>OW026303.1:32500-5032500 GCA_932273695.1 Apotomis betuletana | reverse complement strand
CAGTTGACATATGAGTCATTTTCAAAATACATGTACATAGTTAAGGGCTTAAATTAAAACAAACCTTATTTGATTCCTTTGTGTAATGATAGTTAACCATATCCTTTGTACGAGTATGAGTAACTTTCGTAACACAAAAGAAGCAATCGTAATTTTGTTTTTATTAAGCCTTTAACTATGTACATGTTTTTTGAAAATGACTCATATAGTCTCCGGTGACCTCAATAGTGTGAGATTGTTTTTTTACTTGATTAGTTTATTATATACTGTCTGGCAAAAGGAAGAGAGGCCGTCCCAGAACACCTTGGCGTCGCTCAGTAGAACAGGAACTGGGCGTCTTGGGCATGACGTGGGATATAGGAGGTAGAACAGACTGCCCAAGACCGCTGCAAATGGAGGAATTTGATTCGAGCCCTACACCCCGCAGAGGGTAATAGGAAAGAAAGAAGAGAGAGAGAGAGAGTTTATTATACAGCCGTTTGGTGCAAGCTGATGTTCATCACATGTAATCTACGAACGTTCAAGCGGTTGCAAGAATTGCTGACTCTTACACTTTTTTGCCGTTAGTCCCGTAGTAGTTTATAGTAGTTTATGCAACTGATACATAATGAGAGGCCTTAAAACACGAGTGGGGTTTTATGAAACGAGCGTTAGCGAGTTTCATAATAGGATCACACGAGTGTTTTAAGGCCTAATTATGTACAGTTGTATACACTACTTTATCTATACACATATCATAAGTACTCTAAGATGGGTTCAGAAGCCATAAGGAAATGACCGGCACCACTAGTGCTACCTGTAAAATATCTAAAGACTACATTATACTTAAAATACAGTAAGCAATAAATCTGAACAAATACATAAACAGATTATTTATTGTAATAGTTGTAATTGACATTTACAATTCTACTTTCGTAACAGCAAAGAACCAACAAACAAATGACAACAATAATGGCGGCAATTCGAACCTCCGTCAAGACGAATGTTTTTTTTTCTAAATCATAGTATCCATATTCTCATGTCACTCGAGATCAAATGTCGTACGGTTTTTATAAAAAAAAAACATACTAAATTGACGTTTCGTATCGATAAAAATATTAATATCTATGGATACTAGAATAGAGACCAACTTGTGTTTTGACAGCTGTTCCTAATTTAAACTCGTAACCTTACAAAAATCGGTACTGTAATAATAATTCAGTAAGATTAGCTGAAAATTTGGCAAAATGAAAGGACAACTTTTATCTATCAGGATATGTAGGTTATAGAGCCAAGTTTAATTTTATCTACTCTCCCCCCCTCTCAGGGGTGAGCGTCACCCCCCCGCGCCCTCGAATGTGTCCCGGAGCGCGGTATTTTCCACTTTAGAAGAAAACCGTGTACGATACATACAAAGTGTATAAGAACGAAATAATCCTGAATAAATTTTCTATAAACCTTTCATACATACAAAAGCGATAGCACTTATACAATCAGCGCAATCTGTTACCAAATACTAACGTTTTTAATTATTGATCTTTTTTTTCTGCTAAAAGGTTAGTTATCTCAAAAACTGCACACTTCTCGGCCAAAATATGTATGACAAAAGTAAAGAATGGACAATGTTCTTTCTAAAAATGTACAATTTATTTCTGTTACTCTTTAATTTACCGTTGCAATGCTATTTTTAAAATTTAAGTCTATTGGCCATTATGCGAAATATAAATATTCGTACTAGATAAACGGTGTTACTTGCAATACCATAGACTTCTTATATGTTTTTCTGTAATCTAAAAATATTGAACTATATCCTGTATATATTTTTTTTTTTTTAGACTTACTATTTAAGGAAATAAGGGGTGTGTGGGGAAATCGTCAAGTATTGCTCGTTTTCGTAAATAACTTCAAAACCGTTTAATTTTGAATTATTAAATATATATATTTGAGATATTCATAATGTACTCTTTCATTTGATATGTCACACGATATACTTTGCTATTTTTTTTTCTAATTTACCCCTCAAATCTGGCCCCCATGTTTAAAATTACTTGATTTACTTTACGTTACGTTACATTTCCATATTTGGGTCATCAACTTACATACGTGTACTAAATTTCAACTCAATCGGTCCAGTAGTTTCGGAGAAAATTCGCTATGATTATAGTAGGATCCCTCGTGTGTCTGTGTCAGTCCGTCCGTCGGTCATAGCCAATTTGCTCCGAAACTACTGGACCGATTGAGTTGAAATTTTGTACACGTATGTAAATTGATGACTCAAACATGGACGTGTAACGTAACGTAACGCAAATAAATAAATTTTGACATGAGGGCCAGTTTAGGGAGCAAAATAGAAAAAAAAATGGCATAGTATATCGTGTGACATATCAAATGAAAGGGTACATTATGAACATCTCAAATATATGTATTATATAATTCTAAATTAAACGGTTTTGAAGTTATTTACGAAAATGAGCAAAACTTAACGATTTCCCCACACACCCCTTATTTCCTAAAATAGTGAGGCAAAAAAAAAAAAAAAATACAGAATATAGTTCAATACTTGTAGATTACAGAAAAACATATAAGAAGTCTATGGTATTGCAAGTAACACCGTTTAACTAGTACGAATATTTATATTTCGCATAATGGCCAAATGACATAAATTTTAAAAATAGCATTGCAACGGTAAATGAAAGAGAAACAGAAATAAATTATACATTTTTAGAAAGAACATTGTCCATTCTTTACTTTTGTCATACATATTTTGGCCGAGAAGTGTGCAGTTTTTGAGATAACTAACCTTTTAGCAGAAAAAAAAGATCAATAATTAAAAACCTTAGTATTTGGTAACAGATTGCGCCGATTCTATAAGTGATATCGCTTTTGTATGTATAAAAGGTTTATAGTAAATTTATTCAGGATTATTTCGTTCCTATACATTTTGTATGTATCGTACACGGTTTTCTTTTAAAGTGGAAAATACCGCGCTCCGGGACACATTCGAGGTCGCGGGGGGGTGACGCTCACCCCTGAGAGGGGGGGAGAGTAGATAAAATTAAACTTGGCTCTATAACCTACATATCCTGATAGATAAAAGTTGTCCTTTAATTTTGCCAAATTTTCCATATATTGCAATCTAATTTTCTTGGATTATAACATTACAGTACAGATTTTACCTACTACCACAGACAAAAAAGTTCTCATAGTAAAATTGGTTGTAATAATGGCTGGCATTTCCTACGGTTTCTGAACGCATTTTAGAGCACTAATGATATGTGCGTAGATAAAATGCGTTACGATCGCGGAAACTGTATAATACGAGTATTGTTTGTTATCTCAGAGATGTGATGAGATACTCGTCGTCTCGTCGAGATAGAGGTTTGGCCCGGGGGGCTAGAGTATGTGGTTCTTCAAGAGGAGAGTAAATAGGTTCTTAAAGGGTCGGCAACGCGCGTGTGATGCTCCTGGCGTCGCAAGCGTCTATAGCCGGCGGTGACGGCTTTTTTAAAATTTATTTAAAATAAAAAGACTTAGGTGATATGTAAAACATTTATATTCCGCCAAACTGAGGACAGTTTGTTGGCGGATAAGGCGCTCACAAACATTTTCGTGTGCTACCACTTATAAATTACTTAGCATCAGGCGGGCCGCATACTTGTTTGTCACCGTCGTCATCGTATCAAAAAAATGTTGTCCGACTCTTGTTAGTTGGGTCGATTGCAAAAAAATTGTACATAGTTAAAAGCTTAGTTAACAAAAAATCACGATCGCTTCCTTTGTGTGACGAAAGTTACTCATACAAAATGTGTGGGTAACTTTCGTCACACAAAGGAATCAATTAAGTTTTGTTTTAATTAAAGCCCTTACTATGTAAAAAATCAATCGACCCAGTTATTTCAGAGATGTTGTCGAACAATTGATAGTTATCTTAGAGTTGATGCTCTAGTCTACTCGCGCCCTAACCGGCGTAAGCGCATGACTCGGGCGCGTTACGCACGTCAGTATAAATCGACGCAAACAACCGTGTTATTATTGCGGGTAACATATCACTCGACGCCGCGCAAGTACGCACATTTGTCACGCTGTTAAGAGGGTTAAGGAGCTGTACTCATATAGATAATTTTGCATGTGACTTCGTTTGCGTAATAGAGTTGGTACTTTCCCATAGAAAGTCCTAGCTTCCTTTTCTGGGATAAAAGCTTTCCTATGTCTTTCACCGACTTAAACTATCTCATAACAAAGTTCTTCTTCATTAAATCAATCTAATTAACTTCAATCTGCATTTTGCAAATATTAGCGTTACAAATAACCTGTTAATAGCTTACAATAAAGTCATTTATTGCCCGCTCTCTATAATATTGGCGCCTATTAAAATGGGAAAGGCAGTAAAGACGTAAAAGTATATAATTATATTTCAAAACCAATACTTAGGCCGTATTAAAGTTTATTGTACAATAAACGTCAGGCGTTGATATATAGGTCAATTATTTTGAAAAGTCACGTTTTAATTGGACTCAAAGCATTTGCAGATTTGGGAGAAAATTGTCAAGTCCATTTTATCAAGTGACCTCAAAAATAAGTGGTGGGTATCCAATCGCCATTTCCCCGTTATCAAATATTCATAAATCAGAATCTGATATCAAGTATTCATATTCATAAAAATAAATATTCATAATCTGATACCAAATCCTTAAAATTTAAATGAAAATAAGGATTTTAAATAAATAATAAATAATGTTTTATCCATATTCCTCAAAAATTTGTGCATTATTTATCGTATATATGAACATTTAGTAACGTACGGGAAATGGCGGTAGGAACGCTCCGCGCGGTCATACCCAGGTACAGTCGAGTTCATTTACATCTACACACTTACGAGAACAAAAACATCTGAACACGATTTTATGCTCCTGACAATAGGGTCGTGTTCAGATATTTTTGTTCTCGTAAGTGTGTAGATGTAAATGAACTCGACTGTACTCAAGTCGATGCATAAGTTCTTTACGTTTTACTTTAGAATTTCGTCATACATTTGTTTAAAACTTCAACTCTCACCCCCAAACTAAGAATTAAACAAACTTACAAACACATTTTCCATAAAATAGTAAGGATAGCGTAATTTTCTATGATAAAGAAAATAGAAAAATCACAGTAAAGTTTTTTACCGACAACTTATTTTACCTTACCAACAAAATAACTAAGAATTTTTTGTCAACCTACAAATGACAAGTGTGAGCCCATTTTACAGTAATCTCCGGATAAACCAAGGCTGTTGACTTGAGTGCATTGCCGCCATTTCTAGAACCGCAAAAAACATAGAGACATGTATAGACAAGTTTTTCCGAGCCCGTCTTTTTATGGCGTAAACTTTTTACTCTATGCTTCCCAGATCCAACATGGCTGAAATTGGATGTGGCTTCAAACGTTAAAAAAGTTAAGTTTGGTCGTAAACATGACACTGTAAATAAAAGTTAGGCTCCCATGGGAAATTCAAATGTTATGTCTAGAGTTCTCTATCGAATTGGGATATGTACGAAAATATGATTTTGTTTTCGTATCTAATTTTAAAATTTCTGAAGAGCTTGTTACCTGGAAGTCTGAGACCACTCCATAAATAATATAATTTACACGCGGAAACAAAAAAAAGCGAAAGATATGATTATGTATTTATATCAGTAACCATAAATGTTTTGATTGGACATCAAAATTATATACCTATGTCTTTTTATGGTTTCATAGCTAAAATTACAAAAAAAAAGAATTGTTAGTGTCGTCATGTCCATATATGGCATTTTTCGACCTACATCTCCCTCTTACCTTCATATTTATTAGTATGTTTACAAGTAATACTAATCACTACATAGTATACAACAAAGTCGCTTCAGTCCGTCTGTCCCTATGTATCTTTAAAACTACGCAACGTATTTTGATGCGGTTTTTTTAATAGATAGAGAGATTCAAGTGGAAGGTTTATAGAGTTACCTATATATAATGAACGCATAATTTATAAGCATTGGACCCGTGTGAAGCCGGGGCGTATCGTTAGTACGGAACAAATCCAGCTGCCGGCACCAAGTTACGCGGAAGCCGCGGAAATTGCTGCTCAATTTGCCCATCCCGTGGTTGGGCAAATTTGCCCCAACATCATTCCCGTGGCTGGGCCAATCTACTCCCAACTGACTCCCGTGGACAATTACGCAATTTCATACTTGGTTTACGCGAAAATTGATGCGTAAAGAGGAATGTGTGTAATAGAGGTTGTGAAGACTTGACTAATCAACGGATAGATTGAGATATTATCGTCAATAGCATACGTAGGTACTTATACTTGGATAGTATCAGCATAAGACCGACAGCACTTCACCATCATAGTTAAATACTATCCATGACTGAACGATGCTCTCAAAGGATCTCCATGATAACGGGTAAAGACCCGTAATAAAGATCATGCAAGACTGGCAAAGAATCTTGAAAGGGTTCTATGATCTATGTAGTAACTTTAAGCGCTCCGTATAATATTAAATGTCGGTTACTTACTTAATATTAATAATGTCAACTTGCAGATTACAGTGG
Organism: Apotomis betuletana; assembly: GCA_932273695.1. NCBI lineage: Eukaryota > Metazoa > Arthropoda > Insecta > Lepidoptera > Tortricidae > Apotomis > Apotomis betuletana. Next base: position 5,025,948 of record OW026303.1, on the reverse strand, counting down.
CTTTAAGATATACTTATTTTTTAACATATTTTATTCGTAGTAATCTTAGTTACCTACCTAATAGGTAGTGTGCCTACACTAATCAATAAAATATATTTAAATAAATGTTTAACATATTTAAATAAAATGTACGTTTAAAATTATTACTGATTCGGATCAGACAAGGTTCCAATTAGTTCTAATCGACAAGAAAAGTCTTAAATATTAAGGATGAAAATGCATTAAGAATTAAAAACTTTAACATGTAGGTACAGTACAAGCATTAGGTACTTTTCAATGCAAGTACATTTCAGAACATTGTCTCTTTTGTAAATCTTAAGAAAAATAATGCAAAAACTATACTAACAACAGACGAAGTTTTATTTTCAAAGTTTGGAATATTCTCACTTCCTTACCATGTATGACGTCACATGAATCCTCAAGTTCCGGACTGCTAACTTCATCACAACTTTCAAGCCTTCCATCGAGAATATTCAAAGTTGTCGTTTTTCCTCGAGTTATTCGAACCTTTCCGCTTCCCATCACAAATAGATTATCGCTGAAATTGATGGCTCGATCCTTTACAACAATACGTGTGATCTAAGGCTGGAGCCGTCGATGACCGGAGCTAGTAACGAACTCGAAAAGTTAGCCAATAAATATTGTTAACTGCCTCGAATATAATTTGGAACACACCTACTCGATACAGTTGTCGAGGTGTGTAGGAGCACTACATACATCACTCATGGCGTTGAGCCTACTCAATGTAATTTATGCCTTGAATTTTGTGCATACTGTTGTCAGTGCACATAAAATTCAAGCATCGCTAATCTTACAGTATTTCACTGCTAAAGGAACGACTGTTGCATGATTACTTACCTATATAAAACACTTACTAGATAGCAGCGTTAATTGTGATATGGTTCGAAACGCCACTATATAATAGTTACAGGACTTACACTCTGACACACAAAAGTTACAAGAGAAGAGTTTCGAATCCTCGAAGCGAGTTTCTCATAGAAAATGGCCACTTGACAATGTAATGTTACGTTACAGCCAGCCAGCCAGACTTTATCTGGCCGACACCTTACTTCTTACTTGTCCCTAGTAGAGCAAGATTCTAATCTTAAAACGGGAAACATTGAATGCTAAAACTAGCTGTGACTGTGAGCGTGATTTTCAAAGTAGTGACTATCGGGTCGGGTACTACTCAACAAAAATTATGAAGGAAGAATCTTGTTTACTTAACTAGTAAGAACGAGAAGACTTCACGTGTTTCTTTCACCCGCTGCCACCAAGACCGCAACCTTAACGACGCGCTGTCCTGCGCCCGCGCGCATATTTCCCTAACACTCCCATTAGCGATATTATGCGCCATTACCACGGCGTGGTTCGCGTTGCGCCGGCGGGCTGCCAGGAACGCCTTGCAAAGAGTAATAGTGAACTTGTTTCTTTGTAAATAATTGCAAAAAAAAAGTAGTGTAAAAATTGAGGTAAGATCCTAGAGTGTACTGTAACACACAGCATGGAAAAATTCTCAACAAGATGGTCAGGATTGCGGGAGACTATTGGAGAAGGCGGCGGTGTAAGATCGGTTGCCATAGGGATCCTTAATAATGAATGGTAAAAAAGGGTCTTGAGGCGACCACGAACCGGTAAATACAGCGAGGAAGGCCGTCTACGAGGTGAACCAACGATTTCATAAGGAAGCACGGCAAGCCGGATGTGGTTAACGTGGCACTAGTCATCTTAGAGACATTTGGCTGAGAGAGAGAGAGAGAGATGATGATGATAATGAAATATTACAAACTGACCTTAATTTGAATATTGTGTTATGCGCTAAGAGGTATGAAGTCAATACCTGCAAAAAACAAAACAACTTCATTACATAATGCATCTGCACAATAATGCACATAGTTTGACCATTCAGATAAAATATATGTATATTAAGCGGCCTTATTCGGTTTAATTTTTTTTTTCATATTACGACAAATATATTGATAATCTCTTGTCAGTTTCGAGTAGATTTTGAAACAAAAAATATCAATGAAAAATTCAAACTGTGGGTGTCAAATATATAGCAATAAATTGCAATGGCCCTGTTCTAAGACTTCTAAGTAGTAAGGTTAATAATATGTTAAGAAACATTTTTGATCAAAGAGAAAATGTCCAAAAGAATCAACATTTTTGAACGGATAAAGAGCCTTAAACCAAACCCTATTTACTTATTTATGTATTGTCATAGTTTGCGAAGGTTTATTGTAAATTCGTAAGTACATTTCGCATTCAGGTTTGCAAGGACGCGACATTTTGTTGGGTTTCGTAACGCTAGTGTTTTACGCGACCGTTACTGCGGCCCTTATCCGAATAAGTGCATTGCGTAAACATCAAACGACAATATCAGGTACACAAATCGATCTAGACCCGTAAGCTCAAGGCTTGTAGTTACAATTACAACCAGGTGTAGCTACAAGCTACAGAAAGCCACGGGTGACTACAAGTATATAGATTACTCCTGTGGCGCGGAGATAATCCCATCAGCGGGTTATACTCCCACACGAAGCCCGACTCACTGGTAGTGGACCTAAAAAACCCTGATACAGTTCAAGTGGTGTTTAAAAAATAATGTACAAGTACAGCACTTGTACAGTCACCTTTTTTCAAAGGGATATTTTTTCCGGTGGCCTTTCCATCATCTCCATAATATCACCACATTGTCCTTTCTAAGAGCATCTGTCGCCGCAGGAGCTTCGAATTCTTCGGTCACCTAGCTAGGAAGAACGACACCCTGAAAGTGCTCCTGGTGACAAGGATAGTACAGGGAAGGCGACTAAGAGGAAGTCCTATGCTCTAGACAGACCAGATCCGCGATAACACGAAATTGAAAGTCCACGAGGCATTACACAGCGCCGAAGACCGCAAACAGTGGAAAGCGATCGTCTACGAAATAATTCGTGAGGTCACGACCCTCAGCAATGAGAAACGCGATACAAGGAGAAGGAAGAGCATCTGGAAGATTAACTAAAAATATAACCATAGCACGGTAGTTGTGCTTATAATACATTTATATGAAAAGTCCCCTCGATTTCTCCAACATGCCATCGTCAGCACGTGACCTAATTTTTTAAGTAACTTGAAAATTGTAAATTGTTATTTTAATATTCGTCATCATCATCATTGTCAGCCCGTAACGGTCCACTGCTGGACATAGGCCTCTCCCATGGCACTCCACCCAGCTCGATATCAACCCGAATCAATTGCACAGATATGCCAAGATGGAACAAGTTAGACAACACTTCTGGGCCAGGTGGAGTCACGAGTACGTCGCAGAGCTTCAGCAACGCACCAAGTGGCGCACGCGTCAACCCAGTCTGCAGCCGGGACAGCTAGTTCTCGTCAAGCAAGCCCACGGCCCGCCATTGACCTGGCCGCTCGGACGCATCGTGCAGTTGCACAAGGGCTCCGACGGACTTTGCAGAGTAGTGGACGTCAGAACCAGCAAGGGCGTCGCACGCCGCGGTATATCATGTATCTGCCCTTTGCTGGATGAGGAGAACGACGACAAAGACCAAACTCTTGAAAGCGGGAGCTTTCAAGGCGCGGGAGCATGTTGAAGACACCGCTAGACACCGCCGAGCGAGGCGCCCCACCACCACTAGACAGAAGCTATCGGCCCGCGGTCAAGCGCACACATAATTTGCATACCAACTTTTGTAAATATTTTATTTAAAGTAATTAAACCTGTATTATAAAAGTTTTGTCATTAATTCATTGAGAAGACCCTGGAAGCATTCACAACAGCTCTCTTCCTCCAAGTACTACCCACTGACCTACGAATGGCGTCCTACACTACGTTTACCGATTGGTGGCCTCCAATCCAGAACTCGTTTGCCCCAGTGGTCATCGGCTCTAAGACAGATATGACCAGCCCACTGCCACTTCAGCTTGCTTATTCACTGTGCTATGTCGGTAACTTTGGTTCTCTGTCGAATTACTTCGTTTCGATTTTGATCCCTAAGAGACACACCGAGCATAGCTCTTTCCATGGTTCGCTGAGGGACTTTTAATTGGTTGACGCACTGATTAAAAAAAAATCTTGAATATTGAACAGAATCAATATTTATCCTATTTTTGTGGTGATACCACATTTATTTATCCTTCGTATTTATTAGTATCTTTTAATTAAGAACATATCTAGTAACAAGTTAGCTTGTTGGCTGTCCCCATTGTACAGTGGATTTGTAAAGACAAGTTAATCTTGCATGCCCATAGCACTGTACCATTCCATTTGCCCGAGAACTCAATCGAGCGGTGGCAGGCTCATCCGGGAAGGCTTGTACTGTCACACGTCACACCGCTGGCATCTGCCATGGTATAAGAAAATTAGATATGACTCTCCGGCTAGTGAGACTTTCTATGTCACTGATTATAATTATAATTATAGGGGAAAAAAAAAGTTTTCCGCCCGTCGTACAAAGAAATAATAATTATGCATTTATGCATTGCGGTTGTCTTGGTATTTGACTGATTGTAAGTTTTATTTTGGCGTAAGTAATTATTGATTTGAAATGCTCACGATTTTATGAGATTCATACAGCGGGCCTATAGGAGACCCAATTAAATATTTATTTTATTCTGTTTTTAGTAGATTGTTATTATAGCGGCAACAGAAGTACATCATCTGTAAAAATTTCAAGTATCTAGCTATCACTGTTTACGAAATACAGCTAGCCTAGTGAGAGACAGCTAGACGGACAGTAGAGTCTTAGTAATAGGGTCCCGTTTTTAACCCTTTGGGTACGGAACCCGAATTAAGTGTTAAGTTGGTTAATTTTTATGTAAAGCTGCAGCACGCTGTGTTGACTCTGCGCGTCAGTAATATGCTAATGTGAGGGCTGGATCTTAATAAGCCAGTTTAAAAATCACATTCAAGCAACTCGACTTTGCATAACTCATTGAGCTTTATTACTTACAGCCCGTCTAGCACAGCTATGCTTCCCGACTCTTGCCGCGCGACATAGTATCACCCGTCACTCTCTTACAGTACTGTACAGAAAGAGACAGGCAGTATATTTCGCACGAGAAAGAGTCGCATGTCATAGTTCTGCTAGAGCTGTGGGGTGTCAAAGACATTATCCTTAAAACTTGAATATTTGTTTTGTGTGTAATGTTGTGTTACAACGTTCAGAAGCCGAGTTAGATTAACTATCATTAGGTCAGAAACAGAAACAGTACCCTTGCCATGAGTTTACCAGTGACCGTACTCACAAGCGACAGCGTAAACATTTGTAAGGAGAATTGTAGTTCTACAAAGTAACCGCTAGGGGCGCTGTATCCGTACAAATCGTTCACGCTGTCGATATCGAGTAACGTTAATTTATGGTAAGGGTAAGTGTAGGAGGTCACCTTTTTCTACAACTCGGTATACATGTAATGTTAAGTTCAGCCGTTTTAATAAAACGATTTGTCCATAGTAAAAACCTACATAAAATGATCACGGCACCATGAAAGGTTGATGTACTTACAATGGCTGACGCTCGCACGCGGAAAAGGTCCGCGGCAAAAACTTACACGCAAGTGGTCCTTCGAGCCGGATAGACAAGTCGTAAAATGGCGACGCCGCCGGCTCTATATTACATTAAGTCAGAGAATATATAATAAGGGATTTGTCCAATTCCAAAATGAACGAGCCTTAATTTTTTTTTTAATTTTATAAAATCCATAATATCTATTATGTATGAGGTATCTTAAGTAATCATTGCTATATACAAGGAATATGTAAACACATTGGCATATTTTTTTCAATCGTTTGATATTTATATATGTAACTAATAGATAGCACTAATTGAGGATATTTTAATCCGGCTGCCATATTTATTTGCCCCAGTGAGGTCATCATCATCCTCCTAGCCTTTGTCCCATTTTTTTTTTTGAGAATGAATTCTCAATCGGGGTCGGCTACCTAAAATCCCAAGATGTGGCGTAGGCACTAGTTTTTACGAAAGCGACTGCCATCTGACCTTCCAACCCAGAGGGGAAACTAGGCCTTATTGGGCTTAGGTGGTTTCCTCACGATGTTTTCCTTCACCGAAAAGCGAGTGGTAAATATCGAATGACATTCCGTACATAAGTTCCGAAAAACTCATTGGTACGGGCCGGGTTCGAACCCGCGACCTCCGGATTGAAAGTCGCATGCGTTAACCACTAGGCTACCATCGCTTCCAGTGAGGTGAGGTTATTTAATCTATTATCCTTCCAATATATTTTTGCCGTTTCAGTAAAACAATCTGTCCATAGTAAAATATTGAACTACGCTCACGTGAAGATTCGCGACAAAAACTCCCGCGCAAGTGGTCCTTCGAGCCGGATAGACGAATCGTAAAGTGTTGTTCCCTCGCACACGAACATTCTCGACGAAAACTCTCGCGCAAGTGGTCCTTCGAGCCGGATAAACGAACCGTAAAGTGACACCGCTTGACAAAGCATTAGAACGAAGATTTCTCCATCTCGTTAGGCAAGACTCTCAGTAATCTCATGTCGGTGCACCATCTAGTAATACAAATTAAAAATGTATATGTATGCAGTTTCCAGTGGCTCCCTGCGGCCGGCGTCATGCGGCGACAGGGCGAGGATATCTTTATCTGGCTGCCATATTTGTTTGCCCCAGGTAAGACGAATGGAGAATAAATAACGTGTCAGCCATATTGTTATGAGTTTATTGGTTTGTTGGGAGCTGCGGGCGGAATGCGGTGTGGTTGTTTATCTATTATGCTGACTGTATATTTTGCGTTTTAGGGTTCCGTACCTAAAGGGTAAAAACGGGACCCTATTCCTAAGCCTCCGCTGTCCGTCCGTTTGTCCGTCTGTCACCAGGCTGTATCTCATAAACCGTTGACAGTTTAAATTTTCACAAATGATGTATCAGTTGCCTCTATAACAACAAATAAAAAAAAAAACAGATTAAAATAAATATTGAAGGAGGCACCCATACAACAAACGTGCACCTCATTTGTATCTGGCGCTATACATACCAGGTGCTAACTTAACGCGGCCAGTTAAGATGGGAAGCGTTTGTACGGCACCCTGGGTGCGCGAGTCCGACACGCACTTGTCTGTTTTTTTTATATATTTTACTTACGCCATACATCCATAAGGTGATTTCACAACTTCAATTGCCTGTACTGTAAAAAAATCCAAATGTAACTTAGCCAGTTCTTTCAGTCGAATAGTAATCCTTCTAATATACGAAAACATTAGTGGCACAAAAAACGAATGCTTCGTGAAATGAAATGGATTAACTAAAGCGCTTATTTATTCAGGCACGCAGATAAACCAGCCTGCCTTTACATTACCATAGGACGAACGTAAACCGAACTATCCATCTTCATTCAATTAGTCACAATAAAAACAGTCAATCTAAGAAAAAACCGACACATACCGAGCCAGGGTCGCGCGCTGTGAGTTCCGTACCTCTTAAAAACAAAATACATTATATATTATGTCCATATCCATTTATTTACTCGTAGTCATACATTATCAACAAGTGTAATACATTCAGCAATAGTAACTTAATGTATACTTACCTAGGATAAATAAGTATTTTATGAAATACAATTCTGCCGGTTAATCTGTCAGGCATAAAACCTCAAATTAGTCATTCTTTCCAGGAATAATAACTTCACTTTTTCACAAAAAATAACCGACTCCCCTCGGAGGAAATTGTATTTCCGAGAACTGAACGAGTTATTATAATAAACACTCAACCTCTCTATGAGTTACTTCGATTCCTCGTGAACCTTCGTCATCAGACTTACGATTACCAAATTTTACGGTACAGATCTCGGGAAACCTCCTACAAAAAATATTTTCCAAATCGGTAATAAACATTTATAAAAATACAATAGATAACCTCCTTCTTTTTAAAGTTAGTTGAAAATGAATCACAGTAGCTACTTTCAAAACCCCGCAAATAACCCCGCCATAGACTTTCAGTAAGAAAAAGGCGTTTTGCTTGATAGACGGCCAACAAAATCGGACATTTCCTTTCAAGTACGGATCTCTAAAAATGGAACCAACCCAACAAACATCAATACATATTCCGTCAAAAATGCTACTACAATTCCTTACCTATCTTAACCTTTTTGCAATAAAATCGACAATCCACCAGCGCATACTGTGAGCGACGCAAAATACATTTCGTACAAGAGTTATGCGTATTGAGAAACCCACAGGCCCTTGTAAGGTACCGCAAAAGGCTCGCGATAAGAATCCACATAACTTAGTTGAAATGTAGTTAAATACTTCGGCGTCCAAGCTGCCTGTGTAGTTTTTGAGACATGCTCTAGGCTAATTAAATGCTTAATGAGCTAAGTTAAAGCTTTATTGCCTTGCCAATTACATCAGTTCCTTTAACTTTGCATACCGCTTAGTGCGACGAGGTAAAAAGTAAGAATGCCGTGAACCTTAACTGGTTGGGAGATAATTGACAGGATATATTACTAGTTTCCGTTTAATTTAATTGTGATGTAATTTTTCTGTCCATTCACAAAGTTTTCGATTAAGGATTCTTCTAGTTTTATCACCTTTTAAAATAGGTTTAGAGCCTGATCAAATGATGGCTACTAAAATTGTCTAACTGACGCTCATAAGGTGAAGGGACTAACCTCGAGAATGGACTTAACATGAAGATTATGGTAACTATTTCTGAAAATGCGATGTCGCTAAGTCTAGTGTGGTTCACTTCACATTCACATCTTTATGTGATATTATAAATATATGCCATCTATCACCAACCAATATTGCATGAAAATATGTAGCTTTGAAATTCTATAAATATCAAATTATGAATTCAAACGGAACACATTTGTTGGTTTGTCTTTCATCAACGGAGTACCGTTTTTTTTGTAAAAAATACGCAACTCGCAAAGCTAAAGAAAATAAAAAACATATAAAAAAAATTGGGCAAGTGCGAGTCCGACTCGCGCATGAAGGGTTCCGTACCATAATCTATAACAAGTTTGTTGTATGGGAGCCCCCTCAAATAAATATTTATTTTATTTTATTTTTAGTATTTGTTGTTATAGCGGCAATAGAAATACATCATCTGTGAAAATTTCAACTGTCTAGCTCCGTTCTTGAGATACAGCCTGGCGACAGACTGTCGGACGGACGGACGGACAGCGAAGTCTCAGTAATAGGGTCCCGTTTTTCCCTCTGGGTACGGTAGGTACTCTAAAAAGACTCTAGAATAAGTAAGTAGGTATACAAATACAACACATAAATGTCATGTTAAGCGTGGGTAAGTTCTAGGTTGAAATGTTCTTCGACGTGTAGACGAGGCCTTTACATTAATAAAGGCCTCGTAAAATAAAAGTTAAGTAACGACCAAAGTGAGTGGCTGCCAGTCTTTCTTCCCAGACCCCAACAAGGTTAAATTTGGAGATTAAATATTTATAAACAAACCCGTGAAGGGCGGGAGATGTCGGAAATAGCCGGGAAAACGGCGAAATATTAATATTTTATCAATATTTGGCGTTTTAGGAAAATTAAGTCGATTTTGCACTTAAATCATCATATTGAATATTTTATTATAATATACACACAGTCTCTTCGTCCTTACCTGTGTTAATCTAGTAAAGAGCATTTACCCTCAAATAAGGGGAGTTTAGTGTTCAGTACAGACCGAGAGCCGCGCTTATAATGTGTAGGCTAAAAAGACAACGCTTGTCTTAAAAAAATAAATTAAAAGCAGGCTTGAAAAACTGAGAGGAAGAACGCCTTTTCTCAGTTTCTTCAACCCTGCTTTTGTTGGGGCAAAATCGGTGCACGTTCCATGTCCAGTCGAAGTGAGCGAACGCGTCTGGGCGCTACGACAAATAGGGTGTTAAACCCATTTCTGAATAGATTCTGTGATACTAATAAACCACAAAAAAATTGTATTTTAAATGCAATCGATAACTGTCATAAAAAAGGCATTCAAATTATACATTTCGAATTCATCATCGCGTGATTTGACGAGAACGCTGGACGCAATGGACGCCATATTGCTCTATGGTCATGACGTCAGTTCGCTGTGTAAACAAATGCGCTGATGAGTTGACACTGATACTTTTTAGTTTACACAACCGTATGACGTAATAACATGGCGGCTGACAAAGATTGGTTTATAAGCTACCTCATAAAATATTAAATGTAATCTTACATAGAGTAGGTACAATACCCGATTGCACCGCGTTTTACACAAGTAGGTAAACAAAATACAGTTCGGTTTTTGTGGAAAACAAAATAGATAACTTTTCTGTAGTGTTAACTATAACCGTATCAAAAGCTCGCTGTCAACTAGAAGCAAATAACCGACAACAATTTGCATAACCGAATGCGTAATTTCGCAGCTGCCGGCAAATTGGTGCCGCAGCCTTTGCGTTCCTGCCGACTTAACACAGATTTAGGAACACTATTATTTTATGCGTGAAACAGAGGCGAAATAGGCGTGTAGACAATTTTTTTTGATGATGTCAATCGATTCTATTTTTGATTGGGATCAAATGTCTACATATTATGGGACTAACTACAGTACTACACTTAGACTGCTCTAAAAGTCAGAAATAACCGTCAAAGTTACAGAGCGCTAAAAACGCTCTATACCTATTCAACCTACATTGTGACGTCATTCCGTAGGTTGGGTACCAATATTTGTATGGAGACAATAAGTAATAATAACATTACAGTATCAACAGTATCAATTTTGATCAAAATTGATACTGTTATGGTGACCTCCCCCGCTCCGCGTACTGACTGGCAGGACTGAGTGTTTCATATTTTCATAAAAGAAAATCTATGGTAATGATTATGAATATGTGTGTAGATAAAGTAGTGTATGCAACTGTACATAATTAGGTCTTAAAACACTCGTGTGATCCTATTATGAAACTCGCCTACGGCTCGTTTCATAAAACCACACTCTTATTTTAAGACCTCCCATTATGTAACTAGTAGTTGCATAAAGTACTAGTACAATACAATTTTAGGATTATATAATAGAATAAGTAGAAGTTACGTGTAATATAGCCTTGTTAAATTAAACTTGCTACTCGTAAATGTCTGACAAGATGAAACACGTATAATTGAGATAATTGCGTTGAGCCACTGTTATAACTATTTTATAACTAGCTGCGCCGCGCGATGTTTCCCGCTCATCCCACGGGAACACTACATGTTTTCGGGATAAAAAGTAGCCTATGTTTTAATCCAGGGTGTCAGCTACCTTCATACCAAAATTCATTAAAATTGGTCTAGCCGTTTGAGCGTGAAGAAGTAACAAATATACACAAACACACTCACAGACTTTCGTCTTTAATCTTGTTGGGAACGCCAGCAACCACGCCGACAGCGAAATTATGTAACGCCGTGACGACGACTATGTACTAGGCTAAGTTAAGATAAGACTGATTAATATATGTAACATGATCTCGTAATTATAAGTTAGACACATAAAAGCTGTCATAAGATCCTTATATACAATAAGAAAGGTACATAGAAGCTACCAACATCCTTATAATAATCAACGATCCTTATATATGTACAAGCACATAAAAGATGCAATAAGAACCCCAAGGTAAAATGATCCGATCCCACTGGTAAATTAGTTGCGCCTACGACCCATAAGGTACTGGTAAAATAAGGCGTCACGAAACCCTTATTAAACCACAGGTAAATGGGCCGGGGACGCAGCACCCCGCCGTGAAACACCGGAGGCGGCAAAAGAGCTTATGTAACTCGATCACGTGAACCGTTATGAAGCATAACGTAAAACGTAAATGTTTTATAATTCGGTTACATAAGGCCATCTACCGCCTCAAATACATAAGGGGGCAACGAACCCGCAGTATATAACAATAGACACGAACCCCCTGTAATGAAAACACATAATCCGAACCCCTACCGTAAGCGAATGTAAACAAGAATCCGCAGGAATAATCTTGCAAGATTCTTATTTACAAAAGTTGCTCACTATCCGTGAGGTACAACCGAACCCTGTTACCTGAACCCTAAGGTTCAGATAGGACCTAAGAGCCCTTATCGAGCCCCGTCGAACGGGATATGTATAATGTGAATCGGACGATAAAGAGCCGAGATATGTTAATTAATGTATAATTATGATAAGCCAAAAAACGGCCGTTATTGTACAGAGCCCAAAACTGTAGAGCCAATCAGAGCGAGGAGCAGGTTTTAGAACATTTAAAATTAAAACTTAACGCACTTGACCAAAAGGGGCGTTCCCGATAGGAAAGGAACGCTCGCTCGCCTCTGATTGGTTCCAATATGATTATTCCGCTTACAGGAGTTATGTCTGGCGAACCGAGCCTTAGATGTTATATAAGAAGTTGAACACAAATAAATTTATGCACTACCGAAGAACCAGTTTTATTACTCACAACAAGATCCTGCCTACCTCCAGTTTTCAAGAGCTCCAGCCTGCACGTCGGTCCAAGCGATTCGTTGAGGTCCTGTCCGTCAGTCGAGCTCCGAATCCTTGGACGCGTCCATCGCTACGCCGTACCACATTCACGTCGCGTTTACGTCGGTCTACGTTGCGCTTACGTCGAGTCTACGGCAGAACTACGTTGCGGTCTACGTCGCGGCCCGTGCATCCCGCGTCCGTACCCCGCGTCCGATCTACGTCGCGCCTACGTGTACACTACGTCGCTTACGTGTGTACTACGTCGCGGCCCGTTTACGTCGCGTTTACGTCCTTACGTTTGGACTACGTCGCAGCCCGTTTACGTCACGAACCGAACCTGAACCTGAACCTGCAAGCTGAACCGAACCGAACCCGAACCGAACAAGCTGTTACAGGAAGACCCGATCGAACATCATACAGTCCACTGCGAGCTGAGCCGAAGAAGCCGCCCTGTTGAGACCTGTACTCAACAGCGTTGGTCATTCGAGAGCCGGATTTTCGAGCCAGAACATCCGAACCACCATGGTGCAGACAAGGAAGCAGACGAGTGAAGCAACTTCGCACGACGACCCGCCGACCGAACCGACCCGAACCTCCGGCGAGACGTCTGCAGAGCTGCTTGGAGCACGTCCGCGAACCACAGAGACACGCGCCCCGGGCATGCAGCCCGAGAAAAGGACATCGCCAGAGTCACCGCCACAGTTGGACGACACGCTCCAATGGCGGGCAAAGCTGGACGAACACCTGCGCAGAACCAGTCTGAACCAAAAAGAACCCGAAGAATACCGGATACTCCCGGATACTCAACACCGACCGGCGAACATGTAGCGTCCCGTCTGACGCACGCGCCGCGTACCGGCGATACACGCGAGCCCCGCGCGGCTATGACGTCACTCGCGTACGCGGCCTTCGACCCCGCGATCCGCGCACCGATCCCGCGACCCGCGACACCCGTACCGCGCGAACCCCGCACGTTCGATAGAGACCGAGCTCTCGAACAGGTGCGATTCGAAATCGACGAACGCCGCGCGCCGTCGATTACGTCGAGAACCAGCAGCACTACGGAGGCGCGGAAGAAAGAAGCGGAGCTAAAGGCAGCAGAGCGGCTTGCTGAAATCAAGCGGAAGCAGCTGCAACTGGAGGAGGATCTAGTCAAGAAGAGGCTGGACACCGAACTGCATCGCATCGAAGCGGAGGGCTCACAGGCCGGCGGTTCGCAGTCCGGACGTCCGGCGGCAGAGACAGCGGAGGAATCGAAGCGGAGGATCGATGCGTGGCTTACACACCACGAGGTAAGTGACGCTGCTTACCGCGATGACCCGACGCCGAGGAGGCGTCGCACCGTCACGCCCGAACGAGCCGAACGCGAGACCCGAACCTCCCGAGAGCGATCCTCCAGCCGATCTCAGGCGATAGATCGGTTAGCCGACCATCTACAGACGATGGCCCGCCCTCCGCCGAGACAAGTGTACGAGTTGCCTGCGTACTCCGGACACCCTGCCGAGTGGTTGACGTTCTACCACAGTTTTGCAGAATCAACAAAAAGGTACAAGTTCACGGAGTACGAGAACGTCGCCCGTCTACGAGCTGCGTTGAAAGGCGAGGCGCGAGAGTGCGTGCAGCACATGCTCGCGTCGACGTCGAACCCCGATCTTATTATTAGAGTACTAAAAAAGAATTTCGGCAGAACCGACCTGTTGGTCGACCGAGCTCTAGAGGAGCTTAAACGCCTGCCGTCGCTCGGACCGAGCGCCACCGACCTGAACACCTTCGCAATAAAGGTAATGAATATTGTGTCGACATTGGTCGATCTAGACCGTCGAAACTACGGCGGCAACCCGTTACTGATACGGGAGATAACCGACAGGTTAAGCCCGCATCTACGGTCGAGGTGGTGCTCCTTCGCAAAAGACAACGTGAAAGGCGGTGAGTGCGAAATAATATTATTAGCCGAATTCCTGATGGACGAGAGTGACGCGGAGTTATTATACTCGCACGCGAGAGCGCCGTCACGCAGACCCGCGCATAACGCGCCCACGCAACCGCCACCGCCCCGACGAACGACATACCCGAACCGGGGAGCGAGCGGAGCGATACAGCGAACACAACCGACACGAGCCCAGACATTCGCCACGGAGCGAGTGGAAGCGTGCTATTGCTGCGGCAATAGTCACCGCACGAACGAGTGCCGCAAACTGCTGAGTATGCCGGTACGAGCAAGATGGGAATGGGCACGGGTAAATCACGTATGCTTTAAATGCATGAACCAAAAGCATCGGCGTGATACGTGCACTGCAAAAGGCTGCAGTGTACCCGGCTGTCCACACTCACACCATATGATGCTACACGAACCGAACCGAACTACGTCAAATGTGAGTACAGACAGCGCCGACAGTAACGCCCGCCCGCCGCAGTCGCGCGCGCCCGCCCGCGCGAGCACGCCCTACACCGCGCCGCCCAGCGAACCGAACACAGCGCGGGCACACCGCCGCGCAGAGCCCATACAAGAGCGAGAGACGATCGCTATGACATCACACAACGAATCAAACAAGGTGATGTTGAAAATCATGCCCGTAATTCTGCGCGGTCCCAAGAAGGAGGTGCTATGCTACGGGATGGTCGACGAGGGATCGACAATTTCCATCGTCGATCAGGAGTTAGCGAGCGAAGTAGGTCTAGAGGGACCTCAAGCGCCGCTACTCATACAAGGCGTAGGAGCGCTATGCCTGAACCAGCCGAGCCAGCGAGTCGAGGCGACTGTACGAGGCACCGATGGAGGCCCGTCGTACAGTATGCGACTCAGGACCGTGCCGCGACTAGGCATTAGGGAGCAGACAATGCCGCGCGACAGTATAGTGCGCTTGCCGCACTTGGCCGATCTAGCCGAAGCGTGCTACACGAACGTAGTACCTAAAATTTTAATAGGAGCAGATCATTGGCATCTAACGTTGCCGTTAGAAGCCCGAACGGGGAAAACAAGCGAGCCGCTAGCCGTACGTAGTCGCCTTGGATGGTGCATTTACGGCTCAGCACCGAGAACGGTAAGGGCCGGCGAAGTAGTCATGCATATGACGGAGCCGGACAAGGAGCTGAACGCGATGATGAGGCGATACTTCGACATCGACGCGTTAGGGGTGAAACTAATAGACAAGGCGAGCCCCCTAGACGAACGAGCAACAAAGCTGTTTAACGAAACGGTAAGACGCATCGACGGACCCCGGTACGAAGTAGGACAGCTGTGGAGGACCGACGAACCGAACCTGCCTCCCAGCTACAACATGGCGTACAAAAGGTTACGCAACTTAGAGCAGCGTATGGACCGGGATCCCGACTTCGCGCACGAGTAACTATACAGCACAGGTAAATAACCTAATCGAAAAAGGTTATGCAGAGCCGCACTTAGGTGACCTAACAAGCCCTAAGGCATGGTTTTTACCGCACTTTGCGGTAAGAAACCCGAACAAGCCCGATCGCGTCCGTCTAGTCTTTGACGCACACGCGACATCGCTGGGAACCAGTTTGAACGACGAGCTGCTAGAAGGACCCGACTTACTACAGTCGTTGATGGGAATACTGCTGCGCTTCAGAGAGGGTACGTACGCCGCTACGGCGGACATACAGGAGATGTTCCTGAGAATAAAGCTGAGACCCGAGGACCAAGTATCGCAGTTATTCCTGTGGCGGGGATCGGACCGCCAACAACCGCCGAAGGTATACAAGACGACAAGCGTTTTGTTCGGAACGAAATCTTCGCCGTTTCTAGCACATAGTGTCCGCAACCGGAACGCGGAGAGCAACGCGGACACTTATCCGGCAGCCGTGTATGATATCACAAAAAATACATACATGGATGACCTCGTGACCTCTTACGACGATGAAGACGCGGCGGCCGAGACCGCGGTGCAAATCATCGCGTCGCACGCCCACGCCGGCTTCAACTTGCGCGGCTGGACGTCGAACTCTAAAAAGATATTAGAGCGGATACCTGTAGCGCAGAGATCCGACGAACCAAAGAACCTGGGATCTAAAGAGCAGAAAGTATTAGGTATGTTTTGGAACGCCGAAACCGACGAATTAGGTTTCAACACGGCAATGGTACGAGTCCCGGCCGACGTGCGGAACCTGAACCGAGGGCCAACAAAAAGGGAGGCCTTGAGCGCGGTAATGTCCGTCTTCGATCCATTGGGGCAAATAGCGCAATACACCGTTACCACAAAAATACAAATGCAGCGAATTTGTATTTTAAAACTAGGTTGGGACGAGCCATTGCCTGACGACGAGAAGGAGCTATTTTTACAGTGGCTCAGTAACATAGAATATGTTACGGCGCTGCGGCTACCACGGCGATGCTTGTACACGGGGGGAGGTAAGAGACACCAATTACATATATTTGTAGATGCCTCCGAGCAAGCATACGCGGCCGCAGCCTACTGGAGAACCGAGGGAGGACCTCACGAGCCGGTACGTGTGCAGCTGATTACGGCGAGGGCAAAGGTCACGCCCATTCGCCCGATATCGATACCGAGAGCCGAACTACAAGCAGCGCTTATAGGTGCGCGACTGGCGCAAACGCTGCGCGAAGCGCATCAAGTAGCTGCCGAACAGATTGTGCTGTGGACAGACAGTCGAACAGTACTGCAATGGGTGCGAGATAATGCACGCCGGTATAGTACATTTGTGTCACATCGACTTGGCGAGATCGCCGAGTTAACAGAGATCGAGCAATGGAGGTGGGTCCCGACCCGCCTCAACCCGGCCGACGACGCGACACGCGCGGACCCGCAGCGTATCGTGAGAAATACCGACCGCTGGTACACAGGCCCGGATTTCTTGCGACTGCCGGAGGCGCAATGGCCGCAGGAGCAGCGAGATACGACGGAGATACCACACGAAATAATCGAGGTATGTAACGTGGCACAGGTCGTCGACCCGCCACTACCGAAAATAGAGCGATTTTCGAACTTCGACCGACTGATCGGAGCTACAGCGCGAACTCTGCAGTTCATCGAACGATTAAAAAGAAAGGTGAGAGTCCCATTAGAGGTACGACACCTCAAATCAGCGGAGCACCTGTGGATGCGATGGGCGCAGAGGAGAGACTTCGCTGACGAACTACGGGCTCTCTCACGAGGGGAGCCGCTAGCCCGCAGTAGCAGGCTATACGAACTCGATCCGCAACTGCACGACGACGGATTGATGCGCATGCGGACGCGCATAAACGCAGCGCCGCCATCCGTCAATAAGCAGCCCGTCATACTAGACGGCCGCAACCCGTACGTGAGACTACTGATTTTGCGCGCTCATAAGCGAGCGCACCATGCATTTAACGAGACTGTTGTTAATGATCTCAGGCAGCAGTTTTGGATCTTGCACTTGCGACCATCGGTGCGGAGCGTGGCCCGGACATGCATGCATTGCGTGTTGCGGCGCGCGCGCCCGCGCGACCCGCCGCTGGGCGACTTGCCCGCGGCCCGTCTACAGCCGTTCACCCGCGCATTCCATTACTGCGCGGTGGACCTATTCGGCCCGCTAGCCGTCACTATCGGCAGGCGGACCGAGAAGCGATGGGTGGCACTGTTTACGTGCCTCACTACCCGCGCCGTGCACCTCGAGGTGGTGCACACGCTGTCAACCGACAGCGCCGTGATGGCGCTGCGCCGGCTGGGAGCCAGGCGCGGATGGCCCGCTGTCATGTACTCGGACAACGGGACGAACCTGAGAGGCTGCGACGCCGAGCTGCGAGCCGCCTACGTCGAATGGCTGCCCGCCCTGCAGGAGCACGGGCAGCTACACCGCATGGACTGGAGGTTCATCGCGCCGGGCGCGCCGCGCCAAGGCGGCGCCTGGGAGCGGATGGTGCGGACAGTCAAAACCGCGCTGTCCGCCACACTGAACACAAGATCGCCCAAGGAGGAGATTTTCAAGACGCTGCTAGCCGAGGTCGAGCACTGTGTGAACTCTCGACCTCTCACCCACGTGAGCGTCGAACCCGATGACCCCGAGGCGCTCACACCGAACCACTTCATACTGGGAGGACCGTCGGGGGTCCCTACCACTGGCCCCTGCGAAGAAGATGACAGAAAAGCTTGGCGCGCCAGCCAAGCACTCGCCGACTCTTTTTGGCGAAGATGGCTACGCGAGTACATCCCATTACTCGCACCCCGGGGATCCTCAAACCCCCGGGAGACCGCCATAGCGGTCGGCGACTATGTCTTGATCGCCGACCCGAACCTGCCAAGAAACACATGGCCAAGAGGCATCGTCGAAGCAGTCTACCCGGGACCCGATGGCATCACACGCAACGTGGACGTCCGAACGAGAGGAGGCGTGTTCCGGAGGCCGACGACGAAGCTGGCTGTTCTGCCCGTCAACAGAAGGTCGCCGCCATGCAGCGACCGAGGGGAGGATGTTGGGAACGCCAGCAACCACGCCGACAGCGAAATTATGTAACGCCGTGACGACGACTATGTACTAGGCTAAGTTAAGATAAGACTGATTAATATATGTAACATGATCTCGTAATTATAAGTTAGACACATAAAAGCTGTCATAAGATCCTTATATACAATAAGAAAGGTACATAGAAGCTACCAACATCCTTATAATAATCAACGATCCTTATATATGTACAAGCACATAAAAGATGCAATAAGAACCCCAAGGTAAAATAGTTACGACTGAGCGCTCGCGTCGAGTGGTCACCTGGCCGCTCCGCATATCTCGTCGCCTAACTACCGCGCGCCTTGTGCGCGCAGCACTTTCCAGTACGCCTTGCCCCGTGGCTTGAGTGTATTATTTAGGAGTCACTTCGGCGATCGTCAATCGCCTCCCCAGTACGGGTTGAGGCCGCTTGGGTGATTCCTAACGCGCTACGTGTCGTCAGTGCGAACTTTTGGTGAGAGACAGGACTCTATGTGCGTGTGTGCCCCCTGAACACTAGTGATTTGTGCGCGGTATGCTTGGTGCGAGCGTCGCATAGTGAGTTATGGACGAGTCGTGGCAGGCCTCGCGGGCCGCCGCTTTCGCGGACTATGTCCGCCGCGTGAGTCCCAGTTTGTGGGACGATTATGTTAAAGTGTTGACCTGCGAGCTTTCAGCACGAAGGACGTACGTAAAGCCGTAAAAAAACTAAGGCCAAATACCGCTGCAGGGCCAGATGCCATACCGCCATATGTCATCAAAGGCTGTATAGATATTCTAGTTAAGCCGATCAAATATATTTTTAACTTAATTTTAAGTACAGGCGAGTACCCAGCGTGCTGGAAGCTATCTCGTGTATCTCCAATTCCTAAAACAGGTACGAAGGCTAACGTAGAGAATTATAGACCAGTAGCAATTTTGTGTTCTTTAGCGAAAGTCTTTGAAACGTCGCTACATGGCATATTATTGCCCCAGTGTCTCCCTTATATTACGTCGGCGCAGCACGCCTTCCTACCGAGGCGCTCCGTAGCCACTAATCTAGTCACGCTTGTCAACTTTGTGTCATATGAACTAGATAATAAGAAGCAGGTAGATGTAATCTACCTGGATTTTCAGAAAGCTTTCGATTTAGTCGACAATGACGTTCTATTGCAAAAGCTTGGAAGCATAGGGTTCACACCGCGACTGCTCAAACTTTTCGCTAGTTATCTAGCCGAGAGGAAGCAGTTTGTAAAGTATGGACCCTACGTTTCGAACACTTATTTAACACGGTCGGGAATAAGTCAGGGTTCCAATCTGGGGCCTTTGCTTTTCAATATTCTTATCAACGATTTACCAGACGTAGTTGAAAAATCTCGGATTTTAATGTTCGCTGACGACGTAAAGTTGATAAGTGTGATTCGCGATGAGAGAGATTGCAGGACATTACAAAACGACCTTGACGCCGTATTTAAATGGAGCGAGGATAATAAGTTAAAATTTAACTTAAAGAAATGCGAAACAATGAGCTTCTCGCGTTCTCCCACTCCACTACACTTCCAGTACACACTGGGTGGAGAGTGCGTGCTGCGCATATCTCAAGTGCGTGACCTTGGTGTTGTATTCGACCCTCATTTGACTTTCCGTGAGCAAAGCTTGCAGATAACGAAAAAAGCCATACAGAGGCTGGGTTTCGTACTGAGAAACTCTCAGTCTCTGACACCGACAGCCCTTCGTACACTCTATGCGGCACTCGTTAGGAGCATGTTAGAAACAAATGCGATAGTGTGGAATCCCCACGAAAATAAGTATATTTTAATGATGGAAAAAGTGCAAAAAAAGTTTTTAAGAAATTTATATAAAAAAGAATATTTTTATGCTCCATACCTGTACCCGACAAAATTTCTTCTCGGTCAGCTAGGCTACGAATCTCTCGAGCTACGACGTTGCTTGGCGACGATAAAGTTTGTGTTAGGTCTAATCTACAATAAATTAGATTGTAATGACTTAGTGGGGGAGGTGGTAAGGCTATGGGTACCCGACGCGCGGAGCCGGCTGCGCGCGCCGAGGCTGCTGGCGCCGCCGAGCGCACGTTCCGCGCTGCACCGCCACTCGCCGCTCCGCCGCGCGCTCCTCCTACTCAACTCCACGCTACGTGCCGCGCCGCATTGCGATATGTTCGCTTCGGGCATAGCAAGGGTGATGGAAGAGTGTAAGAGAATGATTGAGATGGAAGGATTATGCTAAATTAAGTTTGTAACGTCATGGTGTTTAGCTGTAAGTTACAAATGTAATTGAATAAATAAATAAATAAATAAATAAATAAATAAAGTGACCGGTGAGGAGACGGCTGAGCAACCGGCCCCGCAGGACAATCAAGGTACGTCATCAATTAATGTATTGACTGTGCACTCCCCCAGAGCCCCGAGAGGCTCGAGCAATGAGCGGGCGGTTCGAGCCCGCCCGTACCCCCAACCCGTCTCTCAGTCAATCTATGACAGGAAAACCGCGTCTGAGAAAATCTTCGAAGATGCCCCCAGTTCCCCCATGCACCCTAGCAATGACGTCACTGACGAAACTAACACGCAGGACACAACCTTAGACTTGGGACAACGTTCCCAGCTTCCCCCAGCCTCGCAGGCGACCCTTTTTGAGACCCCGCTAGTTATCTCACTAACTGGCCCGGATGCCAGCCAACCCAATCCCGGCTCGCTCCTTAGTCCTAGCAGCACGCTAGGCCAGAGCGAGCCTGACATGGAGTATGAATCCCTCCCGTCCAATTCAGATGACGGTGAAATTACAGACGACAAGGACTTCGTTGAAGTTTCGTACAAAAAGAAAGGAAAAAGGAAGCGCTCCGCTCCCTCTCCCCCTAGCTCCCCGACCAGTGCTGTTAAAAATACAAAAATTAATAAAACACGCGCTGGCCGCAAAAACACCACGCTGTCCCCTCAGGCACAGCAAGCGTCCCCTATGGACGTTTCCTAGATCCCCCCGTCGGGCTTACCTACCTCAGGTAGCTCCCCCGCGGAAAAACCCACGGGCTCGGCGCCTAACGCCGATAGCAGGCCCAAAAATTCCCGAAAGTCGCGCCCTCCCCCGATTATAATAGGTGACGATAGGCATTGGATGAAGCTCTCCAAGGAGGCCTATAGCAAAAACTTAAACTTCACCCACGCCAGGCCCGGCAAGGAGGGCATTGAGGTGCAAACCCAAACGATTGAACAGTTCCGGCAATGGCAGGACTTTCTAGGCGGAGGGTTTTTCACTCACCCCACAGACGATGAGCGCATTCTCCGCGTACTCATCCGAGGCGTCCCCATGTGTATCACATGTGACGACGTCCTCGACGACCTAATTAGGCAGGGCTTCCCCGTCCATTCTGTTCAGCGTATGCGACGCGGCCCTAATAGGACCGAATACAATGCGGTACGAGTAGCTGTCGACCGCTCCCCGCTAGGTAAAACCATCTATAACCTAGAAAAACTGTGCTTTTTAAGTGGACTGCGTGTGGTCACTTATCACTCATCCGATAAGCCCCCGCAATGCCACTCCTGTCAGAGATGGGGTCACACCCAGAAATATTGCAAAATGGCCCCCCGTTGTAGAAACTGTGCCGCTATGCACGATACCCGAGCCTGCCCCCAAACTAACGAGAATCTCAACGAGTTTCCCGTTAAGTGCATTAACTGCGGTGGTCCTCACCGCGCTAACTATTTTGACTGCCCAGCGATTCCTCCCACTCGCTCAAATAAAAACCGACGCAATAATAGGAGGCAACAGGAAGAGCAGACGGCTCCCAACCCGCACTCTAATATGGAGTTCCCCAACACCTTGGTTGGAGCTAACGGCTCCTCCCTGTCGCCTGAGTCACAACAGACTGACGCCGCTTATAACTCCATTAGCCGAGTCCAACGCGTTAGCCAATCACCTCCACCGCCCCAACCCTCTTATGTTGCCGCGGTTGCTAACCCAGTCCAGGCAAGGCACACCATGCCCCAATCTGTCCCAGCGCCTCCCAGGAGGAACCAAACAAACCAGACAAACAAAGACGACAAACCCGCCACTCTAGGCAGCATTGCCCCTCTAATTAACGCCCCGAGGGCTCCCGCCCCCGCCAGCAACCCCCTGCTACACTCAGGCAAGGTAGTATCCAACCTTCCCGCCCATACCTCTCATCAACCACCAAATGCTAGCGAACGCCTCGCAGCGGCACAGTCCCACCACGTAGCACCTCAACTACCACGCCCCTCCCCACCGGTCAGATCTCCCCTTAGCGGACTTAATGACCCTAACACCACTAGTCTGCAAGTCCTAGTTAACTTGGCCAACTTCATCGATATGGATGAGGTTGAGCTAGTTGCTAGCAAATTGCAAAAAGTAGCCCCCGGTAATCAGCTGGAATTGTTGCTAATCATGCAACAACACTCCACACTTATGAGGAATTTAAAATCAATAGGCCCCAATTATGGATAGTACCCCTAATAGATGTAAGCCTTCCAATCTCACATTATGCACTTTTAACGCTAATGGACTAAAAGACCAAAAGGACGAAATCGGCCTTTTCCTTAGAGAACATCACGTTGATATTCTTCTAATACAAGAATCCCTACTTAAACCAGCCCATAGGAATCCCAGACTAGCCAACTATCAAATCGTTAGGGATGATAGGTTACACTCCCGTGGAGGAGGCACGCTTATCTATTATAAGCGCTCCCTCCACTGCTCCCCGGTGCCGGCACCAACTGGCCTCACTAACCTAGAGGTATCAGCCTGTCGAATTGCAATGACTGGCCACGTTCCAATCACACTGGTCTCCCTTTATCTACCACCAGATAAAAAGATCCTTAAAAAAGACCTGGATCTCGTGCTGAAGTTAGATGACTCGGTTATTATTGCCGGAGACTTTAACAGTAAGCACGAATCTTGGAACTGTCACACCACAACCAACAATGGCCGTCGCCTTATGAAAATACTTGAGTCATTGCAGGTTGATTTGATTCCTCCCACCGAGCCCACTCACTTCCCGGCTTGCGTTAATCACAAAGCTGACATACTCGATATGGTTATACTTAAACGTATTTCCCTTCGAGTTTGTGCAATACGAGTAATCCACGCCCTTACCTCCGATCATAGGCCAGTCCTCTACAAGTTAGGGCCACCCAGCAATCTCCCCCCCCAGACAGTACGTAGGATAGACTGGGTTAAGGTAGGTCAGGAACTTAATAAACCTGAAAATAGCATCACCAAGGCAATCACGCCTGGATACAAAAATCACGCTAACACCGAACAAGCAGTAGGGGACTTAACGAACGCTCTGAAAGACATTTTGTCTAATTGCTCGTGTGAAGGGCCAGCCGAGGACAACCAACGCTGGAACCTCCCACGCAGCCTAAAGGAGCTCGTTAAGGCCAAAAACCACGCCACTCACGTTTACGATAGGGACCCGTCCCCATCCAACAAGACCATACTAAACGGACTACGTACCAAACTTAAACGGGAAATGAAGGACTTCAGGGACTGCAAGTGGGAGGACAAGATGAGTGAGATCACTCCACACCACCAAGCTTTCTATAAATTGGTGAGATGCTTTAAAAACGACTCCGTAGTAGCCATGCCCCCACTTGCCGTCGCTGACTCTGACAAACCCGCCTTCACTGATGAAGAGAAAGCTGAATGCCTGGCTAACACACTCGAGCTTCAATGCTCGCCGAGCACCCAACCAGTAGATCAGGCCCAGCTTGATCTCATCCAAAACGCCTTAGCCAGACATTCAGCTGTCCCCCTCTCAAGCCCCCCCATACGCCCTACAACGGTAGAGGAAATTCAAACATTAGTCAAGCACCTCGCAGTTAGGAAAGCCCCGGGAGAGGACTGTATCCCGAACAGAATGCTGCGGCTTCTGCCCTCTCACATTCTTGCCCTCCTTATGGACATATTCAATTCAGCCCTTGCAAACAGCCAATTTCCCTCCGCGTGGAAAGAGGCTATTGTCATCGGCATTCACAAACCCGGCAAACCCCGCCCCGATCCCACTAGCTATCGCCCCATCAGTCTCCTAAAGACGCTGGGGAAACTATTTGAACGCGTCATCCAAGCCCGCCTCAAGGAGTTTATCTCCTCTGAAGGACTACTAGTAAACGAGCAGTTCGGCTTTAGATCCGGGCACTCGAGCACCCACCAAGTACTTCGTATTACTGAACACGTCCTTGAGGGACTGATAGGTAGTCTCCGTCCGAAACCCACAGGCGCTGTCTTTCTCGATGTAGCTAAAGCCTTCGATAAGGTCTGGCATGATGGCTTGTTATACAAGCTCTATGCTTACAAAATGCCAGACCGTCTCATTACCTTAATCAGAGACTATTTAACAAATCGAAGCTTTAGGTACAAAGTGGAAGGCACTCTCTCCGCCCGCCACCCCGTTCGAGCCGGGGTCCCCCAGGGATCGGTATTAGCTCCGACTCTTTTTCTATTATACATCAATGATATACCCAAAGTCCCGAATGTCAACTATGCACTCTTCGCCGACGACACTGCCCTCTATGTCTCGCACCGTAGAAAGATCCTACTCACCAACCTCCTCCAAACAGCACTCAATCACTTAGGTGACTGGTGCCGTAAGTGGAGAGTCGAAGTCAACCCCGAAAAGAGCTCTGCCATCTTATTCTCTAGACGGGGGAACTACGACGATTACACACGCTCATTTAAGCAGCCGAGTCTTTATAATAAACCAATCCCATGGGCTAAAGAAGTAAAATACCTAGGTGTCACTTTAGATAGACGCCTTGATTTTAGATCACACGTAAAGAAGGTCCGGGCCCGCTCGGCCTTCTACCTAGGTAGACTCCACTTTATGTTAAACCAATCCAGTAAACTCTCGACGAGAAACAAGCTGACCATATATAAGACATGCATTATACCTGTCTTCTCCTATGCCAGCGTTGCTTTCGCACACGCCCCCCATACCACACTGAACCCACTTCAGACACTCCAAAGTAAGTTCCTGAGAAGAGCCACAGGAGCTCCTGGGTATCTCAGGAACGCAAACATCCATAGGGATCTCCATATGGAATCCGTACAACAATGGTTCAAAAAGTGCTCTGAGCGCTTTTTCGAGAAATCATCTGATAGCCCCAACCCTCTCATTAAGCAGGCTTGTAGTCACATCCCAAATCCCAAGGCCTCCTCGGGTCGTAGGCGCCCCAAAAATGTACTAATAGATAAACCCAACAAGCTCTCTCAAGCGCTCATAGATTACCCCCCTAGGAAATGGACTAAGACCAAGTACTGGACAGACGACGATGACAGTGACATTGACCCAGCCGACCCTGACGGGAGGGTCAGCCCCCATCACCACTTCCATGAGTTCCTTAAGAACATCAAGGCGAGCACAGCCAATACATTAATTGATGACGTCACCTCTGATGATGTAGTTATTTCAGATAGGGCAACTGTAGGGAATTCTCCTGAAGTCGCCGTCTCCTCTAGCTCCAAGCGCCATCCTAAGCATAGTAGATGGCGGAGCAATGTAAAACGTAGCATCAACCCTGTTGTCAGTAAAAATAAGCACCCCTCGGTATTAGCAACCAGGGCAGTATATTTCAGTAGGCGCCCCCATTGGGAGCAAACTAGAACTACACACAATTAAACAAAGTTCTAGTTAATTGTTAATTTTCCATGGTTTTTCTCGTTAGTATTAACCACTTATTAGCCAGAGATCTCTCCAGGGATCTAGTAGATTAGTTTAGTATTAGTTAGGTTAGTTAAAATTCCGGTGCTTCTCCAAGCGGAGTAGCACGTCTGGCACCAGCAGTGCAAAGGGTCCTTCGGACCCGCAAGCAACCATGGAACCAAAAAAAAAAAAAAAAACCAAGGTAAAATGATCCGATCCCACTGGTAAATTAGTTGCGCCTACGACCCATAAGGTACTGGTAAAATAAGGCGTCACGAAACCCTTATTAAACCACAGGTAAATGGGCCGGGGACGCAGCACCCCGCCGTGAAACACCCGAGGCGGCAAAAGAGCTTATGTAACTCGATCACGTGAACCGTTATGAAGCATAACGTAAAACGTAAATGTTTTATAATTCGGTTACATAAGGCCATCTACCGCCTCAAATACATAAGGGGGCAACGAACCCGCAGTATATAACAATAGACCCGAACCCCCTGTAATGAAAACACATAATCCGAACCCCTACCGTAAGCGAATGTAAACAAGAATCCGCAGGAATAATCTTGCAAGATTCTTATTTACAAAAGTTGCTCACTATCCGTGAGGTACAACCGAACCCTGTTACCTGAACCCTAAGGTTCAGATAGGACCTAAGAGCCCTTATCGAGCCCCGTCGAACGGGATATGTATAATGTGAATCGGACGATAAAGAGCCGAGATATGTTAATTAATGTATAATTATGATAAGCCAAAAAACGGCCGTTATTGTACAGAGCCCAAAACTGTAGAGCCAATCAGAGCGAGGAGCAGGTTTTAGAACATTTAAAATTAAAACTTAACGCACTTGACCAAAAGGGGCGTTCCCGATAGGAAAGGAACGCTCGCTCGCCTCTGATTGGTTCCAATAGGATTATTCCGCTTACAGGAGTTATGTCTGGCGAACCGAGCCTTAGATGTTATATAAGAAGTTGAACACAAATAAATTTATGCACTACCGAAGAACCAGTTTTATTACTCACAACAAGATCCTGCCTACCTCCAGTTTTCAAGAGCTCCAGCCTGCACGTCGGTCCAAGCGATTCGTTGAGGTCCTGTCCGTCAGTCGAGCTCCGAATCCTTGGACGCGTCCATCGCTACGCCGTACCACATTCACGTCGCGTTTACGTCGGTCTACGTTGCGCTTACGTCGAGTCTACGGCAGAACTACGTTGCGGTCTACGTCGCGGCCCGTGCATCCCGCGTCCGTACCCCGCGTCCGATCTACGTCGCGCCTACGTGTACACTACGTCGCTTACGTGTGTACTACGTCGCGGCCCGTTTACGTCGCGTTTACGTCCTTACGTTTGGACTACGTCGCAGCCCGTTTACGTCACGAACCGAACCTGAACCTGAAAGCTGAACCGAACCGAACCCGAACCGAACAAGCTGTTACAGGAAGACCCGATCGAACATCATACAGTCCACTGCGAGCTGAGCCGAAGAAGCCGCCCTGTTGAGACCTGTACTCAACAAATCTTTATCATATTATGTAGTATATTTAGATTATTTAGATGTACTATCTGATGGATAATTAATTTATTTCAACACAACAAAAAAGGAAAAACCAAGAGACAGTAAATAAAAACTTGATTAAACAAAAACTATCTGATTGAAACAGTTCTTTATCATAAACATCAACAAAAAGGCATCAACAGTACCTATACCTATTTTTATTTGACTATAAATTTATGCTGATTTCTTGGTAGCGAAAAAGTTTCGTGTACAGTAAAGATGAGTTTGCAAACCATCCAATCACATAGCGGACCCAGGGGACCGACTATTTTTACCGTGTCGACTGTTAGTCCAATCAACGAGTAAATCAACTTAATTAAATTTTTAAACCGAGCTTTTTCTGATCAGGTGACATGATAAAACTAGTTACTCGTAGATAGGAGTATGTTTAGTTTATCTTTCAATTTATTGTACAGTAAAGATGAGCTTGCGAAGCGTCCAATCACAGAGAGGATCAGAGGACCCAGGAGATCCGCACTGTTCACCGTGTAGAGAGTTAGTCCAATCGACAAGTAAACTAATAACATCATTTTTAATCACGCCTTTTCGATGCAATTAAATAGAAGTTGGAAAATAAAATAGGTAACCACATTTTTAGGCTTTAGAAAATATCGCATTTTCGGACAAAAAATCCATTCCAAAAAATTTCTTAATATACAATTATGTGTCAGTCAGAGCCTAGAAAATATACAGAAAATGCATAAAGGGAGATCTGGATTCTATAAGGAATTAATTCTTCTGGTGGTTTCTTTTTTCTTGTGACTGCCACCCATGCTCTTTTAGATTGAAAAAGGTTCGAAATGGACATTGTGAAAAAAATTGGCCATAAGTCAATTTTTTATCGTAATAAACTTGGTTATGAAAATAAGCGTTCGTCGGGATCTATAAAGAGTCTTCATTGTTTGGAGTACAACTCCCTAGATCGTGTTCACACTTACCTGAACCAATATACCAGCTCGTAAACACAATTCTGTTGAAAGCTGTTCTTGACACTTTATATGCATATTTTTAGGATACAAGGTACTATTGTACCTTGACAAAGTTTTACATTGTACACATCACCAAAGTATTTAGAAAAACAAAATCTACTTCCACTCTCTGTCCCACTTGAAGCATATCTGTTTGGCCCTATGGTTGACTAGTAGAAAATGCCATTAGGCATTTAGTAATAATGTAAAAATATATTACCTACTCTAGAAAAAGTTGCGAAATTGTATGTTGCATGGGAGTGGGATTTCAATCTACTTCTTCACCAGTCTGGAGAGTTTGAGGTTGGCGCAGTGGTAGATTTTTTATATCCTAGGGGACAAACGAGCAAACGGAACGCCTGATGGAAAGCGATTACCGTCGCCCATAGACACCTGCAACACCAGAGCTGTCACGAGTGCGTTGCCGGCCTTTCAGGAGTACGCTCTTTTCTTGGAGATTTGAAGGCCGTATTGGTCCGGAAATACCGCGAGGAACATCCCACATTCATCCCACAATGCAGTCGTGCGAGGTAGGAAATTTCTAGAAAATTGTCGCGTTGAACGATGGTGGAAAGATGCGGCAGGTATCAATCCGACCAATTCCTTGGAGCCTCGGAGACTACTGAGCCAGCGGTCCTGTGATTGTGTGAGCGTCCGATATTTTTTTATTTATCTCAATGAACAAATGAAAAACCTACCGAGTGATCCATCGATTACAATGACTCAAGAATTGAATGTCTTAAACAGTTCTTTCTCAAACCAATGAAACAAAGATCAAAGCTTAAATAGAGATTTAAATGAGTTATCTAGTGGAAGGTGGAAGAGACCGGGAATCGAACCCGGTACCTCTGGATTGCCGGTCCAGCGCGTTAACCTTTCCGCCACCCTAACTCCCAAGTAACCTATCGAATTCTTCCTTATGCTTTGTGTGTCGATCTTTGCATTGTTTATTTGAAAGGTTTTAGTTTACAGTTGTTTCTAATTTTGATTCAAGTTAAATCTACAGACACACCGTTTTACAGCTTTAACGCAAACACAGAATAATATCTCACACAATTTTCACGCAACTTACAATGGCTGTCAACAAAACGCTGCTTGCAAATCGGTACCCAATCTGTTATCAGTTAACATTACAGGGTCGTAACTAAACCGGGCGCCGGCAAATATGCAACCGTGTCACAATAAGGCATTCTTCCGGCCGTTATTAGGCAATCATTAATGTCGTTCGAGTTATCGGGTGGAATAGGCCCCGAGTTACGAGCGGTAAGTAATAGGGCCCCAGCGGGAAGTACGGTTAGTGGGTTATTGCAGGCTTTATGGTGATAATACTCGTAAGTTATTTTGTCTACTACTATTTGGTCGCAATTTCAACTCAATTGCCTGAGAGGTGACGTTTATTTATTTTCCTTGAAGGGTAAATAAGCCCCCAAAACTAAAAAAAAAAAATTTATTAAGGTTCCCTTATTTCGTCGACAAACGATTTATCGACTGTTTCATTTCATCGAAAGTAACCTAAAATTATAACTAATCGCGTTCAAAAAGTGGTCATTTAATCACCTTGACTTTTCGAACGTGATGTTGCTGCGTTTGTGCATGCTACCGGTGATTATGACGCGCGTGGGTGCGTTTACAATGTAACAGTGGACAAACTTGTAACACTGCCGGCCGTAACTCGTACATTGAATAGGCAGTGTCATACCACGTCAAACTTATGGGTTTGCTTTACGTTGTTCGCGTGGGGAAGAACCCTCTCTTCTTCTGCAATTGTCAAACTAAAATACAAAACCGGCCAAGTGGGAGTCTGACTCGCCCATCGAGGGTTCCGTACAAATACTTATCCCATCTTAACTCTTAACTGGCCGGGTTAAGTTAATTTTGCACCTGGTATGTATGGTGCCCCATACAAATGAGCTGCAAAGTTAACGCAACCGATCACGTTTGTTGTGTGGGCTCCCATACAACAAAATTCCAAAACCCTTTATTTTTTCCAGTTTTTTTAGTATTTGTTATTATAGCGGTAACAGAAATACATCCTCTGTGAAAATTTCAACTGTGCCTAGTTATCACGGTTCATCAGACATAGCCTGGTGGCAGACGGACAGACGGACAGTTGAAACTTAGTAATAGGGTCCCGTTTTTTTACCTTTTGGGTCTTCTTCTCTTCTTAGTCGTTTCACTCTTTACAGAGCGGTCGTGATCAACTCGTAGTACTATTAGAGGCAGATATTGTTCGCTGTATGATTTTACGCCATTTTTCTCGATTCACAGACATTCTGGTGCACTCATGCAAAGTCCCGGCCACAGCCGATTTGATCTGGTCGGTCCATCGCATGGGTGATCTTCCACGTGATCTGGTTACCTCCACTTTGCCCTGGACAACGAGACGCTCTATGGAGTCATTGTTTCGCCTTGAAACGTGGCCGAAAAATTTGAGAATACGTGACTGAACCAAAGCGGTCAGATGCTGCTTGACGCGGAGTTCTTCACGAATGGAGGCATTGGTCCGAAATTCTGTCCATGATATTCCCAGCATTCGTCTCCAACACCACATTTCTAAAGCATCTATCTTTTTCTTCTCAGTGTTTTGTTCTCAAACCTTTGGGTAGGGAACCCTAAAACAATACTTTGGGTCTTCATTATCAGCTAAAAGATGTCCACTGCTGGATAAAGGCCTCTCCAAAAAGCCACCATAACCGGTTCTGCAACGTCTGTATCTAGCTGACTCCGGCGGCCCTCACCAAGTCATCAGTTCACTTTGTGGATGTTCTATTCATGCTGCATCGCAGGGCTGTGGTTGCATCGAATAAGTAAGTACTTAGGTATAATGTATATGTACATTTAAATAATAATAATAATACTCTTTATTGTGCACCATTAATCGCTGTTCCTGAAAATTTTACATGGAAAAGAGTACAACCAAGAAATATATAGTAAAATAAATAAGGGTAACAACAGGCTGTTTTATCGCTAAAGAGCGATTTCAAAATTAATTATTTTGTATGTGTCTATACATTTCATTTGACAAAATATTGGGGAAGAGGAGCATTTTACCAACCTGAACAGAATGCAGGATGGACTAACGACCTAAGAGATACGCGCGCGCGACCGTTTTTGACATTTGTGGAATGATCTACCCATTATTAATATCGTATCTCTATTGAACATATTCGTAAAGATGTTAGTCACATTTAGATAATTCGTGTCCTTCGCTCAATTTCGAATCGTAAACTAACCTCTTAATTCCACAAATCATATACCTCATTGTACACTTCGAGACAATATTAGAAATCAATTTAATTTAATTTGAGAACCATTAGAAGACGTCGTCACTACCAATTCATAATTCTGAGCGCTTTAACTCATCCAAAATTGATTTGACGGGCGAAGAGGAGCAACTCGACTCGACTTTATCACATAAACAGAGAGTTTGAGATCGATTGGTGATGAAACTTGACGTCACTAACATTGATAGAGTGAGAAGCTAATAGTAATCTGAGGAAAGTGTGACAGCTGAAGGTCGTGACTTATTACTTTGGATAATTTGCTTTTATTCAATTTGGCTTTCTACTTATACGTAATATATAGAATGTTTATAAGGATGTAGTAGTACCTATGTCTAAATAATCTAATAATTCAATCTGTCCCCGATGTCATAAGAATAAATAATAATATTAATAATTATTATCGTTATTTACAATGTAATATAGTTTTGATTTTATTTTTTATATAATTTAATAACTCAAATTATTTAAATTAAACTTTGTACAGACCAAAGTAAGGGTCAACCGCATCATTTTTGTAAGTATATCAGAAATCAGAAATCAGAAATCAGAAATCAGAAATTTTATTTGTTAAACATAGGTATAATATACATTGGTGTTGAATATAATTTGTTATGACCTCTATGTTTTACCCATAAGTATGGATGTACAAATATTACTCACTTAAAGAAAAAATAACATGCATTTTATATCTTCTTACAAAAATTTGCCATAGAAAAACACATAGTCATATGGAAATAAACAATTCGGTGCAACAAAATAATAAAATTAAAAAAACATGTCAAATTGAGAAATAATAATTACTTAAATCTAAAATTATGTCACATCATTTAAATAATCTTTGACCGAATAGTAGCATTGTTTGTTAAGGTAGGAAATAAGTTCTTTTTTAAATTGGACCATATTTAAATCTTTGAATGAGTCTGGAACTTTATTATATATCTTTGGGGCCATACCTAGTATACTATTTCTCATTAATGCTGTGTTACTTCCGTTTACATCTCTCAATTTGCTTTTATACTGCGGACGTGTTGGAAAGGTACGGCCGTCTGCAACTTTGTTAAATAAGTCAGGGTTGGCTTTGACAAATATGCTTACTTCAAGAATGTACAATGAAGGTAAAGTTAATATGTTAAGAGATCTGAAGTATGATTCGCAGCTGTCTCTTACAGATAACCCGTACATAGCTCGTATACAACGTTTTTGAGCCCTGAATGCCATATCTTTATTGACTGATATAATAAACGACATCCTGTCAAATGTTGCAGTGCCCAGGGTTTCATAGCGGAAACAATGTTCTTATAATGCACCATCTGTAAATGTACCTATGAAAGCAATAAATAAATTGATAAACTGATATATATTATACACCTGGTACGGTTTAAGATACGGTTTGTCTCCGCCCTCCTAAAGGTTAGCTTATTTCAAACTTGCGATTAAGAAGTATCAAAGAAGCGTAACGTTTCATCAAAACAAAAACTACATCAGCGATAACAATTCAAAAACGTTTTCTTAATACAGTAGCAATTTTAAAAGCATTATGAAAGTCATAAAAAGGTTACGACATTCGTCTGAAGAGAAAATTAGTATTAAAATGAGCGAGGAATTAAAATAATAGCGCGACCTTTAATTTTAATGTCATATTATAATCCCGCTTCCGCGTGCGCGCAAGAATAGCGAGATTATTATGACAGTGATTTATTTATCGCATATATTTGCTGGGCCTTTTTATGCACCTCGCGTGTACCGAATTTGATTAATGTGGGAGTTTGTTTTAAGCAGACTTCACACTCGCCTGAAAAAAAGGTGGACGTCTATTTTGAACCGATTGCAATTTAAACCTTTTTTTTGCTGTCAATTAAAAAAAACAAACGTATAACCGCACCGTTACCGTTTTTTGAGCGGCAGTGTGGTCGCAGCTATAATGTACCTACGAGTATATAGTAGTCGATTACTATGGAACAAGGAAATAGATTTCTCCATACAACCATTTCGACGAATATTTTCCGAATGTTCGAAGAAAGAAAAATACAAAAAATAAGCAATGTTTCCATTTAATACAGCAATCAAAAATAACAAAGTTATACAAATAGGCATCTGAATTCCAGTTGTATCTATTTTTACTATGTCATTAAAAACCAATTAAGAATTCAAATATTTTTTCATCGAGAAAATGCATGTTCAAGTTCACATGGGGAAAATGAATGTTGATGAAAATTGATGACGAGATCCGTGAGAAACTGAAGGAACTCCTGAAATATTAAGTATAGGCATATCACGATTTCTGTGTTGTCACTCGTTAAGGTGTTCTTGGAATTATATTATGATTTCTACACGCTGAAGTTGATTTTTAAGGTTCCGTACCCAAAGGGTAAAAATATTATTAAGCCTCCGTTATCCGTCTGTCTGTCACCAGGCTGTATCTCATAAACCGTGATAGCTAGACAGTTTTAATTTTCACAGATGTTTTTCTGTAGCCGCTATAGCAACAAATACTAAAAACAGAATAAAATAAATAAGGACACGATTAAGTGATACAATAACTACGTTTATATATATTAGCTAGTACCCATAGTACAAGCTTTGCTTAGTTTGGGACTAGGTTGATTTGTGTATGATTGTCCCATAATATTTATTATATTTATTATTATTTATTAACTAAGTTAGTTTTACCTACATCAAATTTTTAGGGTTCCTTAGTAAAACCAATAACACCATTTCTCATATGTACCTACATTTTTTTCCTATAAACACACAAACTTCCTTAAACAGCATTATTATAATATCTCTCTCTCTCTCTGTTATAACTTCTAAAATAAAGATTGAAATTTTTTTGTAGTTTCGTCCAAAACAACATTATTGTTACTGTCATAAATAGACAATATAATAAATACATAATACGAAACATAAACAATTCCAAGCGGCTCCCAGACGGTAGCCGGACGACGGCGGAATATTAATAACTCATCGGTCGATTCAATCTCCCCGATTTCTCGTTTTGTATAGTGGACTTTATGGAGCGCGGGTTGAGAGTTCTCAGAGAAATGGGCGATATTGACAATACTGTTTCTTATTCTTTTCAGCTTCTGACCGTCACGCGTTTCCTACCTTTTGCTATCGTTTATAAGAAATCAAAAGTTGTGTAGAGACCTTAAGTCGATTTCTAGTTGTCTGGGAAATTTTGTTGATGCATAATAAAGCCAAAGGAGGATGATTCGCTATGCGTTGTCAGCCAAAAAACCGGTTAAGTGCGAGTCGGACTCGTGCACTGAGGGTTCCGTACAAACACTTCCCATCTTAACTGGCCGGGTTATGTTAAGTGCACCTGGGGGCCTATGATGGTTGCATTTATCACGCGATAAATAAGTGACATAGCATCTGTCACTCACACTCGCTACTTGCCAAAACGTGACGGATGCTATGTCACTTATTTATCGCGTGATAAAAGCAACCATCATAGGCCCGCTAGTATGTATGGCGCCGCATACAAATGAGGTGCAAAGTTAACGCAATCGATCACATTTTTTTGTATGGGAGCCCCCTTTAATCTTTATTTTATTAAGTTTTTTCGTATATGTTCTTTTATTATAACGGCAACAGAAATACATCGTAATAGGGTTCCGTTTTTTACCCTTTGGATACGGAACCCTAAAATATGCCTACGCACAAGCACGCGCATCTGGCTCCGCTTTTTGTCTTTGTTCGAGTGAATTTCGCGTGCGTTCATATTAGCTACACATAAAGACACGCGCCAATCGATCGTATCGTCATGCCGCTTTTACATAAACAACCAATAAAATTCTCAGGCGGTTTCTACAAAGAACAAAATTAATAACTTTCGTAGTAGAAAACTATCGTGAGTCTCAGACATATTAAAATACTTAAACGCGCGGCTGATCGTCTCTCCTGATGATGAATCGCGTACCGATTCGAAACATGTCGAGCGTTATTCGACTTCCACGACGTGAGTAAACCCGTTTAAGTATTTTAACTTTCGTAGTGTTTTATTAAAAATGGCAGTCCGTTTGTTCTTATATTTTATTTCTATGTAAAATCACGATTCGTTGCTCTGTTGCGTAAAAAGGGCAAAGCAATAAACCAACAAAGACACTTTCGCATTTATTATGTGTGTAAGTCTGCATTTCGCGGCATCAGCTAAAGAATTTTATAACAATTTCGTTCTTCGCAACATTGTTGTGTAAAATTTTATTTTATTCGTTGAACGCCAACCACATAATCTTTAATGTCTTCAGCACTACAGTGTACACTTTATTTCAGACTCGTATAGCTTTTATTGCGCTGGAGTATTTTAATGGCCACCAGTGTAGTGTTGGGTACTTGCTAGTGTCATCTGATTAACACTGGCATTAACACTTTCGTTGTCAGGATTCCAACTCACTTTGTGCAAAGTTATGCGTTTATTTTGGTTAAAATTTAAAGGGAAGGTTAATTTAGTTGCCATTTATGCGCTCATTTCCTACCTACGTGTCATCGCGTTTGCTTTGGATAGTAGTTGTGTTGTAATCTCTAGGGATTGTAGTCTTTTAGAAGCATACTGGTGCTCTAAAATCAACGGAGTCGATAATTGTAAAAAAATCAAAGTCAAAGTCTAGATTAGACATGATTATTTAATGCTGTTACATCGTTAATTAAAACATGTTAATACAGCGAAATTAATTTTAATAGTTAAAGTATGTTTAAAACCATCATAAAAGACCTTTTTGAACCTTTTTACACAAATTTCTCTAAGCGTCTTTTTGTCGCCCGTACCCGTAATATAAGGATGAGTCAAAATAATTTTCAAACCACTCTAGTACTGTCATTAAACGTCGAATTTAAGCCCAGTTTATTGAGATTTTTTTAATGGGTTACCAAAACAGCTGGAATGTTATTTATGCACGGATAGTATTACTTGTTATGGACGGTTTTGGCCTGGAAGCTGCACTTTGTGATGGAAGCAAGCCGTTTTGCACAGTGATAATATAGACCAAAATAAACGATTTCACTCGAGGCGAAATTAGTTTCACCCCTTAGGAACAGAGATGGCGCCACTTATTCCAAAAAAGTTAAAAAAATTCTAAATCCTGGACGGATACTCCGATTTTGACGTAAGAGGTGCCAATCGGCAGATAATTACCCAATTTAACATGAAAAAAATTAAAATCACGTAGAAAATAATTTTGGATACCTAAGAAATAATATTTTCTGAAAAAAATATTTAAAATTTGTGATTTTTGGTATTTTATTCGTAAAAATGTATGTATATGGTACTTTTTTTATTTATTTATATTAATACACAACTAATTTTACATTTACGAAAAAAAACCGCATATCATTAGCTCGTATAATTCCAAAGTTATTGAAGAATACAGACATGGCGCCGCTGGGTCAAAAAATCTTACAAAAAATTTATACCGCAACGGATATTCCGATTTTGATAATTAAGGTGGTAATCGACAGATATTTACTTAAATTAGTTTAAAAAAATAAAATAAAAATTCAAATAGGCAAAAAGTAATAATAATATTTCCAAAAAAAAACATACATTTTGAAAAAAAAAAATTTTTTTTGGGGCTTTTATGTAATTTCATATAAAAAAAATTATGAATATGGCTTTATTTTACTTATGTATATTATAACACTATTAGGTAATTGATCGTTTAATAAAAAACCGCATATCGAGAACTTGTACAGTTCCAACGGTATTGAAGATTTTACTATAGGGTGCCGGTGGGATGTTGCCGCCGCACGTGCAACTTATGTACATGTATATAGAAAAGTATTCTCCCGTTTCGGAGGTACTGATTACCCTGAAAATATAACCACGACAGTACAAATCATAATCATCCCAAGTAGCACGCAACACACTTATATCCCTTGTACAGCTTAAATTAGAGTTTTAACGGGTGAAGGTCTTCGCACATTATAACAACTCAACGGCGACTCGATTCTATGCCAAATATTGAAATTTAAGCCCTATGTCATATTTTCTAGGTTTAATTTCAAACGCGCGACGACGCGTCGTCCACTCGTCGTCCACTACTAATATCATTTTTTGAAATTTAACCTAGAAAATATGACATAGGGCTTAAATTTCAATATTTGGCATAGAATCGAGTCGCCGTTGAGTTGTTATAATGTGCGAAGACCTTGAATAGGCTCTTATACAACCATTTTGCTAATATCACAAGTATGTTCTGCCTATTTTCACTAAACTGTGCATTGTAACGTGCATGTTAGGCCGTTGCATCAGCTGCAACAACGCATTTTTCCATAGCTCGATTTGCACCCATACTAACTGTTCTATTGTGGATCGCACCTGCAACCTGCTTCCAACGCCATTCCATTCCCAAAAAGAAAGGACTTGGGACTGGATATATCCAAATTAAGACGTTTATTTCACATTTGGCTCGCTTGAAACGCTACACGCAGAACATGTTGTTCAATGGCAGCTGAAGTAGTCGGCGAAAGGCTTGTCGCCAGCTCTGTGAAA
Source organism: Apotomis betuletana (assembly GCA_932273695.1). Classification (NCBI taxonomy): domain Eukaryota; kingdom Metazoa; phylum Arthropoda; class Insecta; order Lepidoptera; family Tortricidae; genus Apotomis; species Apotomis betuletana. The sequence continues at coordinate 4,987,142 of OW026303.1, read as the reverse complement.
GCATCGAAGCATTCAAATTGCAGTCGTCAGTGCAACGGTCTACTAGTAGCAGTTTACAAAACAGTTATTACTTTAAGTAATGAAATGATGACTGCACTTCAAGGCTTTCACAGAGTATGACAAGACGTCTAATTTTAATACAATAAGAAAAGAGACCTGTTTTAAAACTTGCATGTTATACCCTGAAATAACTACTGCTTTTGCAAGTAACATCGCTATCTATAGAAATTCTCTCTCGATACGTAACGGCTCATGTGAAACGATTACTTAGGGCCATTTTTGTTTCTTTTTTTTAGGGTGTGTTTACATAATTAATGTCATTCATTATAATAACAAAACGGGATTTAACCGAGTTCAAAAATGTTTATTTACCGCAATTAAGTCCCGTTTTATTATTTTAATATAATGTGTGAAAATCGTGTAAGATTCAATCACTATATTAATGTCATTAATTGGTTCTCAATTAATCGTAACGTTGTTGGTCCCAGATTCACATGCAGGCTATACGATGCTCCAACAGAGCATATATTATTACTGTTAATGCGATTCGAAAAGATCTGTTTAAACTAAAAAACACTAAACTAAACAAGCTTGTGAGATACCTTCCATCTATTTCAGCTGCCATTGAATACCGTTTCATGCAAACCAAATGTGGGTTCACGTTTTAATTTGGAAATATCGAGTCCCAAGTCCTTCTTTTTGGGAATGAAACGGCATCAAAGGTAGGTGGGGTCCACAATAGTTGAAGGTTAGTTCAATTTGGAAACTCCTTGAACATTATGGATACAAATTGGGCTGTGGCATAATGCGTTGTTGTTTTTTTTATGATGCGACGGCCTAACTTGCACGTTACAATGCAAAGCCTGCAAAGACTAAAGTGAAAATAAAACGTAAAGTAAGTAAAATATTGATTCAGAAATGCTATTTAGCATCTAATATACTTGTGATATTAGCAAACTGGTTGTATAGGAGCCTATTCACCCGTTAAAACTCTAATTTAAGCTGTACAAGGGATATAAGTGTGTTGTGTGCTACTTGGGATGATTATTATTTGTACTTTCAATTGTGGTTATATTTTCAGGGTAATCAGTACCTTCGAAACGGGAGAATACTTTTCTATATACATGTACATAAGTTGCACGTGCGGCGGCAACATCGCACCGGCACCCTATAGTAAAATCTTCAATACCGTTGGAACTGTACAAGTTCTCGATATGCGGTTTTTTATTAAACGATCAATTACCTAATAGTGTTATAAGTGTTATAATTACATAAAAGCCCCAAAAAAATATATATTTTTTCAAAATGTATGTTTTTTTTGGAAATATTATTACTTTTTGCCTATTTGAATTTTTATTTTATTTTTTTAAACGAATTTAAGTAATTATCTGTCGATTACGACCTTAATTATCAAAATCGGAATATCCGTTGAGGTTTTAGATTTTTTGTAAGATTTTTTGACCCAGCGGCGCCATGTCTGTATTCTTCAATAACTTTGGAATTATACGAGCTAATGATATGCGGTTTTTTTTCGTAAATGTAAAATTAGTTGTGTATTAATATAAATAAATAAAAAAAGTACCATGTACATACATTTTTACGAGTAAAATTCCAAAAATCACAAATTTTAAATATTTTTTTCAGAAAATATTATTTCTTAGGTATCCAAAATTATTTTCTACGTGATTTTAATTTTTTTCATGTTAAATTGGGTAATTATCTGCTGATTGGCACCTCTTACGTCAAAATCGGAGTATCCATTCAGGATTTAGAATTTTTTAAACTTTTTTTGAATAAGTGGCGCCATCTCTGTTCCTAAGGGGTGAAACTAATTTCGCCTCGAGTGAAATCGTTTATTTTGGTCTATATTATCACTGTGCAAAACGGCTTGCTTCCATCACAGAGTGCAGCTTTTTTTCATAACAAATAGGACTAGGAGAGCTGACAAATATTTGTAACCCGTCATTGGTAAAGCAAAACAGTGCGATTACTGATTATGGATTTCATTCCCGTATTAAATGAATAAATAATAAATAAATATCGGACAAGCTCACACAAATCGATCTAGTGTGTTACGGACACTAGACGATGAGATACATCCATACTAATATTATAAATGCGAAAGTGTGTCTGTCTGTCTGTCTGTCTGTCTGTCTGTCTGTCTGTTACCTCTTCACGCTTAAACCGCTGAACCGATTTAGATGAAATTTGGTATATAGATAGTTTCAGTCCCGGGAAAGGACATAGGATACTTTTCATCCCGAACAAATTTAGTGTTCCCGTGGGATGAGCGGGTAACACCGCGGGATGATCTGTGCCGATATGATCTGTGCCGCGGGGCACAGCTAGTAGTAATATAAATAAATACATACTTAAATATAAACAACATCCATCCATCAAATATTTGCCCTTGCCGGGATTCGAACCCAGGATCGCCGGCTCAGTAGGCAGCTGCTTTACCACTGCACCAACCGCGTCGTCAAATTATTGTATTAAGTTGCGGGCTTCTTCATGTAACCTACAAAAGAAGTCCAAGCCTCGAGCACTCAACACAGAGCTATCCATTGCCTTTTAGAATAAATTCATCCATCATTGTCACAATTCCACTTCATAATGAGACCATAACCATACTAATTCTTAATGCTTTAATGCAGTATCGGATGCCATAAAGCATCGGTGGCAGTGGACGGAAACGGGCCCGTAATGCAGTAATAATGGCAATTGTCGGCTAGACTGTGTGTAAATCACCCGGCTAGCATATCTTAAGACTCCATTAAGCAACTTATTCAATAGGCTAGTAGACCCAGTTTTGAAATATATTTGAAATGGTTGATAATGATCTTACTAGCTCTTAAAAAAATGTCTTGTATTTTTGTGAAAGCTAGAAAGCTAAATTTTATCAATCGAAAATTAGAAATTTCATAAACAGTCAAAAACGCCGTCCGCCATTTTTCCCTTTTGCTAATCTGTGGCGTGACGTAGAATAACCTGTAAATATTCGAAATTCGACCGTCGTATAGTGCCATTCCGCTCACTCCAATATACTTTGACAGGAGATCGAGAGGGACGGCACTATTCGAAGTCGTCAAAGTAGACTTTCAGTTTTGTTTACATGAGCAATGACGTCACTATCATAAGTGAAAATGGCGGACAGCGTTTTTAAGCATTTCAAAATACAGATTAAAAACCATATTTTCAAATTCAATTTTTTCAGCCATCTTTCACTTTTATGAATTGAAAAAAATATTTTTAGGTTTCCTTTGCTAAATACTATACGGAATAAACATTAGTTTATTACAATTTGACATGAGTCAACTAGCCTAGCGGAATAGAGCCGATGAAATTTGTGCTGTTTTTGTTCAGAGGGCGCCGAGCGTTAGCGACTGAACCATAGAGTGCGGGGAATGCGTATTTAGATCGGCGCGCGGCCGCCATAGTAAAAATGTACGGAGAATTAAATGCACTTTTTGATAAATCTGGCCCTTTAATACCCAACAATAATTGAAATATTTGATGCGGACAAATTGTAATGTAAACTTTCATCTTTTTTTTGAACTGAAAATCAGAATAGATTTCCATTGTTAAAGTATAAAAAAACACTTAACACCTGCTTACGATTTTACAATTTTCGTCCAACTTTACTTAATTCTCTAGGGTAAAATATTAATAATCTTATAATTTTTGAACGGAGAAGTTGTTAACACATTCTTCAAAGTGCTAAATATATAGTTTAGAAATGGATTAAACAACTAGTGTTCACGTTATCTACTTAACGGCAACTGCCTATTTTTGCACATTTCGCTCGGTGCAGTCTTGAGATATTAGTTATATAGATATACTGTTGTAATAATACTGTATTTGCGAAACTACGATGTCTCAGACAGATACAAATACACAGATACACATGTTAAACTTATAACACCTCTATTTTCTGCTGGGGTTAAAAATGAGAATAACCCAGTAAGGAATTATCTCAACAATTGTGTAATTAGCAGTGTCGTGTATCGCTTGATCTAATAACACGACCCCGGGAAGCCCCGTAAGCCGAGGTTGCCGGCAAACCTATGCTCTAGGGCTTCGGTGAGGTTTAATAGGCCGAGATACAACTGGAGGAAATATTTTTCTCAAACATGCAATAAAATGGCGTCATAACGTGCGTTACAACATGCTTCGATGTACACTCGAGTTCATTTACATCTACACACTTACGAGTACATAAATATCTGAACACGATTTTATGCTCCTGACAATAGGGTCGTGTTCAGATATTTTTGTTCTCGTAAGTGTGTAGATGTAAATGAACTCGACTGTATCACGTTTCGGGCGGAACAACTCGAGAGAGCTTCAAACAAAATTGAAGGCCTAAGCCGGGAAGTAAACTTTTTAAGCATGTCGTCATGAACAGGGGCTACACAGCTGAATTGTATTTTTTTGAGCGATGTGTTTTTTTTATTTCATTGCATGTTTGAGAAAAACAACGTACATGTAAAGCCTGACCATAAATATATGAGGATGCGCCATATTGCGGAATTTCACTGGAACTAATTTCTTACACTGGCAATGATTTTATGATGGTTTGTCATTAATGTCAATGTCATTCGTGGTGTATCGTTAAAAGACAAATATTTAAAAATATCCAAAGAAAATGCCAAAAATCATTCACGGTCGTGAACGTAATATTATAAATAAAGTGTACATGTGTTTACTACACGAAAAACAGCCAGGAAGAGAGTGCATTCCATTAAATGATATTACGAGGTTATCTTAGGAACGGACAGGTATTTAAACTAATGTCATTATAGTGGGTTGCGATTGGTTGCAAAATTGTTGCCATGGTCTTATAAATAGCGCCCTCTTGACAATCCTCATATATTTCTGGTCAGGCTTTATATTCCATTATCATGCAAAAATCATGTCGATTCTTTGCTCCTTTGTCGAGAGGAATAACGACGGAGCCATCGAACGACATATTTTTGTATTACCAACATACACCGGCGAATAAAAGTTCACATATTTCTTGAACCACAAGAATAATAGAGCGTCCTATGCCTACACACGCTGTTTTCTTACAATTTCTAAGTCGTATTGATACTGCTATCTGTGATTTTACCTGAAACCAAAAAAACACTGAATGAATTCTTTTGTCGCTTTATGTAAGATTTTTCGAATGGTCGATTTGTTATTGTTAGTTTTTACATATATACACATCTTTAATATAAATTGTTTTATCATTGCGAAGGGATTAACATAAAATGAGTCACTTTTTTGGGTCGCTGGGTTCGTAAAATACGAGCAAAATTCATTGAATTGCTAAGGTCGTCATTTCAATCGATTTGCTTGCATGATTGCACCTATGTCAGCCACATCAGCCACACGTCCACTGATAAACATAGGCCTCCCCTACAGGCTCACCACACAGTGCTATATCGGCCGACCCTCATTGCGCTTTCCTATTGAAGATGTTGCAAAATAAGGACAAAGCACCACGACTTTACCCAACTAGAAATTACAAAACCATTTTATTCGCACACACAATTTCCATACACATAATGGCCATGCCATGACCATAGATATAAAGCTGTACGTAAAGCAGCCATTAAACCTTATTGTTGCGGTCCCATCCGTCCTAAAATAGCCCATCGCGTAATAACCGTGCATACTAATAAAATTATTTTGCAGCATACCTATCCGAAACCCTAGCGCGCTAAAACCTACCTTAACTTGGCTGCCCAGGTATAAAATTTGTTGTCTTTCATGGAGCCATCGATGCATAATGCGTCGACGAAGAGGTTGTAAAGGAGACGTGAGGAATTTTCTTTTTTTTAATGTCGTATACGACCCGAAGCGACACGTCCGTGCACTATGCCGCAAAATAGCCCAGTGCATCTCGGTTGCTATTATGAGTGAATATATAAGGCGTAATTTCGTGTTTTTTTCGCGTTTTGTGTATGCAAATGTAACGACACATGATATGGGTAGATAGGCGTCTATAATTTCATCGTTATGGCGGTCTGACGTGGGTAATTGCGGGAGGACTTTTAAATTCGTTTTATAAATTATTATGCGTGGTGGCGTTGCAATGTGGACAGACAGTCCGAGGACGTATTATATAGGCCTTATATTGTATATCATCATCATCAGCTAAAAGACGTTCACTAGATCTTCACAGTATCCGGTTATGCGCTGGGCTCATCCAACAGCTTCCAGAGATTCTGACTAGATCATCAGGCCAAGGATTAGGGGGCTTCTTACGCTGCGTCTTCCAGAACGCGATCACCACTCAAGAATACTCTTAGGTCGGTTCTACGAGCAACTAATGTACTCGTACCTCGCCCACTGCCACTTTGGCCACCAATTTGGCAGTTGGGACATAGGTACCAATTTCCAACGATCTGTGTTTATTCAGAAACCATTTCTGGGTACTCCCAGATAACCCTACTCAAGTAGCATCAAGTAGCTGGAAGAGATCGCTTTTTAGCGATAAGACCGCCTGTTGTCTACCGTTATTTATAAATTGTATATGTCTTGTTTCCTTTTGTAAACTTTTATAGTAGGCATACAGCCTTTAACATCTATCATCATCGTGTCATATTACATCTGCAAAACGTTCTTTATATTGAGTTCTACCACTTTCATTATACCTTGCCGTTTTGCAGTACAAATCATTTTCACCCCATACTCTGGGCTATTGGGTGACGCAGATTTTCCTGTGAATGCCATATAAAAACTTCGAGACAAACTTAAAAACGTACATAGCACGGATAATACGTACGTCGTAAAGTTTATGCCATAAACGTAACGAGCGGTCTGCGCGGCGCCTGACGGATGCGCGTAACACGGTTAGGTCGGGTTAGATGCGTGCGCGCCGGTGCAGCCACGAAAATTCGCGACTTGCCCAGTTATAGCATATTTAAGAGGCCTTATTCCAATTTTTTTTTTTTTCATATTATGACTAATATATTGATAATTTCAACCAACTTTTTGGAGTGAATAATACTTTTCTCTGAGTTCTAGAAAGTAGCAGCTATGCTACAGTCGAAAATAAATAAAAAAAAAACAGTTCTCTGCGAGGATTTTGTCAAAATCGAGTAATTTTTGAAACAGAATTTATCGATTAAAAATTCAAATTGTAGGTTTCAAATATATACCAATAAATCACAATGGTCCTGTTCTAAGTAGTAGCATTGATAATATGTTTAGACATGTTTGATCACAAAGAAAACCCTCACACCCTATCCTTCTCCAAATTTTCCACCTGACTAAACCAGCGCCATCTATTCGATTCCGTTTCAGCGATAATGTTAGGCTCACTCATCATCATCATCATCATCATCATTTCAGCCATAGGACGTCCACTGCTGGACACAGGCCTCCTCAATTGACTTCCACATGGGCCGGATAGAAGCGACCCGCATCCAGCGTGTCCCCGCAACCCTGACCAGGTCATCCGACCACCTTGCGGGTGGCCGTCCTACGCTGCGCTTGCCGGTACGTGGTCTCCACTCGAGAACCTTTCTGCCCCAACGGCCATCGGTTCTTCGAGCTATGTGCCCTGCCCATTGCCACTTCAGTTTGCTAACCCTGTTTGCTATGTCGGTGACCTTAGTTCGTCTACGAATCTCATCATTCCTGATTCGATCACGTAGAGAGATCCCGAGCATAGCCCTTTCCATAGCTCGCTGAGTAACTCTGAGCTTCCTTAAGAGGCCCACTCGCGAATCATAAATTATAAATCGCCGCAGAATCATCCGAAAGAAATTTATCGAATCAGGCGTTGCTTTGCGGCAATCCATATTAATTAAAACAATAGTAATTATTGCTTTTCTGATCCGCTATATAAATATAAATAATAAAGCGCTAGTCAATTAGCGCTAACTTGTTATACTTACATGTTTATTTTTCATCCCAAAGACCTTAAAGGTTGTCTGAAAGAGATCGCTATTTAGCGATAATAAGATCGCCTGTTTATTTTTACTGTATACTTATCTCTAATTCTTTGTATCCTTGTGTATTTGAGGTGTGAAATAAAGTGGATTTGTATTCTATTGCATTCCTCTTTTAGCAACCAAGAGCTCTCGTCTTCAAGTGTTAGCGTTCAAACCACGCATTCATCAATATCTATCGGAAAACCGTTTTGTAAATACGGATCTCGATTCTTATACTTATCAGCTTGTATAAGTATAAAATGTTATTGACATGTTATGTTCGCATTTTAAGTAGTCAGTAATTAAGGGAAGATTCCTGGGTACGCCACGCGGCCGGCCCGTTATGCCCCTCGCCACTACTGCATTTACGTTGCTTATTATTACAGCTATCAAATTAAAAACGTGTTCTGCTAGGACATCAGTGAGCGGACCATGGGTTGTTTTACTAGATTACCGTTAGGTATGTTATGGACTTCGTAATTAAATTGCGAGAGTGGCAATGGGCGGGTAACATTGCTTGTATGTTGAATTGTTTGGGTGGATGACTTTTTGATGGCACAACGCGACTAGCGCCCCCAACAACGTAGTCTATCTCTGTTCCGCAAAGTGTGTTGCAATGGTGTACGGTGGCCATTATTTGACGTGCCTCAGAAAATAAAGTTATCTTATAACAATAAAAAGACGAATGGAAAAAATACCTAGACTGCAAATCACATCAATAAATATGATATACGTCCAAATACCGATTACTAAGGTATACCTTGAACACAAACATTTTGCTGAACACTGGGCTAATGATCTGGTTGGGAAGACCGGTCAAGATAGCATTTAGAGTGTGTGTAGGTAATTTGAGTAAGGAGAGGAAGAGGAAGGCCGAGGATTAGCTATTTGGACCAGATCAAGAAAAAGTCAGACGTCGGGTCGTATCCTTACATAATTATCAAAAGGGTCAATGGTTGACCCGCCGTCACGGTTGCCTGGGTATCCTAAGATTGATAAAATAACTACAATCACAACATTCACACGCATCCCACAACATCATCTCAAAACGCAGTAACTACCAATCAACGCCTTTAGATTTCTACGTTTTTCCTTTGAACAGAAAAGTCTTTATCCACCTGGGAAACATCGGACATGGCATTTAAACGTCACTTCTTCAAACAATCCCTTCGCCCTCGCCACTTGAAGCAAAGCACTCAGCGAATTGCCTATATTTTCTCATTTCTTTTAAACACCTCCAAGATTTATACGGTGGGAAGTAAAAAGTGAAACAACGGTGACTTCCCACGGGACGGACTTGATCCCGATGTAATGGGAAATATGAATTTGCAGACAATGGATGGATAGGAAGAAGTGAATGATCGTACAAAAAAGGAAAAATAGAAAACTGCTTACTATACATGTATTATTTTCAAAAGCTGTTTAGTTTGATTAGAGACATTGGGTCACAATTGACCACACAATTAGTGCACGTCTACCAAAACAACACCGTATATGATATCATAGTTAAAATGTTTAAAGCGAAATTGAAGGAACGGTAAAAAAACAGGCCAAGTGCGAGTCTGACTCGCGCACCGAGGGTTCCGTACAACATTTATCCCATTTTAACTGACCGGATTAATTTTTGTTATTGTGCTAACAGATATAAATCATCTGTGAAAATTTCAACTGTCTAACTATCACGGTTCATGAGATACGGCCTTTAGTAACCCACACAAGAGTTTTACTTGTAAATTAACACCGATACGTCGTAACACCGATACGTCGTAATAAGTAATGTCGATATAAACAACATTGACGTGGCGACGTATCGCGTAGATAAAATGTGCAAAACTAACCACGTGCGCAAAGCAGCGAAAAGATACCCCATAATGATGCAATGTATCATAGCAACTAATGTACTGAACAGATAAGGTGCCGCTATTGGACAAGCGAGCTGCACTAAGAAGGCCGTAAGTCTATTTAGTATTCCAGTATAATATACCATTTTGTGCCCAAGGGCGGTAAACAAGGGAAACCCGACGCGAGCTAAATGGCTGGATCGACTTACTCATTAGACAGTGTAATGTGAGCGATAGATCAAACAATGATCCTTTAATAACCTTGATTTGCGAAATTTCTTAGAATAATTTGTTACCACTTAACTTTTTGAAATAAATACGCTTATTATTCTGATTTCATATTTTAAACGGCTTACGGGGTCCATACCACAAGTAGAGCTGCTGGAGGGGGTGTTCTTTTTATAATACTTTTATTTTTACTTTAGCTGTAGTAACTAATTTTAATTTAATAGTGTAAATATGTTTTTTTTTGTTTCATTGTAAATAAACTGTTGAAATCCAACGGCTTTCCTGTATATGATATTTATGTTTTGAACAGGCATACACTACGAAAGAAAGAAAATACATTTATTGCCACAATGCAGATTAAAAGATAAATAAACAAATATAAACAATATTTAAAATGCCCACAATGCACGCATGCATTGCTAAGAAGTATGGCACTCAAAAGTAATATACGTAGGTACATCTCTACAAACAAGGTCTTAACTAAGGTAGAATCAAAAACCGACATATGGGGTATGATTTAAAACGATAGGCAGCATAAAAATGCGTAAAAACCACAAATCTACAAATAGGTACATTTAAGGTAAAACCCATTAAAAAAAACCGACGCAAACTCTAACGAAGGAACCGAATGCAGCGTTATACGAAGACAAACAACAGTTGTGTAAAGTTCAAACACCGCAGACCGCACGGACGAGTGGTATGTAACAACACAGGTGCTCCTTCGATTACCTCCGGACACTATTCCACATTTTTTAGACCCTACATAATTTAGTTAATCACTACATAGTACTTATAAAACAAAGTAGCTTCCTGTCTGTCTGTCCCTATGTATGCTTCTAAGAAGTAAGATCTTTAAAACTACGCAACGAATTTTGATATGCGTTTTTTTAGGGTTCCGTACCCAAAGGGTAAAAACGGGACCGTATTAATAGGGTCCCGTAGCTGAGACTTCGCTGTCCGTCCGTCCGTCCGTCGGTCACCAGGCTGTATCTCAAGAACGGTGATAGCTAAACAGTTGAAATGTTCACAGATGATGTATTTCTATTGCCGCTATAACAACAAATAGGTACTAAAAATAAAATAAAATAAATAGGTATTTAAGGGGGGGGGGGCTCCCATACAACAAACTTGTTATAGATTATGGTACGGAACCCTTCATGCGCCAACGAATGATTAGGTTGCTGTTTTTGTTATAATTATAATTATATTTATGTTGAATATTATGTATTATGTAATTATATAGATATTATGTAATATGTATTATATTGACTGTTTGCTTATCTCTCTCTCTGTTAGTTTTTGCATTTTCATGTATTATTGTATAGTTATACTACTTTTTATTGTACATGTTGCTTGGTTTGTCTACCATTTACATTTGTGTTTAGCACTCATTTGCTCAAAGGTTAACTGGAAGAGATCCCTTAAAGGGATAAGTTCGCCTTTGTACATACTTATTCTTTTGTAATGCGTTTTTCTTATTTTTATGTACAATAAAGTGTTTACATACATACATACATACTATTCCGCACGTCTCCCCGCTCCAGTGGAGACGCACCCTAAAGGTTTGATTTAACTGTTTATCCTGTGTATTTCTAGAAAATTATAATTTGGATATCTTCAAGGTAAGATTGAATAGGCTATTACTAAAGCAGCGAGCTACATCTTCGACCCCGCAGCACAGTATAATAAAGAGTACTAACGTACAGTATGGACACTCCCTGCCTCCCCCCGAAAGTGCCGCCCACCCGCGCTCGGTTACCTCGCAGTTACCGGCTGGCAGGGACGCGACGACGCGGTGCGCAGAGCGGAGGCCACGTATAATATTCAAATATTAAACAAATACTTTTGTAATGGGTGTGTGTACGGTTGTTTAAGCTCTATAAACAACAAGCATAATAGAAAGTTCTACAGATTCCCATTGGATGAATCAAGACAAGTACATACCCAGTTATTTTCAAAGTGTTTTATGTTTTAGTAGAAAACCAACTTACAATAGGTACTTATGTTTAGTATTTTTTTTGCCCTATCCGTTTTCGACCTAAACCTATCAGATCACACTGAAAACAACACAATAGGTATATATATATGAACAAAAAATCATGTTTTCAACTTACGTAATATTATGGCGGCCTGAATTTCCTTACAAAAATTTAGTTAAGTACTTCGTTTATACTGATTCAAAATAGGAAACTATATGTATAAATCGAGCTTCGATACCCACCTTACAGCGTAATATGTATATGATTCTTATTTCTTCCTAATTCGCGCAATGAGTTTTTAGTCATTGAGGTTTTATCGAATTTGAACGCGAGCGGAATTAGAAATCGTAGTTTAATATTAGTTTAATTATAAGCACACAAAATTAATTCGACGCCGCTATTACAAGGTCATCTCATATTGCTGCACATTGTGTTCCCGACTCGTGCGTTCAAAATGGCGGCAACCCTAGCATGTCTTATCTCACTCACACAAGCATGGTACGCGTTCACCTACACGAGCTTAGACTGTGTGCGTAGCAACGCGTTTCTTTCATACATTTGATCGCCATTGTCCGAGGTGTGCCCGCAGTCACTTACCATCAGGTAAGCCACCATTAGGCATATGCTTGTGGCAGTAACATACTTAATAAAAAATTAAAAATAGAATTCAAATATTATGACACTTTCCTCATACTAGAATCAAGAGCAGTCAGGAATTTTCTCCAAATTCAAAAAACAAGGAAATGAACAAACATTTGTGTGAACGTCCGCATACCATAGGTAGAAGATTGGTTTCCATCCGATAGAGTTAGGCATAGTGGTATACTAGGAGGGAGATGACCTAGAGGCATTACGAAAGGATTAATCAGTTGCTGCCCTAGAAAAAAAATAGTGAAAGAAAAAGAGGTAGAGTAATAAAAAAATTTAATACTTTTAATATATTTTTTGGAGCCAAGTACTTATCCAAATATGCTTATAGGATAGGTAGGTTCTATCCGACTATACGGTACAGTAATAAAGAAGCTTATGACTTGCTCCGTTTTTTTTTGTATGTATATGTATCAAAAAAAGGTGGGGTTTTTTTGATTTTGTATATATTGTATTTTCTACTCAAAATCACGGGATCTTTGGATCTAATTTGGAGAAATAAGTGTCCCAATATTATTACGTTCCATTCCGTTACCATTTCTATACAACCTACTAGGTATAGCGGTGACGGAATGGAAAACCAAAAAATATATAAACTTGATAAAGGAAAACACAATAACAGCTAGAGTGGCAGTGGCTGATAGTGCTATATTCTGGTTTTACAATATGTTACGACTTACTTCTACAAAGTCTGTCACGAGAACAATTGTATTCCATGACACGCATGTCATGTGTAATATGATTAATTTAATATGTAGCCAGTACATATGCGATCTCCAATATTTGGGACACATTTTTTCTCCTTTTTTTGTTCCTTAGTACCTACTTATTATCTTTCTCCTTTCGAGTTCCAAACGTCAGTATCCCAACAATCCTAACTCTCACCACACCCTCACCACATCAATCGCGCGGTAAGTATCTGTGAGGCACCGCAATCCTTCCCGTCCCGTGGGAAAAGTCTGTGTAGCTGTGTGAAGCGAAAATTGCGTTTTGTAGTTCATATTCATATGTTGCGGCCGGGAAGATGACTTTGCAATGAGTTCTTTAAGATCGTGACGAATATTTGCAAGATGGCGACAAAATAAAAACTGACGGAAGTCAATTTGGACATTTTTTTATAACGGCACAACATAATGGCTCCACTTCGCCTGATGGTAAGTAAAAAGGGGAGCCTAAGTCGCAATGGCAACAACTGACAAGAAACCAGCGGTGCCATGTCAATTGACACAATATGTACATACATACAGAAATAATGGTATCGTGATCCTCCATACCTCACCGCTGTCGCAGCCAAGTAATGTAAATTTTTGCCTATAAAATCTGAACTTGTAATAGTAATTTAACAATATCGATATAGATAAAGTGTTTTTATTGCACAAGTGCACTAAAAATAATCGACGTTCAGTATCAATACTCGGTTCGATACACTTTACCAACAATGGCCGAAAATTGCAATATCTCTTGCACATTCCCGCGGATAATTTACCCATAGTTGTTGTCGCCATCACCCCGCGTCAATCGATATTTTACGTTAGAAGTGTGTATAAGATTTTGAGTAGTCCGTTTTTGATGCTTCGTTTGCTTGCTTGTTTCAGAATGTATTAACGTAGAACCGCATTTCCACAATTTACCTCAAAATACCGCATCATCAACAGCTGTTCTGATGAAGAAGTCCTGCTCAAACCTATATTGAATAACCCAACAATGGGCCAAAAATCTCAATATTTCGTGCGTATTTCCGCGGGTAATATCTCATTCTTTACTATCGCCATAGCCCCGGCAAAAGCGTGGTCATGAGTGGGTAGTTTGCGGTGCACGTTTTGTATGATTGCTTGCTTATTTATTTATTTAATCTGTATCTCATGAACCGTAATAGCTATAATTGAAATTTTCACAGATGATGTATTTCTGTTGCCGCTATAACAACAAATACTGATTAAAATTAATGTTAAAGTGGGGCACCTATACAACAAACTTGATCGGTTGCGTTAACATTGCACCCACGCCATACATACCGGGTGCAAACTTAACCCGGCCAGTTAGGAACTGTTAGTACAGAATGCTCGGTACGCGATTCAGACTCGCATTTGGCCGGTTTTTTGAGCAGCAGTGTGGTCGATCCTTAGCCAAATAATAGGGCAAAATCGCAATATCTCGTGCACATTTCCGCGGGCAATAGCCCATTGTTGCTATCGCCATCACCCCGCGCTAATCGCAGCAGCGTAACCAATATTTTATTCTGTTCGGTTTGGGGTGAAACCCTAAAAAATGCGGGCGTTTTATTGACCGAACATGCGTTACATCTGTTAAACTATGAGACGGAAATATTCTCAATTTATAACTAATAATACGATGGTCAATTGAGTAAGAGCGTACAAACACTTACATACTTTTAAGCTTTTAGAAAGTCAAAACTATCAGATCAGACTATTATTTTGATTTCGAGAAATATTGGTTTTGTTTGGAAGAACAAATTTTTTCGACAATTATGTTGCACTGATCATTTCTATTTTTCTTTTTTACAGACTTCAAAAAAGAGACGGTATATTATTTTTTAACAAAAAAATCACTATATCTTACGACCATGACGACGCCATCCTCTTCATATTAAATACTATTTTCTCTTTAATTGCTCAATATTTTTTCCGAAGTCACAATGATTTCGCGATCTTCTTTAAATCGTTGTGTAGAATCTTTGTTAGGCTCATTTTATAAAACTTCTCAAGTTTAACTCTGAAATTGTAAACTTGGTTAACGAAATGATACAATTGGTAAATGGGACATAGTTAACTCATTCGTCAAACCGTCATAACATAACGTTTGAGGGTAAACTCCAACAATCTTCACTACCTGTTTTGACATTTGAGCATGACAATACGTTGTTTACGAGCCAGTTGTTCTGACAACAGTTGAACAGTCTGACTAGTGTCGGGTTGATTAATGTGCTCGCTCTCAGCCTGGTGCAATATCCCTTGTCACTAGTTAGTTCTTAGGACTTGGTTTTTAACAGACTTGATCTTTCCCAGACGCCACAGATGCTTGAATGTATTCAGCGTAATTATGGGCCAACCACAAATAAATTATAATTGAAACCACTAAACACACATTCTAAAATAGACAGAACCAAATAAACTACCACTAACTTTGGACTTTATTTTTATATTTCGATAAAAACAAAATAGAAGACGTGTTGTGACTGCTGATTTTTATGATGTCACAAGCTACTAACAAATCGTTTATCATAAAGAGTAGCTAACGAAGACCTAACATAACACAATTTTACGCTTGGACCTTAAAGGTACCATGAATGTATTAGTGAAACAAAGTTTCTACGCTGATGGGAATATCAGAAATATTATCGCTAATTCATTCAAATATTTTCAAGAGCGTTAGAAGCGTGGTCGGAATGTATATAGCACACTTCGCCACTAACTAAACTTTTCAGTTAGTTATAACTAACAAATAACAACCACGTAGAATTACTGAAAAGTTTTGTAAAAACCAACAAGAGTTACATATTTTATTCAATAAACAAGATAGATACGGGTCTTAAAACGATGTAAAAAATTCAGAGCTCTGAATAAAGTGAAATGCTCCCAAGGGAGTCGTCTAAGCCAAATAACGTTGCCTAGAAATTATAACGGACTAAATGTTTTATTGTTGGCTATTAAATGGCCGAACACTTACTTAAATATTAAATTGGAGTTAATCTAATGCCAAGCTTATCTTTTCTTTTATATTATTGTGTTTAAATAATACACTATGGTCTAAGGTTTTGTCATTATAACTTATTGCTGCCACCAAATAAAGGTCTGATTCTTATATTTAAATATTTAATCCCCCAACTCCCAAATTCTCCTAATCTCGTCTGAGTTGATCCATGAAGAATCGATGGAACTCTTCAATTGGTGCAAGCACTCGTATAGATTTTATCGTTTTTCGTACGATCTCTTTCATTTGCTGCCAAAATATAGGAGAAGGGTTTTTGTAGGAGTAGTTTTTTGTTATCTTTGAATATTTTTTGGTCCATCTAAGGCTCATAATATTATTTCTACAATAACTATCCTGCAACTAGTAAGTGTGTTGTTAGCATGCAGAGAGCGCTCGCCTCCCCGGGGTGTACTGGTTACATACTGAGTGTTTTCAGAGGCCGATGACCTCTAAACGCCTTTGAAGATTTTGCACTAAATATGACATAATCTTACGCCTAGAACGAGAGTCTCCATTAAACAGATTTGCGAAAAGTGAAGCAGTTTTGGTTGTATGTGTGCGTGTCTATGAACCAATCATAGAGACGTGTTGCTTGTGATATTGACGTTGTGACAGATGCGCACACGGATAAAGCCCATGACAGGCCGTGGTTAACCTAAACTGGCTTCACTTTCAAGCGCTGACTAGGTTTCTAAGCGTATTTATTCCAAGGACATAATGAATTACTTTTGACAGACAAAAAAGAAGCTTCAGGTGATATCTAGCCAACTGATGTCCGATGTCCACTACTGGATATGATACCCCCTCCCTGACCACGCTGCGTCATTCAACCCAACCCTGGCGCCTCTCGTACAACAGCACTATTGTTATTTCTCGTTTCCTAGGTTTAACTTTGAAACCCCAATGTTTTATAATATATTTAAACATTAAAATCTTATAAAATCGAAAAACAAGTAAAAAACAACTATAACCAACTTAACCTATTTCTATATATATCAGTAACAGTATTTAACTAAATCCAATGTCCACAAGATCACGGCTATTCCCATTCATTACGTAATCACCTAAAGCATCCCTTAATTTGCATTTATTTTCAATCATTATAAATCATACCGGAGATAAAACAAAAACTGAAGCAGCGAAACGTCAAACATCCTAACGAGATCGGTACGATTAGCGGCGCGCGCGCAGCAAATCGCGCCGCCCACTGCGCTACGGGAGGCGCGTTACTGGGAAAGTACAGTCAGCTACAGAGAATCGTGAGCCATCTGCAGTATATAGTCAATCATTGGCTATTTTAGTACCTATATATAATATATATTTTTTTAAGACTGATGGTCGGTACCACGGGGGACCGTAGAATCTCGATCCAAGAACCTCGCTCAACGTATTAGCGTTCAACGAGGAAATGCTGCCAACTTCTTCGGGACCCTGCCAAAAGGGCCCGATTTTTTTAAGTCTTTTTTAGTATGTAGTTTATTGTTTAGTCCATATTTTAGTTGAAGTTTTTAGGTTATAATGATTTTTATCTTATTTTTGGATAGAATTATGTACCTAATACCTACATTTAGTTAGGTATGATTTAAAATGATCTTTATTTTGCAAGTAATCATCCCTTATATTCAACCCATAACGTCCATCGCAGAACATAATCCTACCCCTTATACATATCGTACGTATTACGCCTCCTGCAACCTTTATCAGGTAGGTATTCGGTACACCTTGTGGATGATCCACCTACGCTGCATCTTTCTGTACCTGTATCTGTGCGTACCATGTCTTCATTCGAGAGCGTTTCACTGCATCGGTAATCGCTTAAGAATATTAAATATTTTCAAGAAAATAAAATAGGTATACCTGCCTACTGCGACTGAGTGTACTTAAGCCATGCGAAGCCGTGTTTCTGGACTATGAAAATAAACTATTTAAATGCGATGATGCTGATGGTGTTTTAACAGATCTCGATCTCAGTAAAGATTACCTGCGCTAATCAATGCCAAAACGAGCAACCATATTCTTTCAAATGCTTCCATAGTCTTTCGAATAATAGTCAAATAGAACTTTTTTCTCAAACATGTAATGAACTGTCATCATAACGTGCATAATAGGCTTCGAAGCAGATATCACGTTTCGGGCGAAACAACTCGAGAACTGTAAAGGAGTTTCATACAAAATTGAAGGCCTAGGCCGGTAAGTATTTTTTTTAACATGGCGTGTGCTCATGAACAGGCTAAACAGCTGAATTATATTTTTTGAGTGGTGTATTTTTTATTTCATTGCATATGTTTGAGAAAAGCACTATACATGCCTTAGCTGTGAAAAGGGCTTGCCGGCTACATATCACAATCCGTCTATACCTACTCATACGGCAATCCCTTCTTTCCCGTCTGCAGTAATGTATAGTACAGCTATTCCATGTTTTGCGTACAATAAAGTGTTTACATACATAATACATTCATTCACAAGGAAAACATATAGCTGTTACTGTTGCACTCTTAATGGCTAAATAAGCACGAGGGTTCCATAACCATTACGTACGGAATACCGAAGTAACGGCACCCCAGCCATAAAACATACGCTGGGAATTATTAGTTTGAGAACACATTGTGGCTAATGGATTTCGGGAAAATATTGACCAAAATAATATATGAATCCAGTCAGTAGTTAGCACACACGGTTATAGATCAAGGGATCTCCCCTTCCAAAAGAAATCATGAGGTCAGTAAGGATAACTGCGTAGCTAGGGAGACCTGTAGGTCCGTTGACGATATCACAAGAAGTAGGTAAGGTCAGGTCACCTGAGGCTATTACGACTATGAGGCAAATGCGACTTTTGATATCATATCATAGAAACGCAACACTTGATTTACCTACCACTGTGCTCTCTATTTTATTTATATTAATAGTTGGCACTTTAGGCAGTAAAGGTATGGGTATGGGTGATCTTTAACTGTTGTGCATTTATGATATCATCAAAAGTCGCATTTGCCTCATAGTCGTAATAGTCTCAGGTGACCTTACTGTTCTTGTGCTGTCAACAAAGTTAGTTATTTACTTGGTTGTAAGATCTCGAAAATAGAATACATGCTATGGTATGCTTCTCAGGTAGATCAAAAAAACCCCGAAAACTATTTGTCCTATATTTGTATTCCCCAATATATTTTGTCTTAATTATTGTTTGCTCTAATGTTGTTTGCCCAAATGCATGTGCCTTTAATTTTTTTTATCCTAATTATGAATGTCCTGTAACTTATTTGCCTTAATATTTCATGTTCTAATTCTAATTTGTCCTAACGATTACATAATATATCCTAATTTTAAATGACATAAGTGTCAAATGTCCGTAACACTATTACCCCAATATTTCATGCACTACGATGGATCGCAGTTCTTCCTAACTCGCGTCGCTCTTCGTCGTACCTAACAAAGACCTCAATCACATAATTATTTCATATTTAGGACTTATAATTTGTTTGTCAAACAAACATTAGGTTTTCCATTATTAAGTTAAAATAGATTAGAGCGTAAGAGTAAGAACAAAAGAGCCTTTAGGGTACAATAGCATTATGGCAAATGAAAATTAGGTCAAAAGTGTTTAGGACAAACATGTTAGGGCAAATGAGTTTAGGACAAACGTTGTTAGGGATTCCGAGGGAGATCCTTCTCAGGTACGAAGGCACTTACAGTGTTATGCCCTTCTGGTACGATTTATGGATCCAACACAACAACCAATTGTGACGTCGTTAAAGACAAAATTCCTAAATCCTGAATAACAGTATATTCTTGTTAAGAAGGTTCTATTTATGGACACGTAGGCGTCAGTGAGATATCACTACGCAGGTTGCCGCGGGCGGGACAGACAAACAATATTACGAATGGACACCATATTATAGAATTTCTACGATTTCTACAGTTTTACTAAGTTTGGTTTTAGGATTTACTTAGGATAACGAAAGGCCGATCGGCAACAGGCTACGATCGCGAGCCGAAATGCCAGAAAAAAGCGGAATGCGGGAAACGTTCGGTTGTTATCGCTATACGGTTCGAAGTGAGTCGATAATTGTGCAAGAACAATTCTTTGCAGTGAAGGAAACCATCCGATGCCCATCCCATCAATCGATAGGTGATTCTAGTTACCTAAAGCCGGCTGTACCCAGGGCTGGGCAAAATACATGCTTTGCTTTAATTGAAATACAAATTACAAAATACTGTATCGCAAGTAATTAAAATACGAAATACAAAATATCTTTAAGTAAGGTATTTGAAATATAAAATAAAAAATACAGTATTTTAGCTATGTTTAATTAAAATACCAAATACAAATTACAAAATACAAAATAAGTAGGTAATCTAAACCAGCACGGGCTGAAATGTAGAGGAAAACAAGATTAATAATCAGTAAAACAAGAGTTTCCTTTCATGAACACTTGATTTTTAAATGTACTGTTCTATTTATTCCGTGTAAAAACTAAAAACAAACCGTTAACCTTTATGACTTTAGATTGATTCTTGCTTTAGATCTTAGTTTGACATTGACAATTTGACGTACATTTTTTTGCGTTTTGTTCGCCAATTTTGACGTAGTCATAGCGTACAGATAGCGTACAGTATACTTTTTTTTTGTGGATTTTATGGCTTGGCTGCAGTGTTGCCAACTCTATAGTAGCTGCTTTACCATCATTACACTCTCGCCTCGCACTCACACTCACGATCGCTAAATGAAGGTTAAATGTATTTTAATATTAAAATGTATTTTGAAGCCTCAAGTATTTGAAATACTAATTACAAAATACCTCGGCGTCAGGTATTTAAATTACGAATTACAAATTACATTTTAAGGAAGTAATTGAAATACAAATACCAAATACGTATTTGTATTTCAATTACGTATTTTAATTACAAGTAATTCAAATACTGCCCAACCCTGGCTGTACCCACAAACTTATACGTCTCGCGTTTTACGCTTGCAAAGAAATCGGTTTATTTGTGGAGCCTAACTCAGTGAGCGAGCAACGCTAATATGTTAATGATAAAACTTTGTAAGTTTTATTTTGATCAACCATAGTCCGGAGTATTTTCTCGAGAAATTTGCGTCCTTCTCTGAACAACGTTGAAAAGAATTCTGAATAAGCGTGGAGTTTGTATTTATTGGAATATTTTATGGCTAAAAACGGAAAAATTAATTCTTCTGAACTCTTTATTCTTTATACTAAGCAAACGAAGTACCTCAAAGTTGATTCGACTCAACTAATATTAATTCTAATTTTGTGAGTTTACTTTTCTCTTTTTAAAGGCAAGTTTCCATAAACATAATAATAAATTGGTTTTATATCCAAATGTCAACCAAAGTTAGTCTACGCGAAACTATAATAAATAATAATAAATAAATATCGGACAACCTCACACAAATCGATCTAGTCCCAAGTAGATATACGTATATCGTCGTCTAGTACCCATAACACAAGCCTTCTTGAGCTTAATTTGGGGTACTAGACGACGATATACGTACTTATATATGTAGATAAATATATACTTAAATACAAACCATGACCCAAGCACAAATATTCGAGTTCATCACACAAATATTTGCCCTGGCCGGGATTCGAACCCGGGACCCCCGGCTCAGTAAGCAGTGGTTACGTGACAGCACTCAACCATAGAGTGAAAACCTGAATGCGAAAGGGTGAATTTGGGATGTAAAAAAGATGAAAGCAATGGGAAAATCATAAAGCAACCGCCCTAAAGTCTGAAATAATATGGTCGTTTGCTATAATACACACCTTGATTTATCGTGTATACACGATGATTTTTAATCGGTGATCAGGAGTAGAAAAATATTAATATCCAGCTAAAATTAAACTTAATAGGTGAGGTCTCATGCAATTACTTCACTGATTAATTAATTAAAAGTTAAAACATAATTAAAACTAATAACCACTAGATACATGGTCATCCTACATAAATTATTGACGTACGATACCTACGTCAAGTGCCATCGCTTTGGCGGGAAATCTAACGAAATTTTGTTGTTTATGTAATGACAGTGACAATGACAAGTTATTAATCATAAATTGTCATTGCCGTTAAATTATAAGAGGTTGTAAGCTCACAGATACAGATTAGTAGGGTGACAAGGAATTTAAGACAAAATTGGTTTCAAAATAAAAATTATCATAGAAAAATAAAAGTCTGTTTTCATGCACTTACGACTTCAACGTGACCGCCATCAATTAGAGCCTTATCACACTTGCGATTTGCGAGCGTATTTTGTATGAAGGCGATCGCGCAGCGTGTTCGCCGCGTCGCTTATTTGTATAGAAAATACGCTCGCAAATCGCAAGTGTGATAAGGCCCTTACTGAGTTAGAAAAGTTGGTACCTGATCACCGATGAAAAATCATCGTGTATATAATTTTATCATACAAGTATTGAAAATATCGAGATGGCTTAATATTTCAGGACAAATCTTAATATCGCTGACATCGCGATGCAGGTTTTGTGCGGTGCGCCAGCCATACAGTGCCAACAATTGGTAAAAATTTCTTTATCCTCTCATCATGCCGAAACAGTTGGACGAATTTCAATCAATTTTGGAACGGAGATTTGGTACGGATTTGGTATGGACATCCAATAGGATTACTTTTTACCCAACTACGGTAAATGTTTCACGCTAACCTGGTATTATTATAATTGTAGAATTTCGACCACATTGAAGTTTACGCTTTAAATTGTATTTATAGAATGAGTTAGAATCTGACGCTGACTTTATAAACTCCATACAAAACAATTTTATCTACTTTTTTTTTTGAAATTTTAATTTTTAACATTACTTTTAATTTTTAATAGCTTGTATGGCTGCCGCCATCGCCACTCGGTAACGATGTGTGACCGACAGTGGATGATTGATGCGGACGTGAACCATGAATACGCAATGCGAAGTGTTCGGCATTATGCCTAATAATGCACTGTATGAGCGCTTGGCAGGGTATTTACTAAATCCTAATCAAAATGTTTATTCTAGTAGGCCACAAGGTTAGGGCACTTTTCTGAATATGAATCAACCGGCATTTCACAAGAGGAGACCACTATTGAGAAGAAATCTGAAAGAAACTTAACAGTAAGTACCTATGTTACTTTCTAGAACTCGGGGAAACTTTTTAAAGTGAATAATACATTCAAGTTGAAGTCAGTCAGTCAAAAGTTGGTTGAAATCCATACTAATATTATAAATGCGAAAGTGTGTCTGTCTGTCTGTCTGTTACCTCTTCACGCTTAAACCGCTGAACCGACTTAGATGAAATTTGGTATGGAGATAGTTTGAGACCCGGGAATGGACATAGGATACTTTTCATCCCGAATAAATTTAGTGTTCCCATGGGATGAGCGGGCAGAGCGGGTAACACCGAGTGGCACGGCTAGTTATAAATAAATTTATCATCATATGAAAAAATATCATAAAATTAAAAAGAATAAGGCCTCCTAAGAATCTATATGAAGAAGGTAGATAATTGGTCAAATTTATAAAAAGAAGCCCCTCGCCGACCGATTACTATTTAACCCTTTAATGCCGGCCGACGACTCCCGGGGGCGTTTTTCATAAAGATTAATTTCAACAACGTACACAAAACACCACTAACAGAAAACACATTCGAATTTAAACATTCAAAGCTTGTAACAAGGATCAATGTCGTGGGGATGAAAAAGTTCTGCAACAATGTATGAAATGTATTTATTGTATTAAAATGAATGGTTACGAGAGTGCACCATAATGTGTATTGTTTTGATAAAGACTGTATAATTAATCAGTGTTAACGTGTGCATCCTATAATCGTTAAGGATTTTCAATAGTCAAGGTTTATTTTTACTTAGCATAGACAGTTCCAAACTCTACCGTAGAATTACATACTACAGAAGGCTGTCTCGTTTGATTTTCGAAATCCGTCCAAGAATTATATTTAGTTGGTTGTTCATGTAAAATGCGACGCATTTGGTCGTGGGCGTGGCGACACAACTTTAATATAAAAATAAATCAGACAACTTTACACAACTCGATCTAGTCCCAAACTATGCAAAGCTTGTACTTTGGATACTAGACGACGATATACATATATAAATACTTATATAGATAACATTCATGACCCAGGAACAAATATTCGAGTTCATCACGAACAAATATTTGCCCTGGCTATTTATTTGGGATTCGAACCCAAGACCGCCGGCTCAGTAGGCAGGTGTACTACAAACTGCGCCAACCGCGTCATTTAGATATGATAGATAGAAACATAGAAGGAGTTTACCCACCAACATCACATTTTTTTTTATTTCGTACCTTCCAGTTCGCTTTCATCACTTTATTTGAAAAACGAATAAATAAATCTCGGCCTTATCGATCGATCCATAAAATCGATAAATTTGAACTCGAGCGCAGACGCGATACGATTATTAATCGAATGAGCACAGTACTGGTCCGTCGATCAGGGACCCTGTAATTTGAGGATACGAAGCAATTTGTCCGACAACTATAGGACTATACTATAGGTATGGATAAATGGTAGGGTTATCACACGTTCTTAAATTAGCAATATAAATAAAAAAATACATCTTTCTATTTTTTTAAACGAATCTCTGGGGATACGGTCTACAAGCCACAAATCAGTAGGCATAAGATTACAAAAGTATATATTATATTAGTTGTAAGAAGTTATATTCTTTGGCTTTCTCGTTTACATTTCGTGATAGGTTTTTGACGATTTCATATGTGCAATCAATATGGCGAATTCGAAGAATAATATCGTAAGAAATAGAAAGTCGGTGTGGTAGTTTGAATTTTTGTTAAAATACTAAAACGTTTATAAAAATAATAATAGCTAAGTATACACTGTCCTGCTTATTCTAAATGCTGTAACTTCCATAAGGTTGCTATAAAGATATCCTCAAGTATGAACAGCGTTTTTTATGAAATAGCTTTTCAAATTAAATAGGTTTAAAATGAGTAATTGTTGATTCCTCGCTCGCGCCCGGTTCGCTCATTGGCACATTACTTGCCGCATTCGCTAAGCTCAAAAGAGCGAGTCTTCTCTACTATCTACTCTGTGCCGGTGACAGCCCTAACGACCAGACCTATACTCGAAGATATAAGTTAAGTATGGACACGAACTTTCATCAGATAGTCGGCGATAAAATACAAGGCGGGTCGACCCGCGAATTTCGTGTTTCTTTTACTCTCGTCAATATTGTTGAGTTTTATCGATGACTTAAAATCGCTTTTGGGGTTTTTGTAGTAAAAGTAAGCACGCATGTTTAGGTACTTATGGCCAGAACTCATGCAAAATATCATGTGACGTTTTCAACCAAAATGGTCCACTTTGTCGTTTATTAATAGAGTCGTCATTTGTTTGAATCTTTATGACAATCACCTGCCAATACGTCCTTATTGGTAAGTGACAGAGGGGATTCTCTTGTTAAAAATAGTACTGAAGTATTATGAACCTGATAAAAATAATAAATTATACTACATTAGCCAAAATAAACGAAAAAAATTGTATCTAGACAGCGACTCGAGAACACAGTTTTGTCTAACGATATACGAAATTATTGAAAAACGTGTCGTATATTCGATCCTCTTAAAAAGTGGTTATTCACGAATGCTAAGCGATGGATGGATGGATAAACAATTTCCGGGCTATAAACAAATCTTATATAAGTTCAAGATTGTGCCTAATACCTACCACCGACAGTAGGTACGTCGAGAGATGTAAATCGGAACCGTCGAGTTACGGTACCACGTCTGTGGGATTCTAATCTTCGCAAAACTGCCCCTTCGTCCACAGACTAACATAGTTTTTATGCAAAGGCGAATGCCTTGTGCTGTTTTCGGCTAGAACTTTTTTGTATGAGCTTTGTATGTGCTGCTGTACGCAAATTTCACCATGGTCCTGTCTCCGTGAACGAAATATACATTTCATGTCTGTTGAGAGTTGCCGCATATCAATCCAAATGGATCAGTACAAAACGAAAACTATAAGAGATAGGGAAATTAGGTCTCAGACACCATGGCATCGATTTTAGATTTGATAGAAACTGTATTTAATCTTTTTTAATAAATCTTATACATAACCGGGAATTGAACCTGGTTAAAATTAACCGTATTGTAACATTCTTTACAGCGGTTTTGACCGGGCTATGTATGAGAATATGTATAAGATTTAAAAGAAAATGCAGCTTTTATTAAATCTAATATTGTCACCATGGTTCCTAAGAACAGATTTCCCTATCTCTTATAGTATGTCACTTCGTCAATATTGGAGATAGTAATATTGGCCGGGTGCAGAGGTCGTGTAGGGAAAGCGGAAATAATCCATGCCCCGACTGGGATTCGAACCCGGGACCGCCGGCTCAGTAAGCAGGTGTCTGCAAACTGCGCCAACCGCGTCGTCATAATGCTTAGGACTAACGATGCAAAATACCAATACCTTATAATACCTGCCTATAAAATAATTTATTACAAAACCCCGCTATTTATAGACCTGTTTATTACGGAACCCTGCCCACTAAACGGCCAGCAATAAATTCACAAGATTAAGTCATAATGATGATTATTAAGTCATCCTTATCAGCGGCTGACGCGCTTATAAACTTAGATTTATACTCGGAATAAAGAAGAAAGAATTTAGCAATCACTCTCCTTGTTTAGCTCTCCGCAACTTTGGTAAGAACAGCTAAATCATTCATGACTGTATTTCGTCTGGAAGCGAAAATCTTATCAAAATTAGCGCAAAATATTAAAATTTGTATATTATTATATTAAATTTTATAGGCCAACACGACTACGACCTATTGAACCACTGAGCTATTGATTTTTTCAACCAGTTGCTTCTTGGATGCCGTAGGGTGGCATCTTAGCGCCATCTACCGTACAGATTCAGACTTCATGATCGGCATGTTGAGAATTGCTAGTAACTGTGCTACACCCAAACTAATTATTTTTATTAAAGCAGTAATGTCTGCTAGCGGAAATGTTTACAATGACGCGAAATATTTGGGTTTACGATAGCAGACGCAGCAGGCTTTTTTGTATGAGTTTTGTCCAACTGTGCCGGCGCATGCAATTTTTAAAATAGTCTTATGTCCGTGAAAGTATTAAAGCCGCTGCGCCATGTATTAGTTCTCAATTAAACACACGTAAGTACTTGCTGCAATCACTTGTTTCATTATTTTTGATTATTTAACAGTGTTATCCTCTACCATGCTTTTAACTGACACATACGGCTAGAGAGCGGGGGGGGCGCCTCGGTTCATTCAAAACATAGTCTGAACTCGGTACAGGGACGCTTACTTGACAGCTCCGTTTTGACGTCATGATTCATTTAGTTTTAGCGTCTGTACCGAGTACGTTCCATTACAGACCAGCCCTAGTGATTCATTTGGCTCCACTCTGTGAAAAGGCTGGAAAATAGAAGTGCGAAGTTCATTTATAACGCGGATCGGCCATCGCTCAAGATTAAAACGGGGCCAAGTTCGGCTTAGCCGGGATGAGGACTTGGCGGCGTTATTACGGGGGAGTTTTTGCATTTTGCAAAAGTTCGTTGGTTGGAATTGTTTAGGAGTATTTAAAAGTAAGCGATACCTGACTGATTCGGTTCAAAATGGTAAATAAATAATAATCAATAAATATCGGACAAACTCACATAAATCGATCTAGTCCCAAATTAAGCTCAAGAAGGCTTGTAAATAAAACCGGGTTTAAAAGCATTTGATTTCTTAGTATCAACCTGCCAAGTGCGAGTCGGACTCGCGCACCGAGGGTTTCCTAAAAACATTTATCCCATCTTGACTGGCCGGGTTAAGTTAAGTTTGCATCTGGTATGTATGACGCCGGATAGAAATGAGGTGCAAATTTAACGCAACCAGTCGCGTTTGTTGCATGGGAGCCCTACTTAAATATTTATTTTATTGTTTTTAGTATGTTTTAATATAAGGGAAGGGCAAACAAAAAATATCGTCTTTAAAAAATTCAATGTATTATGTATCATCTGGTTCCTGAGATACAGCCTGGTGACAGATAGACAGACCAACGGACAGACGGACAGTGGATTTTTAGTAATAGATCCTTAGTAACCCTAAAAATGCCTTGGGTTCCAAGTACCCTCACTTTACGGTATATTTGTAGTTTCTACTAAACCTATCGAGTAGAGTTGCTACTAATTAAGCGGGCTTGCCTTAACCACCCTTAACTATAACATAGCATTTGCAGTTAAACCTAAAATCAACGTCACTGCTCCACCTTTAACCTTATCCATCTTAACAATCTCAAGATTCTCATACTCGTACATAACCAAAACCATAAATGGCGACCTTAAGACGAGGCACCCCCACGCTACATACACATCTAGCTAGAACAAAGGTTAACGAACACGGGGGTGCCACAGCGCATGCGCTCTTAAATTAACCTTAAAAAGACGCAAATGAACAAAAGAACCATAGCACATGTGCCGTTTTGGCACTAAACGAACTCTTCTCAACAATATAAAAAGGCGTCGGTGTAGTAAAAGATTGTATGAATATATGTCCTTTGGTTTTTGAGGTTGCATTTTGGACCCTCTAGCTTGTTGTGAGTCTTACGCGAGTTTTCGTAAGTGATAGGGGTAGTGCATTATTGATGTCTTGTGTTAAAAGAATAGCTATGGAACAGAATTTTTGAAGCATTACAGCGTGGGAAATTTTTCTACCTTTTGCGTAAAATATGAGGAATATAGCATAAATGTATTAAGCGGTTTACACTCACGTCCTCACGTGGGGCCGATACATGTATTAAATGCAAGAAGTTGGATAAAAGTCCAGCCGTTTTGGCATGATGAGAGGACAAAATAAATTTTGAAAACAGATCGAGGCGCCGCGCGCCCATACAAAACAAATAGCGACCCTGCATCACACTATTAAGGTTTTTCCTGAAATCATGACCTATCTCCATCATCATCAGAAATTTAAGAGCTTAGCTCTTGTCGGTGGAGCAACTTCCATGTTTCTCTATCTTCAACTTTCTTTTTGATGTCCTGATACGACACGCCGTCCACTTTCTCCTTGATTTGGTCTATATAAGATCTCCTAGGTCTTCCTCTCTTCCTCCTTCCCTCAATCTTCCCTTCAATAATGGTTTTTATGTAATCGTCATGTCGTAGCAGGTGTCCAAACATCTTTCCCCTTCTGTTTGCAATGGTTTCTAACAACGACCTTTTCTCTTTTTTTATAAGCACTTCCTCATTCGTAACTTTTTCCGTCCAGCTTATCCTTTCCATAACTAAAAACTGATTTTCAATGCAAATCTAGGATTTTATAATAGTATAGATGTCTCACGAAACTTTTAATAATTTATATTATGAGCGTAGAATTGAAATTCACAAGTACTTCAGTAAATAGTAAATTTACAGTGCAGTGGAACATTGTTACCTTACAGATTTGGCTACGTTTTTAGGGCACTTCATTTGGTTGTCGCCAAGTGCATTTTGCATCTCTTTCGTTTGTAACAGAAACGAAATATCCTTCTCTTTCCGCTCCTTATGCAATGCGGGTATTTGCCAAATGCAGCCGAGAGGAGGTACCGAAAATTGGACGTACTTTCAGCGTGATGAGTCTTCTGTATGTTTTATAAGTCTGTTTGTGTTATAAAGTAAATAGGTAGTATCACTGGTATCATGGATTAAAAATATGGTTCCATTTAAATTATTGGTAAATTGGTCAGCAGAAAAATTTCAATGGCACAATGGGGAGATACATTATTATGCACTTAAGGCTCGTTATCATAGGTACATTTTTCTCTATGATCAAACATGTTTCTTACCATATTACCAATGTTACTACTTAATAACAGGGCCATTGCGATTTATTGGTATATATTTGAAACCTAGTTTGCATTATTCATTGATAATTTTTGTTTCAAAAACTACTCAAATTTGACAAAAATCACGCAGAAAACTGGTTTATTCAACTGATTTTCGGCTGCATGCTATAAAATCGTGAAATAGCTATGTCACTGTCTAGAAATCAGGGAAAAGTATTATTCACTTTAAAAACTTGGTTGAATTTATCATTATATTTGTCATAATATGAAAAAAAAAAAAGTATAAAGCCTCTTAATTTGGACTTTTTTATTATCCTGTAATTTTTACTATAAAGAAAAACCACACTAACAGTAACATAGAGACTAGTTAAAGGTCTCTAACCTAAAGCACGGCCGTGGGTCAGCAGCTCGTTCCACACGGGGCGAGTTATTGGTACACGCAGGGTCAAGTTCGGGGGTCAGGCGATTACAGCTAGTTGGTATATGGGCTCGCATGAGTGGACAGTATTCCACTATGCCAGAATATAACTTACAATCCCTTGCATGACAGCACTGTATTCTACTATGCCAGGATACTAACTACAATTCTAAAGGGCATTTGTGTTGACTTGCACAAAATGGATAGTCATAATCGTATTCCCTAAAACAGTTGACATTTCAGGATTGTATTTTTTTTTTTATATATTTTTATTACATGTTTTTTTCTTTTTCTTATTATGACAAATATATTGATATAATTTCAACGAACTGCTAAAGTGAATAATACTTTCCCTGAGTTCTTGATAGTAACATATTTAACTAGCTCATGCTTACATTGCTTGCAGTCAAAAATAAGTTGAAAAAAAAAAACAATTTTCTGAATGATTTTGTCAATTTCCAGTCGTTTTTAAAACAAAAATATTATCAATGATAAATCCAAACTATGGGTTTCAAATATATACAAACTAATAAATCCCAATAGCCCTGTTCTAACTAGTAACATTGATAATATGTTCAGAAACATGCATATAGTATTTGCTAGGTCCATGGAAACATGTTTGATCATAGAGAAAAATATCTAATTCAATCAGCATTTTTCAACGGATAAGGAGCCTTAAGGGGTTAAAATAATGCCTAAATATAATTGAGCGGCAAACATACCAAACCATAATAATATCGGTATAGGGAAGTAGGGATAACAAGCCGAGG
Source organism: Apotomis betuletana (assembly GCA_932273695.1). NCBI lineage: Eukaryota > Metazoa > Arthropoda > Insecta > Lepidoptera > Tortricidae > Apotomis > Apotomis betuletana. Next base: position 4,955,786 of record OW026303.1, on the reverse strand, counting down.
TAAACATCAGGCAGTCTTATCGATAAATAGGGATCTCTTCCAGACAACCTTTAGACAGGGACGTCGGGGTCAAGTTCCTCAGGTCAGACCGATTAAGGCGCAGTGAGTATACGAGCTCGCTTGACTGCACTAAGTTCGACTCTATCGGGCTTCTAATTAGAATGCCAAAGGGCATTTGTAGTGTTTCGACCGATCTGACTCGTGTTGAAATTTGTGGCATTAGATTATATTTGTGGATCAGTAGATATTTATTTATTTATTATTAATTTTTAGTAGATATTTCTGTATGGCACAAATGGCGGACTTAATGCCTTAAGGCGTTCTCTACCAGTCAACCATAGGACTAAACAGAATGTATGGTGCAGGGCCTTTTGTATATAATGGACATCGAGATTAGAATTAGACATATTATCTATAGGTAGGTACAAACCCCGAAGAGTCCAAGGTATACAAAACTCCAGTAATCTTTGAAGCAGGAAGGTTAATATCTGCCCTCGAGGGAGTATTACAAATGGGCCTCTCCAATTATCCAGTAGTAACAAAGGACCCCAAAAACCACAATACCGACAACCAAAAAGGTCTTACAGCTTTAATAATGAGGTTTATATTTTCGTGATTCGGTTAACTTTTTGTGGTTTTTGTACCTATAGGAATTGGGTCGATAGCGTCCTGTAATTTAGACGGTTCCGTGACTTTTGAAAAAACCTAATCAAATCGACATTAGGTTCTTTGAGAGAGCCGACCGTTTGGAACCGAATCTGTGCCTTTCAACTAATGTCTTCATAGTTTTGTTTTGGTGAAAAATCTCCCGATCAATACAAGTACACGTAACACATATAAATTTAGTAGATAGGTAAATTAAAGAGAGGAGAAAAACAAACGCCCTGACGGATACAGTCCAGACAGATTGACTTTGATAGTTATTTGGAGTTAGAAATATTGCTCAGTTGCATGCAGGATTCATTGTGATACCAAGGGACACGCAATATCATTATAAATATCATCAACTTAAGAGCTAGGCTCTTGTCGGTGGAGCACCTTCCATGTTTCTCTATCTTCGGCTTTCTTCTTGATTTCCTGATACGACACGCTGTTTAGTTTCTCCTTGACTCTGGTCTATACAAGAAGTCATAGGTCTTCCTCTCTTCCTCTATCCCTCAATATTTCCTTCCTTTCGTTCTCTTTTCCTTTCCTCTTTCAAGCACTTCCTCATTTGTGTTTTTTTTTGTCTAGCTTATTCTCTCCAGTCGCTTCAGCACCATATATCAAAAGCTTCCAACCGTTTTCTGGCACGCTGAGTCATCGATTACGTATTACTTTTCACTTTAAACATTTGCCTTTAGAATGTACCTAATTTAGATACCCGATTTCAGGGTAACCTAGCGGAGGAACAAACAGCTGACCTTCCCCAGTTATTTTGTTTGTGCTGCTCGTTTGCTTAACGATATGAGCTGGCAAACAGCTGACCTAGCCGATCCAGTACAAGTAGCTATATAGTGTGGTATGTATATTCTGAGGGCTTACGATGGTTATACCTGATCTCATGTAAAAAGAGCAGCGTCAAACTCAGCAATATAAATGAATGGGAAATGATTTTGATGCCGCTCTTTGTAACGTTATACAGAGTAACTGCGAAGAAGTGAGCGGGACCAACCTTACATTATTCAAGAAATCGTAAGTATATCCGCGAGACTAATAAGTGCATAAATTTAAAAACTTCGTAAAAAATACTGAGTGGATCAACCCTTATTTGGAATTGTCAAGTGGCCAATCATGTTGACAAAAGGAAATTTCTCTCTTCAACATTTTTGTTCTCTTATTAAGAGGCCTTATTCCTTTTGAAATTTATTTTTTTCATATTATGACAAATATATTGATAATTTCAACCAAATTTTTGGAGTGAACAATAATTTTCCTCGAGTTCTAGGTAGTAACATAGCTATTTCATACTTTCATTGCGTGCAGCCGAAAATAAGTTGAAAAAACTAATTTTACGCGTGAATTTTGTCAATTTCGAGTAGTTTTTGAAACAAAAATTATCAATTAAAAATTCAAACTGTAGGTTTCAAATATATACCAATAAATCCCAATAGCCCTGTTCTAGGTAGTAACATCAATTATATGTTAGGAAACATGTTTGATCATAGAGAAAAATGTGTAAACAATCTGCATTTTAAAAGGAATAAGGCCTCTTAACCTGAAAACATCACAATATAATCGTATTTACCCGCTATATTTGTGAAAAGCTGTACATGAACCGAAATCCTAATACGACGGCGACCTACGCACGAAAATCAACTCAAAACTCTGAAAAGGACTGGCATTTATTGTGATATGCCCTTAATATTTTACAAGACGCCGCGGAAAGGACGCCTTCTGCCTACTTGGCATGGAAAGACTTAAGTGACGATTTTCGGTTAAACAAGGACATATGTTCTCCTTTGTTTAACCGAAAATCGCCACTTACGTCTCCTATAAGGGCTTAAAAGTGGGCCAATATTGTTTGGCTTATTCTATAGCCGTGACCAAAGAATATTACCTAGGTTACATAGGTTGTACTTTGTACTGTATTGTTCTTAGTTAGTGTCCGCCACGCAACAGTGCACTCCGGAGTGCTCGGCCTTCCGCCTTTGTTTATTCAAAACCAACGCGCGTTCTTGGCCAGGTGGTACATTCCACGACTAGTGGCTTGAGTCCTAATTTTAAGACTCGACTCAGGCAGGTAACAGAGAGGGCTGAATATACTCAACGACTGAGTCCCGAGTCGAGCCGAGCGTGGCGTCTGTGCAACGACTCGGAGACTTTTCTACTGCTGGATGAGTCTTCGACTCAAGCCTTTCACTGGGACTATAGTTTCAAAATTAGACTCGCGTAAAGTATTCAATAAAGTGAATTGAATTTACTGTTGCTTATTTATTTGGACGCTTTAACACCGCTTGAGGGACGAACTGGCAAGAGGTGAGCTATAGGTCAAAGCGCGCCAGGTAGCTGTGCGAGTAATACGCGCGGCCCGAGCAAAGCGACACGACAGCGGGTGTCAACTTCCTAACTAATTAGTACACTGCTCTCGAATGCCTAGCTTACACCCATTGCCATCATCCTTACTCATAGCTTCACTTAGGTACATATAGCTTCCATCCTTAGCTTGCTGAATCCATCCTACCAGCTGTCTTATTTCATGTACTATCCGGACAAGTTAAATATGCGCCTGTTATCTACACCGTCACATACAAATGAGACGCAAATGTAATTCGACTGGATTGGCGATTTTCTAGAGATATCGCCACTTGTCAAGTAGAGACACGTCAAAAGTGACAGGTGGCGATGTGACGGAGAGATCTCTACACTGTTAAAAATTATGTGATTTTACACACAAAAAAATTACAGAAACCTGTATAATTCCCTCAAAACCTGGGAAAAGTACCAAAATTTTGGTTTTTTTCCATAATTTTTGGTAATTTTAAATATCTTCGTTAAATTCAACGATTTTGATGTCTTTTTACAAAAAAAATATGTAATAATTAATAATATGTGTACGTTTACATAAAATCTGTAAAATTACATAGAGCGTCTGGGACAAATACATTTCAATATGTATTTATAACGCTTAAAACTGTAATTTTACATACATAAGTCGTCATTCTACACATCTTCAGAAAAAACCCATTTTTATGTGAAATTACATAAGTTTTTTGTAATGATCATAATAATTTCAGTAGGATTGCGTAGAATATTAAGTAAATTTTCAGTTTTTTCTTTATTTTTCAATATATCGTGTAATTTTCAATTTAATTCTGTGTTTTTACATAAACAATATGTAATAATCATAAAAAAATTGTATATGTACATAAACTCTGTATAATTACATGGAATGTTTGGGAAAAATACATTTCAATATGTATTTATAACGCTTTTATTACATACGGAACTCGTAATTTTACATAGTTTTGTAATTTTCCCAAATGTATCAGTAAGATTTCATAAATATTCTGTAATTATACAGGTTTTTCTTTATTTCACAAAATATCGTGTAATTTTCAATTATTGTGTGTGTTTTTACATAAAAGTCATGTAAAAAATCACTAAAAACTTGGACGTTTACATAAAATCTGTATAATTACATTGAATGTGTAGGCAAAGTACATTTAGATATGTATTTACAACGATTGAAACGGCTATCTTACATACGAAACTTGTTATTTTACATATCTTTCTGAAAAACACATTTTTTTGCAAATTTCCTGTACCTTTTTGGAATTTTCCCAAAAGTATCTGTAAGTTCTCATAAATATTCCGTAATTATACAGGTTTTTCTTTATTTCACAAAATATCGTGGAATTTTCAATTATAGTGTGTGTTTTTACATAAAAGGCATGTCAGAATCACTAAAAACTTGGACATTTACATAAAATCTGTATAATTACATTGAATATATGGGAAAAGTACATTTAGATATGTATTTACAACGATTGAAACGGCTATATAACATACAGAACTTGTTATTTTACATATCTTTCTGAAAAACACATTTTTTTGTGCCTTTTCCTGAACCTTTTTGGAATATTCACAAAAGTGTGTGTAAGATTACAAAAGATAATATGTAATTGTAAAGTTTGTACTTTATTTTTCAAAGTATCGTGTAATTTTCAATTTTAGTGTGTGTTTTTGCCTAAAAAAATATGTAATAATCACCTAAACATGGACGTTTACATAAAACCTGCATAATTACATAAAATGTCTGGAACATTTAAATAAATAAATAAATAGATTAATATCTTGTGACTATTTACACCAATTGGCCTATAAAGTCCCAACCTAAGTAAATCTTGTACTATGAATACAATCGCCGTCAATAATTTTACAAGAGAGATTTAATGGCATTTATATACAGTTCAACAAGGTGTTCACAAATATCTGAACGATATAGTCGTATATATAGCCTGGTGACAACCAAAACTCACTAAAATTTCTGTCACTACTCTTCAAAACCTCGTATCTAGTAAGTAGATTGACACTTAGATACGAGCTTTATATAAGTAGGTATTTGTTACTTATAGTGTTTTGGTTGTCAACAGACGGTATATCCATGAAATATAAGGTATAGGTAGCTGCCGTTCCTAAATTACTATTCTTATTTTTATTACATTATGGCTCATTTTGGAAAAAATCTACGCGCGCGTAAAATTAAGAAAACATATTTTTAGGTTTCCGTACCTCAAAAGTAAAAAAACCGGTCAAGTGCGAGTCGGACTCGCGCACCGAGGGTTCCGTACAAACACTTTCCATCCTTAAGTGGTTAAGTTAAGTTTGCACCTGGTATGTATAGCGCTCCATACAAATGAGGTGCAAAGTTAACGCAACCAATCCATTTGTTGTATGGGAGCCCCCCTTAAATATTTATTTTATTTTATTTTTAGTATTTGTTGTTATAGCGGCAACAGAAATACATCATCTGTGAAAATTTCAACTGTCTAGCTAGCACCGTTCTTGAGATACAGCCTGGTGACAGACGGACGGACGGACGGACGGACGGACATCGAAGTCTCAGTAATAGGGTCCCGTTTTTACCCTTTGGGTACGGAACCCTAACAACGGAAAATGTAAAATGTATAATGCCCTCGTGGCCTCCTTACAAAATAAAGTTCATTATTTCATTTAGTTATTCAATTAAACTCGATTGTATATTATATGATTTCATTTGCTAAAAAAATAGAAGTGTTTCGAGACGGTGGAGGGGGCCCCAAATAAGTCCATGCCTGAATACTGCATTTGATGACAAAACAAACCACTTTTGAGTCAAAAAACCAAGCAACAGTCGCGACATTAATATTGCTTTAAAACTGTGTGCGTCAGAATGATTGGTTGACTGTTGAATTCCGCATTGATTGCTTACGTAAAAATTGCTACCTATTTACTAGTATTTGCTACCATTTACCAAATAATTGCTACCTCAGTATAATAAAAGATATCACATATTTTTTTTGACCAGTCATTCTGACGTCAGGATGTTTGGACAAAGTTCATATTTTGCGAAGGACGCACAATTTTCATGTTATTTATTAACCAAAATTTGCTACCTAATTGCTACCTACATTTAGCTTAAAATCAACTCTGCAGCGTTACAGATCAAAAAGTTTCGCGTATGATTATTTTTTGGACTACTTACAACATGAACGCCTGTGCGTATCAGCAGAGCAATCCAAATCTGTGGTGTATTTATGTTTGTGTCAGGCGCTAAGTAGTCAAAAAACAATTATACACGCAACTTTTATTATACATGAAATGTTTTTGGAAGGATCTCATTTATAAAACACGAGGGCATACGTTCACTACGAGAGATAAAAACCGATTAAAACAGTGGCTTGTAAGCTATTCGCAGAGATAAATTTACTCCAACGAAAAATAGCCTCGTTTGTAAAAGCCGGATTCAGTACTGGAAAAACGTAAGAATATTTTCAATATTAATGATAATTTTAGTTAATCACTGATTATCTCAGTTCTCGACCAAACTTCAATGATGAATTGCAAACATTTTTAGTTTGTGCCTTATCAAAAAATACTAAACTATAACATTTATATTTATCTAATTATTATTTCAGCCAGACCAGTGTTAAAAAAAAATGCAGTGCCAAGTCAATTCCCATGGAATGTACAAAGTTCTAGTAGGGATAGGAATGTACAAACAAAGCCAATAACACCTCCAAATACACTAGAATTTCAGTAAACAATACGTTCAGTTCCTACGAGTTTATGCTATTTGACAGCTGTTTGGTGGACCGCCAGGTAGCGCCGCCTGGTGGCAGAAAAAGTATCGAAAACCCTCATTGTCAGCTATTTTTAACCGACTTCATTGTGTATAACAAACAATAGGGAAGATGCAGATATAGTATATATCAATATTTTGTGGCTACAATGTAAAAATAACTTATAAACATTCATTTAGGTTCAGGGCGACTTGACACACGAAAAATCGTAACGTACCTATAAACTATTGACATAATAGGTCTGTAATTTTGCACAGTAATCTAATGATAGCTAAGCTAACAACTATATAAACAATAAAGTGAGATTGTTGTGGAATGGAAGAAGGATATTGATATTTACAAAACGCGAGATCGATAAACTTAAAACTTAAATAAAAACTAAACTATATACATGTGTGGGTTGGAAACAGCCCAGAACCCATTTATTTGATGAGACAGAGCAAATTATGAAAGAAAAAATTGGAAAAGTTTGAAGGGAAAAAAGTCAAAAAATGAATTAAAATTACGTAAATATTGTGCTCTGAACGGCTGGTTTTGCGAGAAAATTCGTTACTAAAAAACTACAGCTAGGAAAAATCTGAAATTTTGCACAGAACTATATTGATACTTAAGCTAATTAACAGTACACAAAAAATGGGGGGTAAAAGATCTAGGTTCTGAGAAATGGGGGGAGAAAAGTCACTCACTGTTAAAGTTCAATAAAAACCTGTTTTTCTCTGGTGTTTCTGGACCGATTTTCTTTCTGTTTTCTTGGTTGAACGCAGAAAGGTGTCAGGCAGGCTGATACGTCCTCAAAATCAGCCGGACGATCCCAGGTCGCAAGTTACGGGAACAAAGAAAAAGTGTTTTTCGGCGTTTACTCGGCTGTTTTCCGCCGGAAAATTCTGAGAAAATTCAGGGAGTTGAAGGCTTAACAAGCACTTTGGATGGTAGCAAAAAACCCGGGGGTCGTCGATGATCTGGAGGCGTCGCACGCACTTAAAGTGAAATTACGAAAGTTAACTTTGTTTTCACCTTGTTTTCACTATTTTCACTTTAGGAAAACACGTCCGGCTATTTTGAAAACTGTCACTTAATAGAATTTAAAGAGAAGAAAAGAATGTCACATGAATCATCAAAATCGGTCAGCGGAGCGAAGCACCAATGACAAAGTACCAACATACGACTGCAGTTTTCATACAGTCGCCATCAGATATATCGCAGCATATAAGGCGTTCATAAATATCTGTAACGCCCAGTCAATAAGAGTCGTGTTCAGATATTTATGAATCACGCTTAAACCGCTGAACCGATTTAGATGTAATTTGGTATGGAGATAGTTTGAGACCCGGGAAAGGACATAGAATACTTTTCATCCCGAATAAATTTAGTGTTCCCGTGGGATGAGCGGGTAACACCGCGGGGCACAGCTATAGTGCAGTCATTGAAGCGAAAAATACGGTCTTACCTCCGAATTTTTTTACTGTGAACCGATTTGCATGAAATTTTGGAATTAGGCTCATCTTACCCTTAACTTCAAAAGTGAAAATGATCTGAACTCCGCCTATTATTTTTAAGGGGTGTAAACAACCCCTAAATGGAAAAATTTACATTGAGCCATTTTATCGCTAGAAAATATGTCTAATAGTAAGTGGTGAAATTGTAAAGTATTTTCTAACATAATTACCTCATATTAAAATCATTTTCAACCCCTTGAAAATCTTACAACCCTTGCAAACAACCCCTAAATTGAAAAAATCACAAAAAAATACTTTGGTATGATATAAAAAGATGTAAGTATAGAGTAAGTAATATTTTATATTCTCTATAATAATTATCAAATTTTTAACCCCCTTTCAACCCTTGAAAACTACCCCTTGATAAAAAATTGTTAAATTTTTTTTTGATCAAATGAAAAGGATTTAAATATTATTCCACACTCTCGAAAATGATTATCATATTCTTAAGCTTTTCTACCCTTAAAACTACCCCTAAATTAAAACAGTAAATATATATGATTACATATTTAAAAATAATTTAATTTAGAGTAAAATATTGCCATTTGTGTTAAATGTGTTATATATACATATAAGAACGTTGGTATGTGTTCATGCCTACGTTTCCAAAATATATGAGCCATATTATGTATATATATACACATTACAATAGTTGTGGGTCTCTATTATACTGCGTACTTTCACATTGCTCCAAATATTCATACTCCGAAATTTTCAGTTACTAAGTAGAAAAAAATATGATAAGTTTTTGGGTAGGTGAGTAGGTAAAATATTATAACTCCTTCAATTTTCATGATATCACAATTTATAAAAAACCATTGTTAAGGTAATTAAGAGAGCTACATCCTTCATTGCAATATGTAGTAAAAAACCTTTTTCTAAAACGGTGAAGGGTTAAAGGGCTTAAGGGAGGCTGTGATTGCGCTGCCACGCGCTCTTTAAACAATCATATCTCCGTCAATTTTTGTTTGACAGAAAGAAACCTATTTATTCAAGAAAGCCGGAATTCATTAATTTTAGCAACTACGATCAAATTTTTCATTGTTCATTGGCAAACAAAGATGACGTTACGTCGTCGGTCGTCGCAAGTTTAGATGCGTTTTGGAGCGAAGCTGTCAACTGTCAGTTTGAAACCCCCAGTATTTCATTAATCATTATAAATGATAGTAATTTAATTGTATAATAAATATACTCGAGGTCTATTCTAGATGATATTCTTTCAAATTATATAAAAAAAAAATGGCGGCAAACTTGACTGCGCACAGGGAGCTTGTATGTAAGATTGTGCAATGGTCCCATGACAACGGTATTATGTTAAACGCGGAGAAAACCAACCTACTTGTAATACACTCGCTAATTTACACCGTTCGAGGCCCAGGGTTTCCACTCTTGTGTCTTGCTTGACCCTTGATAAGATGTAAAACCGGCTCCCAAGCCGGTAGTAAGTGGCAAACCGTCTTCTCTTTTGAAATTAGACATTCTATTAGAATTCAATTTTCGGCTAAGTCGGCCGAGTTTATTCATAGGGAAGGTTTTTAAAAAACAGGTGGTAATCTTAATGAATATGATGCGTAGTTTTAAAGGCTTTGTTTTATAATATGTAGTGATTGTAGGGAAACATCCTTACCTACATATGTTAGAAATCTGAAAATGTCTTAAATGCATTTGTAACATATGTAGACTCACAAATTTTGCCGTTCTGACCTTTTACTTTTTCATCTCCAATATTCACACCTCAATGATCGCATGTTTATAAGAATTTAAGTACCTAGTCATCCTGCTGATGGCGTTGTTTATTGCTAATTTGTATCTTACTTTTTGTCCATATGTTTATTGTAAATAACCAGAAAATACATAAGTGACTCATTCATTGATACATGTATTGCCCTTTTAATTTGCTCGCCGCAATGTTCAACTAATGATGTTAGTTAATAATCACTATAATCTTGCGGTCTAGTCGGTGAAGGATAAGGTTTAGGCAGCCGTCTTGTTGGTACAGCCGTGGCATGAAAAATTTTCGTCTCTTTTGAACCTTAACACCAACATTGACTCTAAGTGACTCCAAAAGTGACGAATCTTTTTAATTTTCAACATAGACATATTTGTATACATAATATTTATACTTATAGTATTATTTGTTTTGGTTTTTTTCTATTATATTTAGTGACAGACCGAAGTTTCGGTTTCGGTTTCGGTTTCGGCCAGTTTCGGCCTAAAAATCATGTTTCGGCCAAAGGTTCGGTTTCGGCCAAAAAACAGCCGAACCTTTCGGCCGCGCCGAAACTTCCAACATCGTACTTTCGGATCGCGTTCGGTTAACGTCGGGTGCGCTCGGCAGTCGGCATGGTTGGCAATATGGCGTCGCTCGCCTGAGGTGACGTTTGTGTTTGTTCCCCGAATAATGTTAAGTAATTGACCGAGCGAGCAAAGCATTTCCATTTCAGCACTGGCCCACAAATTCTTTCGTATGCCCGGACGTTTGGATGTCCATGCGCTTACCGGCTGTTCTTGCCTTAATGTCGAATTTCTCAATCGATTCTCATGAAATTTTGTGAGTATGTTCGATAAGTATACCGGGCGTCCCAAGACTATGGGACACCAAGGGAAAGTACCTACCTTAAATATCGTAGATAGGATATTTTGCTGAAAGAAGACTTTGCTATTTTTAAAAGTTAGTAATTCAGCATTTTTTATGGGACGCCCTGTATAGTACTTTTTCGTCGATTCAGTTTTTCAAAATTTTTAAAATAGCGAAGATAGGAGGGTTAATATCATCACTACTTAATTTTATTTTTGTTATGAATCTGTCATCTCATATTGTAATTCTTAACGCTTTTCTTAAATTTACAAACAAATTGACGGCGATATTGGTTTTTTAGGATAAAAGTGAGGTTTACTTATTTCATAAAATGACTTAAGAATTCGTCATTGTTGCGTGTATGTAATAAAATTTGTACGTTTGAGTTAGCGTTACGAGACCACCTGATTGCAATTATAATAATTTAAACTCAATCAATTATTTTGTTGCTATGTTTTTAAAATTGTTTTATTTTATACCATATTCAATTAAAAGATCGCTGCCTCAGTACAGTATTTACAGCTGTTAATGCTACATTTTCATTTTCTGGGTAATTTAATTTTAACCAAGACCAAGTGTCAATGTTAAAATATCAATTGAACAAAAGTGAAACGTGAGTTTGTTGTGTAATTGCTTAAATTTGTAATTTTTGACCATTTCCACCCCCACTCCACTCTAAATACATCTTCACTTTCTTGAAATTTCTCTAATCGACAAAAAGAATCTAAGTATATTCTTATAAAACCTACTCACAAAACTTCATGAGAATCGGTTAAGAAATACGACCTCCAGGCGAGAACACCCCAAAAAGCATCCAATCGCCCACACATATGATACGAAAGAATTTTGGGCCAAGCTGAAACTGAAACGCTTTGCTCCATCGGTCAATTATGCCAGCGATATGATTCATTGTATTCATATTAGATCTAGAAAGAAAGACCTGCTGATATTTTATACAACGTTTCAATCACGTTTATAAAAGGTTCGGTTTCGGTTTCGGTTTCGGCCGAAACTGTCATCAGAACCGAACCTTCGGTTTCGGTTTCGGTTTCGGCAGAAAAACGTGTTTCGGTCGGTCACTAATTATATTCTATTGATGGAAGAGCGGGATTTCCGGACACCAGCATATGTAAAATAAAAAAGTTGTTTTCGTACCTACATTTTATGAAACCGGAATAATATTTTTTGTTTTTATTATATATTTTTTTTATTAAAATGTTGTGATTATTTGTAAAGTAAGTAGAAAAGAAATTTCCTATGAATGTTTACATAAAAATTAATTAACCGAAAATTTGATCGAATTATTTTGGCAGCCCTGACAAAAAGTTTTATTGGCATGTATCTTGAAGACCCCACGAGCTACCGCGCCCATTTTAATATCACATGTTCAAGTCACTCAGAGGTACTTCCCATATCAAAATTACCAGCCACTACTTGCACGTTTGGGAGAAAAAAAATAAAAACAAAAAAACTAAAATAGTTAATATCTTGACTTCTAATGCCTGTAGAAGGTTGTAAATCGTTTCTAAACAAAGCTACGATCAGTATTACGTTTTAACCTATTGACCGCCAAGCGGTCTAGCAATTTACCGTGCCACTGACGCCAGAGTAAAAAAAAAAAGATGTGCCCCAAAATCAACAGGGATTGAAAAATACTTGTAGCGGTTAGAATTACAAAGTTTTTGATGATTGAAATTTGGACGGCTGTGGCCGACGTGGCGTCAGGGGCACGATTTTTTGTTGACGGCCACAGCCGACTGTGGCGGTCAAAAGGTTAAACATTATAATTCAAAATATTTCTTAAAGTTGAAGAGATGGATTACTTTGATTTTCTTTTGCCCGAAAATTACGTCACTTTACCAACATGAATAAGTTGGAAAATAAACACAATAGCTACCTGTTGTAGTATATTCCGAGGTTTCTAATGATAAGTTCTAACCAATTCTGTATCAGGTTAATTAATTAAATCAAGGAATGGCAGCTCGAGGCTTTTGCCAATGTCAGTTTATAATAATATTCACTTTATAAAGAATAAAACCATGAGAAAAACAAAAATTAAATTATTAAAACATGAGATGAAATGAACATGAACAAAGATGGCCGATGAAAAAACCTGTATCAGGTTGTCCGTGGCGAAAAATGTAGCATTATTTGGCACTGTGCTCAGCAAAAATGACTAAAATGGAAGTAATAATATAAAATATTGGTGACATCCATTTGACAGTAATATAGATTATTTGGTCTGAAATTAACTTTTTAGGTGTTCATATATTTTTATAGGATGTAAGAAAAAGAATTATTTGCTTTATTTATAGAATAGTTTGGGATACACTATTTGGTGAGCATTCATCCGTTTTGGTGAGCATTAAGAATTTATTGGTAGTAATTTATCAATATATTTGGTAGGCGTTTAATCATATTTGGTAGGCGTTTAAACACAAGCCACCTGAAAATACCAGATCTGACTTTCCACCTCGAGTTTTAGCCGCCTAGCACCAATTTGAAATTTTGGTGAAAAAAGCCATTTTGGTGAGCATTTAGTTTTTTGCCCTACAATTAATAACCACTTTTTTTTTATATCCTCATAAATGTGTTCATGTCCACGTACATCAGAATATGTTTTTTGGTTTGTTTTGTTTTTAAGTATGACTTAAGTAACGAAGTTTGTCATTTATCAAATCAAATTAACAATTACAGGATTGCTGCGTTCTGTTAAAATAACGGGAGCCAAAAGTGTGCTATTGCTGGCATAGTTCACTATATTTATTTATGAGTTTCATTAGGTATCATCACTACATAGTATAAAACAAAGTCGCTTTCTCTGTCCCTATATGTCCCTTTGTATGCTTAAATCTTTAAAACTACGCAACGGATTTTGATGCGGTTTTTTTTAATAGATAGAGTGATTCAAGAGGAAGGTTTATATGTATAATACATGCATAATTTATCAGCATTGCACCCGTGCGAAGCCGGGGCGGGTCGCTAGTATAAAATAAATCGAACGAAGCAATGAGCACTCCAGGTGTACTATAAGTACATACTAGGTCCATATGACTGCGCAATAGCCGATTTATGAAGAAACGTGCCAGGACATGCGCAGATGTTTGTTGTTTTTCTCTGGTGTTTCTGCACCGATTTTCTTTCTGTTTTCTTGGTTGAACGCAGAAAGGTGTCAGGCAGGCTGATACGTCCTCAAAATCAGCCGGACGATCCCAGGTCGCAAGTTACGGGAACAAAGAAAAAGTGTTTTTCGGCGTTTACTCGGCTGTTTTCCGCCGGAAAATTCTGAGAAAATTCAGGGAGTTGAAGGCTTAACAAGCACTTTGGATGGTAGCAAAAAACCCGGGGGTCGTCGATGATCTGGAGGCGTCGCACGCACTTAAAGTGAAATTACGAAAGTTAACTTTGTTTTCACCTTGTTTTCACTATTTTCACTTTAGGAAAACACGTCCGGCTATTTTGAAAACTGTCACTTAATAGAATTTAAAGAGAAGAAAAGAATGTCACATGAATCATCAAAATCGGTCAGCGGAGCGAAGCACAAATGACAAGTACCTACCAACATACGTTTGCGTGACCTCTACGCTAGCAGTTGTGAATTCTTAGGTTATCTGATTAGTATGTTTCATCTGTATTTATTTATATGTGTATATATTATATGATATATGTATTTATCTAAATATTATTTATTAAAACTTGTTTAAGTTAGTTGCACCGCCCACAATTTATCTGCTTTGCCCGAAGGGGAGGCCTATGTTCAGCAGTGGACGTCCTATGGCTGAGATGATGATACTAATCTACTTAATTCAATGTATACTCTATACTATACGATTGTAGGCCTACTAGGCAGGCAAAAAACTAAATGCTCTTTATACCCTAAAACTAAATTCCAAGTAAAATGAATTACTTCCATATAAATTAAACCCACTCTATACAGAGCTCCCTAAACTAAATCATTTTGTATTCCAAAATCAATATACATACACCAAAATAATTTTACGTTGAGTCCGTATATCTTTTTGCTTCCCAAAATGGATTTTTTGCTAACCAAATATTGTTTTCATAAAACATCAACATTAATACCAAAAACTGCAGTCTAATTTGCTTTAGTGTAATCAAATTATCTAACCTTTGGTCAAAATATATTATTGTCAATCTAAAATTGCAATAGCTTCCCTTTATTTCTTTACAACTAATGTGTTACACTGGCAATGATTTTATGATGGTTTGTCAACAATATCAATATCATTCGTGGTGATTTCTTTAAGACAAGTAGTCGTCATTCGATTATCGACATTAGTATACTACTAAAATTTCAAATTCGAATTATGATATAAGTAATGCCTTGATCACACGTACCGAGTAAACGGGCGAGACAGTGCTCTGTCTCGCCCGTTTGTCTTGTGTGTGACAGGGACGAGAGCACTGTCTCGCCCACTGTCTCGGTACGTGTGATCAAGGCATTATCGATAATCTTTCGAATCAGACGGCAAATTAGTCGAAGCCCGTGGCGCTAGAACGGATCGATGGCCAGTCGGGAGAAGCGACGCCCCCCCCCCCCACGGCGGCAAACTCGCGTCGAGGCTCAGCCACCTACCTACGATACGATACTGTAGGCGAGAGCGGGTCAAAACGTCGTAAGCGCCGTGAATTTCACGGCACTTACACGTTTAGGTCGCGAGACTCAATGCCCCGCTTTCGTAACGTCCTAAGCGCCATGATTTACACGGCGCTTACGACGTTGTGGTCGCGATGATGATTTCTGTATAGATTAAAGCCTTTGTCAGAATTTATAGAAGTGACATTAACATTTTCTTAGACTATTGTCGTAGTAATTGATTTCGAACACTCGGGATTTTATGAGGTTAATGTAGGTAAGTACTTAAATAATGAACCGAGGAGAACGATATACGTACTTAAATACATAGAACAACCATGACCCAAGCGCAAATATTCGAGTTCATCACAAATATTTGCACTGGCCGGGATTCGAACCACTTTTTGAAGTCGGTGCCAAACCACTCAACTTTTACTATGAAAAATTATGCCGCGCATAAAGCCTTTAATTATTACCATTTGGTATTACGAGTATTTTTGTTCAAATGTAATCTGTAAATGAACGGGTTATTTTTGGCTTTTCGCGTCTACGTAGTTTTACACTCTGTGCGCGTTCAGCGCGCGCCGGGCGCCCGCCATTTTTCCCGCCTGTTGTATTGTATTGTATTCTATTCTGAGTATTCTGCACGCGAGCACGGTGCTGCGGTCGCTGCGTATTCAATGTTCATCTTGGATTTATTGATTCTTTGATTTATTGTGATTTGTGACTGTGTAGTGATATACCTAGACCGAAGTAATTGTATAAAGGTAAGTACGTCCTTTTTCTTGGTTAATAATAATAATTGGTTAATTTATAGGTAAGGTTTGCCTATGCATATTTAATGGGACTTACAGCTCGGCCATCCGACACGTAAAAATAATAAAATACATATTCTTCACATCCTAGTTACATTAATAACCAAAACTAAGTTTCGTTACTGCCCAATATGTCCATATTTTCCATGTCATTTACGTACATTGATACTATTTGCATTTATTAATTTAACCTCCTCCTCCTCGCGTCGATTTCCTCATTACTGAGGGTCGTGAATTTCCCGTAGCTGGACCGTGTTTCGCCACCTAGATCTGTCCTTGGCTTCATGGAGTGCGTTGTGTAGCTATTAATTTAACAAATTGACATAATCTCATATTTTTAAGACTACAATTTAATTACTTTAAGACGAAGAAAATAGTTTTGATAAAGGAATATTCCAAAGCAGAATTATGATATTGATAATGTAAAATACCTAATTACTAATTATTAAACATTACCGCGTATACCGCGAACCCGATCGTTTCCACGAAAACGGCAAGTCAAAACTCGTCGCGATAGCACGCGCTGCGCGAAGGTCCCGGTCGAAACGAAATCAGCGAGCGCAGCGACATATACGTATATGCAGCGGGACCCCATGTAATTATGGTTTAAGTCCTATATAATCGAGTTTGTTATATATTTCTAATATCTATCGTCGGGGTTGTAGAACGGCGCAGGGCCGAAAGCGCGACCGTCCGGGTGGCAGCACGACCAGGTTGATGTTCGGCGACTTGCCGTCGGCCGCCTCGGCGTCGCGCGGCAGCGTCTGGCCGTTGAGCTCGGCGCCCGCCTTGTACACGGCGCTGTTGGCGTTGGACGCGGGGCGCGCGGCACGAGCGGATACAAATGAGGTGTAAACTTAATCCAAACGGGTAGTCCTTATATAACTTTTGAAAGCAAATTTTTTAGGGTTCCGTAGCCAAAAAACGGAACCCTTATAGATTCGTCATGTCTGTCTGTCCGTCTATCCGTCTGTCTGTCTGTCTGTCCGTCCGTATGTCACAGCCATTTATTTCCGAAACTTTGCACCTAATTTATATGGGGCGCTATACATATCAGGTGCAAACTTAACTTAACCACTTAAGGATGGAAAGTGTTTGTACGGAACCCTCGGTGCGCGAGTCCGACTCGCACTTGGCCGGTTTTTTTTAAGATTAAGTTACGACATAAGTTGCTAAATTTCATAGTTCTAGGTCAACGGAAAGTACCCTATATACTTTGATTCTCTTGAGAGTAAATATAAATATACGGTCGTATCCTTTGTTTTTATTAATTCAGAAAATTGGTTTTTTCACGACTTCAAGGGATTGTAGACTTGAGTATATGGTTTAAATTTTAACTTGATATCTCCACGCGTTCCCGAGATAAGGGTTTTGACACACATACGGACCGAAGATCAGAGTGCATCATTTTCGAATTTCCCAAACCCACTTCAGTTGAATTTTTCAAAAATGTCATGTCCGCCATCTTGGATTTCATAATTGACATCATTTTCGATTTTCTAACCCCCGATTTATTCGAAATCCATACCCCACATGATATAATGTTTAAAAAGTCATTACTTTTTTCAAAAATGTCATGTCCGCCATCTTGGATTTCAAAATTGACATCATTTTCGATTTTCTAACCCCCGATTTATTCGAAATCCATACCCCACATGATATAATGTTTAAAAAGTCATTACTTTTTCAAAAATGTCATGTCCGCCATCTTGGATTTCAAAATTGACATCATTTTCGATTTTCTAACCCCCGATTTATTCGAAATCCATACCCCACATGATATAATGTTTAAAAAGTCATTACTTTTTTCAAAAATGTCATGTCCGCCATCTTGGATTTCAAAATTGACATCATTTTCGATTTTCTAACCCCCGATTTATTCGAAATCCATACCCCACATGATATAATGTTTAAAAAGTCATTACTTTTTTCAAAAATGTCATGTCCGCCATCTTGGATTTCAAAATTGACATCATTTTCGATTTTTAAACATATCATGTGGGGTATGGTTTTCGACTAAATCGGGGGTTGTAAATTCGAAAATGATGTCAATTTTGAAATCCAAGATGGCGGATATGACATTTTTGAAAAAAGTAATGACTTTTTAAACATATCATGTGGGGTATGGATTTCGAATAAATCGGGGGTTGGAAATTCGAAAATGATGTCAATTTTGAAATCCAAGATGGCGGATATGACATTTTTGAAAAAAGTAATGACTTTTTAAACATATCATGTGGGGTATGGTTTTCGACTAAATCGGGGGTTGTAAATTCGAAAATGATGTCAATTTTGAAATCCAAGATGGCGGATATGACATTTTTGAAAAAAGTAATGACTTTTTAAACATATCATGTGGGGTATGGATTTCGAATAAATCGGGGGTTGGAAATTCGAAAATGATGTCAATTTTGAAATCCAAGATGGCGGATATGACATTTTTGAAAAAAGTAATGACTTTTTAAACATATCATGTGGGGTATGGATTTCGAATAAATCGGGGGTTAGAAAATCGAAAATGATGTCAATTTTGAAATCCAAGATGGCGGACATGACATTTTTGAAAAAAGTAATGACTTTTTAAACATATCATGTGGGGTATGGATTTCGAATAAATCGGGGGTTGGAAATTCGAAAATGATGTCAATTTTGAAATCCAAGATGGCGGACATGACATTTTTGAAAAATTCAACTGAAGTGGGTTTGGGATATTTAAGGGCTAAACATTACCGCGTATACCGCGAACCCGATCGTTTCCACGAAAACGGCAAGTCAAAACTCGTCGCGATAGCACGCGCTGCGCGAAGGTCCCGGTCGTGAAGTCGAAACCAGCGAGCGCAGCGACATATACGTATATGCAGCGGCACCCCATGTAATTATGGTTTAAGTCCTATATAATCGAGTTGGTATATATTTCTAATATCTATCGTCGGGGTTGTAGAACGGCGCAGGGCCGACGGCGCGACCGTCCGGGTGGCAGCACGACCAGGTTGATGTTCGGCGACTTGCCGTCGGCCGCCTCGGCGTCGCGCGGCAGCGTCTGGCCGTTGAGCTCGGCGCCCGCCTTGTACACGGCGCTGTTGGCGTTGGACGCGGGGCGCGCGGAGCCGCGGCTGACGGAGCGGTCGCGGTGGTCGCGCGGCACGAGCGGCGGCGCAGCGTGGGGCCCGCCCGCGGCGAACAAGCTGCGCCCGCGGCAGCAGCGCTCGCTGAGCGCGCACGTCGCTGCGCGCGATGCCGTAGAAGAACAGCACGAAGGTGCCGAGCACGGTGGCGTTATCCGGTAATTAGATGATGCCCAATTCATTACCTGTGCCAGTTTTTAGGGTCCCGTAGCAAAATATGACGCAATCCTTAAAATAATAAACTTTTAGTACTAACAAAATGTAAACAAACCCTCATATTTTCATATTTTTTGTATTAAACTTGGTGTATAAAAAATACTATCCAAAAGCCAATTTAATGGTTCACTAATGTTTGACCAAAAAACGTTTGACAAATGATCATTTGACCAAACAACGTTTCAATAAATATTCATTAGGCAAACGAGACATATGACTAAAAGTATCATATTACAAAAAGTCACTTAGCAAATTATAATTTTACAAACACTACACTTGACAAAATATCATTTAACAATATGTTATTTCATATAAAGTACTTCTTTTTAAGAAAATAAATTTATCTTTATCTTATCTTTATCGTATCTTTATTTTATCTTATCTTTATCTTGTCTTCTTTCTTATATTTATCTTATCTTTATCTTATCCTATCTTTATCTTATCTTCTCTAAAATCTCCTATAAAATGTAAAAGACTTACTATGGCTGTATATTTTTCTTTGTTAACAGTTTAAAAAAAGAGGATATCAATTATATACTGTAAAATTGTAAAAATAACATTATCTTCTTGATTGCAGCCAATGAAAAGAATGAAAGAAGAACCTATTCACAGCAGAGCAAATTTCTGAACTCGACACCTGCGATACCAAGTATTGTTGAAGTGGCCGGTGTGTCTCGAAGAAAGCCCGCGAACAGAGCGCTCCCAACGGCAATGATTTCATAGATAATATACGGCTGATTGCTGTTTATTTTAAAGAAGATATATCACACATGTACCAAAGTGATGAGGTATATCTATTATATTGATTACATTATTTCCTTCCGAATTTCGTTCCTTGCTTAATTTTATTAGTAGTTTCATCTATACTGATCTATTTTTTTTTTTCAGAAACCATTGACGGGCAGAAGTTGCTGACCTCCCCAAAGTTGCTGCACCTAATATTGTATTTTCAGGTGAGATGTAACTTTACTACAATTAATTATAAATGGGGAAGGCCGCTGAGCGTTTCAACTATCGCTTGCAATGACATTTAAAGACGAACGAACGAAGCGACGGTTTAAACGCTCAACGGCCTTACCGAAATACCAACCAGGGGAAATAATTAATGCCCAAGTTGAAATTGAACGTTTTTTATGTAACTAGGTAGCTATTAACATAAGCAGCATTTAGTGCCTGTTTTAACCTTTTTTTTTTCGCACAGATATTGAAAATATATATTACTTGCTGGTAGAAAAAAACATCGTCAGCGAAACTGCGAGCTTCTCCAGGTCGTTACAATTATTGATGGCAGCTTACTTCAACTTTAATTTGGAATATCCAGTGGAATGTCAAAACACGTTAAGAGTTTATGCAAAGGTATGTTTTCAAAATAAATCCCAAAGAAGGTTGTAAAATCCGTAAAGGTGTCACGCTGAAAAAAGTATTGTCGTTAATGGGTAAACTTAAGTTTGAATAACATGTCATTTAAATGCGAAAATTGTGACTAGAATTTCTCAACTGTGATCTCGTACAATAACCACCAAAAATGTCATAGATTCTGTAAAAATGTAAAATTTATGTGTATTGATCCTTTGTGTAAAAGTATGTTCAATAATTATGTCTTCTAGGAATCACAATTTTAGATTACACCAGTCCGAAACTAGTAGTGCTGATGTTGACATTAATTCATCCTATAATAAATGTATAGTGTGTAATAAGAGAATTTTATCAAAAAATTTTGAATACCATTCTAGAATTCACGATATTCAGTCTGGAAAAACGGTTACTTGCCCATTAAATCCATGTTTATTATTACTCTTAACTTTATGTTGTTATTATTACTCTTAACTCATAACTCATTATTATTAGTACTTAAGGTTTACATAACTCATTATTATATATATACCACTATTAGAGCCAAACCCCCTCGCATTCTACATAGTTTTTTATGATCTTAGCTCAGGTTCACCGGCTAAAGGTGCCTGAAAGGGTCCGTGACCCTTGAGCCGGGGAACAGGAGCCTATATATATATATATATATATACCACTAGTACAGCCAAACCCCCTCGCATTCTACATAGTTTTTTATGATCATAGCTCAGGTTCACCGGCTTAAGGTGCCTGAAAGGGTCCGTGACCCTTGAGCCGGGGAACAGGAGCCTATATATATATATATATATACCACTATTGCAGCCAAACCCTCTCGCATTCTACATAGTTTTTTATGATCTTAGCTCAGGTTCACCGGCTAAAGGTGCCTGAAAGGGTCCGTGACCCACTATTACAGCCAAACCAAGTACTTGCTTGACAAATTTTTAGACCATTTGCCATTCATACTTTCCTCGTACTTCAAATTGAATACATGTTTCTCATCAGCTCTTTGCAACTGTTCTGTTACATTGATCTTGTAGGTAGTTTTGCTGAAACTATAGTCAGCAATATCAGCATTTGCTGATATTGCTGACTATAGTGGACGTTGGCGGATTAGGAATAGTCGTTGCAGATTCAGTCGCGTGTGCACTCTGGTCATCCCTGTGCTCGGGTTTCCAACTATCTCCAATAATTAGACCGTCCTTTTCTAATTCTACAAGAATTTCATCGTCTTCAACTTCTGTTCCGTCTAACAGAAAAATCTTACTACCGAAGATATTCTTTTCATTGGCTGCGTTCGTTCGTCTTTAAATGTAACACATTGCAAGCGATAGTTGAAACGCTCAGCGGCCTTCCCCATTTTATAATTGTAGTGAAGTTACATCTCACCTGAAAATACAATATTAGGTGCAGCAACTTTGGGGAGGTCAGCAACTTCTGCCCTAGTCAATGGTTTCTGAAAAAAAATAAAAATAGATCAGTATAGATGAAACTACTAATAAAATTAAACAAGGAACGAAATTCGGAAGGAAATAATGTAATCAATATAATAGATATACCTCATCACTTTGGTACATGTGTGATATATCTTCTTTAAAATATACAGCAATCAGCCGTATATTATCTATGAAATCATTGCCGTTGTGAGCGCTCTGTTCGCGGGCTTTCTTCGAGACTAAAGCTTTCAACCGCTCGTTCAATGCCGAGGTTTTATTTTGAAAAGCTTCCATCTTAATATTTGTAGTAGGTATCTAGGAAACTATAAAGTAGTTCATCTTTTAGTAATTTTTTTTACTAAATATCCACCATCTAAAATGTCATATTCGTTGTCTGCTTTTAAAATATATTCAAATTTAATTTTAAAATACAATCTAAGATACAGTCCACATTTTAGATTGTATTTTAAGAAGTGGACTGTGTGATCTAAAATGTGGACTATATCAGTTAGCCGTTTTACGTTAGGACGCTTAATCTCCGACCCATGATTTCACACGTCTCCCCCTAAGCAGGCGGAGACGTTATGTACTTAGCTCAGGTTCACCGGCTAAAGGTGCCTGAAAGGGTCCGTGACCCTTTAGCCGGGGAACAGGAGCCTATATATATTTATATATATACCACTATTACAGCCAAACCCCCTCGCATTCTACATAGTTTTTTTATGATCTTAGCTCAGGTTCACCGGCTTAAGGTGCCTGAAAGGGTCCGTGACCCTTGAGCCGGGGAACAGGAGCCTATCAATATATATACCACTATTACAGCCAAACCCCCTCGCATTCTACATAGTTTTTTATGATCTTAGCTCAGGTTCACCGGCTAAAGGTGCCTGAAAGGGTCCGTGACCCTTTAGCCGGGGAACAGGAGCCTATATATATATATATACCACTATTACAGCCAAACCCCTTCGCATTCTACATAGTTTTTTATGATCTTAGCTCAAGTTCACCGGCTTAAGGTGCCTGAAAGGGTCCGTGACCCTTGAGCCGGGGAACAGGAGCCTATATATATATATATATACCACTATTACAGCCAAACCCCCTCGCATTCTACTTAGTTTTTTATGTATTTGTGCGATAGTTTATGCACGCTTACACGCATTATATTGCAATTGTACTGCATACCCGAAAAAAAAAACTAATTATTACCTTTAAATTAAGTTATACTTAAATAAGTGTATTGTATTTAGTTTTAAGTGTGCGTATTATATTTTTACTTATGTGTGCGCTCACCGATTAAGATACCTAGTTGCATGTTAAGATTCTCATGTAAGTGAATATTCATGTATTCTTATGAGAAAATAAAGATCTTTAAACCTTAGTTGTAGTGGCAAGAGAATTTAGTTAGTCGCTCCACGTTAGACGGCTTAATTTTCGACCCATGATTTAACACTTCTGATGATTTAATGTAACAGTTTCTAAACTGAAATGTAATATTTAACATTATCTACGTCAAAATAATTTATAACATTACCTTGTAAAAAGTTATAGTATATAACTTCAATTGATCGTTTTACTTTGTTTTGTATTTCAGTTTGTATGTTTAAGGTGGCTGCAAGGAAATACTAAAGAATCTGTTCAAATAGTGATTTCACTCTCTAGAAGGTTCAAATTGTATTACCTTACCAGTTTATTAATTCTAGTCAGCCACCTCAGATACCTAATTAATTTTAACTATAAATTACTTGTTTCGGTGTGCATTATTATAACGATAAATTAGTTAATGTTACATGTTAAAAGAATCAACGTGTCGTTATGTGAAGACGAAATAAAAAAATAGTCGAAAATTCTTACTAACACGATAACAATAAGGCTGATTCTTTTATATGTTGCAATACACTCGCAATATGTAATACCAGGTGTTTCCTGTAAAAGGAGCAATAAATTAAAATATAGATTCTACTCTTCAAATTGAACAACATTTGTTCAGCAACTTTAAAAAAAAGTCAGTTCTCAGAATTTTATTATTTCAAACAAACTAGATAGTGTTTTCAATGTACGTCGTCCAACATTGACATTCCCTGAGCATTGACATAACTGTCACTCTACTAATATCGGACATTTCGCAATACATTGCTTCTTTGTCTAAACATTATTCTACAAAATATCCTTTTTTACACGTTGTTTTCAGAAGTTGCTTAACAAATGTCCAGTTTCAAGCGAAGAATCTATGTTTTAATTTATCGCTCCTATTACAGGAAACACCCGGTATATTTGATATGATATAACGTTACTACGCATTCGCTACCGCTAGAAAGACGTTGACCTTATTAACTGAAACTAGATTTAAGTAAAGGCGATTCAGATACAGATACAGATAATTTATTAATAAAAGCAAATGCATTTTACAAGTCACATATCAATATTTCAAATATAATCGAATGCTTAATTAATTACAATTTCAATCACTGTATTTCATTGTAAAAAAGGTGTTATAATATATAACTTCAGTTATGTGTATTGTTTATATTAATCATTGTATGACAATAAATTGATTTACTACTTTTTAATTTGTTTTTTTTTTTTCAGGTTACTTGTTTTGGTGTGCATTATTATAACTATAAATTAGTTAATGTGACATGTAACTGTAAAATATTTTCTGTAAAATTTAATAATAATACGGTAGATTTATATAATGTCTGTAATTATCGGGATTTAGGTTTTTTGACAGACGTTCTTCTTTATGTATTTTAATAGTGCAATAGTATTAATCGAAATATATATGTAACAAAAACACTGGGAAATAATTAACTATGAAGATTACTGATCTGGATATAATCGTATCTTCTGTATAGAAACTGTCCACCTATAACAAAATTACAGGGGATATATGTAATATTTGTAAAATGTGTATCCTCAAAGCAAGTAAGTTAATCATAAAGCAGTATTTTTATTTGACTGCTGTGTGACTACACATTTTATAAATAGTACATATCACCCCTGTAATTATGTTATATAGGTGGATAGTTCTTATATACAGAAGCTACGATTATACCAAGATCAGTAATCTTTCCAGTTTATTGTTTCCCAGTGTTTTCTTTTTCATATATATTTTGATTAATACAACTGCACTAATTTAAATACGTAGAAAAAGAAATCTGGCAAAAAAAAACTAAATCCCGAGAATTACAGATATTATTTAAATGTACCGAATTATTATTAAATTTTACAGAAAATATTTTACAGTTACATGTAAAACTAACTAATGTTATTGTTAATAATGCATAATAAACATGTAATTTTACCTTACCCTTACTTAAAAATACATTTTCTTTAGGTAAAAATACATAAATGGATTCAGTAATATTACTGAATGTATGTGAAATTACATAATAAAATTATTAATAAAACACAAACTACGTGTAGTTTTACATACAATATCTGTAAAAAAACCACATAGTATTTCAGTAATATTACAGAATAAATGTAAAAATCCACAAAAAAAACAGTAATAACACAGAAACTACATGTAGTTTTACAGAAAATATATGTACAAAAAACACATAGTATTTCAGTAATATTACAGAATAAATGTAAAAATCCACAAAAAAAACAGTAATAACACAGAAACTACGTGTAGTTTTACATACAATATCTGTAAAAAAACCACATAGTATTTCAGTAATATTACAGAATAAATGTAAAAATCCACAAAAAAAACAGTAATAACACAGAAACTACGTGTAGTTTTACATACAATATCTGTAAAAAAACCACATAGTATTTCAGTAATATTACAGAATAAATGTAAAAATCCACAAAAAAACCAGTAATAACACAGAAACTACATGTAGTTTTACAGAAAATATATGTACAAAAAACACATAATATTTCTGTAACATTACAGAATAAATGTAAAAATCCACAAAAAAAACAGTAATAACACAGAAACTACATGTAGTTTTACAGAAAATATATGTACAAAAAACACATAATATTTCTGTAACATTACAGAATAAATGTAAAAATCCACAAAAAAATATTAATAATACAGAAACTACATGTAGTTTTACAGAAAATATATGTACAAAAAACACATAATATTTCAGTAATAGTACCGGAAAAAATGTAAAAATAATTAACGTCTATGTAAAATTACATAAATAAAAATTTTACATATCCTAGAATTTACATGAAGAGGTATGTAAAATTACATAAAATATTATTTTACATATCTGACAGTTTCAGTTATGTGAAATTACATTTTATGTAATTTTACATATCTGACAGACATGTAAAATTACATTTATGTAATTTTACATAACTGACAAATATGTAAAATTTTCTTTATGTAATTTTACATATATGTAAAATCGTTAATTATGTAAAATTACATAGCCCTGTAAAATTACATAATTATGTAAAAACACACAAAAGTGAGGGCAACGAAAGTTGCCCTCACTTTTGTGTAAAATTCCCTGAAAATTTTTAACAGTGTATCACCTCTCTGAAGTTGGTCGAATTGCCCCCCTGTTCTGCGGTGTAGTAAACAGAGCAATGTCATCGATACATGACCATCCTTATTGGTTAGTATTCGTTTTATACGCAGTTATTCATAAGGCCATTAAACTATACATCCACTTTAAATTAATTAATCGAGCTTGGAAATATTACACTTGTATAATTCTCGTTATTAGATATCCATACTAATATTATAAATGCGAAAGTGTGTCTGTCTGTCTGTTACTTCTTCACGCTTAAACCGCTGAATCGATTTGGATATGGCATGGAGATAGTTTAAGATCCGAGGAAGGACATAGGATAGTTTTCATCCTGGAAATTATCCCTAAAAAGATTGAAAAGTGAGTAAGTAATTCATGATGACATTGATGACCCTGTAGGAAATGTAATTATTAGTCCAAAATCACTATTGCTCTTACATTTGCTTAGGCGCTTTTAATAATCCCTTTTATTAATTAAGATGATTAGGTGGATATCTATCGTGTTGTACGAGGTTGCTTCCATACTTCCAAAGTTCCACGCGGACGTAGTCGCGGGAAAAAGCTAGTATTTGATACAGCAAAATACCTAGACACATTAATCTTCTCGAGTCGGGTTTCAGTCCCGACTAAATCAAAACCAATATGAATACTAAATTGACCGAAACTGTGCCGAAACTGACAAACAATACCTACCTTCTGTTGATTGAAGGATTAGAGAAACTCATAGGTAGCCGTACTCATTCCTGTCAATACTGTTTCGAGTATATTAGTAAAATGGTTCGAGTACTTCAATACGTTGTATTAGTAACGTGAAAACAAGATACTATTGGGTTTACTTTGTGGATAACCATATTAAACTACTAGATGTTATTTTGCTCTCCAGTTCTGGAATAAGTATCTTGTTCAATTGGGACAATAAGTTGTACTCACTAGTGTATATCTTCATGTAGTACCCCTCTCCACAACGAAAAATACAAGTTAATATATTATACTAAAGCGCCACCAAGTACAATCCTCGAGACGTGTTACGCCGCTACGGTGCATCATCAGGATCTGCTAATATGGAATTATACCAAGTCTCTTATCATATGATTTCATCAATCAATTTCAAACGGTGGAGCTAAACGGGAACCATGGTATGTTTATTTATGTTCATGTCTAATATAAACAATAATCGTGGCTTCCTAGCTGTATTACTCGTGATACCATTAAGTCACCACCTCGTACTGATAATTGTCTTGAAGTTTCTTAGCATGCATATTGCATAACCGTATAATCACAGTAAAACTACGGTCCGTGCGGCAAAGGACGAGGCACATAGGTTTATACATAGGTATAAGGATATACTGTGTAATAAAACAAAAGCCGCATACGTCAACGCCTTGTTACTAGTTCACGCCTATGAAACGGCTACTTCACCAGTATCAAGTACAGTCAACAGCAAGAGATGCTAAACAGAATAATTTGCCCACAGTTTACTTGCCTTATTCTCTTGATAATACAGTCGTTTGTAGACCATTTTACGCTTTGCGCAGTAATTTGTCGCTAACTGTACTTATATAATTATGCCACTATCTATACTACCTAATTTAAGAGGTCATACAATAGGTTATAATAAAAACTCTTAAATTGCAGTTAGCAGTAAAATATAGAGTTTAATTGCTAATATAGAAGAAGACTAGGCTTATGACAGTTATAACGTACGTTCAATACGTACATAAGGACATGAGCAAAAATCTGCTTGGATCATTTAGGGTCCAAGAAGGAAGTACATGACAAGAAATAGTAAAGAAGGAGAGTAACAGGCATCTAAAAACCATCTTAGTTCCTGACGTGCGTTAGACAGGGTGACAAGAATAACCGACCCCGCCATTTGGGGAAAACCGCCTGGGAGAAAAATAGCGTCTGCGTTTAACCCATAACATACAAATGTATCTTCTTCTAACACAACTCGTAGTTTTTATCCCAAAGACTGGGTTATGTCTATCGTTGATTAAATGGTGTAAGAACATAACACACCCTTAAACACCGGCCATGTAAACGTTATCGCATTGTCGCAGCGTGTGACGTGCCTCTTTACGTCGCCCGTGGATACGTAATAGACCTCCTTACGGCTTAATAAGGTCAATATCGCAATCCGGATGTTGACGAATGAAAATGTCGCGAAAAACGCCGGTTAGCGAAACTTATGATAGAAACGGTACCTTATTCTCGAGCCAGCGTTATCATTATCACCTCACGCACAATCCAAGCGATACACACACCGATCGACACATACGAGCACAACACTAGTAAACAGGGGGTTTATTCTCGTTTTGCTGCCGCCGTCTCGGACGACTCGACGCGACTGGCCGGTATCGAGCGACGCCCTCCCCGCACCGCTCTAAACCAATTTATAATACATACGGAGAGACGCAGCATCCCCCGTCGTAAAACAACTCGATATCAACCCTAGCGGTACAGTTTTACGTGTGTTTTCGCTTGGGGCGGGGTTGCCGCAGAGGCAAAAACGTCGCTAGTTCTTGCAACGGAGGGTGCGAAGTGCGTAGGCCTTGCGATTTATAATTGAAATCAACGTTAAAGACCGACATTGGGACGTGGAATATTCATTGAGTGTTGTTAGGCTTTGTTGTCGGATTAATGTCAGGTATTTATGTTATTCCTGCACCCTGGGCCTGAGCCCTGGTTATTGCTGCACTTTTTTATCATGTTTAGATGTCAATGTCCAATACATTGAATTGACATGACCAAGATTGCGTGTGATGACAAAAAGTGCATCACAAGCAGCGTATCACTTGCCTAGAAATCCTGTTTTAGATCGCTTATGAACTGCCCGTCTAGCATAACTAAGATGCGACAACTCTTATCTGTCACTTTCATTTCAATATCGATCGAGCAGGACAGCTGAGTCGCACGACAACCGAAGTCGCGGCAAGATGCCTATGCTAGCCCAGCACAACTAGGCTTCGTAACTCTTGTCGCGTGACAAAGCATCGCCCGTCACTCTCTCACAGTACTGCGAAGAAAGAGATAGGTAATATATCTCGCGCGAGAAAGTGTCACGTGTCACAGTTGTGCTAAGTGGTGCTGCACTTATTGTGCTAGATAAGTTACTATGTCCCCATGCGCTTACCAACCGGGAGACGAAAATGTCCTGACTCCTGAATAGCTCCGAAAAAAACATGGTAAAGCCACGTTAGTTGACTTAGGAAGGACTCGCACTAGCATAACTATGCTTCGCGACTCTTGTCGCGCGGCAGCTACCCGTCACCCTCTCACGTTACTGCAAAGAAAGAGACAGACAATTATCTCGCGCGAGAAATAGTCGCTTGTGACAAAGGTGTTGGTCTCTGGTTTTAACTGTTTACCCCGAATATAGATAACTGCGCGTTTGCAGTATTAATATCAAACTGGGGTAACGTGGATGACAGGACGCTTCAAAGCTAACTTTATTTGTCACAAAATGAATTATTTATTGGCTTGCTTAAAATTTTGTGACACTGTA
Organism: Apotomis betuletana; assembly: GCA_932273695.1. NCBI lineage: Eukaryota > Metazoa > Arthropoda > Insecta > Lepidoptera > Tortricidae > Apotomis > Apotomis betuletana. The sequence goes on along the minus strand of OW026303.1, from coordinate 4,925,405 downwards.
AAAATGTTATCACCGGCTTAACGAGTGAATACGCAAATTACAATTAGTTCAACTCGCGTTCGACTACAACTTTAATGTTTTTCTATACCTGTTAATTGTATTCTTTGTTCGGTCATGGAACGTGATGCACCCATCCGACTGGCAACAAACGCGCGCAGAACTGCCTGATGAAAAGAGGAAAGTGGAGCTCTCCACCACCTGGCACCTCATGCGCACTGGCATTGTAATTTGCCATTTTAACCATGAAAAAGTGCGTTTAAGTTCATGGTTGTCATACAATTATTATTTTGTTAAATGAGGTTTTAAAGAATAGTGACAGAAATTTTAGTGAGTTTACCAAAACTAACTAGAGGTGCTACCATGTCACTGTGTCACGCGACTCTTTCTCGCCCGAGAAATATTACCTATCCCGTTCTTCGCAGTACTGTGAGAGAGTGACGGGATGCTAATTAACGCGACAAGAGTCCCGAAGCCTATTAGTTGTGCTAAACGGGCTGGCGATATATGGAAATCAGCCTAGAATTTTTCCAAGGTGCAAAATGGTAGCAAACATACATTAGTACACACACGCTCACTCAGATCAACATCTATCCTAAAAAAATGCATCGGGAAAGATGGAGTGAAGAAAATCGGCCAAGTGCGAGTGTTCCTTACAAACACTTAACCGATCTAAGATAACTGGCCGAGTTGAGTTAACTTTATACCTGGTATGGCGCCGGATACAAATGAGGTGCAAATTTAACTCAACCGATCACGTTTGTTATAGGTATGGGAGCTCCTCTTAAATATTTATTTTATTCTGTTTTAGTAGTTGTTAACAGAAACAGAAATACATCACGTGTGAAAATTTCAACTGTTTAGCTATTACGTTTCAACAGATACAGCCTGGCGACAGACAGACAGACTGACAGACGGACAAACGGACAGTGGAGTTTTAGTAATAGGGTTCCGTATTCTACGCTTTGGGTACGGAACCCCAAAAACTAACAGAAACCATGTGTAAAAATAAAATAACGCATATTAATAACGCAGACAGTGTCTGCAACTTCGTCCGCGAAAAACCTTTTCCTTTATCGAAGGCAGCTAAAAAGTATCCTATAGCCATCTTTGGATGTGTAGCTATCCCTGTAACAAGATTGGTTGAAAATTCATCCACCTGTTTCGGCGTAACGAGCGGATAAAGAAATGTTCACCAACAGTTGGCGCTGTTTGGCTGGCGCGCGCCCTTGCAAATAATCTTTCTTTCTTCAGTAGGCACCTAGCGTCGCGTTATCGCGGAGTGCGGTAAGTCTGCTATTATATAAACCAGATATCTGAAGCTGCAAGCGCGTCTAGATTGCTCGAGTTTACTAACAGACAGCCGTTATATAGCGCTAGTTTGAATTTGATTCTAAGTTCCCTACAATCTTAGACAGTGAGCCAAATAACGGTCATTTACCTTGTCGAATACGTTTTTGATTTAACCAGGTAGTAGGCAGAAAAAAAATACTTCAAAAGTTTCTCCCTTTTGATCTTCGCAAAAACCCCGCCTGAGAACGGCATACGGCATTGAATCGGTTGTTTGTGTAAAATTTGTTGTGGGATGCAACGCGACCTAGCAACGCGTGGCCGCACTGCCAGTGACTCGCAACATTGCGCAAACAAAAATAGAAAGCGGAGTTGAGCACCAATATGTACGCCAGTGCGTAGGCTGTTAGTGTTGTTCGCGGCACGAAGTGAGTCCGTCTTGACAAAATGGCCAGTAAACTGTGGCTACCGGTAGGCACTTATGGCCACGTAACCCCGAAGTACGGCGCGCCTGTCGTGACCCATATATCTGAAGATGTTAATTATGCGTCTCCCCTCGAGATTGCTCGAGTTTACAAACAGACAGCCATTATATACGGCGCTAGTTTGAATTTGAACCCAGGTTCCCTATTATCTTAGACCGCGATCCACAATAAGAGTTGTTCTACCTTGTCCAATTAAATGTTTTTGATTTATCGAATATACCTCAGCAGAATTAAAGAAGAAGAAAGAAAGAAAGAAATAATCATTTATTGCCACACCATAAAAATAAAATACGAGTAGGTGCATAGATTGAACAATAAAAACATTGTCATTATATTGTCCACCCAAATTATTCCGAGTGACAAAAGGAGCGGACTCAGCATGTGCTGCGACAGCCAGGCGTCTGCGCAGCGCTGATTTTCAGGCCGTCCCTTTTCTCACTCTGAACCACATTAAAAACTTTCTCCGTTTTTAATTCTGCCGAGGTATACCTAATTATTTCTTATGACCAAAAAAGTACGAAGTGAAGCAGATAGATCATGTGTGACTAACGTGTACCAGAATACGCAGCATGGGGGAACCCCAACAAGGTTAACCGACGATCTGATCACGATTGCGGGAAGCGGTTGCATGACCGATTGTTGTAAAAAAGTTTTTAGAGCAGGCTTTTATCAAGAAGTGGTCTTTTGAGTGACATGATCGCTCCTAGAATCAGCTCCACGCTTTGATATATTTGCAAGCAGATGGATAGATGTGTGCGATGAATGTTTGAGGTTTTGTGAGATGATGGATGTTCGACCTTCTTCTGTGTAATTTATAATTGTCCTTTGTGTAATATGTAAACGTTATGTATTCTTAGTTTCATAGTGCCTTGGTTGTAACTGTAATGCTGTGAAATAAAATAAATAAATAAATAAATAAATGATGAGGATGATGGTGATAAAAAACAGTTTCTTTATCCAAATGCATATATGCATAGCTCGGACAAATCATTGCAAAACAAGAATTAAGAAAAAAATAGATATACAAACTTTTTGCATTAAAATTAGCATATAATTTGACTAGTCCGTACTATGTTGATATGGTGTGGAATATATAAATTTGGATGTTTGAAAGCTGTGATAAAACATGGACGACGATGTAGCGAATCCCACGTTCGGCTCCCGGACTAGCCCGTGTTTGTGAGACGAAGCATCTTCGTATGCAAATCGAGTAACAGTTCTAATTTGTTTCGGAAGCTGAGCTGTTGATTATATTCACTTCTCCGTACGTTTCCTGCATGTTACAGCATACAGGGTGGATAAGAAGAAGGGTTCTGGTCCAATAGACTATAAACTAGTGGCTCTGTGAGATCTAAACCTCGCGAGCATGAAGGACCATTTTTTCGAAATAATAAATAAATTTAAGGGACAATCTTACACAAATCGACCTAGTCCCAAACTAAGCAAAGCTTGTACTATGGGTACTAGACGACGATAATATACATTATAAAGCCTGACCAGAATTATATGGCTTATTATATTATGGCTATTTACAAGATTTATATGGCAACAATTTTGCAACCAATCGCAACACCTATAATGACCTCAGTTCAAATACCTGTCAGTTCTCTTTTGCCGACTGTTTTTTGTGTAGTAGACACGTGTACACTTTATTTATAATATCACGTTCACGACTGTGAATGGTTTCGGCATTTTCTTTGGGTTTTTTCCAATATTTGTCTTTTAAAGAAACCAGCACGAATGACATTGACATTGTTGACAACCATCATAAAATCATTGCCAGTGTAAGAAATTAGTTCCAGTGAAATTCCGCAATATGGCGCATCCTCATATATTTCTGGTCAGGCTTTACATAAATATATATAATATATAGACAACATCCCTGACCCAGGAACAAATATTCGAGTTCATCACACAAATATTTGCCCTGGCCAGAATTCGAACCCAGGACCGCCGGCTCAGTAAGCAGGTGCACTAAAAATTGCGCCAACCGCGTCATCATTTTTGCTAATGGCAGATTTTTGACGATTCCAACCTCTATCCTCGCCATAAAAAACCAATAATATACAATATACTTATCATTTATCAGAAAAAAATATTATAATTATCGATTCTGCATTACAAAATGTCAATAAAATCGGAAGAACTGCGACCTGCGGACCTGCGGATGATTGCTTTATCACGCGATAAACAAGTGACAAAGCATCAGTCACGTTTTGACAAAATGCGAGTGTGAGTGACAGATGCTTTATCACTTATTTATCCCGTGATAAACGCAACCATCATAGGCCCCCTGCAGAACAACCGGAAATCCCATTATCTGGACATACGAAAGCATTCTTGTCCAAGCTGAAACGAAGTCAGCTATTAAGTTAAGTGCGTCAAGAGGGAAACAGAAAATCAATGACACACAACCAGTAAAATTAATGTAAATTACCTAAAATGTTTGGTGAATCGAACATAAATGCGGAACCACTTCATTTTTCATTTCAGACATATTCATTTAATTTTTTTTTTCAAAAATTTGATCTTGTATCAATGGTTTACCAATTTCTTGTTAAAGTCGGTTCAAACGACACGTTTACATCGTCCACTTTTTCATTAAGCTAAAGCTCTTCAGAACTTAACCGATCTCGTTAATCTGACGACATCTTCGTCTTATTACTGACATCTTCGCAGAGATCCCGCTAACTTTTAAACTACAAAGAACTCAAATGAAAAGTGCATCAAGTATATCTAACGGTCGTTGTCACTTTCGATCTTTTAAAAGAATAGAACTACCATCGTGAGGTTCCTATTAAAAAGTCTTATGTGCCGTGCAGGTTCTGTGAAATTGCGCTCTTGCTTAACACAACTAGTCTGTTCTTTGTTATATTATAATATAATATTTTCAACAATTTCCGCGATTGTCACACATTAAAAAAAACCAGAGAGAACGGCTAATAATATCGTCTGTTGACAACCAACACTCACTAAGTAACAAATACCTACTTAAAACAAAGCTCGTATCTCAGTGTCAATGTACTTACTAGATACGAGGTTTTGAAGAATAGTTGTCACCCGGCGATATGACGTTGATGATGATCGCTTAATCGCTATGGGGTGTAATTCGACCAATTTTAGCGAGATGATGGAGATCTCCATTTCATCGCCATCCGTCACTTTTGACGTGTCCCTACTTGACAAGTGGCGATATCCCTAGAACATCGCAACTTCGTCAATCCGGTCGCGCTTAATTTGCGTTTCCTTTGTATGTGACGGCATAAATAACAGGCGCATATTTTAACTTGACCGTGTAGTGCGTGAAATTAGTCAGTTACGTTTCGTTCAAAACAGAAATTCGTATGAATGAATATCATTTTTGATAATCATTATCGCCTTCGTATTTCCAATATTGAGATGAGATATATCACTTGAAGCTAATCGCATTTTAATGACAGTTCAAAGGCGATATCACCGTTATCTAATAGAGTTATGACGTTTTGCGATCTCTCAAACGGCATTCTCGAATTAGATCCCTGACCTTTATCATTTAGCTGGATTTAAGCAAACTTTTATTCGAAAAATAACGCTTACATTCAGATAGTAATATAATATCAAAGATACATGGGGTTTTGCCATAGGGATGATGACTGATGTTCAATTCTAAATATTGATATAACCATAATGGTATAACACAATAATAAAGTTGTCATGTTCTCGTTTACTACACTTCGAAGTTTCGAGTCTGGTGTTCGGCGCGAATCTTTTTTGTTTAATTAAAAAAGGGATTCGATTTTCTTCGCGAGTGATTTTATTGGGAGCGCTGGAGCTCTTTTACTGTAGTCATTATTGGATACTGCCAAGGTGACTGAGTAGTATTTTAAGGCACAGAAGCCCTGTTTAAAAAAAAAAATAGTGCGTGGAGTCCCTCCGCGCGGAAGAAGTGAAACTTCGTAATGTGGAAATGAAAATAGGAAGGGGTAGAAATTGATTTTTAGTGAACTCATATTGTTTCTTTAAGACAAACTTCTTCACTCTCGCTCTGTCTCTTTCTATTCCCCCTCCCCAGGAGCGTTGAACGTTTAACGCAACAGCGCTTTCCTACCCCCTCCACGGTAGCGTTAAACGTTTAACGCAACCGTTAAACGTTTAACGCAACCTTGTTGGAAGTCGCATTAGAAGTTTCACTTCAATTATAGTACATTACTGCAGACGCCGGAAAAGAAGGGCTTGCCGGGTGAGTAGGTATAGACGGCCGACCGTATTGAGGGAGGCCGGATAGTGATACGAAGCTGGAAGCCCTAAAGCATGTATAGAGCTTTTCTGATACATATGCAATGAAATAAAAAATACACCCCTCAAAAAAACAGCTGTTTAGCCTGTTCATGAACACAGACGCCTTGAAAGATCTTTCCCTTATTATAGATTTACATACCGTTGAGTTCAATACGAATTTTAAAAAGTAACCTTATTTACTAGCAAGATTTGGTTTGATCAAATACATAAAAGCTTGCCGGAAAACTATAACTCCGAACACAACTACCTGTAGATCCTCTCTAATCTGCCAAGTTTGAGGTACACACCCTGTATAATAGGCTAGTTGACCAATTTTTGAAATGTATTGGAAATTATTGATAATGATTTTACTAGCTCTAAAAACAAAGTGTCTAAGTTTTATTAATTGAAAATAGAAATTTCATTAACAGGCAATAACCGTCATTTTTGCCTTTAGCTTATCTGTAGCGTGACGTAGAACACTTGTAGAACACCGAGGAAAAACAGAAGGGCTACTCTGATGTTCGAAATTCGACCGTCGTATAGTGTCGTCCCGGTCACGCTCGCTAATAATTTAATACAATTGAACATGAATCAACTAACATATCGGCACAATTCCTACTGAGATACACCCTTTCGTATCTGCACTCGTATAAATGATTCAGTATTTAATTATCTCGGTACTACAATCCGTCATCACGCGTCCCGCGGCGCAAATGCATGAATATTGAATTGCCGATCCAAGGAACAGTGGATATAGCTAAAACAGTGCTTCAGCACCTTTAACACAACTGTGACACTCGCTCGAGAAATATTACCTAGGTATCTCTTTCTTCTCTGTACTGTAAGAAAGTGACGGGCGATGCTACGTCGCACGACAAGAGTCGCAAAACGTAGTTGTGCTAGACGCACTGGTGCATTCCACCATAATATCAATTACAGCTAGTTGAAATTATCAATATATTTATCATGATATAATTTTTTTTTATCATACTGCAACTTTTACATCCACTAGGGAGGAGTCGTGTGACCTAATAACACCTATTATGATGTGGCAGGGGAATTAGTCTGTATAAACGCTGTATACATGTATAATGCTGATATACATGACAATTAATAATTACTATATAGTAATTATCCGTAATTGTCCGGATGTTTGGATGACCGTTTGTCCGGATTTCCGGGTGTTCTCGCCTGCGGGAGCAGGTTCAATACTAGGTAAAGTATTTTTCGTCGAGTCAGTTTTTGTATTTTTAAGGAATTTCGGCCAAGCTGAACGAAAACTCTTCGGTAGATTTTAATTTAGAGCACAGTTAGATGTTGAACGACAGGATAACAACGGATATTTTTCATAAATATTAAACGTAACTAGCTCAGTGACGTGACATCAGATGAGAACTCAGGGCAAGCCGAGGTAGATATAACTTTTTTTTTCAGTACTGATTATAGAATGGTGGTCGCTCAATCTTTTTGAAGTGGAAATGCCGGTGGGAATCGGGTAGTATGGTTGGCGCGCCACTGCTGCCCATATATTTGGAATTATTGTTTTAGACGCGAATTTAATAAAAAAATTAAAATTTGTTAAGGACCGTTACCGAGGGATTGCAGTTGACGCTCAAAATACGGAACCAATGATACAAACAACATTCAGTTATACGAGTATTTTAGACGCTCTCAGAACGTTTACATTTCGACTATGCATCCACTTGACGGTTGACGACGCGGTTGGCTCAGTTTGCAAGCACCTGCCTACTGAGCGGCGGTCCCGGGTTCGAATCCCGGCCAGGGCACAGAATAAAGACACTACAGAAGCCGCACTCTTTTGTTAATTGCCGCTTTTGCAAAAGCATGAGCCTACTCGTATCTGATTGGCCATTTTTAATGACGTACGACGCTGTTGGTTCTAGCTTCTTTGGGGCGTGTCATACTCCTAGGGTTGCCTACATTAGCAAAAGGGAAACTACTTCTCTGTGTTTGTAATTATTTTAAAAGCTACTTTTAACAAAATACGTTCAAAATAAGAGGGGCCTAGCGCGATCTTTATAATGATGGGCTCTAAGAGTGCCCACTGGATCTTTAGATTGGTTTAACGTAAACATGTGCGGTTTTTTGCTTTTCTTACCATTTTGATTAGCATTAAGATCCAGTATTATAAAATTGACCGGATTTTGTATCCTGGAAGTGCTTACTAGATCTCAGGACTGGTGCAACTTAGTCACGTGCAGTTTTCGTATTCTGATTGACTTTGATGAGCAAGTAGAGAATGGTGTTTATATTATGTAAATGCATTTTTCAAATTTTTATTTTAGCCTTTGGAAGTTTGTAGAATAAAACATTTTTATTTATTTTACTATTGGTTTAACATCCGTTCTACATAACATTTTATTTTTATGCACACTTGACATCAGTGATTGATTCAATCGACGACGATCAATGACAATATGGTTTAATATTTGTATACATAGAAATAAGCCCGTTTCTAGTTGCCCTTTATGTTCTGGGATTATTACATTTTGTTTGTTCGATATTTTCCGAAGTTGAGCGAAGTTTGAAAATCCAATTTCATATTCTGACTCGGATAACCCAAAAACCCCCCGATACCGAGTTTTAACCCCTTGACTAATATGAAAATTTCAAAAAAAAAGTTACCATTTTGATTTTTTTCCACGACTGTACTCGGGTGGGGGTCCCCTATGACATTCGTTTGAGCAACCCCTACCCATGTCCAGCCGTTTACGAGATACGGGACCCTTAAAAAAAAATCTCCATACAAATCTTGTTGTTTCGATATTTTCCGACTTTGACTGAATTTTCGGACACCGATTTCAGATTCATATTTGTGAGCCCCAAATGCCCCCCCATTCCGAATTTCAGCCCCCTAGCACCAATTTGAAATTTTGAAAAAAAAGCCATTCGCCATTTTGAATTTAATTTGGTTAGCTAATTTTCACATTCATAAGCGAAGTCGAACAAGACACGGCGCGCACCCTGTGCGCTAAAAGCAGCAATGCGATCTAAATCTGTTTGTTCGTGTAAGTGATGTGGAGTTTGTGGACACGTCCACACTTCCATGATCCATCATCGTCAATTTTATTATACTGAGTCTAAATGTTCATTGTATTGCCGCACATGTCTGTGTTGAACCAATCTTTAGATCCAGTCCATATTTTCAGGGCACATCATGAGGTCAATTTTATGATACTGGATGTAAATGTTCATTAAAGTGAGTACAAAAACAAAAACTACACTAGTAGACTAGTGTTGAACCAGTCCTGAGATCCAGTAGGTACTTCCATGATCCATCATCAGGTAAATTTTATGATACTGAGTCCAAATGTTCATTGTGGTGAATCGAAATGTAAAAACCGCACATGTCTGCGTTGAACCAATCTTGAGATCCAGTCCCTATTTCCAGGGTCCATCATCAGGTCAATTTTATGATACCGCCACATACTGGCTGTAAATGTTCAGTAAAGTGAGCAGAAAAACCACACTTGTCTACGTTGAACTTGTCCCGAGATCTAGTAGGTAAATGTTCCATCATCAGATCAGGACTGTCAATGGGAAAACCGTAGCAGTAGGTAACCGTATTCTCTTACTAATAAAAAAAATATATTTACACTTTACGGGGATAATCGGTGAACTTACGTTCAAAACGATTCAATATAGCGAACACTGAATCTCTTCCTTTTTAAAGTCGGTTAAAATTAATAAAAAATCACAATAATGTAAATAATAAAAATGTAATCGATGCGTTGTCTTCGCTTCGAACGTGCCGACCCTAGGCGAATAAAGGCGGGACGATTGGGGTGTACCGTTTTTTTTCAAAACCGTTAATTCGATTATGACTGACGAGCTGGGTTCTTTCTGAACCATTTCTAGTTATTGAAAAAAATTACAAAAATTTCGTAAAAAAGATACTACCCAATTTTTCACTTGACCTTCAGTAACCGGGGTTTTACTACGTTACCGTAGTATGGAAAGATAGAGGTGGTGTTATCTGTGGTTACCCAAATGCTCGGTCCAAATTATACTAACGGGTTTATAATTATTATCTTACTACAACTAAACTGTCCTTTCTTTCAAGAATCATTATAATCCTTTAATGTTATAATGTTGATATTCTAAGTCAAACATTCAAGTATCTTTTAAATACTTGATTGGCACTGGCAATTGAAGCTAAATTGAACACAATTTGTCGCAGATTGTATGTTTGGACCGGTAAATATTTCGTCTGACAGTAACAATGACAACTATTTATTTACATTTTCAATATTTACATCGGGATTTTCTAGAAATGGTATTGAACATATACAAGCATGGTTTATTATTCTTTATAAAGTAAATCAGATTATTTATTAAAAACTGACATTGGCAAAAACCAGGTGCTGCCATTCCAGGATTAATAACTAGGTCGATGCAGAGTCAGCCACCGGCTAAGCTTGCACCATAGATTGGAGTGGTTTTTTTTTTTTTTTCGAAATTTTCTCTTCGTCACGACCTAGCGAAATTTAATTTGTGCATTTTAAAACAATTTTTTTTTTAAATCGGTTGAGAACTCGCTGAGATCTGCGCATTGTTACAAAGTCCATTCGAGTCGATCCATGGGAGCTTCGCTCGCTTCGCTCGCTCCGCTCCAATTAATATTTACATCGTCTCTTAACTTGTAAGTGTAACTTACGTTCAACACGAGAAAGAGTTTAATTAATTAAACGCTGACGAGACGATGAGTGGAAATAAAAATAATATCGGTTATAAGCAATTAGGATGCAGACTATTCTCAAGGAATAGTTCAAGCGATTCTACCTATACTGTTTATGTTTCTTGTCAATGAACTGCGATTAACAAAGACTGCGTGAATGCATCGACTTGAGCTTTAAAGGAGAAATGCATCGGTGGTTATTAAAAATGCTGATTTAATAAGAAGGTAATCGTCTCAAAACATTCGAGGTTTGTTTTATATTTTTATTTAAAATTCAGACACGTGTTTTTTTTAGATGAAGGCGTATCACCAAAACCAAAACTTTGATGGTACCTATCCTGGATCCCAAGAAGATCTTAATCGTGCACGACCTTCGATAATTTCAGAGACATGGATTCCGATCAGATCCACTACACTACAAGAATTTTGATAGATTCAACACCCACCCAAAAGAGCAACCGCAACTCTCACCACCTTGCAGACAGTTTAAAGCCAGCATGAACATAAAAGAGGACAGGAAGGTTCGATCGAAGAATGCCATTGTTGCTGTGCAGTGATAGCAGTATTAGGCAATCAATTTACTTACACTTTGCCTGAAGAAGAGATAAAGTTCGGGGTGGTAGAAGGACTCCCAAAATGTATTCATTATATTTTGGGGTGTAGAATTTTACAATAATAATTATGATAACACACTTTTCACATTTTAAGATCATCTTAAAAATTGTGTTTTATATAGTTTATGGAAATGGTACAGATATGACACGCGACTACGTAAACACACTGTGTTTTTTGAGCAGCATTGCGGTCGCACCTGTAAACCGATAACGAATCAACGCGTCCATATGGTCAGGTAGACAAGTGGTACTTTTTTCTTGAAAAAGTCACAAAGATTCATTTACTTTCAATAAAAAAACTGTTATAATATCATGAGTTTAATTTTTTCTGCTACATTACATTATACATACAATAAAGTTACAGCAAATATAAATCATCCAAAAAATACTTTACTTCATATATAGGAATGAAATAAAACTATGATGTAATTCACACTTAGTAGTTTGTACATTTTAGTCAATTTAATCTTCCGGATCCATTTAGGTACTAGCAAGTTTTCTATCTATAATGTTGTTAGACGTGATGCGATATTCCTTCTGGAAAGTAGGAATCTTGACGGCAATATTTTCGTCCTTAAACATAATTCTGCATAGTGGATCCTTTGACTGTTTTAAAGTATTAACAATAATCTGCTCCATGAAGCTTGTTGGGATGTTGAATTTTTAGGTTTTAGGACTGTTATTTCCATTTTATCTAGTATCACACAAATAATTTTATCGTCTCCAAGTCAAATATTTGTTGGTACGGTCAAAGCATAGCCATGGAGACTAGCCTGGCGTGAAAAATAAGTCCAAAATTAAGACAGAGCTATCGAAAAGCAGCACATATAACTTGTAGTAAAATAATGAAAACAAACTTGAAAATAATAACATTTTTTGTTGGTTATTTACAAACTGTCACCTGACAGTTCTTTGACAAGATATTGAATTTTTTTTTTGGGAATTTCATGGCCAGTTTCACAATTTCAGAAATGCGTAGGTTTACCAGCGAAATAGTAAAAAATACAAAGAAGAGTGCGCTGAATAGCGTTTTTTTACTATCCTCAAACACGCGCGGAATTCATGACGTCATCTTGTGCGCTTCTTAAAATAATTAATAAAAAAATAACTACTTATTCTAATGAAGAGTTAAGGAAATCGGTATTATAAATTGGCCTATTTCATCGAATAAAAATATAAAAAGGGGGGGTAATTTTTTTTGGGATACCCCAAATAATTTTTGACACTTCAGCGGAGTGAAACCCCCTTGGCCAGGGCAAATATTTGTGTGATGAACTCGAATATTTGTGCTTGGGTCATGGTTGTTCCTATGTATTTAAGTATATATTTATCTATATAAGTATGTATATCGTCGTCTAGTACCCATAACACAAGCCTTCTTGAGCTTAATTTGGGACTAGATCGATTTGTGTGAGGTTGTCTGATATTTATTTATTTATTATTATTTATTATTACTTGAAGTATCTCTGTTGGCCCTATATGGTAGGAAATGCCATCGCCATTTGTTTTGTGCCATAAAGTTTAACTGGCCAAGTCTGGGCCGAAGAGCCTTGAAAAGGTTCTAATTACGGGCTGTTTGGTGGGGATGTGGGTTCGACATCGTAATCCTAAACTCACAGACAGGAATCGAGCCTCTAAGTCTGAGGAGAGACTTTGCCTCCTTGTGTCTGTTCTACCGTCTGTATAATGGGATGAGTTCTGAGGTTGGTTGACATTATGCCCACGGATACTTTCTACCATCACACTGCTCGCCATCGGCGGGTGTTCATCGTGAAGATGAACACCCGCCGATGGCGAGCAGAACAATAGAGCCTAAATAGTGGAGAACTGTGCGGTTCCAAAGTAATTTCCTACCGCGAACGCTCCGCATGTGGAATGCGCTCCCCGGTTTTCCCCGGAGGCAACAGTATGCAGTTCTTCAAGAGGGGAATAAATAGGTTCTACAAGGATCGGCAACGCGCGTGTGATGCACCTGGCGTCGCATAGGCAGCGGTAACTGCTAACATCAGGCGGGCCGCATGCTTGTTTGCCACCGTCGTATATCATGCACCACGTCTGAGGCCGTGCAGCTTGGAGAGCGTCAGTGAAGGGTGCCCATGCCGGCACGCCACTCAGTCATGAGGATACGACGAAGAAGGAAGGAAATAATCAAACTAATTTACCGTGGAAAATATTTCCACACATACCAAGAATTTTGACAATTTTTTCATCTGCCAAACTATTAAAAAATGGAACTCTTGGCTGGCTCGTGTGTTTCCTCCTTCTTAACATGGAACCCTTCAAATGAAGCGTGAAGAAGCATCTCTCGGGCCAGCAGTGTTCTCTGACATGGCACCGTCGGTTTCTTGTCAGTTGCCATTGCGACTTGGGCTCCCCCTTTTGCTTACCATCAGGCAAACTAGAGCCACTATGTTGTGCTGGTATAAAAAATATAGTATACTAGCGACCCGCCCCGGCTTCGCACGGGTGCAATGCTGATAAATTATGCATGTATTATACATATAAACCTTCCTCTTGAATCACTCTATCTATTTAAAAAAACCGGATCAAAATCCGTTGCGTAGTTTTAAAGATTTAAGCATACAAAGGGACATAGGGACAGAGAAAGCGACTTTGTTTTATACTATGTAGTATATACTTTATTCCAGTAGTAAATCATTAGGTTTTCAAAAGCACCCTTGAGTAGTAAACCGAGTTTATATGCATACAAGATTTGATCTCAGGCTTATTATTTAGTTATATTCGGAATATAAACGGGCGGTGAGCATCTGTGAGCATCGCGTGCCTGATTCAATGCTTGATAAACCCTTCGGCGCCTTTGCGGGTTGGCCCAAGTTGGCAACTTTTAACACGTTCGCTGTCCGGGTCCCATATGTGGGGTCACGGCAAGCCTCTATTACAGAGACATAAGGTTAAACTGGGACTTGTTTACACTGGCTTAGATCTCTTTACCGATAATCTGAATCAGTGAGATTGTGTAAACCCACAAACGGGAATGCTATTCGCATTACAGTCACACCGAGAGAGTCTCGGATAAGAGAGAAAAAACCATCGACTAAATGAAGAGAACCCCTGTGGCGAGGTTGACGCTAAATTGTCGTCCGACGAATTCGACACTTTCTATAGTTGATGTCGTTGTGCTGAATCAGTGAGCACGCGTATGACCTACCAGCAATAAAAGAACAAGTAAAAAAAAACATCGTCCTGCGACACTAGTCTATTACCACTAAGCCCAGATTTGTCCCAAATAGATCATAGGATCGGTGACGTCGAGTCCTATAAAATCCAGCCGTTAAAACCCGGCCAGTTAAGATGGTAAGTGTTTCTACGGAACGGGTTTTTTTTAAGTTAGCCGCAGTTGATGCGAGAATATCGCCATGCATAAATAACACTTTCTATCTAGTAGTTTTAGTTTTTAGTAGTCTTAAAACTGGGCGGGAGTTTCAACTTTTATAAAAATAGGCGATGATAAGTATTCCAGGCGAAGTTACGAGGTTTTGCGGTACCGTAAATCGGGGTTACTTTAGGAAAATTTGAGGCTAGGTACTTTGATAGATATAAAATGGTTCTAAAAACGCAAATATTCATAGCTCGATTGAGCAAATGAAGTAAAAGGTTAGGTCATTTATTAGGTATTTCATTGCCGCAAACGGTCAAAAAAATAAGGACATGGCGTAAAAGACTCCAAAGTAGCCCCTGCATTTTAAAGTCACCCCGTTTTACGGTAGTTAGAGTTCTCCCTCGGCCGCTTCTCACTCGGACCACACCGGCAAGCACATAGCGAACTCAATTCATTCCATTTGATTTACATTCTGCTTGTTCGACGCCGTTTTTTAATCGAAGTAGAGGACAATCGTGATCGTTCAGACGTTTTTTAAAGCGCTAAGAAGGTCTCTAGTTTTATTTAAAGGTACTTATCTAGAAATTTAATTCGATGTGCAGACGCAGCTCAAACAGAGGCTCTAGAGTAAGTTTGTCTTTGTCAATTGGAGTCGAATTATAATAACTGTTCGAAGCAAATGAACTGTCGAACACTAAACAATTAAGTATGGCAATGTTAATTATCTTAGTAGGTACTTGCATATTTTATTTCAAATTTACCCATAAAAAAAGCTTGTTTTAATCCCTTTAGAGCCCTTAGAGTAAAAATTACAATAAACGCTGAAGTTCCTGTTTAGAATTACAGTATATAAGCTCACTAAATACAACGCAACAGTTCTCCAAAATATCTTTTTTTTTTACTTATCGTGAATAGAGCTCTATTCAACGTCTAGACGTTTTGTTGCATTGGAAACTTACACTTGAGGCTCAGACGCGCGAGGACTGACAATTGTTAAAAACCTGATAGTTATAAAAACCGGTCAAGTGCGAGTCGGACTCGCGCACCGAGAGTTCCGTACAAACACTTTCCATCCTTAAGTGGTTAAGTTAAGTTTGCACCTGGTATGTATACCGCTCCATACAAATGAGGTGCAAAGTTAACGCAACCAATCCCGTTTGTTGTATGGGAGCCCCCCTTAAATATTTATTTTATTTTATTTTTAGTATTTGTTGTTACGGACGGACGAACGGATAGCGAAGTCTCAGTAATAGGGTCCCGTTTTTACCCTTTGGGTACGGAACCCTAAAAATCGTTTTATAATTTGCAAAGAAATGTGATAGTAAGTAAAACATCGTGATTTTCGTTAGGAATCGTTTACTATCAAAGCTATAATTTTGTAAACATATATTATCTGCCGCTGCGTAACTCAGGCGAAAATTCAACATAACCACCAGAACGACGAATGAACGACCTGCCCTGACCTTCGTTTTACTCGTGTAATTTCGTTAACAAATACTATTTCATTTTCCCTTCCCTTTTCCAAGCTTAATTGTCCAACTCGAAACAAAAAAAATATTCTGTTATACTCTTTCTATTTTAAACCCAGACGAAAAAAGAGGGAAGTTATGATTTTGACACGAAAACTGTACGTGTATGAGGAGAGGACGTATCGTAGCTCCCAAATTGATAAACTTAATTTTATTAGTACTATGTAACTTCAGCGCACAGCGAACCATCATATGGTTGCTTTTATCACGCCATAAATAAGTGACAAAGCATCCGTCACGTGATGACAAATTGAGAGTGTGAATGACGCTTTGTCACTTATTTATCACGTGATAAACGCAACCATCGTGGGCCCGTTGGTTGGCATACATCCGAGGATGGTTGTAGCAACCACTAGTGAGTATAATATTCACGAGTGGTTCTGTAAGCTGTAGAGTTTCATCCGTCCATATAATCGGGGGCAGACCCACGCTGCACTTTCCTATACGTTGTGGCTTATGGCCTGCCCATTGCCACTTAAACTGTGCAATCCCGTGAGCTAAGTGAGAGTTTACAAAAACGCATCATTCCCTGAAGTATAAGCATGGCAAAGGACATATAGAACCGCCGGTCTCTTGAGATGGGAAAAGTTTTCTAAGTTCTAATCACGTCGCCGCCATCCAGTTCCCTTAAAAAAGCCAATAGAGAATTGTTGCATCAGCTACGTCGCCCTTGTCCCGGCCGCGGCGTGTTTTTATTCGCTGACATCTGTAATTGAATATAAGAGGCCAGGAAAATCGCGATTTTAACTAGAAGTCTAGCGTAAACTTAACTTATTTAAAAAATATATATATTTTTTCTCATAATGGTCGGGAATGTTGGCTTTATTGATAAAGTCAACATTCCTTGGGGCATATGATGGTTGCTTTTATCACGCGATAAATAAGTGACAAAGGATCCGTCACGTTTTGACGAAATGCGAGTGTGAGTGACAGATGCTTTGTCACATATTTATCACGTGATAAACGCAACCGTCATAGGCCCCCAATTATAGTTTATGACCAATCAAAATTTAAAAACAATCCTTGGCGGCTCGATTTGCTCGACAATAATGTAGAAACTTTTTAAAAAGTTAGAACGGCCATTAAAAAAGGCATAGCTCCTAAACAGCCGAAACGGAATATCAGTAGCGACTTATCGCAACTTTTTAGTTGCCTCAATGGCGTTTTTGGAAATGAAGACTACTCGTAACAAGCTTCAAATGGCTTGAAACTTGAGCATTTCTTATAATAAATCACATTATAATGAACACCTGAGCCTAAGTATTAAATTATTACGAGTGTAAGTATTAAAATGGATAATCCACTCAGACTAAGTCGCGGCGCATAGTTTACTATGTATGTAGGTACACTTTATTATACACTAACACAGGTTATAAATGCAACGATAACAAAAACATGTACAAAGGCGAACTTATCCCTATTAGGGATCAGGGATCTCTTCCTTAACCTTTAATCAGTTCATATTTTTATTTTCTGCTTCATCTTTGTACAAATATGAATAATTGAACATAACCTAAAGCTTTCTCGATGAGTAATGGCGGGCCCGTGATGAATAGCAGCGATCACCCGCTGAGTGCTCCGGCTTTACATGGATGCTGTACATAAATAAAATCTCTAAACAAATCATAAGTACCAATACAATTCAGATATGCTTTACAAAATCTTTTATCTCATAAAAGCATATCTGTACTATAATAAAATTCTAGATTTGTATTGACAATCAGTTTTATATGGAGAGGGGTAATGATTTTAGGGAAAATCTTAATAGCGTGATGCAGGATCGTCATTTTTTTGACATGACAGAAATTCTAATGAGCATACCTGTGCTAACTCGGGGCACCGATACTAAAGTAATGTAGCAAAATATTTTAGGACAAATAAATATATCGATGTTACTGTCAACATAAATATATATTTTTGCTCTTCATTTCAGAATGAAAACAATGAAGAAATTAAAGCGAGTATTCATTTTCATGTTTAATTTAAATAATCAATATTTTTTCATATTCGTCGGTATTAAAGATTGCCGCCTAGATGAAAATATCCACTTCATTAGACATGATATCGCACCGTTTTATAGTAATCGAGAACTTTCAATGAGACATGTATTATACGGTGAATAGAGACTAAAGTACTATGTGTGACCTTACAAACGGTCCGGTAGTTTTGAATTTTTGATATGTTGTCTAGGATGGTTAGTCAGTGTTTAAAATGCAAAATGCACAATTCCCCCCCCTCCGCGCCCGCCGCCATATTGAAAAAACCGGCAGTTTCTTCATATTTTTGCTCATATCTTCCTTTAGGAGCATTTTAGCTAGAAGAAAGCTTCCACAATGTTATAGAGAGTTAAATTTACTATATTTTCCATTTTATATTGTTTTTCTAGGACAGATAGTTACGGAGATATCTACATTTAAAAAAACGTAAAAAATCCCAATTTCCTACTGAAAAACAAACTTCTGGATTATATCTTCGTTTAGAAGCATTTTAGCTACAATAAAGCGTGGGCAATGTTGTAGAGAATTAAATTTACTATAATTTACACTTCAAATTTTGTTTCAAGGACGGTTAGTTACGGAGATATGCACATTTAAAAAACAGGAAAAGTCGAATTTTCCGAAAATTTCTGAAAATTCTTGGTTTAGAACGCTGTCATTCAGTTAGGGACTTGTCTAGGACAAATTAAAACATGTAGGAAATATAATTGCTTATAAAACTCATGTCCATTTTTACATACATTTTCGGAAAATATAACTTTATTTTTTACATATCTCCGTAATTATCTGTCCTAGAAACAAAATTTGAAATGTAAATTATAGTAAATTTAATTCTCTACAAAATTGCCCAAGCACTGTTCTAGCTAAAATGCTCCTAAACGAAGATATAATCCAGAAGTTTGTTTTTGAGTTGAAAAATTGCAATTTCTTAAGTTTTTTAAATGTGCATATCTCCGTTACTATCTGTCCTAGAAACAAAATATAAAATGGAAAATGTAGTAAATTTAACTCTCTATAACATTGTCGAAGCTTTCTTCTAGCTAAAATGCTCCTAAAGGATGATATGAGCAAAAATATGAAGAAAGTGCCGGTTTTTTCAATATGGCGGCGGGCGCGGAGGGGGGGGGGGAATTGTGCATTTTGCATTTTAAACACTGACTAACCATCCTAGACAACATATCAAAAATTCAAAACTACCGGACCGTTTGTAAGGTCAAAATCCTTTATTCACTTAATTATAATATATATCGACATCTTTTTTATCGATATCAAATCCCTAGAGCGTGCCCCGAGTTAGCTCAGGTATGCCAATGAGTTCTTGTTCTGATATGGCATTTTCAATATCAACTTATCAATGCAGTTCGAATAACAAAGTTTCATCCTTTATATTATTAACCTGGGCCTCCGGTGCCCCCCCAGGCACTCCCAGTGCGCCTACTGCTGCCCGCCCGGCTGGGCCAGCCGGTGCTACCTCGGGCATTGCGCGTGCGCTGCTGCGGCTGAACATGATCTTCTTTTACTACCAATACACCAATAAATTTCAATTTAAATGATCTTTATGACGAGCTACATGGGTCAGCTTCATGGTTCAATTTCGAAAAAGAGGTCACTCGTCGAATCCAACTCGGATGGGCAGCGTTCGGGAAGCTGCGGAATGTCTTCTCGTCCCAAATACCGCAGTGTCTTAAGACGAAGGTTTTTAACCAATGTGTGTTGCCAGTGATGACATACGGTACTGAAACGTGGTCGCTTACAATGGGCCCCATAAGAAGGCTCACAGTTACTCAAAGGGCAATGGAGCGAGCTATGCTCGGAATTTCCTTGTGGGATCGAATTCGAAATGATGAGATACGCAAGAGAACCAAGGTTGTAGATATAGCTCAGACAGTCGCCAAACTTAAGTAGCAGTGGGACATTGCTCGTAGAATCGATGGCCGTTGGGGCAGAAAGGTTCTTGAGTGGCGACCGCGGACCGGAAGACGCAGCGTTGGAAGGCCTCCAGCAAGGTGGACCGACGACCTGATTAAGATCGCGGGTAGAAATTGGATGAGGGCGGCGCAAGATCGATCGTTGTGGAGAACTTTGGGGGAGGCCTTTGTCCAGCAGTGGACGTCTATAGGCTGATATGATGATGATGATGACATGGCTCAGATAATATAAATGCCTTATAGCAAAATGTCATAACACCTTATAAATAATTTTTCTTCTTTAGTCGGCCCCTCATTCCTGAGGATCGTGATGACAAAGGTATCGTATTTTTGATCAGTTGTCTCCATCGGTGTCGATCCATTGTTGCTCTTACCGCTTGATGGAATTTCTTTGAGGAAGTGGCTTCTCTAACCTGGTCAGTCCACCTAGTCTCGAGGCTCTCAGCTCCTCATCGCATCACATGTCCAAACTATTAAAGCAACCATTGTCGGCAGATAGTGTCAAAGTATCCTATTTCAATGAGTTAGGATATTGCAACTGCAACCTTCTGAATTTGTGACTTAGAAAAGACATTTGAATAAGAAGATATTTGTTTGCGTTTTTTGTTACCTGTGAGCTTAAATATAGGAGTAAAACAATGGCTCCGTGGGGCCTTGTTTACAAGAGAAGCTCTCTGGAATTCGGACAGATTAAAAATACTTATTTATAATTCTTTCGGACGGTTTTATTTTTTGTTGATAATCACAACCTGTGCATAGCTTATATCCTACAGTTTCTTTCCTTTTGATCCAAAGGTATATTAAGTTAATAAAATAGAGTTAAATTTAAGTAAGTACTATAAAAAAGCTATATTTACATCGTCTTAAGAAGATGTACTCCAGCAAGTTGACGAAAACGTTTAGAAATTTGTAAAATTAACTACTCTATATCCCAATAAATCAAGTAGCTTTACCGAATACACGGTTGAACAGAAAACATCCTGTATGACAAATGCACAGATTCCGGCGCACAAAATTCTAAACTGAGATTTTTCAGCAATACTTCAATGGCGCCGGGCCGGATGCCGCGGCGGCTGCCTCTCGTGCTTATTTCCGGTGCAGCCGGAAACGATGCGTCTGGAAGCTGCTTGTCAGGCTCCGACAGGCAGAAATGTCACGACACATCTCGCAAAATTCTGACATTCTACTTTATTTTGAAATGTAATATTATTTGATTTATTTTTTGTAAAGGTACAGGTTTATATTTAAATTATGATCGTCAAATAAAAAAAATAATATTATTTAAACAAAAAAAAACAGCTTTGGTCATTTTTACATATAAAATTAATGTTCTTATTTGTACTGCGCACAGGACAATAAACGTATGGTAATATTGGTGTAACCTTAGTAATTTATTTAGCAAAAATGCATGCTGGCTCATAGTTGCATGCACTTTACAAACACTTTAAAATGTTGTGCTTCGTTGTAATTGAGTAGCAAATAAATTGTGGTAATATTTCGTTTTTTGTTTTTTAATTGATAATATCGATAAAAAGCGTGGTTAAACAAATGTAATGTTGTCAATTCATTGTCTCCGGCAGTTTTAGGTACCGGAGAACATCAGCATGCAAAACTTCTATGTATCTAGAAGTGAACTTCAATTCCATTAAGGCAAGGTAACTAGGAATCATGATCATCGAACCATGGGAATATTCCAGTGGAATGGTTCCAGTACCGAGCCATGGCGCATATTCTCACCCATCGGATTCAATAAATGTTCCTAGGACGTTTTCTAATATATATCGGTAATAGGTATAGGAAATTGTGACTCCAGCCTCATCGCATGATTGTTTTTAACCAGCTTGTGCTTTTGTCGCGCATGTTATTATATATTATGCGTTATATTGTATGGTTAAATATGTACCATTTACCTCAAAACTTCTCAACAGCTGAATATCTAGTCAGAACCTGTAGGAAAAGGCTGCGTTTTGACCATCAGCCGTCCATTCAAAATTGCTGGCTGGTAGTAATTCCATTTCTGTCGTATTTTTGCAGTCGACTTTGATATTTGTGACGTTTTCAACCGAAAGGATCTACTCCGTAGTGACAAAGTCTTGGTTGAAAACCTCACATTGTTACAAATAGTGGTACATACTTAAGTTATCATAACGCCAGTACTTTCCACCACAATAAGCAAATATGCTTAGTTTAACTGACACGTCCCGAGGTGCAAGAAGGTGTGAAATGTATCCCGGCCACCAATAAAGCTCTCGGCTCCTACTGCACTCAGTCTGACGTGGTAAAGAGTCCACTAACAGTAGATACGATACTTTCATTTCTATCAAACATAGAATTTCCACTGGGTCTCTATTCCATATGGTCCCACCGGAAGATCAGCGCTGGCTCTCATATCCATTTTCATTTTCAGTTTTAGTATTTTATTTCACTATTTAAGCAATTATGTTTTGTCCCCGAATAAATATTTTCCTTTCTTTCTCCCTTCCATTAATCGGCCATTAGGAAGCCGAGCGAGCCCGAGATTGCAATTCAAAATTAAATTTTCGTCCCGCCGGTGGAAAAACTCTTTTGGAGGCAAAACAGGATTTCACGACATGTACATTACGTCGTCAAGACGTTAAAGTTTTCGTGTTGTAACGTAAAAACGTACGGCACCACAACGTCACGTAAAAATAATTTAAAGCAACTTTACATATTTGTTAAGCAAGGTTATAGGACATAATAAGAGAAAATATCAAAGTACTTACGACGACGACGGAAAGCACGTTGGTGCAACGTCAAACAGACTTCAAAGAGCAGGTTTTCAATTCGATTGTATTTTATTATGAATTTTTTTAATGTTTCCTTTTTACCTCTGATCCTAAAGTTCTTTTTGATAGTAACTCGGTCAGTTGTTTTCTGATATTCATTTTTTCGTTGAAATTGGTTAATTTTTGTAAAAAAGTGACACGTCACATCAAAACGGAAGGACGGATATTTACCATTTCGGTTTCAGACTACTCTACTATGGTGGAGCAAAAAAAAGAATTTCTTGTTATCTGCGGACAATATCACGGCCGCTTTCTCTAACATTTAAATAATCTAAGCAGCACGCGGCGTGGACTCTACTGGAGATTTGCGACCAACACTGAATATTGAATCCCGATCTACGTCCGAGTCTCAGCCATTACCTCGCCACGCTCTCTCCAGGCTCTAAGACCCATATTCGAACGTAACTGATAGAATGATAACAGGAAGGCTACCCTGAAAATCTAGATTCGAAGTTTATACCATGCTATTCCTCTCGATCTCGTGCGGAACAATATTTGTATAAGTGGGACGGAACGATATTACGAAATTCGAATTTGGAACATCAGAGTAACCCTCCAGTGGTCTTGGTGCAACGTAAAGTACATTTAAGATTAATACAGAGGTGCAACTGCATGTGAGTTTGCACAAGGATTTGAATAGTTAATGCTGTACAGTTTCACGGAAGTATCATATTGCGCTCAGTTGAGAACTTAATGCTTTCAAATTCATGTTATTAACCGATGAATACAAAATCGATTATATGTTATTAAGTTTACCATTACCTTAATATAACAGGTATGTGTACTTAATTTCCTGAAGTTCCTCACAAGTATTATGAAGTAGATCGTCGAGAAATACCTTTAACCCTTAAATGCATGAATTAAAAAAACACAATATTATAAAATATTATTTTATTTCAAATAAATGTTTCTTGTTATCAACCAGTAATTCATTTTTGGTTATGTAAGCTGCATCTTACACCATGCATTTAAGGGTTAATAGTACATTACATGCCTAGGGCGGTAAATTCGTGAAGTTCTCAGATCGCAGGAAGTTTGTGGCCCGAACCTAAGATGAAGGGACATAAATATGCGACGCGATGAAATATGAATTACCGCCCGTGGTTTGTCCAAAGTTTTATGTCTTGCCTTAGTTGCCTTGGCCAGAAAGTGAGATTTTCTCTATGCGTGGCGGACAGAAAATCCCGCTTACGGCCTAGGGGGACGTTAAAATCTTAGTGAATGGCAAAGGTTCGATTGATCTTGATTTTAATATTTAATACTTCATATCTCGAAGATAGCCATTTCCTGGAATATGCTGTAAGCGGATACCTGTTGCATGAACGCCTCTACGACTGACTAAGAACACGTGCCGGTTTTGAGTGAAAAAGGACGGAACGCGGAGCCGAGGTTACTTAGGCCCCAGCGCGGTTCACTTGAGACTGGAATTTAATGTAATATAATAGAATCGTTTATTGCATATCAATGGAACTAGAAATAAGTACCTTGAAAGTAAGTAATATTAGAGTGTTACTTTCTACAAAACTCATAGTTATTATTTTTTCATCTCAAGAATTTTCCACAAGAACTGTAAAATAAATAAACTGAATTAAGTTTCAACCAATACTCTGAATCAACTCGAGAAAAGCAAACTAAACCTCCATTTCCTCTGCATTTGGCTACAATCCGTTGCAGTTAAAATGTCCAATCAGCTCTGACCCTTCGTTGGATATCCCGAGCTAATAACGGTAGTTCTCCTTATAGTGGATAAATATTGCGGTGGACTCAGTAAAACCTCCCGGCGCGGAAATGAAAACAATTTCCTGAGATTCTTTAAAAGGGGTGAGATATACATTTACTTTAATTTGAATGAAATTATAATTGGATGTCCTGGGTTTAAATCCCGAAAATATTCGACACGAGCCATATAAGTACAAATTTAAAAAGTACCTACTTAAAAAAGCATCTATTGCTGACACTTGAGTGATAAAGTTATCTATTCAAAGTGTCACTCAAGTGTTTAGCAATAACCTCTGTTAAATTATTATGTAGAGCCTCACACCTGCAGACAAACAGTACAAACCGTTTTGCAGGGAATTGTATATATTTAAGTTTTATACTTTAATAAATAAATAAATAATAATAATAAGTGCAAATATTTGTATGAACTCGAATATTTGTTCCTGGGTCATGGATTTTTTCTATGTTAATATTTATTTATAAATAAGTATGTTATTTATAAGTATGTATATCGTCGTCTAGTACCCTTAACAAGCTTACCGGAGCTTACTTTGGGACTAGTTGAATTTGTCTGAGTTTGTACGATATTTATTTTACTCATATTTATATTGTAAAGTAAACTACTTATCCAAAAAAGAAGCGAAAGAGGCGAATGAAGTTTAAAAAGGTATTAGGTCTACTGGAGCAGAGATGTTCATCATAAATTCATAATGAATTAAGCACCTTTATTAAAAGAAAAAAATTTGATGCATCAACACGAAGAGTGAGGAATTTTTACAGTGCAAGCGCAGTGTCAGTTATCCGGCCTCCCAGTAATACGAGACCGTTCGGTCGGGTCGAGCTCGCGAAGGCCAATACCTACGTAAAGCTATATAACAGTGATAATAGTAACTGAAGTAAAATTAATAATGGTAATTAGTGGTCCTAGGTTCTAAAATACTAAGTTTTGTTATTTTTATCAAAACAAACTTAAAATCTACTTATTTATAAGGCAAAGATTTTCTGCGCTGCAACCAATTACTGGTCGCCTACGCTCTTTTAGAATTAGGAACTTTTCAAATGAATTTTTCAATCGAAAATGGGGGGTCATCCATAAATTACGTCACACGAATTTCATGATTTTTTGCGCTAATATTTCATTTTTATTCTTTATTTGACAAAATCGATACAAAGTCTGGTAATTTTTTTTTAATGTGGTCGATTATCACTCCTTGGCTATACATGCCTAGGGTCGTTCAGCTCAGTACCAAACTTCCCGATAGCACTTCAATATTAATTCGATCTAGACCCGATACATATTCATGAGCGGACCGAACCGGCTGCTGAAATTGGGACTTTTTAGAGCCCTCGCAGTTGAATCCAATTGAGTGATTGAAACTTGCACAACGACGTAGACGATAGGAGGATTTTATAGTTAGTCGGAATTTAACACTTTCACCCTATGGTAAGTCTTTTTAAGGTTGTTTTATTTTCAACATGGTCACAACAAATTTTATTCACACAATTTTGCAAAAAAGTAATTTTAGTTTTCTTTGCATCTGTATATCAATTAACTTATTTTAAGAACGAATAGAACCAATAACCATCAATATTAAGATTAGCCAACCGAAGGAATAAAATTGAATATTGATACAATTACGGTATGGATGGAACCAATAATAATATCGAGCCAGCTTTGATGTTTCACAAAGCCTTTGGAGGCTTTTGATTTAATAATCCGTGGATTATATTAAAGGCCGTTCGTTCACCTATGGCTTGAATGTACCTATCTGATATTATTAATTTAAGATTATAAGGTACACTAGTAGCGACACGCGGGACCACATTATTTGTCGCTTTTCAGTTTTCTATAGAACGAAACACTTATAGTAGAGTTGTTTTCTAACACAATTGTGCGCATCGGGTTACAAGCATGAAATTTCTACCACAGATAGAGTGTTCCACGGTGATTATTTTCAGATGTGGAGGGAAGTCTGATTCTTCCCCTGTGAGGCAGGAGAGCGGAATGAATACGGCCAAGTATCCCTCTTTTCTTTCTTTATTGCTGGTCAGTTAAGTCTACCAGGAAGTGTTTGGTATCGTTTCCGTGTAAAACAAATATCAGAAATTATTTTTTTATGTTATTTTTGTATAGTTCTATATAAAAATATGGGTGTAATGGCCGAAAAGGTAAAAATCACAACAAGTTTTTTTATTCAGTGAGGTAAATTAGTTCAATTTCGTGAACATTTTCAAATTATTATTATTATTTCAAAAAGCTCATTTAATCTGGTTTCTAAAAATATATGCATGTTAGGCACTTCTCATACAAACAGTAGCTTAAACTCGTCGGCGTAACGAACGTAAATCTCCGATATCTCTATTTCGCTTCATTATTATTACGCATTCGCGTCGGTATGGCGGGCTGTAAGTCACACCGGAGAAGTATGGCATGACACTACCGCCTACATGTTTTTTATGGGCTATCGGAAAATACTAAAATTTTTGTGATACAAATCGTTTGACACTCGTAATTTATCCGACGAGTTCGACTAACGCCCACGCGATCGGGCCGCCGGTACCAGCGCTATGACTATCATTTTTCTTTTTGTCATTGCGTACTAAGACCCCTGAAGAACCGCCATACTGTTACAAATGACCAAGAAAATTCTGTCACTATCTCCCGATCTATCAGTAGGCAGGTGTCTACAAACCGAGCCAAACGCGTCGTCAATTTATTTAAGTTACTGTTTGTTTGAAGAGTGCCCAATATGTATATATTTTTATAAACTAGATTAAATTTGCTATTTTGCAATATTTTTCTTAGTTGTAAATATTCAGGAAATATAACTAAATTATAAATTAAAAATTATGAATAAATAACATGAAAAATGAATTGCTGATATCTGTTTTACACGAAAACGACACCACACAAGTCCTAGTAGCGTTATCTGATCAGTAATATAAAAAGAAAAAGAGGACTCCTTTGTCCTATTCACCCCGCTTTTCCGCCGCACAGGGGACGAATCTGACTTCCCTCCACATCTGAAAATAATCACCGCAGAATACTCTATCTGTGGTAGAAATTTCGTAGTTGTATCCCGATGTACACAATTTCGCGACTTAGCAAAATGTACTAGAACACGCAGGCTAAGCTTAACATCAACATTTTTTTCAAGGTACTTTTTGTATCAGATGTGCTCAATATGTATAAATTTTTAAAAACAACATTAAATTTGCTGTTTAGTAATATTTTTTTAAATTGTAAATATTCAGGATAGATAACTAATTTATCGTTCTGAATAAAAAAAACTTGTTGTGAACCTTTTCGGCAATAAACCCAAATTTTTATATGAAACTATTCTTAAATAACATGAGAAATTAATAGCTGATATCTATTTTACACGAAAACGATGTCGCACAAGCCCTAATAGCCTTAACTGATCAGTAATAAGAAAAAGAAAAAGAGCAGTACTTGGTCCTCTTCACCCCGCTCTCCCACCACACAGGGGACGAATCTGACTTCCCTCCACATCTGAAAATAATCACCGTGGAACGCTCTATGTGTGGTAGAAATTTCATGCTTGTAACCCGATGCGCACAATTTCGCGGCTTAGCAACGCGCGGCTATTAGAAGTTTTTTTAGAAGAATCAATGCGTTTTTTCATTTCCGAGGAAAATTAATAGTACATTACTGCCGAGGCCGGGAAAAGTCAGTTCGCGGATGAGTATGATTTTGAAGGACGAGGCGTAGCCGAGTCCTTCAATAATACGAATCTGCGAACTGACATTCCCGCCGAGGCTTGTATAGTGCTTTTCTCCAAATATGCTTGGAAATAATCACCAATCTACATTTTAATTTAATATATCAGTAACATGAAGTTCATTTGGTACTTATTTTTTTTAGGAATACGAATAAAAATTCGGGTCCGAATCATATGTTTGATTTAAAACAAAATATGTTAATAAGAATTAAATATATCATCATCATCATCATCATCATCTTAGCCATAGGACGTCCACTGCTGAACATAGGCCTCCCCTTTGGACTTCCATATATACCGGTTGGAAGCGACCTGCATCCAGCGCCTTCCGGCGACCTTTACAAGGTCATCTGTCCATCTCGTAGGTGGACGTCCTACGCTGCGCTTGCTGGTCCGAGGTCTCCACTCGAGCACTTTACGGCCCCATCGGCCATCTGCTCTGCGTGCTATGTGGCCTGCCCATTGCCACTTCAACTTGCTAATCCGGTGAGCTATATCGGTCACTTTAGTTCGTCCACGGATTTCCTCATTTCTGATTCGATCACGTAGAGACACCCCGAGCATAGCCCTCTCCATTGCTCGTTGAGCGACTTTGAGCTTTGAGATGAGGCCGATAGTGAAAGACCACGTTTCGGTGCCGTAAGTCATCACTGGTAACACACATTGGTTGAAGACTTTCGTCTTGAGGCACTGAGGTATGTCGGACGAAAAGACATTGCGTAGTTTCCCGAACGCTGCCCAGCCGAGTTGGATTCGGCGGTTGACCTCTTTCTCGAAGTTGGACCTACCTAATTGGACCACTTGTCCTAGGTAGATGTATGAGTCAACAACTTCGAGTACCGAGTTTTCAACAGAGACTGGGATGGGCACAACCTTGGCATTTGACATGAGTTTCGTCTTGTCCATGTTCATTTTTAAGCCCACCCGTTGAGAAACTCGATTGAGGTCATCGAGCATCATGCTGAGTTCCTCCATCGACTTTGCCATGACTACGATGTCGTCGGCAAACCGAAGGTGAGTGATGTACTCGCCATTGATGTTGATGCCAAGTCCTTGCCATTCCAGGAGCTTGAAGGCGTCTTCCATAACGGCCGTAAACAGTTTCGGGGACACAACGTCCCCCTGTCTCACGCCTCTTCTCAATGGAATGGCCTTTGTGCTCTGCTCCTGAACTCGGACCGACATGGTGGCGTTACTATACAAACACTTCAACACTTCAATGTACCGATAGTCATATGGCATCGCTGAAGTGACTCGAGCACCGCCCATGTTTCCACCGAATCGAAGGCTTTCTCATAGTCCACAAACGCTAAGCATAATGGCAAGTTATACTCTTCAGTCTTCTGTATAACTTGCCGCAGCGTATGTATGTGGTCTATGGTACTATAGCTTCTTCGGAAACCGGCTTGTTCGGGAGGCTGGAAGTCATCAAGTCTTTGTTCGAGACGGTTCGTGATGACCCTTGAAAACAACTTATAAACATGGCTTAGAAGCGTGATGGGCCTGTAGTTCTTCAATAGGCTGTTATCACCTTTCTTGAAGAACAGTACCACCTCGCCTCTATTCCATGCTTCAGGCGTTTTGCCCTCGGACAAGACGGAATTAAAGAGCTTCTGGAGGACCTTAAGTACCGGTGTTCCACCCGCTCTCAGAAGCTCTGAGGTGATTCCGTCTTCACCCGGCGCCTTGTTGTTCTTAAGTTGCTTCAGGGCCATCCTAATCTCGTACAGACTGATGTCCGGGATGTCTTCGGTATAATGTCGGGACAGCTTGGCTCTTGGATCGCCTACCAAGCTGTCAACGGGCTTTGCGACTGAAGTGTATAACTGACCATAGAACCTCTCGATCTCGCCTAGAACCTCTGCTTTGGTCGACGCTATGCTGCCATCTTCCCGTTTCAGCTTGGTCAGCTGGCTTTGTCCAATAGACTTGTCCTTTGCGAACACTTTGGAGCCTTTGTTCTGCTCAATGGTCTCTTTAACACGGTTCGTATTAAAGAGCCGCAGATCATGTCGCAAGGACTTCGATATACGTCTATTAAGCTGCCTATATGACCTCGCGTCATCGGGACACTGCAACTGTAGCGAGCGTCGTTCAGCCATGAGGTTTAAGGTTCGATCAGACAATTTCTGAGGTCTATCTTTACGGCGGGGTCTGAAAAACTTAGACCCTACCGTGTGGACAGTTTCCACTAGCCCGTCGT
The DNA here is from genome assembly GCA_932273695.1 of Apotomis betuletana. NCBI lineage: Eukaryota > Metazoa > Arthropoda > Insecta > Lepidoptera > Tortricidae > Apotomis > Apotomis betuletana. Next base: position 4,894,794 of record OW026303.1, on the reverse strand, counting down.
TGATCTCGTCCACTGAGGCAAAGTTCTCCAGACAAGCGAAGCGGTTGGAGAGCTCGAGTTGAAAGCTCTCGGGGTTTTGAATATGGGCCCGAGTAGGTCGGAGCGTAGACTTCATCAGACTGGACCTTTCCAGTTTAACATTGATATTCAGTGTGCCTCTTACGATTCGATGATCACTGCCGGTCTTTACCCTATTGATCACAGACACATCACTGAAAATCCGTTTCTTGTCGGTCATGATGAAGTCAATCTCGTTTCTCGTGGAACCATCGGGACTTATCCAGGTCCATTTCCTGTGAGGCGGCTTCTGGAAGAAAGAGTTCATCATGAAGAGTTCCTCTTTCTCCAGAAAGTCGGCCAGCCTCTGTCCCCTAGGGTTCCGTTGCCCGTATCCAAATTGCCCCACTCTCAACTCATCACCGCTGTTCTTGCCCAACTTTGCATTGAAGTCCCCCATAACAACAGTGAAGTAGGTTTTGGAAGTATGTATGGCCCTACTTACGTCCTCATACATAGCCTCTACTTCCTCATCAGAATGTGACGAGGTCGGTGCGTATACCTGAATGACCTTCAACGAATATCTTTTGGATATAATATATATTAAATATATATGAAAACACAATAAGGGCATTTCTCAGGAGTGGCATTTTTAAGTGTCCGGGCTTGAAAATGGTTAAATTTACCATCGAATATTTCTGAATAAAATCAAGCTAGTACCTAACGGTTTGTTTCGTCTGGCGAGCTATGTAAACATTTCATGATAATTCATTAACATGACAATAAAAAAAAGTTATTACAAAAATTGACGTTCACTGGGAGCGTCCGCTTGCCAGATTTGTTGAAATAAAAAATCATAACTGGATATTGGGTCTGGATACTATGATTTCAAATGTGTTCCCGTATTCAGCATTAGTTTATTAATCGTTTTGTTCCTATAGATATAATTTATCTGCTAAACATTTTAAATAAAAACTATTTTTCGGAGCGTCCGAGGGTAACTAGTGATTTCAGTGTAAACTTTAAAACACGTCAGCACTGCCTTAAAGAAGTATACTAGAAACCCGCAGCTCGCAAGCAACTAGCTTCAGTTGTGTTCTCACCGCCGCCGAGAGTAGACGTCGGCTCAATGGCTTGTAGGTAGAGTTCGTGTGGGTTCGTTCGTCATTCGGTGGATTTGGTTACGTGTTTTGTTGAATTCTGTGGAACAATTTGTGTTGTTCAGTGATTGTGTGTCTGCAGTTTTATAAGTGAATAAACTATCTCCGGGAGAAAGTAAGTCCATAATAATTTGTTCGTGTCTATATAACTTTTAGTATTCCTTAAATCGATAAAAAACATTAAATTTTGAAATCGGTGGAATTGATTTCCATTGATTGGGTGTAATTTTTAACCACTGAAGTCAATAAAAATTGCCACCACTATCAATTTTTACGATAAAACTAACTGATTTTACATTATTTCTATATTGCCATGCCCCTCAATCGGTTCTTCAAGGCATTTTAGCACATGGTTTACCCATCTCGTTGAACTGGTGCATCAGGGTATTATGCCTCAACAGCCTGACACTACAAATATTCCTAAGGGTCATCATTTCAGCGAGCTACACATCGAAAACTCTGAAGTATTGAGCCTTTGATTTCGGTGATTGTAAAATCTTAAATATCTTATGAACCACTAAGTTCAGAAGAGGGCCTTTGCTACCAATATTTTTTTAAAATTAGGCCGTTTTTATATATTAAAGTCACGAATCAAAAATATGAAAAATAAAATTGACCACCGAAGTCAAGCAAAATACCTCGGCCCGGAGAATCGGCCATAACAAAAAATATGCACATAGGTAATTATTAATTCTAGTTAAATTAACAACTTCTAAACACACTGTTTTTTTTTTTAGAAACCATACCATATTTATCATTCGTTGAAGATCATAAGTTCAAAATAACTTTTATATTGATTTGGACACAATCATTTCTGTTTTATTTTTTATTTGTTTACGTTTGGTACACTTATTAATTTTCAACTCACTCATTAAATACCATCATATTATTAAAATTAAAACTTTCGTGAGAAATCTCTAATAAATAACTAAGAATCATGAAAATATATTAACCGCATATAAGATTATTATTTAAATTGTTTGTCCGTTATTCGAAATTTGTCGACATTTAAAATACATTGACAGTAGCAGAGCAGAAAATTGTTCAGTGCAAGAACTAAACGCAGAGAACAATTAAAAAGTTTATAATAGTTTTTATTTTTTAAATTTAGTGGACAATTGGCTGTATGGTGAATTATCAAAGTGTTTGAAAAAATTAAAAGTAAAAATGCAGTAGCCGGCCAAATTAAGAGTGCCCTCATTTGTATGAGACGTCATAAACGGAAGGTGTGTTTTTTACTTAATCGTCTTATTTAAATAATATTGATTTCCCGGCTAAGGCCAATAATATATATATTTTTTAATTTGTATTAACGCCTTCTAACGAATGATTTCGCGGTCCAGTTTTACTACATTAATGGGAACATTTCCAAGCAAGTTGGAGAAAAAAGAATTGCTTCAGCTTCCATTGTTTTAGCACACTGAAAAAAAAACGGATTATTTAATGTATTTATTGTCTGACCCTTCCTGATATTTCGATATTTATAATTAAGGGTTGTCTACAACCTTTAACTATAAATTTCTATTCATCCGAAGCTACCATTTTATAAAACATACTATTCTTGATTGATTGATGACTTGTCCCAAAATACGCAAAATACTCGTGTTCAGTTGATCTCGGAAATAAAATTTCTTATATAATAAAACTTCAATACTTGTGTTTGTATTAACACTTCGTGAGTAGACGAAAAACTTCAAAGTATATATACCAATAAATATATATTTTTTTTATATGTAAACAAAACCGTGAGTAAAAATATTTTTTCCATAAAAACCTTAACGCATCTCCCGCAATAACTAGACAAGGGTTAAGTTAACACTTGTGGCTTTCCGACCAAGTGGTTCTGTCTCGAGGACTGCAACCCTTCAGTCGAGTTCGCGCATAACAATTTGAGAGGTTCCATTTTAAAATGTAAATCTGTTTCATTAGTTACTAGCTACGACTGGTGGTTTTGTCCTAAACAAGCTTAAATTTAAAAATAATAAAGTACTTAAGTGGTTTATTTTTAAGTTTAAATGTGACGTTTTCAAGCAAAAGGTACCACTTTGTCGCTGACCGATAGGGACGCATTGACAGGTGGTATAAAGATGATTTAAAATGTTATCTGTAAGGTGAGCGACAAAGTGGTACCTTTTACTTGAAAACGTCTACTATTTCGCAGGGCCTATAGTAAATTTATTTTCCCATAGTTAAGGCCTGCAAAGGCGGAAAATTTTCATTTCACGCTAACATTCATTCTGTATTAAATAGCATTGGTTATCATTATTTTTAGAACTTTACGTCGATGAGACAAAAATAAACATAATAAAATCGGGTTCCCTTTATTTACCGCTTTTAGCATAATCTGTTTTCGACTAATGTTAATGTGCTTTCAAACTTCCTTTGCGATTAGCGATTCGTAACATGTCGAGCGTTATTAGCATTTAACGACGAAATGTATTTTAATATGTGTGAAAGATTTGTTTTAACGTAAAACCGTTTTAGTTTTATTTAAACCCTTGATAAAAGTCTGCGTATTGGCCTTATCAATCCATTACAATTACTGAGTTCTCAATAGAAGAGTACTCGTATATCAATTCATTAGTCGATACGTCTCCAGTGGTGTCCGCCCACTGTCTCTCCTAGTTGCACTCATTCGTTCATTAGCATTGAATGCGACTTTCGCCGACATTCGCCGACATTTGCCGACACCGCCGACACCCGATGGCGACACTACTACACAATGAGACGAGTGTCGCTTTGTTTTGATGTAAAAACAAGTAAAATAGCCTAGCAAGGCACTCATTCGAGATTGATTTTGCAATGTTACTACTTAAGAGGCCTTATTCCTTTTAAAATGCTGATTGTTTCGACATTTTTCTCTATGATGAAACATGTTTCTTAACATATTATTGATGTTACTACCTAGAACAGGGCTATTGGGATTTATTGGTATATTTTGAAACCTACCGTTTGAATTTTTCATTGATAATTTTTGTTTCAAAAACTACTCGAAATTGACAAAATTTACGCGGAAAATTAGTTTTTTCAACTTATTTTCGACTGCACGCAATGAAAGCATGAAATAGCTATGTTAGTACCTAGAACTCGGGGAAAAGTATTATTTACTTAAAAAAGTTGGTTGAAAATTGAAATTATCAATATATTTGTCATAATATGAAAAAAATATTTTTTAAAAGGAATGAGGCCTCATTTGGCCTTGGCGTATTTAGGGGGGTGGCCGGGTGGGCCGTGCCCACACCAATATGGTCTAGTACCCACCCCAGGATTTTGGGTAGGTAACCCATAGCAATTCAGGACTTCATCTCATAGACCGTTGGCCAGGCCCCACCCAGGCCCCGCCTGAAAAATAATCTTAGATATCTACGCCAATACCTCTTAAACCTTTCGTGAGACATATTTAATTGTTGTATTAAGCGGTTTACACTCACGTGAAAATGTCAGGAACCGACATGTTTCGAACTCGTATAGAGCTCTTCATCAGAGACAGCTACCCGTAGAGCGGCGCGGCAACTTTGTTTTGACGAGTGACATGAGTGTAAACCGCATAATACAAACAATTTATCTTATTGCTTGTAACTAGGATTTCAACTTGCTATTCGAATATTTTCGAAGTAGATGATGCGCCTTGCATACGTGGTAAGTATTAAAGCTTCATAATTCTCAATTACACATCTAAAGGTATAATAGGGATATTGATACTGAAATCACTCATAAAGATAGTTTTTTTTCTAATTGACCAATGTTTTTCTTGTGATTCTGCGTGTTCGTGTGATACTTATACAATTATCATGCGATTTTAATTTAGGGCGATCTACCATGGCACTGCGTGATATAAATATTTTAAAGTTACCAACAAATTATTCAAGTTAGGGGACGGTGTTAACGACATAAAAATGTAATACTCATAAACGGCGTTTGATCATCGGGAATTCTCCTTAACCTTCTGAACCCTTAGAACATTTTCTCTCTCATAAATCCCTTTCGTTAGGTATACTCAGAACAACAAATGTCAAAATCCCATACAAAAAATGGATGACGTTATAATTCCCTCGTGCACTAAAAATCAAGATGGCTCGCCTTCTTAAAATGTTCTTAAGGTTCAGAAGGTTCATCCTACCGAAGATGAACTCCCGATCATTTAAGCTGACACCGGCCACTAAGTAGCAATGTAGCAAAATGTCATCGTTAAAAATAACAGCGCCAGGCTCAGAACTTTTCTCTTCAGTGCATCTAGAGTTCAAGTGTCTTATAAACGTACCCGGGTTTTCATTGCACGAATGATTTGAAAAATTTAAACAAAAAGATCTGAGGTAACAAACGTAAAAAAAATACAGTTGAATTGACAACTCTTTTCCTTTTTTTTGAAGTCGGTTAAAAATAGGAATACAACAATATGCCCGTAGCAGTATGTCCTCAAAAAATCGAGAAACCTTCTAAAAAACTTTCTTAAGAATTACATCAAGTCTACATAAGCGAATCTGAGAAACTCCTCAGAAAGTCTCGTGAATATTTTACTTAGAAAATTGTGTTATAGAGGAAACACAACGCTGCATTTAAGGAATAATGAGAACGTGTTAAGCCGTGGGAATAGTAATCCGTTATTCATATTCGTACCTTTGAAATACCGCCTTTGAGAATGCCGTCAGTGTAAGCTGAGAAGGTATCTAGGTATGTTACCTAAGAACCTAACTCACCATACTGTCTATTCGAATAAATATGTAATCACTACATAGTATAAAACAAAGTCGCTTCCTGCTGTCTGTCTGTCCCTATGTATGCTTAGTTCTTTAAAACTACGCAACGGATTTTGATGCGGTTTTTTTAATAGATAGAGTGATTCAAGAGGAAGTTTTATAATTATGCATAATACCACCCATTGCACCCGTTGCAACCATTGCCACCCATGCGAAGCCGGGGCGGGTCGCTAGTTATGCTTAAATAGAAAGTCGCGTTATGTATAATATGGGTGTCAGACGACAAAAATAAACCTGATACACCCTCCGTGCATCATAATCCTCGTTGCTGAGGATCGTGACATCCACCGTGGATCAGTTTCCTCCGGATAATGTTGCGCCACCTTCCACGGTCCTCGGCCACCTTGAAGTCGTGGAAGTTGGAGGCAAGAGCAGTGCTAAACCTAATACATAAAAAGTAATTAAAAATACGGTTTTCACTCACATTTCTATGTCAAGAACGGCTCAACATGTTTTGAATTCTTATGATGTTCATCTTCAGGGACAGTTCTATCTCTGCCTACAGCCTCGTGGCGAACGGTACACATCTACCGCGAACCAACATTCGCATGCGTGGAACTTCCACCTAACACAAATTTTGAAATATCTCACAATAAAAAATTGGGTTTACCCTTGTTTTATCACACAAACTTTCATCGAATTTTCATTTCATAGAAATTTCATTTCATCGAAAGCATTTTTTTCTGAGACTATAATATATCCTGGAATGTGATAACACGAACCTAACTTATCTATAGGTAGGTTGACATTATCAAGGTTTCTGAACATTTCCCGCTGTTCCGGAGAAAAAAGGTCTATGAATTGAAGCATTCCGTGAAGTGTTTTTCTATTAACGAAGAGGTTCCCCAATATTTGTAATAGAAAAGATAATTGATACACTTTGACCTTCTCAATGTGATTGAGATTGTCCTTGACCCAGGGGCAAATACGAACTTGTACCCCGTATTATTTGTCCTGATGGGTTGAAATAGTACATTAACTACATACCTAGGGCGGTTAATTCGTGAATGTCCCAGATTGCAGGTGTCTGTAGCCCGAATCGAAGGTGAGGGCCAAAATCTATTATGGAGGAGGTCCAAGTATGCGATCTGGGGCTTCACGAAGGGGTTTGTCTAAAGTTTTACGTCTCTTGGCCAGGAATACTATACGCCCTAGGCTGACGTAAAGTAATTTAAAATCATCCATGATTTCTGTAATAGATGCCGCATCCCCTGTAAGTCCATAAACAGCTGTAGCCATTACGTCACATCCACACATCGGCCGGCGACACAAACGCGCCGTAAAAGGATTGTCGTATAATGCAATTACCGAGCTGATGCAACCGGCCCGCTGTCACACCGAACTGATTCTGATTTAATACTTTTTTACAAAGAAAAAGCGATTTCAAAGGAAAGAAAACGCTTCCGTGAGCAACTGAATGAGTTATTAAATAATAGAATACCCAAATCACGATAGGTGCCATGCCATGAACAGATCCTGACTGTGGCTTGATAACAAAAGGAACAAATAGAAAGTATACTTTCGAACAGTAATAACGTTGTGATTGCTTTACGAAAATCATGTAACCATGATTTTTGCAATTTTATAGTGAAATGCAAAACGTACAAAGATCTAAAAACAACATCAAGCAGACTCTGTAGCTTAACTGGTCAGAGCATATCGCCCCGGCATGACATACGAGTAAGATACTTCAAATCTGGTCAAGAATATTCCAAATCGATCCAATCGTTTACGAGTAATCGGGTGGAACGTGCATTAAAAACACATGTTTGAAGTCGGTTAAAAAGTGTCAGACGGCCGCGGCAGGCCCGTGGAAATAGTTTTGTCAGAATTGTAACCCTGGCTCCACACTATTGCGAAGTTGACCGAGGCAAGCTTGGCCGAAGCATGACTTTCTGCAGTGAAGTGCCTCGCCCACACTATATTCGCCCAACTTTGGTCAACTTCGCAAGTAGTACGGAGCCGGGGTAGCAATAAATTTGGAGCTTCCACTGAGGGTCACATTCTGGGAATACCTCAGATGTTCCATGTATGTGTGTGGTCTGAGTTATTGTGAATGTTTCTGTATACATCTACTTACGAGAGGCTCAGATACTGTGTGTATGAAACATTTTTTTTATTGAATAAATGGAAGTTCTAGATCAGCGACATAATTCATGTGGATGTAAAAGGTGGACAAATCACAGGCAGCCATTATACACCCCGGGGCGTATCAGCATTCGATAAATGCAGAGTGACGTATAAATCACTGACAAAGATCGGAGCATTTGTGGTAAATACGACCAAGTTTTGCCTCAATACATCCAGGCATATAAAAGGTGGACTAAGTCCCGGGTAGCCCTTACGCCCCGTTGCGTATCGGCGCCCAATGCATGACTGACGACGCAGAGCATTCAACCCGCGAAACGCTGCGCCACAGGAATCTTCTAGGGGTTCTGATAGGGTTGGCAATTTTTGCGTTCATATGTCGTAAGTTTAGTTGTTATTTTTTTACACACACGTACGGTAGGGCGACCCACTGACCAATAAATACATGGTACCTACCATGTATTTATTGGTCAGTGGGTCGCCCTATTTTTCTGTCAGCAACACAAAGGCGTGCCGTCACCAGGAGCCACTGCGAATTTATGGCTTATTACTTAGAAATTCTAAAATAGGTAACACTTCTTGTTCCAATCAAACAAGAATTTGGCAACAGAGATTATAGAAACAAAATTCCCCGTGGAATATTGCTACTCGATCTCAGTTATGTATAGATTGTCAAAAAGTAAGTGATTATGAAGACGGTGAATATTTATTCTAATTCTACCTACTATTACACGCTACGGAACACGGTTGACAATGGCTTTTGACAACCCTAAGCTTTCCTTAGCAATCCCGCTGTGAATGGAGGGTACTGATTGCCGTCGCAAAGCAACGGCGTCGTGACGCCTGGCGCCGATTCCTCGCTTATGAGACAACCCTATTAAATAGAAAAAGACAATATACTAAAAACTTTATTTAAAAAAAAATGGCATCATTACCTTTAATTGGAGCGTAAATGGATAATAATGATGAGGAGTCGTAACGTAACACCAGGCGTCAACTCCGCCCTTATGAGCCAACCTCAAAAGACTAACCCAATTATCCATTCAACTCATCTGTAGCCATTAAGAAATACCTAAAGCTCAGTGAATAAATCTTAAAGTAGCTTAGTCTCATCAGAAGAAAGTGAAGATGATCTATTCGAAGCAAAGGTTTACCATTGCTATAAATACACATCACTTTAGATATCTGTTACATCCTTACGCGTTTGACTACTGATAATTTGTGATAACCCTAAGGGTGTGAATGAGAATAAAGAATATCGTTTGCTATCACGTCACGTGGCAACGTCTGACGCTTGTCAGGCAACCCTGTAGAACATATAAATAAACTCCAGATATACCTACTCGTAAGAAAATAGTTTTGGACAGCCCTGAGCGTGCCCGCTATGAATGGAGGCTATTATTGATTGCCGTCGCGTGGCAACGGCGTCTCGACGGCTGGCGCCGACACCACACTTACGTGACAACCCTATAAATAGCTACAGATAACATGCCTTCTAATGATATAGTAAATACCTACGTAAAAATAATGTACCATTATTATCATACTAGCTACGCTACGCGGCGTTACCCACTCATCCCACGGGAACACTTCATTTTTCGGGATATAAAGTAGCCTATGTGTTAATCCAGGGTGTCAGCTACCTTCATACCAAAATTCATCAAAATTGGTCCAGCGGTCTAAGCGTGAAAAAGTCACAAACACACTCACAAACTTTCGCCTTTATAATATTAGTGTAATATAGTCTAACAAGTTGCTGATTGGGTCTCGGATTGTCGCGCTACAAATAGCTTTCATATGGCAATATAGTGCATACGTCAGATACATGCATTGTAGAATGTCAGGAGCAATATATCAACAACCAATTTTAAAATGATGTCTACCGAAATGCTGCTCAATCCGTTTGTCTTTAGAAATACATGTTGAACCGTATCAAAAGAATTGTCTAGCTGTGGATAGTTTTGGCTTTATTTAGATAAAATTAGGTACTTGAAATTCGCGGAACATTTAGCCCGGCTTTTCTTATCAAAAATAAGACTCAGGAACGGTAAAAATTTACTAACAATTTACGGATCATTGATCCGCAAAAAAATTGTTTGAATTGAATTGAAAAGCGCTCCTGAGCCTTATCCAGCACGTCTAGCATGACTGCGACTCTGACGCGAGACAAATACTACCTGTCACTTTCCTTTCCATACCGTGTGAGCAAGACAGGTGATGCTGTCGCGCGACAAGCGAAGTCACGGCAAAATATGCTAGCTCCACGAATAAGACTTCGCGTAGCTATTTGCGTCGCGAGCAAAACTAACAAAACTGCTCTAAAGTTCAGTTTAAATTGAGTTTATGCAACAGGGATCCACACTTTGGGAGCAACGCAGGCGTAATTATTACCTTAGATGAGGTTTCCAAACTGTGCGCGTCAAGATGCGATTTCTTGTCGCATAGCACCACCCGTCTTTTTCAAATGTGTCTGAAAGGAAAGAGAGGAATATTGCGCCGCTTGTCACAGCCACAGCTGTATGTACTACTTAGAGGTGCTATTGCGTCGTCGAGACAACGGGTGAGGCGGCCTAATTAACTAAATAGTGGAGGAGTTCACGTTTATGGAATATGCGTCGTTTGATGATCAAAAGTTCTACGAACACCATAAGAAGAAGAAGAAGCTAAGAAGGAGAGCCATGTTGCTTTTTAGTGCAGGAGGGAGTTACGACGCCATTATTTTAAAGTTTAATCAAGGTGGCTCTAGTGTTGGTAAGGACTCATGTTTTTTAAACTCTACATTGCAAGAACTCGACTACGATACTAGATATCCACGCGCCACGGGACTAAAAAAACTAGCTAAGCTTAAAAGACTTTCGAAGAGTTTTTTGAGTCGTTAGTCGACTCTTATTGAGCCCTTCAGTCACACCTCAAGATGGCTCTCCTTCTCAAAAGATTCTTACGGTTTAGAATGTTCATCCTGCCATATTAAAGCGAGCACCAGCCACTAAAATCTACGCTATTTCGGCTAAATACCTCGAGCGCCGACACAAGATATGGGTGAAACAACTTTTAAGTGCACCTTGTTGCGCAAAATTTGTCCCTCGGACAACCTAAGCATTTTTCTATGAAACCGTATGAAGATGTCACTTGGACAACGGGGACATAGTAAATAACACAAAAAAGTTGATTCACCCATATGTACTTTAAACCTGTAAATGACCCGTGAACTGACAAAGTTTGGGAACCCCTGCCTTCGTGGACCCTTTTCGGTTCAGTTTTCATTTACGCCCGGTTTGTTACCCCTGCGTAAGTGCTAATTCTCATTTCCTTGTTTAATGGATGGTTCTAGTTGCACAAGTAAATGTATAAACATATTGTACTAAATATAGACGTGTACGGGGTTATTTTAAAGGAATGAAGTACATAATTTACTGAGTTGGTTTTCTAATTCGTAAAAAATATAATGTTTGTCATAAGCAGGGATCGTAAAATGCGACCAAAATCGATTGAAACGTATGACGACCAGCGATTACATTTAAATGAATTTTTATACCATAACGCTCTTTCGTTTTGTTTTACTCGTAAACAGTTTACTATTCAGGTTTAAAATATAATAAAAAAAGTATGTATTTGTAAATAAATGTAAATTTTACTGAATGCACTTTAAAAAAAAACACGTACGTTTCAGATTCAGATTTCTAATTTTCCGACTAAAATTGCCTACATAATGGGTTTAACAATTATGCCCTGAAAACTTGGGATATGGACCATAAAACGTGATGCTTCAATTAAGAAGAGCTTTTATAATAATACAAAAGAGCCAGAAATGGGCGCGAAAATACTTAAATATATATTCTAACCATTATCCCATACAAACGAGGCAAACCCGTCTGCTATCAATCTATTAAAACTAGTCATAATAGAATATCCGAAAACAATGCAAGAAAACAAAACAAATTGGAGTGCATTTGATAAATTGCACCCAATCACTTGTACAATCCTTTTTGATAGGATTTAAAGCACCCGCCGACACGACTCCCAGTTGCTGGTCCAAGTTTATAAGAGACAGCGTTTCGCATAAACATTAACAATATTAAAAACAGACTTTCTTTATTTTCCTCCTCCTCAGTCGTTCACTCTTGATTAAGGTACTGCTGTTGTGCAACGACCCGATCCAACGTTAAGTGTCAGAAGGTAAGAATCTTCTGACACAATCTTCTTTCCATTCAACGAGTATGACATAAATATAAAAGTTCATCTTTTAGGACTTCGTCACATCAGCGGTACCTATCTAGGATGCCTAACAGGTCTTCCACCAGATGAAGGTACGTCCTGAGTACGCTGAATTGAGCCTGTGCCGTAGTCAGAGGGCTAGGCGCCTCGGGGATGCCCCTCGAGGGCCCCAAGATCCTATTAGAAAATAAGAAAACATCAAACCGCTAGTGACTTGTAAGTGTCTAAGCAATTAGTTATATTCACGAGCCCGGCCGGGGGCGCAGAGCGATGGATGGTCACCGCTGCATTCCGGATCTGATTAACCTTGCCCTGGACTAGCACAACTGTGAACTGAGACCAATAGGTATTAGGGTCCCTAGACGCTGCCAAGCCCTGAGGCCCCAAAGTTTCTTGGGTGCCTCAAACCCTGTCCACCAAACCGTGAACTGATAACGGGCGTTAAGGCCGCTACACTCTGCCAAAAACTGCCACGAAGACAAATATTATTGAATACCCCCTGCCATTCACTAAAGTAGAAGAAACACATCGTGATATATTTTTAGAACACAATTCGTCGTTTTATAACATACGATTGCTAACGGTACCGTTTACGCGGCTGAAGAAAACGTCACGAAACGGTCGGTGTATTCGAGGCTTTATCTTATAGCACAAGATGATAAATGCGTGGGTGCATAAAATGAAGCATACACACGCATTTGTTTTATCGTTTCCAAAATTTGTCACAAGTGAAAAATCACGCCATCACATGCAGTTCAAAGATAGCGAACCCCAAATTTACGTATGAAAAGTCGTTCCCCTGTCTGCCATATAATATTGATGTAGTAAATCAGGCCGATCAAAGGAGGGTTGTTCCCTAGCGGAAGTAACCATCATTGTTTTTAAAGGTTCAATCATTTGAATAATAATGATAAGGAACTATATGAAAGACATTATAAAACTAATATTTTTTATAGTTCCTTACCCAAAGCAAGTAATAACAGAATCCTATTTAATCATGTACTAAGCCTCTGCCGGCTTCCCTGTATGTGATAAACTTGTATGGATAATTTACAATGCCTTACTAGGAAAATAGGCATTAAATTCAACTTCTAATTGACTATATTAATGGATGATCTACGAGTATGTATCATGACGCCTGTACTGAAAGTGCTGCCATTTACGATGTCTGAATACCACACGTCCTTAACTTGTCATAAAGTAACATTTCTTGCTAAAACTCCATTTTTAACCCCCGACGAAAAAAAGAGGGGTGTTATAAGTTTAACATGTGTATCTGTGTATCTGTGTATCTGTGTATCTGTCTGTGGCATCGTAGCGCCCAAGCGGATGGACCAATTAAAGTGCGGTTTTTTTTAATCGAAAGACTTTTCCGTCGAGATGGTTCTTAGCTATGTTTGGTGGAAGTAGGACCAGTAGTTTCCAAGATATTCAGCTTTAATTGGAACAAGTGACAAGATCTCGGCCAATATTGAAGTCAATAATTCGAAATATTGCCTAAATGTTAAGTTTCACTAGCATTACATGATGACCAGGTAGTTGTTAATGGATCTCAGCCAAAATTGAAGCCAAGGATTCCATATTTTGGTTAAATGTTAAGTATTATTAGCATTTTCTATATCACTTACTAAATCAAGGTCTCATGATGACCAGATAGTTGTTAATAGATCTCAGCCAACATTGAAGCCAAGGATTCCAAATTTTGGTTAAATGTTGAGTATTATTAGCATTTTTTAAATCACTTACTAAATGAAGGTCTCATGAAGACCAGGTAGTTGTTAATGGATCTCAGCCAACATTGAAGCCAAGGATTCCACATTTTGGTTAAATGTCATGTAAATACTAGCATTTTCTATATCACTTACTAAATTAAGGTCTCATGATGACCAGCTAGTTGTTAATGGATCTCAGCCAATATTGAAGCTAAGGATTCCACATTTTGGTTAAATGTTAAGTATTATTAGCATTTTCTATATCACTTACTAAATGAAGGTCTCATGATGATCAGGTAGTTGTTAATGGATCTCAGCCAACATTGAAGCCAATAATTCCAAACGCTGGATAAATGTTAAGTTTTATCAGCATTTTCCTTATCACTCACTAAGTAAAGATCGCATGATAATCATCTAGCAGGGCTGGACTAAGAGGGCCAGGGCCCCTTGGCACTTGGCATTTGGGGCCCCCTACCCTATAAGGAGAACATTATTATGGTACAAGTCCTGCGTCTGGGACTGGGTCCCTAGACTGGCTGGGCTCCTAGGCCCGGGTGTGGGCCTATGGGTAAATACGGCCCTGCCATCTAGTTGTGAAAGGATCTAAGCCAAAAATTACAAATGTTGGTTAAATGTTAAGTTTTATTAGCGTAATCAACAATTACATAAAATTTTAACTGTACAATAATTTGGTACCATGGAGCAGCTGAAGATGGCCGTAGGAACTCCTTAATAGCACAGAATAACGCCATGGTGTTTGGGCTCGTTGCTGGCCGATTATTCTTAATGATCATTTAACGTTTGTGTAAGAAAGTACAGTCGATAATAAAACCGAGTCTCGGAAAAACATTTTTATTTTCTGTCACAATACTGGGTTACTGTTTCTAAGTTTTGCAATTCTCCTAAAGCTGCATTTTCATTAGGACTATTGAACAGGTTGCTTTGATTGAGGTCACGAATAGCAACACCCTGCAAGATTTTAACACGACTAAAGGACACGTAAGCTTTAGCAAAAGTACTCTTGCCTAAGTGAATAAATAACAGCTTTTTAGGATTCTGTAATTAACAAGGAACCCTTATAGTTTCACTATCTCCGTCCGTCCGTCTGTCTACAGCTTAGCTCAGAGACATAGTGGTAGAATACATTTTTAAAAACATTTTTTTTGTATACCTGCCCTACACGTAAAAAAATGGGGATGTAATTGTTTTTATCGGTTTATCCCATGGTGATCGATATCGATGATTAGGTCTTTCAAAACTAAGTCAAGTTACCTAGCATCAACTGCAATTTTTATGGAGCTAAGTAGGCCACCCGTACTATTTGGATCCTGTAGAATGGAAACCTGGTTCTGTTTTAGGCCATAAGTAACAGGTTGTTTCAACTCATCCAGTGCATTTAAAGTATATATTTTGATTGTCTTGGCTAATAACTTAGCCATTTTGTCATTATAAGCATTAAATAGTTTAACTTTAACGATTTTTCCGAGAATGTTGCTTAAGGCTAATTTAAATCAAAATATATCCTAATTTCAATCTTAGAGAAGACGGCGTTCGTTACCACTGGCTTGAGATCCTGTTGTACCTACACATAGTCAAGGATCAAGCTCGAGGAAAGACTGGAAACTATGGACGTTAAACGGTGTAAAACCAAAACAGTGTTAAATGTAGAAAATTCCGGGACGAAACTTCTGTTTGTTTAAAAAATATGAAATAAAAATAAAATTAAAAATTTAAAAAACCCCCGACATGACAACCTGTAAAAAGAAATAAATAAAATCTACGAAATGTGCCTTTACAATGAACAGTAGAAAAAGAATCCAAGCTTCGTTGCGTCGGGGGACCGCTAAGTAAATGAAATGCAATGTACTGAAAATCCTAAAGTGGGAAGCCCCAAATAAATGCATAGGTACTTACAATTTTCCGTTGAAAAATATATTTCATTTCACTTAGGTACTTAGCGGTCCCCCGAACGCAACGAAGCTTGGATTCTTTTTCTACTGTTCATTGTAAAGGCACATTTCGTAGATTTTATTTATTTCTTTTTGCTGTTAGAACACGATACCGGACAGAAAGCGTTCCTACATTTTCATTAAAGAATAAACGATACGACCTTTCAAGAAGGATCGGGTATCAAAGAGAACATGCTATAATCAGACTTTTATGTCCAAAATAGACCTTATGAATGTTTACAAAAAGGTCTGTGAACATAAAATAACGAATTATATAAAAATGGCGTAGGAGTTTCCAAGAAAGGTATCCGGTAAGGAAGTCAATTTTAAAATAACTTTTGTTGATGTTTGTTTATCTAACAGTTGTTTAGTGTTTCTGTTTTTAATTGGTCTATTGTTATTTGTCTAAATGTCTATCATGGAAATTATAAAAGTCGTAAATTTCCATGCCTGAGTTAGCGTTCAGGCAAGCTGCGGAAAAATTTCACTGAGAGGGTAATGGAGTCGAATAGGTATTTTTATAAATAAGGATTAAATGAATAAATTTTTACGGACCTCATAAAGTATTCTTGAGAGTAGGTACCTACCTATTACCTAATTTTTTGAAATGATTATACGAAATTATTAAAATTACTGTCAATCGCAAAAATGACTAATATTTCTTTACGTAAAAATACGCAGTATTTCGAATGAAAAGTAAAGCCTACCAAGTAAATATAGTTTCTCCTACAAACACTATATTTAGTACCTAACTAATGGAAATAAATTAAATTATTTGTAAAAATTGTAAAATTATTTGGATAACAAATAACGTCTGACGTGTTCCTGAAATCATTCTTCTAAAAATACAAGAACTTGCATTTTATGAGTTAGTTTAGGTTAAAGAATAACGACTCGGGTGGTCGAGTCCGGTCCTGTCTAAAATTTGCCAACACTTGTCCGGGCCCAAGTGATTAATGTTTCTATTCTCCTGTGGATGTGGATCAGGTAAGGCGTAGTTGTAAACCCTTAAAAGCCTTATTTTAAAGGTTTCATGCCTTATAATAACGTTCGCACGTGGGTAGTCGGATCATGACTTTGGCGGTAAAAACATCTCGTTAGCAAATTAACTTTTCATGTTCGGCCCCGCGGGCGCGACCCTTGTGGATCAATTAATTCTATTTTTAAAGGGAAGAACACAACACCGAGTAGGTATACAATCACGAGGGTGTAAGTAGAAGAAATGTAGGTATAGGTACTATATCCTTTTTTGACGTTAGAAAATGCGTTTTTATGCATCTCGACTAGCCATGGAATTAAAGACATGGTCTTGAAGAGTGCGTTTTTAGATCTTCGAAAAATTCTGAGAACTATGTTAGTTGTATGTATGTATGTAAACACTTTATTGCACATAAAACAATATTGACAAAAACTCAAAAACAATACATGTGTACAAAGGCGAACTTATCCCTGTAAGGGATTTCTTCCAGTTAACCTTTGAGCAAATGAGACAGAAAACTAGACATT
The DNA here is from genome assembly GCA_932273695.1 of Apotomis betuletana. Taxonomy (NCBI): domain Eukaryota; kingdom Metazoa; phylum Arthropoda; class Insecta; order Lepidoptera; family Tortricidae; genus Apotomis; species Apotomis betuletana. The sequence goes on along the minus strand of OW026303.1, from coordinate 4,877,410 downwards.
GAAGTGATAGACAAACGAACAAACTAAAACGTGCAAAGTTGTGTGTGCAATTGAAATCAAGAAAATCGTGTCAAACGTTGTAAGATCGTGTGCATTTTTAACAGTATTATAACCGAGCATCTGCTTTTATATGTATATATTCTAAACTTTGGCACCAGCGTAGATGTAATTACATTATTGTAATTACCTGATGTTCACTTTGGCATGACCATTTGTTTGATTACTAAGTTTCCATAAATTGGAAACTTAAACAATGGAGAGTGGATAAAATAAAATAAAAAACTTGATTTTTTGTATATAGCTGCGAATAAAAGAAATATTCTAGAACCAAATTGAAAAGCATTAGTAAGATACCTACCTAAAGTTATTTTTATATTTACTTTAAGTTATGTAACTTAATTAATCGTTTGTGTTTGTCTGAAGGAATAACCTCTCATTCCTAGATAAGCGTGCGTAACAGAGTTTTCTGTAGCTCAAAAAAAGACGAAAATGTAATTTCCGGGAATCCCGGGATCACCCATACAAAATTTTCCGGAATTGAAACCTCTAATCGCAACGGCAAACTAAACCAAAGTGATATTTTTTTCCTATTAGATGCCCAAATATATCAGAATTTCCGATACCTACCTGATTATAACACATGTTGAACAATGGTCCATACCGGTCGCCGTGTTCCGACCGACTCCCGCACCGATCAGCGTTATCCTGTTATCAACAGCTCCATTACCATAACTGGCTTCTGAAACAAAGCCGCGTAGTGCCGCCCTAGCAAACGAACTCAACTCGATATCACGGTAACCTATCTCAAACACTAAAAACCATTGACCGAATTTCGTTTGCCCGAAAACTATTCGAATTATTATCGTTTGTCCGATGACAGGATTCGTACATTTTTCTTTTCACCATTTTACATTTAGTAGAAGTATCGTTTGTCCGAAAAACTTTTCCCGTCACATTCACTTGCCCTATGAGTTGTTACGTATTTTTTTTCGTAGCCCATTTTTCATTTACCCCATGATACTTTTGGCACTGCATACATTTGAACAAATTTTCAGTTCACCTTTTAACTTTTCCCGCCCCATTCACTTGCCATCTGAATTGAGACGTCTTTTGTTTAGTACCCATTTTTTTCATTTAGCCAAATTTTCAGTTCACCTTTTAACTTTTCCCGCCCCATTCACTTGCCATCTGAATTGAGATGTCTTTTGTTTAGTACCCATTTTTTTCATTTAGCCAAATTTTCAGTTCACCTTTTAACTTTTCCCGCCCCATTCACTTGCCATGTGAATAAATTGAGACGTCTTTTGTTTAATACCCATTTTTTCATTTACCCAATGATATTTTTCGCATTACATAAGAACTGCGACCACAACAACAGCCCGCGAGCCGAACGAGCGAAGCTACCGTGCTGCGGCAGCAGCCGACAAACCGGCAAAACCGACCTGGTTGGGTTAGGTTAGGTTAGAACTGTGACCACAACAGCGCGCGAGCCGAGCGAGCGAAGCTACCGTGCTGCGGCAGCAGCCGACAAACCGCCAAAACCGACCTGGTTGGGTTAGGTTAGGTTAGAACTGTGACCACAACAGCGCGCGAGCCGAGCGAGCGAAGCTACCGTGCTGCGGCAACAGCCGACAAACCGCCAAAACCGTCCTGGTTGGGTTAGGTTAGGTTAGAACTGTGACCACAACAGCGCACGAGCCGAGCGAGCGAAGCTACCGTGCTGCGGCAGCAGCCGACAAACCGCCAAAACCGACCTGGTTGGGTTAGGTTAGGTTAGAACTGTGACCACAACAGCGCGCGAGCCGAGCGAGCGAAGCTACCGTGCTGCGGCAACAGCCGACAATCCGCCAAAACCGACCTGGTTGGGTTAGGTTAGGTTAGAACTGTGACCACAACAGTCGAGTACTTAATAAACCGAATCGTTACATCGGACAAATGAAATCAAAGTCATACAAAAAAAGTCGAGTAGTTAATAAACCGAATCGTTACATCGGTCAAATGAAATCAGTCATACAAAAAATGTCGAGTAGTTAATAAACCGAAACCTTACATCGGAAAACTGATATTACTGACAAATGAGATTTAGGGAAACGTGTCATTAGTCGAGTGAATAAAAATCCTAAACAATTAATGCCCAATCGTAAATTATCGAATTGAATTTTCGGACAAATGAAAAAAAGTTAAAATGATATTTGTCGAATAGTTTTTGTCGAAATGAAATTCGGACTAACGTTTTTAGTGTTTCAGATAGGTAACCCGATATCACATTCGGTGAAACAGATTAGGTACTTAGGTCATTTTAGTTACACACCAAATTACTAAAAAACTACCGACCAGCCCCGGCTTCGCACGGGTGCAATGCTGATAAATTATGCATGTATTAATTACACTTATAGACCTTCCTCTTGAGTCATTCTATTTAAGAAAAACCGCATCTTAATCCGTTGCGTAGTTTTAAAGATCTAAGCATGCATAGGGACAGACGACTTTGTTTTATACTATGTAGTGATACAGTAAATTTCAGCGTTAGAGTTCTTTTTAAGGAGCTTTCTAAAAGGCTCGTTAACACCGCTGGTGACCAAAGGTCTGGCAGCTTCCTCGCTCAGCGTCTTAGTATAGCAATACAGCGAGCGTCTTTGGTACAATGCCACGGGGCCCATTTTTAGACATAGGTAGTTTAGTTTTAAATTTAGTTTAATAATAGATAACATGTTTTGAAATTTGATTGAAGAACAAAAAACATCATGTCGCCTCGAATCTCGAGTACTCGAGTTATACGAGAGCGGGTCAGCACTACTCGCAGCCTCGGCTAGAAAGGAGCTGCCTACATTCTACCACTATTGTCCCTATCCGGTAGATCTACCCCTAATTACGGAATACTAACAGGAGTTCATTAGATGTCAAAACACGCTTAATTCACACCAGTAACTATATAGATATAACGTTGTTAAACAGAACTCTATCTAGATATTATTTTAATCTGGGGCCAAATTCGACGTGTCTGAACGAGTCTGTCCGAGATCTCACCACACTAAATCTAATTTTCAGCAATTTGATTTATTGAATAGTATACACATTGCCCCAAAAGTGCTCGAGTGGAGACCCTGGACCAGCAAGCGCAGCGAAGGACCTTTTTTTTTATGTCAAAGGGGGCAAACGAGCAAACGTATCGCCTGATGGAAAGCGATTACCGTCGCCCATAAACACCTGCAACACCAGAGGAGTCACAAGTGCTTGCCTACCCGGAGGACGAAGATAGAATGCCTCTATGCTAGTAATTTCACCGGCTATCTTACCCCCACACCGGAACACAACAATGCGAACATTGCTGTTTGGCGGTGGGTTAGCAGGCAAGACGGTAGTAACAATCCGGACGGACCCTGCACGAGGCCCTACTACTCCAAAAACCTACCTACAAGTTGGACAGATGACCTTATAAAGGTCGCCGGAAGGCGCTGGATGCAGGTCGCTTTCAACCGGTATATATGGAAGTCCAAAGGGGAGGCCTATGTTCAGCAGTGGACGTCCTATGGCTGAGATGATGATGATGATGATGATACACATTGACTGTATTGTTAGACGTAGGTACGTCAAAATGAACTTTACGCGAAGATTAGTATTCGTAAATTGATTCTGCTTATCAGTCGCGTGGCGTGAAACAAAAACTCAGGACAATCCGGGTTAGATTTCGCTTATTTTTCCTGCTAACAATAGAAAATGGTGCTCAAGTTTTTGGAACTGGGCAACCCGGTGAGAATCGGGTTGTATGCCATTGCTGCATATTCACTGATTATATTAAAAACCCTACATCCATCTTAATTAGAAACTCTTGCCTTTGTAGCTGTGTTATTTATTTTATTATACACGTTATTCATGTATTTTTAACAGTTTCTGTGTACAATAATGTGTATAGAAACATTAGAAACACACATCAGTCATATCTCCTTTTTAATATGCCAACTTGTAAATGTCTCTTAATGTAAATCAAATAGCAAAAATCGACCGTTATGTTCGCTATGCTATTGCTAGTTATTATAGAGATAAAATCAAGATATTACAATTTTATTGATAAAACTGACACCTACATAAGAACAGAAAAGAAAATCCACCACATGCTTCGGCAATTAAAAAATAATGCATGCAATTCATAAAGTATATTGTCATGTCAGACGTGTATTACTAAATACAGGATATCGCAAAGCTTCATCGAATTAGGGCTTGTTATCGCAACTCGGGAAAATTCTCGGTAATATCGGTGTTCAATGTTCCGATTAAATGCGTTGGCACGTCGGCAGGCAGGCTGTAGCCGCGGTGATAATGAAGCCAGCTTACTGCGCAACTGATCGAACGTGACATTTGACGAGCTTCAATATAAACTGGGCATTCAGAAAATCCGCCTCATACAGTGTCTCATTCGTTGTGAGTCTTTGGCCGGAAATTTTACATAAAATGTTTTTGGCGAGCTATCTTTTATATCTAGAAGACATAATCGTTCTCATACAAACAATCGAAGTCAAATTCGTTTTCGGTAAACTTAAGTTAAATAACTCTCCTTTTTTCGTTGGGGATTGGGATTCAACAAAAAAAAATCGAATGTCTGCGTATACAATTTGTAAATTATTTTAGAGATTCTTTGTTTTATGTATACACACATAAACATAAGAAACCGAAATTTAAACAGTGAACCGAAAAGGATGAACTTATTGTATATTTTCAGTTAGATAGACAGTAAAAGATGCACCCCTTGTGCGCTGTCATCGACCCTTTGTCAACCCTCCTGTGATTATTTATACATCAGAATCGCACCAGCTTTATTTTGTTGGGGTAACCCCCAATCACAATTAAACATCTTTAGATATATTAGTTTTTACTATTTATTGATTAATTTGTAACTTATCTTCGTCCGCGGCTTCGTCCGCCTAAACTCGCCATTAGGGATAAATAAAAGACTATCGCAATCGTATCGCAAAACATAACCGCCTTTTTCGCCGTCTTAAAGAATGATTTCCGAGATACAAACTACTTTACGTCCTACCCCGGGCCTGAAAATGTCTCCATACCATTTATTTTCTAAATCGGTTCAGCGGCGTTAAGCGTAAAAAGGAGATAGGTACAGGTAGACAGGGTCACTTTCGCATTTTATAATATTATACGTATAAGTAGACGCAGAGATAGCATTATTAACATTAGTTTTATTGGCGTACTGTAGAAGGAAAGCACTTGAACATCATCAGTGTAACCATGAATACAAAGATCAAAGCTTAAAGAATAATTGAAAAAGGAGCTACCTGGTGGATCATCAGTGTAAGTCGGGTTCCGTGCCACAAAAGGAATAACTGACCCCTTATAGGGGTCAGTCAGGGATAGGTAGTTGTCCATCTGTCTGTTATCTGTCTGTCTTTCAAGACAAGGGAGTCAAAGCCCACTTCCAGTTGACCTGGGAACACGATATTTGGGACGAAGCAACATTTAATTGCGCAAGTAAAAAACAAAATCCAAAAGGTGTTTTTTTTTATGTCATCGGGGGCAAACAAGCAAACGGATCGCCTGAAAACGATTACCGTCGCCCATAGACACCTGCAACACCAGAGGAGTCACAAGTGCGTTGCCGGCCTTTCAGGTGGAGGTACGCTATTTTCTTGAAGGTTTGAAGGTCGTATCGATCAATCAGAAATACCGCAAGGGACAATGCATTCCCCAATGCAGTCGAGCGAGGCAGGAAATTTCTAGAAAACCTTACAGAAATTTATAGTTACACCACAAAAATGCGTTTTGTATTATTATACCTACGCTACGTAAGCAACCTAGCGCGAGCGGGAGTGACCGTTTCAGTGAACATGCTAAATAAAAAGTGGCAATACTGGTCCAAGGTAGCACAAAATATAGCTATCTAGACTAGATTCTTACAACTCGCCCGTCATTCGCTCCGGCGCGGAAACGTCGGGATCGCAGATCGGTGATAAGCAGTAATCAGATCCAGGTTTATTATGCGTGAAAGGAGATTTAACGGCTATAATCATTACTGCCGTAAGAAGATAATCTATTCGTGATGGTACTTCACTACATAGTTTAAAACAAAGTCGCTTCTGTCTGTCTGTCCCTATGTATGCTTAGATCTTTTAAACTACGCAACGGATTTGATGCGGTTTTTTTAACAGTTTATATGTATAGGTAATACATTCATAATTTATCAGCATTGCACCTGTGCGGGTCACTAGTTTACTATAAAATTAAAATTGCAAATTACATTAACACGAGTAGGCAGTTATGAGCATTATGAGTATGAGAATATAAATTAAATTTTAATTAATGTCGCACCCATACCGCGTTTCCTACCGTGCTATGAAAAGTCCTAAGCCTATTCATCACATAAATAAATAATTCGCATTAAAATTAAGCAAAACGTTGCCACGAACGTGGTCAAAGAGGACACCTTGGCTCGAGTGTCGGTTCCCGGTAGGCGGCAGCGACAGTAAGCGAAATGCTACACCGGTCGCCGGGCACGTTCTTTACTCATACCGTGAGTTAAGAGGCCTTATTCCTTTTGAAATTTATTTTTTTCATATTATGACAAATATATTGATAATTTCAACCAAATTTTTGGAGTGATCAATAATTTTCCTCGAGTTCTAGGTAGTAACATATAGCTATTTCATGCTTTCATTGCGTGCAGTTGTAAAAATAAGTTGAAAAAACTAATTTTACGCGTGAATTTTGTCAATTTCCAGTAGTTTTTGAAACAAAAATTATCAGTGAGAAATTCAAACTGTAGGTTTCAAATATATACCAATAAATCCCAATAGCCCTGTTCTAGGTAGTAACATCAATTATATGTTAGGAAACATGTTTGATCATAGAGAAAAATGTGTAAACAATCTGCATTTTAAAAGGAACGTGACCGTTCTCGCTAGCGACAGCGCCAATTATTTCTATGGAGAATAGTACAGCGCCCCTAGCGGTTACTTTGTAGAACTACAATTCTCCATACAAATCCTTTACGCAGTCGCTAGCGAGTACCTACTGTCACTGTAAACCACAGACCACCCCCACTAGACGGAGCATGTAAGGCGACCCGCGCGCACCAACGATATGGTACGGCAGAACATTAAAGTATCAACACGGCGGCCACCGTTTAGTTGCGTCCATGTTTATGAGGTCTCTCTACACCACTTAACACTACAATTTACCATGTTATTTATTTAATTTCTTTTTTCTTTGACGTACGCATGGATCATAAACAAGGACGCAACTAAACAGTGGCCGCCGTGTTCATACTTTAATGTTCTGCCGTACCATATCGTTGGTGAGCGCGGGTCGCCTTACATGCTCCGTCTAGTGGGGGTTCTCTGTGCTGTAAACTCATGGTAAGGGTACTGTACTCGCTAGCGTATCGGTTTGTATGAAGAATTTTAGTTCTACATTTGTATTTGCCTTACGCAGACTAAGCACTACCTGTTCCAGAGAGGTCGCACTCATAGCTTATCATGGCTATGTCTCCTCCATTTTGAGCTATGGGTTGCTAGTGTGGGGAAATTCCGTGGATATGAATACGGCTTTTCTGGCTCAAAAGAAATGTATTAGAGCGGTTTGCAATGCCCACTTTTTGGACTCATGTAGGCCGTTATTTCAAGAGACTCGTGTGTTACCTCTTCCATGTATGTACATATATAAGACAGATGACCATATTTGTTCATGAACGTCCAAGCTTGTTTACTACTCATGCCGATGCTTTTCCAAGGTCTACACGACACAGAAATGTACCTGCCAAGTGCAAAATTAAAAATCCATAGCAGTAACTCATTCTGCATGGCAATAAAAACTTATAGGTAATAGTTAATGTACCAAGCGTTCTTAAAGATTGTCCGCCAACTCAATTTAAAAAGCAACTAACAAAATGGTTGCTTAGTGAATGTTTTTATTCAATTAATGATTTTTTTAGGAAGCAATCGTAATAAAAAATTATGTAAATAAATTATGTTTATTATGTAATGTAATAATTGTAATGTATTGTAATGTAATGAGTTGTATGTGTATGAAAATTATAATTTATAAATAATAGGTACTAGTAATTATTAATTATTGTTTTTTTTTGCATGCCATTATACTGGCAAATTGTGTTGTTCTGTTATATGTAATTTCGATCTCAACTCTGTACCGCAATTTATGCAAAGAAACGATTTGATTTGATTTGATTTGATTTACAAAGTAACCGTTAGGGGCGCTGCTGGACCTATTCTCCATACGAATCGTATTAAAATAATTAATATTTAATAATTTATTTGTAATACACAAAAAAAAAACAAGAAGATTTCTAGGTTTCAAATAGAAGTGTGAGTTAAGAAATTAATAAAAATGAAAATGAGGAAAATTGGCGAGATGGAAGGATCCTTTGCTAGAATCCTGACTCTTGAAACCATTCGGTATTAGACAGACGATAGCTATATGGGGTACGTAAACATGTATTTAAAAAAAGAAACGGGATCCAGCGAGTTTTAATCTAGTTTTAAACATTCATGTGAAGAAATAGGAATTTTGTAGTAGACTAAAAAAACAACAAACAAAAAGGGTTGAGCCAGTTTTTCCCCTTAGCCCTTAACCTAGTTTAGAGTAGACCGAGGCGTATTTGAAACAGAGGTGAGTTAAAACAACGTCAATTTCTCGGATCTACGTCCGTAAGCGAAGCAAGGACGCACACTGAGCGTCCCTCAAGCGTTGGGGCGCGTCTGAACAGCGTTTCTGCCGGCTCGCTAACGGATTTAGATACCGAGAAATTCACGTTGTTTAAACTCACCTCTGTTTCAAATACCTCGGTCTCCCCTACGATGTAATTGAAAAAGACGAGTAAATAAAAAAATAGAGAAATGTTAACGCCTTCGCATCGTGTATCCGATATAATGTCATCAACATATCTTTGGGAAGCCTTTCAAATTAAACCCACTCCTTAGTTAGGTTTTGATGAAACTAAAGCCAACTAGAGAGCAAGCTAAATCGAAAAGTTCAAATAAACACCCATTAGTAAATCGCAGTGCTCATATAGTAATTAAGCATCCAAAGGACATTCGCGCGGACCAAGTGCATAGGTTCTTTCTAGTATGTGTAATATTGGTAAATATAACGACCAAGGAATTTAGTAAACTAATGATATAATAACAATTGGGGAAACTTTATAAGGCATAATATCATTTTAGTATATTCATTAAATATAATACGTTTAAAGACTCACAACACTGCACTTGAAAATATTACAACTCGCATAGTAAAAATCTAAAAATATATAATATATTACCATCATATCACAGCTATATGTGTTGTACGAGTATACCACTGTTTATTGAATAATACCTGCATGTCTATGATGGTTGCTTTTATCACTAGACCCCGGACATTTGTCGCGGTGACGTCGCAATAGGGTAGTTTGGGGAGTAAACGGACCGGTGTTAATTAATACAATCAATGACATAAAAAAATTAATATTCTTTAGTTAATATTACCTATAGGTCAATTGTCAATTGATTTATTTATCGACGTTGTTCTTTCGTTAACTAACTCTCCGTAACAAATAAAATGTTTGGTTTGCATTAATATACCAATAAATAACCGTCCGATATTTATTTATTTATATAATTTTTGACATAAATTATAGAAATTTATAAACATACACAAAGACAAAAATAATTTAAAATATTTAAGATTTAGAATTTTTATTGGTAATAATTTAATAACAAGTGTTATTACCTATAAAAAAATACGAAAAAATTGTGTATAACATATTTGAAAAAGAAAATTAAAATTTATTGGGTTAAAAACTATTAGTTTTTCCTTATTAATTAACACAGGTCCATTACTCCCCAAACTACTCTATTGTCACGTGACTGCGACAAAAATCCGGGAGTCAAATTCAATTTTTATATAAAAAAAAATGGCTACTGCCCATTGGGTCAATTCTGCCAGTGTCAAAGTTGACGAACGTTGTACGGTGAGATGAGCTTTTTGTAAAGTGATAGCGATTTACAAAAAACCACACGGACTATCGGGCCTTGACCCAGGAAGGGCTATGAACGCTTCAAGTTGAATCCTTCATTAGCTATTCACTCATACGTTAGATCACTGCACAATACGCTATCAATACTACACATTGAACAACAAAAATGAATAAATAATGAACAACGAAACTTAAACGCATGCGGCCATCTTGAGACACGAACCGAACCCGTCCAATCCGGGGGTCTATTTTTCACGCGATAAATAAGTGACAGCATCTGTCACGTTTTGACAAAATACAAAGTATGAGTGACAGATGATTTATCACTTATTTATCACGTGATAAACGCAACCATGTTAAGCCCACCTGAAATGAAATGACATAACACTGAAACATCAAAGTAAATAGTAAATGAAATTTAGTCAAAGATAAGTTGTAGAGGCAGATCCGATAAATTCTCTTCTCGGTTCTTCTGTACAGTAGAATGCGTTCAGGTCGACACTTCCACTACGTCACATCACACGTTGTATTAATAAAACCACGTGACAGTGAGGTAATGGCGATTTCAACCCTGAACTTCTTCGCTCTTCTATGCTCTTCTTTTTGCTTCTTAGGATGGATTTGAAAACACTTTATAACACGATAATAGAATTCAATAGAAATAGGTACATAACATAATTTTGCATAGTCAATAACATACCTAATTAGTTAGTCAAAATGGCTCCTAATAGAACTATTTTATTTTTCAACAATTAAAAGCAAAACAGTACGTTGTAACAATTAATTGTTGAATTCTCTAATTTATTAACCATGCTGCAATGAGTAAGTAAATGACAGAAATGAAATAAAATAAAACATTATTACTTATACAAAACCTCTCTCTCTCTCACCGATAAATCAGCTGATGATCTTTAAATAGTGAAACTGATTGTTTTTAATAAAACTAAGAACACTCTTTAAGAAGTCATCTTACATACAAAAAAAAAACAAAATCCATTTAATTATTTTATCGACATAGAAAAAGTCTATAATATGTAGCCCGCTGAATTTAAAATAGTAACACACACGCCTGTATCCCACCCTGGGGTAGGCATCACCGAATGGCTGATTCTACATCCTTAGTTCCTTTCGCTTCGCTCACAACCATCTCTTCATACACGGTCCTCGGTTACTTTACTTGCGGTTAAAATAGATAAAACCCAAAAATTTACTTTAATTTCTAATTATCTGCGCCGCGCGGTGTTACCCGCTCATCCCACGAAAACACTTCATTTTTTCGGAATAAAAAGTAGCATATGTGTTAAACCAGGGTGTCAGCTACCTTCATACCAAAATTCATCAAAATTGGTCCAGCCATAAACATACACATAAATACACTCACCAACTTTCGTCCTTATAATATTAATAGTAGATTGGAAAATAAATAAAAACTATACATAATAAAACTTAATTAAAAATAATCCCCCATTACTGAGGCCGTCTGAGGCATCGTCCCCAGCACGCTCGCCGCGTTTCCCCTTTGAATGGCGATGCTCAGTCTTTAGCGAAAAAGGAGCCCGCTCTGATATTACCAGATATTCCGATTACTATTTGTGAAACTTGTTAAATGTTTCAAGCAAGCAAATTCAAAAGATTAGATGGGTTAGATTTACGGATGTGAATAGACCACAGGTTGGAAGCTAATTCTCAGACCTTGTTTGCTAGGTTTAACCTTACAGGGTGCCCATGCTTCGTAGAACACGACGTCGTGACCCAGATGGAATAATAAATAATGTGAACCTGATTATAATTCGCAGCGCAGCGTTTTATGAAACTTTAGAGCTAATGTTGTGATTAAACTGATTATAGGTACTATACTACTATACTATTATAACTATGGACTGAAAATAAATAAATAAATATCAAATGTTGATAATAACAAAAATCTTTAAAATAATAATTTAAGAAATTGAATTTATATCCGTGTGATCACAAAAATCGAGGAACCCCATCGATATTTTATTTTAAGGATCGTACATCACATTTTAATGATAAAAAGAATCGGCTCATAAATGACGGATTTCGAAGTTCAGAAACATACTTGGCAACTTGAGAACCTCCTCGTTTTGAAATCTTTTAAAAATAATGAAAAATAGTCAGTTCATGATGATTTTTAGTCGGTGGTTAGGAGTTGTAATATATTAAATAAGCATCCAAAAATTTATTCAAAAGGTACCTCACATTGAATACCTACTACCATTAAATTGTTACAAATAAAATATTTTTGGTTCCGTCAATAGTGCGACCTCAATGTTACTGTGATCACTGATCACAATCACTTTACTGAATAAGAGAGATTTAAATAAAACAATTTAAACAAATTATATCGCGTATATTAATTATTTGAGCCTTCCTGACGTTTCGGTACCTTTACAGATACCGTTGTCAAAGGTTGACTGAGAAAAACACAATTGTTTTATTTAAACGTGTGACAGTCGCGGAAACCGAAGAAAATATTATGGATAAGAATAATTTTATTGATAGATAATAACTGATAACTGATCATCAATTAAAAATCATCGAGTATGTTTTAATTTTTAAATAAGACATAATGTACTAGTGAATAAAAGGTGTACTCACGGTGCTGGTGCGTCGCCCGGCTGCGCAGGAGTGGGGCCCCCGGCGCGCGCGCAGCGCTCTTCGGGAACGCTGACGCTGCAAACGCTGCAAGTCAGGGGACTTGCACTATTTATTGCATAAGTATTTGCATATTACAGTCTATGAGAATAGAGAATATAATATTTATTAAACGAAAAACAAAAAATAACATACCAGCTTAACCTATTCTAAACAAGAGTACCTATCTAACTAAATCCGATGTCTCCAAGATCACGCCCCTGCGGCAGGGTACCCATGATGCCGACTATATTCCCCGCTGAATAGCCAAGCTAATCCCTTGGCCAAAGAATAAGCCGGCTCTGTGGTCCGAAGAACATTATGACGGTTTTTTTTTTAATTGGCGGTACAGTGAATTATATAGAAGACATTTAGTCCTTTTAGAGTTCCGTGATTATGTCTGCCGTCAAGCGTTTCCTGGGACAAGGGCATCCCTCGAGGTTCTACACGACAACCAGCCGTGAACCGCCCTCATTGGCTTGCCACAATCCTGACCAGCTCCGATGTCTCTGGCTCTGTCACCAGTGGCAAATAGTAAATGGTCCTTAGAACCCGATTTCCGCCTTTTGACTATTTTATAGCATTTAAGCGAAAGGATTTAGAACTATCTCAGAGGAGTTTGCCATTGTAGTGTTTAAAAGGAAGAAGCGAAATCTTCTATAAAGGAGAATATTTGACAGAGAGCCCGGCGTTAAGCAGTAAATAATAGTTCCAATGCCTTCCGCATTTTAGCGCTAGAGTAGCAAGAAAGTATGAAAAAAGTCCAAGTTTTAGACGGTATATAATAAAATCGATGTTTTCGAGATGTGGTGTTGGTACGTATACGTTGGACTGCGATGCGACCTGACGAGTCGATATTTAAAGAACTGAACATCTCGACGCGAATTCGCGATATGCCGGAAAGAGCTGAACTTCTTCAGACATATTATGCGGTCCTCGAAGTGTCTGTAGAATCAGATTATTATAGTGCAAATTGATGGCAGACGCGCAAGGAAGGGCACCTACTAGTTACTTAAAAATTAACTTGCGCAGCAAAGCAGCAAATCATAACAACCTAATTAATTAATTATCAAAACCTATAAGTTGTGAACCCCTGAGCCGTGTCATGTTGCCTGTGAAACGAATGTTGACAGCGTTCCCGACTGAATCAAAACCTTACCTACTTATACCTTTTTGCAATACTATACCTACCTATGTACCTACCTACTACATTGCTTTGTTAAGACGCCGGGAAACATGCCTAATCTACTCGAATGAGGAGTGAGGGGAAGGGCACAATAATTTAAAATGTACCTAAGTAATTACTTTAGGCAACACTGTAGAGGGAGCCGAGAATAGCAAGGTTCGAAATCTTGCTACATATCACATTTATGCCAAATCCTTAATCGTAGATAGCTATACAGGGTGATCAATCCGAATGGGTCAGTAGGGAGAAAACGATAACTATAAGACATAGGGAAATCTGTTCTTAGGAACCATGGCTTCGATTTTAGATTTAAAACTGAGTTCAATTTTTTTTCGTATATCTCATGCATAACTGGGAATCGAACCCGATTAAAATTGGAGAGGAGAAGAGAAAAAGAAAAAAGATGTCAATCGATCCCATTCATTGGCAACAAATGTCTGTATAAAAGTACATACATTTAGAGTGCTCTAAGGCTCAGAAATTGCTGTTGAAGCTGAAAACGCTTCATACAAATATGCGTGCTGTGTATGAAAATAACTTTTTCCATTTGACCATGATAATTTCCGTTTAGGTTCATAGTTGTCATACAATTATTGTTTTGTTGAATTATGAGGATATTGGAAACAATTTCATATTTGTTATATGAAATTGTGTTCAATTTAATGTTCGTACCTTAAAGGAATGTCACTCTTTAACAGCAATTTCTAAAATGATATAATGATATAAATGTATGTAGTCCCATACAGACATTTGTTCTCAATAAAAAATAGGATAGATTGACACCTTAATTTTTTTTTTCTCTACTCAATTTCGACCGGGTTCGATTCCGGGTTATGCATGAGATATACGAAAAAATTTGAATGCAGTTTTTGATAAATCTAAAATCGAAGCCATGGTTTCTAAGAACAGATTTCCCTATCTCTTATAGTTTTCGTTTTCTCCCAACTGACCCATTTGGATTGATCACCCGGTATAGGCTAGCATAATCTTGCAGCGATTATGCTTGTCACGTGAGTCAGCATCTCCTGTCGCGCTCGCACTGTATTGAAAGAAAAGTGACAGGTAGTATTTCTCGCGCCGCGAGTCGCGCGACGAAGAGTCGCGTGTCAAAGTTATGCTATAGACGTACAGCGGGCCTGTGATGGTTAAGTTTATCACGTGATAAATAAGTGGCAAAGAATCGGTCACTCACACTCGCATTTTGTCAAAACGTGACGGATGCTTTGTCACTTATTTATCACGTGATAAAAGCAACCATCGCAGACCCGCTGAGATATTCTTAGCTAACTATGTTTAAGTGGCGAGACATTACTCTTTAACCCACGATATTTGTAACTCCTAAACACATCAACCGATCTTGATTTAATTAAGTGAGCGAGCGAAGCGTTTCCATTTCAGCTTGGCCTAAAATACTTTCGTATGTCCGGATGTTAGTTTGTCCGGATTTCCAGCTGTTCTCGCGTAGAGGTCGCATATCTCAACTGACTCAAGATGCCCGTTTCGCTTCGCTTGCGCGATAAATTATGTAGTAAATAAAAAATAAAATCAGCTCCCGTAATGAGTAGGCACTTGAACACTTGCAGGCAGCCTCCTTTTTTGAAGTCGGGCAGCAAAATGGCGCAGCGTTGCACTAATGCACCGCATTAGCATGCATTTGGCCGGCTCGCGGATGCCACCATTGTTATTCATGAAACGAGACACTGCTACGAAGGACGCGCTGGCCCGGTTCTAATATAATTAAGTTTGTAAATGAAGAAAACGATGCTAATGAAACTAGTACGGGTGGCTGAAATGATAGTAACCCCTTTTTTATAAATATCGGACAACCTCACACAAATCAATCTAGTCCCACAGTAAGCTCTAGTAGGCTTGTGTTATGGCCACTAGACGACGATAAACATACTAAAACAGATAAACACATACTTAAATACAAATAACATCCATGACCCAGGCACAAAAATATTCGAGCTCATCACACAAATATTTGCCCTTACCGGGATTCGAACCCAGGACCGCCGGCTCAGTAGGCCGTCAAAAATCCTTCAATCTAGAACCCGGTGACCCTTAATTTAAAAGGCTAAACCGCGTCAGGTGTTTTAAAAGCTATATTACCTACGCTACAATGTTTCGGCCCTCGAAACCAAAGTGACGACGAGATTGGCACATTTCGAAGTTTGAAGTGCATCTAGCCTACTGAACCGTCGGCCCTGGGTTCGAATCCCGGCAAGGGCAAATATTTGTGTACTGTGAAGGTTGTGCTTCACTGTAGGTGGTTGGCCACTGATTTAAGAAATAAAGATTGTTTGAAATTCGGAATGGACGAATGACGTCCGTCAATAATTGTAGAAATTGTAAAAATGTAATTCATTCTTTATCTAGCCTTCGGGCAATAAACAGTTATAGCAACGTACCTCTGCTCTTTTACTAGTCCATCTGACTGCATCCCCGACAGTACCCATAGTACAAGCAAGTTCCAATCAGACAACGTTTAGCCACATATTGCACTCCACACCCAACCAAGGCAGGCTCTGCCGTAAACTGGGGTTACTTTGATTCGTGGGTTAACATTGTTCACTTTGTATGCTTGCAGGTTGTTTCTAATAGCATTTGTAAAACTTTATTGTTAAGGTAGGCAATCACTATATTCACCATAAAAATACATAATAAAGCAACTAAAAACGTGCAACTCATAGCTTAAACATTTGTTAACAATGTCACCTCATGAATCAAAGTAACCCCAGACCCCAGTTCACAATACGAACCGCGCGAATAGCCGATACACCAGCGCACCAGCCCGTCTAGCACAACATGGCTTCGCGGTTCTTGTCCCGTCACTCTCTTAAAGTACTGTGAAAAAAGAGACAGGTAATATTTCTCGCGCGTGAAAGAGTCGCGTGTCACAGTTGTTCTAGAAGTGCAGGTACTCCGCTCAGTCTCTCTTATTCTAACAAGATCATTTGGCCGGTCAGTCGTATCGCCACACTCTAACGGAGATACCACGTCTTTGCGCGACAACATCAGCAGCGGTGCGCGGTACGTATGTCTCGCTCACTCATATGGCCGCCGCGCTCGGATCTCTCGCTCAACCGCTCGCTGAGTCGCTGGTAGCGCAGAGTCGGGGCATCTACGATGCTTGCCATTTTTTGCAAACAACCAATAAAATACAGTCATCCAGTACACAAGCGACTTTTGCGAGAGTCAAGATCATAAAATTCTATACTTACTTACTTAGTCTTGTATTCCTACGTGGAAGTGTCTCTGAAACGATGAAAGTGCTCAAATGAAACATCAGGGGCCATTTCACGGAGATACAAATAGGTAACAAGTGGAAGTCTCTTTTCAACTTCTTATATTAAAAAGAAACTTCTGCTTATAAATTGTAGCGTGTAGCTTCGTGAAAGAGGCCCCAAATGGGATTGGAATTAGTTCAGATACAGTTTATTTTTATTACTTCGGCGTACCTACCACTTTGTAATAAAATTCCTGCGTCCTTAATGCAGCTTACACTTTCGTAAAATAGTCACTGACGAGAAGGATGCAGAAATTTGAAGTGTTGAAGTTATCTCCATACGTGTCTGACATTGCATAGCATCCCTCTCGTCAGTGACTAATTTAGGAAAGTGTAATAGCCGCATAAGCCTTAACTGTACTGTACAATGAAGCCCCGTGTCTGTGAGATTTTAGGTATCTGTATTAAGGAGCAGCCTCACCGCGAGTATTCGAAAGTCATGTCATTTCATGTTCATACGTAATTATATACTTTTTGCTACATTATACCATTCACCTATAGAACGGACGCTCCCTTATAGGGTACACTTCGTTTATTTTGATTAGATATTTTAATTGCGTCGAATTTCCTTGGGTTGGTTAAGTATTTGTTTATAAAATACCTTCGCAGTGACGCCAATACGAATATCATACGCAATCAGAATTAACTTTTCCACAAGTCTCCTATTTCTCTGTAGGTATCAATACGACCTAATAAGCATTGTGTAAACAACGCCAACGCGACTATTAGGTATTGTTCTCGAACATCGCTCATTCTAGTACCTACACATTCTACATCTATCTATATAATATTATAAAATTGTTAAAACTTATTGAACCGGTTCTATCGCGATATTTGGATTTAAGTACCTTCATTATCATTACCTGACGTTTCAACACGGTTTCACGTGACGCGGACCCGGTTCAATAAGTTTTAATTATGTGTTCAAACCGCGAGAGTAGAAAGTGTTATATTATAAAATTGTATTATCAGTAATCTGTTTTCTATGAAGAAGGGTCATGATTTCAGGAAAAATCTTAAAAGCGTGATGCAGGAATTGTGCGCGCGATGCTTGCCGTACAGCGCTATCTGTAGTTAAAAGGCCTTATTCCTATTAAAATGTTGATTGTTTTAGACATTTTTCTCTATTATCAAACATGTTTCTTAACATATTATTGATGTTACTACCTAGAACAGGGCTATTGGGATCTATTGGTATATATTTGAAACCTACAGTTTGAATTTTTCATTGATAATTTTTGTTTCAAAAAGTACTCCAAATTGTCAAAATCCACGCGAAGTTTTTTCAACTTATTTTCGACAGCACGCAATAAAAGCATTAAATAGCTACGTTACTACCTAGAACTCGAGGAAAAGTATTATTTACTTCAAAAAGTTGGTTGAAATTATCAATATATTTGTCATAATACGAAAAAAAAAATTTTTAAAAGGAATAAGGCCTCTTAAAATTGTCTTTCGCCGCTCATCGCGCCGAGCTGGCTGGACGTATTTCACACGATCTAAATCCCAGGTAGATGACATAGACTAACAGACTGACCTCAAGACGACTTTGTCAAGCTAGGTACACACGTCTGCTGGTTCGAGTGCCCGTGCACGCCAGCACACACACGCTAGGCGCTGGGGCAGTGGGCCTGCCACGCCTAGAGCAACATGTCGGTTACTGCCGTAAGGCTGCCGAGTAAGCCATGATTTACGATACGATACTGGACGTATGTTAAATAATTTTGGTACAGAGATGGCTGGACATCCAATGATGGTTATGGAATAGGTACATTTTCACAAGGAAAGGAAAAAGTTTTATTCGGGCGAAGTTACCTTTTTTAGTAAATAATAGTAATACTTTTGCAATTTGACGAAATCCTTTCCTTTAAGTTTTTTAAGCTTCTGTCATACAAGCTTATAAGTAGGAAATAATAAATTCAAAGTGCCAAAAGTACCTACAATATTGACTCGATAAGTAGCTGTATTTATCAAATAGGTACTTCTCTGTCATTAGTATATCTATGAAGTGACGCGAATTGCATATGAAATATTAAATGAAATTAATTAATTCATAGAGGAAATTCGTATCAATTTAGTTTTAACGCATCGCTAAACCACCCTTATGAAATGCATTTTCGCTTCCCAGGTAGATCCACCATATGATAGTGTACCTACTACGTACCCCCTCAAAGGACAGACATGAACAAAAAATTACTTTATTGCACAAGACACAAAAGTATAAAATGGCGGTCTTAACGCCAAGAGGCATTCTCCACCAGGCTTGAGAAACATTTCTAAGGTGCTAGTTGCCGTCCGGGAACCTGGTTCCTGGTACATTGCTGCTCAGCGGGTACCTACATTGCTTGCTCGTTGCAAATCTCTGGGAGCGCGTGTGGGGCAGTTCCATGTTCCATTACCTACTCCCCTGAAGGTGTTCGCGGATAGCATGCAGTCCTTTATTCACTTATTGGATGTAGGTACTATGGGCTGCATTCTGCTGAATTCTGGAATATTTTTGTTCATGTCTGTCCTTTGAGGGGGTACGTAGTAAACTATCATAATGGTGGATCTACCTGGGAAGCGAAAATGACATTTCATAAGGGTGGTTTTAGCGATGTGCTAAAACTAAATCCATACGAATTTCGTGAATGAATTTCATTCATACGAATTTGGCGTCACTTCATAGATATGCACCTCTATAGTTAAAGAAAATTCGATTCAAATGTATGGAAAATTTGGCAAAATTAAAGGACAACTTTTATCTATCAGGATATTTAGGTTATAGAGCAAAGATAAGAGACGGAACCTTAAAAAAACTTCCAAAAATATACTTAGTTATAGTCTGGGTACATTTCTAAACCTTTTTTAAGGTACCTTAAAAGGAAAAACGGAAGCATTATAGTATCGGGGGGCACGGCAGTGCCCCCGCCAAGTCGAGCGCGAAGCAAACACTGCCGTACCATCCTTTACTGGAACCATTTCGCCGCATTTTCAGGCCCCTATTTGAGCACCTCTGGATAAGACCAGAACGCAGAAATTTTCGTCATCCAGTAAGCTATAATCACATACTTAAAGTCCAAAATTTCAAGTCTGTAGGTCATTTAGTTCCGAAGTTAAGCGAAAGCAAAGTTTCACATTTATGACACTCACTCACTCACTCACTCACTCATGATCATCAGTAAAGAACTAGTACTTCCCATAAATTCAGAGAGCTGAAATTTGGTACAGAGTTAGGGTTTAATGGCCACATAAAGCGAAAACTATAAAAATTGGCCAAGTGCGAGTCCGACTCGCGCATGAAGGGTTCCGTACCATAAAACAAGTTTGTTGTATGGGAGCCCCCCTTAAATATTTATTTTATTTATTTTTAGTATTTGTTGTTATAGCGGCAATAGAAATAGATCATCTGTGAAAATTTCAACTGTCTAGCTATCACCGTTCTTGATATACATCGGGGGGCACGGCAGTGCCCCCGCCAAGTCGAGCGCGAAGCAAACACTGCCGTACCATCCTTTACTGGAACCATTTCGCCGCATTTTCAGGCCCCTATTTGAGCACCTCTGGATAAGACCAGAACGCAGAAATTTTCGTCATCCAGTAAGCTATAATCACATACTTAAAGTCCAAAATTTCAAGTCTGTAGGTCATTTAGTTCCGAAGTTAAGCGAAAGCAAAGTTTCACATTTATGACACTCACTCACTCACTCACTCACTCATGATCATCAGTAAAGAACTAGTACTTCCCATAAATTCAGAGAGCTGAAATTTGGTACAGAGTTAGGGTTTAATGGCCACATAAAGCGAAAACTATAAAAATTGGCCAAGTGCGAGTCCGACTCGCGCATGAAGGGTTCCGTACCATAAAACAAGTTTGTTGTATGGGAGCCCCCCTTAAATATTTATTTTATTTATTTTTAGTATTTGTTGTTATAGCGGCAATAGAAATAGATCATCTGTGAAAATTTCAACTGTCTAGCTATCACCGTTCTTGATATACAGCCTGGTGACAGACGGACGGACGGACGGACGGACGGACAGCGAAGTCTCAGTAATAGGGTCTCGTTTTTACCCTTTGGGTACGGAACCCTAAAAAATAGGATCATCGAAGATCTGGAGTACTCTGATTAGAAAACACAAGAGCCCAACCAAACTATTAGAGATCGACCTACCGCCTTTACAAAAAATATTCAACTTGTTGTTGTGTTCGGTTGGCCGCCATCGCGACTGATCGTCTCTCCTGATGATGGATCGCGTACCGATTCGAAACATGTCGAGCGTTATTCGTTTTTTAATATTTAATATTCGTTTCAGTATTTTAATATTCAACTTGGTGGGCCGCTTCATTTGGTGTCAAAAATCCAAGGTCTGAAGTATTTTGACGCCGCGTTTTGCTCGGTTTGTAGACACCTGCCGGCGGTCCCGGGCTCGAGTCCCGGTCAGGGCAAATATTTGTGTGATGAACTCGAATATTTGTGCTTGGGTCATGGTTGTTCTATGTATGTAAGTATATATTTATCTATATAAGTATGTATATCGTCGTCTAGTACCCATAACACAAGCCTTCTAGAGCTTAATTTGGGACTAGATCGATTTGTGTGAGGTTGTCCGATATTTATTATTTATCTGATGAAGAACCCTCAGCTGGTTTCAGCTGTATTAGAGATATGGTAATGCCCCCTTCTACTATTGGTACATAAAAAAATCGACTGTCATTGCAAAAATCCAGCGTAGTGGGACACATCTTCTAATTTAATCTAGCCTATAGCGTCCCACAGCTGGGCGGGTTACGTATTACAATCCCGAAAGTTCATAATACCTACAGTTGAAATACCGATGGTCAAAATACCGAAAATAAAAATACCGAAAGTTCAAAAAGCCGATATTCGATAAACCGAAGCTCAAATTAGCTATTTTCAGAAAATCGAAAGTTCAAAATCTCGAAACCTACGCTCGCCTCCGCAGCTTCGGCTTTTTGGTCACCTTCGGCGACCAGCCTCAGCCGCTGCGGCTCGCTTGATGCCCGCACTTTCTTACGGCGGCCGGGGGCTGCCCTCCCTCCGCGCCTCCGGGCTTTTATATCAATCTAGGGGTAGGGCAGACAAGACGACGTGGAATCGGGGTTGACAAGACCAGCTTCGGTTCTGTGGCAAGTCGATTAAGAAAAGGAAAGAGTCCGGGAAAGTGGGAAATTATGAGACTAAATATTCGATATTATGATAAAATATTCTGTCATGGACTGCCAACCGAACCGAACTTGTCTGGAACCGAAGCTGTCAACGCTCGCCTTTTTGGTCACCTTCGGCGACCAGCCTCAGCCGCTGCGACTCGCTTGATGCCCGCACTTTCTTACACTAGGGCGGAGGGGCTGTACATCCCGCAGCGCCGGAGCAGATCGGTTCCACAGAAGAGTTCACTAATAAATAAGTAGTAAGTATAGTAGTAGGCAAGAAGGTTACGTAATTTAGGTTAATATTCTTTGTATAAAATAAACATTAGAATCTGTAAGACCACAGAAATATAATTCTCGAGAGTTTAAATAATATTCCGGATTACAACCTTCAGGCAGGATCATAGTCTTCGGGATTATAATCTTCGGGATTACAGTCTTCGGGATTACATTGTTCGGGATTACAGTCTTCGAGATTATAATATTCGGTATTTCATCCTTTCGATCAAACGTTCTTTCGGGATTTTAAACTTTCGGTCAAATAAACATTCGACATTTTAATTTTCGGCTTTCCGTCCATAGGTCTTATGAAATTCGGTATTTTGAACTTCGGCATTGTAATACGTACCCGCTGGGCGAATGCCTCCCCTTCTGCTTTTAATACGCATATAAATAAAATTAAAGGAAAACTCTAGATAAGACTAGACTGGCTTTTATACTTATACTTACAAGTTTACAAGAAGAAATAGTCGAACGATTAACTTTATTCTACTCGAACATTACACAAATTAAAAAAAACAAATTACACCAAAATATTAATTTCGCTCAAAATTTGGTCAAAATATAATGCATTGGACTAAGAATGGCGGTGATACACGTCGCTAGATGGCGCTGACTGTATTTTAAAACGCGCCTACGTTTGTTTTTCCGATAACCTTATATGGCGATGTGGCAACCGGCCGCGTTACAGTCGTTTACGAAATTCTTCTACTGCGCTTGGAAACGTTTGCTAGGGATTAGGAGGGATTATTTGCATTTCGTTAATTTCGCTTATTATTTCGTGAGGTTCGCTAAAGTGAATTAGCAGGTTGTTATAAAACAATATGCCCACGTTTCTACAAAAAGAAGTGAAATCCCACCAAAAACATTCTGTAAAAAACTAGCCAAGTCTCGATGGAGCTGCTTGTTTATCTCTAAAAAGTAATGAAATCTAGACAAAGTCGTACCAAGTCTAAGGTTCCTTACTGCGATTTCTTTATTATTATAGTTAATGTTGTGTGACTTGGCCGTTGAAGGGTACACAAGGGTACAAAACCAGGTGCTCCATGATACCATTGCACCAATCTGTCGCCAGAACCGCTCCCCATTGACGATGGAAAATTGCCACTTGGAAAACGTTGATTCAATAACCAGTCAATTGTAGGCTTGATAAAGCTGCGTATTTCAATAATACTTATGTATAGGTGAGCCTGAAACAAACAGTATAAAAAATATTTCTAGTACAGACGGACCTCTAATCATTGATAGAAGTCCGTCTGTACGTCTATTTTATGTTAGATCGGTGGTCGATTTGACGCTCCAAAAAGAAGAGAGCAGAAGTCAGCAGAATGAGACACTAGCGTCAAATTACCAATACCAGTATGGGCTATTATCTCGCTTAACAAACATAGCTAGTTACAACAGATATAACATTACGTGTAAACAAAATTGACTTGTTCTGGGGACAGATTGGTGCAATGGTGTCATGGAGCACCTGGTTTTGTACCCTTGTGTACCCTTCAACGGCCAAGTCACACAACATTAACTATAATAATAAAGAAATCGCAGTAAGGAACCTTAGACTTGGTACGACTTTGTCTAGATTTCATTACTTTTTAGAGATAAACAAGCAGCTCCATCGAGACTTGGCTAGTTTTTACCCGACTACGGCAAAGCCAAAAGGAAGGGTTATAAGTTTAGCAGTCTATGTATGTATGTATATTTATATGTAACTGTGTTCCACCATAGCGCGAAAACTACTCAACCGATTTTAGTGATCGAGGTGTCCATCAATTCGTTATTACAGTCCGGGTGACATAGGCTACATTTTTAACAGACTTCAAAAAAGGAGGACGAGCGAGAGCAAAAATTCAACAGAAAATAAATAAAAAAAACAACAGATTTGAAAAATTATTTTTTTGTTGGAAAGTTAACACTTCAGTTATTATCTCTTAGAAATATGGTAAAGATCTGATGATGGAATCCATCAGAAATCGACAGAACTCTGCAAATATAATAGTAACAAGTACAATTTCTTTATTATTTTCTGAAGTGATTCAGGTATCTGTTGTCAGAAGCATAATTTGACCAAGTGGAACTGATGCAGAAGACCACGAAAGGTGATTGGAACTATAATATGTTTGTATTAAAGTATGCTCTAGCAGAGCGCTTACACTACTTAACCGATTGTGATCTATAACATGTCCATCGATTTGTTATAATGGTTGACATTGCGTAGGCCATATTTTTAACCGACTTCAAAAAGTGATGGTGTGGTTGAGTATATTGCTTACAATAAAACCGATTTCAGTCATTACTTTCACCCGAATAAGGCAAAGCCTTAGCAAAGTAATACTTTATTTATATTCGTATTCAAATATCTTACCATGATTATGATGACGCGTAACGTACTAAACCAATTTGATGAAAGAGGTACCAACAGAATAGTAATAATGAAACCAAATAAGTACTATGATGATAAGAATATGGAAAACGTAGGAAAACCATCATAAGAAGACTAGCAGCTCCAGACTCAAACGGCAAAAAAGGAGCAAATCTTATAAAACTTTTGAGTCTACGGAGGCAATGGTGACATAAAATATGGGGGGCTCGGGGGGCGGAGCCTCCCGCCATAAAAAACTACAACGTTCTAAAACGGCAACAAGGAAGCAAATCTTATTGAATTTTCGAGTCTACGGAGGCGATGGCGATAAAAGATATGGGGGGCTCGGGGGGCGGAGCCCCCCGCCTTAAAAACACAACATTATAAAACGGCAACAAACAGCAAATCATATAAATTTTTGAGTCTATGGAGGCAATGGTGACACAAAATATGGGGGGCTCGGGGGGCGGAGCCCCCCGCCTTAAAAAATACAACATTTTAAAACGGCAACAAGGAAACAAATCTTATAAAACGTTTGAGTCTACGCAGGCAATGGTAACATTAAACATGGGGGGCTCGGGGGGCGGAGCCCCCCACCTCAAAAAATACAAAATTTAAAACGGCAACAAGGAAATAAATCTTATAAAACTTTTGAGTTTACGGAGGCAATGGTGACATAAAACATGGGGGGCTCGGGGGGTGGAGCCCTCCCCATGAAAAACTACAACGATTTAAAACGGCAATAAGGACGGCAAATCTTATAAAACTTTAGAGTCTACGGAGGCAATGGTGACACAAAATATAGGGGTTCGTGGGGTGGAGCCCCCCGCCATAAAAAACTACAACGTTCTCAAACGGCAACAAGGAAGCAAATCTTATGAAACTTTTGAGTCTACGGAGGCGATGGCGACAAGACATGGGGGGATCGGGGGGCAGAGCCCCCCGCCTTAAAAAATACAACATTTTAAAACGGCAACAAGGAAACAAATCTTATAAAACGTTTGGGTCTACGCAGGCAATGGTGACACAAAACATGGGGCTCGCATAAAAAATTACAACGTTCTAAAACGGCAACATGGAAGCAAATCTTATGAAACTTTTGAGTTTATAGAGGCGATGGCGACATAAAATACGGGGGGCGGAACCCCCCGCCTTATAAAGAAGAAGAAAGCAGATCTTATGGAATTTTCGAGTCTACGGAGACGATGGCGACATAATCGGCAGGTTAAAGGCACGGCCCAATATGTAATATAATATGTAATATACGTAATAATAAAAATATGTAATACTCACCCTAAATTATAAGAACATTTACTAATACGCTATGGATTATATTTTATCAGAAATAAAATTTTATTCATTCATTCATTCATAAGACATGGGGGGCTCGGGGGGCGGAGCCTCCCGCCTCAAAAAACACAAAATGCTAAAACGGCAACAAGGACGCAAATCTTATGAAACTTTTGTGTTTACGGAGACGATGGTGACATAAAACAACGGCTCGGCCGGGCTCGGCTCCATAAAAATTACAACGTTCAGAAACGGCAACCAAATCAAATCGGCGGCAAATCTTATGAAACTTTTGAGTCTACGTAGGCGACGTAAAACACGGGGAGCTCGGGGGGCGGGGGCCTTATAAAAAACAACGTTCTAAAACGGCAACAAGAAAGCAGATCTTTTGAAATTTTAGAGTTAACGGAGGAGATGGTGACATAATATATGAGACGGGTATGGGGGTCGCACCTAAACTTTTTAGTTAAACTAAGAGATGGGGATAGGGGGAGATGGGCGATGGAACCCCCGCAATAAAAAGAATACGTTATCCTTAAACGTAGATACAAAGTAGCAGATCTTATGAAACTTTTGTGGTAACGGAGGAGATGGTCACATAAAACACGGGGGGCTCGGGGAAACTTTTGAGTTAACCTAGGAGATGGTGACATAAAAGATGGTAGTGATATATATATATGGATTTCCAAATAGTTTTTTCTGTTTTGCTTTTTAAGTTGCTGAAAATGTTGTGTCGTCAATGTAAATAATTGTCGTTAAGACGTGATTATATTTAATATTTAGATGTTGTGGAATTGAAAAAAATATACAAACGAATAATCTCTTTTAGCGTAAAAATATTAGAGGTGTATGAAATTGTTTTTTTTTATCGTTTGTTTTCCATCATAAGTTTTCAGTTGTCTACAGGTCCACAATACGATAGAGGCACTGGTTGGTCTCGATAGCTGAAATTCGACGTTGGTATTCAACGTTTGCGTATAAATTATTCTTAGTTTTGCCCGACTATGGTACTCGTAAAGTCAAAGGGAAAAGTATTAAGTCATGTATTTATGTATGTTCCACGATAGCGCTTAAACTACTCGACAGATTTTGATTACTGAGTATATTTTAACAGACTTCAAAGGAGGATGTAGCGATACAGCGACATTTTTTTTACTTACATATGCATTTATATTCTTTACTGCATCATATTATGCAAAAACTGAAAATATTGAAATAAAATAAAAGATTAAAAAACTTAAAACCCGACTACGGAGAAACGAACTAAAAAGTTAAAAACAAGGTAGAAAAATCGGGTATCATCGCCTTATTCCACAAGATAAGACATTTGACATGTAAAATGTTCTTGTATATATTTTATTCTACTGAAATCTTCTGTTACTTAACAACAATAACATTATAATTTAATTCAAATGCCGTAGTCGTGCGTTGTCGACTATTAAAAAAACTGCAACTATACAACGAAATTTCCGTATTTTTAGTTAGATCGCCATCATCATCAAACTCTTCTTAATATCAATATGATAACGATGTGTAGCCGTGTAATAATGCTGTGCGTCCGTTTTATTCTCGACAACTAGACACTATAGGTAGGTTTTTTTGCTACACAATATACCATGTTCTTAAAAAAACTAAATAAAATGAATTCTGCTGCTACGGCTACTATATTATATAAGCGGTTTAATTCGTATATGATATATGCATGTTTGCTCTTTTACTGTTTGGAGATATGTAAAAGGAAGATTGTATCGCGGGTAGTTAATGCCACAACGCACGACTAAGGCATTTGAATTAATTTATAATGTTATTGTTGTTAACTAACAGAAGATTTCAGTAGAATAAAATATATACAAGAACATTTTACATGTCAAATGTCTTATCTTGTGGAATAAGGCGATGATACCCGATTTTTCTACCTTGTTTTTAACTTTTTAGTTCGTTTCTCCGTAGTCGGGTTTTAAGTTTTTTAATCTTTTTTTACAGAATGTTTTTGGTGGGATAATACTTACATGCATTTGAATTTTAATTAAGGCTATGTTAATAAAAAAAATAATTATCTTAACTTAGGGCCGATTGTTCAATCACTAGATAAAACATATCTGTCAGATAAATGTTGGCTGTCACTTTTCTTTTATATGACGGGAGAAAAGGATAGCAATAATTTTAACTGGCAGATAAATTTATCTGATGACTGAACAATCGGCCTTTAGTCAATTATTAAGTCTATGTTACTAACAGATGTGTTGTAGATATGGATCAATGTGCGATTTTTTTTGGCTACGAGCGTAGCGCTACAATATCAAAGGATTGCGAAAGTGTGAATCTTATCACTTTTCTATGTATAGACACTTACCAAATTCCATAAAAATAGATCGTGTCCAAAAGTGTTTTAAAAATTTGATCAGACTTCAAAAAGTAGGTTCTTAATTCGTTGGAATATTTGTGCACGAAAATTTTCTGCACACATTTTATATTTGGCATTCCAGATTTTATTTAGTCACCAGTTACCAAATCATATCTTGATTAACAGGTTCATAGTCCCGAAGCAATGTGCAGCCTTCTTTCGACAAGACTATAGTAATAATGACATTAAACGCCCAGGTAATTTGTGCTGCATGGACGTACTAGTGAAACCACCCATGAGGCACATATGCCTCTTTGGACTGATAATCTTTAAAATAAGTTAATTTTGCTCTGATATTCTACTTTGGTCACATAGCTCGCAAAGACCCTGGCTATTTGGAGAGACTAATGGTGATGGGAAAGATGGACGGCACCAGAACTCGCGGCAGAAGCCCAATACGATGGTGTGATCAGATATCCAATTATATTTATATCCAACAAACTGAATACGACGTTAGCAGCGCGCAGAAGTGGAGAGCTGCTATCAAAAATATTAATCGGCGGAGTCACAATCCTCAGCAGTGAGGGGACCGACTAGAAGAATCTTGGTCTTCCTCTGCCTCTTCTTTCGTTAACTATAATCTCCATGAGCCTCCGTTTGTGATATTAGGAGGTCGCCCTTTCCTCCTAAGACCCAACGGCCTATTTTAAAGACCAGAGATCGTACTCATTGCAGCCCAATGACATGTATGAATTTATCAAATATCCACCCAAGGTCCTAGAATTATGACACAAACTAAAAACCTAAAATAAGGTCACTGTTTCGCTATCACAAATGTCCTAAAAATAGATTGGGTCGGTCTTAGGAGGTTAAGGCGTTTCATAGACCATTCGCTCCTCCAGGCGTTTACTGTCCGCCTGAAACGCCAGGAGCTCTTAAATTATGAATAAATTAAATCAGATTTCTCATTTGCCCCCGCTGAAGTGCGGCTCAATGTTTAAGGTAACCGGTACGTTGATGCGCCTACTAGTGATGCTGATGTCATGAAACTTAACCAATGAAACACAATTTATCAATCATACAATATGTATTTAATATAAGATACAGTACTTGTGACAGGTGGACAAACCATAGTATTTCAAAATTCTTATAAATCACTACATTGAACAAACTTCAGGGTTCGAGATTAAATTAACATTCACTATTATTATGCCCAAAATGTGATAAATAAATTGAGGTAGATTCCCCATCTTCAACTCGGGGTCAAATTATAAAATAATTGTCGGATTCACCTTACAGGGATAAGCAAATAAAGACACATTAGGCATTATACTATATAATTAAAATATCTACAAATTGAATATAATTAGTGCACACTATTCGGGATACAAGGCTCCTCATATAGTTACTATTGTATTCTCGTCAAACATTTACAATAAAGGAGAACATTCATATAATAAACGCATTTAATATAGGAAACAAGTCGGAGACCGTCGCTACCGCCGCGCCTCCGCGCCACGCGAACCAGATTACAGTATAATGCAGTAATAACAATACTATACTATTTACATTCAGACACCGCCCATAGCGAGCTATAAGCTTCGTCAACACATTTGGTTACTACCCGGTTGAGTTCAATTCGCACCTACTGGGTGCAAGCTTTACTTTTCCGGGATATACTTAGGCCTCATTCCACTCTGATCCCCATCTTTAGTGATTAGAATGAAACAAGTCCAAACTTCGCGCCATCTGCAAGCTGTAATATGCTTCACATCACAATCGATTCACTAATAAACACGGAGCAGAAAAACTTTACCATCAGATTTGTCCGTAACTAGAAGTAACAAAGTCAGCGATTTTGTTCACGGTTACAAAAAAATATGAACACAGTTAAATCGCCAGAAAGTAATTAAGGGGTTACAAAGTTGCGCAAAAAATACAACATATCGTTGGAAACATGCTATTACTATACTGGTGGCAGTGGTAAAAATATAGTCTTTCCTCACTTAAGAATATATCAATGTATCTTTTCGATATAATTTAGTCCCTCGCCAAGACAAGGCTCACAAAATAGTTCTCTGCCTAACCATTCGAATTCCTAACTCTAATCTACGGGAGCTAGTTATAATTTAATCCGGATAGTTATTACTTTATCGATCACTTAATTTAGTGCCACTTGCACGAATGCCAATCCTTATATACAATTGTACTTGTGACAACGTTCGGCGACGAGCCGACGTCATACTGCCAAGCGGACTGGCGAGTTAAAGTGGCACCGTGACGCATTCAATGTAGCAAAATTTGAATTTGTACTTAAACTTTTCCTAGGCCAAATGTTTCACGAAAATTGCTGACTTTCAAGCGTTAATAAATTCATATAAATTAATAGAAGTACTGAATTGGGGCGGTTACTTCTCGCTCGGTCTTAAATTTTACTGCCATTCTTATTTGAGATCAAATATTCAAGTCCATACTGTTACTCGGATAAAACAAAAATGAATTTTGTCTTTTTTTTGTTTTGGTGTCGAATTTCACTAAAAAATTAAATTACATTAAAAAGCGAGCCAATAAAATATGGCACTACGATCAGTGCTGAAAATAATTACGCTAAAATTTTTATTTTAATAAAAAAATAATCAGTTCATTGGAAACGCTCCAAAAAGAAGTCCTAATCGGTTTAAGGTTAGCATACGATTCCATAGACACACCGACAATCAGGCACCAACTTGACTAATAGAGAAATTTTCCTATTACACCTTCTTTGGGTTCCTCCCGCGCTCCGACCTACGTCTCCACACTCCGAACACCGGCCTCTATAGAGCTTGTTTTGGTTGTTAGGATAGAAAATACTATACACTATCATTATCATTAAACAGCTACAGTTCAATTTATATCCTAATATCAAATGTAGGCAATTCCTAAACCCAACAACCGAGTAGCTCTGTCGCACCCAGCTAGCCGCGGACCAGAGCCTATACTTCCAAGCTTTATTCGACCCGTGCCGTTCCTCTATAACTGAACCGAGGTACACGATCCGAGGTTTCGTCTTGGGAGTACAACCTCAGAGCCGCATGCGGACTTTCGTCCCTCTCATTACGCTAAGACCGCTTCACACGCTACGAGTCTAACACACTCCTAAACCGGCTAATACAACAACCCCGCAAAGCGATAGTCGGAAAAATACGATGGTGTCTTATTATTGTATCGTTTTATATTCATGTTACACCATTTCACACACAATTCACCCTAACTTAACACTAGAGGCACTAACTAAAAATACTAGCGAGATCGTGTGAGCACAGAACACAATTTTTATTCACTTGTATGTAATTCTTACGGCTAAAAAGGCATTATTAATTAGTCTGACAACTTCTGTATAGTGACATCAAAAAGTTTTACACCTAAATTCTGCTATGGACATTAAAATATCAAAATCATTGGCATGGTATGTTTGATAACTGTATAATTATTGTATTCCATCGTTTATTGACAGCTTAAAGGTAATCTAAATTAATATTCACGATTGGTGTAACGTCCTCGTCTCGCCGACGATATAACAATGAACAACGCCACAAGTAATAACTATTCATGTATAAATCGCACTCAATTATTGCTTCAATAGACCTCCAGGTGTAGGTAATACTTCATTAAATAACAAAAACAGTCTGTTTCGACGGAACTTGCGAGTCAACTGGCTAAGAATCGCCAGAGTTTTTTCAGAAACTCGGTTGGTGCTTTCTCGGATGTGCAGGAGAATAAATTTCATAGGCGATCTTTAGCGATATTGACTCAAGCAAAATTCCTTATTAACATTGCATTTAGATTCAACTAACTTGAGATTTGCTACACAGGTTTTGGTCGATATAAATCTAAATATTATTAGTTAGCGGAATCTCAATGCAAGTCTACAGAGTATAGTTAATGTTTATTTTGAAAGAAAATTCCACGTACTCGTATATAATTCATATTAGATTTACTTCACTACATTTTCTGCTAAAACTACAAATAATCCATATACGAGTTCAGGAAAGTTTTTTTCATAATACAAATGGGCAGAAATTAGATTTTGTATTATTTTGTAGTTTTTTTTTTTTAATTCTATTTCATTCGATGGACTTACACTACAAAACGAGTAATAAGTTTTAGTACATAAGTAGACAAAAGTAAGTCTCAATTTTCGATCATCCATGAAACGGAAACACGACTGTATAGAACTCATTTTTGGAATTTAAATATTACCTTTAGAACAGTTCTGTTTTTGGCGTCATAGACATATCAACGATCTAATTTCTGCGTGTTTGTCACTCGAATTC
Source organism: Apotomis betuletana (assembly GCA_932273695.1). NCBI lineage: Eukaryota > Metazoa > Arthropoda > Insecta > Lepidoptera > Tortricidae > Apotomis > Apotomis betuletana. The sequence goes on along the minus strand of OW026303.1, from coordinate 4,844,561 downwards.
CTCAAATAAATTGTTCATGAATCAGTTAACAACATTGTGCGTGGAAGTGAACATGTCATTAATATATAAAGAATCTTATCACAAAACTTTTATTGCTAAAGTACACTTGTCGTTGCTACCGTCGTGGTAGTTTACAATTACAACTAAACACAACATTGGCAGTGTCGTTTTGATCGGCCGCTGATGCAATGCAACTGATTTCAATGGCTTTTAATTTCTCCCTTTGTAATTAGAGTATGGAAACTTGAGGTGCTTTCATAGAATCGTAGGGAACCAATTGCACCACAGCCGCGGCACGTAATTGAACATAAGTAGACAGTTGTTGATTCTGTAAAGCGTCATTGAACATTGCTTCGGTCGATTAGAACACAAAGATTGGACTTCAAAACCTCGAATATCAAAATTGAACTCTACTTACAATCCTAACAACTAATTGCGAGTCTGATATGAACGTGGATCGTCGGGTCAAAAGTGAACACTATGCTGGCAGGCACTTCGCGCCTAACTAACTAACTATCGACACCTAAACCGACTCGACAAATCAATTGGCACCACGAACAGAAAGCGGAAGCGAAGACACGGGCGAACGGAGCACACCGATGAAGCGAACTCAAATATACTCTAAGTCAAACGAACCGTCTCTATACGCTACTATGTACACATTGGCAGTGATACGTGCGTCGCTGGTCGCTCTTATCCTACTTATCTTAAAAATATTCAGACTACTCCGTCCCGTCGGAACAACCTTTTAAACTAAATCGCCTATGTTACATCGTCGAATACTCGAACGGGCCGAACTCGGCGCCTTACTCAATTTGTACACTCCGAGCTAACTATGTACACGTTTGTTCGTACCGTCGCCGCACGCGCGGCCTTTCAATATCATTATAAAAAGTAAGCATCAGTCTTGTGAATAAAATTTTACTTCCGCTATCGACACTACGTCTAACACCGCGGACCGTCGACGAATCTTTGGCGCGAATTTCCCTAAACGCGGCCACCGGCCGCCGGAGAATCAACATCTGCCTCGGCCGCCGCACTAGCGGCCGTCTACCGTCCTACGACCGTCGAGCCGCAGCCGCTCGACGGGACAACAAACTAAGCTCGACAACTCGAGGGGACGAGAAGCGTCCACGCGTGACCAGTCTGACGCCTACCGGCCGCAGGGCCAGAAGGCGTTGCCGCCGTACCTGCGGCCCTGCTTGCGCTTCTTGGCGCCGCTCACCTCGACCTTGTCCTGGCGGTCGTCCTCGCGGTACACGAGCGGCACGTTGGTGGCGTTGCAGTCGTCCTTGGGCGCGGCGAGCTTCCTCTTGGCGAGCAGGTTGTTGAGCAGCCGCTCGGACGTGCAGTGGCGCGCCGGCAGCACGCGCGCGGAGACGGGCTTCTTGGCGGGCGGCGGCGGCGACGGCGCCTTCCGGTACGAGGAGCAGAACTGCTCGTAGAGCATCACCTTGGTGTGCGCAGGCAGCGACGCGATCTCGACGCGCTTGACGCGCTTCACGTCGCGCTCCGGCACCCACTCGTCCTCGATCCTGCAACGTGGAGAACACTTAATGGTAAGATCGTGGAGTGCCACACCGGTGAAGCTGCAAACACAGATGTTGTCTCTTGAAATGTTCATCTCAAAAGTCTGGGCGACGTCGACCAAAATATTGAGAGCTACAAATTGCTTAAAATTACGGAAACACGCTCTATTGTCCCTGGTTAGGCCGTGTTTACGTAACATTGAATGATTTGTCCGCTCCGCCATATTTAATGTCGATTTTAGAATATTGTTCCGTTAATGAATATTCCTGGTATTCTTGTTGTGTGGTTGCAGCGTTGTTGGGTTGCAATCCTGAATTTGGTTAAATTAACATGATAATGGGAACATGCAATCTATTTAAAAGCAAGTATACTACAACATAAGAAACTAAACTAAAATAGCGTGACAAACTAGAACATAGGTACAGTAGCGGCAAAAAACCTATCATATTTTAGGATTAATAGGATCCAAATTAAAATTGCTAAATAATAGTAATAGATAAAAAATATAGACGTTTTGTCTTTACAAAAAATTGGGCAAGTGCGAGTCCGACTCGCGCATGAAGGGTTCCGTACCATAATCTATAACAAGTTTGTTGTATGGGAGCCCCCTTAAATATTTATTTTATTTTATTTTAGTATTTGTTGTTATAGCGGCAATAGAAATACATCATCTGTGAAAATTTCAACTGTCTAGCTATCACTATTCTTGAGATACAGCCTGGTGACAGACGGACGGACGGACGGACTGTGAAGTCTCAGTAATAGGGTCCCGTTTTTACCCTTTGGGTACGGAACCCTAAAAACGCGTATTGTTTAAAAAGGCGCACAATGTCGACAACTACTTGGATGCAAATATGACCGTTCTATAAATTTAAGCCTTCAATACAAAAATCAAAGCTTAAAGAAAAATTTAAAAAGAAAAATTTATAAATTTGCTAAAAGTGACTTGGTAAGTTAGTATTTTGTTCAAAGTTATTTTTCGATGGTAAAGGTGAGGTTCATTTCATACAAAATACACAGATATGATAGAATTATTGCCGCTACTGTTACTTGCAAGTTTTGTTAAATGTCTACGGCTCTAGATTGATTACGAATTCCACAGCGACAGTTACAGGTTAATGCGAGAGTGAGCTAAAACATTAAGAAATGCGAAATGACTCCGGCTAACTTGGTAAATATTGAATATTGGTAGGAATGGCAACCCGTACCTAGTTACTAGCAAAAACCATCAACTTTTAAGTCAATTTCTGCTATATTATTTGTATGAGTTCGTAATGAGTAGGTCAAATGGAAATGTTTGCTAATAAAATAAATGTAACTTGTCAAACATTTAGTTTACATGCTAGCAACTTTTCGACGATCTGAGATCCCGTGTGGCACTTGAGGGCAACATTAAGCATGCTATTCTATCACAACTGCGAATATTGTTTTCTTGTCAAATTTGCTACCAGTCCGAAAGGCAAGCGATTCTGAGCTCATTATCAACGCAAGCCTGCAGTTTAAGTTTCAGAAGAATTGCCTTCAGGACTGTTTTGGTAAAGAAACAGGAAAATAATATTTCGAGTTTAAGATAGTAAACCGCAGAGGACCAAAATGCATGTTCTGGAGGATATGCCAACTTGAAAATATACAGCACAAATCGCATTTGTTATATTTTGTTTAGAATGCAAATGTTCCTCGTTTGAAATAAAGCAATGAAGCGCATGTCTTAGTGCATAGCAACTTAACAAATGAAGGTATACCTCGATGGTCCTGAAAAGACTACGGATTGAACATCTTTGTTTAAAGAAAATGATGAGCGGGTGACTTAACAAATGAAGGTATACCTCGATGGTCCTGAAAAGACTACGGATTTGAACATCTTTGTTTAAAGAAAATGATGGGCGGGTGACAGAAACCTACTACAAAATAAAAAAGATGAGAAGAGAACATGAACATTGGCCATCTTAGACCCACCTGGAGATTACCTGATACGCACAATATTAGGACAATAAACTCGAGAGAGCCTGTGCTGTAGATAGATTAAGAAATACATTAATCATTTAATGTACACCTCTTAATACTATTAACGATTCAGACCTTTACTGATTCAGAGGAACCAGTAGTGTATGGTATCAGAAAATCACGCTAATATATTGGACTGGAAACTAAATATTCAGTTTAGTCGGGTTAAAATAAAAAAATTTCATTGAAATGTCCGATCTTGCTTGCACATTTATCAACATTCCGGAAATAATTTCTCATCAATGAGAGACAGCCGTCACACTTGGTGCAAGACCTATTCTATGGCTTATTTCATAATCTAACGCACATGTACATGCCACGACTTTCGGGAGCAAGCGGCGCGGCGAGCGGTTGGGCGAGAGATCCGAGCGCGGCTGCCATACGAGTGAGCGAGACACACGTACCGCGCACCGCTGCCGCACGCTGCTAAAACGGAATTCGTAGCCGAGCCGTTAGGCACACGAGCAAGGTCTTCAAATCCGGATATCGATCATCTAGATTATTTTACTATATGCCGAGCGTCCACACTTGCAAAGCATTTGTTTCTCTTCCACAAGTCCGAACATATGCTGTTGCATAACACTTCTGGCAGCTTGTTGGTTGCTCACGTCCCAACACAGTTCTTTCAGATCACATTGCAATCCAATAAGGATTATTACACTCCGGATTTTAATTAGGCGAACTAACTTGACAGCTCAAAGTGTTGTCAGGAATAGAAAAAAAAAAATAGTGATTGGTTTATGTCGATACAAATATGTCGATATAACCTTAACAATACACCCATAGACACTTAATTATGTTGTAATAAGGTTTATATTCATTTAAAAATTTACAGTTATCTGTGTATTCGATAGTACCTACTATGGAACTGTCAAGAAAACAAAGAGGCGGACAGCGTTCTTAGCGATGTCCTAAAATAAAGTTCGTTCGATGTAAGTATTTTAATAGCAACCGTTTTTTTAGGGTTCCGTACCCAAAGGGTAATAACGGGACCCTATTACTGAGACTTCGCCGTCCGTCCGTCCGTCCGTCCGTCTGTCACCAGGCTGTATCTCAACAACGGTGATAGCTAGACAGTTGAAATTTTCACAGATGATGTATTTCTATTGCCGCTATAACAACAAATACTAAAAATAAAATAAAATAAATATTTAAGGGGGGCTCCCATACAACAAACTTGTTATCACGGAGTATATGGAGATGGCATTCAGCGCAGTTTGTTCTAGCACCGCTGTAGCCGACTTTTACACGCACACAATTATATTCGTATAAAAATAAGGTTTTACAACAAACAGAAGTGAGTTGACATTGGCTGAGCTAGTGTGTGCGTATTACGTGGTCATACACTACTACGATCAATGTATCGAGAATTTTAGTCCTTATATCCATATCAGACAATGTCTTTATTTTTATCATAACTTAAATAGAAATAAAATAAAAGGCAAATGAGACTTTATGATTCAGTACGACAAAGCCTCGAATTGACAAGAAATTGATTTCTACTTCCGTCAATTCAGTAGTGTCACTTTTGATATTAACGCTGGCTAAATATCGCAAGGTTTTATGTTACAATTTTAAAACATTTAAAATTGAACCCTATCCTTGTAACACGGGGTCTAATTTTAACGACCCAGAAAATGTAATGTAAGCTCTGCCAGCGGTATGCATCTAATGATTCTAAAGGTTAAGGGCGTGATCAAATCAAAATAGTCGATATCGATAAAATAATAATATGTATAGGCTTATAATATGTATAATGCATGTTGAAAATATTTATTTTGTATGGTCGTAAACGTCGTAAATTAAATTATCAGACCTTTTAATTTCTGGCGACGAAATCAAATGGAAGCGTCCATCTCAATCTTCCTATCGTTCAGAATGTTTACTTTACATGTAGTGATATATGAATAATAAAAACATCACCTTACAACATTTGGAACAGGTAGTAGGTAAATTATAAACGGAGTAGATTTATTTATTTCATCATATAAAATGTAAACAAAATAATTAAGGGACAATCGTACACAACTCGACCTGGCCTTATACTAACCAATAGTAGACGACGATATAAACAATATATATAGGGGAGAGTAACCTATATTGAACCGGCGCTTAAATTGGACCACCTGTATTTCTACCAAATAACACAATTTATTTATTACACCAAATTGGTGGACTGATTATGGCGCTGTCGTCTCTTCATTTTTTGTTGCCAGTGTAAATAAATTGTGTTATTTGGTCGAAATACTACTAGTGGTCCAATTTAAGCGCCGGTTCAATATGGGTTACTCTCCCCTATATATATAACATCCATGACCCAGGAACAAATATTCGAGTTCATCACACAAATATTTGCCTTTGCCGAGATTCGAACCCAGGACCGCCGGCTCAGTAGGCAGGTGCATTAAAACTGCGCCAACCTCGTCGTCAACTGACTAGCACGTATTACATTGTGGATTAGCGAAACAATAATACTGTTCTAATCTAATGATTTTGTCACCCACTGCTATTGATTTCGCTGTAATAAAATTACTTGTCTGAATAAAAAAAAACCGGCCAGGTGCGATTCTGACTCGCGCACCGAGGGTTCCGAACAAACTTTCACTTATCCCATCTTAATTGGCCTGGTTGAGTTAAGTTTGTATCTGAAATGTATGGCGCCGCATACAAACGAGGTGCAAATACTTATAAAAAAAATGGTTGCCTGTAAAGTCGGTTTTACGGGCGAAGGAAGATTTTACGTGACAACGTCTTATTCTCGGTAGAATATTTATTGATATGAATATTATTAAATTGCACAATAGGAACAAGGAATTGAATGAAAATAAGAATTGCACAAATTTTAACTATAGAAATATATTTTGTTTACTAAAACATTGTACTTCCCCCTTCCCCCTTCCCTCTTCCCTCTTCCCTCTTCCCTCTTACCTCTTCCCTCTTCCCTCTTCCCTCTTCCCTCTTCCCTCTTCCCTCTTCCCTCTTCCCTCTTCCCTCTTCCCTCTTCCCTCTTCCCTCTTCCCTCTTCCCTCTTCCCTCTTCCCTCTTCCCTCTTCCCTCTTCCCTCTTCCCTCTTCCCTCTTCCCTCTTCCCTCTTCCCTCTTCCGCCCTCTTCCCTCTTGTTACAGTAATGCTCGATGAATGAAAATAAGAATTGCACAAATTTTAACTATAGAAATATATTTTGTCTCTCTCACTCATCAACCGTGAGCGATCAACCGTGAGCGGGCGTTACACTTTTTCATGAGTGACTCCGAGCCGCAACCTAATTTAAGACGTTGTCACGTCAATATATTTTGTCTCTCTCACTCATCAACCGTGAGCGGGCGTTACATTTTTTCATGAGTGACTCCGAGCGCAACCTAAATTAAGACGTTGTCACGTCAATAATGTAATAATCAATGTAATTTAATCTGCAAATTCTGAGTTTTAGTAATTATTTTTGACATAAGTAACAAATTGAAATATGTAACAATTAAGTATTTGAATATTGTTTTATTTTGTTTGCATGCCTATTTGTTAGAACATAAGCAACACTGTATTTACCTGTATCACCTAATTTATTACTATGTTTTTGCAATAAACGAATTTGAATTTGAATCAAACTTCAAGCAACCAAGTTCTCCAAATATGATTTACCTATTTATTTATTTAATTAATCTTTATTGCACAAAAGAAAACGTATCGTACAAAAGGTGGACTTAATGTTTGAAAAGGACTATATTTTTTAAGATTTTTATTAGTATTTGTAGTAAGTATGTGGCGATTTCAGATTTTTATAAGTATTTGTAGTAGGTACTTGCCAAATTTCATAGTTCTAGGTCATCGGGAAGTACTCTATCACTTTGATTCCCTTGAGTGACGAAATGTGTGTTTTTGGCGACATAAACGGCTGTATCTTTTTTTCACGTTAACGTAGAAGCTTGATTTTTTTTTTCACAGCTTTAAGGGACCCTAGAACTGAGTATATATACATATAGTGTTAATTTCAACTCGATACCTACACGCGTTCTCGAGATAAAGGGTCTTGACAGACAGACAGACAGACGGACGGACGGAAAACAAAGTGATCCCATAAGATTTCCGTTTTTTTCGATAGAGGTATGGAACCCTAAAAAACAAGGTGATAAAGTGTAAATTATATAATTAAAATGGACAAGTTAGTATGAAACACGAGCGGCTCACATTAAAACCTCCATACAGAATATCGACAATTTATGGTTTAGACTTGTTCCCCCGCACTAAATTGTCAGATGGACGTATACATTGCGTGCTCCTAAAGATGTTGCGTGAATAGTTGCCATGTCAAGCTAGTAATGTATAATTGTCATAATGCACTGCAATATTTTACGAAATATTACAAAATACCGAATTTTATTACTTTCCAGTGAAATTAAACGGTATCAGGTATCTTTTTGAGTATGCAGATCTCGCCTGTGACGATTATAATGGCACAATTCGGCATATTTCTAATTTTTTAGCACATAATTACTCAAGCACGGTCGTACGGTAACTAAGTGACTGTTGACATCACGTTGACATATCTTTGGGTATTTGGGCCTAAGCTCGGTTACGCGTGCCCCGCCCAATACCCAGTCTATAGTATTCTTATGGTCTGTGCTTGTTATAGATTATATATATGTATAGGTACGGAACCCTTCATGCGCGAGTCGGGCTCGCACTTGCCCAATTTTTTATTATTGATTCGTGTAATAAAATTATTAGTTAGATTTCAAACACAATAATTCAAAATTTATGAAATACGTAATGTCTACTTTTTTTTAATGCTGTTTAACTAAACCTCTGGTATGGTAAGGTCAATTCACTAAAGCTGGCGCGAATGGATTGAATGAAAGTTATGTCACTTGTCACTTCGAGTGTTAGTGTGAGTGCCGTTCTTATACAGGGGCCTCCTAATATTTTGTAACCAACAACAAAATGGGTTTTTGTTATTCAAGAAAAATAAAAATTATTAGGTAAGTATAATATAAGCATAATCTGCACAATATTTAGACTAAACAAGTAATACTATTCCATTGTCTCGTATGAGTTTGACAATGTGGGACTATGCAATGGTATTAACGTAACCCACATTCTCTTCTTGTCTTCGCGGCCTGGTAAAGGGTTAATGTCAAGAATTAATAGGTGACGGACGACTAGTTCGAATTATAAAAAACCGGCCAAGAGCATGTCGGGCCACGCTCAGTGTAGGGTCCCGTAGTTGCCCGTCCTTCACAATAGACCAAAATTACGAGAAAGATTTCAAGCCCTATAAAAAGGTCGTACACGCCAAGAAACAGTAATTACTTATTATCTTTTGGAAGTTATCTATTATACGCGACAGATTGAGCGAAATGTTTTAATATAGTTTGGCACTTAACCAATTGGGTAACCGTTCGAAGTGTAGGGACACCGCGCGGCACTTACGTCATTAAAGAAAATTATGAAATTTTGCAATAACTCAAAAACGGCTCGACCGATTTTATTCAATATAGTTTTCATTGAAAGTACTAGTATCCGAGGACCCATTAAGACCCATTCGATTCAATTAGTTATGCTCAGAAATGGCTCGGCCCTCCGTCGAGCTAAGATTACTAAATTTTGTTTGTCCGATATTATCCGAAGTTGACCGAATATTCAAAATCCGATTTCATATTCTTAGTCGGAGGACCCAAAAGCCCCCCAATACCGAGTTTCAGCCCCCTCGGACCAATTTGAAATTTTCGAAAAAAAAAAGTCGCCATTTTGATTTTTTTTTCCATGACTGTACTCGGGTGGGGGTCCCCTATGATATTTGTTTGAGCATCCCCTACCCATCTCTAGCCGTTTACGAGATACGGGACTTTTAAAAAAAAACCTCCATACAAATCTTGTTTTTTTCGATATTTTCCGACTTTGACCGAATTTTCGGACACCGATTTCAGATTCATATTTGTGAGCCCCAAATGCCCCCCGATACCGAGTTCCAGCTTCCTAGCACCAATTTGAAATCTTGGAAAAAAAAGCCATTCGTCATTTTGAATTTAATTTGGTTCGATTTGTATCAACCTGTATGTAATCATTTTGTGACGCACACATAAATATTATTGTAGGGTTGTTAGGTGGTAGAAGTAATGTAAACAACCACTTTAACTCCACTACGTATAATGTCTAAATAAATAGCACAACACAGAAGGTATATCCAAAGTTCGAAGATAGGCACACAGAAGAAATAGCACGGAAGGAAGAAACAATATAAATATACAGCATACGGTAATAAACGAAAGCAAAAGCGATAGAAATCGTATAGCAATATCGGTCGAGAGCGGCATGCGCTTCGCGTCAGATAGGTGCATCGACTGATATTGCTATACGATTTCTATCGCTTTTGCTTTCGTTTATTACCGTATGCTGTATATGCTATTTCTTCTGTGTGCCTATCTTCGAACTTTGGATATACCTTCTGTGTTGTGCTATTTATTTAGACATTATACGTAGTGGAGTTAAAGTGGTTGTTTACATTACTTCTACCACCTAACAACCCTACAGTGGGGCCGCCGTATCTGACTAGTGGGAGGGGAGTGATGTGGGATACTCTCCCACAAATCACGTTTAATATTATATTTTAACAATTTTAAACCTTTTGTATTAAATACATATAAATGTAAATAGTTTAAATATGTTAAAATATAATATTAAACGTGATTTGTGGGAGAGTATCCCACATTATCATTCACTCATTCATTCCATTCGTGCCAGCTTTAGTGAATCAACCTATAACCAACAACCTTTTTATAGGAACTGGGTTTTTTAATTATCGATATTAACAACACTAGCGAAACTGTGGCAACATTCGTGTGCAATGAACTGTCAAGTTAGTTCGCCTAATTAAAATCCGGAGTGTAGATGAAAGTTCCTTTGCTAATCCGCGATAACACGTATTGGCCAATCGTGACAATAATCCTTGACGTGTGTCGTGGATGGTATGTGGATCAGTATATTGATCGGCGGTTTGTTACATTCGGGTCATTGTCAGATTTTAGGTTCGCGTCCTTTTGGTGGACAGGGTTAAGACCTTAGGAATTTTCTTAGTATAGGCCTAGTTTTCCGATCAAAATTATATTAGCATAAACGACGTTTCACTCTCTATGGGCTTCCGTGTTAAAAACATAACTTCTACGCACATACGCAGTTAACTATTGGCCACCGAAGAGACAACTTTTGTTTTTTGAACTGACAATGACCCATTCACCAGCATGTTTCTTTGAGAAGATCGATTCAACAACAATGTACGCAAGGGACCATAGCTTATAATTAACACAAATTATAACGGGTCTAATGCGAAATTTCTTATTTACCTTCATAATCTAACGTTTCGGCGGGGTTGCACACGCCGTGGTCTCAGATGTAGGTACTCAGTACAGTAATTTGTGTTAATTTTGAGTACAAACCGCGAGAGTATAAAAGGATAGCTTGTTACTATGGGCCAAGTCGCGTCATCACGGAATAGCAAAAAGTAACGCATGTATCAATACGTTGTAATATGCTGGACGTCCCTACATGTAAACATTGAATTCCTTGTTTAAATTATACTACTAACATAGAATAAGTATCATTGTTACTAATATTTTTTATGGGTCTATGACCTGAAATAAAGTTTCTATTCTATTCTTCATCATCATCATCATCATCTCAGCCATAGGACGTCCACTGCTGAACATAGGCCTCCCCTTTGGACTTCCATATATACCGGTTGGAGGCGACCTGCATCCAGCGCCTTCCGGCGACCTTTATAAGGTCATATGTCCATCTTGTAGGTGGACGTCCTACGCTGCGCTTGCTGGTCCGAGGTCTCCACTCGAGCACTTTACGGCCCCATCGGCCATCTGCTCTGCGTGCTATGTGGCCTGCCCATTGCCACTTCAACTTGCTAATCCGGTGAGCTATAACAAGCGTATAGTTGTGGCTTGTCAATAAATAAATAAATAAATAAGTGTGTTAGTAACTTACACATGCGGCGGGTAGTAGGTGAGCAGCGCCTCGGTGCGCTTGGCGGCGGCGTTGTACCGCGTGGCGGCGAGCGCCGCGTGCAGCGTGAGCGTGTGGCGGCCCGCCGGCTCGCGCAGCGGGCAGCCGCCGCCCAGCCGCCAGCGCGTGCCGCGCGACAGCTGCCACGCCAGCCGCTCCATGATGCCCGAGTCGAAAAAGTCGAACATGCGCGCTGCGACAAAATAAATATCAGACAACCTCAGAACTGTGGCCAATATACTAGGAGAAACAAAATCCCACAGACTCCGCTGGCTTGGCCACCTGGAGAGAATGGAAGAGGGTCGTGGCGTCAAGAGAGCATACCTGGGGCACCCAACAGGAAGACGACCGGTTGGGCGCCCGAGATATCGTTGGAAGGACATGGTCGAGGCGGATCTGCGCGGACTCCAAGCCTCCAACTGGAAAGAGCTGGCGCAGGATCGAGAAAAGTGGCGTGATCTCGTGTTGGAGGCCAAGATTCGCTTCGGGTCGCTGAGCCATCGTAGTAAGTAAGACAACCTCACACAAATCAACCTAGTCCCAAATTAAGCTCAAGAAGTGTACAGTCTCACTACTGTACATTTTTCCGCTCACGCTGCGACCTACTTTAAGCCGAGCCATACTAAAATATTATAACTAAGTTAACGACACTGCGTACCTAACTTGCATACGATAAACATCAATTGAAGGAACGGCTAATTAGTCAACTTAATTTGTATTCATTTAACATACAATAAACAAGTATAACGTGAGCTCAACCTTTTCACTCTCTCAACGCACTCAACCACATCAAGCAAGTGTGTGGGCTAACTGGCCCCTACAAGAAGGCTTGTGTTATGGGTAGGAGGCGACGATATACATACTTATATAGATAAATAAATACTTAAATACATAGAACATCCATGACCCAGGCACAAATATTCGTGTTCATCACACAAATATTTGCCCTTGCCGGGATTCGAACCCGGGACCGTCGCGCCAACCGCGTCGTCAATATACGACACGGAACCTCATTATACGTTTCTATTTCTATCCACAGCTTAGGTCGATTTGGTGATGCGAGTCAGGTGGAAATGCCAGTTCAATCACAGCATCGACGTTAGTCTTTGCTCTTTGCTTATACTGCAGTAGCATGAGCCCTTTTATGATGTACTCTTTTTGATCCTGCTTATAATAAATAATTTATGCAGTCCCCCATGTGTGATGTAAATTATATAAATAGTGCTATTGTGCAAAAAATTGGGCTGCATGGATGGCATCGTAGACTGATCTCTTGAAGGTTGACCGTATCTGGTCCGTGTTTTATAGGCTAACTATAGAGGGCGCCCGCATCTTTATACGCGTAAAACTTTTTTTATCGTAGTCGGATAAAAAGTACAGTACGATTAAAATCAGTTAACGATTCGGCCAACCTCGGTAATTGTCGTGAATCCCTCATCTCTCACATAGAGTTATCAATTTACAGATATGACCGATTTACAAAATTATTTTTGTATTTGATAGGGTATACTTTCGAGATGGTCCCATGTAAATTTTATCAAAATCGGTCAAGCAGAACGAGTTGATATTTCATAAACTGCTGCGTCAATTTTGTATGAAATAACAAATCGGTTGAAATCGGTTTTTTTATTTTTTTATTTGGTGATTATTACTAATTATTAATCCGACGTAATATCGTAGGTACTGTTACTTACATCAAACAGTAAAATATTGACTTATATATGTTTTTTTTATATATTGTATACCTACAAGTATAGCTGTAATAAATAATGAATGTTAAAATTAATGTCGCTTCTGCATAATAAATTTCTTATGTCTACCGGTTAGTAATGTCATCTTGGCAGGTGCTATACATTGCGTTTATGATACTTCAAATTGAATGCTACCTAAAATAAATCGCGGTAATGTATTTCGTGTCATTTCCGTCTCCGGATTGAGGCGATGATACCCGAGAAAAGCCGAATCGTTAACTGATTTTAATTGTATTGTATCCTATGATCATCTTTGGATGTGTCCAGCCGTTTTGGCGTGATGAGGAGAAAGGAAATTCTGACCATTCTTCATTCATTCTGATGGCGCTAGACTGGCACGGCGCCGCGCGACCATACATATAAAACAAATGACGATCCGGCATCACGCTATTAAGATTTTTCCCGACATAACTAGTTTTCAATACAAATCTATAATGTTATAATAGTATAGATGATGTTAAACTCACCCGACCACGGCTGCCGCCTGTACCGCAGCTTCTTGCCATTCCTGCGGATGAGCTTGGGCGTGCTGTCGGTAGCCTTCTTCCCGCCGTTCGCGTTCGGGGACACTTCGTTGAAGTGGTTGTTCACGTGTCGCTCGAGCAAGATCTGGAATCACCAACATTTATGTTACAAGTTGAAGTTATTTCAGTGTAAATGAATATGTTTCTATGCGGGAGAAATCACAATGAAAATAGATTTTTCTTATACTGCCTTAGACTGGATTCGCGCAGTTTTTATCCGTCCTGAACGCTCATTCAGAGCATGTTGGATAGAAACAGAATAATGCGATGTTTATAATTATTACTTTAGCTTCATAGTAAACGCTAAACCTTTACATTGATCGAATAAGGTTCTAGTTATATGACCGTTAGCTAACATTATGAATGAGGCAAATGGAATTATTTAATTTGTTGCAACTAAACAGGCAACAAGTAATGTATTAGATTAGGTACATTTTCATGGCGATATCAGCCCGAAACAATTGTGTTAATGAGAGTGAAGAAGATAGGTAGGAGGTTAATAAATGATTATAATCATTAGAAACTAGCTAATCCTAATTACTCCTAAACTATACTTGTTTGGTCATCGGGGCATCGGTATAAATCAGCATCATGGTGTGGTAAAAAAATTAAATCGTATCGCTCAATAAAAGTACCGTAACAATGTAAAATAATCGACTACTAAACAATTTTTATACCAAAAGAGAAAATGCTCGAATCCCCCTAAATGTTAGCAGTGATGAAACTAAAAATAATTTACGAATACATTCTTAAGAAATATACATTTTTATTTATTTATAAAGGATGCTTTCTAAATTAGGTAACATTACAGGGGGATAAAAACATTTTATGCTTTCGTATGAAACTTGGTCGTTAATCGATCGGTTTATTTTTGTATTTATTGGGCGGTAAAAATCAAAATGGACGAAAAGTTTCAGCAGTGATGTAGCTCGGTCCTCTTCGCTTCCTTGGGGAAAGAAAACATAGCACAGCTTTAGGTTCGTTATACAAAGAGATTCGAACTCTTCACTTCATATCCAAATGTGGCCTAACATCACATATTTTCAAAAAGGAACAACACAATGTACAACGAAGCAAAAGATTGAAAAATTTTAATGGTTCAGGCGGGGTTCGAACCCGCGTTTCCAACAGCTTTCCGGGCCAACACGGGCGTCCTACCTATTGGACCACTGAACCTGATGCGAGAGCCATTCAATCTCTCAACCAGTTGCTTCTTGCATGCGTAGCGCCACATAGGAACAATTAAACTTTGAGGAAGTATATTTCTATTTAATCAATAACCCAAGAGTGGGGTAAAAAATGTCTTGAAAAAAGGTAACTGTGATGTGCCACGTGATCAATTAATGATTGAGTCACTAGCAATCGAAAATATTGGGAGTACTGACAAATTTTATTTATGTACAAACGATGATTCCAGCGCACAGGCCGGTTGTTTGACGACGATTTAATCTAAATTCGCCATCCAATCATTAAATGATTGGACCTGATTTGAAGAGAAACTAAAACAACTCAGTGAAGAAAAATAACGAAAGCTAAATAACGAAATCTTTTAAAAAAAACGAAAGGTGACAGTATAATATTTACGAAACTTTTCTCAAGTCGTAGGTCCGCGTGCAAAAATCCGCAAGCAAAGACCTATATTAGTAGGAATCCTGTCTATGAACTAGAAATAAGAAGTAAACTGCAAAAACTACTTCTAAATTCAGGTACTCACTCGGGTCGGTGAGCACAGGCCCAAAACTGAGGAAAGAAATGTCCAAAAAACCAGGACTAAAACAACAACCGTCAAAACGACAAGACAATAACGGATATCGACGCAGCGATCGGTAATTATTGTGGGATCGTTTTGGCGACCTGCACCCCGGGTTCCTAGAGGGAAGAATAGAATAAAAAATAAAAAATAAAACCAGGTTTTCCAGGTTTGGCGACAAGGAACGTAATTGTACCTGAGTGGAGAACCGGCGCCCGCAGCCGTCCACGATGCACTTGAAGGGCTTGTTGCCGCCGTGCGACAGCGCGTGGCGCTCCAGCCACAGCCGCGAGCAGGACGGCTTGCCGAACACCTTGCACCGCTCCCATTGGCATACGTAGTTCTCTTTGCCTGCCTGCGATTCCACGTGGACCGACTAGAAATGGAAAATAAACAATATTAAATTTTGACATTTATAAATCAAAAATGTATGTTTACTTGATCAGAAAATCCAACTCACCTGTAAATGTTCTAAGAGATCAGTGTCACTTTCCAACTCCTGCTTGCAGTTCGTCCAGAGACACACGGTGACTGAAGACGTAGTATCGGTGCTGGAAGTTCTTTTGTCGCTGCTCGCCTTTGTCGGCTTCCGCGGCGGAAATCGCAGCGTCTTCGGCTGCTTCAGCATCGGGCTTTTCTGACAACTCTGTATTTCCTCTGAGCTAACGCTAATGCTTAAAGATAATGACGAGTCGTCGTCGCACTCCTTGCTCGTTTGCGAATCACTCGGCGAATCTATCGATTTGTCTGTGCCTATTCCCGATTCGGACGACTCCGTGGTGGAGCTACAGAAATTCGCTTCTATCAAAGTACTTTGAACGTTAGATGAGACGTCCTTTAAAACAGTAATTTGCGTAAAGATAGTGTCCTCTCTCTTAGCTACTTCTTCGACCTTTCTTAAGTCTTGCATCGAACTTTCTTTCCATTTCCCGTCATCCTTAATCATTTCCTCTGTCTTAAACTTTTCTGAGCAATAATCATCTATTTTAGACGTTAACTTACTAACTTCCGCAAAAGGCCTCAGTGACTTATTGTTACAATCTAGCGGGACGATATTATTATTGAACGTTTTGGACAGCCACGGAAAATCACATCTTGGGACCTGTACTTCGCACATTTCTGGTTCTTTGACTGTGCTGCTTGGTGGTTCTGTTCCTTGGATCGGGTTATCGGGTGGTTTGACAGGGGCTATAGGTATACTACTTGTGTGTAGAGTAGGGGTTGTGTAGGTAGCAACGATAGGCTGTGGTTGGTGCACTATCGTACTCGAGCATGAAGTTTGGGGTGCCGGCGCGGGGTTTGTACCCGTGTAACTCCAAGTCTCCTTGACGTTCATATTTGGCACAGACGTAACGATGAAGCCCGGTTGCGGCACGAGGACCGAGTGGCTAAGGTTGACGGCATAATTTGGTTTCGGCTGCACTGTCACACCCATTGTCTGCATTCCCGTTAAGTTTTTATTCATGCCTGAAATACCAGACTGACTCGTTGACGGCATCGTTGGTTTGTTTACGTTTCCATACGTAGGTGTCATCGTATTTCCAAGCTTTAACAATGTGCCGTTGATTAGAATTTGAGCCTGTTGGTTCTGTAAGGGATCGTGCCTTTGGGCTGTCAGTTGAGAAGTTTGGGGAAGAACAAAATTTGGCATCTTTGCCATAAGGTTCGGTATTTGAACCACAGCACCGTTAAGATTTTGCATTATAGGAAATACAAACTTCGTTGGGCTGGGAACGTTGACGTTTGATCGATTGTAAGCGTTCATATTATTTGGTTGGTGGTTGGTTAAAGTTTGAGCTGGAAGGCCATTATGTGGTATCCTTAACGCGGTAAGCATTACATTCTGCGGTACAGCAACAAACGAGCCCAAATTGGTCGAGGTTACCGTTCCGTTACACGGTTGTGGAATATTTATTTGATGGCAATTTTGAAAATTAGTAACAGGGACATTAAGATTACCAATATTACCGTTCATCGTTATCGGAACCTGTCGAACTCCATTGGGAACGTTGATCTTTGGTGTAGGGTTCGCTTCCTCCGGCAAACTTTTCACTCCCGAACTTTGTACCGAGTTGACACAATTTTGTTTCTGAAGCTGAACTTGCTGCTTAAGGTTGCTAGCTTTCGACCATGTTAAGTTTTTACTGTTGGCGATACATGCTGATGATTTCCTATTAGTTCGTTTAGCGGGTTGAGTAGTCTTCTTTTGTGTTTCTTTCTTAGCGGTTGGCTTAGAGTTTAAACTTAAGTTATTCGAGCCACAGGTGACACCGTTCATCCTGCTATCAAGTTTAGTTGTTGAGCTTACCACACCATTCATTTGTGTGGTGTCAGGTTTAGGAGCTGGTACCTTTTTAGGGGACTTACATATGGATCCGGCGTTGGATATTCTAAGTCCAATTAATTCGTTCGATGCCGGAATTGGAACTTTGCGCTTGCTCGAATCAAGATTTTGTTTTTTTAAATTGGCAATACCATTGGCGGATGGGTCTGGTGTTATTGATATTCTGAAGTCGAAGTTTTGCTTTTTACCGTCCACAAATCCATTCAGATGACCATTAGGCAGCTTCTCTTTGGTGGATAAATCTGTCGCCTGCCTCATTTCCATGAAACCATTCATATTGGTGTGATTTTTTTCTTTATTGTCTTTAGGCCTACTATAATCAATCAACCCGTTGCCGCTCGGATTCGACGGTTTCGGGGGACCCGTCGCCTTCTTCGCGTCAATGACGCCATTCATTCCGTTAAAAGGTTTTTGAGAGTCGGCTGCAGCTTGTTTACTGACGTCGAGTAGAACTTTAGGGCTGAGCGTATAAGATAAGTAGGAGATGTACTTCTGCAGGTCGTGCGTGACGCCGTTTTTGGGTAAGCACTTCTTCTTGGCGTCATCGTGGTTGAGGGTGGAGGAGTCCCGCTTGAGGCCATTTTGAGGTTTCATCTTGTGGTTGAAGAACTCCGTGATGCGGCGGTGGTGCGGGGGGTTGGGGCGGCGGACGGGCGCGGGCTGGGCGGCGACGCGGCGCGGTGCCGGCGCCGGCTCACTGGCCCACGGCGGCATGCGCGCGTGAGCTGCTTCCTCGGAGGCGCCGCACGAAGACTCGGGGCTGCCCGGCGAGGCCGGCTCGGTGATGTCGCTGCTGCTGCCGCTCTCTGACGGACTCAACACCGCTACGCCACTGAAAACAAAACAAATGCAAACGTTACACCCAATATATATCAAACTACATAATTAGAAAGTGTAACTAAACCTAACATTGTTATTACAATCGTAATATACGCATATAGACAAGAAACTATAAAATTATGGAAAGCGACACCGGTTTTGTAAACAATTTGAGTTGTATTCGATAGCAGGCCTTAATTCACATCAACAAGTCCGAGGTTAAATGGCAATCAGCTGTTGAATGGGTGCGATTGATCGTATGGGAGGATAGTCGCGTAAGGCGAGAGGGAAGACTAGCGTCGGCAGTCGTCGACGCGAGCTAGGTGCAATGCCCTGCCGGCCAGTGCAGTGACGCAACGAACCGCGCCGCTGCACTGACCGCCCGACACACTGTATTATTTTTGGCCGTGTAACATTCATCGCACGTAGACTCAACGCTTGACGCAACTATACTGTGACGAATTAACGAATGATTTTACTCTTTTATTCTTGCAGTCGAGAGCGATAGACGCTTATATTTTATGCTCTCACGTCAGTCTACGCGAGAATCAATCATACTTTTAACTTGACACGTAAGTGACGTTGTTCATAGTGCTCGAAAGTGTATGAAAATATAATTTCGTTCCATCCAAATGACACGAGCATCGAGCCGAGTAAAAAGTTTAACGTGGAGGGATTTTTTCCGAGTTAGTAACTTGTTTTGAAATCTTTTTGTCGAGTAAAATCTACAGGTAAAGGTAGAATAATGCAAAATTTTGACACGTTATTTAGTAGCTGCGGGCTCTGTTGAGCCTTGAGAGAAGGGCCGTAGGCGCCATTTTCCTTGAGATCAGTGGGATTAGAGGTTCCCACGGAGGAATGGCGCTAGGGGGCGGCCGGGGAGGCGTCTCGAGTCGTCAAGGATGCACCCTCGCCCTTTGTGAAGCCACAACGTACACTTATAACTAGGGCTGCGATTAGTGATGGGCCGCGAGAATATTCCCGTTTCCGAGAATATTCTCCTGGGGAATATTTCCGGAAATTTCCTTTGTTCCCGAGAATATTCTCCAAAATGGGGAACATTGAACTTTTCTTAGTACTAGAGAGAATTTTAGTACCAGAAAGTTATAATTTGGCATGGTTATACATATGTCATTTTGACAAATTGGTAGAACAAATTCTTGGAAAAATACTTTTTTACTTTACCTCCCCCTATAATAAAGTGGGGATGTCTTTTTTTTCTAGTCTACCCCATGGTGTGATATGTCGTTAGATAGGCCTTACAAAATGTTGCAGGTTTGTTGCAACAATTTTCCGATTTATAGATCTGTTTGTGAAATATCAAACTTTAAATTGCAAATTTTGGGAGTACTTGGGTATTGGCTATATAAACGCTGCTAGGGTAGGCTTTACAAGTTTACGAGTAATAATAGTCAACCAACTCATAAAGGGTACTTAGAGAAGTAAAACTTGAAACTTGTATGACTTTGTTAGCAGTTAGCAGAAAAAAATCATTAACGCTGACGCGCTGCCACAAAACGATTCATCTGGCCCAGCATGACATATCTTATGAATCTGCAATCAGATTGGTTTCGTGTTTGTGTCCATTTTACGGTAGTAGTAGGTAGGTAGATCTAGTGTTTTTGTTGGTAGGTTAATTCAGTTCAGAAGCTTCTCGCCTAGCTACCTCCTACTCCAATAACACCATGCTGCAGAAATAATTCTAAGAGCTGAAAATTTCTTGAACACAGGTTATCTTCCCGCAAACTCATTTTGTAATGACACTGTTGTAGACATAGACTGCGCCAAATTTAAATCTGAAGCAGACACATATTGAAGTTGTAGAAGCAGTTTTCCAAATCGAAGACGTGTACAACACAGCGCAACAACTTCGACCAAGATGATATCTGTTCAGCTATTTATTACAAGGAAGAGCGGTAAGTCAATTAACGGATTTGAAATCAATGCATGTGTCTTCTCTTGGCTGGTTTTGAAACTACTGACGGATCAAACGAGGTTACCGACCAGTCGGTAGGATCTCGCTGCATTTAAGAAGATCTTTGAAACCAGAAGTTGGCCTGGAATCTTTAAAGACGTCAAGCCGCGCGAAAGACAGTCGGCATGATTTTCCGCTACAGAGACATGGCAGAAATAATCCACTAAAAGTGCGCCAAATATGCGCCTCATTGATGGGGCGAATAACGTTTCCAGCAATAAGTTACGGTTGAATCCGAAAATGAAAATGAGAAGATGTCTTCTAATTCCGTAAAATCTACTGAGGAGTCGAAGACTATAAGATAGGGGAGGGGCCTAGGGGAGAAACCGAACAGAAGGGAAACAAGATTGTTAGTCTTTTGATTATATTAAGTCAACTTCGGAAACGATGACTAAGATATAACTTTGAAGTCACAAGTGGAGCTAGGACAAGCGGTGGCGGCACTCAAATCAAAGCAACTACCAAGAACAGAAACATGATAGCTTAAATCCAAAGTGATGAGACGATGACTCAAGAGACACTCTCGGACGCAGAGCCCCCGTATTTAGATAATAAACACAACTTTGAACTTTCAAGTCACGAGTAGATTTACGAAGCGGAGGGCTCGGGGGGGATGAGCCCCCGCACCAAAACAAGACTTCTCTTCTTGATCTTGTAATATATTTGTGATAGCGGCTATGGAACCCTGCCTGGAGCATCAACATTGGCTTGGATCCAACTGATTAAAGAAAAATAATTTTATCAAATATTGCAAAAGATTAAATGCTGATATTAATTTTTTTTATTTTATGTTTCTGGCAGTGTAATTAAGTAATGAATTATGGCATGCCTGTCTTTGGTACTACTATACACTACCTATTTAAAATACTATTGAAATAATGAAATAAATATATACATAAAAACGATAAAAACTAAATAAAATACAATTATTTTGCTCATTGCGTTGACAACACACGTGTTTTCTCTATTCCTTCTCTATCAGAAATTAACTTGCTTGTCTCACTGGTATTTATTTTACCATGTTATTCCTGAGAGCAATTTAAAAACTTGCGGAATATTCCTCGGAAACAATGAGAATATTCCCGGGAACATTGAGAATATTCCCGGAGAACAATGAGAATATTCTCGAGAACATAGGAAATTTACATTTACAGCTAACTTTTTATATTTTTTTCTATTGAATTGTTAACCTATTAAATAGATAAGCATTTACTTATATATAGAATGTCATAAAATAAATGTTATTCATATACAAATCCTAAATTCCCCTATATTCCCCTCATGGGGAATGTTTCCGAGAATATTTCCGAGAATATTCTCGCCTGGGGAATATTCTCGGAAACGGCCCATCACTAGCTGCGATCCCCTACTCTAGCACTTCGTTGGGAGCTTTGTCGCTAATTGACCCAATTTTTAAGAACAATTTTTACTCCAAAGAAATCGTCGGCGTCATCTCGCGTTTAGGGGAAATTTAATTTGATATCGAAGATCATTAACTCGGAAATTTTCTTTGAATATTAGGGCACAAGACGCGTACATGGGGGAAATGTGGCTTTCACAACCCGAACTCAAATGAGGAAGCGTGTTACTTACATTGAACTAAGAAACTCATTGTTATTTGAGTTCCAAACTAGCGACTCCGCAGTCTCCGTAGAACTTCAGTGTGATAAACAATTCAACAAACAACTCCCTGGAGAATGGAAACTTTACACGTAACTTGTGTATATTAGGCATAAGTTTTCTGTATTCACTAGACGACGCACACTACACCAGCAATGCCGCAATGACTAATATCGGGGGAAATAGTATCGTGGAGCAAAAAACACTAATGAATGGATGTGGGTATGCTATTAGGTGAACAACCGTATATTATATTGCTATGGTAATCAAACTAGTGAACAAGTGGTGGCGGTGTGTCTAGTAATTAATTCTTAGCATTGCTTTCCGTCCCTAGAAATATTCATAATTCATGAGTTTCATGACATTGTTTTCAGTGTCATTGATTAATGATTACACTAGCATATTACAAAATTTTATTTAACTTTACTTGCAAGTTTGTATGTGGTATGTGGATTGTTGACTATCACTACCGTAAAAAGCGTGTATTCAGATCTCGAAGAAAATTCCACAACCAGTTCCATAGATCTGAAAAAGCCCTACGCGCAACAATTAGGACTTTATCTGAGCCAAAAAGCAGGAGTTCTACGCATAGGTAAATGAGATAGCCTACTCTCGAATCTCGATTCGTGATACCTACTGCAAGCGTTATATAATTGTATGCTAATAACTATGGAGCGTTTCACCCCCTCTTCCCGTGGGTTTGGTAAACTTAAAGTTCAGTTACGAGTGACAAATAGCGTTCATGTGCATCGGGATCGGAGGCTGAAACGTCCTGAACTTATCCACCTATTGGTGTAGTTCACATGATTCCTATTTGACAATATAATCGAGCATGACAATGCTTATTGCGAAGGCAAAGGTAGGTGCGTCAGCACTGAATCCGTCTAATTTTCATAGTCCTCAGAAACGGCTGCTGAAACGCTCCTGGGCCGCATCCACCTATTGTAGAGTACTGATCTGGTTCACATGACTCCTATTTGACAATATAATTTGGCATGTCGGTTTTTTGCGAATGCGAAAGCAAAAGTGGCCGCGGCGTATGTAGGTGAGTCGGCGCTGCAAGGTCGCAGACGCCGATTTCGGCCGTCGACCCCGGCGCTCGTTGCCAATGTTACATTGTGCCCGATCTTGTTCCGACGATTGGAACTTCGAGTCGTTTTGTTTTTGTGTCCGACACGATGTCACTTCGAGCGGAGACAGAGTCTCATATAAACCAAAGTTTTAATATCAGCTCAACTATGGCATCAGGATCAACCCTGTAGTTTGTATTGTAATGGTTGTCACACATACTGTAAATAATAATAAACATGCGCAGAACTTAAATTAATTGTTATTGTCGGTACATGTAATTTCTGATCGACTTTGTGTATTTAGTATTACTATCCTTTTTCGTATAGAATGTCGTAAACCAGTTTACGCCAGATCAAGCTGCAGCTTTTTTATTTTTAAAAGGAATTTCCGATCGATGCGTTTTTTCAACAATAAATGACGATGGATCTTTTTTCGTCATGCATTTTTACGCCAATTATTTATTGAGCTCTTGAAACGAGCTTTTTCTTTAACGTGATCCAAAATTGATTTACGTTATGCTCTATCTTTATTTTTTCCTCTCCAGAACGATTTGAAGAAAGTTATTATAGATTATTTACTTTTGAACATTAAAATATGAATACATTGAAATAAGACCTCTATTTTCCGATTAATGGTCGAAATTCTGTTCCGTGATGGTGCAAATTAGTTAATTATGTTTATTGTAACTGTACATTTCTGTACTATAGTATATTTACTGGAGCAAAGCGATAATTGGCCCAGAGTATGATGGCAGGGTTGCGAACAGCAAACGGAGATAGTATCGCGCGACACAGGCGTGTGATGTGATGCGCGTAGCGCCGTGTCACTGTAGCACGCATGCGCGACTGCAAGATCGACACTGATCTTCGGGGCATATTAAGGACTGTTCAATTTACTAAGCGGACACTCTAAAACCTCATTGAAACTTCTGATTTAAAAACGATTGATAAACAATTAACGGCGAGGACATTAGATAAGCTATCAACGTCAATTGCTACATATTTGGTCTTCCAGTGTCAATTATTTTTCACAATGGAGCGTATTAATTTGGAAGATCGCAAATCAATTGTGCACACGTGGTGTACCGGGCAGTGTTCTCTGCGAAAAATCGCAAATATGCACAAGAGTTCAAAATGCGCGGTATTCCAAATCATTAAAAAATTTGGAGAGTACCATACGCTTGAAGATTTACCGAAATCTAGGCATAGAAGCGGTCCGGCAAATCCTCAAGCCCACGAAAAAGTCATGCGGCTGCTAAAATCGCGAAATGATCTATCAGTTCGCGAAATTGCTAAAAAAGCAAGCGTAAGCGTAAAGACTGCTCAAAATATAAAAAAGAGGAATAATATACGGACCTATAAAAAGCAAAAAATGCCGAAGAGAAGTGCAGATCAGAAGTCACGGTCAAAAAAAAGACGCGGAAAACTGTATAACATCTTACTAAAGGATAAATCTCGTTGCATTTTACCTAATGAACGACGAAATGTAAGTCAAATTGGACTGTAGTACATTACCGGGACCCCAGTACTACAATGCCGTCGTTGGACAGCATGTGCCAGATGTGGAGAAACCCATAAAAATGGATAAATTCGGGAAGAAAGTCCTTGTTTGGCAGGCAATCTGTTCTTGTGGCCTTAAAAGTGCATCCTAATTTGCAACAGGAACCATTGGTGGCGAAATTAACAGAAAATAATGCATTCAAAAACAACTACTTGCCATCTATCGGAAGCATAACACCCCGCCTTTGTTTTGGCCTAACTTGGCAAGTGCCCACTATGCTGGTACGACAGTGGAGCTACTAAAATCAAAAAACATTGAATTTGTTCAAAAATAATTCAATCCACCAAATTGCCCGGAGCTCTGTCCTATCGAGCGGTACTGGACCATTGTGAAGAGGCACTTAAAAAAGGATGGCCGAGAAGCTAAATCACTGGATGAATTCAAACGAATGTGGTTTGCAGCTTGCCGAAAAGTAACAAAAAGTGATGTGCAAGCACTTACGCGTCATATCCGGATAAAAGTCCTGAAATTTTACCGATGTAATTAAATTCTTTTTTTTTCTATATTAAATATTATTCTGTGTTTTCGTTTTAAAAAGATTTAGCCAAATAAAAGTATATTGTCAAAAAAATAAATATTGCTATGCTATTTTTAAGTGTCCGCTTAGTAAATTGAACAGTCCTTAGGACAGACTTCAGCCTTGATGGTCTAAATGAAGGCTTTAGGGTGGGTGTTACCCTGGAAACATAGAGAGCCTTGCCAGACTTGCTATCAATTGCAATTATAAAACTTGCGCGCAGATTCTGATAAAAAAAAAGTATTGCAAGATGTTACATTATTAATTCTGAATTGACAATATAATGAGAAATTCGGGGTAACAAACTTTGCTGGTCGTTTGGATATGTCGCTTGCGAACTTGCTCAGAATTGCAATTCAAGGAAGAATCCAATAACAACAAAGTCGCTCTAAGCCGTTATAGGTACCTATAGCAATTCTCAAACACTAGGGAATTAAAGAACGGTGGCAAATCAGAATAATTTTTACTCTTCACAGAATAGGCCAGAGAAAAGTAAAATTCCAACAGATGACGACATGGAGTTACAAGGAAGCCATATAATTAAGTCAAACGTCACAGATATAAAAAAATAACACTGTAGTCTACCGCGACCACGCAGTTTAGCCTTTTGCAAATATTATTTAATACCACATATACGTCAGCATGACGAATGCGTTATGCAAAGTAAATAATATAATAATCGTGTCACTAACCTCTCTATTTCCAATTATACAATGGGAATAAATATTTAAGGGTAAATCCTTTCGTCGACACCGTTTTAAAATAATGGGCGCTTTCAGTCTTATTTCAAAGCTATAGCGGCGACAAAGCTACGAAATTTAGATGATAATTTAAGGCTAAATAGAAAAAAAAAACCTTGAAGTGACTGGAGAGATTCAGGCGCAGTTTATTTTTTCCAACCGCCATATAAATCGAAATGATTTGACTTGTGAATTTAGAAATAAATTTCTGTGCTAACCTTACGAACTTTCTTGCAGCACAGGATCTGGCGTACCCAATAGATTGCTATACGAGCAATCTTAGAAATTACCCGAGTTTAATTAATCGGAAAGCACACGGCGCACAACTAAACGAACAATCCGCGCCTCCGAGAAAATGGCACTTGTATCAAACTAGTTTTTACCATTGGAAAATCTGTACACCTACGGACCTAATACCATGGATTTACCGTAGCACGTCATAGTTAAACTGTTGACGCAGCCCGCGTCACGTCGAGGCTGTCTGATAGTAGTCACTGTTAAACCGTGCAGTAATTGCTTGAGGAAACTATGTTAATTAAGGTCACGTCACACGTGTATAAAGATAAAGATAATTTTATTGACAAAAAGGGTACATGAATAAATAGAAGTCCCTGACTTCTGAGCTAGGTGGGAAACCTGTGTTACAGAGGTCAGTGTCCTCTCCCATGTAAGTATATAATTTAGTTACATTTTGTCTTATTAGATAGGTAAGGTGACTCGGGGCTGTGTGTGTGTGTGTGTGTGTGTGTGTGTGTGTGTGTGTGTGTGTGTGTGCGTGCGTGCGTGCGTGCGTGCGTGCGTGCGTGCGTGCGTGCGTGCGTGCGTGCGTGCGTGTGTGTGTGTGTGTGTGTGTTTAAGGTAGGCCACAAGGGCACTTTTACATGTCTGAGTTTACCGGCCGCTGTTGAGACCACTGTTGAGAAGAAACGCCGAAACAAACTCAACAGTCAGTCATTAATGAGGCTGTATTACTGCTTCTACTGTGACTATAACGAAGCTTATCGCAGCGTCGTGTGCCTGATAGCAGCCTTCGCGGAATCGCGCGGTAATCGACTCGAGAAATTACGTCGAGTACTACGCGTTACGTAAGCGCGCGTAGCGAGCACGTTTATTGTTTTGCGAGACAATTAATATTGTTATAACTAGACGAGGCAAGAACTAGCAGTTTAATGATAGCCTAATTAAAAGTGCTACGCGACTAAACTGGTATTAATTGCGTTTTTATCGGCGGTACCTTTTAATATAGATGATGTTGAATTAATATGATCAATTATTGTTAATTAAGAATTATGAGAGTGGTTCCCGTGTTGTAAAGTTCTCCTAAGAACTGATAGCGTCTTTTTTTCGTGCGACATGTACAGTACTAATACAAGCTGAAACGCGTACCTTTTTGACCTTTATTGTCACTGTACTGTGACAAAATCATACCTATAAAAGGTATACGCGGTTCAATTTCCCTACACAGCTTCGATCGCTCTTTTCGCGATTACATTAATCGTTAAAAAGATACAGTCAGCAGCAGAAGTAGCTAAGCAGTATAACACGCTCACAATGATTTGTACAACACTTATTTTCTTGATAATAGAGTCATGTCCTATAAAATTTTGAGCAATTGGCATGCATAGCAACTTATGCTGTTCACCGTACTCGCTTCAGTTTTCTTTACTGTATCGAATTCACTTGCATCATTCGACTGAAATCAGTGCGATTTTACTACGTTTAAAAGTCATCCCCAGTGTTTGTTATACCTTCAGCATTACCTGGCTACAGGATTCGTTCATCATGAGTCGATTGGATCGGTATTTCAATTTCCAAAATGTTAGGCTGAATTCGTCCGAGCTTTCCCATACAAGTTCGCCGGCATACAAATTTCACGTCACCTCCACACAATGTTAGGGCATCAGTCGCATTACGGAGGGAGATGCCAAGACTTTGCGCCACAGCGGCGGTGCGCTGTACGTGTCTCGCTCGCTCATATAGTCGTCGCGCTCGGATCTCTCGCTCAACCGCTCGCCGCGCCGCTGGCCGCGCAAAGTCGTGGCATCTCTATTAGGCGCCCCCGCCGCAGCGAGCCGCGATGCAATGGGTGGGGCAAAAGCGCAAATGATATGTCGGGCGCACATGTTGCCCACCAGGGCTCTGATTACAGAGGGATAGCTGGGACACGAAAAGTGGGCTGGTAATTGAATAAAGTTTGGTAATTAGTTTCCTTTGAGGAGACTGAGGGTTTGACGTTTTCAGCTTCGTCTATCCGGGCCGACAAAGCATTACAATACAAGCATCTCCGAAACACAAAGGTTTTTCAAAGGATCGTGGTGTAGCGATAATTGCACCTTATTTATAATATTATATTCGTTTAAAGAGGTATTTTATTACTTAAAAGTCAACAAGGACCGGAAATATGAAATTATAATTTATAATTTTATTAGGTATGTACCGTTAAATAACTTTATCTTATAGTATGTATGAAAACCGAACCATAAATGCGAAATTGTGTTCTTATTACACAGCAACAAGACGACAGATCGAGATGTTTTAGCAGATAAGTATAACATAATAGAAAAGGAAAATTATTTTTATACTAAGTAAAACATGCGTGGAGAAATACTACGGCATATTTAAAAAATAAATCAGAACTGTCAGTTACAATTGCCACAAATACCGGAATAAAGTAAAGCGGCCGCTAATCTCAATCAATTCACGTTTTCATTCATCCGCCAGGACGAAAAATGATGCAAACAAACCAAAGCAATCCGACATGAGCCATTCTTTTGGTGCCGTAAAACGGAATATTATTTCGTTTAGTGTGGGAAATTGATCATCACAGGAGAACCGGCCTCTAGGGACCGGGTTCCTTGTCAGAGGGTTCGGTACAGCGGGTTCCGCCGTATGGAACCCCGCTGTGCAAATGTGGCCCGACGCGGGACGTTCGCTACTTAATATTGGAATGAATTCCGATCCTTTGTATATTAAAATTCCATACGTGAATACTGATTGCTGTGTCTGAAATTACTTTTTAGCATCAGGTCTCATGGGGACCGGATTTGTTGAGATTAAAAGCGAATTTTTAGAGGTAAGTAGTAAGTAAGAAAAAATGGGGAGACTAGACAAGTAACACTTATAAACTGATAATTATTTTTTATGTGGGTACTATCGTATCATGCTACTGAACACTATGTAGCTGTAGATAGCTTTAATGGGTAGTTAAATGATACCAAAGCCGCATTATGTGCATTTGGTAAATAAAAATAATATTTTTAACATCTTAGCTTTCCAACACTAAATGAGTACCTAAATCCCGCTACACCCGTCACATAGTACCCCATACAAAAGCACGTGAAAGGAAACGCGTCCACTTTCGAGCACACATCCATCGCAGCCGTCACAACAGGTTTGCGTCGACCGCATGAACCGTCTCGTCATATTATGTCACCGTACTTCGTTACCCATTCATTACGAGTCAAAAGGAACCCGCGCCGTGAGAATCGTGTCACAGGAGTTGGGGGGGAGGCGCCCCCCATACTATGTACCACCCCAGTGTCCCCTCCCCCACGAATATTATGCTAAGTGTCTGTTGGTTATCGCCGGGTGAGTTTTTCGCGCATCTGCTATTTATTTACGCGCTCTTTATTCATAGGATTGTGTAACGTGCTCGCCCGTGGCAGGCGACAACCTTACAGTTCATTACGCTGAGTTACAAGGAGTTACCGCGCCGAGCTAGAGGAGTTTGGGCTTTCTTGCGACGGGAATAGATAATGGTGATAAGGGTGAAGTAGGTTAGCGGGCGCACCCCGCGTGACGATTCCACTAAACGAGTAAACTGTTGTTCGATTGATTTTTGTTGCTGAAGTGCTTTTATGAAACATTTTCGCCCTTGCCCTGAGTATGTACCTACTTATAAAACTTACAAACTTATTTTACTGCTAGCGGCTGAATCTTATACGGAATACGTGAAGCTACTCATATCATATAAGTACACAATACATGTCAACCAAAATAATCGGTCAGTATTGGACAAGGACAGGCTGGGGTGTTTTCCCGCTTTCAGAATCTCAATTTCCTTTTCAAGCTGCACGACACGATTTTAGCTTCACCGTTGCTTGCGAACACACATTTCGTTTTCGTTGGAAGTGTGTGTCACAGTCAGTCGTTATGAAAAGATAACTATCGATGAAAGCAAAACTACGAGGGCAACGACTATAAGCGCAGGAAACGTCAACTTTTCTGTTATGAATGGAATTATCGCCACATTTGCTACCGTGTTTTATTGAAGTCTTCTGGTCCATACTCTTTTTGATCGTAATTTATACACTTTATATCCAGTAGTTCTGGACGCGGCGTATGTAAGTAATCAGAAAAAAATGGTCTATTGTCACTCTCCCGCCGATGGTCTCCAACTCAGAGATGGGCAAAATGTAATCGACTAACAACTAACGATTAAAACTAACAGAATTAGTTGCGATTGACGATTGAAAACGACGATTGATCAATCTTAGTTGTATAGAGTGCAACTAATTTAGTTGCAACTAATTTAGTTGCAACTAATTTAGTTGTGCAACTAATTTAGTTACAACTAAATTAGTTGCCGATTGATTTCGGACAACTAAATTTTGTAATCGACTAATTAGTTAGACAAATTTTCCGCAACTAATGTTAGAAGCAAATTACAACAGCATCTTCTCCGTGTTTTCTTTTTAAATGACTTAAAAAGTTTGAAGTCGTATTTGCAAGGCCTTTTATTTTCACCACTTTTGGCAAACACTTTACACATGTACCAGTTACGATAGTGTTTTTTCCACTTGACGTCTCCGACTCCTTATTAAAAAATTTGCCGTCCAATATGGTCAATGCTGAATTGTCTGACTTATTTCTTTCTTCCAAAACACTACACTGATCGAAGGAATTTTTCCCACTAGAATCATCATCGTCACTGATGGCACTCATTTTTAAAACAGTTTTATACACAAGTTTTTTGTCGCGAAAGGCTTTGACCGTTGCATTCAATTCGAGTGAAGTTTAGTGACTAATAAGTAATTTGTGCATTTTCAACTAAAACTTAACTAGTAAACAACTGATAAGACGGATGAGTAAAGTAGTTATCTCGCTCCTTCATACATTGTTCTCTTTCTATATTTTTACCTGCACTCCTTTTCTTAACCCCTTATCAAGATTTGCCATGCAAAACGTGTGACCAGTTATAATATAACAAGCTTAGAATAATAACGCGTTATTATTCTAAGATAACAAGTAATAACCATCCAGTATTAATGTACAGTTTAAATATAATAAGCTATAAAATGGATTAGTAAAGTAGGTACATATATTTTTTTCCCTCCTTCATAGGTACATCGTTCTCTTTCTTTTTTTTACCTAGGGTCCGTGCCCTTAAACCTTTACCTATATTTGCTGTAATAATCGTAAAAGCATCGTAATAAGTTATAATCACCTAAAATCTAAAATGACAGAACCTAGAATCTAGAATATAATATAATATGACCTAGATACCTCAAAACATCTATGAGTATGAATTTATGAAGCATGAGCCTTACATCGAATAGCCTGATCGATCAATTCGCTGCCGCTCCAATATATTGGCATTAGCGCTAATAAATAAAATATGTCATGTTGATATATTTAAATGTAGAATGAGGCAAGGAAAATGTACAATAGTTAATGCTGAGATTTCTTTACAAAGACGTCTAAATACTTTAAATGACCACACGGTGAGAACAAAATAGACCTCTACAAAATAGATTATAATATGAACAACATGCAGATGTTTAATTCAATAGAACGTGTTATTTTTAGAAGATTCGTCGGCACTTGCACCAAAATGCAACAAACAACTTCCAGGTAAGTAGGATTATCCCATTGTTTTGTCGCCGCGTGACACTAAAAAGAGTTTTACTAATGACACAGACAGCAAAATATTGATAATATCTATTTCTAAAATTTACTCAGTAATTCAGTATCGTATAGGACTTTACGATACTCGTTAGAACTAGTAAAGTATCAAAATATTAATAGAGCGCCAACCTAACTATATTGTTTGCGATTTGTAAACATTGCAGTTTTTCGTTATTTATCGTTATAATATTGTTAATATGGCCCATAATATTGCATTGTCATTCTAGCGTTTCAAATTAAACGTGTATATATACATAATTTTAGCTCAATCGGTTGAAGATATCTGCTTCAAAATAAGTTGCAAGATTCTACCCAAACCAACATAGATACAAGTTCTAACGTAAGTATGAAATAAGCTCAAAACATTTAAAGTTGAAACCCTTCTTTATAAATCTAATACTAATTACGTAAAAAAAAAAGTTTTTTTTTACCAATTATGAGGAAATAAAAAAAATTCTAGCTCAAGTAGAGGGCTGAAACATATTAAAAATCAATTACATATACATATATATATTCATTAATATCTTATCTAAAGGCAACATATTACAAATTACAAATGTTCCGGGTCGATCAGACAACTTTTTTTTTTCTCCATACATCTACGCTCCACCCTAACCTACAATGTACATACCTACTCGTAATTACATATTGAAGTTAAATAAAAATGCAAAAACGAGCGACTACATAGTTTTAATATTGATTTAATCGTGAAATTTAGTCGATTGAAACTAAAACTAATTCAATTGTTAGTCGAAGATTCTCACAACTAATTCAATCGCAACTAAATTAGTTGGAGATTCTCACAACTAATTCAATCGCAACTAAATTAGTCGCGATTGAAAAATGACGATTGATATTTTCAATCGATTGATTAGTTGACTAAAAAAACCGGCCAAGTGCGAGTCGGACTCGCGCACCGAGGGTTCCGTACAAACACTTTCCATCCCTAAGTGGTTAAGTTAAGTTTGCACCTGGTATGTATAGCGCCCCATATAAATTAGGTGCAAAGTTAGGTATTAAAAAAAAAAATTATGGTTTTCGTAATTATTCCTTTATCTATGCTATAAGACGTTGCTTCGTACCAAATTTCAAGATTCTGAGTTCACGGGAAGCACCCTGTAGGTTTTGATTCCCTTGCAAGTGTCGAAAATTTGCGGCATAAACGGCTGTATAGGTATTAAAATTTTTTTTTATGGTTTTCGTAATTATTCCTTTATCTATGCTATAAGACGTTGCTTCGTACCAAATTTCAAGATTCTGAGTTCACGGGAAGCACCCTGTAGGTTTTGATTCCCTTGCAAGTGTCGAAAATTTGCGGCATAAACGGCTGTATCTTTTGATTGCGTTGGCTTAGAAGTTTGATTTTTTCACAGCTTCAAGGGACAGTAGACCTGAGTAATTGATATAAATTTCAGCTTCATACCTCCACGCGTTCCTGAGAAAAAGGGTCTTGACAGACGGACGGACAGACGGACAACAAAGTGATCCTATAAGGGTTCCGTTTTTTCCTTTTGAGGTACGGAACCCTAAAAATTAATCGATTAATGCCCATCTCTGCTCCAACTCTGCGTATCGACGCAAACTTGTCGACTTGATACTTGGTGACAGGACAATCCAACGAACAACGCTTTCTCATCTATAATGGAAAGTAGCCAAGACTCAACTGTATTGCTTCTCTTATTAGTCAGTTTACTGACAATTCAAGCCCTTCCGTTCCCCTTTAAAATTTCCAGTGAAAGATTTGTTAATAATCTCACAAACCAAAATAGATGCCCATTAATTCACACCGAGCTCTAGCTTCGGATCGTATACTCTCAAAATGGTTTCCTACAGCACGCATTTCCTCCATAACTCACCAATACGTGTCAAAACCGGCGTTCATGGGAGCTGCTGATCGCGAGTGTTGCGAGTTCGAACAAAGACGCTGCTAGCTTCCGCCTCGTCTGGGCAGGAAATAAGCGAATCCACAGAGACTGCTTTGTCTGAAGCCGTTTTAGTTCATATCCGACCAAGTAAAATGCATTTCGCTACGTTCGAGTTAATGTCGTTGGTTGCGTTCGAAATACAACTTAGCCACAGGATATTTCTGTGCGGAGATTGAAATTCCCGTGGAAAATTTGTTTGAATTCGTATTAATAAATAGGAATTTAAACTAGAATTTAAAATAAAGTGAAAGCCATTGACATCCACAGAAGGGCTGTCTGTCGATGGCAAAACGTTAAGAAATATCGATTCTCACCAACTTTTAGATTTTGGTCAGTTTAGCCGATTTCCCTTGACGAAAAACTCTTATTCTTACGCAGTCATGTAAAGTCATTGCTCCAACATACCCAGAGATAACCGCGATGAAACAGTAAATGTTTTATTTAATTCCTGGCATGATGCCCCTATCTATGATTTGCGTGAAGACTGGGTGATGTTGGTTTAATCTTACTCTACTTGAAAAATTATGAACTGTAAAGTTAAATGTTATAATTCGAACTTTCGATGTTAAATTCTGTCATTAATCGTTTTTATGGTCAATAGCTATTCTATTGACGGGAGTATTTGCTCAGCAAACAAACGTGTATAGCAATAACGGTATTCCCTTGATTTGTCTAATTTTTTTTTGTCTAATTTCAGTTTGTCTTAACAACTTTTACCATAATGAACATTTTATCTAAAGTCAATATGTATAATATCATTTCTAATAATTATTATTTCGTCGAAATTAGTTTTGCCTAAATGATCATTTTCATAACTCTTGTTTTGTCGAATATCATTTTATCTAAAACTCACTTTGTCGATTCTTATTTTGAAAATTGTAGGTTAGGTTGAAGACCGAATACTGTAGGTTAGGTTAGGTTTGTTTTATGACCATGGATAGCGGAGCGAGCGAAGCGAGTGGAGCGTCAGAATGCTTGCAAAATAATTAAATTGGGCAAAAAAATTGTTAGGCAAAATATGTTTATACGAATAAAAAATTAGGCCTAATAAAATTAGACGAAATAAGATTATGTGAAATGAGTATTATACAAAACGACTTTCACTGAAATGAAAATTAGGCAAAGTGAATAGTTATGCTAAATAATATTAGTTTAAATGAAATTAGGCAAACCGAAATTAGGCAAAAAGTTGTTAGGCTAAACAAGGTACAACCTATATCTATCGAACTAAGAATACCACACAACATCTGCTCTATGTATGTGTACTCTATATACATAATATGCAAACGGAAGGTAATGGAAGGTAGGTAACATATACCCCGGTATGACAATGTAGAGTAAGACTATCCAAAGCAAAAAAGAAAATCCTTTTAAGTTCTGTTCAAACACGGTGCTTATTTGCAGTTTTTTCAATAACCATCCACTTCACACAATCTGTAAACGGCAAAAAAGGCCAAACGAGCACTGTTATCGTTCGCAAAAATATTGAATACCAATAACACTGATAACAGTTGACACTGGTAACCGCGAGTCTAAATTATCTTTGTTGGACAAGCTTCCTTTACCGCCTGTATATCGAACTTACGTGAATGGCAAATGTATTGATACCTAATGTAATATGAGATATTGACCTTTAGGATGATGATCAAAACCTTGAGGACCAATGTGTCTGTAATGACGTCGCGATGCTTATTGTTCTCTAAATACATGATTTCTTTGTGTGAAAGTGTGTCAAGCGCATTTGCATACGAGTATGTCTCTAGGTGAATCAGCGATGCATTTGCATCCGCCATTGCATGAGGAAGGCTAAATGTTTCCTGCAATGAATACGTGGCAAACTACGCTACGAGATGGAGAAGTAGGACAAATCTTCTTGCAAAAACAAGATTGATATCTATAGATAGTGAACTCACTTCATAAGTACATCAATATATTACAACATCGAACGTGAACCTTGTTTACGTCTTATCTTCATTACATTACATATTAATTCAGAATCGAAACAAGACAATCCAAATTAAAACACGACACGTATGCCGTCTAAAAAAAACATTACAAGCCAAGTTCAAGAACGCGGGTCAACGCTTCGCTATCAATAAATAATGCAAATCGTTTTAGATAACCGCCTTAGTGATACCTAGAGTATTTGTGGTGTGATTATGTCTATTTTAAAGATATAGGTCATTGCATACATTCCGTTGCAGCTGCAGTAGGCTGGCCTTGTGCGATGACAGCCTGCGTTACGGTGCACGATGGAAAGGCGGTACGCGGCTACGAGTTGCATAATAGCTTAGGACGTTTTTCATTTGGAGTGAAGCGACCTCGCCGCCGGATCGTGAGCGGAACAAAGACTGCAACTGCGCGCGTAATCGTGTTATGCACAGTACTGACAATACTGGTGTGTTAGCTAAAGGTTGTAAGTCTGGAGATTCGTACGGCTTTTCAATAATACAGTGGTATAAGATGATATAATCGCCGATTTTAATCCCACGTAGTAAACGTTCGATTGGTTTTAAACAGCATATTAGATTTACTATCGCAGCAGGGCACATCCGAAACTATTTGTCTTGTTTTTTTTTTTATTATTTGAACTCTTGGTACTTTTCACTTATTACGATGCAACGATGTCTGAATATAGGCACAATTGCTATATCATTAACTACGATCTATTACTAATGTATAAGGTATGATGTTGATGATGTATCGAAAAAAATGAGGCAAAACATCATGCAACCACAACCGACGTCTTTAGAATATTTTTATATTGACAACGGAGTTCCTTCTCATTCTGAATAGTTTGCCAGCTACTTCCCAGCGTCCTATAACCTGTAGCCAATTAAATATAAACGAGGGTAACAATTAATGCACCCATATGATTTTAGGGCGGTTTTTATACAGAGCGGGATATCTGGATCTAATGCATTGAGGTAGTTTCGGAGGAGGAGCGGCTATCGTAATATGGACTGAATTAGAGGAAGTGAGCGTCCGGTGTTTAATTAACGCATAGTTCCAGTGTCGCCGCCACATGCTCCCGACTATTTTTATTCGAGACGCGCATATCAATGATCAATAATCCCGAATTTATTTTCTATTAGCGACCCGCCCCGGCTTCGCACGTTACCTCTAAAATTATCAGTGTGTCTCTATTATATTATGCATGTATTATACATATAAAGCTTCCTCTTGAATTACTCTATCTATTAAAAAAAACTGCATCAAAATCCGTAGTTTTAAAGATTAAAGCATACATAGAGACGGACAGACAGACAGACAGCAGGAAGCGACTTTGTTTTATACTATGTAGTGATTTCTCCAAAGTTTGTTTAATACACGAGATATTAAAGAAAACATTGTAAAGGTATCCATCGAATTCTTTACACTTTATACCAAAAGGAGAAGCCTCTTTATTAGAGTTCTCTTTGATCTTCCTTTCTACAGTCTTTCTAAAATACTTGAAACAAGTCCCTTTTTCCTTTTACCACATATCAAGAACATCTTCGTTAGTCATATTACTAGTAATTGCTTATGCAAGAGCCTCAAAGAAACAAGTTTTTAGATACCGACGTAAAAGGTGAATTCGTAAAGAAATTGTAATGTATTTTCTTGATCGGTTAACTTTTTACAAATAACGCAAGTATAACCCATATACAGTCTCCGGTTAAAAGTCGTTTTAAGTGATGGAAAAAAACTGAATAACACTTAGCCATTTGAACCTACGAAGGGAGAACCCCTCGAATCTCGTAAGATATTACGAAATTCTTTACGTAAATCTTACAATTCCGATACCTACAACGAAAAAATGATTTTATCGAGCAGCTTAAAACCCTCGCCCTTTCAGACTCATTTGTACAATTGGATAAGAGTCGTTTTTCCTTCACAGTTCGCTTATTTATCGGAAATCTGAGCAAATGTCAAAGAAATTGGGTGTGAGATTGCGATTAGGAAATGTCTAATTAATGTTAAGGTGTAGACTGATGGCGTACCGATTGTATACGTCATTTATTTTCCATTAGTATTCGAAATTAGTACAGTTACAAAATCATTACAAACTATTTTTAATAAATAACTATATAAATACTTATATGATAGACTACATAGTGCCCACAACTATTAGGTACGTCCGTAGAGGATGAAAGTTGACCATGCCATTGTCTATATAATATCCGTAATACAGGGCTATGAGCAAATTGAATTTGACCCGATTTCACACACGTGGGAAGGGCCCTTCGCACTAAACATGTCCCGCGTCAAATCCATAAAGCGGAGTGAAAGTGAGTGCCTGCGCCGATACTTGTGCAATAGTTGATGCGCATTGTTCCAACGGACATGTTTATAGTAGAGTCATTAAAAATACGCAGCCAGTTGATACAAAGCGATGGCTGAAATAAGGAACTGTCGTGGACAGTAATGGCTGAAACGTGCTGGTTAATTGTTTGTTTACGACGGCCAGTCGTAAGGAATGTTAACGAGGAAGAAGAGTTGAAAGTTTTGAACAACTTACACAAACTATGTTGGGATTTTCATACACAAAAGCAAGTATTTACAAATATAATTATTGTTCCTGATGACTATTGCAGCTAGTGCAGTCTCATGTTCGAGGCAGGTTTATTTTATTTACATAAGTACCCAATCCCTTATATATATGGCATTTCATTCGTGAGAAAAAAAGGCTAACAGCGGTCATTCTTCGGGCCATATATAAAATTGATGTAAATGAGTTTAAATCATACTGCCTGCTGGATGCTAGACTGCACTTCCACTTACACTGTATGCAGGACTAACTCTGTTATCATATATTTTAATATTTACTGATAATAAAGAATCAGCAGTCGAGGCCCTAGTGAGGCCGCATTTATCTCTTCTCATAAGTTTGACGGTGGGAATAGTGTAATAAAAACGCCAAATGCTATTCCAGCATTTCTTATGGCACGTTACTGGGATAGCTCGTAAATCTTTGGCATAACAGCTCAAGTCCACATTGTTGGTCGGACAATGGACGGGCATGCGGGCACAAGGGTTCAGGGCACTGCGGCACAAATTACCCCCATGTCTGGACCCGCTAACTACGCTGATGCGGTGATAACTTGATAACATCTATATTTGACTAATAAAACACTACTTAATTATGCAGATGCTTAATCGAGATAGAGCTGAAAATAATGGGCGCTTGAACTATAAGTTGGTCGATAATTTAATTAAGAATGATAAGTGCGACTAAATTAAGCGTATATTTGATAATGATATAGCTATAAGCTTGGAGTATATAATACCAATATGAGAGAAGCAAATTCAAGCTTATTCGACCTAACTGACGTATTATTTGGGATGTTTCACTTTGTTATCAACAAATCGAATAATTTTAAGCACAATCTAACAGCAACACATTAAATCCAACCTGAATGTCATTATTTTGCAATTATCATTTTGATATTTGAGCTAACAATACTCTAAATGATATAATCGTCAGTTAACGTCGAACTAGGTGATTCCTAAAACAACTTATACCTACCTCACGAAATGGAAACCGAAGAATATATGGCTCACGATTCAAGTTGTTGAAACGAAGCATTCTCCCAACGATTTATTACTAAATCTTCAAAGTACAATCAAACGTACTCGGTACCGTTAAGGGCCCGGTAAGTTCTCATTCTCGGCCGGCTAGTGTAAGGGCCCGGTGATTCTCATTCTCAGTCGGCCAGTTAAGGGCCACGGCATTGAAAATGTTCTTGACCGGCCATTAACTTAATTCGCTCGACTATTCGCCGAGACCTGTCCCGCTTCCGGTCCGTTACGGCGAATAGATTTGGCGGGAAACTTACGTAATAAAAATATTTGTATGAATAGGAACTTACAGCGCGTTTGATAAATGCGAGTGCGACTTTTTTGCTTGTCTTATTTTTTATAGTATAGGCAAGCATTTGTCCATCTTCCCTGAAAGACGATGGAGTCTAAAATGGAAAGGAGTTTCACTTCACATTTAGGTCTTCAGGTGTTCGCATCCCAACTCTCATAGCTAAACTGCTAAATAAACTCTAACTAGAAAATATAGAACTAATGCATTAACTTTAGTACAACTTATAAGTATTACAATTTTTTTTTATGTACGAATATTGCTATCATTAACCATTATTTATTATATTATTCAGTAATATAACATTACAATTGTAATAGAGTTCATTGCTTCTCAATAATATTGACTCATTTTAACACAGTGTATGTATGTTTTTTTTATGCATTATAATAAATGATCCGTTAAATATTATACTTTGCGTATGTATTGTTGCGGATAATTGTCCGTGTTAGTCGTCACTATGACGTAATTTCCACGAGGATTATATACTCGGAAATGTGGTTTTCCTGAATTCCATCTAAAAACTCGTTTATCTACGCACGTATCATTAGTGCTCTAAAATGCGTTCAGAAATCGTAGGAAATGACCAGCATTATTACAACCAATTTTACTATGAGATTTTTTTTGTCTGTGGTAGTAGGTAAAATCTGTACTGTAATGTTATTACAGTACCGATTTTTGTAAGGTTACGAGTTTAAATTAGGAACAGCTGTCAAAACACAAGTTGGTCTCTATTCTAGTATCCATAGATATTAATATTTTTATCGATACGAAACGTCAATTCAGTATGTTTTTTTATTAAAACCGCACGACATTTGATCTCGAGTGACATGAGAATATGCACACATTCGTTTGTATATGATTTAGAAAAAAAAACATTCGCCTTGACGGAGGTTCGAATTGCCGCCATTATTGTTGTCATTTGTTTGTTGGTTCTTTGCTGTTACGAAAGTAGAATTGTGAAAAGGTTATTGTTTAGTTGAAAATATTGTTTCACTGTAAATGTAAATTACAACTATTACAATAAATAATCTGTTTATGTACTTGTTCAGATTTATTTCTTACTGCATTAGTATATGTCTTTTTAGATATTTTACAGGTAGCACTAGTGGTGCCGGTCATTTCCTTATGGCTTCTGAACCCATCTTAGAGTACTTATGATATGTGTTTAGATAAAGTAGTGTATACAACTGTACATAATTAGATCTTAAAACACTCGTGTGATCCTATTATGAAACTCGCTAACGCTCGTTTCATAAAACCACACTCGTGTTTTAAGGCCTCTTATTATGTATCAGTTGCATAAACTACTATAATGTGGTTTTCTTGTTGAACTAGTATAGACGAGTAAAATACCCATAAATATGCTTGTAACGGAAACCTACGTATCAAGGATATTTAATATGAATCGGGCGTAAAACTTACAATAACACATAAAGATAAATCAAAATACACCAGCTTTGAACGATTAGAAACAAAGAATATAAGTAATTAGAAACGTCTCTTGGCACCTAATTATGATATTCGTATGTACAATTACGAGACGAAGTAAAGTATCATGTGGAGACGAACTTAAAATAAACTTATCTCGATAGCAGAATAGCGGTGTAAAGATACAGGACGCGTGGCGATCGAACAATATAGTACACAGGTTACACACATCCACAATGCACGCCGTACAATCGCAGAGCTCTGTTAATGTAGAATAAGCTTATAGTCCTCGCTGTTCTTACGCACGTTCGATCTTTTGGTATAGTATGGAGGATCATATTATTATGCGCGACGTGCGCGCGCAATGCACGTATTTTTAGCGAATGTCCCACGCGGCCGCCGAGATAGGCTACGATCCTCGAGGTGAACGACCGTCTTATTTTATTACGAACGCATTATAAGCCTAAAGACGTGTTTTGATACCGCTCTCGGGATCGCCCACGGTTTAATGCAGTTTAATTATGTTTATTTGAGGAATGCCATTTTATTTCGACGGTTAAATCGCTTTGCCGCCAGATCGGCAGATCAAATAGCACAGATAAACTTAAGGTGTGTATAAATAATAATAAAAAGTCTTGTTAATGATAATGACGCTTATCTTGGTAAATTTGAAGTTTAAAAAACATTCCAATTGCTCATATTCCCATACAATCAGTTTTCATTAAGGCGGATACAAGTGAGGTGCAAACTTAACGTAAACGGGTTAGACAAAACGAGGTTTCGTTCTCGACTGTTTCCTGCTCCAAAACTTAACCAATAGTAACAAAAAAAGTGTAAACTGAATGGGTATAGTATATTCTGTGTACTAGGCGTCCGTTTGCGGCAGAATTTTGGTCAAAAAGAGAGCCTAGTACACAAATTATATTAGGTATATTAAGAGCAAAAATCGAAAGGGTCCGACACAGAACATTCCTTCCCCATTACCCATTAGTAACGATTGGTTAACGAAACTTCGAATTGTATGGTATTTCCTCTTAAACCAAGCTACGCAGCTATGGAATTATTAAAGAACAAAACAGAATAAATCCAGATTAATTTTACAAATATAAACAAATACTAATATAAACACAATTATAAATCGACCACGCCACTCGACCGGTTTACAACAGTTCTGTTTACAATCGATAAGTGAAATTTCTCCGCAAACAGCATTAGACTACACGGTCGTAAAATAAACCACTGTTTACATCACAAGTAACATTGTATTTATTAGCGAGTACGAATTAAATTACATTTGTCATAGTCGCGTTATCGTACATTTGCGTGTTATTGGAATAAGACGCGTCGATCTACGCAATCGAGGTTACTCGGAAACAAATCGGTTGAAGCTATTTCGTTACTACTAGATAAGGGTTATCGAGGGAGTGTTAAGTACCTAGTACCTACCGGGCTAGCGCAGCAACGGATACTTTTTCAATTAAATGACGATGTAAATACATTTCAGAGCTTTTGAGTGCCTTTACAACGTTCAAAATGATTATTTAAGGAAAAATATAATTTAGGTATCTTCAAGGTAAGAGTGAATAGGCTATAACTGAACCGGCGAGCTACATCCTCAACCTCGTAGTCACTTTCCATCTGGTGGTACTGAGGTCAATCGCCGGTCGGTTTGTGAATAAGAAAAAAGTGCGTAAAAGTTGCCAACTTGCCGTCACAGTATTAAATGCGAAAATAACGAAGGCGATGAAACTATTGACGTAAGACTTGGAGACAGCGTAAAGAGTAAAACGCCAGTATATATTTTTTCAAGTGTACCTAAATACCAAGTGCAAATATATCAATAGATAGAAGCGACCATTACCGCATCTCTAGCGATAACCTAATTGACACTTGAGTATGATATTGACAGTGTCACAGACATTATTTAATATTGAGCACGCCATGAACAATAGGCCTACTCCGATAACAATTACACGTCACTTTTATTCAACCAGTTAATATATATTGAAAACATAGATTCTACAGTCTTATGAATTCCGTCCGCTATTTTCGCAATTAGATTTTGGTCATCAAGTTCAATCGGATATTTTAATCCAGACAATTTCAAAGTGGAGGGCGCTACATTTAAATAGGGTCGCTGACATATAATAGCCCAAGCTGAAAAATGTTTACCCGGCTGCGCCGTGCGCAACAGCAACGAGTTTAGTCTCATCATGTTAAAATCTGCACGTTGACATAATACACACTACTAAATAGTCAGAACCTATAAAGATACGAATTTTAATTTGAATGTCTTTTTTTATATCGTAAATAAGTTTCTGTCGAAAATGACATTTTAGTGGCAAGCTTTTATAGCCGACTGTACTTTTCTTTGGATATCCATCAAATGCTCACTGAGACGTTTCTAAAGAGCCCAAGCTCGGTAGGATTGCTGTTTTCTATTATAGAGTTCCTATGGCCACCTTCCGGCTCCATCATCAGA
The DNA here is from genome assembly GCA_932273695.1 of Apotomis betuletana. NCBI lineage: Eukaryota > Metazoa > Arthropoda > Insecta > Lepidoptera > Tortricidae > Apotomis > Apotomis betuletana. The sequence goes on along the minus strand of OW026303.1, from coordinate 4,800,756 downwards.
TCAGCCCCATGGTACCATTTTATTGTATTGTCATCAAAGTTAAGTAAGTATGCAAAATTTCAGCTCAATTGGTTGACGATATCTGCTTCAAAATTGAGTTGCAAGATTTCACCCGAACAAACATACTTAAGATACATACATTGCAAGTTAAATAAAACCTTTTAAAAAGTAGGGCCTTTTCCAAATAATAAACCGAATCCCTGATTCTTCCAGAACTTGACGCTTTTGGGTTCATCTTATTCAAAATCAATAGTATTCTCTATGTGAAGAATAAAGTGTTATATTACGTCACGTAGTGGAAACTAAAATTCTCATAGAAATTTTGGGAAACTTTTTTTATTCACATAGAAAATGCTATCGATTCTGAGTAAGATAAAACCAAAAACGTCAAATGCAGGAAGATGCTCTGGAGATGATTGAACTGTTTTAATCGATGTTTTAGTGTATAGGAGAGTTCATTTAAGTATTGTCATATACATGTTCGTAATTAAACAGCGCCGGTTAGGAGAGAAGCAGTAGTAGGTAGTGGTATCGTGGATATTTGGCGCGGAAATCGAGCGCAGGGCGCCGAGATTGCTTTTAAATCGAGTTACCCGCGCGATGCACCGATGCACCCAGCGCGCAGTGACGCTAATTACCCTCCACGACGCCAACGGCACAGTACGACATTTCCTAAAGGAGATTGATTATTTTTAAACCTTTGGAAACTAGAAAGTTAACGTGTACTTGTAATCTAGATTTTCGAGATGCAATGTGCAGAGAGGTATGTCACAATATACATAATTCGTTTGGTAAGATGCAATCGCTGAAACTAAAAAATGATCAATACTTCTTCACAAAGCAGAAGCTTTTTTCTTACAAATAACTAACTAACACGCTCAATCATATCGCACCAATTACGAAAAAAAATTGGATAATCCGTGTATACGCCACTTTACCACGGACATACTCCAGACCCTTACCACAACCATCCACGAAATATCTCAGACTATGCATCTCTGATTGTAAGGTGAAGATGATAATAATCTTAAATTTAGGTTCGATGGACTTTTAGTAACGGCGGTATTTACCACAAAGTTATCTTATCTGCTTACCTATGGACAATATTCTACACCTTGTTGTCGGTTATCCCAAACTCAATTGTACCCAAAAATCGCTTTTCGAATACAAGAGATGAACCTTTTTTCTTTCGAAAACAAAGACCTAGCTTTAACACATAAACCTCAGGTAGAATGAGTACTTTTCACTGATTGACAACAAGCTTCGATCACAACGATTCCGAACGAGACATCAGAATACGACTAACGAAAGTTATGAAGTTAATTAAGAAATTTTCTAGTTTACTAAAAGATGCCAGATAAAGGTTCTAGAGAAATCAAGATTGCCATAAGAGAAAAGATGCCATAGAAATGGATCCAAACAAAACCGTAACAAGTCAGACAGATCGTGTAAATGCCATCGAACGAAAAGGTAAATGACACAAACCCTGTTTTTGTTTATTTTATTTGGCACACATGGAACGTAACTAAAACGTTATCCATGTTGCTGCAGTCAAACCCCAACAAAGGAATGTATCGGAGAATACTGGATTTAAAAACCGGTCAGATTAACATCAATTTTTGTACTTCCATTTATTCACAAGTGAACTTCTGTTAGTGATCCGCTAAATTTAGCAGAAATTTACAACTAAAAAATAAGGCAATAGAATATGTAATGAATTCGGAAATTTCATGGGAATCTTGAAAATTCTTCAGGTAATTCGTGGGTTTGAATGAAGGTAGGTATTTCCAAACACAATTTCCCGTGATGGCAGTGGTAAGGTTTTGTCTCACCGCAAAAAGTTATCCGTCAATGACTAAACAATTTCTGGTTATCTTATATTTACTTGGAACGCTTGATAAATTACAGTGAATAAAATTATTCATACCTTGACAATGATTCACAGCAGCTATACAACGTGGGCCCTACAACATAAGCAAAAAATTAAAACGTTGATTTTACTCGTTAAACTGAACAACATTTGTTCAGCAACTTTAAAAAAAAAACAGTTTTCAAAATTTTATTATTTCAAACAAAGTAAATAGTATTTTCAATGTATGTCGTCCAACGTTGACATTCCCTGAGCATTGACATAGCTGTCACTCTACTAATATCGGACATTTCGCAATACATTGCTTCTTTGTCTAAACTTTATTCTACAAAATGTCATTTAATACACGTTATTTTCAGAAGTTGCTTAACAAATGTTGTTTAGTTTCAAGGGACGAATCTATGTTTTAATTTATTGCTCCTGTTACAGGGCCCACCCTTTATAGTTGTAAGTATGAGAAACTAATCCATTAAGACTGTAATTCAATGACTTCCTCGACACATACATCAGGCAAGTTTCCACATTAGTCTATCCTAGTCTTAGGTTTATAAGGCAATTAATTCATAGATAATGACGGAAGCCTAAGCACAAGGTGTAGAGTACACCTGCTTCTTTATGCTGGCACCTTTATCGTTAACATAGGGTGTAAGATGTCAATTATGGTGAATAAATTGCATTCTAACATTAAGGCAATGTGTCTAGAAATTATATGTTTTATTGATGCTCAACGCAACGCGTATTAAAACACCACGAGCGCACAAAGAAATTAACACGGGTTAGGGTTACGGGTCGAATTTTGATTATTAGACATCAAGTTGAAAGGATGAATAGAAAGCAAATCTAGTAGTTCCAATATTCCCATGCCACTATAACTCGACGAGGTCATGGCTTATTTCTTGTATGTACATACGCAGTTTTTTGTTGTAGACTAAACACAATTTGCTTACGCAGCTATCGCCGCTATTTCTTCTCAAATTACAGTGAATGACAACAAGCTTTACAATACAACTGATGATACCTAGAAACAAGAAACAAATTGGCTGTCACGCTAATCACATCATCTCTGTAACACTCTTTACTATATCTCTATTGATCAACACTTCAAGATGCAAGCCATGAACTCAAAAACGCTTCGCTGCATACAAACCCAAGATTGCATATTAAGAAGTTAATATTTGCTGGAAACTTGCGTAATCCTGAAGTTGCAAGCGCCGTTAGCAATAAATTTGTACACCCAGTCCAGAATGCAGTGCAGTAGTGCAACTTAACTGGTCATTAATATTTATGGACGCAACGTCCGCATAATCACCACCGGCTGATGTTCACGAATTTGCGTGATAAACGCAGGCTACTTGGTACATTTACGATTGCGTAAAAATGGTGCACGGATTTGATTGAAAAAATAACTTATATCAGACATTTGTAAATTGAAAAGTGGGATAGATTGATTGCGATGGTTTCAAATGAAAAATGCTATGGGTTTTATGTAAGCAGTGAGCACTAAACCATCAGTTAATTTTGTAGCGTCTGCCCTTGCATGTTGCACGATAATCTTTACAATCGCAACCCCGCCGCCGTGCCTGTCTTTTCTTTTCGTTTCATTTTCGTCAGAGGATTATTGAGCGAGAATAATGTCAACATGCTAAAGGGCAGGTGTACCCTCAAAAACATTTTTATAAAAAATCAGACAGCCAGTTTTGTTGACAAAAAAACTCCCCTATCGTGGCCCTACGTGAAAGCGCGACAGTTATTGTTGACATTCCCTAAAAAAACTAAAGTGAATGCTATTCGTGTAAAAGTTTGTACTCCTAAAAAGTTCATATTTTCGGTGCTGCTTACCGAAATTCATTTAGAGTTCAAGGCACCTGGGCAACCTAAAGAGGGCACCGGTTTCAACAATCCATTTCGTCGATAAATCCACATGCATGATGTTTTTTTGGGACCGAGGTCGGGATAATCACCTCGGTCGGTGGCGTAACATAACTTCTCATCGCCCAGCGGCGGCAGCGCGGTCAGCTCCTCGGGGTAGCACTGCACATCCTCATGGCTCACACACAACACGGCACAGGCACTGTTGACACTGATCGAAGTCGTCACTAGCACTATGTCACTGTCACGAGGCGAGGGTCGAGACGGGCGGCGCGCGCTATCGACGCCGATGCATTGGCGCTTGGCGCGGTCCTGGCCGCGCAACAGCTGACGGGAGGCGCAGTGCCCCCCGCGCGCGCGCGTCCCCGCCCCGCGCGCTCTTCCTGCGCGCGCAGCCGGTGCGTGCGCCATACCCCTCGTCCCTCGCTTCACCTCTAATCCATTATTTACGGACCGTCGACCGGTTTCAGGCGCGTTCGCTCTGCCTGCCGCTTCACGACGATCGTTCAATTTTAATGCCCTTCCTATGTCCGGCCTCTAATGCGATAAGATTACGGGCGTTGAGTCGGGATCCGCTCAGCGGATTCGGTCTCGATCATGTTAAAATAACAAATTAGAAAATACCAGTAGGGGATCAGGTTGGAAGGCACAGAGCACCTTAATGTTTAAAGTATACGGTGAACGAACCCCCTAACAGGCATTGGCTGGCACGGGTACTAAAATTCCCATAAGCAGTAACATAATCTGTTGCACGCCACAAATACCTTTTGTAGTACTAAATCAAACTTCGAACCATAAAACGGCTGTAAAAATCGTATCGAAAAAAGTAGGTTAGACTCGTCAAGTCCTATCGCGTTCATTTCATACTTGCTCTACTCACTCAACTCGAAACTCTCAAATGTGCCTGTCAAAATAACTTGTTTCTCAACAATTTCAATATAAAAACTTTTCTGGTTGACCCAAGACCACAAGAGGTGGTTCGTTTTATCTCAGGATTTATCTCGTTTCCGTGGAAACAACTTAAAAAGTTATTCGTTATCGTTATTCTCAGAACGTAACGATATTAGTATTGCCATACATATATGTACAATAAATTGTGAGAAAAGTATCTATAAGATTACTAAGCTAGCTTGTATCAGCTTGTTAAACTAGTGAGCGTAAATTTCCAGCGAAGGAAAATAATAACTAGCTATTCAGTTAATTGATTAAGAATGTTCTACCGGCAATAAGCAAGAAATATCCTAGAATCATATAAATAACTTACAAGCGTAAATTTTACGTCAACATGAGCAATTGCAAAATGTCAGTCTTATAAATTACTAGATATGGATTCTACTGTACATAATCATGCTTAAGATTGAAGGGTGAGGGAAGTGATTTCGACGCAGGAGATGTGAGGACAGTAATAAGACCAAACTTAATTAGGTAACCCACTTGAGAATGATTATAGCCAGAGCGAACACTGAAATAAACGTTATATTAACAGAACGGAGACCACCACGACGTTCGCCGTCGTCGCGCCGATTGCGATCTTCGCGGCGCAATCAGAACATTAGATACTGTAAAAAGTACACGATGATGTTACGGGCTGGATGGGGGTCTGGCGCGGCCGGAGGGTAGTCGCAGTGTTTCATTACAGTTCTCGGTAATATTAGCGCCGAGCGACTGAGCCTCGAGATACCCCTGGATCCACTTTCGGCCGACAGCCATAGAAATCACGTAGTTCGCGGAACTTCGTTACCTGTGGTGCGGCGCAGCGAGCCAAGGTGAACGTTCGGGCCAAGGACGGCCCCGGGCAGCGGGAGGGGGCCGGCTCGCCCCCCGCGCCCCCCGACACTGAGTAAAAACGATCTGAACCTTCGAAGACGGCCGGTGCAACCCGGCAAAAAAAGGGCCCGAAACGGAACAAATAGAAAACGACGTGGAAAAAAAAACAAATAATACTGCTCGTATAACAAAACTGTACAGGCAGTTTTGTGATATAATTAGAAATGATGTACGTACATTTTCGTGGCGCGCATGTCACCTGCGCCTACGCACCCAGGTCACGCTCCGAGGCTGCGCGTGTTGCTATGATGTAATAGACGACCGATAAAAAACGACTAACGGAAGAGGTGCGGAACCGGCCGAACGGACAACGGACCACTAATTACTTAGCACAATAGAAAATACTACAGTAAGAATTTCTATTTCATAGAGGAGTTTGTTGCTGGACGTAAGAGGGGGATTAATATTCTCCCGACGTGGCCATCTCCATTTCAATTATTCATGTCTGTTTTCATATTCTTCAAGCGTAAGCTTCGAACTTTTTATAAAAGAGTGCATGAGGAAGACTAGGGAGCGGTTACGATAAAATGCCAAGACCACTTCCTAGGCGTCCTGGCCCGACCGGTTCGGCAGCCCGCACATTGTAATACTTCCCTAACACAAAAAGAAGCCGGCGAAACACAGCCCGTAGCACGTCCTCTAACGACTTGCATTATCATATCTTGCTGGTTGAAAATTATATTAGTGGAAAAACTAAACGGATTCCTCATTGCTAAGCAGGCATACCTTACAGCAAAAACGCACTCAAGAACCTAGCAGGACATAGTGCTTCTGACTATAGAATTAATTAACAGCATTCAAGCATGTACTTTATACATCTTCGAGGGATTTTATAAAACTGGGAACATTGTTGTGTTCCGGTGTGGGGGTAAGATAGCCAGTGAAATTACTAGCATAGAGGCATTCCATCTTCGTCCTCCGGGTAGGCAAGCACTTGTGACTCCTCTGGTGTTGCAGGTGTTTATGGGCGACGGTAATCGCTTTCCATCAGGCGATACGTTTGCTCGTTTGCCCCCTATGAAAAAAAAAAAAAAAAAAAAAACGTTTGATGTAGGTCTCGGGTCTTGGCTCATGGTTAGTTGATGTCCATGTTACATCAGCCTTCATAAATAGAATCTCCAGGAGTCTCCCATACTCGCGTAGTGCGTGCAAGGAGGCGTGACATTCTGTGCTCCTCTAGCGTAACACCATCAGACGGGTGGGAAAGGGACGAGGGAGTGTTACAGTTAAGCAGGAACTCTATTTATATGCAAATATAACCTCGGAGTCGACACCTGTTTGCGTATTCTCGCCTTGTCGCTTTGTCGCGCTGTCTGTGTAATCCTCCTTTTCCCTTTGATTACCTATGATACACTGGAAAGTCTCTTTAGACTCGCGTAAAGCAACAAAAAAATAATTTAGACCTTGGACTCTGTCGAACGCAAGGCCACTATAATTGTCCCATTTTGGATCATCATGTCGTTACTCGGAGTTTAATCATGAGTTACGATGAAACAGCTTCTCGACGTGATCATTTTGAGAATGCCGCGAACGTGTTATTTATGTCGCATTACTTTTTTAATGTTTGGCTTTCGATTTTTGCTCGCGTAATGATAACCTTTTTCGGCTTGATGATCATTCAATATTTCAAATCATTTATCGGGGTTCGTTCGAACACGAAATTTAAAAAGTTAACCTTTATTGACCTTTTGAGTAGTTCTTGGTGCAAACAAATGCAAGTTTTCATTGTTAAGCTAATTTCTTTATAGTAGCTGATGAAGCCTGATATGAATGCCAGCATCGAAGCATACCTCAATTTTTTATACATACTCGTAATATACGAAATGTATTGATGTGTCGATTAAATCGCAAATAAATCACAATTTGACACCTCCAAGCGCCGGGTTAAAATTGTTTGACGAGTACTCTGGAGATGTCAATAACAGCGTTCGGGCTTGCGAGTTGCGTTAGAGTAAAATATGGTATCGAGGGCGCAGCGGCATCGAGCTCGTTTATCACGGGAGATTGGCCCGGGCGTCCTGCGGAACGATAAATGGACCGTATTTGTCGCCGGGATTATCGAATTGGTCCAGTCGGAATACCCTTGTAACAGTATTAAACGATGCATTACATTCGGTAATTATCTATATATACTAGTAGCTCGCATGACGCTTAATCTTCTCCATCGATTTGAGGTTTTCAATTCGAGGATTGACTTATCGTGAGTACTTAAGTCAGTTGCTAAGAGCTTTATGTCCTATAAACTAGTTTTAACAGGATTGTATGAAATCATTAGATAGATTTTTCACTCGCTCATCAGTTGTTAACAATCTCAACTGATAATCTAATCACTTAGTGACGCATATACAAATATCTTCAATGTCAGGTTCAATATCCATTTTATATCGCTCATTTGTTAATGCGGCTTCACTCTACGCGTTGCCAACCCCATCAGTAATCAACTAATCAAAATTTGTATAAGTTACAGAAAATAGTGTTTTTTTGCCATTGTATTCGTTCTGATAAGTTCGCAACCTGCTCCCTCAACAAGCTGCAGTGAAAAAGATCGAGACATAAGTATAAATACGAGCTTAGCCGACAAAATACGTACAATGGCAAAACTTTATTCACTACATCTGTACAAAGAGAACGTTCAACTTGTAAAATATGAGTATGGATAGAAGATGTCATCCGTTTCCATTACCGTCATATTTCGCATCGGCGCACTCGCTCGAAGGTCAGCAAAAAGAATTAGAGCGGAGTTCGCCAGCAGCGCGTACATTTGTCATACTCTGACGCCGCGCAGTGTTCTGAGTGCATTTCTATGTACCTACGTCTGTCCTTTCAGATTTATCAAACTTGTTTGTTTTGTTTACAACGGGCGTTCTGCAGATTATGAGTGAGTAGGTAATTCCGGTGAAACGCGCCTTTTCCTTTATTTGTAAAACCGTTCCTCTCTCCGTTTCTTACGACTCGGTTACCTACGAAATTGGATCTTCCGGGTTCGCTTTAGTTTGTGACTAGTCCGTAACTAACAAAGGCTTGTACAATATCTAGATCGATTCGTGTAAGATTGTCCTCTAATGTTCCTTTTCCATTAGGTACGTGCCTTAAATGAACCTAGGTAATAAATCACGTAAGGATGCGTGTTTGGGTGCAGCATTTCACGTGGCAGCGGCTGAATTAGCTGTCCGTCAGGCTTATCGCGCGAATATCATATCGCGTCACGAAGCCATCGGCCGCGGGAGCGACGAACGCGCCGTCCTTATTCGTCCTTTTGGACGATGCCTCTGACTAACACACGGCCTGCAGTTTCGTCGAGCATTGAATTCATTCTATTAAATATGGTAACGTGTTTACTACGTGTAGTATTCATCCAAATTCGATTCTGAGCAGCAATGTTGCAATACAAGTCTATAAGTTAAAACGAAAGAAAAACTGGGATCACCTCTAGTGGCATACAAATTCTTGTCATAATTTGGATTGTCACTCATTTCGCATAATGGCTTTCCTCGTACAAGTTCTTTGTCATTAATGATTGTTCGCATAACACTTTGTATCTCATAGTTGTAGTTTGGCAGGCTTTCCATAAGCATATTTTAGGATGGCACAAAATTTCTAGTCATATTATTGAATGTCATAATAATTGATAAAACTATACAATACAAGTAGCTACCTGCTCTTTATTGCACGCCTCATAAATCATACAGGAGAAATACGATGCAAGAAATTACAATTAGAGGTAAACAACAGGCGGTCTTATCGCTAAAGAGTGATCTCTTCCAGACAACCTTTGGGTAGCGGAGAACTTGAAAAATGATTTTGTTATTAGGCGGTGCAAAAATCGGAAAAATAATAATTATATATACACGGAAAACTAATCAATACATAAATATAATAAACAATAAATACATACATACATACATTCAGTCAAAAGATAATAGGACCAGATTTGAATAAATGCAAAGTATAAATTATAGTGTTCATCATTAATGGCATTTTCGTAGGCGGCTGTCTAACTATTTCTCAGCTAATTTATTTTGTAAGCAATCCGACTCGTAATTTTCTAGTCTAGGTGAATTAGCAAACGAAGCAGTCGCGACGGGAGTGAGGTTGCAGAGTTGTCAATTACAAAAAGATGCAGCCGAGCTTCCCGTCGGCAAACAGTTTGGTTTAGTTTACCGGTGTCCATTTCCAATTTACCCATATTTAGAATGAGAGTACTATGCCGAAGAAAATGTCGTGTGGTTTCAAAATGATCCTGGATAAGTCTGAGTAGAATCAGCTTAGGTGCTTTTTATTTGAGAACAAGACAGTGAAGATAAGATTCTACGTATATGGCTACCACATCACATGGTAATTTTATCCTGTCAGTATAAATATTATATTGACTGAAGACGCATGCTTTGATACGAATATTACGAATGACCAAATAGGTAGCTTTTCAATTACTAGTATGCGTTATAATCCCGTGTGTAGTGATTCGCAAGTAGCATTTGCAGCGCTGACGACCGATGCTTTATGACACATAATTACGTTTCAGACCGTCAATTATTCGTATTACAATGTTTTCCACTTTGATGCATTAGACACGGAACGTTTTGAAGTTGAAAACGAACTCGTTACGATGACGAGGCGAGTTGGAATAATTTGTGCAGCGGCACGAATGACGGGGATTTTAATTATTTATTTTAATGTTGAGAATGTTTAGACGGCGTTTTCAGCCGTGCGCCGGGAGCCTAATTCAAGATTTGTTAATCAAAGCGAGCACTCAGACTAGGTGCTTCCTAATAGGCGCGGATTAAATCTCCGCTCAGGTCGCTCCTGACGAGTGCTTTTAGAATTTACTTAGCTCATAACTCGATTAATAAGTAACTCGTTCTAAGGAGCGTCAGAGATTAAAAGATTCTTTGAAGTCGTTGTTAATGTTTGGATGTGACGCGCTTGTTGTTGCAGTATGTAATTTAAAATTATTGAACCATAATAGTCGAGTTTGTGATGGTATAAGATAAGAAAGAGCTTAAATCGTAGCAACGGTTTAATGATAGCATTGCACTTTGATGTGGCTCGGCGGCTGAGTGGAAGTCGAAGCCGCAGTCAACATCAGAGGGTGGAAAGTCACCCGCGGCGTCGTATTTCCGAGACAGCGGAGTGGCGAGGGCGCGCCGACGGCGGCGCTAGGCTGGAGCGCGACGCCTCGCGTCTGACCTACAAACGCTCTTCTCCAGCGCGTCCCGTAAATATTTTGTTGCGCGTTCCTCCCATCGAATATTTATGGGCTATGGAGCATCGTTCCGATTAGAATGCCGTTTTATTGCAATATTGAGGGCGTCACTAGCTTATTTCGTTCGTTCCGTATATATCTTCGCATATTTTACAATTCGGAATTGCAACAGATGGAATTTGTGAGAAGGCGGATTATAGTCTGGCGCGCGGTTTTTTGTGTATCGCGAAGTTGCAAAAGGCGTATTTTGTGGTCGTGTGGACGGACAAAGGACCGGTTGGGCCACACACGGCGCTGTTAATTAAACCGTCATACGGCGCTGGAGTGGCGGCGGAGAGCGCCTAGTCGAACTAAACGGCGCAATTTTCACTTGTGATTAACGTATCGTCGGTAAACGCATTGCGTATCATAAAAGGAAACTGGGGACTGGCTACTCCATACGATCACATTTCACACCAGAAGCACAACTTGTACAAACTAAACGAGTCGACGAATATTGATCGCTATTCTGGTTATTGTTACATTGCTCTGCCTTATCACCAAAGCAATAGCAGTGTTCGACGCAATGAGTGGCCATATGCACAATATAAAAATGCGCATAAAAACGCTCCGCAACCAGCCAGAAGCCGATAAGGCTCCCATCTGTTGTGATTATGATACTAACTAGCTCAGCGCCTCAGAGTTTCTAAGGTCAATTATATCGCGGACAACACCCGATGCATTCCTTTGCTTGAGTGTTTGATCAAGTTTACCTCCTTGTCGTTGAACCGATTGAAGTTACTTCCGAATTTCCAATTCTCTGATAAAATATGTCCGCTATGAAGATTGTTGTCAAAGACTTAGAGAATCAAAGTTCTACTCGCTTGCAGCAACAATCCTCATGTCATATCGTTCACTTAGTTCCTCGTGATTCTATTCCTAACTCGTCTCGACGGAAGCACATCCACCACAAAATCCGATAGTTAGTTTAAACCGTCAACGCCCGATTCTTCTGGCGTTACTCAAACCGATAAGCCGATAACCCTCAGATAGGCCTTATTACGCTTGTCGCAACAGAAGTATAAAAAGCCGTTCAGCTGCGGAAGTCGGTGTAATTCACGAATGTCGCTCTGCATGGAAAGTGCATCGCTGCCGAGGACAGTGCGGCATTGGCAACAATTTATAATAAGGACGTTAAAAGAACCCATAGGCGACAGCTACTTAACCTTAGGCAGACCATACTCTTGGACACGAATCGTAGCAAAAAAAAAGGGTTATCGTCTCAAGAGCGAAGCAAATCGATGTGATTCGCTATACATGGTAAGAGCATCGGCAGGAAGAGGTCGCGGGCTGCCGAGGACAGCGCGGCGTCGGTGACAATTTTTCAATCAATCGACCGGTCGCCGACGCCGTCGCTCGTTAGTCGCTGCGACCGAATAGATGACACGAAGAGATAAACGTAACACAAATTCTCGACTAATATCTAAAAGGCCTATAGACTAAAGTTACTATTTTAGATAGGTAGGTATCGCAATAGATTTTGGACTACGGGAACAAACGAAAATGACAAAAAATAAAGCTGCCATCACACACTCTCCTCGACCAATAATATTGTGATGGGAAGACGTAGTTTACAATGAAAAACCTCTTTAAACCCATGCTGCTGTCACAGGTATGCATAATTCACCACCATTCGCCTGCCTATACCCTTATTTGTATGTAGTTTCGCTACATTGTGGCAACAAAGTGGACAAAATTGTATGAGGTATACATGTGTGTATTAAACACCCCGAGTATATTCTTATTTTTAGTGTTTTTAGGGTATTTAGAAATGTTTACCAAGCGTTTAAAAAAAATACAGTTAATTAGTCTCAAGTGCTAATAGCTGTACATTCTCGTGCACATTGGGTACGACGTGGCGTATAAATCGCGTTTAAGAGCCACTAAAGTTTAATATTTATGTGACTTTGTGCCGTCAGCGCGCAGTTAGTTTCAGGTGTGCCGATGGAAAAGGCCCTAGGCTTTGACCAAATATTAACACGTTTAAGTATGATTAGTGGGCGTTGCAAACTCGGTAAGGCCGGATTACAGAAAATTTAGAGCAGAAGTTCGACTACACCCAGTTTTCCGAGGTCAGCCGAAAGACGTCCTCTGCTGGACTAAACTCTACCCCAAGAACTACTATAATGATCGGTTTAGCATTTCCTGCATCCAACTTTCCGCTATCCCATTATCAGTAATCAATAGTGTAATAGCTACTGCCTATATATTAGTCGGTTATATTTCAGGCGCTTTTGGCTAGACGTCTGCACCAGATACATTATCATTTCTGCGGCTGGGTTATCGAGTGCGTAAATAATAGTTCCATTAGGTGGTGCCAGCAAACATCTATATTAATTAGCACTAACGAGCTAGACCGCGCTCTCCGGTCGCGGGACACATGATTGCGTTTTTTCACAAAGAGTTATTCGACGACTCCTAAAAGCATCCGGCAAAAACGCGATTTCACTTTCATCCCCCGTGGTAATGAAGATTTAATTTCGTGAGGATAACTTTACAGTGAAATAATTGAATAACTTTATTTTAAGTTGAGGCGGATATTTTTCATGAATTCGTTTCTTCACGCGAAGGAATTTCGACTTGGGTTCAATGTGGTAGGGTTGAGAGTGCGTTGGTTGAAAGCAGGCACCCCTCTCGCATGTAGACGCATCGGTATACAAGATAGTACGGAATAACGGAAACGAGCCCGCCAAGCTGCGGGTAGACGATAGGAAGCGTCCTCTCATCTAGTGCCCTATTTATGAGGTTGAATGTACTCCTATATTATGCTAATGAACTTGGATAGGTGAGATTGTTAAGCCTGGAACGAGTACTTTACTAATTACGGTCAATATTACGAAACTGCGTGCTTATACTAATTGATCGTATGACGAAATGCGATATGAAATCATGGAAAATAATAGGCAGTTTTAAAACACTAAGTTAACTACGAAAAAATTTGTTTCAAACGTTTATGTTAAAGGTTGAAACTTCCTTACCATTATCTGATTAAATAAATAAGACCAAAGGTTATCTAGTTAACTAATCGTAAATTAAAATGTAGTGTTTCATAATCTACGAGCGGGATTAAGAGGCCACAACTTTTGTTTATCAGCGGAAACAGAATAATCAAGATACACGACGTTCCAAGACTCGGTGTCCAAACATCCGCCGTTTGTTCCACTGGAAACTCTCACAACTATTATAGATACTGCCCGATTTCTATTAAACATTTAATACAATAGGCTATTTTCATTACTTAGATAAACATAGCTTGATCCCGTAAGACTAATCGTCTCAGTTTCTAAAAGGGTGGCTTAGGAACGCTCAAGTATCGATTTTAGTTGGTTGCAGACAGCACCTTATCTGTAAGCTCCTACCTGGTATGATTACGTTTACCTACAAAGGAGTATTTATATTTTTTAATTAGAAAAGGCTTTCTAATAATACAGGTAGGTAAGTGAAAACCTTTTGAAACCATTCCGTTTGGATGCACGGTTAGCAAAAGTTTCGTAAATCTCAGAAATATAGTTCTCAAACTAATTTATGGAAGTGCTTTCTTCTATACACTCCCCCGTCCTTAGCGACTTGAAGAAATTAAAGTGCACATACCTTCCTTCTCAAGAGCTGGGGTTTTTTTTGCAATCCTCAGCGCACTGGGATGCCTAAGCCTCAAACAAGTTTCAAGATGAAAGTATGCAAAGGAATAAATCCAATTAAAATAAATACTCGCTAATGCATAATAATTAATGCGTGAACGATAATAAAAATGATAAACAGTGCGCGGTGTCAAGTATCGTTATGAAATTCAAATTGGTGACCGCGCTGGATATTTTTTGTTGAAGGAACCCTTTGGGACTCAATTATAAATATTTAAAGTGTGTAAACGCAGTCGGCTTGTGTAATTCAATTCGCCGGGTGGTGTTGCGTTGCTTATTGACATATCCATTAGGTATTACTCGAACTCTAGGGCGCTGTGTACGTAAGGGTATTTCTTGAGCAAACATGTACGGTGCAAGTTTTAAAAGTTTGAACGAAAATAAAATGCTGGCTTTAGATGTACTGATGGCTCAATTTTGTATTATTCCGCAGGGGTGGGAAACTCCATTTAGATACATGGGACGGAGCTACTTATTATTCAATGAACGGCCTAAAAAAGAAATAGACATTGATGATCTCAAAATTGGATTTGGGAAGATAACTCGAAAGGTTTACTAACTTTTTAGTACTGAATTTAGACTGAAATATTAAAAGCGTTATTCATAACATGTGGCTTTAATTTCTTTGCAAAACGATACTTCGAATTCTCCTCGGTTTATAACAATAGAACTTAGTTTTTTTTTGTATATTCGTGATTTGTTCTTCCAAACATCCGGAAACGCCCTCAAAGGATAGTAAAAAAACTTAATCCACGCTCTGCAAATTATGATTCACGGCTCGAATATCCGTTTCCGTTCGAATTCGCGAAGTAGACAAAGCTTCGCTAACACCAAATGTGGTAACGTAAGGATTTCCTACTTTTATCCCGTTAGATAATTGTTAGTTACCAGTCAACGTGCTTTTAAGTATGGAAATCGCTAGTTAAGTTACATAAACATAAAATAGATACGTACTTAGGCAGACAGTATGTCTAGTAATTTGTCTCAACATTGATTCCCAATAACGCATTTAGCAACCATCTCACCGAAGTCTTAAGTATTTTACTTACTTATATAAAAACTAGCTTTTGCCCGCGACTACGTACGCGTGGAACTTGATAAAAGGGATTATAAAAAGCGCCTAAGCAAATGTAAGAGCAATTGTGTTTTTGGTCTAATAATTACATTTCCTACAGGGCCACCGCACCCCAACAGAAATGTTCACTCACTTTTTAATCTTTTTAGGTAATATTTCCAGGATGAAAACTATCCTATGTCCTTCCTCGGATCTTAAACTATCTCTATGCGAAAGTTCATCAAAATCGATTCAGCGGTTTAAGCGAGAAGAGGTAACAGACAGACAGACACACTTTCGCATTTATAATATTAGTATGGATATTAAACGAGATATTTGAATATAGGGGAAAAGTCTTTAGTTCTGTACTGATTGATCGGAACAGAACGTACACAAAAAAAAATCTAGTCAAACGTTCTCAATACTGCAAAAAATGTGATAGAATATAGAATCTGATAGACAAGTGAACCCAGAGTGTCGTATCGTAGGACGTGGGGCAAGGTACACTATTTATATAAGTTTGTTTGTTATGCACGCAGCCTAATGGAAGGCCGGCTGCTTTGATCTGTGAACGCATGTGCATACGACACGAGCGGGCTAGTAGCTACCAGTTTACAGTTCGAGGAACTATCCCCACTAATGTACGGAATCGAGCGTCAGGGTTTCCGTTACCGATATTACAAGCGTGAAGCTTTTAGACTTGTGAATGAATGCAATTTGAAAATACAGCGACACCATAAGCAAATTATCATCGTTTCTAATTAATAATCGATATTTTGCATGTATCGTCTTAAGACGATATTTTACATGTATCGTCCGAAGACGATTACAACGAAGTCGATTTTTAGGCATCAATGGTTACTCATTATTTACTTATTGTTTGTTTTTAATTTCGGCAGTTTACTTGCTCCCCATATTAGAACATTAACATTCGTCCTGAAATCAATGAGCATAAAGCTGCTAAAACTTTGATGTAACTGAGACTTCACTTCTGGGACAGCTCGGGAAATCTAGAAACTTATATGTTTAATGACTATGTTAATCTTATCCCTAAAATCTATCCCAACTCTTATTTGGCTGAATTCGATGTGATCTCCTTGAGAAATATGCTCTATTCAAAGCAGCTTTAGCATTTAATTTCTCATTAAGATTAATAATTTAATATACTCTATTTTGCATGCGTAAAATTCAAATGACACGCGTAAAGCATGTTAAATTTTAAATAAGTTTCTGCCAATTCAAATCGATATACGCCCGTCATATGTCCTTGATATGACCGATTGTCTTAATTGGGTATATCACAGTGGCTCGTCGAATCAGGGCCCAGCCGTGTTCTATTTCTCGGTACAAGCTATACATACAGGACCGGTCGGGTAACCCGACCGCGATCGGGCGGGTTCGTTCGAGGAAGCGCCCGCGTTCCCACGCGGCTGCGGTGCACACGTACCTGTGGACAACGTACATGGGATAAGCGTGAGGGATAATAACTTAATCGAGTTGCAAACACGATGTAATGGACGGTATGGTTTAACTATGAGCATAACGGGAGATGGAATCTAAAAAGACATCATTAGGGCCAGCGCAAACGCGCCGCGGAGTGATGCCATCATAACGCTACTTTTAGTACAGAATAAAGTAATAATAATGTAAACTTTTTTCGCTCTTGTTACAGTGCAATAAGGGCAAAGAGATGTTTTTATTTTCCGTCGAAATATATTTTTGTTTTTAAATTAATATTTTATAAAGCATATAACTGTCTAATCTCCGGGCTTGGTCCATCACTTTTTATCTGCTTTAAAAAATTTGGTGCACACCATATATGCTAACAAAACATTTTTGTTATGGGTCCAAAACATAAAAATTATTAAATTTGTCTTTCAGCCGCAGAGGGTTACCGTGTGCATGGAAACTCCTTCATAATAATACTCTACGTAACTTCCTACCCCACATATCTGACAGCATTAGGTACACATCAAAGGAACCGTTACACCGGGGCCACGAGTCAAGCGAACAACGTGACGAAAATGAGACGTTAGTATTGTAAACGGGAATCAACTTACGAAGTCATCAATTAAATTTCTACTACGTTTTAGTACCTACATGGGTTCTAATTTTGCTGATCAGCGCACTGCGGCAAATTTATTTTATCTTATTGCTGATTTAGCACTAGCAGCTTGGTCTGCATAATATCATTAACATTTTACCCAGTGACTTCGTCTGGGTGGGCAGGAATAGGATACTTAAGTATCCTATAATCCATTTCTCGGCGTTCCAAGACTGCTAAGTTTTATCTTAATCCATTCCACAGTTTACGTTATTAGGTAATAACATACAAACATCTTCGTCAATTTTTCATATTAAATATTAGTAGGATTAAGACTATAGGAATATATTATGTAGCTAGTCTATGCTAGCTCAGTGTCAAAGGTACGATTTTCGTTGTGACGAGTAAAATCCCGCCGATTTACTACAAATGTCCTGACTCCTGTCCCCTTTGGGCGCTCGGACTGTTCCGCTCGATTGCCCTAATGCCATTCAGTGTATAACACATTAGTCAATTAAAATTCAGCAAAGGGATGACGCTCGGCGTATGGGGGACTCAATTTTATCCCCTTTACGCGGCAAATGTTTGCTAATAAAACATTTTTTGTCGTCTTGTTCTATTAGATAATCCTTTAAATTTTTCAAGACATCTGTTTAGAAATTCTTGAGAAATGTATAAGCCGGGTTTAGCCATCCGTCAATTAAGAAAGTGGCCAAGTGTACAGTAACTACAATGGGTTCAAAATCTTCCTCCATGGCCAGAGTATTGAAATGTTTTTCGTCGCTGTTTTGAGCCGTGCATGACATTGTGTGGTCAGTACCTATACCATGAGATTACAGTGACCGTCCTCGCTAGCGACTCCGTAATCGATTTGTATGGAGAATTTTAGTTCTACAAAGTAACCCCTAGGCGCGCTGTACCATGCTCCATACAAACCGTTTACGCTGTCGCTAGCGAGTACGGTCACGTTTACTCGTGGTAAGGCTACAGATTTCACCTCGAAGACAAAACCCGCTCCTCAATTAGGTACCAGCGTGGTTACATCTAATTTGTGACATCGTGACGCGAGCAGCGAGCTTCGTGGCCCTTGCATATGTCAGCGACACAGGAAGCGAGTCGCGTAGGCGGACGTTTAATACGGGCGAGGAAGCGCCGCGTCCGGCACACGTAGCCTAATATCAAGGTTTGCGGGTTGAGCCGAGATGGGGCTGAGATTTTGCATCGCTCGTACAGCGGTCGTTTGTGGTTATACAGTTACGTTTTAAAGCGACAAACTTGGCACGACTTTGTGGCACTTCTTATTATTTCGGAATAGGGTTCAATATATTTGATGATGTGTGCAGTGAATGTCACGCAAATCAACATCCTTGATATAATTTAAATAAGTGACATGGTGAAAATTCGCATTCGCATAAAATCATTGCTGACTGTACAGCATTAGAGATGTGTAGCTCGCGAGTGAGTGATTCAAAAGAGCTATTTCATTTTGTTTAGCTCATTAGCTCTTTCGCTCACTGAAGATTCAAGTAGCTCAGTATCTCATCTATCATCTCAGTATTACTCACTCGCTCTCGCGTTTTTCTCGTTGTTCCGTCTTTTAAATCTAGATTGTCTCTAGTTCTCTACTCACTCGTGAACGATATAGTTTAAAGATCTAATGAGCTCAATGAGCTAAATTAGTGATACATATCTCGGTGACCTAAAGACACATATCACTCTTTACTTCAGTGACACATTCTGCGCATCTCTAGTCAGCATTAAAAGCAGCTGCCAACTTTAGTTATGCAGTTTGACATATGCCTGTAGTCAAATTGTACATTTGAAGCTAGCCGTACAATAGCGTCGTATCACAGAGAATTAACTCACACGTGGCCAGTGTTGATGCTCTGCACAAAAGCACAATCATATCGCGCGTTTCTAGCTCATCTGTTATTGTAGCGCATACCGCGAATCTCGCTGAAAGCCCTCATTGTGCCTTTGTACGGCGTAAACATCGCACCGGCCGTTTGAAAACTGATCACGTTATTGAAGAGCAATTGCTGCGTAATTAAAAGCAATGAAAAGCGTGCTTTACTATGAGGGGCGAAGAGCCAGGGTTGGGCAGGGAATGTAGAATAAACATAGTGCGACGTTGCCGTTCCGGCCGGGCCGGGTCGCGGGCGCACACAATGCTAACTAGCTCCTACCTGGAGACGCTTGTTTACCAAGCCCGGCTCTACAACGTCAGTTCCATTCCATTGTCATATTTGAACAGGAGTTTGGAAACCATATTGCGTGTTGTTATACATCTAGTGTCGGGTTTCTGTATTATGCAAGAACAAATTGAGTGTTCTGAACTAGATCTGTAGTTCCTGCAGGAATCTCATTCTATCCCTCAACTGTTGAAATTCCAAAGACTAATATTTATAGTGATCACTTGATCAGATCCCAGGTTGTCGAATCTATACAACGTTCATGCAAAACTAACGATGATGATGAACTATCGCGTCGGATACAAGTCGAGGTTTCGTACTTGTCTTTTTCCTCCTCCAAAAATTAACCAATTTTCTGAAATTTTAGGAACCGAATGGGAAGAAAATGTTCTGTGTCGGACCGTTTCGATATGCGTAAATGATTATAGAATTTGTGTAGTAGCAGCCGCCTACTTTGCAGCGGAATTTTGGCCAAAAACAGGCGTCTCGATCACAAAATTTATAATAATAAGCACAAAAATCGAAACGCTCCGATATAGAACATTTCCTACCTATTCAGTTCCTTAAATTTGTTATATTAGATTGGTTAACTTTTAAAGGAGGAAAAAGACGAGAACGAAACCGCCATCTGTATGGAAAAATTAGCAGCGGTATTTCAAAAAGTTTCTGTAACCGTTGCAAAGTGAACATCTAGACCGTCTTGACCTCTTTTTATAAGACAGGTGGGTGAACCAATATTTGAAAGTCCCTGCGGCATGCGGCATATCGATCTTCTTTGACAGCATATGAAGTAGCATCTGCGGACTCGTAAAATATTATGAGTTGAATATGATGAGGCCACTTTTAGAGTGGCAATATCAGCCGATCAGCCGAACTAAATCGGTACTCTACCTACCGCATATCTATAAATCTACGAACAGAATATTTAAGAGCAAACTTTGATTTGAGTGCTAACGTTTAAATGGAAATGAGTTTGAACGTTTTTAATTTATTCGATAGGTACCTACTCGTATTTTCTCACCGCAACGTATTTTTAATTTAAACTTAATTGCACAATATTAAAAAGGACAAATGGCGGACCTAATACCTTAAGGCATTTTCTATCAGTCAACCATTTAAGTGTATTTTTATGAGTATTCTGTAGTTACCTATATTTAAATGTCGATCCGCTTCCCCATGCAGGACAAACTAATGCAAACACAAAGAAAGCGAACACATTTTCATTATCAAGGCGCGACTTAATATTATAATTCTACCTCATTACAATATAATCAATCTAGCCAATCTCATAAAAATCGCTAAAGTTTAAAACAAAATAAATCATAATTCCGTCTTCTTTCAGCCTCTAGTGTAAAATTGAGGCGGTAATGTTTGCCCGTACCGTACCACCCTTGAGAATGTCCTCTTTTTGCTGATAAAAGAAGAGTAATCGATCTGCGTGAAATTGATCCTCGAGATCCGAGCAAGCGGAGCCGAGGCACGCACTCTGGCACACACTACAACTATAAGCAACTAAAACTATATTCTTGTACGAGGGGATGGTTAATCCCCTGTCTATTTCAAACACGTTTCACCTCATTCGCATCGCGGCCAACAAAAAACTTATTAGATTTACTTCTCCCCGCTGGATCGATAAACTGACTGTTGTGATTTGACAGATCCTTTACGGGGGCGCGGTTCGTTGACTGGAGTATGAAGTCTAACAAGTGAAAACCACCAAATTAATAGGTAAAAGGGTTCTATACACCGCCTTTGAAATTTTATGTAAGTGTACTATTCAAAGTCACAATATGGTTAGACAATATTCATTTAAGCAGAAAACTACCACGAAAAATATTAGTTACCTGCAAAGTTCCAAGAAATACCCTTTACATTTTTAGGATTACAGAGGAAGGATATACGTCTTACGTTAAGAGTGAACGTCTTAAAATTCTTAAATAAAGATTATACTGATAACATTTTATTCATCATGTTGTTTATAGTATATGTTACTTACAATTGATCAACCTTTTCCGTTTTTCTTAGGTTTAAGTTTATTCGATTAATTAAAATGAGTTTATTTTTCATTCTACAGCCAACATTACCAATCAGCATAGCCCAAACCGCAGATCGACGTGTAAATTTATTCCATTGGATTTTTAAAATAAAACCACGGAGAGTTCGTTAATTAAGACGAGCGTATTCCCGATGGGTCTCGACGACAATACAGAGTTTGATCGAGGCTACTAGCGGCGCAGGCGACTGGTAGACGGAGCCGAGGAGCGGGTGATAAATGAAAATAGCCGGCGAGGGGGCGGTCTCCCGCGGAGGCTGCCACATGGCGCTATCGACCTGCGCTCTCTGCTTCGAACTACAGGAGGGAGCGGTAGCGGTCTAGCACGCAGTATGATCAAGCTTTATAGAGTTCGATGTGATAAATGAAAATAGCCGGCAAGGGGGCGGTCTCTCGCTGCTACATGGTGCTATCAACCTGTGCGTAGCGGTAGACCGTATGATCCATCCTTTATAGGTTTGTTGCTAAATGAATGGGCAAACGTACGTCGTAATCCGTACCTTAGATGTAGTGCCGAAGAAACGAACCTTTCGCGGCGAAATCATTGTGCTCTCGCTTCACTTTCAATTCACCCGTAAATCGGAAGTGTGATAAGGCTCTAAGAACTGTCCTATTTTGGAAAACCTTCTCCAAACAAAATGGAGAACATTTTCGACAATTATCAGGAGCAGCACAACTCTCGCTGGTTCTTTGGGTCAGATGTTCGCCCCGCTCAGCTTATTTATCCGCGTAACCCTACCGCCCGCGTCTCCTGACTTGGACGTCATCTTCCCCGCTCAGCTCAGACGTCCGCATAATAACACGAGCACGAGCCACGCGTGTGACCCACCGCCGAAATAATTGTCCATTACGATTACAGTCTGAGGGGGACGGGTTACGTTACAATTTATAAGTGGCGAAAAATGTTAGCCGCGTATTATGTTTCACGATGATCGACGCTATTAATTTGATGGGAAGGAATGAAACGTGAGAATGTAGGTGTAATTCCGCGAGTTTTATGGCCGGATATAAAAAAGTTGATGTGTAGGTAATATTTTTAACTGCTGAGTAAATATAAACATAACATATATATATTAGAATAACCCTACTAAAGACGCCAAGACTGTCACAACAGCTTTTTTTATGAAAACATGGACAGTGAATATTCATACACATTTTTAATATAAAAAACCAAGGTAATACCTTTTATATAAGAGTGCTTTCAATAGCTTTTATGGATAAGCTGACGACTTATTGATATTGATGCACATTTACAAAGGGTTAGAAAACAATAGGTGTTGTGTAGACAGTTGGTATTAACTACGGCCTTTAGAATGTGAATGACCTGCAAACAAAATAGAAATAAAATACAGCGTCGTCGCAAATATCGAATTCATGTTATGGTACACTAAATCATAAAAACGTGTATATTTTCGTAATAGAGCTATGAAAAACGTTTAAAAATGTAACTACATACTCGTAATGTAAATTTAAACCTCTATAAATTGCCTGTATAAGTAACTCCAATAAAACCATGTAATAATATCGTTTGTCGAACACGTGAAAGTAAACATAAAATACAACACGCAACCGATATACCTATACAAGTAAACGAATTCATATGTAAAATAAATAAAAGCCGGGCATTGGATTTCATAGAGATTACGGCAATAAAAATTCAAAACCACACCAAAAACATATTTTCAAGAAACGTCGCATAAAGATAAGCTAAAAGAATATTACTGTACAAGCCTTAGGTAAAGGCAGAACAAAGAATAGTAAACCGAAGTATGACACAGAAAGTGCAATGTAACCACGACATTTCTAGAGGACAATAACACTAATACGTGTAAGTCATAACATCAATGCAGTCGAGAAGGACAGCCCAGGGGAAGTCGGGGGGGCAGGGGACTGAACTCATAAAACTAAAAATAGATACGACGACACCACGCCTCCTCTACAATACATAAGTAACAAAATAAGTTTTCTATATAACTCATCAATTTCAAAATCATACAAAGAAAGTCTGTCTGGCGATGGTGTAGGTGTCAAAATCCGCCGCACCGTGCAGTCGGGGATCAGTGGAGCAACCGAAAATGTAACTTGGTGTTTTGTATGCGTGCGGCGTATACCTATGGTGGCATCTGTCAAAACAATATGCGCCGGAAACAATAAGATACAGCATGTATTCTGATAATGTAGTGAATAATCAAGCTGAATTTTATAAAGCACTGTTGTTCTTGTTCTTAAGCTTAATTAATGTTTCAGTCGCCGGAGGGTGCCGATATTTAACGATACGTTAATTTTTATTACGTTTCCGAAACGTTAATTTTTATTAGTTTCTGCCGTTGCGAAAAGTGAGTACCTAGTGAAAAGAAGCCATGGTGACCCGGCCCCGATATTGTAATGTGAGCCGGTTAAATCAGAGTTAGGAATTCAGCGAGGTAACAAATTATGTAACGGTTACGGGCCCAGGGATGGTGTTACTCAACGCCGCGCTCCAAGTGTTACCAAAGTTATAAAAAGTTGCGCGGCCGGGAGGGTATGGCATAAGACCGACAACTCCCCCGGTTAGGGATGAAGTTTCGAGACGTTGTTACGGTAATACAGATTAGGTCATAATTTATTTACCGCACTTTTCGCTCGACTTATTACAGCATAAACGCTACGAACAAAAAGGTTCTGTTTAAGTATATGGTGTAGGCGGAAATATTTAGTGTATCGTGTTCCAAAATCGTAAAAACTAAACGAATCTATTGTCGTGTCACGTGTCAGTTAATAAACATCCCGCCTACAAAATTTAAAGTTATTGATAGAAATTGCTATGTTATGCATTGGATAATATTATTATCAAATGCATAGCATCGAATTGGATTAAGTAATTAGATTAAGTTATTGTATAACTTAATCCAATTTGAGCGCGCAGCGTAGGTTTTTTTACATTTATAACATCTAGTGCCCGTGATAATAGGTTGCGTTGCGAGTGCATAATTAAGCGAAACTCATGCAAAATGTCACTAAACCCCACTCGGATCTAATAAAGGCCAGTAGTCACGCGCATTGAAAACAAAACAATCAATCAAGCGCAAGTCGGCAGGGCACGGCGGTCTATCGGCTGGCCGGTGACATGTATACGGGCGAGTGACGTGCTTTAAATCCGCACCAGAGCGACAGCTCGCAATCAAACTCTAATCAAAGCAGCCGACAAGGTTCTCGCCGGTCGGTAGACAAACCCGGTTCGAGCTAATTGAGCGGAATCGAGCCTTGATTAAGTTAGGAGTTGCAGCGGGCGCGTACGGATTGTAATTAAACTCCATTCTGGTTCTTTCGTTATGGGTTTACTGGAAAAGGGCAACGTGATTGATATTGCTAATGCATACGAATTGCCGACGTTTTGCATTGATGAATTGTTATTAAGCTCCGCCAGTTTCTGATTATTCAACACCTGACAGCGTAGTAGACGCGTCATCTTCCTTGGTAAAGTAATATATTTAAGGAATTAAATCTCAAGACAGCAACTTTCGTAGCATCAGTGACAAAGGTAGAATTTTGGTGGGAGCGCTAGTTCTCTACGAAAACTGGTAAGATCGAGTCAAAGGAAATGTGAAATTCAGAACTTTTCATATGTAACTTAGACCTAGGGCCTAACCTAATGTGCTCAATCTAAAAATCTAGAGACATTGATAGTAACATCGACAGATGTTTTGATTGGAGAGTCTCCGAAATATCTGGCTCCAATGGAGACCGATAGGAAAAGAAAGCCAGATATTTTGATAAACCCACATGAGTGACGTAGCCGAAGGGTAACGGGTAGCATTAGGCAGAGAGAGATGACAACACTACACCAAAGAATGCTGAGAATGTAAAGTGCTACGAAAAACTGGCAAGAAACTGCATCCCGTACGTGAACAACTCTTCCTATATAACTTAGGCTTGAGGTCTAATGCGCTCAATCTAAGAATCTAGAGATATTGAATAAAATGGTCATCATCTAACAGGAAAAGAAAGCCAGATGTTTTGATAAGCCAGTCTATCCCAGCTTAATCGCTTCAGTGAGTAGTCAAAGGGTAGCATTAGGTAGAGAGAGATGACAACAACACCAGCCCGACGCGCCCAAAGAATGCGGGGAATGTCAAGTCTGCCCCGTCAAAGGGCTCAGAGTGGCCTTTAAAATTAAAACGACAAACATTGAGGCTGTTCACGACCTGATAATTGATGCTTTAGTTTTTTTAAGCCGTTTATGGTTTGGTCGTGGACGTGACGGAATCGTGGTTTATTGACAGTAAGTCGGATGGAAGCCTGAGAGATGGTTCGGCTTTCAAGATAGATCGGTTCATGCAGCGGATCAGCGGTGTGCTTCTGAGATTTCCTTGTGGAAAAACCAACGGCATTTTCTACTGCAAGTATTCATTAAGATGCTGTTCAGCTCCATCGATCGGAACAAGTCACATTAATACTAACAAATAAAAAATATATAAAGGTTTAAGCAAAATTTTATTGGAAGAATTAATATGTAAGGGTGAGTTACTAAAGTGTATAACGACGTTTGACAATCTTCTGGGCGATTATCATTATTCTTCGTTAACCGAATAACACATTACGTATCCAATCCACATAGAAGCTTCGTAGGTAGGTTGTTAATCTTCCAGTGTATGAAGTAGATGACGTAGCGATATTTTTGTATGCGGTGGGTAATTTATCTTCAATCCATCGTTAGGGCTCTGAGTGCGTTCGACATGTCTGAACGTTAGATCCTTAAGGGCGGATCTCCTTTAGTTTCATGCTGTGTATCCGATTATTTGTTACTGATTACGTTGGTTAAGGAGGGATAGGTATGCTTGTGTAATACGATTTAATTATGGTTTCATAAGCTGGGGTCAGAAACGTGTTATCAATTCATCACACATCATCATCATCATCATCTCAGCCATAGGACGTCCACTGCTGAACATAGGCCTCCCCTTTGGACTTCCATATATACCGGTTGGAAGCGACCTGCATCCAGCGCCTTCCGGCGACCTTTATAAGGTCATCTGTCCATCTTGTAGGTGGACGTCCTACGCTGCGCTTGCTGGTCCGAGGTCTCCACTCGAGCACTTTTCGGCCCCATCGGCCATCTGCTCAATTCATCACACGCCAGTGTTCAATTTCTAATTACGAGGAAACGTTTGTTCTGTTCCAGTACTACTTTAGTACTATTTTTAAGAATATCTGCACACATGCTAAAATTATTTTAAAAAGTAGTCCCTAGTTCACCATACGAACTGTAATGAATAAAATACAAACAGAAGCGAACAGTTCATAAAATATCAGATTTAATACAAACATTTGTAAGTTAATTTAAAGTATTCAGTCATAATATGTTTTTTTAATGACGTTGATTTCGGTAACGTATTAGTTGTAATTAGTGAAGCTATATTAGATATTAAGGCAGCGACACACGACGCCGCGTGACGCTCGTTCGGCGCCCGGCAGTACCGAGAACGCTGCATGCAGCCAGCGACTCGGGCTTTCTCCGAAAACTCATTACTGCGGGGCAAGCGTCACGTAGGGCCCATAACCGGTTTTATTAGGTTTCACTAACGCCCCGCAGCCGCCGTGCGACGCGTCTGAACACCCCTTTGTTACGCCCACTTAGTTTTTGCTTTGGAAACACTAGATTTCTTGTGATTGTGAGTTAATTATGATCAAGATAGGGAGAAGGGGTATTGTCATTGTTCGGACAATCTTGACAGCGCTTGGGCTTGAAAGCTGTGTCAATCTTTTTAATATGGCAATTTAAAATTCTAATCTGTAATAAGCCGTAATTTCTGTCTTCTCGGTAGCAGTAACGCCAGTAACGAACGATGACCATTTTTTTATTAATACAGAAAGAGTACCCGAGGGCATAGTGATCTTATCGTCGCCGATCGTGACGCAGAAAACAGTAGCAATTTTAATTTTTCATTATTTTGAAAGATTCTTCAACAGAAACATCACTGTCCGCATTCACAGCTGTTGATACAGTAGAAACAATGCCGGGGAATGAAATTCCATTAATCCAACAATAACAAAAGCCACATTCACATCTACAGGATTAGGATTAACTGAAACTGGAATCTCACCGATATCGAAACGTAACTGATGAATTTTTGGGAGGCTAATGTAGTTCGAATATTGCCGACCGAGTAATCGAAACACATAACATAACGCCATTTGTACTTTTACTTATGTATTTTGTGCAATAAAGTTTAAATAAATAAATAAATAACTATCATTGACGGGGAGCGGTTAAACCGAGGGTTTGACCTCAATCTGACACAAATGCCCAAAATTTAGTTTAAGACGGCAACCCCCCTGGGATTAATAATTGGGAATGGAGACGGTTTAAAGTTTGACAACTATTATCTCATCCGCAGTTCGGTGATTTATAGTGTCCTGATTAAATAAACCGAGTTCATTTTACCGCGTAAACAGTGAAAGGAAAACTAGGAAATTCAGCCAACATTATTCAGGTCAGACTGTTGGGGCGAGTCGGAAAATAATAAAAAATAATAACATAATCCCTGGTCGTGTCGAGGGCAATATGACAAAGGGCAGCGTGAACTTCACCCTACAAAACACAAACGAGCTAAATCTCGTTTAATGTCACACATAGTTAAAATTTAAAACTGAGAAATAAATAAGTCATTCTATTTAGTTTTATTTTTTCTCAGCAATAACAACGTAACTTTAGAGATATTGCTGATATTGGCAGTTGTTCGAAAGGAAAAGTACTAGGGTTGCATAGGAGTGTGTGAGGTTGGTTGTAGGCCCGCGTCTCGACTCGACTCGGGTAGACGGGCGGCAGCGATCGATAGCCCGGCCGCATTGTTACCCACCCCCGCGCGGCCCCGCCCACGCCCAGCCTGCACCCGAAATTCGCCCCATTTGATCCCGAGAGCGAATCAATCGCTTTTGTTGCAGTAACTCGATGCACAACACCCGCAGGGCAAAGGTTCGTCCTCGAGAGCTGTTGAACGGCAGTCGATAACGAGAAAGAAGCATTAAGGATGAAAGTCTGTTGGATTAAAAGAGCGTCGATTGTGTCTACAGATGGTTAAACATGTATGAAATAATAATTGAATGGCTTTTTATGTGAAACAGCTGTTCCTCCGGCTTCAAAGGATAAGTTGCAGGTACGCGTACGCGTATCATAAAACATATCTACGATGTTTAACTTTGCCTTGATTTCAAGCATGTTTTTATTCAGTTTGTCAAGAAAGAATACGTATGAAATGAAATGTGCACTTAAATTTAAGCAATTTCCGAGCAGTCTGCAGATTTTTGCAACCACGACGGCAATAGACGTCGCGCTACGTTGTAGGTTGTTGAGGGCGATAAAGCTGTCAAGTGGTCCGTGCCACAAAATACGCCGACGGCTCTTGCCTACTGGGCAAAAGGGTTATTAAGAATATATTATTTTCCATACGAGTATCGAGTAGCGTAATTGCAAGTTTAATGATAACATTATTGAATTAATTTATTAACGTATGCGCATCGAGCCCAATATCTACATAAAATAATAATTGGGTAGTAAAAAAAGGTATATTGAATAGTAATAACGCGTTGTCTCCCATCAAGCCTTAATAACAGGTTAATTGATTGGACGTTGTTTTTTATTAAAGAACTTCGAAGTCTTCAAAAACCAGTTTTAGAAAGTGGCAGAAGAAAATTGACTACTGTTTGTCATACCTACCTACACAAAAATGAATACCCGTACCTAATACGATCATTCCTCTTTATACAATGAAGTTTGGCGAATTCGTAACGGCTATCACAGCTACCTCAAAAACACACAGAAAATCCAAGAATTCACTATCAATACAAAAGCCAAGTTATAAAATATTTTCATACCAAAAATTTTCTTTCTAACTTCTATATAACTGAAAAGAATAGCGTCACATGACCGACAGTCTGTTGGAATGTCCCTGTGTAGGGTTAGAGTTGTCGAGCAGATCTAAGTTAGCCAGCCTTATTCACTAAACCCCAGTAATCCAATAGCCAGACGGGGAGCGAGCGAACCGCCGTTAGTCCAATTTGATGATGAATGTTATCTCTCTGATACGTAAGGTTTAACCAACATTTATGGGACACGTACCTAAATTATTTTAATTTATCGCTTTCAAACTGGTAATGGTTTCTTCTTCTACGAGTACCTAGACGTTATCCCGGCTCTTGCCGGTCCGCTTTCTTACTACTAGCTTTCAACCACGATCCTGAGCATCCTCTTTTGTGAGCCCGTTTTCACAGTCCTTCACGAGGAATGATAATGGTTTGTTACGAGATATTTATAATTTAGATATATTTATAACAAACGAAGTTGAGTAACTAATAAATCTAGAATATTGTGTGACATATGAAGTTACACCACAATCCTTATATGCAAACACACCTAGATTACATAACCAGAAAACTTGAAGAATTACAAACCAAAGCATATCGTTCTCTAACTATTAATAAAATAAAACATCCCAAAATTAATTAGAAAATGTTTAAAAATTTAAATGTATTTACCTATGTTTTTTATTCACAAACTGACCGGCGATTGACTTCAATACATGGCAATTACATTATCATCATCATCATCATCAGCCTATAGACGTCCACTGCTGGACAAAGGCCCAGCCAAAGTTCTCCACAAGGATCGATCTTGCGCCGCCCTCATCCAATTTCTACCCGCGATCTTAACCAGGTCGTCGGTCCACCTTGTTGGAGGCCTTCCAACGCTGCGTCTTCCGGTCCGCGGTCGCCACTCAAGAACCTTTCTGCCCCAACGGCCATCGATTCTACGAGCAATGTGCCCTGCCCAGTGCCACTTAAGTTTGGCGACTGTCTGAGCTATATCTACAACCTTGGTTCTCTTGCGTATCTCCACAGGGGCGACAAGGGCCTATCGGTGTAAATCGTGCGGCGGTGACCTTGTAATGCCGCGTCTACGCGTAGGGTTGGCGGTTTAGCTACCGCGGCACAATGAAATAATAATTATAATGAAAGATGTTTATTTATTTAAGGTTTAAAATATATTTAGTATAATAGTGTTGACATATGTTATATTATAAATTGCTTACTTTTATATATTTTCTGTTTTTGCGACTTACTTTAAACATTTTATTATTCTCTTTAATTACGGCGAAGATTCGAAATCGTACGAACAGTTTTTTTTCAAAAAATCTAATGGGAAGCATTCACAAGGCATATCAAAAGTTATATGCTGCATCTCGGCCAACAAACTGTTTCCCAATGTTTGAGACAGATCGTCTTTATTTTTAATACAATATTCCTTGAATGTATTTTCAAGACCTTGTATCAAATTTATAAAATTGTCTGGTGGAGTAACAAGTCCTACGCCTGCATTTAAAGCATTTTTTTCATTATATTGTTTATAATATGTGAACAAAGTCTGTCTAGTAAGGTACATCGAAATGTATGAAAACGAATACGACGCGGCGCGAGCGAACAATGTGAATTGATTCGAGCAGAGACGGCGGCGGCCCTTTGAGTCGTCGAGCCGGGCTCGACTTTCCCCACCTCGCGCGTCCCGCGCTCGCCCCCGCTCGCCCCACGACACGCACACATAGCCGCGAGTTCTGTAACTGCACACAAGTGTCAGTGTCGTTTCTTTTTACGTTAGTATTTATATTCTTTGGTATCTCATCATTTCGAATTCGATCCCGCAAGGAAATTCCGAGCATAGCTCGTTCCATTGCCCTTTGAGTAACTGTGAGCTTTCTTATGAGGCCCATTGTAAGCGACCACGTTTCAGTGCCGTATGTCATCACTGGCAAAACACATTGGTTAAAACCTTCGTCTTAAGACACTGCGGTATTTGGGACGAGAAGACATTCCGCAGCTTCCCGAACGCTGCCCATCCAAGTTGGATTCGACGAGTGACCTCTTTTTCGAAATTCGACCTACCCAACTGGATCGTTTGTCCAAGGTAGATATAATTTTATTATATGACATGGCAACCATAAATAGTCCGAGAGTCAGCTTGTCTGAGAATTGCAACAGTCACTCTATTAAAGATCAAATAAAGTAAGTACTAAAGTTAATCCGATTTTTCTTTCGCAACGTGACACCCCTTTGTGGTCATCTAGCGCGAATCGATCTAACGGCTGGCCGCGACTTCGAGCGACCAACGGAGCGGCGAGCGGCGGCCATAGGAGTGAGCGAGACACTGCGCTCGGACCTTCCGCTCCCACTTATGGCAGCCGCCCGCCACTCCGATGGTCGCGCTAAGGCGGTTATCGCCACTGCATTTTTAGTTTGAGCGGAGACGCGGTGTCAGTGTGTTACCCTGCGGTTTTTGTGTAGGTACAAATCAAGATTCTACAGTACAAAGTTGAAAACCGCAGCACTGTACCTCTACCATGAGTTGCCTTCGAAATCTTTCGACACGCTTACCATGCTCGCTAGCGAGCAAACGTGCTTCGAATCGAGCTACTACTACACTCACAAAGTGTGGTAGTGTGAGTTCAAAACCAATGAATCTGTCTCTTTTTAACTAAACTTAAGAGAATGAGTAAGAGCCAAAATAAAACATGGCGGATATACGGTAGCGAGTATCGTCGCAAATTCGGCACCATGAGATTCAAATCTGACAGGTCCACCTCGAAACTATCGAAAAATACGCTAACGAGTGCAGTTTAAACTCTCACTGCCAAATCGAAGGGTGAAATCATATTAGAATTTTTGTTTTAAAAAGTTTTTAAATTATTAGTGATCCAAATAATGTCTGCAAGACATTAGCGAAGGCTATAATAATATGAAGAATAACCACGCTATACAGAAACGTGACTGTAAATTGCATTAAGTTATCCACTGTGTGAAAAAGCCTACGATTCAGTCAAAGATGTGCCCCGAATACAAAGTACGAGCCACACCATAGCAGCACAATGTGACTGATTGTCAACGAATGTGACGTCGATGTTGTGCTTCGGCTGCAGGATGCGAGCATACAGTTACTTTTTGGATGTGGGTCCATCGTCGGTCCAAGGAGCCTTCATGTACTTCGATACAGTGCTACTGGAAAAGGTCTACTCTGTCTAAAAAGTAGGGGCTACTCTGAAGAACATCACTGTGCAGTAGCTGTGGAAGTGCCTGACAGACCAAGTTCATCGGCCTTATATGAATTTATTTCAGAAGCATAAAAGAGGAAATTAGACAACTTACAATTGCTGAAATATCAACATACTGTATTATACATTACTCATTACACTCTTTTAACATTGATCAACCAGCTGAGATTAAGACAAACGTAGACAAAGACAAGCTTGTTGAAACAATGAAAAAAACATTCACAGACTCCGGCAATAAGGGACAGAAGAAGCGATAGGGAAGCAGAAAGAACAGCTTGTGGTGTGAAATGAGAGATGGCCGAATCACAATCAAAGCTTCGAAGGTACATACACCATATGGTGTGATAAATATATAAAGCGGTGCGACTCTAGTGCGACTGTCTGTCCCGGACGTCCCAAGGATAGCCCTCAGACCTCGCCAGCGCGACCTGTTGGCTATGCCGCCGTCGTCCACCGTGTCGCTCAGGAACTTGCCGCTGCCCCGAGCCCTCTCACTTCTCAATGCGCTCCTGGCATCGACACCTGAGTGCGACTTGTTTGGGTGGTGATGGGTGGCTATGCGCAGTGAATGCTTGAGATTCTGTGAGGCGATGGATGCTAGGTGCTCAACTGTTCCTATGTAATTTTGTATGTTTCCTTTAATTTTAATCTAAGTTTCATGACGCATTGGTTGTACTGTAATGTCATGTTAATCTTTTTTTTAAATTTAAATAAATTAAAAATAAATAAAATATCATATAATGAAACATGTACATACAAAAGTCTATTTTATCCGCTAGTGTGTAAAATTAATTTGTATTTCAAAACAATGATTGTGATTCTCTTTATATGTATGCTTTTGTCTTATTCATATCATTTAGATTTGAGTGTGTTATCTTAAATTTGTAATGGTAGGCCTTATACATTTTTGAATGTATTATTTTCATATTCTGACAAATATATTGATAATTTCAACCAACTTTTTAAAGTGAATATTACTATTCCCTGAGTTATAGATAGTAACATAGCTATTTCATGCTTTCATGTCAGGAAGGCTCAAACAATGAATATACACAATGTAATCTGTTTAAATTATTTTATTTAAATATTTTTTTATTTCCCTTGCAACATAATAACATCTTGTATGTAATCACAAATTAATAAAACAGCTTCTAATCAATTTTGTTATCTCT
This sequence comes from Apotomis betuletana, assembly GCA_932273695.1. Classification (NCBI taxonomy): domain Eukaryota; kingdom Metazoa; phylum Arthropoda; class Insecta; order Lepidoptera; family Tortricidae; genus Apotomis; species Apotomis betuletana. Next base: position 4,766,717 of record OW026303.1, on the reverse strand, counting down.
ACCACCCAAAAAATGAAAATACTTATTTAACTTTCTACCAAAAGAATATTATACATTACATTCAGTCATAATTTACTTATTCTAACAAATACTTCAATAGTTTATATAGATCACTATAAAATTATACTGAACAACAAAAGTTTCTTTTCAATTAAACACACATTATTTTTGACACAGTAATTGTTCAACGGAGTCCGTAATGCTTAATGATGAAATAGCTATGAACGGTGACAAATGAACAGTATTTCTCTCAGCCGTTTTGACAATGCCTGACTTCATTAGCAATGGCTTTTTATGCAGGTATTTGAGGACCTGTAATAGTTTCTTCATCTGCTTTTTTGTAATTCTGAAAAAATAAATATTCAAAATAAGTAAGTACCTAAGATAGCTTAAGTGTAAAAAATTATATAGATAATATCATGATTTTTTTAATAAACTGATATCATACCTCAAGTCTGAATTATTTGTAGTATTAGGTATAACATCATCTTTCAGTGTGCCGCGTCTAGCATTCTTTTAGACAGTGAAATTTTGTTGACACATCCAATTATGAAAAGTATCTTCTAAAGCCCATTTTGTACCTCATGTAGTTGTGTCTTTTTCCATCTGAAATTTAACATCATAGCTGATATACCAACAATCTAATATTATATTTAACAAAACAGCACAGAAACTATACTTAAAGAATATTTTTTTGTAATCCTAGAGTGCAGAACATCCAGGAGGTTAGGAATTAAAGATATTATTTTGCTTTGTTCTATGTAAACTTATAGTAAGTAATAGCTGGTATGTACCTTCTATGATCTACACACATAATTCATTTTAATGTGATAAAATGGCATTTGGATCTCTCCGAGCCAAGTATCGCCTCATTTTTCGCCTTGTGCGTGTTAAACAAACAGATTCTGTGGACTATTTATGGATTACACATTGCGGCACCAGTTAGGTATACAGCATACACCATTTTATCCAATAATTTTGAAGAAAGTCGATGATTGTACTTATGTTAAGTAAGACAAAACAAGTATTTATTTTTTATTTATTACATTACATGTGACTTGATGTGACGTCTAGTCTAGGGTTGCCAACTCCAAACAAAATTAACCCTAAATCTGAAGTTGAAACTAAAATCCGCTCCAGACCTTCGATCCGATCCGATTTATCGAAGCAATCGGATACTGTGTAGTACAATTGTCCGATTTATTGGAAGAAATCGGATAATGTGTAGTACAAATTTGTTAGGATATTTTTTCCGATAAATCGGATCAAATCGAACGTCTGGGGCGAACGGACGGGCGATGCTATGACGTGCGTTAAGTTTTTAGTTTTTAGGGTTCCGTACCCAAAGGGTAAAAACGGGACCCTATTACTGAGATTTCGCTGTCCGTCCGTCCGTCTGTCACCAGGCTGTATCTCAACAACGGTGCTAGCTAGACAGTTGAAATTTTCACAGATGATGTATTTCTATTGCCGCTATAACAACAAATACTAAAAATAAAATAAAATAAATATTTAAGGGGGGCTCCCATACAACAAACTTGATATAGATTATATATATATGTATAGGTACGGAACCCTTCATGCGCGAGTCGGGCTCGCACTTGGCCAATTTTTAAAATATATGCTGTCATCTGTCTTGTTGTGGTCTTAATATAAAACTCAAATAGAAAACATTAGTTATCTTGTTTGTGTTTATTTTATTGCCATTCCAATGGTTAACTGAGTTCTTACAACTTCCAAATTCCACTGCTGGGTCCAACATTCGTTCCCCACTTCAATATACACCCTAATATAATATTTAAATATTTATAAGAATATACATAAAATAACCCTAATCTATGACAACTATGTCTGCATAGATATTTAGTCTTCAACCTATCCGTGAAAAAATAAGCTGTCAATAATTTCAAGCCCAACGTCATTCGTTTTTAGGGTTCCGTACCCAAAGGGTAAAAACGGGACCCTATTACTGAGACTGCTGTCCGTCCGTCCGTCCGTCTGTCACCAGGCTGTATCTCAAGAACGGTCATAGCTATACAGTTGAAATTTTCACAGATGATGTATTTCTATTGCCGCTATAACAACAAATACTAAAAATAAAATAAAATAAATATTTAAGAGGGGCTCCCATACAACAAAGGGATTGGTTGCGTTAACTTTGCACCTCATTCCTCATTTGTAAGGAGCGCTATACATACCAGGTGCAAACTTAACTTAACTACTTAAGGATGGAAAGTGTTTGTACGGAACCCTCGGTGCGCGAGTCCGACTCGCACTTGACCGGTTTTAGATTGTTTTTTTTTTTAATTAGACTCCAGACCTAAACCGGTTCCAGACCTTCCGATCCAAACCGATTTATCGGAAGCAATCGGACAATGTGTAGTGCTGTGAATTGCACTACACATTGTCCGATTGATTTTCATATTTTTAATACTACAATTTTATTACTTTTCTGTATTCCGCTTCAAAAGAGGACTTAATCACTGTTTTTATATTTTTTCCAGAAGTTACTAATTATTTTAATCATCATCCTCATCCTCCTAGCCTTTGTCCCATATTGTAGAGAATGAATTCTCAATCAGGGTCGGCTACCTAAATCCCAAGATGTGGCGTAGGCACTAGTTTTTACGCAAGCGACTGCCATCTGACCTTCCAACCCAGAGGGGAAACTAGGCCTTATTTACTAATTATTTTAATATTAATTAAAAATTTGGGCAAAGGCGAGTCCGAATCGCGTATGAAGGGTTCCGTACCATAATCTACATAATCTATAACAAGTTTGTTGTATGGGAGCCCCCCTTAAATATTTATTTTATTTAATTTTTAGTATTTGTTGTTTTAGCGGCAATAGAAATACATCATCTGTGAAAATTTCAACTGTCTAGCTATCACCGTTCTTGAGATACAGCCTGGTGACAGACGGACGGACGGACGGACGGACGGACGGATGGACGGACGGACAGCGAAGTCTCAGTAATAGGGTCCCGTTTTTACCCTTTGGGTACGGAACCCTAAAAAAAAAACTTATGCTAAAAAGTTGTAAGTCTAAAATTATGACACAATGTATATGTTACTTAAAACCCGCTCCAGACCTTCCGATCCGATCCGATTTATCGGAAGAAATGCCCTAACAATTGCACTACACGTTATCCGATTTCTTCCGATAAATCGGACAATTGCACTACACATTATCCGATTGCTTCGGATGAATCGGATCAGATCGGAAGGTTTGGAACCGGTTTAGGTCTGGCGTCTAATAAAAAAAAATGAATGACGTTAGGCTTGAAATTATTGACAGCTTATTTTTTTACGGATAGGTTGAAGATTAAATATCTATGCAGGCATAGTTGTCATAGATTAGGGTTATTTTATGTATTTTCTTATAATTTCTTTACATACAGAAACAAATATTTAAATATTATATTAGGGTGTATATTGAAGTGGGGAACGAATGTTGGACCCAGCCAGGGATCGGATACCGTTATTTTTGTATTACCGTTATTGGTCACGTGACGCTAAACCAAAATGAATATTGGTAGTGGTTTCGTTTACCGGTATTATAACGTTATTCACATAATACCGTTATTTAGCAAATTCCGTTTCTGTTTAACAAAATTAACCGTTTAATTTGAGTTTGACAGAGATAGAATGAGTCGTTCTGTGTTGCGATTTTGATTTTACGTACGATTTTGCGTCGCGGTAGTCGCAGGCTCGCAGCGCAGCAGTGATTTGATTTTCCGCAGTTCATGTGGTTTGGTGTGCGATTTTGTCTTGTAAGTTAAAAAAGGAGTAATGTATGTATATATCTAAGTATATAAGTATTTATGTTTGTCCGCGATTATCTCGCGTTTGGCTGATGATGCGGTTTTCAGAAAAGAATTTGTTACACTTAGGAGAAGATTAACGTAATTCGGCTTAAAAAAGAGGATCTCAGTTTGACCCATATGTTTGTCTGCATTCATGTGTATTAGATTACATTTGAATCCTGTAGTCAGATTGTTAAATTATTTTTAAGGGTCCTCGGGATGCCGATTACGAGAAAGATCCATTTTGAAATCCAAGATGGCGGACATTATTTTTTCTTAAAAATCGATATGGGTGTCATTTCCAAGGTTCCTCGGGGTTCCGATTACGAAAATGACATCCATTTTGAAATCCAAGATGGCGGACATTATTGTTTCTTAAAAATCGATATGGGTGTCATCTCCAAGGTTCCTCGGGGTTCCGATTACGAAAATGACATCCATTTTGAAATCCAAGATGGCGGACATTATTTTTTCTTAAAAATCGATATGGGTGTCATCTCCGAGGTTCCTCGGGGTTCCGGATACGAAAATGACGTCCATTTTGTGATTTTGAAATCAAAGATGGTGAACATAAATTTTTCTTAAAAATCGATATGGGTGTCATCTCCAAAGTTCCTCGGGGGTTCCGATTACGAAAATGAGATCCATTTTGAAATCCAAGATGACGGACATTATTTTTTCTTAAAAATCGATATGGGTCTCATCTTCAAGGTTCCTCGGGGTTCCGATTACGAAAATGACATCCATTTTGAAATCCAAGATGGCGGACATTATTTTTTCTTAAAAATCGATATGGGTGTCATCTCCAAGGTTACTCGGAGTTCCGATTACGAAAATGACATCAATTTTGAAATCCAAGATGGCAGACATTATTTTTTTCTTAAAAATCGATATGGGTGTCATCTCCAAGGTTCCTCAGGGTTCCGATTACGAAAATGACATCCATTTTGAAATCCAAGATGGCGGACATAAATTTTTCTTAAAAACCGATATTGGTGCCATTTCTCAAAAATATATCTGCGCCAGTTTTAAATCTAATTTTTTATTTTGAAATGTACACCCCCCCAAAAACCCAGAAAACGACAACCATGACGATTTTAAAAAAAAAATTACGTCCACCATCTACTTCCAAAATGAGATCCATCTTTGAAATGTACAACTACTTTTTTAAAGTTCCAAGTTTCAGAATTATTCTATTGTATGTGTACTAAAAATAACTTACCTACCAAATTTCAGCTTTCTAGGTCATCGGGAAATACCCGAGAGGTTTTGATACGTCAGTGTATAAGTGTATATATGTGAGTGACAAAATCGGCGTATTTTAGGTACCAATAAAACCTAAAGTATAAAAGCTAGATCAATGAAATTCAGTACATTTTATATGTTTCCTAACAGCATCTTAACCTGTGCATTTGGGCGCTCTGGTGTTAACTGGGCCAAACCTATGAGGGTTTGAAAATTAGACGAAACGGTTCGAGAAAAGGTAGGTAGTGCCCCGCTTCTTTTTTGCTCGTCTTGGCGGGGGCACTACCGTGCCCCCAGATGTTGCATCGAATTGCTATAAATAATATTTGCATGTCCGATTATGCATTCCGCAGAAATCTATATCTCATAGTATTTAGTTGACATAAAGCAGGATAAAATTTTACTGACTATTACTGGTAGCAGTTTGGTTCTAACCCATTAAACTACTTCACTGGTAGCATGGTATAAGAAAACAAGGTGTAAAAAGTAACAGTGGGCCGACGCCTTTGATGTTTGCGTAAGTGCCGACACCGCTCAAGGCCGCCGTACCTACCAAGGGTTGTCACAGACTTACGCAACTGCCCAAAAAAGGAGGGTAATGTTTTTAGGGTTCATGTATGTATGTGTACTAATTTTACATATGGAATCCATTTTGGAAATAAAGATGGCGGACGTCACTTTTTTGAAAAAGTTGACATGAGTGTCGTTTTCTAGGTTTCAGGGGGTGTAAATTTCAAAGATGGCATCCATTTTGGAAGTAAAGATAGTGGACGTAATTTTTTTTTAAATCGTCATGGATGTCGTTTTCTGGGTTTTTCGGGGGGTGTACATTTCAAAATAAAAAATTAGATTTAAAACTGGCGGAGATATAATTTTGAGAAATGGCACCAATATCAGTTTTTAAGAAAAAATAATGTCCGCCATCTTGGATTTCAAAATGGATGTCATTTTCGTAATTGGAACCCCGAGGAACCTTGGAGATGACACCCATGTCGATTTTTAAGAAAAAATAATATCCGCCATCTTGGATTTCAAAATGGATGTCATTTTCGTAATTGGAACCCCGAGGAACCTTGGAGATGACACCCATATAGATTTTTAAGAAAAAATAATGTCCGCCATCTTGGATTTCAAAATGGATGTTATTTTCGTAATCGGAACCCCGAGGAACCTTGGAAATGACACCCATATCGATTTTTAAGAAAAAATAATGTCCGCCATCTTGGATTTCAAAATGGATGTCTTTCTCGTAATCGGCATCCCGAGGATCCTTAAACATAATTAAAAAATCTGACTACAGGATTCATATACAAACGGAAGCAAGGAACAATTTCTTGCTTTTTAAATAAAGTCTTAAACTACGTAACTCGTAATTTTTACTTAAAATAAGCTATGAAACATGTCCGACATTTTGAATTTAAAAATTCATGTGACATGTCAGATCATATATTTTTTGTTTACACAGAAACAAACAATTATATAATACTAGCTGTGCCCCGCGCTGTTACCCGCTCATCCCACGGGAACACTAAATTTATTCGGGATGAAAAGTATCCTATGTCCTTCCCCGGGACTGAAACTATCTATATACCAAATTTCATCTAAATCGGTTCAGCGGTTTAAGCGTGAAGAGGTAACAGACAGACAGACAGACAGACACACTTTCGCATTTATAATATTAGTACTTAAGTACTTATGGATAATAGTATTTGAATTTTACTGGCAGGCGTAACGCTTTTACATCCGCCATTTTAGCATGCTCGTTAGCATGACATGGAAAAATTTAAAACTTAGGCGCTATAAAATTTCGCACAGCACATGTCGTATGCACTATTTTAATTGTGTATTGCAAGTTGTAAGACGCGTCAGCCCTCAAAATCAGCACCCTCATTACTAACAATTTCGTCGTATGACACATGGGGTGCGCCCCTCCCGCCGCCGCCTCTGTCACCTCGCACGATTGCCCTGTCTAGACGCCTTCGTCGACCGACTGTATTGTTTCTTAAACTGTGGTATGGCACTGACAAACCCACCGAATTTATCTAGATAATTATAGATTGACACAAAAAAACGGGTAAAAAATGGTTGCCTGTAAAGTCGGTTTTACGGGCGAAGGAAGATTTTACGTGACAACGTCTTATTCTCGGTAGAATATTTATTGATATGAATATTATTAAATTGCACAATAGGAACAAGGAATTGAATGAAAATAAGAATTGCACAAATTTTAACTATAGAAATATATTTTGTTTACTAAAACATTGTACTTCCCCCTTCCCTCTTCCCTCTTCCCTCTTCCGCCAAAAAAGAAAAAATTATGTCTGCCATCTTGGATTTCAAAATCGAAGTCATTTTCGTAATCGGAACCCCGAGGAACCTTGGAGATGACACCCATATCGATTTTTAAGAAAAAATAATGTCCGCCATCTTGGATTTCAAAATGGATGTAATTTTCGTAATCGGAACCCCGAGGAACCTTGGAGATGACACCCATATCGATTTTTAAGAAAAAATAATGTCCGCCATCTTGGATTTCAAAATGGATGTCATTTTCGTAATCGGAACCCCGAGGAAACTTGGAGATGACACCCATATCGATTTTTAAGAAAAAATAATGTCCACCATCTTGGATTTCAAAATGGATGTCATTTTCGTAATCGGAACCCCGAGGAACCTCGGAGATGACACCCATATCGATTTTTAAGAAAAAATTATGTCCGCCATCTTTGATTTCAAAATGGATGTCATTTTCGTAATCGTAACCCCGAGGAACCTTGGAGATGACACCCATATCGATTTTTAAGAAAAAATAATGTCCGCCATCTTGGATTTCAAAATGGATGTCATTTTCGTAATCGGAACCCTGAGGAAACTTGGAGATGACACCCATATCGATTTTTAAGAAAAAATAATGTCCACCATCTTGGATTTCAAAATGGATGTCATTTTCGTAATCGGAACCCCGAGGAACCTTGGAGATGACACCCATATCGATTTTTAAGAAAAAATAATGTCCGCCATCTTGGATTTCAAAATGGATGTCATTTTCGTAATCGGAACCCTGAGGAAACTTGGAGATGACACCCATATCGATTTTTAAGAAAAAATAATGTCCCTCTTCCCTCTTCCCTCTTCCCTCTTCCCTCTTCCCTCTTCCCTCTTCCCTCTTCCCTCTTCCCTCTTCCGCCCTCTTCCCTCTTGTTACAGTAATGCTCGATGAATGAAAATAAGAATTGCACAAATTTTAACTATAGAAATATATTTTGTCTCTCTCACTCATCAACCGTGAGCGATCAACCGTGAGCGGGCGTTACACTTTTTCATGAGTGACTCCGAGCCGCAACCTAATTTAAGGTGGTTGCAGAGGTGTCACTTTCATACAAATCGTTTGATCAATACACACTTAGGCGGTTATGGCTTTAGGTTATTAAACATTCTTAAAAAAATCTTTAAGCGATCTTATACTCGCCAAGGAAATCAGTTTTGCTATAAATCATACAATTATAAAGTTATTAAAGCTTTAAAACCCGTTGAAATATTGTCCATATATGTATGTGTGCGTTGCTTTTACACATATACAAACGTAAGCGCACGTAAAGCTATTCATGAACAGTGCGTTCTGAAATATAATACTACTTAACTTATGATTTGGGATAATAAATTTAAATTGATGTTTCGATATGAATGCATAACAGTTTATTTTTAAATGATTACAGCTTTCATTAAACATGTAACAAATAATTGGAAACATTTGGATTTTAAAGATACCTACCTATTGTGTTTATTTGCTCATAAAAATAAAGTGGAACAGATTTCGAACGCACTAAATCTTGTGAATGAAATAATGAATTGTGTCAATACTGTCAGGTCAATTGTGGAAATTCGTATAAAATGAATCATGTTTGGTTTAAATTTTTTTCGTTTCGTGAGTTTTTACTTTATGCAAAGTGTGAATAATGAAACGTGCATATAATAATAATAAACATGTGAACTCAGGACATAGTGATCCCTAAACGATATTGCGATATCATGGGTCAGAAATTGCGGGGAAAGTATTGTGTTTGAAAACATTACAAATCGAAGCGTCCTGCCGTGAAAGAGGTGTCTCGCGCTATTTTCTTTTTAGGCGAAGACAAGCATGGCGTGATGACAACCGTAACCAACCACAAAAACTGAACGCAATCGCTCGCTTTGGGTGATGAAAAAAAAACAAAGCTGTTCATAGTGGGTTCATATAGGTAGTTTCTTCTCTCTGACTGAATTGATACCAAGACCTACCCATGTTTTTCAATAGGTGTGGGAAACCAAATCCTTTTGGGAATTATCGATTCAGTGACTAAGTTTCCTCCTTGAAGGATACCTCCTGTAATTACCCTAACACCCTGTACTGTAAGATAGGACATGCATACAGCCGTTTCCATTGCCGGCATTTTTGTGACGTAATAAATAATTTCATTACAGATTCAAGGCCAGCTTAGAGCTTCATCAAAAGGGATTACTGCAAGATGATTTCCTTCATTGAATTATCAACAAAAATAATGTCAATTAAAGTTCAAACAGATGAAGGCTTCATCCAAGAAAAGCTGCAGAAACTTATAATTTTCTACAAAACATGCGTGTTGCCTAAAATAATATTACAACGTAACCAACCATTTCGAATTAAAGCGACGTCTACAACTCACGCAAACACTAGTATTATAATAAAACCTACACGTAACAAAAATTGTTTTATTTTATTTAGTGGTTGGTGGTTCTAAGATCCATATATCGATGGCAAAAAGCGAGAACGTAGTAACCGCCAAAATGCAAACTTTACACCAGAGCCAAAAAACTTTTCGATTTCGAGAAAAAAAATCATAACTCTTTCATTTATGAACGAAAATGCTTGATATTTGGATCTAATACATAACTTATGGTTTTCTTTCAACTGGCATATTTAATATTTAACAAAAAAGACTGGTTTACGACTTAGTGGCGGTTACGACAATTGAACTCTTTTTTTTGTTACGCGAAAACGCTGTAAACGCCAGAAGTAAATGTACTAAACTGGTGAAACGAGTATTATTTCCATAAAGCATAAATGCTGTAACCAGATGCATATTTATTATAAGATTCAATAATTTTGACGTAAATGTCATTAAGTTCTTTATAGGACTAACTGAAATGTGGTAAGTGTCCACCGGCAAAAAGAAACTGTGAAAATAAAACGACTTAAGTGTCAATCAACTTTTATCAACATACTTTTTTAAAATGTTTCCAAATTTTAAATGCAGGTTTCTTACAAATTTAAAGCTCAGAAGCAACAATTACCGTCTTAACATATCAAATACTATATAGTCTCAATTTCTCTGTATAAAAACATTACGAAAGTTACTTAAAACCTCCGTTGCTTATAACATTTCAAAAGGCTAATAAAATCTCTCATATTATAAAATCACAACCTTGTACTAATCGTGCTAAAAACAAACATAAATATTCTTAGGGTTAATCAGACTATAATATTGTTATCCGCTAAAACTAAATATTATAGGTAATGAGGTTTAATATTCCCGTGAAAACTTTAAAACTCTCTACATTTTATCTTCAGTTTTGGCATTAAATTGTCTTTTAAGTAACTTTTATCGATATAAAACTCACTACCTATTAAACCCACTAACTATAAAAGATGTTTTGAATGTAAGTATTACTTATTATGTAAGTTTTCAACATCATTCTTAAACAATTGTTTGAACACAACTATCACCGCAATTATAAAAATATTTCTTTGAACTAATCTCACTGAACCATTAATATTTAACTTAAATAACTAGACGTTATATTACTATGGTACCGTACAAGTTAAAATTGTTATTATTTATTTAAATAAAAACTCGGAGTCATTTTTCTTAGGCAGAATATCAATTGACATTAAAATAGGAACCTAAAAATTGCATTCCAATGGAATTCGTTTTCATAATAACATAATTAAAATAACTGTTATTAAAAAAATACTAAAAATTCCGCTCTAAAATGCATTGTTTTATAATAATAACACTCCTCAAAATGTTTGTCATAATTAACTCAAAAATCGCCTCTCTAAAGTAATGAAAATTAGTGCAATAGTGACTGATGGACATGTGCATTCTTCCAATCCTGACCTACGGAGCGCAGACTTGGTCTTTGACAAAAGTTCAGAAGTCCACCCTCAAGGTTTGTCAAAGAGCCATGGAACGCAGTATTCTGGGCGTAAAACTAACTGACAGAATTAAGAACACAGTACTGCGTTCCAAAACGCTGGTAGCTGATGTAGCTCAAGCAGCCGCAAAGCTGTATATTATGTCCGTGATAAAACGAATGACGACAGTTGTCGCAGTGGTTTAAGCAGCTGCCTACTGAGCCGATGGTCCTGGGTTCGAATCCCGGCAAGGGCAAATATTTGTGTGATGAACTCGAATATTTGTCGAATAATATATTTGTGCCTGGGTCATGGATGTTATTTGTATTTAAGTATGTATTTATCTTTACCAGTATGTTCACTTGTGTCCAGAACACAAGCCTCCTAGAGCTTACTGTGGTACTTGATTAATTTGTGTGAGGTTGCCCGATATTTTTTTTTATTCATTTATGTCATGCGTATGGTTATTGTGAAAATATTAATCGAATCAGGCACCAGTTAACCGGTAAATTTTAAATACTGTACAGTTGTTTATCTACCGCAGCTCAACAAATTTAGTGCTTATCTGATTCTAGCCCTTGGACAATAAAGATGCGGACGTGACACCCCAAACTAGTTTGATCCGGCTTGAGTCAGCTTTTTAGGGGTTAGACCGATTAACTCTTAATGGTTGTAGTGAAACGTAGTAGATTACAGCAAAACTTTCTTCTAGCGATTACAACCGTAAACTAGATATACATATTATACTAATTAAAAAAAAAACATTATTTTAAATTGAAATCAAAATTGAAAATGTATACCTATTCTGTAAGTAGGCCACTTTACATGTCTGAATCTGAATTTATCGGCATTTCACAAGAGGAGGCCGCTGTCGAGAAGAATGCCGAAAAAAAGTAATTTTTTTTTTTAATTTTTTTTAATCATCATGCGAGCGTTTGCTCGTATCTTTTGATTGCCTTTAAGCTGAAGATAAGCAGACCTTTGATGATATTTGATGTTAATTCCAGCTTTATACCTCCACGCGTTCCTGAGAAAAAGGTCTCGACAAATAGATGGACAGGCACAAAAGTGATCCTAAAGTTTAGTTTTTGGCGATTGAGGCACGGAACTCTCAAAGCTGCCGCGTCCCGCGCACCAACATCGTTATTTTCTTCCAACAAAATGTAATAAAAACATTTTTGCTGTCCTTTCAATATTAATAAAGCAAATAAATATGCTAGTTATGTTTTATCCCAATATTCATATTTTCCATTAAACCCGCAACATATTTTACATCCAAAAAAAGGCATGTACACAGACTACGCACACCCACTCGCTCCGGCGATCGCCGATAGACTAAATCACAGGTCGTATTCACGAGCCACATCGCCGCGAGCGCACATTTTTATTGCTGTATCTTCAAGCACTACCCACTTCACGTTGTGTTTCAAATGTCGTTACTGTAGCTTGCTATTAATTCATTTTCAAATGAAATGTAGTAAGCGTCAATCATAGATAATTTATTTTAGGATATTTGCAGTAAGCTTGGTTCGTATTTTTTTCACTACATGCATAAATGCTGCAACCGCCACGGAACAAAATTTCGGCAACGCTGTAACCGGCACACCCTTTGATTTATGAAAGAACAAAATTAGCGTAAATGTACTCGTTTAGAAAATTTCTACTATTTGGGTGTTTACAGCAATTAGATGTGGGCATCGTCAAAAAAATACATTCGTTTTGCAACGTAGTCCAGTTTTTTCTAAGCGTCGTAGAGCCATGGGACCCAGACCAGTCGACGCAGAAAAATTCGCTGATTCCGAATATGCAAAAAAATTTTTTTTGACCAAGTGGCGGTTACTACGTTCTCGCTTTTTGCCATCGATATGTACATAATAACAATATATTGTCATATATTTTTATATGGCGCGAGCTAGCTCGGGGTCGTGAAGCGTGGCGCAAACAACTGGTGCTGCGCTCAGTTAGTAGTAGTATGTATAATCCTTGGTAGTAGTTCTAGTAGTTATATATTTTTAGACTGAACATTTTTACAATTAGAGACTCCATGGAACCACGATTTAGAATCACGAAAATCCCAACCCTAATCAGTACCTACTATACTTGATGTCGGGTTTTGTATATCAGGTCAGAGTATAGAAAAAGGGCCCGATCTTGTCATTAAGTAATAAAAAACAGAGGTATACTTGTGTTTTTTTTTCATCGTAAATTTCTAAGTCCCAGCACAAATTGGATGATAGTACAAGTAGTCCCAGGCTACGTAGTAATTCTATGGCAACTTAGGACCACTCTAGTTCTTAAACGGGCAAGTTAATCAAACAATTGTAATTTATAAAAGATACTTATTTTAATGTATTCTTTAGTTCTAATCAAAAAGTAACAAAAATGAGAAAAATATTTTTCAACAAAATATGTGTCCTAAAATTGGGCCCTTTTTGCTGTAACCCAATCTATCATTCAGAAAAACTTAGGACAAACTCAATAACATCACAAATCAGAATCACAATATATCAGAACAGAAACCCAACAAAAATACTCATTTAATTTCACCACATACTTAAAAAATGTAGAACTGCCAAAGATTTGTAATTTCTTCGTATTATTTATTTTGACAATCCAGCCCGTCTAATACAACTAGGCTTCACGATTCTTGTCACGCGACATAGCATCGCCCGTCAGTCTCCTACAGTACCGCAAAGAAAGAGATAGGAAATATTTTTCGCGCGAGAAAGAGTTGCGTGTCACAGTTGTGCTAGAGGTGCATCTTTACTTCATCATCAAAATCAAATATCATGCCTGCTTATTTATTCAGCGCTTACTATCAAACTGACAGATGATACGCGACCCTTTAATGAATGAATCACCCGCACACACTCACAATTAGTGTCTATTAGTGTGAGTACTTGCTGATTTTTCACAAATTGCCAACACATGGGAGAATAAAACAATTTATGACGTGCTACTAATACTACATGAATAAAAGACTAATACGCGGACTCGCCACTATACAAATTTTACTTCAAACTAAAGTAACATACGAAATAATACACAAAATCTACAAATCTTGCTTCCCAGCGCCATCTAGCGTGGAATGTCTAGTTTTGTTTCCTCTGCAACCACCTTAAGACGTTGTCACGTCAATATATTTTGTCTCTCTCACTCATCAACCGTGAGCGGGCGTTACATTTTTTCATGAGTGACTCCGAGCGCAACCTAAATTAAGACGTTGTCACGTCAAAAAAGTCCATACTTACCAACATTAAAAAAATATTACAAATAGAGGTAACTTTGTTTTTTTTTTCGATCGTAAGAAGTTTTACTAGTCATGTTGTCGAAAGCGATTTTATAATTGCAAGATGCATAAATATGACATATATTTTTTTCATAATCTTTAACCGCTGTTTAATATGTTTACGACTCATTAAAAAGTGAGCGAGTTAGGCGTCTACTGGGAAATAGCACCTTAAGTGATCGCGCCGGAATTATCGTAATGCAAAAGTCTCTACCACAATAACAATAAACAAACAATCCTTAGCCGGCCGGGACGAGTCAAACAGAGACAAATATACAAAATATCCTTATGCGTAAACAAGATAGCGATACGTCGGCGCCTACAAAGGAAAACGCGCAGCGAAACTGAGTAATACCGGTTAATACTGTTCAACGTAACGTTATACATTCGTTTTTCTTGAATAACGATAATCGAAATTATTTTGCTACTTTTTTAAACGTTACTCTAAGGAAACGTTATTTCAACAAACGAAATTTTTAACAGTTATCGAACAATATTAACCAGTATTCGGATAACGGTATCGATCCCTGGACCCAGCAGTGGAATTTGGAAGTTGTAAGTACTCAGTTAACCATTGGAATGGCAATAAAATAAACACAAACAAGATAAATGATGTTTTCTATTTGAGTTTTATATTAAGACCACAACAAGACAGATGACAGCATATATTTTAAAAACTAAAAACTTAACGCACGTCATAGCACCTTCGATCTGATCCGATTTATCGGAAAAAATATCCCAACAAATTTGTACTACACATTATCCGATTTCTTCCAATAAATCGGACAATTGTACTACACAGTATCCGATTGCTTCGATAAATCGGATCGGATCGAAGGTCTGGAGCGGATTTTAGTTTCAACTTCAGATTTAGGGTTAATTTTGTTTGGAGTTGGCAACACTAGACTAGACGTCATATCAAGTCACATGTAATGTAATAAATAAAAAATAAATACTTGTTTTGTCTTACTTAACATAAGTACAATCATCGACTTTCTTCAAAATTATTGGATAAAATGGTGTATGCTGTATACCTAACTGGTGCCGCAATGTGTAATCCATAAATAGTCCACAGAATCTGTTTGTTTAACACGCACAAGGCGAAAAATGAGGCGATACTTGGCTCGGAGAGATCCAAATGCCATTTTATCACATTAAAATGAATTATGTGTGTAGATCATAGAAGGTACATACCAGCTATTACTTACTATAAGTTTACATAGAACAAAGCAAAATAATATCTTTAATTCCTAACCTCCTGGATGTTCTGCACTCTAGGATTACAAAAAAATATTCTTTAAGTATAGTTTCTGTGCTGTTTTGTTAAATATAATATTAGATTGTTGGTATATCAGCTATGATGTTAAATTTCAGATGGAAAAAGACACAACTACATGAGGTACAAAATGGGCTTTAGAAGATACTTTTCATAATTGGATGTGTCAACAAAATTTCACTGTCTAAAAGAATGCTAGACGCGGCACACTGAAAGATGATGTTATACCTAATACTACAAATAATTCAGACTTGAGGTATGATATCAGTTTATTAAAAAAATCATGATATTATCTATATAATTTTTTACACTTAAGCTATCTTAGGTACTTACTTATTTTGAATATTTATTTTTTCAGAATTACAAAAAAGCAGATGAAGAAACTATTACAGGTCCTCAAATACCTGCATAAAAAGCCATTGCTAATGAAGTCAGGCATTGTCAAAACGGCTGAGAGAAATACTGTTCATTTGTCACCGTTCATAGCTATTTCATCATTAAGCATTACGGACTCCGTTGAACAATTACTGTGTCAAAAATAATGTGTGTTTAATTGAAAAGAAACTTTTGTTGTTCAGTATAATTTTATAGTGATCTATATAAACTATTGAAGTATTTGTTAGAATAAGTAAATTATGACTGAATGTAATGTATAATATTCTTTTGGTAGAAAGTTAAATAAGTATTTTCATTTTTTGGGTGGTAGAGATAACAAAATTGATTAGAAGCTGTTTTATTAATTTGTGATTACATACAAGATGTTATTATGTTGCAAGGGAAATAAAAAAATATTTAAATAAAATAATTTAAACAGATTACATTGTGTATATTCATTGTTTGAGCCTTCCTGACATGAAAGCATGAAATAGCTATGTTACTATCTATAACTCAGGGAATAGTAATATTCACTTTAAAAAGTTGGTTGAAATTATCAATATATTTGTCAGAATATGAAAATAATACATTCAAAAATGTATAAGGCCTACCATTACAAATTTAAGATAACACACTCAAATCTAAATGATATGAATAAGACAAAAGCATACATATAAAGAGAATCACAATCATTGTTTTGAAATACAAATTAATTTTACACACTAGCGGATAAAATAGACTTTTGTATGTACATGTTTCATTATATGATATTTTATTTATTTTTAATTTATTTAAATTTAAAAAAAAGATTAACATGACATTACAGTACAACCAATGCGTCATGAAACTTAGATTAAAATTAAAGGAAACATACAAAATTACATAGGAACAGTTGAGCACCTAGCATCCATCGCCTCACAGAATCTCAAGCATTCACTGCGCACAGCCACCCATCACCACCCAAACAAGTCGCACTCAGGTGTCGATGCCAGGAGCGCATTGAGAAGTGAGAGGGCTCGGGGCAGCGGCAAGTTCCTGAGCGACACGGTGGACGACGGCGGCACAGCCAACAGGTCGCGCTGGCGAGGTCTGAGGGCTATCCTTGGGACGTCCGGGACAGACAGTCGCACTAGAGTCGCACCGCTTTATATATTTATCACACCATCTGGTGTATGTACCTTCGAAGCTTTGATTGTGATTCGGCCATCTCTCATTTCACACCACAAGCTGTTCTTTCTGCTTCCCTATCGCTTCTTCTGTCCCTTATTGCCGGAGTCTGTGAATGTTTTTTTCATTGTTTCAACAAGCTTGTCTTTGTCTACGTTTGTCTTAATCTCAGCTGGTTGATCAATGTTAAAAGAGTGTAATGAGTAATGTATTAATACAGTATGTTGATATTTTAGCAATTGTAAGTTGTCTAATTTCCTCTTTTATGCTTCTGAAATAAAATCATATAAGGCCGATGAACTTGGTCTGTCAGGCACTTCCTTTTTGGACAGCTGCTGCATAGTGATGTCCTTCAGAGTAGCCCCTACTTTAGACAGTAGACCTTTTCCAGTAGCATTGTATAGAAGTGAAGAAGGCTGAATGAAGGCTCCTCGGACCGAAGATGGACCCACATCCAAAAAGCAACTGTATACCTGCATCCTGCAGCCAAAACACAATTTGGCCGTAACTTTCGTTGACAATCAGTCACGTACGCGGCTCGTACTTTGTGTTTGGTTCGGGGCACATCCTTGACTGAAAAGTTATTTTTTCATGCAGCGGAATTACACTTTGTACACAACTAAGTGCCAATTTACACTCCCGTTTCTGAATTGCGTGGTTATTTTTCATGTTATTATAGCTTTCACTGACATAATATTCTACTCTAAAAATGTCTTGCATTGCAGATAGCATAATAAATCGTACTCCAACTCCATGTCTTCTGGCCAATATTATTCTTATTCAGCCTTGGCAATATAGTTAGAAAGAGACGACTTCGTTTCGTGACGTTTTGATACACGAACTTTTG
Source organism: Apotomis betuletana (assembly GCA_932273695.1). Taxonomy (NCBI): domain Eukaryota; kingdom Metazoa; phylum Arthropoda; class Insecta; order Lepidoptera; family Tortricidae; genus Apotomis; species Apotomis betuletana. Next base: position 4,748,558 of record OW026303.1, on the reverse strand, counting down.
AATCGAGTTCACGTTAGCGTGCTCATACGACTCATGGTGCCGACCACTTCTGGTAGTTCTATAAGTATCCGCTAGAGGCGCCGTAAAAATTCTTCATACAAATCCGCTACGCAGTCGCAAGCGAGCACGGTATTTGTAAACTCATGGTAGAGCTACTGGACGCCGCTCCGATGTGCGGAGCAGTGTGACAACCGCCTAAGTCGTAGCCAGGCCGTAATGTGGTCCAGTGTAGAGCCTAATCTAAGTAAGATTATTTTACAATAAATCTACGTATTTTATCTAAGTTGGCGGTCATTCGATGCCATGCAGTTAACAAGCTAATCTCGGACTTAAATTACGATATTTTACAACGTGGTGTCAATATCATTAAGTACTCATTAAGGTATCCAGGATCAAGAATCTTAACAGTCTTGCAATAAAGTTGAAGTGTAGAATTTATCTTGGTGTGTAAATTATTAATCCTTACTTAGATACCTATTAATGAAACATCGTAACTACAATAATAATGAAGACGGAACTCTGAGTAGTTGATAAAAACGCTTTTAATTTCCAGAAATTCGCAGTACATTAAACACCACATGTGTCTGCCTCAAAATTGTCACAATGAAACAGCATTACTTATCATGTTATGGCCAGTAGAAAAACGATTTAGGTGTCAAATTGATCAAAGCGAAAACATGTTGCATTGAAACAATTCGGATACTCATATATGATTAATAGTCTTCGATCATATTATGATGACATCTACTTGTAAGAAAGGCAGATAGAAAGAAAACTAAATTCATCATTCATCAAGCTAAGAATTTGTTTTAGTTTTTATGCCTAAATAAAATACCCCTACTGTGTATAGCACAATACAGTAGGTACCTTACTTATGGTACGGAGTAAAAAAAAATGCTTTTATCCCGATTTTTACACCATTGGAATATTAGCTTTTTTTTTCATGTCTAAGCCATTCCTTCCATCTATTGTGTTGTTTACATATATTAGGGCTTACAGCCTTTCATTTCTGAATTACTACATAGCCCCTTGGGTTCCAAAATGTCTGTGAATTATTAGTCCCAACTAGTTTTAAATTCTGTTAGCCGTTCCCTTAGAATAATAACGCCTAGAATGATAGTTTCAAACGGCCGAAGCGTTACACGTGAGGCATAAAATGGAGTCATGTAGTTGTGAACAACTCGTATTTACACGCGCCGATACGCACACAAACACATCAACAATGTTGCTAGCGCAATCACATTCCCCTGAAATTGGGTTGGGGGAATACTCTTGCCAGTGGTGATTGGTAACTTTCAAATTTTTTATTGAATGTTACACCTGTTGCTGAGTTCAAACATCATTAAATACATTAACCAAAAGTTTTTTATTTATTTTTTTATTTACAATGTCAGTTATTTATTTAGGCTTGTGTTTAAACGCCTACCAAATATGATTAAACGCCTACCAAATATGTTGATAAATTACTACCAATAAATTCTTAATGCTTGCCAAAACGGATGAATGCTCACCAAATAGTGTATCCCAAACTATTCTATAAATAAAGCAAATAATTATTTTTCTTACATGCTATAAAAATATATGAACACCGTTAAAGTTAATTTCAGACCAAATAATCTATATTATTGTCAAATGGATGTCACCAATATTTTATACTATTACTTCCATTTTAGTCATTTGTGCTGAGGCAAAAACTAAATGCTCACCTAGTCATTTTTGCTGAGGCAAAAAACTAAATGCTCACCAAAATGGCTTTTTTCACCAAAATTTCAAATTGGTGCTAGGCGGCTAAAACTCGGTATCGGGGGGCTCTCGGGGCTCAAAAATATGAATCTGAAATCTTGTCCGAAAATTCGGTCAAATTCGGAAAATATCGAAAAAAAAACGATTCAAAATTTCAAATTGGTGCTAGGCGGCTAAAACTCGGTATCGGGGGGCTCTCGGGGCTCAAAAATATGAATCTGAAATCTTGTCCGAAAATTCGGTCAAATTCGGAAAATATCGAAAAAAAAAACTATTCAAAATTTCAAATTGGTGCTAGGCGGCTCAAACTAGGTATCGGGGGGCTCTCGGGGCTCAAAAATATGAATCTGAAATCTTGTCCGAAAATACGGTCAAATGCGGAAAATATCGAAAAAAAAAAAGATTTGTATGGAGAAAATTTCAAATTGATATAGCATAGCTAATAATGACTACCGCACATTATGGAGCGTTTTTTAGGGATATAAAAAAAAAACTAACCTAACCTAACCCGGCCGAGTCAGATCTGCTCTGAAAGGTGATCAGGATTAGATGGTTACCTAGCTGAAACACTAATTTATGAAAACAATATTTGGTGAGCAAAAAATCCATTTTGGGAAGCAAAAAGATATTTTTGGTAATAATTTTGATGTTTTATGATAACAATATTTGGTGAGCAAAAAATCCATTTTGGGTAGCAAAAAGATATACTGACTAAACATAAAATTATTCTGGTGTAATGGATATCGATTTTGGAATACAAAATGATTTAATTTGGGGAGTACTGTATAGAGTGGGTTTAATTTAAATGGAGGCAATTCATTTTATTTGGAATTTAGTTTTGGGGTATAAAAGCCATTTTGGTGAGCGTTTAAATTGTTCCCATTTGTTTATTTACTTATTTCCTAAAACGGCCTGGAATGACTTTACAGCTAGCTGAAAACGATTCTAAATCACTGAAATTGACGTTTGAAGTTAATCCACCGGCGTAACAATATGATGTTGATCCATATTCCACACAACTACTCTGACACAAAAGAAAACTACAGTGTCAAAAAAAAATAGACATGGTTTTACAACTGACTTTACTTTTATTTGCACAGTCGTCAACTCATCATCAAGACATTTGTAACGAACCTTAACACGCCGTGTTTTTGTGTAATTTAGGAGCTCCTACGGCCTCCTTCCGTCCTCATCATCAGACCAGCTTGGTAGTACCACACCTCGGACAATGACGATCAAATGTATGAAAGAAACGCGTTGCTACGCACACAGTCTAAGCTCGTGTAGGTGAACGCGTACCATGCTTGTGTGAGTGAGATAAGACATGCTAGGGTTGCTGCCATTTTGAACGCACGAGTCGGGAACACAATGTGCAGCAATATGAGATCATGAGATGACCTTGTAATAGCGGCGTCGAATTAATTTTGTGTGCTTATAATTAAACTAATGTTAAACTACGATTTCTTATTCCGCCCGCGTTCAAATTCGATAACCTCAATGACTAAAAACTCATTGCGCGAATTAGGAAGAAATAAGAATCATATTACGCTGTAAGGTGGGTATCTAAGCTCGATTTATACAAATAGTTTCCTATTTTGAATCAGTATAAACGAAGTAACTAAATTTTTGTAAGGAAATTCAGGCCACCAAAATATTACGTAAGTTGAAAACATGATTTTTTGTTCATATATATATTGTGTTGTTTTCAGTGTGATCTGATAGGTTTAGGTCGACAACGGATAGGGCAAAAAAAAATACTAAACATAAGTACCTATTGTAAGTTGGTTTTCTACTAAAACATAAAACACTGAAAATAACTGGGTATGAACTTGCCTTGATTCATCCAATAGGAATCTGTAGAACTTTCTTTTATTTTTGTTGTTTATAGAACTTAAACAACTGTTGAGTACAGGTCTCAACAGGGCGGCTTCTTCGGCTCAGCTCGCAGTGGACTGTATGATGTTCGATCGGGTCTTCCTGTAACAGCTTGTTCGGTTCGGGTTCGGTTCGGTTCGGTTCAGCTTGTAGGCTCAGGTTCGGTTCGGATCGGCTCGGTTCGTTCGCGACGAAAACGGGCCGCGACGTAGTCCAAACGTATGGACACGTAACGCGACGTAAACGGGCCGCGACGTAGTTCGGACGCGGGGTACGGACGCGGGATGCACGGGCCGCGACGTAGACCGCAACGTAGATCTGCCGTAGACTCGACGTGACTCGATGTGACGTAACGTAAACTCGACGTAGACGCGACGTGAATCGTAGTACGACGTAACGATGGACGCGTCCAAGGATTCGGAGCTCGACTGACGGACAGGACCTCAACGAATCGCTTGGACCGACGTGCAGGCTGGAGCTCTTGATAGCTGGAGGTAGGCAGGATCTTGTTGTAAGTAATAAAACTGGTTCTTCGGTAGTGCATACATTTATTTTTCGTTCACTTATTATATAACATTTGTGGTTCGGTTCGCCAGACATAACTCCTGTAAGCGGAATAATCCTATTGGAACCAATCAGAGGCGAGCGAGTGTTCCTTTCCTCTCGGGAACGCCCCTTTCGGTCAAGTGTGTTCAGTTTTAATTTTAAATGTTCCAAAACCTGCTCCTCGCTCTGATTGGCTCTACATTTTTGGGCTCTGTTCAATAACGGCCGTTTTTTGGTCTATCAAAATTATACATTAATTAGCATATCTCGGCTCTTTATCGTCCGATTCATATTATACATATCCCGTTCGACGGGGCTCGCTAAGGGCTCTTAAGTCCTATCTGAACCTTAGGGTTCAGGTAACAGGGTTCGGTTGTATCTCACGGATAGTGAGTAACTTTTGTAAATAAGAATCTTGCAAGATCGTTCCTGCGGATTCTTATTTACATTTGCTTACGGTAGGGGTTCGGATTATGTGTTTTCACTACAGGGGGTTCGGGTCTATCGTTATATACTGCGGGTTCGTTGCTCCCTTATGTATTTGAGGCGGTAGATGGCCTTATGTAACTGACTTATAAAACATTTACGTTTTACGTTATGCTTCATAACGGTTCACGTGGTCGAGTTACATAAGCTCTTTTGCCGCCTCGGGTGCTTCACGGCGGGGTGCTGCGTCCTCGACCCATTTACCTGTGATTTAATAAGGGTTTCGTGACGCCTTATTCAACCAGTACCTTATGGGTCGTAGGCACAACTAAGTTACCAGTGGGATCGGATCATTTTACCTTGGGGTTCTATAGCATCTTTTATGTGCTTGTATATTAAGTATATAAGGATCGTTGATTATTATAAGGATGTTGGTATCTTTTATGTACCTTTCTTATTGTATATAAGGACCTTATGACAGCTTTTATGTGTCTAACTTATAATTACGAGATCATGTTACACATATTAATCAGTCTTATTTTAACTTAGCCTAGTACATAAGTCGTCGTCACGGCGTTACATAGTCTCGCTGTCGGCGTGGTTGCTGGCGTTCCCAACATCCTCCCCTCGGTCGCTGCATGGCGGCGACCTCCTGTTGACGGGCAGAACAGCCAGCTTCGTCGTCGGCCTCCGGAACACGCCTCCTCTCGTTCGGACGTCCACGTTGCGTGTGATGCCATCGGGTCCCGGGTAGACTGCTTCGACAATGCCTCTTGGCCATGTGTTTCTTGGCAGGTTCGGGTCGGCGATCAAGACATAGTCGCCGACCGCTATGGCGGTCTCCCGGGGGTTTGAGGATCCCCGGGGTGCGAGTAATGGGATGTACTCGCGTAGCCATCTTCGCCAGAAAGAGTCGGCGAGTGCTTGGCTGGCGCGCCAAGCTTTTCTGTCATCTTCTTCGCAGGGGCCAGTGGTAGGGACCCCCGACGGTCCTCCCAGTATGAAGTGGTTCGGTGTGAGCGCCTCGGGGTCATCGGGTTCGACGCTCACGTGGGTGAGAGGTCGAGAGTTCACACAGTGCTCGACCTCGGCGAGCAGCGTCTTGAAAATCTCCTCCTTGGGCGATCTTGTGTTCAGTGTGGCGGACAGCGCGGTTTTGACGGTCCGCACCATCCGCTCCCAGGCGCCGCCTTGGCGCGGCGCGCCCGGCGCGATGAACCTCCAGTCCATGCGGTGTAGCTGCCCGTGCTCCTGCAGGGCGGGCAGCCATTCGATGTAGGCGGCTCGCAGCTCGGAGTCGCAGCCTCTCAGGTTCGTCCCGTTGTCCGAGTACATGACTGCGGGCCATCCGCGCCTGGCTCCCAGCCGGCGCAGCGCCATCACGGCGCTGTCGGTTGACAGCGTGTGCACCACCTCGAGGTGCACGGCGCGGGTAGTGAGGCACGTAAACAGTGCCACCCATCGCTTCTCGGTCCGCCTGCCAATAGTGACGGCTAGCGGGCCGAATAGGTCCACCGCGCAATAGTGGAATGCGCGGGTGAACGGCTGTAGACGGGCCGCGGGCAAGTCGCCCAGCGGCGGGTCGCGCGGGCGCGCGCGCCGCAACACGCAATGCATGCATGTCCGGGCCACGCTCCGCACCGATGGTCGCAAGTGCAAGATCCAAAACTGCTGCCTGAGATCATTAACAACAGTTTCGTTAAATGCATGGTGCGCTCGCTTATGAGCGCGCAAAATCAGTAGTCTCACGTACGGGTTGCGGCCGTCTAGTATGACGGGCTGCTTATTGACGGATGGCGGCGCTGCGTTTATGCGCGTCCGCATGCGCATCAATCCGTCGTCGTGCAGTTGCGGATCAAGTTCGTATAGCCTGCTACTGCGGGCTAGCGGCTCCCCTCGTGAGAGAGCCCGTAGTTCGTCAGCGAAGTCTCTCCTCTGCGCCCATTGCATCCACAGGTGCTCCGCTGATTTGAGGTGTCGTACCTCTAATGGGACTCTCACCTTTCTTTTCAGTCGTTCGATGAACTGCAGAGTTCGCGCTGTAGCTCCGATCAGTCGGTCAAAGTTCGAAAATCGCTCTATTTTCGGTAGTGGCGGGTCGACGACCTGTGCCACGTTACATACCTCGATCATTTCGTGTGGTATCTCCGTCGTATCTCGCTGCTCTTGCGGCCATTGCGCCTCCGGCAGTCGCAAGAAATCCGGGCCTGTGTACCAGCGGTCGGTATTTCTTACGATACGCTGCGGGTCTGCGCGGGTCGCGTCGTCGGACGGGTTGAGGCGGGTCGGGACCCACCTCCATTGCTCGATCTCTGTTAACTCGGCGATCTCGCCAAGTCGGTGTGATACGAATGTACTGTACCGGCGTGCATTATCTCGCACCCATTGCAGTACTGTTCGACTGTCTGTCCACAGCACAATCTGCTCGGCAGCCACTCGATGCGCCTCGCGCAGCGTTTGCGCCAGTCGCGCACCTATAAGCGCTGCTTGTAGTTCGGCTCTCGGTATCGATATCGGGCGAATGGGCGTGACCTTTGCCCTCGCCGTGATCAACTGCACACGTACCGGCTCGTGAGGTCCTCCCTCGGTTCTCCAGTAGGCTGCGGCCGCGTATGCTTGCTCGGAGGCATCTACAAATATATGTAATTGGTGTCTCTTACCTCCCCCCGTGTACAAGCATCGCCGTGGTAGCCGCAGCGCCGTAACATATTCTATGTTACTGAGCCTGTTTACGCCAGACACAAATTGAATTTATCCCGGGCCCATGTAAGAACAAATTATCAAAGCAATCTTGCCTAGCGCGAAACAATGGAACGCGATACGCGTCCGATGTACTTAAACCTAACTTAATCTATGTTGCTAACCTGGAGTTCAGCCGAATATCTTCCCGGCTGCAAGGTTGTGTTTCTGTTTTGTGTAAAGTGTATGTATGTGTTACTTGCACCAATAAACGACGTCCCGGTCTGCGCCGCCGCCGCCCCGATCTCGTCAGCAAACACGCCAAACACAGTTCACACTGTAGTAGTCCTTATATCACTCTAAATAACAATCCTTGGGGCGCCCGAAGCAGCCCACCGTACAAGGAATTGTGCCGTATCTCAACACTTTCCGTTAAAGCGTAAAACTTCCAAAATATCTCCCAAACCACGGAGGTTATAATGTTCACGTTACGATAGTACCAATATTACCAATGGCGCCGGCTCGCGTCCGCTGGCGACAGCGCGCGCGCTCGCAGCGCCGTGAAAGAAAAATGAACTAACTGATTGTGTGGCCAGTGGGTAAAAACCTATCAATTCTCAACAACCACCCGCCCCGGACCGACCCGTCGTCGGTCCGCTCAAACTCCCGGTAGTCGGGATAGCGTTGAAACCGCCCGTCTAAGGATCGAGTCCCTCACTTGTACATCAGCGATCCGTGGAGACCCATCCTTGCCCGCTATCAAGTTAACGATACGCCCCCGTCGCCAACACAACGGTGATAGTTTAGCATCCTTAACCAGTACGAGGTCTCCAACGCACGGTGGGGTCGTCCTGTCCGTCCACTTAACGCGTTGCTGAAGAATGTGCAAATACTCAAGCGACCATCGCTTCCAAAAATTTTGAGTCATTTGCTGCAACATCTGATACCGTGACAACCTATACAACTTAACATCCGTATACGGATACTCCGGCAAGGCGTTAAGTGGTTGGCCAATCAAAAAATGACCTGGGGTAATGGCCTCCAGGTCATTCGGGTCAGCGCTCAACGGACACAAGGGGCGCGAATTTAAAACTGCCTCAATTTTGCAGAACACCGTTGACAATTCCTCAAAGGAGAGGATCGTTGAGCCGATGACCCGATACAAATGAGTCTTGGCAGACTTAACCACTGCCTCAAATATTCCACCCCAGTGGGGGCATCCAGGTGGACTGAAATACCACGAAATGCCCCGACTGGCGATGGCCGTGCCGATCTCTCGCTCATTTTGACTTAAAAATAATACAATTTCCTTTAGACAACGATCGGCGCCCTTGAAGTTGGTACCACAATCCGACCGGATCAAGGCCGGTATCCCTCGTCGAGAAACGAATCGGTCCAGCGCTGCCAAAAAGGCCTCCGTAGAGAGATCAGCTACCATTTCCAAATGAACGGCCTTGGTCGCCAGACACACGAAGACGCACAAATATGCCTTAACCGACTTCGCGTTGCGAAGGCGTGATGTCTTGACCATGAAAGGCCCCGCGAAGTCTGTCCCCACACCAGCAAACGGCCGAGCTTCCGTAACTCGGTCGGGCGGGAGATCTCCCATTTGTGGCTGCATTGTGGCTGCCTTGAGCCGGTAACAAGGCAAGCAACGAAACACAACGCTCCGTATCACTCTCCGTGCCGACAAAATCCAGAACTCCCGCTGCAAAATGCCCAGCAGTGTGTTGCAGCCTGCATGTGAATTCCTGATGTGACGGTCCCAAACCAACAGCTCCACCAGAGCTCCCTTCTTGGGAAGAATTAAAGGATGCCGCGCTGAATACGGCAATTCGGCATTCCGTAGTCGGCCTCCCACCCGGAGCATTCCGTGCTCATCAATAAACGGGTTGAGGCGGACAAGGCTCTTCTTCATTCTGCCCACGCCAGTCCGCAAGATCCTAAGTTCATCCTGGAACTCATTCCCCTGAATGACCCCCACCCAACGTGAGAGAGCCCTTTGCTGCTCCTCAGGTCCCATTACAGGTGACAGGTTGCGCTGTGCCGCAGGGCTTCGACAATTATGGAAAAACCGCATTATCCATCCCGTGACTCGAAGTAGCTTCCCTAGTGAGCTATACCGTTCCAAAAGAGTGTGGTCCACTGCCACAGACTCCACTGTAGTCACATTGACTCTCAGACCCTGGTCAGGGGGTAGTGGCTGGCGTCCGCAGTCATTGAAAGGCCACTCCGTATGTGGCCGCTCCAGCCATTGAGGCCCCCACCAGAGAGAATGCTCAACCAGAGCAGGCGCCGGGCAGCCGCGACTCGAGCAGTCTGCCGGGTTAACTTCACCTGGAACATGTCTCCAGACCAGAGGAGTCTCCGAGTTATTTATCTGTGACACTCGGTTGGCCACAAATACCTCAAGCGTATGGACCGAAGTCTGCAGCCAGCACAACACGATCTGGCTGTCCGTCCATGCGTAAACCGTGTCATTCAGATCCACCGTGCCACGCAGGTTCTGCGCCACATGGTTTAGGAGGCGGGTCAGGAGCGCGGCACCCGCCAATTCCATCTTCGGAATCGTCCACCGGGTCCGAACAGGCGCAACCTTGCTCTTGGCCATGACCAAGCGTACAACGCCCTCGCCAGCAGTCTCACCTGTTCTCAGGTAGACCGCGGCCGCGTACCCTTTCTCAGAAGCATCGCAGAACCCATGCAGGGTCACCCTGGCTCCCGCCTGAGGGAGCAGTTTGCGCGGGATCTCAATTTCTTTAATATGCGGCAATGTGGTCACGAATGCCGTCCACTCGTGCAGCAGCTCGTCCGTGAGCTGCTCATCCCAGCCTAGTTGGGCCAACCAAAGCTTCTGCATGAAGAACTTTGCCATGAACGTGACCGGAGAGATCCAACCATTTGGGTCGAACGTTCGTGCGATAGTCGAAAGGACTGATCGCTTGGTCCAGGTCTTCGACAGCAATTCGGCCTCACAATTGTATGTGAAGACATCCTGAGTCGGTCGGTACTGGACCCCCAAAATTGCCAACGAATGAGGATTATCCGAGTCCTCAAACAAATGCGGGTCTTGTTGGTGCTCAGCTGGTAGTCCTGCCAGCACCTCTGGGCAGTTTGACAGCCACTTCCTGAGTTCATAGCCACCGGAGGCCATGAGCGCCACCAATTCATCCCTTAGGATGAGCGCTTGCTCAATGCTGTCCGTGCCCGTACAAATGTCATCCACGTAGACATCCCGGTCGATGACTGCAGCTGCGCGAGGGAAGCGCAGCCGTTCCTGGTCAGCCAGCTCTCGTAGCGTCCGCATCGCTACATACGGGCTGGGCTTTAATCCGTACGTGTTCGTGTTCAGCTCATACGTGATCATCGGTTCTTCTGGGCTCTCTCGCCACAATATCAGCTGGAACCGACGGTCATCCGCATGGATCTCCGTTTGGCGAAACATCATCCTCACATCCGTAACGAAGACAACTTGGTGTCTCCTGAAGTCCGTTAGAATGTCTGCAATGTCTCTGGTCAACTTAGGACCAGCGTGCAGGCATTGATTCAGGGACACCCCGTTAGATGTCGCCGCGCTCCCGTCGAACACGACCCTGATCTTGGAGTCAGGTGTCTTCAGGACTGCATGATGAGGCAATACGTAGTGCTCCTCACGACGCCAGTCTACCCTGGATACCGACATGTGACCCAAAGCCAAATATTCACGCATGAACTCAACATACTTTCGCCGAAAGTTGGAGTCCCGTTTCATGCGCCTTTCCATGGCCATCATCCGTTTCTCAGCCAGGTCCCTGGAGCTCCCCAGTGGAGGTCGCGTCGATAGAAACGGCAGCCGTGTCATAAATCTGCCCGAAGGGAGGCGCACCGTGTTGCACTGATAAAATGTCTCGCACTCCTCGTCCAGTGGGCTTGTCCTGGGAGCTGTGGGTGGCTCTTCTGTTGCCCAGAACCTTTGCAGGACCTCCGATAACACGCTGCCGTAGTATATGTTGCTATAATCCGTTGCGTCCTGTGGTCCCCGTACTGGGCCCAATAATGCGTACCCCCCTGCGGTACACACGGCCACCAACCCGTTTGGTTGCAGCTCCCGCTTACCGCTCCGCAGCAGCTTCCCGAGGACGTCAGTTCCAAGTAAGACGTCCACCCGTCCGGGAATTGCGAAGTGAGGGTCGGCCAACTCCAATCCCTTGGTCAGCTTCGTTACCGCCAGCGGTAACCGTACCGAAGGAAGAACCCCGACCACTTCATCTAAAACAATAGCCGTGGCCTTCACCCGCGTGATCGATGCCGAGTCACCCATCTCAAACAGGAGGTCCGTCTGACCCCTGATGTGAGGCACCTGATTGCCACCTATACCTATTGCGCCATCCCGTGATGGCTCCAACCTGAGGCCCAGCCTGGCCACTAGGCGGCTGGACACGATACAACCTTGTGCCCCCGAATCCAGGAGTGACCTCACTGGCACTGGCCGTCCATCCGTACCCCTGACGGTAATCTTAGCCGTCGGTAATAATACCGTCACTGGTGGGGTGGGCACGACGGATGAACAGACTGCTAATTGCTAGCAGGGGGCACCTCCCTCCCCTTCTGCTGGAGGGGGAGAGGGCCCCTGGCCCAGGTATGGGTCCCACCCCGGGTAGTACACCCCTCGACCCATCGGTGCCATGCGCGCCGGCTGGTAATAGCCCATCGGCATCCGTCCCATCTGCGGCGGACGCGCCATCAAGCGTGGGCGCTCTGCGAGGGGTGGGGAGAAGCGACTACTCGGGGGCGGCAACCTGCCCCCCAGCGCGGCCGAGTAAGTCGCGTAACCCGACTCCCCATGGGTCATCTCCGGGCACCCGCCCGAATCTCGGCGCCGATCCCCCCCCCGCGGAGGAGACTGCGGCATCCGGCGGTACTCCGGAGTCCTCGATGACCCCCCTCCCCGAGGAGGGGGCGACCGCTGGTCTCTGGGTGACCCCCCTCTCCGAGGAGGGGGCGACCGCTGGTCTCTGGGTGACCCCCCTCCCCGGTGGGGGGGCGACCGTCCACCCAAGGCTGGCTTAGGAGAGGGAGGATGGCCTCGCTCCCCACTCTCAGCCAGGCAGAGAAGTTCATGATGGGCTCCTCCACATACTCGGCAGTTGGTGGTCTTACTGCATTCACGCACATAGTGTGCGCCTAGGCAGCGGAAGCACAAGTTTCGCTGCTTGACCACCCCCCTGCGCCTCTGCACCCGCTGTGCTCCAAAATCCGCGCACGCGGTGATCGCGTGTCCCCCCTTCCGGCAGAAGGGGCACACTTCCGATTGGAGGGCGTTGTACCGCTGTCCTCCCCGACGGGGCTCCACCGGTTTTGGGCCAACCGTACGCCGGGGTGACGTGGGGGGTTGCGGCGTGGTTGCCCCTTGGCAATCCGCCCGCCTGCACTCACCCTCCAGGAACGCCCTCAATTCGTCAAATGTTGGGAGGTGACTCGATGAATCACCCCCATGTGACTGCTCAAACCGCGCCACCACCTCGCTAGGTAACTTGCGCAAAACCCGGTTCACTATAATGTACTTGTTGTCCCCTAGTGACAACTTGAGTCGCTCCAGCGTATTCACCGCCACCGTGACGGGATTAAGGATTTTCGACCTTATTTCGTGTGCATTAGTGACCTTCGATATACTAAATATTTTTTCGATGAGCCCATCAATAATTAATCGCCGATTATCATATCGGTCAATTAATAGGCCCCATGCCGTCTCGTAACTGGAATCCGTAATCTCCAAATGAGTCAAAATATCGTGAGGCTCACCGCGTAATCTCCCCATCAACTGCGCCATTTTATACGCGGGGGTCAAATCCGTGCGCGAGTGCACCACGCTGTTAAAAATGTCGCGAAACCTCGGCCAGTCGGCATATTCACCACCAAATTCCGGGACATTCACTGGTGGCAACGGCGCCATTAGTGCCACACCACTGGGTGCACGCCTTACCCCAACATCCCCTTTTCGGGCGCGCTCGATATCCGCTGCCGCTTGGATGATACTCATCACCATATCACCGCACTGGTCTACATTGCGTTGCACCACTTCAACAGCCTGGGTCCGACTTTCCCCGGTCTCCTCTTCGTCAATACGGGCCAAATATTCGGCATGCAATTTCAATACCGCGTCATACCTTTCATCTACCTGTCGCGCGCGTGACAATAATGCGTCCTCGCGATCCGTACGACCAATTAACGTAACGACTAATGAAAACCATCTTAATTCCGATTCGACCCTTGACGCGACCGTTTTAACTACTGAGGGAGCCATGGTACCAACCTCGATAACGCGGATCAATAAAATATTTTTTTAAAAATAAATTAATAAATTTGGGTGAATAATTTTGTCCGTGGAACCCCGATTTTAGACAATAACAATCCGTTTTTATTTTTCGTACCAAACGCGACAACTTCAAAGTTATTCACCCAACACCAATATTACGCAACGGAAAACAACACTAAATTTATTTTAAATTAAATGTATTTTGAGTGAATAGTTCAGCGGAACCCCAATTATGAATTACTTATTAATACGTTTCTCCGTATCGAAACGAAACTATATTTACTTTACTCACTCAACTAACATTTCAATTGAAAGTTATAACTAATATTCTTATAATTTAGTTAGTCTTAATTACGCAAATGCAACTTAACGTTAATAGATTGGAATGCGAACCAAGCGCAATCCACCCTCAAATTTCAATTATGATTTTGATGCCAACTAAATTACTTATCCGAACGTAAATGAAACAAATATCTTTTCTGTGGATATGAACCACGCTCTGCTACCAAAATTTGTTTACGCCAGACACAAATTGAATTTATCCCGGGCCCATGTAAGAACAAATTATCAAAGCAATCTTGCCTAGCGCGAAACAATGGAACGCGATACGCGTCCGATGTACTTAAACCTAACTTAATCTATGTTGCTAACCTGGAGTTCAGCCGAATATCTTCCCGGCTGCAAGGTTGTGTTTCTGTTTTGTGTAAAGTGTATGTATGTGTTACTTGCACCAATAAACGACGTCCCGGTCTGCGCCGCCGCCGCCCCGATCTCGTCAGCAAACACGCCAAACACAGTTCACACTGTAGTAGTCCTTATATCACTCTAAATAACAATCCTTGGGGCGCCCGAAGCAGCCCACCGTACAAGGAATTGTGCCGTATCTCAACACTTTCCGTTAAAGCGTAAAACTTCCAAAATATCTCCCAAACCACGGAGGTTATAATGTTCACGTTACGATAGTACCAATATTACCAATGGCGCCGGCTCGCGTCCGCTGGCGACAGCGCGCGCGCTCGCAGCGCCGTGAAAGAAAAATGAACTAACTGATTGTGTGGCCAGTGGGTAAAAACCTATCAATTCTCAACAGAGCCACTGTAAAAATAGCTCCTTCTCGTCGTCCGGCAATGGCTCGTCCCAACCTAGTTTTAAAATACAAATTCGCTGCATTTGTATTTTTGTGGTAACGGTGTATTGCGCGATTTGCCCCAATGGATCGAAGACGGACATTACCGCGCTCAAGGCCTCCCTTTTTGTTGGCCCTCGGTTCAGGTTCCGCACGTCGGCCGGGACTCGTACCATTGCCGTGTTGAAACCTAATTCGTCGGTTTCGGCGTTCCAAAACATACCTAATACTTTCTGCTCTTTAGATCCCAGGTTCTTTGGTTCGTCGGATCTCTGCGCTACAGGTATCCGCTCTAATATCTTTTTAGAGTTCGACGTCCAGCCGCGCAAGTTGAAGCCGGCGTGGGCGTGCGACGCGATGATTTGCACCGCGGTCTCGGCCGCCGCGTCTTCATCGTCGTAAGAGGTCACGAGGTCATCCATGTACGTATTTTGTGTAATATCGTACACGGCTGCCGGATAAGTGTCCGCATTGTCCTCCGCGTTTCGGTTGCGGACGCTATGGGCTAGGAACGGCGAAGATTTCGTTCCGAACAACACGCTCGTTGTTTTATATACCTTCGGCGGCTGTTGGCGGTCCGATCCCCGCCACAGGAATAACTGCGATACTTGGTCCTCGGGTCTCAGCTTTATTCTCAGGAACATCTCCTGTATGTCCGCCGTAGCGGCGTACGTACCCTCTCTGAAGCGCAGCAGTATTCCCATCAACGACTGTAGTAAGTCGGGTCCTTCTAGCAGCTCGTCGTTCAAGCTGGTTCCCAGCGATGTCGCGTGTGCGTCAAAGACTAGACGGACGCGATCGGGCTTGTTCGGGTTTCTTACCGCAAAGTGCGGTAAAAACCATGCCTTAGGGCTTGTTAGGTCACCTAAGTGCGGCTCTGCATAACCTTTTCCGATAAGGTTATTTACCTGTGCTGTATACTCGTGCGCGAAGTCGGGATCCCGGTCCATCCGCTGCTCTAAGTTGCGTAACCTTTTGTACGCCATGTTGTAGCTGGGAGGCAGGTTCGGTTCGTCGGTCCTCCACAGCTGTCCTACTTCGTACCGGGGTCCGTCGATGCGTCTTACCGTTTCGTTAAACAGCTTTGTTGCTCGTTCGTCTAGGGGGCTCGCTTTGTCTATTAGTTTCACCCCTAACGCGTCGATGTCGAAGTATCGCCTCATCATCGCGTTCAGTTCCTTGTCCGGCTCCGTCATATGCATGACTACTTCGCCGGCCCTTACCGTTCTCGGTGCTGAGCCGTAAATGCACCATCCAAGGCGACTACGTACGGCTAGCGGCTCGCTCGTTTTCCCCGTTCGGGCTTCTAACGGCAATGTTAGATGCCAATGATCTGCTCCTATTAAAATTTTCGGCACTACATTCGTGTAGCACGCTTCGGCTAGATCGGCCAAGTGCGGCAAGCGCACTATACTGTCGCGCGGCATTGTCTGCTCCCTAATGCCTAGGCGCGGCACGGTTCTGAGTCGCATACTGTACGACGGGCCTCCATCGGTGCCTCGTACAGTCGCCTCGACTCGCTGGCTCGGCTGGTTCAGGCATAGCGCTCCTACGCCTTGTATAAGTAGCGGCGCTTGAGGTCCCTCTAGACCTACTTCGCTCGCTAACTCTTGATCGACGATGGAAATTGTCGATCCCTCGTCGACCATCCCGTAACACAGCACCTCCTTCTTGGGACCGCGCAGAATTACGGGCATGATTTTTAACATCACCTTGTTTGATTCGTTGTGTGACGTCATAGCGATTGTCTCTCGCTCTTGTGTGGGCTCTGCGCGGCGGTGTGCCGGCGCTGTGTTCGGTTCGCTGGGCGGCGCAGTGTAGGGCGCGCTCGCGCGGGCGGGCGCGCGCGACTGCGGCGGGCGGGCGTTATTGTCGGCGCTGTCTGTACTCACATTTGACGTAGTTCGGTTCGGTTCGTGTAGCATCATATGGTGTGAGTGCGGACAGCCGGGTACACTGCAGCCTTTTGCAGTGCACGTATCACGACGATGCTTTTGGTTCATGCATTTAAAGCATACGTGATTTACCCGTGCCCATTCCCATCTTGCTCGTACCGGCATACTTAGCAGTTTGCGGCACTCGTTTGTGCGGTGACTATTGCCGCAGCAATAGCACGCTTCCACTCGCTCTGTAGCGAATGTCTGGGCTCGTGTCGGTTGCGTACGCTGCGTCGCTCCGCTCGCTCCCCGGTTCGGGTATGTCGTTCGTCGGGGCGGTGGCGGTTGCGTGGGCGCGTTATGCGCGGGTCTGCGTGACGGCGCTCTCGCGTGTGAGTATAATAACTCCGCGTCACTCTCGTCCATCAGGAACTCGGCTAATAATATTATTTCGCACTCACCGCCTTTTACGTTGTCTTTTGCGAAGGAGCACCACCTCGACCGTAGATGCGGGCTTAACCTGTCGGTTATCTCCCGTATCAGTAACGGGTTGCCGCCGTAGTTTCGACGGTCTAGATCGACCAATGTCGATACAATATTCATTACCTTTATTGCGAAGGTGTTCAGGTCGGTGGCGCTCGGTCCGAGCGACGGCAGGCGCTTAAGCTCCTCTAGAGCTCGGTCGACCAACAGGTCGGTTCTGCCGAAATTCTTTTTCAGGACTCTAATTGAAGTGTGGTAGCACGGGGATAGTGATACGACGAAGCTCGGTGTTAGAATGAACATTTATTAAATAATTTCCAATCCTTTTATACTGATTTTCCTTAAGGTCATTTCCATATATGGTTCGACATTCCTAAGAGGTTACACGTGTCGTTATACAATTCAAGGTTAAAGGAATTTTCTATTGTTCTATTGTTTGTTGCATCACATATGTGGATCAGCTGGGACCACACACACCGCATCTCTCCCCTCATTTTTGAGACAAAAATAGTAATTAAAATGCAACTGTTTTTGGCTTACATAATACTTAATCTACTTATAGCTATGGTATACATAGTGATTCTTAAATTATCTTAATGCTACTTACATTACAATTACATGTTTACATTATCTTATCTCTATATGGTTGTGGAAGTAATATGATGCTTGTTTACAATTGGTTCATTGATACTTTCTTATTGATGGAGGTGGCTCCTTATTTGGGTGGATCATTCATTTCTTGCTACATATTTTAATAATATTAATTTATGCATAATAAGGTTTTGTTCTATTTTTGTGCACAATGTGCTCTTTACCTAAAACTAATATTTTTACATTGGTTCCTAGATCTAAAATTACAGTATAAGGTCCCTTATACACTGGGTCCATCTTATTTCTATCTTCCTTTCGGACTAATATTAAATCTCCTATATTATAGTTTATAGGGTTAATTTTTAAATCATAACTTATTTTTCTATTAATTTTAGTTTTAATTAAATTATTTCTAGCATCCTCTTGGGATTTTTGTAATCTATACTTAAATTCTATAGGATAAGAGTCATAATTATATATTGGCTCTACCTGTTTAATAATATTACTTGGTATGTTACATAATTTACCAAATACTAGTTCATATGGTGTATACTTAGTTGCTGAGTGCACTGTCGTATTATACGAAAAACACCAATATTGTAACCAATCTGACCACAGATGAGCTTGGTTATTTGTTTGTATCCTTAAAAATGCTCCTAAAGCTTTATGTGAATTTTCTAAGGAACCAAGACTTTCATGGTGGTAAGCAGTTGATTGCAATTGTTTTACACCTAAAATATTACATATTTCGGGCATAGTTGATGAAATGAATTCACTTCCCCGGTCTGTTCCGATTTCCTTAGGAATTCCATATCGCAAAATAAAATTATCAACTAACGCTTTTGCTACTGTGTTCGTTTCCTTATTTGGAAGCGGGTAAGCTTCTACATACTTCGTGAGTTCGCACTGCAACGTAAGTATATAGCAATAATCATTTTCGTCCTTAGCTAGTGGTCCGCATAAATCTAAAAAGATCTTATCGAACGACGATGTAGCCGTACTAGTTATACATAGTGGCTGTTTCACATGTTGATGGAATTTTTGTTTTTGACATTGATTACATCTTTTTACAAATTCCATAATGTCATTATCCATTCCTGGCCAGTAGTAGTAACGCTTCACGTTATTGGTCATTCTTCGAATGCCTGCATGCCCACTGGTAGGTAATAAATGGAAATCATTTAGGATGACACGTCTGTCATCTTTATTTGTTATTTTTGTGACACCTTTAATTATACATAATCGGGGTCCGGACCCTGTATCATATTTATTTATACATTGAGCTAGCTCTGTAATCATACTCTTGGTGTCATTGGTATAGAGTATGCATATTTCTTTCAACTGTAGTGCCTTGCAAAAAGTACCTAATTCGCTCGCGAGGGAATCTCGTTCCGTTCGTGATAGCGTCTCGGGCGTGACACACAGTGTCGCCAAGGATGGCGAGTAAACGATTCCGTCATTCTGACTTGTGACGTAATCTTTTTCTTTGAGTATTCTATAATAGTCTCTTTTATCGAAACTTAACTCTGGTAAGTTCTCTGGTTTTTTAAGGAGTTCTACCATTTTTGGTTGATCAGACCCGTCTTGGTGAGAAACCTTATTTTCTGAGCCATTTTGTCGTTTTTGCTCTTCCATTCGTTTCGTTTGTGCTCTAGTCATTACTGATATTACTTGCTTTGTCATGTTTTTGAGTTCTTCACTAGTAATTTCTATCCTAGATAACGCGTCTGCAGCTGCATTATCTTTTCCTTTCAAGTATTCTACTGTAAAATCGTATTCTTCTAGACACAAACGGAACTTTGTGAGTCGGCTCGATGGATTTGTCATTCCGAATAAGTAAATTAATGGACGGTGATCCGTGACGATTTTGAATCGTTAATAGAATCTTATTACCTAATACTTATTTTAATAACTTGGCTTAAATTTAATTGTATAACTTCTTATCATTATTTTACGAATATAAAACTAATCTATTTGTTATTTACTTATTTTAAACACATTTTCTTGATTAATTAGTTTAATGTTATTCATTGTAATTAATACAATATAGTTCTCGAGTAAAATTTTAACACAGTATAAGTATTTTAAATTTAATAACACTCATTTTTAATTTTTGTGTAATGCGTCAATTAGGGTTTTTAAATACTTTTCATGTCTTCGTCCTTGAGTTTATTTTTTTTTTATTCTTCCTCTCTTTTGCAACATTTATAAGGTACGTATTTAAGTGTGCACTTTGGCTTCACTTTACTAACACTTTTTAGTGGCTTGCCGACCTTGTACATTTTTTGTACATATTACAGTTAAGGGTATACTTTGTATCCCTGCAGGGTATCCCTGCCTGTCTTGTACCTTTTTATGTATGCATGCTTATCAGCTGAGGGGCGCCTCTCTCGGGTCACCGCTGATGACGACAGGTCATCAGAAAAAATAAACTCATTCTCAAAACCCTTTAAAGTACATAAGAGTGTGTTATAATTAATGCAAAACAAATCAACACATAAAAAAAAATTATAATTTAAAATTCATTAAGTCTTTGTACTGCGCGAATATTATCTTTTTGTCGCGCAACTTGACACGTTATTAGTTATTGTTATTACAGCTGCGCATTTCATTCATTATCTGGAGGCAGGCTGGTCATTATGTTTACACATCAACTGACCTACTTATTATATTCTATTTATATCCAATATAATTAATCCTATAAAAATATAATGATCATAACAGTAACGTTATTCTACAGTAAAGTTGTACCTCCAGTCCTAGTCTAGGTTTGTTTAGGTGGTGCTGGTGCTGGTGCTGGTGGTGCTGGTACCTGCTGCTGGACGCTCTGCTCCGGCCTGCTGTCGCTGCCTCTGGCTAGCCGCTCAAAATGTCCCGCTGACGTCACGTGATCGTGACTCTGTCGTTGAAGCTGACTTGGCGTCGTCGGAGGGCCCGTTTTAATCGGGGATGCCGTCCTCTGCATAGGTCTTCTTTTGCTTCAAAATTTTTCTTTTTTGGGTAGCACTTGGTTGTGCTGGTTCCGGCTGGCAGGCTGGCTGGTATGCTGAGACGAGCTGGGTCGGGCGGCCTCTATACTGTGCCCGCAGATGGGTCGGGCGGCCGTTATGCTGTGTTCACAGCTGGGGCTGCCTCGAAGCGTTGGGTTGCGTCGAGCAGCCCCACTGGCAGGGTCGCCATGAAGTGTGGTAGCACGGGGATAGTGATACGACGAAGCTCGGTGTTAGAATGAACATTTATTAAATAATTTCCAATCCTTTTATACTGATTTTCCTTAAGGTCATTTCCATATATGGTTCGACATTCCTAAGAGGTTACACGTGTCGTTATACAATTCAAGGTTAAAGGAATTTTCTATTGTTCTATTGTTTGTTGCATCACATATGTGGATCAGCTGGGACCACACACACCGCATAATAATGAGATCGGGGTTCGACGTCGACGCGAGCATGTGCTGCACGCACTCTCGCGCCTCGCCTTTCAGCGCAGCTCGTAGACGGGCGACGTTCTCGTACTCCGTGAACTTGTACCTTTTTGTTGATTCTGCAAAACTGTGGTAGAACGTCAACCACTCGGCAGGGTGTCCGGAGTACGCAGGCAACTCGTACACTTGTCTCGGCGGAGGGCGGGCCATCGTCTGTAGATGGTCGGCTAACCGATCTATCGCCTGAGATCGGCTGGAGGATCGCTCTCGGGAGGTTCGGGTCTCGCGTTCGGCGCGTTCGGGCGTGACGGTGCTACGCCTCCTCGGCGTCGGGTCATCGCGGTAAGCAGCGCCACTTACCTCGTGGTGTGTAAGCCACGCATCGATCCTCCGCTTCGATTCCTCCGCTGTCTCTGCCGCCGGACGTCCGGACTGCGAACCGCCGGCCTGTGAGCCCTCCGCTTCGATGCGATGCAGTTCGGTGTCCAGCCTCTTCTTGACTAGCTCCTCTTCTAGTTGCAGCTGCTTCCGCTTGATTTCAGCAAGCCGCTCTGCTGCCTTTAGTTCCGCTTCTTTTTTCCGCGCCTCCGTAGTGCTGCTGGTTCTCGACGTAATCGACGGCGCGCGGCGTTCGTCGATTTCGAATCGCACCTGTTCGAGAGCGCGGTCTCTATCGAACGTGCGGGGTTCGCGCGGTACGGGTGTCGCGGGTCGCGGGATCGGTGCGCGGATCGCGGGGTCAAAGGCCGCGTACGCGAGTGACGTCATAGCCGCGCGGGGCTCGCGTGTATCGCCGGTACGCGGCGCGTGCGTCAGACGGGACGCTAAATGTTCGCCGGTCGGTGTTGAGTATCCGACGGCTGCGGGTTCTTCGGGTTCTTTTTGGTTCAGACTGGTTCTGCGCAGGTGTTCGTCCAGCTTTGCCCGCCATTGGAGCGTGTCGTCCAACTGTGGCGGTGACTCTGGCGATGTCCTTTTCTCGGGCTGCATGCCCGGGGCGCGTGTCTCTGTGGTTCGCGGACGTGCTCCCAGCAGCTCTGCAGACGTCTCGCCGGAGGTTCGGGTCGGTTCGGTCGGCGGGTCGTCGTGCGAAGTTGCTTCACTCGTCTGCTTCCTTGTCTGCACCATGGTTCGGATGTTCTGGCTCGAAAATCCGGCTCTCGAATGACCAACGCTGTTGAGTACAGGTCTCAACAGGGCGGCTTCTTCGGCTCAGCTCGCAGTGGACTGTATGATGTTCGATCGGGTCTTCCTGTAACAGCTTGTTCGGTTCGGGTTCGGTTCGGTTCGGTTCAGCTTGTAGGCTCAGGTTCGGTTCGGATCGGCTCGGTTCGTTCGCGACGAAAACGGGCCGCGACGTAGTCCAAACGTATGGACACGTAACGCGACGTAAACGGGCCGCGACGTAGTTCGGACGCGGGGTACGGACGCGGGATGCACGGGCCGCGACGTAGACCGCAACGTAGATCTGCCGTAGACTCGACGTGACTCGATGTGACGTAACGTAAACTCGACGTAGACGCGACGTGAATCGTAGTACGACGTAACGATGGACGCGTCCAAGGATTCGGAGCTCGACTGACGGACAGGACCTCAACGAATCGCTTGGACCGACGTGCAGGCTGGAGCTCTTGATAGCTGGAGGTAGGCAGGATCTTGTTGTAAGTAATAAAACTGGTTCTTCGGTAGTGCATACATTTATTTTTCGTTCACTTATTATATAACATTTGTGGTTCGGTTCGCCAGACATAACTCCTGTAAGCGGAATAATCCTATTGGAACCAATCAGAGGCGAGCGAGTGTTCCTTTCCTCTCGGGAACGCCCCTTTCGGTCAAGTGTGTTCAGTTTTAATTTTAAATGTTCCAAAACCTGCTCCTCGCTCTGATTGGCTCTACATTTTTGGGCTCTGTTCAATAACGGCCGTTTTTTGGTCTATCAAAATTATACATTAATTAGCATATCTCGGCTCTTTATCGTCCGATTCATATTATACATATCCCGTTCGACGGGGCTCGCTAAGGGCTCTTAAGTCCTATCTGAACCTTAGGGTTCAGGTAACAGGGTTCGGTTGTATCTCACGGATAGTGAGTAACTTTTGTAAATAAGAATCTTGCAAGATCGTTCCTGCGGATTCTTATTTACATTTGCTTACGGTAGGGGTTCGGATTATGTGTTTTCACTACAGGGGGTTCGGGTCTATCGTTATATACTGCGGGTTCGTTGCTCCCTTATGTATTTGAGGCGGTAGATGGCCTTATGTAACTGACTTATAAAACATTTACGTTTTACGTTATGCTTCATAACGGTTCACGTGGTCGAGTTACATAAGCTCTTTTGCCGCCTCGGGTGCTTCACGGCGGGGTGCTGCGTCCTCGACCCATTTACCTGTGATTTAATAAGGGTTTCGTGACGCCTTATTCAACCAGTACCTTATGGGTCGTAGGCACAACTAAGTTACCAGTGGGATCGGATCATTTTACCTTGGGGTTCTATAGCATCTTTTATGTGCTTGTATATTAAGTATATAAGGATCGTTGATTATTATAAGGATGTTGGTATCTTTTATGTACCTTTCTTATTGTATATAAGGACCTTATGACAGCTTTTATGTGTCTAACTTATAATTACGAGATCATGTTACACATATTAATCAGTCTTATTTTAACTTAGCCTAGTACATAAGTCGTCGTCACGGCGTTACATAGTCTCGCTGTCGGCGTGGTTGCTGGCGTTCCCAACAACAACCGTATACACAGCACAACACACGCCCATTACAAAAGTATTTGTTTAATATTTGAATATTATACGTGGCCTCCGCTCTGCGCACCGCGTCGCGCGTCGTCGCGTCCCTGCCAGCCGGTAACTGCGAGGTAACCGAGCGCGGGTGGGCGGCACTTTCGGGGGGAGGCAGGGAGCGTCCATACTGTACGTTAGTACTCTTTATTATACTGTGGTAGTACCATAATAATGCATTGTCACCTGATTGAACGGGTGTACAAAATTTAAACTCGATTCTAATTTGAATTGCAAGATTTGACCCAGACATACTCAAACATACACGGCAAGTCAAATGAAAGCTTTATAAAAATGACGTGATTTATCTTCTTCGTCTTTTCATATTTGTATTTTAAATTATAGGCTCCCAATAAATAAGTCAGTATATTATCAGGACAGAATTATGGGTAAATAATTCCGTTACACTGGTAACACTACGTGGTCATGCCGCTTATAGAAAATATGAAATTTTGATTACTGTTTTACGTAAAAATACGAGTTAAAGAATAATATTTACGAGTGAAATGTTATCTTAGCATGTTTATCAAAGGATAAATAAATAAGAATAGGGTGTCACAATGTATCGGATAAAAAGTTATCCGATACATTGTGACACCCTATTCTTGCACAAATCGTCATAATAATTGAAAATGTGGGAGCTCTTTACACCTGTCACGCGTCCTTGCAGCTGACAAGCCGATCGGCGCTTTTAGCCATTTCTGGCTCGCGTGAACTGGGTTTCTAGGCGTTATTATTCTAAGGCCGTTCCTCTGACTGGCAAAGGTCTCCCAACTAAACCCTTACTAATGTATCTTTAATACCTTTTAAATAATGACAACATGTGATGACGATGACTATTTCTAACTCACACATGTGTCATAAAGGGTTTTTTAAGAGCAATAATCGATAACCATAAGTGAAAAGGGAACTCAACACCACTGGATGCTATTAGCTCTCATAGTTATCACAAGAAGAGCCATACATAAATCACAGGCAGCGATAACGCACTCGTAGATAAGGATCGCATGTGAATAGCGGACGTTGCAGGCATGAAAGCATGCAACAATCTTAATAAAACGGTAAACTGAACAATCTTAAGAGCTTTTATATTTAGATTCGTTAATATTTTAACCAATTTTAAAAGTAAGGTTTTTGAGATATAATTTCGTCGGTATGTTTGTTGTTTTTTATAGCGTTTCCTACGATCTGATGATATGTCTGTATAATTTGGATATTTGCGATTCGATGCTATGTTTTCAGACATGGGATAGGTCCGTGGAATAAGATGTTTCTTATAATTTTTGACAGAATTATGTACAGATGGTAAACATTACTTATTTTAATAGAGTATTCGTTAGGCATATCATTAACCCTTAACTTGGCAATGTGTATTAAAAGGCACATGCTCTTTGACCATTTTATCTCAAACCAGAATAATTTGAATATTTTTATAGAATCTTTTTATCGATTCTATATTTTTTTTTTATGTGGAAATACGCCGGAAATGTAGAGGTCGCAGGTTCGAGTCCTGCTTACATTGTAGTAGGTAGATCACATAAAAAAAAACTTTCGTTATTTACCTTTGTGTCAATATTTACACAATAGTTTGCTTTACCTAACCTTAGTAAGGTTTGAACCATCGAATTAACTTTGACGTAAATAAGTACGCATAATGTGCGTCGTAATAGTGAAAATAGACATAATCCTACCGCTATCTACTTAAATTGTACGTACATGTTAAACGTCCAATCAAATGGGTTGCAAATGCAACACGGAGCATGTACTAATCAACCCGTACTGCAACGAAAAGACCAATTGCATCATAAAGTATTACGCAAAGATAGTCCAAGCAGAAACTATAAATACTTGGTCATTAACAGGGTTCGGAAATTCGGATCGATATTTACCTAAACTTTGGCGGCGGGTTTGTTATTCGGTCGTAGGTATAGGCGGCTTTTTTGACGTATGAGTGAGATAGCAATAGGATTTTGTCAACTTTAGGTAAATATCGATCCGAATTTCCGAACCCTGGTCATTAAACTCCAGTAATAGTACTTATTTACTTTCAGCGCCCATCTTGAAACTCTCCGCAATATATTAGTTATTATTGACCGAGCGAGCGAAGCGTTTCCGTTTCAGCTTGGGCAAAAATTATTTCGTATAGTCCGACTTCTGGTAGTTTCGATCACCAGATTTCCGGCTGCTCTCGCTTACAGGTCGCATTTCTCAACCGATTGTCGTGAAATTTTGTGAGAAGGTTCGATAATTATAAAGATTTTTTTATCGATACAGAATTTATTTTTCAAAATGGCGGTTAAATATGAATTGAAAACTTAAAATTTATATTTCAGGCTATCTATCTATCTATCACCCACAGACGTCCACTGCTGAACATAGGCCTCCCCCATGACTCGCCACTAAGTTCGATCTCGTGCAGATCGCATCCATTGATTCCCCGCTACCCTCACGAGGTCATCCGTCGTCATATTTCAGTCATTTCAATAAAAGTTCACAAGGTCTTCAGCTCACAAAGGGACTAGTCATTACGTTAATAATCAGATTTTAATAAATCAGATTATTCAACGATGTTAATAAGCCATCTACAAAATTAATCAACACACAAACTTAGTTACATAAATACAGGACTGCGGGGAGCGCTTATCGGCGAGTTTAATGTACTGGAAAATAAATAAATGGTGGTCAATTTCTAAGCTCTGGAAAAACGACTGGTTTAGCATACTGCCGTGCTAAGGTAAAAGGCGACCTTTTGGTATGGAGCTCCATACAAAAAGGTCGCCTTTTAGATTAGCATGGCAGCAAGATTTGCCGACTTACGAAAGGGAGATACGAACAATAACATCAATCAAAGCTGCGGTACTAAAATGAGTTCATCAGACGGAACGTGTTTAACAGACATATCGTTTATGAGTTATATGACGTTATGAGTATAATTACAACATGTTAAATACTGCAATCAGCACCATAAACATCTGCACAACATCGTTTGACATTGCTATGTGAACCGTGTTGTACCTAAATAAATATAAATATAGATATAGATATAGATATAGATATAGATATAGATATAGATATAGATCTAGATCTAGATCTAGATCTAAATATGAATATGAATATGAATATGAATATGAATATGAATATGAATATGAATATGAATATGAATATGAATATGAATATGAATATGAATATGAATATGAATATGAATATGAATATGAATATGAATATGAATATGAATATGAATATGAATATGAATATGAATATGAATATGAATATGAATATGAATATGAATATGAATATGAATATGAATATGAATATAAATATAAATATAAATATAAATATAAATATAAATATAAATATAAATATAAATATAAATATAAATATAAATATAAATATAAATATAAATATAAATATAAATATAAATATAAATATAAATATAAATATAAATATAAATATAAATATAAATATAAATATAAATATAAATATAAATATAAATATAAATATAAATATAAATATAAATATAAATATAAATATAAATATAAATATAAATATAAATATAAATATAAATATAAATATAAATATAAATATAAATATAAATATAAATATAAATATAAATATAAATATAAATATAAATATAAATATAAATATAAATATAAATATAAATATAAATATAAATATAAATATAAATATAAATATAAACATAAATATAAATATCAGACAACCTCACACAAATCAACCTAGTCCCAAATTAAGCTCAAGAAGATAGAAGATAGAGAATAGATAAATAAATACTTAAATACATAGAACATCCATGACCCAGGCACAACTATTCGTGTTCATCACACAAATATTTGCCCTTGCCGGGATTCGAACCCTACATAATATTGTAAATTCCTTTTTTATAAATATAAGCTTCATTGAAGGCTACTATGAAAACGAATAAGACTTATTATACATCACAATATATAGAATAAGGGTCAGGACCAAAAAGTTGGATGAAATTAAGTCGTAGTTAGCGAGGAATCAAAAACAATTGAGAAAGTTCCGTTGTGCGACAAAAAATAACGATACAATAAGGAAACTTAAAATAGAACATTAAGGTACGTTATTGAAAGGTTAACTGTCGTCGCACAATGGAGACTTTGACACAAATATTATTGAGTTGTATTCAGTGAGTTAAGGGTGAGTTAACGTTGCAAACTTTTTGGTCTTCACCCATAACATGATTTCTAGTGATAGTTTAACTATTTAAAAATGTCGGCTCTTCGAAATAATTTCTCTCGACCTTTCTTCCGAAAATAGTTTTCCACAGATTCTTTTATTTTGGGTTAATCTACCATTTCTACCAATATCTCATAATGGAACGTGGCTTTAGTTAGAACGGCATTTAGAAATTATTATCCTTAGGACGCTTAAACCATTGTGCAAGAAAACACTGCCGACCAAATCTCAGCGAATACGAGTAGACTCATAGCTTGAAATAAAATTTCAGTTAACGTTTAACTGAATTTCATATCAGCTTTTCTTAGCCGGTTACCTTTAAACAAAAGCGTATATCCGATACCTATACGTAAACCAACCGCGGTAGAATAGGCACTGTCCAAAACGGGCGACATTAGTTTGGAGCGGAGCTATCGTTTCGCGAGCCCTGACCCACCGCAACAGCCAGCACTATCGACGCGTCTGACGTGTCCACCGAGCTAGACGTGAGCGGTAAAAAACTAATGTAACCTTCGCAGCCTTCATAAATCATATATTGACGCTTGTAACTATTATGGGCGGTAGACATCGTGATTAAAGGTGACACGGGTTGATCAGCTAGTCAAATCTACATTATCATAAAATTCTAACATTGAAAATCAGTTTTTCATGAACATCTTAACAGCGCGATACAGGATTTGTAATAGCGCGCGGCTAGAGCCGTACAGCGTCATCTGTTTGTAAGATTACTTTTGTCCCGTCGTCACGCTGAAAAGACTAAACGGATCTTAATCAATTTCAGTTCAGGAATAGCTGGACACCCAAATATGGTTATAGAATACTTTTTACTCAACTACGCAAAGAAAAAAGGTTTACGCCGACAAAATGGCGCCTTCACCTTCTAGTATTATAATAAAACTAAGAAATATATAAATACTAGCTTTTGCCCGCGACTACGTCCGCGTGGAACTTGGAAGTATGGAAGCAACCTCGTACAACACGATAGACATCCACCTAATCACCTTAATTAATAAAAGGGATTATTAAAAGCGCCTAAGCAAATGTAAGAGCAATGGTTCTTTTGGTCTAATCATTACATTTCCTACAGGGTCATCAATGTCATCATGAATTACTTAGGTACTCACTTTTCAATCTTTTTAGGGATAATTTCCAGGATGAAAACTATCCTATGTCCTTCCTCGGATCTTAAACTATCTCCATGCCAAATTTCATCAAAATCGATTCAGCGGTTTAAGCGTGAAGAGGTAACAGACAGACAGACACACTTTCGCATTTATAATATTAGTATGGAAGTAGGTATGGATAGTATGGATAGTAACAATTTTTCTTGATCAATAACATAAGCTATAAAACCATTTTATAATGCTATTAACGCATAATGTTATTAAAACTATCGTGAGACATCTTTAATAATTATAAAAAACGGATAGCTACCCCTGATGAAGAGCTCCAAATGAGTTCGAAACATGTCGGGCCGTTCCTGACAATTTTTACGTGAGTTTAAGCCGTTTTTTTATAATTACTATTTACGCATATTTATAAACGACTCCATTTATTTTTTACATGTCGTATTAATTTGGACAGCATTGATAAATCGTTAAATGCATTTCCAATGCGTCGAATTATCCGTGGGTAAACGAACGAGTATTATTGACACACCTTGTTATGTACCTAATGAATAATTTATAATACTTTATTAGGTACGTAAGTATAAAAAGCCGTTGTCGTACATAAAAAGCGCGATTCTCCGAAGGTTGTCAATGCCCTGCGATTCGGAACTCGACACCGATTTCCTGTCGCAGGTCGATGTCGTGTACGCGTCATTGTATCGTCGATTTGCATAATTAAATAACATTATGCACTCATTCATTAGGGTGACCCCCGCGATCAACCGCTTAAACAAAGCGCCACGTCCGGGTAAGGTAATTTACTTAGTGAAAAATAAGGCAGCATAAGGCAAAGTATTTTGAGAGTTCTGACAGTTCAATCTCGGGCCGCTTCCTTATTCAGCCGCAAAAAGGGAGCTTGGGAGTGGAATTAATGCTCGCCTGCGAACTTCCAAATTAATCCCCTTGAGGTGGACGCCCGTACTGAGAGCGCGAAGAGTAAACATTTATCGTGAAGACTTTGGCGTGCCCGGTTTTCGTTCGCGGAATGATTGGGGTGCTTCGCCGAAGCCGAGCGGGCCCGAGCGGCGCCGAGAGGAGCCGAGCTCGTCCGAGGCGCGAGAAAAGCGAAACCTCCCTCAGTTTTCCCCCTCAGTGGGGGCTGGGGTCTTTGTCCCCGCGCGACCCAGTTAATGACCGCCCCCGTAGACGCGGCGCATAACCTCGTTTCGATATAAATACGCCTACTACACTTGACCTCCAAAAGTTTTTATTGGAAAGCATCACGTGCCGTTATCGAGATCGTACACGTTATTATAAACAATATGGCCTGCTCTATTTCGTCTGCGAAGCTCGTTTGCTCTGCCCAAAATTTCTATACTAAACAAGCAAATCGTTAAAAAGTTTTCTTGAATGTAACTACTACTACTTACTACTAAAACTCTATTTCAACTAAATTCAACAGGACACACAATCATAGAAATGAGACCGTCTGCAACTTTAACGACTTCCGCCAAGAATCTAGACGCTAGTAGATTTCGCCCAAACTTCTCGAATGCCACTAATCGCGAGACGAAATCCTCAAGTCTCCCGACTTGTAACTTTGTTAGCGAATAAATCTCTTCTAAGTTGAAAGGGTTGGCCGAGCGGTCCGGCAGGTTAGGCGGGGATGGGGCGCGGGGGGCGCCGGGGGAAGCAACAGGTCGCGAAACAACATTTTAATTGTCCGTTGATAACCATCGACGTCACCGGAGCGCGACACCTACACGACCAGGCTCAGTAAGGTACGATGACCTAACCCTAAACGCATGTAGCCTGCTCGTTCGCTGATTACTTTTTAAGCCAGTGTAATTTGCCTGGTAATTAACTTAAGGAACCAAGAATTGCACATTACATTGAAATATGACTCCGGTCACGCTATTTTAACTTTAGGTATGTAAGGGTGTAGTTTATCCACCGCACTATCCTCTACAAACTTATTAATTGAAGGATCTTACATCTCCCCACCGTCATTAGAATATCGTTTGCGCAAGACAAGATTGAACAATTAATTTAATATAACAAAGGGGAGTGTTCAGACTCACTTATAGTCAGACTAACTTTCATTGAAGTCCGAGCAAGTCAATAGACATTACATTTCAATATCAGTTTAACACCTCAGAGTCAGTCTCAAGCCACCAGTTCCCCCTAACAATCGGGAGAGTAGGCCCAGTTGAGCAAGAGCTCTGGCCCTCTTGAAGAATCGCGGTTCTAGGATGCGAGTCGAGGATCTCGGAAACTGGGTGCGGTATGGAAACTTATGCCTAGAGCGATAGTTGCATAAAGCGTCGCGTTGTTTCGCAAACCGCAGTGGTCTGGTAAATGTTTCAATATCCTTTGTTTCTAGCGCAGTTTACTGACATCTTGAATGACATTCGGTATCGAGGGCTAAAATGTTGAAGCAACTTGGGGGTGTGCAAACAAAATGTTTGCTTTTATCAATTTGGATGTTTCATTCAAGACTTTATATAGCCGTACTTCTTTATTAAACAGTTTATTTTGCCTTGTAAACAACCTGAACAAGAATGTAGCTATCTTTTTTCCTTTGTCTAGTTTGAAAAGTTCATTACGTACGTTATGTACGTTTCTGTTAAAGTTGTAATAAATCCATACCCTGAGCGTTTTATTAAGTCTTTCGTTTGGCGATGGTGCAATAAAATAAATTTAAGTTTCTCGCCCACTCGCAGGCTGCAGGAAGGCTACATTGTGTTGGCTGGCTTTGTGTCAGCTTACCCACGACGGGTATTCGCGTTCGCTGCAGCGTTTCAAAACAATCAGCTGCCGGTGGTCTGGCCAGATGTGACCTCTGACCTGCTTATGAGGACATACACTTAATGCGTACTGTCTTAGAAATTATTATGAAGTGCCTGGCTATTTATTTACAATGTTCAGAATTGCCTACATCTTCTATACTTGGAAAAACCTGCACCGCATTACAGTTTATACTTTACACAAATGTAAACAAATTAAGTGGAAAACACTTAGATGCGGATCCGACACGTAAAGGGCTCATGATTTTTGAACTTTACGATTGGATTTGTCAGCGCTTTCCATAATGAACAATGCTTAATATTTTTCGTCAGTCATGTCATTTCATGGAAAAAAGTCTTATGATTCCGAGAGTTTCACACCTCTTAGTTCCTTCTTCTTCTGATCTGCTTTGTTCGCATGTGTTCATACACACATTCCAGTGACGGACATTAGTGGGTCGTAAATATGAGTAACAGTGTGACCGGAGCGGAGCTCTCGAGTTAACTGTCGTTGTTCGTTGAGTTGTATTTTCGAAGTAATGTGTTATTGTTCCGTGTGTAAGCAAAATCATGTTACATGTTTAATATTGAACAAGACTTTCAATTAAGCTCACGAACGCCCGCTGTTTAAGATTAGCTAGAAGGTGAAATAGTCATTAAATAGTTACGATCATCTTAACGTAGGTAAGTCTGGTTAAAAGGTCGTCTCATCATGGATAGCTTCAGACGATTATAACTAGTACCGTCGAGTGATATAGCGTGAAACAAAATATGGCCAAGCTGGGACTGATTTGACTTATATTTTTGAAAAAAAATAAAAAAAAAAATATTTTTCGAAAATGCTACTAGAAATCGGGTTCTATGGACGCCACGTCACTGGTACCATCTTCAGTCAAATTGCTCAGTGTTATACATCTGTTACCTTAAACAGTTTTTTTTTTAATGATAAAACATCAGTAGCTGTTGCAATTCGTGAAAAAGTCAAGGGCCGTAAGGTCTCTAATTATATTCGTATTTTTGACGGTGTCCAATTGGCTACACACTTAAGGCGACTCCTAATCCCAACGTCCTTGAGGATCTGGGCGGAGCCTAAAGTTATTCCCCCCGCCGACCGTGCGCCCCCGGAACATTACTTCGTTCATAATCTCGTTGAGTGGCGTCCAAGCAGCTTCATACACACGCATAGTCCGAGCGAGAGTTGAAGATCAACAAACCTTATAGGTATAATATTTAAAGGCATTGAAAAATCTCGAAGTAAAATAAATCATTTAAACAATGATATAATTATTGCGGATTACTAAATATCTATTTACCCACTACAGTAGAATATTAAAAATAAAATGCGTTAAAGCTATTTTCCAAAAAAATAAGTGAAATTGGCCATTTGGAAGTCTCGCATCGAAAAATACTTTTTAGTTTCTTTTGTATGTGTAGGTACCTACCAAAAATAGTTAAAATGCCGACAAGATTCTTGATTATACGTGTAAAATCATGCAGAAATAAAAAATACCGTTTTTTAATAAATAAATCATATCGTGACCCAGCGGATGAACCGATATTTTAACATAAGTAGTAGTGGAGGTACAGCTTTATCCCCCGGGTCATGCTGCTCTAATGAAAAGATAAACTATAAATAATAGAGCGACAAACTCAACTTTACCGTTGGAAAACGGATTTACGTCCTTTACCTACTTATAAACAGTGATAGTTTTTTATGACTACATTAGTAATGTTCTCAGATTTTCCCCTATACTTGTTGATATTGACGATATTTTACTAGACGAATTTTTTGGCTAATTTCAATGTTCAAGGTCAATGGATACCCTATAAATGTTAATTTACTTGAGTGTCAAAATATGCCGATGCTGGAAAGGAGAACTTATCTAAGCGACATTTTTGGGGATATTGAGTTAATCGGCAGATTTTTCTGCATCGAATGGGTTGGGTCTCGTATACATCTGTCTGACGACTTTTGTGTCGCTTATCCCGTCGGTGATTTAGAGAATCTCTACTTTTTTTTCTACTAAACGACTTGATTTTTGAGTTTTTTTTAGCAAAATGGAGATAACATAAAAAGTTTTTTGCATAATAATGAACCTTAGAGCTTTTTTACTTATTTGTCAAAACAGATCAAACAACTTGGATAATTTTCTTTATTGCAACTAACCTTGCACTTGTTGGTTAACTGTTTTTATCTGATCGTAAAATATATTTTAATGTCGTTTGAGGCATTTTACCTATGTCTTTATGATAAAATTAACATAAAGGTAAATTATGAAAGAAAAATTGAATGTGATCCACTGCAATGTAAGCAGGACTCGAACCTGCGACCCTAAGTTGCCGGCGTAGTGCTCTACCAACTGAGCTATCATATCGTTACGTCAATCACACTAAATCTTTGATTCCATAATTCATCGCTACTGGAGCGCCCTCTGTGTCATGTCATGTGTGTTTAAAATGCTTATGCGCATTAGCCAAAAAGTAAAAATGTGGTATTTCCACATTATTAAACAGAATCGATATAAGATTCTATAAAAAAAATAACATAGATAAATTACCTGATTGTCTATCTTAACTATCTTAACTATTGGCGT
Organism: Apotomis betuletana; assembly: GCA_932273695.1. NCBI lineage: Eukaryota > Metazoa > Arthropoda > Insecta > Lepidoptera > Tortricidae > Apotomis > Apotomis betuletana. Next base: position 4,713,992 of record OW026303.1, on the reverse strand, counting down.
TTATCCAAATTTACCTGCTTTGATACTATGAAACCATTGTCGCTTATCCTTTTTTACCTAATATGACTTTGATCGACTACTGTCGCTTATCTTGAATTGCTTGAATGACAATTGAGTCGTATTTGTCGCATATAATGTACTAAAAAACAAATATTTTCGTTAAATTGGTAGTTAGACAAATTTACCGGTTCTGTTTTATAAAATATCACACATTTAGTAGTAATTCAATATATTTATAAAGGCCGTTAGGCCCATCTGCGGCGTAAATCTGTGTCTGTGGCGCTAAGGCATTACTTTGGACTCGCTTGATGGACCCAAACGCCATCTCACTCAAACAGTGTCTTACGTGACGTCACTTATACCACACAGAGTTGTAGGTAGTTTTGTTATTCTTGTTAGGATAGGATATTAAATAAATAAAAAATAAAAAAGCCTTTTATTCCATGCAAACAAAACTCATTACAAAGAGATCATTCCAATTTTTCCATTATGCAACTATACAATATGTATATAAAAAATATATTTTTTTCAATAATTTTATATAATATTATTCAGATTTTTTTATTTACGAACTTTACGCTAGTATTATTTAGATTTTAATGTAAATAATTCAGTAACCATTATATAAATCTAATTAACTTTTTTTTTTTATCGTTGCATTATTTCATTTTGTATTTACATTTGTATTATTATTATTTTTAAATAAAATATTTATATTCGTAATTATTATTAGGTATTCTATATTTTTATTTTTAAACTATACATTTTACATGGACCCTCCTCGCAGGTAAAGGCCTCCTCCAAAGATCTCCACTTGTCTCTGTCTTTTGCTACTTTCTTTTTCCTTTACAGCGTGTTCCAGCGACCGTTTTTTTTTTTTTTTTTTTCAGTTCTTGGTTGTTGTCTAGTTTAATCTTTGGGGGGTTGCAGTCATAGTCTTCCACGGGGACAAGCCGGCTTGGAAGATTTTTTGAGAGGGTAAGATTTTTTGAGGGATTGTAATTGCTATGTTTCTGTTTGCGACTCTGGCTCTGGGATGTCCAGGTCGGACTCGGGTTCTTTGGGGGTTGTGAACTTGGGCCAGTAAGATGTCAGGGTGTTGTTCGTGGTGGTTTTATTCTTCTTGTTAGTTCTATTGCTAGTTTCTGTGCTTGTTGTCGTGTTTGGAGTCTCCGGAGATGCCGACATGTTCCGTTTGTTATTTTTTGTTCTATTTGCAGTACTCTTCTCCTCGGGTTTATTTTTTAAAATAACAATCTGGTCATATTTAAGTACTGCATTCTTGCCTTCATCCCTTAGTTTTTTCACTTCCTCCGATAAGGCTTTACGCTTTTCTAATATTTCTGGGGGAAAATCTTCTTTTATGTAGTATTTGGTGTTTTCTAAGCTCTTCTTATTTTTTAAGATTTTGATTTTTTTGCCCAACGTCGAAAGCGTTATCGCTATAGGCCTGACTTTGCTTTCTTCTTTCTTTCCCCGTCTTGTAGCTGCCTCTATCTCTGGCCTCTTGAGTTGTGTGTTCATGATATTGTTCATAATGTGAAGTATGCCACTTTCTAATTGTTCATAGCTTGTCTCTGTTTCAGGTATTCCAAATAGTATGATGTTTTTCTTTCTTATTTCCCTTTCCATAAATTTTAATCGCTTTTCTTGATTTTTAATTTTTTCTTCCATTTCTTTTTGTTTTTCTTCCATGATTTCGAATTTATCGTTGATTTTTTTAATTATAGTACTGGTTATCCTATTTTCCATTTCCTTGTTGTCAGTTTTTAATTGTTTCATATCTTCTTGGATATTTTTTAGCATTTTGAAAAGTTCATCCATTATTTTGTTTTTTGCGCCCTCTGTGTCACTTTTATTGTAACTACTTTAGACTGTTGAGTACGCGCAGTTAGGATAGGATATTATCTCATTGCAATTGTAAAACTTGAAATTTCACGTAGTTCGTGATTTAAAATTCCTTAATGAGTACCGAGTGACTGCAGTCTTGAGAACTCTTGTGCTGTTCTCATTAGTCATAGCTATCGTTTGCTACCATACATTGGTCTAGAACTACTGGAAATCTTTCAGCAGATCACACATAAAAATTTATAAAATTGAAATTTCACGTGATATCTGATGAATAAATCTTTAATTCCTAAAGCAGTTTTTTTTGTATTTGCGTAGTTGGACCATAAGTTTTTGTCTTAGAGAACTTTAAATGTCACTTCATTAATTTTAATGTTTGAAAATAAATATTTTTCTCTAATTAAAACATTAATCGTGAGGTTTTATTGTACGATAAATAGCTTTTCATGTCTGAAATATTTCCTACAAAGGCGATTAGATAATTTTTCTTGATTTATTTCATGCTAATTTATGCACATTTATATATTTACCTGTCATTAATAGACAAAATAACAAAAGCAACATGTAAAAAACATGATATTGTTTATATAAAATGAGCATCGTATGCACATAGATATTGTTTACTGTGTTGATTGTTGTGTAAAATGTAGATTATACTATTTTACCTAATATCTCGGGAAACGTGTCGTTTAGATAATTTTACCTAATTCTATTTTGACAGCCATTTTACGTAAGCGATGCTAAATTTTAAATTATTCCATTAATAGACAAAATAACAAAAGCGACATGTAGAGAACATGATGTTGTTTATAATTATAAATGCTTCATTTAAAAAGTAGGTCCACAGAATATTTAAAACTTTTTATTTTTTTTAAAAGTTCGTAGTTTTTTAGATGTCCTGTAAAGTTAGCTCCGTGTCTCTTGGATAATTTTCCTTTCCAGCGTAGATACGTTTTTTTTGCGGCATAAAGAGCCGTATCTTTTTTTTACGTTAACTTAGAAGTTCCGAATTTTATTGGGTGGGTGTAGATTTCTTGATCTGCAGATCGGTTGACATGCGGCAAACGTGTCAGCCCTACTTTAGTTTAGCGGTTGTCTGAATTAGTCAAAAATCAAGTCTGGGCATTACGATGAGTCTAAATAAAGTTATATATTTTTTCATTAATTCAACTGTAATCCGATCATTAATATATGGCTTTTAAACGATATGTAATAAAAATCAGGTTTTTATTTTATAAACGGTAAACAATTGGAACAGAACTTATGGCCAGGCTAGGTATGTCTAGCTAGGCCCGGCGGATGTGTCAATAATTACTAACGCTCATTTAGATTTAAATATGAAGTGGGAAATTTATTGATGCAAATATGTATTCTGACTATATTTACATAAATAAGCCCTCATGCCCAGATTGTCACTTGCCTTCTTGAACTAGAAAATTATTGTAATTTTTGATAATGTATTTTTATATCATATGTCATGTACTGTACTAGTGACGCAACGAATGTGAATACTTACAATAAATATTCGTATTCGTAAATTAGCGTTTTACCGAATATTACAATGGTATTCAAACGAACAATACTTGTTCTGCATTACGATATTCATATCTCTTAGGGTTGAATTAATAAAGATCATTAGACGTTATCATACTTAAATATCTGTATTATCAGAATTTTTTACTAACCGAAATACCTACGGTACTCTAATATTACACAGAGAAGGGCCCTAAAACCCACACCAAAAGTGTTATTTTCTGGGAATCCTGTCTGGTGTGGGCCCATGACTGAGAATATCTAAGTATCCAAATGTGTCCGGGAATGCTAAGCTATGACAATTTTTTTTATAAGTACTTAAAATTAATAGATACCTAAATACGAAAAAAAACAGTTACATTTAATTCTATATGAAAATGAGTGCTTTTTGTTATGTCGCATAGCGTAGTCGTAAAAAACGAACTACACTCTCTTAAAATACACTTCAAACGCACGAAGACAGATCGAACCTCCGCGGTATCCGGTACTATAACAATTTTCCGTAACTAGATGGATCGCGAGAGCAAGTGACACAGCCTTCCCCTTCGACGGTTAGATTTACACTGAGCTCGCAGCCCGGGCACGGCCGCGCTCGCGGAAATTCAGTTTTTTTTATGCTTTATTAGACCGAATTTACATTTTACAAACTTTTAAACAATACGATTAAAGATCAATGAATTGTCAATATTCTTGCGAAAGAGCCGTGTAAATATCATTTGTAGTTTAGAAGCCTTAGGGAATTGAAAATTGAAAACGACCCTATTTCAACATTATTTTTTCTATAGTAATTATTGCTTTAAAAAAAAATCCAACTATAATTTTTTAGAAGAAATAGTCAAAAATAACATATATTTTTTTCAGATTTTTCCGTTGGCTAGATTACGAGCCTTAGGACTTTAAAAATCACCATTCCACGTACGGAGTCGCCTTAAGAACTTCTTTAGAGGCTTTAGCCGTGTAGCCGTACTTACCTTCCTGTTGCCTTCGCGTTTATAGGTACGTCGTAACGAGTTGCATTAGAGTGCAACTGCAGTTATTGCAACAGCGAAGGCCTTGCATTCGCCGACCCACGGAGCCGGCCATGGACCAAAATACGCTCTTTCGTGCACCAAGCGTTCACAGGAACGTATTAGGGTTTTAGTATCTGTAAGTAATAGAATAAGGGTTATAGTTGCGATTCGATATTGCACGGATAGTATCATTAGCTTTGTGGGTTGGCGTACAAGATCTAGTGATTGTGATTTCTCGGTTAGAACGTGAATTGGCCGAGTTGTTTATGGCGGGGAAGATGGCGCAACCGGGACTGGGCTTGAGTGAATCAACTCTGGTTTACAAACCATCTGCTAGTTGAATGACAATATCTTGCTTGATTATATAGGGAATAAATTGTGGAATAACAACAATGTCGAGTGTAAAGCATCACGAATCACAAAAATCAAAAATTAAACAGCACACAACTTTGGTTTCACCTGAAGCTCTCAGCCGCCATTAATGTAACTTACCATTAAACTGCTGAACAGAGATTTAGTGCAATAGTTACTGTACATTCAGTCTTGCTCTGAAGAGGCTTAAATTATTCAGCCAGGAAACACAGCAGACTGGAGCGAATTCTATTACTTAGCGGAATGATTCTGCTAGAGTCGAGTAGTCTACAAATTCGCACAAATGAACAATTTGAATATTTTATGTTATTTCATTCAACTACTTTTCGAGATGAGAAGGTTGAAAAACAAACGTAAACGAGTAAAGTAAACGTAGCGCCGAAACCAACCGGTGGAGTTTCGCTACCTTATGTAAGCCAATATTTACCCATACAGCAGCGGACGAACCAGTTTCCAGAATCATTAAAATTACAAAATTATTTACGAAAATAAGTTTCGCATTACCCTCCACAATAGCAGGTGTATCTAAGGGAGATTTTTAAGGGAGTCAACCATTGATAATAGAAGCTGAAATAGTTTCCGAAACATTAGAAAATCAAACTAATGAATTTATGCGATATAATAATTTTAAATCGTTTTATGTTAATGTGTGTCCAGCAATGCATAGTCAAAATTACATACAACATTACAGGATGAGCTTGAAGATTTACCAATCCAAGAAACGAGATAAGAAGAGAAGTCCCATCTTGTCTCACCAAGGGAAACAGAAATGAAACGATGCAAGGCGAACGCGAGCATGCACTTAATACTCCGAAGTCGAATCACTTACATGTAAACACACATTAATTAAAGCCGGTCCGTGCACTGGAGCCACAGGTAGCTAACTCGTAGATAGCGGTCAATTAGCTCTCGAACCTTATTGTTACCGCAAACTGTTGGCTTTCGATGGGTCACGTGTAAAACGGATCGGATTAGTTTCTCTTTCAATGCTAGGAAAAGAGTTAAGAGGCGTTTGGTGAACTGATAATAGAATTGCTGAAGAAAAATAACAAATTTCAAAAGTTACGGTGATTATGTTTCCTGTATAGCATAGCAAAGCTAACTTATACAAGAGCCTTGGATCCTCTTGTTCTTAGAGACTAATGAAGTTGCGAATCAAATAACTCGCAAGTGAAACAAACTTGTTTTGTTTGAGCTATAAATAATAATGCATCTAAAGTATTGCGCGTGCAACGCAATACTACTTTCCTATAACTTTATGGCCTCTACCAGAACGCATTTCATCTGTCCATCGTTTTGATACAACAAGACATGCAGCAGTTGACATCGATCAGGACACACGGCCGAATGAAACAATTATCCGACTGCAGCCGAGATTGAGTCTTCACGGGCCGATTAATCGCCATGCAGCGAGGTCCCGATAAGGGTGACTGAAGGCCGGCATATAAATGAAGCAAGCTGCGGTGAACGTTGTGATTTTAGCAAAATACGCCGCTCTATTGTATATTGAGTTTGTATTTCTTGTTTACAATGGAACAACACTTTATTTCAATCATTACATTTGTAAAGCCGACATAACAGACTTCTATTCTGATTTGACTCTTTTAAAACTGCACGCATTGTCTTAAAAAATGCAGCCGCAGTCGTGACCATAATTTGCGGACTAAATGTTAACCCACAATAACAATAAACAAACTTCTGACAATCTAGACCCAGTTCTATCCCACAATAACATTTCCAATACGTAAGGGGTCGGCGCTCCAGAGACACGTGAGAACTGAGATCTCAAGCGTCGTCATCGTAATGTAAAATGCAGTAACTAGGTATAAGGTGTAAAGGTAGTTGTTACGTTTTCGGTCAGGAGGACACAGCGGCCGCCCACGCCGTCGCCTAGACTACAATCCCGTTCACACGACGTTGCGTCATCGTCAGCTGTCGCTGAATACGTAATTCACAATGACAACATCGCGATCATAAGTTTACGTTTACGAGTGCGCGGAGAAATTAATCGGACGAATGGAGAGTGCTGATAAGATAGCGCGTGGGAAAACGTGTCACTGTCGAAGGTGATCGAGTTTTTTTTTTTTTATGTCATAGGGGGCAAACGAGCAAACGTATCGCCTGATGGAAAGCGATTACCGTCGCCCATAAACACCTGCAACACCAGAGGAGTCACAAGTGCTTGCCTACCCGGAGGACGAAGATAGAATGCCTCTATGCTAGTAATTTCACCGGCTATCTTACCCCCACACCGGAACACAACAATGCGAACATTGCTGTTTGGCGGTGGGTTGTGACAATCACATGCAAATTTGAAAATCATGATAAACAACAGTGTAATCTTCAAAGAAAATGATTGACTACGACCATGATGAGGCGTCCATAGAACCCAAACCCAAACGGCTGGCCTAATGGAACAGAGAATCTTAATTCCAGTATTCTAGAAGAAAAGAATCCGAAGAAATCCTACAGGCAATGGCGAATGTCTGGGGACATAGAGTTCTCAGTATAGCGCGATGATGTAGGTTAGATATTCACGGCATTTTTCTTTAGAGGAAACTCCTTAGGGTATAATAAACGTAATATCCAGAAAGGGCCTTATCACACTTGCGATTTGCGAGCGTATTTTCTATACAAATAAGCGACGCGGCGAACACGCTGCGCGATCGCCTTCATACAAAATACGCTCGCAAATCGCAAGGCTCTAATACATGTGGTGTGGTACAAAAGTACAAACGTGAAGTAACAAACAATAGCACAGTTTTCTGTCTTTCGCAGAAGGGAAAATAGTAAAACCAATTACATCTCATTTCGGCTTCGACGACAAACTCGTAAGAAACAATAAAACAGCTATCAAATAAAAATCAGCAGACAATAGCCCTGAGGGTAGTACAACCAAAATATTTATTTAACAGCCCGACGGACGTTGACAATAGAAATGTTAAGACAAAGCTATTTAGAAAAAGTTAGTCGTTCGGAACAAAAGGACGTTTCCTCGAAGTGGGGAGTAAAGGGCCCGCTGTAAATCAATGTAGGCGAATAATAAAATGCAGGCTTCGAACCGACTTGTAATAAAGTGGAAGAGCCGTTTGTTTAGGGCCGACATTATTGGTGTAGTCCGTTAGTAAGGACATAGCCGGTGCGGTTGCCGAGAATGCCGGGCTTATAATCTATTGTGCTTTAGATAGCATTATTGCTTCCTTTCGAAAATATTGTAGAACAACAACTACGGTCAAAACACTTATATAATAAAATTCTTAACAATGACTACTGTGAAGGTTGTGCTTCACGGATGGTGCTTGGCCGTCAACTTAAGAATAAAGTAGTTTTAGATTTAGAATAAGACGCATGACATGAGTCATAAAAATAAAATGTATAGTTAGTTATCGTCTGGCCTCTGGGCAATAAACAGTTTTAACGAAGTACCTCTGCTCTTATTATTCATCATCTGAAGCTATCCCCCAGCAGTCGTTACACTTGGTGGAGTCTGCGAAATTTTTAACGAGAGTCACGCGAGTATTGCAAGTTTCCCCGCTCCCAATTAATTTTGTCCACAGATTCTTGGGCATCAGTAACAATTACATACTGGAAGCATACGGTTTACATAGAAGCCGTACAGGAGCGGAACGCACTGTCTATATGCGCACGAAGCGCAACGAAGAATAAGTGCACATTTCTGTGTGGTATTGTATGTCGTGACGGCACTGCCGTAACGGAGCGAGTTCGACAGACGGGTGAAGTTGTCGAATTATTGAATCACCCATTATCATTTTTCATCCTATGCGATTATAATTTGTTTGTGCATCGTTTCGGACTCCACATTAAAATGGAGACGAGTACTTTTGATGGCTTATCAGACGTGGATGATTTTATTTTCCAATTGAAAATATTGGCGCAAATCAAAAAATATGAACCTGAACAGTCGCAAGCAGCGATCGCAGCGTATTTATCAGGACCAGCGTTACAATTTTATAAGGCGAATCACGCAACTTTCACATCATTCGAAGATGTTTTGACGAAATTAAAAAACGAATTCCCGTCGAGCCAAAATTATGTACAAAGTTTTTATTATCGTCGGCAGGAGACTCATGAATCACCAATAATATTCTATTATGCTCTGGAAGCATTGGCATCTAAGGCCGGGAACATTGTAGAAACAGACTTTATAACTCATTTCATTAAAAATTTACATGACAACGTCAAATTATTCTTTACAACTTCAGCGATCAACACGAAGGCAGAGCTCAAAGCGGCTATCCAGCGGTACAATGAGTATCATTCGCAAGAGCAAAAACCCTCAATTGTGATCCCTATAAAAGAAAATCAGTATACAATGATTCAAAGCCAACAAGGTGGAAATCCACCATCACCTATATATATTTCTTCCCCAAACGTGTCTACGGCACCCCAATCTGCATTTTCAACACCGATACCAGTACATACACCGGTACCAGTATGTGCAACGATGACCAACGACCAGGCAGTGAACACACCAGTGAACCGAAATTATCCAGCCTATAATTTCAGACAAAGAACACAGCAAAACTATCGTGGCAGCTACCAAGGAAATGCACATTCAAGATCAACGTACCGGAATGAAGAGAATCACCCAAACGCAGATGGACGACGCGGGACCGGAGCGGCGCGGCGTTAAACACACTACGCTCCGATACTATTACAGGCAATAATACACCAATACATAATAGGTCATATATAAATGTAGAAATATCTAATGACAATTATCTAGCTCTGATAGATAGTGGAGCAAGCGTATCTTGCATTAGTTTATCTATTGTCAAAAGTTTGAATATTAAATTTAATGATGATGATAGGATGTCGTTGAAGATAATCGGTGGCAAATTTGTTTGTACTGAGGGTTCAGTACAATTAAATATAATTGTAGATAATGTAGTATATAGTCACAAATTTAATATAATTGACATCAATTCTGACCAAATCATCATCGGTTATGACTTTTTGGTACAGAATGGTGCCAACATTGATTTTCAGGAGAATGTAATATGTTTACGTGGAAGATTTACCACGACATTGGTAAATAATATAAGGAAGGAACCAAGAAAACCAATGCCACTGGAAGAATCAAATAAAAAAGGCATCCGATGTGAAACGATATATTTTGCAGAAGAGAATAAGGATAGTATACAAATTGGCGAGGAATTAAACAATTCTCAGAAGCAGCAGCTAATGACACTATTGAATAAGTATGAAGATAGATTTGCATACAGTCCGTCAAATCTAGGAGCATACAATGCATATAAAATAGACATCGAAACGACTGATGAGGTACCAGTACATAAACCGCCATATCGAATGTCGGAGAAACAGAAGCAAATTATTGAAGAACAAGTTCAGGAAATGCTCAAGAATGACGTTATAGAACGATCTCAAAGCCCATACGCATCACCAGTCGTGATTGTAGAGAAAGCAGATGGGAAACCGAGATTTTGTATAGATTTTAGAAGCTTAAACAAGAAAATTAAACCAGATGCATATCCTATACCGCGCATTGAAGAATTATTAACGTGTCTAGAAGGAGCACGTTTCTTTGCCGAACTGGATCTAAATTCAGGATATTGGCAATTATGCCTCGGAAAAGGCAAAGAAAAAACAGCTTTTATTTGTCAATCAGGTTTATATGCATTCAAGAAATTACCAATGGGATTGATAACAAGTATGAGTATTTTCAGAGAGCAATGGATACAGTTTTAGCGGAAATGAAATACAAAAATGTTTTGGTATATGTTGATAACATCATAGTATATGCTAAGACTTATAAAGAATTTTTAACGGCACTGGAAAATGTATTACGAAAATTTCAGAAGGCAAATTTAACCTTGAAACCAACGAAGTGTAAGATCGGGTTTACAAGTTTAACAGTATTAGGACATACTGTATCAAAGGATGGCATTGGACCCGACATGGAGAAGGTAAAAGCAATGCGAAATGCAAAGCCGCCATCTAACTTAAAGGAACTAAGATCAGTACTAGGTCTATTTTCGTATTACAGAAAATTTATTGACGGTTTCGCTCAGATAACATTGCCTCTGACAGAATTGACGAAGAAAGGACGTAAATTTGAATGGTCAACAGAAGCGCAAAAGGCCTTCAATATAATGAAAAACAAGATTTGTGAAGCTCCAATACTCAGATATTTCACGACAGATGAAGATGTGACAACAAGACTGTATGTAGATGCATCAGATCAATCTTTGGGAGCATGTATTATGCAAGGCAAATCAGATCTACGGCCAGTAGCATTTGCGTCGAGGAAATTAAGCGACGCGGAAAAACGTTATACAATTACGGAAAAAGAATGTTTAGGTCTAATATGGGCACTATCATATTTTAAACAATATTTATGGGGCATGGAATTTGAAGTATTTACGGATCATAAGAGCCTCGTATGGTTACGATCACGTAGAGATATGAATGGACGTTTGGCGAGATGGGCCTTAGCCATACAACCGTGGAATTTTAAAATAATCCATTGTAAGGGAAAGGACAATATTCATGCAGATTTCCTAAGCAGAAATCCCCTCTACAATGATGAAAAACCAGAAGAAAATATCGCACCGAATCAGGACGATTTATGTTTGTATAGCTTTGAAAAAATAGATTTATTACAGAAACAACAGGCTGACGAGGAATATAAAAATATATTTGAAAAATTATCAAATATGAACCAATATAAAGGTTATCACACGAAACGGAATATTTTATGCAAGAAAGTATGGGTTGATAACCAGCTGAAAAGTGTCACAGTTTTACCACAATGTTTATTTACAGAATGTATGGCAGAATTACATGATAACACATGGAGTGGAGGACATTTTGGTTTATTTAAAACCCTAAGAAAATTCAAGAATCGCTATTATATTCCGAATGCAGAAAAGAAAGTAGAAAATTATATAAAGTCTTGTACAAAGTGCCAGGAAAAGAATATTGTACACCAGAGGGCGCCACTGCAAAATGTGAAGATTCAAAACTTTGGTCATCGTATAGCAATGGATGTGCTTGGCCCATTCTGCAAATCAAAGGACGGACATAGATATGTCATTGGGGCTATAGAATACATGAGCAAATTTGCCATTTGTAAAGCGGTACCTAGAGTTACAGCAGAGGTTATCGCACAGTTTCTTGTTGAGAACATATTCTGCACCTTCGGGAGCATCGAATCAATCATCACAGATCGAGGTACAGTCTTCACCTCAAAACTGGTGCAAAATACAGTAGAAGAATTTGGAGGTCGACTTCTTCATACGACGGCATACCATCCACAGGCGAATGGCTTAATAGAAAGATTCTTCAAGACATTGACAACAGCTATGTCAAAATGTATACAAGAAGATCAGAAGGATTGGTCGTCAGCATTGCCAAGAATTGTCTTCTCATACAATACCTCAATTCAAGCATCTACAGGCGTTGCACCATATCATATAGTTTTTGGACGGGAACCGCATTTTAATCAAGATTTGAAGCTAAGACTACATGAGGAAGAACACACTACGTTAAAGAAGAAAGTGGATTACATACAAGAATTATCAGAGAAAGCAATGAAGAATATAGAGAAGGCACAGCGCTCTCAAAAACTACAATATGACAAGAAGACAAAATCAGTTCAATATGAGCCTGATGATTTGGTCATGATTATAAAACCAAGACGGTTGACTGGAAGAAGTTTAAAACTTTGTAGATTATTTATAGGACCCTATAAAATAATCCACCGATTATCTCCATGGAATTATGTGGTGCAAAGACTCACTCCTAATGGTCGTGCCAAAAATGTAATAATTCATGTTAACAGATTGAAGAAATTCTTCAATCGTTAATTAAAAATAAATTTAAACAGTTCTATATTTCTAGGGTGTAAATAATAAAACTATTATTTTTCAGCAATTTTTAATTCAGGCTGACTGTACAAGGATGCAGTTATGTTTGTTGCATTTGCAAGTGTCACTGTTGTAACTATAATTTAATTTCTTTCCACTATATATTAGCTGCATTTCTAAGATATTACTATAGGAAGTTCAATTTTTAATTTCTTGCACTATAAATTTATTGCACTTTAAGTTATTGTACTTACAATACCTTTCCTTGTAATAATAATAACTTATAACTTTCACAGAATTCCAATAATTAATTATAACACTGATTTTCTTTTCAGAACTTTAATGTTTACACATGTTATAATAATCTTTTATTTTCATGTATCACACTGCGGAGGCCATACATAGCTGTCCCAGCTTCCTGGGATTTCAGCTACTGGTGTGACTGAATGCGGCTCGCATTCTTCATCCAGGCGGCGGCAGGATCGTGGGGTCTTGGCCTGTCGGGCCAAGGACTCTGCACCCTGCATCAGGCCAATGCAGACTGAAGATTTTATTTTATTTTCATGTCTGTAATATAATAAATTTTATTAATTTTAATTAAATGTTAGGTAGGATTTCTTTAATAAAAATAACTTTCGTTTCGCGTTTTAATAATAATTGACTTTTCGACAGTGACATAGCATTTTGACATGTCATTATGACGTGTACCGCTATCGTCGATGGTCGTAAAATCAATTATGAGGTCGTAATTTCTTTTTGTTTAGGAGTGGTACAGATAGCTGGACTAAAGATAATACTTTAGTCCAGGTATTTATTTAGGATAAGAGGTAATTAAGGTACAGATTTCTGGGGCATATTTATTATATATGCGCCAGGATTCTATTATTAAGCTAGTAGTAGACGATTGTCACTGTTTGTTTGGATGACTGAGACAAGTGTCATAGACAATGTGTCAGACATCTAATATAAGGGCAGTGACATATCGTGGTACAATTGTTTGGAGCATGCGACGTGTGTCATACTCCAGGCAGTTAAGGTGGGAACATTCGAGGCGATTTAATCGGGTAATTTATTTAAGCCGGTTTTACACCAGGCGATTAAATTGTGGAAGCCTATCTTTTTAATATCGTATCGAATGGTCTATGCTTTAGAATAAGTCGAATGACACTTGGGGTAGTCAGTTTGGTGCCTTGCCTTTTTAGCAGGGTTTTTGTCAAGGCGAAGCCAGTGTCAGACAACATGTCAGATTACGTAACATGCCATAGGCTAGTGTCTGCTCATGTCCTGACCCTGGTTATCTCTTAGCAAGAGACCATCTGGGTATGAATGTATGGGTATCCCTGCATAGGTAGGGACTTATTATGTGTTAGGCAGGAGTAGTCTGTCTAGTGTGTCTGTATTAAGATGAATTTCCCTCGTCCACCCCGAGACGGCGGGAAATGTGAAGGTTGTGCTTCACGGATGGTGCTTGGCCGTCAACTTAAGAATAAAGTAGTTTTAGATTTAGAATAAGACGTATGACATGAGTCATAAAAATAAAATGTATAGTTAGTTATCGTCTGGCCTCTGGGCAATAAACAGTTTTAACGAAGTACCTCTGCTCTTATTATTCATCATCTGAAGCTCTTCATCCAGCAGGCGTCACACTACCAACTAATTCATAGCTTAAACTTCCTATAACCTGTTCGGACAAGATGCATTCAACTTTGCACAAATAATCCTTAGTCCTTAGATAACCCAACCAAAGTAAATTGAATGACGTTTGCAAACTCAAATGTATGGCGTAAAAGTAAGAAATGGGTGAAAGTGTTTGTGGATCCCAGAGGATTAGTAAAAACCTAGTCTAAATTAAACCAGATTTGTATGAAGTTTTATCCACGCGTGTAAAACACTACACGCTCCAGTGACCATTTACGAAACTATATCCGTGAGTGCAGTATGCAATGAAACCTTGGCTGGTGCACTAAAGTACGCTTTTTAGTAGCAGCCGCGTCGACATGCTGTTGTACTGAAACTTAAGTAACCTACATAATAATAACTGTTAGTGACTTGTGTAGTTCTCGATATTTCTCGCTTACAAACAATGAGCTTTAACAATATTATGGCGTGAGCGAGGAATAAAACGTTAAACAACGTCAGCTTTAGTTGCTTTCACAATAGTTTACAAAACTGTCAATGCAAGCCCATTGAAAAAGTTGACTGTGTAACATATCTTGGAGTAAAAGTAGATACCACATTTACATGGCACCATCACATTTATTATATCTGTGGCAAACTAAGAATACTTCTAGGAAAATTTTACCACCTAAGCTTTAAAGTGCCAAATAATATTTTAAAATGTCTATACTTTGCAATAGTAGATTCTATATTGGGATATGCTCTGGATTGCTACGGACTCACATTTAAATCTTTAATAGACAAATTAGAAGCACTACAAATAAGATTTCTAAAATTAATAGTGGACAAAAAAACTAAAAATAAATGTAATGGTAATTATTTCAAGCTATTTAAAATTTGTAATATACTCCCCGTTAGTTTAAAACATAAATATCTTCTAGCAGTAAACAACCATGGCAGTCGAGAGCATAACCCAATACTTATAGAACATAAGCATGGAACAAGGTCGGTATCAGCGGGCAAATTTGAGGTGCCAAGGGTCAGGAACTACTATGGAGATAGAACATTGAGCAAAAGAATTCCCTACATACTCAATAGTTTGCCCGAGAATATCCGACATGAGCCAAATAAGTCCAAATTTAAAAAATGCTTAAAAAAGCATCTGTTACTGACACTTGAATGACAAAGTTGTGTATTCAAAGTGTCACTCAAATGTTTAGCAGTAAATAAACTTTATTGAAATTATTATATAGAGACTCACACCTGCAGACAAACTGTACAAACAGTTTTGCAGGGAACTGTATATATTTAAGTTGTATACTTTAATTAATAAACAACAATAATAAAAAAAAAATATTGGCCAATATTACTGCTGTATTGAAGTGTAACAACACTTGGAACAAAGATTTATTTACGTACTGTGGCATTTAAGTTCTGAGAGGACCTTCAAAATGATAATAATGGAGGATCCACTCGGCGAGCCCACCTACATTCCACACGTATTATTATTCATAAGTAGAGCCTCGACTAGGCGGCAGGCAGTTGTTTATTCTCTCACAATTACTCTGGAGTGCGTGACTCGGGACGGGAAGCGTCGCGACCGCGGCACGCTACCTACGCTACGTGGTCAATTACAATTTGCCTAAAACTATGAGTTTCGCTTCGAAGCTCTTAATTGGTTGGTACTACTAGAACGGGTTGTGTGCAGCTGTGCAATACTGGTTGCTGTCGCACAAGGCAAACGAGGAGCATTAAGGAAGAAATAGCGACTAAAGTGGCGCGACCATTACCTCCAGCCTTACTGCGTTGACGATGTATATTTTCATTATTTGCATAATACGGGGCCCGTTAAATATACGGTGTTTGTATATCATCTCGTATCAACGTGCATTTGCGAAGCGTCGCAAATAACAGAAACGCGAGAGCGGCAAATTCGTGATATGGAATTTGCATATTCGGTTACCTGTGGGAGATTATAATCTGCAGTTGCGACGCGAAAGCGGTGCATATCTGCGGCATCTAGAATAGCTCTTATATTACCATTTTTGAGTTGAATGAGGCGATTGAAACCTCGTTTACTACCGCGGATAGGATCGGTCGGACCGGCCCGGTGGGTAAACAAAGCGCGGTCATCGCCACTGTCGATGCGCTCGCGTCGGACAATCCATGCAGTCTGCAAGTAGGCGAACTCAATTTACTTGCCTCCGCTTGCGGATAGCTATCTGTAATAATAAATTCCAGAACATAATGGGAAGATGGTTTTGTGTTCGCGAATGGCTTTATTCTCGTGGGCTTTATTACTTCCTCCGCTGGGTGCTCTTTGTTATTTTTTCAAATAACTAACACGGGTGCAAGAAGTTAATCTCCTCAAGTGTTAATTATTACTAATACGGTGACCAATCGAGCCTAATTTACACGTGTATCGTCTAAGTATGGACATAAATCTTTTAATAACGTAGGCGTAGTTAAATACCACATCGTTCTCATATCCCGGGTGCCATGCATTGCTTCATTCCTATAACGGTAGGCTGCAATATTTGTATCCAAGTATGCCTTCAGTATACGGTGAAAATTTTAACCGTTGGCATGGGAAGCATTTATATTATAATGATTACATAAAATACAGACGGCCTTGATCGCAATCAGTGTCACATATCTCAATAGTATAGGCAAAGGTCACCGGCATACAAATTATACAACTGCTCAATCTATATAGCAGTTGCGTAACTTACACCTTATCGTATATTTGGCAGTAGCATTATACATGTAAAACAAATTGTTATCCTAATCTTAAAAATAGTTTGATAGGACATATTTTTAATGTTGACAAAATGACCACCTAAATCCGTGTATGACCATTTGCGTGGCAAAGGAGGTCAGAGAACCAGAGTAGAGTAGGTTCCGATCGAGGTTCCCACCGAGACGGACGGAAATAGTGTTCGTCGATTCACTACGGAGATTACTCACGCCAGCCGTGTGAATCGAGATCTGTGCCTCCATTCAGCAACCGCCGATTGACTCGCAATTATACCAATACCTGCCTGAATAGGTCATCTTGTCGTGGCCCTATAGATCTACGAACGATAACATTAGTTATGGCCTATAAGTTGAAATACAACGTTAATTGGTTAGATTACGTATCGGTTATTTTATTATGTTCGCGGTTTAAAAGGGAGTTAAAAATACGCTTTATAGAACTCCGAAGTAAATGAAACCTTGTAAATTGAATCACTTGACGAGGTACAAATCCTTTTTAGTAAAGCTTTAACGTAGAGGGTTAATTAGAACAAAAAAATTAATTGCGAGGTAAAAACCATTGTTCCCTAAATAATGTTCATTTGCAACGTTAAACTCGACGGTAATATAATTCTGTATGCATATTCACATTATATTCGTGCTATCAACCTGGCCCATCTTTCGCCAGCGTTTGATTATGAATATTTTTAATAGCCGGGGTCCCCACCCACGGTACGAACAGAAAAATATTTAATAAAAATGTAAATAACTGACTGAGAGTATTTTGCAGCTATCGATTTAGCAACGGAATCGAATAATATTTGCAATAAGCCGGGGCGAGATGGCTGCATTACGAGGCTACGATTTTATTCCGAGGGAGGTGGTAATGTCACGGTCGTGTCTAGAATCTAGACGTATCTAGAACTCAACGTATTACCTGTTGCAACGAGGCAATAAACATTTTGATATTATGGTAGTTTTAACGCTTGGAAAAAATACAATTAGCTCCAAATTAAAGGTTCATCTTCGCGCCCAGGAATCGTAATTGCTTCTTAATTATTTTCCAATATGCCGTGCTAAGGCACCAAAGTGTACATTTAAAAGTCGAAGTGTGACATTAAATTCGGTAGCCCCTGGAGGGGGCCGGGCGGAATGCGGCGTCGCTGAAGGGGGGGGAGGGGGAATGGGTCCACAAAAACTCTGGGACGGTACCTGAGCTGCCATTGACCTCGCTTCGATTAGGCCTGCCACGGCATAATGCATCGGTGCAGCGCGGCTAATCCGATTTTTTCTTGCCTGTGCTTTATTTAATACCTAAATGTTGAACAGACCGTAAATTAATTTTGAATTTGTTGTGTTTTTTGTACTTTAAAAATGGTTCTACATTGTAAACTCGGTGGGTCTGGTGTGGCTTACACAACGAACAAGGATATAGAATCTTAAAAGCGTTGGTTTTTGGATAATGCGTTGCCTGCAAAGTACGAGTATGCAATTACTCACTGTTGTTTATTTTCCGGGCCAGTAATAATTTCCATCCTTACCTGAAAGAGACAAAGAAAATATATCATTAAGTATTCCAAAAAAGTAAAAGGAAACACGAAATGTACTTCATTAGGGTCTAATTTGTGTTAAAACTTGGGAGGGGTTCGTTATGGCGTTTAATATGCAGCTCGCGTAGAAAGCTTGTCACTCCTCTGCGAGACTTACCTTAGCAAGAAGTTGCTAATCGCAGCAGCCTAACATTTTTATGTGCATTTAACATTTACCAATGGCTTGGGCCAGGGATTAATTATCCTGTTTCATAAATAAATCATGATTAAAACTATAAATCTAAATCTGTGCGTCATCTCAATCCTATCTACTTTGAACGCGAAAGTTCACACAATGGTGTATCAAGCAAGAGATTACAAAACAGATTTGACTTAAACATACGTTGCAATTCTTAAAGCTTAAATTGCATTCAAATTATCGATATAAGTTATCTGGGCTGGAATGCTTGGTATGTGTAATGTATACGAAAATAATTGATTGGTTGATTTTGGTTAAATAATGTTGATTGAAGCCGATATGCTTGTCGCGTGCGTCCTGATTGGGTGGGGACAATCAATACCAGCAGGGGAAACAATACACCGGACATGTTTTAAAACTTCGTTTCCAGGTACAAATTCGTTCCTCATTATGACATACAAATTGTTGTTATAGCGTATCACGAGATACAATCATAAACCTAGTTTGGGGCACGGTCGTTGTAAACTTCATAGGAGCTGATATACGATCGGTCGTTCCGTTGTCGTACGAGATAGCGTTGATATTGTTTCCGTCGTGTCTGTCGTCGCGGGCCGGGCGGCTAACACATCGCATTTGTCTTGTCGAAGTGTCTTTGTAGGCAGCTATTTATTGCCTCCCTATTTGTGTTCCCGTGATCAAATACCGCGTTCGCAGCTTGATCTATGCCCGCAACAAGTTCATTAGCTCCTGGTCTAAATTTAGTGTCCAGTTTAAGTTACATCAAAAGAAACGGAAGACGTTTATTCCTGGAGATTATTTTCTAATATTTTTTATACGACGCTGACCGTAACTTTTTGAATATATTGTTGATGTCATGAGAACTATTATGACTATCGGAAAAAAACTAACTCCAGTGGCACGAGACAACTTTCCCCTATCTGAAAGGGTGAGGCAAGTTTTGTTTTCTTATAATTTATTACATGTGCCTCGGCAGGTGTGGACGAACAATGCGAGGTGAAGTACAAAGGTGGGACTATAAATCACCTCGACCAATCTGTGCAGACAGTCCGAATCTAAAATCAGTGATGAATCAAATAACGGCTCAACAACGTGTTAAGCTGTATCTTCCACTTCAATGATTATGCATGGTTTGGTCGAATTTGAATCCCTGCGTCGGCGGGGGCTTTGATCGAGTGGCGTTCTATCTTGTATTAGCCGTGTAAAGTCAGAATTAGCATTACATCGCCCGTCGATCTGTGATTAAACTACGTGCAATTCGCAAGAGCCGTGCAACGAGATCTGCCCACGAGTGAGGTAATTACAAGTGAAATAGTGCCTATAAAATGTCACTTATTGCCAACGACGCCGTAAGTGTTATTTACAGTATAAATTATAGCCATAAACCATTAGTGATTTTATTGGTTCCGTTCGTAACGTGGGGGCAGAATTACATATGTTAAACATTAAGGAGAGGAGACGGAAGGGCTCAATTATTCAGGAGAAGCTGAAATCTGAGAATATGCACGACTATATTATAATGCATCTTTGTTAAATGTATGTTCCGTAAAGAGTAACTTAGTGAATATGAGATTTACTGTAGCGATCAAAGCAGGAACATCCAATTTTAATATGATAGTGGTTTTCAGTGGTAACATAATTTGAAGCAAGCGAGCGGCCGGATGAAAATCGCCAGCGTTAGCAGACATTTTCCCTGTTACATTACCTCGCTAGGCTGCCAACAGAGTGCCACAAGGCGGTATCCTAAGCGGTGCATTATTCCTAAGGTCTAAAAATCAAATTACGTCTGGTTGCGCCGGCGCGGTAATTACAGGCGCTCGTGATTAATGAGCAATCAGACCCTTGCTCAGGGCATTAGGGTTGTGTTCCTTTTGTATATTTTGAGAGAACTCGGTGATTATCTTTGTTGTTAAGAATTTTGAATAAACGGTGGATTGGAGGTTCTGAAATAGTTGTGGGGTCATTAATTACACAAATTACTGGTTTGATAGTAAGAGCACTATTTAGAAATAAGAAGACTTATCAACGGTCATATCAATTTGGTCAAAATGTTTTTTTTTTGGTTTCTTGGTAAATATTTTTACAACCTTTTTTACTTAACCACTTTGTACAGTGACAGTGGCAACATTGACAACCCTACAAGCTTAGTTTACGCTATAAATTCGTAGAATAATTAGACAGCCGATAATGAACCGAATCTCATTGCAGTAAGTGTTGTAATGCAATGCAGCCAGAGGGTACGGTATCTCTGCTTTGTCATCGTTTCTTAGCTTCTGTAGGCTCAAAGGAATTCCTTCAACAGCTGAGTCTTAACTGATTAATGTTGGGCTGCGGAAACTTTTTAAACTGCCATTTTGACAAATGTGTCGTGAAATAAGCTTTACTTTAATTAACAAAACGACTCCGTAAGATTATTGGAGGGTACTTTTGTTTACGCAACAAACGTGACAAAAAATATGTTTCATATTGTTTCTAAATAGAAATATAAGTAAGTATAAGAACGCATGCTCAAATTCACACAAGAAATTCGTAACTACACGATTGCGAGAAAATTTAAGTGAAGGCTCAAATAACCTTTGACAACTCCTTAAGGTAGTAGTTTTAGATATTCCATTGTCTGAATTTCCGCAAGGTCTGAAATTAATTTGGCACAATAATTACACTAGTCGGAGTGCAGGGCACAGTTGTTTGGAAGATTGCGGCGTCGGAGTGCTCGTGAACAGCAACTTTAGGTATGCAGATAGCTGTACTCGCGACAATAGCAGTCTAGTTACAAACGGGTGTTGTGGTAATAATGAG
Organism: Apotomis betuletana; assembly: GCA_932273695.1. Lineage (NCBI taxonomy): Eukaryota > Metazoa > Arthropoda > Insecta > Lepidoptera > Tortricidae > Apotomis > Apotomis betuletana. The sequence goes on along the minus strand of OW026303.1, from coordinate 4,692,481 downwards.
AGTTCAAAGGAATATCCTACGGAAGACAATGTCGGAGTGGAATTGTGTTCGCAGTTGTAAGCGTATACAAGTCGCATGAAGTTGTTTAATTATTCCTAAACTAACCGTTATGGAGTAAAAAGTAATAAGCTAATAAGTATCCTGTAATCATCTTTGGGTGTCCAGCTATCACTATACCAAAGTTGGATATTAATTGATACGGACCATTGAAAAACGAACCACGACCGTTGACTAAACGTTTGAATAGTAGCAAATAACAAAAACGGAAAATATCAAACAAATTCAGTTAGCCGTGTGATTTTAAACCAACGCAAGTCTAGCAAACATTTGATCCCGGGAAATAAAAGGAAACAGTATACTAAAAATACGTACCGAAAATATTGACCAAACTCGCTCGTGCATTAGGTGTATTTTTATTATTGAACGGTATTGGGCTGCATTTCTTGGTTCGTATTTGCATATTATAAAATAGCACAAAAATCACCTAAATAGACGGGCTAACATATTTTTTGTAAGCAAACTCCGGCTAACATAACAAAAGAGTATATTATTAGGCCCTTCGGCCGCGTACGTAACCGGAGTTTCGTAACCAGTTGCGATAGAAAACTTTTTCGGTCTTGATCGAAACCAGTTGCGAACGAAAACTATTTTGTTCTGATACGAAACCAGTTACAAACGAGCACTTTTTGTTTTTGTACGAAACCTTTCGACCATTCATAAAACCAGCAAAGACCTTCATACTATAATCTCTACTCTTCATATACTCGTTACATAGGGTTACTGCCTACTGGTGGAACTGATTGAGGAGCTAAAATGCCACAAATTTGACGCCTCATATGTATTGCAAAAATTCAGTAGTTTCCAATATTTCTTACATTTTTCTTTGAGTATGTCATAATAATTTCTTTAACGTGACATTATAATTTTCGTTTCAAACACTGTTTTTTGAAATGGCTGTTTAGTAAATATATAGCACAGTCAAGTTCATAAACGTGTATCGTAGGAAAATATTGGGTAACGAACTTTCGATATCAGTTTAAAGTTTTCTACTATCTGTTTTATTTACAGAATAATCGCCTGGCTACACTTAACGATTATAACCTGTGTAAATTTTCATACTAAACAAAACATTAACATAGATTTCGTTAATTACACCTACCAAAAAGAGGAGTGTTAAGTGTCGTACATAATTTTGACGACGTGTGTACATAATTTTGACAACTATCAATAAAATTTTGACGTTGTACAGTAAGCATCATAAACATGTGTTCTGGCACCTTATTGCTTGGTCGAAAAGTATATGCATGTTTATGATGCCAATTGTACCTATTCAGAGGATATTTGTTATGCAGGTATTGACCTGGTAAGCAACGTTCAATTACTTAATAAAGCCTTTTTAAATTTAGTACAGTAAATATCACTGATTCTAGTTTCGTACCAGAACAAAAAGTGTTCGTTCGTTACTGGTTTTGTATAAGTGCAAAATAGTTAAATAGTTTTCATTCGTTTCGAACAAGACCGGAAAAGTTTTCTATCGCAACTGGTTACGAAACTCCGGTTTCGTACGCGGCCGAAGGGTTATTAGGTATGAGCCGCCCTTGAAGTACTTACGGAAAAAATGTGTTATAATCGTTTATGCAACTGTTACGTAATGAGAGGTCTTTGCGGCCGAATTATGTACAGTTATATACACTATTTTATTTATAAACACATTAATCATCAATCATCATATCATAGATTTTCTTTTCTGTAGATATGAAATACTCAGTAGGTACTGTCAGTAACTCTCTCTGAGCGGAGGAATGAATAATAATAATAAATAAATAATAATCTAGTCCCAAATTAAGCTCAAGAAGGCTTGTGTTATGGGTTCTAGGCGACGATATACAATACTTATATATATATATATTATAATAATAATAATAATAATATACTTTATTTCGACCAACATGGATCATTTTGTTAGTAACAATAAAAACTTACAAACACTAGTGTTAGTAATTATTACCTATTTATCTATTTCTAATTACATGAATCATGCAACATTTATTTATATACAGGAAATCTAGCCTGTCCGCAATCATTTTCAGAATGCTGTTGGGGCTGTTCCTCACTCTGCGCACTAGGGACGTAGATCGCTTGCGCATAGTGGTATAAAAGCAATCCACGCGCGCCTCCGCGAACATCCCCGACGCACTACAAAATCTAGGCAGCCCCATCAACACTCTGAAAGCGTTATTGTATTGAACGCGCAGAGCGCTGTATCGTCTATGAGTATAATCAGCCCACAGGCTGCTTGTATAAAAAGTGGTGCAGTAGGCTCTGAAGAGAGTAATTTTTGCTTCGACAGAACAATGAGCAAACCTGCGGGCTATCATATTAGCTCTAACGGAAAGCGCCCTGCGCTCGCGCTCAATATCGGCGTCATCTTTGAGATCGGCTGTCACCATATGCCCCAAATACTTAAATTGGTCTACTATCCGAAGTGGATGACCATTCAGCTTAACGCATGGAAACATAGGTGTCTTCTTGCCCTTGACCTTAAAAACGACGCATTCACTTTTGTTGATATTATATATCAAACCGTGACTAGCGGCATATTTCTCACATATGGATATGAGCCTGGAGAGACCACACGCTGAGGCGCTCAGCAACACCATGTCATCTGCGTAGCTGATGTTATTTACACATACTCCATCAATGTGGCATCCGATGCGGGTGTTGCTGAGCTCCTCTATGAGCGCATTTACATACAGGTTGAATAACTTTGGCGAAGTTAAACCACCCTGCCTTACACCGCATTCTAGCCCATATGGTTGGGAATATGATTCTGACCATCTCACGACGTTGACCTGGTTATGGTACCAGAACTTGAAGATACCCCTGACTTCTACGGGCATATTTATACTTTCAAGTTTCTGCCACAATACATCATAGTGAACCAGGTCGAACGCCTTGGACAGGTCTAGAAAACAGGCATAAATAGCTGTACCGCGGTCTGTATAGTATCTAATGGTCTGCTTTAAAGCCAAAATAGCGCTTTCTGTAGATAAACCTGGTCTAAAACCAAATTGGTTGTCATGAAGTTTCATACATTTATCCAATTGAGCGTTAAGCAGACCATCGCGACTATGGTCGCGAGCGAAATAGGCCTGTAGTTGCACTTGTCACTAACATCTCCGGTTTTATTTTTCACTATTGGGACCACCACAGTCTTCATCATGTCGGCGGGTAGATAAGTGTGTGATATACAGAGAGAGTAGAACATCGCCAGTACCCTAGACAGGTGTGCCCCGGCATGTTGTAGATGCTCTACGCTGAGGCTATCATGACCAGGAGACTTTCCTCTCGAAATTGAATTTAAGGCAATTTTAACCTCCTTCGCTGTAAACTGAGTCCTCGTCTTCTGACCAGGTGCCCCAGCGTCGACCATTCTTGTTGTCCGGGATGGTCCCAATGGTGATTTGACAGCAAAATGCTCTTTAAACAGCTCCGCCACAGAACCACTCTCGCTCACCCCATTAACACTTACAGGTAGGCTCGGCTTACTCTTAAGTCTGTTTGTAGCTTTCCAAAAATTACGAAAGTCACGTTTAGAATGGTGGTCCGCAATGATATCCATTTTTATTTGCTCCTCATGTTTCTGACACCATTTTAAACGAGACTTGAAAATCTTCCGACTTTCACACATTTCGTCGTAAATATTCCCCGATTTAGGTCCACCGTGCCACAACCATAACTTAAATTTACACCTAGCCTCCCCGTGAGCTTCGCTAACATACTTATTCCAGCCTATTACAGGTTTTTTCTTTTTAAGCGACTTACTTTCAAAGCTAATAGTTGCAGCGTCGCTTAAGGCATTTACGATGTCTGTATACAATTGATCGATTAATAATTCATGATTTGAGTTACTACACAATATGCCACAACAGTCACGTAATGTTTCTGGAAAATCAATTTCTTTTAATCTTTTATTACATTCAGTTGTATACAACGTTAATTGTTCCGAATTTCTTTCGCCCCATACAATTTTGTTTGGTAACTGATGTTCGTTACATTTTTGCTTACACTTAATAACATCAAAATCGCATTCTACAAATAAAGGGAAGTGATCTGACCACATGACGTCATGCTTAACGTAAACATTAATAATTGAGTTCACTGCTGATTTTGTAGCCACACAGTGGTCAAGCCACCTTTTCGAGCCATGCGCATCACTTATGAAAGTATAAGTTTCTGACTGGATGCCTAATCTGTCCACGTCCGCACATATCCACTCCTGGTCGTTACAAAAACAAGTCAGTTCGTTATAGAATTGTTCACCCGGGTGCGCGTTAAAGTCACCGAGTATGTAGACAGTTTCCGCGGTACTATTATTAACAATAGCACTTACCAGTGCGAGACAATCCGTAAAATCGGCCAAGTTATCCGCTTTGTCCGTAGGCATATAAACGCACAACACTAAAAGGCATCTTTGACCTATATTTATGTCGATACCACACACTCGCGGATTACCACTTTGCACAACGGACACATTTTGAAAAACCGACTTATCCCAAAGCAAGCAAGTTCCACCATGTGGACGCCCTTGTAACATGCCTGCCGCTGCATCCACTGCCGATGTTCCCGTGTACCCGAAGTTACTGTCGATGCTGCCAAGGACATCAATATCCCACGGCGCCAGCCAAGTTTCTTGCAAGGCAATAATATCCGCCGACTTGCACAATTGCCTCACACTGTCAATCGAGCGTTTCAAGCTTTTACAATTGAAACTTACTAATCTATATGTAGACTGTGATATGTTTTTATCCATTTAATTGTCTCGTATTTACACCGCTTGGGGACATAGTGGCCCCGTTCGTTTTCTTATGTTTGAAATGCACAAACTTGCGAAAAATTACGCCTTGAGGCCATAAAGATTCGTTTAAAAACAAATCTAATTTACTTCTAGACACAAAGAACTTGAACGCGTTATGCTGTTTATCTTTCTTGATTGAGAGTTTTTCTAGCGTAATATATTCCTGGGTCTTATTATATATATAATCTATTATGTTTTGCTCGGTTGTATCCTGATGTACTTTAGTGATAAACATTTGTACTTTCGAGTCAGCAGCTTTAAAACTCCCATCACATACGTTTGCGCAACCAGTTTTACCCAAAAAGCGATATCGTGTTTTTTGTTTCGATTTTGATTTTCGTTCGACGGTTTTCCATTCGCCTTCAGTTTTTAGAACATCTACGAATGATTTTTCTCTCGATAATGATGTATCTTTGATGTTATTGTCGTCCCTTAATTCGTCGAGCAACTAGGCGCATGAGTGGCCAACAGCTGATCGCCTGCCTGACCGGTCGGGTGTTCGCGCGGCACTGACGATGACGTCACAGCCTTATCTCTCGCCACGGAAGAAGTTGATTTATCATTCTCCTTATTATAACTACTGTCCATGTTACATGGGATTGATTGGGATAATGACTTTGTATGTAGCTGAGTTTCCGAATGCAAAGTACCTTGCTTTCTAGCAAATAATTGCGCATCGATCGCAGTTTTGTCACCACTACGGTTAATTTTAAATGACGTTTCTTGTAACGACTTATTTGATGAAACGATCGTATTTAACTGCGTATTTGGTTGTTTTTGCGTATCAGGAGAGATACTTCCATCTTCCAAGGTATTCTGATTGCAGTTAAAAAGGCCCATTGGGCCACTATCGTTCATCCAGGCTCCCCTTTTTGGATTTACGTTGACAAAGGGTGATTGTGGCAATGACGCATACTTCAAATTGTGGATGTCCATTCGGAGTTCTTCAAGCTGCGTACACGTAGCATACGTGGCTTTGAATGTTTCAAGCTGATTTTGAACTTTAACGAGGTCCTTTAGAAGTTTTGTACAATCCAAATGATCAATTGATAAAGGTGGTAGTTTTTCTAAATTCCGTGCAACGAACACTGGCACTTTCTCAGCATCGATCGATTTTAACAATGACACAATATCTTCAAGATCCCGAGCTTCCTTGCCACACTTTTTTCTTAAGATTTGTCGTTGATCCGTCGACACTGATTCGAATAATAACGATTTCGATTTTTTAATTTCGTCAGTCGAAAACGTACTAGTACAGAGGCGCACTAAGGTGTCATCGTCTATTAGAGATAATTTATTTTGAATAAACGCAAGTAACTCATCACACACAAGGTTACAATGGTTACATTTCACTATGTTCGACATTATGACGACACGATTTATTAGGGTGGTCCTTATATGGCAAAAAAAAAATTTTTTTCGATTTTTTAACGGGGCACCTTTTCTATTGATTATTTAACATAAGAATCGGTAACAGTATTTTTTTCATAATTTTTGAACAAAAATTAGGGGTCGCTACCACAGCTTAAACTTTGTGAAAAAAAACTAAACAAATATATTACATGAAAAATCAGATTAATTGAAAAAAAAAACTTCTTCAAGTGGTAATAATTGCAGTTATATTCTCTAAAACAGATATTATTATCAACTACACAATACGTCGCCTCGCGAAAACAGGGTTCTATCTGACAATTTTTAAGAAACCTGTGTTTTTGTATTGAACTAACTTCCTTCACATTACGGGTATTTTGCTATATTTAATTTTCGAATATCAATAATGGGCTATGAGAAATCTAGAGGTATACTAAGTTCTATCTGCAAATGTTGAATTTTCGGAGCATGAAACAAGGTTCCATCTGGAATTCTGTATTGATGATATACCTAATACAGAACGCTTCAACATGTTAATCAGCAATTCATCATCCACTATCAAAACTTAATGACTTTTAATAATATGATAATCCTAATTTAACTATTAAAATGATCATTCAGACATTTAAGGTTAAAATGTTTAATTAACGTAATGTTTGGTTTATTGTGCTATATTGAACGAAACATTTGCAGGCAAATCTGGATGTAATTTTGCAAGAGGATTAATTAAAATATTGAAGACAATCCTCAGTAAATATTAGTATTAAAAAACTCACCTGTGGAGTGATTCTCGCGTGCCTCAGAATCGTAATTCGTTGATGTCATTTGCGATATTAATTTTTTTGAAGGAACATGACTACATTGAATCTATAGAGCTAAAATATTCAACCCCCGGACATTCTGCTGTGCAGGAAGTAGATGCTGCTCATTCATGCATTGACAGAACTATGTCTGCTGCTGAATTTTATTCATCGCTTCTTCTTCGCTTGCTAACGAAAGTTGATTTGAAAAAGCCCTCCAATGTTAACCAAATGCAGAGGGATGACTTTTTTGATTACAGTAACTGCACAAAATATCTGAATTATGGTACAATTCTCTACACAAAAGTAGTTGCATTGAAGTTCACACAGTGTTATTTCACTGTGTCTTACAAAACCAGTTGGCATGAAACAGAATATGCTAGCATTTTGAAAATTTTTAGTCGCCCTCGCCGACATACATGCACAATAATTATTACAATATGAAGATGCATTAATTTATTTTATTTTGTTATATGCCTATATTTTTTTTATATTTTCTGAAATTTGTATTAATTCTATTACCTGTAATTTGACGGCTAAAGTCTCAAAGTTCTAATCGCAATGAACATAAGGGTTCCAAGGTTCCAGCTCACATAGCACCTTGTTGTTTTACAAGCCCGCAGCAGTACTTACTAATTTCAGATAGAACCTTATAAATACGAATTTAACAAATAAACTTATTTGGCGTTTGCTACAAACACATTTTTGTATTTTAATCGATAAAGTTGCATATCATTGTCTTTCTTCAATCACTGTTGCTTACAAAAAAGTAAAAATAAGTATATATTTAAAATGCAAAATTTCATTTCTCTGTTCTTGAAAACCTGTGTAAGTATCACATGGAACCCTGTTTTCGCGAGGCGACGAATAAGGTATCCATTATAATACATAATAAAATTACCAAATTATGATAAAAGGGTGGATTTTGGGGTGTTGGGGTACTTTTTCCGAATTGTTTTACTATTAAAAGCAAATACTGTTTCTGTTTAAAAGTGTGACTGGAAGTGTTGAAGGCCCTGCTTCCTGGTTCATGTCAGGTGTTGGAATGGTATTTTCACTGCTAGATGTAGATGAAAACTTAGATAGGATAGGATTGGAGACTTCTAGAAACCGGCTTCCATTAAAACATATAAATTTCAAGCCGATGAAGAAGATGTCTCAATACCTGAGGTCCGTGAAGAGCAGCATCCCTCTGAAGTGCTGGTGTTTACAAGCTGGACTGCGAGTGCGGTCTGTCATACATTGGCCAAACGAAACGTAGTATAGCTACACGGGTTATGGAGCATGTAGCAATGTCAAACACCGTGGTCGCAACAGGTCTGCAGTCTGCGAGCATGGCATGGACAAACCAAACTATTCAATAAAGTTTGATAATACATCAATCTTTGCCAGAGATAAACTATATTTTCCCAGAATGTTGCGTGAAGCTATTCAAATCAAACAATATCCCAATTTCAATAGAGAAGATGGTTAGTCATTACCGCCGGCTTGGGATCCTGTTGTACATCTTATCAAGGATCAAGCAAGGCACAAGAATGGAAACCCTGGGCCTCAAACGGTGTAAAACAAATTAGGGATAAAAGTAGTATATGTAGTGTTTGTTTAAAAGTATATCATCGTAATAAGGCGATCTGGGTGTTTTCTTTCGGATGTTCTTTCACCTCAGTAAGCCTTACAGTGAACCGCTGGTAGATATTTATTAAATAAAATTTGCAGAAGGGCATTAATTATTTTATATAATAAATATCTCTTTAGTGTAACTGTCTTAACACATTAGGCCTATCTAGCAAGTATGTACACCAGTACACCTTTATTTTTAAATCATCAGATTTATAAAATGGATAGCATGCACAAATGTAACTTTGTTTGAGAAAAATTGTGTGTTTCTCAGTCAACCTTTGACAACGGTAACTGGAAAGCTACCGAAACGTCAGAGAGGTATAAATAATTCACAAATTGTTTTATTTAAATGTGTGACAGTCTGGTCAGTTTCCTTTTTACTTCGCGTTACCACGTTTTTGGAAGTTTTCTTCATTCTTTAAATTCTGAGCCTCTCTCTGTAAGTTTTTTTGATGACTGGTCATAATAGCTGCTCCATTTTGAAGATGTGAATTGTATTTCTTGTTGACACGCTCATGCCAATGCCTGTAGACGCCATTCTGACACTTCACAACGATACGCCTGAGTATGACGTGCACAGTCTCAGAGTAACGAAAATGTGCTGAGGATCGTTCCACGCGGTCCCGTCGCGAGGGTGCGAGAAGGGGATGGAAGTCACGATAGTGCATCAATATTAGGCAATAGCACTTGATATTATTTAAAAAGTCCATAATTAATAATAAAAACCGCAGGAATAAACAGTTGGCTCGATTCATAAAATTGTTATTTTTTCAAAAAATTTCAAAACTTTGACCTTCGGTAGCGACCTCTAAAACTCGATAAAAAAATTAAATAAAAATAATGTGGAAATAACTCATACTAAATAACGATTTGATGAGGTGCCCCTTTCACTTTTCAAAAATCGAAAAATAAGGACCACCCTAATATATATATAAATATAAATAAATACTTAAATACATAGAACATCCATGACCCAGGCACAAATATTCGATATGAATGAGAATGAAAATTAAATAAAAAATAATTGTGCCTGGGTCATGTCATGAATTTAAGTATGTATATATCTATTTACATATATAAGTATGTTTATCGTCGTCTAGTGTCCATAACATAAGCCTACTAGAGCTTACTGTGGGACTAGATTGATTTGTGTGAGGTTGTCCGATATTTATTATTATTACTATCACTGATTTTCGTTATCTATGCCTCACCGGCTCGCTGCCAAGTAATGTAGGTCTTTACCTATAGTATAAGAACTTGTTATAGTAATTTAACAATATGGGTAAGTAAAATTGGATTTAAATTAGTAGTTTTTCTGAGGACGAAACAATTTTCGCCATTGGCGTGTCGATTGTGAAAATGCGGCATCTGGAAGTGCATATAAATCGTATTACACTATTTGACCCGAACAAAAGCTTGTAAAAAGCGAATAGTTTCCTTCACACTTGACACAAATTTAGTTTCGAACAATTCTCGCTATCCGCGGCTGCAGCCTGAGGGCCTGTTATAAAATGCAACTAATTAAAACAGCGAGTCAAGTGAGGGACGAATTCGGGCGTGAACAACGAGCAGAATGGCTAGTTATTACAGTAATTGAAGTAGGAAACCTAACGTGCGATTAGAGGGGTGCGCGATGCATCGTCCGCCGATGGAATCTGCATAATTGTATGCGAAATCAACTTAACGGTTGTGATGATAGGATATTTTTTATGAAAACTAGTTTGTTGCGCAATGATGGGAACATAAAGTAATGTTTGCGGAGGATAATGTTGCAAGAATACATGTTCAAACTGTCGTGCCACATGTGGACTTGATTATTTTAATAATAAATCGTGTGATGGCTGACGAGAAAAAATAAAATAATGTGTTTTACATAAGTACTTATATGGATTTGAAATCTGCTGTGTCTTAAAATATTGAGCAAAACCTGTTCTGCTGTTCGAATAACTTAAATTAAATTTTATTTTACTTATCTACAAATTTTGCAGCTGTTACAGTTCCCGCTAACGATACAAAAAGTAGAAAACCTTAAAAAAATTAATGAAACTATCAATCAAATGGGGGAAGATCAATAATTGTAGTAAAGTCGATACGCCCCGCCCAGCTCTCCCCGGCGACACTGGGCCCTGGTAACCCAATATGCGACTACGCGAGGGCATAACACAAATGTATAGCAACTGGATAAGCTCAAGGTTGCTTAAGGCCCATTTAGACGGTGCGAGTTCCCAAAATGGGCGAGAAACTCGCACCGTCTAAAAGGGCCTTTAAGAAGGGACGGTGGTTTTCTGAAACAGCACAAAGTCGTGTTCGTGACATAGTATCAAGAAGTGATTAGTAGATTTCGGCACGGCATTAAACAGACGTACATGACTGATGTTTCGGTTTCCGAAACCTCCCGTTAAATCAGGAATAGATTAATTCAACTCGTAATTCTACAATTCACAATTTCTAGTTAAATCGAACTTAATTGCTGATATTCTGGTTACTCACTAAAATTTCTGTCACTACTCTTCAAAACCTCGTATTTGGTTTGTAAATTGATACTGAGATGCGATCTTTGTTCTAAGTAGGTATTTATTATTTAGTGAGTTTTGGTTGTCAACAGACGATATGCTAATAGAAAAACGGATACTTCTTCTCTTCTTGGCAGAGTGGTCGTGGTCGTCACGTCAATCAGGGTTGGTAGCAAACTTTACAATCCGTCGCCATTCCTCCCGTACTGTAGCTCTTCTTGTGCATTCGGCAAAAACGGCTACTAACGTAACCGAATACCCCGTCCTGTGCAATGAATTATAAAATGAATAAAAAAAAAAACAAAAAGCTTTACTATGAGTTTTTTTTGTAATAAAAAATAATGACAAGTAGCTATTATATTGTTGAGGAAAAAAGTGTGATCTCTTCCAGTGTGTATGTATGTCGGTTTTAAAAACAGGGAAGAAGGGGCGGTGTGTGAACAGACCGGGTGGGGTCCGAGCGACCCCACGTCACATCACAACAGCCACGGGCTATTGCTTACGAGCTTTACAAAATGTTTCAATTGGACATCAAGATATTTGTTTTCTTTTTGCTTAGTTGAAATTAATATTTTCTACCGGGATAAACTATTAGTACGTACAGTAGATGAAACTGAAACGCGTACCTTTTTAACCATTATTGTCATTATGACAAGAGTGAAGTAAACTTTATCATCACTAATCATTACTTGTAACACTTTAGACATGATGTTGACTGGAGAAAGGAGATAATTTTGTCATGTTGAGAGGTTCATGTTTGTTTCATCAAAATCGTCTAAAAACTTAATGCTACGTTGTGTCTGTTATGGAAAATAGTGGTGGACGTTAGCCTTTATCTATAAAAGGACTTCTTAATCATTCAATAGGAAGTAATATGTTAAAATACATACCTATTTTACTAACTTAGTTTCTGTGTTTATACTATACTGGTTTTCTCTCATAAACTCGTTTCTACCCGTCATAGGACAATATATACTAATCGTATACGGAGTATAACGTTTTGGCAACCACATAGTTGATTTTTCTTTCATTAATTCCATTCAAAAACATAATTAAACTGCACGGAGTTGAGGTTATGTCTACTCAACATTTGACATTTCAACTGACTGACAGATAGTGTCTTTGTGACGTTTCAGACAGTTACAAAATGGCGGATTCGTTATCGATTTATTGATTCACGATCTGGTTGGATAATTGTTGTCGTATTTTACTTTCTGTTATATTCTGTTCTATCAGATATTTATTTCAAAGGTTAAAAATTATAAATTTAAAGTAATAGAAGATGAGTAGTCGTGTCGGTCTTTGTCTGTGGAATTCAGGAGTTCGTGTGTCTAGGCCTTTATGGTAAATGACTTCGGATATTTCCAATTTGACGTTTCTCATTACATTCCTGATTCGAGTCGCGAGCAGTTGAAATATTTTACATGAAATAGTGCGATCATTCCGCTGGGGTAAGCATTCTCTTCTAAACTCGTGTTTATTGCAGAGTAATTTCATATTTTAATCGTTTTCGTGTTTTGTTACAGCTTGGCCCAAAATTTTAATATGTAATTCGACGTCGTTCACCGAGGGTCGGTGTGACAAAATCTTCAATATCTATTTGGTATGTATTTGCATTTAATTAGTCGGCGTAAGAATCGTTGTATTACGTTATTAGTGCTGATATTTCATTGTTTTGGTGTTCTTTTCCAGCAACAACCTATAAACCTGTGTTTTACTTCGGACGGACGCCACATGGGCGTTACGTAATCCGACCTCTTGTTGAAACCCAGTTCTGTCCGGTAAGTCCAACCAATTTATACACACACAACACACACTTATTAGTAAAAAGTTCTACAAATAACATTTAATAAAATAAACTTAATTACTTAAAATTTACTGGAACATTATTTGGTTTCCAGGGTTTCTGGGAACGGCCTATTTCGTACGGCGTTCCATAGCACGGCGCTTCCGTAGTACGGAACCTGCCTCCAGCATGGGTATGACTTTCTAATTGTATCAATGGACATCTCCTTACCTGCAGGGCGCATGTAAGGCGACGAGCCTCCGAGTTTCATAACCTTCAAACTTTCTATTTCAATCTTAATGATTAAGGAATATCAGTGTAATGGACATTATTTATATGATATATAATTGCGGACTGTATTCTCGAAAACCAACCCGTTAGTTTTGCTTATTTATCACTACCACAGGGCGGAGACCCCGGAGTGAATTGAATAGTTATCCTAGTATCATTTTTATCGATCGTCTTCATTGATTGTTCAAATCCATTACCCTAGACGGATATATATTTAAGGTGCTTAATTTAAGGCGAATGCTATTGTAACATTCTACCATTATATTTTTTTTTGGTAGATTCTACCGCTTTATATTTTTAGTGTGAAAATATATGTATATTAAATAAGGTTAATTAGTTGTTTCATTTTGAATTGTCAAACGTTTGACGAGTGAGGTTTCGGGGGCGTCCTTCATTTTTAAATACCCGATTCCCCGCTTGCTTCAAGTACGGCCAGATCCCACAACCTGATTGAGTCTACTTTAGCCGAGAGCATTTAAATTTGTTTTTTTTTGACCTAACTTACTTAAATTTAGTGTAGCCCTTTTCTCTTACACTACGGGCGGACATTACATACTAAGATACTCTATTCGTTATTCGTTTTCGTTTGCTAAGCGAGCGAATCAGCGATAACGAAAAAACTTTGTTATAGAATGTTTCTTTTTCTACGATTTAAATCCAAGTTCGACCTTATAACCCGACTGAACTAAGTTTGCACTCGATGTCGTATATTAACCGTACAAGTGAAGTGCAAAAAATGCAGGCGCCAAGGTAATCGGAAAGCATTAATTAATTAGTAAGGTGGCTAGTCGACCAACAACTGATAATACTAGATAATGTGGTAGAGGCGCTGTCTTTGCTTTGAATTCGCACACCGCCTTATGTATTATGTGACAATATTGTTTATTCCCAGTAAAGTGAAGCAGATTCATTACTCATAAGTATAGGTTTTTTTGTAGGACTGGTTAAATTTGATTAAATTATGCCACATGTTACATTTCGTTACTTCGATATTTAGCAGTGAGGTCTATTTTTCTTTACAACGACGAGAATACGGGATACCCAAATGTAAAACAAATTTACACAGTAAGAATAATTTCTAAAACTATTACCTTAAATAAAAACAAATTACGATTTTTATTTACAGCTTATTTGATTAGTTAGGTCACCTGACGCAGAATGTTTTAAGCTTTACGCTGGTGATTTTTTTAGAAGAGTTGCTTTAGAACTGGAAATGACAGGCATTTTGCGTTAGAAGAGCGGAATTAGTTATACGGATGGCCCAGTAGCGGAAAATGTCTAAAAACCTGAGAATATTCCCGGTAGTTTATGGGAAGTTTCACAAGAATGAAAAAAATAATTGGGAAATATCCTATAGGAATCTATCCCCCATGTGGAATATCCCATGTGGAAAGTTTCACAATTTCGAAAACACATCATCATGTTAAATTGTATTGATCTTCCATGTTTGCCGCCAACCGATATTTATCCACAGCTAACTAAAGAGTCTGCGTTGAATAGATCGCATCGGATCTGAACAAAGGACATTTAAAGGGTTCTTTTGAAAGAGTCGCGTGCGCAATGGCCACGTGTACATCGCGGATTATGCTAATTTATGCAACGTCCATATTGGACAGTGGATTAAATAATAATGTTAGACAAGTTGCGTTTGTGACTAAAACATTTTTCGTGTCGCATGTTATGTGAATAAATAGTTATTGGAGTTGAACTTGACTCTTTCTAATCTAAAAATAACTTTTGTTGTTAAACTCTCCAATTATCATAAATTTATCTTTTATCGAGTGTTCTTTTTATCACAACGCTCCACCGACCGTTTTAGTGATTAGGAAAGGCTTTATTTGTGCGTACCACGCATGATTAAAACAGTATGAGGGTTTTTGATTTGAATCGAATTGTCATCGCGGTCACGACAGGTCAAAGCCCTGTACGGACAAATCAGGTGATAGCGACAATTTCAGTTACATTGCGTGGATATTGGCCATGAACATCGAATTATCGTGGATGCCTGACAATTATCACGATTGTAAAATAGTTAAGTGGAGATTGTAAAATTAAATTAGGTACAATACATGTGCGATGACAGTAGGTACATAAACACACTTCCGTTGTCTCTATCATTAATTTTATAAAATGCGAAATTGTGTGAAGACGTTTGGATGTTTGTTACTAAATACCGCGTTAACAGTTTAACTGATTGAGACAGAACTTGGCAGATGAATAGACCGGTTAGGCATTGAATTTGAAACATAGAATTCTTAGTTCCCGGTATATCGAGCGAAGCCGAGGATATAAGTCAGTCGGTAAAACACATTAATACTAACACTTTCCTATTACTTCCGAGCTTTGACATTGAGGCATTGGGTTTCAAACCAACATAATACAATACTGCATTGTTTGGCACCACATACTTATCCAGAGCTTTGGTTTGGATTTGGTTTGACAATAAAATCTACAAAACCATCACCAAATAAAATTAATGTAAACAGTTTTATTTAAAAGAATTGACATTGTTAATAATTTTTTCATTGCATTACTAATAAAGAAAACACGAAATCGTGTGAACCCCGCAACAATATATGCTGCAAACTTATTGCTGTTTATTTAGGTAATACGCAAAATGCGAACGCACGTGCCACCCCCGAACTCCAAGCAACCCTTCTCATGTAAAGCACGGCCATCTTTGATTTGCAGCAAAATCAACTATAATACACCTTATGATTCAGCGACTAGGGTGGTATAATGTTGCTTATTAAGCTGGTTAAAGTATAAGTCGACTCTTTTAGTTCAAAATTAAATATCATTGTTCGCAGCCCTTATTAATGCAATGCTGAGCTTCTGCGAGCGACGTCGCGGGGAGGATGATGGATTTATTGTGAGATTTATGCTGTCACCTTTATATTTTGTTTATTATATCTGATGCATAATGATTATAAGGAGCCATTTGGGCCACTGCATTAGCTAAATTAGTCTGCTGGTTGGTCGCTTAGTAACATATCACGCCTTCAGTAGCAGTGTACCGAGTGTTCTAGAATGTAATGAAGGTAAGTAGGAAAGCGTTTGTTTGGTTCTGTTAATGCTAAGGATACATTATCATTAAAATACTTATAAAAAAGAGAAGGGCTTTCAAATTATTTAGGTATATTATAAAAGCCATTAAAATCGTACTCGTGACTTGAATTGAATGAAATGCGAGCGCATTACGAACTCCACCTGTCAAAGAAACGTGCTAAGAAAGGAAAGTACATCGAATTTAAACTCCAACCCGCCGCTGAACGTTGACACGTGATAGATCATCTCCTAGGTATTTAATTGGAAAACCGCCCACAAAACTAGCAGCTATTATACGGTCGCGGGAACGACCAGATGGGCGCGTATCGATCCACGCACGGACGAGCAGCCCTGTTTATTGTTAATCGCAATCTCGACTAGCGATTACCATAACCATTGTTGTGCGCCGTACTATTACTACACATGTTATCGTTTAATGAATGGCCGGTGACGTTGGCGTAGCAAAAAAATACGTATTACTGTTTCTACGGGTAGGTGTTTCACGGTGCGGCTCGTTTCATTGCTGGTTTAGTTTCGTGACAGTGATTAAGAGCTCGCAACCGTGGTCGGGTTTTGTTCTAATGGCCGAGCTAATTGAGACTTCACTTTAGTTTAAGGAAGTGAACGATTACGTGGTGCAAGTTGAAATTAACACACAGGATGGAGTAATTGCATTTCAGACTTTAACCGCGGCTAGGATTCGCGCGAGTTATATAAAGTTCGTAATCGGAAAATGCAACAATAACCTTCATACAGCAGGGGTTCAAACAATGCAGAATAATAACAAAAAATAAGCGAGTTAAACCCGCCGCGACATTCCCACGGGGCAACAATTAGCTTTTGATGTTTCACCAAATTCATGGCGGGCGTTTGGGTGGATAAGCAGCGAAATGAAAAGCCGCACCCTACGCGGGAGGTTACGTAGGCATCCGTGTCTCGTGTTGTATTAAGGGATCTATCCGTGGTGTTTGTTCGGAATTTTAAAACGGTTAACTCGAATTCGGAATCGGCTTAGCATAACTTAGAAAAGCTTCGACGAATCTTTGTGAGATCGTGTCGGCTAAGTAATTCCACGGGTATGGCGGCACATAAATAATCCAAGACTCGTTAGGGAGGAGCTGATAATCCTGGAGTCGGTGGAAG
Organism: Apotomis betuletana; assembly: GCA_932273695.1. NCBI lineage: Eukaryota > Metazoa > Arthropoda > Insecta > Lepidoptera > Tortricidae > Apotomis > Apotomis betuletana. The sequence continues at coordinate 4,675,051 of OW026303.1, read as the reverse complement.
GCAAGTGACGGCTTGTGAGCTAGAGCGAGGACTAATTGCGAGTCTCCCGGACGATAATCCGTTCACAGCGGGCGACCTCCAAATTAAAAACCCCCGGACAACTGTCCGGCCCGGCCCTGCCCCGGATTATCACTCCCGCGGCGCTCCGTATTTGTACCTATAGAACGTGGGGTGAAATTGTAAAACTTCGCGAGAAATTCCAAATCCAGAGATGAAATAGTAATTTATCAAAGGATTTTGAGAGTCCTTAGGAGCGGAAGTGAAGGATGGATTCCCTTTATCGTAAATTGCAGTCGTATGCTCATCGAAAATTCTTGGGACAGCAAAAAGAAATCTCCAAGAACCCGGAGCGTTAAAGGATTTCCATACTTTGAAACAAGTTGGAAAATCACATAAGAGTTTTACACTTTATTAGTAGGTACCTACATTGAATAGCGGACCAGTCCAATGTTATTTACAACCATGTAAGAGATAACAGATAACGGTGTGGTTTGGGCACCTAAACGAAGATTACTTTATTAATATTCAAATGGGCCTTGGACGAGCGGTGTATACGATCCCCGAGGTATTAGTGCCATTAACATTACGGTGCAGTGGACATACAGGCAGCAGCGTAAATAGCACCGAATGCACTGCCAGCTCCCTCGACAAGATAATAATAAATTCACCATATCGCTTAGGGTTATCATACGCAGCTGCGCCCTTTAGCACTAGTTTTACTGCGCACTTAAAGGCTACTTAATGTGGACATAGTAAATGATGGTGGTATAAAAGTTTCACATTGCGCATTTTATCGCGGTCCAATTATAAGTTAGGAATAGATTAACGCTCTTTAATTTTCTCGTAGAGTCGATCGGGCGTGTAGCCATTTCCGTCATAGTATCGAACAGCTGTTGTAAAAGGTTACGCCCTTATCCTTGCACCTGCGCTCCCTTCCCCGCCGATGTCACCTTACCCCCCTCGGGCCTTAATTATAATCCTATTAAGGAAATCGTTTCATCGCCTCTCGTAGCCTCATTGACATCCAGGCCCTCTTTGCATTATTTATGACGTTTTTATTATTCGCGTCGTAAGACACTGCGATACGGATTAAAAAAGGTGCTCCATTATCGCAGTTTTCGTTTGATAATCGAGCAGGGATTTCGGCGATATTCCGGGGATAGAGAACACACGTGGCCGCAGACAGCGGCATCAGGCTCGCGATAACAATCGAAGCATTCGTCGAAAGCAATTCACAACCCCTGAATGTTTGCGATAGGTTAAAAAGATTCGTTAGCATCGACCGGTACACGTGTGAGGGTACGATTCCACAAAAGGGTTCCATTTTTTTCATTCATAGCAGAAAAAATCACCGACAATTACCAGATTAGGGGTGAGAAGGAAGGGAGGTGATTTTTTCCTTTCAATACGTTTAGTCGATGGTCTTTTTCCTTCAAAAGCGGGAGAAGTTTCCACGGCGGAGAATGTTTTAATTAAAAAATCCACGGAAAGTCGACGAATGCCTGGGAGCGTCCCTCTTACGTCTGCGGTGGTTTGTGTGTTTTTTTAAGTGAATTCAGCACTCTACGCTGTTCAATATTAATCAAATGGTTGAACTTTTACAGCAATAATTGGAGAAGGAAAACATCAGAATCCATTTTTTTCGTGTGAATAATTACTTTTTAAGCAATGAGGTTCCTATGAAAGTATATCTGTATGTATACAATGCGAGCGAAACAGAGAGGCTAATAACCGGTAGGTAGATAAGTGCGCGTAATTTCACCGCGTCCGCCGCTCGGGGCGCACACGCGAACGCCTGCGCTCAGCGCTGATCTAACTTTAACAACCGAAAATAACCATTATCATTAAAGCGATAAGAATGTTATAAACGCAAAACACAGATGGCGAAAGAAAATGGTCAGGGGACGTCTTTGTGCTCATGACACTAATTTTGGTACCGTTATGATATGGAAACTGCTTCCGAGTTCAGCATGTCGACATATCGTAACGTATCGATGTAGTTCAGCGTCAGTGTGTGCGAGATGGATGGATATATCGAATGGCTGCGATAAGACGACAAATTAGGGCGAGTGGAGCGTGTAATGCACCGGCGAATGGCATCTTAAGACCCGCAGTATCAGCGAGCTCAGGGTCCGCACAAAGGAGGCCAGCGATCGATCGTCGTCGTTCGTGACTATTGTTCGAGCCGCGAATGCACCACTACCGTACATCTGTTTCGTTCCTTTTTGCCTCACCCTGCATAATGAAACCGGCCCATTGTGAGGAAAACATCCACAAAAGAACACGCACTTTGGCGTTGGGCCCGTATTTTATAAGAAAAAATAACAGACGCCTCGAGGCTAAATGGTGGGCGTCAGCTATGTCGGAAACGAAAAAGTCGATGCAACTGTTATGACATACGCGGTTCGTTAAGTATTATTATTGAAAATAAACAACAGTTCCGTTTTAATGAAACCGATTCCGACTTGCGTACCTATATCACTCCTCGACATTTCCATACGTGAACGACCGGTAAAAAGGAATAAAAATTAAAAAGCTGTAAATGTTTATACAATCGCACGATCATGATAATGGCGATGCGTTATTTATCATCGACGCCAGCGAATTAATCAGGCAATCAACACATTCACACAGTAATAAACTCTGTAATGTTAATGATTCAATTACAGACGTTCAATGACCACTGCGAAGATATTTTTGAAGTTTACACGTTTACCGGTGAACTCTAATAATAATCCAAGAAAATTAGATTGCAATATATGGAAAATTTGGCAAAATTAAAGGACAACTTTTATCTATCAGGATATGTAGGTTATAGAGCCAAATTTAATTTTATCTACTCTCCCCCCCTCAGGGGTGAGCGTCACCCCCCCGCGACCTCGAATGTGTCCCGGAGCGCGGTATTTTCCACTTTAAAAGAAAACCGTGTACGATACATACAAAGTGTATAGGAACGAAATAATCCTGAATAAATTTACTATAAACCTTTTATACATACAAAAGCGATATCACTTATAGGATCGGCGCAATCTGTTACCAAATACTAACGTTTTTAATTATTTATCTTTTTTTTCTGCTAAAAGGTTAGTTATCTCAAAAACTGCACACTTCTCGGCCAAAATATGTATAACAGAAGTAAAGAATGAAAAATGTTCTTTCTAAAAATGTATAATTTATTTCTGTTTCTCTTTCATTTACCGTTGCAATGCTATTTTTAAAATTTATGTCATTTGGCCATTATGCGAAATATAAATATTCGTACTAGTTAAACGGTGTTACTTGCAATACCATAGACTTCTTATATGTTTTTCTGTAATCTACAAGTATTGAACTATATTCTGTATTTTTTTTTTTTTTTTTAGCCTCACTATTTTAGGAAATAAGGGGTGTGTGGGGAAATCGTCAAGTTTTGCTCATTTTCGTAAATAACTTCAAAACCGTTTAATTTAGAATTATATAATACATATATTTGAGATGTTCATAATGTACCCTTTCATTTGATATGTCACACGATATACTATGCCATTTTTTTTTCTATTTTGCCCCCTAAAGTGGCCCTCATGTCAAATTTTATTTATTTGCGTTACGTTACACGTCCATGTTTGGGTCATCAATTTACATACGTGTACAAAATTTCAACTCAATCGGTCCAGTAGTTTCGGAGCAAATTGGCTATGACCGACGGACGGTCTGACACAGACACACGAGGGATCCTACTATAATCATAGCGAATTTTCTCCGAAACTACTGGACCGATTGAGTTGAAATTTTGTACACGTATGTAAATTGATGACCCAAATATGGAAATGTAACATAACGTAAAGTAAATCAAGTAATTTGAAACATGGGGGCCAGAATTTAGGGGTAAATTAGAAAAAAAAATAGTAAAGTATATCGTGTGACATATCAAATGAAAGAGTACATTATGAATATCTCAAATATATATATTTAATAATTCAAAATTAAACGGTTTTGAAGTTATTTACGAAAACGAGCAAAACTTGACGATTTCCCCACACACCCCTTATTTCCTTAAATAGTAAGTCTAAAAAAAAAAAAAAAATACAGGATATAGTTCAATATTTGTAGATTACAGAAAAACATATAAGAAGTCTATGGTATTGCAAGTAACACCGTTTAACTAGTACGAATATTTATATTTCGCATAATGACCAAATGACTTAAATTTTAAAAATAGCATTGCAACGGTAAATTAAAGAGTAACAGAAATAAATTATACATTTTTAGAAAGAACATTGTCCATTCTTTACTTTTGTAATACATATTTTGGCCGAGAAGTGTGCAGTTTTTGAGATAACTAACCTTTTAGCAGAAAAAAAAGATCAATAATTAAAAACGTTAGTATTTGGTAACAGATTGCGCTGATTGTATAAGTGCTATCGCTTTTATATGTATGAAAGGTTTATAGTAAATTTATTCAGGATTATTTCGTTCCTATACACTTTGTATGTATCGTACACGGTTTTCTTCTAAAGTGGAAAATACCGCGCTCCGGGACACATTCGATGGCGCGGGGGGGTGACGCTCACCCCTGAGAGGGGGGGAGAGTAGATAAAATTAAACTTGGCTCTATAACCTACATATACTGATAGATAAAAGTTGTCCTTTCATTTTGCCAAATTTTCAGCTAATCTTACTGAATTATAAACGTAATTACGAGCGCAAAGCAACAGTTGGCAGATGTTCCGCATAACCATTGAACCAACTGCTATTTATATAAATACACCGCAGAATTGTCCGCGGCGATAGCAAATTGCTAAGTTGCTTTGCTGCAATAATTATTATGTCAAACATTCTTGGAATAATTCGCAATAACATTTCCATCAAATAACCCAATGCTCGATTCCCTAAAAATAATAAACGAGTTAAGAAAGCATAACATATTCAGGAAGCGGTAAATTATCCTGACGGAAACTTGCGTTGAAATTAAAACACATCGGGTTTGAAACTACAATAAGCCCTGCAGTGCGGTGGCAAGTACGGTTTAACCAAAATTTAGCACGAAGCGGGCATCATAAAAAGTGTATTATAAATGCGGGCTGGGTGGACTCAAATTGTGCTTCCCCCAGGCCGAGCGCCTGCGCAGACGATTAAGTGCACTTAATTCCGTCTAAATGTTGCCCGTCGGGGAGTTACGAAGTTGCTCCTGTGTCTCGCTCTCAGGCTCGCTAGGGCGCGCACGCAGGCCGGATCTCGAGCGACCTTGACAATTTACTTCTTGGGTCATTACGCGATTCCCTTACCGAACATTAGCCGCATTAATGCCTTCGATAAAAACCTCGGGATAAATTCGGAAGGAAGCTTAGAGTTTTTTCGTGAAACGTTTTTCAAACAGAACGGAATGATGACAGTGCTTACTGCTTAGGTATATCTGATTGTTAAAACAAACAGTAAATCATGCGTAATGCAATTTCAATTATGAAAACAATTCATCAAGCATGCACACATGCGGATAAAATCTAATCTAGCGTAGTTTATTCAAATGAACTATGCATAAAGCTACGGGAGGGAAGCGACAGCCCTGGGGCTTCAATTCGGCGACTCCCTCGCGTGAGCCGCGGATCAAAATTTCTTCCATGTCTGTCCAAATCGCTCCCACAAAACAGCTCGCGGATTGGTGCATATCGCTACGAGAAACTTGGGTGCTTACTGACAATTTAGCCACGCTGTTTAGTATCGATTTGATTTTCTTTAGCAATTCGGACATGCAAGCTGTAGCGGTATCTAAATAAAAAAAAAAAAAAACTTTACTAAGTTCATAATTGCTCAGTGTTAATGTTTTTGCCACAGTTTTAAACAATTCAGAGTAATTGTCTGTTCACATTTGGGAATTAGTCTTATCCTTCAATCAAACGGGCCAACGTCTTCGAGAATATTACACTTAATTGTTCATCAAGAGTTGTCACACGGAATTAGCCAGCCTTAAACTTGCCCCAATGGGCACTGAGCACATGACCAAAGCAGATTACCCACCGGGATCATTAAATGTGCAACATTTTATCGACATGCATGACCGCTTTTTACAGCTTTTAAATGCCGAATTACGGTTGCTCATCCGATTTCCATTTAATTGGCCTAATGTTAAAGTATAATATTCTTTGCTGTGTGGATGTGAGTAGGATCTTTTTCGCGATTTGCGAGTGTATTCCGACAAAGCTTTACAACGTTTATGATATAGGTATTTGCGGCGACGATATCTCGGGGGCAGGTGTGAGATATGGTATGTTGCTGGAGATCGTTGTCATTTTAAACTGTCAGAGAGTTAATTACGATGGTAATTCCATACCGATAAAAACATTAATAATTCGTTAGCCGGCCTCGAGTAAAGAGATGTGGTACTCGAGTAATCTTAAATCTTTTGATATCTTTATACAGGATTGTCTGAGAGTGAGAATACGTAAAAGTAATCAACACATTTATATTACACATAGGATAAAAAAAGCTTATTTTAGTCGGCCTAAATGAACGTACCCCTGCTGCCTCCGGAGATTTCATTTAGAGTCCTATGTGGCGCAGTTTTTCCCAGTCTAAAAATCTTAATAAGAGCATCATTTAGAAACTGGGCCCACGAAGATGTAGATACAAGCGTCTTTCCGACAAAAGAGGGAAGCCTTTAACTCAGCAGCAGAACACACAGTCATGTATGCTATTAAAAGTACAGTAAATAAGTATTAACACTTATGAATATATGTAGGAACACCCATTTCTATCTAACAATCAGGAACAAGACAAATCAATTGGATTCAATTTGAAGAGCTAAACTAAAAAAAGATGATGTTAACATAAAAGAAAGAAAATCACTTGTTCACTAGCTTCATCTATCAAGTACAAAGTGGCATCTTAACAGCGGGATCTCTTTCATGTCGAAGGCTGTATTGTACAGTGTACTTGTACACTTTAAAGATGTTAAAATAATGCTTTCATCTCGACCTTGTATTAAGTCACCACAGGCGGTTTAGTGTACCCTATAAACTTTTTAAGTTAATGAAGACATTATGAATGAAGTACATAAGTCCATTATCAATAACGATGTTAAAACAATAAGGGTTAATGATGAAAATGTTAACCACTATATTTTATGAGCTGTTGTGTTAAAATTGATTAAAAAGCTTACTCGGCGTTTGAATGATGCTCTTTATTTATCGTATGGCTTACGTTATATTTCTCTTTAATAATGCATCAAGAAAAGAAAATCTTCTAAAAATCTAAGTATTAAACATAGACAAACCAACAATGCAATAAGTCATTAACATGCAAATTTTAAATAATAATTAAATTGTTTTTATTCAGGATTGTTCCGCCAGTTCTTGGCAATCGAAGCGACAGACCTTGCAAATCTTTCTTATGGAAACATATTAACATTACATACGCGTCGACAGACAGTAATTGTGCGATTCCAATGGTTTTTGCTAAGCCAGGCCATACATAACGCTTAATTTGTAGCATATCCCAAAACCCAAACATGTAGTCGGGACGAAATCCAGCACGCGCTCAGAACCATAATGAAAATTCCGCTTTTTACTACTTTCTGTAATTGGCTGTTGTTTTCAATTCCATTTTACAACAGCGAAACATCCGTTTTTCTTTTCTAATAGATCTCCACGTGGAGTTTTAACTACGTGCTCTGTTACGAGGGGCAAGATAGTCTGTCAGTTTTTCCTTGGCGAGCACAAAAAGCCTTAGTAACCATTTCAACAATTTCTGCTAAATTGAACTAGCAAATATGGTTTGCGGCGAACAGCGATGACTGCGAGCGGATAGCTGTAGAAGGCGCGAGCCGAATAAGCACGGGGTAAGAAAAAGGAATTTTATTTCTCGATAAACGTTACCAGATCGACGGCAACGAATAGGTACAGAAAAAGAAAAAAAAAAAACATATATCGGCTATGCCAGGCCATGTTCGGTGTAGAGTTCCGTAGACTTACAACAATCTATAATCTTTTTTTCTGACTTCGTTACATACACTATGATTTTAAATATTTATATGTACAGGTTTTCAGAACTTACATTTACATATTATTATATCTGCAGTGATTTTAATATTGAGGCCATTCCATTGAGAAGAGGCGTGAGACAGGGGGACGTTGTGTCCCCGAAACTGTTTACGGCCGTTATGGAAGACGCCTTCAAGCTCCTGGAATGGCAAGGACTTGGCATCAACATCAATGGCGAATACATCACTCACCTTCGGTTTGCCGACGACATCGTAGTCATGGCAAAGTCGATGGAGGAACTCAGCATGATGCTCGATGACCTCAATCGAGTTTCTCAACGGGTGGGCTTAAAAATGAACATGGACAAGACGAAACTCATGTCAAATGCCAAGGTTGTGCCCATCCCAGTCTCTGTTGAAAACTCGGTACTCGAAGTTGTTGACTCATACATCTACCTAGGACAAGTGGTCCAATTAGGTAGGTCCAACTTCGAGAAAGAGGTCAACCGCCGAATCCAACTCGGCTGGGCAGCGTTCGGGAAACTACGCAATGTCTTTTCGTCCGACATACCTCAGTGCCTCAAGACGAAAGTCTTCAACCAATGTGTGTTACCAGTGATGACTTACGGCACCGAAACGTGGTCTTTCACTATCGGCCTCATCTCAAAGCTCAAAGTCGCTCAACGAGCAATGGAGAGGGCTATGCTCGGGGTGTCTCTACGTGATCGAATCAGGAATGAGGAAATCCGTAGACGAACTAAAGTGACCGATATAGCTCACCGGATTAGCAAGTTGAAGTGGCAATGGGCAGGCCACATAGCACGCAGAGCAGATGGCCGATGGGGCCGTAAAGTGCTCGAGTGGAGACCTCGGACCAGCAAGCGCAGCGTAGGACGTCCACCTACGAGATGGACAGATGACCTTGTAAAGGTCGCCGGAAGGCGCTGGATGCAGGTCGCTTCCAACCGGTATATATGGAAGTCCAAAGGGGAGGCCTATGTTCAGCAGTGGACGTCCTATGGCTGAGATGATGATGATGATGATGATGATTTTAATAATCTCAACATTTCACAAATGAACCTCAAAAGAAAAATGTTTTTGATTTGAATAAACCACTATTTTTGAACGACCATGCCAAAAAACTACATGATTTTGTATTCTTAAAAAAAAATACAACTTAGTGGGTCGTTATTAAGTAATGCGATAAATATTCATGCAAAATTACTACTTCCGAGTGCTTTCATGATGCTGCGAAACTGAGCAGACAGACATACCTAATGTAGTTAATGTATTTATGTACCTATTATAAATAAATGAGTATGAATATGGCAGACGACCAAATATGGAAAACTCTTCACTAAAACTACGAACCCCTAAAAGATCTTGTATTTGCTCAGAGTTCGAGTTCAAGCCACCGGGCAAATTACCTACGACTTTTCTTGCTAACTCCGCGAAATTATCAATATCCCGTATCTTAAGGCAGCCAGTGGACCGTGAGTCCGTGAGCATGAGTCGACCGCCACCCACGAGGGAGCGCCGCGGGCGTCTTCGGTGCGGCGAGACGTCTCGAGTGTTGCCGCTACCTGTGTTTCCTAACTCTCCAGCGATACCTACGGGCATTAGCAAATTACTGATGCAGATATCTGAAGGGTGCGGTGCTGTCTAGCGATAGGTCACATGCAAATTGAGATAGTGTCAAGTCGTGCTAACTTGAAGCTGGATCGGTTGAGTTACGCTACTAACATGTTGCGATAACATGGTTAAACGGCAAATCGAAATACTAATTTAACCGGCTAAATAGTGTACTCTACTGTACTTTAGTACAGAAAATTCTTAACTTAATACTTATAATTATAACGGATGTTCGACGATGTCATTACATGTGTTCCGAAACAAACATAAAGAATACACATGTTAAATACAATTACATTAAAATGTATATTTATTTATACAAACGGTATACGTACACCCTTGCCCGATTATTATCACACAATCAGAATTATGTATGAAGGCAGCTTGGAAAGCTGAGAAGCCCGATTAGAACCCATGTGGCGCTTGTTGCTTACTAAGTTATGTATGACTTATGAGTTACATATAAACCTCTAGAAAATAGACTCAATGCTGACAAGACAAACTCTAAAATACACTTTACGACTAACGCAATAAGAGTTAAGTCTATAGGGATTCATATTGTCCAGATCATGAAACGAATTTGACGACCAGTGCAATTGCCAACGCAAGTGTGGGCGCGATTTATGGCTGCTTCATTTTGAAGAAAGTCGTGAAAGATTTTCAATTGTGCATGACTGCAATGCGCAAGAAAGCATTCCTTCTCGAAACTGTGGGTCGCCCAAATAACTGGTGTTCGAGAACGTGTACCGGCTGGTTGCAGAGTCGGTAAAAAGTTCCAGGCTGCATCGTGTATGCCATCTGCAGAGTCGAGGGGCGGCGATAAAAACGATCGCACAGCGCATGCGAATATCGCGTTACGACGGGGTAATACCAATGCCGACTAGCATCCGGTCATACAAGTAGCAATGAGGCATTCAGCAGCGACAACGCTCGTAACACTAGGGATAAACGTGCTAACGATCACAATAAACCAAGCGGATGACGCATTTAACATAGGTAAGTAGAAAAGAGCGCAAAAATCCAAATGGCAATGACACGTGAACACCGAAACCATTACATAATTCACTGACGATTCGGAAGGTCAATGTCGTGTGGAACAAAGATCGCGAAAGTGGTCCAACGTTACGTAGGTAGCTCTCGACTGGCACGGATAATTGCGACGTAATCGGCGTAATCCATCCACCAGCGGGCCCGGGTACTAGTTTCCATATACGGAACGCAGCTTGCAGTCGCATAGAAGAAACAGCTGACCGCCGGCACGCGCCTCGAATGCATATTAATGTCTCACCAGAGGCACAAAAACACGTATAAAATCGAAATGCTAGTATGAAATATCGAACCAGTTTGAAGTGCAGGCGCCTCAATTATGCAATCGTGCGCGAACAACGTATAAATCAAATATGGACACTAGGACGTCGGGAAGGAATAATGGATTTCAGTTTATCAACAGTGCCTCTTTTTCACGGCAAGCTGCATTCCGTGTGGACTTTCAACAATAATTGATAGATACTTATCGCGCGTCCCATACATACTAACACTCTTTTTCTATTTCGTTAAATTGTGAGCTTAGAAAAAGATATGCGACCAGGACGCGTTCTTTTCAACGTTTTATAATGAGAAGAAAAACTATGTGGTCGACGATTTATCATCGTCATGCCTTGGTGGTCTAAATATTTACGTTTCTTTTCGGCAGACTTGTTGACCTGTTACATTTAGATTCAGTTATAATTACAATTAAAGATCTTGGAGAGTGATTTTATTTAGTGAACTTATAATATAGACAGGCATTACTATTTTATATTTTAACAAGCGCCCTCGCTGGAACGTCGAGCAAATAACACAATGAGTTCATGGAGGGATCTCATTGTCCTGTTCACATAGTAAGTGGAGCCGTGACATTTTTCCCCCGCAGCGACGCAGCTGCCCCCTCATTATAGGAAATTTCCAATTAAACTACCTATAATTAAGCACTTTAGCAGTAATTTCCACGTTATAGCAGCTTAGAAATGTTTCTCATTTCGCCAATTATCTTATCAACACTATTATTTCTCTATCTTTTCGTAGACTTCCAATTTAGACCAATTGTTTCGTCGCCAATTAGCGCAGTAGGTTCCTGTTCCTACATCTGGAGAAAAAATTGAAACAATACACAAAAATACTAATATGATCAACGCTTAAAGTCCTTTCAATCCAATTATGTTATGGAAGAACCACGTGTACTGAACAATAATTTCTGTTTATTTTCCTAAATACGATATTTAGAGCAGCTGGCCATCGCACGTACGAGATCGCTAATGGACATTAACTCGATAACTCGTTCGTGGGGCGAAACGCACCGTCCAACAAAAGAACATTTCATTTCGTTGTTGATGGTGGTTATTATGAGAATAGCACGTGATAAATTACGTAAAGAAAAAGAATGTTAAATAATTATTTTCATTCTTAATAATTTTTTATAACTAGGTACTTATAATTTTAGTCTTTTTTTTCTTAGGGTCCTAATCGATAATTTAAACGTAAAACAACTAGTATAACTTTTTTGTTAAGGTCTTGCAAGCATTATGTAAACCAGCAGGTGGCTTTGGGTCGACGACTTAAGACCCTATGCTGCAAACTGCAATATTATGGAGAAAGAGCATACGATGTTCTTGTTACTATGGATCCTAGTTCCTTTGGCATTTAAAGGTGTTCCTGTCGCGTGCTATGTAGCCAATCTATTTTATTTTTAATTTTTTAGTAGCAGACCCATCGGCATTATCTGTCGGCGCGTGACTTTTTACGACGCCTCTGACACTAGTAGCTGAATAAAACTCTTATACTTATAGAAAACTTCCCAACATTTCACATACCAGCGCCGCTTTAACATGCTCACGGGCCACCTCCAAATTTATAGCTGTGATGCACGAAAATAAGTAATATGTTAATTCATAAAAAAATTCAGTAAATCTCCGATTTTAATGTCTGGCAACTTTTAACGGTTTTATGACAAATTCCACGCTTTTAATGGGCTAGAATTATGTACCTACCTACACATCTTTATCCAAGTTTTTACTATAGCAATTTTTTTTATTTACAGCGTCTGCATTATGCATCTAAATTGTGATTGGGAAAAAAGACGTTTACGATTGTAAAAAAAGGTCGGCCAGCAATTTGGAGAATCTTATTCGTTGTAAAATCATGTCCTTCTCAAAGTTAATGATCAAGCAGCAAAACCCCAGTAGTTGAAGGCTAGGTAATGCATTTTATGTACTCAGTTACATGGTCTAGTAATGTTGAGGAATAAGGTAGTATAGGTGTTGCAAATAGAGTAGTGATAAGTCCTTTTGGGATTGGATTTAAAAGTAAAGGGGCTATTAGCGAACAGGTCGCGTAACTTTCCTCGTTTATTGGGGACAATGCTGCTTCCTAAACCGGCTGCAGCACCTGCCTGGAGCACCGAGGGGATCGGAATTTCTTTGTCAAGGGTGCTACTGGTTTATAAATTTATGGATTCCATAGCGGGCCAAACACCGGTGAATTTTTGGCCAATTATATTTTCCAAATTTATGGTCGATTGTTTCTTTATAATAATATTTATATAAGCGAAATTAAAACATTTAAAGTATATACACTTTGTTTATCAGGTAAAGCGTTCATGATCAATAATACTTCCATTCTTACCCAAATCTCACCCAATTGCATTTTGGGTTCGTTTGGCAAGAAAGGTTACTATTACTTGGGACTAATTTAGATTTCCCCCAATTCTTGTCCTATATGACCTCGAGAAGAAAATCAAACGTAAATCATGTTAAAATCTGGCATCTATTAGTTCAAACATGGTAATTCGGTTCACCCGATCATTAACCGAAAACTTATCCGCTAATTGGTATTCCGATCTACCCACGGGCCGTTCGACAAGTCCCACATATATCAGGTCAGGGGGAATAATTATAAGCGGGCGAGGTGAACCGAGGTGTCGAGATATCCCGATATTATCGAAACGTTTCGTTTAACGTTACCGATGGGTATTTAATCGTGGAATTTAATAAAATGATCAAGTCTGCACGCGAGTGATTTATTTAAGTGTCAGGGGACGGTTTTGGGACAATTAAGGATGAGTATTGCCATTTTTTCGTGATCGGTTTTATGGCCTAATGGTATATATGATTGTAAGCTATGTTATGTATAACTTCTAGATATCACGTCATTTAATACAAATGTAAAGACCAACGTTTTGAATATACATAATCCTGTAGAAGTGTAAAATAAGTGTTTTATTTCATAATGTACCAAAATGTTCCATTAAATAGTTACTATAAGCCTGGTGCAGATTTATTTTGTTGTGAATATTTCAGTCCCATTTTCCGTACAAACATTCTTTTGTGTAAATGGAATTAAAAAAAACGAAGCTTATTGCGAGACGACAATGAAACCTCGATTTGTACCTGATGAGCAGTTTTCAATTTCCTCTTAACAATCGAAATAGGTAGTTTTCTCGAATCTGCTTTAGGCCTATGAAATATCAGAGTGTTGGATTTTGGATCATTAAAGTCAGATACACGATTTATTACCAAGTCTCAAATTTATTCGCATATCGAGTGACACAAAGAGGAATCAAGTGGTAAACAAGCACCACGCAGGTAGGATTCTGCCGTGCTGCGGTAAAAAGCCGTATGTTACTATGGAATCCATATAAACATAAGTCCTTTTGCCGTCGCACGGTGGGATTAGCATTCCACTTAGATAGTCTCTTGAATCTGTTTTAGGCCCATGAAATATTGATGCGCTACGGGGCCCGCTAGTTTCAGTCACACGCGTAAATAAAACTTTTTGGGGTGATATAAATAATGTGTAAGGCAATATTATTGTGTTTCAAGATGTAAAACTCAAATAAATATGTGTAAGGTTTATCTCAAACCCATTTGATTCATCGAAAAATAAAGGAAAACTTGCCAGTTAACTGCCATACAACAACATTAAATAAGTTAACAATAGTAACATAACACTAAGTTCAGTAAAAGGGTTGAACCGGCATATGTGTATAAATGTATGCATAATATTTTTGGAAAATGGTTATCGGAACGCAATAAATTCAGGCGGCCGTGTCAAAAGATTATAAACGGCGACAATTTGAGGATCGATGTCTTTAAATTTTAAACATTCCTTAATTAGGCTCCTACTGATACAAGATATGATATTTATGGAGGTATACCTTACAAAATATGCAACAAATACCACCTTTTGTAAATGTATAGCACCATAAATATCACAACCACGCCATCGGTATTACTTTATTTAAGCTTAAGAAATATAACTTCTTTTCTCACGGATATGTTAATACTGGAAAGTTTGTTTGTCAGTTGTTTGACATACTTATATCATACTAAATGCAAACACGAATAAAGTGTTAAGTGTATAATTCGTATTTTGGTAAAAGAGTGTAAAGCTGAGAAAATATTATACATAACTATTGTATTGACCATATGTACCTATTAATATTTCAGTATCATAATCTTAAAAGTTTATAACATGATTGGTGGTTAGGATACGTCGCTGATACCGCATGCCATAATAAATTCAAACTTCTAATAATAGGGGACGTTAACTCTGATAGCAATCACCAAGTTTGGAACTCCTACAAATCCTCGGGCGGTTCCAATATCGGTAATGCTTGTGAAACGGGCACATTTAACAGCGACACCGACCTCAAAACGAATTGTCGAGTCAGTCCGACAAATGACAATGAGCGTGAAGAAGCAGAATTAAACAATATAATGGGTGACGTTTTGAAAAAAGGAAACCATTAGGTCTGAAGTAAAAAAAATCCCCTCGAAGCATTAGGGGACTTCACCTTTAGTGTGCGTCTGTTTGTTGAATAATGTTTAAATAACATATCATGTTCGTATCCAATTTCACATCATTGTTTCGTCATCCACATTGTTTTCAAACCGTACGACGTACCTAAATACATTCAGAATTCAACAATTTCGATAAGTTCACATCTCAGTTAATCGATCCGCGGACAACAATGGACAATAAGAAAATATAGTGCTTTAGTGTGACGTCCATTGAACTGTCCCCTAAATATACGCCCTCTAGGCCATCGCATCGGAAGCAGTAGAAATGCAGTGGGATAATGCAGCAATCTGCCATCTAAGGAGGGGGGGTCCCTCCCCAGCCCTTGCAAACGTATCGGGTTGCTAGGATTAATTGCTGTTTACCCCAAGCCCGAGGGCAAATATTCCGAATTATATCACGCGAAATTGAGGACCGTTGTAATGCCAAATTAATAATGCCCCGCAACATCAGCGAAAGGTGAAATTTTGCGGCCGAATGAAGAAGCTCTTTAGGGCTGAGGAACGTTCTTACGTTTCGAAAGCTTGCGAGGATTTTCGTAAATTAGAATTTAAATTGTAAATTGTGCGTAACTCTAACAACTCGTAAAATACAAGTTGGAGCATTCTGATTCAAATTTAAACTCCAGACCGTTTCAATCTTCCAGAGCGGTCGTAGGCAATTCGATTCGATCATCTATATCAATCTGCAAATGAATAGTTCGTTGACCAGAGATTGCTCGCTAAACTTTACTTGTGTATCAATTACTGTTCCGGTCGATTTGTATTGGCAACAACATAAAATTTACGTGATGGAGCGTCGTGTTATAATTAGTTGAAAAAGCTCCGAAGCGTATCGTATCGATTCACCTACGATTAACACCGGATCAAATGCAATGAAAGCGGGCGATTCATATCTTGACGTGGCATTCGAGAGGAACGGCAGTAGGAGTCGTCTCCTAAATTCTCGACGGGCATTCGAGCACCAGGAATGCAATAGGACAATGCGGCGACGTCCGCATTGATCGATGGGATCCAATAAATTGTTGACTCAGCTTCCTATGCACCCGTATAAAGCGTAGGTACTCTTGGATTCCTTCACACGTAAAACATTAGAATAAAATGTTTAATTGATGAGATACACCGGATGCCTACCGTCCAACAGAACATGAATCCTAACTTTCCGTTGTAAGTAACTCAAAGTTTGAGGATATTAAGGAACTATAGGAGGTTTGCCTCTATTGTAATGTTAAGTGTTATCTGTATTTGTATTTCTTTCTTCTTGAGGTGTGCAATAAAGAGTATTCTATTCTATTATATTCTATAGGAACTTGGTTAGATGCTCAATAGTAAGGTATCAAGCAAATTCCCTTCGGTAACAGAGCAAGTCAGCGTCCCAACATTGTCCAATTAAATGTCATTTCCCGACGGATCGCTTCAAGGAATTTAGGAGACGTTCCGCGATACCGCCAATCTACCCGCTTATAGCGGTCATGCAATTTCGAGCCAATAATGAACTAAGAAACTATAATCGCACGTTCCGTCAGCGACTAAAAGCAGCTGTATAAATAATCCATCGTGACTCGCGATTCGTTTGTTGTTTTCGCACTACGGGTCTATTTATGAAGCGTCCTTGCACGTCCTTTGATAAAAAAAAGAATCGCGATTTACAATGCATCTAGACGTCTGGTGACGTCACGGCTCGTGCTGCCCCCGGCCATTTATTCGCAGAGTTAATCGGTATGCAATTTAGATAATAGTGAAGGGTACCGAAGCCCAGTCGGTCACTAATTACAGATTTACGTACGGACCCAGGACGGGGCTGGACCGATACTAATGACAATCTAATACCTAACCAAACCTACATATGACATCAATTGGTTTCGGGCGATTAGTGTTCCGGCGGGCCTAGGGCGTATCTGTTACATCCATAAGCGGTTATCATTGAACCGTGGCTAAGCATAACAAAACAGAGATAACTTATCGAATGGTTAATGAAGTTTCAAGGAACAACGTCGTGACACATAGATAACTCAATTACAGAGCCCGTGGTCGAGATAGTATCAAATGACAAAAGAAAATAAAAACAAACGATGTCGTATTTTATAAACTTCTCGGCTCGAAAGGGGTCAGAAGTGGCGCAAGCTTAAGTATAGGTGTATCGAAGAAGGAATTTATGTCCTCTAATTGATAGTTGATACTGCGTAGCAAATACGCGGGGAAATGTCAGAGGTTAAAGAAACGGTGGACTCAGCAGGTGCTTGACCAGCTGCTGCGAATAGTATTTAGCGACTTGGTTGTTTTTTTTGTCGTTTTATAGGCAACTACATATTGACTATAATCGAAAATTAACATGAAATACTTTAATCGTCATAAATTTGACATGACAAATTGTTATCTGAAATCTAATATCAGCAATTAAAGTAGGTACAAATTACAAGTTCAAAACAAACCCAGCGGACCGCTATTAATAATAAAAAGAAGACGAAGAACAAAGAACCTCAAAACAACCTCTATAAAATTTGACGGCGATTCAATGTTAGAGGAGGAACATTTCATAGAATAACGTCTGAACTGTTTCACCGGCGTTTTGTGCCGTCCGTCACTTAGAGCCCGACGGGCGAGTCGATAATTGCATTAGCAGGGAACTAGTTTGTTCTTCGCGTGCCCTTTGACTGCACTGATTCTTCCTGACACGCCTGAGATGTTCCGTGTGGGTGTGAAATAGATAAGGGCATCTACTCAAACGCTATTCGAAACCATATTCAATCAGCTCCTTCTCTCCAGTTGGGAATAAATTGGCGTGAGAGAGACGGGGATGGCGGTTTCGAATGTCGTTTCTCCAAATAGGTGCCAACGACGCGTTGTAATGGGAGAATCGACGGCGAACATGTTCAAACACCACCAAGATGCAATGTATCGTCAATGATCGTTTATAGCTGGCCAATGATTGCACAAGCTGGACTTTACGGCGCATTACATTAGAGAATAAACATTTATCGCGTCGTGTAATTGTCGTTTTATTGGAGATTGGCATAATTTATAGCATATATACGCTTTGACTATTTACGATTGACTGTCTACAGGCGTCAACATGGAACAAAGCAACTCGTGTGGACATTCATGTTTTGACCATTTAATTCTGGCAGTGGCCCGTAGAAATCTAAGTAACAAAGCGAGTATAGATAAATGTCGAAAGCACTATATGCTGGAGTCATTCAAGGTTGTTCACATTCCACGTTCACTTAGATCAGAGCCTAGACTTGCGTGACCCGCCTCACTAGGGACAGGCACGATACACGATCTCCAAGAAAATACAGCCTGCGAGTTACCGCTAGTAAATAATAATGAGGCATTACAGTAAAAGCTTTTAAGATAAGCCGAGATTCTAACATTTTCGTCTCGATCGCATTTCCTCGTCGCCGACGTTGTCTGAGGGAATAAAGGTAAAAGTTAGATCTTTAGTGGCGGTAAATCCCAAGTTTTAGAGGGCTTTGTGAAGTCAGGTCTGAGGACGAGCAATGCACAAGCAGAGTGGTTTATTGCGATCGCAATGTCACAAACGTCAAGGTCCGTGCAGTAAAAATATAAACAATAATGAAAGTTGAACGACCAAGCTTGGCTGGTGACTCAGATTCTACCTGACCGGACTTGTAGTTTTATTATTGGATGATGTTCAGAGACAGGTATTTCGTATCGACGCCGAGGTAATGACTTTGAATTCCGAATCTGGCTGGTTCATTTACAATGCCCAATGATAGCAAATTTCTGATACGAATGATTGATCGACAATGATTTTGTTTTATGGTTATATCCAAGTCACCTTTTTTCTTATTTTAAATTTCTACTTTGAACTATCATTTCATATCATATCAATGCAATTAGGTACATATAAAATACCAAAAAAGGTTCATTGTTCTACATTTCTTGTATGAAATGCATATCAAAAATATTTTTAATTTACTTGGGTGTGAAATTAAATCACCTTTTTTTAGATTTATCGATGTTTAGTGAACATGCAGGCAAAATCAGATCGTCTGTATATTCAGTGTAGCCGGGGCATGCGCGGCGAGGGCCAATGCGCCCGCGCACGCTTCTAATGACAGGGGGCTGGCGGCGCGGGGGAGGGGCGACCGGTCGCGGGCCGCGCTGTGGTAAGCTACCGTGAGTGCTCTGTAGGTTAGGGATTTCAATATTGAATAGATTTGGAAAAATACTTAGGGCTATTTGTATGAGACACAGACTGAAATCATTATCGTAATCGTAAGTTACAATCCTTTTTTGAACCAAATTCAGAAGATTGTTCACCGGAATGCTGCTCAATCCTTCGATCTTCTTAAATAAATACTGAATCGTATAAAAAAATTGTCGTTGCCAGTAAAATAAATACCACTAAAAATCCGCAATATGGCGTGGGCTCAAAACGAACTTATTGGGCTATAGACACACAATAATTAAATAAAAATAAATAAATATTATTATATCCATGACCCAAGAACAAATATTCGAGTTCATCACACAAATATTTGCCCCGGCCGGGATTAGAACCCGGGACCGCCGGCTCAGTTGGCAGGTGTCTGCAAACTGCGCCAACCGCGTCGTCAAGATTACCAAGAGAGACTCTGCCATTTAACCTTAACATTCATCTTCGTTTAATATTAGGTACATTATCGTGAAGAAGGCACACTAAAGACATCCATACCATACCTAACAGTTTTTTTTTATGTTATAGGGGCAAATAAGCAACACGTCTTCGTCATCCTTACACACCGTGATAAAAAGCTAATATTACACTGGCTGACGGCTACACACCACAGCGCGTCCGGGAACCCGTTCGCTGTCCCTCGGCGCGCCCGGTTAGAACTCCTAACTTTTTTTTTTTTTCATTTTACTGTTCACCCTTTGTGGCTTAGGCTCGCGTGAACGCCCTACCGTCGCTCGTTGTTTCGTGCTACTCGGTTGTTAAAAGTTTCGCGCTAGTTCAAATTGCACTTTATAGAATTTAGTGCTAACTAGTATGGATTTAGTTGCTTTATGCACGAGACGCCGTAAGGCCTTTATCCACTGGTTATTTCTAAATCGGGTATTAGTGTACGTACGGCTAACAAGAACACCTATTTATTTCTCTCTTTTCTCGTGATATAATATATGGGACAGCTAACAAGCTCTTTTATTGTAATATGTATTTTGATCCATTAGGTATATTTCATATATTATGATTTGATAATCTAGATATTCCTTTAAAAATTTAACCTTTTCCATTCCTTTAGAAATTTAACCATCACTATAACAATGACGCCATCGCAAAAAAATAAACAAGTCCTCTATAATCAACAGGGATGGCTCCTTAACCGTTTAAAAATGCTGATTGGTTTGTATCTATGATCAAACATGTTTCTTAACATATTATCAATGTTGCTATTCAGCACCATTGCAATTTATTGGTATATATTTAAAAAATACAGTTTGAATTTTTGATTGATAATTTTGGTTTCAAAAACTACTCGAAATTGACAAAATTCACACAGAAAACTGCTTTTTTTAACTTATTTTCGACTGCACGCATTGATAGCATGAAATACCCACATCACTTCAAAAAGTTGAATGAAACTATCAATATATTTGTCATAAAATGAAAAAAAAAAAGGTAAAAGGCCTCTTAAAAACACTTGTAGCTATACGAATTACTAAGTCTTTGATCATTGAAATTTGGACGGCACTCGGCTACGTTGGCATCAGTGGCGCAAATTTCCAGTGTCGTGATATAACGACTGTGGTGGTCAAAAGGTTTATATACTGGTTTTTGACACACCGCATGAAGCTGACTCGTCAGGCAAACAGTCCTTCGTATTTTATTCGACCAGCAAGATGTTATAATTTATACCATACTATAAATAAATAAATAATAATAAGATTTCGGACCGTATATTTTAGTTATAGGGTTGAGGGCCGATTATTCAAGGTTTAACACTTGACAAGGGACACACAACAACATGACTACTGCAACTAACTATTGTGCTATAATTCTGTCTAATTTTAATTTTGCATGTTTTTGTAATAACAAGAAATATACATAATGTTGGTAAGTAGGTACAATTTGTTACTATTCTTACTGTACAGTCGGCCAAAAATGTGGACTATCTATCACCCACGGTTGAGGTTCATTTAAACGTCATGAAACAACAAGATCGATTTTCCCTTACAATAATTATTATGACAGTGACTTCCGTCAGCAAAGTCAACCTTCATAATTCATAATTCATAATCATTTATTTCCAAGAATATGGTACATTAGGTTATTATAAAGTGTCTTAGTGCTACATATTCGGCCAGTATTGGCGTAGAAATGTTATTATAGTATTGCTAGTAAACATGTCAATTAAATTATTAAATTAAATTATATTAAAGTTAATATTACACGTGTCAATTATAGATTCCGAAAATTATGTCAATTTCTATCAATTAAATATAAATATGTCAATTAATATTAAAAATAATTAAAATTAAGTCCTTACAAAAATAACATGCACCCTTATAAAACATGTATACATTTGAAATTTATTTACAATAGTTAGAGTTGTCATAGTTTAAAAAATCTGTTACAGTATAAAAACATTCATTTAAAAGCAATTTAAACATTTTTTTTTCGAATTCACGTGTGTGTAATGCTTTGAACTGCTCTGGTACTTTATTATATAACTTTATAGCCATACAATATGCGTTTGAGCCAAACATTTTCAATTTTTGTCTCGGCTGATATAGTTTGAGCGGATTCCTACTAGGCCTATTTGTTTTTTTTATGATAACGTCATGTAATGGAAAGAGATGAGGGTGTTTTTGAACAAATTTGGTGATTTCTAAAATGTACAGACACGGTAGCGGTAGTATATTTAGTTCTTGAAATATGGGTTTACAATGAGCAAGATAATCCGCACCATATACGGCTCTAATACATTTTTTTTGAATTAGAAACGCTCTCTGGGCTTCAGTACAATTACCCCAAACAACAAGTCCGTATCGCAAAAGCGAGGAAACGTATCCATGAAATGCTGACAATGCAGCCTCTCTTGAAGCCACTGACTTAAGGCGTCGTAACGCAAATACAAATCTGTCCAGTTTTGTACATACTTACGTTTTCAACGTGTGCTTTCCAATTAAGACGCTCGTCCAGTGTGACACCGAGGAACGTTGCAGAATCTACTAATTGTATATCGGTGTTATTACATTTGATTTTTATATCAGGTTGAGAGGTATTACTACTTCTAAACTTAATGGCCTTAGTTTTATCATAATTTAATTTCAGTTTATTATTTTCTAACCACACTAAAGTATTTTTTAATTCTGTAATGGCTTCATTTTCAAGGTTACATTTTTTTTCGCATTTTATTATTATAGTAGCGTCATCAGCAAACAAAAGACACGTATGTTTGAGGAATGCTGGTAAATCATTGATATACATCAAAAATAATAAGGGACCCAGAACGCTGCCTTGGGGTACACCACAACTACTAATTTTTGATGAAGACTTATGTATAGTTTTTTTATTATCATCCACTCTTGTGAGCTCTGTATACTGTCTGCGCTCGGACAGATAACTTTGCAACCACTCATTTGCCCTGCCTCTAATACCATACTTTTCTAATTTAGCAAGCAGAATATTATGGCAAACGCAATCAAATGCTTTGCTCATATCCAACAGTATTGCCAGTACAGATTGATTACTATTGAGTGACTCAGTGACATGCTTAACTAAAGAAAAACAAGCTAGAGTTGTAGAGCTGTTTTTTCTAAAGCCATATTGGTTCGGATGTATGATATTCATTTTGTTTAAGAAATTTGTGACTCTGTTGCACATAGCCTTCTCAAAGATTTTCGAAAATATAGGTATTAAAGCTATTGGACGGTAATTTCTAATAACACTTGGGTCATCCTTTTTGAACAGTGGTTTTACAATCGTTAACTTTAAGCGATCCGGAAAGCAGCCCTGTTCAAATGACAAGTTGATGAGATAGCTGAGCGGTGCTGCTATTTGATGAGCACACTTTTTTAGTATTTTGGTCGGAAGTTCGTCATAACCGGTTGAGTTTGTGTCCTTGAGTGTTTTTATTATTTTTACAACCTCAAATTGATCCAACGGTGAAAGGAAGATGCTACTGCTCAGAGCTGATATGCGTGAGCTCCAGTCGCTAGCACTACTTGTTTGTGAATTGCCTATGAAAAAACTATTGAAGAGCTCACAGATTCTAGTAGGATCAATAATTGTTTCACCATTATATTGAATATTACTAATTTCGTTCCTATTTAAGTTACTTAAGTTAAGATTATTTTTTATCACATTCCATGATGCTTTAGCTTTCTGTTTTGAGTTTTTTATGTACTTGGTATTACTTAACTGGTGTGACTTATGAATACACTTTTTTAGAAGCTTGGAATACGTAACATATCTGTATTTGTTTTGTTTTTTGTTCGTATTTTCCTTCTGATACTTAAAATATAAAGACCTTTTCGTTTTACACGATTTTTTTAATCCCTTTGTGATCCATCTGTTTTTTATTTGTTTATTATTAATCCGAACGCGTATAATTGGAAAGCATAGATTGAAAAATAGAATTATGAGGTCATGAAAGACTTCAAAAGCACGGTTACAACTTATTTCCTCATACACTTCGTTAAATGATAAACAAGATATGTGCTTACAAAATGTGTCCATATTTTGTTGGCAATAGTCTCTCCTTTCTTCTATATAATATTTTACCTGCGGCCTGTGTGTAGAGTTTTCTGTGGCCTGAAAGGATATAGACTGTCCTGTGTCATGGTCTGACAATGCTAAGTTGTGTACACTACATTTTACATTAGACTCTTAGCGATACTATAGGCTGGTAGACCCATTTTTGAAATATATTAGAAATGGTTAATAGTGATCTTACTAGCTCTAAAAAAAAACTTGTATTTTTGTGAAAGCTAGAAAGCTTTATTTTTTTAATTGAAAATTAGAAATTTCATGAAAAGTCAAAAACGCCGTCCGCCATTTTTGCCTTTTGCTAATCTGTGGCGTGACGTAGAATTCCGCGTAAATATTCGAAATTCGACCGTCGTATAGTCCCATCCCGGTCACTCCAGTATACTTTGACAGGAGATCGAGAGGGACGGCACTATACGAAGTCGTCGGAGTAGACTTTCAGTTTTCTGTACGGGACGGATGACGTCACTATCAGAAGCGAAAAACCGTCAGCGTTTTAATTTAAGCCTTTCAAAATACAGATTAAAACCATATTTTCAAATTCAATTTTTTCAGCCATCTTTCACTTTTATGAATTGAAAAATATATATTTAGGTTTCCTATGCTAAATACTATACGAAATAAACATTAGTTTAATACAATTTGACATGAGTCAACTAGCCTATTAGATCTCACAGAAACTTTTGTCAAAACTGGTAGACCACTTTCTTGGCCGACCGTACATGCTATTTTATTCACCCCATGTATAAAATTCCAGGTTTCAGTTACTAATGAAAGCGCATTATCATGTTTAATTGTAAGCCATCATCGTCTTAAATTTAAAAGTCAAACTCTTATCGGAGTCTTAAGCCATTTAAAGATCACTAAATTAAAAAAACCTGCATTTTAAACCCTATTTAGTTTGAAGTGCCCGTGGCACTAAGAAACCTTTTGTGTATTAGATTAAGTAAGGGATTGATGGTTTATCTACTAAGCCATGAAAATATTTTTTAAACCATAAGCATAACTGTTAAATGATATTAGTCATATCATATTTTTGATTGAAACTGACAATGACAAATTCCTTCCAATTAGCGACACTTTAAAATAGCTGTTAAAATAAAATGGCTGCGTGTCTATTATGGTCTACATAACTACAAAATGAGGTCATCAACAATATGCATATTTTAATGTTCCCTGTTTTTACAATACAAAATAAAGGGGGTAGGTATGATTAATAGTTTTGATTTAGACATAGAATACGGTATTTGACTGTAATTAAAATAAATAAGGTAACTCATATTAAACACTGAACATGAAATATAAAAAATACAAGGAATAAAAAAAACATAACTATTTATTTGCATTATCACATTAATATTATAAAGGCAAGAGTTAGTGAGTGTTTGTATGTTTGTTACTTCTTCACGCTCAAACGGCTGGATAAATTTTGATAAAATCTGGTACGGAGGTACCTTTTTTTTTTTTTTTTTTTGACGGTGTGGAAATGCGTTACGCATACCCCCCGAGGCTAGGGAAGCCAAGGTGGGGGGTTATGTGGGACTCACCCCTCATAAGGAGGGGCATACCCACTAAAACCACACCGGCGATTCTCCGCACTGCCGTTTGTGGGGGCGCCATGGGGTCGCGGACATTCTACCACGACGCCCCCCGGCATCAGGTACGGAGGTACCTAACTGATACCCTGGATTGTCACATCAGGGTACTTTTTATTCCGAAAAAAGATTTAGTGTTCCTGTGAGATTAATGGGCGCAGCTAGAAAAGTATAATCAGGTATATAAACTATACAGTTGCCGAGAAACTTCTTGAGCCTAACCTTGACTGCGCAGTAGCCGATTTACGTACAAATATGCATGCGCAGATCCGCCATTTTGGGTCAAGAAGTTTCTCGGCAACTGTACCTAACTTTAGCAGAAGTTTGATAACTAGTGACGTCACAGGCCAATTATAAAATGATAAATCCAATCAAATTAGATTTATAAAATGCCGTAGGCATTATAATTTTTATCAAGTAGCCAGTAAGATCGATATAATCAATTTTAATTAGTATCAATAGCATTTAATGATAAATGAGTTTTTAGCAGAAAAAATACGATTAAATCATCCATACTAATCCATACTAATATTATAAATGCTAAAGTGTGTCTGTCTGTCTGTTACCTCTTCACGCTTAAACCGCTGAATCGATTTTGATGAAATTTGGTATAGAGATAGTTTAAGATCCGAGGAAGGACATAGGATAGTTTTCATCCTGGAAATTATACCTAAAAAGATTGAAAAGTGAGTGAACATTTCTGTTGGGGTGTGGTGACCTTGTAGGAAATGTAATTATTAGACCAAAAGCACAAATGCTCTTACATTTGCTTAGGCGCTTTTAATAATCCCTTTTATCAAGTTCCACGCGTACGTAGTCGCGGGCAAAAGCTAGTAAATACATAATAGCAAGTAGGTACCCAGTAAATACTTCGTTTTTAAATTACTAAGAACTTTGCCATTTAAGTTCTAGATATGTTATAAATAGACAGTATGTTTATAGACAAAAAACGTACCTAGTAGTTTTGTTCATTAAATATAATGCCTTCATGAGTGGTGGAAATTAGTGTGCGTCACATTTTTTTTTCAAACAATTTTTTTTTTAAATATCGGACAACCTCACACATGTAAAACCTAGTCCCACGGTAAGCTCTAGTAGGCTTGTGTTATGGACACTAGACGATGATAAACATACTTATATATGTAGATAAATACATATGTACTTAAATACAAATAACATCCATGACCCAGGCACAAATATTCGAGTTCATCACACAAATATTTGCCCTTGCCGGGATTTGAACCCAGGACCGTCGGCTCGGTAGCCAGTTGCAATCAATGGTCTGTAACAGGCTGAAAGTTACAGACTGTTGAAACAGTGTCACGAAAAAACAAAGGAAAGTTGGCCTATTTATTTTCATGAAACTTAGGTAGGATATGGTGTATAATATACTCTATATTCACTTATCTATAGCTATCATTAGATAATATCCCAACATAGCTATTCCTTCCAACTAATCATAGTATTCAAGTACTTCTATTGAATACAACCTGTTTCAAATCACGTTAGGTGAAACAGGAGACATGGTTTGGTGGTGGTTAGAAAGGGACAGACGGCACCACACCTAGCATGGACCAACATAGATATCGTTATCGAGCAATAATGGGTGACCCACATATGGCCACTTAACAGACACTATCTGGTGTGATGTCAACTCGCGAGTTCGTGTCCCAATTTATGAGAAGCTAGTTATGTCCTGTGGTTTTACATGACGCGTTTAAGTTGTTAACAATCACTTTTTCACATTATTGTATTGTAATAAAATTTTAACAAGGTATTATTAGACCTAACGGCCTAACGTTATACTAGGTTCCAGCGAGGTCTAATTTCAAATAGATGCAGCTAGTTTTTATGAGCGCAAAAATTTGTTTCTGTCATAGAGTACAGACACGGACATAGTATTTTTCACTAATTACAATTCACACAGTAAAAACAAAAGGAGAATTGTAAAAATATTGGTCAACAAAATCAATCAGAATATACATAAGTGAAGAAAATTTAAATATAATAAAAAAATAACACCAGAATGTAAGGTATAAATAGCTTACAATAACGTAGATACCAAAAATTTCTGTTAATGCTAGAATTTATGGTAAGTAGAGATGTGCAGTTTCCAAAATTTTCCTCATTTCTCAAAAAAACTGAGGAAAGTTTCCGGAAATTTACAGAAACGCCACTCAAATCAATAGTAGCATTTTGGAATGGATAATGGTAGTTAATACAGTGGGTGACAGTGGTCAGTGATAAAAGACAAACTAATACACTGACAGTGATAAATACAAGAAAGTGGAGGAAAATGTGGGGCACACGGCAAACATTACAATAAATAAATATGAGGGGCAATCTCACACAAATCTACCTAGCCCCAAACTAAGCAATTCTCGTACTATGGGTACAAGACAAGACGGTGATGTATAAATAAATAATTATACCATCAATGACAAAGTAACAAATATTTGAGTTCATCACACAAATATTTACCCTTGCCGGGATTCGAACCTAGGACCGCCGGCTTAGTAAGCAGCCGCAATACAAACTGCGCCAACCGCGACCTCAAATATACATTCATATTATTATACAGAATTTGCACACTATCTTAGTGATAGTCTGCAAAAACTTGTCAAATCACTCAAATAATCTACTATTTAACAACAAAGGCTAACATCTAACGGGTGATAAGTGCTGTGTGATAAAAGGGCTTTACAGCTTTATGTAATGATGTCACTTCCACCTTACATTATGTAAGACACTTAAACAAAGCACTGTCACAGTCTGATGCTATTATGCGAAATGATGATACATACCTAAACCATGTAAATATTGTACATACAACCGATTGAGATATAGAATTCTGTCATATTAGAACTGATGATTTCATTTAGTTTTTAGGGTTCCGTACCCGAAGGGTAAAAACGGGACCCTGTTACTAACACTCGACTGTCAGTCCGACCCTCTGTATATCAGTTACTAGGCTGTATGTCATGAACCATGATAGCTAGCTACACTAAAAATGTTCACAGAATATGTTGCCGCTACAACAACAAAAAAAATTTAAGTGGGGTTCCCATACAACAAACATTGCTTTTTCTATCTGTTAAAACATAATTTGCACAAAGTGATATAAATTCTAACTGTACTATAAGAATGGATTTGATCCATGTTTTGTTTTAAATAAATACTAATTATTGAACCCTCCAATCTCAAAAGTAAATATTTACTTACTAGTTACACTTCCAGTTACTTTATATAACAGTGAAAATTGTTATATTGTAGGGTTTAATATAAAATAATGGCAATAATTATATACCTAGAGTGGTAGCAGTAGGTCCAGTGAAAAGGGGTTAAAGTACGTAAGTAAACACTTTATTGAACAAATCAGTTAAAAATAGATGTATTACAAATAATACTTGTGTTATTTGTACTATACAAAGGCGAACTTATCCCTATGTGGCGTCTCTTCCAGTAAACATTCGAGCAATTGAGTGAGTATGGGAAGATACACAAAAAAAAATATGTGACTTATCCTTGTCACAAGAAAATGGAATTTCATTCCAATATTATATACAAATTACATATCAATGATGTATGTGCACATTACTTGCTATTTTTAAATTAACTGCTAGCTTCATTTAAGTTACTAGGTTATTTAAGTCATAATATTCATTGTCATTGTCAAACAATAGCCATGTTTCTTGTATCAGTCCGTCTTCAGTTGTTTAGGTATTAATAATAAAAACCAAACGTAAAAATTTCACAACATGATTTGTAATTCAGCATAAACTTGGTAAGTAACTGTCATCCATATATTTCTTATCACAAGTTGGACAATTTTATTCTCCATATCATCTGTACCATACTCACAAGATTACTTTTTATCAAATCAAAATAGTGAGCGAGTAATTTCTTTTGATAATGACCTAGACTTTGAATAATATGGTGTCAAGTTCATTTACTTGATAATCATTCATAAAGTAGGTATTGCGATAATTTTTGGTAAATAACCTCTGATAAACTAATGTCATCATATGCTCATTAAGAGGCCGTATAAATTTTAAAATGTTTTTTTTTTTCATATTATGACAAATATATTGATAAAATCAACCAACTTTTTAAATTGAATACTACTTTGCCCCGAGTTCCAGATAGTAACAGCTATTTCATGCTTTCATGGTGTGCAGTTAAAAAAAACCAGTTTTCTAGTGAATTTTGTCTATTTCGTTTTGAAACAAATTATCTATGAAAAGTTCAGACTGTAGGTTTTACCAAAAAATCACAATAGCCCTGTTCTACTAGAAGCATTGATATTATGTTAAGAAACATGTTTGATCAATTGATCATAGAGAAAAATTACTAAAACAATCAGCTATTTTGAACAAATAAGGAGTCTTAAAATGTGTGGCTAAAATGTAAGGAAAATTGCTAAATGTGACACAATCACAAGCAAAACTAAATGAAATATTTCACAGGCCATGTTTCCACATCCCCTATTAACAGTATCATGAAATTAACTCGTTACATTAGATAGCTATGACTGTTACGTACAATTTTATATTGGCAGACTCGTTGGTTTGGTTTAGATCACATGTTCACAAGCTTTTTCCGGCACAATTCAAGTTTATTGCATTTAGCTAGCGAGTCAAAATAAAATACAATGTTAGGTACCCATGTTATGTTTCTGAAAACCATAATTTCTTTGGAATGCTGGCCGGCATCCCATGCCATGCCATGGTTGGGACCCCTGGTAAGGCAACTGACCAGGCATCTTCCTAATTGAGTTTACTCAGTTATAAATCATTGAATGAATAATGATTTCATATGCAATGGAATAGAGGAAGACAATGAAAACATTGGTCAAATGATATCAAGAAACTTCAGGTCCCTTATGGCATGGAACAGACTCATCTAAAGAGTTGAAAATGCTGGAGGCCTTTGTGGCATACAAACAGACAGGCAAATGTTAAAATGAATTGTGTATATAGTTAATCAATCACTACACTTTAAAAAATGCATTGTAACTTTGATTTGTATCAAAGGCAGCTTATATTGTATCATTTACTTTCAATATTAATCACTTATAATGGCTAGTCAATCCAGATAAATGTTTAGGGGCATTGAATGGAAAATTAGGCCTATAATTGCATAGCTACAAAGCCAAGAGGTCATTAGTAGACTAGATGTAGTGGCTCTGGTCTCAGTAATATGGAATACAATCCTTATCCTATATGGTCAATTCTAATTGGTAGCGCTATTAGCTTGACTTCAATAACGTAAACGTAAAATAATGATCAACTAACGCGACTGACATCACACTTCACGACTACTCTAGCCACTTGCGTAATATAATACGTGTATACATAGTAACAAACCTGTCTATGTACCATTACGAGCGCGATCGCCGCGATTAGTTCTGTTATCACCGCCGCGTCCCTCGCGTCGCTCGCAGGGCATTCAACCGCGCTTACTATGATCAACCAACACCATCGTCTACAATGACCATGACATCGAAACAAGCACAATAGCCTCCGGTCACTGGAGCATTGACTCGCGAAAGGCTTCGATGCTGCCGACTAAAACAAACTTTATTTGCAACTTCGAAACTTGACGCAAATTGCCATTATTGCTAACAGAAAACGAAACTAACTCACCTGTCAGAAGACTCGGAGCTGTCGTATCTGTCGAAACATCGCTTCTTCCTGTCCTCCCCTTTCTCCTCGGGCACTCTAGATGATTTTTCAGCGCTCGTCGAACCGACCGCCGCGGAATCATCCGCGGCCACGCCGCGCGAATCACTTTTCTCCCACGATTCACTCGTTTTAAGTTCCGTGTAGAACGATAGCTTTATCTCATCACCGTCAAATGTTTGCTCACTGCACTTTTTTGAGTCACCATGTCCTGTGTCAGGCGCGGAAAAAGTTATTTTTTTCATTAATTGTGGGTCGGTGCCGTCCTCGCGCGACCCATCCGCCATCTTTGAGCGCGCGAGTGTTTTGTCATATGTTTCCAGTGCGAGCCGCCGGCAGCATTGGCGCTGGCGTAGCGGTGCACACGAGGGGAGAAACGTGCGGGGTTCAGCGGGTGTGACGTCACAGCGACTGCGCGCGAGAGAAGAGCGCAGTGACGTAACGACTCCGCCCCTTGCATGTGCACGGGCGCTGTCATTGGCCGCGCGTTACGCAACGCGCGGGCTTATTCAATAAGCGCGCGAGAAGGGAGCGTAGGACTCGACGCGATAGGGAGACCCGTCCCAGCCCTAAAACGCGTACAAATAATGCAACATAATTACGAATGAGCGTTTGCTGCGCTGCCTGCTTACACATGCGTCCGATCACTTCACACGCACGCCCCGGCAGCGCAGCGCGAGCTGTAAGCTTGCAAATGCAGCCGAGCCGAGTAACAAGTGCATCGTATTATATTTAAATTAATGACACGTTACACCCCTCAGTTCCTTTTTATATTCGTCGGTCATCGAAGATAATTAGTTACGCTTTGTGAACCACAATCAGAATCTAAAATATTAATTAAGTAGATAGATAGGCACATGCAGATACCTAGTATGGAGTAGAATATTGACATAATGTTTTTCATTCCTTTTAAGAATGACAATAGGCACGACGAATTTTTTTTGAGGATGCTAATTGATTATATTTTTTATGGGATCAAAAGTCTTTTTGGGACTAACTTATGGGATTAACTACACTTAGACTGCTCTGAAAGTCAGAAATGACCGTCAATGTTCAAAATTCCTACGGAGCGCTAAAAACGCTCATTACAATGGCCACCTAAAGGTGACGTCATCATTTGTTATGTTATGAGTACCAAAATTTGTATGGATACAATAAGTAATTTGCCATTTTCACCGTGCAAAAGTGCGTTTTAGTTCATGGTTGTCATACAATTATTGTTTTGCTAAAGGGGCAGATTTTTATTTTGTTGTCGATTTTGTTTTTTTCTCAGAAATCAATAAAATTTGGTCAGTTGGTAAAGTTGCTTATGGTGAACAAGGTAGGCCTAATTTCACGATATGTCCTACAAAATTTTCCATAGAGTTACAAAAAATGTATACATTTTTTTTACTAAATTTCGTATTTAAAAATAAAAATGGTCCCATAGGTCAATTTCTGTCATAAGTATAGGTAAGTTATACATTTTGCGTAACTCAATGGAGAAAAATTTGTAGGACATATCGTGAGATTGGGCTTACCATGGTCAGAAGAAGCAATTTTACCAACTCACCAAATTTTATTGAAATCTGAGGAAAAAAAAGAAATCGACAGCAAAATAGGTAAAAATTTGCCCAAATATAGAAAAGATTGTCAACAATTTCGAAATTCCTTTTGGATAAAAAACGAAAACATACAATTTGCGTATCTTATCTACCTTTGAAGTCACATATAAAAAAAAAGAAAAAAAAAAGTTATTTTCTTTGTTTCATGACATTTTGAGCTAATTTAATTCATAACTACAGTATACTTACTATAAATTTAACATCGTCGTCCCTATTTTGTTATTTCATACCTACGAGTACGTACTTAGTAGGAAAAATATAAAGTTTACTTGAATTGCCAAAACGTATTCATTTAAATCGTATCACTTATAACAATCAAGCAAATTTTCTACTAGGTAGGTTACCTTTATGCTACGATTTTGATTTTGAGACTTGAGTTATATCTAGCGTAGCTATAACTACTTTATGCTCTTAGCAGATGTTGAAATATAATCGCAAGTTTTTTTTTGTTATAATGTGTGTACATAAGTTTCTGTTTATTAGTAGAAGCTTTACTTAAAGCTAAATTTCTCGTAAGTTATTTCTTTTTACGTCTAACAAGTTTTTGTTTTAGTATTTAACATCCCGCAAAAATCCTTATTTGAATACCTAATGCTCAAGAATTAACGCATTTCTTTTAAATTCGACAATGTTGCACAACCTCAATATAAAAAAAAAAACGGCCTACTGATATCTTATTCAACGTTTATAAAAGGTTCGGTTTCGGCTTCGGCAAAAAATCAGCAGTTAACAGCAAAATTTCTATTCGCATTGTAAGATACCGTTTGTATGAAAAGTCCTGGAGGCTTACTCCGATGTCTGCAATTCGAACTTCGCATCGTGCTGTCCCGTTCCTCCAAATGGAGATTGAGAGGGATGGCACTGTAACGAACTTCCAATTTCTAATTTCGGAGTAGACTTTCAGGCATCCCCGGCGTCATTTAAAATATAGGTACTTAAGTACTTACATTACATTTTAATTCATGGTAAATATTGAAATATTCTTAAAACTGGTATTATATTAATTTGCATTCGTTAAATTTATTCTGTAATTTGTTCTCAAAGCATACCTAGACATGTCCTTGACAGCAATAGTCCTGTTTACTATAAGTTTGGGCCTCATTTGCATGCGACGCCATAGACACCAAACTTATAGTAAACTATTTTCTCTTTCATACGCTGACGTCACTTCCGTAATACTACCTGATATTGATAAATTTGCATAAGAGTTAAAATATGAAAAACGCCTCAATGATTTTTTTGTCAAATTAAAAACCAATAACCAGTTTGTCCTAAATAATAATAAACACACTGAAATCAAAGTGCTACAGATTTCATATATAAATCAAATTGAAATTTAAAATACATTAATGAGAATAGATTATTAAAAAATTAACAATAGCTAAGTTTATAAGTTCTTGTATTGTATTCCGTCGTATCTTTCGTATAGTGCCATCTAGTGCGGATTTAAGCAACCATAATTGTCATTGTCTAATGTCAATGTCAGACCAACAGAGGTACCGCGGAAATTAAAATAGAGAGGTTAGTTACTTTGTTTTATTATTTTACAAAATACCTATTCCTACAAAATTCCCATGTCAAAGGTTATGCTTTTCTTGGTAGACAAAAAAGAAAATTACACCGTATATCTACATCAAAGTAGGTATGTATTGTGTGTTTATCGCAGAATCAAAGCGTCGGTGTCGGGTAAAAGTTCTATGACTAAATAAGCGGGTACCCGAGAGTAGCTGACCATAACAATAAATACCTGTTATATACTTACCTAGATTTTATTACATAAAATATCAAATACAACGAATAAAGCGGGTACCCGAGAGTAGCTGACCATAACAATAAATACCTGTTATATACTTACCTACATTTTATTACATAAAATATCAATTGTTTAAAAAAAAAATTGATGAACTTCAAAATATAACCTTATTTTATCTTATGCTTTAGAAACTATTAAGCATGGACCAAGTAGGTACTTCATCCAAGCTATTAAGAGACCATAGTTATGCAGAAAGCGACCAGCGTAGATTTTTTGTCAAGGTGACTTAAGTCTTAATCAATGAAAGAGTTTGGTCGCTTTTTGCATTATGAAAAAAAAACTTTGGTAGCTTTCTGCATAAGCCCTTAAGGTCTTAGATATATAGCAGGAAATACCTAAATTTCGATATTAAATTATGTCAAACGCGTCCAAGTGAAAACGACCGACCATTATTTCCTAACTTTTAAGTTTTATTTATATTCTTTTGAATGTTTACCTACAAATTGTACAGTATATTGGTAATAACTGTAATGCTGTATAAATTTTGGTTGTAAATAAATAAATTATAAACATAAGGGCGTTTATCCCATGACATTATTCGTAGGTACCTATTTGACATAAACATAATTTGGCCTTTGAAAGAATGAGATGATCAATGATCATATACGCAGTGACGCTAAGGTAGTAGGGTTGCCATAAGTGTGGGGACTCAGACTAGGACATTTAAAGATAAAACCGGCCAAGAGCGAGTCTGACTCGCGCACCTAGGATTCCTTACAAACTTTCACTTATCCCATCTTAATTGGCCTGGTTGAGTTAAGTTTGCACCTGAAATGTATGGCGCCGCATACAAAATGAGGTGCAAACAACGCAACCGAGTTTTTCAAATATGATGTTTGAAAAGGACTATATTTTTTATGATTTTATTACATATGCATAGTTTTCCGATTTTTATAAGTATTTGTAGTATAATATACAAATACAAATACAAGTACTCTTTATTGCACACCTCATAAAATATACAGGAGAAATACAATGCAAGAAATTACAATTAGAGGTAAACAACAGGCGGTCTTATCGCTAAAGAGCGATCTCTTCCAGACAACCTTTGGGTAGTGGAGAACTTGAAAAAATAAGATTTTGTTATTAGGCGGTGCAAAAATCGGAAAATGATAATAATATATAAATAACAAAAACAAATAAATACATAAATATAATAAACAATAAATACATAAATACATACATACATTCAGCCAACAGGTAATAGGACCATTTGAATAAAATACGAATTATGAAAGGGATAGATAATGTTCTTTCAGTTGAGTTTTGAAAGAAACAAGAGATTTAGTTAATAAATAAATATAAATATCGGACAACCTCACATAAATCAATCTAGTCCCAAATTAAGCTCAAGAAGGCTTGTGTTATGGGTACTAGACGACGATATACGTACTTATATAGATAGATATATAATTAAATACATAGAACAACCATGGCCCAAGCACAAATATTCGAGTTCATCACACAAATATTTGCCTTGGCCGGGATTCGAATCCGGGACCGCCGGCTCAGTAGGCAGGTGTCTACAAACCGAGCCAAACGCGTCTGTGACGATATTACTTACTTGCCTTTCATAGTTCTAGGTCATCGGGAAGTACCCTATAATTTTGATTCCCTATCGCAACCCTTCGCTAAGGTGCTGCCGTGCTCCTAGATAATATAAATTGCAATTATGAAGCTAAATTAACTGTTTCTATAATTTACAAATGAAGCGAAAATTGAAAAATTTAATGATTCGGACAGGATTCGAACCTGCGTTTCCAACGGCTTTCCGGGCCAACACGGGCGTCCTCCCAATTTTTCAATTTTCGCTTCATTTGTAAACATTTAGTTTACGTTAGCAGACGTTACTGCTTTAATAAAAATAAGTAATTCGGGTGTAGCACATCTTTACTATCGATTCTCAACAAATTTGAGACGATGGTGCCGACGATAAAAGTCTAAATCTTTACGGTAGATGGCGCTACGATGCCACCCTAAGGCATGTCGAAGCAACTGGTTGAAAAATTCAATGACTCTGACATCTGATTCGGTGGTCCAATTGGGAGGACGCCCGTGTTGGCCCGGAAAGCCGTTGGAAACGCAGGTTCGAATCCTGTCCGAATCATTAAATTTTTCAATTTTCGCTTCATTTGTAAACATTTAGTTTACGTTAGCAGACGTTACTGCTTTAATAAAAAAAAATAAGTTTCTATAATTTCCTTCAATTATATACTACCTAATATCTTAAAAAATTATTCCATTTCCTACTATTGCCCTCCAATAATTTGTTTTAAAACTACTTCATCTGATGCAAAATATTTTAAGCTATACCATGGTATGAATAATTCAAAAATATTTCTTTTTTAAGATACCTACTGCCATTTCATTTGCTTTAAGAGGGCAGAGCAGACTACCAAATCCATACTATACTAATATTAGATATAAATGCGAAAGTATGTCTCACTCACTGTCTGTTACCTCTTCACGCTTAAACCGCTGAATCGATTTTGATGGAATTTGGCATAGATATAGTTTAAGATCCGAGGAAGGACATAGGATAGTTTCATCCTGGAAATTATACCTAAAAAGATTGAAAAGTGAGTGAACATTTCTGTTGGGGTGCGGTGACCCTGTAGGAAATGTGATTATTAGACCAAAAGCACAATTGTTCTTACATTTGCTTAGGCGCTTTTAATAATCCCTTTTATCAAGTTCCACGCGTACGTAGTCGCGGGCAAAAGCTAAGTACCTAGTAACCAAATAAAATAACATAAAATTTCCCAATGTAGATCGAGATGGGCGACATCTAGTGTACACCTCGATTAACATTTTACTCACCGGTCTTCCTCTTTTCTCCTCCACTAGTAAGTACTAAGAAGTGTATCCAAGCAGTTCGTTTTTATAACCATAGATGGCACTGCTTAGGTGTAAACATGAAACCACAGATTAACCTTTTCGCCGCCATAGTCTTCATGTCTTGACATCGGATAATTTTATTGCTCCACTGACGAGTGACGCCAACGTCGGCAAATGCCGGCCAAATTTGATTATTTAAACATTGTAATTCAAACAACTAATTAAAGTAGTATTTTTTAATAACTATTGATTTTCCTATTGTGCTCCTAATTTTCCATATATTTTTTATTACGGTAGGTTTCATATTCGTATAAAAGTTTTTGGGACACATTTTTGTTTCTACTATTGGGATCGAAAGAGCTTGTGATTCTGACTAGATTTATCATGATTCATGAAACATTTTGACGTTGCAATAAAATAGTTGTATATTTTTTTATAAGAAATGCCCTTTGTACGATATTTGTTAAATGATCGGACATTTGAAAGATATTTATGATACTATTTACCTTTTGGCCGCCAATGGTCGATACATCCTCACTAATTCACTATCGATTCAACACCAACGACAGTGAAATCGGTATCTGCGTGCAGAGCGATGTCACCTTATTTATTTAAACTTTATTGCACAGTTCAAGCTAGTACAAATGGCGGACTTGCCACAAGGCATTCTCTACCAGTCAACCATAGGGCTAAACAGAAACATAGAGTTGGTGCAGGGTCTTAGAGTATAACGTTCGGAGACTACATACATATAGATTCATGTACCCAGTGATAACCCATTGATACAACTTACATTTTGTATAGGGTTCAACTTCGAGTGTAACACTCCTATGCATGGCATGGCGTGTGTGACACCTTTTGTGTTTTTATGAGCAATGAGCGTTCAAAAGGTAACAGCGAAGAGTAGGTACCGGCACTTTACAGTTCCAAAACAAGGGTAGTTAATAATTTAATTTGTTTTTTTTTGTTAATAAAAATATTCATCTCTATAATATTGGTCCTGAATCTGAGATATATAAATATGGACCTTTACACGGGTCAGGAACAACTATCGAGATAGAACATTGAGCAAAAGAATTCCCTACATACTCAACAGTTTGCCCGAGAATATCCGACACGAGCCAAATAAGTCCAAATTTAAAAAATGCTTAAAAAAACATCTATTTGAGTGATAAAGTTGTGTATTCAAAGTGTCACTCAAGTGTTTAGCACTAAATAAACTTTGTTGAAATTATTATATAGAGACTCACACCTGCAGACAAACTGTACAAACAGTTTTGCAGGGAATTGTATATATTTAAGTTGTATACTTTAATTAATAAACAAATAAATAATAATAATATAAAACTGATAGAGTGTCGCTTTATCGGTTAAAACCTAAGTAAACGCTGTGTATAGATTGATTGAAAGATTTGTTTTTATAAAACATATATTTTTAGAAAAATACAATCAAACAGAACCATTTTCTTAAAAAATAAATTAAATAAATGCTTACAGAAATAAAGCACCGCGTAGATTATGAAATGAAATACAGAACGTGAGCCGATAGAATGTGATTTTAGTTTTATACCTGTCTCGCTCGCTTTCCGATTTCACCCAAACCCGAATCCCAATCGAAGAGCTCACGGACTGTAGGTCATTGTCTCAGTTTGAGGAAAAAATATAAAGTAAAGGAAGGTATGAAGTTTGAAGGTTTAATTATAATTATATTATCCATTCTGGTAAAAATAATAACATTATTGTCAAAAATTAAATAAAAAATTACTCATTTAAATTACATCCTTATTACCTTGTTTTATTATTTTACCTGGGAAGTTTCAATTATCCGAAACCATCATATTCCGAATTTTAAAAATTCCGAAAGTGAAATAACGTGAAATGGTAATTTTCGCCATGGATCTTATGTTACATATTATAATTAGGTTAGGTGAGGGTAGGTAACATGATATCCCAAAAAAATAGTGCGTGATGGAGTCCCTCCGCGCGGAAGAAGTGAAACCTTGGTAATGTGGAAATGAAAATAGGAAGGGGTAAAAATTGTAATTTCAAAAGAGAAAAGCTAACAATCAATTGATATTCACAAGAGACGTACCTTGACATAACCTTAAATCCGTCGCATTGTCCGTGGGATTGTTGGGTTGAACGATTAACGCAACAGTGCTTTCCTACCCCCTCCACGGTAGCGTTAAACGTTTAAGGCAACCTTGTTGGAAGTCACATTAGAAGTTTCGTTTCAAAAAATATATTATATCAGGACATGGTTTTCGGAATTATGTAAATTCGGAATGATGATGCATTCCGACAAATGAAACTTCGGAGTATTGTAGTGTATCCATTTTACCTAGTTTAGTATAATTATATGAACTATAACAATTAATAAGAGCTATATAATACTTGGGGGAATTGATTAAGTTAATAATTGCTAAGTTAGTAATAGATATTCATAATAATCTCGTTTAGGTATGTATACGCCTGATTCACGAATAAATCTAAATCTGGGTGCTTATTTTGTCTAAATATTTGCCAAATAAAGAGATGAATTTGTGAAACTATTGATACAAAGGTCAAAGTACAAAGACCAATTTAATTGCGTAATCTGGCGGATGAGAAGGTTATCGAACCCGGTACCTCTGGTTTACCGGTCCAACGTGTTAACCTCTCCACTACCCTAATGCCAGAGATAACCTTTCGAATTTTTCCTTATGCTTCGAGCGTCGATTGCATTGTTTATTTGAAAGCACGTCTTTTCCGCCATGTTATGCATTTACATTTTTATTTCTGCTTTGATATTTGTATCAATGATTCAATTAAAGAGATGTTAAACGATTATTTCGCAAGATATCCAAAAAATTACAGCCAGTATATATTCCAAACTACTTGTTCTTGACTAAATAACCTAATATTGCGCATACTCGATAAAATAAATACTTTGATAACTTTCGCATATTATTTTAGATACAAGATTTATTTATTAACCTACTGTATAGATGCGTATTACGTATCAACAATTAAGTATAAGTATTTCTTTATATCACGATTTTGCGAAAGTTACCCCACTCTTAGGGTATGTTTCCACTGCCGCGTAACATTAAAGCTGATTTACGATGAGTGTTTTTTTAGTGATACCTAGTATTTTGAACACATACGCAATACAGTGCAAACGTACGACTTGCTCGGCGTCTATTAGTACCCGATCACGTGATCTTGAATGGGGGCTACAATGTAGGCCAAATATGAACACATGATTTCTGAACGAGTCATGAGCAAAGATTTCGGGCACTGTGACGTGATTGGTTGATAAACACTTCCGCGTAGTGAAAACGTACCCTTGCTTCAAAAATATTGCATATTACTGTACACATATTACCTCATTGACAACACAAACATATATTATACATAACTATAACATTGCTATTATGATACGTTCAGTAATTATAGTCTAGCCTATTGTCTAGGTACCATTGTTTAATTGAAGATTTCTCAAATTCTCATGTACTTAATATTTTTCATCTTGGTGTGCAAATAAAGAATTGTTGTATTGTATTTTAGTCTCATAGTTTGGTGAATTTCTTTACAAAGGAACGATCAATCGATCGATTAAATGATCAGCTAGACAACAGCGAAAAGGAAGCGTTTATCTCATAATTTGAAACGATCCAAGTTATTCTAGCACTGCTACTGTAATATTGTACCTAATAAATATTCGTCGCCTAAATCAAACTAGACTTAAGTTTTTTTTCCGTATAACTAATTTTATAGTTCACAGTTCTTTGCTTTAATTACTGTAATGCTGTGTAACTACTTTAGAAGAGGGAACGTTCTTTATTCTCACAGGCATTTAATCAGAAAATTAGGCCCTGGAATCCTTCAATTCGCAAATGTCCACCGGAAAGACGCGCACCTAAATCTGCCAAAGGGAATGTTCGAGACTTTTTTAAATATATTTGTACTTATTTTGAGCGTGTATTATAGTTGGTTAAGTTTGTAGTTTATAATTGAATTAAAAATTTTAGTTATAGAATTACTTATTAATATTTTTATCACGTAATTAATAAAAAGATAGAGGTGTCAATTGCAACTATATTTAAAGGAATGTTAACGTTAAAAATTCAACGACGTAATATTTCCCATACTATTTAACGTTACGTACTTACAATGACGTATTGGGTGATTTTTCTGAGCGGTCTAACCGCGCGGTTCTAGCGTCATTCTTTTTTTTTTTACGATTTAACCTCTTCAGATCCACTAGAATCAGAACAGAAGGTTATTCTAAGACATAAACAACCGACACTTAGACCTGTGTGAACTTTAAACAGTCAACTGACGACAATCCAAGACCAGTTTCGCCGAACCATCAGTCCCTGTGCATTCCTAAGCATCGCGGTTATTCTAAGACATAAACAACCGACACTTAGACCTGTGTGAACTTTAAACAGTTAACTGACGACAATCCAAGACCAGTTTCGCTGAACCATCAGTCCCTGTGCATTCAACCCTTAATTTGACAGTGTTCGCCAGGATGAACATACTCTATGACTATCTTTTTTTTTTTTCGAACGAGAATTGTTTGCTCTATTCAACCTTAACGAGGCTTGAACTAGCGACCTTCGTTTTTTTTGCCAAATTAAGGGCTAAGTCCATAAAGACGTCGGCATCATGCCCTCCATGCTAGCCGTCTTGGGTGTTAAGACTTCATTGCAAAGGAAGTCTAGCGGCATATCGACCAAGTTTCCTTGTATCAGGTCTATTTTCCTGTTGGCGAGCGCCGGGTCACTGTGCCATAGCGTCTGTTTGTGTTCTTCTTGGTACTTCTTTAGCTCGGAGAACGAGTGGACTGCGTCAGTGGGAAGACAATGGAAGACCTGTAAAGAATAATCTAAATTAAAAATAAAAATTGGGCAAGTGCGAGTCCGACTCGCGCATGAAGGGTTCCGTACCTATATAGATTATATATATAATCTATAACAAGTTTGTTGTATGGGAGCGCCCCTTAAATATTTATTTTATTTTATTTTAAGTATTTGTTGTTATAGCGGCAATAGAAATACATCATCTGTGAAAATTTCAACTGCCTAGCTATCACCGTTCTTGAGATACAGCCTGGTGACAGACGGACGGACGGACGGACGGACGGACAGCGAAGTCTCAGTAATAGGGTCCCGTTTTTACCCTTTGGGTACGGAACCCTAAAAATGTAAAAGAGGTGACACAAGTAGCTGGACATCACGAGACTAATTCAATGAGTAATATAGAAAATGCTACTAAAACTGAACATAATTACAAAATTTTGAAGTCTTTGCTCCAATATTGGCTGAGATCTTGTCACTTGTTCCAATTAAAGCTGAATATCTTGGAAACTACTTGTCCTATTTCCGTCAAACAAAGCTAAGAACCATCTCCACGGATAAGTCTTTCGATTTAAAAAAGTA
The DNA here is from genome assembly GCA_932273695.1 of Apotomis betuletana. Classification (NCBI taxonomy): domain Eukaryota; kingdom Metazoa; phylum Arthropoda; class Insecta; order Lepidoptera; family Tortricidae; genus Apotomis; species Apotomis betuletana. The sequence goes on along the minus strand of OW026303.1, from coordinate 4,631,952 downwards.
GCACTCAATTGGTTGATCCGTTTGGGAGCTTTGATACCAGACATACACACAGATACACATGTTAAACTAATAACAACTCTCTTTTTTCGTCGGGGGTTAAAAAAAAATTATAATACGCGAATTTTGACATACCATTTTCAGAGGAAGGGTAAGAGTACGCGACAGTCATCATCATCATCATCATCTCAGCCATAGGACGTCCACTGCTGAACATAGGCCTCCCCTTTGGACTTCCATATATACCGGTTGGAAGCGACCTGCATCCAGCGCCTTCCGGCGACCTTTATAAGGTCATCTGTCCACCTTGTAGGTGGACGTCCTACGCTGCGCTTGCTGGTCCGAGGTCTCCACTCGAGCACTTTTCGGCCCCATCGGCCATCTGCTCTGCGTGCTATGTGGCCTGCCCATTGCCACTTCAACTTGCTAATCCGGTGAGCTATATCGGTCACTTTAGTTCGTCTACGGATTTCCTCATTTCTGATTCGATCACGTAGAGACACCCCGAGCATAGCCCTCACCATTGCACGTTGAGCGACTTTGAGCTTTGAGATGAGGCCGATAGTGAAAGACCACGTTTCGGTGCCGTAAGTCATCACTGGTAACACACATTGGTTGAAGACTTTCGTCTTGAGGCACTGAGGTATGTCGGACGAAAAGACATTGCGTAGTTTCCCGAACGCTGCCCAGCCGAGTTGGATTCGGCGGTTGACCTCTTTCTCGAAGTTGGACCTACCTAATTGGACCACTTGTCCTAGGTAGATGTATGAGTCAACAACTTCGAGTACCGAGTTTTCAACAGAGACTGGGATGGGCACAACCTTGGCATTTGACATGAGTTTCGTCTTGTCCATGTTCATTTTTAAGCCCACCCGTTGAGAAACTCGATTGAGGTCATCGAGCATCATGCTGAGTTCCTCCATCGACTTTGCCATGACTACGATGTCGTCGGCAAACCGAAGGTGAGTGATGTATTCGCCATTGATGTTGATGCCAAGTCCTTGCCATTCCAGGAGCTTGAAGGCGTCTTCCATAACGGCCGTAAACAGTTTCGGGGACACAACGTCCCCCTGTCTTACGCCTCTTCTCAATGGAATGGCCTTTGTGCTCTGCTCCTGAACTCGGACCGACATGGTGGCGTTACTATACAAACACTTCAACACTTCAATGTACCGATAGTCAATATGGCATCGCTGAAGTGACTCGAGCACCGCCCATGTTTCCACCGAATCGAAGGCTTTCTCATAGTCCACAAACGCTAAGCATAATGGCAAGTTATACTCTTCAGTCTTCTGTATAACTTGTCGCAGCGTATGTATGTGGTCTATGGTACTATAGCTTCTTCGGAAACCGGCTTGTTCGGGAGGCTGGAAGTCATCAAGTCTATGTTCGAGACGGTTCGTGATGACCCTTGAAAACAACTTATAAACATGGCTTAGAAGCGTGATGGGCCTGTAGTTCTTCAATAGGGTTTTATCACCTTTCTTGAAGAACAGTACCACCTCGCCTCTATTCCATGCTTCAGGCGTTTTGCCCTCGGACAAGACGGAATTAAAGAGCTTCTGGAGGACCTTAAGTACCGGTGTTCCACCCGCTCTCAGAAGCTCTGAGGTGATTCCGTCTTCGCCCGGCGCCTTGTTGTTCTTAAGGTGCTTCAGGGCCATCCTAATCTCGTACAGACTGATGTCCGGGATATCTTCGGTATAATGTCGGGACAGCTTGGCTCTTGGATCGCCTACCAAGCTGTCAACGGGCTTTGCGACTGAAGTGTATAACTGACCATAGAACCTCTCGATCTCGCCTAGAACCTCTGCTTTGGTCGACGCTATGCTGCCATCTTCCCGTTTCAGCTTGGTCAGCTGGCTTTGTCCAATAGACTTGTCCTTTGCGAACACTTTGGAGCCTTTGTTCTGCTCAATGGTCTCTTTAACAAGGTTCGTATTAAAGAGCCGCAGATCATGTCGCAAGGACTTCGATATACGTCTATTAAGCTGCCTATATGACCTCGCGTCATCGGGAGACTGCAACTGTAGCGAGCGTCGTTCAGCCATGAGGTTTAAGGTTCGATCAGACAATTTATGAGGTCTATCTTTACGGCGGGGTCTGAAAAACTTAGACCCTACCGTGTGGACAGTTTCCACTAGCCCGTCGTTGATCTCGTCCACTGAGACAAAGTTCTCCAGACAAGCGAAGCGGTTGGAGAGCTCGAGTTGAAAGCTCTCGGGGTTTTAAATATGGGCCCGAGTAGGTCGGAGCGTAGACTTCATCAGACTGGACCTTTCCAGTTTAACATTGATATTCAGTGTGCCTCTTACGATTCGATGATCACTGCCGGTCTTTACCCTATTGATCACAGACACATCACTGAAAATCCGTTTCTTGTCGGTCATGATGAAGTCAATCTCGTTTCTCGTGGAACCATCGGGACTTATCCAGGTCCATTTCCTGTGAGGCGGCTTCTGGAAGAAAGAGTTCATCATGAAGAGTTCTTCTTTCTCCAGAAAGTCGGCCAGCCTCTGTCCCCTAGGGTTCCGTTGCCCGTATCCAAATTGCCCCACTCTCAACTCATCACCGCTGTTCTTGCCCAACTTTGCATTGAAGTCCCCCATAACAACAGTGAAGTAGGTTTTGGAAGTATGTATGGCCCTACTTACGTCCTCATACATAACCTCTACTTCCTCATCAGAACGTGACGAGGTCGGTGCGTATACCTGAATGACCTTCAACGAATATCTTTTGGATATTCTGAGTATTAGGTATGCCACCCTGCTCGACACACTATCGATGGTAGTTATGTTGTTAACGAGGGACCTGTGAACGAGAAACCCGACACCGCCTTGGGACTGTTGGGCGCCCTCCCGGTAGTAGAGCAGGTTACCAGACTTGAGGGTTACGGTGTCCTCCCCCTCTCTACGGACTTCGCATAATCCTACAATGTCCCAGTGTAACCTGCTCAGTTCCTCTTCCAACTCGCAAATCTTTTCATCAGTCCTCATTGTGCGTATGTTGTGTGTTACCAGGGCCAGTCGTCGTGGGGATGGGTAGCCGGATTTCGTCCGGGGATTCTTAGCACCCCCTGCTCCGCCATTACCTTGGCCGCTACCCACGCCAGGGATAGCGGAGCTGCCGGAGACTGGGGGCCTGGTATTAATGTGACTTATCATTAAGGGGGGTTTTGCCGTACGCGCCACGCTTGGCAGGCGGGTTGGCGCGCGCAGTTTTTTTTCTTTAAGGTCTCTGGAAGACGCTGCTGCCCATCTCCCGGTATATTATTATTATTATTCCCTTAGCAGGCTTCTACTGCAACCACGGGACGATATGGTGGGGGACAATTCTAAGGCCGGTCACCCCACGGCACACGCGACAGTGATACCTTATAATTCATGTTTTCGCCGTTTGGAAACTACAAAGTATCTCTTATTAATTGTGTAGCATTAGATGATCTATTAAAGTATGATTTTGAAATACTTAACCCAAACGGCAGCGTTTGGTGTCAAGTGCAAGTCATCCAGTATTTTTATTATTTATTTAAACTTTATAGCACAGTATAAAATAGTAGGTACAAATGGCGGACTTAATGCCATAACACATTCTCTACCAGTTAACCATGGGGCCAAACAGAAACTAGTATTTTGTGTTGGATCAAAACGCAGTAGCAATTTGGTTCAAAGCAGGGTTAAGGATGGAGGATGCCGCTTTTGCTCTTCTCTACACTTCATTGTCCGATAATTAGTGCTTGAAGAAGTTGTAGTTATGATTATGACAATCTCTCAGTCTGTTAAGGCCAAAATTTGCCCCGGCAAAACATTGGAGGACATAGATAGGAGGTGTAGAGATGTGCCGGTTTCAACAAAATTTCCCAGAAAAATCGGGAAAAGTTCTCGAGAACGGCACTTCTCTAAGCAGGGGGACGTAGTTTTCAGTCACTTACATCTTCATACATATCAGTGTTCCTTCTAGAGATACTTTTCCAGACGCTCCTGTAGAAGTGCTCGCAACAAGGGTCGTCCAGGTTGATGTCTACCCTGTCCAGGTCCTCCTCCATCAAGCCGAGATGCTCCCGGAACAGCCGCTTTCTTAATGCGCCGGCGACGCGGCCGCAAGGAAACGTCTGCCCGTTCATGACGCCTTCAGTGAAGAGTTCGTCCTGGGAAACAAGGGACATACATCACATCTCCCGTAAGTGCGATTAACTGTCCGTTTCGTGGGGAGAAAATCTTACTTGCCTTGGCAAGACGTAAAACCTTAGACAAACCACGGGCACAAATTTGAAAAGCAGCGGATCGCATATTTATGGCCAGACCTAGGAATATAAAGGGCAAGATTTAATGACAGCTACTAGCAGCTAGGGATCGCCTATATCGATAAAGTCAATTATCGATGCTTATCATACAAGTGCCCCTAGCACGCTTTTTGAGTTTGTATTTTCTTGTGTAGGTACTATTCTGATGACAATTATCATAATATATTATAAAGTTCACACAGAGCAAATTTGAAATGATCGCTAGGTTATGAATACCGTTGAACTATGAAACAGTTATTATTATCTCTTTATGGACCTCTTTACATAATTAGATAAAAATCTGCTTTCCGACTTAGACACTTATAATGAAAGGAGTACTAATTGTCAATGTCGTCGGAATGAGGAAAAGTATATGAATGAAGGTTTATAAATCCTTTTGATATATATATAATTACATATTGTTTCATTTGTATACTTTCAATACATTTTCAATTCAATGGATTTTTATTTTTATAAAAAAACTTGGCGCGGTCCCTAGTATATTATGGGATAAGCATCGATAATTGGGTTCATCGATATAGGCGGTCCCTAGCTGCTAGTGGCTATCATTAAAATTTGCCCTTTATATTCCTAGGTCTGTTTATGGCCCTCACCTTTGGACTAGAAACACCTGCGATCTGAGACATAAACTAATTCACCGCCCTAGGTATGTAATGTACTATTACGACACGTATGACAGCGAATATTGAACCATATTCTTGCTAGCACTTGCTTTCCGAATAGACACGACAGAGACATAAGGACACCAAAACGCCACTTGTGTACGATTAACAATATTTGCAAACCACACTGTGGTACTTTTTATCTACTACGCCTTTGGCTTGTTATGGATGTTTTATGCACTTCTAATGTGGGGTGGGTTGGGTACAACTGTTTGATTCGGTTTGGTTAGTTTTTGCCCTAAAAGCTGCATTGTAATTTTAGCAGCAAAGAGAAATGTTACCTCACAGTTTTCTTCTCGGATATAAGAATTTCGACTTACTTGTAGGAGCACAGCGATTTCGGAATCCCTGATCCCCACCATGGACCTGTCATTGATATTGGGGCTGCCACATCTTATAGTTTTGTCATCAGCGATGATCAGTTTAGAGTGCACATACACCAGCTCGGTGACGGGATGTCCACCCTCAAGGGTGGAGTGTATACTGAGCGTCTCGCTCTAATGTTACTAAGAATGAAGGATGCTACGAATACGATACAAACCTTTTCAAATTCCAGAGTAGATCTTCCGTTGGGGATGAAAGACGTCGCAGTTTTTACGACTTTCTTCTCGGATATAAGAATTTCTACTTACTTGTAGAAGCACAGCGATTTCTGAATCCCTGGTCCCCACCATAGACCTGTCGTTGATGTTGGCGCTGCCGCATATAATGGTCTTGTCATCGGCGATGAGCAGTTTAGAGTGTACATAGACGGGTTCGCCCTCGTGATGTATGCGTCTCCCTCTAATGCTGCTAAGAATGAAGGATGCCACGACTTACCTGTAGAAGTACAGCGATTTCGGAATCCCTGGTCCCCACCATAGACCTGTCGTTGATGTTGGCGCTGCCGCATATAATGGTCTTGTCATCAGCGATGAGCAGTTTAGAGTGTACATAGACGGGCTCGCCCTCGTGATTTATGCGTCTCCCTCTAATGTTGCTAAGAATGAAGGATGCCACGACTTACCTGTAGAAGCACAGCGATTTCTGAATCCCTGGTGCCCAACATAGACCTGTCGTTGATGTTGGCGCTGCCGCATATAATCGTCTTGTCATCGGCGATGAGCAGTTTAGAGTGCACGTAGACGAGTTCGGTGACGGGCTCGCCCTCGAGCGCTAGGAGCGTGATGTATGCGTCTCCCTCTAATGTTGTTAAGAATGAAGGATGCCACGACTTACCTGTAGAAGCACAGCGATTTCTGAATCCCTGGTCCCCACCATGGACCTGTCGTTGATGTTGGCGCTGCCGCATATAATGGTCTTGTCATCAGCGATGAGCAGTTTAGAGTGAACATAGACGGGCTCGCCCTCGTGATGTATGCGTCTCCCTCTAATGCTGCTAAGAATGAAGGATGCCACGACTTACCTGTAGAAGCACAGCGATTTCTGAATCCCTGGTCCCCACCATAGACCTGTCGTTGATGTTGGCGCTGCCGCATATAATGGTCTTGTCATCAGCGATGAGCAGTTTAGAGTGCACGTAGACGAGCTCGGTGACGGGCTCGCCCTCGAGTAAAGCGCGCGTGCGCAGCCCGTGGAACGTGATGTACCGGGACGGGTCCGCGATGTCCGCCTCATACAGCCGGGTGAGGATGGCTTCTTTGCTCCTGTGGAACAGATTTGATAAACGTTAAATTGACAACATTTCAAATTTTCGTATAGTGTTAAATTTAAAATTTGTTCATTACTACCTATCACATACCCGAAATTATAAGTTTTATTAATTTTACGACAATACAATACAATACAATAGATATACTCTTTATGGCACACCTCATAGTCATAAAACAAACAGGAGAAATAATACAACGCAAGAAATTACAATTAGATGTAAACAACGGACGGTCTTATAGCTAAAGAGCGATCTCTTCCAGAGAACCTTTGGGTAGTGGAGAAGTCATGACGTCACTTTTTGGAGAAATTGACAGTCGCAACCTAGTACAATTTGCATACTAAATCCGTTTTAGTACTCATAACATCACCTACGCTCTTTTAGAATGAAGAACTTCTCAAAAGGATTTTTTAATCATACATTGGGATATCATCGAAAATGTGAAAGGTGGTGATATATTTTTTTATACTTATTTGATTATATCGGAAAAAAGCATAAAATGTCGAGTCAAAATGCCAATCTGGCAATCTGGGCATCATCATCATATATTTAAGAGCTAAGCTCTTGTCGGTGGAGTAATTTCCAGCTTATTCTACATTCCGCCTTCTCTTTTACAATCTGGGCATATGGGACGAAAATAGATGGTTTTCGAATAGGGGCCGTAAATTGTCAAACGCAGCGTGGATCGCCCTCACGCAAGATAGACCGAAGACCTGAAGATCGTCAATAGCCGATGAATACAGTTGGCTTTGGGTGCAATCTATGTTCAATGGACGTGTGGTTATAAATTATGATACGAATAATATTGAATTTATTTGAGCTGTTCACATTATTTTATACAGCGGCAAATGAATCCTAATGGTAAATGGACTCTGTGCCGCGCATTTTTTTTTATTACCTATGCAAAAAAAAATACAAACTGGTACACTTTACATGTTTCGCCAAACTGCGATGTTGGCTTCCTCAAAATTATGTTTGTTATTGTCACCAACTGATTTGATTCTGTGACAATGAAGATGGTACAAATGGTGAGGGTTACCTGCAGATGCTCTGGTAGTTCCAGTGTGTGACGGCGTGTAACGAGGTGCCGGAGGGCGCGCCCACCTCGCCCTCGAACCCGGGCAGCAGCGGCATCACCACGTACACGCGGAACGTCTCGTTGGTGAGGGTTACCTGCAGATGCTCTGGTAGTTCCAGTGTGTGACGGCGTGTAACGAGGTGCCGGAGGGCGCGCCCACCTCGCCCTCGAACCCGGGCAGCAGCGGCATCACCACGTACACGCGGAACGTCTCGTTGGTGAGGGTTACCTGCAGATGCTCTGGTAGTTCCAGTGTGTGACGGCGTGTAACGAGGTGCCGGAGGGCGCGCCCACCTCGCCCTCGAACCCGGGCAGCAGCGGCATCACCACGTACACGCGGAACGTCTCGTTGGTGAGGGTTACCTGCAGATGCTCTGGTAGTTCCAGTGTGTGACGGCGTGTAACGAGGTGCCGGAGGGCGCGCCCACCTCGCCCTCGAACCCGGGCAGCAGCGGCATCACCACGTACACGCGGAACGTCTCGTTGGTGAGGGTTACCTGCAGATGCTCTGGTAGTTCCAGTGTGTGACGGCGTGTAACGAGGTGCCGGAGGGCGCGCCCACCTCGCCCTCGAACCCGGGCAGCAGCGGCATCACCACGTACACGCGGAACGTCTCGTTGGTGAGGGTTACCTGCAGATGCTCTGGTAGTTCCAGTGTGTGACGGCGTGTAACGAGGTGCCGGAGGGCGCGCCCACCTCGCCCTCGAACCCGGGCAGCAGCGGCATCACCACGTACACGCGGAACGTCTCGTTGGTGAGGGTTACCTGCAGATGCTCTGGTAGTTCCAGTGTGTGACGGCGTGTAACGAGGTGCCGGAGGGCGCGCCCACCTCGCCCTCGAACCCGGGCAGCAGCGGCATCACCACGTACACGCGGAACGTCTCGTTGGTGAGGGTTACCTGCAGATGCTCTGGTAGTTCCAGTGTGTGACGGCGTGTAACGAGGTGCCGGAGGGCGCGCCCACCTCGCCCTCGAACCCGGGCAGCAGCGGCATCACCACGTACACGCGGAACGTCTCGTTGGTGAGGGTTACCTGCAGATGCTCTGGTAGTTCCAGTGTGTGACGGCGTGTAACGAGGTGCCGGAGGGCGCGCCCACCTCGCCCTCGAACCCGGGCAGCAGCGGCATCACCACGTACACGCGGAACGTCTCGTTGGTGAGGGTTACCTGCAGATGCTCTGGTAGTTCCAGTGTGTGACGGCGTGTAACGGGGTGCCGGAGGGCGCGCCCACCTCGCCCTCGAACCCGGGCAGCAGCGGCATCACCACGTACACGCGGAACGTCTCGTTGGTGAGGGTTACCTGCAGATGCTCTGGTAGTTCCAGTGTGTGACGGCGTGTAACGAGGTGCCGGAGGGCGCGCCCACCTCGCCCTCGAACCCGGGCAGCAGCGGCATCACCACGTACACGCGGAACGTCTCGTTGGCGCGGTGCGCGCGCATTATACGGTTGTATAGCGCTTCACCTATCTGAAAACAAAATGAAATGAAATAATTTATTCGGTACTAGCGACCCGCCCCGGCTTCGCACGGGTGCAATGCTGATATATGCATGTATTATACATATAGACCTTCCTCTTGAATCACTCTATCTATTAAAAAACCGCATCAAAATGCGTTGCGTAGTTTTAAAGATTTAAGCATACAAAGGGACATAGGGACAGAGAAAGCGACTTTGTTTTATACTATGTAGTGAAGTACACATCCCCACAAGGGCACTGTTACAAGTCAGATTGTGAATCTACTGGCGTTTCGCAAGAGGAGACCGCTTTTTAGAAGAAAGCCGAAAGAAACTCAACAGTAAGTAATTTTTCACAAATAATACTTCAATAAAACAATTTAAACGGATTATATCGTCATATTGTCAAAGGTTGACAACGGTATCTGTAAAGGTACCGAAACGTCAGGGAGGCTCAATTAATTAATATACGCGATATAATCCGTTTAAATTGTTTTATTTAAATGTGTAACAGTCGCGGAAACCGAAGAAAATATTAAATAATAATTAAAACAATTACATTATATTTGTGTTATAACTAATAGCATGGATACCCGTAAAGGAGATGAGATGTATAGATACTCCAAATCAATGTTAAGTAGGAACAAGAACATTAAAATAAATTTTTAACGATCAATTTAAAAAAACAATATATGTAATAGACAAGGTTTTCATCATTATCAGCCCACTGCTGGACATAGGCCTTTCCCATGGCACGCTATTGCCTTACGAATGTCGTCGCTCCACCTTGCTATAGGGCGCCCCACTAGAGTGGTCTAAAAATATCAAATGTTGAATATCATGTGGGCAAAGGAAAAGGACATTAAAAAGTTATAAAATTGTCATTATCGTCAACTATCGCAATAACAGATATGACCAGCCCACTGCTACTTCAACTTGCTGATTCGCTGAGCTATGTCAATTAACTTTGGTTCTTTGGTTAATATTTGGTTAAATATACGGCACTTTATGATCAGAAGGTTTCCTTTGGCATGATGGACCTTCTGAACCCTAAGAACATTTTAAGGAGGAGAGCCTTCGTCCCTTAATGATGGAAAAGAGTATATTACGGGCTATTTGGCGTATCTTGCATAAAAAATATATTCAGCAGTCTCCTAGCTGCAAGAGCCTAAACTTGGTATGTTTCGATAATTTGTTACAGTTTTTTTTTTCAAATAAGTGGCAGTAATGTAATAATGAAGTATATATTTGGAATCAGCTCGTAAAGCCTTTTCAATAGATATACGTGATGGGATTCCGAACACAAAATGTTAAAATCCCATACAAAAAATAGATAACGTCATAACTCCTTCCTGCACTAAAATTCAAGATGGCTCTCCTTTTTAAAATGTTCTTAGGGTTCAGAAGGTTCATCCTACCAAAGAAAACTTTCTCACCATCCAATGCCGTATATTGGGCTTATATGACGTGAACACCGCCCACTTTGTCGAATTACTTCGCTTCAAGTGACAAGGTTTAAGCATGTAGAAAATATTCCCTGGAGAATAGTGCAATTGTGGGTATTTGCTATTCTCCGACTCATATTAATCTGTGCAGAAACCACGGCAATCTTCTATTCATACCTGGTTCCTCACAGCCTGGCTGGTCCGCGACAGCGAGATGAAGAACTGGTTCTCGATGTAGATATAGTGCTGGGCTCTGGTGATGGTGTCCACGTACGCTTCGTGGATGCTCTGCTCCACCGTGTCAGGGTCCAGGAAACCGCACGACCAGTTATATGCGCTATAACACCTGGAACCTTCTTTCTATTTATATTCATACCTGGTTCCTCACAGCCTGGCTGGTCCGCGACAGCGAGATGAAGAACTGGTTCTCGATGTAGATATAGTGCTGGGCTCTGGTGATGGTGTCCACGTACGCTTCGTGGATGCTCTGCTCCACCGTGTCAGGGTCCAGGAAACCGCACTATCAGCTAGATGCGCTACATAACACCTGGAACCTTCTTTCTATTTATATTCATACCTGGTTCCTCACAGCCTGGCTGGTCCGCGACAGCGAGATGAAGAACTGGTTCTCGATGTAGATATAGTGCTGGGCTCTGGTGATGGTGTCCACGTACGCTTCGTGGATGCTCTGCTCCACCGTGTCAGGGTCCAGGAAACCGCACTATCAGCTAGATGCGCTACATAACACCTGGAACCTTCTTTCTATTTATATTCATACCTGGTTCCTCACAGCCTGGCTGGTCCGCGACAGCGAGATGAAGAACTGGTTCTCGATGTAGATATAGTGCTGCGCTCTGGTGATGGTGTCCACGTACGCTTCGTGGATGCTCTGCTCCACCGTGTCAGGGTCCAGGAAACCACAAGACCAGCTGGATGCGCTTCGTAACACCTGGAACAGCACATTACAGCTCTCTCATTTTGTAGCATATTTATTTCATTATAAACAACTAGCGGCCGCCCGCGACTTCGTCCGCGTAGATTTTTGATGATGACAAAGATATTAAAATAGGTAGGTAAGGAATTTTATTCTTAGATAATTCACCCCCTTAGGGGCAGAATTTTTTAAAACGCTGAAATTACTCTTTACCCCTATTTAACCCTCTTAGGGGAGGTATTTCCAAAAATCCCTTCTTATCCCTAGCCCACGTTATAAAAGTAACCTACTGTGCAAAAATCAACTCTCTAACATTGGTAGTTTCGGCTGTGCGTTGATGAGTCAGTCAGGACTTCTTCTTTTATATATATATATATATATATATATATAGATAGATGATATAAAAAAAATAAACTAGTAACTATAACTATATAATTTAAAAAAAGATCGGGACCCCGTGGTAGCGTACCCAAAACGCAGGCAGCATTCCGGCGCTGGAGCGCTTGTCTTTCATAAATAAAGATCGTGATTCGAAAGTTTTATTAATGGAAAGGAATTTCTTTTTAAATTTCGGGTTGGTGGCCATTTACACCATGTTGCGTAACTGGACGTTATTTTTTTTATTAGCCATTATAACTCAAAAGTTAAGAATACTTAAGACACGAGTGGGAAGTTAAAAATCTGAGCTAAGATTGTCGGTTAGCATCTATGATGTATCTGAGGTGAGATCTTGTTATTAGTCTGATAGTTAAACCTGTAAACATCAGACCAATACCTGGATCTTATTGCTGTAAACTACAAATAGGCAGTCGTAGAGTCGATAACAGTGACAGGACGCCTTATGTGCATTTGGTTTTTGACGTGACAACGTCTTAAATTAGGTTGCCCTCGGAGTCACTCATGAAAAAGTGTAACGCCCGCTCACGTCTGTTACGATGAGTCACCGAACGAGAGAGAGGCCCGCCGGACCGGCGAATGCCTTGCGTCTCTCTCCCACTCAAACATGATCGGTCCGCCGCGCGTTGTCACGTAAAATCTTCGCCCGTAAAACCGACTTTACAGGCAACCAGTTTTTGTGTGTTAGCGTCTATTCCAATGGGACAATTTACCAGTTATTTTATTACCTGGCAGGAGACGTTGTGAATGTCAGTGTTCAGATACTTGTCCAGCTCTTGCAACGGTTTGATCTCCGAATAGGTCTTCGGCAGCAGATACGGATAGTTTATATTTTGCCTGAAAACAATAAGTTACTTGTTTATTTTTAATTATACTTATCGACCAATGGTTGTGGCGTGAAGTGACTAAAAGTTGCGCTAGCATTACAACTTCTAGCTCACGTTAGGAAAGAAAACGGTATAGGAGAATGTGACACTTATATTGGTTCCATTAGTTTTACAGTATGTGCTTGGAACTCTCCATACAACGTGAACTAAAGAGATTCCTTAAAGGGATAGGTTCGCCTTTTATATTCTTTTGAAATGTATTTATCGTTTTTTTTAATGTAAGAAGGTATAGTTTGTTAGGCAATAAGAATACTGATAGTAAATAATAATTAACATAAAACCTTAAATAAAAATGAAAAACTAGACTTAAAAATAAACTATAGATAAAAAATTTGGCCCATTCGTTTTTTTGTGTACAATAAAGTATTTACATACGTATATGCACACATACTAAATGAAATATATTCTCTATACAGTCGGGGAATGCAAAGGTTCGTTATTTTATAAACTTAACACCGTTACATAAAGTCAAAATGTGACGAACTTTTTTATTCTCAGACAATTCATATATTTTCATAACATAAAACATAACTTTTACATAACGGTTACGGCTATACACCACGGTTACCAAGACCGGTGCAAGATAGCGAGGCTAAATTACATGTATGCTCGGGGCTAGGACATTTTTGCCAGGAATCCATACTAATATTATAAATGCGAAAGTGTGTCTGTCTGTCTGTCTGTTACCTCTTCACGCTTAAACCGCTGAACCGACTTAGATGAAATTTGGTATGGAGATAGTTTGAGACCCGGGAAAGGACATAGGATATTTTCATCCCGAATAAATTTAGTGTTCCCGTGGGATGAGCGGGTAACACCGCGGGGCACAGCTAGTAAAATATAATTTGATTTACCTACAAAGAATGGAAGAGGATCGCGCGGCAAAAAGAGCATACTTGGGGCAACCAACCGGTCGACGACCGTCGTACCGCTAGGAGACGTGGTGGAAGTGGATCTGCGTAAGCTTCAAGCCGAAAACAAGGCAAGAAACTGCGCAGGATCGGGACAAGTGGCGTACTCTCGTTTCGGAGGCTAAGATCCTAATGTTATTAAAACTATCGTGAGACATCTTTACTAATTATAAAAACGGTATAAACTCACGTAAAAATTGTCAGGAACGGCCCGACATGTTTCGAACTCATTTAGAGCTCTTCATCAGGGGTAGCTATCCGTGCTGCTACGCGACTCGCGACCCACTGTTCTTGACAATTTTTACGTGAGTTTATACCGTTTTTAGGGTTCCGTACCCAAAGGGTAAAAACGGGACCCTATTACTGAGACTTCGCCGTCCGTCCGTCCGTCCGTCCGTCCGTCCGTCCGTCCGTCTGTCACCAGGCTGTATCTCAACAACGGTGATAGCTAGACAGTTGAAATTTTCACAGATGATGTATTTCTATTGCCGCTATAATAACAAATACTAAAAATAAAATAAAATAAATATTTAAGAGGGGCTCCCATACAACAAACTTGTTATAGATTATATATATGTATAGGTACGGAACCCTTCATGCGCGAGTCGGGCTCGCACTTGCCCAATTTTTATAATTGGCTAAGATCCTGTTTGGGTCACTGAGCTAAAATAGTTAGTTAGTTAGTTTACCTAGCTTTTTCCAGTTTGATGGCGTTCCACCGTTGTATGAAGTGTCGCGCGACGTCCCTGGCCGCCGCGCCCTGCACCACGACACCGACATCGTGCCACGGCATGCGCGGCGTCGAGTTGCGGTCCACGAGGTCTGCAGGCATTCACATTACCTTACAGGTATGTCAAAACATCGAATTTCACATTACAATACTATTGAGGCGCTACCAGGGTCACCGTGTGGATGCTAAATGAAATGACCTTGCTTCGTATATCTAATTTAATTATAAGAAAGTACCGTGTCGTACAGAACCCCGATAGCGACTGCGTGTCGTCCCGGTCCGCGGGTCCTGCGGCGGGGGTTCGCGATAGCTGTGTCAGCTCATATTCCAGTACACATGTACCGTGATATGAGCTGACCACGCTAAATGTCCCTATAATACAATACAACAATTCTTTATTGCACACCAACAAGAAAAATATAACATGAGAAATCATAAATTAAATAATGGTAGACAATAGATGGTTCCCTAATAGGGATAAGTTCGCCTTTGTACATATTTCATTTGTTATCAATGTATTTATAACCAGTTGTTGTGTACAATAAAGCGTTTACATACATACATACATACATACAATAGGCGGTCTTATCGCTAAAGAGCGATCTCTTCCAGACAACCTACCTCTCTACTACTCTCTTTCACCATCATTTTTTTTTTTTTTTTTTTATGTCAGGGGGCAAACGAGCAAACGTATCGCCTGATGGAAAGCGATTACCGTCGCCCATAAACACCTGCAACACCAGAGGAGTCACAAGTGCTTGCCTACCCGGAGGACGAAGATAGAATGCCTCTATGCTAGTAATTTCACCGGCTATCTTACCCCAACACCGGAACACAACAATTCCCTTGCCCTTATCCCATTTATTTAGGGTGGGGGCTGCATGTTTTCTTCCGCCATTCTTCCCTATTACTCGTCATCTCGTCATTTACTTCCTCCTTATTCATATCATCTTTCACACAATCCAACCATACCATCGCATACAAATCTTTACATCGCCGACCCGTTACCTAATGCTATCAAAACTGCCGAGGACAGAAATAAGTGGTGCATGGTGCTGATGCACTTGATAGTGACGAACATTAATATTTAGCCCGTCAAGTGTCAGACCTTCCTAGAACAAAACACCGCGAAATGTCCCATACAAACAAGAAACGGCTGAATTTCCGCTAAAGATGGGAATTTTACCTACCCCGAGAATAATTATATGAGATGTGTTATATATCGTTAGAGAGCTAGATAAATTTGGAATTCGGCACAATATGTTATAATAGCCGCACTTACTTGTAGTGAGAGGTAGATTTATTTATATTCCAAGATGTTCGCTTTCCGTCACATCCGTCACTAATCATTTACAATTTACACTCAATTTAAAACCACATATCACATTTTACATACACTAAAATGATACTGGCTAGTTTATGCGTCAATTTTACGTAAATTCACTACTAAACACCTAATAATTACTTCACAACAAATATTTATTTACGAGAACGTGCGCGCACGCTACAAACTTGCGCCGTCCAAATCGCAACTGTCATGGCGGATTTGCCGCGAAATTGAGCACTGTTTGAACAAAATCATAAATCTATCAAAATTCCCAAAACCTTACACCAATCTAATATATGAAATGAAATCCTGAGAAAGTGTATTATAAAACTATTATTTGTTCGTAAGGTTTTGAACAATTGAAAATTAGGAAACAAATGAATTACGACGGCCATCATTGCAAAATTATTGCGTCATTCAAACTTGAGGACTTTTTTCACTAGGAAACAATGTCGTGCGGCTTTTAACATTAAAAACGAAAACCTTATTTAATTGCCAGTAATTTGATATATAATACATAATATAAACACTTTCCGTTTAAAAGATTTGGACATATTTATTACACGACACGACACCTCAAATGCAAGTGATTTTCGAAATGGCGGACGAATTCCGCCAATGTAGAGAAAAAAAAATATTTACACGTCACTATTGAGGATTCTGATTGGTTAAAAATCAAATTTGTGTGCTCTGATAGCTGCTGTTGGATAGTAAAATATCTATCAAGCTGCCACCATAACGAATCGATGCAGAGAAATTGATCCAATGAGCGGTTTGGGCTGTAGACTAGCGTGTGTCTACTGGACGCTACCGGCACAAAATTGCTGTAGACTAACGTTAGTCTACTGGACGCTTGACGGGTTAGACACGACCTACAGCAATGAAGATGCCGACTAAGAAGAAGATATAAATCTTATTTCTCTTTTCGAATGTTAACACATGATCGACATGGGGTATTTTTCTGCAGTGACTTTAAGGTATCTCTCGCTTGACATAAAATACACAGGCAATATCCAATGTACACATGGATATTGTTCGCTATTCATCATCATCATCATATCAGCCTATAGACGTCCACTGCTGGACAAAGGCCTCCCCCAAAGTTCTCCACAACGATCGATCTTGCGCCGCCCTCATCCAATTTCTACCCGCGATCTTAACCAGGTCGTCGGTCCACCTTGTTGGAGACCTTCCAACGCTGCGTCTTCCGGTCTGCGGTCGCCACTCAAGAACCTTTCTGCCCCAACGGCCATCGATTCTACGAGCAATGTGCCCCGCCCACTGCCACGTAAGTTTGGCGACTGTCTGAGCTATATCTACGACCTTGGTTCTCTTGTTCGCTATTGGTGATTTTAAAATAACCAAATAGCAAAAATAATGGCTGTGCCACGAAAAGGTCTCATCTCAGCATGACGCTAGCTCGAGAGCCAGCGCTGATCTTCCAGTGGGACTATAGGATAAAATAAGGAGGCCAACGGACCGTATAGCGCAATGATGACGTCATTACAGTTTTGACAGTTTATAAAAAGGACCCGTTTTGACCTGTCAGTCAAGTACCCAATTGAGGTCACATAAGGTCGGAAAATACTACAAGCGCTACGGTATTTGAGGACAGTTCAAATCAGTTACTCTTTATGATATGTCTAAAACGATCCGTTAGTATGAAGTTTCTATAAAGATCCTGGCTTGTGACGTCATAAAAACAGTATTCAAGCCACGTCATTTAAGTTTATGTTCAAGTAAAAATATTATAATGTCCAAAATGTAGTGGTAGTTTATTTTATTACCTGTATTTTTGAAAGTCAGTTTAGTGTTTTTTAAGATACAATTTATTTACAATATAGTCACATACCGTATTGACATCCAGCCACATTTTTAAGACAACGACCTGCTCTACCTCTTTCTATCTCTATAAATCAGCTGTGAATCTTCGAATTTAACTTTAACATAAAAAACGCATCAGTAAACTCACCAACAAAAGGTAGATCCAAGCTATTAAAATCCTTCACAATAAAATTGGTGTAGTCCTTCCCGATCCACAGCTTTGAGTTCCCTTCAATGCCCTCCAACTTGTCCTTGGTGCTCTCTGTGATCACCCTTCCTTCCACAACTTGGGCTAACGGCGTCGGTTTACTGACGCTTTTACTTCTGGTCACCATGCCCTGTAGAAAATAAACCTAATTAAGGTCTTCGCACATTACAACAACTCAACGGCGACTCGATTCTATGCCAAATATTGAAATTTAAGCCCTATGTCATATTTTCTAGGTTTAATTTCAAAAAATATATTAGTAGTGGACGACGAGTGGACGACGCGTCGTCGCGCGTTTGAAATTAAACCTAGAATATATGACATAGGGCTTAAATTTCAATATTTAGCATAGAATCGAGTCGCCGTTGAGTTGTTATAATGTGCGAAGACCTTTAACATTGCAAAACCATCTGGAAGTTATATTTTTTAAGCCCTGAGGAAAAAAGAGGGGTTATAAGTTTCACATGAGTATCTGTATGTCTGTGGCATCGTACACAAACTGATGGACCAAATAGTGTTTTTTTTAAATTAACAAGACTTGATTGAACTTCATCGACCTGAATGGCGGGAGGCAGCTCAAGATAGAAGATGGCGTTCTCTGGTGTCGAAGGCCAAGATCCACTTTGGGTCGTTGAGTCAGCGCAGTAAGTAGACAACTGAACTGTTATGTCCGGATCCGGATGTATGAAATAGTTGATAATTACTCATCGTTCAGCGATCTTAATTTTGAACAAAAGGAGGCTTATCTTTTGCCTAGTTTGTTTTCTTTTAGGATATTTATTTATTTATTGAAAAAACAGGTTACATAACATTACAGTTTTCACCAATGCGTCATGAACCGAAAAATGTTTATTTTGACCGCGAAACGGCGTGGCCCCGTTGTTCCGACATCTCGGGTGTTGGATTTGCTAGGTAAATAAATAAATTGATAAATTGATGTCTCACCTTAGTAGCCAACGCGTCTGTCAACAAAACTTGATCATTGGACTGCGCGTATTTCTCAGCTTTCTTCCTCTCCGAATGATCAAACTTCTGTTCATTCCTCTCCGCCTCATATGGCGGGTACACTATGCTCAGCACGTCCTTGGACCGCTCCGTGATTTTGTTCAGGACGTTTCGTCTGTCGACGGGGCTGTCGTCCTTGTCTGTCCGGACCGCTGGGTTGATGAGGAGATGGTCGCCGGGCTGCAGCTGCGGCAGATCGGTGTCCGGCGTGTTGGGTTCCGTGGGGTCTGGGGTCGGTATTTCTGGTGCTGTGGGGATCTGTATTGTGCTGGAAATTTAAAACAGAATAAAGCTAAAAAATTTTTTTTTTTCACAAAGCTCACATGGATAAAATACACAGGAATATCTTGCCCTATATCCTGAACTAGGCTGGGCCTTGGAGTGCACTAAACACGATGATGTTAATTAACATTATGTACAGATTATGTTAGCTAAGGATGCGAAGAAAGCTAGATTTGCAGAAAAGTATTTTAATTGAGTAAACACAGGTGTTTGAGAAGTGGGAAACTAAATAACCGTAAAAAATACCGTTAAATAATAAACCGTAATGTTTTGTTTTGTGTAAATATGCATGTGTATTTGATCCGTAGCATGTAAAATAATTAAGTGCCCTCTGACACTGATATTGCTGTGCCCTTGCAGGGTGTCACATGTCTCACTATTTTTTACAATTCCATCTATATGTTATAATGTGATATGCAATAAATAAATGATGATGATGATGAATAAGAGTATAAGCAGGGTTCGTAAAATGCGAGCAAAATTCAATGAAATGTGTTCGTCACTGGTCGACATACGTCATTTCAATCGATTTTGCTCGCATTTTACGAGCTCTGGTTAAAAGCAATAAGATTTAGGACATAAATAAAGAGTCCAGAGGAAAAATATAGCCCATATTACCATATCAAAAGAGAACTTAGAGGCCATTAATTAATTACGTAAGGAGAGAAAGGTTATTTATCTGGTGACTTGCACCAGTATGAGCTTGCACCAAAATTATCCCTACGTAATTAATGAATGCCTCATTTTTAAGAGTAACAATATTTGTCTGCGCTATATGTACTAGTTGTAGATGTTATCACATTTCCTGATTAAACGGTAGTACGGGTTTAATACACTTAAAAAAAGCAGTTTCGGTACTTACTCATTCGGCCCAATAACGAATTCTTTATTATGCCTGGCTAGCTCTAGGTTCACGTCGATCCCGTTAGTCTGCGGCAGGAACATGCCTCCCCCCGGAGAACTGGAGGTTTTCTTCTTGGACCTGATCGTGTTGGTTGGTTGCGCGATGTTGCCGAGGTCCGTCAACCTGTTAACATTATGTTTGAGGCATATTAGGCACAAATAAAGGTATTATATATTTATGGAATTTATAGAAAAAAATCGTCGTGGTGCGCCCAGAACACCTAGGTTACCTGTGTCTATAGTCGTCCCAGCGGCCGTAGCACAGGTCGATGCCCCCGAGGAAGGCCACGCTCTGGTCCACGACGACGATCTTCTCGTGGTGCGCCCAGAACACCTAGGTTACCTGTGTCTATAGTCGTCCCAGCAGCCGTAGCACAGGTCGATGCCCCCGAGGAAGGCCACGCTCTGGTCCACGACGACGATCTTCTCGTGGTGCGCCCAGAACACCTAGGTTACCTGTGTCTATAGTCGTCCCAGCGGCCGTAGCACAGGTCGATGCCCCCGAGGAAGGCCACGCTCTGGTCCACGACGACGATCTTCTCGTGGTGCGCCCAGAACACCTAGGTTACCTGTGTCTATAGTCGTCCCAGCGGCCGTAGCACAGGTCGATGCCCCCGAGGAAGGCCACGCTCTGGTCCACGACGACAATCTTCTCGTGGTGCGCCCAGAACACCTAGGTTACCTGTGTCTATAGTCGTCCCAGCGGCCGTAGCACAGGTCGATGCCCCCGAGGAAGGCCACGCTCTGGTCCACGACGACGATCTTCTCGTGGTGCGCCCAGAACACCTAGGTTACCTGTGTCTATAGTCGTCCCAGCGGCCGTAGCACAGGTCGATGCCCCCGAGGAAGGCCACGCTCTGGTCCACGACGACGATCTTCTCGTGGTGCGCCCAGAACACCTAGGTTACCTGTGTCTATAGTCGTCCCAGCGGCCGTAGCACAGGTCGATGCCCCCGAGGAAGGCCACGCTCTGGTCCACGACGACGATCTTCTCGTGGTGCGCCCAGAACACCTAGGTTACCTGTGTCTATAGTCGTCCCAGCGGCCGTAGCACAGGTCGATGCCCCCGAGGAAGGCCACGCTCTGGTCCACGACGACGATCTTCTCGTGGTGCGCCCAGAACACCTAGGTTACCTGTGTCTATAGTCGTCCCAGCGGCCGTAGCACAGGTCGATGCCCCCGAGGAAGGCCACGCTCTGGTCCACGACGACGATCTTCTCGTGGTGCGCCCAGAACACCTAGGTTACCTGTGTCTATAGTCGTCCCAGCGGCCGTAGCACAGGTCGATGCCCCCGAGGAAGGCCACGCTCTGGTCCACGACGACGATCTTCTCGTGGTGCGCCCAGAACACCTAGGTTACCTGTGTCTATAGTCGTCCCAGCGGCCGTAGCACAGGTCGATGCCCCCGAGGAAGGCCACGCTCTGGTCCACGACGACGATCTTCTCGTGGTGCGCCCAGAACACCTAGGTTACCTGTGTCTATAGTCGTCCCAGCGGCCGTAGCACAGGTCGATGCCCCCGAGGAAGGCCACGCTCTGGTCCACGACGACAATCTTCTCATGGTGCGCCCAGAACAGCACGCCGGCTCGCGCGTGGTCTGGGTGACGGAAAACCTACGTTACCAACGCACGGGTTATCCACGATCCGCGCTGACACTTTATTGAACGGGCATGTTGGTTTTGTATGTTTCAAATTGTCTTAATACGCCCAGCACTGAGCCGAGGCCTATACTAATATATTTAAGTCCAGTTTCAATTATTTTAATTCAGATTTTAACGACTTTTGTAATTATGAGAGTATAAAAGGAATAAATAATTTGTTCAATTCTCGAAATCAAAAAGTACGTCAGTTTAGCTTCGCAAAGCGAAGCCCCTAGAGTTTAAAAGGAAACCATATAATATTTAATGTTTCTATGAAAATAAAAAAGGAAACATTAGCGGCCAGCTACATACTAGATATCGATAATAAAACAAACCAACTTGATCAGATCGGCGCAGAGTCAAGAGTTGATACAAAAAAGGAAAACTAAGAAAATGTTGGGCGCAATTAGACGCCTGTTTACGAACCCCAACGATAACGTTCTTAGGTGCTTTAAAACAGTGCCCCTTGGTGCAGTGTGAATTGGTTGGTGGCATAACTTTAAATTTTTCTACATTTTTATTATTTTCTCGCAGTCGAAGAGAAAAACAGAGTGTTTACCCGTAGACAAAAGCCATAATGACACGAAGTGATTACAATTGGCCGACATTGTACTTTAAATTGTATGTTTTCTTACAAGTAAATGGAAATGAACTAACCCATGAAGTCGGTTAAAAATAGGCAACCTGCCTACTAAATATAATTGACTACTAGTTCATTGAAAGTTATCGTGACGTGATGATCTAAGGCTCGTTCAAACCAATGGCAGCTTTTACTGATCGGTTCTAACCCGTATTATACATGTACAGCATTATCACACATATTTGCCATAGTCGTCGTAAAGTTCATCTTATAACAGTTATGTTATAACCATTCTCTCAAGGGATTAAAAATAGCTTAGTTCACTTATTTTGAATCAAATATTGGGCTTAACGATCAGAAGTTTTATCCAAATAAAAAAAAACAAAAGAGTTTTAAGAGATAACCTTAACCTGTTTCAGATATTTTTTAAATGGCCCTGAATATTTCAGATAGCAAAAGTGCTTTTGTTTTATTGGAATCTTAAATAACAACAAACACATTTACAACATGTCTTCTGGTTCAACTTAAGCTACACTCTAGTCGGTGTAGCAACTGCCAGCCGTTTCTTTCTTGGGTTTTCTCCATCACCTTATGGTGAAGACATTAGTTTAACCCTTTCGTTTGCTCAAAGTAATATCGTCTTGGCCTTCCTCTACCTTACTTTCCCTCGATTTTTCCTCCTATGATATTCTTGAGGAAAAAGTCATGTCTTTACAGGAGGGTTATCATAATTCCTCTTCTATTCTCTATTAGTGTGCAACAACATTTATGAATATTAAATTTAAAAAATGGATATAATGCATACCTTAATATTTTCACTGGCCAGTCTGCTCTTGCTGTAAAAGCTGTTAATACCAAGCGCCATTCCTACTTCTTTGTACAGCATTATGAAGATCTTCACACCTTGAGCCTAGAATAAAACAAATTATTAAGTATTTTATTTATTACTGACCCGGATTCACACGGGTGCAATGATAAATTAGGCATGTATTATACATATACCCCTTCATCTTCAATCACTCTATCTATTAAAAATCCGTAGCGTAGTTTTAAAGATCTAAGCAAACATAGGGACAGACAGACAGGAAGCGACGTTATTTTATACGTAAGTCCATATTATAAGATGAATTAAATTAACAAAACATTTTGTTGACGACGCGGTTGGCGCAGTGGTATATAGCAGCTGCCTACTGAGCCGGCGGTCCTGAGTTCGAATCCCGGCAAGGGCATTTGTGTGATGAACACGAATATTTGTGCTTTGGTCACGGATTCTATTTGTATTTAAGTATGTATTTATCTATATAAGTATGTTTATCGTCGTCTAGTGTCCATAACGCAAGCCTACTAGAGCTTACTGTGGGACTAGATCGATTTGTGTAAGATTGTCCAATATTTATTTATATTTATAACACAACATTAAATAAGAAATAGTATCTCAAGAAAAGATAGGACCCAAATTTATACCAGACGAATCCTACCGACTGCGCCAGTTACACAAAATGACCACATACCCATAACCTACCGCTTTCCTCTTCAGTATCGTGTCCAGCCGCCAATAGTTCCCGTTGAGCGCGGGCCGCTTCATGTATAGAAAATATATGACCCAAATATACCAAACAAATCCTACCGACTGCGCCAGTTACGCAAAATGGCCAAATACCCATAACCTACCGCTTTCCTCTTAAGTATCGTGTCCAGCCGCCAATAGTTCCCGTTGAGCGCGGGCCGCTTCATGTATATCTCGGGGCTCAGCCACCAGTCCGCGATGAAGATCTCCTCCCTGGCGAGCTCCATGGCGTCGCCCACGGCCGCCAGGTACGGGGAGCCGTCCACGAACGTGCCCACTGCTGTGGCCGCGCGCGGCGGCGCGAATGAGTGGTGGACGTTTGGGTGGGTGAATTCACGGGCTAAAAAAAGAAGTTTCTATTTAAACCATGAATACAAAGATCAAAGCTTAAAGAAAAATTGAAAAAGGAGCTACCTGGTGGAAGGGACCGGGAATCGAACCCGGTACCTCTGGATTACCGGTCCAGCGCGTTAGCCACTTCGCTACCCTCGCTCCACGTAGACCTGACGAATATTTCCTTATGCTTTGTTTGTCGATCTTTGCATTGTTTATTTGAAAGGTTTTTACACCTTAGCGACCTCTATGTGAATACGTTAATATTTCACATCTTACTGCACCACTTTACAGCGGTGAACGAGCAAGCAAGAGAGGGCGCTGTTAGTTTGGTGTACCTACCCACAAATTAATAAAAATGAGACATTACATGTTTCAAAAATTTAAAGAAGTTTCTGTCAAAAATTACATTTTAGTGGCAAGCCTTTATAGCCGACTGTACTTTTCTTTGAATATCCATCAAATGCTCACTGAGACGATTCTAAAGAGCCCAAGCTCGGTAGGATTGCTTTTTCTATTATAGAGTTCCTATGGCCACCTTCCGGCTCCAACATCAGATCAGCCCTATGGTACCATATTATTGTATTGTCATCAAAGTTAAGTAAGTATGAAAAATTTCAGCTCAATCGGTTGACGATATCTGCTTCAAAATTGAGTTGCAAGATTTCACCCGAACAAACATACTTTAAACATACCATGCAAGTTAAATAAAAGCTTTAAAAAATAATAACTTCATACCAATTTGTTGTCGTTTGTCATTTACTAGGTTAAAATTGGGATGACGACTGATGTTAAATTCTACAGCATACTGTAGTTTATGAACAAAATTAGCTCAATACCTATGTCATGAAACAAAGAGAAAAGAATCGGATGTCTGTAAAGTCGGTTTACTGACGATAGTTGAACGTGACAACGTCATGAGAAAATACTGATACTGAACGCGGAGGCCGATTGTGCCTCTTTGTCGCTCGTTCCGCGCTCTCGCTTGCACTTTAAGCCTTAAATGGAACGCCTCAGAGCGAGGTAACGCCGCATGAGTCATGTTTTTTCGTGCGTGCAGCCGGCTCCATCGAATTATAAGACGTTGTCACGTCAAAAAAATGTTTTTTTTTTTAAATATGTGACTTCAAAGCCTACGCTAATTGTGTTTTTATTTTAAATCCAAAAGAAATTTCGAATCCTCCTAATTTAACAAAACAATCATTGTATGACAACCATGAACTAAAACGCACTTTTTCACGCTGAAAATGGCAAATTACTTATTGTCTCGAAACAAATATTGGTACCCATAACATACTCGTGTGATAACGTCACGATTAGGTGGCCATTTCTATGGAGTGTTTTTAGCGCTACATAGAAATGTTGAACTTTGACGGTTATTTCTGACTTTTAGAGCAGTGTAAGTGTAGTTAGTCTTATAGACATTTGATCCCAAAATAAAATAGAATCACATCCTCAAAAAACATGAAAAGCGCAGTCACAAAAATGTTTTTTTTGACAGAATCTTATTAGCACTGTGGTATATTATAACGAATGTGTCCTATCTATACAAAAACTAGTATTGAACTCACCAGACTGATTAGCAATAGCTTTGAGATACTGCATCCACTCTTTGCTCTTGCGTTTCGTCCAGCACTTGATGACCATCTGCCGGCTCTGGTTCAGGATGTGAAGCCCGTGGTTCAGCCCCGTAGAGTACATGCCGCTCGATACTTCGAAGCTATGGAAATAGTATTTTATGCAACCGTTGTATAAGAGGGGGCAAAAAACGCGAGTGACATGGGTTACGATGTGAGCGTAGCGAACATCGTAAGAAAAATGCCACGAGCGTTTTTTGACCTACTTATACAACGTTGCATACAATACTTTTTCTACGACTTGACATTTCATAAATAAAATGCAAATAAACAACAAAGAAAATAATGACATGTTCCCGCTCGGAATCAACGAAATTAAAAAAAAAAATTGTCTGATAAACTATTTTTTTATTGACGTCCTTCTGTCAAAAAATATGAACTTATACATAAAGGTATACGTTCACTATACTAAACATCCATGCACTGAAGACAAAACTTTTTTTTTAAGTTGGTAGCAATGCCTTAGTACAATAAGTTTTTTTTTTTAATTTCAAATTGTGTGAATGCAGCTGTTTATCTTGTAATCTGTGGTACTAAGTGATGCTTTTTTGGCGACATTATAACATCGTTTAGCAGTGTTTTTTTGGGCAGTAGAGTATAGACTTTTACAGACTTTCATAATTTATGTCTTTATATTAGAGTTAGTAACTATATAAATGACAGAAAAAAGTACTGGAGTAGAAAAATATTAATTCATTGGTAGCACAGCTCATTCATGAAAAATATACCAAATGTGTTATATGTATATACGTGGATAGAGTGAAATTATCATTTACCCAAAGGGTATAAAAAACAGGACCCTATTATTAAGACTTCGCTGTCCGTCCGTCTATCTGTCTGTCCGTCTGTCACTAGGCTGTATCTCATGAACCGTGATACTTCGACAGTTGACATTTTCATAGATGATGTATTTCTGTTGCCGCTATAATAACAAATACTAAAAAACATAATAAAAAGGGGACTCCGGTACAACAAACGTTGCGTTAACTTTGCACCTCATTCGTATCCGGCGCCATACATAACAGGTGCAAACTTAACTCAGCCAGTTAAAATGGGATAAGTGTTTGTACGGAACCCTCAGTGCGCGAGTCCAACTCGCACCTGGCCGGGTTTTTATTTAGTAAATTTAAGGTAAATGCTGGGCAGAACTCAAAAAGCGAAAATCATGGTCTCCTGAGGTGATATTAACGCGGTGGTAAGGATTTTAGTACTTACCTATTACTAATCCGTCCGTTATTAATGTAAATGTTTATCCCAGATACAATTAAGCTACCACGATATACTGGCACCTTGATTGATTTTAACACATTCACTGCCAGGGGGCGTGGCCTAGGAACAAACTTGTATGACGGTATAGTACAAATTTTCTAAGCTAAGCTAATCCACTTAAGAACTGAATACCATTGAATGGTAAACCACAAATTAAGATAGCGAGCTCGTAGTAAAAGCAGATTGTAACCACCTTGGAAGGTTAATATAGATTATCGACTCTATTTCCTTAGCCATGAAACTACAAAATACACTAACAGAATAATGGTAATCATAACTTTTTTGGAATTTTACAACCGTCCGACTCTTCACAAGAACGTATTTTCTTGAAAAAGGACTATGAACTCTCATCATCAACCATTTTAAACCTATTCAACAAGGAATAAGGTTGAAAATTCAATATCCACGCAATGTAGTTCTAACCTTTTTTGTAAGTAACTGGTTGGCGCTTACGAGAACAAAAGCAGATAGGATTGTATTAGACACAATGCCATTGTGAATGCAGGTAAGTGGATGAGCTTAGTTTATTTTTTTTTTACTATAAATGCATATATGCTTCGCTGGCCGTGAATGCGTTATAGCCCAACGGGGTGTTTTCCAATCCGCGCCATATTGCGGTTTTTTAGTGGTACTAATTTATTTCACTGGCAACGACACATTTTTGGTAACTGACGTTGAAAGTCAGTGAATGTCACTGATATAAACAAAGAGGAACCAGGACTCAATATTCCGCAAAGAATAAGTATATTTTGGAAAATAAAGCCAAAACTATTCACGGAGATGTTATCTTTTTAATAGGATTCAATATCTATTTTGCAATCAAAAATAGAAACTTACGTTTCATAATTCATATATATGACCAAGGATCATCATCTTTTATCTTCCTTGATATGACGTATGCACATTATTGCCATATGAAAGCTGTAGCGCCACTATCTCTGGGCCCGACTGACGCTTGTTAGGCTTTAATATATGACGCATTGGTGTTATATCGTGAAGCAAAGCGTAATGATAAGACGATGCAAATACGATGCTTGTATGTGAGACGTACACATGATTATTTAGTTTGAAATAAACCATGTTAAGTAATTAGCACATTGTTGATCCTCAAACTATACTCACATTTCCATGGGCTGCATGGAATGAAATTATAAAAATATATTACTGTTTGCAACTTATAAAAATAATAGGCAAAATAAAGTTGATTATTTCGAGTGGAGTTAGCAATGCTTGCCTGTGGTGCTTAAGGGCTTGTGTAAAAACCACGCGAATCTTTTTCGGCTACTTGTCGCCAATATTTCGTAAAATAGACTCGCTATTTTGAAGTATTTAACAAGTGAATATTTATATTTAACGAAACCGAGAAAAAGTATCTACTCATAGATTTTTTCTTAGTTCGTACACTGTAAAAAAATACACGTAAGGTCTCCTTATACCCCTCCCTCCCACAATGTGACCTGTAGTGATTTTCTTCGTGAACCCACATAAAAAGAAAGAATAACATAATACGGTATTTGATGACAGCTCAAATCAGCTACTCTATGAAATGTCATATAAACTATCTGCTAGTATGAAATTTCTATGAAGATAACTACTGGCTGGTGTCGTTGTCTTCTTTTTAGTTTTTGTCCAATTTTTTAAAATTGTATAATGTCCAAAAGCTAGTGGTAGTTTATTTGGTTTCGTATATAATAATAATAATAATATAATAAATATCGGACAACCTCACACAAATCGATCTAGTCCCAAATTAAGCTCAAGAAGGCTTGTGTTATGGGTACTAGACGACGATATACATACTTATATAGATAAATATATACTTAAATATATAGAACAACCATGACCCAAGCACAAATATTCGAGTTCATCACACAAATATTTGCCCCGGCCGGGATTCAAACCCGGACCGTCGGCTCAGTAGGCAGATGTCTACAAACCGAGCCAAACGCGTTATTTATACGTGTGTATTTAGTTTTGATTATACAATTCATTTTCACAATAGTCAAATATCGTATTGTGTTTCGAAATAAAACATTATGTTAAGAGTCCGCAGCAAGGTCCGCTCAACTCCGCGTTGAGATCGCGCGCTTACGCTTTAAAATGTTGTTGTTTCACCTAGAGGAAGACAGGGCGCTAGCAGTAAAGCGAGAGCGCGCTAGGAGCAAAGAGTATGTAATCACTACGTTTTAAGAGACGGGAGTGCCATACGAAACATACTGCCAATATGAAGCCGCAAACAATATCAGTGTCAGTGTCAACTCATGACATAATGCCAACATCAAGAACAAAATAGGGATGTCACATGTTACACAAATTATCGAATTATCGATATCGATATCGGTATTTAAAAAAAATGGTTCAGGCGGGGTTCGCATTCGCACCCGCGTCTCCAACGGCTTTCCGGTAATTTAAATCATTAAATATTTCGCTTCAATGTAAACATTTGGTTTACTTTAGGTTACTGACTTCATAAAAAAAAACAAAAGTGTGCAAATAATTTTATTTCGTTCAAACTTTGCTTGGCTTGCTGATAAACATAGACGAAAAAAGCCGTTTCATCACTCCAGTCTGTGCTCCAGGTTGGAAGTTCTGCAACACAAATAATACAGGGTAAACAGAAGATTACAGAGTAAAATGAATCTGTTTGTCCAGATGAAACCGTACCATTCATAGTCCATTGAAGATTTTTCGTAAAATATTTCTGTGACCATAATCTAACTCAAACTGGCATAAAAAGTAGTGGCTTTTGCTTGAAGAAAGATATTCCGTATTTACCCAGGTATTTTTCACTTCAAATGAAAATTATCGATAAAACTTACATACAGCACTATTGTTTACATACGTATAAGGGTATGTATTATTTTACCCGAAATACCAAGTTTTCAATGAAACTTACGATTAACATGGTTATAACACGCAGTAATTAATTATATTTTTTACTTACCGATCTTCGTCCGGTGGAAATCTTGCCATGAATAGTCTTTTTTGACCGTCCATTCGACACGTTTTCATTCTGCATATTTCGCACTTTTTCCTTTTCAATCCACTCATTTTTGCAATTGTGATTGTCTTGTGTACCTTCTAGACGACCACTACACCCAAAGAATGCAAATTATTAGATTATTTGTGAAATTTGAATTATTTTAAAAGATCGCAGAACCTTGACAAAACCAGACAACACAACAAAAGAGAAACGTCAACTAATATGGCATGGCGGACAAAAATGGCGGCTGAAGTACAACCCGCCTAAATTCGATTGTCGCCAATAGGGAAGATGCAGATATAGTATTTATCAATATTTTGTGGCTAAAATGTTAAAATAACGTAAAAGAAAGGTCATTGCTACATTTTTATTTTAGTTATTATCGATTTTTAACAATAATTATGAATTAAAGTAACGTGAAACGGAACGTTTTTTCTTACACCAATCAGCGTGTAGTGACGTCATCTTTGCAAGTCAACCAGACGTCTACATTATTTAACGGCATAGTTGATAGTAAATATTATTTTATTGTGAAAATTTATTGCACATTTCGAATAAAAATGGAACTTGGGTTCATTAAAGCAGACTCCAGGAATCTGCCGCAAGTTAGTTTTGACATGGTCATACATTTTCCTGTTGAAAGTGCAGAGTTTTTTCAAGTATATTATGTGTTATTAATACTTAAATAGTTTGATTGAGACTAGTGAGATTGTATTTTATTTAGATTTCTTTCAGCAGTTTCTACACATAGCAATTATTTCAGGTCAACAAGGGAATCTTATGGTGACAACGCAATCGGTTACGTACAAATAAAAAGGAATGGAGAACTGTGTATTATAAAAAGTCGAGTTACTCGGGAGCTCAAAATAAAAAAAAGTTATCGCGTAACAGCAGTAAACGAAATGCAAGGTTTGGTTCAGTCCTGCCAGTGTGAAGATTGTGCAGGTTCTATATTATATACCTACTACTTACTAATGTAATACATTTTCTTAAATTTTTAGGTGGATATTTTAAACGAATTTTTGAATGCTGTAAAGGAAAAAGATTGTGAAGCAAGTATTGAACGCTACTTTCAAGAAAAACAAAACAATATAAGCATTCATATATCTGTGTTCAAGCTTGGTTGGAAAGTTGGAATCACCACAACAATTTCTTGAAATATTGTCAAAGGAAATGACGGCTGACAAAATGCATATGATTTTTTCCACCACCAAATTTCAAAGTGATTCCTCATTGTGGTTCGAGTTGAGGTATGATGTATGGCTTAGAACTTAGTTTTATTCATATTATGCTTATTTTCATACATACATAAGTACATAACAGAGTTTATTAGGTATAATTTTATTTTAAGTATGTGATTGTTTTTCTCTATTTGCAGGTATGGAAGGATCACTGGCTCAACTCTTTATGAAGCTTCTCACTGTAAACTTAAAAATGGTTCTCTTCTGAACAAAATTATGGGGCAACAATCAAAATTTTGCGATGGAAAGAGGGAAAAAACTAGAGAAAGAAGTTCTTAATGTTCTGGGCAAAAAAGAAAAGGTAAGACCATACACTATTCTTATGCTTAAATATTTTAAAAGTTTGTGTAAGTATTCAGTTTCAGTAACATTTTCGTTGCCCGCATTTCAGATAAAAATTGAAGAAGCTGGACTTCTTCTTCTTCCCGAGTATCCAGTTTTTGGTGCAACACCTGATGGCCTTACTGAAAGTTACACAGTAGAGGTGAAATGTCCTTCAACAGAAGCTACCTTACTTTCTTATGTAAAAAAACAATAAAATAACACCAATATTCTGGACCCAAGAGCAACTCCAAATGTTTTTCAGCAAAAGAAAAATGGCAATGTTTACTACTTATGTACCATTTGATAGCAGCATTGTGTCTGTGTTGGATGCTGCAATGAAGTTCTGGCTAGATGCTGTATTTCCTAAATTAAAAGATATTTATAATATTTAACCATGCTTTTAATTTTTCCAAGATATTTTTATAAACATTCATACTATACATCTGAAAGTAACTTTGTCCGTCTGTCGCCTATTCACCCTTAAAATAATGAACCGATTCAGAGCCACCTGTACACACTTGTCACAGCATACATTTATATTCTGAGGGTGATGTGTGTCTTGGATTTCTGAATCTTCCAGAGTTGGATCTGAAATGTAAGAAAAGAACATTTCTTAATTAGAGAGCATGATATCCATACTATAATAAAAGGGAAAATTATAAGTAAGTACACAGACTAAAGTTATCTATAGCACCCACAACATGAGTGTAATTTTTTAGGGTTCCGTACCCAAAGGGTAAAATGGGACCCTATTACTGAGACTTCGCTGTCCGTCCGTCTGTCACCAGGCTGTATCTCAAGAACGGTGATAGCTAGACAGTTGAAATTTTCACAGATGTATTTCTATTGCCGCTATAACAACAAATACTAAAAATAAAATAAAATAAATATTTAAAGGGGCTAATACAACAAACTTGTTATAGATTATAGTACGGAACCCTTCATGCACAAGTTGAACTCGCACTTGCCCAATTTTTCCTGTTTGAAAGCAATTAGTTAACCTATTGACCGCCAAGCGGTCTAGCAATTTACCGTGCCACTGACGCCAGAGTAAAAAAAAAAAGATGTGCCCCAAAATCAACAGGGATTGAAAAATACTTGTAGCGGTTAGAATTACAAAGTTTTTGATCATTGAAATTTGGACGGCTGTGGCCGACGTGGCGTCAGGGGCACGATTTTTTGTTGACGGCCACAGCCGACTGTGGCGCTCAAAAGGTTAATAACATCATATTACGTAAATACCCCAACAGAATATGAAAAATCAGTCATTATGCAAAAAGGCTGAAACTGCAAACCCAGCATATATCACTATTATCTCAATGGAAAAGTATTTATTTATTGCACAAAATACAAAAGTAAAAGTACAAATTTTAGACTTTAATACCAAAAGGCATTCTCTATCAGTAACCATACGACAAACTAAACAGAAACATTTGTATTGTGCCTTAATTCTATAATCTGTTACCTACATAAAACAAATTATTATTATGCATACTAATTAATACTTTACATACCTACATAAACCTATTTATGAATACTTATACACAATTTTGGTATCATTGTAGAGACTTGGTGAGTGTTATTGTAGACACTAAAATGTGGCCTGATTCATAGTCATTAGACAAATAAGTAGGTATTTCTGAAAATAAATACCTACTGTCCAGTTAAACAAGATGTGTTAATTACTACCCAAAGAATTGTGAAATAATACATCAAAACAAAGGCATACTTACCTGGTGCATTTTCAATACTTTCAAGAATTGAATGTCTGTTCCTTTGAGTACTTATTGCTGATCTAGGCTTTATTGGCATCATTCTATTTTGGCACTCAAAAATGTGTGGTAGGTACCACATTTTTTTAGATTTAAAGGTTTCCACTAAACATTTTATACTTTATCCAATTTACAACATCTTTCTCCAGCTGTAAAATACAAAGAAATATTGTATGTGTCACAAAGAAGATTCATAGTAAATTAAATTAGGTACTTAGCTAATTTATTTTGATCTGAGCGTACTACCAAGCAAAACATGTAAGTAAGCAATAATATTTGCACTTAACTTACATTGAAGTGATCTTCACAGCATCGAATGACAGTCTTTGGAGAATAAGTGTCTGTCCTCTTCGCAGCTTGGAACCACTTTTTTCTCAATTTCGGGTCAGAAGGCCCAGATAAAAATATATTATTTGGAAACTTCGCTGAAGTTGATGGACACATTGGCACAAAACACGAATCAACACGGCTCTTTATCCGAACATTGGAGCCATCGTTGTGATTTCCTGATGTTGATGGATAGTCCATTTTTTATAGTTCATTTGACCCTAACTTATTTATTCAAAAAAATCTCTTGAAAGCCGGAATTTATTAATTTTAGCAACTACGATCAAATTGTTCATTGTTCATTGACAAACAACGATGACGTCATCGCAAGTTTAGATGCGTTTTGGCGCGAAGCTGTCAACTGTCAGTTTGAAACCCCAGTATTTCATTATAAATGATAGTAATTTAATTTTTAATATACTCCAGGTCTATTCTAGATCATATTCTTTCAAACTAAATCAAAATTAAAAATACTGCATCTTCCCTATTATCTAATGCTTTGTAGGTTTCAACGTTCTTTCAAACTTAGATAGGTAAAAATTCACCCCCGTTTCATATAGCCGTTGTCGTTCGTTTTTTACCTTGAGAGTTGCGCGAGGCTGGCTAGGAGTAGCTATGATAAGGGCGGTGCTTACCGCCGCCCCCCCGGACCGTTCCCCGCGCTAGAGTAATTCGCTGCAGTTTCGCAACAATTTTTTGTAATTTATTTTAAGGTTTTCGTAGTTACGCTCTCATTTTAAAACTACGAGATCAATTTTGATAAATCTTTTTTCTTATCAAACTGCATAGTTTAATCGACACCGGAAATAGGTTTTGACTTCAATCTAAACTATATTTTGGTCGTAGTATGCCGCCAAACTGAACAACTTTCTGGGGTCTAAAAATGCAAAACTTGTACTCGCTCTATTTTCTTTCTATTAACATTTCAAGAGTCATAAACTAGTTTTAGCCCTAGATATATCTTATCTCATTATATTTAGAGAATTTCATGATAATGTGACATGTTATATTAAAATAAGGACGTAACTACGTTTGTATGAAGAATCGAGCTTGCTGCGGACTCTTAAGCAAATCCTAATAAACATCCCAAGTTGCTTTAAAACATAGGCTACACGGTAACTACGCCGATACGAAGGTTTAAAGTTTTCGCACATTATAACAACTCAACGGCGACTCGATTCTATGCCAAATATTGAAATTTAAGCCCTATGTCATATTTACTAGGTTTAATTTCGACGATGCACCGACGCGTCGTCTACTCGTTGTCCACTACTAATATCATTTTTTGAAATTAAACCTAGTAAATATGACATAGGGCTTAAATTTCAATATTTGGCATAGAATCGAGTCGCCGTTGAGTTGTTATAATGTGCGAAGACCTTTATTGTTAACTAGCTGTGCCCCGCGGTGTTACCCGCTCTGCCCGCTCATCCCATGGGAACACTAAATTTATTCGGGATGAAAAGTATCCTATGTCCTTTCCCGGGTCTCAAACTATCTCCATACCGAATTTCATCTAAGTCGGTTCAGCTGTTTAAGCGTGAAGAGGTAACAGACAGACAGACACACTTTCGCATTTATAATATTAGTATACCTAACTTAACATTTTATGCAAGTTTCTATTTTGTTACTGACACCAAAGATGGATATTTAAAATTATGTAATGACTAATGACATTATTAATCGAATAGGTAGTTACAGAATAATACTATTACCAGTAAAAGTAATATTGTACAAAAATCGAATTAACTATTACTAACTATAACTGTGTAAGTAAACTGACATATAATATAACTATTAACTACATTGTAAATTTGTACCCTTTTGTAAAAATTTACATATAATGTATTTGTGCATTATCAATAAATGAGTATGAGTATGAGTATGGATTATGCCAAGTTGGTGCTCACCCCTGATCGAACAGCATGACACCTTTGATGGCGCCGTCGCTGGGCCGGATGTAGCCGAAGAAAGTGTCCTTCACGAACAGCCACCGCTCCTGCCACTTGGCGCAGACCAGGCCCGTGCAGAAGTAGTTACATCTGTAACGGAAGCAACTATGTGGGTGAATCAACTTTTTTGTGTTGTTTACTCTGTCCCCGTCACAGACAACCCCCACTAGACGGAGCATGTAAGGCGACCCGCGCTCACCAACGATATGGTACGGCAGAACATTAAAGTATCAACACGGCGGCCAGCGTTTAGTTGCGTCCTCGTTTATGATCCATGCGTACGTCAACGAAAAAAGAAATTAAATAAATAACATGGTAAATTGTAGTGTTAAGTGGTGTAGAGAGACCTCATAAACATGGACGCGACTAAACGGTGGCCGCCGTGTTGATACTTTAATGTTCTGCCGTACCATATCGTTGGTGCGCGCGGGTCGCCTTACATGCTCCGTCTAGTGGGGGTGGTCTGTGGTCCCCGTTGTCCAAGTGACATTTTCATACTGTTTCATAGAAAAATGCTTAGGTTGTCCGAGGGACCAATTTTGCGTAACCATAGCAACAAGGTGCACTTAAAAGTGGATTCACCCATGTAAGTAGTAGTCAAGTGAGGTCAGAAGACATCGATTTAGACACAGCTCGCGCAGTTCACCCAATCTTCTTTGTAAAGTCAACCAATTTGATTCCTAGGCCATTTCGCACTTTGTCACAGTGAACGTCAATATGAAAGCCGCTTGAAATCTAATATCTATGTCGTTGTGACAAGGTTCTATAGTGGCCTAGGAATCAAATTGGTTGACTGTACATGTGGATATCGCTGTTCAATCACGGCAATCTCGTTCTCGCGAGATCTCAGCCTTTTTTAGCGACATTGATCTCGGCCGAACCGAACGACCGAAAAGGCAAGATCTCCCGAGTATAACGAGATTGCACTCGAGCATAAAAATGTTTTATCCGAAGCGCGGCAGCGCGCGAACTGACACTGAACTTTCGAAAAGTGCCTTCTAAGCGGCTGGTTATCTGGCCAGCAAAATAAGAAGTCGTTTAGCAGACGATTCTTTGGAAATTTTGTGCTTCTTAAGGAGCTACTTTCAAAATGTGGATAACGTAAACGTTAAAGTTCACGTTAGGTGTGAGGGGAAACAGTAACGTCCTCCTGGCTCGCTTATTTTAGCTATGTAAGGGCTTACACAGCATGTATGCTACTTGGGTTGAATCCGGTCTCACCTGACACACACTACGGCACCGAGCAAGCCGAAACAGTTGCAGCCAGCCTGCCCCGGCTGCGTAGAGCCCGTCCTCTTCATCAACGGACCTTATACTACTTATTTCAGCTGTATAAACTCTTATACAGCATCTATGCTACTTGGGTTGCATGCGGTCTCACCTGACACACACTACGGCACCGAGCAAGCCGAAACAGTTGCAGCCAGCCTGCCCCGGCTGCGTAGAACCCGTCCTCTTCAGCAACAGACCTTATACGACTTATTACAGCTGTGTAAGGGCTATATAAACTCTTATACAGCATCTATGCTACTTGGGTTGCATGCGGTCTCACCTGACACACACTACGGCACCGAGCAAGCCGAAACAGTTTCAGCCAGCCTGCCCCGGCTGCGTAGAGCCCGTCCTCTTCATCAACAGACCTTATACTACTTATTTCAGCTGTATAAACTCTTATACAGCATCTATGCTACTTGGGTTGAATCCGGTCTTAACTGACACACACTACGGCACCGAGCAAGCTGAAACAGTTGCAGCCAGCCTGCCCCGGCTGCGTAGAGCCCGTCCTCTTCATCAACAGACCTTATACGACTTATTTCAGCTGTATAAGGGCTGTATAAACTCTTATACAGCATCTATGCTACTTGGGTTGAATCCGGTCTTAACTGACACACACTACGGCACCGAGCAAGCCGAAACAGTTGCAGCCAGCCTGCCTCGGCTGCGTAGAACCCGTCCTCTTCAGCAACATACCTTATACGACTTATTTCAGCTATATAAGGTCTGTATAAACTCTTATACAGCATCTATGTTACTTGGGTTGCATGCGGTCTCACCTGACACACACCACGGCACCGAGCAAGCCGAAACAGTTGCAGCCAGCCTGCCCCGGCTGCGTAGAACCCGTCCTCTTCAGCAACATACCTTATACGACTCATTTCAGCTGTATAAGGGCTGCATAAACTCTTATACAGCATCTATGCTACTTGGGTTGAATCCGGTCTCACCTGACACACACTACGGCACCGAGCAAGCCGAAACAGTTGCAGCCAGCCTGCCCCGGCTGCGTAGAACCCGTCCTCTTCAGCAACATACCTTATACGACTTATTTCAGCTATATAAGGTCTGTATAAACTCTTATACAGCATCTATGCTACTTGGGTTGCTTCCGGTCTTACCTGACACACACTACGGCACCGAGCAAGCCGAAACAGTTGCAGCCAGCCTGCCCCGGCTGCGTAGAGCCGGTCCTCTTCAGCACCATGCCCTCCTTTCCCTTGCACCCAAACTCTGATATAAAAGACAGGTTCGACACTTCCAGGAACTTGACCTGAAATGTAAAATTACAAATAAAAAATATTCTAAAGAGGCCTTATTCCTTTAAAAAAAAATTTTTTGTATCATGACAAAATATATTGATCTTTAAACAACTTTTTAAAGTGATTAATACTTTTCCCGGAGTTCTAGAAAGTAACATAGTTATTGCGTACAGTCGAAAATAAGTTGAAAAAAAAACTGTTTTCTGCGTGAATTTTGTAACTTTCGAGAAGTCTTTAAAACAAAAATTATCAATGAAAAATTTAAAATGTAGGTATCACATAAATACCAATAAATCTCGATAGCCCTGTTATATAAGTAGTAACATTGATAATATGTTAAGAAACATGTTTGATTATAGAGAAAAATGTCTAAAACAATCAGCATTTTTGAACGGATAAGGAGCCTTAATGGATTATTATAACATATTTACAAGCCTATCTCAGATGGAAGCTAATCATCAACTCGGTTATGACTGCTGATGGAACGACAAACTGAAGTGTTCGTGATCGAATACTTACTGTTTCATGGTGATTTCTGTAAATCGAGATATTAAGTAGATTATATAGATATTCTTCTAGCTGCTTCATTCGCAGCTGAATTCCTTCGTAAGTCACCATCACCTCCGGTTTCTTCGGAAATCTGTAACCAAAGAATATAAATTTTAATAGACGATGAAATTAATGAACAATCATTCCTAGACTAGCGTGAAGATTGATATGTTTTTTCTTCCACAGCTGTAGAACTCTAAGTTTTTAATGAGACATATCTGGGTATTTTAAGAAAGCATTTCAAGCAAGCTTGAAATGACTGTGAGTGTATTGGTATGTTCGTTTTGGACATAGCTTGGAGCGAAGTAAATGTAACAATTTTATTCCGATTATGAGCTAGACCAGTGGGTTTTGAATAGAACATTTTTAGTGAAATCTACTTAATTTCAGTGCGGCTCTTCTATTGATGCGAAATACATACCTACTAACTGTGCTAGATGTCATATTCATTCGATCGGATCGAGCTAGCGACTTCACTTCTGCTTCTTCAATCACACTCTTATAATTGAGCTAGATATACCACTTACCTTAGGTTCTTCCCCCTTGAATAACTGAAGGTATAGTTACCTTGGAAACCAGCTTTTTCTTTTCTTCGGCCTGGCCATCTTCGCTCGTTGAGCGAGGCGCGGTACATGGCCAGCTGCTGGTGCAGGGAAAGGATGTGTTTGTACAATTGTACCGCTTCCAGACCGTCCAGAAGTCGCCATGATGGATGTTTGTTGTGTCTTTGAGGCCTCTGCCTTCTGTATGTGATCGAGTGAGTCCCCGAACGAATATTCTAGAGATTATTGGAGGAACCCCTGAATCAATTGGATACGAACATCACTTACCCAGATTCTCCTCGATTATTTGAAAAGTTGGAAGTGTAGTTACCTTGGTAACGCCCCTTTTCTCTTCTTCGGCCTGGCCATCTTCTTGGACTGGCTCCTGGGCAGCGCCTCCAGGGCCACCTTCTCCGCCTGCTGCTCGTCGTGGACGGTGCTCTTGAAGCTGGCGCGGCGCGACTTGTGCGTCTTGGTGGGGAAGGGCACGTTGAGCGAGGCGCGGTACATGGCCAGTTGCTGGTGCAGGTATAGGATGTGTTTGTACCGCTTCCTTACCGTCCAGAAGTCACCATGATGAGGCCTCTGCCTTCTGCCTATGACAGAGTGAGTCCCCGAACGAATAGTCTAGGGCTTTTTGGAGGAACCCCAGAATTAATGGGATAGGAACATAACTTACCCAGATTCGCCTTGAAAATTTGGACAGTTGGAAGTATAGTGTTCGCGTAACTGAACCCTTCGATAAACTCTGTGGTATACTAGTCCTGGAATCCCTAACGAATTTAAAGTCTAGGAACAGGCATTGCACTCGCTCAATATGAGATAAACCACTCACCTGGCAATCCTGGGCTGAACCGGCTTCGAAGCAGCTGTGTCCGCAACTCTTCTGGCTGGCCAGCACTTAGACACCTTAAAACAGTCTGTCGCACACCGGAAAGCACAAATCTAGTCCGTTGGAAGCACTAATTTCTTAATCTTAACAATGGACGCACACCGAACGCGTCAGCGTCCCGTACCGAGCCGAAAAGGTAATGTGTCAAAATGAAGCCTACGCGGGAATACATTTCTACCCGCGTATTTTTGACCGCCGTTGGGTTTTGCAGTCTACCTACATATTAAGAGATTACAATGCCTGAACATCCCCCCGCCTAACCAAGCCCGCCTTGGTTCCTAATCTCCTAAAGGTAGCCTACACAATTTAGAAATGGGTCTCAGCAGAACACCATTTTGAGTTTTAACTTCTGCAACGCGTACCACTCCGTCCTTACCGGGTAAAAGTTTAATAATCCGTCCGCGTTTCCAATGCAATGAAGCCAAATTGTCCTCCTTAATTAAAACTAAATCGTCTAATTGCGGAGATTCTGTATGAGAGGTCCATTTATAACGTTGCTGAAGTGTATGAAGATATTCATTTTTCCACCGGTTCCAGAAATGTTGAGTCATTTTTTGTATTCGTTGAAACCGAGATAAACGAGATTCCTTGACGTCTGTAAATGAGTACTCAGGGAGTGCCACTAAAGGCTTGCCGATTAAAAAATGACCCGGAGTTAAAACGTTGAGATCCGTCGGATCCGAACTTAGAGGGCACAACGGACGCGAATTCATCACGGCTTCCACCTTCGTGAAAAACGTTGTAAGTTCCTCGAACGTAAGCCTAGCGTCACCGAGTACACGCCTAGCATGAGTCTTTGCCGATTTAATAGCGGCCTCAAAGAGGCCTCCGTGGTTGGGGCTCGAAGGTGCGTTGAACAGCCACCTTATTTCGCGCTTAATACATTCCCGATCAATGTCCGATTGATTGTTTCAAATAAATGAGTATAACTCCTTTAGATACTTGTTCGTGCCCGTATAATTCGTTCCACAATCCGACCGCAATAGATGCGGAAGTCCACGCCGAGATACGAAACGCGTAAACGTCGCAACAAAAGCTTCAACCGACAATTGAGAGACAATTTCCAAATGTACCGCTTTAGTACTTAAACAAACAAAAATACAGAGAAAACATTTCTCAATTTTTGCATTTCGAAGATTGCTCGATTTTATATAAAAAGGGCCCCCAAAATCAGTCGCCGTACCGACAAACGCTCTCTCGCTTATAACACGATCCGAAGGTAAGTCCGCCATGTATGGTTGAACTGGTCTAGGCTTCGCCATGTAACACGGTACACATTTGAACGTCACGTGACGTGTGATCCGCCGAGCCGAAACTATCCAATAAGTCCAGGATAAAATAGATTCAAGGGTATTTGCGCCGACGTGGCAATATACCTTGTGATAGTGTGTTACTAAAGTTCCGTAAACCGATCCTTGCCGGGTAGTAATATAGGATGCCGCGCATTGTAAGGTAACTCGGACGCATCAATTCGACCGCCGACCCGAAGTAAATTATTTGTATCCAAAAACAAATTTAACCGCCGTAATGAATTTTTAATAGGTTTATTTTCCTTAATTAATGCGATTTCCGCTTCATAATGCCGAGTTTGAACTAACCGAATTAAACATGTAGTAGCGTCTCTACGCTCCGAAACCGAGATGTGATTAGGATTACGTCCATCCGTAAATCTACAATACCGTAAGAACCGTAATAAATAAGCAGTTACATTAACTAATTTCTCGAAAGAACTGAACCGATCAATCAAATCGAAGTCCTCATCTACAATTCCAATATTAACCGTGGCAGCCCGCAATCCGGGTAACATGTCTGCCGGGAAGTCCGAGCACTCGCCGGGCCACCGCGCTGGCGCGCCCTGCAGCCAGCGTGGCTCCCACCACAGACGGTGCCGCAGCAACTCGCACGCCGACGTGCCGCGCGACGCCACATCAGCACAATTTAATTCACTAGGTACATGCCGCCATGTAATATTTACCCGAGAAGATATTATTTGTGAGACTCGATTTCCTTCATAAACTTGTAATCTATGAGGTGGAGTCCTTAACCATGCTAAAACGATAGTGCTATCGCACCAAGCCACTATCTCATTTAACCTAATGTCGCGTTCGAACGAGGAAGCGACATGGTTAATAAGAGTGGTTAACAAGGCCGCACCGTTCAATTCCATCTTGGGAATGGTGTGTTTTGTCTTTAATGGTGCTAAACGGCTTTTCCCCATAATTAACCGCACAAGAACCGTACCATCCGCACTTACCGACCGCAAATAAACAACAGCCGAATAACCGAGTGATG
This sequence comes from Apotomis betuletana, assembly GCA_932273695.1. Classification (NCBI taxonomy): domain Eukaryota; kingdom Metazoa; phylum Arthropoda; class Insecta; order Lepidoptera; family Tortricidae; genus Apotomis; species Apotomis betuletana. Next base: position 4,589,515 of record OW026303.1, on the reverse strand, counting down.
AACCATCACAAAAACCGTGTATCGCATATTCAATATTGTTGTCTAATTTCAAACATCTAGGTATTGATACCTGACACAGATGAGGTAAGTCCGACAATATTTCACGCCACCTTTGTACTATTTCTATTGGTGCCGGAGCGTCCCATTCAACTTTTCGTGAATTGTTAAAACTACCGAGAAGATTTTGTAATAACAATTTAATTTTAAACACCACGGCGCAGACCCATCCCAAAGGATCATGTAAACGCGCCACCAAAGATAAAATACTTCGCCGAGTAATAATACCGTCCTCCGGTAGGTTTAGCCGATAAGTAAAACAATCATTTTTCGGATCCCATTGGATACCTAAAACCTTAATGAACCCAGAACCATCCGAATCGGGTTCAAAAGAACGGGGCGTCTCGAGATGATCTAATGGCAACCCGTTTAAAATTCTTGGGTCATTCGAAGCCCATTTCCGTAATTCATACCCAGCCGTATTCATGAGCGATATCAACTCGTCCCTCAAAGCTATCGCGTCGTCCAGATCGTCGGCTCCGCCGTTAAGATCATCGACGTAACTATTATGACGTAACAGCTCCGCCGCGCGAGGATAACTACTTTCCTCGTCATTAGCTAATTGATGCAAACACCGAATAGCAACAAAAGGACTCGATTTTAAACCGTAGGTATTTGTAGTTAGCTCATAAATAAGTAACGGTTCGTCCGGTGACGATCGCCAGTATATAAGTTGATATTTTCGATCGTCCGGATGTATCCATGTTTGCCTAAACATCATTTTTACGTCAGTAGTAAAAATATACCGTGGTAACCGAAAATTAATAATTATCTGAGTAATATCGTTTTGTAGCCGAGGTCCCGAAAATAAACAATCATTAAGTGACACAGCTGTACTTGTTTGAACACTTCCATCATACACTATTCGGATTTTCTGTGTGTCTCCCGATTTTTTGAAGACACCATGATGAGGCAAAAAATAGTGTTCTTCTCCCGACCCAACATCAAAGTTAGAAACCGCCATATGACCGAGTTTTAAATATTCCGACATAAATTCTACATATTTATCGCGATAATCCGGTTGCCGTTTCATACGCCGTTCTATAGCCAAAAAACGTCGCAAAGCAGTTTCGCTAGAATCACCCAACCGGGGATGATCTGGTGTGAGAGGTAAACGAACAACATATTTACCATCTGCACCACGTGATGTTGTTGCTGTGAACATGTTTTCACATTCAATATCCGCCGGGTTCTTGACAGCCGCCGACGGCGGTTCCTCCAACCGCCAAAACCGTTCAACTGCTTCGAGAAGCGTAAGGCCCACATTTTTATTATTTGCTTCCGAGTCATACGAATACACCGACCGAGACGGACCAAATATAGCGTAATCAAAAATGGTACTAATTGCACATAGGCCACCACCCAAATCAACCTTATCACCATTTAAAATTTGACCTAATATGTCGCATCCGAAAATAACGTCAACGTGCCTCATATCATGAGCGCCACCCGTAAGTTTAACCGTGCCGCCGGATAATGTTAGCCTATGCGCCAAATATGAAGTAGGCTTCTTTAATACAACCGCCGTAACCGATAATAAACGTTTTTCCGTTTTTTCTGATTTAAAGTAAAACTCAACAATATGAGTGCCGTCATTATTCCGTACTCCGCCGATACCTATTAAAGGCGTTTTATTGTAATGTCGCCTCAACCCTAAACAAGCCACGAAATCGCTTCGTATTATGCTTGTCTGGCTACCAAGGTCCAGTAGACCTAAACACTGTATGAAATTACCGTTCGCCGATTTTACGTCAATCAATACCGTAGGCAAAATAACATTATCCGCTAATTGTGGTACTGAGCCGACATTACAATACTGTAATTGCTATTGTTGAGAATGCGACTTACGATACGCATCCGGACTATGCGATCGCCCCGAATAAGTTGGTTCCCGATTTCCTAATTCCGTTCGGCGGTGATTCTCGCGCTCCCGAACGTTGCGAGATAAATTATCGCCCTCATAATTATTATGACTTAATTTCCGTGACCGAGAGTCTATACCGTCATCCGAGCACGCATATTGTTTACGTGTTTGAACCGGTGAACGCCTGCCGCGGGTGCAGTCGTTATCGCGTTGTGAAGCAACCATTGCCTGCCGCGAACGCTGTTCATTTGCAGCGGGCGAAGCCGAACGAGAAATGGACATAGTACAGACTAATTTATTATGACCGATATTTCCGCACCGATTGCATGGTACCTGCCGGGTACATGAAGCCGCAGAATGCCCTCCGAAGCATTTAAAACATAATCCGTTATTTTTTATATATTCCTTCCGATTATAATTAGACATATTCCCGAACTTATAACAATTATTTAAAGTGTGACCCGATAATTGACAATAAAGACAGCTAGCGGTTTTGCCGGAAATATACCTACGATTATGGTTAGCCGAATCCGATTTATTGTAATTGTTATTACGTTCCGTTACATGTGCTGTGCGCGCAGGTTTGCGCACCTGTTCCGCATAGGACAATATGGGCTCCGAGTTAGCCGTATCAATTAATCGACATTCATTTTGCAAGAACTCAGTTAATTGATCAAAAGTGGGCAATTGCAAGCTATTACCGCCGTAAGATTGTTCAAACCGTGTTTTAATGTCAAGAGGTAATTTTGTTAAACTTATATGTAACAAAATATAACTCCATTCGTCCGTTGGGAGACCGAGATTCTTCAAAGCCCGCGTTGATTCCAATAATGGATTTAAGATTTTTATCCTAAGACCCAAACTCTTATTTAATACCGGTAAATGTAAAATCCGAGAAATGTATGAATCCGCTTGCAGCCGTTTATTTTCATATCTACCTCTCAGAATGTCCATAGCCGTGTCTAATGAACTATCCACCATAGGTAGGTGCCGGATCAAAGCCTGGGGTTCCTTTTCAACGTTTGAAAATAAGTAGTGGAATTTTTCCGTTTTAGAGATGTCCCTACGTGATAACACTAACGACGTAAACAGACTTATAAAACTCGTCCAGGAAAATACATCGCCGTCAAAGGAAGTCAGGTTTATCCGTGGCAAGCGTGATGATGCAACACTTTCCGTAGGTAAATGTGTGCCATCCAAGCTGGGACAACCGATGGCCACCGCATCAAGTTGGTTGTACACCTCCGTGGCCTCCCTATACTTCTCATCGTAGTCAACCGTTTCCAAATCCAAAGTTAAAATCTCTTCATACGCTTCCGTCAACGCCTTAAAATATTCCTCTAACTTACGTAACCGAGCCGATACTACACTAGAAGCGTAACTTTTACTATTAATAATCTGCAAGGTGTTTTTAAACCAATCGTATTTAATTTTAAATTTACTTTCCACTAACTTAGTAGCCATTATAACCGAAAACCGTTTGTCAGAAAACCGAAATGTAAGAAATTACGAATTAACTTCGTACTAAGAACAAAGAATGTACCGTTACAAAATGGCTGCCCTAACTAAACTCGCTATCTTTTGGGAATCCAATCCGAGGTCGATGGACCAAATTTTATGTTCGCGTAACTGAACCCTTCGATAAACTCTGTGGTATACTAGTCCTGGAATCCCTAACGAATTTAAAGTCTAGGAACAGGCATTGCACTCGCTCAATATGAGATAAACCACTCACCTGGCAATCCTGGGCTGAACCGGCTTCGAAGCAGCTGTGTCCGCAACTCTTCTGGCTGGCCAGCACTTAGACACCTTAAAACAGTCTGTCGCACACCGGAAAGCACAAATCTAGTCCGTTGGAAGCACTAATTTCTTAATCTTAACAATGGACGCACACCGAACGCGTCAGCGTCCCGTACCGAGCCGAAAAGGTAATGTGTCAAAATGAAGCCTACGCGGGAATACATTTCTACCCGCGTATTTTTGACCGCCGTTGGGTTTTGCAGTCTACCTACATATTAAGAGATTACAATGCCTGAACATATAGTTACCTTGGCAGCACCCCTTTTCTTTTCTTTGGCCTGGCCATCTTCTTGGACTGGCTCCTGGCCAGCTGCTGGTGCAGGTATAGGACCGTCCAGAAGTCGCCATGATGGATGTTTATTACGTGTCTTTGAGTCCTCCGCCTTCTGTCTGTGACAGAGTGAGTCTCCCAACGAATAGTGTAGAGATTTTTAGAGGAACCCCTGAATCAATTGGATACGAACGTCACTTACCCAGATTCTCCTCGATTATTTGAAAAGTTGGAAGTGTAGTTACCTTGGCAGCGCCCCTTTTCTCTTCTTCGGCCTGGCCATCTTCTTGGACTGGCTCCTGGGCAGCGCCTGCAGGGCCACCTTCTCCGCCTGCTGTTCGTCGTGGACGGTGCTCTTGAAGCTGGCGCGGCGCGACTTGTGCGTCTTGGTGGGGAAGGGCACGTTGAGCGAGGCGCGGTACATGGCCAGTTGCTGGTGCAGGTATAGGATGTGTTTGTACCGCTTCCTTACCGTCCAGAAGTCACCATGGTGAGGCCTCTGCCTTCTGTCTATGACAGAGTGAGTCCCCGAACGAATAGTCTAGGGCTTTTTGAAGGAACCCCAGAATTAATGGGATAGGAACATCACTTACCCAGATTCTCCTTGAAAATTTGGACAGTTGGAAGTATAGTTACCTTGGCAGCACCCCTTTTCTTTTCTTTGGCCTGGCCATCTTCTTGGACTGGCTCCTGGCCAGCTGCTGGTGCAGGTATAGGATGTGTTTGTACCCCTTCTAGACCGTCCAGAAGTCGCCATGATGGATGTTTGTCGCGTGTCTTTGAGGCCTCTGCCTTCTGTCTGTGACGGAATAAGTCCCCGAACGAATAGTCCAGAGATTTTTGGAGGAACCCCTGAATTAATTGGATACGAACGTCACTTACCCAGATTCTCCTCGATAATTTGGACAATTGGAAGTATAGTTACCTTGGCAACGCCCCTTTTCTCTTCTTCGGCCTGGCCATCTTCTTGGACTGGCTCCTGGGCAGCGCCTCCAGGGCCACCTTCTCCGCCTGCTGCTCGTCGTGGACGGTGCTCTTGAAGCTGGCGCGGCGCGACTTGTGCGTCTTGGTGGGGAAGGGCACGTTGAGCGAGGCGCGGTACATGGCCAGTTGCTGGTGCAGGTATAGGATGTGTTTGTACCGCTTCCGGACCGTCCAGGTGAAGTCGCCATGTTGTAGGTTTATTGTGTATCTAAAAAAAATATAGACACATCGAAAACTACCGTCAGTCTCAGACACATTAAAATATCTACGGAACAGGTTTACTCGTGTGCTTGGTTGGCCGCCGCCGCGACTTATCGGTTTCTTGATGATGAATCGCGAACCGATTCGATACATGTCGAGCGACATTCGACTTTTACGACGTGAGTAAAACCCTTTCAAAGATATTTTAAAATAGACACAGATAGACACAGTTAAAATTTAGGCATCGGTTATATGCTCATTCTGGCGTCTGTCCATCGTTCTGAACTATGACACTTTGTACTCTCGCGGTTTGTACACATAATTAACTCAAATTCACAGTAAATCTGAGACCCCGGCGTGTGCAACCCCGCCGAGACGTCAGATAATGAAGGTAAATAAGTAATATCGCGATAGACCCGTTATAATTTGTGTTAATCATCATTCTGATCTGTCAGTTACTGTCATTCATTCATTTTCACCAGTCCGGGCCGTCGGTCCGAGTGTTACACGTTCATTCTCTCATCATTCGTTCTGACTAGACTGATGGACTGAACTGACGCCAGACTAAGCATGTAACCGGTGTCTTATTGAGACTAAAAAAAGATATTATTGTTACGGACACAAGCCGAAAACTGTTAGTTTATAAGCGAAATTTAATGTATAACGTTAATTTATTTAACTAGAGGCCCGTTGCGGCGTCGAACCGCCGCTAGAATATGGAAATCCGGTAGTGTTACAGAAAATAACTACTTTATCGATAAGAAGTTTTTGGCGAACGAAGAATTAAAATGATGTTTTAAAAACGGTAACATGCCAGGCTAGAGCTAGGCCTGCAGGCCTAGGTAGCCAACTACCAGCTTCATCGTGCCAACTTTTTCAACTCTTGTAAAAATAAGTTGTGCATTAATGACATGTGATCTGCTGATCTGTTTCACAAATAAAATGAATGTTATTCGATTTATGGAAAATTTTAACACATAAAAATAATTCCATATATTAAAAAAATAATTGACATATTTTCATAGGACCGAACATAAGATTGGTAGCATTTAATTTTGGGTTTTTTGCCTGAAAATAAATGCTTATTATTATTATTATTAATTTGTTGTTCTTTCTTCAGGACATAAATTTATCGATTTGATCGATTTCTATCAATTTCCAGAAATAGCACATGAATCGAAACGACAGATTTGGGCACTCACTACGTAGGTTTTAAAAAGGAAATCATGTAGTGCGTAACTGTTTATGTATACTTAAAAATAGTGATAATAAAAGATGTTAAATAAACTCAATTGTATGAAATAGAGAGTATAAAACGTTTATAGATACACGAAAAACCACTATTATCAATGCTTGTTTTTTTAATGAAATTCAATAGATCGTCCAAATTTTCTTAATATGGGTGCTGCCATGTCATCATCATCAATCATTTATGAGTCAAAATCCATGTGTCAAATCTGCTATTCGTCATGGCTCCTATTCGTCAAGCTGTCTATTGGTCAACGATTTTAAGAAGATTTTAAGTCAAATTTTCTTTTCGTCAAGTTCCTCGTTCGTAAAATTACTTATTCGACATCCCCAGGTACAGTTGTTAAAATAAGAAATAAAATCCTTGATCGTATAGTAAAGTCAGACATATTTTTTTCAGTAAAGTTAGAGCTGAAGGCCTAATACCTGAATTCCAAATTCAAACTTTCGTCTTTCCTCTCATTGAAATAGTGTCTGACAGAAGAGTGAGGGAGATGCTATCTATACTCTCAAGTCTATGATATAAACCTAATTTTAGGGTTCCTTACAAAATCAATTTGTTTTGTTGACAGCAGAATTTGTCAAATTTTATTTTGAATGAGAATAAGAATGATCAGCCAGAATTCATTAATTCAAATATGATTTATCCTTGAGGGCGTCAATTTTTTGAAATTTGCATCATATGTAGGTTATTTCTACCATGAAGTTTCGCATGTTAGGGTAATATGTTAATTATTCCACATTGCCAACTGGTCCACAATGTCAGCTCCTCTATATTCCCATCTGGGTCACAATGCCAACTTGTCCACACACCCAACACGTCCACATTGCCAACTCGTTCATACACCCAACTCATCTGCATTGCCAACTCGTCTATATTACCAATTCGTCTCCATTGGCAACTCGTCCATATTCCCAATTTGTCCACAATGCCAAATCGTCCACATTGGCCACTCGTCCATAAACCCAACTCATCTACAATGCCAACTCGTCCATATTACCAACTCGTCTTTATTGCCAACTCGACCATATTGCTAACTCGTCCATATACCAACACCACAATTCCAACGCGTCCATATTTCCAACTCGTCCATATTTCCAACTCGTCCACATTCCCAATTCGTACACAATGCCAAATCGTCCACATTGCCCACTCGTCCATAAACCCAACTCATCTAAAATGCCAACTCGTCCATATTACCAACTCGTCTTTATTGCCAACTCATCCATATTGCCAACTCGTCCACAATGCCAACTCATCCATATTGCTAACTCGTCCACATTTCCTACTCGTCCATACACCCAACTCGTCTACAATACCAACTCGTCTTTATTGTCAATCTCGTCCATATTACCAACTCGTCTTCATTGCCAACTCATTTATATTCCCAACTCATCCACAATGCCAAGTCGTCCATATTACTTGCTCGTCCACAATGCCAAGTCGTCCACATTACCAACTCGTCCATACACCCAACTCATCTACATTGCCAACTCGTCTTCATTTCCAACACATCAACAATGCCAACTATTGCTAACTCGTCCACAAATACAACTCGTCCACATTTCCAACTTGTCCATAGGCCCAACTCGTCCACAATTCCAAGTCGTCCATATTCCCTACTCGACGATACACCCAACTTGTCTATACAAACTCGTCCTTATTATCAGCCCGTCTTTATTGCCAACTCGTCCATATTCCCAACTTAGCTACATTGCCAACTCATCCACATTCCCAACTCGTCCATATTCCCAACTCGTCCACATTGACAACTCGTCCATATTACCAACTTGTCCGTATTACCAACTCGTCTACATTGCCAACTCGTCCATAATGCGAACTCGTCCACATTGTCCCCTTGTACATGTTCCCAACTTGTCAATTTACCAACTCATCCACATTGCCAACTCATCCACATTTTTAACTCGTCCATATTCCCAACTCGACGATACACCCAACTCGTCTACAATACCAACTTGTCCTTATTATCAGCTCGTCTTTATTGCCAAATCTTCCATATCACCAACTCGTCCGTATTACAAAGTCGTCATCATTGCCAACTTGTCCGTATTACCAACTCGTCTTCATTGCCAACTCGTCCATAATGCGAACTCGTCCACATTGCCCACTTGTCCATGTTCCCAATTTGTCAATTTTACCAACTCATCCACATTGCCAACTCATCCACATTTCCAACTCGTCCATATTCCCAACTCGACGATACACCCAACTCGTCTACAATACCAACTTGTCCTTATTATCAGCTCGTCTTTATTGCCAAATCTTCCATATCACCAACTCGTCCGTATTACCAAGTCGTCTTCATTGCCAACTCGTCCATATTCTCAACTCGTCCACATTTCCAACTCGTCCATTTTACCAACTCATCCATAATACCAATGTAGAAGATACATTCCCAACTTAGCTACATTGTCAAGTTGTCCATATTCTCAACTCGACCACATTTCCCATCCCGTCGACATGCAAGCGGAAGGACTAAGTTTTTTCTTGTAAAATACCATTTAATTTACCATAACTCATGCCATTTTCCTTGTTTTTTTTTTATGAACTTATATAATCATATTTATAATAATCTATCAGAAATTTACTTATTTGAATGACGTTTAAATTAGTTTTACTAAATTTTTTCTGCTTTGATTTATTGTAAAACTCGCCTATAAAAATAATCTATTCTTGAATGACGGTTAGTTTTAGTCTTGCGAGCACCAGTCCAACTCGCACTTAACCGGCTTTTTCCTTCACATTTTTAACAGTTATGCGAAAAAAGTTTTCATATCAACATTTAAAAAAGAAAAACAACCTGGCAATTTAGATCATTGACATAATAGCTCCCAATAAAAAATACATTAAAAGTTGTCAGAATATGGTTACTGTCATTCATTGTCAACAAACTGTAAAATTATTTTTGCATATTCGTACATGTTTTAAGTGTTGCGGATATTACGTTGCCGACTCAAAAATAATATTTCATCACGCTGAACAACTTACTACAGGTTTGTGAGCAAATCATGCTTGTTATTATTTGGTCATCTTATGTCAAAATAGGGATCACAGGTCACGTGGTCAAAGTCACGTGGTTAGCGCACAGTAGTTTTTTCAAATCCATTTTTCAGTACTTTTTCAGGAAAAAATTAAAAATCCAAGAGTGTTATGCACCTCTCCAGCATGAAACGAATCTAATGACATATCATTTATCAAAATCGGACCATAACTGTAGATCTGATGGGATGTACAAAAATCGGCCTCGCGTAATATATATATAGATTTATTTTATTGCGCATAAAAGACGCTATAAGTCGAGTTATTATGTACCAAATGTATATAAACGTCCGTAAAAGAGACACATATATGTAACTGGTCTAATTCCAAACCGACTCCGATCCGAGAATCACAATTCGATAGCGATGAATATTACATAAGATATCCACGTGGTACCGAACCACGTGGCAATGTTATGATAATATCTCATCACCTGCTATCGCTTCCGCAATAGTGCCAAGCGATAGCAACGGATAATCCCATCAGGAATCCGTTTTTATAATGTTTCTAAAGTAATTAGGTCAACCGCAATTCACGTTAACGTAAAATTAACGTGAATTATGAACCGTCCGATTAGAGCCCATTTTCAGTACGAAATCGCATCGGAATTTCGTCTTAACAATTCAAATTAACTTCATTATGACCTAATCACTTAGTATACACTTATAGATGCATCTGGACTCATTGCACTTACCTTTTATGGCCTTCCGCGACTTGCTAACACACCGTAAATTTAACTTCATCGATCGATCCGACTTAATAACTAACGAACCGTAAATCTTATCTTATAAAACGTAAGGCCATTTACGAGTAATGCGGTGCAATGAAAGCTACAGAATGAGACATCTCACGTAGAAATCGAACCGTAAACGTAGACACGACACTTCCCGAACCACCCATCCCGTAGACCAGAAAAGCCGTTAGAGCTGAAAAATGGGAATATGAACGACCAATCACGTAGCTAGTTCACTTTCTCATACAACGATTCTTAAAAAAGAACGAACTTGACGAAAGGGGCGTGCCGGCCGTAGAATGTACGGATCGACGCCTCCTATTGGCCTGCGAGCCATTATTACGCTTACAGATCCTGAGTCGAATTAGATCTTAAGGAAAAAGCTTATAAGGAATTATTGTTTTCGATTGTTTACCATACTGCCGAAGAAAATTAAAGAACCAACAAGTCAACTAGTGTTTTTATATCGTACTCGAACCTGCATCGACCTGCTGCCGTAACCAAGTTTGTTTGAGGTCCCATTCGGTGGTTGATCTCCAAACTTCGGTCTACGTGACACCTACGTGATATCTACGTGGCGTTTACGTCGTGCAGCTACGAACTGGATCCGGAGCCGCAGAACCGAACCGCACTACGAGCTACGAACGTACGGTTTGCTACGTGTGACGTAGCAACTACGTGGTAACTACGTGCCACGTCTGAACCGCCGTGCCTACGACTGGGATAGCCACGGCGACCGAACCGGAACCACGAATTTCGAGAACCGAAATACAGTCCACTGTGCTCACTCGTGAGCTACCGAAGAGGCAGTGTTGAGCGATCATCCTCAACAATTATGTTATTTTGTTTATTCTATTAAAAAATATGTTGTTGCTCGAGATTATTTTGAAGATTGGAAAATAATGTAGAGAAAATAATGGTTGGACCTGTGCCTATTGGATCCGGCGGGCTCGTACCATCTTCAGCAAATAGTCGGTTTATGTAACTCCTGCATGTAAGAAATTCTTTGTACACTTTTCATACCTATATGCCAGCTATGACGGAAATCAACCATGCATACTCTGACCAGTGAACTATTCAAAATATTCACGTTTTAAGTATTTCTGTACCTATATCTAACAGTTATATCGTAATGAGGCTGTAATTGCAGCGTCATTATACGTTAATTAGACATTTAAATTTTCTGAGGCGTATTCGTAGTAACCGTGAACTTCAGGAAATAAACAATTTAATATGCATTTAAAATACCGTTTAATAGACGACAACTCGGTAAGATTTTACAATAATAATACAATCTTTAATATTAAGGAATAATAATTGACTCCTATTTCTAACAGGTGGAAATTAATAGAGATCGAGAGAGCTTTCCGTCGTGTACACCCTAAAAAAAAACTTGAATTTATTTTTCTGTATGTAAAGAACTATAAGAAAATATATAAAATAACTGATTTTTCGACAACTATTGTCTTAATAGAGTTGTAGTCTTCGGCTCATCCGTAAAAAAATAAGCTGTCAATAATATCATGCTCAATAAGAACACAGTACTGCGTTCCAAATCGCTGGTAGCTGATGTAGCCCAAGCGGCCGCAAAGCTTAAATGGGACTGGGCCGGACACGTATCTCGCATGCCGGACGACCTGTGGGCTAAAGTTACCACCGAGTGGGTTCCACAAAACAGCATCCAGCGTCGTGGTAGACCTCGAAGGAGATGGCGAGACGAACTTGACGCCTTTCACCGAGACTGGTGGGAGATTGCTCGGGACAGGGACGCATGGAAGAATGAGAGGGAGGCTCATTGACATAGCCATCCCCAATACCCACAACCTTGCATCCACGCATACAGAAAAGATAACCAAAAAAAACTGACCTTTCGATTGAAATTAAATCTCAGTGGCGAGTAAGTACCGTAAAAACAGTGCCAATTATTGTCTCGACTACAGGAGTTATTCCCAACAACCTACACGACAGCCTCAAAATCATAGGTATCCACCCACTCACTTTTATTGCCCTCCAAAAGGCAGCTATTTTAAATACCTGCAGAATCGTGCGTAAATTCCTAGCTTTAGATGAGTAATAACACCAAATATCAACCTCGAAAATGTCATATCCGTTTGGCCAAAAGCCCGCGGATACGGTAATAAAGTTACCTCCAGTTGGAGAGAATAAAACAAAAAGCAAATAAATAATAATAATAATATCATGCTCAACGTCATTCTTTTTTTTAAATTAGACACCAGACTAATAATCATACCTGGGATAACTCGGGGCACCTATACGAAAGTAACGTAGCAAAAAAATTTATCGATCAAAAAATATATCGATGTTACTGTCAACATCTAATTTCATCGACATAAATTAATATTACTTATTTCTCCACATTTTCAAATAAAAAAAATAAACATATTAAAACGTGTATTTATGTTCATTTTAAAATAATTTTCATAATATACGTAAATTTACATTTTGATTGAAATGACATCCTCATACTTTTATTATCTTAATTTAAGAGGCTCAATATCATAGCTCTTTATAGTAATCGAGAATGTTCAATGAGCACATAGGGAGAGTAACCTATATTGAACCGGCGCTTAAATTGGACCACTTCTGTATTTCTACCAAATAACACAATTTATTTACACTGGCAACAAAAAATGAAGCGACGACAGCGCCATAATCATCAGTCCACCAATTTGGTGGACTGTCGTCGCTTCATTTTTTGGATTAAATTGTGTTATTTGGTAGAAATACAGAACTGGTCCAATTTAAGCGCCGGTTCAATATAGGTTACTCTCCCCTATATTAATTTAATTATATCGACATCTTTTTCATCGATACCCTATCCCTAGAACGTGCCCTGAGTTACCTGTGCTAACTCGGGGCACGTTCTAAGCTAATAACGTTACGATATTTGTATCGTAACGTTATTAGCGATCAAATACAATGATCCAAATGAATATGAATCGTATCGTACATATATTATGTTTCTTTGTAGTCGAATAGACTCATTGAATAGCCTGTCTTAATTTTAAAGATTTTTTTACGGTAAAAATATAAGTTTCCGATAAATAGGCACCTCTACATACATTTTAGCGTGATTAGTGCGGTATGACTGTGCAAAAATGAATTGAATTACCATCATTTATCCTTGTACTTTACCCAACAAGTGCGTCGAGTGCTACAATACCTATTCAATGGGTGAGTAATCGTCAGGTGAATAACAGTGGCTAAATGCAATTATCGCAATTAAACGCGTTATTCAAGTTGTCATACATTTAGCAAGTTTAATAGGCTGGGTATAATTCTTCGAAGAGCATTTTTTTATAGTCTTTGCTGTAAGGATCTAGAGTCTGCACGCTGCACGTCATTATTTTTACCATGATTTTTTCAAAATGTTTTTTTTTTTATTGACAATTTGACAGTTCGTAATAGTGTTGGCTGAAGGGACCTTTGCCTTCGACAACCAATTGTCCTTCTATCACGCCGAAACAGCTGGATGGATTTAAACAAATTGTGGGACAGGGATAGCTGGACATCCAAAGGTGGTTATAGGGATACTTTTTATCCGACTAAGGAAGGTCAATATAAAAGTTTTACGCGGACGAAATTGCTAGCCCATTCAAGTTTTTTAATATTTTTCTTTCTGCAATCAGCCCGTCTAGCACAACTGAGCTTCGGACTCTTGTCGCGTGACAAAGCTCTACCTGTCACCCTCCCACATTACTGCTCGGAAAGAGACAGGCAATTATCTAGCGCGAGAAATAGTCGCTTGCGACTGTTGTTCTAGAGGCGCGGCCATACTTTGAGCCAAGAAGAAAGGACTAGAGAGAACGTAAACCGGAGGTGACCGGGGAACGTTATTAGCCCAAGCACAATTGTTTCCTATTTCTAACAGGTGGAAATTAATAGAGATCGAGAGAGCTTTGCGTTGTGTACACTAAAAAATATTTGAATTTATTTTTCTGTATGTAAAGAAATATAAGAAAATACATAAAATAACCAATATTTACGACCACTAGGTATGTCTAAATAGAGTTGTAGTCTTCGGCTCATCGGTAAAAAAATAAGCTGTCAATAATATCAAGCTCAATGTCATTATTTTTTAGGGTTCCGTACCCAAAGGGTGAAAACGGGACCCTATTACTGAGACTTCGCTGTCCGTCCGTCCGTCTGTCACCAGGCTGTATCTCAAGAACGGTGATAGCTAGACAGTTGAAATTTTCACAGATGATGTATTTCTATTGCCGCTATAACAAAAAAATACTTATTTAAGGGGGGGCTCCCATACAACAAACTTGTTATAGATTATGGTACGGAACCCTTCATGCGCGAATCGGACTCTCACTTGCCCATATATTTTTTTATTAGACACCACTAATAAATAATGTTACGATACAAAGATCAAATACAATGTATGTGGAGAAGTGAGTTCAAATCCCGTTCAAAGTATAAAATTCTTAAATTTTTCGCTTCAATATAGACGTGAAGGAGACACATCCCTCAATACGTCGTATCCTCACATATCTCTGGTGAAAATGCAGTCTTAGAGCCACTACAGACGTTCGGAATTCCGGTCCGGTTTTCCAGTCGGACAGACAGACAGAGAACTTTTGACGTCATTCTGTACGGAAACCGAATGGAAATTCCGAACGTCTGCAATTGCTGCTTATAGTCTGGCGTCTGGCGCCTTCACAATAGCACAAATTAAAGCAACGGCCAACATGCTCCATTAATTTTGATACTCACAAATTAGGGTTAAGTAGATGTGTGGTGACACTCCGCTCGTTCTCTTCGATTCTGACCTTTATTTCTACGCCAGGAATGAACACTTTCCTGTGCACCGAGTTGAACTTGACAGGTGGGTTGTGGACGGATCTGTATGGCACGGAATTGGCGTGAGGAGCTGAAATAAGATAATAACTATGAATAAGTACCTACATTGGAGATAGACGTCTAAAACGAGCCCTGCAATCCCTCTTCCGGCTTGTATATGTATTGTGCTTTTCTCAAACATGCAAGGAAATAAATAATATAAGCAATTATACCGTTATTTTAAATATTGTTGTAACGACGCGGTTGGAGCAGTTTGTAAGCACCTGCCTACTGAGCCGGCGGTCCTGGGTTCGAATCCCGGCCAGGGAAAATGTGTGTGATAAACTCGAGTATTTGTGCTTGGGTTTTTCTATGTATTTAAGTATATATTTATCTACTAGCTGTGCCCCGCGGTGTTACCCGCTCATCCCACGGGAACACTACATTTATTCGGGATGAAAAGTATCCTATGTCCTTCCCCGGGACTGAAACTATCTATATACCAAATTTCATCTAAATCGGTACAGCGGTTTAAGCGTGAAGAGGTAACAGACAGACAGACAGATAGACACACTTTCGTATAGTATATAGTATGGATGTAAGCATGTATATCGTCGTCTAGTAACCATTACACAAGCCTTCTTCAGCTTAATTTTGGGCTAGATCGATTTGTGTCAGGTTGTCTGATATTTATTTATTATTTTAATGTATACTGTAGGTAGGTTGTAAATTGTAAATATAACGTTTATAGTAATAGTTATCTCATAAACAAAAAAATGTTTGGTCATTATTATATAAAAAACTGTACTTTTAAAACTGTATATTTAAGTCATATTATATAAATTTTGATTTTGTGTAATATTGTTGATTTTCGTGTTTCTAAGACTCTAATTGTATGTACTCTGTTTTAACCTATTGACCGCCAAGCGGTCTAGCAATTTACCGTGCCACTGACGCCAGAGTAAAAAAAAAAGATGTGCCCCAAAATCAACAGGGATTGAAAAATACTTGTAGCGGTTAGAATTACAAATAAAATAAATAAATAAATAAATATTAAGGGACAATCATACACCAATCGACCTAGTCCCAAACTAAGCAAAGCTTGTACTATGGGTACTAGACGATGATATACATAATATATAAATACATAATGTAGATAACATCCATGACCCAAGAACAAATATTTTGCACAAATATTTGCCCCGGCCGGGATTCGAACCCGGGACCGCCGACTCAGTAGGCAGGTGTCTACAAACCGAGCCAAACGCGTCGTCCACAAAGTTTTTGATCATTGAAATTTGGTCGGCTGTGGCCGACGTGGCGTCAGGGGCACGATTTTTTGTTGACGGCCACAGCCGACTGTGGCGTTCAAAAGGTTAAGCTGATGGTAGTGTTACCAATGCTTAAAAATTAAAATAAAGAGTATACAAATAAATAAACGGCAAGGAATCAATGTCATAAATTGATATTAAACAAAAAAGGTTGCTTTGTTGGCCTAGGCCGGCTAGGTAGTATTCAAATTCTATTATCGTCTTCCTCGTCAGTCTCGCCATAGATTACTCACTAATCTCACTATACTTACATGTTTTAATAAGTTATAATACTATTGTATTAGTTATCTACAATATCTATATGCAATATTCCCTTATCCAACTACCTAAATTAGGTGTAACAAATAGGTACATGATGAATTAGTCATTGATGTAAGATAGAAGACATTGTAAAATTGTTTGAGATTTCAAATGAAAAAAAAAAAAAATTGCATTATTGTCTCAAATATGAAGACCGATCGAGCTAAATAGTTAAAACCAATTGCACAATGGACTGCAAAGTTGCGGTTTCCGGTTTGAATCCCGGAGAGGGCAAGTTTTTGTGCGACGAGCATAATGTTTTCTGTATGTTACTAACAATCTATGGGTCATTGATCCGAAATAAATAATTTGAATTGAATTGAATAAACATTTTGTTTCTGTAAGCTGTCCAGTGTCTAAAGTGATTTATTTTAACTGTTAATTAAATAAACAAAATGACATTGTTGTACAAACACCACATATGAACACTAGGTACATGTTTCGCAAACTTATAGAAAAAAATAGCGCTCTCTCGTTTACTGCTCTAATGTAGTGCGGTAGGATGTGAATATTAACGTGTTAACATAGAGGTCGCTAGTGTTAACCTTTTTAAATAAACAATGCAAAGATCCAACACACAGAGCGTAAGAAAAATCGAAAGGCATGCTGGCGTTCGGGTGGTGGAGTGGTAGACACGTAATTCAGAGGTTCTGGGTCTTCCGCCAGGTTACGCATTAAAAATTTTCTTTGTGCCTTCCTTTAATCTTTGTATCCATCATAACAACTTAAGTTTAAGATATTCAAATTTATCAAATTTAAAATAAGTATATCATGATGATGTCATCGCTTCACAGTGGAAAATATTCCCACACATACCAAGAAATTCTCTCATCTGCCAAATTAGTAAAAAATTGAACTCTTTGCCGGCTCATGTGATTTCTCTTTCTTATAAAATGGGACCCTTCAAACGAAGCGTGAAGAAGCATCTCTCGGGCCAGCATGGCAGTGTCATCTGACATGGCACCATTGGTTTCTTGTCAGTTGCCAATTGCCATTGCGACTTGGGCTTTACTTTTTGCTGACCATCAGTACAAGAGGAGCCACTATGTTGTGCCGTAAAAAAAAAAAAAATATAAACTTACAAGATTCTCCAACAGCATCAGTCTCCTCTTTATTATCATTCTTGTCCGTCTCAATGATTGACAGTGACTCTGGTACGGCTAAGCTTAAGTCAAAGTCAGAGTCTGGACCAGGGTTCGTGGAGTCAAAAACGTGAAACAACTCTGGTAAACAGTCCCCCGGGGCTGAGGACGGGGTGGGCGGATCCATACCGTAGTTTGTGTAGCTGTATAATTCCTCATCTGAAAATAAATTATATTTGTAATTTTTTTCTATCATGGTCTCTTTTGAGAAATTTTCCCAATGGTGTATTGCACATAGGTTTTAGGTATATGTCTATAAATAAATAAGTATTACACAAATCAACCTAGTCCAAACTAAGCAAAACTTGTACAATCGCCATCAGTTATATTGCAGCATATAAGACGTTCATACATATTTGAACACGACTCTTATTAACTGGGCGTTACAGTACACGTTCAGATATTTATGAACGCCTTATATGCTACGATATATCTGATGGTGACTGTACTATGGGTACTAGACGACCATATACATAATATATAAATACATATATAGACAACATCAATGACTCAGGAACAAAGATTCGAGTTCATCACACAAATATTTGCCCTAGCCGGGATTCGGACCTAGGACTGCCGGCTCAGTAGGCAGGTGCCCTACAACCGCATCGTCTATACCCTATTAGTCACAGTGTTTCGCGAAAGGAGCTAACAGACGATCGAACTGTCCGGCGGACCGAGAAGGACGCTGCTAGCTTTTAGAATGAGAGATGTATATTAGCTCCATAAAGGTAAACAAACAAATCACATGACTGGCTTTTCAACCAATCAAAGTAAACTTTTGTATCTGAGGTACAATGCCTTTGGTTGAATGACTCGAGTCATGTGGTTATTGTTGATGTTTAGTCAAGTATCTATAAACACAACCTAATTTCTCTTCTCAGAAAACTATGTTACGAGTATTGTCTCCAGGGGGTATATTAGTCTATTTGTTTCTTTTTTTAACCGTATACTAAAATGAAAGATTTTTTTTAATGGAAAAGCAAAGAATCTTGATCATCTTATGAGACTCTCAGGTGGTTTCTCTCTATGTGGCTTGAAATACTAGCAGCAGTTGACAGCCGGCACACTTGATAAGATGCAAATAATATTTGTAGACCTTAGAGATGTGCCATGAGAATGTTCTTCTCCAATACTAATCAGGAAACATTCTCAAGAATGGTACATCTTTAGTTGAAATAGATTTTTTTTTACTAGCACTGATTTTCTTTGCTTTAACATGTAATGCACATGTGTTACTTTACTGCTTATGACAGCAGGAAAGGTAATTTCTTTGCATTACATGACAACTATAAGTAACATTTTAAATTCATGTGAATTTGAATTGAAGCTCAAACAGACTGGATTTTCATAGTTCAACTGAATTTGAGTCTTACCCCAGATCATAACATTTATAAGGTCACAAAAATATTCATATTGATATAGAATTTGCATTTTTGATTTTATAGCGGCATTCTTTACATCAAGTGATTCATCCAAATAACAATGCAGGTATACAACTTTTAATCAATATTATCTGATAGTAATAAATTACTCCTATACTTTCCAATAACAGGATTAGTAGTGTCTCAATGCATTATTCTACAATTATGCAACTTGACAAATTATATTGAGTTAAAATAATACTAGAGAATCATGCAGTTTATAAAATACACAGTTAATACAAATTTAAAATGAATACAGTAAAAGGTATACAATATATATTTTAAAAATCCTCACTAAACACTGAAAAACTAATGGCCATACCTGAGTCATTAGGACTAATGCTATGTTATGGATAATAAATAATATGATATCAGCAAAGCACTTAAACCACTTCACGCAAATAGGACATGGCACTTTCAACATTATCACAATAAAAACAATGGAATTTAATTTAATTATATGAAAGAATTCACTCAAGAACATTTCAATCCACAATTTACAATATTATCGACCTGGCTGTACAAGATCTGACGTTGGTCACAGAAACAAAAATTAAAACAAAACTTCATTCAAACTTAGAACAGCTGTGTTCACTACACTGTTTGGCAACTCTTCTCACATTCAGGCGTTATTTATTTAAAAACAAAACACTACCTCGCTTGATTAGGTTGTGAAAACTTAGTGGTAACTCTTGAGAACCCATATGTTCTTGGTAATAACGGTCTTGAAAAAAGTTTGGTGAGAGTACACGATACCCGTTTGTCTGATACGTAATGTGCTGGCCATTACACGGTACAAATTTAACACTTGTGTACATAATCTCTCTGATAAGATAAATTGTAAGTGATATCGCATCTCAGTCTGATGACAATAGCCATAGGAATTGGTTTGTTCCGTGTCGGATTTAACAAAAAATATCGCCTTGGCGAGGAAGCGACACGGCTCAATGCACAAGGCTAAGGTTTATCAATCGTTTAGCTGAAATACAACGAAAACTACTTACTAATAACTCAATTCCATTACAATTCAGGTTTTAAAGGTTAGCACTACACATGTCGGGCAGTTTTCACATAGACAAGGTTAAAAATGCTTATGAAACCTGTCTATTACCGGATCATAGGGCTATTTAGTTAGTTCAAGGCGATTTTAATAAAAACATACACTATACAGTAGTACTCAAATTCAAAGGAGATGACGTCAACTGTCACCAGGGGTCACAAACATTTTGCTTATTAGGTCCGTTTTGTAACGTCACAAAGTTTTAACAATCTATCAAATTTAAGGCTGGCCAAAACAAAAAAAATATTAATTTGGAAAGTATTTTATTTAAGTATTTTAGTTATTTGAAAGCTAAAATGAAAAAAATACTTATTTTTTATTAAAGCAGTAACGTCTGCTAACGTAAACTAAATGTTTACAAATGAAGCGAAAAGAAATAAAGCTGAATAATAATAGCTGAATAGAAATGAAGCTGTCCGAATCATTAAATTTTTCAATTTTCGCTTCATTTGTAAACAAAAATATACTTGTTGTGGGAAATAAACATGGGTTTGTAATAGAATGACCTAAGTGATTGTTTATTTTGAGTCAATTTTAATTTTAAATATTCTTATATGGCCGAGAGGAATTACTCTGAAGAAAAATTTAAAAATATATACCAGCCCTTTCGCTCCCGTAATAATATCCTACATCAAAGTATCCGCCCCTCGGCATATAAATGTAATATTTATGTATATATAAGAAATCTAATATCGTTATGATTGATGACCCCACGAATGAATTTCAAATGTGAAATTTACACGTCACATTATTTATTGCAGGAAATGGAAATAAAACTGTTTAAAACCCCTGGACCACATGTCCGGTCCAGCAACTGACCAATATGACGCAATGGATACGTTCAGGAATTGGTAAGACAATTTCGTTCTGAAATTTCGTTCAGAATATTTCGTAATAAGTGATTATTTGATTTACAGGAAACTACAGTCTGACCAAAAAGAGTAGAAATAAAAAAATTGCAATACTGTAGTGTCCTCCCTTTCTAATCAATATAAGAAAACGGGGATGACACTACAGTATTGCCACTTTTTAATTTCTACTCTTTTTGGTCGGACTGTATGCTTAATCTTATGTATAACTATGTAATACTATTAAGTATTCTATTCTGTGGTATAGCGACGAATGACGATGAATTAAACAAAGCAGTTGTAAAAACAAGAACACGAAATATTAAAAAACAAAACGCCTACAAATTTTATAACGCAATTCTTTTTCGATCTGTGGGATATTCGAAGCAGTTGATTTCTGAATAATAGGCGTTAGAAAAGAGTATTAGTATATTATCAGAGTTATCTACATAGTCAAAAGAAAAACAATATTTATTTTATGCTTTGATAATTAAGTATGCATTCGCATTTAGAGCATTAATTAGTAGGACCACCAGGAATGGCATGTAACTAAGCCTTTCACTTCACTGTTAGGTATAGAGAATTTTTATTGCGCGAATACGTTAGTGTGGAGAGCGGCGGCGGAAATCCATACAGTAGCCGGCAAACAACTTGAACCAAAATGGCGGATCTGCGCATGTAAATTTGTACGTAAATCGGCTACTGCGCAGTCAAGGTCACGCTCAAGTTGTTTGCCGGCTACTGTACTTCGGCCAACTTCGGTCAAATTCGCGAGTAGTGTAAAGCTAGAGTTAGATTTATGTGTAAAACAACAACAACAAATCCACTTTATTGCACACCTCAAATACACAGGGATACAAAACATGAGAGATATACAGTAAAAAAAAAATTGACAGAGGTAAACAACAGGCAAAACTTCTGCGTTAGATTTTTTTACGTTTTCAAGAATTTCGCGACTTTAATATTCAAATGGCGTTGAATCAAAAACTATACATGATGGACCCGCGTAAGTTTTTATTTTCATCATGCATTTGTAACATTATTACATTCTTTGTTATATAAAACTGTATTATAGCATTTTAACATTGCGTGTCCGAATTTTGGTGAAAAAAAAACGCTGTGTAATGTAGGGTAGGTAGGGTGAGAAAGTAAAGAAGCATAAGGGCAGATTTCTAGCTTATTGAATGTTCCTTATTTATTATAATATTTGAACTAGTTCATTCGAGAGAAAAAAGTATTTTTATTTAATCTGATCTATATATTTACGATATTCAATCTTATCACAGCTCTAATCTACAAGTACTTACTCGATTATGTAAAATGTTGTACGTTTGAACGAACACCTGTCTTATATTTTTTCCTTTACAAACGTTAGATAGGGAGCTCAAGGGGATTTTTTGTATTTACTCGAGTGCGGCAGATTAATATAAGTAGAGATACCTAGCATCCTGTCTGTAGGTACCTCTAGCATATTATGGGCCTGTTACATTGGTGGGTGTGGGTAGTGAAAATAAAGGTCATTGGACATACTCGAGCGCGTCAGATTAGGTAGGTTCAGTTAATTAGGTACCGTAAGGTCGGGTTACTTTAGCCCTGGGGGGTAACACTGCCCACCCATTAAAACCAACTTTATTCAATAAGTAAATTCTGGATAACTATATCTTATGACATATATATCCACTTTTGAGTGATCGCTGGTCCTGTTTTTAAAAGTTTTCATAGTAATTGAAATGGGTGTCCACACATTGTCCAATGTTACCCTCAGGGTTAAAGTAACCCGACCTTACGGTACTAGCTGGAGATTGTATATTTCTATATTTCAGTGTTACTGACAAAAGCCTGAGTCTGACATAAGGGAATTATTTTTATTAAAGCAGTAATGTCTGCTAGCATAAACCAAATATTATAATTAAGCGCAAAAATGAAAAAATTGGGCAAGTGCGAGCCCGACTCGCGCATGAAGGGTTCCGTACCTATACATATGTATATACATATAATCTATACGTAACAAGTTTGTTGTATGGGAGCCCCCCTTAAATATTTATTTTATTTTATTTCTAGTATTTGTTGTTATAGCGGCAATAGGAATACATCATATGTGAAAATTTCAACTGTCTAGCTATCACCGTTCTTGAGATACAGCCTGGTGACAGACGGACGGACGGACGGACGGACAGCGAAGTCTCAGTAATAGGGTCCCGTTTTTACCCTTTGGGTACGGAACCCTAAAAATTACTGGTTCAGGCCGTGTTCGAACCTGTGGAAAACCGTTGAAGACGCAGGTGCGAACCCTGCCTGAATGTTTTAGAGAGAGGTTGAATCTTTTTTATCTTTAACATAATAATTCAAAGATAACGGAAAAAGTAATCAGCTGACTCTGACTGCTATGGCTTATAGAAACATCAAAAGCCCGAAGTAACAACAAAACGCTTATAAAGTTAACTGCGAGCAGGTGGGTATCGAATGTTGTTGAACGGGAAAATATCAAAGAATATTTCAACTTTCTTTTCATCTAATCTCCGATATCTCTCAAGTATGTATAAATTTAGCGCCATGGGTTCCTCTACTAAGATGGACGCGTGGCGTCTAGGGATTGATTATAATGACTAATGACATTTTGTCTTTGGCATGGTAAGCTTCAGAGTCAGTTCGCTACTGGCTACAGCAAATACTCGTAAGCAAATATGATTTTACGTATTATACTTTATTGTACAGTACAAAATAGTAGGTACTTACAAAAGGCGCACTTGATGCCTTAAGGCATTCTCTGACATTCAACCATGGAGCCAAACAGAAACTAGCATTATGTGCAGGATCATTAAAAAGTTAAAAAATAAAAAATATCTAAGTAAGTGAGTCTAGACACAAACACAAGTTATGATAGGTGCGACGCGCGGTATTACCCGATCATCCCACGGGAACACTACATTTTCTCGGGATAAAAAGTATAGCCTATGTGTTAATCCAGCGTTTCAATTACCTTCATACCAAAATGTATCAAAATTGGTCCAGCCGTTTGAGCGTGAAGAAGTAACAAACATACACATAAACACACTCGCAAACTTCCGCATTTTTATTTTATTTTTTTATTTTTTTTATAATACGTATTAGTGTGATATACTCCCACATAATTATAATGACAATGTGTAAAATTAAAGTGAGAGGTTGTTATTATGTGCATTTATCTGTATATGTAGGTTAAATATCTTAGATTGATACTATTTATTATGTGTGTATTTGTGTATCTGTGTGTCTGTTTGTGGCGTCGTAACTACAAACGGATGGACAAATTTGAGTGCGGTTTTTCTAATCGAAAGACTTGTCCGTCGGGATGGTCCTTAGCTATGTTTGGTGAAAATAGGTGCAGTAGTTTCTAAGATATTCAGCCTTACTTAGAACGAGTGATAAAATCTCAGCCAATAATGAAGCTAAGATTTTTTTAATTTTTATAACGGCACAACATAGTGGCTCCACTTCACTTGATGGTAAGCAAAAAGTAGAGCCCAAGTCACAATGGCAACTGACGAGAAACCAACGGTGCCAAGTCAGTTGACACTGCCATGCTGGCCCGAGAGATGCTTCTTCCGCTTCGTTTGAAGGGTCCCAAGTTATAAGAAGGAGGAAACACATGAGCCGGCAAGGAGTTCCATACTTTAATAGTTCGGCAGATGAAGGAATTGCCAAACTTCTTGGTACGTGTGGGAATATTCTCCACGGTGATTCCAAATTTTGTAGTTTCGTTCAGTTTAAGTAGCATTTTCTATATCACTCATTGAATGAGGGTCTAATGGTGATCAGCTGCTTGTGTCGGAGGTGTTTTAAATTTTTAATTTCGGTTATTATTTTAGTAATAGTTACGAGTAGGTACACAACTAAACATCTCTCTTGTTCTTATCTTCTTCTTTTCTTTTTTGTCGTCACACTCTTGTCAGAGTGGTCGTGGTCGTCACATCAGGGTTGGTAGCAAACTTTACAATCCGTCGCCATTCCTCCCGTACTGTAGCTCTTCTTGTGCATTCGTGGAGTGGACCATTGAGTGTATTCTTGACTTGGTCGGTCCATCGCATCGGTGACCTACCGCGCGCTCTAGTGCCTTCGACTTTCCCCTGCACCACAAGTCGTTCCACAGAAGTGTCTTCTCGACGTGTGATATGTCCGAAGAAAGTGAGAATACGACATTGGACGATGGAAGAAAGACGCTGTTTAATGCCGAGTTCTTGGATGATTGAGTCGTTGGTTCGGAATTGTGTCCAGGTTATGCCAAGCATCCTTCTCCAGCACCACATTTCTAGAGCGTCTATCTTCTTTTTCTCGCTTTCCCTTAATGTCCACGTCTCAGCACCGTAAAGAAATATGGGAAACACTAATGCCCTGACAAGTCGCATTTTAGTGGCCTTTGTGATGTTTCTGCTTCTCCATATCTTTCTGAGCCGATCCATGGCGGACCTGGTGATAGCCATGCGCCGTTTAATCTCATCCACGCATCCACCTCACACGCATCCTTGTTCTTATACAGCGCAAGATATTTTTAGAGTGCAGCAACAAGCCCCCGGGAGCATTTAAAAGGTATTTATGGGTCAGGACCAAAAAGTTGGATGAAATTAAGTCGTAGTTAGCGAGGAATTAAAAACAATTGAGAAAGTTCCGTTGTGCGACAAAAAATAGCGATACAATAAGGAACCTTAAAATAGAACATTAAGGTACATTATTGAAAGGTTAACTGTCGTCGCACAATGGAGACTTTGACACTAATATTATTGAGTGAGTTAAGGGTGAGTTAACGTTGCAAACTTTTTGATCTTCACCCTTATGTCATCATCATCCTCATCATTCATTAGTCAAGACATCCACTGCAAGGCATGGGCCTCCTCAAAGAATGCCACCATGGTCAGTCCGGAGCCACCTGCGTTTTGCGGACTCCATCAGATCTAAGACATTCGTCAGATCGTCAGCCCGTCTTGTGGAAGGTCTCCCAACCACGCTGCATCTTCTTTAGTGACGTACAAATAAGAGACTTAAAGACTCTAGACCTATAAAAGAGAGTATACGGTTTTACGTTGCCTAAATATGCTCTAAATCCTGTCACCAACTCCGTAATTGTTTTACTACCAATGCTACGCTGAAATATTTTTTGTTAAAACTGTTTTCGCAAAGTTTCATTATGCAATTTGTCTATTTTAGCCTCAACGTTTGTCTGTATCTGTACAATACCTGGTCATAAAAGTTACGAAGTGAAATTAGTATTTACAAGTTCTTACGTGAAATGTTCTGAAAAACAAAGGATATTTTGGTGTTAAAATATAGTTCAGTTTTGAAACCTGAAACCGTCACTCAGAGTGAATTACTGTATCCATTGTTTCGGTTAAACGCAACTTTAGAAGTAGTCTAATTGTAACCAGAATCGAATGACCCGTTTAGCGGGTGAGATATTTCATAAGGCGTATGAAAATGAGTTGTCGTGGTGATTGCGACGGGTCACGTTGAGTTGGTTGTAGCTGAAATATTATTACGGATTAACATTCAACACATGCTGGCGGTGGGCAGAGAATGTCGCGAGAGCCTTACTGACCGCAGTTGCAACTCGCACATCGACCGGTCTCGGCGTATACCCGAACACGCTCGCTAGGTACGCACTTCCCGCCACAATTCAAATTTCGCAGCCTCATGTTCGAACACCGCTAACTTTTTTTTATTGCCAAGTGCACTGGCGCGTGCAGCCAAAACTCAACGACACTTGACTTGCCAGTGTCCAAATCGCCACGCGGCCGTTGACATCGAATCCAGTGATATGGAACGTTTTACAGAATTTCAGAGCGGGTTTTCGAACATAAAGGATTTTGGCGGGAAGTGTGTGTGTTGACGGTTTTTTGTTAAATAGTGAACGTGACAAAGGTTTGCACTCGATAGTGAACGATGGTGAATTCCACTTAATATTATTAGTGTTTTTTTGATAATTATATGCTGATTTAGAAGAAAGTCTTATACTAAAGGTAAGTTTAATTTATTGTTGCCTTTTGCATAATTAAGCATTAAGTACAGTAAGTGTCTTAAAGTAGCGCTGTTACTCAATAATAAATTTTCTGGTGTCTTTCGCTTTCTAAAGACTCGACCATGAGTGTGGCCACCGTCACGAGCGGGGTAAATTTGCACCGAGAAATGCATTACGAACTTGTTAATTATAACAAGTAATATTAAAAGTAAACTTTATCTGGGGCGGTACATGGCGGCTATAAAACTAGTTGTACTGAATGAAAGTGCGACATAACTCGAAGCTAGCAAGCTGTTTCGATTAATTTCTATTTAATTTGTTGCAAATGGTAATTACCTTGTTACTTAACACACGGGTAAATTGATGGACGATTTTTGACGTGAAACGAGATACCTATCCGGCCGAGTTTTAATTATTTCAGGTTTTTTAGTGTTTGAGTAACAAACTAATAAATAAATAAACACGGTATTAAAATTATGTTGATCTACTTTTTAGGATATACTCCTAAATGAATAAGTTAAGCACTGCATTAACAAGCAGTGGAGCAGCGTCAAACTAGTGCGGAGAGCAAGCCGGAACACGAATGGCTTAATATTTCTTAATAGACAGTAAAAAAGTAAATCAGATGGTTTAAAAATAGGCAAGACGATGAGAGTCTACTTCTATGGACGACTCGTCACTGATAACAAGATAGTATGAAGATATTTTTATATTTATAGATAATGAAATACATCAATATTAGACGACAATCTTACACAAATTTGAAAATCGTTTTGATTAAACTTGCATCTTATTTTGACTTTATCAAATGATATAAGTATCTACTTAGCATGCACTTAATGACTTCTATTAAGAAGATAAAAACATTCAAAGTACTTACATAGGTGAAAACAAAATACAAAATGTAATAAAGTTATTAAAAGAGCGTAAAGTCACAGATAAGCGTATCTCTGGATTTCGTTGGATAACATAATAAATATAAATATAGTAATAAATGAGTTCAAGTTGTATATTTTTATATTCATGTGTTTCCTCCTTCTTATAACTTGGGACCCTTCAAACGAAGCGTGAAGAAGCATCTCTCGGGCCAGCATGGCAGTGTCAACTGACTTGGCACCGTTGGTTTCTCGTCAGTTGCCATTGCGACTTGGGCTCCCCTTTTTGCTTACCATCAGGCGAAGGGGAGCCACTATGTTGTGCCGTTATAACAAAAAAAAAAAATATTCAGTTAAATTCAAACAATTGAACCGATTGCATGTCTAGTACTATGAAACTGGTTATTAGTTCCCAATAAAAGTGAGCTAATCGAACCATCTGACCCAGAAGTTATTTCCTTTATCCACCGTTCAGGTCCAGTTACAGTCAAACTTAGTGCGCTTGCGTCAACATATAACCAGCTTCCTATTGTCATATACCTACCTTCTACGCAGAAGGTAGAAGGTACGTATAAGCTTTACGCATAGCTTATAACCTAGAATCGTAAAATGCGAGCAAAATCGATTGAAATGACGTATTGAGTGACGATCCAAGCACTTCAATGTAGAGATGCGCAGAATATGTCACTAAAGTGAAAAGAGTGATATGTGTCTTTAGTTTACCGAGATATGTATCACTCATTTAGCTCAGTAGATCTTTAGACTACATCGGTCACGAGTGAGTAGAGAACTGCTGAGATGATAGATGATATACTTATCATCTATCATCTCAGCATTACTCGCTCGCTCTCGCGTTTTTCTCGTCGTTCTGCCTTTTAAATCTAGATTGTCTCTACTTGAAATTTTCAGTGAGCGAAATAGCTAGTGAGCTAAACCAAATGATATAGCTCGTTTGAATCACTCACTCGCGAGCTACACATCTCTACTTCAATTAATTTTGCTCGTATTTTACGAACCCTGCTTTAGCCCAACAATTTGTTTGCGAATTTTTAGTGGTACTAATTTATTTTACTAGCAATGACAAATTTTTGGTAACTGACGTTGAAAGCCAGTGAATGTCACTGATGGAAACGAAGAGGGAACAGGACTAAATATTCCGCAAGTTTCAATTAATTTTCGGATAACAAAGCCAACACTATCCACAGCGATGAGTCATGATTTTTCAATATGATTCAGTATTTATTTCAGAAGAAGAATGAAGGATTGAGCAGCATTCCGGTAAACAATTGTGAAAAAAACACTTGTGCTCCCATACGAAGTCAAATAAAGAGGGCACAGCTCAGCTCTATGCAAAAATGGTAATTAAAAAATACAATGATTTATTGGAGTTAAAACGAATAGATTGTAGACAATAAACATAACAAATATATGAAAGGACAATTAAATTCAAATTAAAACTAAAGAACGAAAATCTAAAATAAAGTAAATTAAATTAAGCTAAAATAAATCTACATAACTGTTCCCCCGCGGCATAGTCCCGAAGACGCTGGCAGCATTTCCTCGCTGAATCGCAATGCTGATGAGTTGTGCGAGGAAGCTGCCAGCTCTTCGGTCACCAGTGGACTCAATGAGCCTTTTACTAATCTCATTTAGTAGTTTGTACAATTAATACAATTGATAATGTGCATATTTTTAAATCTCAGCTGGCAGACCGGAGCAATAGCGTTTTTAACCCCTGACAAAAAAAGAGGGGTGTGTAGTTTAACATGTGTAACTGTGTGTCTGTCTGTGGCATCGTAGCTTCCAAAGGGATGGACCGATTCGAAAGCGTTTTTTTTAAATCGAAAACCTTTTTCTGTCGATATAGTTTAGTTCTGAGCTATGTTTGGTCACCTACAACAGTTTCCAAGATATTGAGCTTTGATTGGAACAAGTTACAGGATCTCAGCCAATTGAAGCTAAGAATTCCAAATTTTGTTGATTTGTTTAGGTTTCGTAGCATTTTTATCCCACTCATTAAATGAGGGCGTCATGATGACCAGCTAATTGTAACGAAGGTTTTTTTTTTAATTTTGAATTTAGGTTTTTATTCAAGCGAATTACAAACCCTAGGTATAAGATGAAATAGTAATTGTTGTTGTATACAAGTATATAGTTTAACCGATGTCATAGAAGGACAATTATAACTCTTGACAGTATAATAAAAGGTTCTGTACTGAGTAATGTGGCCTTACTCGAGTTGAGGCAAATCCTGTTTTTATGAACAAATGATAAATTTATGGACTGATGCGGAAATACCAGTACAGACCACATTTCAACATGAAAACGTACATGTTACAAAAGGAACAACTTGAACAAAAACACGTTGGTATATTTTTAGGGCCGTTTACTCCAATTAAGATAAATTAATTGAATACTTACTTACTTAAATACTAGTCTGGCTCAGTGACCCAAAGAGGATCTTGGCCTCTGACACAAGAGAACGCCATTCTTCTGTTTTCCCTGCAGTTAGCGATATTTAGAGCGCACAGATCATTCTGTGAATGAATAAAATAGCTAAGAATTGGATGATAGCCACATAAAAATAACCTAGCTCCATCATATTTAATTTTAAGGGATTGATAATTGATTATTTTATAAGAACACTAGAAAGAGCTCACATGTGTAAAGTGTTCACGCGGGAAAGGTACAAGTGGCGTAGCTTCCATATAAACCGATTCCCACCGGCTTGACCCCTTTCAGGAATTAACTTTTGCTTTCAGTAGCTTGCAAGCGCTATCTATCCCCACTTGCCCTGTTTTCGTTTAGCAGCACGCCACTGGTACACGGTCAGAATTAAAAGTAACTGCCAATTTTACTACTGACATATGTCCAATTTCATACTAAAATTGCCAAGTACTTTTGGTGCTGACTGTACTACGGTGAAGCAAAATGTCATATGTCGCTGCGAGAATAAAATTCTTCGCGGCTCTTGCTGCGTGACTTTGCGTCATTCGTGACTCTCTCGCAGTACTACAGAGAAAGAGATAGGTAACATATCTCGCGCGAGAAAAAGTCACGTGTCACAGTTGTGCAGAGCGCCTTCAAATATTATTTATTAAATTTCGAGTTCTTAAAAGTTCAAGTTATTTGTTTCCAATGTTCAAGTTACCTAATTGAAAGCCAACAACTGGAACATTAACCGACCGAATGAGATAGAAAGTGAATCCGTGCGTGGCTGCCGACCGATTCACTTTGCTTCCGACCACCGACACGTGTTTCCGAGGCAAAAAAAATATATAACGTAGGTATGTTGAAAAAGAGCACATTTTTTTGGGTGGGTTTGCCAAGGCCTCTACTCTTACGCTACTCGTCTCTTTTGATTGCATGCTCTCTCCACTCGTTACAGAATGCATGTAAATCGTGCCGCCATTTTCTTTTCTTTCTGCGCTGCGCCGGGAGCCTTGCGGTGTCCATTCGGTAATAATTCTGGCCCTTCGATCCGGATGCATGCGGCACACTCCAAGTAGCTCATAGGTATAAGCAATTATACAGCCTTTAGACCACTTAAAGTTAGAGTTATAATGGCTTTATAAGCTCTTATACGCCTGTTTGCTACCTGGGACTTGTCCAGCCTAGTCGCACTTCAGCCTTGCGGAGAAAAAGCACGTATGTTAAATACAACGCACACTTTGTCGAAGTAAATAGTATTCCAAAAACGAGAAAGTATGAAGATATTTGATACACATGTCGCTATGATTTAGTGTAGAGATGCGTTCTGAGCGGTTATGAATAATACTCAAATAACATGTAACCTAGTACAAAGAAAACGTTTAATACATGTAGGTACCATTTTGATGCCATGTTGAAATTCAATGTAAATATTTGGTCTCTGTTTCCCATACCTTTACTTATTCTATCAAAGTTGACGACTTTATAGTTGTAATAAAACTCTAAACGGTTAGTAATGACTAACACGGTAAGGTGAAATTGGTCATTACGATAAAGGAGACAAAGACAAAGACGAAACTGCTACCTTTCATCTTTGGTTCCTAAACTTTTAATGCTAATGCCCAATGCTCTTAGTATATAAAGTTCTTTCGGGTCGCCTTAAAGACAGAGACAGACGAATATACAATACAATACAAATCAATACAAGCACTCTAGCACACCCCACAAAACATACAGGAGAATTATTCTTCTCCTTTGACGTTACACTCTTGGCAAAGGGGTCGTCGCTGTCATTCCTTGTGTGGCAAGCCTCACCATTCTTCTTCTCTCACAGCCGCGCGTCTGGTGCTCTCGTACAAGAGAATTACAACGCAAGAAATTACAATTAGAGGTAAGCAACATGCCCCCATTTCTCATTAATTCTTTAAATAAGTTGTGGTTCTTAACCCACAACTTATTTAAAGAATTAATGAGAAATTTAATTTTTCATAAAATTATTCCCAAGCGAGCTGTATTTTTGAGCTATACTTGTTACTGGACTGAACTCCAGCTATCAGGTTATGGGCCTCTTTGGGACCCTGGGTTATAGTTAGTAATAGAATTAAATGACCTCCCGCCTCCCGCACAAAGCCCGACACACTGGTAGTGGTAGTGCGGACCAACGGGTCCTGATACAGTTCAAGTCATGATGTCTAAAAAAAAGTAAAAAAAAAAACGAAGAAAACATAAAAAAAGTAATAGAAACGATCGGCCGCCTAAAATCTATCGCGATTGTACCTCTTTCAGTTACTACACACGCAGTTATATTATCAAATTAAATCCCAATTTCGCAATTATACACACTACAAGTAAGTACTAGTGTCGCGGTAGCCGTGCGTGATGCGCGTGCGCGGCCGTCTCGATCATTATGGAAATTGTTTAATAGCTTCGTAATTCCACAAAGTTGGCTATTGAGGTCGGTGACCCTGTTAGAATTCTCAGGTTCATCTTTATTTTATTAGTTAGTGTTAGTACTAGCGACCCACCCCGGCTTCGCACGGGTGCAATTAGAAACCTCTAAAATTATCAGTGTTTCTCTGCTATATTATGCATGTATTATACATATAAAACTACCTCTTGAATCATTCTATCTATTAAAAAAACGCATTCAAATCCGTTGCGTAGTTTTAAAGATCTAAGCATACCTACGTAGGGACAGACAGACAGCAGGAATCGACTTTGTCTTATATTATGTAGGATGATACTTGGCCCATAATTGGTATTGGCCGCCGGCCCTTGCCGCTGATCAACGGCATTGAGATGGATGATGATGATGGCATCATCATATCAGCCAGTAGACGTCCACTGCTGGACAAAGGCCTCCCCCAAAGTTCTCCATAATAATCGCTCGTGCGCCGTCCTCCTCAAACCCGATTCTCTTTCCCCTCTCCTCCCGCCCTAAGTCAGACCGATTCGGTTCAGTCTATTCACGACGCAGTCCATGCGCCCAGTGCGTCCGCGTCACCCCAACCCAAATTACCCCTGTGGCGCGGAGATAATCCCATTAGCGGGTTATACTCCCACACAAAGTCCGACTACTGGTAGTGAGGGCTAACCAGCCCTGATACAGTTCAAGTCATGTCTTAAAAAAAATAAGCTGTCCTCCTCCATTGCTTCCCGCGATCATACCTAGTGGTCGTCAGTCCACCTTGTTGGGATGTATTATTTTATTATAATTAATAACCTACTTTACTAGACTGAAAAAAAAATAGCTCAAAGAGTTTAATTACTTGAGAAATAGCTAAATTGTGCTTAGTAGTAACCAAAATTATGCTAATTTTACTAAACTTCAACTTATTTTGGTTACTAGTAGCCCTCAGTTTGTCAGTCCTCCGATTAACGTAATCAATCATCTAACAGCTACTGTCAACATTTTTTTTTAGGTGTTTGATCTACTTTAATCTTTAAAAAGGTTTATTTAAAAATGTATACTTATTAAACATCTATTGATTTAATAATATTGAAGTTTATCGTATATTAATTTCTGTATTATTGTTGTTGTAAATTTTAAAATGTAAATGATTAAAGTTTCTTTTATGACAAAGAAAAAGTTGTAGAGTTAAAATAATAAACAAAAGAAATGAATATCAGACTACCTCACACAAATCGATCTAGTCCCACAGTAAGCTCTAGATAGGCTTGTGTTACGTTACGGACACTACATGACGATCAACATATTTATATAGAGAAATACATACTTAAATACAAATAAGATCCATGACCCAGGCACAAATATTTGAGTTCAGCACACAAATATTTGCCCTTGCCGGGATTCGAACCCAGGACCGCCGGCTCAGTAGGCAGCTTTACCACTACGCCCACCGCATCGTCAAAAGTTTGATTTGGTATTGATATTTCCGATGAGGTCATGATTTCGTTGTGCAAAAAGGAACAGCAAAAAGCAATGAACAGGAAGAGAAAGTAAACAGATGCACATTCTTATATTTTACGTTTAACTGCGCGGCCTTGCTATCAATTCGCATCGAATTTAATTTTTACCGACTTTAAAAGGATGGTTCCGTTCTTTTATATGTTACTTACGTACTACCTACTTACAGTTTTAACCAACGCTCTGTCAAATGAAAACCAGCCAAGTGCGAATCGATCTCGCGCACCGAGGGTTCCGTACAAACACTTCCTATCTTAACTGGCCGGGTTAAGTTTGCACCTGGTATGTATGGCGCCGCATATAAATGAATGAGGTGCAAAGTTAACGCAACCGATCACGTTTGTTGTATGGGAACCCCACTTAAATATTTATTTTATTCTGTTTTTAGTATTAGATGTTATAGCGGCAACAGAAATACGAGATCACCTGTGAAAATTTCAAGTGTCTGTCACGGTTCATGAGATACTATTTAAACGGATCATATTACAAAACAAAACAAAAAAACAAATTTTCCCTGTCAAAAAATCAGTTTAACATTTTGGTCTGTGTGTGCGTATTTTGCAAAAATCTAACTTCGACAGATAAAAATTGTGTTTTTTCAGTCAACCTTACACAACGGTAACAGGGAAGTCGCCTATACAATAGGAAGGCTCAAATAATTAACATACGCGATATAGTCCATTTAAATTGATTTATTTAAAGGTTAAAGATTATTTTAAATTGACACGCGCTCAAATTCGTCGAGGCATTAAGCTATATCTGATAGAAGTAATCTCTCGATCTCATCTTCGCGATAACGTATCCATCTCGTATTGAGCTGCATTAAGAAACATTGAAAAGTTGACATATTGACATTGCATACCTAGGGGTGAATGTCCCAGATCGCAGGTTTTTGTGGCTCGAACCGAAGTTGAGGGCCATAAATATATGATCTGGGGCTTTAAGAATTACCGCCCGTTTGTCTAAAGTTTAACGTCTTGCCTTAACCCATTAAGTAGCAGAAAAATTTCACTTACGGCCTAGGATGACCTAAAAGGATATATGGCTACTTACACCACTTTAGCGATGTAACTCAATTATCAATATACGCGCCTATTAAAATAGAGGATCTTATTTTCAATTCTGAATTACATATTCTTTGGTTTCAGTTCCATGACCTTTGGATTTGTAGGTGATCAAAGATCTATTGCTGGACTATCAAATTATTTTTTATAACAGATAACTACTGTTGTAAATATCCGTCTACGGTATAGTCAGTATGTTAAACTACCTAGAATATTAATTAAATTGTTACTGCTAGACGTTTTACCGATTTGATAGGCACTAAATAGTTATTTAGATCAAAAGCTCGTATCTCAGTTTAGATTGAATGTAAATATACGAGATTTTGAAGAGTAGCGACGGATCAGTTTTGACTCTCAACGGATGATTCGGGAGGAGGGGTTTTATAAATTTAACATGTGTATCTGAATTTCTGTGTATCTGTGTGTCTGTCTGTGGCATCGTAGATCCCAAATGGATGGACCAATTTGAGTGCGGTTTTTTTTAATCGAAAGACTTGTGTGTCGAGATGGTTTTCAGCTATCTTTGGTGGGAATAAGGCGAGTAGTTTCTAAGATATTCAGCTTTATTGGAACAAGTGACAAAGATCTCAGCCAATATTGAAGCTAAGAAGTCCAAATTTTGTAGTTATGTACAGTTTTAGTAGCATTTTCTATATTACTCATTGATTCATCGCCTTATTATCACCAGGTACTTGTGTCGCGGTTGTTTTAAATTTTTAATTGAGGTTGTTTATTACATTATTAATAAGACATCTGATAGAAAAGAGTCTATTGTCCAGGTTTTTGAAACTAAAATGAGGAACAAAACCGTACTACGACGAGCTTAAGTTAAACAGACATTGAATAACCTTCGAAAGTGTTTTCTACAGATCACCGAACCTTTTCTTCAGTGAATCTCAACAAACGCTGACCTCTGTAATCGGAGCGAACAAACGCGCGTTGATGTCTTTTTAACGCGCGCGAACAGTCGCATATTCACTTATGACTGTTTTCGTTGCTGCGCTGCGTTAGGAGCAGTGCTTGCATATCTTGCGACTTCACTTGTTGCGCGACTCAGCATCACCTGTCTTACTCGCACGTTATTGAACGGAAAATGACAGATAGTATTTGTCTGCGTCCGAGTTATGTTAGAGGAGCTGAGTATATGTAGAATTGATGTTGAATTGTAAAAAAACAACTGCTTGTCATTTAATACGACTTCAGTAAAACTAGGAATAATTTTTTAATCGGAGTTTAGTATCTTTTTTTTAATGGTGAAAAATTTAAATATTATTATAACAAAACAGGACTTAATCTCGTTCAAAAAGTGTTTAATTACATCGACGTTTGAAACGGGATGTTACGGTTATGGTCTCGAAGGGACTCGAATCATCGTGTTATAATAATGTGCGAAAATTGTGTAAGTTTCAATTTATTATGAAAATTTATATAGTTCGGACAAAACAACAATTTAATGACAGCAGAATGATGGAATTTTTAGTTACTACTATTAGAGGTGAAACTTTGTTAAATGTATACCTAAAATTGAATTGGATCTCGGATAAAAATACTAGTATGTCAATTGTCAGCGATTGAGCGGCATTTTTTCCATTTCACAACTATGATCCTGATGCGGCATTGAAAGTAAATAAGCGAGTACCTAATGCGGTTGACTTTTATCTGTGCTTTTATTCTCACTAATCATGTAATGTTATTCAAATTTTCTATCATTACGTAGTGATTTTGTAATTTAAGGTACAGTTAACGTCATAAGCAAACAAGTACATGCAATCAGTCGTACAATTTTTAACTGTTCAAAATACGTCTGCATCTCATTGATAGGTGACAATGCGTCACCTTCATCGTCAATCGTCACCGTCACAATCGTCACTGACCGACGCCAACGAAGCCAAATGATACTATCTGAAAATAACTGTTCGAGGTACAAAAAAAATACCTAAGTAAGTGTCCCTTACATTTTCAATCCTTTCAGAATTCCATCATCAGATCCAAGCTTCACAATGGAATCAACTACAAAAAAACTATAAAAAATAAAAATCGGTCTAGTTGTTCACGAGTAACCTGGAAACATACATTAAAAAACCGTTCGGTTTTTTGACGCCGGGTATAATATATTTTTTCCATCGAAATAGTAATGTCTGTCGGAAAATTGCATGATTGGCTACATAATGTAGTTGACAAAGCGATCTAATCGTCCTCGGGAAGGTAATCAGGGAACATAGCTACATAAAACAATTTAAACCGGGTAAAAAAAAACATCAAAATAGCAATGCCTGTCGGAAAATTGCATGATTGGTTACATAATGTAGTTGACAAAGCAGCCGGTACAGTCATCAATGTCATCATCAGTTATCCCGCGGTCATTAGTTGACGTGATCGTGAAAGTGTCATTGATATGTTACGGCGAAAGTAACCGCTCTCAGGCGGATGCATTTTGGAGCCAATTCGATTTTTAACAAATTAGACGAATAAGTACCCCACTGAGGTATGACTGATCAACGAATAAACTCCTCCACGTTGTATTTAATATAGAGTGATATTTTTCCAGAGCGTCACGTTCGTAGATCTTTAAAAATATTCATACAAAAACGTGATGATTTTAAATTAAATAATAAATTAAAGATAAATATTAAGGGACAATCTTACATAAATCGACCTCGCAAAGTAAGCAAAGCTTGTACTATGGGTACCTAGACGATGATATACATAATGTGTAAAATACCTACATATAAAGATAATATCAACATAGAAAATTTGGGCCACTTTTACAAATAATGATGAAACAAAGATAAGCTGAAAAAAAACAATATTCTGAAAAGACTTGATGTACACTTTCGTTTAAAACTCCCGAATACGAGAGACTCATGTTTTTTTTTGTAACACTTGCTTTAAAAACCACAATAACAATGAGACTCCACCTCCCCGAGTCCCAATTGTTTTGGTACCTCAGATGAATTAAAATTAACTAAATTAGGCACAAATAATAAAGAAAGCCTATTCAGTAACGTAAATATCGATGCCTTTGGTTCACACTCGTACTAATTACAATTATTTTGTCAATGAAATTTAAACCACATAGAGTGGTGCACTAACATCCTAATTGCAACTACTTTATCCGAAAAATTGGTACGATTGTGCTTTAAGGTATCGATATGTAAAAAAACCCTATTAGTTTACCCTAGGGTTTGAAACAATATTTCTATCTATGGTCATAAGATAGAAATATTGTTTCAAACCCTAGGTTCCTAGCGACACTGTAACAATGTGGACAGATCAAGGGCATTTCTTTGTATGCTAATCCAAAAGCGTTCCGGGATGCTTTGTCCCATTAGCTGTCTGCCATTCAATCTACGGAAGGAGTGACGACTCAATAAAGATGCGGCGATGGTAGAGACTAATTTTATGGACGAGGTTCCGTATATTATTTATTTATTTAATCTTTATTGCACAAAAGAAAACTTATAGTACAAAAGGTGAACTTAGTCAAAGTTCCCATTATTAGCCTTATGTAGTCTGTTTAAATGATTTCATAAATAACTCTACATAATTCGTCATCGAACTATGAAGTACTCAAGAATGATAATATTTTACCACTTTTGAATATTCGTCAAAGATAAATGTCGCAGTCACACACAAGAAGAGCCATGCCACTGTCGACAATGTTTTGTATGAAGCAACGGTTTTAAGCAACAGCTATAAGATGGTTACAGTCAAAAATATGAAACTTAGAGAAAATAAACGTTATTTTATTTTTGAAATCTTGATAATCGTAGCATTATGCTAAGTATACAATTGTGAACTTGGCTGACCAAGGTTTCGCGTTCAGAACACACTATGGTTCTTTATAATAATAATTATGTTGAACCCTAATTCTACTCAATAAAAGGATATTAGCACTACTAAACTATCTGACACTATCGCCCGAAACATCGAATCTCAAGCATACGAACAAACAATAGGATTGCATACTGTTTTGTTCTGTTACGCTATTAATGCGTTAATAACTGCATTGAATAGGAGATGCGTATCACACAGGCGAGGTCGGGCGAAATTTAGCCCATTGTCACAAGGTTATGTCCAAGGTCAATTAGATCTAGTCCACGGGTTGACATCTAGACATATAAATGCATATTCACACGATGTTCAATCTGTGGATTGTCAGTCATTAGGGTATTTGAGTATTAGCGAATAGGTGAACCCATTTAGGTAAATGTATTTATTTATTTCTCATACAGTCAAAACGCAGAAACATTAAATACATAAAAAATATAATAACTTAAAATATGATTAAAATAATATAATTAGAATTCTGCAAAATATTATAATTAAAATTACTTAACGTGACGTAATGGAACGCGCAAATTTAGGTATTTTTTTTACAACTCACATTTAAAATGCAATCGACTTTGAGTAAGATAAACCCACACTTTAAGTTCTGGAAGAAACAGTGATTCTGGTTTTTATGTAAAACGCCCAGATGCGGATCGGGAATTCTCGAAACATCAAACTTTTACTTAGGTTCTTAGAACGAATCTTCAATCTTCATACAACTGATTTGCGAAAGATGAGGCCCCTTTTGGTTTTATGTGCGCGTGTCTACAAACCAATCATAGAGACGTTTTATTGTGACATTGACGTTATAACAGATGCGCACATGAACGAAACTTAGCCCGTAGCTAACTAATTCTGGCTTCAGTTCCAAGCGCTAACTCCATTTCTAGGCGTATTTATTCTGTTAGGTTACTACCAGAACCAAGAATATGCCATGGGATAACGTGACGTACTGGATGCGCGCGCGCCGGAACTAAGTGGGATAATTGCATTGTTAGATAACCGAGGTGTCACTAGTCACCTGCGCACGCTAGCTGTGACCGCTATGTAAGCAGTAGGTACTGTATGAATAGGGTTGCCAATATTGATCATTTAATTATTTTTATTTATGCAAAAGATATACCTAATATAAAATGCGGGTAAACCGTTCCACCATCGCTATTCAGTCTGGTTCCAGGTATAGGTCAATGACTGGTGGGTGATAAATAGGGATAAATGGTGAAAAAGAGGGAATGCCTTTGACACATGTTAATAAAAAACAGAGGTGTAAGTCCTGCACTGCACATCTTCTGAGAATTGAGATGAAGAGCGTTGCAACAATAAAATTTTAATTTTTATATAATATACTCACTTCACCTAACGATTCCATTCATCCGGGTTTTTCAAC
Organism: Apotomis betuletana; assembly: GCA_932273695.1. Taxonomy (NCBI): domain Eukaryota; kingdom Metazoa; phylum Arthropoda; class Insecta; order Lepidoptera; family Tortricidae; genus Apotomis; species Apotomis betuletana. Next base: position 4,548,878 of record OW026303.1, on the reverse strand, counting down.
TTTTTCGTTGGAATTGTTACAGCCCAGCTTTAAGAAAGTTACTTCATAACTCATTCCTCCACCCTATAAAAAAACGTGCTCTAATTTTATCTTGAATACGGTAATCGTTGCAGAAATTGTACGTTAATCAACAAATACGTAGCTGAATATGCAACTTCGCATTATTTTATTATTTTGCAAAAGGAACATGATTAGTAATCAAAATGCGAGAAGTTTTAAAATTTTATAAACCTATTAGAACAACATTATACGTAACGCCAAGTGTAATTTAAAAACCAAATAGGCAATAAAACAATAAAACAATTAAATACCCAAACAATAAAAGAAACCTTATGACTCTATGATAATTCATTTTGCCTCATTGCTTATCTTCGGCATCTTCAATTAAAGCATTAATGCATAATGACACTCGTATAACCATCTTGCGAATTGCGTGATGATTGCATGATTTTTTTGTTACTAAATAATCAACTAAGAATAAGGATATACTAATTGTCATTGCTGGGTCTCGTGCAATTCATAATACTTTCCAGATATTCCAAAGTTACGTGATTATTTTCAGTTTACTTAACCCTTCAATTGGAAAAAATAAAGGAAGGTCTATACTTAGTTCAATTCCTAACTTGACTTGGTTGACTAGAACAAGCAATTATGGGTCAAAAAAAAATGCAGAAAGATGGTTAAGCGTATTTGCCGCCTTGACCCGTTGAGACCAGACCCGGTGTAAATTCAAGAGTTAATTATCTAAGTTCGTTTGGAATTAATTCATGAACGAATTTAAGAAATCACCCATCCAAAGGTACCTACTACTTTTAAAATAAATTGACTATATAGCTTAAGGGACCTTACCTATATATTCTAAAATATATATTTTTCATATTATGACATTCATATTGATAAATACAACTAACTTTTTAAAGAAAATTTTAATAACACTTTTCCCTGAGTTCTAAATCTAGATAGTAACATAGATATATCACTTGCTTTGAGTGAATTTTGTAAATTTCGAGAAGTTGTTGAAACAAATATTATCAATGAAAAATTCAAACTGTAGGTTTTAAATGTATACCAATAAATTTTCATAGCCCTGTTCTAACTAGTAACATTGATAATATGTCAAGAAACATGTTTGCTCATAGAGAAAAATTACTAAAACAACCGGCAATTTTGAACGGATCAGGCGCCTTAAAGTGATTTAAGTTATATTAGTCCACCTGGATACAATGCATGTTTTAAATATGCCTGATTTGAAACAGACTTTTTGATAGAAATACGACTGTTTAATTTGTAAGCAATACGCGTCTCCGCTGTATTACTGAATTCAACAATAAATAAAGTTTCCATCATTCTCACCATAAACGAAAATTGATTGCTTAATCGTAATCGTAGCCAATTGTCGCTAAACGAGAGAAACTAGCGAAGTTATTATTCGTTGTGTAAATAATATTAATTGTAAGATTGTATCGTAATGGGTGATTAACCACCCCAACTTGCCATCAGTGGTGGGGTGGCAAACATGTCCTTTGATATGCCGATGCAATTTTGGTTTACTTCCTAGTGATGAGTAGTGTCGCCTGGTACTCTACCCTTGAATTTTCATAAATCTTGGCACTTTAGATTTATCTGTAGATTCTAATAGAAATTATACAGACCTATCTTCTGTATATAGCGATATTAAATTTGATAATCTCGAAGATACAGCACTATGAGCCGTTGATTTCTTTCCTTTATTTTCAAAACAAGTAAAAGAAAAGATCAACGACTTTGAATTGTGTTCATATTCTTATTTTTATTTCTAACTTTAGTGATGTGTCCAGTGATAAACAATGTCAGTGACTTTGTAGTCTGATTACTATATCTGCAGCTAATGGTGAACTTTAGTGAAGTTAGATATTCTCAGCATCATCAAACTCACTTTGGGAATTTCGGCAATTGAATATCTTCAGCACCAAGGGACTTGTGAGTAAATAAATTTTAATATAAATAAATATAACGGTTGTCAAAACATAAATGCTTCAGTCTGGCCTGGAGAGCGGTGTAGGTTCGAATCCCGGTAAAAGCATTTTTTTTTCAGTAAATACCTCCCTAATCCGATATAGTTACTTATACTATTTATACTACAATGTAATTATAATATGTACTTGACTATAATGTAGAAAAAATACGGGACTGCTAACTTAGTGCCTGAATTCATTCTAGATAAAAAAGAAAACTAAACTTTTAACATTAGGCTACAAAAGCTCTTTTAGATGTCAGATTCCAAGTTACATAAATATAAAAAGAAAACATTTACAATAATAATAACACCATAGTAGTTATGACATATAGTAGTAATATTAATGCAACAGACAAATCGCTGGGCATATTTTACAGGGAGGTGTATATTGTCTTGTCAATATCATCAGTCCATCAGTAAAATCCTTTGATATTCCGTTTACAAAAAGTTAACATTTAATAATTTTATCTTAACGCTCATCAATCGTCGTTCATAGAAACGTTTATAGAATGAAGAAATTAATTATGAAAGAACATGAGTGCTCTTTTGTGTCCGCGCTCAAGTTTTGTGTGTGTGATACGACCGTGACATTTCTATTGTTCTTCCATTTAACACTATTTAACATTTCTCAGTCGCTTTAGGCACTTTCCTGTCAAATGCTCATGAAGACCTATTATAATATATTTTTATTTTCATTGTTTATTATAATGCTAAAGGTCCACTATTGTAATAGTATTGTGCATGAAATATGTATATTAATTTTTGCATAGCATACTTAGTGGTCAAATTATGATAGACTGTAATTGTTCAAGATAGTATTTTAAGTTTAATACACACCTGGGGGGTAGTTCGACCAATTTTAGAGAGATGATGGAGATCTCTCCATTTCATCGACATCCGTCACTTTTGACGTGTCCCTACTTGTCAAGTGGCGATATCCTTAGAACATCGCAACTTCGTCAATCCGGTCGCGCTTAATTTGCGTTTCCTTTGTATGAGACGGCATAAATAACACGCGCATACTTTAACTTGACCGTGTAGTGCGTGAAATTAGTCAGTTAAGTTTCGTTCAAAACAGAAATTCACATGCATGAATAGCATTTTTGAGAATCATTATCACCTTCGTATTTCCAAAATTGAGTTGAGGTATGTCACATGAAGCTCATCGCATTTGAGTGACAGTTCACAGGCGATATCACTGTTATCTATTAGAGTTTTGACGTTTTGCGATCTCTCAAAGGCATTCTCGAATTAGAGGTCCCTGTTTGGGTTATTATACTTTTAATTTTTGACTGTTTGGCGTCTTAGTCTATATCTCGTTCTTCCGTGAGTATTATTATATAATAATAATAAATATTAAGGGACAATCTTACACAAATCGACCTAGCCCCAAATTAAGCCAAGCTTGTGCTACGTGTACTAGACGACGATATATATAATGTATAAAAAACATATATAGATACTTACACATATATAAGTACCTACGTATATCGTCGTCTAGTATCCATAACACAAGCCTTCTTGAGCTTAATTTGGGACTAGATCGATTTGTGTGAGGTTGTCCGATAGATAACATCCATGATCTAGGAACAAATATTCGAGTTCATCACATAAATATTTGCCCTTGCCGGGATTCGAATTCTGGACCGCCGGCTCAGTAGACAGGTGTACTACAAACTGCGCTAACCGCGTCGTCATTTGACTGTTTGGCGTCTTAGTCCGTGTCTCATTCTAAAAATCATTTCGTAGAAAGAATTTTTCTTTGCAACCATAAACTATATGAGATTGGCATAAAACAAACCTAACCTAACTTACCTAATCAATAGGATGATATTTGCAGGAATAATGAAAAATGCACGACTACAGAGGAACCAAAATTCCTCTGTTTTCTTTCGGCGAAATGAAATATATGACGAAATAAGTTTCTAGGAGTCAAAGGGCTTCCGATAAATATACAGGGTGGAACAGATCGAAGGACTTTTAAGCAAACACGGAATTTAAGCCTTAAATAAAAAGATCAAAGCTTAAAGAAAAATTGAAAAAAGGAGCTACCTGGGGGAAGAGACCGGGAATCGAACCCGGTACCTCTGGATTGCCGGTCCAGCGCGTTAACCATTTCGCTACCCTAGCTCCAAGAAGATCTGACGAATTTTTCCTTATGCTTCGTGTGTCGATCTTTGCATTGTTTTATTTGAAAGGTTTTTTTAACACCTTAGCGACCTCATGCGAAAAATGAGACATTACATGTTTCATAAATTTATAAAAAAAACAGGGAATTGTTCAGACTGAGTACTTCATTTTTTACCAATGAACTATGTAAATAATTTCTATCCATTTTTGAGATACAGTTTGTTAAACATTAGTGTAAAAATCTGCACATATCAACCCTAGCATCTTTTGAACATCGCTTGAGTTAAAGACAGATGTGAATTTAAAATGTAAATCAAAGCTTTGAATTTGTAGGTTTGACACTGATATGTTATTTTGATGACTTTTTTTACTTGTAAATCCAGGTTTACAATTATAATAGGTCGATTGTAGATCACTCAGATGACACTATCCTGTCAGCTCAGTCTTTACAAATGTTCCACCCTATTATAGTGCCTTAAAACCCAATGCATTAATCGATAGCCCAACTGTAAATAATCGTTGAGAATCAATATACTATTACAATTGTACACCCGTACTACAATAGCAAACGTAATAGTTAAGTACATTGGCACGGCATTTCGGTCCAGTTAAGTAAAACTGTTACAACTCCGAGGTGTTGGTTTCACTTTCGGTGCACGAATAAGTACACTTTAGGTATGTTAAATGGTGTTATATTTAAATATTTCACTGTTCTAAAGTATCAGATCTGAAGCGATGGTAATATTTCGGCAAGCACACTGCAAAACTTCGGGTTCCATCCATCCAGCTCTCAAGGTTAATTAGATTGCATAATAAGCTCGAAATTATCCTCATAAACCTTTTCAAAGACAACTTTTTTCATTCACAATTCACAACAAAAAGGTTGTAACACAAAGGGATCCTTTGGGTCAAAATGTATCCAATCACACAAATACAAATATTGCACACCTCCAACATCAAGGAATATACAACACAACATGAGGTACATTAAAATAACAGGCAGAGGTAAACAACAGGCGGTCTTATCGCTAAATAGCGATCTCTTCCAGACAACCTTCACACTATAATATTATAAAGGCGAAAGTTTGTGAGTGTGTTTATGTGCATGTTTGTTACTTCTTCACGCTCAAACGGCTGGATCAATTTTGATAAATTTTGGTATGAAGGTAGCTGACACCTTGGATTAATATATAGGCTACTTTTTACCCCGAAAAAATGTAGTGTTTCCGTGGGATGAGCGGGAAACACCGCGTGGCGCAGCTAGTAATAAATAAAATAAGTTAACTAGATCGGGGATTGCCCTTGGACCTACGAGACAACACACTGTAACAACTCAATCGTTTAGGTGTAAAAAACTTACATGTCTCAATAGCCTTAAAAGTGAGTGACCGGAGCAACCAGTACCTCAGCGGCTAGAAGGAAAACGGAGAAAGTACTGTCTATAATTACTGCCATTACAAACCTGATATAGATATTAACTCGACCATGCTCTAAATCATATGCTGATTGATGGATTTGATTTTTAACTAGACATTGTGTGCATTAACGTGTAGCTGTAGCCAAATAAAGTTCTGTAGACTTTAAAGAAAATGTAATACATATGTATACTATTGAATTTGTGGAAAGTTACCTTCAGGGGTATCTGGTCTAGTGTATCAAAATGTCCGCGAATTCAAAAAGTCCACACTACCAAAATGTCCACAGTATCAAAAAATATTAGACATGTCGGGCTGTTCCTGACAATGTCCCGTGAGTGTAAACCGCTTATTACATTAATTAAATATGTCTCACGAAACTTTTAATAACACATGTTACCTATACTTATTCATAGACTTTTCTCCCACTTTTTAGTGTTATTATTTAGGACCTCACTGTTGGGAAAAGGCTGCCCTGTTAACTTAAACACCCATAATTCAGACACATCTGTCTTGCCAAGATAATGAATAGTCGATGATCATTTCTATCAAATATCAGAATTAATCGACCATGAAGTTTGACAATAAAAATAAAGCTATGCGACTGCATTCGACTGAAATCGATACGCAAGTGATTCTTACAAGAATGGTATTTATTAAAGTAGATAAGGATCGCTTCCATAGTTTTGATGTTTATATCGAAATAATGCAAATAGAATTGACAAAATTAGAGCGAGCACGTACATTTTGTAATTTATGAGGTCGGATATCAAACAGTGAAATCCTGATGTGATTTTATCGTAACATAGTGCAAAAAATATCTTGCAACTTTTTATATTTTGCCGACTGAGTTTAAAATGTTCAGCGGAGGTGGATTTTTTATTTAGGTACGGAAAAAACGATCGATTCAATGACATAAGTATAAAGCTTATTATTTCACTTATTTTTAGTAATAACCTAAATAAAAAATGTAAATCACCCCCGATACAAGTCACCATGATACCCTTATTCTAATTAGTACTAAAACTGGCATAACTACAAAATGTTCAATTCTTAGCATCAATATTGGCTGAGATCTTGTCACTTGTTCCAATTAAAGCAGAATATCTTGAAACTACTGGTCCTATTTCCACCAAAAATAGCTAAGAACCATCTCGACGGACAAGTCTTTCGTTAAAAATATTATCTTAGTAGAGTAATGTTACTTCCTCAGCGCTTTCGCCTGTAACAAAAAACAAAAGAAACATTCAAATAATTATGAACAGTGAAACTATAACATTTATCAAGGCTTCTTATCCGTTCAAAAATGCTGAATGTTTTAGACATTTTACTCTATGATCAAACATGTTTCTTAACATATTATCAATACTACTTAAAACAGGACTATTGAGATTTATGTATGTATATTTGAAACCTACTGTTTGAATTTTTCATTGATAATCTTTCTTTCTAAAACTACTCAAAATTCACACAGAGAACTGATTCTTTTTCAACTTATTTTCGACTGCACGCAATGAAAGAATTAAATAGCTATGTTACTTTCTAGAACTCAGGGAAAATGATTATTCACTTTAAAAAATTGGTTAAAATTATCAATATATTTTTCATAGTATGAAAAGTAAATAGAAAAGGAATAAGGCCTCTTAATAAATAATTAATTTAAACAAACAATGCCTACGCCAATAGCGGTGACCAATTAGTTGCATCAGCGCTCCACATGGCAACTGACCGGGGAAAGCGGTGCAACGGTTGCAATGCTCTTAAAGTGCAGCGGGTGTGCGTGACGCATGGATGTCTTGGCGGAATGCGCGGCCCTAATTGACAATATTTCAAATAGTATTCAAATAAAGCTGAAGGGGCACGTAGCTCGAAAAACCGATGGCCGTTGGGGCAGAAAGGTTCTCGAGTGGAGACAATGTACCGGCAAGCGCAGCGTAGGTCGGCCACCCGCAAGGTGGTCGGACGACTTGGTTAGAGTTGCGGGGACTCGCTGGATGCAGGTCGCTGTTATCGGGCCCATGTGGAAGTCTATTGACGAGGCCTGTGTCCAGTAGTGGATGTCCTATGGCTGAAATGATGATGATGATGATTAAAATACATACGAAACAATTTACTCACGTCGTAGAAGTCGAATATAGCTCGACATGTTTCGAATCGGTACGCGATTCATCTTCAGGAGCTACGATCAGTCGCGGTGGTTTTAATATGTCTGAGACTCACGGTAATTTTCATTAAATTTTTTAAAAGTGTTCAGCGTAAACTAATTTCATTAATTTATTATCAATGTATCACAGAACCCAAGACTATTAATTTAATTTGAATATACCGACTTGTTTTTAAAATATAAAAAGTGAAAGCAGCGTCATCTAAGAATCGGCCCTCTGCATGACGTCACCATGTGGAAAATTTTGACAGTCACACCACGCAAAAAAAGACAGTGGTAAATATTCAAAATCCGCCGCAGTACTATTCGAATCCGAATCACAAATTCGGATATTTTCGAGAATGTAAAAATGTGGTAATATTTCATTTTTAGGGTTCCGTAGCCAAATGGCAAAAAACGGAACCCAGACGTGAACAGACATGACGAATCTATAAATTCGTCATGTCTGTCTGTCCGTCTGTCCGTCTGTCCGTCTGTCTGTCCGTCTGTCCGTCCGTATGTCACAGCCATTTTTTTCCGAAACTATAAGAGCTATACTGTTGAAACTTGGTAGGTAGATGTATTCTGTGAACCGCATTAAGATTTTGATGCAAAAATAAAAAAATAATAATAAATATTGGGGGCTCCCCATACTTAGAACTGAAACTCAAATTTTTTTTTCATCGAACACATACGTGTCATCTACGGGGTATCTATGGATAGGTCTGCAAAAATGATATCAAGGTTTCTAAAATATTTTTTTTCTAAACCGAATAGTTTGCGTGACAGACGCTTCCAAAGTGGAAAAAAGTTGGTCCCCCCCTCTAACTTCTAAAATAAGAATATGAAAAATCTAAAAATAACATATGATGTACATTACTATAAAAACTAATGTGCGTTCCCATTGAGGGTCCACGTTGGAATTTCGAGCTTTTGAATGTGTCAGTCTTTAGTAAAAGTTCTCAAACGATTGTAAATTCATCCTTTAATTTGTAAAAGTCGGCACTCAAAAGTTACATTCGGTTAAAGGTGGACCCTCAGTCGTGCCTGTCAGGTACCCATATTTAATAATCTACTTAAAATTTACAACTGCTGTAAACGGCTACTCTTAGTAAAAGATTTGTAAAACTAATTGCATTAATTCTGATTCCTTTCTGCTAATTCAATAAGAAAAAATTGCATGCAGAAGGTGGTCCCTCAATTGAACGCGATAAGTTCTCATTAAGTGAAAACAATAGTAATATTTAAAACATAGGTGTGACTGAGAGTTAGTAAAAGTACTTAAATCATTGTAAATTCATTATGTAGTTTGTAAAAGAAGCCATTCAAAAGTTACAATCGATTAAAGGTGGTCCCTCAATTGAAACGTTTGTCATAAGAATAAATCAATTTACGTATCATTTGGTTGTTAAATAGACAATTGCAATAGTCTATTCTTTAGTAAAATTTTTTTACTAACTATTGCTCCACCGAACAGTATAAACAAATGTACCCTTTTACTTAAAAAAGCATTCAAAGGCCTTCGAAGAAATACTACACTCTAGGTGACCACATATTAGGATTTTGTAGGATAAGTAAATAAAAATAAGTTCTGTTTGTTGACGTTAATTATTTTTTATACGACCGTCGTTCACACTATATTTATGGTTAATTTAATGGTCAAATGAATACAAAACAAATTAACTCAAATTGTACTACATATTCTACAAGCACATAAAATGCACGCACGTAAAGCGCACAAAGCCGCTGTCATTATTATAAATAAAAATTGGGCAAGTGCGAGTCCGACTCGCGCATGAAGGGTTCCGTACCAAAAAACAAGTTTGTTGTATGGGAGCCCCCCTTAAATATTTATTTTATTATATTTTTAGTATTTGTTGTTATAGCGGAAATAGAAATACATCATCTGTGAAAATTTCAACTGTCTAGCTATCACCGTTCTTGAGATACAGCCTGGTGACAGACGGACGGACGGACGGACAGCGAAGTCTCAGTAATAGGGTCCCGTTTTTACCCTTGGGGTACGGAACCCTAAAAAGGAACCTAACAGCCTGGCAACGTTATCTTCTGCCTCCGATATTTCTTGCCAGTCTTGATTTGGACTAACTGCATGCTTTTGTACCCGGCGAAATATAAACATTCAATTTCAACAACAATTCAGCCGTTAGTTCATCCGGGATTGACTTTGGCGGCAAGACAGTTAGATTGGTTTTCAGGTGTTCTTGTCAGATTCAATGTTACAAGGTGTTACACAAATAGTTTTATTTTTATACGAATACCCGCAATCTCAACTACGCAACACCAAAATACGCAGTGTTACAAGAGGCAAAAATCTGGGGAAACATTTGGCATGCAAAAACCTCAAGATCGGAAGGCCTGGAGCGGGTTTTAGCTCCAGGTCTTCCGATCCAATCCGATTTATCGGAAGAAATATCCTAACAATTGCGCTACACATTATCCGATTTCTTCCTATAAATCGGACAATTTCAGTACATATTATCCGATTGCTTCCGATAAATCGGATCGGATCGGAAGGTCTGGAGCGGGTTTCAGAGTAAGGAAAAGTCAATAGAGTCCGTGTTACTTCGTAGAAACCTAGGACTAAATATATTGCTATCTCTGTAAAGCACGTCAAGTTTCTGCAAGAAAAAACGAGATAACAGTATATTTGTCTTTTAAAAAAATATACAAGGCCATTTGTCAAATTTTTCTTAGTGAGATTAGAGATGGATAGATTGGGAGCATGGCATTTTCTTTTTCTTATTGTCATGATAACCCAAGATATGTCAAACTTAAAAATAAAAAAAATTAACGTCAACAGAAAGTTATTATTTTTATTTACTTATCCTAAGAAATCCTAATATGTGGTCACCTAGAGTGTAGTATTTCTTCGCAGGCCTTTGATTGTTTTTTTTAAGTAAAACGGTACATTTGTTTATACTGTTCGGTGAAGCAATAGTTAGTAAAAAATGTTTACTAAAGAATAGACTATAGCAATTGTCTATTTAACTACCAAATGATACGTAAATTGATTTATTCTTATGACAAACGTTTCAATTGAGGGACCACCTTTAATCGATTGTAACTTTTGAATGGCTTCTTTTACAAACTAAAGAATGAATTTACAATGATTTAAGTACTTTTACTAACTCTCAGTCACACCTATGTTTTAAATATTACTAATTGTTCTCACTTAATGTGAACTTAACGCGTTCAATTGAGGGACCACCTTCTGCATGCAATTTTTTCTTATTGAATTAGCAGAAAGGAATCAGAATTAATGCAATTAGTTTTACAAATCTTTTACTAAAAGTAGCCATTTACAGTAGTTGTAAATTTTAAGTAGATTATTAAATATGGGTACCTGACAGGCACGACTGAGGGTCCACCTTTAACCGAATGTAACTTTTGAGTGCCGACTTTTACAAATTAAAGGATGAATTTACAATCGTTTGAGAACTTTTACTAAAGACTGACACATTCAAAAGCTCGAAATTCCAACGTGGACCCTCAATGGGAACGCACATTAAAAACTACCAACGAAAATTGTTTTAAACGAGATCTAGTAAGTAGTTCCGTACCCAAAGGGTAAAAACGGGACCCTATTACTGAGACTTCGCCGTCCGTCCGTCCGTCCGTCCGTCCGTCCGTCCGTCTGTCACCAGGCTGTATGTCAACAACGGTGATAGCTAGACAGTTGAAATTTTCACAGATGATGTATTTCTATAGCCGCTATAACAACAAATACTAAAAATAAAATAAAATAAATATTTAAGGGAGGCTCCCATACAACAAACTTGTTATAGATTATATATATGTATAGGTACGGAACCCTTCATGCGCGAGTCGGGCTCGCACTTGCCCATTTTTTTTAATACCTAACTTTGCACCTAATTTATATGGGGCGCTATACATACCAGGTGCAAACTTAACTTAACCACTTAGGGATGGAAAGTGTTTGTACGGAACCCTCGGTGCGCGAGTCCGACTCGCACTTGGCCGGTTTTTTATCCTTTATTTGATAACATCGATGAAAAGCCTGGTTAAAAAAGTCATGCGGTCGATTGAGACTATTTTTTAACCTACTACAAGGCGCCCTTGAACTAGTCCACGTGAATAAACAGTCATAATCATAACCCTCTTTTTGATTCTCCGCAGTCAGATAAAAAGTACCGTATAATCATCCAGATAGCTGTGTTACAAAAATAATTGGAATCAGTCCAGCAGTTTAGACGTGATAAATGAACAACGACATAAATTAAATTAATTAAATTAAATTAATATCAGACAACCTCACACAAGTCGATCTAGTCCCAAATTAAGCTCAAGAAGGCTTGTGTTATGGGTACTAGACGACGATATACATACTTATTTAGATAAATATATACTTAAATACATAGAACAACCATGACCCAAGCACAAATATTCGAGTTCATCACACAAATATTTGCCCTGGCCGGGATTCGAACCCGGGACCGCCGGCTCAGTAGGCAGGTCTCTACAAACCGAGTCAACCGCGTCGTAGAAACATACACATACATACCAAAAATCAAAATACAAACATTGCCAAAAATCGTGAGTGTACTTGGAGTATCTACAACATTTGTTTTTTTTTACTTTATCACATTACCTTATGATGGAAGATCGAAGGTATTTGTGTGAAAATTTTGATTTTTCAGCAGTTCATGTCAACGGGTTCAAAAAGCCCACCTCAGTAATGTTCAACATAGGTATGTAATTATGTATTATAATATTTAGCACGAGAGGTTTTAAAGTAAATCTTACATTGCTTTATGGAACTCACTATAGCTATTTATTAGTGAAAGTGAGTCTTCATAATATTTATTGACTAGTCACTGAAAGAAAACCAATAAAACACAGTGATTATGGGTGTGTGTCGTTTTTACGATAGACAATTTACCTCGTGTAAATATGGCGATACTTAAATAAGAAATAATAACTTAGCTCATTGGAATCACCAAGGCATTGATTGTCGTTAAAATTACATGTACATATTAGTAATTTAATCTTGCCTTAATCATTAAATAAAGTAAATAATTAATTATTCACACCTATAGCGAAAGTAAAACTCATAATCATAACCCACTCGTAACCAAATCGACAAATGGTCATGACTTCTACACAATATTAATCTAATTGATACCTACTGACTTTGGTTGTATTGGTAGTGGCTGACTACTGAGCCTACTGTCCTGGGATCGGATTCCGCCAAGGGCAATTATTTATGTGATGAACTCGAACATTTGTTCCTGGCTCATGGATGTTTCTTTATAAATATATGGGTGGAACATTTCTAAAGACTGGGCTGACAGGATAGTGTCATCTGAGTGATCTACAATCGACCTATTATTATTGTAAAGCTGGATTTAAAAGTAAAAAAAAAGTCATCAAATTAAAATATTTTAGGGTGATTCTAATAAAAGTGGCATCATAATCTGCCAATGAGTTTTTGAATACAAAGTATATTCAATTTACCTTTTACAGTAAAAATAAAAATTGACATATGTAAACATAGACTTTTTACATCGAGGCCAGGCCATTTCATTTATTTAACCTTATTACTTAAAAAAATAAATAAATGTAAGTACCGATTTTCACTGTGGTCTGTCTTGTCCAAAAGGGACATGCTTCCGGTTTTACGCCTGTGAATTACTTGTGTACTATTTTACAAAATATATTTTATAATATATTGCAAAAACTATAATACGATATTCATTTAATAATGATACGGTATTAAAGAAATCATTTTAATACATCAATATTCACACTCAACGTTTGTCCAGCGATTTTTTCACTGTAGTCTGTGTGTTCGCATTGTTGCATCTCACTCACACACGGAGAATGATAGGCACACCTTAATCATCGGTAAACATTCGGCCAGTGTTTGGCTCGCCGCCGTACGAAACGGTTGGAGACCGTCTGTCATAGTTTTGTGGCGATTAGTGATCGAAGGCGGCAAACTGGAATTTGTAACGGGTAGGTTAACTTTACACTGTCTCGATTATTTTATGTTATTTATATGGGGCGTTATTAGATAATCATTTTAATGTGATATTATGACGTATTTACTTACGTTCCTAAGAGTGAGACATTAAAATTTTTGACGGTTTTAGAGTAAATGACTTTTGAATCTACTTTTCACTTTAATCTGTGTCACTTTAGTCTGTAACTGAAACACAGACTAAAGTGACTCATGGCAGAAAAAAGTGAGATGTGGGCAGGATAATGTGATTAATGGCAGGATAAAGTAAACTATAAATTATTTTATTTAAAAATTGCGTATAATTTCTGAGAATAATTTTAGGGATGTTTTTTTAAGTAGTGCTAACAGTGTTCTACCAAAGCTGAAAAATAAATGTAGAGGACAGCTTTTTGTTAAACTAAACACTTATAATTTCGCTTTGTCTGTCTGTTTATCCATCCGCATACTGGTTAGTACTAGAAAGCTGTATTTTTGCGTAAATATATGTTTTAATTACGCCAACAAAGTGGTAAAGTAAAATTTCAAAAATATATGTTTTTAACGTACCACCTGATATACCTACAAAGTAGGCATAATTTTCTTTTCTCACGTATCCAATATTGTGGCTTCATAGTGATCAGTTCGCAAAATATCAGCTATAATATACTGGATGCAACTGACCGTCATTCGGGCATCTCTGCCATAATATTGCCGACATCGCTAGCATGAAGGAATCAGTATGCAGCTCTGTATACAGATCGATCCTCAAAACCGGTTTGCTTGCCAATTTCATCTTCAATTCCTGAAATGCTGCCCTCTGCGGCACTCCAAAAATATATTCGACATCCTTCTTCAATAGTTCCGTCAAAGGTCTGGCAATTAACGCATAGTTTTCGATGTACTTCCTAAAGTACGACGTCAACCCAACAAAACTATGAAGTTGTTTAACGTTAGTAGGTTCAGGAAACCTTACCACAGCGTCCGTTTTATCTGGCGATGGTCGCACCGTGCCATTCTCCACGACGTGTCCAAGGTACTCCACCTTGCGCTGCACCAACTGCGTCTTCTTCCAGTTGATTTGTAATCCGTACTGCGACGCTCTATTCAACACTTCCTTCAATCGCGTCACTGCTTGCAATTCATCCTCTGCAAGTATTATTACGTCGTCAATAAAAATCTAAATAAAACCTTTCTCAATAAAATCTCTAAAAATCGCCGTTATAAATCTTGTAAACACTTTTGGACACACAGACAATCCAAATGGAGCTTTTAAGAACTCATATTGTGCATTATGCGTCACAAATGCAGTATACTTTATCGAATCTTCGTCGTCGATAGTAACATCCGTTGTGAAATGTCCCATTGATTTTATCGCATCGCACCGAGTCCTGACATCGCGATATCACCTCGCTTATATTCCGGCGCGCCTAACGATTTATAACAATCAAAACTAATTAAATTTATGTCACTGCCCGAATCAATCAAAGAATAAACATTTTTATCAAACAACACAATGTTTTTCATCGGTTTTCCATATTTTTCTTCGTCTTTGTTGACATCCGTCGAACGCGACGTCACCTTGACCTCGGATATGTCAATCGCTTCATTTTTACATACGGAGTTTTCTTTTCGGCCAGTACTTTCGCAATGTAGTTCCGTCTGAACACACATCTGTTCCCGTTTTCCCGCCAAAACGCCACTTGTATGCGAATTTACCACCTTGTTTCCCGCTGACGCCGAAGTTGTTGAACATTGCGACGAAATGTGTCCAAATTGGTTGCAACGGAAACACTTAACTCCCTTTTGCTTATGAGGACATTCGTTCGATAAGTGATCAGCATCGCCGCAATTGTAACATGCTTTCGTCTTCTTCCTGGCACTCTTCGAGTGGTTATTCCTGCTTTCGTTATGATGAAGACTCCGCGCTTCCACCTCCTTAATTGTCTGGTAGACATTCAGTTTCTCCTTGAGTTCAGCATAAGTAGTCACACCGTATAATAACATCTTATTTACCGGGCTATCCTGAATTCCCTCCACAATATATTTAATTGCCACGTCGTCTGACATCTTACCACGTTTGCCCAGCTCCTTCAGTGCGAGCATATAGTCTAGAAACGACTCTTCCTTTGCTTTCTTCCTCGCACTCATCATCTCGTGGATGGTTTTAGAGTCAATGACATCAGGAAATTCTTGAATAATCGCCGCCTTTAAGTCGTTCCAAGACTTGAAAGTTTTCTCAGAGCGCAGCCACAGCGCCGCTGTTCCTCCAAGTGAACGCCTTGCAACTAGTAGCCGCTGGACCGCCGTCCAACCGAAGATCTCAGCGTTGTCTTCAATGTCTTCTACCCACTGCCCTGCTGGGTAGGCCTTGTCTTGGCCAGTAAAAGTTGGCACCATGCTTTCGGTGAGATGTAGCATCGGTCCACTCTGCGCTGGTTTCTCTGCTGTTTCTTCGTAGTCTTGTCGGCTTTTCCGTCTCGTCTCTTGGACTGTAATTCATTGACTGTGATCATTGAGGCTTAGGATTATAATAGCCGCTTAGATGTAATCGCCATCATTCAGAAGATGATTTTAAAATAATTAGCAGTTTGAAAGTTATTTTCCGACATTTTTTTTCTATACTTATTTTTAAGACATGTTAACTTGTTCGCCTTTTTTATAAAATAAAGCGTAATTACATAAAAGCTTACAAAGTTCGAATTCCTTTTTCGTTTTATTAAAAAATACTATATTTTAATAATTATGTCATTCTTGAAATAACTTTGTTATGTAAATATTTCTTCTTAAAAATCCTTTGTGTTTATAAGACAATACAAATATATTGTTTACTTTATGATACATTTCTTTTAATTTTTGATATAATTCTCTTTAACCTGGTAACTTTTCACTACTATCCTGTCTAATTTAACTTTAGCCTGCTTCATCAATATTTCAAGAAACCATAACTCTTAAGTTTTTATGAATAGTTTGTTCCCTTTAACATATTTGTAACAAATGATAGGCCAAGAAGCTGTTTTTATGCAAACAAAGTAAAAAAACTATTTTTGTTTTTTTTTAATTCACATTAGCCTGCTGTGCCACTTTTATTAGAATCAGCCTTTAATATCAGTGACAACCCTAATAATTCAAAGGTTTTGTTTACATTTTAAATAGACACTTGTCTTTAACTGCAGATTTTTACACTAATGTTTAACAAACTGTAGGTATCTAAAAATGGATAGAAATATTTACATAGTTCATTGGTGATAAATGAAGTACTCAGTCTGAACAATTCCCTGTTTGTTTAAAAGTCCCTCGATCTGTTCCACCCTGTATATTTATCTATATAAGTATGCATATCGTCGTGTAGTACCTACTATAGCTTACTTTGGCACTACGTCGATATCTGTGAGGTTATGTGATATAAAGTATTTATTAATAAAAAAAAAATAAGGGACAATCTTACACAAATCGACCTAGTCCCAAACAAAGCAAAGCTTGCACTATGGGTACGACGACGATATACATAATATATAAATACATATTTATTTTGGAGAACCAACAGCTTTTATAATTTTCAGTATTGAATTGAAAACAGGGAAGCCAATTACAGGATCTCACGAGTAGAAACAATATAACTAGTCTTAATCAAAGTGCCACACTCAACATTTCACATCATCTTGTAAATAAAAAATAACAAGAAGAAAATATGCAGATCATATGGATGTTATCTGCATATTTTCTTAGGACCGAGGGACAAATATTCGAATTCATCACGCAAATATTTGGTCCGGCTGTGTTCGAACCCAGGACCGCCGGCTCGGTATGCAGGTGCACTAAAATCCGCGTTATGAATAGCACGTGCGCTATATTATCAAATACTTTAAAAAGTCTTTAAACCAACACAATTTTGTCTAAAAATGCTTCAAATAACGAGCGAACTCAGGCTGAACCGAATACTGGAATAGTAATTTGACGCTCCAACTATCCGGTTAAATGCTAAACTCTACAATTACCAGCTACTTTAATATTTGTAAAACATTGGCGCAAAAACTACAAGGCTAGTTTTTAAATGTCGCAAGGAAAATCCTGTTTTCTAGTTCAGATGTAGATCACTGACTCATGACTTGTAGTTACCGGAGGGCTTGGTAGCTTTAATGAAACGGGTTTTAGCTTAGATATGCTCTCGAATAGGTACTAAGAATTGTAGATTTGTTATTAATAAATATAGTGTTAAATGAGAACGATTATTATTGTATTAAGCCTTTGAGTATTTATAGACAATGGAGGTGTCATAACGTAAACTCTTCGAACAATTTTTTTCGCCAATTCTAGCGGGGGGTGAGGTAAACACGTACAGCACACCACCAAAAGACGAATAACTCAACAGACACAAATTTTGCTGATGCGATAAACGCACACTACAGCAAAATTCAACACATGAAAAATGACATGCACACAGATACTGTTTTCACGTAACTGTGCAGCATACACAAGAAAAACATAGTGATGGGACACATATGAAGAATGAGTCAAATCATTTTAATGAATGAACTGAATTGTCTTATAGGTACTATCTATTGTGAAATTTGAAAACTGTAAATTCTGTATATTGAAGATGTTATCCAATAAATATATTTGTTTCTATGTATATCTGTCTATATTTATTGTGTCCTTATCTCTCGCATAACTAAACTGTAAAATAAAACTGTCGCCCGCGGTTGTTTCGGGCTTAAACAATCACGGACTTCTAAAACAAGTACACTCGACTTCATATTGTCGTTGCTAAAATGAAACAATCTCATTTTCGCCATTTTGGAGCTGATAGCTATGTGCAAGTTGTGTGAGCATCCATGGGTCTAATATTAGAGATTCACAGATCGTCACAGATCAAAGAACGGTTTGCCTGAAATGTCAATTTTAGTAGACGTTCACGCAGGATGCTTTGAATGGGCACTGAAAACAACTGTCATTCCCTATGGAATATTTAGTCCAACGTGCTTGTAGTTTAGAGGTCAGTGATTATAACCTTCAGGAAAAGAACATACGCCCATCTAAAAATAAAGGTGATTAATATGAAACAACATATAAAGTGATTTAAAGATATGAGTAAATAATGAGTAAAGAGAAAACAATAAAACAAATTGTTATTAATTTAACTAGAATTACCACATATAAAATAAAATAAAAAAAGTTATAATTAAGTAAATATATTCATCTATCTATCAGCCACAGACGTCCACTGCTGAACATAGGCCTCCTCAAGAATCGTCACAACCCTCGCTACGCTGCGCTTTCCTATACGTGGTCGCCACTCTAGCTCTTTGCTGACCTAACGGCCATCGATTCTCCGGGCTACATGGCTTGCTCATTGCCACTTCAATCGTGCAGTCCTGTGAGCTATGCCGGTTACCTTGGTTCTTCTACGGCATATCCTCATTTCTCATTCTATAAAAGAAAAGAAGAATAAGGAAATAAGGAGGCAGCAGTGAAGATGGAAAGAATATGAAATAAAGTCTATAAACAATAGTATATGAATAACGCATATACTCATAGCCCAGCATTAAATGTTCCTTTTATCTAGATATACTTTTAGCAAAAAATTATTTTCATTTTCATATTAAATTTCAACATCGTATGTCTAGAGAAAGGTAATATTTCTAATTCACCTTGCAAGATTTAAAAATAACATACATCTATACCTATTATTAAATTCAATCACTACATCGTATAGAACAAAGTCGCTTCTTGCTGTCTGCCTGTTTGTCTGTCTGTCCCTATGTATGCTTAGATCTTTAGAACTACGCAACGGATTATGACGCAGTTTTTCTTAATAGATAGAGTGATTCAAGTGGAAGGTTTATAATATGTATAATACATGCATAATTTATCAGTTTTGCACCCGTGTGAAGCCGGGAGGGTCGCAAGTATCTAATAATACACTACCTATTAAACGAACTGCAGTGATCGAATGAATGAATGATTCATTCAAATGTTGAGTCGTGGTTTTGACTTTGTCACATCCCTCGCCCCTGTACCACCGTTTTATGTTTACATTTTTCTGTCGTTTACGTATCGCAACGGTTTTTTCTTTCAATGGAGATTGTACTTCAATACACATTTAATAGTTAATAAAAACACTTACCTGTGATAGGAAACGCGATCTTGTGGCGAATTTGAGGTGTCGGATCGTCTTTTACACGAAAATACTGCACAATTCACCATTTTTGAAGAGAA
Organism: Apotomis betuletana; assembly: GCA_932273695.1. Taxonomy (NCBI): domain Eukaryota; kingdom Metazoa; phylum Arthropoda; class Insecta; order Lepidoptera; family Tortricidae; genus Apotomis; species Apotomis betuletana. The sequence continues at coordinate 4,528,995 of OW026303.1, read as the reverse complement.
ATGTCACGCGACACGGAATGATGCAAAATGACAGTGAAGTGACTTTAAGTAGTTTTATATAACGTGCTTGACCATTTGACCAATTATTTTGCCGGAGGGGGTCGCCCATGCATGGCATCTCCTGTCTAAATATAAATACTCAAAGTATTAAGCGGTTTACACTTACGTGAAATTGTCAGGAACAGCTCTTCATGAGGGACTGCTAACCGTACAGCAGCGCGGTAACTTCTTCACTGATGCTTTGTCGGGCTTAATACAATAATTAAATTTAATATGCCTCACAAAAGATTTAATGAGAATGGTTATTTCACAATTTGATATTATTTAATGTATTATCAAATTTCATCCTGTGTAATAATTATACTCTTTGCCGGCACATGCGTTTCCTCCTTCTTACAACATGGGACCCTTGAAACGAAGCGCGAAGGAGCATCTCTCGGGTCAACATGGCAGTGTCAACTGACATGGCACTGTTGGTTTCTTGTCAGTTGTCATTGCGACTTAGGCTTCCCTTTTTGCTTACCATTAGGTGAAGAGGATCCACTATGTTGTGCCAATATAAATAAAAAACAGGCAACTTGTTGAAGACGCAAATATTGCTATTTTACCAATTAAAAACTGAATTAAATAAATGACTAATTGTATTAAGCTTAGTAATTAGAATGAATCAATAAGGTTATAATATAACCCGGGTAATAACCCCGTTAATGATTCATCATGACAGGGTCATAATTATATGACACCACGTACATATAATTATGTTTCTGGTATGATTAGTTCTAACAAGAACAAATAGGATGCACAGCCCTTGCTTGCTGTGCTGGTAAAATTGGTAAACAATACCAAAAGTGGCTGTTTAGTACTAGACTTTATGAATTATCTATTCTATGCCATTCTCCTCGGTCCTTGGCTAACGTCACTGTTGAGTAAACATTGTTACAGTGTCGGAGTAAATACTAAACAGTGCTTGTCAGCTGTTCGGCTCCGGACACACAAAAATACTTATTTTGTTTTCTAAGGAAAATAATTTCCACTGGTGCAGAGCGGAGCAGAGCTGTGTAAAATGGACCAATCACATTCCTCAGATTTAAATGCACTTATTTTGGGCTTTCCAAAGACGCAGCCTGATTGGTTGATTTTCACCGCTCAACAAAAAGCAAAATCAACTTGCGTTTTAATCAAATCAAATCCATTCGTTTCAGGTATCAAAGGCCCATTACACAGCTTACAATGTAACATACATATTTTAATCAAATTTATACATTAAAACGTTAGATCGGCGATGTGAAGCAACTTATTTAAGAGCTATGATGCTCAAAATAGTCATACAATCAATCGGTTCAGCAAGACGCGAGATAATCGTACATAAATACATACTTACTGAGAACCTCCTTTTTTGAACTCGGTTAAATACTCAAACATACTGCAAGAGCCAAATTACAGTTACGCGATATGACGTCGAAAACGTCACCTACGTTGCGAAGTCGTCAAACAGAACAGAATCGTGTTTTGTTAGTTGGATATAAAATGTTGTATATATTTTTTTCAGAATATTAAACTTATTTATTTTGAGGATGGTGGATTTAATGCGAAGTTTGTTTGTTTCAGCGCAAGGATGCGTGCGGGCGTGTGGTGGAGCGCGCTCGCGCTCGCGCTGCTGGCCGTGTGCAGCGCTCTCCGGCCCACTCAGGTATGTTGGCGATTTGGATGTATTGGCGACTTGGATGTATTGGCGACTTGGATGTATTGGTGACTTGGATGTATTGGCGACTTGAATGTATTGGCGACTTGGATGTATTGGCGACTTGGATGTATTGGCGACTTGGATGTATTGGCGGACGGGATCCTATCTCAACTCCCTCCGAAACATTGTTTCCCATCAGTAACGTTTCGCCAAATTTTCATTTGTCCGAAAGAGTTTTTTTCCTGAAACCCGTAATATTTTCAGGATGGGATTGATGTTTGTTTCTAAATAACTTATCGAACGAATTTAGATGAAATTCGTCACCATAATATACAGAATTTTCAAAAAATCAAATCAATAGCTTTACTTGTGTCATACAGTAATTTTGGGGACATAAGGCTGCCTGTCCAAGGAAGCCGAGCGGAAACATTTGTGTAAAATGCACCAATCACATTTCTCAGATTGAGTGTTCTTCTTTCGGGCTTCAGAAAAACGGAGCCTGATTGGTTCATTTTTCAGAGCTGCTTCAGTGGATAGACAGACAGGAGACTGTCATATACATATAACAACAACATGAACATAACAGTACCTAAACATATTAACATTAATTGTAAAAAAATAGAATTCGTCAATGGAATTTGTAGAAGAAATTAAACAGTTTTAGAGTTAATTGCGTGCTCCCTCAATCGCGGAAAGAAATATAGATGCGCAGAATGTGTCACTTAAGTGAAAAGAGTGATATGTGTCTTTAAGTCACCGAGATATGTATCACTCATATAGCTCATTTAGCTCAATAGATCTTTAGAATATATCGTTCACGAGCGAGTAGAGAACTAGAAACAATCTAGATTTAAACGATGAAACGACGAGAAAAACGCGTGAGCAAGCGAGTAATACTGAGATGATAGATGAGATACTGAGCTACTTGAATCTTCAGTGAGCGAAAGAGCTAGTGAGCTAAACCAAATGATATAGCTCGTTTGGATCACTCGCGAGCTACACATCTGTAGAAAGAAAGTGTTCCAAGAACATAGAAATCTATATATATAAAACTCAAAGGTGACTGACTGACTGACTGACATAGTGATCTATCAACGCACAGCCCAAACCACTGGACGGATCGGGCTGAAATTTGGCATTCAGGTAGATGTTATGACGTAGGCATCCGCTAAGAAAGAATTTTTCAAAACTCACCCCCTAAAGGGGTGAAATGGGGTTCCAAAGTTTGTATGGGAAATAAGATTGGTTATTATTATTTTATTTGAAACTTCACAGAGGTATTTCTAACGATAAATGAGTAAACACGTGTTTCAGGTTTTTTGAAAATTCAACCCCTAAAAGGGAGAAATGTGGTGACAAAGTCTGAAAATCAATATGGGTATTGTTTTTATGGTTTATCGGGTCGCTGATTAAGAAAACCGCAACGATTTTAAAATCCAACGTGGCGGACGTGAATTACCATCTCCCCTGTTGGGGTGAAATGGGGTTGAAATGTCTAAATAATAAACCGCTGGTTCTAGAGAGTCCAAATTTGGCACGTAGGTTCCTTATAAGGTGTAGGGGTGCACTAAGAAATAATTTTTCAAAATTCACCCCTTAAAGGGGAGAAATGGGGGTCCAAAGTTTGTATGGGGAAATAAGATTAGTTAGACTATTTTATTTGAAACTTCACAGGAGTATTTATAACAATAAATGAGTAAACACGTGTCTCAGGTTTTTTTAAAATTCAACCCCTAAAAGGGAGAAATGTGGCGACAAAGTCTGAAAATCAGCATGGGTATTGTTTTTATGGTTTATCGGATCGCTGATTACGAAAACTGCAACGATTTTAAAATCCAACGTGGCGGACGTGAGTTAACATCTCCACTGTTGGGGTGAAATGGGGATTCAACGTTTCTTGGTACCCTGTATCACGGAAGGGGAAGAGGGAAGAGTTGGTTTCTATGGATTATCGGGTCGCAACGATTTTAAAATTCAACATGGCGGACGTGTAAACCATCTCTCATGTTAGGGTGCGATGGGGTAGAAATGTCTAAATATGTCTAAACATATGGGTGTCGTTTTTAAACGCACAGCCCAAACCGCTGATTCTAAAGAGTCTAAATTTAGAACGTAGGTTCCTTATTTTCTAAAGGGGGTGAAATAGAGATCCAAAGTTTTTATGGGGAAACAAGATTAGACTATTTTATTCGAAACTTCACAGGAGTATTTCTAAGAATATGAGTAAACACGCTTTTCAGGCCTTTCAAGAATTGAACCCCTAAAAGGGGGAAATGTGTTGACAAAGTCTGAAAATCAACATGGGTATTATTTTTATTATTTATCAGGTCGCTGATTATGGGTACAAGAATTATTTTAAAACTCAACGTAGCGGACGTGAAATACCATTCCCCTGTGACGGTGCGATGACGTTATGATTGTAGGTGATAAGAATATGGGTGTCATTTTCATGTTTTTTTGGGACATTTGTGGACATGAAAATTCTTGAAAGCATTTGTGCCTAATTGCAATTCAATCGGTGCAGTAGTTTTGCAGCAAATCGGTTGTACGAGTAACAGACGGACTCACAGACAGCTACAAGTGATCCTATAAGGGATTTATTTTTGCTTTTGAGGTATGGAATGAGTCCCGTTATCCTAATAGATGTTTAAATTTGTATTTGGTGCCATTTCGATTGTCGTCAAGGCCAGTGCAAGTGGCGCAGCGAGACTGGAGTAGTCATCGGGAAACCTCCTGCAGCCGTAATACATGCATTCAAACTTTTCAACAATAAAACGGCGAGACGGATATGCATGAGGGATAAGCAGATTATACCCTAACTTTAACAAATAGCCCACTTTTTATCCTGAAAAAAAAGAGCATCGTTCCCGTAGGATAATGTTTATTGTATAGGAACGCGGGCGAAGCCGCGGGTTAATGCTAGTACCCTTATAAGTCTGGATATAGTTTCAAGGAGAAGGTGATCGTCGTGAGACGGCGCAAGAACGAGACGCATGGAAAATGCCCAACAAGACCGTAGCTCTTAAATTTATGATGATGATAGTTTTTAATTCTAAGTTCTGCGGGCAAGTTTTCCAAGGCTGCTACCATTTTGCTGTAGATATAAATTACCATAGTTAAGCTACTTTAAATAAATGTACAAAATAAGTTTGTCCTAAAAATAGTCTAGGAATTATGTTTACAACTTCTGGAAGAGCGAGCCCTCCTGACACAGGTGTTTTACACCTACTAGGAGGCCTCACCACTCGTTATATTTTTGTATGTCCTATTGAACCAATAAAACTTATTTAACTTATTTAACTTATTTTAAATGAGATGTTTTATTTTCTATAAAGTATTCAACGTTAAAAGTTTAAGAACATGTTTTCTCGTAATTCATCAAGCAATAAATAAAACAGTGATGATAAGTTATCCACCCCAGAATCTGTCTCCATGCTATAATTCAGTCTAATAGACGTGTTTAAAAAAACACCTAGTGTCCCTCGCACGCGCATACCGTGTTTTTAACATAATGAACAATTACACGAATTAACAATTATAATTTTAAATATCGCGTTAAAAGTTGCGTGCGGCGTAAATCGACTTCTACACGCCTAATCTTCTTTCAAAGTTGTTTCGTAAAGTAAACTTTATTTTATAAGATTCAGGGTTGGCTTTTTGTTTACGTTGTTGAGTAAAATGCGATGTTAGTAAAGTAATCAAGTAAAATAATGAAGATCTTGAAGTGAATGAAACGGCCTATAGAAAGTGGGGTTGATGCTCTGTATTTAATTCATTTGAAATGGCCACGGATCAAATATGATTTAATCGGTTGCAGTGTTTACTGTTATGACATTGCGGAGAAAACGTTACGTATTCTGTGTTAATTGTGAATTGGATTGTGGATATTTTGGTATTGTACTGTAATTAGCTCGTGACCCTGTATCATCTGGGTTTTTTTCGGATAAGGTACAAAAACAGGGTATTTTTTGGGGGTTTCGGAGCCTTATCTCATTGGAGTTTTATATTGGACCCAGCTAACGCTAGGTCCAGGCAAATTTGAGTACCTAAACATGCTCTTTTTTTTTTAATGAAAAGTATATATCTAAACCTTAACAAACTTAAATTATGATCTAATTAAACCTAACTTAAACTATTGGGACCTAAACTATATGTACATACGAGTATATCCCCTATGTCGCTACTATTGGGTAGGGTGCCCATAAGGCTGGCCGCGTTACCTCGCTGGATGGCAATGCCTATGCGTTGGGCGAGGAACGAGCCAGCCTTACGATCACTGGAGGACCGGTTAAGTAAATAACTTTTCTTTCTTGATCTTTCAGGCAAGTTTTCTAGGGGGATTTTCCAAAAAGGGCAGAAAAAATTATAAAAAAATCCAAAGGATTTTCCCTATTTCAAAAAAATTAAGTATCGAAAAGATGCGAGAATAATGTCTCTATTTGGACCAATATATACTGTAAAATATAGGACTGTAATGTATAGTCGTTATTTAAGTCTAGGTACATGGACTAATTCAACGACCTCAACTCAGCTATAAAGGGCTTCGACAGCAAAATAGCTCAACACATTTCCAGCAAAATTTTCCCCCGAAGTGTAGGCAACAGGGAATTTAATTAAACTTCATCGCCTATCTAACCCTAAAAGGTGCCCGCAACTTATTTTTCTTTACCGTAGTCGGGTAATAAGTATCCTATAACCAACTTTGAATGGCTAGCTATTTGGCGTGCCTAATGAGAGGACAAACAAAATTTTACCACCAGATGGCGCCGTACGGCGGGCGCCCATACAAATCCTGCATCGCGCGGTTAAGATAAGATTTTTAATACTTTTTTTTAAATTTTATAATAAAAGAGAAGAAGAATTTTACAGTAAAAATGTCATAGAATTTTATAGTAAACATGTCGAAGCCAATTATGGCGGTAGATTGTTTATCGATAGCAATAGTGTCGCGTGATAAAAATTGGCAGCCTCATTCTATAAAATATTACCCGTCTGGGTGTCATACCGCCATTCGCGGCCAGTTGTTCTACCCCGGCAGGCCATTCAGACCAAACCGTATCTATTACATTATCATTATCTTCAAGCACATTGACATATTACTATAATTACTGTAACATGTTATAAATCATATCGAACCGATATGCTGACTGCAGAGTATTCTTACAAATTATATGCATGCACGTATACTTTCGATTATAGCATGACCAAATGCGGCTCGAAAGTGAGTTTGCAACTGTCGTTACATGCATTACTGTAATAAACCGTAATATTATTGACATTAACTGGTTAATTTATTATTATTTCACTTCTATTGCCCGAAACGTAGGTACGTTATCTAGCTTCATTAACTAAGTCTGCTACCACTTGAAGCAGCGAAAATCAAACTTCTATGCCAATTTACAGCGTATATTTTGATGTTTTCAACGGAATCAAAACTAAGGAGAGACTTCCCGTTGGCCTAGAATCATAAAAATTGGCAAGAAGGAATGCCATGTAGCACAAGTGACTAACACTCCTTTGCTCCATGGTCTCAGGGTAGTAGATTTCTGTGTAAATGACACGAGACTACAGTTTTTCAGTCAGTTTTGAGTATAATTTACGACGAAATGTCTTACTGTTGAGTTTTTTCAGCTTTTTTCTCAACAGCGGTCTCCTTTTCTGAAATGCCGGTAGATTCAGATTCAGACATATAAAAGTGCCGTTGTGGCCTACTTACAGAATAAACATTTTGATTTGGATTTTTGATTTGAAAGACTACAATAAAAGTTGGTATCAAAAGCATATTTTTGACTAATAATTTCACTATCTTCCTCCATGATTAATAGCCAGCTGATCACAACGCACGAGTGCATAAAGTGGCCCATTGATCGCGCCGGCGCACTGTCTGCTATGCTATTACTGATTGCGATTCACGGTAATTTGGTTTGGCATTACAGCAACTTTGAGACTGGTTAAGAGGCAAGGTGGCTTGTGTTTAGGCAAATTGCCGTGCTTATACACGAAGAGGGTGCAATAGTAATAGCATTGAAAGTTTTTGTCCCTGAAATACTGGTTGTATAAAAACCATTTCTTTTGATTATACCGCGCGCAGTTCTTTCATATACTAAACTGGTAGTCGTGCACCTTTTGTTCTTCTTTTATGTAGCCACGGAATACGAGGTCTTCTTTCATGATCATGATATTGTTTACACATTCTCTTAAAGGTTGAAAGGTTCATTGGTTCACTGAACTGCACCATAGATTCAATATTGTATTCTCAAAATTTATATAAAAAGTGTTTCTATTAAACGTTTTAGGGTGAAATAATGAAGTGGTATCTGACATCAGGGTATTTTTGCTTTAATGATAAAAGGTAATCTTTGTTTGACGTTGGGGAACTAATGCTTCCAAAGTACCCGTGAAGGGCGAATATTGTAATAATTAGCAACTCTGTTAAGCACAAAATTGGGTAATTAGTTCAATTTATGGTGAGACATGGAGGTTATTTTTCTGTACATTTAATGTGATCGGACGAGATCTCAGGAAATCCTCGTTAACAATACAATAGGGATCACAATAAAAAATCTACACGCCTATTGAGCCATCTTCAAGTCAAACGTCACGTCAAGGACGTGACGGTGCTTCCGATTCTAAAACGTTTGGCAGCCAGCCATTACAAAAACGAATCGGTACGCGGCGCCTTAAGAGGCCTTATTCCTTTTAAAATGCTGATTGTTTTTGACATTTCTCTCTATGGTCAAACATGTTTCTTAGCATATTATTTATGTTACTACCTAGAACAGGGCTATTGGGATTTAATGGTGTATGTTTGAAACCTACAATAATATGTTAAGAAACATGTTTGATCATAAAGAAAAGTGTCTAAAACAATCAGCTTTTAAAAGGAATAAGGCCTCTTATGTCTTTCATTGATAGTTTTTGTTTCAAAAACTACTCGAAATTGACAAAATTCACGCGGAAAATTAGTTTTTTCAACTTATTTTCGACTGCACGCAATAAAAGCATGAAATAACTATGTTACTACCTAGAACTCGGGAAAAAGTATTATTCACTTCAAAAGGTTGGTTAAAATTATCAATATATTTCTCATAATATGAAAAAAAAAATTTTTTAAAAGGAATAAGGCCTCTTAAGCTATCGTGCCGGCACTAACACACGATCATCTGCTTGGGTCACCTCGATCGGTGGTTAGTGTTTTGAAACTGCCGTAAGTGTGATTTAATATCGTTTTGGTTCGTTATAAACATATATAAATACCTTACGATCACATACATTACATAAAAAAAAATAACTACTTGAGGAATAGGTAAATTGTGCTTAGTAGTAACCAAAATCATGCTAATTTAACACAATTTACTTTGGTTACTAGTAGCCCTTAGTTTGCCAGTTCTCCGATTTATGGAACAAGCAGGTAACATTTGAGCTACTGTTAAAAATCTTTTTTTTTAATATCACCAATTTTCCAATATCTCGAATTCATCACTGCCATACATATAACGGCCATATTTTTTTCCAAACGAGCTGCATTAAATTACAATGACAAGTTGACTGTTAAATAATTAACAGATGTAACTATACAATTATGAGTACGAAATGAGTCAATGATGTATCCCGTATATAAAATTAATAAGTATTGCAACCAGATCAGTGAAAACAGTTTACTAAAGTAAGGCTATAAAATTTACAAACATATCAGCGTGCCGTATTTGACCTATAAGTTGACCTTCGCAGTATAATTAGTTGGACATATTATCAAGATCCGGTAGCAAATGACAGTTGATCTTGATACTTGATCGTTCTTTTGTATGTATACTTGTGGCATTTTAGTACTACCCATAGTACTCTAAATACTCACAAAACGAGGCTGGGGTAGTAAATACAGCATCCTAATTTAATCAACATTTACTGTTTTTTTAATTCATAAATTGACTTCAGTAGCACCTGATGGGTAGTGACTACGAGGTCTAAGATGTAGCTCGCTGGTTCAGCAACAGCCTTTTCACTCTTGCCCAGAAAAACCCACCAAATTATAATCTTTAGGAAATACACACGATGGGAGCGAGTTCCATTCCTTAGCAGTTTGCATTATGAAGCAAATAATACTTATTTAGCTAATTTATTTATCATATGGCACTTGTTAACACTACGTGTTTAGCGTCTACATTTTCTACTACTACAGCTACTTGAGCAATGTTTCAGTCATATTTCATGTCACAGCCTTCATTATGTCCATTTGAAAATCAATTATCTAATTTTCTTAATGAACCGCATTTTTAATATAATTTTAATGGAGTAAATAGGCACTAAATATTAGGTAAGTGTTTCTAATTATTCTTGGGCCTAAATCACCATCAAGAAAACCCTGCAGCAAAACCTCTTAAATGCGGCGGCATCTGGTGTAGCAAAGATATGGACATGCCATAGACATATGATGTGTAAAGCGAGGAAAAATATGCGAGTCCAGTGTACTTAAGCGTAAAAGCGTCTATAAATCGATCGAAATTGCAAAAATCACCGATATATTCGACTAATTAAAATTCTCTAAACGTACCATTTAAAAATTAAATTAACACATTCAAATGGAGGTTATTTTAGGCACCTGACATAAGAGAATTTTAATTAGACATCTCGCGGCTGAATGTCAGACATTCCTAACAATTTGCATTGCTTTAACAACAAAACTTTGAATTTATATTAAAACTTTAGTCCGCAGAACGGGTAGCGTGTTATTTATACTGAAAACTTGGAGAAGTTTTAAGGAATACACGATTTGTGACTGACCAAAGTAGCCGCCAGCACTCTGGATATCAGAGAACCAACAAATGCTTTGTAAAATTTCTTTATCCAGGATCTTGGTGCTATATCCCCACAGCCCAAAGTCAACAGACTAGAGATGTGCCGTTCTCGTGAACGTTTCCCTATTTGTGTGGGGAGAGAACATTTTCTAGAAATCTGTGTTCATAAACAGGCTATACCGCTGAATTATATTTTTCTTTGAGTGGTGTATTTTTCATTTCATTGCATATGTTTGAGAAAAGCACTATACATGCCTAGCCGTGAAAAGAGCTTGCCGGCTTCGTATCCTCCTTCTTTCCCGGCGTCCGCAGTAATGTACTATTATAAAAAGTATTAACCTGTGTACACGGGACTAATAAACATCAACATCTGTTTTCATGAGTTTAATTGAGTTGTGAACTACGCACGTTGTATTACAAGAATTACGTGGCAACACGTTACCGCAGCGTAACCGCTCCTATCGAGAGCAAATCCAGTAACGGTCGGAACGAATGCGATTGCAGTCTCTATTCTGTGTCAATGGCAAACGCGGATTTTTTACACCCTGATTTTAAATGGTTGAGATTCTATGTCTTAGTGCATAGAGAAAATGGTAAAAAAATATTTTTTGCTGTCTTGACAAATTGTCGTGATTGAAAATAACAGGTATTGCTAAATGTTGTGCGATTCGCTACAAAGTATAAGGGTGTAAGTGTAACGGAGGAGTGTCTTTTCAAAAGGGCTTAGTTTTATATGGCTTCCATAGAAAATGAGTCCTTTTGAGAAGACAATAGTAGGTACACTATCGTAATATAAATTTGATGTGATCGATACGACTTGAAAGAAATTCGTGTGTAATCGAAATATGTAATCGCTAAAAAAAACTCTAAAACTAATTTTTCAGGATTTCTCTGGATCAGGTGAGGTCTCAGGCTAGTTATAGATTTTTCTCCATCTTATAATATTCTACTTTTATTTTTTGAAACAAGTAACGTCTCATTATTTTTAATGTGGATACACCTCATTTTTTTATATTGAACCATTGATACAAAGATCAAAGCACAAAGAAAAATTGAAATGCGTAACTTGGTGGAAGAGACCGGGAATCGAACCCGGTACCTCTGGATTACTGGTCCAGCGTGTTAGCCTCTCCACCACCCTAATTCCAGATAACCTTTCGAATTTTTCCTTATGCTTTGTGTGTCGATATTTGCATTCTTTATTTATCTTTTTCTTTGTGCTTTGACCTTTGTATCAATGATTCTACTTTTATGTTGAAGGTTAAAAAACACATTAATCTTAATTGTGATAAAGTGAGACGACTTAAAGATGGTATCCTTGCCATTATGTTACAAAACCTAAGTGGCATTACCGCTCAGTTCGGACCTAACTATTATTCCTAAATACCTATTGCAACTCAAAAGTCAAAAGTAAGAGTGAGTCAAGACACAATGCTGATGCTTATCACGGTCACACGCGGTTTCAAAAAGGTTTTATTCCTTTCATTTAAATGCAACACTTGTTAATTCAATAAAATTAAAGTAGGGTAAATCGCCAATTACTGGCCACCGTTCAATAACTGGCCACCTCATACTAAAAATGAACTCTATTCACCAGCATACTGAATTCATTTTAGTATAACGTGGCCAGTTATTGAAGGATGGCCAGTAATTAAAACCTTATACTAAAATGAATTCTGTTTGCAGGTGAACAGAGTTCATTTTTAGTATGAGGTGGCCAGTTATTAAACGGTGGCCAGTAATTGGCGATTTACCCTACATTGCCAATTCGCAGAGATGGGAAGGTTGTACCGTTCAGGCTGTGTTGTTTCAAAAAGTTACAAGTCTTACACACACAAAAAAGGCAAGACCTAGGGTAAATCGCCAATTACTGGCCACCGTTTAATAACTGGCCACCTCATACTAAAAATGAACTCTGTTCACCTGCAAACAGAATTCATTTTAGTATAAGGTTTTAATTACTGGCCATCCTTCAATAACTGGCCACGTTATACTAAAATGAATTCAGTATGCTGGTGAATAGAGTTCATTTTTAGTATGAGGTGGCCAGTTATTGAACGGTGGCCAGTAATTGGCGATTTACCCTATATCTTGAATAATTATCAGTTATCACGATTCCCTTTAGAGTAGTTTTTATAATTGTATTTGAATCTTGTTTAGTTTAAATTTTTCTCTAAAACATCTCAAATTTTCGAAAAAAAAATTTCATTTCTAGTTTTGAATTCAAAAAGAAAAGTAATTCTGAAAGAAAATTATAAATAAAATAAAATAAATAAATATCAGACAAACTCAAAAAAATCGATCTAGTATCAAATTAAGCTCAAGAAGGCTTGTGTTATGGGTACTAGACGGCGATATACGTACAGTCGAGTTCATTTACCAGAACAAAAATATATGAACACGACCCTATTGTCAGGAGCATAAAGTCGTGTTCAGATATTTTTGTTCTCGTAAGTGTGTAGATGTAAATGAACTCGACTGTACTTATATGAGATGATAATATCTTGGATGAGGCATGGTTTAGGACTCTCGCAACCAAGCGTGCCAAAAGACATCAGCACGACCCTTGCTCTCGCGCAGGCCAGTCTTACATCTGCCAAGCCTGTGTTCGCGTGTGCCGTTGCCGAAAATCGTTGTTTTCCTTCATGACATTGTTTTGTATAGTCTGTAAAAGACTGAAAGGCCATTGATGGATAGATAAATATATACTTAAATACATAGAACAACCATAACCCAAGCTCAAGTATTCGAGTTCATCACACAAATAATTGCCCTGGCCGGGATTCGAACCCGGGACCGCTGGCTCAGTAGGCAGGTGCTTACAAACTGAGCCAATAATTCAGTGAATAAAGGATTTTGACCTTACAAACGGTCCGGTAGTTTTGAATTTTTGATATGTTGTCTAGGATGGTTAGTCAGTGTTTAAAATGCAAAATGCACAATTCCCCCCCTCCGCGCCCGCCGCCATATTGAAAAAACCGGCACTTTCTTCATATTTTTGCTCATATCTTCCTTTAGGAGCATTTTAGCTAGAAGAAAGCTTCGACAATGTTATAGAGAGTTAAATTTACTACATTTTCCATTTTATATTTTGTTTCTAGGACAGATAGTTACGGAGATATGCACATTTAAAAAAACTTAAGAAATTGCAATTTTCAACTCAAAAACAAACTTCTGGATTATATCTTGGTTTAGGAGAATTTTAGCTAGAACAGTGCTTGGGCAATTTTGTAGAGAATTAAATTTACTATATTTTACATTTCAAATTTTGTTTCTTGGACAGATAATTACGTAGATATGTAAAAAATAAAGTTACATTTTCCGAAAATGTATGTAAAAATGGACATGAGTTTTATAAGCAATTATATTTCCTACATGTTTTAATTTGTCCTAGACTAGTCCCTAACTGAATGACAGCGTTCTAAACCAAGAATTTTCAGAAATTTTCGGAAAATTCGACTTTTCCTGTTTTTTAAATGTGCATATCTCCGTAACTAACCGTCCTTGAAACAAAATTTGAAGTGTAAATTATAGTAAATTTAATTCTCTACAACATTGCCCCAGCTTTGTTGTAGCTAAAATGCTTCTAAACGAAGATATAATCCAGAAGTTTGTTTTTCAGTAGGAAATTGGGATTTTTTACGTTTTTTTTAATGTAGATATCTCCGTAACTATCTGTCCTAGAAAAACAATATAAAATGGAAAATGTAGTAAATTTAACTCTCTATAACATTGTCGAAGCTTTCTTCTAGCTAAAATGCTCCTAAAGGAAGATATGAGCAAAAATATGAAGAAAGTGCCGGTTTTTTCAATATGGCGGCGGGCGCGGAGGGGGGGGAATTGTGCATTTTGCATTTTAAACACTGACTAACCATCCTAGACAACATATCAAAAATTCAAAACTACCGGACCGTTTGTAAGGTCACACATAGTACTTTAGTCTCTATTCACCGTATTACAACCGCGTCGACAAATTTCAGTAAAATCTTTTTATATATGTTTTTTTTTTTTTTTTTTTTTTTTTATGTCATAGGGGGCAAACGAGCAAACGAATCGCCTGATGGAAAGCGATTACCGTCGCCCATAGACACCTGCAACACCAGAGGAGTCACAAGTGCGTTGCCGGCCTTTCAGGTGGGAATACGCTCTTTTCTTGAAGGTTTGAAGGTCGTATCGGTCCGGAAATACCGCAAGCGACAATTCATTCCACAATGCAGTCGTGCGAGGCAGGAAATTTCTAGAAAAGCGCACAGTTGTGGACTGCCAACTATCTAAGTGGTGAGGATGAAAGGATTGTCGCGTTGAACGATGGCGGAAAGAAGCGGCAGGAATCAATCCGAACAACTCCTCGGAGCACTCCCCGTTATATATGTGGAAAGTTTCAAAATGATGAAAATTATTCGTGTCGGGATATCAGTAAAGTTTGATGCTTATTCCGTAGATCGTTCTTTTTTACATAAGTACCTATTTGCGTATATTAAATCATGTGCAATAATTATAGCTTTCAGTCTCTTCGACGTGAGAAATAAACCTAAATAGATCAATCATAAAACATATTTAAATTATTAATGATAGGTGAGACGATCATTTATAGAGAGAAATCGTAAAAACTAATCGTAGAAATCAAACGCTTCTAATGAAGGAATGATATTACCATGCTAGTGGTTCTCTCGCTGCATACCTTGAGACTTGAAGAGGAAATTATACCAGCTCAATTATGTAAACATTTTATTACCGTAATTAAATACTACTAACTATTTGGAGCATTTGTCGGTTTACATGCAGACGGCGACGGTTAGTTTCTTTACTGGTGTAATTTATTTAATTTTTAATGAGAATCAATGTCGTTAAATTTTTATTTAGAAGGTTATTACAGAGGCCAGGAAGCGATTTATTCGTTTAATAGATGAAGCCTTGGGCATTAGACTTGGGCCTGAATCGATCCGATCGATTGTATAGCCAGCGTATTTCAGACCGACTCGACTCCTTGACGCTGCGTAGAAATGTAGCTTCGCTCTGCTTTTTCTGTCGTCTGAATAAACCCTCTCGCCTGTCATAACAGTTTCGCAGGGCTTTAGATTATATGTAATCTTTGTTGTAAAATTAATAAAGAAAAAAATAATAATAAATAAATAATAATAATATCCCGGCCGTTCTTTCCGCCATCCCTCTACGTCTAACTTTTCCATCCTTAGATGGATGGCAGCCCTCAACTGCGCGTTTCTCCAGAAATTTCCTGCCATGCACAAGTCAATTGTGGAAAGAAATGTCGCTCGTGGTATTTCTGGACCGATACGAACTTAAAAAAAAATAGCATACTATCACACGACAGGCCGGCAACGCAATTTTAACCCCTTTGTTGCAAGTTTACATTGGCGACGGAAATCGCTTACCATCAGCCGATCTGTCTGCGAGTTTGAATCCTATGTCATAAAAAATCCACTTGAGCGATATATTGATCATAATATCACGGCCAGATGTCAAATTTCGCTAAGTAGACTTAACGTGTTAATATCTCAAATATATTTAATTAGAAACGTCGAGTTTAGCCTCTAGAAGCGAGTTATTCGTTTAATAGATCAACTCACTTACGCCTCGGGTACCTATCTGATTGATAGGTGACGTACTCAGATCAGATAGAACTCTCGGCGATGGCGGGGCAATGGTATGAAATTATGAGAAACAATAAATGTACAGCATGTCATTAATTTTTACAGGCAATTTGTTACTTTCTATTTTCCATTTTATCAAATTAATCAGATAATTCTTTTGCGTAGCTTAATCAGATAATGGGATAGTTTTGATCAAATATTTTGTAGTGGTCAGATCCAAACAAGTTACAAGTAAATGTAGACTTGAGTTCCCTTTACGAGTATAGTATTTGTCTACTATGTCGCTCTTTCAAAGTAAAGTTTTCCTTGTAAGTAAGAGTAACCTGAAAGGCTCTAGAAATAGTGATTTTTATCGATTTTAAGTCGCTCAAAACTAGGTTAACACTAATAAACTATGGCGCCTTGGTTCATTAGCTGTACGCACCTGGACTGTTTTAATGCCTAGCTAAGATATTATTGACCTAAGCGGCGCAAATTAAAATACGCGTAACCAGCCTTGAGGGCGATAGTGGGTTGCGTACGATATCTACGTGCCGTGATGGTTGCTTTTATCGCGCGATAAATAAGTGACAAAGAATCCGTCACGTTTTGAATAAATGCTAGTGTGAGTGACAGATGCTTTGTTACTTCTTTATCACGTGATAAACGCAACCATCATAGGCGCCCTGTTTTGTACAAAACTTTACTCATTATAAAATGACGATCTTACTATAAAAATATCTCCATACCGAATAGATTTGCGGTAGTAAAGTTTTACAGTGTATCAAACGTTTGTATGTCAATAAACATTTAATTTCATTCACGTCAACTTTCCCGCCATCGGTATGTTGTTAGGAATTAAATAGTTCCATTTCACTATCGCTATCACTGACCGGCTGATTGTGACGTCATCGTGACGTAGTTAATTGGCTGAGTGAAAGTATTACAATTCTAAAAGTGGTCGCGTCCGGTAATGCTACTGTTTTAAATTGAACGGATAAACACAAACAACAACATCTAACCGTGAAATAGTACATTACTGCAGACGCCGTGAAAGAAGTAGCCGGGTGAGTAGGTATAGTATAGGCTGATAGTGATACGAAGCCGGCAAGCCCTTTTCACGGCTAAGGCATGTATAGTGCGTTTCTCAAACATATGCAATGAAATAAAAAAATACACCATTCAAAAATATAATTCAGCTGTTTAGACTGTTCATGAACACAGACGCCATGTTTAAGAAAATTACTTCCCGGCCTAAGTCTTCAATTTTGTATGAAATTCCTTTACAGTTCTCTCGAGTTGTTCCGCCCGAAACGTGATACTTAGAAGCCTGAATTATAATTATAACGCACGTTATGACGACAATTCATTGCATGTTTGATAAAAAGTATAATTATTTCAACTTGGCATGGATACCACTAGGCCGTATAGCTGTGGGGTTAAAATATTTTTACCTTGTGGTGAATCAGAAACCATTTCGAGGTGAAATGAGGCCGTTAATATCTTTACGTCACCCTTGACCGTAAGTGGGTTTTTCTGTCCGCTACGCGGGGAGAAAATCTCACTTTCTGGCCAAGGCAAGACGTAAAACTTTAGAAAAACCACGGGCGGTAATGCGTAAAGCCCTAGATCGCATAATTAGGGCCCGCAAACACTAGCGGTCTGAGAGTTTCGCGAATTCACCGCGAGATATGTAATGTATAGGGATCGGAAATTCAGATGGATATTTACTTAAAGTTGACAAAATCCTATTGCTATCTCACTCATACCTCAAACAAAGCCGCCTATACCTACAACTGAACAACAAAACCGCCGACAAAGTTTAGGTAGAAACGCATCCCATTTTCCTATGCCTAGTAATGTAAGTAGGTACTATTATTGTGCACCATAAAAAAAATGAAAAAATAGATTCATTGAAACACAAAACTTTTTTTTTTAAGTCGGTTCAAAAGCAGATTTTCTGGTATGGAGTACATTCTGCCAGTCAAGTTTATATAGGTACCGGGTGTTTCCTGTAATAGGAGCAATAAATTAAAACATAGATTCTACTCTTCAAACTGAGCAACATTTGTTCAGAAATTAAAAAAAAGTCGACATATTAAATAGTATTTTCAATGTACGTCGTCCAACATTGACATACGGTGTTTGACTATAGTAAATATAAATTGTGGCATTGAAACAACTAAACACACATTTAAAAAATACGTGGAGCCAAATAAACTATCACAAACTTTTGGGCATTATACTATTTTTAAATGTACAATAACTAAAAAGAAGACGTGTTTTGACTACTGCTTTTTATGACGTCACATGCCTGTATCATCATAGAAGCTTCATACTAACAGATCGTTTTTGAAATTTCATAAAGAGTAGCTGATTTAAGCTCTCATCAAATACCGTATTGTATCCTTTTCAGGTAATGCTAAATTCAAAATCGCTGATTTATAACTTGTCTATTAAAATAAAGCATTTTAAGTTACTTGAAGTGTAAGTCGTAAATCTACTTGTAAGACTTAACGCAATTCGTCAAACCGTTGCAGAGCCTTGCGGTTTATGCGCAGGACTTTACATCTAAAATGCATTGTGATTACAATTAACACATTATAAACAAGGCTTTAATACAACCTCTGAGGATTCTAGATAAAAGCAGCCAGTTTTAAACTTCCGTCGTATTTGTTTCGTGTTTGGAACTTCAGTGTTTTGTACGTCATAGGAGTGAGGTCGCCGACTCTAGATATGAGGAATGAAAGTTCGTATTAGTTCATGCAATATTTTATTCTAAACTAATTAACACATTAGGTTAGTACATAAACATAAACTACTAGCTATTGCCCGCTACTACGTCCGCGTGGAACTTGGAAGTATGGAAGCAACCTCGTACAACACGATAGATATCCACCTAATCACCTTAATTAATAAAAGGGATTATTAAAAGCGCCTATGCAAGTGTAAGAGTAATTGTGCTTTTGGTCAAATCATTACATTTCCTACAGGGTCATCAATGTCATCATGAATTACTTACTCACTTTTCAATCTTTTTAGGGATAATTTCCAGGATGAAAACTATCCTATGTCCTTCCTCGGATCTTAAACTACCTCCATGCCAAATTTCATCAAAATAGATTCAGCGGTTTAAGCGTGAAGAGGTAACAGACAGACAGACAGACACACTTTCGCATTTATAATATTAGTATGGATAGTATGGATTATTATATCAAATATCATCAAATTCTGTCCAGTAGTTTTTGCGGAGATAGCGCACAAATTAACAGATAAAAATTCTAAAATCCTTTAAAACATATTTTATCAACGTTTATGATACGCCCTGACGTATTTTTCTTCAAATATCTTTAATTAGTAGAGTTGTTAGTCCGCTGTTTTCTAACATAATTGTGCGCATCGGGTTACAAGCATGAAATTTCTACCACAGATAGAGTGTTCTACGGTGATTATTTTCAGATGTGGAGGGAAGTCAGATTCGTCCTCTGTGAGGCGGGAGAGCGGAGTGAATAGGACGAAGTATACCTCTTTTCTTTCTTTATTGCTGGTCAGTTAAGTCTACTAGGACTTGTCTGGTATCGTCTCCGTGTATAACGGATATCAGAAATTCATTTTTTATGTTAGTTTTGTATAGTTCTATATAAAAATATGGGTGTATGGCCGAAAAGGTAAAAATCACAACGAGTTTTTTTATTCAGTGAGGTAAATTAGTTAAATTTCGTTAACATTTTCAAATTATTATTAATATTTTAAAAAGCTTATTTAATCTAGTTTCTAAAAATATATGCATGTTGGGCACTTCTCATACAAACAGTAGCTTAAAATATATGTTTAATTCGGCGTAACCAACGTAAATCTCCGAACGCATCCTATTTCGCTTCATTAAATACATTAAATAATTATTATTAACATGCTTTTACATATAATATTTACCATATACGTCCTAGAAAAACAAATTGATGTAATTAAAACAATTTTTTTTTGCTAATGTATCCCGAGCACGCGGGGTAATCTCAACATCAACAATTTATTTAAGTTACTATTTGTATGAAGAGTGCCCAACATGTATATAGTTTTAGAAACTAGATAAAATTTTCTGCTATGGAATATTTTTTTTAGTTGTAAATATTCAGGAAATATAACTAATTTATCTCCCTGAATAAAAAAAATTGTAATGATTTTTACCATTTCGGAAATACACCCATATTTTTATATGGTACTATGAATAAATAACATAAAAAATGAATTGCTAATATCTGTTTTATACGAAAACGATACCACACAAGCCCTAGTAGCGTTAACTGATCAGTTATAAAAAAAGAAAAAGAGGACTCCTTTCTCCTATTCACCCCGCTTTTCCGCCGCACAGGGGATGAATCTGACTTCCCTCCACATCTGAAAGTATTCACCGAAAAATACTCTATCTGTGGTATAAATTTCGTGGTTGTATCCCGATGCACACAATTTCGCGACTTAGCAAAATGTACTAGAGTACGTAAGCTAAGCTTAACATCAACATTTTTTTCAAGGTACTTTTTGTATGAGATGTGCCCAATATGTATACATTTTTGAAAACAAGATTAAATTTGCTATTTAGTCATATTTTTTAAATTGTAAATATTCAGGATTATATAACTAATTTATCGTTCTGAATAAAAAAAAGTTGTAGTGATTTTTACCTTTTCGGCAATATACCCAAATTTTTATATAAACTATTCTTAAATAACATAAAAAATGAATTGCTGATATCTGTTTTACACGAAAACGATGCCACACAAGCCCTAATATCCTTAACTGATCAGTAATCAAAAAAAGAAAAGGAGCCGTACTTGGTCCTATTCACCCCGCTCTCCCGCCACGCAGGGGATAAATCTGACTTCCCTCCACATCTGAAAATAATTACCGCGGAACGCTCTAGGTGTGGTAGAAATTTCATGCTTGTAACCCGATGCGCACAATTTCGCGGCTTAGCAACTCTACTAAATGTACAGATCTTTTCTTTCTACTGTCTTATAAATGGTTATAAAGGTTTATTACATACAGGAACGGAACGTAAGGTGATAGGGTGAAACGGAACGCAAGTGTGAGTGAAGGATAGAGAGAGGTGCGAAAGGGACGGGAGAATGGTTTGAACAGCAAACGACGAGTGCACGAAGTTCTTATGAGAAAATATTGTAAAATTAGTTTTGGTGTTAAATAATAAAAGAAGTTAACTAAATAAGGTGTTTTTATTGAGGCAAATAGGAATCCCACACAATTTTGGTGTCCGAAGCGGGATTTGCCTCAATAATTGAAAAACGAAGTTACGACGGCGTGGCGTGGTCGCGCAAACACTACGAAGAACACCGGCGAAAGACGACGGCGGTGCAAAACGGTGATAAAGACGGCTGTTCTCCATTACTCCAGCTAAATCAAGAAGTAAGAAGTATCGTAAGCTGTATGAACGATCAGGACGAAGACGTTTTTTTCGACTTAGAATTAGAATTTGAGTCATCGCACAATCAAGACTCCAAGATGGCGGACGAAAATGCTGCAAATAATATTAGCCTAATGACGGACATAACGAAGTTCAGCGGCGACGACAAAACGTACTCTTCGTCAAAGTGGGCTGAAGATATCGCCGATAATGCCGAAATCTTCGGTTGGTCAGAGGCTCAGAAGCTCGTGGTGGCGCGAAGGTCACTGGTGGGCACGGCGAAATTATGGCTACAATCCGAAAAAACCTTTAAGAAGTACGACGACCTAAAGACGGCATTAATAAAAGAGTTCCCGGATTCCATAAACGCCAAGGAGATGCACGAGCTGATGTCGAGTCGTAAAAAGAGAAAAGATGAGTCGTACTATCAATACATGTTAGTCATGAAGGAGCTGGGTAAACGTGCCAAATTTGCAGACTACGTGGCAATACAATATATCATCGACGGTATCCAGGATTACGAACCAAACAAATCTATTTTGTATGGGGCGACTACGTATTCAGTGCTCAAGGACAAACTCCGTTGGTATGAAAATATGAAGGCTAAATCGAAAAAAGAAGAAAGACCTATTAAGCAAGAAAAAGATACGAAGCATAATTCATCATCATCATCGATTCGAAAACGCTGCTATAAATGTGGAGAAGAAAATCATTTGGCGGGAAATTGTACCAAAGGCATCAAATGTTTTCGGTCAGGGGCATTTCACTCAGTACTTTACAGATTTCATACATTAAAACTTGCGTGCGTTTTATACGAGACTCGCTCGATAGATGGAGCAAAATTCAATATTTGAATTAGTGTTATTAAAATGAAATCTGTTTTTATGTTATTATTTTATCCATAAATAAACATATAATAAAAACATAATTATAAGTTATTGTGAAAGATTATGAAGCATTACGGCTTAAGATTAGATCCCCGTTCCATTCCACTCATTTATTTTTTAGATTTCACCTATTATATTTTAAGCAGTTATATGATGATTGTCACAAAAATTTAATATCCACAAAAAAAATGGAAAATGATAAATGTGTATTTTTTTAAATGTAAAAAAACAATAGAAGAAAGAAAACTCAAAGACTACTTAGTTAATACAATTCGGTGTAGAGGAACGCGTAGCGTAGTGCTGTTTGACAGTTTACTTTATATGGATTATGGACAAGTTTGTTTTCTGGTGGATATTCAAACGGGTATAAGAAATTTACTTCGGCTGTGCTTTACGGATATTAGCGAATCTGCTCTACGTTGTTGACCTTTACGCTAACTTGGATTCCGACGACAAAAGTTCCAGGAAGGATTTCGATCCCGGCTTTGTGTAATGGATCACGATTGCCTCGTTTTAACCCTTTGACCGCCAAAGACGGCAAATCACGTCATCGGGAATTCGTGCCACTGACGCCAACGACGTCTATTGACGTCAAAATTTCAGTGGTCAAAAAAAAAAGGGAAATTCAAACCAGTATCTGTGTTTCTTAATCTCTGTTTATTTTGGAGCACTTTTTTTTTTTTTTGGTTTGGCGTCAGTGGCACGGTGAATTGCTTTGCCGCTCGGCGCTCAAAGGGTTAAACTATTTTAAAGTAAAAAATGTTGTGTGTCTACCTGTGGTAAGCGTTTGTTCTAATTATGTTCCCCAAAATTAAGGAAATAAAAATAATTAATTATAAATGTGTCTTTTTTATACCTTCCTACAAGCATAACTAGTTTTAAAGCCCACTTATTATGTTAAGTGTGAGATGAATCATATATAATATGTATTGAAAGTACCTACAGTACAGTGCATATAGCGATTGCTATGTATATACATATGTACATGACACAGATAACTCGAAACTCGCTCAATAGATGGCGGTAGTACACAAAGGAAGCTGATGACTCTATCTCATCATCATCATCATCATCTCAGCCATAGGACGTCCACTGCTGAACATAGGCCTCCCCTTTGGACTTCCATATATACCGGTTGGAAGCGACCTGCATCCAGCGCCTCCGACTCTATCTCAGTATATATAATTTACTCTATGTTTTCGGTGTAACGAGTACGGGCATATTGGTTCTCAGTGTCCGAGCGAGAGAAACGGCGGCGCTAGCAGCGTAGATCCGGCGGCCCGGAAGTTTCGAGAGATGCACATAAGTGGCGCAGGAGAGCGAGCGAGACAACAAGCAACTCAGTCGGCAAAGCAGACAACGACGGCGGAAACGCGGCGGCAGTCAGCCATGTTCGGACGGTCGACCAATGGCGAGGCGCGCTGCGGTGACGACATCATTATGGCCAATGGCGAGGCGCGTAGCGATGACGACAACATTATGGCCAATGACAACTGCGCTATGGCGTTGGCGGACGACAGCGGCCGACACGATGTAAACAAAGATGAATATTCGACGAAAACGATGTTAAATAAGCCTATTAAGTTCATCAATTTGTGCGGAATTGAAGTGGAAGCTTTAATAGACACAGGCAGTGATATAAATCTCATCAATCGCGACGTGTACGACGAACTTAAGGTGAAAAAGTGTGACGACGACGACGCGGTGTTATCAGGACTCGGAATGTCAAAAATAAGATCGTGCGGCAAGTTTTACGAAAGTTTAACTATAGACAATAAGTGCTACAACGACGTTATATTTCATATTGTGCCTAGTAGCTGTATGCCATATAAATTAATCTTAGGCCAGGAATTTCTAAATACGGTAGTGATGGTTATGCGCGAGGGTTCCGTGTCTATATTACCTGAGGATGAGGAATGGTTGGCGAGGGTGAATTGTTGTGTGAGTGAGGTTGACATTTCAGGTCACATCCGCGACAATGACGTTAAAGAAGAGGTGGAGCGGCTGGTGGCTGAGTATGAACCTGTCCAAACGAAGGAGGCGCCAATCGAGCTTAGAATCATACTCAAGGATGATATCCCCGTGGCACAACGTCCAAGAAGACTATCCTTGGTGGAGCAGAAGACTGTCGAAGACCAGGTAGATGAATGGCTGCAGAAAGGAATAATACAGGTGAGTTTTTCCGAATATACTAGCCCATTAGTGCTTGTAAAGAAAAAAGATGGTTCAACCCGAGTTTGCGTTGATTATAGACTGCTGAATAAGAAGATGATCAAAGACGAATTTCCCTTACCGCTGATAGAAGATTTAATTGACAAGTTGAAAGATGCGAAGGTGTTCAGTGTGTTGGATCTCAAAAATGGGTTTTTCCATTTAAGAATTAGTAAGGAGTCGGTGCCATATACCTCATTTGTGACGCACCATGGACAATGGGAGTTCCTTAAGGCCCCATTTGGATTATCTGTCTCACCGAAGTATTTCATGAGATTCATCACCATTATATTTAAAGAATTGATACAAGAAGGTGTTATGATGGTATTCATAGATGACATTATCATTCCAGCCCAGACGGAGCAAGAAGCCCTACTAAGACTGCGACGGGTATTGGAAGTGGCTGCGGAGTATGGACTTGAAATTAACTGGAAGAAGGCCAAGCTGATATGCCGAGAGATTGAGTACCTAGGTCACCTGGTAAAGGAGGGGCAGGTACAGCCATGTCCAGAGAAGGTTGAAGCAGTAGCGCGATACCCCGAGCCTATGAATGTCAAGCAGGTCCAAAGTTTCATCGGATTAACATCATATTTCAGGAAATATATTAAAGACTATGCGCAGATAGCACGACCGTTAACAGATCTGATGAAAAAAGATGCCAAGTTTATTTTTGGTCCCGAAGAGAAAGAAGCATTTAACATACTAAAGCAGAAGTTGATAAGTGAGCCAGTACTGAAGATTTTCAACCCGAAGTTGTATACAGAACTGCACACCGATGCCTCAAGCCAGGCTTTAGCGGGTATATTGATGCAGAAAAGTCAAGACGGACAACTGCACCCTGTATACTACAGAAGTAGACGGACAAGCGAAGCAGAAAGTCGATATTCAAGTTATGAACTTGAAGCACTCGCTGTTGTGGAATCGGTAAAGAAGTTTCACCACTATCTGTTTGGTATGCATTTCAAAATTGTGACAGACTGTAAGGCTTTTGAGCTAACCTTAAAAAAGAAAGACTTGACACCGAAGGTGGCTAGATGGGTGTTACTACTGGACCAGTATGACTATGAAGTTGAACATCGAGCAGGCACCAAGATGCTGCATGCAGATGCGCTTAGCAGGATTCCATATGTGGCCGTGGTAACCCTACACGAGAAGATAAGCCAAGCTCAAGAAAGAGACGAAGAGCTCAATGCTATTAAACAGCTGATTTTGAAAGATGGACAGTATAACGACTTTTATGTAGAAAATGGCATATTATACAAAGGAGACCAAGGCCAACTAGTTGTACCTAAGGTGATGGAGAAAGAAGTTATCAAGCGAGTACATAGCAATGGCCATTTTGCTATGAGAAAGATGAAGGATGCCATAAGCAAGGATTACTACATAAGAAACATGGATAGAAAAATCGAAGAAGTGATTACAGGTTGTATACCATGTCTATTAGCTACCAGAAAGGAAGGCAAGCAAGAAGGCTTTTTGAATCCAATTATGAAAGAAGGGACTCCACTGCATACATTGCATTTGGACCATATTGGACCGTTGACAGAGACGAGGAAACTCTATAATCACATACTTACAGTTGTGGACGCATTCACGAAGTTTGTGTGGCTCTATCCCACCAAGTCGACGTCCAGCGCAGAGGTGATTAGCAAACTTCAGTTGCAGCAGCAGACATTCGGTAATCCTACCCGAATCATCACTGATAGAGGCACAGCATTCACAAGTGGAGCTTTTCAGAAGTACTGTGAAGATGAAGGAATCCAGCATGTGACGATTACCACTGGTATAGCAAGGAGCAACGGCCAGGTAGAGCGCATTCATCGCATTATGATTCCTATGCTAACGAAGCTATGCAT
Organism: Apotomis betuletana; assembly: GCA_932273695.1. Lineage (NCBI taxonomy): Eukaryota > Metazoa > Arthropoda > Insecta > Lepidoptera > Tortricidae > Apotomis > Apotomis betuletana. Next base: position 4,502,555 of record OW026303.1, on the reverse strand, counting down.
TGAAGACCAGTCTACGTGGTACAAGCATGTGGGACGTGTACAGAGAGCTATAAATAGTACTTACCAGAGGAGCATAGATACGTCACCATTCCAGCTGTTGACAGGTACCAAGATGAACTGTAAAGAGGACCTAGAAATACTTACCTTGTTGCAGCAGGAAACCATAGCCCAGTATGATGAGGAAAGAGAAAATCTAAGGCAGAAGGCCAAAGAACAGATTCAGAAGATCCAAGAGGAAAACAGGAAGAGTTATAATAAGAAAAGGAAGGAGAGCTCTAAGTACGAGGTCGGTGACCTCGTCGCAATTAAGAGAACGCAGTTCGGGCCGGGACTGAAGCTTAAGCCTAAGTTCCTCGGACCCTATAAGATAGCCAAGGTGAAGCGAAACGACCGTTATGACGTAGAGAAGGTTCATAGCGATACAGAGGGCCCAATTAAGACAGCTACGGCGGCAGACTTCATGAAGAGATGGCCGGAGGAGGATTGCGAGTAATACAGGTATTAGTTTGTCTTTTATTATTTTTAGTTGTTTGGTTTTCTTTTATGAAAGATGTCTGAGAGAAACCCCAACACTCAGTTGATTATTTTTATTGGTTAGTTGTAACGATGGACCCGAGCGTATAAACCTGATCTCGTATTTTAGGATTTCTATTGCTTAATTTAAGATGTGTACTTTGCAATGCTATATTGTTGAAATGTAAAGTATTTTTTTATGAAGAGAGTTTCAAGATGTTTCTATTTTATTTATGTTAACTGTTGTGGTTGATATGTTATGTAAAAGTGTACCTAACTAACAGAAGTCTGAACATGTTTCGTTGTTTGTTAACTTATTTGCTTTTAAACCTATAAAGTGCCATATTACGTGTAATTTGTAGTTTCCATACGATGTGTGAAATATAAGAAAGAGTTTTCTTATTGTAGAAAGTTTCACCTGATCAATGTAAGATTGTAACTGTAGTGATAAGATTATACCTACTATGTTGATGTTGAATGATGAGATGATGAATGAACGCGTAAGAGGGAAGGCTATATCTGGGGACAGATATGCATGTGCAGGACAGCCGAGAATGTAGGAACGGAACGTAAGGTGATAGGGTGAAACGGAACGCAAGTGTGAGTGAAGGATAGAGAGAGGTGCGAAAGGGACGGGAGAATGGTTTGAACAGCAAACGACGAGTGCACGAAGTTCTTATGAGAAAATATTGTAAAATTAGTTTTGGTGTTAAATAATAAAAGAAGTTAACTAAATAAGGTGTTTTTATTGAGGCAAATAGGAATCCCACATGTAAGTACAAAATTAAATTAAAATTAAACCTTCATTAAAACATATTATTAAAATCTAAAATAAATTAAATATAGCTATTTACAATAAACTGTCTTATTACATTTATTTATAATATTATTTATTTCATTTATATTATTAATTCTTTGATAAACCTTTGTGTCAATAAAAAAAATATTAAAATGTGGTTTCTACATTAAAAACGATATGACGGCGGCTGACAAGAGGAAGCTGAGAAGAGAAGAAATAATACAAATTCATGCGTAGACTTTATTCTTTATTTTAATCGACCAAGAAGATAGAATAGTTCCATAGGACATTCTTTGTATAAAGCTCCAAGCTTCACATAACATGACGTCTATTAAGAATCCCATTAAGACAACTAAACGAAGATTATCCTTCCAAGCATGCCATTTATGAATGACCTCGGATTACGGTCATACAATTTGTATGTATGATCCATATATGTATGTATGACGATTTTAATCCCATTGTTGCGCGCGAAAGCTACGATCAACGTTAGCATTCAACCTGCGTGCACGCATTATATCACCTTGTTATTATAAAAGGACCCCAATCGCTTATAAATTGTATGTCGCTTACGACGTTTATGAATAAAGGGAAGTATAGAACAATATGACACGGACGACCCGCTTCTTTCACTTGTTTGTTTGCTTAATATAGTTAAACGACGTGTGAATAGTAATGGTAAAGGGTTTTTATGTTGCGTTTATGCTCAATTGCTCATTTGAGGCACGAGACCGGAAAATATGGGGGCACAGTGCTCTACCAAGTCGAGCACGACCGTACAGTACATTCTTTAATTTTGTTTCAGGTTCGTCCGCGTAGTCGGTTAAAAAGTAGCCTATGACCATGTTGGCTATTCAGCTATCCATGTCCCAAAAGTGGTTAAGAGTTCAGCTGGTTCGGCGTGATGAGCAGACAAATAAATTTTACAGATGGCCCTGTATGTAATCTTGCATTCCGCCGTTAAGATTTTTCCTGAAATAATCACCTCTTCATATAAAACTTACATTCAATACAATTAATTTAGGTTATTTTTTATAACAGTATCTATTGATAAGTTAAACAATGCGGGACGATTAAATCCTGGCTTTAAGTAGTGGAAGAGGTAAAGATGTTTTATGCACTTACGGGTAATGTTGTATAAGAAAAAAACAACCAAGTACGAGTAGCGCACGAAGGGTACCATCAAAAAAAAAAAAAAATTAAAATCGTTTGTTGTATAGGAGCCCCACTTAAATATTTGTTTTATTCTGTTTTAAATGAAATAAATCATCTGTGAAAATGTTAACTGTCTAGCTATGAAATGAGAATTAACCTGGTGACCGACAGACGGACAGACGGATGGCGCATTTTTACCTTTTGGGTACAGAACCTTAAAAAACTATTTATTTACTCGTACTAGGTTACAAGACTCAGGTTGACGTTACGTTGGTAGGTCTGCAGAGCACACTTTAAGGCCCGCTGGTTTACTTGATAGAGTCGTCATCCGTTTCTCAACATTACATATTGAAAACGTATAATATGACCACTTATATTCGCTTCACCACCGTTCACTTCTCAATTATCCCCTTTTGCATCACTAAACCATAATCCTGATTTTTAAACACTGTATATCAAAGCCATAAGACGTATTTTCAAATGATGTCTTTCATTTGGAAGGGTAGTGTGTAGTGTGCAATGTAAAGTGCATTCGATTTATGTAATTGACCTATTAGGTCACCTAGTGAGAGGATCGACGGATGTGGGCATCATACACAATGCTTATTGGTTAGTGTGGTAGTAATTGTACATGTTCCTTTTGACTAATGTCGATCGCCTTTGATGTTTTTTTTATATACGTAACTGGCCTGGTTTTGCCCACGTAGAGTTGGTTAAGAGAGTTGTATATTGTGTTGTGTGGTCAATATTAAAGAATGTAAGAAGGAAGGAAGTCTAATCCTGAACTACTTTCGTGTGGTTTGAGTTATTTTTCCGGCGTGATGATGAAACTTTTCTGTTTTTGTTGCTTTAATAAATACGAAAAATGTTACGTGTACCAAAGAAATGTATCTCATCACTGGGTACGAGTTTCCAATTATTTGACATTTCTTAGTGTAGGTAATTTTATTTTCAGGGTTAGAACTAAATGTGCTCAAGTTTAACATGTAAGGTGCAACACAAAAAAATAATATTCTACATTTTTTTAATGCTCTGGGCGTTTAGTCAGGACCTATTGACATACAATTTTTTTTTTTGAAAATAGCAAAACGTGAAATTGCGTCTGTTGTCTGAATTGATAATTACTTTACCGTACATTGAGCCATAAGGTGACGTATTTTATACCGGTTATTCTTTAAATTGAATTTGATTAGAATTAGCCGACACTACCTAATCAGACATACCCCATCCCAATGCCATTTCAAGACTATCAATCAGCCTTAAACAAGTATAACACATGTACCAATATTTCACCGCTCTCCTTGCGTAACAACCTACTATGTAACCTTATGTCCAGACGGCTGTCAGACGAAAGATGTAATCAGTATCCTTACCACGAGTTAACGTGACCGTACTCGTTAGCGACAGCGTAAACGACTTGTATGGAGAATAGTACAGCGCCCCTAGCGGTTACTTTGTAGAACTACAATTCTCCATACAAATTCTTTACGCAGTCGCTAGTGAGTAGGTACTGTCGCTGTAGACTCATGGTAAGGATACTGATGGCTCAAACGCGATACAGACATATCGTGACTAATTGACAGTATTATTCTAAATTGACATTGTTATCCTCGTGAAAGTGTCGTTCAATCATACTGCCCAATCATTTGACCGCAATAAAAGGAACATAACCCGGCGTACGTTATTGTGTGTTGCTACAATACAACACGACAATGTGTGCAAGACTCCTCTGCTATATAATTCATTATGCTATGTTTATTTTACGATGGATAGATTGGATAACTATATAATAGCGTGACATATTCTTTTTTTTTTATATAACGGCACAACATAGTGGCTCCACTTCGCCTGATGGTAAGCAAAAAGGGGAGCCCAAGTCGCAATGGCAACCGACGAGAAACCAACGGTGCCAAGTCAGTTGACACTGCCATGCTGGCCCGAGAGATGCTTCTTCACGCTTCGTTTGAAGGGTCCCAAGTTATAAGAAGGAGGAAACACATGAGCCGGCAAGGAGTTCCATACTTTGATAGTTCGGCAGATGAAGGAATTGCCAAACTTCTTGGTACGTGTGGGAATATTCTCCACGGTGAGGCGATGACATCGCAAGCTGGCACGTGTGGTATTCATAGTATATCGGTAAATAAACGAAATAATATTTTGAATGAACAAATGTGCCTTCTTAAATTCAGTCAGGTATAGTCTTGGTTATGAGTGGTTCTGATCATACATACTACATGCAAAAGTTTTCAAGGATCTATCTATCAGCCACAGACATCCACTGCTGAACTTATACCTCCCCTATATCTCGCTACAAAGTGCGATCCCGTGCAGACCGCATCGAATCCCCACCACCACGAGGTCATCCGTCCACCTAGTCGGGGGCCAAGTCCTGTTTCAAGGATATCAGCAGGAAAACGTTGCTTTCTATTACATGTCAAAAATTGTTCTCTCACGCTTCTTCGTCTGTGTCTCAAGTAATATCGCCTCTCCAAATGCCTTAATTAAATTGATGCAAACATAAAATATCCTTACTCGAAAGAGTTTATGTTATTAAGAAATAACCATCGTTTACGACTTTATATATTCAAAGTTCGCAAACAATTTAATTACTCCACCAATTCATATCACGCAATACTAAATGTAACATTAAATTAGCAATCAACAAATTCGGTAACCGAACCTTTGACCTCCATTGCGCGAGAGTGGATCTCCGAATCACCTGTCTTCGTGACTGCACCGGCCTAGATAGCTAATGGACGGACAACATGTCTTATACATGTATCATCTTGTATAGATTTAACTAAGAGGTACTTAATGATGGATAAAATTAAAAATGTGCACGATCTCCCCTGAGGCGTTTTGTGATCGATGTAGGATGAAATAATATATTCGTAGATTAACATAAGTTACGTATACGGTATAGACGGTCTATAGCATCTACGTAAAGTTATGTGTTACTTATCTTATTACGTATCATCTTTAGATCTATAATTGACCTATGAATGAAATACAATACAAGTTTGCGCGTTCACCGCTAAGAAAACTCCGTTTACTTACTGTGGCCCCGCAATTCCAGAACACATCCCTCAACATCTCAAAGAGTATTGGGATCCTTGGGGTCGACATCACCAGTGACGTTCAGTTCCGAAGTCATTTAGAGGATAAGGCAAAGCTGGCATCTAAAAAGCTTGGTGTACTGCACAGAGCGAAGCGGTACTTCACTCCTGGGCAAAGGCTACTGCTGTACAAAGCGCAAGTCCGACCCCACATGGAGTACTGTAGTCACCTCTGGGCAGGAGCCCCCGCATACCAGCTTAGCCCTTTTGACTCGGTACAAAGACGTGCTGTGCGAATTGTTGACAATCCTAAACTCACAGACGGAATCGAGCCTTTAAGTCTGAGGAGAGACTTTGCCTCCTTGTGTGTGTTCTACCGTCTTTATAATGGGATGTGTTCTGAGGAATTGTTTGACATGATGCCCACGGCTACCTTCTACCACCGCACTGCTCGCCATCGGCAGGGTGTTCATCTTCACATGCTAGAGCCTAAATGGTCGAGAACTGTCCGGTTCCAGAGGAACTTCCTACCGCAATCGCTTCGCATGTGGAATGAGCTCCCTGCCGAGGTTTTCCCCGGGGGCGGTTCTTCAAGAGGGGAGTAAATAGGTTCTTAAAGGGTCGGCAACGCGCGCGTGATGCTCCTGGCGTTGCAAGCATTCATAGGCGGCGGTAACTGCTTAACATCAGGCGGGCCGCATGCTTGTTTGCCACCGTCGTAGTATAAAAAAAAAAAAAATAACCTGATATATGGGCATCTTCAAAAAGTTTTGCAGATATTCGCCGATACATAAAACTCTGTTCTTAGTATGTTATCACAACTTATAGTCCAGAATATAATGATATTTGCAAAATATTCTATACTATCATAAAATTCTAAATTTGTTTAGAAATCAGGTTTCTGTGGAGATGGGCCACGATTTCAGGAAACATCTTAATAGCGTGATGCATAATCGTCTTTTGTTTTAAATAGGCGCGCGGCGTCATACCAGTCTGTGGCGCCATCTGTTGGTCGTAATTAAACGCCAAAACGGCGAGACTAATTTTAACCAATTTTGGTACAGGAATAGCTGAAAATTCAGTGATGGTTATAGGATACTTTCTACCCGACTATACGGTAAAGACATACAAGAGACACACGGACGACATTGCAGGCACCTTCTAGTACATCTATAAATTAAAATTGTGTTGATCCTCGCAATACTAAAGTAGAAAGTAATATATATAATGGATTTCAGCCAATTGTATTAACCAATCAGATATACCAATCAGAATATGTGACATTTTGCAAGAAATGACAAAATGTACTTCCAAAGGAGCAGACAGGCTGTGTAAGGCCCTTATGCAGCTCTTACACAGCTTTAATAAGCTGAATAAGGGGTGTATAAGATGGGTTGTATAAAATAATGAATAAAACATTTTCACCCACTCACATAACACACAATTTCAGCTCGTATATATACAAAGTACGCACGTTCAACAAAAATTATCTAACAATTAGTTAACAACTTTATCTAGACTAGATCTAATTACAATGATGCTGTCAATCAAAACTAAACAATGCATAATTATCTCGCGTAGCGGTTTGTGATACAACAATTACGAGGACTACTTGTAATTTAATATTGTTGCTGTGAACTGTGAACCTTGAATACTTAGGCTGGACTCGATTTAACCAAACTTTATTCCAAGAATAACGCCTACTCTCGGATAATAATGTCAAACTAGTATTTTTTTTATACTACGACGGTGGCAAACAAGCATGCGGCCCGCCGCATGTTAAGCAGTTACCGCATGGTTACCGCCGCCATGGACGCTTGGGACGCCATCTCCACCACACCTGGCGCGTCAGGAGCATCACACGCGCGTTGTCGTAGGCGTAGATTTCAACTGGATAACTTCACGCGTTCCCGAGATAAAGGGTCAAGACCAAGACAGACAAACGGACAGACGGACGACTGGTGATCCTATAAGGGTTCCGTTTTTCCCTTTTGATGTACGGAACCCTAGAACATAATATATTTTGGAGGATTCAGTATAAATAACTATACTTAAAGGCTGAAAATAAAAACATATTTGGTACAATGATTGATGTGTCACCCGGTATTTGTGAGGTATGTTGGGAAATTTTTGCGATGTTTAATTTTGTTCTAAAGTTTGCTATTTTTATAACAATAATTTTCTGGCTGAAACAGTATTCCATTAAGGCAACAAAAGTAATTTTATCAAATCATCTGTTTCGCAAACTGTCGCAAAACAAACTTGTCGAGAACCGATCGCGTTCAGTGTTATTAACCATAGCTCTTGCCTAACGTTGCCGCAGAGGAAACCAATCAATAAAGTACAAAGGGTTTATGGTAGTTCTGGTAAAAAATAACGTAGATTCGCTTTTATGTACTAGTACTAGCTATTGCCTGCGACTACGTCTGCGTATAATTGTCAACATTTCAAATAGTGTTAAGTTTAAACTAATTTCATTACTTTTTATCATACCAAAACACAAAGCTTTTTTTTAGTAATACTGACTAGTTTTGCAAATATTAAAAAAGGTGAAAGCAGCGTCTAAGAACCGGCACTCAAATGACGTCATGTTGTAAAAAATTACAGTCGATACTTCAAAAATAACAGTGGTACAATTTCCATACTAAATCTGTCTCAGTACACTAGACCTCAGTGCAATACAACTGCGCCAACTGGATCGTCATAGACTGTCAATTTTATATACCATTTCAAAAAGATCATAGCGTTTTAAAAAAAAAATGTAACATTACAATTGTAGACAAGTAGTGAAAGGAATGCAATAAAAATGTATCAGATGCTGATGATAACAACATAATGGCGTTGTGAAACCGTTATCTAGTTCCTGTGATAAAAATAATAGACGTTTTGCTAACGAGATATTTCGAGATCGATGCGAGACTGTGATTAGTTTAATGGAAACGGATATTTTACAGGAAAAGGAGGGGATACTCGTTAAAATATAAGTACTCTATACAGTATTTTATTATTCCTATACATAGTTAAGAAGTCAAATCCTTTTTATAACTACAAAATTACTTTTGCAATGAGCTGAATGCCCATTAACATGTAACTAAAATGAATGGAGAAATTCAGTAAAACTGTTGCTAAGTTAAAACGACGAAATGAGAGATATTTTAAATGCTATGAACGTTGTGAAATGTCTGTATGTACAGATTTTAGAAAACAATTAATGCTAAGCTCGCCCATATACCTAGTTCCTATAATAACAGTAATAGTCGTTTTGTTGACGAGATGTTTCGAGATCGATGAGAGGCTGTGGTAAGTTGGAAACGGGGGCTATTTGACAGGAAAAGGTATACGGTCAAATGTAGTACTCAATACAGTGGGTCCAACCTTGCAACTGCAGGCTAAATGATACGTGACTTAATGGGAGAGTATGTACAGATTTATCACGACATTCAATAGCATTTAAAATATTTCGTCATGTACATACCAGATTTTAGGATGCTCTCCCATTAATATATTTTCTTTGATAAACAATTTTGTTACGTACTTTGTTCAAGATATTGATGGAACTTCAACTGCACGTTCAAACCATGGATTTATCACAGTAATAAACTAATAACAGACATAAAGCGTTACTGGCTTAAATTATAGATTTCATATTCGACTCCATCAAACTAAAATGACTTGTCATCTACTGTAACGAATGTGCAGCCATGATCAGAAATTTACAAGTTTATATATGCAGTCGATGATAGCGCCACTGTATCAATATATTTATTTCTAAGATCCTACGAAGCATTTACATACATTGTGATTTGAACATTATTCTCTTTAACCAAAGCTTGATTTTACCGCGCTTTTTTGAACTGAAATACGACCAACGACTCGCTGTATTATTTCGGGAGTTAATGTGTGGTGTGTAAAATTGCGTTTTTGTGACGGTATGCGTAAGTTGGTAGTACGTGGTTTGCGCTTGGCTGGGCAGAGGAATGAATTTAAAATTTGTGTGCAGCGTCATTGGAGTTTTCTAAGCGAACATTGCTATGCGGAATAATTTGAATTTACTTGTGTGGGAAGTGTTTTTTTCGAAATATTTATACCTATTTAAATCATGCGTTGCGACTGGTAAGTACATACCATTCCTAAAACGTATTTTCTCATAATTATTATTTCAGCCTGTCATACATATACTTATATGATTGTATGAATTTAAGTGACTTGGTAGTTCAATAGTTCAGAAGAAAATTAATAATCAAAATCTAAACTAGAGAGTCAACGAATTGACCCGCTGTTTAAGAAAGAAATGCTTTTATGGAAAAATCTGTATCATTATCATAGGGCATTGAATTAATATATTGTGGTTTAATTATTTTGCGTCTTGGAACTATCTACAATTACATAATAAAATAACTAATTATATGTGAAATAAACTCAGTAAAGAAATAAAAAAACAACCGTCATTAATTAAACAATAAATCGGCTTGGTTTCGAAAATAAAAACAGTCCAAAGATAAATGACAGTAAGTATCCATAGCTCTTCATATTGTTAGTTCGCTCTTTGTTAGACCTCATTGAACAGCTGATCCAATGCGTCGGCGCCTGCGACGCGTGACGTCGCAGTTAGGGTTACCAAAAGCCAAAAAAAGACCGGAAAAAACGGATTACGACAAATGTTTTTTTTTTTAAACTGCCGCTTAAACTTCTGAATCTAACTTTGCTTTGGAGATATTTTTTTTAGCTTTTATCGCACAAAATCAATGAACATATTTGATTTCTATTAAATAAAAGAGACATTTCATAGGGAAAATTATTATACAAACCGTTTACACTCACGTAAAAATACGGCCCGACATGTTTTGATCTCATATGGAGCTCTTCATCAGGGGCAGCTATCCGTGCTGCTGCGATAGTTTTCATAAATACATTTCATAGGGCTTTGTATATAAATATATTTGACAACCCTACGCAGTTCCTTGACGCAATGATCAGGTTATACCCGTTGCCCGTCGGCATTGTCACGTCGCATTGTGAACCTGAACATTGTCGGAGCAGGCACTTGGCGCCAACTATGTGGAATAACGTAATCACGCTTGAATTGTGAGAAAAAGCTTGTTTTGACACGAAGTTTGTAGAACATTACTCGGTCATGTTGCGCGCAGCGCAGTACAAGAGAAAATTTGTTGCAAATACCAATAACATGTTGTATTACTAATAGTGATACACATTTAATCGGAAATAATTCGTACATCGAATTTTATTTAATTATAACAAATAGCATATTATCTATTCTGTGCTAATAGGTACAATGAGCTGCAGAGTTGCATGATCCATTCATGAATGAATTCGTTAATGGGTCAAAGACGCGAAGCCCAAGACCGTTTGTAGACGCCCTCTCCCCATCCAGGGGACAAAGGACATTAAGTCAAAGTCATTAAGACATCTATCTACGGAGAGTTTTTTTTTGTGTCAAATGTTAGTAAGAGTCAAAAAGTTCAAGTTAGAACTAACGTTCCAGTCTATATTGGGTTTACTTTATTAATAAATCAAAATTAAACCCTTCCCTTCCACTTAGCATTGAATTCTCTAACACTCATTCATCAACTTTTTAATAGTCATAATACTCATTATCATAATGTTTTAAACTCAGATATTTTCCTCAAAAACTTGACAATACTCGTACAATAAATTACTCAGGCGTCGCACGTCATTTGTAAAAAAAACTTTTCCCCCGTTTCCCACATTGAAATCCATTTACATAGCAAACAAAGAATTGTCAACCTTATGAATATAAATATAAGGTTTTATGATCTGTTTATAATAGTGTGTCGATTAGATAAGAGACAGGCGGTTTGTCGCTCGCCTTGTACTGAAGTGGTTTGTCTTTGTGTCGCGTGCTCTGATTTTTGCTTCGGCATTAACTTGTCAACTATGCTATAGCATTAAGACTGTTAACTGGAATAGTATTACTTGTGACGCACAATTTTACTACTACACACGCTGAAAAAAAAATGTTCACAGTAGCCCAAATGTTAGCAGCTAGTTCATAAATCGGAGGACTGACAAACTGAGGGCTACTAGTAACCAAAATAAGTTGTGTAAAATTAGCATGTTTATTTTTATTTTTATTAGCTTATTTGAGTGTCCTACTGCTGGGCAAAGGCCTCTCCTCTTGATTTCCACGACTCCCGATCAGAAGCCTCCTCCGGCCAGCCGTTGAGGAACGTGTCCAGGTCGTCCCGCCATCTCCGCCTAGGCCTGCCCCGCCTGCGCTGCCCATCTTGTGGCACCCACTCAGTGGCCAAGCTAGCCCACCTTTCTGGGTGCATGCGGCAGACGTGGCCGGCCCAGTCCCACTTCAGCCTGGCGGTAGTTACTCCAACATCTGAGATTCGCGTTATAGAACGCAGCGTGGTGTTCCGGACGTGGTCGGTCCTTTTAAAACCTAGAATGCTGCGTTCCATGGCTGGCAAACCTTCAGTTTGGACTTCTGGCTCTCAGTAAGTGACCATGTTTGGGCACCGTAGGTTAGGACGGGCAGGATACACATGTTAACGAGTTTCCGCTGAAGTGACAATGGAAGATTTCCCTTCATTAGCTCCTTCATGGACCAGTAGCTCTTCCAGGCATTTTCGACACGCCGTTCGATTAAAATTAGCATTATTTTGGTTATTACTAAGCACAATTTGGCTAGTTCTCAAGTAGCTAAACTAGTTGAGCTATTTTTTTTTCAGTACACTGGTACTGTGAAACAGTCAGACCATTCGTTTTAAATAAATAAGGGTTGAAAGGAGGGTGAATAAAACTATGCGTTTTGATTACTGAAAGGCTAAATAAAATAGTTAGAAATTAAACATTATAAGTAACATGGATTGGTTTTCCTACTTTCCTGATTCTCTTGATTCTCTAAAAAGCAGTGTATGTATAATGATAACTTTTTATTTTCAGGTAAATCCAAGTCCAATGTTTACTGCATTTTATCGTTTGGTAAGTTTTTTGTAGATATATATTGCAAAGACTGTAACATCTCTTCACATTCACACTGGACATCCGCATGCCTAGGAACCTATTTCCCCAGGCATATTAAAAAGCACCATAAAATACGTCTTCGGTAAAGCCGTGTAGCTTTACAACAAGGCAAGCCGGTAAGGAATCTAGTTCTATGGACGGCACATCACTGCAATATACCTACGTACCTACGTATATGGAATCAATGATCAATAGTTTACAGATACTATTGACCATTGATTCCATACAAAACAGAAACACCATGTAGATGATTTTACGCAAAGCGGAATTTAGTACACTTGCCGTTCCGTGTTTTTCAGGACTGAGGTCAAACTTTCCTGACGGTTAGCCACCCTAACAACTCAGTGGCAATGCGTTTCGGTCTGTCTGTTCGTTTGTTTACACATAATCATACGGCGTTATGCAATGTCGCGGACAGGCATGACCAATACTGAACTACTCGTATGGTACTTACCTACTTTGTGCAGATTTATTTTTTCACTTCGCAGAATTTTTATTCCTTTGTAGTCATATTTTTTACACAGTTCTTGCAAATATCATCTTATTTATTAAGTTAGATAAAGTTAGTTTTATAACAATCCCAAATAGTTGACAGTTTCAGACTTTTTTTTTCTGCGAAATGACACTTCTGCGAAATTAAACATTCAGAGAAAAAATATTCTGCAATGATTCTCTAAAACAACTAGATTATAAACCAGTATAATAAAGCTTAAAGAGTCGTTAAAAATTTATTTCAAGGCAAGTACAAAAAGAAAGGCTATAATATTATACTCATAAAATTACGCAACTTACATAATTACAGACAAGAGTCACATGTGAAATGTTAAGGCCGCTGATGCGCCGGAAAGCAGTAAACTCCGGTAAATAATAAGCACCTGTCTTTTTCCGGATAAGGAACTAGCGAAAATGATGCGTGTAATACCTTCCAAGTTAAATACATCCTACAATGTAGATGTAGAACTGTTTCCGATACCGGCACTTTCAAGTGTTATTACGTTAATTACAATTATAAGCATTTCAGACCACGCCTAAATGTGTGACGTTTGAAATGTTGCTCATCTGAGGAGGATATATATAATCTTTACGAAATTTTCAGAACACTTTCAAGCATCCCTCTTTTTCCAAAAAAAAAAAATATGCAAAATAGTTTCTATATGGCATAAAATAAACTGTTTATGGAACGAGGAAGCCGACCACGCCTTCTCCTTGGTAAGGCGCACCTTCGAAGTTAATGCAATGTATTTGACATTACGCAGACAAACGTGACATTTAATTTATTTTATTGAAAATACCAAAATATTTGATGTCTATTAGAAATTAAGTATATATTTGTCTACATGAGTATATGTGTTTAATTTGGCTCTAGCGTCTAAAGAAATTAGTTTATCTTCGGATATAGTTTTCAATAACATTACAATATCATACTATACAAAAATTATGCATGAACCACGAGTGAATTTAATAGTAACCGTCAACAATTAAATTACACATACGGTAGCATCTCGGATGTAGCAAGATTTTATACAACTATGATTACCTTAACTTATTCATAATTAGTCATGGCACATGCAAGCGTATCATCTAATCAGCATAGCCATGCCACGGAGTATCCGATAGGCATATTGAACTGGCTGTTGTTGAATAAGCTGTGACGAATTCAGTAGTGTATGAGTACGGACAATTTTCGTTCAATGCTACCTTCTTCTAACCACTGAGTCAATAATCCCACTGACTAACAAATCTGTATTCAACCTTTTAGATCAGAAAACTGTAAATTAACAAAAAAAGCCGCAGAAAGTTAGTTATTGATGAGAAATGGCTGGTACTGGCCGGTATCGCGGAGACAAGTTTGTTAAGTTGGCTATACACACAACGCCCTACTGGAGAGGTCCACCTGTGCAGAGTATTCCTACCCGGATAGGGCGGAGCGTGTGTAAAAATAGACCAGTGTAGTTTCTTGAATTAACCAACTTTCAGTTAATCTGCACAACTGTGCAGTGCAAAGGTAACCTTTTCGGTGGACCGTACCATATAAATTATATCGCTTATTGACATGTTGGAGATCCCACTGGTCCAAGGGTTTATTCGAAATTTGAGTTTGTCCGAGACATATAGGTATAGGCTGTAAATGTAAAGTTAGATTCTATTCACTTAACTGATCTAATTTTGTTTTGTGACATTTAAAAAATAATACAATTTACATAATTAATTCAATCGTTATTAAAGTATAATCGTTAAGTCAGTGTAGCGTAATTTACGATTATTCATTTGACATTTGACGTCTCTTAAACGATATCAGTATGCCGTCAATTTACTAACATTTAACTTGGATAAAAAAAAAACAAATTAACGATATATAAGACATAATAAGACTGGAGATATTTTTAATAAGGTGCAGAATAAAAGATGCTCAGTTTGGAGAGCACAATTAAACCTTGCATTTAAAGTTCCTGATCAGAGAGAGCCTGTGTTTACGTATACTATATTTACAGTTAGTATCAACTTGCTGACACTTTTAGTAGGTATGCAATTTGACATACATATGCTGGTAATAAAATTGCGAGCTACTTTTGATGGTGACCGTACACTTTTTGCCCTTTAAATGACAACTTGTCAATGCCACTTAGCTTGAATAACAAAAATGTTATGGCTCTGACTGAAGTGGCATGAACTGTCATCTGCTTCCTACTGAGCAACACCTTTCGTGTCATGTTCCTGTACTAGGCGCAGAGCGTTTGATGGTGTGGGCGGGGCTTTTAGAGTATCTTGCCTTAGCGCGGGTGTCATACTTATTCTTGTACAAGGGTCACTCGCCTCCACAGTCTTACTATTAAGGAAGACATTCATGTCTCAGTTTATAATGTTATGATATTGAGGTAATTTTGAAATGCTACTTGATATTTAATCGGACAAATATCGGACAATATCGGACAACCTTACACAAATCGATCTAGTCCCAAATAAAGCTCATGGGTAGGTACTAGACGACGATATACCTACTTGTATAGATAAAAATATACGTGAATACATTGAACAATCATGACCTAAGCCCAAATATTCGAGTTTATCACACAAATAATTGCCTTGGCCGGGATTCGAACCCGGTCCGCCGGCTCAATAGGCAGGGGCTCTACAAACTGCGCCAAACGCGTCGTCAAAAAATAAAAGTTATAAAACTTGGGATACATATTTTTTTATCTAAATCTTATATTTTCTCGCTTCTCTTTTACATGGAAAACTACCGTGAGTCTCAAACACAAACGTAATGTAAATACATAAACGAGACCGATAAAGAGTGCTCGGTTGGCCACCGCTGCGACTGATCGACTCTCCTGATGATGAATCGCGTGCCGATTCGAAACATGTCGAGCGATATTCGACTTCTACGACGTAAGTAAATCCGTTTATGTATTTTAATTTCTCGCTTTGATCATATATAAAAATACATATTTTCCCATGCTGGAAAACATAGTTAGAACGATTGCGGAGTAACGCTAAAGTTGCTAATATTACCGATTTACGGTACTCATTAGTCATTACTCATACATAATATAGTCATGACATTAATAATAAGAATAATAATATTTAATAAATATCAGACAACCTCACACAAATCAACCTAGTCCCAAATTAAGCTCAAGAAGGCTTGTGTTATGAGTACTAGGCGACGATATACATACTTATATAGATAAATAAATACTTAAATACATAGAACATCCATGACCCAGGCACAAATATTCGTGTTCATCACACAAATATTTTCCCTTGCCGGGATTCGAACCCGGGACCGTCGGCTCAGTAGGCAGTTGCTTAACCACTGCGCCAACCGCGTCGTCAACACATTAATACAGGTCTTAGGGATTTTCAAGGTTAAAAAGCATTACTACAGCGCTACATTGTTTTTTCCTTATCATTGTTCTCCTGTTCCGCATTGTCATCTGTCAAATGGTATAATTGAGATCAGAAGCATTTAACCATCGCTACCGCGTCATTGCCGAAGAAAACCTGCTCCGAAATGTCAGCGAATATGTCAACCGCATTTCTGATCTCATGTTATTATTTATTATGATGAACGCATATTTTAATATTGTAATTAGTACAAATGCATAATTATTACTGATGATCTGGTGCTTTCTTTGCGTTTAATTCCAATGTCGCTTTCGTTTTCCATCTCACTCATTTTAGTTTAATTTTGATAAAGCATATAAAATTCAAATTTATTTTCTTTTACATTGCCTTTATTTACAATCCGAGCTATGACTTAAATATTACCATCATAGGTAAATAAATTGTTTTAGCCTCATTCTGAGATTAATTGCTGGTTCTTATGCCACAAGCTTTTATTACCAGTTGATTATACAGTCCTATTACATGTAGCTATGTAATTATTGAGAGCAGAAATAGCACTAATATTAACACAAAATATTTATAATGGTGTAACACTGAGACTCCAAATGCCATACAAGGGCTTGAAAACGACGCGCAGTGAATAATCCGGTTGGCTGTTGTTGGATCCAGACGCGACTACAGTGAGTGACGAAGTCTAGAAAAATCTAACTTTCCTCAAATGATATCGAGCTGATGTCTCAATGGCGACGGCCTTAGGGTATAAGGGCTATCTTCTTTAGTCGGTCTCTCATTCCTGAGGATCGAGATCACATGGTTTTATATCCTTGATCGGTTGTCGCCATCGGTCGCGATCCATCGTTGCCCTCACCGCTCGATGGAATATTGGTAATATGCTAGCTGAATGGAAAAGCAAAACATTTTTCGGGAAATGTAAATGGAGAGAAACAGTAGTTGTTCAATTCAGTCCACAGTATATATATCGCGTTTGTTTAAATGCTTGATTTTTTATTTATTATTAAAAACGAGGTAATTGGTGCTTTGTGGTGAACCAAATATGAAAAAGTAATACAATCAATGACATTTTCTTTTCTTAATAAAAAAGGAAAAAGTAATTTTTTATACGTAAATTAAATGAACAAATATTGAACACATACAGTATCTGTACAATATTGAATATTATGTAGAAACACATTTTTACCCACTGAGCAAAAATACTGCTAAACGCTCATTAAAAAAAAAACACAGTTTGCGATACCATAAAAAAAACTTGGTGGTAAATTAAGCGGTATTTTCAAAGTCCTCTTCTCAATAAACAATTATCTTTTTTTAACGACCGTCAACGTATGACGAAAAAAGTTTGAAATGGATTAAATTTCCTTATCAAATCACTCTCAATAACATTATAATTATGCCTACTTTTAAATAAATCTTCAATTCTTCGTTATGTAAGCTGCATCTTAATACACTATGCATTTAAGGGTTAAACTTGTCGACTCGCAAGCAACCTAATATGCATAATATAATTGAACGATAGCACATTCTAAACTCGCTCCGCGTTATCAGCCATTTATCAGCTGACATTTCCAGCTTCCAATCTGTTCCATATCGGCATTTGAGTGTCCAGGCCCCTTACTACCACTAATCTAATAATGACGTAACTATGTAAAGGTTTCTATGTCACATATGTCATTTCAAGGCAGTTTACAGCATTTTGACTACTCGAAAATAGCTTGTATTGCTTTAGTATAAGATGTCTTATGTGTGTGGAACAATGAGGTATAGCTGTGAATTAACTATCCTATTTGACATTTGTGTTGGCGAACGAGTTTTGATGATAATTGATGGTCATTTTGTAGTGGTTTATTGGTCTTGACATTAAAGTATCAAATCGCAACATCAGTTGGCTTCAAAACAGGATAAATATTGCTAAGAATCAACAGCGGGAAGTGGAATAGATGACTGAAAGTTATTTGATTCAACTAGTTATATTAATATATAGTTAGTTAATATGTGACATGTAAAATTGAAAAACATTTTATAAATAAATGAGTATGAGTATGAGTAGTTTTTCGTCCGACATACCTCAGTGCCTCAAGACGAAAGTCTTCAACCAATGTGTGTTACCAGTGATGACTTACGGCACCGAAACGTGGTCTTTCACTATCGGCCTCATCTCAAAGCTCAAAGTCGCTCAACGAGCAATGGAGAGGGCTATGCTCGGGGTGTCTCTACGTGATCGAATCAGAAATGAGGAAATCCGTAGACGAACTAAAGTGACCGATATAGCTCACCGGATTAGCAAGTTGAAGTGGCAATGGGCAGGCCACATAGCACGCAGAGCAGATGGCCGATGGGGCCGTAAAGTGCTCGAGTGGAGACCTCGGACCAGCAAGCGCAGCGTAGGACGTCCACCTACGAGATGGACAGATGACCTTGTAAGGGTCGCCGGAAGGCGCTGGATGCAGGTCGCTTCCAACCGGTATATATGGAAGTCCAAAGGGGAGGCCTATGTTCAGCAGTGGACGTCCTATGGCTGAGATGATGATGATGATGATGAGTAGTGGCTTCGAGCTGTAGGGTGTTTAGGTAATTTACGAAAAAACTGAATCGACAAAAATCCATGTATTTATGGCGCCGCACTACGAGCGACGGGCATAACTAGCGTCACCATACTCGTAACAACCAGAATAAAAAATTGGGCAAGTGCGAGTCCAACTCGCGCATGAAGGATTCCGTACCATAATCTATAACAAGTTTGTTGTATGGGAGCCCTTAAATATTTATTTTATTTAATTTTTAGTATTTGTTGTTATAGCGGCAATAGAAATACATCATCTGTGAAAATTTCAACTGTCTAGCTATCACCGTTCTTGAGAAACAGCCTGGTGACAGACGCACACTGGAACCCGCCCATACAATGCAATGCTCTAAACTTAATTTATAAAATGTGGGTATTAAGCGTTTATATTCATTCTTAAGTATGAACAAGGAAAGTGTGCATCTTGTTTCAGAGAAATAATATCATTATCAGTTTTAATTACATAGTAGCATGATGTCAAAGTTCGAGCATTTTATATGTAACGTCGGTGGTAGTCAGCGTTGATTGAGTAAATACAATTATTTTAGCTATTTATTGTTAATATAAATTCAAACCCCACAATGTACTTTGTTAAGCAAGGTATGTAGATTATATTTCACGAATTTTACTTCTTGAAAATAGATTTATTTTACTGCTAATCCAAAGAAAAGTCACGTGGGTAGGAATTTTATAAATTATGACTTTTTTCCGATTCTCGAAAACATCTTTTAGAGATTTTCAGTGGATTATACTAAAAAAAATGTTCTTATTTTAATTCTACAATCAAAAGTAAAAGATCTTTTCCAGTTTTCGAAAACAGACTCTTACTTTTGCTATGACGTTTTATTCAGGCGTTATATTTTACGGAAAAATATATTTTTTTTTTACGATTACTGTGTTTTAGTGCGTAACATTTTGGTTTAACTTCTTATTTATTTATTTCATTTATTTTAAATAAAAAAAAACATACAATTTCAATAAACCGCCGAGTAATTTGCAACGTTATTTTAAGAGTAAATATAGACCTTCTATAAATAAATTTGACTACCTATATGGGTTTATAATGGATAAAACCAATTGTCCTGATAGCTTAAAGCATAAACTTGTGTGAAATTTTAAGGCATAATTTAATTTGAAATAAGCCAAATACCAGAGCTTTAAAAATATACACTTAGCGTGTATCTAAAGACGTTAAATACACGTTGAACAAAATTATTTAGCGTTCCGTACCCAAAGGGTAAAACGGGACCCTATTACTGAGTCTCCGCTGTCCGTCCGTCTGTCCGTCTGTCACCAGGCTGTATCTCATTAACCGTGACAGTTAGACAGTTGAAATTTTCACAGATGATGTATTTTGGTGCCGCTATAAAAAACAAATACTGAAATTAAAAATAAGTTCACTGCTTCCATAGTTTGTACGGAACCCTCGGTGCGCGAGTCCGACTCGCACTTGACCGGTTTTTTTCTTTAATATTAACATGTTTTGTATACTCTATTCGTATTTTGAATGTAGACATGTTAATTTTTTTTCTTAGTTCAACTATTTCGGTTTTAAGCACTGCGTTGTATGGGCGGGTCCCAGTGTGAGACGGACGGACGGAATGCGAACTCTCAGTAATAGGATCCCGTTTTTACCCTTTGGGTACGGAACCCTAAAAACGGAGCCATCAAGAACTACACATTTGTCTCTCAATGCGGCCGTTGAATGTTGCATATTCAGTTTATTATTTTATTGTATCTCTCTTTCTCTTTTAGTAAACAAATTTAGCAAGTTAAAGTGTCGCATTATAACTTGCAATAGATTAGCGAATCTCATTTACGTTAAACTACTCGCTAAATTGAGCAATGCGACCTCTAGGCGACAGCTGCCGGAAAGCATGTTGACATCCAAATATCCTGACATACGAAAGCATTTTGGGACAAGCTGAAACGGACACGCCTCGCTCGGTCGGTTAACTACAAAATTCATTGAATGTAATAATTTTTATTGTTTATACTTCAGAATTAAATCTCAAGGCCTTACTACACCACATACACAAATAAATACTACACATACGTACTATTACGTACTATCATTAATGCAAAACGAGTGTCTAAACGGCCTAAATGTGACATTTAAAGTACATACAGGACAAAATTATACGATTATATATTTAATAGTGCAGACTTGCTTGCACCGGACCAATTTACAAGTTGTAATTAAT
Source organism: Apotomis betuletana (assembly GCA_932273695.1). Taxonomy (NCBI): domain Eukaryota; kingdom Metazoa; phylum Arthropoda; class Insecta; order Lepidoptera; family Tortricidae; genus Apotomis; species Apotomis betuletana. The sequence goes on along the minus strand of OW026303.1, from coordinate 4,481,387 downwards.
TTGATACTTTTCAATCAATGCGAGTTTGTTATGAAGTTATCTATTAATTTTAATAGTTTTAACATCCGCCATTAAGTTTATTGTATTATGTAGAAGTGTTAAGTTACATTTTTATTACCTAATTCTACAAGCTAATTACGAGTATTACTTTATTTTTATTATTGAGAATATAACATTTGAAATTACGAGTAAACGTTTTTGGCCAGAATTACCATTTCATAGAAAAATCGAAATTTCAACAATAATTTCTCTAACTAGAGAACTGTTTCCGAAAATTTTCGGAAACGACACACCTCTACTTATCTGTAACTTATGATTAAGAAAACCGAAGCTGCTCTTTACTTAAACGAGATGATACGTGACATTTTAAAATGATAAAAGTCACGTAGCGGAGGTCATCTCATCAAAACAGGATATTTTGCCGCGCTCGATGACTATAAAGAGTAAATTAGTAATGAAATGGTGATAAATACCGCAAAACAATATCGATATGTTCTTATTTGGCGGTAAAACTGGTTCTAGATGGGAAGAGGAAAATAAGGCTTTAATGAATCATTTCAGAGCATAATATTATTTATTACAAGAAACGGGACCTTATATAACATAAATGAGTCAAATTACACTCGTGTTGGTATTTTTTGACGTTTCCGATGTCTTCTTACGTTATTATCACCATAAGTTATAACACGATATAATAAAAGACGAATAGTTATTTGTGCAACAAGAGAGCAAAGTTGTTTTTTGTTGCCAGTGCTGATTTTGAGTCCCGAGCAAGCGAAGGATTCTATGTTTGAATCACGAGCTGTTTGATCTGGGGGACATCGGTTTTAGTTAGATTTTCTTAGGATAGATTAAAATAGTTATTGTTGTTTTGTACTTGTTTATCGTTTACTTATAAGTACCTACCTAAAAAACTGATATTATTATGACAATCATGTGGTATATTTGCGTGATTGATCCAACCAGCGATATAAAATATGACAGCATTAATTGTGGTCGGGTGCACTATGAAAATGGTAACAAAAAAAAAATGGTTCACACCCTTTACAAGAGCGATTAAAATGGTGCCAGTCACAGGGAAGTCCAACACAGATCAAGTGATCTTTGCGCGAGGACGACCACTCTTCTCTCTGAGATAAAATTGTGACGATTAACATTGGGAGGCAGGTATTATGTTCGGTATTAATAAAATAGAGAATGGATGTGAAGGCTGATTGGTCTAATTATAATGGTTTTTAGTCTATTAGGATATTTATGAAATCGTGTCTTGACCGCTCGGCAAGTAGACAATTTGTTTTGATATTAAAGGTCAATCGCGAAGGAAGAAATAAATTTGATGAAGGGTGTTTCTCGAATAAATTTCATTCAAGTGACAGTTGTTTTTGTAAGTATAGACACAGAATAAAGACACTAGTAGGTATAGATCAAATTGAGTGGAAGAGCCGTTTATCAGCAATGCATGGTGTTAGCGAGGGCATACAATCTCCGCAATGAACGCGTTGTTTCTCCATATAAACATTATAAACATAAGTGGTTGTATACAGGGTGATCAATCCAAATGGGTCAGAAAACGAAAACATTAACAGATAGGGAAATCTGTGCTTATATCAATCTCATACATATCCGGGAATTGAACCTGGTAAACATTCTGTAAGTAATCGCATGTCGTATTGTAACATTCTTTACAGCGGTCTTGGCCGGGTTATGTATGAAATTACAGTCTGACCAAAAAGAGTAGAAATTAAAAAGTGGCAATGTAGTGTTGTCCCTTTCTATTCCATCTAAGAAAACGGGGGCGGTACTACAGTATTGCCACTTTTTAATTTCTACTCTTTTTGGTCAGACTGTATATATGAGATTTATAAAAAAATAAAAACAGTTTTTATTACCTAAATCTAAAATCGACGCCATGGTTCCTAAGAACAGATTTCCCTACATATCTCTTATAGTTTCTGACTTCTCCCTACTGACCGATTTGGATTGATTACCCGGTATACGTTTCATAGAATTTGTGAAAAGGATTTGGGTTATTTAGTGTTTCGCAAACTTTGGACCCGTTGGGATTTAATTTAACAACTTAGGTATCATTATTTGGTACAAGACTTATTACATTTATTTAAGATTTGTTTTTATACCACTCTCCTCTCTCAAGGATCTCATTACTTTTATGTCCTTTTGTTGACTGTGCCACTACTACTTTCAAAGCTTGTCATTAGTGTTTATTTTTTCCTTAGGGTTTCCAGTCAGACTAGGTCCAGTTTGTATTTGGCCTTGATCTTTGAGTCTTAATATTATCTTTATAATGTATTATGTGTTTTATTTATCTTTGAATGTCAAGCTGCTGATGTATGATAATGCTGAGTGACCATCCGTTATATTTGTAATTCTTGTATTGTTTTATTTCGTAGCATTATGCACGACACGAGCTATATTTTATTTAGATTATTTTATTTCCTTCTTTACAGGCTCAGGAGTATCTTAGACCGCATGTATTTTTTTATTTATTTAAATATCAAGACTTAAATGTTGATCGCAGGAATAGGTTATTATGCAAATTGGTGGATTCAGGGTTATTTAAAAGTTAATATCTTAGGTACTCTTTATTATGTCATTACAATTATTATGTCATTGTCTACTAAATAAAACTGTTATAGTAGGTACCTATAAGAAATTATAAAATGCTATTATAATGTGCAAATTATAATTTCATTACTTATTCAATTATCGTAAATATTATGCAAAAACCTTTACTTTCTGATAAAAATCCATCATAAAATTTGATAAAAAACACTTCCGTCGGTGAAACCGTTGTGGCCTTGCGCGGGCGCAGGGACAATGGGCAGAAAGTAGATTGATAAACAATTATGGCGGTTGCTAGAATTATCGACGGTGACGCTAATTTGACAATTATAGAATTAAAAATAGAAGTTAATTTCTGTGGTCTCGGATAGCTATCAAGTTTGCTTGAACCAGAATCATAGAATGACAATAATGGAGCTAAATTAATTTCTTTTGACATTTGACCGAGATATTATGTCTATGTTCACCTGTTGACAATTCACTGTACGCACTTATTCTATGCAAATAAATTATTCTTATTCTTATTCTTATTATCGTCTGTTGACAATCAAAACTCACTAACAAATACCTGCTTAAAAAGCTCGTATCTCAGTATCAAGCTACTAACTAGATACGAGGCTTTGTCGAGTAGTGTTGAGTGGTTGTCACCTGGCGATATCACCTCTATCTGTATATGATTTTTAGCGATGCCCATAGTGTAGCTCAAAATAGTAAATAAATAAAATAAAACCGGCCAAGTGCCAGTCGGTTTCGCGCATGAACCATCAAATAAAAAACGACAAAAACACGTTTGTTGTATGGGAGCTTAAATATTAAATTTTATTTGTTTTTAGTATTTTGTTGTTATAGCGACAACAAAAATACATCATCTGTGAAATTTTCAACTGCCTAGCTATCACAGGTCATGAGATACAGCCAGGTGACAGACAGAGACAGGCGGACGGTGAAGTCTTAGCAAGGGGGTTTCACTCCGCTGAAGTGTCAAAAACTATACCTACTAATTTCGGGTCACAATTGTGACCCGGCCCGCCCATCGTCCCGCATTTATTCGGCTAGGGTCGGCACGTTCGAAGCGAAGACAACGCATTGATTACATTTTTATTATTTACATATAATTGTGATTTTTTATTATTTTTAACCGACTTTAAAAAGGAAGAGATTCAGTGTTCGCTACATTGAATCGTTTTGAACTAATAATTATATATTTTTTATTAGTAAGAGAATACGATTACTGCTACGGTTTTCCCATAGACATTAAATCATGATCTGATGATGGAACTTATTTACTAGATCTCGGGAATAGTTCAACGTAGACAAGTGTGGTTTTTCTGCTCGCTTTACTGAAAATTTACAGCCAGTATGTGGCAGTATCGAAAAATTTACCTGATGATGGACCCTGGAAATAGGGACTGGATCTCAAGATTGTTTCAACGCAGACAATATGTGCGGTTTTTACATTTCGATTCACCACAATGAACATTTGGACTCAGTATCATAAAATTGACCTGATGATGGATCATGGAAGTACCTACTGGATCTCAGGACTGGTTCCACATGAGTAAAGAAACGGAATAGAGACTAAGCTTCATACCGCGCTGCGATAGGTACACTACTACAAACGCAATGCGCGTGTGGACGTGTCCACAAACTCCACATCGCGTACACGAACAAACAGATTTAGACCGCATTGCTGCGTTTAGCGCACAAGGTGCGCGCCGTGTCTTGTTCGACTTCGCTTATGAATGTGAAAATTAGCGAACCAAATTAAATTCAAAATGGCGAATGGCTTTTTTTTTCAAAATTTCAAATTGGTGCTAGGGGGCTGAAACTCGGTATCGGGGGGCATTTGGGGCTCACAAATATGAATCTGAAATCGGTGTCCTAAAAAATTCAGTCAAAGTCGGAAAATATCGAAACAACAAGATTTGTATGGAGATTTTTTTTAAGGGTCCCGTATCTCGTAAATGACTGAAAATGGGTAAGGGTTGCTCGAACGAATGTCATAGGGGACCCCCACCCGAGTACAGTAGTGAAAAAAAAAACAAAATGGTGATTTTTTTTTGGAAATTTCAAGTTAGTCCTAGGGGCTTAAAACTCGGTATCGGGAGGCTTTTGGGTCATCCGAGTCAGAATATGAAATTGGATTTTCAAAATTCGCTCAACTTCGGAAAATATCGAACAAACAAAATGTAATAATCCCAGAACATAAGGGCCGCTAGAAACGGGCTTCTTTCTATGCATACAAATATAAACCATATTGTCATTGATCGTCGTCGATTGAATCAATCATTGATGTCAAGTGTGCATAAAAATGAAATGTTATGTAAACGGGTGTAAAACCAATAATAAAATAAATAAAAATGTTTCGTTCTACAAACTTCCAAAGGCTAAAATAAAAATTTAAAAAATGCATTTACAATACGATTAAAATCAGTTAACGATTCGGATTGTGTATCTATCTTTCTCGTACTTATGCGATTTTAATAAGAGCGTGCGAGAGACGGGTAAAAGCCGAATCGTTAACTGATTTTAATCGTACTGTACATAATATAAACACATTCTCTACTTGCTCATCAAAGTGAATCAGAATACGAAAACTGCACGTGACTGCGTTGAGCCAGTCCTGAGATCTAGTAAGCACTTCCAGGATACAAAATCCGGTCAATTTTATAATACTGGATCTTAATGCTAATCAAAATGGTTCGAAAAGCAAAAAACCGCACATGTTTACGTTAAACCAATCCAAAGATCCAGTAGGCACTCTTAGAGCCCATCATTATAAAGATCGCGCTAGGTCCCTCTTATTTTGAACGTATTTTGTTAAAAGTAGCCTTATAATAATTACAAACACAGAGAAGTAGTTTCCCTTTTGCTAATGTAGGCAACCCTAGGAGTATGACACGCCCCAAAGAAGCAAGAACCAACAGCGTCGTACGTCATTAAAAATGGCCAATCAGATACGAGTAGGCTAATGCTTTTGCAAAAGCGGCAAATAACAAAAGAGTGCGGCTTCTGTAGTGTCTTTATTCTGTGGTAATAGGGACCCGTTTTTATCCTTTGGTTACGCAACCCTAAAAAAGACCACTAACAGAATAAAGATTTATGGGCGATATATCTCAAATTGCGATATGTCAATGTCAATGGAAAGAATCCGTATAGATATATAATTATAGACAGTCCGAATTAAATCGTACCTACTGTAAGTAGTATGCCTAGTTAACTAAGACATTTTATCTAACTTATTTATTTCAGGTATTGGTTCATGGTTGTCTAAATCACAAAAGATAACTTCAAAGGTAAAAACTTATGTTTAATTGAAAGGCCTACGGTACCGTAAAGAAATGCTTCTATGCTCGAATTCCTTAATTACGCAACTTTACTGTTTATTTTACAAGTTGACAATGTTACTTACTTCTTTACTGTTGTAGTTTGAACCATAAGTAGTCCAAGTGAAGGTTATATTTTCATTTAGTCAGTAATAAAATGAATTGGCAACTCTATTCATTAGAGAGCTCGCGAGTCATAATGACTGATTTTGTCATTGTGACGTAAAATGAACGCAAAATGTAATAGTATAGTAATGACCGTTTTGACCAATTTATATGCAAATTATTTGCACGTCTGTCTAGTAAAGTGGCTTGCATGACTTTAATGAAATGTTAACCAAGTATTTTTTATGTAATTCATTGACGAGTCTTAAACTATGCTTTACTAAACAGAACCATCCTGTCATGTATGTATTTTTAAGTGGTCTCAAAGATACCTAAAGTAAAATCCACAGACCTACGGACCAAATTGACAAGTAAGAATGAACAAATGTTGCCACAGTTTGGCCAGTGTCGTTCTCATCGATATTAGAATTATTGTTACATCGTAGGTTTAAGGTCCACCCAGACGGGACAATCAAATTGGCAATTTGATCGGCTAATCTATATACCAACTTTATCCAGTTATTTTGACAGATCAAAAGGTCTGTAGACCCCTAATTAGAGATAAAAATTTAATGTCAAACCAGCAATAATGTACATGAAAAATATATATTTATTAATTGATAGTTTATTGAATAAATACATTTAATTAAATAAATTAATAAAATTAGTGTTCTTTATTTTCAAATTCCCAACAATGTGGTCCATTTATTTAACAAAAAAAAAAAGCGGGTATCTTCAGAAATAGTTGACCGCTGTTTACAAACTACTTTTATGTATCTAACGATATACGTTATCATTGCTATTGGGAGTGTTTATTGAAATTGTTACGTGTTAGTATGGATTCGCAAGATTCGGGACCAGAACCATGTTCATCAAAATGTTCGCCTCCGACAAAAAGGAAAAAAATAATTTATTAGTGAAACTGAAAAAGAGACGATTCATCGATTTTACGTTTATATTTATAATGAGATGGTAGACAGATTGCAGGACGAACAAGATATTCCAGAGGACCTTCACGTCAACAAAAACGAATGTGTCATGAAAACATCCGAAATTCTTGGTATTTCGAGATTCAGTTTTTAAAGTTTTGAAGGAATACAAAGAACAAGAGAAGTTTAATTCGCCTCTGAAACCCGGTCCAAAATTAAAGTTCAAAGATAAGGTGGACGAATTTACTTTTGCGGCAATACGTCAAAAAGTGCATATGTTTTTTGAAAAAAACGAGGCCCCGCCTGTTACAAAGGTAAATTGTATTGCGATTTTCAATTATTTCCGTTAAGTTTGTTGTATGTGTAATATAGTCTGACAACCCAAGTCCGACAGTAGAATATTTATATATTTAGGCTCGGAAACCTTTTTATGCTTTAAAACTAGTGGGTAAAAACGCATTTTATCCATCCACTACCTCGAAAATCAAACAAACCAAAATTTGTACCTCTTATTTAAAACTAATATACTTATTTTTTATTTAAACTAGTCTGTTATTTGTACTTTACAACTTGTCGATATATTGTTATCGACATATACTCTTTACTATTTTTATTTTGCTGTTCCTGGTATCATTTTACCTGTCAGTCATTTGTCAGTTTAGTCCGTAGGTCTGTGGATTTTAGTTTAAATACGGACTAAATTTGCCACGTCATTTGTCATTCAGGCAAATCTCATCGAAAAATCTATTAGCGTGGTACATTAAGTTACATCCGCTTTACTGCTTTTTACCATTCAAATTACATTCAGCAACTATCTAAGCACTTGGCGCCCTAGTGCATTAAATGTCACTCCATTTCCCACACGGGAAGGCCTTGTCCCAATTATGTGAAGATGACCGTCTCCTTTCTAGTGCGAGGCCGCTTGTTTCGTGGCCGGACTATTCACATGCTAAACGTCAGTTATTGGCGAGGTGCATCCCATACAAATTAGACGGATATTTGACCTTTTTAGGCGCTTTGTTTGCTGTCGGTTATATTTTTACTAATTCACTTTACTGTCGGTTATTTATATATTTTTATTTATTTGGACTGTTGTGCGTCTTACCAAAAATTGGCACTGGACTGATATCATGTTTTGTTTCCCTTTTTTATAGTCAGCTGTAAGACGTGCTGTTTGACCGTAAATTACACTAAAGAGTTTGATCGGATAATGCAATTACGCATAAGTAGAAAGAAAGAAACCCCGCCAAAATAAATTGGTAGGTTGGAAGGAGAAAAAATACTTTTTTTTATTAAGTTAAGTAATCAAACAATTACATTTGTTTATTTAAAGGTTCAATAAATAGAAAAAACAGGCGTGTGAAGTTCAGGTAAAACCTTCTCACTTATAAACTTTCATTTACGTTTTTTTTTTTTTTTGCGTGTGATGTTGCTGTCCGACCCTTGCCGAGACTGGTGGTGCGGTGTCGAGCTAAGTTCTCGCATAGTGACCTATATAAACAGCTGTACTAAGTTCATACTGTATTAAGTTCAAGAAATCGTGTGTTATGGGTACCAGACGACGATATACATACTTATATAGATAAATACTTACTCAAGTACATAGAACAACCATGACCCAAGTACAAATATTCAAATTCTGGATTAAAATCCGGGACCGCCGGCTCAGTAGGTAGGCAGGTACACCACAAACGTCGCCAACCGCGTCGTTAAATGTTTCCAAATTATGTTCAATTTAGTATAATAAGTAATAACAAAATAATACACTGTGAAACCCCGAAACAAACTATTAGTTGCAAAAGTAAAGGGCATATTGGGCAAAAGAAACTAATTATCTGTCTATTTTTTAGTGGTAATATAAACGTTTAAAAGTCATAACGGTTCATAATTGAAGGTAAAAGGGCATCTTACTCAATTATGATTGAAACGTTCGGCCCACGAGGATTATAAAATAATATTGCACAAATTAACTTTTAATAGTTATGAAACACTTTATAATCATAAAAAATATGTTTATGCAATTTTTATGTTAGGCCCTAAACCTACGAAATAATTGTCCATACCATCCGATTAGTAATTAAAATGAAATGAAATGAAATTAATCTTAATTTCAGACGTTTTACATCTACAAATAAATCTTATTCTACATAATTATGTATATGTATGAGACTTACAATTTATTATTGTTCACTTGACTCTAAACAATGCAAACCATTTTATCTGGCTGATCCAGTACGACAGTATAGGACAGTCAAACCTGTCAGCAATGACAACACAGGATGCCGTTGGAGCTCCCTCTGAGCCTGCTCAGCATCGAGGCGATTTTCTTGCGTATAAACGCTGGAAAACCGTCCGTGCGGGCCTCCGCAAAGATGAGTGAATCGCTACCCAACTGGGGAGTCCCAACAGCATCCTAAATGGGTTGTTAAACAACTTTGTAGGCTTTTTTAGTGTAAGTTACCCACAATTTGCTTGAGTAATAATGTGCAAGGGCTATCAATATTTCCAAAATTTGAGAAATTATTTGGATAAAAAAAAATGTCGCTAGTACGCCGAATGTGGCATCTGGCGAAAAAGAACAAACAAAATAAACCAATCGTTGTTTCTTTGTAATAAAGTTCATAATATAGCCGTTTGAATAGCAGGATGACGCGGAAAATGGATGACCAATATAATAAAGAATATGTAATGTTTAACGGTGTTATGAATCAACTTAGATAAATTGTGTGATTGACAAGTCAAGTCGGTTTGCGGTCTGCATTAATAAAAAATAGACGACCTAGCGAAGATTTAAAGAGCTATTACATAATCGTCACTTCTGTCAAGATCCTTTCTACTCACGAGTACATTCATTCTCAATATCTTTCAACGTGTCATTTATATAATACTTACTAACATTTGACCTTTCGCAAAAAAAATATCTCAGATAGGAATCTAGTCAGCGCTTGAAAGTCAAAAAAAAAAAAAGAAGAAGCCAGTTTTGGTTAGCCACGGGCTAACTTTCGTCTGTGTGCGTATCTGTCACAACGTTAATGTCACAAGCAATACGTCTCTATGATTGGTTCGTAGACACGCACACATAAAACCAAAAGCGGCTTTATCTTTCGCAAATCGATTGTATAAAAACTCTCGTTCTAGGCTTATTTATTGTTCATCAACATCATCTAACTATAACACTAAAACCTATACTTATAGCTTAATAGTGTCGAAACGGACCCATTAATTTTAATTTCCCAACTTTGACATTTAAGAGTTCATATTATGAAGCGTCTGCGGTTTTAACGCCATTAGTGGGTAGCTGCAACAATTGCAAATGCGTTTAATCCGATGCAATAAAATGCATTAACATTTCACATGTCTTACGATGCCAGTACTATGCAGAATATTATGTCTATAAACTAGCTTTATTGGATTTCAAAATGACTGGAACTGAGGCTTCATTCGAATGACATTGACATTATTAGCTATTTGAGCGAAGTATCGGCTATATTATGGACATAATGACTGATACGTATTTAAGTATAGTATTTAAGGGTTGAGCCTGCCTTCGAACATCCAATAGTTTTTTAGTTTTGTTTACGTAAACGGCCTGCACGCCAAAAACGCTCCCGAAACTTTGGACAGGGCTAAGCCTTCGTATCTTATGCCGGATACCTGGTGAGCTTGGAAATCTAAAATCCTTAAGCTTTGCGTCACTGGCAAGACCGAAGGGAAGAGGCTACGAGTACGGAGTCCACCCAGGTAGCAAACAGGCTGTATGAGAGCTTATGGGTGAAGACCAATAAGTTTACCACCTTAACTCACCCTTGACTCACTCAATTAATATTTGTATCAAAGTCTCCGTTGTGCGACGACAGTTAACCTTTGTAGCGTTAAAAATCGCTACATATTTATTCTTAACTGTGGTAGCTAGCCGTTATTGCTTATATCGCCATCTGGACAATTTTGTCGGTATAAACTTGTGCAAGTGTTGACGTCTTTTTAGGTCTAGATAATGGTTTTGCTACGAGCTAATATCACGCTTGGTAGTTACGGCTACGATGTGCAGGTGGTGTTGTTATTAAACCTCATGGCTTGCTGTTGCATGAGCTGACGATATGCAAGGAGTTTTTCTATAACCTTTTTGTTCAGCGGATTTCTTTTTATTATTTAAAATTCATATTGCGAGCGTGTTTTATTTTGTCAGCGTGTCAATTTTGTTTCTGGATTCATGGTAAAATGGTGTGTTTACTCCTGAAGAGATATTTACTGATATATTATATTTAGTATTTCTTATAGGATTATACTGATATTTAGTATTTCTGGACTGTGTAGTGGTCTGTTTATTAATTCTGTGGTTGCGCTGATGAGCGTCTGTTGTTTGTGCGAGGAATATGAACTTGTAATTTGAGATATCCACCCGGAGATGCTATATCTTGTGATTGTGTGTTCAGGTTCCAATTTTTCTCTAAAAAGGGGGTTTTCGGATTCTTAAAGCCAGTTCACTCTCCTGGACTGGCTTCCGGTTACGGGCTGATCATCTCAGGCCCTGCGCCCTATTTCGGCGTGCTACTCCGAATGCGGTGTTCGGCTGGCCTGGAGGCTGTTGCCAGCGGCTCTATTACCGCGCGCAACTCTCGGCTTGGTTGAAGACAGATACCAACGGCTGCGACCAACCATCGGGACATTCGTGGGTCACAACTCACAACCATGGATTATTTACGCGTGGAACGCCATACGTAACATTGATAGCATTTAAGGCTAGGAGCATAGTAGTATATAGTTTACTTTCTGATAACTTAAAGTGCAGGTTTGACTTTTATTGTTGGAAATTTCCTCCAAATTCCAAAGCTACCTCTTATATCGGGTGAATTATCTTTTTAATCGTTCATTTTTCGGCTAAGCTCACCCATTTTCATCTCATTTCACCACGCCTCACCACCTTTTAGTGACCTACGCCGATCATATGAAGGTGTAGATACGTTCGGAGTTTCCACTTGGATCTGGAACCACTTAAAACCTTTCTTTTCAACAATAATTACGTCTATGCAAACTGCGTCCTGCAGATCTGGTTATACCGGATACATATATTTTAGCCTGTGCGAACAAATTGTGAGTGTTTCTTTATGACCTGCCCTTAGAAGGTCCGTGCTTTGTCATTGTGAACTTATTACTATCGGTGTTAGTTATTTTTTTTGTCATCTAATTTAAACAAATTCGGCTCTTTATAAAAATAAAATTTTAACGTGAAAGCTACGCCTTATTTATTTAACAAATTGAGTGATATGTAGTAGTTGTTTATGCAGCAAATGGCGCCCGAACATATGTGAGTAACCTTGGTTTATATATTTTTATTGAATATTTTGGAATTCAATATTTTTTTTTGTTGTGTCAGTGGATGGTGACCTTAATCCGGTCGCGGTTATAACCTTTTTATTATTTTCCAGCTAAAACAATCTTTTCCCAACGCCACGAGGTGATTTGACGTACGAACTCAATTTGACGTACCACCGTACCCTGTCACGGCGTCGGAAGTCTAGGATTCAACCCTGCCGCTGTGTCGTCCGTCTGAAGTTACAATTATTTATGATGTTAATTGTTTTTGACATTTTAATTTTAAAGAATTTGTTCTGCGAAACATAACTGTTCATAACTTCTTGCTGATTTTAATTGCGTTTTTTCATTTAATCCCATAATTGAACCCCGTGTTATTTATTGGTATTTAGAAACCCGTAGTTTGAACCCGTAGATGTTAGGGAACTCTTCATTACGGTAAGTCAGACGTAGTTCTATTTTTAAGGTAACGCTTTGTCATTGAGATTTTTCCTTTATGGTCGTTGACTTATACAGGATTCGTTTCGCTTCGATTGCTTAAATTTGTTTCTGCGATATTGCACAGCTTGTCACCTGGATATTCACTATGTCGCTGCGCATGGATGAGGATTCTATCGGTGATACGCCTCGCGCTCGTTCGGAGTGGGGTGCACAAGGACCTAGGGTGTTAGATCAGCAGTTCCATGATGAAGAAGAGGAACAGTTCTTCGATTCTGAGCCTCGATTCCAGCCTATACGCGAAGCGGTATTTCAATCCCCAGTGCCATCGAAGGGCGAGTCTTTGACCAAATGGAACTTGGTTTTTTCGGGCGAAACGTGTGTTCGCGAATTCTTCTTTAGAGTTGAAGAAGAAGCTTTGGCTCGCAATGTACCCCCTTCTTATGTGGTAAGGCGCTTTCATGAGTTGTTGGCAGGTAGCGCATTAAAATATTTTAGGTCAATTAGGTTCCCTTCTTTATTATATCCGACACTAAAATCCGCCTTCCTAAAGACTTTTGACGTTGCGGATTATTACTTTAAGGTTGAAAGTCAACTCCGTGCTCTTTCACAGAAGGCTAACCAGTCGGTAGTAGACTTTGTAATTCAGGCGCGGGACCTTAACGCCAAACTCCGTTCCCCTGTATCTGAAGATACTTTATTTAATATAATTAAATACGGTATGAATCCCAGGTATCATCCTTGCCTCGCGACTAACGTAGTTAGAGATATTGACGGATTGCTGGAAGTCTCCAGGAACTTTGAAGCTTTCCAAGGCTCACGTCCGGCGCGGTTGGCAGTAGCACCAGTTAATACCGTCGAGTCGAACAGTTCTAGGGCCCTCGTTTGCATGAAGTGTGAGGCGACCGGCCACAATTATCGTAACTGTCCGAACGTTAGCCAGGCGGTATGTTTTAAATGTAGGCGCGTAGGAACGATCACCCGTGACTGTCCATCCTGTAACCCTTCCACGTCAAAAAACGTATCGATGGCGCTCTGAGGGGTCCGTCAGTGTCGCCTGTTGTTGTTAATAGGATGCAAGACAACAGATTATTTATTGAAGTTACTATTGCCCATCACCCTGTACAGGCTCTCCTAGATTCTGGTGCTCAAATTTCACTTATCGATGTCGACCTTTTGTCGGAACTCGGTTTAACTTATCACAACAACGTTCGTCCAAATGTTGTATCTGCCGACAACTCACCTATCGATATTTTGGGTGGTTTGGACATCCCTATTGCCTTTAACGGTGCTCGTTTTTTACATTCGTGCCTAGTAAGCAGCAAACTGCCGACACCATTCATTTTAGGAATCGAATTTTGGAATTCTTTTGGGCTTACGGACATCTTGAAGGATGCGTTCTCTGGTGGTGTGACAGGGAGGCTTTTTGTCCCGTCACCTGGCCATTCTGGATTGGACCGTCCAGTGGTGAGCGAGGTGCGTTATATCCACCCACGCACAGTGCTTTCGTCGGATCAAGAGGCTAGTCTCCAAGCGGTTATTGGGGAATTCGAGGAAATCTCTTCCGAAAAGGCCGGTCTTGGTTGTACTACATGGCTTTCTCATAAAATTGAGACGGTTGGCTCTCCTATTCGCCAACGCTATTATCCGTTATCGCCGGTCAAGTTGAAGGTTCTCAACGAGGAGATTGACAAGATGTTAGAGTTAGGGGTTATCCGCCCGTCGCGATCGCCTTGGGCTTCTCCTGTAGTCATGGTCACCAAGAAGGACGGTAGTGTGAGATTCTGCGTCGACAGTAGGAAGCTGAACAGCGTCACCATTCGGGATTCTTATCCTCTCCCACGCGTCCAGGACATCTTAGACAACTTACGCGGTGCCAAATATTTGACTTCGCTCGATTTTAGGAGCGCTTTCTGGCAGATTCCGTTGGCAGATAAGGCAAGCTGCGAGAAGACTGCTTTCATCGTTCCGCAGCGGGGTCTCTTCGAATTTGTACGCCTTCCATTTGGACTTACAAATGCGGCGTCCGAGATGCAGAGGCTCACTGACATGATCGTTAACTTTGAATATACTCCAGAGTCAGACGACTTCATTTTTGGTTACGTTGACGATCTAATCTTAGTTTCACGGGATTTTGACAGCCATCTTCGTCTCATCCGTCAGGTTCGTGACAGATTAAAAGAAGCTGGGCTCACTGTCAATTTAAAAAAGTGCGAGTTCTGTAAGTCAGAGTTGAAGTATCTCGGCTACATCGTCAATGAGCAGGGACTCCAGACTGATCCGAAGAAACTCGAAGCGATCAGAGATTACCCGACTCCTTCGAGTGCTAAGGCTCTCCGCGCTTTCATCGGCATGTGTTCTTACTATCGTAGGTTTGTGGATGGCTTCTCGTCGATAATAGCTCCTCTTACGGCGTTGATTGGAAAAAGGAAGGGTCGTGATCCCATTGACTGGAATACTAGCGCTGCTGCGGCTTTCGTGAAATTAAAAGATGCTTTGATGAACGCACCGTTAATGGCTTGTCCCGATTTCTCGAAGCCTTTCATCCTGCAGTGTGACGCTAGTCAGGTTGGCCTAGGTTCAGTTCTAGCACAGGAATTTGACGGGGTTGAACACCCAATTGCTTATTATTCCCGTTTGTTTACTAAGGCTGAACGTGGTTACGGTACTACTGAACACGAGCTTCTCGCGGTCATCGATTCTATCAAGCATTTCCGCGGTTATCTCGATGGGATGAAATTTAAGATCATTACCGATCATATCGCTCTCAAGTGGCTAATTACCCTCGATAATCCTACTGGACGATTAGCTCGTTGGGCTACCTTGATTTCCCAGTATAACTTCGAGGTTGAGCATAAAAAGGGCGTCTTGAATGTCGTTCCTGATGCCTTGTCACGGGCTCAGGTTGGGCTTGTTTCCTATACGCGCGGTGCTGATCCATCTGGAGATCCATGGTACGAGCGTATCCATCAGGGCGTGAGAGAGACACCTCAACTGTTCACCGCCTATTCTCTGCGTGATGGTGTCTTAATGCGTAGGGTCGTGGTGGACAATCCTTTAGCTCCCAACCCATGGCGGATTGTTCTACCCTCGACAAGAACTAGGGAGGCCGTTGCTGAAATCCATAACGGATTCCCTAACGTGCATCCTGGCGTTATGAAGACGTACCTGAAAGCCCGTGATCTATATTATTGGCCGTATATGTACCGTGATGTTGCTAGGTTTCTTAGGGAGTGCGACGTTTGTAAGGCGTTTAAGATCGCTAACTCGCAACCACGCGGGGAACGACTATATCCTCGTCCTGTCACCGCTCCAATGGATCTCCTGTCGATTGATTTAATTGGACCTATGGCTGACGGTCGCAACGGTTACCGGTATATTCTAACAATGGTCGACGTTTTTACTAAATTTGTATGGTTGGCGCCACTAAAAAGTGTGAGTGCGGCGACTATTACTACGGCGCTCGAGAATGAGGTATTTTTACGTTATGGCATTCCGGCGAATATTTTGTGTGATAATGCGACTGTTTTCCATAGTGTGCAGTTCCTTGGATTCTTAACGGGTTATGGCATACCACACCCTTGCTATACTCCGTATTATTCACCTCAAGCAAACGTTGTCGAAAGATACAATCAGGTTGTTATCACCACCCTTAGTATTTTGGTTGAAGGCGATCAGCACAGTTGGCCGAATCATTTACATAGGGTGGCTCTGTATCTGAATTCGAGTATCAATTTGGCTACATCGTATACTCCTAATTTCCTAATGTACGGTCGCGAGTTACCGATGGTTCGGGAACGTGTCGATGGTCAGGCTTTGGACCAAGAAGTGGGACCTAGCCGGGCTGAACGCGCAGCGAATCTTCAAACACTCCGCGAAGTATATGAAAGGGTTTCGGATTCTATGGTGTTGGCTTTTCACCGTAACGCTAGGAAATTCAATTCGAATCGTAGGTCCGTTAGGCTCAATGTCGGACAGTTGGTTTGGCGCAGGAACTTTCAGAGAGGGACGCCAGATCCACTCAGAGGAGGCAAGTTTGCACCGCGATTTACGCAGTGTAGAGTAGTGAGGCGCGTTTCCCCACAGGTGTATGTGTTGGCAGACATTGATACAGAACATGTGGGCACGTACCACATTAAGGACATTTTGAAGTAGTCTATTCATTAGGGTCACTTCCTAGGGGGGTTTAACCCAGTTGTCATCTTCCAAATTCTAAGAAGCGCGTAGAAGCGCGTTTGTCCGCTAACATCTTTTCTTTGGTTCTTTAATTCGATTTCTTTAAGCATTATTGATGTTTCCTTAGCGGTTTGGCTGGCTTCCCGCTTGAGGAACATTTCCTCAAATTGCTGAAAACACAGGTTGGCGTGTTTTCTTTTCGGTCGAAGTAGGCTTCCTTTTGTCAAGGGTCCCCTGAGACAGACGTAGTTTATAGGTTAGGTTTCTAGTAGTATAGTTTATTATTAGCGTAGTTTAAGTCGTTAGTTTTAGGTCATGGGCCTTGTACCCGTTTAATTTTCCGGACTTGGCTATTTCTCCGCCTCTTGGAGTTCGGTTTGGTCTACCGATGTTTATCGGTTTCCTTGAGCGCGTGTATGAGGGGTTTCGATTTTGCGCTCACACGAATCGAGCCTCATCTCGATTGTTCGGTTGGTACCGCGTTTCAAGTTCTTGACTCGGATTGTTCTCTTGGATTCGATTCCTAGTTTAAACTTAGGTGTTTGTCTTGACAGCGCCGCATTGGTTGTGACACTTTTGAAGGTATGGTTTAAGGGGTGTTGTCCCGGCGCTAGTCGTTGGACAAGCTCTATCCCGTTTAGTGCGTGTGGACCACGTAATATACGGTTGGAACCAGTTCCCTGATTCATGTTTCTCTCGTAGGTTACATTGGTTAGCGTTAATGTAGGGTAATTTAATATTATTTTACGTAGGTTAAATTGTTGGCTAAGTTCGTATAACGCGCTTACCAGTTTAGGATACCGGTCGGGTCCAGTTGTCTGGTATTCGTGTTTATACGTGTATTCGTACATAATCGTAGGTGCGATACATTGGTATTTAAGATGTTAGGCTAGGTATTAGTTGTGTAGGGTTGTGCTCTGGCTGTGGGTAAAGGTCTTATTTAGTTGTCCGGGTCCGAATACCGGGTATTCGTGTTTCATGCTTGATCGTACCTGGCGGTTTAAGTCACGCTTTCGCGGTGTAATTTTAGGGTTTTAGGTTAGTTGGATAGTTTTATGCTTTTTTTGCCAACACGTGTTTGACGTTAGTTGTTATGGTCTGTGCGTTAGGATTATTGTTTGGTCGTCATATTGCGCTGACGGTTTGAGAATTCAACGGATTGCATTTTCTTTAATCGCCTCGGCTCTTTCCGATTCCTCGTTTCTTGAGTTTTTAGGGTTCTCCGGTCTGCATCTTCTTCGAGACCATGGCGATGCCCCTACTCTTTCTACTGTAAGGCTTTAAGCTCCGAGGTTTAGGGTTTCGTCTTTTGCAGATTCTTTTCTGTTTCAAGTTTTGCTTGGTTTTGTTTTGTTGGGTAGTGTTAAGGTTTGTATACCTGTGCCGGTTGTTTTTTCCGTTCTACCTGGTGCTGGTTTCTCCGTCGGTATTTTAAGAGCTATTCTGTGGACGTTACCGCGTGTTATGTCTGTCAGGTTTTATGACTCTGACTTCCTGAATCGCTGTCTCTTCTTGGAAAAGGTTATCCGGGATCCGGTCTTCTTTTAGCTTTATGGTACTATCGTTGAATCCTGGTTATCCACCTTTGTTTGTTTTTCTTTGTGTGTTTGAGAGATGCTGTAGCGTTAAAAATCGCTACATATTTATTCTTAACTGTGGTAGCTAGCCGTTATTGCTTATATCGCCATCTGGACAATTTTGTCGGTATAAACTTGTGCAAGTGTTGACGTCTTTTTAGGTCTAGATAATGGTTTTGCTACGAGCTAATATCACGCTTGGTAGTTACGGCTACGATGTGCAGGTGGTGTTGTTATTAAACCTCATGGCTTGCTGTTGCATGAGCTGACGATATGCAAGGAGTTTTTCTATAACCTTTTTGTTCAGCGGATTTCTTTTTATTATTTAAAATTCATATTGCGAGCGTGTTTTATTTTGTCAGCGTGTCAATTTTGTTTCTGGATTCATGGTAAAATGGTGTGTTTACTCCTGAAGAGATATTTACTGATATATTATATTTAGTATTTCTTATAGGATTATACTGATATTTAGTATTTCTGGACTGTGTAGTGGTCTGTTTATTAATTCTGTGGTTGCGCTGATGAGCGTCTGTTGTTTGTGCGAGGAATATGAACTTGTAATTTGAGATATCCACCCGGAGATGCTATATCTTGTGATTGTGTGTTCAGGTTCCAATTTTTCTCTAAAAAGGGGGTTTTCGGATTCTTAAAGCCAGTTCACTCTCCTGGACTGGCTTCCGGTTACGGGCTGATCATCTCAGGCCCTGCGCCCTATTTCGGCGTGCTACTCCGAATGCGGTGTTCGGCTGGCCTGGAGGCTGTTGCCAGCGGCTCTATTACCGCGCGCAACTCTCGGCTTGGTTGAAGACAGATACCAACGGCTGCGACCAACCATCGGGACATTCGTGGGTCACAACTCACAACCATGGATTATTTACGCGTGGAACGCCATACGTAACATTGATAGCATTTAAGGCTAGGAGCATAGTAGTATATAGTTTACTTTCTGATAACTTAAAGTGCAGGTTTGACTTTTATTGTTGGAAATTTCCTCCAAATTCCAAAGCTACCTCTTATATCGGGTGAATTATCTTTTTAATCGTTCATTTTTCGGCTAAGCTCACCCATTTTCATCTCATTTCACCACGCCTCACCACCTTTTAGTGACCTACGCCGATCATATGAAGGTGTAGATACGTTCGGAGTTTCCACTTGGATCTGGAACCACTTAAAACCTTTCTTTTCAACAATAATTACGTCTATGCAAACTGCGTCCTGCAGATCTGGTTATACCGGATACATATATTTTAGCCTGTGCGAACAAATTGTGAGTGTTTCTTTATGACCTGCCCTTAGAAGGTCCGTGCTTTGTCATTGTGAACTTATTACTATCGGTGTTAGTTATTTTTTTTGTCATCTAATTTAAACAAATTCGGCTCTTTATAAAAATAAAATTTTAACGTGAAAGCTACGCCTTATTTATTTAACAAATTGAGTGATATGTAGTAGTTGTTTATGCAGCACCTTCCAATAACGTACCTTAAGGTTCTATTTTAAGATACCTTATTGTTTCGTTAATTTTTGTCGCATAACGGATATTATTCTAATCGCTTTTCTTTACTCGCTAACTACTCTAAGAAAATTAATAAAATCAGGGGAAATAATTCGTGTATAGTTTTGAAAATTGGTACAGTTATACCCTATGGTGTCTAGATGAACATACTAAAAGTCCTCGAGGGTGGGGGCTGTGCTAAGGGAGTAGGGGGGGGGTTAAAGGTACCTTTTTTCTGATTTTCGCTCATATCTCAAATAGTAGAAATAGTATTATAATTACTACGGACAAAAGTTTTCACATAAAATTCCCTGCAAATTTGGTCATATTCATTTTTACTCTACGATCAATACTTTGGGAGCTACAGGATGTGTAAGTTAACAAAAATATTAAAAAGTAGTGTTCAAGAAAACGTAGTTTTTTCGTAATTGCTCATCATAACACTTGTGTTGTGCAGTTGAGAAATTCCCGTTACCGGCTAATTCTCATTTGGGAATATTCCAAGAAAATTCCCATTGTTCCCGGGAATATACGAGCTTGGTGGATCCATTCCTTTGTTATTTAGTTTTAAGCTAATTAATTGAATACAAGCAAACCGTTTTCGCTTTTCGACTCATCCTGAATCACCACTTAATGTGAATATCATAAAATTTACCTGATGATGGACCCTGGAAGCCCGTAATGGATCGGATCTCAAGATACGTTCAACGTAGACATGTGCGGTTTTCGAATTTGAACTTATTTTGATGAACAATTAGAGCCGGTATCATAATATAAACCTGATGATGGATCCTGGAAGCCCGTAATGGATCTCAGGATACGTTCAACGTAGACATGTGCGGTTTTCGTATTTCAACTCATCTTGATGAGCAGTTAGAGCCGGTATTATAAAATTTACCTGATGATGGACCCTGAATGCCCGTAATGGATCGGATCTCAAGATACATACGTTCAACGTAGACATGTGCGGTTATCGAATTTCAACTTATGTTGATAAGCAATTAGAGCCGGTATCATAAAATAAACCTGATGATGGATACTGGAAACCCGTAATGGATCTCAGGATACGTTCAACGCACACATGTGCGGTTTTCGCATTTCAACTCATTTTGATGAGCACTTAGAGCCGGTATCATAAAATAAACCTGATGATGGGCCTTAGAAGCCCGTAAGTAATGGATCTCAGGATATGTTCAAGACATGTCTGGTCTTCGCATATCAAATCACCTTGATGAGCAATTAGAGCCAGTATGATAAAACAAACCTTATTATGGATCCTGGAAGCCCGTAATGGATCTCTGGATACGTTCAACGTACACATGTGCGGTTTTCGCATTTCAACTCATCTTGATGAGCAGTTAGAACCGGTATCATAAAATAAACCTGATGATCATACTAACACAGATGAAATAATCCTGGTGGTGTCTAGATGAACATACTAAAAGTCCTCGAGGGTCCTTACCCTCGAGGACTTTTAGTATGTTCATCTGTTACAGCTGTGCTGAGTGAGTAGGGATAGTTGAAAGTACTTTATTCATATTTTAATAGCATTATAATTACTTCGAACAAAAGTTTCTACATAAAATTTCCTACAAATTTGACATATATATGATTACTCTACGATCTATACTTTAGGAGCTACACGGCGCATATATATTTTTGTTGATATGGTCAAGAGATTATAGTATTTTGGCGTACTATCTTGTCGTTCTGGTAGTATATAATACCAGACATGAAAATATACAAATTATTTTATAGTACAAAATCCAACTCTGACGTTATTCGGCGGTCCGCGCAGCGCTGACGCCCGTAGTAGCTAAGGCCTTATCGAGATACCACGACTTTGCGCGACAGCGGCAGCGGCAGCGGTGTAGGTACGGATGTCTCGCTCACTGGTATGGCCGCCGTGCTCGGACTTCTCGCTCAATCACTCGCTGCGCTGCTGCTTGCCGCGCAAAGTCGTGGCAGCTCCGTTACGGTAATTCCGCACGCTCGGACCGATATGGGGATTATATGTTCGATCAGCAGGTAACTAAGCGTGCTTATTCTAAACTAAAAAAAAAACATTATGATGGCGACGTATCCCTAAAAAACTATTTTTCTTTTACGTTGAATGTATCCTGAGAAGCATTACGGGCTTCCAGGATTCCATCATCAGGTTTATTTTATGACACCGGCTCTAATTGTTCATCAAAGTGAATTGAAATACGAAAACCGCACATGTCTACGTTGAACGTATCCTGAGATCCATTACGGGCTTCTAAGGTCCATCATCAGGTTTATTTAATGATACCGGCTCTAACTGCTCATCAAAATGAATTGAAATGCGAAGACCAGACATGTCTACGTTGAACGTATCCTGAGATCCATTACCTACGGGGTTCCAGGATTTCATCATCAGGTTTACTTTATGACACCGGCTCTAATTGTTCATCAAGGTGAATTGAAATACGAAGACCGCACATGTCTATGTTGAACGTATCCTGAGATCCATTACGGGCTTCCAGGATTCCATCATCAGGTTTATTTTATGACACCGTAGAGTAAAAATGAATATGACCAAATTTGTAGGGAATTTTATGTAAAAACTGTTGTCCGAAGTAATCATAATGCTATTTCTACCAATATTTGACATATAAGCGAAAATCAGAAGAAAGGTACCTTCAACCCCCCCTACTTCCTTAGCACAGCCCCCACCCTCGAGGACTTTTAGTATGCTCATCTAGACACCATAGGGTATAAACTGTACCAATTTTCAAAACTACACGAATTATTTCCCCTGATTGCCCATATTTGGCTTAATTTGCTTGAGCTAAACTACGCCTTAATTTACCCCAACTTTTTGGTCCTAACCCTTTTACAACCATTATAACTATAATTTAAGCTGTATAATGGCTGGATAAGTACTTATACAGCCTATGTGCTGAAAGTTCAAGAAACCCCACCTACACGTCTCTTAAGTACAGAGACAGATGGTGTAACAACAAAAATGATGAACAGAAGTCTCGAACCTCACCTCCTCAGTGATAAGGAACACGATGTAAGGAGGAAATGGCCTGCCATTCTGTCGCCTTCAAAATCAAAAACTGGACCTGCCCTTGACTGCATTATCTTCCCTGCACTGTTGCAATGCAAATTGAAAATCACAAACTGTGGTTTCAGACGAATGTATTGAACACGGTTTTTATGTAAAGGGTCGTATTTCACGCTTCGCCGGCTATCAGTTCCGAAGTAACGGACTACTTACACTGGTTATGTAACGTTTCGATTGACTTCATATTTATATTTACATACCATGTATGGCATCTATCATAAATATTTTACTGCAATAGTTGTTGGAATTTTATTACTGGCTTCCCTCGAAATACGAACCGTTGAATAAGAGCAACGCATTGGTCATCCCCGAGGCACTTGAAGAGGCCTTTGTCCAGTGAACGTCTTTCCCGTGAGATGGCATTTCAAAACAAGAAATATTTTCAGAAAATATTAAACGAGTAAGTCACACGCATTTGTTTTGATCGTATTGTATTGACTCAATACCTTTTGGAAAACCCAAATATATGATGAAATTATGATTCACACTCCATTTAAAGGTATGCCCAAAAGAAAACTAATATGTTTCTAAGCTAAAATTTAATAAGCCGTGGGTGAACAAGTTTCATTACCACAAAGTTATCTTTGCAGGCGGGATTTGTTCACATTTAATTCTGCACGTTAACAAAAAAAATTACGTATGAATTGGGTTCCAAAGTTCTATTCTAATCAAGCATTTAAAATATTCAATCTACGTTTTGAGATCATTTTGACCAGCAAAAGTAATGTTGCGGTTCTAGCTCCCTAAATGTCAAGAATGAAGGTCGTTTAGATACTAAATTCATAAATTAAAAGTAGGTACCTGTACATTCGTTAGGCATTAAAAATAGAGGGGGCGTGAAGTCTTGACCTATATTTAATAATAGCTTATTGAAATGTATGCCGACATTGTTTAATAATTGTTCCTATGTTTAGTAATTGCTTATTGAAATGTATTAGGTCGTATAATCCAAATTGCACGACAATTATTTCTTTACAACACATTTCGGACACAATACCATTTTGAGACAAAATGTATGACACAAAAAAAACTTACCTGATAACGGCACAAGACATTAAATTTATTTTGTATAAAAACTAGGAGAAAAGTTCGGCTGTAGACGCCGTGGTAATGGTACCGTGTCACGAAGTCCTGGTTTACGCCTCTCGACGTACTGTTCGTGAAAGTGTTAACTGTAGAGACAGGGGGTGATAGAATGTCGTACGATATGGTAAGTCACGACTAGATGTATTAGCATTGTTGGCTCTACATGAGAGTTAATTTAGGACAACTTGGCCTTTTCTGACCATCATAGGAATTATCTCTCTTCACTCTCACCTACCTGAAAATTCCTTCTCGAATGTCAAAGCTAAATAAATTCAAATTCAATCTTCATTGTATGATGATGATGATGATGTCCTCTTCATCGGGTCCGAGTTTTATACTTATACTTTACTTCTCTTTAATCGCAGGCCAGAGTGACAAAGAAAAAGATAAACTATTCTTCAAGTATCATCACTAACGGTCTGTACTTATCACAGTCACATACCTCGTTTTGCCTTCCTTATTGTAGAAAGCAGCTTCGGATTCTACTGGAGAATTACAGTTTATTCTGTAGTGTTCAATCAGTATGATAGGTCGGTAAATAACATGTTTTACGACGACAATTTCGCGTGACTTTCAAACCGCAGGTTATGTGGCGATTGGGACGACTGGTGTGATAGGGGTATGATGTATTACCTACATGTGAGCTACGAATGGTGTCGGCAAATTTAATTTATCTGTTTATCTTATATTTAAGTCTGCATCAATAGTTATGTTTCAAGTTTTAATAACTACAAGGAAGTTAAGTTTCAGTTAAAAGAAAGAATTTTGAAAATTGGTACATATTATGTAATTCACAGAGAAATCGGTGATTGACAGAGAATCAGCATACATAAGTAAATTGACAGTGGAACTTAGTACCGTCTCTTTTTTGAAGTCTGTATAAATAATCACAAACCCATCCTGCCTCTTCCGTTTCATCGGAGAACCATTACTTGGCTCCACACTAATCACGAAGTTGATGAAGTTGGCCACTTCGCTCGGCCAACTTCTGAATAGTATGGATGCGGTGTTCCACTTTATCGGTCGTTGGTTTTTATTCAGTATACAGCTATACAGCCCATTGCCTTTTGAAATGTAATTCAGGGCCACTGGCATGATGGTACAGTAACCGAGCACCTGAAAATAAATAATGAAAAATATTCATAAAAGTATCTGAGTTCAGTGATTCCCAACCTTTTCTTGACCATGGCCCACTTTTATTTCATTGTGGTTAGTGGGGACACATGTAAATGAATTCCCTATTCCAACAAACCACGTCGATATTGACACCCGCGAATTTGCGATCCTTCGCGGACCTTATATTGCCTGCCGCGTACTGTACGTCTAGCATAACTTTGACACGCGACAATTAGTCGTGCGAGAAAAACTACCTGTCATTTTCCTTTCAATGCCGTGCGAGCAAGACAGGAGATGCTGAATAGCGCGACAAGCGAAGCCACGGTAAGATTTGCTAGCTCTCCTGGTGGTCCGCGAACCATAGGTTGGAAACCACTGTCTTACCTGATGGGACGTGAGCGCAGATTCGCCATCTATCTTGTATCTTGCCATCACGAGCGTGTCGCGTTTACGTAACCCACACCTTTCGTAGCATATTGTGGTAGGTTGTGATTATGATATATTATGTGCTTTTATAGCAATATCGAAGCAGATTTCATTGCGTTTCATCAATATGCACTTGAGTGGATTCCGGGAATCCAAGTTGTAGTTAAGTTGTAGTATAAACGTAGGTAGAGGCAACTTGTGATATAGATCACTAACGGTAAACAAGTAATAAAAAAAAACAGGCAGTCTTGGGTGCAGCAGCCGCAGGGTAGTCAATAATCGTACAATACAATACAATACAATACAATACAATACAATACAATACAATACGATACAACAACACTTTATTGCACACCAACAAGAAAAATATTACATGAGAAATCTTAAATTAAACAATGGTAGACAATAGGCGGTCTTATCGCTAAAGAGCGATCTCTTCCAGACAACCTTTGGGTAGCGGAGAAAACAAAATTAAACAGAAAATAGTAGGTGGTGAGATAAGAACTTCAAGTAAATTATACATACAAACTATTAGACAGATAGGTCATACACTTACACAAATAAGTATCTATATAATTATATAAACATACATAAACGTACATACATACAAAAGGGAAGAATGAAAAGAATATCACAGCTAACATTAGACTTATAATGAAAAACGACAGCATAGAATTATAAAAGGATTAGGCTACGGTAGAGACAAATAGTGATCTTTTAGTTTATGTTTAAAAAAATTGCCAAAGTTTTAGCTTGCCTTAGATCCAGCGGAAGCGAGTTCCACAGTAAAATAGCTTGCACAGTAAAAAAAATAGAATAAAATTTTGACTTCGGTGCCGGAACAGTGATCTTGCAGATTTGAGGTAACTAAAACGATCTTTAAGGTATCGTAATACATATATATGAACCTGCTTTGAAGTTATAAATCAAAATGAAAATGTTTATTCTGTTAGTAGACCAAAAAAGCATTTTTAGGTTTACATTTCACAAGAGGAGACCGCTAGAGACCATATTAGGAGGAAACTGCTATAGCCATTTAATGCAAAATACGCATTAAAATCAGTCTAGTAGTTTTCCAGTCAGTAGAGGTTGTTTGTGTGTATAATCTGCGAGACAAACACAATCTTATTATTTATTGTCTAATTTTCTGTTATTATAATTATTGGCTTAAATATTAAGGCAATTAAATGTTAGATATAAGCATACATTCCTAGCTACACCTTCGGGTAAAATTGTATCACAATTTATGGCTAAATAAATAAATGAAATGAAAATGAATCTTTAACGCCAGACGCATTCTGCCGTCATACCGCTTCTATTTCGTTCCGTTCGTCGCGGATAAAAATAAGCGATACAAATTATTTAGACGTAAACGTAAGTAACGCAGAATCCTTATTCTAACGTTCGAATTTTTTGTTCGAGTTCTATTTTCCGTTGCTACTGACTACCTAGTCTAGCAAAATTATTCATGTATACAATAACTTAAGAGGCCTTATTCCTTTTAAAATGGTGATCGTTTTAGACATTTTTCTATATGATTAAACATGTTTCTTTACAATTTATTGGTGTTACTACCTAGAACAGGGCTATTGGGATTTATTGGTATATATTTGAAACCTACAATTTGTATTTTTCATTGATAATTTTTGTTTCGAAAACTACTCGAAATTGACAAAATTCACGCTGAAAATTAGTTTTTTCAACTTATTTTCGACTGCACGCAATAAAAGCATGAAAAAGCTATGTTACTTCCTAGAACTCGGGGAAAAGTATTATTCACTTCAAAAAGTTGATTGAAGTTATCAATATATTTGTCAAAATATGAAAAAAATAAATTTCAAAAGGAATAAGGCCTCTTATTTGTCTTTTTGGGTCGACAGACAGCCTTATAATGTACATTACGATAGGGTTGTCATCATTTACAAATACTGTCGCAATAAAACTCAATAAAATAAATAACCAATCCTATTAATTTTGTGAAAACGTGACATTAGGAGTTACAGTGATCCGTTGTTAATAAAATGGGTTAAGTAGACGCGTAGGATCGCTACACGTGTCTGAATGGGCATCATTAGATTGATAATTGTGATCTGCCCACGGGTGACACTTTCTTCATTCGTGTGGCAACCCTGTTTGTAAGGTAGTGTAGCACTGATTCCATGGTCATGAAATAAAAAAAAAAAGGTAGGATATAGCGATCTACCTATGCTTTACAATTTTACATTGCACACGACACGGGACTAACAAGGTGAAGTGTTAACGGATGGGCAAGTTGCAAGAAATTACAATTAGAGGTAAACAACGAGCGGTCTTATCCGTAAATAGCGATCTCTTCCGGACAACCTTTGGGTAGTGGAGAACTTGAAAATTTATTTTGTTATTAGGCGGTGCAAAAACCAGGAAAAGGAATGTCACAAAAATCAAATAAGTATAATAGGACCAGTTGAAAATTATATTCTTCATTATGATTTCTGCGTTCATACGTCTTACGTTTAAGTACGATTGAAATGTATCATATGACGTTGTTAAAACATAGTGTCAAAATGTGACATTGAACCAATTAACTAATGAACATTTGTCTCATATTGAGTTACGATACGACTCAGTTTTGCGGTCAGTCGTGCAGAAAAAACAATATTTGGGGCATGATTCGATTACATTACTAGATGTAGGTATTGTCATGATCTTGAATTGCCGGTTTATTTAGGCTAAATACTTATCTATTTTTTTATTGTTCAATGAATAATTGTTCGTCCACAGGAGCTCCGCTAGTTATAACTCAATTATAAGAATATTTTTAAAATACAAAAAAGATGCCGTTTGATGGGGATCGAACGCAGAACGCCGAAAATACAATACAATACAAAATTACTCTTTATTGCACACTTCAAACATTATGGAAAAAAAATACAACATGAGATGAGATACATTAAAACAACGGGCGGTCTTACTGATTTACAGTTTGTGAGCTCTTAAATTGCGATCCAGGTTTGGATGAGAACCGGGAGTTCCTTATCTGGATCGAGTAAGAGCGAGTGAGACAGGTATAAAACGCAAATGGCAGTCTGATAGGTGACATAGTTTAATATATTTAGTTTTTTTTAAGCATACGGCAAAGCAAACATACATTATAATGCTTCCATTTATCACTTTGCAGATAATATATTCACTTTCATTGTTTAATATTAAAATTATTTCCACCCCAGTTACAAATTATTAAGGTAAAATCAACAAGGAGACCTCAGTTTTGAAACTCTTCTTCTAACTTGACTTTATACCTATATTTATCCGACATTCTTAGAAATATTTCATAAAATAATTACAGTACAGTCTCACCTCTGACGTCGTATATTGTTACCGCTTGCGATAAAACTTCGCAGTTCTATATATAACAATACCCGATTCAACGGGCCCCCTTCATTAAAAGCGATAATTAGCAAAACGGTTATTATTGCAAAATGTATATCCATTCAATAACGGGCCAATTTCAATGTCTTGCAACATTGCCCGACGCTAGGACCTATTCAAATGCGAACAATACTATAACATATTGATGATACTCAGACATTTCACGGCGCTAAACTACAAAAGAATTTCGTTCACGACCTAGATCTAGACAGAAATCCCGGCTACCAGCTTATGCAACCGATTCAGATGCTAATTCATATTTCTAAAATACGTGAAAATAAGACTCTTTTGTATAATTTTGTGGTGGAATTACCATACTTGTACAATGAGACTGGGCACGTACAATGTGGAAAGGTTTTTGTTACATTAGCATAATGGCTGCTTTTCACTAAATAGTGGGCAATTTGTTAGAGTTAAACAAATCGTTACGGACTCGGTGCCCTAAAGTGCCCTACTTAAAAGATTTAAACATAATTATTTGTAGTTCTGGTAGCAATACACCATGCATCTATTAGAAAATAGTGCAGTCAGTATGCTTCTTTTGATAATAACAATATGGTAATCGGAATCGAAATCTACACAAAGATCAAACATTAAGTTTATGTCAAAAAAAATCTGTGGCACCATCAATTGCTCAATGATACAATTCTAAAGAGCCCAAACTAGGTAGGATTGCTTTAATCTATTAGAGTTTCTGCCTTCCGGCTCCATCATCAGACCACCCATGGTACCATATTATTGTATGGTCATCAAAGTTTGGCATGCAAAATTTCAGGTCAATCGGTTGAAGATATCTGATTCAAAATTGAGTTGTAACTGTTGTAAGAGTCCACCCGTACAAATATAGTTATATACATTGCAAGTTAAATACGAGTAGAAGCTTGTAAAATAGAAACACATAAATATTAAAAGCAATATTTAACATTATAACAATTTGTGTGATGAACTCGAATATTTGTGCTTTGCTTTGATCATGGGTGTTCTATGTATTTAAGTTTATATTTATCTATATAAGTAGGTATATCGTTGCCTAGTACCCATAACACAAGCCTTCTTGAGCTTAATTATTTGGGACTAGATCGATTTGTGTTAGGTTACCGGATATAAAAAAAAAAGAAAAAAAAATCATTAAGCATGATGTTTTGTTGTTATATGAGACCATGTGTTCGGAGCCAAGAACGTGCCACTAGGAAGTACTTACTGCTCTTACTCAATAGTATTTACTTATTTATTTGTCTTTATGTATTTGTAGTACCTATGCCGTAATTATTTACAATGCAGCCTTCTGCATATAATGTTTATAAGACCGCCTTTTCAAAAATCTTAGTTCCGTAAGATAAGGCTTTTTAGAACACAAGTAGCTATTAGGTAATTTTAAAATGAAAGGTTTGAAGCCCTAATATTTATTTATTTTTTATTTAAACTTTAATGCACAATAAAAATGTGTGCAAATGGCGGACTTAATGCCATAAGCACAAAAATCGGGCTTAAATTTATTATTTTGCGTAGTACCAAAAAAAACCATAGGTTCCAAATAGCTTCATCTTACGGTAGTAGTAGGTTGGTAGACAAAGTAAACCGCCAATTACGATACTAACCGTTAGTACGTACGACGTATTTCAGATAAATTCGTATAAGATACTTAACGATATTGATTATTTTTCTTTAATTCAAAGTAAAAGTACAATAATGTGTGAGAGATACCTAGCAATCATAACTCATTGTCACGGTTACTGTGAAGCATCGCGATGACCCGAAGGTCGAGCTCTCATTCTCAAGTGGGACCAGCGCTCTGGTTACCATGGAAACCGTGTAGCGTTTAGTGGAGATAGAAACCGTTTATATCCAGCATGTACCGTGACTGTTTCTACAAATGAGGATTCTTTTACCATTTAGTGTACTTAGTTAGGGTATATTCTGCATACTTTACTTACATGAATAAAATTAGCTCAAATTGTCATGTTCAAGTTGAAATATGGGACTTCAAAGGTGCGCAAATTTTATGATTATTTTTATCCAAAAGAAATTTTGAAATTGTTTTGATATTCGTATTTACGAAATCCTCAAATTTATGACAACTTAAAAGCACTTTTTTACGATGAAAATGGCAAATTACTTGTCTTCATACGATGCCCACAAATGACGTAACATGTACGTAACTATTTGTTTTCGGAGCATTTTTAGCGCTACTTAGGAATGTTGAACTTTGACGGTCATTCCTGACTTTTAGAGCAGCCTAAGTGTACTTGGTCCCATATAGACATTTGATCCAAGTAAAAATAAAATCGATTGACATCCCCAACATTTTTAGGACTTTGGTTAGCAAAATAATAGCCAAGCTAAAATGAAATCAAATTTATGCTATACTATTCGTTTGTGAACTATTCAAAGTTAAGTACATGAAAATCATGGTATGATCAGAAAATAGCGGTTGATAGAGCGAGTATAAGAAATGTGTGTATGGAAAACTGTATACATAAATGCCGCTACTATAGCCGGCCATTTTCAATTTCTATACTACGAACTATGAAGAGTGAGCAAAGAAAATAGCGCCATCTATTGGTATTATCCTTATTGAAATACATGTCACTGTTACAAAGAGTCACTCCAATAACAAAATAGGTATTCTCAGGTATAGTTTTTAAAAAAAAATTTAATTACGACTTAAATTACCTACTAAAACAACGTTTAAAGTCATAACAGTAATAAATTGGTCATTAAAGGACCTGCTAAGCCAACATTAAAACAGTTAGTCATACGATGGAGGGGAGGGGCGGAGGGGAGGGGCGGAGGGGAGCAAGGTCCCTTTCTCGCAGACCTTGCTCGAATTGGTGCTTTGCTTATAATAATTATATCCGTTCTCTTCTAACGCGATATGTTCCGGTATTGGTCAAGATTTGAGTGTTAATGTTGATTATTAAACAGATAAAGCAAGTATACTAAAAAAAAATGTTAACATCAGCCCAAATGTTAGCTGTTATCACATTAATCGGAGGACTGACAAACTGAGGGCAACAAGTAACCAAAATAAGTTGCGTAAACTTAACATAATTTTGGTGACCACTCAGCACAATTTGGCTATTTAGTAGTTAAACCTTGTTGACCTATTTTTTCAGTGTAACTTCCAAAACATACCTATACCTTGCCATATAAATAGATAAGATTATAATAGATAGTTAATCCTAATAATATTTTTTTTGTTACAGGTATACCTTGCGTTAAAAAATCGGTAACAACTCTGGACATTTACGGCATACTCTGTAATTAAATTTAGTATTTATTGGTTGTTTATGTAAAACGCTATTAGTCGCATCATGCTCTGTCACGTCTTACGATCAACCGACACGTCCGCCCATGTAGGAACGCGCGTTCAATTGACCTGAACAAAAGCAGAAGGTGGAACATGGCACCTTGGTGCTCGCTGGTGCGAAGGCTATTTATTACGGCTCGTGGTAGTGAGTCCGTCTTGTCTAAGGAACAAAGTCGAACCTTGAGTAAACACTAAACAATGTAAATTTTTATACTAAGTAATGTCGCAAAATCCAGTGGATCAAATATAATTATGTCCTACCCATTCACGGGACAATGGTGTCCCGGACCTTTGGGAGGCGTGCATGGAGCCGAGCCAACGTGCAGAGGCCCTTTCGACATTTTAATGAAATGTAAGTAGGTACACCATGCGGATGCTCCCCCTGCCTGTGTCATGGGACGCACACAGAGACAGCACCCGCTAGATGCAAGAACTATTGTGGTTGTATGGAGTCTTAACACTACTGGGCTATTGTTTGAGACAGCCGGACGTCTACCAGGAAAAGTTTCTCATAGCAAAAATGGCACTGGTAGACGATGACTCGCCTCCCGTTAGATGGGCCCCCTATAAAATAGACCCCGGCTAGGGCCGACTAATTATGTCCTTATTATTATGTTTGTTAACTCTATGTTTGGTGATAGATATTCAGCTTTATATGGAACAAGTGACAAGATCTCAGCCAATATTGAAGCTAAGAATTCCAATCATTTTTTGTAGTTATGACTAAATATGCTAAAATTTAAATCGCTCATTAAATGACGATCTCATGATTAGCTACTTGTGTCGAAGATGTTTTTGATTTTAACATTGGAAATGTTTTTTTTAAGTTATATTGAAACAAAATGTTAATATCTTTCTTCTATTTATAATACGCCATATCACATTCAAGCCAGTAATCACAGCTGTAGACGGAAGAGGCCAAACAATGATCGTATTGGTAGATTAAGTGAATAGATAAACGTTTTAGTAATTTAAGACTAAAAGGTTTGGTCTGCTCAATGCTTTATCGTTTAACGATTAAGTAGCATTATTAAATTGTCTATAGGTATATTAATTTTTTGCGTTTCGCTGAAAGTGCCGTTCTCGAGAACGTTTCCCGTACAAATCGGGAAACTCGAGAACGGCACATCTTTATTTGGGTCCCATTGTATTGCAATTGTGTTTTGCTTTTTTTTTTGGTTAAGAATTAAGTTTTACAAGCTACAGAATTTAATCACATTTTAAGGGTTCCGTAGCCAAATGGCAAAAAACGGAACCCTTATAGATTCGTCATGTCTGTCTGTCCGTCTGTCCGTCTGTCTGTCCGTCTGTCCTTCCGTATGTCACAGCCATTTTTTTCCGAAACTATAAGAGCTATACTGTTGAAACTTGGTAGGTAGATGTATTCTGTGAACCGCATTAAGATTTTGATGCAAAAATAAAAAAATAATAATAAATATTGGGGGCTCCCCATACTTAGAACTGAAACTCAAAAATTTTTTTTTCATCAAACATATACGTGTGGGTTACCTATGGATAGGTCTTCAAAAATGATATCAAGGTTTCTAGAATATTTTTTTTCTAAACCGAATAGTTTGCGTGACAGACGCTTCCAAAGTGGAAAAAAGTTGGTCCCCCCCCCTCTAACTTCTAAAATAAGAAAATGAAAAATCTAAAATGCTTGTCGGACGTCGCGTTCAGGTTAAATGCAATCTGAGCGCGATCAGTATTTCATGTGTGCCGTGCCGTGGCGCCACCTATGGTCCCACCGGAAGATGAGCGCTGGCTCTCTCGGGAGCTAGCATTATGCTGAGGTGGGACCGTTTCGAGGCACTCATAACATAATTAGCTTAAGTACTTATTTATAGTTTTTATGTTTAGTTTTTTTCTTTGTTTGTCACTTTTCTACGCAATTATGTTTTGTCCCCGAATAAATGTTTTTCTTTCTTTCTTTCTTTCTTTCTAAAAAAAACATATGATGTACATTACTGTAAAAACTACCAACAAAAATTGTTTTGAACGAGATCTAGTGAGTAGTTCTTTTTT
Source organism: Apotomis betuletana (assembly GCA_932273695.1). Classification (NCBI taxonomy): domain Eukaryota; kingdom Metazoa; phylum Arthropoda; class Insecta; order Lepidoptera; family Tortricidae; genus Apotomis; species Apotomis betuletana. The sequence continues at coordinate 4,446,986 of OW026303.1, read as the reverse complement.
AATACCTAACTTTGCACCTAATTTATATGGGGCGCTATACATGACAGGTGCAAACTTAACTTAACCACTTAGGGATGGAAAGTGTTTGTACGGAACCCTCGGGGCGCGAGTCCGACTCGCACTTGGCCGGTTTTTTGATAATTATGATTTATCGTTAATACAAATGTTATATTTCTTAAATACTTTTATAGCACGCTTATTACGTTCACTTGCAGAGATGTAGTAAATAATAGTTTTCCATCACATTTTGCCGGTTAAGCTCGTTTTTTAGGGTTCCGTAGTCAACTGAGACCCTTATAGTTTCGCCATGTCCGTCTGTCTGTCTGTTTCTCTAAATTATGGAAAAATTCATGAACATGAGGCCTTATAAGAACTTTCAATGAAAACTATATTGAACAAAATCGGTTGAACCGTTTTTGAGTTATCGCAAAATTTCATAATTTTCTTAAAAGGACGTAACTTGACTTCCAGAAGGTAATAAGTAATTAACGTTACTTTGCCGTTTACGACCTTTTTATAGAGCTTGAATCCTTCTTGTAACTTAAGTCTATTGTGAAGGATGAGCAACTACGGAACCCTACACTGAGCGTGGCCCGACATGCTCTTGCCCGGTTTTATATTTTCACCTCGACTTTTTCACCGAAGTTGATAGAGAAAACATGCTAAAACGAACTTTTAACTATAGTTCACCACATCTGTAACTAAAGTTTCTTATTTTGTAATAAACAATCTAATCAAACTTTTGAAGTCCGTTTTAACCTACTTCTATCGAAATGAAACTTGGTGTGTGTATATGACGTGACAACACATTCATTTGATAATACCTTGGAGTTAGTACAGTCGGCAATAAATCGTGTCTCAAGAAAACTTTATTGTCAAAAACTTATTCTAGCTGACTGTAATTCTATGTGCATATATTATGTTCATGTATACATCGCGTCTTTTACTCTCTTCACAAACTAGTTAATCAACCATTATGTACTCCATAAGTTATATAAGATTAAAATATTAGCACGAATTAATTAAAAGAGGTGTAGCATTCGTAATTCCTAATTTCCATTCAAAAAGTAAACTTGATTTGACCTTAACATACCTAGTAGTCATGGAATTTTTACATATTTTCGCCGGTTTTGCCGGCTTTTTATAAACAACTATGCATATATTATACGAATGCAAATTTGTTGATTGGCGTGGTGATTTACGCCTACTAACTGATTGGGCTGTTTTTTTGCATAGGGATAGTGAGTTGGAGAATAACATTTTATCCCTGAAATACATAATACCTGGAACACAAAAGGGTCGATTGCAAAAAAATTGTAAATAGTTAAGGGCTTTAATTAAAACAAAACTTAATTCATTCGTTCATGAAGCGATCGTGATTTTTTGTTAACTAATGCACAACTTTTTTGAAATCGACCCAAAAAAAGGAGTACTCTCTATGTGATGAAAAAACAAAATCTACATTTGGCCTGTTGCGAATAGTGTCCATAAGTGCGACCAAGTTTTGCTGTGAACTGATCCACACACAGAGCCAGCCACAGTCTTCACACACAGAGCACTCGAACGCAAAGACACTAATCGTATGAAAATTCAACAGGACAGTCGTAGTTCCTAATTTCGCCGTTTCATAGATAAGTTGGTCGCACTATAGAGATTCAGTGACAATGATTTACGAAAATGATGCCATCTATTAATTTATACAGCTTTTCTTATCGACTTGAGCAGAGAATTTTGGCAATTTTTATTTGGATCCCATCCTTGGATCCTATTAACCGTAAAATTAAAAATAGATTATTTGCCGCTACAGTATCTTAAACAGTACGAACTCTGTATTCTCTGCCTTATTTCATTACATCTAGGACCCGTAATAAGCAGTAATAAACACTCATTCACCGCGAAGTGCAATTTTGCAACTAAATACTAACAAGTGTGGTCCAAAGCAAGGCTTTGTCACTTTCGGCGCGCGCGCAACCTTGAACGCGTTATGTCGCTTTATTACAAAGGGGCGTGTGGTACGATTCGAAAGATACGAGCGGATTCCTTTAAATTTCTTATTGAAAATTACGGTTTTTCGGAAACATCGTTGCGCCATATCGGCATTATTCATACTAATATTATAAATGCGAAAGTGTGTCTGTCTGTCTGTTACCTCTTCAAGTTTAAACCGCTGAATCGATTTTGATTAAAGTAGATAGGATAGGATAGTTTTCATCATGGAAATTATCCCAAAAAGATTGAAAGGTGAGTAAGTAATTCATGATGACATTGATGACCCTGTAGGAAATGTAATGATTAGACCAAAATCACAATTGCTCTTACATTTGCTTAGGCGCTTTTAATAATCCCTTTTATTAATTAAGGTGATTAGGTGGATATCTATCGTGTTGTACGAGGTTGCTTCCATACTTCCAAGTTCCACGCGGACGTAGTCGCGGGCAAAAGCTAGTTTTCTATATTTGTTTTTTTTTGTTGCTTATAGGCAGTGACTACAGTCAGTCAGTAATACCATTGGGCGCCAAGATTGTGCTAAACGTAAAAAAAAACGAGCAAAGATTAAAGCTTTTCGGCATAGCTAAATGGTGACAACGAAAACTCACCAAAAATCCTGTCACCACCCTTCAAAAACTCGTATCTACTTTCTAGATTGAGTTGATACTGAGATACGAGCTTAGTTTTAAGTCGGTATTTGTTACTTAGTGGGTTTTGGTTGTCAATAGACAATATTCTGTTATATGTATGTGTATATTGTGCATTGTGCACGTCACTACGATTATAATTTCTATTCACTAAATGAGTGTCCGCGCCGCGCTCCGCCCTTACGAATTCTTCGCCAAATTATTTTGCGACCCTTAGTCTCGTATCATATTCGTAATTATACCCCTAACCTGCAGAGTCCAGCCGAATGGACTCTGCAGGTTTCTAATAATAATCCCTCCCCTTGTGTCTAATAATAATCGCTCGTTTGCTTGACAGTCTAGTATCTATATTTTGACTTATGATCTAGAACTCTACCACTTCACGTGTGTATTTGTATAAGGGACTAACTAGGCCTAGCAATAGATTAAATTTATTTATTTCATAATATAAAATGTCAGTATAAATTGACAGTACAAAATTACTAACGTCACGTCTATGGTCGTCATAAAAATAAAAAAAGTTATAGTAATAGCATAATAAGCGATATGTATGAAATTGTGAATTCCTCTCCCGATACAGAGACACAGGGTTCTCCTGACAGGATTCATGTTATGGACTTAATCATATTAATGTAACATCTTATTGTACAACATGATAATGCAATAAAGAATTATGAATTATTATGAATTACACGACAAAGTATCGGCGCTGTTCGCAATTCGCTAAAGCTTACAGCTTGCGGCAAGGTTCCACGCACTAACTATTAAGCTCCGAAGAAAGCCGACTGGTTTCGCTGGAAAGCGATCGCGGCTGGACGACTTTCGCTCAAATTCGCTTGGAATCGCTTAAAAGTTTAAATACCTCATATCGATACTAGCAGATATTAATAAAGTGATTTCTAAAAAAATCTGTAGGTACAATAATTTTCTACAGTCCTATGAAACTTTTGCTTTTGTTTTGCTTGCTTTTGCTTGAACGCCTACAAAATGTGTGTATCAGGTATATATTTGGATTGCGAAAATATGACCACGTCTCTTCCTTTCGAGCGCAGCTGGGTTGGCTACCGATTCGTCGGCGTAGAGACGTGCATGTCCTTTCTTTGCTCTTTAATGTCCTGTTTAAACCTACTTCTCCTCCTTACCTTAGTGAAAGATTTTCGTATATGGCTGATGGCAGTGGTCACCGCTTGCGGTCTAGCGCCAATCTCACTCTGGCTGTACCGTCTAATAAGACGCGTACCTATAGGAAGTCTTTTACGGTAAGCGCAGTGAAGTTGTGGAATGAGTTGCCTTTGTCCCTTAAGAAGTCTCCATCTGTTGCATCACTTAAGATTAACTTGAAGAAATTGTGGCTGTCTGATAACGTGTGAATTCATTGAATACTATATTTATTTACGCATTTATATGTATTATATGTATATATAATATATATCTTATAAATAGTAAAAATATATGTGTATTATTACTTACTTAGTTTATGTACTTATTATAGTTTTATTAAGTATAATATAGATAGTTATCTTGGTTGTACGCAGTGTAGTTTGCCTATTTTCTTCGAATACCCATTCCTTCAATTGCTCAAAGGTTAACTGGAAGAGATCCCTAATAGGGATAAGTTCGCCTTTGTACATATTTCATTTGTTATCAATGTATTTATAACCAGTTGTTGTGTACAATAAAGCGTTTACATACATACATACATACATACTTTTTACAAGTTTTCAGTTCGTTAAGTTGGACGATTGATTTTTCTTTTGCACAATATGCACATACATATAAAGGAATATCAAGACACAACTATCTTTCACATTAATTCATAAGTTCATGATCGATTTCCGCCCTCAGTGGTCGTCGGCTCGTAGAATCATATCAATAATAGAGAAAAAAGTACCTATTTAATTACTTTATTGCCGCAAAGTCAATGTTTGATGTTTATGAGTTGAATGTCGGAAGCTAAATTAGAACTTAGAACCACTGTTTGTCGTTAGAATAGGCGCATTTAGGCGATATGAGCGTTTTAACCTTCTCATTAATATGCCCACAATATTGACGAACTCTGTATGATCTGAGGCACCATTTTCGATATTCTTGTAAAACTCGCGGATTTTTACAATTGCTATCAAGGTGCAAATGACTACTTTCATGAATTGGCCAATGAGACTATTAAAACGCTTAAAAAATCACCCATATTTGGCAAACTACTACTCAATATTTTTCAATTGAAATAAACCCCTGTCAATTACCTTCCATAAATATGATTAACTTAATAACAGTTCTTTCAATCTTTCAACAATAGAAATATTTAATGTTAATAAAATCGTCTGATCACTCGGGCACGTTTTGATTGATTTCTCAATCGCATATGTCCGGTACTCACGGATTAGAGTGGAGATTCAATCGGATTTAAAGATTAAACTTATGACATCCATAGAATAAACATTAACAGTGTAGAATTCGTACCAGTCATTTCGAAATAGTATTCAAACTTGATTTGGACAAATTCATGAATTTGCTTTGAAGTTATATACCCTATGTATGGTACAATTACGTTTCAAAATTATATACATATATATGGTACAAATTGCAGCGATTGAAATAAGCCGTGATTTTGTAAATCAAAAATAATTTGTACATTATGTTACATTTGCGAAACTTACAAATCGAAGAAACATCAGAAAGGCGTTAATGCTGTATTGATTGGTTGATGGTAGATTTCTTATATTTCGTTATATTTTACAATAATAATTACGTACGAGTTACTTTAGTAGGTAGTTACAGTTGATGAACTTTTTGAATGTGGTTCAGTAAACTCTAAACTAATCGACTAGTTGCACAAGAATATATTTTTTTTCATTTTAAAGTTTAGTGCCATCGCTTGGTAAAAATTTTTTCCTCTCATCACGCTGAAACGGCTCTGGACAGATCAGAGGGATAGCTGGATATCCTAAAATGTTTATAGTATACTTTTTAGTACATACAAAATTATCGACACACTGAGAACCACATATCGTTTTGAAGTCTGTTAAAAATATGTGTGCATATAGGTGAAAAGTGTCACTATTCTTACTCCTGCGGGCATATGGTGGTGCGGTTCGTCACGCGGTAGATAAATGCTAAAGCATCCGTCAATTTGTCATTTATCTGTAGCGTGAGTGTGTGACAAAGTCGATTATCATAGGCCTGCTGGTTAAACGTTACAAATTAAGGACAGGATTTGCGCGAAAGCTGCTAGATGAAACTGTCTGAGATTAACCTCAGGACGGAAGTCTTCATTGCGGGGTATCAACTTATCATTCATATCATAGCCGCCAAGAAAGTTTAACGATTAGTTAACTGAGCTGTCTAGTATCTAGGTCGAAGTTATTACTTATTCAGTTGATAAAGGATTTGATTAATTTCGTCATAAGGCTTGTAGGTGTTAGGAAAACGCTTTTCTCTTTTGACACAATATCGCCTAGGCCTATGATATATAGTCCTTCGTTTGGCGTTGTGTCTCATTAAAGAAAACAATACTGCTGTGTGATTTTGTACCTCATTATCGTCCGTCTTAAAAGAGCGTGTTTCATAGATAAGGTGTCATTTTCGTGGATAAACTCTAGGCCATTGCCAAGCTTTAATAGTAATCGCGTTTACCTGACTACCCGAGGTTCTCTTCTTGAGGACCTCTATTCCACGACTTCTGTCTTAGCGGCGAGCGGCAGCGGTGCGCGGTACGTGTGTCTCGCTCATTTGTGTGATCGTGCCATGTCCTACATACCAGTATGGGTATACCACCGCCGCCGTTTTTGTTCGGACGAAATCGAAGGGCGTCCGTAGCCAGTATAGTGTACAGATGCGCGCGTCGCTTGGTCGCATCATGGGCGGTCACGTCGATGGGCATCGCATTTTACATTAACTACCAAAAAAACTGGAGAAGAAGGAGTCGGACTCTCTCACGAAGGGCTCCGTATCATCAAATATGTATTTATATTTTTGACTATTTTATATTTATTTTTACCTATATAGTGGCCATAGTAACACATACATACATACCCACATGTAAATTTCTAGTACCATTCAAAAGCGGATGTTTGGTAATAGGGTCCCTTTATATAGCACTCTTTGGGTACGGAACACATCTGTAGTAAGTATTTTATCTTGTAATAAAATACTACATATTATAGTTAAGAAAAGGGTGATTATTTGAGCATTTTAACCATTTGAAACCGGCGTAAGTCGTACTGTTTTTGTTTTCTTACCTTTTGTAAACTTTTATTGGTGTGCAATAAAATACCGTTTTTATAAGTCGCTGTAAGTCGCTGCTGTTTACAATTATGATCAAACCGATGCTGATTGTCTTTATGAATTGGCCAATATTGTGTACAGTGCAATAAGACGGCCAAAATAATCACACAACGTCATGAGATTTTAATAATTATATATTTTTTTCCAATTATGTATAATTATCAAAGGAAGCGATTCGAACTGATAATACCTCTGTCCATTTGTTGTTAATTACATACGCATTTATTCGAATAACTTTTAGCCTTCTTTGTTTTTGTAGCAGCTATCAAATTAAAATGTGTTTTCCACTATTAATATGCATTTTAATAAGGAAGTGGATTGCGAGCCGCACCGCACGAGTCTCAACTCTCAATTTGCGCAACCGTAATTAAGAACGCTCTATGCACTCCCGCGCAGCCTATGCACTGTATTACGTACATATAATATATAAGTACTGTAGAATACCAGATTAGCATGGATGTAGCTCAATATTATAACAATACGGGACTTGATTGCGTTTAAAAAGGTGTTTTTTTATTTGATTACCTCGACGTTTTGGACGTGATGTTATATATCCATGTTCTCGAAGGGACTCTTCCCCTCTTGGTCCCTCGTAACGTACATACTCCTTTTAAACACGATACAATCCCAATTTGTTATACTAATGTTATAGTAAAAATTGTGTAAGTTTAAATGAATATAGGGATCACGTTATTGAAATGCGTAACCTGGCGGGAGCGGGAATCAAACCCGGTACTCCTGGATTACCGGTCCAACGTTTTAACCTTTCCACTACCAACGCAAATGACCTTTCGAATTTTTCCTTATGCTTTGTGTGTCGATCCTTGCCTTGTTTATTTGAAAGGTTTTACACCTTAGCGACCTCTGTACGTTAATATTCACATCTTAATCTACTCTTTGATCTTTGTGCAGTATAAAAAAAATGTGGTGTGTCCAGATTAAAAATAAAAAATATTTCATATACTCGTATTGACAGACAGTAGACAATCGGCCATAATTCAACTTGAACTGCAACCCCGCTGCAATTTGGCGGTTCGGATGCAGTTGAAAACTGCAAAACAACTGCCAACCAACCGTAACCCAACTGCATACCAGCTGCAAGTTGACTGAAGTTGATATGCCTACTGCATCAGAACTGCACTCAAACTGCAATTTTGCAGCGGTGTGTCTGTTTCGACTTCATTACATTATGATCGCGTGCGCTGCGTTTTTATTTATAGGTAAAGAAAAAATATTAGCATAAGAAATCGCACGACCAGGTGACAAAAAATCGTGGCGTGACATGCATTTAGCTTAACGTTTGTATCGGTCTCATCTGGGGAAAAAAAACAATTTTTTCTTTAACCGACTCATGGACTTACGAATTATATACTCAACATATTATGATATAAGTTTCTGTCAAAAAAATCATTTCAGTAACAAGCATTTACAGCCGACTGTACTTTTCTTTGGATATCCATCAAATGCTCACTGAGACGATTCTAAAGAGCCCAAACTCGGTAGGATTGCTTTTTCTATTATAGAGTTCCTATGGCCACCTTCCGGCTCCATCATCAGATCAGCCCCATGGTACCATATTATTGTATTGTCATCAAAGTTAAGTAAGTATGCAAAATTTCAGCTTAATCGGTTGACGATATCTGCTTCAAAATTGAGGTGCAAGATTCCACCCGAACAAACATACTTACATACATACATAGCAAGTTAAATAAATGCTTTTAAAAACTATAGGTGTTTTTTCTAGCAATTCTCGCTATTACAATGTAGGTACTGAAGCGGTATACGGAGTGACATTCATCACTTTCTTACCTTTATCCCATTTGGGGTCGTCGCAGCATGCTTTTTCCACGAGGTGACATTAATACATTTTATTTATTTTAAATTTATTGCACTACTCAAAACATTAGTATTTACAAATGACTTTCATGCCTTAAGGCACTCTACCCGTCAACCACTATGTCTACATTCCAGTGGAAGAATCCAGTAGAAGCTTAGTCCAAGTCGAGACTTACAGTGACGGACGGCTAACGTGCAGATATTCGAGGAAATCAGAGACCTTATTCCTTTAAAAACATTTTTTTTTTCATATCATGACAAATATTATAGATAATTTCAACCAACGTTTTGAAGAGAATAATACTCGAGTCGTAGCTAGTTCATGCTTTTATTGCGTGCAGTCGAAAATGTGTAAGTTGAAAAAACTAATTTTCCGCGTGAATTTTGTCAGTTTCGAGTAGTTTTTGAAACAAAAATGATCAATGAAAAATTGAAACTTTAGGTTTCAAATACTTACCAATGAACCCCAATAGCCCTGTTATAGGTAGTAACAATAATATGTTAAGAAACACGTTTAGATCATAGAGAAAAAGGTCTAAAACAATCGGCATTTTAAAAGGAATAAGGCCTCTTAGCTCATCGTAAAATATTAAGGAGTTAGGCTCCCGGCCACAAGTCTATTCTAATTTGGTGTGTTGCTGGGGTGCGCATTTTTTTACATAACGATTGATTTTCATAAAATTGTTAGCCATATCTCTGAAGTTATTAACTTTACAAGAGTTTTCAGAGTAAATAAAACCCATTAGCTTAGGTTAGGTTTGTAAATATAACAGGACAAAAGTTATTTGTTTCAGAGAAAAGTAGAGATTATGACTATGAAAATAATGACTAATGAGAATTATGAATAAGAATTTTATGTGAGCCATTATGTACCCGCGTTGGTGACTTGCAGCGAGTGAAGCACTTGACTCACGATCAACGCTTTCATGCGCCATGACGGCAACCAGCTTCCAGGCATTGTGGCCGGTCTATACTCGTATGCAATGATGTAGATGTTTCTGTTACATCTATAACATTATAAAATTCTGGATTTGTATAGAAAATCATTTTTCTATGGAGAGGGGTCAGGAAAAAATAGCGTGATGCATGATCGTCATTAGTTTTATATGGGCGCGCAGTCCCATGCCAACCTGGCCCCATCTGTTTTCATAATTTCCTTCGTCCTCGCATCACGCCGTAAAAGCTGGATAAATGTTAACCAATTTTGGTACAGGGATAGCTGGATCCAAAAATGGATAAAGGATAATTTTTATCCGTCTTCTGCAAAAAAAACGCGGACAAAGTTGCGGGCACCTCTTAGTTATGGATATTTTAAAAGTAGCGTATCATAAAAGTTAGTTTGATATGATTCCTTTCAGAGAGCATCATACATATCTCTAACTCCTTCACAGCCATGCACTTTATATTCGAGAACAGATAACTTTACGTTGTGTTACATAATGTTTTGCAACGTGTACACAAGTGCACCGCACCACATGATGCAGATGCACGGAATTCGATACACTTAAGTGAAAGTACCTTTAATCTTTCGGGATTCTCAAGGCCTTGACGATGGTCAAATTTGACGAAAAGTTGACCTTAAATTATCTATCTTGAATTGAGGGATAAACTGGTTTCTGTTCAGAAATATTACCCATGTTTTTACAAAAATCAGTGTACTTACGTAGGTAACAGTTACTGTAGTATTTAGGTAATTGTTCTGCATTATTTGGTTCTATTTAGGTTTTAACATAACTTCTACATGTGTCTACATGTAACACATAAGTAATTCCTCTGCTGCTATGTAGAAATCTGTCACTTTGCTTGTAATATGTCACTGCATCAAACGTCTTTCTCGCCTTTTCCTGAGAGGATAGCCAAAAGTGTATATTTATTTAATATTTTTTTAGTCATTTTGTGTTTAAAAAGAAGGCACTAGTCAACATTCTTGGTCCTGGCTGATACATCTTTCCGTCAACCAGGGGGCCTATGATGGTTGCGTCTATTACGCGATAAATAAGGTGACAAAGCATCTGTCACTCACACTCTCATTTTGTCAAGACATATCACGTCTTACAATTTCATTTCTCCAGGAGCCTTACAATTTCAGATAATAATTCGAGTCATTACACATGCATGCATTCAAAATCCGTTGTTAAAACCGGAATTTGCTCCCGTTCCACGCCCCCCGTTCACTTTCGTCACACCTTGACCTCGACTGCACTTCGTGCAAGCGGGTTTATGTAAGAAAGCAGACCTGCCTCCTTTGTGTGACACTGGTAATGGCTGGCTGATTGATCGGGGTAAGTGTGGCTCATTGATTGGTCTAACAATAGACTAAGACTTCAACAATGATTGGCACAAGATTAAGGATAGGTATGCATTATAGCTATCTGTAGGTAGATTAAAAATAGGCATTGCCTTAAGTCTATTTGGAACTCAAGAGATTATTTGGTATTTAGTAAGTAAATAAAATAAAAGGTTAAAAAACTTAAACCCGACTACGGACAAACGAACTAAAAAGTTAAAAACAAGGTAGAAATATCGGGTATCATCGCCTTATTCCACAAGACAAGTCGTTAGACATGTTAAATGTTCTTATATATTTTTTTCTACTGAAATCTTCTGTTAGTTAACAACAATAATATTAAAATTTAATTCAAATGCCGTAGTCGTGCGTTGTGGCATTAACTACCTACGATACAGTCTTCCTTTTACATATCTCCAAACAGTAAAAGAGCGAACATGCATATATCATATACGAATTAAACCGCTTAGCCGAAGCCGTAGCAGTAGCAGCAGAATTTATTTTATTTAGTTTTCTTCGTTTTTTAAGAACATGTTATTTCGTGAAAATCCTACCTATAGTGTCTAGTTATCGAGAATAAAACGGACGCACAGCATTATTACACGGCTACACATCGTTATCATATTGATATAAAAAGAAGAGTTTTACAAGACTTATTTTAGGTACTCAATAAGATGATGATGGCGATCTACCTAAAACTACCGAAATTTCCTTGTATAGTTGCAGTTTTTTTAAATAGTCGACAACGCACGACTACGGCATTTGAATTAAATTATAATATTATTGTTGTTAACTAACAGAAGATTTCAGTAGAAAAAAATATACAAGAACATTTAACATGTCTAACGACTTGTCTTGTGGAATAAGGCGATGATACCCGATATTTCTACCTTGTTTTTAACTTTTTAGTTCGTTTGTCCGTAGTCGGGTTTAAGTTTTTTAACCTTTTATTTTATTTCAAAATTTTCAGTTTCTACATATGATGGAGTAAAGAATATTTAAATGCATATGTAAGCTTAAAAAATGTCGCTGTATCGCTACATCTTCCTTTGAAGTCTGTTAAAAATGTAGCCTATGTCACACAATACACTCAGTCATCAAAATCTGTAGAGTAGTTTAAGCGCTATCGTGGAACATACTTAAATTACATAACTTAGTACTCTTCCCTTTGACTTTACGAATAACACAGTCGGGCAAAACTAACAATAATTTATACGCAAACGTTGAATACCAACGTCGAATTTCAGCTATCGAGACCAACCAGTACCTCTATCGTATTGTGGACCAGTAGACGACTGAAAGCTTAATAGAAAGCAAACGATAAAAAAAAACAATTTCATACACCTCTAATATTTTTACGCTAAAAGAGATTATTCGTTTGTATTTTTTTCTATGCAACAATATCTAAATATTAAATAAAGGTACCTAATCACATCTTAACGACAATTATTTACATTTGACGACACATCATTTTCAGCAACTTAAAAAGCAAAACAGAAAAAAACTGTTTGGAAATCCATATATATCACTACCGTCTTTTATGTCACCATCTCCTAGGTTAAATCAAAAGTTTCCCTGAGCTCCACCGTCTTAAAGTCATCATCTCCTCCGTTACCACAAAAGTTTCATAAGATCTGCTACCCTGTATCCGTTTAAGGATGCCGTATTCTATTTATTGCGGGGGGCTCCGCCCCCCATCTCCCCCTATCCCCATCTCCTAGTTTAACTCAAAAGTTTCCCCGAGCCCCCCGGTTTTCATGTCTCCATCTCCTCCGTAAACTCGTTTCATAACATTAGCTTCCTGGTTGCCGTTTCAGAACGTTGTAGTTTTTTTATGGCGGGGGACTCTGCCCCCCGAACCCCCCGTGTTTTATGTCACCATCGCCTCCGTAGACTCAAAAGTTTCATAAAATCTGCTTTCTTGTTGCCGTTTTAGAAAGTTGTACTTTTTATGGCGGGGGGATCAGCCTCCCCGAGCCCCCCGTGTTTTATGTCACCATCGCCTCCGTAGACTCTAAAATTTTATAAAATCTGCTTTCTTGTTGCCGTTTCAGAACGTTGTATTTTTTATGGCGGGGGGCTCCGCCCCTTGAGCCCCCCATGATTTGTGTCGCCGTCGTCTCCGTAGATTCAAAAGTTTCATAAAATTTGCTTCCTTATTGCCGTTTTAGAACGTTGTATGTACTATCTGGTTTCATTATTACTATTCGGTTGGTACCTCTTTCATCAAATTGGTTCAGGACGTTACGCGTCATCAAATCATATAAGATATTGGAATACGAATATAAATAAAGAATTACTTTGCTAAGGCTTTGCCTTATTCTGGTGAAAGTAATCCATGAAATCGGTTTAATTGTAAGCAATATACTCAACTACACCATCATTTTTTTAAGTCGGTTAAAAATATGGCCTACGCAATGTAACCGTTATAACAAATCAATGGACACGTTATTGATCAAAATCGGTTAAGTAGTGTAAGCGCTATGCTAGAGCATACTTTAATGCAAACATATAGTTCCAATCACCTTTCGTGGTCTTCTGCAACAGTTCCACTTGGTCAAATTATGCTTTCTGACAACACATACCTGAATCTCTTTAGAAAATAATAAAGAAATTGTACTTGTAACTATTATATTTGCAGAGTTCCCTCGATTTCTGATGGATTCCATCATCAGATCTTTACCATATTTCTAAGAGATAATAACGGAAGTGTTAACTTTCCAACAAAAAAAGAGTTTTTGAAATCTGTTGATTTTTTTATTTTTTTTCTGTAGAATTTTTGCTCTCACTTGTCCGCCTTTTTTGAAGTCTGTTAAAAATGTAGCCTATGTCACCCGGACTGTAATTACAAATTGATAGACACTTCAATCACTAAAATCGGTTAAGTAGTTTTCGCGCTATGGTGGAACAAACTTACATATAATAAATATACATACATAGACTGCTAAACTTATAACCCTTCCTTCTGGCTTTGCCGTAGTCGGGTAAAAAGGAGTTTAAGCCCGTTTTCTGCCATTGGGATTTTAGGGACATGTTTTCAGATATAATAAGAATATTGTTTCAACTATTGCGATAGGAATTAGAGCTTAAAACGTTTAATTTTCATTTTATCAAATAGCACTTTGGGTTCCAAATAGTCTCAACTAACGGTACAGAATTATGAATGAGTTATAAATCAAGGCTAGCTCAGAGTGGTTCCTAATAGCTTAGTTTGATGATACTCAAGTAGTAAATTTGGAGGTATTCATGTTATAACTCAGTACTTGCGTAATACATATTGTCCATTAAACCGCAGGTTAGCAATACTAGATAGCTATCAAACAGCTGGATTAGAAACAAAACAACAACGCTGGGTTCAGTAAACTGCATTACTACATTGCGTGCAACTGTTTCCTATAATGCACTTGAAAACTAATTAATAAGAAAGTAATAAGGTATTTTTATTTTTATATCTATACAACCCATGACTGTACATAAAAATGTTTGTACACCGAAGATGTAACCCAAAAATACTTGAAAGAACTCTTTAAGTGAATCAACAAATATGTCTCTTTTTTATATATTTGTATGTATTGTGTTTCTTTGTAGACTTATCGCGCAAAAATGGACAGATTTAAAATATTTCATATCCATATATAATAATTAGGATACTTTTACCCGCGTCTGGAAAAAAGTTATTTTCTTCACCATTCAAACGAAGTCTCTGGCGCCTTCTAGAAGACAATATTAAAATCGAGTTGTCTCCAGTCGCATCTGATACGAATTGAACGTTTTTCACGCAAGAAAACTAAATGTGCCAACCAGAATTATTAAATTTTTCAGGTATTTAAACTTCATTGCACGATACAAGAATAGTTCAAATGGCGGACTTAATGTTATTACGCATTCTTTACTTGTCAACAAGGGGCCAAACAGAAACTAGCAGTGGCTGTTTTTTTTCTAAATAAACAAACCAGGCAGTAGTTATCAACTTATCAAATGCTTTGTGTGACATTGATCTGTCGGAAGTCACAACTTGCTCCAGTTTTCAACATTTTGCGAATCGGTTTGCTTTATGATAATTTCGATTGACATTAAATTCGGATCACTTGAATTATGTCGCCTTGGCGAACGAGTTCTGAGTTTTTGATCAATTATCAATAAAAGGTTTTCGTAACTGAAGTAAAGTTACACAATCCTGTATCAGATCGCCCAACATTAATAAACAATTTTCGTAGAATTTTTATTAATTGAGTATCATACTATAAATTTTATTTATTCATTGACTGTCAAAATATCATTGGAATGTAAAACTACCACTTTTAAAATAAGCTGTTTTTGGAAAATGTATGCAAATAAGAGCTTATATTTAATGATGACGACACGTTTGGCGCAGTTTGTAAGCACTTGCCTACTGAGCCGGCGGTCCCGGGTTCGAATCCCGGCCATTTGTGTGATGAACTCGAATATGTGTGCTTGGGTCATGGTTGTTCTATGTATTTAAGTATATATTTATCAATATAAGTATGTGTATCGTCGTCTAGTCTAGTACCCATAACACAGGCCTTCTTGAGGTTAATTTGGGACTATGTACCTACTTAGATCGATTTGTGTAGGATTGTCTGATATTTATTTACTATTATTTATTTATTAATGATATAAAATATCGTTATTATTTTTGTGCCATTCGATTTTTTATGCATAGGTATGCTTCAGTTTCATTATCCTAATTAAAAGTACAGATAAATCCATCATGTCAGCTACTAACCGCATTAAATTACAATTTAGCTACTCTGATCAAATATAATTAAATGATAATAGTGTGTACAGAGTGATTTATGATATAATATCGGCAACGGAACAAAGCTTTAACTAATACGCGGGGTGAAAGGCAAGGCGACCATTCGCGATATGTAGGGTGACCATATTGTTTATTTATGTATTTTAATCCTATTTATACCAAGTACTGAAAAAGACGTGGCATACTTAAATTACAATTAAATATAGAATCGATACAACATGATTGTATGAAAGACTAGCTGTGCCCCGCGTTGTTACCTGCTCATCCCAAGGGAACAGTAAAATGAATGGGGATGAAAAGTATCCTATGACCTTCCCCGGGACTCAAACTATCTCTATACCAAATATCATCTAAATGGCTTCACCGGTTTAAACGTGAAGAGGTAACAGACAGACAGACAGACACACTTTCACATTTATAATATTAGCATGGAAGTATGGATTAAGCTAAGCGCAAATTAAAACGAAAATAATGGATTTTTCTTGAAGGAGCTACTTATTTTTTTTTTCTATATTTATAAAATACACAGGCAAGAAATTTGATGATATTTGTATTATAACACACTCATCCATTTATTTTAAGTTCCTTTTATATTTTGTATCGTTAGTCAAATTACTTATACCTACTATTATTAAACAACCATCTTTAACGAAATGGTATTTTAATAAACAAAATATATTCAACGGCCTTCACGCACTTGCAATACAACCCAATATTAATATAAAATGAAAGGTCTAGACGCCAAAAAACAGCATTAGACTAAAACAAACCAAGATCAACTTCTTAATAACATTACAAACAACCTTTACTTCCAGGACCACATTAATACCAATCGTTTTATATTATAATCTAATAAATACTCAAATTGTGGCACACCTAGGGTCAACTATAATACAGCCGGAGGCAGTATAATCGCAACGTCAGACCAGTCAGGTTATTATAATTCTTATATCGTTGTTGTAGGGTGTAGATCTAGACTTTATCTGGTCTTTATGTAACGCATGTGTCAACGTAAGTGGCTTTGCATGAACTCTTGCGCAACCGAACTGATTCAGTGGACCGATTTTTGACAACGCCCTGAAATATGTACGGCCATTAAACTTATTAGGTCAATGCGTGCACACGATTAGGGTTCGGTAGGCACTATTTAATAACTAAAATTAAAAATTTATCGAATCCCCCACAATCCACATTAGTTGCTCGTCATCATGTGACCCACATTTAATGAGTGGAAAAATGCTAAATAATTACACAGATACACAGATACGCAGATGCACAGATACCGATACATGATAAATAATGTTAGTTTTAACACCCCTTTTTTCCCACGGGGTTTATAAATAAACCAGTCAGGGTCCAATGTTTAGCGATTTCCCGCTTCAAGATTTCGCAAGATTTGGTTATTTCAATCTAATCTTACTTACTCGTAGATTGATTTGATTTATTGAATAAATCCAGTTTAATTAACACTCCAGGGAAGGGGTCTTGCACAGTCACTACTGGACTGTCTGTCACTGCATTTTCACTACTATCCACGAAGGTGGCAGGAGGAGTGAAAACCAGTGCAATGGGCCGTGAGTTGCGTAGAAGCACGGATAGCTGTCCCTGACGAAGATTTGTGTTTCTTTTTTTCCTACGTTTAAACCGTTTTTATAATTATTAAAGATATCTCACGATCGTTTTAATGATATTAACCCTGTTAAGCCTCAGTATCACTAAATCAACCAACAAGTGTCCACATGGAAATGCCCTGCGTTGAATTTAACCATGTATTACATTATCTAGTCGTATGTATGTACGTACAAAAGTGGTTTATTGTATGTGCGTCCATTCTAGCCTTATATGTTTCACACGTGTGGCTTGGACTGGTTTCTGAGCCCTTAAATTGACCATTTAATTTACATACAGTATTACTTTGAAATATATTTTAACTTGCAGGAAAATAACTTTATTCCAACCTCAGCCTTCTTCCAACTCTCGCATGATATTCAGCCGATAAACGTCACTGCTGGACAAAGGCCTCCCCCAAAGTTTTCCACAACGATCGGTCTACCTATCATACCGGTAAAAATGTATCATACTGCATTAGGCACAATAACTGAGACCTATATAACGGACCATTTAAAATTAATCCCAGCCGAACCGGGAATATTTAGTACTCCCTACTGCAGTCTAGGCACTGCAAGCCCTACTATTTAAAATTAAACTTGTATCAATACTATTCGTAATCACTGATTTGGAACACCTGCCACCATTGTACTTACGTATATCAGATTGATGCGGATTATCTAAATTACACTAATGCAATTTTAACACACCTGTGTGATATGCGATTATATGTCATGCTCATGCGACATATATCGTCTGTTTCTTTCCATTCGATACACTGCGAGAAAAAAGGGAGATGCTCTGTCAAGCGAATTCTTGGTCAGTTTAAGTAGTCAAGGGTATACGTACACACGTGGTCATGAACGGGATTCCTGAAATTTGTCCAGAGTAAATAACACTGCTAACTCCACAGACCGTGAATTAGTATTTCAAGCCCAGAAACGATGTTTGAGAGCGGTGTGTGGTCTGCGGTCTACGGAGTCTTGTAAAACACATTTTATAAATTTAAACCTTCTTACCTTGCGTTCTTTGTATATTTATGAGATTGCTTTATTCGTGAAGATTAATCCAGACCAATTTAAAAAGTTTACAAGTCAGAGACTTCAAAATAAGTTGTTTGCTGTGCCACCATCCAAAACGAGTCTTCTGTCCAAAAGTGTAATTGGAATGACCTCAAAAGGTTATAATAAAATTCCATGTGCAATAAGACACTTGGGAAATGTCATAGATTTTAAAAAGATGTTAAAAAAATACTTAATCAAAAAGTGTTATTATTCTATTTATGAGTATTTCAATGACTATGATGTTTAGATTAATTTAATTAGCCATAAACATGTATATAGCAACTACCTATTTTGTATGCCCTAACCTAGAGTTGAACATAGCTGAACACAATTAAATGAAACTTGTTACCTATTATTACCTATCGTTCACAAATAAATAACTTTGACAAATTTTTCCATACAAATCAAGGTTTCGGTCTCGTCCTGCTTTCTTCTCCAAAAATAAACCAATCTTTACAAAATTTTAGGAACTGAATGGGAAGGGAATGTTCTGGGTGGGACTGTTTCGATTTTTGCGCTTATTATTACAAGGCGTCTGTTTTTGGCCAAAATTTTGCCGCAAACGGACTCCTAGTATACAAAATCTATAACAATTTACGGAATGCACGGTGCAAACTTAACGTAGACTGATAGATGGGATAAAGAGCAGTAATATATCTTCTTACAGCTGCGACTGAAGAGGTTACAGCCAAGTTATTAGTCAAAAAAGACTGGATTGGTGACTTTCCTCATGACCCAGATACGTCAGCGTTTTGCAAATATTTTAGCGACCTTCTGGGCTTTACAAAGGCTTTGCGAGTCACGATAACCAAACGCTAGAACTCTCACGACTCGACCACTTACTGTCCGTATGACAACCCATTTATCCGTAAATGGGTTTAAAAGGTTTTGACTAATTTCTGAGCGGTGTACAGTATACGGGACATCTTAAGGCTTGATGTGCATGTTTTGCAAGCTAACAATGTTTCATAAGTCTTCATCTGTTTATAAAAGTAACGAATACACGTGATGACTGCATATGTAACAAGTAATTACGTATAGCAGACCATTGGTTTGACGATGTTTTTATCCAAGACTGCCTCATGTTCTCAATGACCTAAGTAGTTGGAATTTAACGGAAAGTCTAGACGTACCTATTAAGTGACTATACTCGTAGAATTTACTCGGTGAAAAGCAATTTTTAAACTTTCCTTCCTATCCATCGAATCTTTCAAGATGTTAACTGTCAATTAGAAGTCATTTAAAAGTAATCTCTTATTGCGCAACTGAGCCCTTCTCACATAATCACATACGCGTATCTCCTTTCTCGTTTTTTAAAGTATAAAAAATATTTTAGCCAAAATACGAAGATATTCAATTTGTGTTTTTTATTGAAAAGAACATGTAGATATTAATATTTTGTGGGTATGTTTGGAGACACACCATATGCGTAGATATTATGACCCTCGAGGCGATAGAACTCGTTGTTTCGGAGTTCAAATAAAAATTGACCTAGAATATGAAGAAAGTAAAAGTAAGCAGTACGTGGAGGAGCATATTATGTCAAATGTGATAAATGTACGATACGGCTAAACACTAAGTCGGCGTAGGCATAAATCAATAGCCCTAAAAGTGACCACTCATTAGTTAGGAAATATTTCTATCAAATCCTAAATCTTAACAACCAATTCCAGTCAAGTTACATCCTTATCTGCATAGAGCTCTGTTGAGCAACGCATGCGCATCGGCATGTTCCGCACATTGTTGCGATCTGCGCTAAATCATCGCACTTTCTTTGTTTCAGCTTTAGATGTTAGATGCATTCTAGATGTCGAAAGAATGCATTGATGCAATGGAGATTACGTTTTTACCAACTGTTGCAACGACAGTGCACGAAAATGCTGTGGCGACCTAAGGCTACCTCTTTCACCTGTAGTTTTAATGTACATATATCGTACAATAACACGTTTTTAATTTTAGATTATTGAATGCCAATATTGAACATATGAGCGAGCGAAGCGGCACGGAAACCACCGGAAATTAGGAATTCCTCCTTCCAATCTCCTTCTACACTTCAATTGAGTTGAGACTGTTTTAGTAGTCACATAATCTCAACTTGTGTATTGCATATGTCTTAATTCATGTATGTAAAATACTTGGACGGTTATTAACATCAAGCATTAGCGGCAAGATTAGATAGGATATCCGATTAACGTATAACGAAACTGATGAATGATAAGTTATCATGTCCGAATTTACGTAACTTCCTTATCGATATCCGCAAATAAGAATAAAGATTATGTAGCGATTCAAATCATGTTATCCGCTAATTATCTAATTTGAAATATGTCCTTTTTTCAGGCGGAGGGAACGACGCGGATAAGTAGAAGACCACCAGTACACACATCTACAGAAGACAGCATAGCTCTTGCAAAAGAAGATGTCTCTATTCCGAGGCCAAGAGGATCGAGGAGAAGAAATGAAACTAGTCCGCGGAATGTTGTCCGGTCCAGAACAAGAACACGGCCTCCACAAATTGAAGAGGTCACCGAATCAGAAACGATAGCCAGGAATAAGACCAACGAACGATTCGATTTAAGGAGAACGTACAGTCGAACCCGCAACAGGCCTGAAGCTGAGGAAGATACTCCTAAAGCCAACGTGATTTTAGGTAGAACACGATACAATAGGCCAGCACCAACTCAGTCTACTCCTACGACGAAAGCACCAGAAGTCACTTCTCCAAATATAGATGTGACCAAAATAGAAGTCATCAATTCAACCCTGGAGGAAATACCTAAAATGGTTTTTAAGGAAGATGAACCAGTAACATCAACCAATAGCAGGAGTTCAACTCCAAATAGTGAAAATGTTAACCCCCGAAGACGTGGCCGAGTCAATGTCAGAACAAATGAACGACTAGACCTTGCTAGTTCTGGAACGACTAACTCTATTTCAATTTCCGAAAAAGGCCCTACAACTGACAAAATGATAGACTTAAGAAATCCCAGAAAACTAAGATATAAACCGCGTCTTTCCGACACTGATACAAATTTAACAGGTCTAGGAATTACAGCTTCAAATGAAGCTAAACAATCTAGTCAAACTCCAGCTCAAGAGACCCAACCTTCTGGCTCAGGTGCTGAAAATGTTCATCAAAGTACTGAAACCAACCGTTTGAAGACCACGACTTTGAAGGTCATGAGGATAGTCCGACGTCCAGTTCAGAGAGGAAAGGGAGGCTTTAAGCCAACTGCGTCTAAATCTCTTCCCAAAAAACGTTCAGATGAAGTAAGTGAAGACGATAACTACCCAGAGCCCTTCAAAGCGCTGCTTCAATCAAAAAATGCTTCGGTATGTAAAAGACGATTTTTTTTATGACACTTTACTTAAAAAATCCAAATTGGCACTTAACTTACAAATTGTCAAAATTATATACTTTTCAGACACAAATTACCTCTCCGGCTGAAGAGAGTTTGTCACTGAAAGCATCACAACAAGTCAGTTCTTTTGCACCATTACAAGAGACAACATTTACAAGTCCTGGTAGAAACAAATACTCACGGGTAATGCACACATCACATTATACTTTTTCCTAAGCTATATTCTAATAGAAACAGTTTCATTGGAGACGTGATAATGATCAGACTAATTTTTATGGCACCTCTATGCCCGGACCCATGAATACTAATAGCTAACGCAACGTTATTTATTTTTGTTAGTTCCGGATATAACATAATAAACTGAGATGGTGATTGATAACTATATCACAATTGACCATGTATGATGTCTGTCTATGAATGGGGATTAACGTAACATCGAGTGTGATACTTTACAAAATGATATATATATATATATATATATTATTACCATAATTCAGTATGTTATCTCTTTAATTTTTCATCACGTCTAGATATTTCTGATCATGTCTCCGATTTACACTATTTACTTTATACGTTGTACATTCACGGAATAATCAAAGCGTTAAAAGTACGCATATTAATGATCCTAAATTTTGAAAAACATTTGTATTTTGCAGTTGCGTCCTAAATCCCATGTACAAGAAGATTCAAAAAATCTGAATGAACAAGATGATGGTACTACACAGAGCACTGAAGCAACGAAGGTACTTTCGACTAAGCAACCTAATCATAAATATCGTTCACAGTATACAACAAGAAGTAGAAAATTCAGTTCATTTACTTCGACCACAACTGCTGCAACTGTCGCTGAACATAGCACAGAAAAATCGACATACAAATATAATAGGAAATTTAAAGTGAGCTCTACTGAGGCTCCCAAAACTGAGTCTAAGATAAATTCAAAACGTGTTGGAATTAGTTCCAATCTATTAAAAAGGAACAATAGGCCTGCATATTTTACAAGAAAAAATAAGAACGACACAAGCACACCGGCTCCCGGTAACGAGGAGAGCCTTAATATTGGAAGTGCATTGGAAAGCATTGCAAAACATAAAGCTTCTTTGCCACGAACTTCTTACTACAGCCGACCGAGGAACAGTAACAGAATTGCATCGACGTCAACGGAAGAGCCTTTTAGAGATATTAACAGTGTCACAGAAACTGCTGATAGAAAAAACGTAGATAACGTCGACATGCCTTTGATATTTACATTACTAAAACCCACAGATGTGGAAAATGACAATAGTGTCGATCCTGTAAACCGCAGCGAAAAACCGCATAAAATGTTTGTCATAGCTGTAACAAGTAAAGAGTCACAAGAAACTAGCACGGAAAATGAAATGACTTCTAATACAGTTGAAGAAACTGAAGCAAAACCACTTGAGGATGTTTCAGCAACACCAAAATATCACGCTTCATATACAGTTTCTCAACCTACAGCTGTGACTGAAGAACAAGAAGGTTTAAGTGCTTTACCACCTATACGAAACATTCCGACTAGAAAATATGGACGAGGGAGAGCTAACTCTAAGAGTCAAAATGAAGAAATTTCAAACGATTCGCCTGTCAGAGACAGAGGGGCAGGAAAATATACTGATTCCTACACAAGAACTACGGAACCTTCGACCAATGGGGTAGGTAGGCGGTACACAGAAATTAAAAATAAAAATATTTAAACGTGTATTATTATTTTCTTTGATTTGCAGATAAACCCGGATACAGAAAAGTCTAAGCATAGATTTAGCTCGAAATACCGAGCTTCAAATTTAGATAAACCAATTTACAGAGCTACTGTGCCTACGGTTACACCGTCAACTGTAAGTATTCAAACTATTCATAAATGAAAACTATTAAACACTATTCAAACCAACAGTACTACATCATAAATAATTACTCGTATTTAAAAAATACAACAAGTAAATCACAAAGCCCCTTTATGAAATTGGCCATAATATCATCCAAATTTATTACACAATTGATCATCAGATTGTTTAATATTGTCTTACTAGCATTATGTATTCATTTTAACAATTTTCACTGGATGCCTTTACATTTATATCATTAAATGGGAATATTGAGTCTCCTAGACGTGTACTGTGTTTTATCACTACGTTTTGTATATATGTTTCACAGTTTTTGAATAACTTTTCAATTCTCCATGTAGAGTTTATTTGAATGTATACATTATTTTCTTCTCCTCTACTTTTACTTGTAATTTATATGTCACTTATGCGGCCATAGCAGTCGCTCTCATATCGACCTATCAAGGCATGTACTTTGTATATAAATAAGTACCGCCTTTTATTAGACGCTGATTAAATCATCTTTTATAGATGCAAGAGGTCAGAGGCAATGATGATGATATATTCACAGGCACTAAGTTAAGAACATACGTAACCAATTTAACTGTAGAAAAATTCAAACCATAACATAATGGCATTGAACTAATTAACGACGAAGAGCATGTTTATAACATTTTCGTTGTTTAATTACATTTTATGTAAAATACTTTTAGGAAACTTAATGTTCTTAATGAAACGATGATATAAATGTGAAACTGTTAGATAAACGTTGTTAAAATTGAATTATGTACGTCTTATCATTATCGTATCATTTTGAAATTACGAAATCTAAAAGAAGTGTACCTGATTATATTGTGAAAACTCGAGAATTCTCAGTAATGTAAACGTATTTTAATATTTCTCTGAGCTGCGTTAAGTAAAACCACCAATTATTGTTATCAGCTACATAGAAGAAGATTAGTTTAGGTTTTTAGTTACTAAACGATTGCGTTCATGAAGTGTTTTCAAAACGTAAATTGTCAATATAATCAGACACACACTTACTCGTAGTAATGCAAATCATTTCATCGCTAAAGGCTTGGCTGAAATTCTTCGTCACTGATCGGCTGTTGACAAAGTTTGTCGAGGAGCCAAATTGGTTCGAGGAGGACTTTAATGACGTTACGACTCCAATGTCAAGACTCAACAACACGCCAGCAATCACTTACGAATCATCCATAGAACTGGTTAATGGATTCATTTAATTAACATTTACATTATTCACAATGCTTACTCGTATCATGTACAACATCACTTTATGTTTAAATAAACTGTCTGTTTCGAAGAGATGTGTAGCTTTTACGCATTGCATTTAGATTGTTTTTTACTATTTAAGTAATTGTTTGTTGTTAATTTATTTGTTATTAAGCATCTCTTTGAAACGATCGATCATCAATTCACATCAATATCAACTTGATAATTTAAAAATTTGTAGCGTTAATCGAGTATATTTAACATCACTGTTATAAATAATTACGATTGAAATAACGCAATCACTTAATTATAATAATAGTTGACTAGTAGTATAACACTAACATGTAGTTTAAGTTAAATTAAAAAATTAATGACTACAACTTGTTTTAATTAACAGTTTTTTTCATTTCCACTATATCTATTAGTTTTCTCCTAACTTTTCAATCTATTTTAAACCCAAGAGTAATAAAGAGGCTTTGGTCTTTGCACGAACTTGCCACAGTTCTAATTCCAATGGGATTTTTCTCTTTATTATTTGCTCTTTTGTAGTTTGTTTCTTTACTGTGCTATCTATTTTATATTTATGTGGGTGAGATCACTTCTTATTTCAGATAGAGGGAGAAGAATTTCAATTAGGGCCAGACATGAATGCTATATCGTTTACTCAAACACGAAGTCCAGCTGAATTGCTAAAACTGTCAGAGAGTTTGGTGAAACCATCACACGTTATGAACGTTGAAGCCTCACAACACTCACAGTCAGTTACTGTATCTATATTTGATGCCTTAGCTGAAATTCTTACGTCTACACCCAGAAACCGATTATCATCTACAACAGAAGTACAAAAACAAAACATTAATACTGATTTTATACAATCACTCAACGGCGTGAGTAACAACCTCAATGTAAATAACGAAGTTTTGTCCAGTCAACACAATTCGTTGAATGTTAATGTAAACACTAATGTACAGAACACTGACCAGACACTAAATGTGAATAACCCATCGGTTTCGGCTGGCGTCACCCCGGCGCCCACGTCACCTCAGTCTTTACCTACACCCGTTCCCACTACTCCCGTTTCCGCAAGGAAACCTTTCGCTTTCAAAGTCTTGTATTCAGAACCAACAGACAAATTTACGACTGTACCTGAACCTACATCAAACCAGCCATCGACTGACAACCCAACAATGGTATATAACACTGTTTCTGATCTTTTATTATCTAATAATAATGTAGTGTCGTCAGAACTAACCAGCATGTTGTCTAGTAATATTAACAATATACTGCGAAACATGGACGACAGGACTAAATCAAAAGTATCCGCAGACATGAATAAAATATTGAAGTCTTTGATACCCAGGGCCATTGACGGTTTAGATGATAATTTTGATTCTACCCCAAACACCACTCCCTATAGTTTGGAGGAAATTAAAGATACAGAAAACGTAAACTTTGATGATAACTTAAATGTGAATAGTAATCCTGTGTCTTTAGATTTTCTTCAAAATGCGGGTTTTACGGGCAATGTAAATATCACAGAGATTGTTGCTAATACAAATGAAGGCGGTACACCATCTGATTCCGCTCGGGATGACGATAAAGTGGGCTTATCACAATTAACTAGTAATTTGCCTGGATCGGATTCACAAACGACAGCAGCTAACTTGGTTAGCGTTACAACAGCTTCATCAATTCCTACTTTTACACTTGCAACTGCTGATGCCAATTTAGCTACGTCGTTTGTGTCTGTAGATAGCGTTGTTATTGATAGTGGAATTAACAATAATGCTGCACCTAATAATCCGAATGCTCCCTTCCCATTCTTGACGAATTTCCAAATAGATGATTTTGTTACAACGAGTTCAGGTAATTCTAATAATAACACATCAAATTTACAAAGTCAACCGATACCCTTCAGTTCAGTGCCCGTGACGCCATCACAAAATGACGATGATTCCAACATACAGGACATCAATGACGTGACTCCTCTTCAGCTGTGGATACTTTCTAAAAAAGCCAGAGTTTTGAAAATGATTGAAGACCTTTTGCGTGACCACAACAACGAACTAGCAAACGCGACTGCACTGACAGAGATGTTTAGACAATCCGACAACTCTCCTATTTCGGAACGACTGACTGAAATAATGAGTACAATGAACTCAACCATTAAACCAACTGACTTGAACGACTCTCTTCTTTCTACTACACCTTCACTTCCGACACCCTTTTCTGCTCAGCCCTCAAACAATTCTATTGAAGATGGCCTTACTACCAGTGTTGCGTCGTCAGAAGTTGCCGCCAGTATTGGATCATCGACGACAGTATCAGCTCAATTAGGTGACATTAGTACCAGTACACCTTCTACATCGAGCAATGTAGAAACTGCTACTGCTATGTCAACGACAGAAGCCAGTGTCGAACTATCAAACAGATCGCTAAAAGATTTAACAACGGCTACAACAGCACAGGAACTCACCACGCAAAGCATTGAAACGATCACGCCTACAGATATCTCAACCACAACGCAGGCAAATCTGGATACAACAGTTCAGAATGATAGAGAAACAACTACTGAGGTAGACATAGAAACTACTACAAATACTAACGAACAGGCAGATATTGCTTCGACGACTGATAATCAAAATAACAATAATAACCAATCAACAATTCCGAAAAAAGATTATGTAATATTTGGAATACTGCCTAACAATACAGTGATTCGTAAAAATCCTAACGACGACATATTGGAAACATTAACAGAGGCAAGCCCTTACATCGTTTATGGTGTGCTACCCAATAACACAGTAATACGTAAATTCCCAAATGGAACGAGAGTGCCAAGAGTTATGCAAAAAATTGACATACTACCAATAAGTCCATGGAGTTTGAGGAATCCATACAGCCCCATCCATAACAATCCGGCCATTGTCAGACCACAGTCTAACCCCATCCGAGTATCCACTAATGTAGAGAAATCCACCTCCAATAACGAAACGGATCGTTTAACTACCACCGACACTGTAAATAACCTTCAAAATATGGTATCGACTTCATGTTATTTAGCTTAAAGTGCTTGGTGCTTTCTTTCACTTCGCGAAGGGGTCAAACCGCGCATGCGGGGAGCTTGAGGACTGACTGTAGTGAGCTATGCATGCATTCGCACAATAACCGCTTCTAACAAGACCGATCATAACATAATATTTCGTAATTGCAGATATCGACATCGGCACTTAATTTAAAAGATAGCAGTAGCGGTGTAACAACTGTGGCAAATAAGCCACCCGCTGAGCAAAGCACAGCCTCGCATGTTTTGAGTTTGCGCACAACTACAATGCTACCCTCTGTCGATGAGATTCTGCTTAATAGTATATCTTCGGCAGCTAAAGAGGAGATGGTTAGATCATCAATGACGAGTTCTACTCGCCAGCCTACAATTTTAACACTGGATATTGATCCGGAGGTATAATATAATAATTATATCGCGTTTGAATTCACAACTAATTTATTCATGAATCATTCACATACACATAACTTTGATGATAGAATCTCAATAATTTCTGGCACTAAGTACCACAATTTATTTCAATGGTACTCCATAGGAATAAATTTAAATGCATGCGTCAAATTTGGTATGATGAATTTCATTTCTCAAATTTGATTATTTAGTAGAATTTGGTGGTTGGTTTAGCAGTAGATCAGTTGTTAATTGCTATGCTATTTGAAATTAGTCAATTAAATAAAGTTTTAAGCACATTTATAATTTATTTTAAATAATTGCAGACCAAACAAATACGCACTGAAAAGCCTGGTGAAGGAAGCGATAGCGCTGTATTTAAATTCATATCCATTGATGAAGTGACTACAACGTCTCAAAACTCGAATGTTTTAAAGTTGGCTTCCAGCAAATCACCCACTACAACAGAAACTAGTCAAGCTCAAGGAGTTACAGATGTAGTCACTGAATCTAGTACACAGACACCTCAGATTCCTACACAAGTACAAACCGATGATCCGACAACCAGAGTTCAAGTATCTGCGAGAACTCTTATGAATACTGCAACAGAATCATCTTCAACGCAAATTATGCTAGCAACAAGCACGACTGAGGCTAGTACCACCCCGTCAGTGGTCACCGAGGTCATCACAACTACAACTGTGGCTCCAGTGACAACAACAACAGAAGCAACGACTACTGCTCCAAAGCTAACAGAGGCAACGACAGAAGCAAGATCAACTTTAACAATA
The DNA here is from genome assembly GCA_932273695.1 of Apotomis betuletana. Taxonomy (NCBI): domain Eukaryota; kingdom Metazoa; phylum Arthropoda; class Insecta; order Lepidoptera; family Tortricidae; genus Apotomis; species Apotomis betuletana. Next base: position 4,417,810 of record OW026303.1, on the reverse strand, counting down.
ACAACTACGGAACAGCAACCTGCAACAATAGCTGAAATTATTCCGTCTTCAACAGCCACTACTTTACAAACGCAAGTTACAGAAGAGGAGACAAAAAGATATCAAGAAGATGCAGAACTTTTAGAAGCAATTTTAAGTGGTGCTGAACGCCTTCCTAAGAAACTCAATTTCGATAATCTAGATCAAAATACTGGCACTTCTTCAGTAAATACACAAACAACTCCAGCAATGGCAACTGAACAGAGCGTCGATGACAAATTTTTACAAGAGCTTTTATCTGTGGCTGGTAAAAATCCCCACACTCTAACCATTCCAAATATTGGGGGTAACATTAAAGTTACCGGTGCCCAAACAACAACCGTCCGCTCTATAGAAGATGATATAAGACAGTTTGAAGAAGACACAAAATTACTCAAAGCCCTGTTACAAGCCACAGGTCAAGATCCCGCAAAATTCAATATACCAACCTTAGACATCAAAACCACAACAATATTAACCACAATAGAAACAACAACAACAACACCTAGATCCACTGAAACCACAAAGCCACAAACAACAACACCTTCTTCAGACGCAGATACTACTCGATTCCAAGACGATGCAAAACTTTTACAAGCACTACTACAAGCTACCGGGCAAAATAATGGAAACTTCAACATTCCTTTAATATCTGGTATAACTTCAAACGTCAGGATAGCGTCAAATCCTCTTACAACTTCCCTTGGGTCGAGTCCCACAACTCCGATAAATATTAGGCCTATATACACAACGTTGAGAACGACGACGTTGCCTCCTAGCACTGTTACTGTACCTACTACGTTCCAGCCCCGTGAAACCGACTCTACGACTGTTCGGATATCTACCACATTCCCACCATTCAAACGGAGGAAGCCAACAACAACTATACCTACGAATCCCCCAACTGCTCGAAGAGTACCAGCATCTCGTTTCACAGTGACAACGGAGATTCCTACTTCATCGACATTCTCAGTTGAGGAAGACTTGGCATTCTTAAACAATTTGGTATGTAATTTGACTAAATTTTTTTTTTCATATATGCTCGTATAGTTATTTAAAGTATAATAATTGCTAGTGTTCATCTATCAACAGATCCCGACATCATGTTATTTATTGTGTGTGTCTTTTTTTTTCAGAAATCTGTCTTAAACACTAATACAAATACTGCGGATCCCGAAGCAGCATTGGCCAATCGTATTATAGCTCTCGCGGTAGACAGGAGTTTAAATGAAATAAAAACAGGCAACGGAACTGAGCGAACAGGGAAGAATATTGTACCTACTGCAGCCCCTACAACTACAACCACAACAACATCGACGACGACAACGACACGTCCTACTACAGCTCCGCCAAGCACGCCATCTATTGAGGATGACATAAGACAGTTTCAAGAAGATACTAAATTGTTGCAGGCTTTGCTGAAAGCAACAGGACAAGATCCCTCTAAATTTAATCTACCAGCACTGCCAGATATAAATGCAAACGTGAGTCCAAAATTGCCACCTGGAGTTTACAATGATCTAAATCTTCTATCAAACCTTCTTGCTTCACCGTCACCACTTAATGAGCCATTTGATTCTCTGACTCAGAAACCTAAAGCGTCAGCTAAGCCTAATATCCCAACGACTCCTAAACCTTACGGTGCAAAGATTGCAGTTAAAGAAGACGTTAAAAATGTTCAAGACGATGGGAAATTGTTACAAACTTTAATACAATTACAGGGTGTGCAAGAAACCACGACGCAAAAGAGTAAAATTGCAATCACTGGTAATGTTGTTGTTTTTATTTTAACTTTTATTCTGTATTATTTTTTTTGTATAAATGCAGTAAATAATAGAAGTTTTTCGAATTTTTAGGGCAATCGACAGACGAAGCATTAAAGAAATTGATCCAACAGACGCAGTCAACAGGTATGGTGCAGGAAGCGACGAAGATGCCAATTGCAATCAGCACTGAATATGGGAAAAGCAACGATGCGCTGCTGGCTGCCTTGCTGAAGGAGCAAGGGTTCGGACCTACTACAGCCAGCTCCTTGGACGAGCAACTCCGCCTGGCCGTTAGTCCAAAAATTTCCACTATTTTCTTTTTAGACTACTTCTTTCAAAAGGAAAAAGAGTTTTAGTCCCTAGAAGCATACAGTAAGAAAACGATTCTACTGAAATGGCTCATGTAGACATTAATTTAAAGTCAATTGAGACGTTGTCAAACCGAGTTACAACGTTTTAATTAATAAAAAAAATATTTCTATATAAGTCATCTCAGAATTAAAATGCATGATATTATATGCGTCTAAGGGTTAATTTCCTTTTAAAAGAAGCTGGTCCTATCATTACTGACTATAATCTCATCATCAAAACGCCTCTCGTTCATCTGATTTCTTTACGTCTCTGGCTTCATAGTCTTCCTAATATACATTCTAATCTTTCTCTCGAATACGCATGTTCTATATCTATCTAGGATAACTTGCTAACTATAACCTCGTAGGCATTGCTCAATCAAGTGGTAGTGACGCCGAAAGCTAGAAGGACGACGACGCCCCCGCCGCCGCCGCCGGCGCCGAGAAGACCGGTCTTGGACGGCCTAGCCTGGCTCTGGCAGCAGTGGAGGGAGACGGGGTCAGGGACAGGAGCGAAAAGACCAAATAGAAGACCCGAACCGTCTCCCACAGCATCGGTGTCTGCTTCCCAAGCGACGAGCAACCGAGTCAACTGGTTTGGCTCGGGCCCGTTCGTGGGGAACGCAGACGATAGGCCATCTTCAAACAGAGTGGGTTTCACATCTCTTTTACTAAAAATGTGTAATTGGGGCAATTGGCGGTGAGGGAGGCAGACTAGATTAAATAAGCAAATATGGTTGTGGATTATATGTAAAGTTCAATCGAAATTGCCATTGTGCGAGTTCAATTTTTTTGAATTTGTTCCTATTTAATCTAAGTCTGTTAAGATTGTGTATAGCACTGTGGGAGTCGTGGATAATAATTATTATTGTGTAAATAGGAAAATATAACAAAATTATTCCGTAAGGTAAAGGCCATCCTTTTCCGAATTTAATATTCCTCCTTAGTCTTAAAATGTACTTCTTGTATAGTAATTTGTTTTAATCTTAATTTATTTGTTGATTGCTTCATTGGCTTGAAATTTTTTAAGCGAATTTCGTATTTTGCGTTTAGTAAAAATATTATGTTGGTGTTACTTTAATACATTTCTGTACACTGATACATGTTGTGTTTCTGTAAATAACTGTAGACCCGAAACAAAATAATATCTGCACGTTTTAACATTACTGTCTTACGTATTTACCATGATCCCAGTTCCCGTTGAATTTGTGATCCCAAACTTCAATTTTAACAAAAGTATCACATTTGTATTTAGTAAAATTTCAACGTCACACTTTAAAAGAGAGATTAAGTATGTCATTATTAAGAAAATATATACATAAAAACATATTGCTGGAACGCATGAAATTTAGCATTTTATACAAGAAGCTGTACAGTTTTTGAATGGTTAATTTCACGCGTGAAGTATTATTATTTAAGTAACTTTGGTGACGTTGAAATAAATAGTTACTTAAAAACTTGACTAACATCCGTTGAAGTAGTGTATAACACACATTTTGGTTAATTTACCTACGACAGTGTTTGCAGAATTTATGTCAGAATCGTTTCTTTCTACACTTGTTGCTTTCTATACACTTAAACATTTCATGTATCACACAGGAAAGGAACACATATTGACTTGTGTCCACCACGCACCGACAAAGAAAAAAACGATTTGTTTTGATTTGAACAGATTCTGCAACTACTCTTTGACATTTACTTACAAAAATAGTGTAAATAATATCGTAGAATCCTTACAATATCCATAATCCTGAGAACCTTGTGTTGTAAATAACTTTGTGCCAGTGTAAGTGAAGTGTTTTATACAGGAGTGCCGTCTACTAGCATACAAGAAATATTGGTTACTTTAAAATAATCTTCATTTGAAATCTGTTTTGTAATCACATGTACTTATGAACGCTACTAAAACACTTTAGTTTTCTTATTCTTATTTAAATTACGTCCTTATACAGCTCTAAAATTTCATGATACAATGTAATAAAAAAAAAGGCTTTTTGGGCCGATGTGACCTTCAAGAAAAGAGCATACCTCCATCTAAGGCCGGCAACGCACCTTGTAACTCATCTGGTGTTGCAGGTGTCCATGGGTGACGGTAATCGCTTACTATTAGGCGATCTGTATGCTCGTTTGCTTCCTATTTCATAAAAAAAACTATGTTTTATTACAACTTCATATATAGATAAATCATCAGAAATATCACCATTATTATGTTTGTTTACATAGACATTTGATAGCGGTCGACAAGTAAACATTTTAATATGCGACCGGTACATCCACTAAAGTAGCTAAACGTCACTGTTATTTAGGCCCATGGAACCCCTATACATTTACGAAACCTTGACGGCACTCCAAATTGGTGAGTAATGAAAATATTGATACAAGTAAACTGTCTAACGTTACACCTATTCATACCTTAACTGTCTAAGCATGAGTCTAATTATGAAATTCTTTAACGATTAAATTAATCCTTACCATAGAACTGATGTACTATTACTTAATACGCTCAAAGAACACCATTAATTGAAATGCCTGTTTTACTGTCAAATTCTTGTACCATACGAAATGTGTTAACACTTAAGTACTTAATCTAATAATTGCTGTAAAAAGATAACTAATATCTATTAATCCAATACTTTTGTAACTCTATCCATATTCCCCAATATTACACTAACCAAAACACCATATGTATATAAAATATCTACCTTTCATTAGTCTATGTATTGCATGAAAATATCCGCACTTGCACTAATACATCAATAATATTCCTTTTTTTTATTTCACCAATTTTTTAAGTTTGTTTATGCATTCTTCTTGAATTCAAATTTAGCTTCCGAGTCAAAATAATAATCATCATTCTCGCACATAGCTTTAGCCGTTTCAGCATTTTCATCTAATAATTCATGTGACATCTGACCATGACTAGATACCTCTGGAGCCTCCCAGGGCAGTGACCTCGGAACAGACGCCTGGCCGGGGCCAGCTAGTGTCAGCAGCTATTAATGTCACCAGAGCGTTTTCACAGTTCTTGGGAGCTGCTATTCAGGTAAAGAACTCATATAATTATGTATACGTAGTATTGTACTAAATGTAATGAATTATTTATAGGTGCAGTGTTATCTACTGTTACTGTTATAGTGTTAATCGTACCTACCCACATTTTAGTTTCAGGTAAACCTAATTTTAAATTGGCTATGTAGATTTTTGATAATGATAACTTATAAATATAGTTTTTAGGATTTGTTACAGCTCTACAAGTGTTAAGAAGTCCTGTAAGTTAGTAATACGAGAAATTATTAACCAAAAATCATGTCACTTCATCTTTCATTGACATGACATTACCTACATTTTCAACATTTGCTTTGAAGTCAATGTTGTTTTTAACCACGTCCTAACTTTGATCACTTATTTCAAATCGATTTCAAAATAACGCTATTCAATATTCCATCTCTATGCTATCAGATCTAAAAAAAATACTCTAACATTTATGTGCAAAATTATTGTGTGTTTACTGCTTATCTGTAATTTAATGCAACTACTATATTATGTTCCTTGTTTGAAGTCATAATCAACATTATTCGGCTGCTAAATATCACTCAATTTTGAACAAATAATTTCTTGAAATACCTACCAATAATATAAAAAGTAAGGCGATTATTAATCTTAAAACTTTAGAGTTATTCTTAATGTTACACTTTGATTCCAGATTCAAAGATAATATTGGCGGCAAAAAGCGTAAAAACTGTAAGCGCCAAGGGAATTCATTGGCGTTCACAGCGTTTACGCTTTTTGCCGTCGATATGTACTTATTTTAGACTACTATTGTTAAAACTTAAAGGGATACAATCCACTTTTTCCTCATCAAAATGTTAATACTTATTTCCAATTTCTAATATCCACCCTAATCCATTCCAGGGAGCTGCGCAGACCGTCCAGAACGTGATCAGAGCGGGCCAGCGCGCCGCTAATGACGTCTACAGCAACGGCTCTGGAGCTTCTGGTTGAGGACTTTGTGAAGGCATCAGTCAAGAGCACAGGGAAATCAGGGACTCTGTTCAAGAGCTACACCATTGTGACCTTCTCAAGATAAAAGGACACATTGTCAATGAAGACGATTTGTAATTGATTCTTTATATCACTCTTTATTACCCGGTTGTGACACTTCGGGTAATGTTTTTCGCATATCCAATATATCCATCCCTGATATATTCTTTATTGATGATGTACCTTAGAAGATCACAATGTTTTACAAAAATTATGAAGCTTCCAATTTGATTTCCCCGTCGCTTATGATTTGTATTCAATTGCCTCGGACTCGAAACTTTTCCGAAAGTGTCCTAGTATGCACAATGTGTCGAGTGCTCAATATGTAAATATATAGCATAGTTTAGGGAACGAATTGAATTTGAGTTTGATTTTCATCTAACTACACATGTTCCTAAATGATAAACTTACTTAAATATTTAATTCTTCATATTCATTTTGTGGTTTTGGATATCGCTTATTCATCTTGTTAGGTTATAGGCAATGAATGTGATGTTAGTGCTACTGTAGTTTTATTATTTAAATAGTGTTTAATGTAAATAAAACAAAAGTAGTTGTTTCTATGCTTTTTAAAAATTTAGTTTATGAAACATTTGCGCCTTATTATATTCATGTATTTTCTGTTGTCGCACATGCAATAATTTTTAAACATTGGCCTTAGCTTATAGATATTATGTAACATTACAGTAATGATTTATACGTACCTACTTATATAAATTAAAAAAAGGTAAAAACTGTGCCCCGCGGCATGTTCCCGAAGACGCTGGCAGCATTTTCTTGCTGAATAATTAGCACTGCGTAATGCGTTGTGCGAGGAACTGCCAGCTCTTCGGTCCCCAGTAGTTCTTACTAACATTTTACTAAGGTCTTTATACTTATTTTGAAACTACTTCAAGGAATGGAATGTTGTTTGTAAAATTAATTATTTAAACTCAATGATACCAACTTTAAATTAATTTTGATAAAGCAGTAACATGTGCACATATTTGTTTACGTAAAGAAAGAAACGATACTTTAATTTCTTAAAAATAGTAGTTCTAAATTAGTCTTAAGTCTTGTCCATGTGCCATTTTCGCACGTGCTTTTACTTGCTCTTCTGCTTCTATTTATTTATTTAGATCGGTGTCCATAATTGCCATGTTTGTTTATGATTTAAACATTATGATTTTAACGTAAGACATTTATTTGGATTTCTATTCGACTTGGTCTAAAATGACACTATATTTAGCCTCTATTTTGTATTGTAAGTAATTCAATAACAATGATTTGATAATATTAATGTATTGTCTGTAAAAATATTTACATGTTTTTTATTTTTATTATTAAATTAAATTATTGCGTGACGATTTTCAAACATCCATTTAGGATTTTCTTGAAGACTAAGCATTTGATAAGAGCACGCAATCATATGCAACTGTTCTGCAAAATAAAATAAAAAATATAAGTTTAGCTTTACACTGCCTTATTAAATGATATAGGTTTTATTAGTAAGTATATAAATTTAATGTTTAGTTAAAACAATGCATAAGTAATTAACTTGTAATGCAAAACTCGTCACTGCCTCAATGTGATTATTAACTATTGTATTAATATTATATCAATAATTCGAATTTTGGAAATGTTTTACGTGACTGTATAGTTTAGTGAATTCAATGTAAATTTTGTAATGTAAGGTATTTTCGAAACGACTGAGCGATATATTTTATCGATTCGATATATCGGTGCGTTTGGTTTTATGTCACTTTATTACTTTTATATGACTTTTGTATATTGTCCGAGACCGTCGGTGCGTTGGTGTAGAAAAAAATAAAAATAATTTATAAATTAAATTGTGTCACATTTTATTTATTATCTGTTATTATCCTACCATCGACATATTTTGCCAATGTGTGAAGCAAAAACGCAATTATTTTTTAAACTACTTATATTTAAAATGAGATTTCTCAATAGGACCTATTATTTTTTAAACTACTTATATTTAAAATGAGATTTCTCAATAGGACCTATATACCTACTTCACAAAATAGAAGTTGGCTAAGCATTTTGTTTTAATAATAAGTAATTTAAATAAATATATTTTGACGACGCGGTTGGCGCAGTAGTTAAGCAACTGCCTACTGAGCCGACGGTCCTGGGTTGAATCCCGGCAAGCGCAAATATTTGCGTGACGAACTCGAATATTTGTGCCTGGGTCATGGGTGTTATTTGTATTTAAGTATTTATTTATCTAAATAAGTATGTTTATCTTACTGTGGGACTATATGGATTTGTGCGAGGTTGTCCGATATTTATTTATTTTATTATACTTGCCAATTTTTATGAACCATTGCTTGTGTTTATCGTCGTACTCATCTTCGCATCGCAATAAATCTGAGGCCAACCGTAAAAAAAAAGTGTAGGTTAATGAGGATCGGTGGCTAAAACAGTACCTAGCTATTAGCTGTATATCGTAGTTAGAGTTCGCGTGGCAAAATTAGCTCTTTAAGTACCAAGACGGAAAATGTACCCCAGAAGTCACGACGTCATTTGCTACTTCACTATGTTATACTGCTGCACCTCTAGCACAACTGTGACACGCGACTCTTTCTTGAGAAATATTAACTATCTCTTTCTTCGCAATACTGTGAGAGAATGACGTGCTATGTCGCGCGACAAAACTCGCAGAGCCAAGTTGTGCTGCAGCAGCTGTGTGTTTGCTTGGCGTCAGGCACTTTCTATCCTTCGACGAGGTCAAAAGGTTAATGATATTAAATATTGACACAAAGGTAAATTATGAAAGAAAAATTGAATGTGATCCACTGCAATGTAAGCAGGACTCGAACCTGCGACCCTACGTTTCCAGCGTAGTGCTCTACCAACTGAGCTATCACATCGTTACGTCAATCACACCAAATCTTTGATTCCATAATTCTACGCTACTGGAGCGCCCTCTGTGTCATGTGTGTTTAAAATGCTTATGCGCATTAGCCATACCCTAGGATGTGCGTTTACACGCACGATCCCCAGTCCCCATTGCTTTACAGCAAGTGCGAGGACCGCGAGAGAGATGGCGCTTTTCTAATTTTTTTTTTTAATAGAATCTTTTATCAATTCTGTTTTAATGTGGTAAATATTAGCGAAAACTGATGCCTACATATTAATAATAGGTCATAACCCAACACAATCAGGTTATATAGTTGCCGACAAACTTTTAGAACAAAAATTGCCGATCTGCGCATGTACATTTGTACGTAAATCTGTACCAGGCCTGTTCCCCCCTGAACATCTCGACACGATGCCTATCATAGGCGCAAATTGGCGAGACACTGTCAAAAAGAAGTTAATACCACGGAGACTTGACGACCATCAGTCAAAAGGTACGACGCGAGGTGTTAAGAGGAAATATCACGCCTCATTTTTCCATACAAATGGAGGTTTCGTTATCGTCTGTTTCCTCCAAAACTTAACGAATCTTTACGAAATTTTAGGAAATGAATGGGTAGTAAATTTTTTGTGTCGAACCATTTCGATTTTTGCACTAAATAATTATTACATAAATTGTGTACTAAGCATCCGTTTGCGGCGGTATTTTGAACATTAACTCGGTTTAAAGACATTTATTTCTCATAAGAAACATAGTTTCGCTTACATGAGAACTTTAAAAGCTAGCTAAATATTAATTATAAAAATAGCAAGTTAATTCGCTCTTGGCGAGCATTGAGTTATGTTGAAAACAGTAAGTAAACATACCTTAGTCTAATTTGGTTGCAAGCACCAGAGTTTTAGATTAAGATCCATGGTTTCAACATGTCACTTCACTTTCTTATTTTATATAATCTAACACCAACTACGATTAATTTGATACTTTTAGCAATCATTCGTAATGTTATCAATTGAGATTGCGCCGCGGCACTGAGCTAGGAACTGTTCTCAGTCTACCCTACAACTTAAAAAGTGAAGTTACACGATAGACCAAGTAGTACGCGTTACAGTATGCGCACACTGCTTACGTTGTATTACAATGCAATTTATAAACATCACAACAAATATTATACTACTACTACGTCTTTATGACAGATTGTTCATGTTTTAACAAAGTATGTTGTTATTATGTTTAAATATATGTATTTATTTATTTAATCTTTATTGCACAAATTAAACTAAAACACATCGTAAAACATATAATTATAGTGAAAGTAATTTTTTTTTCTTTTTTTTACGTATTAAAGGTTGTCGCATCAATAAATATATACGTTATTGTGTTAATTACTTATTATTACACCTACACTAATGTTATGTTTTTTGATATATAACTACTTAATTTACGTTTAAACAATGAAAAAGTTTTAGAGTTTTTTATATCGTGGGGAAGCTTGTTAAACAGTTTTACTCCTTCATGCGTAATTGTCTTCTGTCCATAAGTGGTTGTTCTGGATCGACATAATATAATGTCTTCCGCGTTTCTGTTGCGATAATTTTGTAAGTCTTTCTTTTTTGTAAACGTAATTTGGGAGTGAATATCCTTGTGCAAGATTTTTTTTTTCTTATAAGTATGCAAGTATGGTAGACATATAGCTGCTTAACAGTCATATGTCTATCATTCTCATACAGTTTTTTTGTAGGGGTCAGATAGTTATAGTGAAACAGCACCTTTACAATTTTATTTTGCATTATCTGTAAATCTTTTAAGTTCGTCTTTGCAGCACTACCCCATATTTCCACAAGATATTGCAGATGAGGTTTGACAAGGGAGTTATATATCATTAGAGCTACTTTTCGTGGGAAACATTGGGCAGTGCTACGTAAGCAGCCGACGAGGCGAGATATTCTTGACCTTACGTTTTCAATATGTGCTTTCCACGTTAAGCCTTCATCCAGTCTTAAGCCTAGGTATTTTTCTTCATAACTAGCATGAAGGGTTTCGCCATTGATAGTAAGTGGAGAATGGTCTGGAATTTCCTTATTTTTTGCTTTAAATATTATGTATGATGTCTTGGCTGCATTAATGGTTAGAAGGTTGTATTGAAACCATGTGTTTAGTGTATTTAGGTCTTGTTGTGCTCTATCAATGATTTCGTGAACATTGTCTCCAAAATAGAATAGACAAGTGTCGTCTGCGTAGAGTGTTAGTTGGCCATGTAGCGTGAGTTCGGATATATTATTAATGTAGATTAAAAATAGCAACGGGCCCAAAATTGACCCTTGAGGAACACCACAGGAAATATTTTGGAGTTCGGAACGCAATTCATTAATTTGTACAACCTGAGCCCTGTTGGAAAGGTAAGATTTGAACATTTTTAAGGCTGTTTCTTTAACACCAATACAATTCAGCTTATTGATAAGTATAGTATGACTGACTGTGTCGAACGCCTTTTTTAAATCAATAAAAACACCTAGTACAACCTTTTTTTTATCAATATTAGATTTTATGGTAGTTATTAAATCGATGGTGGCTGACAATGTATTTGATTTGGGTCTGATAGAGCATGGATACCGGTATTCGATAATATCGAAAAACCGGAATATCGGAGCAAAATTGCGATATTGAAATATCGATTTTGTTTTTTCCCAATATCGGTATTTCGATATTTTCGATATTAGAACGAGGATTTTTTTTTATAACGGCATAACATAGTGGCTCCACTTCGCCTGATGGTAAGCAAAAAGGGGATGACACTGCCATGCTGGCCCGAGAGATGCTTCTTCACGCTTCGTTTGAAGGGTCCCAATTAAGTTATAAGAAGGAGGAAACACATGAGCCGGCAAGGAGTTCCATATTTTAATAGTTCGGCAGATGAAGGAATTGCCAAACTTCTTGGTACGTGTGGGAATATTCTCCACGGTGAGGCGATGACATCGCAAACCGGCACGTGAGGTGCTATGACGGAAAGGAGAGGGTGGGATAAGAGGCAATAACTCTTCAGAACACTCGCCATGGTATAGGCGATAGAAAACGCTCAGCGACCCAATGCCCCTACGTAATTGAAGGGGTTCGAGGAATCTGGTACTTTTCTCGTCACCTATGATGCGGAACGCCCGACGCTGCAATCTGTCAAGAGCATCGAGTAGATATTGGGCGGAGCCATCCCAAAGATGCGAGCAGTACTCAACGCACGACCGAACTTGAGTCTTATAAAGAAGGCAAAGCTGGTCCGGCGTGAAGAACCGTCGCACCCTGTTCAGGATCCCCAGTTTTTTGGCAGTCAGTGACTCGATGTATTCGTTTTGATTAAGATTGCAGTGGATATCCATGCCTAGCATATTCAGGCTATCACGCAAACCAAGAGGAGTGCTCTGGAGACTAGGGGTAGGAAGAAACGAAGACATCTTGGTAGAGAATGCACACACCTGGGTTTTCTTGGCTTTGAACTCAACCAGGTTAACAGAACCCCATTTGCTAATGAGGTCCAGAACCTGGTCCAGTTCAACGACAATATTCTAACGTATCGCGCCGATTTCCGCCCTACAAGCTCCCGGTCGACCAATATATCGACCATGGACCGTACTATCATCCGCATAGTAATGAAATTTCCCTAATGGTAGCATATCATTGATATGCAGAAGAAAGAGGGTGGGCGATAACACAGAGCCCTGTGGGACGCCAGCATTCACTGTCATGAAACGCGAAGCGCACCCTTCGACGAGGACGCGGATTCTACGCTCATGCAGGAAGTCAGCATTTACATAGCTGGATGGGCAGACCGTACGCAGGAAGCTTGGAAAAGAAGTGCTTTATGCCAGACGCGATCGAAAGCTTTGGCAATGTCAAGGCTGAAAGCCAAAGCCTCGCCGTGTTTATCAATAGCCTCCCCCCCAGAGGTGTGTCACGTACGCTAGAAGATCGCCCGTTGATGGTTTCGGTCTGAAGCCATACTGACGATCATTAATTAGGGAGTGATCTTCAAGGTATCGGATCAGTTGATCGTTGATGATCCGCTCCATAACTTTGCACAACACTGAGGTTACGGCAATGGGACGGTAATTAGATGGGTCAGAACGGTCTTCCTTTTTGGGGACTCAAATAAATCTTATAATATTATATATAATAATATTCTTATAATAATAATAGTGGGGAGGTAAATAATTCTTATAATTATGAAATTAGTTCCCTAAAATATTGATGCGTTGTTTGAAGTTTTGAAGTAATAAATACAACATTAATTCATAAGTCAAAATAACAACATTATTATTACAAATCGCTCCCCACGGCCTACGAGTGTAGAATCGGAACGAGCGTTTTCTTCTGTTTCCAACACCTGCAGCAAAATAAGATCGTCTTTTACAGACAACACTTAAGATTGGCTCTGTTTTTTGTGATCCCCGTTCCAGCAGGCTTGAGGTCGCTCGAATACTACCTAAGACCGTTTGAATAATAGTTACTTGGCCAAAAAGTGAGCAGTTGGTTTTTCTTGTGAGTGCTGATTTTGAGTCCTCAGCAAGCGAAGGATTCTATGTTTGAATCAAGAGCGTAGCGAGGGATTCTTATTTAGAATCCTGAGTGTAGCGAGGGACCCAACAGCATGAGATGCAAACAACTTTGCTCTCGTGTGGCACACACAACTTTTTACCTCAACAGCGAGAACATAATCAACTTTTTGTACAAACCATTCCGGTATGTTTATAGTCTTATTCTAGACTTACAACGTATTTAAACAAGTTTCCTAGAAAATTTTGATTTTTTACATTAATATCGAAAAAATATCGAAATACCGGAAAACCGGTATTTGAGATTTCAATATCGGTGTGAACACCGGTATTAAAAATAGCTCCGATATTCCATGCTCTAGCTGAAACCGTACTGTCGCTCAAAAAGAAAGTCAATCGATACTAGGTGAGTAGACAATCGGTTATAGATAATTTTTTCGAAGATCTTTGACATGATAGGGAGCACTGATATTGGACGATAATTGCCTGGATCAGACTTTTTTCCCGACTTATATATAGGAGTTACTTTGGCAATTTTAAGGCTGTCGGGAAAGAAACCCTCGTCCAAGCACTTGTTAATACAGCATGAAAGTTTCTCTGATATTTTAGATTTTAGACACTTCATAACCTTTGTGCTTATCCCATCTATGCCAGTACTTGTATTGGAGTCTAGTTTTTCGATGATTTTATTGATTTCTTCGGATGAACAATGTTTGAAATAATTAAGATTAAATTTATTTATACTTTTTTGGGGCAATGTTTTCGTGACATTATTATGGTATTCTAGAGGGATCTTATTCGCTAAGTCTATTCCGACGTTACAAAAGAAATTGTTAAAATATTCACATATAAGTTTTTCGTCAGTTATCGGACCATCGGTTGTTTCGATTTTTGAAATATTGCACACTGACCGCACTTTATTGCTAGCTAGAGTATTTATCAGCGTCCACATCTTCTTTGGCTTTTTTGAACATTTTCTGAAGACGTCATGATAATAGGCTTTTTTAGCTTTGTTGATAATAACTGTCGTTTTGTTTCGTTCTTTCTTGAATTCCAAGTCCAATTCTTTATTACTTGCGTCCTTCTTCAGTCTTGTCCAAAGTTTATTTCTTCTTTTTATTTGATTTAAAATTTCCTTGTTTATCCAATCCTTTTGAGGTAAGTTCATTACTTTTGTCTTGATCGTTGTATGGTTTTGTATTTCTACTTGAATTGTTTTTTCTATGAGCCCATAATCAAGTAGGGAATCATTTAAGCGACCAAGGTCAAAGTTTGTGTATAAATTGGTATAGTTAACCGCATTGTAACTCATTCTAGATTTTGGGATTTCGTTATACGTCTGTATTTCTGTGTAAATGTGTTTGTGATCTGCCATAGAGGAGTCAACAATGGCTACGTGAATGTTTTGGTTTTTAAGGTTTGAACTTACATGGTCCAGGATTGTTGCTGTAGTGGATGTTTCGCGTGTGCTGTACTCTTTGTCAATTTTATTTAAAATTTTAAAACCATTATGTTCGAGCAATTCTGAATATTTTGTTGACTGCCTGTCACTGCAATAAGTCTATATTGTAGTCTCCAAATATGATAGCACGATTTTTGCATTGTAGTTGTGTTTCGTATTCATCAAAAAAGTTTGTGGTATTTGTGCTTCCAGGTTTATATACCACGCCGACGTGTAAAGCGTAGTCTTCCAGATAAATCCAGAGGAAGTTATTTACCCCTATGTACTTATCATCCACCATCTGATGTTTTAAGTCATTATGAACATAGGCCGATACGCCTCCGCCGCGGCTGTCGTGTCTGTAGTTGTAATGGTGTGTATAGTTCGGAATCAATAATCGAGTAGCATCTTCTTCTGACGTAATCCATGTTTCCGATAATAATATGACATGAACCCGTTTTTGTATCGATTTTAGAACACATTTTAGTTCGTCTAATTTCCCGGGTTTCATTATGCTGCGGACATTTGCGTAGAGGAAAACTAGGGATCTTTTCATAGCAGTTGATAGCTGGCCATATGAATGTACTATTTCGTAAGTTATGTTGTCTTGATTTTGTGTAAAACCCGTTGGTGATGATGAAGTTAGTTTTTTGGAGTCTGTTTCAAGATTTTGGGGATGCCCTTAATAAATTTTATAGTAAGGTCGGTTTCACCGTTTTTCTGGCGTCTGTCCAGTTCTGCACGTAGGTCTTGAAGGGCTTTCTTTTGAAGTGGTGTTTGATCAGAGTAAAATTTAATATTTTGATTCGTTAGTTTTTTTTTAGGGTTCCGTACCCAAAGGGTAAAAACGGGACCCTATTACTGAGACTTCGCTGTCCGTCCGTCTGTCACCAGGCTGTATCTCAAGAACGGTGATAGCTAGACAGTTGAAATTTTCACAGATGATGTATTTCTATTGCCGCTATAACAACAAATACTAAAAATAAAATAAAATAAATATTTAAGGGGGGCTCCCATACAACAAACTTGTTATAGATTATATATATATAGGTACGGAACCCTTCATGCGCGAGTCGGACTCGCACTTGCCCAATTTTTTAGAATTTGCCTAGCAGTGTACGCTGACTCGAAGATTACTTTTATGAGTCGATGTTTGCCAGCAATGTATGTTCCTAAGCGAAATATTTTTTGTGGATCCGGACATTCTGGATACGCTGTGCGAATCGCCTGGAGTACCTGTTCCATATCCCTCGTTTCCGCATTTTCTTTGTTTTCATTTGAACTGACCCTTAGTACACGGAGTATTTAAATTAATTATTCCAAAGACAACATTACTAGATTATGATGGTAACTTATGTTATAATTACACCGACATATCTATTAGCAATGTTGTCTGTTCGAAGGGAGTAACTATATTTTTATAGGCGCATAATTTAAAAAGGTGGATCATACAAATGGCAGACGCGAACTATAAAATGAAATAATGTTGATAAATTGCAGTAAACTATCTTCTTCTTCTTCGTTTCGCTCTTGTCAGAGCGGTCGTGGTCATCATGAGGGAGGCTTGGGGGCTGCTGCTGTCGCCCGCCTAACGATGTCTCGCCATCTCGTCCGGTTCGCAGCACTTCTGGTACATTCATGCAATGGTTTGCCCAGAGCAGATTTTATGTTGTCAGTCGATGGATTTAATATTTAATAATTAATTTATTTATTTCTTTATTTGGCATTGGTGATCTACCACCTGGTCTCGTGCCCTCCACTCTCCCCTGAACAACTAGGCGCTCAATGGAATCACTATTCCGCCTCCACATGTGTCCGAAGAACTTGAGTATGCGTGATTGTACGATAAAACAGTAAACTATAGCACCTTTATAATGTCAATTTGTAGATGGAAGTCACTTAATAGTGCTCGAATAACAAAAAAACCTATTGGTGTGTCCGTTATATTGTTGTGCCAAGCAGAGATATCTTTGAAAAAGATTATCACAAATCCTCGTCGAATTGGTACCTACACTTGAAAAGAGCA
Source organism: Apotomis betuletana (assembly GCA_932273695.1). Classification (NCBI taxonomy): domain Eukaryota; kingdom Metazoa; phylum Arthropoda; class Insecta; order Lepidoptera; family Tortricidae; genus Apotomis; species Apotomis betuletana. The sequence goes on along the minus strand of OW026303.1, from coordinate 4,400,764 downwards.
TTTAAATACCTACCTTTTTATTTACTGTTTAATTGTTCTTCGTTTTTTATTGTATGGTATTACATAATAAAAATACCTACCTACTTACTATAAAATTATACATTGAAATAAATTCGCTGTGAAAATTTCAAAATACCTTTTCAACAAAACTTTTCTAACACCAACTGTCAGCGTTCTAAAAGGTGTTTAAATTTAACTACCACGACATCTCGATTCCCTTCGAGGCAATGGACATCGCGTCTGAAATGCCAAAGTTATTAAAAGATCACATTTTTGAACGATTAAATTCTGTTTATAATACCTAATGTGTGTAAATCGTGTAACTTTAAATCAATATAAGGTCACCTGAGGCTATTGCGACTATGAGGCAAATGCGACTTTTGATGATATCATAAATGCACAACAGTTAAAGATCACCCATACCCTTACTGCCTAAAGTGCCAACTATTAATATATATGTCGGGATATGGGTCGGGATGGGATGGCCGGGTGCGGTGTGTGGCACCTTAGTTGAGCTATTCGATATAGTTGTGGACGAGGAGGTAGTTCGAGCGAGATGAAACACTTCAGATACAATTAACTTGATTTATTCCTTATACAATGAAGCACAAAATAACTGTTCCTGGCACAGAGGTCTGTAAGCTAAGTCTCGAACAGAATAGTCTTTATTAAATGAACACTAGATTATTGAGTTATAACACTGACTCTATACAACTTGGTATAGAACAACGAAACGGGACAGTTCCAAGGCAGTAGTGCACTCGACGGCGACCCAGAGTGAAGTGTGGTGGGCGTTCGCTGAGTTAACCACCAAGACTCTGTCTAGCGCGCCAAAACAGGTTCTAGGGGGCGCTACTGTCGCCTTCCAATGACGCGCTGGTTTCGTTGAGCATCCATACTCATGACCGTCTCCGACACGGCCATCCTGCGATGACACACGTCCTCGTGTGTTGCTCTGAAACAATCAACAACCAAAACAGTATCCGCTCGGTCACTCCTGACAAACACGTCAAAATGGTAAGACAAAACAAAAACTTCATCTTTCCGTTCGCATCAAATAGTTACTGACACCAAAACTAAAAATATCACATAAATCATTTTGACAACTACGTGAACGTTTTTGTTTTATAACCGCAATATTTCAAAAGATACAAATCGAATTATGGTATGTAGGATACCAATTACCAATTGTAACATTACCAATTCTTTCAATATTGCAATACGTTTTAAATGCGATTGTACTACAATGTTACTTGTTGTGAAACAAACTAGCTATTTACCACTTTCAGAAAACACATTAAGAACCATGTAGCATCATTTAACTTCCTTACGGTTCGCCTTATTGACAATATCAAAATATTTAAATCAACAAAAATACATTCGACAACAGGTATCTCGATCGCCGAGTCAACCCTGTGACTCTACCGTCTCTGCGAGAGACCCGACCTCCGCCAGCACTTACCGCGCACCGCGTATCCACGGACTGCTCAGAAAGTGACTGGTACGGTCGACCAACTCCCTATCAGTCTCACTATCTTGTTAGTCTACTTCAAATGGTACATAGCTCCCGGGCATTTCTCTCAACCTATTGTGCAAGTACGCGCATGTTTGGAAGTCAAGTTTATCGCAAAGGGTCTTGCAATTTACAATACTACATGTCAACATTTCTGATAGGCTCGCTTCAGTAACTCGATTTACTGCACAGTACTAACAATTTTAGCTAGACTGAGACAAGTCATACATAGTCACTGCATTATACAACCAATTGCCACGGAACTTATTGGAAATCAACTCTTCCATAAGCGATCACTCGGCAACCTAATCACAATAAAATGAGAACTCCTCACCAGATTGCCTCATATAGTGTGGTGATGTCAGGCACGTCAACCTTCTTCTCAGTGAAGTCGCCCTGTCGCTCGCCTTCGCGCAGTTCTTTTGCGCGATGTATTATACCGCGGCAGCTAAAGCAGACGACTCATGGCTTCGCTGTTAGCTGCTGAGGTCGCATATTCTTTCCTGAAACAAAAACACCAAGCACAGTATCCCAAGCAACAAGTAAAATGTTAAATCATATGTAAAGAAGATAGACATCTGATACAAATCAATAGTTCAAGAACAAGCACCCATTAATACAAATCACTCCCTTTTTACAATAATTAAAAATATTGGAAACAGTGCCTCTGTTGTCCGGCTATCCCTGTAGCCTATACAACCATCCCTGTGGTCACTCGACATATAACCAGCCCTGTGGTTTTATGTGAGACATGAAATCAGCCCTGTGATTTCATAGCTGCGACTCTAGAGGACACTTACCAACATAGTAAAGTTATCAATCGGATTTCGCCAATTCAGAATTCTCAGAATCTAGAAACTTAATGGGTACTTGCCCCTCGGGCATCTTTTAAGCCGGTCATTCTAACTTGAAATCCAACAAAAAAAGGAAATTCAAATCAATCTACCAAAGTTACACTTTAATTAGGATACGTTAATGTCAACATCTAATCCACGACGTAGATACAAGAAAAGATTTAAATTAAATCATTATTTGCACTTAAATAACAAGCTTTACTTTGTATAATAATTTTTGGATTACCAAGAGATATGAATAATGATAAAAATCAAACTTCAATTTCAAATTCTTGTGTCCTAATATTTTCTTAATCCTATTAGTGTCTCCAGTTTAAAGATTTTAGGCTATAGCGATCACCACAGTTAAAAGTAACATTACAATCGTTTAAACAAATCTCAAGCTCACCAGTTCTTACGAAAGTTACTATACACCGAGTAAGAAACTATTCAAGATGTAAACAAATTCAATTCTACAGAACGATTGGAAAATGATGAAAAGAGGGTAGATTATTGCTACCGCAGCCGCCCCTACGACTAGGTACAGTGTATTATTGATGCACCCTCATAGCGCAATTTTTACATCCTAAACTTTAATAATGGTAAACTGTGTATTGATCATATTAATCAACACTAAATCTCTGTAGAAACATTTTGCGTTCGGTCATTTTATATCACTACGAAAACAATCGTTATAAAAACGTGCAATAAACTTTCAAAATATTATTAATTTCTAACACGCAATATTTATTCAACTTTTACTTCGAGGGTTGCTTTTACCAGTACCCGGTAATACTTTTTTGACAAATACCCACTAAACTGAATAAGTGTGACTCAAGTCTACCCTAGCATCTAGCTACACTTTCTTTTAGTGAACACTATATCGGAATCGTAGTGATAAGTTAACGACTGACCTGATGTGTTTTTAAAATCTGTCTGTAGGGCCATAGTGCCTACGTCCACGCGTCTTTTGTAGTTGACCGCCGCTTCTGGGTCACTACCACAGGTGCAACAACTGACGATGTGTCCCGCTGTTCTTGAAGCAAATAATGAACTTCGATGTGGTTTGCTGTTAACTGCTGGCTTTTGACGCCGAGGTGGTAAGTTGTAGCCCCGATGATTTCTCTTTTATATGAAGTAAACAATCGGTTTTTTCATGTTCGTTTCTCTCGCAATGAAAACAATTTAAACAGTGCAATCTTCATTTGTTTTCATACGGTTTTGTAGGTGTCCGTGACGGTGTGTTAGCTTGAGTTTCAATAACGCAAACGCTTGTAGCTCCTATTCCTTGATTTAGTGATGTCAAGTTCGTTGTATTTCAAAGAGTAGCCACAAACTTTTTTCTTCCGTTTTATTCGCTTCGTGTTCCACCATTCTTCGTGTTCGCTCATGGGCCCGTAGGTACTATCCCAACTTCTGATGTCGGGATATGGGTCGGGATGGGATGGCCGGGTGCGGTGTGTGGCACCTTAGTTGAGCTATTCGATATAGTTGTGGACGAGGAGGTAGTTCGAGCGAGATGAAACACTTCAGATGCAATTAACTTGATTTATTCCTTATACAATGAAGCACAAAATAACTGTTCCTGGCACAGAGGTCTGTAAGCTAAGTCTCGAACAGAATAGTCTTTATTAAATGAACACTAGATTATTGAGTTATAACACTGACTCTATACAACTTGGTATAGAACAACGAAACGGGACAGTTCCAAGGCAGTAGTGCACTCGACGGCGACCCAGAGTGAAGTGTGGTGGGCGTTCGCTGAGTTAACCACCAAGACTCTGTCTAGCGCGCCAAAACAGGTTCTAGGGGGCGCTACTGTCGCCTTCCAATGACGCGCTGGTTTCGTTGAGCATCCATACTCATGACCGTCTCCGACATATAAATAAAATAGAGAGCACAGTGGTAGGTAAATAAAGTGTTGCTTTTCTATGATATGATATCAAAAGTCGCATTTGCCTCATAGTCGCAATAGCCTTTCGGCTTCGTTATTCCAACCGTTAGCTAATTCTGTACTTCTTAAGAAAATCCCCATCCTCCGACCGCCTGTCGTAGTTAAAGCGGCAATAACCTTTCTCTCTATTTTTGCCCAATGTACGCTTCTACAATCCTTTCTATTTGCGTGATACTCGGTGTACAAGGAGCAAAATCTCATGCCGGGAACACACGCTTGCCAATCCTCAGCAAGCCTACAGGACAGGACGCAGCAACACGATGTAGCTCCGTCTCATTCTAACATATTATAACTGCGTCCTGCAGGCTTGGCAAGCAAGCGGCCCCGGCATTACTTATATAATAACAACAACAACAACAACAACAACAACAACAACAACAACAACAACAACAACAACAACAACAACAACATGTGAAAAGTGTCTAGCGGTAAGCAGTAAATAATAGTTCCAATATATAATCTAGAGCGCTAGAGTAGCAAGATAGTATTAAAAACATCCAGGATTAAACGTAGTAAACCTGTGTCCTGTGTACCAGAGTAGGTAACGAATTCCCACTTAATTTCTTAATTTGGCAGTGTATCCCAAGATTAACAAATTCTTTGATCATCTTCCATTTTTTTTCGAACCAGAGTTTTTTGCTCTTTTCTACTTTAACGAGGTTTGAACTAGCGATCTTCGTAATTTTTTGTCAAATTAGATGTAGAAAAACCGGTTAATTTCGTTCACGATGACTTTCACACACTTCATCACAAGTTTAACACGTGTCAGCAGACACTTTTTTGAATATATAAAGATATTATTATTACTCCTAATAATTTCTACCTTCCACACGCTAAAGGGAAGGATTCAACCATGTCCAGCGGGCGTATGATAGTTGCTTTTATCACGCGATATATAAGTGACAAAGCATCCGTCGCGTTTTGACAAATGCGAGTGTCAGTGACAGATGCTTTACCACTTCTTTACAACGTGATAAACGCAACCATCATAGGCCCTGTTGTCTATAAGCACCCATAGAACCCAATAATTTGGATTGTTTGTTCCATTACATTCCTAGAATCGCCTATGAAATCATAATTAAAGTATAAGTATATAAGGAACGACAAAAATTAGGCATTAACCACAGCCTTATTGGCACAGGAAAATAAATCTTGAATTCTTAGAGCTGTTTCTAAATATAGTCTGAGTAGGTAGACGCATACATTATGCGGCTAGAGGTCGAATAAATATAGTCTAAGCTATAAGATATGGTCACGATTATGCTGAATAGAATTATTTTAATATACCGATGGTATTTCTACTACACTTAGTTTTCTAAGGCTCCTTATCCGTAAAAAAATGCTGCTTGTTTTAGAAATTTTTCGCTATGATCAAACACGTTTCTTAACATATTATCAATGTTAATACTTAGTACAGGGCTATTGCAATTTATTGGTATGTATTTTTACAGTTCGAGTCTGACTCGCGCACCGAGGGTTCCGTACTAATACTTATCCCATCTTAACTGGCCGAGTTAAGTTTGCAACTTGGTATGTGTGATGCCGGATACCGATCACGTTCGTTGTGGGAGCCCCCTTAAATATTTATTTTATTCTGTTTTTTAGTATCTGTTGTTATAGCGGCAACAGAAATACATAACTGTGAAAATGTCAACTGTCTATCTATCAGGGTTTATGAGATACCGCCTGGTGACAGACGGACAGACAGAAGGCTGGACAGCGGAGTCTTAGTAATAGGGTCCCTTTTTTACCCTTTGGGCACGGAACCCTAAAAAGCAAGGTCCCTGACTAGACCCCGGTGGTAGCCCTCTAGCAGCTGTGATATAGGTGGGCATGTAGTTGTGCTCCTGGCTGGGTAAGGTCCTTTTTTTTTAAGCATGACTTCTTCCTTCCTTCCTTGAATTGTATTAGCTGAGCCGTCATTACCCGTGAGTCACATTTTGTGTGGGAATACAAACCCACTAACGGGAATGTCTCCGCGATACAGGTATTTAAAGTTAAGGTCGCGGGAAGCTGTTAAATGCGGGTCTTGCAGGACCATTCAACGTAATCCTCGAAGGAGGCCTTTGTCCAGTAGTTAAGTTAAAATTATGTCTGTTAGTTTTAATTCAGCTAAGAACACTTATTTTTTAAGCATGGCGTTCAGGAATACATTGTTGCGTAAGAATAAAGATTTTACATAAGTATCATAAATATCGTTTCGATCTGTACGCAAATCAAATATTCATAGAGTCTGTTTTAACTCACAATTACAGGTTGCATACAAAGTAGTCAAATCGTACTAAGTCTGCTACAAACGTCTAAGAAGAAAGCTCTTTATTTATTTATCTGACCGAATGGCATTACTTACCAAGTCGCTCAGCTACTTACTAATCTATATGTAAGAATGAATCCTAAGCGCAGAATTCGGGAAGGGCTGTCCATACTGTGGACTTTCCTGTGGACTCCACAGGAACGGAGCGGAGCGGAGCAAACGAACCAATCAGGGGCGTAATTCGATCAATTTTAGAGGGATGATGGAGATCTCTCCATTTCATCGCCATCCGTCACTTTTGACGTGTCCCTACTTGACAAGTGGCGATATCCCTATAACATCGCAACTTCGCCAATCCGGTCGCGCTTAATTTGCGTTTCCCTTGCATGTGACGGCATAAATAACAGGCACATACTTTAACTTGATCGTGTAGTGCGTGAAATTAGTTGGTTACGTTTTGTTCAAAACAGAAATTCATATGCATGAATAGCATTTTTGACAATCATTATCGCCTTCGTATTTCCTAAATGGAGATGAGATATGTCACTTGAAGCTCATCGCATTTTACAGTTCAAAGGCGATATCACTGTTATCTAATAGCGTTTTGACGTTTTGCGATCTCTCAAACGGCATTCTCGAATTAGGTCCCAGGCTGCATCTTTGTGAAGCCCAAAAGAAGTGCATTTAAATCTGACGAATGTTATTGGTCCATTTTACACAGCTCCGTTGCGCTACGCTTCTGTGGACAGGTGGCTTTAGCTATTTAGGGCTCCGTACCCAAAGGGACTATACTAAGACTGCTGTCCGACCGTCTGTCTGTTTGTCTGTCACCAGGCTGTATCTCATGAACCGTGACAGTTTAAATTTTCACAGATGATGTATTTCTATTGCCGCTATAACAACAAATACAAAAAAAAAAACATTTATTAAGTAGAGCTCCCATACAACAAACGTGATCGGATCGGTTGCGTTAACTTTGCACCTCATTTGTATGCTAACTTAACTTTACCCGGCCAGTTAAGATAGACTAGGTGCGCGAGTCCCGGCCATGGCTGGTTTTTAAATATTTCTCAACTTAATGTCCTATGCCCCCTGGATAGAGCAGAGCGAAAGGGCTTGAGCTTCGCGCTCTGCTTCGCTCCAGGTCATTCCTATCGCCTTTTCTTCTGCAGTGATCGTCCGCCGCCAAGATTGCTTAGGACAACGACTATTCCTTGGGGATCCCTGGCTAGGGCTTTCCTCGGTATGTGAGAGGGTTCCCCTACGGAACGTGTGGCCGATCCAGTTCCACTCCAGTTCCATTAGTTGATCTGCTGGTTGGTTGGAGTCTCGCTGCAGCGTTCCCACAAATCTAGGTTGGAGATTTTCTCGGGCCTGTATACACATGAAGGTTCCTATGAAAGGGAAACTAAGAAAAATAGCCGACAAGTTATATCCTCTTTTTTTTCCCCATACATATTGCTCAGATTTTGACAGAACGATGTCTGTTATAATTATATATAAATATGAAAGTTCTTCAACAATTAGATGCTGTTTTCATCGTGAGAGGGAAGGACCAGGGATATTCTGACTAACTATTTCGGCTCAGTGACCCAAACAGGACCTTAGCCTCCGAAACGAGAGCAAGCCACTTGTCCCGATCCTGCGCAGTTTCTCGCCAGTTTTCGGCTTAAAGCTTACGCAGATCCACCTTCAACAAGTCTCCCCAACGGTACCTGAGACGATCGACCGTGCTCTTTCTTTCCTGGGATATTCACACCATTTTTTTCTATGCTCTTTGCATGTAGTTTTGGTTTCTCACCCAATTGATGTCAGTCTGTCTGTTAGTTGTAAAAGATTATCTTCTATTTGTTATTAATAGCTGAAATGATCAAAGAATAGTAATTATACTGTGATTGTTATACGATTAACAACAAATACTAAACATATAATCAAAACCCTCTTTTTTCTGAGATATCAAAATTAACGTTTCTTGATCCAGTCTGGAGACGTACTGAAAAAAGGGCAAGTCAAGAGTACTCTAAACCGACGAGCATGCATGAGGAATTAATGAATGTTGATGAAGCAAAAGATGTATGTCAGGATCGTAGCAGGTGGAAAGATGTGGTCTCTACCTACCCCGTTGGGAAAAGGCGTGATTATATGAATGTATGTATCAAAATTAGAGGTAAGTAATGTTCGCCCCTGATATTTGCACTTCAAAGACACATGATGACTTGCTTGTCATTTTACACTGAAACACATTCACTGAAATCTTTATCAACTGTGTTGTGAATCTTTATGCAACGTTTTCATTGCAATATAATCCAGAAACTTATAAAGATGACAATGAATAAAATTATCTTTATCTACACCCATCTTGTTAAATTCCTGTAACAAGTTCAGATATTACACATAGGTAAGGACCTACATTACTTGGCAGCGACCAAAATCAGAGATGTAATTTCATAACAGTACCACCGGAGCCACGCGAGGACACCATTACAGTATCAATTTGGAATTTTGATCAAAATTTATACTGTAATGGTGACGGGAGGTCGCCGCGCGAGTCACTATCAGACTGGCAGGACTGAGTGTTTCATATTTTCATAAAAGAAAATCTATGAAAATGATTATGAATATGTGTGTAGATAAATTAGTGTATGCAACTGTACAGTTAGGTCTTAAAACACTCGTGTGATCCTATTATGAAACTCGCCTACGGGTCGTTTAATAAAACCACACTCGTATTTTAAGACCTCTCATTATGTAGCAGTTGCATAAACTACTAGGTATAGTAAGTTAACTACGTGTTGACACTAATATAATGTTGTTTTAGTTAATGTCAACTTAACTGTAAATTACACATTAATTGTACAATTTAGCCATTATGTAGTTTGTATAGGCCTGTAAGACGAGCGCAAAAACAAATCAAATTATAAATAAATTAAACCGAACACTTTTTGTGCTCTTTGCCTTGACTAATTCGTATAAATCTAAAAGACCAACAGTCAATCAAGTTTTAATGCCTCTACGCCCTTTTCAATTATATCAGAATACGATAATGACTGTCATATCAAGCGCCATAGATAAACAAGTTTTTATTCAGTTGACTCTATTAATAGATTTAAATGACTATCGATTCAAATTCAAGTAGGTACGTATTTGCCGATTTTTTGTATGTTATAGTTAGGCATCGGAAAATCGGATGCTTTTATACCTAAACTTTGGCGGCGGCTTTGTTGTTCAGTTGTAGGTATAGGCGGCTTTGTTTGAGGTATCAGTGAGATAGCAATAGGATTTTGTCAACTTTAGGTAAATATGCACCAGAATTTCCGATCCCTAATTATAGTATGTACAGCGACTAATAAAGGTAAATATAACTTTGGTATGGTAACTAATATAATAGTTTTTAGGGTTCTGCTATGGATTGTAGAAGGGAAGGAGTAGCATCTTTCATAGGAGAATGGCTGTCTGTCGTATGGCATGCCTAACGAGCGAGCGAAGCGAGCAAGCTGCGGAGGCCTATATCGAGTGGTCGAAAACTGGGTCTCGTTCGTGATCCATAACATAACATAACAAAACATCGCTTAGCGACAAAGCCCTTTCAATAAATAAAAAAAAAAAAAAAACATAACAAAACAATTTTAGCACTTTAAATACTAGAAATATCACAATTATGCGCATCACTCATTCGACAGTTGAATCTTAGCCACCAAAAACGATAGGACAAATAATATTTAGGACAAACGATAATAGGAACAACAATTTCGGCAAATAAAAAATATGCGGAGCAAAGTTTATACCATACCAAAATACGTTATGGGACACAAGAATAGCCGATCAACGATTTTATGCCGATATTAGTTCGGTCACATAGAGACCACTATGGGTGACCTTACAAACGGTCCGGTAGTTTTGAATTTTTGATATGTTGTCTAGGATGGTTAGTCAGTGTTTAAAATGCAAGATGCACAATCAATCCCCCCCCCCCCCCCTCCGCGCCCGCCGCCATATTGAAAAAACCGGCACTTCATATTTTTGCTCATATCTTCCTTTAGGAGCATTTTAGCTAGAAGAAAGCTTCGACAATGTTATAGAGAGTTAAATTTACTACATTCTCCATTTTATATTTTGTTTCTAGGATAGATAGTTACGGAGATATGCACGTTTAAAAAAACTTAAGAAATTGCAATTTACCGGACCGTTTGTAAGGTCAAAATCCTTTATTCACTGGATTATATAGACCCTAGGAGAACATTTGAAAAGTGTCCAGCGCTAAGCAGTAAATGATAGTTCCAAAAGGTTCCACAAGCGGCACTGGAGCAGCTGGAGTGAGTGAAACCGTCTACCGTCCATAAACTGCAGGATAGTAAACCTCGACTTATGGAGGCAAGAGGTATTTCACATCTTTGCTTCGCGTTGTCAAAACGTCAAAACAATGAAGACTCGTGATTGATTATTGTGTTTTTTTTTTAGAAAATGTTTAAAATAGAAGAAAAACTGGAAAAATCGGTAACCATTCCAGCGTTTTCACTTTCATAAAAGGTAGCTGATTTGATCAGTCAGGAACAGGGAACTAGTCTAGCTCTCTTGCAACACTAGCGCCACCAACTTAACACCTTTCAGCGGACACTTTTGGATATAATGAGGATGCTGCTCCTCCCCTAATACACTCCATAGGTTCTGTACCCTGAGGTATCAACGAGACTATATTGGCCGGGTGCAGAGATCGTGTAGGGAAAGCGAAAATTATCAAAGCGCTTGATGTGGCTAAAAGCGGTAACTTTGGCCGCTCTGTTTCTGTCAAACGTCATACTTTATTTCAGTCATAATGCTTACGTTTTCTGCTATAAAATAATAAACTGAAATAAAATGGGTCACGATAGCTGTGTAAAAGTGTCTTGTATGTTGCACCGTAACTCTTCCACATTTGTAACGTGATGTGAAAAAACTAACAGCTTCCCTTTACTCTCAGTTTGAGGCTGAAACCTTATGTTGTGACCGATGCTTTGGAAACCAGTTTTGATAATAGTAGTAGTTTTTCAATTATCTGGAAACAAACATAATAAAACATTATTTTTTTCTTTTAACCTGTAAGGAAACAACAAAGAAGTAAATTGACATAATAATAATTACTTTCTTCAATAAAGCTAAGAACCAAATGTTTCACATTAAAAACAAACAGATTTTGCACTTGTTAGGTGCTCTACAATCAATATTTTCAATTATTTACCCTCATTTTGTTGCGTCCATTATTTAACACTTTTGACAGAGCGGTCAAAGTTGCGAACGCTAGGCGGCGCTGACGTCGTGCATCCGGCCAATATTTAAGACTTTGCTATCTGACAGTCAGAAGGCCTAATAATAAGGCCAAAAAAGCTCGCTTCACGAGCACGCATTCTATAGCTAGAATACTATTATATTTTTTATTAAGTTATAAATGATTTTTACGTACCTATTGACGTGTAATATTGAAAATATTATAAATAAATGAATATGAATTAATTAGTTGATATTTTTACAAAATGACTTGATATTTAAAAGGACCCCTTGTACGCGAATTTGACTCACACGCTAGGTCCGTTTCTTCGAGATAGTATAATTATAAGTTAGTAATAGTACATTACGTAAAAAGGGTGGTAAACGAGGAATTACAAACGAGTGTCTATTAGAAGCCCGAAGCCGAAGCCGAGGGCTTTAATGACACGAGTTTGAAATTCCGTTACCACCAGAGTCACATACGACGTTTTTCATCACACTTGGGAGGAAAAAAAATAAACAGCAGTCAATACCAAAATAATTATAAAACAAAACTTTCTAAATATTATATTTAATACAATTTAATAATGCTTCTATTAAGTGCGGCGTTTGTACCTTCTTGAATTGAGGAATAATATATATAGGTTAAGCAAAACGATTTTCTCGTAGCAGAGTAGGTAAATTGAGAAGACATGGCGGCAGATATTTCAGAAAACAAGATTTACTCCAAGTATTAAGGGCGACCTGAAACCAAATAACTAAATAATTATCTGAAACCAAATAACTAATAATCTTACTAAGTATAAGTTAAGTAAGTACTTTGAGAAAAAATCTCAATTCAGTCCTTTAATACAAAGTTTTTTATTGTTACATTCTGTACCGTCAGCTTTGTTTCATGAAATTTCAAGACAATTCAATCAAAAGGAATCACTTTAAAATATAAGCAAGTTTAAAATTTACATATACATATTATGTAGCTAAGTATTCTCGAGTTACCATAGTTGTTAAATATTCATCTTCAATAAAATCCAGTTAAGACTTCGCATTTCTTTAGATTTGTCTGTTGCCGCCTTGTTGCCGCGTTGATAATAATTTCGAGCGGAACCCTTTCCTGAGAGATTATTTTATTTCATGTGATAGCATCAATTATATAGTCAATTCATTTAATTTTTCAGAAATACATCGAAAAAACGATAAACAACGCGATTAAATTCACCATAAATCACAGTAACACACCATGTAAAGCCTGACCAGAAATATATGAGGATGCGCCATATTGCGGAATTTCACTGGAACTAATTTCTTACACTGGCAATGATTTTATGATGGTTTGTCAACTATGTCAATGTCATTCGTGGTGATTACTTTAAAAGACAAATATATAAAATTATCCAAAGAAAATGCCGAAAATCATTCACAGTCGTGATCTTAAGATTATAAGTTAAGTGTAAGTTACATGTATTTACTACACGAAAAACAGTCAGGAAAAGTGCATTCCATTAAATGATATTACGAGGTTAACATAGTGGAACTGACAGGTATTTAAAACTAATGTCATTATAGTGGGTTGCGATTGGTTGCAAAATTGTTGCCATATAAATCTTATAAATAGCGCCCTCTTGACAATCCTCATATATTTATGGTCAGGCTAGTACATATTTTTTTCCGATTTCTGCCGCCATGTTACCGCCGGCCAATCAGAGGCCGTTCCTGTAGACTATCTATAGATAATGTTAATATTGCGTTTGGATATTGTATAATGAGCGACAAAAACACAAAATACGAAATTAATTATTAAAATAGAAATTTACAAAATGCAATAAAACAAATGAAAATATATTAATTAATATCATGGGAATACGTGTTTATATACTTTTATGATAATCTCTTCTCATTAAACAAGCATTTAAGACATGAAATTAGAAAGATAGTAACTTTTTAATAAAAACGGTACGCAATATTAAATTTAAATTACCGTGTAGCGTAGTAACTTGTACATTCAGCTATAAAGATGTGATGTGTGTTTCTTAATTTAATGCTTTGTTAGCGTGTCCTCGTTGCACAGATTACCTGCGCCGGGGATTCTTGTAACTTGCCTTCTTAAGACAAATCAACACTACATTTTAAGTCAGTCAGCCAATGAACTGACTAGGTTGACGAAAAAAAAGGAGCCAAAGATTGACTTATCGACCACACTTGCCGCACCGATTAAGGTTAAACATACAAAACCACCGTGACCTGGATCACCGGGATCAATAAGCCAATCAAAGTCATCTTTTACACCCGTGGTACAAAATAACTGGCTAAACTATGTTAGACCTCTTTCTTCAAGTGACCAAAGGATAGCAGTTTCATATTTTTTCACCCCGTCAATAAAGTGATGGCCAACAGACCAGTTCCCGAGTCTCTGGCTTGCTATCGCGCCCGTAGCCGAGACGCTATCCGATTTTCTATGGTATAGCTACCATGAAGTTTCAACGTTTTGCAGATTGTGAAGGAGGACGATGACGATGATCACATGACCACGGCTGCTACGCTAACTAAGCAGAAAAAGTCGTTAGACACATTGAATTTAGCCCCTGGTACTCGGCAAACATGAACCACGGAAGCTACCAGAATCTATCACTGTCGGTCGTAATGGCGACCATGTCTCGCGACGCCGCGGGCGCGCCGCGTAAGCATCGCTTATTTTTATTACTTACTTTTAATATTACCCTCAATGAGGAAGACTTCTTAAGGGCCCTTCAGAGTTGTAAAATCATAATAATCTTTTTAGGGTTCCGTACCCAAAGGGTAAAAACGGGACCCTATTACTGAGACTTCGCAGTCCGTCCGTCCGTCCGTCCGTCCGTCCGTCCGTCTGTCACCAGGCTGTATTTCAAGAACGGTGATAGCTAGACAGTTGAAATTTTGACAGATGATGTACCTATTTCTATTGCCGCTATAACAGCAAATACTAAAAATAAAATAAAATAAATATTTAAGGGGAGCTCCCGTACAACAAACTTGTTATAGATTATGGTACGGAACCCTTCATGCGCGAGTCGGACTCGCACTTGCCCAATTTTTGCTTTACAGTAGCCGGGTGTATTATTCCCTATAGCAATTTGTGGATAGATATAACCTTGCGGCCTACTTCGAAGTTCATATTTTGCCATTCCTTTCATTTCTTAGTTAAACAATATTTTAATGAGCGCGAGAGCAAGATTCGAAGACTTCGGAAAAGTCCTTCGGAGTTAAATGACATTCAATTATCACATATGTATCTTGTAAAAAGCTTGTACTTAAGTGTGTTTAAGTGTTTGTTACTTCTTCACGCTCAAACGGGGGCACAAATTTGGATAAATTTTGCCATGTAGGTAGCTGACACCTTAGATTAACATATAGGCTACTTTTTATCCCGAAAAAAAATAGTGTTCCCGTGGGATGAGCGGGTAGCACCGCGCGACGCAAAGTACGCTAGTGAGATAATAATTGCGATCATGTCCTGGAAGCTTTTTCTTGCGAACGCCTGTATGTAGGCAGGTACAGTCAAGGAAATTGAAACATGTACTTTTTTCGCTCCTGTCACAACGACAATAAGAGTCAAAAGCGAACCGCGTTTGAGTACGTAAAACATTTATTGATGATGTTTCACCTGCGACTGCAAACAGTTCTGCAGTTTTGCACTGTTGGAGCTTCACGTACAGTACAAGGTTAATGAAAATTGTCGTATAAAACTATACGCTAAAATTCAAGAAGTTTTATTAAATTAACCGTTTTGTTTATGTGGGACCTACTGAGATGCAGGGCCTCTTAATAAGTTTAAGTGTGCATTAACTTCATATTTGCGCCTGCACTTGAAATAAACGTTAGAATAAAATGGGACAAAAATTACAATCTATCATACAAATTACTGCAGTGGCTGCAAGTATTATAATTATTATCCTACATTATAGTAATGGGAGCGAAAATGTCGGGAATACATATTTTGTTTAGTTATATCTCGATTT
The DNA here is from genome assembly GCA_932273695.1 of Apotomis betuletana. Taxonomy (NCBI): domain Eukaryota; kingdom Metazoa; phylum Arthropoda; class Insecta; order Lepidoptera; family Tortricidae; genus Apotomis; species Apotomis betuletana. The sequence continues at coordinate 4,384,977 of OW026303.1, read as the reverse complement.
TTCTCATAGAAAGCACGTGTATCGGTTTTTTAAGGACGGTTTCAGAGACATTTTTTTTTATTCTAAATAGCCATGCATTTAACCTTGATTGCACCTGATGTTAACCACTCAATTGCTTCGAATTTTGAGTTGGACTCTATTCATATACTAAAATAAGAGCGATGACAGGTAGCCGTAGTTACCAAAAGCAATCTAGTGGTTAAGTGACAATAAGGCCTAAGATGGAGCTTGCTTAGCTAGAAGAAGACTATTCACTCTCGACTTGAAGAGATCCAAGTTATATTTATCGGGGAACAGGTGCGCAGGAAGAGAGTTCCATTCCTTAGCTGTCCTCATAAGGAAAGTAGACGCAAAGCGATTCGTACGTATCAGTGGTATATCGACAACATACGTGAGGGTGGAATCCAAGTCCGCCCCGAGTGTTGTATTGTCTGAACGGAGACGGTGGAATTAATTCGTGCAGTCCTAGTGCACACTCACCAAAGTGTATCCGGTAGAAAACCGACAAACATGAAACTTTCCTGCGGTGATCGAGGTTTTGCAGATTTTTCTGAACTAAGGCAGGGTCGCCAATAAGGTCGCCAACTCTATAACAGGTAAAATAGAGTCGAAAAGTGGTAGACCACATTTTTGGTTGACTGTACCTCGGTCAACTTCGCCTCGGTCAACTTCGCGATAGTGTGGAACCGGGGTTAAACTTTCATGCAAAAACTAGGTATTTCATGCCTATTTACAGGTCAATCAAATACCCAAATGTCATCCGTCATTTTAATATGTAAACAATTGGCAGTGTACAAATATAAAACAATGTTATTTTGATACTTCTTTTTTTATCACAGGCCTTTAACCACCAAAACTGCTGTAGGTGCATTAATAGAAATAGATGCAGGTAATTTCTACATCAAATAATCTATATATATAAACGGATTTGTCCTGACTGACTGACATATCAACGCAGAGCCGAAACTACTGAACTTAGAACTTTGAAAATTCTACAGTAGGTCAAGTATATTATGTATGCAAGGAATAAGAAGGGATATTTCAAAACTCATCCCCTGAGGGGTTAAATTGGGGTTGAAAGTTTGTATGGAAAATGCGTAATTTTAGAGTAAGAGTCTTAATACTTTGCATACACACTTTAAATATAGAATGAAGAAAAGTAATTTCAGCATTTTTGAAAATTCATCCTGCAATGGGGTCTAATTGGGGTTGAAATTTTGTATGAGAAAAATTGCAGTTTTTGAGTAAGAGCGATTATATTTCGTATTTAGGCCGTGCATTAAAAAATATTAAAACTAATTTCAGCATTTTTTTAAATTCATCCCCTAAATTGTTCAAAATAAAGATTAAAGTTTGTATAAGAAACGTAGCATTCTTTGAGTATGAGGTATATTTTGGGGGTATAGACTCTTACTTTTTAAACTAACGTAATCTATATATATAAAAGAAGAAACTGACTGACTGACTGACTGATTGACTGACTGACATATCAACGCACAGCCCAAACCGCTGGTTCTAGAGAGTTCAAATTTGGCACGTAGGTTTCGTATAAGGTGTAGGGGTGCACTAAGAAAGGATTTTTCAAAACTCACCCCCTGAAGGGGTGAAATGGGCTTCCAAAGTTTGTGTGGGGAAACAAGATTAGTTTGACCATTTTATTCGAAACTTCACAGGAGTATTTCTAACGATAAATGAGTTTTAAATTCCGACGTGGCGGACGTGAGTTACCATCTCCCCTGTTGGGGTGAAATGGGGTTGAAATGTCTAAACACTAAACCGCTGGTTCTAGAGAGTTCAAATTTGGCACGTAGGTTCCTTATAAGGTGTAGGGGTGCACTAAGAAAGGATTTTTCAAAACTCACCCCCTGAAGGGGTGAAATGGGCTTCCAAAGTTTGTGTGGGGAAACAAGATTAGTTTGACCATTTTATTCGAAACTTCACAGGAGTATTTCTAACGATAAATGAGTTTTAAATTCCGACGTGGCGGACGTGAGTTACCATCTCCCCTGTTGGGGTGAAATGGGGTTGAAATTTCTAAACACTAAACCGCTGGTTCTAGAGAGTTCAAATTTGGCACGTAGGTTCCTTATAAGGTGTAGGGGTGTACTAAGAAAGGATTTTTCAAAACTCACCACCTAAAGGGGTGAAATGGGGTTCCAAAGTTTGTATGGGGAAACAAGATTAGTTAGACTATTTTATTCGAAACTTCACAGGAGTAATTCTAACGATAAATGAGTCTTTCAGGTTTTTTAAAAATTCAACACCTATAAGGGATAAATGTGGTGACAAAGTCTGAAAATCAACATGGGTATTGTTTTTATGGTTTATCGGGTCGCTGATTACGAAAACCGCAACGATTTTAAAATCCAACGTGGCGGATGTGAATTAAAATCTCCCCTGTTGGGGTTGAAATGTCTAAATGCTAAACCGCTGGTCTAGAGAGTCCAATTTGGCACGTATGTTCCTTATAAGGTGTAGGGGTGCACTAAGAGAGAATTTTTCAAAAGTCGTCCCCCAAAGGGGTGAAATGAGGGTCCAAAGTTTGTATGGGGAAACAATATTAATTAAACTGGAGGAAATGGAGTTGAAATGTCTAAATACTAAACCGCTGGTTCCAGAGACTCCAATTTGGCACGTAGGTTCCTTATAAGGTGTAGGGGTGCACTAAGAGAGAATTTTTCAAAAGTCACCCCCCAAAGGAGTGAAATGGGGGTCCAAAGTTTGATTGGTTAAACTATTTTATTCGAAACTTCACAGGAGTATTTTTAACGATAAATGAAAAAACACGTGTTTCAGTTTTTTTTTTAAATTCAACCCCTAAAAGGGAGAAATGTGGGGGCAAATTCTGAAAATCAACATTGGTAATGCTTTTATGGTTTAACGGATCGCTGATTACGAAAACCGCAACGATTTTAAAATCCAACGTGGCGGACGTGAATTAACATCTCCCCTGTTGGGGTGAAATGGGGTTGAAATGTCTAAATATGAGTATGGGTGTAATTTTTATGGTTTCTTGGGACGTTAATTACGAAAATGCCACCGATTTTGAAATTTTATATTGTGGACATGAAAATTCTTGAAAGCATTTGCGCCAAATTGCAGCATTTGACCGATTTAATGGTCCAGTAGTTTTGCAGCAAATCGGTTGTAACAGACGGACTGACAGACAGCTACACGTGATCCTATAAGGGGGTTCTATTTTTGCTTTTGAGGTATGGATAGACCCGCGTTACCTAATAGATTAAAAAAATAGTATTTGGTGGCATCTCGATCGTCGTCAATCGGTACCTAGGCGGGCGGCGCGTTATGATCGGGAAACTTCCTGCATCCGTAATAAATACATTCAAGCTTTTCAATAGTTATGTTAAGTCATTTCAGAATTCAGAATTACGTTTATCTGGCTCGGAGTAATACATTTTTCATTCATCAACGAAGAGAACCTCAATATCTTACAATAGAACATGACGTAACTTAGAACATGGCTTAGAATCATTAAACCAATCTCGAATATCCCAAGTCGATAAGCGGAGCCTCGGGACATTATAAAAGCTTTATACAAATAAAATGCACACATATCCCGGTGTCTTAACTTCACTTCGAGTTATGAATTTTGAAGTGAATTTTATTTGGATACAGTAAAAGCTGAGATCGCTTGAGTTGAGTGCTTGAGTTTTCGGTTTGATTTGTTAAAGTGGAGTTGTGATAACATAAAAAGTATTTCCCAGTAATATTAGAAAAGCGAAAGTCTGTGTATGTTTGTTACTTCTTCACGCTAAAACGGCTGGACGGATATCATATGCATGAGGGAAATGCAGATTGCAGATTATACCCCAACTTAACAAATAAGCCTACTTTCAATCCTGAAAAAAAGAGCATTGTTCCCGTAGGATGATGTATATTATATAGGCACGCGAGCGAAGCCGCGGGTTAATGCTAGTTTATGTTATATTTTCGTTCCATTTAGTTCCGTTGCAGAGCGTTTTCCTAAAAAAACCTGAATCCCTGTTTCTTTCAGAACTTGAGGTGGGTTTTTGGGTTCATCCTACTCAGAATCAGAGCATTTTCAATTTGAAGAATAAAAAAAGTGTCCCTAAATTGGTATGGGAATTTTAGTTTCCACTTTATGTACCTAACCCTCGTGCAAACAAAAAATAATAATAATGAAACGGACGAATTTAAGACATTTTTATTATTATTTGGAAAACTCCATGCAGCCTGTGCAAAAAAATTAAATAAAACTTTAAAAACATAAAATATGACGTTTAAACGTCGATTCAAATAAATATAAGACGACATATACCTACAGTTTGAATGATAATACGTAACGAGGATATTTTATTACGATCCATTAAAATAAATTTGCAAAACTAGACCTTGATGAAATCAACCTTAATCACTTTCGATTAAACCCTGAAATTACTTTCATTTATCGTTAAGTTAATTGTCGTCAACGAATACCTGGTTATTGCGCTACAAACTTAAATTTGCGTTTGTCAAAATGACTACCTTCAACATTCCAACAAAATATTCTACAGAACTGCGGTTATTCCATTGTTATTCAACGGCAAATGTAATAGTTCTGTGGTACATAATAAATGTCATTATTATTACATTTAGAATAAATAATTCATTGTTGCGGGCTTTTCCTTGAAGGCTTTCGTAGTACAGGATCTCTTGACGGATGCAATCGAGTTAAAACTGATCTTACTACGTGAACTCACTTTTAAAGAGATTGTGTAATCTCATTAAAACATTTCTTGAAGTCGAAACTTCCTTAAAGCGTTACGTAGAAATTACCATCGATCGTGAATACGTTTTGTCGCTGTATTTAAAATAAGGAAAATATAAGAAGATAAATGACAAACGATTGGTTCGAATGTTTGATTGATAAAAAATTCAACATGCCTGTTAAAAGCTACAAAAGTAAAAAGCTCAAGAAACATTGAAATGCGTAACAAGGCGGAAAATAATGTTATTAAAACTATCGTGAGACATCTTTACTAATTATAAAAACGGTATAAACGGTAGTGGGTCGCGAGTCGCGTAGCAGCACGGATAACTACCCCTGATGAAGAGCTCCAAATGAGTTCGAAACATGTCGGGCCGTTCCTGACATTTTTTTTTTACGTGAGTTTATATCGTTTTTATAATTAGTAAAGGCGGAAAGACCGGGAACCGAACCCGGTACCGGATTACCGGTCCAGCATGTTAACTTCCCTACCACCGTAACATTAGATAGCCTTTCGAATTTTTCCTTATGCTTTGTGTGTCGATCTTTGCATTGTTTATTTGAAAGGCCTTACACTTTTAATTTAGGAGCTTTGATCATTTTAACGAACATGTCATGTCAGCTCCAGCAGCCCTTACACGCTGGACTGGCAATCCAGAGGTACCGGGTTCGATTCCCGGTATTTTCCGCTAGGTTACGCATTAATTTTTTTCTTTGTGCTTTGACATTTGTATCAATGGTTTAATATAAAAATTGTGGTGTGTACCCACATTAGAAATAATGAGACATTACATGTTTCATAAATTTATCGCTATAAAAACTCTAACTAACAACCGTTGTTAATTTTGTCACACATTTTAATCAGTTCGCGAAATTGCTACATTTATTTTGTAAACTGGTTTCATAAAGCTTTCGTAGCGCAGGTGTTCAGTGTCATGCAAATTGTATACTGTCGCTAAGATAGATCGATTTTATATTTGCATTAAATTACCTGATGTAGCAAGGTCGTTGTAAAGTTGTTGCGACGCATTCCGAGGTTATGGGTGAAGCCCGAGCGTAGTTTCAGTCGCGTAATTTCGGTCGCGCCATACATCAAGTCACACTAAGTATGGCACATTTGGTGTCGAGACCTTGGGCCCGTGGGGTCCAAGCGCTAGAATTATTTTTAAAGAGCTTGCTAAACGGCTCGTCGACACCACTGGTGACCAAGGGGCTGGCAGTTTCCTCGCTCAGCGTCCACCGAGGTAATGATGCCAGCGTCTTTGGTACAATGCCACGGGGGCCATGTGGGATGAAGTTACTCACGTCCGCAGGAATTGCCACCAAAACCCTGCACGTGTCCCCCGGGTGGCGCTAAACGAGTAACAACCTTGGCTGCTGTACTTGTTGTTGTAAAACAACCTCACAGCACGATAATCGAGTCGTTCCTACGAATATTCTGCGAATGCAAATTAACACGAGAAGATGAATCCGCACAATGCTACAAATAGCCCCCCCTCCGAAATTAACATTGGGCCTTATTTAAGAATTTGCCAGCTGAACATTGAGGGAATCAGCTCGGCGAAGTGCGAAGTTTTGCACAAAATCTTGACGAAACACCAGGTGGATATCTTACTATTACAAGAGACGCACACAAAAGACATGCAAGATCTAGAGTCCAGAGGTAAGATTCCAGGGTACAACGTCATTACCGCACTAAACCACGCCAAGTACGGAATCGCAACCTATGTGAGAGAGGGCCTGGCAAACATCAAAATATTACCAACAAGTGAGAACCCTAATTTTTTCACCACGGCAATCGAAGTAAACGATATCTCCATCGTAAATATCTACAAACCCCCCGCTCAGTCATGGGGAGATGGAATACCTGTGCTACCGCACCCTTCTGTGTACGCGGGAGACTTTAATAGCCACCACACCTCCTGGCGGTACAATACAAATGACAATAATGGCGTTCAATTGTCTCATTGGGCAGAAGAAAACAACTTCCACTTGGTTTTCGATGCAAAAGACAAGGGATCTTTCAGGTCAGCCCGTTGGAAGAAAGATTACAACCCAGATCTGACATTTGTTTCATGTGAACCCACAGGCGTTCCACTGCCGATCACTAGAAAGATACTGTCAAATTTCCCCAACAGCCAACACCGCCCTGTGTTGATGAAAACCGGAAATCATATCCCATTAATGCAATCAATGCCTCTCGCCAGGTGGAACTTTCAAAAGGCGAATTGGGCTGGTTTTTCAAAGGACATTGACGCTGCTATTCGATGGATCCCACTTAGAGCCGAAAGCTATACGAGGTTTGTGGGACTTATCACCAAAGTGGCAAAGAATTAAGCACGTTCCGCGAGGTTATAGAAATACCTATGTTCCTGGCTGGTCTGAAAATAGCGAGGAGCTCCACAAACAATACCAACTTACCGGAGATCAAGAGATAGGACAACAGCTCTTGGACTCGCTGGACTCGGAGCGCAGGAACAAATGGATAGACACGGTGGAAAGGATGGATTTTAGAACTTCTAGTAGGAAGGCCTGGAAAGTTTTGAACAAATTAACTGGCAAATTGGGTCCAAAAAATGTATGTGTAACCCAGAAACTGACCAACGCGATAGCGAACCAAATCGTGGAGACGTCACGTGCCAGAGGAGATAAACCACATACTAAAACAGTAAAGAAGCAATGACAAAACCTAAAGAGAGAACTTTCTGCTGATGATGCCATTTCAAAACCTTTCTCGGTAGAGGAAACATCTTCTTCCATTAAACTCCTTAAATTGGGCAAAGCAGCTGGCCAGGACGGTGTCTACAACGAATTCATCAAGAACCTAGGGCCTCACTGTAGGACCTGGCTGACTACCTTCTACTCAGACATCTTAGCCAGAAACAAACTACCTCCCACTTTCAACTACGCCAAAATAATAGCCATCCTAAAGCAAAACAAACAAGCGGACGACCCACGGAGCTACAGACCAATAGCTTTACTTAGTTCCCTCTATAAACTCCTGGAAAAACTAATCTCAGGCAGAATTGTACCCCTCATTAACAACATCGTCCCGCTGGAGCAGGCTGGTTTCAGAGAAGGTCGTAACTGCGCGGACCAGGTGCTGTCCCTCACGACACACATTGAGGCTAGTTTCCAACAACAACAAAAACCTGTGGCAGTTTTCGTGGATTTATCTGCAGCCTATGACACGGTATGGCGCCATGGTTTGCACCTAAAGTTACTAAATGCTGTCCCCTGCCGTCGAATTACTGACCTAATAATTAACATGCTGAGTAACAGAGAATTCGTGGTCCACCTGGGTGATAAGCAGAGCCATCCTAGAAAACTAAACAATGGCCTCCCTCAAGGATCTGGACTGGCGCCGCTGCTTTTCAACCTTTACACTCACGATCTGCCCGAAACGGCATCCAGAAAGTTTATATATGCTGACGATATTGCCCTGACCTACCAGCATAGAACCTTTGGATTCTCGGAAACTCAACTTACCGCCGACCTGCAGGTGCTAAATAAGTATTTTAAAAGGTGGAGACTAGTGCCCAATGCTTGCAAAACGGAGATATCCGCCTTCCACCTGAACAAAAAGCTAGCCTCTTATAGCCCCACTGTACTTTTTGATGGCAAACCACTCGCATATAACCCACAGCCCAAATACCTCGGCGTAACACTTGATCGGTCCTTGACGTACAACTCCCACCTTAGCAAGTTAAGTAAGAAATTGGGAACTCGGAATAACATCCTCCACAAGTTAACTGGCACCACATGGGGAGCTAGTGCAGATGTGCTACGCACAACAGGTCTCAGTTTGGTCTACTCCGCGGGGGAATACTGCGCGCCCATATGGCTAAACAGCGCCCATGTGGGGAAGGTGGACGTCCAACTTCGAAGAACTATGCGCTGCATATCCGGCACCATACAATCGACTCCTATCCAGTGGCTGCCAACTCTAAGCCATATTCCCCCAACACATCTAAGGAGACAACAAGCCCTACTTGCGGAAGCAAACAAGATTGCTGCAAATCCAAACTTGCCCGTCCATAAGGAATTCAGCCGCCCTCCCAAGCAACGCCTCAAGTCTCGATGCCCACCCTACAACACGGCGCAGGATTTAGTTGAGCACGGTTTCAACATCACGAGATGGAAGGAAAAATGGCTGACCAACTTGCCTAAGGGTGCTCATGCAAATTTCAACCCTACAAGTATACCACAGGGCTTCTCGGCACCGAGACGGGAATGGTGCCAACTAAATAGAATCCGCACTGGACACGGCCGTTGTGGCGAGTTCATGTTCAGGTGTGGATGGCGTGAAACACCGAAATGTGATTGCGGGGCACCGGTTCAGTCCATACACCACATCGTCCACGATTGCCCACGACGTAAATACCCTGGAGACTCCCTGGACTTACTAACATTAGGTGGAAACGCAGCCCAATGGGCGAAGAACTTGGATGTTAATTTGTAAACAGACTCGAAAATAAAGCCATACGATAATAATAATAATAATACGGGGGCCATTTTTAGACTTAGTTTAGATTTAGGTCTCAGACCATTTAGATAGACTTATTTTTATTGGGTTTATTATATAAAATAACTACCATAAATACAATGATACATATATTTACATACTATAAGATGATAAGATGATGATAGATATAAAATTTAACTTCATTGCATAAAAATATAGTATGGCGCGACCGAAATTACGCTCCTCAAATTCGCTCGTCTGGCTTTACCCGTATGCCAAGACAGGCTCACTACGCGTTGTGAGCCGCGCTAACAGCCTATATCACTGCGCGCCAATGCCTACCAGCCTTCGCCGTCAGCTTTTATCCGGTGAAGATTAAACGACATACCTAACCTTGTGTAGTATTCTATTCTGTAGCCACGCTGCAATATTTAAGTACCTATCGGAAGCCTTAGTCCTTAGGACCTTCGATAAAAGCTATTCATAATACTAGGAATATCTACAAAAATCTAAATGCATGAAAATTGAAAACTTTGTCAAAAAATTTCATAGCCATTTTCCGTATTCGTCCGACCGCTTGTGTTTAGATAGCAAATATGGCAAAGTTTCAATTTAGCCAAAATAATAAAAATAATGATGTTGACAATGAATAAAAATGGTAGAAAAATAATTATTGTTAACTTTTTTTCTATCAAAAGACGGAAAATATGGATATGAAAGCTATTTTCTGTGTTCGTCCATCAATTTTATTTTTTTCCTCTGTCCTTTAACCAGGAAGGAAATTGTAGTCTAGAGGAAAGTTGTAATTTAGGGAATATAATCAAAATAGTAATGATGGTGATGAGAAAAATAATTATTGTATTTTTTTTTTCCTAAAAACTGTAATACTAACGTATCATGGTTGACGTGTAATGTTTTTCTTAGCTTATTTCTGTGTCCCATATCCGGGCAAAACCCTTCTTCTCATATTTCACGTTATTCATGAATACATATTGTCAGGAGCGGTCCGACAAGTTTCGAACTCGTATGGAGCTCTTCATCAGGGACTGTAACCCGTACCGCTGTACGGGTCACACGGAAACATGTCGGGCCGTTCCTGACAATTTCACGTGAGTGTAAACCGCTTAATACAATAATTAAATATGTCTCACGAAAGTTTTAATAAGATTATACACAGATCCGTAGTAAGGGTATTATATCTCGTCATAGTTATCGCGTAGTATCCTTAATCCATGACGTTCACTTTGACGCATTGGGGCAAAATATGTTTTTATTCATGACATGTGGTCGGTATAAAAAACAGTCTTCTAAGAACTAGAAGAAATATTAGAGCAATGGTTCCTTGAGTTTTTGCAGGACTGATTTTTGATCTGATTATGTTCATTCGATTGGTTTATATTTGTTAGGTATGTTTTTGTCAGCTTAAGGAGTAGACACTTAGAGGGAGTGAGCCGTTAACGAGGCGTATCTTAATGCAGATAGTAACTGAAGCGTATTTTTCAGGACATTTTGATTTCTATGGCGATACCACTCTTTGCGGGTCTTTCCTCGCTTCCTTTGTATTCCTCTGGGTCTTATTTGTTGTGGGATTACATAGAAATAGTTTTAATTTTAACAGATCTGTTATCCAAAAGTGGCCCCGCTTTAGCCTTTGTGCTTTGCATAACCTGACGATTGGCTGTTTATGAATATGATTCATCCATTCATTCGTCGCGGTTGGCGCGGTGGTAAAGCATCTGCCAACTGAGCCGACGGTCCTGGGTTCGAATCCCGGCAAGGAACTTACAAATATTTGAATATTTGTTCGTGGAATTTTTGTATGTATATATTTATGTATATGAGGGTATATATCGTAGTCTGGTGCCCCTAACACAAACGTACTAGAGCTTACTTTGGGACTAGGTCGATAATATAATATATATATCCTCTTACAGGGTGGAACAGATCGAGGGACTTTTAAGCAAACAGGGAATTGTTCAGACTGAATTCTTAATTTTTCACCAATGAACTATGTAAATATTTCTATCAATTTTTGCGATACAGTTTGTTAAACATTAGTGTAAAAATCTGCACATATCAACCCTAGCTTAAGTTAAAGACCGGTGTCATTTAAAATGTAAATAAAACCTTTGAATTAGTAGGGTTGTCACTGATATTAAAATATTTTATTTTGATGACTTTTTTACTTTTAAATCCAGCTTTACAATTATAATAGGTCGATTGTACATCACTCAGATGCCACTATCCTGCCAGCCCAGTCTTTAGAAATATTCCACCCTGTATATATAAAGAAGAAATATACTGACAAAGTCACAGGCCACGTGGCTGTGGCACGTGGTCCACATTAATTAAAAATACGTTATTTATTTGAATTCTTGTTACTATGCCCAAGAAATATTTTAGTAGCTGGAGGTTATCAATGAGTCAGTCGAGATTTGAGGTCAACTAATATTGATAATGTGACTATTTCTGTGAGAAGATTGAAGTCCAACAAGATAATCGAATAATAAGATCATCATGCATGCCAAAATAACATTATAATTGAATTTGGTGCAACAACAGGGTTATAAATACATCCATAACAGATATGTACAAAGGCAAACTTATCGCTACTTCACTACGCTATTTTACTCAAGTAAAACTAATAAATATTTTTATAGAATCTTTTTTTTATCGATTCTATTTTTTATGTGGAAATACCACATTTTTATTTTTTATAAATAATAAAACAACTTTTTAGATTTGCTAGCAATTTCTTCTGAATATTCAAAAGTGAATATTCTGAGTGTTTCAAAGGTATGAAGCATAATTTAGCTCTTTTTTTATAAAACAGTAGGCAATGTGACTATGTGACACATAAATAACTTTATGAAAAACAACAATATAGTATCCAGCGGCATACTTCCTTTGTGTTTAAAATCTTAGTTGTTTTTTTTTATAAGTATTTAGTGGTGAAATCGTTACCAAGCGATAATTCTGTAACTATTACATATATAATAGATATCAATAAAATCTTAACTGAAATCAAAAGTACGAAAGAAATATCGCCTGATCACATGTAACCATTACACCCTGTATTATTTTTCCCATTTCCCTTCTATTGAAGCAGATTGGGAAACGTATCTAATCTAGTTGGCATATTCGTCAGTTGGCCCTTTGAGAACAAGGGAGTAATGCGACGTCCGAAGCGTCGGATAATTATCAACGCCAAGTGCTCTTTTTTCCGTTTAAATAGGTACGTTATTTTCATTTTCAAATGATAACAGAGAATAAACTTTAATAAATAAATAAAATTTTGTATAATGTTTCTCTTATATATGATTAATAATTAAAATTGAAAGTACCTAAACGTGACTCACTCTTTATTAACTAAAAATCTATGTATGGACTACAATAAAATATACATTTATAATTATTATTGCTCAGAGTCGGACAGAATAATGCATACTGACATTCAAGCTCCGACACCGCTAAATGTCACCATTCCTCGCCCGACTGCTAAAGATCAACGATCAACATCTATGAATGCTATATTTTACACAATTATAAGACTCACTTGCTCTTAAGCTACATGGCTGTATTGTGTTTCATTGGAAAATGGAAAAAAAATCGCCGCTCGACCAGCGCGGGCGTTTCCACAAAGTAGGTCGGCTTGCTCGGGCGGCTTCGGCGGCGTTCGGGGGGGCCCGTGCGCGGTCGGAGCGCGGCGCCGGCGCACACAGCGTCCAACCGTCGTCTCGGTAACAGTCGCGCGCGTTTCGATAACGCGTTTCCCTCCTTGTAAACACGTCACGGGATACGCGCGTCAACACCCCGTAGAATGGACTGATCTTGTTTACAGAAGCCAGATTAGAAGCTTGTGATCTCCGTTTTTTTGACAAAGTGCTCTGAACTGAACGCGAACATGTTGTGGGAGTCTGGTTTTTCTGAAGAAGCGGACACGGTAAGTCGATTTTAATGTGTTCTTGTTATTACATTTAATAGCTTGATATAAGTCGGTGGTCGTGGGCGTTAAAATGTTGTATTAATGTGCGTAAAATTATGAAACCTAGCCGGTTTGCACACATCGGCCGGCGCGCGTGTGTGCGTCAACTTTCTAGTTTTCGCTCAACGCTCGACGTATTTGCATAAAACGTGAACAGTTTTTCATAATATAAAACACGGGGAAGCGAGGCACTTTGTAAATATTCATCACGCACCTCTCCCGGTGCGGCGGTGTTGTGAATGCCTTGATTAAATGTAAATAAATGTGGATTTTGATGCGGCCGCTGCACGTCTGAGATAGCATAGGCATTCGCGCATTAGCGCCGTTTTAGGTGCCAAAACACGCTTTTTGCTTGTTGGAGCAGTTGTGACTGAAATGTAAACTTGTGTCAACATACCTAGGTCTCCCCTACCGTATTTGCTTTTGTTGATAGCCATTTTTACGTTAAGTTAAATGCGGGCATCGACCTATGCAGATAAACTTAATCTCTAGAAACAAACTAAATGACCAATTGTGGCAATAGAATTTAAACTTGTCAGGTAGCCATAATATTATACCCACCCTACCTATTTTGATTTTAAAACTGGTATCACAGTGACTGAGCTTTTGTTTCAAGAAAAAAATATTCCTTTATTATACAACTTGTAAAAAAATCACTTAACTCAATAACTTTTTGTATATAAAAAAACTAAACACGTTCTCCGCCGATTAAGGTTGATGATGTAACCAGTTGCGATGGTAAAAACAGATTTGTTTACACATAGTATATGTATATCACTAGAATGGACAAAGTCCTCACCGCTATCAGAGCATATTAACATTAATGCTACCAAGGAACATTAAATCTGTATTAAACATACGATACAATTAACAAAGAAAACGGAAATCGGGGCGAATCATAATTGCGCATTAAAAACGCGAAAAGCACACTAACTCCGCGATATTTGCCAAAGGAACTTAACATCTCCGACAGCGGGTGAAGGTTGTTTTTGCTTCGGCTTCGTTCGTGAACGTAAAAGTTGCTACACACGATCAGCCAGACGTGTTGTGATTAACTAGATTAGACGATTTCTCGCGTAATCGCCGAGTTAGAACCGCGCGGTGTGAAAACACCCTCATTAAGGAGCTTATTATCAAAACAGCGCCTAATTGAAAATAGTGGAACAACTCCGAAGTGGAGATTCCAAGTTTGCATCGTGTTGCTCTTGCTCTAGTAAAATTATATTCAATTTGATAAAATGAGACGATACGGAATCATCATATTTATATATATAAGTATGTATATCGTCGTCTAGTACCCATAACACAAGCCTTCTTGAGCTTAATTTGGGACTAGATCGATTTGTGTGAGGTTGTCTGATATTTATTTATTTATCATCATCATCATCATATCAGCCGATAGACGTCCACTGCTGGCCAAAGCCAAAGCGCTCCACAAATAAAATAGTACCACAAATTGTATACAATAATTTAATAATTAATAAACATAATAAGAGTTTTCCTAGTACCTAGACTCCGACAATTACTGAAAATTTATCTAGACATCAATAAGAAAAAATAGGACGTGGTGTTAGTTTTGCATTACCACTCGTCTTAAGTAATAGGTAAAATAAGCACAAAGGCTAAGTTAAAATTGTAGACTTCGGAGTAGCTTCCAGCACCTAAAGACTAATTTTAATTTAACATATTTTAGGTAAGCTTTTGGTATGTTTTGCAATAAATTTTAAACCTTTATTGCGTACGTTTTAAGACCGATTCCAATTGCAAAATATAAATAGTTGTAAATTGATTAAAACTTGTTTAATTAATGATAATAACAGACACACTTGAACAGTTAAGTGTTATACTGGTTTTGAAATTAAGAAAAATAATAAATTAATATGTAAAGTTATTATATTTCCATCGACGGCATAACAGTTGATTAATTAATGGAAGTTAATAGTAATCATTATTTCGTTAATTATACACAACATAACTTACTTCACAAATTAAAATCAAATTTGGAATGATAAGGATGCAGATATGACAGTTATTATATCAAATTATGCTGTTATTGTCTGGGAATTCGGAATTTATCCATTAATACTGATAAATAATATTATTCGATTGGCATACTAGTATGGCTGTGATATGGCTCATATAGATCGATTTTTGTTAATCGAGCTGCGTTAAGTGACATTGACAAGTTGATATAGCGGTTTATACCCATGGAGCGATATGCCCTACTTTATGGCTGTCTAGCGTGACATAATGGCAGATACTAAATGAGTTCATTTAGTATCTGCCATTATGTGCGAACACATCGAGTGCGTTAGTTAACGCACTCGATGTGTTCGCATTACTCAATGTCTCCACAATACCAATCTTTTCGGGACCCTCCTTACAAAGTTTCCCGTTACTCCACAGTACGCACCCTAGGCATCTTAGGAATATGACACGCTGGCTTTGTACGCCTGGCTATTTGGCATTTTAAGGTTTGTTTTTTAGCTTGCAAGCCGACGAGGAACATTCACAATTTTGCGGACTGCTTTTATCATTTATAATATCACTCGAAGCACGATTGTGACATGCGACACTATGTCGCGCGAGAAATAATATCTTTCCTTTCAATGCTGTTTGTCGTCTGAAGTCGCAGCTAAATAAGTATGCTAGCCTTAAACTGATTAAGCATTGTCGATTATTATGTATGTATGGTAGATTGATAAGTCGGTAGATTAATTATATAAAATAAAATAAACCATGCAGTCTGCTTTGGATCTCTCTCTTTCATTGACACATTAGTGGCGCAGTTGGTAGGACGAATCCATGCTTCCACGCCCTGCTTCAGGGCTTCTTTTAAAGCTCGAAAGCTTACTAGGAACATTCATAATTTTATAGGCTGCATTCATTCATCAATACCAGCGTGAATAGTGCAAGGAAAATACACAGTTCTCTAACAATGACCATAACCTTACCAACAATGTAATAGTCGTAATTACAGCCAACTGGCTGCTAACAACTCGCCCTGCAGGCTTTTAACGCGTATCATGTTAGAGAACAATAGCTACAGATGTCAAGATTATATCAGTAATAATTTCCGACATCGAAGTCTATCGTGCGGCAATACCTCAAGGCTGATTGCACTTTTTGATTGATTATTTGTTTGTTTGTAGTCTATTCATTTCTGGTCGGAAATAGTCACAAATAAAGAAGTACTCAGAAAAGATGGAAAAATGCAATTTGTTACAAAACGTAGGAAACAGGAGAGGGATTGAGGAGGGGAGGGAGGGTTGACCAAGCGTTACCCTACTTGATTAATAAAAACGTCGTGACGAATAGGGAAATCAAGGAGCTGGCTATGATAGAGATACGTGGAGACAGCTGTATATTCATCGGTAACATCGGTTACAAGGTGACACAGACTCTTAAATTTATGATGATGACTGTACACAGTTCAGACATTTTGAAAATAGGTTGCTGGATTTGGAAGTGAGGATACTTCTGTATAACCAGCCTTCATTTTTCCATTTAAAAGAGCGTTGTTATTTTTAGAATTTTTAAACTTGTTACATGTATTCACATAGCTTTGTGCAAAATAGACTAGTCGTACAGGTGAAACTGTCATAGAAAAAAAACCAAAAGAACTTAATAAAAATTAAATGTTTCAAAACTTAACTACTTACTTCATTTGTGACTTTTTCCGACCAAAAATTTAACGCTAAAACTAAAAAACAATCAATGTTAAAGTGCAATTAGGGAACGCAATCTATCAACTTCTTTTTCGACGAATTTTCGGTTAAAACTTGGTGTTTTTTCATACTAAAAGTAAATTATAGTAGTTAATATTGTATGAAATGAGTTCTGATTTTACTTGCTTTGTTTTTCCAATGGTCTTTCATGTAAAATGTAATGCATTCTATGTGCGCAGTTACTTTAAAGATACTGATCGGTTGTCCAACAACATCGAACTTTAAGCTCTCGGAAGCAATCATACGAAGGTCGTCCGAAAAAAAAAACGGTGCCGAAATAAAATCAACTTTAATTCCGTTCTGTTACGGTTCACTTAAAATTACTATATTTGTCTACACATACATTGAACCAAGTTGAACCTTAGCATGATAGGAATATGGTTTACTTTTAAATGCCGTTTACATTCTGAGTCGTACGCACGTAGACTAAAATACCACTATGTATATTATAATATTAAAATAGGCTGTAAAGCAGTTGAAACATGGTTGAATGTAGTTCAGCAAATTCTGCTTAATAGGCTTTTAATATTCACATAGGTAGTAAATTACAGGTAAATGTTTAACTCGATTTTTTATTTTGATGAAAAACTTGTTTAACATGCAGTATAATGACTTTTTAAATTAAATGACGATTTAGTGTTTGGTGGAAATTTAGAAAGATAGCTCGTTTTTTTATTAGATTAAGTGAATATTTTTTGTTGTTGTACTTAACGTTATCATGTTTTAAGTCGCGGACAGGGTCGTTTATGATATCTAATGTTGTGCAACAACAAATACAATCATATACCTAGTTACTAATGTGTTTGTTAACAATCCAATTTATTTATCGGCTTATGTAGTAAACAATTAAAAGATAAGTCAGTCTATGATTGAGCACAAGTGACAAAATGATGCTTCTATAACTATTATATTAGTACAAGTTTTTTGCACTTGTTTGATATAATGTGCTCTCACAATGTTGCCTGCATTCATTATTGAAAAGAGATAGACACAGAACCATTGCTACAAAGATCAAAGCACAACAAATTAAATGCGTAAGAGCCCGAGAGTCGAACCCGGCACCTCTGGATTATCGGTCCAGCGTTTTAACCTCTCCACCACCTTAACGCCAGATAACCTTTAAATTTTTTCCTTTTGCTTCGTGTGTCGATCTTTGCATTCTTTATTTGAAAGGCTTTCGCTTAGCGATTCCCGGCCTCTTCCACCAGCACTTCTAGCATAACTGTCATACACGACTATTTCTCGTGCGATATAATTACCCGTCTCTTTCTGTGGAGTAATGTGAGACAGTGACGAGTAGCGCTATGTCGCGCGACAAGAATCGAGAAGTATAGTTGTGCTAGATGGGCAGGTTAATGCATTTCAGTTTATCGCACGACAAAGTATCGCATTTCATAGCTATGCTAGACATACAGGTTTTACTTTGATTAAGCGACAATATCATTACTACATCTAAACTTAGTATATCTTTAAACTAGAGCGTTGTCAAACATCTTATAAATAGTACTTGATACAAAAACTATTTCTCAAATAAACGAACAAAAATACGCGAAATAATCTAGAGTAGAGCTTTTTGCGTATTTTGTCCGATTTGCTACGATTATGCTCCACTGGGTTTTAGGTAAAAACTGTGACGAATTTACGTACTCTTGGATATTTTCATGTAGCCCTTTACTTGGCGCGTCAAAACTTGAAATAGAGTAAAGTTAAGAATTGAATTGGAGAATTGTTCACATACTTTATTGGTAAATAAAATTAAGATTAATTGAACAAAACGGGACACCATCGCGTTAAAAAAGCTGTTTATTTAATAATCTCGACGTTTCGGACGTGATGCCGACGTCCATGGTATCGAAGAGACTCTTTTTGAATGCGATTAAATCTTTTTTTTTTTTATAATAATGTAAAATAGCAGTTTATATTATCTAAGAATTAAAATATATGGGAAGACTGCGAAGAGATCCTTAAGTGAGGTATATAGGGTTATAAATAATAAATAAATACTTACTTATTTTATGGTTCTTAATACTAGAAGTTGCGTATTCATAATCTGTACTGTCTTAAGTTTCGTTTTATAAGAAACAAGTTTAGTGCAGAAACCAGAGCTTAACAAACTCACTCCTGCTCTGAATGTAAATGCAACTCGTTTCACAAAATGGCGAATTCTCTAATTGGTCTGCAAGACTTTCCCTAGTTATTTAAAAACCTTCAAAGTGATACTTTCCAGGCTATCATTGAGATACCGAGCAAATTGTAATGCATTTACCCGAGCGCGTACCCCACTTTGTCCGCAGGACTTGAATTGTATTGAAGGAAGACTGTAAGATTCTATGCAGCTCATACAATGTTAGTACCTTTTTAATCTGCACACTAATACAGTCCACTTAAAAGTGCTTGAGCATTGCTGGAGTATTTTCTTAATTCGACTAATGTGTCGTGGAAAATGGGGCATGGGCCCAAGGATTGACCAAGAGAAAATAAAATCTAACTTCTTTCGGAAAAGTTCTCCGTTTTAAGTGGTAGTGTTAAAAAAGGGGCAGCAGACACAAAAAATCGCACAGTTTTACTGACGCAGTAGTACGATTCTTGTAGGTGGTGCTTTCGAAAATAAGGTATTTAAATTAACAACACATTTGATTTTTTCTGGAGTGGGAAGTAACTTATTCCATTTCACTTATAGGATCTGGTTTATTTCTGAAAAAGGAAATAACTAACCATTTTTTATATGAAATAATCAATCTACCTACTGAATCTTATGCGATTATCAAGCAAACCGTAGTAGATATATTTGGTTTCGTTTAACCCATTCACTGCCAGCTAAGCATAGGTACATACGTTCACCGTCATTTAAGTTTGTTCCTAGGCCACGCCTCCTGGCAGTTAATACGTTAATCAACAATGTATTCAACCACGGGTTTTTTGATGGCATTACAATGCGTGTAGAAACAAATTAAACCGTCGCACACTTCAATTGCGTGTTACTTGCAATAATTTCATAATCTTTTTTTTTCTCCTCAACTGACACACGTGAGTCACTAATTGATTATGAATTGCAAAGCGACAAAGTTAATTTTTCATAAGTTCTAAGAACTCAAAGAATAGTGTTGTTGTTTGCGGTCCGATTTTCACTTTTGTCTTTTTAGGTCGAGGACGAATGGCCGGTGTTACGTGATTCGATCATCTATAATGGCAATTTGAGCCTTAAAACCAGGCCACAAGGAGCTCCGAAAGCGGTACACCGCCTACGCGCGTTGGGCACTAACGAGCGACTCCAAAGACCTAAAGCGGTTCAAAGGAAGGTTCTGTCCAAGCTTTCTAATATCTGAAAAAGGAATTTAAACGTAAACTTATAAAGTTCTATATTATTTTGTTCTTAGTAATTTTTCCATCAGGAAAGCAATGAACGGTTAGAATGGTTATTTTTTTTGGAGTGATCGATTCGAAACTCTATAAATACATATATTCCTTCAATTTAAGTAATTAAGTGATACAGAAGTTATAGAACCAAAGTAAGCATCATCCAATTTTATTAATGTAGCAATTTTGAATGGAGTCTGTTGGATGTTGCTGACTTTGCTTCTATATGATTCAATTTATTATATTTTTTTCGGTTTCCGCGACTGTCACACATTTTATATAAAACTATTTAAAACTGATTATTTCGCAAATGTAACTTAGGCAGAGAAAAATTGTGTTTTTCTCAGTCAACTTTTGACGACGGTAGCTGGAAAGTTACCGTCACGTCAGGGAGGCTCAAATCACACTAATACTATAAAGGCGAAAGTTTGTGGGTATGTTTATGTGTATGTTTGTTACTTCTACACGCTCCAACGACTGGACCAATTTTGATAAATTTTGGTATGAAGGCAGCTGACATCCTGGATTAACACATAGGCTACTTTTCATATCGAAAAACGTAGTGTTCCCGAGGGATGAGCGGGTAACACCGCGCGGTGCAGCTAGTTATTAATATACGCAATATAATCCGATTAAATTGTTTTATTTAAGTAATTCTACCTGATTTATCACTACATAGTATAAACAAAGTCACTTAGATCTTTAAAACTACGCAACGGATTTTGATGCGGTTTTTGCACCCGTGCGAAGCCGGGGCGGGCCGCCAGTGTGATATAAAATTACTGTTGTGAAAGTCCTATGCTCAACAAGTGAAAACAAGATAATGAACCAGAAATTTCTTCAAAATAGTACCGTTACGATTACAAAGGCTTTCATGACTCCATCGCGAATCTCATCGCTATTCTGAATCACGCGGTTGCGAAAGGCGAGACAGGTCGTAACAGGAAAATGAGAGAACTCGCTTATGGCCCGCCCGGTTAAGAAATGGTTGGCTGATGACGCAGGCTCTTAGTTCTATTTGTGAACCAAGTTACGCAAAAACGCAATATGCATACCTACTAGTCCCAATAGCCGGCATCAGGTCTCATTTTTGAGGCAAACATCGTAAAAGAGTACGAGAGGCGTGAGAAATATCAATGGAAATTACTGGAGTGTTTAGATACGATTATCTACGAGTACGAATTTGTGTCATAGTTAATCATAATAATACTCTGTCGTCACGGTCGGTTCGCGTTTAGGGTTACCAGATACAAATTTCAAAAGTCCTGACAAAATTCCTGATTTTCGACCAAAATTCCTGACACGAGTCTTGAAATTGTTTAATTTGTCAATGTTTGATTTATGTTTATATTGTGAAAAGATAATTACGATTATTTATAACTTACAATTTATGAAACTCCAAAGTACTTGTGGCTTTATCTTTTTTACAAGCTTTTATTTAACTTGCATTGTATGTATGTTTAAAGTATGTTTGTTCGGGTGGAATCTTGCAACTTAGATTTGAAGCAGATATCGTCAACCGATTGAGCTGAAATTTTGCATACTATGTAAGTATTAAGATTTCATTTCTTTGCCCAAAATTCCTGACATTTCCCTTTTCTGGCCGCATTTCTGACATATGTCTAAAATTCCTGACATGTCAGGAAAATTCCTGACATCTGGTCACCCTATTCGCGTTTCAAGGGACCACAGTACCCTTGCCATGAGTTTAGAGTGACTTTATTCGTTAGCGACTGCGTAAAGGATTTGTATGGAGAATTGTAGTTCTACAAAGTAACCGGTAGGGGCGCTGTACTATTCTCCATACAAGTCGTTTACGCGGTCGCTAGCGAGTACGGTAAGAGCCTTATCACACTTGCGATTTGCGAGCGAGTTTTCTATACAAATAAGCGACGCGGCGAGCTCGCTGCGTGATCTTCATACAAAAGTCGCTCGCAAATCGCAAGTGTGATAAGGCCGTAAGGGTACAGCGGGGCTAGCATAATATCTTGCTGCGACTTCGCTTGTCGCGCCACTCAGCATCACCCATCTTGCTCGCACGGTATTGAAAGGAAAGTGACAGGGAGTATTTGTCGCGCGTCAAATAGTCGCGTTTCACATTTACGTTCCTCTCGCAGAGAATAGCTCTTGCGATTTAAAGAGGTAACGCCGCCAGCGTAATAGGGACCATGCCGCAGGGTGACCTACTGTATGGGATATTCTTTTTAAAGTAAATGCATTTATTTTATTTTATTTCTTGAAAGTAGTTTGAGCAATGAGCATTGTACATTCGACGGCAAAAAGCGAAAACGCAGTAAACGCCAAGGGAATTCATTGGCGTTTACAGCGTTTATGCTGTTTGGCGTCGGTTGATATTAATATTATCCTTTCTTTTATATTATTTTATTTTATTTTGTGTTTATTTTAAAATGAACTTTTTCCTCCACGACTTCATTTTGTACATTCCTATCATGAAAAGTCATTAGATAGTCTAGGATGGCTAAAGTTTTTCATTGTTTCCACGCAACCATTTTTGAAAGCAAAAACTACGCATGCAAATTTATTTGGTAATCATATTAAAATTACAGAATTAAATAACTTCGAGATTGTGTTTTATACAGTATGAGATATTCCAGTTGTGAGTAATATCATTTTGACGATATTTAAATAATAATAATGTTATGTACATGTTTTTGTGTTCAACATATTTTATCGGTGATAATAACCGATAATGTATAATGGATTGTATTCTTTAGTCATATTAAAGATTACAGAAAATTGGTTTTCTCTCAAATTAATATCAGTACGAGACGCTTCTTGGAAATTGTAAACTTAATTAATAATCGTATAATTGTGTAAATGAAATAACTATTTTACTATAGGTAAAATTTATTTAGGATGGGTGATCATTTTTCTATATACCTACTTTCCGTGGCTTTACTCACGTAAAAATTTAGAAAAAACTCGCCTTTAACTGCATTTTAAAAGAAACATGGGAAGTACAACGTTTGAGTTCACGGTTTGCTCGGTTAACGTAAGCTTTGTCAGTTTTCTAGACTTTAACAAATACCTACTTAAAGTATAGGTCGTATCTCAGTATTAATTTACAAGCTAGATACAAGATTGTGACAGAAATTGTAATGAGTTTTTGTTGTCGCTAGGCGATTGTTTCTTTTTTATTGTATACTTTTTAATTGTGTTAAAAGAAAATTATTTGTGATTTTTTTCCTTATTATACACATAGGTACGATCACCGTCAAAAGTAGCTTTCAATTTTAAGCTAGTAAGCTTATGTCAAATTGCAAACTAAAGACTGTAGAAACAAAACTTTACATCAATATTGAGGTTAATAGATTAAAAGGCCAAAAATGAATTAAAAGTGATTTTAATAGGATAAGACCATTAGCTTGTAGGAAAACGTTCGTATATCTAGTTTCAATTCATTAACAGAATGTGATTTGTGTACTTCGAGCTACATGTATCGAGTATTGACGTCAATGCCTTAGATAAATTAACCTATAAACTTTATATCTAGTTACTGCACTTAATGGTTAATTCGATCTATTTCATAGCACCTATTTTATTATACACTGAAAGTTATACAGCGTGTATATTTGATACAACCGCATATTGTAGCCAGACGGAGATTTTAGTGCTATAATCTGATATTTATAACAATTATTAACTTAGCGTTAACTACCATAGCGTAGTTAATTTTTGAAAATTTTCTGAGCAGCAATGTATGGCGTAGTTATTACTAGTGACAGTTGTGACATAACGATGTTATGTGTCAACAAACAACAACAAAAAAGTACATTGCTTGCTGATTAATTTTATATAAAAAAAAAAATTTTTTTTTTATAATTTATGGATTCTAAGTAAGTGCCTATACTAAGCCCCCGTAAAGTATGCGGTTATATCAAATATACACACTGTATAATATGCTAGAACTAGGTGGCCGCAACTTCGTATGGGTGTTTTTAATACCGTAGTCGGGTAAAAAGTATCCTATAACCATCTTTGGATGTCCAGCTATCCCTGTACCGAAATTGGTTAAAATTTGTGCAGCCGTTTCGGCGTGATGCGAGGACAAAGGAAATTATGTCCAACAGATGGCGCCACACTGGCATGGCGCGCGTGCATACAAAACAAAAGACGATCCTGCATCACGCTATTAAGATTTTTCCTGAAATCATGACCCCTCTCCACAGAAAACTGCTATTCAATACAAATCTAAAATTGTATAACAGTATAACTAGATGATTATTATTATTAAATATATATATTACTAGCTTTTGCCCGCGACTACGTCCGCGTGGAGCTTGGAAGTATGGAAGCAACCTCGTACAACACGATAGATATCCACCTAATCACCTTAATTAATAAAAGAGCGCCTAAGCAAATGTAAGAGCAATTGTGCTTTTGGTTTAATCATTACATTTTCTACAGGGTCATCAATGTCATCATGAATTACTTACTCACTTTTCAATCTTTTTAGGGATAATTTCCAGGATGAAAACTATCCTATGTCCTTCCTCGGATCTTAAACTATCACCATGCCAAATTTCATCAAAATCGATTCAGCGGTTTAAGTGTGAAGAGGTAACAGACAGACAGACAGACAGACACACTTTCGCATTTATAATATTAGTATGGATAATATTAGTATGGAAGTATGGATTTGGTGATTACATAATAGTGGTAACATAATACTGAAAAAAATAACAACACATTTGAATTGTCAAATATATCGCGTCTGGTATACCGAGCTACCTTCTATTCAACATTCTATATTGATTCAAAGTTACTTTTCTCGACATTTGCTGTTTTTTGCCGATTTCCAGTTACAAAAACATAAAAGTGGTTCTTGAACACTTCAATATAAATTGTATGTACAATA
This sequence comes from Apotomis betuletana, assembly GCA_932273695.1. Taxonomy (NCBI): domain Eukaryota; kingdom Metazoa; phylum Arthropoda; class Insecta; order Lepidoptera; family Tortricidae; genus Apotomis; species Apotomis betuletana. The sequence goes on along the minus strand of OW026303.1, from coordinate 4,359,834 downwards.
TAAGTCGTGCGACCAACCTGTGAAACTGCGAAATTAGGAACGACGACTGTCATGCTGAAATGTCATACAATTATCAGCGTCTGCGTTCGAGTGCTCTGCGTGTGAAGATTGTGGCAACACCCTTCAGTACCCCTACCTTGAGTTTACAGTAACCGTACTAGCTAGCGATAGCGTGATCGAATTCTATGGAGAGTTGTAGTTCTACAAAGTAACCGCGAGGGCCGCTGTACTTATTATCCATAAAAAAAATTTACGATATCGCTAGCGAGTACCACGTTAACTCATGGTTCACAGAAAAGTTGGTAGCACTATACACTTGTTAAACATGTACGTACGTTAAAGGACGTATTTTGGCGAAATTAGCACCAGTAAACTCGATTCACATGCTTCCGATAAGAGACGGCTAAATAATGGAATTTACCAAATGTCATACGCGTATTTGCATGGCGTTCCCTGAAGAATTGCCATGTTGTTAGCACATACTCCTCTTTGACAAACCTTCAAATATATGTAAAAAAAAAACTCATGACTTATATTGAAAAGAGGACAGACTATAAAACCTTTTCCTCAAATGATTTGACTGATTAAGATTGAAGAAACGCGCGGTGGAAAATTTTGATCCATCATCATAATCATCAAGGCAGTTCAAAAAAAATTAAAACAAAATGTTCACTGAAAAAAAATGTCGTCGTATGGTGGCTTTTCTGCTGGAGATGGATAATATTTTAAAACAAATAAATAGATAAGAAATAATAAGTCGGGCAGAAAAGTTACCATTCAGGACGTGTTGAAAAGGGTACAATATTACACTTCATAGAAATTTGAAAAGGAGAAATTGTAGTTTAATTCGACACAACGATCTACTACATAAGATAATAGAAGGGCGAAGAAAAAGACACAGACAGGGAACGCAGGGAATCGATGGATGTGCTCTGCACAGGAACGCACGTTGTAGCGAGCTATGGAAAGAGATGGCCTATGTTCAACAGTGGACGTCTGTGGCTGATATATAGGTGGAAGAAAAAGAGGAAGACCGAGAATTTGTTATTTAGAGTTAACAGTAAATAAACAGAAAGAAAGTCGACGGATCTCATTGAGAAGAAGGCTGGAGAGAACTGGTGGGATTCAAACCGTTAAATAATGAATGAAAGGTATTTAATAACCTAAGGCGCGTTAATGTAGTAAAGCTAAAGTTTAGACAAAGCCTTCAACATCCAGAGTCGTGCGCATAGAGCACAGAATTAATGTATTCAAGCCGACTGTACATTAATCGCACCAATCGACTGGGTGAAAGGGAAACCGCGTCACAGGCGGCGCGTGGGCACGTGTCCTTGCGATTTAATTTAATTATAAGGGTTATTACGTGTTATGGCTATACGCTTTGAAAGGTTTTGCGTCATAAAAATGTGAGGACTTGATTATATGAAGGTCGGGGAGTGGAGAGCCTTTAGATTTCCTCTGAAAATCTGCGTCATTACTTGGGCTGCATCACACTTGCGAGTTTTTTTAATACTACGACGGCGGCAAACAAGCATGCAGCGCGCCTGATGTTATGCAGTTACCACCGCTTATGGACGCTTGCGGCGCCAGGAGCATCACACCCGCGTTGCCGATCTTTTAAGAACCTATTTACTCCCCTCTTGAAGAACCGCATGCTGTAAACCCGGGTTAACCTCGGCAGGGAGCTCATTCCACATGCGGAGCGTTCGCGGTAGGAAATTCCTCTGGAATCGCACAGTTGTGAGCGTATTTTCTATACAAATATCAGTCGTGGCGAACTCGCTGCGTGATTGTACAGAATACGCTCGCAAAACGCAGGTGTGATGAGGCCCTTACTGCGGTGAAACGCTTAGGCTACCTTTCATCTGTTTACCAGTTTGTTTCTTGTGTGGTTTACCTATGATTGGGCTAACTATAATCGTGTTTGCCTAACTTATTTCCCAATTAGAATTTTCTATTATACTGTAAACTTTTTAGAACTACCAGTAAGTTTTCATTTTTAAATTGGGAAATGAAACACGGCAAAAACAATGTACACATTTTGATTCGTGTGTTGAATACATGTGTTGTTCTTTTAATTTTCCTTCTGCCTTAATCGTTTCTTTGCTACGTATAGACCGCAAAATATAATTTGTTCTTTAAAGATATTAAGACCAAGCATTGCCTAAAGTCGTAACAGTCAGTGTCTCGGTTCAACAAAAACGTTGTTGGCAACAGTCGGGCAAAACCCAAGCCTTGGCCAACCGGTTCCACGGCTCCGCATTACCGTAATCACGTATTAATAGTTTCAATCGCTACACTGTGGCTTGAGCTTGTATGTTTGTTGTAAATAAACCGATGTTAAAGCATGTCTCCGATGTTAACGTGAATTTCAACATATTTTTATGTCGCTTACAATTTCAACATATTTTTTGTAAGAAAATATCTACATTATGCAAACAGTTTCAAACTCCAACTTTAGCGACTCCATACATTATTAGTTCTACAAAGTAACCGCTAGGGGCGATGTACTATTCTTCATACAAATCGTTTAAGGTGTCTTGCGGTGGTTCGTCGAAAAAGGGGTTGTCATTTTTTTCTCGACTGCGCCTTTGTGTTAGGTATCGCGGAATGTCTTTCAAAAACAATTAAGGTTTGTAAAAACAATTTTCTAAACGACAGAGGTGGGAGGGGGCTAATTGTGACTGTAACAAAATTAGTTTACAGCAGTTTTTTAATAATTACAGTCATTCATCTACAGCTACTTAAACTTTCAGCACCAAGGAAAGTCGATAATTTTCGATATTTATAGACTTCTCAGTACATCGGTGATTCAGCTATAAGTTTGCATATTCATATATTGGCCCTGACACCGAAAGAAGTAGGAAAATACGAACATAATGTATGGTAATTAATGAAATGTGAGACTTGTCGCCACTCATTGTTTGACGTATCTTTTAACAGACGATCCTTCAAAATTAAGATGTCATGTTGTATTCAAATAAATCTTTTGAAATTATATTTTTGCGTACCGCTATTGTTTGCTTGGGAAATTGTTTTTGTTTTGTCAATTTTGTATGACACGGTAAACTTGGATTTTATATCTATAAGCTATATTATTGTCATGGAAAACTTGAATACACTAATGCGATGCACTGACATAAATTTAAGCAAAATTTTTTAAACTAACCACACTTTGGTATTCCAAAAAACCGCGGTAGCACAGCTAATAGATGTTGATATCCAAATCTCCAGTCGATTTGTGAATTTGACTGCGACAAGGTAGAAGAAACGTTTATCCGTGATAAGTCCCGTTCCTGCTGTCATAATGTAACTTAACCCCCAAAAAAATCGCATTTTACCTGTCAAATGCAATTATCTGTTTTTGTACAATAATACACGTAATATGTTAACCTGTCAATATCTGAGGACACGGTCTCTACTACAAAGTCATAATAAAGTAAACAAATGAAAGCGCTAAAGGTTATCTATCACACATTGGAATGTGGACGAAGTAGTAAACATTAACATAACACACGTGCTTCTGGCCAGAAGGTCATAACTCACTCGGTTTTTCATATAAACACCCCATTTTATACAAGAAGCGTACACTAATGATATGTCAATGGAATTAGAGTCCAATGTACGGGAAGAAATCTCTCTATGTTTATCCATACGATAGCATATTGCCTAGATTCTACTACTTTATCTAATTACCTCTAATTTGCTAGTTATTTGCCGCGGCTTTACTCGTTTATAATTTATGTTGCATTTCGGAATTTAATTCTACCGGGAATGATGATTATATATATGCTTGTTCTGTCAATTAGAATAAGACAGGTTTTGTAGTACTTATCGCGTACCATTCTTGGGATATAGGTTGTAATGACAACAATCCCTCAGGGGCCACTGTAGTAGCTTTGGATGGATTTATGGACGTCTGTACTGTAGGGATGTTGGACGATTTTGGTTTAAATGAAGAACGTTATACTAAAATATGGTGTAATTCCTCTGCAAGCCAAACAAAATGATGGTATTTCGGTCATAAATATATTCCAAATTAACAAGTTGTGTTTCCCTGAGCCTCCAACCCTACTACACCACTTCGAAGTCCGAATACCTTATCTTTTCGTCCCGCTCATATAAAAAAAGAAAAAATATAGAGCGACAATGACAGATCGTATCAAAGATCAAGATTACATTTTTGATTATAACCTTCCTGTAGTTCCTGATCAAACAATGTCAGTAAAGTTTTCTTACTAAAAACGTTTCACAAATTTATCAAAACGTGTCTTTCTACGTCTTAATCTACAAAAAACGTTACCTTATAAGGCCTGTCCAGTGATTAGAACGATAGTACACTGATAAACCCTCGAACTTGCGCGTTGATAACGTCTTGATAACACTTGGAATAAATAAGGTCTCACAGTGGTGTGAAAATACGCATTTACTAGTGATTGTCAGTTAGGAGTGCGCGTCTTATAGTGATCAAATTGTTTATCAAAATGGTGCCTTGCTGGGATTACAGTGCTAGAAGATGTTGTGGCGAATGCTATTTGGTAAGAAAAATTATGTGTGACGAAAGGATATTCTGAAGATATCGAAAATCGTATAGTGCTATTCCTTTCGCCGTAATATCAAATCTTATTTGGATGAGCGGGACGATGCGATACGAATTTCAAATTCGAACTTAAGTGTTTATAAATACCTATTCGAAAATCCTAACGCTTTACATAAAAAAAGTGTTCATGAAAATGCGGTACAATTTTCACATAATTATATTGACGTTTATGTCAACTGTAGTGTGTGACTTAAGTCATCAATTCATCATTCAAGTAAATATTTAAATATTATTATCATTTTTTATAATAATATAAAATACATATTTTTTAATTTTGCGCTTCGTTGTAAACATTTATTTCAATGTTATCTTGGGCATATTACACAATCATATTTAAAAGTGTCATGTCGTCCTAGGATAATATCAATTTTCGATAGGAATTTTATCATAACAGAATAAATGCGATGACTGTGTATTTCCATATGTGTTTTTTCCATTTGTTATAGATAACTTGGAAAAATAAAGTCTTATCATGTATTTCCCCTGAAGCTCTCTTACCCAAACGTTCTTCGTACGTCACAATCGTATAAGTGACGTTGTCATATAATATTAACTACATTTTACAATCATTTTGATAATAATGATTGGGTAGTTTTTGTGTTCAGTATACTAAACCATTTAACTTTATGACTAAAATTACATTAAAATATGTTTTTCTGTTGAAATTGTTCAATTACGTAATCAATTTGCAATTATTGTCTCTGTGCTTCTTGTGTGGGATTGAAATTAAAGGTTACCTACTAAAATCAAACTTATTATTATAACTCTGTTTACATTTCATAAAAGCCACACACATTTTATTATCTTATACTTTGTACCTTTATATTTTACATAGTGATTCAGTCACGTTATTTTCTTATTGATAAATCTATTGATACATATATTTGAAATGAGTCACCCTGACGTCAAAGAAACTGTTACTAGTTTTAAATAGCTATTTATTTAGTTTTTTTTATATATAGATGTTAGTTGTCGACGCTGTTGCTATAACCATATAACTATCATATGTTTGCTCAAATAATATTCATAATTCTAACTGTAGAACTCTTCAAATTGTTGTAAACAAGTGACAACCGTGACACATGCTTCAACGGTCTTGATCCAAATGATATTGACATACTCATATCCATTTGATTGATGTACCGGTAAAAAAAAAAACATTTATCAAAATCAAACCCAAAAAAATCCTAAAGGATCACAAGCATCCAAACAGAATAATAATATCTTAAAATAAAATATGTCTAACTCATTCAAATAAAACGATTTAAACGGATTATACCGCGTATATTAATTATTTGAGTCGCCCTGACGTTTCGGTAACTGAGTAAAACACAATTTCCCTCTGTCAAAATTACACCTTCACTATATAAAACAAAGTCGCTTACTGCTGTCTATCTGTCCGTCTGTCTGTCCCTATGTGTACTTAGATTTTTAAAACTACGCAACGGATTTTGATGCGGTTTTTTTTTTGAGTGTAATATGATAAATTCTTTAAATTTTAAACTTCTGACTAAAATAATTATGTTATTCATATCAGGTTCAAGTTTCAGTATTCAAGTATAGCTAGCTAACTTAGATTAGACTAGATTAGATTATAATATAATCTAATCTAGTCTAATCTAATATTATTTAGGTATTTCACACATAATAGGACTTCTATAGGAAATATAAGAATTTATCAGTCATCTATAAGGAATCGCCGTTAACCAATTTACCATTCAAATAAGTGCTTGTCACAAACCTTCAATACAACTAGTACAGGAATAACCCATTATGCACAGTTATAATGCAATTCTCATATTATGCAAATACTGTTTCTAGTAGTGCTATTGTTATGCAAGCGGGTTTGTCTGTGACTCAACGTACTTGCCTCATACAAAATCCCATTCATGCAGCCTTCATACAATGTTCCAATATTCGGAAAACTCACACTTAGCTGTCACTTTTAACCTTCAACGGTTACAACTGAAATAAAGTTGTTTTTCTCCAACTTGCTTGGAAATGTTGCCATTAATGTAGTAAAACTGGACCGCGAAATCGTTCGTTATATTTAGAAGGCGTTAATGAAAATTAAAAAAAATATATATTATTGGCCTTAGCCGGGAAATCAATATTATTTAAATAAGACGATTAAGTAAAAAACACACCTTCCGTTTATAACGTCTCATACAAATGAGGGTAATCTTAATTTGGCCGGTTACTGCATTTATACTTTTAATTTTTTCAAAGACTGATAATTCACCATACAGCCAATTGTCCACTAAATTTAAAAAATAAAAACTATTATAAACTTTTTAATTGTTCTCTGCGTTTAGTTCTTGCACTGAACATTTTTTTGCTCTGCTACTGTCAATGTATTTGAAATGTCGACAAATTTCGAATAACGGACAAATAATTTGAATAATAATCTTATATGCGGTTAATTTATTTTCATGATTCTTAGTTATTTATTAGAGATTTGTCACGACAGTTTTAATTTTAATAATATGATGATATTTAATGAGTGATTTGAAAATTAATAAGTGTACCAAACGTAAACAAATAAAAAATAAAACAGAAATGATTGTGTCCAAATCAATATAAAAGTTATTTTGAACTTATGATCTTCCCCGAATGATAAATCGTCGGCCTAAATCGCAAACCTCGTAACTCAATCTGACCAAATTTTACAGGAGGCACAAAAAACTTGATTACCAAAAATTTTGCATGAAGACTTGCTGAGTATTTTTTTTACATAATGTTAAGTTAAATTTAGCCGTCAGATTGCTAAAACCTTTTTTTTTTTGTAATCACCTGAACCTGGACAATTTGGAGTTACGAGTTTTTCTTGAAAATTTTAGAAAGCTAATCGGGAGTTAAGAGCTTTGCTATAAAAATCCGTAAAAATAGAGAATAGTCTTTTGATCTGAACAAGGTAATTGTCGATAAAAAAAAATAAAAAACTAGCAAATAAAAAAATATTTATTAAACTCTAAACAGAAAAGCCTCTTCTGGCTTCAAAAATGTGGGTAGCAAAATTATAATTATACATTTTTTTTTCAACGATTCTATAATAATCATGCTCACGAGGTGACCGCCATGTGGGATGTTGACTCGACGATCATCGTCCCGATAGTCGTTTCGGCGAACGGTCTTGTAGCGATGAGTCTCGATAAACATCTTAAGAGACTCTCGCTAGATGGCTTGATCAAGGGCCAGATACAGGAGGCGGTACTCCTGGACACCGCGCGCATCGTCATGAGGTTCCTCTCTCTGCAGCCCTAACCACCGGTAGCCTGGGCCCCGCTGGCGGCACCCTAGGTTAGGTTTTTTTATAATGTGTTTATATATACTTTTTTATTTCTGTATTGTATTTTACTTTTGATATAACTTTACTCGCATAGAGAACAGTTTTTATAAGGTTGGCAGCAGGCTGATAGGTCGATAGTTGTTTATATCGGAAGGATCTCCCTTTTTGTAGGTACAATAAAATGATTTGGGACTCCCCAGCTACTTGGAGTTTTCTTCATATCCAAAATTTTATTAAATAGAGTTATTATTGGACCTATTAGTATTTTCTGCCCAATTTTTAGAGCTTCGTTTGGAATATTGCCATGGCCCGGGCTTTTATCCTTCTTCAATTTTTAAATTTTTTCTTTAATTTATCTGTAGTCAAAATGTATAATAGGTGTATTAAGCTGTGGTTCGTGGTTTTGTAATACATTTTCTTCGTTGTGTTCATCGTGGTAAAGATTCCGGTAGAAGTCTGTTGCAATGCTTTTTAGCTCTTCGTGTTTGTATCTTGCCTGTTTTGTTTTGCGCTTTCAATGGGGGTATCCATGTTTTCTCTGTATTTAGTTGTTTATACGCTTTCTTTTGGCTTCCGGTGTTGACAAGGTTTTTTTCGATCACTTCCATTCTGTAGTTTCCATAGTCCCTTTTTAACATTTGTTAGTAGTTTTATAGAGATTCGCTAGTTCTTTATTCTCTTCTTTAGTTTTTGATGGTTTCGACTGTAGTAGAGTCCGCCTTTTAAGTTGTTGTTTAGTTTCGTCAGTTAGTATTTCTTTATTACTTTTTTTCGAGGATGGCAGCTTTAAGACTTTGTTTTGGCTGTCTCTAAATTAAAATAGAACGTCTCTATGTCGTCGCTATTTTCCCACTGCATCTTTTCTATTTTTTCCTTTAATGTCCTGAGGTATTCTTGTTGATTTTTGTCGCACGATAGATCGACTCTTATGTTCGCTGAATGTCGCTCGAACTCTTCTAGTTTTTTGTAGTTGAACGGTGCCTCTCACTAATCTATGGTCGCTGGGGAATATTCTGTTATTCAAAATTTCTATGTTTGTGAAGAGCTGTGAGTAGTTGCTCAGTACAGTCATAGTCAATCTGATTTTTGTGTTGTTTATCCGGCGTGGTCCAAGTCCAAAGTTTTTTAATGTTTTCCTTAAATATTATATTTATTACTTTGAATTTATTAGATAATGCGTATTAACGTCCTCGTCCTATATCCGGTACGTTTTTGTCTAGTTTTGAAAATATTTTCTGCAGTCTTGCTTTCCTTTGTTGATTCATTTTAGTATCCGCCTACAAAATAAAACATTATTAAGTAAAAAAACTTAAGTAAAGCACCTATTTTTTGTAGATAGGACTCGAGTTCGACTAGATATAACATAAATTAAAATAGTGACAAAAACAAAAAATATGTCTATTCGAACAAGTCACAACTATATAGATACTTGAGTTTTTTGCCTACATACATTTTCATGACTTTTGACCAGCGGCAAAACCACCGGGATCGGCTACTTACATTACGGACATAACTTCGTATTAGAAACGTCGGGATTTATAAATTAATTATTTAAACACGAGATAAAGTCTCGACCAGTCACAGAAAGATTAAATAATTTGCGTAGAAGACCACGTAACTAATCTTCATGCGTAAAGATCCACGCGATGCAAACCTCGTATGTCCACGGCACGCAACCAAACGACACTTTTAATAGTCTAATGTGTTTAAATATGATAAATATCTATCAAGAATACACAATCAGTAAAATCGTAGAACCTTATTACACATACCTGTTATTCAGCACCCGTTTTCTTCCTAAATATTTAAGCAAAACTGACGTGCAGTCACAACGCCATCGCAAACTGTACTGAAGGGAGTGGCGGCGGGGGGGAGATACGAGGTATTTCTTTTACAAAATGGCGGTCGGGAGTTGCGAGGTTTTCTATTTGCTTTTTAAACGTAAACGGTTTATTTTTGGTATTTAAAAGTTTTGCCGTTAGATGCGTTCAGAATAGTACTATCTAAAAGTGTCAAAACATGATTTTCAAAAAAAATGGAGTTACGAGGTATGCGATTTAGGCCGACGAAATATGGAATGGTTTCTAAGAAAAAAAAGTGTGTTTAGAAGTTGTTCATTTAACTAAAATTTATAATTACCTATGTGCATATTTTTTGTTATTGTGTTTTCATATATATTTAATTCTTATTCATATATTTTGTTTTAAATCAAACATATGATTCGGACCCGAAATTTTATTCCTATTCCTAAAAAAAATAAGTACCAAATGAACTTCATGGTACTGATACATTAAATTAAAATGTAGATTGGTGATTATTTCCAAGCATATTTGGAGAAAAGCACTATACAAGCCTCGGCGGGAATGTCAGTTCACAGATTCGTATTATTGAAGGACTCGGCTACGCCTCGTCCTTCAAAATCATACTCATCCACGAACTGACTTTTCCCGGCCTCGGCAGTAATATACTATTAAACGTGAATAGAATAAAACAACTTAACTTGCCGGGGTGCCCCGATTTGCGAGTTAAGTTTTAACGTGATGAAGATGTTTTTTTTTAATAAGTGAACATGGAACCTAATACAAAAACGCGTGGAATAGCTCTAGTAGGTATTTGTACCTCTATAATTACCTACACTTACGAGTATGATATAATATTTTCTTCTTTTTCCGCGACTGTCACATAACATTTGTGCAAACTACCCATTTTATAAATGTGTATTTAATTATTTATTTTATAAAATTACTAGCGACCCGCCTCGGCTTTGCATGGGTGCAATGATGTGCGAATTATGCATGTATTATTAGTAAAAAAAAAGCGAAAATATTTTTTCGTATGTCCGGATTTCCAGCTGTTCTCGCCTACATCCCGCATTTTAACCGATTCTCGTGTAATTTTGTGAGCAGGTTTTATTATTAAAATACAGATAGTACTTATTACGAAATTTTTCAAAAAGACATCAACAGGGTTGAAAACGTAAAGTAAGACATCTTTCAGCCATTTCGAAAAAAGATCGCGAGTATATAGTTTATAGTAGTATTAGTTTTATTACGCAGTAGAAGTTTAATGATAAATTATAATGATAAGTTACTAATTAAGTACTATTCATTAAAGTTGCGTTTAAATGAATTGCAATCATAAACGCGTTGATGTCTTTTGTCGGAAGCGAATCCTGCGCATGAATCAACAGCTAAAAACCTGTGAAAAAGAGGAAATCAACTCGCTATAAGCCGCCCGGCGTAATAAAGACCCCTTTGAAGAGGCATTGCATCCACTACATACATACATAAAGTTTCCATTTTAAAGCTCATTACGGCTAGGTACTTCGAATAGAGCATATCGTTAAAGTTAGCAAAATATGACAGCGAGATCTAGGACATAATAATCATTATAAACGTTGTACATAAAATATGTTCATCGGTTTCCACGACTGTCACACATTTAAATAAAACGATTTAAATGGATTAATTCGCGTATATTAATTATTTGAGCCTCCCTGACGTTTCGGTAACTTTCCAGTTACCGTTGTCAAAGATTGACTGAGAAAAACGCAATTTTTCTAGTCTAAAATAATTTAAAATACGCGATATAATCCGTTTAAATAGTTTTACTCAAATGTTGTACGTAAAGTCTATACTTTGATATACGTGCAGCTCTAGCACATCTGTGACACGTGACTCTTTCTCGCGCGAGATATACTACCTATCTCTTTCTGTACAATACTGTAAGAGAGTGACGGGTGACAAATCATAGTTGTGCTAGACAGGCTGGTAAGATACCTCAGTATTTCATATTATACTTGTAGTAAAGTAACGCAATGAGTACTGTAATTGCTTCTGAGACTTATTCGGTATTTTCCTTGCAATCCATAAGCGGCCGATGATACAGCATGCACAGATTAATGAGTAATACAATGTACAATCGTTTTCTTACACAAACCATCATGCAAGTGGGTGCGTGTGTAAAAACTGTGTGCGTAATACCAAAGAGTAAATATAGGTGTAGAAGTGCCAGATGGTGTCAAAGATTTCTGACCCAGTGTAGATTGGGATATGTTCCTTACTTACTTTAAGAGTAAGTTTTATTCCTCTTTTTTGCTTCACTGAAGTTGTCTGAAAATTGTGACAAGTATTTTTTAACCCCTTTGATGACTATTTACCAGCGTTTCATAAAATAATAGGATTTGTTCAGATGTTTTGGCGTAATAAAGCCACTAAAAACTTTAGGTACATATAAAATTTTATTTAGTTTCGCGACCTCAAAATAACTTATTACACAAACAATCTTATTGCTAAATAGCGATTTCTTCCCGACAATCTAAAATGGGCGGAGTAGTTGAAACAAAGAAACAAACGTTTCACTATATTTTTTTCGTGAAATATACCTATTAAATTCAGACCACCTCGTTTTATGATTTTATAAAAATGTAAGTAGATAACTTACAGTTCATAATACGCACTGAAAAAAATTAATAATTCAACTAGTTTAACGACTTGAGTAATAGCCAAATTGTGCTTAGTAGCAACCGAAATTATGCTAATTTTACACAACTTATTTTGGTTGTTAGTAGCCCTGAGTTAGTCAGCCCTCCAATTTATGTAACTAGCAGCTAACATTTTAGTAGAGGTGCTAAGCCGCGAAATTGTGCGCATCGGGTTACAAGAATGAAATTTCTACCACACATAGAGCGTTCCACGGTGATTATTTTCAGATGTGGAGGGAAGTCAGATTCGTCCCATGGGTCCCACAAGGGACTGACTTCGTGGAACGCTCTAATATCTGTGGTAGAAATTTCATGCTTGTAACCCGGTGCGCACAATTATGCTAGAAAACAGCGGACTAACAACTCTACTATTTGGGAGACTGTTAACAAATATATTTTTTCAGTGTGAGTCAAACATTCTAATCACGAAGGGTTGACTACCGTATTTTTTTACCAAACCTATTATTAAAGTATGAATGAAGCAAGGAGCTTGCGTCACGGCTGCGCCAATCACGCCGAACGGATTGGGGGCTGAGCAGATGGCAAGTACTACTACGGAACTGGGGTTTACCTGTTTATTCATTTATTGGTCGGAACCGCTTCATTAATTAACAAAACGGATGTACGGTGATACTGTGACGTGAACAAATAGACGAGATTCCACGAGACATAGACCTTGGCCTCGGAAATATTCGTATTTTTAATTAAATTCTATAAGGACAATAATTTTTCTCATCTTTAAGTAGAAAAATTCCCTAATTAAAAAAACACCCCGATTCAAATACCTGGTCATCATGATACCGTCATTCAAGAAGTGATATAGAAAATGCTCTAAAATTGAACATAACTACAAGATTTGGATTTCTTAGCTTCAATATTGGCTGAGATCTTGTCACTTATTCCAATCAAAGCGGAATATCTTAGAAACTACTGGCCCTATTTCCACCAAACATAGCTAAGAACCATGACGATGGACAAGTCATTTGATTTAAAAAACCGCACTCACATTGGTACATCCGTTTCGGAGCTACGATGCCACAGACAGATACAAAGATACACATGTTAAACTTATAACACTCCTCTTTCGTCGGCGGTTAAAAACTACATAAAAGAATCATACATTAAAAATTGTGGAATATAACAATCCAGATGGTACAATTATACTTTTTGGTGAACCAATACCTATTATAAGCCCTATAAAAATCATTGCTACGTACTAGTAACATTGTTTATAGAGTTGTTTGTCATCAAATAACAATTTCATCAAACAGTGATTTTGGAATGGTGCACCTTGTTTGTAATGATCTTTATGAATATCTGAGTAGTACTTAAAAATAAATACTCTAATTGCATCCTATAGTGAATGAATTTTTAATTTAACCTCTATAACTTGTTATGTCATAACGATTAGGCCTTGTCTTGTTTGCATTAGTTATGACGTTGACACTGACAGGAACAAATAATCAAATGTAACAGTAACAAAACTTACGGAAACCTTCGTTCAATCAAAACCTAATTAGTTGCATATGACGTTAGTTCCGACGTTCTATTATAGTTTTATTGGTGGCGTACTTCCCGCGGTGACGCAGGCGGCCATTGAGGCTCTCGCGGCGCCCGCGCAGGCTCAGTGGCCGTGTGATCTACCCGCCGCGCACACGCAGAAACGACGACACCAATCAGTGACATGCGTATTATTGAATGAAACTGTAGTACAGTGATAGTGATCATTAGGGCTTGCGCGATCGTGTTTTGATTTATTCAATGAAACATTGTCATTGCTGAGTGAGCCTTCAGGGGGGACGCTGTCGTCTTTTGTTTTATTGAATACGAGTGAGTGGTACCGTGTGCGATTGTTTTTCATCAATGAAAAGTTACTGTTGAGCAAGTCTTCAATGGGGGACGCTGTCGTGCTTTGTTTCATTAAATGAAACACTAGCGAGTCTTCAGTGAGTCCGTGTTTTCTTTCGGGGAGTCACCGGCCGGCGTCTAACCTCAAAATGTTCGCTGACTGACTGTGTGAGTGTTTAAACTTTAAAAGTGACTTATGGAGGCAAGTTTGCAGTACCAAGTGAGTTTACATGACCCGTCTGTGATACAGATAAACTAACATTTTAACTTTATACTAAACTTTAGTAGTCCCGTTTCGTTCTGAATTTAAAATAGCTTGTACGTTTAAGTAATGGGCAATTCAGTTTATCAGCCAGTGACATCTCAGCGTACCAGTGTTCTTTATTGTCAGATTATGCAAAAAACTGTGCAATACAGCTTTGAGTACAATTTCATGGCATTTATGTCACGGACTTTAAACAGTTGAGGCTTAATAACAATTGTATAACACGGCTTAGAAGATCAAGCGGATTTGCACTTGAATTTCTGTTTGATAACGTTTGAATTAGATTGGTGATGTGATTATGGCTGTGCCGGTCTTGTGAAAATCCCAAGGTCTTGTCAAAATGGTATCAAAAGGCGAGCGTATGTCGATACAATGAAGTGACGTCATTAAACTCACTACCGGCTTTTGTTTCCTATTCAAAAAAGTCTCACGGTGTCACTGATCTAGTTGCTGTTATTCATATAACTTACATTTTTTTTTTTAATTCTTAACCGATTGTTTAGTTTACTTTAACTACATCATTAAGCGTGTCCTCTCTCTCTTACAATCGATAGTTGTCTCCATTGGATACGTTCCGTTGCTAGGTGGAGTGAAGTACTGACTGAAATGTCCAGCTCTTCAGATATCTGGTCTGACCAACTTTTAGTCTGCCTCTAGGTCTTTTACCTTCGAATTTGCATATACTATCAGGCGTTCCAAGTTATTCGTCTCTCTGCGTGCAACATGGCCAAAGTACCGCACTATTCGTTGCAAGCAGGTAGTAATTAAACGCTGTGTCTTTATCTTTAGTTGCTTCAAAAGAGAGACATTTGTGCGGAAAGCTGTTCATGGTATCTGCAGCATACGGCGGCAGTACATCTCAAGCGTGTCTTATTAAAATAAAAATAAAATAAAATAAAATAAGTTTTTATTGGTTCAAAGGAATACAAATAATGAATACAAGGGTTGAGGACTCCTAGTAGGTGTTATACACCTGTGTCAGGAGGACTCGCTCTTCCAGAATTGGTACATCATCTTAATCCATAGCCTCTATTAGTAAGATAAACTTATTTTATAATTACTTTATGCTAACTTAATTTAAACTAATTAGTGTATGTGTGTGTGTGTGTGTGTGTGTGTGTGTGTGTGTGTGTGTGTGTGTGTGTGTGTGTGTTTGTAACTAACTAACTTTCACAGTGAAACAAATTATAACAAGTACGTACATTATAATAAAAACAAACCGCACTTATTGCATCAATAGTTCTTCTGTTTCATTATAATCTAGTTTTAATAACCACATAGTCAGTTCTTCTTTACATTTATGATATGTTAATGCAAAAATGTGTTTTACTTTGTTTATTTTATTATATAAATGCGCCGATTGTCTTTCTAACTGCCTGTCTGCAAAAACAGATTTGCTGGAGGGGATCGGGACTACTGAACAAACCCTTCTTCTGTTGACAATTGAAGGGTCAAAGGATATCTCTCTGTGAACCCTGAGTACCACAGATGCTATGTATAGTTTACGCATGCTCAGTAGCTGACATTCATTGTATAGATCTGTTGTTGGGAATCTAAATGGTTTGTTAAACATAGTTTTTAATAAACATCGCTGTCCTCTTTCGACTTCTAGGAATTTTGATTTAGCTGCCCCACCCCAGACTGAAATACAATAGGTCATAATAGATTGTGCTAGAGCTGTGTAAATTTGTTTTAATAAGTCTGTGTTGGTAATGTGTCTAAGTTGTTTAAATATCCAAGTGAGTTTACGTATTCTATTATTAATATGTTGTATGTGTTGGTGCCATGACAGTCTTTGATCGATGAATACTCCTAAGTATTTTGTTGACTCTACTTTTTTTAATTCTTTACAGTTACTGTGTATGTCCATCGGATGATTACAGAGGTGAATTTTAAGATTATGGTGACTTGGGGGTTGTGCACTGTTGTTTTTAGTAAAACATATATAATTGGTTTTGTCTGCATTTAGTGTTAATAAATTAGAAGTTAACCATAAATGTATCCTTTTTAAGCCCAGTTCAGCAGCATTGTGTACCGATTTCCAACTTGTTCCGGAGAAAACAACCACTGTATCATCGGCATATGAAATAACATGACCATCTCGAATGTCCATATTAGTGAGATCGTTAATATAGACTAGAAAGAGGGTTGGCCCAAGGACACTTCCTTGGGGCACACCAAATGAGACCTCAGAGTCCATGCTGACATAGTTGCCTATCTTAACCCTTTGATTACGATTTCTCAGGTAGTCATCTAACAAATCTATAGATAAACTGAAATTGTCAAACGTAAAATTGTGTCAACCTACGAGACAGGCTGAGCCTAGTGTAGGGGACACGGCTACTTCTGCTGAGGTGTAAACATTACCAAACAGTGTTCATTGAGTTCTTATTTCCTAACTATATGGTAATTCATCTGTAAAAATGTCACTGTATCCTAATAAACTATTTGAATTTGAATTTGAATTTGAAATCTAAAGGTTTGCCCCTGATTCCCATACGTTCAAGCTTGTCTACAAGAATAGGAATAGAAACCGTATCGAATGCTTTTTTTAGATCTAAAAATACTGCTAGGCATTTATTTCCACTGTCCACTTCTTTAGAGATTAGTGATGTAAGATTTACTTATTAGAACATGAAACAATGATTCAATGGGATTCCCAATGCCCATGAGTACAATATCATCTGCCTCCGATCTCTTGGGACTAGGGCTTTCAATCTCGGGATTTTTTGTATGGACAGTCGGATTCCGGGATTACCTACCCATACAAAAATCCCGCGATTGAAAGTTCTAGTTGGGATTGGGACCTTAGCGTGGTCGCTCACATACAAATTGTATGGCACTTAGACTTTTGCTTAACATACGGGCCATTTATAAAAATCTTTTAGATAGATCAATATAATTGTGTCTTGTTGAATAGAGTATTGTTTCATGCCTATACTTTGCATAGATAAGGTGTTGTGGACATGAAACAAATACCAAACGAATAATGTAACTTTTAAATTCCAATCGAAAAAGGTGCCACTATCAGTCGCGACCGATCGTCGATAGAGATGCATCTATTTGATAGAGCGGGATGGAAACTGACTGATGGTGTGCCCTTTTTGCCTGACATTCCGGCTTTTTAGTGCTTATAAGGCGATGTATGTCAGTCATCTTTGACAGCGGCGTATTATTCCATATTGGCTGTCACTGATGCTACCGATATAAGGCCAATATATACCTACTTTTGATATACAATAACTGTAATTAAAAAGAATCCTACTTCAACTAAAACAAGTCTAAATCCAATTATTAAACACTCTTAATTTAAATCAATCAATCGCAAATGGTTATACAGTCGAGTACTTGGAACTTCTGTACAAAAATGTACCTAATCGAAAATCTGAACAGGCCTCTACACGTTACCAATAGTCGTTTTCAAATTTTATTGTTTTTTTTTTTACTGAGGCGTTTAAAAACTAGACTGGACCTAAAAATATTGAGGAGTTTTGACGATTAGATCACTAACTTACAATACTGCCTATAATTATCACTATGTGATACTAATAACTGATTTAACCTCAAAATACCTCCCCTTTGCATTTAAGACAAATTAAATCATATTTTTACTACCATAAATTCTATGCTAGTGCTTAATAGAAGATTAGGCTTTAAAGCCGAACCCAACCGTTGCAAGTAATAAAATGTAGATTATAAAATGATTAATACTAATCCAAAAATGCTTCGCCGCCGGTTCTGCGTCGGCGCCATACTGATTTAATCCAACGATTCGCTCACGCACGCGCATATCTATCATTCAATTTTTTTTAGCTCAGACCAATGTCCTGCTTGAATAAGATAAATGCCTTTAAACCACCGCGCGAACAAGAAACTTGTGTCCTTATCTTGTTCATCGTTGATGTATCTTCTCTCTTTGTCACAATCATGCAGTTGTTTTTCACGTGGTCGTAGTTTATGCGTAAATATTACGGCACTCTTTCATTTCCCGTCAATATTATTTCCCGTTCTATCTTCTTTTCCAATTTTAGATGTTTATATCAGGCATCGAAAACATTTCAGTTATTTTTGAATTTTATATAGATTTTGGCAGTAACGATTTAAAAAGTGAGAAATGTATGTAAAAGGTAGATGAGGATGACGTTGACAGACGAAATCACCCGTTAACACTTTCACCGATAGTACGTCGAGAGACGTTATTTAGGATTCGCGTGATACGGTACCACGTCTGTGGACGGCAAATTTTATATTTGCAACACTAACACTCCGTCTACAGTCAAACATTTTACATAGTTTTTATGTAAAGGCAAATGCGTTGTACCGTTTTTGGCTCCAAATTTTTTGTACGAGTTTTGTAAATTTTCAAAATGGTCCGGACCATTTTGTCCGTGAACTTAATAACCAACAGAATACAATAAATGGCCTTAGTCTGTCTTTAACAGCCGTTAAATATGATAATGGTTGCGCCTATCACGGTAACATTACAATTGATAGACACAGCTTCAATTCCGGGTGCTTGGAATGCCAGTTAATAATATAACAAATTAGAATTAAGGTAAGTAATTGCGGATGTATGGAAACATGTCTAGAATTAACACAAATTAAGGCTCGGTTCACATGAATGAGCGACAACGCGTAGATGGCTCAGCGCTCGGGACCAAAAATCGATTAAAGTAGTGTTATGTTGGCCTATGATGATTACGTAACATCACAAGATAAATAAATGACATAGCATCTGCCACGTTTTGATAAGTACATACATTATATATACATATAGGTCAAACTGAGAACCTCCTTTTTTTAAAGTCGATTAAAAAGGTAACCATCATAGCCCGCCCCGATGGTATACACAACCGCGCTACTGCCGCGATCACTGTCATGTACTTATAAGGCTCGATACTTGGTCGTACTTGTGAAAATATTGATTTTAACAGCTCTTTTCTTTGACATAAAAATATAATATGAGTTTTTCTTATTCGGTCAAGGGAATTGTTGACCTAAAATTATTTTTTTAGAATCTTGCGCCACGTGGTGGACTCACCGCACGATCTCGCGCGTTTATGTTAGGGCTTCTAATGCCCGGATTTTTTGTATGAACAATCTCGGGATCTCGGGATTAAGCATACAAAAAATCCGCACCAAAAAATGTGCACCTAGCTTAATTCAAACAATTCCATGATTGTACTTTAAATTGTGGTTAAGTAATCTAATGATTTCACTGGATGTAATTGACGACCCTAAACGATTTGCTCGCTTAAGAAAAATGACATTATTATTTATTTTATGTAATACATAATTTTCTGATTACGCTAACGACTTTTACCGGTAAATACTTTCGTTTGTATTGTCTTAAATATTACCCTGATAAAGACAAGGGTACATATTCTTCTATCTATATATATATGTGTGTAGTCTTACAGTACCAAAAAATGTATAGTCTGCAAAATTTAAATCTTTCATATGTATAAACTATATTTGATTTGTCATGTAATTGTAAATATAATCAATTTCTGAGAACTAAAGTTTGATTCTCTGTAAAATGATCATTTAATGGTTCGAAACTACAACACGTGATACAAACTAAATTTAATCATCGTATGTGGACGTTAAAGTTAACCGAATATGTGGTTATTTCGAACTTGTAAAAGATTCACCTGTTTGTCAATTTACTACTGAGTGTTTTAATGCATTTTTTTTCTTGCAATGGGAATTTTCAATGGATTTCAATTCAATTGTAACTAAACTCGTCTTGCAGGACTAGACTACTTACACGTACACTACGCCAAGTCTTTGTTGTCATCTAAAAACATACACTTCTATTCGAATTTCTCACGTGACGGCGAACAATCGAAACTAGTTGTCGTGAGAAATATGAATACAATAGCGATTATCGCATAAAAAAGTAATGAAAATGCGAGGAAGCAGTTTTCCTGTATGGACCGGTGTGACAACTATGAATTTTCACAATAACGAACTGAATCTAGTTAGTTATGGTGCTGGTGTGCGACAGAATGGGTCTGTTCTTGGCATTGCTCAGAGTAAGTCTTCTAGAATTTAATATCTAATGGAAACCCCCTAATACACTAATTCGTAGACGTATTTTCGTAGCAATATCACAGTTATATAATCGCCAAAAATATCGTTTTTTTTGTTAACGTGCATGACTCTCGTCATACATAACAATTTGTAAACAAATACGATTATATATTGTAATCATTGGGTTTCTATTCGTACTTAATCTAAGATATTTATTTTATTTTATATATCTAACTGAAAAGAATATCAGTTCTTTGTTATCTATTGACGTTAACTACTTTAGCTTTTGATAAGGAAAGGTATATTATATCTCCAAACATTTTCTGTTAAAACAACGCAAAAAAACGAGATTACTGTAAGGATCGTCCACCTAGCTCGTATCGCTCGCACCTAATTCCCATTGTTCCCGGGAATATTCTCAACTGTAGGGAATCAGTTGAGAATATTCCCGGGAACAATGGGAATTTAATCGAAATATTCCCAAACACAAACTAGTAGGTAAGGAAGCTTGAGTTGGGTTCTCATTTCTATCATAGATATTTTATCTTCTAAAATGCAGGCATTCGTAAACTGTAGTCTGAATCATAAAGGAAGTAAACAGCCACTTCAAACACATTTTTGGTTCGCAATGTTTTCTTTAGAGCACCTGGCGATGGATGAGTAGTTTGACGTCATGAACGATGATCTAACGAGTGACGATTATGATAATGACGTGATGGAGACTTTGGCATACCGTGGGGTCTCACATTTACATTATTGATGAAGACACGCCTACTTAGAACAGTCGCGCGATAAAACTTATTAACAAGTTCTTGTGGCCGCATAAATATTGTGTCTCTTCTTGATAATGATTTAATAACTAGAGAGACGTACTATAATCATGATGAGATGATGAATAATAGGGAAGAATGGGGGAACAAAACATACTGCGCCCACCCCAAATAAATGGGATAAGGACAAGGGAATGATGTGAGACGTACGAGATGATGATAATAGATGTACCTACGGTGTATATTTATTCCGAAAAAACTACCATAAAGATAGGCGTATTACTATGCCTAT
Organism: Apotomis betuletana; assembly: GCA_932273695.1. NCBI lineage: Eukaryota > Metazoa > Arthropoda > Insecta > Lepidoptera > Tortricidae > Apotomis > Apotomis betuletana. The sequence goes on along the minus strand of OW026303.1, from coordinate 4,338,251 downwards.
TGATAGGGAGGTCTAAAATATTATCTAACTATGTCAAACGTGACCATTTGTGATGTAAAAAAATATTTTGTGATTCAGGTCTTCCGGTTATCGTTGTTGCTATCATATGTTATATTGTTTTAATAACAAATAGATTGCCAAAAGTTCAATCATGTTATATTGCGTTATTATTTTATCATCTTTAGATTGAAAAATAAAGAAATAAAATAATGTTTTTAACTGACCTGAGGTTTTGAACTGAAATCAATAGGATAATATGAAAAGATCTAGGACGATCGTAATTGAAATGTGAGTTCATCAAGTTTAAGGTTTCTTAAGAGGTTCAACATAAATTGACAGTAGTTTTCTTTGTCCCCAGATGCCACAGACGGTGCCGCGGTCAGGCCTGAGTCCGCCGTCGGCGACGCAGGGCGAGCGCGCCGTCCCCGCCTCCCCCACCGACCTCCAACACCTGCTGCGCTACCTCGGCGCCGCCTCCCCACCGGAACCCATGCTCCATCCCCCGACCACACACACCAAACCCCCTCCACCCTACCCAGAAGACAACGGCTTCTTAGAACGCCTTTATGATTTCGAAGGATACCCCACACCCTCCCCATCTTCAGACGAAGGATCCATTCCTGCGGTAGCCCTCCAGCCGCCTTCACCTCACAGCTCCCTCTCATACTCTCCTAACGTATACATCAAAGAAGAACCCAACATATTATCAGTCCCTGGGTTCGCGTCCCCCTACCCCTTATCTCCTTCTGGGTCCTGTGCTTCATACGGCAGCACCAACAACTACGCATCACCAGTTCCCCAGCATGATGAATACATCGACATTGAGGAACTGTTAAAAGAGAATCAGATTTCACAAGAAAATCTCCAACAGACATACCTTACTCCCAAAATCGAAGTCGAGGAGCCTAGAGATCACATCCTCCTTAGGTCTGTACTTGAAGACACGTCGTTCCAGAAGAGATTAAATATTAGACCATTCCCTATTGAATTGGGCAGTGTGAAGATGGAAGAGAGCAGCGGCGGGGCGGGCACAGAAGACACACTGGTCACACCAGACATAGACAGAGTGCTTTGCATGGCTATCGAACAGTCAAAAAGAGACGTCGACAACACCTGCAATGTACTGGGAATCTCACCAGGTAAGCTACATCTAGTAGTGGTAGTCATAAATCGCATTGTATATTCTGTTTTCAAAAGATAGTACTTCTGACTCCAATCACAGCTACGGGAGGTGACAATGAAACTAGTACGTAGTTACTGTAATATTGAAGAGATTCAATTTATCTTGTGTAAAAGTTTGCCGGAAGAGATGTTTACCCATAAAAAGCATCTATATTACAAATATTCTCACACGCATATTTATGGAATCAAAATTACGCTCCAACATAACCAACATTTGCTGGCCGGTCATCAATGACGTCACGCTGTTAAAGGCAAAAAACATATTTCCACGTAGCTGCCATGCCAGCCTAAGCACATAGCGATTATAAATATAAATGGTTTCTCAGAACTGCCCGATTACGTAAGCTGTCAACTGTGTATGCTACTGGTCGACTCGATAATTAACTGAGCAACGAGCCTTTGGAAATCAATTATAGTTTTGTGATAAATATGTAAGAAAAAACGTTAATAGTTCAATTAACTGAATCTAATATCGTAGATGATGTCAATATGATTTTTGTTTCCGAGTAAAACACATCAAGTTTGCGTTAGTGGGATATTAAGTTAGTGGTTTTAATGTGCCCTTTGAATGGCTGTCCATCTGTTGAGTTTGTTACATGTAAATTGGTCATCAGATCTGCTGTTGTATAACTGTTTTTATGCTCATCAAAACAAATTATAGTCACCTGGTTACTTCAAACAAAGGGCTCTGACCGGGACAGACCTCGCCGGCTATGGCGGGGTGACTTGGATGTCTTCTTGAATGATAGGTCAGAACTAGCCATAAGTCGAGATGACTGGAAGAAAAGAGGCTTGGCCAAGCAGTGGGATATTGATATTACATGCTCAATATAATAGAATAATAGTCCCCATACTAAGACCAAATTCTTTTCCAGATCCAATGCTATGGAGCACAGAGAACGTGAAGTCCTGGGTGGTATTCACACTCCAGACCTTCAACCTGCCGATGGTACCAACGGAGTACTTCTCGATGGACGGCACTGCGCTGATGGCGCTCACTGAGGACGAATTCAACCAAAGGGCGCCACAGGTAACATTTCATTCCAGATATTTCATCCTCCAGACCTTAAACTGCGTATGGTACCAAAGGATGTACTTTAAGGTCGACATCGTATTAAACCGATACTTAAGGGCCTTATCACACTTGCGAGTTCGTTTAAGAGGCCTTATTCCTTTTTATTTATTTTTTTCATATTATGACAAATATAATAATAATTACAACCAACTTTTTGAAGTGAATAATATTTTTTCCTGAGTTCTTAGAAAGTAACATAGTTATATATTTCATTCTTTCATTGCGTGCAGTCGAAAATAAATAAGTTAACGAAAATTATCAATAAAAAAATCCAACTGTTGGTTTCAAATACCAATAAATCGCAATGGCCCTGTTCTAAGTAGTAACACTGATAATATGTTCAGAAACATGCTTGATCATAGGGAAAATATCTAAAACAATCAACATTTTTGAACGGATAAGGAGCCTAAGCTACTTAGTGACTTTGTTGTCCATGTTATGTACATTGTACACAGACTTGCAACATGGTAAATAAACTCAAACTCTATATTATAGGCCTTTTGCATAAACGAACTTAATTATTTTCTGTACTCCTTATAATAGTGTTAATGTACAAACAAAATTTGATCAGCATTCGTGGTAATCTTTAATGACCTCGGCGCTAGAGGGCATAACGTCGGTCCAAAGTCTTTAATAACATTATTATAATCGTAATGTAGAATGTGAATATAATCAAAGTTATTATTATAATCAGCTACTTTGCGATATTAGCGCCAGTTAGTATGCTTGTGTGTTTGGAACTAGTTTTCTTGACTTAATTTCCATCCCATTAAGGCGACTTTTAATAAGTATTAAAGGTGTTTTTCCAGATCCTAGACTCTTGTGGTTACTGAAAATTGATCTGATTTATAAGATATGAGAAAAAATTTATATAGGAGTGGTCCTAGTTTCACATTACCAGTCGCCTTAAGTTCTCGTTATCGAGTAGGTATTTTATTAATATATTGAAGAAAATGATTCTATACATTAATAACTATGGTCCAAAATAAGATTAAAAGTTAAAACTTAACAGGATCATCAGAAATCTCTAAAAATCAACCTTCTTTATTTCAAAATCAACTTTAAATTACAATATTGGCAGAGAAACAGAAATTTAAATAGATATAAAATAATAAGTGTTATTTCGACACTTAAAAGTAATCAAGATGTTTACATTTCAAAGTATGTTAATTTCGTATAATATCAACACTTTAAATGTTTATATAGTTTTAAATGCACATGCATAATTATATTGTTTTAAATTATTTAAACAAAAAACTATCAACAATTGTATCATAAATGTTGACAAAATATGTAATCTTAAAACATGTCAGAGGTCACATTAAAACATGAATTCTCATTGCTTCATTGATTGTAATGGACTCGATATTTTCAAACAATAAGTCACTGACATCATACTAATTTTATTATTTAATGTTTACAATGAAGCGAAACAGTTAAATTTTTTATTGTGCAGGCGGGGTTCGAACCCGCGTTTGCAACAGCTTTCCGCGTCCTACCTATTGGACCACTGAACCTGATACGAGAGGCATTGAATTTTCATCAGTTACGTCTTGCATGCCTTAGGGTGGCATCTTAGCGCCATCTACCGTAGAGATTAAAACTGGATCGGCACCATCGTCTTAAATTATGTTGATGTAACGATGTGCTACACCCAAACTAATTTTTTTCTTCATTGTAAATCAGTATTGCTGCAAGTATGGCTACTCTAACCATAATTACTATTAAACAAATTTTCAAAGGGGTCCCCAACCCCAATAAGTATATAGTTATATACCCATACAAAAATTTCTCATAACAGTTGAATGGTAACAGAAAGACACTTGAAACTTGCATGTAGTATTGTATTGAAAAAGCAGTCCCAAAATATTTAGCTTTGTTTGGAGCTTGTGATAGAATCTCAGCTAATATTGAAGATAAGAATTCCAATTTTGTAGTTACGTTAAGTTTAGTAGCCTTATCTATATTTTATTCTTATTTATATCACTCATTAAACGAAGGTCTAATGATGACTAGGTACCTACTTCTGTCGGGGGTGTTTTGAATTATTAAGTAATTTAGGTGTTTTTTTATTTATCCAGATAACTTATAATGCAGACGAGTCATCTTCCACAAGCAACTAAATATAGATCGTTTTAATTCGTGCCGCGTCGTAAAATCCTTAGATCATCACATGCATGTAATTGCTTCCTAATATTTTTTTGCTGGCCTACATCATTCGTTGCCATTCGATATCTTATAAATTTATTTTTAGGATTTTTCAGCACAATTTGTATTTGTTGACAACAGGAATCGAACGTAACATAATTTTGTGTGTTTGATATAGTATAAATCCAAGAAAAGTACAATTTTTGTCAGTATTGTCAACTTGCTCATAATTATGTACTTACAACATAGTTTGTTTTTGAAATTGCATCATAAGCATCATTAAGCAAACGATGTTAACTGTGCCCCAATGATCTTCACATAAACCGGCCATGCGATTCAAACGCTTCCCGCGTTTCTGGCCAAATCTTTTAAAAAGAAACAAGACATTTTCATATATATTTTCCTTGATAATTAGTTTTTCTGGTGCCTTAGTACATTCACCTGTAATTTCGGTCCCTTCCATCATATTAACTTTATGATGGGACCTAGTTTGGACTCCGTATTGCAATTGTCCCAGTTTCATTACGTCACTATGGTTAAGGAAATCCGTTAAGGAAATCGGGCGTTATGCAAGTGGTTACGCTGCTTGTTTTTAAGCTGTGATTGCTGATATGCAATAAGGAAAACAGTTGAAGAGTTTGTGAAACTAGTGTATGAATAGATAGGCCTTAATAGTGGCTACTTGGGTTGTCCTTAAGCTGTGATTGTATGTGCAATTAGGAACAGTTGAAGAGTTTATGAAATTAGTGTGTAGGTAGATGCATAGGCCTTAATAGTAGATTCATTGTCATTGAGCATTTATGATTCGTTTTACACCTAGGTACTATATATAAATGTCTAGATATTTTCACGTCTCTGACGAATTTTACATGCTTACGTATATCGACAAACTAAGTATGTAAGGCCGGCCACACACAGTCTGAATTCCGGTCCGGTTTCAGAACGGAATGATGTCAGTGAGCGAGACATCGCCGGATGACAGACAGAGACAAAGACACTTTCTGACGTCATTCCGTTCGGAAACCGGATCGGTATTCAGACTGTGTGGAGCCGAGTTTAGTCTGTTGAATTAATAACTGCAGCTCTATTGTTACTTAAGTAGCAATAGCAATACAATGTTGCATAGGAATCAACCTTTATTAACATTTGCTATTTAATACTTACGCGAAAACTGTATATTTAAATGTAATGCTTTCATAAGTAAGCTAAAAGATACGGTGCTTTTAAATTTCCAACAAAGATAATTGTGATATTCGTAAAATTGAATGATACCGATCACGTTATCAATATCAAAGTCCATTGTAAAACAGATAAAGAGCTATTTAAAGCGATGACCGCACAGGTGCCACAACAAGTGTAGCCCAAATTGCGTAACTCGACCAATCGGGCGAGTGACTAGAAAGAGGCGACTAATCGCCAAGTAGCTAAGTACTCGCTCGAGCCTCGTACGACTTTCTCCCGCGAAAGTCGAGGCGACTAACCTTGCTTATTTGCCGATGTATACGCCCTAAAATGCACTTTCAAGGTCGTAACTTAAATTTTATACGCTTAAAATATATAGCATATGCCTATAACATGTGTAAAAGTTAAAGATTAAAGATTATTTATTAAGCATAATACATGAATACTGTAAACAATTTGTTCGTAAGCAGCTGCATTAGTATAAACTGTGTCGCAGCTGTTTACGCCCACCTCGGGACATAGGAGACATTGTGTTCTACAGAGATAAGTACTACGTAGATGTACATCTAGATTTGAGTTAGTACTTAGTATATTAATTACTAATTATAACTATGTTAGCCTAACAATAGGGGATGATTTGTGCCATTAAGTGGTTATTATATTTATTTTTAACAATAGAAATTTCCTTACCTACCAGTAACAAGTGTTTCGGTCTTATCATAAGTAAGATTTTGCAAATACCTAGTAATTTTATTTTTGCATTCCCAATACGTTAAATCATGAATGCCTAACAATTCATTCAGTTTGTTGTATACTTTCGCTGAAAGATAATCATAATGTTGTCTTACAAGAACAATACGAGCAGGTCTGAGTTTGCATATCCGGCCAGCCCGTCGCTTTGTAGTATTTTTAGTAAACGGCAGATCGACATGTTTGCGTAATACAATTTTAAGGACAAATAACTGTCTGACAGTTAGGACCTTAGCTATAGTGTACAGTTGTGAAGTAGGGAATCCGATTGGTTTGCAAAGCATAACTTTAAGTACAGCTCTTTGGGCTCTTTCTATACGTATGAATCTGGTTTTACCTGTTCCACCCCATGCCGCCAGACAATATGTTAATACAGACTGTGCCAGTGAGAAATAGACAGTCTTGAGAATTTCCTGGTCGGTAGCAGCTCTAAGGATCTTAAAGATGTAGATTAATTTTCTAATTCTACCAACAGCTGCCTCCACCTGGTCATTCCAAGTCATTAGGGAGTCTATGAGGATGCCAAGATATTTAACACTACTGGACTGCGTTAGTTCAGTACAAGAGCAAGACGCGCCATCGGGGTTGCAGCGGTGGGCATGAACAGCCATTGGAGTGAGGGGCAAAGAGGATGCTCTGGGGGCGAAAGTAACGAAAGTCGTTTTGCTAACATTAATTGTTAATAAATTATTTGTTAACCATTGCATTACTGTCCGTAATGTCGCCTCAGCGAGAAAGCGAGCCTCCTCCCATGTTGGTGCATGTACGAGAAGGGCAGTATCATCAGCATACGCAAATATTTTTACATTATTGAGAGCCAGGTTACACAGATCGTTTACATAAATTAAAAATAACGTTGGCCCGAGAACGCTACCTTGAGGCACCCCGAATGAAAGTATTACGTCTTCACTGGTAAAATCACCAATGCGAACTTGTTGCAAGCGATCATTGAGGTAGCTTTTGAAGATATCAAAAACAAGTCCTCTGATGCCAATGTGTTCCAGTTTTTTCAGGAGGATCGGGACAGAGACAGTATCAAATGCCTTAGATAAGTCAAGGAAAATGCCAATAGTTTTAAGTTTGGAATGAAAGTTGTTTACAATTGCGCTAGTAAGAGCCAGTACAGCATCCTCTGTAGATTTTCCGCTTCTAAAGCCAAATTGATTACTAGAGAGTATTGAATAGGCGTCAAGGTATTTTTGTAACCGAGAATTAAGAATTTTTTCGAGAATTTTTGAGAGCGTTGTCAATACTGAAATGGGCCTGTAATTGCTGACACTGTCTCTGTCACCGCTTTTGTAAATAGGGTGCACTAAGGCTCTTTTAAAAACCTGGGGGAAAATTCCTGATGCCAGACAGAGATTATAAATGTGGGTCATTATTGGCACAAGAACGTAACGAGCTGCCTTGAGCAATGAAGCTGGTATGCCATCCCAACCTACAGCACAATCTCGAAGTCCCATCGTGATTCGTTCAACTTCTTCGTTATCAGTTTCAATCAACGCCATGGAGTTGACTTGGTTACTATTTTGATGATAAAAGTCCGGTTTAAAATTTGTTTGTCCAGTGAATTTGGAAGCGAGCTCTTTACCTATACCACTAAAATACTCATTAACCATTGTTACAGCAACTTTCGGATTTTCATTCAAAGACAAGAGGTTATCTGCAGTGGGGATTTTTTGGTTATGGCTGGTCATATTTTTAATAAGTTTCCAAGTGTCTTTTGGTTTGTTTTTCACTTTTTGGAATTCCATTCTTTCATATGCTTGTTTAACCTTCTTAAGCAAGTTTGTGCAGTAATTTCTGTAACGTGTGTATGTTAATTTTGCTATGTGATTATTGGGCTCTTTTTTAGTTAATTTGTATAAATGATCACGATTTCTTACACAGCGTAACAAACCAGGTGTCATCCAAGGCTTGATAATTCTCATTCTGCTACTTATGTTAACAGTTTTAGAATGCATCTTAATCATTTCTTTTAAAGTGGTGACAAACGAATGTGCCGCCATTTCGGCTTCAGAAATGGATAGAATAAACGAAAAATCATATTTTTCTATGTCTTTAACGCAGGCCGATTCATCAAATACTATTTTAGTACGTGCTGTTTTTGTTAACTTCCTTTTTCGACTACAACAAAGGATTACAGGTCTATGATCAGTGATAGTTGAGTCTACGACTAATGTAACTGATGTTGTATTTGATTTAAGGAGCACGTGATCCAAGCAACTATTTTGCCTTGTCGGGAAGACATGCGCAGGTAACAAAGCTTTAGTAGCAGCTAGGGTGAGATAAGGATCGGCATTAGAATCACCGCTACCCGGTATTATATTAATATTAATGTCTCCAACTACGGCAACAGTTTTAAAACAACTCAGTGTGACAAGTGTGTCATCAAGAGACTGAAGGAATTTACCAATATTCCTTGTCGAAGGGGAACGATATAGCGCAACTATAGCGATTTCATTAGCAAACTTCAAAATTAGACAATTAGCGTCATCAAAGTTACGCTTCACAACTGTACAAGCTAAGTCCGTCTTAACAAAAACCACAACACCGTCATTCTGGTTTGTATATTTAGATTTGTAAGATGTATATCCTCGCAAGTGTGGTAAATATGGGCATTTGCTCAGCCAGCACTCACTTAATACAAGAATATCAAACACGATATTTATCCTTTTCAAAAGTATTTGCAGCTCATTGAAATTGCAGTTAATGCTTCTAATATTAAGGTGTAACACTGTAAGCGACTCATTAATGTCAGGAAGTAGCCCAGAACTATTTTCTGGTGTACAAACATGTGATATTGAAACAGTGACTTCCTCCAATTCGTTATTAATTTCTAACGTACTAGTCATGGTGAATTTAAGATTTTAACATGCGGCATGTGGGAAGCGTTGGACAGCGAGGGCAGCTTTATAAATTTGTCAATACTACAGTCTTGTAATTCAAGGCTAAGCTTAAATAAATTGCTTTGCATCATGTGGAAGTAGATAGGTGGCGAATGCAGTTTATAATATTTTTGTTTGCTACAACTTCTACGGGTAAGACATTTTACAAAATATTTAAAATTATAAGGAATGCAAGATATGGAGTAAATGCGTCGGAAAAACAGCGTATAGGTAGCACAAATATCATTCATGTAATAATTTGATGATAAGAATACTATGTAAGAGTTTACAGATATTAAGTAAGGATAGTAACATAACAGAACAACATTATACAAATGGACATACCGTTTTAAACTAAGTATAAAGAAGACTAGTCACTCCTGAGTATTAGATCTGTCTAAGTTCTTCAGATCTTGCTCGCTGTTGATGGGAATGGCGCTGTCTCCTTCACGTTTGCGCAAGAATAATTTACCATTTGTTACCCAGCAGTGTTCGAAGCCGTTGGACTTGGCGTACTCCTTCGTGACGTAACGCAGCCGTTTCATTTGAGGGGACAAGTTTTCTGATATAAAAACAGGGTTTTGCGGGCCACTGATGTCTAAGGTTGCCGTATTAAGTTTACAGGTACTATTTGCTTTATTATACGCCCTATATTTCCTTATCAAAAGTTCTTTCGTGAGTACACTATTGAATTCCACAATAATAGTTTTCTTAGTCGGCTCTCGAGTGTTTATGCGGAAGATATCCTTCACGTGCTGGGGGTCTATGGGCGTGTTTAAGACGTTTGATAATGGCGCTAAAAGAGTCAATAGCGATAATTTGCTTTCGCCTGTTGTATGCGGTATATTTTTTATCTCTACGCTTGTAGACCTGCTCTGTCGTTCAAACTTTTCAATTTTTTGTTCCAAGACTTGAATATATTGTAGATTCTTGTTCCGGTCCGATTCAAGTTTATCAATTTGTGACTGTATAGAGTCAAATTTGCTAGCTACGAATTCCACCGAGCTCTGCATTGCTAGATTTTGGGCCTTTATTTCGTCCATGGCAGAGGAAATCTTTTCCATTTTGGAATCTTGAGAATTTTGGTGGGCTCTAAATTCAAGAAACATACTTTTCATTTCTGACATGAATTCAGATAGTTCTTCCCGTGGGCTATCACGCTTCCGCTTAAGGCGGTGGATAATGTTACTCGCCTCCAAATTCAGCTCGTCATTAGATTTAGTTGTTAGATCCGGTTCCGACTCACACTGGTGCCGCGTGAGTGATGCGGCAAAATGTGTATTACCTGAAGTGCCAGCAGCAGCCGCACCCGCTGCGGGGTGAGACGGGGAGGGGGTGCGACGCAGAGACATGTTTCTTTTCTTACAGCGTCCGATGTACCAGGGCGACAGAAACCAGCCGAAGCTTAGCAATACGCAGCGTATGAATGTTATCAGTTGGGGGTCAGCGTTGACTGGGCGGTCTCGACGCTTCGGTACAAATTTGCTTTCCGTCCACTGTATCTTGAGCTCCCGTTGTAATGAATGAGAATTTTTACTCACTGCCGTAGTAATTAGTGACGTGCCGGTGCCGGTGCGTCCTTATCTCTGCGTATGGTATGCGCTCCTGGTATCCACGCGAATTAAATAACTTGAATTTATTTAAATATTTTCAAAAATTAATATTTTTTTTTTTTGCGCGAGGTTTTACTTTTACACGTCTGATCACCTCAGATGTCCGGAGGGAAGGGGTGATATGAAGGTGATAAATTATATGGAAAAACGTTTTCTCTTTTGATCTGCATAGGTTAATAATGAGTAGCGTAGACATCATATATTAATCGAGCCAGTGAAGAGCCTCCGTTTTAGCTTGGTCCAAAATCCTTTAGTACGTCCATAATCCGGATTTTCGCATCGCATATACAATTTTGTCTGTTCAGTTTATCGAAATTTTTGAAAATCGCGGGTATATGGGGATTGAAACGTAAAAAATATCGTTGTTCATGCACTTATTAAAAAATTGCGAGCAATGTCATTAGTTTGTGATATTATGAAGTCAACCTAGGGCTAATTCAGCTATTTGAACGATTTATCACCACTCATGATGTTAATTATGATGAACGTAACTTAAAGCAATTTGGGCTAAGTTTATAGAAATAAAGTAGTGAATACTCAATTCACAATGTAACACGGAACGGAACAACGTAGAACACGGCTGCTGTCATTTTCAATAACACGGAATGCAGCTTACAATGGTAAGCTATTGACAATGGTCAATAGCAAGCTCAAATGCGTATACGCATACTAACTGCGCACTTTGAAACGCACTTCATTCATGAGTTGTAAGGGTCGGTGACCGTTTGTGCATAGACGCTATGCAAAACAATAGTGAGGGTTTTACGTGTGCGTGTCTGTACAGTCTGACCAAAAAGAGTAGAAATTAAAAAGTGGCAATACTGTAGTGTCGTCTCTGTTTTCATAGATTGATTAGCAAGGACGACACTACAGTATTGCCACTTTTTAATTTGTACTCTTTTTGGTCAGACTGTAATTCTTCATTCTCAAGTATAGCCTAACAAGTGTTGGTCCTGCCCAGGGATAGTGGCGCTACAAACGGCTTTCATACGGCAATAATGTGCATTTGCATTATTAAACGTCAATAGCGATTTGTCAGGGATCTGTCATCAACCAAATTCCAAACATTGTTTACCGGAATGCTGCTTAATACTTCGTTCTTCTTGCAAAATAAATACTGAATCCTATTGAAAACATAACTTGATTTTCATCACTGTGGATAGTTATTTTTATTAAAGCAGTAACGTCTGCTAACGTAAACCAAATGTTTACAAAAAATTTAAAAATTTAATGGCTTAAACAGGATTCGAACCTGCGTTTCCAACGTCTTTCCGGGCCAACACGGGCGTCCTAGGGGCGTTCTCAACGAATTTGAGACGATGGTGCCGACTATAAAGTCTAAATCTTTACGGTAGATGGCGCTACGATGCCACCCTAAAGCATGTTGAAGCAACTGGTTGAAGGATTCAATGGATCTGACATCTGGTTCGGTGGTCCAGTTGGTAGGACGCCCGTGTTGGCCCGGAAAGCCGTTGGAAACGCAGGTTAGAATCCTGTCTGAACCATTAAACTTTTCAGTGTTTCGCTTCATTGTAAACTGTGGATAGTTTTGGCTTTATTATGCAAAGAATACTTGAAATTTGCGGAATACTTAGTCCGGTTTCCTCTTTGTTTACCTCAGTGATATTCACTGACTTTCAAGGTCAGTTTTACCAATAGTATGTTTTGTTTTAAGTTAATAACTAATAAAAAATACTATAGATAACAAGAAACATCGCGACAAACTTGTAAAACACGTTCATGTGACAAATTGACCAAGAAACTAGTTCTTGACTAAAAGGCATTCCTAAGTGGCAGAACTAAAAGCTTTGGTAGCGTTTGCTTCCATTTAATTGATCAACTAAACTACATTCTTTATACACTACAACTTATTCAAATTCAATTAACGAATTATTTCTAGAATACAGATTCCTATTTTACATAGTCTATAAACACAATGAAATTTGAAAACGAACATTGCATGTTTTGGTATTTCTCAGATGGATCATTGTCAGATTTAGGTTCGAGTCTTTCCAGTGGACATTTGCGAAATTAAGGATTCCAGTGAGAATAAAGAACGTTCCCTCTTCTATAATCCGATGTAATAACAAAATAACCTTCATACAAGCTCTTAACTTTTGACCACCGGAGGGACGAATATTTTTTTTTGAACTGACAATAACCCAGATGATAGGTATTTACCTAAGACCTACTTTTCAAGCCTTTTAGCGTTGAATTTTCAAGAAACTTATTGGTGAACTACACATCGACTTAGATAATACCTGTATATCTCTATCACCTAATCCATTACGAATAACGACAAAAATATAAATATCAGACAACCTCACACAAATTGACTTAGTCCCAAATGTTTAATACATTTTTTATTGTACTCACAGAAATAGGCAACAAAGATCTTTGTTACCTACTTGTTTTTCTATGTAGGATAGTCAAGAATTCGATTGGAATCTCATCTGCTGATCAGTGATCAGCAGATGTAACATAGTATAGTACATAGGATTAAATTCTATTGTTCCGAAAAACTGTTTTTTAGAATAGTCTTTAGAATCCCTAATAAGGAACTTAGAGGCAAATCATTAAATTGCGTTTCTTTTGTTCTAGGCTGGCAGCACACTATACGCGCAACTCGAGATATGGAAAGCAGCTCGTCATGAAGCATGGAGAGCGACACAGTGGACGGAACCTCAAGCATCACCAACCCCCGCGCCAGCCTTGCCGTCAGCTGACGACATGAGTGAAGGTTTGTTGAATATTATTCTTGAAAAAGGTCTTTATGGGTCGTCCACACTTACTCCGCCCGCACCTCCACCAATTCTAACAGGGGTGCAGCTCAGCGGTGGTTACATAATGGACGGGAATTTTAAATATTTTATTTTTGGACTACAATACAACTCATTACTAGTTCATAGCTTATACCCGAATGCCCGGCTCTTTTGGTGAGTGATAAAGACAGCATAATTCGAATATTGAAATATATTCTAAAATGAAATCATATTTGCCGGTTTCGCTGTCATCGACCAATAAGTTCCTTACAGTACACCTACACCTATACCAGGAATCGAACCTTTGGATTGCCAGTCTAACGTCTCAACCATTTCACCAGAGCACTCCCCTTATCCTTATTGTACGCTTGTTTTCTCGAAAGCAATTTATTTTGGTAACGTTTTCTTCGCAAGCTGATTAGACACGTCGCTTAGCACTAGTCGATATGAGATTGATTTGGTTATCAATCGACTTGGCTTAAATCGTATGAATAATTAATATAATGATCGCGATAACAACGCCTTGACAACTATTTCGGCAGTTCAATGTGACTCATTAATACCCTAATAAATAACCAGCGATAATTCTACAGATTTCATCATCGCTAACAAAAGAGGCTATATGATTAGATAGGATTAATTAATGTTAATATAGAAAGAGATAGGCTTGTCCTCCATCTTTTTTTCCACGATCTTGTCATAAATATTAATCACGCACACCCATCTCATACATAACAGATGCTATGAGTACTATTGAAACCTTTCTCTGCCTACGTGAGCGATTGCTAGTTGATGTAGAAATGTCTTAGTACTTGGCGCCGTCACCTTAAGTCATCTATGTATGTATGTAAGGTTACGTATTTGAATATCGAAAGCTAATATATCTAACGTTAAAAAGTCGACGGTCAAAATATCGAAAGTTAAAATATCGAACGATCTAAATATCTACTATCATAATATCGACGTTTGGAATACCTAAAAGTCAAATACCGAATTGCTAAAATATCGAAAGTTCAAAATATCTACAGTCAAATTATCGATATATGTTAATATCGAAACCCAAAATATCAACCATCAAAAAGCCAACGTTTAAAATATCGAAAATTGAAATAGCGAACGATCTTAATATCTACAGTCATTATATCGACGGCTGAAATTCCGAAAGCCCAAATGCCGAACGGTAATTAAATTGCACGTGCACAAAATAGGAGGGTAGATGCGAAATAATAATGAGCTGTGTGTGAAAGTCCGAATCTAGGGCTCTCGCTGGTTAGGACGCGTGCCGACACAGAGCACCCTAGAGTGTTTTTGTAAAGCCGTAGGCGCGGAGGGAGTGCAGCTCTCGCCCGCCGTGACAAAGCTCGGGAGCCGTGCGAAGCGGAGCGGCTGAGGCTGGTCGCCGAAGGCGACCAACAAGCCGAAGCTGCGGAGTGGAGTACAGGCGACCGCGATTTGCCACGCAAGGGCGGAAGGGCTGCTCTCCCCGCAGCGCCGGAGCTAAGGCAGAGTCAGTTTTGCTCGATTTAGACTCCAGGTTGACCTAAAGACTCTAGGTTGACCCAGTGCAATGTTTGATTTAATGAAGTACATATTATAAAACCTCTATGGTAGTGTTATTAATTATCGTCAAATTTCAGTTGAATTATTTGATAAATTATATTATTTTCCTAAATAATTTTAAGTAAATTTAGGTCAACCTCGAGTATAAAATCGAGCAAAACTGACTCTGCCTTAGCTCCGGCGCTGCGGGGAGAGCAGCCCTTCCGCCCTTGCGTGGCAAATCGCGGTCGCCTGTACTCCACTCCGCAGCTTCGGCTTATTGGTCGCCTTCGGCGACCAGCCTCAGCCGCTCCGCTTCGCACGGCTCCCGAGCTTTGTCACGGCGGGCGAGAGCTGCACTCCCTCCGCGCCTCCGGCTTTACAAAAACACTCTAGGGTGCTCTGTGTCGGCACGCGTCCTAACCAGCGAGAGCCCTAGATTCGGACTTTCTCAGCCATTAGGCTCCCATAATATGTAAGGCGATAGATAGCTCTACTATTTTTAGGAACAAATATTATTTAAAAGCATTCGAAATACTTTCGATATAACATACATTCGACGTTATAATATTTCGATATTTCACTTGTAGATATTCAAATTTTCGACATTTCAGTGTTCGACTTTTGAACCTATCGGTAATATAGATATTCGATATTTAGTATTTCGACCTTAGAATCGTTCGAAGTCTCAATTTTCGATATTTTATATGTCGATATTCAGATTTCGAAATTTAAGCATTCGATAATTGTACCATTCGATAATGTATACTTTCGATATTTTGAATTTCGACGTTATGATCCTTCGATATTCTAATTTTCGATATTTTAACCGTCGATATTTTGTATGTCGATATTTCAATTTTCGATATTCAAATACGTAACCGTATGTAAACACTTTATTGTACACAACAACTGGTTATAAATACATTGATAGCAAATGAAATATGTACGAAGGTGAACTTATCCCTATTAGGGATCTGTTCCAGTTAACCTTAGTCATAAATTTATAATAGAGATGAAAAACAGGGTGTCAACTATTTATTAGAATTAGGGTGTCAAATTTGAACACTTGCCTTATAAAATTTTTGAATAGCTTTATTTTGAATTTCGACTCTATAATAAGACTTATCCTTAAATCTAGCATATTTAATAGATGGTTTCAAGTAAAACAAATAAATTGCCTATGAAAATACTTGATAATACATGTTTATTCTTCTAAAATTTTACTCTTTTTTGACCACCGACCCCCGAGCATAGTAACATTATCACACTAATATTATTCTAACAGGTCACTAATATCATTCTAATTATAAAGGCGAAAGTTTGTGATTTTGTTTTTTTTTTTTTTTTTTTTATTCAACATAGCCATGCATTTAACCTCGATTGCACCTGATGCTAAGTGACAATAAGGCCTAAGATGGCGCATGCTTGGCTAGAAGATGCCTATTCACTCTCGACTTGAAGAGATCCAAGTTATATTTTTCAGGAAACAGGTGGTTTATGTGTATGTTTGATACATCTTCACGCTCAAACGGCTGGATCAATTTTGATATTTTTTTGTATGAAGGTGTGTCAGCTACCTGGATTAACACATAGGCAACTTTTTATCCCGAAAAATGTAGTGTTCCCGTGGAATGAGCGGGTAAAACCGGGCGGCGCAGCTAGTGATTTATAACTGATATTAAGCCGAAGGCATTCAGACATCTGGCGGCCTATGATGGTTGCTTTTATCACGCGATAAATAAGTGACAAAGCATCCGTCACGTTTTGACAATATGCGAGTGTGAGTGACAGATGCTTTGTCGCTTATTTATCACGTGATAAACGCAACCATCATAGGCCCCCAGTTTTAGCGGCCAGCCCGTCTGTAGGTTACTCTACACCTGTCCGAGCTACTGCAGATCGGGTCGCGAATTGTATAAAAAGTGGAAAAAGTAGCCAACGGTCTATCTTGTAGCCGATGCGATGTGGCACGGCAATGCATCAGTCGCGTTGCGTGCATTGTGATCAACCGTTAGAAACGCCACAGAATACTGAAACAGTGAGTTCAGATTGTTTTCAGGCGCGGATATTCAAACGGATACCTACACTTTGCGACGCTCGTAGACCCGTTCCCTATCTATATATTTCATCTGAGAACAGATTTTAAATCAGAGTATAAAGGTTCCTCTAAATACATTAGTAATATTATGTATAACATACTGTAGATCTACAACTATATAAACAGGTATTGCTAAATTATTTTACTTATGGCCAAGATTTTTACTAAATAAACAATGTATAATCAAAAATCTAATTGTCATAATTAATTCCTTTCCCTGATTCTAAAATGATGCTCATAATCTTTGTCTACATAAAACAGAACATCAATTTACGTACCAGTTTTTATGCAACCTGCGCCACGTGTTTTTTTTTTTGTCACACGAAAAATACTACTGACTCTTGTTTTCTGATTCTTAATATTATTATAACAATCCAAGGAGACAAAAGCAGAGCTGTTAGTTTAGCTAGCCCGGCAAAAAATAATGCCGCCAGGACTCAGGCAAGTGTCAAGCCTGGTTTAAGCTGTGGTGTCGGCTATGGCCGGCACACATACGACGGAGGCTGGAGAAGTGGAGACAAACGACCCAATGATGTATGGCGGCTGTCCCGTACACTAACACGAGCTCTCTCTTAGCTTTATAGGGTCTTTAATTCAAGGGAGTTATGACACCAGCTTCTTTGGAGGGCTTTGTTTTATGACCGTGCCTCGGGGTTTTCGGCGCACTAATAAGTACGTAAACACTTTTTATACACATAAACAGTTAAAATACATCTATTATAAATTACATAGGTACAAAGGCGAACTTATCCCTGTAAGGGATCTTTTCCAGTTAACCTTTGAGAAATTGAGTGAGTACGAATTGAAAATCGAAATGAAGACGTATTACACTAACTACTTATTAATATATGCATATGTAAAATTGACATATAACGTATTTGTGCATTATGAATGAATGAGTATGAGTATATATAATATAAATATCAGTAAATTATTAATAATTACACACATTAATATAAATACAGTGTTGAACCAATTCCCAAGTCATTACGAATGATTGACTAGGCCTGGGTTACCTATGTTTATGACAAAGACATACTTAATTTAAAAATCATACTTATCAATTCTGATTTATAATCTAGATCGCAATTAAAATAAATTGATGTAGCTGAAAATATTTAGTCATTAAAAAGTAAAAATAGTTAGTATAATTCATAATTCGACGGGAATAAAAGTAGGTAAACATTATCTCTAAAATTGAATAAAATTATACGATGTTAAATATTTCCAACGAATACACATATACTTGGAGCATAATACATTTTAGAATACAGAAAAAGAACTGGAGTAGATGTTATCAGTTGACCGTTAATAAAAACACTGATAGTGGCACAGGAAATAGCTGCCCACAAGAATCATCTGGTCCGATCACTTGTCTGCCCGTAAGAGGGGCAAGTGATACCTATTGCAGCAGGAATACCCATGTAAGACTAGGACAATGGAACTTTTGCGATTTATTGGTATATTTGAAAGGACGGTTAAAATTCATTGATAATTTTTGTTTCTAAAACTACTTAAAATTTACAAAATTCACGCAGAAAACTGGTTTTCTCAACTTATTTTCTAAGAACGCTATGAAAGCATGAAATGGCTATTTTAGTGTCTAGAACTCAGGGAAAAGTATACACTGAAAAAAGTTGGTTGAAATTATCAATATATCACTACATAGTATAAAACAAAGTCGCTCTGCTGCCTGTCTGTCTGTCTGTCTGTCTGTCCCTATGTATGCTTAGACCTTTAAAACTACGCAACGGATTTTGATACGGTTTTTTAATAGATAGAGTGATTCATGAGGAAGGTGTATATGTATAATAGATGCATAGTTTATTAGCATTGCACCCGTGCGAAGCCGGGGCGGGTCGCTAGTTTGTCATAATCTGAAAAAAAAAAAAAATTAAATGAATAAGGCCCCCTTAATATTCTTGGCGTATAGCCCAGTTCATGCAAATACAGTACGACACAAAAGAGTAGAAATAAAAAAGTGGCAATACTGTAGTGTCGTCCCTTTTTTCTTAGATCGATTAGAAAGGGACGACACTACAGTATTGCCACTTTTTAATTTCTACTCTTTTGTGTCGTATACGTACTGTTAAATACTTATAAGAACGAGAAGAGAGTCACGCCACAAACTTAGAAATTCAAATTCAGAATAACTCTTCTGCTTCTTACCGCTTCCATCTATCTTCGTCATCTAACCTTAATACCTTCAATAGAATTTTCATTAGATGTGAAAATATAATGAACTGGAAACGGCTCTCGTCATTCACTACAGTTAAACCATCAATCAGCCTTCACTGGAGCCCCCATCCCGAGTACACCTTATACGTCAAGTCGACTTTTTCTGCTTCCCGCCGACCCACTTCGTCCAAGTACCACTGGCCTTACAAGGTCGCATTGCCATCTGCTGGCTTTAAAATACTTAAGTGAGTTAAACTTAGGTCTTAAAATGGAATGCAAAGAATAAAGGGTTAACACAAAATGTCCGACGCTACCGTTAATTCAATACTTAGGGCCTCATTGCTATTTTTGCAATTTCTCATATTTTTTTCTACTTTATCGTACCGGAAGACGCAGCGTGGGGCCCTCAACAAGGTAGACCGACGACCCGGTTAGAATCGCGGGAATCAACTGGATGAGGACGGCACACGACCGATCGTTGTGGAAATCTTTAGGCGAGGCCTTTGTCCAGCAGTGGACGTCTATAGGCTGATATATGACGATGACAAATAACAGAAGCGTGCAATAATATATACCCCAGCTCTACATTACTAGTGCAGTTGACCAAGGTTGGGCGAATAAGATCGTGTGGAGAGACACTTTGCTGCAAAAACTCATACATCGGCCAACTTCGCCTTGGTCAACTTCGTGACAGTGTGGGCCGGGGATACATTTCCGATATAATCTATAGCTATACTATAGCGATACACTAGACACTTAAATTACCTACAACACTTTTGTGTTAGAAAGGAACGACCCTACAGTATTCTAGTCTTTTGACTAGAATACTGTAGGGTCGTTCCTTTCTAATCAATCTAAGAAAAAGGGACGACGCTACATTATTGTCAGTTTTTAATTTCTTCACTTTCTTGTCAGACTGTAATTGAAGACATTGACATTGTTTAAAATAACATTGATTAATATATATAGAATATTAACGTATTCACATAGAGGTCGCTAAGGTGTAAAAACCTTTCAAATAAAACAATGCAAAGATCGACACACAAAGCATAAGGAAAAATTCGTCAGATCTTCCTGGAGCTAGGGTAGCGAAATGGTTAACGCGCTGGACCGGCCATCCAGAGGTACCGGGTTCGATTCCTGGTCTCTTCCCCCAGGTAGCTCCTTTTTCAATTTTTCTTTGGGCTTTGATCTTTGTATTAAAGGCTTAAACATTGATTAAGTTAAATCGGAGTTGTAGGTACCTAATAAATGGGTCATTGTCAAATTTAGGTTGGTATCTTTTCGGTGGAAAATTTTCTGATAAAACGCCTGTGAGAATAAAGAACGTTCCCTCTTCTATAATCCGATGTAATAGCAACATAACCTAGATTCATACAAGCTCTTAACTTTTGACCACCGGAGGGACGAATTTTGTTTTTTTAACTGACAATGACCCAAATAGTGTATTGATCTCAATCCCAAGATAGTTTCTAGTAAATCTTTGTTTGACACGTCCGTATCTGTGACCTAAATTTTCCAGCAGTTTAGTGGTCCTGGACTTTACGTGGAGTCAAATTAAAGAAGTTTTTCATTAAGATTTACTGTCGTATCGTAAAGTGTTTTCCTATAAAATGTACTGTCTGTTTACGATTCTGACATCGAAGGTCAGACAAAGGCGGAATTAGAAAATACTAACACTCGAACTAACATTGATCGTAAATTCGTATCGTAAATAAAACAAATTTCATTAGAATCTGGCGACCAATTTAAGTGAACCGGAGACTATTACTAACCTTTTAACTAGTTGCGTTTGCCCACGGCTTCGCTCGCGTTGAAATCCTACGGGAACCGTGCTTTTATTCAGGATAAAAAGCAGCCTATGTGTTAAGTTGGGGTATAAACTATACTGTTCCAAACAAACTCAATTTATACCCGAACTTAAGTCAAGGGCTACTTCTTATCGTCGACAAAAACATGGTTCCCGTACGACAGTAGTCTTTTTCAAGATTGAGCTCAATGTCTAAAGTTTCTTTTTGAATTATAATTTCTTTCTCAAAAACCACAATAACGCTGTCTACTTTTTATGACACCAGTTCTTCTTCGTAATAAAATTACGAGCGAACTCACATGCGTACGCGCACCCGAGTCTGGGAAGCCATTACTTCTTACTACTTAATTCTCGGTACCACCACCGTTCATCACCAGGCGGCCCCACCCGGCCCATAATGCCCTTAATGGTCCTAATTCGACGAATATAATACTTAGAGCTTACACTTAATGCCTGTTTAGTATGCATCGGGAGCTCGTACGCTACTGGTTGTAGGTTATTCTTCGTGATTATAATGTCTACCTATAAAACAGTAACTTGACTTAAACTGTTGACTGACAGACAACGCACAGTCTAAACCGCTGAGCAGAAACTATAGAGGCTTAGTTTGAGTCCTGAAGCTTTTTATAAGTAGGCCATAAGGGCGATTACTTCGAGTCTACCGGCATTTCACAAGAAGAGACCGCCGTTGAGAAGAAACACCAAAACAAACTCAAGGATAGAGTATGAAAAAATCACTAACTTTTAAAGAAAGCCATTTAAACGGAAACGGATTAAGATGGAATCACTATGGGTTGAACTGCCTTACCACGCACCAGTCGCCTATCGCCTTTGTTCAGTCAAAATCAGCGCGCACTCACAGCTATTCCTAGAGCTACGCGTAGGCAATGGTCGATCGGGTCGCAACGACTTCTTGAATCGCATTTTACGCAAACCACCAAAAAAAAATAATTCTCAGACACCTACTGCGAAGATCAAGAGACCTTAATTTTTTTATTCTTTGGTAGACGGAAAGCTAATTTAATCGCGAATGAACGTCTAAGCTATTGATTGATAGCTCATAGAATGAGTCATATGAGAAACATTTGAAAATCAATGCGGTGGGACCGGAAGGACACAAATGCATGACTGCTCTTATGGTGATTCATTTACAACTTACTAAAATGCTGTAACTTAGCACATTACGTATCTCGAAAAGTATTTTATAATTGTGGTCCTAAGTTAATTCATTAATTCCTTGAAATTCTTAATGTTTGCGTTCTTATTAGAACTATTCATAGATGGGTTCTGGGTAATTCCCCGAAGCAAAATCTCTGGGCGAGCCAGGAGCAATTTAATTAGATTTGTTTCAAAAATTATTAGGTAGCAGACCTAAAATGGCAAGCTAATAGGGATCGCATTCTATCGCCAGGCTGTTTGGGAGCAACAAAAGTACTGGAGCTTTTTTTTTATAACGGGTAGAACTACATATAGGAAGAGACAATCACATAACATCAATAATAATTAAAAGGGAATCATCACATTCTAGTAGTCAGCCAGCATTGAAGTAACTGATAATTTAAGGCAATTTGACAGTAGCCGAAAACTGGTATCTGTAACGTTTCGCCAAATTTTCATTTGTCCGAAAGTATTTTGTTCCTGAAACCCGTAATATTTTCAGGACTTTATAAATATCATTTTAAAGAACACATTAGGTTAGGCTAGGTTTGTTTTATAATTATTCTGAAAAATTAACAGTTTTGAAAAAAAAACGACTTTACAGATAGATGGGAAACAAAAATTAGTGTTTCAAATAGGTAACCCTGAATACTAGCTACTTTTGATGCTAACTTACCTACCTCCTACACTTCTGGGCAAAGGCCTCTGCCCTGGATTTTTTTCTTCTGACTAGCTGTTAAGGAACCGTCAAGATACACTCTTCTCCATCTAAATCTGCCGCTACACTGCCCGTTGGAACAATAATATTTATCAAATCTTTTCTTCTTTAACAGATGAGGACTCGGAGTCAGTGAACGCGACGGCCGGCGCAGCAGTCGGGAAGGCCAAGACCGGCAGCACGCACATACATCTCTGGCAGTTCCTCAAGGAGCTCCTCGCGTCACCCCATGTGCATGGGTCTGCGATACGATGGCTAGATCGAAGTGAGTATTTTGCGTGACTTTCTCTTTCTATTAGCTATTGTCCCAATTTATTTGGAGTCAGCTCTCCAAGTATTCTAGCGCCACATTGTACAATTGCGGGTTGTCTCATCGTTTGTGTTTATAAAACTCAAGTATTTTTTATCGTTTGTAGCCTGGTTGTTGGTGGAAATTCACGGTCCCTCTTTCGCTTCTATATTTAGAACTCTTCTAGTCATATGGTCATCATCTTGTCTCATTACTAGGCCGTACTAGCGCAGGCGGGTCTCTCTGATTTTTTCGTGTATTGGGGCTACTTTAAAAGTACTTGCGTAGGGAACGATTTGATAATTTATATTTTAAGGTTGGTACGTTTTTTGGAACACCATTATCGATATCCTTGCTGTAAGGATCTAACAAATTGTAACTCTTCAATTTAAATTCGCAATATTGTTGGCTGTAGGGATCTTTGCCTTCAAAACCCAATGAAAAAATGCCTATGGTCGGCAATTGTCAATATCAAACCGTTGAAATTTTGACACACGTCAGTGTCTAAATATTTTCTCCACCTTCCTCATTTAATCCAACAAAATTGTTGTGCGTTTATAACATCTTCTAGAGGCGCAGTTTTTCACTAGAGGACGATCAAAAGTTTTAATGTTATCTAATCCTTTTTATCTTACTAAGTACTCGGTCTTGACTCTGAATCGGTAGGTGTGTTCAATAAACAAGTATTGCTTATCTTAACCTTTCTGAAACTCCACGCGTCTACAACACTATCAGCCCTTATCTGTATGATTTATACTCGTATTAGCGTCATTTCTAATATGGATAATGATTGTGAAATAGTAGTAATGTCACCTTTACGATGCAAAAGTAGTTCCATAACAAAGGTCTTAGCTCAAGTAAAAATTGACAAGACTAGCATGACATGTTTCGAACTCGTATAGAGCTCTTCATCAACGCGACTAACTACCCATTGTAGTTTTAATAATATTAAACGAATTTTTATTTTAATTATTGTTTACTTATTATAAACCACAACTTCGTTTACAGGTAATAATCCATAATTATTACCTTTCGTAGTCCAATACAAAGTATTCTATACGCATCCGACGATTTTCAACTACCAGCAAAACATACTCAAGCATAAACATACAAAACATACTTTTCGACTTAGAGACATCTAAATAGCCAATGTCACCTTTTTGTTGAACATCTTCAATCTATTTCATTATTATTGTTTAACATTAGTACGAATTAATATTAGCTGAAGCTGTGCGATATGACGTCTGCATTTATCAAGCTATATTATCAGAAACTGCATAAATTGTTATTTATTGATTCCACGTTTTCCTAGAAATAAGCTAATTAATGTAATCAGCTTCACCGTTCTTTTTTGTATGCGTTGCTAACCTGTGCTTCGTGACATTTATTATTCATGTTTCAACTGTTTGTACATTTATTTAAACACTAGAAGGTGCCCGCAGCTTCGTCCGCGTACACTTTTCTTTTTATCGTAGTCGAGTAAAAGTATCCTATAACCATTTCTGGTTGTCCTGCTCTCGCTTTACGAAATTGGTAAAAATCCGTTCAACCGTTTCAACGTAAAGAGAGGACATTTTTTTTTACTTTTACCTACAGATAGCACTGTACGGCAGGGGGTACGCTGCATCGCACTGGAATGATTTTTCCTGAAATAGTGAGCCCTCTCAATAGAAAACTGGTTTTCTGTTGAGAGGGGTCATTAATTGCAGGAAAAATCTTATTTTAGAATTTCATAGTTGATAGATAGTAACGATGTACTGCTCTGTAGAGCTATTCTCTAACTTATCTGGGCCCTGATTGCAACATTCTCAATTTATCCGTATAAGTGAGATTTGAAAATCAAGTAAAGATATATCAAAACATTCTTAATGAGAATAAAATTATAACGGTATCTTCGAGCATAAACTAGAATGAATTTGAAGATGGCGTGTTAAAACGAAAACCAAGAGACTCATTAAATTACTAAACTTATTGTCACTAATACGTTCCTGACAATTTTTACGTTAGTTTATACCGTTTTTATAATTAGTAAAGATGTCTCACGATAGTTTTAATAACATTATAAACTTATTGTCATTATGCTATACCATCACCCGAAATCATGTTTCGACATCTATATACCTATAATAGTTTGCTCACAAATATTTAAGCTACAAATGATGTTTCGTTCCTTTGTTTAATATTGGCATCGCTGACCGAGATAACACTAATAGGTAAAATAAATACTATTCTTGATTGGCTAACACTTGGAAATCAGCCATTACGTCGGCAAATATGATTCAACATAATAAGTGGGCAAGTTTCTGGAGATTATTGGTAAAATAAAGAATTATTTCCCTGGAAATGTACTTAATGTTAGAAAATCGTTCATTATAATTCTGAAATCATTAACGTAACTTATCTTATTAACCAATTTTGAAAAAGATTAAATTATATATCTAATGAAAATTATGACAAACATTACATTATGACAATACATTTTACGGCAGTCAGGCCGTATAAAGTACCCCCGCTTTGGTATTCTTGTTACATTTACGATTGTCAGAGCTTAATTCATTGGAGCAGCGACATTCTCGGTTTCCAAGGTGAGCCGGCCGCTTACTTGCCATCTGGTACTTGATAAAATGTCTTAAAGCAAAGGTTGAGTCTGTCGTGACTCGGCAATGAGGTAGACATTGTTTTGTTTAATAAAGCTCTTTGTAGCATTTATGAAGACTTTTTCGGCTTCGCATCACGATCGATTTGTTGCTTGATAAGTTGTTTTTGAGGAAGACAATGTGGCATTGAATTAGTTTTGTAACTTTTAACTACCTACCATTCGAGCTTGTTCAAATAGATAATATGAACGGGTTAAATTCTACTCTTCTAACATGACTGTGTCTCTCAATCTCGCTTTGTGCCTATTTCACCGATGTTGTGTTCTGTTCAAAGTTGTTGTTATGTTCTTTGTTTCCATTGCATTGCAGTATATTGTATTTTGATAGGCGTAAATATCTAGATGACAAGTCACATCGAGTCACTAAGTACATCTAATTTTGGTATTGAGCAATTTCTATTAGTAAATGTTCGTTATGATTATGAAAATGGCGAAATATACTATTTAAATCGCTGCTATGGCAATGCCTCGTCGTTAGGGCAGTTTTAAAACTGGTGTAGGTATAACCAAAACCATGAAAGTGTCACATCAGTCCTCCGAAACTAAGCAGAATCTCAATTCGACTCATTACCATGGGTCCGATGTTTAATTCATCTCACGTTGTCCGCAGGTAACGGGGTGTTCAAAATCGAGGACTCAGTCCGAGTTGCCAGGCTGTGGGGCAAGAGGAAGAACCGGCCAGCGATGAACTACGACAAGCTCTCGAGGAGTATTCGTCAGTACTACAAGAAGGGTATCATGAAGAAAACAGAGCGAAGCCAGAGGCTCGTCTACCAATTCTGCCATCCGTATTGCCTGTAAGCGATCATGGTAGTTTTAGGTTAAGTTACATGTAAATATTTATTGTAAATAAGGTGTGTTAGAGCCGTGGTAATGCGGCCATCACTATGGTTGCCGGTCTTGCGAACGCAAGCCCTGCGCAGCTTGGGCCCGAACGCTCGTTCAACGGTAACTCATCGTCAGAGCGGGTTAATAGGTGACGATATTCCCTCCATAGAGTTCGAGAAAGGTAATTTTCTCTAGAATTCTATTGGACGGGAAACAGCTGTGTGCGTTAAGCTAAGTTTTTTTTTACCAGCGATTAAATGAGCACTAAAGTCGACTCGATTGGAAACGCTCGTCGAAAGCTGGTAATGTTTATCCCATATATCTATGATATAGCTCAAGTACGTTCTATGAACTTTTAGCAGTTAATCATCGTGTAAATATTTAAGTTGTATGTGTAAGATTTTGTAATTTTTATACCTGCATCATTAATTTATGTAAAGAATATTAATTAAGATGTAGGTTTTACGCAGACAACGTAATTATTGTGTATCGATCGTGAAAATCATGACAAGTAATGTCGTATTTTTAAGAGTAGCTATGGCGGTGAATTGGATATTTTTTGGGTTTCGATTGAAATTAAAATTTTGTGCCAAATAGATAAGGATTTATTGGGGACAAAATTTGTAAATTGTGATATAGTTGATCACCCGCCGAAAATGTGAAGCAGATGTGTTTATAATACGGTGTCGGGTAAAATACGTATTGCAGAGATTTTAGTTTTAAACAAAAGACGCAGTTAGTGTCAACGTAATTATAAATACTTAACTTTATTGGACCAAACTAATGTAGATTAATGTTATCGTGTAACAATAAATTTGAATTATCATTTATGTCGTTATTTTATTACCCCAATCCTGATTAATTTTGACATAGATAAGTATGATATGTCCATTCTTTAACAGCGTGATAGGTATGTTTCCATGTCATAAAAGAATTAGTGTAAATAAAGACATTGAAAACTTGAAAAATCGCTAATGTCAAAGACATGGCCATTTCCAGGACCTTAATCTATCTAATTCGTACAGCAGTTATCGTTATCTAAGTAGATACTACAAGGGTAGTTGAGATTTTTGAGCCATTTTAGTGCAACTAGATTTTGAGCGTTAATAGCGAAAATCTGTGACACAGATGCCGAGGAATAAAGTTAGTAAATAAACAAGGAAAAAGTCTTCCACAGACTATGGATGCATTTCGACTGAGGCAGAGATGTACTGAATCGATCGCGCAGTGAAGCAAAGCCGAGATTTCCACTTATCCGATTGCCGATTATGCACTTTTCTGCTCTGGCTCTGCCCCAATGGAAATGTACCCTACAGCGGGAAATGAATGACGACGAGGCGTCTGGGGAACAGTTTATCTTCGTGTTTTTCATTATTTGGCAAAGGGAGAACTAATAACAATATCAAAAGTTATATTAGGCCATCCATAATGGCATATGAGAACAACGCCAGTTGAACGTATAAGCATGGAGCTATTATGCTGTATAGTACTTGCTAGGTACGGTGCGTATAAGTTTGTGGCGAAAGATAGTGTGGAAAGATCCGGTGAGATGGACCAAAAATGTGGTCAAAAATAGTGGAAAACATCGGATGAGGGCAGCAAATGTGGAGATGGCGGTGGCCTTCGTCCACTATCCAGCTATGGACGTCTTTCGGATGATCATGATGAGCGTAAGGCCATACAGGATGATTTAGGAGTCACTCTCTAATTTTGCTATGGGACCAACCATGAAATCACTAAATAAACATCTGCACGGCTAGCATAACTTTGACACGCGACTCTTTCTCGCGCGAGGTATACTACCTGTCTCTATCCTTACAGCACCATGAGATAGTGACGGATGATGCTATCTCGCGCGACATGAGTCGCGATGTCAAAGTTATGCTAGACGTGCTGCTGTTTCATACATTTTGTATAGTTAGCGATCAATAGATTTTTAATTAGATGATTTACATAACAAAACGGGACTTGAATCGCATTCGGTAATTAAATAAACACTATTTGAACGCGATTAAAAGTCTCTTTTTGTTATAATAAGGTGTGAAAATAATGTACGTTTAAATCAATATACCTATAGATGATTTTTATCGCCATTTCATGGCAGGTCTGGTCCCTGTCACAATGGGTCTTGAATCACCCTGTGTTTGCATTGTTATTTTGACAGAGTTTTACGTAAGTATTATACAGACGGTTTCTGTGCCCTTACCTCATGGTAAGTGACAGTGCTCGCTAGCGACATCGTAAACGATTTCTATGGAGAATGGTAGTTATACAGAGTAACTGCTACGGGCGCTGTACTGTTCTCCATACAAATCGTTTATGCTGTCGCTAGTGAGTATGGTCACGCTAACTAGGTAGGGGTACTGTATTTAAACATACGACGAACATCAAGTCACCATACATATGTAAATGAAAATATTTCTAAGTTACTTTTGATATTAATGGAACTTTGAAACAACTACAATAACGAAACGTGAAAAATATATTCACATAAAA
Source organism: Apotomis betuletana (assembly GCA_932273695.1). Taxonomy (NCBI): domain Eukaryota; kingdom Metazoa; phylum Arthropoda; class Insecta; order Lepidoptera; family Tortricidae; genus Apotomis; species Apotomis betuletana. Next base: position 4,308,878 of record OW026303.1, on the reverse strand, counting down.
CGTATTACTACGATATCATTTTAGCCACAGAAAACAGTTTTGACTGTTGAGCAAACTTACTATTGAAAGAGTCCATTCCACAATTCGTTCGATGGTAGGAATTTCGTTAAAAAAATTTAGTGACGCAAATAAGATCGCAAGTCTTCGCAAGCATGAAATGTAGCCTACCTCATAGAGATGAAAGCAAATGTCTCGCCAATAGGCAAATGGAATACAGCTAAAGTTCTAAGAGGAATTATGAAACTGCTCTAAAAACCGCAAAATGCATAAAATCTGGTCCAAGTTGCATCAGGTTACGCAAATGGTGACGTCAGGAACACTCGAATTCCACCGAGTGAAAGTGCCTTTCGCCGAGGGGGGGAGAACGACCTCCAAGGGGCAAGGGGGCATATCGTATATCCTAAAGATCGTATTCATTCGGCTGTTTGAAAGTAAAATCTACCTTTCTTACTAAGGAATAGTTTAGCTTTTAATCAAATCAAAATACGCGATTCAAAATAGACGATGATAACTCTCTAAATATCGTATCTATGTAGGTAACTTTGTGGAACGAAAAGCAAACTTCGTGAAAGCTGTACTGAGTTCAATTTTAAATACGAAGAGAAAGAAGCATGATTCGTAAGAAATATCGGGTTATTCGATGTTTCTGATTCTATTGATAAGTGTCCAATATATTAACACTGTGACACCTATAGTATGTGTGATGTCGATGTGAGTATTTTGGTGATGTGATTATTTCTATTGCAGCAGGACAAGCGCACCCTACCATATCGAAATATCAAATGGTACTTACATTACATACCTTGGGAGGTTAATTCGTGAATTTCCCAGATAACAGGCCATACAAAGAGGGCCATAAATATGCGATCTGCGCTTTCATTCAACCATCAAGTATATCTCAAAAATTCGTCAACTAGCCTATTGGGAATATTGCAATGTCACGCTGAATTAGACCTACCACAGTTTGAATTGTGTAAGCAATAAGCTGACGTATGACTTCGTATAGAGACGTCTGCTAACAAGGTGTTAGACGGACCATTAGTTAGTCAGTAATTGGCGACTTTGAAGCGTTAATGATAGGTTATGTTATGTCTGATTTATTAGTCCGTTGAGCAAATAATAATAATAATAACTTTATTCAAAAAACATATTACAGCTGTGATGACTACGGACTAAACAGACTTATAACTAGACGATAATACTACGCGCCTGAACTAGGATAATCCTATGTTTCAGGCTGAGAAAAGGACAAACAATGACAACTTATTCATATGCAAAAATTTAAACACTATTGAATGCTTATGTTAATAAATTAAGAAAATATATACTATGGGTTCCTACGGGAACAACATTTATGCGTCCCTAAAGTAAAAAGTATATACACTATAATTAAAAATACTTAAATCACTCACTTAAATACAATTAATAACTTCTCTGTATCGTCATAAGACAGGTTTTGCAGGGCGACCTTAAGTGTTTTCTTACAGATCACGTAAGTAAGCGGGAAAAAATCTAACTTCGCATTAAGTCGGTTATATAGCAGTGGGCCTAGGAATTGAAAAAATCTTGAAGAGAATGCATGTCTGCAATGGAAAGTTGGGCAAACAAAGTCTTTACGTCGCTTATTAGTATAGTCAGGGTTGTAAGGGAGTCTGGAATGTTGTTTTAGGACTGTGTTCAAGATATATAGTTGACGAACTGTCAGAATTTCACATGATTTGTATAAGAGGTTAGTAGGAAAACGAAAAGGACGGAAAGTGGAGACCTTGAGAATTGCTCTTTGTGCTCTTTCTAAATTCAGCAGAGTTGTTTTGGCAGTGCCACCCCAGGTAGTAATGCAGTAACTTAGCAGAGATTGACATAGCGCAAAGTACACTTTTTTGATTAATTGTGAGTCCGCGATAGAACGTAGTTTTTTGAAAATAAATATTAATTTACGGACTCTGCTGCATAAAGCTTCAATATGATATCTAAAGGAAAGAGACTCGTCGATTAGAATTCCTAGGTACTTTAATTTATTAGTTATAGCTATAGATGGACATAGACATTGATCGTCAGAGGGATCCTTACAGTTGTGCGCATACAGGGAATGGTCAGACACAGACGCGGTTGATTTCCGCATGGAAAATCTTATGTAATGTGTTTTTTCTGAGTTCAATGTTAGTAAATGATGCTGAAGCCATTTGTTGACCTCGTTAAAACCACGTTGCGCGTGATCATAAACTTCTTCTGAAGATTTTCCAGAAAAAAGAAGGGCAGTGTCGTCAGCGTATGAAATAATTTTACCATTTTTTATTGTCAAATTACAGAGGTCATTTATATAAATCAGAAATAGGGTAGGACCGATTATACTCCCCTGGGGGATCCCAAAAGGGGTATTTTCACGATCAGAACTCACAAAATTGTCTATTTTCGTGCACTGTGAGCGTCCTTGCAGATAATGTGCAAATAGTTTAAGCTGTGTGCCTCTAATGCCTAATGCTTCGAGCTTGTGCAGAAGGATGGAAGTGGAAACCGTGTCAAAAGCTTTAGCAAGGTCCAGGAAGATTCCTATGGTCTGGTTACCCTTATCAAGTTCCTGAACTAAGTGATCAGTCAATTCATGAACAGCGTCGGCAGTTGACAGCTTTGGTCGAAAACCGAACTGACCTTCTGATAATAACGATTGACTCTCCAAGTATTTTACTAGTCTGTTATTTATAATTTTTTCTAATATTTTGGATGTTGATGGTAATATCGAAATGGGCCTGTAATTGGATACTCGATCTTTATTTCCGGATTTGAAGACGGGAACTACGAAAATGTACCGAATATGAAAGTTAGATGTGATGGAAAATTAGGTAAGACAATGTCATTATCAAATCAAATCAAATATAGTTTTTTTTTATATAACAGCGAATTATAAATTACAATTCCAAAGACGTAAAGCCTAAATATAGGGACATATTTAAAATCACTGCACACTGTTTTAAAAGGATTAACTCTTTCTCGACCAGCAACAACTCTCGTGGGCGCTCGTAGGTTCTACTCAGATGGCGCCCACCTGGCGGGCTCTATCAGTGTCTGGGGTGGGTTTGGACCCACCTAGCGCGCTCTGCCGGTGTCTGGGGTATTTTTTTTTACCTGGTCGTGAAAGAATTAATATCTGTGTCATCACCTATAGTAGGGTAGGCCACGATGCTAAATCGGGATTCACTCGAGCGTCATAGAGACCTATTGGGTTGCGAAGCTTAGATGATAAAAAGAAAAAAATGACATATAAGATATGCCTTTTCATCGGAGCGGCTACAGATTTTCAAAAATGTAAAAAAAAACTGTTGCATGGACATACTCGAGCGCGTCAGATATTGATAGCATCCATGTCCTACACATTTTTAAAGATGTAGGTACGCATGTTAAACTGATTGTTTCCATGAGGGGTGGTCGTCGAAAAAAAAATTTTTTCATCGGGCGCGTCAGATTTTCTAAGGGGATGTTAAGTGAACCTAAAAAAAGCTCCTATATAATAATCTGACGATTTGGATGTGACGCAAACTCGCAGTTATAGAATGTGCAAAACAAATTCGCCATTTTGAAATACTCAAGCGCGTCAGATTAAGATATATATGGTTCATCTTTATGCCCTAGACGTGCTGTCTCATAATCTGACGATTATCTGGCGGGATTCGCCTAATCTGACAATATTTTTTTTTAACAGGAACTTGTGACTCAGAGCACTCTCCAGAAACAGGAAAATGTAACTCGGAGCACTCCCCAGAAGCAGGGGCATGTGATTCGGAGTTATTCTCAGAAACTTCCGATGCACTGTCATATTCCATTATACTTAGCCGCTGTTGTAAATACTGAAAAACTCGCGGTATTTTTATTTCTATAAATAATTTATAGCACTGTGCGTGATTTACTTCATTTTATGAAGATTCTCTCGAAAGTTCAAGATTATCGTATGTTGTTCGGGATTTTCGGAGAACCGGTTTGCTCCGACTATATTCTAAAATATTTACACATTTTTGTTATGTTTCTTTTGTAAATTTAATTGTTTTTTGTAAAGTAGTTTTACCACAAAATACACACTTTATATTAATATCACTCATAGTACAGCTGCCGGCAAACTTTTAGAGCATAATCTTGACTGCGCGGTAGCCGAGTTACGTACAAATGTACATGCGCAAATCCGCCATTTTTGTTCTAAAAGTTGCCGGCAACTATAAATATTTAATAACTTTAGTGTTGTAAACAACATGATCAGCTGTCATGGCGTCATGGCAACAGAAACCGAGTGGAATACAGGCATCACGTAATTGCACGCATTAAACTTTATCGATGAATTTTTGTTACTTCGGCTAGTGGAAATCGTCAGATTGTATATTTTCCGTTATCAATGATTCATTCCCTTTTAAATAAAAAAAAAATTAGCCACGCTCGAGAATGTCGAGATGAAGTTTTATTTTACAACTTTGTAGCCCTCCGCCTTCTTTACGTCACCTTTAAATTGTCAGATTAGAGGAATATACACATTTTAGCATGTAACTAACTCACCCTACCTTAATCTGACGCGCTCGAGAATTTCAGATGAACAATTTTTTTTTACTAATCTGATCTTTTATCCTTGACGGGCGGCCATACATATGAGGCTCATATTTGGTGGAAGTACTTAACTGGGTATAAGGTATCCCCCTATATATTAATCTGCCGCGCTTTAGGTACTCCCGAAATCCCCTCTTGGGCTCTCCTACTACTACTACTAGGCTAAGCCTGAATCGTAAGCATAAACTGAAAACTTTAAAATAATCTGTTACCAAACGCTAAAGAACCCCGTTAATGCCTGAATTAACGGCGGACTACGAGTATATCTAAAAAATAAGGCTTTGTAATGATGGCTGTAACAATGTTTCATATAATTTCACTAAATGTTTCATTTGATATAAAACAATAAGCACAATTTCGTCCATTCTGTGATTTGTTTTTATGTGACCTGCCCAATTCCATTTAAGGAACCTTAATATTTCTATGATATCGTGTCTTTAGTAATTTTAGGGTTCCGTACCCAAAGGGTAAAAAAACGGGACCATTACTAAGACTCCGCTGTCCGTCTGTCGGTCTGTCTGTCTGTCCGTCTGTCACTAGGCTGTATCTCATGAACCATGATAGCTAGACAGTTGAAATTTTTACAGATGATGTATTTCTGTTGCCGCTATAACAACAAATAATACTTACTAAAAAACAGAATAAAATAAATATTTAAGTGGGGCTCCCATACAACAGACGTGATTGGTTCGTTAACTTTGCACCTCATTCGCATGCGGCGCCATACATACCAGGTGCAAACTTAACTTAACTCGGCCTCTAAGATGTGAAGTGCTTGTACGGAACCCTCGGTGCGCGAGTCCGTCTCGCACTTGGCCAGTTTTTTCTAATGTTATGATTACTGACTAACAGATATTTTAATTTCCAGCATGCTCCTTTCTGGAGGAACATAAGCAACTACAAACGAATGAACGACAAAAATAATAAACAGACCCATATTGCGTGTATAATCTAGTACCTACTATACAAAGTGTCTATAAAATTCTCACTGTAATTTGTTTCAGCCCTTGCTGTTCAATCGATCGTTACAATTTTGATTGATGGATGTGTTTTATTTATCTAAAAACTGATCATCACGAATACCATCCACGTGTTTTGTAAACTTTGTATTACTTTAAAGGTCGAGGGGTATTGAAGTTTCACCTGTAAATTGCATTTTTAACATTTAGGTATATGGTATACGAATCTTTTATCTACATTGCATGAATAATATTTATTTATGATGTCTTCCTTGTTGATTTGATTTGAATGTAAAATATAACAATACCTAATAAACGATTTGAATCTAGTAATGTATTTAAAACTTAATTTCATATGTATTTTAATATCAGTGATGTCAAAGATAATATCAAACTAGAATTCATCAACAAAATTGAAGTATGTTAGCTATTCAATAAATTATGCTCGTAAACATTCAAGGCCGATCACCCTTCCGTAAAATGATTTATTTAAGTGAAAACCCATTTGTAACTATATAATCTCAATGCTTATGCTTAAGCTACTATTCAGAGTACAAACAATAGTTTGAGGCAGAGCAGACGTAGACGATAAAGTGGATAAATGGACGGATCTCATGAGATACCATTATTGATTTTCTTGGGGCAAATATGTATTGTGCTGTCTATAAGAAATAATATCGCCATCGAAATGACAGAAGATATGACAGAAAAGTGCATTGTAGACATATTGTCATCCAAAACTCAACTTAATTCAGTTCTCTTTATCATCAATAATGATGCAGTTTCCGATGATTTGCTGCGCCAAACTCAGTTACTTAATAACATTCAAGTTTGTGTAAATGATTATAATGCCTCTATTAAAGTGGTATCCGACACGTATCTAATAATGTATCCCCAAAATCACGGTAACTTGAAGATATTTAAAAATCTCATCGACAATCTAGATAGAAATTGGTATCGCCAACCAGAAGCTCTATTCATCATAATAACTAAAAATATACCTGAAAACGATCTCGCAGCAATATTTAAAATACTGTGGCAATATCATTTCATACATGTTCTTGTAATTGCTAACGATAAAGACGAAGATGCATTGATTTATACTTATTTCCCGTATGCAGAGGGTCGATGTGGTCGGGATTACAACAATACTGTCAAGTTGTGTGATTGCAAAACTGCAAGAGAAATGGACGTCATTGAAAAACTCCGTGAAAATGATAAACCTGTTTTAAATAAGTGCACAGTAAATGTCGGAGCTCAAGATTATCCTCCTTTAGTAATATGTGATCCTGATCCTGACAATGAACGTGCTGTTGGAATAGAACGGTTCCTTTTTGAACTGCTCATGGAAACAGAAGATGTTTTTTTGAATTATACATGTCTTCCAGAAACTGAAGACGTTGGTGTTATTTCAGATAATATGACTGTAACTGGAATGCTGGAAAAATTATACGAAAACCAAGTCGACATCATGTTCGGTGGCTACAGTGTGAATTATGAACGAGGAGTATTCTTTGATTATATTTGCAATCACTTAGCAAATGAGGACATGTACATTCCAGCTACGTCTAGCGCAGATTTGATAGAAAAGTGGAAAATTGTTTATATAACATTTCACACAAATGTTTGGTTACTCTTACTATTCATTGTGTTTTTATGTGCAATTTTGCTTTCAGATTTCAGGTTATTTTGGTCATTTTGGATAGTCAAAAATATACATGATAATATGTTAGAATTTTTTAATCTTTTCGGAAATGCTACTCAAAATATCACATTAGCTCCAAGGAAAAGGCTATTTAAAAATGTTGTGATTATACATTGGTTCTGGTTCATCTTTTTAGTTAATTGTTTTTACCAAACAGGATTGACAAGCTTTACTACCCACCGTGCGCACAAGCCACAATTGGACCTATACCATTCCTTGCACGATCACAACTATACACCATGTATTCCAATGGGGATAGTATCATTTTTGAAGTACTCCGGAAAAGTTCCCGTTATAAACGAAAGATACTTAGAACAGGATAACTGTGAGACAGCTGAGTTGGCTCTAGATAAAGTCGCAAATGCCGACAATAAGTACACAGTGACAATGTATTTACAGTACCTTTGGTGGACGACTCGGCATAGTAAGGAAAACAGGCGGATACATCTCATGAAGGAGACATTGTATAATAATCTTTATGCATTATTTTTCAAGCGTGGCTTTCCACTTCTAGATAAACTAAATGCCAAAATGCTCCGGTTGCCTGAACATGGATTTGTTGTTGTTGCTAAGAATTTTCATCACATTCCAAGTAATTGGAAATCTGAAGAAAACAGGTTTGATATAACTGCTTTAAAATTATACGATCTTACTGTGCCATTTGTTATTTTTATTACTGGTGCGGTTTCCTCAATGTTAGTATTTATAATAGAATTAGTCCACGGATACAATCGAATCACTATTGTTAAGTGAAAATGTAGGATTCACTTGATCTTTATATATTTACTTACATTAAAAATGCTTCGGGCTTTAGATAGTGAAGGTTGCGGAAGTTTTCCGAAAGTGATCGGTATTTGGCGATAAAACCGCTCATCGTTTAACTCTATTGTAATCTTAGGTGTTAATTTGTGTTTGCGTTTCTTTCTTGTCTTGTGAAAATAAATAGTATTCTGTTATATTCTGTTGTGATCCTTTCTATTACTTTTCCAATCCAAAAATAGACTCGTTTGTAATGAAGTGAGTATAATACCTATGGCGTATATTTAACCCTGGTTGGTAATTTATATTATAAAACTGGCCATTAACACGCTAGCTATAAGATCCTTTTTTACTGCAAATCCTTAAAAATAAACTACTAAAACTTTTAGGTTGGAAATGGTTGTTATGGGTAATTTACTTGAACCAACTAACTGACCTATTGATTCTACACATTGTTTAAACTAAAAGCACGACATCGACCTTCCTACTAAAAGCTGGTAAGTAAGGTAAGTTTCAATTCTAGTGGTTCCAAAATGTTAATCCAATGAATGAAGGAATTTTACCTTACAAACCTCCGCGCCCGCTGCCCTATTGAAAAAATCCGGTAATTTCTTAAGATGTTTGCTTATATCTTCGTTTTAGAGCATTTTAGTTACAAAAGAGCTTACGCAATGTGGTAGAGCATTAAATTTCCTATAATTTACATTATAAATTTTGTTTCTAGGACAGATTGTATATATACAGAGTGTATTGTAGGACAGACAGAATTGTGCATTTTGCCGTTTGCAAAGTCACCGTGGTCTCATATGCAGGTACTGGTGAAGAAGAAGAACTAGTAAAAAAGAAGGTCCGAAATCCGTAAATGTGTAGCTACAATAAAAACAAAAAGATTTTAATTGCATTATCATTGGCAAATCATATGTCGATGTATGGGGACAACAGTTTTCTAACGGCAAAATTATTTTTTTATCCTTGGACCGCCGGCTCAGTACAGTAGGCAGCATTGCCACTGTGCCAACCGCGAAAAGCGTAAAATTTATCTTTTCGTTAGGGCTATATGCAGTACTTGTTTCCATAATTTTTCGGTAGCAGCATTTATAGCTAGTGCAACCTTAGTGTGGAGACATTTTGTCTTAATTATTAAATAAAAGTTAGAACGATACAAACTCTTCAATAAATTCAAGTAGTGTAGTATAGTATTTAACCACAATTTATCAACTAGAGTGATCTATTTACTCAGATATTTGTAGTTCAATAAAAAATGCTTGAATAGTTCAAGGTTAAAGTCACCCTGTAAAACGATTTACATATCCAAATGGAATCTACAAGTGAACATTGAATTCATTACTTAGGTCACCACTCGAGAGGACAGAAACGCTTCTATTCAAGACGAGGAAAAGAATCATTTGACCAATGGACAAGCGTATCGAAGTATCGTTTTTAATTTTTTTACTGCAAGTATACTGCGCGTTGTGTTATAAATGTGATACTATCAAAGATTCGTTAGAAAACAAAATGGATACGTGTATCATAGATATATTGTCATCTAAAACTCAGTTTAGCTCACTTCTATTTGTCGTTAACAGTAAGGCTATTTCAAACAACTTGCTTCGTCAGATTCATTCACTTAATAACGTTAAAGTGTGTGTAAAGAACTATGACGTTTCCATGAAAATGAAACCCGATATTTATCTGATATATCACGAAAAACATATAGATTTGAAAAACTTTGGAAAACTAATCTACAATCTAGACAAAGATTGGTATCGCCAACCTAAAGCCTTATATGTCGTAATAGTGAAATATGTATCTGAAGATGAAATTACCGCTATATTTAAAATACTATGGGAATACCATCTTATACATGTTCTTCTAATTAATGATTTAAATGAAGACGCACCGATTTATACATATTTTCCATACGCAGAAGGAGGATGTGGCCGAGATTATAGTAATATTATCAAATTGAGTGATTGTAAATATGTCAGAAAATTTGACGTCATAAAGAAACTCCGTGAGTATGACAAGCCTGTTCTGGACAAGTGCACACTTAATGTCGCCACTCGCAACTACCCGCCATTGATAATGTGCGATCCTGATCCCGTCCATATAAATGCTATCGGCATCGAAAGATTCCTCGTCGAACTGTTTTTTAAGAGCGAAAACGTATCTTTGAATTATACATGCCTGCCAGAAACTGAAGATGTTGGGAGTATTTCAGATAATTTCACAGTAAGTGGAGTGATGAGAAAGCTATATCAGAACCAAGTTGACTTACTGTTTGGTGGATTCAGTTTGAATAATAGACGAGTAGGATTTTTTGATTTTATATGCAATCATTTACCTAACGAGGATACGTACGTTCCTGCTACGTCTAGCGCTGATTTGATAGAACGATGGAAAATGGTTTATATAATGTTTCACACAAATGTTTGGTTACTATTATTGCTCATTTTGTTTTTGTGTGCCGTATTGCTTTCTGATTTCAGAATTGTTTGGATAATCCGAAATGAACATGACAATGCGTTAGAGCTCTTTAACCTTTTCGGAAATGCGACTCAAAACATAACATTAGTTTTGAGGGAAAGGTTCTTCAAAAATTGTGTAATTGTAAATTGGTTGTGGTTCGTGTTTTTGCTAAATTCTTTTTATCAAACAGGATTGACAAGCTTGACTACCCACCGCGCCTACAAGCCACAGGTGGACAACTATCTTTCTTTACACGAATACAATTTTACTCCATGTATGCCACGAGATGTGGTACAGTTTTTAAGACATTCCGGCAAAGTACCTATTATACACGAGAGATTCCTAGACCAGAACAACTGTCAGACTGCCGATTTGGCTCTGGATGAAATTGCAAGAACCAATAACAAATACACAGTGACTATGTCTTTGCAGTATCTCTGGTGGGCCACAAAGCATCACAAAGAAAAAAGACGGGTTCATCTAATGAAGGAGAATTTGTATAACAATCTTTATGCAATATTCCTTAAGCGCGGTTTTCCGCTGCTTGACAAATTAAACGCTAAGATGCTACGCTTGCCTGAACATGGGTTCGTCCATGGTGCTAAAGACTTTCATTGCATTCCACGTGAAGTGCGATCAGAAAGCTATATATTCGATCAAACTGCTTTAAAATTAAATGATCTTACGGTGCCATTCGGTATTCTTATGACTGGTTTGGTTTCCTCGCTGTTTGTGTTTATATTAGAAGTAGTGCACAAATGTAAAATTAAAAGTGATTTAAGATTGTTCTAAGAATAATACCCACTTAAACGTCCATGTAGAAGTCTTTTGACGGCGCGGTTGGCGCAGTGGTAGTGTAGCTTCCGCTACTGCTACTGAGCCAGCGGCCCTGGGTTCGAAACCCGTCAAGGGAAAATATTATCTATACAAGTTGTCTTTATTTACTGGCCATAATACAAGCATGCTAGAGCTTATTGCGGGACTGGATCGATCCAAATAGGTGTAACATTTTAAGGAATTACCTAATAATAATATCTACACCTTTCTTATTATTACGTATTTCCAATTAATCATGCAATCCAGATCAAATAATAGGTAATAGAAAAAAACAAATTGGACGCACCTCGAATTCACGCAGATATTTTTAACAAAATTTGATAATTAGTGTGAAAAGGTGTTCTAGAAAAGATGTTATAGTTAAGTAAATATATTATACTTAAGAGGCCCGAAATTAATCGTCACAGTCGAAATAAATATCATGATATCATGTAAAGTAAATAAACGTTACCTTTAACACTTTGCACGCCGATCACGAGAACCACTCGGTACGCATTTTTTCTCTAATTCGCCGGCCATTTTAATAACTGCCATGTCTAGCTCGCCGATGCCGAGTACCACTCGTGACACTTTTTTTCTTAGAGTCGCGGATAACGAATAGTACTCGTGATCAGATTTCATACTGATTGTATTAAAATATCGAACACAGTTCGTGATCCGCTTAATAGCAACGTGTAGAAGAACGTTTAAGCTACCCGCACACATAGAATTTATTAACGTGAGGGTTGGGGGAACGGCATGACGATGCGTCGCCCGCGCTGCCTCGTCAGTGCGCTGCGCGGGCTACCTAACAAATCCATGTTAGAGTTTTTATTTTTTCATAAAACGAGTTCTTTTCAGCGACAGTTTTAAAATAAAATAAATATTATAATCACATTGTTTTATTTTTATCATTATAAAATACTAAAACACCTCTTAAATAAAAAAGAAATTATTCCTGTATCTACGCTAATTATTATTTTATAAATCTTACAATATCGCCGAAAATCGCCGGCGAACCATAGGTGGCGCCTTAAAAAATGCGCGGCGTTCTTGGGAAAAAGAGCATCACGAGTGGTGCCCGTGATCAGCTGTTGGAGCGCGGTACCGATTATAACTTACGGCGTGCAAAGTGTTAATACATTACATGATGAATTAGTGAATACCTATCCCAGATGACCTGTTTGTGGCCCTCACCCAAATGCGATATCTGGAGCCTAAAACTTTAGAAAACCACGGGAGGTGATAAGTAATGCCCCAGATCGTATATGCTAATCCGCCCATATGTATATCAGCCCTTTTCCTTGCTTACATAATCTATATGTAAGAAAAATTAATATATCATGAACACTTTGTTATAATTCTAATATTCTATGGGTAACATATCGCAACTTCGAAATATTGTTTCCGCGCTGTATCGTTTCGCCGAATTTTCATTTGCCCGAAAGCGATTTTTCCTGAAACACATAATATTTTATGGTTGACTGGTAGAGAATGCCTTATGGCATTAAGTCCGCCATTTGTACTTTTACTTGTGTATTTTGTGCAATAAAGTTTAAATAAATAAATAAATATTTTCAGGATTTTATAAACGTTGTTGTAAAGAGCCCGTTAGGCTAGGTTTGTTTTATAATTATTTTGAAATATTAATAGTTTTGGAATAATAGCTTTCGGGCAAATGAACATTCGGCGAAACGTTACAGCAGGGAAACAAAAATACGGGATTATGATAGGTAACCTATTCTATGTTTTTGTTTGTTTGTGTATTCATTATTATAATATGTTAAAAACTATTTTCTGCTCTTGCACCGCCTAATATTTGTGCCTGGGTCATGGATTTGTATAATTTAAGTATGTATTTTGAGTATGATTATCATCGTCTAGTGCCCATAACACAAGCCTACTAGAGCTTACTGTGGGGTGGGACTAGATTGATCTGTGAGAAGTTGTACTATATTTTTTTTATAACAAAAATGGTCCAAGTTGCCTGGAAGAGATCGCTCTTTAGCGATAACTCCGCTTGTTGTTTGCCTCTAATTGTAATTTCCTGCATTGTATCTCTCCCGTTAGTTTTGTGAGGTGTGCAGAGTACCTACCTACTTGTACTGATTGTATCAATATTTTTACGTAAACACATTAGGAATCTTTTTGTAAGACAATTAAACCAAAAAGAAGGTTTTTTTTTTATTTAATTCTAATTGATATTTTTTTATATGAACGAGAGGTACCTCACACTAATGTTTAGGTAGGTACCTACTTACTTACCTATTTATTAAATAATACCTAATAAACTTAGTCGGTTTTTTATTGCCACTAATCCATGTCTCAAACGCTAGGTACGTATATTATAATCTGAGACGAGAACGAGTTAGGTACTTACCTTAGTGTTTAAAATTTAACTTGTTCGGGAGTGGTCTAAATCATAAAATACAACCGACTTCCTCGCCTCCTGAGCTCAGCGCTAAGCGCCAACCCCTAACTTTCAACTGTCAGTGAAATCCTTTCTTCCCGCCATTTTCTACACAGCTGCCAACTGCCAAATCAAAAAAGTTGCATTTAGAAATAATAAAACTATATATCAACAGAAAAAAATATATTCAAAGCTGTTCATATTTATCAAACAATATGCTATAAATTCCGAGTTTGGTAATCTGCAACAGCGTCCACAGGTTGGTTAGGTACTCTTTGTCTTTGTCATCATCATCACTCACTTACTCAAGCTCAAGAGAACTTTCGATGTTTGGATCCTCAGAACGATTATTATAAGATTTGTCGCAAACTGCCACAACAATTAATTAATACAAAACACTTTTTGTACGATATATTTTTCTTTTATGCAATAATAATGATTATATCAATAAGCTACACGCTACACACGACAACACGCGAGTTTGACATCCAATTCGCATCAAACTCCTCATAAGAGGCCTTACCTATTCCTTTTAATTTTTTTTTTTTTCATATTATGACAAATTATATTGATAATTTCAACCAACTTTCTGAAGTAAATAATACTTTTCCCCAGTTCTAGGTAGTAACATAGCTATTTCATTATTTTATTTCGTGTAATCGAAAATAAGTTAAAAAAACTAATTAACCCCCGACAAAAAAAGAGGGGTTATAAGTTTAACATGTGTATCTGTGTATTTGTGTATCTGTGTATCTGTGTGTCTGTCTGTGGCATCGTAGCGCCCAAGCGGATGGACCAATTTAAGTGCGGTTTTTTTAATCGAAAGACTTATCCGTCGATATGGTTCTTAGATATGTTTGGTGGAAATAGGACCAGTAGTTTCCAAGATATTCAGCTTTAATTGGAACAAGTGGCGAGATCTCGGCCAATAATGAAGTCAATAATTCGAAATATTGGCTAAATGTTAAGTTTTATCAGCATTTTCTATACGACTCACTAATTGAGGGTCTCATGATGACCAGGTACCTAGTTGTTAATGGATCTCAGCCAATATTGAAGCCAAAGATTCCAAATTTTGGTTAAATGTTAAGTTGTTTTAGCATTTTTTATATCACTCAATAAATGAAGGTCTCATGATGACCAGCTAGTTGTTAATGGATCTCAGCCAATATTGAAGCCAAGAATTCCAAATTTTGGTTAAATGTTAAGTTGTTTTAGCATTTTTTTATATCACTCAATAAATGAAGGTCTCATGATGACCAGCTAGTTGTTAATGGATCTCAGCCAATATTGAAGCCAAGAATTCCAAATTTTGGATAAATGATAAGTTTTATTAGCATTTTCTATATCACTCAATAAATGAAGGTCTCATGATGACCAGCTAGTTGTTAATGGATTTCAGCCAATATTGAAGCCAAGGATTCAAAGTTTTGGTTAAATGTTAAGTATCATTAGCATTTTCTATATCACTCAATAAATGAAGGTCTCATGATGACCAGCTAGTTGTGAAAGGATCTAAGCCAAGAATTTCTAATGTTAGTTAAATGTTAAGTTTTATTAGCGTAATCAACAGATTAATAAATTTGACAGTACAATAATTTGGTACCTTGGAGATGGCCGTAGGAACTCCTAAACAGCACAAGATAAACCCATTGTGTTTGGGCTCGTCTGATTGTTCTTGATGAGCAATTAACATTTGTGTAAGAAAGTACAGTCAATAATAAAACCGAGTCTCAAAACTCACTTGACAAAAAAAACTCATTATAATTTCTGTCACAGTACTGGGTCACTATTTTTAACTTTCGGAATTCTGTTAAAGCTGAATTGTTATTAGGACTATTGAACAGGTTCCTTTGATTGAGGTCACAAATAGCAACACCCTGCAAGATTTTAACGCGACTAAATGACACGTAAGCTTTAGCAAAAGTACTCTTGCCTAAGTGAATAACAGCTTTTTAGGATTTTGTAGTTTGTGTCAGTCTGTCCACAGCTTAGCTCAGAGACTGGTTGAATACATTTTTAAAAACATTTTTTTGTGTAGGTACCTTCCCTACACGTATCAATAGTGGGGAGTTTTATCGCATGGTGGTATCGATGATTAGGTCTCTCAAAACTAAGTCAAGTTACCTAGCACCAACTGCAATTTTTATGGAGCTAAGTAAGCTACCCGTAACGTATTTGGATCCTGTAGAATAGAAACCTGGTTCTGTTTTAGGCCATAAGTAGCAGGTTCTTGCGACTCATGCAGTGCATTTAAAGTATATTATATTTTGATTGTTTTGGCTGATAACTTCGCCATTTTGCCATTATAAGCATTAACTAGTCTGACTTTAACGATTTTTTTCCAGAATGTTGCTTAAGGCTATTGAAATTAAAATATATCCTAACTTCAATCTTAGAGAAGACGGCATTCATTACCACTGGCTTGGGATCCTGTTGTACCTACACATAATCAAGGATCAAGCTCGACGAAAGATTGGAAAACCTGGACCTTAAACGGTGTAAAACAAAAATAGTGTCAAAAGAAGAAAA
The DNA here is from genome assembly GCA_932273695.1 of Apotomis betuletana. Lineage (NCBI taxonomy): Eukaryota > Metazoa > Arthropoda > Insecta > Lepidoptera > Tortricidae > Apotomis > Apotomis betuletana. The sequence continues at coordinate 4,292,644 of OW026303.1, read as the reverse complement.
TTCCGGGACGAAACTTCTGTTTGTTTAAAAAATATGAAATAAATATAAAATTTAAAATTTAAAAAACCCCCGACATGACAACCAATAAAAAGAAAGAAATAAAATCTACGAAATGTGCCTATACAATGAACAGTAGAAAAAGAATCCAAGCTTCGTTGCGTCGGGGGACCGCTAAGTAGGTAGTATTTAAGTAAATGAAATGCAATGTACTGAAAATCGTAAAGTGGGAAGCCCAAATGCATACATGCAATTCTGCGTTGAAATAGTTATTTGTTATGCAAGGCTGCAAAGTTGTTATTTGGCGCGAGTGTTGAAATTGAAAGCTGAGCGAGCGAAGGAATCTAAGATTGAACCATGAGCGAAGCGAATGGTTCAAAGATAGATTCCTGAGCGTAGCGAGGCTTTCAAGACACGAGAAGCTAAATAATTTTGCAGCCATGCGGAACACACAACTTTTCACCTCACTACAGCGAGGAAAGTGCAAGATTCAAGAAAAACAATTAAAACATAAAAATAATCATATTTAATTTTGCCTTCTATTTAACACACCAAATTTAAAACATAACACACTCAAATCCAAACCAAAAAAATACGAGAGAACCGCACATAATTATTAAACATTAAAAAGTAGTATGGCCGTAATTTGTATTATCGTCGTGTATATTTTATCGTTGAGTTTTTCTTAAGCACTGTTATATTATATTTGTATTTGAAACTACTTGACACATTCGTTGTGAATGTGGGAGAATGGCATTCTGGGAAGGATTAGTTGGCCACTCGGAAGTATTTTCCATAACACTTGCTTTAGAAGTTATTGGACGATGGGATCCGAACAAGATTATTTCGGCTTTATCTTCTTTAAAAACGCCAATAGTTTCGGTAAATTACTTATCGTCTCCAAATATTTGTAACAAATCTTTTTTCGTTTTAATGCAGGCTTTTAGCATTGAATAAATACTCCAAATTGGGCTTAACTTCCTTGTTTTCGATATTTCAGTAAAGTAAGACAACAGTATGTATTCTCCACAGAACAAATTTACGTTGTTTACGTGAATTATTGTGAAAACTTCCAACTTTTTAATTAGTTTTTTTTTTCTCGGGTGCGTTCAGAAATTACACTCTTATGTTCCAACTTTTATAACAAATAAATATTAAACTTTGTGTTGTATTTAATATAATTACTAGTCAAAATATGTAAATAAAATTGAAATACTTGCTTTTAATATATATAAACATATTCAACATAAAATAAACTGTAGAAAAAATAAATACTTAAAAATCTGTAACCACAAACCAGGTTTCTGGACGTGATATTGTGGGTGTATTTTTTTTTAATAAAAGAAGTATTCAAACGTACATATGATTTTAGCCGGCCTGACCAGATCGCCCTTTATTTAGCGTGCGTTGATTGGTTATTTGAAGATTTATCGACTGATGAATCAGTCACGCGTTGAAGGAGTCTTAAATATAAAAAAGTTACATGCACCACAGAGAATCAAAATCGTCGTGTTCGAAATTCAAATGACTTTTGCACGCTAGCGGATAAAATGGACTTTTGCACGCAGATTTCGCCCTATAAACGGAGGTTTTCCGAGCGAGTGAGGTGAAAAATATATTTCATTTCACTTAGGTACTTAGCGGTCCGCCGAACGCAACGAAGCTTGGATTCATTTTCTACTGTTCATTGTATAGGCACATTTATTTCGTAGATTTTATTTCTTTCTTTTTATTGGTTGTCATGTCGGGGGTTTTTTAAATTTTAAATTTTATTTTTTTTCCGCGTGAATTTTGTCAATTTCGAGTAGTTATTCAAACAAAAAATATTAATGAAAAATTCAAACTGTAGGTTTCAAATATATACCAATAAATCCCAATAGCCCTGTTCTAGGTAGTAACATCTATAATATGTTAAGAAACATGTTTGATCATAGAGAAAAATGACTTAAAAAATCAGCATTTTAAAAGGAATTATTATTTTAAGGAAGGTATTATTTTTAATTTAGATAATACCGCAGAGTGTGGCAGAGTTCAGTATTATGTCTCACGGTCTCCCTATAGTGTCTTTCTTTGGTGGAAATGGTATGAGGATGGGTTGGCGAGAATGTAAGAGACAATGCTGCATTCTTCATTACTGCGTTCATAGAGCCAAATCGGTATTAATTTTGTATAGCATTACTGTATAAATTAAATGTTGAATATTTCAATTTGGTTTCTCTCAGTACCTAGATGATATAGTTTTTTTTTCTAGAAATTTCCTGCCTCGCACATTCGCACAACTGCATTGTGGAATGAATTGTCGCTTGCGGTATTTCCGGACCGATATACGACCTTCAAACCTTCAAGAAAAGAGCGTACTCCCACCTGAAAAATCGGCGACGTACTTGTTGTTTCCTCTGATGTTGCAGGTGTCTATGTGCGACGGTAATCGCTTTTATCAGGCGATCCGTTTGCTCGTTTGCCCCCTATATGACATAAAAAGAATTAGGTATCCGCCCGAATCTCATCCACTGCACCGGCGGCCCAACCGAAGGTCTACAACATTCCGAATTTCTGACCGACCGGACCAATCGCCAACTGGTACGGCGCCAGCCTATTCCTAACTGAGCTTTAATGGTTTTTGTATTCATAAAGTTATCGAGCCACAGGCGCTTTGCACGGATCGCAATGAAATAAATCACAAAGTAGGAACAAAAGTCGATAAAAGAATAAAATTGTTCGACCGAAGAAAACTTATAAGATGTAATATGGGTATAATAAGGGTTAACATATCCTTTAATGATTAGTGAATACCCAGGCTAGTTACTTAATTCGATTTAGAAAATAATATTCCAATAAAAGAACCTGATCTGATTATAATTCACGATTCACTGTCCTCCTTCATCATTAATCAAATCCTTTATCATTAACCAAAAGAGTCCAAACCCAAGGATTAACCGCTGAAGAGTTCTACCGCCTACCCCCTGACTCCATTGAACAAAACATAAGCTCAAATAGAAATAGGACATAATCACATAATTATAATCTGTCTATCACCGCTATTAGCCTAAAAGCGTGCGACTGACAGACTTTCGTTATTTTACAAAGGCTCAAAGTTTAATTTTACCTGTGTTAATAGTTATCTAAAAAGTGCGAAATTGCAACTTCATGCTTCGCTATTTTAATTTTTGATGGTGTTGAGTCCTATGTTGATTAAGGGTGTCTGGCGGAGTATTTGAACCGCACTAGGTATCCTAAGGTCCATCCGTGATTATTATTATTCCGACCAAAATATGCCCGGGGGGCATAACTTCCCTCTCAACACCTTCCATATATAAATGAAGCGAGGGCCAGTTCTCGCCTCACCTCTAGTCTGTTATACCCCACCATTCCTAGTACAAATAGCGTGGGATACAACAATGGGTATCCAGGATATACACCATATTGTTTTAAATAAAGGAGCCTAACATACTTATTTTGGATACGTTCCAACATTAGCTTGTATTTAGCTTCATGTGGACTCCAGATTACTGCGTTACTTTCGAGGTGACTTTTAACTAGAGCTTCGTACACGGTTCGTATCGCCGAGATATTTGTAAAGTCCTTTGCTAGACGCATTACAAAACCAAGATTTCTAAATGCCTTTTTGCAGATCCTACCGATATGCTCACGAAATGACCAATCGGCCTTTATGCCCACACCAAGATCACGTACCTCCGACACTCGCTGCATTGGCTTTCCACCGACATCGTATCGATGATGCACTGGGCTGCGTGCACGGCTGATTGAAACTATACTGCATTTAGTTTAGACTCATTGAAGTACAGCTTGTTACACACACTCCAGCACACAGCCCTGTCGATATCCTCCTGCAACTTATGGCAATCCGAGACATCATCGATTACTCGGACTAGTTTCAAATCGTCAGCAAATAAAAAAATGTATGTAATGTATAAAATGTTAAGTATAAAATGACGAAAGTCTGGGAGTCGCTGGCTCTCTTTCTCTATAGATTAAATTATGCTTAAATTTACCTGTTTATCACAGATCAACTAGCCTAAGTAGGCTAAGTAATCAACATCCAAGTATTGGAGATTGAGTCTCAGCCATAGATCTAATATAAGTACCTAGCCTTAAACAACACATTGAAGGAAACAATAAAATTCATTGCGTGGAACGAAACGTTTAGCTTCGTCTAATTCATTGCGTGGAACGAAACGTTTAGCTTCGTCTATGACGTCATTCATTGTGACGTCACGTCATTGAAGATTGGCATTTGACATTTAAAATACGCTTTGTTTCGTTTTTGTTTTCTTTTATTGATAATCCATCATAGGATAAACAAATAACAACTAAAAATGCATTTCTCTTAGTGAAATACTTACAAAATGTAATATAAGAGAACCCAGTGTTAGTTTTAAGCTGTGAGTTCTGTAGATAGATTTATTTCGTGCATCACTTTTGCGTAGGTTTTAAGTGAAAAATTTGGCAAAATGAAGCCTGGAAAAAGTGGGGATGCGCGTGAAGAGATAGTGGAAGTCCATTCAGCAGCTCGGTCTCCATCCCCGAAACGCAAAACCAAGTCACGATCGAGAAGTCGGTCCGGGTCACGAAAATTGTCAAACGGTCATACGGAACCAACTGAAGTGGTCGAAACCGCTGCTGCAGAGGAACAGACCACGGACAAGTCCAAACGCGACGGCTGGTTAAAATCTGAACAAGAATCTTTAGACATAGAGTTGCCTATACATGATCAAATCAAGCAAGGAATATTGGGTTTCGTTGAGAAGGAAATTAAGAAGTCTGACAAAAATCCATCATTTGTCTTTTATTCCCATGATCCTAATGGGTTAGATGAGAAGTATATGAAGACTTTGTCCCGGCCTTCAAGTGGGCATAAGGAGAAGAGGAGTCCGTCTTATAGAAAGAAGAAGCGGCATTCATCAAAGCATAGGGACAGAGATTTGCATGATTTTGAGATACCTGGTTCAAGTCTCAGTGCTTTGGAAAGAGTAAGTGTGCTTTGTTATAGATGTTTATCAGAGTGGGTTAACTTTTCTCTCAAAGAGTTACCCCGCGATTCTAAAAGGGAACGCTGCAACATGTTGGGGATGATGCCTCGGACTGTCTCAGTACTGGGGGACTCCTTTTAATGAAGTTTTTTTGTATGTAGTTTTTAATCATTTGTAACGTAATGTAAAACATGTTTATCAGCTAGAATTCAATGTGTCTCCTCACATTGGGATTAACTTAAAGACCAATTTCTTTTATGTACTGAATAATTTATGAGTTTTGAGAAAAAATTGCCTATTTCTCAGTAATTCCTGAGACTTAAATAAATTACCAATTCTGTTATCTACATTATTTATCCAAAGTTTCAAACATAACCAATTTCCGCTTATAGGTTGATGACTACCTCAAAGAATACAACAAGGATGAAGTAGTAACACTCAGTGGTGAACTAGAAATTGAGGCCAATGATGTGGAGAACAATAATGGCTCGTCAAAAGATCACAAGCCCCGGAAGACCAGGCGAAAAGTCAGGGATGAGAGACAGGATACCAATGCGAATGGAAGTGATGTCAGTCCGAAGGTGTTTAAGACTGGCACTAAAAGTAAAAATGGAAGTAAACCAGGTAAGTCTTAAGTTATTTCGCTTAAGTCAAATAACAATCCCACATTATGTATTCAAGATGTGGCCATGTCCCACGATTGCAGCGCATTTTTTCAGTGCAGCACCAATAAAATACAATTCTTAGGTGGATATTGCAGACCAAAAGGGAGTTTTCTGTATTGTTCTATTTGCTATTTTTATTAGCTGTGGGGAGGCATAACAGGGATAGACTATGAGAGGGGTAAACTGATGTTGAATTATAAAAATAAAAGGGCTTCGAATTACGTGACATCAAAGGTACGCAAATTTTATTAGTTTCTTAAGTCCCACAGCTAATTTGAAATTAGTATTAGAATCTTCATGATTCAACATAACAAGAATTGTATGACAACCATGTACCTATCGCACTTATTCACGGTCAAAATGGCAATTTCGTTATTTTTCCATACATATGTTGTTATTTTTCGGAATGATGATATTTGATCCCGATTAAATTGGATTGATTGAAATCTTAAAAAAATTATCTTGGCTATTTGAGTGCAATTTCGACCTTATTCTCTGTAAATATAGGATTGAAATGTGTTCAATAATGTTTCCAGCCCGACCAACAGACCTGTCAACAATGCTGGAGACCTTAGAATCCAGCATGGCATACCAGGATCAGTACATTGACAACCCCTTCTCATCACCGTCGCCTCTTACTTCACCCAATGACGAGAGGCTGGGCCCCTTCGGGTCGAGGAGACCGGAGAAGATATACTTGCAGGGAGGAGGGACATTCAGGGCTGTGTCAAGAGATAGGATCTTGGAGTCACAGCAGTCTAGAAATGAAGATAAATATTTAAGGTAATATTTTTAGTTATGCGTACTGTACCTTATTTCAACATGTATCTATCTAATGAATGTCTAGTTAATTTATTTCATTTGTACGAGAAATACTGGTAACACTGAATCTGAGTGAGAGAGAGGTAATTGGATTGACTTGGAATTTGGAATCGAGTATGCCACATATATTTAAAATTAAGATTAACCTAAGTCAAAATGTAAAAAATAGTTTCATGCCTTGAAATAAACAGTATTTTATTAAATTATATAAACAATAGTAAAGTGCTGTCATTAATAAAGGTTGTGTTTAACTGTTTAAATATAGTATTTTGTAGTTTGAAATTGAATCTAACATTTCCAGACTCGGAGACCTAACTCCGCTCGACGTCGCCCTAACAGTCCAGAAGGCGTGGCGTAGCTGCGCGTACGCGTGCCACGGCGTGCTCGGAGGGGTCTCGCTCATGCACCTGCTCCTCATCAGCTACTCCGACAGCTTGGACGCGGGCCATCTATCCTTCCACGCCGTCGTGACCATGCCGTACGTGGCCACGTACTACTTCCTGTGCGTGCTGTGCCTGCTGTCAGTGCTGGATAGGTGAGTTGATCAGCTACTCCGACAGCTTGGACGCGGGGCATCTATCCTTCCACACCGTCGTGACCATGCCATACGTGGCCACGTACTACTTCCTGTGCGTGCTGTGCCTGCTGTCAGTACTGGATACTATTACTAACACAGCAACCTTATTCGGCATTCGCTTGTTTGGTTTTAAATTCACGCTTATAGGTATTACAGGGGTTGTCAAGAAGGTAAGTGAAACCCCTATCAAATTCTCATCGCACATTCCGATGACCTGATTAAGATCGCGAGCAGGATGTGTGCGGCGCTAAACTGATCAATCATTGTGGAGAATTTTGGGAGAGGCCTTTGTCCAGCAGTAGACGTCTATTGGCTGATATGATGATGATGTTGAGTAAATGCGCCTTGAAGCGGGGCTGTTTGGGAAAAATGGGATTGCGAAATGTACCTACACTATTTATTAACACGCTTTTATCAACATCTCTTGTAACTAAGTTTGTTTATTCATTTTAAACTAACAATCTAATCAAATCGTGGAAGTCAATTTTCACCTACTTCTAATTCTCGAAATAAATGAAACTTTGCATGTCGAATACAATAACTTGGTATCTTGGAGCTGATATGATGATGGAGACGGAAGGTGAACATAGGAAATACTAAACAGTACAATATTAATATTTGTATAGGATCTTTTTATCGATTCATATTTTTTATGTGGTAATACCACATTTTTTATTTTTATAAATAATGACACAAAGGTAAATTAAGAAAGAAAAATTGAATGCGATCTACTACAATTTAGAACAGCGCCATCTCTCTCGCAGTCTTCACACTTGCTGTAAAGCAATGGGGATTGGGGATCGTGCGTGTAAAACGCACATCCTAGGGTATATGGCTAATGCGCAATTAAGCATTTCAAAAAACATATATGAAGCAGAGGGCGCTCCAGTAGCGTAAAGGATTAAGGGATGAAAGATTTGGTGTGACTGACGTAGCGGTCGGATAGCTCAGTTGGGAGAGCAATGCGCCGGAAACGCAGAGGTCGCGGGTTCATACCCCGCTTCGATTGTAGTAGATCGCATTCAATTTTTCTTTCTTAATTTACCTTTGTGTCATTATTTATAAAAAAGTACAATATTAAGCTATCGTGTTTCGGCTCATTTGATTGGTCTTGATGAGCTATTAACATAAGTGCAAGAAAGTACATTCGGCAAGCGTGTTGCGGCAAAAAAATATTAAATTATATATACTCCGCGCGGTGTTACCCGCTCATTCCACGGGAACACTTAATTTTTTTGAGATAAAAAATAATAATAATAATAATAAAGCCTTTTATTTGTATCCTTAACATATATAAAAACATTATATTATTGATTTTATTTACACTTATAGTTAAGGCCCCTGGCGGGTATAGGCCTCCTCCAACAATTTCCACGACTCTCTTGAGTTCGCTGTCGTAGTCCAGTCCTCTCCGGCATATTTTTTAATTTCATCATGATGAGATAAAAAATAGCCTATGTTAATTTAGGGTGTCAGCTACCTGAATACCAAAATTTATCAAAATTGGTCCAGCCGTTTGAGCGTGAAGTAACAAACATACACATAAACACACTCACAAACTTTCGCCTTTATAATATTAGTGTGATATAAGTTAAACGTCCCTGTCCTCGACACGCCAATGCCTAATAGTTGACACCATGCTGTCACCTCTATTGCTAACATAACATTCAAGATGGCAACTATTGGGACAGTATCGAGCACAGGGACGTTTAGAGCCAGCGCACACTACTTCTTGCGGCCGCGACAGTACATCTCTCCTTTTCTCACTTCGAGACATATTTGGAGTAGTAGGGCCTCGTGCAGGGTCCGTCCGGATTGTTACTACCGTCTTGCCTGCTAACCCACCGCCAAACAGCAATGTTTGCATTGTTGTGTTCCGGTGTGGGGGTAAGATAGCCGGTGAAATTACTAGCATAGAGGCATTCTATCTTCGTCCTCCGGGTAGGCAACTTGTGACTCCTCTGGTGTTGCAGGTGTTTATGGGCGACGGTAATCGCTTTCCATCAGGCGATACGTTTGCTCGTTTGCCCCCTATGACATAAAAAAAAAAAAAAAAAAAAATGTTAGCCAGTTGCTTTATACTCCTCCTCCTTGTGCCGTGGTCCTCATTGCTGAGGGTCGTGACCTCCACGAATTATTTTGTGGACGATCGCCTTCCATTTGCTGCGGTCTTCGGCGTTGTGCAATGCCTCGTGGACTTTCGAGTTGCAGTTATCTCGGATCTGGTCTGTCCACCGCATAGGACTTCTTCCTCTTGGTCGCCTTCCCTGTATTTTCCCTGTCACCATGAGCACTTCCAGGGTGTCGTTTTTCTTCCTGGCTAGGTGACCGAAGAGTTCGAAGATGCTTTATACTACATCCCTTCTATTCCAGGCTCGATGTAACATGCCTGGACGTGAGCCGCGGTCTGCAGCCGTACTTCCAGCCGATCGTGCTGGTGATCCTCTACATGGCCTGCCTGCTTGTGTGCACGGCGGCGCGGATGTACGACGAGCTGATGGTGTATCAGTACGCTCCGATGGTGGCCAACCTTACGGGCAATGTCACTACGGTAAGCTATTGTCGTTTAACCCTTTGGTGATCAAAAATTATAGTAATTTTATTTCTGACTAGCTGTGCCCCGCGGTGTTACCCGCTCATCCCATGGGAACACTTTTTTTTCGGGATGAAAAGTATCCTATGTCCTTTCCCGGGTCTCAAACTATCTCCATACCAAATTTCATCTAAGTCGGTTCAGCGGTTTAAGCGTGAAGATGTAACAGACAGACAGACAGATAGACACACTTTCGCATTTATAATATTAGTATGGATTTTATTTCTATGTCTGCAATATAACCTAAATCCTAAATATAAAGAAGCCCCGAGTCCCGACTCAAGCAAGCATAGCTAAGAACCACCTCGAAAGAGAAGGCTTTCGATAAAAAAAATCGATAGTGAGGCTTTTAGCCCCTTTTTTCCCCGTGACAAAATCGAATAATATTAGTAATTTCCCTTGTGGAACTATGTGCAGTTTTATCCCTTTTCGACATTATTTTATACATAAACCTTATTAACACCAACATAGATTAAGTTTACTATTGCAACTAACCAAATATGGAGTTATATCCGAAATAAAAATTATTGATTGATTGATTTAAATAACATATATAAACGACAGAAGTTTATTTTGAATGCCAAGTAAAATGCATAATGTTAGTTCCCGTTTCTGCCACGACTCTTCTTGTCTTTCCGTACAGACTCTATCGAAGTTTCATCGGATGTTTTATCTGTGTTTTTGTAGCCAAAACTTATTACAGCCGAGTAAGAATATGCTAGCGTGCATATATGACCTTTTACTGCAACACAGTGCCCACATTTTAGCAACTTTGTAATAGTAGGATTTTAAGCTATCGTTGCACAATAAAGGTTCTTAAAGTCGAGTACCGCGCTCGATTTTAAGACCTAATCGTGTAATTATTGCATACAGTACTTTTTATACGAGCAAAACGGAGTTTTTTTTTTACTTTAATCGTCATTCCCCACTATGAATTTTTATTTATGATGTAAGCTTTTTCATTCAACTCACACTGACCTTTTTAAAAAAAATATGATCGCGATGGTTATGGTGGGTGCCTCGTGATTGGCATTTTTTTTGACAAGTTATTTCAACCAATCAACTGTGGCGTGCTTTTTTAAAATATGACGCGCCTACACTGGACACAGGAGCCATCGCCCGGCGGCGCATAGAGCAGAGGCAGCCGACGCGCGCCGAGCGGGGTGCAGCGGTGACGTAGGGCGCGTCATGAGCAACGGTGCTCCGGGCGGCTATATAAGCCGCCCGCTCTCAGTACAGGCAGGCAGTCGCTTGCTAACGTTCGGATAGTGCGGATCTTCCCGGTGATCTTTAACTATCGAACAGTAGCAGGTGCCTTCCCCTCCCGGTGGGTGCGGTGCGTTTTCTACGCATTTTGTAGCACACGGGGGTCCTCCGGCCTGGACTAGGAGCGGTGCGGCACGACGCATTAACAGCTCTAGACGGGTATCCACTCTAGGGACAAGAGCGGTGTGTTTCACCCTACGCGCTAGCTCTGACCTAGATCCTGGAGTCTAACTCACGTGAGCGGTGTGTTTACTACGCATTAGCTCTGTGGTTAAGTCTCGTCCCCCTCCGAAGCTACAGTACCGGTTAGTCCGTTCCTTCGGGAACCCGGCGTCAATCACGTAGAGGCCCGCGTGCCTGTAGAACTGCGTTTAGACTCTAGTTAGGTTTTAGTATAGAGGCCCGCGTGCCTGTAGAACACTAAGTTAGGTCGTTAGGACATTAGTTAGGTTTTGTTATAAATAAACGGCATAAAAGCCCGATTTGTTAAGTGTAAAACTCGTGTTCTTATTCACTCACCTCTCCCTTACACTATCCCCACTGAGCTAGTTCAGGAAACCTTCCAAAGTCTAGACTAGACGGCCGAAGGATATGCGATTGTGGCTAAACCCCACATCACAAAAACAAATATTATGATGGTCTCCGTTTTAAAATGTCTTATGACGTGTTCAATTTCAGTAGCGGGTACCATAGTACCCGCATAGTAGTAGTAGTAGTAAGAGTAGGTATAGAGCTTTGGTACAGGTTTAAAAAATGCGTTGTAATTTTGTCTGTGACATTATAATTGACAGATTACAGTACGCAAGTATAAAAAAGAAATTTTAGTCAACTTACCCCCTTTGTCCCCCCAGCCAACCATCCCCTCGTTCTACCACACCTGGACGCACTTCTCCATCTGGCGAGCAGTTCTCTCGATCCTCGGACTGGTGTATTTCGTCATCTCCAACCCGCCGGACCTGGTCTACGCGAACCTGAGCAAGCTACTGCAGTTCAAACACTCGCTGCAGAGCATTGGATGATTGCTTTCGTGATCCGTAAAACTTAGTGGAGTATGCAGGTATTCATAACATTTATGTTCTATCGCGACCTGACACGACACAAGCGGCACACTATAAAACTACCCAACTATAGTCCAGTCCACACGACTATGGTCCAATTGAATCCGAAAATTACTCGTTAATTATGACAATTATTACGTTTAAACTCTAAGGTGAACAACAGGATTTTAGGATTTTTCTTTTATTTCTATAATGTTGTTTTTTATGTTTATTTATTTTATTTTTAGTATAAGTTTATCAATAAATTGCTCTGCTCTCTGTAACTGACGATTCGAAAGTGCTTGTAGCTAGGCCTACTTGAATAAAGAATATTTTGACTTTGACTTTGAACATAATTAAACAAACTTATAGCCAAGTATAATTTTATAGTTTTAAAAACGCATAAAATCACTGATAGAATATGGACTTTGATAAAAATAAACGAGTTTTGTTTTGGACCATAGATGATTGGACTATAGTTGGGTACTTTTACTATACCGCTTTTATAACTAGGTATCAAACTTCTCATAGCACGGTAAGACTTTAGAGAGATATGGAGACGATATTGACATTAAAATACAGTTTATACTAATACCCATTCAATTATTTCATTCCAAACTTAGTTAGTGAGGGGAACCAGCCCTGATACAGTTCCAGTGATGACTTAATAAAAAAAATCCAAACTGTTTTTATGGTTATTGTGGCTAACATTTCAAAGTATTAAATGACTCAATTTATAAATCAAATTAAACTTGTACAATACAAACACCTACCTACATTTAACTATATTAATTGTCAATATCATGCATTTTCTAGTCATAACGATATTCGATCAAAATATAACCCAATTTACGCTAGAAAACATGGAAAAAGTCGCAAATATTTACGTACTTTATGATGACGAAAAAAAACAATGCATACGCAAATCAGGTCTTTGTACGTTCTTCTGACTTTGTCCTTGGCTATAAAATTATAATTCCGAATTATATGCACTCATGAGTATGACTATGAATTGTATTTTAATGTTAATATTAACTCCACAGCTCACTATAATTATAAATTATAGTTCTTGTGGAGCTAAACTCCTAATTTGCTTTTTTGTTTGACTTGAAAGGATCTTTAGTACTAGCGGGCGTAGTGCTTGTTTCATATCAACTACAAACTAATGAGTATGCAACCATGTAGCACAAAATTGCACAAAATGTTTGGCTTATACATTTTTAATAATAATAATAATACGGTACTCCTGGACACGGCGCGCATTGTCAGGAGGTTCCTGTCTCTGCAGCCCTAACCACCGGTAGCCTGGGCCCTGCCCCGTTGCCGGCGGCACCCTAGGTTAGGTTTTTTTTATAATGTGTTTATATTTGTAATGTATTTTTTATATTTTACTTGTTATATAAATTTATTGTAAAAAATACCTATCCTAAGACACATGATTAAATGAGTGAATAATAATAATAAGCAATTTTTATGTTTTTTTTTTAAGTTCAAGTTATTTGTTTGATCCTGTTTAGTAATATTTTGGGGATGAAATGACACAGTTTCTATGAGATAACTTTGGGCGTGCACGTTGCTATTAATATATTTATTTCAAAGTATTATTTTTCTGTTGAACAGTACCTATTGCTAAAGAAGCGGAACCAAATAAAATAAATTTATTTTATAAAAATTCTAGTCCTTAGCTATAATAATTTACCCATACATAAGTATCATTAATTCACCATTCAGCATGTAAGAGAAAAAAAAACATTTTTATATTATCGATATGATAAATTATAGTAAGCATGGCAGCTAATATTTAATTATAATATAATATAATATTTACACTAATAAAGTCTGATTGCTAGTCTTAAATTTAATTTCCGCTTAGTTAGTATTTTAATGTGTACGTATTATTTCTGTCCTATTTTCACCTGTTGATTTAGTACCTACTTGAGGTTTCCAGATTATAATTTAAGTTTAAGTTAGGAGCTTGTTTTAAAGCATTATATTATTACTGTATGTACCCGCTCACGGGACAATGGTGTCCCGGACCTTTGGGAGGCGTGCACGGAGCCGAAACCAACGCGTAGAGGCCCTTTCGACAATTTAATGGAATGTAAGGTGTACATCGAGCGGATGCTGTCCCTGTCCGTGTCATGGGACAATGACAAACACACAATTTGCATGCCGCTTCGGCTGAATACTGTTAACCTGCTATATGCGAAAATATTTAACACCTTCTATGTACGTATTCTAGCAAATAAAAATTTCTTTCTTTCTTTCTTTCTTTCTTTCTTTCTTTGGGACGCACACAGAGACAGCGCCCGCTAGGTGCAAGAACTATTGATGGATATATGGGATCTAAATACAAATTGGGCTATTGGTATGAAATGGAGGACTGGTTAATTGGGGTATGGATTGAGACTATCGGGCGTCTACCAGGCAAAAAGTCTCATGTGTAATGGCACTGGTAGATTATTACTGTCGTTATTACTTAGAATGGGTTTCTTTGTAATCTAATTAAACCTAATTTTGTGATCTTTGCATTTTCGCGCCTAAATGTAAAATATTTTTCTGCTAATATATTGAGTGTTATATTAAGATATAATAATATATGTGTAGTGTATATCATAATTTTAAGAATATCAAAGAAGATATGTTAGACCTATTATTGTTGTAAAAATATCAATCAATCTAGTCTGAAGTTGAACTTTCAAATTATATTAATTTTAAGTGATTCATATCATTATCCACCTGTTCATTGTCAAGTTAAACTCTTAGGTGAGATATTTTCTATATTCATTCATTCATAATTTAAGAGCTTCGCTCTTGTCGGTGGAGTAATCGCCACTCTTCCCTATTTCTTGATAGTGTTTTGGTCTCCTGATACGACACTGTGCCCACTTTCTCTTTCACTTGACTAACCCAAGGCCTTTAGTAGGATTTTCTACGCAAGAGAAAAATCTCGCTTCCTGACCAGGGCAAGACGTAAATCTAGACAAACCACGGGCGGTAATTCGTAAAGACCCAGATCGCACATTTGTATACACAAACATCTGCGATCTGGAATATTCACGAATTCACCGCCCCTAGGTATGTAATGTACTATGATCTACTTACATTTCAAATCGCCCAATGCATTAAATGTTTGCTTACAATTATTGTGCAGGTTAAAATGTTATAAAAGAAACATTTATGAATAACGGAAAGTACGTCTTATTGTTAGTCAAAATGAAGTTAATACTCATAACATAACATTTATCTCTGCCCAATATCTACTCGATGCTCTTGACAGATTGCAGCGTCGGGCGGTCCGCATCATAGGTGACGAGAAAAGTACCAGATTCCTCGAACCCCTTCAATTACGTAGGGACATTGGGTCGCTGAGCGTTTTCTATCGCCTATACCATGGCGAGTGTTCTGAAGAGTTATTTTCTCTTATCCCACCCTCCCCTTTCCGTCATAGAACCACACGTGCCAGCTTGCGATGTCATCGCCTCACCGTGGAGAATATTCCCACCCGTACCAAGAAGTTTGGCAATTCCTTCATCTGCCGAACTATTAAAGTATGGAACTCCTTGCCGGCTCATGTGTTTCCTCCTTCTTATAACTTGGGACCCTTCAAACGAAGCGTGAAGAAGCATCTCTCGGGCCAGCATGGCAGTGTCAACTGACTTGGCACCGTTGGTTTCTCGTCAGTTGCCATTGCGACTTGGGCTCCCCTTTTTGCTTACCATCAGGCGAAGGGGAGCCACTATGTTGTGCCGTTATAAAAAAAAAAAAAAAAAAAAAAAAATTTTCTACCATCACATTTACCTAACTGTTACATAGGGATCTTTTACTCTTGCAGTTACAATATAATATAAGCCTCACCCTCACAATCGTACCATTAGTTAAAGCGTGCAAAAATGGTTTTCATATACTGTTTTCTAAATAAACGACAATATCATAGTTCCTTGTTAGTTAACCCACCCTAAAAATTAAGCTTTTCGCTAAGACGGTACTAAAAAGCCTTCTACGGTCGATTACAAAAAAATTGTACATAGTTAAAAGCTTAGTTAACAAAAAATCACGATAGCTTCCTTTGTGTGACGAAAGTTAGTCATACAAAATGTATGGGTAACTCGTCGCACAAAGGAATCAATTAAGTTTTGTTTTAATTAAAGCCCTTAACTATGTACATTTTTTTTGCAATCGACCCATCTTGCTCTAGCGTAGGGTGTCAGAGAAGGACGGCCATAGTTGCCGGCCACAAATTGCAGTAAAATAAGGCCCGTTTAGAAGCCCTATAACTGTTATATATAGATACTCTTGCAGTTACAATATAACATTAGCCTCACCCTCACAATCGTACCAACAGTTAAAGCGTGCAAAAATGGTTTTCATATACTTTTTTCTAAATAAACGACAAACAGCGAAACTATAAGGGTTCCTTGTTGACTACGGAACCCTAAAAATTAAGCTTTTCGCTAAGACGGTACTAAAAGGGCCTTCTGTAGGTACATCTACTATAAATTCGTTCGATTACTAGCTAATTTATATATGTTTTATGAGCAATGGGCGGACAGTTGATGCAATATACCTACGTCAAAATCATGTCAAACGACATACTTAATATGGATATGACTACAAAAACTGCATACATAAATGTTACTCGAAATTAAATAAGTCTTAACCATATTATGCTTTCGTCACCATATTGCATCCACTGTCCGCCCTTTGTTTATGAGTAGGTATAAAAAAATAAAGAAGGTTGTCTACTCCCCTGTTCAGATTCGAACAGTGAACGTGTTTAGGCCAGATTTTGTGTGATCATTCGTCGTATTTGTTTATTATTGTGAGACTGAGGCTAGCCTATAAAACTAAATTGAATCTAAGTCATACATAACGCCAAATTACCAAATAGTCGTGATACATACTCGTAATTAACATAATCTAGTCCCAAATATATATTTTCATAGTTTCTTTTCATGACTATAATAAGATACAGTTTTCGTACAATTTTGGAATCGTTCATCAAAGACGTTAATTATATCTCTATCTGATACTATATAATACTAACATTCCCTAAATATAATTTGTTACTTTTCTATAATATTATACTATCTTTCAAAACTTTCAAATAATTCATACATTTCAATAAAATCATACAAAATAAAATAAATATTGTAGTTATTAAGGGACCATTGCCAAGTATAATAATAAGCTTGTGCAATCAGCATCAAATATTAAGTGCTACTCTTTCATATATTATGTTGGCACTGGCAGTGACATTTTAATATTTATCACTTCCACAACCAGCAAAATTTAAACTACCCAAGAAACCGAGAGAGCCCGCTAGTTGGGCGCAACCCCACCCAGACACCGATAGCGCCCGCCAGCACCTCTAGCATAACTGTCATACGCGACAATTTCTCGCGCGAGATTATTACCCGTCTCTTTCTGTGCAGTAATGTGAGAAAGTGACGGGTAGCGCTATGTCGGGTGGGCACGTTTATAGTACAGTCCGCTGGCAAGCTTGGTCGGCAGCCGAGTAACAGTCACGAGCGCCCACCAGGCGGGTTGTTGATCGTGATAGTATTAACACTTAGGTAGAAGATGATGGGGAAATCATTTTTGTTTTATGGCGGACGACAGCCAATGTATTCATTATATGTCGATATGTACTTTAGTACTTGTTTTAATTACAACTATTTTGCCCATGAAATTTCAACCTCATGAGTTGTAGACTAAAGTTCCAGATGCTTAATATACTTCGATATACGATTGTGCTCTTAACTTACTTTTCTAACATAATAATTACAAATCATTCTAATAACCAAAAATCTCATAAAATATCATTAATCAAAATGTATGTATTGGTTAAAATTATTATTAAATATATTTCGTCAGGCATGAATAAATTATTATAATTTTTTAGTTTTATACTTCGCCCTCACCATTCCAATACTTTAGGTCGGATGATACAAAACTTAATTAATTTTAGCGGTGGGGAATTTTGATGCTGATTGTTGAAGCTAAAAATCAAGCTTAAATTCCATAGTTTGTAAGTGAAATAGATAAACTGTATCATTCCGAAAATTCGTTTCTGCGAAAGTATCATTCTTCTGATGACTAAGTTTCACAATCTTTTTTTATAATTTCAGGATATTATGATACTAACCCGGCTTACATATATATATATTCTGTTATGTATTTATAATTAAGTCCTCGTTGAAATATTAATTCAGTGGCAGTTGATATTTTGAAAGACTGATCCTTTAAGAGACGAAATTTTGAAATGATGTAGGTACCATTAAAATAATATTCTCTGATACATTTGTGTCTTGCTATTATCTTACAGCGTAGAATAATTACGCCTAGAAACCTAGTCAGCGCTTGAAAGTGAAGCCAGTTTTAGTTAGCCACAGAGGCTAAGTTTCGTCCGTGTGCGCATCTGTCACAACGTCAAGCTCACAAGCAACACGTCTCTATGATCGGTTCGTTAACACGCACACATAAAACCAAAAGCGGCTTAATCTCTCGCAAATCTGCTGTATGAAGATTCTCGTTCTAGGCGTACTTATTCTATGTGTTACAGAAAGATTTTTAAATAAACAATTTTTATTATTTATTTATTTATTTATGATTTACACATGACATTTAGCGTGCATCTTAGACAGTATGGATTCTAAGATGAGATTAGATTACCTACTGTTAATGCCCGTAACTTAGCCGGTGCTATCCAATGATGTTTCATAAGATACTTTCTACACTACCATTACACCTGTAATATTTACTTCCCAGTCACTCAGTCCTATCTGTCACTTTCCGGAGGCCAACTCAAGCGTTGCCATGGCAATTTGGCCATTTCACTCCAATTAAGTGCTTCACTTTTGGAGCCCTAGTAACCTATCTACCTCCTAGTAAGTCACCTATCTAGGAAAGCCTATGCATAACACTAAACTACAACAATCCTAGAAATATTTGGTAGGCGAAGATATAGCACCGGCGAAGTTAGGGGCATTATCGGTAGGCCGCCCTGAATAATAGAATTGGTGGCAGATTCTAGGGATTTCTCATGTGTGATTACCATAATATTGTATTTTATGCGAGAACTGTCACATTTTCATGGTAATGATGTTACTTTGCTACTGGACTTTGTTACCACTATTTTAACACCTTGCAGAACTGAGAATAGTCTACATAATCACTGTCGGACACGTTATTACGAGTACGCATGTGTTGACTTCCTACCAGTGCCTTTGACGCATTAGATATATTATATTTGAACTTTCCTTCAAAGGATTGTTCGTGGAAATGGTGTTCCGTAAGAGATTTTCTCTCTTTAGCCGTTGAAATGAGAACTATAGAGAGAAATATAGAGGCGAAACGCAAATTAAGTATAAATTACTATATTTGCTGGTGCGATATGATTGTATTATTCATTCAAAACACTAGGGGCGAAAGTCAAATAATAATAAACACTTAAATTATGTTTGAGGCACTGAGAGAAGCCTGACAATGAGGTCAGTGAATGCGATAAAACGGTATTATCTAGTGGTAACATTGTTCTTTGCTTCAGCTCTAAATGTATGTTTTCATCGCGTGTACATACATACATATATTAATTAATACTGTTCACTCAGTTGCACAACCCTAGCGGCTTAACAAGGCATCACTTTTGGTGTTTGTGCAACTGGGTTGTAAACTGTTAGATATAATTGTTGACGTTGTAATTCAAATATAATTGATTTGTGATATGTCTTTGTTTATTTGTCCCTATGTCATATCAGCACCTCGGGCACATCTGTATGACAGTGGTAACACTGAGTCGGGCGTCAGTTCAGTCCAGCAGGCTGGTTAACTCTTTGAGCGCCAAGGGGGTTGTTCACAAATTACGTCATCAATTTTTCATGATTTTCATCATCCAACTATGATATGACCCACCAAAATAAATGATGTCATTTCAATTATTGTCAGTTAGTACTTTTGTTTGTAGAAACACGAACTTCATTACAGTCGTTACTTTTTTACTCTTTGAAGCACTTTTTAAAGATGCGAGGGATGATGTCATCTTCGGAAAGACATACATACATAGGTACTTCAGATGGGTTTAATACGAAACCAAACTGAGGAAAACCGGCGAAAGAAAACCACTATTCAATTCAATGGCTTCATATAAATAAATACATAACACTTAACGTTCCATGGTTTTAGTAAGTATTCTGGAGCAAATAAATGAATATACTAATACTTTCAACACCGGGAACCCGCTACGTGGGCGCTATGCTCAAAGCAAGTTTTCGCTACATAAGCATTTCCCCATTTTATCGGCAACGTGCGTAGCGCTACGAAGTCCTTAGTTTCGAAAGTGTTAAGGGACAATCTTACACAAATCGGCCTAGACCCAAACGAAGTAATGAATTTACTACGAAGTAATTGTACTAGACAACGATATACCTAATGCCGGCTCCATATGTTTGGCAAACAACGGCAAACATACAGGACGCAGTTATAAGTTAGAGTGAGCACGACATAGTTCCGTTTCACTCTAACGTTTGCCAAACATGTGGAGCCGGCATAATATATAATATAATATAAAACATCACCCAGGAACAAATATTCGAGTTCATCCCATAAATATTTGCCCTAGCCGGGATTCGAACACAGTACCGCCGACACAGTAAGCAGTTTCACTACAAACTGCGCCAACTAAATAAATATTCAAAATGACAGAAGTTTACTTAGGGTCGTTTTACTAAAAGTCTAAAGGACGTTTCATCGAAATATTTACTACGAAAACTTAACAACCATCTCACTAATCGACGCATAACACCCGGATACCAGCACCAACAGGTAAAAGAGCAGCAGTATCACATTCTTCCACAGCACGCAGAGACACGGGCCGAGCCCGCGGTCCCACCGGTGCGCGGTCTCCACCACCACGGGGATGAGGAGGCCCAGCGTTGAGAAGAAGATGGCGCCCACGAGGCCGATTAGGAGCTCCAAGTCGGGGACTGCGATAGCCAGGACCACTGGAAAAGACAGACATTCTGAAACACTATTTTTTGTTTTCCATCTGTAACGTTTCGCCAAATTTTCATTTGTCATATTCATTATTATAGTTTCGCCATGTCCGTCTGTCTGTCTGTCCGTCCGCGACTTAGCTCTGTGATCATTAGTACTAGAAAGCTGAAATTTGGTATGAGTATGTGTCGTATCACGCCGACAAAACGGTAAAATAAAAACTAAAAAAAAACTTTTTCGGGTAGGTACCCCGTACACCTAAAGTGGGGGTGTTTTTTTTTTTCGTTCCAACTCTAGTCTGTGGGGTGTCGTTGAATAGGTCTTTTAAAAATAATAGGGGTCTCGCAACATTACTTTTTGATAAAGTCAGCAGTTTTGTAATTATTCGCTCCGAAAATAAAAAAAATTGTGTCCCCCCTCTAACTTTTCAACCACGGGTCAAAAAAATATGGAAAAATTCATGAAAATGAGGCCTTATAAGAACTTTCAATGAAAACTATATTGAATAAAATCGGTTCAGCCGTTTTTGAGTTATTAGTCTAAGATCCCTTTAAGAACGACCTTCACCGAGATGTTTATTTGATGAAATGTATTTTATATTTAATTTAATATGTCAATAAATATATTGCATATGGGTTGCCTAACAAATTTTAGTCCAGGGTATGTTTAATTAATGATTAAAAAAAATTTTTTTTTAAACATTTCATTATTAGATAAATTCTATACCAATCGAAAGTATGAAGCCCATAGAATATGCAAACGTTAGGTTGCCTATTCTTTTCCCGTCACAACTATCGGGTTGCCAGGTTTAAACTGGTAAATCTATACTAGCATTTTGCAACGGTCTGATTATTGAATTGAAATTAAATAACATTAAAGACCAAAATTCACCAGTTAGGCCTGTGTCTATGCCACTTCCGAGCGGGGGATTGAAAAATACAATTATAAATACTAAAAGCAACACCAGCTCACCGGTCGATAATATCACCTTGCGCAAAAAGTCCAGCAAAGAGACAAGTTTACCTGGCACTAGTACAAAGGATAGTAATTCGCTAGAAAACACTCAAAGTACCTCCACGAATATTGCACAGCACATGCTAGATAGTTTTAAAACAACTATGGAGACCTACGTAAGGTCAGTATTAAACGAGTTCGCCGATAAGTTTTTCCTGCGCCTCGACAGGCTCACAACAACAATGGAGTCCATTTCCTCACGACTTGTCACTTTCGACGATCGAATCTCGTCACTGGAAAGACGCCTCGATGATAATGCAGGTTATTCTGGTGTCCAAAACAACCTAGCCCAAGAGGTCGAAAGGCTTAAATGTGAAATTAATGAACGTGACCAAGAACTACTCGCTAATGACATAGAAATCTCGGGATTACCAGAGACAATTCAAGAAAACAAGCTACATCTTGTTACACTTTTAGCCAGGAAGATCGGTGTAGCAGTGTCGGAGTGCGACGTCGTCAGCGTGATCCGAGTTGGAGCACGTCGTGCGGTCAAGGTCGAGTCTGGCAGCTCAACGCGTCAAACACCTCAGGTTGAGCCTCCAGCAACAGCGACGCAATCGGCCGACGGGGCGACAAGCGGCGGTGCTGACGAGATGCACACACCGCAGACTACTAGTCACGGCGCTCCTGTAGAGGACATTACATCACCGAACGTAACATCGCGGCCTCTGGTGGTGCGGCTGGTGCGGCGCGCCCTAAGGGACGAACTTCTTCGCGCGGCCCGCGTTCGGCGTGTCATTGACACTACAGGTTTTAATCTTCCCGGTGAACCGAGCCGGGTATATCTTAACGAGCGCCTGACTTCTTTAAACCGGCAACTATTTTACAAAACTCGTATGGAGGCCCGCCGTCTGCAATGGCGCGCCCCCTGGACTAGCCGCGGTAATATCTTCGTCCGACGTGATGCCAGTCAATCACCCCAGAAAATCCGTTGTGATGCCGACATCAGCAAGGTTTTTAGTAGCGCATAAGTTTGCACCTAGTAAAATTCAATATATAATGTTTAAAATGTTTAAAGTTACTTGCAAATTGTATCGTGACTCTAATGACAGCTATTGTTTTAATTTAAATTACGTATTACGATGGTGCATGCTATTTGTTATATTTTTACAATATTTTGGTTATATAGTGTTTATTTTTATTTATATACTTTTACTTAAAAATACTGTTTGCAATGTTAAAGTAACGGAGAAAAATATATTAGACATAAATTATAAGATGAAGTCTAGGTCTCATTGCGTTTATTCGAGAGTATACACTATACCGTACCTACACATATATACAAAGTATTTTATTACATTTGATACCTTTTACACAATTTTCAATGAAATACATATTTTTAAATGTATATTGCATGTTGTTTGTATCCACAATGCCCCCATAAAAAATATATATAAATCTTGTCACAGCATATGTAACAGTATGCAAATTATGCCATCAGTTTTCCTATATTTATCGTTATTTTCAATCGAGTGGCGGCATATAACGATCATAAAAAAGCTTCTTGCATGTTGCATGTACTGTCAACTTGTTTTTTCCTATATAATTCAATTCATAAAAAAGATTAAAAAATATAAATTGGGACTATTAAACGCTGGGTCGCTCGGGACCCGCCACGATGAGTTTTTAGTAGCACTGGACCGTCATCGTGTGGATATACTAGCGGTAAATGAAACTTGGCTCCGTGGAGGTGACGAGGCGCGCGCGCCGGCGCCGCCCGGCTTCCGTCTGCGCCATACGCCGCGTCCCGCCGGCCCGCGCACGCGTGGTGGCGGTGTTGGTTTTTATATACAGCAAGGTATTAACGCCCGCGTCTTGTCTACCCCTGTGGTGCCTTTAGTCGAACAAATGTGGCTGGGTCTCACTCTTAATTGCGAGAGGGTTGCTATAGGAACCGCGTACCGACCTCCTTGGCAGAGTGCAGACGTATTCTTTGAGGCACTTAGTGCATCTATATGCTCACTGTCGTCATATGACCACATTGTCTTATTAGGAGACTTCAACATAAATACCCTTGGAGGGCATGACTCCAACTATAAGTCGTTGTCAGATTTTTTGACGACTTTAAAATTAACCCAGTTTGTTGACCAACCTACGAATTTTACTGAACACTCTGACTCTGAAACACTAATTGATTTAATATGTTCAAATACAGTTTTGAGTAACGTCTCTGTCTATCATATCCGAGATCTTAGTAGTCATGCATTTTTAACTTGCGAGCTAAATATTAAAAATATTGAATCAATACCTATATGGACAGTCTATCGTCCAATTAAGGACATTGATACGGAAATGTTCAACAACGACCTCAACTCTGTGAACTGGGAGCGGTTACTCTGTGAGAACGTTGATGAAACACTTCATTATTTTAACTTCCACGTCTTGAACCTTTATGAACAACACGCACCTTTAAAAAAAGTTTTAATTAAGGAGAAAAGCTATCCTTGGATAACTACCACTATAAAGGAGATGATGAGACTTCGCGATGACGCACACGCTAGATCTCGTCGTACCGGCTTAGATTCTCACAAGCAATACTATAAAGACCTAAAAAGTGTTGTTAACACAGCCTTATTTTCGGAAAAGGCAGCCTATTATCAGGTGCATATCAACGACAATTCAAAAAATCCCCGTGCTCTTTGGAAAAATATTAAACGCAACGTGGTTGATTTCAAAAAACAGAATGATTTACCTTTATGTTTTAATAATCCTGACCTGATCAACAGACATTTTCTGAACCTCCCCCCCAGACGTGACGTTACCCTATCTGATATCACATATTTTGAGTTTCACAGGTTCGGTTCTTCAACATTCGAATTAAAACCCGTTGATGAAATCACAATATTAAAAATTATTAAGTCTTTTTCAAGTAATGCTGTTGGTACTGACAGCATTTCTTTGGATATGATTGAGCTGACCTTACCTAGAACTCTATCCATAATTACTGCTATAATTAATCAATCGATTCATACCAGTTGCTTTCCAGACACTTGGAAATCTGCTATCGTTAAACCGATACCAAAAAAATCTGACCCATCCGATGTACGGGACCTCAGACCGATAAGCATTCTTTGTTTTATGTCCAAAATCTTGGAGAAAGTGGTGTGCCTGCAATTGACTGAGTATTTAGAAAAAAATGACATACTGCCAAGTAAACAGTCTGGATTTCGCAGACGACGCAGCACAGCGACTGCTCTACTTGACGTTGTTGACGATATCCTGTCCGCTCAAGATAGGGGAGAAGCATCATTACTGGTTTTGTTAGATTTTTCCCGTGCGTTTGACACAATCAATGTTTCATTGCTTCTCTCTAAGCTAGCGTATTATGGTTTTGACAATAAAACTATTCATTGGTTCTCAACTTATTTGTGTGGCCGATCTCAATGTGTTGGATTACGTAATAAATCTGGGTTAACCGACTATTCTCAAAACATTTCTGTGAACTGCGGTGTTCCGCAAGGATCTATACTTGGTCCGGTATTGTTCATTTTGTATATATCGGACATTATTAACAAAATTAAAAACTGCAATTTCCATTTATACGCAGATGACCTACAAATTTACACATCTTTTCATCCTCGTGAAACATTAACTGCTGTAAAATTGATGAATGAAGATTTGGATCGAATTGCCGATTGATCTGTGCGTAATGGTTTAGTCCTTAACCCTACTAAGTCTAAGCTTCTAATTCTTGGCACCAAAGGTCAGATTGACAAAACTATGAATTGGGGTCCACAGGTGAAGCTGGGAGAGGAACGACTTGAGCGTGTTAACGTGGCCCGTAATCTTGGTCTTCTTATGGACGACACGTTGCATTTCGAGCAGCATGTGCTTGACTCCGTTAAGAACTGCTTTTACCGGTTAAGAGTGCTGTATCAGATTCGAAGGTATCTTAGCGTTGATATTAGGATAAAGCTTTGTGATACCTTGATCTTGTCTAAGCTGAACTATGTTGACACTGTGATTAACGGTTGTTTGTTGGCTCGCTCAAGGGCTCTTATTCAACGTGTCCAAAACGCATGTGCTCGTTTTTGCTTCCCGATCCCACCTAGAAATCATGTCACCCCCTTTCTAAATGATAATAGATTGCTGAAGATGGAGGCGCGACGGTCGTTACATTTCGCTTCTTTGCTTTTTGGTGTGCTCCATACTCAGCAACCTAAATACCTATTTGAGAAGTTGAGATTCTCGATGCGCCCCACGAGAGAAGCTGTCCGCCTCATCTGCTCGCGTCCCGGAAAAACAGCGGCATTTCGTGGTAGCTTTCGCTACTCTGCCACGAAATGTTGGAACAATATTCCACCTCCTATTAGAAATTCTAAAACTTTAAACACATTTAAAATAAAACTTCGGAAATATCTTTTAAATATCCAACTCTCATAAGTTCTGAGCCTAATTTAAGTATTATATAAACTGTTTATTTAAGACCCTACTTATACTTATCGTATTGTTTTTTATCCGCTATATTTTTATGCATACCTCCGTCTTTTCTTATATACCGTGTCCCGCTATGTTAAGGCAGACATACACACACAACACATACACACACAACAGACATACACACTAGGTACCTATAGGATTAAATCGTAGAATGGCTATCTCATTTCATGGTATTATACACCCGTAATTTATCAGTTTTTTACTCTTTTTTGCTACAAACATTCATAAGATGCGTGTAGACATTACTGTTCCGACTCGTTGTCGCTGTTCTCGCCTACCTACCTCAGGCCCCACGGAAGACCAGCGCTGCGACATCCCCACGATGTCGCAGCATTATGCTGAGTGGTGTCCTTTTGCGGTGGACATGGCAGCACCATTAACCTCTACCTATATATAATTTTCTGTTTAAATTAAGTTTATGATATTGTATGTTAAGTGATTTAGTTTTTAAGTTCTTTGTAATGGTGGTGCGTCTTTTTCGCTGCAATAAATGTGTTTTCTTTCTTTCTTTCTAAAGATTATTTTATTATGAACACGGTGGTATAGGGTTGCCTGCGAAAAATCTGTCCAGAATTCCGGTTGTCGAATTTTGAAAAGTAAAATATTGCAGCGAGTGAATGTGTGCGTCTGAGAGGTCCCAACCAAAACCATCCCATACGATAGAAGAGGACACAGCATAGCAGCTGTTTGAAGTCCGCCCATTTAAAAAAAGAGAGTGCGCATGCTATTTGTGCTTGAAAATGAAAAGGATAGCGATAGACTCGTATATGCTGTGCATTATTTTGGAGTAGATTGTCGCTATAGATACAATAAAATGCATGGTATAATAATATACTCCGCCTGGTACTCTCTTCCGAGACTCGCGAACCACGTGACTGACACAAGCCTACGTCATCATGGTGTTCAGAGATTCTCATACTTTTAAACGTTGGAGAATTTTAACCAACGGTGAAAAGTGTTTAAACGGCATTAATTTTAAGTGATTCAAGTAGAAACATAGGTAGTAGAATAAAACAAATGTAATGTATCTAATCTTTCGGAGTTTCTTCTCAACAGTGGTCACCTCTTGTGAAATGTCGATAGACTCAGACATGTAAAAGTGCCCTTGTGGCCTACTTGCAGAATAAAGTTCATTATTTCATTAATTAATTGATTAAAAAAAAAGTTAAATAACTATTTCTCTATTTTAATAATAAACTACTCCAAAATAATGTACAGCATATACGAGTCTATCGCTATCCTTTTCATTTTCAAGCACAAATAGCATGCGCACTCTCTTTTTTTAAATGGGCGGACTTCAAACAGCTGCTATGCTGTGTCCTCTTCTATCGTATGGGATGGTTTTGGTTGGGACCTCTCAGTCGCACACATTCACTCGCTGCAATATTTTACTTTTCAAAATTCGACAACCGGAATTCTGGACTGATTTTTCGCAGGCAACCCTATACCACCGTGTTCATAATAAAATAATCTTTAATGTTATTTAATTTCAATTCAATAATCAGACCGTTGCAAAATGCTAGTATAGATTTACCAGTTTAAACCTGGCTACCCGATAGTTGTGACGGGAAAAGAATAGGCAACCTAACGTTTGCATATTCTATGGGCTTCATACTTTCGATTGGTATAGAATTTATCTAATAATGAAATGTTTAAAAAAAATTTTTTTTTAATCATTAATTAAACATACCCTGGACTAAAATTTGTTAGGCAACCCATATGCAATATATTTATTGACATATTAAATTAAATATAAAATACATTTAATCAAATAAACATCTCGGTGAAGGTCGTTCTTAAAGGGATCCTCTACTATATCGTAAAATTACATAATTTTCTTTAAAATTACGTAAGTGCCGCGCGGTGTCCTTATATTTCGAACGTTACACATATTAGTTAAGTGCCATACCGTATTAAAACATTTCGCTCAATCTGGCGCGTATAATCTATAACTTTATAAGGTTATAAGTTATTACATTACATTATTACAGTTACTTTGGCGCTTACGACCATTTTATAGAACTTAAAATCCTTCTCGTAATTTAAACCTCGGGCTTAAAACCGCTGTTTTAAGCCCGTCTATTGTGAAGGTTGGGCAACTACGGAACCCTACACTGAGCGTAGCCCGACATGCTCTTGGCCGGTTTATTTAGTTACCAATATAATAATATATGTAGGTACGTAGGTACAATATCTTGTTGTATTGATGCTTAAAATAAATACGCCTATAAACATAAACCTACTTAGCCCTTGAAAGTGAAGCCAGTTTTAGTCAGCCACGGGCTAATGCTGCTATTACCTATACACTTTCCTAAATTAGTCACTAACGAGAGGGATGCAGCAATATGTGAGACACGTACGGAGATAGCTCCATCACACTCCTTCGTATTGCTGCGTCCCTCACGTAGGATGCTAAATTTAGCCAAGTGTAATAAGCCTTTAAGTTTCGTCCGCGTGCGTGTGACAGATGTCAACGTCAAGCTCTCAAGCAACACGTCTCTATGACATAAAACCGAAAGCGGTTCATCTTTCTCAAATATGTTATATGAAGACTCTCGTTCTAGGCGTACCTACTTATTCTAAGTGTAAGTGATTCTAATTTATCTGACACATAAATGAAAAGCTAAATTAAAGCCTGCAAAAATGGTCGAGTCACCCTCAACTTTGAAGGTTAAGCATCCTCCTCCTTCACATAATAATATTATGATAAACTCCTAACCTAATATTGTTAGGTTAGGAGAATGTATCCCAAACTAACACAAACTCGTGCAGCACGTGGAATCCTACATGCGTGATCAGTTTGTTTACGTATGGTTCACCTGAGGTAATTGCGACTATAGAGGCAATTGCGTATTTTGATGATAATTATTATTAAAGCCTGAATGCGCCATTTTGCGAAATTTCAATGGAACTAATTTCTTACACTGGCAATGATTTCATGATGGTTTGTCAACAATGTCAATGTCATTCGTGGTGGTTTCTTTAAAAGACGAATATTTAAAAATATCTAAAGAAAATGCTGAAAACCATGTGCAGTCGTGAACGTAATATTATAAATAAAGTGTAGGTACATGTGTTTATCTACGCACATATCATTAGTGCTCTAAAATGCGTTCAGAAACCGTAGGAAATGCCAGCCATTATTTCAACCAATTTTACTATGAGAACTTTTTTGTCTGTGGTAGTAGGTACAATCTGTACTGTAATGTTATTACAGTACCGATTTTTGTAAGGTTACGAGTTTAAATTAGGAACAGCTGTCAAAACACAAGTTGGTCTCTATTCTAGTATCCATAGTATTTTTATCGATACGAAACGTCAATTTAGTATGTTTTTTTTATAAAAACCGTACGACATTTGATCTCGAGTGACATGAGAATATGGATACATATGATTTAGAAAAAAAAAACATTCGTCTTGACGGAGGTTCGAATTGCCGCCATTATTGTTGTCATTTGTTTGTTGGTTCTTTGCTATTACGAAAGTAGAATTGTGAAGATTTTGTTTGTAATTTACATTTTAGTTGAAAATATTGTTCCAATGTAAATGTCAATTACAACTATTACGATAAAATAATCTGTTTATGTATTTGTTCAGATTTATTGCTTACTGCATTTTAAGTATAATGTAGTCTTTAGATATTTTACAGGTAGCTTATGATATGTGTATAGATAAAGTAGTGAATACAACAACTGTACATAATTAGGCCTTAAAACACTCGTGTGATCCTATTATGAAACTCGCTAACGCTCGTTTCATAAAACCCCACTCGTGTTTTAAGGCCTCTCATTATGTATCAGTTGCATAAACTACTATTACTACACGAAAAACAGTCAGGAAAATAATGCATTCCATTAAATGATAATATTACGAGGTTAACATAGGTACTGAAAGGTATTAAAACTAATGTCATTATAGTGCGGTTGCGATAGAGTGGTTGTTGTTGTAATAATGATGTGTGAGTCTAAATGTATTTTTATAAAATCCACTCCACTAGATAGAGATATTCTGTATTTGAGGTAGGTACTTCTTATTATTACCAAACAGTAAATGTAGAGATTATGACGACTAGTCGGGAAGCCCATGAACTGTAGGAACTAATTTTATAAACTGTACAAAAATCGAACTTCACTTTATTTCAAAAATGTTCAACAAGTACCTACCTAGAAAGAAAATAATAAAAGTAAACGGAATAGGCTTGGTACAATTTTTCAAGACTTTTAATAATTTTTTTTTTCGATACTCCTTTCTGTAAGGATTTACAAGCTGCAGGTCATTAATTTTTCTTTACTTACCACGGCTTTTCCGAAATGTTTTTTTTTATCGCCAATTTGACAGTTCTCAACAATAGTGGCTGACGGGGTCTTTGCCTTTGAAAGTTAATAAAAAAAAAACTTGTTGATGATTGGCACTTGGGGCTTGTGCACAAATCACGTGAGGTTCGATAGGGGGGGAGGGGGGTCGCGAAAAAATCACGAAAGATCACGTTGGGGGAGGGAGGGGTATAAGGAGACCTCACGTGTATTTTTCTACTATGAACGAAGACTAAGAAAAATCGATATTTTTTCTCGGTTTCGTTAAAAATAAATCTTCACTTGTTAAATACTTAAAATTTGGCGAGTCTATTTTACGAAATTCTGGCCAAAAAAATACACGTGAGGTAGTATGGGGGAGGGGGGGGTTAGCAAAGAACCTCACCAAATATCACCAGGGGGGAGGGGGGGGGTCAAAAAGTAGCCGAAAAAACCTCACGTGATTTGTGCACAAGCCCTTGTCAATGTCAAAATTTCAACGGTTTGACATTTTTTGCGAAAATGCCCAAGTACAGCAAGAGGTTTTTCAAAAAAAAACACGATTTCCTGTTTCTTCCAGAACTTGACGATTTAGGTTCATCTTATTTAGAATCGATAGCATTTTCAATGTGAAGAATAAAAAAAGTGTCCTAAATTTATCCGTTCCATTACGTCACGTTTGAATAGGAACTTTTTTATTTGCATGAGCGTTACGTAGTGGAAACTACAAGTACCATACAAATTTTGGGACACATTTTTATTCCTCACATTGAAAACGCTATCGATTCTGAGTAGAATGAATCCAAAAACGTCAAGTTCTGGATGAACAGGGATTCGGGATTTTTGTCCTTGGACAAACTAGACGCAGTTAACGAGGATTTTCGGAATGACACCCCAGACAAGTTAGATCCACTACTCAACACTTGATATAGGTGTTGTCACGAGAGTTGGGGTGAATGGATTACTCAAACATCTACATAAAGTACCGATTGCAAAAAAAGTACAAAAAAGAACCGACTTCAAAATAAACTGAAAATCCTAAAACAACCAGTTCATTTACATATTACATTTGAATTACCTTGTAAAGTCGGTGCTTTTCTGAAAACCGCATCAAAATCGGTCAAGCCAAACACGCGATAATCGCGGACAAACATACAATACAGGTCAAACTGAGAACCTCCTTTTTTTGAAGTCGGTTAAAAAGTTGCGAATGAATGGGATGAATGAGTGAATTTGAATGAATTTAAATTAAAAGCACAATTTATAATAGAAAAAAGAGGCAAAAACAGTAGCAATATGAGGAATACGCTTAAATAAACTTAAGATGCCTTATTCCTTCTAAAATTGTTTTTTTTTTTCGATAATGACAAATATATTGATAATTCCAACAAACTTTTTGAAGTGAATACTTTTCCCCGAGATCAGTGGTAACATGGTTTTTTCATGCTATCATTCCGTGCAGTCGAAAATTAGTTGAAAAACGCCAATTTTCCGCGTGAATTTTGTCAATTTCGAGTAGTTTTTGAATTAAGAATTATCAAGGAAAAATTCAAACTGTAGGTTTCAAATATATACCAATAAATCCCAATAGCCCTGTTCTAGGTAGTAACATCAATAATATGTTAAGAAACATGTTTGATCATGGAGAAAAATGTCTAAAACAATCAGCATTTTAAAAGGAATAAGGCCTCTTAAGTCATTAAGGTTTATTACATGTTGTAGCTGACGAAAAAAAAATATCGCGCATAGAACTATAGTTAATCAAATCTTACCGTGGCATTTCACTACTATCAGTCCCTGGAAAAGTCTTTGCCAGAGTTTTACTGAACCGCCTCATGAAACTATCTGAGAAACTGCTACCGGAAACCCAATTCGGCTTCCGACCTGATCGGGGTACGTGTGAGGCTATCTTCTCAGTACGTCAACTGCAGGAAAAAAGCAGAGAACAGGGTCGACAAGTGTATCTCTGCTTTGTTGACCTTGAGAAAGCATTTGACAGTGTACCTCGTGAAGCCCTCTGGGTGGTGCTGGGCAAAATTGGATGCACTGAAAAGTTTGTAAGACTTGTGAGGCTACTTCATGACGACATGGAATGCTGTGTCGCCGCTGATGACGAACAGTCAAGTTTTTTCCCCGTTACCTGTGGGGTAAAGCAAGGGTGCGTTCTAGCACCCACACTGTTTGCATTATATTTCGCTGTCGTACCTAGTCCAGAAAGTCTTGCAAACCCTCTCTGAGGGTATTCGCATCCGTTTCCGCTCTGATGGTAGCATTTTCAACCTAGCCAGATTCAAAGCCCGCACTATAGTCTCATACGCAGTCATCACAGAGATCATGTATGCAGATGACCTGTGCTTTGTGTCTGAATCCCCAGATGGCCTGCAACGGCTTATGATTGCCTTTGATGAAGCATGCCGAAGATTTGGCTTAAAGATCAGTGTCAAGAAGACGGAGGTGATGTCATCGGACATTCACGGTCAAGATGAAACACTGGTCACTAAACTCGGCGATGATCAGTTGAAGCAGGTCGACAAGTTCCGGTACCTGGGGAGCACGATTACAGCTAAGTGTGATCTTGATGCAGAAATCAACAGCAGGATCGGTGCTGCGGCTGCGGCATTTGGCAAACTCGATCCCAAAGTGTTTAGTTCACACGATTTAAAACTGAGCACCAAGATAGATGTGTACATGGCAGTCGTGCTTCCCAATATCCTATACTCTGCTGAAACCTGGACCATTTACCGTCGTCATATCCAAATGCTGGACCGATTTCACCTCAGATGCCTACGCAAGATACTGAAGATCCGGTGGTATGATCGCATACAGAACACAGAAGTTCTGCGTAGAGCAAACGTGTGTGGCATCGAGGCGTACCTTATGCGACGACAGCTTCGTTGGTGCGGCCACGTTTCACGGATGGAGGAGCAGAGAGTGGCTAAGCGCATCTTTTATTCCGAACTTGAGGACGGTAAGCGGAAACAAGGCGGACAGCTTCTCAGGTACAAAGATGTGCTAAAGAGGCACTTAAAGAAGTGCGGTATACATCCGTCGCGGTGGGAGCAGCAGGCGGCCATGCGGTCAGAATGGAGAGCTGTCGTAAATTCTAAAGTCTATGACTTTGAGAACCAACGGCGCATTGAACTGGACACTAAACGTGACCACGTAAAAGCCCGACCACCTGTGGCAGAATTATATAATTTTGTCAATGGTGTGCTCACATGTCCGCAGTGTTCGCGTAGCTTCATCAATAAGGTAGGCTACGTGAGCCACATGCGTTCTCACCAGCGACAAAATCGGAGTTAACAGCAGTCGTCGTGGCCGAAAGCGGCCGTGAAGTATAGAAGTATAGTGAAATGAAATGAAATGAAATGAAATAATTTATTCAGTAAGTAGGCCACAGGGGCACTTTTACAAGTCAGATTGTGAATCTACCGGCATTTCGCAAGAGGAGACCGCTGTTGAGAAGAAAGCCGAAAGAAACTCAACAGTAAGTCATTTTTTCGTAAATAATACTTTAACAATTACATAATACATTTGTGTTATAACTAATTACACTGGTACACGTAAAGGAGATGTATAGATACTCCAAATCAATGTTAATTAGGAACATTAAAATGAAAATTTAACGATAAATTAAAAATATTAAATATATCCAGAGATGTATAAGGTCTCTGGGTGTCACAACATGCAATAGAATATAATCACTTAATTAATTAAATTCCTTAGAGATGTATAAGGTCTCTAGGCGTCAACGTGAATAATTTACAATAGAAAATAATTATTAAACCTAAATTTCTTAGAGATGTATATGGTCTCTAGGCGTCATAACATGCAATAAAATATTTTAAAATTATTGAATTTCCTCAGAGATGTATAAAGTCTCCGAGTGTCATACTATACTAAGCTGATTCTTAGAGGTGTATACAGTCTCTAAGAGTTCAAAAAGTTAAAATCAACATTGAATAACTTCAATCGAGTACAGGATGAAGTTTCTCACGTTTGCTTAATTTAACACTAGTATGCGGTTCCTACATATTTAATTTGGCCCTTGCTAGCATGAACAGACCGGACCCCACAAACGGCACCCACAAACGTAGTAGTAGTAGTTAATCAATTTTAAAAGAAAAAAAAATATTGACGGAATACCATGAACAAACTTCTTGCCAATTTTCAGAATCTCGCTGTCATTACATGACATGTTGTGTGCGCCACCTCAACTCTCTTGGCTATAGTTACCTATACGTATACTTACGCGATATTGCCGTCAACAACATATAGCCCTTTCATAAATCAAGTCTAGCTAAGTGTGGGTATTACGCAAACTAATAACGCGTTGTCGATGGCTCACAGCCGCTTACACAGAAAATATACCTACGAATACAGAAGATTACCTCTTTGTTATTCTTATTTGCACATTCGCGCTATTGACAACATTTTTCTAACCATTCTTTTAACCAGGTCTTTTTCCGGCTCAGGGCCGATTGTTCAATCAGCAGATAAAACATAATCTGTCAGATAAATGTTGGCTGTCACTTTTCTTTTATATGACGGGAGAAAAGGATAGCAATAATTTTAACTGGCAGATAAATTTATCTGGTGATTGAACAATCGGCCCTTAATCAGATAAAGGATAAAAAATTAGATATTACCTACCTCATTTTACATTTTCGAAAATATCCCAATTTATGATTTAAAAATCCATTCGAAAAGTTCCTCATTCTAAAAGAGCGTATGTGACAAGTAATTTGAGACAGCGCAGTAAATCATACAGTCGGACTATAGACATGTTGACTGATGTTGAAATTTACAGCGTACTGTCGTTATATGAATAAAATTAGCTAAATATATCACGAAACAAGGAAAAAAATCCAGAAAAATTAATCTTTTTTGGAAATATGTTACTTCAAAGGTACGCAAATTTTATGATATTTTTTTTAATCCAAAAGAAATTTTGAAAATGTTTTCAGAATCCTCATAATTTTACAAAACAATAATATGACAACCATGAACTTAAACGCACTTTTTCACGGTGAAAATGGCAAATTTCTTAATTTCTCCATACAATTATCGGTACCTATACCAGCCTGTGACGTCACTAGCCTGGGCGCCTTTTGTGTGGGCGTTTTTAGCGCTACGTAGGAATGTTGAACTTTGACGGTCATTTCTGACTTTTAGAGCAGTTTAAGTGTAGTCAGTCCCATATAGACATTTGATCACAATAAAAAATTGAATCAATTAACATCCTCAAAAAAAAATTGTCAACATATCTATTACTAAGACGGATTAGTATGGAAATTATATCACTGTTCTTTTTGCAGGTTGCGACTGTCAATTTTTCCACAAGGTGACCATTGAGTGCTGATTCTAGACGACGCTGTTTAATCTTTTTTTTATATTTTTAAAACTAGTCCGTATAACCAAATAAAAGTAATGGTTTTTAAGCTATGTGATAATCAAATAATGAGATTGGTTTCAACTTAACACTATTTGAAAATCTGAAACGCAAACATCAATTTCAAAATTTATCATCTCTGTATTTGTTAATTTAGTAAATATCTCAACGTAAAATATGTTAAAACTCAAATTTTATTTATTTGCATAACTTTAGCATTTCTCCTTAAACATGACAAATGCCTAAACCAAACCAGACCAGACCTACTTTCGCATCTCATACTTTTCACGAAGGACAAAGGGCCTCGCAAAGACCTGCCGCCCGGGGCCTCGCAATGGGTAAGGCCGCCGCTGATGTTCATTCATGGTCCCGATGGGACCTCGACAGAGCCCCGTTTCGTGTGTGTTGTTTGTGTGTGAAAATCGTATAAGTTTTAATCAATATGATAATGAATTTTGCCTTCACCATCCGCGTCACGACCGACCATACTTACTGACCCGTGGGGATAAGTTCCTGGTAGTAATAAGTACGTACTGAGTAGCGAGTAGGTACTGAATAGTCATAGTCATAGTTATTTATTTTGTGAGAATAGGAACAGGTTTACATCATAGAAAACATATTATTTTGATGTATATGAATAATAAATGTAGGTATGTAAATGAAGGAAGGCCAAGCAACTCTATCTACGAGTATCAATCAACTGTATTTAAATTGGACATTATAAGACCCTATCATCATGTAGTAGTTGTATCAGTACATCAGTACAGAGGCTAGGAAAATGGGTATTACCTGCCGAGTAGGTATAGCCGGCCGAGCACCATCTTTTTTATTCGTGAAATACTGTTTTTCTTAAATATGCAGATATAAAAATGAAAAATATCGACACAATGCCATCAAATCACAGCAAGAAAAATTTACAATTTGACCACCAAGGACACCGCGCGGCACTTACATCATTTTAAAGAAAATTATGAAATTTTGCGATAACTCAAAAACGGCTCAACCGATTTTATTCAATATAGTTTTCATTGAAAGTAATTATAAGGCCTCATTTTCATGAATTTTTCCATAATTTTTTGATCTGTGGTTGAAAAGTTAGAGGGGGGCGCTATTTTTTTTATTTTCGGGGCGAATATTTACAAAACTGCTGACTTTACCAAAAAATAATGATTAGGGGAAGATTGGCACCATTCGTACACGGGGCAGCTTCATACAGTCACTATTACAGCTTATCAGGACAATGTATTTATTACGGGTTTGTGTGTGTGGGTAGGCGCTGACGGCGACCGGTGGACCACGAAGTTAGCTGTCAGTGCGGTTACCAAGAGCGACACGAGAGGGCGTTATTTGTTATCGCACCCTTTGAGTAAAATTTTCGTCGATGTTCTGGGATGTATCGTGCTTAAGTGGAGCGTTAAATCTTAAAACTTTGTTGATCAACGGTAAATAAATACTATCATTTCCATAATAAAGTACATATTTTGTGTATTGCTCTTCATGTATTTTGCCTAGTTATCAATATTTTATTTTTGACCTTCGGGGCAGGTTCGTACGCATACACCTGGGGCACATTCATATATGCGTCATGCATGTACACTGTGAACATGTTTCTTTTTATTTCAGAAAATTAGCAAAAATAGTGCGGAATTATACGAAAAAAGAATTTTCTAACGAAATACAGTCACAATTGATCGAATATATTGAAAATTTTCGAAAATGCATTGCGGGCTCACAAGTCAGAAAGCTGTCATATGATTATGCCAAAGAATTTAAACGGAAATATCCGCCAATGGGATTGGCGGGTTATGACTTGTTTTTAAAGACCATTAAAACTATTTTTGATATTATTATTGCTGTTTCATTTAACATGTACGAAGTTATCTCATACTGTCTGAATGTTCCCCGACCCATATACGAATGTGCCCCTTCAGTGGGGTAGATTCGGACATTTGACAGCTTCTACTAAAATTCAATCTACTCGTTTGTTGTAAAAGTAGGCGACTTCTAACTTTTTAACTAGGAAGCTAAATGTATCTGTTATATTATAGCGGCCGATGGACGAATCTATCTTTAAAAATAAAAATTCTAAAAATCGTAAGGTAAAAAGTGTACGAATGGTGCCAATCTTCCCCTAGAGACCCCTATTATTTTTAAAAGACCTATTCAACGACAACTCACACGCTAGTGTTGGAACGAAAAAAAAACACTCCCACTTTAGGTGTACTTACGAGAGGTACACGAAAAAAATTTTTTTTTTAGATTTTATTTACCTTTTTGTCGGCGTGATACATACACATACTAACTAATACCAAAGGGTATAGCAGGATAGCCTAAGAAAAAGTGCCCCCAGCGTTTTTGGGTCGAAACTATAATCAAACGATGCCTTTTAAGGAGGTAATACCCTGCACAAAGTTTCATCCCTCTGTTACCCCCTGGGGGTGAAAAACACCCGATTAACCCCAAAACTGTTTTATTTATTTTTTCCTAAACTATGAAAGTGACGAATTTCAAATTTTGTACAAATATTAATAAGACTAAAAGCTATATTAAAAAAATATATGACCCTCCTAACCATTTAAATTCTTGTAAAAAAAGTAAAAAAAAAAAAGAAAACACCCTGTATAACAAGTTCGGCTCTTGGTACACACACCATTTTTTTTCCAAATATGAATCAATTTATATTCTACATCATACAAAAGTTTCATCGACCTAGCCCAGAAGGAACATTACGAAAATAAAATGAATTGGCTCTTTGGTGCCTACTATTCATTTAACTCCTACTAAGAGCCTTGCATTATTTTTTATTAATAAACAATGGCCTGCGATCGGACCGCTGTTTGTGTCCGATTAAAAAATTTGAAAATCGAACGCGGGCAGTAACGCGGCCGCGGGCTGTGTTTTTAGGGTTCCGTAGTCAACTAGGAACCCTTATAGTTTCGCCATGTCCGTCTGTCTGTCTGTCTATTTCTGCGCGGTATAAATTACCACTTCGCTACGAAATTGAAAGCAACTCTTTTACGTGAATCCCATAATACCAACGCATACATTACCTAACATGTGAACCTTTGTTTGTATGGTGAAGACTAAACTACAAAGTGGTCAAACCCATTTGCATTTTTGAACAAACCCCCTCTTTTGACCCTTCTAACCATTTAAATTATTGTAAAAAAAAGTAAAAAAAAAAATAATCAACCTGTATAACAAGTTCGGCTCTTGGTACACACACCATTTTTTTTCCAAATATGAACCAGTTTATATTCTACATCATAAAAAAGTTTCATCGACCTAGCCCAGAAGGAACATTGCGAAAATAAAATGAATGTACTATTTAGTAGGCACTACTCATTATATTATGCTTAATACGCAAACGCAACGTCTCGGTCCTGCAACCATATAATTAAAAACAAAACCGGCCAAGACCATGTCGGGGCCGGCTCAGTGTAGGGTTCCGTAGTTGCCCATCTTTCACAATAGACGGGCTTAAAACCGCTATTTTAAGCCCGAGGTTTAAATTACGAGAAAGATTTCAAGCTCTATAAAAAGGTCGTAAACGCCAAAGTTACTGTAATTACTTATTACCTTCTTGAAGTTATCGGTTATACGCGCCAGATTGAGTGAATGTTTTAATACAGTATGGCACTTAACTAACATGTGTAACGTTCGAAGTATAAGGACACCGCGCGGCACTTACGTCATTTTAAAGAAAATTATTAATTTATCTGCGATAACTCAAAAACGGCTCGACCGATTTTATTCAATAAGTATAGTTTTCATTGGAAGTGCTTATGAGGTCAAATTTTTACGAATTTTTCCATAATTTTTGAAACGTGGTTGAAAAGTTAGAGGGCGGACGCTATTTTTTGGATTTCTATAGCGAATATTTACAAAACTTCTGATTTTATCAAAAAATGATGTTCAAAGACCCCTATTATTTTTAAAATACCTTTTCAACGAAACCCCACACACTAGTTGAAACGAAAAAAAAAACACCCCACTTTAGGGGTAAAAGCGGTACCCAAAAAAAAGTTTTTATTTTTATTTTACCGTTTTGTCGGCGTTTTACATACACATACTCATACCAAATTAGAGCTCTCTAGTACTTTAATGTAATCGGAGCTAAGCCGCGGACAGATAGACAGACAGACAGACGGACATGGCGAAACTATAAGGGTTCCTAGTTGACTACGGAACCCTAAAAAACACAGCCCGCGGCCGCGTTACTGCCCGCATTCGATTTTCAAATTTTTTAATCGGACACAAACAGCGGTCCGATCGCAGGCCATTGTTTATTAATAAAAAATAATGCAAGGCTCTTAGTAGGAGTTAAATGAATAGTAGGCACCAAAGAGCCAATTCATTTTATTTTCGCAATGTTCCTTCTGGGCTAGGTCGATGAAACTTTTGTATGATGTAGAATATAAATTGATTCATATTTGGAAAAAAAATGGTGTGTGTACCAAGAGCCGAACTTGTTATACAGGGTGTTTTTTTTTTTTTTTTTTACTTTTTTTACAAGAATTTAAATGGTTAGGAGGGTCATATTTTTTTTAAATATAGCTTTTAGTCTTATTAATATTGGTACAAAATTTAAAATTCGTCACTTTCATAGTTTAGGAAAAAATAAATAAAACAGTTTTGGGGTTAATCGGGTGTTTTTCACCCCCAGGGGGTAACAGAGGGATGAAACTTTGTGCAGGGTATTACCTCGTTAAAAGGCATCGTTTGATTATAGTTTCGACCCAAAAACGCTGGGGGCACTTTTTCTTAGGCTATCCTGCTATACCCTTTCAGCTTTCTAGTACTAATGATCACGGAGCTAAGCCGCGGACGGACAGACGGACAGACGGACATGGCGAAACTATAAGGGTTCCTAGTTGACTAAGGAACCCTAAAAAAAGAAAAGTTAAGTACTTTCCCGACGAAGCGTCTCAAATGTTGGTTGAAATATCATATTATTCTTGCTTTGTGTCTATCCCCACGCCACGCCGCACCCGAAACGTGAGACTTCCAAAAATAACATTTTTGTCTTTAATAACGATTTACGAGAATTACTTGCTTGTATACTCAACTCTCGAATCTCCTAGTTTCTAATATAAATTTAATGTAACACCTTGTAATTTTGCTGGTGTGCTAAATAAATAAGCGTCGAGACAGATCTAGACACGCGGCAGCGTGTCCAGCCAAGTTCACCCCAGGAACTGGCGAGCAATAGCCGTGCGTGTTGAAACAGAAAACAGTGTTTTTTTTTTGTTTTTTTTTTTTTTATCTCCTTTATTTATCTTTCATCTTAGGCTAGGTTTTTTACAATAAATTTATATAAAAAGTAAAATACAATAAAATAATTACAAAATATAAATACATTATAAAAAACCTTACCTAGGGTGCCGCCAGGAGCGGGGCGGGGCCCAGGCTACCGGTGGTGTCGGGCTGCAGAGAGAGGAATCTCCTGATAATGCGCGCCCTGTCCAGGAGTACCGCCTAAGTATCTGGCCTTTGATCCAGCCATCTAGCGAGAGTCTCTTAAGATGTTTGTCGAGACTATTCGCTATTGGCCGGGTGCAGAGGTCGCGTAGGGAAAGCGAAAATGATCGCAGCGCTTGATGTGGCCAAAAGCGGTAACTTTGGCCGCTCTGTTTCTGTCAAACGTCATAATGCTTAAGTTTTCTGTTATAAAATAATAAACTGAAATAAAATGGGTCACGATAGGTGTTGTGTGGTAAACTGCAATAATACAGGACGAAACAGCAATTGAAAATTTTATCGCTTTCCTACACCGAGTTGGAAACAAGATCAGAAATGAAATGGATAGCTGCTGTTAGAAGAATAAAGTAAGTGTATTTAAACTGAACATATTTTTTATCCATTTAGTGCAATAATAATATAATGATAGAATGATTATAATGTTTCAAAAATATGAAATGTAGAATAACTTATAATTTTGTAAATG
Organism: Apotomis betuletana; assembly: GCA_932273695.1. Taxonomy (NCBI): domain Eukaryota; kingdom Metazoa; phylum Arthropoda; class Insecta; order Lepidoptera; family Tortricidae; genus Apotomis; species Apotomis betuletana. The sequence goes on along the minus strand of OW026303.1, from coordinate 4,250,617 downwards.
TTTATTGTTTGTTTATTGATGTGCCAATAGTAACAGGTTTCCTTTACTCTCGGTTTGAGGCTAAAGCCTTATGTGGTGACCGATTCTTTGGAACCAGTATTGATAATAGTAGTCATCTTTAAATTATCTGGAATCGAACATAATAAAACATTATATTTTTCCTTTAATTTTTAAGGAAACAACAAAGAAGTAAATTGACATGATAATACTAAACACACATATAATAATAACTTTCTTCAATGAAGCTAAGAACCAAATGTGTTTTACATTAAAAACAAACAGATTTTGCATTTGTTAGGTGCTCTACAATCAATATTTTCAATTTTTTACCTTCATTTTGTTGCGCCCATTATTTAACACTTTTGACAGAGCCGCCAAAGTTGCGAACGCTAGGCAGCGCTGACGTCGTGCACCCGGCCAATAGGTAAGACCGTTCGCCGAAACGACTATCGAGACAATGATCGTCGAGTCAACATCCCACATGGCGGTCACCTCGTGAGCCAAGTCAAGGTACTTGCTGAGTTTGTCCTTCTCGGTCTTCACGAGGTTCTCGTCATGGGGGATGGTGATGTCCACGAGTACTGCCTGGGGCTTGGATCGATCTACCAACATGCTGCGGTTATGGAGGTCCTTGGCGTTAAAAAAGGCACGGCCTCCACAGTTACGCGGGATATACAGTCTCATAACTGACGAGCGTGGGTGCCTCATGCGATATGTAGTGAGCAGCTAACGAACCCTCGTATTCAGGGCGTCCAGCTCAGTCTGAGTCCACCTTAGTACGCCAAAGGAGTAAGTGAGCAGAGGCATCACCCAAGCATTGAAGGCGCGCACCTTATTGCCACCGGACAAAAGACTGTTAAGTACTTACTTTTGTGAAGCAACAAAAGAAACGCTCCTTCAACGCCTCAATGTCTCCGTCCACAATACCCAATGACTGTGACATACCAAGGTACCTACATACACGCACACACACACCCACACACACACACACGCACACACGCACACACACACACACACATACACAATGACTAATAATGGAAACAACAGAGACTAGTACTTCTGCCTAAAGCCAAACAACTTACTGATGACCCATCTTCATATCGCCCGCTGTGCCTGCTGGACACTGCAGGTAAGGTATTAGAACGTATTTTGCATGGGAGGATAGAAACTGCAGTTGAGCCATGCCTTGCGGATGGACAATATGGATTTCGAAAGGGACGTTCCACCCTGGACGCTATCGACCTGGTTGTCAACACTGCTCACCAAGCTATCGCTGGTGCAAGATGGAAAAGAGGAGCAAAAAAGTACTGTCTAGTGGTAACATTAGACATAAGAAATGCTTTCAACTCTGCGAAGTGGAATGTTATTATGGAGGCCCTAAAAACAATGAAAGTACCAGCATATATTATTTGCAGAAGATCGTAGCCAGCTACTTCACAGATCGTATCCTTAAGTATGACACGAAAGATGGACCTGAGGAATACTTAGTCACAGGAGGAGTACCCCAGGGCTCTGTCCTAGGGCCACTCCTATGGAATGTTATGTACAACGCACTGTTGGAACTGAAACTGCCAACCGAGACGAAGTTAGTGGCATTTGCGGACGATGTGGCTGTTGTTATCGTAGCTAAACATTTGGAGGAAATAGAATGGGCATTTGACCAAACCTACGACACAACCCGACGGTGGATGAAAGAGGTTGGATTGGAGCTGGCTAACCATAAAACGGAGGCAGTTCTGATTACTAGTAGGAGGATAGCAGAGACTGTAACCCTAAAAGCCGGAGATTTTGAACTCACATCACAGCCATATATTCGATACCTGGGATTAATGATCGATGCAAGGCTTAATTTTAAAGCACACGCTGAATATGTCGGACAAAAGGCAGCAAGAATTGGATCGACACTGTCTCAACTAATGCCTAACGTTGGAGGCCCGAAACAAAAACGACGGCTATTGCTTTCTTCCGTGGTCACGTCAGTTCTTACTTATGGCGTCCCTATTTGGGCTAAAGTGCTAAAGTCTCAGGAAGCATGGAGACAAATTGCACCAACTTACCGTAGGAGCGCATTACGAGTCGCAAGCGCATTCCGAACAGTGTCGGATGATGCTGTATGCGTTATTGCTGGAATGTTGCCTAAGATAGAAGTGTTAGCTGAGGAACGAAAAGGTTTATACCAGCGGAAAAAATTAGAACACCTAACCCCAGCGGAGCTAAAAAAGGAAGAAAGGCAAAACAGTGTCGATAGATGGCAGAAAAAATGGAATGATTCCGCTAAAGGAAGATGGACTTATCGGCTGATACCCCAGATAGACGTATGGATTAATCGTAGTCACGGATATATTAATTATTATCTCACCCAGATGCTATCGGGACATGGACGCTTCCGAGAATACTTGCACCGGTTTAAGTATGAAGATTCCCCGGAATGCCTTAATTGCCAGGGACTTGTTGAAAATGCCGAACATGTTCTTTTTACATGCCCGCGTTTTGAAACTGCTCGAAATAAGTGGGAAAGTGAAATAGGAATGAAACCCTGCGCAGAAAATATAGTAGCATGCATGCTATCTTCGGAGTCGAACTGGAATGCAACAAGCTCCTATGCAACAGAGATTCTCATTGAGCTACGCAGAGAAGAGCGTGAAAGAAACCTAAAGAAGTAAAAAATAACAAGGCGAAATAGGTCTGACTAGATACCCCTCTCCGAGAAGCAATACCTAACGGTGGTCCCACGGAGATGGTGGTTAGAGAAAAAAGGTGGTGTTTTTAGTCGGTATTGGTTTATGACACCAAATTACACCTGACCGAGTCCGACATACGGGATCACGATCTCGTAATCTCATCCTATGATACGTAAATGTACTTTTTTGCACCTCTAAGGAAAAAAAAAAACACACACACATACACACGCACACACACACAGCCCCGACCTAGCAACATTAAAAGTACCTAAACGTAGAGAAATAAAGTAATTAACAAATAATTATAAAGTAATTTATCCCATCATAGACATAAATGTTAAATGAGAGCCAACTTCAATTTCGCGTGCAATTCAATATCAAGATTTGAATTGGCTTTTATAAAAGTAACATAGTATCAAGCTAACAGTATAAGTAACAGGACAGGACGTACACTAACTTGCGTACTTACCTTAACGAAAATAGGTGAATGATAAGACAAATATAATATAAACTTGTATGTGAAAACAAGCCAAGTCAAGTCTTGATAATGAATTACACCCTAAGTAAAATAAATGCATTGAGTAAATAATAGTTTGTTATAATTTAAGAACTTATATTAACTATTAAGTAGCAAACATTGTAGTAGTATTGAGGAACAAGAAATTGTTACATACATCTATTTTAGTATGTTATGTTCTTGTACCTATCTAAAAAATTTAGGGCAAAGAGCTTGGCACCCATATAGACTTCAATTCTTTTGTCGGCGAAGTCGACAACATTGCACGCGATATTGAACTTGGCGCTCATTTAACATTTATGTTTTTATGGGATTCTATTCACAGATTCGGTACTTTTAATGAAGCATTTAATATTTAATAAGTTTACTGAAGCAAACAAGAATACTAATTTGAAATTAGGACGCCTACCGTTTAGCCTAAATTAGAATTGTGTATATTCATTCAGACGAGTTGCTTTTTAGCCCACGCCATTGCTGATATTTAATTTATTTTATCTACTCCAGTTTTTAGAGTTTCGTACCTTAAAAGGCAAACACGAGACCCTTACCTATAGGATCACTTGGCTTCAAACTCAGTCTGCTTGTCCTGTCAAGACCTTTTACCTGGAGCACATGTGGATGTATCGAGTTGAAATTAAAACCATAATACTCAGGTCCACAGTTCCGTAAAGCTGTGAAAAAAAATCTTAAATTAACGTATAAATATACGGTCGTTTATGCCGCAAAAAAATAATCGCAAAAAACGCATCAAAATGGATAGGGTATTATCCGTTGACCTACTTATTAAATTTAGCAAGTGCGAGTGAGTTGCACCACAGATTATATACAAGTTACGTTGCACTGGCTTCGGGTGCTCGATGGTTGCTTGTGTTGGCCGAGATGTCAGCTCATGGCAGGCGGTACTGTTTCAGTGGGCTGGTCGGTTCGGGCCGATAATGCGAGTACGCTTGCACGCATTCTACTGCAATTGTACTGACAAAAAACTCTAATTATTAAGCCTGTAAATTAAGTGATAAATAAGTGTATTGTATTTATTTTTAAGTGTGCGTGTCTATGTGCGCTCACCGATTAAGTTACCTAGTTGCATGTTAAGATTCTCATGTAAGTGAATATTCATGTATTCTTATGAGAAATAAAGATCTTTGAACCTAAGTAACACCGTCTTCTACTACAAATGTAGGAAAAAAATCGGAAAATCTTTCACTTGTAATAAAAAAAAAGTTTATTATAATATAATAGGTACACGGAACGGGTTTACTCACGTCGTGGAAGTCGAATATCGCTCGATATGTTTCGAATCGGTACGCAATCCATCATCAGGAGCAGGAGCTATTACCTAACCTAAGTCCCGTTTTGTCTTAATATAAGTCAAGCTTCTGTCTTTAATTATCCCTTTAGAGTTGACATCGAGGGATTTATTTACAGCTCAATGACTAAGAACTCGAGAAGCCAAAACTGGAGTAAGTAAACAAACACTTTACTGCAGAAATAAAACTATTTAATAATGCCTAGAACGGCGGCTGGCTTTAATGCGGCCATAGATATTTTTATGCAAAAAAGAAAAAAGTAAGTAAGTACTTTATTGTACACAAAAACAGTTAAAAAAGTAGTTCTACGTCAATGGAAAATACCCTATAAACATTATCTGTGCTAACTCGGGACACGGGATTCGATACCTATCGATAAAAAAGGTGTCGATACCTATTTATATATATAAATATATTAATACATGTGATCATTGAATATTCTCGATTACTATAAAAAAGTTCGATATCATGTCTGATTAAGTGAATATGTTCATCTAGACGGCAATCTTTTATACCGACGAATATGGAAAAAAAATATTGATTGTATACTTACTATGAAAACCATTTGAAAATATTTAGTTTTGTCAGTTTTATTGTTTTTATTTTCAAATAAAGAGAAAAAAAAATATGTTAAAAAAGATTTAGATCTTGACAGTAACATCGATAATTTTTTTGTCGATCAAATATTTTGCTACATCATTTTAGTATCGGTGCCCCGAGTTAGCGCAGGTATGCCTATAAATTTTGATTCCCTTAAGAGTGTCGAAATACTTATAAGTTTTTTGCGTCATAAACGGCCGTATCTTGTTTTCATAAACTTAGGTTTGATTTTTAATACAGCTTCAAGGGGCTGTACACCTGTGTATATGGTTTTAATTTTAACTTGGTACCTCCACGCGTTCCCGAGATAAAGGCTCTTGACAGACAGACGGACGGATAACAAGGGTTCTGTTTTTTCCGTTTGAGGTACGGAACCCTAAAAATGATATGAAAATTTCTCTAGACGGGAGGACGATTATACGAAACGTTGTTATTAGGTACCTATCCGTGAATTGTATTAAAAGCAATTATTGAAATGTTAACGCGTCAAGAAATCCAACAAGAAATTTAAAGCCAAGTTTCGTATTGTATTCCTTTCACCTTGAAACGCGTAAGATGCCTATTAAAAAAAACTGAAATCTGGGCACGGCAGTGCCCCCGCCAAGTCGAGCAAACGCGCTTGCCGGCACGCCGTAACATCCTTTTCTCGAAGCCATTCAGACCATTTTCAAACCCCCTGTATTTCGTTGTGGACAAAGCTAGAAACCTGAATTTTCAGTGGCCAGACCATTCAGTTTGAACCTGTAGTTTAAGAATTATTGCCAGTCAAAGTTCCTTAATTTTGTTACTCACTGATTCACTGACTCATTTACACACGGTAATTATATTTATTATAAAGATAAAGGTGTGTAATATTAATGCGGGCACTTAGTTATGTAATCCGGTGAAAATGTAGTATGTCAAAGTGGGTCCATAGGCGGGGGATCACTTTGATAGGGACTGAATAAATTAACCGACTTGGTTTTATATTGTATCTCTCAACTTTTTGCGGTAGAAGGTTGCGAGACTTGCAATTTTTTACATGTTATGTTCTTGATGGTTCTTTATTTCAGACTAAATGGCTAATAAATAAATAACTTACATACCTACTAACATTCATAATAATAATACAATAATAAAATAACTAACCAACAAGGCTACATTTATTATCTGCGATGTGTTACGCAAGTAGGTGTTGGGTAGCCGACGGTGGAAACGCCGGAACATCGAACGGACCTTGAATCCTTTGTTAAAGCCAAGTCATTTATTTAAGATAATATGGAAGTACTGTTCAGTGGTCTTGTACAAATCGTTGTTTGATCAAAGTAAATCCTGAACCATAACAGCCCTTTCAAAGTCTTAGGAACTTCCGAGTCTTCTATCTATTATCTGCTAAGCTAGATTAATACCTAATCCAAGCAACTACACAAAGATAACAAATCTAAAATTATTGTTTCCAATCGGCTACTTTAGAGTGTAATTGAAGCGTTAAAGCAACGGCTGTGTTAACTTTACGGGAACAGTAATAATAAAGTTCTATTCTATACCCTTACCATGACTTTACAGTGATCGTACTCGCTAGCGATGGCTTAAACGATTTTTATGGAGTAGTAAGAGTACTATTCTCCATACACTGCAATACACTGTGCACTGTATGCATAAGAGGCCTTATTCCTTTTTTAAATTTTTTTTTTCATATTATTACAAATATACTGATAATTTCAACCAACTTTTCGAAGTAAATAATACTTTTCCCCGAGTTCTAGGTAGTAACATAGCTATTTCATGCTTTCATTGCGTGCAGTCGAAAATAAGTTGTAAAAACTAATTTTCCGCGTGAAAATTGACAATTTCGAGTAGTTTTTGAAACAAAAATTATCAATGATAAATTCAAACTGTAGGTTTCAAATATATACCAATACATCCCAATAGCGTTCTAGGTAGTAACATCAATAATATGTTAAGAAACAAGTTTGAGCATAGATAAAAATGTCTAAACAATCAGCATTTTAAAAGGAATAAGGCCTCGGTTACTTTGTAGAACTACAATTCTCTATACAAATCATATAAGCAGTCGCTAGCGAACGCTCACTGTATAGTTAACATGATCGTACTCGATAGCGACAGCGTAAATGATTTGTATGATAAGATACAGCGCCCCTAACGGTTACTTTGTAGAACTATAATTCTCTCTACAAACCGTTTACCGCTATAAACCGCTAGCACAGTATAATAAAGAGTACCTACTAACGTATAGTATGGACACTCCCTGCCTCCCCCCGAAAGTGCCGCCCACCCGCGCTCGGTTACCTCGCAGTTACCGGCTGGCAGGGACGCGACGACGCGGTGCGCAGAGCGGAGGCCACGTATAATATTCAAATATTAAACAAATACTTTTGTAATGGGCGTGTGTTGTGCTGTGTACGGTTGTTTAAGCTCTATAAACAGCAAAAATAAAAGAAAGTTCTACAGATTCCCATTGGATGAATCAAGAGAAGTACATACCTACCCAGTTATTTTCAAAGTGTTTTATGTTTTAGTAGAAAACCAACTTCCAATAGGTACTTATGTTTAGTATTTTTTTTGCCCTATCCGTTTTCGACCTAAACCTATCAGATCACACTGAAAACAACACAATATATATATGAACAAAAAATCATGTTTTCAACTTTACGTAATATTTTGGTGGCCTGAATTTCCTTACAAAAATTTAGTTACTTTGTTTATACTGATTCAAAATAGGAAACTATATGTATAAATCGAGCCCACTTTACAGCGTAATATGTATGATTCTTATTTCTTCCTAATTCGCGCGATGAGTTTTTAGTCATTGAGGTTATCCAATTTGAACGCGGGCGGAATTAGAAATCGTAGTTTAACATTAGTTTAATTATAAGCACACAAAATTAATTCGACGCCGCTATTACAAGGTCATCTCATATTGCTGCACATTGTGTTCCCGACTCGCGCGTTCAAAATGGCGGCAACCCTAGCAAGTCTTATCTCACTCACACAAGCATGGTACGCGTTCACCTACACGAGCTTAGACTGTGTGCGTAGCAACGCGTTTCTTTCATACATTTGATCGCCATTGTCCGAGGTGTGCCGCTAGTGAGTACAGTCACTTAGAGATGTGTAGCTCGCGAGGGAGTGATTCAAACGAGCTATATCATTTGGTTTAGCTCACTAGCTCTTTCGCTCACTGACGCTTCAAGTAGCTCAGTATTACTCGCTCCCTCTCGCTCATGAAATGAATGTTGCCATGCTGCCGTGAATCTAATTCATCGACATCTCTAGTTCTCTGCTCGCTCGTGAACGATATAGTCTAAAGATCTACTGAGCTAAATGAGCTAAATGAGTGATACATATCTCGGTGAGCTAAAGACACATATCACTCTTTTCACTTTAGTGACACATTCTGCGCATCTCTACAGTCACTGTAAACTCATGGTAAGGGTGCTGAGGGTACTCTAAGTGTAATTGGGGTCCCGAGGATTTGTCGATGAAGGTTGTATTGCTTCATTTATAGAATCACTAGCTGTGCCCCGCGGTGTTACCCGCTCATCCCACGGGAACACTAAATTTATTCGGGATGAAAAGTATCCTATGTCCTTTGCCGAGTCTCAAACTATCTCCATACCAAATTTCATCTAAGTCGGTTCAGCGGTTTAAGCGTGAAGAGGTAACAGACAGACAGACACACTTTCGCAATTATAATATTAGTATGGATTTTCATTGATAATAATTGTTTTTCCCTGAAGGCAAACATTCAGTTTTTAACACGTAATCTTCTTCTTAAAATGATATAAATTTTTCATCTCTCATGTTCTGAAAGTATTTTTTATTTCTTATGTTCTGAAAGGTCGTGGTCGTTGTTTAACTTAATTAGCAGGTTGAAAGTAACTAATTTTGACACTTGGGATTTTTTGGCATTGTAATACAATAAACCTAGCTTTTGCAAACCTAGCTTCTTTTTCGTTCTGAGTGTTTTGAGAAACAATAAAATACCCTACCTACTCTGAATCTAGTAAGTATGTCGCGTGAATGGGTGACAATGGTCCCGGACCTTTGGGAGGCGTGCACGGAGCCGAAGCCTAGCCCTTTCGACAATTTAATTAAATGTAAGGGGTACACCATGCGGATGCTCCCCCTGCCTGTATCATGGGACGCACACAGAGACAGCACCCGCTAGATGCAAGAACTATATTGTGGTTGTATGGAGTCTAAACACTCTAATAGGTATTATTATTAAGATACGTAAGGCGGCGGGGGAACGCTGCACGCGGCGCAAAAACGCACGCTCCCGAACATTCCAGAACATACCATACAGACGCCGCGGGCGACGGGCCGCCTGTGGACCGCGGGCGGCGGTTTAAAACGACCGCGGCCTAATTATAGAGATACGTAAACAGTGTCTCAATATTCTCTTTCCCGATAGTTCCATGGAAATGAGTGTGGAAAAGTAACGTAGGGCGTTGAATTTGTGAATGTCCCAGAACGCAGGTGTTTGAGGCCCGGACCAAAGGTGAGTTCAATAAATATGCGATCTGGAGCTTCACGAGATACATTTCGTTCCGTAGGATCTTTTATGTAGTTAATTTACCTCTTATGGCATTGCTCAAAGGCTTAGAGCATGAGTTTACACTGACTGCATTCGTTAGCGACTACGTAAACGAATTGTATGGAGAATTGTAGTTCTACAAAGTAACCGCTAGGGGCGCTATACTATTCTCAATAGAAATTGTTTACGCTGTCGCACCACACGACCTAGAATCAAGCTACATGACCTATAACAAACAGACTGACCTAGAAACGACGTTGTCAAGCTAGGTACACGTCCGCTAGTTCGAGTGCCCGTGGACGCCAGCTCACACACGCTAGGCGCTGGGGCAGTGCGCTGCCTACAGCCTAGCAACACGATGTCGGTTACAGACGTAAGCATTGGCGTATTAAGGGGGGTGGCCGGGTGGGCCATGCCCACCCCAAGATGGTCTAGTGCCCACCCCAGGATTTTGGGTAACCCATGGAAATTTATGACTTCATCTCATAGGCCATGGCCAGGCCCCACCCAGGCCCCGCCTGAAAAATAATCTTAGATACGCGAATGAGGCTGCCGAGCAAGCCATAAATTACGATTACGATTACGATTACGCTGTCGCTAGCGAGTACCGTCACGTTAACTTATGCTAAGGGTACAGTTCTGGGTAGTCTCAATTATATTCTTTATTCAATAACAACATGAGTTGTATGAAATTCACTTAACCGTCACATTCACGTACACCGTATATGTTGGTCCTTAACGAGTGTTTAACTTAATTTAAGTAATTTTTTGCCTATTCAATTGAAAAACAATGACACCCATTTTTTATTAAGTTACTTACTCGACTTTTTTTATAACACAAATAGTTATTTAAACAGCGTTAAACTTATAACACCCCTTTTTTTGTCGGGATTTAATCAATTTTCTATAGAAACATCATTAGTTCAGGAAACATCTTAACAACGCGATACAGCGACGCATATCTAGCCGCGATTTCGCTTGTAACCCGGCTTGCATCACCGGTCCTGCTCGCATGGTATTGAAAGGAAAGTGACAGGTATTATCTGTCGTGCGACAAACAGTCGTATGTCATGCTCGAGATGCAGGATTCGTATGAGCGCACGGGGCCATCTAATGGCAAAAAAATCTTTATCCTCTCATCACGACGGATCATCTGGACGGATTTTAACCAATTTTGTAACGGATAGCTGGACATTCAATGATGCTTAAAGGATACTTTTTACCCGACTACTTACGGTAAAAAAACTGCTCTTTCTAGTGATATAATTAGACATGGGAAGTACCTTTACTACTACATGTTTTAGATCACATGTCAATAATCATCCATCAAGCATAATAGTATTTTGATTAAAGACAACGAAGCCAATAATGGCGATGTCTTGGTCGGTAGCTACAGACATTAAATTTGATACGTGACTAAAGATACAGTATGCATATATATACATACTTATAGTAAAAACTGACCAAGAACTTGTCCAGGGGGCCCATAATGGTTGCGTAATTGCGTATATCACGTGATAAATAAGTGACAAAGCATCTGTCACTCACGCTCGCATTTTGTCAAAACGTGACGGATGCTTTGTCACTTATTTATCACGTGATAAAAGCAATTGTCATAAGTCCGCAGGATAGCATACAGATACAGGGCGTATTCATTATTTGTAAAAAAAATTGTGCTGTTTGAGCAATAATGTGTTCTGGGCGCTGCGGCTGTAAAAAAATCTGAACAAGACGCAACAAACTCAAAATTGAACCTCGTGTATTGTTCCCAGAATGTAGCAACAATTTTATTATTTATTAAATAATCTTGCAACGCGAACGCAACGCTCCGAACTGTACTGGAATTTGTAAAGCTCCGTGTAAATCATATTTCGTCGAGATCCTATAACTGCGATGTTCGGTGAATAGGGGCTAACAACGGGGGGTTACATTTTAAACACTCACCAACCATCCTAGATAACATATCAAAAGTTCAGAACTACCGGACCGTTTGTAAGGTAAAACCCTTTTATTGACTGGATTAATGTTGCTGGATTAAAGCTGTGTATCTCATCTTTTTGAATATGTTTTGCTCAAACGTGAGCATGGGTAGGTATATTAAAACGCTACTATTTAAACGCTCACCAAAATGGCTTTTATTATTTATTTATTTTATTAGAAACAAACAGTCTTACATGGTTGTAGGTGATACAGTAAACTTTGCAAATTGAAGACTTATAGTTTCCTGAACGAATATATATCTTATAAACTAGAATAATCTACCCAATTGACACAGTTAAAAAGTTATTTGTACAAATTACAATGCAAAACAAAATAGGTACAATACAATAATATAACCTATTCGCATTCTGCGATGCACTGTGAAGTTTGCCTTCTGAAACTATAAAGACTTTGTCCAAGAATATCTAAATGTATAAATTTATCGTTATACAACCTGCAGGCCCTTCTAACAAAACTATTTCTCGCGTAAGATGTCCGGCTACGGGAAATACAAAAAAAGGGTTTCTTACGACAAGCACGCTCACAACGTCTCAGTACTCTAAGCGAGACAGATTCTAGTAGAGTACATTAATAATGTTATTAACAATTTTATAAAGAATTAATACATCAGAACGCTCACGCCGAAGACTCGGGGAAGTAATATTATGCTTTTTCATGGCAGTGTCATAATCTGAATATGTATTGTCAATACGAAACTCAATCGCTCTAACAAACTTTTTCTGCACTTTTTCAATCCTATCACTGTGGATATCAAAAAGAGGGTTCCAAACAGCACTAGCAAATTCAAGTCTACTACGCACGTAACAATTAAATAGCACCTTATAAGTTAAGATTCTCTGAAATGGTTTACCTACACGCAATATAAATCCCAACTGCTTATATGATTTATTTAATATATCGTCAATATGCGGGATAAAGGTCAGTTTTGAGTCCATAATTACACCGAGAAAGTTCTTTATTACATAATTTATAATTGAAATTTATATTAGTCTTTTTAGGGTTCCGTACCCAAAGGGTAAAAACGGGACCCTATTACTGAGACTTCGCTGTCCGTCCGTCCGTCTGTCACCAGGCTGTATCTCAAGAACGGTGATTTCTATTGCCGCTATAACAACAAATACTAAAAATAAAATAAAATAAATATTTAAGGGGGCTCCCATACAACAAACTTGTTGATTATGGTACGGAACCCTTCATGCGCGAGTCAGACTCGCACTTGCCCAATTGTTTCTACTAAAGGTGATAAAGGAACATTTATCTGCATTTAAGAATAAACTATTTGATGCGCAGAAGTCCTCAAGATCATTCAGGTCTTTTTGCAGAGATTCACAATCATCTGTACTCCGAATAACTTTAAAGATCTTTGCATCGTCGGCGTATAAAATCAAGTGCGAATTTTTTATGCATTCTGTAATATCGTTAATGTATAGAACAAATAACACAGGCCCTAAATGCGAGCCCTGGGGAACACCAGAAGTAATACACCTGTACTGTGAAATATATCCTCCGACCGCCACAGCCTGTGAACGGTTTTCAACGTAAGACTTTATCCAACGAAAGAGGTCGCCATGTATACCAAAAAGCCAAAGCTTTCTAAGTAAGCGATAGTGGCAAACTTTATCAAAAGCCTTAGCAAAATCGGTATACACTGCGTCCATCTGCCAGTTTCTATCTAAAGCGTCTAAAATAATTTCAGTGTAAGATATTAGGTTAGATTCAACACTGCGGCCTCTCTGAAAACCATGTTGGTTTGGGACAATGTGATGGCGCACGACTGAGGTAAGCTGATTACGATTTTCTCTAAAATTTTCCTAAAATGACATAACTTCGAAATCGGTTTATATTTTACAATATCAGAACTTACCAAGTCCTTTGGTATCGGTGTAACCAATGCACGTTTCCATAAAGATGGCACGCATCCATCCCTAATAGACTTTTCGAAAAGTAAAGAAATAGGCAAAGCTCAAAAGGCTCAATGGCGCTGAATATTCCGGAGCAATGCAAAAGTGTCCTAGTGAAATCTAAAAACGCCCTGAAGATTTTTACATTGAATATAAGAAGTATTAATCGGAACTTTGATGATCTTCAAGTCCTTCTTAGGAGGTTAAATATTGATTATGAAATGATTGTACTAACCGAATGTTGGCTATCCACAAATTCCATAATACCCAAATTACACAATTACCAGGCCCATGCAACTAATCAAAATTATAATCAGAATGACGGAATTGTAATTTACCTAAAAGAGGGTACGTTGCTTAAAACATCAGAACCTTCCCAATCAATCGAAGCTAACTGTTTAATCACTACGTTTGGTTGTGAGTACGCGATTGTATCTGTCTATAGACCGCCTTCGTTTAGGAAAACTGATATTTTTGTTAACGGACTGGACAAAATCTTAGAAAAACTTAAAAAATTCAAAAATACAATTGTTTTAGGAGATATAAACATTGATATTAAGGATAATAATCAGGATCCTCGTTCATCTGAATACCTAGACATGTTGACACTTAAAGGACTTTTACCAGCACATACGCTACCTACAAGACAACTTAATTGCCTTGATCATTGTTTTGTAAAAACCAAACTTGAAGCAATAACGGTTGTGTGCAACACTACTACCACTGATCATTCTTGTGTCATGATATCACTTTCAAATACCCAAAAATTAAATGCAACAAACTTACGCAAAATTAAAAAAGTTGATTATACTGGCGCTATGAAAGATCTTGGGCAAATCAACTGGACCAACATCTTGAGGGGCATGAATGCAAATGATGCAACTAATATGTTTATCTCCTACTTAAATAATATATTGAATAAATTTACCCATTATGAAACCATTTCTCATAGGAAACATAATATCAAACCATGGATCACTCCAGGCCTCATTCGTTGCATGAGGAATAGGGATAATCTGAATTTAAAATTAAAAAAAGATCCTGAAAATGAAACTCTAAAAATTACCTATCGCCGATATCGAAACACCTGTAATAATATTCTTAATAGAATTAAAAGGACCTACCAGAGATCTCAAATCCAAGCTAGCGCAAACAATGTAAAAAAACAATGGGAACTAATAAAGGGTATCAGTAAAATTGACAATAAAATTGATAACGTGACTAACTTACTTAAAATTAAATCAACCCCACGAGAATCTGTAAATTTTGCTAATAAATATTTTGCTGATATTGGGAAAGATTTAGCCGATACGATCATAAATAAAACTGGACTGTCCGAGGATCAGCGAGCCCATAATATGAAATTCACTTCATTTTCTCCGAATTCAATGTTTTTAAGCCCTACTGACGAACGTGAAGTTAAACAAACCATACTCAGCCTAAAGTCTAGTGCATCTACTGGATGGGACGGACTATCATCGATTTTTCTAAAAATGGGTGCTGATGTCTTTAGGAATCCAATAGCTATCATTTGCAATCTCTGCTTTCAGGAAGGAAAATTTCCAGATGCATTAAAAAAGTCTGTTATCATTCCGGTTTTCAAGTCAGGTGACAGAGACTGTATCACGAACTATAGGCCAATTTCACTGCTCTCATCTATATCTAAAATAATTGAAAAACTTGTAAATAATAGACTCAAATCATATTTGGAAAAGAACAATATTATATCCACCAACCAATATGGCTTCCGAGAACGCAGATCTACTGAAGATGCTGTTAAAACAGTTACTTCTTATATCGTAGACAAAATTAACAAGAACAAAAAAGTAATAGGTATTTTTCTCGATCTAAAAAAGGCCTTCGATACAGTCTCTGTTCCCATCCTTGTCAGGAAGTTAGAGAATATAGGTATACGGGGAACACCTCTCCTACTCCTAACTGACTACCTATCGAATAGAAAACAGTCTGTAAGAATTGGTGATTATCTTAGCGATGAAGAGGATGTAGTATACGGGGTTCCACAAGGTAGCGTCCTCGGACCTACCCTGTTCTTGATATACATCAATGACCTGTGTCGTCTTACTTTAAACAGTGCCCAAATTACTACATTTGCTGACGACACGGTGCTACTCTTTCAGGATAATACGTGGAACCAACTAGCTAAAACGGCTCAGGATGGGTTTGATGAAGTAACTAAATGGTTAGATTATAATCTCCTTACGTTGAACTCTTCGAAGACAAAGTATATAACTTTTAGTCTACGCAATAATACCCAACCATCTCCCGGTACTCTTTTAATAAAAGCGCACTCTTGCGCTATGTTAAAGGATTGCACATGTCCTCAAATTGAAAGTACTGAATCTACCAGATATCTAGGGATTGAGCTGGATAAGAACCTTAATTGGAATAGACATATCGCCAATTTAACCACCAGAGTAAGAAAATTAATTTATATATTCAAAAATATCAGACATGTATGTGACAGAAAGCTGATAACTACAATATATCGCGCGCTTTGTCAATCAATAACAGCTTACTGCATCACTGTATGGGGAGGCGCTGCTAAAACTATATTGCTACCTCTTGAACGTGCACAACGCGCTGTTCTCAAAGTTATGTCTTTTAAAAACTTTAGGTATCCAACCCAAACACTATACAAAGACACTTCAGTGCTTACTGTGAGGCAGCTTTTTATCAAAAGTCTAATATTAGTACAGCATCAAAAGCAGCCAGACCATTGTGCTACACGCCGTCGAATTGATCTAGTCTATTCAGTCCCTACATCCAGGTTGGCCTTCTCCCGCAAGTTCCATAATTACCTTGGACCTCTTGTGTACAATCGTATAAGTAAACACATAAAATTACGTGACTTAAACCTATATCAATGTAAACGAATATTGGACGTTTTTCTTAATTCACTTAGCTATGAGGACACTGAAAACCTTATCAAATAAATGGCCAAACACATTCACATTCTAAGTATATGAATACTCACAACCATACATATACACACACATTCACACACATACACACTTAAATCTATAGTGGCACTATCGAATAAGCTATAACTTAAGTTTTCTATTTTTATTTTAAACTATTTTATTATTAACAAGAAAGAAATTCACCTCCACTATCTGCATATTATACTTACTTACGAATACGCATTAAGCTAAGTAACTATACTCTGTCTGACCACTGGGCTCAAATGGTGTCACTTTGGCATAAGTTACTAACAAACATAATTATACATGTAAACTTTAGTCTTCTCAACCGAGTTTTAAACAGCGTGATCACTGGAAATGTAATTTAACTTACTTTTATACTTTGTTTATTCACTATATTTTATACTGCCTGTGTTAATTTGTTGATACACATTTAACCTCACTCACTTACAAATAATGTTATATATAAGTACCAATGTGACCGACGACAACTCTTACTTCACCGTGATACAGTTTTAACTAGTACGGGAAGTAATAGGACATCATTGTTTGCAAAACTTGTGTACCTAGCAACTTAGAATTGTAAGGAAAGTGTCTGTTATCAACTTTTTTGTGATTTCATGTAGTTGTTTTGGTGAATAAAGTTATTATTATTATTATTATTAAAGCAAGGCTTGAAGAGCATCTCTGAATAATAACAGGATGAACACAATCGGGACCAGCATCCTTATTAATATCAATACGATCAAGATATTTCTTAACTAATTCCTTGCTTATAAAAATACTATCTATGTCGAAGAAAGTGTTATTAACCGGCGGCAGATTGTTTAGGTCCACGTCTGGGGCATGACAAGGTTTCTCAAATACTGAGTGAAAGTGTTCATTGAAAAAATCGCATATCTGAGTACCAACTGTAGCTGTTAAACCCTTGTATTGCATAACCTGCGGAAGACCACTTTTTGTATGAACTGATTTTATATACCTATGTCCAGAAAAATTTAGGGTGAGTATTAATTTTAGTTTCTGTGTATTGTATATATAATTTCTGTAACATTCTGGCTCTAATTTGTTAACTCTTTTCTTTAAAAATTTTATAACTGTCATGGTCGAGAGGATTTCCGTACGTCTTCCACAGTTTATGAAATTTCTTTTTTTCATTTAGTAGCCTTCTAAGTGGCGTAGTGTACCACGGAGGCTTGGAAAATGAAGTACGCTTCAGAATTTTAGGGACATATTATCGATTAAATTATTTAATATGGCATAAAATAATGATAAACACTTCTCCAACGAGTGGCTTGAAAAGATCTCAAACCACTCGTTCTTAGATAACTCATTGTTTATCCCATCGAAATCAGCGTCAAAATAGCGGTACACATAAGAGGGGGCTGAGAGGAAAAGTGTATATTATTACAAGCTTTTATTTAGCTTGCATGGTATGTTTAAAGTATGTATGTTCGGGTGAAATCTTGCAACTCAATTTTGAAGCAGATATCGTCAACCGATTGAGCTGAAATTTCGCATACTTACTTAACTTTGATGACAATACAATAATATGGTACCATGGGGCTGCTCTGATGATTGAGCCGGACGGTGGCCATAGGAACTCTATAATAGAAAAAGCAATCCTACCGAGCTTGGGCTCTTTAGAATCGTCTCAGTGAGCATTTGATGGATATCCAAAGAAAAGTACAGTCGGCTATAAAAGCTTGCCACTAAAATGACATTTTTGACAAAAACTTATGTTTAATTCAATATGAATGCAACAAATATTTAAAGTTGATTGGTGTTGTTGTGTCCCGGTTCGCGATAATGGTATTGATACCCAGACGCACTCGGAGGACGCAGGGGAGGGGCACGGCCAGGCCCGGCGCGCCGGCCGACAGTCGCCGCGCACGGCCACCGCCACCCCGCCGCCCCGCGCCAAGACGCTGTCTTCTAATGATCTATCGCAACGGTAAACAATATACCTACCGATTATCGAATAATTCACCATCGTGAAAATCCGAATTTAACCAACTCTCAGTAATACAAATAAATGCATAGTCTGATAGTGCAACTTGCGAGAAAAAGTGCTGTGTTTTAGTACGAAGTCCCCGTACATTCTGATAATAACCAATGATGCTAGTAGTAGACATTAAACAAGCTAAAAAACACTTGACTGCGCTCTGTGATGTTATATATATTAGAGTAGTATACATTAATTACATGATGAGATAACGAATGCAGCGGACGTTGTGAGTGAAAAAACAAGTATAGGTTTATTATATGGGCAGATGCAAGGTTGTAAAACGCTGGACAATACAAATAATACCAATTACGAAGGCTGTTATACTTATACAAGTTTTTTTTTAAGGACAATTGTAAACACGGTGGTTATTTCACTTGAGACGTTAAAATAGTCAATTAATTTGGCTGAAATCGAACTTGTTGTTAATCAGTAGAACTGACGACGACTCAGTTCTCCTGGCCAGGATTTTGCAGTCCCTTGTCCACACAAAAACAAGTTTATTTTCCTTCTTAAGCTGCCGCGCACGTTTGAGGAGCAACTTGTTAGCAGGTGTCAGGTGGTCGCCCAGGTACAGGTTTACTGCTGGGCCGTTGAGGTTGATAGACGCTGTTGTCAATCCTTTACGCGCACGCACCGCCGACAGCAGCTGGTCCTTGTAAATTCGCCGGGTAAATTTGACGATCACTGTCGGTTCACGATCATTTGCCGGCTGCTCGTTATCACCGTTTTGGCTGCTACTCGCAGTTTGGAATCGGCGCACCCGGTGTATGCTATTGATATACCCGAGGTCGAATGTTAGACCCACTACTGTATGTATTGTTTGAAGGATGTTATAGTACATTACGGCAGAGACCAGTAAGTAAGCCATACTGGCCGAGTAGGAATTAGACGGACCGAGCCGTAGGCGAGGTCCGGATATAATACGAGGCCAGGATGGCCCTTACGGTCGAAGCAAGTATAGTGCTTTTCTCAAAAATTAAACAAGAAGATTAGATTAAAATTATATTTTGTAGGTGACATTCATATTCGGCCATTTTCCAATGAATATTTTTGTTATATCCCATTTTTATTATTACACATTGTGATATTCGTCGTAGCAGGCACCATTAAGAGGCCTTATTCCTTTTAAAATGCTGATTCTTTAGACACTTTTCTCTATGATCAAACATGGTTCTTAACATATTATTGGTGTTACTACCTAGAACAGGGCTCTTGGGATGTATTAGTATATATTTCAAACCTACGATTTGAATTTTTCATTGATAATTTTTGTTTCAAAAAGTATTACCTACTCGAAATTGACAAAATTCACCCGGAAAATTAGATTTTTCAACTTATTTTCGACTGCACGCAATGAAAGCATGAAATAGCTATGTTACTACCTAGAACTAGGGGAAAAGTATTATTCACTTCAAAAAATTGATTGTAATTATCATTATATTTGTCATAATATGAAAAAAATAAATTTCAAAAGGAATAAGGCCTCTTAACTCCCATGATAACAACCTATAACAAAAATAATTATGAGTTTATACTTGGATAAAAGATATAGTTATATCGTTATCAAATAGTAGCAGCATTTATTTACCTTCATCGCCAAAATGGTTATCATCTAGAGCTTGATTTTAGAACTTTTCTATATTATGCTGCTGAATATTTGTGATTTCTTTCCTTTGTAGCTATCCGATTGTCTCAGAAAGATTGTTGAAATATTCTGACCTTATCACACATTATCTGACCAATTATTAACTTAATTTTCTTCCTTCCATTTAATGAATCTCTTGTATTTTTTTATATCTCCTTGGATTTAGTCGGAAGTAAATTATTTTAGCTAACTCTGCCTCCGCTTTTAAGTATGGAAGAGTGCCGTCTATTCGGAATCAGACTCGTCTGAACTCATTTTTGCTGAATTATTGTAATAGATCACACAAACAAATTTGAAATTTTTGTCTTTTAATTTAAATCCCGCCTTAATTTCTCTTTTTTATAAATACTGCGTTTAATTATTTGCATTGTCTTACAAATCTAAGTCTTAAAGATAAAATTTAATTATTGTTATACATTGTTGTATTTTCTAACTAATTTTCATATCATAAAGCTTACCTTCAATTTTAACTCCGAGGTTTTTTCTAAACGACACAAAAAAGGAAGGAATTCCGAAATATCATTGTCATTTTACACAGCACAATTATGAACTAAACGCTGCATACAAACAGCACTAAACCTTGTCGGTACTTTTTTTTTTTTTAAATATGCATCTTGAGTTACGTTTATACTGCCAATAGTGCTAACCTCTTTTTATTTTACATTTGCTCTTAGTGTAAATTGCAATGTCGTCTCTTTCTATTTAATCTATGAAAAAGGGACGTCACTTTTTAATTTGTACAATTTGCTGTCGCACTGTACTTATAATTAAAACAATTTGTGGAATGCATCCTTTTTCCATTTATATACGACCTCATCGCCTTCACATCCTTAGTTTTTTTATAGGTCGGTGACGATGTAAATCGTGTTTCGATATTCAAATATCTTGATACGTAATAGGAATTACATACTTACTTACTGGACAAATATTGCTTCCAAATTTAAAATTTCGCTGTTTACTGGACACTTCTAAAAAGTCTTCGGTATGTTCCACTTACTGTAGTCTATCTAGCGATGGTAAGGCAACATTACATGCAATTTTTGAGAAAATGAGATTTTCACCTTTCTTAAAGGGCAAACCTGAGATTTCGACGTTGTTGATCCTAGAAAACTGTTCCCGTGCCTCAGAATCTTGTTGGAGGGTAGAGATAGTTGTCTTCGCAAGGTTAAGCTCGGATTCCAATTTATCAATAACATCTAATCATTTCTCGACTAGGTTTACCCGGTCCTCCACGTCGGAAACCCGCGATTCCATCTCATTTAGCCGCACATTAATATTTTGAATGCCGTCCTTGCAGATTTTTATGTCTGATTTAACCACGTCAAAGTCCGTCCGAAGTTCTCTAATCTCTTTCAGAATGGTTACAAACCCCTGTTGCAATTCGATCGAAACACCAGAAACACCGGAGTCCGTAGGGCTGCAGCTAGATGAAGGGTTCTGTGCGACGCGAGGGCGGTTATCAACAGCCACCGTGGTAGAATCTTTCGAGACAGTATTAGAACCGGAGCGACAAGAAACACAGCGCCAGCTCGCTTTTTTCTCGCTTGTCATCTTGTGAGGTGGGTGGTTTCGGCAACGCCGGCACAGCCAAAGTGAAAGTTCCCTTTGCAAACACTGCAATTTACTGCATCCGTAACATCTAGGCGGCACTTTGAACACTCCATGTTAGGATAAAAATTCCCCTCCGGACTCGTAGTCACACCATTTTGTCCCACCAGTGTGACTATTAGTAATTACTTTCCTCGTTGTCACACTGTTTGGTTGACCATTAGTAAGTTACCAAAACATGAGACTTGTGGCCACACTACTAGTGCGGGAAAATGTATACGCTATAATGTGCAGGT
Source organism: Apotomis betuletana (assembly GCA_932273695.1). Lineage (NCBI taxonomy): Eukaryota > Metazoa > Arthropoda > Insecta > Lepidoptera > Tortricidae > Apotomis > Apotomis betuletana. The sequence goes on along the minus strand of OW026303.1, from coordinate 4,228,631 downwards.
GATCAAGCATATTTTAAAACTTATATTCATTAGTCTGCAGTAATTAATCAGTTTGCTTAGTTCGCAAACCAACTTAGATCTGTTATTCAACTAGTTACAGTACGATTAAAATCAGTTAACGATTCGGCCAAACTTGGTAGGTAATTGTCGTGAATCCCTCATCTCTCACATAGGGTTATCAATTTACAGATATGACCTTTAATTATAATTTATATTACTCGTTGTCTTATTGAACACAATAAGAACGATATGAGCATTTCCGTCTCCGGATTTAGGCGATGATACCCGAGAAAAGCCGAATCGTTAACTGATTTTAATCGTATTGTATAAGGCCGATAATAGTTAACGAGGCTCATTCACACGGCGTAAACAAATGAGTCATCCGTACGGTCCCACACTGTGACCAGTCGGAACGAGCGCTCGACGCAAACTGACTTTTATACCCTAAAACTAAATTCCAAGTAAAATGAATTACCTCCATATAAATTAAACCCACTCTATACAGAGCTCCCTAAACTAAATCGTTTTGTATTCCAAAATCAATATACATACACCAGAATAATTTTACGTTGAGTCCGTATATCTTTTTCCTTCCCAAAATGGATTTTTTGCTCACCAAATATTGTTTTCGTAAAACATCAACATTAATACCAAAAACTGCAGTCTAATTTGCTTTCAATCTAAAATTACAATAGCTTCCCTTTATTTATTTACCCGCAAACCGCCCCCCGCCCCCACCAAGCGACGCACAGGCCGGTAGGCCTGCGGCCAGGCGAGCCGCGCAGGTCCGACTTGGCTTACGATTCCTAACATTACCTATTTCACCTTAAGGCAGGTCCGACTTGGCTACGACGAACGGCAGGCTGACTTTAAATTTATTATTTTTTTGACGACGCGTTTGGCTCGGTTTGTAGACACCTGCCTACTGAGTCGGCGGTCCCGGGTTCGAATCCCGGCCGGGGCAAATATTTGTTCTTGGGTCATGGATGTTATTTGATGTTATCTATATATATGTATTTATATATTATGTATATCGTCGTCTAGTACCCATAGTACAAGCTTTGCTTAGTTTGGGACTAGGTCGATTTGTGTATGATTGTCCCTTAATATTTATTTATTTATTATTTATTTATTTATTATTTACGGCACTCAAGGACAGTGTCTCTGCAATACACAATTTATTATTATTATTTATTAGTTTTAGGGTATAAAAGCCATTTTGGTGAGCATTTAAATAGTAGCGAATATTTATTTAAGTAGGTACTATATCATATATTAATTGAATGCATAAAGCGATAAACAAGTTACTTGTGTTTGGGGTACGTAGTAATATGTTTGGTATAACAAAAAATTTCATGGTCAGCAGTTAGTATTTTGCCTCAGCAAAAATGACTAAAATGGAAGTAGGTAATAATAATATAAAATATTAGTGACATCTATTTAACAATAATATAGATTATTTGGTCTGAAATTAACTTTAACGGTGTTCACATATATAGCATGTAAGAAAATTAAAAGAAATATTAGATTTATGTATACAATAGTTTGTGATACACTATTTGGTGAGCATTCATCCGTTTTGGCAAGTATTAAGAATTTATTGGAAGTAATTTATTAACATATATTAGTATGGATTTGGTAGGCGTTTAAACACAAGCCATATTAAAATACTTATACGACGTGAATTATCCAGTTTCGTATGTGTTTTAATATGTCTGAGGCTTGTGGAAGTTTTCTATGTAAATTACACGAGCATGGAAATAGTTTGGAAATGCTTTAGCATTGGCGAGGCGTGCATGAAATTGGAATTCATAATTATTTTAGTTGTACGAGTTCATAAACGCTAAATCGTTTGGAAAATAATATCCCTTCAATGAACGAGATTAATGATTTTCAGTAAAACTAATGTAAGCATAAATGTAGTACAGCTAATTGCTATACAGGGCGTCCCAAGACTATGGTAGGAAAAGTACTTTAAATATCGTAGATAGGATATTTGTGGGAAATAATACTTTGTTATTTTAAAAAATTAGTAATTCTGAATTTAAAGATTTTCTAAGAATTACTTGCTTCGTCTGGAAATCGAACAGACTTAAATGTGAAAAAAATCACCCCTATTTTTATGATGCCTATCGAAAGGATGGGCAAAAAATATAATAATTCTTCCTAAGTAACATAGTAAGTATCTTAAAAGAAAGGAACATCGTAAAATGATTGAGTCAAATTTCAAGGTTTTAATCTTAATTAAGCAAGTATAATTCTTAAAAAAATCTTTATCTACGCACATATCATTAGTGCTCTAAAATGCGTTCAGAAATCGTAGGAAATGACCAGCATTTATTACAACTAATTTTACTATGAGATTTTTTTTGTCTGTGGTAGTAGGTAAAATCTGTACTGTAATGTTATTACAGTACCGATTTTTGTAAGGTTATGAGTTTAAATTAGGAACAGCTGTCAAAACACAAATTGGTCTCTATTCTAGTATCCATAGATATTAATATTGTTATCGATACGAAACGTCAATTCAGTATGTTTTTTTATAAAAACCGCACGACATTTGATCTCGAGTGACATGAGAATATGGATACATTCGTTTGTATATGATTTAGAAAAAAAAAACATTCGTCTTGACGGAGGTTCGAATTGCCGCCATTATTGTTGTCATTTGTTTGTTGGTTCTTTGCTGTTACGAAGGTAGAATTGTGAAAAGTTTATTGTAATTCACATTTAAGTTGAAAATATTGTTTCAATGTAAATGTAAATTACAACTATTACAATAAATAATCTGTTTATGTATTTGTTCAGATTTATTTCTTACTGCATTAGTATATGTGTTAGATATTTTACAGGTAGCACTTAGTGGTGCCGGTCATTTCCTTATGGCTTCTGAACCCATCTTAGAGTACTTATGATATGTGTGTAGATAAAGTAGTGTATACAACTGTACATAATTAGGCCTTAAAACACTCGTGTGATCCTATTATGAAACTCGCTGACGCTCGTTTCATAAAACCACACTCGTGTTTTAAAGCCTCTCATTATGTATCAGTTGCATAAACTACTATTAAATGCAGAATTACTAACTTTAAAAAATAGTCCTATTTGTTATGAAAAAAAGCTGCACTTTGTGATGGAAGCAAGCCGTTTTGCACAGTGATAATATAGACCAAAATAAACGATTTCACTCGAGGAGAATTTAGTTTCACCCCTCAGGAACAGAGATGGCGCCACTTATTCAAAAATAGTTTTCAAAAATTCTAAATTCTGAACGGGTACTCCGATTTTGACGAAAGAGGTGCCAATCGGCAGATAATTACCCAATTTAACATAAAAAAAATTAAAAACACGTAGAAAATAATTTTGGATACCTAAAAAATAATAATTTCTGAAAAAAGTATTTGAAATTTGTGATTTTTTGGATTTTTACTCGTAAAAATTTACTCGTAAAGATTTTAAGCTCTATAAAAAGGTCGTAAGCGCCCTAAAAATTGTAATCACTTATTACCTTCTGGAAGTCAACTTGTTCAGAACAGAACAATATGTTTAAACTTTTTTGTTATACTTATGTATTTTATATTTATTGTTGTCTATGACAAAATGTCACTATATAAAATTTTACCTATGACGACGATGTAGTAGAAAGTTAAAGATTGAATATATATTATTGAAGTTTACAGTGAGTTGTTTTAGTCCTGGGCACCCAGGAGCCAGGGGTAAGATTGTCCAGGACATAAAAATGGTCCTTCGAGTATAAAATATGTAAAAATATAATATTAATTTGATAAAAAGTGGTCAGAGTTGAAGTGACATTTAAAATAAAAGAAGATTTTTTCATGCGAAAATATTCGTACCAAAATTTTGAAGAAGAGAGTTGATACGAGTTGGAGAGAGTTGAGTTGATGAGAAGGAAAGTTTAAGATTAAGTTATTACAATATACACATAAATATTTAAAAAACAAAATTAAATTTTTGACATTTGGTTTTGCATCGAAGATTCCGAACACGAAGATATCATAATAATTTGCAACATACGAGCGCCTACAACCTATGCGTTCGAATATACGGAGTCAAGAAAAATACGGCGGTATTTTTCGTGAGTGGCGAGGGCTTTTTGTCAGCGGTTTCTTCGTCGGTGCGGCTTTAAAGGCGCTCTGCAGTGGTGCGTGTTCCCGAACGGCGGCGCTGCGAAACTGTCAGTGTTAGTCAATAGACGAAACGTTACTTTTGGAAAATTTATATTTTAACTTTTAGTTTTGTGTATATTATATTTGTAACTTTATTTGTTATAGTTGGTGTATTATAAGGTGGATAGTTGTCATTTTAAGTTTGTAAATAGGATCGCAGGTGTAAATATGTCTCAATTGCCGGAATTGATAGCCGCTCGAGGCTATGTTAAGGGGTCAATATCAAGAATTCAAAAGTTTTGCTTAGCTGACAATTTTAATTCCGCGTCGGTAGAGGCGCTATCCGAGAAAAAGCTTCGGCTAATCAAAGCGTTTGATGAGTATGAGAAATACAACAGAGCTATACTGTTTCTTGACCCAAACGATGTCGAAGGTTACGAGTTAGTAGAGGAAATGAGAGACAGCTGCCTTGAACTAATCCACAGTCGTTTTCAAGGCAGTGTGCATCACGCCAAGCACCATGGATCTGAGGTAGGACAATTCAAAAAGCTACCCAATGTAAATATTCACACATTTGATGGTACATCCGTCGTGGATTATTATCCATTTGTAAATTTGTTTAAAGCTGTCATCCATGCAGATAATAATTTAAGCTGCTGCGAGAAATTGTATTACCTGCGTACATTCCTTGCTGGCGAGGCATTAGACCTTATCAAAAATCTACTATTGACGGATGAGTCATATGAAGTTGCATTAAAGTTGTTGGATGACAGATATAACAATGTTCCAAAAATTGTAAGTTACCATGTAAATAATATATTAGATTTGCCTCCTTGTGTAAAATGCACAGCTCCTGGGTTGCGCAGTATTGTGTCAACAGTGAACATGCACCTTGCTGCATTAAAAAACTTAAATGAAAATGTGGAGCATTGGGACACATTATTGGTCAACATCTTGTCTAAAAAGGTAGATTCTTATACCATTCGCGGTTTTCACCAGGAACGTGATATGAAGCAATTGCCTACTTTAAATGAATTTCTTACCTTCTTAGAGAAACGTGCCATTGCTATGGAAATCACAGCAGAGGATAATCCTCAAAGGTCAATGAGGCCTCCAGTCTGTGCTGCAGTTGCTTCTGGAGCGACATGTAAGTATTGTCATGATAGTCACAAGATTTATACATGTATGAAATTTAAAAAGCTCACTCATATGGAGCGATATGATTTTGTTGTAAAGCACAAGTTGTGCAAGTTGTGTTTAAATAGTCACAGAGGTCAATGTATGCTACAACTGGAATGTGCAAGATGCCATAAGTTGCATAATACCCTACTTCATTTATATAATAATCAGAATATTGAGAAGAGTTGTTATCAGTCTAGTTCAGAAAATGTTGGTGATGTTACTTCACATCTATCAGCTACTTTGTCTGCAAATAAGCAGGTTCGAAGGGTATTATTGCCTACTGTAAAGGTGAAGTTGATGAAAAAAGATGGTACATTTACAGAAGCCAAAGCCTTATTGGATTCTGCTAGCCAAATTTCTCTTATCTCTAAAAAGTTGTTAGATAGTCTAAGTAGTTGTGTATATAAAACTGATGAGTTAATAACAGGAGTTTGCAATGAAATGAATAGTGTCTCAAATAGAGCAGAACTAGTTGTTCATTCTTCAGTGAATGATTTTAAAATCAATGTATCTTGTGGTGTGACTAAAAATATTATATGCCCATTACCACAGCAGACATTTGACATTTCTCAATACAATATGCCATCTCATGTCAAATTAGCAGATGAGAAATTTAATGAACCAACTGAAATTTCACTCTTATTGGGAAGTGACATATTCTTTCAGGTGTTGCAGAGTGAATCAGTTTCACTGACACCTTCGGGTCCATTCTTGATAAGTACCAAATTTGGTTATATTGTCGCCGGGACTCTGCCAGTTCCTACTGGCAAAATTTCAACATGTAACTTTTGTGTTACGGCTCGAGGTAATTCCTTATAATATTTTAATACACCTTGCTCGAAAGTTCACACTGTCTTGTGTTTAAAGTATGTGATTGAAACTTAATTGGTCGCATTATCAAATGTTTAACTTCTTCACTTTATTGTGAGCTCATACCTTAGATACTTGTTAACTTTTGGTTGGGCCCCCAATATGTTCAGAACAGAACAATATGTTTAAACTTTTTTGTTATACTTATGTATTTTATATTTATTGTTGTCTATGACAAAATGTCACTATATAAAATTTTACCTATGACGACGATGTAGTAGAAAGTTAAAGATTGAATATATATTATTGAAGTTTACAGTGAGTTGTTTTAGTCCTGGGCACCCAGGAGCCAGGGGTAAGATTGTCCAGGACAAACTTACGACCCTTTAAAGAAAAAATATGAAATTTGGCGATAACTCAAAAACGGCTCGACCGATTTTGTTCAATATAGTTTTCATTGAAAGTACTTATAAGGCCTCATTAACATGAATTTTTCCGATGTTTTTTGACCCGTGGTTGAAAATTTAGAGGGGGGGGGGGACACTATTTTTTTTGTTTTTGGAGCGAATATTTACAAAACTGCTGACTTTAAAAGATCCCTATTATTTTTACAAGACCTATTCAACGACACCACACACACCTGTGTTGAAAAGAAAAAAAAAATCACCCCTACTTTAGGGGTTCGAGAGTTACCCGAAAAAAAAATTTTTTTTTTAAATTCATTTTACTGTTCTGTCGGCGTTATACATACACATACTCATACCAAATTTCAGCTTTCTAGTACTAATGGTCACGGAGCTAAGCCGCGGACGGACGGACGGATAGACGGACAGACGGACAGATACACATGGCAAAACTATAAGGGTTCCTAGTTGACTACGGAACCCTAAAAAAGAACTTAAAACTTCATAAAATAAACTCTTTATTTTATTTAGTTTCGTTAGTAGGTATTCTAAGACCAAGGCAAAGATACCAACAGCCAAAGTACACAATTAAACTTCTTGAAATTAACTTGTAATTTTTATTTACTATTACTTTAAAAAAAAATATTTTAGTAAATCAATATACTATATATTTGTTGTATTTAAATGATGCAGTTTCACTTCCTCGCAATCGAAGTGAAAAGTAGAGTGTGCAACTCGTCCATAAAACACATTTTACACTCGACTTTATATTCATCCTCGCTCGCAAGCTCGCTTGGATGGTTTAAACATCTCGTGTAAAATAGTGCGTTTATGCACTTGTTGTACAATCAACTATTGCGTGTTGATCTTTTTATCTATATGGCAATAAAAAAAATGTGGTGTTAATTTACCCACATTAAAAAATTACTTTAACTAAAAATTCATTGTGTTTTGAAATAAAATATTAGTATGACAGCACCTTACAGCGCTCGATTACAGGTTACTCAAGAACTTTCGGATGATATAAAACTCGCCATAAAACAAAATTCACGGGAATCCTGGGAGCACCTCCTTACCTTCCCTAACCGTGTCCTTCACGTGGAACAAAATTCAGGGAGAGCTACATCTTTAACATACCGCATTAAACGAAACTACCTCAGCTCTCGCAACATGATTTGTAAAGCCCCACACCGAGCATGAGGGTTCCGTTTTTGCCTTGTCCTTAAAAACAGAAGTATGAAAATGTACTTGCACGAGACTGCAATCGCTTTAGGTTTAACACTACAAAGAAACCTAGTAAGTATCTTACACGGGCATCATGTCAGATATGATAGGAGTCTAGCCTTATACCGTCCAATAAACAAAGTTTCATAACCCGGCATTGTTCCAGAACAATATTTTTAGGGTTCCGTACCTCCGAATGTAAGAAACTGTCCGTCCGACCGTCAGAGTAAATTTTTTCTGAATTTGCTGGACCAATTGAGTTGAAATTCGGTACTTACACACATAAAAATGAACTAAATAAGATCGTAATAATATAACGTAAATAAAAAACTTTTTCTTACTCTTAGACCAACTCTTCCCTGTAAAAAATGTAGGTCCTGACTGACTGACTTTTCAACGTAGTACAGAAATCACTGAATTTAGAACCTTGACAGTTTTACTGTTGGTCAAGTAGGTATATGATAAAGGCAAGGAATAAGAAGAGATATTTCAGAACTCATCCCGTAAGGGGTTTAATTGGGGTTGAAATTTTGTATGGAAATTGCGTAATTTTAGAGACTGGGGGCCCTACGTTGAACTAAAATTACTTGGGGTTATAGTAACGCTCTGGGAAGCAGAGCTCGGCCAGGGGCCTCGCTTAAAATGACTGACAGTTAAGGTAAGGTTTTGGAAGTGGCCTTCGGCCTCGTTGTATATTACTTAGGGTTATAGTTAGGTTCTGTGATCTTTCCATGTGACCCTCAGCACCTTCGGTGCATCGCGAAGCTCGGCTTACGGCCGAGTTATATTGAGGTTCTGATGGAATCCTTACCTGTGATGCTCCGAAATTTCAGTGCATATTCTTTTTTCAACATGCGGCTTGTGCTGTCGTAATATTGTGGTCCTTCGAACCGGATCACAATATTAAGAACTTAATGAAAAGGCACTGGTTTTGTAAACAGTATATAATGAACTAACAATATCTCAATATAAAGAAATGTTCCGAATAAAAGGATAAAAAACATAGACAATACAAACATTATAAAAGAAGGATAAGCATCACAATATTACGAACTAAAATTATAGGGTGTTTTGGAAACGATATATATAATGCACTGACAATACGTCAATAAAAAGAAAAATACAGAATATAAGGATAAAAAACATAGACGGTAAAAATATTATAAAAGAAGGATGTGCATCTTGCACACGGCTGATGATACAACAAATTAAGCGTTAATGATGAGAGGTAACAAATCAATGTATTTAATTTTGCAAGGCGACATTTTTTTATTTCTACGTAAGGACGGAAAGAACCCTTTTTACGCGAGTTGAGCTCGCACTTGACCGGTTTGTTACGCCAAGTCAAGCTTTAAGGTTGCGCTACCTCTGTTAAATTTATATCTCGAGGGATGAAAAGAAGACGCAATATGGATGCCATCGCAAGCGAAGCAAATGTAATTCGCTTTCAAGATTCTTTAGTCACAATATACTTATTATACAATTTATACTTATCGGCGGTTATATGTAATACATTTTAATTGCAACAGTTGTAAGCCCATTTTTATATAGACGTTTTCCTGACAATACCAGTAATATAAATTATGAACATTTCTAAGAATGTTTATATATAAACGAGTCAGTAACCGAAATATTAGGAAAATGACTCAAGTGACCGATATCATACAAAGAGTGAGGTTCCTTGAATGGAATTGGGCAGGTCACATATGCAGAATGAGTCGAATCAGATGGACAAAACAAAATCACAGAATGGACCCCGAGAGACGGATCAAGGAAGCAAGGCCGCCAAAAGAAGAGGGCAGACATATTTATAGAAAGATTAGGGCCACACTGGGTCAAAGGTAGAGGGCCAGCGCCAGAGACAGGGAGCTGTGGAAGGAATTGGGGGGAGACCTGCGCCAAGGAGGCACTGCATAATTAATAAATGTAAAATTAATTTAGTGTTGTACATGCACAGACAAAATTCATACCAAAAAGTTACATTTATATCATACTAGCTGACCCGGCGAACTTTGTACCGCCTGAAAGTCGATAAATGTAGAGAAAAAAAAAGATAAATGTATCCTATGTCCTTCTCCTGGTTCTAAGCTACCTCCCCACCAATTTTCAGCCAAATCAGTTCAGCCGTTCTTGAGTTATAAATAGTGTAACTAACACGACTTTCTTTTATATATATAAAATAATATAAGATAGATATCAAAAAACGGCACAAGCTTTTATATGACTATTGAGTAATATTCGGCTGTAGACGGAGTGAAGTTTTGAATGCATCACTAAAGTGAAAAGAGTGATATGTGTCTTTAGTTCACCGAGGTATGTATCACTCATTTAGCTCAGTAGATCTTTAGACTATCGTTCACGAGTGAGTAGAGAACTAGAGACAATCTAGATTTAAAAGACGAAACGACGAGAAAAACGCGAGAGCGAGCGAGTAATACTGAGATGATAGATGAGATACTGAGCTACTTGAATCTTCAGTGAGCGAAAGAGCTAGTGAGCTAAACCAAATGGCATAGCTCGTTTGAATCACTCACTCGCGAGCTACACATCTCTAAAAGTTACCGTCCACAGACGTGGTGCCGTAGCACGAGGGTCCTAATTTACATCTCACGACTGTCAGTGGAAGTGTTACTATATCGACAGACATTTGTTATTGCATTGAAACTTTAGTGAGGCATATTTAATTACTGTATTAAGCGGTTTCCACTCACGTATTGTCAGGAACGGCCCGACATGTTTCGAACTTGTATCGAGCTCTTCATCAGGGACTGCTACCCGTACAGCGGCGCGGCAACTTTGTGAAGAGCTCCACACGAGTTCGAAAGAGTGTATACCGCTTAATACAATAATTTGTTATTACTACTCATTACGTACCTGTAAGAATGACGCAGAATGTCCTCAGCAGAATTTGTGCCAGGTTGTGGTAGTTCGTAGCAACTCGGCATTTGATGCGGGTCCACAGGATGTCCAGAGGTGCATACATCTGCAGGCAGTACGTGAAGAACACCGCCACAGCCACGAGGATCTTCGCTATCAATGCCAAGCTGAAAACGACAGGTTTTCAATAGAAAAAGTAATACTTTTTTTTTGTTCACGGGGAGCTAACGTTATTTCCATCTGCCTTTATTTCAAACTAGCCATACCCGCGGCTGAGCCCGCGTGGAAATCGGTCTGTTACAGTAAGCGGCTAATTCACTCATTATATTTTCTCTTCTTCTCCCCTGCAGGCGGAATTTGAAGTAAAGTTATCTCATGGATACGATAGAGGACCACCAATTACCACTTAATAAAACTACACTCCAAAATCAATAGCTTTTCGCCCCTATTCAAATTTTTGACGTGATTTAAACGACATAGAGTAGGTGTATATCGGACGATACAGTACCTATAGTCTATACGGAATTTTAAGATTAAATTCTGAAAAATGGCACTAGTGAAAATCGACCTTAAAATTACATATTTACGGTTATTTGTACCTTGTGCCAAAGTGACTTCATTTAACCTTAGAGATCGGACAGAGTATACCACTTTTGTATTTTTACATCCGTGACTGTACCTATCCAAATCATGTCCATGGCAAAAATCATCCACATCGGTCCTCCAATGAAATCAGTCTGAAGCATGAAAAGGTAAGAAATACACATACATCGAATCCCATACTTCCTAACAAATTTTTGAATTTAGGTCTCATATTATTTAGAAGTAAGATTAGAGGAAAGGAGAATACCTAGATATCAAAATCGTGAGGAAACGTTTATTACATTTTATTGACAGTTATGTTTATGTATGCACAACTAAATAATATGTACATTATCTGTAACTAACTGTAGATATATAGTTATATATCTACAGTTAGATCAAATAAGTGGGTATATTAAGTAGTTAATTTGGCAAAATCCTTCCTCAGCGGCTTGTCAATATTGTCACTAGATATTAATTTCAGCGCCATCTGTTAGTTTATCAGGGTACTCGATAGTCGTAGCACATATATGTTTGAAAAAGTTTGCACCTAGTTCCTAAGTAGCGCCATAAGATTTAGGTGCAAACTTAACTCAATAGAGTGTAGTGGCCTTTTAATGGTTGAATTTTTATATTTAAAGCATGGCCGGGGATTTTCTCAACATATAAGTAAAGCTTGCATCGAAATCCGTTCAGCCGTTACCACGTGATGTGCGAACAAATAAACAAACGGACAAAAAAATCTAAAAACTGTTGGAACGTGTTCTGCTAGGTATAGATTCTAAGTATCCCCCGCCAACTGTTTTTTTTTATACCTTCCATGTACAGACTTTCGACCCGCGAAATGATTCTAAATATACCTATCGTGTCATTGTTTCAACGCGATGAGGGAACTAAGAAAATTATCATCCTTATGACTTTCTAATTTTACAAGCTTTTATTTATTTATTTACCTAACTTGCATTGTATGTATGTATGTAAGTATGTTTGTTCGGGTGGAATCTTGCAACTCAATTTTGAAGCAGATATCGTCAACTGATTGAGCTGAAATTTTGCATACTTAGTTAACTTTGATGACAATACAATAATATGGTATCCTGGGGCTGATCTGATGATGGAGTCGGAAGGTGACCATAGGAACTCTATAATAGAAAAAGCAATCCTACCGAGTTTGGGCTCTTTAGAATAGTCTCAGTAAGCATTTGATGGATATCCCAAGAAAAGTACAGTCGGCTATAAAAGCTTGTCACTAAAATGAAATTTTTGACAGAAACTTCTTATCGACTGAGGTACACAAATGGACAGCAACCTTATACACTGCGTGCTTGACTGTAATCTCAAAATGCCAATTTGAATAAGGCTCCAACGCGATTCAATTTGAAAATACGTTGCTGTGAGAAATACAATTCCAAGACACATAAATTTAAATAAAATACACGTTTCTGACACGTTAGATTTATTGAAATTGAATGGTGTCAATCCAACTGGAAATAAGGACGCATCAAGGAGAATTGACTAAATTTACTAAATTAGCAGGCCAATATATCTTGCCGCGACTTCAGACACCACCTATCTTGCTCGCACCGTATTATAAGAAAGTGACAGGTAGCATTTTGTCGCGTGGCAAAGACTCGCGTGAACAAGATAATTATGCTAGCATTGCAGGTTGAGTAAGACACAAGACCATTTAATTATTTTTTAAACTTTATAACATACTAGTTGTGCCCCGCGGTGTTACCCGCTCATCCCACGGGAAAACTTAATTTATTCGGGCTGAAAAGTATCCTATGTCCTTTCCCTGGTCTCAAACTATCTCCATACCAAATTTCATCTAAGTCGGTTCAGCGGTTTAAGCGTGAAGAGGTAACAGACAGACAGACACACTTTCGCATTTATAATACTAGCTTTTGCCCGCGACTACATCCGCGTGGAACTTGGAAGGATGGAAGCAACCTCGTACAACACGATAGATATCCATCCACAGACCACTTAACCCATCCACCTAATCACCTTAATTAATAAAAGGGATTATTTAAAGCGCCTAAGCAAATGTAAGAGCAATTGTGCTTTTGGTCTAATCATTACATTTCCGACAGGGTCATCAATGTCATCATGAATTACTTACTCACTTTTCAATCTTTTTAGGGATAATTTTCAGGATGAAAACTATCCTATGTCCTTCCTCGGATCTTAAACTATCTCCATGCCAAATTTCATCAAAATCGATTCAGCGGTTTAAGCGTGAAGAGGTAACAGACAGACAGACAGACGGACACACTTTTGCATTTATAATATTAGTATCGATAGTATGGATGGCGCCAGGCTGGTCCATACAAAACAAATGACGATCCTGCATCACGCTATAAAGATTTTTCCTGAAATTATGACCCCAAAGAAAATTAATTTTCGATACAAATCTAGAATTGTATAATAGTATGGATTACACAATCACAGACACAGTATAGTACACAAGGCGGACTTGATACACATAGGCATTTTGTACCAGTCAACCATAGGCCCAAACAGGAACTAGATGTTTGTGTAAATTAATACTTGGTAATGTGTTTCACCATCATCATCTCTACAATTACTTCTTGGAATAAAACTTCCTGAGGCTAGGTTCATTCATCTCATCAATCATCAATGCGTTAGCGGGCCGACTCGAGTCGAGTGATCGGTTGCCGCCGCCGCGACTGATTGGCTGTCCTGATGATGAATCGCGTACCGATTCGAAACATATCGAGCGATATTCGACTTCTACGGCATGATTAAACTCGTTTCATATTTTAATATATCTGAGACACTCGGTACTTTTCTATGTAAAATACCATCACCTGTTCTAAAAGTTATTTTCAAAGGGATTACGTTCCTGAAAGTTCCATAATCCCTTACTCTGAATTGTGTTTAGAGCGTGAATATAACTCAAAACCCTTGTTCAAACTGGGCTAATCGCAGAACGACAGGAAACTTACTTTAACAACACAGTTTGTCAACTGGGGCGGGGCGATAACACTTTGATTGTTATATCTATACTATAATACTTCTATAGGTATAATATTATGTACCTAGGTATAAATACATAATACGCTCCGGGCGAGTGCTCGCAAATTTCGGACTGAAGGGGTAATGGAGTAGTAATTCTTTATTTACTTTTTAGGATTGAATGAATAAATAATTTTACGTCACCCTAGGCCGAAGAGAGATTATCTGGCCGCTACGCGGGGATAAAATCTCACTTTATAAAGTAGCGACGTATAGGAAAGCGCAGCGTGGGTCGGCCCCCGACTAAATGGGCGGATGACCTCGTGAGGGTAGCGGGGAATCAATGGTTGCGGTCTGCATGGGATCACACTTTATGGCGAGTCATGGGGGAGGCCTATGTTCAGCAGTAGACGTCTGTGGCTGATAGGTTGATAGATAACACGCATGACCTGGGAACTAACATGCGAGATGATCACACAAATATTTGCCCTGGGCGGGATTCGAACCCGGGACCGCCGGCTCAGTAGGCAGGTGCACTATAAACTGCGCTAACCGCGTCGTCAAAATAAAAACTATATGGTTAGAGTTACTTCCTTAACATTGATTTGCAGATGTATTTAGTTATACCATAAATATAAATTATTGTTATATTTAAAACGATGTTGTTGTTTGTTAGATTTACGAAAAAATTACTTACTGTTGAGTTTCTTGCGGCTTTCTTCTCAACAGCGGTCTCATCTTGGGAAATGCTGGTAGATTCACAATGTGACTTGTAAAAGTGCCCTTGTGGCCTACTTACTGAATAAATTATTCTTCAAAGGCCAAATGCCCAGCCTGCTTGTCTGTTTGATTGAATAGCATTCACAAATGTTAACCACATTTAAGATCCCAAAGACATACAATAATCCATACTATAATATTATAAATGCAAAAGTGTGTCTGTCTGTCTGTCTGTCTGTCTGTTACCTCTTCACGCTTAAACCGCTGAACCGACTTAGATGAAATTTGGTATGGAGATAGTTTGAGACCCGGGAAAGGACATAGGATACTTTTCATCCCGAATAAATTTAGTGTTCCCGTGGGATGAGCGGGTAACACCGCGGGGCACAACTAGTCTAAAATATATTATACGTACTAGAAGGTGCCCGCAACTTCGTACGCGTAGTTTTTTTATGCCGTAGTCGGGTAAAAAGTATCCTATCACCATCTTTGGATGTCCAGCTATCCCTGTACCGAAATTGGTTAAAATGTGCCAGCCGTTTCGGCGTGATGTGAGGACAAAGGAAATTATGAAAACAGATGGCGCCAGGTTGGCACGGCGCCGCGCGCCTATCCATACTAATCCTAATAATATTATAAACGTGAAAGTTTGGATGGATGGATGGATGGATGGATGGATGTACGTTCCACTTAATCTCAAAAACTACTGGATGAATGTTTATGAAACTTTCCAGTTAGGTATGTACCTTATATATCAGAATAGGACATAGGCTATCATTTATATCAAGTTTTATATATCCCTTTTAGGGACGAAAAGCGGGATTAAAATTTGTATGGAGAGCAAATCATTGTAGTTGTAACAACTCCCTACATGTCATCGTTTTGACGTAAACTAATCAATGATTTCGTCTGGGCCTACGATATACCTTCACGAAACGCATACCAAACTATTCTTTGTAAAAAAACAATAAATTCTGATATGGGAACATGTATCCGCAAAATTCGATTAATCGCGTAATTTCAAGAATCAAATACATAAAATTTTACAAATATGAAACAATCACATTTGATTTGACAAACGTCACACACCCATCTGGCAGGTCATGTCAAACCAGTGATGCCAGCAGGGCTACTCCGATGTTCAAAATTCGACTGTCGAATAGTGCCATCCTTCTCTATCTACTGTCAAAGTATATTTGAGAGTGAATGGAATAGCACTATACGACGGTAAAATTTCGAACATCGCAGTAGCCCTTCAGGTAGGTATCACGTTCCGTTACGCACATCATCTGAAAATAGTACGTGCTTTGATTATGTACCCCCGCTTGGTAACTGAATATAAATAAAGTAGTAAATAACTGAGTATGCAAATACAGGATAATCAACATACATAAATAATCCTAATAATATTATAAACGTAAAAGTATTAAGTTTGTTCCTCTTAATTTTAAACGATGATTGATGGACGGTCGCCAGTGTTCGGAAATCGTCGTAAACAGCCAATTATTGAATTTTGTTTTTCTAAAGACCGATGTGCATTATTTTATTTATCACTGAGTACAGTATTAGTGCATAAAGTTTTCGTATTACTCGGATCTTAGATTCGGATACTCGACAATACCCGAATTTTCAATAAACTACATATACTACTTACTACATAGTCGACGTGCTTAAGTCAAGGGCCTGACACGCTTTGATAGAGAAGGATAGCCTATTTGCGATACTTATAAGAGGAAATAGAAAAGAGTGCCATTTTTTGGCTCTATCACCGACGGAGCATTGTTTCATGGTCGGTTTATGGGCACATTTATATTCATGACGAAAACTGACTGTGTGAAAGAACCATATTGGCACGAAAAAAGATATTGTTTTGAAAATCAACAGTACCAGCTCCTCTAGCACAACTGTGACACGCGACTCTTTCTCGCGCGAGAAATGTTACCCATCTCTTTCTTCGCTATACTGTGAGATAGTGACGGGTGATGCTATGTGACGCGACAAGAGTCGCGAAGCGTACTTATGCTAGGCGGGCTGTTTTGTTAATGTGCAACTGAGACGCACACAAATCTTGCCAGGGCACTTCACCTAATTAGGGAAGTACATTGTGTGAAGGGCACGATTTAAACGGGAGAAGCCAAGGAACAAAGTTTACTTATACCACTTATTCCAATTATACCGAATAATTTAGCATTTTCTATGACTATTAATAAATCGTTACACAAACGGCAAATGTTAAAAGTAGCAGGAATACAAACATTTGGGCACGCCATGTTTTTCTCATGAACAATATGTAGCTTGCTCACATCACATGTCTCCAAATAAAAAAAAAAAAAACATGTTTTTATTGACCGAAATAAATCATTTAAGATAACTTATTGAACTATATCTACTTCAATAAACTAAGTTGTAAAAACCAAGTTAGAAAAAATAATAGTACCTACCTACCTAATAATTATTTTGTCCCAATTTCATATTGTCACAATAATCTTTGGTGAATAGAACCATACCTTCTTCGTCAGTTGATTAAGGACCGTCACCATCTCGAGCCATTTCTAAGCATAGCTACTTGAATCGAATGTGACTTAGCCTAGCAACTCCAAAGAGATTCAAAAAGGATGTTTTGCATTTTGTCCATCACTTTCACCAATAGCCCAGAACTAAACTAATAACTAGATTCCATACGAATATTGAATACCTGAAAGTCTAATTGTTTTTTTTTATTGTCAATATCAATTAACGAGTTCTACGCGTACGAAGTCGCGGGCAAAAGCTAGTATTATAAATGCGAAAGTGTCTGTTACCTCTTTACGCTTAAACCGCTGAATCGATTTTGATGAAATTTGGCATAGAGATAGTTTAAGATACGAGGAAGGACATAGGATAGTTTTCATCCTGGAAATTATACCTAAAAAGATTGAAAAGTGAGTGAACATTTCAGTGCCTCCAGTGAATAAGGGAATAACTCAAAAACGGCACTTTTCAGGAGAGACAAAAAAAATTTTTTCAATAGCAGATATTTAGAAATTTAACTTTTTAAGCATTTTTATACAAGCTATGGAGTTAGGCTTTCGTTTCATAAATACAGAACTAATATTTTGACTCTGTAAATATGTTTTTTTCGCGTTTTTTTTGTAGTTATACCTTTTGTTCACTAGTATTTAAAGACATAACTCAACTTATTTGAACCAATTTTACCGATTTTTTAGCAATTAAACGACTTATGGCCTTATGAACGACGTGCATAAAAGATGAACACGACTTATACCATTGTGAACGACGTGAATAAACGAAATAATACGACTTATACCTGTGTGATCTACAAGCATAAATGAAGCGAAACGACTAATGCCATTATTTATTATGGTATTTTAGGAATTATACGACTTATCAAGTTTGAAATTTGTTACCTAAGGAGTCAAATGAGGCTGTATAATAAAATAATCATAAGAGTTACTAGACAAACTTTAATAAAACTGGTAGTTATTGTTTAAAATAATACAAAAGTATTTTAAAATTAAATATTTTAACTGAAATTATCAGTTTTTTCTTGATTTTTCATAAATAAACTTTTGATTCATACAATTTTACAAGAGTACCTATAGATAAAATATCTAAAGAATAATGTTAGTTCCGAATTCAATGTACTTTGAACATTCTAAGAAGTCTTTGGACAGTTAATCTGACGATTCATGACTGTAAAGATAAAAAATTGGGCAAGTGCGAGTCCGACTCGCGCATGAAGGGTTCCGTACCATAATCTATAACAAGTTTGTTGTATGGGAGCCCCCCTTAAATATTTATTTTATTTTATTTTTAGTATTTGTTGTTATAGCGGCAATAGAAATACATCATCTGTGAAAATTTCAACTGTCTAGCTATCACCGTTGTTGAGATACAGCCTGGTGACAGACGGACGGACGGACGGACGGACGGACGGACGGACAGCGAAGTCTCAGTAATAGGGTCCCGTTTTTACCCTTTGGGTACGGAACCCTAAAAACGAACATACAATGTGACAAACTTTTACTGTTGACTGTAGGTACTTTTCTTTAAACATCCATCACGTGGACCGAGACGATTTTAAAACGCCCAAACTCGGTAGGATTGCTTTCTATAGTTACAAAGTTACTATGTCTACTATCCGTTCCCATCATCAGATTAGGTCCAGGGTACCATATTATTATTATATTAACGTTAAAGTTACGTAGGTATACCAAATTTAAAATCAACTCGAAATATGGCTCAGATTTTCCTTGCAATATTTTTTAACATACACAATGTGAAGGTAAATAAAAAGTTTTAATATCGAACGCGTTTATACCTTCCTCATTTGTTATTGTTTTTTTGCCAAACTCAGTCTACTTACTTTTAACTATCCACTTAGCAAAACACTTTACGGACAGAATAACAATCACGAGCAGTCAACAAAAAGTTCGATAATGTCGTTGAGAGAGGCCGAACTAATAATTTTAATAAAATACAATAGATACTTACTTTTTTCTGAGGATTAATCACCAAATTAGTAATTTTTCGTCCGCGATACCTTTTTAAGTTTACAAACACAACAGAACTATCACCTCGTCGCACTATTCACGTTGCTCAGAGAATGCAGTGAATTCTAAAAGTCAGTTTAGTATTTATTCATAATTTAAGCCGCACATTTAACAATTATATTCAAAATTTACTTTTAAATATGTGTTTTTAAATAAATAACGTTTAATTACTACAGAATTGTCAATATTAATCAATTCAAAAAGAATATACAGTTAAAAGTAATACAATTAGTTGTTTCCTTACAGCACGCAAATATACCAATAGCGAGACCTTATGGACGCGAAACTGTCCAATGGCGTTACTTAGCCCATTGACACTAAACGAGTTATGCCTTTATGCTCATGTTAGAATAATGGCATAGATGTGTTTAAGTCAAAATACTATGTCAGAGCTAATGGAACAAAATGAATTAAGTCTTTAATCATAAATATAACTGTGAATATGTCTTTGGGTTCGTGAGTAATTTTGAATCGAGAGAATTTATTCCCTTAAAACCGTCTGCAATGCCGGATAACTATTACTTATACCTTTATGCCACCCAACTGGGCCAACGAAAAAACTGCGTTAGGAGACAGCTAGAGATACGTCCTTTTGATATGTTATGTAGCTTGACGAGCTGAATCCAATGGTGCAATAAAATCCAAAGGGAATAACTCGACTTAGTCCGTTCTTCACTGGAGGCACTGATTTCTGTGGGGTGCGGTGACCCTGTAGGAAATGTAATTATTAGACCAAAAGCACAACTGCTCTTACATTTGCTTAGGCGCTTTTAATAATCCCTTTTATCAAGTTCCACGCGTACGTAGTCGCGGGCAAAAGCTAGTATTAAATAAATGACGATCCTGCATCACGCTATTAAGATTTTTCCTGACATCATGACCCCTCTCCATAAAAAACTTATTCTCAATACAAATCTACAATTTTATAAAAGTATAGAACCACGTATAGAACAGACTTGTTGAAAACAAACACAACAAATTTATTCCACAGCAAAATTAAGTAGACGTCAAGTGCCTACTTTATATTACTGAGAGCTAGGTCATAGTAAATTAGTTAAAGCAGTATATAGAATCCATATAAACGTCCAAAATTTTTTTACTGATATTTTATTCCAACCAGTCACTAGGTTTAGAACTTGACTCCGAGCAGAATCGACCCAAGTTGCTTTGTCAAATACTGTTGTATTTTTCAAGTGGAGTGACACCTTATAGCTGGGGTGTTAGTGCACGACACCTTGCACTTTGTGACTATGCGCTGAAACTTGGCACAGTTGATCCTTAGGTGGTCTTTAGTGAATTCAGACCGGTAGACGTCGATAGCCACCGCGCGTTTAGTGGGGGGGGGGGGGGGGGGGGGGGGGGAGTTCGACGCTGCCGCGCTTTAATTAATGCACCATTTCTCTAAAACTATACATAATATGGCATGTGATATATCATTTTCGGATAAATTAAGGATGAGAAATCTATTTTTTGGACAAAAATAATGCACTTTCTAACAAAAAAAAATTAAAAAGTAGAAAAAACTGAAAAACGTAATTTGTATTTTTTTATATAATTGCCAATTTTTTTAAAAGTATAACAGTAATCTCAAAACAAAAAATATAGTCGTAAAGCTAGACTTATGTTCTTTCTAAAAATATATAGTTTATTATATATATCTGTTGATCCATGGGAGATAATAAATAATATCAAGCGTAAGTCAGGGCGATCTCAATGCATGATCGTCCGTGAAGTAGGGTTTAGGTACTGTGTTAAGCAACATTCCTCTAAAACTATACATAATAGGGCATGTGATTTATAATTTTTGGTTAAATAAAGGATGAGGAATCTAT
This sequence comes from Apotomis betuletana, assembly GCA_932273695.1. Taxonomy (NCBI): domain Eukaryota; kingdom Metazoa; phylum Arthropoda; class Insecta; order Lepidoptera; family Tortricidae; genus Apotomis; species Apotomis betuletana. Next base: position 4,207,338 of record OW026303.1, on the reverse strand, counting down.
TTTTTAACAAAATAATGCACTTTTTTAACAAAAAAGATATTAAAAAGTGGGCTAAACTGAAAAATGACATTTGTGTTTTTGGCATAATTTCCAATCATTTTAAAAGTATAACATAAATCTCAAAACAAAAAATATAAACATAAAGCTAAACTTATGTAGTTTCTAAAGATATATAGTTTATTATATATATCTGTTGATACATGGGAGATAATAAATAATATTGAGCGTAGGTCAGGGTGATCTCAATGCATGATCGTCCGTGACGTAGGGTTTATAGTTTATGTTTTAAACACACAAAAAGTGCATATATTTTATTGTTTATGTCTCATAGTATTTTAAATGAAACTACGCAATGTAAATTAATTTATTGCATATATTGCAGGATCCACTGCTCTGACAGAGGTCTGAACATTTAAGCTGCCTTTTCTTGTGTTACGAGCGTGGGGTTCGTATTTGATAGAAAAGCACAAATTAATCCACAAATTAAACTCACGCTTTATTACACAAATTACGCACTCACTATTCACACGAACTGTACTTAAAGCGCACTATCACTTAAGACTCTTTCTCTCCGATTATCCTTGTACTAGCATTCGATCGCAGTTAAAATGTAACTAACTCACGCCGGCCATCGGCGCCTTATATATCCCGCGGAACCGTTCTGGACGCATTGTCCACACATATCGCGAATATTCTAGTAAGGTCCAGTGTGAGGGCCGAGAACATTCGAGGCCATATATGTCTCTCTCTAATGGTGCACTCTCTGTCACTCCCTTCTCGAATGTTCCGAGTATAGCTATCTCTTTCTAGTAGTCCTATCTCTGTCACACACTTCTCGAATGTTCCGAGTATAGCTATCTCATTCTACTAGTGCTATCTCTGTCACTCCTACGGGATATTTCGCCATATAACGATTTGTGCTTCAGAGGCCCATAAGGGGTCCTGAAAACGCCTGAAAACGGGTTTTCAGGTTATGGCGTCATCTGATAGAGGGTGCCCTGAAACGGACTGAAAACATGTTTCAGGCGCCTGAAAACGACGGCAACTTGGGTGAAATTTCGATCTTTAGATATGTGATAGAGCAACTTCTGAAACGGCCTGAAATGACTTTTCAGCCTGCTGAAAACGCCTCTAAAGCACTAAAATTGACGTTCAAAGTTTTTGAACTAACCTACCGGCGTAACACTACCCCCTCCTAAGACATGCTCGTCCCGAGCATCATTATTTCCGTGGTATCTGGCCAGCCGGTCAACATGAACAATCTTGCTCGGACTACGAGGATTCCGCTGGATTCGATACGTGACGTCGTTTATTTTGGTGACTACCTTGTAAGGCCCCTCCCAATTCGGAGACAGTTTCGGGGACTTTCCTACTCGTCGCATAGGGTTATGTAGCCACACCAACGAACCTTCCTCAAAACCCACTTGATAAGACTTCCGGTCATATCGGGTTTTCATCTTTATGCTAGCGTGGAGCCCGTGTTCACGTACCAGGCTGTGAACATCGTCAATCCGATCCCTCAAATCACTAGCATATTCTGTGATAGATCTCGGTGTATCAGGCGGACGTCCAGTCAGGAGATCTGCAGGCAAACGGAGTTCTCTTCCAAAGTTCGCATACGATGGAGTGACTGCCGTACTTTCGTGAGTTGCCGACCTATAAGACAACAGAAAGAGGGGGATATGCCGATCCCAATCTTTTTGGTGGCACTCAACGACCTTGGCTAGATGTCTCTCCAGTGTCTGGTTAAATCTCTCAACCATTCCATCTGACTGTGGATGATACGCCGTAGTCCTCGTCTTATGAATTCCCATTATGCGACAAGTCTCCTGAAAGACCGCAGATTCGAAGTTTCTTCCTTGATCACTGTGGATTTCGAGTGGCACTCCAAAGCGACAAAACACTTCGTTCACTAACTTTTCCGCTATGGTGACAGCTTCTTGGTTAGGAATCGCAAATACTTCAGGCCACTTCGTGAAGTAATCCATCACGACAAGAATGTACTTGTTTCCGGAGTCAGATGCTGGAAACGGTCCTGCGACGTCTAATGCAACCCGTTCCCAAGGTGCTCCAACGTTGTACAACTTGAGTGTTCCTCGGCTACGGGTATGCGGTCCCTTGACTGATGCACAGTTAGTGCATCGTTTACACCAATTTTCAACATCTTCTCGGCAGTGAATCCAATAAAAGCGTTGCCGAATTTTCATTAGGGTCCTTTTTACTCCAAGGTGTCCACCGGATGCTCCATCGTGAAAGCTTCTCAAAACATCTTTCACCCTTTTCTTTGGGACAACGACTTGCAGGTGAGCATCCTTCCCATTTGTTGATTCCCATTTTCTACATAGAACGCCATTATGCATAACCAAGCTATCCCATTGTGCCCAGTAGCTTTTTGTTACTGCACTCATCGGAGCTACATCACACCATCTTGGTTTAGGCGCACCAGCATTAATCCAATCAAAAATGGGTCTCACGTCAGGGTCCTCCTGTTGCGCTTGCTGCATGATTTCATCATTCCACTCGTCGCTAACCGTATCAGTTCTTATCATGCGAACACATTCCTTGTCTTCTTGTCTTGAGCAATGTTTACAGTCGTCCGCACAAGGTCTTCGTGATAGGGCGTCAGCATTTCCATGTGATTTCCCACTACGGTGTTCTATGATGAAATCATACTCCTGCAGTTGTTCAATCCATCTTGCCACTTGTCCCTCGGGGTTTTTAAATTCTAGCAACCACTTTAAAGCAGCATGGTCAGTTCTGATACGAAACTTCCTTCCCAGCAGGTATTTGCTGAAATGCTGTAACGTCTTGACAACTGCTAGCAATTCCCTCCGAGTGACACAGTAATTCCTCTCTGGTTTCGACAGTGACTTACTGAAATATGCAATCACAACTTCGTTGTCTCCTTTCTTTTGCGACAAGACACCTCCAATACCAGTGTTGCTAGCATCTGTGTCCACAATGAAATCCACTTCCGGGTCTGGATACCCCAATATTGGCGTTTCACAAAGTCTTCCTTTAAGCTCGTTGAAACTTGACTCACATTGTTCGTTCCAGTCAAATGATCGTTTTTCTTCCGTTAGTTGATGCAAAGGCTTTGCTATATCCGAGAAGTTCTTCACAAAACGTCTGTAGTATGAGCAAAGCCCCAAGAAGGCACGTACTGCAGTCTTGTCTTTTGGCGTCGGCCAATCCTTCACGGCGCTAATCTTCTCAGGATCTGTCTGGATGCCGTCCTTTGAAATCACGTGTCCCAAGTAATTCAATTTACGTTTGAAAAACGAGCATTTCTTCGGACTGAGTTTCAGATTTGCCCCTCGTAGTTTGGCTAGCACCTGCTCCAATTTATTCAAGTGGTCATCGAAGTCTCTACCAACGATAATGATGTCATCTAAATAGACCAAGCAAGTTTCTCCTAGAAGTCCAGCTAATATTTGTTCCATTAATCTCTCAAATGTGGCTGGTGCATTACACAGTCCAAATGGCATAACATTGAACTGCCAGAGTCCCTTGCCAGTAGAGAAGGCCGTCTTCTCTTTATCCTTGTCCTTGATTTCGACTTGCCAATAGCCACTTTTCAGATCCAACGTTGAAAACCATTTCATTCCGTTCAACGTGTCTAAGGTGTCGTCGATTCGAGGAAGTGGGTAGCTGTCCTTCTTGGTCACATCATTAAGTCGACGGTAGTCAATACAGAATCTCATGGTGCCGTCCTTCTTCTTAACCAAAACTACGGGAGAACACCACGGGCTTGTTGAAGGTTCAATAACGCCGCTTCTTCGCATTTCCTCGATCATGCCCTCAACCTCCTTCTCCCGAGCTACTGGAACTCTCCGAGGGCGCTGTCGAATAGGCATGGTTTCCCCAGTGTCGATCTCATGCTGAACCACTCCAGTTCTTCCAATGTCATCGTCATGCGAAGAAAAGACGTGGCGATATCGTAGCAGTAAGCTACGTGCCTTAAGGAATTCCTCCTCGGTAAGGTGCTCCCTGGAGTCGTTTAGTAACTTTTCAACATCCACTGAAGGCTTAACATGCCCAGGTTTCACGTTTACCTCAGATTCCCGACAGCTTCTTAACCAGGAAATTTCTTCGCATAATCCGACCAGCGTTCCTTTATTGAGGACGCATTCTGTGTCGCTTGGATTAAGGATCCTTACAAATGCTGTAGACGCTGTGGTTACCATCGTACGGGCTGTTATCCACGGCTTATCAGCATCCAACCTTTCCACCACCACACAGCGGTGAGATTGCGGCCTTGTGGAGTTCGGCAATTTCACAGGAACTAAAACCTGCGACCTTGGTTGAAGAATGGTTCTCCTGGTACAGTAGACATTTCCATTTACTCCACCTTGTATAGGAATCTCATTAACTCCAAACTTTAGAACTCCAACCTTCAAGTCGATTTTACAGTCATATCTCCTCATAAAATCCAATCCAATAATACAGTCGTCCACGATGTTAGTAACGATCACTTTATGCCAGTATTCTCTTTCACCTATTTTCATAGCCAACCCTCGCTCCCCTTGGACGGAAATGTACTGGCCGGTAGCGGTCTGCAGCTGAAGATGCCTAGGTCGGACTAGATGATCTCCGGTCAGGTGTTTCAGTAGCCGAGAGCTGATCACCGTCCGAGAAGCTCCGGTGTCTATGGTAAGGAGACATGGTATTCCACCAATTTCTCCTTTGACGACCAGACTATTCCCGTCGTTCGCCTGTGAGATCATAATTGGGACATTTCGACCACCAGCCAGCACTCGTCCCATAGTCCTGGCTTTTATTCGTTTCCCTGTTGGGGCTCTGACTCCACAGAGCCTATTGCCCTCGCCATTTGAACGGGGTCTCTGTCCCTTCTATTCCTTTTCGGACAGCCTGACTGCAGGTGACCACGTTCTCCACATTGGTAACAACGTGGCCCGAATTCGCGCCGAGAATCTACCGGCTTCGTAGTCGACACTTCTCGCACCCTGAAAGGCCTGGATGAGTCCTGTCGTACAGCTTCCACCTCGAGAGCGTGGGCTACGGCATCTTTCAGGCTGCCGTGATGTCCCAATCGCACGGCTGCCCTCACTTCCAGATCCCGGATCCCATCGATGAAGGCCTGCACCAGCATACTGTCCACAAAGGATGCTGACGTACGTTGATAGGCCTTCCTAACCAACTTCTCGATTTCCAAGGCCCACTGTTGTAAGGACTCGTTACGTCCTTGCGTCCTATCCTTTAACTGAGCTCGGTATACGTGCTCCAGGTGACTGTCGCCGTAACGTGCCTCCAAGGCTTCCAGAAGGCGGTCGTACGTCCGGTCGTTCCCCAGAGCTTCGAGTATGGTAAGGGCCTCGTCGCGCAGCGCCAACGTCAGTGCTGTCCTGGCTTGCTCCTTACTCCAGCCATTAGCCTGGGAAACGGACTCAAACTGCAGCTTATAGGCGGTCCACGATGAAGTACCATCAAAGGGGGGCACTTTGAACCTGCCACCTCCAGCCACCGATGCGACGGGTACACAGGTGCTCGTACCACTAGCCACTTTAACTTCTAATTTCTGGAGGCGGTTTTTATGGGCTTCGACGTCCTCCTTGACAGTTTCCACCTTTTCATCGACCTGATGGACTCGACTTTCCAATTTTATGTCCATGTCGGCCAGTTTTTCCTGTACCTCAAGCATTTCATTCTTCCATTGTGTCATGGACTCGTGTACCTCACGGAGCATTCGAGCCTGTTCCTCCTGTTGTTCCCGAAGGATTCGTGCCTGTTCATCCTGTTTCCTCGCCTGTTCGTCCTGTTTCCTCGCCTGTTCGTCCTGTTTCCTAGCTTGTTCGTCCTGTTTCCTAGCTTGTTCGTCCTGTTTCTTCGCCTGTTCGTCCTGTTTCCTCGCCTGTTCATCCTGTTTCCTCACCTGTTCGTCCTGTTTCCTCGACTGTTCTTTTAGGAGGACAAAGATGGCGTTGAGGTCCACTCCCTGTGCAGGTTGAGCAGGTGATTCCGAGGAACCAGGCGTAGAATCTCCAGGTCCAGAAGTTTGGCTTCGCGTCGTCACTCCTTTCGGCTCGGTTTCTCGTGGCATTAAAGGCATTTTCTATCCCACTTCTGACACCAAATGTTACGAGCGTGGGGTTCGTATTTGATAGAAAAGCACAAATTAATCCACAAATTAAACTCACGCTTTATTACTAAAATTACACACTTACAATTCACACGAACTGTACTTAAAATCTACTAATTAACACAAACACACTATTACACAAATTACGCACTCACTATTCACACGAACTGTACTTAAAGCGCACTATCACTTAAGACTCTTTCTCTCCGATTATCCTTGTACTAGCATTCGATCGCAGTTAAAATGTAACTAACTCACGCCGGCCATCGGCGCCTTATATATCCCGCGGAACCGTTCTGGACGCATTGTCCACACATATCGCGAATATTCTAGTAAGGTCCAGTGTGAGGGCCGAGAACATTCGAGGCCATATATGTCTCTCTCTAATGGTGCACTCTCTGTCACTCCCTTCTCGAATGTTCCGAGTATAGCTATCTCTTTCTAGTAGTCCTATCTCTGTCACACACTTCTCGAATGTTCCGAGTATAGCTATCTCATTCTACTAGTGCTATCTCTGTCACTCCTACGGGATATTTCGCCATATAACGATTTGTGCTTCAGAGGCCCATAAGGGGTCCTGAAAACGCCTGAAAACGGGTTTTCAGGTTATGGCGTCATCTGATAGAGGGTGCCCTGAAACGGACTGAAAACATGTTTCAGGCGCCTGAAAACGACGGCAACTTGGGTGAAATTTCGATCTTTAGATATGTGATAGAGCAACTTCTGAAACGGCCTGAAATGACTTTTCAGCCTGCTGAAAACGCCTCTAAAGCACTAAAATTGACGTTCAAAGTTTTTGAACTAACCTACCGGCGTAACACTTGCAATTGCACCAGCCAACTTGCACCTAAAAAATTCCAGACATTACATGCTCCTGCATCAACAGGCAAGCCTGTCCATGTAGGCTCCCAGTTGTTGTTGACCTTCGTCCAACCCCAAGTAGTTACCGCAAGTGCGTGATAACTGACCCCAAACGCCCACCTCTTAATAAATACCGATACTGAGTGGCTTTGGTCGGTGGGAGGTGTTTTATCTGCTGGTCTATCTTGGTAAAAATATATATTTGGGGCTCATTCACTGAAGTACATGAAGCTGATCTGAAATAATAATTATGATATACAATATTCTTTTTTTCAGTTTTGAGATCCTATTATTCTATTATATCAGTTTCAAAAGCAGAACTACTGACCTATCGTATGATGTTAAGACGTATTTTTTGATGGAAGCCATTACCTCCTCAATGCGTCGCTTGATCGCTAACTCGAAACCTACAGTAGGTAGGTCAGGAAAGGCTTCCGTGCTTGAAAAGTACTTCTCTTTCCTTTACCATTGAACCAATCACCTGCCATATTATGTATAGTTTTAGAGAAATGTTGCATTAATTAAAGCGCGGCAGCGTCAAACTTCCCCCCCTCCCCCCCATTAAACGCGCGGTGGCTATCGATGTCTACCGGTCTGAATTCACTCAAGACCACCTAAGGATCAACTGTGCCAAGTTTCAGCGCATAGTCACAAAGTGCAAGGTTCCCATACAACGGCGTGCATTATCAACCCAGCTATTAGGAAATAAATATCTTAAGAACACGAACGCATGTTTTTCTTTGTATCCTATGAGCAAACGTCGCACTCGACGAGGGGATATGCGTTTGCAATAAAAACCGGCCAAGTGCGAGTCAGACCCGCTCATAAGGGGTTGCGTACCATCAAATAAAAAAATTACAATAAAATCACGTTTGTTGTATGGGAGCCACACTTAAAATATTAATTTTATTCTCATATTTGGTGTTACAGCGGCAATAGGAACATCATCTGTGAAAATTTCAATTGTCTAGCTATTACGGCTCATGAGATACACAATCTGGTGAGAGACAGACAAACAGACGGACAGACTGACGGACAGTGGAGTCTTAATAATAGGGTCCCGTTTTTACCCGTTGGATACGAAACCCTGGAAAAACATTCTAATTAACGAATATTTGTACTTAGTATATAATATACTTGTTGTCATATCGCAATAAACTACATTAGATTATTCATATTGTAGCGTATTAATTAAACACCAACTTGATTCGTAAATAGTTATTTATATAGAACACATTGGTAAATTGCTAGTGCAGTAGTTTTGTATAAGATGCCATGTTTGTAGCACCCTGTCATTTGTCGCTGGGGTGTGTTGTTAGTACGGGTATTGTCCAAAACGCCCTATACCAACACATATTTATTTAGGTAATTCTGAAGTGAGGTTTAGTTAAGATACTGTTCTGCTTAAGTAAATATACTTCTTGTGGTCAGGTCTTGGTAAATAGCCGTGTTCTTGTGACGAATTCCTTTCCCAGAGACTTGAATTATAGAGGTCTAAGGCTGAGACTGGGTAAAATGGAAGGAATAATCGACGTGGGTCTTCGACAAAATTCCAAGGGTTCTCGGCCCGTATTAGATTAGGTACTGTGATAAATTCTGTAACCTTTTCTTACTAAAACTATGGATTACGTTACACATTTGATAACGTTTTAATAAAATCTTTACTGATTGAGAATTCACCTTACGATACCGATCACGATACCGATCACGATACCGATCACGATACCGATCACGATACCGATCACGATACACGATCACGATATTTATCATAAAAAGATACAATTCAGAAGTTACCAAAAATTAATATCGGTTATTATGTATGAATAAAGTACCGGATTTCAATTCATGTTTCAAATAGCAACCAAACTGAAATACGATAGTTTTTTTTTTCGATCGGTTTTTTTCTAAGGCTAACTAAAAAATTCCGTTGTACGACAAACATTAACGACACAATAATGAATCTCAAAACAGTACCTTAAGGTAGGTACATTTGGTTAATTTGTCGTCGTACAATGGAAATATTTACACAAATTTTAATTAAATGAGTTAAGGTAGCAAACTTTTTGGTCTTCACCCATTTATTTAGCGTTTAGCGTTTTCCGGCCAGGGCAAATATTTGTGTCATGAACTCGAATATTTGTGCTTGGGTCATGGTTGTTCTATGTATTTGACTATACATATATTTATCTATATAAGTATGTTTATCGTCGTCTAGTACCCATAACACAAGCCTTCTTGAGCTTAATTTGGGAAAAGATCGATTTGTGTGAGGTTGTTTGATATTTATTATAATTATCTCTTAAAGATACTTAAACATAACCACCCAAGTAGAACACAGCCTGCATCACTTATATAAGCTTTATACAGCGTAAATTAGAGTTATAATAGATGTATACTAAGCTCATATACAGCTGTTTGCTACCTGTGTATACAATATTTAACCCTTTAGTGGGTAACGGCAAGATATTTGCCGTCATACGACTCAGATATTTTTTTTTTTTCTCAATGAACGTGTTGTTAGTTAATATAACTTTTGGTTCGCATAAGAGAATATACTCGTACTAATTTACGAAAAAAAGAATAGCAGATAAACGTTATTCCAACCCATGTTAAATGATGATTCTTAGGCCTGAACTTAGATTTTTAACTATTCCTTACAATTGAACAAAAATGTTTGTAAATAAAATTTTGTTTGCTGGATTTATCCGATAGTCACAATTCTCTACTTTCAGAGACAAGATTGGCGATATAAAGTTTAAAGAAAAAAAATCTGTTATTTGATAATTAAAAAAAATTAAGACGGCAATATATTTGCCACTATCCGTTAAGTGTCTGGTATTTATTAAAGGAAAGGGTGGGTTAGGCTACAATTGTTATTGATTTATATATGGAGCAATAGCTTAATTCAATACTTCAAATTTGCCTTTTACCTTTATTGCTGAATTAGCCGTGTTAGTGAGAAATGACAACGGAAGAAAAAAAATCTCGCAAAAAAAGTGTTGATTGTTCGTGCGTGCAATCTTATAATATAAAATATTGTTGTTGCTTAACTCGCAGGTTAGGTATTTTTAATTTTATAAAAAGGTTTGTTATAACTTTATACCTTCAGGCATTTTCTCTTTCAATGTCTATGTATTTAAAAAATCCTTTTGTTTCGTAAGTCGCGTGATCCGTCAGTGTGTTACTTAACAGAAGTCATGAATATGATATTGAAAAAAAAAATGAATTTTAAGACGATGGCCATTCAGAAAATATACAAATAATAAAAGGTCAAAAATTGGATGCGAGACTTGTAAAGTCCCACTTTGTGCTGTCCCATGCTTCAGAGATTTTCACGTTTTGAATTAAGGTCGGGCAGCTACGGGACCCTGACTATAAGCATGGCCCGATATGCTCTTGCCCGGTTATTTATTTGAAAGAATACAATACAATACAATACAATACAATACAATAATTCTTTATTGCACACCAACAAGAAAAATGTTACAATTGAAACCTTAATTTATAAATGGTAGACAATAGGCGGTCTTATCGCTAAAGAGCGATCTCTTCCAGACAACCTTTGGTTAGAAGAATAAGTAAAAATAAACAATGAAAGAGTAGGTGGTGAGATAAAAAATCAGCAACATAAATAACATAAAGTATAAGTCATACACATACTTAAATAAATATATATAAAGATAAACATACATATATACAAATAATATACATATATATAATATAGGCAAAAATACACATATACACAAGAAAAATAATAAAAACAACACAGCTGATATAACTTAGCTAAGAAAATTCAGTTTTAAGTTAAATAAAGATTTTAATTATTTCTTATTATCTATTGGTTTTTAATTTATTTATTTTAGATACGTCGTGCCACCCGTAGTTCCCCCGGCAAACTGACATGACGGTCTTGTCACTTAATGCCCTTGGCTGATAGCGGCAAACATATTGCCGTCTTATAATTCGGAAACCCTGCAATAATATATACATTTCTCTTTCTCAAAAATCATAAAAAAAAACATTCATGCTGTGCGTATCGTTAAAGTTCTCGATTCATTGCTTTAAAAAAATAATGGTCAAAGGGTTAAACAATTTGCGGTTTAAATATTATTACAATTCTCATAGGTACTTTTAAGTTGAAAAAAATATTTGACGTAATATCTTGTTGAATTCCAGCTAGTCCCGGAATTTCTTATTAAATTTAGGTACAGTTATATTTCTAACGTCTTTTTTGTGGATCATAAATTAAGGTTAGTTCGGTACCTGTGTAAAAGAATTTCATTAGGACTAAAAATGTCAGGTTCCAAGAAGTCATTTGTATAAAACCGGGCAAGAGCGTGTCGGGCCACGCTCAGTGTGGGGTTCCGTAGCCGAAATGACAAATATACGGGGTGGATTTTGACTAGGGACCTTTGCGGATATATTGCATCGTTGAAGTGATACACAGTCGGTTTATGTGTAGAAACTTAAACGAAGTAATCAATTGGAGTAGTAGGGCTACCGTCTTGCCTGCTAACCCACCGCCAAACAGCAATGTTCGCATTGTTGTGTTCCGGTGTGGGGGTAAGATAGCCGGTGAACTTACTAGCATAGAGGCATTCTATCTTCGTCCTCCGGGTAGGCAAGCACTTGTGACTCCTCTGGTGTTGCAGGTGTTTATGGGCGACGGTAATCGCTTTCCATCAGGCGATACGTTTGCTCGTTTGCCCCCTATGATATAAAAAAAAAAAAAAAAAAAAAATGCAAGATGGCTAGATTAAAGAATCGCCGTCGGGAAAACTCGGGATGTTACGTTTATTTCCGAGAGTTGTTGTCATCGTACTGATGTAAGAATGACACATAAATGACAAATAAACCAGATAAAATGCATAAATATGAATATCAGTTATTTACTTTATTACAAATGATACATACGGTGTTCAAATGTTCCTCCGTGTCTTATATTCCAGTGAATGAAGGGGTTTTACCTTACAAACGGTCCGGTAGTTTTGAATTTTTGATATGTTGTCTAGGATGATTAGTAAGTGTTTAAAAATGCAGAATATTTGCCGCTGTAAAAAAAGAATAATTATGCATTTATGCATTACTATTGTCAATATTGTCATGTTCTTTGACTAAATTTTATTTTGTCTTAGGTAATAATTGATTTACGATTTTATGAGATTTCTACAGGTAACAAGGGAATCGGGGAATGTCGAAAGTTCTGTCAGTCCGGAGTAGCATACCTAGTTTTCTTATACCATGATCAGCATTACTTGAAATTGACATTTACAGTGCTGCCACCTCTACCTATAGTTCGTGCACGATCCTTTTAGCAATGCTTTTAGTATTCAATTTTGCACTTAACATTCCAATGTGTGCTCCAGCTTACAGAGACCTTTTTTCTTTTCAATTTTTTTTTTATTATGACAAATACATTGATAATTTCAACCAGCTTTTTGAAGTGAATAATACTTTTCCCCAAGTTCTAGGTAGTAACATCGCTATTTCATGATTTAATTGCGTGCAGTCGAAAATAAGTTGAAAAAACTAATTTTCCGCGTGAATTTTGTCAATTTCGAGTAGTTTTTGAAACTATTTTTTTGCGGTATCCACTCAGTGGATAGTTTGGCCCAACGTTCCGGATGCATTCGGCAGACGTGTCCTGCCCAGTCCCACTTGAGCTTGGCGGCCTTGACACCCACATCTGTAATGCCTGTTTTGGAGCGCAGTTCGGTTTTTCTGACACGATCAGTCCTGCGAACTCCAAGTATGCTGCGCTCCATCGCTCGCTGGCAAACCTTGAGTCGCGACTTCTGAGCTTCCGTTAATGACCAAGTTTGGGCGGTTAGGATAGGAAGGATACACATATCGACGAGTTTGCGCTTCAGAGTCAATGGAAGGTTCCCCTTCATTAGCGGCTTCATGGACCAGAAGCTCTTCCAGGCATTTTCGATGCGTCGATTGATTTCTTTAGACTGCCTGTTTTCGAAGGATGCTATCTGGCCCAAGTATATATACTCGTCGACGTATTGTATATCTTCCCCATCTACCTTTACCCTACGTTTCACGCTATTGGTCATTAACTGTGTCTTTGCCCTGTTCATTTTGAGTCCGACTTCAAGACTTGCCGTGCTCAGTTCTTGCAACATTTGCTCTAGATGGGGTGCCGTGGGAGAATAAGACAATGTCATCTGCAAAACGTAAATTGGTTAGCTTTTTGCCACCTATATCGATGCCCATTGTTTCCCAAGAGGTCGCCAGCTTTTGGAAGATCTCTTGTAGGCAACTTGTGAACAGCTTTGGAGATAGCGGATCTGTTTAACTCCTTTTTCAACGCGAAATTTAGGGCCGTACACACTGTACAAAATGGAGTTATAAAGGTTTGTTAAATAGGGCAGTAAGATGGTTTTTCCAGTTTTAAGTGCTTCCGTTGAGACACCATCATCTCCAGGGCTATTCTGATATTTTAAACTCTTGAGAGCGGCATTGACTTTGTAACCTGTTATGGGAGGGATGGTGTCGGGACAGGAGTAAGTTTCATTTGATGATACAGAAACAGAAGGGTCCGAATACAGCGCAGAGTAAAATTTTGTACAAATGTCAGTGACTTTGTCTCTACTGCTATATTTAATCCCATTCTCGTCCCGTAAGTTCGTGATCCACGCCCTGTCTTTTTTCGCTCCATTTTTGGCTGCTCTGAGAGAAGTGTTTGTTTTTATGGCTATTTCTACTAACTTTGTATTAAAATTCCTAATGTCTCGTCTTATACTGCGCTTCACCTGTTTATCTAGAATTGCGTATTGTTCTTTGTTGGATCTGTTTTGCTCTCTGCATTCTATTAAATTGAGTGTGACCTGTGTTAGCTTATTGCTGTTATTTTTTGGTTTTTTGATTTTGGTATTTGCTACTTTGATGCTGTTTGTGATGTTATTGTATTGTGTCTGTACATCGGTGTCGGTATCAAGAGCACTAAATTGGTTACTCAATTCTAAACAAAATTGATCCTGGTTTGTGATAAGAGTATCTTTACTGAGGCGTTTAATTTGTTTCAAAAATAGCTGTTGTCTATGAATTTTTAAATCGAGTCAAAGTTTCGCTCTTATTGGTCTGTGGTCGGAAGAAAATTTTATTTTATTGAGTACAGAGACATCCTTTACTATGTCTGAGTTGGATGATAAAATAAAATCTATTAAACAAAAATTATCAATGAAAAATTCAAACTGTAGGTTTCAAATATATACCAATAAATCCCAATAGCCTTGTTCTAGGTAGTAAGAGTAGTAACATAAATAACATGTTAAGAAACATGTCATAGAGAAAATGTCTAAAACAATCAGCATTTTTAAGGGAAAACTATTACGGTTAACACTTTATACTCCCGCGGTTTGTACACATAATTAACATTCTCTTTACATTAATTTGACAAAGCGTTGAAAAGGTTCTTTCTGTAGTCTTTATTCCGCGGGTAAGATTTTTAAAGGCCACGTCTTTTTTGCTATACATAATAACCTACATATAATACATAACATTTCCTCTTTGATGTAGAACAACCCTTTTCTTAAACCTAATTTACCCAATGAAATCTTGAAAGACATCATAATATACGAGACGTCATAAGCGACCCTCATCAGTTAAGATTACGCAACCGGGAGAAAATAAATGTATGAAAACCCATTATTTCATAGGGAGCGAATATTTTTTTTATGAAACATGAAGTTTTTATTAACATTATGGAAGCGGGCAAAAATGCGTTTTCATACATTTATTTTTCCCCTAGGGACCGAATATATATAATTATTTTTTAATTTAAATTGCAAATCATTAATTAAACTAGATAGAGTTGGGCAAAAAATTATCTATTTACGACTAACCGGGAAGATCATTTAATCATATTTTATTTGAAATAACTAAATAATCCGTCATTTTTAGGGTTCCGTAGTCAACTTATAGTTTCGCCATGTCCGTCTGTCCGTCCGCGGCTTAGCTCCGTGATTATTAGTACTAGAGAGCTGAAATTTGGTGTGAGTATGTGTATGTATCACGCCGACAAAACTGTAAAATAAAAACTTAAAAAAATACTTTTTTTCGGGTACCTCTCGTACACCTAAAGTGGGGGTGATTTTTTTTTCGTTCCAAATAAGTGTGTGGGGTGTTGTTGAATAGATATTTTAAAAATAATAGGGGTATCCAGTCTCCAAACATTATTTTTTGATAAAGTCAGCAGTTTTGTCAATATTCTCTCCAGAAAACCAAAAAATAGCGTCCCTAACTCTACTTTTCAACCATGCATCAAAAAATTATGGAAAAAATCATGAAAATGAGGCCATATAACTAATTTCAATGAAAACTATATTGAATAAAATCGGTGGAATCGTTTTTGAGTTATCGCAAAATTTCATAATTTTCTTTAAAATGACGTAAGTGCCGCGCGGTGTCCTTATACTTCGAACGTTACACATATTAGTTAAGTGCCATACCGCATTAACAGTCCGCCTCAATCTGGCGCGTATAATCGATAACTTCCAGAAGGTAAAGAAGAAGGGTCTATTGTGACGGATGGGCAACTACGGAACCCTACACTGAGCGTGGCCCGACATGCTCTTGGCCGGTTTTTTATTTTGGATTTATCTAGATGAGTTTCATTTTTATCTAGATAATAAATTATGTAGAACTAGAAGTGGTCGGCCATGATGAAATGAAAATAACCTACAACAAAAGTAATTCATATTTTGTACTTATTTAAATATATGAAGGTTGTCTGGAAGAGATCGCTTTTTAGCGATAAGACCGCCTATTGTTTAGCTCTATTGTAATGATAAGTGTTATCTGTATTTGTATTTCTTTCTTCCTGAGGTGTGCAATAAAGAGTATTCTATTCTATATGAAATCTACCTACATCTACCCGCTTGCACTAGTGCAGAAAACATCTTTTTCGTGAGCTCTTCTGATACTTATCTAATTCTCGCATTAAGTCGAAGTTTAACAGTTGTTTTGGTCTTAAAAACATTGTGGAGGACAAATACTAGTGAAATGTGTTTTTGGTTTCTTAATTAAAGTTCAATATTAAGGACTATAAACGATTTTAAGTGCAATAAGATTACAAGCCACCGCCAGTTATTGCAGTGCAAAGTGCTAAATCCGAAGAAGTCATAAGCGCCGCGAATTTCATGGCGCTTACGATCTTATTCATGCGACTTCTGAGCTAGCAGATAACAGTGCCTTAGACTAAGTGAATATTTTGTGTGCTGGTGATTTTAAGCTGCATAGTCAAGGCATCTAAGTTCA
Source organism: Apotomis betuletana (assembly GCA_932273695.1). Lineage (NCBI taxonomy): Eukaryota > Metazoa > Arthropoda > Insecta > Lepidoptera > Tortricidae > Apotomis > Apotomis betuletana. The sequence goes on along the minus strand of OW026303.1, from coordinate 4,191,110 downwards.
ATATAGTGTAACCGTGTGCGCGTTGGCAGCTGTTGTTCTGATTTTAGTAATCATTTAGTTATAATAAACGAGCAATATACAACAATGGCATCGGGAACACAGTCTTGGGGGTGTTGTAATGAAAACGACGCAGATGAGCAGTATATTACTTGCACTGGCACCGGTTGCAACTTAGCATATCATTTGGCATGCTTAACAAGTTCTGGTTTGAATAAAAACTCAAAAATCCCGTCTAATTGGAAGTGTCCCGCTTGCACAAACAATGGTCCGAAATTATCAAAACAGGACTCCACCCCTGTGCGTAATGTTTCTACTACAAGAGGGAATAAGCGGCCTGCCCTCAACTCGCCCGAGTCCGCGTCCGTGAGCTCGGCCGAGGTTCGAAACATTGTGCAAGACGTTATCAAAACGGAATTTAGCGCAATGATCAAAGAATTAAAGAATAACATGGTTAGTATTGTGAACAAAGAGATGGGGCCATTGAAACAGGCGATGCAAGATATACACGACTCGATGACCTTCATGAATTCAAGGTTTGAGGAAATTGAGGTCGAGCAAGCTGACGCTAAAACAAAAATGAGTGACTTGCAGGCTGAAAATCTCAAAATGAAGGCTGAAATTGTGGAGCTAAACCAGCGTCTCAACAATCTTGAACAGCACGCGCGAGCAAATAACTTAGAGATACAGTGCGTGCCTGAAAATAAACAAGAAAACTTATACACTCTCTTAAATAATTTGGCTGCCGCCGTGGGATCTACGCTAAAAGACAGTGACATTATGTACTGCACTCGTATAGCCAAACTACGTAAGGAGAACACGCGTCCCAGGTCAATTGTAGTACAGCTGGCCTCGCCGAGAGTTCGTAACGAGCTTTTAGCAGCAGTTATATCCTTCAATAAAGCAAACCCGCAAAACAAATTAAACAGTGAGCATATCGGCCTGCAGGGCCCTAAGACCGCCGTGTATGTCATGGAGCACCTCACTCCCGCGAACAAGGCCCTGCACGCCGCCGCCAGGAAGAAGGCCAAGGAACGCGGATACGAACATGTGTGGGTGCGCGATGCCAGAATTTACGCTAGGAAAACCGACGACTCAGACGCTATATACATTAGAAACCCTGACAGTGTGAATAAAATAATATGAACGTGTTCTTTTAAATTATATTTATTGTGTGTTTGCTTGATACCGTATGACTAAATTAATTGATTAAAATTCCAGCTTAAAATATACTATCAAAACAGTCGTGGATTACGAACGAAAACTCATAGCTTCTATTGTAATACTATTAGCAACGATTATGATATTATTATACTTACTGAGACCTGGCTTAATAGCTCTGTACTAAGCAGCGAGTTGTTTGACAAACGTTACGTTGTGTATAGAAGAGATAGAGAGCAGGCTAGTACGCAGAGTGGTAAGGAGGGAGGTGGAGTGCTTATTGCTGTGCATAAAGATATAAAATCGAAACGTTCTACTAACTGGGAAAGCAATTTTGAAGATCTCTGGGTTATAGTTGATATCCCCGCGGCCGAACCTTATCGTCAAATAGCTCTTTGCGCTGTATACCTCCCTCCGCCTGTCTTGCGCTCGAACCTTACGATCCTTCTAGATCATTATAGTTTAATTATGGAAAATATAAATTCACATGTATGTATTTTCGGTGACTTCAACCTGGGTAACATCAACTGGCAACTTATAAACGAATCAGACGTCGGTTATGTAGTACCTAATACTAGTGAGCTTCTTATAGATTTTATCAATGTCAATAAATTAAAACAATACAATAATGTAATCAATTGCTCTGACCGTATACTTGACCTTGTTATATCCACATTAGCTTCATGTAGTGTTGATAAAAGTACAAACTGTTTGAGTAACATTGACCAATTTCACCCCCCCCTTGATATAATCATAGAATTTGTTAAAGAATGTAGATTACCGTATAACAACGCATGTTATAGACCAAATTATTATAAAGCTAACTACGACTTGTTACGCAAAGATTTAATGACTTATGATTGGGAAAATCTTTTTGAGGGTGTTCATGTTGACGGAATGCTTGGGATTTTTTATGAGATTCTTGCAAAGGTGATTGAGCAACATGTGCCAATTACTAAACTTAAAAATAATAAATTCCCACCATGGTTTGATCATAAACTAATAAAAATTTCAAATGAAAAAAATAAAATCAGAACCCGTTACAATAAATATAAAAATCCCTTAGATGCACTAGAACTAAAGCTAATAACTAAACGTCTCAATAAATTAACAACTACCAGGTACAATGATTACATACGTAAAACAGAGGACAGGCTCAGCGAAAATCCCAAGCTATTTTGGTCACATGTCAAAGTAAAACGGGGTGGCTCAAGTGTATATCCGTCTGCAATGACAGATGGCAAAGTCACTACGTCAAAGAGTACCGAAATATGCGAGATGTTTGCTTCCTATTTCTCCACAGTATATACTCAGGACAGCCATTCTGCAAATGAATTTGATAATAGGTCATTGAGAACTTTAGAAAATAATAGCTTGAGTCTGGCTGCTCCCAGCATCGATGATGAGGCTTTGCTAAGTAAACTAAAGGGCGTTGATCGTTCTAAAGGCGCAGGGCCTGATGAAATCCCCCCAATCTTTATACATTCATGCGCAATGGAGTTAGTACGGCCGCTTAGTATAATATATAACAAATCCTTAACAAGTGGAGTATTTCCAGCTCGATGGAAAACTGCAAAGGTTGTACCAGTATACAAGTCTGGCGACGAGGGCTCTGTTTCTAATTACAGGCCTATATCTATATTATGTTCGTTTGCGAAGATTTTTGAATCACTTATTTGCCCATATATTCAAAGCCATTTAAAATTGTATTTAAGTGACTTTCAACATGGATTTGTTAGTGCCAGATCCACAGCGACAAATTTGGTCACATTCACAGAGCTTCTTTCACATGCAGTAGATTCTGGTAAACAAATGGATGTAATTTACACAGACTTTAGCAAGGCTTTCGACAAAGTTAGTCATAAAATCTTATTAAATAAGTTATCAGCATACGGGTTTGGCGTAATAGTGGATTGGTTAGAGTCTTACTTAACGGATAGATTATTTTATATAGTTGTTAATGGCTTTCAGTCTCAATCACACATCATAACATCAGGGGTTCCACAAGGATCCCATCTGGGTCCAATTCTGTTTAATCTATTTATAAATGACATTCCAGATTGTTTTTTGTACTCAAAAATCTTTATGTATGCCGATGATTTGAAGTTTGCTCGTGTTGTGGATACTGCTAGTGATGTCGATTTGTTACAAGGTGATTTAAATAGGCTAGTTGACTGGTGTAATAATAACCAAATGATATTGAATGCTAAGAAATGTGTACATATAAAGATAACTAGAAAAAATAACTTAATTCAGTCTCAATATTATATTCATAACGATAAGCTTGAAGAGGTGTCCACAATACGTGATTTGGGTGTAATATTTGATCAAAAACTTACATTTGTTCCTCACGTTGAAAATATTATTAAAAGAGCATCAAGGATGTTGGGGTTCGTTATAAGAAATGCTAAAACATTTAATCGTAGTAGAACAAAAATATTATTATACAATAGCCTAGTAAGAAGTATCGTAGAATATTGTAGTATGGTGTGGCGTCCACACTTTGCTACACACTCTTTACGCTTAGAGCGTGTACAGAAGCGATTTGTGCGACATCTGACATTTTCAGCTGGTAAAGCTAAAGAATTAACCTCATACACGGAAAGGCTGAAGCTTTTCAGGATGGAGTCCTTAGCATTGCGCAGAAATATCGCCGATGCATTGTTCCTGCGCAAGCTCATACGAAATGAAATTGACTGTCCACAACTATTAGCTTTATTGTCTTTCAGAGCCCCATCTCGATTGCCCCGCTATCCTATCACGCCCCTATGTCCACCTCTTAGACGAACTGTTCTCGGCAGCAACTCACCTGTACCAAGGCTTTGTAAAACCCTTAATAGCTGTCATGAGACGGATGTGCACTTTGACTCGACGCAGCAATTTAAAAAAACTATTCATAAATGTCTAGGAAAAACCTTTCATAAATAAAAAGCTTAGGCCAGTTGAGCATAACTTACATTTAAGTATAATTAGTGTTAAGTAGGTAATAATTTTAACTAGTTTTATAATAAAACGCATGCGGTGTTTACCTATAAGTGATTGTTACACTTAGATAATGGCAGAAATTGTGTTACATTGTAAGTATTTAGTGTAAACAATTGTTGGTGAACCAAATAAATAAATAAAAAAAAAAAATAAAAAAAATATAAATATATGGGATTTTTTTCTTCTGTAGTAGCTATTCAACACACTTATGGAAAGAAACATACACTGTTGACTAATCGAGTCGACATCAAGTCGACACTGAGATGTAATTGGTATACAGCCTGTTTAAGCCTGTGATTATTTTATTGCATGTTGAAAAAAGAAGAGTTGAAAAGAGAACTAGCACACGAGGCCAGTTATCTTCATCTAGATAATTAATTATGTAAATAAAAAAGTTGTCAACGCACTATTTGTGATTTAATTTATTTTCGAATAAATTCAATTGAAATTATTTAATTTGAAATAATTATCTAGATAAGACATTATCTAAATACGTAACGCTCAACTCTGCTAGAATCTTAATTTTGTGTAACTTATTGTTACACAGGTATCTAGCAGCTAGATACCTGTGTAACAATAAGTTACACAAAATTAAGTAACTTATTGTTGTTAGATTTTCTTGTTAATCCTATTAAATTACTTGTTATTTTGCAAGTGTATTTTAATTATTTCCTCACATCGTTTGAGCAAAGCACTATATATACCGCGGCGGAACGGGGATTTCTTCGCATCTTTGGCAAAACCACCTCGTCAGGAAATTCCCTACTTTCCGGGCCTCGGCAATAATGTACTATTTCGTCATTGGTGGTAGTAGTAGTATAAAGTAGGCAGTGTCTTAATAGACACTATTATTTCTTCATAGAAACGGTATATTATGATTATGAGGTCTGCTATGTCCTATTAAACCTTAAAAAAAATATAAACACGCGTCAAACAAAAAATTATAAAGTCCGGCTCAGAGGCACTTAAACAAAGGGTTCGTTCACAAACCATTGCCTACTAACAATACCATTGAATTATTTTAAATTGAAGACTAACTTGAATTGTCTCTTTCACAATAAACAAAGCAAGGCTGTTTATTCATTCTGGAGTGGAAATAAAATATTTAAGCCTTTACACGTGGTTTATATAACCTGCGTTTACTCTTTATTTAGGAACTAGCTTTTGCCCGCGACTACGTCCGCGTGGAACTTGGAAGTATGGAAGCAACCTCGTACAACACGATAGATATCCATATCCACCTAATCACCTTAATTAATAAAAGGGATTATTAAAAGCGCCTAAGCAAATGTAAGAGCAATTGTGCTTTTGGTCTAATAATTACATTTCCTACAGGGTCATCAATGTCATCATGAATTACTTACTCACTTTTCAATTTTTTTTAGGGATAATTTCCACGATGAAAACTATCCTATGTCCTTCCTCGGATCTAAAACTATCTCCATGCCAAATTTCATCACAATCGATTCAGCGGTTTCAGCGTGAAGAGGTAACAGACAGACAGACACACTTTCGCATTTATAATATTAGTATGGATTGTGTTGTGTATTAGTATCGATTGACAATATTTACTGTTTTATTCTGCCACGAGTAAACACTCGTGGCAGAATAAAACAGTAAATATTGTCAATCGATACCAACTCGATCAGCTTATTTTTAAACGGTATCGGTTCCAAGTTTCTTTTCAATATCAATGCAAATGATCGTGTCAAACTTAATGTAAAGGATTTTGGAAAAATTTAGACATTCACGTTCATTAAAGTTCAATCATCGTCTCATGATGCTGAGCTGATGATGGAAGATATAGCTCCTTAACAGCTAGGTATTAAGAGATAATTCAACGAGATGCATGCAAACAAAACCTCCCTGATCACCCCGCTAAATGTATTTTATTTAAATCACTATAAAGCAAAAAAAAAAATGTTTAGCAAAAAAATCCGATGTAAATAAAACTGAAAAGCCAACATAACCAATACATCTGAATCACCTTAAGAAGTCGGTGCCAAACCTCACGTAAAATTCTTTATCGAACAAAAATAACACACTACTGGTAAATACCAAATAATAGTAATCATTAAAGGCTTCATGCGTGGCATAATAATACAGTTTTTATTAAATCTTAAATCGACGCCTTTGGTCCTAAGAACAGATTTCCCTATCTCTTATAGTTTTCGTTTTCTCTCCCTACTAACCCATTTGGATTGATCACCCTGTATAGTTAACTAGTACCGCCGATCTGTTCTGGGACTTTCGGCATTCGACTAATATTGACAATGAGATTTTTGCCACTTGAATAAATATGTGTCCGCCATATCGCGGACATAATATAATGATGATTTCTGCTATTCAAGCTGCATTATTTAAATGAAGATACCTACGCAAGAGAACCAAGGTTGTAGATATAGCTCGGACAGTCGCCAAACTTACGTGGCAGTGGGCGGGGCACATTGCTCATAGAACCGATGTCCGGGCAGAAAGGTTCTAGAGTGGCGGCCGCCAACCGGAAGACGCAGCGTGGGAAGCCCCCCAACAAGGTGGACCGACGACCTGGTTAGGATCACGGGCAGAAATTGCTGATGTGGTTGTGGAGAACTTTGGGGGAGACCTTAGTCCAGCAGAGGACGTCCATCGGCTGATATGATGGTGATGATTTAAATGGCATTGATAAGTTGTAATTTAAGACTTATCGCTAAAGTAGACAACCTATAGTTGCGACGACGCATTTGGCTCGGTTTGTAGACACCTGCCTACTGAGCCGGCGGTCCCGGGATCGAATCCCGGCCAGGGCAAATATTTGTGACACTCGAATATTTGTGCTTGGGTCATGGTTGTTCTATGTATTTAAGTATATATTTATCTATATAAGTCGTCGTCTAGTACCCATAACACAAGCCTTCTTGAGCTTAATTTGGGACTAGATCGATTTGTGTGAGGTTGTCCGGTGGTAATATTTTGGAAATATGTTGGCCTGGTATCGTAGTCAAGTTACGTGCAAAATAAGTACGTTAGAAACCCGTCCTGTGAAATAATGTTACCACAAACGTATATCTTCAGTAGGCTATTAGGCAACAGTGCTTGGTAATTAAGATAATGGTCTATCTATCTTATCTTGCTACAAGTGTTATAATTACCCAGGTAACGAGTATGTATTAAAATTATAATTTCCCCGGAGGCTCGTGAAACTGTTTATTGCTACAGACGGCTCATACAAATTGGTAAAAGAACTCAATTTGTTTCACAATAACTATAGTAATAGTGAAAGTACGACACTTTATACTCTCGCGGTTTGTACACGTAATTAACACAAATCAAATTACTATTAACACAAATTATTTAACGGGTCACCTTATTTACATTCTCATAATCTGACGTTTCGGCGGGGTTAGACGCGCCGAGGTCTTAAATTTACTGAAAGATGTTATGAAGGTAAATAAGTAAAATTGCGATAGACCCGTTATCATTTGTGATAAAAGAAAAACTATTAATAGAAATATCAAAGCAAAAAGAAAAGTTTAAAATGCGGACGGAAGAGACCAGGAATCGAACCAGGTACCTCTGGATTACCCGTCCAACGTGTCAGCAATTCCACCACCCTAACGCCAGAATACCTTTCGATTTGGCGCGGTTAGCACAGTTTGTAGTGCCTACACTAAGCCGTCAGGTCTGGGTCCGAATCCTGGCAAGGACAAATATTTGTGTGATGAACTCCAATATTTGTTCCGAGGTCATGGATGTTTTCTATATGTATTTATATATTATGCATATCGTCGTCTAATACCCATAGCTTTGTTTAGTTTGGGACTAGGTCGATTTGTGTGAGATTTTCCCTTAATATTTATTATTTATTATTATGTATTCATCCGCATATCATAGACCTTCTTTTATGTAAATATGAAGGACTCAGTATGAAGTACTATCAAAAATCACGCTGAGCGGAGGAATACATGTTGCGACCCCAACTACTACGTTTCATAATACTATACGATACGATAATAATAATCTCATTATTTTTTTATTTTTTTTTTCTCTGTAACTGTTGGGAATATAAAACAAATTTTAATAATTAATAGCTTCGTGGAAAACGTTCTCGATGAAATAACACTCGTACAATAGTAGATTTGAGTACCTACAAAATTATTTACTATGGTGAAATCAGGAAATTAATTTCAATTTAATACTACTTGATTAAAATACTGCCAATCCTGTAACACAGGGAATCCTAGCTCAGGACCCAAAGGCATAAATCATTATGTTGTGTTGTTTAGTTAAATAAAATTCTTTCATGTATATATATATTTTTTTTCATTTTTTTTTGAGGATGGCAATCGATATTATTGTTGTTGCGATCAAATGTCAGTATGGAACTAACTACACTTAGACTGTTGTAAAAGTCAGAAATTACCGTTAAAATTCGACATTTGAGTAATTTTCAAAAAACATGTAGGTACCTACATAGTAGTTAAAGGCTTAATAAAAACAAAATTACGATCGCTTCTTTTGTGTTACGAAAGTTACTCATACAAAAGATATGGGTAACTATCGTTACACAAAGGATTTTTTTTTTAATTAAAGCACTTAACAACTATGTACATGTATTTTGAAAATTACTCATTTACGGATAAAAATGGCAGCCAGACGGTGGCGTCAAACCATCCCTATTTTGTATGGCCACCGTTTTTAGAAATACTATAATATTGTTCCTCCCTTAACGACAAACGTAAAGTTTACGCAGCTTAGCTTTATTGCCACTCCAAAGTTACCTGAGTAATGTGAAACCAATTCGTTTTATATCACTTGTTGTATAATGAATTATTTTACTTCTCGAAGCCAATAATCCAACGAACTATTAAATGTTTTAATATCTATTGCTGCCACTTCATGATTGGTTAGGTAGCTAAATTGGTTAAGTTAGCATCTTGTGCTTATGCGCATGTGCACAAGACAATATTTTAGTCTGTTTGTATTTTTTTATGTCATAGGGGGTAAACGAGCAAATGGATCGCGTGATGGAAAGCGATTACCGTCGCCCATAGACACCTGCAACATCAGAGGAGTCAGAAATGCGTTGCCGGCCTTTCAGGTGGGAGTTTTTGAAGGTTTGAAGGTCAATTCAAGGTCAAGCGACAATTCATTCCACAATACAGTAGTGCGAGGCAGGCCAGTTCTAGAAAAACGCACAGTTGTGTACTGCCAACTATCTAAGTAGTGAGGATGGAAGGATTGTTGCGCAGAACAATGGCGGAAAGATGCGGTAGGAATGCTACGTCTCTACGCAGCGGCAAGGAGTCAAACCGATCTGAAATTCGCTGGCAGCCGACGATAAGAGTCGCTCTCCGTTGAATGCGGTCTAGAAGGAGAAGCAGGTAATTGCCCCTGCCTACAGATCAAAACAGTATTCCATATGTGGGCCAACCTGCGCCTTATAAAACTGTAAGGTCATGGGCCGGAGTGAAATACTGTTTCGGTCTGTTGAGCACGCCGAGCTTTTTGGAGGCTAATTACCTCTAAATGGCCGTGGAATTAGGCTTCCCTCGAAATGTCAACACCAAGGATTCCAATAGTGGCCGAAGCAGTTAGGGTAGTGCTCTCAAAAAGAGGTGATGCGACAAATGCAGATATTTTTCTGGTGAACGCGCGAAGCTGTCTGCGGGGTTAAACTGGACTAAAATAAGTTGACCCCATTTTGATATTTCCTTTTAAAGAAGTTTCAACTTCAGACACAAGCTTTTTACGGCTCTCGATGATAATTTCCCGAGAAATATTGGCGCGGCCGGTGTAGGATGCGTCACTCGAGCTATCATTTGCATAGTCATGTATGCCACAGATTTGCAGCATATCCTTGAGGAACACCAGCATTCGCAGACGATGTGCTTAGAGCATACACCGTCAGCTACGATCTTAATGCATCTGTCTGTCAGAAAGCAATTTCTCGGAAAGCCCATTAGACAGAAGCTTCGAAAGGATTTAAGTATAATAGTAAACCATTTTAACAAACAATTTTATTAATCTCTTCGACTTCCGCGGTTGTCACACATATTATAACTCGAATAATGTACACTTAAATACCTACGGTTAGTAGTGAAGTAGCAAGTTGAATACAGTGCATGAGCTATCAGAATGCCATTCGCGTTTTACACCTGTCTCGCTCGCTCTTGCGCGATTCAGATAAGAACCTCTAAATTTTCACCCAAACCCGAAACGCAATCTGAGACCTCAAGGATTGTAAGCTGCATTAGGTGAGGTGCGATCAAGTTTAGTGGCATTAAATGGTAAGATCTCATCACAAATGACATTTATCTGAAAAGATAAATGTCATTTGTGATGAGATCATCAAGAAAGTCGAATTTAGTAGGTATCTGATCCATATTTTGTTATAAAAAGGCTATTATTACATGCCTTTCTTTCTGTGTGCAACAAGATATCGTTAGTCATTTGTTAAGGTACTTTATTGAGATTCAAATCAATGTTGTAAACATCATTCTGATCCTTGACCTGCAGAAAGATAAGCACTCCGATCCTATTAACCCGGGTTTTTCACGAAAATTCTCCGGTATTACCTAACCTGATTTTAACCTCGATATGACCGATTATTTGTTCCTATATATACGTGCTAATTGGTCACACGATCGTCAATCAATCAGTAACCGCAAACATGAACGGGTTGATTTTTATCTGTATTTTGTTTTGCGGAGTGAGCGGATTCACCGAGGTTTCGAGAGCAAGCATATCCAACGCTTCCGCCTCCGGGTCCGAAGCTGTGCATACGGCAAAGGATCTCCTCGATATTAAAAACGAGTTAAGCAAAATAAGAGATTCTAAAAAAAATGGCAGAAAAAGGCCACGTCAGTTTACTGACGCCTCAAGGAACTACGATATAGGCGCTACCCTCAACAAAGTTGGGGCTGGATTAGAGGCAGGTCTGGCAACGTATGTGTACCAGCCGATCGCACATGGCAATTTTTTGGAAAGCACGATACGAGGGTACGTCATGATGGAAACGGCTGACGGCAAATATGTTTTTGGCACTTTGAATGGTGAACTAAACCAGTCATTCAGATCGTTGTGGAGGAATCGTCGGCCTCGTACCGGAGACATAATCTCTTGTAGGATCCCCTCGAACAGGATGGCGGAGCATTACATGATGGTCCTCAACGACAGGATAGCTGAAGCGGGCGTTATAGGTAGCCCGTCGACACATAACGGAGTTATTCTTATCAATGCGTATAAAAATTCCTCGTACATTAATTCGACGGAGTGTTTATATCATGAGAACCGCTTAATATCAAGATCTGAACAAATTGACGAAAAAAATGGCAACGATGTGGACACCGAGCGTATGTATAAGGAAATTCTGAATCGTCTCAAGTGCACTCTGACTGGAAAAAATACAGGACAATTTCATTACGATTTAATGTCTTGCAACTGTCAGGATGTAGTCCTTTACTGGGCGTATGGCTACGTGGAAACAAACTGTTTAAAGAATGTTTTCAATGGATGCTCCGAGTACCTGTCGCACAATATTACACAAATATCCCGTTATGTTCACGAGAATGGACGTCTTGAAACAGAAGAAGGTGCTTATAGCATGAATTCGATCGATAACATTTTCGTCGGTAAATACTTAAGTAACGGCTACAACGTCATATACAATTAATCTTTTTTTATGAAGCAAGTTGTTGAAAAGTTTAACGGCTCTCGCAACAGGTTCAGTGGTCCAATAGGTTCTACCTATTGCCCGTGTTGAACCGGCAAGCTTTTGGAGACCCGGATTCGAACCCCGCCTGAACCATTAAACTTTTTCGCTTCATTCTAAACATTTTTTTTTCACATAAGTAACCAGTTTCCTTTAATACTACTTGTTATTGTTTATCTGTATCGGTATATTTTGTTGATTTTAGTGTAGTAAATTTTGCTTCACGATTGTGTACACTTATTTTAAGTTTTCTATGTACAATAAATTATTATTTATCAATCATATTTAAATTTATTGCTTCTGTTAAAGGCATTGGTAGCATTCTTGAATTATTATGGACCCATAGTGTATGCTTGCTAGTTTACCCTAAGGATTACATCTCCAGAAAAGGGATCTGTTAGCTAAGAATGGAAAGCTTAATCTTATAGAAAGGTTTACTCAATATTTACTCGAACGAGCGAAGTGATTGTGGCAATAACTCAGTTTGCGGCTTTAATCTATTGAACTGAATGTAAATAATTGGATTATTAAAGCTGCGTACGATATGTTACTTTATAATGAACTAGAATACGAATATACTCCTCTTTTTCCGAGTAACGAGTCAAAGTTATACACGCCAGCATATATCAGCTTTTATTTACCCAATACTACAAGTGTACAGTTTAATAAAAAAAAAGGAAAATATTGACAAAAATATCAAAATTGGTTTGCAGTTTTTTTTACTCTACTATCAGTATCTTTGAAAATTCTGAATTTAAACTATGAATACAAAGATCAAAACTTAAAGAAAAATTGAAAAAGGAGCTACTTGGTGGAAGGGACCGGGAATCGAACCCGGTACCTCTGGATTACCGGTCCAGCGCGTTAGCCACTTCTCTACCCTCGCTCCACGTAGACCTGACGAATTTTTCCTTATGCTTTGTGTGTCGATCTTTGCATTGTTTATTTGAAAGGTTTTTACACCTTAGCTTAGCTTTTCAATTTTTCTTGCTTTGATCTTTGTATTCATAGTTTAAATAAAAATTGTGGTGTACCCACATTAAAACAAAATGACACATTACATGTTTCATACTTTTATTATGCTGAATTTAAAGTTAAAAAAATATTTATTTAAGGGATATTTATATAGCTCTTTAAAAATATATACTTTATTATATATATTTATCATAAATATATCTGAATAAAATTGAATATAGTACGCGGCGGTGCCTTGGAACTCTTCCAATCGTCTAGTCTCACTTAATTTTTTGCCAGTATTAAGTTGTTTTCTTATGCAAAATATATAGAACGCATACTTATTTTAGTTATTGACTGTCGCTTATGATTTAATGCATCAATAATAGTCTTTTATATTTCTATCCGTTTATTTTGTTCAATCACTTTTTCCACAACAGCAGCATAATTTGGTACATTTTTTTTTAGACAGTTGCAGCTAAAACCGTTACGTAAGTTGACTTGCACCTTTTTTTTTAGATGTCTTGAACTGTATGAGGGCTGTACAGCCCTCACTAGCTACAGTGAACATACCTACTCAAGGGCCGGTTTATAATGATATGTGTGAAAGCAGAAGGATTTTTAAGTCCAAGCTGAAATGGTGCCAAGACCGACAGGAACAAAGAGGGGCAACACTGGATTGCCGAGGGAATATGTTGCATTGTTAAAATACTGGTACAAAAACCAGGTCAATCGAGTGAGATGGGCGGGAGAGGAGTCGAATGAGTATACGCTCCAGTGTGGTGTAAGACAGGGTGGCTTGGCTTTGCCTATATTGTTTAATTTGAATGTGGACGAGTTAATTCATGTTATTTATTTATTTAAACTTTATTGCACAAAACAAAAAGGAGCACAAATGGCGGGCTTAATGCCATAAGGCATTCTTTACCAGTCAACCATTAGGCTAAACAGAAACATTTTATGGTGCACGGCCTGTCAACTATCAACATTATACCAAAAGAGATACTTATTATATATCAATATTATAATGAACACAATAAAATAAACATACACAAATATGTAATATACATAATCATTATTTCTTGTACCCAGTGCAAATCATCATAACCAACAATCAGCCTAGGAGCTTACTAGTGAGATGCGGGTTATCATATTGCTAGGACATGTTTCAACAACTTCAGCTATGCGGACGATATGGCGCTGCTGGGCCCCTCAGTCGACTCGGTGTGGCAACTTATCGCTATATGTGAGAGGTAAGGTATGCCGAGCGGCGTGGTCTTAGGTACAACGCTGCCAGCAGTGAGGTCGTCATATTCAAAGCACGCAAATATAACCCTACAACGGAGCCTAGGATTGTGCTGTGCGGCGTACCTTTGAAGCGAGTGGATAAGTTTAAGTACCTTGGGCATATACTCACGGACGATCTAAGCTATGACCACGATCTCGAGAGAGGAGAACTATGTCAGTACGTGCTATGCTTGCCCGCAGATTTGCACAGTATAACAAACAAGTAAAATTGGCGCTATTTAAAGCATACTGTCAGACCTTTTACACGTGCAGTCTGTCGGCAAGATTAACGCACAGGGCATATATGCCCTGTGCGTAAATCTTACCCACAGAATGTGTTATAACACATTGCGAGTACAGTAAAACAACGCCTTAAGGATGTTGTTGACCGCCGCGTACCATATCCGTTTTTTAGATAGATGTATGATAACTATATACATATATAATAAAGTATATATTTTTTAAAAGCTAAACAAATATTCTTTAAGGCATTTTTTTGTTTTTGCTTGAAATGCAGGATTTTCAAAGATACTAATAGTTGAATAAAAAAAAGTAAACCGATTTTTTTCTATTAAACTGTACATTAAATGTCTCTAAAATGAATTCCCCATGCCCGATTTATCAGAAAATGACACCACACTTGTGGTATTGGGTAAATAGAAGCGGATGATATGCTGGCGTGTAATTTTGACTGCCCCCCCTTCCTACCCGCCAGGGGGTGGTGGATGGCTACCGGGATAAATTAGCTTAGTTTTACGTATACTACATCTGTGCCAAGTGAATTCATCCGATACCAAAATTTGCACGTTCCATACATTGGGTGACACTACTTCCCGCACTAGGCCAATTAAGTGAAAGTTTGTACAGAACCCTCGGTGCGCGAGTCAAACTCGCACTTGGCCGGTTTTTATAATAGTGTCTCGCAGATTATGTCAATAATTATGCCACTGTGATTGCTGGATTTTTGTTTGCTGTCAGCGATTCATCAATCATTCCCGGATCCAGAGGCATCGTCTTGGAAAATAGAACAGTTCAGTTCGCTCAACCGGAATAAAATATAGTTTTTTGTTCGGCGGTATTTCCCGTTTTATTTTAGTGGTTATGTTAGGTAGTTATGGCTTTATTTCAAATCTGAAAACCATCAGTTTAGAATTTATCTAACTAACCTAACCTATCCGTCGGTTTAAAATCTCACGAATTAGTATTATAAAGTAACGGTGCTCACAATTTTATTATACGGTGTCATAAATAAAAAGTAAAATAGACGCCGAGGCAGGGCTCATGCTAACGTCGGTTAGGGCTGCAGAGAGAGGAACCTCCTGACGATGCGCGCCGTGTCCAGGAGTATACCGATTTATGAACCTCTGATCCAGCCATCTAGCGAGAGTTTGAGAGAGGTGTTTTGTCGAAAGTCTTTCCTAGACTGTTTGCTGAAACGACTATTGGAACAATGATCGTCGTATCAACATCCCACATTGTGGTCACCTCGTGAGCCTAGTCGAGGTACTTGCTAAGTTTGTTCTTCTCGAGGTTCTCGTTAGGGGCGATAGTGATGTGGACAAGCACTACCAGGTGCTTGGATTGGGTTCTCGAAATCATTGCAGAATTATTTTTGAAAGCATTTTTCGTACGCCTAGTAAAGTACTAAATCTTAACAGTTGCAAGACATTAAATCGCAATGAAATTAAGTATTTATCAAATTTTTAAGTAAAGTGATTATAATTTTGTGATTTGACATTTTGTATGGTTTTTAATGAAATTGTCCTGTATTTTTCCCAGTCAGAGTGCAATTGAGACGATACAGAATTTAATTATGCGTCGACTTGTCTCCTGTCACACCCACTTCGGCTATCCTGTCGTTGAGGGCCATCTTGAAATGTTCCGCCATCCTGTTCGAGGGGATCCTACAAGAGATTATTCTCCTTCTCCATTCTCCTGTACGAGGCCGACGATTCCTCCACAACGATTTGAATTACTGGTTTAGTTCACCATTCAAAGTTAGCCAGCCATGTCTATCATGGTGTATGTACCCTCGTACTATGCTTTCCAAAAAATTGCCATGTGCGATCGGCTGGTACACGTACTTTTTGAGGACCGCAGCTAAACCAGCAGCAACTTTGTTGATAGCAGTAGCATCGTAGTTCATTGATGCTTATTCACTGAAGCATCAATGAACTACGGGGCCTTTTTGTCTTGTTTTTAGGAGCTCTAATTTTGCTAAACTCTTTTTTAATATCGAAGGGATCGTTTGCCGTATGCACAGCGTCAGACCCGGAATCATTGGATATGCTTCCTTTCGAAATCTCGCTGAATCCGCTCACTACGCAAAATAAAATACAGATAAAAATTCGCCCCGTTTAAGTTTGCGGGGACTAAGTGATTGGTTGAAAATCGAATAGAATAGAATGTTTTTATTTGCCGAAATGCGTATGGTACGAGATAACACAGGATGTTTGAATGTATCGAGTCATTCGGAAATTAACAACAATTCAAAATTAATAATCAATAGGTTATAATCGGATGACTAGTTACCATTTATAGTACGAGTAAGAAGTTATCACAGATTAATACAGGGTTATACCAACGGTAAAAACGGAAAATATTCACGAGGATACCGGGGTCAACGAGTAATGAGCGCTTATCTTTCTACAGGTCAACAATCGTGAGAATGATGTCGCAATTAGCATCATAAAAATAATAATTATATACAAAAACATTGATTGCTATGATTATGACTAGGCATCGGACTTCTGATAGCACGGTAGCACTTAAGAGAGCTGTGGAGCCGATATTAACATTAAAATACATAATAATACGGTATTTGACTATGGTGAAAATTAATTATGTCATTGAAACCTCTGCAAAACATGGAACCAAATAAACTATTCTTGGTCATTTTACTATTTTTAATTAGACAAAAACTTAAAAGAAGACGTGTTTTGACCACTGATTTTTATGAAGTCACAAGCCAGTATCTTCATAGGAACTTCATACTAACAAATTGTTTTTGACATTTTATAAAGAGTAGCTGATTTGAGCTGTCATCAAATACCGTATTCATACTCATACTCATTAATCTATTTCGTACCAATCCGCATGTATGGTTATTGTAACATTCACATGCATTAAAGGACTAAAATTACAAATTTAATATTTGTACAATATTACAAACTCCTAAATTTCATACATGATAAATAAATAAATATCAGACAACCTCACACAAATCGATCTAGTCCTAAATTAAGCTCAAGAAGGCTTGTGTTATGGGTACTTAAGACGACGATATACATACTTATTTAGATAAATATATACTTAAATACATAGAACAACAATGACCCAAGCACAAATATTCGAGTTCATCACACAAATATTTGCCCTAGCCAGGATTCGAACCCGGGACCGCCGGCTCAGTAGGCAGGTGCTTACAAACTGCGCCAACCGCGTCGTGATATTTAACTTTATTATTGTCGTATTTAACTTTATTAATTGACAATTTCATGCATATTCTAGTCATTACTGGATATTCGATTAATATACATAGAACCCAATTTACTCCAGTAATCACGGAAAAGTCGCAAATATTTACGTATTTTATGATGACGAAACTCACGGTTTAAACTCACGTAAAAATTGACAAGAACGGCCCGAGATGTTCCGAACTCATACATTATGGAGCTCTTCATCAGGGGCAGCTATCCGTGCTGCTACGCGACTGAAACCTGTCATCTCACACATCCCTGGGGAGTGTGGGGAAGCCATTCCAGGGCTTAGCGCTCTTTGGCAGCCTCATCTCCGTCCGTGATGACGAACGGGCGGTCTCGTTAGAGACCTCTGTTTTCTTCCTCATGGTGGATTATTCGTGCGGCTCGTGTTGCGGTCAGGTCTTATTCGGCGAGAGCGCTGCTGCATTTCTCTCCTCCTCTTCTCACTTTGGGCTCAGCTGCTGATGAGCACGGTGGCCTATCTGCGGCTTTGCGGGATCGTTGGCCTGTCAGCGGCTTTGTGGTGACCTGGATTACCCAGGGGGCTCATGCGGGGGGCACGAGCTCTCTCGGCAAAGCTCTGCCCCTTCCGTCTGGTGGACGAGTGTAGAGTGGTGCGATGCCTTCCAGGGATGGGACCCCGGTGTTGTCCGCCCGGCGAAACATGGCTCCTGCCAGCTGCACGATGAAAGCGTCCAGCCCTTGCCATTTGAGATCACGGTAGATCGTTTCGTTGCGCATGTAGCGCGGTGCCGAAACGATAGTGCGCAGGGACTGGGACTCCTGCGCACGCAGCCTTTTCTTGCTGGTCTCCGACGTCAAGGCGTACCATGCGGGGGCCGCATAGGTTAGGCGGGACCGCAGGTACGTCTTGTATATCCCCAACTTGGTGCGAAGGGGAAGGCTGCTGGTGCGAAGGGGAAGGCTGCTGGAGCTACGCGACTCGCGGCCCACTGCACTATTTATCGTTCTCCTCGCCGCCCTCAGCGCACGCGCAGATAGCGCGGCGGGAGGAGGGAAGGGCTCTTGCACTGTCACTACTGGACTGTATGTCACTGTATTTCCACTATTACCCACTGATACTACGCATGACTTATTGTATCTTTATATAGTCTTCTCACTTTGTTCTTGTGTAGAAAATTAAAATTGCGAATTTGTAAAAGTGTATGAATTATATTTTAATATTTTTAATGTTAATATCGACTCCATGGCTCTCTAAAGTCCTACCGTGCTATCAGACGTTCGATGTCTAATTATGACATTGAACGAGAAGAACAGAAAATAAAAATGTACCTATTTAAAATCTGGTAGGTACCTAGGTAAAAAAGCCGGTCAAGTGTGACTTTTTTAAAGTTTGACTTTTTCGTTTCGAGTATTTGGCCATGGCCATGGCCATACCAATACATAATCAACGCAAATTTCTTTTATTTTCAGTATTTGTTATGTAGAACGCACAAACATTTTGATAATATAAAGCATTACATAGTAAATTTACTAATTTCGTTGTCTAGTTCCACTTTACCGTGTCCTGAATCAGAGGCGTTCAACGGTGAATACCTGTCAATGTGATCTATACATTCACAGGTATGGTATTATTCGAAGCAGCATACGTTCCACTGAATTTCTAGGGAATTGGAATATTTTAATTATCTCTCGGGAATATACATGTGCGTCACACATCACGTACGTGATAAAGACCACCGCATTAACACATTTCGGAGAAAAGCTTTATTTAGCCCTGGCAACGCCTGGAAATATTCTATAAACAGCCATCGGGCTTCGTTCAACGTCGACTGAGATCTACACTTTAGGTCTCTAATTGTTTAACTGTAGGTAAACGTTTCAAAGGAATCTGTTATCAGATCAATAATGTTTTGGGGTTGACTAATTTGCCAATCGATTTGAGTGATTTAATGACACCATCATTTTATTTAAGAGGTTGTCGGTGGAGTAATTTCCAGTTTCTACATTCCGATTTTTCTTTCAGTTCTTGATAATGATGATGAAACATTCATATTTTCTTTTATTTGCCCCATATAATATGTCCTTCTTGGTCTCCCAAATAAAAACTTACATTTGATCCTGCGGCAGGTTAAGAGTGACGCTTCCTTGGACTTCATCTCCGTACTTCATGAAGCCAAACAGCCCGACGATGCCATATAGAGTCGCTACGAAGACCATGGTCACGTTGAGGACTCCTGGGCAGCCCAGGAACCGCTGCGGGTTGGCCATCTCGTTCTCGATGGGCATCACTACGTTGATGCCCTCCATTGCGAAGATAGCTGTGCTGGAAACATGGTGACGATATAGTGTCAGGCCATTTTCACAAAACCTTGTAATATTGAAAATGAAAATATTTTATTTCTTCAATGACAATGACGCTCGGATTTCCTAGTACGTATACCTGTGTGAGGATATCCCGTTCTTCTACCACTACAAGTCAATTCACAAGGAATAATAATATTATGGCTATAAAGAATATCGCTAAAGTGGACATGCAGAAATTGTAATATATCTAATTTAGAAACGCTGAATTTCAGCTCGCAATATAATAAACAGTCAACTTTATACTCGTTTTCAGTTTCATGTACGATTGAGCGTGGGAGGGACAGCCTGCGTGTTCTCAATACATTGTATAGTCTATATTTAATTAAAATCTACTGGGATGACAGATACTGTCCCACGCACTATAATGGACCTATTGTCCACTGTGTCATGCAATGAGCAAATGCAGCTGCGGTAAGATTTCAAAGAACACGTGTTATACATGTGTACTGGCGTGGGTAAAGGCACCTTTTTGAACAGGTACCAAAAGGGTTATTGAAAAATATAATATAAGATTTTTAATTTAGACATAAACAATAATTGACGACGCGATTGCCGCAGTTGTAGTGCAGCTATCAACTGAGCTGGTGGTTCTGGGTTCTTATCCCGGCAAGCGCAAATATGTGTGTCAGTGGTGAACTCGAACATTTATTCCCGGGTTATGGATGTCATCAAAGTCGACATCTATGTCTATGACTAATGAGTGATGAATTGATGAGGCATTTGAAGGGAAGACTCCATGACAACAAAAAGTACCCAAAGTCACGATAGAGAGTTCTCTCGATTTCTTCCGGATTCCATCGTCAGAACCAAACCTCAGAACAATTGAAACTACAAAATAAGTAAAAGTATACCCTTTCAACAAAAAGAAAAATCCAAATCGGTTCAGCGTTATCGGGCAATCGGGGAACATATATAAGAATTAAATTATACCTAATACAAATAAAATGATCTAATTCCAAATGTTTGAACTAAGCCATACTTTTACTCTGGATCGACGATGAGACACAGACAAAGAAATATGTCACACATATATTTTTTCTGGTTAACATTTTAACTCGGAACCGCTAATTTAATGGCAGCTATAAACCATGGAGTTAGCTGCGCAACAATTATGATGATGAAAGACTAGAGAATTGCTAGATAGATTCAAAGATCAACACGCGCAGAAAAAATAAATTGCACAAACATTAAGTGGTCCACACCAGGACTTGAACCCAGTATCTTTAACCTTACATGACATGAAATAAATTATAAATCAAACAGTTCGTACCTCACCTCAAAAACAGCGGCCATTCAGTCACTCCCACCGCCAATTTCTCAGGACCCACGCTGGGTATTCCAAGGAAAGTGTAGTAGCACGTGATGATGAAGGTCACTAAGAGACAGAGGTTCGCAAACATGGAGAAGGGTACCAGGAATTTGAGGTACCGGATCTGGGATGTGAGGATAAGAGGAATTAAGAGAAAGGCGCAATAGATTTTGATGGAGAAGACGTGGCCAGGGTAGAAGTGGTCGCATATCTGGAAAGACAAAAAAAAGCGTACAGTAGAAAAACGGTCAAGTCCGGATAGGAGAAAGGGTTCCATATCAAAGAAAGATAGACGGACCGCGGAGGCTTAGTAAATTGGGGTTGATATCTAATGGATAACTAAGGAACATATAAATTTCTTAGGCAGCTGTTGCAAAAATCCAAAGAAAATTCATTCCGTACCGCTAGTAAGCTTTTTACACTACTACGACAAAGAAAAAAGAGTATGGCAAAAATAAAATAATAAAGTAAAATACCCCCGTTACAAGTAGCTGGTCATCATAAGACCATGTTTCATTGTGTGATGGAAATGCCACTAAAACTGAACATAAAAACAAAATTTGGAATTCCTAGCATCAATATTGGCTTAGAGCTTGTTCCACTAAAAGCTGAATATCTTGGAGACGAGATCTCCGATTTTCATCAAACAAAGCTAAGAACCATCTTGACAAATCAGGCTTTCGATTAAAAATACCGCACTCAAATCGGTTCACCCGTATGGGCGCTACGCTGCCACAGACAGACACACAGATACACATGTTAAACTTATAACACCCTCTCTTTTTTCGTCGTGGGTTAAAAATTGCCTTTGATTAGAACCTGACATCTCCTCACCCTCGTAACTTCTCACGTACATTGCCCGCATTAAGGACAATGCGTCTCCCGTATCTAGATAGTCCCTTTGCCGCCCATTTCCTTTTAATTGTAAAGTTTGTTAGTCAAGTTACGTAACTTATAATTGACGACCGTGCGAAAATTGAGAAGCATTTCCGTTCCATCATCATCATCATCATATCAGCCGATAGACGTCCACTGCTGGAAAAAGGCCTCCCCCAAAGTTATCCACAACGATCGAACTTGCAACGCCCTCATCAAATTACTGCCGATCGTAACCAGGTCTTCAGTCACCTTCTTGGGGGCCTTATCACGCTGCGTCTTCCGGTCCGCGGTCACTACTCAAGAACCTTTCTGCCCCAAAGGCCAACGATTTTATGAGCAATCTCCGTTCCAGGTTGGTCAAAATAAGTTTCTGTCAAAAAATATTTTTTTGTGATAAGCTTTTACCTAAGTATAGCCGACTGTACTTTTCTTTAAACATCCATCAATTGCTCACTGAGAGAATTCTGAAGACCGCAGACTCGGTAGGATTACTTTATCTATAGCAGAGTTTCCAGAGCCAGCTTCCGGCTCCATCATCAGACCAGCCTCAAGGTACCATATTGTATTGTCATCAAAGTTAGGTAGGTATGCAAGATTTCAGCTCAATGGGTTGAATATATTTGCTTCAAAATTGAATTGCAAGATTCCACTCGAACAAACATAGTTATTGCCGAACAGGTCGTTTTCCAATCCACGCCATATTGCGGATTCTTAGTGGTACTAATTTATTTTACTGGCAACGACAAATTTTTGGTAACTGACGTAAGTCGGTGAATGTCACTGATGTAAACAAAAAGAAAACAGGATTAAATATTCCGCAAATTTCAAGTATTTTTTGCATAATAAAGACAACTATCCACAGTGATGAAAGTCAAGTTTTTTTCAATAGGATTCAGTATTCATTTCGCAAGAAGTACGAAGGATTCAGCACCATTCCGGTCAAAAATGTTTTGAATTTGATTAATGACAGACGGATGTCCATGAGTACCTCTACTTGGGCCAATTAGTCTCCTTCCAGACGCGTCAGGAAAAGGAGGTCGCAAGACGGACTGAAAACGCCTGGAGGAGCTATTGGTCCATGAAACATCTAATGAAAGGTGACCTACCACTGTCACTTAAACGTAGGCTCATGGACATGTGCATACTTCCAGTTCTCACCTACGGTGCTCAGACGTGGTCTTTGACTGAGGGTCAGAAGTCCAAACTCGGGGTTTGCCAGCGAGCTATGGAGCGCAGCATATTACACTCCGGATTTTAATTAAGCGAACTAACTTGACAGTTCATTGCACACGAATGTTGCCACAGTTTCGCTAGTGTTGTTAATATCGATAATTATGTTAAGAAGAAGGTTGATAACGTGAGCATGGACTCATTGTCTATGCTATACTTCTTTTTATATCTCTGCTATTTGTTTCCTAGCAACTGTTGTTTTTATAATCTTTACACTAATATATATTGTCGTGAACGAATCACACGCTTTTCCTTGCTAATTTAAAGAATTAAAAAACCAGTTCCTACCAGAGGTTTAGTTAAACAGCATTTAAAAAAAGTAGACATTACGTATTTCATAAATTTTGAATTATTGTGTTTGAAATCTAACTAATAATTTTATTACACGAATCAATAATAAAAAAAAAACGGTTGCTATTAAAATACTTAAAGCCTGACCAGAAATATATGAGGATGCGCCATATTGCGGAATTTCACTGGAACTAATTTCTTACACTGGCAATGATTTTTGATGGTTTGTCAACAATGTCAATGTCATTCGTGGTGGTTTCTTTAAGAGACAAACATTTAAAAACATCCAAAGAAAATGCCTAAAACCATTCACAGTCGTGAACGTAATATTATAAATAATGTGCATACTGCATACGTGTTTACTACACGAAAAACAGTGCATTCCAATAAATGATTTTACGAGGTTACCATAGGAACTGACAGGTATTTAAGCTAATTTCATTATAGTGCGGTTGCGATTGGTTGCAAAATTGTTGCCATATAAATCTTATAAATAGCGCCCTCTTGACAATCCTCATATATTTCTGGTCAGGCTTTACATCGAACGAACTTTATTTTACTACATCGCTAAGAACGCTGTCCGCCTTTTTGTTTTCTTGACAGTTCCATAGTACTATCGAATACACTGATAACTGTACATTTTTAAACGAATATAAACCTTATTACAACATAATTAAGTGTCTATGGATGTATTGTTAAGGTTATATCGACATATTTGTATCGACATAAACCAATCACTATTTTTTTTTTCTATTCCTGACAACACTGAGCTGTCAAGTTAGTTCGCCTAATTAAAATCCGGAGTGTAGGTGTAAAACTAATGGATCGAATTCGGAACACCGCGCTGCGCTCACAAACCAGGATAGTTGATGTAGCTTGGAAGGCGGCCAAGTTGAAGTGGGACTGGGCTGGTCACGTCTGTCGCATGCCCGACGACTTGTGGGCCAAAAAAACCACAGAGTGGAAGCCCCACAACTCGAAACGGAGACGTGGCAGACCCCGTAGGCGATGGCGGGATGACTTGGACTCATTTTCGAAGGACTGGCCAGATACAGCTCAAAACCGCGACAGATGGAAGAAAAGGGGGAGGCCTTTGCCCAGCAGTGGGACATAATAGGCTCATAATAAAATAAAATAATGACAGATCCTTGACAAATCGCTACTGACGATTAATCATGCAGATAAATGACGTATGCACATTATTGCCATATGAAAGCTGTTTGTAGCGCCACTATCTCTGGGCGGGACCGCCACTTGTTAGGCTATACATAGTTACATAGATTCCAAGTTAAATAAAAGCTTGAAATATTCCAAATGGTAGAGCATCCCGGTATTTTTTGTATGACCAATCCCGAGATCCCGAGATTACCCATACAAAAAGTCCCGGGGCCCCGAGATTACCCATACAAAAAGTCCCGGGGCCCCGAGATTACCCATACAAAAAGTCCCGGGGTCCCAAGATTACCCATACAAAAAGTCCCGGGGTCCCAAGATTACCCATACAAAAAGTCCCGGGGCCCCGAGATTACCCATACAAAAAGTCCCGGGTCCCCGAGATTACCCATACAAAAAGTCCCGTGGTCCCAAGATTACCCATACAAAAAGTCCCGGGGCCCCGAGATTACCCATACAAAAAGTCCCGGGGCCCGAGATTACCCATACAAAAATTCCCGGGTTTCCGAAATTACCCATACAAAATATCCCGGGCTTGGAAGCTAGTGCGTGCATATACATTTGTACTGTCCTCAGGAAAGAAGACCATTTATCGATGTGTACGACTTTGTCAGAATATCTTGTATTTGCACATTAATGGTCCTACATGATGTATGAAGAATAAAAAGGACATTCAATCTAAGCTTGTCTAAGCTCCACATGGCTTACAGTACGATTAAAATCAGTTAACACTTCGGCTTTTCTCGGGTATCATCGCCTAAATCCGGAGACGGAAATTACACGAAATACATTACCGCGGTTTCTTTTAGGTAGGTCAATTTGAAGTATCATAAACGCAATGTATAGCACCTGCCAAGATGACATTACTAACCGGTAGACCTAGGAAATTTATTATGCAGAAGCGACATGAATTATTTTAACATTCTTTAAGGTATACAATATATAAAAAAACATATATAAGTCAATATTTTACTGTTTGATGTAAGTAGTACCTACGATATTACGTCGGATTAATAATTAATAATAATCACCAAATAAAAAAATTTAAAAACCGATTTCAACCGATTTTTGTTGATATTTCATAAACTGCTTGACCGATTTTGATAAAATTTACATGGGACCATCTCGGAAGTATACCCTATCAAATACAAAAATAATTTTGTAAATCGGTCATATCTGTAAATTGATAACTCTATGTGAGAGATGAGGGATTCACGACAATTACCGAGGTTGGCCGAAGTGTTAACTGATTTTAATCGTACCTACTGTATATTATTTTGTTATCAAGATTGATTTACCATACAAATCTATCTTCTATACAAAAATTGCTACATTTAGTGCGACCTCTAAATGTCATCAGATTGATTTGAAAGTAGTGTATTTTAGAGTGTTTTGGTCAAAAAAGAGTGAAGATTTAGTTTTTTTTTTATGGATCACCTTAATGCACATTGTAGGTAAATGTCATTCAACCACTTCCATTTATTTAGTCAAGCAAAGTCAGTCATTAGCACCAAAATAGCAATAGATTTGAAGAAACGACCGTAAACGACCGAAAATGGCTTACCTTATGATAATTGACACGAACACTGTTTGTGATATTGTCTGTCATGGCTTACATTTACAACAGAGGTTACATTTTTTAGATACAAGAGCATTTCTAAAAAAGTTTGTACACAATTAAGACAGAAAATTAAAGTCACATATAATTTTCCTATTTTGTTACCATTTTTTATTGTGACATGTACATTGATATCAGATTATGTATAATTAAAAAAGTATAAGCATAACAGAACCTTAATTACCGAACATAACCATAACATTGATATAAAATTACTAAAATAATTGGTAACAAAATAGGAAAATTATATTCGACTTTAATTTTCTGTCTTAATTGTGTACAAACTTTTTGAAAAATGCTCACAAATATAATGACTGATTAAAAAATAAATTGTGGTGTGTACCCACATAAAAAAAAAAAATAGACATTTCATGTTTCATAACTTTATAAAATAACAGCGCCCTCTCTCGCTTGCTCGTTCACTGCTGTAAAGTGGTGTGGTAAGATGTGAATATTAACGTATTTACATAGAGGTCGCTAGGTGTAAAACCTTTCAAAATAAACTATGCAGATCAACACACAAAGCATAAGGAGAAATTAGACAGGTTGCTTGGAGTTAGGGTAGCGAAGTGGTAAACGCGCTGGTCCGGCAATCGAGAGGTACCGGGCTTGATTCCCGGTCCTTCCACCAGGTAACTCCTTTTTAAATTTTTCTCTAAGCTTTGATCTTTCTATCAATGGTTTTAAAATAAAAAGTGTTATGTACCCACATTAAAAAAAAATTGGGCAAGTCTGTGCGAGTCCGACTCGCGCATTAAGGGTTCCGTACCATAATCTATAAAAAGATTGTCGTATGGGAGCCCCCCTTAAATGTTATAGCGGCAATACGAGTAGAAATACATCATCTGTGAAAATTTCAACTGTCTAGCTATCACCGTTCTTGAGATACAGCCTGGTGACAGACGGACGGACGGACGGACGGCCAGCGAAGTCTCAGTAATAGGGTCCCCTTTTTACCTTTCGGTTAGGAACCCTAAAAATCTATTCTGATAACATCTGAATTCATCATTTTCTAACAAAAAATCTTATTTTATAAAACTTACGTGTCATTTACCAAAGTGCCCAAATTGAACATGATCATAATAAATTATTTTTTATCTTTTTTGTGTGAAGAGGTGAAATTGCTATTTTTATGAATATTATTGATTACAAAAAAACCGCCCGCGCTGTTTTCTAAGTTGTCAGTAGTCTGCTATTATGAGTAAGGCAAGTTTTTAATGTGCATTCGTATACTTCTGTCAGGGTTGAAAATTACTTCAAGAAAGCAATTTATAAGCGAAAAGTCTGATTATTGTTATTTCTGTTGCTGTCAAAGGTGAACTGACTCATAATTATACCGCGGGGTTTTCGGTGCACGAATGATTTTACATTCAACTTTGGAAAAACGGTAGAAAAGGATGCAGAAATTATTAGAAATAGGTAGAATTTGAAATGAAAAATAGGTAGATCTACAACCAGTTCGTTTTTAATGATTAACAATGCGTACAGTGTGTAAGTGTCTAAAATCGCGGTAATTTCATTGCCTCATCAAAGAAATTGCCGCGAAATATTTAGTCAGCTGTCACCGGCCAAAGAATTTGGCGGCAAATATACTGTCAGCCGTCACTGTCAGTGTCAACTATCAAGTAAGTGTAGTCACACCTCACTTAAAACGATCCGTTTAAAGTGATGAAATTACAAGATAGGCTTTGGCTCTATAGATGGGTGAATCAACTTTTTTGTGTTGTTTTCTCTGTCCCCGTTGTCCAAGTGACATCTTCATACAGTTTCATAGAAAAATGCTTAGGTTGTCCGAGGGATAAATTTTGCGTTACCATAGCAACAAGGTGCACTTAAAAGTTGATTCACCCAGATAACAAGCCACATTCAGTAAGTGAGTAACATTTCGTTCCACGCGTTGAAATATCTTACGATCGTAAAAGTTTAAAAAAAACAAAAATTGGGCAAGTGCGAGTCCGACTCGCGCATGAAGGGTTCCGTACCTATATATATAGCTATATATAATCTATAACAAGTTTGTTGTATGGGAGCCCCCCTTAAATATTTATTTTATTTTATTTTTAGTATTTGTTGTTATAGCGGCAATAGAAATACATCATCTGTGAAAATTTCAACTGTCTAGCTATCACCGTTCTTGAGATACAGCCTGGTGACAGACGGACGGACGGACGGACGGACGGACGGACGGACGGACGGACAGCGAAGTCTCAGTAATAGGGTCCCGTTTTTACCCTTTGGGTACGGAACCCTAAAAACCGTAGATTTGATGCTGAGGGTAGATAGGTAGAACGAAGGCAAAATAGGTAGATCTACTGAAAAGTTAGTAGATGTGACCACACTACACTAGGTCGACAGTAAGCGTCAAATCATTAGTGCACCGAAAACTACGGGGTATCCTGATAAACATACCTGTGCTAACTCGGGGCACGTTCTAGGGATAGGATATCGATAAAAAAGATGTCGATATAATTAAATTAATTTTATGTGCTATTGAACATTCTCGATTACTATAAAGAGGTTCGATGTCATATCTGATCTGATATCGAGCCTATTAAATTAAGATAATAAGAGTATGAGGATGTCATTTCACTCAAAATGACAATTTACGTATATTATGAAAATTCTTTTGAAATAAACATGTAAATATACACGTTTTAATATGTTTATTTTTTTATTTGAAAATGTGGAGAAATAAGTAATATTTATTTATGTCGATGACATTTAGATGTTGACAGTAACATCGATATATTTTTTTGTCGATAAAATATTTTGCTACGTCACTTTCGTATAGGTGCCCCGAGTTATCCCAGGTATGCTGATAACCAAACGTCGGCAACTATAAGTATACAGGGTGAGCAAAAGCTCTAATGTCAAAAGCATAATTATACAGTAGAGTACTATCTGACAGACAAAAATGGATGGCCTGAACCAGAAACGGGTAACTGACTCCTTCTTAGATTGTAACTGACTAGTTTAAGGGACACAGTTTCTAATAAGAAAGCATATCAAACGTACATATATTGTAATAAACCGTCAGACTTTCTTGTAGTTTCTATTTTATTCTTACACTTTTCCTCATTTATATCTATACTAGCTTGTGCCCGCGGCTTCGCTCGCGTTAAGAAGTATTATTATTAATTATGTATAGTTTTTGCGGCTTTACTTTTGTTTAGCGTGTGTAAAAAAATAGGGCCTACAAAACTTCTTTGTACACAATATTCTTGACTAATCTGTCATTAGGCGCTAAAACTATCTAGCTACTGGGTGAACTTACTCGAGAGCAAGCAACATAAAACTGTCCATGAGAGAAGCAATGTTCTCTCAAGTCAATACCCGCAAATTTGAGAGTTTGCCCCTGAGACTTGTTATTCAAGATTGGTTTAATGATTCTAAGCCATGTTATAAGTTACGTCATGTTCTATTGTAAGATATTGAGGTTCTCTTCGTTGATGAATAAAAAATGTATTATTCTGAGCCAGATAAACGTAATTCAGAATTCTGAAATGACTTATTATTGAAAAGCTTGAATGTATTTATTACGGATGCAGGAAGTTTCCCGATCATTACTCATCCCGTCCCAACGCGCCGCCCGCCTATAGGTACCGATTGACGACGATCGAGATGCCACCAAATACTACTTTTTTAATCTATTAGGATAACACGGGTCTCTATCCATACCTCAAAAGCAAAAAAAGAACCCCCTTATAGGATCACGTGTAGCTGTCTTTCAGTCCGTCTGTTACAATCGATTTGCTGCAAAACTACTGGACCTATTAAATTGCAATTTGGCGCAAATGCTTTCAAGAATTTTCATGACCACAAATAAAATTTCAAAATCGGTGGCATTTTCGTAATTAACGTCCCAACAAACCATAAAAATTACACCCGTACTCATATTTAGTCATTTCAACCCCATCGCACCCCAAAAGGCGACCCGACCCGATAAACCATTAAAGCATTACCAATGGATTTTCAGACTTTGTCACCACATTTCTCCCTTTTAGGGGTTGAATTAAAAAAAACCTGAAACACGTGTTAACTCATTTATTGTTAGAAATACTCCTGTGAAGTTTCGAATAAAATAGTCTAACTAATCTTCTTTCGCCATACAAACTTTGGACCCCCATTTCACCCCTTTAGGGGGTAAATTTTGAAAAATCCTTTCTTAGCGCACCCCTACACCTTATAAGGAACCTACGTGCCAAATTTGAACTCTCTAGAACCAGCGGTTTAGTATTTAGACATTTCAACCCCATTTCACTCCAACAGGGGAGATGGTAACTCACGTCCGCCACGTTGGATTTTAAAATCGTTGCGGTTTTTGTAATCAGCGACCCGATAAACCATAAAAACAATACCCATGCTGATTTTCAGACTTTGTCACCACATTTCTCCCTTTTAGGGGTTGAATTTTCAAAAAACCTGAAACACGGGTTTACTCATTTATTGTTAGGAATACTCCTGTGAAGTTTCGAATAAAATAGTCTAACTAATCTTGTTTCCCCATACAAACTTTGGACCCCCATTTCACCCCTTTAGGGGGTGAATTTTGAAAAATCCTTTCTTAGCGGATGCCTACGTCATAACATCTACCTGCATGCCAAATTTCAGCCCGATCCGTCCAGTGGTTTGGGCTGTGCGTTGATAGATCACTATGTCAGTCAGTCAGTCACCTTTGAGTTTTATATATATAGATGTATACACTTTTTATATGTTTTCTTCCAGAACTACGTATAGTTAAGTTCATATTACTGTAATAGTTAAGTACCTAGTTATCCTTTCTGAAAAAATGACTAACTATTGAGTTTCTTTCGGCGTTTATTCTCAACAGTCCTCCTCTTCTAGTTTTGATAAAACGAAACTCAGTTAGAAACAGGATACAATAATATTTATTCATGTTCATAAGTACAATCTCTTACAGTGCTTAATTCTCTAATTTCTCATCGTTTTACAATGTTTCTTTTCAATCCCGCGTAAAAACCAATCTGACAGTCCTTACTTTTTTTTTCCTCTCCCCAGTGTTTTCACTCGACAGTGTGGCCAACACAAAATAATGTATAATGTTTAAAAGAAGTATTTACGCTGCATTTACAAAAACCTTCACACAATGTATTAAAACTATAATTCTACCCTACATTTAGCAAAAATCATCACATTAGCGGATTATTATTTCAATCCAAATGGGTCAGTAGGGAGAAGTCAGAAACCATGAGAGATAGCGAAATCTATTCTTAGGACCCCAAATTACCACTGTTCCTTGTTGTTTCATTTTCTTTGTCGGGTCACACTATTTTTTCTTGATAGCTTCCTACCCTCAATCTTGGTTCGACAAAACGAACCTCCAGTACTTGTTATGACCGGTAGATGGCGCTACTATACCCTAAACTACGATTTCTAATTCAAGGCCAAAAAAGTACTACAGGGTTGCCACTACAATAAAATATAATTACAATAGTAATTTCCTTTTTCTTTTTAAACACACTAAGATAATTTATTTATTGTTCAGTTTATCTCTTATGTTTTAACAATATAATTAGATATATTTAATAATTGGCATCAACATCAATGGCGAATACATCACTCACCTTCGGTTTGCCGACGACATCGTAGTCATGGCAAAGTCGATGGAGGAACTCAGCATGATGCTCGATGACCTCAATCGAGTTTCTCAACGGGTGGGCTTAAAAATGAACATGGACAAGACGAAACTCATGTCAAATGCCAAGGTTGTGCCCATCCCAGTCTCTGTTGAAAACTCGGTACTCGAAGTTGTTGACTCATACATCTACCTAGGACAAGTGGTCCAATTAGGTAGGTCCAACTTCGAGAAAGAGGTCAACCGCCGAATCCAACTCGGCTGGGCAGCGTTCGGGAAACTACGCAATGTCTTTTCATCCGACATACCTCAGTGCCTCAAGACGAAAGTCTTCAACCAATGTGTGTTACCAGTGATGACTTACGGCACCGAAACGTGGTCTTTCACTATCGGCCTCATCTCAAAGCTCAAAGTCGCTCAACGAGCAATGGAGAGGGCTATGCTCGGGGTGTCTCTACGTGATCGAATCAGAAATGAGGAAATCCGTAGACGAACTAAAGTGACCGATATAGCTTACCGGATTAGCAAGTTGAAGTGGCAATGGGCAGGCCACATAGCACGCAGAGCAGATGGCCGATGGGGCCGTAAAGTGCTCGAGTGGAGACCTCGGACCAGCAAGCGCAGCGTAGGACGTCCACCTACAAGATGGACAGATGACCTTATAAAGGTCGCCGGAAGGCGCTGGATGCAGGTCGCTTCCAACCGGTATATATGGAAGTCCAAAGGGGAGGCCTATGTTCAGCAGTGGACGTCCTATGGCTGAGATGATGATGATATTTAATAATAGGTAATAATAATAATAATAACGGTCTTATAGCAAAGAGTCTCGACAATATAATAATAACGGTCTTATAGCAAAGAGTCTCGACAAACATCTTAAGAGACTCTCGCTAGATGGCTGGATCAAGGGCCAGATACAGAAGGCGGTACTCCTGGACACGGCGCGCATTGTCAGGAGGTTCCTCTCTCTGCAGCCCTAACCACCGGTAGCCTGGGCCCTGCCCCGCTGCCGGCGGCACCCTAGGTTAGGTTTTTTATAATGTGTTTATATATTTTGTAATTTCTTTATTGTATTTTACTTTTTATATACATATATTGTAAAAACCTAACCTAAGATACGAAATAAATAAAGGAATAATAATAAAGCCTTTTTATTTCCCATAACCATTTTTACAAGTTGATAAATGATAACTTATTATAATTTCAAATAAAACTTAAAAAAAATAATGATAATGTTACTTAATTAAAATATATATGTAAGTATATAGCTATTTTATAGAAACCCCTATTGCAGGGTATAGGCCTCCTCCCAATTCTTCCACTTCTTTCGGTCCTGAGCTATTTCAACCCAGTTACTTCCCGCAAGCTTTATAATTTCATCTGCCCATCGTTTTCGAGGCCGCCCTACGCTTCTTTTCCCCTGTGGGCCGCCCCATTTTGTACTTGCAAGGGTCCGATAGATAAGAATATTTATTATTACATACATACGAGAGGAGATAATAAAAACTTCATCGGAGATTTTTAGTACAACATTTTGGTAATACTTGTAACACTTCAGGTATTCAGAACATTTGGTGCAATAATTTGCAAGCTTAGAAACAAACTCACATGTCATTTAAATCTAAATATTTAGGTAACATGTAGCTAAATAATACTACGTGCCAAAATAACGCATCAGTATTTCGTATTATGAAAAACATGAGTGTTGTGTAGTGGAACACTCGGTTGGAACGAAGTTTTATTGACATATACGTAATATATGACATGGTCTCATACGTTTGTTTATTTCGATTCGTTGTCGAAAACTCTTACACTTTTATTCGCCTAGCCCCCATCCGCCAAATCCACATCGTGAGAATCGCAACTTCGTTCCAAAAATATTTTGTATGAATACAACCTAATCTATCAATGATGTTGGCATACGTATTTGCAATATGTTTCCTTATATTTATAAAGGCAACATTATTAAAAGGTTGGCGAATCCTGAAAAATGAACTTGACAGTGACATAAGTGACTTAGTAAATTTTTACAGTGACGTATCTATCGTAGTTTTTTAGGTCGAATTAGAAATCCGAGTTTAAATAGCCTTAGAATAATATAATGAACATGACAATATATCTACGCACCCAATTTATTTATCTGTAGAAATAAATTCTATATGTCAGCTCGATTATCTCTCCTCACGCTACAATATCTTACTTTTATTGTAACAATATCCTAATACGATTCGAAGCTTTAGTGTTACTGGTATCAAGACGCACGGTAGTGCACCAAGCCAAGTGCGAAGAAAATACGTAAAGAAAATAGGACGCTGTATATTTTTTTATACTTACAGATTGCTCAGACTTATGAATATGAGGATATGAATAGCGTAGTTGGTAGTGAACTTGCTTGGTAATTCGGTTCGATCGGCATTTGCCTCATCATATTAGGTTAGTAGAGAGAGATGTATTGTAAGAATGTAACTAGTCTTAAATGTGAAATATGTTTAGGTTTATGCAAGTTTTTTTTTAAAGTTACAGTTTTAAAATGCCATTTATAACCTAAATACAGTGAAAACTGGATAACTGGGACTTGAAGGGACCAGCAAATTTGTCTCACTTAAAGAGGTATTCCACTTACCCAGTGTCTCAGATATACAGGTATAGATTAATGTCTGTCCCATTTACATAGGGTTCCACTAATAGAGGTAAAAAGAGGATATTTCAGTTATAGAGGTGCGATTATTAAATAATATAGTTAGGTGGTGTATTTCATAATAAGTAATTATAAATGAAAATAATTATAATAGTTGGCAGTAATAAAAAGGTACCTTATAATCAAAGATTATTAACACTTTTTTATAAACAGTACGAAAATACAACAGAATGCGTCAATTAAATAAATCTGACATTTTGTATTGTCCTTTTTTAGGGGTCCGCTATTGAAATATTATTACCTATTTAATTAATATAAATTTAATCTTAGGTATAATGTTGGTTACAATTTGTTGACATTTCAAAATTGGTGTGCAAAACAAATAGTGTTTTTACTCTCTCGCGTTTTGAAATAAAATGAACTCCCAGTTAGTGAGGTAATGGATTTACGTTATCGCAGTTATAGAGGTCAATATCTTTAATTTCAAAGATAACCATTTATTAAATGTTTAACTTAAAATGTAGTCTCAATAATAGAGGTAAAATACGCCCGCTGTCTCAGTTATGGAGGTAATTATGAAGACAAAATCGAAAAAACTAATCCCAGTTATAGAGGTCTGTTTTGTCCCACTAACAGAGGTAATTCAGTGGTAAAGTGTCGGGACAGCAGCACGAGTTCCAGCTAAGGAGGTTTCTCACTTATCCAGGTCCCACTTATCCAAGTTTCACTGTATATATTGTCACACAATGGAAGCATGGGAAAGTAAAAACAGTTATTTTTTTAATTCTTAGACCCTACGTGACTGACACCATCTGAGCCAAACCAACAGCAAGTGAATATTAGTGGATTACTTACGATGTGCTTCAAATTTCAATATTATATCAAACGACCTAATGAAATGACTATAGGTCCTTGATGCTGCGCCGCGGTTCTGTCTACCAAGGTCCACACGCACTTGGCCAGATTTTTTACAGATATCATACAGAATACTACGGTATTGACTGAAGTATTTACAAAGGACTAACAGGTAATATCAATAGGCAATATTATTACCTATTATGGCGGGTTTTCCGAGAAATCTTAATATGCATACGATACCTTAGTACGCACTATTTGTATTACCCCCGGAAATTGGCAAAGTTAATATAGGGCTGTTTATCTGTGAAACAGTGAAATTGGAAACTACGTCTGTCATTATTCATCATGTTATGTCATTTAAGGCCTCTTATCCGTTCAAAAATGCTTTTCTTTATTATCAAACATGTTTCTTAAGAGTCCGCAGCAAGCTCGATTCTTCATACAAACGTAGTTACGTCCTTATTTTAATATAACATGTCACATTATCATGAAATTCTCTAAATATAATGAGATAAGATATATCTAGGGCTAAAACTAGTTTATGACTCTTGAAATGTTAATAGAAAGAAAATAGAGCGAGTACAAGTTTTGCATTTTTAGACCCCAGAAAGTTGTTCAGTTTGGCGGCATACTACGACCAAAATATAGTTTAGATTGAAGTCAAAACCTATTTCCGGTGTCGATTAAACTATACAGTTTGATAAGAAAAAAGATTTATCAAAATTGATCTCGTAGTTTTAAAATGAGAGCGTAACTACGAAAACCTTAAAATAAATTACAAAAAATTGTTGCGAAACTGCAGCGAATTACTCACTAAACAATACTCTAGCGCGGGGAACGGTCCGGGGGGGGCGGCGGTAAGCACCGCCCTTATCATAGCTACTCCTAGCCAGCCTCGCGCAAC
The DNA here is from genome assembly GCA_932273695.1 of Apotomis betuletana. Taxonomy (NCBI): domain Eukaryota; kingdom Metazoa; phylum Arthropoda; class Insecta; order Lepidoptera; family Tortricidae; genus Apotomis; species Apotomis betuletana. Next base: position 4,154,727 of record OW026303.1, on the reverse strand, counting down.
TCTCAAGGTAAAAAACGATCGACAACGGCTGTATGAAACGGAGGTGAATTTTTTACCTAAGTTTGAAAGAACGTTGAAACCTACAAAGCATTAGATAATTGGCGACAATCGAATTTAGGCGGGTTGTACTTCAGCCGCCATTTTTGTCCGCCATGCCATGTTAGATGATGTTTCTATTTTGTTGTGTAGTCTGTCACTTCTGTCAAGGTTCTGCGATCTTTTCAAATAATTCAAATTTCACAAATAATCTAATAATTTGCATTCTTTGGGTGTAGTGGTCGTCTAGAAGGTACACAAGACAATCACAATTGCAAAAATGAGTGGATTGAAAAGGAAAAAGTGCGAAATATGCAGAATGAAAACGTGTCGAATGGACGGTCAAAAAAGACTATTCATGGCAAGATTTCCACCGTTCGAAGATCGGTAAGTAAAAAATATACTTAATTACTGCGTGTTATAACCATGTTAATCGTAAGTTTCATTGAAAACTTGGTATTTCGGGTAAAATAATACATACCCTTATACGTATGTAAACAATAGTGCTGTATGTAAGTTTTATCGATAATTTTCATTTGAAGTGAAAAATACCTGGGTAAACACGGAATATCTTTCTTCAAGCAAAAGCCTGTTGGTATGTGTACTTATACAAAAGTGTGCACTTGAATACAGCTGTTAAAGCCGTCTCAGATGAGAGGATAAGACATTATTATCACTACTTTTTATGCCAGTTTGAGTTAGATTATGGTCACAGAAATATTTTACGAAAAATCTTCAATGGACTATGAATGGTACGGTTTCATCTGGACAAACAGATTCATTTTTACTCTGTAATTTTCTGTTTACCCTGTATTATTTGTGTTGCAGAACTTCCAACCTGGAGCACAGACTGGAGTGATGAAACGGCTTTTTTCGTCTATGTTATCAGCAAGCCAAGCAAAGTTTGAACGAAATAAAATTATTTGCACACTTGTTTTTTTTTATGAAGTCAGTAACCTAAAGTAAACCAAATGTTTACATTGAAGCGAAATATTTAATGATTTAAATTACCGGAAAGCCGTTGGAGACGCGGGTGCGAATGCGAACCCCGCCTGAACCATTTTTTTTAAATACCGATATCGATATCGATAATTCGATAATTTGTGTAACATGTGACATCCCTATTTTGTTCTTGATGTTGGCATTATGTCATGAGTTGACACTGACACTGATATCGTTTGCGGCTTCATATTGGCAGTATGTTTCGCCCCCGTTTCATACTAATGCGAGTTCACGCTTTTTGTATGGCACTCCCGTCTCTTAAAACGTAGTGATTACATACTCTTTGCTCCTAGCGCGCTCTCGCTTTACTGCTAGCGCCCTGTCTTCCTCTAGGTGAAACAACAACATTTTAAAGCGTAAGCGCGCGATCTCAACGCGGAGTTGAGCGGACCTTGCTGCGGACTCTTAACATACATTATTATCAATGTTACTACTTAGGACGACGCGGTTGGCTCGGTTTGTAGAGACCTAGCTGCCTACTGAGCCGGCGGTCCCGGGTTCGAATCCCGGCCAGGGCAAATATTTGTGTGATGACCTCGAATATTTATGCTTGGGTCATGGTTATTCTATGTATTTAAGTATATATTTATCTATATAAGTATGTATAATCTTCGTATAGTACCCATAACACAAGCCTGCTTGACCTTAATTTGGGACTAGATCGATTTGTGTGAGGTTGTCCGATATTTATTTTTATTTATTTATTTATGTAGAACATTGCGATTTATTGGTATATAAATTTGAAACCTACGGTTTGAATTTTTCATTAATAATTTTTGTTTCAAAAACTACTCGAAATTGTCAAAATTCCCGCAGAAAACGGTTTTTTTTAACTTATTTTCGACTGCACGCAATGAAAGAAAAACAAATTAAAAGAAATAAGGCGTCTTAAATGTGTAAAAATCGTGTAAGTTTAAATCAATCATGCTGACAAGTTACGATTATGTCAGTGTCTAGAATTTTAAAAGATAAAAACGCAAAAAGCTAATAATAGCGATGCCCGAAAGATATACAAGAAAAAAAAGAAAAAAAAGAGAAAGATATTCTAAAGGTGAATTTATAATTATTTGGAAGAAGAAGCCTAGAAGCAGGCTTTTATCATTCCATTATTTATTCAATTAGATTTCGGCCGCTACAGCTTAGTATTGTCAGCTTTTAATATATTTTACCCAATTTATTTAGTTTGGCTCGCTATAAGTTCACATGCTATATTTTTGGTTTAAATTTAGGATTTAAGTCAATGTTATTACTCTTGTTAGGGACCATCGCGTCATCTAGCGGCGGGTGCAAGTACTTCGACCATCATCATCATTGCAGAGCCGGTGAGGAGACTGTGGCGCCATCTATTCGTCAAGGATGAAGTTGGGGTCTTACCACGGGCAATGTAATGACAGTCCGTCTAGCACAAATCTATGCTTAGCGACTTTAGTCGCGCGACATAGCGTTCGACTCTCTCACATTACTGCACAGAAAGAGACGAATATTCTCGCGCGAGAAATAGTCGCGTATGACAGCTATGCTAGAGGTGCAACCCGTCTAGCACAACTATGCTTAGCGACTCTTGTCGCGCGACATAGCGCTACCCATCATTGTCTCGCATTACTGCATAGAAAGAGACAGGTAATTATCTCGCGCGATTTAATTACCGCCCGTGGTTTGTCTTAAGTTTTACGTCTTGCCTTGACCAGGAAGTGAGATTTCAATAGCGTAGCCAGCTTAGCGGGCAGAAAATCCCGCTTACGGCCTGGGGTGATGTAAGAAACCTTAAAATCATTATTTGATTATACTAAGGCTTCAGACTATTCTTTTCAGAATGTTCTAAAACTTTCTATACATCGTTCAAACGAAGAAAAAGCCCTTCCGCACCAATGTTGATAAGGAGGGATTCACACTGGTGGAAAAAAAAGAGCAAGACGCGCAGGGTGCTCCGCAAGACTCTGAGTGGCACTGCCGACTAAGGCGCTCTATATGTCGTGCTTGTCCAACGATGTGGTGGAGTACGTCCGCCGGAAGACTGGCCTCTTGCTCAGGGTGCACCAGCTGCAGTCCCGCCACTTGACTACGTGCACTTCAGCTCGGTTGCAGTGCGCGTGCCGCGTCTGCTGCAGGACACCGCCGCAAGTCCTGACATCTGCCCAAGGGTATTGTGTTTCGGCAGTTCTGGTGCAATCTGCCGAATACTACACCAGATCAGATGACTCAACGGAGCCACACCGCTATGTCGCCCAAATCTAACTAGTTTTAAGTCTTGTTTACATTTTGCAGTTCACAGTGCCTTGGTTTTATTACTCTCTATGTAACTTATTTGAATAATAAATAAACAAATAACGTCATTATTTTTAATTAAAATGAAATATTTTCAATAAGTAGTTAGTAATCTGACGAGGTATCGCTTTAATCCCTGATTGGAATCTGCTACGCACGAATCACCCTACAAACATTGCACCGGCAGAGCTTTTAGGGTGATTCGTGCGTAGTGAATGCGTAGTGCAGAAATTTTGGTAAACAAGTACTGGCTCTACATTAAACGACTTAATTATAAACTAGAAGATGACTGAAAATATGTTTGGGCGAAAGAATAACTTATTTGCTTCTCCGTAGTTGAGTAAATGGCATAACCATTTACAGACCAAGCCAGCGATGCGATGCGTTTCAGCTTAGTCCAAATTGCTTTCGCATGTCCGGATGCTTTGATTTCTGGCTGTTTTCGCCTAGAGGCCGCATTTCTAAACCGTTTCTAATGAAATTTTGTAAGTAGTTCTAATGAAAGTTCGTAATTATATTCTTAGATTATTTAATTAAAATAGTTTTTTTAAATTTCTAAAAAATGCGTATGGGGGTTTGAAAACGTAAAGTTACAAATTTCTACAATTTCGAAACAAACTAACAAACAAGCTCACAGAGCTACCAGTGGGTAAATTGGCAAACCGTTCAAAACCAAAGCAATAACACTGATTTTGCTAATCTGCGATACAACATCGTTCCAATCAATTAGTGCTAACCCGTTATACCTACTTACTTGCGCATTTTGAAATGGAATGAATATAGTTTTTAACCCCATAATTCAAATAGCCTACTTCACTTATTATACTTACTTTTTATGATAATAACTGCAGTTCTTGTTGTACCTATTTCAAAATATCAATGTTTTTTACCCTCGCTTAGACTCGTGCTGTTAAAAATCGGGTTTAAAAAGAGCACAACATGTGTTTAAATATGCCAAAGATTCGAGCGGTAAATCATTTGCGTTACCAATTACTGTAGATACTTACCCATTGTAGCAGTTGGCCACGGCCATTTGCAATTTTTTTTTTCAATAACATTCTTTCTACACCACTTAACACTACAATTTACCATGTTATGTATTTAATTTCTTTTTTCGTTGACATACGCATGGATCATAAACAAGGAAGCAACTAAACGGTGGCCGCCGTGTTGATGCTTTTATCCATTTTAGACATCATGTTTCATACAGACATTTACTGCTTAAGACCTACACAATCCATATCTAAATAGAAATATGTAAGTTTATTTTTTCAAAACAACCTTGGTCGATTCCCGAGCTAAGTACAGTTTTTTTTTAATCAATGAATGCAGTTTTTCTCTTTATTAAAATCGATGACATGGTTCTTAAGAACAGATCTTCGTATGTCTTATAGTTTCAGACTTTCCCATACTGACCGATTTAAATGAGCCACCCGGTATATTATTTCCATGTACAGGAAAGGACAACATCAAATTTATAGAATAGAATAGAATAGAATATATTTATTTGTCAAACATAGGTACAAACTTAGATTAGAAATCTCCCGATAGCACAAAACACTGTTGACCCTGCTATGTTAAATGCGGATTCATATTCATGGTTAGTAATATTATGCCAAATGAAGGGCACCCATGTACAACCCACGTTTGAGTTTATATATTTAATGGTATGTGTTGTCTTAATAACGTATATTTGCGTTTAAATCAGAACTGTTTGTTCAACCCAACCTTACAATAAATACGCCTAGAAACTTAGAGAGTTTTAGTCTCTTCGTTTCGTTTAAGTAGGAGATCCGAACATACATCGACCTTCACCGAGCTGATAATATAATGAAACATATTTTATAATGAATTTAGTATATTAGAAATAGTATATTACTGCCGAGGCAGGGAAAAGTCAGTTCGTGGATGAGTATGATTTTGAAGGACGAGGCGTAGCCGAGTCCTTCAATAATACGAATCTGCGAACTGACATTCCCGCCGAAGCTTGTATAGTGCTTTTCTCCAAATATGCTTGGAAATAATCACCAATCTCCATTTTAATTTATTATGTCAGTACCATGAAGTTCATTTGGTACTTATTTTTTTTAGGAATAGGAATAAAAATTCGGGTCCGAATCATATGTTTGATTTAAAACAAAATATATTAATAAGAATTAAATATATATGAAAACACAATAACAAAGAATATGCACATAGATATAATTATTAATTTTAGTTAAATTAACAACTTCTAAACACAGTTTTTTTTTAGAAACCATACCATATTCATTCGGAGAAGACAATAAGTTCAAAAAACTTTTATATTGATTTGGACACAATCATTTCTGTTTTATTTTTTATTTGTTTACGTTTGGTACACATTATTAATTTTTAACTCACTCATTAAATACCATCATATTATTAAAATTAAAACTTTCGTGAGAAATCTCTAATAAATAACTAAGAATCATGAAAATAAATTAACCGCATATTATAAGATTATTATTTAAATTGTTTGTCCGTTATTCGAAAATTTGTCGTCATTTAAAATACATTGACAGTAGCAGAGCAGAAAAATGTTCAGTGCAAGAACTAAACGCAGAGAACAGTTAAAAAGTTTATAATAGTTTTTATTTTTTAAATTTAGTGGACAATTGGCTGTATGGTGAACTATCAAAGTCTTTGAAAAAATTAAAAGTAAAAATGCAGTAACCGGCCAAATTAAGATTACCCTCATTTGTATGAGATGTCATAAACGGAAGGTGTGTTTTTTACTTAATCGTCTTATTTAAATAATATTGATTTCCCGGCTAAAAGGCCAATAATATATATTTTTTTAAATTTGTATTAACGCCTTCTAAAAATAACGAACGATTTCGCGGTCCAGTTTTACTACATTAATGGGAACATTTCCAAGCAAGTTGGAGAAAATAAATTAAAAATGGGTTTGCTTCTTAGTCCTGGACAGGCTATTTTTAATTGATATTTAAAGATTACTATGAAATGATACGTCGATGAAATAAAAATTATATGAAACATTTAGGAACATTACAGAATATGAAAAAATTCTAAAGTGTTGAGTCTAATGAGATCTAGCATCTTAGATCTTAATTATTAATTTTATTCTGTTTTTTTTTTACTATTATTTTACAGTTTATTTCGACTAAGATGTATATTTTTTTCGCTAATTTATGAAGTATATTATTGGGAAATAGCAGACAGTTAAATTAAAATGAAACCTAAAGTAAAAGATAAAAGTAAAGAACTAAAAGTATTTACTTACATCTTTGAGCGACGAGGCGACGAAGATGACGTAAACGCTCGTCCCTCCCAGGCAAACGCCGGCCATGGCGTAATCCGCAAAATGTCTGTGAAGTAAATTATATAAATGGGTTATCGAAGCCAGTATAAGCCGGGGACCGAAACCAGTATTAAAATCTTAACAAGTTCCTAATTGATACTTTAAAACTTAGGTTGCCTTGGAAAATTGTATTTACCCGGTAAAATAGTACCTACCTAGGGGTTATTAGTGGGTGCGTAACGATGGCTATAACAATTTTTGATATAACTTCAGTCGCTATAACGCTCATTTGATATAATTGTTGAATGTTATAACAACACTTAATATATTAACATTTGATATAATTATTGTCTCATATACTGATAATTTAATCGAATAACATTTAATATAACATTCTTTAAGTATAATGCATATTTCTTCTAATGAATTTATGGTATAACGTTTATTTTATGTAACGTTCAAATGGCATAACGTATAGGGTATAGAGAAAGAGGGGGGCGGGGGGGCGTAGCCCCCCGCATTAAAAAAAAACTTAAACCAAAAGTTCAATTAGAAACGTAGGTTACGTTAGGTTAGAAAAAAAAAGGTTTGAACTGCATCCCCCAAAAAAAATACAAAATATTTTTATATCGATCATTACACACCCCTTGCGAATATAAACGTTAAATTAAATGTATTTTATACTAATTGAAATTATACCATATGAAATGATACCTAATGTTGTTATATTCAAATGAAACCATATATCAAATGTATTTTATACTAATTGAAATTATACCTAATGTTGTTATACCAAATGAACATTATACCATATGATGGTTATAGGAAATAAGTGTTCTACCAAATGATAAATATACGAAATAAAAATAGATATTTTAAAATTATACCAAACGTTTATATAAATGAGTGACTATACCCTGTGAAATTATATCAAATGTTGTTATATCCTACATACTTATATACCATTATTGTATTAAGCGGTTTACACTCACGAGAAATTGTCAGTAACGGCCCGACATGTTTCGAACTCGTATGGAATAATACAATAATTAAATATGTCTCACGAAAGTTTTAATAAAATTAATATTTTTATACCATTTATTTTTATATCGATCATTACACACCCGTTATTAGTAAGCATCGGACTTTTGTTAGCACGGTAGGACTTTAGAGAGCTATGGAGCCGATATCTATACTATTTAAAAAATCTAGGTTTGTATCGAAAATCATTTTTCTATGGAGAGGGGTCATGATTTCAGGAAAAATCTTAGTAGCGTGATGCGGGATTGTCATTTGTTTTGTAAGGGTGCGCGGCGCCATGCCAGTTTGGCGCCACCTGTTGGACATAATTTCCATTGTCCTCGCATCACGCGGAAACGGCTGGACAAATTTTTTACCAATTTTGGTACAGGGATAGATGGACATCCACAGATGGTTATAGGATACTTTGTACCCGTCTACAGTAAAGAAAAAATAATACGTGGAAGACGTTGCGGGCGCTTCCTAGTTACTCAATAAAATACTTAAAAGAATCCTCAAAATGCCACTATAACTCTAATTAAATTATTAGATAAAGTAATTAACGATTATACTCTGCTGATGATAAATTGCACCAAATTAGCATTTGTGATCGCGGCGATAGCTGGTGGTTTCAATATAAATGTAAAATAACGCAAACTGCAATTAATTAAGGTCGAGTGGATAGACCACCACAGGATAGAGATAAATATAAACAAAAATGCGGAAATACTCATTTTACCTTTGTCAATTTAGGTCAACAATGAGAAATTTTCCTCGTCGTCGGTTTTGACTTAGGTACACAAAGGTGGTTGGGCCAGGAAGTGTGCTCTTGTAGATTTGATGTTGCCAACTGACGCAACGAGCCACAGTGAATCTTGGCCTTCGACACCAGATCACGCCACGCTCCACGATCCTGAGCCAGCTCTGGCCAGTTAAGGGTGCCTAAGTCCCTTAGATCTTTTTGGACTTCATCATTTCAGCGATATCTAGGCGACGGCGGACGGGTCTGCGACCACTCAGATCATCCGAGATAAGCGGTTTTTGCGGCATGATCCTCACCCATTCCCTAAATGTGCCCGCGCCAGCAGAGTCTGAGTCTGTCGGAGCACTAGATCTTCGATCTCTTTATTCTTCTTTACTCTCCAGCTTCCATCTTCTCTTCTAGTCGAACGCACCATTTTCTTAGTTTAGTTTCTTCCCTTAAGGTCAGAGTCCAAGCTTGTGAGTATATATACCATTCAACTACACTCCGTGAGAATTAAACAAAAAGTAGTGTTTTCTGAGCCAACGACGGTCCTGGACTCAAATCCCGGCAAGGGCAAATATTTCTGAGATGAATTTTGTCCTCCTGGACTGGATTATTGGACTCCCGAGTCCGATCTCAACTAGACCATAATTAAAGCACCCGGCTCCTCCATTGCGGTAATTATACTAAAAAAGAATGACACAAAAACGCGCGGTGAAAACGCTCGGAGAATCACCCCTATCCTGTGAAATTGTATCATCATCATCATCATCATCTCAGCCATAGGACGTCCACTGCTGAACATAGGCCTCCCCTTTGGAGGAAATTGTATTGTATTTGAGGAAATTGTGAAGAGGTGAAATTGTATATAGAAAATCAAAATAGGCTAGTTGACCCAGTTTCGAAATATATTGGAAATGGTTAATAATGATCTTACTAGCTCTAAAAAAAATGTCTTGTATTTTTCTGAAAGCTAGAAAGCTAAATTTTATCAATTGAAAATTAGAAATTTCATAAACAGTCAAAAACGCCGTCCGCCATTTTTCCCTTTCGCTAATCTGTGGCGTGTCGTAGTATTACCTGTAAATATTCGAAATTCGACCGTCGTATAATGCCATTCCGCACACTCCAATATACTTTGACAGGAGATCGAGAGGGACGGCACTATTCGAAGTCGTCAAAGTAGACTTTCAGTTTTGTTTACATGACCAATGACGTCACTATCATAAGCGAAAATGGCGGACAGCGTTTTAAGCATTTCAAAATACAGATTAAAAACCATATTTTCAAATTAAATTTTTTCAGCCATCTTTCACTTTTATGAATTGAAAAATATATATTTAGGTTTCCTTTGCTAAATACTATACGGAATAAACATTAGTTTATTACAATTTGACATGAGTCAACTAGCCTATTGTATAGAAGGTCATTATTTCAGGTAAAATCTTAACAGAGCGATGCAGCAGTACGGCGCCATCTGTTGCTAAAATTTTCTTTATCCTCGCTTTAAGCCGAAATGGCTGGACGTATTGACCAATTTAGGTACAAGGATAGCTGGACATCCAAAGATAGTTAGTTTTTAGCAGACTACGTTAAAAAGAAGTTTTACAGAGACGTTGTTTTAGGCAGCTTCCAGAATCAAAATAATACTATGGCAAATTGTTGTTTACTGTTAAAAATTATACCAAATCAAGTTAAAATCGCCCCTTGTTTCATGTAATTCGTTGAACAAATTTGTTAGTTCTTCCCAGTCCGGTTCGAACATTGTAAGTTCTGAAAATAATTTGTATTCCCAGTAAAACTCTTGAGTATCACATTGTTGTTTAAACGACATTTCAATTGAACGAATGCGAATGCCCGACTGTCCACGAGGACAATAAAATGAAAGAAATGCGTTACAAAGACAAGTTTTTGTATTGTAGTAATAAATCAAATAGAGCAGCCTGTTTAAAATACTTTAGGCTTCAAAACACCAACATCCAGTTTCTAGTGTAAATGAATGCCTTAAACAGTCTTGTAAGGTTCGAGTCACTTAGCGGCTGTTCACAGCTCTTGGTTGCTGATAACAATATACGGTACGGTGTCAATTTTTTCAGTGTGTTTGATCTTTGTATCGTATCTGTAACATTAGTTGATAAATCCACTTTAAAGTACATGACGATCATGGAAGTAATAAAAAAATCAGGAATTTGTGCTCACCTTATATGTGTCGAAAACCTTCTTATCTGTTTTGGTCCATGTTTAAAAGCTTTTTCACACGTTTCGGCATAGCTCAACGATGCCACACGGCTCTCTTCACACAGCGCACGGGACGTGGAGACCTTTAAAATAAACCTTATTGTAAGAAGGCAAAAAACCAGAGAGTTGCGAGTCAGGCTCGCGCACAAAGGTTTTTGAGGCTTTCATGTAAGTATGATTTTAATTACCTACGGCTTTTAATGCAAAAGACGTCCCTAACGCGTTGGTGACAATGTCTTTTATACGACAAAGGAAAACGAAACTCTGTACCAATACAGGTGTACGTAAAATCGCAAGAAAATAGTACTAAGGGGCGGTAATTCAGTGTACTTTGAGATATCACGAAATAAGAATTGTCTCAGGTATAGGTACCTCAGATATACCTACCGAATTCAGTTGTCATTAAAACGCAATGTTACGATACGAGCTGCATGAAGTCACTATCCGGTCCAGTTTAGGCCTGATATCTATGGCGTCGTATATAAATGAGGTGCAGACGTAACGAACTACGTTTAAGATCGGAAGAGGTCTCAGAGAGTTATATATAATGGAATTAGGGCCCTCACTTTCTTAGACGATTTTTAAACTGGCAACACGACGGAGCATGACGAAGCTCGCTGTCGATGTGAAAAAAAAAAAACATTTTTATTATAGCACGTGGCCAATGTTAGGAACGCCATACTGATTGTACCTTTGTTTTTTTAAGCATGATTTGAACTGTAGCATGCCTAAACAGCCCTCACTACCAGTGAGTCGGACTTTGCATGGGAACATAAACCCACTAACGAGAATGAAGCGAGCTATGCTCGGAGTCTTCCTTGCGTACTCGAGACAGAAATGAGGTAAACTGCAAGAGATCCAAGGTTGTAGATAGCTCAAACAGTTGCCTTAACTTAATTGACAATTGGCAGAAAGTTTCTTTAGTGGCGATCACATGCCAGAAGATGCAGCCTGGGAAGCCCCACTAAACAAAGTGGACTGACGAACGGGTAAGGATCGCGGGAAACAGATGAGGGTGGTACAGTTGCAGTCCCACCACTACGTGCACTTCAGCTCGTTTGTGGTGCGCTGCTGCGGCCGCTGTAGGACACCGTCGCAAGAGCAGACTTCTGGCTGAAGGGTGTTGTATTTAGGCAGTTCCGGGGCAATCTGCCGAATTCTAGGTCCGTAACGGACCCACGCTATTACGTCGCCTAAATGTAACCATTGTTAAGTCTTGTCTATATGTATTCTTGTAGTTCACAGTGCCTTGGTATTGTTACTGTAATGCTGTGTAAATCAAAAATAAATAAATAAATAATGACCGACCGTTTTGCAGAACCATGAGGGATGCTTTTGTCCAGCGGTGGCCGCCTATCGGCTAATATTATGATGAACACGATAAAATATACGTAAAGAGATCGTTGACCGTTATCGTAATTTTTAATTCATTGGGTATAGGTTTCCTCACCAATATGTGAACGCAATGCGTAGCAATGACCGCCACCAGGGCTGTGCCAAAGCAACCGGGGATGATGCCGATGTGTTTGAAGGCGGCCGGCATCGCGAGCAGCCCTGATCCGAGGGACGACTTCAGGAGGTGGAAGAATGAGCCAACCGTTCTGAAAAATTTACAACCATGGTTATCGATCACTACGTTTATTTCCTTACTATGTTCGCCGCGTAGTGTAACCGGCTCATCCCACGGGAACATTAAATTGTTTTGGGATAAAAAATAGCCTATGTGTTAATCCAGGGTCTCAGCTACCTTCATCTCAAAATTGATGTTCAAGTTTGTGTCTGATATCTATACACATTTTTATCTGAGCACAATTTTAACGCGACCGGGTTAGCGGAGTGGTGATATACCGATTATCGCCAGTTCGGGGATCTTTCCAAGATATCTGCGAGGTATACATGGCATTATGGCCCTGTTTATATGATTATATATTATTATTATCTCATCTCACGAATATTATAAAGGCGAACGTTTGTGAGTGTGTTTGTTAGTTCTTCACGCTCAAACGGCTGGACCAATTAAGATAAAATTTAACACAAAGGCTACTTTTTATCCCGAAAAAGTGTTCATATGTATAATAATCATTCATAATAATGAGCTATTGAAATTTCACAGTTTCACATAGCAACTAAAATCGCGGAAACCAATGAGAGCATTATGTACCATCCTACGTTAATTATCAGTGGTCAGATCTGATCCCTTTGGGTCATTGAACTTGATAGAATCATCTTTAGTGACTGGCGATACACAAGCCCCGGGACTCCTTTTAATTAACACGTGATGGCAGATAGCGTCCTGAATACAGGATGGGATAGTGTTTGTAATTACACACGAAGTTTATTAACCCCGGAAATCCCGCGGGGTACTGAATACATGATTTAATTCCGCTTTTGCTGCTAAGGGGTCTGGGTGGTGACACGTTCCAAAAAATTAGCATTTGTATGTAAAGTCACAGACAAAGGTTTTAAACTATAGTGATGTGCTGTTTCCGAGAATTTCCGGAAATTTTCCTCATTTAAGCCTTTAATACAAAGATCAAAGCTTAATGAAAAATTGAAAAAGGAGCTACCTGGTGGAAGAGACCGGGAATTATAATTAATAAAAAATTGTGTTGTACCCAAATTAAAATAAATGAGACATTACATGTTTCATAAATTTATAACTTTCCTCATGTTGTATGGGAAATTTTCAGAAGAACGTTCTCTCCCCATACAAATCGGGAAACGTTCTCGAGAACGACAGATCTCTACTTTCTACTCATACAGTCATACACCGATAATATACACGATGATTTTTAATCGGTGATCAGGTAACAACTTTTCTAACTCAGTAATTGATGGCGGTCACGTTGAAGTCGTAATTACATGAAAACAAACTTTTCTTTTTCTATGATAATGTTTATTCTTACCAATTTTGTCTTAAATTCCTTGTCACCGTACTAATCTGTATCGGTGAGCTTACAACCTCTTTAATAATTTAATGGGAAATACAATTTATGAGTAATAACTTGTCATTGTCATTACATAAACATAGTAGTAGAAAATTTCGTACAATTTCCCGCTAATTCAAGTATTGAATTAATCCCTTCGTTAGCCGTGTCACTACCCAGCTTACTACCAGTATAGTAACAAAGGTACTTTTTTATGCCCTGTTACCAATAACTTCATAAATTTCAGCAAAAAGCGTGGCACCTGGTTAAAAGGCTCACTACGGGCGCCCCTGGTACTAAGTCCAAACCCAAAGTCCACCCTAACGCTATAGCTGATAGAATGGTCAAGCTATCGAAAGCCCCAAACCACAAAGCACATACAAGACGCATCAAAAGCGAACTCACCACCTTAAAAGCCACCGCTAGCCCCGACCACACATACTACAGCGGCCCAGTCACCGTAGAAGAATTGTCCAAAGCTATTGATCACATAGCTATAAATAAGGCAAGTGGCGAGGACGGAATTTATCCTGTATTCCTGAAACATAGTGGCCCAAGGACTCGTGCCTAGTTGGCGAAATTTTATGCGGCAATAATAGACTCTGGTAAAGTACCAAGTGCTCAAAAACGGTCCAAGGTGATAGCGATACGGAAACCTGAGAAACCGGAGGATAAAACCGCTAGCTGACAGACCAATCGCCTTGCTAAGTCGCATCCAGGATACAGTCAACGCTGTCATACCACCGAAACAGGCGGGTTTCAGACCAAACCCAAACTGTTGCGACTAGGTCCTGGCGCTGACCACTCATATTGGAAAAGGATTCAACAAAAACTTAAAGTCTGCCGCAGCGTTTATCGACTTTACAGCCGCATATGACTTCTACTTAAACTCCTAAAGGTTGTGCCATGTATTAAATTGTACAGACTAATAGAGGATACTCTTACAAACCGAACATTCCAAGTGTTGCTAGGTGAATTATCCAGTAGGGTAAGAACGTTAAACAACGGTCTTCCACAACTTCCACAAGGATCTGTTCTGGCCCCATTACTGTTCAACTTATACATTCACGATCTCCCGTAAACCATCTCACGTAAGTTCGGATACGCCGACGACCTCACCCTCAAAACCCAAGTCAGACCATTGAAGCCTCCGAACCAATACTGGAGAAGGACCTCAATACCCTGGACGATTTCTTCACCTGTTGGCGCCTCTGTTCAAATCCAACAAAAACTGAAGCTTCCTGCTTTCACGTGTGCAATAGGCTCGCCCAGAAGACCCTGCATGTAAGGTTCCGGGACACAGTCTTACAACACAATGAATTTTCTAAGTACCTTGGCGTTACATTGGCTAGAAGTCTGACGTTCAAACAGCACATCCATAGACTAAAATCTAAAATCAAGACTAGAAACAGCATAGTTCAAAAATTTATACCTCTCGTATACTCAACGGCAGAGTACTGCGCTCCAGTGTGGATGAATAGCGCACACACGGCCGCGGTGGATGTACAACTAAACGAGACTATGCGGCTCATTACTGGATGCCTCAAGCTCACCCCTACGCATTGTTTACCTACCCTGAGCCATTATAGAACCGGCACACAGACTTCGGCCACAAAAGGCTCAAGTCACGAAACCCGCCAGGTCTTGTTATGCTGGACATTGACACACAGTGGACCATGCACGATTCGTGGAATTCAGCATACAGTAGCTTTCAACATAAACACGAAGATTTGTTCGCTTTCAACCCAAAAGCGCGCCCTCCTGGTTTCGACGAATCGCGTAAGGTGTGGTGTCTACTAAACCGCATCAGAACAGGCGTTATTGCGCCCACCACTGGTTTAAATGGAGCTGGACTGAGTCCCCCGTGTGCGAGTGTCGGTAGCCGAACCAGACGATCAAGCACATTGTATTCGACTGTCCTATCACCAAATTCACAAGAGGAATAGAAGACATCAAAAACCTCACTGAAATTGCCAGAGATTACTTAGAGAAGGCTAAATTCAACCTTTAAATTTAATTAAATTAATTATACCTATATCCACTATATCCAGTGACTGAAATGCCATAGGATAAATAAATAAACCAATAACTGCTCCGGTGGTAACACGGGATATTTTTTTATTCCCATATTGCTACTGCCATGGTTAAAAATTCTTATTTTTTCCAATATCATTGTTTAATTTGCTTATATTATGGTGATGTGATGTATCACTGAGAAAGACATTAATTATAAAATTTATCAAGTGTTAAAATTCAATCAACGAGATAATATGATTATTACGCATGACCGATTCATTTCAGAATCATGGCAGTAAAATAAAAAGTCGTAAATTATTTTGATACGGCTTTCACGAACAATTTTCTTTTGTGTCTGCGTGTGTAATTTATGTAAAATATATTGCACATCGAAACTGAACATCGTTATTGGTGAATTGAGTGCCCTGCCAATTTTTTGATGATTGATCGTTTTTTGCCACCAGAAAAATGTGACAGCAATCAAGTACCTATTCTTCCAACAGTTTGGTTGCTCGTAAAAGCATGCAATACAATACAACGATTGAAGACGTGAGTGGAGATAAATCTCTCACTTATAAAAAAAGTATATAAGATAAGTATACTAAGATTTTACATAATTATTTTATTAACTGAATTTTTGAAGGAACAATACCGTGACCATTTGTAATGATTGACACATAAACAATGATCGTGACAAGAACGTTTTCAATAGTTAGTCAACGTCTGTCAGATAAAGTGACGGTCTCTTTTTAAAAAAAAACATGACTTGAACTGTATCAGGGCTGGTTAGCCCTCACTACCAGTAGTCGGACTTTGTGTGGGAGTATAACCCACTAATGGGATTATCTCCGCGCCACAGGGGTAATTTGGGTTGGGGTGACGCGGGCGCACTGGGCGCATGGACTGCGTCGTGAATAGACTGAACCGAATCAGTCTGACTTAGGGCGGGTGTGACGGTCTCGTTACATTGCAATGATAAGGATGATTTACACTGGAGATGTTTTAAAACAAAATATGCTAAAATCTCGAAAACTAAGCAGAATTCGGCTTACTTTATACGACATTTTATCTTCTACACATACTCAGGAATGCGGTGGTGAAATTATTTGGATTCCTCCAGAGCACCCTGTACACCTGTATCACCTAATGTAATACTATGTTCTTGCAATAAACTGCAACTCCAACTGTCACACGCGACTATTTCTCGCGCGAGATGATTACTGCTATGTCGCGCGACAAGAGTCGCAAAGCCAAGTTGTGCTAGACGGGCTATTGGATTGGATTGCGATAGACTCTTTAGAATCCAGAAAGGCGCTCTGCGAATAATCAACAGAAAGCCCAGTGACCATCCAGCACGATCTCTTTTAAAAAAACACAAAATCCTAACGTTGCCGTATATTTATATTTAAATTGCATGTATGTATGTAAGGAGAAACATCCATAATGTACATTTATAAGTAGCGCGCCTGTTCGCGCCCGGTCCGCCGTCGGCCCGTCCTGGTCGCGCCGCGACGCTGGCTTGCCAAGTCCCGAAAGGTTTTTTTATTTATCATAAAGAAACTTGGGTGGTATGTAAAACAATTTTATTCCGACTGAGGACAGGACAACCCAGGAACAAATATTCGAGTTCATCACACAAATAATTGGCCTGGCCGGGAATCGAACCCAGCACTGCTGGCCCAGTAGGCGCACTACAAACAGCGCCAACCGAGTCTTAAATATCAAAGAAAACCAGGTAAATAAAAAAAGAACCAATGTATGAGGTATTAAGCGCAAAACTCGAGATCGCGTAGTCCAATTTAGCAAATTCTCCTTTGAATTTCTTGTAATTCAATTAAAAAAAGGAGATCCTTAAGCTTTCCAATGCCTTAATTCGTGTAGATTATTAAATGAAAGCTGATTAAATATATTAAGGTATACGACTCGAAATTAGACATACTCATTTAATTAATTGGCAGACTGTCTGTCATCTAATTATATTAGTATTAATCAAGGATGAAATTGTTAAGCATTAGGCTTTCGGTAGTTACGTTCCATTTATGCTATTTGTGTGTGGGACGATATAAAGTAAATTACACCCAAATGGAACAACACATTTAGAATCGTGGGGTGTCACTCACATCCCGTAATAGTCGACAAGTTCGATGCTATAAAAGTTTAGGTAATTATACGGCGTTTGATGATCGGGAGTTCTCCATTGGAAGTATGAACCTTTTCAACGCCAAAAAAAATTAAAGGAGAGCCATCGGATTCGAAGGGAGTTTTGTCTATCTATTTACTGAACAGCTTGGACGCTAACACTTTATGAATGGCGGCGCTACATCGCAGGGTTTTGAATGCGTATGTTTATTTCCTCATCTCGTGTGTTGGTGTCGGTGATAGTACTGCCTAAGTATTTAAATTTGGTTACCCCTTTAAACGTTATCACTAAAACGTAGTGATTACATACTCTTTGGTTACCTACAACAAGGTCTTGCCTTTCAATGCGTTCGTCTTTATAGTGGTTCATGTGGTGATAATCGGACTTTTCGTAGCTAAACTAATAGCCTACTTTGCTGGGTTCGGCTTCAAGAACTGTTTTGGCGACTTCTTCTCTGGTGTCCCCGAGCAACGCTAGATCATCAGCCTAGCCTTATGCCTTATATTTAGTTGCACCCTTACATCTAAACTACCTGGCTAAGGGCAAATCCTAAAACTAAATTGAGATGCCCTGTCGCCCATGGGCGATCGCCTTGCTTTAGTCTTGTAATTACCGCGAACTCGTCCGTTGGCTGATTATCGATTCTCACCCTCATCTTACTTTCTTTAGTAGCTACTCATTTGAAAAAAAAATGGTTGTTTTTTATTGTCGCAGCCGGATGCGGCGGCGCCAGTGTGATAACCGCATAAATCTCGGTAACGCAGTGAAAGCCACGGGTAAATGCCAGTATCTTTTTTTAGACAAGTATGCGTGTATGAAAAAGATCGCAATTTAGCGATAAGCTCGCTTGTCGTTTATCACTGTATAATCTTACGTGCAACCTGTTCGTATTTCTTTCTTCTCAAGATGTACAATAATGAGATGTGTGTTATAAATATTATATTTTATCTACGCACATATCATTAGTGCTCTAAAATGCGTGACCAGCATTATTACAACCAATTTTACTATGAGATTTTTTTTTGTCTGTGGTAGTAGGTAAAATCTGTACTGTAATGTTATTACAGTACCGATTTTCTTAAGGTTTTGAGTTTAAATTAGGAACAGCTGTCAAAACACAAGTTGGTCTCTATTCTAGTATCTATCCATAGATATTAATATTGTTATCGATACGAAACGTCAATTCAGTATGTTTTTTTATAAAAACCGCACGACATTTGATCTCGAGTGACATGAGAATATGGATACATTCGTTTGTATATGATTTAGAAAAATAAAACATTCGTCTTGACGGAGGTTCGAATTGCCGCCATTATTGTTGTCATTTGTTTGTTGGTTCTTTGCTGTTACGAAAGTAGAATTGTGAAAAGTTTATTGTAATTCACATTTTAGTTGAAAATATTGTTTCAATGTAAATGTAAATTACAACTACCTATTACAATAAATAATCTATTTATGTATTTGTTCAGATTTATTTCTTACTGCATTAGTATATGTGTTAGACATTTTACAGGTAGCACTAGTGGTACCGGTCATTTCCTTATGGCTTCTGAACCCATCTTAGAGTAGGTACCTACTATGATATGTGTGTAGATAAAGTAGTGTATACAACTGTACATAATTAGGCCTTAAAACACTCGTGTGATCCTATTATGAAACTCGCTGACGCTAACATCGATTTCGATAGTATTATTTATTCAAATTTCGAACATCTCTGAAAAACAAAGCAATTTGATTTGACCTCTATTCTAATATCAGTCGAGATGACGTTTAGTTCGAAATGAATTGTCAATTTGCAATCAAATTTGACAAATGTCGCACGTAAGTAAGATATCGAACGATATGATAGTTGGGGCCGACTCTAGTTTGTCTCTGAATAAAAAAAAAGCAATTACAGCTGCCAGAAAACTTCATTACCGCCATTACCGGGTAATATTTGTTATAATGTGCGACTCCTGAATGCATCATGGAGGCTTATGATATGTGGCTAGATAAAGTAGTGTCTGTAACTGTACATAATTAGGCATTAAAACACTCGTGTGATGTTATTATGAAACTTGCCTTCGGCTCGTTTCATAAACCCACACTCGTGTTTAATACCCTTCATTATGTACAATCACATAAACTACTATTAATTAAAACTTAATTACTGGTTCACGACGAAAATTGTCTCACATCGTTACATTAGATTTATAATAGACATGATAATCCGGTAATAGTGTGGCTCCGTCAATCAAGTGGATATCCGATATAGTTTAATCACGAAGCGATCTTGTTTTAGACAGCGAAGGATAATACCGTCATTAAGGCAATAGGGAGTGACTGATCACTCACCGTATGGTAGGGGAGACCAGGTATGAAAGTAACACGGGATGAACGTAATAAATGAGTTTTTCTGAATAATTTCACTAACATCTTGGGGATATCGAAGTTCCTGAGAATGGTATAAAGGGTGCACCGGTCAATGCCGTCGTATGCTTTCTTGGAGTCCACAAATAACATGTGAAGGCTTTGGCGTATTCTCATATTTTCTCCACCAGTTGTTTAAGACGGAAGATCTGATCATCAGTGATGTGATTACGATGGAACCCACACTGATAATCGCTTAAGATTTGTTCCGCGTAAGGTTCCAATCGTTTGAGCAACACATGACAAGACCTTATTTATACGCAGTTGGTAGAAGAGCAAGCCACGATTTGTGCACTTCTTATGAACAAGGCAGATGATACCTTGTATCCCACTCCCAAGCAGAGTTGGGCAAATGTTATATTGAATGAGAATAAGAATGAACGGCCAGACGTCATTCACATAAAAAAAAAACAAATATGATTTATTCTGGAACGTGTCATTCTGAATGGCGTGAAATAAAATAAATCAAGAATACGTAATTCTGATTAACGCTAACGCGTTGAATGAATTAGTTTGTTAGAGGTTCATTTAAATTGAAGTTATATTTGTATGACTGTTATCATCATTTAATTGATTGTTCAAAATTTTCATAGTATATCTATCATCAAGTTTCGCATGTTAGTGTGACATGTTAATTATTCCACCTTCCCAACTCACCCCCCTTGTCCCCATTGCCAACACGTCCACAATGCTGACTCGTCCACACTCGTCTATATTCCCAGCTAGTCAACAATGCCAACTTGTTCTACATATTCAACTCGTCCACATTGCCAACTTGTCCATATTTTCAACTCGCCCACAATACCAACTAACAACTCGTCTACATATCCCGAGGTTGCTGTTCAGATACCCAGATCGTAACTATCAGTGCATACAAATGTATTCACCCTTTGCAGTATTTCCAGACATTTGAAGGTAAGCCATCAACTCCAAAAAGTGCCCTTGTGGCCTACTTGCAGAATAAAGTTCATTATTTCATTATCGCTACTAGGTATTTAAACGCTCACCAAAATGGCTTTTATACCCTAAAACTAAATTCCAAGTAAAATGAATTACCTCCATATAAATTAAACCCACTCTATACAGAGCTCCCTAAACTAAATAATTTTCATTAATTTTATTTAATTTTGTATTCCAAAATCAATATACATACACCAGAATAATTTTACGTTGAGTCCGTATATCTTTTTGCTTCCCAAAAATGAATTTTATGCTCACCAAATATTGTTTTCATAAAACATCAACATTAATACCAAAAACTGCAGTCTAATTTGCTTTAGTGTAATCAAATTATCTAACCTTTAGTCAAAATATATTATTGTCAATCTAAAATTACAATAGCTTCCCTTTATTTCTTTCCCC
Organism: Apotomis betuletana; assembly: GCA_932273695.1. Classification (NCBI taxonomy): domain Eukaryota; kingdom Metazoa; phylum Arthropoda; class Insecta; order Lepidoptera; family Tortricidae; genus Apotomis; species Apotomis betuletana. The sequence continues at coordinate 4,133,284 of OW026303.1, read as the reverse complement.
GCAATAGGCCCCCCGCCCCCACCAAGCGACGCACAGGCCGGCAGGCCTGCGGCCAGGCGAGCCGCGCAGGTCCGACTTGGCTTAGGTTAGGTACGACGACGAGCGAAGCGAGGAGGAGTGTTAGGTTGAACTGCGACCCTAACGAGCGAGCGAAGCGAGCGAGCCGCGCAGGTCCGACTTGGTTTACGATTACTAAAATTATCTATTTGACCTTAAGGCAGGTCCGACTTGGCTTAGGTTAGGTATGACGACGGCAGGCTGACTTTAAATTTTTATTTACGGCACTCAAGGACAGCGTCTCTGCAATACACAATTTATTATCAATATGTATTCGTTTTAGGGTATAAAAGCCATTTCGGTGAGCATTTAAATAGTAGCAAATATTTATTTAAGTACTATATCATATATTAATTGAATGCGTAAAGCGATAAACAAGTTACTTGTGTTTGGGGTGAGTAGTAATATGTTTGGTATAACAAAAAATTTCACGGTCAACAGTTAGTTTTTTGCCTCAGCAAAAATGACTAAAATGGAAGTAATAATAATATAAAATATTGGTGACATCCATTTAACAATAATATAGATTATTTGGTCTGAAATTAACTTTAACGGTGATCACATATTTTTATAGCATGTAAGAAAAAGAAATATTAGCTTTATTTGTACAATAGTTTGTGATACACTATTCGGTGAGCATTCATCCGTTTTGGCAAGTATTAAGAATTTATTGGAAGTAATTTATCAACATATTTGGTAGGCGTTTAAACACAACCCTTTCATTATTACATGTCAAAGTCATCAGAGGACATTATTAACCGTCTCCTAGGCCTTCCAATTGCGGCACTGTCAATAACAGGCTTTGTAGTGACAGTGTTAAAATAGGCTAGTTGACTACTAATGTTTATTTCGTATAGTATTTAACATAGGAAGCCTAAATATATGTATATTTTTCAGTTCATAAAAGTTGAAGATGGCTGAACAAATTGAATTTGAAAATATGATTTTAATTCTTTATTTTGAAATGCTTAAAACACTGTCCGCCATTTTTGCTCATGATAGTGACGTCATCGGTCCCGTAAAAAAAACTGAAGGGTTACTCCGACAACTTTGAATGGTGCGACCCTCTCGATCTCCTGTCAAAGTATATTTGAGTAAGCGGGACAGCACTATACGACGGTCGAATTTCGAAAACCAGAGTAGCTTATTTAGCATTTCTGCTTATTTACTCGGTATTCTACGCCAGCCACAGATAAGCTAAAGGCAAAAATGGCGGACGGCGTTTTTGTCTGTTCATGAAATGTATAATTATTTTCAATTAATAAAATTTAGCTTTCTAGGTCACACAAAAATACAATTCATTTTTTAAAACTAGTAAGATCATTATTAACCATTTCAAATATTATAAAAAACGGTATAAACTCACGTAAAAATCGTCAGGAACGGCCCGACATGTTTCGAACTCATTTGGAGCTCTTCGTGCTGCTACGCGACTCGCGACCCACTGCACTTTTAATCGCTCTTCTTGCCGCCCTCTGCGCACGCGCAGATAGCGCGGCGCGGGGAGGGCAGGGCTCTTGCGCTGTCACCACTGGACTGTCTGTCACTGCATTTTCACTATTACCCACTGATACCACGCACACTTGACTTATTGTATCAACGACATTGTCTGAACGCGAGATGTTTTTTAACGCCGGAATCACAGGTTTCCATGCTGAAGCTAGAGCCCAACCACCGTCTCGGTTGAAATTTGGGCGCCGTCCAATTTCGATAGCTTCACGTATCTTCCGTTCATGTCGGGCCGTTCCTGACGATTTTTACGTGAGTTTATACCGTTTATTTTAATAATGAAGATGTCTCACGATAGTTTTAACAACATCATTTCAAATATATTTAAAAAATAGGTCAACTAGCCTATTCCTACTAAGGAAATCGCATTTACTGAAAGTTTAGAAGGTAAACATCAAAGCCACATTGCATCTGATTGATTTCAGCATGTCAATCGGCAGCTTGTGTTTACTGTAATGGAATTTCTGAAGGTCGCTTGTTTGATCGAGCGTCGTAATCGGTTACTTTGATCAAACCGGATAATAACTTTCCTACCACATCACTATCACTACCCTTACCCGTGGCGTAGTCGCTAGCGACAGCGATTTGTATTGAGGATAATACAGCGCCCCTAGCGGTTATTTTATAGAACTACAATGCTCCATTATTCCTTTACGCAGTCGCTAGCATCACTGTAAACTACTGGTGACATGACAATGAGTCAATAACAATATAACTAAATTAAATGGCATCGTGCATAATAATGGTGTTTTCTCGTGCCCGTTGTGCTCACGGGGCTTTAATAACAAGATCGGCTACGGTAGCCACAGGAGAGCACACGAACGCCAACAGAGGAGTTGAAGCAGTCGCCGTGGCCGAAAACGGTCAGGAGGATATATATATATATATATATATAACTAAATTAAATGGCATCGTGCATCTTGCACACAGCTTCAATTTAACTTTTTTAGGGTTCCGTACCCGAAGGGTAAAAACGGGACCCTATTACTGCACAGTTGAAATTTTCACAGATGCTGTATTTCTATTGCCGCTATAACAACAAATACTAAAAATAAAATAAAATAAATATTTAAGGGGGGCTCCCATGCAACAAACTTACAGATAGTGGTACGGAACCCTTCGTGCGCGAGTCCCACTCGCACTTGGTGTATTTTTTTATATAGTTAAAACACGAGAAAATCGACTAATTACGAACACAAATCGCACGTGTAAGACTAACACATTACACTTCTTTATCTGGTTGTAAATTCTATTGTACACAAAAGATAACGGGTTAAAATCTTAAGTATATTTACTTGTTACAAAAGTTTCAATGTCAATGCGTTTTTGATTCAAAGCTATTCTGGTTCTATTGTGTGAAGGAAGGATTTTTAGGAAATTCCACTCAATGCGGTTTTCATGAGAATAGTGAACTTAAAGCGATGATACTTGACACTGCCACTGTCTTTTTAAAAGGCCTTAAATGACTGACTTCCTTTCATCATTTCTTGACAGGCCCTGCACCATAAAAATGTTTCTGTTTAGCCCAATGGTTGACTGGAAGAATGCCTTATGGCATTTAGTCCACCATTTGTACACTTTTATGTGCAATAAAGTTAAAATAAATATTTATTTAACCCCCGACGAAAAAAGTGGGGTGTTATTCCTTAATCATCTTGATTTTTTTACTACGTACAAATTCGTACACTGAGTCTTAGGTAAGTTCAGCAATCAATATTTAGATATGAAATTAAAAAAATAACATAATTATGATGATGACGTAATTAAAAATGGTTAAGAGGCCTTATTCCTTTTAAAATTCTGATTGGCTTAGAATTTTTTCACTATGATCAAACATGTTTCTTAACATATTATTGATGTTACTACCTAGAACAGGGCTATTGGGATGTATTGGTATATTATCAATATATTTCTCATAATATGAAAAAAATAAATTTAAAAGGAATAAGACCTGTTATGAATAAAATAGCTGTAGCCTAAAGGCAAAAAAAAAACAAATTAGCCAATTGGAGAGCACTCCAACGCGTCCGCACAGTACAAGAGACAGATGCTGACAGAATTTTCGCCGCCATGTAAACTCACCCGGTGTGGATGCGTCGCCCTTATCACTGACTAAATTATGTGCTCTTTATAATTTCTGGTACTAGCTCGCTAATGTAAAATCAGTAGTGAGTTTGGCTCTCATTATATCATTTATAACACAAAAACAGTGCTAAAGTGGTCATATTAAGGGGTACTTAATGGTCTGTTACTACTTTATATAAATGGCCTATTCTTTTCGTATCAGCAAAGATGGAATTAATGCGATATCGCGTGATAAGGAGCCATTAACTCTTCATAATTTATATAGGAGAGGTTGCCTGAGCTAGAAAACAAAGATCTTGAATATTATATGGACGCGGAATAATATTTCCGAACTTTGATGGGTGTTTAGTGTTTCCTCCTTCAATTTTAGAGCTGCTCTCTTGTCGGTGTGGCAATCGCCAGCCTAAGACATGACATATTCCTTTTAAAATGCTGATCGTTTTAGATTTTTTTCTCTATAATCAAACATGTTTCTTAACATTTTATTGATGTTACTACCTAGAACAGGTCTAGTGGGATGTATTGGTATATATTTGAACCTACAGTTTGAATTTTTCATTGATAATTTCTGTTTCAAAAACTACTCGATATTGACAAAATTCACGCGTAAAAATTAGTTTTTTCAACTTATTTTCGACTGCACGCAATGAAATCATGAAAAAGCTATGTTACTACCTAGAACTCGGGGAAAAGTATAATTCAATTCAAAAAGTTGGTTGATTATTATTAATATATTTGTCATAATATGAATAAAAAAAAGTTTTAAAAGGAATACGGCCTCTTAACTTTTTCTTTTATTTGCGCAAAGTAATATCGTCTTGGCTTTCCTCTACCTCGCTTTCCCTCGATTTTTCCTTTTATGATATTTAGTGTTTACGTAATAATTAACAAGATTATAATGTTGCCACTAAAGATTCATGTCATTGACCGAGCGAGCGAAGCGTCTCTGATTCAGCTTGGCCAAAATTTCTTTCGTATGTGCAGATGTTTGGATGTTCGGATTTCCGGCTGTTCTCGCCTACAGGCCACATTTCTCAACTAATTTTTATGAAATGTTGTAAGAAGGTTCGATATTTTTTTGTTGTTGAGGATCAGATTTTTTAACCTTTTTCAAATGGCGGAGATATGGGGGTTAAAAACGTAAAAAAATTAAAAATTCTGCCATTTCAAAACAATCTCACAAGGTCTACTTATGGCCCGTGAAGTGTAGCATCCCTCTGCAGAGTGCTGGTGTTTACAAGCTGGACTGCGAGTGTGGTCTGTCATACATTGGCCAAACGAAACGTAGTATAGCTACACGAGTTAAGGAGCATGTAGCCGATGTCAAGCACCGTCGTTGCAACAGGTCTGCAGTCTGCGAGCATGTCATGGACAATCCAAACCATTCAATTAAGTTTGATAACACTTCAATCCTTGCCAGAGAGAAACGATATTTTCCCAGAATGTTGCGCGAGGCTATTGAAATCAAAAAATATCCCAATTTCAATAGAGAAGATGGTTTGTCATTACCACCGGCTTGGGATCCTGTTGTACATCTTATCAAGGATCAAGCAAGACACAAGACTGGAAACCTTGGGCCTCGAACGGTGTAAAACAAATTAGTGTTAAAAGTAGTATATGTAGAGTTTTTGTTTAAAAGTATTTTATAGTAATATAAATAAGGCAATCTGGGAGTTTTCTTTGGCGGTTCTTTCTCCTCAGTAAGCCTTATAGTGAACCGCTGGTAGATATTTTAAATAAAATAATAAATGCCCTTCTGGCACATGTGTAACTGTCTTTACACATTAGGCCCATCTGGCATGTATGAACACCTTTATTTTGAAATTAATATTTATAAAATGGGTAGTTTGCACAAATGTAACTTTAATTAAAATGTATACTCACGAAGTTGGGTGTGGGACATTTCTGTGGTCGAACGGGTTGTATTTCTCGCCAGTGTCATTTTGGGCCTCCGTTGTCAGCGTGACTGTAGATCGCGTTTGGTATTCGCTATAAAAGACATAAATAAAACAAATAAATAGCCTAAATTAAAAAAAAAATTAAACACCCTCGACACAAGTGGCTGGTCATCATGAGACCCTTTTCTCAAAAACTACGAAATTTGGAATTCTCAGCTGAGATACTGTCACTTGTTCCAATTAAGAGGCCTTATTCCTTTTAAAATAGTGATCGTTTTAGAAATTTTTCTATATGATCAAACATGTTTCTTTACATTTTATTGGTGTTACTACCTAGAACAGGGCTATTGGGATTTATTGGTATATATTTGAAACCTACAGTTTAAATTTTTCATTGATAATTTTTGTTTCGAAAACTACTCGAAATTGACAAAATTCACGCTGAAAATTAGTTTTTAGGGTTCCGTACCCAAAGGGTAAAAACGGGACCCTATTACTGAGACTTCGCCGTCCGTCCGTCCGTCCGTCCGTCCGTCCGTCCGTCCGTCCGTCCGTCTGTCACCAGGCTGTATCTCAACAACGGTGATAGCTAGACAGTTGTAATTTTCACAGGATGATGTATTTCTATTGCCGCTATAACAACAAATACTAAAAATAAAATAAAATAAATATTTAAGGGGGGCTCCCATACAACAAACTTGTTATAGATTATATATATGTATAGGTACGGAACCCTTCATGCGCGAGTCGGGCTCGCACTTGCCCAATTTTTTCAACTTATTTTCGACTGCACGCAAAAAAAGCATGCAAAAGCTATGTTACTTCCTAGAACTCGGGGAAAAGTAGGTATTATTCACTTCAAAAAGTTGGTTGAAATTATCAATGTATTTGTCATAATATGAAAAAAATAAATTTCAAAAGGAATAAGGCCTCTTAAAGCTGAATATCTTGGAAACTACTTTTATTTCCACCATACATAGCTAAGAACGTTGACGGACAAGTCTTTCGATAAAAAAAAACACTTAAATAAGCCTATCCGTTTTGGAGATACGATGCACAGACAGACACACAGATACACATGTTAAACTTATAACCACTTGACCGTCCAGCCCGCGAGACTATATTCCTGTCAACCGTCCGGGTTTTTTAAGCGACGCACGCCCCGCGCTGCGCATCCTAAACTTTCTACAAAACTATCGTAACTACACTGCCATCTATATTTTTTACAGCAAACTATTTGGTTAGGCTGCGTTGTTGCATCAAGATAATTAGTAAATAATGCCGAATCATTCCACTAGATGCCACTATAATCAACTGTTCCGTCTTCCAATCTTGGATAGTAAGGTATCCGCGGACGGTTAGCAGCATATTGGTTTTAGATACTTATGCTATCGTCGGACGGTCAAGTGGTTATCACTCCTGTTTTCGTAGGGGGTTAATAAATATCAAACAACATTAAGGAATCGCAAGATACCACAATCCCAAGTAGAAAAACAAGCTGCAAAAGCGCATATACAGCCCTAATAGGTACTGCTAATGTAAGCTGAATCAAAAATCAAAATCATTTATTATTAACAATTTGTTTACAGCTTGTCGAATCCTCCTTTTAAGTTTTGCACTTGTGGTATTCACTCTTGTTTTAATTAAAGCCCTTAACTATGTACAATGTTTTTGCAATCGACCCAGTTATTGAAATAAATAGCTTTCAGACAAATGAAAATTTGGCCAGGATTCGAACCCGGGACCGCCATCCCAGTAGGCAAGTGCTTACAAACTGAGCCAACTGCGTCGTCAAAGGTGTATGAATGCGCATGTATGTAAGGAATGTATTTATTTGGTAATTAGGTATGTACTAAATTGGCTTCTAGTGATCATTGCAATAGTAGTTCAGTTTTAGGTTCTAGGTTCAGAATAAAGGCTATATAAGCACTTCTGCAGCTTGTTTGCTACTTGGGAGTCGACGGTACTTAGGTACTTCTATGGCGGAAAATATCTGTGCCGTAGGTATTACACAGTTCTCAAAATGGTCTTGCGCCCGTGTAAGTGCTTAAGGTTATAGCCAGGGCTCTGCCATCTCTAAATTTGCCGACCCCGGACAAAGACTTCAAAAACCCGGACATTTGGCGTAAATCGCATTTTTTCCCCGGACATGTCCGAAAATAATGTTATAATTAACCAAACAATCGCTTTATTTTTCATTCACGTAAAAAGTGTCCCCCGTTTCCCGGACACTTATTGAAAACCCCCCGGACAGCTCCCGGACGGCCTCTAAACTAGGACAAATCCGGGGAAACCCGGACGAATGGCAGCCCTTAGCTAATTGAGATCTCGTTTTCCGGCATTTCTGTGGCCGGTTAGTTGTCACCACACGAGGAAGCGTCACACGTCGAATTACGAGTTCCTATGTATTTTTTAAACGGGCTTGAACTGTATCAGGACTATTTAGCCCTCACTACTAATGAGTCGGATTTCCACACAAATTCCGACTCATTAGTGTAACCCGCTAATGGGATTATCTCGTGTTAAATTGTAAGGTATATACATAGTGTAGTGTGTGTGCGTGTGTAGTGGTCTTTGATGCCTGAAATAGATTGACAAATTGATTCGTAGCTCTCAGGACTCACAGTTGAAGTAGTCACGGGTGGAGCTCAAAGGACTCACGGTTCAAGTAGCTTTCTAACTAGTTTTTTTTTTTTTTTTTTTTTTTATGTCATAGGGGACAAACGAGCAAACGTTTCGCCTGATGGAAAGCGATTACCGTCGCCCATAAACACCTGCAACACCAGAGGAGTCACAAGTGCTTGCCTACCCGGAGGACGAAGATAGAATGCCTCTATGCTAGTAATTTCACCGGCTATCTTACCCCCACACCGGAACACAACAATGCGAACATTGCTGTTCTATTTAAGAGGCCTATTTGTTAGTTTTATTTAAGAGGCCTTATTCCTTTAAAAAAAAAACATATTGTGACAAATGTATTGATAATTTCAACCAACTTTTTGAAGTTAATAATACTTTTCCCCGAGTTCTAGGTAGTAACATTGCTATTTCATGATTTCATTGCGTGCAGTCGAAAATAAGTTGTAGGTAATAACAAATTTTCCGCGTGAATTTTGCCAATTTCGAGTAGTTTTTGAAACAAAAATTATCAATGAAAAATTTAAACTGTAGGTTTCAAATATATACCAATACATCCCAATAGCCCTGTTATTGGTAGTAAAATATAATCAATAATAAGTTAAGAAACATGTTTGATCATAGAGTAAAATGTCTAAAACAATCAGCATTTTATAAGGAATAAGGCCTCTTAAGTCTTTGTTGTAGGTATATGTATTTGTGTAGTTCACAGTGCCTCGGTTTTTAGGGTTCCGTACCCAAAGGGTAAAAACGGGACCCTATTACTGAGACTTCGCCGTCCGTCCGTCCGTCCGTCCGTCCGTCTGTCACCAGGCTGTATCTCAACAACGGTGATAGCTAGATAGTTGAAATTTTCACAGATGATGTATTTCTATTGCCGCTATAACAACAAATACTAAAAATAAAATAAATATTTAAGGGGGGCTCCCATACAACAAATTTGTTATAGATTATATATATGTATAGGTACGGAACCCTTCATGCGCGAGTTTGGCTCGCACTTGCCCAATTTTTACTGTAATGATGTGATTTGTATAACAAATAAATAAATGTAAAGCCCTGGAATGGAGACCACATATAGGAAAGCGCCATGTAGGACGGCCTCCGACTGGAAGGACGGATTATTTCATGCGGGTCACATGGGATCATTAAGACTATGTTTCGCATCCGTGGTGGTGGTATTGGGTTAAGGTTGGACATCCGTGGCTAATATACAGTTATCAATCCAAATGGGTCAGTAGTGAGAAAACGAAAACTGTAAGAGATAGGGAAATCTGTTCTTAGGAACTATGGCGTCGATTTTAGATTTAATAAAAACTGCATTAATGTTTTTTTATAAAGCTCATACATAACCGGGAATTGCACCTAGTTTAAATTCTGTACGTAATCGCATGTCGTATTGTGACATTATTTACAGCGGGTTTGACCAGGTTATGTATGAAATTATGTAAGAGATTTATATATTTTTTTTAGTTTTTATTAAATCTTAAATCGACGCCATGGTCCCTAAGAACAGATTTCCCTATCTCTTATTGTTTCCTACTTCCTACTGACCCATTTGGATTTATGAACCTGTATAGAATGTAATATGACAAAAATTCATCGAAGTATAATATGTACCAGGGCATTATTACCGTAGGTATATAAGAACTTCATTCCTATGCTTGTTAGTTTTTTTGCCGTCGAGCAAGCAGCACTATTTAATTAATATCCTTAGCAGGACCGGTCAGATTCCAGACGCTGGTTGGAATTCCGTTACCATCAACTTAATTAAATCCAAAAGATCTTTTTTTAATGTTTTCTCTAACATGCGGTCGAGTTCTTTGTGAGTCTTTTGTGCAGTCCGCATCAAAGCTGCTAGCATTTGTCAACGTAGCCGATTTTACTACTGGCTTATGTCAAATTGAATATTAAAATTGTAAGTTACTAATTGTTAGATGAGGTGGACGGATCAAGTAAAAACCGCCGTCAACAGTCCTCTACACGAGGGTAGCAGTACGAGAAGAATGGCGTCACATTGTAAAGCAGGCCACAAAATCAACGACGTGACGGCCACGACCACTCTGGCAAGAGTGTACCGCCAAAGAAGAAGAATCGTTAGATTTTAAACACATACGACGCAGAGAGCGCTCCAGTAGCGTAGACTTATGGAATCAAAGATTTGTGTGACGTAACGATGTGATAGCTCATTTAGGGCCGCAGGTTCGAGTCCTGCCTTCATTGCATTGGAGCACATTACATTTTTAGGGTTCCGTACCTCAAAAGGAAAAAACGGAACCCTTATAGGATCACTTTGTTGTCCGTCTGTCCGTCCGTCCGTCCGTCTGTCAAGACCCTTTTTCTCAGGAACGCGTGGAGGTATGAAGCTGAAATTTATATCAATTACTCAGGTCTACTGTCCCTTGAAGCTGTGAAAAAATCAAACTTCTAAGCCAACGCAATCAAAAGATACAGCCGTTTATGCCGCAAATTTTCGACACTTGCAAGGGAATCAAAACCTACAGGGTGCTTCCCGTGAACTCAGAATCTTGAAATTTGGTACGAAGCAACGTCTTATAGCATAGATAAAGGAAAAATTACCATAAATTTTTAGTTACATCACATAATATATTTTTTTTTTATAATTTTAAATTAAAAAAATATATATTCGTAATGAACGAACTTTGTAAACCTTGCAGGTTTGTACGGAACCCTCGGTGCGCGAGTCCGACTCGCACTTGGCCGGTTTTTCTTTAATAATTTACCTTTGTGTCAATATTTGCGAGTTACTTTTAATGCCGACGGACACATCTACTCTGTTCATGTTTTTTTTCTATATTATTTTTACTTATGTACAGAGCTCGGATTATACAGGCTTAAATTAAATGACAACTATGTATCGCCTACATCGCGTATAAATAATTGAGTTAATCGATAAAGATGATAGCTATCTTTAAATTTTGCCCCTTATAATCCGAGGTCTGCTTATGTGCAATAACGTGTTGACATACTTTACACACAAAAATATTGTCATTGCATTCCTCACTAAGCTAGTGTCACATTTCAGGTGCCGCAGGAGGGGTGAGACGAAGTGTGCAAATTATATTAATAAGTTTCTATGGAGACACTGCCCAAGCAGCACATTAGTGAAATTTGCAGCTTATCTTACAGCTTTAAGTTCTAAATGAGTGGTTTAACAGTGTTTGATGCAACTTATAGCTCTAAACACAACTCAAAACTGTATATGAGTTCATCCTATCACTTGTAGTTGCATAGGAACGTTTTTTGTTTCTACTTTATTACTTATGGTGGGATAAAGTCGATTTTGCTACTTAAAGTTGCATGCAGGTTCAAATAGTCACTCAATAAGAAGCAATAGTGCTATATAAGGCCTTAAAATCACTTATAAGCAACTTTTACATATAAGTGGCAACATACCCTTATTTGGAACTAAAAGTTCCAAATGACTAGTACAATAGCGAATTATATCACCAATAGTGGCTAAAGGGATAATTTTACGGCTCTTTTGGAACCAAAAAATATTGCAACTTTAAGGCCTAAGAAGTACCTTATTGCCACTCCAACGCATAAATAGGTCTCAATAGGAGATTCTTAGAACCAAAAGCAGTTATTTTCACTTATTTCAAACCACTAACGAACTAAAAGTTCTATTATAGTTCCTATTGCGCCTTGTCAAAATATATTTAATAGTTGCACTGCTTTGCCACTCGCAAGATACAAATAAGTGATTATTAGACCTAATAGTTCCAAATAAGGAACAAATAAGTGAAAATAAACACTGTAAGATCTTTTTTGTTTCGCCATGTTTACAAATGGAAGCCAATGAAAATTAATTATTTTGACCAGAATTTTATCACACTCACGCATAATCACAGACTTGTTACTTTAACATTGTAGGTAACCTACAATCATTAGGTCAGGTTTTTAACAGTTTTATTTCTTATCAGTATCTATTCCTTATTTAATTTAGCACTCTCTTTTTTAATATTCCTGATCAAATGAAAGGCCCGTCGAAATTTACAAAGAAAACATACTATAGTTTCACAGTAACAAAAAATTCGCAAGAATTTCGTGCTTATTTCAATGCTTGTATAACGTAAAGTTTTAATCACTCACCAAACAGACGTATAAATCCAAAATAAATATGGCAGATCACGTATTACACACAACACAATTTGACAGTTGCAGTTGCCTCGCCACTCAAAGATAATTTGGCGACTCATTTATCACTCATTGAGCGAACTGAAATGTTTTCATTCGTTCACTGCGCATAACTTTTACCCTTAGTTCTAATTGCCACTTAAGGTGATTGTGAGATCTCTTATGGACGCTTAACTTTCACCCATAGTTCTAATTACCACTTAAGGTAATTGTGAGAGCTCTTATGGATTCTATTTAGCACCAAAAATAGGCTGCAATTTTTCTCCTTTTGGTTCTATATAGGTGGCATAAGGGTTATTGCCACCTATATAGCACTTAGTCATGGTGGTAAATTTCACTTAAGCATCTAATTAGATATGATATACGAGCTATTTAGACCCAGTTGTGCTACTTGGGTGACTTGTGACGTCAAAAAAAAAACAGTAGTAAAACGTCTTATCTATAATTATATATAAAAGAAGAAGGACTGACTGACTCATCAACGCACAGCCGAAACTACTAATGTTAGAGAGTTGATTTTTGCACAGTAGGTTACTTTTATAACGTGGGCTAGGGATAAAAAGGGATTTTTGGAAATACCTCCCCTAAGAGGGTTAAATAGGGGTGCAATGTTTGTATGGGGGAAACTTTTTTTTTTGAGCTAGAGACACAAAACTTTGTAGACAGATTACTTATTCAAAAACACAGAAACTACTTTCACCGTTTTAGAAAATTTCACCGCTAAGGGGGTTAAAAAGGGGTGCAATGTTTATATGGGAGAAACTTTTTTTTTAAACTGGAGATTTGAAACTTGTAGAAAGCTTACTTAATCAAATACAAAAAAAGTAATTTCAGAGTTTTGGAAAATTTCACCTATAAGGGGGTTAAAAAGGGGTGCAAAGTTAGTATGGGGAACACCGCTAATGTTGTTTATAAAGAAGTGTTACGCTAAGGTTATCAGTTTTTTTTTTTATTTCCTGTCTTCTACCCCCTTTTCTATGGTTGACTGTCAACAATATTTTCTTAGTGCTGTCTCTTATTAATTGTGTTCCAAACTTTATGTGTTCCTATATTTAGTGAGTTGTCTATCAGCACATGAATAATCTATACTTCATGTACCTATTCTTACTTTATTTAGCTTCTTGAGAAATATAGAGAACTGTAGCACCAGAATATATTGAATCACTCTTCAAACAATACTACTAGCCTATAGACCAAAATAGAAATCGCATCATTAAATTCGTTTATGTGCATTTAGTTTTTAATGGTCACATTTCAGCATTTATTTAAACACTAGCCTTTTTAATAACTGGGGTACCTGCTAGACCATTTAGAAACATTTTGGCCAGCCTCGGGAACTTCGCCACACAACTCTTTTCGTTTAATAGCCAGGCCGGCGTGTACAAATACCAGTACTGCCTTCTTATGAAAAGAGGTCATTATTTATTATTGTTTTGAAACAAAGTTTATTATTTATTTATTGAAAGAGATACTCTTCATGAAACTGCCTCCATCTCTCGATTTCCAGTGCTGAGTTTAAGATTGTTAACAGCCTTACGATATTTATCATTTTTTTAAATCTCACTCATAATAACTAAGATCCCCATTTTCTAACTCCAAATCCATGCGTCGCTTTATATCTTGCAGAGTCATTTTTGCCAAAGATTAAAAGCATCAGGTAGCTGACGGAATAATTATTAAGAATCCTGCAAACAATTCCCGTAATCTAATTGGAAAATCTTCTAAAATTCTTTAACAATTGCATATCAGTGTCTGCCACTGTTTGAAATGTAATATGTCTAGACCATTTTAACTAAGAATAAAATTCACTTACCTATTTTAATATCTTTGTCATCATCAAAAATCTACGCGGACGAAGTCGCGGGCGGCCGCTAGTAAATAATAAATAAATAAATATCGGACAACCTCACACAAATCGATCTAGTCTCAAATTAAGCTCAAGAAGGCTTGTGTTATGGGTACCAGTCGACCATAATACATACTTATATAGATAAATATATACTTAAATACATAGAACAACCATGACCCAAGCACAAATATTCGAGTTCATCACACAAATATTTGCCCTGGCCGGGATTCAAACCCGGGACCGCCGGCTCAGTAGGCAGGTGTCTACAAACTGAGCCAACCGCGTCGTCTACGTCTACGTCTTATTTTAAGTATAATGTACAAAAGATAGTGATAATATATTCGGTTTTACCGGATTGAATGACATCTTAAATACATACAAGGACACAAGCCTTTCAAAACGTTCTCACCTCAACTCGCTCAAATCCATGGCACAAATAACGAACTAGTTGTAGTTATCACGTTGTTGTTCACATTTCATGTGTTACGAACGATTGACAACGAAGACTGGCTGCTATCTACTGAGTGCTCTTCATGCGGATTACTGGCGCAAGGGTGACCATATTAACAAGTGTTTTGAAGACATTTTGAAGACAACTATATTTTATATTTTTTTTATGTCATAAGGGGCAAACGAGCAAACGGATCGCCTGATGGAAAGCGATTTAATCAGAAATCAGTTTAGGGCGAGGGGTTATTATTTTAGAATTTGTACAGGTGCATGGCACCAGCCTGAATAACGATCTTTGTTTGTAAAAAAAAAACTTTTCCCGCATTTCATGACGAAAAGGCTGAACGGATTTTAATCATTTTTGGGATATGGATATTTTTATATTAAATAAAGAATACTTTTTATCCGAACACGGTAAAGTCGGTTAAAAAAGAAGAAGAATTTGAAGGTTCACCCTCTACTTTTTTTATAAAAACTTGATTTTTGGGATACTTGAAGTATGTCTGTTTTGACCATTGGTTGACTGAGTATTTGGCATTAGGTTCGCCATTTGCACTGACTTAATATGTTTAGTGCAATAAAATTTAAATAAATAAATCTGTAACTGTAGTGTATCTTGATTTGGCGAATTGGATTGTGACCACAAACGCGCGATTTGGAGCACATTTTATTGGTCGAACACGTTTCGCTCGTTTGTGTTAAAAACGTGACGCAAACAACACATTTCTGCATACGCGCAACGTAGCGTATTTTAAACTGTGGTTCCTAAAAATACAAATCGTTTTAGGCCCGTCATACGTACGAATATACGAGTTTAATTTATCTAAGGTATTCATTTATCTTTTAAGAGGCCTTATTCCTTTTAAAATACTGATTGTTTAGACATTTTTCTCTATGATCAAACATGTTTCTTAACATATTATTGATGTTGCTACCTAGAACAGGGCTATTGGGATTTATTGGTATATATTTGAAACGCACTGAACCAGATCCAGTATAAAAGCCACAGATATCAGTACCCGAGGATAGAAAATTGACATGGATGGTCCTCTAAGCAAATTTAAAATTCAATTGTGTAAAAGTATTGAAGTTTTTTATTAATGCTTTAAAATGTAAAATCTATACATTGAAGACAGGTATGTTAATAAAAACAATTAAGATTGGTTTTTATAGAATATCCGGTTGTCAGTGTATACAATTTCTCGCATTCATAAAGACGTCTACGTAAATATGTAACTGTAACTGCTGAACAAATCAAAAACACTTCATAATAATAATGATAAAATAGGTGAGATAGTATGAAAATGATATACTCAAGGTCTGTACATAACGTGCCATTAAAACCACAGATGTGTTTTATAATACGATCGTACGAGTGATCGCCTGTGAGTAGTTAGCAGTGACATAATAATACTGATCAATCCAAATGAGTCGGCAGGTAGAATACGCTAACTATAATTCATAGGAAAATCTGTTCTTAGGAACCATGGCCTCAATTTTAGATTGAATATAAACTGCATGCATTCAATTTTTTTATGAATCTGTTGCATAACCAGGAATTGAACCAGGTTAAAATCCTGTAAGATTTTTTACAGTGGTTTTGACTGAGTTATATATATAAAATTGTGTATGAGGTTTTTAAAAAAATAATGCGGTTTTTATTAAATCTAAAATCGACGCCATGGTTGCCAAGAACAGAGTTCCCTATCTCTAGTTTGTGACTTCTCTCTACTGACCCATTTGGCTCGATCACCCTGTATACATTGCGTCCCAAGACGAGAAAGGAAACTTAGTTTGGTTTTTAAAAACAAATATAACTGCATTTAAAGATTAAACAGAATCAATATTCAATAAATAAATATCGGACAACCTCAAACAAATCAATCTAGTCCCACAGTAAGCTCTAGTAGGCTTGTGTTATGGACAGTAGACGACGATAAACATACTTATATATACATAAATACTTACTTAAATACAAATAACACCCATAACCCTGGCACAAATATTCGAGTTCATCACACAAATATTTGCCCTTGCCGGGATTCAAACCCAGGACCGTCGGAGTAGTAGGCAGTTGTTAAACCACTGCGCCAACCGTGTCGTCAAAAATATTGATCCTATTTCTGTGGTAATACCACATTTTCTTACTTTATACAATACTAGCACTAACCCGCGGCTTCGCTCGCGTGCCTATATAATATACATCATCCTACGGGAATAATGCTCTTTTTTAGGGTTCCGTAGTCAACTAGGAACCCTTATAATTTCGCCATGTCCGTCTGTCCGTCCGCGGCTTAACTCCGTGATCATTAGTACTAGAAAGCTGAAATTTGGTATGAGTATGTGTACGTATCACGCCGACAAAACGGTAAAATAAAAAATAAAAAATATTCTTTTTTTCGGGTACCTCTCCAACACCTAAAGTGGGGGTGATTTGTTTTTTCGTTCCAACACTAATGTGTGGGGTGTCGTTGAATAGGTCTTTTAAAAATAATAGGGGTCTCGTAACATTATTTTATGATAAAGTCAGCAGTTTTGAAAATATTCGCTCCGAAAATAAAAAAAATTGTGTCCCCCCCATCTAACTTTTTAACCACGGGTCAATAAATTATGCAAAAATTCATGAAAAAGAGGCTTTATAAGTAATTTCAACGAAAACTATATTGAACAAAATCGGTCGAGCCGTTTTTGAGTTATCGCAAAATTTCATAATTTTCTTAAAAGGACGTAAGTTGACTTCCAGAAGGTAATAAGTAATTACAGTTACTTTGGCGTTTACGACCTTTTTATAGAGCTTGAAATCTTTCCTGTAACTTAAGTCTATTGTGAAGGATAAGCAACTACGGAACCCTTCACTGAGCGTGGCCCGACATGCTCTTGGCCGGTTTTTTCAGGATTAAAAGTATTAGGCTATTTGTTAAGTTAGGGTATAATCTGCAATCTGCATTTCCCTCATGCATATCTGTCCAGCCGTTTTAGCGTGAAGAAGTAACAAACATACACAGACTTTCGCTTTTCTAATATTATTGGGAAATACTTTTTATTTTATCATAACTCCACTTTATCAAATCAAACCGAAAACTCAAGCACTCAAATCAAGCGATTTCAGCTTTTACTGTACCAAATAAAGTTCACTTCAAAATTCATAACTCGAAGTGAAGCTAAGACACCGGGATATGTGTGCATTTTATTTGTATAAAGCTTTTATAATGTCCCGAGCCTCCGCTTATCGACTTGGGATATTCGAGATTGGTTTAATGATTCTAAGCCATGTTCTAAGTTACGTCATGTTCTATTGTAAGATATTGAGGTTCTCTTCGTTGATGAATGAAAAATGTATTATTCTGAGCCAGATAAACGTAATTCAGAATTCTGAAATGACTTAACATAATTATTGAAAAGCTTGAATGTATTTATTACGGATGCAGGAAGTTTCCCGATCATTACTCCTCCCGTCCCAACGCGCCGCCCACCGAGGGACCGATTGACGACGATCGAGATGCCACCAAATACTATTTTTTTAATCTATTAGGATAACACGGGTCTCTATCCATACGTCAAAAGCAAAAATAGAACCCCCTTATAGGATCACGTGTAGCTGTCTGTCAGTCCGTCTGTTACAAGCGATTTGCTGCAAATCTACTGGACCGATTAAATTGCACCACCCACAGCACTCCACAATATAATTGCACCAGTCCACAATATAAAATTTCAAAATCGGTGGCATTTTCGTAATTAATGTCCCAAGAAACCACAAAAATTACACCCATACTCATATTTAGTCATTTCAACCCCATCGCACCCCAACAGGCGAATGGTAATCAGCGACCCAATAAACCATAGAAACATTACCCTTGTTGATTTTCAGACTTTGTCACCATATTCTCCTCCTTTAGGGGTTGAATTCTCAAAAAAACATGAAACACGTGCTTACTCATTTATCGTTAGAAATACTCCTTGGAAATTTTCAATAAAATAGTCTAACTAATCTTTTTTCCCCATACAAACTTACGACCCCCATTTCACCCCTTTGGGGGGTGACTTTTGACAAATGCTTCTTTTATTGCACCCCTAGACTTTACAAGGACACGTAGGTTCTCTAGAACCAGCGGTTTAGTATTTAGACATTTCAATCCCATTTTACCCCAACAGGGGAGATGTTAATTCACGTCCACCACGTTGGATTTTAAAATCGTTGCGGTTTTCGTAATCAGCATTACCAATGTTGATTTTCAGACTTTGTCACCACATTTCTCCCTTTTAGGGGTTGAATTAAAAAAAAAAAACCTGAAACACGTGTTTTTTCATTTATCGTTAGAAATACTCCTGTGAAGTTTCGAATAAAATAGTTTAACTAATCTTGTTTCCCCATACAAACTTTGGACCCCCATTTCACCCCTTTGGGGGTTGACTTTCGAAAAATTCTCTCTTAGTGCACCCCTACACCATATAAGGAACCTACGTGCCAAATTGGATTCTCTGGAACCAGCGGTTTAGTATTTAGACATTTTAACTCCATTTTCTCCAGTTTAACGAATCTTGTTTCCCCAAACAAACTTTGGACCCCATTTCACCCCTTTGGGGGATGACTTTTGAAAAATTCTTTCTTAGTGCACCCCTACACCTTATAAGGAACCTACGTGCCAAATTGGACTCTCTAGAACCAGCGGTTTAGCATTTAGACATTTCAACCCCAAAAGGGGAGATTTTAATTCACGGCCACCACGTTGGATTTTAAAATCGTTGTAGTTTTCGTAATCAGCGACCCGATAAGCCATAAAAACAATACCCATGCTGATTTTCAGACTTTGTCACCATATTTGTCCCTTATAGGGGTTGAATTTTCAAAAAACCTGAAACACGTGTTTACTTATTTATCGTTAGAAATACTCCTGTGAAGTTTCGAATAAAATAGTCTAACTAATCTTGTTTCCCTATACAAACTTTGGAACCCCATTTCACCCCTTTAGGGGGTGAGTTTTGAAAAATCCTTTCTTAGTACACCTTTACACCTTATAAGGAACCTACGTGCCAAATTTGAATTCTCTAGAACCAGTGGTTTAGTATTTAGACATTTCAACCCCATTTCACCCCAACAGGGGAGATGGTAACTCACGTCCGCCACGTTGGATCTTAAAATCGTTACGGTTTTCGTAATCAGCGACCCGATAAACCATAAAAACAATACTTTTGCTGATTTTCAGACTTTGTCACCACATTTCTCCCTTTTAGGGGTTGAATTTTCAAAAAAGCTGAAACACGTATTTACTTATTTATTGTTAGAAATACTCCTGTGAAGTTTCGAATAAAACAGTAACTAATCTTGTTTCCCCATACAAATTTTGGAACCCCATTTCACCCCTTTAGGGGGTGAGTTTTGAAAAATCCTTTCGTAGTGCACCTTCAGTCTGTCACTTTATAAGGAACCTACGTGCCAAGTTTGATTTCTTTAGAACCAGCGGTTTGGGCTGTGCGTTGATATGTCAGTCAGTCAGTTTCTTCTTTTATATACAATATAAATACAAAGGAGTACATTCGGTCTGCATGGCGGTCCTGTAGCTCAGTCGGAAGGGCAATATTCCGGTTAAACAGAGGTCGTGTGTTCGAATCACACTTGGACTGCAGTGGATTGCATAAATTTTTTGCTTCTTATGAAATTTATGCTTTGTATTATTATATGCATTCAAAGATATTAGAATAATCGCCAGTCATTCAAAATCAAAATCAAAATGTTTAGTCTGTAAGTAAAGCCACAAGGGCACTTACAAGTATGAATCTGAATTTCCCGGCATTTCATAAGAGATCACTGTTGAGAAGAAGGCTGAAAGAAACTGAACAGTAAGTATTTTTTCTTAAATTATGTGCATTAATATACAATTTAAACTAAGTCAAAGTAAAAGTCAAAGTCAAAGTCAAAATCAAAGTCAAAGTCAAAGTCAAAATCAAAGTCAAAGTCAAAGTATTAATTTGCTGGAATTACGGTAAATAATAGATCATAATAGACAAACATATAATAATAGACATAATAGACTAAAAATAATAAAAAAAAAAAACTACTACTATTATCTCAGATGTAAAAGGTCTTTTGGCGTCAAAGTACTCGTATGAGAAGTATTGACATTTCACCTATTAGTATACAGGGTACTTACTTTATGTTTACAAGACAGTCGACTAGTCGGATGATAACTCCGTCAACGCTCAATTGCGGAGGTAGGGGCGTCATTTCAGCTTCGACGATTTCTATCGTAAAACTCTTAACTTTTTTTGTATGTCATAGGGGGCAAACGAGCAAACGAATCGCCTGATGGAACGCGATTAGCGTCGCCCATAGACACCTGCAACGGGTGTGTAATGATCGATATAAAAATAATTGGTATAAGTATGTTGGATATAACAACATTTGATATAATTTCACAGGGTATAATTACTCATTTATAATAAGCGTTTGGTATAATTTTAAAATATCTAATTTTATTTGGTATATTTATCATTTGGTAGAACACTTATTTCCTATAACCATCATATGGTATAATGTTCATTTGGTATACAAATCATATAAAATAAATATGAGGTGGTATATTTTGTATTTTTTCTGGGGGATGCAGTTCAAACCTTTTTTTTTTTTAACCTAACCTAACCAACGTTTCTAATTGAACTTTTGGTTTGAGTTTTTTTTAATGTGGGGGGCGCCGCAAATTGTTATAGCCATCGTTACGCACCCTCCTGCAACACCAGAGGAGTCACAAGTGCCTTACCGGCCTTTCAGGTGGGAGTACACTCTTTTCTTGAAGGTTTGAAGGTCGTATCGTAAACTGCCCAAATTTCATTCATTCATTCTCCAAAATGTAAGAAATTGCAACAAAAATTGGCAACTGAATAAGGATAGTATATTTTGTGTTGGACCTTTCCGATTTTGCGCAAATTATTCGGTGGAATTTTGGCTACAAACCGACGTCTGGTAGGTACCTACGCAATATTTTTAATAATAATAATAATCACGCAGGGCAGCTTATGGCGAGCTGTTGGGGGGTAGCGACCCCACGTACCTCAGTGCTCCTGGGGGTCCTGATGGGGGGTGATGGGTCGGGGCCTCCGCCTCTGTCTTGCCTTAACCGGCCGGCCAGAGTGGAGTCGTGAGAGTTTCAGCTCGGGGGTGGATGTGGAAACGTAAGGGGTTAGTTGGCTCCGGTTTAAAGCCCAGTATTACACCTCTCCGCCCTTAGCCTTCCGCACCGGTGTTGCCCTTAGGCCACTCTATGTGTCGCTATTTATGGGGGCCCATCTAGCGGGAGGCGAGTCATCGTCTACCAGTGCCATTTTTGCTATGAGACACTTTTCCTGGTAGACGTCCGGCTGTCTCAAACAATAGCCCAGTAGTTAGTCCATCGCATCTCATATACAATAGCCTAGTAGTGTTTAGACTCCATACAACCACAATAGTTCTAACATCCAGCGGGTGCTGTCTCTGTGTGCGTCCCATGACACAGGCAGGGGGAGCACCCGCATGGTGTACCTCTTACATTTCATTAAATTGTCAAAAGGGCCTCTGCACGTTGGCTCAGGCTCCGTGCACGCCTCCCAAAGGTCCGGGACACCATTGTCCCGTGAATGGGTGCGACATACAAATATAATAATCAAAAGTGTCCGACACAAAAAAAATCCTTCCTATTCAGTTCAATTTTCGTAACGATAATTAAGTTTCGAAGGAGGAAACAAACGAGAACGGAACCTGTTTGTATGAAAAAATCCATATCCATACTAATATTATAAATGCGAAAGTGGGTCTGTCTGTCTGTTACCTCTTCACGCTTAAACCGCTGAACCGACTTAGATGAAATTTGGTATGGAGATAGTTTGAGACCCGGGAAAGGACATAGGATACTTTTCATCCCGAATAAATTTAGTGTTCCCGTGGGATGATCGGGTAACACCGTGGGGCACAACTAGTGCAGTAATATTTGCTTTGAAGGCGGTTGCCTTCCAGAAGGGAAATATCTAGCCGCAACTTCAAGTACTTCGCGCAAGTAATCATATCATGTCTTGCTCGCACGATAAACGAGTGACGGATAGTATTTCTCGAGAGTCGCGTGTCAAAGTTATGCTATACGTACAGGATCGATACGTATAAATTGTTGTCACCCTGCACAAACTGGTATAATTAATGGCATCTACTTTTAAGTCTAGACACCATCAACAAACACACGCGTAGTGCTGTCCTTATCTACGTACAGTCAGACAACACAGCCGTGCTCTGTCTAGCCTCGTATGGGAGGGGAGCGGAGGGGGGGCTTACTACCTCTTTTTCTATTCTTTGTGTAACCAGTGTAGCTGACTGTAGTATGCATACTTTAATTTAATAATGTATATATGTAAATTCTTTATTCACCACTAAATGTAACATAATATACTTTTATAATAAATTAAAACTATCTATACAACAAAAATAAATAATAAGTAAAAGTAACTATAAAACAAAAAGGGGTGTAATGATGGATATAACAACGTTTCATATAATTTCTAGAGATATAATAATATTTGATGTAATATTTTATTTGATATAACAACAATAAGCATAATTTCATTGGGTATAATTTCAATTACTTAAGGTTTTTTTTTATTATCTAGTACATATATTGTAACTCTCTTTTGAATAAATATAATGTCTTTAAAGACATTTTATGTAACGTTTATATTCGCAAGATAACCTAACACTCCTCCTCACTTGGCTCGTCGTCGTTCCTCCATGACTCTATTCCAGTTTTACTTTTTTGTTGGAGCAGTTAGAGTATGTCTTAAGCCATTAAACTAAGTGATGTTTACTTAGTAATTTTAGGTTTTATGCATGAACTCTTTGCAGATTAGGGAAAAAACACACTGCAAATAATTTGGTACTTATTGTGCATTTTTGTTCCAACTTCTTTTTAATTCCGTTTCTGTATTTTATTAGGTATTAATTTGCTGTTAATATAGCATGTACCCATGTAAAAGTGTGCGTGTTACTTAACTTAATGTAAATATTATTTTATGTTTTATAATGTGAGATCCTATAATTAGCTCTGTATTATTAGTTATGTCACTATTAGCATAAGTTAAGCTGTTGGTTCTCCATGTCCAAATAAATAAATGTCAAATGATCATTACACCATGTGATGATATAATTGTCATATGAAATTATACCAAATGATAATATATCATTCTTTTATTATGACTTGATCGTTATATTGATCAATTTTATATAATAAGTTCTTATACCGACCGTTACGCAACCGACGTCGCAGACAGAAGTGAATATACTTTCACATGTCGACGCTTAAGAATCAATATTGTCTAATTAACAAAAAAAAATACAATCATGGCATTCTATTCGTTTTTTTCTGAACCTAACTGCATTAAAAGGTGAAAAACCGTCAAAAATGTTAGTTACACGGTATTGATTCTTAAGCGTCGATATGTCATAATTGTGGTGTGCTTTTGAGACCATTCCGCAAATTATGTCCCTTTTCAGTTATTTATAAAAATATGTATGATATTGACGTTCTGTCCGTTTTGCTAGTGTAATAATTACTCTTTTATAATAAACCCTAGTTTATTATAAAAGAGTAATTATTCCACCGTTTTGCTAGTGGAATAATTACTCTTTTATAATAAACTAGGACTATCTTTTAACTAAAATTATTAACAAGTAAAACTAATTATACATAATAAACATTCTTCGTGAATCACACTATCTATAAAAAAACCGCATCAAAATCCGTTGCGTAGTTTTAAATACATATCTAAATTCTATAGGAACAGACGGACAGAAACGACTTTGTTTTATACTATGTAGTGATATTGACTTATTAAGTAGCCTGGACCTCTGTAGAAAGAAGCATGATATCATAATTAATATTCCTTTGACCAGTACTACAAATTCATCAAAAGAACGAAGAAATTACCCGAATTATGGCAGCATTGCATTGCAAATTAGTATTATTAAAACCTTGAATAATAAGTTTATGAAACATTGTAATGTCTCATTATTTTTAATGTAGGTACACACCACAATTTCTATATTAAACCATCTTCTTCTTCTCAGCATATATGCGTCCACTGCTGGACATATGCCTCTTGCATGGATTTCCAAGCTGATCTTGATGCGGCGATCCTACTCTAGGTCGGCCCTGCCGTCTTTTTAATGTCGTCCGACCATCATATTAAACCATAGATACAAAGATCAAAGCATAAAGCTAAGGTGTAAATCTTTTCAATTAAACAATGCAAAGATGTCGATCTCAAAGCATAAGGAAAAAATCGAAAGTTTGCTTGGGAGTTAGGGTTCGTTCGGTCATTTAAATTTTTCTTTAGGCTTTGATATTTGTATCACTGGTTTAAATGTATACCTTACTAAATAAAATAAGATTTTGCCTACTTACTTATATAAAACATCTACATTATTGAATAGAATCGATGTTGATCCTATGTTTGTGGTGATGCCACATTTGTTAGTTATTTTTTGGATATAGCTACAATAAGTCCATGGAAATGGTACATTTGGCCTTGCATTAAATCGGGTAGTTCTGATTTTTTTATATGTTCTATGTGATGAAGTGTTTATGGCAAATCCAAGTTTTCGAGCTCGTGAAACCTCCGGATCATTGTAATTTTTTTTTAAACCATTAAATTTTCAGTCTTTTTTCAGTTTCAACCAATTTTTACCAAGAGGGACCTATTTTACGGCAAATATTACTATGTAAATTTTAAAGAAGACTAAATTTTGAACAAATATTTATTAATTAGGCAAAAATGAGAAGGCGATAAATCAAATAGTTGGTAAGATACAACTCTTCAAAAATTTCGAAAAAAGTTTTTTTAGACGTTTCTTTTAGTTTTCGTCAACGTTGTCAACTATGGACCCATTTTACGTCATTGGTCCACTATACTTTATTAAAGTACACACTATTTGCAACAAAACGAGACCAATTTGATCTATTAAGACCTTATAGTTCTTTAGATACAGCTGTTCCAAGTTGCTGAGGTGAGTACCTAAACAAAATAATAGAACGGTTTGTAAAATGAAATGTGGCATGAAATAAGCATCATAATTTACAAAAACACAGTACTTAGTAATAACAACTATTACAAAGGATAAACAAGGAGCTATAATTGTATGCGATCCACTACGCGGTTTGACGACGCGGTTGGCTCAGTTGCACCTGCCTACTGTTGACTGATTAAGGGCTTGAGGGTGTCTTCGCCACAGTAAGAGGAGCTTAGTCTAAGGGGTTGGACGGGACCATACGCTCAGAGAGTATATATTTTTTTTTCATTTATTTATTGCAATACCATGGTTATAATTACAAGATGTTAAAAGATTGTTAGTGTACATGGTTACCCTGATAGGGTGTAGCAATTTCTTAAGAATACATTTATTTTAAAACTAGCTTTTGCCCGCGGCTTCGCACGCGTTAAAAAAAATACGTTCACTTGGCATAACTTGGCATTTGGCATTGGCTTGGCATAACTCAAGCCCTTCATATTTTTTGTTTACTGTAGCTTTGGAATATTTGAATGCTTTCATGGACATGATTCCTTGTTCATTTTAGATTCAATTTCTACTTTCTTGTTTCCGTTTTACAACGTTGTGTTTTCTCAATGCGAGGCCTCCGACATTTTTGTGCACTGTCTCAATTGGTTACTTAAATAAAGTCATGTTCTCTTCTTTCCGTTGTGGTATATTGTCTTGCTTAGTGCCCCCGCTTTTTTTGGTCATCATCTTAGAATACTTAATCGTTTGTTCAGAATTGCTTTCCTGTTACCGTTTTAAGGTTTATGTATTCTCAATGCGAGCACTACTGCATTTTTGTTATCTATCTCTTCAGATTACTTGAAAGTTACACCAGTCTTGCTTTTTTTTCCGTTTGTTATATTGTTTATTCTTCGCGCCTCCCGTCTGGTTTGGTCAACATCCCCATTTAGAATCCTTAAAAGTTTGATCAGAATTGCTTTCTTGATTCCGTTTTAAGGATTTGTGTTTTCTTAATGTGGGCACTATGCAACTTTAGTTCACTATCTGTGTCAGTGCATCTGGAAAGGTACCTAGTCACGACATCTAGTTACCGAGTTACATGAGTTTTTGTGGAAGCTGGTGAAAAAGTGCCAAAATGGGTTTGTGTTATAATTGGGTTATTTACATCCTAAGGAACACGTGTGTACAAGAATATCAGTAAAATTATGTTTTTTTAGTATATTTCTCCGACTATAAAGTTTAGTAGTCAGGGTACCTTGTCACGCCATGTCTTAAAAGCCTTTAAATTTTGAATAATTTTGTCAATATTTCCATCGCGGGTAGTCGACTACCTCTTTCTAAGATAAGGTATAGGATCGGTCTATAGCAAAATAATTTTTTGAACAAAAAAAAATACTTAATGTTTTTTATAAGAAAACATTCAACTTGCATGATTCTTGTATGAAATGACTATTTATAATTATAATTAGGTGCAGTTATGTACACAATTGAGTTATTTTTTCTAGTTACTCCATTTATGTAAGATAATGACTTAGCGTGACAAGGTACCCAGTTTAGTAAAATGCTAAACTTGATGTCTTACACGACTAAAACAGAAGTTTTTATAAATAAGAATACATTGATTTCCGCTATAATTATCCTAAATAACATTTTGTTACAGATATTTCTTGCATTATAGGTACTAAAATAGTGATCTTCGAGTTTAAGTTACTAAAGTTTAGTAAATGACGTGACAAGGTACCCTAGTTACGTTTCCATACAAAAGTTTCGACCGAGTCACTAAACTTTAATGTAAAAAAAAACTGCTTTAACACCATTTCTATTATACCATTGTGGTACACCACGCTAAATACCATTTGATCTTGTGATAAAGCATGAATATACAAATTATTTTGTTGGTTTTTAATATTATAAGTGATCTTTTTTGTAACTGTTAAAAATGCGGTAATTATTAAATTTCTTTATGATTATGGAGTTTTCTTTCATTCAATTGTCCCAAAATGCCATAGAATATGTAACTATGATGAGAAACTAACAGTTTTAATCTCGTTATTTTATGAATTGGGTATAATTAACACTTTCGTGTTTCTTCCACCCTGGCATGTTCAACCTAAGAAATCAGAATAATTAACATGTATTTTTAGACAATTCACCTTTATTATAATTCTTTAACATTCAAAGATTATGATTATACCCTTCACTATGTAACTTCGAAGTAGAAGTGTGTTTTTTGCCACTATAAACTTTAAATGCAATTTTCTCAACTTGTGCATTTCGGAAGTCGGAAATTCAAAAATTTATATAAAAATAGTGGTTCCACCTACAGTCATTATTTTTTTTTGTATTGATAGCAAATTTAATCTACTTTTTGGAACTATGCATAACTCAATACCTGAAACAAGGTACCTTTCCAGATGCACTGACACATCTTTTCAGGTTACTTAAAAGTTTGATCAGACTTGTTTTCTAGTTAGCATTTTAAGGTTTTGTGTTTTCATTCTTTTCTTTCTTGATCACCACATCTACAGGTCACTTAGCCTTTCATCAGATTTACTTGTAATTTTCAGTTTTAGCATATTGCATTTTGTAAGTATGGGGGGCTCTGCCCCCCGAGCCCCCCGTCTTTTCAATGCCATCTCTTCGTGTTACTTAAAAGTTTCATCAGTCGTGCTTACTTCTTTTCGTTGTGCAATATTGTTTTTTCTTTGTGCCTCCCTTTTGGTTTGGTCACCACCTCTTCTCCTTCTTCGAATTCTTTAAAGTTTGATCAGACTTGCTTTGTTGATTCCGTTTTAAGGTTTTGTGTATTATAATGCGAGCACTACGCCATTTTAGTTCAATATATTTTCAGGTTACTTTTATGTTTGATCAGACTTGTTTTCTTGTTAGCGTTTTAAGCATGTTTTAAGGTTTTACGTTTTCTTCATCACTATATCTAGGGTATCTTAGCCTTTTATCAGATTTAATTAAATTTGTCAGTTTTAGCACTTTTAGCTGATGACATTTTCTGACTGCAGGGGGCTCTGCCCCCCGAGCCCCGTGTATTTTTTAATACCATCTCTTCGTGCTGCTTAAAAGTTTCATCAGTCTTGCTTTTTTCTTTCCGTATTGCGATATAATTAACTTAGTGCCTTCCGTCTCTGTTAGTCACCATCTCTTTAGAATACCTAAAAGTTTGGTCAAACCTGCTTTCTTGTTTCCGTTTTCTTAATGCGAGTACTATGCCATTATCGTTCACTATCTTTTCGGGTTACTGAAAAGGTTGTGCAGACTTGCTTTCTCATCGCCATATCTACACGTTACTTAGCCTGTCATCACTCATCAGATTTACTTTAATTTTCCTGTTTTAGCATGTTATACATATTTTTTTTCAATAACATCTTTTCGTGTTATTTAAAAGTTTCATCAGTCGTGCTTTCTTCTTTCCGTTGCGCGATATTGTTTTTTCTTTGTGCTTCCCGTCTGGTTTGGTCGTCATCTCTTTAGAATCCTTTAAAGTTTGATCAGACTTGCATTCTCGATTCCGTTTTAAGGTTTTGTGTTTTCTTAATGCGAGCACTATGCCATTTTAGTTCACTATCTTTTCAGGTTACTTAAGAGTTTGATGAGACTTGCTTTCTTGTTAGCCTTTTGGTGTTTTGTGTTTTTGTTGATCACCATATATCTACAGCTAACTTAGCATTTCATCAAAGCTACTTGAATTTTTCAGTTTTAGCATGTAGTATTTTCTTAGAGCGGGGGGCTCCGCCCCCCGAGCCCCCCATTTTTTTCGATACCGTCTCTTCGTATTGCTTAAGTTTTATCAGCCTTGCTTTCTTTTTTCCGTTGTAAGATATTGTTTTTTTCTTATTGCCTCCCGTCTCTGTTAATCACCATCTCCTTAGAAAAACTTAAAAGTTTAATCAAACGATTATGAGATAGTTTATATTTTGTCTAAACACATACTGACGCAGAACGGCCCTCGAGCTGTCAACTTAAACTTTGCATCAGCTGTATTAAAATTAAAGAAATTAATTGTGCATAGTAATAACATTTAAATGTATCACTCATTAACTTCAAATTTGTATAAGAGATCGTAGTAATATAGTGAACGTACGTTTTAACGCGAGCGCAGCGGGTAAAAGCTAGTAAAACAATACACAAATTACAGACCAATCCACTCACTTCGCCATTGCGAAACCTCTGCTGCAGAGGGCACCTCGGGGAAAACTACTGTTTAAAGCTCACAGATGGCGCTACTGGTAGCACCTATGCGCGTATCATATTTCATTAACTTTCCGTAAATACATATTTATACGTCAAAGGATAAAATTGATTAAAAATAATTTTATTTTGATTATTATCTCTCAAGAAACCAAAATGCAACTTATTTATTCATTTCAAATTTTCTCCGCGTCTCAGTACGTTTATGAAAAGAGGGTCAATATTTATAAACTACTGAGTAAATACATGAATTTTAAATGCAATAATAGAGTGGTAGTTCCCATTGTTGCATCGCGAAATTAATAGTAACAAAATTGTGTTCAGTTTTGTTTCATAAAATGATAATTTCGTGTATCACTAACGCCATCTACTGCCCCGGTGTCCGTAACTCGGCGACTCGTCCAACCTCAGAGCTATTGTCCCCCGGTGGGTAGCGCAGGCCGGCCCCCCGCGGGGTACGCGTGGTTCTAAATTCAAATTCAAGACGCTGATGGATGACGCTATGAGATGCACACGACTTCATTCGCGTATTTTTTCTTTACCGTAGACGGAAAAAAAGTATCCTACAACCATCTCCGGATGTCCAGCTATCCCTGTACCAAAAATGGTTAAAATCCGTCCAGCCATTTCGGCGTGATAGGAGGACAAAGGATTTTATGAAAACAGATGACGCCAGGTTGGCACGGCGACGCGTGTTCATACAAAACAACTATCAAGCTGCATCACGCTATCAATATTTTTCCTGAAATCATGAACTCCCTCCATAGAAAATTTATTTTCAATACAATTTTAGGATTTTATAATAGTATAGATATCGTTTTATTAATATTTATTGTTTATTGTTTAAAACTACTCAAAGCACCTTGAAAAGTAATTAGCTCATAGTCCTACCTGAACATATATTAACGACATCTATTAAGATGACAATAAATTATTATCATCTAGAATGTTACTAATAATATGACCTGTCATAATAATTTCGTAACGCCATAAGATTCAGGTGCCAACTTAACTCAATCGAGCGTACGTCAATAATGGCGACAGCACCACTGAACGGATACATGATGGCCTCACTGTTTTGTTATCCGTGGTATTATGAATAAGGAAGCAAAGAAAAATGCATGAGATGACACGGTTATTATTACAGTAGTTTCTTAGTGGTTCTGGGTTCCAATCCCTGCTAGGTGAAATCCTTTCTACATTGTTTTAATGATTTTGTCTCGAATCATGGTGTTTTTAATACAAAATGCATACATTGTAGAGCAGCAACTCTCAATACCTGATACACTGCTGCTTACATTAGGTATGCGATCGATATTCAATAACTTCGTTACTAATTCTCGAAGTCCGGGTTAACCATCACAGCTACACCCCCTAGCTTGTGCCGAATCGTGGTCACAGGCACTCAACGACGTGCATCGACTCTCGGGTATCGTGTCGAGGGACGCATCAATGGCTCCTATAGCATGTATGGAGCTGGTGTTATTAACTCAGGAAAAATCTTAACAGCGCGATGCAGCCGATAGTATGGAGATTTTGTCAATGTAACAACGCCATCTAGCGGAAAATTGGGTCGTTGAGAACAAAATCTCAATAAAGAATGACTGATATTTATTACTTTGAATAGATTTAATATATAAAAAAAACTACATAGATGCAAAATTCTGGCTAAATACATCGTATATTTATCGTTTATTATACATTTCGCTACCTTATTAGTAAGTTAGGCCAAACACAAACAGTGCCAAAATTTGCGCCTAATGTTCTAAATGTTGCTTGGTAAAACATATTTTAAAATGTGTTTAATGTACTTAAATTGATTCGAAATACTTTTATTTCAAATACACTCGATAAAATAGCAATTAAAAATCAGTTTTATTCATTAACATTTTTTATTGCGTCTCCGGGCTTTTTTATGGTCAATACTTACAAACTACAGAAGAATATAATTGCATATTCAATAAAAGAGCATTAGTTCGTATTGTCGCAAATTGTGTTTTTAAAGAAATGTACCTATGTTTTTTTTGAGCATGAGCCAATTTACAACGAACATTGCACTCATATTTTCGTCTGTGTTGGTCGATAATTAGCGCCATCTTTTTTATCTAACTAACACGGTTTCCGTAACTCAATGCCTCAAACAACCTTAACCTTATTGTTAATACCGGTGGGCCGCGAGGAGGTATTATGTCAAATTCATACTTTTTAGTTTTTGTACACGTAAGAGCCACGCGGGGGTCGCGTCGTTCTAAATTCAAAATCACAAACGCTGTCATTATAAGGTTTACACATTGTAAGGAAAATATTTCATGGGATTTATGTTTTCAGAGATAAATATTAATCAATTTAATCATAATAAAAAGTATCCTATAACCATCTTTGGATGTTCAGCTATTCCTGTACCAAAATTAGTAACTTTTTATCCAGCCGTTTCGGCCACATTAGAGGACAAAGGTTTTTTTGAAAACAGATGGCGCCAGGTTGGCACGGCGAAGCGTGTCCATACAAAACAACTATCCGGCTGCATCACGCTATCGAGATTTTTCCTGAAATCATGACCTCCCTCCATAGAAAATTTATTTTCAATACAAATTTAGGATTTTATAATAGTATAGATAATCAATGCGTCAGATAACATTATCAACATTACTTGGTCAAGAAAATTAACTATGTGCTCACGAAACTTATTTGTCAAGTTAAATACATATACAAACAAAGAACTATAACATTAAATTAAACAAGTCATCTCACACAATTATGAAATAATAATCATAAACCGGATTGTGTTCAGAGTAGTGTGTGTGTGTGTGTGTGTGTGTGTGTGTGTGTGTGTGTGTGTGTGTGTGTGTGTGTGTGTGTGTGTGTGTGTGTGTGTGTGTGTGTGTGTGTGTGTGTGTGTGTGTGTGTGTGTGTGTGTGTGTGTGTGTGTGTGTGTGTGTGTGTGTGTGTGTGTGTGTGTGTGTGTGTGTGTGTTGTGTCTGTGAGTTATGCACTATATGTGAATCTCTTATTTATTTCGGAGTCAATGTGAGCATTAATAAATTAATCACATCACAAAACCAATATTTACTTAACAATACATCTCGTGCAATGGAGTCATGGCTTTTTAGCCAAATTTAGAAAAAAAGGGGAAAAGTCGGCTCCATAGCTTTTTAAAATCCTACCGTGGTAGCGAGTCCGATGCCTATAGTCAGGACTAAAATATGTAGAAGCATTGTAATTTTATTTTAGTTCATTTTTTTTTGGTGTTGAATCATATGCTTTTTAGGCGATACTGGATTAGGGTCAATACGCATGCGACTCCCCTGAAGTCGCAAGCGCCCATCAATAAGTTGTGGTAACCGCTTACCATCAAGCAGGCCGTACGCTTGTTTGCCACCGTGGTATAAAAAAATATAGCATAGGTAATTTCACCGTTTGTGACGCGCTTTATTACAGGAATCAATAACACTGGAAGCCAATTCATTCCTTGGCCATTTGCATAAGTTGTATGCCCGAAAGCACAACGATTTGACGTAAACGTAAGCCATTTGATGAAACTAGCTAAGCTTCTGCTAAGGGTTCAAAAAGTGAGCGTGGAGTATGGTCTACATATTAATCGGCCTAAGAGAAAACTCATGTTACCTTACAACAAACGGCAGAACTATCCGACCTCGATACCGTGGACAAATTTATCTACCTTGGATCATTAGTTGCCGCGCATGGTGACTGTGAGAAAGAGGTTGTGAGAAAAGCCCAGATAGCAAAGGTAGCAGTGAAGCGGCTAGAGAAGATCTGGAGGAACCGAGGTATTAGCAGAAAACAAAACAACACATGACAACCCTGATCTTGTCTATATTTCTATACGCTTAAGAAACCTTGATCCTTAACGCACGCATTCGGAATAGGATTGACGCATTCGAAATGTGGTGCTGGCGAAAAATGTTAGAAATCTCTTGAACAACACGTCGCACAAAACGTCGATGCTAGTCGAACATAAGATCAAGTGCCGCTTATCAACCATTTTCCTTCAGCGAATCCTGCAGTACTTCGGTCACGTGGGTAGATGCGAGGCAGATAGTTTGGAAAAGCTCATTGTAGTTGGCCACGTGGAAATAAAAAGGGCGCGTGGGAGATCACGGATCCGATAGACCGGTGCCGTGAAAGAAGCCTGTCAGGAAACTGAACAGGCCTCAATCCTAGAGATAGATAACTATGTGGAGAGGAGAGCTTTGGCGATAGATATCTACCAGCCTCAAATGACCACGACCCTGAGCCATGAAGGAAGCGAGGAAGAAAAAAAAAGAGGAATACACATAGTCACACACACTCACGCATAAAGTTACACACACATATACTCGCTCACATACACACACACACACACACACATTCACTCACCCACTCACTGACTCACCCACCTACTCACTCACCCACTCACTCACTCACCCACTCACTGACTCACCCAGTCACTCACACACAAACACACACACACACACACTCACCCAATCACTGACTCACCCACCCACTTACTCACCCACTCACTGACTCACCCAGTCACTCACACACAAACACTCACTCACCCAATCACTGACTCACCCACCCACCCACTCACTCACTCACCCCCTCATTGACTCCCCCAGTCACTCACACACAAACACACACACATGCACACACACACACACACACACTCACCCAATCACTGACTCACCCACTCACTGACTCACCCAGTCACTCACACACAAACACTCACTCACCCAATCACTGACTCACCCACCCACTCACTCACTCACCCACTTACTCACCCACTCACTGACTCACCCAGTCACTCACACACAAACACTCACTCACCCAATCACTGACTCACCCACCCACTCACTCACTCACAAACACAAACAAACACACACACACACACACACACACACACACACACACACACACACACACACACACACACACACACACACACACACACACACACACACACACACACACACACACACACACACACACACACACACACACACACACACACACACACACACACACACACACACACACACACACACACACACACACACACACACACACACACACACACACACACACACACACACACACACACACACACACACATTTTGCGACTTTAGGTCAATATGCGATTAGGTCATTATGCGTTTAGGTCAATTTGCGTTTAGGACATTTTGCGTTCGTAAATTAGGGCATTATGCGTCTATTTATAATAGTATATCGTCTTATTTTATAATAGTATAGATAATCAATGCGTCAGATAACATTATCAACATTACTTGGTCAAGAAAATTAACTATGTGCTCACGAAACTTATTTGTCAAGTTAAATACATATACAAACAAAGAACTATAACATTAAATTAAACAAGTCATCTCACACAATTATGAAATAATAATCATAAACCGGATTGTGTTCAGAGTAGTGTGTGTGTGTGTGTGTGTGTGTGTGTGTGTGTGTGTGTGTGTGTGTGTGTGTGTGTGTGTGTGTGTGTGTGTGTGTGTGTGTGTGTGTGTGTGTGTGTGTGTGTGTGTGTGTGTGTGTGTGTGTGTGTGTGTGTGTGTGTGTGTGTGTGTGTGTGTGTGTGTGTTGTGTCTGTGAGTTATGCACTATATGTGAATCTCTTATTTATTTCGGAGTCAATGTGAGCATTAATAAATTAATCACATCACAAAACCAATATTTACTTAACAATACATCTCGTGCAATGGAGTCATGGCTTTTTAGCCAAATTTAGAAAAAAAGGGGAAAAGTCGGCTCCATAGCTTTTTAAAATCCTACCGTGGTAGCGAGTCCGATGCCTATAGTCAGGACTAAAATATGTAGAAGCATTGTAATTTTATTTTAGTTCATTTTTTTTTGGTGTTGAATCATATGCTTTTTAGGCGATACTGGATTAGGGTCAATACGCATGCGACTCCCCTGAAGTCGCAAGCGCCCATCAATAAGTTGTGGTAACCGCTTACCATCAAGCAGGCCGTACGCTTGTTTGCCACCGTGGTATAAAAAAATATAGCATAGGTAATTTCACCGTTTGTGACGCGCTTTATTACAGGAATCAATAACACTGGAAGCCAATTCATTCCTTGGCCATTTGCATAAGTTGTATGCCCGAAAGCACAACGATTTGACGTAAACGTAAGCCATTTGATGAAACTAGCTAAGCTTCTGCTAAGGGTTCAAAAAGTGAGCGTGGAGTATGGTCTACATATTAATCGGCCTAAGAGAAAACTCATGTTACCTTACAACAAACGGCAGAACTATCCGACCTCGATACCGTGGACAAATTTATCTACCTTGGATCATTAGTTGCCGCGCATGGTGACTGTGAGAAAGAGGTTGTGAGAAAAGCCCAGATAGCAAAGGTAGCAGTGAAGCGGCTAGAGAAGATCTGGAGGAACCGAGGTATTAGCAGAAAACAAAACAACACATGACAACCCTGATCTTGTCTATATTTCTATACGCTTAAGAAACCTTGATCCTTAACGCACGCATTCGGAATAGGATTGACGCATTCGAAATGTGGTGCTGGCGAAAAATGTTAGAAATCTCTTGAACAACACGTCGCACAAAACGTCGATGCTAGTCGAACATAAGATCAAGTGCCGCTTATCAACCATTTTCCTTCAGCGAATCCTGCAGTACTTCGGTCACGTGGGTAGATGCGAGGCAGATAGTTTGGAAAAGCTCATTGTAGTTGGCCACGTGGAAATAAAAAGGGCGCGTGGGAGATCACGGATCCGATAGACCGGTGCCGTGAAAGAAGCCTGTCAGGAAACTGAACAGGCCTCAATCCTAGAGATAGATAACTATGTGGAGAGGAGAGCTTTGGCGATAGATATCTACCAGCCTCAAATGACCACGACCCTGAGCCATGAAGGAAGCGAGGAAGAAAAAAAAAGAGGAATACACATAGTCACACACACTCACGCATAAAGTTACACACACATATACTCGCTCACATACACACACACACACACACACATTCACTCACCCACTCACTGACTCACCCACCTACTCACTCACCCACTCACTCACTCACCCACTCACTGACTCACCCAGTCACTCACACACAAACACACACACACACACACTCACCCAATCACTGACTCACCCACCCACTTACTCACCCACTCACTGACTCACCCAGTCACTCACACACAAACACTCACTCACCCAATCACTGACTCACCCACCCACCCACTCACTCACTCACCCCCTCATTGACTCCCCCAGTCACTCACACACAAACACACACACATGCACACACACACACACACACTCACCCAATCACTGACTCACCCACTCACTGACTCACCCAGTCACTCACACACAAACACTCACTCACCCAATCACTGACTCACCCACCCACTCACTCACTCACCCACTTACTCACCCACTCACTGACTCACCCAGTCACTCACACACAAACACTCACTCACCCAATCACTGACTCACCCACCCACTCACTCACTCACAAACACAAACAAACACACACACACACACACACACACACACACACACACACACACACACACACACACACACACACACACACACACACACACACACACACACACACACACACACACACACACACACACACACACACACACACACACACACACACACACACACACACACACACACACACACACACACACACACACACACACACACACACACACACACACACACACACACACACATTTTGCGACTTTAGGTCAATATGCGATTAGGTCATTATGCGTTTAGGTCAATTTGCGTTTAGGACATTTTGCGTTCGTAAATTAGGGCATTATGCGTCTGGAGCTTACGTACCTACCGTTATAATGACATTTTAAGTGTAGAGCTATATAGTATCGTAGGGTTGTACGCTCCAGACGCATAATGCCCTAATTTACGAACGCAAAATGTCCTAAACGCAAATTGACCTAAACGCATAATGACCTAATCGCATATTGACCTAAAGTCGCAAAATGTGTGTGTGTGTGTGTGTGTGTGTGTGTGTGTGTGTGTGTGTGTGTGTGTGTGTGTGTGTGTGTGTGTGTGTGTGTGTGTGTGTGTGTGTGTGTGTGTGTGTGTGTGTGTGTGTGTGTGTGTGTGTGTGTGTGTGTGTGTTTGTGTTTGTGAGTGAGTGAGTGGGTGGGTGAGTCAGTGATTGGGTGAGTGAGTGTTTGTGTGTGAGTGACTGGGTGAGTCAGTGAGTGGGTGAGTAAGTGGGTGAGTGAGTGAGTGGGTGGGTGAGTCAGTGATTGGGTGAGTGAGTGTTTGTGTGTGAGTGACTGGGTGAGTCAGTGAGTGGGTGAGTCAGTGATTGGGTGAGTGTGTGTGTGTGTGTGTGTGTGCATGTGTGTGTGTTTGTGTGTGAGTGACTGGGGGAGTCAATGAGGGGGTGAGTGAGTGAGTGGGTGGGTGGGTGAGTGTATCA
Organism: Apotomis betuletana; assembly: GCA_932273695.1. Lineage (NCBI taxonomy): Eukaryota > Metazoa > Arthropoda > Insecta > Lepidoptera > Tortricidae > Apotomis > Apotomis betuletana. Next base: position 4,094,990 of record OW026303.1, on the reverse strand, counting down.
GCACCACATCAGCACCCACTAATTGTATTAATACTAAAACATCTATTAAAATAATGTTCTTTACACACATCTCAACTGGACTCTCATTCTGAATCCCTATAACGTCATTCCTGATATTATAAATCATTAACGTAATAATTAAAGGGACACACAATGAGACGGTTTTTTTTTTAAATTAGAATTATTAACTTTGTCCCTACGAAATGCATCCCATCACAGAACAAAAATCTAAGGAGTTTTATATTTTATTAATAAATAAATAAATCATTAGTGCTTTTCACGACTAATGCGAGAAAATACATAACACACGAGTTTGTTATATTGGTCATTAAACTCGGCGCCTTGTTGTAGCCTCATGGTTGTAAAAATGAGAGCTATTATATTTATATAAAGCTGATCGTGCCTCCAGATTCAAACGACGTAACGACGATTTTCAACCTAGTTATGCCGAAATAATAAAATTATTCAAAACTACCTCACTTTCAACGAAATAACATAATTTTAGTCTACGTACAACCCTACGATACTATATAGCTCTACACTTAAAATGTCATTATAACGGTAGGTACGTAATATTAACATGCATTCCTAATATTATTTATTTCGTAAGTCAATGTGAGCATTAATAAATTAATCACATCACAAAGCCAATATTTACTTAACAATACATCTCGTGCAATGGAGTCATGGCTTTTTAGCCAAATTTAGAAAAAAAGGGGAAAAGTCGGCTCCATAGCTTTTTAAAATCCTACCGTGGTAGCGAGTCCGATGCCTATAGTCAGGACTAAAATATGTAGAAGCATTGTAATTTTATTTTAGTGCATTTTTTTAGGTGTTGAATCATTTATGCTTTTTAGGCGATACTGGATTAGGGTCAATACGCATGCGACTCCCCTGAAGTCGCAAGCGCCCATCAATAAGTTGTGGTAACCGCTTACCATCAAGCAGGCCGTACGCTTGTTTAACGTAACACATGGCAACCCTGATCTTGTCTATATTTCTATACGCTTAAGAAACCTTGATCCTTAACGCACGCATTCGGAATAGGATTGACGCATTCGAAATGTGGTGCTGGCGAAAAATGTTAGAAATCTCTTGAACAACACGTCGCACAAAACGTCGATGCTAGTCGAACATAAGATCAAGTGCCGCTTAACAACCATTTTCCTTCAGCGAATCCTGCAGTACTTCGGTCACGTGGGTAGATGCGAGGCAGATAGTTTGGAAAAGCTCATTGTAGTTGGCCACGTGGAAATAAAAAGGGCGCGTGGGAGATCACGGATCCGATCACACACACACACACGCACGCACGCACGCACGCACGCACGCACGCACGCACGCACGCACGCGCACACACACACACACACAAGAAGTTTTTTTAGTTTGTTGCGGAATATATGGTATTTTTCTTCTTTTTTAATATCCATTGGTAATTTATTGTATATTTTTATACACCTATAATATGGTCCGCGTCTGTAAATGTCTAACTTTGGTGCTGGGAGCACTAATGTATTATTACGGCGCGTGCTTTTGACGAATTCAAAATAGTCTAGATGCTTTTTGACAAATAATGCTATTTCTAATATATATATACAGGGTAGTGGCAATAAACCTTTTTCAGTAAAATGTGATTTGCAACTCTCTTGTTGGGGAATGTTAAATATGATGCGTATGCACTTTTTTTGCAAAACAAAAAGATCGTGGACATCAGTAGCCCTGAACACGCATGGGGTCGGGTATGAGAGGTAGTGAAACACCAACGGACAATTGGTATCTAATTTATTTGACTTCTTACCGCTATATATACAAATATCACGTACATCACACTACTATACATTTTCTTTGTATACTGTACGTGTAAACTACTAGTTAAGCTTGATCTCAATTTTTATGTATTTGCGTAAATTGCATCTAGGTCGCTGATGCATAGATTCTGATTCTGATTCTGTTCCCTGGGACTCAAACTACCTCCAAACCAAATTTCACCTAAATCGGTTCAGCGGTTTAAGCGTAAAGAGGTAACAGACAGACAGACACACTTTCGCATTTATAATATTTTAAGTATAGGATATATACAGCATTATTTACTAGAATGTATGAGTGTCATTAGAATTTAAGCTTATTCTTAGTGAGCTGATTAATAGTTTTATCGTCCTTGTTAACAGACACATTGATTAATATTGATGTTACTATCTAGAACAGGTTTATTGGGATTTATTGGTATATATTTGAAACCTACAATTTGAATTTTTCATTGATAATTTTTGTTTTAAAAAGTATTCGAAATTAATAAAATTCACGCGGTAAATTACCTTTTTCAACTTGTTTTCGACTGCACGCAATAAAAGCATGAAATAGCTATGTACAGCACTCTAATGTACGTACCTAGAACTCGGGTAAAAGTATTATTCACTTCAAAAAGTTGGTTGAAATTATCAATATATTTGTCATAATCAGGCATCAGATATTCGGATCGATATTTACCTAAACTCTTGCGGCGGCTTTGTTATTCGGTCGTAGGTATAGGTGGCTTTATTTGATGTATGAGTGAGTTAGCAATAAGAGTTTGTCAACTTTAGGTAAATATCGATCCGAATATCCGATGCCTGGTCATAATAATATGAAAAATTTTTTTTTAAAAGGAATAAGGCCTCTTAACCAAAGAATATCAATTTTAAGGCATCAGATAAGAAAGTTAAGTCTACGTTTGGTACTTATTATGAGATGAGTAACTTTTCACAAAAGTTTGAGAGCCATTAGCGCATTGGCGTCAAGTTTTTCTTCTTCAATAGGTAACATGTGGTTTTTATGGATAATCAATACTTTTCGCATGTTTCTGCATAATAAGCTTGTCTTGACTTAAGGTCTAGACTATACAGGATAAAAAGGAGCGGTATCTATTACATCCAAAAGTGTCTGCTGAAAGTTGTTAAATATGTTATAGCCCCACAGGGTGTTTTTCAACCCACGATTGATGAAATTTAAATCGATTTTGATGAAATTTGGCATGGAGATAGTTTAAGATCCGAGGAAGGACATAGGATAGTTTTCATCCTGGAATAAGTAATTCATGATGACATTGATGACCCTGTAGGAAAGGGCTTGTGCACAAATCACGTGAGGTTTTTTCGGCTACTTTTTGACCCCCCCTCCCCCCTGGTGATATTTGGTGAGGTTCTTTGCTAACCCCCCCCTCCCCCTCACTACCTCACGTGTATTTTTTTTCCGCCAAAATTTCGCAAAATAGACTCGCTATTTTGAGGTATTTAACAAGTCAAGACTTATTTTTAACAAAACCGAGAAAAAAATATCGACTTTTTCTTAGTTCGTTCACTGTAGAAAAAATACACGTGAGGTTTCCTTATACCCCCCAACGTGATTTTTCGTGATTTTTTCGTGACCCCCCCCCTCCCCCCTATGGAACCTCACGTGATTTGTGCACAAGCCCAAATGTAATGATTAGACCAAAAGCACAATTGCTCATACATTTGCTTAGGCGCTTTTAATAATCCCTTATAAATATTAATTAAGGTGATTAGGTGGATATCTATCGTGTTGTACGAGGTTGCTTCCATACTTCCAAGTTCCACGCGGACGTAGTCGCGGGCTAAAGCTAGTACTTATTGCATATTTTTAATGTTACTAATTTATTTTACTGGTAACAATGACAGATTTTTGGTAACTGACGTTGAAAGTCGGTGAATGTCACTGATGTAAACAAAGAGGAAACAGGACTAAATTTTCTTCAAATTTCAATATGCTCATTATTGCCATATGAAAACTGTTTTAGCGTCACTATCCTGGGCCGGACGGACACTTGTTAGGCTATATTTGATGACAGCACAAATTATATATATTAAATGTCAAAAACGATGCTTGTGACGCCATAAACATCAATATTCAAACCAAATCTTAATCGTATCTTGTAAATTGTGATAAACCATCAGACTTTCTTGTAGTTTTTATTTTATTCTTACATTTTTCGTCGTTTATATCTTAAAATACAATAATTTATTGCTTGATTGTGCGGTACAAAGCAATTGGAACAAAACAGTTGGAGAGTGTCACAATCTACCGTCTTAAGGCATACAATACAATACAATACTTTTAATATGTTATTCTTTGAGAACTACGTTTAGTTAAGTTCATATTACTGTAATAGTTAAGTACTTATACTTTCTGAAAAAATTACTAACTGTTGAGTTTCTTTCGGCGTTTCTTCTCAACAGTTGTCTCCTCTTGTGGAATGCCGGCAGCAACTGTTGTCGTATATGAATGTATTTCAGCTATGCAGACGAAATGATAATTCGTCGCTACAGAACTATTAGTCTGTCTTATCTGACGCAGTGCCTTGAAGACTAGTGGTATGTTTAGCCCCACAGGGTGTTTTTCAACCCACGCCATATTGCGGATTTTTAGTGGTAGTAATTTATTTTACTGGCAACGACAAATTTTTGTTAACTGACGTTGAAAGTCGGTGAATGTCGCTGATGTAAACAAGGAGGAATCAGGACCAAATATTTCAAGTATAATTTTTACATAATAAAGCCGAAACTATCCAAAGTGATGAAAGTCAAGTTTTTTCAATAGGATAGGATTCAGTATTCATTTCGCACGAAGAACGAAGGATTGAGCAGCATTCCGGTAAACAATGTTTTGAATTTCGTTAATGACAAATCCTTGACAAATTGCTATGACGTTTAATAATGCAAATATGTGACGTATGTTCATTATTACCATATTAACGCTGTTTTTAGCGCCACTTTCCCTGGACCGGAGCGGCACTTGCTAGGCTATAGCAACACACACATTATGTAGTCATGACGTGTCGATTGAGAGAGAGATATGGACTAACAACACCCCAGAGAAGATATATCCAGACTCAGTAATATATTTAGATCCGATTTCACTCAAGGAAATCTTCGTTAATTGAATTCACTTCAAGACTACCTAGAGTTATATACACACCTACGTATACAAACGTTTCTAAATTAATCTGCCTACAGTACTAATCGTGTGATTACGATAATTATTATAATGTGACTGTTGAATTCTATAACGTACTAATTCTACTACGTAATTCTATAATTCTATAGTTTTATGCACAAAAGTAGCTCAATATCATGAAATAAAAGAAGAACAAAAAATAACAGACTAATATAATGGCATAGAATCCTCATAACTTAACAAAACAATAGCAGTATGACAAACATGTATTTAAACGCAATTTTTCACGGTCAAAATAGCTAATTAGTCATACTTCCATGTACATTATCCTTTACACGAAGATGACGTCACACGTTTGTGGTTGTTTGTATGGAGTGTGTTCATTCTGAGTTTTAGAGCAGTGTAAGTGTAGTTACCTAGTCCTATACATCCATTTGTTCCCAATAAAAAATAGGATGGGTTGATCCTCTCAAAAAATATAATCAATCCTATCTTCTGGCTACGTGTGGTCGGGAGGTTTGTTTTTTTGGAAGCGTCTTTACCGAAATATGAAATAGGTGGTTTAATGGTGATAAATCGGCACTAACAAATGTTTTGCGCTCATAGATACCATGGGACTTGTGACGTCCAGGAGGCCTATGATGTTTGCAAATATCACGTGATAAATGAGTGACAATGCATCTGTCACTCACACTCGCATTTTGCCAAACGTGACAGATGCTTCGTCACTTATTTATCGCGTGATAAAAGCAACCATCATAGGCCCTCTGGGATTCAGGGCGGGAATAGATTCAATAAAACAACGTAAACGGGTTTACTGTGTAGACCTTCCCGCTTCCATTGACATCTGTCATAGTAATGGCGGCAGCGGGCAGGAGGCGGGGACACTAAAGATGTCTATACACTATAGGACTAATTACTTACAAAATAAATCCTAGAAAAACTAGTGGTAAAACGTGGTCGCGCTTAAATTAAAAACGATCTATCGATGCGCCCCTACCACTAACTACCAATCCACGATCATTTTGAACGATTAATGGAGGAAGGCGGAGTAGGCTATTTAGCACGGTTCGTGGCGCGTAGTGAATCTGTCTTGGCATAATAGTCTAAGATGCGAATAAGAACCTTCACCCGAATATATTATATCAAAGTACGCAAAAAATAATATCGCGAATAAGTTCCCTAAAAAATCCACGCAATTTATTTATAGGCAGGATATTTTTTTTGGATACTTTTGCTAAATATAAGACACTTTACTAGGGCGACGACCCTCACAAAAATGTCACTCTCTGGCCAAGGCAAGACGTAAAACTTTAGACAAGCCACGGGCGGTAATTCGTAAAGACCCAGATAGCATATTTGCGGCACAAACACCTGCTATGTAAATGTAATGTACTACTTCATTCATTAAACAGATAGGTGAAATCGTTTCTAATTCATAATATCCTCTGCTATAAAATACTCTGATATAAAGCAACAAGATTTAAACTCTGTAATGGAAGTATTACGCAATACGCGGTCGAGCATAAGTAAAATGGCTTAGCATATTTTTTCCGCCTCAACAAGCTATGATTCGCTTGAATAAAACGACAAAATTTCGTAGTAAAATGCTGCCAGTTACGTCTTTTTTGTGTTGACTCTGTGATTGCTGCCTTGACGTAGAAATTTAATGAAATATTCATGACTCAAGACAATACCCACGAAACTATATTGAAGCCCGCTTTTGTTTAATGATATCGGACGCGCAAATTACTTTAAAACGAGTTTGATATTTATAATCGAATGAATAAAACAAAAAGTGTACTCACCGGGCATTTTTCGCAGTATGAAAAAAATAATCTACTTTATTTCGCAGAGAGACGAATAATTTAGAACGCCTGATGGTAGCTGGTAAAATCGAAGGTAAAAGACCTAGAGGCAGAAGTCCCAAAAGGTGGGCAGACCAGATACCTGAAGAGCTGGACATATATTATCAGTCAGTGCTGTACTCCACCAAGCAACGGAACGTAACCGATGGAGACAACTAGTTGACGGAATCAGAAGGAGTCACGATCCTCAGCAGTGAGGGAACGAAGAGAGAAAGAGAGATTTAAGTACCGCAATGCGTTATAAAAATATGTCGGCTCAATCGTTGGATTCCCTATAAATCAAAAATCGAAAGAAAAACACTGGCAACACAGTAACAGATTCACAGAACCAACCACCCAATGATAGCGCGATGACGTGTGCATGCAGCCAAGCCATAAAGTCCCAAAAAAAATTACGTGTGCAAGTGTCTCTGGTCATTTCGGAGTAGCATACCTTATTTTCTTATATCATGAACTGGACCTAAATTACGTGACTCACAACTAGGCCTTCAAATTCCCGCATTGTTCATACAACAAACCCCGGCGTATCATCTTTTGTATGAGAAATCCCGTGAACCTGGAAAGCTCTCTAATGGAAGCTCTAATGACAACTCGAAAAATAACTCTCGTCCGGTTTTACCCTTACCATTTTTTCTAATCTTTGTTCCAATAACCTGTCAACACGATTTTATGGTAAGCCTCTCAATGGGACATTTCCTGTTCAGTGTCACATAATTTTCTAAAAATAGCTATTTAAATAGCTTATTGCAAGTGCTTCAAAATGGACAATTTTTTTTTTTGCCAGTCTTTTTATCGATATTTCCAAATAAAGGACAAAAAATTAAATATTACCGCATTTGAAAAGTTCCTAATTTTAAAAGAGCGTAAAGTAACCAGTAATTGGTCACAGCTCAGAATACAGTCGGACTATTTGACTTAGTCGGATTTAGTATGGAAATTGTACCACAATTGTCAAATTTTCCACAAGGTGATGTCATGTAGAGGTCCAATTTTTAGTACACGCTGGCTGCTTTGTCTTTTTTTATATTTTAGAAACTCGGCGGTAAAATTAAATAAAATACTACTCAGTTTTGGGTTGTGAAATAATAAATTAATATAATTAGTTTAAACTGAACACAACTTGAAAATTTTAACTTTTCACAATTGTAGGAATCATTTCAAGATTGTTCTTATCGAATCAGATTTATTAATATCTTCTTATCAAATGAGTTGCAATAAACTTTATCATACAATTTAAATGTTACGTAAACATTCTTCTTCTCGTACTCACTCAACTGCTCAAAGGTTAACTGGAAGAGATCCCTTATAGGGATAAGTTCGCCTTTGTACCTATATGTTAATTGTAACAGATGTATTTTTTAACTGTTTTTGTGTACAATAAAGCGTTTACTTTTTTTTTTTTTTTTTTTATCTTTTCGCTTGCGGGCCCGAAGGGGCCCTTTGCACTGCTGGGACAGTCACGGCCCGTCCTTTTGGACGGGCCGCCGAAAGAAACTTAACCTAATACTTACAAACTAATTGCCGGAACTCTAAGAGAGCTCGCGGTTTGGGCTTAACTGACCGAGCTGCTGGTTGCCCGTGTGCATGGCCATGTGCGCGTCGGCGGCGGTGGCCGCGGCATGTTCCGCAACAGCGGCGACCATCTATTGATGGTCGTTTTGGGGCCTTCTTATTGACTCCCAATGGGGAGCCCTGGAGTAGTAATGTGCCCTCGCAGTGTTAAACGCGGGGGCACCGGGTTTACGTCGCGACGGGGGCTTCCACCTGGTATGTTTCCTGTTGGAGGCCCTCCGTGGCCGTGTGGAGTGTTTATGTGTTTGTGTGTGTGTAAAAGCTCCTACACTGGTTTGTGCGGGTGTGGGTGAGTGTGTGTCTGTGGGTGAGGCACTCTGTTGTGGTTTTGGGCCAGCGTCGGGGCCGGAGGCCGGGCCATTTGGCTCGGTGTCCATCTCCTCGTCGGACCAATATCTGCTTTTTATCATTATTGAAGGGGGATGGTCAGCATAGTGCTGGGCTAATTTGTCAAGTCTGTCCGTCAGTACGTGTCGGGGTCGACGATCCTTAGTAGGCACATCTGGGGTCGGTGTATAATTTATTGATTTTAAAATTAATGGGTTTCTGCTGATGGCAGCCTTTTGATAAAAACGTTCAGAACATGTTTTGAACCATGTCTGTACGAGTTCAAGATGCAGGTCCCTGTGCAGGTCCGTGTTTCTGATGTACGGTGGAGCCCCGACCGCGGATCTTAGGAATTTGTTTTGCAGCACCTGGAAGGATTGGATCCTTGAGGGTGCTGCATGCGCGAAGGCGGGGCTCGCGTACGAAAACACGGACCTTATGCACGTTTTGTAGATAGTTAGCTTGTTCCGATAAGTTAACTTGCTGTTTCTATAGAGTAAGAAGTGCAGCCTACTTAAGTAGAAGGCTGCTCTATTTCTGACAGTTTTGATGTGCCTACTAAAATTAAGGCGCCGGTCAAGGATGACGCCTAAATAGCGCGTCTCATCTACCCACGGTATGGGACTACTAAATAGGCACGGTTGCTTAAAGGTTCGGACATACGCAGGGTATTTTGCCCTTCGGGAAAAGATCATTGCCGCGCTTTTGTCGGGGTTGACTTCGACCTTCCACCGGCGGCACCAATCACCTAGGTGATTTAGTGCCTCCTGTAGACGGCTCATCAACAACCGACGGCGGCGGTGGGTAACGTAAAGGGCAGTGTCATCCGCGAATAAGGCGTAATTGACACCGGGGATCTTTGGTATATCATTGATATACAACGAAAACAAGAGGGGAGCTAGAACGGAGCCTTGCGGAACTCCGGCTCGTATGGGATGGCGGTCCGAAAGAGAGCCTTCGACTCTGTACCTAAAGCCTCTATTGGATAAGTAGTCTTGTACCAATAGTACAAGACGGTCTGGCACATCGTAGTTGTACAGTTTGTACAACAACCCGATATGCCAGACCTTGTCAAAGGCTTTAGCCACATCGAGGAAGACGGCGCCTGTAGGTGCAGGCTTCTTTCGCCCCGTCAACCCCTCGAGTATATCTTCGGTGATGCGGTACACCTGGTGAGTACTAGAGTGTTCTGCTCGAAAGCCAAACTGCTCGTCGACAATGAGACCCGCGGCGGACACATGGTCCATTAGGCGGGCCTGGATAATCCGCTCAAATACTTTCCCCATAGTCTTTAAGAGACTAATGGGGCGGTAGCTGGAAGGGTCTGGCCTTGGTTTACCAGGTTTATGTATACCTATAACAACCGCCTCCTTCCATGCGGAGGGAAACTGGCAGTTGCATAGGGCTGCATTGAAGATGGAGACAAGAGAGGAGAGAACCGAATTGGGCATTAACCTGAGCATCTTGTTTGGGATGCTGTCCTCCCCTGGTGCCTTTCAAACTGGAAGTCTCTTGACCAGAGCCTTAACCTCGTCTATAGTAACTATTTTGATCGGGGGGCTGGACGGAGGCAAGGACAGTCGCCTGGCCACCTCATCAACCACCTTGTTGTGGTGTTCCGTGTCGCACTGTAACAGGCTTGGAGAGCACTGTTTCTCTAATGAGGTAGCCAAGCATTCCGCCTTTTCTTCGTCGGTGAATGCGGGAGGTGAAGTCGAGTCAGGAGCCACAAGCGGGGGCATTGACACGACGGAGGAATTTTTAAATTTACGCGTAAGCTGCCAAAAGGCGAGATGATGCGGAGTGATTTCCTCCATCGTGTCATCCCACTTCTGACTCCTGAAGTCCTTCATCTCTCGTAAAGCGTTTACTTACTTACTTACTTAAATTTATAGTCTCGGAGAATCGTTTAAAAATACGTTTGTCGAAGTTGTCTTCCAATTAAAATTAAAATTAAATAACTTGTATGCATGTAATTTACGTATTAAATAATTAACATGTATGCATGTAATTTACGTTTTAAATATTTTTCTCATGTAAGTGAATTATATTGTATTCTTATGAGAAATAAAAATTCTTAAACCCGAATTAATCATGGATTATAATTATTTCGATAAGATCTTCCTTTCTTACTAATATATAATAAATAATACTAAGTAAGAAATACATAATACATATAATAATAGTCATAAGTTAATTATAATAATACATAATATTGCAGTTCGAGCCACGAAGTGAGTGCCGGATGATGGGCGGCGACGACGTGGCAGGCGGGACGACCTGGACACGTTCCTAAATATTTGTACAGAAATAGCACCGAAGTGCCCAGCAGTGGAACACAAACACAGACAAAAAAAAATTGCAGTTTTATCCTATACGATATAGAATCAATACGGACCCTATTGTTCTTATTCTTAGAATATTAATGTTTCATTTCACCGAAATATTTTTGTAGAAAACATTTTTCTTTGCGACCGTAAATTTTTTCGAGTTTTTTGAAAAACAAACCTAATAAAATGTCACACTAATATTATAAAGGCGAAAGTTTGTGAGTGTCTTTGTTTGCAACAACAACAATTTTGATAAATTTTGGTATGAAGGTAGCTGACACCCTGGGTTATCCTGGACTATCCCTGGATACAGTAATAGGTACATAAATAGGGTGATTACTCTCAATCAAATACCCCGGTAGTCAAGGATCGATGCAGAGACGCGCGCACTGCCTATACGTATAGCGGTATAAAATTATGTCTAACGTCATGAAGCCTTTGAGTGGATAGTATGTACATTCGATATCGGGCTTTCATATCATCCCTTCAGACGTCGGTCACAAAAGACGCTTGTTTTATCGTGTTCTGTACAATACAATCATAAAAAATAGGTGTTATAATGGCACCAACCCCATCAAAAAATTGTATCCATTTAGGAGCCAATATCTTGGTAATTGGCTTATTTTAGCGTTCTCTATACGACAGCATCATAAAAAATATGTGTCATCAAAATGTTTCTAAGTCCCCGGCTCCCTTTGTATAGTCCAACCCTGACGTCTAAATCTGCACGTCGATGGGTCTCAAACGTGTATATAGTGAATATTATTTTTCACATAAGATCTCCATTTTGGGAGATTGGCTGCCTGCGTTTCCCATTGTGACGAGTCAATGTTGCAGTTCCTTATGTGGCGTCACAAATACAAATCATTTATTTGTAAACAATAGGTATACACATAATATAATTATGCTCATGGTAGGTACAATATAAGTTAGTCCAGCTATGTTCTGCCTCAAGGCATACACAATCTTATAGCTAACATGCTCATTGTTGTAGATTAGTGTTAATCATTTAAGTATTCGTTGACTGAATAGTAATCTTTTTGAGCCAGAAATCTATTTAAAGCCCGCTTTTATTCTAATTCCTTAATATTAGCAGGTAGATGGTTAAAAATTACCTATTGGGGCCATTGCTATAATATTTTTTGACAGCAGTCTTGTCTTAGATGGGGCTGCACAAGGGCTGCACACAACTTGTTTTGTAATCTTCTACTTGAAAAATACTGAAACTCATTAGGTTTCGATTTCACAAACAAAACAAAACAAAGCGTTTAAGCACGTCTTCGTCTTTCGTTTCTGAAAGCCCGACCACCTGCGGTAATCAGCTACAATTATGTATGTGGGGTGCTCATGTGCCCGTTATGCGCGCAGGTCTTTAAAAATAAGATAGGCTACGTCAGCCACATGAGAGCACACGAACACCAGCTACAGAGTTGAAGCAGTCGCCGTGACTGAATACGCTCTGGGGAGATAGATATACACTCGATATCTACCTATATTTACCACAGAACTCTCATAGAATATCAGTATTCCCGTCAAAATCCATGTCACGGAAACGGAACGCCCAGTTGTGCCACTCAAAGGCCAACCCTGCCACATAAACGGGCAAGCAACGATAAAGGAGGAGGCGGGTTAGTTGATTTGTGTCCACTAAGAAGCGTCACACTTGTGTTTGTGTGTACTTTGTGTATTGTGTTCATTGAGCGAGCTAGCGAAGCGAGCGAGGCGTCTATGCTTCAGTTTTGCCAACGTTTCTTTCGTATATCCAGATATTTGGATGTTCAGATTTCTCGCCTACATGACACATGTCTCAACCGATTCTCACGAAATTTGTGAGTATGTTCAATAAGTATTCTTTTTTTTGTAAATTCAGTTGGTTAAGAAAAATACAAAATGGGGATTGAAAACGTAAAAAAAAATTGGGCAAGTGCCAGCCCGACTCGCGCATGAAGGGTTCCGTACCTATACATATATATATATATATAATCTATAACAAGTTTGTTGTATGGGAGCCCCCCTTAAATATTTATTTTATTTTATTTTTAGTATTTTTTGTTATAGCGGCAATAGAAATACATCATCTGTGAAAATTTCAACTGTCTAGCTATCACCGTTGTTGAGATACAGCCTGGTGACAGACGGACGGACGGACGGACGGACGGACGGACGGACAGCGAAGTCTCAGTAATAGGGTCCCGTTTATACCCTTTGGGTACGGAACCCTAAAAATCAGCCATTTAGAAACAAACTCACACACATAGACAGACACCTCCGAACCCTGGGCAGCTGAAGAAGCAACCGGGAGAGCGCTCAGGTGGACACTTTCTGAATCTATCCACTTCAGGTCCATCTTGCAGCTTCTCTAGCACAACTGTGAGACGCGACTCTTTCTCGCGCGAGATATATTAACTATCTCTTTCTGCACAGTACAGTGAGATAGTGACTGGACGCTAAATAGCGTGACAAGAGTCGCGAAGTGAGCATAGTTGTGCCAGACGGGTAGGATATCCACAATTCCATGCTACGACTTTCGGTTCGTGAATTCCATTCGAGAAACTTTACATTTCTTTATTCATCTATTTTATGCCCAAACTATTGCCATTTCAATTTGCTTTTTTTACCTTGCACAAGGCTACATTACATATTTCAAATTACCCAATGAGTAGGTAAATGGATGAAATAAATAGAATACAATCAAGACCTTTTCTCAAACATGTAATGAAAAGTCGTCATAACGTGCATTATAACAGGCTTCGAAGTATCACGTTTCGGGCAGAACAACTACTTGGGCGGTCGAATTTCGAACAACGGAGTAGTCCTTCAGGAAATGTCACGCTCTAGAAACTCATCAACGTTTTGTTGTGGTGAAATTAATAAATGCGCATGTTTATTTATAGGTAATTTGAGCGCAAGCTGGCTTCTAAGATGAGCGGCGTGTAAAGGTAAACAACTTGAGAGGATAATAAGGTAAATGACACGATGTTTGACACCATTCAAAACAGTGAGTAGTATAAATATCTATGAAAGCAATAAATGAGTAATGATGTTTTGAAATTCGTTGTTGACATCCCGCTACTGACATTTTATGCTTATATATGAACGAATGAAATGAATAATTAATTACCACATGAAAGCTGTTTGTAGCGCCACTATTCGCAAGGTTATTCGCAACATTTATACGCATTTATAATGTCAGTTAGCTATAAGTGAACAACCAATTTAAAAACACCATTGCTCATTATTTGTGTTAAAGGTATTTATTTGTATAGAATCTTTTTATCGATTCATATTTTTTATGTGGTAATACCACATAAAAAATATGCATATTAAAGGTATTTACAATAATTGTAATGCAGAATACTATTTGACTACCTATACGAAAATTAATTAAAATTAGTGAAATACTTTAGCCCTGTTTTGTCATTGTTTACATCAGTGCCCTTCAATGATTTGATTGCTGGTGGCGGGTGAACGTAAGTACATCATCAGCATTGCAGCGCCCACAGTGGCGCCATCTATTCGTCAAGGATTAAGTTGGGGTCCTGCCACGGGTGATGGTAACGGCGGGGATTGAAAATCAATAAAAGGGCTGCGCCAGAGCGCCAGGCCCTCTTTCGGCTGGTGTTCCTTGCAGTGATAACAGGAGGTGTGCGCGTGTGTGCATAGATTGTAGTTATTTGTTTGTTTCATATTATGTTTTATAATAAATATATAATTTATACGTTGTTTAAAGAATACCTGCTCCCTTTCTGATTGCTAACAGATTTGATCACGTCAGTTACCAAAGTATACTTCTTTACCCTTACCACGAGTTTACAGTGACCGTACAGAATTGTAGTTCGACAAAGTAACCGTTAGGGGCGCTGTACTATGCTTCATACAAATCGTTTACGCTGTCGCTAGCGAGTACGGTCACGTTAACTCATGGTAAGGGTACTTGTCAGTAAGTGGTAAAACACTAACAATCCGCAACATGGCGAGGGACAGAAAGCAACTGGTTGGGATGAGTAAGCGTCAGGATGGCGGGTGTACATCAACGAATGGAGCTGCGGTATACGTTAGGAGTTACTGCTAGCAATGTGCTAAATGTGCGCCAAAATTAGAGCAACGTACTCTTTAAACTCCAGATATATTTAAGAAATAAATGACGCCCGTCAACCTGACGTCAGGTAGGCGGGCGAATTTCCAGTTCTAGCTAATAGCTGCCTTGCCTACTGAAGGGTGAAAGAACTTGCTCGCAATGTGCTTCCACATGTATGAAGCACAATCAAATTCAGAGACGGGCGTCATTTATTTCTTAAATATCTCAGGAGTTTAAAGAGCACATTGCTCCAATTTTGGCGCACATTTAGCATATTGCTAGCACTAACTCCTGCAGACGTATACCGCAGCTCCGTTCGTTGATGTACAGTTGTACACCCGCCATCCTGACGCTCAGGGGCTATAATTACTTACATTATTTCTGTCCTTGTTACAAAGATAGTGGGATTAGAAGGGGGGAATTGGGAGGTGATTGAGAGATTCCATTTAAACTAACAAAGGTATTACTTATTGGAACTCGTTAAGTTGAGTAATAGTTTATGGATGGTGGCGTTTCGGATAGGTCGTTTGGTATAGTACGGCTCTTCCCAGGTGAATTTTTCGCTTCGAGCCCTAATCTTTCAAACAAAGGCCATTGTCTCTATTACCGCAAAGCCGCTAGCTACTGCGTTAGCACGAGCCACTACAACATTCATATGAAAAACAAACGGTATCGTCATAGTATTAAGGTTCAAATTTAATGTCACTGATATTCTATATATTGCGTTTTGGTAGTGTAGGACAATAGACCACCCCGACGAAATACAGCATTCATATTATTTTGATTTGAGCCTTAATACTATGACGATAACGTTTGTTTTTAATATGAATGTTATAGTGGCGCGTGGCAAACTTGAGCTTGCGGCTTTGCGATAATAGAGACAATGGCCTTTGTTTGAAAGATTAGGGCTCGAAGCGAAAAATTCACCTGGGAAGAGCCGTACTATACATTATTCTATTTCACACGTCCATACCAAATTCATAATTTAGTAAGAGATCTATATCTATAGTCATACTAAATTACGCCCTGTGACTCTGCTCGTGTGGATTTTTTGTAACTTTTCATATCGTCTGAGTTTGTTCTTGTTCTCCACTCTTTTCTTAAAAAATACTTTGAAAAAAAAAAACGGCCAAGTGCGAATCTAACTCGCGCACCGAGGGTACGTACAATAACTTATCCCATCTTAACCGGCCGGGTTATATTAAGTTTGTATGGCTCCGGATACAAATGAGGTGCAAAGTTAACGCAACCGATCACGTTTGTTGATGTATGAGAGCCCCCTTAAATATTTATTTTATTCTGTTTTTAGTACTTTTTGTTATAGCGGCAACAGAAATACATCATCTGTGAATATTTTATCTGTCTTTTAGCTATCACGGTTCATGAGATACAACCTGGCGACAGGCGGACAGGCAGACAGACGGACGGACAGCGGAGTTTTGTACCCCAAAAATTCCTTAAGGAAACGTCTAGAAACGCAAAATAGGGTGGAAATCCGAGAGGGCGGGAGTAAATACCTTATTAAAATTTAATTACCTTCTATTCCTGTAACTTCCGTTAACGTGAAAAGTTAATTTAATTATTTACGCTAAATGGTTTTTGTTTAATGGACGTGAACGACTGACAGCCCAATCCATTTAGCTAATTTAAGTCGTTTATAAGTAAAGCCTCATATTTATATGAAAAATAATAAATATTCAAATTAGGTACATGTATATTATTTTTATGCCAACCTTATCTTATTATGGGGTCCTTACGGATACACTTCGACCCAATGGGATCTTTTGTGTAGTTACCCCTTGTTGCACCTACTCAAAGGATTGTTCCACCACCTCCATATATCGGACGATGGAACCAGTTGGTAGTGCCTGGAATTCCTTCGGTTCTGTAACCAATACCGAATTCCTTCATTCTTAGTCTGGCGAGGGAATGACATCCACACAGTATGTGTTTCATTGTCTCCGCCTCCTCGCTTTATGCCAACCTACTTTGCTAAGAAAACTTTATGTTGATAACGATCACTCATTATAGACTTCAACATCATTCATCAATAGGGTAAGGACATTTGGTAGCATTCCGTGTTTCTAAAATCCATGGAGTCACGAATGGCATTTTTTTTGAGTCAAAGTCAAAGTTGAAGTCAAAAATATATAGCGATTTATTTATGCTATTTTGGGGCTTCTAAACGGGCTATATTTTACTGCAATTTGTGGCCGGCAACTATGGCCGTCCCTCTCTGACGCCCTACGGTAGAGCAAGATCCAAATAATGGCCGGCCACAAATTGCAGCAAAACATGGCCAGTTTAGAAGCCCCTTTACATCATTACGAAACTCATTTTCATCAAAGGTTGATGTTCCGATTATCTCCTCGGGATCCAAAGAACTGCTAACTGTTTGAACGACACGAGTAATTTATAATACTTGACGACACGTTTGGCTCGGTTTGTAGACACCTGTCTACTGAGCCGGCGGTCCCGGGTTCGAATCCCGGCCATGGCAAATATTTGTGTGATGAACTCGAATATTTATGCTTGGGTCATGGTTGTTATATGTAGTTAAGTATATATTTATCTGTATAAGTACGTATATCGTCGTCTAGTACCCATAACACAAGCCTTCTTGAGCTTAATTTGGGACTAGATCGATTTGTGTGACGTTGTCCGATGTTTATTTATTTATTTATTTATTATTGCGTCTGTCGTGTCTCGAAATAACAAACGAATTAATTAATACGTAGTTTATTTATCAGAGAGCCCACACAGTACATTTCTATAGGTACGCCATCTTGGAAGAGAGAGAGGGAGAGCGATATGGCTTGAGCAGATACGCCGATACCACACTCTCCGCCACCTGAATGTAACAATGCTCTTGTCTTCACATATATCTAGTTTTAACTTCTAGGTTTCACAGTAGGTTTAACTTATTCTAATAAACTATTACTACAGTTGGTCATTTGGTTTACATGCCTTTTCCACCTAGACCCCTCTACATCTATGATGTAGGTGGTGTCTGGTACAGATTCCTCCAGTATTATACCTTGTATCCATGGTTTACGATCTTTTCTGTAGTCTCTTAACATTACCTTTTCTCCTACCGTAAATTTTATATTCCTACTTCCCGATGCAAGTCTTGATTGTTTTTCTAGCATTTCTATAGTTTTTTCAGTTATTGGGGGTGGACGCATTAATGAAAATCGTGATCTTAATTCCCTATTATACAATAGCTTGGCCGGCGTAACACCTGTGGTGCGGTGCGGCATGTTTCTGTAATCAGCAAGGAATAAGTTGATGGCAGTTGTAATTTTATTGCCCGATTCTTTAATTTTTGTGACATGTGTCTTAAAAATTTCTACAAAACGCTCAGCAGCGCCATTAGTTGCTGGGTGATACGGGGGAGAAAAAGTATGTGTTATGAGTTTAGTCGTACAATAATCCTTAAACTCCTGACTCGCAAACGACGGGCCGTTGTCAGTTACCAAGTGGACAGGGTAACCATGGCGCGCAAATAGTGTTTCTAAAACATCTATAGTTTGAGTTGCTGATATTGAATTCATCGCTATAATTTCTGGCCACTTTGAGTAACTGTCAACTGAAGTATGATGATTGCTGGAGATAGGGTTCTTCATGAAAAGTCCATTATTTCAGGTAGTATGTATTGTTGTGTCAAAGATTGTAAAGTAAAGAACCTTAAAGTTAGTGTTACATGGGTTTTTATTATTAAGATTTGTCCACTCAAGCAATATATGTTTATGTTGTTGTAAACAACTAAGTTACTGTAAAACTGTAACTGAGGCATACACTACACCTCCTTCCTAAGTATCCTTCACCCCCCCCGGTAACAAAGAGGAAAGGAGAGAAAAAAGAAAATAAGAAATAATAACACATATTACTTGAGGGTTCACATTTTAAAAACAGTTAAGTTTTTAACATTTGAATATATTACTATAATAAATTTATGTGTTAAATAATCTAGTATTATTCTTATGGGTTACATATTCTTTGTTATCTTTTAAAATCCTTACATTAGGTGAATTATCCTCTACAACTTCATATGGTCCTTTAAAAATATTGTCTAACTTATTTCCAACTTGATTTTTTAACAAGACTAAGTCTCCTGGTTTGTATTTAATTGGATTAACATATTTATCATAATAAAATTTCTGTCTATTTTTACATTCTAGCAAATTATTTCTAGCGTCATTAATCGCTTTTTGAAATCTATATTTTAATTCTAGAGGATAGCTTTCATGATTATATAATGGTTCCGTATTCTTATTCAAATTACTCGGTAAATTACATTGTTTCGCAAAAACTAATTCGTATGGACTATATTTTGTCTCAGTGTGTACTGTGTTATTGAATGAAAAACACCAAAATGGTAGCCAAGAACTCCAGTCGGTTGTGTTATTTTCACACTGAATACGGAGATAGGCTCCTAAGCTCTTATGCGTGTTTTCAATTCCTCCTAAAGTTTCATGATGATAGGCAGTTGAATTTAGCTTCTCGATACCTAATAAGGTGCATATTTCTGTCATAATTGATGACATGAATTCTTTACCTTGGTCAGTAATAATTTCTTTCGGAATGCCATAACGTAAAATAAAATTATTAACTAACAACCTAGCAACTAATTCGCTTTCCTTTTTATCGATAGGGTAAGCTTCTACGTACTTTGTTAAATTACACTGAATAGTTAAAATATACTTATTATTAAAGTTATCTACGTCTAAAGGGCCCATTATATCTAAGCTTATTCGTTCAAAAGAAGTACTTGGTGTTGTGGTTATAACCATTGGTTGTCGAACATGTCTGTTTGCATGTTTCTGTATTTGACAACTTTTACACCTTTTAACATAATTATTGACGTCATTACTCATTCCTGGCCAGAAGTAGTACCTTTTGATATTGTTCAACATTCTGTTTACCCCCGCGTGACCACTGGTGGGTAACAAATGGAAGTCATTTAAAATAACTGTCTTTGTATCTTGATCAGTTACTCTAGTTACATCTTTGGTAACAAGAAACCGTGGAATTGTCCCAGATAATTTTTTAACTTCTTTTAATAATTTTTCTATAAACTGTTGGATATCGATTCTTTTAATAATTACGAGCTCGTTGATATCCAATTTGTGGCATAAACTTTGTAATTCTCTCGCTAACACACTTACGGTAGATAACGATCGAGACGTTACAACTAGAGCACACTTGTCAGGTACAAATGTACACTGACCATTATAACTGGGAAACTTTTGTAATTTTTCTATATTTTTCAAGTAACTTTCCGTTGGGAATATTACTAATTCTATACAGTCTTTGGGTCGTTTGAGGATTTCCACCACACTAGGTTGATCAGACCTGGAAGTTGTGGGAATGTTTCTCTGTGTCAAGTCCGTTATGTTGTCATCTAATTGATTACGTAATCTTCGACTTTGATGTAATGACTGATACAACGTTTTCTCTCATTTCTTTCAAACTCTGTGACGTAACAGGTATACGACTCAATGCGTCTGCAGCTGCATTGTTTCGTCCTGGTACATAATCAATTTCAAAATCGTATTCTTCTAAATATAGTCTAAATTTCGTAAGTCTACTCGAAGGATCAGTCATTCCAAACAGATATTTCAAAGGGCGGTGGTCACTCAATATTTTGAACTTTTTGCCATACAGATAGGGTCTAAAATGTCTCACAGCCCAAACAATTGATAACAATTCAAGTTCAATGACGGGGTATCGAGTTTCAGCGGGTTTTAAGTTACGACTAGCGTACGCTACTACTTTACCATTGCTGTTAGATAATGTTGCTCCTAATCCTGTTTTTGAAGCGTCTGTATGCAAAATAAATACGTTGTTTTCAGAGAAATCTGGATAATCTAATACAGGTGGGCTGATAAGAGTTTGTTTAAGTCGTTGAAATGCTGATTCGCACTCTGACGTCCAGGCAAAAGTTACGTTTTTCTTACATAGTGCATTTAATGGATAAGCTATCTCGGCGAACTTATTTATAAAACGTCTATAGTAATTGGCGAACGCGACGAATCTTTTGACTTCGTCGACATTGGTGGGCCTGGGGTAATTCTGTAAACTTTCTATTTTAGACGAGTCGGGAAATATTCCCTTTGATGTTATTTTGTGGCCTAGATATATGATTTCCTTCCGCAGAAATTCGCATTTGTTGGGGTTAAGTTTCAAATTCACTTCACGTAATCTTTGCATTATACTAACTAAGTTTTTGTTGTGGGTTTCTAAACAATTTCCTACAACTATGCAGTCATCAAGGTAAATAAAGCATTTTTGGTAATTTAATCCTGACATAGCAATCGTCATAAGTCTGCTAAATGAACTTGGAGACGTTTTTAAACCCATTGGACATCTCTTCATCTGATACATTTTATCAGTAGTGAAACTTGTATATTTCCTGGAGGATTTATCTAAACTCATTTGATAATATGATTGTGACAAGTCTAATTTTGAAAAATAAATATTTCCAGATAGCGAGTCTAAAATTTCTGAAATGTTGGGCAAAGGAAATTTATCGTCCTGTATTTTGTTATTTAATTGACGATAATCAATTACAAGTCTCCATTTCTTAGTTCCTGATTTGTCTGATTTTTTGGGTACTAGTAATACTGGACTGGACCATTCGGAAGTACATTCTTCAATAATGTCGTTATCTAACATATCCTGAACTTGTTTTTGAACTTCCCCTTTTAATGAGTTTGGTATCCTATAAGGTTTAACGTATACTGGGTTTATATCTTGTTTCAATTTAATGGAATGTTTCAACAAATTTGTTTTAGTTAGTTTGTCACTTGGCATGTGGAAAATATCTGCATATTTTGCACAAATATTCTCTATACTAATTTGTTCCTCTAGGTTTAGGTAAGAATGCAAATCAAGTAATTGAAAAAGTTTTTTGATTCTTTCGGGAGAAATTTTTTGTTCATCAAATGTACAAACTTCAAAATTATTCAAACTTAATATCTCTAATTCGGAAAAATTTACGCTTATCGTAGTGTCTGTTGTATTTAATATTCTTACTGGTATCTGACCGTTTTTTGGTGTTGAAATAACACCTGCGACATAAACACCTTTTTTAATTTCACTTGCTAAAATTACGCAATCCTCATTATGTGCCGTTGGGATATTTTTGACGACTTCGCATCGTGGCTGAATGTCATACGAGTAATTGTTAGGTTCATTGACTCTAACTTGTATTCTCCGATTATTATTTTCTAGGGTAAGGGTTCCGTGTTTGTAATCAAGTATAGCACTATAACGTTTAAAAAAATTCTGACCGATAATACCTTCGGCAGCACAGCATAGGTTCTTAAAGACATAAAACTTCTCGTTAAATACTACATTATTAATCGTTAGATTTATGTAAATATAGCCTTACGATTCTAAATTACCGCTTATACCCTTAATCACTAATCTATCTTCGATTAACTGAGAAAGCAAATTTGGATTATTTTGTATATATTCGTATTTTATAACGCATATGCTAGCGCCACTGTCAATGAGTAAGTCTAGTTGTCTGTTTCCCTCGATAAAGCATTTTATTATGCAAAAATTGTTATAACTGAATATCGAGTTATTAACTACTTTAGGGACGAAAAAACTGGGTTTCCGTATCATTACTACGCATCCCTAATTCGCTTGTTGTTTGTTCAGTACTAGTGGCGTGCTGAATGTGCTGATTCGGCGCGTGCGGCGTGCGCCCGCGTGGTCCGGTCGATGACCGTGAATAGGTATTACGATTCTTTGAATACGCATTTTTGTGACCTGAATTTACAAAGGAAGTGCTCGGATTCCGATTGTAATTATTAGGAAATTGGTTTTGAAATGAACCGTTATTTTTGTACTGTCTGTGAGAATTTCGTTTGTAATAATTATTTTGCCTATAAGAGGGTCTATAATGCATAATATGGTCACTGCTGGACATAGTATGCTCGTCGACTGCAGCTCTAATAGCTTCGGGCAGTGATGAGAATTGGCGTGATGCTATAATGGTGCTGAGACGCTGGTCCATCAATCCGTCAGCAAAGCGTTTGATCGCCGTTTTCTCGTTCAGAGGACGTAAAACTTCAAACTTTTGGCTATCGTTATCGGACTGTGCTATAGTCAAATTTACAAAAAGTTCCTCCAATTCGGTTCCAAAAGATTCTATGGATCTAAGTCCCTGTTTAGCTCTAAACAATTGCGATTGAATTGCATCTGCCGATTTTTTCGGTAACAGATACTTCTGTATATCATTAACTAAGTCTTGAGCTGAGCTATAAGTGGATTTTAACCTTAATTTGGCATTGGCTGAAAGTCTCGTTTTCAGGACAAATTCGATTAACTGAGGCTTGGTATCATCAGATATCATAGAATTGTATAACACGATTCCGTCTATTAGCTGCTTAGTAACTTGCTCTTGCCCTGTCATGACAGGCAATAAGGCTATGGCGGTCCTAATATCAAAGGCGGCCATCTTTTTAGAATTATTATTTTCTAGACTGGTTTGGCAACTACTATCTACGTAAGTAACTAAGGCTTGAATTTTCTTAAATACGCACTCTATATCCTTAATTATTTTTTGCAATGAATCTACCGTTTTACTATCTAATTTAAGTATATCTATCTCATTATTCACTTGAGGCACAATATAGTCCAATTGCTTATATAACAAATTCGCTTCTTCTAATTTCTTAGATGCGATTTCCTTTTGACGCCTCTGAGGGCCAAGTTTAACTAAATATTCTCTTATATATTCCAACTTAGTATATAAATCTTGCAATTCAGTAGACATAATCAAATTAAATCGTGCGTAAATGTAAAATAATTATAACCGAAAACATAAGTTATACAATAAAATATTCACTTACTTAATTCAACGCTTACGTAGGAGTAATGCCTAACGATATTGAGGTCATCATCATCACGTGTCGTCACGTTGCGCGATGCATGGCGGGACGTTGATGCGCTGGCGGCTGGCAGGCACGTGGCGCTCGATGCCGTTGCTGATGCGCGATGCGATGACGGGCCGGGCTAACCCTGGACACCCTCGAGCATGGGCCGGGATTTCCCTGGACACCTCTTGAGATGGGCCGGGATAACCCTGGACACCTCTTGATTTGCGAGCCGGGATAACCCTGGACAATGCTCTTCTTTTCTTGAGACTTGTTTCTTCTTATGGGCTTCTTTCATAATTGTCTTCTTTTTTTTTCAAGTTACTTCATATCTTCATTCTTGATTTATATTTGATTTGTCTTGTTATGTATATAAATTTTATTCTTCTTTCTTGACAAAAAAAATTCAATTTTCTTTCTTGATCATCTTCATTATTATTCTTATCTTCTTTTCCGCTCTAGCTCCATAAATTCGTAGTTTTGGTATGCAGGTTCTTGAAAAGGCAGGATCGCCATGAAGTATGATGATTGCTGGAGATAGGGTTCTTCATGAAAAGTCCATTATTTCAGGTAGTATGATGTATTGTTGTGTCAAAGATTGTAAAGTAAAGAACCTTAAAATTAGTGTTACATGGGTTTTTATTATTAAGATTTGTCCACTCAAGCAATATATGTTTATTTTGTTGTAAACAACTAAGTTACTGTAAAACTGTAACTGAGGCATACACTACACCTCCTTCCTAAGTATCCTTCACAACTACCACTAGATACATTTTATTAAAGTATGGTCCACAATAGTCAGCATGCAAACGATACCAAGCTGATGGTGGTACTGGCCATGATTTTTGGCAGCCCTTTGTGGGGTTACTACGATTCGATAAACAAGTCAAACAGTTTTTTGTAATGTTTTCTATGTCAGAGTCTATTCCTGGCCACCAGACAAACGAGCGCGCTACTTGCTTCATACGCACTGTGCCAAAATGACTCCTATGGAGCTCAAACAGAACATTTTCTCTCAAATTTTTAGGTATTATTATTCTGTAACCCCAGAAAAGGCAATATCTATCCATACTTAATTCGGTTCTTTTGTTAAAATAGGGTAGCATTTCTTTATCTAATATATTTTTGCTAGGCCAACCATCAGTACAGTAACGCATAACCTGCGTCATTGTTACATCTTTTTTTGTTTCCCCTTGTATAACTTTCCAATCTACATATTCTAATTGAGCATTTTGAATGTGATATACATTGCTTTGATTTGCTTCAACACAAATTGGATGCCAATCCAGTTGAATGTTATTTATCTCTATGGAAGCTCGAGACAAAAGTCGGCTGGATTTCTATTTGTATTAATGTGTTTAATTGTGTAATGAAATGCTGAGAGGAAGATAGCATAATGTTGCAGTCTTTTTGCTGCCATTTTTGGGATCCCTTTTGTGGGACCAAAAATTCTCACCAGCGCTGCGTTGTCGGTTTCTAGTTCAAAGTGCCTGCCATAAGTATAATTATAGAACTTGGTTATTCCAAAGATAATGGCCATAGCCTCTTTGTCTATTGTAGAATATTTTTGTTCAGTATTATTTAATTTTTTACTGGCATATGCTATGGGTCTTATTGTTCCATCATAATCCCTATTTGATAGTACGACTGCTAGGCCAGTGTGAGATGCGTCACATGTCAAAATTAAGGGGAGGTTGGGGTTATAATGTCTCAGATTATTAACTGAAGCTAATTTTTTTTTAATCAAAGCAAATGCTTTATCACATTCTTCGGTCCACATGTTTTTTTTTTTTTGTGTACATTCATACAATGGTGTTAATGTTGCAGCCATGTCTTTTAAGAATCTCGAGTAGTAGTTGATTTTCCCTAAAAATGACCTCAGCATAGTAATATTTGTCGGAGCGCTGGTTTTTAACAATGGTTCAATATTCGATTTAATGATACTGATGTCATTTTTAGTTATTCTAAAGCCAAAAACATCAATGTTATTTTTAAAAAGTTTACATTTTTCTTCTTTTAATTTAAATTGACATGCTCGCAATTTCTCCAGAACTTTACATAATGTTTCTTTGGTGTCCGATATATTTTTTCCCACTATGTAGATATTGTCTATAAATACAATAGTATTAGGTATATTTGCTAGCTTGTTATGCATTATACGTTGGAAGGAACCTGGCCCCGTGCTAACCCCGTAAGGTAAATATTTATATTTATAAGTACCAATTTCAGTTACAATAGTGGTTAATTCCTGAGACTTTTCCTCCAAGGGTGCTTGGAGGTAAGCCTCTTTTAAATCCAGTTCGCAGAAGTATTCACCTTCCTTAAGGGTGTCCAAAATGTCGTCAATGTGAGGCAATGGAAAGTGATCAATTTCTAAATGAGGATTTAATGTGACCTTGTAGTCTCCACAGAGACGTACTGAACCATCCGATTTGATAACTGGAACCACAGGTGTTCCCCAGGAGCTATGTTCAACCGGTTCAATTCTATTATTTTTAAGCAATCTTTCTATTTCTAATTTTACCTTGTCTCTCAGTGCAAATGGTACCCGTCTAGCTGGTAAGCACCTGGGTTGAGCCTCCGGTTTCAGCTTTAAACGGATTGGTTCACCACTACTGTTGCCCCAGTCCGTGGCGAATACATCTGCGTACTTCTCCTTTATTGAGGATTCTGCCTCTGAAACAGTTTCACAGTTATTTACATTAGCCTCTTTGCTGTCCAAATTCAGCGGCCACAAGCCTAGTTCATGGAGCCAATCACGACCGATAATTCTTGGTACATCATGAGCAACAAACAGACTTAATTTTTTGTTTGGCCTTGAAATTCAACAGT
Source organism: Apotomis betuletana (assembly GCA_932273695.1). Classification (NCBI taxonomy): domain Eukaryota; kingdom Metazoa; phylum Arthropoda; class Insecta; order Lepidoptera; family Tortricidae; genus Apotomis; species Apotomis betuletana. The sequence continues at coordinate 4,068,145 of OW026303.1, read as the reverse complement.
CACATTGTTTAAAATCCCTACTGGCTGAGAAATAGTTTGATAAAAATTTTTAAATTTAACTTTACAAACTGCATCTTCCTTGTTGTATTGATCCTGGTCTTCAAGATCTTCTTGGTTGAAACAGAAGGTACGCTTAAATCTGGAATTGCGTGGGCACATTTTAAAAATGTGACCCTGTTGCCCACATTCTGAACAAAATTTCTTGATGAGCCTGCAGTCTGACTTAATATGATTGCTATTACCACAACAATAACAAGTCATTTTGCTTCCGCCTTCCGGTTTTGATGAGGAAATCCTATTATTACTGCGGCGTGTGTTCATATTCCTCGATGAGTTCTTAGTGTTTGAAGTCCGGCCGAAGTAAAACATTTCACTAGGCTGTTCCGTTGTAACATTTTTTGATGTGGTCTGAAGCAGGGCACCTTCCACCGTCCTGGCCAAATTTACTAACTCTTCTAGTGTTCTTTTTGAATCACATTTTAAAAGTTCAAATTTCACTAGTCTGGAATGCACTCCATCTATTAATTTTTCCTTTATCTGGTCCTCTGGGTCCTTGAAGTCACATTTACTAGCTTGTTTTTTAAGTTCTAACACATAGTCCTCAATATTTTCAGATTGTTTTTGTTGTCTGCTGCGGAATGTCGCCCGCTCTAACGGCACAGAGTGTTGGCTTGCATATTTAGTCTTTAATAGTTTACACAGTTCGTTAAATGTTAATGTGGCTGGTTTCTTAGGGGAGCACAGGTTGCACAATGTTTCAAACACACTGGGGGCTAGTTTTGTTAGGAGTAAAGGCACTTTTTTATCTTCCTCCACCTCATTCAATAAAATAATGCATTCAAGTTGTTGTTCGAAACAGTCCCATTTGTCTCCGTTGAATGGTTGTAAATTATTATTAGCCATTGTTTTCTTTTGAAGGGGTTTTATTTCTGTTCTCAAGGTGGGCGGCGCCGGTTCCCCAACAGTGCTCGATACGTTTTTCTTCCCTTTCCAGTAACTACTTAGTATTTTTCGTAATTCATCCACTGTCAACTTTTCATTATGGACCAACCGCAGCTCTATTACTTTTTGCTGTAACTCCTCCTTCCCTAATTTGTAAATCCAAGAGGTTCCACCGGCACAATCCTTATCTTTTGGGCACTGTTCCGTATCAGACATCAGTACATTGTTGAGATAACCTTACTTCGTAATATATAAACAGTGAAGTTTGACACAAGTATTTAATTTTGGCACTACTGGAACTGCAATGGCGGTTGGCTATGGATATATTTTGTTCTTGCTAACTTCACTGCGAAGCGGCTCGCTTGCACTCTTTGCAATTAAAAATTCACTTAATTTTGTGATTTTCACACGCGATATTTTAGCTTAATTTGCACTCTGTTCGATGGTCCTCGTCGCCAATCTGTCGTGTCTCGAAATAACAAACGAATTAATTAATACGTAGTTTATTTATCAGAGAGCCCACACAGTACATTTCTATAGGTACGCCATCTTGGAAGAGAGAGAGGGAGAGCGATATGGCTTGAGCAGATACGCCGATACCACAGCGTCGTTATTTTTTGTCGCACAACGGAACTTTTTTCCGATCGCTTTTTTTCAAAGGCTAACTAAAAAGTTCCGTTGTGCGACAAAAATTTACGACACAATAATGAATCTTAAACAGTACCTTAAGGTGCATTATAATGTACATTATTCGATGGTTTGTCGTTTTGTCGTCGTACAATAGAAAAATTGATACAAATTTTAATAAAATGACTTAAGGTGCCAAACTTTTTGGTCTTCACCCTTAATTACTACAATCTACGTAGATAGATTTACTTTGATTTTTTTTGTAGTCACTATCACTACAGGTCTGAAACGAAACCCGTGGCATTACTTTTTCAATAATGTAGGTCTGCCATACTAACGTGGCCTTAGATCTTACTTGCACTGCTGCGTACTAAAAAACAAAAATGCAAACTATTTTGAATAAATAAATACAGCATGTATATTCGATACAACCTTAAACTTTACGGGGTCTTAGTATCGGCACTTAATAATAATATATATTGATCCGTAAATTATAAAAAAAATAAAGAACTTGTAATAAGTATTAAATTTCATGGAATCTCGTACAACAAATGAGTGTAGGGCTAAGTTTACTGGATAAATTTTATCCTGAACAATAATCCTACCGATTCGTGAAATAAAATATCGAGGGTTTATTTTTTTTTATTTTTTGTTGGGTCGATTCCCGGTTGAGGCAAGCAAATTTTGGAAAATCTCTGAATGCAGTTTTGTTTCTTTTTAAAAATAAAGGAATGTTTCCTTTCAGTAAAATGAGCTAACTAACGGATTTAAGGTAGTTCACCTCCAGGGCCCATAGAAAAATTCCACCCTGTATATATTGTTACAGCCTAATACTACGTGTATCGGAACGCAAATGTTGCAAAATCCTTCTGGCAACACTACTTGCAAACATCAAAAAAGAGAACTTTTTGTAGCGTTTAATTTTCTGACTCCTTGTTTGTTTTTAGACCATTAACTTGGAAGACACAAAAGGTAAAGAAAAAAGGTCACCTTTAAATCACAACACAATCTAACAACTTTTTCAGATTCAATCACATGTGCTTGTTTTTCGCTCAAGGGTCGCGTACTCGCAAATGAATTTGAACAAGTTCACGAGTTTCTCCCAACCCACAGACTTACGTAACACATAAAAGGAAAAAAATGTGATCTAGTTGTTTAGTTATTATTTTCGTCATCAATATGATTTCAATTTAATTCAACTTGCCCAAACACGCCAAAGTAAGAACATTGAATACATTTTTGACCCACAGGAGGCCTATGATGGTCCTTTATCACGTAATAAATAAGTGACAAAGCATCCGTCACACTCGCATTTTGTCAAAACGTGACGAATGCTTTGTCACTTATTAATCGCGTGATAAAAGCAACCATAAGCCCGCAGGTTTGAACTGGTACAGTCGTCATCAGATATAAAAAGCAATCATAAATATCAGAACAATGTACTGTAACGCCCAGTCAATAAGAGTCGTGTTCAGATATTTATGAAGGCCTTTTATGCTGCGATATATCTGATTGCGACTGTACCATATGTCATGCTGGGGCGATACGATCAATCAACGCCAAAGTAAATTATTTTACGTGGTCAAAAGTTCTAACCCTCTTTCGCCCTGAATAATTAAGCCTTAGCTTAAATTTTAAGCTTAACACGTTTAAAAGGTTTTCGTTGTTACCATTATAATTATGACTAAATATCTTTGTGTATAGTATGAAGAATCATAAGAGAACTAAAACATTTTATTATCTCGAGATCCTCAAAATTATATGCACACGGACTCTATTATCTAGCGAATACGAGTGGTACAGTAGCTACTTCTGCTGCTTTTTAATTTTTAGCTGGTTCGATTCCCAGGCAAAACAAGCGAATTTAAGAAGAACTTCGAATGCATTTGTGTTTCTTTTTAAAAATAAAGGAATGTTTTCTTTTGCTGAAATGAGCTAACTAAAAGATTTATGGTAGCTCCCCTATAGAACCCATAGATTTTTACTAGGGATCCCCTTGGATCGCATAATGTTTTTTAGACTAATGCTGTTTCGCATAATTGATTTAGCATAATTTGTTTTGGCATAATAGTACTTTCGCATAGTAATATTTTGGCCAACTGTTTTTTTTGCATACTACGCTATTAGCATAATTTTAGTTGGACTAATTTGTATTGGCCGAATATACTTTATGCATACTATTGTTTGGGCTAATAATTATTTGGTATATCTGACATTATCCATAATTTCAGTTGTCTAAATGCTGGAAACTCAGTTTCGTGGTTATCGAAATCGTTATTTTTCTTTGTCTGCGTATTGTTTGTTTTAAATTATTATACTTTGGGAGATTAGCCAATACTAATGGTGCAGTTGTAGTTTCGCATTCAGAAATTATGTGTATTGGTTTTTTATCGGGATTGAATACTGCGTTTTCTTTTATTTTGTTGCGGGCACATTGAACCTGCAAAATGATCAACATATTAGGTAGGTACATTAGGATAGGTTAGGTTAGCATGATAACCAGGCGCGAAGCGCCTAAGCAACGCGGAATAGGGGGTCTGCGAAGCGGACCTCCGTCGACCTCGCTTTAGTTCCTAAATATATATTTGAATGGCAATTTTATTGATATGAGCCATTTGTACATGACTTTTAAAAGGATAACAACGTTATGCATTTTGATATGATGCCAATTGATTATTATGAAAAAAAATGCTTATGCTTTTTGTTATTATAGTCTTCATGACGGTTATGCTTTCTGTATTTATGCTTTTTAATGTTATGCGTAAAAAATTATGCGTAATGAGGCTTATGCACATCTCATTTTCGGCGAAAAGTAATTATGCGTAACCATATTAGTATTAATGATTTTATACCTTCCAATAGTAAACCTTTTTACTATCCTGTATAATAGACATGTTGACAAAAAAAAATTGTCAACATGTCTATTATACAGGATTCGATTCTATTTTTTATTGTGTACAAATGTCTATATGGGACTGACTACACTTAAACTGCTCTAAAAGTCAGAAATGACCGTCAACGTTCCACATTCCTACGTAGCGCTAAAAACGCTCCATACAAAAGGCGTCCAGGCTAGTGACGTCACAGGCCGGTATAGGTGCCAAACAAGTACCAATAAATTGTATGGAGAAATTAAGAAATTTGCCATTTTCATCGTGAAAAAGTACGTTTAAGTTCATGGTGGCCATACAATTATTGTTTTGTAAAATTATGAGGATTCTGAAAACATTTTCAAAATTTCTTTTGGATAAAAAAAAAACATGAAATTTGCGTACCTTTACTTAAGTACTTGAAGTCACATATTACCAAAAATGATTTATTTTTCTGAATATTTTTCTTTGTTTCGTGACATATTTAGCTAATTATATTCATATATAACTCCAGTGCGCTGTAGAATTCCACATCAGTCAACATGTCTATTTTAAAACCGTCCGTCCCGAATTTCTTTTTTTATAATTATATTTTTTCCCAACTATTTGCTACTATTGCATGCGTCATGATCAAAGGGCGGACAGTGGATGCAATATGGTGGATAAGACTTATTACATTTCCAGTAACATTTATGTATTATGCAGGTTTTTGTAGTCATATATCCATATTACGTATCGTTTAACATGATTTCGACGTATATTGCATCCACTGCCCATTGGTGATCGCGTGATCGCGGATTGAATGGATCAGATGTTAAAAAGTACAATAATTCAATCAATAAAGAATTATGGTACCTATTCCGAAACATACTGATTTCGTTATCCCACTCAAAGCATAACCTATATTAAATTCGCTTCTATATAGACATTTATATTATTATTATATCAGCAACGTGATGGTAACCTGTTTCTGTTTGAATAAAATCATAGTCATAGTCCTGATGTTGCTAGTTATTAGTTAAGGCTTCCAAAAACCTTTCTTGCCAATTTGAGCTCTATTCATCTAAGCCTGAGCCATTAGCAGCAGTGACATGTGGGGCCACCTTACGAGTATACCAACGCTTTGTAACGCCACTCAACAGACGAGTATCGCGCGAATAATTAAATAACTGAGTGAAAGTCAACAGAACGTTATTATTTACGTTTCCAAGCAATTAATGTTTAGAGTGAAAAACACTCTGTTTGTTCTGTAATTATTTGAACGGAAGCCTACCGGATGATTACCGTTCAGTAATTTTCATATTATTTAAATAAAACCTTACAAGCTTTTATGTAACTTGCAATGTATATATGTAAATATTTGTTCGGGTGGAATAATAATAACGGTAGCATGGGGCTGGTCTGATGATGGAGCCGTAGGTGACCCTAGAAACTTTGTAATAGATAAAGCAGTCCTACCGAGTTTGGGGTCTTTAGAATCGTCTCAGTGAGCAATTGACGGCTATAAAAGCAGAAACTTAAAATCAATACTTAAAGTTCAAAAGATAAACAACAACATTCCATTCATTTTCAAATTCTGTTTTATTTCCATATGATCAAATTTCATACACCAAGTTTATTATTATTATTTAGCAATATTGGAATTATGAACAACTACTCAAGGGCACAGATTATCGTGTATAAGTGGTATAACGGTATGTATACGGCATAAGTACAAAGGTAATTTAAAAATCTCGTTTCTGACATACATATAAGAAATCCAACATACGTTCAATATGTACAATGTGTATATGTACAAGTATTATAATTATTAAAAAATGGTTTAAACGGAATGGCCTGACATATTTCGAACTTGTATGTTGTTCTTCATCAGGGACAGCTATCCGTGCTGCTGCGCGACAAAACGGTCCACTGGTTGGGATCGCACGCGCAGATAGCCCGGCGGCGGCAGGAGCGGCGGTTAAAGTAAACCGAATTAAATCGTTTTTTAATAATTATTAAAGATGTTCCACGACATTTTAATAAGATTATGTACAAGTTTATTATCACAACAAAACGCATAAGAATATGGTTTGTTTAACCTCGATGTTTTGGACGTGGCATTACATTCAATGGCCTCTAAAGATCCTTGGTTCTCAAATTTGTGTGATTTTAAACCAATATCAAACCACAGTAAGCGTCAGGATGGCGGGTTTACATCAACAAATGGAGCTGCGGTATACGTCAGGAGTTAGTGCTAACCATGAGCCAAAATGTGCGCCAAAATTCGAGCAATGTGCTCTTATTATTACTCTTTAACGACTATCTGAATTTGATTGTGCTTCATACACGTAGAAGCACATTGCGAGCACTAACCTTAGGTAGTACTGGAAATGCACCCGCCAACCTGACGTCAGAATGGCGGGCGTCATTAATTTCTTAAATAGCACATTGCTTTAATTTTGGCGCACATTTGGCACATTGGTAGCGCTAACTCCTGACGTATACCGCAGCTCCATTTGTTGATGTACACAAACATGGAAATTACAAACATGGAAAAATAACCTTAATTAAAAATGTGAAACACCCCTGACAGTAGATTATAAGACCCTCATTCAATGAGCGATATATAGAAAATTCTACTGAAACTGAACGTGACTACAACATTCGGAATTATTAGCTTCAATATTGGCTGAGATTTCGTCACTTGTTTCAATTGAAGCTGAATATCTTGGAAACTATTGGTCCTACCACCAAACGTAGATACGAACCATCTCGACGGATAAGTCTTTCGATTAAAAAACCACACTCACATTGGTCCATCCGCTTGACCGCTACGATGCCGCAGTGACACACAGATACAAAAGTTTAACTTACACTACTCCTCTTTTTTCATCGAGGCTTTAAAATACAGTAAATGTTTCAAAGAAACGAAACAAGAAAAGTCCTGATTATTCGAATCATTTTACCTGAATGGTTATGGTTCTATGAATAGAAATAGAATAGTGGAATTGTTATTTTTCCATTTATACACTTAGCTACAAAGCAAATTAAACATTGTAGAGATCCCGTATTTTCCGATATTGGATTCTGCGATACATTCTTCAGTGAAAGTTGTTATCGTGCGTTCAATTTGTCGCGTTGTTTTTGTTCTAAGTTATTGGATTTGCACGGATGTCCGACGTTTGATATAACGTTATTTTGACCTCATTTGTTACGTTTTACATAATATAATGTTTGATATAACCCGTTTTTTTTTTTCGATTTATTGTCTTCTATCAGCTGCATTCAAATTTTAAATTGTTAGATGACTTAGGTTAGGTTATGTTTAGGGTTAGGACATTTAGTAGCATTTGAACATTTATTTTGTTAGCATACCACGGTTCTAAAAGTGTATTTTTTTCGTTCAAATTCAGTCTAAATATATAATTATGGCGATATTAGATACCATGCTTTATGCGGTTTTATCATTACTAATCTTTTTGAATTGATCGTGATTAATTTTAGCACTTAGTATAAAATACATGTTTAAACCCACCGTAAAGGGTTAGACTTTTTAAACAAATGGCTCTAAACATATCTTTGCCGCCTGTACCCGTAATATACAGATGGTAAAAAATAAAAAGTTTTTACAGTGACTTAAAAATATATATATTTTTTTGTATTCAAATGAGTCTAGTAACAACGTAATATCATTAATCATAGTATCTAATACATCTCCATATATTTTTAGACTTCGACTTTGACTTTGAAATTAATTACAATTAGCGATTTCATGGATTTTAGAACCATGGTATGCTACCAAAATAAATTAAATTTTGATTTGGTTTGGTTAGGTTGGTCATAAAAAAATTAATGGTTTAAGAAAACGAGTTATATATGTAACGGTACATTAGGTCAACTATTCCATTAGGTACATGAAAAGTAATTACTATTAAGCATTACGGGCCGATTTGCACCAACATTTTCTTACTACCAAATTATAAATAGGTAAGGATCAAATCACAATTCCACTTTATGTTGTCATCATGTGAAATTCTGTTTTGGCCCGTATCAGTACAAACAATGAGTAAACATCAACAATACCTGTACACTCGTATACAAAGTACGGACAATTCACATGTGTAACACTTAAACATAATTATGGACGAAATCGATTCGTTTTTAAAATTCACTTTATTTACAATTTATTTGAACCAAAGAACCCGAGAGGTTCAGAAATAGGTATTAACAAATATTATTCGACGAAGTTGCCCCATTAACTACAAAAATACATATAAATAATTGAGCTTGGTAAGTACAAACGATTGTAAATTTATTGGACCAGTAACTTTAGGCTGGGTTTCCACCAGTACGAGGATGCGTAGCGAGAGCGAGGGATGAGTTTTTGTTAACCAATAGAATCAGTTGTGCTCAGCGAGGATAAGTAAATGAAGTTATTCCATTGCAAAAACACATCCCTCGCTACGCATCGCACATCTCTGGTGGAAACGCAGCCTTATCCTTGTAAGGCCCAAGGTCCTATCTATAGGAATAATCTACAATGCTATTAGATCCAGCTTCTTGTGTGATCCTGATCATAGCGTACCACGGTCCCACCAGTAGTACTTATAAAAAATCCCGACATTTCGTATCAAAATTCACGCTTAAATATAGGAACTGACGTATCCGAACAGGAGCCTTACCACGATCTTTATAAAAACTATCCAAACGCAGTGCAGTTCAGTTTAGGCACCTAAATTGAATCGCTGAATTTCGTACCATAACAACTTTAAAGCAGCGCTGATTCTCGATCGCATAAAGTGAATGAAAGACCGATATTTGTCTCTGGTCTGCAATTGAGACGCTACGGCGCGAAAGGGATGCCGCTATGTAAGTTTCGTATATGTTTATCTCTTTCTGGCTTCTATCCGTTCGGTAACTAAAATATTACAAATTAATTTCGCAGCACACTTTGTTTAAAACTAATTGGTAATTTTGAAAAGAAAAGACATATATTTCATAGCGGACTTATGTTCTTTGTTTAATTTAAAGACATTATTTGCCATACCAAATGCTTTATTGAATGAAATAAAGTTTAAAATGTCTGTATTTCAAAAGAATTGTAATTAAGACTCGGAACGTGTGCCGCCTTCCGCCTGTGATAATGTCATGTCAATCATTGACATGTAAATTTGTTAAATTTCAAATGAATTTTACGTGGTATGCCAATCTTCGAATTCAGTTTAATCCTCCGCGGATTTAGTGTATTCGTTCAGGGGAAAGAAATTGTGACCAGGAAATGCGGTGAAGTGATTTTATCACCCATATAATATCAAGTGTGTCAATGACAATGTTAAAAGCTCCGTTTTTATCGCCAGCTGTCTCCCGCCGAGATAGAGACCTTTGAAATCGGGCTTATATTTTTGACCCCATGATATCAATATTATCCAGCTGCAGTCCCGGCACTACGTGTACTTCAGCTCATTTGTGGTGTGCGTGCCGCGGCCGCTGCAGGACACCATCGCAAGTGCAGACTTCTGGCGGAAGGGTGTTGTGTTTCGGCAGTTCCGCGGTAATTTGCCGAATTATACACCAGATCAGACGACGCAAAGGACCTACGCGGTTGGGTCGCCTAAATTAACTAGTTTTAAGTCTTGTTTATATGTATTTTTGTAGTTCAGTGCCTTATTGGTTTTATTACTGTAATGCTGTGTAACTTTTTTGAATAATAAATAAATTATCAACTGCTTAAAGATATGTTCAATTATAGTTGCCTATTTTAGGTTCAGTGCAAATGTTTGAACTCCAGTTCTTTGTTTTACAAAATAGTTTACTTGTTTTTATAATTCAATCTATTAAAAATCATATTGTGGTTTAAGAACTTAAATAGTAACCAAATAAAGAAGCATGATGTAAAGCACCCTCGAGCGGCTAATTTAGTTACTACAGTCTGCAATGCTACGGAAAAAAAACGTATCTTACTATGAAATCCATACAAAGCTACGAGCTCTTTACCGTAGTATTGCAGTAGTCATATATGGAACCGAAAAACACGAAGTTCTATCTACTTATTACCAGTAATGCACTCTTATCTATGAGCATTGTGCATCTTTTTTTTCCCCGTTGCATTATCCAAGAGATCGTATTATAATAACTCAAAAGAAATTAACTCGTCAGTATTCTGAAAAACCTGTCAAACACTTCGCTACCCTAAATTTTTCGGCGATGGGGTGCGTACGTACGTAGTAGTGCGTGTATATTGTAACAGAAATAGATAATAACGCGAGCGCAGCGAGACCGAAATTTTTCGGCGCGGGGGTGCGTAGTAACACGATCAGATGAAAACGCGAGCGCAGCGAGAGCGAAATTGTTCGGCGCGGGGGTACGTAGTAACAAAATTGACCGATATAGTGTAAAAAGATCCGATCTGGCAACGCTGATATATGTATGACCTATTGCCACCGCCCCTCTTGCCGGCCCGCGACCTCACTCGGCGCCCGCGCCCTATATTTGAAGCATGTTCATGTTCTTACTTACAGACGCGCCCCGAAGATATTGACAAACTTACAAGCATGTTTTCGACCAAAACTATTTGTTCTTGTTATTTTTCATGTTCATTTTAAATTTTGGATTGACAAAAAAAGGTGAAAAGTAATAGTTGGTTGAAAGGCGCCAATACCAAAACAAAATGCAAACGGCCAGGGGCGCCTACGCCGCCCCTGTCGGTTTGGCGCCCCGGGCTATAGCCCGGATCGCCCTAGGGTAAATACGTCCCTGAATAAAACGGTAGGAAGTTACACAGACACGTTTCCAGACCTGTGCGAGACAAGTCGCGAACAAAAGCTAAGAACTAATAAATATTCTACACAAAACTATCCAGAACGATACATTCAATGAGGAACTTTTTATGAGTCGCAAAATTTGACACTCGTGCGATTCAGTTTCGTCTCAAGTGACACATCGTGGTACGAAAAGTACTTGAAATGAGAGAATGAAATAGTTGAGACGCTCTTACTGAACTGTCATCTGAACTGAGTCGTAAATACAATGTCATGGTATGAAATAGCGATACAGTTCAGTTTAGGGCCTAAAGTGAGTCGCGTTAAGAGATCGTGGTAAGGCTCCTGTATATTGAATAAAATCGTAAGTAGGTACATGTGATAATATTATTCAAACTATTGTGAGACATATGTAATAACAATAAAAACAGTTTAAACTCGCGTAAAAATTGACAGGAACGGCCCGAATTTTTTTATTTTTTTTATTTTACGAAGATGGCAAACAAGCATGCGGCCCGCCTGATTTTAAACAGTTACCGCCGCCTATGAACGCTTGCAACGCCAGGAGCATCACACGCGCGCTGCCGACCCTTTAAGAACCTTTTGAAGTCATATGGAACTCTTCTTTAGGTACATTATCATTAACAAGTATTAAAAATAGTATTTACAACTAGTAGGACCATGGTTTGCAGTGATTTTAATAAAAAAAATAGTTTGGGCCTTGAGAGGTTAAAATTTTGAAAATTGGCTTCAATTATCTATGTAGTATGATAAATCTAGCAGCATCTAATACCAGGCCAATACTTGATAAACAATATTGTATGTAAATAACTAGTAAAATCTACCAAAAGGTGACCTCTTTTCCTTTGTTATAGAACTGGAGTGTGACCAAAAGTCGATAGTATAAAAAAAAAGCAGAAATCCTTTTTGAGGCCAAATTCACTTCGCTTTGTTCTAACAAACAATGAGACCCCATGCGCAGTTAGTGGCCGCAGTTCAAAATGCATACAATACCCTGTATGCATTTTGAACTGCGGCCAAAAAACTGCTACTTAGAAATGAAAGCGTTCATAATTGCAGTTTGTGGTCACATTGCATACCTAATGCTCAAAATACCCACTGAGTCATATTCTTTTTTTTAACAAAGCGAAGTGAATTCGGCCTCATAAAATTATTCCTACTATAACAGTTCAATAGTAGGTTCAAAAGTAAGTAGGTACATATTTTTTACAGGATAGTGACATTATGAGTTTCAAGCCCTATAGTAGTTAAGCTACTTTTTACAGTAGTACTCGTAGTCCCGTTTTGTTATAATAATTTGTTAAAATGTTGTAAGTTAAAAAAATTGGATCTTTATTTTTTAGGTATATTCCAATTCTGTTTCATATAAATGGTTGACGTCTGCTGATTTATATATTTTTAGATAACTAGCCTATTTTCAAATTATTTAGGTAATGCAGGGACTTCAAATTCTAAAGACTTTTATGCTCATTCGTCGTAAACAGTGAGACCTTATAATAAACAAATAGTGAAGTTAACAATCTATTTTAGCTTCAATTTAAAGCATACATCTATTATTTCTAGCCGTGGGAGATCCCTCGAGAAACAACATTGATACAAACAAAACTTTTATCCACTCGCTGACATAATGAAGGGTATTTTTTTTATATAAAATCTTATTTTATTCCCCAATTACACCAAAAAAGTTTAACGTGCATAAGATGTCATTTTGTATTAAAACTTTCATTTAATATTTTCTTTGTCAACAACTGTTATTGTAATATTATTACCTAAGTAAAATTCAATAAATACCCAAACATTATGAAGCAATTTGTGAACTGAAAAAAGTTAATTTTCAAAATTTAATATTTTACTTTCTGATGAGTTGTTACCCACAAATCCTTATAATTACAAGTTCATTATACATGTGTCAGGCACATTACATACCTATACCTTACTCTCTCACGAATCACTCACATTTCATCGAATTGTTCGATTCACTCACAGTTTGACTACGATTGGCCGATTCACTTTAGTGACTGGCCAATTCGCTCACTGATTGTCCGGGCCATGTCGGTGTCCGATTCAGTCACTGACTGGCCGATCCACTCACTGATTGTCCGGGCCATGTCGGAGTCCGATTCAGTCACTGACTGGCCGATCCACTTACTGATTGTCCGGTCCATTTCAGTGATCGGCCATTCACTTACTGATTGTCCGGGCCATGTCAGTGTCCGATTCAGTCACTAACTGGCCGATCCACTCACTGATTGTCCGGTTCATTTCAGTCATTGGCCGATTCATTCATAGCGTGGCTGTGATTGGCCGATGCCCTTGGCCGTACCGTTGCGCGCCCACGAGATGCGGTACAGGAATTGGCTGCCCTCTTCTCCTGTTTCTATTACCTGAGGGAAGAGATAAAACTATATTGTTACGTTATATTTTTTTCTTTCGTGGTCATAAGAGTAAATTTTTTTGTTTCTAGAGTTATCCTGAAAAAGCATTATCTATCCCTTTCATAATTCGTATTTTATTCAAATGGTCCTATTATCTTTTGGGTGAATGTATGTATGTATTTATTGTTTATTATATTTATGTAATTATTTGTTTTTTATGTACCTATATATTATTATAATTATTTTCCGATTTTTGCACCGCCTAATTAATAACAATATCATTTTTTTCAAGTACTCCACTACCCAAAGGTTGTCTGGAAGAGATCGCTCTTAAGCGATAAGACCGCCTGTTGTTTACCTCTAATTGTAATTTCTTGCATTGTATTTCTCCTGTATGTTTTATGAGGTGTGCAATAAAGAGTACTTGTAATTTATTGTATCTTGCTTTGCCTGCAAAGTGAACTACGTAGTTCGAAATTTTACTACTAGCTAGCTTACGTCAAATTGCATATTAAAACTGTCAGTTACTTTTAATGCTGACTGTACCATTTGTATTATCGCTTTGGATTCACATTGTTGTGATTTGCAGGTAAATCTAGAAGCTTGACTTCGCAGTGATTGGTTAAATTGGTAAGAATTCAGTGACATATCCTCATGATCAATCACACTGAAACAGGGTTGAGATTTCGAGTTATTATTTCCTGACAATCGCGAACCAAGAAGGATGGTTACGATTTTTGAAACACGGTCCGCTCCGCCTAGGGCCAGAGGAAACGCGCTAATAGTTTTTAGCGTTCCGTACCCAAAGGGTAAAAAAGGGACCCTATTACTAAGACTCCACTGTCCGTCCGTCCGTCCGTCCGTTCCTCTGTCTGTCTGTCACCAGGCTGTATCTCATGAACCGTGAAATATACCTAGTTGAAATTTTCACAGATGATGTATTCCTGTTGCCGTTATATTAAATACAGAATAAAATGAATATTTTAGTGGGACTACATACAACAAACGTGATCGGTTGCGTTAACTTTGCGCCTCATTTGTATCTGGCGCCATAGATACCAGCTACGGAACCCTCCATGCACGAGTCTGACTGGCACTTAGATAATATAATAATTTTCCATGATTTTCCATGATTTTAATCTAATACAACTCACGCCCTAGAGTATGGCTCGTGTCCTTAAGCATTTTAATTACAAAAATATGCAACAGAGGGCGCTCTTAGCTTAGGTTATTATAAAATCAAAGGTGTGATTGTATAGCTAAGTTGGGAGAGAACTAAGCCAGAAACAGTCGCAGTGGCATGTTCGAGTCCTGCTTACATTGCAATTGCAATTGCAAGGAGAACTTGACACAAGATCGGCCTAAGTGGAGGCAAACAGTGGCGGTCAGCGTGCAAGCCTTCGAAGAGAAAAGAAGGAGTGAGCTCGACGCTAAGCGCGAGGAGCTCAAGGCCCGACCAACAGCGGCCATCCAGTGTAATTTTGTCGGTGGGGTGCTGATATGCAGCGAATGTGGTCGCACATTTGCTGCGAAAATTGGCTACGTCAGCCACCTGAGAGCTCATGACCGACGCTCTCATTAGCCAGCGTTCAGTCGCCGTGGCCGAAATCGGCCGGATGCAATAATGATGACATTGTAATGGATTACATAACATTTTTCTTTCATGATTAACCTTTTTTAAATATTAAACACACTGTCTATGACGAATATAAAAACAGAAAAACGTAACAAAATAAAATTGTCGGAACTATCAAAGCGTCTATGTCCGGATGTTAGGATTGCTAAGAAAGCTGGGTTGGATTTTCGAGGCAGAAGGATCATTTACGAACTATCACATCAGCTAAGACATGACTTTTTCCTCAAAAATATCATAGAAGGAAAAATCGAGGGAAAGCAAGGTAGAGGAAGGCCAAGACGAAATTACATTGAACAAATAAAAGAAAAGTGTCTTATCTAGAAGTGAAGGAGAAAACCCAAGAAAGAAACGGCTGGCGTTTGCTACTCTTAAATTGAAGAAGAAGTTAGAATGCAGATTCCGGCTGTTTATCTGACTTATTCATGACTGGCTTCTGACATTAAACTATAACGAAACTGAGGAGATCATGTAAGTTCCTCCTCAGATAAAATTAAAGCTGTTAAACTTTATATTTTATTATAATAAATTGGTTGCCCAAGATACGGGCTGCGCAAGTTTTTTTTTCAGCTATGTGCATACAATTACTTTTTCTTTGTATCTAATATGAATGTAAATAATTTGTGTGTGTCAGTAAAAATATTTTTACTTTTTGTTCTCGCTTAGAGATCTTATTTTTCAACCGATTCACATGAATAATTATTGTATTAAGCGGTTTACACTCACGGGAAATTGTCAGGAACGACCCGTTTCGAACACGTACGGAGCCATTTCACGCGACTGTAAACCGTTTAATACAATAATTAAATATGTCTCACGAAAGCTTTAATAAGATGATTCACATAAAATCTTGTGAGTAGCTTCCATACGTATACGTCTTTAAGAGGCTTTATTCCTTTTAAAATTTAGTTATTTCATATTATGACAAATATATTGATAATTTCAACCAACTTTTTGAAGTGAATAATACTTTTCCCCGAGTTCCACATAGTAACATAGCTATGTCATGCTTTCATTGTGTGCAGTCGAAAATTATAAGTTGAAAAGGCTAATTTTCCGCGTGAATTTTGTCAATTTCGAGTAGTTTTTGAAACAGAAACTATCAGCGAAAAATTCAAACTGTAGGTTTTAAATATATACCAATAAATCCCAATAGCCCTGTTCTAGGTAGTTACATCAATAATATGTTAAGAAACATGTTTGATCATAGGGAAAAATGTCTAAAACAAGCAGCATTTTAAAAGAAATAGGTAAGGCCTCTTGAAATTATTAGAAACAGTTTGTTCAAAATGGTGAAAATATTATCTCGATATTATGAGGGTTAACAATCAGCAATTTCAAAACGAAATACCGAGGTCTACAGTTCACAAAGCCACTAATATTAACAAGTAGTCACGTACCGTCTGTTACGTGACAGTATATGAAAACTGATTAAGTGATCACAATCTCTCACCGAAACTGAAGACACATCTTGGAGCACGTAGCCTACAGTCTACACTAATGAACCGTATTGTTACGTGTATAAATAGTTCGCGAAACATCATTCCCACCGACACACCCTAGCGCCATCTTTGAATGAAATAGAACAAGAAAATGCGACTGACAAAACTAACTTTTCATTCTTTATAATTTTTTGTTCCTTTTTTGTAGTCGGCATCTTTTATAGTCGTTATTTTATTTTAGATCGCAAATGTTTTTAGTATCTTTGAATTTACAGTGATTTTTTATCGTGACTATATTTGGAGTGTTTTACTATTAATCTATTACGATATAATCATCCTTACTATTTTTACCCGACAAAGGCAAATCACAAGGAAAGGTAAAAGCACACATCGGAATATTAAGAGTGACAGCTCTAGCACAACTGTCACACGGGATTTTTAAAATAATGTCATATTTTAGAAAATCTCAAAAAGTTACCGACCGATTTTGAAAATTCAAATTGCACTTTGAAGATATATGGTCTGTCCGCGTCCCTCTCATTATTGCGAAACTATAGGCAAATGTCACAATTTCATATATTTGGGGCATTACTCGATCTAGGGGCCTATGATAACCGATGCTTTGTCACTTATTTATCACGTGATAAACGCATCATAGGCCCCAAGAAAAAAAATTTCAATGTTAAAAGCTATATCCTTATCGAACCTACCCTCCATTTTTTAGGGTTCCGTACCCAAAGGGTAAAAACGGGACCCTATTACTGAGACTTCGCTGTCCGTCCGTCCGTCCGTCTGTCACCAGGCTGTATCTCAAGAACGGTGATAGCTAGACAATTGAAATTTTCACAGGTAATGTATTTCTATTGCCGCTATAACAACAAATACTAAAAATAAAATAAAATAAATATTTAAGGGCTCCCATACAACAAACTTGTTAAAGATTATGGTACGGAACCCTTCATGCGCGAGTCGGACTCGCACTTGCCCAATTTTTCATTACAATCGGTTGAGAAATGCCGTCGATAGGGGAGAAAATCCCGAAATCCGAACAACCAGACATACGAAATAATTTCGGGCCAAACTGAAACAAAGACGCTTCGCTCGCAGTAAATGTGCTTTAAGCAATTTCACTTGTATCTTTATTTTTACCTACACAAGCATTACATAGTAAGTATTCGCAACAATCTTGTTATTTTTGCGTTACCTTATTTTTTTCGCATTTCATCGACATAAATCATATTAACCGGGTGTTTGAATATGAAAATAACAAATCTTCGTATTCAGCAGAATGCTGGGAATTCCCTCAGACTTCAGATATCCATTTGTCACTCTGTCGTAACATCTGCGAGCCATTATTTTTTTATTCACGTTGACAGCCAATTTTTTTGTTAATGGCCCGAGAGACTGTGATTTGCAGCCTGAGCAGTAAGCTAATCGCAGTAAAACTTTACATCTTCTTACCTAATTCTACTCCTTAACTTATTCACTTATTAGCTTCTTAACTTCACTTATTAGCAAAATCATGTCTATCATTTACTTTAAATGTATATACTTTTAATAACGACGCGATAGTCCTTGGCACGGGCCATTTTTAGGGTTCCGTAGTCAACTAGGAACCCTTATAGTTTCGCCATGTCCGTCTGTCCGTCTGTCCGTCTGTCCGTCTGTCCGTCTGTCCGTCTGTCCGTCTGTCCGTCCGTCCGTCCGCGGCTTAGCTCCGTGATCATTAGTACTAGAAAGCTGAAATTTGGTATGAGTATGTGTATATATAACGCCGACAGAACGGTAAAATAAAATATATTTTTTTTCGGGTACTTTTCGAACACTTACTTAGTGGGGGTGATTTTTAACTCTCTTAAAAAGACACAAATCCTTATTTAAATCTGTGTCTTTCAAACAAAATAATGTGGCTCTGATGAATGATCTCATAGATATTCAAAATGACTTGGACCATGCCCTGGAAATTATAAAAAAAAGAAACGATGAGCTCAAAATTCTAGAATCGACTTTAAAAGACGTCAACGATAAGTACGAGTTATCGAGTAACCAGATGCGGGAATACATCGGGTTCGTGAACTGCGTCATAGATCTAGGGAACAGCAACGCGGAACGACTCGATTCTCTGGTGGCGGCTTCGCCGCGCTGCGACACCTGTGTGTCCCCCGCGCGCCGCACCCCGCTCGTGCCGCGCCTGCCCGCGCCCGCGCCCACGCCGCGCGCCGCCGGCCGCGCACATCCGGTGCCGGCGCCGCGCCGCGTCTCGTTCGCGCCGCCCACGCCCCGCACCCGCCGCCCGCCGCGCGCGCCCGACGTGCCGACGCCGAGGCCCGCGAGTGCCGCGCGGGCGCCCCACACCCCGAGCGCCGCGTGCAGCGCGCCCGCGCCGGCCCCGCCGCGGCGCCCGCCCGCGCCCCGCACGGTGCTGTACACGGACCGGGTGGGTGTCGGGCTCGGCGCGCTGCTGGCCGGGCGCCTGCAGCAGCCGGTCACCAACAACTGTCTGCCGGGCGCTCCTCTCGGCCGCATCGCCTCGTCTATTTCTGCCGACGCGTTCGTCCGACACACCACCGTCGTGATCGTGCTGGGAGACAGTTTGGATTATTCCAAACGAGACGTTGTCGACTTCTGCGAGACCCTCACCGGTATCGTCGACCGTGGTGTAGCGAAAGTTATTGTGTGTGCTTTACCATTCCCGATAAAAGCATCAGAAAGTATGTATAAAAAAATCGATTTTTATAATTCCCTACTGTATAGACTGTCCATGTATAACTCTACGATTTCGTATTTTGATACGAATAAATTTATTAAAAATTTCGTCCTGACTCGCAGTCGTACGTATCTTCCGAGAAGATACTTACGTGATTGTGCTAATCTGTTAGCATTCAGTATAGTAGACCCCGTCATGACTCGCATGACGTGTGACAGTGCAAGAGCGAATCCTACGTTACGTTGTAGTGACGTGGGATCCGCGGGCACGGAGCCGCTGGGTGATTTAAACTAATTTCTTCGACAACGTGTGCACCCGCCGGCTCTAAGCCTACCGACAACTGTAACACTGGTAGCAGTTCTAATAATAGTTCGATGAATGTAGTTCACCAAAATATACAGGGTTTTACTAGTAAGGAACTTCAAATTGGTTTGTTCATAGATCATTCAAATATCCATGTCCTGTGTATAACTGAACACTGGCTTAAAGGACATGAACTCATGTTCAATTTTAATAATCATAGCATAGTGAGTTCTTTCACTAGAGAGTTTTACATCCGCGGTGGATCTTTAATTATGGTAAGGAATGATCTTAAGTGTAAAGAGCGGAAGGATATTGTCAACATGTCCGTTGAACGTCAAGTAGAACTGTCATGTATAGAATTAGACCAATTTATAATTATATGCGTATACAGACCCCCATCTGCGAACTATAGTACATTTGAGTCAACTATGGATGAAGTATTCAATAGTGTCTTCTCAAGTAACAAGTGCATTATTGTGTGTGGTGATTTTAATGTGAATTTACTTGAAGTTTCATCAACGAGTGTGAGTTTACTGAGCACTTTCAAATCTTCTGGCCTAAAGAATTTGTTTTGTGAGCCTACCCGTGTCACAGCCACCAGTTCTACATGTATTGATAACATATTTAGTAATACGGATGCGATGGATAAATTTATCATAAACAAACTAAGCTCTGACCACTGTGGACAACAAGCATCATTCAGTTTCAGTAGGAAAATTGAAATTGATCCACAAAACACTATGTGCAGACCTATAACTGAGCATCGCTTAGATTTATTTAGTCGAAATATTCAGGAAAAAATTAGTTATCTTTCGTTTCCTCAAGAAAATGCGGACGACATGTGTAAGGTCTTGTTTGATTGCATAAAAAAAGAATTTGATTCCTGTCTCAGTCTGAAAAAAGTACAAAGCAAGGTTAAAACTATATTTAGCGACTGGGCTACTCCAGATATCCACGAAAAAAGACTTCGTCTCTACGATCTTTATGATCAAAGATCAATCGATAAGAGACCGGAATTTCTGGAGTACGTGAAGAACTTTTCTAAATCTTTCAAGCAAATGTGTGCAGCCGCTAAATCTGATTACCTGTCCAAGAAGATCATTAATTCTAGTGATAAAGTGAAAACTGTTTGGAAGATGATCAATGACGAACTGGGAAGACTAAAGTCAAAGATCGTCATTATAACCTACAAATTAACGATACGTTAGTAACTTCCGATCTTGAAGTAGCGCATCACTTTGAGCGGTTCTTTTCTTATATACCTGTAGAGACGACGCAGTCATTAAATTCATCGCCAGATGTTGCTGAATCAATATTAAAAACGAATGTAACTGAATGTATAGACATCTTCAAATTTACTCATGTTACCCCTAACACTGTTATTAAAACCTTCAGGTCTTTAAATTTGAAGAAGACCGAAGATTTGTGGGGCCTTTCTGTGAAAGTGTTACATTCAATTGTAGAGGCAATTGCACCATATTTGGCCGATATTTTCAACAAATGTATTGATAAAGGAGTATTTCCTGATTTGATGAAGCACAGCAAGATCATACCTTTATTCAAATCGGGAACTAAATCAGACCCCACAAATTTTAGACCAATATCAATACTACCCGCATTAAGTAAAGTTTTTGAGAAACTCATTCTTAATCAACTTACTTCTCATTTTAATCGACATAACCTATTACATAGCAGTCAATTTGGATTCACTAAAGGTCGCTCCACTACTGATGCAGGGGTGGTGCTGGTTAAACACATCTTTGATGCCTGGGAAAAGGCTCAAGATGTTGTTGGCATTTTTTGCGACCTATCTAAGGCATTTGATTGCGTTGATCATAATAATTTAATACGTAAATTGAAACACTACGGAGTAAGGAACGGTGCACTTGACCTTGTCACATCATATCTTTCAGGCAGAACGCAACGCGTAGTCATCAACGGAATGCAATCAACTGGATCAGCTGTTGCTATGGGTGTACCTCAGGGCTCAATTCTAGGCCCCTTTCTGTTTCTAGTGTATATTAATGATCTACCAAACCTTGTGCAAGATAAACATGAGATTGTCTTATTTGCAGACGACACTTCTCTCCTTTTCAAAGTGAAAAGACAAGAAAATAACCTTGTTATTATTAACGACGCGCTGTCTACTATTGTGGATTGGTTTACTGCAAATAACCTACTTCTAAATGCCAAGAAAACCAAGTGCATTAAATTCACATTACCGAATGTGAAACAAGTAGATTGTGCCAAGGTGACATTGAAAGGTGATGTACTAGAATTTGAAGACAAAACAGTGTTTCTGGGTGTTACTTTGGACTCAAAACTGCAATGGAATGCGCATATAGCCACTCTTGCAGGTAAGCTTAGTTCCGCAGCCTATGCAGTGAGGCGAATCAGACAGTTAACAAACGTCGAGACGGCAAGGCTTGTGTATTTCAGTTATTTTCATAGTGTAATGTCATATGGAATTCTGTTGTGGGGGAAAGCGGCGGACATTCAAACCATCTTCGTGCTACAAAAACGAGCCGTACGCTCTATTTATGAACTAGGAGCTCGTGCATCGCTAAGAGAAAAGTTCAAGGAAGCCAACATTCTCACCGTAGCGTCTCAATATATCCTTGAGAATATTATGTATGTCCGGAAAAATCTACATGCATTCAAGCTCAACAGTGACATTCACCAGTATAATACAAGAAGGAAGAATAAGCTTGTTATGCCTGCCCATCGTCTCCGTAAAGTTAGCTCTTCGTTCGTGGGGAACTGTGTACGTTTCTATAACAAAATACCTACCGAGGTAGTGAGTTTACCTTCCAGCAAATTCAAGTCTCACATAAAACGTCATCTAATAAATAAGGCGTATTATACTGTGAATGACTTTTTAGATGATAGAGATGTCTTTAAGCCAGTGGTTTAGTCATGTGAACGTAAAATAAGCATTATTTTAATCGGTAATATTAGTTTGTTTTTAATGTAACATGAGAGCACATTATGTTGTTTCTCACCGGGCAAATAGCTATAGTGATGAATGCCCGGCAGTGTGAGCATGTCATGCTCGCTTAAAGGTCTTTGCTTACGGTGGCGTCGTTGATCGGGTCGCAACCTTCCCTATAATATGGTTGAGGGAGGCGATGGCTGAGATATGCGTCATGCTCGTGAACGGGTGCCGTTTGTGGGGTCCGGTCTGTTCATACTAGCAAGGGCCAAATTAGTCGTGTAGTAACTGCTTACCAGTGTTTATTGAATTGACGTGAGAGACTTCATCCTGTACTCGATTGAAGTTATTATTATTATTTTTTACTTAGAGACTGTATACATCTCTAATAAACTTAGTGTACTGTACAATGACGCTCAGAGACCTTATACATCTCTGAGGAATGAAATTTAACTATTATCATATTTATTATTATCATTATTATTTTTCTTTTTTGTATATTGTGACGCCTAGAGACCTTATACATCTCTAAGAAATTTAGGTTTAATAATTATTCTCTATTGTAGATTATTCACGTTGACGCCTAGAGACCTTATACATCTCTTTGGAATTAAATTAATTAAGTAATTGTATTTTATTGCATTTGTGACACCTAGAGACTTTATACATCTCTGGGTATATTTAATATTTTAAATTGATAGTTAGTGTTATTTTAATATTCCTACCTAACATTGATTTGGAGTATCTATATATCTCCTATACGTGTACGCATGTAATAATTAGTTATAACACTAATGTAATGTAATTGTTCTAAGTATTATTTACGAAAAAATGACTTACTGTTGAGTTTCTTTCGGCTTTCTTCTCAACAGCGGTCTCCTCTTGCGAAATGCCGGTAGATTCACAATCTGACTTGTAAAAGTGCCCTTGTGGCCTACTTACTGAATAAATTATTTCATTTCATTTCATTTCATTTCATTTCATTTCATTTCATTTCTAACTTTTCAACCACGGGTCAAAAAAAATCTGAAAAATTCATGTTAATGAGGCCTTATAAGTACTTTCAATGAAAACTATATTGAACAAAATCGGTCGAGCCGTTTTTGAGTTATCGCCAAATTTCATATTTTTTCTTTAAAAGGTCGTAAGTTGACTTCCAGGTAACAAGTGATTACAGTTTCTAGGGCGTTGACGACCTTTTTATAGAGCTTAAAATCTTTCTTAACGTAAATAAATAAAATAAATTATTAAATCAGCAGTTTATTGTGAAGGATGAGCAACTACGGAACCCTACACTGAGCGTGGCCCGACATGCTCTTTGTCGGTTTTTTATTTTGTTGTACACCCCTTTTTTTTAGATTTCGGATATTTTATCCTCAGAATTACGAGCTCTTTCCATCTAATTAGGGGGAAAAGTGTCATATATTTTTGTTTTTCCATTCCGTTACCGCTATATATGTTGCATGGAAACGGCAACGGAATGGAACTTAAAAATATTGGGTCACTTTTTTCTCCAAAATAAGATCGACTGAAGCTAGCTAGATTTGATTTTGGATAATTTAGCGATTTTCGGTAGAAAATACCTAAATTATCCAAAATCAAATCGAAAAAAGTTGGGGTGACCAACAAAAAAAGAGCCGGTGAAGAGCATGTCGGGCCACGCTCAGTGTGGGGTTCCTTAGTTGTCCATCATTCACAATAGCCGGCTTAAAACAGCGGTTTTGCCCCGCGGTTTAAATTACGAGAAAAATTCAAGCTCTATAAAAAGGTCGTCAACGCCAAAGTAATTGTAATTACTTGTTACCTTCTGGAAGTTATCGATTATACGCGCCAGATTGAGCGGAATGTTTTAATGCAGTATGGCACTTAACGTGTAACGTTCGAAGTATAAGGACACCGCGCGGCACTCACGTCATTTTAAAGAAAATTATGAAATTTTGCGATAATTCAAAAACGGCCTCGATATTTAAAAACAAACTCGACAATTGGCTTCTCGAGCGGACATTCTACGATCACAGGGGTGATGAAATTACTATTATACAGTAATATTATTAATAAATTATGATTATGATTATGATTAAGGGGAGAGGCCTTTGCCGAGCAGTGAGACTCGTATAGAATAACTGAAAACAGTTTCTGGAATATTTGAATACTTGATTTTCATCATAATTATAATCTAAACACTTCGGAAAGTTTTAACTTCTCGTTACTTTTTTATTCAATAACGCTTAAGCTTACTAGAAACCGATTTTCCAAAGATTAACGAATTTATATAAAACCTTAAAACCACAACTTAACGGATTATATCAAACTTAAAGTCAAAGTCAAATCATTTATTTGCCTGAACACAGGGTTATTAGGTCTTATATTCATAATGTTTATGCCAAGCAACCAAGCAAAGCGTTCAAATGTTTGAGCGCCATACATTTAACGTAATAATTATACGTAGAATATACCGAAACGACAGGAAGGCTCAAAAAAATAGTATACACGATATAATCCGTTTAAATTGTTTTTTGTTTCAATGTGCGAAAGTCGCAAAACCGAAAATAATATTAAGCTTAAAGATTTTTCAAAGCCTTTTTTTCCCCTTTTACTTAAGGAGCTTAGCATGTCAGTTGCAGCAGGCTTCAGTTTCGTGAAAATTCAATTACAATTTATTTTCCTTGTAGATTTTGGGCTCAATAAAATCTTCGTACTATGTTTGTTTCATCTGACAAGGACGTAGAGCGTCAAAGTGGATGAAGAACCCCGGAAAGAGTACGCGGTTCAGACAAGACAGATGAAGTCAATGGCTACGGTCACTGTAGTATACAGACATATGCTTTTGCCTGCGACTACGTCCGCGTGGAACTTGGAAGTATGGAAGCAACCTCGTACAACACGATAGATATCCACCTAATCACCTTAATTAATAAAAGGTATTATTAAAAGCGCCTAAGCAAATGTAAGAGCAATTGTGCTTTTGGTCTAATCATTACATTTCCTACAGGGTCATCAATGTCATCATGAATTACTTACTCACTTTTCCAGGATGAAAACTATCCTATGTCCTTCCTCGGATCTTAAACTATCTCCATGCCAAATTTCACCAAAATCGATTCAGCGGTTTAAGCGTGAAGAGGTAACAGACAGACAGACACACTTTCGCATTTATAATATTCCGTGATAATATTAGTATGGATAAATGTACCCTCGATCCGCCAGCTATCGGTCATTACATTGACAGACGTCACCGGTGGCGGACGCACTGCAGGTTTACTGAAAGCCCGATTAATGTGTTTATTGAAGTATCCCAATAGGAAACCCTAGTGAACACTACAGTCACTTCGTACGAGGTGGATTTAGCAAAGACAAAAAACCGGTCAAGTGGGAGTCGGACTCGCGCACCGAGGGTTCCGTACAAATACTTATCCTATCTTAACTGGCCTAAGTTTCACATGGTATGTATGGCGCCGGCTACAAATGAGGTGCAAAGTTAACGCAACCGATCATGTTTGTTGTATGGGAGCCCCAATCAATATTTATTTTATTCTGTTTTTTTGTATTTTTTGTTATAGCGGCAACAGAAATACATCAACTGTGAAAATTTCAACTGTCTAACTGTCACGGTTCATGAAATACGGCCTGGTGACAGACGGACAGACAGACGGACAAACATACAGACAGACGGAAAGCGAGCGGAGTCTTAGTAATAGGATGCTGTTTTTTACCCTTTGGGTACGGAACCCTAAAAACCGGCCCTGTGTGACCGGACCCTAGATGTCGCATTTCTCAACTTACTTCAAGATTCTCATGAAATTTTTATAGTAGGTATGATAATACCACAGATTTTATTTTTTTGATTCAGTATTTAGATTTTTTTCTAAATGGCGGAGATATGGGGGTTAGAAACGTAAACAAAAAACCCGGTCAAGTGCGAGTCTGACTCGCGCACCGAGGGTTTCGTAATGTCCCATCCTAACTGGCCAGGGTTAAGTTTTCAGCTATACTGCGATTTCTAATTCAAGACCAAAGAAACTACCACAAGGTTGCCACTACAATAAAATATTTTTACAATAGTAAATTTCTTTATATATTTTAAACACGCTAAGATAATTTATTTATTGGTTACTTTAACTCTATGTTTTAACAAAATAACTAGAAATATTTATTATTACATAATTACGAGAGATAATAAAAACTTAAACATCGCAGATTTTTGGTACAAAATCTGGTATTGTACTTGTAACATTGTCCATTTGGTGCAAGCCAAGAATCAAACACAGATGTCATTTAAATGTTGTCAATTTTGACAGTGACGAATCTGTCGTAGTTTTTTTGGTCTTGAATTAGGAATCCGAGTTTAGTAGCTATGTATGGCGCCGGTTACAAACGAGGTGCAAAATTAACGCAACCGAGTGTTCCAAATATAATTTTTGAAAAGGACTATATTTAACCGACTTCAAAAAAAGGAGGGGGTTCTCAGTTCGGTTGTATGTTTTTTTTTTTTTTTTTTTTAATGTTTGTTACCTCAGAACTCCGTCATTTATGAGTCGATTTGAAAGATTCTTTTTAGGTTCATGAATAGACATCTCAAGGTTGGTCCCATAAAATTTTGGTGAAGATCGGATGACGAGATCCATGAGGAATCGAAGGAATTCCTAAAATTTTATAGGCACCTATAATATTTTTCATATATTTTATAAAACTATTTAAGTATTTGCATATGGTAGTCATCATCTTCCAATGCTGAGCTGATGATGGAAGGTACAACTCCTCATCGGTTAGGAGTTAGGAGATAATTCAAACGAGATGCATGCCTTCAAAACCTCCCTGATCACCTTGCCATAAGTGTTTTTATTTTATGAATCACTAAAAAGCAAAAAAAAAAAAAAATTTAACAAAAAATAGAACCGACTTCAGTAAAACTAAAAAGCCAAAAATAACCCGTTCAAGTACAGATTACATTTGACTCACCCTTTGAAGTCGGGCCAAACCTCACTTAAACTATAAAATATAAATATAATAACTGAGTGGTTTGGGATACTTGAATATTTAGTTTATTCCGTTTTCAATATTTCTTGTTATAGCGGCAATATAAGTACATCATCTGTGAAAATTTCAACTGCCTAGCTATCACGGTTCATGAGATACAGCCTGGTGACAGACAGACGGCCCGACGGACGGACGGTGGATTCTTTAGTACGGGTAACGTTTTTACCCTTTGGGTACACACTTGCGAGGTCCAAAGCTGTCTACAATGTTTTAATTTGAATTTAAAAAATGTGTACTCTGGCTAAAATTTCTTTGCCCCAGCAATTTTAATTTTGTTTCTGTAAATCGGTATATGGCGACACTGAGGTAGGGCACTCAATTAGTCTTGATACTTGTGTATTATTCTTAATCTTTAAACTAGTATTGAATTCTAGCAAATTTAATATAAATAAAACATCGTAAGTTGTGCTTTTATCAGTATTGTACTATTTGTACTTATAAAAATATTTACAAAAGATTTTCGGCGCGTTTCATAATAACATCACACGAGTGTTTTAATGCCTAATTATGTACAGTTACATACACTACTTTATCTAGCCACATATCATAGGCCTCCATGATGCTTCAGGAGTCGCACATTACGACAAATATTACCCGGTAATGGCGGTAATGAAGTGTTCTGACAGCTGTCATAGTTTTTTTTTATTCAGAGACAAACTAGAGTTTGCCACAACTATCATATCGTTCGATATACTTACGTGCGACATTTGTCAAATTTGATGCAAATTGACAATTCATTTCGAACTAAACGTCATCTCGACTGATAGTAGAAAGATGTTCGAAATTTGAATAAATAATATTATCGAAATCGATGTTATTATTTAGCAATAATAACATTTTCACAGATAAGAAATTTGTTCTAATAATCCAGTCTATTTTTATGGTGGTCATAATGTGCGGTTCTTGAACGCATCATGGAGGGCTTATGATATTTGGATAGATAAAATATATTTTGGAGGACTTTTGCGTTGTATTTTTTAGTGAGTAATAATAATAATGTAATCCAAAACGGTAACTTCAGCGTTTATTGACATTCGTATTCTAAGGGCTCTAAATGGAATAAAACAAGATAAAAGTTTGTATGGATAAAGAAATAAAAATATGCAAGAACTATTGTTGCTTCCTCTTTGGTTAATAATGTTAATATTGCCAATATTACCATGCTTAGTATGTGTTTGACAGTTCATTTGCTTTGTGGTCTGACTTTACCTGCGTGATGGGCCTTGAGATGACGGAGGGCGCGGGCAGAGCCGGGTGGTTTCCGCTTGAAGAATTGGCCACTGAGCCGCTGCTAAACGCATTCCTCCGCCTCCAGTCCATCCAGCTCTGAAACAAGTACTACATTAACGGACACGCCAGAACTGAAGCGGCATGCGGCAGCGGCGACAGCCTTTCGGCTGCATTTGTTGGTGTGGCCTTCGAAATTACTCGTATTCGGTAAAAAACAACGATCACCGTCCTAGATCTAAACCCTACGTACGGTACCCTAAACCAGATATTGAACTAACTAAGTAACTAAATTGAGTCTTGGCCTCCGACACAAGAGCTCACCAGACAAACCAGCAAACCAGATATTGAGAGTAGATAATTTTTTTGCATAAAACAAACAAATTGCTAGAGTCTGGCTAGCCAAATAATGTTGACAGATATTTCCTTGTGGTATCTATCACCAATTGTCTATGATTTCAACAATTTAGTAGGTGGGTCCGCTATTAAATAGTGTTGATATTTACTATATGTTAGTACTTATGTATGGATTAATATGGTAGTATCGAGCTAGGTCTTAGTTAACTACATTTAATTTTTCGCCTTGTATATATGGCTAGAAAGTGTAAACATATGTGTTTGTCGTTGACTGTACTGTACATAGTGGTACAATTATGTGAGCTGACTATGAGTGCACGTCAACATAATATTTAGCTTATTTCCTTAGGTACCTTACGTACGTTACTCGTACGTGTGCATAGAAAATCAAAAATATTTTTTAGTATCAAAACTATAATTCCTACTAAGTACACAAAATGTGTCCAGCCGCAGATTTTTTCAATTTCCCGCCAAAACATCGAGTAATATTTCATTAGCCAGACTATAACTCCGACTCTTAGGGATGAATACCTACTTTTATAAATATTTAATAAAGCTTTTAACACTTTTCTAAACACAACAAGCATTAAATGGTAAATAGTTTCGTCGGAAGGAAAGTTTTAAATAAACGCAAACAATTAATAGAAGTCCTTTGAGCTGCCAAGAGTTTGTAA
The DNA here is from genome assembly GCA_932273695.1 of Apotomis betuletana. Taxonomy (NCBI): domain Eukaryota; kingdom Metazoa; phylum Arthropoda; class Insecta; order Lepidoptera; family Tortricidae; genus Apotomis; species Apotomis betuletana. The sequence continues at coordinate 4,038,258 of OW026303.1, read as the reverse complement.
AAGTTGGATAGCCTGGAATTTAATTAATAATAGAAATTAAAATGTTCTCAAAGCAGACGTTAGCTAATTTCAAAAATCTAAATTAGGTAAAAATAAAGAGAAAACGACTAAGAGTTGACTATGAAAGCGAGATACGAATATGAATCATGATGTAGCCTACCATTTCATGAAACGAAATACTACCGATTTCGTGAAATTTTTAGTTAAAATTGAAATATAACGATTTAAACGGATAATAATTATCGCGTATGTTAATTATTTGAGCCTCCATGAGGTTTGGGTAACTTTTCAGTTAAAATTGATCATGTCATTTAAAACTCAACGTTTGATGATATTTCAATCCAGGTTTCACCATAATCGTAAAATTCCAATTAAGGGGCTCCCCGCTCTCAATGACCTTCGATCTGTTGCGATAGATTTTCCCATATTATAAATAGCTAATCATAATAACATAGTTTTTCCACAACAAAATACCGTATCAAGTACCTTTCACATGTCACTGACTTTGAAATACAGGCCGTCAAAGTTTACGATTTTTTCGGGGAAAAAGTTGTGGAAACGGTTTTTTGCGTTTTTCTCGAAAAGTATTGAGAAAAATAGAAAAAGCTTCACAACAAATTTTGTGGAATCCTGAAGCCTTTGAAGTAAGAAGGCAACTTCTCCTCAATAATAAAGACAGGCTCAAAAATCTTTCAGCACACATTGCCTTGACTTTGCTTCGGTTTTGTTTTGCAGTTCCAAAAGTTACATATTTTTTGCGCACTGTACCTGTGTGGCTGCACCCTGTTCATCTTGATTCGTTTGACAGCGTGTTGAAGGAGACGGTTGAGTGTTTGCTTAATGTGTCGCTCAACGCAAATCAATGGGACCTGGCGGCTCTTCCTATCCGCAATGGTGGACTGGGTTTACGACGTGCACGCGATGTGATTTATCCCGCCTTCTTGCCTCTTGGCATCGACATACGGGGTTGTTGATCTTGTCACTGATATTTGCTCATTAGATGGTGGCAGAGTAAATATACCCTACGCTTCTGATGCGGTCTTGGCATGGTCGGCCCTCAACCCAAGCGCGGATGTGCCCGAGAACCCGGTTCGTCAACGCTCATGGGACGACGTAGGGGTAAAGCGGGTGTTTGATGCTCTCAGAGAAGAAGCCGTGGGTGTAGATAGAGCGAGACTCAACGCCGTGTCGAGGCCGGAATCTGGAGCATGGCTTCACGCACTTCCTTCACCTCATCTGGGTACCTTGCTCGACAACGACTCTTTGCGGGTGGCCGTGGCTTTCCGCTTGGGCTGCGATGTTTGTGAACCTCATGTATGCATCTGCGGCACCATGGTGGAGAGCAACGGTCACCACGCATTGAGTTGTTGTCGGTGTGCTGGGAGATTCTCTCGCCACTACGCCCTAAATGACATTGTCCGGAGAGCCCTAATTTCGGCAAATGTTCCTTGCGTGCTGGAGCCCTCAGGCCTTAGCCGGACGGATGGGAAAAGGCCGGATGGTATGACCTTGGTGCCTTGGCAGAAAGATAAGTGCCTACTGTGGGATGCCACATGCGTCAGCACTTTTGCAGCTTCACACCTTGGTCATACCACCAGGTCAGCTGGCGCAGCAGCGGAAGTGGCGGCAAATAGGAAGCGTGAGAAATACTCCGCTCTCACCAATTACCTGTTTGTCCCACTCGCGGTGGAAACTACCGGTGTTTGGAGCTCCGATGCACTAAAGTTCCTGAGGGAAGTGGGGCGTCGGTTACGAGAGAGAGGCCATGACACCCGTTCCGAGTCGTTCTTGGTGCAGAGGCTGTCCATCGCGGTTCAGCGCGGTAACGCGGCGAGCGTGTTGGGCACTTTTGCACCGGGAACGATTCGGGGCGGGCTTTTTGATTAGATAATATTTAGGTTTAGTTATTAGTTTTATTGTTTAATTTAATTTATTGTTATATTTGATTAAATGTTTTTCATCATAAAAAAAAAAAACAAAAAAAATGTAAGATATTTTCTACATATACACCGGGGATAAAAGTAGAAACGAGATTAGTGTATTTTTGGTCCTTCACCGAATATTTTTTTATAAAATACACAGTCGTTAAATCAAAATTCGGGTCACTACAAAGTGTTAAGCATAGACCATACTACAATATATTAAATAGGACATTATAACTCTATAATCCACAAACTAGATACGATGTAAAAATCATCAAATTGGCTGATTTCTGTAGGGATCCCCTTAAGGAGGAAATACGTAACCTGGCGGAAGACCCGGTCTCTTCCGCCAGAATCAAACCCTGGACTGACACATCAAGCCTTTCAAATTTACAATACAAAGACCAATAAATACATAAAACATTAGTAAAAATTCAAAGGCTCTCCTGGCGTCGGGGTGGTGGAGTGGTTGACACGTTAGACCGGTAATCCAGAGGGGTGCCCTTCGCTTGGTCTAAAATTTTATGTTCTAAAATTGTTTGGCCGAAAATGTTTGGTATAATATTTAATGGTATACTTATTCTTTAGCATAAAGATTTTTTTGCATACATATTTTTTGTCCTAAAACATGTTTGACCTAAAATTGTTTAGTATATTTTTTTTATGACTAAAAGGCTAAAAGTATAATATTGTTAGGTATAATTATTCTTTAGCCTAGCATAAAACCTAAAAACCCATATGCTGAAGCGAGCAAGCGAAAGTATAAGCATAAGTCGCTCCCAGAAAAATAGTTTAGGTTAGGTTAGAACTGCGTCCTTAACAAAAATAAGGCGCTCCCAGAACAGTAGGTTAGGTTAGGTTAGAACTGCGTCCCTGACTAAAATAAGGCGCTCCCAGAACAGTAGGTTAGGTTAGATTAGAACTGCGTCCCTAACAAAAATAAGGCGCTCCCAGAACAGTAGGTTAGGTTAGGTTAGAACTGCGTCCCTAACAAAAATAAGTCGCTCCCAGAACAGTAGGTTAGGTTAGGTTAGAACTGCGTCCCTAACAAAAATAAGGCGCTCCCAGAACAGTAGGTTAGGTTAGGTTAGAACTGCGTTCCCGACAAACAAAAGTCGCTCCCAGAACAGTAGGTTAGGTTAGAACTGCGTCCCTAACAAAAATAAGGCGCTCCCAGACCAGTCGGCTAGGTTAGGTTAGAACTGCGTCCCTAACAAAAATAAGGCGCTCCCAGAACAGTAGGTTAGGTTAGGTTAGAACTGCGTCCCTGACTAAAATAAGGCGCTCCGAGAACAGTAGGTTAGGTTAGGTTAGAACTGCGTCCCTAACAAAAATAACGCGCTCCCAGAACAGTAGGTTAGGTTAGGTTAGAACTGCGTTCCCGACAAACATAAGTCGCTCCCAGAACAGCAGGTAAGGTAAGGTTAGAACTGCGTCCCTAACAAAAATAAGGCGCTCCCAGAACAGTAGGTTAGGTTAGAACTGCGTCCCCAACAAAATCTAAATAATATTAATTTAATAAATGCGACAGTTTGGATGCGATTATTAGTGAAACCAATATTCAGAATCCCAATTTTATGCGTAAAATACATTCGATCAAACAATGTTATTCCATCCAAATGTTAGACTAAACAATTTTCGGCCAAAAAAATATATGCAAAACAATTTCGGCCAAACAATTTTCGACGTAAAAAACAATCGACCAAAGATTATTAGGCCAAAAAATATGTGCCGAAAAAAATATCGGCCAAAAAATTTTAGACAAACAGATATAGACCCAATCCAGAGGTATTGGGTTCGATCACGGTATCTTCCACGATACATTTTAATTTTTCATTGTGCGTTGATCTTTGTATCAATGGTTCCTGAATGGTTCCTTGTACAACAAACCACAAGACCATCCTTTACCGAGGTTCGATCGAATCTAAGACCGTCGGCTCAGTAAGCAGTTGCACTACCACTGCGCCAATCGCTTCGTCTTTACAGACATGACTGTGTCAAAGGAATGTAGAGGTTATCCCGGTAGATTATAGTATGGAGTTCTTCAAAAAAGGAGTGTACAGATTTTTAAAGGGTCGACAACACGCGTGCGAATCCTCTGGAGTTGCAAGCGTCTATAGGCTACGGAAACCGCTTACCAACAGGCGGGCCGTACGCTTGATTGCCACCTCTGTAGTATAAAATAAGTTTCTGTCAAAAAATTCATTTTAGAAGAAAAGTACAGTCGGCTATAAAAGCTTGTCAAGCTTTTATAGCCGACTGTACTTTTCTTTGGATATCAATCAAATGCTCACTGAGACTATTCTAAAGAGCCCAAGCTCAGTAGGATTGCTTTTTCTATTATAGAGTTCCTATGGCCACCTTCCAGCTCCATCATCAGATCAGCCCCATGGCACCATATTATTGTATCGTCATCAAAGTTAAGTAAGTATGCAAAATTTCAGCTCAATCGGTTGACGATATCTGCTTCAAAATTGAGTTGCAAGATTCCACCCGAACAAACATACTTACATACATACAATGCAAGTTAAATAAAAGCTTGTAAAAAGAGTCGTTCGATATTATAAAGTCGCTAACGTTTCTTTCGCTAACTTCCTGCCTTCGATGCGGAGTTCCTTGGGGAACAGATTTTAAAACCTCTAACCTCTAATTAAATAATAACCTTAATGGACTTTTACTTTCGTTAACTTTCAGATGTATGTATATATGTATGAATGTATGTAAACACTTTATTGTATTGGTTATAAATACATTAATAACAAATGAAACATGTACAAAGGCGAACTTATCCCTATTAGGAATCTCTTCCAGTTAACCTTTGAGCAATTGAAAGAATGGGTATTTGAAGAAAATAGGCAAACTACACAGAGAGATATCTATATTATACTTAATAAAACTATGAGTACATGAACTAAATAATAATACACATATATTTATATAATATATACCTACATATAGTACATATAAATGCGTAAATAAACATAGTATTCAGTGAATTCCCACGTTATCGGACAGCCACAATTTGTTCAAGTTAATCTTAAGTGATGCAACAGATGGAGACTTCCTAAGGGACAAAGGCCACTCACTCTACAACTTCACTGCGCTTACCGTGAAAGACTTGCTACAGGTCCGCGTCTTGTTAGACGGTACAGCCAGAGTGAGATTGTAGCTAGACCGCAAGCGGTGACCACTGCCATCAGCCATATACGAAAATCTTTCACTCAGGTAAGGAGGAGAAAAAGGATCAAACAGGACATTAAAGAGCAATGACAGGACATGCACGTCTCTACGCCGACGAAATGGTAGCCAACTCAGCTGCGCTCGAAAGGAAGAATTGTGGTCATATTTTCGCAATCCAAATATGTAGGTACCTGATACACACATTTTGTAGGCGCTCAAGCTTGTCAAGTGGTTCCTCCTTAAGATCCAGTAGAGCAATATCACCGTAGTCTAGTAGAGGGAGCAAGAGAGATCTGGCAAGAGTGTCTAATGATGCATATCTCCTTACGGAAGCTTTATTTTCTAGACGAGCATCTTTAAACCAACTATTGTGATCCTCCAAATAGAATAATGTGCTCTGTTCCTGAATATCAAGGATGGGATCTACACATAGGTATCAGTCAAGCTTGGGTTAACCCATTAAACATGTGAGGTTAAAGTCAAATGCTTCTTTCGGAATAACTAATTGAGTACCTACCAAAGCAAGACTGGTTGTCTACGCAACCAGAATTCATTTCAATTAAATTAATGGATATAAAACATCAAATCCGATAACAAATTAAAAATTTAATAAATTACAGTAAAAACTACAAAGCATTTTAAATACTTAATCGTTTCAACACTTCGTCTTAGATTAATTACATTCTAGGAATTCAGGAATAATTTTATACAACGTAGCATTCAAATACATCAAAATAATTATAAATAGTTAATTTTTAGCAATTTTGCCTAAATTGCTTATTTTCTTCGAACTTCGTTTGAGAGGATAATAATGTTAATTCTCAATTTACTGTCAAAAGTTGACTGTGGCAGTTTGTCTCCGCTAAGAAATGTCTCTTTCTGCCTTTATCTATATCTCTCAAAATGTATCTTTCAGTCTCTATCCAGCTGTTTTTGTCTGTCACTAATCATCTACACGACAAACCGTCTAATTAACTGGACTTTTGATGCGAGCCCCCTGTTTTATTATTTGTCTCTTTCTGTCTCTATACATATTAGTCTCTCTTAATTTATTATCAATCTATCTTCTTCCGTTTCAGTCTATTTCTAACTCTGTTTATTATAGATATATAGTCTATCTCTTTCTATCTCACTTTATCTCTCTATCGGTATCGATCTGTCTCTTTATATCTGTATTTATTTTCCTTGCTATTTGTATGTATATCTTTATATATCTATCTGCCTTTATTTCTCTCTATCTGTATCTATCTCTCTTTTTATTACTATCAATTTATCGCACTACCTGTCTCTTTGTATATAATGTTTATTTTATCACTATTTCTTTTCTTTCTATCTTTATGTTTTGAACTTTTTTTTTACTTAAATCTTGGGTAACTACCGATATTTTAATATTTATTCTGCTATTTGGGGCAAAGACAAATCCAAGTTTAATTGATTACTTAAATCGGTCTAGCCGTTCTTGAAGTATGATTTGCATAACAATTTCGAGAAAAGCGCCCGAGTGGTAAAAAACAATACCGTACCAAATAAAACAGAATTACCGCGAAACAGCCTACTAGGTACGACATCACTACATAGTATAAAACAAAGTCGCTTCCTGCTGTCTGTCTGTCCCTATGTATGCTTAGATTTTTAAAACTACGCAACGGATTTTGATGCGCTTTTTACGAGATAGAGTGATGATTCAAGAGGACGGTTTATACGTATAATACATGCATAATATAAGAAACACTGATAATTTTAGAGGTTCCGTGCGAAGCGGGGCGGGTCGCTAGTCCTCTTATTATATATAATTATCTGCCTTTATAACTTAAAACAACTAGATTTAAACATGTTTATAGTAAAATTAAAACAGGAACTCATGAACAGGTCTATTATTCTCTTGGAGGTTATTCTCTAAGGTTATTACTCTCTTGGAGATTTTTTAAAGAAAAAATATATTAAAGTAAATTTACTTATGAATTATAATGACATTATTATTTATTATTATGCAGGCAATATTTAAATATCGATTGTAATGAGTGTACTTACTAAACTAATTAAATTTTCATAATAGTGACATACCACTTTAATTTATAATAATCAATAAGAATGCCACCTAGACTTGGAGAATATAGTTTGTAATTTTTTAATGCCATAACAGCCGAATATATATAAGCATCAAAAGGTTTTATATTATAACATTTTACTGTGCTATACAGAGTGATGAATCCAATTGGGTCAGTAGAGAGAAAATGAAAACTATAAGAGATAGGACGCAACTAAACGGTGGCCGCCGTGTTGATACTTTAATGTTCTGCCGTACCACATCGTTGGTGCGCGCGGGTCGCTTTACATGCTCCGTGGCGGTTGTCTGTGCCCGGTATATACTGTGAAATGATTATGATTAAAATTGTGCACTTACCTGTACGTCCAGTCTGACTGCCCCTTATTACGCAAGCAGTAATGTCCTGGCTGGATGGCTGTGGTGTCGCCTGCTTGCACTCGGACTTCTCAAGAAAACATCCCCTGCAAAACTTCATACGCTTAATTTATTTATAGAGGATATTTATACCCTCCAACTGGAGCAATAAATTGTAGCATCGATTGTACTAATAACTAATTCTAAAAATTAAAATTTTATTTTGAATCACGTGTATGCTTAAAAATTTTAAAAAATGTAAACGTATATTATTATTATTTTCAAATATTTTTTTTTGTTATTTCTTTGCACTTGTTTATTTATTTTTCTTTCTGTAAAATATATATCACGTGTTGCATTAGTCTGTAAGTGATATGTATATTTCAATTAATAAATAAATAAAAAATATATAATATATATTTTTTTTAATTTGAAATGATTTTTAATGTGGGTAAATTAATACCACATTTTTTGCTATATACAAAGACGTTAATTAAATTGGGCTTATACGTAAAAAAACTTTTAAAAATAAAATAAGTAGGATCAAAGCGGATGGAGAACATGGGAGACTACGCGTGCGTCTCTAGTCGATAGGTTAAGATGTTGGACCGCTAATCCAAAGAGACCGGGTTTGAGTCCCGGTGTGGACCACGTATGAGTGCAATTTAATTGTTCTTTGCGTGATGAATTTTGTATCTATATAACATTTCTAAAAAGTATTTTACGGTTACGTTTAATACACAAAAACATCGTCTATACTAAGAGGATCTCAATGTTGGACGGCGTAATATCAAGCAAACTGTTGACTGTACATTTGTCAACGGATATAAATCTTACTGGGTGTGATAGTAAACTATGTCTCCGTTTGTACATATAATAAAAAAAAAAATTTTTTAAATAATGAACATTATCATAACTGTATTTTTTTATGTCGCCGAACAAGTGTTGCTCCTGTAAGCCTACACCCCGTATATTTGCTTACCTAATGATGAGATTTGATGAGAATTTGGGATCTCGTACCTTGTATGTATCAAACACAATACCACGTCTAAGTTTAGCGATGGAAATATAGAACTCTACCCCCCTTTCACCTAGGATTTCCATAACGACAGTTCGTGTGCGCCGATTTTAATAATAATCCCGTTTATGAAGCGACTTACGTCCTTTAACCAAAGATTCAAATAAACATTTGAACGGGCTTCCGGTTCCTGACTCAAGATGGCCGCATGCCTTTAAGTTTCGTTGTTCGTTATTTATTCATTTTGGTTGTTCAATGTGTAGTATTGATAGCGTATTGTGCAGTGAACGAACGAATGAGTGAACGGTTAGTGAAGAATTCAACGTGAAGCCATAGCCCGTCGTGGGTCAAGGCCCGATAGACCGCGTGTTTTTTTTGTAAATCGCTATCACTTTACAAGAAGCACCTCACCGTACAACGTGATATCAATCCTCAATCTTGTCGCCGTGTGCGATTCGAAACGAGTCATTGGCGAAATACCACTTGCTCAGCAAGAAGATGAAAGCGACAATAAAAAAAAAATACATTTGGTCCGGCGGGTTTAATAGAAATTTTCCAATACCGTCATTGACTAATTTAATAACAAGTCCCCTTCTAAATATCCTTTAATCCGCTAAATCCCATTACGAGATGCCCCTTATAATGAAAAGCCATTGATAAGTCGATACCCCCAATAAGTAAATGGCGAGAGGGTATCACAGATTTCGATAGAAATTCGTACCCCGTTCGGATGTTCTATTTATCTTTTGTGACGTAGCTTAAAGATACCAGGTGGGCCCTGTAACAGGAGCAATAAATTAAAACATAGATTCTACCCCTCAAACTGAACAACATTAATTAAACAACTTTTAAAAATAACTCATTTACAATGTAAACCTGTAAAATAAAGTTTATTCAAAGAAGCAATGTATTGCGAAACATTTGATATTTAGTAAACTGACAGCTATGTCAATGCTAAGGCGATGTCAATGTTGGACGGCGTGCATTGAAAGTGCTATTTACTTTGTTTGAAAATAATGATAATAGTATTTTTGAAGAGAAACTTCTTATGCGACTTCCAACAAGGTTGCGTTAGACGTTTAATGCTACCGTCACAGAGTACTTAATTAATAGTATTTACATACTACCGTGGAGGGGGTAGGAAAGCAACAATCCCACGGACAATGCGACGGATTTAAGGTTATGTCAAGGTACGTCTTGTGAATATCAATATCAATTGATTGTAAGGCGGTTGTCACAGTGCTCCGCATCTCGCAGCGGCGTCCGTTGATGCGTTTTTTAACTTTGTAGCTATGTAGAATTCGACGCGCGGAGTAGCGAGACGCACGACGACTCGCGCGCTCGGACGGAGACGCGGTGCGTGCCGCAGGGTATGTCACACCGAGCTCCGCAGAGCCATACGGATTTTAGTGCAAGAATGACGTATTTAAGAAAGTATAAAACAAGATTAAAGTAATTTGTAAACAAATATTTTTATTAAGTATTTAGAGTCAATATATGATCTGTGATTTATGCTCAATTAGTGATTAGTTATTAAAAATATTAAAGGCTGAGTTACTTATTCGAAATATTGTTTTTATTTAATTCCAAATTTATTTAGTTTTATAGTAAGTATCGGTTTTAATCATAATCAAAATATAGAGAATTCTTATAAAAGTATAATTGAAGATTGAAGTACATAGTAGATTATTATTATTACTTACTTAAGTACTTGAGTGTAAGCTAAAGCTTTTCTTCGGCTGTAGGTAATAGAACGTCGATTTGTGTCCGCGCCAGTAATAAACACTCCAATTTTGCTTAGCAAATAATCAAATGACGCGGTTGACATGCGGGTGCAATTACAAAATGTTTCTTCGCGTTGCCTTAAATCTTCGTAATCTCTAGTAAAAGACCCATTTATCGGTCTGGTTTGTAAATAGGAATGTTGCCAGAATGTATGACTCGATTGTACAAAAACCAAGCTGAAAGTTATCACATCACCGCAGCGTTCTGAATAAGTTCCGTTTCCATTTTATCGACAAATAGGAACTGTTTTCACCTTAACGTTCGAATGTGAAATGAACGCGAGGCGGAAGTAACGCGGGACGTCGTGCATCGCAGCTCCGGACGGAGATGCTGAGAAAACTCGGACGTTGGTGCGTTGTCTCCGCATGCGAGTCCGTAGCTCCGAGTCTCGCAACGAGACGCGGCGGCAGTGTGACAACCGCCTGTTTTCTCTTTTGAAATTACAATTTCTACCCCTTCCTATTTTCATTTCCACAATTACGAAGTTTCACTTCTTCCGCGCGGAGGGCCTCCACGCACTATTTTTGAAGTGAAACTTCTAATGCGACTTCCAACAAGGTTGCGTTAAACGTTAAAACGGTTGTGTTAAACGTTTAACAAAGTTTCACTTCTTCCGCGCGGAGGGACTCCACGCACTATTTTTTTTATTTTTAAGTTTTTGAACAGATGGAGTTACTCACTAATCCCACGGGAACAGTATTTTTTTCAAGGTTAAACGTAACCTATGTGTTAAGCCAGGGATTAAAGAACTTTTAATCGGGGATCAATTTCGTCAGGCAGATAAAAACGTATAAAATTACAATGAATAAGGCCTTAAATAAATCATAAGTACTAGATTAAATCTAAACGTTAAGCTAAATCCCCTAAGTCGTAATGGTAACACGATGGAAAGGTTCCCATAAGACTGGCTGTGTTCCTCCTCTGGATAGATATGCCTAATATTCTTTGGGCGAGGTACAGGCCAGCACTGTGTCAGCTACCTCCATACCGTATTTTATTAAAATGGTTCTACGCTCAAACGTGAAGAAGTATTTATTTACAAATGAAGCGAAAATTGAAAAATTTTAATGATTCGGACAGATGGCGCTACGATGCCACCCTAAGGCATGTCGAAGCAACTGGTTGAAAAATTCAATGACTCTGACATCTAATTCGGTGGTCCAATTGGGAGGACGCCAGTGTTGGCCCGGAAAGCCGTTGGAAACGCAGGTTCGAATCCTGTCCGAATCATTAAAATTTTTCAATTTTCGCTTCATTTGTAAACATTTAGTTTACGTTAGCAGACGTTACTGCTTTAATAAAAAAAAAAAAAAAAAAAGTGAAGAAGTATCATATAGATACAAACACACTAACTTTCTTCAATCTAAAGGTCTTTGAAAGGTCTTCCAAGGCACACAAAAATTAAGATTAGAAGAATTCCAGAACGCATTGCCCGTGGAACAAACAAGTTACGCCAGTACTTACCCAAAAACTTTACAATTCTTGATAAGGCAGATGAAGGCCTGCCTGAACTTGCGGTTCATGAAGCAGTAGGTGATGGGGTTGCTGAAGGAGGAACAGTACGCCAGCAGCTGGAGACAGATGATGCCCTTGGAACCGATGTACTGGTATAGCTCTTCTGGGTAGAACAGGTATATCTAAAACAAAATGAAAAATGAAAATGTTGATTGTAGATATACAAAAATTACAAAAACAGACACAGCCACATAAGATGCTCATAGTATGGTTAATTTACTTATAATAACAGGATATTGGTGGTCCCTAAACTAAGCCTGTATCACAGGGCATGAATTAGGTACTACTTTCTTGTACCTAGATGATCGGTCAGTTGGCAAATATTTAGTCCTATACAAATATTGATAAAAGACGAAACAGTTTTCGAAACAACATTCCATTAAAAATGATGGTTTTAACAGTTATGAGCGACATGTTCGAACTCATATGGAGGTAATACTCAGCCTCATAAAAGTTATCTGCTCTTATCTAGAACTTATCTTAAACTTACAAACAAAATCGTTTGATAAATTTAGCCGCGCGACAAAAGTCGCGTAGCAAAGTTAGTCTGATCTGTAGTTATTTCAAACTTACTGTATTTATAACATGGAGCGGCGTCCAACAGATAAAAAACTCCAATATAATCACGAACAGCATTCTTATTACCTGTAACAAAGAATAATCAATTTAGCTTGGAGTTCAATAACATTGTAATGCGTCTGACGATGGTGAAGAAAGAAACAGAACCATTCAAGCATTTTATTGGATACAATAAAATTGGAGTATCGTAGTACATGGCCCCACACAAAGGATGTTGGAAAACTAATAAGGGCTTGCCGGCTGAGTAGGTATAGTGATACGAAGCCGGCAAGCCCTTTTCACGGCTAAAGCATGCAGTATAGTGCTTTTCTTAAACATGTAATGAAATAAAAAAATACACTGTCTACTCAAAACAATTCATAATTCAGCTGTTTAGCCCGTTCATGAACACGCCATGTTTAAAAAAAAATTACTTTCCGGCCTAGGCCTTCAATTTCAATTTTGTATGAAATTCCTTTACAGTTCTCTCGAATTGTTCCGCCCGAAACGTGACACTTCGAAGCCTGTTTTAACACACGTTATGACGATATTTCATTGCGTGTTTGAGAAAAAGAAATTTATATACAAATGCTACATTTTTCGTTTCACGTCCGTATTTCTGTACCTTGCTTTTTATAAAATGAGAGTGATAAAGCATAATAAATGGTATAAATTAGCGAATAAAACATAAATGTAATAGAATGTCGAATGCAAAGCTATAATTTTTTTCAAAGAATTAATTATGAACAGAATTCTTACAATTATCAAATCAACGAAATCGTATTTTCTTTGGCATGGAAATTGAGTAAAAGGCCAAAGTATTGCGTGTCCTTGCGACAGAGAATGAATATGAGATTATATTTTGTGGTGGCAACAGAATGTAATGCATCCGCAAACCTCAAAGACTAATGCGTCTGCCAAGAGATTACTAACAAAGATAAGGAAACTCCCACATAATAATCTTATTTTGGGTTTCATAAAGCGACCGTCGAAGAGCGATAAACGTGTAGGAAGGATGTGCTAAAGACTTCCGTGTATCGGAAATTCGTAAGACATAATTGACATCGGTATAAAGAAACTCAACATGTACTTTCTCATTTTTAGGGTTCCGTAGTCAACTAGGAACCCTTATAGTTTCGTCATGTCCGTCTGTCCGTCAGTCCGTCTGTCCGTCCGTCCGCGGCTTAGCTCCGTGATCATTAGTACTAGAAAGCTAAAATTTGGTATGAGTATGTGTATGTATCACGCCGACAAAATGGTAAAATAAAAACTAAAAAAAAACCTTTTTTTCGGGTACCTCTCGAACACCTAAAGTGGGGGTGAGGCCTTATAAGTACTTTCAATGAAAACTATATTGATCGAAATCGGTCCATCCGTTTTTGAGTTATCGCTATCGTTTGAGTTTTTGAGTAAAAATTTCATAATTTTCTTTAAAAGGACGTAAGTTGACTTCTAGAAGGTAATAAGTAATTACAGTTACTTTGGCGTTTACGACCTTTTTATGGAACTTGAAATCTTTCTCGTAATTTAAACCTCGGGTCTCTTGTGAAGGATGAGCAACTACGGAACCCTACACTGAGCGTGGCCCGACATGCTCTTGGCCGGATTTTTTTAATGTGGGTAGGTTATCTGGGCGTTAGGGTGGCGGAAAGGTTAACGCGCTGAACCGGTAATCCAGAGGTGCCGGGTTACGTTCCCGGTCTACCACCAGGTAGGTAACGTATTTTTTCTTCTTCTTTCTTTGCATAAATGGTTTCATATTTTGCTTCGACAAAGCGATATGTAAAAATTATAGAGGAAAAACTTGGCACCCATATATAGATCTCAATTCTATTGTCGGCAAAATCGACAACGTTGCACGCGATATTGAACTTGGCTCTCATGTAACATTTATGTTTCTGATGGGTACCAGTTACCGATGTGAGCTGAAAGGCTCCTTATCAGTTTCTAAATGCTGATTGTTTTAAACAATTTTCTCCATGATCAAACATTGTTCTTAACCTATTATCAATGTTACTAGTTAGAACGGAGCTATTGTGATTTGTTGATACATATTTAAAACCTACAGTTTGAATTTTTCATTGTTAATTTTTGTTTTAAAAACTGCTCGTAATTGTCAAAATTCACGCAGAAAACTGTTGTTTTTCAACATAATTTCGACTGCACGCATTGAAAGCATGAAAATAGCTATGTTACTATATAGAACTCGGGATATTTTTGACATGTCATGAGAACCATCGATTTATTTATATTAAAGTTCGTGAGCTGTCGGAATGCGATTCACGTTTTATAGCTGTCTCGCTCGCTCTTTGATGATCCAGTTAGAACCTCTCAGTTTTCATCCAAACCCGAATTCAATTTGAGACCTCACACACTGTTAGTATTGCGTAAACATCGGTCAAATCTAAAAATAAGTGAATTACGTAATGTTTGGCCTTGTGCCGTACTATTGGAAAGTATTACGTTACGGGCGAGTCCCCTTATAGGATTCGTAAAAGGATTTCCTGGCTGTCCCTGGAATTCTAACAAGCACCTCAACAAATAAACGTAGGATTTTATTTATTTGCTGAATCAGCCTGGGCCAATTCCCGGATTTATGGGGGCACGTCCATCAGCCTTCAATCTGTCATGAGTTTATTTGCCATGAAAATTGGATGACACGTGACGTGACTCTGGAAGATGAAATAGGTAATAAGCGCAGAAATCGAACGGTCCGATGCAGAACATTGCCTTCTAATCCAGTTGCCAACAATTTCGTAACGATTCGTTAAGTTTTCGAGGACGAAATAGTCCAGAACGAAACCGTGATTTGTATGAAAAAACCGGCCGAGAGCATGTCGGGCTACGGTCAGTGTAGGGTTCCGTAGTTGCCCATCCTTCACAATAGAGGTTTAAATTACGAGAAAGATTTCAAGCTCTATAAAAAGGTCGTAAACGCCAAAGTAACTGTAGTAATTATTTTACTTATTACCTTCTGGAAGTTATTGATTATACGCGCCAGATTGAGCGGAATGTTTTAATGCAGTATGGCACTTAACTAATATGTGTAACGTTCGAAGTATAAGGACAACGCGCGGCACTTACGTCATTTTAAAGAAAATTGTGAAATTTTGCGACAACTCAAAAACAGCTTGACCGATTTTATTGAAAAAAGTTTTTATTGAAAGTACTTATAAGGCCTCATTTTTATGAATGTTTTTATAGTTTTTTGACCCGTGGTTGAAAGTTAGAGGCCCTCTAACTTATTACTAACTTTTTTGGAAATTTTTGGATTTCCTGAGCGGTTATTTTACAAAACTGCTGACTTTATCAAAAAATAATGTTTAGAGACCCCTATTATTTTTATAAGACCTATTCAAGTAGGTACATCCCACAAACTAGTGTTGGAACGAAAAAAAATTCACCCCACTTTAGGTGTACGAGAGGTACCCGAAAAAATTGTTTTTTGTTTTAGTTTTTATATTACCGTTTTGTCGGGGTGATACATACACATACTCATACCAAATTTCAGCTTTCTAGTACCTACTAATAGACCGGAAGATAGTGACAGAATTTTCTTGGTCATTTGTAACAGTATGGCGGTTCTTCAGGGGTCTTAGTACGCAATGACAAAAAGAAAAATGATGGTCATAGCGCTGGTACCGGCGGCCCAATCGCGTGGGCGTTAGTTGAACTCGTCGGATAAATTACGAGTGTCAAACGATTTGTACCACAAAATTTTTAGTATTTTCCGTTAGCCCATAAAAAACATGTAGGCGGTAGTGTCATGCCATACTTCTCCTGTGTGACTTACAGCCCGCCATACCGACGCGAATGCGTTAATTAAAAATAAAAAAATTCAACCATTTGTACCAGGCTAATTTTTGCACAGTTAATTATCGCCGTGCAGCCATTTACGAAAATCACCATACCATACTTTTCCGACGGTTCTAAATGGCCGCCATACCGCCGAAAATCAGCAAAATTTTTTTTTTTCGCCAAACAATTTGTAACAGTATTGCATTTGGATTTTCGGAAAGTATTTGATAAAATGTGACCGTTATCATATTTGCCATACTTCTAGTAGGGGGAAAAAGTGCTGCCATACTTAAAAAACTTATTTATTCGACACGTTTCAAAAATACGACTGTACAATACGTAAAATATTTTTTTACAGCATGGGATCATTATATTCTGTTTGTTTGGATACAATTCTATCTACAAAAAAAATATTTCGGATTGTAACCATGGGGCGGACGACTGTGAGACTTGAACCAAGACGTAAACCAAAAAAAAAAAAAATTGACGTTTTGTACCAGTATGGCATTTGGATTTTTGGAAATTATATGATGCAATGGGACCATTATTATATTTGCCATACTTCTAATAGAGGGAAAAAGGGGCAACATACTTGAAAAACTTGATTTTACAACGGGTTTTCAAGGTGCAAGACATAAAATCATTTGTTACAGTATGGCATCATTGTATTTGGTTCGTTTGGATGAAATTCTACCTAAAAATAATTATCCCATACTGTAACCATGGGGCGGAAGATTGTCACACTCGAGTAAGATATATATTAAATAAAAAAATTGGACCAAATTGTTACAGTATGGCATTTCAACTTTCGAAACTTGAAAAAAAAGGATGGTTTGGGAAAATTACACCGTACATGTGAAAAAAAATTATATGCAATATCAATATTAATGCAGTTTATTCGGAAAGATTTACAGACTTTCGAGGTCATCTAAGCCGAAATCCCCGGCATGCTCCAACTCGTTTTCGTCGTCCAAGTCGCTGCTTACTGCATCAGTATCTACAAATCATTTAATTTTTTCACACAAGCGCAATACAGAATCGCAAATCGTTAACATAAAATTAATTTCTTAAATATTTACCTTCGCCGCCTTCATCTTTCTCTTCTTCATCTTTTTCCTCTTCATCTTGCATGCAACATGGGCACACTATAACGGTCGACTTATTCTAATATATAGAACTCCAATTATTGCTATGTAGTTGTGGGTCGTCTGACAAGCAGCTGCCGTAATACCTGCGTTGCCAGACATTGTGTCTCACAACACGATGAGCCGAGATCTCTCGAGAAATCGTTCGAGCGATGGTAGCCGTTCAATATTATACGATATAAACATCTGACTATAATTCAAGATTGCCGCCACCTAGATCTTTGAAATTTTGTATTTATATTCGTTGAACCTCAAACTTACAGGAAAAATTTGTGCCATACTGTTACAAATCGTTCAAAATACGAATAAAATCTTACAATAAAAAAAAATATTATACACATTCGCCACCTCCCACAGGTATGGCATTATCACACTTCTATTTATCATCATTCAGGAGCTGTTGAAAAAAAAAATTAGGGTGGTACAAATCGTTTGGCGAAAAAAAAATTTTTGCTGATTTTCGGTGGTATGGCGGCCATTTAGAACCGTCGGAAAAGTATGGCATGGTGATTTTCGTAAATGGCTGCACGACGATAATTAACTGTGCAAAAATTAGCCTGGTACAAATGGTTGAATTTTTTTATTTTTTATTAACGCATTCGCGTCGGTATGGCGGGCTGTAAGTCACACCGGAGAAGTATGGCATGACACTACCGCCTACATGTTTTTTATGGGCTATCGGAAAATACTAAAATTTTTGTGGTACAAATCGTTTGACACTCGTAATTTATCCGACGAGTTCGACTAACGCCCACGCGATCGGGCCGCCGGTACCAGCGCTATGACCATCATTTTTCTTTTTGTCATTGCGTACTAAGACCCCTGAAGAACCGCCATACTGTTACAAATGACCAAGAAAATTCTGTCACTATCTCCCGGTCTATAATATTCACAGAGATAAGTCGCGGACGGATGGACAGACGGACATGGCGAAACTATAAGGGTTCATAGTTGACTACGGAACCCTAAAAAGGAGCAGTGATACCTATATATTTCGTCTTAATTCAATTTACGCGAGGTGAAAATGTGAATTTTATTTCCACTAAGTAATTTATCGTTGCCTATAAAGAAAAACTTTATCAAGTCTTTATTGGCAAGATTTATTTGCTACGATTTCGTACCTACCTTCGATTGTTGCTGGAAATTTGTTTCTTTCTTTCATGGCTACGTGCCGTCATTATGAGATACATTCGATGTTTACTATAAGATTTGTCTGAAATATCACCGCTGTTTGTCTTCTATTTAAATTATGGTTTATATTTACCATTAAATGTGATACCTTACTAAGCTGTCAATGTTACTCACGGATTCACCCACATTTATTCGCACGGAATCGATTTAAACCGTTCGTTTTATTAAATATTTTTATGTTTATACATATATTTTTGTCGCGTACGAGCCGAGTGAATGATCTTTTTGCTCGCACTGTAACTTAAACTTGTTTCTTACTTTCTTTAAATCATATCGGTATCGGTACATACTTTTCGTTTCGCCTCGATGCTTTTATCCGTATGTGTAGACCGGACGGCGTGTCTAAAATCCAATTCCGGAGTTTGCATGTAGCATGGGCCGGTCTTTGGCTCCTTCGTCAGTTTGGTGTCCATGTCCTGAAAGAAACCTATAATTAGTCTTATTTAAAGTTTCGTGAGATAGACTAAATAATTTTCGATGAAAGCATAAACGTCTGCTAACGTAAACCAAATGTTTACAGTGAAGCGAAAATTGAAAAATTCAATGGTTGAGGCAGGGTTCGAGCTTGCGTCTCCAACGGCTTTCCGGACCAATACGGGTGTCTTACCTATTGGACCACTGAACCTGATGCGAGAAACATTGAATTTGAACTATTATTAAATTCGAAAATTGTATTGTGATCAGTTTTCTATGGAGAGGGCTCATTATTTCAGGAAGAATCTTAACAGCGCGATGCAAAATTTGTAAGGGGCGTGCGGTGCCAGACTTACAGGGCCATCTGTTGGTGAAAATTACTTTGTCCGCACAAACGCCAAAACGATTTTAACCAAGATGGATGGATACTTATTAGTACTTATTTGGTAGCATACCTTGGTTCTAAAATGCACGGGGTCGCTAATTGCATTTTTTTTTTCATAAATGAAGATAATATTAGATTTTATGATTTATGCTGAGCCGGCTGTCCCGGGTTCGAATCCTGGACAAGGCAAATATTTGTGTAATGAACTCGAATATTGGTGCTTGGGTCATGGTTGTTCTATGTATTTAAGTATATATTTATCTATGTATATCATCGTCTAGTACCCATAAAACAAGCCTCCTTGAGCTTAATTTGGGACTAGATTGATTTGTGTCAGGTTGTCTGATATTTATTTATTTATTATGCTGTTTCAATGGCCTAATAGTCATTAGAGTGAAACACAGCACAAATCACTAAAAAAATATATAGAGCGATTGTCTTTAAAACCATGGCATTTTTTATAACGCAAAAAGAAGCCTGTGTTCCAGAAAATAGGTCTCATTTCTAAGGTGCTCTCTCGGTCGGTTCGGATCGGTTAGAAGGTTGTCCATTAAATACAGGTGTACAATGATTGCACATCTTTTCTGCAACGCTGCGCTTGTACTTTGTTACTTACTCTAAAATAATGTCAATAACCCCGCACGCGCAGCAATTAGCGACATATGATTTTAACTATAAGTTTTTATAATATTCAGTGTTAGATTGAGCGTGGTAAAATAAACATCTTATTCGCATTCACGGTGTTTTCACTCTCTCGGCACTCGCTTTGACAAACTGACATTGACATACAGTTGCATCCTCGTACATATTTTGGTCCTTCGAAAAGTTGACCTTCGGTTCGATTTAAGCGCCGTCGTCGCGAGAATAGTGCCTGAGGTCGAGGATTGACAATCAGTGACAATAACAAATTTTGACAAAAACTTTCGAGTGTGTGCAACTGCAGCAGCATCCAGCATTCAGCATCAGCATCCAGAATCAGCATCCAGCATTCAGCATCAGCATCCAGAATCAGCATCCAGCATACAGCACCCAGCATCATCATATAAGTTGCAGAATTTCAAGTAAGATCTTTCCGTATTTTACTGTCTTACCATTTGAATCGTTACCATGGCCTCTGAATTGATAGCGCGTCAGGCTACGATTTTGGAGGAGATCAAGAAAATACAAAGTAACTTCAAGAAAGATTCAGCAAGCAGGAAGACGCCTCAGTATATTTCAGACAGGTTAGAGAATCTAGAAAAGCTATGGCAGGAATGTCGGCAAAACAACGACGGGTTACAAAAAGCGGAGGACAAGAGTCATCAGTACTTCACCGGGAATATCTTCGAGGTAATATCTAGTTGGTACACGGGGACACGCAAGCTCTTACTGGCCACCAACATCCCTGCG
Organism: Apotomis betuletana; assembly: GCA_932273695.1. Lineage (NCBI taxonomy): Eukaryota > Metazoa > Arthropoda > Insecta > Lepidoptera > Tortricidae > Apotomis > Apotomis betuletana. Next base: position 4,017,557 of record OW026303.1, on the reverse strand, counting down.
TCTACCGAGCCGACCGCGGGAACCAGCGGGGAAAAGGTGATCCCTAATGGCGAAGAGGGGACTTCGTTGAATGTGATATTTGACACCAGCAAGTTTCTCGGTGAGGACCTCAAGCTTGCAGAACTCAAGCAGCTTCAGAATGCAAACTTCAGAGCATTGAAAAGGTATGTGGAGAACGTTCAAATTGACAGCCTGGTAGAAAAGTGGGAAATAGAAGATAAGCTGAAAATATTACAAACCCGATGGAATGCCATTGAGAACTTAAATCTACAAATTGACAGCATTACCAGTGGAACTGACATCGATTACTATGACAACTACATGCTATATGAATTGAAATATGAACGAACTAAGAGGAGTTTAAATAACAAGCTTTCATCTTCTATTCACCAGCAGCAAGCGTTACCGAAACTAGAAATTCCACAATTTTTCGGGAATTATACACAATGGCCTACTTTTAAAGAACTCTATACCGAAGCTATTCATAACAGCCCGGCACTAACAAAAACACAGAAAATGCAGCATTTGAAGGGGAAACTTAGAGGGGAAGCTGAAAAGCTTGTGCAACACTTACAAATTACTGCCGAAAATTATGACGTCTGTTGGGACTTACTTACCCATAGATATAATAACAAACAATTACTCTTCACTAAACAGTTCCAAACATTTCTGAGACAGCCGAGCATTCAAAAGCAGTCATCCTTAGAGCTAAAAAGGATGTATGACACGAGCATGGAGGCTATTCACGCGATCCACAACCTGGGCGTCGATACTACATCCTGGGATCCAATGTTTGTTCACGTACTATGTGAAAAACTGGATACTGACACATATTCGGATTACATGGAAATGAGGGCCCATCCTCGTGAACTGCCAACACTTGACGAGTTCATGGGTTTCATTGAAGCGAAATTTACGGCATTGGAACCATTGGCAAAACGAAAATCCGATACAAATCTCCCTAAGCCGTCTCAGAGCTACTCATACCGACAGGCACAAACCTTCAACAGGCAGTCTCAACCCTTAAACAGGAATTCAAAACCCTTCCAGCAACCTACAAGAAGTGCAATGAACCCTCATTATAATTATAACTATCATGCATATTCCAAGAAAATCATATGTCCTTTATGCAATGATGATCACGCATTATTCCAATGCAAACGATTCCTAAGCATGTCAGCAATCGAGCAAATTAATTATGTTACGAAATCCAACATCTGCAAAAATTGTTTATACGTGCATACACAGAATTATTGCAAATCAGAGAAACGGTGTAAGGAGTGCAACGAATCGCACAATACCGTGCTACATAGAGCGATTTCTGCTCAGCCGGCGCAAAAGCAACCGATGACCTCAATACCCCAGTCAACAGCACCAACATCAACGAAAAAACCAATGCAAAATAATTTTGTTGCCGGCAGCGATGATGAAATTTTGTTACCTACTGCATTACTACTAGTAACCGATATTCATGGCAATGACGTCATACTCAGAGCATTGATTGACCAGGGATCGCAGATCACTCTAATTACGGAAAACGCAGCTCAACGTTTAGGGTTGAAGAGGACACAACTCCGAGCTAACGTATCCGGAGTGGGAACGCTATCCAACAAAAGCAAGGGAAAAGTAACATTACATTGCAAGTCGCTGCATAACGACTTCGAATTTAGCACCGATGCATTAATTATGACGCGAGTAGTCAGCAATTTGCCCAGCGCTTCATTTGAAGGGAGCCTCTGGGAACAATTTGAAAATATTGTACTAGCTGATCCAAAGTACAACATATCCAGCCCTATTGACATTCTCCTGGACGTTGACGTTTATACACGAATTATGATGAATGGATTGGTCAAACTTCCAAACTTGCCAATGGCACAGCAAACAAAACTAGGGTATATCTTATCAGGAGCCGTAAAAACATACAACTGTCACGTTGTCATTAATGACACTGAAGATTTAGCAAAATACTGGGAGGTTGAAGATATTACTGACAACAGCCGCCCAATGACATCGCAGGATGAGTACTGCGAAAAGTTATTCGTCAATACTACTCGCCGATTAGAAAATGGGCGTTACGAGGTTCGCCTGCCTATGAAGGAGAATTTTACACAATTCTTGGGAGAATCAAAGGCGACAGCAATAGCACAATACCGCCAACTTGAGAGAAGGTTACAGAAGGATGAACAACTATCTGCAAGTTATAAAGAATTTATCCAGGAATACATTAAAATGGGCCACATGAAAGAAAGCCTAATTGACACGGATCCTCACTGCTACCTTCCCCATCACGGAGTACAGAAACCCGACTCTTTGACAACACGATTAAGGGTTGTTTTCAACGCGTCCCAAAAAACATCGTCTGGACACAGCCTAAATGATTTAATGGAGTGTGGACCAAAATTACATCAAGATCTACAAGCTCTTCTTATTCAATGGAGAAGCTACAGATTCGTAATCAGCAGTGATTGCGAAAAAATGTACAGAATGATCTTGGTCCATGAAGACGACCAGCATCTCCAGAAAATCGTATGGCGAGACACCCCTAATCAGCCTTTAAAACAATATGCGCTCACTACCGTGACGTATGGACAAAAACCCGCGCCTTACTTGGCCCTTAGAACCCTCAAACAATTAGCACAAGATGACAGTGACAAGTACCCACTAGCAGCAAACGTCCTCAATAATGAAATGTACGTGGATGACGTACTAACCGGAAGCAATGACATGAATCAAGCCTTAGAAATTCAACAGCAATTAATCAGCATGCTGCAAGGAGCAGGATTCAACCTAAGGAAGTGGACTAGCAACAATCCAACCTTGCTGAAAAATATACATCCTGACTACATAAGTCCCACAGTAATAGACTTCAATAATGCACATACGACTAAGACGCTCGGATTACAATGGAATCCCGCACGTGACACATTTACATTCAAGAACACACTAAATGACAAGTCCACAGAAAAGCTTACAAAACGCGTATTACTTTCTGAGATTTCTAAGATATTTGACCCCTTAGGGTTCCTCAATCCCCTGACAATAAAAGCCAAAATATTATTTCAAAGCATATGGCAACCAAACTGTGACTGGGATGACATTGTAGCGGAAACGGTACAAAAAGACTGGCGTGATTTTTCATCTGACATACGCAACATTGAAAACATTGAAATACCAAGATGGTTGGGTGACATGACAAGGGTCTTCGAGATACATGGATTCTGCGACTCGTCCGAAAAAGCATACTCATGCGTCATCTACGTTCGTACACTCGACGAACACAACGTACCCCTTGTGAGGCTTATTGCCGCAAAAACGCGATTAGCCCCCATTAGCAAAAGCCAAAAGCAAACACTTCCGCGGCTAGAACTATGCGCAGCACTATTACTTGCACGTCTAATGAAAAAAGTTATACAAGCATTCAAATGGGAAAACCTTCATGACAACACATACGCCTGGACGGACTCCATGATCGTTTTGGGATGGCTACAAGGCAACCCGGACAAGTGGAAAACTTTCGTAAGCAACAGAGTCAAACAAATACATGACGTCATACCCAGCGCACACTGGAATCACGTAAAATCTGAAGACAACGCCTCCGATTGCGCGACTAGAGGGTTAACCGTGACTCAGCTGCAAAACCATTCCCTGTGGTGGCATGGTCCTGCATGGCTACAAAATTTTGACAAAACTTCAATCGTTAAGAAAACTATTACACCTATAAATTGTGAAACAAAGACAAAACAAACATATATTGTGCAATCCGAGCCACCGTCTATCATAATGGAATTATTAAGTCGACATAGCAACATGACTCATATCACGCGAGTTTTAGCATGGATTTTACGCTTTATTGCAATAGTGAAAATGCCACAATTGAAACTGCAATTTAAGCTGCTCTACTTAACTGTGGCCGAGTTAATAAGTGCAGAAAATCTTATAATCAAGCATATGCAACACTACGAATTTACAGATGACATTAACAGATTGCGAGCAAATAAAACCGTCAGCAACAAAAGCAACATCTTAAAACTCAATCCCTTCTTAGACGAGAACGACATCTTACGTGTGGGAGGAAGATTAAACAATTCATCTTTAACCGAATACGCCAAAAACCCCGCGCTTATATCAAAACACAGCAGATTGACAGAATTATTGGTGCATCGAGCGCATCTACAGATGCTTCACGGAGGTTCAAAACTGACATTAACCCATTTACGGAAAGGGTACTGGATCATTGGAGGATATCAAGCAGTGAAAACATACATCCACCGTTGTGTGATTTGTCGGAGATTTAACGCAAAACAGCCACAGCAAATTATGGCAGACCTACCATCGTCACGCGTGACACCATCACGCTCCTTTTTGCATGCGGGAGTAGACTTCACTGGCTTTGTTGACATAAAAGCAAATAAAGGAAGAGGTATCAAGACCTTGAAAGCATACATTGCAGTGTTCGTCTGTTTTGCAACGAAAGCCGTACACCTGGAACTCGTGTCGGATCTCAGCAGCAACGCATTCATAGCAGCATTTCTACGCTTCACAGCCAGACGTGGAGCACCATTACACATGGTTAGTGATTGTGGGACCAATTTCCTTGGAGCCAATCGCCAACTGGTACAGGAACGAAAAGAGATACTGAACAGCATGGATGACACCACTTTTACACGCGTTGCTCAAGAAGGCACCACTTGGCACTTCAATGCACCAGCATGGCCGACAGGATCTGGGCTTATGGAGGCTGCAGTCAAGAGCGCAAAATATCACCTGAAACGAGTACTAGGAGAGCAAAAACTAACATATGAAGAATTTTATACCCTCCTATGTCAGATCGAAGCTTGCCTAAACTCGCGACCATTATGTCCGGTGACAGAGAACATTGAGGACCTCAAATGTATAACCCCAGGACAACTCCTTAATGTGGGATCTCGTCTGACAATTCCTGAAGCCACGAGTTCCCACGCAGATCTTTGAAATAGATGGCAACTGGTACAAAAATTATCAAACGACTTTTGGCATCAATGGTCAAATGAATATTTACAGCATTTACAAGAAAGAAATAAATGGCAAAAACCAACTAAAGACTTGCAGATAAATGACATCGTATGCATCCGGGGAAATCAGCCTATTGGACGATGGGCATTAGGGCGCATCATTGACACACACCCCGGAAAAGATGGCCATACACGAGTTGTGACGCTAAAAACTCAAAATGGCACCATGAAGAGGCCGATTACTCAATTGGTTCCACTTGTGACACAAGGAGATGACAAGAAAACTGACGAAGCCCCGGAAAAACCTGCATCACCCGCGCCGCCGAATACCAGATCACCCCGACGAACTAGTAAAATGTCATTGATGACACTGCTATGCCATTCGCTTCTACTGCTCGTGACATTAGCAACTCCGACGGCACAATCCTCCCCAAAATTTGCTCTATCGCAATTGAACTCTGATCAGACCCTATATTTTGACAGAATAGCTGACATGCAGGAAATTAAAGATGACTGGAAAATCGTGATCTACTTTAATATGACAACCTATTGGCAAAATGTTGACGCATTGGATCGCTACGTGACGCACATTAGACAGTATGGCCGCCCTACATGGATAACTCAGTTCCAGCTTGTTATCAATCAATTGGATCAAGACATGCAAGAGCTGCAATACTACAATAACCTTCTCAAATATCATCCCCTAGAAACAGCACGATTTAGACGAGGACTAGTGGATGGCGTCGGTTATCTAGCAAACACACTTTTCGGAGTACTGGACGAACGCTTTGCTGAAAAATACGAAGATGACATACGATTGACCCGACACAACGAACAGCATTTACTTCAGCTGATCAAAAATCAAACAAGCATCATCGAAGCGGAAGATAACATACTAAAACGTAACGAGCTCATTATGAACAAGCAGTTTCAAATAGTAACTGAGCACATAAACGCCCTAACCGATAAAAACTTACAGATGCAAAAGGACAACGAAAATGCATTTTACATCATGACATCAACCATGGCAGCAAACAGCATGTTACAACATTTGAAAACTATACAACAAACCGTCCTAAATACCTTAACTAACATGTACCACGGACAAGTCGATGTACACCTACTATCTCCAAAACAACTACAAATCGAATTGAACCGTATTGCTCGACATGTAACCAGCCAACTTACTCTGCCGGACACTCAAGATAACGTACGCAACTTATACAAACTCCTCCGAATTCATGCTCGTATTACAAATCAGTATCTCATAATGGAAGCCAAAATCCCACTACTAAGTGATGAACAATTTGAACTTGACAAACTAATTAGCATACCCCAGCACATTTCCAAACAAAATACGATCTACGTCATACCAGGAACAGAATTAATTGCTTTCAACATTAATCAAGATACCTTCGTACCCATGGAGCAATCTGACTTGAACGCCTGCCTCAGAATGAATGAGAAAAAGCTATTATGCCATTTAAATCATCCTATTTATGACATTAAACAAAGTAAATCTATTTGCAATACAGAAATATTAACTCATCGAGAAAATCATGACTCGTATTGTCACACGGTAACAAAACCCTGCACCGACCGCTGGATAAAATTACATAAACAAAACACATGGATATACGCTTGTTGCGAAGAATGCTTAGTTCGTATCTTATGCCCAGACGGAGTGGCGTCACAGGTACTACGGAACAACGGCCTGATGACGCTCGGTCAAGGTTGTGTTTTGAAAGGTGACACCTTTATGCTATACGCTAACAGGTATTACGTCGGAGAATCGATAATAACATTAGATACAGAAACCGTTCCTGACATATCAGCACTCAACAGCATGTTGAATACGTCATTGCACCACATGACATTTAGCAACGAAACCCACGAAGAATTATTCTCCAATATTCACCGAGATGTACAACTACTAAAAACCCAATCCCACATTGACGGAATATCGTCCCACGACCGATATCAATACGTAACCATTGGCACATCCCTGACCATCAGCATTATTCTACTCGTCTTGGGAGTTTATTTGTACTGCAAATACCGGACAGGAAGATGGAACCTGGGACAACAACAGCAGAACGCGGACGAAGTGCGTGACCGCATAAATCATGAACCAATCGCGAGTGCAAGTGAGTTAGTGCAAGTGCCAGTGCCCAGTGCGCGAAATACTACCACCTCTGCGAATCAAGTGGTTTTTGACACTAGTACAGACTTTTAAGGATTTTAAGTCGATTTTTTTATATTTCATGTAATCTTAACGTTTAGATTTACCTAGCGTATTAATGCACTTTACATTTTCATTATATTGCACCTTAACGTTTAAACTTTTAACGTTGTTACTTTCTCGTTGTTTCTCGAGATGGCAATATGTACAATGATTGCACATCTTTTCTGCAACGCTGCGCTTGTACTTTGTTACTTACTCTAAAATAATGTCAATAACCCCGCACGCGCAGCAATTAGCGACATATGATTTTAACTATAAGTTTTTATAATATTCAGTGTTAGATTGAGCGTGGTAAAATAAACATCTTATTCGCATTCACGGTGTTTTCACTCTCTCGGCACTCGCTTTGACAAACTGACATTGACATACAGTTGCATCCTCGTACAACAGGACACCGTGTATAATGACGTCCATCCATCCGATATAGCCCATATGTATCATGGACTAGGGTCCAGTAGGAATAGTTATTTTTGCAACAAGAGAGCAAAGTTGTTTTTTGTTGAGAGTGCTGATTTTGAATCCTGAGTGTAGCGAGGGACTCAACAGCACGAGATGCAAAAAACTTTGCTCTCGTGTAGCACACACAACTTTTCACCTCGACAGCGAGAACATAGGTGACTTTTTGTGCTTTTTCATCCAACCATTCAGGTGTAGGTATGTGTATTGATTTTGTTGCTGATTTCAATGACATCATTAATTAGAAAATAGATACCCGCTGCTTGAAATGAAATAAAAATCTAAATAAATTGAAACAATACGTTCCAACACTGTAGGTACCAGTCCCTCACGACCACCATGGTTGTCCTTATTTGATCAAATTGGAAGATTGAGCAGATACATTAGAGATTTTCTTTACAGTTTAATTAATATTTTTACTCGTAAAGCACTAAATAAAATTAATACAAAAGAAAATGACAATTTGAACTCGACATTTTTTAAAATATGATTCGTAACTGTGGTCATAAATTATTTGTACAGGTATTTACAGTATAAAGTTGAAAAATCTTAACTTATTTAAACAATAATCTATTTGATTTATATAAAAGACACAATTATTTAAACATTCGGTCGTTCAAAACAGTATTTTGTAATAAAAATTTCTTAGGGTATTTTTTAATATTTTTTTTTGTACAATGCGTCGATCGGAACGTGTTCTTATTCGAAGTTGGATTCGAAAATCGAATTTCGAATCGATATGTCTATATCACCCTCTTTTTCATATAGATACGAAAGAGACAGAGTAAGTACATCAAAATTCGAATGATTAAAATTTTATAATTAACCTGTGGCTGAGAAATGACAATACGTAGGTAGTCAAAAATTTTAAAAATTAAAATCTACTTATTTTTTATTAAAGCAGTAACGTCTGCTAACGTAAACTAAATGTTTACGAATGAAGCGAAAATTGAAAAATTTAATGATTCGGACAGGATTCGAACCTGCGTTTCCAACGGCTTTCCGGGCCAACACTGGCGTCCTCCCAATTGGACCACCGAATCAGATGTCAGAGTCATTGAATTTTTCAACCAGTTGCTTCGACATGCCTTAGGGTGGCATCAGCAGGTGCGAGTCCTGTCCGAATCATTAATTTTTTCAATTTTCGCTTCATTTGTAAACATTTAATTAAAATCTACTTTCTACTCACGCTCGAAACAAAATAGCATTTTGTTCACTGTTATCTCGCAGCAAAGCCGCCATGTTTGAGCTGGTGAGGTGAAATAGTTATTTGTTATGCAAGGCTGCAAAGTTGTTATTTGGCGCGAGTGTTGAAATTGAGAGCTGAGCGAGCGAAGGAATCTAAGATTGAACCATGAGCGAAGCGAATGGTTCAAAGATAGATTCCTGAGCGTAGCGAGGCTTTCAAGACACGAGAAGCTAAATAATTTTGCAGCCATGCGGAACACACAACTTTTCACCTCACTACAGCGAGGATAATGCAAGATTCAAGAAAAACAATTAAAACATAAAATAATCGTATTTAATTTTGCCTTCTATTTGACACATCGAATTTAAAACATAACACACTCAAATCTAAACCAAATAAATAGGAGAGTAGCACACATATTAAAAATGAAAAGTAATATGGCCGTAATTTGTATTATCGTCGTGTATATTTTATCGTTGAGTTTTTCTTAAGCACTGTTATATTATATTTATATTTGAAACAACTTGACACATTCGTTGTGATGGTTGTGAATGTGGGAGAATGGCATTCTGGGAAGGATTAGTTGGACACTCGGAAGTATTTTCCATAACACTTGCTTTGGAAGTTATTGGACGATGGGATCCGAACAAGATTATTTCGGCTTTATCTTCTTTAAAAACGCCAATAGTATCGGTAAATTACTTATCGTCTCCAAATATTTATAACAAATCCTTTTTCGTTTTAATGCAGGCTTTTAGCATTGAGTAAATACTCCAAATTGGGCTTATTTTTCTTGTTTTCCATATTTCTATAAAGTAAGACAACAGTATGTATTCTCCACAGAACAAATTTACGTTGTTTACGTGAATTGTGAAAACTTCCAACTTTTTAATTATTATTTTTTTCTCGGGTGCGTTCAGAAATTACACTCTTATGTTCCAACTTTTATAACAAATAAATATTAAAATTTGTGTTGTATTTAATATATTCACTAGTCAAAATATGTAAATGAAACTTAAATACTTACTATTAATATATATATAATCATATTCAACATAAAATAAAGTGTAGAACAAATAAAAACTTAAAATCTGTAACCACAAACCAGGTTTCGGGACGTGATATTGTAGGTGTTTTTTTTTTTTTTAAAGAAGTATTCAAACGTACATATGATTTTAGCCGGCCTGACCAGATCGTCCTTTATTAGCGTGCGTTGATTGGTTATTCGAAGATTTATCGACTGATGAAATCAGTCACGCGTTGAAGGAGTCTTAAATATAAAAAAGTTACATGCACCACACAGAATCAAAATCGTCGTGTTCGAAATTCAAATGACTTTTGCACGCTAGCGGATAAAATAGACTTTTGCACGCAGATTTCGCCCTATAAACGGAGGTTTTCCGAGCGAGTGAGGTGAAAAATATATTTACTGTCGGTTATATAAGTCTACTTCTGTGTTTTATGATGCCATAAACCCTTAAAGCTGTAAAGTAACACATGACGTAAACTAATGGCCATCATTGGCTTTGATGACACACTTAAGGCATTGTCGGACTAGATGAGTGCTGAGTCCAGGAAAAATTATAGTTATGGTTCTCGTTTTTAGGGTTCCGTACCCAAAGGGTAAAAACGGGACCCTATTACTGAGACTTCGCTGTCCGTCTGTCACCAGGCTGTATCTCAACAACGGTGATAGCTAGACAGTTGAAATTTTCAGAGATGATGTATTTCAATTGCCGCTATAACAACAAATACTAAAAATAAAGTAAAATAAATATTTAAGGCGGGCTCTCATACAATAAACTTGTTATAGATTATATATATGTATAGGTACGGAACCCTTCATGCGCGAGTCGGACTCGCACTTGCCCAATTTTTAGGGTTCCATAGTCAACTAGGAACCCTTAATAGTTTCGCCATGTCCGTCTGTCCGTCTGTCCGTCCACGGCTTAGCTCCTTGATCATTATTACTAGTAAGCTGAAATTTGGTATGAGTATGTGTATGTATCACGCCGACAAAACGGTAAAATAAAAATGGCTTATTATTTTCGCGGCGACAGAAAAATTAAAGAGCAGCAAACTATTTGCAACTAAAATAATAACTTGTCAGCGATTAAATATTTTGGCAATCATTTATATTAAATGAGCTTTAAACTAAGGATATTTTAAAATTCAAATAATGGCAGCTACTTTAAGGTTGCAGAAATAATAAACAAGATTACTGAAATCATAGGTGAGGTACTATAAATAATGACTTGGCGACTAATATTAGCAGAAGGATAACAAACTTTATATTAGTGGCAACTACAGGTCTCCATCTAAAAAAGCATTTTGGGCTTTGATTTGCTGGCAGCTTAAATATTAAAATGGGTACTATATAAAAGTAATGGGGAGTTATTTTTTTAGTTTTCGAAACCGTAATTTAATAAAAACGGCGATAAGCGTTTTTTAGGTAATAATGTTTTGCCCATACAAAACACGCTTATTTTAGTCCGAATCTAGCTAAAACACGCTATGCTAAAATAAGCATTGCATTATCATAAGACTTGCCTCAGAACCGAAGCTGTCAACCCCGATTCCACGTGGTCTTGTCTGCCCTACCCCTAGAGTGTATATAAAAAGCCGGAGGCGCGGAGGGAGAGCAGCCCTCGCCCGCCGTGACAAAGCTCGGGAGCCGTGCGGAGCGGAGCGGCTGAGGCTGGTCGCCGAAGGCGACCAACAAGTCGAAGCTGCGGAGCGGAGTACGGGCGACCGTGCTTTGCCACGCAACGGCGGAAGGGCTGCACTTCCCGCAGCGCCGGAGCTAAGGCAGAGTCTGACACAATATCCAAAAAAATATTGTCGGTTTTAGGAGTCCATATCTCGGTAATTATTAAGTTTAGAAAAAAGTTGTCCATACAAAACACGTTTATTTTAACGTATTCTATACGATAGAATCATAAAAAATAGGTGTCAATATGACATCACACCTGACGAAAAATTGACCAAAATCAGAGCCACTAAATAAAACTATAGACCAAAATTATTATTTATACATGCAATTTTCAACTTTGATTAAAGCTCTTAAATTGTCGCACAAAGTATTTTTTTATGACCTTGATTTATTTTATATGTAATCTCCATTGAACAATTAGAGTAGGCCATTTTCAACTCTTTATCCGCTGTCATGTTTCCGCTTAATTAGTTAATTCAGTCGCCAAAACAATAACTCGATGCTAGTTTATATTGAAACAAAGCCGAAAATTGATTACTTAGCTGCTACTTTTTACTTTAATAGTCTCCGCAATTAGTCGCCAACTTATTATTTTTGCTATCCCCTTTAATTTTTTATAAATCCCTAAATCTGATTAATTTGTCGCCGCGTTAAATACATGCCACTAAAAATTAACTTTTTTTTGGGTTCCTCGTACCTACACCTAAAGTGGGGGTGATTTTTAGGGTTCTCAACTTAAAGTGTAGCAACTAGTAAGCCAGTAAATTTGTACCTACTTAAAAAGCCGCACGAACCATTAAATTGCTCAAAGGTTAACTGGAAGAGGTCTCTAATAGGAATTAGTTCGCCTTTGTATATGTTTCATTCGGGCTTAAAGCCGCTGTTTTAAGCCCGGGGTTTAAATTACGACAAAGATTTCAAGCTCTATAAAAAGGTCGTAAACGCCAAAGTAACTGTAATTATTTATTACCTTCTGAAAGTTATCGATTATACGCGCTAGATTGAGCGGAATGTTTTAGTGCACTATGGCACTTAGCTAATATGTATAACGTTGGAAGTATAAGGACAACGCGCGGCACTTACGTCATTTTAAAGAAAATTATGAAATTTTGCGATAACTCAAAAACGGCTAGACCAATTTTATTCAATATCGTTTTCGACTTGTTGGTCGCCTTCGGCGACCAGCCTCAGCCGCTCCGCTCCGCACGGCTCCCGAGCTTTGTCACGGCGGGCGAGGGCTGCTCTCCCTCCGCGCCTCCGGCTTTTTATATACACTCTAGGGGTAGGGCAGACAAGACCACGTGGAATCGGGGTTGACAGCTTCGGTTCTGAGGCAAGTCTTATGATAATGCAATGCTTATTTTAGCATAGCGTGTTTTAGCTAGATTCGGACTAAAATAAGCGTGTTTTGTATGGGCAAAACATTATTACCTAAAAAACGCTTATCGCCGTTTTTATTAAATTACGGTTTCGAAAACTAAAAAAATAACTCCCCATTACTTTTATATAGTACCCATTTTAATATTTAAGCTGCCAGCAAATCAAAGCCCAAAATGCTTTTTTAGATGGAGACCTGTAGTTGCCACTAATATAAAGTTTGTTATCCTTCTGCTAATATTAGTCGCCAAGTCATTATTTATAGTACCTCACCTATGATTTCAGTAATCTTGTTTATTATTTCTGCAACCTTAAAGTAGCTGCCATTATTTGAATTTTAAAATATCCTTAGTTTAAAGCTCATTTAATATAAATGATTGCCAAAATATTTAATCGCTGACAAGTTATTATTTTAGTTGCAAATAGTTTGCTGCTCTTTAATTTTTCTGTCGCCGCGAAAATAATAAGCCATTTTTATTTTACCGTTTTGTCGGCGTGATACATACACATACTCATACCAAATTTCAGCTTACTAGTAATAATGATCAAGGAGCTAAGCCGTGGACGGACAGACGGACAGACGGACATGGCGAAACTATTAAGGGTTCCTAGTTGACTATGGAACCCTAAAAATTGGGCAAGTGCGAGTCCGACTCGCGCATGAAGGGTTCCGTACCTATACATATATATAATCTATAACAAGTTTATTGTATGAGAGCCCGCCTTAAATATTTATTTTACTTTATTTTTAGTATTTGTTGTTATAGCGGCAATTGAAATACATCATCTCTGAAAATTTCAACTGTCTAGCTATCACCGTTGTTGAGATACAGCCTGGTGACAGACGGACAGCGAAGTCTCAGTAATAGGGTCCCGTTTTTACCCTTTGGGTACGGAACCCTAAAAACGAGAACCATAACTATAATTTTTCCTGGACTCAGCACTCATCTAGTCCGACAATGCCTTAAGTGTGTCATCAAAGCCAATGATGGCCATTAGTTTACGTCATGTGTTACTTTACAGCTTTAAGGGTTTATGGCATCATAAAACACAGAAGTAGACTTATATAACCGACAGTAAATATATCGACATTCTAATAAACAGAGAACGGCCGGTCAGAATCGTAAAACAAAGCCGAAATAAACATGCGTACAACATAAACATTTAATACGGTTCAACCGTATTAAAAAAGCTGGAATTATATTTTTATAATCGTAATATTTATAAATTTATGAAACATGTAATGTCTCATTTTTTTAATGTAGGTACACACCAAAATTTTTATATTAAACTATTGATACAACGATATCAAAGCTCAAAGAAGAATTTAAATGAGTTACCTGGGGGACGAGACCGGGAATCGAACCCGGTACCTCTGGATTGCCGGTCCAGTGCGTTAGCCACTTCGCTACCCGAACTCCAAACAACCTTTCGAATTTTTCCATATGCTTCGTGTGTCGATCTTTGCATTGTTTATTTGAAAGATTTTTACACCTTAGCGAGCTCTATGTGAATACGTTAATATTCACATCTTACCGCACTACTTTACAGCAGGGAACGATCAAGCGAGAGAGGGCGCTGTTATTTTTATAAATTTATGTATCATGTAATGTCTCATTTTTTTTATCTGAACACACCACAATTTGTATATACCCCAGGTAGCACATTTCAATTTTTCTTCGAGCTTTGATATCTTTGCATCAATAGTTTATCGTAATATTTGTTTGACATAAATAATAATTATATTATTCTAAAGTATTGAAAATCAGTTTTCTATGGATAGGGGCCATTATTCCAGGAAAAATCTTAATAGCGTGATGCAGGATCTTGTTTTGTTTTGTATGGGCGCGCGGCGCCATGCCAGTGTGGCGCCATCTGTTGGTCATAATTTCCTTTGTCCTCGCATCACGCCGAAACGGCTGTACAGATTTTAACCAATTTCGGTACAGGGATAGCTGGACATCCATAGATGGTTATAGGATACTTTTTACCCGCCTACGGTATAAAAAAAATGGTTGCCTGTAAAGTGGGTTTTACGGGCGAAGGAAGATTTTACGTGACGTCTTTTTCTCGGTAGAATATTTATTTGTATCATATCCATTCACAATTTCCCTAACAACATTTTAAGTGTTACTTTCTGAACGCACCCATCACATGTGTCATTAATGTCATTATAGTGTCATTATTTTACATGTTTTAAATCTAAATATGCGATAATCAGACTATTATGCATGTATGTTGTCGATTCCAAACCCTTATTTAGTCTAGATCTACATGTAATTATTCTAAAAATACCGAACCGACGGAACAAACATCATATGTTTGACAGGCAAGTACGAACAGTTTGTATTTGTATGGGAATATAAAATTATCGTTTTTATTATTTTCCACTCATTTATTCAATATTTTCTCACTGTTTAAACCTTCCCTTGACTTCCACGAATATTTCAATACTAAAATTAGCCAAATCGGTTCAGCCGTTCTCGAGTTTTAGCGGGACAACCGGCCGTCGTAACAGACGTGAGCGGGCGTTACACTTTTTCATGAGTGACTCCGAGCCGCAACCTAATTTAAGACGTTATCACGTCAAAAATTACGTGTACGAAGTTGCGGGCACCTTCTAGTATTCATTATAATTTCAATTTCGATGTCTTGTAACTTTTGACAATTATTATAAAGTGAAAAGTTAAGATTTGGCTGCTCCAACTACAGTTTGTATTACTTACTGCAACATATTGTAATTGTTACCCTAAATCTGTTACACAAAAAAGATTAATTAATTAATTCATTGATTCATTTCTGGAAATATTATGTATCAATTATGTGTGAATGTGGCAAGAAACTGCGCAGGATCGGGACAAGTGGCGTACTCTCGTTTCGGAGGCTAAGATCCTGTTTGGGTCACTGAGCCAAAATAGTTAGTTAGTTATGTGTGAATGTCATTCATTAGAAAGTAAAATGAGTTTAATTTTTTGTAATGTGTGTAGGTATAATTTAGCGCTTACGAGTATATAAGTACCAAAGCCCAATACTAATTGAGAACGTCATTAGGCGGTAACAATGGAACAAAATATAAAGTAATAATAATAACGACACGTGGCAATTTGAAAGGCTGACATTATGAAACCTCAAGTGTATCAATTTACAAAACAGTCATGTAGTGACTCATTATTTTTAATGAGGGTTCACCTCTTTTTTTATATTAAACCATTAATACAAAGATCAAAGCACAAAGAAAAATAAACACAACACAATAAAAAAAATAAACACGTTGGAACGGTAATCCAGAGGTACTGGGTTCGATTCCCGATATCTTCCGCCAGGTTACGCATTTCAATTTTTCAAGTATCACGTTGAATCGGGCCTTGGTTTATGAAATTAATTATACCTCAGGGGCAATATACTAAGGGGAAACGTTAGTTCTTAACTCAGATGTAACTCAACATGGCAGACGAAGGCTAGAGACAAGCCAGGTTAATTTATTATTTCGTCTTTTTGCTGATTTGTAAATATTAAAGTAAAAGTTTCAGTCAGAAGTTAAATTTTTGTGACAAGCTTTTATAGTTGACTGTACTTTTCTTTGAACATCCATCAATTGCTCACGGAAACGATTCTAAAGACCACTAACTTGGCTGGACTGCTTTACCTATCACAGAGTTTCCAGGGCCACCTTCCGGCTCCATCATCAGACTAGCTACATGGTACCATATTATTGTTTTGTCATCAAAGTTAAGTAGGTATGACAAATTTCAGCTCAATCGGTTAAAGATATTTGCTTCAAAATAGGGTGGCAAGATTTCACCCGCACAAACATACTTACATAAATAGTTACATACATTGCAAGTTAATTAAAAGCTTGTAAAAACAGAATTGCCGTTATATGTCCATGTTTTCTCTAGATATTGTCAAAATAGGTCGTATTTTTAGTGTGATGAGGACACAACTATACAGGGTGGTCAACCCAAATGGGTCAGCAAGGAGAAGTCAGAAACTATGAGAGATAGCCAAAAATGTTCTCAGGCATTACTTTTTATTAACTCTCTAGTACACAACCTGAAATGAAATCTGGTCAGAATTCTGTAAGTAATCGGCATGTCGTATTTGTTATTATAGAAGTCGATCTTGTGAGTTTATTAAGTCTAAAATCTAATCTACCGATAACCGGTGGGGTAAACGTGTTCTTGAGTGGAGACCGCGGATCGGCAAGCGTAGTGTGGGACGCCCTCAGACTAGTGGAGCGATGATCTGTGCAGGGTGGCTGGCAAAAGCTGGATGAGAGTAGCCGAGGATCGCTTACAATGGCGTGCAGTTGGACAGGCCTATGTCCAGCAGTGGACAAGAATAGGCTGATGATGATGATGATGATGATCTACGCCACAGTTCCTAAGAACAGGGTTACTCCGATGTTCGAAATTCAAACTTCGTATCGTGCTATCCCGCTCATTCAAATATCGTTTGACGCAAGATCGTACTTCGAATTTCGATCTTCGGAGTAGCCCTTCAGTTTTCCCTATCTGTTATAGTGTCTGACTTCTCCATACCGACCCATTTATATTGATCATCCTGTATATAAATTGAGCATACCTTTTTTTTGACCAGCCAATTGGTTTTGCAGCAGAGCTCGGTGGAGTGTCCTCGCATGACCGGCGTAGTCGGTATGAGGTTGTCTTTTCCAGTAGATTTTTCGGACACTGCAACAAAATAATAAAGACTTAATATTCTCTTTGGTTTCCGTGATGTTTATAAAAAAACAAGAAAAAATCGTATAAAAAAATCCGTAAAAATAGTACATTGTTGTAGAGGCTGCAAAGTAAGCAATAGATGAATGAGTAAATTTCAAAGACCGACCCGATAATACGAGTTTATCTAAAAAGTGTAGCATTTATTTCTAATATAGAACATTTTTATTTCAAAACGCTGCGCTATTGAAATCAAAAATAGCCCAATTATAGTAGAAAACGAATGTTGAGAGGATTTATTTCTTTTTTATTGCACAAAAGAAAACTTATCGTACAAAAGGCGGACTTAATGCCATGAGGCATTCTCTACCATTCAACCTTCGGGCAAAGCAGATAAATTGAGGATTCCTGTAATATTAAGAATTATTCAAAAAAGTTTTTTGGGACACGATTTTATTGCCGGCTGTACTTTCTTACACAAACGTTAAGTGCTCATTGAGACCAATCAAAAGGGACCAAACACGATGGATTCATCTTGTGCTGCTTAGGAGTTCAGATCCGAAAAAAAAATTGTATTCACATCAGCTCAAAAGATACCGATTCCATTGTATAGCCACTTGAACTACATGCATGCTTTGAAATGCAAAATTTCATTTCGATACGACGTAAGTAAAGCCTGACCAGAAATCTATGAGGATTGTCAAGAGGGCGCTATTTATAAGATTTATATGGCAACAATTTTTCAACCAATCGCAACCCACTACACCATAATGACATTAGTTTATATATATCTGTCAGTTCCACTATGTTAACCTCGTTATATCATTTAATGGAATGCACTCTTTTCCTGACTGTTTTTCGTGTACACTTTATTTATAATCTTAGGTTCACGGCTATGAATGGTTTTCGGCATTTTATTTGGATAATTTTAAATATTTGTCTTTTAAAGAAACCACCACGAATGACATTGACATTGTTGACAAACCATCATAAAATCATTGCCAGTGTAAGAAATTAGTTAAAGTGAAATTCCGCAATATGGCGCATCCTCATAAATTTCTGGCCAGGCTTTAAGTTAAAATTGACTTTCATGATTTGATAACATTGCTTTTATTCGGCGTTTTCCAAAAAAATCACGAATCCCTGTTTTTTTTCAGAACTTGACGTTTTCGAGTTCATCTTACTCAGAATCGATAGCATTTTTAATATGAAAAATAAAAAAAAATCCTAAATGTGTCCGTTCCATTACAGTCCGACCAAAAAGAGTAGAAATTAAACAGTGGCAATACTGTAGTGTCGTCCCCGTTTTCTTATATTTATATTGATTAGAAAATCTACTCTTTTTGGTCGGACTGTACGTCACGTTTGAATATGAACTTTATTTTGTTTGCACGAGCGTTAATAGTGGAAAATAAAACCCCCTTAAATATTTTGGGACAGTTTATTTTATTCTTCACATTGAAAATTTGTTATCTTGTAAAATTAACCTAAGAAACGTCAAATTCTTGAAGAAACAGGGTATTTTTTGGAAAACGCCCTGTTACATACTAAGAATCTTACATGTGATCCTAATAAACCCTAATAAAATCGTGTTAGTATTAAAGCCTGACCAGAAATATGAACGTAAGATTATAAATAAAATGGGCATGTGTTTACTACACGAAAAACAGTCAGGAAAGGAGTGTATTCCATTGAATAACATTACGAGGTTTACATAGTGGAACTGACAGGTATTTAAAAATAATGTCATAATAGTGGGTTGCATAGGTTGCAAAATTGTTGCCATATAAATCTTATAAATAGCACCCCCTTGACAATACTCATATATTTCTGGTCAGGCTTTATACAATTGTATAATGAACTCGTTGGCTTATACGTGATACACAATCAGAGATCGAACGGATGGGCGCCAACGCCATTATATAAATAAGGTTGTCCATTAAATACCGGACATCGTGTATAATGTGTATAATGACACATCGTGTATAATGGCACCAATTCGTCCGATCTCTGTACCACGTGACGTACTCGCTAGCGACCGCGTAAACGATTAGTACGGAGAATAACACAGCGCCCCTAGCGGTTACTTTGTAGAACTACAATTCTCCATACAAATTTTACGGAGTAGCTATTAGCGAGTACTGTCACTGTAAACTCATGGTAAGAGGAAGGGGGCCTACGGGCCAAGACGGGCGAGGGAGACCGAGAAGGAGACCGGCGGAGCATGACTCGGGTGGGCACTTCGGTGTTTGTGATGGATTTCACCTCCGTCGGTGGAGGAGACCGAGGAGGAGGCTGGCGGGGCATGACTCGGGTGTGCACTTCGGTGTTTGTGATGGACTTCACCTCCGTCGGTGGAGGAGACCGTTGGCGCATGACTCGGGTGGGCACTTCGGATGGATTTCACCTCCGTCGGTGGAGGAGACCGAGGAGGAGGCTGGCGGGGCATGACTCAGGTGGGCACTTCGGTGTTTGTGATGGACTTCACCTCCGTCGGTGGAGGAGACCGAGGAGGAGGCTGGCGGGGCATGACTCAGGTGGGCACTTCGGTGTTTGTGATGGACTTCACCTCCGTCGGTGGAGGAGACCGAGGAGGAGACCGGCGGGGCATGACTCGGGTGGGCACTTCGGTGTTTGTGATGGACTTCACCTCCGTCGGTGGAGGAGACCGAGAAGGAGACCGGCGGGGCATGACTCGGGTGGGCACTTCGGATGGATTTCACCTCCGTCGGTGGAGGAGACCGAGGAGGAGGCTGGCGGGGCATGACTCGGGTGGGCACTTCGGTGTTTGTGCTGAATTGCGCCCCCGTCGGCGTTGAGGGACCCACGGGGTAGGGGCTTCTGTCCTCCCGTGGCGGGCCGAGGGGTAGGGGCGTTTGTCCTCCCATGGCCGGCTGAGGGGTAGGGGCGTTTGTCCTCCCATGGCCGGCTGAGGGGTAGGGGCGTTTGTTATCCCTCAGCAAGGCGGTTGGGACCGAAGCACCGTGTGTCGGTGGCGGTCCCCGCTTCCTGGGGGCTTGGGGAAGTGGTGAGGGTAAGGCACACTGCTATGCTACAGTGTGTCTTTTTTCATATTATGACAAATATATTGTTAATTTCAACGAATATTTTGAAGTGAATAACAATTTTCCCTGGGTTCTAGATACTCGTAGTAACATAGCTATTTCATGCTTTTATTGCGTGCAGTCGAAAATAAGTAGAAAAAACCAGTTTTCTGCGTGAATTTTATCAATTTCGAGTAGTTTTTGAAACAAAAATTATCAATGAAAAATTTAAACTGTAGGTTTCAAATATTACATATCAAAAAATCACAATAGCCCTGTTCTAAGTAGTAGCATTGATAATAATGTTACGAAACATGTTTGATCAAAGAGAAAAATGTGTAAAACAATCAGAATTTTTGAACGGATAAGGAAATGAGGCGGTCAAAACGCTTAAATAATCACCCCTTTAAAATAAACTCAGGAAATGTGTGTAAAACATAAACCCGTCGACGGTTTTAAGTAAAGTCATTAAAAAAGGATTCATTAGCATTTTTAAATACGATTATTTAGAGACAATGTAGCCTCTACCTAATTGCTAAGGATAGCGGTCACAACATTGTTACAGAACCATCTGGGTAATTTCTATTGCGTCAACAAAATGTGAATAATGTCACGTAGGCCATAATCACGCATCCGGCTCACGTATCACGTATCACAACCATACAGATGTGACTAATCTTACTTATCATAATCATAACTTAATAGGATACATACTTAATTTTTTATGTAACGCAATAGTACAATAAACTTTCTAAAGCTCTGCCAAACTGCACAGCAGTTTGTTGGCAGAAAAACATAGTGCCCTCCACCATTGTACATATTACTATTGAGTAGTAGTTATCGCATTTTAACTTACAAACTACAAAAAGTACCTACACTGTAAACAAACAACAATATTGCTTTTTTTTTATATATGTCATAGGGGGCAAACGAGCAAACGTGTCGCCTGATGGAAAGCGATTACCGTCGCCCATAAACACCTGCAACACCAGAGGTGTCACAAGTGCTTGCCTACCCGGAGGACGAAGATTGCTACTCGATAACAAGGAAAAGCCAGCTTGTAATCAACAATCAAGAATATTTCAGCCAGTGTTAAGTTTAAACTAATTTCATTACTTTATTTTCACCAACAACTAATATAATATCGATTCAGTCAGAATTGAATCTATAAGTACCTACAAGATAGCAGATACGTAATACTTAGTACTTTCTGATGCATCTATTCTATCTATTATCTAACGTATTATACAATTCTTGAAATGTATTGATAAACAGTTTTCTATGGAGAGGGGTCATGATATCAGGAATAAACTTACTAGCGTGATGCAGGATCGTCTTTTATTTTGAACCATTGTACCCCTTTTATATTCCTGTCCAGTTTATCATTTATTCATAAATTACAATTGCAATGATATGCAAACGGGATTCATTTCGGTACGACAGTAAAGACACGCAACCGTGTACTACTTAGAAGTCACGCACTATACAGATATTAGCGAATACAAGGAATTGTGAACGTGGTAAGGAAGGAAGTAAAAAACCAACTTCAACATAAAAACACCGAAATTGCTGTAGATGTACCCATTATATTTGAGAAGTTTCTTCTAATCCTCATGTTTTCTTCATCATCACCAAAAATTTATGAGACCAATTGAAGACGCTTACTTTCAACCTGAAGAATAAGGTTTCAACACCGGTTTTTAAATAACAGAAAAATCTAACTCCGGGTGTATTATCTACTATTTTTTGAAGTCAGTTGATATTCAAATTTTGAATTTAGAGTGTTTGTAAAAAAGGTTGTCCAAGAAGGAAGAGGGTTATGCTCGAAGTTTCCCTGGGAGGTAAGATCAGAATCGATGACATCAGCAGAACTAAAGTAACGGCATAGCGCGAAGAATCGCTAAACCACTAAACCGCAGTGGGCGCCAATTGACCCAATTTTGGTACAGGGAGAGCACATCCAAACATCGTTATAGGATACTTTTATTACCGGACTACAGTATTAAAAAATTACGTGTATGAAGTACTATCATAAAATTGTAAAAATTAAATCTTTTATCATCACGACTACAACGTTGGACCAATTCGAACAACTTTTGGCACACAAATAGTTGGGCATCCTTAGATGGTTATTAAGATACTGTTTACTCGACTTTGGAGGAGCAAAAAAAAAAATAACCCATTTTTTCTGCGAGGACCTAGTCCGCGGACACCTTCTATTTTATATATATGTCGCAGAATGGCCGTGAGCTTCATCAAGATTTTCATTATCCGCAGACATCGTTATAAATTTCAGGGCCCTCGAGGTAATCAAAAGTCAGTTCTTCAGTAAGTCCATATAATTACACGAATTACACTTTTATCACAATTTATAACAAATTAAGAGTCACTGTCTCAGGTAAACTTATCAACACTAATTATGCACAAATGAATAACAATTAACAAAGCTAGCGGTGCGTCCACACGCGGCCGCAACCCCAGACGAATCTGTCGCCTCAGGATAACCACTGAAGGTGAAGTACCACGGCCCGCTGTCAGGCCAAAGTCGACCTTATATCGGCTATGATCCGACATATATTTTATAACTAGAAGGTGCCCGCAACCTCGTCCGCGTATTTTTTTGTTTACTGTAGACGGATAAAAAGTATCCTATAACCATCTTTGGATGCCCAGCTATCCCTGTACCAAAATTGGTTAAGATTTGTCCAGCCGTTTCCGCGTGATGCGAGGACAAAGGAAATTATGACCAACAGATGGCACCACACTGGCACGGCGCCGCGCGCCCATACAAAACAAATGACGATCCTGCATCACGCTATTAAGATTTTTCCTGAAATCATGACCTCTCTTAGAAAACGGATTTTCAATAGAAATCTAGAATTTTATAATACGTAGATAATGTAAACTCACACGACTTTAATGTAATGATAAGTCATTACATTAAAGTCGGTTTAAGTTAAGTTTAAGTACCTGTAATGTCCCAATTTTTTACTTGTTCGGTTCGGGTTCGGTACAAGTTTCACACGTGAAATGGACGCAGATTCGACAACATCATTTTGAAAGGAAGTCGCAACGCTGATAGAATGAGTAAAATATTGCCCGAAATCTCTGCAAATTTACCATGAAGGAGAAATAACGTAACTTAAGAACCACAAACCAACAGAATAGACATTCTGCACATAGCTTAATCGAAACATCCTGTCCAAATATTTGTCCCCGGGCGGTGGTAATACAATGACTCCCAAGGCTTTTACGAGTACTGAGAAATTTCATAGTTCCAGTTACTTATCACTGTCAGTGGTTAATATCAGAAACTAGCACATATTGTATCGTGATATCGTGAAATACGAGCCTTGCTTATGTAAAATGTCGCGCAGCGATGCGTGAATTTTTAGAACGGGCAGCGACGCGCAGTGAAAATACGGCAAAAAGAGGTCGAGAGTGCTTGTAAATAGTAGTTTTACAATCAATTTTATCCTCCATTCCATGAACAACCTCGAGCCGTAGAATCACTGTTATTAGGCGCTCGTAATAATATCAGGCCAAATTATTATCATTCTACTCGTTTTTCTCTCGCCCGCGTTTTTAGGGTAAAAAACGGGACCCTATTACTAAGACTTCGCTGTCTGTCTGTGTGTCTGTCTGTCCGTCCGTCACCAGGCTGTATCTCATGAACCGTGATAGCTAGACAGTTAAAATTTTCACAGATGATGTATTTCTGTTGCCGCTATAAAAAAAAATACAAAGAAAATAATATAATAAATATTTAAGTCGGGCTCCCATACAACAAAGTGATCGGCTGCGTTAACTTTGCAACTCATTTGTATGCGGCGCCATACATACCAGGTGCAAACTTAAACCGGCCAGTTGGGATGGGAGGTGTTTGTACGAAACCCTCGGTGCGCGAGTCCGGCTCGCACTTGGCCGGTTTTTTTAAACATGACTGAACGGTATCAGGGCTGTTTAGACCTCACATCCAGTAAGTCGGACTTTGCGTAGGAGTATAACTCGCTTAATGGGATTATGTCCTCGCCACAGGAGTAATTTTATTTGTCTCGCTCACGTGGATTTAAATGAGTGCATAGGACACTTTTGTACCTCGCAATCATATTAAGATGTGGCAGAACATTTTTTTACCTTTAAAGGCGATACGTTTTTCGGGACCGTCGCGGCTTTACTCGCGTTCGACTTTTGACTCGCGTGGCTGCCAGACAAAAAGCGTAACAAAAACCGGACTGCCGGACAGGATAAAGTTTGGCCGGACACGTCCGTTAAAAGCCAAACATGGGCTAAAACCCCGGCAACTCTTTCCCTTCACTGCCGTTATCGAACGCAGCGTTATAAAGGCAAGGCAAGGCTAAAGGATAGGTACGTTTATTTAATACAGGTTTTGATGTTATCAGTGTTACTAAGCACTTACAGTAATGGTTGACTAATTCACCCATAGCGTGTTTTGTTCCTAATCTGACCTCAAAAGTTATTTCTAGCTTTATAACTATTTTAAAAGGGGCTTAGCTGATTATTGGGTAAATAAGCATAATTAATATTTTCACGTAACATAAAAAAAATTGGGCAAGTGCGAGTCCGACTCGCGCATGAAGGGTTCCGTATCATAATGTATAACAAGTTTGTTCTATGGGGGCCCCCCTTAAATATTTATTTTATTTTATTTTTAGTTATTGTTGTTATAGCGGCAATAGTTAGAAATACATCATCTGTGAAAATTTCAACTGTCTAGCTATCACTGTTCTTGAGATACAGCCTGGTGACAGACAAACGGACGGACAGCGAAGTCTCAGTAATAGGGTCCCGTTGTTACCCTTTGGGTACGGAACCCTAAAAACAGTACATTGTTTGACGAAGGACTTAAATAAGCCATTATGAACGGAGTGATTGAGACCATAATGATGTCGTCATGTAATCACTGATGTGATTCTTGGGGTGATTTATGAAACAATAGGGGAGACCGAGGGCATTTGAAACCGAGGTGAGTTGAAACAACGTGAATTTCTCGGTACCTATCTAAACCCGTTACCGAGCCGGAAACAACGCTGTTTAGACGCGCCCACTATTGGTTCGCTTAAAGATACAGATCCAAGAAATTGTCGTTATTTCAACTCACCTCGGTCTACTCTACTAAGTTTTTTTTATTGTTTCTACTTACATTGTCGCTGCCAGTTGAAGTTGTGCTGTATCTCATGACGCATGCCCCTCCACAGCTTCGTCACGATGAGGGAGTACGCGAAAGACATGACGAAGATCGGGATGAGGAGCAGCGCCGCATCCAGACCCAGGTTGAAGGTCCGTTCCAGTTCCAGACTTGGCCAGACCTCTCGACATTTGAAAGCTGTGGACAAAACTTTGTAATTGAATACTTTCAAGGAAAACCATGAAAAACAGGAGAGGCGTTACTCGAAAAATCATTCGAATAAAATATTATTCGTGATAATTATTATTATTCGAACAATTTATTCTTAAGAGTTTTTCAAAAACGTATACTTTTTTGATCATTTCGTCGTAATAAAAAAATATATAACATGAATAATGTTTTAGAATACGTTCATTTTTTCAAGATATTGCATATATGATAAGAAATAATCTACCGCCATTTATGTTGTAAAATAGATTTTTTTATGTCATTTATATAATTATATTTATTTTCCATTATTTTTCTTTTTCAAATGTCTTCAGTGTACGTTAATATTATGACCATATAAGTCTCAATTTGTAGCGTGAAAAGATTTATCAACCTTACCCTTTTTCATATCCTATCCATTTCATTATACCTACCTACATACGGGAGCTTTGTTCAAAAAGCTGAATACCAAAAGATAAATCTTCCACACAAAGCCAACTGATAAAACTGTCAGCTAACATCCTAAAAGGTCACACACCTTTATACCGGTTGTACGGTTGGATTAACGAGATAACGATAAATGTGTGTACGTACCTAATTGGGACCGAAAACCTCACACAAATCACCTTATAGGACTTACATTACTTGGCAGCGACCAAAATCAGAGATGTAATTTAATAACAGGACCCTAGCCACCGAGAGGTCACCATTACAGTATCAATTTTGATCAAATTTACCACTTACATTACCATTACAGTATCAATTTTGATCAAAATTGATACTGTAATGGTGACCTCCCTCGTCGCGCGAGTCACCTCATGTGTTCCTCTGGCTGACTGACTGCCAGGACTGAGTGTTTCTGATTTTCATAAAAGAAAATCTATGATAATTATTATGAATATGTGTCTAGATAAAGTAATGTATGAAACTGTACATAATTAGGTCTTAAAATACTCGCCTACGGCTCGTTTCATAAAACCACACTCGTATTTTAAGCCCTCGCATTATGTATCAGTTGCATAAACTAGGTACTATTCTGTTTAAGGGCAAGTTGTTTTAAATATTTCAAACTAGTAGAGTCTGTGTGGAATTGAGGGCGTGCCAGTGCTGCACTGCCACGCCCTCAATTCTACGACTCTTCCCTTTCCCTATTTTATGGTTTTGCTATGCTGACAACACTGTCACTCTTTGTCAGTTATTTTGACAATGAATGACCTGCATATATATTTAAATAAATATATTTTGAATGAATAATTACACATCGATTTTGTGTCGGAGATTAATTAATTAGGGAAACTATTAAATACGTTATACTTTTATATTAAAAAACAACTTACATACAGTCATAGCGGACCTAAGTTCTGTGACTTTTTGTAAGCTTTCGGCCACTTTTTCCCCCAAACAAAATCGAATAATAGTAAATATAATTGCAAAGTAAGCAACAGATGAACGAGTATATTTCGAAGGCCGACTCGTAGGGGAGGCCTTCGATAATACGAGTTCATCTTTTTCACCTTCAGCCGAGACTATGTGTGAGTGTTTTTCACGACTAATGCGAGGAAATACATTAAAATACGAGTTTGTTATATTAGTCATTAAACTAGGCGCCTGTTTTACATAATAACGTTATGCTGTATAAATAAATAGATTGATTTATTACCGAAGAAATTATTCATTTAATCGATTTAACAACAAATACGATAGGGTTTGCCTTCTACTCCATCATTTATTACTTAGAACTCATAGAAGGGATGAAATTTTCATTTGCGAAATTGCCACGAGCCTCAGGTGGTGAATTATTTCCCTAGAGAACAGGTATGAACATTCATCATAAATACCGGTATATTGTCTTCTCCGATATTACCTATATTAATAATTTTGCAGTGAATACGATTTTTTAGTAATTTCATTTAGAGAAGTTAAAGAAGGCGTTCTCGAATATAATGCGAACATTAAATTTGTGACGAGGACAATTTCTTTTTCTTGTGTTAAAGATATGTTTTACTCACCTAAAATATTATATGGAATAAGTGTTATCTAATTTACATAGAAATCTACCGTGAGTCTCATACATATTAAAATACAAAATAGGTTCACCCACGTCGCAGAAGTTGATTATCGCTCGACATGTTTCGGATCGGTTCGTGATTTATCATCAGGAGAGCCGATCAGTCGCCGCGGCGGCCAACCAAGCACGGCCACACTTGCTTAGGTTTGATAATGCACCTTTTTTATTTCTCACATTTTTGACGGTTTTGCTGAGGCGAGGATATAAGAAGCGAAACTGGTTGAAAAATGCAATGGTTTACGCATCGTTTTGGCAGGTACTAGGTATTTAATCTAATAGGTAAAGTGGTAAGACGCTCGTGCAGGCCCAAAAAGCTGATGGTAATATTCATTCGGTTTATGCTAGCAGATGCTTTAATAAATTAATTAATTAAAGAGTGTATTCTTACCATTCCCCTTCATCGGTTGCAGTGTGGACGCAAGGAGGATTGGTGAATTGAGCATTATGGACATCAGCCACACCATGGCTATCATCTTGTAGGCGTGGCACTGCGTCTGCCACTTGCGGGACTTCAGGGGGCGGCAGATCGCGAAGTACCTCTCCAGCGAGATTGCAACTAACGTCCACACGTCTACTGACACTGACACCGCTGGAACAAACAAATACACATTATTATTCGACTAGTGTGCCCCGCGGTGATACCCGCTCATCCCACGGGAACACTAAATTTATGCGGGATGAAAAGTATCCTATGTCCTTCCCCGGGACTGAAACTATCTATATACCAAATTTCATCCAAATCGGTTCTGCGGTTTAAGCGTGAAGAGGTAACAGACAGACAGACAGACACACTTTCGCATTTATAATATTAGTATGGATTAAACAGAGTAATGTGTTACGCGGGTTTGAGGTATCGGTACGTGCGAACGTGACCCCCTTCGGCTAATACTCTTCCTTTGTCAAGATCATTATGTGAGACTAGTTGGTCTGTCAGAACACTCAGCATTAGGAAATTAAAATTGACGACGCGGTTGGTGCAGATTGTAAGCACTTGCCTACTGAGCCGGCGGTCCCAGGTTCGAATCCCGGCCAGGGCAAACATTTGTGTGATGAACTCGAATATTTGTGCTTGGTTGTTCTATGTATTTAAGTATATATTTATCTACGTACGTGTATCGTCATCTAGTACCCATAAAGCAAGTCTCCTTGAGCTTAATTTGGGACTAAATCGATTTGTGTGAGGTTGTCCGTTTTTTTTTCTTATTTATTTATTATACTCTCAGCTCTGATATGTAGTTGGCGTAGCTGCAACTAAACTGCAAGACAACTGTGTTGTCTGCTTGCAGCTGGCATGCAGTCAGTCGACAGAACTCAGTTACGTAAACTAGGAACTGCTATTTTGCAGTTGGATTGACTGGAATATAGGTAATTATGAACTTGCATAGATTAGATTTAGGTATTTATTTCATAATATAAAATGTCAATATAAATTACACTAAGACAATGTACGGTTCTCTGCCTTTTCGCCGAATTACGTTTCGTCAAACGTTTCATTTCGCAAACGTTTCATTTCGCCAAAAGCATTTTTTACTGAAACTGTAAACTATTTGGAATTGTTATAAAACAAACCTAACCTAATCTAAAGGATGATATTTACAACAATCTGAAATAATTTACAGTTTCAGTAAAAAAATGCTTTTGCCGAAATGAAACTTTTGCGAAATGAAACGTTTGCGAAACATAATTCGGCAAAAAGGAAGTACACCCAATGTACATGCACTTATACTATGATCGTCACATAAAATATAATGACATTGATAGACTAGTTATATGCATTGACATATGCTGCCCATCTGTATCGACCCGTATTAAAACAATAGTTAATAATAAATAGTAAACAAAAGAAATGGGTGGTAGTTCGAGCACCATCTTCCTAGCCAACTATTTTATAAAAAGGGTCGATTGCAAAAAAAAATTACATAGTTAAGGGCTTTAATTAAAACAACGTTAATTGATTCCTTTGTGTGACGAAAGTTACCCATACATTTTGTATGACTAACTATCGTCACACAAAGGAAGCGATCGTATTTTAAGTTAACCAATCTTTTAACTATGTACAATTTTTTTGCAATCGATCCAAAAAATCTTCGGATGTTCGTATCCGTACATGTGGCTGACATTTCCATTAAAAGTTGGCTGATTTACCAGTCTCCTACGACGTATGCAAATGCGCTCGATGTTATAATAAATTAAGGTAAATAATAAATATAAACTTAAAAAAATACATTTACGAAATATACTTTTTTACAGATCGATTATTTATTATTACTTAAACTTCCAATGTAACAAGTTTTACTTCTTTATATACAAAATAAGTATAATTGCATATTCTACGAACGGAATTAGGTGTACATACTTAATATGAACTACAGAGGTGTCCAAAAGGGAGAAAAGTTCACGTATTCCACAAAAAAAGTTATATGTCGGTCTGTTTCAATTAGAGCATGAAAACCGGGTTTAATTTGTATAATAAACCGGTTTTCATTCTCATTCTCTAATCTGAGAATAATCTTAATTGCGTAGTTGTCAGAAATTATCCGTCAGTTAATAAAATTATTTACTGGGCAAAGTCATTTTGAATGTGTCTGATGACAACGTAAATCGAGTTGGTGCTATTATAAAATTCCAATGTCTACTTAACAAAATTTGATATACTGAGATCCAGTGCTGCAAATAGAATAAATGGAATGGCCATTTAAGGCGACTCCGTACGTGGAATGGTGATTTTTAAAGTCCTAAGGCTCGTAATCTAGCCAACGGAAAAATCTGAAAAAAATATATGTTATTTATGACTATTTTTCTAAAAAATTATAGTTGGATTTTTTTTTAAAGCAATAATTACTATGGAAAAAATAATGTTGAAATAGGGTCGTTTTCAATTTTCAATTCCCTAAGGCTTCTAAACTACAAATGATATTTACACGGCTCTTTCGCAAGAATATTGACAATTCATTGATCTTTAATCGTATTGTTTAAAAGTTTGTAAAATGTAAATTCGGTCTAATAAAGCATCAAAAAAACTGAATTTCCGCGAGCGCGGCCGTGCCCGGGCTCCGAGCTCAGTGTAAATCTAACCGTCGAAGGGGAAGGCTGTGTCACTTGCTCTCGCGATCCATCTAGTTACGGAAAATTGTTATAGTACCGGATACCGCGGAGGTTCGATCTGTCTTCGTGCGTTTGAAGTGTATTTTAAGAGAGTGTAGTTCGTTTTTTACGACTACGCTATGCGGCATAACAAAAAGCACTCATTTTCATATAGAATTAAATTCAACTGTTTTTTTTTCGTATTTAGGTATCTATTAATTTTAAGTACTTATAAAAAAAATTGTCATTGCTTAGCATTCCCGAACACATTTGGATACTTAGATATTCCCAGTCATGGGCCCACACCAGACAGGATTCCCAGAAAATAACACTTTTGGTGTGGGTTTTAGGGCCCTTCTCTGTGTAATATTAGAGTACCGTAGGTATTTCGGTTAGTAAACAATTCTAATAATACAGATATTTAAGTACGATAACGTCTAATGATCTTTATTAATTCAACCCTAAGAGATATGAATATCGTAATGCAGAACAATTATTGTTCGTTTGAATACCATTGTAATATTCGGTAAAACGCTAATTTACGAATACGAATATTTATTGTAAGTATTCACATTCGTTGCGTCACTAGTACAGTACATGACATATGATATAAAAATACATTATCAAAAATTACAATAATTTTCTAGTTCAAGAAGGCAAGTGACAATCTAGGCATGAGGGCTTATTTATGTAAATATAGTCAGAATAAATATTTGCATCAATAAATTTCCCACTTCATATTTAAATCTAAATGAGCGTTAGTAATTATTGACATATCCGCCGGGCCTAGCTAGACATACCTAGCCTGGCCATAAGTTCTGTTCCAATTGTTTACCGTTTATAAAATAAAAACCTGATTTTTATTACATATCGTTTAAAAGCCATATATTAATGATCGGATTACAGTTGAATTAATGAAAAAATATATAACTTTATTTAGACTCATCGTAATGCCCAGACTTGATTTTTGACTAATGCTCAGAATTTTTCTCTCTAAGTTTGCCAGAGGGCAATGAAACGATCTTGGATCAAATTAATCGATCGCGGAAGGAACGCCAAAACCCAAATAGCTTACGTAACTCAGACAACCGCTAAACTAAAGTAGGGCTGACACGTTTGCCGCATGTCAACCGATCTGCAGATCAAGAAATCTACACCCACCCAATAAAATTCGGAACTTCTAAGTTAACGTAAAAAAAAGATACGGCTCTTTATGCCGCAAAAAAAACGTATCTACGCTGGAAAGGAAAATTATCCAAGAGACACGGAGCTAACTTTACAGGACATCTAAAAAACTACGAACTTTTTAAAAAAATAAAAAGTTTTAAATATTCTGTGGACCTACTTTTTAAATGAAGCATTTATAATTATAAACAACATCATGTTCTCTACATGTCGCTTTTGTTATTTTGTCTATTAATGGAATAATTTAAAATTTAGCATCGCTTACGCAAAATGGCTGTCAAAATAGAATTAGGTAAAATTATCTAAACGACACGTTTCCCGAGATATTAGGTAAAATAGTATAATCTACATTTTACACAACAATCAACACAGTAAACAATATCTATGTGCATACGATGCTCATTTTATATAAACAATATCATGTTTTTTACATGTTGCTTTTGTTATTTTGTCTATTAATGGAATATTTTAGGATTTAGCGTCGCTTACGCAAAATGGCCGTCAAAATAGAATTAGGTAAAATTATCTAAACGACACGTTTCCCGAGAAATTAGTCAGGTAAAATAGTATAATCTATTACACAACAATCAACACAGTTAACAATATATATGTGCATGCTCATTTTATAGTCAGGTAAATATATAAATGTGCATAAATTAGCATGAAATAAATCAAGAAAAATTATCTAATCGCCTTTGTAGGAAATATTTCAGACATGAAAAGCTATTTATCGTACAATAAAACCTCATGATTAATGTTTTAATTAGAGAAAAATATTTATTTTCAAACATTAAAATTAATGAAGTGACATTTAAAGTTCTCTAAGACAAAAACTTTTGGTCCAACTACGCAAATACAAAAAAAAACTGTTTTAGGAATTAAAGATTTATTCATCAGATATCACGTGAAATTTCAATTTTATAAATTTTTATGTGTGATCTGCTGAAAGATTTCCAGTAGTTCTAGACCAATGTATGGTAGCAAACGATAGCTATGACTAATGAGAACAGCACAAGAGTTCTCAAGACTGCAGTCACTCGGTACTCATTAAGGAATTTTAAATCACGAACTACGTGAAATTTCAAGTTTTACAATTGCAATGAGATAATATCCTATCCTAACAAGAATAACAAAACTACCTACAACTCTGTGTGGTATAAGTGACGTCTCGTAAGACACTGTTTGAGTGAGATGGCGTTTGGGTCCATCAAGCGAGTCCAAAGTAATGCCTTAGCGCCACAGACACAGATTTACGCCGCAGATGGGCCTAACGGCCTTTATAAATATATTGAATTACTACTAAATGTGTGATATTTTATAAAACAGAACCGGTAAATTTGTCTAACTACCAATTTAACGAAAATATTTGTTTTTTAGTACATTCTATGCGACAAATACGACTCAATTGTCATTCAAGCAATTCAAGATAAACGACAGTAGTCGATCAAAGTCATATTAGGTAAAAAAGGATAAGCGACAATGGTTTCATAGTATCAAAGCAGGTAAATTTGGATAAACGCCAATAGTTAAGATAGTTAAGATAGACAATCAGGTAATTTATCTATGTTATTTTTTTTTATAGAATCTTATATCGATTCTGTTTAATAATGTGGAAATACCACATTTTTACTTTTTGGCGCATAAGCATTTTAAACACACATGACACAGAGGGCGCTCCAGTAGCGAAGAATTATGGAATCAAAGATTTAGTGTGATTGACGTAACGATATGATAGCTCAGTTGGTAGAGCACTACGCCGGAAAATTAGGGTCGCAGGTTCGAGTCCTGCTTACATTGCAGTGGATCACATTCAATTTTTCTTTCATAATTTACCTTTATGTTAATTTTATCATAAAGACATAGGCAAAATGCCTCAAACGACATTAAAATATATTTTACGATCAGATAAAAACAGTTAACCAACAAGTGCAAGGTTAGTTGCAATAAAGAAAATTATCCAAGTTGTTTGATCTGTTTTGACAAATAAGTAAAAAAGCTCTAAGGTTCATTATTATGCAAAAAACTTTTTATGTTATCTCCATTTTGCTAAAAAAAACTCAAAAATCAAGTCGTTTAGTAGAAAAAAAAGTAGAGATTCTCTAAATCACCGACGGGATAAGCGACACAAAAGTCGTCAGACAGATATATACGAGACCCAACCCATTCGATGCAGAAAAATCTGCCGATCCCAACAGTGTGTATAACTCAATATCCCCAAAAATGTCGCTTAGATAAGTTCTCCTTTCCAGCATCGGCATATTTTGACACTCTAGTAAATTAACATTTTTAGGGTATCCATTGACCTTGAACATTGAAATTAGCCAAAAAATTCGTCTAGTAAAATATCGTCAATATCAACAAGTATAGGGGAAAATCTGAGAACATTACTAATGTAGTCATAAAAAACTATCACTGTTTATAAGTAGGTAAAGGACGTAAATCCGTTTTCCAACGGTAAAGTTGAGTTTGTCGCTCTATTATTTATAGTTTATCTTTTCATTAGAGCAGCACGACCCGGGGGATAAAGCTGTACCTCCACTACTACTTATGTTAAAATATCGGTTCATCCGCTGGGTCACGATATGATTTATTTATTAAAAAACGGTATTTTTTATTTCTGCATGATTTTACACGTATAATCAAGAATCTTGTCGGCATTTTAACTATTTTTGGTAGGTACCTACACATACAAAAGAAACTAAAAAGTATTTTTCGATGCGAGACTTCTAAATGGCCAATTTCACTTATTTTTTTGGAAAATAGCTTTAACGCATTTTATTTTTAATATTCTACTGTAGTGGGTAAATAGATATTTAGTAATCCGCAATAATTATATCATTGTTTAAATGATTTATTTTACTTCGAGATTTTTCAATGCCTTTAATTTGTTGATCTTCAACTCTCGCTCGGACTATGCGAGTGTATGAAGCTGCTTGGACGCCACTCAACGAGATTATGAACGAAGTAATGTTCCGGGGGCGCACGGTCGGCGGGGGGAATAACGTTAGGCTCCGCCCAGATCCTCAAGGACGTTGGGATTAGGAGTCGCCTTAAGTTCGAACAGGCCGAAGATGGAAAATATGGAGAGCAAGCGCAAGGTTCAAGACTAATCGGTTTGGAGAGTCACTCTATGGACGGGACGCTTTCAGTTCTGTCCTATCTAGCGGATGCAAGATCGTACCGTAAGATAATTTAATAGATAAGGTGTGTAACAAATAATCCAAAATTCCAAAATTCCAAACTAATCTTCTATAGCCCAAACCCATGGGTTGTAGAAGAATTTTATGTATTACCTAGTATTTCATGATTAAATGTTTTTTTGGACATTTGCCACTAGTTCACAACCGAAGGCAATAGTATTGAAGTGAAAAGGTCCAAATATTCAATAGAGAGCTACATGAGATGGGTGTATGAAGGTTATCTAGAATTGTGTGTATATATTAGGTTGTATTATTTAATGATTGCTTTTTTTTTGGAAAGCTATTTAATTGCTGATTTCCTACTATCTCAAGACCGAAAGTAATAGATTAAAAGGGCCGTATATAGAATGGAAAATTTTAGTGTTATAATAAAACCAACGCAATGTGCTTCGGAAGATCCTGGGGCCTACTAAGAGGAATGATGGTACGTGGCGGCGTGAGCTGGTGGCCGAGCCGAACATTATCGGAGAGACAAAGTCCCATAGACTTCGTTGGCTCGGTCACCTACAAAGAATGGAAGAGGATCGCGCGACAAAAAGAGCATACTTGGGGCAACCAACCGATTGGCGACCGTTGGTCGTCCCAGGTACCGCTGGGGAGACGTGGTGGAGGTGAATCTGCGTAAGCTTCAAGCCGAAAACTGGAAAGAAACTGCGCAGGATCAGGACAAATGGCGTACTCTCGTTTCGGAGGCTAAGATCCTGTTTGGGTCACTGAGCCAAAATAGTTAGTTAGTTAGTTTATAATAAAACCAACACCCTGTCTCCTCGTTTTCAACGAAGGTGACTTTTCTTATCTCCTTTTACGTGAACGTATATGTGGCTTGCCAAGCCAAACCAGATGGACTCACACCAAACCTACGCATACACTTTTAAATACCTATAACATAATAAATGTTTTTTTTTGTTAATAATTAATGAATGATGTAATTTTAAGTATGATTTACGAAAAAAAATCTTTTTGTTGAGGTTCCTTGGGTTTCCCCTTGGGAATTGCCGGTAGATTAATAATCTGACTCGTAAAGTGCCCTTGCGGCCTACTTACCAAATAAATTAATTCATTTAATTAAATTTCATACCCAAGGGTAGTTTTATTGGCAATCTAGTAAAATCTATTATGTAGGTTAAAAAATATCTAGATAAAACTAAATAGATGAGTAGTAAGTAGCTTCGTTACGTGGGTAGTTAGCTACTTGAACCTCACCCTACTTTATAATCGCAAGCGTTCAAGCAACAAGTTTACTATCCCAGTTAACACATAAATCACGTCTCATTGGTTTGGACACCAATTTATATCCTATCCAGATTAATGGCTCTCGGATTCATTCGAAGACGCTCAGTGTTGCCAACGGTAAAACTCGAAAAGAGTAAAATCATTTACAAAATTGTGCTAAAATTGAAAACCATGTTGATTAAAATTCTAAATTTCAATTAAAACAAATTTGTTTTTTTTCATCTAATAAACTAATGACAGTACAGAATATTGCTACAGTTTTATGAGCACTTACGACATAAATAACTATTATAGGTGTCTATCACAAAAATACAGTAGGTATATATTATACTTTTAATCAGTAACCTGCCCAAAGTTCCCCAAGAACAGAAGATATCAAGAACGACAAGGACATTATTCTCCGCGCTATGTACCAATCTTCTCTTCTTCTCTGTCTTAGAGTTCTATGATCCCTGGTTGGGGCAGAGGGCGTCCACAGTACGTCGCCATCCCGAACGGTCTTGACCTACGCGCTTCACTTCGCTCCAGATCATTTCTATCGCCTTCGCTTCAGCAGTGATCGTCCGCCGCCAGGTTTGCTTAGTTTCCGCTTTCCTTAGAGGTTTTCAATGTAGGACTAGCCTCGGAATTAAAAAAAAAAAAAAAACTGGGTCCCTTAGGAGCGTGTGTCCAATCCAGCTCCATTTCCGGCGTTTGTGCTAGTGTTTCTATTTCGTGTCCTCATCATCATCATCATCATCATCATTTTAGCCATAGGACGTCCATTGCTGGGCATAGGCCTCCTCAATAGACTTCCACATGGGCCGGATAGCAGCGACCCGCATCCAGTGGGTCCCCGAAACTCTAACCAGGTCGTCTGACACCTTGCGGGTGCCCTACACTGCGCTTGCCGGTACGTGGTCTCCACTCGAGAACCTTTCTGCCCCAACGGCCATCGGTTCTTCGAGCTACATGCCCCACCCATTGCCATTTCGTGTCCTAACTTGTTCAATTCCATTTCTTTGGCCAGACTACATGTAACATTTGCATCCTAAATAGGTCAAAGTAATGCGAAATTTAAACCTGTAACAGTTGGCAACACTGAAAAGGCGTCTGATCGATTATCGAATAAGTACGTATTTATTATTACAACCCAACTCTAATCTTAGTAGGTATCTTAATTTAGAGAAAACCTTTTTACCTCAGCTCATTCACGCCAGTTTAATTTTCCAAAGCGATTGGAATTTTCTAATTTTAACTAATCCTGTCTTTGAGCGTTACCTTACTCGTATTTAAAGTCATCCTATAGATAAAAAATATGTTTTAGTAATTATTTTAAACAACTTTTGTGGGGTTGATAAACAAGGGCTATTCAAAAAAGTTTGGATGGCAACGTTTCTCAAAAATCATAATTATGAGTATTCATATGACACTTAATGCATTCTTATAGCTGGCTTAGACTTAGGTAGGTTGAAACTAAGATTTTTAATAATTTTGTGAACTTTCCCGAGAAAAAAATGTGGTACGAGTACAATTTATTCCAACACACTTACAATAAAAATAACCTAGCTAATTACAAGCTTTTATCTACTTTCACCTGTCCCGTTGTAATGGAATTTTGCCAGTTAAATTTGACCCACTTTTCGGTTTTCGATTGAGCTGATATTTTGCACGAATATGCAAATCGCGTGACAATGCAATATTATGATGACGTGGAGCTGATCTTATGATGGAGCTGGAAGGTGGCCATAGGAACTCCGTAATAATAAATAAATAAATAAATATCAGACAACCTCACACAAATCACCCTAGTCCCAAATTAAGCTCAAGAAGGCTTGTGTTATGGGTACTAGGCGACGATATACATACTTTTATAGATAAATAAATACTTAAATACATAAAACATCCATGACCCAGGCACAAATATTCGTGTTCATCACACAAATATTTGCCCTTGCCGGGATTCGAACCCGGGACCGTCGGCTCAGTAGGCAGTTGCTTAACCACTGCGCCAACCGCGTCCTCAATAAAAAAGCAATCATATCGGGTCGGGCTCTTTAAAATCGTCTCTGTGAGCTATTGATAGATGTTCAAAGAAAAGTACAGTCGGCTATAAAAGCCTGTCACAAAAATGAAATTTTTGAAAAAAACTTATTTAATTTTAACTTTAGGATTGGCCACTGAACAATTAATATCGCCAGGCGACAACCAAAACTCACTAAAATTTCTGTTACTGCTTTTCAAAACCTCGTATCTAGTAAGTACATTGACACTGAAATACGAGCTTTGTTTTAAGTAGATATTTGAGTGCTTTTTGGTTGTCAACAGACGAATATAAATTGAGATACCAAGTCGTTCAAGTTTTCATTATAATACAATTCAGGGTTACCTTATACGTAATATAAATGAAATTAGATTTACATCATAATGTTTCACATGTAAATCGCTTTTTTTAAGATGATCCTTTGCAGGTGGGTCATCGTCAGATTTAGGTTCGCGTCTTTTCGGTGGACACGTACAAAGTTAAAGACTTTATGCCTAGTTTTCCGATCAAAATTATATTAGCATAAACGACGTTTCCCTTTCTATGGGCTTGCGTGTTGAAAACATGACTTATATGCACATACGCTGTTAACTATTGGCCACCGAAGAGACAACTTTTGTTTTTTGAACTGACAATGTCCCAGGTGGGCCTGCGTATGTGCGGCCCGTAACTGCATGTCTGAATATAGTCCCTACCTCAAAGAAGCAGAGACTTAGGTAAAGACATAGTTAAAGTAGAGACTTAGGTAAGTAAATCACAAGTTCCATTTATTATCCCTGTCACTTTTCATTACGTGTTGACTTGACTTTCACTTTAAGAAGCCACAATATTATAAGTCTGTAAAGAAATCTAAAGTAATTTTCTTAAAGATTACTTACGTTTCTGTCGCTTCATTTCAGAAGGCATGCATTTAGTGATATTAAGAGAATAAAAGGCCATTTTCGTTTTGCATATTCAAAACTCTATTTTAGCTAGAGGCACGTTGAAATGTTTTACATTTAAATTGTTGCAGACATTTTGAAGATTGCTACATGACTGGTTTAATTTAATATATATATTTTTGAATCGTACAAAGTAATTGAAATTGTGTCTTGTTTTTCTAATTTTGTGTAATTAAATTCAATTCGTGTAGCGTTCAATCGTAAATAACTACAATCGTTTTGTTAAAATTTACCTGTGTCATTCATATTTATCTTTTTCCTCATTTATTATATGGAGTTGTAGCTTAAAGTAAAAACAAAATAAAATTACATACAGAGAAACATAGAACGTCCTACTTTTTTGGATTATATTAAAAATAGTTCACCCGTCAATAAAACACATAGAAGGATATGTAGATATTTTAAAAAGCTTAATTTGATAGACATTGACATACGTATTAAGACATTTTGAGCACTGTGACGTTTAATATAACGGACATATAGGGTGGAAGTACTAGTACTCGACGCGGTACTAATACGCGTCACCATACTTTCAACTGCGATAAATAAGATAAGATTACGCGTTACTTTCATAGCAAATAGAATGAATACATGAGAAATGTTTGTAGCTATCGAATTTCACACGCAAAATAATAAAATATACAACCTGACTGCCTGCAAAAGCACGTGACATGTACTGGGACAATCCTATTGACTTACATTTCATTACATTACGAGATTTTTTTTATGATCATTACATGATATAAATACCATTTAATAAAGGTAAAAGTCATACCTCTCATAAGGGATGAATAAATTTGCGATAGACGTGTAAAACGTACTATTACGAAACATAAAATAAATATACGTCATATATTTGTGTCAGTAGCGATTTGTCAAGGATTTGTCATCAACCAAATTCAAAACATTGTTCACCGAAATGCTGCTCAATCCTTCGTTCTTCTTGGGAAATACCTAAATACTCAATCCTATTGAAAAAAAACTTGACTTTCATCACTGTGAATAGTTTTGGCTTTACTATGCAAAAAATTATTTGAATTTGCGGAATGTTTAGCCCTGTTTCCTCCTTGTTTACATCAGTGACATTCACTGGCTCTCAACGTCAGTTATCAAAAAATTGGGCAAGTGCGAGTCCGACTCGCGCGTTAAGGGTTCCGTACCATAATCTATAACAAGTTTGTTGTATGGGAGCCCCCTTAAATATTTATTTTATTTTATTTTTAGTATTTGTTGTTATAGCGGCAATAGAAATACATCATCTGTGAAAATTTCAACTGTCTATCACCGTTCTTGAGATACAGCCTGGTGACAGACGGACGGACGGACGGACGGACAGCGAAGTCTCAGTAATAGGGTCCCGTTTTTACCCTTTGAGTACGGACCCCTAAAAATTGTCGTTGCCAGTAAAATAAATTAGTAACACTAAAAATCCACAATACCTATGGCGTAGGAGGAACACTCTGTTGGGCTATAAGATACGGCCGTGTTATTTTTGGACATTGACTAGTTTGAGTAAAAATACGCCCGATACAACACACTTAATCACTTGACACCGGACCGGATAGATTCTTTCATAAATATCAGACAACCTCACACAAATCGATCTAGTCCCAAATTAAGCTCAAAAAGGCTTGTGTTATGGATACTACACGACGATATGCATACTTATATTGATAAATAAATACTTAAATACATAGAACAACCATGACCCAAAAAATATTCGAGTTCATCACACAAATATTTGCCCTGGCCGGGATTCGAGCCTGGGACCGCCAGCTCAGTAGCAGAGATGGGCATTATTCGAATAAATTTTTATTCGAATAATCATTCGAATAAAAAATTATTCGCGATTTTTTCATTCGCGAATAATTTATTCGCGGATGCTTTTATTCGCGAATTATTTATTCGACGAATAATTTATCGCGAATAATTTATTCGTCGAATGAATTGTCACGAATAATTTTGTCGCCCTAGTAAAAAGAAGTATAAGTCAGATTTACCCTAGCTTAAGGAGCTACCTGTGCCACAGGGCGGATACTGCCTTCTAAAAACTGAGTTTCGAATGTCAGTGATGATGATGATGATGATGATGGTGATGATGAAGATGGTGATGATGATGACGATGATGATGATGGTGATGATGTTGATGGTGATGATGATGATGATGATGGTGTTGATGATGATGGTGATGGTGATGATGATGATGCCACAGGGCGGATACTGCCTTCTAAAAACTGAGTTTCGAATGTCAGTGATGATGATGATGATGATGATGAATATGATGTTGATGAAGATGATGGTGATGATGATGGAGGTGATGATGGTGATGATGATGACGATGATCATCACCATCATCATCATCATCACCATCATTATCTCCATCATCATCATCATCATCATCATCATCATCATCATCATCATCATCATCATCACCATCGTCATCATCATCATCATCATCATCATCATCACCATCATCATCATCGCCATCATCATCATCGTCACCATCTTCACCATCATCATCATCGTCATCATCACCATCATCATCATCATCATCGCCATCATCATCGTCACCATCATCACCATCATCATCGTCATCATCACCATCATCATCATCATCATTATCATCCTCATCATCATCATCATCATCATCATCACTGACATTCGAAACTCAGTTTTTAGAAGGCAGTATCCGCCCTGTGGCACAGGTAGTATAATAAACGAGGGATTAGCGAAAGGCTCCTTAACCTTTTGAGCGCCACAGTCGGCTGTGGCCGTCAACAAAAAATCGTGCCCCTGACGCCACGTCGGCCACAGCCGTCCAATTTTCAATCTGACATACTTCTTTTTACTAGGGCCACAGAATTATTCGTGACGATTCATTCGACGAATAAATTATTCGCGATAAATTATTCGACGAATAATTTATTCGAATGACGAATAATCATTCGTGGTTTTCATTCGTCATTCGCGAATAATTTGGTTATTCTTATTCGTTATTCGTCATTCGAATAAATTTTGCCCATCTCTGCTCAGTAGGCAGTTGCTTAACCACTGCGCCAAACGTGTCGTCAAATAGTGTCAGAAGACACCGCATAATTATTTTCCATACAGTTTCAGTCATTCGAATAGTTTAGTTTTGGAAGAGGAATCAATTGAGAACGAAATCTCGATTCGTATGGATTTAACTCTGTTATTTATTTCCTCTTAACGAAAGTCTGCAAACCAGTAACGTCATTTAACTAGGTACATTTACCTGTGCTAACTCGGGCTACATATTATACTAAAGTGATGTAGCAAAATATTTTATCGACGAAAAATATGTCGATATTACTGTCAACATCTAAATGTTATTCAACAGAAATAAAAATCATTTATTTTCTCTTCATTTTAAAATAAAAACAATTACAAATCAAACCTTTTAATTATTTATTTTAAAATACTAAACAATAAAAATATTTTTTCCATATTCGTCGGTATTAAAGATTGCCGTTTAGATGAAAATATCCACTATATGAGGCATGATATCGAACCATTTTAAAGTTCCTAATCGAAATGTATCGACAACACACATGTATTTAATCATCGACATCTTTTTTATCGATATCAAATCCCTAGAACGTGCCCCGAGTTAGCACAGGTATAACGTACCTAATATACCTATACGTTATAAATATACCTATACGTTAAATGGCGTACTATGATAGACCGAACGGAACATTAGACAGCCCGCCATAAATTTGGTGTCAACTGATATGTCGTTAGCGCCCTGCGTACAACATGCTGGGCGAATATTGATTAATGTGTTAAGTTATACTCCAAGATAGTGACGTATTTAGCTGGTAGTTGTTAACTGTCACTATCTGAAGTGCCACTCAAACTTGCGTGTGGAGTTGTAGCGTTTCAAACACCACTCAAATTTTACCCCTCAGTTGTTGAATCGGGGAGCTTATTATATCCTAAAACTGAAGATCAGGATCTTAAATAGACCTTTAGTTACAACTAGAATGTCCCTTTATCGTCCGCGGTGGTAGTAAAAGTACGCATCGAGAGTTTCTTACACACTATAAAAAATACGCAAGTGCTCTGACGAATGAATGGTGATTAAAAATCTACCCGAATTAACTCGGATAGGGACATTTGTGGAATTTCTAATGCAAAAAACGATAGAATGCGAGTCGCTTTTGGGCACTGAGGGTTCCGTACAAACCGGATTGATGGACAAAGTTACCTTTACCGTGACAAAATTGTTATCCCCATTCATCGATATAGGTCGTGGCTAGTTTAGTAATTGCAAATAAGAATGTAATCACAAAAAAAAACTTTTATTACAATATAGGTACTTTTTCTTTTTGATTTTGTACTTTTTTCTTTACTTGTGCAACTTGATGTTGCTACTCGCCAAATTTCAAGATTCTAGGTCAACGGAAAGCATCCAATAGATTTTGATTCCCTCGCAAATGTGCGAGTTGACACATGCAGTAAAAACGCTCTTATTTTTTGATTGCGTTGACTAAGAAGTTTGATTTTCCTTATTCAAGAAATTGCAGAAACTAGTGCCTACGCCACATTTTGGGATTTAGATAGCCGACCCCGATTGAGAATTCATTATCTACAAAGATATGGGACAAAGGCTAGGAGGATGATGATTCAAGACATTGCAAACTTCTGTCCGTTTCAAATATTAGACATTCATTTCAGCTCGACACCTCCACGCGTTACTGAGAAAAAGGGCCTTGACAGACGGACAACAAAGTGATCGTAAACGGGTTTCGTTTTTGCGTACTGAGTTACGGAATCCTAAAAATAAATTGAATATTAGTAAAGTAAGAATTTCTAAACAGGGTAAAGGATGTGAAATTCGACAACTGATACTAAAAATAAACTACGTATATTTAAATGTAAAATTATTATGAATTAACAAGTGAGTGTGTACGTATTAATAGC
The DNA here is from genome assembly GCA_932273695.1 of Apotomis betuletana. Classification (NCBI taxonomy): domain Eukaryota; kingdom Metazoa; phylum Arthropoda; class Insecta; order Lepidoptera; family Tortricidae; genus Apotomis; species Apotomis betuletana. The sequence goes on along the minus strand of OW026303.1, from coordinate 3,972,829 downwards.
AATTAATACCTTAAAAGGTTTTCGATATTCGTAGTAGTAATATGACGCTGTAAATATTAAAAAAGTTTGAGTAGTAAACTTTTGATGCCCAATAAAATAGGGGTTAGAGAATTAGCAAATATATTTAGAAACGTCGTTAATAGTTACCCACAACGGATGGGATGGGATGGAGGCGGGATTTTTTGCGATAGAACAAAAAACTAGTGGACCAATTCTGATGCCATTTTTGCATTTTACGGCTATAGATAATATAAGTAACGTCAGAGATTTTTTTATATGGTATATGATTGGCATGCCTGTGCTAACTGGGGCAAGTTCATATGGATTTAATATCGATAAAAAGATATCTCATTGAATACTGAACCAACACCAAAAATACTGGGAAGACATAGGAACGTGTAGACAGACGAAAGAAATTCTTCCGAATAGGAACCACAAACTCACCACAATCTTACTGAGAATCCACAGGAACCAACTACGCAAAATAGTAGGAATAATAACGGGACATAATACTCTGAACAAACACCTTTTCAATTTAGGGATAACAGATAGCCCTCTATGCAGGGCATGCATGGAAGCAGAAGAAACCAGCAAACATATTCTACTAGATTGCAAACAGGTAGAAGTATACAGGACGAAGTACCTAGGTTCCCCAAGTACCGTACACGACGCCACAAGCAACATTAAAGCTTTGATAAGGTTTGTCGAGGAGTTGGGGTGGTTGGAGTAGCGCTACCCCCTTTTCACGCAAAATAGGCACGTTGGATGTCGACTTGCGGAAAATGCCCAGCGCAACTAACTAACTATCTCATTGAATATTCTCGATTACTATAAAAAAGTTCGATATCATGTCTGATAAAGTGGATATTTTCATCTAGACGGCAATATTTTATACCGACAAATATGGGAAAAATAAAATAACGAATATTAATATACGTTTTATTGTTTTTATTTTAAAATGAAAAGAAAAAAAATATGTCGATTAACATTTAGGTCTTGACAGTAACACTGATATATTTATTGTCGATAAAATATTTTGCTACATCACTTTCGTATCGCCCCGAGTTATCCCAGGTATGGATTGGGATGTTATAATTGTGAAGTTCTTTGTTTACTTGGTAAACAGCACCCAGCCTGTATAAACTGCGAAGTCCAAGACGGAAATCGAAGTTCCTTAATTCCGCGCCAAAGGTTGTCGTCGGGATCCAATCGTTTCTTTCTCTGTTTCAGAATCGCAACAAGGGGCGACCGAGTCGAAAACGTCAGGTCCTAGATATCGCTAGATAGACGAAGTGCGGAAGAATCTGTGCGCCCTAAATATCCCTAACTGGCGGAAAAGGCGCAAAATAGAGAAGTATGGCGTTCTCTTGTATCAGAGGCCAAGATTTTCTTTGGGTCACTTAGCCAGACTAGTAAGTAAGTTAATGTTTTATGATTGCAGACCACCAGAGGCTGCTGTGATACACAAAACTGCGCGGTAAAAAAACCTATTATAAAGTTGTTGACTACAAATTATATTTCATTTCATGTAAGTATATAGGTAACTGGGTGAGAACTGGAGTAATTAAAACTTTCGTGAGACTTATTTAATTATTGTACTAAGCGGTTTACATTCACGTGAAATTGTCAGGAACGGCCCGATATGTTTCGAACTGACGAGGTTGCAGCGGCGGTGTACGGGCAACCGTCCCTGATAAAGAGCTCCATACGAGTTCCAAACATGTCGGGCCGTTCCTGACAATTTCACGCGAGTGTAAACCGCTTAATACGAGAACTGGAGTCGTTGTTCATTTACGAGTATATAATTTTAGTCACCTGCGCGTTCAGTCCCGTCACGACTAATTATGTTTCATACTCGTTAACTTGAAATATTGCAATTAAGATCACAATGTGACAACTTCAGCTCCGTTACTCTTTAAGATGTTTTAACATCAAAGCTACGTATATACGTGAGCACTGAGAATGAGATGAATTAGATAAAGAAACTTCGTGTAGCAACGTTGAATTCCTTTCATTTTGGCAGTAAGAAAATATATTGAAAATGTAGTGTAAATATCACCGTGGAGTTTAAAGTGGGCTCAAACAATAGCACAGTTAGAGTACGACTTGCACTAAAAGACTCGAACACTGAAAAGAGACTCGAGGCGACACTCACTTAATTCGCGAGACTTGCTTAGTTAGAAGTTAATGTTATGCAAAATATGGAAGGATACAGGGTGTTATCGGGTTTATCGGTTAGTATACTGTTAGTGTGGCTGGACGATGGTTTTGTAATTATAACAGACATCAAGGGGCTATGGACTGGTCTTGAGGTGCGTCTTTTGTGTTGCCCTGGAGATGTTAAAAATATAAGTGTTAATCGCTTTCGTGCATTTGGTGTGACGGGACGATGGGATTACATTAACTCGCAATTACAAAGCTACTTTTACTGTTCATATATACCTATGTAATATTCCTCACTTTTACGACGTGGCTTAAAGGCCTCTGTAGCCAGGCCATAAAATAAAAAAAGCCATATTTCTGCCTAAATAGGTCTCTCCCGGTAAATCCAAAATAATCTCACTTGGGTTTAGTTGGCCGTTGCGATGCCTGTACAAGGCGGGAACAAACATTTTTATTATTTCAATTAATTGTAGCTAATAAATCTTAACTTTTTTCTAGGAATGGGGGATGTATCGAAACGGTCTGACACAGAATCCGTTTCCTTCCCATTCAGTTCCTGAAATATTGTAAAGATTATTTTAGTTTTGTAGTAGCTCAGAATAAAGACGCTGGTAGTAGGAAACAGGCGAGAACGTAACCTCGATTTGTATAACTAACCCGATTACGTTAAATACCTCATTTGTTTTCGGATACAAAATGAGGTAGGTGCTTTGGCGTCGTCGCCATAGTGACCAGGCATAAACTGAGAAGAAACACGGGTTTAAGGAGAGGCCTATATCCAGCAGACCACGAAAGTACGACTCGTCAGATCCTTGGTATTTCCCGTGTTTTTATACGCCGGAAGACATGGACTTCAAACTTAGGACTGAGGGTTAAAAACCATTTCTTCACTTAGGTACAGTCAACCAATTTGATTCCTAGCCCATTTCGTACCTTGTCACAGTGAACGTCAATATGAAAGCCGCTTGAAATCTCATATTATGGTTCTATAGTGGCCTAGAAATCAAACGTACAAAGCAAAATCTTCATAGAATTAAGGTAAGACAAACGTTTAACATACCTTTCTTTGAATTTACAAACATTATTTCAGTCTGACGGTTTTACATCCTAATAAGTGTTCTAATAGGGAAACAATTTAAATTTGCCATTCAAACAGCATTTAGAGCGTTTTTGTATTTCCAGTTAATAAGCGTTCAATTTACCAAAGCGATCAATTGACTTTGAAATGGTTAATGGAAAATTTATTTTGTTTGTTCGTAATATTTATTTTGCAAATGTTATTATTATAGATATTATTCTACAATTGATGTACCGCCATTAGTATGCACTAACACCACTGCTAGTTATCTAGGCTAGATGTGCGTAAAAAGATCCTTGTAATGGCTCAGTTTCATTGGTCGTTAACTCGGTTGATATACAGCATGCGGGGCCCGCAGACAGTATAACGACCAGTGAAACTCACAAGTCGATAACTCGGTCGACATACGGCATGCGGGGACACCCGCAGACGGTACAACGACCAGTGAAACTCACAAGTCGATAACTCGGTCGATATACGGCATGCGTGGACACCCGCAGACGGTACAACGACCAGTGAAACTCACAAGTCGATAACTCGGTCGACATACGGCATGCGGGGACACCCGCAGACGGTACAACGACCAGTGAAACTCACAAGTCGATAACTCGGTCGACATACGGCATGCAGGAACTCCCGCAGACGGTACAACGACCAGTGAAACTCACAAGTCGATAACTCGGTCGACATACGACATGCGGGGACTCCCGCAGACAGTATAACGACCAGTGAAACTCACAAGTCGATAACTCGGTCGACATACGGCATGCGGGGACTCCCGCAGACGGTATAACGACCAGTGAAACTCATAATCGCATGCGTTATGGAAATCTACCGCACCCCGCATGCGGGACCTATGGCATGCGTTCTGGAAATCTACCGCTCCCCGCATGCGGGCCCCCTATCGACCAATGAAACTGAGCCACATGGGTGTCTAAGGAAGAAACTTCATTGAGTTAAAATTTAGTTTTAATTGAGTTTCTTTTACTTGTATGATAAAATTTTGGTACGAGCGGGTACAATGGCACAAAAATGCAAAAATGGGTTTGAAAGCCACGTGTAACTACTATTTGTAGCTTCGGAACGAATTTCTATTTTGAGCGACACTGATTTCAACTCAAACATGTCGGGGTATCCTCAAACACATCAATTTTCGTGATCCTATCAAGCTGGTTTCAGAATCTAAAAAGTAAAAAAGGAATAGGTTTGTGCATGAAATTGGCTTTGCAGCTTCATAAAAACTGGATTCTTTGACAAACAAGATTGTCAAAGAGTGAGTGATATAGTATGACCTATCTATTTCATGTACGTGGTCGAGATTTGTTTTTTTTTTATTTAACCCGGATTTATAGGAAAGTTCAGCGTGGTGTTGCCCCCAACTAGGTGGACGGATGACCTCGTTAGGGTAGTGGGGAGTCAATGAACGCGGTCTGCATAGGATCGCATTTTGTGACGAGCTATAGGGAATGCCTACGTTCAGCAGTGTGGATGTCACCCATTCATTTCTGCGTCACTTCGTTATACGAAAACACTTATAAGCTGTGAGCTTTTCCAGCGTTCGGGTCCGCATGAAATCTTTCTATGTATACCTATATCAGATATAGCTCACAGCCTGTAAGTGTTTTGGTATAACCAAGTGTGAAGCAAAAAAATATTTTCCTTTCGTTCGTCTTATGTCAGCTCGTGTATACATTCATACGGAATCCCGTCGTCGTACTGAACTCGATGACAAGAGGGATGAGCTGAAAGCCCGACCACCAGCGGCGATCAGCTATAATTATGTTAATGGTGTTCTCTCGTGCCCGTTGTGCTCACGGGTCTTTAATAACAAGATCGGCTACGTTAGCCACAGGAGAGCACACGAACGCCAACAAAAAGCTGAAGCAGTCGTCGTGACCGAAAACGGTCAGGAGGATATATATATATACCATGGTAGGCCCTGTAACAGGAGCAGTAAATTAAAACATAGATTCTACCCCACAAACTGAACAAAAATATATATAATAAATAACTCAATTAGGTATAATGTAAACCTGTAAAATAAAGTTTATTTAAAGAAGCAATGTATTGCGAAACATTTGATATTTTAGTAAGGTGACAGCACAGACCACCCCTTGTTGTCTGTGGGTGACAGCTATGTCAATGCTAAGGCGAAGTCAATGTTGGACGGCGTACATTGAAAATGCTATTTACTTTGTTTGAAAAATGAACATATGAAAACAGTATTTTTAATAAAGTTTCTGAATAGATGTTGTTCAGTTTGACGAATAAAATTTATATTTAAATTTTTTGCTCCTGTTACAGCCACATGGTATATGTATATCGCCGGTCCCTAGTAAAAAAGTCGGATCTACAAAATTGTCATTTTCGTTTTATTGCGTTAATGCTTATTAAATACATTAATCTTTAATCGTACATTTACAGATTTTTCAAAATTTCATTCTTTTCACGAAAAATCACTGTCAAAAATGTCGTATCTTATACAGCATCCATTTAATATTGTCAGATGTGTTACTTCCGACTATGTTAACCGGGTTAGCTGAAAAGTTTTGTGTAGTATGTGGCACTTCCGACATTACTATTCGGAATTTTAAGGGTACCTTATGTCGTATGTACTACTTACGACATTTTATTACGGAATATAAATTGTATCTTATGTCGTATGTGACACATCCGATGTTTTTTGCCGGAAAATATATTCCAACTTTGGTCGCATGTAACATATCCGACATTTTTTCACGGAAAAAAAATTGCAGTGTATGTCGTAACTATCACAATATCTTTGGATGCTTTAAATTTTGTCTTATTGTTTGAATATTGCAATCAACAGTTTGAATGAAATTGGGTATTTAGTAAACTTATTGATGGTTTCAAACGATAAATAATAATTGGGAGACGTTTATAGTGAATGTGACAACTTCAACCAAGCTCCTGATAAAAAAAAAACGTCTGACTTCTGGTTCTTCTGAAGGAAAATAACCAGAATAAGAACATAATGAGATAACGATTACTCGTGGCAATGCCGAGACCATTTCAGAATGTGTGCAGAAATTAAATATACAGTTAAATATATTATAAGTAAAGACTCAGGACTTCTTCTTTAGTCGACCACATATTCCTGAGAATCGTGATCACTAGATTGCATATCCCTTGTCACTTTTCTCTACTGGTCTCAATTGATCGTCGCCCTCACCGCCCGCTTGATATTTATCTTACTTTTGGTCAGTTTATCTAACTCTGTAGGAATCTAAGCTCTTTACCCCACGGTGAGAGTGGAACTAATCTTTCGAAAGAACAAGAAATATCCAATGGTGCTTTCGAACTCATAAATTAAATAAGAGGCGATAAGTATGTTTCTGCATTCCCCTGACGATGCTACTCATTACCAAAGGTTCAACAATAGATCTCAGTCTTTAATTCGTGATTTGCACCAGTCCAATTGCAACGTGTTTCTAGGCGAGGTTGAGATGTTTTACAAACAGCTCCAAAGGCCAGGTTAACCCAACACTTATTTGAATAAATCCTAGATAGCAACCTATACGAGGTTGGTATGGCTATCAAATAACTTAAAAATGCAGTGGATGATGCTGGAGCGATGTCTAAGATTCTGAAAGCAGCATGGTAAAATGGTAAAGAAAACCCTGTAGAATTTATTAAATCATGTTATAATCGAGGGCAAAACGATAGGAGCATGGCCGAAAAGTGTGGAATGTATACTGCTCATCTTCAGGGAGGTTTATATGACCCTTCTTATAAATTACAGACCCATCGCGCTTATGAATCATGACTATAACCTGTGTAGTCGACACTCTTATCACGAACCGTCTCGCACGCAGGTTTGACGACTTTCAGCCCCCCAACGCTGGTTACCGCTAACCCTAGGTACCGTAAACCACGTCCATATGTATATTTATGTACTTCCATTTCTTTGTACTATGAAAAGGCTCTCGATTCGACTACGACTTAGTTAGACGGTGCTGCGGTTTCTCAAGTAGTACTAATATCTCCAAAAAATTTCACAGCTGCATAAAAAGATTAATTCATTTTTTTGGTTTTGGACGGACTAGTATCAATATCAAAAGCAAAGACGTCAGCCACCTTCTCTCTTCTGATGATATCGTCGTAGTAAATGACTAGTCATTGCTGAGGCTCTCGAAGATCTTGGAAAAATGCTCAAAGACTTCAGTCGTCTCCCAATAAGTGTATCTTAAAATGAACATTAAAAGACAAAAATTATGTTAATATTTTTTTTGATATCAAACTAACATATGTAATTAAAAAACAATATTTATAAATTTTATTATACTGGGTAAAACTGCGGATTTTTATACCACTAAAATGTCGTATCTCACCACAAAACACTGTGTACAATCCAAATATAATTGTAGTAAGTGACACTTGCGACATAAATAATAATACAATATCCGATTATAAAAGTCGTTAGTGCCACATCCGACTAATTACTGCGAACCATATCATGCAAAAAAGCCGTATGTGGCAGTTACGACAGGATATCGGATGACAATTTCCAGGTAAAAAGATAACATGTCTTATTTCTGGCATTTCTAATAAATAATTTATAGTTTTATTTACACATACTCTAAAAGTACTTAATAATAGTAACTTTGGCCAAATTTCGTAACAATAGGACTTAAATTGACAATTTTATACACAAAAACGTCTTTAAAAAACTTTAACTGCCTCTCCTGGAAAGTAGTCATTTTGCAGATCCGACTTTTTTACTAGGGACCGGCGATATACATTCATACGGTAATGGATTTGCTTGTTTATGGTGGCTAACATGCATTTAAAGAGAAAAGGGAGCGTCACTCGGGACGATTTCTCATTATGCGATATCGTTCCCATTCCCGGCGTTATTCCAAACTGATTAATGACGATGACGCCAGCTTATTGACGTGTTTTAAAATCTGTTCATTTCAAAATTTGACACTTGCGTGTGTCTATAGTAAAATTGTATTCAGGTACTTATTTGAAGCATCATTTTCCAAAAATACGTTATACTGTAACTTAAACTTGCAAATCGGATATGAGTTAAACAACAAGGAGTTTAAAAGAAAGTTTTAAGTCTTTCATAATTTAAGGTTTAACATTAGCATAAAAATAAGTTGGGTAAGTATAGTTTTTAATAATATTCATAGCCCTAGGTTTGTAAGTTTAGAAAGCCCAAATAATAAAAAGATTGCATTTCACCTTCAAATATTTTATAGATTAACTATACCTTACCTTAAATATAAAAAAAAGAAGATTCTTCATAGCGTCGAAAATAATTTTATATATATATACATATTATGTAGGTAAAGAAGAAGATTCTTAATAGACTTCCACAACAAAGCGGTTGCTTTCTGTAACCGTCTTTCGGTTGAAGTGCCCGTTTATAGTACAATCCGTGTGGTTTTATTTGATAGCAATACTGAATATAAAAATGCGAGCTGGCTTCTCTACACCCGTGGAGAATTCTCAGTGGCATCGTTAGCGACGTACTCGTTGTGGCAGCGGCACCTTTTTAGTATAATCTGCTTTTATATTTGTGAATCTCGACAATGTTTTTGATCACGGGTAAGCCTTTGATCGGACGTAGATAGTGACTTAGCAATCTTAGCATATTTCACGTCTTAATTATTCCAATTACGCTTTACTTCATTATTTATTTAGAGATCTTCTTCTTCGTTACACTCTTTACAGGGGGTCGCAAGCATTATGGACTTGAAGAGTTCTGATCCGTTTGACAATACGCCACTCGTCTCGTACAGCCATTTACCATGGGCAATATTGACGGTAGTCGACACATGGATCTGGATTTGATCTGGTCGGTCCATCTCACCGGCGATCTTCCTCTAGCTCTGACATCTTCCACTATCCCTTGAACAACGAGGTGTTCTATGGACGTTCCGTCTTGCCGAGACACGTGTCCAAAGAAATTGAGGATGCGGGTTTTGACCACAGAGAGCAGGCGCTCTTTATTTCCAATCTCCTCAAGAGTTGAGACGTTGGTCCGGAACTCAGTCCACGATACACCAAGCACCCGGTCACCAGCACCAACATCTCCAGTACATTCACTTTCTGTCTTCGGTTGCTCTTAATGTCCATGTCTCAGCATCATTCAGAAATATGGGAAATAAGGCCTGATTCGTAACGGATTTGCCAAATTCAAAATGCATCAGCATCTAGCTGTAAAGACGGGTATCCTGCTTTTTGCCGTCTATTTAATATATCAAATTTAAAACATAACATACTCAAATCCTCACCAAATAAATACGAGAAAAGCACACAGTATATTAAAAATTAAAAGTAATATTGCCGTAATTTGTAATATCGTCGTGTATATTTTATTGTTGAGTTTTTCTTAAGCACTGTTAGATTTGTATTTGTAACCTGTGAACTACTGTGAAGCACTTGCTTTGGAAGTTGATGGACGGTGGGGATCCGAGCAAGATTCTTTACGCCAATAGTTTCGGTAAAATTTCAATATGTATAATATGTCCTTTTTCGTTTTAATGCAGGCTTTTAGCACTGAGTAAATACTCCCAATTGGGCTTGACTTTCTTGTTTTTGATATTTCTATAAAACTGTAAGACAACATTATGTATTCTCCACACAACAAATTTACATGTTGGTACGTGAATTGTGAAAACTTCCAACTTTTTAAATTTTAAATTTTTTTCAGCGTCCTCGTTCAGAAATTACATTCTTATGTTCCAACTTTTATTACAAATAAACATTAAAATTTGTGTTGTATTTAATTCATAAACTAGTCAAAATATATAAATGAAACTGGAATACTATGAATATTTTGAATAAACCATACGATTATTCAACATAAATTAAAGTGTCGAAAATAAAAACTTAAAAATCGGTAACCACAAATCAGGTTTCTGAACGTGATATTGTATGTGTATTTTTTTAATAAAAGACGTATTCAAACGTACAGTACTGTATGTACATTTTAGCCGACCTGACTAGATTGCCCTTTATTAGCGTGCGCAAGATTTATCGACTGATGAAATCAGTCACGAGTTGTAGGAGTTTTAAATATAATAATTTACATGGACCACAGAGAATCAAAATCATCGTGTTCGAAATTCAAATGACTTGCACGCTAGCGGAAAAAAATTACTTTTACACGCAGATTTCGCGCTATAAACGGAGGTTTTCCGAGCCAGTGAGGTGAAAAAGTTATTTCCCTATTTTCCCTAGTTGTCTTTATACACTAACATGAACTTTTAAGTGATTTATACTGTATAATTCCAAAGGCGACTGCTATCAGTTCTGAAAGTATTACATCTCAGTGCACGAGTCTAACTTGCACCTGACCGAATTTATTTATTCCGTTGAATGAAACATAATTATAGCTAAACTCACCTTGTAAGAATGGTATTAGTTTGCACAGCGCTGCCCCGAAGAGGAACCTACGATAAATCTGGCCGACGAGTGTGAACGGGAGGCAGAACACGCCCAGCAAGAAGTCGGAGATTGCCTGAAAATAAAACAAATTGAGAATTATGCATATCATAACACAGAGTAGGAAAATAACAATAATTTAGACGTGTAATCTAAAATTGAGCGTTGAGGTACGAATTTCAAAAGCGGCAATATCAAAATGGCGGTTATAAATAAATATGATTGTCCTGTACCTTTGCCATGGAGCTATTAAGTGTACTGTATAGTACTTGCCAGTTCCATGATCTTTGCGTGATGACGTAATAAAAAAGATTTTATGAATTATGGGTGGTATAATTCAGTAAGATTAGCTGAAAATTTGGCAAAATGAAAGGACAACTTTTATCTATTAGGATATGTAGGTTATAGAGCCAAGTTTAATTTTATCTACTCTCCCCCCCTCTCAGGGGTGAGCGTCACCCCCCTGCGCCCTCGAATGTGTCCCGGAGCGCGGTATTTTCCACTTTAAAAGAAAACAGTGTACGATACATACAAAGTGTATAGGAACGAAATAATCCTGAATAAATTTACTATAAACCTTTTATACATACAAAAGCGATAGCACTTATACAATCAGCGCAATCTGTTACCAAATACTAACGTTTTTAATTATTGATCTTTTTTTTCTGCTAAAAGGTTAGTTATCTCAAAAACTGCACACTTCTCGGCCAAAATATGTATGACAAAAGTAAAGAATGGACAATGTTCTTTCTAAAAATGTATAATTTATTTCTGTTACTGTTTAATTTACCGTTGCAATGCTATTTTTAAAATTTAAGTCATTTGGCCATTATGCGAAATATAAATATACGTACTAGTTAAACGGTGTTACTTGCAACACCATAGACTTGTTATATGTTTTTCTGTAATCTACAAGTATTGAACTATATCCTGTATTTTTTTTATTTTTTTTGACTTACTATTTTAGGAAATAAGGGGTGTGTGGGGAAATCGTCAAGTTTTGCTCGTTTTCGTAAATAACTTCAAAACCGTTTAGTTTTGAATTATTAAATATATATATTTGAGATATTCATAATGTACTCTTTCATTTGATATGTCACACGATATACTTTGCTATTTTTTTTTCTAATTTACCCCTCAAATCTGGCCCCCATGTTTCAAATTACTTGATTTACTTTACGTTACGTTACATTTCCATATTTGGGTCATCAATTTACATACGTGTACTAAATTTCAACTCAATCGGTCCAGTAGTTTCGGAGAAGATTCGCTATGATTATAGTAGGATCCCTCGTGTGTCTGTGTCAGTCCGTCCGTCGGTCATAGCCAATTTGCTCCGAAACTACTGGACCGATTGAGTTGAAATTTTGTACACGTATGTAAATTGATGACCCAAACATGGACGTGTAACGTAACGTAACGCAAATAAATAAATTTTGACATGAGGGCCAGTTTAGGGAGCAAAATAGAAAAAAAAATGGCATAGTATATCGTGTGACATATCAAATGAAAGGGTACATTATGAACATCTCAAATATATGTATTATATAATTCTAAATTAAACGGTTTTGAAGTTATTTACGAAAATGAGCAAAACTTGACGATTTCCTCACACACCCCTTATTTCCTAAAATGGTGAGGCTAAAAAAAAAAAAATACAGAATATAGTTCAATACTTGTAGATTACAGAAAAACATATAAGAAGTCTATGGTATTGCAAGTAAAACCGTTTAACTAGTACGAATATTTATATTTCGCATAATGGCCAAATTACATAAATTTTAAAAATAGCATTGCAACGGTACATGAAAGAGAAACAGAAATAAATTATACATTTTTAGAAAGAACATTGTCCATTCTTTACTTTTGTCATACATATTTTGGCCGAGAAGTGTGCAGTTTTTGAGATAACTAACCTTTAAGCAGAAAAAAAAGATCAATAATTAAAAACGTTAGTATTTGGTAACAGATTGCGCCGATTCTATAAGTGATATCGCTTTTGTATGTATAAAAGGTTTATAGTAAATTTATTCAGGATTATTTCGTTCCTATACACTTTGTATGTAGCGTACACGGTTTTCTTTTAAAGTGGAAAATACCGCGCTCCGGGACACATTCGAGGTCGCGGGGGGGTGACGCTCACCCCTGAGAGGGGGGGAGAGTAGATAAAATTAAACTTGGCTCTATAACCTACATATCCTGATAGATAAAAGTTGTCCTTTAATTTTGCCAAATTTTCCATATATTGCAATCTAATTTTCTTGGATTAGTATAGGAAATGCCAATTTGAATAATCTAGTCATCACGCTCTCAACGACGACATGTTTGCTGGAGCCTCCCGGTCTTAGTCGGACTGATGGGAAGAGACCTGATGTTGTGACCTTGGTGCCCTGGCAGAGAGGCAAGTGCCTACTGTGGGACGATACATGCGTCAGCACTTTTGCCGCTTCGCACCTTGGTCGCACGACCAGGTCTGCAGGGGCAGCTGCTGAGATAGCTGCCTGTAGGAAGGGGACAAGTACACTCGGTACTTGCTAGTAATTATATATTTGTCCCGTTCGCTGTGGAGACGACTGGTTGTTGGGGGTCCGAAGCGAGAGCTTTTATCGCGGAGATTGGACGGCGTTTACGCGAGAGAGTAGACCCTCGTTCCGGGTCATTCCTGGTGCAAAGGTTGTCCATCGCGATTCAGCGCGGTAATGCGGCGAGCGTCATGGGAACCTTCGCACCGGGAATGACACGGGGCGGGTTCGACTAGTGCCTAAGGTAAAGATACATGATGGATAATTGTATTTATTTATTTTAAAATTGTGTTTTTTTCTTTGACATATAATAAACATAATTTGGTTAAATTTAATTTATATGTATAATATCATGTGAAGCAATGTAATATAATGTGATGTAAGTTAATGTAATGTATTTGAATAATAAAAGCATTTCTAATGAATTATTTATACTAAGATTTATCTTCAGAGAACTTTTTATGTATTTTTATAACAACTTCCTAAAAGCCCTTTTATAAGAACTTGAAATAACACGAGACCTACAAATTTTCTTTGAAATTATTCAGCAGATAATTTCAGCAACTTGTTGATTTCTCTCGAGGATAAAAGTAAGTTTTCAAACAATTTCACAATACAAATACGTCACATCAGACTGGGGTTTTTCGCCTGGGGCAAAGGAACAACTCGAGAAAAAGTAAATAAACAAAGAATAGGGATGATGGCTGATGTTGAATTAGAAAGCCCACTCCAAATTTCGGATTTTTAGTGGTACTGATTTAATTTAAAGGCTATTGCACTAATTGGCTAAATTTAGCATCCTAAGTGAGGGATGCAGCAATACGAAGGTGTGAGATGGAGTTATCTCCATGCGTGTCTTACATATTGCTGCATCCCTCTTGTTAGTGACTGATTTAGGAAAGTGTAATGCGGCTATTACTGGCAACGATAAGTTTCGTAACTGACTTTGAAAGTCAGTGATGTAAACAAAGAGGAAACAAGACTAAGTGTTCCACAAATTTCAAGTCATTTTTGCATAATAAAGCCAAAACTATCCACAATGACGGAAGTCAAGTTCTTTTCAATGGGATTCAGAATTTATTTCGGAAGAAGAACGAAGGATTTAACAGCATTCCGGTAAACAATGTTCTGAATTTAGTTGATGACATAGATATATATATTACTTCGTAAAGATAGGCCCAACGCTCAAGAGTAATTCGTCCAATGCGGTGGTCCTAAAATGGCAATTTAGCACCACCGTGCCCTTAGTCTGTGACAGGACGCCGTACCGTTCAGTTGTCAGTGTGCCAGAGCCGACTCGACTGCCTCAAAATGCCCAGTTGCGCAGTAAAAGGCTGCTAAAATTATATATATATAAAAACATGGGATATCGTATCATCGGAAAGTATCGTCCGTTTTTTTTATCGCTTAGTAACACATTTTCGAAATATTTATTTTGTTACCTAGCGCCATTGCGTTTTGTCAGTTAGTTCGCAGCCGCTAGTCAATCAGAAGTAACCTTGTAAGGGCGTCATTTTTATACTGGTGTATGAACTATGAACCAATGACTATGGACATTGTTTGATAATATATAACTATACATTTGATTATTTATGTTTCTTATATTTTTTTATAATAATAATTACCTTTAGAAAAGTACTTTGGTTTGGAATAGCTATGTTTTTTTACTAACTTGTGTGGGTCCAATCATGCAATTAAATTTTGAACTAGTTATCTTTAGTTAACCGACATCAATTGTTAAATACTTAAGTATGTATAGTATATGTATGTTTGGTGACTTCGGATTATTACGATACCCTGACGAAGATACCCTGCTGTTAACGATGGAGCTAGAAGATAAATAAATATGTCGGAGACGGTCATGAGTATGGAAGCTCAACGAAGCCAGCGCGCCATCGGAAGGCGACAGTAGCGCCCCCTTGAACCTGTTTTGGCGCGCTAGACAGAGTCTTGGCGGTTCACTCAGCGAACGCCCACCGACACTTCACTCTGGGTCGCCGTTGAGTGCACTACTGCCTTGGAACTGTCCCGTTTCGTTGTGCTATACCAAGTTAGAATCAGTGAAACGTTATAACTCAACAATACAGTGTTAATTTAATAAAGACTATTGTGAGACTTTGATAACCTAGCTTACAGACCTCTGTGCCAGGAACTGTTATTTTGTGCTTCAGTGTATAAGGAATAAATCAAGTTAATTGCATCCGTAGTGTTTCATCTTACTCACAACTACCTCCTCGTCCACAACTATGTCGAATAGCTCATCTAATGTGCCACACACGGCACCGGCCATCCAGACCTGTCCCCGACATCAGAAGTTGGGATGGTATCTACGGCCCATGAGCGAATACGAAGAATGATGGAATTCGAAGCGAATAAAACGGAAGAAAAAGTTTGTGATTACTCTTTGAAATACAACGAACTTGACATCACTAAATCAAGGAACAGGAGCTACAAGCGTTTCCGTTATTGAAACTCAAGCTAACACCGTCACGGAGACCTACAAAAACGTATGAAAACAAATGAAGATTGCTCTGTTTAAATTGTTTTCATTGCGAGAGAAACGGACATGAAAAATTCGATTGCTTACTTCGTATAAAAGAAAACTACAACTTACCACCTCGACGACAAAAGCCAGCAGTCACAATACAAACTACATCGAAGTTCATTGTTTACTTCAAGAACAGCGGGACACATCGTCAGTTGTTGCACCAGTAGAAGTGACCCGGAAGCGACGGTCAACTACAAGCGACGCATGGACGTAGGCACCATGGCCCCACCGACAGATTTTAAAAACACATCAGGTCAGTCGTTAACTTTTCACTACGATTACGATATTTTGTTCACAAATAAAAGTGTAGCTAGATTCTGGGGTAGACTTGAGACGCACTTATTCAGTTTAGTGGGTATTTGTCAAAAAAAAGTACTAACGGGTACTGGTAAAAGCAACACTCCAAGTAAAAGTTGAATATTGCGTGATAGAAATTAATAATCATTTGAAACAAAGTTTATTGCACGTTTTGTAACGATTGTTTTCGTAGCGATATAATATGACTAAACGCGAAATGTTTCTACAGAGATTTAGTGTTGATTAATATGACCACTACGCAGTTTACCTACCCTTATTAAAGTTTATCATTTTAAAATTACGTTGTGAGGGTGCATCAATCATACACACTTAGAATTATTATTCTAAGCATACACGGTACTTAGTAGTAGGAGCGGCTGCTTTAATAATCTACCCTCTGTTCATGATTTTCCAATCGTTCTGTAGAATTTAATTTGTTGACATCTTGAATAGTTTTTTTACTCGGTGTACATTAGCTGGTGTATAGTTTAGCGCCTATAACTTCCGTAAGAACTGGTGAGCCTGAGATTTGTTTAAACGATTCTAATGTTACTTTTAACTGTGGTGATCGCTTTAGCCTAAAATATTTAAACTGGAGACACTAATAGGATTAGGATAATATTAGAACAAGAATTTGAAATTGAGGTTTGATTTTTATCATTAATGTTTCATAATCGGTTAAGCCTTGGTAATCCAAAGGTTATCATACAAAGTAAAGTTTGTTATAAAATGCAAATAATGATTTGATTTAAATCTTTTCTTGCATCTACGTCGTAGATTATTTGTTCACATTAACGAATCATAATTTCAGTGTACCTACCTAACTTTGTTAGATTGATTTGAGTTTCCTTTTTTTTTTGTTGGATTATTATTATTCGTATGGCATGTTATTTCAGATAACAAAAGAAACAACTCATTTGACTATAAGTAATTACAAATCCAATTTCAGTTGTTGTTGAATTGAAGTTGAGTTTGTTAAATTTAAGGTTAGAATGACCGAGCTTTGTGATACTGTGCTTGAAGTTTTTGTTTCAGGAAAAGATTCGCGAACTTAGCAGCTAACAGCTAAGCCATGAGTCGTCTGCTTCGGCTGCCACGGTAGAAGACATCGCGTAAAGAACTGCGCGAAGGCGAACAACAGGGCGCCTTCAACCACGGGGAAGAGGGTTGACGTGTGACGTCACCACACCACACCATATGAGGCAATCTGGTGAGGAGTTCTCATTTTATTGTGATTCGGTTGCCGAGTGATCGCTTATGGAAGAGTTGATTTCCAATAAGTTCCATGGCAATTGCTTGTATAATTCAGTGACTATGTATGACTTGTATCAGTCTAACTAAAATTGTTAGTACTGTGCAATAAATAAAGTTACTGAAGCGAGCCTATTAGAAATGTTGACATGTAGTATTGTAAATTGCAAGACCATTTGCCATAAACTTGACTTCCAAACATGCGCGTACTAGCACGATAGGTTGAGGGAAATGCCCGGGAGCTACGTACCATTTGAAGTAGACGAAAAAAAAAAATATAGTGAGACTGGTAGGGAGGTTCTCAGTTCGGCTGGTCGACCATACCAATCACTTCATCGTAGCCGTAGTCCGGTAGAAGTCGGCATCTGCTCTAAGCAGTCCGTGGATACGCGGTGCGCGGTAGGTGCTGGCGGAGGTCGGGTCTCTCTCGCAGAGACCGTAGAGTCATAGGGTTGACTCGGCGATCCCGTGGGGATGCGCGTATTGGGTGGCTAAATTAGCCCTAGGCCACGAATGAGATACCTGTTTTGTTGAACGGACTTTTGTTGATTTAAATGTTTTGATATTGTCAATAAGGCGAACCAAAAGGAAATGATATGGTGGTACATGGTTCCTAATGTGTTTTCTAAGGTAGAAGTGGTAAATAGCTAGTTTGTTTCACAACAAGTAACATTGTAGTACAATCTCATTTAAAACGTATTGCACTATTGAGAGAATAAGTAATGTTACAATTGGTAGTTGGTTGTAAGATACCATAATTCGATTTGTATCTTTTGAAATATTGCGGTTATAAAACAAAAACTTTCACTTAGTTGCCAAAATTATTTTTGTGATATTTTTTTTTGTTTTGGTGTCAGTAACTATTTGATGCGAAAGGAAAGATGAAGTTTTTGTTTTGTCTTACCATTTTGACGTGTTTGTCAGGAGTGACCGAGTGGATACTGTTTTGGTTGTTGATTGTTTCAGAGCAACACACGAGGACGTGTGTCATCGCAGGATGGCCGTGTCGGAGACGGTCATGAGTATGGAAGCTCAACGAAGCCAGCGCGCCATCGGAAGGCGACAGTAGCGCCCCCTTGAACCTGTTTTGGCGCGCTAGACAGAGTCTTGGCGGTTCACTCAGCGAACGCCCACCGACACTTCACTCTGGGTCGCCGTTGAGTGCACTACTGCCTTGGAACTGTCCCGTTTCGTTGTGCTATACCAAGTTAGAATCAGTGAAACGTTATAACTCAACAATACAGTGTTAATTTAATAAAGACTATTGTGAGACTTTGATAACCTAGCTTACAGACCTCTGTGCCAGGAACTGTTATTTTGTGCTTCAGTGTATAAGGAATAAATCAAGTTAATTGCATCCGTAGTGTTTCATCTTACTCACAACTACCTCCTCGTCCACAACTATGTCGAATAGCTCATCTAATGTGCCACACACGGCACCGGCCATCCAGACCTGTCCCCGACAAATAAATATTATGAGACAATCATACACAAATCGACCTAGTCCCAAACAAAGCAAAGCTTGTACTATGGGTACTAGACGACGATATACATAATATATAAATACATATATAGATAACATCCATGACCCAAGAAAAAATATTCGAGTTCATCACACAAATATTTGCCCCGGCCGGGATTCGAACCCGGGACCGCCGGCTCAGTAGGAAGGTGTCTGCAAACTGCGCCAACCGCGTCGTCGAACAGATGACAGATGGAGGTAGAGTAAAGAGACACATAATGTCATGTT
Source organism: Apotomis betuletana (assembly GCA_932273695.1). NCBI lineage: Eukaryota > Metazoa > Arthropoda > Insecta > Lepidoptera > Tortricidae > Apotomis > Apotomis betuletana. Next base: position 3,953,801 of record OW026303.1, on the reverse strand, counting down.
ATTTGGCGCTTATTCTATCATTTGCTACATTGTAAAGTGTTGTGTATTAAAATCTTACATTCGTTACGGAAAAATCCTCTACCGCATCCCTGACAAAATTTCGTGAGGAACCGTTCAGTAGCTGAGCCGTAAAAGAAAATAAATATACAAACTCACTTTCACATTTATACAAATACAAATACTCTTTATTGCACACCTCAAACATCAAGGAATATACAACACAACATGAGATACATTAAAATAACAGGCAGAGGTAAACAACAGGCGGTCTTATCGATAGCGATCTCTTCCAGACAACCTTTAGGTAATTATAATTACTTATTTATTACATAGGTACCACTATCTCTATGTAAACATCAGTCTGTATCAACCACTGTCAGCCACCTTCATTAATATTGAGAAAAGTCGCCATTACAAGGTTACTCCGGCCACCCAAACGTGTGGTACGCAGTCCGTACAACAGATGGCGCCACTCTTTTCCATTATGAACAGATGTCAAGCGAATTGTTCGGACACACGTATCTTTACTTTCGATATGATTGGTTGATGATAAATCCTTGACAGATCACTGACGTTTAATAATACAAATATGACGCATGCACATTATTGCCAAATGTAAGCTGTTTGTAGCGCGACTATCCCTGGGCAGGGCAGGACCAACACTTGTTAGGGTATTTTTTTATTTACAACAAATTAATTACAAAAAATATAATTACATGTATAGCAAATATACGTAGCTCAATATATAATGAAAAATAAAGAAAAAATAATCAAGTGCTCTGAAATAATAATATGTGACTTGAAAGGTAGGTACAAAAATTTAATGTATTTTTTAAATCTAAATACATGTTTAAAATAGTTTAAGAATCCTCATAATTCAACAAAACCATACAATTGTATGACAATCATATTGTACTTAAAACGCATTTCATATTCTTTGACGGTCAAAATGGCATATGAGTTGTTTTTTCCATACACACATTTCGTAACTTTACTTAACGATGACGTCGGGGTATCGTAGCCATTTGTATGTAAATTTTTCAGCGCTCCATAGGAATGTCAAACTTCATCGGTCATTTCTGACTCTTAGATCCTTCTTAGAGCACTCTAAACGGAGTTAGTCCTGTATATATATTTGACCTCAATAGATAACCTAAATTAAAACACTCCCGACAAAAACAGTTGGTCATCATGCGGTCCTCATTCAATGAGTGATAGAAGATTCTACTAAAACTGAACATAACTACAAAATTTGGGATTCTTAGCTTCTATTTTGGCTGAGATCTCGTCACTCGTTCCAATTAAAGCTGAATATCCTTGGAAACTACTGGATCTATTTCTACCAAAGATAGCTAGGAACCATCTCGATAGACAAGTCTTTCGATAAAAAAAAAACTCAAATTGATTCATCCGTTTGGGAGCTATGATGCCTTAGACAGACACACAGATTCACAAATTCGTTGAAGGTTAAAAATAGGATCCATAAAAAATATATTTGTGCGATGAACTCGAATATTTTTTTTTTGTTTCTGGGTCAAGGTGTTATCTATATATATAATAATGTATTATCAAATCGGTATATCGCAGGGTAATCTACCTAAAGTTGTAAGTGCCTTTTAGTTTTCAAAGTAGCTAATAGCTATACCGTTTAAGCACTTTTTAATTGACTTTAATATGATAAATGACATGACGATTTCATTATTTTGCTATACATTATCCCTGCTAGGAATGCCTCGTCGGCCGGGTCCCAACACTGACATCTACGATAGCTCAGTTGAAGAACGATGTAAAGAAACGCAAGGGTAAACGAAAACGATATATTTTTTACACAAAACAAATTAACACAATTAAAGGATCGGAGTATACTAAATTTAACACACAAAATTAACACAAATTAAAACGCGAAATTTAAACTAAATCTTAACTAATGTAGTCCTTTATCTAACACTGATTGCACTACGTACTACTAACTAACAAGATGGTATACACAGGAGTAAGAGACTGGACGGAAGTACTAGCGGATCGCTGATCTACGCACTTGAGTAACAGAGTGATGACTCGATGTTGACTGAAGTTGTACTACTACGGAGTCGTAACTCTACGCAGACTAAAGTTGTACTATACTAGCGGATCGATGATCAACGCACTGACTACGGAGTCGTAACTCTACGCAGACTAAAGGATGACTTAATAAATTCTGCAGAAACGGGCGTCCTTTTATATGATTCGTTCAAGGTTTGTTTACATTTCTAGAGGGACGCCCGCTCTGTTACATTTAATCATTTCTTGCTTATAATACAATTCTCATCTTAAATTTAACTTATAGTTAATATCAAGGTTCGTTCATAGAACACAAATCTGTATTTGATTTCGACGTGAGAGCTCCCGTTTAATCATAATTATATAAAATGTGCATCATTCCTTTGTCTTGACTCAGAGGCCGTCTCGCTCACACGGGTCGAGATCTACACCTTCCTAGTCCCTCATATCGCGCCGCGCTCGGCGCGTCGTGTTATTTCTTTGTTTGCCGTGCTCGCAGCAAGTTGCGGCCGGTATAATGTATAGAGATTTTACTTTTATTTTCATAAGGAATGATTTTACAGAGTTACAGAATAATCTAATTTTTATCCTCAAATTTTGCAACCAATGTAAACAAACATGACTCCTTTGTCTCGCGCTGCGAGTGGAAATTACCACGATGAGTCATCTTTGTTTACTCTAAGACGCCGTGGTCTTTTAACTATTCTACATAGTACTTGGGAGCTCTCTTACAAATAATGTTTCTTAGGAAAAATAAGTGTTATACACATAGTATTGCCGCTTTTTTGGGCATTTAGGAACATAAGAAATATATCATTTATTTATTAGCCTAGTTTCGCCTAGCTGTTCGCAACAAATATATTATTTATTTATCTATTTAAAACTTAAACTAGATTCGTAAAGCTGTCCGCAACAATCCCTATTACTATTCTGTTTTCTTAATACAGTTTTATGTTAAATCAGGGGTTTTGAAAGAAAGCAAGAAAGAAAGAAAGAAATACATTTATTCGTGACGAGACATAAAACATAATTACTTAAAAGGTGTGACAGAAATTATAAGAAAATAAAATAAAACAATAAGCAACTATTTTTTATGGCTGTGCCTGTGCCACGAAAAGGCGCAGCAAGATGCTAGATCGAGAGCCAGCGCTGATCTTCCGGTGGGACCATAGGTGGCGCCACGGAGAGCTGCACGCACGAGCGCTAATCGCGTTTAGGATGCGTGAACCTGAACGCACACAAGCGCTGTCAGTGTCACGTCAAATGTCGATTCGAGAGGCATAACGTAAACTAAATAAAAAATGCGATGTTTGCGTCGTGAGCACAGCTCTAAAATAAGACAAAAAATTAAACCTAACATTATAATAAACGGACAAGAAACAAGAAAAACTATAAAATACCAGAATAACAACTCTATAACAAAATAAAATTTTGGTGACGAAATGTTCAGAAAGCCTACATAATTATTCACAAGTCTGAAGTTGTTGTTACTTTAAAAGTAGCAAGAAGTTTAGATTTACGAATAAATTTATGAAAGTCACGGAGTGCCAGTGTATAGGTAAAAGTTCAAATTTCTTAGAAGGTCTACGGATCATGAGGCATTTTTACTGTAATATTAAAACTTTCTTCAAGTGCTGTACAATGGCCGTACTTGAATATGATCGTAACTTTTACTGTAATCTCCGATATTGAAAAGTTGTATGCTAAGTTGGTTACAAATGAGGCTGTTTTGCAGTTCGAGTTTGTATGGCGAGGCTTTAAAAAAGCCAAGTCATCCCCTGCTTGCTATACGGCCACATCTCAAACAACCATTTTTTCGAGAAATCACTTTGTTAAAGTTTTGGCAGCTTAGTGCGTGGTAGTAAAGGGACTTACTCCTTAGGTTTTGGGACGATTCATTTTAAATTTAGCTTTTTTTACTCGAGATGATATAATGTTTCTCATGAACACGTCTTTTTTATAAAACGTGTACAGTTTTTAAGGTACAAGGCCTTAAAGACAGGTACTTAGAGTTGTGGCTGTATTACAGAAACATTTTGTTGAAATTTTGAGATGCGTCCGAAACCGAACAAGAATTATTGGACAATGGTAACATGAAAATATAAATAAATATTGGACAATGGTAACATGAAAATAAAAAAGAAAACAAACACCAAAATTGTTAAAATACTAATAAACTTTTGTTAGGTATACAGTAACAACATCACTGTGTACGATAATCAGTGCATGCAGCTTTAATAAACTACGGTCTTTAAAAAAATGCATATAATTTTTTTTTATCTACGCACATATCATTAGTGCTCTAAAATGCGTTCAGAAACCGTAGGAAATGACCAGCATTATTACAACCAATTTTACTATGAGAACTTTTTGTCTGTGGTAGTAGGTAAAATCTGTACTGTAATGTTATTACAGTACCGATTTTTGTAAGGTTACGAGTTTAAATTAGGAACAGCTGTCAAAACACAAGTTGGTCTCTATTCTAGTATCCATATATATTAATATTGTTATCGATACGAAACGTCAATTTAATAATGTTTTTTTTTCTAAAAACCGTACGACATTTGATCTCGAGTGACATGAGAATATGGATACAATATATATGATTTAGAAAAAAAAACATTCGTCTTGACGGAGGTTCGAATTGCCGCCATTATTGTTGTCATTTGTTTGTTGGTTCTTTGCTGTTACGAAAGTAGAATTGTGAAGATTTGTTTGTAATTTACATTTTAGTTGAAAATATTGTTCCAATGTAAATGTCAATTACAACTATTACAATAAATTATCTGTTTATGTATTTGTTCAGATTTATTTCTTACTGCATTTTAAGTATAATGTAGTCTTTAGATATTTTACAGGTAGCACTAGTGGTGCAGGTCATTTCCATATGGCTTCTGAACCCATCTTAGAGTACTTATGATATGTGTATAGATAAAGTAGTGTATACAACAACTGTACATAATTAGGCCTTAAAACACTCGTGTGATCCTATTATGAAACTCGCTAACGCTCGTTTCATAAAACCCCACTCGTGTTTTAAGGCCTCTCATTATGTATCAGTTGCATAAACTACTATTATCTGGTACCTTTACCGTCTCTTTAAGGCACGTCTATCCTGAATTATGGTGTTAACATGTACCATATGATATGTAACATGTACAAGGAGGTCCCATAGTTTTAGCTTGGACTAAGTTCCCGTTGATATTAATGAACCGTTTCCCAGAATTCTTCAACTTCTTTACGATATTACTTTTCACCTTACCAGCTCAAACATGGCGATTTTGCTGTCAGAAGACAGTGAACAAAATGCGATTTTGTTTCGAGCGTGAGTAGAAAGTTGCCTTTTAATTTTTTCAATTTTTGACCACGAATTGTCATTTCTCAGCCAAAGGTTAATTACAAAATTCAAATCATTCGAATTTTGGTGCACTCTGTCTCTTTCATATATACATAAAAAAAGAGTGATAAAAACATATCAATTCGAAATTCAATTTTCGAATCCGACTTCGAATAAGAACACGTTCCGATACGCATTATACATCACAACAAAGTGAACCTATGTATAACAATTCAGTTTTTGCCTTTTGAGATACGAAACGGAATATCCAGCACAACACGTTTACAAAACAATGTGTTCCTGGCATTTAAATACCTTTTAAACACATCACGTTACGCCAAAGATAACGGCAGCTATACCAGGGGCCGAATTCGACGTGTCAATAGCACTCGGTTGAAATTAATCCGAGATATCACCAGTCAATAGCTATTTGTCAAGGATTTGTCATTTACGAAATTCCAAACATTGTTTACCGGAATGCTGCTCCATCCTTCGTTCTTCTTGCGAAATAAATACTGAATCCTATTGAAAAAAAACTTGACTCTCAGTCTCGTCACTGTGGATAACTAGTTTAGTTTAGGCTTTATTGCGCAAAAAATACTTGAAATTTGCGGAACATCTAATCCTTTTTCGTCTTTTTGTACATCAGTGACATCCACCGATTTTCAACGTCAGTTACCAAAAATTTGTAGTTGCCAGTAAAATAAATTAGTATCACTAAAAATCCGCAATATGGCGTGGCTCCTGTGGGGCTATACATCCGTGCATTTCGATATATTGATGGAAGGTGCGTGTAGACGATGGCCTCTTTGGAGTGAGCTGGCCGCTAGTATAGATGTTATTTTTATTTTATATGTCAGTTTTAAGCTGTCGATAATTTTCCTTTGAGTTATTTGCGTGTTTCTTGATAGTAAATTCTGTTTTTCGTACAGCTATGTTATTTACATAATCGTAACCAAATCCGCGTATCACAGTGCGCTTATCCCGTTTGTCCCAACTGACCTTACTTTCTCTTTCTGCGATTCAAACCCAGAACCGCCAGCTTTGCAGTCGGTAATTTACTACCTACATGTACCAAACCTTGAGAATATTACCTTTTTTGCTATTGTTGATTGGTATTTAATTTATAAAAAAAAATGCGCAATATCTTTTAGAGATATCGCAATGGTCTCATCGAATGCCGCCCTTCATTGTTTTCAGTGAATACGTAATACTGTTGTCACTGTATACAGTGATAAATTAATGTTTTCGTGTTACGTTACATGCTACAGTTGCTTAATTATTTTTAAGCTAGATTCAAGTTATGGCATAGTAATCAGGTGCAAACTTAACGTAAAATGTGATATATCCTCTTAAAAATACAAATCGGCGGGCTGCAAAGGCATCGGGCAAAGTTACGTTTTGACAAAATGCAAGTATGAGTGACAGATCTGCCGTGTTCAGGTAAAAGGCGACCTTTTTGTATGGAGATCCATATCAAAAGGTCGCCTTTTATTTATTTAATCTTTATTGAACAAAAGAAAACTTATCGTACAAAATGCGGGCTTAATGCCAGGAGGCATTCTCTACTAGTCAACCTTCGGTCAAAGCAGGTAAATTGTGGGCGGTGCAACTAACAAACAAGTTTTAATAAATAATATTTAGATTCATATAATATATACACATATAAATAAATACAGATGAAACATACTAATCAGATAACCTAAGAATTCACAACTCTGCTAGCGTAGAGGTCACGCAAACATTTTTTGAAAGCGCATTTGTTCGGAGCTTGTTTGATCTTGAGGGGAAGGTGGTTCCAGAGGCGGGAAACTTGGACGGTGAACGATTTTACCTTTTAGCTTAGCACGGTAGAGATGCTTTGTCACTTATTTATCAGGTGATAAACGCAACCATCATAGGCCGAAGAAATGTATTTTTCCTATCCTAGCCCAGTCGAACGAAAAATTAAACGCTCTGCATGTAATTGGAAATTAGATTTGTTTGGTAAAAAACGCGATACGAGTATTATCTTATATTTAATGCACGCTCACGCCTCACACCATTAGAATAATTAAAAAGCTTTATATGTTTTCCTACAATTGGATATGGTAAAGGCGTGGTATTTTAATCGTTATTTACTGAGAATATTATCCAGCTGAGGGCGGCGAGGAGAGCGAAAGCCAGTGCAGTGGGCTGTTAATCGCGTAGCTACACAAATAGCTGCCCCAGATGAAGAACTCTATATGAGTTCGAAACATGTCGGGCTATTTCAGACAATTTTCACGTGAGTTTAAACATTCGTGAGATATATTTAATTATTGTATTAAGTGGTTTACACTCACGTGAAATTGTCAGGAACGGCCCGACATATTTCGAACTCGTATGGAGCTCTTCATCAGAGTCTGCTACCCGCTACCCGTACACCGTCGCGCCAACTTTGTCACAACATAAACCGCCTAATACAATAAATGAGTTTAAACAGTTTTTATAAAATATTAGAGAATATTTCGAGTTCATTTAAACAAGGGCGAGCGGTTTCCCAGAACTCTGGAAATCTTTATAGTTGTTAGCCTATTAATTAATATATTGAGCAATTTTATGCTTTATCAATTTTATAAATTGTATTTGTCTTGTTTCCTTTTGTAAACTTTTATTGGTGTGCAATAAAGTATTGTTGCATTGTATTGTATTGTATTTATCATAATAAAAGAGGTGTATGACATCCAAATATTAGCGGGAATAAATATTTTTATGTGTGACCGTCCATCCGTTGGGACCAAAACATAATTGAGCATTTCTCAAAAAGTTTGTATAGTAAAAATTATCTAAGCTAAGCTAATCTACTTAAGAACTGAATACCATTGAACAAACCACAACTGGTAAACCACAAATTAAGATAACGAGCTCGTAGTAAAAGCAGATTGTAACCACCTTGGAAGGTTAATATAGATTATCGACTCTATTTCCTTGGACATTAGACTACAAAATGCACTAACAGAATAATGGTGATCATAACTTTTTGGAATTTTACAACCGTCCGACTCTTCACAAGAACGTATTCTCTTGAAAAAGGACTATGAACTCTCGTCAACAAACATTTTAAACCTATCCAACAAGGACTAAGGTTGAAAATTCAATATCCACGCAATGTAGTTCTAACCTTTTTTTGTAAGTAACTGGTTGGCGCCCGGTTGGCGCTTACGAGAACAAAAGCAGATAGGATTGTATTAGACACAATGCTATTGTGAATGCAGGTAAGTGGATTAGCTTAGCTTAGATAATTTGTACTATAGGTACCTACATAATTAAGATTTTAATTAAAATTCAATATAATTTTCCTATTTCGTTATTAATTATTTTAGTAATTTTTTATCAATGACTTAAGTTTCTGTTATGCTGATTCTTTTTTAATTATATATAATCTGGAATCAATGTATTGGAAATCACAACAAAAATTGGTAACGAAATAGGAAAAATAGAATTGAACATTAATTGACTTATTAAAATAAATATAAACGGTTTTACTCACGTCATAGAAGTCGTATACCGCTCGACATGTTTCGAATCGGTACGCGATGCATCATCAGGAGAGGCGATCAGTCGCGGCGGCAGCAACCGAGCACTGATAATGAATCGCGAACCGATTCGAAACATATCGAGCAATATTAGACTTGTACGACGTGATTAAACCCGTTTATGTATTTTAATATGTCCGAGGCTCACGGTAGTTCTCTATGTACAATTAATTGCTGTCTTAATTGTGTACAAACTTTTTAAGAAATGCTCAATTGGACGTGAATGGGCTGAAAAATACCCCAGCGCCTTCACGAGTCAATGGGGCAATAAGATGATTAACATCCATTTTTCTAAATGTTTGAGAAAGGGAAATCAAGATTGTTTCATCCGAAAAGGCTTTTAGGGCCTAAAAGCCTTCTCTGGTGAGACAATCTTGATCCTTTTTATAGCTACTTAAATAATTGTCATTCCTCAACTGTGCGTTTTTCTAGAAATTTCCTGTCTCGCACGACTGCATTGTGGAATGAACTGTCGCTTGTGGTATTTCCGGACGATACGGCCTTCAAACCTTCAAGAAAAGAGCGTACCTGAAAGGCCAGCAACGCACTTGTGACTCCTCTGGTGTTGCAGGTGTCTATGGGCGATGGTAGTCGCTTTCCATCAAGCGATCCGTTTGCTCGTTTGCCCTCTATCACATAAAAAAAGCCGAACCGTGGCAAGGATGATTGGAGGGCGTACAAAGGTGGGCGTGAAGGGTGGTTTAAAGGTGTTATCGAATTTAAAATTCGTAGAAATCTCATGTCATCGAAACCATACAATTTTGGATTATTATAACAAATATCTAACTTAACTAAACATGTTGATTGCCACATCATGCGACGTCGCGTGATGGTCCCATGCGATATTGTCCGAGCCACAAAATTGCGGCCCTACGGCGTATTGGCTGCTGGTTCTGGTCTTGGCCACTAAGGAAGGGAATAAGGTCAACCGGGGTAATGGAGTCACTGTTTTTTTTGATATTTTATACTCTCATTTAACCCCAAGTTATGAAGTATTTAATTAGTGTATAGAAATATTCTTACGCGCTGTGCTTCCTGTGGCCTTTTTCCAAGAAAATTCGTGTAGTAACGTTTTTGGCTTCCGATGATTAAACGATATACAGATGTTTTTTTAAAAAACGGAAATTTAGACGCATTTGTCCCAGTTGGGATAATTGCGTCTTTTTTAAGCCATTCACGATCAATTACGAAGAGGCTTTCAAAAATTCATGAAACATGTTTGCAATACAGTATTCTAGAAGATAAAGCTAAATACAAGGGATCAAAAACAGTTATAACGACCTCAGATGGAAAATAGTATAATCTGGGTAAACGCGTCTACAATATGTGGACGCATTTATCCAAACCTAATTTCCAGATGTTGTAAACCTTTTAGTCGGTCAAAAGTCTTAGATCTAGAAATGTTCCGAAAGCTTTAATTTTTATCTTTGTCACTGACCTATTTAATAAGTGAAATTTAATAGTGGAGATTTTATCCAGATGAGGAGTTTTGTTAAAGATATTTAAGGTCAATACTTTCTTCTATGTACTTACCCATATTTTACATTATTTAAAACAAAATAAAATTTGTTTTGAAGTTTCGTCTAAGTACTTACATGTAAGTAAAACAATTTAAGAATATAAGCGTTTCTTAAATAACTATATACTATCTCGAAAACAAAAAGTTTTTGTAGAATAACCCCTTTATTCATAAAACTTTACGAACCTGAATTAGTTAAGTTATGTTTTATCCCTTTCTTATACAAGTTTATAAGTCCAGCCGACAGATAAAAAAACAAACGATGCATGGCTAATGCAGGGTTGCAATGCACTTATGTAGGCAGGTCTCTACAAACTGAGCTAACCGCGTCATCAAATATAGATATAACATGAACACTCTTATACAAATATGTAACCTTTGCCCGCAAGTTCGTCTGCATATTAATGATTTCCGTGATAAAAAACTATTTCACTTTCTTCTGTGGGACTTACTATCTCAATAACAAAGTTTTTAAGCGTGAATAAATAACAGGCAAGCAGAGATATTTATAAGCGTGAATAAATAACAGGATAGACGTTTCGTATTTATATACATTAGTGCAAAATTAAATGAATATTTGTGAATTTTGGAGTTTAAGCTATTTTTAAATGGGTACTATTTAAACAGGCTTCTTTTTAATAGCATTATTTGCCTCAGAAAATATAAGTTACCTTCTAAATTACTAAGTCAGCCACAACCAACGCGCGTCTGAATAATAATATCTCAGCCACTAGTTATCTTCTTTGTAAGCCACTGTAATTGTAACTTAGCATGGTGATTATTTTTTAGCATCTAAATTTGAGGCATGCATTCAAATAGCAAACTTCTAAAATATTATTATATGACACCAAAATAGTAACTCTATTAGCTTCTAATTTTATAGCTTAGTATGTTTAAAATGTAAGTCATCCTACATTAATCGATCGTAAAATTTACCTAAAATTTAAATCAAATAGTATATTAAAGCCACTATTATTACATATGAACTATTGAGGAGAGAACAAAACAAAATACTTAAATCTCATTTTAGGTTAGGGTCGCAGTTCAACCTAACACTCCTCCTCGCTTCGCTCGTCGTCGTACCTAACCTAAGCCAAGTCGGACCTGCCTTAGAACTAGATTAGAGAGAACGCAGATGAACCTATTGCAATATGAACGAACGAATGACAATATGACAATAAACAAACACGGGCGGGTCGGTCGGTACAAGAATCGAATGGCGCCCTCTGATTGGTGCAAATGGCCGGTGGCTGTCATGTCGCGCACTCGCCAAATCGTACCTACAGTGGCTATTTTCACGATAAAAGAATATGAAGTATTATTTTACATGTTAAGTTATAATATATGATGTTGTCTATTTATGGAAGCTCGAATATATAATTTTTGAGGAGCTTGTATTGAAGCTGTAAAATGAAAAATGATGATGAGTTGCAAATTCCGTGGCCGAGTTAGTAAATTAGTTGGCAATGTATAAATCAGAAGGACAAGTAATAATAATTGTTGATTGTGACTTGACGCTTTCTTTAACATTTTTAGTTGGCGTTGTGAAGAAGATGAATTAGTTTATTAGAGGCTATCTCATATTCCCGATGCTTAGTTATTAAATGAGAAGTTCGACCATGTGGCCAAATAATAAATCTGTGGCCGGATTTAATATTTCTCTTTTTAAATAAGTAATTTTGTTATAATACAGAGTGCCTACCGCGGACCACGAAGGAACTCATGCGTCTTTGTCGAATACGTAGGTAAGTACTAAATCACATTTGCGGTTGAGGCAAAACTTTGTTCACGATTTGCAGCAGGCCCTCTGGCGTTGATTTAAAAAAAAAAATGGGAGTTTATCAGTAGATGAAATTCCGACTAGGTTCTTACTGTTTTACACTAAAACTAAATAAAATGCATTAATTCTGGTAAAAATTAACTCGAAAATGTTCTATAATACTGTTAAAACCAAGTATCAAGAAAAAGGTTGTCGACACCTGACATTGGGGCAAATGCGATACACAGACGCAATTACCTCAAAGTATTAGACGCATTTTGCCAAATTTAAAAAATAACCTCCAAGAATTTGACATCGATTTTTTTCCAAACCCAAAGCATTATCAACAAAAATAGTGGTTCGAACATATCGTCGTACTAATAGTAGTCACATTTATTACAAATAATTATCAAATATCTAAAGAAAAACAGGGATGTAAACATATTTTGTTGACTTACCTCATGCAACGTGTAAATCTAGCATGACACCAAATTTCAAAATGGTCGACCTCTTGACCACGATACGCTAAAACGCCCTCTATGTTACGTGTTGCCCTCCAAATAGTTTATTCCTATATCACTAAATGGCAGAAGTTGTAGTGACTAACGTCGTTTAAAAAGTAACTGAAATAGACGCAATAACCCCAAAGTGGCAATTACCCCGGTTGACCTTACCTAGTTTTTTATTTTGGCCATCTGAATAAGTTCTGCATTTTGACTTAGCAATGAACGTGCTAGTCAATAGGTTGACATTTTCAAGATTGCTGAAATATGTATGACTTCCGAGGATAAAAAAGTCTATGAAGCATTCAGAGAAGTATTTTTCAATAAAGAAAGAGGATCCCATGAAACTTACCAAATTTAATAAGTAGACGTTGGTGACAGTCCTCATTCTCTTGTTGCTAGCTAGTGTTGCGATCACCATACAATTTCCAGATATCGATAACATAAAAATGAGGAAGTATGGCGGTAGGATGAATCGCCATTCGTAGGCGTTGCTCGTGACGTTGCGCGCAACGGTTGCGTTCCGGACGTCGATGAACGTCTCGGCGCTTGTCGTGTAGTCACGCGCGCGGAGAAACTGACTGATGTTCAGTATAGTCAGGTTTGCATCCATTTTGTTGGTAACCTGTAAAAGAAGAATTTTGATTTACAACGGGTCACTTAAATGAAAATATCATGGACTGCTAGGACTACAAACGCAAAAGTTTTAATTTAATAAGGAAACGACTCTTGGACCCTTTCCTTAAGGACTGGGTAGATTTAACTATCAAGAGAGATCAATGGAGGATGAGAGCTTTTGCGTAGCAGTGGGGCACAATAGGCTTACAAAATAATTAACCAGACTCTGTTGCCAAATCCTGAAGCATTATTTCAAGTTCAAAGGGTCTTTAGTGAATATAACTATATCATCGGCGAACGTACGATGGTTCAAGTATCCGCCGTCCCTTTGTGTAAAATAACTGATATAAAAAAATCTTACAATGTTTCTTAGTTCGATATTTTACGTAAACATGTACCTACAGTGGGAATATATTAGAGGGTTTTACCGAAATAAAGGCAAAATGATATCTTAAAATAATATTATGCTGATATTGAGTCTCGACTTATTGAAAGGATGAAGTTTATCCCCTCGTACTTGTATTACGTAGTGAACAAGGTCCTAACATAAAAAAGGACATAAAGGTCAAAACTTGGCTGTTTTATCGCAAGTAAATGTGAAAGTAATAAAATTGGCAGCGTGAAATTCAAAATAGTTAATCAGGAATTCATTCAAAATTGGGATTCACTTATCCCTTTACACCCGACTTGTAATAATTTTCTAGTAAAAGTCATATTAAGTTTTAGCTTATGAACTAAATAACTAAAAAAAATTGGGCAAGTGCGAGTCCGACTCGCGCATGAAGGGTTCCGTACCATAACCTTGTTGTATGGGAGCCCCCCTTAAATATTTATTTTATTTCATTTAGTATCTTTTGTTATAGCGGCATAGAAATACATCATCTGTGAAAATTTCAACTGTCTAGCTATCACCGTTCTTGAGATACAGCCTGGTGACAGACGGACGGTCGGACGGACGGACGGACGGACAGTGAAGTCTCAGTAATAGGGTCCCGTTTTTACCCTTTGGGTACGGAACCCTAAAAACCTATAATTCTTTGAAATGTTGAAATGGAATAAAAGTTTTCCTTCGGTGAATAGAGGCTAAACGACTGGGGTTGGCCTTAGAAATGGTTCGGTAGTTCTGAACTTTTTATATGTTGTCTAGGATGGTTGTGGTGTGGGTGTCTTGGGAAATACTTTAAAAAATGGCGACTGCTGTCTAATGCTAGTAAAAAAACAGAAGTTGCGACATTCCATCTCTGCAACTAAGAAGCAAATTATGAGCCAAATATCGGCAGCAAGTGTTTAAAACGCAAAAATGCAGAATCAAAATAAAATTTTTTTTTAGGGCAGATAGTTACGGAGACACGCCTATTTAAAAAAAAAACCGGCCAAGTGTTATTCAGACTCGCGGACTGAGGATACCGTACAAATCTGTAGGTATATAAGTAAAAGTAAAAATGTATGCTTTTCGCAATTTTTCCTTCATCTGTCGTATAAGATGTTGCTTTGTATCAAATTTCAAGATTCTGAGTTCACGGGGAAACTAGTACCCTGTAGGTTTTGGTTCCCTTGCGAGTGTCGAAAATTTGCAGCATAAATGGCTGTATCTTTTGATTGCGTTAGCTTAGAAATTTGATTTTTTTCACAGCTCCAAGGGACAGTTAGACTTGAGTATTTGATATGAATTTCAGCTTGATACCTCCAAGCGTTCCTGAAAAAAAGGATATTGACTGACAGACAGACGGACAACAAAGTGATCCTATAAGGGTTCCGTTCAAATTATTGTTCTGTATTGATTTTGTAAACTTTTTTTTGGTGTGCAATAAAGCATTTTGTATTTGTATTTGTATTTTCCGCTTTACCTTTTGAGGTACGGAACCCTAAAAAATTTAAAACTTCGCATTTTCCGTTAATTTTCCGAAAATAATACCTACACGGAAAATTTACAAAAAATTACGAAAAATTTACATTTATTACAATCATGTTCGTATTTTTTTTCGCCGGATACCGCGATGTGACGTCACCGGCACCATACTTTCGCTCCCTGCTTTCAGTGTTTGAACCCACACGGATTGAAATCGGTGCTCCTAATCAAGTGCCCAAGATCCTCTTATTGTATGTCTACTTTAGCGGTTATGTCAATATCACGTAATGTCCGTTATACTTTTAGGACTGCGGGGAAATTTTGTATGCAGCCAGATAATTAAACTATAAATCTCACGTATTTTTTCTTGATACTAGAACGTCAATTATTTTAGGTATCAAATTATATCATAATATAAAGATATTTTTTATAAATACAAAGAGCGTGGCAATTGATTCAAAAATAGTTTAGACGAATACAAGAAAAGCTTCGGAAATACAATTACCTGGGCATTATTAGACCCCGTTCTTGTCGCACTGACATTGCTTTTCAGGAGAGCGTAAATGATTTTTTTTATCGACCATCGATATCGATGTTTATTAAAATGCAATGCGTCTTCGGAACCATGCCGCGGGGGCACAATTTTCTAGATTTATTTTAGCTTAATTTCATTTATTTTAAATTTAAGTTCTTTAGTTTTATTTTTTTAGGCTTAATTTTAATTTAATTGTCCTATGTTGTAAATTGTTTTGATGAAAATAAACTTTTTTTTTAAATGCAATTGAATTTTCGCCTTTTAAGTCTATGCTCAATCTCAATAAAAACTTCTTGACTAAAAATAAGTAGATAACCTCATTGGTCCTACGTGAAGCGATAAACTTAGATACTCGTAAATGATTTACACTTTGCATTGCATTATATTATTATAAACATCGATATTGAGATGATCGATAAAAAAACATTCACACCCTACTGAAAAGCTATATGTCAGTGGGACAAGATAACAGGGTCTAGTCATTATTATTAACTGAAATATGTACCACGAATGTTACGTGTACAAAAAGTCTTCAATTTATTACATTCTATTCTATCAAGGAATATCTAGGAATACAGGGAAAAATTAGTTCTGGGCCCGTATTCGACTCTCAACTTAAAAAACTTAATTGCAAAACAATAGGCTAGTAGACCCAGTTTTGAAATATATTTGAAATGGTTAATAATGATCTTACTAGCTCTAAAAAAAATGCCTTGTATTTTTGTGAAAGCTAGAAAGCTAAATTTTATCAATTGAAAATTAGAAATTTCATGAACAGTCAAAAACGCCGTTCGCCATTTTTGCCTTTTGCTAATCTGTGGCGTGACGTACAATTACCTGTAAATATTCGAAATTCGACCGTCGTATAGTGCCATTCCTCTCACTCCAATATACTATGGCAGGAGATCGAGAGGGACGGCACTATTCGAAGTCGTCAAAGTAGACTTTCAGTTTTGTTTACATGCCCAATGACGTCACTATCAGAAGCGAAATGGCGGACAGCGTTTTAAGCATGTCAAAATACAGACTAAAAACCATAATATTTTAAAATTAAATTTTTTCGGCCATCTTTCACTTTTATGAATTGAAAAATATATATTTAGGTTTCCTTTGCTAAATACTATACGGAATAAACATTAGTATATTACAATTTGACATGAGTCAACTAGCCTACTCCAATGCGAGACGTTAGATCGGCATTTTGCTTGTATACACAGCGAGTATACAAGAAAAATTGTATATGATCGGCTGTTTGCTTAGGTACCCAATTTCACTCTCATCTGAAATCTTAAGAAATAAAAAAGTCAACAACAAAATAAAACTGGCCTTAAAAAAGTGTTCCTGTCAGGAGTTAAATGATGAATGGGATATGGGATACTAAACGCAATGTGATTTATCGTATTTTTCAGCTTATATCGTAATAAATAATTCGAAAACGTCAGCTCTCTCAGGTTTTGCCCGTAATTTTAAATCCGTACCCATTTATGACCGGCGGCGTGGTTTGAATTACGATCAGCAATTCAACTATAGGTGTTTAGTTACATTTTCATAATTTTCTAGAAAGGATTGACCATTTCAGCGGTGAAAATTACTAAGATAACATAAACATCTCTGATTCTAAATAATAATTCCAGTGCAACTATCAGGTAAGAAAGTTATGTGTAACGGTCTGTTCACATTTTACTCACGTACAGGGCCGGACTTAGAGGGCCAGGGCCCCTAGGCACTTGGCATTTGGGGCCCCCTCCCCTATAAGGAGAACATTATTATGGTGCAACTCCTGCGCCTGGGACTGGGCCCCTAGGCCTGGGCCTTGTAGGACTAGGGGGAAATACGGCCCAATTATTACAGGAAACCATTACAGGATAGTGGTCTAGTTTGTCATGTGATAAATAAATGACAAATCACCCGTCAGCCGACTCACATCCGAGATTGACGGGTACTTTATCATTTGCTTATCATATTGTGATACAGAAGGCTAGCCTTTCTATATCTTGGCGCGATTTCACTTGTCGAGTAGAAGTAACTGGTTGAAAAATTCATTGGCTCTCGCATAAGGTCCCATTGGTCCAATAGGTTAGACGCCCGTGTTGGTCGGAAAAGGCGTTGGAAACGCAGGTTCGAAACCCGCCCGAAGTATTCTTTTTTTTATTTCTATTTTATTTTAATATTCTTATTATCAAGGCTTGTCACAAAGCAATTAATTAAATGTGTTCATATAAACCTACATCGCCATTTCAAAGGAATGAGGACCCAAAATAATCCTTAAGTGGGGATATCCCGATGCCTCGTCGAATTAGCTTTAATCTTGGTGCTTAGAGATCCTTTACATTTGTCATAATATACCCGGAGATAATATCATCTCCCCTTAAAATATGCCCAGTGATTTGTCTGTTGCATTAATATTTACGTCACCCTAGGCCGTAGGTGGAGATGAAATCTTACTTCCTGGACAGGGTAAGGGGTAAAACTTTTAATGAACTACGGTCGGTAATTGTTTAAGCCCCAGATCGCATATTTATGGCCTCCACCTTCGGTTCGGGCCACAAACATCTGGGACATTCACGAATACACCGCCCTAGGTACCTATGTAATGTACCTACTATACTACTTACTACTATGATGATTATGTTTTTATAATTGAAAATTATAAATGTTTTTTATATGTAACTTAGAATCGGTTATGTAAAAGAGCTCTTGGTTGTCATGTAAAAGGTTGTCTGGAAAAGATCGTTCTTAAGCGATAAAGACCGCCTGTTGTTTACCGGTATTGAATGTCACTATAATCTGTATTTGTTTGTATTTATTTTCCATTTAGGTGTACAATAAAGAACTATTATTTTCTCTTGTAGCCTACTTGCAAAATAAAGTTTAGAATTTTATTTTTGAATCTAATATTTTAGTTTCTGGAAATTGCTAAGTGATTGTGCAAAGGCGCTGACCAGCTGCAACAAGTACAGTCATGTATACCCCTCGCGGCGAACGATGAGTCCTATGACACCTGTCATCTCAGTACATTTTATAACCTACTAGCTTTTGCCCGTGAGTCCCGCGACTACGTCCGCGTGGAACTTGGAAGTATGGAAGCAACCTCGTACAACACGATAGATATCCACCTAATCACCTTAATTAATAAAAGGGATTATTAAAAGCACCTTAGCAAATGTAAGAGCAATTGTGCTTTTGGTGTAATAATTACATTTCCTACAGGGTCATCAATGTCATCATGAAAAACTTACTCACTTTTCAATCTTTTTAGGGATAATTTTCAGGATGAAAACTATCCCATGTCCTTCCTCGGATCTTAAACTATCTCCATGCCAAATTTCATCAAAATCGATTCAGCGGTTTAAGCGTGAAGAGGTAACAGACAGACAGACTTTCGCATTTATAATATTAGTATGGATAATCGGAAAAAATTACTGAGATGACAGTGTCATAGGACTCATCGTTCGCCGCAAGGGGTACCTATAAAATACACTATCACAAAACCGGAGTCAACCCCTATCACTCGAGTCTAGTCATATCACTACATAGTATAAAACAAAGTCGCTTTCCCTGTCCCTATGTCCCTTTGTATGCTTAAATCTTTAAAACTACGCAACGGATTTTGATGCGGTTTTTTTAATAGATAAAGTGATTCAAGAGGAAGGTTTTTATGTATAATCCATGCATAATTTATCAGCATTGCACCCGTGCGAAGCCGGGGCGGGTCGCTAGTAGTCAATAAGGAGAAGTCACAAACTATCTATAAGAATAGAGAAATCTCTTCTTAGGAACTATGGCGTCGGTTTTAGATTTAATAAAAACTGCATTATTATTATTTTTAAATCCTATACATAATTTCAAACATAATTCGCTCAAAATTCCTGTAAAGAATGTTACAATACGACATGTGATTACAGAATTTGAAACCAGGCTCAACTCCCGGTTATGTATGAGATTTATAAAAAAGATGCAGTTTATATTAAATCTAAAATCGACGCCATGGTTCCTAAAACAGATTTCTGCATCTCTCATAGTTTTTGCTTCGATGATGTGGTGTAACCTACCGCGTCTGTAGTTCAGTAGTAGAGGTATTGGACAGTTCCTGTCACATCTCTATCGAATAATGATGTGGTCTCATTTTTTACGTCGCTCTTCTCGTCCGGTAATCGTAAAGCAGCTTTCCGTTTCGCGTGAAGATTAGATTAGATTAGATTATATATTTCACGATAAAAATTACATTACAAATTTGCTTAATGTCAAAATTATACGAATTAATATCATGATCGTCAAAAATAAGGCAAAATGAATAATCAAAGAAAATATTGTTTACAATGAACACTCGCTACTGACCTATTTGGATTGATCACCCTGTATAAAAGCCTGGAGGCGCGGAGGTTGGGCAACCCTCGCCTTCTGTAAGAATGGGCACCAAGTGAGCGGTTGAAGCAGGTCGCCGTGAACGACCAAAAAAAATGCGGAGGCGAGGATTGGTGCCGCACTTTGTTACGCCAGGGCAGAGGAGCTGCGAACCCCTAGCGCCGGAGCAGATCGGTTCCCAGAAAAGTCAGATTAATTTAGTTTTTTTTTCTTTTAAACATTCATGATTTGAACTGTTTCAGGGCTGTTTAGCCCTCACTAGCTGAGTCGGACTTTGTATGGGAGTATAACCCGATGATGGGATTATCGCCGCGCCACAGGATATATAGATTAGTTTAGTGTCGTGATTATTAAAGGGCTCGTAGTAATGAATACAAAAATGCCTGCATTGGGGATGTCTATATGATATGAGACTAACTGCAATTAGACTGCTCTAAAAGTCAGAAATGACCGTCAAAGTTCAACATTCCTACATAGCGCTAAAAACGCTCCATGAAAATTCCACCCACATTGTGACGTCGGTTGGGTAACAACATTTGTATATAAACAGTGCGTTAAGCTCATGGTTGTCATACAATTATTGTTTTTATAAATAATGATATGGTTGACTGGTAGAGAATGCCATTAGGCATTAAGTTCGCCATTTGTACTGACTTTTGTTTTGTGCAATAAAGTTTAAATAAATAAAATAAATAAATAATGACACAAAGGTAAATTAAGAAAGAAAAATTGAATGCGATCTACTACAATCTAAGCGGGATTTGAACCCGCGACCTCTGCGTTTCCGGCGCATTGCTCTTCCAACTGAGCTATCAGATCGCTACGTCAATCACACCATATCTTTCATCCCTTAATTCTTTACGCTACTGGAGTGCCCTCTGCGTCATATTATTATATGTTTTTGAAATGCTTATGCGCATTAGCCATACCCTAGGATGTGCGCTTTACACGCACGATCCCCAATCCCCATTGCTTTACAGCAAGTGGGAAGACTGCGAGAGAGATGGCGCTATTCTAAATATTTGTATAGAATCTTTTTATCGGTTAATTTTTTTTATGTGGTAATACCACATTTTTTTAAATAAAAATGTGGTATTACCACATAAAAAAAAATTGTTTTGTTAAATTATGACAATTCTGAAAACAATTTAATTTTTTTTGGATAAAAAAAATGCCTAACATTCAAGTCGCATATAAAAAAAAAATTGTGCATGGCATGACGTATGGAGCAAATTTTATTCATATTTAAGTACAGTGTGTTGTATAATAAAATTCAACATCAGTCTCCAGTTACCTCTATTTACCTGACAGAAATTCAAGATACCTTCTTGTATACAGGGTGGGCCCTGTAACAAGAGCGAAAAATTAAAATATACATCCTATAACCAATCAGTAATTAAATTATTATGCTCTGCATCGTCGTTACGATAGGACGTGTGCACAAATATTGTAATAAATAAAATCGTGCGCAATAATATTGACCTCAATCATACTATAAACTGTGTCGCGCGTGGATTTGCTGAGTAGTGCTTTAATTATGACATTTCGTTCTCTGTGAAGTACCTACTGTAAAATGAGTGATAGCAGCCCCTTTAGTCGGAGTGCCAAAATACAGCGCAGCCCTCCATCAACACCTCAACCACCGCCCTCAAGAGATGATCCAGCCGATCAGTCAGCCGCCACGCAAAATGAGTGTTCAACGTCAGACATACACTTCTGGATGTCCTCGATTGAAAAATACCTCAATGAGATATGTACCATCTCATCTGAAGGTAAAATGAATACGGATCAGAAACTACGGATTCACAACCTTTGCCGTAAGGTCGCAAATGGGACTTCGCACATGGCAGTTCACTATCAAGGATTACGAAAACATGCTACCGTCGCCCACGAACAAAACCACTACCTCAAGGAAAGGCAAGACCTTGCAGATCGCCTCAGAGACCTAGAGTGTACTATAAAGTCATCAGATAAGCCCATAACAAATGCTCTCTCTTTCGCCGACATGGTCAAAAATAGTTCCAGCTGCTTGATTCGACCAAATAATCTGAGTTCTGTAGCAGTTTATCCCAATGATAAGCGGAAGACAAGTGACGACACGAAAACCTTGGTCCAAAAGATAATTAATCCGGAGGAGATGAAGCTCCATGTAAGAGCGCTTCGTAAAGTCAAGAATGGCGGCGTTATAATCAGCACAGACTCTAAGGATGACATTGAAAAAGTCAAGCAAACTTTTCAAAAGACTACCTCAGAACTCACCATTGACGAGCCTCATAAACGCAAGCCCAGGATTGTTATTGTTGGCGTACCTTCGACCATGCCAGAACAAGCTGTCTACAAATGCATTTTCGAGCAAAACCTAGCCGACAAACTTCAGGACTTAACAAGGGATAAATTCTTGTCCTCTATTAGACTCAGCCATAAATCGGGCAAAAAAGATGCCGAGACATGTAATTACGTCCTAGAAGTGCCCGCCGTTATACGAAAGTCCTTAATAAGCCAAAATCGTGTATTTGTAAATTGGTCCTCATGCCCAGTGAGAGATTTCACGATCGTTACTAGGTGTTTCAAATGCCAACAATATGGTCACGCCGCTAAATCATGCAAGCAGACAGAGTACACGTGCGGTTATTGCGGTGATGTAGGTCACTCTATCAGAGAGTGCGGAAATAAGGCGGAGTCCCCGAAATGTGCAACATGCAGACTTTTCAAAAAGCCGAATAATCACCAAACAGGTGACGCAGAATGTCCAGCCCGGAAACTCGCCGAGCAAAGATACATAAATTCAATTGACTATGAAGGCGTCTAAAAGCGCCGCTCTTTGGTGTGTTATTTGCAGTATTTATTTGCAGTTTATATTATGTTTAGATTATATTATAATAGATTAGCCTAACCTACAAAATTGTAATTTTAACGTAGCAATCATAGGAGTCTTTAGTTCACCTAGCTTTAAGAAATTAGATACCTTTCTCGAATTTTTAAATCCCTGTTTTGTAACTTAGAAAAATATTGTTCTAATAATTAGTGATTTTCATTGTATGTTAAACTACAGAGACGACAATTTTTTGCAATATCGACTATGACCTGACCGAGTTTCTAATTGTGCTGATGCTGACATTTCAATGCCGTGCCGGTGGTAGGTACCTCATAAACGTAATCAATTATTATGTCATATCAAATTAGTATAATAGTTTTATAGTATAATTGTAAACAATTACGTTGACACTTAAAATATAATTTGTACGCGTTTTTATCTATTTCTTTAGTGAAATAAATTGACTAAGAATTTTGGTAATTAAATTACCTCTCTCAAAGCCTGAGATACAGGATTTTCCTAGTTCAGGCACAAGTATTAAGTGTGTTCTGTGTAGATGTAGGTAAGACTTTTTATGCTAACGATTATTCTTATGTTTTTTATTAATAAAGATTTATTATTATTTATTATTAGTAATGAAGTCCAAATGGTATCAATTAATTAAAATGAAAAATAAATTTACTGTAATTTTCTAACAAAATTAATCGAGCCAGCAATGAACTACAGACATTGTGCCCAGTCGCAAACTTGACAGTGACATTTACGAACGTTTTTAATAATATTATAAAACCTATTGAATACATCATTATTATTAATACGTTTGCAGTTGAATTACATATCACTTCCTTCAACACGACGTAACAATGTTCTTATCAAGTTGGTTTAAGGTGTAGGGCCAAAACGATGAAATAAATAAACCAAATACTTACAAACTTTAAACTTTTTATTAAGAAGTTCCAACAAAATAAGTGCACTAAATAAAATCACTGGGTAACCACTTCACAAGGTCAATTGCCTTTTTAACAGGTTGTAAAGATGTTTATTTTTCTCGACCACAACTGCAGTGATACGACTTGTGATCCATTTGATTCCGTTCCGACGCGGCATGTGTACTTACACAACATACTGAGTGTGTATCTTTTCAAAATTATCAAAGAATTTCAGTGATAATCTGGCTGCACACCCGCGGCCACAAACAGAACCATGTTTGGTGGCCGAACTTTCGTTGCTTTGCGTTGATAGTACCGTGGCTATTATTTAACAGGAGGACAATCGTTCGCAGTATCTAACACAAAACTCGGTTTTTAAATTGTATTCGCTCTTCCATCGCTCTTCTTTCATAATATCATGTACATATTTTACGTACGTTTAATTTATTTAATTGTTGTCTTTTTGCATAACTTTCATTTATCAACTTGACGTACATTAGAGAAAACAACCAATAACAAAAAGTTCGCAATTGTGTGAATGTTTGTGAAGGTTGAATAAAATAATAGCCATAGGCATGGAGCTAATGTGTAGACAGGAGTGTACACTCTGAATAAGTGTGCACGCAAAATAAAACCTTAATGTAATGATAAAAAATAAAATTTACAACTGAAGGGGCAACGATCCGGAACAGAAACCGCATGCACGAAGTCAGTGTATTAATGCCAGTCACAAAAATAGTAGTGATTGGTAGTTTAAAAATTAATGCTTAAAACTTCACACAACTTAATATTTTATTTGCTAAAGTTTCTTTCGCACCATCAAAAAAAACTAACAAATGTTTTATACACTATAAAATCAGTAACTACATAAATAGTAGTTTATGTGACTGTACATAATGAAGGGTATTAAACGAGTGTGGGTTCATAATAACATCACATGAGTGTTTTAATGCATTATTATGTACAGTTACATACACTGCTTTATCTACCCACTTTATGACGCCACTGTAATATTGCGTAATTACAATACATTTCAACAAAATAATTCATTTCTATGGTATTTATGATGTTTTCTCGAATTTTAAGATAACTAAGTATAAAGGGTTGTTAAAGTTAAACATTTAATGGTTTTAATGTAATCTTTCAGATAGTAGATATTGTTACGAGCGTGGGGTTCGTATTAGATAGAAAAACACAATTAATCCACTAATTAAAACACACACTTTGTTACGAAATTACACACTCACAATTCACTCAAACTGTACTTAAAAACGTTAAACGTACTTATCAATTGAAAGTCCGTCGCTCAGATTATCACTTTGTTCGCACTGCATCTCTTTCCATTAGTGCTATCTCTCTCAAACACTTCTCGAATGTTCTAAGTATAGCTATCTTTTTCTATAGTACTATCTGTCACTCCTACTGGAAATTTTGCCATATATTGATGTGTACCTACTTCCGAGGCCCAGAAGGGGTACTGATAACGCCTGAAAACGGGTTTTCAGGTTATGGCATCATCTGAATGAGGGTCCTGTCCTTCGGTGAAATGAACTGAAAACAGGTGGTTTTTACGAAATGGTTGAAATTTGTAATTATTTACGTTTTCACCGGTACAACCAACTTACAAGATTTCATAAGATTCGGTTGATAAATGCGACCTCTAAGCGAGAACAATCGGAAACCCGAACAAACGGCCATCCAAATATCTGGACATATTATTTTATTAGTTTAATTAAGAAGTTCGCTGAGAGGTATTTTAGCAAGTAGATACTAAGCGATTGTCACCAGTACTAGAGTATTTTATCTATGTTCGAGGCTTTGGTGTAAGGGTGTAAATAAGTCGTAGGTACTGGAACCGTGTTATTGTTTAAGCCCACTTTGCCTTCAACGATGGGACTTCCACTACACTTTCAATACATTTTCTTTCTGTCAAAGTATAAGTCATTGTACTAATAAATAAAATAAATTAAAGCTACTAACTATGTCGGCAACAAAAAACTCTCAATCTCCTAATTTTTCGATTATAATAAAATGTAGTAACGATGAGCACGCGATGAATAAGCGATGACTATCTTTTTGTTGCTAAACAATTGGTTACCCCAGCAAAGCCAGAAACATTGTCTCTTTGGTGCCTAACTCACTCGGATCGTTGTATCGTAGGCTACGATACAACGATCCTATTGCTACGATTCGTAGCAACGAGCATTACAGGTGCAGTACTTGCTAGTTCCATGGCCATAGGTTAGCGGACTGGAAGATGGCTGGAGGCTGGATTCCATTGCAGAGCAGAGATCTTCCTGTTTGAAATAAGGCGCATGTGGTAGGAAATGGTATCAACTAACGCATACTGACAATGACTAATACATAGATAGTGGCCCAAGAATTATAGTGCATCACCAAATGGGCCTGAAGTGGATTCTTATTCAAACTATTTTTTACCCAACTCCGGTTGTAATGTATTATTGACATTATTGTACACATAACAGTACAATTTGAGTAAAACTGATAAATACACACCTACACGCATATTTGAGTATTACTGTTTGTATGTAATAAAAAGGTAGTTCCGATTTTTGCCACATCTTAACTAGAAACACGAATATGTCAGATCTGCAGTGCAATCCAGCTTAGTGTCCATCGTAAAAAAATAAGCAGATATTAATACCTATCTAATGACTTAACTCGCATCTCTGTTGGTTCTTGGTTCAGACTTCATACAAAATTGCAATGGAATTATTTTTTGAGTACCTATGATATTAAATAATGATCAAAGGTACACACCACAGTAGAAAATAGTCTAAACAAACTGTTTAGTAAGAGACCAATAAAAAGTCTATTATGAAATTGCATTATCTCTACCAATTCAAGAATTCATAATTCATGCCCACTTGTCTCGAGTGTTACACTCACATGATACTGAAAGACAAAACGATTAAAAAAGCGAAAATATTGTAATCATATTTAGTAAATATTTGTAACATAACCAACACTAGAAATAGTACATTACTGCAGACGCCAGAAAAAACGGTTCGTAGCGAGGCGGAGGAGAAGGTCCGTAGGCAGAAGTGATACGAAGCCGGCAAGCCCTTTTCATGTATAGTGGTTTTCTCAAACATATGAAATGAAATAAAAAATAAAACACTCAAAAGAAATATAATTCAGCTGTTTAGCTAGTTCATGAACACAGACGCCATGCCTAAAAAAAAATACTTTCCTGCCTAGGCCTTCAATTTTGGATGAAATTCCTTAACAGTTCTCTCGAGTTGTTCCGCCCGAAACGTGATACTTCGAAGCCAATTATAACGCACGCTATGACAACATTTCATTGCATGTTTGAGAAAATAAAATAAATCGTTTCAGTCTTCGTCCGTTCCTTGATCTAATGAAACAAATTTTCTATGTGCTGACCGTTTCCTGTTCTGCACGCCTCATAACGCAAAAGTGTGTTACGGTGCACTATGTCAAGATCAACTTCTCGAATCCTTTCAAATGCCTCAACAATTCTAATCCTCAACATCTCGACCGTGTCTACCTCTGCTGAATATACGTCATCTTTAATAGCTCCCCAAAGATAAAAATCCAAACATGTAAGGTCGGGAGATCTCGCCGGCCATCTTCGGGGACCAAACCGACCAATCCATCTATGACCAAATATTTGAGTTAGTCTTTGTCGGACTGGCACTACAGAGTGCGCTGGTGCACCATCGAGTTGAAACCACGTTTCATTTTTAACGTCCTCGGGTAAATTATTAAAGTAGTCTAACACGGTCCCGTCAATTAATCGCATGAAACGTGCTGTATTTAAGGTACCGTCAATAAAAACTGGGTCAGAAAATAACATTAAAGAAAGATCCATTAGACTCTGAAATTAGCAGACGCATCCAGCTTGGATGGGGTGCATTCGGTAAGCTCAAAGCCGTCTTCAGCTCAAAAATCCCACAAACACTGAAAACGAGAGTCTACAACCAGTGTGTACTCCCAGTTATGACATACGCATGCGAAACGTGGACGCTAACCGCTGGAAGAATCCACCGTCTAAAAGTGGCACAGCGAGCTATGGAGCGCTCAATGCTCGGAATCTCTCTGCGAGATAGAATACGAAACGAGGACATTCGCCAACGCACGAAAGTTACCGACATCGGCAAAAGAGTTGCGCAATTGAAGTGGCAATGGGCTGGTCATATATGTCGCAGAGACGATGACAGATGGAGTCAGCGAGCGCTGAACTGGAGGCCGCGAACGGGTGGCAGAAGCGTTGGAAGACCGCAAGCCAGATGGTCGGACGACATTAAAAAGACGGCAGGGCCGACCTGGAGTAGGATCGCCGCATCAAGATCAGTTTGGAAATCCATGCAAGAGGCATATGTCCAGCAGTGGACGCATATATGCTGAGAAGAAGAAGAAGAAGAATAAAAACTGGACCAATTATAGTGTGTCCATGAATGGCCGCCCAAACGTTTAGGGAAAAGCGGTACTGGTGACCCGTTTGTCTCATAAGAAGAGGGTTGTTACTACTCCAGTAATGTGTATTTTTTGGGTTCCATTTTCCATTATTTGTAAAAGTAGATTCATCCGTCCATATCACATTACGCACAAAGTTCAAGTGTTCTTGGTCTTGTCTCAAAAACCAGTCACAATATGCAAATCGCACTGGGTAGTCTCGTGGTAACATTGCTTGTACTTTTTGAAATTTATAAGGGTGATGTTTTCTTCGTTTTAAGACTTTTTGTATTATTCGGTGATTAACTCCAAACATAAGACCTGCTTTTCTGGTGCTGGTCGTTGGTCGTTGCCGAAAATGACGCATTATTCTTTGTTCTAATGCCAATCTTACATTAAATGCCGCACCCGGGCCCTGTGCCGGTTGTACTGCTCCAGTCACAGGCACGTTGTCCCGCACGCGTTGCACGGCGTTGGTGATGACTCGGCCGTTGGCTGGATGCCTTCGATCGGGATATCGTTCGCAGTACAGCATTAGAGCTCGGTGTGCGTTACCTCTGGTTTCTCCGTAAATTAAAATCATGTCACACAATTCGTGTGAATCGTAATTTATTCTTGGCATTTTGAATTTGTGATAATACGTTTTGCGAACTTGACATTGTCAACGTACCATAAAGTTACAAACATTTTTAAATCATTAAATCAAACCGGTGTCCTTTACGGAGATTTGCAATAATAATTACCTTTGTTAATTTTCCTTTTAAAAAATAATTCACATTAACGTATGTGAGAAACTGTCAAAATGCCCGGTACCAAGATATCTTACGACCGTTAAACGACAATATCGCAATGTGAAAACTCATTCATGGGAAATCTTAACTTTAAGTGAATATTTCTCGTAATTTAGGAACTTTGGAACATTAGGACCACTTTGCAATAACTGTGGATACTTTAAGGTATCTCTGTTTTAATTTTTTGCTTTAGTTACAGGGCCCACCCTGTATACTTGCATTTCACTGACATCGGCTGAACTATCGACATTTCAAACCCTCGAGATTTTGTCCTTTAGATTATTTTGAAATAGTTATTTTGAACATCGGTAAATCGAATATCAGCTTCTTGTACGGTATGCGGTTAGCGGTATTTTGACTATCGGTATTTCAAGTGTGGGTATTATGATTATGAATATTTGACATTGTAATACGTTCAAGGGTTTACCTTTATCAACATAATACGCAATTTGACAATAGTGAAAATAAAATGTGTCATTGAAACCACTAAACACTCATTCAATTCAAAAATACACGGAACCAAATAAACTACCTCTAGCTTTTGGACATTATACTATTTTTAATTAGGTAAAATCTACAAAGACGTGTTTTGACTATGGACTTTTATGACGTCACAAGCCACTATCTTAATAGAAACTTCATACTAACAGATCGTCTTTGACATTTCATAAAGAGTAGCTAATTTGAGCTGTCATCAAATGCCGTATTCTGTATATGAAACAGTTTTCCCTGTTAATTCGTAAAGTCTCTTTAGCAAAAGAAGAAAACAAAGTAATTAGTAGCGTAATCACTCGTAGGTAATTATTACTTCTAATTACCAAAGTATGTTAATAATTGCTTTGTGTGTGGGCGCTTCCATTTTAGTAAATGTATATCGTGAATTAAAAGGAAATTTAAGTCAATTTGGTTAATAAGTATGTATCAGTGATCGCCATGGCCCGTGTAACACCTCGGATTTCCTATAGTAATTTTATCATCCCTATATATCTCTAGCGGGGTGTTCATCCTCACATGCTAGATCCTAAATGGTCGAGAACTGTCCGGTTCCATAGGAATTTCCTACCGCGAACGCTCCGCATGTGGAATGAGCTCCCTGCCGAGGTTTTCCCCGGGGGCTACAGTATGCGGTTCTTCAATAGGGAAGTAAATAGGTTCTCAAAGGGTCGGCAGCGCGCGTGTGATGCTCCTGGCGTTGCAAGCGTTCATAGGTGGCGGTAACTGCTTAACATCAGGCCGCATGCTTGTTTGCCACCGTCGTGGTATAAAAAAATATTAGGAGGTCTGCCCGAAACTTTGTCCTTGTTTGATAAAATGTATTCTATAACCATCTTTGGATGTCCAGCTATCCCTGTATCAAAATTGGCTAAAAAAATTCCAGCCGTTTTGGCGTGATGCGAGGTCAAAGGAAAGGATGAAAACAGATGGCGCCAGGTTGGCACGGTGACGCGCGCTTATACAAAACAAATGACGATCCTGTATCACGCTTCACGCTATTAAGTTTTTTCCTGAAATTATGACCCCTCTTCACAGAAAAATGATTTTCGTATGTGCGTATACGCTCAAAGAAATATACTTATACAATACATCTTTATATGTATACTAATATAGTAAAAACCACGCGTCATGTCGACATGCTGGTCATGAAGCCAAAATATAATAGAGAGAGATAGATAATAATATTACTTAGTTAACGTGAGTTTTGAAGATATCAAAGGGATTTTCTATGCTTAAGACTTGGCTACAGGCAGAGATCCACAATAGCGTACCTTGGAAGGTAAAAGAGGTAGGTGTAGAAAACATTTTCACGTCATTGGGTACTTTTATCTTTTCAACAACAAGGCAATGTTTTTCAATCACGCCTTCTGTCTCACTATTTCAAGTTTGAAAATTTTGTCGTTAGCACACTTGCATTATCTTATCTCAATTTGTTATAATGTTATAACCTAGACTTCTCAGTATTTCTGTATCTTCTGTAATTAATGGATGACTGTTATGGCCTTCTAATATGTAAACCATTTAATGTAAATAAATATTATAATTACGGCTGTTGTTATCCTGAATACCAATAAATGAAATAAATAAATAAATTATATAATTTGGAAGAGGAAGAAGGAAAAGCCAGAAGCTGATTGTGAGTGCACCTAATACCTAGAGAAGATAAATGAAACGCTCCTTGAGGAAACAGAAGTTGCGGGATGCAGGGTGCGGGACACCGTTTTTCATTATCTCTTTGTCACTGTCAAGGTTCTAGAGCGTTTTTCATTAAAAATCCTAATTTCCTGTTTCTTCCAGGAAATGACGTTTTTGGGTTCATCCTACTCAGAATCGATAGCATTTTCAATGTTAAGAATATAAAAGGGTTCCATAATTTGTATGGAGATTTTAGTATCCACTACGCAACGCTCGTGCAAATAAAAAAAGTTCGTATGAATTCAAACGTGACGGACAAATTTAGGACACTATTTTTTATTCTTTACATTGAAAATGGTATCGATTCTGAGTCAGATGAACCCCAAAACGTTAAATTCTGGAAGAAACAGGGAATGGGTTTTTTTTTGGAAACGCTCTTTAACATAGATAAAATAAAAATAACACAAGCACTACAGTTCTGAACACAGACTTAAAGTAAGAATTGTAATTCAATTATTTAAATTACAATTATTAAGTCATATGGAAAAGGTGTAGTGGTGGGTCTTGTCTGTTTTATAATATACTGGTTGAGCCGCGCGGTGTTACCCACTCATCCCACGGGAACACTACGTTTTTTCGGGATGTTAAGTAGCCTATGTGTTAATCGAGGGTGTCGGCTACCTTCATTCCAAAAAAATATTTATAAAATAAAAATGTGGTATTTCTACACAAAAAAATGGAATCAATAAAAATAATCACATCAAAAAATATAAAAAAAACAGCCGTTTGAGCGTGAAAAAGTAACAAACATACACAAAAGCACACACACACACACTTTCGCCCTTATAATATTAGTGATTTAATTAAATGTAGAAGTTCAGTGGCTTGTTCTTGTTCTGGGCACACAGGAACCAGGGAAATCTCGACCGGGACAACCTGTTCCTCTTAACAAATTGTTTTATCTTTTATTGTAATAATTTTACTTCCTTATCTTAATCTTAATGATCTGAAAAGTTGAATAGTATCTGGAGTAAAATTATTACTCTAGTGTTACTGATTTTTAGGATACCTCAAAAAGAAAACACGGAACACTTACAACGTAATATTGTCGTCCGTCCGTCCGTACGTTTGTCAGGACCCTTTATCGTTCAGAAACGCGTGGAGGTATCGAGTTGAAATTAAAACCATAGTCTCAAGTTTTGAGTCACTTAAAGCTGTATCAAATCAAATTTCTAAGTTAACGTAAAAAAGAGACGGCCTATTATATCGCCAAAAACGTATATTTCGACACTCTCAAGGGAAACAAAATTATAGAGTAGGTATTTCGCGTTGACCTAGAACTATGAGGTTTGGCAAGTAATTCCGTCTTATAATATAAGTAGAGGGAAAAAATCCGAAAACTATACTTTTGTGATTGAATCATAAAAAATAGTCTTTATTTAAAGTACGATTTTCCAGTACAGTTTATCTTTTCGTTAGAGCAATATGCAGTGCTTTCATAGTTCGTACGGAATCCTCGGTATACGCTTGTCCGACTCGCACTTGATCGGCTTTTTATTTTTTAGCATGGTCATAGCAATGTGCATATTTCTTATTTGATGTAATGCAAAAGTGACAAATGTCATTAACGTCAACAGTTGTCAAATTTATTATATACTAAGATAATTTGATATTTGCTAAGATATTAAAATACACCACTTTCCTTTTGCGCAAATTAAATCCCGACAAAAAATTGAAATAGTTAAAAAGTTTTAAAACGATAACAAGTTGCAGCTCAATTCTAATCTTTATTAATAAGTAATTTTATAAAAAAAAATATCGTTCATTAAACTTACTTTTTTGTTCCGTACAAATCCACATAAACTTGTTAAAATGTTGTGTTCATCACAATTTTATTGTTATACATATCATCAAACTTCACTAACACAATATTTTAAACTTATAGACATACAAAAAACACAGTAATTTGACACAAATCTAAAAATGTATTCACAACTTAATTTTCACTCATTCTCACTTTTAGAATGGCCGCGGAAACTTTAACTCGCGAAACTTTTGCATGGAAAGCTCTCACTTTGAATTCGGTTGGTTGCGGTGTTCGCCTTCCGTAGACTGGCAATGTGGGAGCTTTCGGCCCGTGAGCGAGCTGCCTAAAGCGCGTGCGTGAATCTACCGAAAGTGCTTTTTCGCAATGAATGTTGTGTGAGCACTGCTTGAGGACGTTTTGTGAATGAATTTGTTTTTTCTTAGTTTTTTGCTATTTTCTTAAAATACGCTTTAATATGAAGAAAGTCTTAAGCAATTATCCATCTTATTAAGTTCACAGCTAAGCGGAAAAAAAATTAAATATACGTGAAATATAAAAAAAATATTAAAGCTTGTTTGCGGAATTTTCAACCCAGATTTGATTAAGGAAAATCTTTACAAAAAGAAAAATAAACAGAATTCTGTTTTTCATATTTTATATTCTGAAGCAGGTTATTGTTTATTTTTTAATCACTTTTTAACAGAAAATAACCGAAACCAACGAAGCGAATTGATGCTTTACGAGGCTAACTGCACGTGGTACTAAAAAAAATACATCCAGTGAAACATAGAACGTCCTTTTTTGGAATTGGTTAATAAAATTCTCGAATTTTCATATCACGGTAAGTGCTCGTTTATTTTTTTAATAATTGCCTCAACTTTTCCCGGTTTCATCATCATTCATCGGATCCTAACGAAATGAAATTGGGGCCATTTAGGACCAACGTTCCAAATATTTTTTTTTTTCTAATCGATCCAGTCGTCAACCACTAATTGGGGAAAATAAACGCAAAAAAATATACATTATTATTATTAATTTATTATTCATCGGACCAACCTTAAAACATGAAAGCAGTTTTTTTGTTCACATATCGTGCAACCTCCGAAATATTGTTTCCCATCTGTAACGTTTCGCTATATTTTCATTTGTCCGAAACTAGTTTGTTCCTGAAACCCGTTTTTTTTTTTAGGATTTTATAAACATCCCATTATGTTAGACTACTTACATATAAAAATACATACTTATATAATATGTATTATTTTAAAAAATCCGGTCAAGTGCGAGTCGGACTCACGCACCGAGAGCTCCGTACTAATCATTGGCCGGGTTTAAGTCTGCACCTGTATTGCGCCGGATACAAATGAGGTGCAAATTAACGCAACCGGGTTCTCCAAATATGACTTTTGAAAACGACTAATTTTTTTATGATTTTATTGCAAATATATACTTTTCGGATGTTTCCCTATGTTTGTCGTATAAGACGATATATTACTTTTTCATAGTTCTAGGTCAATTTAAAATACCCTACAAATGTTGATTCCCTTGAGAATGTCGATTTTTTTTATATTTTTATTTTTACGTTAAGTTAGAAAAGCGATTTTTTCACAGCTTTAAGGAAGTAGACCTGATTCTATGGTTCTAATTTCCAATCGATATCTTTACGAGTTCCCGAGATACAGGATCTTGACAGATAGACGAATGAACGGACGGACAACAAAGTGATCCTAAAAGGGTTCCGTTTTTTCCTTTTTAGGTACGGAACCCTAAAAAAATCAAGCAATCAATTTCTCATTAGCAAGGTTAATTATTAATTATTACATCAATTATAATTAATAAGTCATCACTTTAATTAGGTACCCATTGGTTCAATCCGGCACACTTCCTGTACAACACTCATCATTACGACTTATTAGACTTTTCCATCAATATCCTGTACCTTAATAGTACTTAACCATAAGATAACCATCTCATGTGGCTATATATATGTTTTTTTTGTAATTTTTGCTTATCTTATATTAATAAACATTTTCATTTCATTTTTCATTTCTGTCCCCGTACTGTCAGACATTTTGTGACACACCTTTTAATTATTTCGATTGATTGAAGACAATATTATTAGAAATGATCATAGAATAAATACACCTAGAGCAAGAGTCTTCATACTCACTATACAACAGATTTGTGAAAAATTAAGCCAGTTTTGGTTTTATGAGTCCGTGTCTACAGATACGTTTTTGCAATGCAATGCAAAGCAATGCAAACAATACAATACAACTTTATTGCACACCTCATAAAACATACAGGAGAAAACAATGCAAAAAATTACAATTAGAGGTAAACAACAGGCGGTCTTATCGCTCTTTCACCTTTCACCTTTGGGTAGTGGAGAACTTGAAAAAATATTTTTCACCTCACTCGCTCGGAAAACCTCCGTTTATAGGGCGAAATCTGCGTGCAAAAGTCTATTTTATCCGCTAGCGTGCAAAAGTCATTTGAATTTCGAACACGACGATTTTGATTCTCTGTGGTGCATGTAACTTTTTTATATTTAAGACTCCTTCAACGCGTGACTGATTTCATCAGTCGATAAATCTTCGAATAACCAATCAACGCACGCTAATAAAGGGCGATCTGGTCTGGCCGGCTAAAATCATATGTATGTACGTTTAAATACTTCTTTAAAAAAAAATACACCTACAATATCACGTCCAGAAACCTGGTTTGTGGTTACAGATTTTTAAGTTTTTATTTTTTCTACACTTTATTTTATGTTGAATATGTTTATATATATAGTAATAGTAAGTATTTTAGTTTCATTTACATATTTTGACTAGTAAATATATTAAATACATCACAAATTTTAATATTTATTTGTTATAAAAGTTGGAACATAAGAGTGTAATTTCTGAACGCACCCAAGAAAAGAAAAAATAATTAAAAAGTTGGAAGTTTTCACAATTCACGTAAACAACGTAAATTGGTTCTGTGGAGAATACATTCTGTTGTCTTACTTTATAGAAATGTGGAAAACAAGAAAGTTAAGCCCAATTTGGAGTATTTATTCCATGCTAAAAGCCTGCATTAAAACGAAAAAGGATTTGTTATTAATATTTGGAGACGATAAGTAATTTACCGAAACTATTGGCGTTTTTAAAGAAGATAAAGCCGAAATAATCTTGTGCAGATCCCATCGTCCAATAACTTCCAAAGCTGTTCCAAAGCAAGTGTTATGGAAAATACTTCCGAGTGGCCAAGTAATCCTTCCAAGAATGCCATTCTCCCACATTCACAACGAATGTGTCAAGTAGTTTCAAATACAAATATAATATAACAGTGCTTAAGAAAAACTCAACGATAAAATATACACGACGATAATACAAATTACGGCCATATTTTTTATGTGTGTGCTTCTCTCGTATTTATTTGGTTTGGATTTGAGTGTGTTAATGTTTTAAATTTGATGTATTAAATAGAACGCAAAATTAAATATGATTAATTATTTTTATGTTTTAATTGTTTTTCTTGAACTTCCATTTTCCTCGCTGTAGTGAGGTGAAAAGTTGTGTGTTCCGCATGGCTGCAAAATTATTTAGCTTCTCGTGTCTTGAAAGCTTCGCTACGCTCAGGAATCTATCTTTGAACCATTCGCTTCGCTCATGGTTCAATCTTAGATTCCTTCGCTCGCTCAGCTTTCAATTTCAACACTCGCGCCAAATAACAACTTTGCAGCCTTGCATAACAAATAACTATTGTTAGTAGGCTGTGCAAAAATCAGAAAAAATAATAATAATATATACACGAAAAATAAATAAATAGATAGGTTAATATAATAAACGATAAATACATACATACTACATTCAAACTCCCCGTCCAGGCTGTGAACTTCGTTCCTCTCGAACTCTCAAACTTTCCATTCCTTCGCACCACACTGGTTTCATGTCTAATTCTTTCGCCGTTCAGGCATGCCGTCTCTGGAATTCACTCCCTCTCTCTATCAGACAAGCCCCAAGCAAGGTAGCTTCCAAGTGTATGCTGCGTAAGCATCTGCTGGAACAAGAGCCCGAATAGTTCATCCATCATACCATGTTGTAGACTTTCGTATATATTTATATATGTGGGATATTGACAAAGAAGGGAAACACAGATTGCCACTTTTAAATATTTTATTTAAATTAATCTTCACAACACACACAGCACAGGTTCGTGGTTAACCGCCATTCCTCTCCCGTCCCTTTCCCACGCACTCTCCCTCTCTCTGTCACTCGGTGCGTTCCGATACACGGTATTATTCCTACAGGTCGGCTGCCCAAAACAGAATTCAAGTAACTCTGTTGGGACAAATTTTATAGCAGAGCGAAAAAACGATTTTACTAAACTATTCCTCATTACAGGCTGAAAAATTAAATGGAAGCATTTAAAGTAGTGTATTTTCATTATATGACATAAGATTAACACCGTATTTGAATTATTTCTTCACTATTGCGGGTACACTTATTTTAAAATGCAAAAATGGTTTTCTGCTTAGAACGAGGAAAGATAATTTAAAAGGACTTCCATATAAAAACAATTATCTCGAGATGCTTGAATTTAGTTTTGGTATCTTGTTAAATACAAGCTATATAAATAGCATTATAAATAGCATTTTTCAAGATAATACAATATAATACTTACATAATCATAAAAGTAAAATAATTTAACAGGTTAGTTTTGTTTATTGAAATTGATCCACATACTCGTGAATACATACATGTGGTAGTTGAAAAATGTTTTAACCCCATTTGGATTGTGGTTTTGAGAAAATCGCATAAGAAGGAAAATTTGGATATGTTGTATATATGGGTAAGGCCGCCAAAAAAGGAATATTTCGCCAGTAAAAAATGTGCTGTTAGTTTAAAAAAAATATGCTTCAAATTATTTATTGGCAATGTTTCTTTTGGGAAAAACAACATCTGTTTTATTTGTTTCAAGATAGAGGAATACGTTAAATCGCCTGTCAATATTTTTTTTTGCATTTTAATAATGTGTGATCACAACGTCCCCAAGACAAAAAAAGTGTGCAAAATTATCTCCTGCCTATTTACAATGTTTTTTTTGTGTTTTGTATTATTCATCGGGCATTTCAATAAGCTTTCCGTATGTTACTTAATCATGGAAGAGTTTGACTACCTTAGCAACGAAATGGCACGTTAAAATAATGCTTATTTCATTAAAAAACATTATGTAATCGTATTGTACGCTATTATGTAACACTTTTTATGTAACCATAATTATAATTGAAACTTGGCAATTATATAGAAGAATCCAAATTTATTTAATAACAACAATATTTTTTTGTTAGTCTATGCACCGCCGCTATTTTGTCGGCCATATTAAGTCGTGTGTCGCCTATTCAAAGGGAACGGTCGTGTTTGCGGACTTTTCAAAAACACATTTGTGACGTCCAGGGTTTCAGGGCGGGAATAGATTCAATGAAACACGTAAACGGGTTTACTGTCGACACGATCTGCCTTCTCCCGTTGACGTCTGTCTTAGTAATGGCGGCAGCGGGCAGGTGGTGGCAACACTTTATTTCATAAAGGTGTCTATACACCACACCATCCTCTTTTGATAAATTTGAAATAGTTTTATTGATAGCTTATTTATTTACTTATTGCTAGTTATTAATATTTCATATCGAGATTGCATTACATGTACATTTTATTTATTCCCGGAATCTAGACTGATTTATATTATCAGTAATTACAACCCTTAGCGGATTCGCTCACTGCTCCGTCCGAGTGAATTGAACTAAATTCGGGGCCTACATCCAGACGCCCCACACCAGCCAACCACGCCAAACACCGAGGCGCGAAGCATTTGCTCAGACTCAGGGTTCAGCTGAGCACGGTTATTGTGGCGCATCGCGTACATCCAGCACCTTCGCTGAGACAGCGAAGATGATAATTCCACCATTAATATGGATTGATTTCGCGTCGGCGCAGTGAGCAAACCAGCCAACAATATTTCAAAGTAACGGGTATGCGCAACAATAGCAATACCCCGGTCACTAGACTGTAGTTAAAAATGTAATATTTTCTAATTTAATTCTCAATCATGAATTTGAATGTACATTGAAATATAACAATAGTTTAATCTTATCAACAACTGTTTTGTAAGTTTGTAATAAATGTGTCATAAAGAATTATGTTTTTGTTTTGTTACTATTCACTTTATTCTCCGTTTGAGACAAGGCTTTTAATCATAAATCTATGCATATAAAAAGTTAATTTTAGTGAGGACTTATACTTGTTTTTTTAGTAGTTTCAAGTTCAATAAGTTGTCTTCACTTTTACATCACTAAACAACTCTCACGTTTCCGTTTTCTTCTCTTTTCATTTGTTTTTTTTTTTTTTTCATAATCATGATGCACTAAGAAAATATTGTCAATTACTTGTTATTAATCGGAGGACGCAATGGATTAATGTGATTATTAAATATTTTGTATTTGGTATTGTGTCACAGTTATTATTATTTTAATTCCCTTGGCAACCATAACATTAAGTTATATTTATTTACTCGTGAATTTATCTACTGTAGAGCAATTATTTTCTAAAATTTAGGAATCTACCAGCGCTTCCAACTAAGGCCTCCGTGAGAAAGAAGCGCCGCAAGAAAACTCACAGTTTGCCTTTTCAATGAAATATACATTTTCCAATTTTTGGTATGAATTTAAAAATCTTCTCACGAAATGTAATTATTTCAGAATACTAAACCGGCGTTGATTAGTCAGCGTTTGAAATGAAAAATGTATTTTTTTTTTCTTTATAAATTTTATTGATTGGTATATCGACCATAATTTCAAATACCGTAGTAACTTTACAAGAAATCACGAATTCCTGCTGCATTATTGAAATTTACATTGAAAGTTACAAATGAGTATACCTCAAGGAGAATAGATAGGTAGGTATATACACTGCCTACGTCTCTTATGAGGGCTCATGCATATTATAAACGCTGCATATCTTAATGTAAAACAAAGTCTTCAATTTGGAAAACCCTCGTCTAACCCGAAGTTTATTTCACTTTACCATTTGATTCAGGGACAACACCGTTTTAATGCATGTATGATTAATGATTATGAAGACGCGTTTATCATAAATAGAGGTACTACTCACATTCGGCGCGACGTCTTACTGTTAGTGGTGCCAATTACGTAAAAAAACAGTTTATTGCGATATTCGTTAACTTTTTATTGTATATCAGTTGAGTACCAATTCCTTGTTTGTAACTGTATTTTAATATAATTATTTTTTAAGTATCATCTGAATGTGTACATTCCAAGTACTACTGATATATATATGCTACGCAGTTTACTTCTGGTTTTTTTTAGTGCCTGTCATCACAGACTTACTACAAAATTTCAATAGAATAGTCTATTGTTTTGCTCGACGTTAGTACCAGTCTTTCCAGACTTACTACTTTTGTCGTTGTTAGTACCAGTCTTTCCAGACTTACTACTTTTGTCGTTGTTAGTACGTCTTCACAGACTTTCTAATTGTTAGTACCAGTCTTCACAGACTTACTACTTGTTAGTACCAGTCTTCACAGACTTACTACTTTTCTCGTTGTTAGTACCAGTCTTCAGAGACTTACTACTTAGCCCATTAGAGTAGATCTTTTATTTACTTGTTGTTATTATACCAGTCAATTTCGACTTAGGTACTACTCGGTCCATTAAGAAATAGATGTGATTATCAGTACCTACACCTAGGTATTGTTTAACGTAGTGTTGACGTGTCTACTACACTACCCAGCGAACACTACGAGTATCTAGAACAAATGCATGGCATATATGCATATACTAATACGACGTTATATTAATATAGATACAATCCCATAGAAATGCATGCCATTTATAATGCGAGTAGATTTTAGTTTGTAAAACCTGTTTGAAATTGGTGTAGTTAAAAACCCTTTTTTTAACATACAAAGGGTACCTACATACAATTTCGCGCATGTGAAGTCCAAGTGTGACTCGAACACACGACCTCTGTTTAACCGGAACATTGCTCTAATGCACACTCAGCGTTTGTATCTCACGCAATGTGTTCCCGTGACATCCGAAAAATCATTCATATTGCGCTTTTTTTTTTTTAAATATTGGTTTTCCTTTTTAGTTCTCACTTAATCTTTTACCGAATAATGATCTTCTCAATATGCAATATGTTCGATTAAACTATAAATTATCGTAATTTGGAATTTCAGCCACCAGGTTGATGATTTAAATTTAACATGGAATTTACGTCGTACTTATGTATTATAAATATATTTTCTTTTAGTATTTATTAAACTATTTTCTTATAATTTAGGAACATATCAGTATTATTTTATTACACCGGAAACGTTTACTGAAGTCTACTATTTTCTCGTTTTAACGCGTAATACTTTATATCATCCAGTCCAGACAATACCGTGCGTTTTCCGTGGCTGTACAAGTTGCCCTGTAGCGCATTTGGTTCTCTATGCAAGGTTAAATGTTACTTTTGTTTTTACATTGCTTCTAACCCTGCAAAATCAAACCAAAATGGAAATTCACTTTCAACCCGCAATTAAGATAAACAATTGACCAACTTTCAGAATATGAGAAATTAAGAGGGTTGTCATTATATTTAATATTCAGTTATAGCATTAAATGCCTAAAAGACAAGAACAACACTCTACTTAAAGGTTGTCTGAAAGATATCGCTCTTTAGCTATTAGACTGCATGTTGTTTACCTCCATTGTAATTCTAATTTTACTTGTTATCCTTGTTTATGTGTGCAATAAAGAATATTCAATCTATTCTATCAACTGGCAAAATGCTTTTATCAATTGCTCATAGAATAGAATTACCTATACTCATACTAGTTAATTCACAATGCGTAATAAATGTCGAATTATTCACAATTACTAGTATAATTTACCTATTCCAGAGAACTATGACAATCAGGTCAAATCGACTCAATTTCTAAGCGAAGATTTGCTTTAAACGCCACAAACTGGACAATTCGTTTTAAAATGTCATTACCATAATACTCATGTTTTACTCGTAATCGTTTATTTATAATGCACGAATACTTTAAATGACAAATAAGTCGTTATTTCTAGTATATATATTCTTTTGTTATATACTTTATTCTATAGTGAACTCAAATCAGTCAAATCGTTTCAACTTCTAGACAACGATTTATTTAATAGAGTATGATATATATTACACTTATTGTCAATTTAGTTCCAATGCAGATAAATCAATACCATGTTTTATTTGTTACATATCCAATCGATTTCGCGATAATCCCTCTACGACATGAATTACTGTAGTATCATTCGACTTTCGAATTTGACACGGTGTCACTTAAAGTCATACAATTATAACGGCCATAAATGGCTTCATGTGCAGTAAAGGGTGAAGAGATGTCATCTGCGCAACACTCACTTGACAGTCCAGCCTCTCGAATGAGACCTCCAGTAAATAGGGTCTAATGCGCTTGTCATAGTTTGAGGGCATATTTTATTACTCGCACCCCCTTTACGGCTATTTATCAGTCATACAATTTAAAATTTAGAAAACTATTTTCTCGGCCTGTCATTGCCAACGCACGACAGCTTGTTTGGTAGTTAATTTCCGTACCTTTACGGGCTACTCTAAGGGCTGATACGAGATCTTTCCGCCTGTCATTGCCAACCAATGACAGCTTGTTTTGTAGTTGTTCACCGCTGATACAGCTGAACCGATTCTATTTTGATACCCTAATAGGGTTTTGTTTTCCTCAAATCCTGTTGGTTTTGCCTCCCATATCCCTTATATTTTAGTTACGTTCCCACTTTCCCAGTTCCTTTATTTGCTACTAGGTATCCAAATGTTAGGGTAGTTTATTTAAACTAATTGCATTACAAATATTTGAATTTCCGATGCTTTGCAGCATCTACATGGCTAGCACAATATTTTGCCGCGACCCCACCCGTGGCGCGACTCAACACCACCCGTCTAGCTCGCACGGCATTGAAATGAAAGTGACAGACACCCTGTACTCAAGGAGTAAACAGTTGACGGGCTAGTTAAAATATAATTCTATTTAGGTGTCAATACGGTATTTGATGACAGCTCAAATCAGCTATTCTTAATGAAATGTCAAAACGGTATGTTAGTACGAGGAACCGATTAATGCACATTACTCTCGATGTCACTACTTCATAAATATATTGGCAATTAGTTACGTTAATTTTGTTCATTCAATTTGTTACTTTACTACCAAACATCGGTCGATACTTCGGTTGGCTTGGCCAAAGGAAACGTACGAGTACTTGTATGGGGGCAAAACGAACAGTACCAGGATTAGACCTTGATTTGCATTTTTTGTTACCCGGATTATTCATTTACAAAGAAACCCGAAGAGTTTTCTTGATTGCTACATAACACAAAATACAAATAATTGCATATTATTATTTCCAAACACAAGAAGTGAGAAACTCGGTGAGCTTACGCTCTTTTGTGTTTGTTATGTTATTTTCGCAATACTTAGTAGTTATTGCATACACTTTAGTCACACTTAGGTAATAATGAAATAATGCACTTTATTCTGCAAGTAGGCAAAGGGCACCTTTACATGCCCGAGTCTACCGGCATTTCAGGTATATGTATTATACTCATACATAAATATTGATTACGTCTTCGGTACGGTTGTACGAGCTGTACGACTAGGTAAGTACATACATCTTCTGTGTTATAAAGTGATTACGACGCCAATTACCATATAGCATATACAATGTGTTACCGCCAAGTAGGCTCTTCTTAAAGCAGAGCAAAGTAACGTAGATCTTTAACGTATCCATGACCTTAATTTAATTAATTAACTTAAATCCAGGCTTTATTAACTTTCTAACAAAATTTTAATTGCCAGTAATGTACAGTGAATAAATTGACAAGTGAGTGTTAAATGACAGCGTGATATGAGTAACGACAATTACGCTGTACACCCACTACATTGAATGTGCGGATTTAAGAAATTTAATTGTGCAGTTAATCACATAAGTATACTGAGTAATTATGACCTAGTTTGTAAGATTTTTCTAGTAACTAAGCCAATCCAAAAATATTAAATAAATGTTTGCTACGCCCTGACAGGGCCTTGTACCTAGCTTTAAGTACTTGGTCGCAATAAATTATTATTGTTATTATTTAGATGGCTATATTTGATAACGAAAATGTATTAATGAAAAACATAGAC
Organism: Apotomis betuletana; assembly: GCA_932273695.1. Lineage (NCBI taxonomy): Eukaryota > Metazoa > Arthropoda > Insecta > Lepidoptera > Tortricidae > Apotomis > Apotomis betuletana. The sequence goes on along the minus strand of OW026303.1, from coordinate 3,909,560 downwards.
GATATACCCGATATAGTCGGTTAAGTTACATTGTCTCACCTGTGTTAGTAGGCCAAGTGACCGTCAAATATATTAAAATCTGTTGTTCTTACAATTACATGTTTTGACCGTGTCACAATTTATAGGTAAATAAAACCGATTATACCGGGGCTAGATTGTCTAGCTTGATAAATAATAGTTATCACTTATGTTTTGACACCTTTGTTGATGATATCAACATCCATTTCCAATAAGTAGATACTCTTACTACGGCTAATTCCTCTGCTTATTTTTTGACATAAGTGCACAAAGTACTGGTCAGAATGTTATGCGACTTTTGTTGTAGGTACTTTAATATTCTAAACCACTATACCCACTTTTTCCTTTTCTTTTCCTTTTACGGAAAATTAATTAAAAGGATTCCACTGATTATTATTATCGGTTATTTGTACACTTCCTTGTTTCGTTTTAATCCTCGTCGCCATTGTGACGTCCAGGGTTTCAGGGCGGGAATAGATTTAATGAAACACGTAAACGGGTTTACCGTCGACACGATCTGCCCACTTCCGTTGACGTCTGTCTTAGTAATGGCGGCAGCGGGCAGGTGGTGGCAACACTTTATTTCATAAAGGTGTCTATACACCACAACATTGTTTGGTGATTTTAAAGGTAACTGTGCATTATATTGTTCAAAGGTGAAATTACGTAGTAATATTAATGTTAGATTAGTGCTAAAAGGCTGTGTGCGTGGTTTTTCCTTCGTTGCAGTGTCATGTAATTGAGATTTTAATTTCGAAATAGAGCGCTTGTATGTGACTTTTATGTAACGTATGTAACGATATGAATCGGTTTTCTATGTAACGTTACATAAAAGTGGTATAAAGGCCAGCTCACTATTGTATTACAAATTGACATCAAACAACAAGAGTTAACCTTAATAATATAAAAAAATTAACAATTTCGAAATGAACAATTTCGTTTCATTGTAGATTTGCCTTTTCATAACTTTTCTGATACTTATATGTAACTCTGTTACTTACACTTTTATGTTACTTTTATGTGGCATAAGGCCAATTTTACGACCTTGAACCGAACCTGGTTCGGCCGTCCTGAGCGTGTGACTGCCCCCAGGCACCCATCGTTACAAAAAAACAGAATTACACAACAAAATAAATATCAATTATGGATGCACACAAGTAAACAATATTATACTCTATTCATCAGACATAAGGTCTCAAAACATTGTTAGGGCTAAAACACCTATTATAGGAACTCTTTAAAAATAAATTGGGAACACCAAAATATAAAAAAAAAAAAAACAATAAACAAGTTAACATCATTACAATACATGGTATCTACTTAAATATATACTTCAATAGAAAAGCAGTCTTAAATTTTAGTTAACACTTACTGCGTAAGTACATGAAACATGGCAATGAACACAGTATGAGAAAAACATTTTACTTAATGGTATGTACCTTTATGTACCACATAACAAGTAACATTTTTACTTAATAACATCTTCACTTCTCATATATCTTTTAAAATTTAAACAAAGCATATATAAATAAATAAATAATAAATAAATATTAAGGGACAATCATACACAAATCGACCTAGTCCCAAACTAAGCAAAGCTTGTACTATGAGTATTAGACGACGATATACATAATATATAAATACATATATAGATTACATCCATGACCCAAGAACAAATATTCGAGTTCATCACACAAATATTTGCCCCGGCCGGGATTCGAGCCCGGGACCGCCGACTCAGTAAGCAGGTGTCTACAAACCGAGCTAAACGCGTCGTCAAATATTATATTATATTATGTATATATTTGTATATATATTATATTATAGGGTGTAAATGTAGGTACCTATATGTATATTTGTATAAACAGTAATATAATATTTTGTATTTACTTGTACTCTAGATCCTCTCTGTACCATCAGATTTCTAATTTGCACCCACTTCTAGTATCTCTGTTTGGCCCTATGGTTGACTGGTAGAAAATGCCATTTGGCGTTAAGTCCGCCATTTGTACTGACTTGTTTTCTGCAATAAATTATAAATAAATAAAATAAATAAATACATTCAGCCAAAAAATAATAATAGGACCAGTTGAATAAAATACGAATTATGAAAGGGATAGATAATGCTCTTTTAGGTGAGCTTTGAAAGAAACAAGAGACTAACTTTAAGATGCGACTTCGCGTCTTACTCGCACGGTATTGAAAGGAAAGTGACAGGTAGTGTTTGTCGCGCGACAAAGAGTCGCGTGTCAAAGTTATGCTAGACGTACTGCGCCAACGGAAGAAACTTAGCCCGCTAACTAAGTTTGAAATAGTATATCAGTTCAGATTATTTGGTTCATTTTAGTACGTGAGTAACTTTAACTATACAAACATAATTGTAAGTGATGATTGCTGCATAATCCAAGAGTAAAGAGGCAGCTCGTTAAAGTCATTGTATGTCCAGTTGTTATTTCCGCACCATTTTCCTCATCACGATTAAATCTTCCTATGTAGTTTCGCTAGAGGACGATATTTAGTCACCATGTTTTTTGCAAAAGTGTACCTAATGTTGCTCCTATAACATAAAAATAAAAGTCAGGGAATAATGATTTACTGAACAAACAAGTGAAGGGTTTTTCCGTTTCAGATTAGATCTCTCCGGATGTTTGGATATCCGTTTGTTTGTATTTCCGGCTATGAATATATAGCTTATGAAATAATTGTCATGAAATTTTGTAAGCAGGTTCAATAGTTATAGAATTTTATCGTCGAATCAGTGTTTCGAAAGTATTTGAAATGTCAGATATAGGTATGGGTATTGAAGACGTAAACTTGTTTCACGGTTTTCAGCGATTTCGAAACATTATTTATTTATTTATTTAGTTTTTATTTATTTATTTATTTTTAATTTATTTTTTACAGCTGAAATCTTTTTATTTTAAGGATAAATCACAAGGCGGTTACAACCAACACTCACAAAAAATTCTGTCACTACTCTTCAAAATCTCGCACCTACTTGGTTGATTGATATTGAGATACGAGCTTTGTTTTATGTAGGTACTTGTTACTTCGTGAGTTTTGGATGTGTCAACAGATATAACTATATATAATATTATAACCTCTTCCTGTCTTCTCAATAAATAACACATTGGATTTAGGCCCAAGGTTTTTTGAATTATTTTTATGGATTATGCCCAATGTTCTCAACTAATCACATATGTTAAATTGCCACGTAGCAACAAAAATTGTGGACGTAGTGGTGGTAGAGGCAGTGGAAGCAGAGCTCCAAGCTCAACCAACCCATGCGTCGTTGAGTCTCGACCATTTTTTACTATTAAAATACGATAATATGTAAACCTGTTTTATTTGTTATCTCGCCGCTGCTAAGTAAGGGGAACGTTTTAATCAAAATGTTTATAAACTAACCTAACCTAACGTTCTTTAGAAATAGCAAAAGATATAAAATTATTTAAAAAATCTGGCTCACCTGCAACACAGCAATTTCATTCAAAAATGTGTTGGGCAGAACCCGTACAAATTAAAATGTACTTAATTAAGAACATTGGGCAGAAACGGGATGACTATCTAAAAATGCTTTGGGCAGGATGAGGATAAAAAGCGCGATACGTGTTTTATTATTTTTTATTTTATTTTTATTTTATTTATTTGGAACATCAACAGCATTACAGAACATATATAACAATGCTTATAGCTAGAACATAGAGCGAATAACGGATGTCCACAGATATACAGTTAACAAGGCCTTGAAAAGGTAACGATATCAGATTTTAATCGGTATAAAAATTAGGTAAGGTACATATACACTTAAATTAAAACAAAAGAAAGCTAGCAACCACCCCAGGTGTGTGTGTGTGTGCTCGTGTGTGTGTGTGTGTGTGTGTGTGTGTGTGTGTGTGTGTGTGTGTGTGTGTGTGTGTGTGTGTGTGTGTAATATATAAGCATGTCTATCGTACGCAACTCCACGCTACCACATCATCAACCTTGCAAAATGAGTTTTCGAATACGGTTTTTCAAGACTGGCTTGGAACAGTCAAATAGATCGGCGGCATTAAATTTACAATTGTATTCTCTCAGAATACGTACAATTGGGGAGTTTTGAGCATACCTAGTGTTTACCTTGGGAATGCTGAAAAGTCGACGCTCGGAGTGCCGGGTTCTGAAGGTTGGCACAGAAAAGCCAATTTCGGCAAGAAGTGAGGCACTATCGATACGACCAGACAGGATATCATGTAGTATAGAGACGTCAAGCAATATACGACGGTCCTCCAGGCTCAGTAAGTGGTGGCGGCTGCACATAGACTCGTAGCTTGGATCCCATTTTTTGACACGATAATTTAAATGACGCAAAAATGAGCGCTGTAGTTTTTCAATTTTTTCTTTATGCGTGACATATTGGGGGAACCATATACAGCTGGCGTATTCTACAATACTCCTGACATAGGCAAAGTACACAACTTTAATGCAATTGCTATCGTGAAAATCACTGCACACCCTGAAAACAAAACCCAGATTACGATAAGCCCTAGCGACTACTTTATCGATGTGCTGTTCAAAAGTTAATTTTGAATCCAAAGTCACACCTAGGTCTTGAATAGTATTTACTCGTTGAATAAACTCACCTCCTATATGATACTGACGTAATATCGGAGAACGACTACGTGTAAATGAAATTTGAGCGCATTTATTTACGTTGACATTTATCCTGTTAGTAATATAGTAAATTGATAATCGGTCCAAATCAGCCTGAATTTTGTCGCAGTCACTCTCCTGGTTAATGTCAAGGAAAACTTTTTTATCGTCAGCGTACATTAGGAAGTTAGAGTTGCAAAATACAGTATAAATATCGTATAAATAAGCATTATACAGCAAAGGTCCTAGGTGCGAACCCTGGGGGACACCAGAGGGAACGTTTACGTAGTCCGATCTACAGCCGCCAAGCACAACAGCCTGGCGCCTGTTAACTACATATGACGATATCCAGCGATAAACATCACCACGTAGTCCCAGCCAATACAGTTTGCGAAGCAGGATGACGTGATCTACACGGTCAAAAGCCTTTTCAAAATCCGTATAAATCACGTCCACCTGTTTCCCCCTCTCCATCCTTCGAAGGACAAAGTTAGTAAATTCGATTAGATTTGAAACCGTTGACCGACCCCGTAAAAAACCGTGCTGTTGAGGTGGAATGCCTTTATTTAAAATGTTGTAAATATTTGATAAGACCAGTTTTTCTAAAATTTTGCCGAATTGATTTAAAATTGAAATTGGACGATAGTTAATTATCTTCGCTTTAGGTCCTTTTTTGTAAATGGGCACGATTAGGGCTTCTTTCCATTTTAAAGGATAGGAACCTTCAGCTAAAGAGCGGTTAAATAGCAAAGAAAGAGGTAAACTTAAGCTGGAAGCGCACTCTTTGATGAAGAACGGAGGTATCCCATCGCTGCCTGCACCACCATTGGGATCTAATTTTAACAATAAATTTATAATTTCTTTAGGTGATATGTGTATAGTGGAAATAATTTCATCACTATCGCAGAACGGCGGCGCGAGTGAAGTCTCAGGGTAAACATCGAGTGGTTTACTAAATACTGAGCTGAAAAATATATTAAAGCTCTCACAGATTTCCTGACTGTTGCTTAGGGTCTTATCAAGATATTCGAAAGACTTCGGATAGGCAGAACCACCGCGACGAGCTTTGACAAACGACCAAAGTTGCTTAGGGTTATGTTTAATATTAGTTTGCACCGAGTCAATGTACTGGGTCCAACAGTTCTCTTGCAATTTTTTTTGGCGTTTACGTAGAAGCGAAAAGCTATCATAATCTAATGGATTCCCATACTTTTTCCATTTACAATGCATTTTATCTTTTTCTTTAATTATTTTAATTAAACTACTTGTATACCAAATCGGATATCGGCTGTTATTGCTGCGGGTATCTACAGGAACATGGTCATTTATTGTACTGTTAACGATATTATAAAATGTATCAAGTGCATTATCAAGAGAGTCAGCAGAGAGAGAAGAATGCCAATCCACACTTTCAAGACTGTCGTTTATAGCATCGTAGTTAGCTTTCCGAAATCTAAATTTAGGCTTCGCAGTTTCTTTTAAGGGCGCCGAAAAAATGTCTTTAATAATTATTTCGAGAGGAGGGTGATGGGGATCCGCGCTGACAAGGGGAGAGTTGGACTTTTCTACTTCAACTGGGAAATTTGTGAATATCAGGTCTAAAATATTATTACTTGCATTTTTATTGATATTATATTGCTCAAAAGATGACAGATACATCCCCTCAACAAGATTGGTAGCCGCTGTCTGGACCTCGATTGCGCCACGCCGCGCGTGTTCAGGAGGAGAATCGCTATACCACTGTATGTGAGGAAGATTAAAATCGCCGGCAATCAGAAAATGAGAGTTAAATTCTGACGAAATGACATTACTAAATACGGAATTTAAGTTATTTATATGATTAGCTAATGTGATCCCGGGCGGTGCGTATGCCGAGCATAGGTGTAGGTCACGAGTAGCGGGTGGGGGAGTAGTTGCGCGGGCGCGCAGCGCCGCGGCCGGGATTGTGACCCACAGACACTCGAGCCCGGGCCGCGACCACTCAGGCCGCACGCGCGCGTCCAACGTATGCAGTACCAAAATCATTACGCCGCCGCCATCTGATTTACCGCTTAGCAACCGGTCCCTATCTAACCTGAACAAATCGTACCTATTATCGCACAATTCAGAGTCCAAGACACCATCACAAAGCCAGCTCTCAGTTATAACAATAACATCGTAGTCGTTACTTAATATACTTTGGTAAAATTTTAATGTTTTAGTACGTAAACCACGGGTGTTTTGTAGTCCATTGAATAAAAAGTTCTAGAGTGCGTGAGTTAGTAACGTAAGATGTTTCTTCGGAAACATGTCAAGAGTCCCTAGGTAATAAACATACTAAAACCCCGGGACACTAGGAGGAGCTCCGGAGTGGGGGGAGGGGGGGAAAGGGTCCATTTTTTAATTTTTCGCTTAAATCTCAAAAACGGTACATGTTAGAGAAAAACTTTCAAGGAAAAGTTGAAAGGCCATAAAATTATCTACAAGTTGTACCTAAATAATTTTTTCCTATATCCTACCGTTTCTGAGTTACACGCAGTAAAAAATGATTTTGGCTCAAACAATTTCCCCATACTACATACCCATGTTTATCACATCAATCGATCAAAAAATATTTCTTTCTTCCAAAAAACTCAAATGTGCAACTTGTGACCGGTACTGATAGATTGCTCTTAATTAGGTCTATAATTGGTAAAGTAAACACATTCCTCCATGGAAGCCTTTAGGAGGAATCGATTGTCAAAATATTATATTAGGGTAGTTTGAGTTACTGAACTTGATCTTTTTATTTGTTCTTCCAAAAAAACTCAAAAGTGCATCTTGTGACCGGTACAGATAGATTGCTCATAATTAGGTCTATCATTGATAAAAATACCAGATTCCACCACGGAGGCGTTTACGGGGAATTGAATTTTATTAGAGTAGTTACGATACTTGAACTTTTTTTTTTTTTTCTTCCAAAAAGCTCAAAAGTGCAACTTGTGACCGGTACTGATAGATTGCTCTTAATTAGGTCTATCATTGGTAAAAAAAACACATTCCTCCATGGAAGCCTTTAGGAGGAATCGATTGTCAAAATATTATATAAGGGTAGTTTGAGTTACTGAACTTGATCTTTTTATTTGGATGTAGCTCGAAAACGGCTGCGAATAGAAAAAAAATATTGAGGTACAACTTGTAGATAATTTTATAGCCTTTCAACTTTTCCGTGAAAGTTTTTCTCTAACATGTACCGTTTTTGAGATTTAAGCGAAAAATTAAAAAATGGACCCTTTCCCCCCCTCCCCCCACTCCGGGGCTCCTCCTAGTGTCCCGGGGTTTTAGTATGTTTATTACCTAGGGACTCTTGACATATTTCCGAAGAAACATCTTACGTTACTAACTCACGCACTCTAGACCCCCCTTGGAGGGACTCATTCAATGGACTATTGGTAGAATACTTTAAGATTAGTTAGAGACATCGTATTGTATTTAGTAAATACGGAGATAAGATGAGCCGGTTATAAATAAATGTGGGTACGTATATATATGCAGTCAGGTAGGTACGTATGAGCGTGGACATTACATTATGTGTTACATGAGCGTTATTTACAATGCAATTTTTAATTATTTTTTATATCAAAATTATTTGTGCTTTGTGTGCGTTAGGCATTAACATGTAAATAAAAAATAGCGACATGACTATCGGCAAAAAGAACCAAGAATCTGGTCAAGATGGCAAGAAACCGTTGGATGTAGGAAGAGCAAGATCGATTAACAAAAACCCCGATCCAAGTAGTTGGTCATCATGAGACCCTCATTTGATGAGTGGCATAAAAATGCTTCTAAACCTGAACATAACCACAAAGTTAGGAATTATTACCATCAAGATAGTCCGAAATCCTGTCACTTGTTTCAATGAGTGCTGAATATCTTGGAAACGGCTTCGGTTATTTTCACGAAACAGCTAAGGATCATCTCAAAAAGCCTTCTCTGTGGCTTTCGATAAAAAAAACCCGCATTTAAAACGTACTATCTATTTGGGCATTGCGATGCCACAGACAGACACAGATACAGATTTAAATAAAACAATTTAAACGGATTATATCGCGTATATTAATTATTTGAGCCTCCCTGACGTTTCGGTACCTTTACAGATACCGTTGTCAAAGGTTGACTGAAAAAAACACAATTTTTCTCTGTCAAAGTTACATTTGTATACGCGATATAATCCGTTTAAATTGTTTTATTTAAATGTGTGACAGTCGCGGAGACCGAAGAAAATATTAAAGGTACACATGACTGTTAAACTTATATACCGCGTGGTTTTCGGTGCACAATGATTAGACGCCTACTGTCGCCCTGTGTTAAATCATTTCTTCTTAGTCGTTTCACTCTTTACAGAGCGGTCGTGATCAACTGCTAGTACTATTAGAGGCAGATATTGTTCGCTGTATGATAATACGCGATTTCTCGCGATTCACAGACATTCTGGTGCACTCATGCAAAGGTCCGCCCACAGCCGATTTGATCTGGTCGGTCCATCGCATGGGTGATCTTCCACGTGGTCTGGTTCCCTCCACTTTGCCCTGGACGACGAGACGCTCTATGGAGCTATTGCTTCGCCTTGAAAAGTGGAAAAGTTAAATCATTAGTGCACCGAAACCCCGGGATAGCTCCCTTCTTTTTAGTCGGGGGTATAAAAAAAAAAGTAATCGTCGATGGAATGTTGATTTTATTATCTACGAATTCATGAACCTACGTCTTTAGTAATTAAGAGACAATTAATTGGAAAACAATGATTGCGTGAGAAAAACAGGTATGCCATTAATTTTCCTCAATGACCAACAAAAAAGTTTGATAGGAGGAAATAATTAGGTTTGGTAGTTTCTTTGCGACGGGCAGATAAACTACAGTAGACGATACGAAAAAGAGGGCTGTTATAAGTTTAACATGTGTATATGTGTGTGTCTGTCTGTGGCATCATAGCTCCCAAACAGATGGATCAATTTGAGTGCAGTTTTTTTAATCGATAGACTTGTCCGTCGAAATGTTTGAGGATCAGTAGTTTCCAAGTTACTCAGCTTTAATTGGAACAAGTGACAAGAACTCAGTCAATATTGAAGCTAAGAATTCAAAATTTTGTAGTTATGTTCAGTTTTGGTAGCATTTTCTATATCACTCATTGAATGAGGGTCTCATAATGACCAGCTACTTGTCAACTTGTATCGGGGATGATGTAAATTTTAAATTTTGCTTATTTTGCTTATTAGGGACCTCAACAGAAATCGAATTGGTAAGAATTAACAACTAACTATCACAGTCAGAGCCTAAAAAAGGTGTCCATAAATTAATAAGCAAAAAAAAACTACATCTTAACTAAGCATTAATGACTGTGCATAATATATGAAATCATTATCATGTTGTGATTTAGTTAGACTTTAGTTTATTTTTAATTTGTTATAGTGTAGTTTTGTTTTACTAATAAGTATTTTTGTACCAATGCTAAATAAATCATTTGTTAAGTTATATCGGTATCAAAACAGCTTGACAACTTTGAATATTTTTAACCGACTTCCAAAAAAGGAGGAGTATGTCCACCGATTACTCCGCCAATTGTGGACCGATTTTAATTTTTTATTTTGTTTAAAAGAGTATGCTCCTGATGTGGTCCCATTTTAACCGAGTTGGGATCTGATGATGGGATCCCAGGGAAATCGAGGGCAACCCTCAAATTTTAAAGGCACTCATAATGTTTTTCATGTATATTCTAAAGCTATTTAAGTATTTGCATATGGCAGTCATCATCTTCCTATGCTGAGCTGATGATGGAAGGTATAACTCCTTAACGGTTAGGAGTTAGGTAATAATTCAAACGAGAACACCTCCCCGATCACCCAAAGCATAAACATTTTTTTTGCAAAAAAGAGTTGCCAAACCTCACGTAAACTATAATATATAAATATCGACCAAAAATACTTGTAAATACCAAATGGTAATCATTGAGTGGTTTGGCACCGACTTCAAAAAGTGATTCAAATGTAATTTGCTAATTTGTACATGAACGGGTTATTTTTGGCTTTTCAGTTTTTTGAAGTCGGTTCTTTTTATTGACTTCAAGTATAATATCTGGATCTGGACATTAATATATAGTAGAACTTTTGCGAGACTACGGTAAATCATACGAGTAAATGTTTTTTTTGTCTCCTCTTGGAAATAGTTTAAATAGTGATGGTATAACTGTTTAAATACCTGTACAAATATGACAATCATTCAATTCACACAGGCTATAGCCACACGCCCGTGTTGGCCCCGAAAGCCGTTGGAAACGCAGGTTCGAATCCTGTCTGAACCATTAAATTTTTCGATTTTTCGCTTCATTGTAAACATTTGGTTTACGTTAGCAGACGTTACTGCGTTAATAAAAATAATTAATTTGGGTGTAGCACATCGTTACTATCGATTCTCAACAAATTTGAGATGATGGTGCCGACTATAAAGTCTAAATCTTTACGGTAGATGGCGCTATGATGCTACCCTAAGGCATGTTGAAGCAACGGGTTGAAAGATTCAATGGCTCTGATATCTGGTTCGGTGGTCCAGTTGGTAGGACGCCCGTGTTGGCCCGGAAAACCGTTGGAAACGCAGGTTCGAATCCTGTCTGAAACATTAAAATTTTCAATTTTTCGCTTCCTTGTAAACATTTGGTTTACGTTAGCAGACGTTACTGCTTTAATAAAAATAATTATATATAAAAATATGAAATAGCGTATCTTTTTAATTAGGTATTTAAGGAAATATGTCCCTCTAAATTACCTCCGAAAATACAGCATCTAAAATAAAATAAAACATTTTATGAAAAGTTTCAGGCTTGTAGATTACAGGAAAAACTATAAGAAGTTTATATATGCCTGGTTTTGGTTCCTTAACCCGGGCAGGAGAGGCGGGCTAGCCCCGCCCCCAGCCATCTATAGACTTACGGATGCAGCCTGTTAGGTTTCCGTCACATCAAAGAGAGGAAAAAAAAAAAATGGTTTTGGTTCCTTTTAACGACCAATATAAATATAAAACGGCTGTCTCTTTTGACCCTTTTACTGCCAAAGACGGCTATGGCCGTCAACTAATAGTCATGCCGCTGACGCCACGTCAGCCACAGCCATCCAAATTTCAATGACCAAAAACTTTGTAATTAAAACTGATACCAACTATTTTTCAATCCGTTGATTTTGGAGCACTTCTTGATATTTTTCCGGTGGTGACAGGAGCACGGAAAATTGTTTCATTGCTTGACATTCAAAAGCTAAGTACCTACTGAATAGGTTCGTGTCAATTTATAGTGGACTAAAATCTGATTACATAATTTTATACCAACAAGCTTAACCCTTAACCACCTACCTCCCGTCTCACAGACTCATTCAAACCTAAAATTGTAAACATACCTATGTGCGAGCATCCTACAAACGTTTTGTCCTTGTACCTTCTCCCCTCCTACCTCAGTGCCGCGTCGTCGCTCGACAAGGTCGGTCGTGCACGCATTTAATTTTGGTGAGCATATTACTGTCTCCGACCGTCTCTGAGACGGGTGGTAGGTGGATACGTATTTTTTCTTAAGGGTCTCGGAGACGGGTGGTAGGTGGTTACGTGACTATGGATACTTTTTTTCTTTACTTTGCCGACCGCTTAGTCAGGTTGGTATTGGTTGAAAGTGCGGAATACCTATTCTACTTGTGACCCGAAGAAAATACGGGATCCAGAACGTATGTTTCTAATGCAAAAATCTATTTGCCTAGAATGAGCATACAAACTTACTATCACTGCCGCGAACAAACCGAATAAATTAGTGGTCTGCAATTTTATAAAAATATTACATTTATTTTAACGAAACTTATTGATTTAGCATTGTTAAATATTGAATAATTAGAAATAATTACTTAAATCTTTATATAATGTCAAATTTTTTGTTGATTTCACTTTTCAAAGGATATTGTAGTTCCTAAAGTAGAAATAAGCACTGTTGCCATATGTTTAATGCAAAAAATTGTTTTGTTAATGTTTCCAGAATGATTAATAGCTTTATAAATATTTAAAGATGTCTATATTGCCATTATTATTTTAAATTTCCCATCTGACTTATAAAATTTTATATATAAGGCCGACATTATGTATCCGTCCTGGGGACGGGAGGTAGGTGTTTGTGTGACTAAAGAACCAGGTAGATAGTTAAGGGTTAAACTACTCGTGCAATATAGGTATTTAAATAAGGTATCAAATGATTTTTTATTATGACTGACTTGAAAAAGAAACGTAATCCACCGACACTTCTCCTTCTGTGTAGGCACCTCATTGGTTTCTAGGACAGAGTGTAAACTGTTTATTTGTACCATATATATTTAAATAATGTGGAATCTACTAACTTAGTTAGAAGGACATACGTCCAACCTAGTCAGTTTTTTAATAAGTAGGTATGATGAACCAATAAAACGCTGGCGGGATCTATTGTTATCATTAGCAGCATGTCTCTCTAATATGGTAGACAATACTAATTACAATATGAAGGTAAATACAAAGTAACTGTTTGCACACCCCTACTTCCTGCAGCGTGCAATGGGCAGATGTTACAATTCTCCTTTAAATAGTAGTTTAAATATAATTTACATAATAAAACGAAGTCCTTTCATTTCTGTTACACAAACACAAATCATTAGTGACGCTTCTCTTTTGAAATGTACAAGCACAGCAAATCGCTTAAATGTATATAGCTATATTTTAATACCGATAAGATGCGGGTAAAATTGTATATAAATAAGTGCAGCGGCGGAAGTTGATCATTCGCGGACCATTGTCACTCCAGCGCATTGTAGCTGTGTAACATAGAGATGGCGGAAACATTTTTAAAGATAAGTCTGATTATACTTCTTTCATACAATATTGTGGTACAGGGGCAGGTAGTAAACGATCGGTACTATCCACGCTATCATCTCGCCCCACCTTATGGGTGGATGAACGATCCCAACGGATTTTGCGTCTTCAACAACGAATACCATCTATTTTACCAGCACGACCCCAACAGCAGTTTATCAGCAGGCTCGATACATTGGGGCCATGCGAAAAGCAATGATCTCGTCAGCTGGGAGCATCTACCGATTGCCATGTACCCAGATCAATGGTACGATGCAAACGGAGTATTTTCTGGAAGCGCTTTAGTTGAAAATGATACCATGTATATTTGGTACACTGGGAATGTAAATTTCCCTGGAGAAAGTCCGGACCATGCAAATCGACAAGCTTTTGCTACTAGCGCAGATGGTGTCACCGTAACTAAATACGCGAATAACCCAATCATCAACGGCACTGATCGGCAGCCGAATTTCCGCGATCCCAAAGTTTGGAAGCACGAAGACACTTATTACATGATTTTGGGAAATTCATACAATAACGACTCATTAGGACGTGTGCTTCTTTACTCCTCTAGCGATATGACTACGTGGAACGAAGTTTCCATCATTGATCAATCAAACGGCACTCTCGGCTACATGTGGGAGTGTCCCGACTTTTTCGAACTCGATGGTAAATATGTGCTGCTGTTTTCGCCTCAAGGTGTTGCGCCCGAAGGGGACAAATACAAAAATTTATATCAGACGGGTTACATTGTCGGTGATTTTGACTATTCAACACATAAATTTACTCCTACTTCCAGCTTCAAGGAACTTGACCACGGACACGATATCTATGCTACTCAGACTATTTTGGACAATCGCGGACGTCGCATTGTTGTAGCATGGTTTGATATGTGGGAAACAAACTATCCAGAGAAGACCGATGGTTTCAATGGTTTCATGACATTACCAAGAGAATTGAAACTCGCTTCGGATGGCTCTATAATTCAAAAACCAGTAGAAGAAATATCAAGAGTAAGAGGTCGTAGCATATCACCTCTACAAGATAGCGGTGAAACAAGGGATTATACTTTAAATAACAAAGCTGGAGAAATCAACGTCCGTGCGGATGGTTCTAAAGATTTTACTTTATACATTGAATCTGGATCTGTACGAGTAACTCTTTCCTACAACGCTGCTAAAGGCCAAGTGTCACTAAATCGAGGAGGCACTGATGCTATTCGTCGTACGGAATGGAAACCTTCAGGACAACTGAAATGGAGGATCTTTGTAGACGCGAGCTCTGTCGAGTTGTTCTGCGGCGAAGGTGAGGTGACGTTCTCCAGCAGATTCTTCCCTGACGGTCCTATCAAAGTCCGCTTAGGGCAGTTGTCCAGGGCTGACCAAATTAGTGTGCATGACATACTTCGTACTGTACCTCCTGGTGGTGCAGGTACTACCGCTGAAAGATGGCACGCGTGTGTTGGTTCAGGATAATGACAATATAAAGATCAGTCTACAAAGAACATATTTATATAACGCATAGCTAATAGATGTACGAGTAGTATAGCAGTATAGCTTAAACTCATTGTATTCATTTATTAGCGTAGAGAAATATCGTGATAAATTATTGAATAGTAAAGCTTCTTTTCATTGCAGTTTTTTAATTTAAAAAAGGTACAAAAAATAGTTTTTATCAATAAGGTTTATAAAATTTTAGACGCTGATCAAAATATAAGTAGTCTGACAATAAAAAACGATGACCTAAGATAGAGATCAAAACACAGAAAGTGAAAAGGGATATACACTATCTTTTTTGATTAATCAATAATCACAATCTACTGCTGTGTTTTAGCAATAGAGAATATCTCTTTAGCGCATCGTATGTTATTTTAATAGCTGGTAGGTTAAGGTCGTCAGGTTATCGGTCCGCCGACAATCGATGCGCTTTACTGCACACAACAAGAAAGATTTATGCGACGCGGTTAGATAATAAGGCAAATAAGAAATGGCTGATTACAAGAATAAAGTAACAGCGATCGGCTGTCAAAAATTATCAATGTTACTTTCCTGGAGTACCAACGTTACATAATTAGGTAGATTCTTGATTCGTTCTGTTTCCATAATATTGCAATCACAGTATATAAGTAAGAACCTATTTCTGTTATATTAGAATAAAAATTATAGGCAGGTATGTATGACATAATTGATAATTACCTTAGCAGTAGTTTAAGTTCAAACACCGACAAGAGAGAATACTCCCATCCACGAGGGGAATAATCATCGGTGTGTTAATTGAATTATCCCTATTTTTCACACGTTCATTCTGGGATTTTTTATTTTAGGTTTCATACATTTCCTATACTATTTTATGATCGTTTTAGAAACTCTTAGGGTCCTAATGTTAATTTACGATATTCATATATATTAAAAGTTTAAACGCCTGTACAACTTTAAAGGCAACGTTGTAAGTTGCAACATTTAATTTAGGTATTATTTAATAAAAATTGGGCAAGTGCGAGTCCGACTCGCGCATGAAGGGTTCCGTACCATAATCTATAACAAGTTTGTTGTATGGGAGCCCCCCTTAAATAGTTATTTTATTTTATTTTTAGTATTTGTTGTTATAGCGGCAATAAATACATCATCTGTGAAAATTTCAACTGTCTAGCTATCACCGTTCTTGAGATACAGCCTGGTGACAGACGGACGGGCGGACGGACAGCGGTCTCAGTAATAGGGTCCCGTTTTTACCCTTTGGGTACGGAACCCTAAAAAGGACATAAACTAACTTATAATGAATATTTACGTAAGTACCTTAAATACATAAAAAAAAAAGTAAAAAAACTGCTCCTCACCGGCCGGGTCCGAAGACGCTGGCAGCATTTGCTCGCTGAATCGGAATGCTAATGCGTGCGAAGAAGCTGCCGGCTCGTCGGTCCCCGGTAGTCTCTATTATACCCAGTGTTGACTGGTAGAGAATGCCTAAAGGCATTAAGTCCGCCATTTGTACTTTTTTTTGTAGTATGCAATAAAGTTTAAATAAATAAATAAAAAAAAACAACCTTTTTTCTAAGGCTTTATAAAGTTGGTGGGCGCTGAGACTCCACGGACCCTGAAAGGAATAAAATTATATTCAACTATTAGTTTATGTGCTTTTCCGAGTACAGCAAGCACGTTTGGAGATATGACAGGCAGCGATACGTTTGCCGTAGTAGGGGCACGTGATGTAAATAAAGTCAGTATATAAAATATATAATAATAATATATCGCACCGGACGACGCAGCGTGGGTAGGCCCCCCACAAGGTGGACTGATGACCTGGTGAAGGTCGCTGGAGTCCGCTGGATGCGGAAGGCGCGGGACCGGTCATGGTGGCGTTCTCTGGGGGAGGCCTTTGTCCAGCAGTGGACGTCTTTTGGCTGATAATGATGATGATGATGATATAAAATATATAAATTGATATGTCATTAATAAAATTGGATTGAAATCGACTGCAGAAGTAGTTGCATCGATCTGTTAAATTGGTGACCCCGACTTAGAAATAGGTACCTTTTCTCTACCGCCGGCTTCAGTATCGATTGAAAGAAAGAAAGAAAGAAAGAAAATAACATTTATTCAAATTGGATCACAAGTATCACTTTTGCATCGTCAAAAGGGTTAAACTAAACAATTTAACACAGGTAATAATTAGGTTTATAGGTATTTGTCAAAAGTTACTAAAGTAAATTATAAATTAAAATATTATTATTGCAACACATTAAATTAATCATATCATATTAATTACACATTAATCATATAAATTGAGACAAAATAAACATAAAAATTAGCAAAACATAAAATAAAACAGAAAAAAAAACATCAAATAAAACAGAAATCAAATTCAATCACATCAAAAAAAATAAAACAGAATGAATGGATTGAGTGGTAAGCACGCATCATCGCAAATGGCAACACCACTGCAAAACTGCCATTGCCAAAACTTCAAACCATTCATATGTCCATCCGGTATACACTAAACTAGAAACGAAGAAACATACAGTACAAGTCAGTGTGGTTTGCAATTAATAATTGCACGTAAGGAGCGACAGTAAAAGTTTACTGCTCAAAATGTGTACAGCGCAGGGTTTGCGAAAACAATCAATATTAAAACTATTCACTAAACACAGTATCATAGAACAAAGGAACAATAAAGGAACAATAAAAACCGTTGAAGGATTAAACACCCTCAACCGGAAATAATTTAACAATGGTAAGCTATATGTCATTTTCTTAAAACTACGTCATTGTCATTAAAATGATTCATTTAATAATTGGATATAAGTATGTACTAAAATAATTTCCCTGAAGTGATTATACCCTAAATTCGTGATTGAAATTAAAATTTATTGTTTCATTTATAAATTTATTGCTACAGATGTCTCGGCTCAGTACTACGACTAGACTGGACTAACAGGAGCCAACAAGTTCAAATACGTAAGCAATCCCAGGATAAAAAATAACGAGGAGAAAAAGACATAATAAAAGCTTGGTTATACCTGTAAGGAAGGCCTAATAGGCCAGGCGTTTTTGTCATTCAGGTATTCTTCAACTGTATAGTACGCCTTTTGTAATAAATTGTTTTTTAAATATTTTTTAAGACCAGGTAGGGGCAGTTCGAGAACTTCTTTGGGTAACTTATTAAAGAAAAGCATGCATTGGCCCAGAAAAGACTTATGGACTTTCCGGACACGAAACTTGGTGATGGCAATTTTATGATCGTTTCTAGAGCTGCGCATTTTCTGGAACGAATCCATGTTGTTCAATGCATAAATAATGTTGTCATAAATGTATTGCGATGCCATTGTTAGAATATTAATTGTTTTAAAATGTTCTCTAAGTGACTCTCGTGAATTCATGTTAAATATGAACCGCACTGCTCTTTTCTGTAGGACAAAGATTGTTTGTATGTCGGCAGCTTTACCCCACAGCAAAATACCATATGACATTATGCTATGAAAGTAGCTGAAGTAAACTAGCCGAGCTGTATTTACATTAGTGAGTTGCCTAATCTTTCTAACTGCATATGCTGCAGAGCTTAATCTGCTGGCTAATAAAGATATATGCGGGCTCCACTGTAGATTTTTGTCAATAGTCAAACCTAGAAAAACTGTTCTGTCAACGAATTCTATACTTTCCTTATTTATATGAATGCTACCACTAACCGATTTTACATTTGGCAACGTGAATTTTATAACTTTAGTTTTCTTAGAGTTTAGTAGCAGATTGTTTACTGTAAACCAATTCAATATTTTAGTCAGTGCTTTGTTTATCTCATCATAGTTTTGAGACTTACGGTTAACTTTGAAAATTAGAGATGTGTCATCTGCAAATAACACTATATGGCAATCGTCTTTGACAATATTTGGTAAGTCGTTTATGTAAACGAGGAAAAGGAATGGGCCTAGAATGGACCCCTGCGGTACCCCTAGTTTAATAGTCGTTTCGTCAGACCGAGTCCCGTTGATAACTACCGTCTGTTTCCTTTGACTGAGATAGCTCGAGATGAGTTTTAACGACGTCTCAGATAATCCGTAGTGTTTCAACTTCAGTGTTATGGTTTGGTGTTCCACACAGTCGAAGGCCTTCGACAGGTCGCAAAAAATCCCTATCACATCACAAGAGCATTCCCAGATATTGTTTTGATTCATCATAGATCCACAACCTCTGTTGTATCTCGGCTACCGGACTTATGGCTTAAATATAGTTTTTTTATTATAATTTATAATTTAAAACTATATAAGGTAACAAGACTACGGTTTCTGTTATTATCACTTATAAAAGGACGAACTATTTCTTAAACAGGGTGGAGCATTTGTAAAGACTGAGCTGACAGGATAGTGTCATAATTTATGAGTGATCTACAATCGACCTATTATAATTGTAAAGCTGGATTTAAAAGTAAAAAAAAGTCATCAAAATAAAATATGTTAATATCAGTGATAACCCTAATAACTCAAAGGTTTCATTTACATTGTAAATTGACACCTGTCTTTAACTTAAGCGATGTTCAAAAGATGCTAGGGTTGATATGTGCAGATTTTTACACTAATGTTTAACAAACCGTATTTCAAAAATGGATGGAAATATTTACATAATTCATTGGTGAAAAATGAAGTACTCAGTCTGAACAATTCCCTGTTTGCTTAAAAGTCCTTCTATCTGTTCCACCCTGTATACGCACACAGTAGTGATAATTCAGGCGCACGCATGCCGTTAAGATCCGGAGACACTATACATCTCCCTGTAAAATATGCCCAGCGATTTGTCTGTTGTATTACTACTATGATATATTTTAAATTGTATTTTTTTTTTATATATGTAACCACATGTTACTTAAAATCGGACATGTAAAAGAGCTCTTGTATCCTACTTGCAGAATAAAGTTTGGAATTTGAATATAAACATTGAATTTGGCTTCAGTTCCATGAAATTGGAGCCGCATATGTGTGCTATATTAGTTTAGACTAACTAAACAATGTAGCTTCCGTTTCGCTGGAACTGGAAATGTAATAATTCTGATTTCAATGTTAATTGACTCGCGTCAGTTTCATGTTCAAATACCAGTGAATTGAATTTGATATAAGTAACTTGTTACAGTTAGCTATGAAATAATTATCGTGAACACACTAACATAATAGTATTTTATGCAACCGTTGTATAAGAGGGGGCAAAAAATGCGTAGCGAACATCGTAAGAAAGATGCCACGAGCGTTTTTTGACCTACTTATACAACTTTGCATACAATACTTTTTCTACGACTCGACATTTCATAAATAAAATGCAAATAAACAACAAAGAAAATAATAACATGTTCCCGCTCGGAATCAACAAAATAAAATAAAAAATAGTCTCTGATAAACTTTTTTATTATTGACGTCCATCTGTCAAAAAAATATGAACTTATACATAAAGGTTTACGTCCACTATACTAAACATCTGTCAAAAAAGGCCAAGTGCGAGTCGGACTCGCGCACCGAGAGTTCCGTACTAAACACTTTCCATCCCTAAGTGGTTAAGTTAAGTTTGCACCTGGTATGTATAGCGCCCCATATATAAAAAAACTACTTACTAGATCTCGTTCAAAATAATTTTCGTTGGTAGTTTTTATAGTAATGTACATCATATGTTTTTTTTTTATTTTTCATTTTCTTATTTTAGAAGTTACAGGGGGGGGACCAACTTTTTTCCACTTTGGAAGCGTCTGTCACGCAAACTATTCGGTTTAGAAAAAAAATATTTTAGAAACGTCTATATCATTTTTGAAGACCTATCCATAGATACCCCACAAGTATGTGTTTAAATAAAAAAAAAATGAGTTTCAGTTCTAAGTATGGGGAGCCCCCAATATTTATTATTATTTTTTTATTTTTGCATCAAAATCTTAATGCGGTTGACAGAATACATCTACCTACCAAGTTTCAACAGTATAGCTTTTATAGTTTCGGAAAAAAATGGCTGTGACATACGGACGGACAGACGGACAGACTGACGGACAGACAGACATGACGAATCTATAAGGGTTCCGTTTTTTGCGATTTGGCTACGGAACCCTAAAAATACTTATACATAAAGGTATACGTTTACTATACTAAACATCCATGTACTGAAGATAAAACTTTTTTTTTAAGTTGGCAGCAATGCCTTAGTACAATAAGTGGATGAAACATTTTATTCAGACAAGAAAAAGGCAAAGTAACAGAGAAAACTTAAACTAAATAGCAACGCAGAAGAAATACGTACCTTACTCTAAATAACCTAAGTATAATACAATTATATAAAAATAATGGTCATAAAAAGAATAATAATAATAATAATAATAACTACCGCTGACATTGACAGACGCTTTTTGTATCTCGTATTTTATAAAATGTGTTTTTAGATGATTTTTGCCGTTTTTCTGTGTCAATTTAAAAATATTATCAGTGCCGCATCATGTTTTATTATTTAATAACATCTGTCGGAGCCTGCAAGCATATAAACAGAACATATATAGATATTGACAGAAGTGACAGCAAGGCGAAATCTACAAATAAGACGAAAAATTTATACAAATGATTACGAGATCGAAGCGGAAATTAGCGGATACTAACAACGCACGCCCACCACCATCACCCGCGCCGTCCTGCTCCTCGCCATCGTCGTCGGGCGACGACTTCGCCACAGCGCCCGACACCAGCGAGTCGAGCGAGGACGAGCGCGGGCCGCCGCCACCGCCGACACGACCAACTGCTCGTCGAGGGCGGCCACCGCTGCCGGCACGCTTGGGGCCTACGGGGCAATCTGCTCCAACATCGGCTCCCGCTACCGGTGGTATAGTGCGTCGCATGAAGTGGTCTCATGCCATGAATGAGAACGTCATGCGCGCCTATTATGGGGCTACAGAGGGGGGAATCAACCTGTCCGCGTACCGGGACAGGATGCTACCTCTGTTTCTGGCGTTTGATCCGACCATCGCCGTATCTGCGCAGCGGCTATCCGATCAAGTGCGTTTCATCCAGCGGCGCAAACTGCTGGACGATGCGACACTTGATCGATTGCGCCTGGAGGTACTGGCTGTTCGCGCGGCTTCCGTGCCGGCTCGGGATCCGCCTGCTTCGTCACCGGTTCCGGCGCCAGCGCCCAACCTGGTGCCGGGGGTGCCGCTGACGGATCCCGAGGCCGATGTGGAAGACTGTGCGATTAGCGTAAGTACCCAGGCCAATGAGCAACTGAGGAGGGCTTTGGAGGAAGCGATTGGGCGATATCGATCCGCACCTGAGCCTAGGCCGCGATTACCACGCTTGCCAATACATAAACGCAACTTAGCGTTAATGGGAGCCCTGGACGCTTTGCTAGACCCGTACCTTCGGGCTAGCGAAGATTTAGCTGATACCCACTCGATCATGTACTGCGGGGCCATCGCGGCGTGCCGCGTTGCTCGTGTCAGATTCCCGGACACTGACCGTGCACCGCGGACCGCCGGGGGTGTTCCTGCCTGGCAAGTACGGATCGAGCGGCGTATCAGCTCGTTTAGGACTCTCATTGCCAAGCTAATCTGCTTTAGGGGGGGCAACAACCGCCCCCGTGTGATGCGCTACGTGACACAAGCCTTCGCGGGGACTGGCACCAGGCCCTGCGATTACATGGCATGTGTTACAGAGCGCATCGACTACCTAAAGCAGAAAGTTTATGCATGGGCAAGCCGTATTCGCCGCTACAGAGAGCGTATGGATCGATTCCAGCAGAATCGTCTCTTCCAAAGTGACCAAAGGAAGGTATACCGAAGGTGGGAGGGAACTGACCAATGTGTGAGCGACGGGCAACTGCCGGATCCTACTGCCATGATTAACTTTTGGCGTAGTATCTGGTCGGTGCCAGTCGAGCACACCGAGGGCGAATGGATGAATGTTGTCAGACGTGAGTGTGAGCCGATCGAAGCCATGGGGGCTGTGATTATCAGCCCCGATGATGTAAGATGTGCGGCCCGTACGACTCAGAACTGGAAAAGTCCTGGGCCAGACGGGTTGCACAACTTTTGGATCAAGTGGTTTCGATCCTCACACGAACGTCTGGCAACACAATTTCAAGACGCCCTCGAGCTTGGTTCCCTGCCATCTTTCATGACTACTGGTGTTACCTTCCTGCTCCATAAGTCCGGTAGTACCACGGAAGCGAAAAACTATAGACCCATCACGTGCTTGCCCACTTTGTACAAGCTCCTTACGTCCATTCTGAGAACAAAAATTAACACGCACATTGTTGCGAATAACGTTTTGGCCTTTTCTCAGAATGGATGTAGGGTTGGGTCCCGTGGTACTAAGGAGCTCCTCCTCATTGACACGACCATTTGCCAACAAGTCCGGCGGAACAGGGGGTCTCTCTCGGCCGCTTGGGTTGACTATAAGAAGGCCTATGATTCGGTGCCTCATTCATGGCTGGAGAGGATCTTAGAGCTGTATAAAATCGATACAGCTCTAAGATCCCTCTTAGGCGCGTGTATGAGGCAGTGGACCACAGTCCTTCGTCAACCAGGAGGCGGGGATGGCCCCCCTGGCCCGCGGGACTTGATAAGGATTGAGAGAGGTATTTTCCAGGGTGACAGTTTGAGTCCTCTGTGGTTCTGCCTAGCCCTGAATCCGCTCAGCACTCTGCTGAAGGATTCAGGACTAGGTTGCCGGCTTCGAAGAGGAGGTGAGGTCATCTCTCATCTGCTTTACATGGATGATCTTAAGCTATATGCACCAAAACGCCAGGATCTGGTGGAACTACTGGAAGTAACTGAAACCTTCAGTAGTGCCATCAAAATGGAATTTGGCGTAGACAAGTGTGCGGTCATGCATGTACAGCGGGGGAAAGTCGTAAATTCCGCGAACTTACAGCTTTCTGAGACAATGACCCTCAGGTCTATCTCCGAAGTTGAAACCTACAAGTACCTTGGTATGTCACAGTCATTGGGTATTGCGGACGGAGACATTAGACAGGCGTTGAAGGAGCGTTTCTTTTGTCGTTTGACAAAAGTACTTAACAGTATTTTGTCCGGTGGCAATAAGGCACGCGCCTTCAACGCTTGGGTGATGCCTCTGCTCACTTACTCCTTTGGCATACTAAGGTGGACTCAGACTGAGCTGGACGCCCTGGATACGAGGGTCCGTCAGCTGCTCACTACACATCGCATGAGGCACCCACGCTCGTCAGTTATGAGAATGTACATCCCGCGTAAGTGTGGGGGCCGTGGCTTTTTAAACGCCAAGGACCTCCATAACCGCGAGGTGTGCAGTCTTAGGGAGTATTTCCTAAACAACGAGTGTGGGATTCATCGCGATGTAGTAGCAGTTGACAAAGGCCTCACCTCTCTCTCCTTAGCAAACGAGAACTGGCGCAGACCAAAGGTGCTTAGCACCGATGACCGCAGGGCTGTATGGAAGAGCAAGGAGCTACATGGGCGGTTCTACAAGGCCCTTACGGGGCCCGATGTAGATCTGCTCGCGTCGGTGAACTGGCTACGCTTCGGGGATCTCTTCGGGGAAACCGAAGGTTTTGTCTGTGCAATTGCGGACGAAGTAATGATGACGAACAATTACCGGAGATATATCTTGAAGGACGGTACGGTCGACATTTGTCGGGCATGCCGCCGTCCCGGTGAGTCACTCAGGCATATAATCTCCGGTTGTTCTCATCTTGCTAACGGCGAGTACTTGCACAGACATAACCAAGTAGCCAGAATCATTCACCAGCAACTTGCTCTTCGATACGGTCTTGTGGGGTCTGAGGTGCCGTACTATAAGTACGCACCGATGCCAGTTCTCGAAAATGGTCGTGCCACGCTCTATTGGGATCGATCTATCATCACGGACAGGACTATTGTAGCCAATAAGCCTGATATCGTGTTGGTAGATCGATCCAAGCGCCAGGCAGTGCTCGTCGACATCACCATCCCCCATGACGAGAACCTCGTGAAAGCCGAGAAGGACAAACTCAGCAAGTACCTTGACTTGGCTCACGAGGTGACCGCAATGTGGGATGTTGACTCGACGATCATTGTCCCGATAGTCGTTTCGGCGAACGGTCTTATAGCAAAGAGTCTCGACAAACATCTTAAGAGACTCTCGCTAGATGGCTGGATCAAGGGTCAAATACAGAAGGCGGTACTCCTGGACACGGCGCGCATTGTCAGGAGGTTCCTCTCTCTGCAGCCCTAACCACCGGTAGCCTGGGCCCTGCCCCGCTGCCGGCGGCACCCTAGGTTAGGTTTTTTATAATGTATTCATATTTTGTAATTACTTTATTTTATTTTAGTTTTTATATAAATTTATTGTTAAAATCCTAGCCTAAGACAAAAGATGAATAAAGGAGATAATAATAATAATAATAAGCCTTTATTCTCACAAATTGACATGCTTCACAATTACATTTTCACCTAATGTCTAAATAGTACCTATACCTATACATGCATGATAATATTAATTTTAACGAGTATAAAAAGATTGTTTGAACTCGAAAGTCATTTAATCTCTTTACACACACACAATTAACGTACATAAGAAATATTGAGAGAAACATAGGTTTATGTACTAAACACAACGTAACATTTATAAAAGGCTAGAGGTGCAATGATTGCGCGCGAGTTGTTCGTGCCGTCTGGCGAGCGGAGCGGCCGGTGTCTACGGGTGGAACCGCGCGGGGAGGGAGCGGCGTTGCTATGGCAACGCAAAATGGCTGCGCGCACGACGACGATTGCAAGCGTTAGGGTCCCGTAAGGTGCGTTAGTGGGTTCCGCCTTATAGACTCCCCCTCTAGTTCGAACTGGTGCCCTCACGTTCGGGCTAGGACTCTATTAACCTACGCGGCCTACCACGGCGTCGTTTAGGTCGCACTGGGGCTTCGACCTGACCTATGAAAGGAGTGAGATGCGACACATGATATTTTCCCAAGCTTGTCCCGTCTTGAATGTTATCCAGACTATACGTAGTGCTACTCAACACATCCTTAATCCGATACGGCCCATCACGACGCGGAATAAATCTGGACGATTGGCCGACACTCGTATCGTTGAGTCCTTGCGCTTTGAGAAGGACTAGATCGCCTACCTTATAATCAGGTGGCTGACGACGACCTTCGTCAGCGTTTTTCTTCTGAAGCGCCTGCGCCTTTTCGTGGATGTCTCTCGCTTCGGCTAAGGTAGCAGTCATCATCTTCAGGTAACGTATTATGATCGGGACGAAGTTATCGTTATCCACGATCGCTCGCAAGTCGGTGGTAGCTTCGGCAGGAGTTTGGAGAAGGCCTGCCGGTTTCCTGTTGTCTGCTTTGTATCGCTGGCATGCTAAGCACTCTTTGATATGATTAGTCACGGAAGTTCTCATACCTGGCCAGTAGAAACGTGACCTAATGCGGCTCAGCGTGCGCTCGACACCAAAATGGCCTGCTGTGGGCGCATCGTGAAAGTCGGCTAGTACGGTGGCGCGCTCGTGGTCCGGTACTACCAGGAGAGCATCGTCGTTGTCGTCACCTTCGAGATCGCACCTGTACAGTACTCCGTCGGACATTACGTAACCGCGATCAGACCAAGGCCTCCCCCTAAACGGATCGTCGGATTCCATGTCGTCCATAATCTTGCGTATCTCGGGGTCCTTGAGCTGGTTCTCGCGGACGTCACCTTTGTTTCTCGAAGGCATGTCGACGACAGCGAGGCACAGGTCGCAGCTGGTATCTTCGGTGCAAACTGGGCGGGAGAGCGTGTCGGCAATGACATTCGCGCGGCCCGGAGTGAGCTCCGCGTCGTCAGAACTGGTCAAGTGGTACTTACGTACAAGACAGAATTGATTATCGGGGTCGTCCGCAAAATTCCAGGTATCCCGGGAACCATAGAGCACTATCCCAGCTTTGGTAATAAATTCAAAACCAAGCAGGGTTTTGGTTTCACCTCCGGGCAGTACCATGAAATCAGCAACAAAGTCGCGGCCGCCAACAGAGATAGGTACTTCAGCGGTGAGTACTTTTCTTAGCTGCTGAGTCCCGTCGGCTAGGCGTATCGTTCGCTGCGTTTCCTGGAACTTGACATCATTAGACACAAAAATTTGATACAGTTTCGGACTCGCAATACAATGGGTGGCGCCAGTGTCGACGATCGCCACTCCTTCAAGGCCGAAACTTCTCACCATGATCATCGGATGTGATGAGTTCTGAAGCGAACTACAACTGTCGTCACTATAATTGAAATCCGCACGCTTGGGAGGATTGCAAGTGTCGCATCTAGACCTTATTACCCCTCGTTTCCCGCACCCGTAACATCGAAGTTCGTTTGTTTCAGTATTCGGGGCATTTATTTTAGTATTGGGACTGTTAGGAGTAACGGGCGCGGGTGCATTTACCCTGATCTCGTCAGTGCCTAATGGAGGTAAATGCTTCTGTCGTACATTGCGGCACTCGTCCACTGTATGGCCGTATATTTTGCAATAAGAACACCGTACTCGATGGCGTTTCGATTTGCCGTCGGACGCGATCGGAATAACCCCCCTAGAGTCGGTAACGCTTTGAGCGCCCGCGCCTTCGAATTTCGCGGAACCGCTAACGCTCGCAACAGTCGTAACGGTTGGCGAATTAGTTTGAGACAAGTGAGTGATTTTACTGACCTCTGATATAGCATCCTCTGTACCTCTTGCCTTATATAATAAACAGTCGACGGTGTCGATAGTATCGCGAGGTAAACGTTTACGGATTCGCCTATCTAACAAACAATAAATCATATCGACTTGCATTTCTTCTGGGACAACATACGGTAATCTTATGATCATAGCACGTAAACGACACACAAATATTTCCGCGCGTTCGTTTTGTTGTTCCGCGGCGAAGATTTCGCGTAGGAGTTTGTAGCCGGGGCGCGGGGTCCCGTAGACAGCGCGCAGGCGGGCCGTCGCGTCGCGCCACGTCGTCACCGACGACTTCACTCCTCGCCACCACACGGCGGCGTCCCCTTCCAACAGCATAGACAGGCCTCGTACGGCATGCTCGTCGCTCACGGCAGTACACTCTCGGTACGTTTCAGCGGCGTCCAGAAAAGCTTCCAGTACTTCCGGGTCTCGCGTCACTCCACTGAAGCGCGCGGTGCAGTTACTGAAGTTCCCGGCGGCGGCGGCGGCGGCGGCGGGCGCGGCGGCCGCTGCGGGCTCACTCGCGCTCGATGACGGCGTGACGGCTGTGGATCGTAGGGTCTCGATGAGGTTTCTATTAATTTCGGCTTGCGACTGCGCGAAGGACTGCATGAACGAAGCGACAAACTGCTGCGCGTCGAAGAGTGATTGCTGGGGCGGCGGTTGCGGCACTACCGTAGCGTGCGGCGCCTGCCTCGCATGGCCGGCGGCATTATCAGCCTCGCCGGCAGACTCCTCGTCCGTAGAGTTCGTGTCCGGCGCGCCTTGTGAACGGCCAGCAGCTTCTCGTCTCTTCGGCGGCATTGTCACAAACACTGTTTACGCGGTAAACACGTCACAGACTCGGTTTTCACTACTCATGAGTTCTGCCTCGAGTTGAGCGCCATTATAAAAAGATTGTTTGAACTCGAAAGTCATTTAATCTCTTTACACACACACAATTAACGTACATAAGAAATATTGAGAGAAACATAGGTTTATGTACTAAACACAACGTAACATTTATAAAAGGCTAGAGGTGCAATGATTGCGCGCGAGTTGTTCGTGCCGTCTGGCGAGCGGAGCGGCCGGTGTCTACGGGTGGAACCGCGCGGGGAGGGAGCGGCGTTGCTATGGCAACGCAAAATGGCTGCGCGCACGACGACGATTGCAAGCGTTAGGGTCCCGTAAGGTGCGTTAGTGGGTTCCGCCTTATACGAGTAAAATATATTAACTTATACCTACGCTATATCATCCTACACAATTCTACATAATTTTAGTTTCAATAATTTAATAACACTATTATTTATTTTTCTCGTTGCAATCAGTATTATTGTGGATTATTAATTATTATATTGGTATATAGAAGGAAATTTTCGTGTCGTGAATATCATATTGAAATAATTATAATTCAGGATTAAGTGAATGTAAGCATTGCAATTTAAATAATTAATCGAAAATAAAAATTTGAAAATAAGAATTTAACTATTAGATATTAAACAGCGTGAGTAACCCATTTCTGGGCATAGGCCTCCTCCAACCCTTTCCAGTGTTCCCTGTCCTTGGCTTGTCGAGTCCAGGTAGCGCCGGCCAGCTGCACGACGTCGTCGGCCCAGCGCCGGCGCGGGCGCCCCCTGGGTCGCTTGGCGCCGCGCGGGTACCAATGCAGAACCCTTTCGCTCCAGCGGTTATCAGTCGTCCGGGCGACGTGTCCAGCCCATCTCCACTTCAGCCTGCATGCGAACTCGACTGCGTCTGTCACGTTCGTTTTGTTCCTTATATCCACGTTTCTATTCCTATCACTCCGGTGAATATTTAACATACTTCTTTCTGCTGCTCTTTGGAATACGTTTAGTTTTTGGACGATAGCTTTTGTTAGAGTCCAGCTTTGACATCCGTAGAGAAGAGTAGGAAGCACGATTGTGTCCATCGCTTTCCGTTTCAGATGTATGGGGAGTTTGGATTTAAAAATGTCTTTCAGTGACCAATATTTATTCCAAGCTTTACTGATTCTTTGTTCAACTTCGTATAATGTTTGGTCCGTAAATGATATGCTTTTTCCCAAGTATACATAATTATCTACGTACTCTATTTTTTGAAAATCTGTGTTAATGGGAGCTTTTTCTCCGTTTGTCATCGCGTAAGTTTTCTTTGTGTTCATTTGTAGTCCACATTTTCTGCTCTCTATATCTAAAGTATTCAGCATATAACATAGATCTTCGTGTTTTTCGGCTATTAGAACGATATCGTCCGCGAACCGTAGGTTATTTAGGTATTCACCGTTTATATTTATTCCCATTTCATCCCAGTTCAATTTCCTAAAAATAGACTCCAGTAAAGCCGTAAATAGGTTTGGTGAGATAGGATCACCTTGTTTCACCCCTCGTTCTATGAGAAATGGATCGCCTTTCTTTTCCAGCATTACTAACGCTCTGCTATTCTTATACACGTCCTTAAGTATATTTATGTAAGCTGGGTCTACTCCTTGTTGTTTTAATGCCAGCCATAGTGGCTCGTGCAGGATGGAGTCAAATGCCTTAGAGTAGTCCACAAAGGCTATGTAGAGTGTCTTTCCATATTCTGTATACTTCTCTATCAGCTGTGTTAAGGTAAATATGTGGTCATGGGTTGAATATTTTTTCCTAAAGCCGGCTTGTTCTCTAGGTTGGTTGGTCTCTAGGATGTTTGACATTCTACGTAATAATGTTGTTGCAAATACTTTGTACACAGTTTGTTGTAAGCTTATAGGTCTGTAGTTTTCTAAGTTCAAGGGATCTCCTTTTTTATACAGAAGCGTTATAATAGACGTGCCCCAGTCTTTCGGCAACTGTCTAGATCTTAATATTTCATTAAAAAGTTTGGTGAGCACAGGTGTTAGAGGGTCTATTATGGCTTTTAGAATACCTCATCTAAATAACAATAAGTTATTTTTTTAATTGCAAATTGTGTGAATGCAGCTGTTTATCTTGTAATCTGTGGTACTAAGTGATGCTTTTTTGGCGACATTATAACATCGTTTAGCAGTGTTTTTTTGGGCAATAGACTATAGACTTTTACAGACTTTCATAATTTATGTCTTTATATTAGAGTTAGTAACTATATAAATGACAGAAAAAAATACTGGAGTAGAAAAACTATTTTTTATATAGCTTGTATTCATTATTTGAACCTTCCTGACGTTTCAGCAAGAATTACAGCTACCTTGTCAAAGATTGACTCTCAATCAAGGAAGAATCAAATAATGAATACGCATAATTGGTTTATTGAAATGTGTGGCAGTCGCGAAAACCGAAGATAATATTATGATACTGTGATCTAAGTATGTAGGAGTAACGAAATGAAAAATTTAATCAGAAGTTATGAAAAGAGCCCTTCGCCATGTTCTATTATCTTAATGATATACAATCACAAAGGCTATTTATATCGGTTGTCTATTGAGATGCACAACAAAAGCGAATCACTTAAATGCACACCTACTTACATTTGAATCGCATGAGACACGATAAATCAACTATATAATAAGTTGCGCGGTGGACATTAATTAGTCTCAGCTAAGTGACACAGCGCTGTACTGCGCTATAACAAAATGAAAACTTTTTTAAAGATATGTCTAGTTCTACTCATATCATACAATATTGGATCAGATGCACAGGAAGTTCAAAATCGGTACTATCCGCGCTACCATCTTGCTCCACCCTACGGGTGGATGAATGATCCAAATGGATTCTGTGTCTTCGAAAAGGAATACCACCTCTTCTATCAGTATAACCCTAACAGCAGTCTAGTTCCCGGTATCGCCCACTGGGGTCATGCGAAAAGCCGTGATCTTCTTAGTTGGGAACACCTGCCGATCGCCATGTACCCTGACCAATGGTACGATGCAAATGGAGTATTCTCAGGAAGCGCTTTAGTTGAAAATGACGTTATGTACATATTCTATACTGGAAATGTGAACTACCCTGGAGAAGCGCCTGACCATGCCAACCGCCAAGCATTAGCAACCAGCAAAGATGGAGTCATTGTGACTAAATACGCAGACAACCCAATCCTGAATGGCACGAATCATCAACCGAACTTCCGCGATCCCAAAGTTTGGAAGTACAAGGACACATATTACATGGTTTTGGGAAGTTCCTATAATAACGCCACTTTAGGCGAGGTCCTTCTTTACTCTTCCAGTGATAAAATTACGTGGAACGAAGTTTCGACCCTCGGCCAGTCAAACGGTACTCTCGGCTACATGTGGGAATGTCCCGATTTCTTCAAACTTGACGGTAAATTTGTTCTCCTGTTTTCACCTCAAGGAGTCGCACCTCAAGGAGATAAGTACAAAAATTTGTACCAGACTGGTTACATTGTCGGTGATTTTGATTACATGACTCACCAGTTTACTCCGACATCTGAGTTCAAGGAACTTGATCATGGCCATGACGTCTACGCCACTCAGACTCTCTTGGATAGCCGAGGACGACGCATTGTGGTTGCATGGTTCGATATGTGGGAGCGGAACTACCCAGAAGGCCCTGATGGTTTTACAGGCTTCATGACATTGCCTAGAAAATTAAGGCTTTCTGCTGACGGTACTCTAATTCAGAAGCCAGTGGATGAAATTTCAAGGGTCAGAGGTCGCAGTGTATTCCCCGGACGTGGAAGCGGTCGGAATTCAAGAACATACATACTGAGAAACAAAGCGGGAGAGATTAACGTCCGTGCTGATGGTTCCGAAGATTTCAAGCTTTTAATCGAGTCTGGAACGGTGCGAGTGAGTCTTTCTTACGATGCTGCCAACGGCCAAGTAACACTGGATCGTGGAGGCACTGATGGTGTCCGTCGCACGGAGTGGAGACCTAGAGGACAGCTGAAATGGAGAATCTTTGTAGACGCGAGCTCCATTGAGTTGTTCTGTGGAGAAGGTGAGGTGACTTTTTCGAGCCGATTCTTCCCTGAGGGTCCTGTCGGGGTTCGTGTGGCAGAGGAGTCAAAAGCTCGCCGTATTAGTGTACATGAGATTTTACGCAGTGTTCCTCCAGGTGGTGATGCTATCCACTATGCTCCTTGGTGATGTGCAAATTGGTTATTCTTTTTCGGCGAGAAATAATATATTTCCCGGGTTATTTATTATATTTATGCGAATAATAAACTAATGTCACTGTAATTTTTTTATGAATACCTACCTGTCAAAAACTAATGGGTGAGTGCAAGTGGGTGGCTACACCCTATTTAAGCTAAAAATTAAGCATTTATAGAGGGATCCCCATTTTTTTAATACAAAACATTTAATCTAATGGTCAATTCATCGAATGTTAATTTCAGGGGTTTTTTTTTCTCCAGAAGTCATTAAATTTTCATAAGTCTTGGTTTTATTTTGATTTTATCCTATTTATTAAGTTAGGTTTTTATTTAATAACAATCCAAACTAATTATTAATTTAAAGAAACTTGCTTTCGGTGAAGAGAGGGATATTATACCTTTAAAAAATTAAAAATTCTATAAAGCGTTTGTTGAGGGTAAATCAATAACATAACTTTGAAATACACAAAGTCATAAAAAGTTACCAAAAGTATCCCAAAACTAAGTAGTTAAATTGCTTTGTACCTGTCTTTGCTTTTCATCCTATATTATCAACTCTCACAAAATCCATGCTTATTAGAGTTAATTAGGAAGTAAGTAAAAGCTAATTTCCTTTCCTTCCTCTCCGGGAATACATATGGAAAATCACTAAGTGGGTACGTAGAAAAATAACAATGTGAAATGAATGGAATATTTTCATGAAAAGTAAAAAGACAAAGCTTCCACTGCCACAAAATCGTAATGAAAAGAAACAGCCATTTGAATTGTTTTGTTATCACACGTTTACAATAGTATCAGCGTACTTAAATATGAAATAAAATTACATTTTAAGCCTTACCTACTGCGTGGATTCTGTTCTTTAAATAAAGGTTTAGGTTATTATAAATTTATGAAACATTTGTAGGGTAAGGCCGCCAAAAAAGGAATATTTCGTCAGTAACAAAATGTGCTGTTGCTGTTAGTTTAAAAAAATATGTTTTAAATTATTTATTTCCAATGTTTCTTTTGGGAAAAGCAACATCTGTTTTATTTGTTTCAATATAGAGGAATACGTTAAATCGCCTGTCAATTTTTTTTTTTGTATTTTAATAATATCACAACATCCCCAATACAAAAAAAAGTGTGCCAAATTATCTCCTGCCTATCTACAATGTTTTTTTTTTGTGTTTTTTATTATTCATCGGGCATTTCAATAAGCCTTCCGTATGTTACTTAAACATGGAAGAGTTTGACTACCTTAGCAACGAAATGGCACGTTAAAGTAATGCCTATTTCATTAAAAAACAATATGTTATCGTAGTGTACGCTATTATGTAACACTTTTTATGTAACCATAATTATTATCGAAACTTGGCAATTATATGGAAGAATCCAAATTTATTCAATGACAACAATATTTTCTCGTTACTCTATGCACCGCCGCTATTTTGCCGGCCATATTTAGTCGTGTGCCGCCTGCCGCCTATTCAAAGGGAACGGTCGTGTTTGCGGACTTTTCAAAAACACATTGTTTGGTGATTTTAACGGTAACTGTGCATTATTTTGTTCAAAATTGAAATTACATAGTAATATTAATGTTAGATTAGTGCTAAGAGGCTGTGTGCGTGGTTTTTCCTTTGTTGCAGTGTCATGTAATTGGGATTTTAATGTCGAAATGGAGCGCTAGTATGTGACTTTTATGTAACGTATGTAACGATATGAATTGGTTTTCTATGTAACGTTACATAAAAGTGGTATAAAGGCCAGTTCACTATTGTATTATGAATTTACATTAAACAACAAGAGAGCACTGGTGCCGGCTCACCCACACAGAGCCAATGTGCATGTACACTACTCACACAAACATGGCTCACCCGCGCTCGTGAGATAAAAGTACTGTAAATTTAATAATATAAAAAATAAACAATTTCAACATGAACTATTTCGTTTCATTGTAGATTTGCCTTTTCATAACTTTTATGATAATGTAACTCTGTTACATACACTTTTATGTTACTTTTATGTGGCATAAGGCCAATTTTACGACCTTGCCCTGTAACGTCTCATTTTTTTAATGTAGTAAACACCACAATCACACATCTTTGTATCAATGGTTTAGGTTATTATAATTTTATATATACCATAAACCATATTTTACGGAAATTTGTGGCCGTCTCTCTCTGACGCCCTACGCTAGAGCAAGATGCAAATAATGGCCGGCCAAAAATTGCAGCAAACATGGGGCCATGTTTGCTGCAATTTTTTAGAAGCCCCTTAAACGATACAAACTGACCACTGGTTGAACATATAAAATTTTTTTTAGAGAATGGGGACATTATAATCCACAAACTAAAGGGTAATGGGGCATGTAAATAATGTTAGTCTCGCGGGGGTACACCGAAAATAATTTGGGAAACCCTGATGGATCTGATGACAGTGATGAACCGCCTCATTTCTTGTTTGAGGTCACCTAGCAGGGCTTCTAATTGGTTATCTAATATTTTTTTACCCGACTACGGCAAAGCCAAAAGGAAGGGTTATAAGTTTAGCAGTCTATGTATATTTATATGTAAGTGTGTTCCACCATAGCGCGAAAACTACCCAACCGATTTTAGTGATTGAGGTGTATATCAATTCGTAATTACAGTCCGGGTGACATAGACTATATTTTTAACAGACTTCAAAAAAGGAGGACGAGCGAGAGTAAAAATTCTACAGAAAAAAAATAAAAAAATCAACAGATTTCAAAAATTCTTTTTTTGTTGAGAAGTTAACACTTCAGTTATTATCTCTTAGAAATATGGTAAAGATCTGATGATGGAATCCATCAGAAATCGACGGAACTCTGCAAATATAATAATAGTTACAAGTACAATTTCTTTATTATTTTCTAAAGTGATTCAGGTATCTGTTGTCAGAAAGCATAATTTGACCAAGTGGAACTGATGCAGAAGACCACGAAAGGTGATTGGAACTATATGTTTGCATTAAAGTAACTATGCTCTAGCATAGCGCTTACACTACTTAACCAATTTTGATCAATAACGTGTCCATCGATTTGTTATAACGGTTTACATTGCGTAGGCTATATTTTTAACCAACTTCAAAAAATGATGGTGTAATTAAGTAGGTATATTGCTTACAATTAAACCGATTTTAGTCATTAGGTATTTTCACCCGAATAAGGCAAAGCCTTAGCAAAGTAACTCTTTATTTATATTCGTATTCCAATATCTTATATGATTTGATGACGCGTAACGTACTGAACCAATTTGATGAGAGGCACCAACCGAATAGTAATAATGAAATCAGATAATATAAACAACGTTCTAAAACGGCAATATGGAAGCAAATTTTATGAAACTTTTGAGTCTACGGAGGCGATGGTGACATAAAACACGGGGGGCTCGGGGGGCAGAGCCCCCCGCCATAGAAAATGCAACGTTCTGAAACGGCAACAAGAAAGCAGATCTCATGAAACTTTTGAGTCTACGGAGGCGATGGTCACATAAAACACGGGGGGCTCGGGGGAATCGGGGGGCAGAGACAGATCTTTTGAAACTTTTGAGTCTACGGAGGCGATGGTGATGTAAAACAAGGGGGGCTCAGGGGGCAAGGCCCCCCGCCATAAAAAAATGCAACGTCCTGAAACGGCAACAAGAAAGCAGATCTCATTAAACTTTTGAGTCTACGGAGGCGATGGTGACATAAAACACGGGGGGCATGGGGGCGCCATAAAAAATACAACATTCAGAAACGGCAACCAGGAAGGTAATCTTATGAAACTCTTGAGTTTACGGAGGAGATGGAGACATGAAAACCCGGGGGCTTGGGGAAACTTTTGAATTAAACTAGGAGATGCGGATAAGGGAGAGATGGGGGGCGGAGCCCCTTGCAATAAAAATATTACGACATCCTTAAACGGATACAAAGGTAGCAGATCTTATGAAACTTTTGTGGTAACGGAGGAGATGATGACTTTAAAGATGGGGGGGGGGGGCTCGGGGAAACTTTTCAGTTAAACTCACTCGGAGATGGGGATAGGGGGGAGTTGGGGGGCGGAGCTCCCCGCAACAAATTGAATACGACATCCTTAAACGGATACAGGGTAGCAGATCTTATGAAACTTTTGTTGTAACGGAAGAGATGATGACTTAAAAGACGGGGGAGCTCGGGGAAACTTTTGTGGTAACCTAGGAGATGGTGACATAAAAGACGGTAGTGATATAATATATGGATACCCAAACAGTTTTTTTTCTTTTAAGTTGCTGAAAATGTTGTCGTTAAATGTAAATAATTTTCGTTAAGATGTGATTACTTAGGTATATTTAATATTTAGACATTGTTGCATTGAAAAAAATAAAACAAACTAATAATCTCTTTTAGCGTAAAAATATTAGAGGTGTATGACATTGTTTTTTTTATCGTTTGTTTTATCATAAGGTTTCAGTCGTCTACTGGTCCACAATACGATAGAGGTACTGGTTGGTCTCGATAGCCGAAATTCAACGTTGGTATTCAACGATTGCGTATAAATTGTTCTTAGTTTTGCCCGACTGTGGTAATCGTAAATGCAAAGGGAAGAGTATTAAGTTATGTATTTTTAAGTATGTTCCACGATATCGCTTAAACTATTCGACAGATTTTGATGACCGAGTATATTGTGTGACATAGGCTACATTTTTAACAGACTTCAAAGTAGGATGTAGCGATACAGCGACATTTTTTAAGCTTACATATGCATTTAAATTTTAAATATTCTTTACTCCGTCATATGTAAAAACTGAAAATATTGAAATAAAATAAAAGGTTAAAAAACTTAAACCCGACTACGGAGAAACGAACTAAAAAGTTAAAAACAAGGTAGAAAAATCGGGTATCATCGCCTTATTCCACAAGACAAGTCATTTGACATGTTAAATGTTCTTGTATATTTTTTTCTACTGAAATCTTCTGTTAGTTAACAACAATAACATTATAATTTAATTCAAATGCCGTAGTCGTGCGTTGTGGCATTAACTACCCGTACAATCTTCCTTCTACATATCTCCAAACAGTAAAAGAGCAAACATCCATATATCATATACGAATTAAACCACTTATATAATATACATAAATAGGTAGCCGTAGCAGCAGAATTTATTTTATTTAGTTTTCTGGTTTTTAAGAACATGGTGTTTTGTGAAAAACCTACCTTCTAGCTATCGAGAATAGAACGAACGCACAGCATCATTACACGGCCACACATCGTTATCATATTGATATTAAAAGAAGAGTTTTACAGGACTTACTTTAGGTACTCAATCAGATAGTGATGGCGATCTACCTAAAACGACGGAAATTTCGTTGTATAGTTGCAGTTTTTTTAAATAGTCGACAACGCACGACTACGGCATTTGAATTAAATTATAATGTTATTGTTGTTAACTAACAGAAGATTTCAGTAGAAAAAAATATACAAGAACATTTAACATGTCAAATGACTTGTCTTGTGGAATAAGGCGATGATACCCGATTTTTCTACCTTGTTTTTAACTTTTTAGTTCGTTTCTCCGTAGTCGGGTTTAAGTTTTTTAACCTTTTATTTTATTTGAAATAGCTCCTTAAATACAGACAAGTCTCAAAACTCAAGTCTTAAAGTAGAAAAAAATGGACGCTATAATGTGTAACCGAAACCTCTTAGCGGTTAATTATTATGGATAGAGGTTAACGGTTATAAGCCATGCCACCTACACTGCCGTGTTACGGTAAGAGGTCGTACCTATCTTTATACGGATGCCATAGTAAGATACGTCCTTTTACCGTAGCATGGCAGCAGATACTCATAGCGGTGTGACGTAACACGAAGTGCGTTACATCTGCACGTCTAGCACGCGAGATAATCGCCTGTCTCTTTCTGTGCAGTAATGTGAGAGGGTAACGGGTAGCGCTATGTCGCGCGACATGAGTCGCGAAACTTACTTGTGCTAAATAGACGCGCTGGTCCCTTACCATGAGTAAATTTACAGTGACACTACTAATCATCATCGCCTTCGTATTTCCAAAATTGAGATGAAATATGTCACTTGAAGCTCATCGCATTTTAATGACAGTTTAAAGGCGATATCACTGTTATCTAATAGAGTCTGATGTTTTGCGATCTCTCAAACGGCATTATCAAATTAGGTCCCTGGTTTGAGGGAGGAAATTATTGATTGTAGCATGTTTTACCGTCCATAATTCAAGACGGTAAAACCCATAAATTATAAAAACAAGAATGTCCAGTCTTATAACGTATTCTTTTCATCGCGAGAAGATATACTTTAGAGATACACATTTTAAATTGCATAGTTATTTAGCTGTCTTTTCTGTACAAAACAAAAATAAAGAGCTTGGGTATGTAAGAGTTAACTGTTAGTGCTAAGTTTGTAATAAATAAATAATATTGAATAACAAAATAATTTACGACTTGGCAATCACACTGTACATTTAAGATGTTTATCTACGCACATATCATTAGTGCTCTAAAATGCGTTCAGAAACCGTAGGAAATGACCAGCATTACTACAACCAATTTTACTATGAGAACTTTCTTATCTGTGGCAGTAGGTAAAATCTGTACTGTAATGTTATAACAGTATCAATTTTTGTAAGGTTATGAGTTTAAATTTGGAACAGCTGTCAAAACTAAAGTAGGTCTCTATTCTAGTATCCATAGATATTAATATTGTTATCGATACGAAACGTCAATTCAGTATGTTTTTTTATAAAAACCGCACGACATTTGATCTCGAGTGACATGAGAATATGGATACATTCGTTTGTATATGATTTAGAAAAAAAAACATTCGTCTTGACGGAGGTTCGAATTGCCGCCATTATTGTTGTCATTTGTTTGTTGGTTCTTTGCTGTTACGAAAGTATAATTGTGATAAGTTTATTGTAATTCACATTTTAGTTGAAAATATTCTTTCAATGTAAATGTAAATTACAACTATTACAATTAATAATCTGTTTATGTATTTGTTCAGATTTATTTTTTACTGCATTAGTATATGTCGTTTTTAGTTTAGATATTTTACAGGTAGCACTAGTGGTGCCGGTCATTTCCTTATGGCTTCTGAACCCATCTTAGAGTACTTATGATATGTGTGTAGATAAAGTAGTGTATGCAACTGTACATAATTAGGCCTTAATAAAACACTCGTGTGATCCTATTATGAAACTCGCTGACGCTCGTTTCATAAAACCACACTCGTGTTTTAAGGCCTCTCATTATGTATCAGTTGCATAAACTACTATTAAACAATACTTAAGTAAAACTGGCTATGCCTGAGCTGAGTATTAGCAAAATGAATTTTATTTTTGCATTTTTGTAGTTCATGGATGTAATGTCCGTATTTTAGTGTTTTTGTGAGCTTACACGTAAACATTTTTTGGTACATAGAAGCAAAGAAGAGGGTTATGTTTTTTTCACCTTCTAGTTTATTGTCCATTCGTTACTACTGTACCTACTTGTGTTACTTATTCGACTAAACATAAAGCAATTAATTCAAATCAATTTACTCGTAATCTGCTCAGTGTCTTATTTAAATAAATAATTTAAATCCAAAACGGGATCCGCGGTCTTAAGTTTGGAAGCATGAGGATACCTATAACATGGTTGTGGGGAATTCTTTTAATAACGGTACTTTGGGCCGTGTCCTTCTGTACACTCCTAAGCATAGGATCAAGTGGGAAGAAAAATCTGTCATTCACCAGTCAAACGGCTCTCTTGGATACATGTGGCAATTTCCTGACTCTTCTTTGAGCTTGACGGCAAGTTTGTGCTTCTGTTTTCTCCTCAAGGCATCGCAATCCAAGGAAATACATTCAAGAATTTGTACCAAACGGGTTACATTATTTTATTTTATTTTATTTATTTATTTATTACATGTCACTTACAGTTAATACCAGGTATTAATTATTGGTGATTTTGACTATTCATCTATGGTTTAGGTCCTAAATAATCGAGTTGGTATATATTTCTACCTGTCGATTTATGTACTTTAAAATTTCTACCTTTCACTACACCCTAGATATAAATAGTTTTTGAGAAATACGCGTTCGAAGATTTTGTCCTTCTAGCAGGGCCCTTTGAATTGGTATTTAGTGACTTACATGACTCCAGGTAATTTAAAAAAAACAGCCGGTTATTTCTACTTACTGAAACAATTATTACCAACTTGCTAGTGAAAGGTTTAGTGATAATGTAATACAATAATATGTTTTATATATTTTTTTTCTTGAAGAGGGCAACGTAGCGTAGGAGCGTATACCTACGCTGACAAGGTGGAGATACTTCTTGGATGATATTGGAAGTCGAAGTGTCATTAAACGGTCGCTTGTACGTACTGGCAGTTCTTGAAGGGTTTCCACTAAATGGTTACGTATAGCAAATCCCACGCCACTAGAGGCCTTTTCGTTAGCAGAGAAGTACACCGAACAGGAGTAAAGCTAAGTACTACAAAATACCGTTATATCAAATTTTACATTATAATAACCTTATTTCAAATTAATAATAATAAATGAATAAATAAGTAAATATCGGACAACCTCACACATCGATCTAGTCCCAAATTAAGCTCAAGAAGGCTTGTGTTATGGGTTATGGGTACTAGACGACGATATACGTACTTATAAGATAAATAAATACTTAAATACATAGAATAAACTATGACCCAAGCACAAATATTCGAGTTCATCACACAAATATTAGCCCTGGCCGGGATTCGAACCCGGGACCGCCGGCTCAGTAGGTAGGTGTCTACAAACCGAGCCAAACGCGTCGACAATTACATATCAAAGGTGTTAGTTTTTTTTATTATGTAAAATATTACGAATACCAATGTTTAATCTGTTGTCCAGCGCTAATCGCGTGAAACCCACCTTGGTAAATATTTAATCCTCAATGGACATTTACGAGTATGAAACATGTAATGTCTCATTTTTTAATGTGGGTACACATCACAATTTTTATATTGAATCATTGATACAAAGATCAAAGTACAAAGAAACATTGAAATAAAGTAGGCCAAGGTGAATTAAACAATGCAAAGATCGACACACAAAGCGAAAGGAAAAATTCAATTAAACACGCTGGCTAGACCGATAATCCAGGTTCGATTTCCAGTCTCTTCTGCTAGGTTAAATATTTGATTACATTTTTCTTTTTTTTTCTTTGTATCAATGGTCTCAAAAGATGGTTTACGAGTATCTATTGCATAATGTTCTCGTTTTGGTTCCTCGGGTAAAAATAGCAACAGGTAATGAAATGAAAAATTCTTCTTCAAAAACTATTTATTTTCATAATTAACAATTGTTTGCTTAATCTAAAAAATATATTTACCTAACTATTTAACAAAAGATTCGATCTCACTAAAAAGCATTCCAAGAGTCTCAAGTTCGTGATCGCTAAAATGTTGCAAGTCGGGAGTTGATTCATTGTATACATTTTCAGCATCTTGTTAGCTTTTATCTATTTGCATTATAATGATTGGGCCTTGGCCTCTTACTTCATACGAAGCCATTATGGCAGATAATAATTTCGAAATTATTTTTTTGCGAAAACGGGTTGATGAATACAATAGAAGATGAATAAATAATAAATATTAAGGGAAAAATCTTACAAAAATCAACCTAGTCCCAAACTAAGCAAAGCTTGGACCTACTATTTATGGGTACTAGACGACGATATGTATAATATATAAATAAATACATATATAGATAACATACATGACCCAGGAACAAATATTCTTCACCACACAAATATTTGCTGAGCCGGGATTCGAACCCTGGTCCGCAGGCCCAGTAGGCAGCTGCACTACAAACCGAGCCAACCGCGTCATCAAAGATATTTTTAAGACAAATATAATTTTATCACTTTTTAGTCATAACGAAGAGGAAGACTTTAGTTCAAACTAAAACAATTAATTTCACAAATACCTATCAGAAATATTACAAACATTTATGCATATAGCTCTCTATAAGTACCAACAGCAATTTATTGAAATATCCATTTACCTGTTTTATGACTTCTTTTTTAGAGAAGAAAAAAACTTGTTGTTCCTGTTTGTCAAAGTCTTCCTTTTGTCACAGTAGGTAGTCTAAGTTAGATACTTTCTAAGATATTTTTGAACTCCTCTCAATATCGGAATAAAGTTCGTTTTGTTTGATTAGCTATCAAATATTCAGTGTCCGACCGACAACGGATTTTTCGCTGAAAACGAAAACGAAAATGAAAATTATTGTGTATCTATGGTTTGTAAATTGTTTAGACTTAAAAATATTGATATTTCCGCTGTACAAAAAAAAAAGATTCCGTATCTTTATTTTTTTCTTACACAGACATAGAAAAAAAAGTAGTCTTTATAAAATAAGACACGAT
The DNA here is from genome assembly GCA_932273695.1 of Apotomis betuletana. NCBI lineage: Eukaryota > Metazoa > Arthropoda > Insecta > Lepidoptera > Tortricidae > Apotomis > Apotomis betuletana. The sequence goes on along the minus strand of OW026303.1, from coordinate 3,866,472 downwards.
TATTTTAAATTAGAACATACAAATTTTCGTTTCCGAAAACGAAAATAAATGGCCGAATCATGGTTTTTGGAAACGGAAACGAAAACGAAAATTCGGTCGATCTAACTACTAATATTAATATTACTCAAAACATTTTATGTTTTTAATCCTTTAACGACGACATGCTTTGAGCTCTCCACATCTCTTTCTTTTTAGTTTGACTGAATAATATTCGAAATAAAATATGTAGAATATTTACAGAAGGCTATCTATCTTACATGGGAAAGTTCATTACATTTACAGTGTCAAAAATACGAATGAAATACACTGATGAGTGTATGAGTATGAAATACGTACGGTACGTTTTAATGTTAATGTCGGCTCCACAGCTCTCTCACTTCTTACCGTGCTACGAATAATCCGAAGCCGAAAGCAGATTTAATCAGTTAGTTTAATCAACCATGTCTTTACTCGTTATTTCGATGCTGTTCAATAATATTTGCTGAACAAAAGTATAATCTGCCTTATTAATTTATAATTACTAGCAAAGTAATAAGACGGTTGAATAATCTACTTTGAAAGGGCTTTCTCGTTAAGTATTTATCTGCGTTTAGATAATCTCATTTTAAATCAAAAGGTTTGTAAGAACCTATTTAAATCTCATTTCAATCATGAAATAAATAAATTTTATATATATTACCTTTGTATAAATATATCTGTACTAATAATATGTAGCTATCACAAATCTTAAAGCTTAAGCTGTGCTTCAGGCACTTATTTGAACGTCTTGTTAAAGAAGTAAACACTACAATTACTTTGCAGTCGCTTGGCTATACATAAATGTCTTTTAGACTTTGAGAAAATGGTTCTATAATAGAACTGTGAACCAAGAATCTGAAATAATATTACATTACATACCTAGGGCGGCGAATTCGTGAATGTCACCTCACCTTCGGTTTGGGCCACAAACATACAACCTGGGGTTTACAAATTACTGCCCGTGGTTTGTCTAAACTTTTACGCCTTGCCTTGGCCAGAAAGTGAGATTTTCTCCCTGCGCAGCGGGCAGAAAGTTCTTCTTTCGGCCTGAGGTGACGTAAATTAACGTTTCATTAACTTATACAAGGTGATCAATCCAAATAGGTCAGTAGGGCGAAAATTATAAGATATAGAGAAATCTGTTATTAGGAACCATTGCTTCGATTTTAGATTGCGATAGTTATATTGTACGTACACCATTAACATACCATCGACAGCGAAGATAATAGTTCCGCGTGATATCGCATTCGGAGTTATGAAAATTCGGAATAATGATGGTTTTGTATACATGAAACTTCGGAGTTTATTTGCATTTCCGCGGTTATATGGTCATAAAATGCGACATGCTCGCTGCTAAGTTGCCTTAAATTGGCGCAATAGCCCGCTATAATTGAAGTAAGTATAAAAATGGTGACAATGTAATTTGCTTGTCTGTCACTACCAGAAGCGACTCGCTCCCAATACATTATTGCATTGAATGCTTACTAGATTAAGAAATAAAAGAACGATATTGATTAATAAATAATTTATATCTTAGAATAAGTACGATTAGAACGAGAGCAGAGAGTCTTCCTATAACAGATTTGCGAGAGATGAATCCACTTTTGGTTCTATGTGTGCGTGTCTACGAACCAATCATAGAGACGTGTTGCTTGTGAGTTGTGAGCTTGACGTTGTGACATGCGCACACGCACGAAACTTAGCCCGTGGCTCCAAAACTGGCTTCACTTTCAAGCGCTAACTAGGATTCTAGGCGTATTTATTCTAAGATTTATATATAAATATATCTATGTTTACATTGTTAAAATTTGTGCTCGCATCGCATGCTGTTCCAAAATATTTACAATTTCAAAATTTGTGCTTTGTTTTGTACAGTTTTGTTAAAAATATCAGAAGATTAAGATTTAACTATATTAAAGTAGCCTACGGCAGAATATCACACTTGGTCTAAAAGCGACTAAGTATTAGTTAAAATATCTACAAGTATCTCCCATTTAGTTCTCATTTCTCGTGTCTCATCTATACAATAAAAAAAATCTAAAATTGTATAAAACATCAGTTTTCTATGGAGAGGAGAGGTAATTATTTCAGGAAAAATCTTAACAGGGCAATGCATGATGGGCCGAAACAGATGGACAGATTTTAACCGATTTTGATACATGGACAGAAGGATATCCAAAAGATGGTCATAGGACACTTTTTACCTGACTACAGTAAGGAAAAAGTTGTACATGGATGAAATTGCAAACACCTTCTAGTTTCTTTTTTATAAAAAAAAAATACATTGACGTGAAAATTTGTGACAACGCGCCGCCCTTCATTCGATTGCCGTGTCATTATAAAACATATATTCAATCTCGTCGTATAAGTAACTTGTAGTCGTAATATGGCTCGTTATAGCAACATTTCACTTTACTATTGTCACCGTGCCGCAAAATGCTAACGTTACATAACTTAAGCCGTGTAAACAAACGAACAGAGACATGGCATACACATCGAAAACGAAATCGTATGAACCGTGATGTTGTTTTTGATGTTCGTTCGCGGTACGCACTTGCGAACAGAATGTTCGATGGATGTTATTGTCCATTCGTCAGAACACAGCATAGATTTTCATTTCACAACGATGCAACACATTATGTTACAAGTTTACAACGAGACTTGTTTTTTTAAGATCATAGAATAGCTTCGCAATCCTAACGAAATGGGTATTTAGAAAAACAGATGCTGCTCGGGTATCGCGCACACCACATACAAGCAGCCTCACACACACATCAACAGCTCAAATCAGCAGCTAGTCTTTATCATGTGTCAAAAACGATCTGTTAGTATGTAGTTTCTATGGAGATACTGGTTTGTGACGTCATAAAAATCAGTAGCAAAAACAGGTCTTCTTTTTAGTTTTTGCCCAATTAAAAATGTTATAATGTTCAAAAGTTAGTGGTAGTTTTATTTGTTTCGCGTATTTTTGAATGTGAGTTTTGTGGTTTCAATGATAGGTACATTTTTTTTCACTTAGTCAAATACCGTATTGCGGCCAAAGGTGGACTGTTTTATTTTCAAACTCTTATAAGTTGACCAACTGACCGTGTTACTTATTTTAAAAGTTTAATTGTGAATTTAGTTACTAGCGCTACACAATTTCTCTGTGAAAAAATGTTGAAGTTCACATCTTCTAGTTTTCAAATAACATCGTTTTTTAATGAAATTTGTACCATCTCCAACGATGACATTTTACGGACTCCAATTTTAATCACAATTCAAATCTTAAGTCGATTCTGGATATTCCTCTTTTGCTATGCTATTATTAGAAACTTAAATACAGATTTCTTAAGATATCTGATCTGTGGAATTTGTTTGCTTGATTTTAAACAAAGTTTCGACCAGCTAGAATATTTTGAGTGCTCTCAGCACTCAAATTTTAATCATGTTGGAAAAGACGATACTCTTGCTATTTTGAAAGGTTCCTTTAAAATATTTAATGCTGTATTATGATATTCCACGAAACGGCAATTGTATAAATTTCCTTTCGGTAGGCATCCAGTTAATTTTTCAAGTGTTCCATTGAAATAAATTTTACCTTGTTGTAAGGTAGCATGGAACTTTCTTATTCTTTACTTAAACATTTAGAAAATTGCGGCTTCGGTGCTTTTTACATACCAGGCTCATTTACTTTGTTATGTGCAGACTTTTAGTATCCTGTTGACTTTTTTGCTTATTTTTTTGTTTTCAGTTTCAGGAATGTTGTATTTAATTACACAGATTCATGGTTCTATAACTAAATAAGTTGTAGCAAAATTTACCAGAATTGACAGAATTTAATATTTTTAAGACTACAATTTTATTACTTTTCTGAATTCTGCTGAGAAAGATGAAGTAATCTGTGTTTTTATATTTTCTTCTGAGATACTATTTATTTCATTGTTAATTTATAAAAACTTACTTTTTTTAAAATGACATGACATTGTCAAAATTCTAAATTGTCGTTTTGGTTTGATTCACATTACTGATTCTGGAAACAGAAACTATTGAACTTACATCAAGATGGTCTTCGCAGATAAATAATGGTCTCTTTGGCATAACCAATTTCCCCACTGCTCGACACCAATCTCCTTTAGTCTTATGTGGCACATGAAAGAAATGTTTATCGGGTGTTTTCATCGAATCGTTTTTGCAGTCCAGCACAAAACAATACTTGGTGTATTTTGGAGGAGTATATACATACCTCATCAACCCATACGGGTGCGAATCTATCCATTTTTGTAAATTAATCCCAGCAAATACGTAAGTAATTAAGTAACACGGTTAGTTTTTCATTTGAAATCTCGTTCTATTCTATTCTATTAATATTTAAAAAAAAAAGGCAAGCGGTCACAGTTAAGCGACCCTGCCAATGTTTCGTTGCCAATCGCACACGGCGACAAGATAGAGGATTGATACCACGTTGTGCGGTGAGTTGAGAAAATCGTGCTTTTACAAAAAACCACACGGACTATTGGGCCTTGACCCAGGAAGGGCTATGTACGCTTCAAGTTGATTTTTTCATTAGCTATTCACTCATTCGTTAGAATAAAGATTACTGCGCAATACGCTATCAGTACTACACATTGAACAACAAAACTGAATAAGTAAATAACGAACAACGAAACTTGAACGCATGCGGCCATCTTGAGTCACGGACCGGAAAAGTGAAATCTCGTTAGTAAAATTCGGTATGCATCGGTCATCTGTCAACGTCAAATAAAAAAAAAAGTTATTATTTCGCTGTTTGGTCTAAGACGAAAACCCTATTCAGGCCTTATATTGCGGCAATTTTATATATTTTCTTATACTTCTTCAAATACTTACAGAAGAATAAATTCAAAAGTTTTTTTTTGCGCGTACACGACACAAAGCCCTGTCGATCTCTATATTATTAACTTCCACCTGTTAGACATATGAAATGCTGTCAATTAAATTTTAAAAACTTTTAATGGAGATACAATTCCGTAATACCCGATTGTTTATGGGCAGTTTCTAGGTTATGTTTTGCGTTGTTTACCAAGTGATTGCAGCGCAATCTTGACCTGCCTGTCTAGCACAACAATGCTTCGCGACTCTTGTCACGTGAGATAGCGCTACCCGTCACTCTCTCACATTACTGCACAGTAAGAGACGGGTAATTATCTCGCGCGACATAGAGTCGCGTATGACAGTTATGCTAGAGGTGCTGCATAGCAATTTTTGTCCCAGTCTAAGCGAAAAAAAGAAGGTGGATACAAAAGAAATGAACTAAAACCATTTTCTTTCTCGTAGGAATCAATGGCGTCCAGGTTCATAGATTGATGCTCGAAATATGTGTTATGATGAGGTCTTCGTTTTCAGCAGCAGGACGGGCCAGTACATGGTGACGAAGAGGAGGAACAGGGCCGGGAACACAACCCGAGATAACTTATCAATCTCCCGCCACAGCACTCGCTCTTGCCCCGTGTCCGCGTCTAGCCAAGCCACCTGGAAAGAGGATTACATTAAATATTTCATCTTCTGTAATAGGAACTAAATGTCATGTCACGTATCAACGCTTAAGAATCAATACCGTCTAACTGAAATTTTTGACGTGTTTCACCTTTTAATGCAGTTCAGAAAAAAAACGAATAGAATGCCATAATTGTCTAAATTTTTTTTGTTGCTTAGACGATATTGATTCTTAAGCGTCGGTATGTTTATCAGCATTTTTAAAACAAATTGTAATTAAATCGATATTCGTCTTCTACGTCTAGCTAGCTTTATCCTGCCTCTTACCAGTACGTCTAGCAAAACTTGGACACGCGATTTTTTGTCGCGCGACAAATATTAACTGTCACTTTCCTTTCGATACCGTGCGAGTGCTGAGTCACGCGACAAGCGAAGTCGCGGCAAGCAAAGCAAAAAAAAGTGCTCCAAGAATCATCAATAGAGATTGAAAAACACAGATTGTGGCTTGAATTAGCATGTTTTTGACCATTTAAATTTTGACGTCAATAGGCGTCGTTGGCGTCAGTGGCACAATTTTCCGTTGACGTGATTTACCGTCTTTGGCGCTCAATAGGTTAAAAATAATAAACCATTATTTTTTTTTTGAAACTTCCCCCTGCAGAAATATTAACAGATAGTCCATTAAATTCAAGTACAGCTAACTTAAATAAAAATTGGGCAAGTGCGAGCCTGACTCGCGCATGAAGGGTTCCGTACCTATACATATATATACAATCTATAACAAGTTTGTTGTATGGGAGCCCCCCTTAAATATTTATTTTATTTTATTTTTAGTATTTGTTGTTATAGCGGCAATAGAAATACATCATCTGTGAAAATTTCAACTGTCTAGCTATCACCGTTCTTGAGATACAGCCTGGTGACAGACGGACGGACAGCGAAGTCTCAGTAATAGGGTCCCGTTTTTACCCTTTGGGTACGGAACCCTAAAAATGACGCCTATTCAATTCAAACAATCCTAAGTTAATATTTACGACAAAATAATTTTAATTGTAGTCGATCAACAGTTTATCTTAGCATTCTTATAGTAAGGTTAATATTTTTATCAGTAAGTATAATATAATTATATCCAATTATATCGATTTATATCGCGTTCAAAATTGTTTACTAAATTGGTACAGCACTGTATAAAATCCGTATTTACAGTCCATGAGCTCTCGGATTGCGATTCGAGTTTAGGCGTAAACTGAGAGGTTCTTATCTGGATCTCGTATGAGCGAGCGAGACAAATAAAAACTCGAATTGCATTCTTTAAGCTCACGCACTAACTATAAACCGTTGTCAAAAATGGTGGGATATGTTAGATCTGGGTACCCCTGGGTATGGTGATGAGCTTATGATGCTGCAAAGATAAAGTCCTTTTCGATGCAGTGAAAGACGGATCTCAACCGTTTTAAGTTCATAAGGTATCCTCTGAAACCTAACATCAAAATTATGTCAAACTAGCACCAGTGAAACACTACCTCAATTTAGACCGCCTAAACGATAGTCTTCGTACAATAGATTTGCAAAAGAAGCCGGTTCTGGTTTTATGTGTGCGTGTCTACGAACCAATCATAGAGACGTGTTGCTTGTGAGCTTAACGTTGTGACAGATGCGCACACAGACGACACTTAGCCCGTGGCTTCAAAACTGGCTTCACTTTCAAGCGCTAACTAGGATTCTAGGCGTATTCACGTTGTCACAAGTGCGACAGCGGCCTATCGGTATAACTCGGGCGTCAGTGACCTTGTAATGCCGAATCCTTCGACAAGGCATTCACGTCAATGCCTTTCTCCACCTCGCGCGTCCCGCGCTCGCCCTTCGACACGCTCACATAGCCGCGAGTTTTGTTACTGCACACAAGTGTCGCTGTCGTTTCTTTTTACGTTAGTACATAAATATTCTTTGACGTTGTGACAGATGCGTACACGGACGCAACTAAACCCGTGACAGGCCGCGGCTAACCAAAACTGGCTTCACTTTCAAGCGCTGACTTGGTTTTTAGGCTTATTTATCCTGAGCCTTAATATTCCAAATCATTTGATCTTAGGGTTACGAATAGACTACAGAGCTGTGCTGTGAACATCTATAATGAAGAGAAGACGTATTATAACTTTTTCTTCCCTGCGTAAACAACGACTTTGTCTTGTCGTCAACAACTTAAAGTAACAACGCTCTCTAGCAGGCAATTGGGTAATTACATTATGTAGGAACAAACTGTCAACACACCGTTCATTTATTATCTTTAATGTATCAACAGATACTCGTATCATCATCATATTATCAGCCGATAGACGTCCACTGCTGACTTAAAGTTCTCCACAACGATCGGTCTTGCGCTGCCCTCATTAAATTTCTGCCTGCGATCCCAGCCAGGTCGTCGGACTATACAACTTATGAATATGTTTAATTGTCAGAGTATTACAAAACAAACACGTTCCGTGAACTTATTGTATCCTCTTTCCTTTCCTTATACACATGTTCCGCAACTCGCTTATTTTTATACAAATCCATACGTAGTTTAAGTACAAGCGAACCTTATTTTCCGATCATAGCCCTTGTCTCTAGGGCTCGTGAATATCAGAGACATCTGTAATGCGTCTGTAGGGGTACTGAAGTGCCATCGTCAAGTCTGGCAAGAAACGGTTTGCGTCAACCTTTGAATCTTTGATTTTTTGAGGATGTCAATGGCTCTTTTTTTTTTAGGGTTCCGTAGTCAACTAGGAACCCTTATAGTTTCGCCATGTCCGTCTGTCCGTCTGTCCGTCCGCGGCTTAGCTCCGTGATCATAAGTACTAGAAAGCTGAAATTTGGTATGAGTGTATGTATCACGCCGACAAAACGGTAGATTAAAATCCAAAAATAAATGTTTTTTTCGGGTACCTCTCGAACACCTAAAGTGGGGGTGATTATTTTTTTCGTTCCAACACTAGTGTGTGGGGTGTCGTTGAATAGGTCTTTAAAAAATATATAAATAATATAAATATTATTTTTTGATAAAGTCAGCAGTTTTGAGAATATTCACTCCGAAAATAAAAAAATAGTGTCCTCCTCCTCTAACTTTTCAACCACGGGTCATAAAATTACGGGAAAATTCATGAAAATGAAGCCTTATAATTACTTTCAATGAAAACTATATTGAACAAAATCAGTTAAGCTGTTTACTAAACTGGGAACAATTACTACGCTTGCAACGCTTGTCAAGACGCCATGTTTATCTGCACCCCCGCTTAAGTTCACTTCGTGTCGCTAGTCGTGAGCGCACGTGTGTTGCGGTCGATTAAATAAAAATAGTGCGATTTAGTGCCTTATGAGGACTTTTGAAATTATCCCATACCACATAACTCGAGAACCTGCTAAGTTAAATCATTGTTCGTTTGTTTTTACGTTACATTGTCATTTTTGTCGTAATAATGAGTACAGCATAACGGTCTATCTGTAGTTTAAAAAAAGCAATCGAATTTATCCCACGGGTGAAATTCGAAAAATGTACTTTCAAAATAACCCCAAACTAGGTTTCCAGTCCATTATCAGAGTTAGACTAAAGCGGCAATTACACTTCGTTGTTCGCCGCATTCTGCATGCGGCGACCGCAAAAGTGTAAAGAACACGTTAGTCGACCGCAGTCGGCGATCGACAGCTGCCAACGCTTATAAGGTGACCGAAGCAGTGTAAATACGACATCTGTCCGCCTCATTAGGTCACCGACAGCGGCGACCGCAGATCATTTGATAAAGTAAAACCTCTATGCAAACTTAGGATGATTACTTAGGATTATTCGGAAACTCTGAACAAATACTGCAGACTTTGAAATGAATCTCCCGTGGCTAGAAAACGTAGTGTTATTTGTAGTTTCATACGAAAGCTTAAAGTCTCGCGAAATGGTGTGTTTTCTTTTAAATTAATGGTGAAACCCGTCTTAATAAATACTCAAAATGGGGTTCCATTCTATGAATTTTTTTAAATTGCACATCGCACAGGTCATCACACATAGTTGCTGTTGCTCCATAGGCGTAACGCTGTGCATATATCTTCCGAACCCAGTATCTTCTTTTCTTTCTTATTGATCTTAATAATATTTCCTGTATTATTAAGCAAACTAATAAAATAGCACCTAAGCACAAGCTTTGACATCGCGACAGCTCTCAGAGGACTTTGTACTTCAGCCGCCGCATTCGGTCACCGCGTGCGGCCACCGCATTAGGCGGACAGACTAGTGTAAAGACGACATTCGTTGAACGAATCCATTCAAGAGTCATGCGGTCGCCGTAATAGGCGGACAGACTAATGTAAAGACGACGTTTGTTGGCCTAAGTAGTTTAAAATGAATTCGGCGAACGCATTAGGTGAACGACGCAGTGTAATTGCCGCTTAATGCTTTCTTTATAAATGAGTTATTGAATTCTCCAAATGCAAATTTCTAGATTATAAACATATAAAAGAAACATTATTTTATAAAAAAACAATGATGACGATGACTGATCACAGCGCGGGAGAAATTCGAAAATAATTTGTGATTTAAACAAAAAAAAATGTTCTTTACCGTGAATAACCGGGATTTTTTGAGGGGGTAAATTAGAACTAAAAAGAAATTTATGATTCTTAAACTCATATTGCATAAAGACCATTTCTACAAACCTTCGAAATTACCCAACTTGCTTTCGAAATTACCCACTCCTTAAAAAATGGAATTCAAAATATTTTATTTTTTATTTCAGTACATTTATTTCCAAATTCAAGCAACATATTAAAACGCTTTTTTCACAAAGCGTTGATGAATATATCCAATTTCGTAAAGATCTCATTAATTGGAAGGAATACTTCTTAGGTTCTTACTTACGAGCCCAAACCCTAACATACTCTACACTCGCCTAAAAATATGTCGAATATACCCCAAAGCACCTTAAGTTGACTTCCAGAAGGTAATAAGTTATTACAGTTACATTGGCGTTTACGACCTTTTTATAGAGCTTAAAATCTTAGTCGTAACTTAAACCTCGGCTCGGGCTTAAAACCGCTGTTTTAAGCCCGTCTATTGTGAAGGATGAGTAACTACGGAACGGAACCCTACACTGAGCGTGGCCTGACATGCTCTTGGCCGGTTTTTTGGGATATAATAATGTCTATTTTATAGGATTAACTACACATAGACTACTCTAAACGTGAGAAATTACCGTCAAAATTCAAGATTCCTATGGAGCGCTAAATACGCTTCATACAGATGGTCACCTAATCGTGACGTCATCATATGTTTTGGGTACCAATATTTGTATGGAGACAATAGGTACTTTGCTATATTCACCGCGAAAAAGTGCGTTTAATTAAGGTCATGGTTGTTACAATGATTGTTTTGTTAATTTTTTAAGGATTCTAAAAACAATTTAAACATTTCTTTTGGCTATTTTATGACCGTAACTTTGAAGTCACATATATATAAAAAACGTGATCGTCCTTTTTCCAAGCTTTTATTTCACTTGAAATGTTTGTATGCTTGGGTCAAATCTTACAAATAAATAATTTTCCGGGAATAATGCGGATAGTGACACGCGATGTCATCGAGACGACATCCTTCGTCTCTATTTTATTGGCAGTTATTACCGGAGATCGGACGGTAAGGCTTCATACATGGTGTCCTGTATTTGTTGGACAAACTCCTGACCCCCCCTTATTTGATAAAACGTACCTACGTGCTGCGTTTAAATACAAAGGCATGATGCCGTCCTGTAAGCAAAATATTGCTTGTGTAGGAGGATAGCGCTCTTCTTTAATTATGGTAACGTACAATAAGCTGCAGAATTGCATGACCCATTTATGAATGAATTCATTCATAAATGGGCCATTAACAATATGCACCTGTAGTCCGACTATCTAAAAAACGATGGGACATTTAATAATGCTAAATAAACTAATATTTTCCGGACCATTCTAAGATGCACCATTGAGATACCTGTTTTTTCAGATAGTTGGACTGTTTTTTTTTATGATTGAGACCTTGTATCACTCTAAGTGTACTCGCTCATCTCATTGCGAGTATTCGCCTGTAATAAAATAAAAAAACTATCGGGGCTTAGAATATTGTCCACTAAATACAGGGCACCGTGTATAACGACGCCCATTGGTCCTATTTCTGCAATTTCCGTATTTGGCACAAGATTAAAGACAGTTCTTAGTCCCACGGAAATGACAAGTGACATTTCGAGGGATCTCCAATTATAGGCCAGCAAGAAATATAAAAGTGAAATGCAAAAAATATTTTTCATCTCTCCTGTTCGGAAAGTGTCATTTTCATGAGTAGATAGCCGGGTGGAAAATAGCTTTTCCATCCCTAGGGTGGAAAGTAAGTTTTTTTTAGTTGCCACGGAGTCAAAGATAAGTGCCATCTAGATGCACGTCGTGACCAACTCAATTAGGTACAATCTAGTCGGCCGTGGTAAGTGGCCATTGAAAAAATGTCTCCAAAAGTTAGATATATGCAAGCTTAATTTATTTACATCTAATTATTAAATATAAATATGCATTATATTTGATTATATTCATAATACATACATATAATTCTGTGCCTGATTTATTGATAGAATCGTACATTTAGATAAAAAACAAAATAGAAACCATTTGTTTTTTTTTTTAATGTTGGCGGTGTGTATAATTTTTTTTTTTGCTAGTAAAAATAATAATAATGAAAGTTTGCAATAGAAAAACCGGCAATATAAATACCGTGTCTTTTACTAATTATTGGTTAAAAATGACATGGACATTAATTTAACACACACTCATGACATGTGCGTGTAGTAACCTATGTGAACTTGGCCACCGACCTTGAATTTTTTTTTGTTTTATTTTTTTTTCTGATAGTGTTTTGTTTGTAGTTGATTGTAGTAAAACGATTTTTGTTTGTAGTTGCGCGAAAAAAAAAAAAAGGGGGCACAAAAAAAAGCCAGCCCCCGGTTTACAAAAATCAAACTTTCAAGCATAGTATACGGTGCAGAATTGTTTGTAGTTGATTGTAGTTCAATTTTTTTCGTTTGTAGTTACGTGGAAAAAAAATAAAAAAATAAAAATGAAAATCGCTATCAATTAAATTGCTCACTAGCCCGTTTAAGTCTTTTTAACCTACTACTAAAAAGGTGGTTTACCAGTTTTATAACCCAATGAGCATGATCGCTCTTACAAAATTTTAAATTTCTTACAAAATAGGAACACAATTAAGTGATAGACATAAATAAAAAGGTTTTCTGTCAAAAATATATTAAATTTCTAAAATAACTGACGAATAAAAACTCTAAAAGTAACTACGTTGTTTGTTCTCTCTTTAAAATCGAAGTCAACAGAGCACACAACAGAAACCATATTAAATAGCAAAGACAAAAGCGTAATAACATTTGTCGTGAAACAATTTTCGTTTGTAGTTGGACCATTTTTAAATTGCTCCTACATAAACTCAAAAATGTGTAGAGTCAGATCCGTAAGCTCTTGTAAAAGCTCAAAATTTATTGGAATTCTGTAAAAACTATTTCAAATCGAAAACATGACGGTGTTTTCGTTTGTAGTAAAAAGAAATTCGTTTGTAGTTGGATATTTTTTTAAGAACGACCACAAATAGCAAAAAAATGTATCAAATAAGAACCGTACTCTATTGTAGGAGCTCAAAATTGATTGGACTTCGGTGAAAACTATTTCAAATGGAAGACATGACATAGCTTTCGTTTGTAGTGAAAAGAAATTCGTTTGTAGTTGGACAATTTTTAAATTGCTCCTACATAAACTCAAAAATGTGTAGAGTCAGATCCGTACTTTCTTGTAAAAGCTCAAAATTGATTGGAATTAGGTGAAAACTGTTTCAAATCGAAGACATGACAGTGTTTTCATTTGTAGTGAAAAAAAATTCGTTTGTAGTTGGACAATTTTTTGTGAACGACCACAAATAGCAAAAAAATGTATCAAATAAGAACCGTACTCTGTTGTATGAGCTCAAAATTGATTGGATTTCGGTGAAAACTATTTCAAATGGAAGACGTGACATTGTTTTCGTTTGTAGTGAAAAGAAATTCGTTTGTAGTTGGACAGTTTTTAAATTGCTCCTACATAAACTCAAAAATGTGTAGAGTCAGATCCGTACTTTCTTGGAAAAGCTCAAAATTGATTGGATTTCGGTGAAAACTATTTCAAATGGAAGACATGACATTGTTTTCGCTTGTAGTGAAAAGAAATTCGTTTGTAGTTTGACAGTTTTTTGAGAACGACCACAAATAGCAAAAAAATGTATGAAATAAGAACCGTACTCTGTTGTATGAGCTCAAAATTGATTGGATTTCGGTGAAAACTATTTCAAATGGAAGACATGACATTGTTTTCGTTTGTAGTGAAAAGAAATTCGTTTGTAGTTGGACAGTTTTTTTAGAACGACCACAAAAAGCAAAAAAATGAATCAAATACGAACCGTACTCTATTGTATGAGCTCAAAACTGATTGGACTTCGGTGAGAACTATGTCAAATGGAAGACATGACATTGTTTTCGTTTGTAGTGAAAAGAAATTCGTTTGTAGTTGGACAGTTTTTTTAAAACGACCACAAATAGCAAAAAAATGTATAAAATAAGAACCGTACTCTGTTGTATGAGCTCAAAATTGATTGGATTTCGGCAAAACCTATTTCAAATGGAAGACATGACATTGTTTTCGTTTGTAGTGAAAAGAAATTCGTTTGTAGTTGGACAGTTTTTTGAGAACGACCACAAATAGCAAAAAAATGTATAAAATATGAACCGTACTCTGTTGTATGAGCTCAAAATTGATTGGATTTCGGTGAAAACTATTTCAAATGGAAGACATGACATTGTTTTCGTTTGTAGTGAAAAGAAATTCGTTGGTAGTTGGACAGTTTTTTGAGAACGACCACAAATAGCAAAAAAAATTATAAAATAAGACCGTACTCTGTTGTATAAACTCAAAATTGATTGGATTTCGGTGAAAACTATTTCAAATGGAAGACATGACATTGTTTTCGTTTGTAGTGAAAAGAAATTCGTTTGTAGTTGGACAGTTTTTAAATTGCTCCTACATAAACTCAAAAATGTGTAGAGTCAGATCCGTACTTTCTTGGAAAAGCTCAAAATTGATTGGATTTCGGTGAAAACTATTTCAAATGGAAGACATGACATTGTTTTCGTTTGTAGTGAAAAGAAATTCGTTTGTAGTTGGACAGTTTTTTGAGAACGACCACAAATAGCAAAAAAATGTATGAAATAAGAACCGTACTCTGTTGTATGATCTCAAAATTGATTAGATTCCGGTGAAAACTATTTCAAATGGAAGACATGACATTGTTTTCGTTTGTAGTAAAAAGAAATTCGTTTGTAGTTAGACAGTTTTTTTAGAACGACCACAAATAGCAAAAAAATGAATCAAATACGAACCGTACTCTATTGTATGAGCTCAAAACTGATTGGACTTCGGTGAAAACTATGTCAAATGGAAGAAATGACATTGTTTTCGTTTGTAGTGAAAAGAAATTCGTTTGTAGTTGGACAGTTTTTTGAGAACGACCACAAATAGCAAAAAATTTTATAAAATAAGACCGTACTCTGTTGTATAAACTCAAAATTGATTGGACTTCGGTGAAAACTATTTCAAATGGAAGACATGACATTGTTTTCGTTTGTAGTGAAAAGAAATTCGTTTGTAGTTGGACAGTTTTTTGAGAACGACCACAAATAGCAAAAAAATGTATGAAATAAGAACCGTACTCTGTTGTATGAGCTCAAAATTGATTGGATTTCGGTGAAAACTATTTCAAATGGAAGAAATGACATTGTTTTCGTTTGTATTGAAAAGAAATTCGTTTGTAGTTAGACAGTTTTTTTAAAAAGACCACAAATAGCAAAAAAATGAATCAAATACGAACCGTACTCTATTGTATGAGCTCAAAACTGATTAGACTTCGGTGAAAACTATGTCAAATGGAAGACATGACATTGTTTTCGTTTGTAGTGAAAAGAAATTCGTTTGTAGTTGGACAGTTTTTTTAGAACGACCACAAATAGCAAAAAAATGAATCAAATACGAACCGTACTCTATTGTATGAGCTCAAAACTGATTGGACTTCGGTGAAAACTATGTCAAATGGAAGACATGACATTGTTTTCGTTTGTAGTGAAAAGAAATTCGTTTGTAGTTGCACAGTTTTTTGAGAACGACCACAAATAGCAAAAAAATTTATAAAATAAGACCGTACTCTGTTGTATAAACTCAAAATTGATTGGATTTCGGTGAAAACTATTTCAAATGGAAGACATGACATTGTTTTCGTTTGTAGTGAAAAGAAATTCGTTTGTAGTTGGACAGTTTTTTTAAAACGACCACAAATAGCAAAAAAATGTATAAAATAAGAACCGTACTCTGTTGTATGGGCTCAAAATTGATTTGATTTCGGTGAAAACTATTTCAAATGGAAGACATGACATTGTTTTCGTTTGTAGTGAAAAGAAATTCGTTTGTAGTTGGACAGTTTTTTTAAAACGACCACAAATAGCAAAAAAATGTATAAAATAAGAACCGTACTCTGTTGTATGAGCTCAAAATTGATTGGATTTCGGCAAAACCTATTTCAAATGGAAGACATGACATTGTTTTCGTTTGTAGTGAAAAGAAATTCGTTTGTAGTTGCACAGTTTTTTGAGAACGACCACAAATAGCAAAAAAATGTATAAAATATGAACCGTACTCTGTTGTATGAGCTCAAAATTGATTGGATTTCGGTGAAAACTATTTCAAATGGAAGACATGACATTGTTTTCGTTTGTAGTGAAAAGAAATTCGTTGGTAGTTGGACAGTTTTTTGAGAACGACCACAAATAGCAAAAAAAATTATAAAATAAGACCGTACTCTGTTGTATAAACTCAAAATTGATTGGATTTCGGTGAAAACTATTTCAAATGGAAGACATGACATTGTTTTCGTTTGTAGTGAAAAGAAATTCGTTTGTAGTTGGACAGTTTTTAAATTGCTCCTACATAAACTCAAAAATGTGTAGAGTCAGATCCGTACTTTCTTGGAAAAGCTCAAAATTGATTGGATTTCGGTGAAAACTATTTCAAATGGAAGACATGACATTGTTTTCGTTTGTAGTGAAAAGAAATTCGTTTGTAGTTGGACAGTTTTTTGAGAACGACCACAAATAGCAAAAAAATGTATGAAATAAGAACCGTACTCTGTTGTATGAGCTCAAAATTGATTGGATTCCGGTGGAAAGTATTTCAAATGGAAGACATGACATTGTTTTCGTTTGTAGTTAAAAGAAATTCGTTTGTAGTTAGACAGTTTTTTTAGAACGACCACAAATAGCAAAAAAATGAATCAAATACGAACCGTACTCTATTGTATGAGCTCAAAACTGATTGGACTTCGGTGAAAACTATGTCAAATGGAAGACATGACATTGTTTTCGTTTGTAGTGAAAAGAAATTCGTTTGTAGTTGGACAGTTTTTTGAGAACGACCACAAATAGCAAAAAATTTTATAAAATAAGACCGTACTCTGTTGTATAAACTCAAAATTGATTGGACTTCGGTGAAAACTATTTCAAATGGAAGACATGACATTGTTTTCGTTTGTAGAGAAAAGAAATTCGTTTGTAGTTGGACAGTTTTTTTAGAACGACCACAAATAGCAAAAAAATTAATCAAATACGAACCGTACTCTATTGTATGAGCTCAAAACTGATTGGACTTCGGTGAAAACTATGTCAAATGGAAGACATGACATTGTTTTCGTTTGTAGTGAAAAGAAATTCGTTTGTAGTTGCACAGTTTATTGAGAACGACCACAAATAGCAAAAAAATTTATAAAATAAGACCGTACTCTGTTGTATAAACTCAAAATTGATTGGATTTCGGTGAAAACTATTTCAAATGGAAGACATGACATTGTTTTCGTTTGTAGTGAAAAGAAATTCGTTTGTAGTTGGACAGTTTTTTGAGAACGACCACAAATAGCAAAAAAATTTATAAAATAAGACCGTACTCTGTTGTATAAACTCAAAATTGATTGGATTTTGGTGAAAACTATTTCAAATGGAAAACATGACATTGTTTTCGTTTGTAGTGAAAAGAAATTCGTTTGTAGTTGGACAGTTTTTTTAAAACGACCACAAATAGCAAAAAAATGTATAAAATAAGAACCGTACTCTGTTGTATGGGCTCAAAATTGATTGGATTTCGGTGAAAACTATTTCAAATGGAAGACATGACATTGTTTTCGTTTGTAGTGAAAAGAAATTCGTTTGTAGTTGGACAGTTTTTTGAGAACGACCACAAATAGCAAAAAAATTTATAAAATAAGACCGTACTCTGTTGTATAAACTCAAAATTGATTGGATTTTGGTGAAAACTATTTCAAATGGAAAACATGACATTGTTTTCGTTTGTAGTGAAAAGAAATTCGTTTGTAGTTGGACAGTTTTTTTAAAACGACCACAAATAGCAAAAAAATTTATAAAATAAGAACCGTACTCTGTTGTATGAGCTCAAAATTGATTGGATTTTGGCAAAAACTATTTCAAATGGAAAACATGACATTGTTTTCGTTTGTAGTGAAAATAAATTCGTTTGTAGTTGCACAGTTTTTTTAGAACGACCACAAATAGCAAAAAAATGTATAAAATATGAACCTTACTCTGTTGTTTGAGCTCAAAATTGATTGGATTTCGGTGAAAACTATTTCAAATTGAAGACATGACATTGTTTTCATTTGTAGTGAAAAGAAATTCGTTTGTAGTTGGACAGTTTTTTTAGAACGACCACAAATAGCAAAAAAATTAATCAAATACGAACCGTACTCTATTGTATGAGCTCAAAACTGATTGGATTTCGGTGAAAACTATTTCAAATGGAAGACATGACATTGTTTTCGTTTGTAGTGAAAAGAAATTCGTTTGTAGTTGGACAGTTTTTTTAGAACGACCACAAATAGCAAAAAAATTAATCAAATACGAACCGTACTCTATTGTATGAGCTCAAAACTGATCGGACTTCGGTGAAAACTATGTCAAATGGAAGACATGACATAGTTTTCGTTTTGTAGTGAAAAGAAATTCGTTTGTAGTTGGATAGTTTTTTGAGAACGACCACAAATAGCGAAAAATGTATCAAATAAGAACCGTACTCTGTTGTATAAGCTCAAAATTGATTGGATTTCGGTGAAAACTATTTCAAATGGAAGACATGACATTGTTTTCGTTTGTAGTGAAAAGAAATTCGTTTGTAGTTGGACAGTTTTTTGAGAACGACCACAAATAGCAAAAAAATGTATCAAATAAGAACCGTACTCTGTTGTATGAGCTAAAATTGATTGGATTTCGGTGAAAACTATTTCAAATGGAAGACGTGACATTGTTTTCGTTTGTAGTGAAAAGAAATTCGTTTGTAGTTGGACAGTTTTTAAATTGCTCCTACATAAACTCAAAAATGTGTAGAGTCAGATCCGTACTTTCTTGGAAAAGCTCAAAATTGATTGGATTTCGGTGAAAACTATTTCAAATGGAAGACATGACATTGTTTTCGTTTGTAGTGAAAAGAAATTCGTTTCTAGTTGGACAATTTTTAAATTGCTCCTACATAAACTCATAACTGTGTAGTCAGATCCGTACTTTCTCGTAAAAGCTCAAAATTTATTGGAATTAGCAGAATTAGGTAAAAACTATTTCAAATCGAAGAAATGACAGTGTTGTCGTTTGTAGTGAAAATAAATTCGTTTGTTGTTGGACAATTTTTTGAGAACGACCACAAATAGCAAAAAAACTTATAAAATAAGAACCGTACTCTATTTTATGAGCTCAAAATTGATAGGAAGTCGGTGAAAACTATTCCAAATCGAAGACATGACAGTGTTTTCGTTTGTAGTGTAAAAAAAATCGTTTGTAGTTGGACAATTTTTTGAGAACGACCACGAATGGCAAAAAAAATTATCAAATAAGAACCGTACTCTATTGTAGGAGCTCAAAATGTATTGGACCTCGGTGAAAACTATTTCAAATGGAAGACATGACATCTCCCTAATGCGTATACAGACCCACAATTTGTCCGAACATGCCAGGACTTCGGCGGCAAGCAGCAGGAGCGTCCGGTTGAGTAAAGTCCGAGAGCGAAGTCGTTCGAGTGAGCGAGACACGCGTATGGCCGCTGCGCGTCGTTGCCGCTTGCCGCCTAAGTTGTGGCATGTTCTATAGTGAGCTTCTGCGGCGCACTATAAACTTTGTAATGCTAACACTTGGTTGTAGTCCAACGAACATGGATTATATAGTTTTATTTAGTACTTGGTGCCCGCAACTTCATATGTGTATTTTTTATACCCTAGTTGGGTAAAAAGTATCCTAGGTGTAACTAGAGATTTATTAATTCAATGCTTTACTTCGAATTCATCTAATGGTATAATTTCATCAGAATGGCGCGAAATCTTCACAGATGTGTTTCTCTTCGGTACTTCGCCGTCGCCTGAACTGAGTGTGTGAGGTAGAGTCTGTCAAACGAGTAGAGTCCCTTGAAAGACGCGGTAAATTCAAAAACCTAACGAATATCAAATTAAAATTCAACACTCAACACTAATATTAATAGATACGAGTTTTATAAAAAAGATTTTTTGAGTTTGTGTTGATATTAGTGTTGAGTGTTGACTGTTGATACTGAGAGGGAGTGAGAACCGAAAACTAGCGAATGATGATAACAGCAGTGGCATGACGTTCATAGAACGCGATTCCCACCGGCTTGCAAATTGACAGAAGTGATTTTGTCAAGGGCAGTAGCAAGGATTGTGAACTTTGATGACAGAGTGGTGTTACTTGTTTGGAAAAGGCCTTCGACTATATCACTACAGGAAAGTACAAGCACTGATAACTAGTGATGAGCTAGCCGGGGTATAATAAACCAGAAGCTCCTAGAAGATACGTATTTTATCATGAAAGTTAACTCTATGTAACTAAACGTCAATTCGCCCCTACCTGCTAATATGCCACATCTGAAAAAAAAATTTTTTTCGGATTATTGCAGATTCGTAGTCAGAATAGGTTAATTTACGACCTTATTTCGAGAGCCATAAGAAAAAGTGTCCTTAAGAGCCTTTTTTCCACAAGTGGCCTTATGGATCTGACCAAAAATTGACAGTTGACTCCCTGCAAGACAGCCACTTTTCAGTTGTGGCTGTATAGCATAAATTTATAATTTTTTTTTTTGAGTTGCGTCCCATAGAAATAACGTATATATTCTAGTATTATTACGATGAATCCCTTTAAATATAAGCGAAATAAACGCCATTGTGCGCTGTTGAGCCAAACTGGCGCTCAATAGTCTGCCTTGGAGAAAACTAGGCTAAGGCTGGTAGTGCGTTACGCACTTCCAGCCCTGTGCGTAGCACATCAGTTGTGAAATGAAATGAAATGAAATAATTTATTCCGTAAGTAGGCCAGGCAGCCCAGACAGGGGCACTTTTACAAGTCAAATTGTGAATCTACCGGCATTTCGCAAGAGGAGACCGCTGTTGAGAAGAAAGCCGAAAGAAACTCAACAGTAAGTCATTTTTTCGTAAATAATACTTAAAACAATTACATGATACATTTGTAGTGTTGTAACTAATTACACTGGTAGGTCTTGTAGCTCCCCAAGTAGTTCCCCTTAGTCTGTGGAGTATGTTATTCGGTGTCTGTAGCTTCTTCGTATAGGTAAGACTGCGGTCTAGCTAGAGTGACGCAAGTACTTTGGTGTAGGATTTAATTTAAGTGCAGTCTCTCTGAAGCATATATTTGGATCAAATTTTTGCTTCTTTGTTGCAAGGATGGAATGTCGCAACTTCTGTTTTACTAGCATTGGGGTAGCCCAATCAGAAATGTCATTCCAGATTGCGAGTAAGAGCTTCCTTCGAAGATTTCAATTTGGCATGCTGGTTTGTGATGGCGATTTCGGATCTCTGTTTTCGGAATCGGTCCTGACCCACTCCTGTTAACCTATACACACACGATATGGGTTAAACAGGAGCAGGGCCAGGACCGATCCTTGAGGTAGTCCATTGTTCAGCTTTCTGACTTTGCTCGGAGTGCTTCCGAGGTAGACGATAAATTATTCCCTATTGCTGAGCATAGAGTTGATTAGTCCACTGACACGGTTTTCTCTCTCTTTTGAAACTCAGCCTCTATGTGTGTTGTGATTGATTTTTTAATACAAAATACGAATAATTTCGAGTTTATCAAGTTACAGGTATGATCTGCTGAGAGATTTCCAGGAGTTCTAGGCCAGTGTGTGACCTGAAACGATAGCTACAACCCTAAACCAATAAAAGCTGAAGAGTTCTTCTTACTGCTGGAACTTGGAACTCATGAATGATTTTTTACTTAAAACTACGTAAAAAATCAATTTAACAAAGAGACAGGTGTGATCTGCTGAGAGTTGTCCAGGAGTTCTAGGCCGATGTGTGGCCTAAACCGATAGCTATGACTCCGATCTACTGAAAATTGAAGAGTTCTCCCTACTGCTGAAATTCGACACTCATGATTGATTTTTTTACTACAAATAACTTGAAAATTTGAGCTTATCAAGGTACAGGTATGATCTGCTGAAAGATTTCCAAGAGGTCTAGGCCAATGTGTGACCTCAAACGATAGCTACAACTCTACGATAATAAAAGCTGAAGAGTTTTCCCTACTGCTTGAACTTGGAACTCATGAATGATTTTTTACTTCAAACTACGTAAAAAATCTATTTAACAAAGAGACAGGTGTGATCTGCTGAGAGATTTCCAGGAGTTCTAGGCCGATGTGTGGCCTAAACCGATAGCTATGACTCTAAGTTAATAAAAACTTAAGAGTTCTGCCTACTGCTGGAGCTTGGAACTCTTGAATGATTTTTTAATACAAAATACGAATAATTTCGAGTTTACCAAACTACAGGTATGATCTGCCGAGAAATTTCCAAGAGTTCTAGGACAGTGTGTGGCCTTAAAGGATAACTATGACTCATATCTATAGAAAATTGCAGAGTTCTCACAACTGCTGGAATTCGAAACTCATGAATGATTTTTTTACTACAAAGTACTTGAAAATTTGAGCTTATCAAGGTACAGGTATGATCTGCTGAGAGATTATCAAGAGTTCTAGGCCAATGTGTGACCTCAAACGATAGCTACAACTCTAAACTAATAAAAACTGAGAAGTTCTCCCTACTGCTGGAACATGGAACTCATGAATGATTTTTTACATCAAACTACGTAAAAAATCAACTCATAACTCATAACTGTGTAGAGTCAGATCCGTACTTTCTCGTAAAAGCTCAAAATTGATTGGAATTAGGTGAAAACTATTTCAAATCGAAGACATGACAGTGTTTTCGTTTGTAGTGATAAGAAATTCGTTTGTAGTTGGACAATTTTTTGAGAACGACCACAAATAGCAAAAAAACGCATAAAATAAGAACCGTACTCTATTGTATGCGCTCAAAATTGATTGGACTTCGGTGAAAACTATTTCAAATTGAAGACATGACATTGTTTTCGTTTGTTGTGAAAAAAAATTCGTTTGTAGTTGGACAATTTTTAAATTGCTCCTACATAAACTCATAACTGTGTAGAGTCAGATCCGTACTTTCTCGTAAAAGCTCAAAATTGATTGGAATTAAGTGAAAACTATTTCAAATCGAAGACATGACAGTTTTTTCGTTTGTAGTGAAAAGAAATTTGTTTGTAAGACAAAATTGTACTACTAACAAAATGAGTTATAGTTACTTAAAATAAAAATTATTAAGTATTATTATTTTGTTCATTTTTATTTTTTTCTCGGCTTTCACCGGTGTTCTGTTATGCACGGACCGAAGCCAAGTGCATATCAGGTAATTGTTTATGGTAATATCACTGGTTGAGTGATAGATTCAATTTTTCACAATTATTTTGAACTCGTGGTTAAAATGTTAAATTTTTACTCATACTTTTCGATGCACCAGTAGAAGTTAAGTCTGAGTTAACTAACCCGAGGTTAATGTAACATTCATTTAATCTATTCATATCCAATCAAATGTGATAGAATAAAATGATGAATGATTTAAGTGTGGTGCTCTCTGTCGCTCTACAGTACTTTGCATAAGTATATTCCATTATGTCAGATTTGGAATGACATTTCGTTTTTTAACGTAATATACCTATCTGTATTAACTGTCAGTGAAGCGTGATTATTGTTTTTGCACGAGTTGTGTCCGCTTTATATATTTTGTTTTTTGTTTTGATATTTATGATAATTATTGACGTTATGATTTTAAATGTTTCGGAGTTATGATCGGTAGTAATAGTGACTAAGTACTAATAGTGACTACTACAAAATCGATACTGTTACTGAAAAGCATCACCCTGGTGTACCTATGTATGTAAAAGTAACAATTAAAGAGAGTGTGTCCAAATTCAATAGGATTCAGTATTTATTTCGTAAGAAGAACGAAGGATTGAGCACCATTGTGGTAAACAATGTTTTGAATTTGGTTAGTGACAAATATTTGACAAATCACTATTAACGATTAATAATTGAATAACGTATAATGCGAATATGACGTACATGCACATTATTGCCATATTAAAGCTCATTGTAGCGCCACTATCCCTGGGCCGGACCGACACTTGTCAGGCTAAGGGCAGGTTTCAAATGATGGGGTATGCTTAATTTTCTATTTTCATTTCCAGGTACTAACTTTTCACTTCCAGTCTTAGATTAGAAGATAAGATGAAGAGAGAGGAGGTAGCGTTCTTTAAAGGGTGGACGTTTACATGACCACAAAGAGCAAAGATTGTATAGAGTCGGCATCGTTTTGTTATGCACAGATCCGAAATTAAGTAAAATGTTAGGCAAGTTAAACACTCTTATTTAAAATTATATATCTTGTTCTTGATTTTGAAAACAAATGAATGTCTATTCATATACTGGACTGATTGGAGCCCCAGCATTCAGTTTCGTCTCAAGTGACACATCGTGGTACGAAAAGCACTTGAAATGAGTGAATGAAATAGTTAACACGCTGTTACTGAACTGCATCTGAACTGACTCGTGAACAGTGGCGTGCACGTCATATAGGTAGGCAAAAAAAAAATTGAAAATCGGTTCACGGTTCTCGGAGATATCGAGTATCATACACACAAAAAAAAAAAAAAAAAAACATTAGTTCTAATTGAGAACCTCCTCCTTTTTTGAAGTCGGTTAAAAAGCAGTGCTTACCCTACGATTAAACTCGATTATCCTGTATTTATTTATGTATCCAATATTTATGTCATATTATATTATATTACAAACGTACCCACAATTCCCATTACATAAGAAGTATATTCATTAATCAATAATTTCACAATTCAGCGATCTGCGCCATCTATCGGATTAGCGTTACCAACACAGCTCAACAACTCAAAACTGAATCGGTTGCGCTGCACTAGCGCAACGGTGGGAAAGGCACAATTTAAACTGCCTAATATATAATGGCACACAAATAAGGGTGTAGCATTGTGCAGACACAGACACGAAATAGTGTGCGTTGCTGTAAATACGTGGCACACAATGAGAAATTTCACGCATTCAGTTAGGCACTGCTTATTGAAAAGCGACTGTTTCATTCCGCTCTGGGCTTGTGATGCGTAAATTTGCAGCTTCGCCAAGCGTTTTGTTGGTCTAAAAAAAAAAAATAAATTTCAGCTGTTTATTTCACTAAAAGTAATTTTTGTTTTACAAAGCTTAGAGAAAATCTTTAATTTATTAAGATTATATTACTAAGCCTAAGCATACCACTAGGTATACGCTCATACCTATTCCTATTGATATGTACTCAGAATACTAAATACACCTATGTATATTTATGATTCTATATGATCATTAGTTAACATGTTTTTGACAATATGTTTAATATGCCCTGGTTTATTTAAGTTATTTATGATACTATCCATTATGACATGCGTGGGGAATCCATTCAGTGTATGAGGTAACAGGTGTGTCCATACTCTTTTACCATATATGTTAGTGCTCCTAGGAACTATAAAGTGTTTACTATCCTCCAGTCTTCTCAGTCTGGTAGGTCTCTCATACCTGGTTAAATCTCCAACCCTGTCTTTATATTCTAGTATTACAGCTAATTTCACTTTATCATATATATTTAAAACTCTACAGTGTCTGAACAGGTTGTCATAGTTGTTTCTGTACTTATGTTTAATTTTCAGTGGCACAATGGATTTCAGGAGCTTGATTTGCAGGTTATTTATACGTTGCAGGTACGTTTTGAACGTTCTGCCATAGCTAGATAAACCATAGCTAATAACAGAATCTGCCATGGCCATGTAAAAGAGTCGAAGAGTATTATAAGGCTTCTTATTTTTAATTATGCTAATATTGCAGAGAATTGCTCGTAGTTTATTACATACATTATCAATATGGTTGCCCCAGTTGAACCTATTATCAATTTTTAAACCCAGGTATGTATGATGTGTTACTACTTCTAGGGATTCACAGTTACAGGTGAGGTGAGTAGCGTGTAGGCATGTATGTTCATGGGCCACGACTCTAGGCACCAAATTAGTTTTTATGTATGGCGAGTGCACATGCATTACCTTGGTTTTTTCATAATTTAGGGATAACCCAGCATCATGAGCCCATTTACATAGCACATCAAATTCTTTTTGCATCATTGTTTCTGCTAAACACTCATCCTTATCTGCTATCAGTAAACATGTATCATCAGCAAATTGGTACACCGAGGCCTCCCCGAATATGTTGCACATGTCGTTAACATAAATAAGGTACTCCGTAGGTCCGATTATAGAACCTTGAGCAGTGCCCTGTAGCGAGTGCCGCAGTTCACTTTTTTCTCCTGCAATGCTGACTGTGTTCATTCTGTTTGTATGGTAGTCCTCAAGCCATTCCAAGGTGGGCCCCTGTATACCATTCTGCTGGAGCTTTTCATAAAGCTTTTTATGATTTAAGGTGTCGAATGCCTTGCTGAAGTCAATCAGTACCAGAAAGACATGTTTCTTATCATTTAAATGCATGTTTAGTTCATCAGAGAATTGTGCTAGCAACTGAGGTGCACTTTTGCCTTTTTGGAACCCATACTGCCTTCTATGTATGATGCCATTGCTGGACACGAAGTTATTTAAGTTGTTTCCTATATATTTTTCTACAATTTTGTCAATAACTGGTAAGATAGTGATAGGTCTGTAATTATTTGTGTCTGTGCAATTTCCTTTCTTGTGAATTGGCCGGATTAATCCAATTTTTAGTTAATCTGGGTATGTTTTGTGTTTTATGCACTGGTTGACTAGGTGTGTAAGTATTGGTATCATTTCGTTTTGTATAAGTTTTATGTCCCTTGCTCTATGTTGTCATATCCGGCACTTTTTTTTTCATTGATGTTACTAACAATTTTGCCCATTGTGTGCTCCTTTATTTTGCTTAATTTTAATGTTACGTCTGGGGTACTTTTATAGATGTTCTCGTCAAGCAATGGCTCATGACAGGTACTCAGTATTTTTGTCACATTATTTTCAAAGTCACTTGCAAACTTATTACACAGATCCTTAGCTTTAGTTCTGAATGACCTCAGCAGGAATTCATCGACAGATTTTATTATTCTTCCTGTTAGTCTATTTAATATTTGCCGCACTTTTTTAGGGTTTTTGTAATTATCACATATTTCCTTTTTAATGTAATTATTTTTGGCTTTAGTCATAAGTTTATTTGTTTTGTTTCTATACTGTTTATAAAGCAATTCGTTATTCTTATCGCTAGGGTCATTGAGATGGATTTTTAATAATTGATACTTTTTAGTTGACATTTCTTGTAATTTACTTGTGACCCAGTGGCAATTCTCTTTCTTATTTTTAGGGGCTTGTTTTGTCACTGTACATTTAGTATATATGTTGTTAAATTTACTATCTATAAAATTATAAATATCATTAGGATTACTCATTTCGAGAGCTGGTTTCCAGTCAATCATGACAAGCTCCTGTCCAACAAGCTTATTATTAATTTTACGATTCAATGCAGTAGTCTTTCTGGATTGACCTGTTATAGCCACCCCGGTCATGAAGTGGTCTGCAATTGCATTTTGCACTACCGCCGCAGTTATGCTGTGGGCATGCTCATTGCTGTCCCGTCCACAGATGTCCCGGATGAATATATGGTCAATACAGGTTTTTGAGGTACCAATAATAGTTGTTTCTACTCTAGTGAAATGTGTGATACAACATGATAAACCTAGCTCGGCAAGATTATTTAGATGAGCTTGTCAGTTGACCGGGTACATTAATGTCTAGATTAATATCTCCACACATCAGCATATTTGATTTTAATGGATATGATGATAAAAAACGATACAGCTCACCAATAAAGTCTCCAACAGCCGTACTGGGCGGTCGATAAATCGCACACAAATATGTTTTGTAACCACTTTGCTCGCGGTGTAACGTTTTGCTTCGGAAGAGCGAGGTATCAAGTTCAAATCTGTGGAAGTGAACACGTAAATTTGCTTTTTTTTTCGTTTTATTAACTACTTTTTATTTTTTATTTTAAAATAAGATTCTTTTGAATCTACTTGTTTTATGATGTTCGTGTTTTTTCACATGATTTACGATTGACATGTCATGTTTTGTGTAATGAATTTCGTTTATTATTTTCATCTTGCCGTTTTCTTCCTTCTATACCGGAGATACAAGCCAAAAGCGTTTCATGCTCTTTAATAAAACAAAGCTACCTTATCTAGTTTATAATTTTTTTGTATGGTAGAAAAAATGAAAAAAATCTGCCTACCCTGTCAAAGTCGTGAATACAATGTCGTGGTATGAAATAGCGATGGTACAGTTCAGTTTAGGGCCTAAAGTGAGTCGCGTTAAGAGATCGTGGTAAGGCTCTCGCCTGCGCCGCCACAGCGTGATGGTCGGATGAGCGCAGTGTTACTACGGGTCCGAGCGATACCTTCGTCGCGAAACTCACTTCCAACTCGAATGAAAATCCAAAAAGCGTTCGTTATACCTGTACGGTTTCTAGCATTATTAACGCTTATACTGGGCCACCCATACGTTATTATCTTATTATGCATGCGGTCAATCCGGTGTTGTGAGATCGAAATATGGGAATTGTCTTGGCAAAAGACGTAACGGTGAATACCTACAGCTGATTTTGATATCTTAACGTATCGAAGTCGTAAAATCGCAACACGATCTTGTGATTATGATTAGACAATTCGCCCCCTGCCTGCTATAATGTCCGTGAAGTTGGCAGGTCTAGTTCCAGCATATCACAAAATTATTGGAGTTCTATTCGCTTGCAACATAGTTCTATAGTTCCTGATACTTTTTAGAAATAGTTCTGTTGTAGTAACGAAAATAGAGCCCATAACAGTTTTCAACCAAATGATCTGCTAACTTCACGTAGCAGATCAATTTCCTCCAAAACAAGCCAAACAATGCTATAATGTCAAATTGGAGGTACTAACTTAGAGTTCCTTATACTTAAAAAAATTGTTCACGTTGTTTAATAAAAATAAAACGTATCTTTCTTAAAATAAAATAAAACTACTTTATTTAAGTATAGGTGCGATCTGCTGAGAGATTTCTAGAAGTTTTAGGCCAGTGTGTGGCCTCAAACGATAGCTATGACTCTAAACTAATAAAAGCTGAAGAGTTTTCCCTACTGCTGGAACATGGAACTCATGAATGATTTTTTACTACGAAGGCCGAGGAGATCGTAGAGTATGTACGTGTGAAGACCGGAATTATCCTGAGGGTCGTGAAGTTGGAGTCTCACCACAAAGTGAATTTTAATTCTTACGTGTTGGGGGTTCCGACTGACCAGCTAGCGACTTTCATGAAGGAAGAATTTTGGCCGAAAGGTGTTTTATTCCGGCGTTTCCGCGGTCGGCTACCCAACACCACGGACTTACGAAAGACATCGTGACCTAGTTGTTTAGTATTTTAATATTTAATATGTATGTTAGATTGTAAGGTATTTATCTATGGGCCTTTGATGCCTGAAATAAACGAATTATTATTATTATTATTATTTACTTCAAACTACGTAAAAAATCAATTTAACAAAGAGACAGGTATGATCTGCTGAGAGATTTCCAAGAGTTCTAGGAAAGTGTGTGCCCTTAAACGATAGCTATGACTTTGATCTATAAAAAATTTAAGAGTTCACTCTACTGCTGGAATTAGAAACTTATGAATGATTTTTTTTTCAAGTACCTACTTTGTAGTAAAAAAACCGGCCAAGAGCATGTCGGGCCACGCTCAGTGTAGGGTTCCGTAGTTGCTCATCCTTTACAATAGACGAGCGAGGTTTAAGTTACGACTAAGATTTCAAGCTCTATAAAAAGGTCGTAAACGCCAATGTAACTTTAATTACTTATTACCTTCTGGAAGTCAACTTACGTCCTTTTAAAGAAAATTATGAAATTTTGCGATAACTCAAAAACGGCTCAACCGATTTTGTTCAATATAGTTTTCATGGAAAGTACTTATAAGGCCTCATTTTCATGAATTATGCCGTAATTTTTTGACCCGGTGTTGAAAAGTTAGAGGGGAGGGGACACTATTTTATTTATTTTCGGAGCGTATATTTACAAAACTGCTGACTGTATCAAGAAATAATGTTTGGAGACCCCTATTATTTTTAAAAGATCTATTCAACGACACCCCACACACTAGTGTTGGAACGGAAAAAAAAATTAACCCCCACTTTAGGTGTTCGAGAGGTACCCGAAAAAAACATTTTTTTTTTTAGATTTTATTTGACCGTTTTGTCGGCGTAATACAAACACATACTCGTACCAAATTTCAGCTTTCTAGTACTAATGATCACGGAGCTAAGCCGCGGACGGACAGACGGACAGACGGACATGGCGAAACTATAAGGGTTCCTAGTTGACTACGGAACCCTAAAAATCATTCATGAGTTTCGAATTCCAGCAGTTGGGAGAACTCTTGTATTTTCTATAGATATGAGTCATAGTTATCTTTTAAGGCCCCACACTGTCCTAGAACTCTTGGAAATCTCTCAGCAGATCATACCTGTAGTTTGGTAAACTCGAAATTATTCGTATTTTGTATTAAAAAATCATTCATGAGTTCCAAGTTCCAGCAGTAGGAAGAACTCTTCAGCTTTTATTAGTGTAGAGTCGTAGCTATCGTTTGAGGTCACACATTGGCCTAGAACTCTTGGAAATCTTTCAGCAGATCATACCTGTACCTTGATAAGCTCAAATTTTCAAGTAATTTGTAGTAAAAAAATCATTCATGAGTTTCGAATTCCAGCAGTTGGGAGAACTCTTCAATTTTCTATAGATATGAGTCATAGCTATTCTATAAGGCCTCACACAGTCCTAGAACTCTTGGAAATCTCTCAGCAGATCATACCTGTAGCTTGGTAAACTCGAAATTATTAGTATATTGTATTAAAAAATCATTCATGATCATGACTTCCAAGTTCCAGCAGTAGGTAGAACTCTTAAGTTTTTTTTTTTTATTTAGAGTCATAGCTATCGTTTCAGGTCACACACTGGCCTAGAACTCCTGGAAATCTCTCAGCAGATCATACCTGTAACTTGATAAACTCGAAATTATTCGTATTTTGTATTAAAAAATCATTCAAGAGTTCCAAGCTCCAGCAGTAGGCAGAACTCTTAAGTTTTTATTAACTTAGAGTCATAGCTATCGGTTTAAGCCACACATCGGCCTAGAACTCCTGGAAATCTCTCAGCAGATCACACCTGTCTCTTTGTTAAATAGATTTTTTACGTAGTTTGAAGTAAAAAATCATTCATGAGTTCCAAGTTCAAGCAGTAGGGAAAACTCTTCAGCTTTTATTATCGTAGAGTTGTAGCTATCGTTTGAGGTCACACATTGGCCTAGACCTCTTGGAAATCTTTCAGCAGATCATACCTGTACCTTGATAAGCTCAAATTTTCAAGTTATTTGTAGTAAAAAAATCAATCATGAGTGTCGAATTTCAGCAGTAGGGAGAACTCTTCAATTTTCAGTAGATCGGAGTCATAGCTATCGGTTTAGGCCACACATCGGCCTAGAACTCCTGGACAACTCTCAGCAGATCACACCTGTCTCTTTGTTAAATTGATTTTTTACGTAGTTTTAAGTAAAAAATCATTCATGAGTTCCAAGTTCCAGCAGTAAGAAGAACTCTTCAGCTTTTATTGGTTTAGGGTTGTAGCTATCGTTTGATGCCAAACATTGGCCTAGAACTCCTGGAAATCTGTCAGCAGATCATACCTGTACCTTGATAAGCTCAAATTTTCAAGTATTTTGTAGTAAAAAAATCATTCATGAGTTTCGAATTCCAGCAGTTGGGAGAACTCTTCAATTTTCTATAGATATGAGTCATAGCTATTCTATAAGGCCTCACACAGTCCTAGAACTCTTGGAAATCTCTCAGCAGATCATACCTGTAGCTTGGTAAACTCGAAATTATTAGTATTTTGTATTAAAAAATCATTCATGATCATGACTTCCAAGTTCCAGCAGTAGGTAGAACTCTTAAGTTTTTTTTTTTTAATTTAGAGTCATAGCTATCGTTTCAGGTCACACACTGGCCTAGAACTCCTGGAAATCTCTCAGCAGATCATACCTGTAACTTGATAAACTCGAAATTATTCGTATTTTGTATTAAAAAATCAATCACAACACACATAGAGGCTGAGTTTCAAAAGAGAGAGAAAACCGTGTCAGTGGACTAATCAACTCTATGCTCAGCAATAGGGAATAATTTATCGTCTACCTCGGAAGCACTCCGAGCAAAGTCAGAAAGCTGAACAATGGACTACCTCAAGGATCGGTCCTGGCCCTGCTCCTGTTTAACCCATATCGTGTGTGTATAGGTTAACAGGAGTGGGTCAGGACCGATTCCGAAAACAGAGATCCGAAATCGCCATCACAAACCAGCATGCCAAATTGAAATCTTCGAAGGAAGCTCTTACTCGCAATCTGGAATGACATTTCTGATTGGGCTACCCCAATGCTAGTAAAACAGAAGTTGCGACATTCCATCCTTGCAACAAAGAAGCAAAAATTTGATCCAAATATATGCTTCAGAGAGACTGCACTTAAATTAAATCCTACACCAAAGTACTTGCGTCACTCTAGCTAGACCGCAGTCTTACCTATACGAAGAAGCTACAGACACCGAATAACATACTCCACAGACTAAGGGGAACTACTTGGGGAGCTACAAGACCTACCAGTGTAATTAGTTATAACACTACAAATGTATCATGTAATTGTTTTAAGTATTATTTACGAAAAAATGACTTACTGTTGAGTTTCTTTCGGCTTTCTTCTCAACAGCGGTCTCCTCTTGCGAAATGCCGGTAGATTCACAATTTGACTTGTAAAAGTGCCCCTGTCTGGGCTGCCTGGCCTACTTACTGAATAAGTTATTTCATTTCATTTCATTTCATTTCATTTCACAACTGATGTGCTACGCACAGGGCTGGAAGTGCGTAACGCACTACCAGCCTTAGCCTAGTTTTCTCCAAGGCAGACTATTGAGCGCCAGTTTGGCTCAACAGCGCACAATGGCGTTTATTTCGCTTATATTTAAAGGGATTCATCGTAATAATACTAGAATATATACGTTATTTCTATGGGACGCAACTCAAAAAAAAAAATTATAAATTTATGCTATACAGCCACAACTGAAAAGTGGCTGTCTTGCAGGGAGTCAACTGTCAATTTTTGGTCAGATCCATAAGGCCACTTGTGGAAAAAAGGCTCTTAAGGACACTTTTTCTTATGGCTCTCGAAATAAGGTCGTAAATTAACCTATTCTGACTACGAATCTGCAATAATCCGAAAAAAATTTTTTTTTCAGATGTGGCATATTAGCAGGTAGGGGCGAATTGACGTTTAGTTACATAGAGTTAACTTTCATGATAAAATACGTATCTTCTAGGAGCTTCTGGTTTATTATACCCCGGCTAGCTCATCACTAGTTATCAGTGCTTGTACTTTCCTGTAGTGATATAGTCGAAGGCCTTTTCCAAACAAGTAACACCACTCTGTCATCAAAGTTCACAATCCTTGCTACTGCCCTTGACGAAATCACTTCTGTCAATTTGCAAGCCGGTGGGAATCGCGTTCTATGAACGTCATGCCACTGCTGTTATCATCATTCGCTAGTTTTCGGTTCTCACTCCCTCTCAGTATCAACAGTCAACACTCAACACTAATATCAACACAAACTCAAAAAATCTTTTTTATAAAACTCGTATCTATTAATATTAGTGTTGAGTGTTGAATGTTAATTTGATATTCGTTAGGTTTTTGAATTTACCGCGTCTTTCAAGGGACTCTACTCGTTTGACAGACTCTACCTCACACACTCAGTTCAGGCGACGGCGAAGTACCGAAGAGAAACACATCTGTGAAGATTTCGCGCCATTCTGATGAAATTATACCATTAGATGAATTCGAAGTAAAGCATTGAATTAATAAATCTCTAGTTACACCTAGGATACTTTTTACCCAACAAGGGTATAAAAAATACACGTATGAAGTTGCGGGCACCAAGTACTAAATAAAACTATATAATCCATGTTCGTTGGACTACAACCAAGTGTTAGCATTACAAAGTTTATAGTGCGCCGCAGAAGCTCACTATAGAACATGCCACAACTTAGGCGGCAAGCGGCAACGACGCGCAGCGGCCATACGCGTGTCTCGCTCACTCGAACGACTTCGCTCTCGGACTTTACTCAACCGGACGCTCCTGCTGCTTGCCGCCGAAGTCCTGGCATGTTCGGACAAATTGTGGGTCTGTATACGCATTAGGGAGATGTCATGTCTTCCATTTGAAATAGTTTTCACCGAGGTCCAATACATTTTGAGCTCCTACAATAGAGTACGGTTCTTATTTGATAATTTTTTTTGCCATTCGTGGTCGTTCTCAAAAAATTGTCCAACTACAAACGATTTTTTTTACACTACAAACGAAAACACTGTCATGTCTTCGATTTGAAATAGTTTTCACCGACTTCCTATCAATTTTGAGCTCATAAAATAGAGTACGGTTCTTATTTTATAAGTTTTTTTGCTATTTGTTGTCGTTCTCAAAAAATTGTCCAACAACAAACGAATTTATTTTCACTACAAACGACAACACTGTCATTTCTTCGATTTGAAATAGTTTTTACCTAATTCTGCTAATTCCAATAAATTTTGAGCTTTTACGAGAAAGTACGGATCTGACTCTACACAGTTATGAGTTTATGTGGGAGCAATTTAAAAATTGTCTAACTAGAAACGAATTTCTTTTCACTACAAACGAAAACAATGTCATGTCTTCCATTTGAAATAGTTTTCACCGAAATCCAATCAATTTTGAGCTTTTCCAAGAAAGTACGGATCTGACTCTACACATTTTTGAGTTTATGTAGGAGCAATTTAAAAACTGTCCAACTACAAACGAATTTCTTTTCACTAAAAACGAAAACAATGTCACGTCTTCCATTTGAAATAGTTTTCACCGAAATCCAATCAATTTTGAGCTCATACAACAGAGTACGGTTCTTATTTGATACATTTTTTTGCTATTTGTGCTCGTTCTCAAAAAACTGTCCAACTACAAACTAATTTCTTTTCACTACAAACGAAAACAATGTCATGTCTTCCATTTGAAATAGTTTTCACCGAAATCCAATCAATTTTGAGCTCATACAATAGAGTACGGTTCGTATTTGATTCATTTTTTTGCTATTTGTGGTCGTTCTAAAAAAACTGTCCAACTACAAACGAATTTCTTTTCACTACAACCGAAAACAATGTCATGTCTTCCATTTGAAATAGTTTTTGCCGAAATCCAATCAATTTTGAGCTCATACAACAGAGTACGGTTCTTATTTTATACATTTTTTTGCTATTTGTGGTCGTTTTAAAAAAACTGTCCAACTACAAACGAATTTCTTTTCACTACAAACGAAAACAATGTCATGTCTTCCATTTGACATAGTTTTCACCGAAGTCTAATCAGTTTTGAGCTCATACAATAGAGTACGGTTCGTATTTGATTCATTTTTTTTGCTATTTGTGGTCTTTTTAAAAAAACTGTCCAACTACAAACGAATTTCTTTTCACTACAAACGAAAACAATGTCATGTCTTCCATTTGAAATAGTTTTCACTGAAATCCAATCAATTTTGAGCTCATACAACAGAGTACGGTTCTTATTTCATACATTTTTTTGCTATTTGTGGTCGTTCTCAAAAAACTGTCCAACTACAAACGAATTTCTTTTCACTACAAACGAAAACAATGTCATGTCTTCCATTTGAAATAGTTTTCACCGAAGTCCAATCAATTTTGAGTTTATACAACAGAGTACGGTCTTATTTTATAAAATTTTTTGCTATTTGTGGTCGTTCTCAAAAAACTGTCCAACTACAAACGAATTTCTTTTCACTACAAACGAAAACAATGTCATGTCTTCCATTTGAAATAGTTTTCACCGAAATCCAATCAATTTTGAGCTTTTCCAAGAAAGTACGGATCTGACTCTACACATTTTTGAGTTTATGTAGGAGCAATTTAAAAACTGTCCAACTACAAACGAATTTCTTTTCACTACAAACGAAAACAATGTCATGTCTTCCATTTGAAATAGTTTTCACCGAAATCCAATCAATTTTGAGCCCATACAACAGAGTACGGTTCTTATTTTATACATTTTTTTGCTATTTGTGGTCGTTTTAAAAAAACTGTCCAACTACAAACGAATTTCTTTTCACTACAAACGAAAACAATGTCATGTCTTCCATTTGAAATAGTTTTCACCGAAATCCAATCAATTTTGAGTTTATACAACAGAGTACGGTCTTATTTTATAAATTTTTTTGCTATTTGTGGTCGTTCTCAAAAAACTGTGCAACTACAAACGAATTTCTTTTCACTACAAACGAAAACAATGTCATGTCTTCCATTTGACATAGTTTTCACCGAAGTCCAATCAGTTTTGAGCTCATACAATAGAGTACGGTTCGTATTTGATTAATTTTTTTGCTATTTGTGGTCGTTCTAAAAAAACTGTACAACTACAAACGAATTTCTTTTCACTACACACGTAAACAATGTCATGTCTTCCATTTGAAATAGTTTTCACCGAAATCCAATCAGTTTTGAGCTCATACAATAGAGTACGGTTCGTATTTGATTAATTTTTTTGCTATTTGTGGTCGTTCTAAAAAAACTGTCCAACTACAAACGAATTTCTTTTCACTACAAACGAAAACAATGTCATGTCTTCAATTTGAAATAGTTTTCACCGAAATCCAATCAATTTTGAGCTCAAACAACAGAGTACGGTTCATATTTTATACATTTTTATGCTATTTGTGGTCGTTCTCAAAAAACTGTGCAACTACAAACGAATTTCTTTTCACTACAAACGAAAAAAATGTCATGTCTTCCATTTGAAATAGTTTTCACCGAAATCCAATCAATTATAAGCCCATACAACAGAGAACGGTTCTTATTTTATACATTTTTTTGCTATTTGTGGTCGTTCTCAAAAAACTGTCCAACTACAAACGATTTTTTTTTCACTACAAACGAAAACAATGTCATGTCTTTCATTTGAAATAGTTTTCACCGAAATCCAATCAATTTTGAGCTCATACAACAGAGTACGGTTCTTATTTTATAAATTTTTTTGCTATTTGTGGTCGTTCTCAAAAAACTGTCCAACTACAAACGAATTTCTTTTCACTACAAAACGAAAACTATGTCATGTCTTCCATTTGACATAGTTTTCACCGAAGTCCAATCAGTTTTGAGCTCATACAATAGAGTACGGTTCGTATTTGATTCATTTTTTTGCTATTTGTGGTCGTTCTAAAAAAACTGTCCAACTACAAACGAATTTCTTTTCACTAAAAACGAAAATAATGTCATGTCTTCCATTTGAAATAGTTTTTGCCGAAATCCAATCAATTTTGAGCTCATACAACAGAGTACGGTTCTTATTTTATACATTTTTTTGCTATTTGTGGTCGTTTTAAAAAAACTGTCCAACTACAAACGAATTTCTTTTCACTACAAACGAAAACAATGTCATGTCTTCCATTTGACATAGTTTTCACCGAAGTCTAATCAGTTTTGAGCTCATACAATAGAGTACGGTTCGTATTTGATTCATTTCTTTGCTATTTGTGGTCTTTTTAAAAAAACTGTCTAACTACAAACGAATTTCTTTTCACTACAAACGAAAACAATGTCATTTTTTCCATTTGAAATAGTTTTCACCGAAATCCAATCAATTTTGAGCTCATACAACAGAGTACGGTTCTTATTTCATACATTTTTTTGCTATTTGTGGTCGTTCTCAAAAAACTGTCCAACTACAAACGAATTTCTTTTCACTACAAACGAAAACAATGTCATGTCTTCCATTTGAAATAGTTTTCACCGAAGTCCAATCAATTTTGAGTTTATACAACAGAGTACGGTCTTATTTTATAAAATTTTTTGCTATTTGTGGTCGTTCTCAAAAAACTGTCCAACTACAAACGAATTTCTTTTCACTACAAACGAAAACAATGTCATGTCTTCCATTTGAAATAGTTTACACCGAAATCCAATCAATTTTGAGCTTTTCCAAGAAAGTACGGATCTGACTCTACACATTTTTGAGTTTATGTAGGAGCAATTTAAAAACTGTCCAACTACAAACGAATTTCTTTTCACTACAAACGAAAACAATGTCACGTCTTCCATTTGAAATAGTTTTCACCGAAATCCAATCAATTTTGAGCTCATACAACAGAGTACGGTTCTTATTTGATACATTTTTTTGCTATTTGTGGTCGTTCTCAAAAAACTGTCCAACTACAAACGAATTTCTTTTCACTACAAACAAAAACAATGTCATGTCTTCCATTTGAAATAGTTTTCACCGAAATCCAATCAATTTTGAGCTTATACAACAGAGTACGGTTCTTATTTGATACTTTTTTCGCTATTTGTGGTCGTTCTCAAAAAACTATCCAACTACAAACGAATTTCTTTTCACTACAAAACGAAAACTATGTCATGTCTTCCATTTGACATAGTTTTCACCGAAGTCCAATCAGTTTTGAGCTCATACAATAGAGTACGGTTCGTATTTGATTAATTTTTTTGCTATTTGTGGTCGTTCTAAAAAAACTGTCCAACTACAAACGAATTTCTTTTCACTACAAACGAAAACAATGTCATGTCTTCCATTTGAAATAGTTTTCACCGAAATCCAATCAGTTTTGAGCTCATACAATAGAGTACGGTTCGTATTTGATTAATTTTTTTGCTATTTGTGGTCGTTCTAAAAAAACTGTCCAACTACAAACGAATTTCTTTTCACTACAAACGAAAACAATGTCATGTCTTCAATTTGAAATAGTTTTCACCGAAATCCAATCAATTTTGAGCTCAAACAACAGAGTACGGTTCATATTTTATACATTTTTATGCTATTTGTGGTCGTTCTCAAAAAACTGTGCAACTACAAACGAATTTCTTTTCACTACAAACGAAAAAAATGTCATGTCTTCCATTTGAAATAGTTTTCACCGAAATCCAATCAATTATAAGCCCATACAACAGAGTACGGTTCTTATTTAATACATTTTTTTGCTATTTGTGGTCGTTCTCAAAAAACTGTCCAACTACAAACGATTTTTTTTTCACTACAAACGAAAACAATGTCATGTCTTCCATTTGAAATAGTTTTCACCGAACTCCAATCAATTTTGAGCTCATACAACAGAGTACGGTTCTTATTTTATAAATTTTTTTGCTATTTGTGGTCGTTCTCAAAAAACTGTCCAACTACAAACGAATTTCTTTTCACTACAAAACGAAAACTATGTCATGTCTTCCATTTGACATAGTTTTCACCGAAGTCCAATCAGTTTTGAGCTCATACAATAGAGTACGGTTCGTATTTGATTCATTTTTTTGCTATTTGTGGTCGTTCTAAAAAAACTGTCCAACTACAAACGAATTTCTTTTCACTACAAACGAAAACAATGTCATGTCTTCTATTTGAAATAGTTTTTGCCGAAATCCAATCAATTTTGAGCTCATACAACAGAGTACGGTTCTTATTTTATACATTTTTTTGCTATTTGTGGTCGTTCTAAAAAAACTGTCCAACTACAAACGAATTTCTTTTCACTACAAACGAAAACAATGTCATGTCTTCCATTTGAAATAGTTTTTGCCGAAATCCAATCAATTTTGAGCTCATACAACAGAGTACGGTTCTTATTTTATACATTTTTTTGCTATTTGTGGTCGTTTTAAAAAAACTGTCCAACTACAAACGAATTTCTTTTCACTACAAACGAAAACAATGTCATGTCTTCCATTTGACATAGTTTTCACCGAAGTCTAATCAGTTTTGAGCTCATACAATAGAGTACGGTTCGTATTTGATTCATTTCTTTGCTATTTGTGGTCTTTTTAAAAAAACTGTCTAACTACAAACGAATTTCTTTTCACTACAAACGAAAACAATGTCATTTCTTCCATTTGAAATAGTTTTCACCGAAATCCAATCAATTTTGAGCTCATACAACAGAGTACGGTTCTTATTTCATACATTTTTTTGCTATTTGTGGTCGTTCTCAAAAAACTGTCCAACTACAAACGAATTTCTTTTCACTACAAACGAAAACAATGTCATGTCTTCCATTTGAAATAGTTTTCACCGAAGTCCAATCAATTTTGAGTTTATACAACAGAGTACGGTCTTATTTTATAAATTTTTTTGCTATTTGTGGTCGTTCTCAAAAAACTGTCCAACTACAAACGAATTTCTTTTCACTACAAACGAAAACAATGTCATGTCTTCCATTTGAAATAGTTTTCACCGAAATCCAATCAATTTTGAGCTTTTCCAAGAAAGTACGGATCTGACTCTACACATTTTTGAGTTTATGTAGGAGCAATTTAAAAACTGTCCAACTACAAACGAATTTCTTTTCACTACAAACGAAAACAATGTCACGTCTTCCATTTGAAATAGTTTTCACCGAAATCCAATCAATTTTGAGCTCATACAACAGAGTACGGTTCTTATTTGATACATTTTTTTGCTATTTGTGGTCGTTCTCAAAAAACTGTCCAACTACAAACGAATTTCTTTTCACTACAAACGAAAACAATGTCACGTCTTCCATTTGAAATAGTTTTGACCGAAATCCAATCAATTTTGAGCTCATACAACAGAGTACGGTTCTTATTTGATACATTTTTTTGCTATTTGTGGTCGTTCTCAAAAAACTGTCCAACTACAAACGAATTTCTTTTCACTACAAACGAAAACAATGTCATGTCTTCCATTTGAAATAGTTTTCACCGAAATCCAATCGATTTTGAGCTTATACAACAGAGTACGGTTCTTATTTGATACATTTTTCGCTATTTGTGGTCGTTCTCAAAAAATTATCCAACTACAAACGAATTTCTTTTCACTACAAAACGAAAACTATGTCATGTCTTCCATTTGACATAGTTTTCACCGAAGTCCAATCAGTTTTGAGCTCATACAATAGAGTACGGTTCGTATTTGATTAATTTTTTTGCTATTTGTGGTCGTTCTAAAAAAACTGTCCAACTACAAACGAATTTCTTTTCACTACAAACGAAAACAATGTCATGTCTTCAATTTGAAATAGTTTTCACCGAAATCCAATCAATTTTGAGCTCAAACAACAGAGTACGGTTCATATTTTATGCATTTTTATGCTATTTGTGGTCGTTCTCAAAAAACTGTGCAACTACAAACGAATTTCTTTTCACTACAAACAAAAAAAATGTCATGTCTTCCATTTGAAATAGTTTTCACCGAAATCCAATCAATTATAAGCCCATACAACAGAGTACGGTTCTTATTT
This sequence comes from Apotomis betuletana, assembly GCA_932273695.1. Taxonomy (NCBI): domain Eukaryota; kingdom Metazoa; phylum Arthropoda; class Insecta; order Lepidoptera; family Tortricidae; genus Apotomis; species Apotomis betuletana. The sequence goes on along the minus strand of OW026303.1, from coordinate 3,825,030 downwards.
TATACATTTTTTTGCTATTTGTGGTCGTTCTCAAAAAACTGTCCAACTACAAACGAATTTCTTTTCACTACAAACGAAAACAATGTCATGTCTTCCATTTGAAATAGTTTTCACCGAAATCCAATCAATTTTGAGCTTATACAACAGAGTACGGTTCTTATTTTATACATTTTTTTGCTATTTGTGGTCGTTCTCAAAAAACTGTCCAACTACAAACGAATTTCTTTTCACTACAAAACGAAAACTATGTCATGTCTTCCATTTGACATAGTTTTCACCGAAGTCCAATCAGTTTTGAGCTCATACAATAGAGTACGGTTCGTATTTGATTCATTTTTTTGCTATTTGTGGTCGTTCTAAAAAAACTGTCCAACTACAAACGAATTTCTTTTCACTACAAACGAAAACAATGTCATGTCTTCCATTTGAAATAGTTTTTGCCGAAATCCAATCAATTTTGAGCTCATACAACAGAGTACGGTTCTTATTTTATACATTTTTTTGCTATTTGTGGTCGTTTTAAAAAAACTGTCCAACTATAAACGAATTTCTTTTCACTACAAACGAAAACAATGTCATGTCTTCCATTTGAAATAGTTTTCACCGAAATCCAATCAATTTTGAGTTTATACAACAGAGTACGGTCTTATTTTATAAATTTTTTTGCTATTTGTGGTCGTTCTCAAAAAACTGTCCAACTACAAACGAATTTCTTTTCACTACAAACGAAAACAATGTCATGTCTTCCATTTGAAATAGTTTTCACCGAAATCCAATCAATTTTGAGCTTTTCCAAGAAAGTACGGATCTGACTCTACACATTTTTGAGTTTATGTAGGAGCAATTTAAAAACTGTCCAGCTACAAACTAATTTCTTTTCACTACAAACGAAAACAATGTCACCTCTTCCATTTGAAATAGTTTTCACCGAAATCCAATCAATTTTGAGCTGATACAACAGAGTACGGTTCTTATTTGATACATTTTTTTGCTATTTGTGGTCGTTCTCAAAAAACTGTCCAACTACAAACGAATGTCTTTTCACTACAAACAAAACAATGTCATGTCTTCCATTTGAAATAGTTGTCACCGAAATCCAATCAATTTTGAGCTCATACAACAGAGTACGGTTCATATTTTATACATTTTTTTGCTATTTGTGGTCGTTCTCAAAAAACTGTCCAACTGCAAACGAATTTCTTTTCACTACAAACGAAAACAATGTCATGTCTTCCATTTGAAATAGTTTTCACCGAAATCCAATCAATTTTGAGCCCTTACAACAGAGTACGGTTCTTATTTAATACATTTTTTTGCTATTTGTGGTCGTTCTAAAAAAACTGTCCAACTACAAACGAATTTCTTTTCACTACAAACGAAAACAATGTCATGTCTTCCATTTGACATAGTTTTCACCGAAGTCCAATCAGTTTTGAGCTCATACAATAGAGTACGGTTCGTATTTGATTCATTTTTTTGCTATTTGTGGTCGTTCTAAAAAAACTGTCTAACTACAAACGACTTTCTTTTCACTACAAACGAAAACAATGTCATGTCTTCCATTTGAAATAGTTTTTGCCGAAATCCAATCAATTTTGAGCTCATACAACAGAGTACGGTTCTTATTTTATACATTTTTTTGCTATTTGTGGTCGTTTTAAAAAAACTGTCCATTTACAAACGAATTTCTTTTCACTACAAACGAAAACAATGTCATGTCTTCCATTTGACATAGTTTTCACCGAAGTCCAATCAGTTTTGAGCTCATACAATAGAGTACGGTTCGTATTTGATTCATTTTTTTGCTATTTGTGGTCGTTCTAAAAAAACTGTCCAACTACAAACGACTTTCTTTTCACTACAAACGAAAACAATGTCATGTCTTCCATTTGAAATAGTTTTCAGCGAAATCCAATCAATTTTGAGCTCATACAACAGAGTACGGTTCTTATTTCATACATTTTTTTGCTATTTGTGGTCGTTCTCAAAAAACTGTCCAACTACAAACGAATTTCTTTTCACTACAAACGAAAACAATGTCATGTCTTCCATTTGAAATAGGTTTTGCCGAAATCCAATCAATTTTGAGCTCATACAACAGAGTACGGTTCTTATTTTATACATTTTTTTGCTATTTGTGGTCGTTTTAAAAAAACTGTCCAACTACAAACGAATTTCTTTTCACTACAAACGAAAACAATGTCATGTCTTCCATTTGAAATAGTTTTCACCGAAATCCAATCAATTTTGAGCTTTTCCAAGAAAGTACGGATCTGACTCTACACATTTTTGAGTTTATGTAGGAGCAATTTAAAAACTGTCCAACTACAAACGAATTTCTTTTCACTAAAAACGAAAACAATGTCATGTCTTCCATTTGAAATAGTTTTCACCGAAATCCAATCAATTTTGAGTTTATACATCAGAGTACGGTCTTATTTTATAATTTTTTTTGCTATTTGTGGTCGTTCTCAAAAAACTGTCCAACTACCAACGAATTTCTTTTCACTACAAACGAAAACAATGTCATGTCTTCCATTTGAAATAGTTTTCACCGAAATCCGATCAATTTTGAGCTTTTCCAAGAAAGTACGGATCTGACTCTACACATTTTTGAGTTTATGTAGGAGCAATTTAAAAACTGTCCAACTACAAACGAATTTCTTTTCACTACAAACGAAAACAATGTCACGTCTTCCATTTGAAATAGTTTTCACCGAAATCCAATCAATTTTGAGCTCATACAACAGAGTACGGTTCTTATTTGATACATTTTTTTGCTATTTGTGGTCGTTCACAAAAAATTGTCCAACTGCAAACGAATTTCTTTTCATTACAAATGAAAACACTGTCATGTCTTCGATTTGAAACAGTTTTCACCTAATTTCAATCAATTTTGAGCTTTTACAAGAAAGTACGGATCTTACTCTACACATTTTTGAGTTTATGTAGGAGCAATTTAAAAATTGTCCAACTACAAACGAATTTCTTTTCACTACAAACGAAAGCTATGTCATGTCTTCCATTTGAAATAGTTTTCACCGAAGTCCAATCAATTTTGAGCTCCTACAATAGAGTACGGTTCTTATTTGATACATTTTTTTGCTATTTGTGGTCGTTCTTAAAAAAATATCCAACTACAAACGAATTTCTTTTTACTACAAACGAAAACACCGTCATGTTTTCGATTTGAAATAGTTTTTACAGAATTCCAATAAATTTTGAGCTTTTACAAGAGCTTACGGATCTGACTCTACACATTTTTGAGTTTATGTAGGAGCAATTTAAAAATGGTCCAACTACAAACGAAAATTGTTTCACGACAAATGTTATTACGCTTTTGTCTTTGCTATTTAATATGGTTTCTGTTGTGTGCTCTGTTGACTTCGATTTTAAAGAGAGAACAAACAACGTAGTTACTTGTAGAGTTTTTATTCGTCAGTTATTTTAGAAATTTAATATATTTTTGACAGAAAACCTTTTTATTTATGTCTATCACTTAATTGTGTTCCTATTTTGTAAGAAATTTAAAATTTTGTAAGAGCGATCATGCTCATTGGGTTATAAAACTGGTAAACCACCTTTTTAGTAGTAGGTTAAAAAGACTTAAACGGGCTAGTGAGCAATTTAATTGATAGCGATTTTCATTTTTATTTTTTTATTTTTTTTCCACGTAACTACAAACGAAAAAAATTGAACTACAATCAACTACAAACAATTCTGCACCGTATACTATGCTTGAAAGTTTGATTTTTGTAAACCGGGGGCTGGCTTTTTTTTGTGCCCCCTATTTTTTTTTTCGCGCAACTACAAACAAAAATCGTTTTACTACAATCAACTACAAACAAAACACTATCAGAAAAAAAAATAAAACAAAAAAAAATTCAAGGTCGGTGGCCAAGTTCACATAGGTCGTGTAGTATTTTATTTTCCTCGCAGTCGAAATGAAAAGTAGAGTGTTTAACTCGGGTGAAATTACCCATTTCACCCTCGAACTATTGGCGCTCTCACTTCGTTCGAGCGCCAGAAATATCTCGGGTGCAATGGGTCACTTTCTACCCTTGGTTAACAATCTACTATTGCTTTTACATTTTTTATCCGATCATGGAGTTTTATCCGATCATGAGTATTACTTTTAAATAAAAACAAAATAAAATGTCTCCAATTAACCAAAAACAGCGAAAAACGTCACAAAGAATAAATTAACAACAATAAATCGTGACAATAGTACATTACTGCCGACGCGGGAAAGAGGGGCTTGTCGGGTGAGTAGGTATAGTTAGACGGCCGACCATAGGGAGGCCGGATAGTGATACGAAGCCGGCAAGCCCTTTTTATACTGATTTTCTCAAACATATGAAATAAAAAGACACCACTCAAAAAAATATAATTCAGCTGTTTAGCCCGTTCATGAACACAGACGCGATGCTTACTTCCCGGCCTGTCCTTTGTATGAAATTCCTTTTGAGTTCTCTCGAGTTGTTCCGCCCAAAAACGTGATTCTTCGAAGCCTGTTATAACGCACGTTATGGCGACATTTCATAGCTTGTTTGTATTTTTCTGTAATATTTGTAGTTAAAGTGGTCATAGTAAGTGTCTATTACCCATTAAACCGTTAGAAAAAAAGTAGAACACCCTAAAAAAAATTGTATGATGGAAAAAATATTTTCTTTTTATTTTGTTACTTTAAAGCGGCAACTAGGCAGTGACGTAAGTACTCTTAACTCCTAAGTTAGTGTTAGACCATGTTCTACGGATCATGAGATTGATTGAGATTGAGATATTTATTGTTAAAATTACAGAATTTTACAATTTCATTATTTAACATAAATAGTACTTTTATTAAAACTTTCGTGGGACATATTTATTTATCGGCGCGCGCGCTCAGAGTTGAACGTCGATCAAAGTATCAGCAGTGACGAGGTTGCCGCGGTGGTGTACGGGCAGCCGTCCCTGATGAAGAGCTCCATACGAGTTCGAAACATGTCGGGCCGTTCCTGACAATTTCACGTTACACTCACGTGAAACCGCTTAATCTTCTTCTTCTTCTTCGTTACACTCTTTACAGAGTGGTCGTGGCCATTATGCATTTGTGGAGTTCTGAGTGACCCGTTTGACGACGCGTCGCCACTCGTCCCGTAGGGCCGCTTTCCGAGAGCATTCATTGACGGTAAGTTGAGGATGCGGGATCTGACGACAGAGAGCAGACGCTCTTTAATTCCAAGCTCCTCAAGAATTGAGACGTTAGTCCGGAACTCAGTCCACGATACACCAAGCATCCGTCTCCAGCACCACATCTCCAGTGCATTGACTTTCTGTTCTTCTGAACCGCTTAATACAATAACATAAATAGTATAAAAAATTAATAGCTTGTTCTTTATAAGCGGACCTCCATACTTGTATACTTCCGCAGGAAGGCTATCTGACCCTGGCGATTTACCATTTTTCAACCGGTTGATGGCACTGATAAATTCCGGAAACGACGGCGGGTTATCAAGATCGTCAGAAGTAGGCAGGTTTTCAAGAGACGAAATGTACGCAAGATCCGCTTCTGAACTGGCAGGATTGAGCACCTCATTAAAATGCTCTGCCCAACGAGCAACGAGCGTCTGTCAAACGTTTGGTCTTATCGCGTGTATACACTGGAGCAGTCTTTTTGCAACGAGGTAAAAAATTGTCTTCAGTCCCTCAAAGAACTTTGCTGATTGGTTGGTATCAGCAAGTATCTGCAGTACCTTCGCTCTTAGTTCCTGCATTGCGGTCTTACGCTCAGTAGCACTGAAACGCCCTCTAGTGCACTCCTTGCATTTTCAATTAGAGCTCGTATAGCAGCATCGGAATCATCGAACCAGCCCTGGTTTTTCCTTTGATGCTTACCTATAACTCGTTGAGATGCCGTATGTAGTGTCAGCAAAAGAATGACACTCTGCATCGATAGAAGTGCTCGCGACACTACTAGCTTGAGCATCAGCAAACTCTTGATTGAGATGGAGCCGTGCGTCCTGATTGTGGACTAGTTTTGCATAAGCAAGTCTCGACGGGACTTTGTGATTTGCTCTACGCGGGAGTTTGTACTGTAACCTTAGCTTACAACAACAAGTACGCTTTATTGCACACCAAAAAAAACATTTACACAAGAAATTACAAATAAACAAAATAAAAACGGTAGACAACAGGCGGTCTTATCGCTAAAGAGCGATCTCTTCCAGACAACCTTTGGGTAGTGGAGTTTATCCTAAAAAACGTTTAATGAGTAGGTGATGCAACGGCGAATGGAACACATCGTAAGGTACAGATATCTAAAACATAAATAGATATAAAAACTTGAATATACATATATACACAAAAAATTTAATAAATAAATAAATATATATATAAATATACATACATACATATACATATGTATATAAACAAAAATAAATACTATGCACAACCATCCAGTCAGCAGAAAACTTGATGAAAAACAGTTTCACACAGTTTATTGGACAGAAAGGAAGTGTTCTTTAATTCTAGTTTTAAATATAGCTAAGGATTTAGCACTTCGCAGCTCCGCAGGCAGCGAGTTCCACAACACAACGGAATGAAAAGTGAAAGAATTCGAATAAAATTTAGAACGGGACGAAGGGACAGTTATAAGAAAGTTTTTTGCGCATCTAGCAGAAGAAAAATAATTAAAGCGCTCTTTGAGGTATTGGGGAGTTGCAGGGTTGAAGAGAATGCCAAAAAGAAGAGACAGAATATGTGAATTCCGCCGAAGACGAATAGGGAGCCACTTAAGTTGAGATCGGAAACTAGAAACATGATCATATTTGCGCAATCCAAATATGAATCTGATGCAGAGGTTTTGAACACGCTCAAGCTTATCAAGTCAAGGTTAGAGCGTACAAGGTGGTGATCTATCCATCCTTCAGCTCCTCGCATGACTCTCGTAATCCGTACATCCTGTAGGTCTCGTCTTCTAACGATAACGTAATCGAGGAGGTGCCAATGTTTGGAGCGCGGATGCACCCATGTAGTTTTTTACTTATCTTGCAGCCGGAAAAAGGTGTTAGTAATGCTGAGCCCAAACTCAGCACATAGAGTAGTAAGGAAGTACCATTAGCATTGCACTTTCCAATGCCATGCCTCCCTAGCACATCTTTCCAGACTGTGTACTCTGTAACCACCCGCGCATTAAAATCACCGAGCAAGATCAATTTGTCACCGGAGGGAATGCTTTTATTTGTTGCAGTGTCAAATGACGAGACTTGGCCTCTTTTTCATGAGCAATGTTAGCGCGCATATTGATTTAAAGGCCAAGAGATAATGTTTCTACCGATGAACTCTTTTGTTCTTCGATATCTGTTTCAACATTGAACAAACTCGAGAGCGTTGACCCCAGGCACGACAAGACGAAAATTGTCCTATGTTCGCTGAATTTTATAGTAAGGCTCATTATCCTAAAAAATGCTGATGGTTTTAGACATTTTTCTCTATAATCAAACATTTTTCTTAACATATTATCATTGTTACTTCTTAGAACATGGCTGCAATTTATTGGTATATATTTAAATACTGATTTGAATTGAATACACAATACTGAATACACAATAATTTTTCATTGATAATTTTTTTTCAAAAACTACTCGAAATTGACCAAATTGACGCAGAACTTTTTTTTGGATTGCATGCATTGAAAGCATGAAATAGCTATGTTACTACTTAGAACTCAAGGAAAATAATTATTCACTTCAAAAGTTCACTTTAATACTGTGTGAGGAAGACAGGTGACGCTGAGTAAAGATATGCTGATAATTACTGGCCTATTTTCTAATGTTATAAGCTGAACAAAAAAAATTATAGGTTTCCTATGCTAAATACTATATAAAACAAACATTACTTTCATACAATTTAACACGAGTTAACTAGCCAATTATATGAGGCCATTGCTCTTGTCTGTGAAGATGTAGAGCCTTTGTCTCATGCACACGCTACAATCATATCCTAATTATGTTTAACGACGTGACGTTTCGACGACGCGGCTGACGCTGTCTACTGAGCCAGCGGTGCTGGGTTTGAATCCTGGCAAGGGCATATATTTGTGTGATGAACTCGAACATTTGTTCCTTGATCATGGATGTATTAAAGTATATATTGAAATCAATTATTCAGTAAATAGGTCACAGGGCATTAAAGCCAGATTATGAATCTACCGTTATTTCCCAAGAAGGGACCGTTGTTGAGAAGAAAGACGGGTATTTTGGGCACTACCTGTATAGAATAAAGAGGGGCCAGACATTGTCACGAGGGCGGTGTGACTGACGACACAACCCAACACACACTGGAGGTATCTTCGTTGGGAGGAGCGCCGCATCATGGTTGCGGCCCTCGGGACAGCTGATCTCACGCTGCGCAGTGTCCTGGCGGCCATATTGCGCAGTAAGAGATCCTGGGACGCTATGGCCTTCAGCGAAATTGTGATCTCGCAGGAGGCAGCGGAGAGGGAGCGCGAGGAGAGGCCCGACGCGCTTCGGCTACGACGCAGACGGAGGCAGTAGGGACCCGCTTAACAGTTGCCCTACATGCCTGGAGGGAGATTCTCCCCTTCTCGAGTGCGAGTCTTTCGGCGTAAGCGCGGAACCGCGGGGGGCTTCGTGGTGAAATGCTCGCGATCTCATGACGCATTAACAGCAGATGCGTGAAATGCCGGAGTGTTTTTATTGGGTAGGCTCCTCCCTTCTCTCTCGCTAGGAGGAAGATCGGGAGGTGGGAGTTCCACATAACCCCAAACGGCCTCCGTATGCCGGGGAATGTGTAAAACATTAACACTCCGAAAAAGAAAGGTTTTGGGATTGCTGTCGCCAGCTTACGGATGTCTCTGCATCTCGTTCGGTTTGCAGCACATCTGGTATTTTGATGCAATGGACTGCCTAGACCAGACTATCTGGTCAGTCCATTGCATGGGTGATCTGCCACGTGGTCTCGTGCCTTCCTCTTTCCCCTGAACAACTAGGCGTTTAATGGATAACTAGGCGTGCAATCTACGCAAGAAAACCAAGGTAAATATAGCTCAGACAGTCGCCAAACTTAAGTGGCAGCAACAAGGTGGACCGACGACCTGGTTAGGAGCGCGGGCAGAAATTGGATGAGGGCGGCGCAAGATCGATCGTTGTGGAGAACTTTGGGGAGGCCTTTGTCCAGCAGTGGATGTCTATCAGCTAATATGATGAGGCGTGTAATCTTACCTGAAGTATACTCTGGCGACGTTCGACTCCAATGAGATGAGGAGTCGCGGCGGGCGCGGGATGAACGGCAGGCGTCGCGGCGGGGGGAGAGGTGGGTGACATGACGTCGACTTTCCGACATCTGACCCCGCTGCCCTCCCACGCTGCTACTGTGCCGCAGGATCCTTTGTCCCCGTTCAAGCGCTGCAACAAGCATATCAAATGTAAAAACCGGCCAAGTGCGAGTCTGACTCGCGCACCGAGGGTTCCGTACAACTTTCACTTATCCCATCTTAATTGGCCTGGTTGAGTTAAGTTTGCACCTGAAATGTATGGCGGCGCAAACAAGGTGCAAACTTAACGCAGCCGAGTTCTCCAAATATGATGTTTGAAAAGGACGATATTATTTGTGACTATTACAAATGTATAGTTTCAGATTTTTATAAGTATTTGTAGTATGTGACGATATTACTTGCCAAATTTCATAGTTATAGTTATAGGTCATCGGGAAGTACCCTATCATTTTGATTCCCTTGAGAGTGTCGAAATGTACGTTTTTTCCGACATAAACGGCCGTATATTTTTTTCATGTTAACGTAGAAGTTTTATTTTTTGACAGCTTCAAGAAACCGTAAACCTAAGTATATGGTGTTAATTTCAACTCTGTACCTCCACGCGTTCTTGAGATAGGGTCTTGACAGACAGACAGACGTACGGAGAACAAAGTGATCCTAAAAGGGTTCCGTTTTTTCCGATTGAGGTACGGAACCCTAAAAATATATGAAATAAACATAAACACGTTAGTTTAGCGACGTGCGACGTAACTTGGGTGTCGGGTTACCGTCCGCTTTCAGGCACAGGCCACATTTTCCCAATGATTGTCGTGTTGTGAGCAGGTTCAATTAATTATCATACCCCGTGGTTTTCGATGCACAAATGATTTGACACTTGGCCGACAGTACGCGTCTATAAATATTGACACAAAGGTAAATTATGAAAGAAAAATGTTATGTGATCCACTGCAATGCAAGCAGGATTCGAACCTGCGACCCCACGTTTCCGGCGCATTGCTCTCCCAACTGAGCTATTAGATCGCTACGTCAATCACACCAAATCTTTCATTCCATAATTCTTTACGCTACTGGAGCGCCCTCTGCGTCATTATGTGTTTAAAATTCTTATCCGCATTAGCCATACCCTAAGATGTGCGTTTACATGCACGATCCCAGTCCCCATTGCTTTACAGCAAGTGCGAGGACCGCGAGAGAGATGACGCTTTTTAAAATAGAATCTTTTATCGATTCGGTTTTTATGTGGAAATACCACATTTTTATTTTTATAAATATTGACACAAAGGTAAGTTATAAAAGAAAAATGTAATGTGATCCATTGCAAGTAAGAATAGAATAGAATAGAATAGAATACGTTTATTTCGTCAAACATAGGTAGATAAGGTGACAATGGCAGTAATAGTAGGTACAGCTACGTCTTGCCGCATGGCGTACGAAATTATACACAAGAATAAAAATAAAATGAGAACATAGCAAATCAGACAATATTATAAAATCTAATAGAAATAAAGTTAAGAAACATCAAATAACATAGTATGTCCAGTATTTAAAATTAATCATTTAAGTTATCAATTATTTCAATTTAAATATTATCTTCAAAATAATCCTTAATACTATAATAACATTTGTCAATTAATATATTAAACAGCTGATGTTTGAACCTCTTTGTTGTCTCTAGTTGGAGTTCCTCTGGAAGTTTATTAAATATTTTTGGAGCCATTCCTATGACGCTTTTTTTCATTAGGGCAGTATTCCATACATTCAGTTGTAGTGCATGCTTTCTTTGACGAAGGTTACATGTTTGCGTTTTAACGGGGAACAGTCCAGGGTTACTTTTAACAAACATACAGCATTCAAAAATATAAAGGCATGGGAATGTCAATAGTCTTAAGGACTTAAAATGTGGTTTACAGCTTTCTATGGGCTTCAGTTTGCAAATTGCCCTTATACATTGTTTCTGTGCTCTAAACAAAATGTCTCTGTATGCTGAATTGCCCCAGAAAATAAGTCCGTAACGGAGGGTCGAGCTCACGTAGCCGTGATAAGCTGTCAACACGGTTTTTAGGTCATTAGACTTGGCCAGTTGATATAGAGCAAATGAGAATTTATACAATTTTTTGCAAATTTCCGTGGAATGTGTCTCCCATGACATGTTGCTGTCAATATGGAGACCTAAAAATTTTGTGGTATCTGTGTTTTTAATGACAGTACTTCCATGTGAGATGTTTAATATGGGGACCGTTTTCTTTTGCGAAAACTGCATTGTATTGGTTTTAGACAAATTTACTTTCAGGTTGTTTTGCTCTAACCATGAAACAACGTTTTTTATAGCCAATTTAATGTCATTTTCGTAATTAAGGATATTGTCTGGTTCTACAAAAATTGTACTATCATCTGCAAAGAGTAACATTGGATGCAGAGTGGACGTGATTATGTCATTGATGTATACAAGGAATAGTAGGGGTCCGAGGACACTTCCTTGGGGTACCCCATGTTTAATTAGCATCTTTTTTGATTTATATACTTTTTCTTCCTTAGAAATATTACATATTTGGACTAATTCAATATGCTGCAGCCTATTATCCAAGTAAGACTCGATAAGTGTAAGTCCATTACCACGGATACCACAATGATCTAATTTTTTAAGAAGGATTTGGTGGTCTACATGGTCAAAGGCTTTTGTCATGTCCATGTAAATGGCACATGACAATTTCCTCTTGTCAAGGTTTGTCGTGGCTCTTCTGACTAAGTCATAAATAGCCACATTTATGGTTGAATGCTTCCGGAAACCTTTTTGCTCTTTAACAAGCACGTTATATTTTTGGAAGAAATTGTACATTTTATCATATATGATTTTCTCAAATATTTTTGACAATACTGATAGCAGAGCAATCGGGCGATAATTTGATGCATTTTCTCTATCCCCTTTTTTGTAGAGCGGCTTTATAATTGCTGGCTTTAAGTTATCAGGAAAAGTTCCAGTCATAAAACTTAGGTTAACTATGTGACTCAAAGGACCGGCAATGGAATGACCAACATATTTCACAACCTTTGTATGTATGTCATCAAATCCCACACTGTTTGTATTTTTTAATGACAATATAGTTTTCAATATGTCGTCGGGGCATGTCGGGCTCAAAAAAAATGTATTCTGGTTGTTAGGCGTTTTAATATTGTATCTGCCCTTTTGACAACTGCTTTCTGTAATTTCGTTAATAAAGAAGTTATTTAAAGCATTAGCAATATCTGTGGGATCTGTAATATTTTTCCCCTCTATGGATAATTTACTTATCGGTTCGTTTGGCATAATACTTTTAGATTTGTTTATTACTTGCCACGTTGCCTTTGACTTATTTTTTGACGATTTTATGAAATAATCATTCTGAGAACGCTGTGTGAGTTTAATGATTTTTTTTAACCGACTACTGTAAGTCTTAAAAGCTACTTTATTTTCGATACATTTATGGGACCTATAGAGCCATAACATTTCTCTTTTTTTTCTGCAGCATGCCTTTATGCCTCTTGTTATCCATTTGTGTTTGACTTTAATGCTTTTTTTTATAATTTTATAAGGAAAACAAAGGTCATACAGGCATTTGAAAATTTCAATGAAATTATTATAAGCATCATTTGCACTATCGGAAGTGAATACATGATGAAAAGTTAAGCATTCTACATGTTTCTTAAATATTGCAAGATTTTCATCACAATAGTCTCTACGCCTAACTTTCCATGTCTTTAGTGAGCATGTTTTCTTAACGGGACACTTTAAAATCTGAGCAGCATGGTCAGATAGAGCCAACTCAATAACTTCACCCTTAGACCCTTTAATGTTATGGGCAAAATTGTCCAAACATGTGCCACTGCTAATTCTTGTCGGCTCGTTTATTTCTAAGATTAAGTTACGACTCAGTAGTTGATACCTAAAATCACGGCTTTTTAGGGTTTCTTTCAAGATGTCGATGTTGAAATCACCGCAGATCACAACCTTATTGTTCTTTAATACGAATGGACTGTTTAAAATACGTTCAAGACCAGCATGGAACATGTCTAGACTAGAGTTCGGTACTCTATAAATACATATAACTGTCATATTGTGTTCACACAGTTCTATCGCACAGCACTCGATAACACATTTCACAGATATATTTTTTGTTTCTTCTAGCACTTTGTATTGTAGTCCGGATCTCACCATGATACAGGCTCCTCCTCTTTTCTTGTCTCGTGAGAAGCTCGTGGCTAAGGTAAATGTAGGGATACTGAGGTATGCTTCAGTGTCCGGCGTCATATTGTGTTCGGTTATGCACAATATATCGACAGATTTTCCCTGCGATTGCAGCTCTTGTAGTCGCAAGGTCAATTCGTTGCTTTTACTTATAAGGCCAGATATATTTTGATGGAGTATACTTATGTGATTATATACGAAAAAACTGTTGCTCCCTCATTGTGAATATTTGCTCTGGTTCTGCGTCGTTTGATTGCTTATTTATTGTGGCCGATAGACTTGCAATTAGCTCTGCAGTATTTTGGAATATGCTTTGCACTCCATTTGTATTAATTTTACCAGTGAAATAAGAGAACTGGTCTAGGTTCAGTGTCAGGTTTGAATCGAGAAAAGTACCATAGTTATGAGTTGACATGTCACGATATAATAGATCCTTAAAAACCTCTACTCTACAATTATAAAGGATAGAGCCGCATATGTATGTTGGCGTAACTACTATCATGTTAGTAAAACTAATTTCTTGTAGTTTCTCTCGCATAAGCTGAACGAGTGTTGGATAATCTTTAGTCGTACAAAAATCAGATTCACCGATCATGATTACGCAGAAGTCTCGTTTAGTATAGCCATTTAATTTGTTTTTTAAATCCTTTAGTAATATGTCAATCCCGACGTTGGGAGTAATGTAATGACAGCGTTGATAGTCTCTAAAGATCTGAAATTCTTCCGTGTTTTGTAAAACTCTGTACCTTCGGCTGCTGGATATAATACATAGTTTATTCCATTTCTTACACATTGGCCCTACTGCGGCCGGCTTCTTTACACTCGTAGTTTTTTTATATGTGTTTTTGGTTATTTCTATATTGTTTTCAGTTGAGATAAACAATTCCTGTTCCAACTCCTTGATAATTTCGTTTAGAGCCAGTATATCACTCTGTGCACTGAGAAGTTCGTTTTGTAATGTCCGGATTTTAGATTCCATGCATAATATGTTAGCCATATTCTCTGGCTTAGAAGGGCAGGGACTATCATGAATGTCGACAAGGCTGGAGGATAAGCTTTCTCGGTTTTTTATTTTTTTCGAGCTATACGGAGTTTTACATATATTTTTTAATGTGCCAACTTCTCGCGTGAGTTTTTCTATTTGCCTCATATACTCATTTTTCTCAATAATTGAGTTGTGTAGTTCTTTTTCAGTACTTGCCAGTTCAAGTTTTAATTTGTTTATTTCCGCCTTCAGTTCGGTTACAATATCGAGGTCGTTTGTTAATTCTAAACTCTTTGACAATTCATCTTCAACAAACAGAGAGGACATGCGACCGGATTCCATTTGTGTAAGAGATTCGACTGATTTTGCTTTTGTCAATCCACCCTGAGAAACGGGGTGGCAGGGTGTACAGGGCGTAGAGGCGGGAGGTTCCCCTGAAAGTAATACAGCAAAAGAAGATGAGGTGTTCGGCGTTGGTGTGTTTGTTGCATTGTCAGAGTAGACTTCTTCCTGAGTTGTTGTTGGTTTGCTTATATGTTTTTTTAGGCAATAGGTTTTCTTATTAGATGTTACTTTGGAGTTGGCTGTACGACAAGGCAAGCAGATCCATACTTTTTTACTCTCTGAAGTCATAAGTTGAAAGAGCCTTCGAGATCTTTGTGCACATCGTAAGTCATATGGTTTTTGACATTTTGAACATTTTAGGTAATCTTTGTTTTGCAATGTTTCATTACATTTAGAACATGAAGAGCCTAGTGACGCCATCTTGTGAGGTGCCTGAGTATTGCCTTGAGTAGAAAAATTCAAAGTGAGGTGCCGTAGCTGTTGTATTGGGTATGTCGTTGTAGTTCAGAGCTACAGAGCTAGATGGCGCCAGTGTAACTTCCTCCGGTTAGTCTTAGCAGTTTGTCGTCGAAGCACACTAGATGGCGCTTAAGCAGATCAATTCGTTCGCTTGATGTGTGTTGTTCCATATAGTAATCAGTACAAAGAGTTGACGCTAGATGGCGTAATTTTTGACATGAACGCGAGAACAGCTGATAAGGCGTGTAACAAGGTTCTTTGTTTACATGTCAAAATTTAAATCAGTTGAAACGGTCCACAGATATTTATTTCTGTTTTACTCACTGTTTGTTGTACGTTGTTCTTGAGAATTATGTTCCAGATATTGCGATATGTATCACCACGGCATTGTTCACTTGTTAGGATTGTTTTAAGGTTTAGTCACTGTTTTTTCGTGTCCAACTTTTAACCGATGAATGGTTCCACACGCGTTACATTTTTACCGCGGATAACACTTACTGCGTGTAATTGTGGCTTTAACTTAACATTAAATACTAAATCTCACTTAGATATTGTTTCTGATTATTTTAATTAAGAAATTACACACAGAGCTGTTGTTGATCGTGGCAGTGTTGCCAGCCTATTTTTCAGTATTTGTATTTGTATATCAATCTTTAAGTATTTGTTAAATATTTGAATATTATACGTGGCCTCCGCTCTGCGCACCGCGTCGTCGCGTCCCTGCCAGCCGGTAACTGCGAGGTAACCGAGCGCGGGTCAAGAAGAACTAAGATCGATGATACTCAGATATTTCCCAAAAAAACTTTGCGAAATGCGTTAGGTATAGGAACTTCAGTTGATCGTTTTTTTTTAGATTATATTTTTAAATTAGAACCAGAAAGTTCTCGCGTAAGGGAAGAAAAAAGTTTAATCATCCTTTTTTTTTTAAAAAAAAGGTGTACAGTCGAGTTCATTTACATCTACACACTTACGAGAACAAAAATATCTGAACACGACCCTATTGTCAGGAGCATAAAGTCGACTGTACCTACCAATATGCACCTGAAATTAACTCACAAAACTGCTAAGACATATACTTACTTTTTGAATAAAAAGTAGGTACTTACCCTAGATAATATTATATTCAGATAAGATTAAGGAATCACGCCTGTAGCCGTAAATAGTCGGAAATCCGAACATTCAACCATACGGACAAACTTAAAGAAAATGGGACCGCCTCGCTCGTTCGGTCAATGAATAATTAAAATAATGTTTAAAATGATTGAATACTCGCAATATTACAACTGTGATCCTGAAAATGAACCTTAATAATCTCTCTCAAATCAACAAAAATAAAGTTCGCACAAAGTTTTCGTAAACGGTTCAGAACATTTGGATAACAATCACAAAAACAGAATTGTTTGTAGGTATTGATATTATTCACAAAGAAGAGTATTTTGTCAGAGTTCTATTCAAACTATGCTATCTGGAATATTGAGCAAAACAATCAGTTAAATCCATACTAATCCATACTAATATTATAAATGCGAAAGTGTGTCTGTCTGTCTGTCTGTTACCTCTTCACGCTTAAACCGCTGAACCGATTTAGATGAAATTTGGTACATAGATAATTTCAGTCCCGGGGAAGGACATAGGATACTTTTCATCCCGAATTTAGTGTTCCCGTGGGATGAGCGGGTAACACCGCGGGGCACAGCTAGTATTATAAATGCGAAAGTGTGTCTGTCTGTCTGTTACCTCTTCACGCTTAAACAGCTGAATCGATTTTGATGAAATTTGGCATAGAGATAGTTTAAAATCCGTGGAAGGACATAGGATAGTTTTCATCCTGGAAATTATACCTAAAAATATTGAAAAGTGAGTGAATATTTCTGTTGGGGTGCGGTGACCCTACATTTGCTTAGGCGCTTTTAATAATCCCTTTTATCAAGTTCCACGCGTATGTAGTCGCGGGCAAAAGCTAGTACTATTTAATTAAGGTTAGGGTTTATTTATGATTAAAAACTGACAAGTTTCATAGTAAAAACAAGAAAGTCATGTACAACTTTACTAGTGCTGCCTTCTAACCTAAAAACATGAGAAACTATTTGGTATTTCAACAATTTACGCACACGGCGCTATATTTTTATTTTATTCTTCGCTTGTTTTTGGAACAGGTATTGAGTTTGGTACAAGAAGACGATGTATACTGAAAACCATACAACATAGAAAAGGATGATAGGACACTAAAAGCGACATGATGTTTTGAAAGTTTACAGAAGTGAAGAGGCAGAGGAGGACCGAGAATAGAATAGAATAGAATAGAATAGAATAGAATAGAATAGAATAGAATAGAATAGAATACTCTTTATTGCACACCTCAGGAAGAAAGAAATACAAATACAGATAACACTTATTATTACAATAGAGGTAAACAATAGGCGGTGTTATCGCTAAACAGCGATCTCTTCCAGACAACCTTTGGGTAGCGGATTAATATAAATGAAATCAGATGAGTAGGCGATGCAAAAAGTAATCAAGAAAACTACTGAAAAAATATTAAAATCTACTAAAACCTATAATAATACATATTGATACATAAACATACATGAAAAAATACAACATATAACTAAATATATACTCATATATAAACTTACTTAAACCTTATATTTATAATAGTATTTTGACCGAGATAAATAATAAATAAATATTATGGCACAACTTACACAAATCGACCTTATCTCATTCGAGTTCATCACACAAATATTCGCCCGGCTGGAATTCGAACCCGGGACCTCTGGCTCAGTAGGCAGTTCCACCACAAACTGCGCCAACCGCGCCGTCGAAGATTAACTTATTTTCATCAAGTAAAGAAAAAAGTGGGCACTGTGTCGACGGAAGGCTGGCAATTTATTCACTAACAAGAGTGAAGCTCTTTAATTGTGAATGAATGTATGTTTTTGGGTATAACTCCCCGCCCCGTATATAATTTTGTTCCTTTTGATCGAGACCTTAAGTCCCGTGGTCCCAGCGCCTAAAAACCTTTTAAAGAACTCAGCAAAGACTCATTGAGCCTACAGGTGACCGAAGAGCTGGCAGCTTCCTCGCATAACGCATTAGCATTTCGATCCAGCGAGGAAATGGGGCACAGTTTTTTAGTTATTTTAGCTGTATTTAAATATAATAGCTATTAAGAGTTTGAACTAGTACCGATACAATGTATAGCCCCAAAATATATTTTCAATCCACGCCATATTGCAGATTTTTAATGGTACTAATTTATTTTACTGGTAACGATAAATCTTTGGTAACTGTCGCTGAAAGTCGGTGAATGTCACTCATGTAAACAAAGAGAAAACAGGACTAAATATTCCGCAAATTTTAAGTATTTTATGCATACGAGTAACTAGCTGTTGGCCGCGACTTCGTCCGCGTGGAACCTTTATCTAGAAAATACTTATAACATCTTTATTATTTTCAGATCTAAGTAATGTTGAAATTGCTAAACGTGCTTTTTTTGCAATCGTTTACGAAATAGTAACGAACCCTTCGTACGCGAGTCCGACTCGCTCTTGACCTTTTTTTACTTTTTTTTCGGCTAATTTGCTCTAATTACGCGGTATCATTATAAAATCAGGTACATCTACGAACGAATAGCTTTATTAAATTCGATGAGTTTAAGAACGACGTTTATAAATTCTTTGATTCGAATAATAATGCCTTTACACAAAGTTTCAAGTACCGCACTCAAAAAATGTTTGATCTACATACAAATTTTCAACCCCTTTTTCACCACCTTCAGGGCTGAATTTTCAAAAACGCTGAAATGAGTTTTCTTATCTTATAATAAATTACCTTTATACATTTAATAAATCAATTTTGTTGTATTCTAATAGTGTACCTTTACACAAAAATTCAAGTCCCACCTCTAGCCCACGTTATAAAACTAACCTACTGTGCAAGAATGAACTCTCTAACATTAGTAGTTTCGGCTGTGCGTTGATGAGTCAGTCAGGACTTCTTCTTTTATATATATAGATAAAGTCATAACTATCCACAGTGATGAAAGTCAAGTTTTTTCAAAGATTCAGTATTTATTTCGCAAGAAGAACGAAAGATCAACTTGAGCAG
This sequence comes from Apotomis betuletana, assembly GCA_932273695.1. Classification (NCBI taxonomy): domain Eukaryota; kingdom Metazoa; phylum Arthropoda; class Insecta; order Lepidoptera; family Tortricidae; genus Apotomis; species Apotomis betuletana. The sequence continues at coordinate 3,805,632 of OW026303.1, read as the reverse complement.
CATTCCGGTAAACAATGTTTTGAATTTTGCTATAGAAATTTGTCAAAGATTTGTCATTAATGACAAATCCTTGACAAATTGCTATGACGTTTAATAATGCAAATATTATGACGTATGCTCATTATTACCATAATATGAAATCTATTTTAGCGCCATTATCCCTGGGCCGGACCGACACTTGCTGGGCAACATCAATTATGTAGCCGCCAAAGCCTAGGTGGTGGTAGGTCTCAACGACTACTGAATTAAGAAGAAAGAAAGAAAATACATTTATTCAACAAAAAAACAAAGTTACATGAAAAAAAAACGAACATAAACAATCATCGTTGAATAGGACCCCACTCAGCATGATGCCACGGCGAGCCGGGGCGCTGGTTTATTAAACGCTTCGATATGATAGGACTATTATAATTATTTTATAGGTGACTAGTTACACAGAGCTCAGAGTAGTGCCGTGGTCGCAAACAAAGTGGTGGTTAGACTAAGATGTCTGAAGAGCGAGTGATTCGCATAATTGTCTTAATACTAAGTGGTTAGTGTCATCTTGGTAGGGGTAAAAGTCATTATGTGGTCCAATGTCATTGGTCCATTTAAAGAAGCTCCCCGCATACTAGCTGCGCTCCAGTGAGCGTTTTGCTACTGCTTAATGCAGTATTTAGGTGTAACTATATAAGAGTAGCGTTCGCAACAAACACTTTCGACAAAATTTGTCAAAAATAATGTTACTAGGACCTTTCCCGATAATGATCCAAAGACCTTCATCAACTATAACTTCAATTTGTAGGGTTTTACATGGTTTTAAACATCAATTTTAACGAACTAACTAATGCCATTACGCTAACTATTAATATTGGAGCTATTTGAAATAATTGGGACTCCTTTGAGTCCTAGAAATTTATTTCATCGAATATTTAATTTCGCCGGAAAATCATTTCGCAGAATTTTTACTCCTCTGTAGTCATAGATTTTTTATAATTCTTGCAAATATCATCCTATTGATTAGAGTAGGTTAGATTTGTTTTATAACGATCTCAAATAGTTTACGGTTGCAAAGAAAAATGCTTTCTACGAAACTATTTTCCGGTATAGTGAAACATTGGACGAAAAATAATTCTAGTAGTCAATATAGAACCCTTTAATAAGACCCCCGAAATACTTACCATAATTTAGTAAGAAAAATGAGTGATTTTTAGGTTATTCCCCCAAGTCCTTATCTAGTCAATTATATTATTACTCCGCTACCTAAAGGTTGTCTGGAAGAGATCGCTATATAGCGATAAGACCGCCTGTAGCTTACCTCTGCCTGTTATTTTAATGTATCTCATGTTGGTTGTGTATTTTTGATGTTTCAGATGTGACAAGTGCGTAAAACGCACCATTTTATACGAGACGTTTATCCATCCGAGCGAGCTTGCGAGCACATTTTTTGCACACTCTACTTTTCACTTCGATTGCGAGAAAATGAAACTACATCATGTAAATATTATGCTTGAAAACAAATTTAATTTAAAATTTAAAAAACATTTATTTTTTTATATCTACGATACATTATTGTTGTAGTTAAATATATAGTATATTGATTTATTAAAATAAAAATAAATTTAAAAAGTAATAAATGATAGTAAATAAAAATTACAAGTTTATTTCAAGAAGTTTTATTGTGTACTTTGTTAGTATTTTTGCTTCGGTCTTAGAATCCTAACGAAACGAAAAAAAATAAAGAGTTGATTCTATAAAGTTTTATGTTGTTCGTGTGGCTGTTGGACCGATCGCCTTGGTCTTCGACGACGATTTTACTTTATGCTCTAGAGTATAAAAAGCGACTTTATGTCGCCTACGCACATCATAAAGTCAAACTTTTAGAGCATGGGATGTGAAAAGAGTATTTCTGCCGTGCAATACTTAAACAACAGTAAGTGCTACTTTTGCGGTTTTTTGTTTTTTCTTGATCGTAGATAACCGTGTCAAGACGCACACATGTATATAGTCCACGTGCGATTATGACAATGGGAACATATAAAAATCGAAGCCTCCATGTACAGTAAATCAGAAGAATTTAGTAAATTATTGAGGTAAAACTAACTAAAATGCCGTAATAGAGTTGTCGGCTGTGAATTTTTAGACTTCACTGATTAAACTACAGTAATTGTCTCCTGTCAATCGTAAATTAACATGTAAACAAAAGTTAATACTTACGCCAAAAACTGTTTAAAATACAGTACAATATAAATGTTCTAAAATATTTGTACTGTGTTTGGTATTTTAATGATTTTCAGCATAATTACTAATTAAAATGCAGTAACAGTATTTCCATTCTATAATTTAAGTGGTCGAACAGTCGTAAATAAGAGAGCAAAATACAACCTAAAGTACAGTACTAAGCTCACTTACTGTGACTTAAACTGTCGTTTGGCTATTTTTAAATGTGTTTACTGCAAACATGACAGCAATTTACTGTAGATTAGGTTGAATTTTGCTCTCCAAACATAAAATGGTTCTAAAATAGGTACTTTGAGCCAAGCCACACTTTCATGTCTGATGACTCCTTCCACGACAATGTCGAGCAAAATTTACTTCAAAAAATGCGAAAAGTGTTCGTTTTTGGAGTTTTTACTCGTGCTTGTACCTAACTCCAGGAAAAGTACAGGTAAAATCTATGAATATATCCGATTTCTATGATTTCAAATCGCACATTTCTCCACAGAAGTTGAATGGTTGATAACCGTGGAAATCGAGTCTATTTGAAAGACATTGTCGAAGCCATGGTACAGAGGGGGCAGATATTGTTTATTTCGAGTCACAAGAATACGACAAATTAACATGTCTGAAATAAAAAAAAACCCTAAGGTGCAAAAGTGCCTAAAGGTGTCAATTTAATCAAGAAATGTAATCTCTTTAAAAAGCTATGGCAACTTTTGTAAAAAAATAATTCCAAGTCTATTTAAATAGACTTCTGTTTTGGAAAAAATACCCATTACTGCAGGCTCAGGTGAAGAAGAAGATTTGACAAATACAATACAAATACAAATACTCTTTATTGCACACCATTGATTTTGTGTTTGAAGACAGAGTGAAGATGTGTAAGTTACATATACTTAGATGTCTGTGGATGTTTTTAATACTAGTATTTTTATTCAGTAGCCTTACCCGAACATTTCAGTGTCACGTCGGTGTCAACCTCGTGGTAAGGCTACAGCATGTAGACGAGAAGATAATTTTTTTTTTTTTTTTATTCGTATGTAACATAGTCACAAATTGGTATATCCTGCCTTTTCGCCGAAATATTTTTCCAAACTGATTTATTTGTCAAACTGTTTCATTTCTCAACTTACGATTTTCTCTTAAAGCAAAAAAAAATCTCAGTGTATTTTTTTATGCACTTATTGAATACAGTAGGTAAGGTTAGATTTGTTTTATGAAAGATCCGAAAAAAATATGGTTTCAGAGAAAATCGTGAGTTGGGAAATGAAACAGTTTGGGAAGTGATACTTTGGAAAAAAATTTTTGGCCAAATATGTGTATTATTTATAAATATATACCTTATTTGTACCACGACGTGTTGGTATCTCGAAGAACTCAATCAATATAAATACTAATTAAATTGCAGTAAATTGTTATGAATACTGTACTTTAGTCTGCAATTAATTTAAGTAGCTATTAGTGTACGAGGGTTATTTGCAGTAATCTGCTTTTTTACTGCACTTTATTCTGCATTTATTGTGATTTTAGTTCTTTTCAAGAGTACAGTAAAACTATAAAAAAAATTTAAATAGCAATAATTTATTCAATTATTGTTAAAATAAAACAATGTTCACGTATTCGTATTTCATGTATTCCGTGCTATATTTTGATATTCAAGTATTTGTAAATAATCATCGAGAACACCAAAAAAAACCGGTTTGAAAGGGTTTTTTGCGTTTTTCTCGAAACTCACTTTTTGCACTTACTGTTGTTTAAGTATTGCACGGCAGATTTGTATTATTATTTTGAAATCTTACCACAGGTATGATCCTAGGCAGCGACTCTTGCGCCTTGTTTTTGTTCATCTGGTACTGTTTGTCAAGAACTTTCACCACCACGAACTCCCCTAGCGCTGCGAAGACGAACATCATACAGCCGGCCATCCATAAGTCCAGTGCCTGGAAACATTAATCAACTTAGTCATTTATTCGGGAGCCTGACGTTTGATATAACATTTTTTGACCTAATGTAAAGTCTGATATAATATTTTTTTTTTGCCTATAGGAGTGCCCCACTGCTGGGCAAAGACCACTTGCTTCTTTCTCCCTTTGATTTCCACATCCCACTTGAGCCTGGTTATTAAATTTGTTATCATCATCATCATCTCAGCCATAGGACGTCCACTGCTGAACATAGGCCTCCCCTTTGGACTTCCATATATACCGGTTGCAAGCGACCTGCAGCCAGCGCCTTCCGGCGACCTTTATAAGGTCATCTGTCCATCTTGTAGGTGGACGTCCTACGCTGCGCTTGCTGGTCCGAGGTCTCCACTCGAGCACTTTTCGGCCCCATCGGCCATCTGCTCTGCGTGCTATGTGGCCTGCCCATTGCCACTTCAACTTGCTAATCCGGTGAGCTATATCGGTCACTTTAGTTCGTCTACGGATTTCCTCATTTCTGATTCGATCACGAAGAGACACCCCGAGCATAGCCCTCTCCATTGCTCGTTGAGCGACTTTGAGCTTTGAGATGAGGCCGATAGTGAAAGACCACGTTTTGGTGCCGTAAAGTCATCACTGGTAACACACATTTGTTGAAGACTTTCGTCTTGAGGAACTGAGGTATGTGGGACGAAAAGACATTGCGTAGTTTCCCGAACGCTGCCCAGCCGAGTTGGATTCGGCGGTTGACCTCCTTTCTCGAAGTTGGACCTACCTAATTGGACCACTTGTCCTAGGTAGATGTATGAGTCAACAACTTCGAGTACCGAGTTTTCAACAGAGACTGGGATGGGCACAACCTTGGAATTTGACATGAGTTTCGTCTTGTCCATGTTCATTTTTAAGCCCACCCGTTGAGAAACTCGATTGAGGTCATCGAGCATCATGCTGAGTTCCTCCATCGACTTTGCCATGACTACGATGTCGTCGGCAAACCGAAGGTGAGTGATGTATTCGCCATTGATGTTGATGCCAAATTCGTTATAAAACGCGATTTTTATAAAATAAATAACTTCTCGAAACTTTTTAGTAATTCATTCAGTCCACTGTTGAACTTGCTGTCGGTAGGAAATAATAAAGCTTGTTAGATGTAATTTTCAAATCCCGCTGTCATTACATGGTCATAATTAATATTGTGTACGTGATATCAACTTTCGTGGCAATGCTATATGTGAAGTTTAATTTCATCATCATCATCATATCAGCCGATAGACGTCCACTGCTGTACAGTCGCCATCAGATATATCGCAGCATATAGGCGTTCATAAATATCTGAACACGACTCTTATTGACTGGGCATTACAGTACATGTTCAGATATTAAGGACCGCCTTATATGCTGCAATATATCTGATGGCGACTGTACAAAGTCCTCCCCCAAAGTTCTCCACAACGATTGGTCTTGCGTCGCCCTCATCTAATTTCTGCACACGCTCCTAACCAGGTCGTCGGGCCACCTTGTGGGGGGCTTCTCACGCTGTGTCTTCCGGGCCGCGGTCGCCATTCAAGAACCTTTCTGCCCCAACGGCCATCGGTTGCACGAGCAATGTGTCCCGCCCACTGCCACTTAAGTTTCGCGACTGTCTAATCTATGTCTAAAACCTTGATTTTCTTGCGTATCTCGGATCCGATCCCGCAAGCCCCCCGACCCGAAATTTAATTTAATATATTGCTATAACGAAAACCTTGTCACCTTAACATAAGCTACTGGAGGTATGTCAGCCCTCAGTCCAGTGAACATTGTCACCAGGGTCAACATGCAGGTAACCAGCAAGGTCACTCGGCCAGGGATAGCGTCCAAGTCCAGCCAGAAGCTGAACCACGACAGCATGACCACCAGGGAGGAAGGAGCGAAGGTCTGGATGAGGTGGTGGCCGATCTGCCTCTCGAATCTGAAGTAAACCACCAGTCTGGAGTAGTTACCTGAAATAACATAGTTATTAACCTGAGACAATACGCCTAGAATGAGTCTACATACAAAAGATCTGCGAAAAGTGAAGATGCTTAGTGAAGACAAAGAACGCACACACACACACACATTTACATATACACTTCCACACACACACATACATTGTGAATACCAGTTGAAACTGTAGCTAGAATGTCTTATATAATTAGTGTTACTAACTATGTATTTATTTACCCTAATCTGTGGTACCGTATTAGCTTTTCGCATCAATTACGTAAACTCATGTCATTGTCAGAATTGGTTACCAACGAGACAGGCTGCACCAAGTGTAGGGGCCAGTGACTTGACTTGAGGCTAGTCAAGTTATAGGTGCATGTTTAGTCATTTAGTTTTAATCTGAAAATGTGTGTTTTGTATATTAAAAAATATGATGTTCATGTACAATAAAGAAATTTGAATTTGTTTTTTTTTTGATGACGCGGTTGGCGCATTGTTTAAGCAACTGCCTACTGATCCGACGGTCCCGGGTTCGAATCCCGGCAAGGGCAAATATTTGTGTGATATTTGTGTGAACTCGAATATTGTGCGTGGGTCATGGATGTTATTTGTATTTAAGTATGTATTTATCTATATACGTATGTTTATCGTCGTCTAGTGCCCATAACACAAGCCTACTAGAACTTACTGTGGGACTAGATTGATTTGTGTGAGGTCGTCCGATATTTATTTATTTTTAATGTTCCAACGTGTATAACTATGAGCGTAATAAAATTATTAAACGGTCAATAATATGTAGTTATTAGTATTTTTTCTTTTTATCCATAGGGCTATGAAGAAATCACAATGGTGGTGCAATTACCAACTCTAAATCTTAGATGATAACAAAGAAAACGGGTCTATATTGACTCCTAGTATTATTTTAAGGATTTTTCTTTGCAACCATAAACTATTTGAGATTGTTATAAAAAAAACCTAACCTAATCTAATCAAAAAGATGATATTTGTACGAATTATGAAAATTTTATGACTACAGAGGAATAAAAATTCTGCGAAATGATTTTTCGGGGACAAAACATAATTGCGTAGATAAGTGACAAACAAAGAAAAAAAAAACAACATAAAAATCTATAACTACGAGTAAGTACTTAAGCTAATTATGAGTGCCTCGAAACGGTCCCACCTCAGCAATCAGCATAATGCTAGCTCGCGAGAGAGCCAGCGCTGATCTTCCGGTGGGACCATAGGTGGCGCCACGGTACGGCACACACGACATAGTGATCGCGCTCAGATTGCATTTAACCTGAACGCGACGTCTGACAAGCAAAACGCTGTCAATAATAAAATAAATAAGGCTCTTACCAAACTGATAGAACCTGACCTGACGACAGGCTAATGTGTAACCGCTGTCCTGCTATAAAGCAATTTCGTTAAGACTGCGCCGAGCGTTAGTGACTGAACCATAGAGCGCGGGGAATGCGTATTTACAGTCGTGGCCAGATAATTGAGAACACAGTTTTTTTCTTCATACAACTGCATACAAATATGACTTTGGAAATTTGATGAAAAATGCTGGATGCGGTTGACCAATTTTATTATCGAATAATACAATGCACGGGTGTTTAAACAAGGTTTACTTTAGTACAAACAAAGTTGATGTAAAACTTGTACTTTAGAAAATACGGATGGGTCCAATCAACACGTTTTATAACTCCATACTTAATTTAGGAACACGTTTATCAACACGTTTTATAACTCCATACTTAATTAGGAACGTTCCTAATTAAGTATGGAGTTATAAAACGTGTTGATTGGACCCATCCGTATTTTCTAAAGTACAAGTTTTACATCAACTTTGTTTGTACTAAAGTAAACCTTGTTTAAACACCCGTGCATTGTATTATTCAATAATAAAATTGGTCAACCGCATCCAGCATTTTTCATCAAATTTCCAAAGTCATATTTGTATGCAGTTGTATGAAGAAAAAAACTGTGTTCTTAATTATCTGGCCACGACTGTAGATCGGTGCGCGGCCGCCATAGTAAAAATGTATGGAGAATTAAAAGCACTTTTTGATAAATCTGGATCTTTAATACCAAACAATAATTGAAATATTTGATGCGGACAAATTGTAATGTAAATATTCATCTTTTATTTTAACTGAAAATCAGAATAGATTTCCATTGTTAAAGTATAAAAAAACACTTAACGCCTGCTTACGGTTTTACAATTTTCGTCCAACTTTACTTTTCCACGGAGAAGTTGTTAACACATTCTTCAAAGTGCTAAATATAGGTATAGTTTAGAAATGGATTAAACAACTAGTGTTGACGTTATCTACTTAACGGCAACTGCCTATTTTTTCTCGGCGCAGTCTTAACCTCAAATACCACAAAATGACCAATCTTCTCTATTTTTACAAGCTTTTATTTAACTTGCAATATATGCAATGTAACTTCAAACTTGCAACATGTAACTATGTTTGTTCGGGTGGAATCATGCAACTCAATTTTGAAGCAGATATCTTCAACCGATTGAGCTAAAATTTTGCATAGTTAACTTTGATGACAATAGAAAAATATGGTAGCATGGAGCTAGTCTGATGATGGAGCCGGAAGGTAACACTAGAAACTTTGTAAAAGATAAAGCAATCCTACCGAGTTTGGGGTCTTTAGAATCGTCTCAGTGAGCAATTGATGAATTTTTAAAGAAAAGAACAGTCGGCTATAAAATATATAGCCGACTGTGCTTTTCTTTGACAAAATTCACGCGGAATTTTAGTTATTTCAACTTATTTTCGCATTACTACCTAGAGCTCGGGGAAAAGCACTTATTATTCGCTTCAAAAAGTTGGTTGAAATTATCAATATATATGTCATCAATCAAAAAATAATTTTGAAAATCAATAAGGCGTCTTAAGCGTGCACCGCGAGACTAATAAATGACGAAACATTTGTCATTCTCACGCTCATAGTTATACACGTTGAAATTTTGAAGAAAATGACAGACAGAAACTTATTTCACTAGAAAAAATTACACTTACCGTCTTTGTCAATCATGTATCCATTAGTTTCCTCCAGTCTCAAAGGCTCCCCGATGTGGTACTGCAGCAGCTTGAGCTCCGGATTGATGGTCACCCCTGCCTCGCTCCATCGGAACCGGACCTTTTGGTTGCTATATGAAACTGAAACACGGAATGTGTTAAAAGACGCACAAAAAAGGGGCAAGTTAATAGTTTGCCGAAGGAAAATTAGACGAGGGTAAAAAAAAAAACAAAATATAGTAAAAAAAAATTTACAGTACTACCGTATTAATATATACCCATGTACTTAAAATAGAGAGATCCCACAATCAAAACAGCCATTGGTTGTATGCCAGAAAAATTTCAAAAAGTTCCTAATAAATAAATAATGCAAGAAGTGCCGGCCGCTTGTACCGCCATGGCACAAAAACGATCTGTTCCGCCATTCACTTGCCACTGCCTCTGTGCCTGCCATCCTGGAACCCATTGGGATGGCGAGAGACGATGGCAAGCGTCCGGATGGAGCAACGTTGGTGCCATGGAAGCTTGGGAAAACCTTAGTGTGGGATGCGACATGCGTCAACATGTTTGCCGCATCGCACATCCAGGTAACTCGCACACAGGCTGGTGCGGCGGCGGACCAGGCCCAGATCCTAAAGCGCCGAAAATACTCATGCCTTTTAAAGGATCATGTGTTTGCGGCGCTGGCAGTAGAGACTTTAGGACCTTGGTCAGCCGACATGAAAAGCTTCTTGAAGGCCCTGTCGTCGCGGTTGGTCGACGCCACGGGACGGGGGACCCAAAAGCTGGCGCTTACTTCTCGCAAAGGATCAGCCTTGCAGTTCAGAGAGGTAACGCCGCCAGTGTAATCTATTATTTTTAATTTAGTATTAGTAGTTTATTTAGTATTTATCAACTCTTTTACCACTTATCATTGTATATTGTAAATATGTTTTTTTTTTTGTTTTTTTGTTAATGAATTGTTATCTCAAACAATAAATAATTAATATTAATAATAAATGATTAATTTCTTACCCTGTTAGTGATTACTGTAAAACTACTCGACCATAGTCCAATCTACACAAATATATGTCAATTTATTTATTAATTTTAACTTTATTGCTCAATACAAAATTTAAGTACAAATGGTGGACTTAATGCCTTAAGGCTTTCTGTACCAGTCAACCACTCAATACCACCACTATACCAGTTAATTATTACCACACCCGGGGTTTTTGGTGCATGAATGATTTGACGTCTACTGCCGGCCTAGTATTTACACCACGACACAAAAGAGTAGACATGAAAAAGTGGCAATACTTTAGTGTCGTCCCTCTTTTCTTAGATTGATTAGAAAGTGACGACACTACAGTATTACTTTCACACTTTTTAATTTCTACTCTTTTATGTCGTACGTCATTCGTTTAAAATTATTCATCGAATAAACCTAGATTTTGATAAAAATTAATAAGTTTAGTTTTGGAACTCAGTTGTGATTTTGGTTAGGTAGTTTTGCGGTACTTTTCTGATCATAAGAAAGATGAATTACTGTTAGGTACTTACTGTGTAAAGATATAAATTATGTAACTAAAGAATAAAATGAAGTCCCTAAATAGATATCGAATTTAAGTATTTATTAAGCATTTTGTTTTTCTGGAGAGTAGATTTTGTTTGTTCAAATGTCTGAGGCATCAACTAAAAATTGCAAAGCACAAACAATTCAGTGTAATGCTTCAACATTATGAATAAGAGATGGCGTCTGTGTTTTATGGTATACCGAACTTGTACAGTAAAACAAGTACCTACCTAATTTGTATTATTTGATCATGAAAATCATTGTTAAACTGATAGCTAGTTTTTTACTTTTGATTTTAAAAGTAAGAACAAAATGAGTAAATTTACAAAATTGAATTTATGTATATCTAATGGTATAATCAATAAAGGAGAAGTATTATTTATTTTTCTAAATTGCGTTTGCCTTCTAGTACCCTTTAAGGTCAAGTGTCATTGCTATCATTAACAGGCAATGAATTGCAGGTATTTCTGAGCAATAATTTGTCATAATTCTTTATCGATATTACTTTAACTAAAAGCCTGGGTCCTTGCTAAGTGATTCCAATTAATCTTTTTAAGGCTCTCTATTTATTATTCTTAAATAAATGACTATTGCTTTTGACGTAGGTATACCTCAAACTCTTTGTGAGCTTTAGATCTTAAGCCGATACAAAGACAAGTAATGGTTTTAGGCAAATGTAAGGCATTTTGGCTTTACTAACCGACTGACAACTCGCAGCGTAAACCAAGACTAAAAGCATAAATGAAACAGAACCTTGTTTTACTTAGTTAAGTGATAAGTACGGAGCTTAAAACCTGTCGGATAGACCATACTACACTTTGATCTTGAGTTTGAAGCGCCGAATTTCTAACAATTTCCACTTAGCGCTAAGTCCCCAGAGTGGTATTGCTCACAGCACTGCTTGCTTAGCTCTGTGGAAAACCAGTTAAGACTCAGGAATCTAAGTTTTTGTCGATGATCGGGTTGCAACCCAACTAACCCATGGTTAAAAAACTAATTTGAAATCATTTTGGAGCTTTATTATTTATTTATTAAAACTTTTTTGCACAAAACATAAAATTTGTTATATTATGACATTCTCTACCAGTCAACCACTGGGTTAAACAGAAATATGTAGTCGATGCAGGATTATAAGTCAAAGTCAAAGTAATATTAAACACATATCAGTCTAGTGTTTATACTACTGCTCTTGGAGAAAACATAAGCCAACTTTGCTTTTGGCTTCACCATGGCTATTGTTTGATGCAATGCTACTGTACCTGTATGCGGGTCAGGTTATCAGTTCGTCGGTAGTTTGTGTTCTGTGTTGCCCGATTATTCGAAAATGGCTGAACCGATTTGGGAAATTCTCTTTTTGGCTTCAAAGAACATGCTTTCTAGTTAGTCCAATTGTCATATAAAATAACTTTGTTTCGTCGACGACGGTTATTATTTCTTAAAAAGTGATTATTACTTACAGCTCTCGATGTAAATCGGGCAGGACTGGATGTCCATAGGATACAGTTGGAACTCCATCTGGCACGCAATGATGGCGTGCATTCTCGCGGCGTAACGCACCGTTTGGTTCCGGTACAGGGTCACTGAGGAGAACTTGTGCGTTAACTCTGCTATTTCTGAAAATTCAAGATACCTTAATTATTGAAGTTTTTTAATTTATTTATTCGTTTTATATTTTTTTAGGGTGATGAAGAGATGTGCTGGGCTGTGTTTTGAGTGGAACGTCAGTGTTTTAAAGCCATGAACCATATATTAAGAACAATGCCCGTGCTCATACAAAGAGTATTAAGAATTGGCAGTTTCCTTGAATTTATTGGTTCATGATCAGAATCTGAAAACTAAGAGTATTTTGTGATTTGCTTTCGTTTTTCGTCTATAGTCAGTTGCACAAATATAAATAAATTGAAACAAAGTCAAAATCATAACACACTTGTGTACCTACGAGTGTGTTAAATAATTGGTAAGAATTTTACAATCAAAAGAACAAAAAAAAACAATAAACATGCGATGCGGTGACTGTTTCGAAAATATTTTTATTATATTATAAGTGCTGATAACTGTTAAGACCTTAAACTAAGCATTACAGTTATAATATTTTCTTCGGTTTCCGCGACCGTCACACATTAAAATAAAACAATTTAAACGGATTATATCGCGTATATTAATTATTTGAGCCTCCCTGACGTTTCAGTACCTTTACAGATACCGTTGTCAAAGGTTGACTGAGAAAAACACAATTTTTCTCTGTCAAAGTTACATTTGTGCAAACTACCCATTTTGTAAATATTAATTTAAAATAAAGGTGTTCATACATGCCAGATGGGCCTAATGTGTAAAGACAGTTACACATGTGCCAGAAGGGCATTTATTATTTTATTTAAAATATCTACCAGCGGTTCACTAAAGGCTTACTGAGGAGAAAGAACCGCCAAAGAAATGTAAGATCTGTAAAGGTACTGAAACGTCAGGGAGGCTCAAATAATTAATATACGCGATATAATCCGTTTAAATTGTTTTATTTAAATGCATTACAGTTATGTTTATCAACAGGAAATCCTACAACGCAATATAGTTTCATCAACTTGGATATAATAATATATCAACTTCAACATGATTATTATTCAATTTTATGTTCCTATTGACGGTCATAATATTATGAAGATTCATGTAAATTAACTAAGGGATTTTTTTTATAATGTAATTTGCTATTATAAAATAAATAAATCTAATTGAATCTAATCTAACACAAGCATTAACAGTTAACCCAAGTATGCACTTGTAATCTGAACATGCGTAATCAAGAGCTATGTTCGAACTCGGCTTAATTGACATATAAAGCGACCTAATCCATTACTAATTGATCTCGTAGGGGTTTAATTTGCTTTTGTGTGTTCTCTTTGTGATGAGGGTAACTTTGCGCATATTGCTGGCACTTTATTTGGTTGTATTAGCCAAACATTGTTATCATCTCTTTCGTTTAACATAGATAACAACGCTTGAAAAGTCTCAGCCACATAGAATGCCAGCATAATACAAATTATATCGTTAATGTAATTTTTGTTAGAATTATGGTTTGTCAGAATTCTTTCATCCGAAACCGTTAACCATTTTCTTTTTGTTCACTTAGTTTATTTTCTGAATATTACGCCATATTAACAGTTTCAGACGAAAAATATGTAATTACAAAGTAGATGCATAGATAATTATCTTGTAGGTACCGATTTTAAAAGTGCTAAGGTGTAGAATACACCTCAAATAAAAGGTAGTTTTTTATACAAGCTGTTTTTTTTTGTAATTTTTGTACACTACCCAGAAAGTGCTTCTTTGAATAACTCCAAAATATTTGTACTAAAAGTGCACTCTTTGATGTAGTAAACTAGTTATTTTCAAAACTGTGTGCACTAATTATCTGACTGAGTGTCCATAGAATCTCAAAATAAGTTTTGTTAAACTAGTCTATGAATATTTTATTAACGTAGTTTAAATTGCTATTTTTAATAAAATTAATATAAAGTTCTTAGTTCAAAGCTACATTTATTAGTTTAATCGTTCTGTTTCACCGACAGTGAATCACCATTACACAATTCATAATTTAGCCATCATTACAATATGAAGGGGAGGGGAGAAACTGGTTAAAGTCACATTTGCAAAATTGTACAGTATACAATTGCAGTTTTAAAATCACCTCATGACTATACCTATAAAATATCGGGACTCAGCTGTCAACGTGAATGTAAACCGTTTAATACATTAATAAATATGTCTCACAAAACTTTTAATAAGATTATTACCCCTGTTTTATAATTAAAGTCATACGATGAACTAAAAAAACATCAACTTATAAAAAAGTGGACTTAGCCAGTTTTTCTTCTTACCTCTTCATATTTGAATATAATAGCGTACTTTGAATAGTAGTAGTTTATGTTGCTATTGTCGGTAAAAAAGACGAAAGACGTAATTACTCGTACAGTACAGTCAATAAACAAATCTAATTGTGGAATCTCAGTCAAGACTTGACGATTGTGGAAGCAATGATCATACAGGTGGAAAATCGTGTAAATCCATACAGACTGCTTGGTTAGGAATACGTATAAGGGACGTGGTTTGCAAAATGTTGATAATTTACGTATTGATGACGATGACGAAGCAGATTTTGGTTGGATACGTAAAAAACAAATGAATTGTTTGTTTTTAGATCTAAGATAAAAATCGATATTGATAAACAAACTATATCCCTTATATCAATGAATGGTTTATCATGACGCCGTCTAAATATCTAAGTAAGCGTTAATTAAGATTTCTTGACCCAAACTAAATATGTTTTTGTTTCTAGCCGTTTTGTTATACTTATTAAGGAGTTGTTTCATTTGCAGTCAACTCCCTTTCAGAAATAACACTGATAAGGTGAGTCGGGGCTATTGTAGCTATGGGGTTATTGTATCTTCTTACCATTATAATGGTCTGTGACCCTTAAAATGGTCTGTGTATATATAGGATTGTGTATATATACCATTGGTCTGTGTATCCTATATATACACAGACCATTATAATGGTCACAGACCATTATAATGGTAAGAAGATACAATAACCCCATAGCTACAATAGCCCCGACTCACCTTACATTGAATTAATCCATCATACTTGAAAACAGCGTATGGTAACATCTCTTCAATCGGCATGGCGATGATTTTGATTAAATTTTGGTTAGGCAACGTTTTTTTTTTTCACTGGTACTATTTGTTTATTGTCAAGAATTTAAAATTCAATAACATTTCAATCTATATCAGTTAATTAAAATTTTATTTATAAACTTATTTATAACTAACGAGTAGGAGTAGTTACCTAACAAAAATATATGTAAAAACAAAATAGAAATATACAGAAAATGCTTACGAAATCGAGCCCCTTTGGCAAGTGTAAACGAAAGGTTTACAGTACCTTTGAATATAATTAAATAAATACATGTGTTTTATAAATAGCTGATATTATTGAAGTATTTCTTTGGAATTTGGTCCTATAAAAAACTGTCGCCGCGTCTAGATTCAAGTGTTTAGTTTACAAAACAATAAATAAGCAAATTTATGGTTAGCGATAATTTTTTCAACTATCGTCTCGTGAGAAATCTCAAGTGTCCAGCTCATTTAGAACAAGTAATGAAAAGGTCGTAAGAGCATTAGATTAATATATGCGTTACACCTTATTATTATTGAATGCGTTGTCCTTTAAAACAAAAGGGCATATATTGATAGTAATTTTATAGGTGTTAGACCGTTTAGTTCCGCAGTATTGATATGCGTAAAATATTATTTTGAAAAAATAATAGGGCAGTCGGGATTGAGAGTTCGGATTGGGAGCTGGTCGGTGACGCGCGCGTATACACTAGCCCCCTTTATCATTGATTTTCATTACATTCAGTAAATTAAATATTCTACGTAGAATAGGTTTTATTAGTGACGAATAAGTGAATAAACGCGAATCACGAGTATTAGCTTAGGTTTCGGAATCGTTTAAGTCGTTTAATAAAATACGGACTATGGACTTTATATTTCAAACTCTAAGTGCTAGTGATTTTGCTTTATTTAATTTAGTGTTTAATTAATATAACAGGGAGTACTAATTTTCTATTTTAGCATATAGGTGCTGCTGTGTTCTGCAACTTTCGAGTCGAGTCGTCCTCCGTTGTCATTGTCTAGTCATTGTAGATCACTTCTGCAATTGTTCAACCACGAGGATGGCGAGTTCGAGTGTTCCAGAGTACGAGCGTTCCAGACAATATTTAGGAATCTAAATTGTATTTTTGTTTTATATCGTCTAAAAATGATGAATGTGATTTACCCTTGCATTTCAATATTTTTGTCGCTTAATTCACAGTTAGTATTTTAAATAGGTAGTTAGGTATTAAGGGCATCTGCGCCCAGGCCATCACTTTGCTGGCTTCGATAGTTAAATTCACTCCAATCTTTTGTAGCTCCCGTCTTGTCGGTTTGCCTGATTGGAGTTATAAATTACTTAGGGATTATCGCAGCACTAGGACCAGTAGTGTACGCCTTGATTGTGATGACTACTTGCTGCTAGCTTAGGCAGGGCACCGAGATCGTCTCTGACCGGTCGGAGTATACTCGGTAGGATGAGATTCAGTGACGGCTGAAATACGTCCCGAAATGTTTTTCCCTTAACCACATGGTTCCCTCTTTTTAGGCTACGTAGGTAGGAGAGATGAATTAATGAATGATGTCGACTAGTATATTGAGTGACGGTTTGATTGTTTAATGGATTTAGTAGGCCATCAATAAGGTCGTAGGGCAGGTGAAGTCTGTTGACTTGCTGCTTGGCCGGGTTATAGGCGTGAAGGGAGACCCGGTTCTTAAAAAAAAAAATAAGCTAGGTTCCCTTTTTGACCTAAAGGTCTAACTTCCCAAGGTCCCTTTGAAGTCGGGTTTTTCAGGTCGTCGTTGTTTATCATCGAGCCAGGGTTCACTTTCTATATTTAATATTAATACAAATTAGTTTTACGATATTTATTTTAATTAATTTATGATTTAATTATTTTTTATTCCGATTTAGCTTATGCTGATTTGGGTGAGTTTGCATGTTCACTAAAATTTATTTTGATTTACTTTAACATTTTATAATTCATGTTTATCGGAATTGTTGCGTTGCGTTGAATTTATTTTATTACGGTCGGTTTTACTTTAAACCGAAATTTGTTTATTACGGATTTTCTTTTTATTATTTTCGTTAATTGCGGACGGTTTTACTTTAAACCGAAGTTTTCGTTTTATTACGGATTTTGATTTATTATTTTATATTAATGCGGAAGGTTTTATTTTAAACCGTAACTATTTTCATTTTCTTCTTTTGCGGATTTTATTTTCTTAAATATTTTATTTATTTGAAATCGGTTTTATTTTAATCCGATTTCTTAAACACAACGTAAAAGGGTCCTACATTTAGTACTAGACGATCACACGTATTTTTATTTAAGGCCAATATTTTAGATTACTGGTATTTTATTTGAATAGTTATATATACTTACTTATATGAGGATATTAAGGTTGATTTACAGTGGTGCCGTGACCAGGATTCAAGTCATTAAAAACTGAATTAATCAATATAATTCTGTTACTTGATTAACGAATCTGAGTTTTAGTTAGACTTTATACGTAGAAGATGCTTATTCATTCAAATGCTGATAAGAATTTAGTTTCTCAAATTAGATTTAAAACAGATTTGACAACTTAATAGGAAGCATTTCTTATTCGTTTTAGAAATTTCTGAATAGTCTAGTTGGAAGAAGTTTGATATTTCAAGTTCGTATAGAAAGAAAGTTAGAACTTCCCAATTAGAATTTTGCATAAAAATTAAAGAGATGAGAATTGAGGAAGTTTTGTTTAAGGTTTGATTGGGAATGTTTATCTCGTTGATTAATTAAGTGTTTTATTATAACTATTTACAAATTAGTGGAGTCTTATTATCTGAGGGCGCAGGTTCGAACCCTGTCGTATTTTACCAAGGGATCTATCGGATCGGATCATTTAAATTTGATAAGTAGAACGATTGAAAGTGTGCAGGTTCGATACCTGTGTATTGTTTATAAAGTTGATTATGTGGACTTAAGTTTCACAAATCGTAGAAATGTGAGGGCGCAGGTAGATTTTTGCGTTTTTAATATTGAAGTCAATAGTTATGAATTGGTAGTCACTAAATTATGAGTGCGTGGGTTCGGTTCGAAAGATTTTATGAAGATGAGTAAGTATGTGGAGAACTTGGCTATGAATAATTAAACTGAGATAGTCTCACTATTTCGCTCTCGTTGATCACAAAATTGTATCGTCTATCTGAGGGCGCTCTGTAAACGAAAGGTTTACAGTACCTTTGAATATAATTAAATAAATACATGTGTTTTATAAATAGCTGATATTATTGAAGTATTTCTTTGGAATTTGGTCCTATAAAAAACTGTCGCCGCGTCTAGATTCAAGTGTTTAGTTTACAAAACAATAAATAAGCAAATTTATGGTTAGCGATAATTTTTTCAACTATCGTCTCGTGAGAAATCTCAAGTGTCCAGCTCATTTAGAACAAGTAATGAAAAGGTCGTAAGAGCATTAGATTAATATATGCGTTACACCTTATTATTATTGAATGCGTTGTCCTTTAAAACAAAAGGGCATATATTGATAGTAATTTTATAGGTGTTAGACCGTTTAGTTCCGCAGTATTGATATGCGTAAAATATTATTTTGAAAAAATAATAGGGCAGTCGGGATTGAGAGTTCGGATTGGGAGCTGGTCGGTGACGCGCGCGTATACACTAGCCCCCTTTATCATTGATTTTCATTACATTCAGTAAATTAAATATTCTACGTAGAATAGGTTTTATTAGTGACGAATAAGTGAATAAACGCGAATCACGAGTATTAGCTTAGGTTTCGGAATCGTTTAAGTCGTTTAATAAAATACGGACTATGGACTTTATATTTCAAACTCTAAGTGCTAGTGATTTTGCTTTATTTAATTTAGTGTTTAATTAATATAACAGGGAGTACTAATTTTCTATTTTAGCATATAGGTGCTGCTGTGTTCTGCAACTTTCGAGTCGAGTCGTCCTCCGTTGTCATTGTCTAGTCATTGTAGATCACTTCTGCAATTGTTCAACCACGAGGATGGCGAGTTCGAGTGTTCCAGAGTACGAGCGTTCCAGACAATATTTAGGAATCTAAATTGTATTTTTGTTTTATATCGTCTAAAAATGATGAATGTGATTTACCCTTGCATTTCAATATTTTTGTCGCTTAATTCACAGTTAGTATTTTAAATAGGTAGTTAGGTATTAAGGGCATCTGCGCCCAGGCCATCACTTTGCTGGCTTCGATAGTTAAATTCACTCCAATCTTTTGTAGCTCCCGTCTTGTCGGTTTGCCTGATTGGAGTTATAAATTACTTAGGGATTATCGCAGCACTAGGACCAGTAGTGTACGCCTTGATTGTGATGACTACTTGCTGCTAGCTTAGGCAGGGCACCGAGATCGTCTCTGACCGGTCGGAGTATACTCGGTAGGATGAGATTCAGTGACGGCTGAAATACGTCCCGAAATGTTTTTCCCTTAACCACATGGTTCCCTCTTTTTAGGCTACGTAGGTAGGAGAGATGAATTAATGAATGATGTCGACTAGTATATTGAGTGACGGTTTGATTGTTTAATGGATTTAGTAGGCCATCAATAAGGTCGTAGGGCAGGTGAAGTCTGTTGACTTGCTGCTTGGCCGGGTTATAGGCGTGAAGGGAGACCCGGTTCTTAAAAAAAAAAATAAGCTAGGTTCCCTTTTTGACCTAAAGGTCTAACTTCCCAAGGTCCCTTTGAAGTCGGGTTTTTCAGGTCGTCGTTGTTTATCATCGAGCCAGGGTTCACTTTCTATATTTAATATTAATACAAATTAGTTTTACGATATTTATTTTAATTAATTTATGATTTAATTATTTTTTATTCCGATTTAGCTTATGCTGATTTGGGTGAGTTTGCATGTTCACTAAAATTTATTTTGATTTACTTTAACATTTTATAATTCATGTTTATCGGAATTGTTGCGTTGCGTTGAATTTATTTTATTACGGTCGGTTTTACTTTAAACCGAAATTTGTTTATTACGGATTTTCTTTTTATTATTTTCGTTAATTGCGGACGGTTTTACTTTAAACCGAAGTTTTCGTTTTATTACGGATTTTGATTTATTATTTTATATTAATGCGGAAGGTTTTATTTTAAACCGTAACTATTTTCATTTTCTTCTTTTGCGGATTTTATTTTCTTAAATATTTTATTTATTTGAAATCGGTTTTATTTTAATCCGATTTCTTAAACACAACGTAAAAGGGTCCTACATTTAGTACTAGACGATCACACGTATTTTTATTTAAGGCCAATATTTTAGATTACTGGTATTTTATTTGAATAGTTATATATACTTACTTATATGAGGATATTAAGGTTGATTTACACAAGGAACCAAAAATGCTGGCAGATTCTTCGCTAATACGTTGAGCGAGGACGCTGCCAGCTCTTAGCCCCAGTACCATATCAGTATTTTTGCCAGAGTTTTAAATAGCTGGCGAGTAATGGGCCACACGGACCGAAGGTCACGACGTCAAATGGAACGAAATCATATTCGAAGCCGAGACCCCTGAATTGTTGAATTATTGCCCTTTCCATTACTCGACCGCAACAGCCGCTACGCCTTATAAGAGAATCCATAGAAATGGGATGCTGCCAGCATCTTTGGTACCATAACAAAGGGGCCCAATTTTTAAGCAGTTTTAGTACTTATTACATTTGAAGAAGCAAGCGTCACGTCAAACCAAACATAAAAGCACAAGACGTCTGTAAGGTTTTTATACAATCAGTGTTTCCAATCTAACTTAAGGGGCAAAATTACCAGCAGACGGATGACGGTAGTGTATAGCTCCACCTAAAATTTTACAAACCCCATATAATTAACAAAATAAATTTTGATCCGATAGGTTGGATTTCCACCAGTATTAGATTAGAGCCAACTAAGGTGAACATCCAATCTAATTGAATGTGATTTTCTTCCTTAAACCACAAACCGCCAAGGGTATACAAAAACACGAACAAATCCTTAATAAGAGAGGCATTGTACCTGTTTATAATATGTTCGTGGCATTGCTGAAATTGGTTTATTTTAATAAGAGTTGAAACATTAACGAAAAATAATGGCTTTGCATTACATAGCACAATTTGGCTTTCAAAATGCTTCTTTGACTTGAAAAATCTGTCGTAACGCCAACAGGTCAAGAATATCAGAATCGAACCACCTATTTTCTTGCGAGTGAACATAAGCCAAATATTTTCATTATTTAGCACAAAACCATTGAAGGTATATCGTTAATGAGTTAAGCAAATCATATTTAAAGACGGAGTCACAATAATTTAGTCCCTTTTGCACCTCACCTAATTATTCGGCACTTTTAAGTGGCCTGTGACATGAGAACCTATCATATTTATTTGGCATGATTAACATGGGTATCTTTTAAATCGGTACTAAAAGATAGGTACTCTCTTTAAAGACAAAGTATGGCGACTAAGTCAATCCAACAAAAGATCTGTTTAATTTCTCGACATAGCGTCATTGGCGATGTCGTTGACGTGTGACAACAGGACTATGATGGTTGCTTTTATCACGCGATAAATAAGTGACAAAGCATCCGTGACGTTTTGACAAGATGCGAGTGTGTGACAAAAATTGCTTTCTCAGATTGTGGTATCATTTAGGAATTGGTGAAAGTGGAGGCAAATGATCATGTGAGTGAGAGTGCCTTGTGAGGTTCGGTTATTTAAGAGGGGAAATCGTAATTTTAGTGATACCTAAATAACATCACTTAAAGTATTTTGTCTTGCAACAAGTATAATAGTGGTAAACAGTAATGTTAAAACAAACATTTCAATATTGAATTTCAGTATTTACAAAATGTAAACAAATAAACGTCTCTCGACCTGTTTCACCCTCATCCATCTCTTCGTACACAATTCTTTTTGTATCATTTCTCTGATCTTGTCACGAGGTAAAAAGTTAGGTCGTTTTTCAAAGTAGTCCAGTATTATCAGAAAAAAAATGCGACTTAAATGTTTGTACATTGATTTAATATTGAATATAGTATTTTTCATATGTCTGTCGATAATACTTCTACATGAGATCGACTATTGTTTTATTTCTCTAGTCTTCCGAAATGTCCGAAATTTTGTACGTTCATGGAATCTTTCATAAAAATGAAAATTTGAATCTGAAAGTTATTTGATTTTACTCATTATTTATGTAAAGGACATCTTCTCTCGTACCGGGAGAAATACGAAAAATAAAGGTGACGAAATAATTGATTTGCAAGACTTTACCACTAATATTGTTAAATGCAATAATAAATAAAAGTATTGAGAAGTTTTGCGAGGTTAAGACAATATTTGTGTGTGTTGCCAGTAATGCTGATGACATGGGGTCAGTGACCGGAAACATGTGGCACTGAAACGCGATCGCTCATAATGGGCCTCATAGGAAGGCGCAAGGAATGTTACTCAAATGGGCAATGAAGCGAACTATGCGCGGAGTTTCCTTGCGTGATCGAATCCGAAATGATAAAATACATGAGAAAACCAAAGTTTTTGATCTAAAGCTGACCTATATGTGTAGCTCAGACTGTCGCCAAACTTAAGTGGCAGTAGGTGGGGCACATAGCTCATAGAACCGATGGCTGTTGGGGCAGTAAGGTTTTTGAGTGGCAACCGCGGATCGGATGACGCAGCGTGGGAAGGCCCCCAAGGTCAACTAACGATATGGTTAAGATCGCGGGCAATAATTGGATGTGAGCGGTGCACGACCGATCGTTGTGGAGAATTTTGAGAGAGGCCTATTTCCAGCAGTGGACGTTTATCGGCTTATTGGTATGCAAAACAAGAAGCGAAACACGTCGGGCCGTAAATATAGGTAACCGTATGGGAAACTGAAATTTTCAATATTATTCTACTACCTAAACATAAGGCAAAGTTACCAATTTGGTAAAAGATCTTTCTGATTGAAGGTAACTAAAGTAAATGTTACTTCCATCAGTTTCTACTTTTCCACAAGACTTATTGACAAGAAACTTCGGAGAACATTTCAACTCGAAACTTTCTCGTTGTAAGCACCATTGTCAGCCGCACGGCGTGTGATTTCTTATAAGTTGTGATAATTTATCAGTCTATTTATTGCTTTACCGGTGGTAGGTACATTATATTTATATTGTTTCTGCTATGAAACCGTTTAGGGCACTGCAATATGTATGTCTCAAGCTCATGAGGGTTTACTTTCTGGACCATTAGTATTCAAAAATCTTACCTGTAACTTTAGAATTAAGGAAGTATGGGTCTGGATGCCAGAGGTTGTCGAAGAACTCTGGAGGCAGAGTCACGTGATCGTCACCTTCTTCAAAGATATCCTCAGGAAGTTGTAGTCTGCTTTCACTCCACGTTTGTCTAATGAACATGTCCACTCTGAAATGCGAAATATAATGGGGAATAGATGAAAATATCAGAAGTGCTTGAAACTTTGACTGGTGGTAGGAATAAGCTAAATAATGTGTAGTTTAAATTTGTGCGTTATATCTTCCGGTAAGTTGTTTGATTGTTTATTTGTTTGTCTATATTAAATGATATTTGATTTGATTTGATATGGGAATAAAGTGGTTAATTTAAAGTATTATACCTAGGTATTATAATTTATTTAACCAGGTATTCTCTTAATATTTTTAAAAATAAATCCTTTTATATTGGAACATTTAGCTATTTTAGGTATGATGGAAAGGGGAGGGTAGTGTAAGAGAATATCACTACGTAATTGAAGGTGTTCGAGGTACCCAGTACTTTCTTCGTTACCTATGATACGGACCATCCGCCGCTGCAATCTATCAAGAGCATCGAGTAGATATTGGGCGGACCATCCCAAATATGCGAGCAGAACTCCACGCATGAACTTGAGTCTTATAAAGAAGATATCCTACGTCAAGCTGACTTAAAGGTAACATAATGGATTATTTTAAACACGAAAATTATTAAGTTTTTATTCTCTAGCTCTACCTACTAGGATTACCAAAACGAGCGTAAAAAACATATAAATCATAAATTGAATGGCCCATTTTATCTTTTTGAGCTAGTAACTAGGTTGCGAATATAACTAAAACTTTTTTTTTTAAACATGACTTAAACTGTATCAGGGCTGATTAGCCCTCACTACCAGTAGTCGGACTTTGTGTGGGAGTATAACCCGCTAATGGGATTATCTCCGCGCCACAGGGGTAATTTGGGTTGGGGTGACGCGGGCGCACTGGGCGCTTGGATTGCGTCGTGAATAGACTGAACCGAATCAGTCTGACTTAGGGTGGGAGGAGAGTGGAAAGAGAATCGGGTTATGATAAAAACTAAAACCGTAACACTAGCAGACTTAGGAAGACCAGCACCAAAATTTCTTCTATCTTGTAATCAATGATCAAAAGTCAAGCTTATAATTATTATAGTTAATAAGTAATATAATACAAAGCTATTTCGTTCCGTTAATAATAATAATATGTGCGACTGAATCGCGGCAAAAAGTCTCCGTATGCTACCTCGTTGCTTTGATCACGCGATAAAAAAGTGACAAAGCATCCGTCACGTTTAAACAAAATGCAAGTGTGAGTGACATATGCACATCATTTATTTATTTATGCATATCATTTATTTATCACGTAATAAACGCAACCATCATAGGTGGGGATGTCGTCATGAAATAAGTAGCTTAAGCTATAAATATACATAGTTTACAACCATTGAGGTAATAATTACATGGACACACAATGAGACGGAAAAAATGGCACCCTTCCAAGTAATGCAAAATCACAAATCGCATTACTTGGGTGAACAGTCTCGTTTAGACCATGTCACGGGAAGGGTCTCAAAAATGACTAAATGTTCAGTGAAAAATAGCAGAAATAACAGCTATAAAATAAAGAAAATGGTCGGAATATTCTTTTTTACGTAGGTTCTATTGATTAATTAACGAATCCTATGTAAAATCATAGCATATTTTAGATGAGAATTATTAACTTTGTCCCTACAAAATGCACCTCATCACAGAACAAAAATCTAAGGAGTTTGCTATAGTTTTATATTTTATTAATAAATAAAGGAGTGCAATAAATAATTATCCTATTTTTTTATTAAAGATTCCTCTAGCAACCAATACGGTTTCGTGCCAGGCATGTCAACTATCGACCCCATGTTTGCACTCAATACCATCGCTGAAGAATACCGAGCTAAGAACAAGCCGTTGTATATAGCCTTCCTTGACATGGAAAAGGCATTCGACCGCGTGCCTCGTGAGACGATATGGTGGTGTCTTCGGACTAAAAATATCCCCGAGGCATACGTAACTTTAATTGCCGACATGTATAAGGAAGCCAAGTCCATTATTAGGACCACTGTGGGGGTGACGAGATCCATACCTGTCACCGAAGGAGTTCACCAGGGGTCAGTACTAAGCCCGTACTTGTTCAGCCTGGTGCTCGACACCCTCAAGGAAGAAGCCCAGAACAAAGCCCTTTGGACTTTCATATATGCCGACGACGTTGCTGTCTGTACTGAGAGCCGAGAAGACCTTACAGATGTATTACTTGCATGGAAGCACCAGTTGCAGAGAGGCGGTTTGGTGTTGTGTTCAGAAGACCCAGTTCATGGAGTGTAATGTTCCTAATGCATGCCCTGAGCCAATCTTGGTCGACGGGCAAGAAGTCAAAAAATGCGATGGCTATAAATATCTTGGGAGCATCATACACGACTCAGGTTTACTGGAACCGAACATTCAACATAGAATCGCCGCAGCTTGGTTAAAGTGGAGGGAAGTGACTGGTGTGACCTGTGACAGTAAAATGCCCATAAAAATAAAAGGCCTCGTGTACAAGACAATGGTAAGACCAGTCCTCACGTATGGAAGCGAAACGTGGACGGTGACCCAAAGACATGTCCATGCCATCCAAGTTGCAGAAATGAAGATGCTGAGGTGGATGTCTGGAGTCTCCAGGGTTGACAGGATCTTTGACAGGTCAGAAATGAATACATCCGTGGCAGCCTTGGAGTTAGGGATATCGCCGACAAGCTCCAAGAAAGTCGACTACGATGGTTTGGGCATGTCAAGAGAAGGACGTCTGAATACGTCGGTAACAGGGCACTTGACCTGACCTTGCCAGGTAGTAGGCGGAGGGGAAGGCCTAGGCTTCGATGGCTCAATATTATAAGGAAGGACCTGAACAGCTGCGAGTTAGAAAAAGACGATGTCCAGGATAGAGCGAAGTGGAAGCAAAAATGTAGGAAAGCGGACCCCGTCTCTGGACGGGACAAACGCTAGGAGGATGATGATGATTTCCACGCGATCCTAAACAACGTGAAAAAGTGAGGTCACGTTTACCAAGAGACAGACATCAAGAATAATTTCAGCTAAATAATTCGTCTCTCGTCTGTTCGGTATAATCATATAGGTATGTTTTATTTTTATGTTTCATCAAATGAAGCGTAAAATGGTTAATAAATAAATTATTATTAATCATTAATAAATTATTAAAAAAATTGTTCTGTTGTCATTGTTTTATTGTGTCTCAGAGTCTAGACACTGTCAGTTTAAACCTTTGAACGCCAAGAACACCTAAAGGCAACGTGTGCTGCATACCACGCCTCCGACAAATAAAATCAAACTTTAAAGGGTTAAAAATGATAATATTTCGCACTTGCCTTACTCTCATTTCACATACTAGAACAAGATAAATTGAGAAATAATGTCATTATTACTGATCCCTTCTATGCATTGTCGGGACCCTTTTATGCAGTTGTTGAATAAAAACGTAACTTAATTGTTATTAACAATTTACGAGTTTATTTAGTTCAAACAACAAATATATTTTAATACCTAAATAAAACAATAATAAAAATATTTTTAGTATGTAAAAATATTAAAATCTGCTCCATTCGTGCCATGTTCCAAGTCTGACAAGAGAAATGAGTCAGAATATGCTAAAAAAGTTAATTTACACGAAAAATATTTGAGGTTAAATACGTAAGTCAATTTGACACTTAAACGTTTGAGCAATGAGTTCTTTTGTACGAAGTAATTACGTTGTTATAAATTATAAATAAGCGTCTGTGGCTCTATTATAAATAATACCTCAATGTTTACAACACAGTTACTCGTTAGTGCCGCCTTTTTCATTACATAATCGCACTTGAAGGAAGGTATTTTTAACCCCCTTAAAACTTGTTTACTGTTTAATTGAATGACGTAATTTAAATATTTCTTGCTACTTGCCAAGTCACTCTATTGAGTCGCAAATAACATAACAAATAGGATCTGTGATCAAAAGAGCTTTAGAGGAACTTGGTTTTCAGTTAGATCTCGATTCGTTTATTGCGAACTTGGCCTTTTTTCTCATGTATGTTTTTGTTATGATAAAATTTAATTGTATCAGTTAAGCAAACGGTCAAGTCAAATTAATATTGTATATATACAAGTTTTTATTTTTAACTGTTAACTTAATGTTGTATTTTAAAATGTTCTAATGTATTTTATAATGTTCATGGATTTTTATTTTCACTTACTTTTAACGATGCTTTATAGCTGAAATATTTGAATTTGTTTTTATAAATGTAAGTGCTACTATATTCGATTATATTATATTGTGTGCTATTTATTGGCGATGCAAAAGTGATTCCCATGAATCCTACTTGAATAAAATGTTTTTTTTTTTTATCTTTTTTATCTTTTATTGTTTACCGAATAGATAATTAAAGATATACTCTTAGCTTAATACATGAAACAATAAGTAGTTAAGTAGTAGACAACTTATCTACCAGAACTTATCCAGTAGAAGAAAATTAAACCGCCAACCTTTACTGTCCTTTCAGACCTTACACTTAAGTTCACATTCCTGCACTTAGTTTTCTTTTGTGTTTTATTGTAAGGGTCTGGGATGCATGATTTACATTTTTCTTTAATAAATTTACTTCTTTCACTCAGCCTTTCACAGCTTTGAATGAATTAGATAGCATATCTGCGCGTGATCGGAATTTGCAATGTCAATCTTAGGAAAAAAATCTGGAAGTAAGTGAAAATACGTCATCATAAGTAATTCAATAAAATGTAATTTTTAAGACTTTACGTGGGTGCCTACTTTCTTTCATGTGATGTAAGCTACGAGTATTTATATTTAGTATATTAATAAACATGACCATTCAATGGCTTTTATATAAAAGCGGAGGTTTTTGATCGTACTAAATCGTATCGTAGGATTCGTAGGTTGATGAAGCTAAACATATAAATCATATACAGAGTGATCAAAATGATCACGATTTTAAGAAAGTATGTGTAACAAATCTTGGCGCACTTCTTAACTTTTTTTTTATTATTAATAATGAAATAATTACTATGATAATATCTTACCTGAAATCCATATCTTCGACATTAATGGAGTTAACGTCCACCACGTATATGCTGAATTCAACTATGACAGGCTGTCCCTTTCTAGCAGGAGGTCGCATTTCTGTTAAGCGGAACATTATTTTTTTACTTGAACATTAAATAAAGAAATAAATAAATATCAGACAACCTCACACAAATCGATCTAGTCCCAAATTAAGCTCAAGAAGGCTCGTGTTATGGATACTAGACGACGATAACATAAAACATTATTTTAATGATTAATAAATAAAATATATATAATATTTTTTCAGACAACTTTGGTGCACGGTTTGTTAGTACAAATGACAATTCTTAAGAAATAATATTAGAAGATACAATAATTGTAATACAGGTAAAGTAACACTAAATACAACAGTTTGGCGGCAAATTATGTACAACAATGAAACTTTGTTTATAACTTTATCTTAGCACTAGAAAAGAGGATCTGCCGAGTCCTGTCAAAAAATTCCGGGGTACGGGTTGGGGTAAATTTAAATGAAACAAAATAGGCAAATGATCTGTCATTTTCAATGTAATTTCTTACACTGAATCGAATGAGACCATACCCATTCTTGTAGGAGTAACATCTTATTTTTTAAATTTAATGGTATGAGAAAAAAGTGTAACAAGGAAAGATACCCGCCCGGCTCCAATTTGATTTATTTTGATATATGTTAAAGAGTAGTTTAAAATAACAGACACTTATTATTAGTGGCCCAATCTCAACCTAACGGTAGAAACTGTCCTCCGAAGTACTGAAAAGTGATTAAACCCTCTTACTTCATCTTCATTATCTATAGTAAAATATTCATTCTATAAGTATTTGCATGGTCTCATATAATTCAGCGCGAGAAATTACAATGAAAATGTCACTTCGTTTGCCTAGTTTATTGTTCACCTTCGAAAATAAGCCCCCTGTCCATAACTCCTCCAAATGGGGGTAGAACGACAAAATTTTGGTAGGACTCGGCAGATCCTCATTTCTAGTGCCAAAATAAAGTTATATGTTTATATTGAAACAAAAATTCAATTACTTAGGCGGGGTTCGAACCCGATGGCTTCCCGGGCCAACACAGGCGCTTTGGCGCTAAGAATAACGATTCTACTCCTACTCTACTGTTAACAAATCTTTTTTATTTTTTATTTCTTGGCATATCCTAAAGTAGGTACCTATTGGTGCTTGGAGGTTGAGGGTCAGTCGATGTAGTCCCGTTTCGCGGTGCTTCTATTTCTCATGTCTTATAAAACGCACTTTATGGCATACCTAGGAATTTCATGATCTGGCAAATTAAACAATCAGGTGACGATATATATATATATATATCTATAAGCATTATGTATACTGTAGTCTCAACCTAGCTTAAATCCCGTTTTGCATAGTTTGACTTTAAGTGGTTTATATGTATAACGATACCTTAGTTCACACTCGTACTAATTACATTTTTTTACCAGTGAAATTGAAACCACAGAGAGTTGTGCACTAACGTCCTAATTGCAACCACTTTTTCCAAAAATTTAGTACGAGTGTGAACTAAGGTATCGTTATATATCACTATCGATATCGATATCGATAATATCTTTACCTTTGACATAGCTCTCTGGCAATACCACCCGTGGCTTGAGCGTGTGATTTCGTTTCGACACGACGTCATTGCACAGCCTGAAACAATGAAAGTCACCGTTTAAAATCAAAATATTATAGTGCGAATTATAAAAACGGTATAAACTCACGTAAAAGTTGTCAGGAACGGCCCGACATGTGCGAAAGTGCAGTGGGTCGCGAGTCGCGTAGCAGTACGGATAGCTACCCCTGATGAAGAGCTCCAAATGAGTTCGAAACATGTCGGGCCGTTCCTGACAATTTTTACGTGAGTTTATACCGTTTTTATAATTAGTAAAGATGTCTCACGACAGTTTTAATAACATTATTATAGTGCGACTAAGTTTTCTGTGAACAGAAGTGTCACCACAATCTTCACACACAGATCACTCGAACGCATAGACACTGACACTCGTATGAAATTACAGCGTGACAATCGTAGTTCACTAGTTCCTAATTTCGCCGTTTCACAAGTATAAACATTATGGTCATAAAATTATGCGAATTAATTACACTGACACACCCATGTTCTTCTTTCCGTGTACCCCTTCATATATACTTGACAACTGTAATCGTTAGAGGACGGGAGGGCTACTCCGATGTTCGTCATGTAGTGCCCTCCCTCTCGATCTCCTGTTAAACTATATTTGGTGAGTGAGACGGGATTTTACGATGGACAAATTTCGACCATCGGAGTAGCCCTTCTGTTCTGCAATAGCGAAACTTTCGTTTTAGTTATGAGGGGTTTTCAATTGTCTCAAACTTGTCAGCCTTTGGCAACGGTCACTGTTATAGTTGCAAAAATGTCAGCAAGGCCAAATCTAACTGCTAACAATGTTTACTTTAATGCTACATTTTATTAATCCAAGAAAATTAGATTGCAATATATGGAAAATTTGGCAAAATGAAAGGACAACTTTTATCTATCAGGATATGTAGGTTATAGAGCCAAGTTTAATTTTATCTACTCTCCCCCCCTCTCAGGGGTGAGCGTCACCCCCCGCGCCCTCGAATGTGTCCCGGAGCGCGGTATTTTCCACTTTAAAAGAAAACCGTGTACGATACATACAAAGTGTATAGGAACGAAATAATCCTGAATAAATTTACTACAAACCTTTTATACATACAAAAGCGATATCACTTATACAATAAGCGCAATCTGTTACCAAATACTAACGTTTTTAATTATTGATCTTTTTTTTCTGCTAAAAGGTTAGTTATCTCAAAAACTGCACACTTCTCGGCCAAAATATGTATGACAAAAGTAAAGAATGGACAATGTTCTTTCTAAAAATGTATAATTTATTTCTGTTTCTCTTTCATTTACCGTTGCAATGCTATTTTTAAAATTTATGTCATTTGGCCATTATGCGAAATATAAATATTCGTACTAGTTAAAC
This sequence comes from Apotomis betuletana, assembly GCA_932273695.1. Lineage (NCBI taxonomy): Eukaryota > Metazoa > Arthropoda > Insecta > Lepidoptera > Tortricidae > Apotomis > Apotomis betuletana. Next base: position 3,773,926 of record OW026303.1, on the reverse strand, counting down.
GGTGTTACTTGCAATACCATAGACTTCTGATATGTTTTTCTGTAATCTACAAGTATTGAACTATATTCTGTATTTTTTTTTTTTTTTTAGCCTCACTATTTTAGGAAATAAGGGGTGTGTGGGGAAATCGTCAAGTTTTGCTCATTTTCGTAAATAACTTCAAAACCGTTTAATTTAGAATTATATAATACATATATTTGAGATGTTCATAATGTACCCTTTCATTTGATATGTCACACGATATACTATGCCATTTTTTTTTTCTATTTTGCCCCCTAAACTGGCCCTCATGTCAAAATTTATTTATTTGCGTTACGTTACGTTACACGTCCATGTTTGGGTCATCAATTTACATACGTGTACAAAATTTCAACTCAATCGGTCTAGTAGTTTCGGAGCAAATTGGCTATGACCGACGGACGGACTGACACAGACACACGAGGGATCCTACTATAATCATAGCGAATTTTCTCCGAAACTACTGGACCGATTGAGTTGAAATTTAGTACACGTATGTAAATTGATGACCCAAATATGGAAATGTAACGTAACGTAAAGTAAATCACGTAATTTGAAACATGGGGGCCAGATTTGAGGGGTAAATTAGAAAAAAAAATAGCAAAGTATATCGTGTGACATATCAAATGAAAGAGTACATTATAAATATCTCAAATATATATATTTAATAATTCAAAATTAAACGGTTTTGAAGTTATTAATGAAAACGAGCAAAACTTGACGATTTCCCCACACACCCCTTATTTCATTAAATAGTAAGTCTAAAAAAAAAAAAAATACAGGATAATAGTTCAATATTTGTAGATTACAGAAAAAACATATAAGAAGTCTATGGTATTGCAAGTAACACCGTTTAACTAGTACGAATATGTATATTTCGCATAATGGCCAAATTACTTAAATTTTAAAAATAGCATTGCAACGGTAAATTAAAGAGTAACAGAAATAAATTATACATTTTTAGAAAGAACATTGTCCATTCTTTACTTTTGTCATACATATTTTGGCCGAGAAGTGTGCAGTTTTTGAGATAACTAACCTTTTAGCAGAAAAAAAAGATCAATAATTAAAAACGTTAGTATTTGGTAACAGAGTGCGCTTATTGTATAAGTGCTATCGCTTTTGTATGTATGAAAGGTTTATAGTAAATTTATTCAGGATTATTTCGTTCTTATACACTTTGTATGTATCGTACACGGTTTTCTTCTAAAGTGGAATATACCGCGCTCCGGGACACATTCGAGGGCGCGGGGGGGTGACGCTCACCCCTGAGAGGGGGGGAGAGTAGATAAAATTAAACTTGGCTCTATAACCGACATATCCTGATAGATAAAAGTTGTCCTTTCATTTTGCCAAATTTTCAGCTAATCTTACTGAATTATATGATTTTATTTGTTTATTCCTTTTTCAGGTCGTGGATGTTTCCTATGTACAGTCGAGTTCATTTACATCTACACACTTACGAGAACAAAAATATCATATCAGAACAAAAGTTCTGATACTTATTTTTTTTATTAAAGCAGTAACGTCTGCTAACGTAAACTAAATGTTTACAAATGAAGCGAAATGCCACCCTAAGGCATGTCGAAGCAACTGGTTGAAAAATTCAATGACTCTGACATCTGATTCGGTGGTGCAATTGGGAGGACGCCAGTGTTGGCCCGGAAAGCCGTTGGAAACGCAGGTTCGAATCCTGTCCGAATCATAAAATTTTTCAATTTTCGCTTCATTTGTAAAAGTTCTGATATTTTTGTTCTCGTAAGTATGTAGATGTAAATGAACTCGACTGTACATATATAAGTGTACGTTTATCGATATTCATATTTGTGTCTATCGTCATCTATTGCCCATTAACACAAACCTTCTAACTGCTTACTTTGGGACTAGGTTATTTGTGTAAGGTGTCTGATATTTATTTATTTACCAAAAGTTTTGTTCTGTACTTTCAGTGTCCTAATTGACCGTTTGAGACCATTCTCTTAGCTCGCTTTGAACAGCTTCCAAACATGCAATAAGTCGACACTTTCGCGCAATCCCACATCCAGGCGACCCGCTCAAAGGCCGGCGCTGCAGCAGACCAGGCCCAAATTGTCAAGTGCCGCAAATACTCGTCGTTACTCAACAACTACGAATTTGCGGTACTTGCAGTCGAGACATCGGCCCCATGGTAAGCTGACATGACAATATTCATGAAGGCTTTGTCAAAACGGCCGATGGATGCTTCGGGAGACCCTAGAGCTGGCGATCGGTCTCCGACTACGAAGAGGTAACACCGCCAGCATACTGGGGACCATGCCGGACGGACTTTTTAGATGGGGTATTCTTTTTATGACCTTTTTTAGGGTTCCGTAGTCAACTAGGAACCCTTATAGTTTCTTTCCAGCACTGGTATGTGGGGTGTCGTTGAATAGGTCTTTTAAAGATAAAAGGGGTCTTCAAACATAATTTTTTGATAAAATCAGCAGTTTTGTAAATATTCGCTCCAGTAATCCAAAAAATAGCGTCCGTAACTTTAACTTTTCAACCACGGGTCAAAATATTATGGAAAAATACATAAAAATTAGGCCTTATAAGCACTTTCAATGAAAACTATATTGAATAAAATCGGTTTAGCCATTTTTGAGTTATCGCAAAAATTCATAATTTTCTTCAAAATTACGTAAGTGCCACGCGGTGTCCTTATACTTCGAACGGTGTCCTTATACACATATTAGTTAAGTGCCATACTGTACTAAAACATGTCGCTCAATCTGGCACGTATAATCGATAATTTCCAGAAGAAAACAAGTAATTACAGTTACTTTGGCGTTTACGGCTTTTTTATAGCTTTTTATAGCTTGAAATCTTTCTCGTAATTTTCGTCTATTGTGAAGGATGGGCAACTACGGAACCCTACACTGAGCATAGCCCGACATGCTCTTGGCCGGTTTTTAAATTGTATTATGATTTATTTAGAGTAAGGTTTTATACATATTTTTTTCTTCTACGTAATTAAATAATATTCTTTCGTATCAAAAATATAAATGGACTACCGTCAATCAAAATGCAGTATAAGTAATTTATTTGAATAATATTTATTTTCCACATACATAGACTGTGGGAAATGTACTCTTTCCAGGCCAAGGCAGCGCGCGACGTCATCGATTGTTCAAGCCTACACGCCATGTCACTATTTTCAGATTCGTAATGCCCACTCTTTGGGTCGATTTGCTCTATAGTTTATGTTTATTTCATGCGCAACAGTAAATAAAATGGTACGCATTTCTATAGACTAAAGTCTTCTCGAAATAATAACAAATAAATATCAAACTACCTCACACAAATTGGTCTGATTCCACAGTAAGGAGGTAGGAGCACGCTTTTGTTATCTACTGTTATTTCTTACCCTCAAGACCTCAGTTAACGATGCCACGCAGCGCAGGATAGAGTGAGCTGGTGACTCTAGCTCATGTGAAAAAATAAGGAAACGGATAAGGATGGCCAAAGCTGTTACGTCTCAAGTTTAAAAATATGGAAGGATCGTACCATTATACGCAATTCTAAGGATAAACTGGTCGATACCCTCGTCTTCTCCATATTCACGGAAACATGGACGATGAAGAAAGCGGACAGAAATTGTGTCAACGCCTTCGAGATGTGGTGGAGGGAAATTGTGCAGATTCCGTGAACAGCAATTCTCACCAATGCAATGAGTCCATTCTTCACGAAATTCACGAATCCGTCTCTCCCCCGTTTGTTTGCAAAGAATAATGTATTTTTCTGCCATATGGCCGGTAAAGAAAGACACAACTTGGAACAGCTCATGTACTCTGGCAAGGTCGACGGAAAGCGTCCAAGAGGCCGATCACCATTGAGATGGTCTGACCATTACTGGATACCAAGCTACACAACTCCATGAAGCCAAGACTAGATTTACTTAAGTGGCGAAACACTGTTAGACACAAATGATGACCCAACAACGGGGGAATCACGACCCTTCGCTTGTCGCGTGACTCAGCATCACCTGTCTTGTTCGCACGGCATTGAAAGGAAAGTGACAGGTAGTATTTGTCACGCGTCATAGATTCGCGTGTCACAGTTGTGCTAGACGTACACCTCCTCTAGTACAACGTGACACGCGACTCTTTCTCGCGCTAGATATATTACCTATCTCTTTCAGTGTTGTACTGTGAGAAAGTGACGGGTGACGCTATGTCGACAAGAGACGCGAAGCATAGATGTAATGTACTAGACAGGCAGGAAATCCACGCGAGGAGCAGACCCCAAGCGCTTATTTTTTTTAGGGTTCCGTACCTAAAGGGTAAAAACGGGACCCTATTACTGCGACTTCGCTGTCCGTCCGTCCATCCGTATGTTTGTCACCAGGCTGTATCTCAAGAACAGTGATAGCTAGACAGTTGAAATTTTTACAGATGATGTATTTCTATTGCCGCTATAACAATAAATACAAAAATTAAAATAAAATAAAGATTTACGGGGGGCTTCCATACAACAAACTTGTTTTATGGTACGGAACCCTTCAGGCGGGAGTTGGACTCGCACTTGCCCATTTTTTCAAAATGACGGAGGTAAGGGGTTGAAAACGTAAATCATATTTCACTCATTTCCAAATCGACTCGCGAGGTCTACATTTCTCAGAGCCATTAATCATGACAGGACTATGATTATGAATTACTACCGAGTGTCAACGCCCATTGGCCCTTGATCCAACCCCTAATAGTAATAACACCTCACTTGCATGAACAACAATCATAATATACAATTTCCTTGATATTACACAGCCAGGCAAAAAGGGTGCGGTAATGTATGTAGATACTATAGTATTACTCCAACAAAACTTTCGGTTTCCTCATTTTCTACATAAATTGGCTAAAAACACGCTATCTCGAGCATAAATAGCACTAAATTTAAATGTCCGCGTGAAATGCCAGTGTAACAGTTTTCATTGACGTCATAGCTGATTCGATTTCAATTACTTTGAGCTTTAGTAAATTATAATAAAGCTTAAAGCAAGGTGGCATTATCAAAGGCGCTTAGTTGTTTTCTTAAAACTCGTCTAAGTTTCAAAGAATGATTGATTACTTTTAAAAACTCCTAACTTTGTTACTAATTATATTCAACCTTACTAATTTGCAGAATCAATTGATATTTTAATGCCAGGTTCAATTACTCGTGTCTGTTTAATGAAAATTCCATTTTATCAAAGTGAATATTCGCCAGTGTTCTACAAATAGAAAATAATTCCCTTGATACTCGTATTGTAGTAAATTGATGAATGGAAGCTTTCATAACATTGCCATATTTTATTATTAATTAAATAAACAATATTATTATATTATTACTTAGGCCATTCCATTGAGAAGAGGCGTAAGACAGGGGGATGTTATTTCCCCGAAACTGTTTACGGCCGTTATGGAAGACGCCTTCAAGCTCCTGGAATGGCAAGGACTTGGCATCAACATCAATGGCGAATACATCACTCATCTTCGGTTTGCCGACGACATCGTAGTCATGGCAAAGTCGATGGAGGAACTCAGCATGATGCTCGATGACCTCAATCGAGTTTCTCAACGGTTGGGCTTAAAAATGAACATGGACAAGACGAAACTCATGTCAAATGCCAAGGTTGTGCCCATCCCAGTCTCTGTTGAAAACTCGGTACTCGAAGTTGTTGACTCATACATCTACCTAGGACAAGTGGTCCAATTAGGTAGGTCCAACTTCGAGAAAGAGGTCAACCGCCGAATCCAACTCGGCTGGGCAGCGTTCGGGAAACTACGCAATGTCTTTTCGTCCGACATACCTCAGTGCCTCAAGACCAAAGTCTTCAACCAATGTGTGTTACCAGTGATGACTTACGGCACCGAAACGTGGTCTTTCACTATCGGCCTCATCTCAAAGCTCAAAGTCGCTCAACGAGCAATGGAGAGGGCTATGCTCGGGGTGTCTCTACGTGATCGAATCAGAAATGAGGAAATCCGTAGACGAACTAAAGTGACCGATATAGCTAACCGGATTAGCAAGTTGAAGTGGCAATGGGCAGGCCACATAGCACGCAGAGCAGATGGCCGATGGGGCCGAAAAGTGCTCGAGTGGAGACCTCGGACCAGCAAGCGCAGCGTAGGACGTCCACCTACAAAATGGACAGATGACCTTATAAAGGTCGCCGGAAGGCGCTGGATGCAGGTCGCTTCCAACCGGTATATATGGAAGTCCAAAGGGGAGGCCTATGTTCAGCAGTGGACGTCCTATGGCTGAGATGATGATGATGATGATGATGATTACTTAGGACGATCAATAAAATAGGTCAGTATGGAGAAGTCAGAAATTATGACAGAGAGCGAAATCTGCTTTTGGAAACCATGGCGTCGATTTTGAATTTAATAAAAATGACACAATTTTCTTTTTTCTCATAACCGGAAATCGAATTTGGTAAAAATTCTGTAAGCAATCGCATGTCACATAATTAATTTGATGCTGTGAGGTATTATTGAGATTGTAAAACAAATTCCATGCAGTTTTTATTAAATCTCAAATCGACGCCATTTTTTTATTTTCTTTTCTGACACTGATATTACTGATATTTAAGTATTTCATCCTTTGTCAAATTAATCGAAAGATTCTGAAAGTTATGGTTATGGGCTCCGTTTTCCGCACTTAGCCCGTGTATATTCGGGCCGTTGTGCGTGCATGATTGCCAGCTAATAGTCTAGCCAGCCTAACTCCGTCCAGAAGCGCAGGATTCTCCTGGTGTCTCCACAGGCTTCACGAAGTGACCTCGGTGCTTTGAGGATTTCAGCCCGTTGCTTAGCTACGGCGTCGCATTCCAGGATCACGTGGGTAGCTGTTTCTTTGGCCGACAGGCATCCCCTACATAGGGGCCTATCGGTCATTCCTAGAATATATTATAAGTGCTTGTTAAGTGTGCAGTGTCCAGTGATAGTGCCTACTACTACTCGCAGGGCGGGCCTGCTTAGCGATAATAAGCGCTTTGTCAGGCGTGTGTCTGGGTATGGGACTGTTTCCCGGGACTGCCTGCATGTACTGGTTTCTGCCCATTGATCGGCGTGTTGTGATCGTGTTCTATGATGAAGCCATGTACGCAGCTGATTAAACACCAAGGGGAGCAAAGGATCTGGGCCAATTGCCGATTGATCGGACCCTCTCCTTGCCAGCTGGTCGGCTGCGTCGTTACCTAGAGACCCACTATGCCCTTTAATCCATTGCAACGTGATCCGATTATTCGAACCGATCGTTTGCAATGCTGAGTGACACTCTAGTATGAGCCCGGATTCTGAGGTATCTGTCACTTGATGACTGAGGCAGCACTTCCTAATGTTTAGCTAAGTTTTTGACTCCAAACATCCCTCTCCCGAAAGCTTTTAGAATCCTTGCCAGGGACTTTTCAATTGTTAAGCCCCTCTTCAGGGAGCATTGTTTCACCCTGTTGCCCAAACTTATTGTCATGAATGTATTGTCTGTGATCTTAAACCTATTTGTAATGTGAAAACTGAGGGGGGGGGAAACTGGCTAAGTCACATACAAAATTTTACAGTACCTACAAATAACATGTCGGGCCGTTCCTGTCAATTTCACGTGAGTATAAACCGCTTAATAAAGTTTTAATAAAATTATCAACAAACAACTTTTTTTTTACGAATGTTTTTTTTTTACGAATGATTAAACACTAGGTCAGCAGTAGAAGTAAAATCATTGGTGCACCAAAAATCCCGGGGTATGGTTATGAAATCACTTACCTACGTAAAAAATATATCATTAAAGAAAAATCGCAAGCAACTTTTACCCCAGTTATAGATAGTCATATGATGAACTGGACGGCACGTCGCACAAATGCGTCGATCTTGGCCGAACTGAAGATCAAGTGCCGCTTATCGACCATTTGCCTTCAGCGGATCCTGCAGTCACGTGGCTAGACGCGAGCCAGATAGTTTGAAGAAGCTCATTTTAGTTGGCCGCGTGAAAGGAAAAAGGGCCCGTGGGAGATCAACGACCCGATGGACAGATGCCGTGAAAGAAGCCTGTCAGGAAACTCTACAGGCGTCAATCCGGAAGGCGGAAAACCGTGTGGAGTGGAGAGCTTTGGTGCAACGGATAACGGCTTCAAATGGTCACAACCCTCAGTCATGAGGAACCGAGAAAGAAGAAGAGAAAAAGAGAAACTGGGTAGCTTTATAAAAAAAACAGCCAAATGCGAGTCTGACTCGCGCTCCAAAAATTCCTTACTAACACTTATCCCACCTTAAATGGCCGGGTTAAGTTAAGTGTGCACCAGCGTCTAGCACAACTATGCTTCGCGACTTTTGTGTCGCGAGATAGCGCTATCCGTCACCTTCTCACATTACTGCACAAAAAGAGACGGTTAATTATCTCGCTCGAGAAATAGTCGCTGACAGTTATGCTAGAGGTGCTGGTATGTATGGCGCCGTCGGATACAAATGAGGTGCAAAGTTAATGCAACCGATTACGATGGGAGATCCACTTAAATATTTTATTGTTCTGTTTTTAGTATGTGTTGTTATAGCGGCAACAGGAATAAATCGTCTGTGAAAATTTTAGCTATCACGGTTCATGAGATACAGCCTGGTGACAGACAGTGGAGTCCTAGACTTACTTAGTTAGACCCTAAAAACCTATTTCAAATAAATGGACTTAGCCAGATTTACCCTTTCGCCCTTCATTTGGCAGTAAAACGAATTGTCACGCTTACGCCACTTGATATCGTATTTGTGTTAAAACGATATTTTATCACAAATAGTATAAAACAAAGTCGCTTTCTCTGTCCCTATGTCCCTTTGTATGCTGAAATCTTTAAAACTACGCAACGGATTTTGATGCGGTGTTTTTATTAGATAGAGTGATTCAAGAGGAAGGTTTATATGTATAATACATGCATAATTATTAATTTATCAGCATTGCACCCGTGCGAAGCCGGGGTGGGTCGCTAGTATATTATAAAGGCAAAAGTTTATGAGTGTGTTTATGTGTACGTTTGCTACTTCTTCACACTCAAACGGCTGAACCATTTTGATAAATTTTGGTGTAAGGTAGCTAACACCCTAGATTAATACATAGGATTCGTTTCATGTTACAGTTATTTTTAAACAGGCGATGTAGGAGGTTTTATTTTTATTTATTTTCAATTCGTTGTAAGTCTTCCTGGCTTAAGTTTTATTTATAACGAAAAAGCAACTTTGACTTCGTGGGAGTAAAATCCCTCTACTCTGTTTTTAACCACGCGAGCGAAGGATCTCCGTTTCAGTTTGGCCTAAAATACAAAAGAGTGTGTCCAGATATTCGTTTATCCAGTTGTCTGGCCGTTCTCGCCTACATTCCGCATTTCTCGTCTGATTCACGTGAAAGTAGTAGTATTTTGTAAGTAGGTTCGTTGATCACATTCATATTATCAAGGCGAAAGTTTGTGATTGTGTCTATGTGTATGTTTGTTACTTCTTCACGCACAAACGGCTGGATCAATTTTGTAGAATTTTTGGTATTAAGGTAGCTGACACCCTGGATTAACACATAGGCTACTATTCATCCCGATTTTGTGTTTCTTGTGTTCCCGTGGGATGAGCGGGTAACACCGCGCAGCGCAGCTAGTTAAGTTTTTTTTGTCATGTATTTTTTCTTGTTTTTTTTAAATTGCGGAAATATGCAGGTGCGGCTTAAGAGATATAAATTTTCAGCCATTTTGGAAAAGTCTCACGAGGCCTACATCTCACAGATTCATTAGTAATACAGATTGAATGAATGTCTCCTGAGATTAGTCAGGAAAATTGTTTTTCTAAGGTTATTAAGCTCATCATTAACGTGTCTGTATCATGCCGGAAAATTTAAGTATAGGAGTCAGGCTGTCTCCAAAGATTTCCGAGTAATTTGATCATCATCATCATCATCATCTCAGCCATAGGACGTCCACTGCTGAACATAGGCCTCCCCTTTGGACTTCCATATATACCGGTTGGAAGCGACCTGCATCCAGCGCCTTCCGGCGACCTTTATAAGGTCATCTGTCCATCTTGTAGGTGGACGTCCTACGCTGCGCTTGCTGGTCCGAGGTCTCCACTCGAGCACTTTTCGGCCCCATCGGCCATCTGCTCTGCGTGCTATGTGGCCTGCCCATTGCCACTTCAACTTGCTAAACCTTGCTAGTAATTTGATACAAGGTATTAAAATCAGACACGCGATCCTTTGAATAAGCTTGGAATGTCTGAGTTCTGACACAATACAAATCTGCTTAATGATTCAGATGTTGTATTGTACGTGTGTACTTACAAAAACTAGACCAACACAGGTGCCTTAGGATTAAATATCTTCAAAGGATCATAATTTACGGTACCAATAATAAATACTTACCTATAAAATCGTTTTCTTCAATTTATCGATTTACTGGTTTATAATGAGATACACTAGCTAGGTCTACTTTAGCGATTTGCTGTATGAATTCGAAGATATATAATATTGTTTTATGAAATTTGGCCTTTCGGTTGGCTATGCCCTGTCAAAATTAGCCCCGGAACTTTTTATAAGTTGTTTTGAAACCTATTGAAAATTATAAATACTTTTTGGTCTGTTGTTGCTGACTGCTGAATTATATACGAGTTCGAAACACATGGTGCTGTTATGACATAACTGTGATTTAGTTTAGACCGTTGTTTTCGGTAGTATTAGTGATGTCTCCCGTTTTAAACACCATCTACAAATCTATATACATAGGTGGACTTAGGAGATCGATGCAGGAATCAAATAGATTACATAATAACTGAAACACGGTGGAGTGTCAAAATTTACCCGGGTGTTGACGTGCTGACTGCGGCTCTGACCGCATCCTACGCGTTGCATAGATAAAGCTGCGTCTTAAAGGAGCGCAAAAATCAGAATGACCTATCGATGTGGCAGTTTTAGTCTGATATATTCGTAATGGTAATATGTATTGTATTTTTGAAAAAAACCGGCGTGAGACAAAAACGGCGTTTTTAAAAGACTGTGCACCGAAACGTTAGATTATGAAGGTAAATAAGGAATATCGCGATAGACCCGTTATAATTTGTGTTAACTATATTGTGTACAATTAAACCGCAAGAGTATAAAGTGCCATATCGTGAGACATCTTTAGTATTTATAAAAACGTTTAAATATATAGATGATAGCTGCCCCTGATGAAGAGCTCCATTTGAATTCGAAACATGTCGAGACGTTCCTGACAATTTTATAATTATAAAAAATGGCTTCTCAAAGCGCTACTAAACGATATATAAGTGAGTATTTTAGGTTGCCGAACTGAAAAAGAAAGAACGAAAATGTCTATGGGTCAAATTTTGTTTTTTGCTTGTCGATGACGGCAAATTAATAGACGATCACGATCCTCAACACTTGAGGGACTGACTAAGGAGGAGTGATGTCTCACAAATTTAATAATAGAGTTAAGCGTATTTCTTTATTGCGTTAAAGTTTTATAGCTTCTTTTAATTTTCTTACTGATCCAACTATCACCCAACCCCGTTCCGTTCTAACCTTAAAGGGCAAGCAATTAAACCGCTTAGACAGGAAGGTCGCGGCCGAGGCCGCAACCATGAATCAAGCCGATAAGCGATACCATCGCTGCACGGTGGCCACTGCAGTAATCTACGACAACCGCGTTCTACGTCATCGGAAGGTCAGGAAGTAACTATAGAGTAAGTTTAGTCCGGAAACTTGCGCATAGAAGGCAAGTGCGTCTCAACACAGAATGAAATAGCATAGAAGGTTTCTTGTGATCTTCGCGAAAAACTAATGAATACTCTATTTTCTTGGTTATCCGTAAAATATGACGCGCCACCTATTAAACTTACTGTTTATCTCAATACATTTTAATTTTCACGAGGTTATAATAAAGACCAAGGGCACGTTTTCGCTGACGCGGAGCTTGACGGAAGGGAGCGGAGTGGGTCGTGTTTGACCAATTGACAGGAAGGTCGCGGCCGAGGCCGCAGTCGTGAATCAAGCCGATAAGCGATACGAGCACTGCACGGGGGCCATTGCAGTAAACTACTACACCCGCGTTCTACCTCATTGGAAGGTCAGGAAGTAACTATAGGGTAAGGTCAGTCCCGAAAGTTGCGCATAGAAGGTAAGTGCGTCTCAGCACAGAATCAAATAGCAGGCAAAGTTTCTTGTGATCTTTGAGAAAAACGTCTGAATACTGTATTTTCTTGGTTATCCGTAAAGTATGACGCGCCGCCTATTACACTTACTGTTTATCTCAATACATTTTAATTTTCACAAGGTTGTAATATAGACTAAGGGCGCGTTTTCACTGACACGGAGCTTGACGGAGGGGAGCGGAGAGGTTCGTGTTTGACCAAATGACAATCGCGGCCGAGGCTGCAGCCGTGAATCAAGCTGATAAGCGATACCATCGCTGAACGGTGGCCACTGCAGTAATCTACGACAACCGCGTTCGACGTCATTGGAAGGTAAAGAAAAAATGTAAATGTAGGCGGTAGTTGGACTTACGGGGAGGTCAGAAAACAAATTTGACTTTTATTATGTGCTTTATTTCTATATTACATTTTCAAGCCTTTGATAGTTGCGCGTAGTATGAGATCTCTAGATTTTTAGGGCTCCGTACCTCAATTGGAAAAAACGGAACCCTTATAGGATCACTTTGATGTCCGTCCGTCTGTCTGTCTGTGAAGACCCTTTATCTCGAGAACGCGTGGTATCGAGTTGAAATTTATACAATATACATAAGTCGACAAAAACTATTCGACAAATATAATTTTAACTTTTTTTCATTTGCCCGAAACTTCAATTCGATATTTTACGATTAGGCATGAATTTTTGGTTTTTTATTCACTCGACTAAAGACACGTTTCCCTAAATCTCATTTTTCTGTAATATCAGTTTTCCGATGTAACGTTTCGGTTTATTAATTATTCGACTTTTTTTGTATGACTTGTGATTTCATTAGTCCGATGTAACGATTCGGTTTTTAACTACTCGGCTTTTCTCAAATGGACTTTATAATTTTTGTAAGAACCTAACCTTACCAAATCCAACAGTTCCGGTCTGGCGCTACGCCGGCTGCTGCCGCGGCACGCTAGCTTTCCTCGCTCGGCTCGCGCTTTGTTGTGACCGCAGTTCTAACCTAACCTAACCCAGCCAGGTCGGTTTTGGCGCTTCGTCGGCTGCTGCCACGGCACGCTAGCTTCGCCCGCTCGGCTCGCGCGTAGTTGTGGTTGCAGTTCTAACCTAACCTAACCCAGCCAGGACGGTTTTGGCGCTTTGCCGGCTGCTGCCGCGGCACGCTAGCTTCCCTCGCTCGGCTCGCGCGTTGTTGTGACCGCAGTTCTAATCTAACCTAACCCAGCCAGGTCGGTTTTGGCGCTTCGTCGGCTGCTGCCACGGCACGCTAGCTTCGCCCGCTCGGCTCGCGCGTAGTTGTGGTCGCAGTTCTAACCTAACCTAACCCAGCCAGGTCGGTTTTGGCGCTTTGCCGGCTGCTGCCGCGGCACGCTAGCTTCGCTCGCTCGGCTCGCGCGTTGTTGTGGTTGCAGTTCAAACCTAACCTAACCCGGCCAGGTTGGTTTTGGCGCTTTGCCGGCTGCTGCCGGGGCACGCTACCTTCGCTCGCTCAGCTCGCGCGCTGTTGTGATCGCAGTTCAAACCTAACCTAACCCAGCCAGGTCGGTTTAGGCACTTTGCCGGCTGCTGCCGCGGCACGCTAGCTTCACTCGCTCAGCTCGCGCGCTGTTGTGGCTGCAGTTCTAACCTAACCTAACCCAGCCAGGTCGATTTTGGCGTTTTGCCGGCTACTGCCACGGCACGCTAGGTTCACTCGCTCGGCTCGCGCGCTATTTTGGTCGCAGTTCTTATGTAATGCCAAAAATATCATTGGTTAAATGAAAAACCGGCCAAGAGCATGTCGGGCCACGCTCAGTGTAGGGTTCCGTAGTTGCTCATCCTTCACAGGAGACGGTCAAAGACGGAAAAAGGTCGTAAACGCCAAAGTAACTGTAATTACTTATTACCTTCTGGAAGTCAACTTACGTCCTTTTAAAGAAAATTATGAAATTTTGCGATAACTCAAAAACGGATGGACCGATTTTGTTCAATATAGTTTTCATTGAAAGTACTTATAAGGCCTCATTTTCTTGAATTTTTCCATATTTTTTTGACCCGTGGTTGAAAAGTTAGAGGGGGGGGACACTATTTTTTTTATTTTTGGAGCGAATATTTACAAAAGTACTGACTTTATCAAAAAATAATGTTTGAAGACCCCTATTATTTTTAACAGACCTATTTAACGACACCCCACACACTAGGGTTGGAACGAAAAAAAAAGTTCACCCCCACTTTAGGTGTACGAGAGGTACCCGAAAAAAACATTTTTTTTTAGTTTTTATTTTACCGTTTTGTTGGCGTGATACATACACATACTCATACCAAATTTTAGCTTTCTAGTACTAATGATCACGGAGCTAAGCCGCGGACGGACGGACAGACGGACAGACGGACAGACGGACAGACGGCCAGACGGACAGACGGACATGGCGAAACTATAAGGGTTCCTAGTTGACTACGGAACCCTAAAAAAGGGTATTAAACAAAAGACGTCTCAATTCAGAGGGCAAGTGAATGGGGCGGGAAAAGTTAAAATGTAAACCGAAAATTCGTTTAAATGTAAGCAGTGCAAAAGTATCATTGGGTAAATGAAAAATGGGCTACGAAACAAAATACGTAACAACTCATAGGGCAAGTGAATGTGACGGGAAAAGTTTTTCAGACAAATGATACTCGTACTAAATGTGAAATGGTATAAAGAAAAATGTACGAAACCTGTCAACGGACAAACGATAAAATTTCACATAGTTTTCGGACAAATGAAATTCGGTCAATGGTTTTTAGTGTTTGAGATAGGTTACTAAAAATCTGAAAACTATACATTTGTAATAAAATCATTTAAAATATAGTCCTTTTCAAACATCATATTTGGAGAACTCGCTTGCGTTAAGTTTGCGGCGCCATACATTTCAGGTGCAAACTTAACTTAACCAGGCCAATTAACATAAGATAAGTGAAAGTTTGTACGGGACCCTCGGTGCGCGAGTCAGACTCGCCCTTGGCCGTGTTTTTTTATATGAAATGAAAACCGGTAATCAATGTAGCTCCGCTGCATAGTAATTGTAGGTCTAAACCTATAGTATCTTAAACTTGTTATAGTAACTAATGTAATAATATTAGTGTAGATCACTACATAGTATAAAACAAAGTCGCTTTCTCTGTCCCTATGTCCCTTTGTATGCTTAAATCTTTAAAACTACGCAACGGATTTTGATGCGGTTTCTTTTATTAGATAGAATGATTCAAGAGGAAGGTTTATATGTATAAGCATTGCACCCGTGCGAAGCCGGGGCGGGTCGCTAGTAAAATTATAAACGTTTTGTACTTTCAGAGGGTTGTGTGTGTTAACAGATACGATCGCTGTTTGCATACAGCTATGTAATCTGATGACCTTCATTGGGGGCTAGGAAATTGTAGAGTTTGATAATCTACGTGTGTAGAAAAGCTAATTATAAACCATTGTTTGGCTATTTCAGTTCAGTCGCCACTTAGGCCACAGTTGGCAATTAATATAACGATTGATGTAACGATCGATGTTAATTGCTACTTTCAAACACATGACTTTCCAAGGCCAAACTAATGATTATCCCTCCGAAATATCACATCTATATTTCTCGGCTAGAGATGATGATATATGACGATGAATATCAGTTAATGCAGCCCGAATAGCAACAATCACAAATTATCATTATCAAGTTGAAGTTTTTTATTTAGTGCTCATAATAGACGAAACGTATTCACGTCACGTTTGGCTAAGATAGTTTTTTACTGAGAAGTTGGCGGTCCTGGGTTTCAATTTCAACAAAGGCAAGATTTATGCGATGAAAAAGAATATTATTATATTATATTATACTATTATAATTGTCTGATGAACTCAAATATTTGTGCTTGGGTCATGGCCGTTCTATGTATTTAAGTATAGTATATTTACCTATATAAGTATGTATATCGTCGGCTAGCATTCATCACACAAGCCTTCTAGACTTCAATTTGGGACTAGATCGATTTGTGTGGGGTTTTCTGATATTTATTTATTTTATTATTTATTTATAGATCGTAACAAAAATCTTAAGAGGCCTTATTCCTTTTAAAATGCTCATTGTTTTAGAATTTTTTCTCTATGATCAAACCTGTTTCTTAACATATTATTGATGTTATTACCTAGAACAGGGCTGTTGGGATTTATCGGTATATATTTGAAACCTACAGTTTGAATTTTTCATTGATAATTTTTGTTTCAAAAACAACTCGAAATCGAAAATATTCACGCGGAATATTAGTTTTTTCAACTTATTTTCGACTGCACGCAATGAAAGCATGAAATAGCTATGTTACTACCTAGAACTCGGGATAAGTATAATTTACTTCAAAAAGTTGGTTGAAATTATCAATATATTTGTACAATATGAAAAATTTTTTTTTTTTTAAAGTAATAAGGCCTCTTAATTACGTGATGCACATTATTGATTGATTTTCTACTGTGTCTGACTATGTCAAAAGGCTAGACTGATATGAACTAACTTTGGTCCAGATATAGATACACATCCAGAGATGGTTATAAAACCGTGAATGGATAACGAACATAAATATCCATCGAACGTTTTGTTCGCATGTGCTAACGAATATCAAACACAATAAAGCTGTTCATACGATTTCGTTTGTCGGCCAGCCTGCGAATCAGCAAACAAAAGACTGAATATGTACACTGTAATTTCAGCGCCACAACTAACAGTAACACCATCAATCTGGAAGGCACACCCCTAAATAGGGTTGACTGCTTTAAATACCTAGGCTCAGTCATCTCCACAGATGCAACAATCAACACCGACATAACCCAGCGAATTAACACAGGATGGGTGAAATGGAAAGAGCTAACAGGAGTATTGTGTGACAAGAGAATGCCCGTACACATTAAAGGCAAAGTCTATTAAACCGCTGTTCGACCAGCTCTTACATACGGCGCCGAGTGTTGGCCCCTCAAAAAACAACAAGAGGATAGACTACATGCCGCTGAAATGAGGATGTTGCGCTGGGCGGGAGGCGTCACGCTGCTAGATCGCATCCGAAATACCTACGTTCGTGGAAGCTTCCGGTTTAAACCAAATCAAGAAAAGATAGTGGAAGGCCGACTCAGATGGTACGGGCATGTAATGCGTCGCCCACCTGAGGACATGACCCGACGAGTAGGTACTAGAAATGTTTCCGGCGCCAAAAAAGCGAGGTAGACCCCGCCTCACATGGATAGCCACGATAAAAAAAGATATGAAGGATGCAAATGTTACATCTGAGACGACCCAGGATAGAGCGTCCTGGCGAAGAATGACTAGGAGAGCTGACCCCAAATGATGGGATAAGGCTAGGCGAAGAGAGAGAGATACTATTTCGTTTGTCCCATGTTCACTGTTTGTGCCGTGTTCGATGTTCAATGTTCGATGTTAGTGCCATGTTTGATTTTTGTGCCATGTTCGATGTCATTGCTCGATGATTGTGCCGTGTTCGATTTTAGTGCCATGTTTGATGTTTGTGCCATGTTCGATGATTGTGCCATGTTCGATGATTGTGCCATGTTCGATATTTGTGCCATGTTCGATTGTGCCATGTTCGATGTTCAGTGTTAGATGTTTGTGCCATATTCGATGTTTGTGCCATAGTTTTGTATATGCGTCCGTACACCACGGCTCTACATTTTGCAAAGAAAAGTGGGTTCCGCATACGAACTTGCGGACATCTAGTTTATTCAGAAGAAAATATTATAGGTATCATGATAAAGCTATATAAGTCACAAATTAAACGTCCGAGCTGCGGTCAAGACGTCTGTCCTACAACTTAATATTGAAGTTTTCGGTGACCAGACGTCTGTCCTTGTTGCGTGATAACTGACAGTTTAATAAGTACTTACCGAAACTAGGTATTATTTGTAATAAACCGGTTTTGACCTCCGACAAAAAGAGGGGTGTAATAAGTTGAATATATTGTGTCTGTCAATCTGTATGTACTGTGGCATCGTAACTTCCAAACGGATGGTTCGATTTGAATGCGATATCTTTTAATGGAAGGCTTTGTCTATCGAGATGGTTTTTAGCTATGTTTCGTGAAAATAACAGCAACTATTGCCAACATATTGAATGAAACAAGTGGCAGGATCTCAGCATTTTTTTACATTTTTATCCATCCGTCCATTCATCCATCGTCCCATGTTGTAGACTTCCGTATATATTTTGTATTCATTATTTATATTATATATTTATAGTGTGTAAACATATGTGTGTAAATATATGTGTATATACGGTATAATTATATATATTTATATTTTTGTATTTACTTGTACCCTAGATGCTCTCTGTACAATTAGATTTCTGATTTGCACCACCTTAGTATCTCTGTTTTGCCCTATGGTTGACTGCTAGAGTATTCTCTACCAAACATTTGGCATTAAGTTCGCCATTTGTACTTACTTTTGTTTTGTGCAATAAAGTTAAGGTTAAAAAAAAACATGATTCTCATCACGACGAACTACTTGGTTCTGGGTTTTCTTAAAGTATGAATTTAGCGTATTAACTTATTAAGACCGTATGTAGATTCTGGTCTAAAAATAAAAGGTTCGAATAGAACTAAAGCAAATCGATGATATTTACAAGTTTTGCGCCACGTGTATCCTCTTAGTGTTCCTGCTCACGGTTTATTGAAAGGTTGACATACTTGGACAGGGCTTTAAAAATAATTCACGCTACCGAAAACACAAAGTTAGTTTCCATTTATAAGTATTTCCCTCCATTCCTCAACGTTCTACTCTACTATAAACTTCACATGTATTGTTTATGAGTTTTTGTCAATATTGTTTTAAGTGCAATAAAGTGTTTACATACATACCTACTTCTTCTTCTTCTTATAGTGCCTCTCCAACTAGTGAAGGTTGGCAGTCAGCTCCGCATATTTCTCTCGGTCTTTGGCGAGGTTAAAAAGCTCCGCTGCACTTGTAACTCCGGTCCATTCCCGGATGTTTCGCAGCCATGATTTCTTCCTGCGCCCGACAGCTCGTCTTCCAGCCACTTTGCCCATGATTATCAATTGCAGAAGTTCGTATCTTGAGTGCCTAAGCACATGACCAAAATAGGCAACCTTTCTTCTTTTGATGGTCTGCATTAATTCTCTTGTCCTCCCAACTTGACGCAGAACTTCAACATTGGTCACTCGGTCCGTCCAGCTTATGGCCAACATGCGTCTATATGCCCACATTTCAAATGCTTCTATACGTTTTCGGAGTTGCTCTTTAAGGGTCCAGGCTTCACATCCGTATAGAATTATGGGCCATATATAGCATTGCAGGAGACGAGTGCGCAAAGATACTTTGAGGCTGCGACTGCAAAGTACCTTTTTCATATTATTAAAGGCACTACGGGCGATTTCAATACGGGTTTTTATTTCGAGGTCACTGTCCCAGTTTTCATCCACCCATGTGCCCAAGTATTTATATTTACGCACCCGTTCCAGTACCTTACCCTCTACAGAAATCAAGGGGTTTATAACCTGTTTCTTTGTGACTACCATGATTTTCGTCTTGGAAACATTCATACGTAGACCAGCCTTCACACTGTATTCATTGACACGGTTAACGATTTGTTGCAATTCAGCCTCTGTGGGGGCTATCAGGACTGTGTCGTCTGCATATCGAAGGTTGTTGACGATACGCCCGTTTATCTTGATGCCACAGTCAAGCTCTTCCAGTGCTTCAGCGATGATTGTCTCCGAGTATAGGTTGAAGAGTGTTGGTGAGAGTACACATCCTTGCCGAACGCCTCTTCTGATCTCCACTTCGTCTGTTTCTTCCCCATCTACACGGACGGTCGCTGTCTGGTTCCAGTACAGATTCTGAATGATACGTACATCTTTGCCATCCAACCCAATATCGTTCAAGATTGCTATAAGACGATCGTGCAGCACTCGATCAAACGCTTTTTCGTAATCGATGAAACAAAGGAAAACGTCTTGTTGCATATCTTTGCATTTTTGGACCAGCACTTGTAAAGCAAACAAAGCCTCTCTTGTTCCTACTCCAGCTCGAAACCCGAATTGACTGTCCCCTAGCTGTTCATCACATCGGACTCTTATTCGTGCATGAATAATGTTAAGAAACAGTTTTAACACTTGGCTCATAAGGCTAATCGTTCTGAATTCTTCACATTTTTTGGCATTCTTCTTCTTAGGAAGTGTGACGAAAGCTGATTTCAACCAATCGGCTGGAAACTGTCCCGAGCTGTATATAAGGTTGAAGAAATCTGTAAGACTCTCCAAATAGTCATCCTCGATGAGCTTGAGTACCTCAATATAAATGTCGTCAGGTCCGGCTGCTTTCCCTGTCTTTGCAATACGCAGCGCCTTTCTGACCTCAGTGTTCAGTATCGGGGGCCCATCCTCTGAACGAATCATAAGTCCTTCACTTCTGGAGTCATCAGCAAACATTGACTTAATGTACTCTTCCCAGGTATTCTTTTTCTTTTCTAGGTCTAGTATTGGGTGGTTACTGTCATCTAGCAGCTGATGTGTCAAGGTCTCATACATACCTACATAGATGTATAATTTTTTAATAAATAAAAAATGACATTCTTTTACTATACAATTTAATAAATAATACAATAAATTTTAATCGTTTAATAATTTTCAAAATTAATTATCCTACATAAATTAAACTGAGTTATAAATTAATAATTTCTGCAATGATATTTTATTTTATTCCGCTTGCAAAACATTGACGTATTATTAGATTATTACAGATATTATTCATAAAAAATATGGATGAATTTTTACAATTATATCATATTAAAATACCTACATAATATTTATGGCCCTCGCCTTTGGTTCAAGGCACATATACCTACGATATGGGACATTCAGGAATTTCCCGCCCTAGGTATGTAATGTACTATTACCGGGCTACTTTGAAACAAGACAAAAGGTTGCGACTTTCTTCACATGGACGATTTTGATCTGTTCTGTTTGTTGAATAGTATTACTGCGTTACTGCAGACGCCGGGAAATAAGGGCTTGCCGGCTGAGTAAGTATAGTCGGCCGACCGTAGGGAGGCCGGATACTCCGGATAGTGATACGAAGCCGGCAAGCCCTTTTCACGGCTAAGGCATGTATAGTGTTTTTTTCAAACATATGCAATGAAATAAAAAATACACCACTCAAAACACATAATTCAGCTGTTTAACCCGTTAATGAACACAGACGCCACGTTTAAAAAACACACTGCCGGCCTTCAATTTTGTATTGAAATTCCTATACAGTTCTCTCGAATTGTGCCGCCCGAAACGCACGTTATGACGATATTTCATTGTATGTTTCAGACAAAATATTAACTATTGTCGCCGGTGATATGTTGTTGCTTATTCAGCACACGAGCACATCTGCAGCATGATCTGACACTCGGGGTGACTCGGGTTTGTATTCGAGAAAGCGGTCGAACGTGGATGGGTTAAAAATGTTGTGTAGGGGTTTTACAATATTACAACCTACGCCATATTGTGGATTTTGAATGGTACTAATCAGGGGCACGGCAGTGCCCCCGCGAAGTCGAGATAACGCGCGCGCCGCCACGCAATACTATCCTTTTCTCGAAGCCATTCTGAACATTTTCGAACCACCTGTATTTCGTTGTGGACAAAGCTAGAAGCCTGAATTTTTAGTGTTTATGTTACTGGCAACGACACACTTTTACAAGTACAGTACATTTCGGTCAGATTGTACCAAAGAGGGGGTTTCTGGGACTTACATTTTTTTACACATTTTTTGCTATTTTTGGACTTAAATTAGAATTAATCTTGTAGATTACACTAAAATAAGCATGCTTTGTTCTTTAAACCTTTTCTCTTAGCAGTTCAGTCAGCAGATCAGTTTTTTTTTTATTTCATATTTACCGAGATATTGGGGTTCAAAAAACTCTTTTTTTTTCAATATTTGCCATTTTTAGGCTAAATTAGATTGAGTGATGTTCCATTTTTTAAGCAAGCATTTTACGCTCCGCTATACAATGTATAACATGGTTCAAAAACCGAAAACTGTAGGTGATATTTAATAATTATAATTAATTAATTGTTTTGTGATAATGATGTTTTGACCAATAAATAATTTGTATCATGATCTATTTGTAAAACTATATTTTATGCAACGTGTAATTTGGGAATCGTTCATTTGTCTAGCGTTGTTTGTAAAATGAATATTTATGAAACGTTGTTTAGGAATTGATTGGCTACCGAGTTCGAAACATGTCGGGCCGTTCCTGGCAATTTTTAGGCGGGGACGGCCACCGCGATAAATAAATTTGCCTACTACACGATATCTTAGAATCAAGCTACATGACCTACAACATACAGACTGACCTTCAGACGACGTTGTCAAGCTAGGTACACGTCCGCTGGTTCGAGTGCCCGTGCACGCCAGCACACACACGCTAGGCGCTGGGGCAGTGCGCTGCCTCCAGCCTAGCAACACGATGTCGGTTACAGCCGTAAGGCTACCGAGTAAGCCACCATTTCTGATCTGATCTGATCTGGCAATTTTTACGTGAGTTTAAACCGTTTTTATAATTATTAGAGATGTCTCACGATAGTTTTAATAACATTACTATATTTTATCTCGTAGGGTTCAGCCAGCGTTTAAACCTCTAAAATAATCTGTCTTTCGCTACTATACTATGCATGTATTATAAATAAATAACAAATAAATAAATATCGGACAACCTCACACAAATCGATCTAGACCCAAATTAAGCTCAAGAAGGCTTGTGTTATGGGTACTAGACGACGATATACGTACTTATATAGATAAATATATACTTAAATACATAGAACAAACATGACCCAAGCACAAATATTCGAGTTCATCACACAAATATTTGCCCTGGCCGGGATTCGAACCCGGGACCGCCGGCTCAGTAGGCAGGTGTCTACAAACCGAGCCAAACGCGTCGTCATATATGTATTTTACATATAATCCTTCCACTTGAATCACTCTATATATTAAGTAAACCGCATCAAAACCCGTTGAGTAGTTTTAAAGATCTAAGCATACATAGGGATAGACAGACAGACAGACAGCAGGAAGCGACTTTGTTTTATACTATGTAGTGATTACTAATATAAGTTTTCAGATTTTTCCCTGTTTTCGTAGTACAAGATGGAATTAATGGCCTTTCATACATCTATGTAGTTTAACGGAAAATACTATATATAATAAAATATATATATTCACATAATATAGTCATAGGGTCTGTCGCGTTGGGACCCCACGAACTTCACAAAGAGCTCTCCAAAAGGCTTAAATAGACCATAGGGGACCGAAGAGCTGGCAGCTTCCTCGCACAGCGTATCAGCATAGCTGTTCAGCGAGGAAATGCTGCCAGCATTTTCGGTACCATGCTAAAGGGGAGCAATTTTTTGAATTTGTTTTAGTTTATTTTAATTTTGGCTTTTTTGTACATAGTAGTTAGTAGTGTTTAAGTTTTTTATTTACTGTCTCCTTGTTTTCCTTTTTAGTTGTGATGAAATAAATACCCTATTAAAAATTCTCTTGAGTTGAGAGTGTCGAAATAGGCGGCCTAAACGGCCGTACCTTTTGTGTATTTAGAAGTTAGGGACTGCAGGCTTGAGTATATGGTTTTGAACCGAACGGATGGACAACAAAGTGATTCTAAAAGGGATCCGTTTTTTCCCCTTTAAGTACGGAACCTTGAAAAGGGATTACCGCCGCCGATTTGAGGCGAGATAAGGTAAAGATAAGCCAAAGGAGAATGAGCTGATTGGGATCACTTAGAAATAAAATGTAAGTCGGTCATTCTCCAGACGTACATTTTTGCTTGTCTTCACTCTTTAAAAATATAAAATTATTGATTTAATTATATGTTATATTTTTTGATCGTAGAAGGTATTCGTGTTGAGCTGTACATGAATTTTCAAGAACATATTTAAAACCCTTCGGGTAGAAAAAAATACTTAAAGACCTATTCTCCTAATTGACACGTCGCGTCCTACTACCCGAATTACTTACATACCAATTTCTCCTGATGATATACATGAAGAAAAACCCGTGTAAGCAAGATTATTAAACAATAGAATACATGTTTTTATTGCAGAAAAAACACCTAGTGAATACAGTACATATATCACTAAGATATCAAATATAATAACTTTGTCTTGAAATGTATAATAATTGACGCGTCGCGTTCGGTTCGGCTCATAGAAGTCCTCTGAAAGTAGGTACGGATCTCGCTATCGCATTTCGGTGAAGCGGCCAGTCGTGTCCCAAGCCCCGTGCGGGATGGTTGTGTCGGTTGTGTGCGGGCCGCGGACTACGAACGTAAGTATCTAATTCACGCGTTTTGGTCCTCGAAATTTCTAATTAACACGTTCATGTTTTAAAAATCAACCAGTAACTCTATTGCTCTGTGAATTATAGTATACATTAAAGGCCGCATTATTTAGCAGATACTAGATTTTGTAGGTTATTACATGTACCTATAAAAAGTTATTTTGTGTTTTTCAAGAATCCCTAATTCACGAGTCTAATTCACGCATGAAAAATGAACGTGTTAATTAGAATTTAACTATGCATGCGGTTCTAACGACCAGTTAAGTTTTTTTTTCTGGAAGATTTGTATATTTATTAGTACCTATAATATATAATATAATATATGGTAGTAAACGAAGCGCGGGCGGGTACATGTATAAATTATTGGACATAATACTTACTATATTAATTTAACTACATACCTACCTTTTAACTCTAACGACCTGTGTGTTTGTTCCAAACTACCTAGATACTTTCATATTATTTAAACATAGCTTATTATCATATAACTATCACCATTATCAGTCATATATATGTCCCGATTTGTCAAATGAGCTACTTTGAGCCACAATGTGGATCCAATTTCTGTGCAAACGTTTGCTGATTTCCTCTTAATGCTTACCTTAACCGTAAATCTGACCATAAAAATCAAATGACATCTCATACTTAAACCTAAAACCATTCATGAAATAAATAAATAAATACAATAATCTTAGTAAAAAAGCACTTCCGTTTCAGCATGGGAAAATCAAAAAGTGAAGATGCTCTTCAGAAAAAAAGGGAAAGAGATCGTAGAAGACGGGAAAAAATTAAAAATGATCCTGAGTTGTATAGAAAATTTAGGGAAAAAGAAAAAGCAAGGTATCAAAAAAGAAAACAAGAAAAAAAGGCTTTGCCAATAAGCGAACTACCACCACATAAACAAAAAATTTTAAGGCAAAGAAATAGAGAAGGATTTCGTGCCTATTATCAGAGGCTAAAAGCAAAAAGATTGGAGACTATTGAGGAAGTAGAATCTGAGGCAGAGATCACGTTACCAGAACTAAACGAACAATCCCGTAAAAACAACGATCCCTTAACATCATCCCCTGTGCCAGAGACTTCCAGATATCGTCTTCGTTCAGGTGTTCATGGTACAAGACATCGCGACAGTACTAAAACGACTAATTCTACAGACACACGGGAATCTCCAAATATATTGAAAAGCAATATTTCAAATGAACAATTGCTTTCTGAGAGTCCATTGACATTTAAAAACTCTCTAGAAATTACTTCTTCGACTCCCCTGCCGACGTCAAGCACACCAATCGAAGCTTTTGGTAACCTAGAGAAGTATTCGGACAATGTTACCAGAGAAAATGAGTTAGCCAACGTTCGTTCAACAACTTCAACGCCCACTTCATGTTCCGGGACATCAATTTCAAGAGTCAACTCTAATAGCTCTGTATCTACCTGCTGCTCAGAAAGTTTAAAACCCAAGATAGCACCCAAAAAAAGAATTACATCTCCGTCACGGCTGTTGCTTCGTAGGTACAGACGTAAAACAAATAAGGAAATTAACCACCTGAACAAAAAAATATATGATTTAAAAAATATCAATAATAAATTTAAAAGACAAATTAATAGGTTACGCCTAAAAGCAAACGCTATAAACCGAAATAAAGATGAAAAAAATATTAAAGACACTGAATCTGACCAAACAGCTCAGGCTGTATCGAAGATAGAAAAAATTCGTAAAGATGTCGAACTGTTTCTTGAAAATGATGAAAATAGTCGCATGTGTCCCGGTAAACGTGAATTTATTACAAAAAACAAAATAAAGAAACAAAAAAGATATCTGACGGAAACCCTGCTTAATCTACATAAAAAATTTGTAGAATCAAATGCTTATGTAATAAGTTACTCGTTCTTTTGCAAGTTGCGACCCTTTTGGGTCATTGTGCCTGATTGCAAAGCTAGGGAGACATGCCTGTGTAAAATTCACGCAAACATGGACCTAATTATAACGTGTCTGAAAAGGTTTAACGTTATTAATGAAAGTGACTCGCACAAGGTTTTGTCGTCTCTTTGCTGCGATCCCAACAAAGTAGATTGTCTGTCAAGGAAATGTGCCATATGTGCAACCCGGGCTATTAATTGGAAAGAAACAAATGATGAGGAACAGATTTACTACTGGCACTGGACTTCTAAAAAGGTTTCGTAT
The DNA here is from genome assembly GCA_932273695.1 of Apotomis betuletana. Classification (NCBI taxonomy): domain Eukaryota; kingdom Metazoa; phylum Arthropoda; class Insecta; order Lepidoptera; family Tortricidae; genus Apotomis; species Apotomis betuletana. The sequence goes on along the minus strand of OW026303.1, from coordinate 3,747,233 downwards.
AGTGGGAAGGATGGTAAGGAAAAGAGTGCAATACAAACAGTAAAAGAAAAAAATACAGCATTTCCTAAAGACGTAATCAAGCAGTTCGATAAGATGTTAGGACCTTACATGCAACACTGTGCTAATAAAATTACTCAGTCAAACTATATCAACCACCTAAAATATAATTTGCCAGAAAATGACTGCATAGTCCAAATTGACTTCAGCGAGAACTATAACACCAAGTATACTAATGAAATTCAGTCGTTTCATTTTGGAGGTAGCCGTAAGCAAATCACCCTTCACACTGTTGTGATTTATTACATCAAGGAAGGAAACCTCTGTCACCGCTGCTTTTGCTCATTAAGTGAGTCCTTAAGGCATGATGCCGTCGCAGTTTGGGCACATCTTCTTCCCGTACTGCAGTTCATTGAAACAGAAGCTCCTCAAGTAAACGGTATCCATTTTATTTCCGATTCACCGACAGGACAATACAGAAATCGAAAGATGTTTTTCATAATGTCAAAATTACACCTTGACTTAGCTAATTTAAAGTTTGTTGGATGGAATTACACCGAAAGTGGTCACGGGAAGAGTGCAGCGGATGGCGTTGGTGCTACCCTTAAAAGAACAGCAGACAAAATAGTTGCCCAAGGTAATGATATTGTTGATGTCGAGTCGCTAGTACAACATTTAAGGGTAAATGTTCCAGGCATTGTTACCCATATCATACGCGAGTCAGATATTCTGGAAAAAGATCTAATGATGCCAGCCAATTTGCGGGAATTTGCAGGTACTATGAAGGTGCATCAGGCAGTGTGGAACTTAGACAATCCTTATGTGTTATCCATGCGGAAACTTAGCTGCCTGGAACAGGAATGCATTTATCATGCCATCGAATGTAAACATGGAAAACATATGGGATTCTTATTTTTAGATGACAGAAAACAGATTATTAAGCAGTCAAGTCCTAAAATAGATTTGTATCGTGATCCAATCCCATCTTGCAGCTTTGATAAGCCGAGTTCGGCTATTAGTTTAAAAAAAACGGACTCTGACAAACCAAAAATAATGTCAAATATATTACTTAAACCTGGAAAGAACTCAAAGAAATGTTCCAAAATAATCTCAAGCCAAAATGATAAACTCAGAAAAAAAAATCACGTAGATGTGAGTGAACTGTCAGAGCTTAATATTCCTGAAACAGACAGTTTTTGGGCTCCAGTCTCCTCCATAGACTGTAGTCTTGAAATGCCTAGTTCGGGAATCAACGTTGAACAGTGTATCTCGAACGACAGAAACGAAGAGATAGAATCAGATGATTCTGATTACGACATATTTTAAATTGTAAAAACTAAAGACAAAAGATGATTATAGATGTATATTTCATGTGATGAATCTGTGATTAAAGTAAGTATATTATAGTTTGTATGAGGAGATGCAATATTGGTTAGTTGAATTAGGTACAAGAAGATTGAATGAGAATTTAACTAATCGACGATATTTTTTATTTTTATTTAATGTTACGTGTACATCCCGACGTTTAGTAACACTTTTCAGCGTTTATGGTCGCGGGGTAGACAGGGGTCACTGGAAAGTGTTACGTAACGTAGTAATGTACATTAATTAAATAGTATGTATATACAGGTTGGAACGGTTCGAGGAGCTTTCCCACCACCCTCAGGATCCACTGATACTTTGAGTACGAAAAAAAATTTCTGCTCCACACAAAACTTCGGGCTAACCCACCACTTTAAAATGGGGTTCTATTTTTTTAAGATTCCTAGTTAAATTAGCTAAATCAACTTGCAGTTGATCGTAATTGTGAGTGGATTCGGTGGGTGGCAGGAAAGATCATCGTTCAGTTCCATCTTGTATTATAAGATTTTAATACTCTGCTCTGCTCACTGTAATAAAACAACTTGTAACTAGATGTTTTAACTATTGAGATATAATTTAAGTTAAAGACAAAGTTGTTTTATTGCAGTGAGCGATATATTGTAAATTATTATGTCGTATTTCTTATAATCAGCACCGATTGAGACAAGCTTGACTGTGATAATATATGCTGATATGATAAAGTGAATATTCACTTTTTTTTATTAAGGTTGTGCATTGCTCTTAAGTCAGGTCAAGTGTATATTCCGTGATTATCTCAACAAGCTTTTTTAAAATGTGATTCGATATTATTGTAATTTTAAGAAATGAAAGTTTAAAGAATAAAAGTTATTTTGTTGTTTTTAAAATGTATAAGTTGTGTTCGATTTAAGATTGTTTATCTCTAGTTACCAAGAAGACTGCTATTAAGTGATTATTACCAATTAAGAGCAAATTTTATAGATTTTGTTTTTATGATTAATAATAAGAAAGTTGCCTATAGTCAGACTCTTGTAAAGTATCTTAAAAAGATACGGTTTATTTTCTATAGTAAATTTTATGGTTATTGTACTCGTACAGCAGAAGTAGCTAAGAGGTTCAGGTGTTCAAAATGACCTGATCACGTCTTTATTTTTACGACAAGCTGATTTTGAACAACTGAACCGCAAAGCTACTTCTGCTGCTGCCATACATCTATATAATAATTGGTTTAAGACATTTTTAAAGAGAAATATTTGTACTTAATGCAAAATTGGAAGACTTTTTTTTATTTTGTACGAGTAGCTTGCAATTGCAAAAAACTAATTATTAGTGTTGATTTTAGAACGATTTTAGTGGAATCTTAGAAAGAGATTGTTACCTATGAGGGTGGTATTTTCACGCTGCCTTATATAATAAAGACTGCCTACAAAACGTTTTTATTTATTATTATTTAACGAAAAAAATAACAACCGATTTTGTATAATTAACACGTCGCTTTTCTAATTCACGCGTCACACAAAAGTAAAATATTCTAATTAACACGGCGTTTTTCTAATTCACGCGTCATACAAAAGTAGAATATTCTAATTAACACGTCGTTGTTCTAATTCACGCGTCATATAAATTTTAATTTATTTCTAAATAATTAACCTTTAATAATTAAAAAGTGCCCTATACATATTTAAGTTTCAATGATCGATATGTTACTATATTTGAGATAAAAATAATTGTAAAGTGAAAGGAAAAAAAGCGACGTGTTAATTATAATTTGAACACAAATCTGGAGAATGACCGAAGTACGTGTCTGTTGGATAAGTCTTTTTTATTGGAAAAGCGATCATCATTACGGCTTTGATGTTATGACTATACATTCAGAGTTATAAGACATTTTTTATACTTGCGTACTTTTCTCTGACAATTATAATTTCACAGACAAAATCAACACTTTTTAATCCTGTACCAAAATTCCATACTCTATGGTACCCGCTACAGAACTTTAATATTCATAATCATAAGACATCTCTCTACTCAACTCTAATAGTTTCAAAAAGAGAACATCACCATATTTGATTTTAAAAAAAGGACGCTACTGTTCACTGATTAGTTGAAATTACTTCTCAAAAAATTTAACTAATCACGAGGCACCCGCTATGACCATCGCGATTATGTATTTTTTTAAAAGGTCAATTTTTAGTTGAACGAAAAAGGTTATATCAAAAATAAAAATTCAAAGTGGGGAATGACGATTATAGTGAAAAAATATTTTCTGTGTTTTGCTCGTATAAAAAGTATTGTTTGCAATAGATACAAAATTAGGTCTTAAAATCTCGTACCTTACTTAGACCACTCGGCAAGCCTCGTGACCTAAACGCGGTACTTGACTTTAAGAACCTTCATTGTGCAACTATTGCATAAAATACTATTTAAAACAATGTAAATTAATTTTAATTGTAATTTTTAGGTGTAAGAATAGTACATTACATACCTAGGGCGGTAAAATTCGTGAATGTCCAACTCACAATTGCGGTTTGCGCAGTGGTTAAGCAACTGTCTACTGAGCCGACGGTCCTTGTTGTTTATGTTTATCGTCGTCTAGTGTCCATAACACAAGCCTGCAAAAACTTATTGTGGGACTTGATTGATTTTTGTGAGGTTGTCCGATATTTATCTATTTATTTATTATTTAAAATCCTGCTAACAGCCTACAGAATTTTTCACCTATGAAGTTCTGTGACACCTGTCATCTCAGTACATTTTATAACCTACTAGCTTTTGCCCGCGACTACGTACGCGTGGAACTTGATAAAAGGGATTATTAAAAGCGCCTAAGCAAATGTAAGAGCAATTGTGGTTTTGGTCTATTAATTACATTTCCTACAGGGTCACCGCACCTTAACAGAAATGTTCACTCACTTTTCAATATTTTTAGGTAAAATTTCCAGGATGAAAACTATCCTATGTCCTTCCTCGGATTTTAAACTATCTCTATGCCAAATTTCATCGAAATTGATTCAGCGGTTAAAGCGTGAAGAGGTAACAGACAGACAGACACACTTTCACATTTATAATATTAGTATACTAGTTGTGCCCCGCGGTATTACCCGCTCATCCCACGGGAACACTAAATTTATTCGGGATGAAAAGTATCCTATGTCCTTTCCCGGGTCTCAAACTATCTCTATACCAAATTTCATCTAAGTCGGTTCAGCGGTTTAAGCGTGAAGAGGTAACAGACAGACAGACACACTTTCGCATTTATAATATTAGAATGGATTAGTATATGAATAGTATGGATAATCGGAAAAATTTACTGAGATGACAGGTGTCACAGAACTCTTCATAGGTGAAAAATTCTATAGGGTGACGTAAAATAAATATGTTGCTTTGCAGCTAAATAGGTAAAGCAGATGTCAAAGGGCTCCCTTTGACACCCAGAAACTTATTTCGTCGAATGTTTCATTCCGCATTCAAAATCATTTCACAGTTTTTTATCCCTCTCTAGTCATTCATTTTTCATAATTCTTGCAAATATCATAATATTGATTAAGTTAGGTTTGTTGGACAAAAATCTCAAATAGTTTACGGAACATTAGAAGAAGCTTGGTCGATTTGAAAAAAAAATTTTTTTTTGAAATAATTCTAGGAGTCAATATAGACCCAAGTAAAGCGCATACACTATTATATAAAGTATTATAATATTCGTGAGTCTTTCCTTTGAATATTTTTTATTCTTATTGAAGTTTTTCTTCGTCCACTTTAGAAAAATAAACGTGAGGTCACCTTACCTATACCCCTCCCTCCCCCAATGTGATATGTCGTGATTTTTTTCGTGACTCCCCCTCTCTAACCTCACGTGATTTGTGCAAAAGCCCTAACCTCTATTAATTACACAGAATACTCCGAATAGTTTAATGTCGCCAAAATTAAGTAGTTGATGCGTTCAACGGTTTGAGGTGCGTGTGAAGTTTAAATTGAGTGAAGTTAATTGAAGGCAAGCTGAGTACCTAATTATTATTAATTAATATCGCAAATCAAATTATAGTCTTCTAACTTGTAAGTCGAAAATTCAAATAACAAAGGCCCAATTCGCTAAACCGGAATTCGCAATGGGAAAATTATAGATGATTTTTTATACTTAGGTACTCTTTCAAATACGAAAAATAATTTGGAAAATCTGTTAATATTTGATGGAGAAAATCAGTGAAAGTGCGTGCAAAAAAAAAACAATACGAACACTAAACCTCTTTCTTTTTGAAGCCGCTTATACAAAACAAATAAAATAATACAAATATAATCGATACGACGATACGACGGGATCTGCTACGATCGTGCCGACCATGGCCGAAAAAAAGCGGAGCGATGGGTGGGTCACAATACGTGGCGCGGAGTGAATCCCCCTTGGTAACGTTTTAATCTGTTTGTACCTATTTGCTGAACGGCGCGGTGGGACATGCACTTATAGAATGTTTACCACCCTTAATTTGGCAGTGTATCGCATTACCATTCTTCTGATATTCGTTGACCATCTTTTTAAACTTTTTTTCGAAACAATTTTTTTAGGTCTGGGTGCCTATGTTGTTTGCGTTTGTCACGTGATAAATAAGTGACCAAGCATATGTCACTCACACTCGCACTTTGTCAAAACGTGACTGATGCTTTGTCACTTATTTATCGCGTGATGAAAGCAACCATCATAGGCCCGCTGTTCCTTACAAAAAATTACGAAGGTCGCTAGTTCAAGCCTCGTTGAACTAGTGATCAAGCAGGATTAGAACATGTGGCGTGCCTTCGTTTCGAATATTCTTAGTTAATATTTTTTTTATTTACTGACATTGAACTGGCCATGACTTCGGTCTAAGCAGCGAGCAGGGCGGCCAGGATGCCACGGACACCGTGCGGTCCGTCCGCGCCAACGGGTGGGCGTTAGCACAGTACATATATAAGCCAAAGCAGTATGGAAACTAGGCCCTTTAAATACCTACGCACCAATCGAGCGCTAGGGTTGTTCTCTTCATTAATATAAAATTGGAAAAGTTTTTTTGTTTAATTTATCTGTGAGGTACAGATAAACTAAACAGTGACCGCTCGTCACGACGCGGCTCTCGCAACTAACAGCACTGCGAAGTCCGCTTTAGGGCCTCGTAAAAGCTTGCGTCTGTGTGTGTGTGCGTTGTTTGCGCAGCTTCCATATACTGATTTAGCTCATATATCTATTGTGGCCTTAGCCTGGTCCAGCAAGTCTCTCCAGTCCGATCTATGCATGGCTTTCCTTATCTAACTTTCCTAAGATCTTGCTATCCTGTTTGACGCCATCCAACCACCTAAGCTTGGGTCTGCGTCAACTTCTGTGACCCTCCGGCCGGCCTTCTAGAAGGTGTTTGGGTACTCTGGCCTCGTCCATTCGCAACACGTGCCCTGCCCATCGCAGGCGTTCGATCTTTATGGTCTTAATAGCGTTTGGCTCATCGTTTATTTGTATAGCTCGTGGTTAAAAATAAACGCTAAACACTAATCACAATTTTAAGGAACATCCGACTGATTCAATCTAGATTGAAACAGTTTTCTGAAAAATCGATGGATTACTTGTTTTTCCATTGAATTGTCATGACCCAATAAGTTTAAGTGGTCGATACCTATCGCCACTTAAAACTATTGCGTACTTGTTCACCAGAGTTCAAGGTGAAAGGTTAAGTAACCAAAGATTAATGGCATAGTTAGTTCGGACAGTGAAGAATTTTACCTTCAAATACTTACGCGCTATCGCAGGCAATTTGCATGTAATTTGTTAACCAGTTACTTCAGCTGATACGTGCTTTGGCTATCAGGCTATTATCCGAATAAATTGTCTTATGTGATGGCTAGGCGACCTATTATCTCTTTTTATGTCACGTAGTTTTAGAGCCAGAAGCAGATAGCGAAAATTAGTGACCTGCGGAACTATGATGGTTGCTTTTATCACCCGATAAATAAGTGACAAAGCATCCCGTCACGTTTTGACCGCGCGAGCGAGAGTGACAGATGCTTTGTCACACAAATAGTTTAGCCATTATAATAATATTAAATTTATAATAATTGTTATTTAAGGATATTTTTTCAATGTACATAAATATAATATATTGTTAAAATCATGATGTGTAACTTATTTTTTATGGCATTTATCTGTAATGCCTGTCCTTTGTATCTGGGGGCACCGTAGTGCCCCCACCAAGACTGTTTTCTCGAACCGTTTCCTCTTATTTTCAAACCCTCATAGTTAGCTGATAACTTTTTTACAGCGAAAGCATTGTAAGCATGTGAGTCTTGGCCGCCAACTTTACATGAATTGTTTTTGGCGGGATCGTTATTTTTTTAACAGAATGTGTTCTATTTAGTGTGCCAATAAAGAAAAAAAAACATTATATATGCCCTCTGGACACGTTAGTTGAATGCGTAGGGCAAGCAATCCTGCGGCGCACCAATTAAATGGGAAGCTGGCATTTATTAGTGACTTCGTTAGTGATCCCACACTTCCCACAGTCAAACCAATCACAAGTTTTGTGATACATTGTTCCGTAAAAAAATAAAATAATAACAGGACACTAGTTTTATAGTATTGAGGAAATCTTCACTAATAGGTAATAAATAGTTATTGGTAAATAATATTTTTTAATGTTTAGCCCACCCATGCTAAATTCGTCAGGTGAATGATCCTAGATCTCAACATCCATAGTGAATAAAAATCTGTCCCTTGGAAATAATAAACTTAAACATTTTTTCTTCAATCTTGTCAACGTGAAAACACGATTTGTAATAATTTTCTGATACTTTTATCTCTCAAACATAACCCTTTTTAGATATTTTCAGTTGGATCTTCAAAACCCTTCCGTTTTTAACAATGTTTTTTAGCTTAATAGATGCACAATTATAAGTTCTCAAAAACTGTAAAACTATTTTCAATATAAAATGCACACGTTTATGACACAACTCAAAAAACATGATTTCCGCGCTTCCGAGCACGCACTTCCATCTCTCTCACGCTTACGCTCAGTGAAAGAGAGAGCTAGCCAACGCGTTGACGCCCTCTTAATTACCCTACCGTGATCACAAGACCTGTGTGTACTGAACAACAGTACACAGTATAGGCTAGTTGACTCATGTCAAATTGTAATAAACTAATGTTTATTGCGTATAGTATTTAGCAAAGGAAACCTAAATATATATTTTTCAATTCATAAAAGTGAAAGATGGCTGAAAAAATTGAATTTGAAAATATGGTTTTTAATCTGTATTTTGAAATGCTTAAAACGCTGTCCGCCATTTTCGCTTATGATAGTGACGTCATCGGTCATGTAAACAAAACTGAAAGTCTACTTTGACGACTTCGAATAGTGCCGTCCCTCTCGATCTCCTGTCAAAGTATATTGGAGTGAGCGGAATGGCATTATACGACGGTCGAATTTCGAATATTTACAGGTAATACTACGACACGCCACAGATTAGCGTAAGGGAAAAATGGCGGACGGCGTTTTTGACTGTTTATGAAATTTCTAATTCTCAATTGATAAAATTTAGCTTTCTAGCTTTCAGAAAAATACAAAACATTTTTTTAGAGCTAGTAAGATCATTATTAACCATTTTCAATATATTTCAAAACTGGGTCAACTAGCCTATTGTATTATTGTATTTGAAACACAATCTTTGTATTGTTTCTGAATAAACATCTCATATCAGTCTGACGTGAGTCTGACGCTTTGGTTAGTCCGTCATGTTCAATTCAAACTGCACGCGCGGTTAGCCGGGGTGCATAAAATGTGTTTCTTCTAACGTTAAAAAAACTGGCCAAGTGCGAGTCTGACTCGCGCACTGAGGGTTCAGTACAAACTTTCACTTATCCCATCTCAATTGGTTTGGTTGAGTTAAGTTTGCATCTGAAATGTATGACGCCGCATACAAACGAGGTGCAAACTTAACGCAACTGAATTCTCCAAATATGATGTTTGAAAAGGATTATAATTTTTTATGATTTTATTAACAAATGTATAGTTTGCAGATTTATATAGGTAAGTATTTGTAGAAGTGACGATATTACTTGCCAAATTTCAGTTCTAGGTCACCGGGAAGTACCATATAATTTTGATTCCCTTGAGAGTGTCGAAATATACGTTTTTTGCGACATAAACAACCGTATCTTTTTTTCACGTTGACCTAGATTTGATTTTTTTACAGCTTCAAGGGACTATAGACTGCAGACTTATTTAAGTATATGGTTTAAATTTCATTTCGATATCTCCGGTCTTGACAGACATACAGACGGACGGACGGACAACAAAGTGATCCTATAAGGGTTCCGTTTTTTCCGATTGAGGTACGGAACCCTAAAAAGGGAGTAGACTAGATGGCAAGCTCTCAGATCCGAATCGGAGATATAAAAAAAAACTTATATTAAGAGACCTCCATATTTAAAAATAGTATAATGATCAAAGTGACTTACAAATGCGCACACAACGATCGGTCATGCGCCGCCCTCATTACACTGTTTTCCGCTATCGTAACCATGTTGTCGGTCCATTTTCTTGGGGGCCTTCATACGCCATATCTAAATACATATAGAGGGTGTAACCGACAGCGTACCGAAAACGAAAACTATAGTTTTAGACCATAATCATGAACTGAAAACGAGTGTTCATTTTCTCGGAAAACTCAAGGATAAGATTTTCCAAAATAAATTATAATACTCGACGCGCAATGTATTGCGTCCAATTCTCTCGGGTGCAGACGCGCGGGGAGGGGAGCTGCACGCGGCGAGCATCGACCGGTCCAGGCGCTCCCCACTCCACTCACGCGTCAGCGCAAAACATACCGTTACGCCAATGCGCATCGAATGACATGAATGAATGCAACCACAAAAACAACGCAACCACAGATCACAACTAGTGTACTACCTAACACCAATAACAACCTGACCGATAAATTAAAACAGTCTAACAAGATTATTTTCATTCAAGCAAGTAAAGCATATAAAATGTGCGGGTAGGTAAACATTAATCATGCGTCCGACCGCAACGGCCAGCCCCAGCGCACTGGCCAGGCGGATCAATGACCGGCCAGTACCGTTATCTGTCTCACTCCACGCGCTCTGTGTTGTACCGTAAAGCTTACATAATACTGTTTGTGATACATTGCGTGTTTTGCGGAAAATGCATTTTTCATGCAAAAATTGTTACCGGTAGAGTTCGATTAACGGAAAAATTAAGAAAAAATTAAAACTCGCGAGGAAAATTTGTGAATTTTCTCAAAGAAATTTCCACGATTTTCCAGCCCAGAATAATGGTCTGAAGCCATGGTTTCAGTTTTCGGTACACCGTCGGTTACACCCTGTATACTAATTTTGAAATTGTACTGTTACTACCGATCTTTGTATGTTCAGGTAAAACGGTTTTCAACCGTCAAATCTCCGACAGGAACCTGTAACGCGTCTTAAGAGGCCTTATTCCTTTTAAAATAATGATTGTTCTAGACATGTTATTCTATGATCAAACATGTTTCTTAACATATTATTGATGGTACCACCTAGAACAGGGCTATTGAGATGTATTCAAATATATATTGAGACCACAGTTTGAATTTTTCATTGATAATTTGAGTTTATATGACGATCATGGAAGTAAAACACCATGCTCTTCATAATTAAAAGTCTCGATATTGTTTATCAAATATCATCATCATAAAGTATTCTTAGCAAGACCTTTGACTTTTCTCTTCTTGGAAAATAGCAAGCTTGCTCTTTAAACCCTTATCTAGAATGCGCGATGCTTGCAATTTAACAACTTTCTTCTAAGAATTCCAATTTGAAAGCTTTGTGTAATTCTTGAAGCGTGTCTTTGAGTCTCATTTATTTGTACGATTTTAACTCGACTCAAAAGTTAACTGCAAGAGATCCCTTAAAGACATAAGTTCGCCTCGAAAATAAGTTAAAAAACAAAAATAGTTTTCTGCGTAATTTTGTCAAATTCGAGTAGTTTTTGAACCAAAAAATATCAGTGAAAATTTTAAACTGTAGGTTTCAAATGTATACCAATAAATCGCAATGGCCCTTTTCTAGGTAGAAACATGATAATATGTTAAGAAACACGTTTGATCATAGAGAAAAATCTCTAAAATAATCAGCATCTTTGAAGTGACAAGGACCCTTCCGTAAACTCCTTAAAAAACATAACGGGCTGTTATTTACGGAGTATACGGAATTCATCTTGCTTTATCTTTTTTGTTCTGTCCTTTGATCCTATCAGCGGCCAGACATGTCTAGTCCATTCCTATTTTAGTTTAAGTTTAGTAGTAGTTTGGTCTTGATGTCACAAACTCAAACTTCAGCAATTCTTGATAATATTTTTTTTCCAGATTCCATCAATTTTTGTTCCATTAATAGTTGCGGTGAGGCTGGCAAAACGTTACCTAATTTGAAATATTTCTTACCATATCAAAAAAAATAGTGTGGTAGGCCAGAAGACTGGTCTCATTTTGAGGCTCGAGGATCAGGAGGTGCGCGTAGGAGGACATTCCAATGATGCCAGGATATCTGAAAGAGAAAGTAAAGATATTAAGATTTATCAAAAGAGAAAGAAAATGTACATCCTCGCCGTAAGAACAGTCAACCAAAAAATTGGTCTATCACTTTTCGAAAATATTTAATATTCATTTTACGCTGCTGCCGTGCCGTTTTGTAAATTCCCCTTTTGACTAACACTATTAAAAGCAACCACGAAGAAAATTTTAAACGTTTCTCCAACTTACGACACTCACTAAGTAACAAATACCTACTCACATCAAAGCTCGCATCTCAGTGTCAATCTACTTACCAAGATACGAGGTTTTAAAGAGCAGCGACAGAAGTTTTAGTGAACACCAATCGCGCAAATCGTCAAGTGCCGCAAATACGCCACCTAAATAAAAATGCAGCTCTGGCGGTTGAAACCTTTGCCCCGTGGTCGTCAGATACAAAAAAATTGGGCAAGTGCGAGTCCGACTCGCGCATGAAGGGTTCCGTACCTATACATATATAGGTATATAATCTATAACAAATTTGTTGTATGGGAGCCCCCCTTAAATATTTATTTTATTTTATTTTTAGTATTTGTTGTTATAGCGGCAATAGAAATACATCATGTGTGAAAATTTCAACTGTCTAGCTATCACCGTTCTTGAGATACAGCCTGGTGACAGACGGACGGACGGACGGACGGACGGACGGACGGACAGCGAAGTCTCAGTAATAGGGTCCCGTTTTTACCCTTTGGGTACGGAACCCTAAAAATGCTAAAGAAATATTACAAAAATTATCGGAGCATCGGGCGATAATTATCACAGCGAGCTCATTTTTCGCATAAAAAGCCTCACGATTCAAAGAGGGAACGTGGCGAGCGTGCTGGGGACGATGACTTAGACGGCCTCCATACTGGGGAGTCCCTTTAATTAAGATTTAATCGTATCTAGTTTTTAATTAATTATGGTTAATATAGCTTTTATGTAAAATTTAAATGGCCCTTATTTTCTTTTGAGGATAGATATTAAAAACGAGAAGAGGTTGTCTTCCATTTTTTTTTTTTGCCATTACGAACGATGCGATCGTTCATTGTACAGTCAGCATCAAAAGTAGGTGCCAAGCCTGTAATGTAAAGAAACTTGTAAATATTTTTTTCTCAAACATGGTCGGGAATTTCGACTTTATTCATAAAAAATCAGGATGCGAAGTGCATCTAATTTATGATCGGCAAAAAATTAAAAAAAAACTTGCTGGCTCGGTTCGCGCGACAATAGTATGAAATTCCTTTATTTTGTCGAGGTAAATTGTAAGCGCTAGTTCTGCGCTACTTCAACATGAAGTGGATTGTTGCGTCATCGTAACGATGCACTTCACGACTCTTACGAGGAGATCTACGTCCAGAAATTGGGACATACCAATTTTTTGGGATGGATAAATGATAAAGCATACTTAAAATACAAATGTAGGGTAGATCAGGGATAGTTGTAACAGGGTACGGTTGTAACAACACCAATAGATCGGGTATAAGAAGCGAGTGTAGCGTAGGAACTGTTCGTCAAAGCTCCGTGTCTTTGCAAGCGCGACAGTACGTTTTACTACCAAAAGTAAGTATTTTTCAGGGGAAGGGGATGAGTACTTATTGTTTGATCTTCATTGAATGCTACGGCCCTAGCAGACCGGAAAAGACGGATGTGAGCCCATGACTCATAGGTGTAAAGAAAAATATGTCGTTTTATTGTGTCAAATGAAATTTCTTAACGGTGTTTTTTGACCACAAACAAATTCACGAGTCTGTTTTATCAGGGACTTACTAGGCGTGTACGTGTGTAACGTGTGAATTACATTCCTGGATCAAATTTAATTTTCATGCTAAAGAAACGCACATAAAAACAAAGTAAACAAAAGCTTCTCAAAGCCAATAAAAACGACGGTCAAATGTATCTAGTATAACATAGGCATAGGAAATATATTCAAAACGATTACACCGAAACCCTCGGCATCGCGTGCTGTTACGTAACGCAGAATTTTGATGTGAAATTACACAAAGCAGTTAAGTTTTATCGAAGCCTTGAACCATATTTCGAATCTATAAAGATTATCTGAAACCAAATCGAATATTTTCGTTGAGAAGTAATGTATCAGACTGCCTTTCCACATGAGTTAAGCAACTAAAGGTACCTACATTATTGTTTAAGTGAGGGAAGAAGGTACAATTACCTTCTTCCCTCACTTAAACAATAATGTGTCTAGCTAAGTATTAGGTAATTTTGACCTTGGGAGTCCGTTTAATTTAATACAAAATAAGTACAGATACATTTAATTAGCGACTATATATATGTCAAAGCTGAATTCTAGCATTGCCGACTTTGTTTTTTTTCATAAAAAAGTAGAAGTGTATTTTTCTTCCGAAAACGCCTTAAGCTATTTGAGGCAACTAAAAAGTCACGAGAAGTCGTAGCTACTGATCTTTCGTTTTGGCTGTTAAGGATCTATGCCTTTAATCTTTTTAAAAAGTTTTTACTTAACGGAATTTTTTGGTAAAACAATAGCGGTATCCCCCATACAGTAAATTGCGAGATTGGAAGCCCTACGCAGAACTGGCTTTTTGGCTCCGACTCGAGTGAATTGAGCCCTATTGAAAACAGAACATTGTTGCGGACGGTCAGTAGGGCAGTATCGATTGTAAACAATCGATTAGAAATTACTTATTTAACAGCTGCGGCCAGCTTATCATCGGCTATCTACTTTAAAGTGTTATCGAAACGAATTCGAAACAATCGTAGTTAAATTGACAGTAATATTCCAGTTACTTAACATGACACTGTAATGTCTGTAATACGAGGGACGTAATTATTGTTGTTTAGGTTGGAAGTTGGAAATCAAAATTATGTTTTAGTTGATTTATGAGTTAAAAACTTTAACAAAGAGGACCTTGTATGTACCCGTGTAACTATAACCAATGTATATTAATTATATAGTTGCTGGTAAATTTATACTTGTAAAAGTGTCCCTGCCATCGGCAAGCCTTCAAGTTGGCCTTAAAATGAACAGCACTAAGACTCAAGTGATGACTAACAGCACGAAACGAAGGGTAGCGGTAGATGGGCAGACTATACACTATGTTGACGGGTATATATAATTAGGGCCAGTTATTCGGCAACAAGTAAGACAAAGAAGTCGAATGGCGAGTCGAAAATGCCTGGAAGAGCTACCTGGTCCACGAAGGAGCTAATGAATGGAAAACTTCCATTGTCACTTAAGCGGAAACTCGTTAATATGTGTGTATCCTGCCCGTCCTAACCTACGGTGTCCAAACATGGTCGCTTACTGAGAGCCAGAAGTCCAAATTAAAGGTTTGCAAGCGAGCCATGGAACGCAGTATTCTAGGTTTTAAAAGGACCGGCCACGTCCGAAACACCGCGCTGCGTTGTATAACACGAATCTCCGATGTTGGAGAAACTACCCCCAGGCTAAAGTGGGACTGGGCCAGCCACGTCTGCCGCATGCACCCGGTGGGTGCCACAAGATGCTCCTCAACAATCAATGTGTACAAGGGCGAACTTATCCCTATAAGGGATTTCTTCCAGTTAATCTTTGAGCAAACGAGACCGAAAACTAGACATTGAAGTGATAGACAAACGAACAAATGAAAACGCGCAAATATACAAAACGTAAGTTCATTATTATTTACTGACTCCCAAAATTGTTTATTTTTCTTTGACCCAAGAGTGATACGGTAAACTTAAGGACCTTTGATGCCGAGCGGAAACCTCACAACACACATTGTACCTATCTCGCATTACGGAAATTAAATGGCATTTAAACTAAGTTAAATGATTAATAATTATTAACGGCCTACAAAGCGGCAATCTTGGGGTTGATCTCGGAGGGGGTAAATATAGAACGTTTTCCGTACCTTTTGGTAAACAGTAATAGAAATAAATGCTTACCCAGGTTGATTTGTTTCAGGTATTTTGGCTAAAATGTAATTTTAAGGGGGATAAAATTAACCGGTTTGTATCACGATATAGGTACGTATAATTGACGTTTGCCGAGTGATTATTATACTGACAATGTCAAAAACCAGATAAGTGTTACAATTAAAATTTAATCAAATCACAATATTTTACTTAGAAAACTCCTCAAAGTCACAGACATAATTATAGTCTGGCTAGTGAAAAATTACTAGATGTTTTAGCGGGAAATTGATAAAATCTGCGGCTGGTCACATTTGTAGTAGGAATTATAGTTTTGATACTAAAAAATATTCTTGATTTTTTATGGTAAGGTACCTAAGGAAATAAGTTAAATATATTTTGACGTGCACTCATAGTCAGCTTACAAAATTTCTACCACTATGTACAGAACAGTCAACGACAAACACATTATGTTGACGTGCACTCATAGTCAGCTCACAAAATTTCTACCACTATGTACAGAACAGTCAACGACAAACACATTATGTTTACACTTTCTAACCATATATGGGTAAGGCCGCGGGAATTTACCAATGTGACATAGAAGTAACATAAAAAGATATAGGTACGTTATGTTATCATAAAACGTAACATAAGTCGTTATAAAGCTTAGATCATACTGGATAATATTCCCATTAAATAACGTAGCTAAGAAAAAAAATACAAGTTATACAATGATTTAGCTTTATATTGCCTGTAAACAAAATTTTCATGGCACATTAAAATCAATATAATCAAACACTCCAGGTGGCAGTAACTGTTAGATTAGTTTATAATGTCGGCAAGATTATTTTTCTCTAGATTAATACAGTACCTACTGCCAACATAACTGTGATTGGTTGGTCTTTATTTTTTTTATGCTAACTGTCAGCTACTGAAAAATATTCTCTTCAATAAAACACATTAGTCAATCTAAACGCTGATTTGATTTCTTATTTGATTTCCATTAAATAAAAGGTTATGGGCGACTTGTAAATGGAAAATAAAAAGGAAAATTATTCAGCCAGATGGCATAGTAAATTAGTCCGGGTATTTTATTTTTCAGGTAAAAAAAATAATTTGAATTTGTAACGGAAAATTTCGAACAAAATGGCTCCATGGTAATGCATCAACTTGATGAGAAACAAAATTTTTCTATTGGAAATTTAGGATACAAATTTTATTGAACGAAAAAGACGTTTCAAATGTTTTAAAGGAAGATCCGCCTGTGGAAAAAGATAAGTATGCAATTTTTATGCTTAAAGACGTGAAAGCGGTGTCGACGATCGTACAATACGTGTCAGATAAATACTTAGATATTATTAAAAAGGCAGAGACGAGTAAACAAATGAATAAAAAGCTAGAAGAAATATTTGAAAGAAAAAGCGTGTTCAATAAATTTCACCTAAAGAAGGAACTGTTATAATTAGTAATTTACAAGACCATTTCCTGAAATTTTACTAGATCATAAGTGAGATGGAAGCTGCGGGCTGCAAACTGGACGAAAGTGACAAGGTAGCACATTTATTACTTACTTTACCTGATTCATACGAAACTGTTATTACAACTCTTAAAACTATGAGTGTAAAAAAATAATTATGCGAAGATTTTGTAACAGCCCGATTATTAGATGCCGAACTGAAGAAAAGTGGCAAATAAACAATGCTCGATTAACATTTATGGTCTGCTTTAAGTGTGGTAAAAGAGGCCACAAGGGCACAGATTGTTTTCGTAACTACAACAATAATTTTAACCAACAAAGAGGCCGAACTATGTACCGAGGCCAAAACTCTTACAGAGGCAGAAGTTCATTTAGAGGTAGAAGTAACAGAGGTACATTTAGAGGACAAAGTCAAAGTCCACATCATTCAAAAGATAAGTTATCATTTATTGCAATGGCTGCAATCGAAAATACAGACCATTTTATCCTGGATTCTCGCGCAACGAACCACATGGTCAAAAAGGAATGCGAGAAATTTATTACAAATATAACAGAACTTTCAACACCAATTAAGATACAAATTGCCAATGGACAGGTTCTGACAGCTAGAAGAAAAGGCATTTTGACAGCCGATTATCAAAGCTCACGTCCAATACAAATCGATATGGAAGTATTATTGGTAGAAGGATTACGACATAACTTATTATCAATCAACAAGTTAACGAAAAAAGGTTTCAACGTCACATTCACCAACGATGGTGAATGATAATGATAAGAAAAGACAACGTTTGTATTAAAGGAAACAAATCGAATAATTTGTACATATTAAAACTTGATGTCAATATTGAAAATGCTTATGTGGCAAGCGAGAACAGCGACTTATGACACAAAATACTTGGCCATATAAACTATAATGATTTAAAACTATTGAACTTACCTATACCTGACAAGATCTGTGACACATGTATTGAAGGAAAGAGCACACGAAGAAGCTTCTACTACCAGAAAAGCAATAGTAAACAAATTGGAGATTTAATACATTCAGACATTTGCGGACCCATAAAGCCTATAGGTATTTATGGATTCCGATACTTTCAAGTACTTATTGATGACTACTCACTCTACCTGGTAGTCCGTTTACTGAAAACGAAAGATGAAGCTGAGGGTAATGTAATAAATTTCATAACATATATTAAAACCCAATTTGGATTTAAAACAAAGAGCTTAAGACTCGATAATGGTGGCGAATTCAGTTCCAACAAGTTTAAAAGATACTGTACGGACAAGGGAATACGAATTGAATACACAGCACTATACAGGGTGTAACCGACAGCGTACCGAAAACGAAAACTGTAGTTTTAGACCATAATCACGAACTGAAAACGAGTGTTCATTTTCTCGGAAAACTCAAGGATAAGATTTTCTAAAATAAATTATAAAACTCGACGCGCAATGTATTGCGTCCAATTCTCTCGGGTGCAGACGCGCGTGGAGGGGAGCACGCGGCAAGCATCGACCGTTCAAGGCACTCCCCACTCCACTCACGCGTTGGCGCAAAACATACCGTTACGCCAATGCGCATCGAATGACATGAATGAATGCAACCACAAAAACAACGCAACCACAGATCACAACTAGTATGTAGTACCTAACACCAGTGACAACTGACCGATAAATTAAAACAGTCTAACAAGATTATTTTCATTCAAGCAAGTAAAGCAAATAAAATGTGCGGGTAGGTAAACATTAAACATGCGTCCGACCGTTACGGCCAACGGGCGCACACTGGCGGGTCAATGACCGGCCAGTACCGTTATCTGACCCACTCCACACGCTTACATAATACTGTTTGTGATACGTCGCGTGTTTTGCGGAAAATGCTATTTTTCATGCGATTTTTCATGAAAAATTGTTACCGGTAGAGTTCGATTAACGGAAAAATAAAGAAAAAATGAAACTCGCGAGGAAAATTTGTGAATTTTCTCAAAGAAATTTCCACGATTTTCCAGCCCAGAATAATGGTCTGAAGCCATGGTTTCAGTTTTCGGTACACCGTCGGTTACACCCGGTATACGCCACAGCAAAACAGAACTTCAGAACGAATGAATCGCACATTAATAAATAAAGTACGGACAAAATTGATTGAAACAAAATTACCAAAAGGTCTGTGGAACGAAGCAGTGAAGACATCTGCGTATGAGATAAATCCCGAGATGTCGGAACAACGAGCCACGCCGTTTCGCCGTCGAAATAAACATTGTTCGGTTCATGACGCATTGGTGTAAACTGTAATGTCGGTTACATGACATTTTTCAATAAATAAATAAATAAATAGAAGTCCGACTACAGCTTTAAATAGAAAAACACCATCAATGTTATGGTACGGCAACAACAATTTGACGAAGCTAAGAGTCTTCGGCAGCCAAGCATGGGCTGTAACATTGCCTAAATCAAGAAAATTAGAGCTAAGAGCTAAGAAATTGATAATGGATAATTGGATATTGTGGTTTAGGATACAGACTTTTTGATCCAAAAGAAAATAAAATCGTATTATCTACTGACGTTAAGTTTAATGAAAATGAAATCGTATTTGAAAATGAAGAGAAGGACGAAAATGCAAAAATATTTAGACCTTATGTTAATAATGATGAAGAAGAAGAAATTGAAGTATATAGAAAAAATAAAACGTTATATGAGAATGAAAATTACAACTTTCGTTACGTTTTGGACGGAAGTATATTTTTAGTACTTTTTGAAGGGGTTTATATCAATTATCTAACTTGCGACCATGAGATTTTCTATCCTTACATATAATAAAAATATTTTTGAAACTGTAGGGATTACCAATTTTTTTTTAACAGCTGGGTAAATTTGAAACGTCCAAATTGGTAACTTTCCGCGGCCTTACCCATATACAAGGCGAAAAATTAAATGTAGTGTAATTAAGACCTAGCTCGATAATACCATAGTAATCCATAACCAAAAAAACTACATAAGTACTAGGTATGTCAAATCTCAACTCGATCGAAATGTTAGAACTAGTACATCAAATATCAACATTATTAAAAATTATTAAATTATGGTTGACTGGTAGAGAATGCCTTAGATTAGATTAGATTAGATTCATATATTTCATGTGAAAATAACTGTATAAGTACATTTGCATTGAATATTCAAAAATATAAGTATTCACATCATCATCGTCAAAATAAAAATATAATAATAAAACTATCAATAACAATGAACAACTTAAATATGGCATTAAGTCCGCCATTTGTACTTTTACTTTTGTATTTTGTGCAATAAAGTTTAAATAAATAAATAAATAAAATATTTATAGCGGGCCTACTAAATTATTTAAATCATAGACAATTGGTGAAACCGCAAGGACATATCTTATAATTTATATATATAGTCGAATATTGCTTGACATGCGCACCAATACGCTCTGTTCGTTTAGCCGCCGCCGTCCACAAAATTTTAATTCATGGCGCTGATGTTATAGATCAATGTTTGTCGTCAATAGAGGAGTTGTCTGCAGAAGCGGCTGAAGCCACCAACAAATTGATCAAATCAGTTAGACAAAATAAAAATAATACACGAAATGTGAGCAATACAGATTTAATCAACCAGCTTCTTCTTCACCCAGATCCCCTAATATCAGGTTTGAGAAGATTACCTGTTAAAAAGAAAACTGCATTGTCTAAGTCTGTGCTTGATTTGTTATGTGTTAAATAATAGTTCTTGTAAAAATAGTAATTAATAGATTAGCTTGAATGTAAATTGCTAATGAACTTAGATTACATGAAATTAAACTTTTTGTAACAAAATTATTTATTAAATACTACTACTATTAAGGATAGTGGATGGTATTATTATTTATTTATTTATTTTTTACATTAATATCGCAGTATGGAATGTTTTTAGACTATAATTATGTCTAAAACAACATTAATGCGAGACATTTTTATGTCCAAAAATATTCATGTATTTCTATTATACATATCTAAAAATATAATCCATACTAATATTATAAATGCGAAAGTGTGTCTGTCTGTCTGTCTGTTACTTCTTCACGCTTAAACCGCTGAACCGACTTAGATGAAATTTGGTAAGGAGATAGTTTGAGACCCGGGAAAGGACATAGAATACTTTCATCCCGAAAAAATTTAGTGTTCCCGTGGGATGAGCGGGTAACACCGCGGGGCACAGCTAGTTTATTATAAATTTAATATTCCTTGAACAGAAATTAATACTCTAAAATCAAAGAAATAACTTATTTCGAAGCCGAGGTATTTATGGCCACCTTTATATGGGAGCGGAATCACCGTGCGCCGCGACTGATTGTTCCTTATAATTATCATAATTATATTACTCCCGATAATTATTACTGATTGCTTATTACCGAATTGATTCGCGACTAATTAATCGGGAACCAATTCGAAACATGTCAAGCAATATTCGACTAAAGTGAGTAGGTAAACCAGTTTTATGGATTTAAAATTCCAATACTTAAGGAGAGATTACCATTTAGAATTTAAATAAAATCGTTTTTTTTTGTTTTATTACGATAGAAGAATACGTTGAGAGTAAACTGTACTGTACAATATTTACGGAGTTATTGTCAAGAACGAGCGAGCCTTACGGTCCGCATATTATAGGGGTTCAGTTCAGGCCCAGCGTTTGGGTCAAAGAAACCTTCTTTTCACAATATTTTTGTACAATTATTTTCCCCGATTAGTTTAGGCAGAGTGACGTGAAGAATATGGGTATTCGAGGAGACCGAAGGTTTATTGTATGCACCTGGAATCGCTGATTGATCGGTAAGTCACTAAAACTCATACTTCTACTATACTAAATCTTTAAAGGCAATTTTCTCGAAACTGTTTTTTAAAAAACTGCTCGTGCTGTAGTTCAAAAAGTTGGACTGATCAGGCTAAAATTTGGGGAGGTTTCTGTCTACTATATTATCGGAAGGATGTACCTAGAAATTTACCGATATCGCATAAGGGTGAAGACCAAAAAGTTTACCACCTTAACTTAACCCACTCAATTAGTATTTATATCAAAGTCTCCGTTGTGCGACGACAGTTGTTAACCTTCCAATAACGTACCGTAAGGTTCTATATTAAGGTTCCTTATTGTGTTGTTATTTTTTGTCGCACAACGGACTTATTCCAATCGCTTTTATTTCCTAGTTTTGTAAGGCTAACTACGCCTTAATTTCATCCAACTTTTTCGTCCTAACCCATAAATAAATATTTATTTTGGGGTCAAAACTGCCGAAAAATGGTCGATAATCGTGACTTTAACTTTGAGAGCCGATGTAAAATTAAATTCTATTTTAAAGGTTTATCCTATGTTTTTTATGTTAAAGGTTTATCTTTCCCTTTAACATGTTAGTAAATGACGAAAAACCCTTTTTTGTTTCAGACCAATACAATATTTTTGACAGCTGCAGCAGTTACGGACGTTTTGCAGTCGGCTGAATAAATACTCTACAGAACCGCCATAAAAAAAAAACAAATAGCATGTTTATTACTTTAAGACTGTAATAAAATGATGTTAAAATTTCAAAACGATTCAATTATTTATCACCCTAAAAAAGAATCATAATGAACTCTTAATTTTTTGTGTTCTAAAGGGTAATCTCCCCTTAATTTCGACGTGATTACGCGTAAAGCCGTACAGACGACTCAGCAGTGATTATAACTTATAAGGCTGGAGGTGGAGGGAGGAAACGGGCCATGTTTTGCTGCAATTTGTGGCCGGCCATTATTTGCATCTTACTCTAGCGTAGGGTGTCAGAGAGGGACGGCCATAGTTGCCGGCCACAAACTGAAGTAAAATGGCCCGTTTAGAAGCCCCATTTTACCCGAACGGATGTTCTGCCCGTATTCCAGGTGATCAAACCAAATGGGTCAGTAGAGATGCCAGAAACTATAAGAGATAGGGAAATCCGTTCTTAGGAACCATGGCGTCGATTTAAGATTTAACAAAAAAGTATTGCTATTTTTTTAACCGACTTCAAAAAAAGGAGGGGGTTCTCAGTTCGGTTGTATGTTTTTTTTTTTTTTTTTAATGTTTGTTACCTCATAACTCCGTCATTTATGAGTCGATTTGGAAAATTACTTTTAGGTTCATGAATAGAGACCTCAAGGTTGGTCCCAGAAAATTTTGGTGAAGATCGGATGACGAGATCCATGAGGAATCGAAGGAATTCCCGAAATGTTATAGGGACTTATAATATTTTTCATGTATTTTCTAAAACTATTTAAGTATTTGCATATGGTAGTCATCATCTTCTCATGCTGAACTGATGATGGAAGGTACAACTCCTTAACGGTTAGGAGTTAGGAGATAATTCAAACGAGATGCATGCCTTCAAGACCTCCCTGAGCACCCCGCCATAAGTATTTTATATGAATCACTAAAAAGCGAAAACAAAAAATTTTTAACAAAAAAAAGAACCGACTTCAGTAAAACTAAAAAGCCGAAAATAACCCGTTCAAGTACAGATTACATTTGACTCACCCTTTGAAGTCGGTGCCAAACCTCACGTAAAGTTTAATATATATATTATAAATATAATAACTGAGTGGTTTGGGATCGATTTCAAAGGGTGAGTCAAATGTAATCTGTACTTGAACGGGTTATTTTCGGCTTTTTAGTTTTACTGAAGTCGGTTCTTTTTTTTGTTAAATTTTTTTTTTACAAATCTCATACATAATTTGATACATAACCCGGTCAAAACCACTGTAAAGAATGTTACAATTACATGTAATTACTTAGGTACAGAATTTTAACCAGGTTCAATTCCCGGTTATGACGTATGAGATTTATAAAAAAAAATTGAAAGCATTTTCTATTCAATCTAAAATCGACGCCATGGTTCCTAAGAACAGATTTCCCTATCTCTTATGGATTTCGTTTTCTCCCTACTGACCCATTTGGATTGATCATCAATTGGTCGTATACAGATACCTTCTAGATGGACGAGCAATAGGCCTATACTGATTGATGAAAGCCGAATATACTAGGACATAATATATAGATGCCACTGTTGTTTGAACGTCGATACTGCAGTCATGCAATGCTAACAGGATATCAATAGCTCGGACCATTACATATTGATATCCCGTTGGCAGAAGCGATGGAACGCGTGTTCATAGTCATAATCCAATCATAAAGCCCCTAAATTTATGAAACATGTAATGTCTCATTATTTTTTAATGTGGGTCATCAGAAATTTAAGAGCTTAGCTCTTGTCGGTGGAGCAACTTCCATGTTTCTTTATCTTCAACTTTCTTTTTCATGTCCTGATACGACACGCCGTCCACTTTCTCCTTGATTTGGTCTATATAAGATCTCCTAGGTCTTCCTCTCTTCCTCCCTCCCTCAATCTTCCCTTCAATAATGGTTTTTATGTAATCGTCATGTCGTAGCAGGTGTCCAAACATCTTTCCCCTTCTGTTTTCAATGGTTTCTAACAACGACCTTTTCTCTTCTACTCTTATAAGCACTTCCTCATTCGTTACTTTTTCCGTCCAGCTTATCCTTTCCATTCGTCTCCAGCACCACATCTCGAATGCTTCCAACCGTTCTCTATCACGCTGTGTCATTGTCCACGTTTCGCTTCCATACAGGGCTATACTCCAGATTTACACTTTTATAAGCCTTTTACGAATTTGGCCCGATATTCTGGCTTTGAATAAACTTTTTTTAACATTAAAAGCTTTCTTGGCTATGGCTATTCTAGCGATGATGTCCGGTGTACATCTGGAGTCATCAGTGATTATGCTTCCCAGGTATTTAAATTGTTTGACTTGTTCTATTGGTATTTTGGTATTGGTATTGGTATTTTAATGTGGGTACACACCACAATTTTTATATAAAACCATTGTGCAAAGAAAAAGCACAAAAACAAAAATTGTAACTTGGCTGAAGAGACCGTGAATCGAATCCGGTACCTCTGGATTACACAGTACCCTTACCATGAGTTTATAGTGACAGTTCTCGCTATAGCGACTGCGTAAGCGATTTGTATGGAGAATTGTAGTTCTACAAAGTAAACGCTTAGGGCCGAAACACATAACTGCGTTGCGGCGTCGCGCCGCTAAAATTGGCGGTAGCGTCAGCCCGATTTGAAAATCGGGCGCTCGCTGTACTATTCTCCATATATAAATAATTTACGCAGTGGCTAGCGAGCACGGTCACGTGGTAGACGTGGATTCCAATCCCGCACAAACCATGATTTTTAGGGTTCCGTACCCAAAGGGTAAAAACGGGACCCTATTACAGAGACTTCGCTGTCCGTCCGTCCGTCCATCTGTCACCAGGCTGTATGTCAAGAACGTTGATAGCTAGACAGTTGAAATTTTCACAGATGATGTATTTCTATTTCCGCTATAACAACAAATACTAAAAATAAAATAAAATACATATTTAAGGTGGGCTCTCATACAACAAACTTGTAATAGGTTACTAGCTTTTGCCCGCGACTACGTACGCGTGGACCTTGATAAAAGGGATTATTAAAAGCAAATGTTAGAGCAATTGTGCTTTTGGTATAATAATTACATTTCCTACAGGGTCACCGCACCCCAACAGAAATTTTCACTCACTTTTCAATCTTTTTAGGTATAATTCCCAGGATGAAAACTATCCTATGTCCTTCCTCGGATCTTAAACTATCTCTATGCCAAATTTCATGAAAATCGATTCAGCGGTTTAAGCGTGAAGAGGTAACGGACAGACAGACACACTTTCGCATTTATAATATTAGTATGGATGGTACGGAACCCTTCATGCGCGAGTCGGACTCGCACTTGCCCAATGTTTTATCATATAAATAAACTATACTACTATAACTATAAAATAAACTAACATCGATATTAATTAGAAAATATGTTTGTAGGCCCATTAAACATGTTTCTTAAGAAAGTTCTAGTTAGTATTCGTCTAACATAAATAAAAAAGACTTCAAAATTCAGAAGTTAACCAACTATAACATACAGACACTGAACAAACTTGTTTCGGCACTGTACAAGAAACCTTATTACTTAGAAATAGCGCTTGAATCAATTTAATCAGGCTGATGAGAGTCGAGGGTGTCCCATGAGGGATATCGTGTGGCGGTATCGTTTGACACTTTACGTTAAGTGTATTTGTATGTACGTACATGTGTCTACATAGCATGACTCCATCCTTATCTTTGCTTATACGAATTTACTTAGCTATATGTTTGGAACAGCGTTTCTCCATAACTTTTGAGACTTGAACAGCCTCTTTCTCATTAGATGATTATACTATTTACTTTATTAATATATGATTGACGAGTTTAGTAGCAATACTATTCTACGCCAATACTGGCCGAATATGTCGCACTATAGTGGTTTATGCAACTGCTATAGCCTAGCAAGCGTAAGTCCGGCCCAGAGATAGTGGCGCTACAAACAGCTTTCATATGGCAATAATGTGCATACGTCATATTTGCGTTATTAAAACGTTAGTGAAGGATTTGTCACTATCAAAATTCAAAACATTGTTTACCGGAATGCTGCTCAATCCTTCGTTCTTCTTGCAAAATAAATACTGAATCCTATGGAAAAAGCTTGACTTTCATCACTGTGGATAGTTTTGGCTTTATTATGCAAAAATTACTTGAAATTTGCGGAATATTTAGACCTGTTTCCTCTTTGTTTACATCAGTGACATTCACCGACTTTCGACGTCAGGAGCCTTACCACGATCTCTTAACGCGACTCACTTTAGGCCCTAAACTGAACTGTATCGCTATTTCATACCATGACATTGTATTTACGACTCAGTTCAGATGACAGTTCAGTAAGAGCGTCTCAACTATTTCATTCTCTCATTTCAAGTACTTTTCGTACCACGATGTGTCACTTGAGACGAAACTGAATCGCACGAGTGTCAAATTTTGCGACTCATAAAAAGTTCCTTGTCTGTGTAACTTCCTACCGTTTTATTCAGGGACGTATTTACCCTAGGGCGATCCGGACTATAGCCCGGGGCGCCAAACCGACAGGGGCGGCGTAGGCGCCCCTGGCCGTTTGCATTTTGTTTTGGTATTGGCGCCTTTCAACCAACTATTACTTTTCACCTTTTTTTGTCAATCCAAAATTTAAAATGAACATGAAAAATAACAAGAACAAATAGTTTTGGTCGAAAACATGCTTGTAAGTTTGTCAATATCTTCGGGGCGCGTCTGTAAGTAAGAACATGAACATGCTTCAAATATAGGGCGCGGGCGCCGAGTGAGGTCGCGGGCCGGCAAGAGGGGCGGTGGCAATAGGTCATACATATATCAGCGTTGCCAGATCGGATCTTTTTACACTATATCGGTCAATTTTGTTACTACGTACCCCCGCGCCGAACAATTTCGCTCTCGCTGCGCTCGCGTTTTCATCTGATCGTGTTACTACGCACCCCCGCGCCGAAAAATTTCGGTCTCGCTGCGCTCGCGTTATTATCTATTTCTGTTACAATATACACGCACTACTACGTACGTACGCACCCCATCGCCGAAAAATTTAGGGTAGCGAAGTGTTTGACAGGTTTTTCAGAATACTGACGAGTTAATTTCTTTTGAGTTATTATAATACGATCTCTTGGATAATGCAACGGGGAAAAAAAAGATGCACAATGCTCATAGATAAGAGTGCATTACTGGTAATAAGTAGATAGAACTTCGTGTTTTTCGGTTCCATATGACTACTGCAATACTACGGTAAAGAGCTCGTAGCTTTGTATGGATTTCATAGTAAGATACGTTTTTTTTCCGTAGCATTGCAGACTGTAGTAACTAAATTAGCCGCTCGAGGGTGCTTTACATCATGCTTCTTTATTTGGTTACTATTTAAGTTCTTAAACCACAATATGATTTTTAATAGATTGAATTATAAAAACAAGTAAACTATTTTGTAAAACAAAGAACTTAGGTTCAGTGCAAATGTTTGAACTCCATTTGCACTGAACCTAAAATAGGCAACTATAATTGAACATATCTTTAAGCAGTTGATAATTTATTTATTATTCAAAAAAGTTACACAGCATTACAGTAATAAAACCAATAAGGCACTGAACTACAAAAATACATATAAACAAGACTTAAAACTAGTTAATTTAGGCGACACAACCGCGTGGGTCCTTTGCGTCGTCTGATCTGGTGTATAATTCGGCAAATTACCGCGGAACTGCCGAAACACAACACCCTTCCGCCAGAAGTCTGCACTTGCGATGGTGTCCTGCAGCGGCCGCGGCACGCACACCACAAATGAGCTGAAGTACACGTAGTGCCGGGACTGCAGCTGGATAATATTGATATCATGGGGTCAAAAATATAAGCCCGATTTCAAAGGTCTCTATCTCGGCGGGAGACAGCTGGCGATAAAAACGGAGCTTTTAACATTGTCATTGACACACTTGATATTATATGGGTGATAAAATCACTTCACCGCATTTCCTGGTCACAATTTCTTTCCCCTGAACGAATACACTAAATCCGCGGAGGATTAAACTGAATTCGAAGATTGGCATACCACGTAAAATTCATTTGAAATTTAACAAATTTACATGTCAATGATTGACATGACATTATCACAGGCGGAAGGCGGCACACGTTCCGAGTCTTAATTACAATTCTTTTGAAATACAGACATTTTAAACTTTATTTCATTCAATAAAGCATTTGGTATGGCAAATAATGTCTTTAAATTAAAAAAAGAACATAAGTCCGCTATGAAATATATGTCTTTTCTTTTCAAAATTACCAATTAGTTTTAAACAAAGTGTGCTGCGAAATTAATTTGTAATATTTTAGTTACCGAACGGATAGAAGCCAGAAAGAGATAAACATATACGAAACTCACATAGCGGCATCCCTTTCGCGCCGTAGCGAATTGCGGACCAGAGACAAATATCGGTCTTTCATTCACTTTATGCGATCGAGAATCAGCGCTGCTTTAAAGTTGTTATGGTACGAAATTCAGCGATTCAATTTAGGTGCCTAAACTGAACTGCACTGCGTTTGGATAGTTTTTATAAAGATCGTGGTAAGGCTCCTGTTACCAAAAATTTGTCGTTGCCAGTAAAATAATTTAGTACCACTGAAAATCTGCAATATGGCGTGCGTTGTAAAACCCCTTGCAGGGCTATACATAATGAGAGGTCTTAAAATACGAGTGTGGTTTTATGAAAGACAAGACACTTTATTCTGACCATGTATATCATATTGTGGGAAGAAGCGGTGGTAGCCTAGTGGTTAGGGCATGCGATTTTCAATCCGGAGGTCGCGGGTTCGAACCCAGCCCGTACCAATGAGTTTTCGGAACCTATGTACGGAATGTCATTTGATATTTACCACTCGCTTTTCGGTGAAGGAAAACATCGTGAGGAAACCACCTAAGCCCAATAAGGCCTAGTTTCCCCTCTGGGTTGGAAGGTCAGATGACAGTCGCTTGCGTAAAAACTAGTGCCTACGCCACATCTTGGGATTTTAGGTAGCCGACCCCGATTGAGAATTCATTCTCAAAAAAATGGGACAAAGGCTAGGAGGATGATATCATATTGTGGGAAGTAAATGATTATGATTTGATTTACTCTGAGTATTGCTAGTAGAACTGGCCGTTGGGGTTGAAAGGTTCGTGAAAGGTGACCCGTGAAGGTACCAGAAAACGCAGCGTGGAAGGCCCCTGACAAGGTGGACCGACGGCCTGGTTAGGATCGCGGGAAGCAATCGGATAAGAGTGGTACACGACCGATCGTTGTGGATAACTTTGGACTGTCCAGCAGTGGACGTCTATCGGCTGATATGATAGGTCAACCTTTTACCAGTAAACCAGCACAAAATAGTTCACGAAAAAGTTATTGAGAAAGGCCACGACTGGCCACGATTCAGGATACTGACTAAAGGAGGAGATAATGTAAAAATCAATGGGTTAAAAACTGAAAAAAAAAACTTTTTACTCACTATAGCGCAAATGAAGCTTGAAACCCAGGGGGCTCCTCAGTTGTTGGGACATACACGTACTCATACATTTGACATTATTTCTTTCCCTGAAGTAGGGTTTATTTTGAAAAAAAAAAAAACGTATCATTATACTTGTATCATTATATTATACAGCAAAATTTTCGAGGTAAAAATAAATTGTTTTCTCATTCAGCACTAAGCCACTTAAACTACCAATAACGAGAATTAAACCCTTTCAGGTAACAGGTAAATTTTAATGCTCAGTGGAATGCCTACGGAACCTATAATCAGCGGGGAAAGGTTACCGTTCGTGGCGGCTAATTAGTTCCACGAAACTCGTCAGTCGGTTTATTTATATTTGCCAAATAATATCTTCAATTCTTGACTTAGCTACTTTAACGGTAGATGTTTGCCTTTTTGTTCAAGTCGGATTTTTAATTAGCTGGCGTAAACTGACGCAATTTTTACGACCGCAATTTGATTAACTTAAATTTGGGACACTATATCACTTTTTATCAATAAAAGTTAATCTAATATCAGTAATTAAGAGTATTAATAAGAGCAGTAATAACGGAAATATAAATTACGACATCTGTCAAATCACTCTGGCTAATTAAAAATACAACTTTACTTACTAGAAAGTGTTACTTCGTTCGGTAAAACATTTCTTTTTGTTTTTTTTTTTTACGCATTTTTCTACTGAATGTAATAAAGCAATTTTTAAAGGGAAATTAATCACTATTTCTTGTATTTTACTAATACAAAGATAGAAACAGTGAAAATAATTTAGACCCTGACCTGGGGGCCTATGATGGTTGCGTTTATCGCGTGATAAATAAGTGACAAAGCATATGTCACTCACACTCGCATTATGTTAAAGCGTGACGGATGCTTTATCACTTATTTATCGCGTGATAAACGCAACCATCATAGGGCCCCAGGTTTGAACTGGTATCTTATGCCATGCCGGGGCGATACTCTCCGACCAATTGACAAGATTTCATATTTTTAACCCTTTGAACGCTTTTCCTCCCATGTCAAAATGTGGCGTAGGTATACGCCAATAGTTGAAAAAAGAAAAAGCGAAAATATACCTTACTAGCTTTTGCCCGCGACTACGTCCGCGTGGAACTTGGAAGTATGGAAGCAACCTTGTACAACACGATAGATATCCACCTAATCACCTTGATTAATAAAAGGGATTATTAAAAGCGCCTAAGCAAATGTAAGAGCAATTGTGCTTTTGGTCTAATAATTACATTTTCTACAGGGTCATCAATGTTATCATGAATTACTTACTCACTTTTTAATCTATTCAGGGATAATTTCCAGGATGAAAACTATCCTATGACCTTCCTCGGATCTTAACCTATGTCCATGCCAAATTTCATCAAAATCGATTCAGCGGTTTAAGCGTGAAGAGGTAACAGACAGACAGACAGATAGACACACTTTCGCATTTATAATATTAGTATGGAATTAGTATGGATCTGTCAGCAGGAAGATTGCTTTTACAGCGTCCGCCATTACCGCTTTAGTGGTCGTTGGCGTGGTAGGCTCGACAGCACACGACCACTTTAGTGGCTCTTGGCGGTCAATATACCTACTTTTCGGTATTCCGCTTTGAAAGAGGAAGTGAGCACTGTTTTTATATTTTTTCTAAGATTGGTGATTATTATAATATTCATTTATTTAAATTTACTCATTCTAAAATCTCGTAACTCCTAAACTATGACACAATGGAAAAGTTACTTTGGTCTGGTGTCTGATTAAATAAGTAGTTTCTGTCAAAAATGACATTTTAGTGACAAGCTTTTATAGCCGACTGTACTTTTCTTTGGATATCCATCAAATGCTCACTGAGACGATTCTAAAGAGCCCAATCTCGGTAGGATTGCTTTTTCTACTTATTATAAAGTTCCTATGGCCACCTTCCGGCTCCATCATCAGATCAGCCCCATGGTACCATATTATTGTATTGTCATCAAAGTTATGTCAGTATGCAAAATTTCAGCTCAATCGGTAGACGATATCTGCTTCAAAATTGAATTGCAAGATTCCACCCGAACAAACATACTTAGATACATACATACATAAAATGCAAGTTAAATAAAAGCTTGTAAAAAAAATATGTTGTGAACTTGACATTATTGACGGCTTATTATTTTTTCGCGGATATCAAAAACTACAAGTCCAATCAGGCATAGTTGTCGTAGATTTTGGTTATTTTATCTATTTTCTAATATTCCTTTACATACAGGAAAATAAATTCAACAATTTTTTAGGGTGTACAAGACGCGACGCAAAGCTATCTCGATCTCTATATTAATTTTCACCTGTTAGAAATTTTCTCAAAAACCCGATATCTCCCGAATATCTCAAAAACTTTCCTTTACTATTATGGTGTAACCCGTGACCGTCAATTTCGCTCTTCTGGCAATCTATCTCTCTCTGTCCCTCGTCACCGTACTGGTTTTATGTCCAAATCGTTCACCGTCCAAGTTTCCCGCCTCTGGAACCGCCTTCCCCTCAAGATCAAACAAGCTCCGAGCAAATGCGCTTTCAAAAAATGTTTGCGTGTACTCTACGCTAGCAGAGTTGTGAATACTTAGGTTATCTAACCACTCAATAGCTTCGAATTTTGAGTTGGACTCTATTTATATAATAAAATAAGAGCGGTGACAGGTAGCCGTAGTTACCAAAAGCAATCTAGTGGCTAATGAGTATGTTTCATCTGTATTTATTTATATGTGTATATTTTATACGAATATAAATGTATTTATCTAAATATTAATTTATTAAAACTTGTTTAAGTTAGTTGCACCGCCCACAATTTATCTGCTTTGCCCGAAGGTTGACTGGTAGATAATTCCTCATGGCAATAAGTCCGCCTTTGTTTTATACTATGTAGTGATACATGGGCATTGGGTCATCATCAGAAATTTAAGAGCTCTTGTCGGTGGAGCAACTTCCATGTTTCTCTATCTTCAACTTTCTTTTTGATGTCCTGATACGACATGCCGTTTACTTTCTAATTGATTTGGTCTATATAAGATCTCCTAGGACTTTCTCTCTTCCCTCAATCTTTGGCATTTGGCATTGGGTAGCAAAGTTATATTCTCAGAGGGTTATGATTATATTTACCCAACGTACTTTAGTTACCTAAAGAAGAGAGACTCATGATGCCTTTTAATTAATAGAAATAAATAAAATTGGAAAACGCTCAGTGGAATGTCTACGGGGAACTATTGTAATCAGCGGGGTAAGGTTACAGTTTTGTGGCGGATAATTAGTTCCACGAAACTAGTAAGTCGGTTCATTAATATTTACCCAATAATATCTTCAATACGGTATTTCACAGTAGTCAATACATTTCTGACAAAAAAAATATTTTTGTGACAAGCTTTTATAGCCGACTGTACTATTCTTTGAACATCCATCAATTGGCGTCAATTGCTCGGTTGAAGATATCTGCTTCAAAATTGAGTTGCAAGATTCCACCCGAAGAAACAAGGTGACATAGATATACCTAGCCTCACAGGGTTTTTTCAACCTACGCCATATTGCGGATTTTTTGTGGTACTAATTTATTTTACTGGTAACGACAAAATTTTGGTAACTAACGTTAAAAGTCGATGAATGTCACTCATGTAAACAAAGAGGAAGCAGGACGAAATATTTCGCAAATTCCAAGTATTGTTTGCATAATAAAGCCAAAACTACCCATAGTGATGAATGTTTTGAATTTCGTTACTGACAAATCCTTGAAAAGTCCATATTGGCCTGGCGTTTAATAATCCAAATATATGACGTATGCTCATTATTGCCATATGAAAGCTGTTTTAGCGCCACTATCCCTGGGACCAGCACTTGCTAGGCTATACATACATACATGCAAGTTAAATAAAAGCTTGTAAAATCAATTACCATACTCTAAGCACTAAATACGGCTTATTATCAAATTGTCGTCGAATTTCACTTCAAAGTCAAGGTTTCATGTATTTTCATTTCGTCGACAATTCAGTTCGTGGAATGATTTTACAAGTAATTTTAGATCGTGTATTTTTATTAGTCGACTGATTCATTACATACTTGTATTATGTCATGGAAAACGTTTTTTTGGTTTATTGTTTCAAGTATTTTTAATTAAGACTAATTATTACAAGGATTATTTAATATGGTTACCTATCTGAAACACTAAAAACGTTAGTCCGAATTTCATTTCGACAAAAACTATTCGACAAATATCATTTTAACTTTTTTTCATTTGTCCGAAAGTTCAATTCGATAATTTACGATTGGGCATTAATTGTTTAGGATTTTTATTCACTCGACTAATGACACGTTTCCCTAAATCTCATTTATCCGTAATATCAGTTTTCCCATGTAACGTTTCGTTTTATTATCTACTCGACTTTTTTTGTATGACTTTGATTTCATTTGTCCGATGTAACGATTCGGTTCATTAACTACTCGACTTTTTTTGTATGACTTTGATTTCATCATGCGATCAGCACGGTAGCTGCGCTCGCTCGGCTCGCGGGCTGTTGTGGTCACAGTTCTAACCTAACCTAAATAACCCAACCAGGTCGGTTTTGGCGGTTTGTCGGCTGCTGCCGCAGCACGGTAGCTTCGCTCGCTCGGCTCGCGCGCTGTTGTGGTCACAGTTCTAACCTAACCTAACCCAACCAGGTCGGTTTTGGCGGTTTGTCGGCTGTTGCCGCAGCACGATAGCTTCGCTCGCTCGGCTCGCGGGCTGTTGTGGTCACAGTTCTAACCTAACCTAACCCAACCAGGTCGGTTTTGGCGGTTTGTCGGCTGCTGCCGCAGCACGGTAGCTTCGCTCGCTCGGCTCGCGCGCTGTTGTGGTCACAGTTCTAACCTAACCTAACCCAACCAGGTCGGTTTTGGCGGTTTGTCGGCTGTTGCCGCAGCACGATAGCTTCGCTCGCTCGGCTCGCGGGCTGTTGTGGTCACAGTTCTAACCTAACCTAACCTAACCAGGTCGGTTTTGGCGGTTTGTCGGCTGCTGCCGCAGCACGGTAGCTTCGCTCGCTCGGCTCGCGGGCTGTTGTGGTCACAGTTCTAACCTAACCTAACCCAACCAGGTCGGTTTTGGCGGTTTGTCGGCTGCTGCCACAGCACGGTAGCTTCGCTCGCTCGGCTCGCGCGCTGTTGTGGTCACAGTTCTAACCTAACCTAACCCAACCAGGTCGGTTTTGGCGGTTTGTCGGCTGCTGCCGCAGCACGGTAGCTTCGCTCGCTCGGCTCGTGCGCTGTTGTGGTCACAGTTCTAACCTAACCTAACCCAACCAGGTCGGTTTTGGCGGTTTGTCGGCTGCTGCCGCAGCACGGTAGCTCGCTCGTTCGGTTCGCGGGCTGTTGTTGTGGTCGCAGTTCTTATGTAATGCGAAAAATATCATTGAGTAAATGAAAAAATGGGTATTAAACAAAAGACGTCTCAATTCAGATGGCAAGTGAATGGGGCGGGAAAAGTTAAAAGGTGAACTGAAAATTTGTTCAAATGTATGCAGTGCCAAAAGTATCATTGGGTAAATGAAAAATGGGCTACGAAAAAAAAAACGTAACAACTCATAGGGCAAGTGAATGTGACGGGAAAAGTTTTTCGGACAAACGATACTTCTACTAAATGTCAAATGGTGAAAAGAAAAATGTACGAATCCTGTCATCGAACAAACGATAATAATTCGAATAGTTTTCGGGCAAATGAAATTCGGTCAATGGTTTTTAGTGTTTGAGATAGGTTACCATTTAATATTAATTTATTATTTCCATCGTCAAATGTATTGATTGGCGAAGTTTTATTTCCCACTTGATATAGACCTCCGCGGCTCGCTCGTTAGGGTCGCTGTTCAACCTAACGCTCCTCCTCGCTTCGCTCGTCGTCATACCTAACCTAAACAAAGTCGGACCGGCCTTAAGGTGAAATAGGTAATGATAGGATTTTTCGACCACTCGATATAGAAATATTTTCTAATGTTGTAATAATTTTTTTTGGGATCTAAAAACTATTTATTGAATGCGTTGGCAATGTTTTGGGGATCCTTGACTATTGTTTCCTTAAACTTTATCTTGTCAAACGACTGAAACTGCTTGTCTGAGTTAAGGTGTTCGTTTATAAGACCCCATGTAGCTTTCACTATATTATCTGATTTTATTATTAATTTGTGGTTATTAATCTTTTGAGCTTGCCGAATGCACCTTTTTAAAATCCTGGTGTAGGTTTTCTGATGCTTCTTAAGGTTAAATTTTGCCCGTTTATCTTTGGTATGAATATATTGCATGTATAAATTCCTTTTTGCTTTAGAAGCTAGTTTAATGCCTGGTGTTACCCATTTGAGTTTTCGGTTCGCGTTTATTTTAACCTTAATAAGGGGAAAACAAAGTGTATGAAAAAGGATTAAATCATCGTAAAAAAAATTTAATGCATCATTGGTGTTGTTACATGCAAACACTTCATTAAAAGTCAGGCTACATAAGCACTCGTAAAATTTAGCGCAATGTTCTTCCGAGTAATCATATTTTTCAGTATTTTGCGGCAGTCCTTACATATTTAACTGGCATCTCATTCATCTGCGCCGGATGGTCAGATAGATTGAGATGGTGAACATGGACGTTTTTCCCATCATTAGGTACTAAAGTTAATAGCTATGATGTCTATACACGTTTTTGATAAATCAGTTATGCCCGTTGCTTCATTTAATTGCAATTTAAAGTTGTAATTGCCTAGCGCTCTTTCTAAGCCTTTGACCGTTTCTAGTCTAGGCTTTAAGCGATTGATGTTGAAATCCCCGCAGATAATAATTTTCCTTTTAGATTTGTTACCTAATCTGGTTAGTAGTACATGAAGTTTATCAAAGAAAGTATTTATGTCTGAGCAAGGAGTTCTATAGATGCAAATGACTATCATATTGTAACTCGACAGTTCAACACCACAGCATTCAAAAATGTTTTCTATGCACAAGTCATTAATCCACTGAAGTTGATTGTAGTCTACTACTGTGTCCCATCTTCCTAATATACACACGCCACCTCTTTTTGTTTTAGACCTAGAAAAGTGCGATAGTAGTTTATAATTTTTAACTAAAACATTAGATTCGTCACCCATTTTCACGAATGTTTCTGATAAACAGACTACATCTGTAAGCTTTCCAAGATCTTCAAGTTCTTGAAGAGCAAGTAGAATCGGATCGAGTTTGTTTAAAAGGCCGGCTATGTTTTGGTGAAAAATTGTTATTTTATTAGGAGGTACGAAAATAATCAAGACTTATCGGTTTGATAATTCTGGGTTTTGGAGTACTTTGATTTGTCTCGGTTTCAGTATGAGTAGGAGTAGGAGGTACTCGTTTAGTAGGTTGCGCGAGAATTGCACTGTGCGTTGTTTTTCCCGAGGGAATTGATTTCGGGCCTTGTTCACAAATTTGCATACACACCAGTTTATCAGTTACTCTTTTGAAGTAAAATGGTATCGTCCCCTTGGTGCTGTATCGAGTTGATTACATTGAATGGATTTGTTTTGGCTCTTTCGGATCCATTTAAACTGCTGGAACTCAGATTGATATTTGATATAGTCAATACTAGTGTTAATCTTTAAACAAATATTTTTTAAGTAGTGTAATTTAGAGCGGTAGTACGTTTTAGTTTCTATATATTTACAATTGCTGAAATTTTGAGTAACTGGTTTAATACAATTGTTAAGTTTTCTTTCATTAAGATGGCGATTAAACAAAACTGATAAAACATAAATATTATCTAGGTACATGTGACAGTTTATTTAAGGCAATACTCATATTAACGCTTAACTTTACTGGATTTGAATCGTGACTCCCCGTACATATTACTACAATGTCATCCTTTGATATCGTTCCTAGGTTATCATCACAGCGATCGAGGACAATGGCAGAGTTTGCGTATTCGATGAAAAGTTTGTCGACAAAACAAGTGACACCCACAAATACACATTAAAAAATTCAGGTAATTAAATAAAATAACACATAATTTTAGACATAATATTTTAAATTTATTTTTTAAGACTACGAGTTTTGATATCTGATTTATATATGTACATTATCATCATGGAAACCTCATACTAACGAACCGTCTTTGGCATTTCAAGAAAAGTAGCTGGGTTATGTTGACTTATCAGAAGCGTGTGGGGAGATAAACTCATAATCGTTACGTACCGAAAATCCAACCAAGCAAGCGAGCGAAGCTTTTCACGGAAAGTCACCTTTTTTTATCTGTAATCACTCGTTGAATAAATCCAATGGAAGCAGCCCATTAAGCTTGACAAGCGTAAGTTTGACAATAATATACTTTTTTTTTTGTAGATTCAGTTTTTTTTTATTAATGGCGGAGATACGGGCGTTGAAAATACACAGACATAAGAAATGTAAAATTTCAGCCCTACAACTCATAGTCACTAGTTCTATGTATATAACGATGACGAGCCTGGTTTTGACCCGACTGCGAAAGTGAAAACTGGGTTATGTTTTGTATTGTATTGTGTAATTTAATTAGCTCATCCTAGAGCGTACGTCATAATTCCCGTCGCGAATGAATGCGCGCATGCGTCCAAGTGACACGCCAATTGTCCAGTTGGCTCAATTGTTTCCCGGAAGTGTGCCTGACATTGGCACAGACCTGGCCAAATACTCCAAACAGTACTGTCTATTAGACGTTGTGACTCGTCTATCGGCTGATAAGTGCTGGGACCGGTTACATATCCGAAACACAAATTTTTGTTCCACATATGTAACGATTCGCCCAATTTTAATTTGTCCCAAAGGCATTTTCTTACAAAACTGTTAATTTTTCAGAATAATTATAAAACAAACCTAAAAAGCGGTGGTAGCCTAGTGGTTAGGGCATGCGACTTTCAATCCGGAGGTCGCGGGTTCGAACCCGGCCCGTACCAATGAGTTTTTCGGAACTAATGTACGGAATGTTATTTGATATTTACCACTCGCTTTTTGGTGAAGGAAAACATCGTGAGGAAACCACCTAAGCCCAATAAGGCCTAGTTTCCCCTCTGGGTTGGAAGGTCTGATGGCAGTCACTTGCGTAAAAACTAGTGCCTACGCCACATCTTGGG
The DNA here is from genome assembly GCA_932273695.1 of Apotomis betuletana. NCBI lineage: Eukaryota > Metazoa > Arthropoda > Insecta > Lepidoptera > Tortricidae > Apotomis > Apotomis betuletana. The sequence continues at coordinate 3,707,870 of OW026303.1, read as the reverse complement.
ATTTAGGTAGCCGACCCCAATTGAGAATTCACTCTCTACAAAGATATGGGACAAAGGCTAGGAGGATATGTATTATTATTTATATAATTACAAAACAAACCTAACCTAATGAGTTCTTTAGAAAAATCACTATAAAATCCTGATAATAATTATGGGTTTCAGGAAAAAAATAAAAAACATTAATGAACATTTTGGCGAAACGTTACAGATGTGAAACAATGTTACAGAGTTGAGATAGGATACCGCTGGGACCTAATTTGGCGAGACATTGCTGTTCCCAATTGGGTAAAAAAAACGAAACAGTCTATCAGTTAGATTATTAAACAAAGGCATGTAATAACATGAAAGGCATGTATTTAAATCGATATCTGTATATATTCCCTTTTTTCGATCAAAATATCTGAAAGTTTCACCAAAAATAGTGACTTGCACACTAATTATGCACACTAAATAATGCGAATTCAATATACTATTTAAAGGTATTTGCAAAACTGTTTTACTGGATATAAAAAAAAAAATTTTGACCAGGTTCAATTCTCGGTTATGTACGAGATTAAAAAAAAATGCAGTTTTTATTAAATCTATAATCAACGCCATGGTTCTTAAGAACAGATTTCCCTATATCTTACAGTTACTGACTTTTCCCTAATGACCCATTTGGATTGATCACCCGGTAGGTATATGTACAGTCGAGTTCATTTACATCTACACACTTACGAGAACAAAAATATCTGAACACGACTTTATGCTCCTGACAATAGGGTCGTGTTCAGATATTTTTGTTCTCGTAAGTGTGTAGATGTAAATGAACTCGACTGTACATAACTATGTAACTATGTCGGTTGGCGTGGAATCTTGCAACTCGATTTTGAAACAGATAATTATCTTCAATTCAACCGATTGATAACTTTGTAAGTACCATGGGGCTGGTCTGATGATGGAGCCGGAAGGTGGCCAAAGAAACTCTCTAATGGATAAAGTAATCTTAGTGGGGTCTTTAGAATCGTCTCAAAGAGCAGTTGATGGATGTGCAAAAAAGTAAAGTCGGCTATAAAAGCTTGTCACTAAAATGAAAAAAAAAATTGAAAACTTATTTCTTTTGTAAATTATAGAAATGATAATAAACAAAAAAATTGGGCAAGTGCGAGTCCGACTCGCGCATGAAGGGTTCCGTACCATAAAACAAGTTTGTTGTATGGGAGCTCCCCTTAAATATTCATTTAATTTAATTTTTAGTAATTGTTGTTAAAGCGGCAATAGAAATACATCACCTGTGAAAATTTCAACTGTCTAGCTATCACCGTTCTTGAGATACAGCCTGGTGACAGACGGACGGACGGACGGACGGACAGCGAAGTCTCAGTAATAGGGTCCCATTTTTACCCTTTGGGTACGGAACCCTAAAAAGCGCATCGCTGAGGGTGTCGTGTTGGGCTGCCATCCGTCCGGGTTTCCCTGGATTTGTCCTAGTTTGGAGGCCGTCCGGGGGCCGTCAAAGCACGTTAACACCGTAAAGCGATTGTTAGGGTTCCGTACTTCAATCGGAAAAAACGGAACCCTTATAGGATCACTTTGTTTTCCGTCCATCCGTCCGTCTGTCTGTCAAAACCATTTATCTCAAGAACGCGTCGAGTATCGAGTTGAAATTAACTCCTGAGTACGGTTCCTTGAATCTGTGGAAAAATCAAACTTCTGCGTTAATATGAAAAAAAGATACGGCCGTTTATGTCGCAAAAACGTACATTTCGACACTCTCAAGGGAATCAAAATGATAGGGTACTTCCCGATGACCTAGAACTATTAAAGGCAAGTAAAATTGTCACATACTACAAATACTTATAAAAATCTAAAAACTAATACATTTGTAATAAAATCATAAAAAACATAGTCCTTTTCAAAAGTCATTTTTGGAGAACACGGTTGCGTTAAGTTTGCACCTCGTTTGTATGCGGTGCCATACATTTCAGGTACAAACTTGACTCAACCAGGCCAATTAAGATGGGATAGGTAAGTGAAATTTTGTACGGAATCATCGGTGCGCGAGTCAGACTCGCACTTGGGCGGTTTCTTTAGTCTTTATCTGTGTTTGCATTTCTTTCGTGTTGTGGTGTGCAATAAGGAGTATGATTCTATGTATCTACTTACATTATGAAACGTGTGTGGTATGTTAGTCATTACACGCGAGGCTATCTTGCAGTCCGAGTCTTTTGTAAGACAAAGTCTGCCTATAGTGTAATACTACTTCAATTCATTTCTATATTGTTATCATTATCACTTTATTACTATATTACCTATATTATCACTTTATAAAAATAAAATGACTGAAAATTAGTTGTAATGGAACATGTGATTGAAATACGCCAACTTTGCCTCCACAGGGAACTTTGCCCAAAACGCTACTTAAAAAAAAATTGGGCAAGTGCGAGCCCGACTCGCGCATGAAGGGTTCCGTACCTTTACATATATATAATCTATAACAAGTTTGTTGTATGGGAGCCCCCCTTAAATATTTATTTTATTTTATTTTTAGTATTTGTTGTTATAGCGGCAATATAAATACATCATCTGTGAAAATTTCAACTGTCTAGCTATCACCGTTGTTGAGATACAGCCTGGTGACAGACGGACGGACGGACGGACGGACGGACGGACAGCGAAGTCTCAGTAATAGGGTCCCGTTTTTACCCTTTGGGTACGGAACCCTAAAAAGAAACGTTACTGTAGACAATTTCAAGATGATTATGGCAACACTACTATTTTTTGTGGAAAATAGATTATATCTGTGGTATCACTGGGAATCACATTTGCGCGCAACTTCATTCCGTAACGTGTTGGGACTAGTCGAATAAGGTGCGTGATTTAGCGGGCCAATTCTAGGTGAAGTTCTGGTGTATTTTTTACAGAATGGGGAAGCCTCAGGTGAATGTATCTTATTGCTTGTTATAAAATAAGAACTGTGGATCATTTTTATTGTAGTTTGAACTAAAAATACTTATTAAAACCGGAGTTATGATGGTGGGCAATGTTATCCAGTAACTTGCTAACCTATGAATGCCAACATTGCCCAGACTAAAAAAAGGGTTAGGGTTGTCACCTTGTCGTAATTTTACCTGACTGCGTAAATAAAGGAGGGTTATGTATTTAAGGTAAGGTAAATTATATTTCTATTAAGCCGTTGTACTTTTAGCATTAGCTGCATGTCATGTCATGTCATGTCCATAAAACCAAAAAATCTAGAATATTCAATTATGACCATTTTTATTTAGATTATTCTTACGTGAAGTAAAAAAATAACCGCCAAACTATTAGTATCGAATATTAAGCATACATTTTTTCATTTTGATAATGGTATTGGTAAAGATGGTTTACTCAACCAAAAGTGACAACCCTAACAATTTCAAACTGCTTGATTCGGCTTGTATGGAGAAAAACAAAATACCTATGTAACATTGCCCACCCATATTGCACACGTGTTTGTACAGTTAAGACCAAGATATAAAGTAGAACGCCATTATTACCCCAGATTTTATACTGATCCTTATCTTAACGTTGTAGGGGCTATAGTTACGCAAATAATCGATTTGGGCAATGTTTGAAAAAGTTTAGATAACTTTACCCGAGGTGAAAATTAATAAAAAAAATGGTAAAATGTAGATTTAAAAATTGTTTCTCGTAATAAACGCATGCATATCGACGCTGGAACGACTAATTGACTAACGTGCATTTATGAAACTTTACAGTAGAACAAAAACAAAGTATTTTTTTCGGAAAAAAAATCATAACTTTTTTTCTTTTTGTTATACGATAAAATGATGTATTGACGAGTAGAAGATAATTGCGATGAAAATTTAACTATGATTGCTATTTTTCGAAATAACGTGTATTTTAGAAATAAATTGCACGTTAGCCAATCGGCCTCTAATTGCGAAGCGGGAAAAAGGCTTAACCGCCATTTTTAGCATTGCTTTCAGTACGGGTAGTTAACTAAAGTGAATGTTAACTTCAAACATTAAACCATAAAAATGCATAACTAGGCTAGTATTACAAAACTGTAACCGAATAAAAGGCATTACTGAACATTTGCTCCATTAAGCAAGTCATGTATAATATCTTAAGAAACACTTGCACTAAAGTAAATCCTTTCTTTAGTTTTTGTGCCATAATGCAAACTAGAATTAATTGTTAAATTTCCGATATGGAGTCTTGAATTGAGTTTAATTTCTGCAAATCTTCCATTTAAGATTAAAATTCGCTTAATAATAGAACATGGCTTCAATATAGACGGGTAGGATTATTTTAAAGGGCTTAAACTCTTATAAAGAAATAATTTACTATGATCACGTATGGATATCTCCTGCTAGTTCGAAATATATGTCGGGCCGTTCCTGACAAAGTTTATGTTATAAGAAAATCTTATAATAACATTACTTAACCAGAATGGCTATAATTATGTAACAGAATAATATGGAGCATAGAGAAATGGAGCCAATTAAAAAAAACTTGGCTGCACCAGTTTTATGTTCTTCTGAGGTGCACATTGAAATTTTCGTGCACAAGCTTCTTTTCTTTTCATCTCCTATCAAAGTATTAAGCATGATCTTGATAATTTTATTTCGGTTAGTACGAAAGACAGGCATTTTTTGCTATGTCCAGACATTGCCAATAAATTATCTTGACACTAAAAAATAATAATAAGTCCATCAGGTGGCGGGGATGGCCCTCCTTTTTTATGTCATAGGGAGCAAACGTGCAAACGGATCGCCTGATGGAAATCTATAACGGTCGTCCATCGCCCATCGCCCACCTGCAACACCAGAGGAGTTACAAGTGCGCTGCCAGCACTTTCAAGTGGGAGTACGCTCTTTTCTTGAAGGTCATATCGCCCGAAAATACCGCAAGCGACATTTCATTTCACAATGCAGTCGTGCGAGTCAAGAAATTTCTAGTAAAACGCACAGTTGTGGACTGCTAACTATCTAAGTGGTGAGAGCTATATATGTAAGTGATAAAAGATGCAAAGAGAGGCTACATCTCTACGCAGTGCCAAGGAGTCAAGGCGATCTGAAATTCACTGGTAGCCGTCGATACGAGTCACTCTCCGTTGAATGCGATCTAGAGGGAGAAGCTGGTACGGTGGTGGTAAGGTGGACTCAGACCGAACGAGACGCTCTGAATCCGAGGGTCCGTCAGATGCTCACTAAAACATCACTTTTACACATCGCATGGGGCAGCCAACGCTCACCAGTTGATGAGACTGTACATCTTACGTAAGTGTGGATGCCGTGGCTTTTTAAACGCCAAGGATAACTGCCAGGTGTACAGTCTTAGGAAGTATTTTCTAAACAACGAGTGTGCAATTTATCGCGATGTAGTAGCAGTTGACAAACGCCTCACCGCTCTCTCCTTGACAAACGAAAACTGGCGCAGACCAAAGGTGCTTCACATCGATGACCGCAGCTATGTATGGAAGAGCAGGGAGCTATACGGATGGTTCTACAAGGCCCGGGGCCTGATGTAGATCCGCTCGCGTCAATGAACTGGCTACGCTTTGGTTCGGCTGTTTTCTACGGGGAAACCGAAGGTTTTGTCTGTGCAATTGCGGACGAAGTAATGATGATGAACAACTACCGGAGATATATCCTGAAGGACGGTACGGTCGACATTTGTCGGGCATCCCGCCGTCACATCTTGCTAAACAGCGAGTGCTTACACAGACATAACCAAGTAGCCAGGATCATTCACCAGCAATTTGCTCTTCGATACGGTCTTGTGGGGTCTGAGGTGCCATACTAAAAGTATGCACCGATGAAAGTTCTCGAGACAGGTCGTGCCACGCTCTAGTGGGATTGATCTATCACCACAGACAGGACTATATTGTAGCCAACAAGCCTGATATCGTGTTGGTAGATCGATCCAAGCACCAGACAGTACTCGTCGACATCACCATCCCGCATGACGAGAACCACCTGGGCTTTGCCCCGCTGCTAGCGGCACCCTAGGTTAATATAAAGTATATTTGTCATTTATTTTGTATATTTTACTTTGGTATAAATATATAAAAAGTAAAATTATTTTGTATATTTAATATACCATTTGTACAATTGTTGTATGAAAAACCTGTCGAAAGAAATGTGTAATGAGTGAATAAGTGGCAAAACTTTATTAATTACACCCCTATATTTGCACAAGTAAGACGGTAGGGACTTACACCCCCGCAACATGCACGCGTAGAAATAACGACCATCGGACGCGTTAATAAAACTCAATACTGCCTACTCACATGTGCTTGTGCACGGTTCGTTTGTTAAAAATAATATTTACAAAAAGGCGGCTTGCCAATTATTTACCTATTTTGTGAATAAATATCATAATAAACATTTATTTAAACTTAAGTGTGTCTTCGTTAATTCACGCAGTCAAAACAGTTTAATGTAATTAACACTATTTAAAACTAACCCGATATTCACGAAAAGTAAATAGGACTCTCGATCAGCAAAATTTGGCACGAAAGTCGACACATCCTTCCTCGAGTAGCTTTGACCGACGACTAACGAGCCGGACCTCTCCTAAGTTCTTGAAAATTTTTTCGCTTACCCGCAGTATTTTGTTTTTATGGAGCCCAGAATGAAACGGTTAAACTTCGGATATAACATTATAATTTTGTAGACTATTAGCGTAAATACCATAAACTTGTGCTTCACCAGTTGAGATAAACAGCTAACGTGCAATACCCATGTATCACGATTTTAGAAAAAGGTCTAACCTCCACTAAAAGCTTTTTTTTGACCCCAGCAAAATGGTTATTTAGCCAACGGGAATGAAATTTCCGAAAACAAAAACCGCTAAAGGCAAAAAAATATTTTACGTTTTAACTAACAGGCATTTTTTTTAAATCTCGACAAAATGCTGGCTCTTTAGGCAAAAGTTTTTTAGTAAATCTACTTTTTCTGAATTGCTAACAAGCCAAAAAAGTCCTCCGATCGAGCTCAAACCCGGCTCATTAGACGCAGAAAAATTCGCTGATTTCAACGGTGTATATAACTCCATTTGCCCAAAAATGGCTCGTTAGTCAATTAGTCATTCCAGCGTCGAATGAATACGATGGATGCGTTAGACAACAAAAAACTTTATCCCGTCATAGAAAAAATGAGAGAAATTCGGGTTTTTACGAAAAAAGCGGGCAAAGTTGGCATGTTTCACGGTATTAAGATTAGCATAGATTATTATTATAAATTGAGATTAATAGTTATTTGTGCAACAAAAGAGCAAAGTTGTTTTTTGTTACGAGTGCTGATTTTGAGTCCCGAGCAAGCGAAGGATTCTACGTTTGAATCACGAGCGTAGCGAGTGATTCTATGTTAGAATCCTGAGTGTAGCGAGGGACTCAACAGCACGAGATGCAAAAAACTTTGCTCTCGTGTAGCACACACAACTTTTCACCTCATCAGCGAGAACATATTCGATATTTTGTGCTTTTTCTTCCAACGTATGTTTATAGTCTTTGTTGCCGATTTCAATAATATTATTAATCAGAAAATAGATAAGTGCTGCTTAAAAAGGAATAACAATATAATTTAATTGAAATTATAATCAACCAACCAACACGGTTATTGTCATTATTTGATCAAATTGGAAGATTTAGCAGATACATGACGTGTTTATTTATAAATACATATTATATTACGAGAATTTGTTTATAAATTGATTAATATTTTTACTCCTAAAACACCAAACAAAATAAATGCAAAAGAAAATAACAATTACAATATGAACTCGATATTTTTTAAGGTACGTTTCGAATATGCATCTATGATAAATGGTGAAATAATAAATTATTATTATATTTACAATAAGTAATAAGTTGAAATATCTTATTTTATTTGAGCAATGATCTATTGTTTTATATTAAAGGCACAATAATTTTAATATTCGGTCGTTAAATAAAAATATAATAAAGAAAAAAAAAATACGTTGCAATTAAAACTTTTTCGGGTGTTTTTAATGAATGTTTTGGTATATCGCGTATCCGAACTGTTCTCGATCGAGGTCGGATTCGAAAATCGAATTTCAAATTGACAAGTTTCTATCCCTCTCTTTTATATACATATGAAAGAAACAGAGTGCATCGAGATTCAAATGATTAGAATTTTATAATTAACCTTTGGCTGAAGAATGACAATTCGTGGTCAGATATTGAAAAAATTAAAAAGCTACTTTCTACTCACGCTCGAAACAAAATCGCATTTTGTTCACTGTTATCTGACAGCAAAATCGCCATGTTTGAGCTGGTGAGGTGAAAAATATTGTACGCATCTCGGCAGGACATAATGTACTGGTAAACTTTATCCGGAATTCTAAGACCAAATTCTGTCAAACTGTGACAAGTGAAAACCGAACTTAAATTTATGCGCATGCGATTGTTCGTACCTTGTGACAAAGTGGCTTCACTAAACTATAACTAGGTAACACCTGTGATGTTAACTCATGGCCATGCAATAAATTGATTGATTGATTATAATTGATTGATTAATTACTAGCATAGAGGCATTCTATCTTCGTCCTCCGGGTAGGCAAGCACTTGTGACTCCTCTGGTGTTGCAGGTGTTTATGGGCGACGGTAATCGCTTTCCATCAGGCGATACGTTTGCTCGTTTGCCACCCTATGACATAAAAAAAAAAAAACTAGATCTGTACGACACATATTATATCGACAATTTGCTTGACTGTCGATGCTGGTCTAGCATAGTTTGACCTGTCACCTGGAACACACCTCTGCAACGTGTGTCTAATTATACTAAAGATAGAAATGCGCGATTTAATGCGAATTTTCAGAATGACACTTTTGTACAATAGGCTGTAAAGTTCGTTATATATTTAAATATTTAAAACAGCGTGAAAACACATTTTCGGCTCACTAAGTTTCACTTATACACATGTGTTTTTTTTTTTTTTTTTTTTTAATATCCTGCACTCATTCCACCCTGTGTAGAAGCCGTGATCGTGAGGTAGGTTTTCCTAAGTTGAAAAAAGCGCCATCTCGTGGGCATTCACTGAAGTTACAGCAAAACTCTGTAAGTTTGTTTTCATAGCATACAAACTCTTGGGATATTTGAAAATATGAAATTACTTAAAATGATTTTTTAAGTAATTTCATAAAACTTTTTTCATGAGTCATATACTCCTTATACTAAAGCCTACCTTAAATATTCCATTAATTTTAAAAGGGTAGTAATATGGCAATAATTTGAATAAGAGGCATATGAGATTACTTTTAACGAAAAATTGACGATTGGAATCCCGAAAATTGGCCTTCTAATTTAGATAAAATTAAATATGCAAATTAGATCAGAGTAAAATGTACGATAAAAACTTACCAGTCTAATAATAATAATTGGGACATGGAATATTATAAACTGGAAGGCTGATTTGATTACGATATTCATAGGTATCAGGATTCTATAAAAGAAGACCTTTGCGTGTGATCTTCTGTAAAATTAATTTTACGCCTAAAACATTTACTCCAGACATGAAAGTCTTTAACAACAAAGGCTTTTTGATCTCTCAAACAATGGCTACAATATCAATGGAAGTACAGTCGACATTAAAAGTAGCTGTCAGTATTAGGACACAAGCCAGAAGCAAAATTGACAGCTGGGCGATTAAAAAAAACACGAATCCCTGTTTGTTCCAGAACTTGTCGTTTTTGTTAAATTTAACGGACACAATTGGGACACTTTTTTATTAGGGTTCCGTACCCTAAGGGTAAAAACGATTACTGAGACTTCGCTGTCCGTCCTTCCGTCCGTCTGTCACCAGGCTCTATCTCAAGAACGGTGATAGCTAGACAGTTGAAATTTTCACAAATGATGTATTTCTATTACCGCTATAACAACAAACACTAAAAATAAAATAAAACAAATATTTAAGGGGGGCTCCCATAGAACAAACAGGATTGGTTACGTTAACTTTGCACCTCATTTGTATGGAGCGCTATACATACCAGGTGCAAACTTAACTTAACCACTTAAGGATGGAATGTGTTTGTACGGAACCTACGGTGCGTGAGTCCGACTCGCACTTGACCGGTTTTTTTCCATTACGTTACGTTTGAATATGCACTTTTCTTTATTTTCTCGAGCGTTACGTATTCGAAACTAAAATTCCCATACAAATTTTGGGATGCTTTTTTTTTATTCTTGATATTGAAAATGTCATCGATTTTGAGTGGGATGAATTCAAAAATGTCAAGTTCTGGAAGAAACAGGGTTTCGGGGTTTTTTTTTTAAAACGCTCAAATACTTTGATGCTGACATTACGTCTTAGAGCACAGCCCGAGACAAAAGAACAAATTAGGTAAATCAATTCTCACCAGCACAAAATCATTATCAAAACCCGACAATCCTTGCGCACACTTCACTAACACTGGTTTATAAGTCACACACGAGTAAATCTACGACACTGCCAGTCAAATCATCGCAGCCCGGTAGCGGTTCCAACCAACTTTCAAAATTTATTCGTAACAATAGCCAACTTGGGGAATAATCAAAAACATTTGAAACTCGATAAATTATGCATACAAAGTCATGATTGTTTCACTTTTTTTTCACAAAGGCTTCCACGGCAGGAGGGGGAGGGGGGAGTGTGAAGAAATGTTATTTTTTTTTTAATTTGAAGTATTCGGCGCGCTTGGGGCGGCACGGTGGTTTTAACTGAACCCCGTTGCAAACCTTGCGTGTTGGTACACCCACCGCCCGCCTCGACTTGGCAGGCGTAGCCAACCTTTTTAAATCATTGAAATATAAATAAAACTCATTTATTTCGGGTCACTTTAACTCATTTATGCACATTATGATATACATGAGATTAAAATAATTACAATTTATTATTATAAATTCCTTTAAATCACGTTAAAATAAATATTTCAAGACTTATAACAAGTAGCGGACAGAAATCGGACGTAGGTAGGTAGTTAAAGGTTAAAGAAATATTGTTCAATGCCAAAACGTTATTTGCAATTGAATTTTTCTCAGTATTTCTTGTATTTCTAACTTTATATCAATAGTAATTCTCTAGGAATTCAATAACTGATCTTAGTACTAGTACTATATTTTATTTTCCCTGCATTCTATTTCTACACACGCTTGACTGTCTTTTTTTTTTTTTACTGTATATCGGAATACTGTTTATTTTGACTGTCAAAAAATACTTGACTATAAATACTTTGCAAAAATCCTTGGTACGGCCGGCACGGCTTATTCAAAACTTGCGTTCGATAGCAAAGAGATTTGCCTACCCATATTTGAGGCATTGTGCTGATATGCATGTTTCTACGAGGACCTATTATATGTTTGTAATGAAGCAAAAAAAATATGGCTCAGGCAGGCTTCGAGCCTGCGTCTCGAACGGCTTTCCGGGCCAACACAGGCGTCCTATCTATCGCACCGCTGAACCTGACGCGAGAGCCATTGAATTTTTCAATCAGTTGTTTCTGCATGCCTTAGGGTGGCATCGTAGCGCCATCTAACGTAAAGATTTGAACTTCATGATCAGCATCATCGTCTCAAATTATGTTGAGAATCGATAGTAACGATGTGCTACACCCAAACTAATTGTTTTATTAAAGCAGTAACGTCTGGTTCCCCTTCGTTAGCCCGAAAATCTTTCATCCTAATTTCATTGGCCTTAATTTTGGTAACCCGAAAATCACTAACCCGAATTTTCATTCATCCTAATTAATGAATAGCCCTAATTCCAGGATTCCGAATTTTCATAATGGCTTATTACTTAATGCCGAATTCTCACTACTACGACTACTAAAATGACATATAACACCTAATAATGCTAAAACCTAAATATCTATAAAACTAAGTAAGCCTTTAATGGATAATTTGTCGGGATTGCTAGACTGTACATGGGAATCTTTTGACGCTTCGCTCGCTCCGCTATACGTGGTCACAATACAAACCTAACCTAATCTACAATTTTGGGGTTCAGCCGACTCGATATTTGTCCGGTTTTCCACTTTTCTTTTAACGAAAAAAATAGGTCAACAATCTTTAGTACTATTGACATTTAGTGTATGAATGTAATTATTAGGTCTAATAATCATTAGGTGTGGTAATTATTAGGTTATTTGATATTAGTATTGTTGACAATTAGTACAAATCATTAAGTATTATAGTATTGAATTATTAGGTCTAACAACTAATAAATATAAAAATTAGGTGAAATTACATTAGGGCTAATGAAAATAAGAGCTAACGTTGATAGGTGTAATAATATTAGTACTTGCGTAATTAGGCCAAGTAGGCGAGTAGCAACGTCTGCTAGCGTAAGCCAAATGTTTACAATGAAGCGAAAAATTATAAAAAAATATTTATTTTAATATTTCGCTTCATTGTAAACATTTAATTTACGCTAACAGATTTGCTGACCTATTTATAAGTGTATCCACTGCTTAAATTCTTCTAGGAACATAACATAACCCTAATATAATATTTATTGTAATACGCAAATATTAACATAGCTAAACTACTAACCATAACTATGAGTCTGTAAATTTTACTCGAAATAAACGATTTATTATTTCATAAAGTATAACCTAAAGAATCACTTTGCTAAAAAGAAAACGAAATTCACAGGACCTTCTTGAAACTATTGATTGCTTTTAAACTTCCGAACAGTTGGCGACGCCTGTCATGACGAACGTCAGGCAGTTAGTAATATGACATCTACTGCGGCACTCGCGTGGTCACAGCATGGCCACTTTGACCTTGACATAAGTCATTAAGAACCAGATAAGGACCTTAATTCTATAGAACTGCCGTATCTTCAGTTCAGGAATATCGCGGGCTTATCACAAAATAAATTTATTTATTTTATCTTTATTTGATTGTACATTACAAAATAGTACAAAAAGCTGACTTAAGAGGGCACCAACGCGTTGGCTAGCTATCTCTTTCACTGTGCGTAAGCGTGAGCGAGATGGAAATGGATGGAATCATGTTTTTTGAGTTGTGTCTAATCTTGTGCATTTTATATTGAAAATAGTTTTACAGTTTTTGAGAACTTATAATTGTGCATATATTAAGCTAAAAAACATTGGTAAAAACGAAAGGGTTTTGAAGATCCAACCGAAAATATCTAAAAAAAGGGTTATGTTTGAGAGATAAAAGTATCGAGAAAATTGTTACCAATCGTGTTTTCACGTTGACAAGATTGAAGGAAAAATGTTTGTTTCTTATTTCCAAGGGACAGATTTTTAATCACTATGGATGTTGAGATCTAGGATCATTCACCTGACGAATTATGCATGGGTGGGCTCTTAATGCCGCAAAGTAATGTCTATTAGTCATCCATTGTCAGAGACTAAAAATTGGTGTAGACAAGGTGGTTAAAGGGTTCTATTTTGACTCCTAGAATTATTTTTCGTCGAATATTTCATTTCGCCGAAAAATTATTTCGTAGAAAGTACTTTCATTGCAACCATAAAATATTTGAGATTGTTATAGAACAAACCTAACCTAACCTAACAAAGAAGAAGACCTCCTCCACTTAGTTCTAGAATGTAATAGTAGAACCAAGGGTAGAAAGTGACCCATTGCACCCGAGATATTTCTGGCGCTCGAACGAATTGAGAGCGCCAATAGTTCGAGGGTGAAATGGGTAATTTCACCCGAGTTAAACACTCTACTTTTCATTTCGACTGCGAGGAAAATAAAATACTACACGCACATATGTGTCATGAGTGAGTTATATTAATGTCCATGTCATTTTTAACAAATAATCAATCAAAGACACGGTATTTATATTTAATCTCGTGTTCCCGCTTTTTCTACTGCAAACTTTCATTATTCTTATTTTTGAAAAAAATAACTGAAGATATTACTACTGCCAACATTTAAAAAGTAAAAAAATTGGGCAAGTGCGAGTCCGACTCGCGCATGAAGGGTTCCGTACCTATATATATGTATATATAGGTATAACAAGTTTGTTGTATGGGAGCCCCCCTTAAATATTTATTTTATTTCATTTTTAGTATTTGTTGTTATAGCGGCAATAGAAATACATCATCTGTGAAAATTTCAAGTGTCTAGCTATCACCGTTCTTGAGATACAGCCTGGTGACAGACGGACGGATGGACGGACGGACGGACGGACGGACGGATGGACGGACGGACGGACGGACAGCGAAGTCTCAGTAATAGGGTCCCGTTTTTACCCTTTGGGTACGGAACCCTAAATAATTGGGCAAGTGCGAGCCTGACTCGCGCATGTAGGGTTCCGTACCTATACATATATATAATCTATAACAAGTTTGTTGTATGGGAGCCCCCCTTAAATATTTATTTTATTTTATTTTTAGTATTTGTTGTTATAGCGGCAATAGAAATACATCATCTGTGAAAATTTCAACTGTCTAGCTATCACTGTTGTTGAGATACAGCCTGGTGACAGACGGACGGACGGACGGACGGACGGACGGACGGACGGACGGACGGACGGACGGACGGACGGACGGACGGACGGACGGACGGACGGCGAAGTCTCAGTAATAGGGTCCCGTTTTTACCCTTTGGGTACGGAACCCTAAAAAAACAATCCAATGGTTTCAATTGTATTTTTTAAATAAATGTACGATCTATCAATAAATGTGGGACGGAATTATATGTATGTATTATGAATATTAGGCAAATTTATTTTTATTAATTAAATATAAATATTTTTTTATTTTATAAAAATAGATATAAATAAATTAAGCTTGCCTATATCTAACCTTTGGAGACCTTTTTTGGCCACTTACCACGGCCGACTAGATTGTACCTAATTTAGTTGGTCACGCCGTGCATCTAGAAGGCAATTATCTTTGACTCCGTGGCAATTAAAAAAATATTACTTTCCACCCTAGGGATGGAAAATTCATTATACACTCACTGAACCTAAGATTTGAGTATTATAAAAATAATCTTTAAGTACCAATCCCAATGTTTAATGTAACACCTAAAGTTTAAGTAACATTGTAATTATTTTTAAGCCGACTTAATCATAAGATGTATGGGTTAGAAAATAAATATAAAAAAAAAGCCCAACCTA
The DNA here is from genome assembly GCA_932273695.1 of Apotomis betuletana. Taxonomy (NCBI): domain Eukaryota; kingdom Metazoa; phylum Arthropoda; class Insecta; order Lepidoptera; family Tortricidae; genus Apotomis; species Apotomis betuletana. The sequence goes on along the minus strand of OW026303.1, from coordinate 3,692,777 downwards.
ACCTAATCAATAGGATGATATTTGCAAGAATTATAAAAAATGTATGAGTACAGAGGAGGAAAAATTCAGCAAAATGAAATATTCGACGAAATACGTTTCTAGATGGCAGACGCCGGAAAAGAAGGGCTTGCCGGGTGAGTGCCTATAGACGGCCGACCGTAAGGAGGCCGGGTAGTAATACGAAGCCGGCAAGCCCTTTTCACGGCCAAGGCATGTATAGTGCTTTTCTCGAACATAATGCAATGAAATAAAAAAATACAACACTCAAAAAAAAAACAGCTGTTTAGCCTGTTCATACAGAAAAGCCATGTTTAAAAAAAAAATTATTTCGAAGTCTGTTGCTTTATGACATTTCATTGCATGTTTGAGAAAATGCACAATTAGAACTATTAATCCTCGGCCGCATTTCTTTTGCATGAGCAGATAATATACCATTTGCATGTGCTGTTCTTGACATTAAGTCACGACTCATGAGTTCATGAGTGTTAGAAGTACTTATAACTTTTTAATGTTATGAGTAATGACGAGTTTATTTTCCAGATTGCAACCTTAATTTGCATGCACATTCTTTTTTTTTTTTTACATACAGACTGACCGGCCATTGACCTCAGTATCACCTGATGGAAAGTGACTACGGGGTCGAGGATGTAGCTCGCCGGTTCAGAGTGAATAGGCTATATTCACTTTTACCTTGAAGATACCTAAATTATATTTTTTTGGAAATACACACGATGGGAGCGAGTTCCATTCCTTAGCGGTTCGCATTAGAAATGATGAAGCAAATCGCTTCGTGCGAATGAGTGGTAAACTGACAACATAAGGGTGAAATCGCTCCCCTCTCGCCTGGGCCGATGTGTGCGGGATGTGGCCGCAACTTCGTTCTTGTTGATCGTTTTCTTTACCATAGTTGGGTAAAAAGTATCTTATATCCATCGATGGATGTTATCGAGGGATACCAAAATTTATTTGTCCAGCCATTTAGGCGTGGTGAGAGGACAAAGAAATTTAGGCCCAAAGAAATTTAGGCGCCAGGCTGGCACGGCGCCGTGAGCCTATACAAAGCAAAAGACGATCGCGCTATTAGAATTTTTTTCTGAAATCATGACCCCTCCATACAAAACAGATTTCCTTTTTTTTATACTACGACTGTGACAAACAAGCATGCGGCACGCCAGATGTTAAGCGGTTACCGCCGCCTATGGAAGCTTGCGACGTCAGGAGCATCACACGCGCGTCCACGTCACATGCCCTATAAGAACCTTAAATAGGTTCTTATAGGGCATGTGACGTCCACCCGTCCCGTCCACCTCCCCTCATGAACCGCATACTGTAGCCCCCGGGGAAAGCCTCGGCAGGGAGCTCAGTCCACATGCGGAACGTTCGCGGTAGGAAGTTCCTCTGGAACGGGACAGTTCTTGACCATTTAGCGTCCAGTGTGTGAGGATGAACAGCCTGCCGATGGCGAGCAGTGCGATGGCAGAAAGTAGCCGTGGGCATCATGTCAAACAATTCCTTAGAACAATACAAATCAATTTGATAATATTATAGATATTAAGCTGATACAGATATCTTTATCAACTTGTTACGCTACCCCGAGAAATACGAGCATTCTGACAATTTTACTATCAAATTAGTTGACTGCCACTCCACAAAGGTTCCCTGGAAGAAATCGCTCTTTAACGATAAGACCGCCTGTTATCCCTCTAATTGTAATTCCATGCGGTGCATTTCTCCTGTATGTTTTATGAGGTACCTATACAATTAAGAGTATTTGTGTTGTGTTGTGTTGTGTTGTATTATATTGCATTGTGTTGTATTATGTTGTATTATATTGCAATGTATTGTATTGTATTTGTATTGCATTGCCTTGCACTGTGAGTTAGAAATGAGTCTGTCACGTAGGTATACAATACATACCTTATTTGAAGAGCTTTTAGTTAACTGGTAAATACTAAAGAGCCAAATCCAAGTTGAGTTGGTTGAAAGTTTCTGCTAGGACTTGAGAGATACTAAAATGTTAAAAATGCATTTAACTCCGTAAACCGCGGTATCAGTAGACAGAAATACAAAAATGATAAATAGTTTTACTGAAACAAACATTCTCCACTTTGTTTCATCTGTAATGCTTATTGTATATCCCGGTATTTTTAATAAAACGCCTTGGAACGTAAAAAATCCAGATTATGATGTTATCGAAACATTTATGAAAGAGTCTAAGAGCTGCTAAAGCTTGTGTTTAGGGTTCCGTACCCAAAGGGTAAAAACGGAACCCTACTACTAAGACTATGGGGAATAGTCGTATAGGAAAATCAAGGAATTGGCTATAGATAGGGATAGATGGAGCGACAGCAAACACAATTTTATACGTAAACTATAACTCATGGGCATCCGCGGCCAGTTTTTAAACCTAATTTCCAGCTACCTGTATGGCAGAGAACAACGCGTAAACTAAATAACTGTACCTACAGCTCTGACGTGCCCACCACCCGCTATGGAATCCCTCAGGGAAGTGTCTTATCTCCGACCCTTTTCCTTGCATACATAAATGACCTTACAGATCTGCAGCTTCCCAATGGTCAAGTCAAGTCATTTCATATGCAGATGACACAGCGCTTCTATTCCACGGTGATAGTTGGGAGGAGACATACGCCAGCGCTGAGGCCGGCCTCTCAAAAGTAGTAACATGGTTACAAACTAATTTACTAACATTGAATACCAACAAAACTAACTATATAACATTCTCCATTCTAAATTCTACACAACCTGACAAAACAAAATTTACATTAAAAGCCCACTCCTGTGAAAATATTTACACTAACACCTGCTCTTGCCCAAATCTCAACCATGTTACAAGCACTAAATACTTGGGTATCCATATTGATCGGCAGCTCTCGTGGACTCAACATATACCTAGAAATTACAGCTAAGCGAACTAGGAAGCTAATATGGTTATTTAAATACCTGAGACATATTTCTGACAAAGAACTATTAATATACATCTATAAAACTCTTGTTTAATCTGTCGTTCTATAATGCTTACCAGTATGGGGTGGGACACATAAGACTAAGGTATTGGTTCTCGAAAGGGCACAACGATCAATTCTTAAAGTTCTCTTAGGTAGGAATATCCTCATGGCACAAGGGATGTTTATGTTGAAGCAGACGTACTCACGGTAAGGCAGCTATATATATTAAATTGTATCCTAAGAGTTCATAAAAATACTAAACCGGATAGTAGATTAATAAATAAACAAAATCCTATCTCTGTAATCAGGCAATCACATTTAGGTAGAACAAAGTTTGCTAAAAGACAATTTAGTGCAGCATCGATTCATCTCTATAATAAAATAAACAGAACAACTACGATCTACAACAAGTCATATGGAGAATGTAAAAATCAAATCACGTTATGGTTAAAAATTGGGCAAGTGCGAGCCCGACTCGCGCATGAAGGGTTCCGTACCTATACATATATATAATCTATAACAAGTTTGTTGTATGAGAACCCCCCTTAAATATTTATTTTATTTTATTTTTAGTATTTGTTGTTATAGCGGCAATAGAAATACATCATCTGTGAAAATTTCAACTGTCTAGCTATCACCGTTGTTGAGATACAGCCTGGTGACAGACGGACGGACGGACGGACAGCGAAGTCTCAGTAATAGGGTCCCGTTTTTACCCTTTGGGTACGGAACCCTAAAAACTAAAGATTACGAGGAAACAGAACTAATTATGCAATGATAACTAGGTCAATATACATTGAAAACGTTTCTTATGCATAGGTACCTATACCACACACACACACACACAGGTATTCATACGGACTCGCATGCACACAGACATACACATTTAAAAATAAGTTGCAACTTAAACCATATGTTAATTTGTCTAATAAGTAGGTTCTAATGGAGACACTGATAACTGTATATTTGTAAGCAAATATAAACCTTACTGCATTGAGATATATGGGTGTATAGTGGACTGTGTTTTCGTTCGTATATGTTAATAGACTAGCTAAATATAATTATATAGTAATAAAAATATATATACATATCTACCCACTAAATCAATTAAGTATAATACAGCAAACAAATATATTTAAACTTCAACCATATCCCACATATGTAAATAGTGTTGATTCACCAATTTTTCCATCTAGATTTAAAAAAACTTTTAATAAAACTTTTCTTAATGTTAACTATTAAATAAAACCTGGAGTCAACCTGGAGTGAAAGAACGAATACCTCCTGTCAAACTGTCAACAACGTGTCTAAACGTAAAAATTATGTAAATTATTTTTAATGTGCATTTTCTTAAAATAAATACGTAAATAGATATGTCGATAAGTAATTGAATACTGGATATAGTATTTTATCGTTTATCAGTGTACAAATGCTATAATCCTGAGAATAGTGAAAAATGCAGGGCTGTCAGAATCAAACTGGAATCATTTTTGACAACAGATTTGAAAACGCGATATTTACAACGACGGTCATAATTTAATACGAAAGGGGCTCCCACCTTGATCCGCCTTTATTGCTACCTTCTTGAACTCACCAATACGGCGAAACTCAACTGCAGAAGACCAGTTTTGACTCTAGTTTAGAAGTTGTCACATTCCCATCTGCGTGCTACGCGTGTATTGTGAATCGTCCCAAGCCCGGCCGCCACTTCTCTCCTGTGTTGGAGTTGGAACAAGATATATTAGCGGCGCAGCGCCGAGCAACAGTGGCCTCCGCAGCACCGTATCGTGCGACGACTTCATTTGCGTTATTTGTTTCATGTTTTTGTTTCCCTTTTGTTATGTGTTTTAGTGTATATAAATTCATACGTTGTAATAATGAGTGACCCCTCTCTCCCTACGCGGTTCATGTGCCCCCACTGTACAATTTCATATCGCTCCTTTACAGCTCATGGACTTAAAGTACACACTGGGCGCATGCACAAGGATGTGTCCCGTGCAATGCGGCCTCCTGGCCCCACACAATCTGATTTTTCGGCATCACAACAAGCACTCAGTGGCACTGTAGGCTTAGATGACCTGGCTTCTCTTAAACAATCTGTGCCAGTGCTGCGTCATATCCCAAAAGGAGCACGAAACCTGGCGGCCGGAAAAATGAGCGAACTCATCGATATATGCATTGAGTCCAACGGGACAGCCGAGTGGTTTGCTCTTCTTTCTTTTGCATATTCCGCTTTCAGGGCGCCTGAACAATCAGGCTCAGGTAACCTTACCACGAAGGTAAAAAGGAATATCGTTTTATCCGGATTTGATGATTATTTAAGTAGCCTTCAGCTAGAGCCGGGTTCCCCGAGACAACCCTCAGTTCTTAGGACTATACAATCTAACGTTTTTGAAGGTGATCTTAGAGGTGCCATGCGAATCCTTATGTCAGATGACGGTGTCGCACCGTCAAACCCTGAAACTCTCGCAACTTTACAATCAAAGCACCCGCCTCCTTCCCGACCTTTAGTGCTCCCGCCCGAGCCTGACAGATCCGTTTCTGCACTAGAAGTAAAGGCAGAAGATGTTGCGCAGGCACTTAGTACATTTTACAACGGGTCCGCAGCTGGCTTAGATGGTTTACGCCCAGCCCATTTGAAAGAGCTTACATCCGCATCGGCTGGTGACAACGGTTTCCGGTTGCTCGAGTGCTTGTCAAAGCTATGCAACTTCCTCCTTAGCGGTCAATTAAATATTGCAATTTGCCCCTATATTTACGGAGCGTCTCTGTGCGCGTTATCGAAGAAGGACGGAGGGATTAGACCCATTGCGGTAGGTAGTACGCTCCGTCGCTTAACCGCCAAACTCGGGTGTTATGCTGTGAGAGAGGAAATGGCCGCTTACCTCGGGCCTCACCAACTAGGGTTCGGTACAAAATTAGGTTGTGAGGCTGCTATCCACGCTACAAGAGCATTCTCGATGGATCAAAGGAACGCTGACTGTGTTATCGTTAAGCTCGATATTAAAAATGATTTTAATTCAATCGAACGCGACGTTCTGTTGAGTGAGGTCAGAGATAAGGTGCCGTCCCTATATCCTTTTCTGTTTCAAGTCTACTCGTCTCCCTCCAATCTCTTTTATAACAATTCCCTTATCCTTTCCCAGGTCGGCGCACAGCAGGGGGATCCGCTTGGTCCTCTGACTCAGCTTAGCAATCCAAAAAGTTATATTAGGACTTCAGTCCCCCCTGAATGTCTGGTATTTGGATGACGGCACCCTCGGTGGAAAACCGGAGACGGTGGAGCAAGATCTGCTTACTCTCCTTCCGCGTTTTAAAGAGCTAGGACTTGAGGTTAATTTTAAAAAATGTGAATATTTCTCCTGCAGCGCCAATTCCAGACCTTCATTTCCCACATTCAGTGCCTTACTTCCTGGGCTCAAAGAGCTATCAATTCAAACTTTCAATCTTTTGGGGTCTCCTATATTTCCAGATGCTATTCCTGAAGCCTTTGAAGTAAGAAGGCAACTTCTCCTCAATACTAAAGACAGGCTCAAAAATCTTTCAGCACACATTGCCTTGACTTTGCTTCGGTTTTGTTTTGCAGTTCCGAAAGTTACATATTTTTTGCGCACTGTACCTGTGTGGCTGCACCCTGTTCATCTTGATTCGTTTGACAGCGTGTTGAAGGAGACGGTTGAGTGTTTGCTTAATGTGTCGCTCAACGCAAATCAATGGGACCTGGCGGCTCTTCCTATCCGCAATGGTGGACTGGGTTTACGACGTGCACGCGATATGATTTATCCCGCCTTCTTGGCATCGACATACGGGGTTGTTGACCTTGTCACTGATATTTGCTCATTAGATGGTGGCAGAGTAAATATACCCTACGCTTCTGATGCGGTCTTGGCATGGTCGGCCCTCAACCCAAGCGCGGATGTGCCCGAGAACCCGGTTCGTCAACGCTCATGGGACGACGTAGGGGTAAAGCGGGTGTTTGATGCTCTCAGAGAAGAAGCCGTGGGTGTAGATAGAGCGAGACTCAACGCCGTGTCGAGGCCGGAATCTGGAGCATGGCTTCACGCACTTCCTTCACCTCATCTGGGTACCTTGCTCGACAACGACTCTTTGCGGGTGGCCGTGGCTTTCCGCTTGGGCTGCGATGTTTGTGAACCTCATGTATGCATCTGCGGCACCATGGTGGAGAGCAACGGTCACCACGCATTGAGTTGTTGTCGGTGTGCTGGGAGATTCTCTCGCCACTACGCCCTAAATGACATTGTCCGGAGAGCCCTAATTTCGGCAAATGTTCCTTGCGTGCTGGAGCCCTCAGGCCTTAGCCGGACGGATGGGAAAAGGCCGGATGGTATGACCTTGGTGCCTTGGCAGAAAGGTAAGTGCCTACTGTGGGACGCCACATGCGTCAGCACTTTTGCAGCTTCACACCTTGGTCATACCACCAGGTCAGCTGGCGCAGCAGCGGAAGTGGCGGCAAATAGGAAGCGTGAGAAATACTCCGCTCTCACCAATTACCTGTTTGTCCCACTCGCGGTGGAAACTACCGGTGTTTGGAGCTCCGATGCACTAAAGTTCCTGAGGGAAGTGGAGCCTCGGTTACGAGAGAGAGGCCATGACGCCCGTTCCGAGTCGTTCTTGGTGCAGAGGCTGTCCATCGCGGTTCAGCGCGGTAACGCGGCGAGCGTGTTGGGCACTTTTGCACCGGGAACGATTCGGGGCGGGCTTTTTGATTAGATAATATTTAGGTTTAGTTATTAGTTTTATTGTTTAATTTAATTTATTGTTATATTTGATTAAATGTTTTTAAATTTAAATAAAACAGGTTTCACGGATTTGAGACACATACCCAGATGTTGCAATACAAGTATACTTAAAAGGAGGATTCGTCATTTTGTTGTAAAACTTACAGTTAACAATAAATGATTTTGATTTTGATTTTTGATACTACATCAGCTACACCGACAGGATTTCGACTTAAATGTATGATAATTACTAAGACTCCACGGTCTTGTCCGTCTGTCTGTCACCAGGCTGTATCTCATGAACCGTGATAGCTAGACAATTGAATATGTTGCCGCTATAACAACACATAATAAAAACAGAATAGATAAATATTCAACTGGGGCTCCCATACAACGAACTTGAGCGGTTGGGTTAACTTTGCACCTCATTTGTGGATATAAAGTAATGATAGTATGGCAATTTTACTAGATTTATTTCTTTGCTCTATGAATTGTCAATTTTTTTTAACCAAGCAGTTTAATATTATCAAATACAGGATAAAAAATAAAATATTACCACATTTTAACATTTTCTACATCGATATACAGGGTGGAACATATCGAGGGACTTTTAAGCAAACAGGGAATTGTTCAGACTGAGTACTTCATTGTTCACCCATGAACTATGTCAACATTTCTATCCATTTTTGAGATACAGTTTGTTAAACATTAGTGTAAAAATAAAGTTTAAATAAATAAATAAATAAAATAATTCATTTAAAATTTCCTTGTTCTAAAAGATCGTAGGTGACGAATAATTGGTCACAGCGCAGAAAATTTTACAGTCGGACTAGTCGTGTGTATTTCCAAAAAAATATAATTTAGGTATCTTCAAGGTAAGAGTGAATAGGCTATTACTGAACCGGCGAGCTACATCCTCGACCCCGTACTCACTTTCCATCAGGTGATACTGACGTCAATCGCCGGTCAGTCTGTGAATAAAAAAAAAAAAGATACTATTACTAAGGCGGATTTAGTATGGAAATTGTACCACCTGTTATTTTTGTATGTCGTGTGTAAAATTTTCGATGAGGTGACGTCATGTAGAGGACCGTTCCTTAGATGACGCTGCTTTCACATGTTTTTGATATTTCTAAAACTAGTCGGTATAATCAAATGAAAATAATAGTATTGGCTTCTATGATGATAAATTAATGTAATTAGTTTAATCTGAACACTATCAAAAAAAATTAAATGTTGTCAATTGCAAACGTATTTCGGACCCTAGGCAGCTATACAGCTAAATCAACTAAGTATGTAAATGGCAGTACGCCCCAATTTTCTATACAAAAAAACTAAATACATTAAATTTGCCATTCCAACCACGTCTAGGAGCAATCCTAGTATTTTTTTATTGCTTTAGATTTGCTTTTCGTGATCCTATTACCCATGATATACCTACTTCGTGTTTCAATTGTTAGCGTTTTACGGAGATGTTCATTTGATATACATACAAAGAAACGAATCCACAAGAGACTACATAATGAGACTTTATTGTTACAAGCTTTGACGACGCGGTTGGCTCAGTTTGTAGAGACCGGCCTAGTGTGCCTACTGATTTCGACACTCTCAAGGGAATCAAAATGATAGGGTATTTCCCGATGACCTAGAACTATGAAATTTGGCGAATAATATCGTCACATACTACAAATACTTATAAAAATCTGAAAACTATACATTTGTAATAAAATCATAAAAAATATAGTCCTTTTCAAAACATCATATTTGGAGAACTCGGTTGCGTTAAGTTTGCACCTCGTTCGTAGGCGGCGCCATACATTTCAGGTGCAAACTTAACTCAACCAGGCCAAATTAAGATGGGATAAGTGAGTTTGTACGGAACCCTCGGTGCGCGAGTCAGACTCGCACTTGGCCGGGTTTTTTATACTACATATTTCTTTTTACACACCTCTTAAGTAACTTTGAGCCTTCTTAGACCCATTGAGCGACCAGACGAGTACTCGTGCCATGGTAATATTATTTAATCTGATACCACCCGACCTTGGTAGGATCGATCGGCACCACCCGCTACCAGTCGCTGCCCTCTTGATCGCACCCCCTAAAATAATAAACATTCCGTATAATTACACTATCATTTCATTTTAATTAATTATGTTTTCATGAGTAACATAAACTACTTTTTTTTTTTACTTGAATTCGTCTGCGTAACAATTGTTTATATCCTTTTGAACGACGAGCGGTGAGGCAGAGATGTCGAATAGTGCCGTCCCTCGCGTCTCCTGTCAAAGTATATTCGAGTGAGTGGGATGGCACTATACGACGGTCAAATTTCGAATATCAGAGTACCCCTTCAGGCCACGGTGCCTCTGATGCTGGATTAAAAAAAATTGCTCCACGACAAGACTCGAAAAATAATCGATGGATGACCATGGATCAGTAGAGTCCAAATGAGTGAGTAGGGAGAATTTGCAAACTATAGGAGATAGGGAAATCTGTTCTTAGGAAATATTGCGTCAGTTTTAGATTTAATTAAACAATATATATGTATATATATGTATATTTATATATATTCATCTCATACATAACCCGGTCAAAACCGTCGTAAAGAATTAATACGCAAAGCAATACGACATATATGCGATTACATACAGAATTTTAACCGGGTTCAATTCCCGGTCATGTATTTTGATATTTATATAAAAAAATGCAGTTTCTATTAAATCTAAAATCGACGCCATGGTTCCTAAGAAGAGATTTCCCTATCTCTTATAGTTTGCAAGTTCTCCCTACTGACCACCATTGGTCACCCTGCTATATTTATTTTTAGTTATTATTAAATAATATATATATATATTACGCGAGGCCGATTTTTGTACATCCCATCAGATCTACAATTATGGTCCGATTTTGATAAATGATATGTCATTAGATTCGTCTCATGCTGGAGAGGTGCATAAAACTCTTGGAATTTTAATTTTTTCCTGAAAAGGTACTGAAAAATGGATTTGAAAAAACTACTGTGCGCTAACCACGTGACTTTGACCACGTGACCTGTGATCCCTATTTTGACATAAGATGACCAAATAATAATAAGCATGATTTGCTCACAAACCTGTAGTAAGTTGTTCAGCATGATGAAATATTATTTTTGAGTCGGCAACATAATATCCGCAACACTTAAAACATGTACGAATATGCAAAAATAATTTTACAGTTTGTTGACAATGAATGACAGTAACCATACTGACAACTTTTAATGTATTTTTTATTGGGGGCTATATTATGTCAATGCTCTAAATTGCCAGGTTGTTTTTCTTTTTAAAATGTTGATATGGAAACTTTTTTCGCATACCAGTTAAAAATGTGGAGAAAAAAGCCGGTTAAGTGCGAGTTGGACTGGTGCTCGAAAGACTAGAAAAACTCTAACCGTCATTCAAGAATAGATTATTTCTATAGGCGAGTTTTACTAAATCTAAATCAAAGCAGAAAAAAATTAGTAAAACTAATTTAAACGTCATTCAAATAAGTAAATTTATGGTAGATTATTATAAATATGATTATATAAGTCCATCAAACAAATAATTCCAAGGAAAATGGCATGAGTTATGGTAAATTAAATGGTATTTTACTTAGTCCTGCCGCATGCATGTCGACGGGATGGGAAATGTGGTCGAGTTGAGAATATGGACGACATGACAATGTAGCTAAGTTGGGAATGTACTTACATTGGTAATATGGATGAGTTGGTAAAATGGACGAGTTGGAAATATGGACGAGTTGGGAATATGGACGAGTTGGGAATGTGGATGAGTTGGTAAAATTGACAAGTTGGTAATATAGACGAGTTGGGAATATGGACGAGTTGGGAATGTGGATGAGTTGGCAAAATAAACAAGTTGGGAACACGGACGAGTGGGCAATGAAGACGAGTTGGTAATACGGACAAGTTGGTATTATGGACGAGTTGTCAATGTGGACGAGTTGGGAAAATGGACGAGTTGGGAATGTGGATGAGTTGGCAAAATGAACAAGTTGGGAACACGGACGAGTGGGCAATGAAGACGAGCTGATAATAAGGACAAGTTGGTATTGTAGACGAGTTGGGTGTATCGTCGAGTTGGGAATATGGACGAGTTGGAAATGTGGATGAGTTGGCAATGTGGATGAGTTGGTAGAATTGACAAGTTGGGAAAATGGACAAGTGGGCACTATGGACGAGTTCGCATTATGGACGAGTTGGTAGTGAAGGCGAGTTGGTAATACGGATAAGTTGGCAATGAAGACGACTTGGTAATACGGACGAGTTGGTGATATGGAAGATTTGGCAATAAAGACGAGCTGATAATAAGGACAAGTTGGTATTGTAGACGAGTTGGGTGTATCGTCGAGTTGGGAATATAGACGAGTTAGAAATGTGGATGAGTTGGCAATGTGGACGACGTGGAATTGTGGACGAGTTGGGCATAATATGGACAAGTTGTAAATGTGGACGAGTTGTATTTGTGGACGAGTTAGCAATATGGACGAGTTGACATTGTTGATGAGTTGTAAATGAAGACAAGTTGGCAATGTAGATGAGTTTGGTGTATGGACGAGTTGGTAATGTGGACGACTTGGCATTGTGGACGAGGTGGGAATATGGACGAGTTGGAAATGTGGACGAGTTGTATTTGTGGACGAGGAAGTAATATGGACGCGTTGGCATTGTGGATGAGTTGGGAATATAAACGAGTTGGCAATGAAGACGAGTTGGTAATACGGACGAGTTGATAATATGGACGAGATTAGCAATAAAGACGAGTTAATAATAAGGACGAGTTGGTATTGTAGACGAGTTGGGTGTATGGACGAGTTGGAAATGTGGACGAGTTAGCAATATGGATGAGTTGGAATTGTGGACGAGTTGGGAATATGGATGAGTTGGCAATAAAGACGAGTTGGTAATATGAACAAGTTGGCAATGTAGATGAGTTGGGAATATGGACGAGTTGGAAATGTGGACGAGTTGTATTTGTGGACGAGTTGGCATTATGGACGAGTGAGCAATATGGACGCGTTGGAATTGTGGACGAGTTGGTAATATGGACGAGGTGGCATTGTGGGCGAATTGGGAATATGGACGAGTTGCCAATGGAGACGAATTGGTAATATAGACGAGTTGGCAATGCAGATGAGTTGGGTGTATGAACGATTTGGCAATGTGGACGTGTTGGGTGTATGGACAAGTTGGCATTGTGACCCAGATGGGAATATAGACAAGCTAACATTGTGGACGAGTTGGCAATGTGGAATAATTAACATGTTACGCTAACATGCGAAACTTGATGGAGAAATAGCCTACATATGATGCAAATTTCAAAAAATCGACGCGCTCAGGAATAAATCATATTTGAATTAATGACGTCTGGCTGATCATTCTTATTCTCATTCAAAATAAAATTTGTCAAATTCTGCTGTCAACAAAACAAATTGATTTTATAAGACTTCCGTTTTTACCGAATATGGTAAGGAACCCTAAAATTAGGTTTATATTATAGACTTGAGAGTATAGATAGCATCTCCCTCACTCTTCTGTCAGACACTATTTCAATGAGAGGAAAGGCACGAAAGTTTGAATTTGGAATTCGGGTATTAACTAGGCCTTCAGCTCTATATTTATTGAAAAAAATATATCTTATATTCTTTTTTCAAACATGTTTAGCTGTTTTATATATTGGTTTTTTTTTATTGCACATATTTGACACATTATTTTTTTTATGGTGGTGTACCTATTGTTGGTCAGTAATTTATTTAGATTAGTAAGTAGGGTTTGATTAAGTATAACTAGCGTAAGAATTTCAAACACTATGTGTAATTGTTATTGAATAAATGATTGATGACGATGACATGGCAGCACCCATATTAAGAAAATTTGCACGATCTATTGAATTTCATAAAAAAAAACAAGCATTGATAATAGTGGTTTTTCGTGTATCTATAAACGTTTTTTACTCTCTATTTCATACAATTGTGTTTTTGTAACATTTTTTTTTATCAATATTGTGAAATATTTACGATTATAAATGAATACATAAACAGTTACGCACTACATGATTTCCTTTTTAAAACCTGAGTAGTGAGTGACCAAATCTGTCGTTTCGATTCATGTGCTATTTCTGGAAATTGATAGAAATCGATCAAATCGATAAATTTATGTCCTGAATAAAGAACAACAAATTAAAATTCTACCAATCTTATGTTCGGTCCTATGAAAATGTCAATTATTTTTTTAAGATATGTGACTATATTGTCATTAATTATACATATGCATTTTATTTTTGAAACAGATCAGCAGATCACATGTCATTAATGCACAAGTTATTTTTACAAAAGAGTTGAAAAAATTGTCACGATGAAGCTGGCAGTTCGTTATCAGGCCTGCCTCTAGCCTGGCATGTTTTAACGTTTATAAAACATCATTTCAACGTGTTTTTTTACAGTATTAATTTATTCTTCGTTCCCCAAAAACTTCTTATCGATAAAGTAGTTATTTTCTGTAACACTACCGGATTTCCATATTCTATTCTAGCGGCGGTTCGACGCCGCAACGGGTCTCTAGTTATTAAATAATGGTGGAAAGGAGAAACCCCTTAAGCGACATTTTGCTAACTTTACAGCAGAGCGTTTAAAAGTATTAATAAAAAAAAAAAAACGTAACTTTTTTTCTAGTTGTTTTAGAGACTTCAGTTCTATGAACGTATTTTATTAAATTGTAATACCTATCAATCAATAGTAGCGTTACTGAAAGAAACATAGAGTATTCTGATATAAATGTCGCTTAGTTTAAATTGTCCTAAAAAAATAACAGAGAAACCCTTTAAGCGACATTGCAATTTTTAGGCAAATACTAGAAAAAACTACTACTACCTACACAAATGGGTATGTTACTTCTTAAATATGTAAATTATTACTTATAATAGGTAAACTCTTATAAATGAACAACAAACTCACAAAATATCGTACATACCTAGCTGTCTGCGACGGCAAATAGCGATACAGCCGCCTACCCACAATGTTCGCTCAGAGGTAAATTACACTAAAAATGGTTCACTGAAGCGACGGTTGACAGGTAAAGCTGATAATTCAAGCCCCAGGATACTTTTTAGATCTTTCACTTAAACGACTAAAGCAAGTTATAACAAATACATTAAGCGACACAAATGCTAAATTTCAACGTGTCGCTTAAAGGAGCAAATATTATTTATTGTCGTAAATTTTGTAACAATCAATTAACCGACAGCATTTGTTGTTCATGATTCCAGAAGCACCTAACCTTATATAATTAGTACATATTTGTAATAAAAACTTTAACGCCATTACTACAAATTCAAGCAATCTTTAAAAACACTTTAACACGTTGAATGCGGGAACTGGATTTTATAATTTACATTCAGTGCTATACATATCATTTTTGAATTGTAGCATAGTTTTTCACTGGTGCGGTACAAGACTATTTTGACTTGTGACTAGAGGTCTAAAATTTGGCAAATATATCTTTGTTGATTTTGAAAATTTATGATTTACTGATAACAATAGCAAGTTAAACAATTGAGTGATCTAAATCTAAGTTCGTTACAGACTATCGATCTTGGTTTAGGAATTATAAGACAATTAATTAACGATACGAAACTGACTTGTACCGCATCATAGACACAGGGCTGGTGCTCTCAAGTCGATGTTTTGGTAGGGAGGGGAAATATAATGAAACGAAACATCGATATCGATTGTTGTAATTATTAAAAAAAGTAACTAAATTTACATATTTGAATGAGACTTATTGAAACATTCTAAACGTATTTTGTTCATATTCTTGGCAGTAGGTATTAAAATAAATATTTTAGAACCGGCCCTACCTGTGTTTTCTCCTTTAATTGTGAATATACTACCGCCGCATTTCTTCTCCATTTCATTATTTTTCGGTTTACTACTTTCGATTTCTTCAAATATATTTTGTAACATTTTTGATGATATTTTCTTGGTGCATTCATGAGAAAAAAAGATAAACAAATTATACGTAAGGATCGACCCCCGCACTGGCCTGTACTGACCTGTACCCGTGGTGCGATACAAGGCGGTAGGATACAAGACACTTTTGGCCGGTACCGCACTGGTTGATTATTTTTTTCACCTAGTGCGAAACGAGTCAAATTTGTCTTGTACAGTTTGATGTACCCATTGGATAAAGTTTGTAGAAAGAAGCATAAATGTATACTTGACTCTTTCTAGTCCGTAGGATTTCATAGTCAAATTGCCCCCGCACCAGACAGAAACAAGCTACTTCCTTGCGCCGCACCAAAAGAAAGTCCAGTACAAGTCAAAATTGGCATGTACCGCATTCAACGTGTTAAGCGATCACGTATAAAGTTTTGAGTAGTTTAAGGGACGTAGTTCAATTTAAATCAAATTATGTGTCGCATAAAGGGGTATTTTTTAAATGTGTCCGCTATTTATAAGCTACCTTAACCGACATCAAAGTCATCAGATCGCTACCTAACCCGGCTTAAAAGACGCAGAAAAAAAGCTGATTCCAACGGTGTATATTACTCAAATACATTCAAAATGTCGCTTAAGGGGTTTCTCCTTTCCACCGTCGATTTGATTAATTCTTGGACTTGCATATATTTTAAAGATAGCTATAATAGCCGTCACGTGCCCGACAAAGTAGTCGTTCTATAACAATGCTTATGGCAATACCTAGTACATGACAATAAAATAATACCACAAAGAATTATCAAAAGTACAAAGACTGGCATGTCTTATGATCACGGGGGCAATGAGGACAACGCCCACGCAAGCAATGGAAATCATGCTCGGTCTCAAGTCACTCAAAATAGAAGCGGAGAAGAGGGCCATGGAACAATGGTATAGAATGAAAGCATGCAAGGAATGGAGAGGAAGCTGTGTGGACAAGGGACATGCACTCATTCAGAGGGAAGCATGTTCGAAGATGGGGATGCTTACCCAGAACAACGACCTTATAAAGAGACGAGAAATGTTCGATAAGAAATATAGGATACATATAGGAGACAGGGACAACTGGAAAATAGAGGTAGAACACCCCGTGACTATCTGCTTTACAGATGGTTCTCGGCGGGAATCCACAAAACTAGCAGGAGCCGGCATAGTGATACCGAAGCTGGATAAGAAGGTACACATACCTCTGGGGAGGTACGCTAGCGTATTTCAGGCAGAGGTATGCGGCATAATGAGATGTGCACATATAATAGATGAATGCTCACAGGAAGTGGGATCAGTCGTTATATACACAGACAGCCAGGCTGCACTAAAAGCGTTAGACAAACAGACGATAAGCTCGTCCTTGGTAAAGGAATGCAGAGAAGCCCTGAACAAACTTGGAGAACACACAAAGATTACGGTAGCATGGGTGGACATCAGGGTGTGACAGGGAATGAAAGGGCAGATGAGATGGCAAGGCTAGGAGCAGAGAGGGAACTCATAGGACCCGAACCTGCACTGCCAATATCGACAGAAGTCACAAAAGGAGTTATAGCTAGGCTAATGGAGGAAGAGACCAATAGACAATGGCGAGAGACAACGGAATGTCGACAATCGAAGATGATCCTAGGAGGCATGGACAGAAAAAGGACCAGGTATCTCCTGGAACTAGGTAAGAAAAATCTCAGATTATTAACAGGTATAATCACGGGACACAATAGCCTCAACAGGCACCTACACATTATGGGTGTGGTAAGTGATCCATACTGCCCGCACTGTGGTCAGGAGGAGACGAGTAAGCATGTTATAGCAGAGTGTGGCATGTATGCGATAATACGCTATAGCATCTTCAGAAAAGACAAACTAGAAGAGGAAGAGCTGAGGGACATTAACCTTAAAGATGTCCTTTCCTTCTGCAGGAGATCAAGAAGATTCGAGGAAGAAGGCTGTATGGGAGCGCCGCCGGGACAGTAACCGTTGGCTCCAATTGGGAATTGGGCTGAATGAACGCAGCCAAGCGATCGACAGCCCGCCTGTCTCCGGCCGGGCGTCCCTACACCAAATCATCAAATCATCAATACCTAGTACCAACCAAACCTGACTGGATATACCCAAGTCCTCCATTAACAAGTCCGTTTTCGATTTACGTATTACCAAGAACGAAGTAAACAGCAGTGAGATCATTTATGTAGAGATCTAGATCGTTCAGCTCACATTGGTTGGACCTTGATGTGACAATTACTGCTTAAGGAAGTTTATGTAACACGTGCGGAGAGATGGACGAACCGATAAAACACATGGGCTAAATGTGACTTTTTCAACCAAGAGATTATTATTGAGTTATAATGGACGTAACTCAAACTTAAGTGGCAGTGGGCGGGGCACATTGCTCGTAGAACTGGTGGCCATTGGGGCAGAGAGATTCGACTGCGGACAGGAAGACGCAGCGTGGGAAGGGCCCCAACAAGGTGGACAAATGAGGTGCAAAGTTAACGCAACTGATCACGTTTGAATGGGAGTCCCACTAAAATATTTATTTTATTCTGTTTAGTATTTGTAGATATAACGGCAACAAAGATACATCTGTCAAAATTTCAACTGTCAGTCACTAGGCTGTATCTCATGACAGACCTACAGCCTGGTAACAGACGGACAGTGGAGTCTTAGTAATAGGGTCCCGTTTTCAACCCTTTGGGTCAGAATCCTAAAAGTAAAAGTCAAAGTCTAAAAGTACTAGTTTAGGGACGATAATTTTTAAACTTACAATTTGAAATTACCTTATTAAAATTAGCGACTCCTAAACATAGTTGCCACCAAAATCCTAACCCCTAAATATAAAACTCAGTGACACCATATACATGTCAATATGATTATACATATTATTGACGTGACAACGTCTAATAAATTGATGAACGCCGGCCGCACATACGAAAAACATGACGTCATTGTAGTGATACTTTAAGATGACGTCATTGTAGCAATACTTTAAGATGACGTCATTGTAGTAATACTTTGTAGCGCCGTGGACATGACGTCATTGTAGCAATACACAAGCCTACGTCATCATGCTGTTCACAGATTCTCAAATTTTAAAATGTTGGAAGAGGTAAGAGGGAAGAGGGAAGAGGGAAGAGGGAAGAGGGAAGAGGGAAGAGGGAAGAGGGAAGAGGGAAGAGGGAAGAGGGAAGAGGGAAGAGGGAAGAGGGAAGAGGGAAGAGGGAAGAGGGAAGAGGGAAGAGGGAAGAGGGAAGAGGGAAGAGGGAAGAGGGAAGAGGGAAGAGGGAAGAGGGAAGAGGGAAGAGGGAAGAGGGAAGAGGGAAGAGGGAAGAGGGAAGAGGGAAGAGGGAAGAGGGAAGAGGGAAGAGGGAAGAGGGAAGAGGGAAGAGGGAAGAGGGAAGAGGGAAGAGGGAAGAGGGAAGAGGGAAGAGGGAAGAGGGAAGAGGGAAGAGGGAAGAGGGAAGAGGGAAGAGGGAAGAGGGAAGAGGGAAGAGGGAAGAGGGAAGAGGGAAGAGGGAAGAGGGAAGAGGGAAGAGGGAAGAGGGAAGAGGGAAGAGGGAAGAGGGAAGAGGGAAGAGGGAAGAGGGAAGAGGGAAGAGGGAAGAGGGAAGAGGGAAGAGGGAAGAGGGAAGAGGGAAGAGGGAAGAGGGAAGAGGGAAGAGGGAAGAGGGAAGAGGGAAGAGGGAAGAGGGAAGAGGGAAGAGGGAAGAGGGAAGAGGGAAGAGGGAAGAGGGAAGAGGGAAGAGGGAAGAGGGAAGAGGGAAGAGGGAAGAGGGAAGAGGGAAGAGGGAAGAGGGAAGAGGGAAGAGGGAAGAGGGAAGAGGGAAGAGGGAAGAGGGAAGAGGGAAGAGGGAAGAGGGAAGAGGGAAGAGGGAAGAGGGAAGAGGGAAGAGGGAAGAGGGAAGAGGGAAGAGGGAAGAGGGAAGAGGGAAGAGGGAAGAGGGAAGAGGGAAGAGGGAAGAGGGAAGAGGGAAGAGGGAAGAGGGAAGAGGGAAGAGGGAAGAGGGAAGAGGGAAGAGGGAAGAGGGAAGAGGGAAGAGGGAAGAGGGAAGAGGGAAGAGGGAAGAGGGAAGAGGGAAGAGGGAAGAGGGAAGAGGGAAGAGGGAAGAGGGAAGAGGGAAGAGGGAAGAGGGAAGAGGGAAGAGGGAAGAGGGAAGAGGGAAGAGGGAAGAGGGAAGAGGGAAGAGGGAAGAGGGAAGAGGGAAGAGGGAAGAGGGAAGAGGGAAGAGGGAAGAGGGAAGAGGGAAGAGGGAAGAGGGAAGAGGGAAGAGGGAAGAGGGAAGAGGGAAGAGGGAAGAGGGAAGAGGGAAGAGGGAAGAGGGAAGAGGGAACGGTCGGATACAAAGGTATCCGAACCAAAAAAAAAATCTAAAGGTACATTTTCCTATTGTGCAATTTAATAATATTCATATCAATAAATATTCTACCGAGAAAAAGATGTTGTCACGTAAAATCTTCCTTCGCCCGTAAAACCGACTTTACAGGCAACCATTTTTATAATATATAATATAAAACACACACATACACATACAATATACATAACTATCCTCTACTACACAAAAAAAAGAAATAATCTAGCTAATTAATATATGTATATTATATTTCAATATTTTTTATTTTTCTTTTCGTGTTTGTAGCGTAGTGTTACGCCAACTCTGCTAAAGGGGCCAGTCTGAAAATCAGCGCTGGGCTACTAGCCTTACACATGCTGAGACTGGTACCCATTAGAAAAAATGTGCACTAACTATTAAAAATATGTTTTTCTCAAACATGCAATGAAATATTGTCTTTGCGTTCCTTATAATAGGCTCGGAAGTATCGGTTTTTGGGCGCAACAACTCGAGAGGACTGTAAAGGGATTTCATACTGCTTTTCAGGCCTAGGCCTGCAAAGTAACTTTTTTTTTGTTTCAACAACAAGGTCATTCACACAGCTGGCTGGTTTGACAAAAAGCAGGTTTTTCTTTATAAAGGTTGGTTGTTAGACACTTGTGGAAAAAAAAATTCAAGATGGCGACTTTTTTTTTCAAAATTTCAAATTGGTGCTAGGCGGCTAAAACTCGGTATCGGGGGGCTCTTGGGGCTCAAAAATATGAATCTGAAATCTTGTCCGAAAATTCGGTCAAATTCGGAAAATATCGAAAAAAAAAAACTATTTGTATGGAGAAAATTTCAAATTGGTTCTAGGAGGCTGAAATTCGGTATCCGGGGGTTTTTGGGGCTCCTGAGTCAGAATCTGAAATCGGATTTTTAAAATTCGGTCAAATTCGGATTCGGGGGCTCTCGGGGCTCAAAAATATGAATCTGAAATCTTGTCCGAAAATTCGGTCAAATTCGGAAAATGTCGAAAAAAAACGATTTGTATGGAGAAAATTTCAAATTGGTCCTAGGAGGCTGAAATTCGGTATCCGGGGGTTTTTGGGGCTCCTGAGTCAGAATCTGAAATCGGATTTTTTAAATTCGGTCAAATTCGGTATCGGGGGCTCTCTAGGCTCAAAAATATGAATCTGAAATCTTGTCCGAAAATTCGGTCAAATTCGGAAAATGTCGAAAAAAAACGATTTGTATGGAGAAAATTTCAAATTGGTCCTAGGAGGCTGAAATTCGGTATCCGAGGGTTTTTGGGGCTCCTGAGTCAGAATCTGAAATCGGATTTTTTAAATTCGGTCAAATTCGGTATCGGGGGGCTCTCGGGGCTCAAAAATATGAATCTGAAATCTTGTCCGAAAATTCGGTCAAATTCGGAAAATATCGAAAAAAATAACGATTTGTATGGAGAAAATTACAAATTGGTCCTAGGAGGCTGAAATTCGGTATCCGGGGGTTTTTGGGGCTCCTGAGTCAGAATCTGAAATCTGATTTTTAAAATTCGGTCAAATTCGGAAAATATCGGACAAACAATATTAAGTGTTATTCTTTGAAGTATATTTTTTTATTTCATTGTATGTTTGAGAAAAGCACTATACATGCCTCGTCGTGAAAACGGATTCCCGGCCTCGTATCACTATCCGGCCTCGCTCGCACGCTCGCTCGGCCGTATATACCTACTTGGCCGGAAATCCTCATTTTCCCGGCCTCTGATGTAATGTACTATTTTTTTTGTTTATGCAAATTGTTCCTACGTTTGTGTATTATATTTACTGTACTGAAATACTTGTGTTCATTTTGTAATAAGTAACCAAATCTTATTTATTTTATGTCATACGTCAGTCTCTTATGTTGACTTAAAGGACTTGAGTTTATCTCAGCGCCATGACATGATATTCTACGTAAATATACGACAGTGAAAAAATCTTTTTCCTGCCTTTAAGCGAAAAAGGAGCCTAAAAATATTCCTTACCAATGAACATTAATTTTTCACTTCAGTTAACTGCTGAGTAGGTATCAAATTTGATTGACAAACGCTTTTTGTCATCGAATTTTAAGTACATCTAGCTTTAAGTATCTCTATTTTGTTTATCTGTCACGGTAACAAAATTTAGATTTAATATTTGCATGCTTTTTTAAGTAGAGTATGGTAGTTCTTATAATTTGTAAATTATACCAGCTTATGTAACCCATATTCCGCAAATAATTAATCATTTCTTTTCAAAGTATTATTAACATCAAAAAGTTGGTTGAAATGATCAATACATATTTGTCATCATATGTCGCGAAGTGGTCGCGAACTATCGCGAATGTAGGTACATGTAAATGTCAGTGCTTCTCGCAGAGAGGGCGCTAGCATCTACGTGAGTGACGTTACCATGACAACGAAAATATGTCGGGCAGTTTTTGAGAGGGAACGAAACGAGGTGGTAGGACGCTGCTAGTGATTAATGAATTAGCTATTGTAATACCAACAATTATGTCATGAAGTTGAGGTAACACTGACCGGGAGATCAGGGTCATTTACACAGATCAGTTAGTAACTTGTTTGATAGAATAGGAAAGGGAATCGCTACCGCGAGTGGTAGGCGAGACTGCTCAGGCCTCAGCAGACTTCTCAGACCGTCAACACGGAGGCGTTATTTCACAGTTATGGTTCAGCTCAGATATTTCAGATCATCAGTAAGAAGCGTTATGTCTCAGATCAGCAGTAAGAAGCGTTATGTCTCAGATCATCAGTAAGAAGCGTTATGTCTCAGATCAGCAGTAAGAAGCGTTATGTCTCAGATCAGCAGTAAGAAGCGTTATGTCTCAGATCATCAGTAAGAAGCGTTATGTCTCAGATCAGCAGTAAGAAGCGTTATGTATCAGCTCAGCTCAGACATCTCAGATCATCAGTCAGAAGCGTTATGGCTCAGTTCAGGCCTCTCAGATCATCATTAAGAAGCGTTGTGGCTCAGCTCAGACTCCTCAGACCATCAGCGTAGAAGAGTAATTCCTCAGTTCATAACCCTCATGGATCAACTCAGCTTCCGTACCTATAGCTCAGCTCAAGGATTCATCGTCAGCGGGCCTCGGGTACCTGTGCGGACGATTCCAGCCGTCTACATAAACAATACTTCTCTTCTACCTAATAACCGAGGTCAGTGAACTAGGTATAATTCGTATATTCAGTAATTCTGTACCAGTCCATTATTATGTAAACATCGTCACCTCGTGAATTGCCAGGCTTCTCCTACAATGTATCTCATTTATTCATTTAAAGATTGGACCATAACGAGCGTGACGACATCATATGAAAAAAAAAATTAAAAGGAATAAGGACTCTTACTCTTAAGTGATTGTGGGATCATTTTGCTTGTACCGTTGCCCGTTGGAAGAGAAAGGATGGGTGACGACCGCGTACCGGAAGACGCGTAACGAGGTAAACGATCTAGTCGGGATCGCAGAATGCTGTTAGACGAGGGCGACGTACGGCTGGTCAATGTGGAGGTCCTTGGGTAAGGCCTATGACAAGGAGATGATATAATATAACACTTTATACTCTCGCGGTTTGTACACGTAATTAAAACTTATTGAACCGGGTCTATCGCCATATTTCGATTTTCCTTCATTGCCTGATGTTTCGACACGGCTTCACGTGTTTCATCAGTACGTACGTCAGAGACCTTTTTTTTTCTTTTGTTTGATCTGCGGGTCCTAAGGGAACCTTTGCGTGATTTGGAGCTAATACGCCTCGTCCTTTGGGACAAAGCGCCGAGTACTTCTGAGACCACGGCACGTGCAGCTGTGTTGAAACGTCAGGCAATGAAGGTAAATAAAAAAATCGCGATTTTCAAGTGAATAGATTCTATGTTTTGTGGAGATCAAATATCTATCCGCTTCAAGTCAGTTCCAGAGTCTTGTGTCTTTTATCTAGAGAGGAGTAAATTATTTTATTAACGACCTGTTCCGACGCGGATTAAACCGGTAATATCATTTAATTTTAGGTGAATGAGGTAAAGCGAGAACGTTTGAAGTTTTCACAGATGACGTATTTTACGTTATCGCTATAACAATAAATATTAAAAACAGACTAAAATAAAATAAAAAAATATGTGGAGCTCCCATACAACAAACGAAATCGGTTGCGTTAACCTAGTCTGTTAATATGAAATAAGTGCTGGTACGGAACCCTCGGTGCGCGAGTCAGACTCGCACTTGGCCGGTTTTTCCATCCTGTCCGTTTACGTTAAGTTTGCATTTCGTAACTATGGTGTCGCATAGAAATGTGGTCCTAACTTAAGGACTTATAGAATTTGTGTACCGAGCGTTGTTTGTGGCGAAAGCTTCACCAGTTATAGACGCCTCCCTACTCACAGTTATTTTATAATGATAAGCGCAAAATGGAAAATGTTTGACATAGAATATTTCCTTCGTACGAAATGTTTTTGCTATAGAAAATAACTGGAGACAGTAAAGACAGCTAAGCAGATTCCGCTGATCGCGCCTACTCTATCAAGAGTCCACGACATAGAATTAGGAAGATTAAGATCCTTTCCAAATGTACCCAAACATGTCGAGCAGTACTGGACTTTAACGACATAAGAAACTATCTATACCGTATGTTACCTTAATACTCATGATCATGAAATAAGCGTTGCCATGCAATAAAACTTTCACAGTCATAACAACTGTTACATTCTTCATCTAAACCAATTTATGGTTCAAACTGTGGCACTGAGACAAATTTAGATCAAATGGTGTCCTGTTCCTGTAGCCAGCCGGACGCGTGGTGACAATGACTCACAATTTGGACACCTAAATCGTTTATCTCCTGCACGTATGGTTACACAAACTTATCGTTATCGCTCTAAAAGTAACAAATATAGGAACGCAAATAGCGTTTGAGACTATACAAAGGAAATCTATAATTTTGCATAATAACGCTGGTTCAGGTTTGTGAAGATTTGTTACTTGCATGATTTATTCATGACAGTATTGCAATGTACGGGTTGCAGAATAAAATTACCATCCATTGAGCTAACTTTATTTTAGAAGGATGGTACAAGCCATCGATTGTAAACAGAAAATCGTGTGAATCTATATATAGGTACTATAAGGTACTATAAGGGTTCCTTGTTGAATACCGAACCCTAAAAACTTAACTAAAAGACTGGGTATACGGCGGGGCATGTTTGACTAGTACCCATTATATTTAATTAGTTGTCTACTTGTAGCCTAGTCCTTTAGTAAAGTTTTTCACCTACATTACTTTCTACCTCTTTCTTTTCTTTTTTTTTTTCTTTTTTAAATGATTATGATTATGATTATGATTACCATTGGCGTGGCGTGTATAGAATCTGATTCCTACCTGCATGCCTATTACAAGGCTTTTGAATACCTTTTTAACCCCCAACGGAAAAGAAGGGTGTTATTAAATTTAGCATTTGTGTATCTGTATATTTGTTTAACTGTGTATCTTTGTGTATGTCTAAGGCATCGTAGCTCCCAAACGGATGGACCAATTTAGGTTATTATTACTTACTACTACTACTACTACTACTACTACTACTACTACTACTACTACTACTACTACTACTACTACTACTACTACTACTACTACTACTACTACTGCTATTACGTATGCTATTGGAGAAAGCCTAACTTAAATCAGCTTCGGCTAGCCCAAAAAAAAAAATTACGCTTCTTCACTGATTGCTACAAACTGCATATACCGAAATGATAAAAACCAAACCAAGGGCATAGAGTTCCTTGTACTAAAGAAACCCATATTTAGGCCAAATATTAGCGGCGAGACTTTGACTATATTTTTCCTAATTTATGCAAAAGAATATTTTTTTATAACGTACTGAAGTTCACTTTTTGCTGGGGTATTTTTTTACTAACTCAAACAAATCTAAAATCAAATTTAAATTTTTTTTTGTCTTCCACGTTACTGTTACTGACAACCAAAACTTTATTTGTTCCTCGATTTGCCAAATCTTGGTTAAAAGAACCGTTAAGAACGAAATAAGCATTCCGCGTACAAATACGAAACATCACATAGTCCTTGACTTTTACGTAGGTATTGTACATGCAATTCGTGATCGGTACGTTGACGGGAAGCGCTAGATTGCCATCGTTGTAATTCAAAAGGTGCACGTTTGGTACTGAGGCAACTATTCATCATTTGCCACAGACTATAAATGAAGAGACGTGTAAGAGTGGCGTCTAAAGATGGCATTCGGATCAACACAACGCGACGCGTGGCTGCAGAAACAAACAACAACAGAAACAAACAACTACGCGACGTCTATAGACGTTGCACACACGAATGTGTGATGACTGATGAAAATGTGATGGGTTAAATCTACAGCGGATCTGCAAAAATTATGACCAAACAATGACATTTCATTAAAACTTTAATTAATCTAAGTACATGTATGTAAACACTTTATTATACACAGTAACAGGTCCGTACCACAACAAATACATTTATAAATGATAAAACATGTACAAAAGGTACGTCAAATCACGACAACACCCTTATCGATTCGATGATATTCGAGTAATATGAGTTGCTTGAATCAAAATTATGTTTTTAATTTTAATGAATTTGGAGGAAATATATATTTGCATGCTGGTATTAATAGTACATATAGCAGAATAAGCCGCCTAATGTCTATGTTCACCTGTTTACAATTCACTGTACCCACTTAATCTTTTCTCGTTATTCTAGAGCGCTAGATTAATTTTAAATAAGTATTTAATATAATTATTTAAATTTTATTTAATTTTCATTCTAATACGACATGTTAATAATTAAATTTATTTTTGTTATCATTAATGAATTGATTTTACTTGACATTGTATTTATTTTAATTGAGCATTTTGTTGGTTTTACTTTTATTTTATACTTGTAAATAAATGATTGATTGATTGATTGATTGAAATCAGATTAAGTTGGAACGTAATAATGGGGTGAGTAACACGAGATGTAATAACTTATAATATAACAGTCATAAATAATATATACGCTCACTTTGTATAAGCTTGTTCAGTATAACGCTCAGTGCGAAATGAACGAAAGGTTATAAATTATAATTTCAAAATATCTACGTTCGTAAAGTATAACGTTATTTAATATAAAACTAAATTGATATAACGATTAACCCTATTTACTTTACTAGCAGCGGGTAATTTTTAGTGGGGGACGCGGTTAAAACCAAACCTTACCTACCTTTCAGGTCGCGGTTCGGTTTTGTTAGGGGTCGCAGTTCAAACCTAACCTAACCTACCGTTCTGGTAGCGGTTCGGTTTTATAGCGGGTCGCAGTTAAAACCTAACCGAACCGAACCTAATCTAACCTTCTTTTCTGGGCTATGGACATTTTGCTAGGGATTCCACGCAGGCGAAAATGTGTGGCAAGTGCGCGGAAGGACACGACACGCGCGAGTGCAAGTCTCAGGAGGTGGTCCCCAAATGTGGGAACTGTCTCAAGAACAATAAGGTAGAGTGCCAGCACACCGCCTACAGTGGCGAGTGCCCAGAATGGCGTAAATGGGACAGGATAGCCCGTGCGGCTACTCGCTACTGCTGATGGCTACCCCGGACCCTAACCAGATAGCCGGCACCGCAGGTTGCCTGGGCCCTTCCTCCAGCCACCCAATTTCGGTCATGCAGGTGAACCTCGGGCGAGGCTTTGCGGCCACCAAGGAATGCTTGCGGGAGGCGGAGGTCACTAAAGTTAGCATCCTGCTCCTACAGGAGCCCTATGTCGGTTCTAGTGGCTTCCTCAGTACCAGTCACAGGGTATTCAGTTGGCGCAGGGTGTGGACCCGGTCAAAGATGCGGTAGTTATCCTTGATCCACGTATTACAGCTGTCGTCGATGTGAACCAGGTCACAAAAAACGTAGCCGTGGTGGTCATAAATAATGGAACCACAGATGTCTGTGTGGCTAGCGTGTACTTCGAAGGCGACCGCCCACTGCAAGACTACCATCGAAAAGTAAAAGAAGTAGTGACTGATAGCGGTACGGACAATGTCTTAATCGGAGGTGACGTAAATGCGTCGAGCCATTGGTGGGGCTGCAGAGATTGTGGACCTCTGCTCGGAATGCGGACTCAATGTAGTGAACAGAGGTGCCACCCCCACGTTTTACACTCACAGAGGAGGAAAACTCTACACAAGCATAGTGGACATAACCACCTGCACAGACGCAATACTGCACAAAGTCCATGGCTGGAACTTGGTAAAGGAGGACACTGGTCTAACGGACCATAGGCGGATCTGTTACCGCATTGTAATGGATGACACCTCGCCTCCCCGTCCGCCGCCCACCACAAGGAAGTACAACACGGAAAAGGCAGAGTGGGCAGACTTCTCCGAGTCCCTAAAATTGCAGCTGGTCCATCACGGAGTCACCGAAGAACTGGTGAAATTGGTCAACACCCATGACGAGCTAGAGGTGAAGGTGGTGGGACTCACAGATGCTATTCACATGGCATGCATCAACATCATACCCACTAACAAGGCAAACACCCGAGCCAAGCAGACCCCGTGGTGGACCAAGGAGCTCAGCGAGATGAAGCAGGGAGTCAAGACCCTAAGGAGACGTATCTCTACGGCTGACCCCAGTAGGAAGAGCTACGTCTATGCTGAGTATTCGGAGGCGCGGGACCCTATACAAGCAGGCAATAGAGCGCACCATCACTGAGAGCTGGACGTCCTTCTGTTCCCAGCAGAAAAGTGAGGACATTTGGAAGTCGTCGTATCGTGTGGTCAAAAAGTGCTTCATACGGGACACAAAAGAAGAATGCCTCCAGAGATCACCACACGATGGAACCACACTCGGCCCTCTGGAATCGGCTCAGTTGATGGCTGAAGTTGTCTTCCCTGGGGACGATCCCGGCACTGATGACGAAGGTCACGCAAACATGCGAGCGGTGGCTGCGAGTCTGCGGGAAGAAGCCCAGCGACTTTGTCCACACCAACTCGACCCTTTACTGAGAGAGATGGAGAGTGAGAAGGCAGAGATCCAGGCCTTCGCGGACGACATCCTGGTGATGGCAAAAGCGAACTCCACTGAGGAACTCAATGCACACGTCAACGGCGCCCTCCGCATTGTGGCGGCGGGAAGAGGCACAAGCTGAAGTTCGCCCCTCATAAAACTCAGGCAGTCGTCATCACCAGGCGCCTCAAGTACGACGTACCATCTTTCGTCATCGAGTCGGTTCCTATTGCCCTTACGGACCAAATAAAACTACTGAGCAACCATAGATAGGAACCTTGGCTTCGGACCTCACCTCGACAATGTCATTGTGAAGGCACTGAACTTATATAAGGTGGTCTCGAGGATGGCGAGAGCCTAAACTCGAATATATTGAGGACCATATTTTTCACAGTAGTGGAACCCACAATACTATATGCTGCGGGGGCCTGGGGAAAAGTGGCGGGTAAAGTGCATGTGAGAAAGCGGCTTGACCAGGTCACTAGAGCTTTTGCCATAAAAATCTCAAAAGCTCACCGGACAGTCTCTCTGACCTCAGCTACTCTGCTCGCACGAATCCTGCCACTCGATTTGCGCCTGGCGGAGCAGTTCAGACTGTTCGAAGTTAAAAGGGGTAAACCTCTCGCAGAACTCCCAGGGCACTCTTTACAGCTACGGGTTCATCCGGCCCAGTTGCCTCACCCCTCCCAGAGGGAACGCCTCAGTTTTGGCTGCATCACCGAAGATTCAGACATCAGCAGACTGCCCGAAGATATTACGTGCTACTACACGGATGGTAGCAAGATCGAGGGCAAGGTTGGTGCAGCCATAACTGCGTGGAAAGGAGGAAGGGAGTTGCTCGCCTCGGGTTTCAGACTGGAGAGATACTGTACTGTATTCCAGGCGGAAATGGTGGCGGTCCACAGGGCAGTGGAGGTTGCGATCACCAGGAAGCACGCGGCTGGCATATTATGCGACTCAAGGTCGGCAATCCAGTCGATCTGCGACCCCAACACGCTTAATCCCATCGCTGTGGAGACAAGGCGAAATATAAAAAGGGCCTCAGCTAAGGGGATCCCAATTGATCTGTACTGGATTAAAGCTCACGTGGGTATTGCGGGGAATGAGAGAGCGGACGAATTGGCCAATAACGCTGCCCTAAAGGGTAAACGAGCGCCAGTATACGATAAGTTTCCGCTCTCCTATGCAAAGTACGTCATAAGAGCAGGTACAATAGACATATGGCAGGAGCGCTACACCCAATCGGAGACCGGATCTGGGACCAGGCTTTTCTTTGACGATGTTAGGGCAGCCAAGTCGACTTTGGCAAAAACAACCACAGAAAATATTTATACACAGCTCTTTACTGGTCACGGGGGGCTCAGGCAGTACCTACATAGGTTCAAGCTGGTGGCCTCACCGTTCTGCTCCTGTGATGACCAGTCTGAAGAAACCATTGTCCACGTATTAACAGAATGCCCGATCTATGGGATAGACAGACTGGTCAGCGAGAGCAAAATGAGAGTGGCACACCAAGAAAATATAGGTCCATCATGCGGGAAGATGATACCCGAGATATTTTTATGGACTTTGCGAAACGCATTCTCCTAAGGGTTGGCAGGGCAAATGGGTCTAAGATAGTCTAGGAAAGTAATCTATACGACACTCTGTTGTTTTTACCTTTAACTGAATTTTACTGAATTTTACCATATCATTTTATTGAAGATTTTAACGTTCTATTGTTTTTTTTATACACTTTTAATTTTACACACAATTCTACATGCTGATTATTAATTATTTACCGTTTACTATTTTATTTATACCGCTTTTTACAATTAAGCCAGGGGTGCAAATCCTGGGGGGAAAAGGGAGGGATAATATGCATGCTTTAATGTTTCTAATGAATGTAATGTGAATCTCAAATTCCAATAGTTTTAATTATTTATACATAAGAAATGGCCGGGGATGAGACCAAATAGGAAACTTTAATTATAGCAAAAGAATGTTTCAAAAGTAATATCTCTTAATTAGGAATAAGCTTAATATAAGTATAAGTAGACTATTCTCAAGAAAATAAGCCTATAAAATGAGTACATTTTTCCCCATGCCATCAATGTAACTTGCAAAGTTTAGCCTGTAAATAAATAAAGTAGCATGATGTTTTTAGCATGTAAGCATGTCATATCTAGTTAGTAAGTCCAAATTTGTAAAGGGCGCGCGTGGGGTTTTTAGTTGGTGAAAGTCCAACACTGTCTAGGCCTCCCTTCCCAGTCGTCCATTAGGATTTTTTCCTGACGCATGCCCTGATAAACTTGAAAAGAAAAAGAGCAGAAATAAAGACAAAAGAAAGAAGTAAAAAAAAAGAAAGAAATAAACTCTGAAAAACAAATATCAGAGAGAAAATAAAGCTCAAATATTAAAAAGAAAAAAGAATAAGAATAAGAATAAATTTATTTCACAAAGCACACATGAATAAAATACACAGGAAATATCTTGCAGACCCCGAACTAGGCTGTGCCTGTATCTCGGGGCCTTGGAGTGCACTAAACATGGTGATGTTAACTAACATTATGCGCAGATTATAATAAGCTAAGCATGAGATTATAAATACAAAATGGTATGTAAGAAAAAGAAAAAGAAAACATGAAAAAATGAAAAAAAACCTTTTCTGGTAGTAGCGGTTCGGTTTTATAGACTGGTAGAAAAATCCAAATATCGGCTTCCTTTACCGTCCTAACGGCATTTTGTGAGCCATTTTGGCAACATGACTTTTCTGATGTAAAAAAGCCTGCTGAATTCGATTCTGGATGTTGCCAAGCCGAATTTTGCCCCCCTCCCCCCATTTCCCCCCTTTTTACCTCAAAATATGCCCCTAATCACGGTTTTACGGTTTTATACAAAAAGTATTACAGCTAGAAAAAAAATGTCAAAGACAAGAATGATCTCTATAAAATTTCCTATAACATGGTGTATAAACTTTTTTAGTAGGCCTTATGGTTTGTGAGCAATATCTTCCCGAACTTCATAGACTGGTAGAAAATTCTAAATATCGCCGGTCCCTAGTAAAAAAGTCGGATCTGCAAAATGACTACTTTCCAGGAGAGGCAGTTAAAGTTTTTTAAAGACGTTTTTGTGTATAAAATTGTCAATTTAAGTCCTATTGTTACGAAATTTGGCCAAAGTTATTATTATTAAGTACTTTTAGAGTATGTGTAAACAAAACTATAAATTATTTATTAGAAATGCCAGAAATAAGACATGCTACCTTTTTACCTGGAAATTGTCATCCGATATCCTGTCATAACTGCCACATACGACTTTTTTGCATGATATGGTTCGCAGTAATTAGTCGGATGTGGCACTAACGACTTTTATAATCGGATATTGCATTATTATTTATGTCGCAAGTGTCACTTACTACAATTATATTTGGATTGTACACAGTGTTTTGTGGTGAGATACGACATTTTAGTGGTATAAAAATCCGCGGTTTTACCCAGTATAATAAAATTTATAAATATTGTTTTTTAATTATGTTAGTTTGATATCAAAAAAAATATTAACATAATTTTTGTCTTTTAATGTTCATTTTAAGATACACTTATTGGGAGACGACTGAAGTCTTTGAGCATTTTTCCAAGATCTTTGAGAGCCTCAGCAATGACTAGTCATTTACTACGACGATATCATCAGAAGAGAGAAGGTGGCTGACGTCTTTGCTTTTGATATTGATACTAGTCCGTCAAAAACCAAAAAATTGAATTAATCTTTCTATGCAGCTGTGAATTTTTTGGAGACATTAGTACTACTTGAGAGACCGCAGCACCGTCTAACTAAGTCGTAGTCGAATCGAGAGCCTTCTAATAGTACAAAGAAATGGAAGTACATATACATATACATATGGACGTGGTTTACGGTACCTAGGGTTCTAGGGTTAGCGGTTACCAGCGTTGGGGGGATGAAAGTCGTCAAACCTGCGTGCGAGACGGTTCGTGATAAGAGTGTCGACTACACAGGTTATAGTCATGATTCATAAGCGAGATGGGTCTGTAATTTATGAGAAGGGTCATATAAACCTCCCTGAAGATGAGCAGTATACATGCCACACTTTTCGGCCATGCTCCTATCGTTTTGCCTTCGATTATAACATGATTTAATAAATTCTACAGGGTTTTCTTTACCATTTTACCATGCTGCTTTCAGAATCTTAGACATCGCTATCTAAGATTATTTTTCAGTGGGGGCCTGGGGTGGGCCTAGGGAGGGGCCTGGCCATATCCTAAGAGATGAAGCCATGAATTTCTATCGGTAACCCAAAATCCTGGGGTGGGCATTAGACCATACTGGGGTGGGCACGGCCCACCCGGCAACCCCCTAGATACGCCTATGCGCTCCAGCATCATCCGCTGCATTTTTAAGTTATTTGATAGCCATACCAACCTTGTATAGGTTGCTATCTAGGATTTATTCAAATTAGTGTCGGGTTAACCTGACCTTTGGAACTGTTTGTAAGACATCTCAACCTCGCCTAGAAACACGTTGCAATTGGACTGGTGCAAATCACAAATTAAAGACTGAGATCTATTGTTGAACCTTTGGTAATAAGTGGCATCGTCAAGGGAATGCAGAAACATACTTATCGCCTCTTTTAATTTATGAGTTCGAAAGCACCATTAAGGATATTTCTAGTTCTTTCGAAAGATTAGTTCCACTCTCACCGTGGGGTAAAGAGCTTAGATTCCTACTGACTTAGATAAACTGACCAAAAGTAAGAGAACTATCAAGCGGTGATGGCGACCATCAATTGAGACCAATAGAGAAAAGTGATAAGGGATATGAAATCTAGTGATCACGATTCTCAGGAATATGTGTTCGACTAAAGAAGAAGTCATGAGCCGTTACTTATTATTTAACTGTACATTTAATTACACACATTCTGAAATGTTCTCGGCATTGCCACGAGTAATCGTTATCTCATTATGTTCTTATTCTGGTTATTTTCCTTCAGAAGAACCAGAAGTCAGACGGATTTATTTTTTTATCAGGAGCTTGGTTGAAGTTGCCACATTCACCAGAAACATCTCCCAATTATTATTTATCGTTCGAAACCATCAATAAGTTTACTAAATACCCAATTTCATTCAAACTGTTGATTGCAATATTCAAACAATAAGACAAAATTTAAAGCATCCAAAGATATTGTGATAGTTACGACATACACTGCAATTTATTTTCCGTGAAAAAATGTCGGATATGTTACATGCGACCAAAGTTGGAATATATTTTCCGGCAAAAAACATCGGATGTGTCACATACGACACAAGATACAATTTATATTCCGTAATAAAATGTCGTAAGTGGTACATACGACATAAGGTACCCTTAAAATTCCGAATAGTAATGTCGGAAGTGCCACATACTACACAAAACTTTTCAGCTAACCCAGTTAACATAGTCGGAAGTACCACATCTGACAATATTAAATGGACACTGTATAAGATACGACATTTTTGACATTGATTATTCGTGAAAATAATGAAATTTTGAAAAATCTGTAAATGTACGATTAAAGATTAATGTATTTAATAAGCATTAACGCAATAAAACGAAAATGGCAATTTTGTAGATCCGACTTTTTTACTAGGGACCGGCGATATCGGCTTCCTTTACCGTGCTAACGGCATTTTGGGATCCATTTTGGCAACATGACTTTTCCGATGTAAAAAAGCCTGTTGAATTCGGTTCTGAATGTTGCCAAGCCGAATTTTGCCCCCCTCCCCCCTTTTCCCCCCTTTTTGACCTCAAAATATGTCCATAATCACGATTTTTACGGTTTTATACAAAAAGTTTTACAGCTAGAAAAAAAGTGTCAAAGACAAGAATGATCTCTATAAAATTTCCTATAACATGGTGTATAATTTTTTTTTAGTAGGCCTTATGGTTTGTGAGAAATATCTTCCCGATCTTCATTATTTTTTAAAAAATTGATAAACTTGGTCGAGGCAGTGAATTGCACTTATTTTAGGATAATTGGTATCGCACAGGATCCAGCCGCTCTGCAGCGCTTGACGCTGACATCCAGTTTGCATGCTGCTTATTATCTGTCAAGACTCACGAGACTTTCAGTCATAAGCAGTCGTCAGATTTACACGCAGAACCGTACCCAAGTCGGGCTAAAAGGGCCGTAGAAAATAAAAATGCTTTGCTTCTGAACATGAAATCCTTCAAAATGCTCAGTTCTACGCCAGATTCTCCAGAAATGTGCCTTAGAAATGCAGTTACCCGGGATCTTGCAACAGAAAAAAATAAAGTGCCAATTCACACTGCTAAGCAGCTTGGCTCACTCTAAGTAACGAAGTTTGTTTCCGAAAGGCTCACCAACAGCAGCCCGTCTAGCACAACTATGCTTTGCGACTCTTGTCGCGCGACATAGCGCTACCCGTGACCCTCTTACATTACTGCACAGAAAGAGACAGGCAATTATCTCGCGCCAGAAATGGCCGTTTGCGACAGTTGTGCTAGGGGTGCAGGTCTACAAGCTACAACGCAAAGTTCAAAATGAACTAAGGTCCGACCTTCAAGACCTGTACAAGGCAGGTCGTTCAAAATCTACCATATTTGCGTCTGATGTGGGGGGCAAACGCTCAGGCGCTGGAGTGGTGCCAAACAAAGCATAGCCTGCATCGTCACATACTCGACTTGTACAGCAGGGACAGGAACTTCTCAGCCTTTCGCTCATGGGGTGTATGTTTATCTCATTGAGTAGTTCACAGTGCTTTTCGATATCGGAAAACGGAATACTTTTAATCAAAGGAGTGTCTAGGTAAATGTTTTAGAAATGCAAATGATCAATTTAATTATTTTGTTACCTGCAATAAAGCCGTTCGAATCGCCAGTGCCTGAGTAAAACGCCAGAATATTTTAACGTTCTAAAGCAGTCCCTTAATTTTGTCATGATGATGAATGATAAGCAACAACAACACTAATAACCTGTCTTCTGGGTGGGCTATGCACAGTGTGGAGCACATGTCGAGTGTCGGTTTCCTCATGAATAGCACGTATGTTGAGGTATCGACCTCAGTTGGTGACGCTTGAACCTTAGTCTCGTCTGCAAATCCTCGCACTACGACGACATCAGTCCCGCTCGCGCGTTCGCGGGATAAAAACTGCGAGCCCAACCTAGTTTGAAGGTATTGAGTCATTTTTAAGGAGCTGCTTGGCAGTGAGAAGTGACACTTTATTGTTTTCTGCTGCAAGATCCTGGGTAACTGCATTTCTAAGGCCCGTTTCTGGAGAATCTGGCGTATAACTGAGCATTTCGAAGGATTTCATGTTCAGAAGCAAAGCATTTTTATTTTCTACGGCCCTTTTAGCCCGACTTGGGTACGGTTCTGCGTGTAAATCTGACGACTGCTTATGACTGAAAGTCTCGTGAGTCTTGACAGATAATAAGCAGCATGCAAACTGGATGTCAGCGTCAAGCGCTGCAGAGCGGCTGGATCCTGTGCGATACCAATTATCCTAAAATAAGTGCATTTCACTGCCTCGACCAAGTTTATAATTTTTTTAAAAAATAATGAAGTTCGGGAAGATATTGCTCACAAACCATAAGGCCTACTAAAAAAAAATTATACACCATGTTATAGGAAATTTTATAGAGATCATTCTTGTCTTTGACACTTTTTTTCTAGCTGTAAAACTTTTTGTATAAAACCGTAAAAATCGTGATTATGGACATATTTTGAGGTCAAAAAGGGGGGAAAAGGGGGGAGGGGGGCAAAATTCGGCTTGGCAACATTCAGAACCGAATTCAACAGGCTTTTTTACATCGGAAAAGTCATGTTGCCAAAATGGATCCCAAAATGCCGTTAGCACGGTAAAGGAAGCCGATATTTAGAATTTTCTACCAGTCTATGAAGTTCGGGAAGATATTGCTCACAAACCATAAGGCCTACTAAAAAAGTTTATACACCATGTTATAGGAAATTTTATAGAGATCATTCTTGTCTTTGACATTTTTTTTCTAGCTGTAATACTTTTTGTATAAAACCGTAAAAACCGTGATTAGGGGCTTATTTTGAGGTAAAAAGGGGGGAAATGGGGGGAGGGGGGCAAAATTCGGCTTGGCAACATCCAGAATCGAATTCAGCAGGCTTTTTTACATCAGAAAAGTCATGTTGCCAAAATGGCTCACAAAATGCCGTTAGACTTGAAAATTTTGATTTGAACTACCAGTCTATTATAGCGGGTCGCAGTTCAAACCTAACCTAACCGAACCAAATCTAACTTTCTTTTCTGGTAACAAACATCTTTTGGGTACCTATTGAGTATAACATATGGTACCTAATTATATATAATGTTGTGTATCACGTGAGCCACACCCCTAATAATGTGTTTAACCCTAAAATCCTGTTTTATCCAGATTTAAAGTAATAGCAGGGTGTGTTATTTTCGCTTTACCGCTTAAGAGACTAATTATTTCATAACAAAATTAATACGCTAGCTATCTGTAAAGTAGATTAATTACTAACTAAACTGAATAATTAATTAGTGACTTCGTCGTAAAATCAGATTAATTTTGCTAATAGAAATTAAGGTCCTTTAGTAAAGTAATTATTTTAAGGCATTATATTTTCTGCCTATTTCCTTATAAGTCTTGTTGGGAAGCCTTTGTCCCTTTTGTCATGATGTTCGTCTAATGATAATTATCATAACTGCTAACGGAAATTTGACGTTCTATTTAATTTAAGTTCCCCCTCTCCCTCTGTTTTCCTGACTATGTATCCCACATGGTCCGCCTTTTCTATCTTCTTCGGATACATTTTTGTGTAAATTAACTTTGTTGATAAGCAATATTTGAAATCGTTTATAATGTATCCATCAAAAGTAAGGTCAGTCGGAAAATTGCGTAGGAACTTATGGACTGGATGATGTCATAGAAACACTTCTTGAAGTACCCTGATTTAAATCGGGGTTGATGCATTAACAATTTACAAAATACCTCCTACTCTAGAGAGTAGACTTTGGCATTTCCCAATTCTTCTATGGTAATCGATGCCCCGCAGCCTAGCGCATCTCAACCTGCACAGTCTTCCTCAGCGAGGGACCTGACCTTTGGCGGAAAGACTGGGACTGTTGAAGGCAAACAGACCCGTTTTAAAGAGAATACCTCGTGCAGCCCGCATTTCTCTAGCCTGCTGCCTCACAGACTCACTCAGAATTCTCCACAGGCGTGGAAGAGCTTGCACACATTTTCTTATTCCGTACTGCATGCAAATAAAACCTGCAAGGATTCATTAAGTACGCAAATAAAAAACAACACCCTAACAGATTCCAAGCATTCCATCAATCAACTTCCCAAATAACTGCTTCTAAAATAACTGCAATTGAAAATAAAATCTCCGAAGGAAATGTGAGTGGAGCTGCTCGCGTTCTCTTCTCCAGTGACGACTTGGCTGCGCACTCAGCTGAGACCTATGCTGCCTTGAAGGATAAGCACCCACTTCCTCCCACCTCATCTGAGCTACCAAATCCCCCCTCGGCCAACAACGTCTGTATTAACGTCACCTAAGACGTGGTGCAGCAAGCCCTGTGATCGTTCCCTAACGACTCAGCCGGTGGGTTCAATCAATCAATCAATCAATCAATTCATTTATTGCATGGTCATGAGCTTACATCACAGGTGTTAGTTATTGTTTAGTACCAGTACATCATGTCCTGCCGAGAGGCGTACAATATTTTAATGTCAATTTATAATATAATCTATAGTAATCTAAATTTTTTATAACATCATCATAATATAGTAACAAAGTAATAACAATATAGGAATGCATTTAAGTAGTATTATGTTATAGGCAGAATTTGTCTTACATGGCAAGGTAATCACTTATGCTAAATACATTTGCTGACTAGCCAATTAAAAAGCTTTCTTTTAAAATCAGGAGTAGTTAGTTGTTTTAGGTCTATAGGCAACTTATTATAAATTTTAGTACTCATGCACATAACGTTATTGGAGAAAAACGCTGAATTTGATTTTGGTCCGACCACATTATAACCATATTTTTGTTACAGTCTTGCTCTTGGATTCCTACCTCTAAACATGCTTATATTGTTCTTTACAAAAAGACAGATCTCATATATGTACAGAGCGGGAAAAGTGAGAATCTTTTGATCAGTGAACAATGAGTCTGCACTGCAGTGAGTTTGCACGAGTCAGTTTGTTTTAAACCATATATTGCCCGAAGACATCTCTTTTGTAGTCTAAATATTTCGTCTGTATTGCTCACATTACCCCATAGAATAATTCCGTAGCGTAGGTTTGCCATGACATGGGAGTGACAAGCTAGAAGAGCAGTACTTTCTGACGAGACTTCCTTAAGTCGCCTCAAGAAATATACATATCTGCTCAATTTCGTCATTACATGTTCCGAGTGGCGAAGCCAATTACAATGAGAATCTATTATTATACCCAGGAATTTAATGGATTGTACTCTCTCCAGTTGTAGGCTTTGATATGCTACGTTAATTTCAGTTGGCTTTGACTGTGGAGAATAGAATTCCACGATCTTTGTCTTTACCATGTTAACCTGTAGTTGATTATTTTCTAGCCATTTATTAACATCATGGAATACTCTATTGGCATCCTCTTCAAATTGTTCAATTTTAGTCTGTTCACCTCTTACCACCAACGAGCAGTCATCAGCAAAAAGAAGTATTTTTTGGTCAGAGACATTTGGTAAGTCGTTGATGTATAATAAGAAAAGCAGTGGGCCCAACAAACTCCCCTGTGGTACCCCCACTTTAACACATCTGTATTCTGATCTGTAAGTGTGAAAGGATTTTGTGTTTCCGGAGTAAGCTGTTATTTCAGTGCACTGCTGTCTACCTTGGAGGTAAGATTTTAACCACTCATAACAGTTGCCTCTAATGCCGTAATGGTATATTTGATGTAGTAGCTTCTCATGGCATACTCTGTCAAATGCTTTTGACATGTCCATGAAAATACCAAGAGAGGGAAGTTTACCATTTCTACATTGTGTTACAATTTTTATTAGCTCACAAACAGCCAATGTAGTTGACCTTTTTTGTCTAAAACCAAACAGTGCATTGGAAAGTATGCTATGCTTGTCTAAATACTGAATGAGTCTGTAATAAATTATCTTTTCAAAATTTTTTGAGAATATTGGAATGAGAGCTATAGGCCGATTGTTCAGGCATTGTAATCTCTTAATATGTAGGTAGACTGCAAAACCCAACGGCGGTCAAAAATACGCGGGTAGAAATGTATTCCCGCGTAGGCTTCATTTTGACACATTACCTTTCGGCTCGGTACGGGACGCTGACGCGTTCGGTGTGCGTCCATTATTAAGATTAAGAAATTAGTGCTTCCAACGGACTAGATTTGTGCTTTCCGGTGTGCGACAGACTGTTTTAAGGTGTCTAAGTGCTGGCCAGCCAGAAGAGTTACGGACACAGCTGCTTCGAAGCCGGTTCAGCCCAGGATTGCCAGGTGAGTGGTTTATCTCATATTGAGCGAGTGCAATGCCTGTTCCTAGACTTTAAATTCGTTAGGGATTCCAGGACTAGTGTACCACAGAGTTTATCGAAGGGTTCAGTTACGCGAACATAAAATTTGGTCCATCGACCTCGGATTGGATTCCCAAAAGATAGCGAGTTTAGTTAGGGCAGCCATTTTGTAACGGTACATTCTTTGTTCTTAGTACGAAGTTAATTCGTAATTTCTTACATTTCGGTTTTCTGACAAACGGTTTTCGGTTATAATGGCTACTAAGTTAGTGGAAAGTAAATTTAAAATTAAATACGATTGGTTTAAAAACACCTTGCAGATTATTAATAGTAAAAGTTACGCTTCTAGTGTAGTATCGGCTCGGTTACGTAAGTTAGAGGAATATTTTAAGGCGTTGACGGAAGCATATGAAGAGATTTTAACTTTGGATTTGGAAACGGTTGCTACCTACGATGAGAAGTATAGGGAGGCCACGGAGGTGTACAACCAACTCGATGCGGTGGCCATCGGTTGTCCCAGCTTGGATGGCACACATTTACCTACGGAAAGTGTTGCATCATCACGCTTGCCACGGATAAACCTGACTTCCTTTGACGGCGATGTATTTTCCTGGACGAGTTTTATAAGTCTGTTTACGTCGTTAGTGTTATCACGTAGGGACATCTCTAAAACGGAAAAATTCCACTACTTATTTTCAAACGTTGAAAAGGAACCCCAAGCTTTGATCCGGCACCTACCTATGGTGGATAGTTCATTAGACACGGCTATGGACATTCTGAGAGGTAGATATGAAAATAAACGGCTGCAAGCGGATTCATACATTTCTCGGATTTTACATTTACCGGTATTAAATAAGAGTTTGGGTCTTAGGATAAAAATCTTAAATCCATTATTGGAATCAACGCGGGCTTTAAAGAATCTCGGTCTCCCAACGGACGAATGGAGTTATATTCTGTTACATATAAGTTTAACAAAATTACCTCTTGACATTAAAACACGGTTTGAACAATCTTACGGCGGTAATAGCTTGCAATTGCCCACTTTTGATCAATTAACTGAGTTCTTGCAAAATGAATGTCGATTAATTGATACGGCTAACTCGGAGCCCATATTGTCCTATGCGGAACAGGTGCGCAAACCTGCGCGCACAGCACATGTAACGGAACGTAATAACAATTACAATAAATCGGATTCGGCTAACCATAATCGTAGGTATATTTCCGGCAAAACCGCTAGCTGTCTTTATTGTCAATTATCGGGTCACACTTTAAATAATTGTTATAAGTTCGGGAATATGTCTAATTATAATCGGAAGGAATATATAAAAAATAACGGATTATGTTTTAAATGCTTCGGAGGGCATTCTGCGGCTTCATGTACCCGGCAGGTACCATGCAATCGGTGCGGAAATATCGGTCATAATAAATTAGTCTGTACTATGTCCATTTCTCGTTCGGCTTCGCCCGCTGCAAATGAACAGCGTTCGCGGCAGGCAATGGTTGCTTCACAACGCGATAACGACTGCACCCGCGGCAGGCGTTCACCGGTTCAAACACGTAAACACTCTGCGTGCTCGGATGACGGTATAGACTCTCGGTCACGGAAATTAAGTCATAATAATTATGAGGGCGATAATTTATCTCGCAACGTTCGGGAGCGCGAGAATCACCGCCGAACGGAATTAGGAAAGCGGGAACCAACTTATTCGGGGCGATCGCATAGTCCGGATGCGTATCGTAAGTCGCATTCTCAACAATAGCAATTACAGTATTGTAATGTCGGCTCAGTACCACAATTAGCGGATAATGTTATTTTGCCTACGGTATTGATTGACGTAAAATCGGCGAACGGTAATTTCATACAGTGTTTAGGTCTACTGGACCTTGGTAGCCAGACAAGCATAATACAAAGCGATTTCGTGGCTTGTTTAGGGTTGAGGCGACATTACAATAAAACGCCTTTAATAGGTATCGGCGGAGTACGGAATAATCACGGCACTCATATTGTTGAGTTTTACTTTAAATCAGAAAAAACGGAAAAACGTTTATTATCGGTTACGGCGGTTGTATTAAAGAAGCCTACTTCATATTTGGCGCATAGGCTAACATTATCCGGCGGCACGGTTAAACTTACGGGTGGCGCTCATGATATGAGGCACGTTGACGTTATTTTCGGATGCGACATATTAGGTCAAATTTTAAATGGTGATAAGGTTGATTTGGGTGGTGGCCTATGTGCAATTAGTACCATTTTTGATTACGCTATATTTGGTCCGTCTCGGTCGGTGTATTCGTATGACTCGGAAGCAAATAATAAAAATGTGGGCCTTACGCTTCTCGAAGCAGTTGAACGGTTTTGGCGGTCGGAGGAACCGCCGTCGGCGGCTGTCAAGAACCCGGCGGATATTGAATGTGAAAACATGTTCACAGCAACAACATCACGTGGTGCAGATGGTAAATATGTTGTTCGTTTACCTCTCACACCAGATCATCCCCGGTTGGGTGATTCTAGCGAAACTGCTTTGCGACGTTTTTTGGCTATAGAACGGCGTATGAAACGGCAACCGGATTATCGCGATAAATATGTAGAATTTATGTCGGAATATTTAAAACTCGGTCATATGGCGGTTTCTAACTTTGATGTTGGGTCGGGAGAAGAACACTATTTTTTGCCTCATCATGGTGTCTTCAAAAAATCGGGAGACACACAGAAAATCCGAATAGTGTATGATGGAAGTGTTCAAACAAGTACAGCTGTGTCACTTAATGATTGTTTATTTTCGGGACCTCGGCTACAAAACGATATTACTCAGATAATTATTAATTTTCGGTTACCACGGTATATTTTTACTACTGACGTAAAAATGATGTTTAGGCAAACATGGATACATCCGGACGATCGAAAATATCAACTTATATACTGGCGATCGTCACCGGACGAACCGTTACTTATTTATGAGCTAACTACAAATACCTACGGTTTAAAATCGAGTCCTTTTGTTGCTATTCGGTGTTTGCATCAATTAGCTAATGACGAGGAAAGTAGTTATCCTCGCGCGGCGGAGCTGTTACGTCATAATAGTTACGTCGATGATCTTAACGGCGGAGCCGACGATCTGGACGACGCGATAGCTTTGAGGGACGAGTTGATATCGCTCATGAATACGGCTGGGTATGAATTACGGAAATGGGCTTCGAATGACCCAAGAATTTTAAACGGGTTGCCATTAGATCATCTCGAGACGCCCCGTTCTTTTGAACCCGATTCGGATGGTTCTGGGTTCATTAAGGTTTTAGGTATCCAATGGGATCCGAAAAATGATTGTTTTACT
Organism: Apotomis betuletana; assembly: GCA_932273695.1. Lineage (NCBI taxonomy): Eukaryota > Metazoa > Arthropoda > Insecta > Lepidoptera > Tortricidae > Apotomis > Apotomis betuletana. Next base: position 3,648,882 of record OW026303.1, on the reverse strand, counting down.
TATCGGCTAAACCTACCGGAGGACGGTATTATTACTCGGCGAAGTATTTTATCTTTGGTGGCGCGTTTACATGATCCTTTGGGATGGGTCTGCGCCGTGGTGTTTAAAATTAAATTGTTATTACAAAATCTTCTCGGTAGTTTTAACAATTCACGAAAAGTTGAATGGGACGCTCCGGCACCAATAGAAATAGTACAAAGGTGGCGTGAAATATTGTCGGACTTACCTCATCTGTGTCAGGTATCAATACCTAGATGTTTGAAATTAGACAACAATATTGAATATGCGATACACGGTTTTTGTGATGGTTCATCACTCGGTTATTCGGCTGTTGTTTATTTGCGGTCGGTTAGTGCGGATGGTACGGTTCTTGTGCGGTTAATTATGGGGAAAAGCCGTTTAGCACCATTAAAGACAAAACACACCATTCCCAAGATGGAATTGAACGGTGCGGCCTTGTTAACCACTCTTATTAACCATGTCGCTTCCTCGTTCGAACGCGACATTAGGTTAAATGAGATAGTGGCTTGGTGCGATAGCACTATCGTTTTAGCATGGTTAAGGACTCCACCTCATAGATTACAAGTTTATGAAGGAAATCGAGTCTCACAAATAATATCTTCTCGGGTAAATATTACATGGCGGCATGTACCTAGTGAATTAAATTGTGCTGATGTGGCGTCGCGCGGCACGTCGGCGTGCGAGTTGCTGCGGCACCGTCTGTGGTGGGAGCCACGCTGGCTGCAGGGCGCGCCAGCGCGGTGGCCCGGCGAGTGCTCGGACTTCCCGGCAGACATGTTACCCGGATTGCGGGCTGCCACGGTTAATATTGGAATTGTAGATGAGGACTTCGATTTGATTGATCGGTTCAGTTCTTTCGAGAAATTAGTTAATGTAACTGCTTATTTATTACGGTTCTTACGGTATTGTAGATTTACGGATGGACGTAATCCTAATCACATCTCGGTTTCGGAGCGTAGAGACGCTACTACATGTTTAATTCGGTTAGTTCAAACTCGGCATTATGAAGCGGAAATCGCATTAATTAAGGAAAATAAACCTATTAAAAATTCATTACGGCGGTTAAATTTGTTTTTGGATACAAATAATTTACTTCGGGTCGGCGGTCGAATTGATGCGTCCGAGTTACCTTACAATGCGCGGCATCCTATATTACTACCCGGCAAGGATCGGTTTACGGAACTTTTAGTAACACACTATCACAAGGTATATTGCCACGTCGGCGCAAATACCCTTGAATCTATTTTATCCTGGACTTATTGGATAGTTTCGGCTCGGCGGATCACACGTCACGTGACGTTCAAATGTGTACCGTGTTACATGGCGAAGCCTAGACCAGTTCAACCATACATGGCGGACTTACCTTCGGATCGTGTTATAAGCGAGAGAGCGTTTGTCGGTACGGCGACTGATTTTGGGGGCCCTTTTTATATAAAATCGAGCAATCTTCGAAATGCAAAAATTGAGAAATGTTTTCTCTGTATTTTTGTTTGTTTAAGTACTAAAGCGGTACATTTGGAAATTGTCTCTCAATTGTCGGTTGAAGCTTTTGTTGCGACGTTTACGCGTTTCGTATCTCGGCGTGGACTTCCGTATCTATTGCGGTCGGATTGTGGAACGAATTATACGGGCACGAACAAGTATCTAAAGGAGTTATACTCATTTATTCGAAACAATCAATCGGACATTGATCGGGAATGTATTAAGCGCGAAATAAGGTGGCTGTTCAACGCACCTTCGAGCCCCAACCACGGAGGCCTCTTTGAGGCCGCTATTAAATCGGCAAAGACTCATGCTAGGCGTGTACTCGGTGACGCTAGGCTTACGTTCGAGGAACTTACAACGTTTTTCACGAAGGTGGAAGCCGTGATGAATTCGCGTCCGTTGTGCCCTCTAAGTTCGGATCCGACGGATCTCAACGTTTTAACTCCGGGTCATTTTTTAATCGGCAAGCCTTTAGTGGCACTCCCTGAGTACTCATTTACAGACGTCAAGGAATCTCGTTTATCTCGGTTTCAACGAATACAAAAAATGACTCAACATTTCTGGAACCGGTGGAAAAATGAATATCTTCATACACTTCAGCAACGTTATAAATGGACCTCTCATACAGAATCTCCGCAATTAGACGATTTAGTTTTAATTAAGGAGGACAATTTGGCTTCATTGCATTGGAAACGCGGACGGATTATTAAACTTTTACCCGGTAAGGACGGAGTGGTACGCGTTGCAGAAGTTAAAACTCAAAATGGTGTTCTGCTGAGACCCATTTCTAAATTGTGTAGGCTACCTTTAGGAGATTAGGAACCAAGGCGGGCTTGGTTAGGCGGGGGGATGTTCAGGCATTGTAATCTCTTAATATGTAGGTAGACTGCAAAACCCAACGGCGGTCAAAAATACGCGGGTAGAAATGTATTCCCGCGTAGGCTTCATTTTGACACATTACCTTTCGGCTCGGTACGGGACGCTGACGCGTTCGGTGTGCGTCCATTATTAAGATTAAGAAATTAGTGCTTCCAACGGACTAGATTTGTGCTTTCCGGTGTGCGACAGACTGTTTTAAGGTGTCTAAGTGCTGGCCAGCCAGAAGAGTTACGGACACAGCTGCTTCGAAGCCGGTTCAGCCCAGGATTGCCAGGTGAGTGGTTTATCTCATATTGAGCGAGTGCAATGCCTGTTCCTAGACTTTAAATTCGTTAGGGATTCCAGGACTAGTGTACCACAGAGTTTATCGAAGGGTTCAGTTACGCGAACACCGATAATTATCCATTTCCGGGTTAGACGCTCTGTCCTCTCAGCATCTTAAAGACTTGATTTCAGTGCCTACAGGGGATGCAAGAACGGCGTTGCTGAAATCACTAAGTTATTAAACCTCATGCTTGCAGGCCGTGTAAACAGTGAAATCGTTCCTTTACTCTACGGTGCCAATATAATAATATGGTATATAATATGGTAGCTCTGGCCAAGAAGGATGGTGGTATCCGCCCGATTGCCGTTGGGAGCACTTTAAGGCGCTTGGCAAAGGTCCCTTCTACGCATATTTCATCTTAGTTATGACGTAAACTACGACTATGTCGCTAGCGCCGGCAATAAGGATGTGTCGTCCAAGCCACCGCTCTTTAACTGCCAATTACGGTTTGGTTAATCGACCACGCGCCTAGAGCGTGGTGGGGGGCGGCTGGTATTTTGACGTGTATTCAACCGCTTACAAAAAAAAAATCGGTGGCTCTTTTAATTCTTGCTCAGAACTCCTAAACAGGGCCATTTTATTTTTGGTAGAACAGTTTTTTGTAGGTAGTTATTTTAGGTATTTTTTAATCAGAATCTTTCAATCTAATTACGAGGAAAAAATACCCGAACTGTTTATTTATTTTTTGTTTTTCGTTCCGTTACCGCTATAATAGGTTAATGGAAATGTTAACGGAATAAAAAAAACATTGGGACACTCTTTTCTCTAATTTAGACTGAAAGAGCTCGTGATGCCGAGTGGGATGTACAACAAAAAATAAAATAACCCAAATCGAATTAAAAAATATTATTTGTTGGAGAGGCGGCATTTCTAAAATTGGTCCCTTACAATTTTAAGGAACTCTTTAAATGTTATAAACACATTAACTTACTAAGATTTTAGTGTTTTTTTTTTTTTGTAGTAAGTAGGTAACAAGTCCAGTTCCTCTTGTAAATACGATTTCTTCACATTGAAATGGGTTATTTTTTGTTAGAAGGCATACAGTCGAACAGAGAACCTCATCCTTGTTTCAGTTCTGTTAAAATTGATTACAATTTTTATATTTGATGTTTAGCGACGCTTAACACCTCCAAAACTTTATAAACTTCTGACGCCTAATTATATTTTATTAAAGCAGCGTAAACCAAATGTTTAGAATAAAGCGAAAAATTGATAAATTTAATGTTTCCAGCAGCGTTCGAACGCCTGCAAGCTTTCCGGGCCAACACGGGCGTCCTATCTATTAGACCACTGAAGCTGATGCAAGAGCCATTGAACTTTTCAACCACTTGCTTCTTGCATGCCTTAGGGTGGCATCGTAACGCCATCTACCGTAAAGATCCAGACTTCATGATAGACACCAAAAAAATGTTTCGCTTCATTCTAAACACCTTTAAGACCCCTAAACCTTCATCATCTCAGCCATAGGACGTCCACTGCTGAACATAGGCCTCCCCTTTGGACTTCCATTTATACCGGTTGGAAGCGACCTGCATCCAGCGCCTTCCGGCGACCTTTATAAGGTCATCTGTCCATCTTGTAGGTGGACGTCCTACGCTGCGCTTGCTGGTCCGAGGTCTCCACTCGAGCACTTTTCGGCCCCATCGGCCATCTGCTCTGCGTGCTATGTGGCCTGCCCATTGCCACTTCAACTTGCTAATCCGGTGAGCTATATCGGTCACTTTAGTTCGTCTACGGATTTCCTCATTTCTGATTCGATCACGTAGAGACACCCCGAGCATAGCCCTCTCCATTGCTCGTTGAGCGACTTTGAGCTTTGAGATGAGGCCGATAGTGAAAGACCACGTTTCGGTGCCGTAAGTCATTACTGGTAACACACATTGGTTGAAGACTTTCGTCTTGAGACACTGAGGTATGTCGGACGAAAAGACATTGCGTAGTTTCCCGAACGCTGCCCAGCCGAGTTGGATTCGGCGGTTGACCTCTTTCTCGAAGTTGGACCTACCTAATTGGACCACTTGTCCTAGGTAGATGTATGAGTCAACAACTTCGAGTACCGAGTTTTCAACAGAGACTGGGATGGGCACAACCTTGGCATTTGACATGAGTTTCGTCTTGTCCATGTTAATTTTTAAGCCCACCCGTTGAGAAACTCGATTGAGGTCATCGAGCATCATGCTGAGTTCCTCCATCGACTTTGCCATGACTACGATGTCGTCGGCAAACCGAAGGTGAGTGATGTATTCGCCAAGTCCTTGCCATTCCAGGAGCTTGAAGGCGTCTTCCATAACGGCCGTAAACAGTTTCGGGGAAATAACGTCCCCCTGTCTTACGCCTCTTCTCAATGGAATGGCCTTTGTGCTCTGCTCCTGAACTCGGACCGACATGGTGGCGTTACTATACAAACACTTCAACACTTCAATGTACCGATAGTCAATATGGCATCGCTGAAGTGACTCGAGCACCGCCCATGTTTCCACCGAATCGAAGGCTTTCTCATAGTCCACAAACGCTAAGCATAATGGCAAGTTATACTCTTCAGTCTTCTGTATAACTTGCCGCAGCGTATGTATGTGGTCTATGGTACTATAGCTTCTTCGGAAACCGGCTTGTTCGGGAGGCTGGAAGTCATCAAGTCTATGTTCGAGACGGTTCGTGATGACCCTTGAAAACAGCTTATAAACATGGCTTATAAGCGTGATGGGCCTGTAGTTCTTCAATAGGCTATTATCACCTTTCTTGAAGAACAGTACCACCTCGCCTCTATTCCATGCTTCAGGCGTTTTTCCCTCGGACAAGACGGAATTAAAGAGCTTCTGGAGGACTTTAAGTACCGGTGTTCCACCCGCTCTCAGAAGCTCTGAGGTGATTCCGTCTTCGCCCGGCGCCTTGTTGTTCTTAAGCTGCTTCAGGGCCATCCTAATCTCGTACAGACTGATGTCCGGGATGTCTTCGGTATAATGTCGGGACAGCTTGGCTCTTGGATCGCCTACCAAGCTGTCAACGGGCTTTGCGACTGAAGTGTATAACTGACCATAGAACCTCTCGATCTTGCCTAGAACCTCTGCTTTGGTCGACGCTATGCTGCCATCTTCCCGTTTCAGCTTGGTCAGCTGGCTTTGTCCAATAGACTTGTCCTTTGCGAACACTTTGGAGCCTTTGTTCTGCTCAATGGTCTCTTTAACACGGTTCGTATTAAAGAGCCGCAGATCATGTCGCAAGGACTTCGATATACGTCTATTAAGCTGCCTATATGACCTCGCGTCATCGGGAGACTGCAACTGTAGCGAGCGTCGTTCAGCCATGAGGTTTAAGGTTCGATCAGACAATTTCTGAGGTCTATCTTTACGGCGGGGTCTGAAAAACTTCGACCCTACCGTGTGGACAGTTTCCACTAGCCCGTCGTTGATCTCGTCCACTGAGGCAAAGTTTTCCAGACAAGCGAAGCGGTTGGAGAGCTCACCCGCCTAAACCTTAGCAAACCCGAAAAAATGTGTGGGTTTTGGAAGATGAACAAAAAGTAATACTAGTTATTACGCACCGAAGTCCCGGAAAACCTTTTTAATGGATTATAAAAACATGATTCGCTTCAAGTGGCGCAGTTTTATTTATGTAAAAGAAACTGTAGAATTTCTCGACACAATAGATTCTTTAGGGAACGCCATTTTCGATGATACATCTGCTTAGCTTTGTAGCTTTGAATATTTAAACAGTAGGCTAAATTCAACCTTTCATTAGCATATGCTCGATATTTCGCCACTATGCACTAGAAGTACCCGCATGAAATTACACTTACTTGGTTATTGAGATGAATGTTATGTGTGTTTATAGGCTTAAATTGAAGTTAGCTAGTTATAGGCCTAGAGGGTGTTTTTCAACCTACGCCATATTTCGGATTTTTAGTGCCACAAATTTATTTTACTGGTAACCACAAATGTTTGAAAATTGACGTTGAAAGTCGCCGAATGTCACTGATGTAAACAAAAAGAACAGGACTAAATATTCCGCAATTTTTAAGTATTTTTTGCATCCACACTGATGAAAGTTTTTTTTTGAATAGGATTTAGCCTGTTGGGCCTGTTGTTTACCTCTAATTGTAATGTTTTGCATTGTATTTCTCCTGTATATTTTATGAGGTGTGCAATAAGGAGTACTTGTATTTGTATTTGATTCAGATTATTCAGATTCGGATTATTTCGCAAGAAGAACGAAAGATTGAGCAGCTATCCGGTAAACGATGTTTTGAATTTCGTTAATGAAAAATCCTTGACGAATTGTTAATGACGTATGCACATTATTGCCATATGAAAGCTGTTTTTAGCGCCACTATCCCTGTACCGGACCGACTTGCTAGGCTATAATATATATTATATTATTGTTAACTAGAACTTGCCCGCAACTTCGCCCGCTTTAATTTTTTAAAATACAATACAATACAAGTACTCTTTATTGCACACCTCACAAAAAATACAGGAGAAATACAACGCAAGAAATTTACCATTGTAGTCAGATAAAAAGCATCCTAACCTTTGGATGTCCAGCTATTGGTTATAATAATTAAAATTACCAAAATTGGTTAAAATCTGTCCAGCAGCAGAAAACAGTAAATTTTATCAACTGGTAGCGATACCGCTGACACCGCACGATCATATCTAATATATCCTGCATCACGCTGTTAAGATTTGTCCTGAAATAATGACTCGTCTCCATAGAAAAATTATTTCAAATGTTATAACTTATAATACTAGTAGTATAGAAGGTAGGTGAAAAACGATATATCTTACTTAGGTCACAGAATAAAGACACATAGGTATATTGAGCCTTGGCTTATTGCTCGTTAGTAGCTTGAATAGCAAAAATCGATTCGTCCTTTATACATCCGAGTTAATTCATAATGTCTCGTCGAATCAGGGCGTAAATGCTAAAGTACAAACTTTAGCGTTTTGTTCAAATATGGCCGTGTTTTGGCTATATTATGCGAAAATGTTTATTCAATAGGGACTTACAATTATATGTACAACACAGAAAAAGCTTAAACTAAGTTATAAATCAAATATTTACATACCTAAAATGAATGAAAAATGATGTAAAAAGTTTTTACATCATTTTTCACGCGGGGCACAGTTTTTACTAAAAACTGTGCCCCGCGGCATGGGCCCAAAGACGCTGGCAGTACTCGCTGAATCGCAATGCTGATGATTGTGTTGTGCGAGGAAGCTGCCAGTTCTTCGGTCCCCAGTAATTTGGTTACGTAGCATAACATCTAAAATCAAATGTCATAAACTTGATACCCATACGTCTAGAATGCCGAAAGCCTAAATGAATAATGTTCGTAATCTATAACGTTCGAAATACATACAACACGACTGGTCGAATGAATATAATATCGAAGTACAAAATGAATAATATTATTTGGCATAAATCATGATGATGATGATGATACACATACGTCGAGAATGTCGAAAGCCTAAATAAATAATGTTTTTAATCTATAACGTTCGTAATACATACAACACGCCTGTACCTGGAATACATTTTGTGGACGTAGACTGATCGAATTAAATAAGTAGTGTAATATATATATATATAATAATACAAAATATTATATCGTATGAATATTTATTTAAACTTAAACTAAAACACAAGTACTTCTTTTATAACAAAAACATTTTAAATGTAAAATCACAAATTGGCAGCAATATTCTTCAAAAGGTCGAAGTGGCCGTATTCGTGTATTTTCGTTATAATATTTGCTATATTACAAATATGCGATTCATTTTTCCTATGTCTTTTTGACGGAATTTGATGTCCCAGTTTTATTTTTTCAATTTCCATAATATTGTTCTTGGTTTCTTTTTTGCCGATTTTTAACAAAAGTATAACCATTTCGCCATAATAATGTCCCACCTTTTTAGGGTTCCGTAGTCAACTAGGAACCCTTATAGTTTCGCCATGTCCGTCTGTCCGTCCGCGGCTTAGGTCCGTGATCATTAGTACCAGAAAGCTGAAATTTGGTATGAGTATGTGTATGTATCACGCCGACAAAACGGTAGAATAAAAACTAAAAAAACATTTTTTTTTCGGGCACCTCCCGTACACCTAAAGAGGGGGTGATTTATTTTTTTCGTTCGAAAACTAGTGTGTGGGGTCTCGGTGAATAGGTCTCTTAAAAATAATAGGGGTCTTCAAACATTATTTTTTGATAAAGTCAGCAGTTTTGTAAACATTCGCTCCGAAAATAAAAAAAATAGTGTCCCCCCCCTCTAACTTTTCAACCACGGGTCAAAAAATTATGGAAAAATTCATGAAAATGAGACCTTATCAGTACTTTCAACGAAAACTATATGGAATAAAATCGCTTGAGCCGTTTTTGAGTTATCGCAAAAAACCATAATTTTCTTTAAAATGACGTAAGTGCCGCGCGGTGTCCCTACACTTCGAACGTTACACATATTGGTTAAGTGCCATACTATATTAAAAAAAATCGCTCAATCTGGCGCGTTTAATCGATAACTTCCAGAAGGTAATAAGTAATTACTGTTACTTTGGCGTTTACGACCTTTTTATAGAGCTTGAAATCTTTCTCGTAATTTTCGTCTATAGTGAAAGATGGGCAACTACGGAACCCTACACTGAGCGTGGCCCAACATGCTCTTGGCCGGTTTTTGACTTTTAATAAACTCCATCTTCAAGTTTTGGCTGACTGATATGACAGAAGACAGAAACAAAGCCATGCTACGTTATGTTGACAAGTGATTTATTGCTTTTTAAAGAGGTGCAGTGACATTCATATCTTAGGTACTTATAGAATATTAAAGAGGTTGATCTACTGATAGCCCGATAACTAGTTGAGAGCACTATTTTCTGTACGCATTTTGTATTTCGGTGTGTATATTAATTCGGTGTAGATTATATTAATCCAAACCGAAACGACGAGGGCGGGTCGCTAGTTAATAGGATAAAGCTAAATCTCTGACAACGTCATCTATCTTTTATACCATAATAGATAGATAATACTCAAAGATTTTATTACGTTACCTATATAATTTGACTTTATGTGTTTTCAACGTTATACATAGTGAGCAGTATATATTACAAATGTTATGAATTTAGACCGTAGAGTTTTTAAATTTATGATAAAAGAAGTTATTATTACCGTACGTTATGCAACTTGACCGTATATATTTTGAACGTATGAAAAACGAACTTATGACATTCGATTTTAGATGTTATGCTACGTAACCAGTAATTTCTATTAAGCTTTTACCAAGATCTATAAAGTGGCTTAAAGCTTTTTAATATCAACTTTGTGTTATTTATTAAAACTTTTTAATACAGGATCTGATCTACATGTTTAGATACAAAATTAGTAAGTAAGCCTACGCATCGACGGTATAAATCGGAAATGCCGTAAGCGCCGATGAATATTTTTGGCAGTTACAGCGTTTTCTGCTTTTTGTATATTTCCCCATTGCTGCTGAATCAAGTTTTTAATTACTTTAAAAATGAATAATGTACTAATAATTCTTTGTAATTAAATCTACACCCCAAAGGGCCAAAAGTATGGAAACAATCTTATATTACAATACAAGACTGAGATTTCTTTATGGAATAAATTACAAAATTACACACTAAAAATGTGTAGTGCTTATTGAATGTGTATACAGGTATAGTGTCATTTTAAAAAGTGACACGCGGTGGTCGTAATGGCCGTAGGTACTCAGCATTGTTTTTTTTCTCCTCGAACTCGAATATTTTGTTCCGGGGTGATGAATTTTATCTATTATGTATTTATTTATGTATGAAGTATATCGACCTTTTCTAGTACCCATAGTACAAGCTTTGCTTAGTTTAGCACTAGGTCGATTTGCATAAGATTAACTCTTAATATTTATTTATTTATTTTATACTAATTGCTAGGGACAATTGACGATTTCGTTTTTATGTACTCATTATATTTAAAATTGCAGCTTGTTGCAAGTCATGAATGCTGCGTTAAAATACATGGTTACTGCTGAACTGAACAATCTTTGTTCTAGGAATGGTATATAAAGATAAGGTAAGGCTCTCCGGAATGACAGACGAGACCTCTGACATCATCACGCTTTAATTGGTTGATTGGCTCTGCCAATCCGTTTCTGTGTTGCCAGTGGTGTATCATAATACACCCCGATTCCCTTGTTACCCGTATGAATCTCATAAAATCGTGTAAATATGCATAAATGCTTAATTAATATTTTTTATACCTTAGCAAACAATTTTCTCATCATCATCAGCCCGCATCGTCCACTGCTGGACATAGGCCTTCCCCAGTTCGCGCCACCATACCCGGTCCTCAGCTTTCCGCATCCAACCGCTTCCCGCCACTCTTTTTAGATCGTCGGTCCACCTGGCGGGAGGCCGTCCTACAGGGCGTGTCGTTCGTGGTCTCCACTCTAGAACTCGTCTGCCCCATCGACCATCGGCTCTACGACAAATATGCCCACAATATATAAACAATTTTCTCCTTACAATTATTTTATGACCATCAAGCGGTTTAGTTAGCCACTAGAAACGGTGTCTCCCGAACATTACATCATGCATCGTCTGCAATAGACGCAAGGACCTGTACGAATCAGTGACGTAGAAAATCTCACCAGCCGGAGTGTTATTATTTTCTTATACCATGGTTGTAGGTAATGTAAGGATTGTTAATTTGAGTTTCTTTTTGTTTTAAAAATAACAGTACAATTCCTTCTAAAACATTAGTCAAGTCCCCAACTGCGCAGTTCCGCCTTCATATCCATTATTCTGAATATTGACAAAAGCTATTATGAAAATGTCGAGGCCTTGTGCAGTACCTAATCCGCAGAGTTTTGTTACTTACGTGACATAAATTATTAAAAGCCTTCGCTGTATGGATTAAGCTGTATTTAATGCGTTATTTGAAAAGGTTTGAAAAGGTTTTGGCGCGGTTCTCTTTAATGGAAATTTCATTTATTACGCAATTGAGGAAATTGTAACCTCTTGAAAATGGATTTCAATTGCTATGACGGAAATATCCGTGTTTTTTTCAGTAGACATGTCATTTTCAACGTAGGTATAGTCCATGAGCTATCAGATTGCGATTCGGGTTTAGGTGAAAACTGAGAGGTTCTTAGTGTTGTAAACTCCACTTATTTGAATAAAACACTTGTTCAGGACAACTAATACTTTTATTTTATTCTTTTCACATTTAATACAAGGTAAGATAATCAGTAGGTACACACTTCACCAGTCGCAACGAGAGAATGCCCCCATCAGCCCAGTGTTTGGTCTTTTATCAACTCGTCCTGTGACGACAGCTTTGGCGGGTATCTCTAAATGTTACCAGACTAAAAATAATATTGGCGCGTTTATTAATATTGCCAGCGGAATAAAAAGAAACCTAACACTCGACCATCCTGCTATCGTGTATGTCCCCATACACGTATCATGTGAAAACCTAACACTAGGCTGGATGAGGCAAAATAAAAATCATCAATTTAAAATAGTAATAATATGGAAATTACATAAGACTAATTAATTATATTATACATTATAATTAAAATTTCCGTATTATAAACTGTTTCCACACTATTTTCAAATTACTATTTCGAGATGTGGGCAAACCTGTTCCCACATTACCTAAGTGAGCAAAACTGTTCTCACTTTACTAAATAACTAATGTGAGCAAAACTGTTCTCACTTTACTAATTAACTAATGTGAGCAAAACTGTTCTCACTTTACTAATTAACTAATGTGAGCAAAACTGTTCTCACTTTTCCAGTAAGTCTATTCTGTGAGCAAAGCTGTTCTCACTTTCCTAACTAAGTGAGCAAAACTGTTCTCACTCTCCTACTAATTGACTTAAGTGAGCAAAACTGTTCCCACTTACAACTGACCGTGAGCGAACCTGTTCTCACAGTAGAAGGATACATGAAGGTATGTATGTAATCAACATCTTAACTAACCAATAGTCGCTAGTATACAATTATAGTAACATAATTTCTGAAATAATTCAATAATACAATACACAAAAAAATATATTTCATTCAGTGTAATCTCTATTTGTGTAAATAACATTGTATGAATACATGTTAATCAGCCGTTTGCAAGGATTTAATTCATTAATCTTAAGCTAACATATTATTATTTTAGTAAAGGTAATCTTTTATTTACAAGTATTAACCATAAATTTCGTTAACACAAACATTTATCCATTATTTTGCTGACTAGAACAATTTTCATCATCGCTATCAGTGTCATCATGAACTTCCAGGGCAGCAACATGAATCCAGGGTTTAATGCGATCAGCGGCTATAACAGAACTACGCCCATGTTTCATGTTACTGAACCCCGGTACGGAAGAGATCTTGTATCGGTCGTTTCCCAACACCTTTGACACACGGAATGGACCTACATATGCAGGAAGCAACTTCTTGCTCTTGCCATCATTGTTAAAGGACGTTTTGGTTATTTTAATAAGATCACCCTCATTGTAACAACGTGCAGGCCGTCTGCCCTTATCGTAGTAAACCTTTTGTTTGATTTGTTCCTCATCAATTTTATTTTTAACCTCCTCCCTAATTGAGCCTATATCTTTATTCTCGCGAGTCGTTTGCACAATTTCATTGAAGGCGGGATTCATATTTCCGTTCATAAAAGTACCGAATAATACTTCAGAAGGCATTCTTCCGGTAGTTTTATTTACGGTATTGTTGATACCCCACTGTATTTTCCCTACTTCATTGTCCCAGTCCCTTTCATTATTGTTGAGATTTTGGGCCGTCAAAGAGTTCAGGATCGTGCGGTTGTAGCGCTCCACCTGACCATTTGACTTAGGACTAGCCACCGCATTTAATATGTGCTTGATTCCTTTGTCAGCGCAATATTTTCTGAAGGAATGGGAGGTGAAGCAACTACCACGATCTGTCACTAAACGAACAGGAATCCTAAAGGTATAGAACACATCGTTCAACACCTTAATTACATTTATTGTTTTGGTATTTCTGACGGGTTTGACAAAGGTAAACTTCGTGAAAGCGTCAACAAGAACCAAAAGGTAAGAATTACCCCTTTTTGATCGCACAAAAGGCCCAAGGTGGTCGGCATGTAAAGTGTGAAAAGGCATTTCGACTTTGGCAATGGGATGCAACAAACCCTCCTGATTATTTCTATGCTGTTTCGCATACGCACACTCAATACAAGCAGTGACATATTTCTTTACAAAACGAGACATTTTTGGGAATTTTCTCTAGAGTTTTTTCTATGCCAAAGTGTCCAATGTCGTCATGGTTCATTTTACATATTTGCCACCTTGCGCCCTTTGGTATCACCCATTTGAGATCGTCCTTGTTGCCGTTGATACAGCGAAATAGCTTGTTATCTTTGATAACATAATTATCCCTGATATGTTGTAGGTCTGTAGGATCTACATCACTCATGAGAATCTCGCGAGTCCTAGCAAGCTCAGAATCACCTAGCTGGAGTGTGAGCAACCAATCGTCAGCCGGTAATACTCACTATAGCAGGAAAGGGTTCAAATTGGGAAACGTGGTCTGCAGTTGGGTTACGCGAGAGGGCATCAACATGCGACATTTTAATCCCGGCCCTATACTCCACCGAACAACTGAACTCTTGTAACATGAGCCACCAGCGGGCAATACGAGGAATCAGGTCCCGTTTTGAGAAAGTAGACCGCAGCGCACTACAATCGGTCATTATTTTGAAATCTCTCCCTATCAAGTATACCCGAAATTTCTTTAGGGAGCAGACGACTGCTAAAGTTTCTAATTCATAAGAATGGAAATTCTTTTCCTCGGGTGATGTTTGGCGGCTGTAATAAGCAATGGGCTTTAAATCAGTAGTGCCAGATACTTTCTGTAATAATATTCCACCAATGCCATACTTACTGGCATCAGTGTGCAGTTCTATCTCTGCTGTGTGGTCATAAATAGCAAGGATAGGCCTGCTGATTAGTCTAGCCTTAAGAGTCTCGAAAGCCCCCTCCTGTGCATCAGTCCACTCCCAGATAGAGTCCTTTTTTAACAGTTTTGTTAATGGATTGGCTATTTGGGCAAAGTTCTTAATGAATTTTCGAAAAAACCCAACTAGACCTAGAAACTGTCGGACTTTGTGGACATCAACTGGACGTGGAAAGTGTTGCACAGACTGGATTTTCTTCTCTCCGGGCTTTACTCCATCAGCACTGATTTCGTAGCCTAAATAATCAATCTTATCGCGGAGGAAACTACATTTAGAGAGGTTGAGGGTCAGTTTGGACTCTTCAATCAATTGCAAAACTTCCTCTAACCGGTCCAAGCACTCATCGGGACTTTTACCAAATATGAGCAAATCGTCGATATACACCGTGGCCTTAGTAAAGCGCGCGGAACCCAGAATGCGGTGCATCATACGCTGAAACACAGCCGGTGCATTGCCAGTCCGAATGGCATCCGATTAAATTCGAATTGGCCATCTGGGGTCACGAATGAAGTCAGATGTTTACTTTGCTCCGATATGGGTACCTGATAGTATCCGGATGCCAGGTCCAGGGTTATAAAATACGCCTGACCAGCTAAACGAGCGATCTCGTCATCAATGATTGGCATCGGATACCTTTCTTTTATGGTTACGGAATTTAACTTCCTGTAATCTATACACATACGTAGACTACCATCAGGTTTACGCACTAGAATAATGGGGCTGGCATATTCCGAAACAGACTCTCGAATTATGCCTGCCTTCATCATTTCATCAATCATATTACGCACTTGCTCTCTTTCATGGTGGGATAGTCTATAAGGTCTAGATGCAATAGGACGTTGGTTATTGAGCTCAATATTCATCTGGGTGACGTTAGTACAACCTAATTCTGCTAAGTTTGTGGCGAAACATTGTTTGTACTTGTTTAACAATGTCAGAAGCCTATGTTTGTGGTCTTCCGAAACATTGTCGCCTATTCGAAGTTTAGCCTCCGTTATATTTTCAACATCCGCAGACTCTACTATCGGTGGGTTCTGAGCCATAATTCTATTCACGGCAGCAACCCTTTCGGCTCTACAGACCACAAAATGTTCCATCATCAAACAAGGACTACAACATGGGGCAACGATTATGTTGATGGTGCCGCTTTTGACATTGTACAACCCACCACATACAATGAACTGTTGCCCCGGTTTCCCTACTAACCTTTCTTTGATCACAATGTTCCCGCTAAAACTTTCATCGGTTATAGCCCTAATAGAAGCAGGTCCGTATAGTTCTACATCCTGAGCAACTGATATTTTTACTGAAGAAGTATTGCTTGATTCCGGTTGTGGCATTTCATTTCCAATATCTATGAAGCGCAAATGGTTCAAATCCTTGTACACAATGATACGAGGTAGTTCCGTGAATGATTGTCCGACCAGAACCGATTTGTCTAAAAGATTATCCTTTACTACTTTACAGGGTACCTTAGCTACGACACCATCAATGTTAAGATCAAGCCATACTTCTCCAAGAGACTTTACTAAGCTGTTCCCAAAACCTTTCATAATGGACTCTACTTGGTTATGGGATGTACCTAAAGTGGTGACAAAAGACTCCTTGACTAGCGTAACTTCGCTTCCGAAATCGATAAACACCTCTACTGACACGTCATTAACAAGGGCATCTTTAGTGTATTTTGAATTAGCCATGCCAGTTAGACATAAGGATCTAACTTCGGGGGTTTTCGTGCTTTTAGAATTATTATCAGATTTCTTGAAGCAGTTTTCGGACTTATGACCGACCTTGTTACAATGATTACACTTG
Source organism: Apotomis betuletana (assembly GCA_932273695.1). Taxonomy (NCBI): domain Eukaryota; kingdom Metazoa; phylum Arthropoda; class Insecta; order Lepidoptera; family Tortricidae; genus Apotomis; species Apotomis betuletana. The sequence continues at coordinate 3,632,374 of OW026303.1, read as the reverse complement.
AGCAACGGTTTCGGACAATGCAAAAAGTGATGACCTTTTTCTTTGCAGTTGAAACAAAAGGTGCTCTGTGGCTGTGCTTTGTTTGCCCTTGAACTTTGATTATTGCTGGCAGAGTTATCAGACCAATTTCTATTTTTGATGTTGCCTCTATCTTGATTGTTTAGATCCTTATTACTCATTAAGAATCGCAAAAGTTGATCAGGGTTTGAACAACGCACGGCCACAGCACTGGATTTTGTTGTCCTATCGGTAATACCATGTATAATGCAGTCAACTGCCTGCCTTCCACTAAGACCGCATTGATTTACAAGAGCCAATTTATCATAATAATAAACCTCTATTGATTCATTAAATTTACTTTTCCGTTTCAGCATCTCCTCCAATGTTTGGCCATAGTTTTCTTCGCAAGGAAAAGCATTGATCAATTTTTCTTGCCATTCTTGCCATGTAAACAATATGGTATCCAAACTCTCATACCAAACTTTGGCCACACCTTGGAGTTTTTGCATTGCGAAATGGATCGTAGTTTTATCATCCCATCCGTAAACAGATGCACATTCGTTAACCTTTTTCAACCATATAACAATTCGTTGGTTCTTAGTAGATGGATCAAAATTTGGAAGGATATTTTTGTGATCTATAGATTTGTTGGTTGAAATGGCACCTGCTGGCGGATGAGATGATAAATTATTTCTAATAGAATTTACTATTTGAGCTAAGTCTTCGGTAGAAAAGTTACGACTACATGATCTGCGCTGCTGCTGTTGGCTGCGATTACGACTAGAACCTGGTCTTTCTACTTCATTGCATACTAGTCTATTGTTGTGGCGACTACGTGATCTAGATGGTGAACCACGCATGGTGCGGTCCTGTGGTCGTGATCGCGCTCTGCTTTCCCGTTCTTTCCTAAGTTCGCGTTCTAGCGTATCTAGTCTAGCCTGTAGCCCCATTAGCTCTCGTTCACGCTTTTGAGAAGTTCTATTTCGGGTACGTACTGTGTCACTGCGATCACGGGAACGGCCTCGGCTGCGTCGTTCTGTATGACTTCGACTGCGATCCCGGTGAGAAGGATCTTCAGGTGATTGACGCGAATGAGCACCCGCTGGGGTCGTCAACCGCTTGTGCCTGTGATTTCGCTCTCGATCGCCGTCTTCCTCCATGATGTGGACCTCGCAAATAAGAAATCAATTGATTATGGCGCACACCAAAGTTGTTGATTGAATTATGTAACTGGTTATTTGTTTATTATTACATTAAAGCAATCAAGACAAAAACTGAATACTGAATTCAATCGTATAGTCCACAAAATAAAATATTTAGATGAGATATGATTTTATAGTTGTCTTAATGAAATGATAAGGCGTGTACCATCACCACTCTAATGAATTTAATACCCAATAAAGTAAACCGCACTGATATGCCTCAATTTCTTAGCACATGCCTGTTGCCATCAGTCCAATATATGTGCAACATTATCAGGGAGTACCCTGATCAAATGTAACCATAAACTACGATGGCGCAGAATAGCATCGGCGTTTTTCAATGGTTAATGATTGATGCAAGATTAATCGGTCATATTTACAAGGAGTCGCCCTGACCAAGCATCAATTAAGCACCACCAAAGGATAAAATTAAAAAAATCTAAATTATTGTTTGTAACTAAAGTTAATAAAAGTAATATTTCGAATCCTCCTTTTAATTTTGACAATTGAATAACGAAAGAAAAGCGCTCAGAATTTCAGTGTGATATTCCGCACCCTATTCTTATACCGCATCCCTACACCTCAAAATGGAACGTTATAGTATTTGCATTCACAGTAATTTGACCCATCGTATTGAATAGGCTTCTCGAAACAACACATGTTTATCTCCAGAGAGTCCCCCTGGCAAGATAAATATGTGTGGTTAACTGTATAAATCTCCGGAATAATTCCGTAACGATAAATACAGCCACATCTTGAAACCACCTATTTGTCGAAAACAACACATATTTATCACCAGAGAGTCCCCCCGGCAAAATAAATATGTGTGGTTAACCGTATTAATCTCCGGACGAACTCCGTAACGATAAATACAGTTACATTTTAAAACCACCAATTTGTAAAAACAACACATTTTTATCTCCAGAGTCCCCCTGGCAAGATAAATATGTGTGGTTAACCGTATAAATCTCCGGAATAACTCCGTAACGATAAATACAGTTATTAAATGGTGCCACTAAACTTAAGGTAACCCTACCGGAATGAAAACACTATATGGACCATATGTGGTTTTCTTATGCCTTTATAAATATTTTAATATTAATAGTTTGAAGCTAATATCACTTTTAAATCAGATTACAAATGAAATGAAATCATAGGCGTGTACTTACGTGGTATAAGCGTTGGTAATCCCACTTTTCTGATTTGTTGTAAACTCCACTTATTTGAATAAAACACTTGTTCAGGACAACCAATACTTTTATTTTATTCTTTTCACATTTAATACAAGGTAAGATAATCAGTAGGTACACACTTCACCAGTCGCAACGAGAGAATGCCCCCATCAGCCCAGTGTTTGGTCTTTTATCAACTCGTCCTGTGACGACAGCTTTGGCGGGTATCTCTAAATGTTACCAGACTAAAAATAATATTGGCGCGTTTATTAATATTGCCAGCGGAATAAACAGAAACCTAACATTAGGTGGATAGCGTAAGAGCAAGTGGGACAGGTATAAACAACAAATCGTATTCCGATATCTCACGCTCTGTATTTAGTATGTGTGCAGCAGCAAATATTAATCTTTATTTTTCAATATTTATAGGATAAGGGTGACGCCGTGGGCGGCGAAAGATTTCAATGTCCTCGTAGAACGGTTGGGTATCCAAAACCAATTTATTACCCAATAACAAAGAAGAATGATGTAAACAAACATAAAACGATGATAAAAGAAACCGATAATGTCTACGCAAGAAACGTTTTCAACCAGTCCCGTTCGGCTTACCAAAAGGACGCGTTGACAGACTATTATTATACATTCTGAAACATTATTTATTAATATATACAGTGTGACCGGAAATTCGACGTATTCCTTGAAAAGGGTTATTCTATAGCTCATTTGCAATGATTTAATTCCAGTCAACCAGGGGTTGGTTTGCAAACTCATTGGTTTTCAAGCTATGGGAGTTTTTTGTTTTGTTTTTTTTTTTTTTTATACCCGCCTATCAACCGAGTCTGGAATTAAAACAAGCATTTTCCTCGTCTCAATGAACCACGGATTTCGTTAAATGAAAATACCATGCCAGAGCATTAAAAAAAAATACAAAAAAAAAGTTTCAGTCACATGTTTTTGTATTTTTTCAATTTTTGTAACATTTTAGGGCATAGGTAACTTAAAAAAATAAGAACACTTCACGTACAAATTAGACAATTCAAATTAGAGAAATCTAATTCAAAGAATACGTTGAATTTCCAGTCACCCTGTGGAGCCGATGTATTAATTTACATAACAAAACCGGTCAAGTGCGAGTCGGACTCACGCACCGAGGGTTCCGTACAAACACTTTCCATCCTTAAGTGGTTAAGTTAAGTTTGCACCTGGTATGGTATGTATAGCGCTCCATACAAATGAGGTGCAAAGTTAACGCAACCAATCCCGTTTGTTGTATGGGAGCCCCCTTTAATATTTATTTTAGTTCATTTTTAGTATTTGTTGTTATAGTAGCAAAAGAAATACATCATCTGTGAAAATTTCAGCTGTCTAGCTATCACCGTTCTTGAGATACAGCCTGGTGACAGACGGACGGACGGACGGACGGACGAACGGACGGACAGCGAAGTCTCAGTAATAGGGTCCCGTTTTTACCCTTTGGGTACGGAACCCTAAAAATGTTCATTTTGTTTGACAATAGGAGTCGGCAAACAATAGTCTTTTTTTAATTTATTGAAAAGGCTTAACAATAGTCTTATCTTTATATAAAAAAAAAAACATGTTTTTATTGCTAACTGCTTATACAAAAACATATTCTCAGATTATACTTTGCAGAACCGACGCTAATGCGCGCAGACTTGAAACGATGTTGCGTTTCCATTGACTAATGGCTTACGAGAAATAATATGACAGCCTGCCGCTAACTATGAAGCTTTAAATGTAAAATTTCGATTTTTTTCAAAAAGTTTGTACAGAATTAAGACAGAAAATTAAAATCCAATATAATTTTCCTATTTTTATAATTTTTTTAATAAATATATAATCTGATGTCAATGTATTGGAAAACAAAAAGTACTAACTCCCTTTTAACCGTTACACAATCGAGACCATCGTATTTTAAACAAAAAAAATTATATCTAACAGTAGCCCGAAATTTGGTTTTATTATGTTCTATAAATTTGTCAAACGTGTAATATCTCATTTTTTATGTGGCTAAACACCACAATTCTTATATTAAGCCATTGATACAAAGATAAAAGCTTAAAGAAAAACTAAGGTGTAAAGCCTTTCAAATAAACAATGCAAAGATCGACACACATAGCATAAGGAATAATTCGACAGGTCGCTTGGGAATTACGGTGGCGAAATGGTTAACATGCTGGATCGGCAATCCAGACGTACCGGGTTCGATTCCCGGTCTCTTCGACCAGGTAACTCATTTTCTATATTTTTTTAGGCTTTGATCTTTGTATCAATGCTTTAAAGTCTGTTGCAAGCCGCTCAAAGGCTTAAATATAAACAATATAAATCCGTATTTTTTTTGCGCGGATGCTAGACAAAACATTTTAAGCTAACGTAGTAAGGATGTAGTGAAATTGAAACAAATCTTGCCTATTAATATTACATTACATCTTTTGTACATTTTGTTTCGTGTGAATCGAAATATAAAAGTCGGAATCGCATTCCATTTTTATTCATAATATATTTTCGGTACAGTCTCTAAAAGACACAAGTTCATTGCTAAGGTATACAGGGTGATCTATCCAAATTAGTCAGTAGGGAGATAGGGAAATCTGTTCTTAGGGACCTTGGCGTCGATTTTAGATTTAATAGAAACTTCATTTTTTTTATAAATCTTATACATAACCACGAATTGAACCTGGTTAAAACTCTGTAAGTAATTGCATGTCGTGTTGTAACATTCTTTACAGCGGTTTTGAGCGGATTCTGTGTGAAATGATGTATGAGATCTATAAAATAATAATAATGCCGTTTTTATTAAATCTAAAATCGAGGCCATGGTGCCAAAGAATAGATCTCTCTATTTCTTATAGTTTGTGACTTTTCCCTTCTGACCCATTTGGATTGATCACCCGGTATATTATGTGATTTACGTACATTTGCTGAGCTTAAGAGACAAGCTAACCTTAAAGGGATAAGTAGGTGGGTATGTTCGTTTGTAACTTTGTTGTGTTATTTGTTGTAGATGTTTTAAGATATACTTCGCTAATGGACCTAGATTCGAGAAATCCAAGTTCTTATTCACCTCTGTTTCAAAACCCCTCGGTCTCCCCTACGCATCCACAACATTTTGCGGGAAAAGGACCACCTGTTTCCTAGACTGGCTTGATATTAACTCAGCTAATTGAATCTCTCGGTAATATGAGAACATTTTCGAAATGTTCCACGTGTAACGATACACGGAAAGCAATAAAAGTAAATCTACCCTAACAATGAAAACAAAATTCCAAGAATATATATTCTCTTAATGCTGAAAGTATCTTTTATCGCTGGGTTATTTATAAACGGTCTTCGTACGCTCTTCGGCCGATTTTTACACGTGGCGCGGTTCAGCGTTTTTATGATAGAAGAAGTATAAGTATATAAGTGGTTAAGAGGAAACTGCTAATTTATCCGGTTCACTAATGTCTGACCAAAAAACGTTTGACAAATGATCATTTGACAAACAACGTTTCAACAAATATTCATTAGGCAAACGAGACATTTGACAAAAGTATCATATTACAAAAACTCACTTAGCAATTGATTAATTTACAAACACTACACTTGGTAAATGTGTTAAATAACAAAATATCATTTAAAAGTACTTCTTTTTCAAACATTATGATTAAGTCTGTAATCTGTAGTTGGGTAATTTATTCCGCTACTATCTTAGAATCTATCCACTATGCTCTACAATCTGTATCTACTAATAGAGCAAATTGTAAATTTTCCTCAAGTTTGCTCTACGAGTTTTACGGATAGAGCAAATTAAACTCTTTTTTTGGTACTGGTGGTCAAACCTATGTCCGTTATCTTAACATACATGAGATACGCGTAACAGCTCTAAATCATATTTTTTCGAGTACCTTTACGGACCCACATACCAGGTTTTTTAATTTATCTTACCAATTTCCTGTACGGGCCTGTCACAGAACTCATGTAACTGTGATTTAGCCATTGGCAATTATGCTTAAATACTGTATCTTAAGTTAAGGGAAGCGGTGGTAGCCTAGTGGTTAGCGCATACGACTTTCAATCCGGAGGTCGCGGGTTCGAACCCGGCCCGTACCAATGAGTTTTTCGGAACTTATGTACGGAATGTCATTTGATATGTACCACTCGCTTTTCGGTGAAGGAAAACATCGTGAGGAAACCACCTAAGCCCAATAAGGCCTAGTTTCCCCTCTGGGTTGGAAGGTCAGATGGCAGTCACTTTCGTAAAAACTAGTGCCTACGCCACATCTTGGGATTTAGGTAGCCGACCCCGATTGAGAATTCATTCTCAAAAAATGGGACAAAGGCTAGGAGGATGACTGTATCTTAAGTTACACCACACTCTACATCAGCGGGCCTATGATGGTTGCTTTTATCCCGCGATAAATAAGTGATAAAGCATCCGTCACGTTTTGACAAGATGCGAGTGTGAGTGACAGATGCTTACAGCAAGTGGGAAGACTGAGAGAGAGATGGCGCTGTTCTAAATATTTGTATCGTCGTTTAGTACCCAGTTCTTGAGCTTAATTTTGGACTAGATCGATTTGTGTGAGGTTTTCTGATATTTATTATTATTTATACTAATATTATAAATGCGAAAGTGTGTCTGTCTGTCTCTTACCTCTTCACGCCTAAACAGCTGAATCGATTTTGATGAAATTTGGCATAGAGATAGTTTAAGATACGAGGAAGGACATAGGATAGTTTAAAAAGATTGAAAAGTGAGTGAACATTTCTGTTGGGGTGCGTTGACCCTGTAGTAAATGTAATTATTAGACCAAAAGCACAATTGCTCTTACATTTGCATAGGCGATTTTAATAATCCCTTTTATCAAGTTCCACGCGTACGTAGTCGCGGGCAAAAGCTAGTATATTATATACTAGCTGTTCCCCGCGGTGTTACCCGCTCATCCCACGGGAACACTAAATTTATTCGGGATGAAAAGTATCTTATGTCCTTTCCCGGGTCTCAAACTATCTCCATACCAAATTTCATCTAAATCGGTTCAGCGGTTTAAGCGTGAAGAGGTAACAGACAGACAGACAGACAGACACACTTTCGCATTTATAATATTAGTATGGATGTATACCAATCATAATGACTTTATTCGTTGAAGGATCTCACCTAATATTTAATTTAATTTTAAAGCTGTAGACACACATAATTATTATAGCGGGTCCACAGCGATGTTTCTTATTTACCTCCAATCAACATTCCTTTCTTCCTTTAATGTACACTGAACATTGTACAGCTTGATTCCTTAGTTCAAAGCCAATTTTGTTATCGGATTTCCCAAATTGTTTCGACGGTCGAATTTACTTTGAAAATCAATTAAGGGATGATCGTAAAATGAACTACGGATGCCAACAATATTTGGCGCTTTCACCCCTGACAATATTGACTCCTAGGTTCGATTTTATTATTAAGTAAAACGTAGTGCCTTTCAAAATGATAAGAGCAAAATTTATCGAAGAGTACGTACATTGCAAGAAATTATGACAAATTGGAAAGATAAAGATAAACAAGTACAAACAGATGTTAATAACACACAGGAAGTTCTATGTTTAACCTTAAAAATAGGCATGCAATTAATATGAAATAAATATTCTGCAAAATAGGAATTAAGTAGTTACAAAGTATTACTAACTAACCTAACTTTTTTGTTTAAGTTTTAGCGCTAGTAGTTCACAGTTATTACTTAACAACCATAACAGTATTTAATTTATGTAATGTTGGCGGAAATAGGGAAGAGTGGCGATTACTCCACCGACAAGAGCGAAGCTCTTAAATTACGAATAAATGAATATTGGCGGCGGGTGATTTTAGGTGATTTTAGGGTTAGAATATTAACCTGCTCCCTTGCTGATCGCTAGCATTAAATTGATTATTGTCTAGGTATTTACCTAGTACCTACCTACATACAGTATTTATAAGTAACTAGCTGTGCCCCGCGGTGTTACCCGCTCATCCCACGGGAACACTACATTTATTCGGGATGAAAAGTATCCTATGTCCTTTCCCGGGTCTCAAACTATCTCCATACCAAATTTCATCTAAGTCGGTTCAGCGGTTTAAGCGTGAAGAGGTAACAGACAGACAGACAGACAGACAGACAGACAGACACACTTTCGCATTTATAATATTAGTATGGATAGTATATATAGTATATATAGTTTATAGTATAGTATGGATTAATTAAGTATAGCCCCGAATATAATTTTGTTCCTTTTTGGGTCGAGACCTTAGGTCCGTGGGGTCCCAGTGCCCACAAACTTTTTAATGATCTCAGCAAAAGGCTCATTGAGTCTACTGGGGACCGAAGAGCTGGCATCTTGTTATTAATTTGAATGTCTATAGATAGATAGTATAGATAGACTCACGGATCCCACAGTCAAACTGTGAAACCAGTTTTGTGGGACGATGTGTTATGTACTTGAAATTTGATTAAATATATGACGGCGCGCAGGCAGTTATGATGCCGGTTATTAATAGTTTGATTTGATTATCCGATTTTCTGTGTAATTTAAACGGTTAATTTGATTTTAAGATTGTAAATCGTAATAGTAACTAGTGGTGTTTACATCAATGAAATAGTTGAGGGTAACTTTAGATAATGCTTGACATTAATAAAAATGTTGAAGGTATATTGAAATAAGAGCGGGGCTCCCCGAATAGGGTAGTAGGCAGGCGCCAATCGGTGACAGCTAGTCACTTGACGGACAGCTGGGCACGAGTGTGCATGCATACTAACCTATTGGCTTTCAATCAGTGTTTATCTTGTTAATCTTTCTTTATTTTGATTCCGAGTGTGTTTAAATAAAACCAGTGATGGTTATTTGTGATTAAAGTGATTTTATTTCTGTGTTTCTGGCATCTTGACTTCATAATGAGTGATACTGATGGCGGACGTTCTGTCGATCGTTCTGCTGCCTTTCCCGGTGCTTCTATATCAGAAGTTGGGATAGTACCTACGGGCCACTGCGCGAAAAGATGGAACTCGAAGCAAAGACAATGAAACAACCAAAAATTTGTGGCTACTCTTCGAAATACTACGAACCTGACGGCTCTAAATCAGGGAACAGAGGCATTAAAACACAGCTAACAGCGTCACAGATACGAAAACGTATGAAAACAAATGATGTTTGCACTGTTTTAATTGCGAGAGAAACAGACATGAAAAATTCGATTGTTTACTTCATGTAAAAGAGAAACCACCGGGGCTACAACTTACCACCTCGGCGACAAAAGCCAGCAGTCAACAGCAAACCACATCGAAGATCTTTATTTGCTTCAAGAACAGCGGGACACATCGTCAGACGTTGCACTAGTGGAAGTGACCCAGAAGCGACGGAGATCTACAAGCGACTCGTCACACCGACAGATTTAAAAATCGCGTCAGGTCAGTCGTTAACTGGTCACTAGTATTCCGATATAGTGTTCACAAATAAAAGTGTAGCCTGATTCGGGGGTAGACTTGAGTTAGACTTATTCAGTTTAGTGGGTATTTGTCAGAAAAAGTATTACTAATCATGAAAGAAAGTTTATTGCACGTTTTTCTAACGATTGTTTTCGTAGTGATATAATATGACCGAACGCGAAATTTTTCTACAGATTTAGTGTTGATTAATATGACCACTACACAATTTGGCATTATTAAAGTTTATCATTTAAAAACCCGACGTGCCTCAAGACGAAAGTCTTCAACCAATGTGTGTTACCAGTGATGACTTACGGCACCGAAACGTGGTCTTTCACTATCGGCCTCATCTCAAAGCTCAAAGTCGCTCAACGAGCAATGGAGAGGGCTATGCTCGGGGTGTCTCTACGTGATCGAATCAGAAATGAGGAAATCCGTAGACGAACTAAAGTGACCGATATAGCTCACCGGATTAGCAAGTTGAAGTGGCAATGGGCAGGCCACATAGCACGCAGAGCAGATGGCCGATGGGGCCGAAAAGTGCTCGAGTGGAGACCTCGGACCAGCAAGCGCAGCGTAGGACGTCCACCTACGAGATGGACAGATGACCTTGTAAAGGTCGCCGGAAGGCGCTGGATGCAGGTCGCTTCCAACCGGTATATATGGAAGTCCAAAGGGGAGGCCTATGTTCAGCAGTGGACGTCCTATGGCTGAGATGATGATGATGATGATGATTTAAAAATTGCGCTATGAGGGTGCATCAATCATACACAGTACTTAGTAGTAGGAGCGGCTGCTGTAATAATCTCTGTTCATGATTTTCCAATTGTTCTGTAGAACTGAATTTGTTGACGTCTTGAATAGTTTCTTACTCGGTGTACTTTATCTGGCGTATAGTTTTTAGCGCCTGTAACTTCCGTATGAGTGGTGGTTGTTTAAACGATCCCAGTGTTACTTTTAACTGTGGTGATCGCTATAGCCTAAAATATTTAAACTGGAGACACTAATAGGATTAGGAAAATGTTAGGACACAAGAATTTGAAATTGAAGTTTGATTTATCATTTTCACTGTTTCATAATCGGTAAAGTCTTGGTAATCCAAAAATTATCATACAAAGTAAAGCTTGTTATTTAAGTGCAAATAATGATTTAACTAAAATATTTTCTTGTATCTACGTCTCGTCGTGGATTAGATGTTCTTATCGTATCATAATTTAAGTGTAACTTTGTTAGATTGATTTGAGTTTCCTTTTTTTTGTTGGATTTAAGGTTAAAATGACCGAGCTTTGTGATACTGTGCTTGGAGTTTCTGTTTCAGAAAAAAAATACGCGAACTTAGCAGCAATTATCAGCGACGCCATGGGTCGTCTGCTTCAGCTGCCACGGTACGAGTCGTAACGGAAAGAACTGCCAGGCCAGCAACAGGGCGACTTCACTGAGAAGAGAGTTAACGTGTATGGTGTCGACAAAACATATGAGGCAATCTGGTGAGAAGTTTTCATTTTGTTTCGATCTGTGACGTAGGCCTTAAAGTGAATCATTTTGACAGCTTAGAGACTGACGTAACTGGGCACAGACGAGACGGATATAGACTTAAATTCTGTTCGAGAGCAGCAGTCGGCACGAGACATATAAACTAGTGCTTCTTACGATAAAGGCAGGTTCAATAGCACCAAAGCCAAAGTTGAAAAGTTTAAAGTAGGTGATTACGTACTTTTGGAAAACCACGAGCGTAACTAAACAAAATTAGATTCAAAATGTAAATGCCATATTTAGTGGTTTAGTTGTTGGATAGCCATTGGCGATAGATATCTAATAGAGCCTACAAGTACGCACACGATCGCGTGCGTGCTATACCAGTGTTATGTTCCATTAGAGTTGAGCGCCGGACTAGAAGGCCCTATTAATCAGGCTAAGACGGAATGTGCCGATGACGGCGATGGTTAGTAATTGTGATTTCAAATACCATGCTTGCTTGTAATGACGCCCCCATCTTTGTTTATGTGTAACACCGTCAAGCCTATGTGGCACCGACTGGCCTGTGTGGCACCGACTGGCCTGTGTGGCACCGACTGGCCTGTGTGGCACCGATTGGCCTGTGTGGCACCGATTGGCCTGTGTGGCACCGATTGGCCTGTGTGGCACCGACTGGCCTTTGTGGCACCGACTAGCCTGTGTGGCCCCGATTGACCTGCGCCTGACTAGCCGTTAGCATACATCTGACCACTGTGTGTGGTAAACATTGGGTCAGGGTGACCGAGTAGTGAATAAAGTCAACCATTGTCTATTACTTGTCCGCAGGTGCTGAAAGTGCAGAGGCACATACATTTGCACACGAGGACGTGTGAATACGCAGGAAGGCCGTGACGGCGCACAGGCAAATATGATGCCGGTTATTAATAGTTTGATTTGATTATCCGATTTTCTGTGTAATTTAAACGGTTAATTTGATTTTAAGATTGTAAATCGTAATAGTAACTAGTGGTGTTTACATCAATGAAATAGTTGAGGGTAACTTTAGATAATGCTTGACATTAATAAAAATGTTGAAGGTATATTGAAATAAGAGCGGGGCTCCCCGAATAGGGTAGTAGGCAGGCGCCAATCGGTGACAGCTAGTCACTTGACGGACAGCTGGGCACGAGTGTGCATGCATACTAACCTATTGGCTCTCAATCAGTGTTTATCTTGTTAATCTTTCTTTATTTTGATTCCGAGTGTGTTTAAATAAAACCAGTGATGGTTATTTGTGATTAAAGTGATTTTATTTCTGTGTTTCTGGCATCTTGACTTCATAATGAGTGATACTGATGGCGGACGTTCTGTCGATCGTTCTGCTGCCTTTCCCGGTGCTTCTATATATAGCAATAATTAAATAATAACGGGCGGAGCATATTGCTGGTAAAAACATGGCATGTCATGCGTTGCTCGTCTCGTTTTGTCTCGTCTCGTCTCGTTTCGGTCATAGGGGGCAAACGAGCAAACGGATCGCCTGATGGAAAGCGTTTACCGTCGCCCATAGACACTTGCAATACCAGAGGAGTCACAAGTGCGTTGCCGGCCTTTCAGGTGGGAGTACGCTCTTTTGATTTATTTATTTATTTAACTTAATTACACAGCATAACAGATAACCAAGGCACTGTGAAATTATAAATAATAATAATAATATAGCAATGATATACTTACAAACATTTGAAAACATACATTAACGAAATCAATTATACATTACGAATTCAAACTGAGGATAGACGGACATCCATCCTCTCACAGAACTTCAAACATTCATCACTCAATAATGCCCATCTGCTCACAAATACGTCACACTCCGGGGCTGATGCGAGGAGATTGTTCAAGAGGCGTAAAGCGCGGACTAGCGGAGATTCTCTTCGAGATACCGTGCCGTGCACGACGTCGCGTCGGCACCGCCATCAAGGGGCGGTCACGAGGTCTGAAACTAAATTTGGTCAACGACGGAACGTTGATGAAGGTTTGAAGGCCATATCGGTCCGGAAATACCGCAAGCGACAATTCATTCCACAATGCGGTCGTGCGATGTAGGAGATCTCACCTTCATCTCATCTTATAGGTACCTTATATCTGTGATGCATTGTTTCTGCCTGTGGAGGGGTCCACAGATTCTACAATCTGTGTTGTAATTGTCAAAGAGTCCCAGCTTGGCCAATAGTCCTTTGATCCCGATGTGAAAATAACACTGAACCTAAATACCTGTAACAGGAGTAATTTTTAACGTCTGAGTATTTTAACAATTCACAGCCCTAAAGAGTTTAACAGGATTATCCCTAAAACCCATTAGTAGCAGGAAACCTTTCAGCGCTCAGTGCTCGGCCTGTCGCGTACGCAAAATGGTTGATGGTGAGTTTCTAACGTTTCTTAAATATTCGGTGAGGGCTCTGATTAAATTTTTACATATTACTAAAATTATCGTGCAACATCTTTAATAATTATAAAAACGGTTTAAACTCACGTAAAAATTGACGAGATCACCGAAGCGTAGCCAGTTCAGTTTTTGTTATTATCATTCTGTCAAATCTTGTTTGCTAAGTAGATTCATGTTTTGGCTGGCGTGGACTCTAGGGTGTCGCATTTTTTTAATTTATTCTTGTTTAATTTAAACTAATGTCTCTAGCTAAAAAGTCCATTAGGCTGTCCCACAACTGAGAGGATAAATTTTAGATAAAGATCCCGCTACAATTTTCCGTACCTATCGGTTAATTTAATAAGATGTGCCTTTAATTTTTGGCTGAAATGTAACTCTCTACAGTGCCGTCCTTGAATTATTTTGTATTTAGTTATTTGATTTGCAAACATATTTTATAACTTACGCCTGACAACTGAAGCCTACGTTTTGATTGTTATTGGCCTGATTGTTTTCGCGCAATTGAACAGTTGACCCTTGTGTAAATTGGCATTAAAAACCTAAAAAATACAGTGGATTATCATAATTATACTATATTATGTATAGAATACTAGCTGCGCCCCGCGATTTAACTCGCTCATCTAACAGGAACACTACATTTTTTCGGGTCAAAAAGTAGCCTATGTGTTAATCCAGGTGTCAGCTACTTTCATACCAAAATTTATCAATATTCCGTTTGAGCGCGAAGAAGTAACAAACTTACAAACATACTCACAAACTTTCGCGTTTATAATATTTGTGTGAATATACCTATTTTTTTTTATTTATTATTAATAAAATGTGTATACAGTGTTTTATTACATTTATTCTATAGCGTCTCTTTTAATAAAAAAGCGGCTACGATACAAAACAAATATTGGAGAATAGTAAAAGCCGTTTCATTTGAACTCATATTTTCATGGTTAATATCTTCACTTAAAACTTTTCAAATTTTTATTTCTTTGCTTTGTAATTCTTCATTATTATTGTTATTTCGCACTCACAGATGGCAAAGCCAGATACAGGCTCAGCTTAATTTGGTCCCTGAAGGCTAATCTTGAAATGTAAAAAGCTGCTGTTTGTTAATAAATGATTTTGTATTTTTATTCAGTACAGTTAAAAGACTTAAAAATTCCTCACATTAAAATATTGGTAATGTCTAATGTGTATAAATTTCATTTTCACAATTACTTTTTTAAGCGAATGCGTTATGATCTTTTTATTGTACTCAGGGCTTGTAATCGTTAACGTTTATCCATACAAATTAACCGGTAAGAGATATCGGTTACTTGTTATTTACAACGAATTTTGTGCTTTAAGACTTTTATTTCGTAGGTCCGTGTCAATAAATACGAACCACAAATTAAAAACACCTCTCTCTCGGCCTCTTCCACCAGGTTACGTATTTAAATTTTTCTTTGAGCTGTGATCTTTGTATCTAAAGAAGCTATTGCACAAATAAGATTAACTTGTAACAAGCCCTGATTCTACTGGATAAAACCGGCCAAGAGCGTGTCGGGCCACGCTCGGTGTAGGGTTCCGTAGTTGCTCATCCTTACAAGACACGGGCTTAAACCAGCGGTTAAGGTTTAAGTTACAAGAAAGATTTCAAGTTCTATAAAAAGGTCGTAAACGCCAATGTATCTGTAGTAATTACTTATTACCTTCTGGAAGTCAACTCACGTTATTTTAAAGAAAATTATGAAATTTTGCGATAACTCAAAAACGGATGGACCGATTTTAATCAATATAGTTTTCATTGAAAGAACTTATGAGGCCTCATTTTCATGAATTTTTCCATATTTTTTTTACGCGTGGTTGAAAAGTTAGAGGGGGGGACACTATTTTTTTTATTTTCGGAGCAAATATTTACAAAACTAGTGACTTTATCTAAAAATAATGTTTGGAGACCCCTATTATTTTTAAAATATCTATTCAACGACACCCCACACACTAGTGTTAAAACGAAAAAAAAATTCACCCCCACTTTAGGTGTTCGAGAGGTACAAATTTTTTTATTTTATTTTACCGTTTTATCGGTGTAATACATACACATACTCATACCAAATTTCAGCTTTCTAGTACTAATGATCACGGAGCTAAGCCGCGGACGGACGGACAGATGGACAGACGGACAGACGGACAGACGGACAGACGGAAAGACGGACATGGCGAAACTATAAGGGTTCCTAGTTGACTATGGAACCCTAAAAATGGAATTAGGTCATTTGTGTAAAATTATTTAATGCACCATTTTATTTTTCAACAGTAAACTTGTATATGTGGAATTCTAGACCTCACCTGTTGCAGAAACTTGAGTATAGAATTATTTACTGAAAGGGAGCACCGACTATTACCACAATTGCTCCGTAGGTAGGTACACGGGTTGATTCCATTTTAACGACCCCATTTAGATTCATCTAATTGAGCCAGTATGTAAGCTTTAAATGTTATGTGATATAAAAAATAAAGGCAAACAACTACTGTCAAATTTATATTTTAGCTAATATTTTTCTACAACAATATTTTTGACAAATTATTGTCATAACCAAATAATTAACCAATAAAATTTCGTTTTATAAAAGATCTTTTTGACAAATGAATATTTAACAACAAAGTTAACTAATAAACCTACCATTAGCCTATTTTTTTTTTGCTATAATGTATTATTTGACATGTGATTTAGTTGATAACTATTGCATGGAATATAACACAATAGTAAAATTATGTTGCTATTGTTTTATTCGAAAATGGTGGCAGGTTAGAAGCCACGAGGTTATTTTTTTTAACAACCCGGAAATCATAAGCAGTGATTGCTTGCTTGCCTTATAACTAACTAGTAACTTGCCTCAAAATAATCCGCCAGTAAGTGGGCAGAGGAACAAAATACCCAGAACCTTCAACACTGATGTTTATATCACGGTACTCCCCTACTTGACCTAATAACGCAAGTGCTAATATTAATACACCTATCAACGTTAGCTCTAATTTTCATTGGCCCTAATGTCATTTCACCTAATTTTTATACCCTAATTAGTTGTTAGACCTAATAATTCAATACTCTAATAATGATTTGTACTAAATGTCAACAATACTAATAGGAAATAACCTAGTATTTACCACACCTAATGATTATTAGACCTCATCATTACTGACACTAAATGTCAAGAGTACTAAAGACTATTTAACCTAATTTTTACGTTAAAACAAAAAAAAAAAGATTTGGACAAGTATCGAACTGGCTGAACCCCGAAAACTAGGTTTGTATTGTGACCACGTATAGCGGAGCGAGCGTCAAAAGGTTCTCATGTACATCCAGAGTCTATGGCAATCCCGACTACACGTGTTATTGTCTGTCCTACCCCTAGAGTGTTATTCCAAAACCGGAGGCGCGGAGGGAGAGCAGCCCTCGCCTTAGTTTTATGGATGATTAGGTTTAATAAAATTTAGGTATTAGTATTATTAGGTATTATAATATTACGTCGCCTCGCGAAAACAGGGTTCTATCTGACAATTTTTAAGAAACCTGTGTTTTTGTATTGAACTAACTTCCTTCACATTACGGGTATTTTGCTATATTTAATTTTCGAATATCAATAATGGGCTATGAGAAATCTAGAGGTATACTAAGTTCTATCTGCAAATGTTGAATTTTCGGAGCATGAAACAAGGTTCCATCTGGAATTCTGTATTGATGATATACCTAATACAGAACGCTTCAACATGTTAACCTATTGACCGCCAAGCGGTCTAGCAATTTACCGTGCCACTGACGCCAGAGTAAAAAAAAAAAGATGTGCCCCAAAATCAACAGGGATTGAAAAATACTTGTAGCGGTTAGAATTACAAAGTTTTTGATCATTGAAATTTGGACGGCTGTGGCCGACGTGGCGTCAGGGGCACGACTTTTTGTTGACGGCCACAGCCGACTGTGGCGTTCAAAAGGTTAATCAGCAATTCATCATCCACTATCAAAACTTAATGACTTTTAATAATATGATAATCCTAATTTAACTATTAAAATGATCATTCAGACATTTAAGGTTAAAATGTTTAATTAATGTAATGTTTGGTTTATTGTGCTATATTGAACGAAACATTTGCAGGCAAATCTGGATGTAATTTTGCAAGAGGATTAATTAAAATATTGAAGACAATCCTCAGTAAATATTAGTATTAAAAAACTCACCTGTGGAGTGATTCTCGCGTGCCTCAGAATCGTAATTCGTTGATGTCATTTGCGATATTATTTTTTTTGAAGGAACATGACTACATTGAATCTATAGAGCTAAAATATTCAACCCCCGGACATTCTGCTGTGCAGGAAGTAGATGCTGCTCATTCATGCATTGACAGAACTATGTCTGCTGCTGAATTTTATTCATCGCTTCTTCTTCGCTTGCTAACGAAAGTTGATTTGAAAAAGCCCTCCAATGTTAACCAAATGCAGAGGGATGACTTTTTTGATTACAGTAACTGCACAAAATATCTGAATTATGGTACAATTCTCTACACAAAAGTAGTTGCATTGAAGTTCACACAGTGTTATTTCACTGTGTCTTACAAAACCAGTTGGCATGAAACAGAATATGCTAGCATTTTGAAAATTCTTAGTCGCCCTCGCCGACATACATGCACAATAATTATTACAATATGAAGATGCATTAATTTATTTTATTTTGTTATATGCCTATATTTTTTTTTATATTTTCTGAAATTTGTATTAATTCTATTACCTGTAATTTGACGGCTAAAGTCTCAAAGTTCTAATCGCAATGAACATAAGGGTTCCAAGGTTCCAGCTCACATAGCACCTTGTTGTTTTACAAGCCCGCAGCAGTACTTACTAATTTCAGATAGAACCTTATAAATACGAATTTAACAAATAAACTTATTTGGCGTTTGCTACAAACACATTTTTGTATTTTAATAGATAAAGTTGCATATCATTGTCTTTCTTCAATCACTGTTGCTTACAAAAAAGTAAAAATAAGTATATATTTAAAATGCAAAATTTCATTTCTCTGTTCTTGAAAACCTGTGTAAGTATCACATGGAACCCTGTTTTCGCGAGGCGATTTAGTAGTCTAAAAAATCGGCTAAGTGCAAATTAGGGCTAGTGAGAATTCGGTATTAAGTAATTGGGCATTATGAAAACTCGGAATCACAGATATATAGTTAGACTAGATAACGTAAACACCTCAATCTGTATGAAAACCAACCGTGTCACTTTTATTCTGCCTACTGTGACGTCACAAGAGCGAATTAGTGGTGCGAATTCCTCGTTGTCAGCGCAAAATCGATTCAAAGGCGAGTATAACCTAAATATCACTAATCGATTCACATGAATGACATCGATTTTCTGACAGACGAATGATTTAGACAGACGAATGATTTAAACAGACGAATGATATTAAAAGGATTTATTAAATAAAGGAAGCATATTTGAATTACATTTTCAAAATAAAACTTATAAGATTTTTAGCTCTGTGAGCTGTAGACCTCGCTTTGTTTTGAAAAGGTAAAAATTTGTATTTTTTTAAGTTCCATCAATGTAGTTGTCGCTTCCTGGTCTCTCCCAATCTCTGTTCCCGCTTCCACTTCCACTTTCACTATCGCTCTTAATCTAAGTTCTATTAAGGCGATTATGGAAGCGAAACTAGCGCTACTTCCAAAACGTTTTATATCTTCTAAATCAGATTAAATTTCAGTAATTGCAAAAGATCAGGTACCTACTAGGAAAACACCTACAATATATTTATTAAATCAGTGTATACACTTTGTCGTTCTGTAGTTGTCCCCAAAAACTTGTACAAAGCTAAAACCGCCGCTTTTGTGTTAAGTATTATAGACATATTCCAGAAGTGGCGCTAGTTTCGCATCTATATACTCGCCCTTACACCACAGATTATATATATAATACACGCTTCCGAAAAATATATACTAAACCTCTTCTAGTTTTCTCTTCCTTGACAATGATGAAGGTTGTTGTGGCGTATCTTGATTCTGTAAAGCACAAATAAAATGAGTATGATCAGATATTTTATACGGTATCTAATAATAAAAACACTATTAAACATTAAATCGATTCACTAATCATCGTCAATGAGTTTCAGTATATTTATTTTTTACTTATTGTTTATTAAAGCAGTAACGTCTGCTAACGTAAACTAAATGTTTACAAATGAAGCGAAAATTGAAAAATTTAATGATTCGGACAGGATTCGAACCTGCGTTTCCAACGGCTTTCCGGGCCAACACTGGCGTCCTCCCAATTGGACCACCGAATCAGATGTCAGAGCCATTGAAGCCTTAGGGTGGCATCGTAGTGCCATCTACCATCTATCTATCTACCTTTCAGTATATTAATAGTGGGGTACGCCGTTTTTTTCAACATTCTCAACTTCTTCCCTTCAATGAAACTGCTATTTTCAAAGTGTTTCGAGCAAAGGCTATGCTTAGTCGGGAACCAGTCTTTCCGTCCCGTGGCCTCAATCCATTTTTCTTTTGTGATAGGATCATGTGGGCACCTAAAAAGAAGTAAGAGTTTCTTAAGAAAAATTGAAATTTATAAACGTATTATACGTTCAAAGAATAAACATGAACACATCACATACACGAACTCTCTACCCGAAGATATGACTCTCCTTTTTTAAAGCTGTCGTTTAAAATTAGGACATATTATGAGCTTGTTTTTATCAATACCTAACTACTAAATTGGCTATTTGACACTTTTCGGAAAGTATTTTAAAATATACGGTGTAGGTTTATTTTATATAAGTACATCTTACAACAATTTTATCGTTACAATTGTCAAGTAGCCAATTAGCGTTTTTAAAATGGTTAGTATCATTCGTCTGTCCGATATCGATTAAAATCGATTATCGAAACATGTTGTAGAACGAACAACACTAGTTGCTAGATTTGACAGACGAATGATAAGTTGCCTTGTACCACGAACTCGAAGCGATGAGCGACAGTATCGCTTGTTCTCATATTCATCGTCTTGTAACACATACCGTCAGATTAAACGCTCAAAGCAAACGCAGCAATGTAATGTGAACATTGTTTACTTACCGATAATCTGTAGTTACTTAGGTACAGGCTTGGAATCACATCTCGGAATACTTAAAAAATTGAGTTAAAATGAATTTACGCTTAATATAATTTGAAAATAACTTACCTGTGATAGGAAACATGTCCTTGCGTTTGTGTGCACACAATTTCTGGGTTATCGCAGTTTAGTTCGACGCAACAACGCATTTTAGTAATATTTACGGACGACCGGCCACAACAACAGACGCGCGCGGAATGTCTGTAGCGACGGCCGGGTGTGGATATTCTCCACAGTTCGGACACGCGAAGTAGATGCATTTGCGTGATCTAGTCTAACTCTATATCTGTGCTCGGAATCCTGAAATTAGGGCTATTCATTAATTAGGATGAATGAAAATTCGGGTTAGTGATTTTCGGGTTGCCAAAATTAGGGCCAATGAAATTAGGATGAAAGTTTTTCGGGCTAACGTAGGTAACCTTTTATCACACATAACAATTTTGTTTTTTTAATGTTTACTTGTAAATAAACAATCTTTAACCATTTTGTACATGACATTTGGTGAATGTATAAATTTGCTAAACATGTTACTAGGTGACTGAAAAAATATACAATTGATACTTTACTGTTTTACACATTTGACTAATGTATTAATTACTAAATGTTTATTTTTCAAGTGAGTCTTTGTAAAATGATACATTTGCCGAATTACGTATTTGCCAATTAGAACACCGGTGAAACGTTTCATGTAAAATAAACATTTGCTAACAGTGTTTTGTTTTAACATTAGTAAACCAAATTACCGTTCGAAAATAAAAGGGTTGGAGCGGATAACACTTACAATATTTTGGGGTTATTATTTTCCGGGCAGTTGAAAATGATAACCTGGCATCTAAAATAATTTACTTGGCAGCTAAAATATGAACTTGGCATCGATGATAACTTATTAACTGCCAAGTATAAATAAATAAATATCGGACAATCTCGCACGAATCGATCTAGTCCCACAGTAGGCTTGTGTTATGGACACTAAAAGACGATCAACATAATCATATTATAGATAAATACATACTTAAAAATACAAATAACATCCATGACGCAAGTTCGAGTTCATCACACAAATATTTTCCCTATCCGGGGTTCGAACCCAGGACCGCCGGCTCAGTAGGCAGCTGCTTTTTACTTCTACGCCAACCGCGTCGTCCTTATGATATTGCGTTTATATGTTAGATTTTTTATTTTTTAGATGCTTGGTTTAAATACATGCCTAGTTTTTATACATACTATAAGTACTTACGCCTAAATCTAAATTTCAGTTCACCCCACCCCACTCAACTTCTTCCCTAAAGCCGCATACAGACGAACGAACAAAACAAATACTTACCCAACATTTTGTTCACACGTGCGTACTGCTTGCGAGCATCAAACACAACAGGACGGTTCATAACGATTTCGTTTTCGATGTTAGTGCCATCTGTTTGTTCGTTCAAGAGCTTTGTGTTAAGGAAGTGGGCCTTTGATGGTAGCGTTTATCACGTGATAAATAAGTGACAAAGCATCCGTCACGTTTTGACAAAATAGAGTGTGAGTGACAGCAGCGTGGTAAAATCAACCATCTTAGGGCCGAAATTAGCTAATTTTGTCACTATAATAGGGAATTAACCACATAATATAATTATTTTCAGTCGTAGACCCTGGCGTGGTGAAAACCGGCGCTTACAAGTATGAAGACGGCACCCGTTACGTAGGAGAATGGAACTCCAAGGGCCAGAAGCATGGCATGGGACATTTAGTTCTACCTGATGGTACAAGATATGATGGCGCTTTGGGTGGTGGACTGTGTTCTGGATTAGGTGTCATGGCCTTTCCGGATGGTGCTAAGTAAGTAGAAAAGGGATAACCTAGGAAAAATTGCCCCCAGATCTTGCATGGAGTCTGAAACTATAGCGAGACGAACCCTGCCGTAGTGAAAACCAGCTCCTACAGGTATGGTGACGGCAACGTAGGGGAGTAGAACTCCAATGGCCAGAAGTATTAGTAACCGTAATGTACGTAGAGATATATTCACGAGAATATCTCTACGTCCTCTCCAGCTGATACATGGAAATTTTTGAAGTCTCTTGGTGTCGGCTTACCCGAGTCTGAAGTTGATTCATTCACTTTTTCTCTTAACGAACTAAATACACACTTCTCTAAATCTTCTCCTCTCAATCCCGTTACTAAATTAGAAACTCTCTCTATACCGATATTGTGCCATTTACTTTCACCCCAGTTAATGACGATGATATCCGCAAAGTCATCATGTCAATCAAGTCCAAGGCTGTCGGACATGATAATATGAGTAGAATCATGGTCATCCTCATTCTAGACTGCATTTTGCCTATTGTGTCTCACATTGTCAATACTTCATTGCTCTCTGGGGTATTTCCATCCTGTTGGCGTAAGGCCTTTGTAATCCCTCTTCCTAAAGTTACAAACCCCAGTGCTCTCAATCACTTTCGTCCCATTTCAATTCTTCCATTTTGCTCCAAAATTCTCGAGGCAGTTGCTCACAGACAATTATCTAGTTTTATTAATCGTAATGTACTACTATCTCCTTTTCAATCTGGCTTCCGCCCGGACATAGCACCACTACTGCTCTCCTTCATGTCATCGAAGACGTTAGACATTGCATGGAATCAACTAAGGTTACAGTGTTGGTGCTCATCGATTTTTCAAACGCTTTTAACGCGGTTGACCATGATCTACTCCTTGCGATTCTAAGGCACTTGCGGGTATCGTCTAGTGCAACTGAGTGGTTTTCGACTTATCTCTCGAACCGTACCCAGGCTGTAAAAGGCAAACGGTCATTATCTGATTGGTGCGATCTAAATACTGGAATGCCCCAAGGTGGTATTTTATCTCCCCTGCTGTCTTCTGTCTTCATCAACCTTATAACGACTAATCTTCTCAGTTCTTACCATTTGTATGTTGACGACTTACAAATGTATTCCCAAGCAGACGTTAGTGACATTAACTCTGCTATCTCACTGATTAACGATGATCTGAACCACATCGCTGACTGGTCTAGTAGATTTGGCATTTGTGTTAGGCTATAATTTTGGGCAGTCAGCGGCAACTTTCTAAGCTCCCTACCATCACTGTTGTTCCGATCCTCTTCGATGGTGAGCACATTCCCCTCTCCAAGCAGGTCAAGAATCCCGGTTTAGTTTTAGACTCTAAGCTGGCATGGAATGGTCAACTTTCGGAGGTAGCTCGGAAGTTCACTGGTACGTTGCGCAACCTTTATAAATTTAAAAACTTTCTTCCAGTAAGTACCAAAAAGTTACTTGTGCAGGCGTTGGTGTTACCTCTTATTGATTATGATGATGTGTGCCTCACGAACATCACACAAGAGTCCCTCAACAAACTTGATCGTCTCCTTAATAATGGTATACGGTTCATTTTCGGACTTCGAAAATACGATCATGTTTCATTATTTCGCCGTCAGCTTAACTGGCTTCCTATTCGTAGTCGCAGATCCCTCAGGATCCTTTGCTGTCTGTTTTCTATCCTGTTTGAGCCTTCTACACCAGGATATCTCAAAAGTAAATTCATTTTTCAAACTCCCCGTCCAGGCTGTGAACTTCGTTCCTCTCGAACTCTCAAACTTTCCATTCCTTCGCACCATACTGGTTTTATGTCTAATTCTTTCGCCGTTCAGGCATGCCGTCTCTGGAATTCACTCCCTCTCTCTATCAGACAAGCAAGGTAGCTTTCAAGTGCATGCTGCGTAAGCATCTGCTGGAACAAGAGCTCGAATAGTTCATCCAACATATTTGTGCCTGGGTCATGGATGTTCTATATATTTAAGTATTTATTTATCTATAGTATAAGTATGTATATCGCCGCCTAGTACCCATAACACAAGCCTTCTTGAGCTTAATTTGGGACTAGGTTGATTTGTGTGAGGTTGTCTGTTTTTTTTTTTTATCATCCCATGTTGTAGACTTTCGTATATATTTATATATATATTATATTATGATATATCTGTACATATATTATATTATAGTGTGTAAATGTAAGTATATGAGTTTTTGTATAAAAAGTAATATAATATTTTGTATTTACTTATACTCTAGATCCTCTCTGTACCATCAGATTTCTGATTTGCACCCACTTCTAGTATCTCTGTTTGGCCCTATGGTTGACTGGTAGAGAATGCCATTTGGCATTACGTCCGCCATTTGTACTGACTTTTGTTTTGTGCAATAAAGATAAAAAAAAAAAAAAAAGTATGGCATGGGGCATTTAATGTTAGGTACCTGGATGGTACAAGATATGGCGGCGCTTTGGGTGGTGGACTGTGTTTTGGATTCGGTGTCATGGCCTTTCCAGATGGCGCCAAGTAAGTCGATACGGGTAGTAGAATAGCCTTGGAAAATTGTTCCCAGAGCTTTGAGTTTGAAGCCCTTCTCCCTAGTAACAGGTGTTACACACCAAGTTTCTGAAGTAAGCATGTTAGTTTAAATAACCTGAATAGTGTTACTATAGGTAATTTTCCTTATAACTTGAAACTTCGCCTTCAACTTAGGCAAGCATTGCAAGTGTTGAAACAATAACTTTCGCTTGAAGAGTTTATACTCGAGGTATGTCGATAGATGCTCGCTAAAGTTATGAAAATTATTAGGTATCTATATTTTTCACACAACGTAGGCAATTGAGTGATCGAGCGAAGCGCCTCCATTTTAGCTTGGCCCAAAATTATTTTGTATGTCCCGATGTTTGAAAGTCTAGATGCTTTCGGGCTTTTCTTACCCAGAGGCATTTCTCAACCAATTCTCATGAAGTTTTGATAAGTTTATTTAATTTTTTTGTCAACTTTGTTATTCACAATATTTTCAATTCAGTTTTTCAGTAAATAATCTCGAGTAGGCTAGGGCTTCCAATCGCGGTTTTTTTTTTTGTATCTATAGGTATAGTAAAAATAATATAAGCTAACCTAATCCACTTAAGAACTGAATACCATTGAACAAACCACAACTGGTAAACCACAAATTACGATAACGAGCTCGTAGTAAAACCAGATTGTAACCACCTTGGAAGGTTAAGAGTCCGCAGCAAGCTCGATTCTTCATACAAACGTAGTTACGTCCTTATTTTAATATAACATGTCACATTATCATGAAATTCTCTAAATATAATGAGATAAGATAAATCTAGGGCTAAAACTAGTTTATGACTTTTGAAATGTTAATAGAAAGAAAATAGAGCGAGTACAAGTTTTGCATTTTTATACCCCAGAAAGTTGTTCAGTTTGGCGGCATACTACGACCAAAATATAGTTTAGATTGAAGTCAAAACCTATTTCCGGTGTCGATTAAACTATGCAGTTTGATAAGAAAAAAGATTTATCAAAATTGATCTCGTAGTTTTAAAATGAGAGCGTAACTACGAAAACCTTAAAATAAATTACAAAAAATTGTTGCGAAACTGCAGCGAATTACTCTAGCGCGGGGAACGGTCCGGGGGGGCGGCGGTAAGCACCGCCCCCCGCTAGCGCGCTCTCGCTTTACTGCTAGCGCCCTGTCTTCCTCTAGGTGAAACAACAACATTTTAAAGCGTAAGCGCGCGATCTCAACGCGGAGTTGAGCGGACCTTGCTGCGGACTCTTAATATAGATTATCGACTCTATTTTCTTAGGCATGAAACTACAAAATACACTAACAGAATAATGGTAATCATACTTTTTGGATTTTTACAACCGTCCGACTCTTCACAAGAACGTATTCTCTTGAAAAAGGACTATGAACTCTCATCATCAACCATTTTAAACCTATTCAACAAGGAATAAGGTTGAAAATTCAATATCCACGCAATGTAGTTCTAACCTTTTTTTGTAAGTAACTGGTTGGCGCTGACGAGAACAAAAGCAGATAGGATTGTATTAGACACAATGCTATTGTGAATGCAGGTAAGTGGATTAGCTTAGCTTATATTATTTTTACTATAATTCCGGGATTGAAAGCCCGTCGTGAAGTCTACAGCTCAAGGAACCACCAATGGTTTCCCAGCATCGATCCACCCCGTTGGTCCACCTTTTCGTGCTCCTTTCATAATTTCTTCTCACGATTCTCCATGTTCCCAGGTACGAGGGAGAATTCATGCAAGGCTGGTTCCATGGGCACGGCGTCTTCTGGCGCGCGGATGGGATGAAGTTCGAGGGGGAGTTCCGTGGGGGACGTGTGTGGGGATTGGGTGAGTAAGAGAACCAAGATTATAGCTCAGACAGTCGTCAAACTTAAGAGGCCTTATTCCTTTTATATTTTTTTTTAATTTCAAGGACCCGTCTCGTCCCCCAGGTGACTCATTTCAATTTTTCTTTGAGCTTTGATGTCTGTGTATCAATAGTTTAATATGAGAATTGTGATGCGTACCCACATTAAAAAATGAGACACTACATGTTTCATAAATTTATAAAACTAACAGCGCCCTCTCTCGTTTCCTGGTTCACAGTGAACGTAGTAGTGAATCACTACTGTAAAGTAGTGCGGTAAGATGTCAATATTAACCTATTCACATAGAGGTCGCTAAGGTGTAAAAACCTTTCAAATAAACAATGCAAAGATCGACACACAAATCATAAGGAAAAATTCGAAAGGTTGGTTGGAGTTCGGGTAGCGAAGTGGTTAACGCGCTGGACCGGCAATCCAGAGGTACCGGGTTCGATTCCCGGTCTCGTCTCCCAGGTAACTGGGGTCATTCCAATTTTTCTTTGAGCTTTGATATCTCTGTATCAATTAGTTTAATTAGTTGGTGTTTTAGTTGCACATAAATATGACATAAGATAGAAAATTATCACAACGTGGTGATGGTTATAGTGGTGATGATGGTGGTGGTGGTGGTGATAGTGGTGTTGGTGGTGTTGGTGGTGGGGATGGTGGTGGGGATGGTGATTTTGTGGTTACCGTCATTATCACCATCACCATCGGCATCATCATTATCATTATCCTCATCAACATCACCATGACAATCACCATCATAGTCAACACCACCATCATAATACCTAATCATCATCATCATCATCATTCATCACTGATCAGAATCCACGCCACCATCATCATACCTAATCATCATTCATCACCATCATCATTATCATCATTCATCACCAGTGGGTAAGTAATATAAGACATAAGAACTTATACTATAATATTCATATTAAATACGCTCATATTGAATAAGATTGTTTTGTATACCGTTCAAGGTGTATCGAACGTTAGATATAACATCAAAATATCTATTTTTGTTAAGTATAACGTTATTTAAGTATAATATCATTGTACATAACGATCATAATGTATAACGTTCATAATATTTCAGATTTATAATGGATATTACTCCATACATCTAACACCAAAATGCATAAAATGGTCGCAACCTTCCCTATAATATGGTTGAGGGAGGCGATGGCTGAGATATGCGTCATGCTCGTGAACGGGTGCCGTTTGTAGGGTCCGGTCTGTTCATACTAGCAAGGGCCAAATTAGTTGTGTAGTAACTGCTTTCCAGTGTTTAATGAACTGACGTGAGAGACTTCATCCTGTACTCGATTGAAGCTATTTTTTACTTAGAGACTTAGAGACTGTATCTAATAAACTTAGTGTACTGTACAATGACGCTCAGAGACCTTATACATCTCTGAGGAATTTAACTATTATCATATATTTATTATTTATATTTTTTATTTTGTAAACTGTGACACCTAGAACCATATACATCTCTAAGAAATTTAGTTTAATTATTTATTTAAGTATTTATTATTTTTTCTTTTTATAGTTAGTTTCTTATTCAGTCCTTAACTTTTCTAAGGATTTAAATTAATTTATTTTGTTTTGCATGTTTTGTGACGCCTAGAGACCATCTACATCTCTAAGAAATTTAAAATAAGTACTTAATTATTTTGTTGCATCAGTTATTGATTTTGACCCCTTATACATCTCAACGGAATTGAATTATTTCATTAATTAATTACCTATACCAATCTATATTGCGTGTCGTGACGCCTATAGACCTTCTACATCTCTGAAAAAATCACTTTATTTTATATAATTTTTAGTGTAAACATTGATTTGGAGAAACTTGTACATCTCCTCTAACATATATGTTTCAATTACCTAGTTATAATATAATTGTATTAGTTTTTAAGCATAATTTACGAAAAAATGACTTACTGTTGAGTTTCTTTCGGCTTTCTTCTCAACAGCGGTCTCCTCTTGCGAAATGCCGGTAGACTCACAATCTGACTTGTAAAAGTGCCCTTGTGGCCTACTTACTGAATAAATTATTTCATTTTATTTCATTTCATTTCGTAATGCTCGTATAGAATCACCACCTGCACATCAATTGTCTACATACTTATGCAATATACCTCCATGCAAGCAAGCATTATGACGCTCCGCTCACTTCGCTCGCTGCGCTATCCATATGATAAAACAAACCTAACCTAACCTACAGTTTTCGGTTTTTGACCCATATTCCATTTTGTTGCAGTTCTTCCAAACGGTATACCTACTCTTACTTGCCAGAATTTCATCTGCCATTATCAATTGTGTACATACTTATGCAGTTCGCTGTTAAATTTTAATATACCTCCATGCAAGCAAGCATTTTGACGCTCCGCTTGCTTTGCTCGCTCCGCTATCCATGGTCATAAAACAAACGTAACCTAACCTACAGTTTTCGGTTTTTGACCCATGTTCCATTTTAGGGGCATGGGCATAATGGGTAGCAGGTATAACCTATTTAGTACTTATATCATACGCTATTATATTTTCTAATCATTATACTAAAAGAAAGTATATACTATGATCGATATACGTTATGTATGTTATATCAACTGAATTTAAAGTATTTGAGTGTTATATAAAAAATCATTTTACAACATGAGTATTATGCTAATTGACCGTTATTCCTCATAAAAATATTGATTTTGATGTTATAGCAAAAGTTCATTATATCTTGTAAACATTAATAATATGAATTTATATATTATGTACTTATATCTCGTGGGACGTACCCATCACCAGTCACTACCATCATCATCATTACCATCACCAACACCATCACTATTTCACGAGTCAATGCCCACCTATATAACCTATATACACAGAAGGTACACCACCCTTTCAAAATTTTCTACGCAGCCAACTCTATTCCAACTCGGTGCCCTGCGGGGTGAGGTAACTCGATTCGGTGCGGGGGTGTGTATGTAGTACTATTAAGTATTCTGTGACTTAGCCGACAGACAGGAGCTTTGAGTATTTATATTTAGACAGGAGATGCCATGCATGGGCGACCCCCTCCGGCAAAATAATTGGTCAAATGGTCAAGCACGTTATATAAAACTACTTAAAGTCACTTCACTGTCATTTTGCATCATTCCGTGTCGCGTGACATTTCTCTTCAAAAATGGTGAATTGTGCAGTATTTTCGTGTAAAAGACGATCCGACACCTCGAATTCGCCACAAGATCGCGTTTCCTATCACAGGTAAGTGTTTTTATTAACTATTAAATGTGTATTGAAGTACAATCTCCATTGAAAGAAAAAACCGTTGCGATACGTAAACGACAGAAAAATGTAAACATAAAACGGTGGTACAGGGGCGAGGGATGTGACAAAGTCAAAACCACGACTCAACATTTGAATGAATCATTCATTCATTCGATCACTGCAGTTCGTTTAATAGTTAGTGTATTATTAGATACTTGCGACCCTCCCGGCTTCGCACGGGTGCAAAACTGATAAATTATGCATGTATTATACATATTATAAACCTTCCACTTGAATCACTCTATCTATTAAGAAAAACTGCGTCATAATCCGTTGCGTAGTTCTAAAGATCTAAGCATACATAGGGACAGACAGACAAACAGGCAGACAGCAAGAAGCGACTTTGTTCTATACGATGTAGTGATTGAATTTAATAATAGGTATAGATGTATGTTATTTTTAAATCTTGCAAGGTGAATTAGAAATATTACCTTTCTCTAGACATACGATGTTGAAATTTAATATGAAAATGAAAATAATTATTTGCTAAAAGTATATCTAGATAAAAGGAACATTTAATGCTGGGCTATGAGTATATGCGTTATTCATATACTATTATTTATAGACTTTATTTCATATTCTTTCCATCTTCACTGCTGCCTCCTTATTTCCTTATTCTTCTTTTCTTTTATAGAATGAGAAATGAGGATATGCCGTAGAAGAACCAAGGTAACCGGCATAGCTCACAGGACTGCACGATTGAAGTGGCAATGAGCAAGCCATGTAGCCCGGAGAATCGATGGCCGTTAGGTCAGCAAAGTGCTAGAGTGGCGACCACGTATAGGAAAGCGCAGCGTAGCGAGGGTTGTGACGATTCTTGAGGAGGCCTATGTTCAGCAGTGGACGTCTGTGGCTGATAGATAGATGAATATATTTACTTAATTATAACTTTTTTTATTTTATTTTATATGTGGTAATTCTAATTAAATTAATAACAATTTGTTTTATTGTTTTCTCTTTACTCATTATTTACTCATATCTTTAAATCACTTTATATGTTGTTTCATATTAATCACCTTTATTTTTAGATGGGCGTATGTTCTTTTCCTGAAGGTTATAATCACTGACCTCTAAACTACAAGCACGTTGGACTAAATATTCCATAGGGAATGACAGTTGTTTTCAGTGCCCATTCAAAGCATCCTGCGTGAACGTCTACTAAAATTGACATTTCAGGCAAACCGTTCTTTGATCTGTGACGATCTGTGAATTTCTAATATTAGACCCATGGACGCTCACACAACTTGCACATAGCTATCAGCTCCAAAATGGCGAAAATGAGATGGTTTCATTTTAGCAACGACAATATGAAGTCGAGTGTACTTGTTTTAGAAGTCCGTGATTGTTTAAGCCCGAAACAACCGCGGGCGACAGTTTTATTTTACAGTTTAGTTATGCGAGAGATAAGGACACAATAAATATAGACAGATATACATAGAAACAAATATATTTATTGGATAACATCTTCAATATACAGAATTTACAGTTTTCAAATTTCACAATAGATAGTACCTGTCATATACTTGACATCGTTTCGTAGCAACGTTGTTTTGATATTTTCCCTGTCATTCTAAAATATATTCTTTACATATGAAAACCGTGAATTAATTTATTTAAGTATACAATATTGGCGACAATGTTTTTTGATATTAAAAAGGCAAACGTGCGCGAGCCACGCTACGCGGCGTGTTAACAAAAACTTACAACGCATTTCAAGAACAAAATCCACAGACTTCTGAAGAACTAGAAACACGACT
Source organism: Apotomis betuletana (assembly GCA_932273695.1). Classification (NCBI taxonomy): domain Eukaryota; kingdom Metazoa; phylum Arthropoda; class Insecta; order Lepidoptera; family Tortricidae; genus Apotomis; species Apotomis betuletana. The sequence continues at coordinate 3,600,232 of OW026303.1, read as the reverse complement.
ACTTACATTGCAAAATACTTACCAAGGACTTTTAAACTTACAATCACAAATAGAAGAAGAAACACAAGACGAAAACCTCGAAACAGAAACCGAGTACAGGTATGAAATAGATGAAATGTATACAAAATTGCGAACTAAAATATTACGAATGTTGAATACATACAAACCTACTTCGGAACCGGTTCATAATGCACCTGCTGCCAACCAAGCAGCCACCACATCAAATGACAGGCGCGAACCTCATCCCAGACTCACCTTTCAACCATTCCAAGAGAAGGAATCCTTCAAAAATTTCGTAAAGAGACTTTCTGTTTATCTTATACTCAACAACGTAACTGATGTCAAGACGAAAGTTTACGTACTACTGTCTACGTTACCGCCAGACATACACGAAAGGATCCACGATCTATGCTCTCCCGATGATCCAATCGATAAGTCATTCGAAGAACTTACGGATATCTTAGATAATTTCATCGACCCAAAACCAAGCATATGGGCTTCTCAACACACCTTCATATCTCGTACACAACACGATGATGAGACTGTAGCTATTTACGCATCGGAATTGAAAAGATTGTCATTGAATTGTGACTTCAAGTGTCTTCATTGCAAGAAACCTAACTTGGATTCTTTTTTATCACTGCAATTTATACGAGGACTAAAAGATGGTGAAATCCGCACAAAAATCTTACAAGAAAAAGAAACAACACCATTTTCATCATTAGTTCACATGGCCACATCAATGGAGATGGGAAAATATGAAAATTCTGCCATGTCCACATCCATTCGCAAGTCTCTTATTGATAACATGAATAAACTGTCAAATATACCCGTACCACCAAGGAATACTTCAATAAAAACACCAACTTCGATCAGAGACCTCAGAGGAAAATGTTACAGATGCGGAAAAGATGATCACAAGGCAAATGAATGCGGTGCTTTGAAAAGCACGTGCCGCAAATGTCAAAAAGAAGGTCACCTAGCCCGAGTTTGCCTACAGAGACGTGGAAACAATGAAACGAATCTACTGGTCACTTCAGCAAGTAACCTAAGTACTAACAGCGCCGCTGAGATCCATCTCATTAAAAGCGAAAATTCAGACAAATACATAATAACAATCAACGTTGAAGGAAAGAACGTAAACATGGAATTTGACACCGGCGCTACGCTATCTACAATTTCATTAAGCGATTATAAGAAGCTAAACATAAACAAAAAAATATTCAATACGAACATGAAATTACGAACCTACACAGGAGAAATTTTTAAGCCCATTGGCGTAAGTTACGTCAAGTGTAACTACAAGAATCAGACATTCTATGGAAAATTATACATAATTAATAAAAATGTCGACCCGATTTTGGGTAGAAGTTGGATAAAGGAATTCAACATTAAGCTCGCTGACATGAGAACTGTCCAAACATGTGAAAAAGTACCGAAATTGGAAAAGTTATTAGAAGAATACGAATCTACTGTATTCAGTTCAAACTTGGGAGAAATTCCGAACATTCGAGGCCACCTGACTCCGAAAGGAAGGAAAATGTTCAACCGATTTTCATCAAACCACGCAGAATTCCCTATGCATTGAGAACCAAAGTGGATGACGAAATTGAAAGACTTGCAAAACTCGGCATTATTACAAAGATTGATCATTCTGATTGGGGTACACCTGTCGTACCGATCGTGAAGCCTAACGGAAGTATCAGGCTGTGCGCCGATTACAAAGTTACACTAAATAAGGCAATAAAAGATGAGCAGTACCCAATCCCAATTATTGAGGACATTCTGGCGGAAATGAATGGCGGAAAGCTGTTTTGTACATTAGATATCACACAGGCATATCTAAACATGGTTATGGATGAGGACAGTGCTCTGCTACAAAGCTTAAGTACGCATAAAGGAACCTTCAAAGTAAACCGGCTAATGTTTGGCGTCAAAGTTGCTCCAAGCCTTTGGCAAAAGTTCATGGACCAGTTACTCATGGATCTCGATGGAGTAAAATGTTTCTTTGATGACATTATTATCCAAGGTGCATCTGAAGAGCAATTACTAACCAGACTAAGACGAGTATTACAAAAACTTCAAGAAGCTAACCTTCGGGTGAATAAAGAAAAATGTCACTTTTTCAAACAATGCATCAATTATCTAGGACATACGATAGACAAAGACGGATTACATAAGAATCAAGACAAGATTAAAGCTATCTCTAACGCTCAACGTCCAACAAATGTTAACGAACTTCGAACCTTCTTAGGTATAGCAAACTATTACAACAAGTTCATACCTAATCTTGCATCTATAACTAGTCCTTTGAACGATCTCCTCAAAAAAGGTGCAAAATTTATTTGGTCGACCAAATGTGAAGAAAGTTTTAAAAATGTACATAGAAGTATACTGAGTGATAGAGTTCTCATACTTTTCGATCAGAACAAACCACTGACGCTGGCCACAGACGCTTCACCTTTCGGACTTGGGGCAGTCCTGAGTCATAAATTACCGGATGGATCAGAGCGACCTATAGCATTTGCTTCGAGATCTCTAACGAGCAGTGAAAAGAAATATAGCCAGATTGATAAGGAAGCCACAGCTATTTTCTGGGGGCTAAAGAAATTCTTCCACTACTGTTATGGCCGAAAATTCACTTTGATTACAGATCACAAACCACTTACGTCAATTTTTCATCCAAATCAGACATTACCTGCCTTGAGCACAATGAGACTTTTCCATTACGCACATTTTCTATCTGGATTTGACTACAACATTGAATACAGAAGCTCCTCAAACCATTCAAACGCCGACTACCTTTCACGTTTCCCCGTTGAGAAAATGAACGATAGCAGCATCGACCAACACTACATCTACCAACTGAGCCAGATAAATGCACTAAACATTTCACCAGAAATAATTGCTAAAGAAACAAAAGAAGACCCGGAATTACAGAACATACTAAAAAGTCTTCAGGCTGGCACTACAATCAGAGAATCCGGATATAAAGACAACGAATTAACAATTCAAAACGATTGCATTTTGAAAGGCACGAGAGTTATGATTCCCTTCAAATTACGTCAACAAATTCTGGATGAACTACACACTGGACACGTAGGAATTTTGAAAATGAAACTTCTTGCACGCAGTTTTGTATATTGGAAAAACATTGATAGAGACATTGATGACAAAGTAAAATCATGCCGAGCTTGCCGACTAGAACAGAATGAACCCTCAAAAGCACCACTTCATCACTGGGAAGATCCTACTGGACCTTGGCAAAGAATACACATAGATTTTGCTGGTCCTGTATCTGGCTATCAACTTTTTATTATTGTGGATGCTTTTACCAAATGGGTAGAAATAATACCTACGAAAACAACTACGAGTTCATTCTGTGTTCAGAAACTGGATGAATTATTTGATACTTTTGGGATACCGTACACTATAGTATCCGACAATGGACGACAGTTTGTTTCCCAAGAATTTGAAAATTTCATGACCGATATTGGTGTAGTGCATAAAACCATCGCACCTTATCACCCCGCAACCAATGGTCAAGCAGAACGTTATGTCCAAACCATTAAAAGATCACTGCACAAATTAGAGGGTGAGAGAGGCGGGATATTACAAAGCATTCGTACTGTCAAAAGACTGCTGCGGGCTACGCCGAGTACGACTGAGTATCCGCCCTACGTGCTCATGTTTGGTAGAGAGGTGAGAACCAGACTAGCAGCTAAGATTCGAGCACCACCGGGAACCCTTCCCCGGCATGAAACAGAAGTCAGAGAGTTTGCGGTAGGAAGCAGAGTGCAAGCCCGGGACTATTCTATAGCAGGAAGAAAGTGGGCATTTGGCACAGTAAACCGCCGTCTCGGACGTCTGCACTACGAGATAACAACGGACAGTGGACGTATATGGATTCGCCACCTGGATCAATTGCTCCCGGCTCAGCAGATTCCTGGAATCGCGGCGGAGGCGTGTCATATACTTGACATCGTTTCGTAGCAACGTTGTTTTGATATTTTCCCTGTCATTCTAAAATATATTCTTTACATATGAAAACCGTGAATTAATTTATTTAAGTATACAATAGTACCTATAAGACAATTCAGTTCATTCATTAAAATGATTTGACTCATTCTTCATATGTGTCCCATCACTATGTTTTTCTTGTGTATGCTGCACAGTTACGTGAAAACAGTATCTGTGTGCATGTCATTTTTGATGTGTTGAATTTTGCTGTAGTGTGCGTTTATCGCATCAGCAAAATTTGTGTCTGTTGAGTTATTCGTCTTTTGGTGGTGTGCTGTACGTGTTTACCTCACCCCCCGCTAAAATTGGTGAAAAAATTTGTTCGAAGAGTTTACGTTATGACACCTCCATTGTCTATAAATACTCAAAGGACAGGAGGCGTCTAGTCATTCGTGCACCGAAAATCCCTGGCTATGATTATTGATTTATGAAATAATTTAATTCCGAGGTCTCAAGGCGTCAAAGTAAATAATGCTACAAAATAATTACTTAATTTAAATTTCTTAGACATGTAATTGGTCTCTAGGCGTCACAACATGCCAAACAAAATAAATTAATTTAACCCGATTTTAAACGAATTTAAATTTTACTCCGTACGAGTTCGAAACATGTCGGGCCGTTCCTGATTATTTTACGTGAGTGTAAACAGCTTAATACAATAATTAATCAGGCTTTACTTTGCGAAAATCCATGTTTAATTAAAACCACACTATTTACAGAATCAAGTTCATAATTTCATTATTATTACATTTATTACAATAATATTCCCTTGCCAATCCGCGATATAATTAACCTGCCAGTCAATTAAGCTAACCCGTCCCTTAATTTGACAAAAAATTACGAAGGTCGCTAGTTTAAGCCTCGTTAAGGAAGAAATAACAAGAAAATCTGGTTCGAAAAAAAATTTATAAAGATGGTCAAAGAATTTGTTCTTAATACACTGCCAAATTAAGGAATAAACTTATCCATCAAAAATTTCAATCCAATATAATGCAAGGTAAATACAAAACAAATCAACAACCCTCATACAACTTCCTGACTAAAGTTGCTCACCGAAACCTCGTAACTAATGTATCAAGTTTTAATTGCTCTTTAATTAACTAGACGAGGATGAAAACAAAGACGCGCTCCTTATCTATTGTTTCGTACCTACTCAAGCTTGAACCCTTGTAGTATTTTTTTAGGATATTGATACTTAAGTTAAATATATGTATATACAAAATATTACGCGATCCACTACCTTGCAGGTTTTCTACTAACCCGGAGTAGTGCTCTGACCCCTGAGCAACCGCCACGCTACGCGCATCGCGTAAAATTAAGCTTAATAATGAGTAATAATAATTTTATTATGAATACTCCGCCAAAGCGCCCTCTGTAATACTTTTTGTTGTCAAATGCTAAGCGAATACACTATTTTTCTTGTAGTATCGACGTGTCTTCCAGTATGTTACATCAATTTGATCTTAGAATCCATGAAAACTATTTACAAATATTAACACCAAATGTGAACCATTTATATAACACTTTCAGTAATTTACCAGCTACAATAAAATTAGTTGAAGAACAAGAAGCTTTTCGTAATAACCTATAATGATAACGATCCAGGAAGAATGCACAGTTGATGAATATTGTAAAAAAAACTACAGTCCATAAAAGGTAGCTTGAATAATGCAAAACATAAGGCAAAGACAACAATCTGAATCCATTACGCATTGCAACTTGTTAAAGAAAGAATTGCGCTACAAAGAAACCGAAACTTACGTAGAAAGACAATGAAGACTTGAAGATTCTATACAAACTAACAAACAAACGAATAAATTAAAAAATTGGGCAAGTGCGAGCCCGACTCGCGCATGAAGGGTTCCGTACCTATACATATATATAATCTATAACAAGTTTGTTGTATGGGAGCCCCCGTTAAATATTTATTTTATTTTATTTTTAGTATTTGTTGTTATAGCGGCAATAGAAATACATCATCTGTGAAAATTTCAACTGTCTAGCTATCACCGTTGTTGAGATACAGCCTGGTGACAGACGGACGGACGGACGGACGGACGGACGGACGGACGGACGGACGGCGAAGTCTCAGTAATAGGGTCCCGTTTTTACCCTTTGGGTACGGAACCCTAAAAAATACGATTAAAAACACCTAGAGAAGTCACGATGCGTCAAAAAGGCATTTAAAGAGCTAAATACGGCCAAAGAATGGATCCCGTTTTTACAACAACCCGGCTCTAGCAAAAGCAGACCTCGTGTGGAAATTATTAAAATAGACACAGACTTTTATGCTGTGCTATATAGCCAGCCTAAAGCTAAAAGAGACGGAGCACGAGAAGAACGAAGAAGAAGTGAAGAGACGAAGCTGGTAGAGACGGAAAATACGAATATCGCATCATCTGCTGGTGAAATGTTTGGGGAAAATAACATCCTAAAACAGGTTTAAATAAAATAAGCTGAAATAAGTCCAGCCCCGGGTGGCATTTCCAACGAATATATCAACGGAGAAGCACTTTTATTGAGGCCACTGACTTATTATTTTAAGGGATATTATTAATGGCACAGCAAACAAATAATCGCCTATCAATTTATTTTCATCAATTATATACTTTTTACATCAAATTAATTATTGCACAGCAAATAAAATAAATGCCTAGCAAAAATTGTACTGCAGATAATTAGAAAATACACATCAGCACGACATTACTTTCAACTTTTTAAATAACCCAGTAGGTAAGGTTAGGTTTGTTTCATAATTATTCTAAAAATAAACAGTTTTTGAAAAAAATGGCTTTCGGACAAATGAAATTTGGCGAAATGTTACAGATGGGAAACAAAAATTAGTGTTTCAGATAGGCTAACCATCTAACCCTGATCACCTTTCAGAGCAGATCCGACTCGGCCGGGTTAGGTTAGGTTAGTTTTTTTTTATATCCCTTAAAAACGCTCCATAATGTGCGGTAGTCATTATTAGCTATGCATTACTTAAATATGCTTTATTTTTAAATAAATAGATGCACGCCACAAATATACGTAAATTGGTGTATATTTAGTAACATTTTGACTGCAATATTTGCTGTGCAATCAGTAATTTTGATATAAATTTTGATTATTTTTGCATCGAAAAAGGTTTTTTTTGATGTGCGTTTAAATACTACCCTTATTTTAATAAAATACTAATCGCGGAACAGTACCGCGAAATTGGACGGAGTCAGAAATCAAACTTTTGTACAAAAAGAGCGACCCCGCAAATATAGGAAATCACCGCCCAATAAGCCTCATGTCCTGCCTATACAAATTGTTCGCATCCTGTTTACTGGATAGAATCCGATATCGATAGACATCAACCATGTGAACAGGCAGGCCTTAGGAAGGGCTTCAGCGCAATAGACCATATTATCCTCAATTAGTAGAGAAATATCTAGAATTTCGCAGACCACTCTACGTAGCTTTTAGCGACTATAAAAAAGATTTTTGACTCTATCTCACTATACTAAATAGTACCTACCGTAAATGGGGTGAGTAGGGATTGCGGGGGGCAGTAGGGATGCGAATCCAAAATTGATTTTTTCAGTTGTTACTTTTGTTTTAGGGTTCAGGATGCTGTTAAATGATTTCATCATATTTTTAGACATATAATTCTTCTTCTTTTGGCAACACTAAGTAGCCAAATTAGTAAATTACTATTTAAAAAATCACTTTCAAAGTCGATGTTCAAAAGCAGCGGATTTTTGTCTGAATATAAATTCGTATTTATTTGGGATTAGACTAAGTAATTGTTCATTAACTTTTCGGATATCATTAATAATATACTAACGAGGCTTATTTAAAACCAAACCCCTCTTTCTCTTTCCTTATTATAATGATTTTGACATAGAAAATTGTAATTGAGGATTTTTATGGGGTGAGTATTGAAGGGTGAGTTGGGACAACGACAGGGACAGTTGGGTCATGAATGGGGTGTTTTGGTGTTAGGAACGGGGTGTACTGGGATGATAGAGGGGGTTTGGGGAGTTGGTGTTTGTAGACCAGGGTTGTCAATTCACATGAGTAGTCAAAAGTATCTTAAAGTTATGAAGTTAGGTAAATATTAAATAAATATTATAATAAATATCGGACAACCTCACACAAATCGATCTAGTCCAAAATTAAGCTCAAGAAGGCTTGTGTTATGGGTACTAGATGACGATATACGTGCTTATATAGATAAATATATACTTAAATACATAGAACAACCGTGACCCAAGCACAAATATTCAAGTTCATCACACAAATATTTGCCCTTGCTGGGATTCGAACCCGGGACCGCCGGCTCAGTAGGCAGGTGTCTACAAACCGAGCCAAACGCGTCGTCAAACTACTTATGTACAAACGGTACTTAAAAAAAATATAAAAATTAAATACCTACTTCTTACAATTTTACTTAAATGAATGAGAAATTACACAATTTAAAAATAACAAGAGAATTAAAGACTACGATTTATGGATAAAGATGTCCCAGCAGACTCATTTTTAGGAAACTATCCACAGGCTATGTAGTCGTAGAAATTTAGTTTTCATAAAAAATCGTATTAACTCCGGACAGGAAATTTTCATAAAGAATAAAATAAATAAAAAGATCGGGACATTAAACTTTTTCCTTTTAAAACTTCTTTGAAGCTCGAAGAGGCCCTTAAGCGCTCCTTCACTTAATATAAAGTTTTGTTTGTGTACTAATAAGATTAATGTTAAGGGGAAATTTTCGTTAAAAGTTTAAAGTACCTATACATTACTTGTTTTGGAAGCAATTTATCATCGAAGTGAAGGCATTGATTTCCGACACGGCACTCAATAATTGGACGTAGTTAAACGAAAAGGACCCAATCCACCAAGCAACCGCAAGTGGAGTTAAGTATGCCACGATGGTCTTCAGGGTCTAGACTATCTTTAGAAAAAAAGACCTGAAAAAAATTGCGCCAAGTTATTTAAAATCACACAGGGTGGCACATCTATGGCAGGGGTATATTTTTCAATCAGAAAAAAGATCCAATCCTCTTGGATCGTTTGTAATAACTGTCATTTCAAATAAACTTGCTTAAATTTTATTTTTCAAAAAGGACGCAAGCGGTTTGTATCGTTTTTGACAAATTATATTCACGTACATTGGTTTCTTCTTAAAACATCATAAACGATCCAAACTGCTTAGATCCCATTTGATTAATAATTTGAAAGTACTTTTAAACGACACTAAGGATCCGCATGCTGTTTTTGGTGGTTTACTTATTGCACGATTATGTTAAATACATAATTATGTTTTAAAACTAAAACGACATCCGAACTTACGGAATACGGATAGCTCTAATACGGAACTTACCAACATTTTCAAACAATCTAAAGACTTCATTCAATCTTGGATCGTTATAATGCAAACTGAGGCTTCATATTTCATTCCAGTGAATTGATCCATACAGCCTGGATCGTATTTGACTATTTACTAACTACTAATCCGGAATCGTGAGTCATTTTTTGATTAATCCGAATTATTTTAAATGTGTGGACTGTTTAAAAAATAAACACCAAAACCAAAATTAATTCGATATTACACGTGCTTTATTTTCATGATCTTTCGTTATTTTATGTTATTTTTAAATATATTTATATCTCTTGAAGAAAGTCTCGAAGAGGTACTGAACTCGATGGTGAAGAAACCCGGAAATAAAAAAGAGTGAATGTCGGATCGTAACGGATCTATGAGGAAAAATACTCCACACAAACCAAACAAAAAGCAAACATAATCCAAAGGCAAAGGCCTGGAAAACATCTGTACTGAAATTAAGCGTCATACCGAAAAGCATCGCATGGCGAAACAAATAACACGCATCTCTTAACCATCATCCTGGACGAAAAATGACCCAATTCATGATGTCAAGGAGGCCGCTGAAAAATGGAGGGGATAATGTGAGGAGCTTTACCGTAATCAACTACCTCAATCATCCCAGCAAATTGACATCACGTACGATCTCGAGCCAGCCATTCTTCGATCGGAAGTGGAAGATGGTATCCGGAAACTTAAAAATAATAAAGCACCAGGGCCTGACAGCATAACTACACAATAAGTCTACACAATATCTGTAACGGCATATGGAACACCGGATGATGGCCATCGGACTGGGTGCATTCTTTTATTCTGCCACAAATACGTTCGACAGAGTTACGTGATTTTCTCCCATTTTATTGAACATATATAGCGAGTACATCATGCGACGAACGCTCAAAGGATGGAAGGGCAGCGTAAAGGTGGGGTTTCCATCCTTTCGGTATGCTAACGACACTATCCTGTTCACTGTTGGCCTCCACAAAAATAGAAATGGCTGAGCTTGAACCGTGGTATGTATTACAAGGGTGGACTGAATGCTCTCCAAACCGTTTAAATTTGCGTAAGAAGTAAGACTGGGGAGCATTCTATCTCTCATCTCATTTAATGACTACGAGAAGTATATCATGCGGAGAACTCTCGTAACTCTAAAGATTACCAACTTACGCTGCGCTGAAGACACTACACTTGTCGCTGCAAACTAAGCAGAGATGGGGGCACTGTTAGAACTTAGGGAGCAATTCTCAATATCATTTGAGATGATAATCATAGTGCGATCATAAAGCCAGATTCTTAATGGTAGATGGAGCTACGATGATGCCCTAACTAAACTAACTAAGTGAGTGCAACGACCCAAAGTGGATCTTGGCCTCCGACACCAGATCACGCCATGCTGAGCCAGCTCTCACCAGTTAAAGATGCCTCGGTCTCTGAGGATCTTTTTGGACTTTATCGCTCCAGCGATATCAAGGCCGTCCTACGGGTCTGCGACCACTCGGTCGTCCCAGATAGGCAGTTTTTGCGGCGCGATCCTCTCCCATTCTCTCAACGTGCCCGAGCCAGCGGAGTTCGGACGCCTTGGTCTCTCCTATAATATTAAGCTCCCGCACTAGATCTTCGATCTCTTTATTCTTCTTCACTCTTCTTCATTCTTTCCCAATGATATTACCCTAAGGTATATATTTAACATTTGTTCTTCTATCTGCAGGCCTGGTGACCTTCAGTGATGGCAGCAATGGGTTCCCGCGCAACGAGGGATTCTTCCAGGATTGTAGGCTGGTTCGGCGCAAGCGTTGTCCTGAAGTCGTGCAGAGAGCGCAGAAGGTCGCCTATATGGCTCGGGCACAGTGCCAACAGATGTAAATAATAAATAGTAAAAATTAAATGCATTTTGTTTTGTCTATACTCTCGCCGAGACCAGCCCGTCTAGCAGGACTATGCTTCGTGACTCTTGTCGCGCGAGTTAGCGCCACCCGTCACGCTCTCACAGTACTGTACAGAAAGAGATAGGTATAATAATAACGCGCGAGAAAGAGTCGCGTGTCAAAGTTATGCCAGAGGTGCTGGTGAAACACGCATCTTGATGCATGTACTCTCCGCACGATGTGTTTGGCAGCTTGGCGCCGGGCTTTGGTCAGCTCTCTCTCTCACTGAGCGTAAGCGTGAGCGACATGGAAGTGCGTGCTTGGGAGCGCGGAAATCATGTTATTTTGGTTTAATTATTAAAATAATACAGACTTTGAAAATGTAAGACGTACCTATACTTTATAGATAACATCTCATTATTTCATTATTAAAAAAACTGATAACTTTCCCTGCAGTATTTATAACATACTAAGGGTTTATGTTGTTTTTTTGAGGTAACTTAAAAAAAACCTATCAAGAAAACTACAAGTAATCGTGTTTCTAAAACATAAGAGTGAATCCTTAAATATTTTACGTATTGATAGTATAACTAAATCTTGAGTAATAACGACACAGCATGGAATCAAACCAACGCAATTATTTCGAAAAAAGCTCGACGCCCCCTTTAGCCGGCGACTGCGAGAGTTTCGTTACTGTATAAAGGCTGACAGTTTATCGATGTATGGTCTCAATCTTAATACATCCTTCCACAAATTTGAAATTTGGAGTCAACGCATGTTAAAAATAATAGTTAATAGTAATACAGGACACAGTCAAAGTATGATTATGCGTAGGATCATGCTTTGCTATTTATTTTCAACAGGCGTTGAGTCTTGCGTTGATTAAGGGTATCTGGCGGGGGGATATTGGAACGGAACCACCCTAAGTGCCTAAAGCGTCCATCGATGATTTCTAATATTATTCCCAATAAAAGATGTAAAACCTAGCCTTAGGCTATAACAAATTTTTGTTCCAATTTTACCCGCCTTTACTTCCTCGCGGCCAAAGCAACGATTACCCAAATTTCATATTCGCGGATCGCTTTTATCTGTATTGGGACCGTTTGTAGAGAAACATTCAGCCTTTACAAAATATCGAAAGCCAGCAGCGGCAGAGATCCTAGGGCATACCCTATACTAAGAAAGGAAACTAACGCAATCGTTGTTTATTTGAGTTAGGATTATGGGTGAAACCCCTAATAATGTTCTTTTTTTAGGGTTCCGTACCCAAAGGGTAAAAACGGGACCCTATTACTGAGACTTCGCTGTCCATCCGTCTGTCACCAGGCTGTATCTCAAGAACGGTGATAGCTAGACAGTTGAAATTTTCACAGATGATGTATTTCTATTGCCGCTATAACAACAAAATACTAAAAATAAAATAAAAATTAAAGGGAGGCTCCCATACAACAAACTTGTTATAGATTACGGTAAGGAACCCTTCATGCGAGTCGGACTCGCACTTGCCCAATTTTTACACATAGAACAAAAGTTAGCGACTGCTGTCTTTCGATATTTTGTAAAGGCTGAATGTTTCTCTACAAACGGTCCCAATACAATACAGGTAAAAACTATCCAGGTACCGGTTATTCCTAGGTATAGGACAGATCTTATACCTAGTGTCTGCAACCTGGACAAGTGAAACTGAATAACCTTTTGTAAAAATTTGTCAATACAAGCTGGACTGAGCGGCTCAAAGTAATCCTAATGGTGGATTTATTCCTCGCACACACGTAGCTTAACACTGGAGGGAAATTAGCGTATTTATTTTAAAATTTACTCTTAATTGTCATAACGATCAGTAACGTATTTGCTTGACCAAGTAGCATAATGTCGGGCATTTTTTTAGGCATGTATTTAAACGGGCATCTTAAAAAAATATAGATGTCTAACCTAACCTAACCTACAAGCATAATAACTTGGCATCAATTCCTTGGGCATCTATCTATGCTATGTAATTATTTTAGTTAATAAATAAATAGATGCGAAATTATTATTTTAGCAGCTCGGAAAATAATAAGACAGTTTTGTTAGCATTTTGTGCATTTTTCATTGTGATGTAATTTTACCACTCGACTCTAGATGAAAGTAGTCAAACTAAATGAAACTCACTTAATATTGACTGAGTATCGAAAATTCAGCCATTCAATTTACAAATTCCCGAGATTTAATTAATCTCATAAATCATACTTAATTAGGGGTTTCAAATACAAGTAACTGGAGCAAGCTACAAACTCAAAGAATATAACTTCGGTAAATTGAATTTAAATGGGTACCTAATTGCTAGAGAAGATAACAGATATTATGTATCTTCTATCTTTTATGTATCTTCTGGTTTGTAAGGTATAAAATTATCAACAGTATTACAGATAAATAAAATTTACTGCTTTTAAGACCTACACAATGGATATCTAAGTAGAAATAATGTTAGTGCTATTTTTCAAAACGTCCGCGTTCGATTCCCGAGCTGAGTACAGTTTTTTTTAACGTATGAATGCAGTTTTTCTTGTTATTAAAATCGATGACATGGTTTTTCGTACTATGTATGTCTTATAGTTTCAAACTTTCCCATACTGACCGATCTAAATGGGCCATCCTGTATATGAGTAGGAAATTGAGGTGTGTTTTAGTCCAGGGCTTGATTCGACAAAGCACAGCGGTACCTCCAATTTATCGATATGTCGATTTTTAGAGGGTGCTGAGATCGTTTACCCCATACACAGAGCCTACCATCATAAGACATCGATCGGTTTCACGCTCATTCTGGCTTCACCGAAGTAGCACACTGGCTACAATATCCATACTAATCCATACTAATATTATAAATGCGAAAGTGTGTCTGTCTGTCTGTTACCTCTTCACGCTTAAACCGCTGAATCGATTTTGATGAAATTTGGCATAGACATAGTTTAAGATCCGAGGAAGGACATAGGATAATTTTCATCCTGGAAACTAACTATACCTAAAAAGATTGAAAAGTGAGTGAACATTTTTGTTGGGGTGCGGTGACCCTGTAGGAAATGTAAATATTAGACTAAAAGCACAATTGCTCTTACATTTGCTTAGGCGCTTTTAATAATCCCTTTATCAAGTTGGTTCCACGCGTACATAGTCGCGGGCAAAAGCTAGTACTAAATAAACAAAGAAACAATTTACGATTAATTGAAAGCGATATAATTTTTTTTTTCTACAGTATTAAGTATAAATTTATATACAGGAATGAGAAATACTAAATTTGATAATAGATCCTGAACACTGCGGGGAAAACTTATTTTTTTTTTCAGCAATGTCACTAATCTCACCTGACAAGTGTCAACCTTTAAATTCCAAACGTTGGACACTGGAAATGCGCTGCAACCGGGCAATAATGACCAAACCGCAAGCGGTTAATTATCGTCATGAGCTTTCGACCAGTGTACCTACGTTGTGCAACGATTCTACCACCACGGAGTTGTTGGTAAGTCCGGCTGTAGCTCAGCATACCATTTCCCCCTGTTCTCGGTAATAATGTTCCAGCAATCCTTCCACAAACTCTTTGATCGATTTTTAAATTCATGGTAATAATCCATGAAAGGCACTCTAAAAGCGCTTATATGTGGTCTTTATTCAGCTTAAATTACAGGCATAAGCGCTTATGCAGATTTTGTGCTACTTGGGCAGTTCAGTCCGTCAGTTTAATCAGAATGAGGATATAATGATCAAGTAACCCTCTCAAACTAATTTAATTGAATTTATGTGATTTTAATTGAATTTAATCTAATCTAATCGAATTGAATTTAATCTAATATAATCGATATATGTGGTCTTTATTCAGCTTAAATTACAGGCATAAGCGCTTAGGCAGATTTTGTGCTACTTGGGCAGTTCAGTCCGTCAGTTTAATCAGAATGAGGACATAGGTAATGATCAAGTAACCCTCTCAAACTAATTAAATTGAATGTATGTGATTTTAATTGAATTTAATCTAATCTAATCGAATCGAACCGAATAGAATCGAATCGAATCGAATCGAATCGAATCGAATTTAATTGAATTATCCTGAGAGGACAGTGAGCAAGTAAAAACGTTTTATATACAACCAAATTCGCAAGCTTTGTAAGCGGACGCCAAAAATGAAACAAACCGATCAGTAAAAATATTTATTTATAAGCAATAAATTACCCTAAAAATAACAATAACATGAAAATACGTTACACCCGCCAGAGAGCTCATATTTGCACCTAATGTTAATAAATTGTTTTATGTTATTTGTTTAATTTTGTTTCAGTTTCCTCTTGGCGATAGTTTCTTCGTCGTCCAAGCACTCTCCGTACCGGACTTCCATGCATTTGCTTCCCTGTAACAAACAGAAAGACATCTATACTATATTGTTGGTAAACCAAAAAAATATATAAAAAAAAACCATGGAGAGGGTCATGATTTCAGGGAAAATTTTTAATAGCGTGATGCAGGATCGTCATTTGTTTTGTACGGGCGCGCGGTGCCATGCCAGCCTGGCGCCATCTGTTGGTCATAATTTCCTTTGTCCTCGCATCACGCCGAACAAAAACAGCTGGACAAATTTTAACCATTTCGGTACAGGGATACCTTCTAGCTTATTAAAATAAAAGAGGATCTTTTAACACGTTCATGGTCACAGGAACATTTTTAAATTACATGCACTAACTCATACGAAAAAGTTCATCCTAATTGTCTGTATTTTCTTTCTACATTAATAGGTGTCGCGTTCAAGTCTGAAAAATAAATTACGTCGCCCTAGGCCGTAAGTGAGAATTCCTGCCCGCTACACAGGGTGCAAGACGTGTGTAACTTTAGACAAACTATTAGCGGCAATTCGTACAGCCCCGTGAATGTCCCGAACACATATTCATACACAAACACGTTTGGCTCGGTTTGTAGACTGCCTACTGAGCCGGCGGTCCCGGGTTCGAATCCCGGCCAGGGCAAATATTTGTGTGATGAACTCGAATATTTGTGCTTGGGTCATGGTTGTTCTATGTATTTAAGTATATATTTATCTATTAAAGTGCGTATATCGTCGTCTAGTACCCATAACACAAGCCTTCTTGAGCTTAATTTGAGACTAGATCGATTTGTGTGAGGTTGTCCGATATTTATTTATTTATCCGTCGCTGCGTGATCGCCTTCATACAAAATTCAATCGCAAGTCGCAAGTGTAATAAAGGCCTTAGGGGATGAACCCTCAAATCGGCGGGATTGATGCATTGAAGCTGGGATCGGATTTACAAAGGGTTAAAAAACCTTCAGGTACATTGATAGATTAAGCTAAGGCATAGGTACATTTCCGGGTTTTCATTTATACGAACCTTAGGTTCGTTTTCTTTAATTTTCGCAAAAAAACGCCTTGGTCAACTGTAGCAAAGGGGTGCTTAGTTGTATATTTTCATATTGTTAAATGATTGTCCCATAATATTTAATTTTTATTTATTTATATATCTCTCCTCAAAGTTTTTCATTTTATTAAAAAGTACAAGTGTAATTATTTCTCCCGAAAGCGCCATAAGCTCACATAATGAGGAAACTAAAAAGTCGCGATAAATCGTAGCTTTTTGAAGCAGATATCGTCAACCGATTGAGCTGAAATTTTGCATACTTACTTAACTTCGATGACAATACAATAATATGGTACCATGGGGCTGATCTGATGATGGAGCCGGAAGGTGGCCATAGGAACTCTATAATAGAAAAAGCAATCCTTCCGAGCTTGGGCTCTTTAGAATCGTCTCAGTGAGCATTTGATGGATATCCAAAGAAAAGTACAGTCGGCTATAAAAGCTTGCCACTAAAATGTCATTTTTGACAGAAACTTATTATAACTCATACATTATTGACGAGCAAACCGAGCCGGCAGGTTTTTTAAATTTTTGACTGACCATAAATGCACTTCGCGTCCTGTTTTTCTTTTATCAAAAAAGTCAACATTCCCGATTTTTGGTAAAATATTTTAATTTGTAACAAACAAGTCAGTCTGACAAGGGTTTTCTTTAGAGTCTTTTCCGCTCTCGACTATCAATATACCAGAAATACCACAATAACTTCAGATCACGCGCTGACAAGCAACGGACATAATATCGTATTTTAATATATATCGCAAGCGAAAAAGACTATACTTTAGGTACAGCGGAAAACGTTTAGATTTACATGCCAGTGCAGATATAATAAAACGAGTCCCCTTTTAATATATTTTTATGGAAATATTAAAAGGGTGGATAATAAGCGAGAGAACCGAAAATTGTAATTACTTTTTCTTTTTATCTGGTTTCTGGGATGAAATTACTCTCCCTTTTGTTGATATTTTATATTTTAATTTTGTATCAAGCCAATCCTTTGACAATATTAATATAAAATACGTAATAACTCGATACCAACAAAGACCACCTCAGGGTAAGCTCTTCTCTAGAATATCAGTCGGCATTTTAGGGCTTGCACTGATTTAATGGAATATTTTATTCAAACATGATTTATTTAAAAAAAACCGGCCAAGAGCATGTCGGGCCACGCTCAGTGTAGGGTTCCGTAGTTGCCCATCCTTCACAATAGACGAAAATTACGAGAAAGATTTAAATTACGAGAAAGATTACAAGCTCTATAAAAAGGTCGTAAACGCCAAAGTAACCGTGAAACATGCCAACTTTGCCCGCTTTTTTCGTAAAAACCCGAATTTCTCTATTTTTTTCTATGACGGGATGAAGTTTTTTTTTGTCTTACGCTTCCATCGTATTCATATGCATGCGTTTATTACGAGAAACAATTTTTAAATCTACATTAAATCAATTTTTTTATCAATTTTCACCTCGGGTAAAGTTATCTAAACTTTTTCAAACATTGCCCAAATCGATTATTTTCGTAACTATAGCCCCTACAACGTTAAGATAAGGATCAGTATAAAATCTGGGGTAATAATGGCGTTCCACGTAAATATCTTGGTCTTAACTGTACAAACACGTGTGCAATATGGGTGGGCAATGTTACATAGGTATTTTGTTTTACTCCATACAAGCCGAATCAAGCAGTTTGAAATTGTCAGGGTTGTCACTTTTAGTTGAGTAAACCATCTTTACCAGTACCATTATCAAAATGAAAAATGTATGCTTAATATTGGATACTAATCTAATAGTTAGGCGGTTATTTTGTTACTTCGCGTTAGAATAATCTAAAAAACAATTGTCATAATTGAATATTCTATGTTTTTTTTTGTTTTATGGACGTGACATGACATGACATGCAGCTACTGCTAACAGTACAACGGCTTAATACAAATATAATTTACCTTACCTTAAATACATAACCCTCCTTTATTTACGCAGTCAGGTAAAATTACGACAAGGTGACAACCCTAACCCTTTTTTTAGTCTGGGCAATGTTGGCATTCATAGGTTAGCAAGTTACTAGATAACATTGCCCACCATCATAACTCCGGTTTTAATAAGTATTTTTAGTACAAACTACAATAAAAATGATCTACAGTTCTTATTTTATAACAAGCAATAAGATACATTCACCTGAGGCTTCCCCATTCTGTAAAAAATACACCAGAACTTCACCTAGAATTGGCCCGCCAAATCACGCACCTTATTCAACTAGTCCTAACACGTTACGGAATGAAGTTGCGCGCAAATGTGATTCCCAGTGATACCATAGATATAATCTATTTTCGACTAAAAATAGTAGTGTTGCCAGAATCATGTTGAAATTGTCTACAGTAACGTTTCTTTTTTTAAGTAGCGTTTTGGGCAAAGTTCCCTGTGGAGGCAAAGTTGGCGTATTTCACGGAACAGTAATTACTTATTACCTTCTGGAAGTTATCGATTATACGCACCAGATTGAGCGAAATGTTTTAATACAGTATGGCACTTAACTAATATGTGTAACGTTCGAAGTATAAGGACACCGCGCGGCACTTACGTCATTTTAAAGAAAATTATGAAGTTTTACGATAACTCAAAAACGGCTCGTTTGATTTTATTCAATATAGTTTTCATTGAAAGTAATTATAAGGCCTCATTTTCATGAATTTTTCCATAATTTTTTGACCCGTGGTTGAAAAGTTAGAGGGGGGAAACACATTTTTTTTTGCTTTTGGAGCGAATATTTACAAAACTGCTGACTTTATAAAAAAAAAATGTTACGTGACCCCCATTATGTTTTAAATATCTATTCAACGACACCCCACACACTAGTGTTGGAACGAAAAAAATAAATCACCCCCACTTTAGGTGTACGGGAGGTACCCGAAAAAAAGTTTTTATTTTAGTTTTTATTTTACCGTTTTGTCGGCGTAATACATACACATACTCATACCAAATTTCAGCTTTCTAGTACTAATGATCACGGAGCTAAGCCGCGGACGGACAGACAGACAGACAGACAGACAGAGACGGACATGGCGAAACTATAAGGGTTCCTAGTTGACTACGGAACCCTAAAAAAGGATTAAGGAACAATCTTACACAAATCAATCTAGTCCCAAACTACGTAATGCTAACTATGGGTACTAGACGACGATATTTATATTATTTTATTTATTTTTTATTCAATAACATCATGAGTTGTGATTGAAATTGATATAACAACATACAAAAATAAAACCAAAATTATAAAATTATTCAAATCATACACTAAAAATCATAAGTCAAATAAGCAAAAATACCATAATCATTCACAAAAAGACTAAAAATTATCAGATTCAAAAATTATCAATAAATGTATAAATAAAAATAAAACGTCAAAATCATATAAACAAAATCTCAAAAAAAAAAAAAGCAAAAATCATCGTCACAATCTAGTAATTTAAAAATAAGGTATAAATAAGATCAATTATTCTAAATCATATTTAAAAAATCATCAAATACAAAAAAAAAAGTAATATAAATATCGAAATCACAATGTCAAATTATCAAAAGTCACAATCATTATAAAAACATCAAAATCATAATCATGTAAAGGTCAATAGCTTATTTATATAAACTTGGTCGCAATATTCCTCAACTGAGTAATAGAACTTTTCCTGCAAGAAAACTCAATTTATTTTTAAAAATTTAGCTATTGGTGATCGACTTCAGCTCAGTTGGCAATTTGTTCAAGAGCATAATGCCCTGATAGGCTGCCGAGTGTTTGACAACCTTGAGCGTAGTGTCAACAGATTGCGGTAAATCCTTTCGTCTAGTTTCCAGACACCTTTCTCTCTGATCTAGTGTCTCTAATTTATTTACATCTATCTATATATATTTATAAAAGAAAGTCGTGTTAGTCACACTATTTATAACTCACGAACTACTGAAGTGATTTGGCTGAAAATTGGTGGGGAGGTAGCTTAGAACCCGGAGAAGGACATAGGATCCATTTTATGTTCCTTCTTTTTTTTTTCTCTACATTTATCGACTTTCAGGCGGTACAAAGTTCGCTGGGTCAGCTAGTAATATATAAATGCATATAATATAGATAACATCTATGACCCAGGAACAAGTTTCGAATTCGAGTTCATAACACAAACATTTGCCCTGGCCGGGATTCGAACCCAGGACGCGGGTGTACTACAAACTGCGTCAACCGCGTCGCTAATTGCGGTGCTCCTTTAATTTTTAGAAATATCCCTGTACCTTTACCCATACAATCAGTTTAAGTTAAGTTTGCAACTGGTAACTATGGAGTCGGACAGAAATGAGGTCCAAACTTAACGTGACCGGGCTATTGAAATCGAGGTTTCGTTCTCGCCTGTTTCCTCATCCAAAACTTAAGCAATCTTTATGATATAAATGAAAAAGAAATGTTCTGTGTCGGACTGTTTAAGTGTTTGTACAAGTTATTATAGAAGTTTTATACTCGCATACTTTAATCTGTCAATTATAATTTCACAGACAAAATCTCAATAACGCACTTATAAATACTGTACCACTGTACCTAAATTCTACACTATATGGTACCCGCTACAGAACTTTAATATCATAAGAATCATGCATCTCTCTATGACCATCGCCATCATGTTTTTTTTAATAGGCCAATTTTAGTTGAACGAAAAAGGTTACATCAGAAATAAAAATTCATAGTGGGGAATGACGATTAAAGCAAAAAATGTTTTTCTGTGTTTTGCTCGTATAAAAAGTATGGTATGCAATAGTTACACAATTAGGTCTTAAAATCTCCCACCTTACTTAGGCCACTCGGCAAGCCTCGTGACCTTAACGCGGTACTCGACTTTAAGAACCTTCATTGTGCAACGATTGCATAAAATACTATTGTGTAGGTACTCGGCGTCTGTTTTTGGCGAAAATACCGCCGGAACAGACGACTGGTACATAAATTCTATAATATTTTGCTCAAAAACCTAAACGGAACATAGAACGTTTTCTTCCTAAGTCAGTTCCTAGAATTTCGTAACGATTGGCTACATTTTTTGGAGGAGGAATCAGACGAGAACAAAACCTTGATTTGTATTAAAAAAAAACGAGTGCGAGTTTGACTCGTGCACCGAGGGTTCCGTACAGACTTTCACTTATCCCATCTTAATTGGCCTGGTTGAGTTAAGTTTGCACCTGAAATGTATAGCGCCGCACACAAACGAGGTGCAAACTTAACGCAACCGAGTTCTCCAAATATAATGTTTGAAAAGGACTATGTTTTTTATGATTTTATTACAAATGTATAGTTTTCAAATTTTTATAAGTATATGTAGTATGTGACGATATTATTACTTGCCAAATTTCATAGTTCTAGGTCATCGGGAAGTACCCTTGATAGTGTCGAAATGTACGTTTTTGCGACATTAGCGGCCGTATGTTTATTTCACGTTAACGTAGAAGTTTGATTTTTTCACAGCTTCAAGAAACCGTATAAGTTTAAGTATATGGTTTATATTTCAACTCGATACCTCAACGCGTTCTTGAGATAAAGGGTCTTGACAGACAGACAGACGGACGGACGGACAACAAAGTGATCCTATTAAGGTTTCCGTTTTTTCCGATTAAGGTACGGAACCCTAAAAATGAGGAGCAGTTTCTCCTAATTAGTAATGTTGGGCGTGTGAATCTTGGTTGGTTATGTGTAAATAAATTCATCGCTTTCGCTTACTCCGGAACATTGCGTAAAACGTAATTACTCTTGCGCAAGCGTACTTTGGCGTTTCTTCTCAATTGACCAAATTGTGAGTAAAAGTGCAACAAGAAGCGAAAGTGTCGGCGGCTTGGTCATTAAGGTTTTTTATTACTTTTACACTTGATTTCTTGGCTTTAGGCATGACATTTTTTTATATAAAACGAGCACTAAAAGAAACGCAATGGGTTAAAATAATTGTACTGCAGTTTTATTGAATACGTTTATTATTTTAACCTGAGTTGCTAAATTAATTTCATTCCACGCAAAATGTCGACTGCGACTACTTGAAATGAAATTACATTGAAATGATCTGCTAAAATGTTTTTTTTTTGCAAAAACGGTCATTTTCGCAATTAATAAAACACGCAGAGTAACTGAAAGTAATTGAACTTAATTAATTATGGCACACTATCACAAACATCGAATAGAAAACTTAACCCGTTTAATCCGATTGAATGGGATGACGGGACATAATAGATTTTGGGGAAATATAAAGTACGTACCGTTAGGGTGGGTCATTTTTTTTTCTTTTTTAATTTCTAACGGGCACAGTTGAAAAAATTGGGCAAGTGCGAGCCCGACTCGCGCATGAAGGGTTCCGTACCTATATATATATATATATATATAATCTATAACAAGTTTGTTGTATGGGAGCCCCCTTAAATATTTATTTTATTTTATTTTTAGTATTTGTTGTTATAGCGGCAATAGAAATACATCATCTGTGAAAATTTCAACTGTCTAGGTATCACCGTTGTTGAGATACAGCCTGGTGACAGACGGACGGACGGACGGATGGACGGATGGACGGACGGACGGACGGACGGCGAAGTCTCAGTAATAGGGTCCCGTTTTTACCCTTTGGGTACGGAACCCTAAAAAGGTGGCATTTAGTGCCATTAATGGATACATATTTTTATTTATTTTTATATTTCCATTTTATTGCCTCCGGATTACTCCAGAAAAAAGTTCCTAATGTATGGAGCACAAAAAAAAAGTGGCCTTGTATATTTTTTTTTTTGTTGCATTTCGTTTGTGATGCTTTACTTATTATACTCAGAATAAAAATACATTAAAATATTGGGCCAAATTCAAAATAATAAAACCAGACTTCATAACGCTCATTTAATATTATGGGCATTTCTATACTAACTTAAACACTTCTATGTGAGACAATGTGTGTCTGAAAAAGAGATAGCCATGTTGAGCAAGTACCGACAGCAGAACAACTGGCAGATATTTTTACAAAGCCTCTTTACAAGCCAAGACTAATAAAATTATGTGAAGAGTTCGGCTTCGGAACACTTCCAGTTACGTACGCTTCTAGCTAATATATGGCGGTTGTGTTTTATATCTGTGTATACGTTGCTATAGTTATTATTGTATTGACTCCTGACATTACTTTCAATATATCTTTTCTCTACAACTGCATTTCTCTTACTTTACTAAGAACGTTCCCTCTTCTATAATCCGATGTAATAGCAACATAACCTATATTCATACAAGTTCTTAACTTTTGACCACCGAAGGGACAAATTTTGTTTTCCGAACTGACAATGGCAAATTACTTATTTTCTCCATACAAATACTAGTAGGTACCCAATCCACCGATGACGTCATATATATGGCCTTTTGTATGGAGCGTTTTTTTGTCCTCTGTAGGAATTATGAATTTTGACGGTCATTTCTGACTTTTAGAGCAGTCTAAATGTAGGTAGTCCCATATAGACATTTGATCCCGATAAATTAAAATAGAATCGATTGACATCCACAAAAAAAAATATGCAGCGCCACTCGTACTACGTCAAAGTTATTAGCGATATCTTACGCATCTTTGCCATCCCAATTAAAAAGTATAAAACTTATTGAAAAACCAGCAGACATGATTAAAGTCAACATCATTACTCACTTATTGGTATTTAAGTTTCATGTCTAAGCGTCGCGTAACAAGGTAGACTTTACCGACATAACATAGAAAAAACTGGCCAAGTGCGAGTCTGACTCGCGCACCGAGGGTTCCGTACAAACTTTCACTTATCCCATCTTAATTCGCCAGGTTGAGTTAAGTTTGCACCTGAAATGTATGGCGCTGGATACAAACGAGGTGCAAACTTAACGCAACCGAGTTCTCCAAATATGATGTTTGAGAAGGACTATATTTTTTATGATTTTATTACAAATGTATAGTTTTCAGATTTTCATAAGTATTTGTAGTATGTGACGATATTACTTGCCAAATTTCATAGTTCTAGGTCATCGGGAAGTACCCTATCACATTGATTCCCTTGAGAGTGTCGAAATGTACGTTTTGACATAAACGGCCGTATCTTTTTTTCACGTTACCGTAGAAGTTTGATTTTTTCACAGCTTCTAGGGACCATAGACTTGAGTATATAGTGTCAATTTCAACTTGATACCTTCACGCATTCTCGAGATAAAGGGTCTTGACAGACAGACGGACGGACGGACGGACAACAAAGTGATCCTATACGGGTTCCGTTTTATCCGATTGAGGTACGGAAACCTAAAAAGGCTGTGTTTAGATTTCTCCTATTATATGAGGTATTTAAAAATTCTATTAGACAGATAATATATAAAGACCAAATACCAAGCTACATAGCGTTTAACTTTCACAGAGGGGAACCACTTGAAAATACTTTGAAAATTGTGAAATTTGGTAGCTCCTACTAAACCAGAAAACACCGCCTACTAAGGTAAGAAAAAGGACACGTATTACCTATTTAGATTTAATCTTGTAATTTTTTGGGATGTTTAATGTTGTGATATCTCATATATTGACAATCTTAGGACAGAATGTTACCAAATATTTTATATACCCACAAATGTTTTCTTAACATCTAAGAGGAAATTTTCCTTGTTGAATTGTTACTGGAATGACAATATGGAAATTTCCACGAATCCGCTTCGCTGATTCGGAACAGACTTTTACTAATAATCTGGTAGTTCTATTTTAAATATTCCTCGCGTTTATATTAGGTAGGTATTACACTTAATTGTTTCGCTTAGCAACAGAAGGAATTTCAAATTAAAGGAGACATTTAATTGAAGGACTACGGGAAAGATTTTCGTCTAATCATGTACCAAGCTCTCCCATTTATTTATAGAATGCAATTTCAGACGACTATACGGTGTTAGTAAAACTTAGAAAAACAATGTCATCTAGTGCTTAATTATTAACAAGGATTTAGTCCTCTGGCTGAGATTGCACATCATACGACAGTTTATTTTATTAGTAACCATATTTAGGATGCTGTTACAACTTCTCCTTACACTTTCCAGTAACGAGGCAGTTTGCTTGCGCCAGACAGCATCGAAACTGTCCACACACGATGCATTACAGAACTTCGTTCGCCATAAACGCGTTATTGTAGACTTGCAGGTTATTGTAAGCCCGTAGCGTAAACTTCGACCACAGACTTTATGAGTACAATGATGTGAAACTGAATTCCGGTCCGGTTGCAGAACGAAATGACGTCAGCAAGCGAGACATCGCCACAAGACAGACAGAGACGGTGAAACTTTTTGACGTCATCCGTTCGGAAACCGAATCAGAATTCAGACTGTGTGTGGCCGGGGCAAGCCTTAATTGCCATACTAAATCTGCTTGCCAGCATGTTTGCTCGAATTGACAATGCCTTGCGCTCCTAATACAAAAATAATTCTAGCGCTTTTTTGGAAATATTGAACTTACCTTTGCAAGATAGGCCTTCATGTAGAAGTTTCCGAAGAGGACAATGAAGGAGATCATGTAGAAGATGAGGACGTAGTGCATCCACAGAGGGAACTCGCAGCCCATGCGGATCCCGTTGATGCCCAGGACTAGAGCAGCGGTGAACTGGATCTGTAATTGAGATGCGATGGTTGAGAAGAATAAGTTTAAGTAATGCGTAACTGAGCATTTATATATTAAAAAAACAAAAAACAAAACACTTTTCTTTATTGTGATCACGTGCATATTCATCTATCGCCAATGAGAAATAGTAAAATTATTAGCATTGAAGTTATAATCTCAAAAGTTTGGGAACTGATCATTTGCAACAATAATATAATATGCTTAAATTGTTATATTTAAATTAGTATTAATTAAAATGGATATTGTAAATCCAAATCATAAAAAAATCACGAAAAATGAAGACTTCCAAAGTAAAAATTAAACTGCAGCGGTAGTGAAATAAATTAAAACGTTATGAAATGAGACTATGTACTTTTTGATAACGTAAAAATTACAACAGCTTTGCAGCCTGGTAAAAAATATATTTAGAGAGGTAAAGATTTAAGATACCCAGATACTGCCTAAAAATAATAACTTAGGATGGTGAAATAGAATTTGTACTTGGAAAAAGAAATGCCAATTAATACGCTTTCCAATCTTAATTAAGTTAGGGTGAATATAAATACCAATAACACTTGACCTCTAATTTAAGTAAAGTTTAAATTCTAAATATTACATTGTTTGTTTCCAAAACAACTCCCCTTTCGCTCTGATCTGTTTCCTGATTTTAAATTGTTGAGATACTTCAAAACTTTTGTCTCACTCATTTCTGCATTTTAACTAACCTTTGAGTCCTCCTCAAAGTTTTGTTTTATTTTCAACTTTTCTAGCTCTAACTATTGATTCAATACCGAGTGTTTTTGTAAAAAAAAGAATACAATAGTTGTTATTTCGTCATCGATAAATTTTGTGGGAACTGGGCATTCATAATTTAAAAAAACGGTCTAACCATTAATCATCATCATAATATCGGCCAATAGACGTCCACTGCTGGACAAAGGCCTCCCCCAAAGCTCTCGACAACGATTGGTCTTGCGCCGCCCTCATCCAATTTCTGCCTGCGCTAACTAGATCGTAGATCCACCTTGTTGGAGGCCTTCCCACGCTGCGTCTTCCGGTTCGTGGTCGCCGGTCAAGAAGCTATCTGCCTCAACGACCATTGGTTCTATGTGCCCCGCCCATTGCCACTTATGTTTGTGCGACTGTCTGAGTTAGGTATATCTACAACCTTGGTTCTATGACACTTTATACTCTGCCGGTTTCTACACATACATTTATTTCTTCTTTGGGTAGTGCTACATTTGGCCAAGAGGTCCAGTAATAACTTGCTAATTCACCACTACATCTGAGACCACGGCGTATGCAACCCCGGCTAAACGTTAGATTACGAAGGTAAGGAATATCGCGATAGACCCGTTATAATTTGTGTTTATAACCTTGGTTGTCTTGCGTCTCCCCTCACCATTGTTTCATACCTATATAAAAATATTATAAGAGCTCACCAGTTGAAGAATCGTGAGATATTTCTTCCACCAAAGGAACTTGCTGACAGCAGGGCCGAAGACCGAGAGCCCGTAGTAGGTGTACATCAGAACGTGGATAGCACTATTCACCATGGCAGGGAGGAACGCTGGAGAGAAAAAAGATAGTAGGTAACCATCTCACGAGATATATAAAAAAAAACATTATAAAAGAACATTATTTATTTACATGAAATACCTAACATGCCTTTCGCAAAAATAGGAACGAACATTATGGAATATACAAAGAAAGTTAAAAACTGTTTATGATTATATGTCAAAATGGTTAGATCTATATGAAATCGGTTAGTAACAAATCTGCTGAAAATATAATTAAAACATCAATAGATAATTTTTAGTTGTTTTGGAGCACCAGTGGCAATAAGCTGATAATGTGCCATTTGATTCATTACTATCAAACTTTGCATTTGAATAGAGATATAAATTTACAAAATCCAGTCCAATATAATTAAAATGAAAGAGAATGACAGAAAAAAGTACACAAATTGCAAAGAAAATGTTAAAGAAATGCTCAGAAGACAAAACAGTTTATAGAAAAGCACTTTTACATAGAGATGTATATGGAATTAGACAAATTATCCGATTGACCTTAATTAACCCTTGTATTTAATTAAAACTCAGAGACAAATAAGTCTGAGCAATAATAAATCCGAATCAACCCTTAACAGTATATGTAATTCAATTCTAATTACATGTCACTCGTATAACGTATTTCACTACAGTGAACAATAACCACATTTCTAAAGGAATAATAGTAGTTTATGCTACTGCTACATAATGAGAGTTCTTAAAATACGAATTGTGGTTTTCGTAATAGGATCACACGAGTGTTTTAAGACCTAATTATGTACAGTTGCTTACACTACTTTATCTAAACACATATTCATAATCATATCATTGATTTTCTTTTATGAAAATATGAAACACTCAATCCTGACAGTCAGTCCGCGGAGCAGAGGAACACATGAGGTGACTCGCGTGGCGGGGGAATTCACCATTACAGTATCAATTTTGATCAAAATTAATCAATTTTGATCAAAATTGATACTGTAATGGTGACCTCGCAGTGGCTGCGGTACTGTTATGGAATTACATCTCTGATTTTGGTCGCTACCGAGTAATGTGTAGGTCCTTACCTATAATATCTGAACTTGTTATAGGAATTTAACAAGATAAGTGTAGAAAAATCTGTATTTCGGAGCCATTGTCTGATCCATATCAAAATAATTGACTGAGTGACCATATCCGTTTCAGCTAAGCCGAAAATTATTTCGTATATTCGGTTGTCTTGTCCAGATTTCTAGCTCTTCTCGACTACTGGTCACATTTTTCAACCGATTCTTATAAAATTTTGTGAGGAGGTTCAATAGTTACATAAATTTTCTTAATAATTGGATGTTCCCCAGTAGGAATAATTTTATTGATTGTTTTAAACTTCATATACTTAGAGAAGAATCTTGAACTCAATTACCAATGATTCCAGCGGCTGTAATGTTGAGCCCCAGACTTTTTATCGATAGTTGTAATTTTCTCAAATTAAACGACTTTTATAAGCATCGAGAAGTTTTAACAAGTTTGTTCGATGGTGAAGTTTTTACTGCAGTTTTTCTTGAAATTAGTATGCAGAGCATGCCTTGACTGTTAATATTGTTACAAATTATAGCCTAACAGTAACAAGTGTCGGTCCGGCTCAGGCATAGTAGCGCTACAAACAGCTTTCATATACTTAATAATATTGTGCATACGTCATATTATATTTGCATTTTTAAACGTCAATAGCGATTTATCAAGGATTTGTCGGAATGCTGATAAATCCTGCGTTCTTTTTGCGACTTAAATACTGAATCCTATTGAAAAAAACTTGACTTACATCACTGTGGATAGTTTTCGCTTTATTATGCAAAAAATACTTGTAATTTGAGAAATATTTAGCACTGTTTCCTCTTTGTTTACATCAGTGACATTCACCGACTTTCAACGTCAGTCAACAATAATTTTTCGTTGCCAGTTAGATAAATTAGTACCTACCACTACAACTCTGAAATACGGCGTGGGTTGTACAGAGATTAAAACGGACGGGGAAATTGAAAGCGCACGTACACGAGACGTACGTCTCTGGCCGAAAGGTTGCACCGATAATCCAAAGCTACCGGTTTCGAGTCCTTGTGAGGACCAGGCATAAGCGCAGTTTTCTTTTTTACGCTTGTTGATTGGTATCTTTGTAGAAATATTAAATGTGATGTTAAACCCACATCAAAATAATATAATTTCGTTTCGAAATAAAATATTAATTTCATTAATTACAAATAATGTCTTTTCTTTTCTTTCTCTTTTCAACGTGTCATCACCCCTAAATCAGTAGAAATCGATACAAAATCTCATTGCATTCGTAGGGATACCTTTCAATCCGTCTGTCACCTTGGATTATCAAATCAGATAGGGATAAAGGATATTGGTAAGCCGAATGAATTCAATCAATCCATTTGGTGCTTACTTATAGATAGAATTTAACTTGCAATACTGTAGCTCTTCTGATGAATGTTTTTGTCATCTTTATCATCATTACACTCCTTGGTAGCTCTGTTTTTTGCCTGCCATTCAAAATGTCTCCAATTAACAAGAGATTTAATACTTCAAAAGCCATTTCGTTAATCGGATCAGATAATCATAATACCAATTTGCTTGACTAACGAAGATATTTAAGATTATCAGAAGGAAGAATACCATGGCGTAAATAACGTGAGCCTGTCACAAGTATTTGCCGAGAAAGTTTATTTTTGAGACGCACTTTTATTACCGACTGTACTTTCTTACTCTCTTCTTCTTTTTAGTTCTTGACTCTACAGTTCACAGCGCTCTTCACACTGCCGTAGATAGAAAAAGATGGAAGAAGGTGGTACGAGAGAAAGTGACGCAAAACGAGGTGAAGACCCTCAACTCTGAGGAATACGACGCAAGGAGGTGGTATCCAAGTAGCACACAGGGTGTAAATTTGAGTTATAATGGCTGTATAAGCTCTTTATACAGCCTGTTTGCTGGGTACTTTCTTACACAAACGTTAATTGTTTATCAAGACCAATCAAATGAGCCCAAACACGATTAGTAGGTATATCGTGGCTGTTTAGGAGTTCTTACGGCTTCTGTCTTCATCATCAGATCACCTCGAAGATACCAAATTATTGTATCGTCGCACGAACTATATATACATCCAAATACGACGTTTAAAAGTAGGTTAAAATTTACAAGGTTCATCGGAAATCAACTGACTATGCGGAAATTAATGGCACACTAGAGAAAGTACTTAACTGGTTTACTACTAATAATCTTCTATTAAATGCCAAGAAGACTAAATGTGTTAGATTTGCTTTACCGAATGTTACGGCGGTAGATTCTACTATATTACTAAATGGTGAATGTTTAGAAATAGTGAATAAGGCATTATTCTTAGGTATAACATTGGACAGTAATTTGCAATGGAGTCCACATATAGCAGTGCTTGCAGGTAAATTAAGTTCAGCGGCGTACGCTGTTAGGAAAATTAGACAATTGAGTAATGTTGATACAGCTCGCTTAGTTTATCATAGTTATTTTCATAGTGTCATGTCATATGGTATTCTGGTTTGGGGCAAAGCAGCTGACATTCAGACTATATTTGTGCTACAAAAAAGAGCCATTCGTTCTATATATAACCTTAATTCTCGTGACTCCTTAAGAGACATTTTCAAAGATATAAACATCTTAACTGTAGCGTCCCAATATATTTATGAGAGTATTATGTATGTTATTAGAAACCTAGATTCATTTACTAAAAATTCCAATGTCCACAGTTTTAACACTAGAAATAAAAATAAAATTGCTATTAGAAAGTTTCGTGTTCATAAAGTAAGTAAATCATTTTTAGGCCAATGTATTCATTTTATAATAAGTTACCTGATCATGTTTTAAAATTAGCCTTTCCATCTCTCAAAAATTATTTAAAAAAATCTCTAATGTCAAAAGCATATTATACAGTAGAGGACTATCTGACAGACAAAAATGCATGGCCTGAACCAGAAACCGCGTAGCTGACTCCTTCTTAGATTGTACCTAACTAGTTTAAGGGACACAGTTCTAATAAGAAAGCATATCAAACGTACATAAATTGTGATAAACCGTCAGGCTTTCTTGTAGTTTCTATTTTATTCTTACACTTTTCCTCACTTATATCTTAAAATACACTTTTAATATGTTTTCTTGTAGAACTACGTATAGTTAAGTTCATATCATTGTAATAGTTAAGTAACTACTTATGCTTTCTGAAAAAATGACTTACTGTTGAGTTTCTTTCGGCGTTTCTTCTCAACAGTGGTCTCCTCTTGTGAAATGCCGGTAGACTCAGACATGTAAAAGTGCCCTTGTAGCCTACTTGCAGAATAAAGTTCATTATTTCATTATTTCACTTCCAAAATCTGATAACACTGTTAGTAACAAAGAAATTTAGTTACAAGTGATGCTTATAAAGGCGTGTAAGAAGAAAAGCTTACTTGATCCACTTGGCACCCACTTGATGCCGATCCACCAGAAGCTGAACATGGTGGAGTGATGGTACACGTGCAGGAAGGTGAGCTGTTCCTCCTTCTTCCTCAGAATAAAGAAGAACGTGTCGCAGAATTCTAGAAGCTTCGAGAAGTAGTACCACCATACTGCGTCTGCTATCTGAAAAGAAGAGAATGGAATTTGTCTGAATTATTTTTTCAAGAGTGGCCCAGTGAAATTAAAGTTTCTGTGTTGTTGTGTTGATTTGTGTTGTGTAGACAATCTCAGTAACGATGGTAACGACGACTTTAATAAAGTGCGCCTAATACATGCAATCCACATAATATTTATGGTGGATGTATCAAATAAAAGCAAGTATATCCTGGCCTAAGTAACCTAAGTCAAATCTGGATTCATGTCCAAAAGCGTGGCCTGAACCAAACGAGAAAAGTGCTAAAAAATCATGACAGTATTTTTTGACACCTGCATTTTACCGTACCGTCAATTCTTATTCAGTATAATCGCTAAAGGGGATTACAGTGAACCATGCATAACTTTGAAGCTATCGGATTATAGACACCTATCCAGGAGTCTAAAGTTTTAGTTAAGCTTAAGTTATAGAATATGAGCCCGTCTAGATAGACACCATAGCTATGTATCTCATACAACAATGTGGTAGCCGTGCGTTAATAAGTAAGATACGAGGGAAGGTTCAAAAATTAAGTATTTGCAAATGACATTTTACAATATGTTTCTTTTTCAATATATTGACCCTCGAGTTTAATGCATTTTTTAGATTGACTAAACCTTCAAATTTCTTTTTTTATCTTAGCTCTCGAAATGAGTCAAAATAGCCTCCTTCACTTTATCATCGGCACGATGTTTTTTCTCGGATCTCTTTTCTTATAAATTTCGGAACAAATAATTTAGTTAGGTACTTATCCCGTATCCCTAGTTAGGTAAAGTGTAGGAAACTAAAACACGTACCTTATTGTCATTGTGACAAAAATCAGTGCGGCGAAAAAGGCATGTTGTTCAATTTCCTTGACTGTATGAGAACATAGAACCTACGTTTATGTTGTCGTAATCGGTTAAAACTAGGTAATCTGAATTTGACGAGAATCGCGATCCACAGATTAGTTGATAATTTAGACATTATCTGAAGTTACAGAAACTTGAGCCCAAATTCCGTATAAATCTTTCAGATATCTCTGAAAGACCTCTGAAGTGCGCCCTAGGCGCTAATTCAAGTGTAATAAATATATTAAACGTGAAATTGTCAGGAACGGACCGACATTTTGAACTCGTATGGAGCTCTTTATCAGGGAATGCTACCCTTACAGCTTCGCGGTAACTTTAGCACGAGGTAGAGGGAAGTAGGCGAATTCGAAACATGTCTAACAGTTCCTGACAATTTCACGTGAGTGTAACCCGCTTAAACTAATTACTAAATATATCTCACATTACATTGCCTTAACTCTGTTTGCGATTCGAGCTACATAATAGTGGCATTTCACGTTACTACCCGATCAAGTTTAAGTTTGCCCCTGGTATCTGATATGAGACGCATAGATAATAATATCAGAGATATAATGATTATTGTCTCAGGGCCTGGCCGCGCCTCACTCAGTCTTGGCTCAGTAACATCATATAATAAGTATGTCGAACAACTCAAATTGAGTAAACATCCGTATCCCTCGCGGAGTTTACTAAGTACTCAAGTTTCCATGAAATCGAAAGTTAAACTCTCAGTCAATCAGTTAACGAGTTGTAATTGAGTTGCTTGCTAGCAGCTGAGATCAAATTGTACATTTATATTAATTATTAATTTACCAAAAGAAAAGTTTCTTCATTTATCATAATTTAACAATGACTTCCACACTAAGCATGGTACCGTGGAAGTCGGATCACACACGACAGGTTCAAAAGCAATGCGACATGCCTTAAAGAAGAAATTAAATCTAACAAATTAACAATACTATAATAATAGTAGTTTATGCAACTGAATAAGAGGCCTTGAAACACGAGTGTGGTTTTATGAAACGAGCGTCAGCGAGTTTCATAATAGGACCACACGAGTGTTTTAAGGCCTAATTATGTACAGTTGTATACACTACTTTATCTAAACACATACTCGTATCATAAGTACTCTAAGATGGATTCAGAAGCCATAAGGAAATGACCGGCACCACTAGTGCTACCTGTAAAATATCTAAAAACGACATATACTAATGCAGTAAGAAATAAATCTGAACAAATACATAAACAGATTATTTATTGTAATAGTTGTAATTTACATTTACAGTGAAACAATATTTTCAACTAAAATGTGAATAACAATAAACTTTTCACAATTCTACTTTCGTAACAGCAAAGAACCAACAAACAAATGACAACAATAATGGCGGCAATTCGAACCTCCGTCAAGACGAATGTTTTTTTTTCTAAATCATATACAAACGAATGTGCATATTCTCATGTCACTCGAGATCAAATGTCGTGCGGGTTTTATAAAAAAACATACTGAATTGACGTTTCGTATCGATAACCATAATTATTAATATCTATGGATACTAGAATAGAGACCAACTTGTGTTTTGGCAGCTGTTCCTAATTTAAACTCGTAACCTTACAAAAATCGGTACGTAATAACATTACAGTACAGATTTTACCTACTACCACAGACAAAAAAAATCTCATAGTAAAATTGGTTGTAATAATGCTGGTCGTTTCCTACGATTTCTGAACGCATTTTAGAGCACTAATGATATACGTGCGTAGATAAATACATTAAGAGGCCTTATTCCTTTTAAAATGCTGATTGTTTAGACATTTTTCTCTACGATCAAACATGTTTCTTAACATATTTTTGTTATGTTACTACCTAAAACAGGGCTATTGGGATTTATTGGTATATATTTGAAACGTAACTGTTTGAATTATTCATTGATAATTTTTGTTTCAAAAACTACTCGAAATTGTCAAAATTCAAGCGGAAAATTAGTTTTTTCAACTTACTTTCGACTGCACGCAATGAAAGCATGAAATAGCTATGTTACTACCTGGAACTCGGGGAAAACTATTATTCACTTCAAAAAGTTGGTTGAAATTATCAATATATTTGTCATAATATGAAAAAAAAAATTTTTTAAAGGAGTAAGGCCTCTTATAATGTTCATTGAAATGTGTTTGAATGTGTTTGCATGTGAGAGTGAGTGTCGGTGAGTGTAGTATGATATGAGTAAGGAGCGAGAAGGACGTGATTAGCGCTTTACATCAAAGCTTCTTCAGCTTAATCATAGGTCCATGATAGCAAGAGCTCCCGTATTCGCACGTACAGTTTATGATAAGATCTAAATACAATTTTAGCTGAGTATACCTCAGGTATCATTTACTTACTTGCATTTCATCAGGGTCGTACTTCTGCCGGCAGGGTTCACATATGTAACTGTATCTCAACCGGAATGAGGCGGTGAGTAACCTTATAGCTATGTAGAAGTTCAGACCAGCCATCGCCAGGTTGTAGGGGACCAGCAACCAGGTTAATTGGAACGGTTGGCGGTTCTTCATGAGCTTTGGACCAGCCCAGACGATGAAAAGGTAAAGCATTGTGTAGAACAGGGTGGGGGCTGGGGAGTCGACTAGCGGCCATCCTTTCGTTCTGTTATCTGAAACAATTGAAATATTTATTTAATATCATAGATCAATCAATTAGGTATAGATGCTGTAGGATAAATCGAATTTTCCTCATAAGTAGTTTTAGTAACTCAGTCAAAAGTATTTTTGAAAAATACTTTTTTCTTTTGGCAATCAAGCAAAAAAATAACAAAGATAAAAGCGCATCAAAGTTCCGAAGTGGGGTTCGTGACGCGCGTCGCCCGCCCATGCTATAAAATTATACTATTTTTTTGTTTTATTAACAAGATAAAAAATACGGGTAAATTTTTCTGGATAATCTAAGTGACGGACTATATATTTATTTTTAGGAAACTAGCCAATTGAGATTGGTAAATCAGTCGGCTTCACCTAGCTCCACGTCCAAGGTAACACACCCTGATGCAGTGATCTCACAATCGCTGAGGGAGAAAGTAGCTGGGCCATTGTTTCTCATTCATTCATTTATTTATTTCATGGAACAATATCAATTGTGTTTGAAATAATACATAAAAATTAAACAATAAAAAGACCTTAACTAAATTACGTGTAGGTAAGTACATTGCAAGAAGTAAATATTATAAACATGTCAAACAAAATCATTATCAAAATTAAAGCAAAATTTTAAAACGTTATTAAAAACGTTTCAAAATTACCTAAATTATAAAGTTACAATTCCAAATTTAAAATACATGTCCACAGTGCTCAATAATATAAAAATAACAATAATATATTAAAAATAATAATAATAATAATAATTCTAGGTGTACACGGCACTTTCTTTTTTAATTTCGATATTTTGAGTATTTTCTACTCAGAATCACGAGCTCTTTCGATCTAATTAGGAGAAAAAAACTGTCCCAAATTATTTATACATTTTTTGTTTTTCGCTGTAGTAGTAGATTGTATGGAAATGGTAACGGAATGGAACGAAAAAACATTGGGACAGTTTTTTCTTCTAAAATGGCCCAGCTATCGTAAATAAACGTAGGTCAGACAAACAGTCAAGCAAGTCTTTGAAAAAAGTTCAGATGAATATAGTAAAACACTACTTTACGAGTACTTGGTTCTTTCGTTTTGCTAAATAAAAGTTGTACTGGTAGTTCCTTACAAAGTTGAGGTAGTAAAGTTTCGGTTCAGGACAACGGTGGATAAGCCACGTGGGAGATAGCAGCCGCAAGGAATTTATTGTACTACCATAAATAAAATATAGGGTTGTTATTGTTCTTTTTCGAAAAATCTCAACAATGATTTTTTGTAAAATGAAGATTGTAATGTCTCATTTTTTTATGTGCGTAAACACCACAATTTTTATTTTAAACCATTGATACAAAAGATCAAAGCCTGAGATTGAGACTTTCCACGTCACTGATTAGATGAGTTGCGATTTTATGGTAACAAAATAATTACAAGGAAAAAAAAGTTTGCCTTCAGTCGTCCAAAAAAAATGCATTTATGCGTTACAGTATCATGTGCTTTGACTAACTACTAAGTAATTGATTGAAAACACTCACGATTTTATGAGATTAATACAGGGAACGAGGGAATTGGGGGTATAATGATACACCACTGGCAACACAGAAACAGATTGACAGAACCAACCAACCAATCATAGCGTGATGACGTCGAAAGTCCACATGTCAATCCGGAGTGTCATACCTTCTAATTCTAATTTTAAAATATGGCTTCCATCAAAGTTAATGATGATTTTGCCAATTTCGAGTTTGCTCGTAGAGCATGCCGTTGTTCGGTGAGGTTTTGCTTTTTGTAAAGTGATAGCGATTTACAAAAAACCACGCGGACTATCGGGCCTTGACCCAGGAAGGGCTATGAACGCTTCAAATTGAATTCTTCATTAGCTATTCACTCATACGTTAGATCACTGCACAATACGCTATCAATACTACACATTGAATAACAAAAATGAATAAATAACGAACAACAAAACTTAAACGCATGCGGCCATCTTGAGTCACGAACCGGAAGCCATTTTCGTGTCATACCTTGTTTTCTTATACCATGAATTTGACAATCTGTTTGACGGATGTTGTCTTATTTCGATTGAATGAATGAATGAACGAATGAAAGATGAATGAATGATTTATTCGATGTATGTGGGAGATCACGAGACCCTACCTACAGAATCACCAGACCCTACCTTAACAGGCGTTAATACTTGGTGGCATATAGGTACTGTCGGGGATGCAGTCAGATGGACTAGTAAAAGAGCAGAGGTACGTTGCTATAACTGTTTATTGCCCGAAGGTTAGATAAAGAATGAATTACATTTTTACAATTTCTACAATTATTGACGGACGTCATTCGTCCATTCCGAATTTCAAACAATCTTTATTTCTTAAATCAGTGGCCAACCACCTACAGTGAAGCACAACCTTCACATTTCCCGCCGTCTCGGGGTGGACGAGGGACATTCAACTCACTACAGAGACACTAGACAGAACTACTCCTGCCTAACACATAATAAGTCCCTACCTATGCAGGGATACCCATACATTCATACCCAGATGGTCTCTTGCTAAGAGATAACCAGGGTCAGGACATGAGCAGACACTAGCCTATGGCATGTTACGTAATCTGACATGTTGTCTGACACTGGCTTCGCCTTGACAAAAACCCCGCTAAAAAGGCAAGGTACCAACTTGACTAGCCCCCATATGACATTTGACTAAATAGCATAGACCATTCGATACATCAAGCTTCAACAATTTAATCGCCTGGTGTAAAACCGGCTTAAATAAATTACCCGATTAAATCGTCTCGAATGTTCCCACCTTAACTGCCTGGAGTATGACACATGACACACGTCGCATGCCCCAAACAATTGTACAATGATGTGTCACTGCCCTTATATTAGATGTCTGAAACATTGTCTATGACGTTCGCCTCAAACATCCATACAAGACTATCAAATAGTGACACCTATCTACAATTACCTTTACATTAGAATCCTGAAGCATTATGGACTATGCTTAAAGATTCTGTACCATAAAATAAACCGTTACCTCATAATTAATTTCACAACCATAGACGATGGCATGACACGTCATATTGACATGTCAAATGCTATGTCATTGTCAATTCGTGAAATTAGTTATAAATTAAAACACGAAAGTTCTTTTTATTTAAACTCCTACCTATCTCCTAGTTAAAATTAATAAAATTATTTATTTATTACAGACAAAAATAAAACAAAATCTTCAGTCTGCATCGGCCCGATGCAGGTTGCATGAAGTCCTTGGCAGCACGGCCAAGACCTCATGATCCTGCCGCCCCTGGAGGATGAATGCGCGAGGCATTCAATCACACCAGCAGCTGAAATCCCAAGGAACTGGGATAGCACAGCATTGGCCCTCGCAGTGTCGAATTACATGAAAAAGAAAAACGTATTAGCATGTGTAAACATTAAAGTTCTGAAAAGAAAATCAAAGTGTTATAATTAATTATTGGAATTCTGTGAAAGTTATAAGTTATTATTATTACAAGAAAAGGTATTGTAAGTGCAATAAACTGAAAGTGCAATAAATTTATAGTGCAAGTAATTAAAAACTATGCTGCAATTCTAAGATAGGAAATTCAGATTTAATAAAAAAAATTAAAGAAATTTAATTATATTTACATAGATGATATTTGTAAAAACAACAAATATAATTGCACCCATGTACAGTCAGCCTGAATTAAAAATTGCTGAAAAATAATAGTTGTATTATTTACACCCTAGGAATATATACAAATATCACACATATTATTTACATCCTAGTAAACACACATTCTACAAATTATGGATAATTATTGCCTGATAGAAGCGTAGCGTTTCGAATGGCGTCCCCGGTGTCCAGCGGCGCCTGGCTGATCCTCTTCAATCCGGCATGCTGATCCCGATGTTGCATTTTCTCGACGAGCACTCGGTCCGGCACAGCACATAATAAGCAAATAAATTTTAATGAGCAACATATTGTGGAACTAATGACATTAGCTGAAATTGATTGCTTCCACTCTTTAAGAACATTTGTTACATCACTTAATTACACAGAAACTGAATGTTTTTCACTAGCAAAATTCCATATTTTCACTGACAGTTGCTTGTCTGATGTCAACAACGTGTGCTTCAAGCGTATAGAAACGAATTACTGGGAATTCTTGCGATTTATTTGCCGTCGATGATAAAATCCTTGTACATGATTTTGGCTCGACGGGAATTCGTGGTTTAACTGTGATATGACATTCTCAAATGATGTCTGAAACTAATCTGTAATGCGGGTCCCGAAAATTATACCGCAATCGCCATTTGTGATTATATTAATTCGTATTTTTCACTTGGGCCATTAATTAAAAATCTCCAACGTCGGAAAAGCCATTAATTGTGTTCGTTTCCATTTCCGTATGAAATCCAAACAAATCAAATGCACAAACAGTTTAAAATCGCACGAAATGAAAAATGATAATGGGTGATTCAAAATTCAATTTCAACTTCACCCGTTTGTCGATCTGCTCCGCAGTCTCGTAGTAATACTATACTATACCGATGGCAATTCGCAATTGCCAAATGTGCACTTATTCTTCGTTGTGCTTCGTGCGCGTATAGACGGTGCGCTTCGCTCCTGTCCGGCTCCTATGTAAACCGTAAGCTTTCAGTACTTAATTGTAACGTATGCCCAAGAATCTGTGGACAAAAAATTAATTGGGAGCGGGGGAACTTTCAAATTCTCGCGACTCTAGATATAAGTTTTAGCACTCCACCACTTGTCGGGGATGCAGTCAGATGGACTATGCTTAAAAGAGCAGAGGTACGTTGCTATAACTGTTTATTGCCCGAAGGCTAGATAAAGAATGAATTACATTTTTACAATTTCTACAATTATTGACGGACGTCATTCGTCCATTCCGAATTTCAAACAATCTTTATTTCTTAAATCAGTGGCCAACCACCTACAGTGAAGCACAACCTTCACAGTACATAATTTACTATC
Source organism: Apotomis betuletana (assembly GCA_932273695.1). Taxonomy (NCBI): domain Eukaryota; kingdom Metazoa; phylum Arthropoda; class Insecta; order Lepidoptera; family Tortricidae; genus Apotomis; species Apotomis betuletana. The sequence continues at coordinate 3,559,352 of OW026303.1, read as the reverse complement.
TCCTATCTTAAATAATTATAATAAGCTATACTACTTTTCTAAATTAGATGTCAAAGTCTCGAATTATCACGATTGACGTTGACATATGGTAATTAGAGCGTTATATTGGTAGTAGATCAAACTCAATATAACATTGCTAAATCACCACCTTGCCGGTATTGAACCGAAACATCTCTAGATTGCCATAAGGTCGAGTGCACTACCAGTTGTGCAAAAGGAAGTTGTTAAAAGGGGGCGAATAAAAAGGCCTGGCGTATAATTATGTACTGGTAATAATTTAATCATATCCCCAGTAACACACAAGCTGCATACTTGCTTATATAACCCTTACACAGCTTAAATGAGAGTTTTAATGGCAGCATGGGGTCTACAGCCTGTTTGCTACAAGTTGGAATGTGAGTCCGTAACTTACAACGTAAAATTCAGCCTAAATACTAAATAGTACTCGTTATTTATCAAGAGTACACAGAGGAACTAACCTTGGCTAGGCAAGCCAAAAAACTTAAGGCTTTTATTGATTTTTATGTAGATTTGAGGTTACTAGACTCCAGTTTTATTTATTCATAAAAAAATAATAATTGCATCGCATAATGAAAAGCTCTAATATAAATCTTTTTTTACTGTAGTTACGCTCTTAAATGTAATAAAGAGTCATATTATAAAATAAAAATCATCAAAATTCCAGCTTTAACTGTTTTTGAAGATTTATTTCTTAAGTTTTTAGACTAGTTGTAAAATGTTATAAAACAGTTATATTAAAACCTAGCTGTAATCCACGTATATATATATATATATATATGTATATACGTGGATTTCATTGCTGATTACGTCATTTCAGAAATAAAATTAATGTAATTGTATGCATTTAATGGTTAAGTAATATTGTCAAGTTGTTATTCAAATGCTCGTCGCTATACGGGTGTGGCCTGTAATAGGAGCAATAAATTAAAACATAGATTCTACTCTTCAAGCTAAACAACATTTGTTCAGCAACTTAAAAAAAAAAACAGTTTTCAGATTTTTTGCATTTCAAACACTTTAAATAGTATTTTCAATGTACGTCGTTCAACATTGACATTCCCTGAGCATTGACATAGCTGTCACTCTACTAATATCCGACATTTCGCAATACATTGCTTCTTTGTCTAAACATTATTCTAAAAAATATCATTTAATACACGCTATTTACAGAAGTTGCTTAACAAATGTTCAGTTTCAAGAGAAGAATCTATGCTTTAATTTATTGCTTCTATTGCAGGCTACGGCCGTATTAGACAGAAAGGTAATCATTTGTAAAGATTTAGATTAGAAAAGTCTAATTCATCCCTCGTTTCCGAAAGATAAGCAAAATAAATTTCCGACGCGAAATTCTGTTGACCTAAATACTGACACAATAAAGGATAAATTAATAATTGGTCCATAGTAACTAGTTATTTCAGAAATTTACGACTCATTGAGCAGACAAGTCTTTTATAATATTGAAATTGAAATTCGATAATGAACTAGCTTTGAATCGGGAATTTGCAAAAAAAAAATTGTACCAATTACCTAAATGAGATTTTTATACGAATCTTATATAATATATCTCATACCGACCAATGAGATTAGGAATCTAGAAACTTAAGTAATACATGGGATTAAAAGCGAGACATACTGAGCGTTAAAAACGCTCCATTCAAATTTGTTCGTGAGCTGTGACCGAGCAAATTTACTAGGTGTATGGAAAAACTGGTATTTTTCAATATATAAATACTGCATTTAACAGAGGTCACATATTTACTGATTTATGGATTATTCCGTAAATGAATTTTTGCATTTGATGCTAACTGTACACCCCGGTGGAACAGTCCAATAATTGCTAAAATTTGTATGCCTTGCGGCCCAACATGGTGATGTAGCTTTTATATTATAAGATCTGTGCCTATGTACAATTTTACCCGTGTTGAACAAATTTAATAAACTATTTACCTATATTTGTATGGACGAAAAAATTATAAGGTTAATGAAGATTTAATCTTAGGCTTGTAGTAGGTTTTTATTTGATGTGTTGGTATAATGTTGGATCAATCCTGGAAGCTATAAATCAGAACTCAAGTTACAACCGCCCGCGGTGTGGCAGGCCATCTTTTCTAAAGTTCTACCCCCTGACTTTTTCTTAGGTTTTGTATATTTTATTTATTTTCTACTCAGAATCACGAGCTTTTTCTATCTGATTAGTAGAAAAAATATGTCCCAATATTTTTTCGTTCCATTCCGTTACCATTTCTAGACAACCTACTATGCGGCGGTAACGGAATAGAACAAAACAAAAAAATATTATGATCATTTTGAGGCACTTTTTTTCTTCAAATTAAATTGAAGGTGTTCGTAATTTTGAGTAGGAAGTACCTAAAAAAATCCAACATCTAAAAAAAGAGTTTTTTTTGTTTGAATGGCCTCGGGCCTCATTACGATGCGCGCCACTTATGACCGTGCGAGTGAAGCGTCTCTTTTACAGCTTGGGCTAAAATTCTTAAGTATGTCGGGAGGTTTGATCGGGATGTTCGGATTTCCGGCTGTTCTAGCCTAAAGGTCGTATTTTTCAACCGATTTTCGTGCAATTTTGAGAGTAGGTTCGTATTTATATATATTTCTTTCATCGCATGGATACGGATGGATATGGGGTTTTTAATAAAATATAAATTTCAACTGTTTCGCAACAAACTCGCGAAGTCTAAGGATCCAAGAGCCACTAGTATTAGGCTGGCCTTACACAGTCTGAATCCCAATCTGAATTCATAGCCTGAATTCCGGTTACCTTGCCTCACACATGTCTTAAAAATTCCGATTGATCGGTTGTCTGTCTCAAAAAATCCGATTGATCAGTCTGCAATAGCAACTGAGATTCATAATGTGAATCCAGTATGTATGTGCTCGTCCGTACTAATTGTATATAAACAGGCGCGTCCGGAATTCATAATCTGAATTTTTATACTCTGAATTCAGAACGCACGTCAAGATCTTTCTGACAGATCAATCTGAGAAAATTATATTCTGCAAAAATCAGAATGTGTGTGGGGAACAGTTAAATTGCATGCAATACCGTGCGTTCTGAATTAATAATCTGAATTTAGATTATGAATTCAGATTGATATTCAGACTGTGTAAGGCCAGCCTTATTGTTTTTAATCACTTACATGCAAGTTCCCTTAGCGATCCAAAAACCATATAACACGAATTAAGGTTTACACGATGTTATTTTTTATTACTGGTCAATAGCTATTTACATAAACGCCAACTTTTAACAAACCGCAGAGATATCAAGTTACGTAAACCATCACACCATCCACCCTCGCATGCAAATGGTATTAAGTGCAATTGCACATGATGCGCATACGTCATTTTGGTTCTACGATGGTCAAGTGAAAGCGGCCATTAGATACAGCTTCCGTTTGCGTAATCTTAAGAACAGACACGTATAATGGTATCATACTCCAATAAAATCATACCTTCTTTTGATCGCACCGTCAAAGAAAACCTAACTGTATGAGGAATAGAGCTCATGTTTCGATGTTATAATGTAAAGACTTATCAAATTGAATAACAAGGTCGATAAGAATCTTATTACAAGATTAGGAAGTGTTATTTAATATACACAGTTCTTGTTGTTTTGGAGAATGACAGAAGTAGGACAGTGTTACTAGGATAGAACTTTCGAGGTCCTTAGATTTAAAAAAATTGATAGGGAATGTAAAACCGGTTTTTTAACTATACAAGTAACCATTTAGAACTGGATTTATTTATTTATTTTTATTTATTGGACCTTCAACAATAAGTACACTTTTACACTTTTTTATACAATTACAGATTTAAAACTAAGTATCTTATTACTTACAGAAGGACACCGCATGCACTAATTAGCAGTAATAATTTACTATACATAAACCGGTTAGAACCGGATTTACTATACATAAACCGGTTAGAACCAGGTTTACTATGACAATATAACCGGGTTTGCATTCCCTACAAATCAGGATGATGACTGATGTCGAATGCTAGAGCATACTGTAGCTATATGAATAAAAAAAAATAAAAAATAAAACGGGACTTTAAAATGTAAGACTTCAAAAGACGCAAAATTTAAATTCTATTTAGGCTTCCGTACCTCAAAAGGTAAAACAGAACCCTTATAGGATCATTTTTTTGTCCGTCTGTCTGTCTGTCAAGACCCTTTTTCTCAAGAACGCGTAGAGTTATCAAGCTGAAATTCATATCAAATACTCACGTCTACTGTCCCTTGGAGCTGTGAAAAAATCAAACTTCTGAAGCAACGCAATCAAAAGATACAGTCGTTTATACTGCAAATTTTCGACACCCGCAAGGGAATCAAAACCTACGGGGTACTTCCCGTGAACTCAGAATCTTAAAATTTGGTACGAAGCAACGTCTTACAGCACAGATAAAGGAAAAATGGCGAAAAGCATACATTTTAGTTATATCATTAATTATAATAAAAATATTTTTAATAATTTTAAACATACTACCCACAGTTACTACCCCTTTCGTCATGAACGCGTAGGTATGAATTATAAAATTATGGTATTATAAATAGTCTAAGATCCCGATATAGAACGGCCTTCACTGAGATGAAAATAATGTTAAATTTTTTTTTTTTTTTTTTAACAAAACATACCCTGGACTAAAATTTGTTAGGCAACCCATATGCAATATATTTATTGACATATTAAATTAAATATAAAATATATTTCATCAAATAAACATCTCGGTGAAGGTCGTTCTACATCGGGATCCTCTACTATAAATTCGTTTTGTAGACACCTGCCTACTGAGCCGGCGGTCCCGGGTTCGAATCCCGGCCAGGGCAGATATTTGTGTGATGAACTCGAATATTTGTGCTTGGGTCATGGTTGTTGTATGTATTTAAGTATATATTTATCTATATAAGTACGTATATCGTCGTTTAGTACCCATAACACAAGCCTTCTTGAGCTTAATTTGGGACTAGATCGATTTGTGTGAGGTTGTCCGATTTTTATTTATTATTAAATTGAAATTCATATCAAATACTCAGGTCTATAATAAGTACCTTTAAGCTGTAACAAAATCAAACTTGTATGTTCAACGCAATCAAAATAAATAAAATACCATAACTTTTACTTATATACATACAGGTTTGTACGGAACCCTAGGTGCGCGAATCTGACTCGCACTTGGCCGGTTTTTTTGATAAAAAATCTAATTCGAAATTGTTTTTAGAATCCTCATCAGTCAACAACGAAACAATACTGACAATACTTAATTATATGTCAACTTACTTTACGTTAGCGTACTTTCACATTTTCACATCCATTTCAATTTCAAATTCCTTATGTTCCCAACGTGGAAATGACGTCACTTCTCTGTAGCCGTTTGTATACGTGTTATCAGCACTCCGTAGCATTTTAGAACTTAATAGTGAAATTAGCTATAAATTAACTTTTAGAGCATTCTAAGTGTAGTTAGTCCCATAATTATAAATATTTACCTACCAATCAAGAATAAAATAAAAAATAAAAATAAATAAATAAATATTAGGGGACAATCATACACAAATCGACATAGTCCCAAACTAAGCAAAGCTTGTACTATGGGTACTAGACGACGATACACATAATATATAAATACATATATAGATAACATCCATGACCCAAGAACAAATATTCGAGCTCATCACACAAATCTTTGTCCCGGCCGGGATTCGAACCCGGGACCGCCGGCTCAGTAGGCAGGTGTCTGCAAACTGCGCCAAACGTGTTATCCCCAAAAAAAGGTGCCAAGTATAATATCTGTACCATTTCCAATTTCTTTAAATCATATATACGTAATTACGTATTAATATGGAGAAGTAATATTATGTGGCACAGTTTTGTAGGTTTATATTAGCGTAATTTAATTTAATTTATTTTAGATTTTAGTTCTTTAGTTGTATCTTTTTAGGTTTAATTTTAATTTAATTGTCCTTTTATAAACATGTATATTAAATAAGATTATATATAATGTTGTGTGATTTTAATATTACCGTTGAATGGTAGGTGACATTCGTTGTAGTATTTAGTTTGACATTTTGATTCGTTACCGTTTTCTGGATGATCTATTTGATGATTTTTCCGGGTACGTTTTTTATCTTTTGAAGTAAATTGCTATTAAGATTACAGTCAATCTCGTCTGCGATCTTCAAAGCAAATTCTTTCATCAATAATCCAATTTCCCGCCTTCTTGCTAAAACAAAATCTATACCTACATCATCATTTCCTTTCATTTCCTTGTTTCCTTTTTTACTTTAAATTGAACCAGTTTTGGAAAGATCGTCGTCGTCGCTTCAAAATAGAATAGGATGACTTTATTGGCGAGATCATTTATACAATCTGATAGTCCAATTATCTTATTTTGTAAGTGTGTTAAATTAATATGACCTGATTTTTTTGTAGAAGGAAAACAAAATTGCCGTTCTTTTTTTCTCACTAACAATGGCTCTGTATTTACCAATAATTTACGCGGAATATCGGAGGTGACAAATTGATAATAATAATGTAAAATATTGCAATGATATCTATACTATTAAAAAAATCTAGATTTGTATAGAAAATCCGTTTTCTATTGAGAGGGGTCATGATTTCACGAAAAATCTTAATAACGTGATGCAGGATCATCATTTGTTTTGTATGGGCGCGTGGTGGCATGCCAGCCTGGTGCCATCTGTTGGTCATAATTTCCTTTGTCCTCGCATCACGCCGAAACGGCTGAACAAATTTTAACCAATTTTGGTACAGGGATAGCTGGACATCCAAAGATGGTTATAAGATACTTTTTATCAGTCTACGGTAAATAAAATAAAATACGCGGATGAAGTAGCGGGCACTTCCTATTAATTAAAATAAATTAATAACTTTGGGTAATGTAACATATTTACAATGATTATCATGGGAGACAGATTCTTTGTCTGTAAAAAAGAAGAACGAACCAAAATTCTTTAATATCGGTATTTAAAATGTTATTGAATCAAATCAAATCAAATCAAATCAAATCATTTATTGATAACACCATAGTTACATGTCAAATTATATGAGTAATACAAACACTTTAGGTTACAATATTATATTATTAGTTATACGATGCTAAGTAAGTGGCATTTTGAAAAAGTCTTCGACACTGTATAAAGTCAGTCCTGTTAGCCACTTGCGTAGTTTATTTTTAAAAGCTGCGATGGAAGTTGCATCTCTGATAGTTGCGGGTAGTCTGTTGTAAATAGACGGGCCCACAATGTACACTGATCTCGCAGATTTTGACAGTTTGTGTGTAGGCGGGACAAGGCGGTAGTGGTACTTGTTTTTCCGAAGCGCATGAGACGTGTTTGTACCCTGGTGTTTAAATAAGTGTAGGTTAGTGTGAGTGAACAGTGCTGCCTGATATATTAGTTCGCCGGGTAGAGTTAGGATTCCAAGGTCTTTAAAAAGACTTTTACAAGATGCGTCACTTGGTATCCCCATTATGGCTCGCACTGCTCGCTTCTGCATAATAAACGCGCGTTGAGAATCTGCAGCGCGGGCCCACAACTCCGTGCCGTATGTGAGCAGGCTGTGGACGGTCGCGAAGTAGCAAGATCTCACTACTTCGCGCGATGCCGTGTTCGCTAGTCTACCCAGCGCAAAGCACGCTCGCCCAAGCTTGGAGCACAGCTCGTCTATGTGGCCGTCCCAGGTGAGGGAACTGTCTATTAAAAACCCCAGTAACCTAGTGGAACGTACGTATTGAACTTACAAATACGCAATAAACTGATATAAAAGCAAGCATACTGATATAAATGCTGGTAGGATTAAGAATGCTGCATACTTCATATAATAACAGTAATTTAATAGTTATTTACGATACAAGTGTGGAAGGTAGGTGATTTCAGACGAGTGTGATTTTTAGTCGCGAGCGAGGTACGAGCGAGTGATTAAACAAACACGAGTCGGAAATCATCTTACACTCGAGTTCCGTACAAAACTTTACTATGCATGCACGAGAAAATAGAAAATACTTTAATACTCACAAAGACTGTTTACATTGGAAAAAAAGTATTTTGATTTGATTTATCCAACAAGAAGCCGTCGTTCACATTTTTTACTTCTTGAATAACATTTTACGGGTTTAAATTCATGATTCGTCCCTTTATCTCGCCATTATTTCAGCAGATTTGCACAAAACTACTTCAAAATAAACAAGACATCAATACAAAATGGCAGAGTTATTTGTAAACCGCGCTCGACATATCTACTACTGCGCATGTGCAAAAGTATTTTTTTAATATTCGTCTTATGTCAAAATGGCACAAGCGCGTGTACATTCAGCCAAATTTATTTAATGAATAACGATTTAAAGTTCGTTTATTAATCAAATTTTATATCTAATGTAATCAATAACGTGTATTAAATTAATTAATTAATGAAATATTGGTTTTATTGTACTTTTATACGTGATAATAATCGGTATTTTACTTATTTATCAAACTGATTGTAAATAATAAAACCTCTTTTGTGTCAGGCTATCAGATACGGCTATAAATTAAAAAAAAATTGAAAAGTAAAAAGCACTAGTGCGGAAAAGTAGTACTTTCCGCACAGTTTGAATGCCTAGAATACGCTCTTTTCGAGCACATGCATTGTAAAACAAATTAATTCATTCAAACACACCTCAAAGACACGGTGGTCACAATACTCACAATAATATTTAATTTTGCAAAACTCATTTTAACCGACTTCAAAAAAGAGGTTCTCAATCTTGCACTACATGATGGAAGGTTTCCTCCTTAACGGTTAGGAGTCAGGGGATAATTCAAACGAAATGCATGCAACAAGACCTCCCCAATCACCCCGCTATATGTATTTTATTTGAATCACTAAAAAGCAGAAAAAAAAGCCGACTTCAAAAAAAACTGAAAAGCCAAAAAATAACCCATTCATGTACAGATTACATTTAAATCACCTTTTGAAGTCGGTGCCAAACCTCACATTAACTTCTTTATCGAACAAAAATACTCGTAAATACCAAATAAGTAGTAATCATTAAAAGGCTTCATGCGTGGCATCCGGCGTTTTCATAGTAATAATTGAGTAGTTTGGCACCGACTTCAAAGGGTGATTCAAATGTAATCTGTACAAGAATTGGGTATTTTTGGCTTTTTTTTTGAAGTCGGTTCTTTTTCTACCAATGAACAGGTAATAACTCTGCTGAATTATTTGTACTGCTCATTCGATTAAATAATGTCCCACTTGGTACCCGTTCGATGGCATTTGATGTTCCCACCTAACGGCAAACATACTGATTTATTGTTGATGACTGAACGGAAACCTTTTGATCGTTCGTTTGGACATAATGTAGTACCTCCTTTTCTTTAATTGGCATAAAATGCCTTTGATGATTTTTTTGGACATAACACCTTTTTTTGTTGAGAAGCCTTATTCCTTTTAAAATGCTGATGGTTTTGGATATTTTTCTCTATGATCAAATATGTTTTTTTATATAATATTTATGTTACTACCTAGAACAAGGCTATTGAAATTTATTGGTATATATTTGAAACCTGCTGTTTGAACTTTTCATTGATCATTTTTGTTTCAAAAACTACTCAAAATTGACAAAATTTACGCGGAAAATTAGTTTTTTCAATTTATTTCCCACTGCACGCAATGAAAGCATGAAATAGCTATGTTACTACCTAGAACTCGGAGAAAAGTATTATACACTTAAACAAGTTGGTTGAAATTATCAGTATATTTGTAATAATATGAGAAAAATATTTTTTAAAAGGAATAAGGCCTCTTAAGTTGCAAAAAATTCCTTTGATAGTTTTTTTGGGAAAGAGGCCTTATAATATTCCTTTTAAAACGCTGATTGTTTAGACATTTTTCTCGATGATCAACCATGGTTCTCAACATATTATGTTACTACATAGAACAGGACTATTGGGATTTATTGGTATATATTTGAAACCTACATTTTGAATTTTTCATTGAAAATTAGTTGTTACAACTTATTTTCGACTGCACGCAATGAAAGTATGAAATAGCTATGTTACTACGTAGAACTCGGGAAAAACTATTATTCACTTCAAAAATTTGGTTGAAATTTTCAATATACATATTTGTCATAATTATGAAAAAAAAAATGTTTTTAAAGGACTAAGGACGACGCGTTTGGCTCGGTTTGTAGACACCTGCCTACTGAGCCGGCGGTCCCGGGTTTGAATCCCGGCGAGGGCGAATATTTGTGTTATGAACTCGAATATTTTTGCTTGGGTCATGGTTGTTCTATGTATTTAAGTATATATTTATCTATATAAGTACGTATATCGTCGTCTAGTACCCATAACACAAGCCTTCTTGAGCTTAATTTGGGACTAGATCGATTTGTGTGAGGTTGTCCGATATTTATTTATTCTATTATTTGTGCCTGGGTCATGGATGTTATTTGTATTTAAGTATGTATTTATCTATATAAGTATGTTTATCGTCGTCTAGTGTCTATAACACAAGCCTATTAGAGCTTACTGTGGGACTAGATTCATTTGTGTGATGTTGTCCGATATTTATTTATTATTTATTATAACGCCTCTTAATGGCAGGCGGTATATTAATGGGGCGGGCGTTACAATCTCTACTTAGATCGGCAGGTCTATGATAGCTTACGTTTGAAACAACTGGTCACAATTCGACGAAACATTCCCATGTTTTCTCTTGTCCTAGCAATATTTCGACTTTATCACAACCATGCTATCGATGTATGCTATTCGAGACAAGCAATTTGACATTGTAAAGGAACTGTGGGAACGTATACTCATAATATATCCATTCACTCAGTCCTGCCAATCAGTCCACGGAGCAGAGGAATGCGGCGGGGAAAGGTCACCATTACAGTATCACTTTTGATCAAAATGTGTCAAAATTGATACTGTAATGGTCACCTTGCGGTGAATCGGTACTGTTATGAAATTACATCTCTGATTTTGGTCGCTGCCAAGAAATGTAGGTGTTATGTATAGTTGCCATCAGATATATCGCAGCATATAAGGCGTTCATATATATCTGAACATGTACAGTAACGCCCAGGCAATAAGAGTCGTGTTCAGATATTTTATGCACGCCTTATATGCTACGATATATCTGATGGCGACTGTACCTATAATATCTGAAATTGTTAAATTCCTAATATTTCCTATAACAATTTCAGATGTTATAGGTAAAAGGCCCTACATTACTTGACAGCAACCAAAATCAGAGATGTAATTTCACAATAGTACAGCGGCGGGGGCGAGGTCACTATTACAGTATCAATTTTGAACCATTAGAGTATAAATTTTGAACAAAATTGATACTGTAATGGTGACCTCGCTCCCGCCGCGCGGGCCACCTCATGTGTTCCTCTGTTCCGCGGACTGACTGGCAGGACTGAATGTTTCATATTTTTCTAAAAGAAAATCTATAATGATTACAAATATGTGTGTAGATAAAGTAGTGTATGCAACTGTACATAATTAGGTCTTAAAACACTCGTGTGATGTGTTATGAAACTCGCCTTCGGCTCGTTGTTTACTTATATTTTAAGTCCTCTCATTATGTAGCAGTTGCATTAACTACTATTAACATACCAGTTACTGGGTTATATAGTATGAGTGCATATCCTGAATATTGTAGTCTTTAAGAGGCCTTATTCCTTTTAAAAGCTGATTGCTTTAGACATTTTTCTCTGTGATCAAACATTTCTTACCATATTAATGATTTTACTACCGAGAACAGGGCTATTAGGATTTATTGGTATATTTTTGAAACTTACAGTTTGAATTTTTCATTGATAATTTTTGTTTCAAAAACTACTCGAAATTGTCAAAAGTCACGCGGAAAATTAGTTTTTTCAACTTATTTTCGACTGCACGCAATGAAAGCATGAAATAACGTCGTTACTACCTAGAACTCGAATAAAAAGTATTATTTACTTACTTCAAAAAGTTGCTTGAAATTATCAATACATTTGTCATAATATAAAAAAATAAATTTTAAAAGGAATATGAGTGATGAGTCAGGACCGATGAGTTCAACAAGCATTGGCTCAAATTGCACCGGTCTGGGAATGGGCAGTTGTAATTTAATTTTTAAATTGTAACTGTTTTATTTCTATGTTTTAGTTTGTAAGTTTTATTTTTATTTTTATCTCTTCTATTACATTTTATTTTATTTTAAATTGTATGTAAGTATGTAACCATGGGTTTTTTGCCTGAAAATAAATGCTTATTATTATTATTATTAATAAGGCCTCTTAAGAAGCAGTGAAATGTTACAATCAAAATTATGACAAGAACTTTTATTCCACTAGAGGTGATCCCGTCCCGTCCGTAGAGGTTAAGAGCGGTGGTAGCCTAGTGGTTAGGGCATGCGACTTTCAATCCGGAGGTCGCGGGTTCGAACCCGGCCCGTACTAATGAGTTTTTCGGAACTTATGTACGGAATGTCATTTGATAATTACCACTCGCTTTTCGGTGAAGGAAAACATCGTGAGGAAACCACCTAAGCCCAAATAAGGCCTAGTTTCCCCTCTGGGTTGGAGGGTCAGATGGCAGTCGCTTGCGTAAAAACTAGTGCCCACGCCACATCTTGGGATTTAGGTAGCCGACCCCGATAGAGAATTCATTCTCAAAAAAAATGGGACAAAGGCTAGGAGGATGAGAGGTGAACCCGTCCGACGAACCACCACCACATAGTTTAGAACAAAACTTACAATATAAATATCTTCTACTTAATTCAACCCGAATACCGACTATCGAAATACCGCCCTAACTACGCCCCAGGGGACGAATACCGGGTTATGGCAAACAATTTATATTATGGAATATATTTGACCGTCGACGTCATTACACGTCCATTGTAATCATGGTCGTGGTTTGGCCGATTATTTTGACTGTTCCTTTACGTGATATTGGCAATGGTATTCTAAACGTAAATAGAGAACATCACTAAGGCAACAACGTTGAGAAAATCTTTTCGATTACTGTTTTAACCCTATACTTGGCAGAAAATTAGGTGTGCGTTTTTCAATTTTTTTCTTGTTTTATTTAGTTAGTTAGCGATAATAATACACTATTAATACAGTATTAAACCGAAGCCTGATGTGCACACTTTCTACAAAAAAAAAATGTAGAAAGTGTGCACATCATGCTTCGGTTTAATACTAAACAGAAAATATAAATCCATCGTTACTGACCGGTAGATTTTTTAATTGAAAATGTGCATTATTAGATACGCTGCCAAGTTTAGGGTTAATTATACAGTTTTGTAATTAAGTCAGTGGTTTAAACAAGGAGGTGAAAATACATCGAAATAACTTGACATAACGTGCTTATTTGTACGCAAAGCAAGCAGAAAGACAAAACATGATTAGCCTCGCACTTTTTTATACGTATCTACTCACTGAACTTTCTAAGACACGACCAACAAAAACCAAAAATAATTTGCGTCACCCCAGGCCGAAAGTGGGATTTACTGCCCGCTACGCGGAGAGAAAATCCCACTTCCTCGCCAAGGCAAGACGTGAAACTTAAGACAAGCGGGCAGTAATTAGTAAAGCCCGGATCGCCTTCGGCTCGGGCCACAAACACCTATGATCAGGGACATTCACTAATTCCGCGCCAATAACATATAGTAAACTTAATCAATGGTAGTGTAGCGGAGAAAACATTGAAATAATTTAATAAAAAAATCTTACCCGACAATGAAAGGGTCCATAGGTAATAATCGTAGGTTTCTTTTATCACGCTCTGCGTTGAATTTAATACTTGTGTCGACATTTTCAAATTTGATCTGAAACAAAAAAAGAACAGATATTTAAACACAGTTAAAAATAAAGCATAAGCAGCACCAATGTGCATACGCCAATACGCCAATGCGTATCTAAGATTATTTTTCAGATGGGGCTTAGTTGGGGGCCTGGCCATGCCCTATGAGATGAAGTTATACATTTTTATGGGTAACCCGACATTCTGGGGTGAGCACTGGACCATATTGGGGCACGGCCCACCCGGCCACCCCCCAAAATACACCTATGACAATGCAAGCTGCCGTGGACGTCCAATACAATCTTGGCGGCGCACCGTTGAGAGCGAGTTGGGGGCTATCAGACTAAGCTGGAACGAGGCTAAAGGAGTAGCTGAAGATAGAAATCCGTGGTGCAAGCTTATAAAGGCCCTCTGCACCTTCGCACAACAACATAATCAAATTCCGTATTTAATTATTGTATTAAGCGGTTTACACTCACGTAAAATTGTTAGGAACGGCCTGACATGTTTCAAACTCGTATCGAGCTCTTCATCACGGCCTGCTACCCGTACACCAGCGCGGTAACTTTGTCACTGATTATTTGATCAACGTTCCGCTCTTATAGCATAAAACATCATTAGCCACTCAATTGCCTCGAATAGAAGTCCCTGATGAAGTGCTCCATACGAGTTCGAAACATGTCAGGCCGTCCCTGACAATTTCACGTGAGTGTAAACCGCTTAATAGAATAATTAAATATGTCTCACGCATGTAACGCATGTTTTAACCGGATTAAATCCCGTATTAAAAGATATTGCAATGCGCCATCAAATTATCGTCCAGATACGGCTCCGGAAAGTTAGCCATGAGGTGTACTTTACAACGGCGTAACTTTAAATCATCCTTAATACTTAAATTGGACTTAGAAATTAAAAAGTTCGGCTGAAGAGTTACGAAGTCAACTGCCTTAATTAAAAGTTTGTTCGGCATGTTCCAAGCTTTGCTGAAAGTTTATAGACTTAAATAACTTATTGTCTTCCATTTGAGTAGCAGGTATATACTTGTATATAACCTTGATTATGTAAGTCATAAGCAGTAAAACGTTACTATGAAACAAGATATATGAAGTATGGTTTCGAAATGACAAACTATTTTTTCATTAAAATTCACAATAAAATATACCTATCATACGTGTATTTTTTCTAGTAATTAATTTGCACATACTTTATTATCATTAAAATCTAGACCAGGTCAATTTGTGTAAGATTGTCCCTTATTTTTTTTTATACGATTTTTTTTACACTTTGTAAAACTATTGAGAAATAAATGAATCTAAATCTGAATCATTCGAAACTGCCCGCAATACATCCCGCGCATTTCCTCTTTAGATCCTACGACCTTAAGATTATTATAAATATCTATAAATAAATAAATATCGGAGAACCTCACCTATGTGAACTTGGCCACCGACCTTGAATTTTTTTTTGTTTTATTTTTTTTTCTGATAGTGTTTTGTTTGTAGTTGATTGTAGTAAAACGATTTTTGTTTGTAGTTGCGCGAAAAAAAAAATAGGGGGCCCAAAAAAAAGCCAGCACCCGGTTTACAAAAATCAAACTTTCAAGCATAGCATACGGTGCAGAATTGTTTGTAGTTGATTGTAGTTCAACTTTTTTCGTTTGTAGTTACGTGGAAAAAAAATAAAAAAATAAAAATGAAAATCGCTATCAATTAAATTGCTCACTAGCCCGTTTAAGTCTTTTTAACCTACTACTAAAAAGGTGGTTTACCAGTTTTATAACCCAATGAGCATGATCGCTCTTACAAAATTTTAAATTTCTTACAAAATAGGAACACAATTAAGTGATAGACATAAATAAAAAGGTTTTCTGTCAAAAATATATTAAATTTCTAAAATACCTGACGAATAAAAACTCTACAAGTAACTACGTTGTTTGTTCTCTCTTTAAAATCGAAGCCAACAGAGCACACAACAGAAACCATATTAAATAGCAAAGACAAAAGCGTAATAACATTTGTCGTGAAACAATTTTCGTTTGTAGTTGCACCATTTTTAAATTGCTCCTACATAAACTCAAAAATGTGTAGAGTCAGATCCGTAATCTCTTGTAAAAGCTCAAAATTTATTGGAATTCGGTAAAAACTATTTCAAATCGAAAACATGACGGTGTTTTCGTTTGTAGTAAAAAGAAATTCGTTTGTAGTTGGACAGTTTTTTGAGAACGACCACAAATAGCAAAAAAATGTATCAAATAAGAACCGTACTCTATTGTAGGAGCTCAAAACTGATTGGACTTCGGTGAAAACTATTTCAAATGGAAGACATGACATAGTTTTTGTTTGTAGTGAAAAGAAATTCGTTTGTAGTTGGACAATTTTTAAATTGCTCCTACATAAACTCAAAAATGTGTAGTCAGATCCGTACTTTCTTGTAAAAGCTCAAAATTGATTGGATTTCGGTGAAAACTATTTCTAATGGTAGACATGACATTGTTTTCGTTTGTAGTGAAAAAAAATTCGTTTGTAGTTGGACAGTTTTTTGCGAACGACCACAAATAGCAAAAAAATGTATCAAATAAGAACCGTACTCTATTGTAGGAGCTCAAAACTGATTGGACTTCGGTGAAAACTATTTCTAATGGAAGACACGACATTGCTTTCGTTTGTAGTGAAAAGAAATTCGTTTGTAGTTGGACAGTTTTTTGAGAACGACCACAAATAGCAAAAAAATGTATCAAATAAGAACTGTACTCTATTGTAGGAGCTCAAAATTGATTGGACTTCGGTGAAAACAATTTCAAATGGAAGGCATGACATTGTTTTCGTTTGTAGTGAAAAGAAATTCGTTTGTAGTTGGACAGTTTTTTGAGAACGACCACAAATAGCAAAAAAATGTATCAAATAAGAACCGTACTCTGTTGTAGGAGCTCAAAACTGATTGGACTTCGGTGAAAACTATTTCAAATGGAAGACATGACATTGTTTTCGTTTGTAGTGAAAAGAAATTCGTTTGTAGTTGGACAGTTTTTTGAGAACGGCCACAAATAGCAAAAAAATGTATCAAATAAGAACTGTACTCTATTGTAGGAGCTCAAAATTGATTGGACTTCGGTAAAAACTATTTCAAATGGAAGACATGACATTGTTTTCGTTTGTAGTGAAAAAAAATTCGTTTGTAGTTGGACAGTTTTTTGAGAACGACCACAAATAGCAAAAAAATGTATCAAATAAGAACCGTACTCTGTTGTAGGAGCTCAAAAATGATTGGACTTCGGTGAAAACTATTTCAAATGGAAGACATGACATTGTTTTCGTTTGTAGTGAAAAAAAAAATCGTTTGTAGTTGGACAATTTTTTGAGAACGACCACAAATAGCAAAAACATGTATCAAATAAGAACCGTACTCTATTGTAGGAGCTATGTATCGTGGATAGTCGACACGCCGACGAAACGACTATCAGGCGGGACACGAAGTAGGATATCGCGCACTGACTCGACTATTCCTCTTTCGACTGCGCCAATTATGTAGGTGGCCGCTGTCGGGAATAGTTAAACAACACTTGATTTTTGAAGTGTCCTTTAATAGTTACGTAGGTGCAGATACAGTGATTATTAATTACTAATTACTTAAAATTACTGATCACGATCGATCACGACTGTTTGCTACCGCGATGGAAGACAAAAAGCACTGTCACTTCACTACACATCGATTTTAATATCTGGGGCTGACTAATTATCCACTCAGCATTATCGTGACAAATGATTAATTGATTATTGGGAAAACGGTGACTCGATGGTGATCTTCCAGTCAGCAGTATTCGTGAGAACCTGATCGAACGGTTATCGGGAAAGCGGTGACTCAATGATGACTGTCAAGGGCGTGGGAGCCTCGTGGCGTAACAAGCTCCTACAATAGAGTACGGTTCTTATTTGATACATTTTTTTGCTATTTGTGGTCGTTCTCAAAAAACTGTCCAACTACAAACGAATTTCTTTTCACTACAAACGAAAACACTGTCATGTCTTCGATTTGAAACAGTTTTCACCTAATTCCAATCAATTTTGAGCTTTTACAAGAAAGTACGGATCTGACTCTACACATTTTTGAGTTTATGTAGGAGCAATTTAATAATTGTCCAACTAAAAACGAATTTCTTTTCACTACAAACGAAAACAATGTCATGTCTTCCATTTGAAATTGTTTTCACCGAAGTCCAATCAATTTTGAGCTCCTACAATAGAGTACAGTTCTTATTTGATACATTTTTTTTGCTATTTGTGGTCGTTCTCAAAAAATTGTCCAACTACAAACGATTTTTTTTTCACTACAAACGAAAACAATGTCATGTCTTCCATTTGAAATAGTTTTTACCGAAGTCCAATCAATTTTGAGCTCCTACAATAGAGTACAGTTCTTATTTGATACATTTTTTTGCTATTTGTGGCCGTTCTCAAAAAACTGTCCAACTACAAACGAATTTCTTTTCACTACAAACGAAAACAATGTCATGTCTTCCATTTGAAATAGTTTTCACAGAAGTCCAATCAGTTTTGAGCTCCTACAATAGAGTACGGTTCTTATTTGATACATGTTTTTGCTATTTGTGGTCGTTCTCAAAAAACTGTCCAACTACAAACGAATTTCTTTTCACTACAAACGAAAACACTGTCATGTCTTCGATTTGAAACAGTTTTCACCTAATTCCAATCAATTTTGAGCTTTTACAAGAAAGTACGGATCTGACTCTACACATTTTTGAGTTTATGTAGGAGCAATTTAAAAATTGTCCAACTACAAACGAATTTCTTTTCACTACAAACGAAAACAATGTCATGCCTTCCATTTGAAATAGTTTTCACCGAAGTCCAATCAATTTTGAGCTCCTACAATAGAGTACGGTTCTTATTTGATACATTTTTTTGCTATTTGTGGTCGTTCTCAAAAAACTGTCCAACTACAAACGAATTTCTTTTCACTACAAACGAAAGCAATGTCGTGTCTTCCATTAGAAATTGTTTTCACCGAAGTCCAATCAGTTTTGAGCTCCTACAATAGAGTACGGTTCTTATTTGATACATTTTTCTGCTATTTGTGGTCGTTCTCAAAAAACTGTCCAACTACAAACGAATTTCTTTTCACTACAAACGAAAACACTGTCATGTCTTCGATTTGAAACAGTTTTCACCGAAGTCCAATAAGTTTTGAGCTCCTACAATAGAGTACGGTTCTTATTTGATACATGTTTTTGCTATTTGTGGTCGTTCTCAAAAAATTGTCCAACTACAAACGATTTTTTTTTCACTACAAACGAAAACAATGTCATGTCTTCCATTTGAAATAGTTTTCACCGAAGTCCAATCATTTTTGAGCTCCTACAACAGAGTACGGTTCTTATTTGATACATTTTTTTGCTATTTGTGGTCGTTCTCAAAAAACTGTCCAACTACAAACGAATTTTTTTTCACTACAAACGAAAACAATGTCATGTCTTCCATTTGAAATAGTTTTTACCGAAGTCCAATCAATTTTGAGCTCCTACAATAGAGTACAGTTCTTATTTGATACATTTTTTTGCTATTTGTGGCCGTTCTCAAAAAACTGTCCAACTACAAACGAATTTCTTTTCACTACAAACGAAAACAATGTCATGTCTTCCATTTGAAATAGTTTTCACCGAAGTCCAATCAGTTTTGAGCTCCTACAACAGAGTACGGTTCTTATTTGATACATTTTTTTGCTATTTGTGGTCGTTCTCAAAAAACTGTCCAACTACAAACGAATTTCTTTTCACTACAAACGAAAGAAATGTCGTGTCTTCCATTAGAAATAGTTTTCACCGAAGTCCAATCAGTTTTGAGCTCCTACAATAGAGTACGGTTCTTATTTGATACATGTTTTTGCTATTTGTGGTCGTTCTCAAAAAATTGTCCAACTACAAACGAATTTCTTTTCACTACAAACGAAAACAATGTCATGTTTTCCATTTGAAATAGTTTTCACCGAAGTCCAATCAGTTTTGAGCTCCTACAACAGAGTACGGTTCTTATTTGATACATTTTTTTGCTTTTTGTGGTCGTTCTCAAAAAACTGTCCAACTACAAACGAATTTCTTTTCACTACAAACGAAAGAAATGTCGTGTCTTCCATTAGAAATAGTTTTCACCTAAGTCCAATCAGTTTTGAGCTCCTACAATAGAGTACGGTTCTTATTTGATACATTTTTTTGCTATTTGTGGTCGTTCTCAAAAAACTGTCCAACTACAAACGAATTTCTTTTCACTACAAACGAAAACACTGTCATGTCTTCGATTTGAAACAGTTTTCACCTAATTCCAATCAATTTTGAGCTTTTACAAGAAAGTACGGATCTGACTCTACACATTTTTGAGTTTATGTAGGAGCAATTTAAAAATTGTCCAACTACAAACGAATTTCTTTTCACTACAAACGAAAACAATGTCATGCCTTCCATTTGAAATTGTTTTCACCGAAGTCCAATCAATTTTGAGCTCCTACAATAGAGTACAGTTCTTATTTGATACATTTTTTTGCTATTTGTGGTCGTTCTCAAAAAACTGTCCAACTACAAACGAATTTCTTTTCACTACAAACGAAAACACTGTCATGTCTTCGATTTGAAACAGTTTTCACCGAAGTCCAATCAGTTTTGAGCTCCTACAATAGAGTACGGTTCTTATTTGATACATTTTTTGCTATTTGTGGTCGTTCGCAAAAAACTGTCCAACTACAAACGAATTTTTTTTTACTAAAAACGAAAACAATGTCATGTCTACCATTAGAAATAGTTTTCACCGAAATCCAATCAATTTTGAGCTTTTACAAGAAAGTACGGATCTGACTCTACACATTTTTGAGTTTATGTAGGAGCAATTTAAAAATTGTCCAACTACAAACGAATTTCTTTTCACTACAAACAAAAACTATGTCATGTCTTCCATTAGAAATAATTTTCACCGAAGTCCAATCAGTTTTGAGCTCCTACAATAGAGTACGGTTCTTATTTGATACATTTTTTTGCTATTTGTGGTCGTTCTCAAAAAACTGTCCAACTACAAACGAATTTCTTTTCACTACAAACGAAAACAATGTCATGCCTTCCATTTGAAATTGTTTTCACCGAAGTCCAATCAATTTTGAGCTCCTACAATAGAGTACAGTTCTTATTTGATACATTTTTTTGCTATTTGTGGCCGTTCTCAAAAAACTGTCCAACTACAAACGAATTTCTTTTCACTACAAACGAAAACAATGTCATGTCTTCCATTTGAAATAGTTTTCACCGAAGTCCAATCAGTTTTGAGCTCCTACAACAGAGTACGGTTCTTATTTGATACATTTTTTTGCTATTTGTGGTCGTTCTCAAAAAACTGTCCAACTACAAACGAATTTCTTTTCACTACAAACGAAAGAAATGTCGTGTCTTCCATTAGAAATAGTTTTCACCGAAGTCCAATCAGTTTTGAGCTCCTACAATAGAGTACGGTTCTTATTTGATACATGTTTTTGCTATTTGTGGTCGTTCTCAAAAAATTGTCCAACTACAAACGAATTTCTTTTCACTACAAACGAAAACAATGTCATGTTTTCCATTTGAAATAGTTTTCACCGAAGTCCAATCAGTTTTGAGCTCCTACAACAGAGTACGGTTCTTATTTGATACATTTTTTTGCTTTTTGTGGTCGTTCTCAAAAAACTGTCCAACTACAAACGAATTTCTTTTCACTACAAACGAAAGAAATGTCGTGTCTTCCATTAGAAATAGTTTTCACCGAAGTCCAATCAGTTTTGAGCTCCTACAATAGAGTACGGTTCTTATTTGATACATTTTTTTGCTATTTGTGGTCGTTCTCAAAAAACTGTCCAACTACAAACGAATTTCTTTTCACTACAAACGAAAACACTGTCATGTCTTCGATTTGAAACAGTTTTCACCTAATTCCAATCAATTTTGAGCTTTTACAAGAAAGTACGGATCTGACTCTACACATTTTTGAGTTTATGTAGGAGCAATTTAAAAATTGTCCAACTACAAACGAATTTCTTTTCACTACAAACGAAAACAATGTCATGCCTTCCATTTGAAATTGTTTTCACCGAAGTCCAATCAATTTTGAGCTCCTACAATAGAGTACAGTTCTTATTTGATACATTTTTTTGCTATTTGTGGTCGTTCTCAAAAAACTGTCCAACTACAAACGAATTTCTTTTCACTACAAACGAAAACACTGTCATGTCTTCGATTTGAAACAGTTTTCACCGAAGTCCAATCAGTTTTGAGCTCCTACAATAGAGTACGGTTCTTATTTGATACATTTTTTGCTATTTGTGGTCGTTCGCAAAAAACTGTCCAACTACAAACGAATTTTTTTTCACTACAAACGAAAACAATGTCATGTCTACCATTAGAAATAGTTTTCACCGAAATCCAATCAATTTTGAGCTTTTACAAGAAAGTACGGATCTGACTCTACACATTTTTGAGTTTATGTAGGAGCAATTTAAAAATTGTCCAACTACAAACGAATTTCTTTTCACTACAAACAAAAACTATGTCATGTCTTCCATTAGAAATAATTTTCACCGAAGTCCAATCAGTTTTGAGCTCCTACAATAGAGTACGGTTCTTATTTGATACATTTTTTTGCTATTTGTGGTCGTTCTCAAAAAACTGTCCAACTACAAACGAATTTCTTTTCACTACAAACGAAAACAATGTCATGCCTTCCATTTGAAATTGTTTTCACCGAAGTCCAATCAATTTTGAGCTCCTACAATAGAGTACAGTTCTTATTTGATACATTTTTTTGCTATTTGTGGTCGTTCTCAAAAAACTGTCCAACTACAAACGAATTTCTTTTCACTACAAACGAAAGCAATGTCGTGTCTTCCATTAGAAATAGTTTTCACCGAAGTCCAATCAGTTTTGAGCTCCTACAATAGAGTACGGTTCTTATTTGATACATTTTTTTGCTATTTGTGGTCGTTCGCAAAAAACTGTCCAACTACAAACGAATTTTTTTTCACTACAAACGAAAACAATGTCATGTCTACCATTAGAAATAGTTTTCACCGAAATCCAATCAATTTTGAGCTTTTACAAGAAAGTACGGATCTGACTACACATTTTTGAGTTTATGTAGGAGCAATTTAAAAATTGTCCAACTACAAACGAATTTCTTTTCACTACAAACAAAAACTATGTCATGTCTTCCATTTGAAATAGTTTTCACCGAAGTCCAATCAGTTTTGAGCTCCTACAATAGAGTACGGTTCTTATTTGATACATTTTTTTGCTATTTGTGGTCGTTCTCAAAAAACTGTCCAACTACAAACGAATTTCTTTTTACTACAAACGAAAACACCGTCATGTTTTCGATTTGAAATAGTTTTTACCGAATTCCAATAAATTTTGAGCTTTTACAAGAGATTACGGATCTGACTCTACACATTTTTGAGTTTATGTAGGAGCAATTTAAAAATGGTGCAACTACAAACGAAAATTGTTTCACGACAAATGTTATTACGCTTTTGTCTTTGCTATTTAATATGGTTTCTGTTGTGTGCTCTGTTGGCTTCGATTTTAAAGAGAGAACAAACAACGTAGTTACTTGTAGAGTTTTTATTCGTCAGGTATTTTAGAAATTTAATATATTTTTGACAGAAAACCTTTTTATTTATGTCTATCACTTAATTGTGTTCCTATTTTGTAAGAAATTTAAAATTTTGTAAGAGCGATCATGCTCATTGGGTTATAAAACTGGTAAACCACCTTTTTAGTAGTAGGTTAAAAAGACTTAAACGGGCTAGTGAGCAATTTAATTGATAGCGATTTTCATTTTTATTTTTTTATTTTTTTTCCACGTAACTACAAACGAAAAAAGTTGAACTACAATCAACTACAAACAATTCTGCACCGTATGCTATGCTTGAAAGTTTGATTTTTGTAAACCGGGTGCTGGCTTTTTTTTGGGCCCCCTATTTTTTTTTTCGCGCAACTACAAACAAAAATCGTTTTACTACAATCAACTACAAACAAAACACTATCAGAAAAAAAATAAAACAAAAAAAAATTCAAGGTCGGTGGCCAAGTTCACATAGGTGAGAACCTCACACAAATCAATCTAGTCCCACAGTAAGCTTGTGTTATGGACACGAGACGACGATAAACATACGTATATAGATAAATACATACATAAATACAAATAACATCCATGACCCAGGCACAAATATTCGAGTTCATCACACAAATATTTGCCCTTGCCGGGATTCGAACCCAGGACCGTCGGCTCAGTAGGCAGTTGTTTAACCACTGCGCCAACCGCGACGTCTTATATTTTTACTAATCTTCGGACAGTTGCTATGCTTTAGAATCTAAACCTTTCTCTTATTAATAAATAAGTAATTTAACCGGTTCTGTTCAGATAAGCACTTGCTGATGCAACAAAGCATTCCAAACACAAGCCAATCTATTAGACATAGAAACGTTTTGTTCCGTGATCATTAATTTCAAAATTACCACACGTTAGCCAGTCCATATATTTTATCTTAGAAACAACCCGGAGATTTCGGGTTTTTTATCATCATCATTTCAGCCCAGGACGTCCACTGCTGAACATAGGCATCCCCCAGTGACTTCCATATCGGTCGGTTGGAAGTGGCCTGCATCCAGCGGCTTCAAGCAACCTTTACCAGGTCGTCTGTCCACCTTGTGGGTGGACGTCCCACGCTGCGCTTGCTGGTGCGTGGCCTCCATTCGAGAACCTTTTTGCCTCATCGGCCGTCAGTTCTACGTGCTCTTCCACTTCAGCTTGCTAATCCGTCTGGCTATATCATCGACTTTTGTTCGTTCACGGATCTCCTCATTTCTGATTTGATCTCGCAAAGAAACACCGAGCATAGCCCTTTCCATAGCGCGCTGTGCAACTTTGTCCTTCTTTATAAGGCCCACAGTAACCTTTAGGCGAGGCAGGTCGTTTTCGTGGAAAGTCAATGTAGTGAAACGTCATGTTAGTTTTACGTCTATTTCGAAGGACGTCTTTTTCTGGGATAGTCATCTTCTTAGTGGGTCTATTTCACAGGACGTCATTTTTTAGGTTAGTCATCTTCTAAGTAGGTCTATGTCGCAGGACGACATTGTCTAGATTAGTCGTCTTCTCAGTAGGTCTACTTCGCAGGATATCATTTTCTACTTTAATCATCTTCTAAGAGGGTTTATTTCGCAGGATGTCATTTTCTAGTTCAGTCATCTTCTACGTGGGTATTTTCTGGGCTAGTCATCGACTAAGTAAATCTATTTCAACGACATTCTCTAGGCTTGTAACTAATCTTATGGTATCTTTTTGTAGTAACCTCTTGTATTTTATCTGTAAAAGTTGTAATTATATTAATAGAGATAAGCAAATACCGTTGAAGTTGTTAAACGTAGATGACCTACTAAGAAATTGACTAGCTAAGAACATGACATCCTTCGAAATTGACAGTAAGCGAAGATGACCTGCTCAGAAGGTGACCAGCTAAGAATATGACGTCCCTCGAAATTGACACGAAACGAAGATGTCCTGCTGAGAACATGAAGTTCCTCGAAATTGACACGAAACGAAGTTGACCTACTAAGAAACTGACTAGATGAGAACATGAAGTCCTTCGAAATTGTCAGGAAGCGAAGATGATCTGCCGAGAAGGTGACGAACCGAGAACATGACCTTGCTTGAAATTGACTCAAAACGAGGATGACCTGCCTCGCCTAAAGGCACAGAGGCCACGTTTCTGTTCCGTATGTCATCACTAGTAACACACATTAGTTGTAGACTTTCGTCTTTAGGCACTGAGGTGATTTGAACGAGAAGATATTGTGTAGTTTCCCGAACGCTGCCCAGCCGAGTTTGGATTCGTCGATTCACCTCCTTCTCAAATTGGACCTACCCAACTGGATGACTTGTCCCAGGTAAACATATTTGTCAACAATTTCGGGTTTTTGTACGAATGATTACGCACTAGGTCGACAGTAAGCTTCAAATCATTCATGCTACAAAAACCCCGCGTACGCTTTGATATCCTTCTGTTAGTACAAAATATTACTCATTGATATATCTTTCCTTCTTGCTCGACTATTTTTCTGAACGATATCAATATAACGAATGGACAAAAGAAAAAGAAACATAATATTACCTTGATATGTAAACATGATACTCGATAAAAACGTGTAAGTATAAGCACTCTAAAAAGACAATAGTCACGGGAAAAGATATTAGTTCTCGTCAAAATTACGTAGCATCGAAAATAGCTTTTACCTACTTCAACAAAATCAATAATTATGATGCATTTTTTTTATTATAATAGTAGAATGTTTGACAAGGGGCTAAAATGAGCCATTATGACACGAAATTATTATTTGGGTGAGCGAACGCAGTGAGCGAGGACAAATACTTATAACCTGAGTGTCATAATGGTTTTTAGCTACGTGCACTGTGCTTTTCACTTCGACTGCGAGAAAATAAAAAATAACCCAGAAATTCAAACTTGAACTGAAACTATGTAACAATCAAAACTTTAGAAATTAAAATTGTTGTATCACCATGCGTAATAATTGTTGTTTTTGTAGATTTAGAACTTAATTTTTTTAACTATGTCATAGCGGGCATAAGCAATTGTAAGATCAGGAAAACGCCTAAGACCATTAGATTTCCTTTTAATTTTCTTAGAAATTATTATCTGGTTTCCATTTAAACCCTAGGGGCTAAAAGTACCGTTTTAGTCCCGCTTCACGAAGCTAAGCTAGCGTACTTATCGAGCAGGAGAAGTGAAAAGAATGCAGTATGAATAGAACGAACATTTAAGTTTAAAACCGACCTAAAAAAATGCAGATTCAGTTTGATTTTATAATTTTAATAACTGTTTTTGTCGTAATGACAGCCTTTTATTTTATTTTATTTTCGTTATCGGGAATAAAAACCTAGACAAAAACAGTTACATAATATGAAAATAAATCTTAAGTTAGGTATAGCCTACATCCTAACACACGCCTTTTCGTTTTCAACTAATGGATAAGACAACAACAGACTGTAGACGCAGTTTCATTGTAGACAAAGCACTAATATTTAAATAAAGTATAAACACACTGTGAAACATGTGAGCATCGAAAGTGGGTTGCATACTTGTTACTCAACCCATAATGTAAATATGCGTGTGAGGATGAAACAAGTTGCCGGATCGCCGAATTTCTCCAAACAAGTTTCTGCGACCTTTATCATCGATTACCTCCTTAAGGTAGGTTCACATGTTCGGCAGTACAAAAGCGGTTTTAGGACATATAATACACTAAAAAAAAAACTATTCTCTTACATGGATATTGTTGCGACATTTATCATTTACTAGCGACGCCCCGGCTTCGCACGGGTATAATGCTGATAATATACCTATGCATGTTTTATACACATAAACCTTCCTCTTGAATCACTCTATCTATCAAAAAAACCGCATCAAAATCCGTTGCGTAGTTTTAAAGATAATAAGCATACATATGGCCCGACAGACAGTCGGCAGGAAGCGACTTTGTTTTATACTATGTAGTGATTTATTTATTCAAATTAATTATACGGCATTATAGTAATTAAACCGAGGCACTGTGAACTACAAAATTACATTAAAAAGAAAAACTAGTTTGATTAAGACGTAACAGCGTGGCTCAGTTGCGTCGTCTGATCTGGCGCAGGATTCGGCAGATTGCCCCGGAATCGCCGAAAGAAAACACCCTTCAGGCAGAAGTCTGCACTGGTGATGGTGTCCTGCAGCGGCCGCGGCACGCGCACCACAAACATTAAATTATCGATTATCTCTTTAAGCTAGGCTGGGTTCACACGAGCGCACGATGATACGCGGTTGCGGCTGCTCGACCGCATGATACATGATTATAACAAAATAGTGTTATCCGATATGACCGAACATAACATCAACGCACAGCCACGCAGAACTAAATACGGAAAGATAAATATTTTATCAGAAGAAAAGAGATATAAGGTGACATATATTTATTGAGGTCCTAGAAGGTGCCTTTCATTCGCCTATTTTTTCATTATCATAGTCTTTAAGTTTCCTATGGCAATTTTTCAATGTCCAATTATCCCTACTGCATTAAAATTACACCAGCAAATAATTATCCCTTGCCATAGGAAACAGATTTTCAATGCAATTTTGTAATAGTATTATATAGAAGACTAGCTGTGCCCCGCGGTGTTACCCGCTCGTCCCACGGGAACACTTTGGGATGAAAAGTATCCTATGTCCTTTCCCGGGTCTCAAAATATCTCCATACCAAATTTCATCTAAATCGGTTCAGCGGTTTAAGCGTGAAGAGGTAACAGACAGACAGACAGACAGACAGACACACTTTCGCATTTATAATATTAGTATGGATTAACTAAGCTAACTTCAATGGGAACATGTATAATTTTTTTGATTTTTTAATGTACCGTACAAGTTAACTGTTTTTGTATCAGAATATAATTGGCTGTTTAATAACGTTACAAAACGAAATATGTGCTCTTTGGATTATGATTCTATCGAGTTCAGATTTCCAATTTAAAAAACCTGTGACGAAAAATTGTGCTGCTATTCTAAATATTACGTGTTGATCTTATAGACATAGACATTGACATCATTTATTGGTAATTGAGTAGGTTAATTCCAAGTCACATCGTTCTTGTGAACCTAGCCTTATTCGATATCGTGACGAACGACCATGCTTAACGGTAACAGTGAAATATCTAGGTTTGGTCTGGCCAATAATAACATAGTTTATTCCTACAATTAATCTGAAGCTAGAAGAACATTAAGAGGATATGACACTGCAAATTTTTCCATACAAATTGAGGTTTCTTTTCGCCTGTTTCCTCCTCTAAAGAAAGAAAGGGAGGAGGAATCCTCTAAAACTTGACCAATGTTTACGAAAATTTATAACCCGTATGGGAAGAAAGTGTTCTATGTCGGTCCGTTTCGATTTTCGCCCTTGTCATTATGAAATTTGTGAACTAGGCTTCTGTTTTTGGCCAAAATTCCGCCGCAAACGACCGCCTAGTACAGTGCGACCAAAAAGAGTAGATATTAAAAAGTGGCAATACTGTCCCCGTTTTATTATATTGATTAGAAAGGGAGGATACCACAGTATTGCCACTTTTGAATTTCTACTCCTTTTGGTCGGACTGTAGGTACACACATTTAATAATCATTTGCGCAGAAATCGAAACGGTTCGGATTATACCATTTTCTCATTGAAGGCAACTTCCCAAATGAGGAGTATCTTTTCTAAAGGGTTTTATTTTGTATGAGTGTCATAGACAAATAAGCCTTTTTGAAAAGACGATACTCAAATATAATAATTATTGTAACTCATTCAGTTGTTATCGGAAATATAATTTCTTCTCATTGTAGCTGGTTAGTTTTTGTGAATCTGTGATTATTTACTTGGGAAAAAACCAACCAAGTGCGAGTCTGACTCGCGCACCGAGGGTTCCGTACAAATACATATCTGGCCGGGTTAAGTTCAGTTTGCACCTAGTATGTACGGCGCCGGATACAAATGAGGTGCAAAGTTAACGCAACCGATCACGTTTGTTGTATGGGAGCCCCCTTAAATATTTATTTTATTATTTTTTAGTATTTGTTGTTATCATCTGTGAAAATTTCAACTAACAATCACGGTTCATGAGATACAGCCTAGTGATGGACGGACAGTCAGACAGACGGACAGAGACCTAGTAATAGGGTCCCGTTTTTACACTTTACCCAGAACCCTAAAAATACATTTTCCTTGTACATTATATACTGTTATTTGAACAGGCCAAAACTAACATCTAAGGCATCCACTTTATAGCGGTCATCTATTGTACCGTCACTTCCTCTCAATGGTCATTCACAGAAGTGAAAGTGGCGGCGAGACGAAAAATACATAGACACGTTTGTATGAAAGAGAAAGCTACTGTCCTATAACACGTACCGTTTCTTTGAGAGGAGTTTCCGTGTAGTGGTAGCGTCAGCAATGATCTTAGAAAATTATACGATTTGCGAATTATTGATTGGTGGACAATTGGACATATTTTTCTATTGTTCGAATCATAAATTCTAATAACATCTCAGTCTTTGCTACGAACCGTAATAATATATATATATATATGTTTAAATTGTTTTCTTTAAATGTATGACGGTCGATAGAATATAATTATATTCTATCGACCGTCATACATTTAAAGAAAACAATTTAAACGTAATATAATATCGCGTAAACTTATTCATTAATTAAAAAAAGAGCTCGAAACGTCAGGAAGGCTTAAAATAATGAATATTCACAATATAATCCGTTTAAATTGTATTGTTTTTAATAAATTTTCGGTAGCCATCATTTTTACTTTTGTCTGAAACAGGTATCTTTTCAGGGTAGTCAGAAAACAAACCTAACCTTACGTACGCTAATGGGGTTTACTTTTAAAATTTGTCAAGTTAATAATATCAGAATTATGGCTAATGATTTTATACCAAACAATACGATATGACAGCCAATGAGATACCAGATATCTCTTAATCTACTAAGGCCGGATTTAACCAAACTTTTATTCTAAGAATTACGGTCACTGACAGATAGTAATGTCAAACTAGAATGGGGTTCTGACTGACATTACTATCCAAGAGTAAGCTATATTTGGAATAAAAGTTTTGTTACAAATATAACGCTTACACAATCTACTCAATGCGATATTTTATGACACATATTTTATACACCTTATGAAATGTCAAAAACGATTTGATAGTGTGAAGTTTCTATGAAAAAAGTCATAAAAATCTGTCAAAACACGTCTTCTTTTTAGTTGTCCAATTAAAAATACTAAAATGTGAAAAAGTTAGTGGTAGTTTATTTGGTTCCGTGTATTTTTACCCGACTACGGCAAAGCCAAAAGGAAGGGTTATAAGTTTAGCAGTCTATGTATGTATATTTATATGTAAGTGTGTTCCACCATAGCGCAAAATCTACTCAACCGATTTTAGTGATCGAGGTGTCTATCAATTTGTTATTACAGTCCGGGTGACATAGGCTACATTTTTAACAGACTTCAATAAAGGAGGACGAATGAGAGCAAAAATTCTACAAAAAATAAATAAAAAATAAACAGATTTCAAAAATTCTTTTTTTGTTGGAAAGTTAACACTTCAGTTAATATTTCTTAGAAATATGGTAAAGATCTGATGATGGAATCCATCAGAAATCGACGGAACAAGTACAATTTCTTTATTATTTTCTGAAGTGATTCAGGTATCTGTTGTCAGAAAGCATAATTTGCCCAAGTGGAACTGATGCAGAAGACCACGAAAGGTGATTGGAACTATATGTTTGTATTAAAGTATGCTCTAGCAGAGCGCTTACACTACTCAACCGATTTTGATCTATAACATGTCCATCGATTTGTTATAACGGTTTACATTGCGTAGGCCATATTTTTAACCGACTTCAAAAAGTGACGGTGTGGTTGAGTATATTGCTTACAATAAAACCGATTTCAGTCATTACTTTCACCCGAATAAGGCAAAGCCTTAGCAAAGTAACTAATACTTTTTTATATTCGTATTTAAACATGTTACATGATTTGATGACGCTTAACGTACTACGAGTAAACCAATTTGATGAAAGAGGTACCAACCGAATAGTAATAATGAAACCAAATACTATTATGATAAGAACATGGAAAACGTAGGAAAACAATCATAAGTAGACTAGCAGCTCCAGACTCAAACGGCAACAAGGAAGCAAATCTTATAAAACTTTGAGTCTACGGAGGCAATGGTGATATAAAATATGGGGGGCTCGGGGGGCGGAGCCCCCCGCCATAAAAACTACAACATTCTAAAACGGCAACTAGGAAACAAATCTTAAAAAACATTTGAGTCTACGCAGGCAATGGTAACATAAAACATGGGAGGCTCGGGGGGCAGAGCCCCCCGACATAAAAAACTACAGCGTTCTAAAACGGCAACAAGGAAGCAAATCTTCTAAAACTTTTGAGTCTACGGAGCGAAAGGTGACATAAAACATGGGGGGCTCAGGGGGCAAAGCCCCACGCCTTAAAAAATATATTTTAAAACGGCAACAAGGAAACAAATCTTAGAAAACTTTTGAGTCTACGGAGGCAATGGCGACATAAAATATGGGGGGCTCAGGGGGCGGAGCTCCCCGCCATAAAAACTACAACATTCTAAAACGGCAACAAGGAAGCAAATCTTAGAAAACTTTTGAGTCTGCGGAGGCAATGGTGACATAAAATATGGGGGGCTCGGGGGGCTTTGCCTTAAAAAGTACAACATTTTAAAACGGCAATAAGGAAATAAAACTTATAAAACTTTTGAGTCTACGCAGGCAATGGTAACAAAAAACATGGGGGCTCGGGGGGCGGACCCCCCGCCATAAAAACTGCAACGTTCTAAAACGCCAACAAGGAAGCAAATCTTAGAAAACTTCTGACTCTATGGAGGCGATGGTGATATAAAATATGGGGGGCTCGGGGGGCAAAGCACCCCACCTTAAAAAGTACAACGTTCTAAAACGCCAACAAGGAAGCAAATCTTATAAAACTTTTGAGTCTACGGAGGCAATGGTAACACAAAACAGGGGAGCTCGGGGCGGCGGAGCCCCCCATCATAAAAATACAAAATTCTTAAACGGCAACAAGGCAGCAAATCTTTTGAAACTTTTGAGTTTACGGAGGCAATGGTGACATGAAACAGGGGGGTTCGCCATAAAAAACTACAATGTTCTAAAACGGCAACAAGAAAGCAGATCTAATGAAACTTTTGAGTTTAGAGAGGCGATGGCGACATAAAATACGGGGGCGGAACCCCCCACCTTATAAAAATACAACGTTCAAAAACGGCAACAAGAAAGCAGATCTTATGGAATTTTCGAGTCTACGGAGGCGACGGCGACGTGGGGGGCGAAAAAAACACAAAATTCTAAAACGGCAACAAGGAAGCAAATCTTATGAAACTTTTGAGTTTACGGAGGTGATGGTGACATAAAACACCGGCTCGGCCGGGCTCGGCTCCATAAAAATTACAACGTTCAGAAACGGCAACCAGTAAGTAAATCTTATGAAACTTTTGGGTCTACGTAGGCGACGTAAAACACGGGGAGCTCGGGGGGCGGAGCCCCTTATAAAAAAGCAACGTTCTAAAACGGCAACAAGAAAGCAGATCTTATGAAAATTTAGAGTTAACGGAGGAGATAAAAGATGGGACGGGTATGGGGGTCGCACCTAGGCTTTTCAGTTAAACTAAGAGATGGGGATAGGGGGAGATGGGCGGTGGAACCCCCGCAATAAAAAGAATACGTTATCCTTAAACGGACACAAAGCAGCAGATCTTATACAGCGACATTTTTTTAACTTGCATATAATGCATATGCATTTATATATTCTTTACTGCATCATATTTATGTAAAAACTGAAAATATTGAAATAAAATAAAAGGTTAAAAAACTTAAAACCCGACTACAGAGAAACGAACTAAAAAGTTAAAAACAAGGTAGAAAAATCGGGTATCATCGCCTTATTCCACAAGACAAGACATTTGACATGTAAAATGTTCTTGTATATTTTTTTCTACAGAAATCTTCTGTGAGTTAAGAACAATAACATTATAATTTAATTCAAATGCCGTAGTCGTGCGTTGTCGACTATAAAAAAAACTGCAACTATACAACGAAATTTCCGTATTTTTAGTTAGATCGCCATCATCATCACTCTTCTTAATATCAATATGATAACGATATGTAGCCGTGTAATAATGCTGTGCGTCCGTTTTATTCTCGACAACTAGACACAGGTAGGTTTTTTTGTTACACAAAATACCATGTTCTTAAAAAAACTAAGAAAACTAAATAAAATAAATTCTACTGCTACGGCTACTATTATTATATACCTAAGCGGTTTAATTCGTATATGATATATGCATGTTTGCTCTTTTACTGTTTGGAGATATGTAAAAGGAAGATTATATCGTAGGTAGTTAATGCCACAACGCACGACTACGGCATTTGAGTTAAATTATTATGTTATTGTTGTTAACTAACAGAAGATTTCAGTAGAAAAAAATATACAAGAACATTTTACATGTCAAATGTCTTGTCTTGTGGAATAAGGCGATGATACTGATTTTTCTACCTTGTTTTTAACTTTTTAGTTCGTTTCTCCGTAGTCGGGTTTTAAGTTTTTAACCTTTTATTTTTTGAATGTATGTTTAGTGGTTTCAATAACAAATAAATTGTTACTATAATCAAATACCGTATTAACTGTCAATTGGATATTACGTCGTCACTGTTAAGAGGCCTTATTCCTTTTAAAATGCTCATTATTTTAGATTTTTTTTTCTCTTTGATCAAACATGTTTCTTAACATAATATTGATGTTGCTACCTAGAACCGGGCTAGTGGGATGTATTGGTATATATTTGAAACCTACAGTTTGAATTTTTCATTGATAATTTTTGTTTAAAAAACTACTCGAAATTGACAAAATTCACGCGGAAAATCAGTTTTTTTTACTTAATTTCGACTGCACGCAATGAAAGCATGAAATAGCTAGCTATGTTACTACCTCGGGGAAAATTATTATTTACTTCAAAAAGTTGGTTGAAATTATCAATATACTTGGCATAATATGAAAAAAAAAGATATAAGGCCTTTTAACTCTAGCTCGAATACAAATAAGTGCACACCACCGCACGTGATGAACGATTAATCTGACAAGCGGTATCGGAGCACATGCACTCATGGGTATTGGAGTTGGTTTGGCAATTTTGTTGCGTGTTTACCCTTGTCAATCCCTTACCACGAAGACTGTAATAACTGTCTGAGCCTTAAACCTTTTGATGCTCATAAAATAAATCACATGGGTCAACCGATTTTTCCTGTTGAACGAAAGAAAGAAAGAAATTGATTAGAGCGCGTAAAATACGACCAAAGGAAATAAATGACCTTAAAAAAAACTAAACTAAAACTATGCCCGAAAGGGTTGCAGCTCAGCATTCGGAAGCTAGCTCTGATCTTCCGGTGGGACCATAGATGGCGCCACGGTGAACTGCGTGCACGAACACGGCGATGTTTTTGAGCGCATTGACAAACTAGTCCTGTCACTGCTGTCAGTGTCAACGTCAGATGACAGAAAAAGTATCACCGTGCATCGCGCAGGCAGCTCTAAAGTTGTTGCTCGTTGCTATGGTGTGGTGGTATCTCCTGGGCCTTTCCTCCTTTTGAAACTTTTTTTGAGGGTTATATTTACCAAAAACTTTGTAGTTGAGACAGTAGCGTATTGATATGTAGACTCCTGAAGATAACAGTAGAATAAATAATCAACACTTATGTTTGAAGTTTTATCTCTATTGTCCCCAGGGTAACCGGACAAAATAACAACAAGAAAACAGTAAAACCATCTGTGTACCCCTTCCTTAAAGTTAAATAAATGGTCTATGTTTGTTTATAAATTCAGTTATTGGAATCGAAAATAGAAGACATTTTCTAAAATGCTCGAGTGAAATTTTATATTTCAGCCGAAAGGTCACTCCTCCACCTCCCTATAAAAATATCTCAACAATAATTGGTAATGCGATCGTCGGCCCTCCTTTCCACGCTACATCAATGGGGAATCATAGAATAAATACGCCTAGAAACGTAGTTTACGCTTGAAAGTGAAGCCAGTTATGGTTAGCCATGGGTTATGTTTCTGCCGTGTGCGCATCTGTCATACATAATGTCAATATCACAAGCAAAACGTCTCTATGACTGGTTCGTCCGCACATATAAAACTAAAAGTGGTTTAATCATGCGGAATGTTGTTATATGAAGACTGGTTCTAGGCGTTTAATACTAAGCTACCTTTACCGTTCATATAATTTTCCTCAATTATTATACTACCCTGTAACTTTTTTTAGGCATAAGGGGGACTTATTTCTGGCGATAAATAAAAATCGAAGATTTTTAAAAAACACCATCCATTCTCCATTAGCGCCAGGTGTTTACTTAGGAGGTCGGTACTAAAGATTTTTTTTAACCAATGTGTGTTGCCAGTGATGGCATACGGCAGTGAGACGTGGTCGCTCACAATGGGCCTCATAAGAAGGCTTAAAATTACTCAAAATTAGACTTAGCTGGGAAGATGCTCGAGTGATCGAATCAGGAGATATGCAGGAGAACCAAGATTATAGACAAAATTGTAATTGCCAAAAAAAACAATTTAACATTGCCAAATATTTATGATTACGTAGTACTGTATTACTACGTGCATAATTGTGACCTTGCGTATAATAAAGGTGCCTTGTTTACTACATCCCCCTAAAATTGTATGCTTATATCTAACAGTTGTTATTTTTTTTTTTCAGTCTAGATAGTCGCCAAACTTGAGTGGCAGTGGACAGGGCACGTAAAACCGGGGGCAGAACGGTTCTTAAGTGGCGACCGCGTAGCGCAAAATGCAGCCCCCCCCAACAAGTTAGACCGACAACCTGGGTAGGATCACAGGAAGCAGTTGGAAGAGGGCGGCGCACGATCGATCGTCGTGGAGAACTTTGGGGGAGGAATTTGTCCAGCAGTGCACGTCTATGGACTGATATGACAATGTTAAGTCAATAATCTTATTTATTTAAATTTTCTGTACCTTACGACGTGTCCCATTCGCCTTTTGCATCACCTACTCAATAAACGATTTTTAGCTTAAACTCCAATACCCAAAGATTATCTGAAAGAGCGCTCTTTAGCGATAAGACCGCCTGTTGTCTACCGTTTTTAATTTGTTTATATGTGATTTCTTGTGTAAATGTTTTATGGTGCAATAAAGCGTACTTGTATTGTATTGTAATCTTGCTTAATTCCAACTGCCATAAAGTAATGCCTATTTAACCAGCTTAGGTGATCAAAGCGCAAAGAAAAAATTGAATGCGGAACCTGGCGGAGGAGACCGGGGTCGAACCCTGTCTGTGTGGGTGAGCCAGCACTGAGCGCTCCCGAGCTTACCCACACAGAGCCAATGTGCATGTACATTACTCACACAAACATGGCTCACCCGCGCTCGTGAGATAAAAGTACTGTACCATGAGTTGACGTGACGCGCAGCGCTACTAGCTAGCGACAACGTAAAAGATTTGTATGGAGAAAAACACAGCGCCCCCAACGGTTACTTTGTAGAACTACAATTCTCCATACAAATCGCTTACGGAGTCGCTAGCGAGTACTGTCACTGTAAACTCATGGTAAAGGTAATGGATTACCAGTCCAACGTGTCAGTGAGACGACAGAATACCTTTCGAATCTTTCTGTATGCTTGGTGTGTTAATAATGTTATTAAAACTATCGTGAGACATCTTTACTAATTATAAAAACGGTATAAACTCACGTAAAAATTGTCAGGAACGACCCGACATGTTTCGAACTCATTTGGAGCTCTTCATCAGGGGTAGCTATCCGTGCTGCTACGCACAACCGTGCCTTGTTGGTTGGTTCGTGAGAAACGCTGTGTACAACGGAAGATACGTGAAGCTATCGAAATTGGACGGCGCCCGAATTTCAACCGAGACGGTGGTTGGGCTCTACCTCCGGCATGGAAACCTGTGATTCCGGCGTTAAAAAACATCTCGCGTTCAGACAATGTCGTTGATACAATAAGTCAAGTGTGCGTGGTATCAGTGGGTAATAGTGAAAATGCAGTGACAGACAGTCCAGTGGTGACAGCGCAAGAGCCCTGCCCTCCCCGCGCCGCGCTATCTGCGCGTGCGCAGAGGGCGGCAAGAAGAGCGATTAAAAGTGCAGTGGGTCGCGAGTCGCGTAGCAGCACGGATAGCTACCCCTGATGAAGAGCTCCAAATGAGTTCGAAACATGTCGGGCTTTGTGTGTTGATTATTGCATTATTTATTTGAGGGAATTTGCACCTAATCGACCTCTATGTGAACACGTACATTTGTAACGCAGGTTACGCATTTAAATGTTTCTTCGTGCAATGATCTCTGTATAGAGGGTGGAACAGATCGAGGGACTTTTAAGCAAACAGGGAATTGTTCAGACTGAGTACTTCATCTTTTTCACCAATGAACTATGTAAATATTACCATCCATTTTTGAGATACAGTTTGTTAAAATTAAATCTGCACGTATCAACCCTAGCTTTTGAACATCGCTTAAGTTAAAGACAGGTGTCAATTTTAAATGTAAATAAAACCTTCAATCAGTAAGGTTGTCACTGATATTAAAATATTTTATTTTGATGACTTTTTTTACTTATAAATCCAGCTTTACAATTATAATAGGTCCATTGTAGATCACTCAGATGACACTATCCTGTCTTTAGAAATGTTCCACCCTGTATATGTATTTATATATTATGCATATCGTCGTCTAGTACCCATAGTACAAGCTTTGTTTAGTTTGGGACTAGGTCGATTTCGATTTGTGAATGATTGTCCCATAATATTTATTTATTTATTTGTCAATGGTTCAATAAAGAATCGTGGTGTTTCCACATTCAAATATTACACACATAGCTTAAGTGAGGTTTAATATTGCGGAGCGTTTTAAAACTGTTTTTATGCGGACCGTACCCTCAAACGTAAGTTTTGTATCTTTGACTGATAGAGAAAGTTTATTCGTGCTTAATTTACTAGTGTACCTGAAATCAACCGTTATGCTATTTTAATGGCATGTGTTTCTATCAAAGGCTTTAAGTAATTACAAATGAGATAAATGTAGCTGTTGTTGGGCTACCAACTATAAAAACCGGCCAAGAGCATGTCGGGCCACGCTCAGTGTAGGGTTCCGTAGTTGCCCATCCCTCACAATAGACGAAAATTACGATATATTTAAATTTCGAGAAAGATTTCAAGCTCTATAAAAAGGTCGTAAACGCCAAAGTTCTGGAAGTTATCGATTAAACGCGCTAGATTGAGCGAAATGTTTTAATACAGTATGGCACTTAACTAATATGTGTAACGTTCGAAGTATAAGGACACCGCGCGGCACTTACGACATTTTAAAGAAAATAATGAATTTTCGCGATAGCTCAAAACCGGCTCGACCGATTTTGTTAAATATAGTTTTCGTTGAACTTACTTATAAGGCCTCATGTTCATGAATTTTTCTATAATTTTTTGACCCGTGGTTGAAAAGTTACAGGAGGGGCGCTATTTTTTTTATTTTCGGAGCGAATATTTACAAAACTGTTGACTTTATCAAAAAAAATTGTTTGGAGACCCCTATTATTTTTAAAATACCTATTCAACGACACCCCACACACTAGTGTTAAAACGAAAAAAAATTCACCCCCACTTTAGGTGTTTCAGAGGTACCCGAAAAAAAAATTTTTTTTTAGTTTTTATATTACCTTTTTGTCGGCGTGATACATACCCATACTCACATTAAATTTCAGCTTTCTAGTACTATTGATCACGGAGCTAAGCCGCGGACGGACATACAGACGGACAGACGGACATGGCGAAACTATAAGGGTTCGTAGTTGACTACGGAACCCTAAAAAATAACAGACCTCACGCTACCATCAAAGATAATTGAAAGTGTGGTTTAGAAACCTGATAGATTTTGACAAATTAGTTTCCTGATAACTAATATAAAATATGTTTTTGTCCGCCCGCCTCCTAAGATGGCAGTAACTGTAACAGAGTATTCATTCCCGAGATTAATTTTTCCATTTCTGGAATAGCGAGCTCATAAAGTTATAGGGAAATTCTCGATCCAAGTCAGCGAAATAATTTGGAAATTTTGTCAAATTTTAGAAAATCTCAAAAAGTTACTGACTGATTTTAGAAATTCAAATTGCACTTTGAAGCCCTTTGATAGACGCACATTTTGACATACAGCTTATTCGTGTACCTCTCATATCTGTAAAAATACAGGAAATGATACAATTTTATAAATCGGTGCACTATATTCGATCTGGAAAACATAAAGATGTTCAATGTTAAAAGAACCTATATTTTTTATTAGTCACGTTTTGATACCTAAAGCACTAGAGGCTTTGTGAGCTGTAGACCTAGTTTGTCTCAAAATGGCTAAGAAATGTTTTTTTTTTACGTTTTAAGCCCCCATTATGTCCACCATTTTGAAACATTTTGAATACTTGAAGTGACAAATAATGTATCGAGTCAGTAGGCGAGAATAGTCGCAAATTGAGATAGCCCAATATCCAATCATCCGGACATATGAAAGAATTTTTGGTCCAGCTGAAATGAAGGTGCTTCGTTCGCTACGCTCGCTCGGTGAATTATAAGTTTGGGGTCTGTATTTTACATGATATTTTTTGACACTTTAATAAGATTTGACAGGAGAAAGTATTAAAAATTGGGCAAGTGCGAGTCCGACTCGCGCATGAAGGGTTTCGTACCATAATCTATAACAAGTTTGTTGTATGGGAGCCCCCCTTAAATATTTTATTTTATTTTATTTTTAGTATTTGTTGTTATAGCGGCAATAGAAATACGTGAAAATGTGAACTGTCTAGCTATCACCGTTCTTGAGATACAGCCTTGTGGCAGACGGACGGACAGCGAAGTCTAAGTAATAGAGTCCCGTTTTTACCCTTTGGGTACGGAACCCTAAAAAGCACAATGTATTGCGAAAATAAAAAGTAGCATTTTTTGCGTGGTGACAATGAAAATGCTACCTCTAGTTGGCAACCGAAAGCAGACCTAAGATGAAACGTATAAAAATTCACGTACAGTGCGAGAGCTGCCAGAATGCGATTCGGGTTTTATACCTGTCTCGCTCGCTCTTATGCGACCCAGATAAGAACCTCTCAGTTTTCTCCCAAACCTGAATTACAACCTGAGAACTCACGTACTGTATAACAATTGAATATAACCAAAGGGCGGACAGTGGAGTAACTTATGTAGGTATGCAGTTTTTGTAGTCATATCCATATTACGTATAATGGTTCGACATGAGTTTGACGTATATTGCATCCACTGTCCGCCCTTTGAATATAACGTAAATTACAATAAACCCAATATGTTTTTACGTACATTTAATAATAACTATTGTAAATAAGTAACTAAATATGGGTGATTCTCCGAGCGTTTTACCCGCGCGGTTCTAACGTCATCCTTTTTCCACGATTATTACCGCAACGGAAGAGCTAGTCGTTTTAATTAATTATGATCTAACTAAGATCACTAGAGTGGCTTCGGGATATAAAACACTCTTCCATTTTAACAATATTAGAAAGTCTGAATTTACTTTGCTTTCAAAATTTTATTAGAGAAAAAACAAAACGAAATAAAAAGTATAATAAAAACTAAACCTTAAGAAACTTATGATGTAATAAAACCTAACTTGAACTATTGGGACCTAAACTATATGTACTTACATATATCCCCTAGGTCGCTACCATTGGGTAGGATGCCCATAAGGCTGGCCGCGTTATCTCGCTGAATGGCAATGCCAATGCCAGCCAGGGTACATAAAATTGTATATCTGAAGTTGCAAATAAAGATTTATTATTATTATTATTTGTATGTCGCACCCTTTCACGGGACAATGGTTTCCCGGACCTTTGGGAGGCGTGCACGGAGCCGAAGCCAACGAGCAGAGGCCCTTTCGACAATTTAATGAAATGTAAGGGGTACACCATGCGGATGCTCCCCCTGCCTGTGTCATGGGACGCACACAGAGACAGCACCCGCAAGATGTAAAAACTATTGTGGTTGTATGGAGTCTAAACATGGTACTAGGCTATTACATGAAATGCGATGGACTAACTACTGGGCTATTGTTTGAGACAGCCGGACGTCTACCAAGAAAAGTGTCTCATAGCAAAAAAAACTGGTAAACGATGACTCGCCTCCCGCTAGATGGGCCCCCATAAAAAGCGACACATAGAGTGGCCTAAGGGCAACACCAGTGCGGAAGGCTAAGGGCGGAGAGGTGTAATACTGGGCTTTAAACCGCAGCCAGCCCTTACGTTTCCACATCCGCCCCCGAGCCGAAACTCTCGCGACTCCACTCTGCCCGGCCGGTTAAGGCAAGACAGAGGCGGAGGCCCCGACCCATCACCCCCCATCAGGACCCCCAGGAGCACTCAGGTCCGTGGGGTCGCTACCCCCCAACAGCTCGCCATAAGCTGCCCTGCGTGACTGATTGCGCTGGTAAAACCAGCGGGCGATGGGGTCGTCACATCCCTACGCCTGTTTATTATTATTATTATTATTATTATTAATGCGTAACTTCCAAGTTCCACGCGGACATAGTCGCGGGCAAAAGCTAGTATTTGCATAAAAATGAGAATGACGTAAAAACGCCTTACATGTGCTGAATATTCATCCATATTATAAAAATATTAGCTAAGTACATGTTTATCTAGCCTTCGGTAATTGTAAGGCTGGCCCATTCCTCGTCCAACGCATTGGCATAGAAGATTGCTTTTTGAGTACTAATAAACTATGTACTTGAAATTTACTGTTTTTAGGGTTCCGTATCTCAATCGGAAAAAACGGGACCCTTATAGGCTCACTTTGTTGTCCGTCCGTCTGTCTGTCAAGACCCTTTATCTCGTGAACGCGTGGAGGTATCGAGTTGAAATTAACACCATACCTATATAAGTCTACGGTTCCTTGAAGCTGTAAAAAATCAAACTTCTACGTTAACGTGAAAAAAAGATACGGCCGTTTATGTCACAAAAAACGTACATTTCGACACTCTCAAGGGAATCAAAATGATAGGGTACTTGCCGATGACCTAGAACCTAGAACTATGAAATTTGGCAAGTAATATCGTCACATACTACAAATACTTATACAAATCTGAAAACTAAATATTTATAATAAACTCATAAAAAATATAGTCCTTTTCAAACATCATATTTGGAGAACTCGGTTGCGTTAAGTTTGCACCTCGTTTGTATGTGGCGCCATACATTTCAGGTGCAAACAACTCAGCCAGGCCTATTAAGATGGGATAAGTGAAAGTTTGTACGGAACCCTCAGTGCACGAGTCAGACTCGCACTTGGCCGGTTTTTTATTTATTTTATACATCGACGGCAAAAAGCGTAAACGCTGTAAACGCCAATGAATTACCTTGTATATACATTTTTGGCATTGCCTTGTATTAGTATATTAAATCG
Organism: Apotomis betuletana; assembly: GCA_932273695.1. Lineage (NCBI taxonomy): Eukaryota > Metazoa > Arthropoda > Insecta > Lepidoptera > Tortricidae > Apotomis > Apotomis betuletana. The sequence continues at coordinate 3,516,340 of OW026303.1, read as the reverse complement.
AGATGTGTTGGAAGATAATTATTATTATTATTATGCATACCATGAGTAGGTACTTGGACTGTTAAACTCACTAATAAGTTTGATCAACTAGATTAAGACTGATATAAATATTTGCCCTTGCCGGGCACGAACCCTGAATTGCCGACTTCGTTGGCAGCTACCATGAAGCCGGCCACATTATCAAAGCACCGCAAATCATCCTAACTACTCACGCAAAATATATTGTAAGAGGCCTTACTCCTTTCAAAATGCTGATTGTTTTACACATTTTTCTCTATGATCAAATATACAATGTCTTAACATAATTATTGATGTTACTACCTAGAACAGGGCTATTGGGATTTATTGGTATATATTTAAAACCTATACAGTTTGAATTTTTCATTGATAATTTTTGTTTCAAAAACTACTCGAAATTGACAAAATTCACGCTGAAAATTAGTTTTTTCAACTTATTTTTAACTGCACGCAATGAAAGCATGAAATAGCTATGTTACTACCTAGATCGGGGAAAATTGTTATTCACTTCAAAAATTTGGTTGAAATTATCAATATATTTGTCATAATATGAATAAAATAAAGGGAATAAGGCATCGTAAGACGTCGAGTGGCGGGAAACCAGCCCTCGATAACCTTAATCATCCTAAGCTAACAGGAACTAAGTATGCAAAAACTAACCATTTTTTGTGTACATACATTGAAATATCCCAAATGTTTGCTGTAAATTGAGCCGCAACCAAAATTGTTTCCTTTATATTATTATACATATTTTAGTCCTATTATATTATATTATATATTAATTGAATTAAATGTCAACATGTTATTTTTTTATGAAGTGATTTTGTTATATAATACTAATAATTAGTACTCACTTATTTACTTTTATCTATGTAGGTATATCCTATTTGCTGATCTGCTTTTTATTCATTGTCTCTTTAATTTTAGATTAAAATGAAATTTGGAAAAGATATATTCTAGGTCCAGAATTAAAACATAATAATTTTCCTTCTACATAATATTATTACAGAAGTAAAAGTAATAAAGTCTGCTAACATAATAAAGCAAATACGGTCGAAAAATTCAATGGCTCGAGCATGGCTTCGGTGGTCTAATTGGTAAGACGCCCGTGCTATAACACTGCCTGCGGGCTCGAACACTGCCTGAAGGATTTATATTAAAATATTCACTTCAATTTATACATGGATAAAGAAATGTAGCGGAAAATAATATAATTAGGACTTAATTAAAGTAAGTATATGAGTAAGGTTTATATAGTTTTGAAGGTGTTTCGAGCATTCCTAAAAAAAATTGCCTACAATTAAGACAGAAATTAAGGTCCAATATAATTTACCTATTTTGTTACCAATTATTTTAGTAATTTTATATCAATGTTATGGATATGTTCGATAATTAAGGTTCTGTTATGCTTATATTTTTCTAATTATACATAATCTGATATCAGTGTATTGGAAATGACATGTAAATAAAATTGGTAACAAAATAGGAAAATTATATTGGACCTTAATTTCTGTCTTAATTGTGGGCGAAATTTTTGAGAAATGTTCTTTTATGACCTTAATATACAGTTAGTTTTTGCTACTTATCGAATGACATTTACGCATCGATTGTTTCAAATATTGGACAACACTGAAACATTTAAAACAATCATATTTAATAAAGCTACCGTTTTATAAGAAAAAGCATTACTTACGACTAATTATGACAATAAAATTACGAGAAACAGTTAAACGCTTTTATAATTACACTAGAATCAAAGTCCAACTCACCAAGCTAAAACTGAAACACACACTTCACTTTTTAAATTTTCGAATTTGGAACACGAACCTCGCGCAGCGTGCGTGCTGCGCCGAGCTCCTCTTACCGACTGCGCGTGCGCCGATGTCAGCACGAAAAATCGAAACTTCCTGCCAGCATCTTTTACTTTCCGAAATCCGCTGAGGTCAATTAAATATAATCATAATATAAAATAAGCATGAGAACGATACCGCTAATTGTATGTATTTAACGCATATTCTAGATAATAGTTTTTGGATTTCTGGCGAAGCGAAAGCTACTTTTTCATTTTTTTTGTAGGTCTACAATAGCCTACGATGAAACGATAGTATTTTTCTCAAACATGCAATGAAATATCGTCCTAACGTGCGTTAAAACAGGCTTCGAAGTGTCAAGTTTCAGGCGGTACAATTCGAGAGAACTGTAAAGGAATTTCATACAAAATTGAAGGCCTAGGCCGGGAAGTAATTTGTTTTTAATTTTAATGTAAACATGGCGTCTGTGTTTATGAACAGCTGTTTTTTTTTCTAGTGGCTTCCCATTCAGCCATCGGACCAACAATATCCGCGTTAATGCCTAGTACACACGAACTGATATTAAGAATACAAATCTGTATGATTCAATGTGTTGATGAATAAATTTAAAATAATGTCTATACGTAAGTCACCAGAGACCACAGACAATAATAAAAATCCTCTGCCGATATTTTATTTATTATAAAAATTAAGATTCTTATTATCAGGTTGTGTATAATGGCCCTAATATTCGAGCACTACACACGTGGACGACTTATTAAAAAAAAATATAGAGGGATTGGAGGGAAAATTAAAAATACTTTTTTTTAAACATGGCGTCTGTGTTCATGAACTGGCTGAACAGCTGAATTATGTTTTTTTGAGTGGTGTATTTTTTTATTTCTTTGCATATGTTTGAGAAAAGCACTATACATGCCTTAGCCGTGAAAAGGGCTTGCCGGCTTTGTATCACTAGACGGCCTCCCTTACGGTCGGCCGTCTATACCTACTCAGCCGGCAAGCCCTTATTTCCCGGCGTCTGCAGTAATGTACATTTTTTCTGGAATCTGACCTAATACTTCGATACAAAAATTGTGCTACCACATTTTATAGGCGTATGTAATCAATAATTGCATATTCAGTATGATATCTATTTAATAATAATGGCGATGCGGTTGGCGCAGCGGTTAGCAGCTTCCTACTGAACTGACGATCCTGGGTTCGAATCCCGGCAAGGGCAAATATTTGTGTGATGAACACGAATATTTGTGCCTGGGTCATGGATGTTATTTGTATTTATGTATGTATTTATCTATATACGTATGTTTATCGTCCTCTAGTGTCCATAACACAAGCCTACTAGAGCTTACTGTGGGACTAGATTGATTTGTGTGTGGTTTTCCGATATTTATTTATTTTTACTATAAATTAATTGGCATAAAAATCACTGGTCAAAATGTGTCTTTGTATTTAGGTCAGGGCCTATGATGGCTGCTTTTATCACGCGATAAATAAGTGACAAAGCATCCGTCACGTTTTGTCAAGATGCGAGTGTGAGTGACAGATGCTTTGTCACTTCCGTGCATGGCGTGAAGAACTTGATAAGTCCAAAATGGCAATTGTTCAGGGCGTCGATTTTAAAGTTTGACATTTTCTCCAAAATCCATTTTCATCTTTAACTCGTGTTTAAAGCTTGATTTATGGATAATTTTCCGCGATCTTTTCATTTACCTTACGTATTCTAGTAAAATCCTCTTATTTTCTGTGATATAGGACTTATCAACATAGGTACCAACGACTTATTAAGTTATTCCCCATACATTAGTGCCCAAATTGGTGAAAATGTTTTTTAATTTAATTCCTATAAATCAGTTTTTCATACTAACTGAAACGTCTAAATTGATTTATAGGTAACTTTTCAATTATTTTACTTATATTGGTAGAAACATTGTATTTTGTGAGATATTAGGCTTATGACATATTCACCGATCGACTTATCAAGTTCACCATCGACTTATCAAGTTATTCCCCATACATTAGTGCCCAAATTGGTGAAAATGTTTTTTAATTTAATCCCTAAAAATCAGTTTTTCTGTATAATTGAAATGTCTAAATTGATTTAAGGGTAATTTTATGCAAACTTTTCAATTATCTTATTTATTTTGGTAGAATCATTGTATTTTGTGAGATATTAGACTTATCAACATATTCACCATAGAATATAGGGTATCAATTAAACAATTCTATCGTTTCTATACAACTGTTTTGTTTATATAAGGCGATTTAAATGGATTATATCGCGTGTGTTCGTTGTTTGAGTCTCCTGACGTTTCGGCAACTATTTTTGATGAGAAAAACACAAATTTTCGGTGCCAAATACGTCAGAAAGGCACAAACAATGAATAAATATGATACAATCCGTTTGAATTGTTTTATTTTAGTCACGAAACCCGAAGAAAATAAAATTAAAAGTTATAAAAACATTGAATAAATTGTAGTAAATGAATCGTCTTTAATTCAGTAATGCAAAAGCACTTATTCTACTGAAAAACTAGATGAATTTATCTTATTTTTAACTGGCAACATCTTTGTTTTTCTGATCCAATAAATAAAACTGGTCGATGGTTGACAAGGTACCGGTAATGTGAATGATACATACGAAGACACTGTTAACTATACCCCATGGACCTTAACACATTGTACTAAGGTTTATATTATGTTCACAAATGTACAGTTATCAGTGTTTTCCTTTGTACCAGAGTACACCTCAGATGTGAGAATAACTTGACAAATCGAAATATACATTTCGATAAATTATGAATAATTAATTATGTCAACTTATTATTTGCTGTGTCCATCAACCTGAAAATGATAAATCGACATATGAATTTACGGTAGTTGTGTATAATGAGATAAAACGATATATTCATTTGTTATCGTTAAAGTGTGCTTGTCTTCATTCTAATATCTTGATTTGTCAAGTTACGAACGCTTTAGAATTCGCTTAGAATTCGTTGATAAGTTGATATGCAATATTTTTTGTGCCTCATCGCGCTGATATCTTGTTTTGTTAAATAAAATCCGCTAAATATCGAGATATCAATATGATGTCACAGGCCATATCTTCAAAAGTATCATAGATATCGAGTTGTCAATTTTTTTCCTACGAAACCTTGGCCGTAGAAAGCCATTACGCCAATAAAAAAAAACGTATAAGTCGAGTTATCAAGTTCTTCACGCCAGGCACGGACTTTATCACGTGATAAACGCAACCATCATAGGCCCTCAGGACAAGGGGCGCAAACTCTTGTCGGATAACAAGACTCGCTTTTGGTCGCTGAGCCGTTAAGTAGTAGCATGTAAGTATGTAGGTATATCGTTATCTAATGCCCAACTAGAGATTACTGTGGGACTTGATTGATTTTAGTGAGGTTGGAAGCAATCTTTCTGCGGTAACGATCCAAATAAAGGACTTCATACTCACAGACATAGTTATATTTATCTATACCTACTACTTATTTTAACAAAATTCTAGTTTTGTATTACTGTTTTTCTACGAGAAGGGTAATTATTTCAGTAAAAATCTTAATAGCGCGATGCAGGATCGTCTTTTGTTTTATATGGGCGCGCGACGCCATTTGTTTTCATAATTTCCTTTGTCCTCTCATCAAGCCGAAACGGCTGGACCAATCTTAACCAAATTCAGTACAGGGATAGCATACCCGTCTACGGTAAAGGAGAAAAATACGCCGAAGAAGTTGCGGGTACCTCTTCTTTATAATGTACTCTGTCTCTTCTTTATAATGTACTATTTAACCCCACAACTCCCCGCTACCTCAAGGAGCGCTTCAGTTATTTGCGTTCTGTTCGCTCTGCACAAAACTTAGTTCTTACTGTTCCCCCTTCATCCTCTAAATTTAATAATGGTTATTTTACATTCCGGGCTACTTTACTGTGGAATTCGCTTCCTCTGGATATAAGGCGTGCCCAATCTCTTGCAACATTTAAAACCCTCGTCAAAAAACACTATTTGTCTCTCCCTTAGTACACTGCAATAATAATCGCTCCTTTAACTTTGTGGCTCATACTGTTTTTGTTTTATTTATTACTTTACAATATATTTATTTATTATGTCTAAGTATTTATGTAAGTATATCTGTATATTTTTATTTATGTACCTATGTTTATTACTTTTGTCTTTTATAGTAGTCGTTCATTTAGTCCTATTATTATTATGCACCACCTACTAATTTCAAACATTAATTTTCAACTACTCCGCTACCTGAAGGTTGTCTGGAAGAGATCGCTATTTAGCGATAAGACCGCCTGTTGTTTACCTCTGCCTGTTATTTTAATGTATCTCATGTTGTGTTGTATATTCCTTTATGTTGGAGGTGTGCAATAAAGAGTATTTGTATTTGTATTTGTATTTGTACCTCCCAGTATATATATATATATATATATCTATCTTTGTCGCATCTTTGTCGCATGATAAATACTAGCATGATAAATACTACCTGTCACTATCCTTTCAGTACTGTGCCAGCAAGACAGCAGAGCTAGCAATCTTGTCGCAAGATTCAGCAACATCTTTCATGCTCGCACGGTATTGAAAGAAAAGTGACAGGCGGTAAATGTCGCACTACAAAAAAATATATGTCTATTTCAGATATAGATCCATATTGTGTTAGTTACAAAGAACTTATTACCTATATGGAGCTAGAGTGGAACAGATCGAGGGACTTATACAAACAGGGAATTGTTCAGACTGAGTACTTCATTTTTCACCAATGAACTAAGTATGTCAATATTTCTATCCATTTTTGAGATACAGTTTGTTAAACATTAGTATAAAAATCTACACATATAAACCCTAGCATCTTTGGAACGTCAATTTAAAATGTAAATAAAACCTTTGTATTAAGTAGGGTTGTCAGGTTGTCACTTATATTAAAATATTTAATTTTAATGACTTTTTTTACCATTAAATCCAGCTTTACAATTATAAGAGGTCGATTGTAGATCACTCAAATGACACTAATCTGTCAGCCCAGTCTTTAGAAATGTTCCGCCCTGTATACAAAACAAAGACAATTACACTGTACTAAAACAGAGAAAACATCCTATTTAGCCTTGCCTGATTGACATTAGGCAATGGCAATACCCAGGTGACAGGTGACCCTCAATCCAGTATTTAGTGAGACGACAATCAAGCCGTTCCGATAATGTCCTTAGGAGGCCGTTGCTGCTGCCTCATACACGGGCAAGCAAATAACAAATTCAAAGAGGTCAGTTTACCCGACGTCCGAAGCATGTACTATCTGACCCGGACAATGAGATCACGGAAACCGTCTAAGCGATGGTCGCCGCGAACTCTCCGAACGGATCCTCAGCGTAATCCCCGCCGGCGGGGAATTACCGCTACTTAGTTTGCGATTTTCTTTATTATAACCCGATTTTCTTTTCCCCTCTCCTCCCGCCTTAAGTCGGACTGATTCGGTTCAGTCTATTCACGACGCAGTCCATGCGCCCAGTGCGACCGCGTCACCCCAACCCAAATTACCCTCCCACAAAGTCCAACTACTGGCAACTACTGGTAGTGAGGGCTAACCAGAGATCAAGTCATGTCTTAAAAAAAAAGCGGGCAAGCAAAGACGCAATTCTTTTTCAAAACAAAGAGTCGCGTGTCTCAGTTATGCTAGAGGTACGTGACGTTAAGTCAAGCGACAAGCGACTGCTGGTTTTGCTAAGTATACGTTAATATTATCTTCGTCAACATAGGATAATTATTAATTAGTTGGATAAACACAGTTTAAGCAGTTGCAGAATGCCCGAGCACTATTTTGAGGTGCAACTACCTAGCTTCCGTTTACTTCTGTCAACTCAGAGTAGATCACAGCCTTAGACAAACTGCATTCATCCATTTGAAGGTCATGCCAATGCACCATAGTAAGTACGAGTAATAGGGATGTTTCAATTTTTGGATGACCATGAAATTATATTTTTTTCGATAGTCCTTGGTGTAAGGATCTTAAAACTTGCAGGTTATTCACTTTTCTTTACCATTGTTTTTCCGAAATCGTTTTTAAAATTGACATTTGACAGCTCTCGTCAGGCGAAGTGGTGCCATTGTGTTGTATCGTTATAAAAAAAAAAAATGCTGAAGGGATCTTTGTATTCGAAACATTAAATAAAAAAATGTTGATGGTTCATCATTCAGTTGCAAAAGATGCCATCTTTAAACTCTTTGAACAAAATATCAACAAAAAGTGATTTTTTTAACTGTTCTCTGGCTGAATTCACAAAAGTCGCTTATGAATTATTATTTTATCCCGTTAATATTTAGGAAGTTGCTGTCACAATAATTTACTGGGGCTAAAAAAAATTAAACGTATTTTTTTATAATTTTTTTGTTATTTCTTTGCATGTGTTTATTTTTTTCTGTACAATATGTATCACGTGTTGGATTAGTCTGTAAGTGACATGTATAGGTATATCGCTTAATAAAAAAAAAATGTTTGTTAAAAGTCATGAAATAGTGTAGGTATATTAAAAAACATTCATACTGCCGCATCTTTTTACTTATTTATATGTATTTGGTGATTGCTGGTCATAGTTGTGTAATAAGCGTCCTTACTCCTTGCAGATCAACAATACCCGTACATAAAACATGTACTTAAAGTCATGTTCAAATGTTTAAGCACCTGTTAGGTAAGTAAGTTCTGCATTTTGCCTGGTGACAATCAAAACTCACTAAAATTTCTGTCACTGCTCTTCAAAACCTCGTATACTGAGATACGAGCTTTGTTTTAAGTACTTATTTGTTTTTTTTTTTTATATAAAAAATATGAGTTTGAGGTGAAATGACAAAACACTTGTCCATTATTTTTTCATGTTCTCCAACATATTATAATGAAACCAGTAATTAATTATCAATTTGCTTGAACACATCTCTCTACAGAAGTTAGAGGGTTTGACCATTTTTCAGTACTTTGAAGGACAATTTTGTCCTAACAGGTTGAATTTGGGCAGCTAAAAAAAATACCTGTCTGCTATTTTATATTACTATATAAATAATAATAATAATAATAATAATAAATTTATTCAAAAAACATATTACAGCTGTGATGACTACGGACTAAACAGACTTATAACTAGACGATAATACTACGCGCCTGAACTAGGATAATCCTGTGTTTCAGGCTGAGAAAAGGACAAACAGTGACAACTTATTCATATGCAAAAATTTAAACACTATTGAATGCTTATGTAAATAGATTAAGAAAATATATACTATGGGTTCCTACGGGAACAACATTTATGCGTCCCTAAAGTAAAAAGTATATAAACTATAATTAAAAATAGTTAAATCACTCACTTAAATACAATTAATAACTTCTCTGTATCGTCATAAGACAGGTTTTGCAGGGCGACCTTAAGTGTTTTCTTACAGATCACGTAAGTAAGCGGGAAAAAATCTAACTTCGCATTAAGTCGGTTATATAGCAGTGGGCCTAGGAATTGAAAAAATCTTGAAGAGAATGCATGTCTGCAATGGATAGTTGGGCAAACAAAGTCTTTACGTCGCTTATTAGTGTAGTCAGGGTTGTAAGGGAGTCTGGAATGTTGTTTTAGGACTGTGTTCAAGATATATAGTTGACGAACTGTCAGAATTTCACATGATTTGTATAAGAGGTTAGTAGGAAAACGAAAAGGACGGAAAGTGGAGACCTTGAGAATTGCTCTTTGTGCTCTTTCTAAATTCAGCAGAGTTGTTTTGGCAGTGCCACCCCAGGTAGTAATGCAGTAACTTAGCAGAGATTGACATAGCGCAAAGTACACTTTTTTGATTAATTGTGAGTCCGCGATAGAACGTAGTTTTTTGAAAATAAATATTAATTTACGGACTCTGCTGCATAAAGCTTCAATATGATATCTAAAGGAAAGAGACTCGTCGATTAGAATTCCTAGGTACTTTAATTTATTAGTTATAGCTATAGATGGACATAGACATTGATCGTCAGAGGGATCCTTACAGTTGTGCGCATACAGGGAATGGTCAGACACAGACGCGGTTGATTTGCGCATGGAAAATCTTATGTAATGTGTTTTTTCTGAGTTCAATGTTAGTAAATGATGCTGAAGCCATTTGTTGACCTCGTTAAAACCACGTTGCGCGTGATCATAAACTTCTTCTGAAGATTTTCCAGAAAAAAGAAGGGCAGTGTCGTCAGCGTATGAAATAATTTTACCATTTTTTATTGTCAAATTACAGAGGTCATTTATATAAATCAGAAATAGGGTAGGACCGATTATACTCCCCTGGGGGATCCCAAAAGAGGTATTTTCACGATCAGAACTCACAAAATTGTCTATTTTTGTGCACTGTGAGCGTCCTTGCAGATAATGTGCAAATAGTTTAAGCTGTGTGCCTCTAATGCCTAATGCTTCGAGCTTGTGCAGAAGGATGGAAATGGAAACCGTGTCAAAAGCTTTAGCAAGGTCCAGGAAGATTCCTATGGTCTGGTTACCCTTATCAAGTTCCTGAACTAAGTGATCAGTCAATTCATGAACAGCGTCGGCAGTTGACAGCTTTGGTCGAAAACCGAACTGGCCTTCTGATAATAACGATTGACTCTCTAAGTATTTTACTAGTCTGTTATTTATAATTTTTTCTAATATTTTGGATGTTGATGGTAATATCGAAATGGGCCTGTAATTGGATACTCGATCTTTATTTCCGGATTTGAAGACGGGAACTACGACGGCTTTTTTGAGGCATTTAGGGAAGATTCCATCAGAAAGACATTTTTGAAAAATAAATGTGAGAGGGGGAACAAATATGTGTCTAAATTGTTTAAGTATTTTGTTTGATATGCCATCCCAGCCAATTGCAGAATCGTTTTTTAGGCCCATAATAATCCGTTCAACCTCTTCCTCATCAGTATTTAGCAACACAAAAGATTTAGATGTATTTTTGTTGGATAAGTAGTTACTGGGCGAGGGTAGTAGCGGCAAGTTGCTCTGGATATTTTCCGCTAGATTTTTTCCTATGTTTACGAAAAATTCATTGGCATGGTTAGCTGATGATAAAGGTGATGTATGTAGTCGTGACAAACTTGAACAAGATTCCCGCTGATTGGTAGTGTACGTAACTTTTTTGATGCACTTCCAGATTTGTTTACTATTTGAACCGGCCCTCTCTAGTTCTTTTTTTTCGTAGTCAGCCTTAACTTTTTTTAGTAAATTGTTGCAGAAATTGCGATATCTTTTGTATGATGTTTGCAATATTAAATTGTCCGGGTTTGATTTAGCCTTTAAATGCAGTTTATCCCTATGTCTCATACAGCGAATAAGACCCGGAGTAATCCACGGTTTAATATTATAATGTTTATTACTTACACGCACGTTTTCAGTGTTATGCAAAATTGCTTGGTGGACTGTTTGAATGAAGTATGTCATACTTGCGTCTGCGTCGGCAGAATTATAAACGAGGCCAAAATCGATGTTGCTTAAATCACGTTCAAGTTTGTTTATATTTAATTTAGAGATTATTTGCGTACGAGTGGTGTCAGGAGGTTTTCGAAATAAGGTCAGTAGGGCTGATTTGTGATCTGTTAATGAGGAGTTAGTAACTATAGCTATAGCGGGGAGATTTGATTTCAGCATGACATGGTCTAAACAGGAGCCGCTCTGGTGAGTAGGAAGCGTGTGCGCGGGGAGCAAGCCATGGAAAGCGCATTGGTTTAAGTAAAAATATAACATTTATAAATCAAATCGGAGTCGGACAGTTGGATACCTTTCCTTGTTAGTGAGTCTTGGTTGTCAATCAGACAATCTATTTACCAAGTCCAAGCATTCTGTTTAACAATTTAAAATAAACTTCCGATGTACTTTAAGTACTTAAGTTTAAGCAATATCGTCAATATTGTGATGGTTATTGTCAATAAAGGTTTCGCACGTTTTCTCGACACTATAAGCTTCGTACTCGTACTTTCTGATCATTCCGAGCCTCAAGCGTAGCTTTCGAACACAAGGAAGTCTCGATCGTGTTCACGTTTCCCGTATAAATTCCCGTATATACAAATGTCACAAATACGTTACAGATACAGACGTTGTTTGCGTTTAAAGCAAACTTACACTAAAGCCTCCGAACTTCGTACACTTATTGGGACGAATACTCGGAACTACATACTTAATTGGGAATATCTATAATGCACTGTTAAATTTATTCAATTGAAAGGAACTTGTACACAGATTTGTGCCATAAAGTTTGTAGATACTATGGTAATCGATCAACGTGTATCTTTATAACCAGACATAGATGTGTTAATGGCAATTACGTCCATTAACTAGGGACATCCTTCCGATAATAAAATTATCGATAACTGAATACTTATTCCGAAATGACATTTCATAGTAGTCCACCGGATAAATAGCAATTAACTAAAATAATTTATGCTGATTTGATTTCTACCCGTCAATGCTACTTATATACTTTTTGGAAATATTAAAATTCAAAATAAAAATCAACTTTAACAACCTTATATTTTTTTAGTATTCCATGGAATAATATACGGTATATTATATTATTCATAATATACGTTATCTCATAGTCATAACATAACTGCTGTCATAAGAAAGTACAACTTATCGGTAAAATTATATCGTTTGGCTCTCCCTATCAAAATTTGATTCGTGCCACCAACACTTCTACGAGTATGTCTGTTTATAACAGACCCAATTATCAAACTAGAAATCATGTAATTAGGTTTCATAGCAGAAAATAAGCAGTTTTTCAAAAGTGCTACCTACGAGGGCGGTTTGATAAGTCAGTGACTTTAAGTAAAAAAAAAAACTTTTTCGTAATCGAACTTTTTTATTCTAATTCTTAACTCTTTGGCTACTGGCTGTTATAATTTTTATCTTATTTTGCGAAAATTAAAAAAGAAATCGAGGCATATGTCAGATGAGAGCGGGAAATTGACGGAAAATGGAGAAAAGTGAATTTCGTGTGCTAATTAAACATTACTTTTTACGTGGCAAAACTATCAAAAAGACTGAAGACCGCTAAAAAACATACTATGGGGAATCTGCTCCATCGCATGGAATGGTACACAAGTGGTTTACAGAATTTCGTTGTAGACGTATCACCACCAATGACGCAGTACGCTCTGGAAGGCCGATTGAAGTGACCACTGATGACATGGTGAATAAAGTCCACGATATTGTTTTGGATGACCGTCGAATGAAGATACGTGAGATAGCCGAGATTTTACACATTTCATCTGAACGAGTTTTTCATATCTTACATTAAATTTTAAGTATGAAAAAACTTTCCGAAAGATGGGTGCCGCGCTTGCTGACAGCCGACCAAAAACGAATTCGCGTAAGAACTTCCGAGCAATGCTTAGCCAAATTGAAACATAATCCTAATGAATTTTTTCGTCGATTCGTGACGGTGGACGAAACATGGATTCACCATTATACGCCAGAGACGAAAAATCAGTCAAAACAGTGGACTTCTGCTAACGAACGGGCTCGAAGAAAGCGAAAACCGTTAATTCGGCTGGAAAGGTAATGGCCACTGTCTTTTGGGACAGCCAAGGGATTATTTATATCGATTACTAGGAGAAAGGTCAATCAATAACTGGCGTTTATTATGCTGCTTTGTTGAAGAAATTTAACGCAGCAGTTGTGAAAAAACGGCCACATCTGTCAAAGAAGAAAATACTGTTTCATCACGACAACGCCCCTGCACACTCGTCGGCAGTCACAACAGCCAAATTAGTAGAATTACGTTATGAAATACTGCCGCACCTACCCTATTCTCCAGATTTGGCACCGTGTGATTTCTTTTTATTCCCAAACATGAAGAAATGGCTTGGCGGGAAAAGATTTTCATCGAATGAGGAAGTCATCGCTGAAACTGAAGCCTAAAAGTATTTTTTCGAGGGGATACAAAAGCTGGAACATCGTTGGACGAAATGTATCGAATTGGAAGGAGATTATGTAGAAAAATAAAATAAAAAAATTTGAAAAAGTTTTTTTTTTTACTAAAAGTCACTGACTTATCAAACCGCCCTCGTACTTGTGCAAAAACAGCTCATCAAATTGAAATGCTTTACCTAAATAAATAAATATTAAGGGACAATCGTACACAAATCGACCTAGTCCCAAACAAAGCACAGCTTGTACTATGGGTACTAGATGACGATATACATAATATATAAATACATATATAGATGACATCCATGACCCAAGCACAAATATTCGAGTTCATCACACAAATATTTGCCCTGGCCGGGATTCGAACCCAGGACCGCCGGCTCAAGAGACCGGGCCTGGCGGCAAAGACCTGGAATCGAACCTGGCACCTCTGGATTACCGGTCTAGCCTGTCCAGCGCTTCGCTTTCCAGTTTTTTCCACCAGGTTATGATTTTCAATTTGATCTTTGTATCAATGGTTTAATATAAAATAATAGTAATGTGTATATTAAAAAATAATGAGACATTACATGTTTCATTTTATAAATTTTGATCTTGTTTCTTTAAACTTAAAGTCTGATTCAGAAAGATACCTTCTCAAGGTCAGTAAAGTAAGCCGTTAGTCTCGTCACGTCCGAATCATCATCCAGCATGTCATTATGACACAGATATACTTATAGACCCAGACACACTGTCGGTAACAGTCCCTCGTTTAGTACCAGTGAGTTTAAAGTGAGCGTACTCGCTAGCGACTGGCGTAAATGATTTGTATAGAGAACTAGCTGTGCCCCGCGGTGTTACCCGCTCATCCCCCGGGAACACTAAATTTATTCGGGATGAAAAGTATCCTATGTCCTTTCCCGGGTCTCAAACTATCTCCATACAAAATTTCATCTAAGTCGCTTCAGCGGTTTAAGCGTGAAGAGGTAACAGACAGACAGACAGACAGACAGACAGACAGACAGACAGACACAGTTTCGCATTTATAATATTAGTATGGATTGCAGTTCTACTAATACTAATTCTGTAGTTCTGCTGTACTACTTGAATTGTAAATTATATATACATTTTTTAATATATGTAATTAGAATTTGACATGTAAAAGAGCTCTTGTAGCCTAATTGCGGAAAAAGTTTTCTTTTTCTTCAAGTTAAATTTCTTTTTCTTCAATTAAAGTTTTCAATTCTCATGAAATTTTGTGAGATATGTGATAATTGTACGTATATTTTTTTGGTTTTAGTTTGGTGAATAATGGGGTTGGAAAACGGTGAAGATATGGGTTTGAAAACGTAAAAAATGACATATTTCAGCTATTTTAAAAATACCAAGGCTCAACAGCTCACAGACGCCCCTAATCATAATTTTCTTCTTGTTTCGCATGCCGCTGGTACTCGGGCAGCAACAGTTACCGAGAATCCTATTGTGGGTATATATCTAGGCTTTAACAAAAATAACGAAATGAAAAACGAAGATTTTACCAGTGAGCCTCTTAATAGGCTAAAACAGTGTCCTGTTTGATATTACGTCTTCCTTATGCTAGTATTCGATCAGGTAGGGTTACCGACAATGGCATCTGGGTCTATACACAATACCGTGCGACACAGATCACCTGTATCTAAGCCTATCGCCACTTGCTATGCAGACAAAAGATAATGAATGGTGAAAGTCGCTTTCGATTCGACGAATGTATGAATAATGTACTGACTGATGAGATGTTTAATCAAAATAGGCTTTCAGGCATCAAGATCTTGAGTGGCGAATACAGTTTGTTAATAAATCGGACATCATCAACCAGAAACCCCCGCGCCTCTTGTCGCGCGACATACCATCGCCCGTCACTCTCTCACAGTTCTGCAAAGAAAGAGATAGGTAATATTTCTCGCGCGAGAAAGAGGCGCGTGTCACAGTTGTGCTAGTGCTGGACGAAGGCCTCCTCGAGGGTCATGCATCGCCCCCGTCTACGTCCCGCCATCCTAACCTGGTTAAGGCCTTTCCCACTCTGCGTCTCTCTGGTCTCCATTCAAGATCCTTTCTGATGCCCATAATAGGTACTACGACCAATGTGGTCCGCTCACCGTTAGTATTTAATATTTGGGTCAATCAACTACTTTCTGCCACTCGTTGCCATGGTGATGTCCCCTGGGTCACTTTTTAGGGTTCCGTACCCAAAGGGTAAAAACGGGACCCTAGTACTGAGACTTCGCTGTCCGTCCGTCTGTCACCAGGCTGTATCTCAAGAACGGTGATAGCTAGACAGTTGAAATTTTCACAAATGATGTATTTCTATTGCCGCTATAACAAAAAATACTAAAAATAAAATAAAATAAATATTTAAGGGGGGCTCCCACACAAAAAACTTGTTTTATGGTACGAAACCCTACATGCGCGAGTCGGACTCACACATGCCCAATTTTTTTAACTATTATTTCCGTGGTTATAATTAACAAAAGCTTTGTAATTTAAGCAGTTATAAGCCCATTCTTATGTAGACTATCTCCTGACAATACCAGTAATATAAATTATCAACACTTTTCTTAGAAGTTTAATCAATATTTTCCCCTGGGTCACGGAACAGCAAGAAAAAGTTGATCCACCCATTTAACAATACTGATTAGTGGTAAAACACTAGGCGACAGTAGGCGTCAAATCAATCGTGCACCGAAAACCAAGGGATATCTTATGAATTACAATGAGATGAGATGAGGAGATTATATTAAAGAACCAGAAGAATGATAAAGAATATCACTAAGTCCGTTGTATCACTTGAAACTTTACGACCGTATTATGCTTAGAAATACGACGCGATTTGCGCAGCATGTTTCGAACTCGTATGGAGCTCTTCATTAGGGACTGCTACCCGGGCACCGTACTGTGACAAAGTTGCCGCGCCGGTGCCCTGATGAAGAACTCCATACGAGTTCGAAACATGTCGGACCGTTCCTGACAATTTTATGTGAGTGTAAACCGCTTAATACAATAATTAAATATGTCTCACGAGACTTAATAAGATTAGCGATTAACGCAGTTTGTAGTACACCTGCCTACTGAGCCGGTGGTCTTGGGTTCGAATCCTGGCCAGGGCAAATATTTGCCATATTACAAACCCAGTAACGGGAATGTCGCTCCGCAAGAGAACCAGTGTGTTGTCCAAGCACAGCACATGGTGGAGGCCTATGATGTCCAGTGGTCGTTTTTAGGGTTCCGTAGTCAACTAGGAACCCTTATAGTTTCGCCATGTCCGTTTCTCCGTCTGTCTGTCTGTCCGTCCGCGGCTTAGCTCCGTGATCATTAGTACTAGAAACTGAAATTTGATATGAGTATGTGTATGTAACACGCCGACAAAACATTAAAATAAAATTTTTTTTTCGGGTACCTACCTCCGGTACACCTGAAGTTGGGGTTTTTTTTTCGTTCCAACACTAGTGTGTGGGTGTCGTTGAATAGGTCTTTTAAAAATAATAGGGGTCTCCAAACATAATTTTTTGATAAAGTCAGCAGTCTTGTAAATATCCGCTCCGAAAATAAAAAAAATTGTGTCCCCCGCTCTAACGTTTCAACCACGAGTCAAAAAATTATGGAAAAATTCATGAAGATGAGGTACTTTCAATGAAAACTATATTGAATAAAATCGGTCGAGCCGTTTTTGAGTTATCGCAAAAAATCATAATTTTCTTTAAAATGACGTAAGTGCCGCGCGATGTCCTTACACTTCGAACGTTATACATATTGGTTAAGTGTCATACTGTATTAAAACATTTCGCTCAATCTACTTCGATAACTTCCAGAAGGTAATAAGTTATTACTGTTACTTTGGCGTTTACGACCTTTTTACAGAGCTTGAAATCTTTCTTGTAATTTAAATGTTTCTCGTAATTTTCATCTATTGTGAAGGATGGGCAACTACGGAACCCTACACTGAGCGTGGCCCGACATGCTCTTGGCCGGTTTTTGGCTTACGATGCTGATGAAACAATCACACTAATAGTATAAAGCCTACCGAGCCGGCGGTCCCGGGTTCGAACCCCGGCCAGGGCAAATATTTGTGTGTTGAACTCGAATATTTGTTCTTGGGTCATGGATGTTATCTATTATGTATTTATATATTATGTATATTGTCGTCTAGTACCCATAGCACAAGCTTTGCTTAGTTTGGGACTAGGTCGATTTGTGTAAGATTGTCCCTTAATATTTATTTATTAAAGGCGAAAGTTTGTGAATGTGTTTATGTATATGTTTGTTACTTCCTCACGCTCAAATGGCTGAACCAATTTTGATAATGAAATAATGAAATAATGAACTTTATTCTGCAAGTAGGCCACAAGGTCACTTTAACATGTCTGAGTCTACCGGCATTTCACAAGAGGAGACCACTGTTGAGAAGAAACGCCGAAAGAAACTCAACAGTCAGTCATTTTTTCTGAATAGTGATAAGTTTTAGTATGCTAAATTAACGCATAGGCTACTTTTTATCCAGAAAAAAAGTAGTGTTCCCGAGGGATGAGCGGGTAACACCGCGTGGCGGCGCAGCTAGTAGGATATAATTATGAAGAAAGGATATGAGGATTATGGTTGGATATATCTGATTGCCTATATGTGAGCGTTTTAAAAAAAATGTTGGAATATAACGCTGGCCATTAAAGTATAAGTTCTTTTTGTTTTTGAAGTGCTGTCTGTTGGCTTTTTGCTCGGTGTGTCAATGGTGTGTTTTTTTAGTGTCATGTTTTTACAAAATCGTAATATACAATATATTCATGTATTTACTGCGCTCTGCTGCTTTTAATTAATAATAAAAATATGTAGTAATATTAGCATACAAAAGTGACAAGGATCCATGAAAAATGCATTGTTATTTTTTTATAACAACAATAAACTATTGATAAAGCGTTTTATTTATTCAAAGCAAACAATGCCCCAGGTTTATTTGTGCTAATATATTATAATAGGTTATTAATCACAAAACGCTTATAGTGAGGTCTATACGCAATAGACATGACATATTTTTTTATTTGAGTGTCTTTCCATACGCACCTTTAAGGTAGGACCACACCGGGCGTAACTAACTACGCGGCAGCGGAGCGATACGACGCGACGCGGTTAAATATTCTTTGTATGAAATTGTATGAGGTAGAGCGCACTACGCGGCAGCGGAACTACGCGGCGCAACATCCAATTCTGTACAAAAATATTCGGTCGCATCGCATCGCGTCGCGTTGCGTAGTTACGCTTACTACGTGAAATGTATTAAGTGGGAAAGTGCCAAAATATGCCTTTTTGTTTGGTGAAATGGTGTATTAATCACTCTAGAAAATGCAATAAAAATATGGTATTAGTTTTCATACCTAAGTAAAGCGATGAACATATTTTTCACGGAACAGATTTTGTATAGGGATGGTGTTATGCCACATGTCTAAATACCATGCGATGTTCGAAAAAAGTAATGCAATTTCACTGGATTTGCAAGTTTTAACACAGTTTTGGAATACGGTGTTACCTTCCTGCAACATTGTTCTGGGCTTCTAATTGTACTTACTTATCGAATCACATTTTAGCAAATGTTACTAATTGTACCTACACTACATACTCAAATAATCTGCTAAAATATAAAGAAAATCATGATTTTAAACAAATTCAACGTTTCTAAAATATTTCTTATAGAAGTTTGCCCAAAAGCAGACAGAAAGTTGGTAGATGACGTTGAAAGTCAGTGAATGTCACTGATGTAAACAAAGAGACAACATAATTATAGCAATGTGTGTTTTTTTTTATAATAATGATATGTGAAAATTGTGTAAGTTGGAAACAGTACTGAATATTCCTCAAATTTCAAGTTATTTTCGCATCATATAGCCAAAACTATCCGCAGTGATGAAAGTAAAATTGTTTTTTCAATACGATTGATTATTTATTTCGGAAGAAAAACAAAGGACTGAGCATTCCGGTAAACAATGTTTTGAATTTGGTTGATGACAAATTGGTACTGACATTTTTGACATAGGCACATTATTGCCATATGAAAGTTGTGTGCAGCGCTCCCGGGGCAAAACCCCAACTCAACTTATTAGGCTATAATTATTACAACAAAGTATCAATACTTATATGTACGTACAGCAGCTACATAGAGCCACCATAAATAATAACCATTAACAGTAACTCATTGGAAACAACAAGAATTCTGAAAGTACAATAGATGAACTCGTATTATCGAAATTTACTCGTTCATCTATTGCTTACTTTACAGCCTCTACAACAATGTAGTATTAAAATTAAGCAAAGATGGCAATAAATTGCATATAACGCAATAAATTGCATGTAACGATTCACCAATAATGGGTTTTCACTGTCACCGCGACATTATCTTTGACAAAATGTCATGCGCTAAGTAGAAACACAGCAGGCCATTCTGAATTTGACGAATCACATTTATTTTGTCACGCGTAATTGAAAATATTTCACTGGCGTTTTGACTATTGTGCCCGTATTGATTGTAAAGTATGAAGCCACCCTCATACCACTCAACCCTTTTCACCTTTCACCTTGAGTAAGGCTCCGCAACGGTAAAAACGGTGTCCCTTTGTTTCATAGAAATTTAATTTCGTCGACAATTTTACCCTGAAGTCGTTTTTCATAATTCTCGAAAATAATAGTTATTTGTTATGCAAGGCTGCAAAGTTGTTATTTGGCGCGAGTGTTGAAATTGAAAGCTGAGCGAGCGAAGGAATCTAAGATTGAACCATGAGCGAAGCGAATGGTTCAAAGATAGATTCCTGAGCGTAGCGAAGCTTTCAAGACACGAGAAGCTAAATAATTTTGCAGCCATGCGGAACACACAATTTTTCACCTCACTACAGCGAGGAAAATGGAAGTTCAAGAAAAACAATTAAAACATAAAAATAATCATATTTAATTTTGCCTTCTATTTAACACATCAAATTTAAAACATTAACACACTCAAATCCAAACCGTATAAATACGAGAGAAACACACATTTTAAAAATATGGCCGTAATTTGTATTATCGTCGTGTATATTTTATCGTTGAGTTTTTCTTAAGCACTGTTATATTATATTTGTATTTGAAACTACTTGACAACTTCGTTGGATGTGGGAGAATGGCATTCTGGGAAGGATTATTTGGCCACTCGGAAGTATTTTCCATAACACTTGCTTTGGAAGTTATTGGACGATGGGATCTGAACAAGATTATTTTGGCTTTATCTTCTTTAAAAACGCCAATAGTTTTGGTAAATTACTTATCGTCTCCAAATATTTATAACAAATCCTTTTTCGTTTTAATGCAGGCTTTTAGCATTGAATAAATACTCCAAATTGGGCTTAACTTTCTTGTTTTCCATATTTCTATAAAGTAAGACAACAGTATTTATGTATTCTCCACAGAACCAATTTACGTTATTTACGTGAATTGTGAAAACTAAAACTTCCAACTTTTTAATTATTATTTTTTTCTCGGGTGCGTTCAGAAATTACAATCTTATGTTCCAACTTTTATAACAAATAAATATTAAAATTTGTGATGTATTTAATATATTTACTAGTCAAAATATGTAAATGAAACTGAAATACTTACTATTAATATATATAAACATATTCAACAAAAAATAAAGTGTAGAAAAAATAAAAACTGGAAAATCTGTAACCACAAACCAGGTTTCTGGACGTGATATTGTAGGTGTATTTTTTTTTAAAAGAAGTATTCAGACGTACATAGGATTTTAGCGGGCCAGACCAGATCGCCCTTTATTAGCGTGCGTTGATTGGTTATTCGAAGATTTATCGACTGATGAAATCAGTCACGCGTTGAAGGAGTCTTAAATATAAAAAAGTTACATGCACCACAGAGAATCAAAATCGTCGTGTTCGAAATTCAAATGACTTTTGCACGCTAGCGGATAAAATAGACTTTTGCACGCAGATTTCGCCTTATAAACGGAGGTTTTCCGAGCGAGTGAGGTGAAAATATAATTGTATTGATTATGTCAAAGGCAAACATAATCCCCTAAATAAACACCTCTTTAATTTAGGTTTACAGACAACCCCTTATGCAGAGCATGCATGGAGGTAAAAGAAATCACCAGACAATATATCCTATTGGACCGCAAACAGCTATTAGCATACAGGATAAAGTACAGGTATCCAAGTACCCTACACGTAGCTATTTACAAGCAATATAAATGAATGAAAATGAATGGAAACATTTATTTCAGGCAACTGTGGCCCATATGGATACGAGTACATACCTTTAAACTAACATAGGTACATATCAAATACAAAATACATATATATGTATATATATGTAAGTACAATAATTAAGTAAACGCGCCGTAAACATGTCGACTAAACGCTTTGTTGACATAGTTTTACGCCCAAAATGCAAAAATCATAAAAAGTTGAGTATCATTCTTTTAATACGACGATTTGGCATCTTTAATTCCTTTTTACCACTATTTCGGAAAATCGCCAGCGCAACTAACTGATTAAATTAAATTTGTGTCTTAGATGTATTCATCAGGTTAGTATAACAATTCTAAATTGTTTACCGCATGAATAAAAAAGGCAGAAACAAAATTTTAAAATCTAATCAAAAGTAAATATTCAACACCTTACTAGAAAAATTAAATAATTCAACCATTTTTGAATACTAGACTAATTTACCGCATGAATAAAAAAACCAAAAAAATAATATTCAACAACACCTTAGGACCCTTAGGTACTAGACAAATTAAATTATTCAACCATTTTTGAATACCAGACTTTCACCACTTCGGTCAAATCTATCGATAATCTAAATAATAAAAAAAAAAAAATTGTGGTAGACATTTTTTGGTATAGTCCTTGCTGTAATTATGCAGTACTTTAATTTTTCTTTACTAAGGCTTTCCACAATATTTATTTGATTTAAAAATTTAACAGTTCGCAATATTATTAGCTGAACCGATCTTTGCCTTCAAAACCCATTTCATACACCAAACACATCATTGCTATAATAATAATGACTCTAGAAGGTCACATAAAACTTTTTTTCTTTAGCGTAGTCGGGTAAAAAATATCCTATAACCATCTTTGGAGGTCCAGCTATCCCTGTACCAAAATTGGTTAAAACCATCCGTCAGGGGACAAAAAAAAATTACCAACAGATGGTGATGTACGGCTGAATCCCAGCAAGGACAAAATGTTTGTGTAATGAACTTGAATATTGAATACATGGATGTTATCTATATATTAATTTTTATATTACTAGCTGTGCCCCGCGGTGTTACCCGCTCATTCCACGGGAACACTAAATTTATTCGGGATGAAAAGTATCCTATTTCCTTTCCCGGGTCTCAAACTATCTCCATACCAAATTTCATCTAAGTCGGTTCAGCGGTTTAAGCGTGAAGAGGTAACAGACAGACAGACACACGTTCGCATTTATAATATTAGTATGGATGTATATCGTCGTCTAGTACCCATAGTACAAGCATTGCTTGGTTTGGGATTAGGTCGATGTGTGTCAGATTGTTTACTTAATATTTATTTATGTATGAACTAGCTTTTGCCCGCGACTTCGTACGCGTAGAACTCGTTAATTGATATTGACAATTAAAAAAAATAAAAATGTTCTAGGCTATTGGGTGAAAGTGACGGTAAGTCAATGCAAAACATACTTTTTGAATCTTTTTGGAGTTATCCGAGGCTATGTCCCATTTGTTTCAAAAAGTTATGCTTAGAAATTACTCGAGATGTACGGTCGATAATCAACTGACAAAGAAGGTATGGTTCTATTCACCAAACAAGTTTGTCATATTATGAGTCAATTGCCCCTCATTACTACTTTTCTTAATACTACTTAATACTACTTTTAACGTTTGCCCCTGTGATTTATTAATAGTCATAGAAAATGGTACTTTTAATGGAAACTGTAGACGTTTAAAATTAAATGGTAAATTATTCGGTATAATTGGAATACATGGTATAAATACACTTTGACCCCTGGTTTCTCCCTTTAAAATCGAGCGCTTCACAATGTACCTACTTCCCTAATTCAGTGATTCTCAATCTAGTGCCGTTGCATAATTTGGGTATGAAGTTCAAGGGTGTGGTATGACACCCCGGATAGTTCCAAACGGTTCAAAAATTCAACGGGCGAACATCGAGACAGCCTCGACGGAGTTATAATTTTTTGTTTTCGTATTAGTTATCTTGTTCAAGTTTTTTTTTGTTGATTTTGAAAACGATATAATTTTTTGGTGCCAATATGGTTCCTTCACACAGCCAATTTTCGTCATGAACATTTTGTTCTAAATCAGGAAAAGCTTGAGCTATAAGCTAATCTTCCGATTTCACAATATGACGACAGCCATTAATAAATACAATCATACCTTCTTCGTTAGTTTCTAACCGACCGTCAGCTATCTATCTTGCATCACTGGTTTGACATATCTTGCCAGGATGGGTGTGTCACGTTTATCAAATCTAATGTCATTGTTTAAATTTGTCAAATTTTATTTATTTCATTCTTGAAATTACACGATTACTAAAATTTTGCAGATACGTGTTCCCATATCAGAATTTGTTGTTTTTTTTCAAAGAATAGTTTTGTATGCGTTTTGTATAGGTCTACCGTTCCCCCCGACGGGTTTATTAATATAGATTAATTAGTTTACCTCAAATCGATGACATGTAGGTTGCTGCACGCTGCCTGCTGTAGCAAATAACCAGAATAGACATGTTGACTGATGTTGAATTCTACAGCGTACTATAGTTATTTGAATAAAATTAGCTAAATATATCAGGAAACAAAGAAACATATCCAGAAAATAAACCTTTTTGGAAATATGTGATTTCAAAGGTACGCAAATTTTATGATATATTTTTTAATCCAAAAGAAATTTTGAAAATGTTTTCAGAATCCTCATAATTTTACAAAACAATAATTGTATGACAACCATGAACTTAAACGCATTTCACTTTTCACAGTAAAAATGGCAAATTTCTTAATTTCTCTATACAATTATTGGTACCTATACCGGACTGTGACGTCACTAGCCTGGAAGCCATTTGTATGGAACGTTTTTACCGCTACGTAGGAATGTTGAACTTTGACGGTCATTTCTGACTTTTGGAGCAGTTTAAGTGCAGTCAGACATTTGACCCATATAGACATTTGATCACAATAAAAAAGTTGAGTACTGTTAATTTTTACTTGTGTTTCGTTTACCAATAAAAAATAGAATCGATTGACATAAGTACTCAAAAAAAAAAATAGTCAACATGTATAATTGCTCTCCTTACAAAGTTTTGTCCCGTTTTTTGTCCCTAAAAGGGATAACATTTGACATAAATTATAGCCTATGTCCTATTCTGATACAATAACTGGAAAGTTTCATAAAAAATAATTCCGGTAGTTTCTGAGATTGAGTGGAACGTACATCCAAACTTTCACGTTTACATTATTATTAGGATTATTAGGAAGGATTCACGTTTATAATATTATTAGGATTAGGATTATAAACAATTAATAGGTATAATAATGATGTATTTATCAATATTATTTTCTGTTTCAACAATCAAAGTGTACGTACATGTCTTGTTGTACGTACATGTCTTGGTGGCATCGCGTCTTTGTTTTGCAAAAACGCGCTGTCAGAATAATTACAACGACTCCAGTTAGGGCACCGGCGAAACAATTGTTTATTGACACGAACATTCTCACACTACCTTCACAGTACATTCTTAATATTGCGAAACATGTACACAACAATAAACACACATTTAACACGAGTAAACTCACTCGCACCCGACTAGGTAGCAAGGAACGCCTGCTGCCAGTCAGCCACAGGCTGACCAAATCCTCCAAGACTATGCATGTCGTGGGTCCCAAAATATACAATGCATTGCCAGACACAATTAAAACGTTCGAAGGCACTAATTTATTTTGTATCAAACTGAAGGAATGGCTAGTCGGTCAAGCTTTTTATAATATGGACGAATTTTATAACATGCATGACAGTTAAAACTACCATAAATTTAATAAATACCTATTGTAATAAATTAATAATGTAATTGTTAAATGTATTAAAATAATCATTTAATAGCTATAAGATTTTTGACGTGTAAATATTGAAATTTTTATCAATAAATGAGTATGAGTATGAGTTCACTAATCCCGCACCATGAATGTTTCTGTTCGGCCTTATGGTTAACTTTTAGAGACTGCCTCATGGCATCACTATTGGCCAAACTGGGACTGTCTGACAAAACAGATTGTAGAATGTTAGGCGAGGAGGCAGAGACAATGAAGCACATACTATGTGGATGTCATGTCCTCGCCAGACTTAGAATGAAGGAAGTCGATATTGGTTACCCAGAACCGAAGGAATTCCAGGCACTACCGACTGGTTCCATCATCCGATATATGGAGGTTTGGAACAATCCTTTGAGTAGGTGTAACAAAGGGTAACTACACAAAATATCCCACTATTAAATAAATAATTAAATATCAGACAACCTCACACAAATCAATCTAGCCCCAAATTAGAAAATATTCGAGTTCATCACACAAATATTAGCCCTGGCCAGGATTTGAATCAGGTCTCTACAAACTGTGCCAACCGAGTCGTCAAACTATTATAAGATAAGTCCGCAATTTTTTAGTTTTTATAATGTGCAAAAAAGTTTAAATAAATAAAACGTTAATCTGAAACCAGCCATGTAAGTGGCACAATATTTAATTTATGTGTGTATTCACTCTGCGCACAATGATGAAGTAGTGAAAGTGAACATTCTCTAAGAACCTTTCTTTGTGCAAAAATATGGCACTTGTTTTTAATGTTTTGTTATTCCACTGAGGCTAGCCAGTGATGCGTTTATGAAAGCACGTGCATCTGTTGTTTATATCAACGACGGGGATGGCGCAGTGGTTAAGCAAACTGTCTACTGAGCCGACGGTCCTGGGTTCGAATCCCGGCAAGGGCAAATATTTGTATGATGAACTCGAATATGTGTGCCTGGGTCATGGATGTTATTTGTATTTAAAAGGCCTTATTCCTCTAAAAAAAAATGTTTCTCCTATAATGACAAATTTATTGATAATTTCAACCAACTTTTTTAAGTCAACAATACTTATCCCCGAGTTCTAGGGAGTAACATAGCTATTTCATACTTTCATTGCGGGCAGTTGTAAATAAGTTGAAAAAACTAATTTTCGGCGTGAATTTTGTCACTTTCCGTAGTTTTTGAAACAAAATTATCAATGAAAAAATCAAACTGTAGGTTTCAAATATATACCAATAAATCTCAATAGCCCTGTTCTAGGTAGTAACATCAACAATATATTAAGAAACATGTTTAATCATAGAGTTTTTTTTTTTAAATAATCAGCATTTTAAAAGGGATAAGGCTCTTAAGTATGTATTTATCTATACATATAAGTATGTTTATTGTCGTCTGGTGTTCATACCACAAGCCTACTAGAGCTTACTATGGGACTAGATTGATTTGTGTTAGAATGTCTGATAGTTATTTTACTATTATATTATAATTTTATAGCATAGAAATACAGAACTTAAAAAAAGGTTACCCATACAAACATGTTAGAAGGGGATATGGATTAGAAGCTACCTTCACCCATATGTTTAAAAAGTATTTATAAGTCAACCCATTCGCAGACAAGTACTCTTTATTGCACACCTCACTACATACTCAAGAGCATTACAACGCAAAAAATTACAATTAGCGGTAAACAACTGGCCGTTTTATCGCTTAAGCTTCTCTTTCAGACAACCTTTGGGTAGTGGAGAACTTGAACATTTATTTTGTAATTAGACGGCGCAAAAAAGGAAAAAAATATAATTACACGAAAAAAATATATATACACAAAATACCTAAACAAAAAACCGGTAAAGTGCGAGTCGGACTCGCGCACCGAGGGTTCCGTACAAACACTTTCCATCCTTCTATTTTTAGTATTTGTTGTTATAGCGGCAATAGAAATACATCATCTGTGAAAATTTCAATTGTCTAGCTATCACCGTTCTTGAGATACAGCCTGGTGACAGACGGACAGACGGACGGACAGCGAAGTCTCAGTAATAGGGTCCCGTTTTTCCCCTTGGGGTACGGAACCCTAAAAAAACAGTGAATAAATATTTCACCTTACACCCATTGAATGTAGTGAAATGGCCAAGCCACATATTTTGACTCAGTAGTCAGAGTGAAATTTTTTTTTTTCACTCATTTCGTATGGTGCTGACATAACCTCTCGACAAAACAGTTAGAAAATAATACGGAATGTTAAAGCAGTAAAATGCGATGCCCTAGTGCATAAGAAATGCATTTGAATAATCTTTTCTAAGATTTACAGAGGTTGCTTACAAAAACTTTTTTTATACCTAACGCACAATAAATAAATTTCAGACAACCTCACACAAATCAACCTAGTCCCAAATTAAGCTCAAGAAGGCTTGTGTTATGGGTACTAGGCGACGATATACATACTTATATATATAAATAAATACTTAAATACATAGAACATCCATGACCCAGGCACAAATATTCGTGTTCATCACACAAATATTTGCCCTTGCCGGGATTCGAACCCGGGACCGTCGGCTCAGTAGGCAGTTGCCTACCCAAGTTGAGTACCCCATAGTACTCAATACTCTGATTACAAAAAATCACGCACTTGAATGTTATTGGGCTACAATCTTAACAAAATTTTAGAAACTGAATGGGATTGAAATGGTCTGTGTTGGACCGTTTTGATTGTTGCGCAAATTATTTTAGAATTTGTGTACTAATTAGGCGTCCGTTTTCGGCGGAAATAATGCACAAATTGTATAATAACAAGAGCTATAAGTTTCTGTAAAAAATTACATTTTAGTGACAAGCTTTTATAGCCGACTGTACTTTTCTTTGGATATCCATCAAATGCTCATTGAGACGATTCTAAAGAGCTCAAACTCGGTAGGATAGCTTTTTCTATTATAGAGTTCCTATGGCCACCTTCCGGCTCCATCATCAGATCAGCCCCATGGTACCATATTATTGTATTGTCATCAAAGCTATTGGAAAATTTCTGCTCAATCGGTTGACGATATCTGCTTCAAAATTGAGTTACAAGATTCCACCCGAACAAACATACTTATTGCAAGTTAAAAATAAAGATCCAGATGTTCGTTATTTTGTAACGAATTAAGTTAATTGAGTAATAATTAAAATATACTAAACAATTAACAAATAAATCGTGTGTTCGATTCCCTCTTGGACTTCAGTGGATTGCATACTTAATTGTTTTGTGTATCTATGTACTTATACTAATATTGTAGATTTTAGAGAGGAAGATAAAACACTCCTTGTTAATTTTAATAAATTCCTTTAACGTTTTCTTTTAAAATGTTGAATGTCAAAGACTGCATTATTGCCCGCGCCCACTTTCACTACAAGTTGGCGTTTTCGTTTCTTTTTAACCTCAATAACTAGTCACATTTCAAACTATACAACTATCTCATCGACTCTCAATTCTAAAACGTTCTAATTGACACGCATTCACACTTTTCTACGTCATTCTACTCTACACTCCGTATGTTGTGTTTATCAACTCAAACAAGGATTCAATTATAAATATTGTCAAAACATGCTACTTAAAACTAGTACAGGTATTAAACAATTACAGCACATAAGAAACCATGGGTCGTGGCAGAGAAAAGGCGCTGACTCAGCATAACGAAGCAACGAGCCACTTCGCTGGTATTCTGCCAGGACCTTACGGATATTTTTATTTATTTATTTTATTTTATTTATCTATTACAAAAGATACATATCATTTACAGACTAGTCCAATGCGCGATATTATGACCATTAAGTCAAACCACATGTCAAAGGAAAATAAAAATAAAACTAGCGAGAAGTACAATATTAATGAACACAGCGTAACAAAATAAATAGGAACTAACACGAATATAAATGGTCTAGTTGAACCCTCGTGCGTCTTCGTGCCTCTAACTAGAGGCGCATTAGCGAGAAGATATACGTTACGGATATAATTATATCCCACCAAAAACATTTCATGTAAAATTGGCTGCCAAGACTCACATGCTCATAACGCTTTCGCTGTAAAAAAGTGGTCAGATCCCTCGAAAAGCCAAGCCCCTAAGCCCTGAGTTTACTAATCCTACACCTTGGCTTCAAAAGTATGGCTTGGCCGTTTCATAGAGTAACGTAAATAAGTCCACAGAACCGTCTGGCCCATACGGTATCAAGAAATTAAGTTTATGTCTTCATGATAAAATATATTAAACTTAATTCCTTACCATATAGGCCGGACAGTCCGTTAAACTTATTTACGGTACTTTATGAAACGGCCAAGCCATACTTTTGAAGCCAAGGTGTAGGATTAGTAAACTCAGGGCTTAGGGGCTTGGCTTTTCGAGGGATCTGACCACTTTTTTACAGCGAAAGCGTTATGAGCATGTGAGTCTTGGCAGCCAATTTTACATGAAATGTTTTTGGTGGGATCTCATTTCTTTTTGTAAGGTAATTTTTAATTTATATGTTTTTTTTTATGCTGAAGTGTTTCTAAGTAAGTATAATATAATTATAGTATAGTATAGTATAATAATTGTGTATTTAAGAAATACTTACGTTTAGCCCCATATATATATATATATATTATATACACTTTTATCCCCCATTATGGAAAGCCCATACAAACTTTCATCCCCTTATTTTAAGGGTGGGGGGTGATTTTCTAAAAATCCTAGAATGTGTATTTTATTTATAACAATGAGCCCAATAGGTATAAATTTTCAGACCTCTAGTATCAAAATTTGCGAAAGTCTCATACAAACTTTCATCCCCTAGTTTAAGGGGTTGGGGGGTAAAAGTTCCAAGTTTCAGAATTATTCTATTGTTTGTGTACTAAACCTAGCTTACATACCAAATTTCAGCTTTCTAGGTCATCGGGAAGTACCCCAGAGGTTTTGATACATAAGTGAGTGAGTGGCAAAATCGGCGTATTTTAGGTACCAATAAAACCTAAAGTATAAAAGCTAGATCAATGAAATTTAGTATATTTCATATGTTCCCTAACTGCATCTTAACCTGTGAATTTGGGCGCTCTGGTGTTAACTGGGACGAAACTATGAGGGTTTGAAAATGAGACGAAACGGTTCGAGAAAAGGTAGGTAGTGCCCCGCCTCTTTTTTTTTCGTCTTGGCGGGGGCACTACCGTGCCCCCAGATTACGGACATAAAGATATTTTGTGTCTATACACTACAATTTTGATTATACAGGTTGTTGTTTTTGATTAACGTTGATAGAATATTCCTTAACTCGATGAAGTTCTGATGACTCGTTCTGAATAAAAAGTTTCTAAGGTTCACACCTTTACCATTTATAATAAATTATGTTTTCAAATATATAATGATCGTACGCTTTAACTCTTCAATTTCAATGAGATAGAGGTACCTCTAGCCGTTGAAATAGAAATCCTTGGTTGTATTGAATAAAATTTTATGCTACATATTTTAACCCTCGACAAAAAAAGAGGGGTGCTATAAGTTTAAAATGTGTATTTGTGTATGTGTGTCCGTCTGTGGCATCGTAGCAAATGGAGGGACCCAATTTGAGTGCGGATTTTTAATCAAAAGACTTTTCCGTCGAGATGGTTCTTAGGTAGGTATGTTTCGTGAGAATAGGACCAGTAGTTTCCAAGATAGTCAGCTTTAATTGGAACAAGTGACAAGATCTCAGCCAATATTAAAGCTAAAGATGTCATATCTTGTAGTATGTTCAGTTTCAGTAGCATTTTCTATTATTCTATATCACTCTTTGAATGTGGGTCTCATGATGACCTATGACGGGGGCATTTTAAATTTTTAATTCAGGTACAATTTGTTAATCCACCAAGCATTCAGTCAAAGTTAATATAAATCAACAAAAACGCCGATCAATGATTTTGTCTCATGTTCCAGGAGACAAGAGAAAAAAATCTTAGAACAAAATATTCATACCTCATAATTGTTATTGCTATTATCAGAAGATAGTTTGAATAGGCTTGTAACTATTGCGATTACGCTCGAAAATCGTTGTTGAAAGTGTCCCAAGATACGTCACTATGGCAAATAGGGCGGATCGCTCAATGTATGAAAACATTTTTTTTTCAAGGTTTCTCAAAACGATGGGTGCGATTTTGATGTCTCTTGTGGGGCCTTTACTTAGAAAAATGATGAAAAAAATATCAAGTACCTCCACAAAGTGATTGGAAGTAATGAAAAATATATTTAAATTAAAAATAAAAGGTGTTTTGGAACCTAACTATTTAGTACTATATTGGTCATATATTATTGTGGATTGTTATTATTTACTTTTTATTAGTTTTTCATAAAATTAGACCTATTTTCATTCATAATACCTGTAGCGTTATTACAAATATCGATGAGGTTACATAGCCACTCAATTGCTTCGAATTTTGAGTTGGACTCTATTTATGTAATAAAATAAGAGCGGTGACAGGTAGCCGTAGTTACCAAAAGCAATCTAGTGGATAGCAAGTTATTTTGAGCGTTTTTTAGCTTCAGGTGCTAAAATCGTTAGTTTTTTTATGGATTCGTTTGGAGGCACTTCTCATTATTTAATATTTTTTTGAATGTTTTTTACGTCATTTGAACCCTATATATAGAGCACCAAATCCGCACCCATCGTTACAGGATTTCTTAGGTTTGGAAAAATGATCCGCCCTACTTTGACAACGCTCTACAGATAAAGGTTAATTGACCCAAAAACATAATATTCTCTTTAATTTGAAAGTACACTAAACCTGCCTACTAATTTATGAAAAACGCCTGGCACATATTCAAGCTCAAGAGTTCTTGAGGAAAGTTGCTCCGAATTTCCCGCCAGGCGCTAATACTTAATTCTCGAAGACCCTTTCACGGAATTTCAATAAGCTTTGCGCTTACGAAGTTAAATTACAGTTTGTAAGGATATAAATTATGTCAAAAAAGTTAAAACTTAGTGTGAATTTGATGAATTCTCACGTCATAGCTTTATGTAAGGCTATAAGTGTGAATAACGTATCAACATAATTATATTTCTTTAAGGTTATGAACGTAAAAATGTTTGATATTTCAATAATAACAATAAAAAAAATAGCACAGTGAATTATTGAAAGTTTACATAAGTACGGTATAGGGTTTGATGTTCTTTAACCCTCTTTCTCGCAATGTTAAGTATACTCAACGCCCAAAACAAAAAAATCCTGCCAAGTTGTTTTCGATTATATTCACAAGTTATAGTTATAAAATAATTCCTTATTTCCAAACGAATCTTTACCGACTATGTTTATTGCCCGGGCGCACATATTTTGTCAATTCGCGGCAAAATGGCGCCGAAAGAACCGATGACTGTGGGAAGTAAGGTAAGTAAATATTTATCTTCCTAATATCGATTAAATAGATTTTTAAGGGTATGGGCTTTGAGTTTTAGTATATTTCTAACAAATTGGGTGTAAGACTTGAACGTTATTTTGGTTCGGAATATGACTGTTGGGTATTCTCAACATTGCGAAATTTTGAGAGACGCACCTAGTTACTTCACTGCATGTTGAGCATTCTCAACATTATCCATCTATGCGCAATATACACTCTGCTTGAATTGTTGAGCATTTTCAACATTGCGAAGTTAAGGTTATATAAATGATAAAGGGTACAGGATAATATATTTTCCGTATGTATATGCCAAAAGTGGTTTTTGTGCCATATATTGCATGTTTATTTATTGATATGTTGCCTGGATGTGGTGCGTGCTCCATGGTAAAATAAAATGAGATCGTATCAGCAAAATAATGTCATTCGTGCTGCCAATAATTGCAGAATCTTCAGACAGCAGCAATCATTCTGACGAATAAATTGAGGCTAACCAAAATATTAACACTCAGAACCTATCTGATTCTGATCCAAACTCTAAACCGCAATCCATACCATCTTTTCTAGAAATACTAAATTTGTTAGAGAGCTCAGACGATGAACCTTGACCAGCACATACTGCTGTGTTAGATGCGGAGTTGGATAATGCACCCCCAACCCCTGTAATTCGAGAATTCGTTCAAACAAGCCCGCAATCGCAATTACCAGCACTTAATGTTTCATCCATACTATCGCCATATACACCACCTCCGGTGATACAATATCATCGTGAGACAAGCACCGCACCGGTCGCAGATATTATGCCTTAAAACTTGGTCCCTTTTCATTTTCATTCTCAGTACCTAATTAATGTAGGTAAGGTGAGTCGGGGCTATTGTAGCTATGGGGTTATTGTATCTTATTACCATTATAATGGTCTGTGACCATTATAATGGTCTGTGTATATATAGGATACACAGATCAATGGTATATATACACAATCCTATATATACACAGACCATTTTAAGGGTCACAGACCATTATAATGGTAAGAAGATACAATAACCCCATAGCTACAATAGCCCCGACTCACTTATAGCCTGAATTATGAAAACCAACCTATTACTAATGTCTTTAGTCTGTGCTATTACTGTGCCTGAAATTTAATGCCTACAATTTAACTGACAATTACCACTGTGACTGTGCGCTAAAAATCTTACTAATCTTACTAATATTATAAATGCGAAAGTGTGTCTGTCTGTCTGTCTGTCTGTTACCTCTTCACGCTTAAACCGACTGAGATGAAATTTGGTAGTTTGAGACCCGGGAAAGGACATAGGATACTTTTCATCCCGAATAAATTTAGTGTTCCCGTGGGATGAGCGGGTAACACCGCGGGGCACAGCTAGTATTTGATATGAGCCATCTGTCAAAGGATTATTATGTCACACACGTTTCAAGGCAAAGGTTGCAAAAGACGGAAAACTGATGTTTGAGCAATTGTCTCAATTACAAATTGCATCATGTAGCCGGTAAAGCGGACAAAACGGGTTGCATCACGACCAAGGCGAGTAAGACCGTGATGACCACGTCCGCTGTCGAGGGTATCTAACCGACCGAGCGACCGAAGCGAGGGATGCAACTCTGTTTCAATTCGCCAAAATTTCTTATGTACATACATAAGCGGCTTTTTTCGCCTACAGGTCGCGTTTCTCAGCCGATTCTCATGAAATTTTGTGCGCATGTTCGATAAGTGGGTATCGATTTTTTGTCGATTATGTAAGTTTTTCAAAATGAAAAAATAAATAAACAAACTCGCGAAATCTACAGCTCACAGAGATTGTTTAAAATCGTATGAACGGGTGTGTAATGAAGAGCTGAATAGGTTTCTAGGCGTTTTTATTCTTATCTATACTAAAACGGAACCCTCATAAGATCACTTTGTTGTCCGTCCGTCCGTCCGTCATGAGACCCCTTAACTCGGGTAAGCGTGGAGGTATCGCGTCGAAATTAAAACCACATACTCTAGTCAACAGACTCTTGAAGTTGTAAAAAAAATGAAACTTTTAAGTTCTGGTATAAAAAGATACGGATGTTTATGCCGGAAAATACGTATATGTATTTCGACGTGATTTCGACACTCTCAAAGGAATCAAACTTTGTAGGGTATTTCCGTTGACCAAGATTTTATACTAGAAGTATACGGAAAATCTAAAAAGTATACATTTGTAATTAAATCATAATTAATCATCGAAGTTATGCAACGGTATAAATTTGTACGCAACCCTCGATGAGCGAGACCATCTTTCTTTTTATAATACTTACTATTTAAAAAAATACACCAAGTGCGAGTGGGATTCGCGCACGAAGGGTTCCGTACAATTATCTGTAAGTTTGTTGTATGGGAGCCTTTGAGTATTTGTTGTTATAGCGGCAATAGAAATACATCATCTGTGAAAATTTCAACTGTCTAGCTATCACCGTTTTTGTGATACAGGTAAAAATGGGGGTCTTGATTTTTCCCTACATCTCTATTGAGCCCTGATCATAATTCCCTTGACCTTGTTCCAGTTATTTGGTTTCCTCGCGGCATGTTTTCTTCCTCAACTCTTCCCTATCACTCATCATCTTGTCGTTTACTTCCTTCTTATTCATAATATTTCACACACACCATAAGTATCTCTTTTGAGTATTTTTTTACATAATTATAGATTTTTTACGCTGTAAATTTTTGCCTACTTAGTACGCGCGAATTGGCAATGAAACAGAGAAACAAACGACTTTTTACAACTATAAAAACCCTACGTCCTTGATGTTGAATTGCACTTCATTTAAAATGGCAACTTGCCTCGTGTTGACAAGATTTAAAATTACTTCGACATTGTTTGGTGTGACTAAATGGGTTAGTGGACGACCTGAGAAATGTTCAGTACAGTGTTACTTTGGTGTTATTGGAATCAGCACTCGTTTACGGTGTCAAAGTGTTTAATCAAGTGATAATGTTTTGTTTTGTTTTTAATTTGTTCATTTTTTATTGACCAAGGTCTAGTTATGTTAACAGTCTTTAATGTAATTAAATCGGATCTCTGAAATACATTGCCGATTTTTTTTAATGTAGGTAAGTAATACAATTTTTACTTATGTAAATACTAGTTGCGCCGCGCGGTGTTACCCGCTCATCCTAAGGGAACACTACATTTTTTCGGGATGAAAATTCGCCTATGTGTTAATCAGGGCGGTCAGCTACATTCATACTAAAATTTATCAAAATTTGTTCAGCCACTTGAGCGTGAGGAAGTAACAAACATAGAGATAAATACACTCACAAACTTTCGCCTTTATAATAATATTATTGTGATGTATTTAATTTAGTACGATATACTGTTTTAAATCTTAATTTAGTATTTTATATCAGCTTTTATACATACATTTTCTTATTTGAATTTGATTGCATTTATTGTGCACATTTTAAGCTTTTTAATCTTAAATTTTTAATCCAATTTATTTTGTCCTCGTGTGTACAACGTTTTAAATAGTACGCATGTCCATTATGGGTTTTTGAAAATGGAATAACATGCCTGAAATCACTACATATACGTAGTATAATTCAAAGTCGCTTCCTGCTGTCTGTCTGTCCATATTATGCTTTGATCTTTGAAACTATATACGCAACGGATTTTGATGCGATTTTTTTAATAGATAGAGTGATTCAAGAGGAAAGTTTATATGTATAACTCATGCATAATTTAACAGCATTGCACCCGAAGCCGAGAGGGGTCGCTAGTAAACAATATTATATTATATTCTATTCTATTCTAAACAGCTCTGAGTTCAAGTCAATGTAAAAAAAAAAAGTTAGTGCGTTAGTGCGGACGCTAGGGGTCACTCTCGTTAGTGGGAAGGTCCATTGAAGCCTCGATGGCAAGTTCCCCTTTCATCGATAGGCGCAACATTTATTTGACGACGCGGTTGGCGCAGTTTGCAGACACCTGCCTACTGAACCGGCGGTCCCGGGTTCGAATCCCGGCCGGGGCAATTATTTGTGTGATGAACTAGAATATTTGTTCTTGGGTCATGGATGTTATCTATATATGTTTTTGTATATTATGTATATCGTGGTCTAGTATCCATAGTACAAGCTTTGCTTAGTCTGGGACTAGGACGATTTGTGTATGATTGTCCCATAACATTTATTTAAAAAAAAAATATTTTGTCATTTATGCGGCCGCGGCTGTCGTTCTTGTATCGGGCTATTCGGCCATTTTCGTAAGTGCCGCACTTTATTAAACACTACTTAACTTCATGTTATTAATGTAAAAGTCCAAAATGATGGTGAAATACTTAAAGTATACTTTATATTCAGTGTGAAGGTACTGTTTTACTGTTTTACAAACACCTCTTTCTCGTGTTTATTAAACTTCAACTTTCGCGAAATAAAAACATTAAGGTATAGGTAACCACACCCCAGCGAGAGTTTACGGTAAAGACGGTACGGAAACGGCACGTCACTGCATAAACGCACCTTCACCGTTTTTGAGCAGCGGTGTGGTCGCACCTTAACATTTACATTCAACTCCGTAGTAATAGTACGTTACATAGCTAGGGCGGTGAATTCGCAAAAGTCCCAGACCGCAGGTGTTTTCGCGGTTTGGGACTTTCTAGTTGCATCAAATTGCTTGTGGCGTTTTCGGAGGAAAAATCAACTTAAAAATAATAACTAAACGGCGGCAAAGCAAGAATTCAGTTTTGATATATTATAGCGGCTAATAAAACTTATCTGTACTTACTTATTTTGTTTGCTTGCACCATTTTTAGAACAGCACTATATTTTGTCTCAGCCAGAAGGGCAATTGCTGGCGTAGTATTAAATTAAAGACGCTCAAGATCGTCCGTTTGAAACTAATACTCAACCAGCAATTTCCTACTTCCCTCTCTTCGACAATAATGTAAAGCCTGGCGAGAAATATATGAGGATGCGCCATATTGCGGAAATTCACTGGAACTAATTTCTTACACTGGTAATGATTTTATGATGGTTTGTCAACTATGTCAATGTCATTCGTGGTAGTTTTTTTTTAATATAAATATTTAAAAATACTCAAAGAAAATGCCCAAAACCATTCACAGTGGTGAACGTAATATTATAAATAAAGTGTACACGTGTTTACTACACGAAAAACTGTCAGGAAAAGAGTGCATTCGATTAAATAATATACCGAGATTACCTACCATAGGGACATGACAGGTATTTAAAGATATGACATTATAGTGCGGTTGCGATTGGTTGCAAAATTGTTGCCATATAAATCTTATAAATAGCGCCCTCTTTACAATCCTCATATATTTCTGGTCAGGCTGTACACTGTATTCCTATGTAGATAGTAAAACGAATTAATTAGAAATGAAACTGTGTCAATAGCGTGCCCTATGTTAATGTTTGATTTTTAATTATCTACGAAGCTTCACGACGAGGTTGAATGATTTATTTCTGCGATGACCTTAAACTGTTGCATCAAGCTAATTGCAATTGAGACACCGCATTATATAGGTATATACGTAGCCATCTTCCGCAGATGGAATAAAAAAATGGAAATAGAAAAGTCTAAAAACAATATTATCTCCGAAATTAATCACGGTAGGTGCACGAAAAAAAATGCAAACGGTAGGGAATCATACGCAGTTTCATGTGAATTAATCAAAATGTTTGTAAGTAGACACAGAGAGAGAGTAGAGTGTTTGTTCTTGAGCAATAAAATGAAATATAAATTTCATGACCCAGATATGAGCAACTTGGATGATTTCTAAAAACAAATCTACATGACCTATCGATGTGGGAGTTTTAGTCTGATATTCGTAATGGTAAAATGTATCGTATTTTTGAAAAAAAAAAACGCAAAAACGGGGTCTTTTAAAAGACCGTGGAACAGAGCTATTGAGATTTATTGGTATCTATTTGAGACCTACAGTTTGAAAAATGAAAAATGATTTATTTCTTTTCTAAGTAGTACCTACATATTTTTTTTGTTTTTTTTTTTATATTTTAGGTTCACCAACAATTGTTTACACCAATACAATGTATTAAATTCTATGCTAGGTACACAATCATTTAAAGGTAAACACCGCATGCAAATTATTGGGGAAAAAAAACTTACCAAAAATAAATCTTAACTTAGAATTACTTATATTATACTACACACCATAGTCACAAAACAACAAACACTTCAGGAATACATGCATTTTTACATGTGCTGGTGTCCCCTTTTTAGGTACAACCCGGTTACAATATCTGTGGACCTGGCGTCGATGGCTTTACATTGCAGCGAGGTCCGTAGATATTGTAACCGGGTTATAAAAATAATACCTGTGGTAAGGGGCACCGCTCTTTCATATGGAGGTAACAATTTATACAGTTGTGTTAGGAGAAAAGAGTTAAGATAAGGTTATAGGTTAAAAGGAGATCCTATAAGG
This sequence comes from Apotomis betuletana, assembly GCA_932273695.1. Taxonomy (NCBI): domain Eukaryota; kingdom Metazoa; phylum Arthropoda; class Insecta; order Lepidoptera; family Tortricidae; genus Apotomis; species Apotomis betuletana. The sequence goes on along the minus strand of OW026303.1, from coordinate 3,476,674 downwards.
AGAACATTATTATGGCGCAAGTCCTACTTCTGGACCCCTTAGGATCCCCTAGGCTCGGGCATTATGGGCCTGTAGGGGTACGATGATGGTGGTGGTTTAATGGGTGGTGGTGGGCGTGTAACACGAATATCAGGATCCCTAGTTGAAAACGTAAACAACTTTAATTGAAAATTCAAAACACCTCTGACACAAGTAGCTGCTCGTCATGAGACCTTCATTCAATGAGTGATATAGAAAATGCTTAAAACTAAACATGTTACAAAATTTTAAATTCTTAGCTTCAATATTGGCTGAGATATTGTCACTTGTTTCAATTAAAGCTGAATATCTTGGAAACTACTTTCAATGAGTGACATAGAAAATGCTTAAAACTAAACATGTTACAAAATTTTAAATTCTTAGCTTCAATATTGGCTGAGATATTGTCACTTGTTTCAATTAAAGCTGAATATCTTGGAAACTACTTTCAATGAGTGACATAGAAAATGCTTAAAACTAAACATGTTACAAAATTTAAATTCTTGGCTTCAATATTGGCTGAGATCTTGACACCTGTTTCAATTAAAGCTGAATATCTTGGAAACTACTTTCAATGAGTGACGTAGAAAATGCTTAAAACTAAACATGTTACAAAATTTTAAATTATTAGCTGCTGCTTCAATATTGGCTGAGATCTTGACACCTGTTTCAATTAAAGCTGAATATCTTGGAAACTACTTTCAATGAGTGATATAGAAAATGCTTAAAACTAAACATGTTACAAAATTTTAAATTCTTAGCTTCAATATTGGGTGAGATCTTGACACCTGTTTCAATTAAAGCTGAATATCTTGGTAACTACTGGTCCTATCTCAACCAAACAGCTAAAAACCATCTTGACGGACAAGCCTTTCGATTCCTCAGAGCCACTGAGTACAATATGGTTGGAGTTTTCCTTACTCAAAATCTAATCAAAATGGAAGCGAGAATATAAATCCCAAGGCATTCGAATTCCGTCCCTTTCCGTAGCTTTCGCTTTTATATTTAATATGATTTTCTTTCCTTATACCGCGTTAAGAAGTGTGTTATTACGGCTAAGCCTAATACGATCCGATTCAGAAGCTCAAGATGTATGGGATTCGCGGTTCCATAATACGATCACTGACGGCTTAGAAATTCTTCGTGATGATACTTTTTACCACCCTTCAAAGGATTTTCTTTATGTAGTATTATAGTTCATTATCGCCCTTGGTTTGTCTAAAGTTTTACGTTATGCCTTGGGCTGAAAGCGTGATTTTCTCCTCGCGTAGCGGGAGGGTAAGTGGGATTTTCTGCCTGCTAATAACACATATAAGAACACTAAACTCAACATGCCAGTCAACTGGTTTAAAATAAAATGGTTTTAGAGTTAACAATTACATAGGTACTGAAGGATATATAAAGGGACAATCTTACATAATAAATATTTTTTTTTTTATAAATCTCAGATAACCTCACAAATCGATCTAGTCCCAAATTAAGCTCATAGTACGAGAGCTCACGACCAAAACCATGTCTCATAGCAATACGGCAAAAACCCTATAAAATCGTTAGATTGTATGATTCTGAACCCGACTAGGTGTGTAGTAACGGTCGAAAGTGTAGCAACTGCGTGGGAGGCCATTTCTGCTGTGTCAAAAAAAAAGACAGTCGGTATTATAGCAATACGTCTGATAGTGAAAATGTACATAGATTTTATAATTGTATTACGAAAAAGTTTGTTTTCAGACATTTTGCGCGTAGCATATAGCCTGAGCGCATTTTTGAAAATGTCAACAAATTTAGCCGAACTGTATCATAGCAATACGGATAATTTTTTTTTTCAACTTTTCGTATTGCTGCCATGATTACCAAAAACCTGTTTTCAGACACTTTAAGTGTAGCATATACTCCCAAAAACGAAAATAACGTTTCGGAGTCGCCTGGCCGACGCCTCTGTTAAAGGTTTTTTTTAAATTTACAGCCTTCATAGATATTCAAGAATCTCCCTTGTCTATTATGTATATGTACTTTGACAGATGACAGATGTCATTACTTATTTCTTTTGTAAAAGTTACTCAAGTGTGCTTTAAATAAAACCAAAACTATCAAATCAATCAGTATTTAATTTCAACAGCCTCAGCGCTTGTTACGTTACTATTATACAGCTCACTCGCCAGCTGCTCCAAACGTTGGAACCATGGTATAATAATATACTCCGCCAGGTATTCCATTCCGAGACTCGCGAACCACGTGACTGATACAAGCCTACGTCATCATGCTGTTCACAGATTCTCAAACTTTAAAATGTGGGAGAATTTTAACAAACGGTGAAAAATATTTAAACGGCATTAATTTTAAGTTATTCATGTAGAAACATAGGTAGTACGATAAAACAAATCTAATATATTAAATCAAAATTTTATTTATCTATACAAGAGAAACTTTTGAAAAACGAATCCACATCTAATCAATAAACGGTATTCGACACTTTAAGCTATTTTCGTTTTAATTTCTTCTGGAGTTGATACTAACGATTTTTTTTATTTAATTATTTTAGTCTTATGTAACTATGTCCTCGTTGTGACTAAGCAAAGCAAAGTATTTTCTAATAAGCATTTCTATTTGAGGGTATGTTTTTGACGTGCTTGTGTACAATATGCCGACGCGGTTGGCTCACTTTTTAAAGCACTTGCCTACTGAGCCGGCGGTCCTGGGTTCGAATCCCAGCCAGGCCAAGTATTTGTGTGATGAACTCGAATATTTGTGCTTGGGTCATGGATGTTATCTATATATGTATTTATATATTATGTCTATCGTGTCGTCGTATCTATATCCCAGTTTCCTTTTGTGCGATTTATTTCAGTCCTTCAACTTCAATGTTACGGTTTCGGGTAAATTCTTTGTTAATTATCATCTAATAAATTCAGGGTCGCAACGTATTCATTGGTTTGTAACAGAAAATTCAAGATGCCTCAATACGATTTTTAAATGATATCTGAGTATCGAAAAGTTGTCTGATAGAGAAGGTGCTGCACTTAATTTGTCTGATATAAATTTTTTGCACATGTGGACAACTTATTTTATCATGTCCAACAATTTTCAGACATATTGCTATGATACCGATCGGTAAAATTTGTTAACATTTTCAAAACGGTCTCAAAATTTAATGCGTTCACATTTCCGTCTGAAAATTGTTTTGTTCGCATCAAATAACCAAAATTTACTAATAAAAAAGATTTTCAGACGTATTGCTATGAGACATTTTTTTTGTCTCATTTTTAATTTTTTTAAGTGATTTTACCGGTTTGCGCTACACCACTAACGTCTGAAAAATATGTTTCCGGTATCTCAGAACTATCATTCAACTACAGTCTGCAAATCAGACATATTGCTATGATGCAGTTCGGTAAAATTCTTTGACAATTTTGAAAATTCGGTCAGATCAAACGCTACGCGGAAAATGTCTGATATTGGTATTTTCGAGTTCAGGATAATCGTATCTATCGATTTGATGCGGTTTTGGCCGTATTGCTATGAGACAAAAATTTTGGTCGTGGGCTCTCGTACTATCAAGAAGGCTTGTTACATAAATCAACCTATTCCTAAACTAAGCAATGCTTGTACTATGGATACTAGACGAAGATTTATATAATAATACACATAAAGATATAACCAAACAATGCATATTCTAGTTCATTACACAAATATTTGCCCTTGCCGGGATTCGAACCCGGGAACACCGGCTCGGTAGGCAGCTGGACTACAAACTGCGCCAACCGCGTCGTCAAAATAAAGTGGTGATTAGTTAGGTTAGGCTAGGTATGCTAAAATTCCAATTTCAAACTTGTGACAGAATAGATGATACAAAGATTTTTTGACGTTTTTTTTGTTAGCTAGGACAATGGCTTTCTGGGCTTATGTTTACAAGATAAGCTCTTTGTGACCACACCCAGGGGTTTTCAGTGCCCGAATGACGCGAGGTCTACTGTCGACCTATTTTTTTTTTTGATGTGTGATTGGCCTGTCTTGCGAATGTGCTAGGCTGTCTTGACTGTGCGGGTGGGGTCACCGGAGGGGACCTCCAGACCCGCAGTCTGTCGACCTAATGTTAAAATTATTCAATGGAGGTATGCACCCACTCAGGTAGCAAACTGGCTGTATATGAGCTTATACAGCCATTATAACTTCCTCTCTCTCTTGTCGCTCCCTCATGACTGAGGATCGTGCTCATCACCGGATGGCTTACACTTGGTGTGAATGGTTTGTCTCCATCGAGTCGTGTCCATTGCTTCCCTTACAACCGAGCAAAACTTGGAGGTAGACGTGTGGTACTTGGTCGGTCCATCTGGTTGGTGATCGTCCACGAGCTCGTTTACGCTCTGTGTTCCCAACTACGATCAGCTTTTCCAGACTGTCATCTCTTCGCACTTCTTCTTTAGTCGGTTCCTCATTCCTGAGGATCGTGATCACAAGGTATCGTATTCTTGATCAGGTGTCTCCATCGGTCTCGATCCATAGTTGCTCTCACAGCTTGATGGAATTTTATTTGAGGAAGTAGCTTCTTTCACCTGGGGGCCTATGATGGTTGCGTTTATCACGGGATAAATAAGTGATAAAGCATCCGTCACGTTTTGACAAGTTGCGAGTGTGAGTGACAGATGCTTTGTCACTTATTTATCCCGTGATAAACGCAACCATCATAGGCCCCGGTCAGTCCATCTAGTTGGCGAGCGCACTATGTGCCCGAAATACGATAGAATTCGTTGGTGGCATATTGTAGACAGGCGGGTTTTAATGTTGAGCTGGGAGGTAATCGATTTATTGGTGCGCTTGGCAGCATTATAACTCTAATTTCAGCTGTATAAAGCCTTTATAAGTGGTTAAGCAGCATGTGTTACTTGGGCAATTGCCCATTACCCATAGAATGTTGGGTACGTGCTAACCCGTGGTAATAAACCGTTCTGCAGTCACGTTTTTGACATAGTATCACAAACGTGTGTGATATAGTGCGACCATTTTTTCTGTGAAGTGAAGGGTGGCGCCACAATCTTCACACAGAGCACTCAAACGCAGAGACAGTCGTAGTTCCTAATTTCGCCGTTTCGCAGATAAATTGGTTGCACTATACAATGTTTCAATACTTTCAATTCACGTGTCGTTGCTCTGAAAATAGTTTCTGAGGTAAATGGAGCATCTCCATGACGTCTTGTGATATATTTATCAAATTTAGTAATATTTAGATTTTATCGTTTATTTTTGCTATTTGTGTCGTACTGAGTGACATGTACAAGCTGAGATTTGATGTGTATGATAAAATTTGATACTCATAATGGTCGTATCTGACAACTGTCTGTAAAAGTAATCATTCAGTTATTTTCCCAGAAAATAACCGACTTCAATGAGAAAAAAAATTGATAACGGTTTTGACCTCATTCGCATTATGAAGTCTAATTAAACATTTGTAGTATTTGTACCTGTAGTCTGTAATAGGTCAGTAAAGTTGGCTGACTTTTCCTCTAAAGATGTCCTTGGAAGAGATACCAACTTATTTATGGATTTTAATGATAATGATGACCTACGTTGTGATTTTAGTTGTCCCATTACAGTTGGTAATGACTTTGGAAGTGTAAAAAACACAGTAATTTTCGCGCTTCCACAACCATTTTGCTCGCAACCAAATCTCACAAACATTTCTGCCATTATTCTTCAAAACCTCGTGTTTGTATACTCCGATTTCTAATTCAAGACCAAAAAAACTACCACAAGGTTGCCACTACAATAAAATATTTTTACAATAGTAAATTTATTTTTATTTTTTAAACACGCTAAGATAATTTATTTATAGGTAACTTTAACTCTATGTACTAACAAAATAACTAGAAATATTTATTATTACATAATTACGAGAGGAGATAATAAAAACTTAAACATCGGAGATTTTTGGTACAAAATCTGGTATTGTACTTGTAACATTGTCCGTTTGGTGGAAGCCAAGAAACAAACTCAGATGTCATTTAAATGTTGTCAATTTTGACAGTGACGTGTCTGTCGTAGTTTTTTTGGTCTTGAATTAGAAATCCGAGTTTTGATTGACTCTGAGATACGAGCTTTGTTTTAAGTAGGTATCTGTTACTTAGGGAGTTTTCGTTGTCAACAGACGATTTGAGTAAATATTCCAATTTTTAAGTCGTCAACACTTTTTTGTCAGAGAAAATAAACCAATATTGACATAGACATAGGTAAAACATGTCATACCCCTTTTTGCCGGAGGAGTTACCGTGAATATTTACTTGCACTGTAACAATTCAGACGGAAACGTATCAGTAATTAATTAATGAATAAGATTTAGGTATCTTAGGTCTCATAGGAAGGCCATTGAATACTTTACGGGACTACGCTAAAGTAAAAAGATGGCAATTGGTGTTTGAGAATGCTTGTTGTTTCATATTACTTATATATAAAAAATGTGTTTAAATGTCAAGGACCATATTGAAAAACATTAACAATTTTAACGCACGTCATGACTCATGAGCCTTTTAAATGTTTGTAAAGAACATCCATGTAAGACCGAAACAATAATATTGTTTTTATTTTACTAAAAGCAAAACAGTACAGTAATAAATAAATAATAAATAAATAAATATCGGACAACCTCACACAAATCGATCTAGTCCCAAATTAAGCTCAAGAAGGCTTGTGTTATGGGCACTAGACGACGATATACGTACTTATATAGATAAATATAATTATACTTAAATACATTGGAACAACCATGAGCCAAGCACAAATATTCGAGTTCATCACACAAATATTTGCCCTGGCCGGGATTCGAACCCGGGACGCTGGCTCAGTAGGCAGGTGCTTGCAAACCGAGCCAAACGCGTCGTCAATAATAATAACAGTAATCATTAAGTCGTTTTTAAATGTGGTAAATGCTTTGTATATTTTTTGCATAATTTCACTGCTGACAGTATTTATACTAAGACCCCCCTACCATATCGAAATCTATCGGTTCGGTGAATTTCGTATTCGAATCCGAAATGTATTTTACTTGTCCGTGTTTGAGTCACCGAATTTTAACTTGATCGGTCCGGTAGATTTATAGTAAATCGTTGCTGACAGACAGTCAATAGAGCGATCCTATAAGGCGGTTGTCACACTGCTCCGCACATCGGAGCGGCGTCCAGTGCTGCGGTTTTTACATAGACAACCCCCACTAGACGGAGCATGTAAGGCGACCCGCGCGCACCAACGATATGGTACGGCAGAACATTAAAGTATCAACACGGCGGCCACCGTTTACTTGCATCCTTGTTTACGATCCATGCGTACGTCAACGAAAAAAGAAATTAAATAAATAACATGGTAAATTGTAGTGTTAAGTGGTGTAGAGAGACCTCATAAACATGGACGCAACTAAACGGTGGCCGCCGTGTTGATACTTTAATGTTCTGCCGTACCATATCGTTGGTGCGCGCAGGTCGCCTTACATGCTCCGTCTAGTGGGGGTTATCTGTAGGTTTTTAACTGTGTACTGTAGAATCTTGATCCAAAACCGCAGGGTATAAACACGCTGACACCGCATCTCCGTTCAAAGTAAAAATCCGCAGCACCGCTCGTCCGTCCGGATTCCATTGTAGTCTGACAACCGCCTAAGGGTTCATTCATTCGGAGGTTCGGAACCCCAAGGAGACACTAGTCGATTCAAATATTGTTTGACGTAAGACGGAGGGGGACAGGACGGTACGAACTTCGAAATTCAAACTTCAGATTAGCCCTCCTCTACAACGGGAAGTTTTCAATGTTTTGACGGTATCTTGTCACAGCTCTGAAACATTGTTTCCCATCATCTGTAACGTTCCGCCAAATTTGCATTTGTCCGAAAATATTTTTTACTGAAACTCATATTATTTGCAGGATTTTATAAACATCGTTTTAATTAAATAAATAAATATCGGACAACCTCACACAAATCGATCGAGACCCAAATTAAGCTCAAGAAGGCTTGTGTTATGGGTACTAACTAGACGACGATATTCGTACTTATATATATTGATAAATATATACTTAAATACATAGAACAACCATGACCCAAGCACAAAATAAATATTCGAGTTCATCACACAAATTTTTGCCCTGGCCGGGATTCGAACCCGGGACCGCTGGCTCAGTAAGGCAGGTGTCTACAAACCGAGCCAAACGCGTCGTTAAATTAATATTCGTTTAATTACCGCATTGATTTATAATTATTCTAAAATATGAACACACTGAAAAATATTAATAGCTCAACTAGTTGAGAAATAGCCAAATTGTGCTTAAGTACAGAAAAAAATATGTTAATTTTACACAACTTATTTTGGTAACTAGTAGCCCTCAGTTTGTTAGTCCTCCGATTTATTAACTAGCAGCTAACATTTAGGATACTGTTTATAAATCTTTTTTTCAGTGCAGTTTAAAAAAAATGGGTTTCGGACAAATGAAATTTTTGCGAAACATTACAGATAGGAAAAAACCGGCCAAGAGCATGTCGGGCCACGCTCAGTGTAGGGTTCCGTAGTCGCCCATCCTTCTCAATAAACGAAAATTACGAGAAAGATTTCAAGCTCTATAAAAAGGTCGAAAACGCCAAAGTATCAGTAATTACTTATTACCTTCTAGAAGTTATCGATTAAACGCACCAGATTGAGTGAAATGTTTTAATACAGTATGGCACTTAACTAATATGTGTAACGTTCGAAGTATAAGGACACCGCGCGGCACTTACGTCATTTTAAAGAAAATTATGAATTTTTGCGATAACTCAAAAACGGCTCCCCCGATTTTATTCAGTATAGTTTTCATTGAAAGTACTTATAAGGCCTCATTTTCATGAATTTTTCCATAATTTTTTGACCCGTGGTTGAAAAGTTAGAGGGGGTACACTATTATTTTTATTTTCGGAGCGAATATTTACAAAACAGCTGACGTTATTAAAAATAATGTTCGGAGACCCGTAATATTTTTAAAAGACCTATTCAACAACACCCCACACACTACTAGTGTAGGAACAAAAAAAATCACCCCCACTTTAGGTGTACGGGAGGTACCCGAAAAAAGTTTTTATTTCAGTTTTATTTTACCGTTTTGTCGGCGTGATACATACACATACTCATACCAAATTTCAGCTTTCTAGTACTAATGATCACGGAGCTAAGCCGCGGACGGACAGACAGACAGACAGACAGACAGACGGACAGACGGACATGGCGAAACTATAAGGGTTCCTAGTTGACTACGGAACCCTCAAAATCGAACTGACGACAACCCCTATGCGACTCTCAAGATGTTACCATGTCAACTCTGATATAGTTGTATTGAGTAAGCTGATAAGGAGATTGAATTGGTTCACACTACTGCGAAATAGTTTATCGAAAACAATAGCACGATAATGGAAAGATGGAAAGAGATTTCTTCAGTAGCATCTGCGATCTTTGACGAATACTTCAGATAAGATCTTGGATTACAAGTATCGTAATCAGTTTGATACTAAAACGAGTTTTTCCTCTTAGTTGGTTTATTGGAGATGTGTTCAGTCGTGTTTTAAGGTGGGTTAATATAAATAACCAACTTTATTCATAAATACTAGATAATTCCACAACCAATCAATCCCACAGTCAAACCGTGAAAACAGTTTTGTGGGACGATGTACATTATACCTAGTGATGTATGTGACATTTGAATAAATAAATAAATAATTAGTAAATTTCTGTATTAAAAGTACCTAATCTTAATTTATAATTTTACCAATTGATAATAGTTAGATGCAGTTTCTAACTAGTGAATAAATTGAATTGAATACAAGGTACTACATTATTTTGTACAATATCATATGTGCCTTAAGATGTACCTAAATAAATAATATGCTTAATTTAAATAAAACAATTTAAAGGGATTATGGTTTAAATAAAGTAGGTAATTAACGTCCTTTTGGAACATGCGACGGACACATCAATATCTAATTTGTTTTTATGTTAATTGTTTATCAAATTTTGTTAATCTTGACAATAAGTAATGCTACATTGTATAGAAAACAAGCAGAGCTCCGAAATAATTTTTGATGAAAAATTTTCAGATAAATTAACAACATGGCTGAAAAAAAAGAAGAGAACTTCAATTCAACGTAAGTACCTTGCGCATTATCCTTAGCAGTCATACCTTTTACAATTACTGGCAGTTGTTTTCTCATAATAACATATTTTATGGGAAAATAAATACAAATTTAATGCCAGATCAATCAGCGTGAAATTAATTTAGGGTGTGAAATGTAATGCAATAAAACTTTAAGCTATACGTAATTTGAAGAATATGATTTACTTTCGATACCATTATTATTATGAAAACTTTCGCCAGGCATCTTCAATAATAATATATGAATAGCCCAGTAGTTAGTCTATCGCATTGCATGTAATAGCCTAGTATCATGTTGAGACTTCATACAACCACAATAGTTCTTACATCTAGCGGATGCTGTCTCTGTGTGCGTCCCATGACACAGGTAGGGGGAGAATCCTTAAATTTCATTAAATTGTCGAAAGGGCCTCTGCACGTTGGCTTCGGCTCCGTACACGCCTCCCCAAGTTCCGGGACACCATTGTCCCGTAAACGGGTGCGATATATTAATAATATCAGTACATCTGAGACCACGGCGTATGTAACCTTATCGTAATTTTCTGTGTTTTTACCCGACTACGGCAAAGCCAAAAAGAAGGGTTATAAGTTTAGCAGTCTCTGTATGCATGTATGTATGTATATTTATATGTAAGTGTGTTCCACCATAGTTCCATGTACCTATTTGGAAAATGCTATTCAGATTTAGATGCTTTATTCCTTTTTTAAGTTTATTTTTTTCATATTATGACAAATATATTGATAATTTCAACCAACTTTTTTAAGTGAATAATACTGTTCCATGAGTTCTAGATAGTAACATAGCTGTTTCATGCTTTCATTGCGTGTAGTTAAAAAAAAAAACATTTTCTGCGTGAATTTTGTCAATTTAGAGTAGTTTTTGAAACAAAAATTATCAATGAAAAATTCAAACAGTAGGTGTCAAATATATACCTACCAATTAACTACAATAGTCCTGTTCAAAGCAGTAACATTAATAATATGTTAAGTAAGAAACATATTTCATCATAGAGAAAAATGTCTAAAACAATCCCGCAAAGCCGTGGCATCTCGTCATTTTGATTGCCTGACCTTGTCATGATTATAAGAGAAACCTTAACAGCGTGAAATGCGATTTCTTCCAAATGGTGATTAACGGATGCAACAACACTTCTCGGAATTTGGTATATCGAAAAATCGTTGTTTTCTTATCATTCTTGGTTCAAGGTTGGTTTAGTATGGCGTTTACTTTTTGCAAAAAATTCTTAGTGTTTTTTTATTCCGTGTATTTGGAAAATCTTATTCAGATTAATGTTTGTTTCAGAGCAAATCTAACGAGTAACACAGGGTTCCAATCGTCTTTAAGTATAGCGTCAAGTGACGTGAAGAATGAGAAACCATACAATCCGTTCGAGCATCGACAGCTCGCGCATCCCAACTCGTAAGTGATAATCATTTCATATTTACTAATCGGTGGCCCTATATTACAGGGTTCTATGTTTTACTTTGACTAATTTATAGTAGTTTATGTGACTGTATATAATGAAGGGTATTAAACACGAGTGTGGGTTTATGAAACGAGCCGAAGGTGAGTTTCATAATAACATCACAGAGTGTTTTAATGCCTAATTATGTATAGTTACATACACTACTTTATCTACCCACATATCATAAGCCTCCATGCTGCATTCAGGAGCCGCACATTATGACCACCATAAAAATAGACTGTTTTGTTAGAACCATATATCATATGCGATATCGGGAGGCGTCGCCGAAAAATATCTAAATCATCTTGATCGTTCATTTTATGGTTTAAATTCAACAAATTGAACAATTTTATGCAACAAATTTTTTTTTACCGGTAATGGCGGCAATGAAGTTTTCTGGCAGCTGTCATAGTTTTTTTTTTTTAATTCAGAGACAAACTGGAGTCGGCCCCGACTATCATATCGTTCGATATGTTACTTACGTGCGACATTTGTCAAATTTGATTGAAAATTGTCAATTCATTTCAAACTAAACGTCATCTCGACTGATATTAGAATAGAGGTCAAATCAAATTTATTTGGTTTTCAGAGGTGTTCGAAATTTGAATGAATAATATCATCGAAATCGATGTTATTATTGAGCAATATTTAATAAAAATTTTACAGATAAGAAATTTGTTTTAACAAAACAGTCTATTTTTATGGTGGTCATAATGTGCGGTTCTTGAACGCATCATGGAGGGTTTAGGATATTTGGATAGATAAAAATTTTAACATTGTCATTGTGAGGCAAAGTTTCATTTTAACTACCACCGTAACATTGGGCTAGCGAGGTTTTCTTTCTTTTTATTGTCCTTTTTTTAGGGTTCCGTAGTCAACTAGGAACCCTTATAGTTTCGCCATGTCCGTCTGTCCGTCCATCCGTCCGCAGCTTAGCTCCGTGATCATTAGTACTAGAAAGCTGAAATTTGGTATGAGTATGTGTATGTATAACGCCGACAGAACGGTAAAATAAAATTAAAATTTTTTTTTTTTTCGGGTACCTCTCGAACACCTAAAGTGGCGGTGTGGAGTTTTTTTTCTTTTCAACACTGGTGTGTGGGTGTCGTTGAATAGGTCTTGTAAAAATAATAGGGGTCTTCTAACATTATTTTTTGATAAAGTCAGCAGTTTTGTAAATATTCGATCCAAAAACAAAAAAAATAGTGCCCCCCCCCCTCTAACTTTTCAACCACGGGTCAAAAAAAATCGGAAAAATTCATGTTAATGAGGCTTTATAAGTACTTTCAATGAAAATAATATTGAACAAAATCGGTCTAGCCGTTTTTGAGTTATCGCCAAATTTCATATATTTTTTTTAAAGGCTGTAAGTTGACTTTCAGAAGGTAATAAGTGATTACAGTTTCTAGAGCGTTTACGACCTTTTTATAGAGCTTAAAATCTTTTTTAACGTAAACCTCGGGCTTAAAACAGCAGTTTATTGTGAAGGATGAGCAACTACGGAACCCTACACTGAGCGTGGCCCGACCCGACATGCTCTTGGCCGGTATTTTTATATTTTGTTTTTTTTTTTTTTATTGAAAGGCGCTACCTATTTGTAGAGCATCTGCCTACTGAGTCGCTGTCCCGGTTATAGGTTCGTATCCCGGCCAGAGCAATTATTTGTGTAATGAACTCGAAAATCGTTGTCTAGTACCCATAACACAAGCCTTCACGAGCTTAATTTGAGAGTAGATCGATTTGAGTGAGGTTGTCCAATATTTGTTTAATTATTTTTATTAATAAGCCCTTTTACTTCAAGGACCATCGGCTCCATCCTCCACCTGCTGAAGGCATGTTTGGGCTCGGGTATTCTTGCGATGCCAGCTGCCTTCAAGAATTCTGGCCTGGTTTTGGGGTCCATTGGTACTATATTAGCTGGCTTCATTTGCACTCACACCGTGTCTATACTGGTAAGTGATGCTTTTAATAGAATAGAACAAATCCTTTTGGGTACCTAGGTAATCTGGCTAGCCAAATAATGTTGACAGATATTTCCATGTGGTATCACCAATTGTCTATGATTTAAGCAATTTAGTAGGTGGCTTTATGTAATAGTTCTAAAATTCCGATTGAGTTGAAATTTGGCATAGTACTTACTACTTTACTTTTTTGGTGATGGATTAATATGTATCATTATCGAGCTAGGTCTTATTTACACTACATTTAATTGTTCGCCTTGTATATGGATAGAAAGTGTAAGCATATATTGTGTTTGTCGTTGACTGTACTGTACATAGCGGTAGACATTATGTGAGCTAACTATACTCATAGTCTACAGCACGTCAACATAATATTTAACTTATTTCCTTAGGTACCTTACGTGTGCATAGAAAATCAGAAATGTTTTCTAGTATCAAAACTATAATTCCTACTACACAAAGTGTGACCAGCAGCCGCAGATTATTTAAATTTCCCGTCAAAAGTTAACTAATATTTCTTTGAGTAATATTTCATTAGCCAGACTATAGTCGGTTAATCCAGTTAATAAAGGAGTTTGACCTTACAAACGGTCCGGTAGTTTTGAATTTTTGATATGTTGTCTAGGGTGGTTAGTCAGTGTTTAAAATGCAAAATGCACAATTATATAAGTACTTTAATCTCTATTCACCGAACTATATTCGCATTCGCCAATATTCGCCAGTTTTTCTATACTCGCATTCGCATTCGCATTCGCAAGAACCACTGCGAATGTGATGCGAATATTAGAATGGTTCTCATTTTTATTTTTACTATGAAAAATATGTAAAGAAAACAATAAACAACATTTTTAAAGTTTTTATTTAGTTTTTTATGATTATTGTAATCTATTTTTCGATGTTTCCCACTAAAATAGAATGAAAAAAACTCGAATAGACTTAAACAATTTCTGCAGTAAGTACAGGTTGTTAAATATATGATTATTGTATTTTTAGTCATCATGATAATGAAAAAGCGATTTATATTCTTATTTTCTATACAGTCACGTATTCAATAATAGAACTGATTTGAAGCAAAGGAATATTGAATTTCATAAATAGGAGTTTAGAGGCTCTCTCTCCTGCTAACTTACTACGCTGAGCTGTACCTATAAATAAGACCAGCTCCACTGAAAACTCGTTCGCTAGGAACACTGGTCGGTGGCGTAACTAAATATCGTTTTACTATTGTAAATAAGTCCATACTTTTGATTATTCATTTTCCACCAACCCAAAGGATCAACGTCATTTTCTACACGTTTTTCTGCCATATAATCGTTCAACGTTTTTTTACATAAAAGGTGGACGGGATTCGGATCAGGACTTTCATCTTTACTGTCACTAGAGTTCATCATTAATGAAAGGGTGTCCCTTAAAGATTCTCTTTTCGTAGCTTGACGGCTCGGTAGTACAAATATGTATTGATCAGTTTTCTATGAAGAGGGGTCATGATTTCAGGAAAACTCTTAATAGCGTGATGCAGGATCGTCATTTGTTCTTCTTCTAATAAGTTCACAATAGAGAGGTGAATACCTTAAAGTGACGTAGTCTCTTGCTTACTCTCTCTAATTGTTATAAATAAAATTATCCTTCATAGTATCACATCGAGTGAACAGTATGCAGTGTGAAAACCGTCTTAAATCTACAAAATATTGAAATGCACAGTCTTGGTCAGCACAGACAAGGCCTTGCCATCTTTTATTTACGTATTTTACCATGAAATCTGTTATTCTCTTTTAGTTTTTCTCATCAGAAGAACTTGTTTAACGATTCATTTGTTCTCATTGAGGTCCTTATATTTGAGTTTTTTTTTTTGATAATTTATTGTTAGACTTGTAATTCTTGCCACATTCGATGGAGCTATATTTTGTCCGCCGCTGTAATAAATAGACGGTAATAAAATAAAATGAATTGCTAAGATTATATTTGAGGCTATTTATAATAGGTTGCTGAAGCAGTATTTTGTTTTAGTTTTCATTATTTTGGGCAATACTCGAATCTTGAAAGGGGAACATTTCTGTCATTTTCTGACCATTCATATACTCGTAATGTAGTTGGATTCCATACTAAAAAAGTTGTAGATGACCAAACTTACCATCAAATTAGTTTTTTGAAAACTAGTAAAAATATATATTCAAAGAAATGTCATGATATGATACTATCAATGGTAATTTTATATTTCAAATGAATTACGAACTATGTGTTTTGTAACGTAAATAGGATGACTACTATGGTTGACATTTTTAATGTTGGTTTAGCAGAAGAGTCGTTTTCAAAAACATAATGTACCTACATATTTAAAGACTAAAAAAAAACAAAACTAAACTGCGATGGCGTCCTTTGTGTAACGAAAGCTAACTATATAAAGGATATAATGTAACTTTCGTTTTACTAAGAAATTAAATAAGTTTTGTTTTAATAACGTAGGTACTTAGTTAAGGCTAAGTACTTACATGTTTTCTGAAAACGGCTCGTAAACGATCCAGCTATCATGTAGCATTAGAATTTACTTGAATGCGGTAGTAATATTGCCCTTGAATAATACGGATTTTCTAACAGCCGCGACCTATGCCATAGCCTAAGCACCAGTATGAATGCTTATCTCCGCCTTCCACTTTCGTTAGTGTAAATCCATCAAGCATTCTTAGACACTTTTTTAGAAGCGGGCTTGAATTGATCGGTCTCGCGGCAGCGACCCACGAATAAATGCGTCGCGTTTTACAAAAACAACCAGCCGAATATAATTCTCATGTTTGTACAAAGATCAAAAGAGTTCCCTCTTTTGATAGTAGTCTCCTTCTGTAGTGTTTCATTATTTCTCAAACCAAATTGTGTTTTCAGGTTAAGACATCGCAAGAAGTATGCGTGGATGCCAAAGTGCCGTCTATGAGCTTCGCGGAAACGTGTGGTGCGGCCTTTACACACGGACCCAAAAAACTGCGACCGTGGGGCAACTTTGTTAAGTAAGAATTCGACGACGCGGTTGGAGCAGTGGTAAAGCAATTGGCTACTTAGCGGTACTGGGTTCAAATCCCGGCAAGGGCAAGTATTTGTGTGATGAACTCGAATATTTGTCCCTGGGTTTGAGGGTGGAAGTTTTCTACGTGCTTAACAGATAGAACGCCAGACTAAAAACCACGTTGAGTCCATGGGGGCGCATCGGACACCGAGGGTCCGCATGCTCGCGATCACTTCAGAAGTCTATAGGCGGCCGACGAACAGCAGAAAGTATACTGTCGGATATCGGACACATAGTGTCTGACATGGCGTTCAACGTGTTTAATATAAATTTATCTACAGGTATATAAGAATGTTTGTCCTGTCATTAACGAGATTAATGGTGATTTGGACGCGCATTTTGAATTGGAGTTATAGGTTTGGTCTCCAAGTCAACGCTAAAAGACAAACTATCGTGATTGGCAGTTAGAAACTGATCTCCTAGGTTGACTTTGATAATGTCCAATCCACCTTTTAGAACAGTGTACATACCCTAATACCCTTTTCGCAGCAAGTTATAATCTTGGTGTCATTTTGTAGATACCAAACCAAAGTACCTAATTACTAATTAATTGAATCGGGCTTTACTTTGCGGAAATCCTTCTTAATTAATAAGATAACATTGCTTTGCTAATCCACGATATAATTCAAATTCAAACTCTTTATTTCGGACTTGAATCCATCCCCAATTGCAATCAGTACCAACCCATTAATTATGCGTAAGTAATTAAATCTTAACTTTGTAAATAAAATATTAGGTCCTATATCATTTTCCAAGAGTTTTGTTATTATTATTACCAATGTCATTAAAATACATTAACATCGTTTAACAAAAATATACACTTGAATGACATCATTGACATCATATTTGGTAAAAGCATGATCATTTTTTTTTAATTTCAAGTCCGAATCATATCGTTATTAGGTATTACTTCACTATCACTTTGCTAATTAATCAGATGCAATATTTTAATTAATTAAGTCGTTCTGGACATAATATCCTTGATGTTTATAAAATTTACACAGACGCAGCCTGATTGATTTTCTCAGCGCCACTTCTGTGGAAAGACATCCTTATTAGATAAAATTGGATAATGTACAGGCGCTTTAGACATTAAACTCGTACAAAAGCTTGAATTACAAGGATGGTTCCTGATTTGCCAGAAAAACGAAACGAACGGTCGAACGTTTAGCTGACCCTTAAAAAGGGCATCATTTAAGCTAAATGATATGAAAACTGTAATGTAGATTTATATTAAGGATCTTCGATATTAGTGATATGGACCTTCTTATTGGCCACTCTTTGATAGATAAAGTAAATTAAAGTTTTTTTGCCAATTTGTAAAAGGTGTGTAAAGGAATTTGTAAGACATAAAAAGATTTCTTGAATAGGAGTCGGTGAAAGCGATGTCTAAATATACTAAACAAATGGTATGCTCTTGAAAAAGTTACTATTGACCGTGAGAAACGAAGAAAAATGTACATCTTGGGCACGTTTCTTAAAGAGCATTTCCACCGACTTGTAGCAGAGCTGAGTGGAGTGGAAAGAACAGTGAAAAGCGATGTGGCGTTTGAAAAATCACTTACAAAAATAATTTCTAATGAAATGACACTACGTAATGATTCCGAATAGGTACTGTGACTTGTCAACTGATCCTCCCTTCTTGGCTCCGCATCAGTGAAAACATGCCCTTCGGCCCAAAAAACAATTCTGCTGATACGCTGGCGGCGTCCTACCTTTCAGCGACCAGCAAAAGAGCTGGTGCGGCGGCGGACGCCCGTGAGCACTCAAAGGTGGCCAAATATAGTTATCTCGGTGCCCAATACGAGTTTGTGGCGTTTGGCGTCGAGACTCTCGGCTCGTGGGGCCAGGTGGCACGCGGCCTGGTGAAATGTCTCGGCAAGCGCTTGCGGGAGGCGACAGCTTTCTCGCGCAAAGGTCAGCCTCGCGGAAACATTCAACGAAAAATAATTTTAGGAGTCACTAACATAAATATGGACGCTGTCTGAAGTAAAAATATTTTTTTATTATTATTACAGACCCTGTTTTACAAACTTTATTCCACGTCATTATGATGGTTCATTTTAATAATTAGACCTCGTTGTGACATTGGTTGTTCAAATATCTTTTTTGGTTACAGGGTGCTGGTTGACTACTCCGTGGCGCTGACTTACATAAGCGTGCTATGTGTTTATGTTGTGTTCATCGGTTCTTCTTTTAAAGAGGTATGAGTAGAGATGTGTCGCTTCCGGAAATTTCCGGAAATTTTCCTAATTTTGTATGGGAAATGAGGAAAGTTTCCGGAAGTCTAAATAAAACAATTCAAATGGATTGTATCACATTTATTCATTATTTTGTGCCTTTCTGATGTCTTTGGCACAGAAAATTTGGGTTTTTCTCAGTCAAATACAGTTGCCGAAACGTCAGGAGGCTCAAAAAATGAACACGCTCGATATAATCCATTTAAATCGTCTTATTTTAACAAAATAATTGTTGAGACACGATAGAATTGTTTAATGGATACCCTATTCTATGGTGAATAAGTTGATAAGTCTAATATCTCGCAAAATAATTTGCATAAAATTACCTTTAAATCAATTTAGAGATTTAAATTATATTATAGAAAAACTGATTTTTAGGGATTAAATTAAAAAACATCTTCACCAATTTGGGCACTAATGTATGGAGAATAACTTGATAAGTCATTGGGCACTATGTTGATAAGTCTAATATCTCACAAAATATAAGGATTCTACCAAAACAAGTTAAATAATTTAAAAGATTGCATAAAATTACCCTTAAAACAAGCTATAGGTAAGTACGAGTTTTAGTTGAAAAAAGATTTTGGAGAAAATGACAAATTTTAAAATCGCCGACCTGTAAATTTGCGACTTTGGACTTATCAAATTCTTCCCGCCATGCACGGAAATACGCCTAGCAACCTAGTCAGCGCTTGAAAGTGAAGCCAGTTTTTTATAACCACGGGCTAAGTTTCGTTCGTGTTTCGTGTGCGCATCTTTCATAACGTCAATATCACATCAAGCAATAAGTCTCTATGATTGGTTCGTAGACACGCACATATTAAATCCAAAAACGGCTTCATCTTTCGCAAATTATACGAAAACTCTCGTTCTAGGTGTATTCTAAATTCATTAAAAGAAAAGCGTTTTGTGTCCAACAATCTTGGTTTTTTGTTCATTACTATTGTTTTTGTGATTTTTATACAACTATCAGTAACTTTTGTAACTTTTTTTCTCGGTCATGGATGTTATTCGGATTTAAGTATGTATTATAAGTATTTTTATCGTCGTCTAGTGTCCATAACACAAGCCTACTAGAGGCTTACTGTGATTGTTTGTGTGAGGTTGTCCGATATTTATTTTATTTCATTTATTTATTTGATCTTTTATTAATACTAACGCATTATTACCATCCGAAGTAAATTCAAATTTCAATTCTATACTAGAATAATTATCATATGTGTCACAGAACGCCTTGAGGATATAAACGAGCAAAATCATCTCAACTACTAATAACCATAACTCGTGGTTTTCGGCGCACGAATGATTTGACACAAGGCCGACAGTATGCATTAAACCATCCATGCACCGTAAACCCCGGGAATGCTCATAATGGCTCAGTTTCATTGGTCGATAACTCGGTCGATATACGGCATGTGGGGACTCCCCGCAGACGGTATAACTTAACCCGGCCAGTAGCCTCAGGATTGCATACACCACCAGTGGTTTTACCACCCCAGCACTCACCCGAGATAATTACCTTTCTCTTTCTGTACAGTAATGTGAGACGGTTATGGGTAGCGCTATATCACGCGGCAAGAGTCGCGAAGCAGAGTTGTGCTAGACGACAAATTAAATTCCATTCTAACGATACAAAAATACTTCCATTACAGGTCCTAGACGTAATGCTGCCAGACTTGCAACTATCAATCCAGACGTACTGCGTACTGACCTTAGTACCCCTAGTAATAATCTGTCAGATCCGGAACCTCAAGTATCTGGTACCGTTTTCGGGACTCGCCAACGCTCTAATTTGCGTCGTGTTCGGTATCACCATGTACTACATGTTCGTCGATCTGCCACCGCTGAGCGAGAGAGAGATGGTGGCAAATGCTTCGCAATGGCCGCTGTTTTTCAGGTAAGGTCACAGTATATTTGCTTTCAATACCTTACCGCTAGTATCTGGGTCATTGTCAGATTTAGGTGCGCGTCTTTCCGGTGGACATTTGCGAAATTAAGGATTCCAGGGCCTAATTTTCTGATTAAATGCATGCTGTCTGAATAAAGAACGTTCCCTCTTCTATAATTCGATGTAGGGTGATGTGGGCGCACTAGGCGCATGGACTGCGTCGTGAATAGACTGATGATGAGATAAGAGATAAGGGGCGGGAGGAGAGGGGAAAGAGAGACGGGCTATTATGCCGAGAAAAAAGCGAACTAAAACGTTTTTCCGTCGTGTTCGACATTAAAATCATGACTATCCGTCGATGTACCGCCGATGAGCAAGCGCAAAAGCGTTTTTGGTCATTTCATATTTTAGTACCTAAGTACTGTATTAGGTATGGAACTTTCAAATACAAATAATTGTAACTGCCTAACCTAAAATGTACATAGGTACAATATATGCAATGCAATGCAATGCAATGCAATTCAATTCAATGCAATGCAATGCAAAACCATACAATACAGTACAATTGCACACTTCACGAAACATCGCCCCCTGCCTGGCTATACGGCCACATCTCAAAAAAACATTTTTTTTGGATTATTGCAGATTCGTAGTCAGGATAGTTTAATTTATGACCTTATTTCGAGAGCCATAAGAAAAAGTGTCCTTAAAAGCCTTTTTTCCACAAGTGTCCTTATGGATCTGACCAAAAATTGTCAGTTGACTCCCTGCAAGACAGCCACTTGCCAGTTGTGGCTGTATAGCATACATTTATAATATTTTTTTTGAGTTGCGTCCTCTAAGAATAACGTAAATTCTAGTGTTATTACGATGAATCCCTTTAACATAAGCGAAATAAACGTCATTTTGGGTACCGATAGTACTTATTATTTATTTCATTTATTCGTATGGCATATTATGTACCTACAGTCATTCATATTATACAATTATAAGTTCTTCTATTGTACGGTGGGTGCCTCGACTTTAACCGATGAGGCGGCAGGTTTGCGAACTCTACATGGATGGGCAAATTGGGGGGATTCACGAATTTTTGTGCTTCGTGGACCAGTGCCTGTTGTCTTCTTAGTTGGGCGGGAGCTGTATGACTCAACACAGGCAGCCAAACCAGAGGAGTGCATTTGATGGTTCCCAATATGCATCGCATCGTTTGGTCTAGCACGTCTATCCGATGCACATGTGCGCTGTTGAGCCAAACTGGCAAGCAGTTCTCTGCCATGGAGTAAACTAGGCTAAGACCGGTAGTGCGTAGCACGTCAGCTGTTGCTCCCAAGTAGTTCCCCTTGATCTGTGGAGTATGTTATTCCGCGTCTGTAGCTTTTTCCCTAACTTACTAATGTGTGGCGCATAGGTAAGATTGCGGTCTAGAGTGACACCCAAGTACTTCGGTGTAGGATTTAATTTAAGCGCCGTCTCTCTGAAGCAGATATTTGGCTCATAATTTGCTTCTGTCTTACAGAAATGGAATGTCGCAACTTCTGTTTTACTAGCATTGGGCTGCAGTATCCATTTTTTTAAGTAAGGGCTTTCTTCGAGGGTTTAAATTTACCATCCTGGTTTGTGAAGGCGATGTCATCCATCAGCATACATGAAATTTCCGATTCTCTGTTTTCGGAATCGGTCCTGACCCCACTCCTGTTCAACCTATACACACACGATATAATTATTAGGTTAAACAGGAGCGGAACCAGGACCAATCCCTGCGGTAGTCCATTGTTCAGCTTCCTGACTGCCTGAGGTGTTTCCTAGGTGGACGATAAATTTCCTATTGCTGAGCATAGAGTTGATTAGTCCCACCATCTGCACCACGGTCATGAGCTTATAGGCAAGCCCCTGTCTCCATACGGTATCGAATGCAGCTGAAAGGTCGATAAAGACTGCAGCAATGCATTGCTGTACTTAGTTGCGTCTTCCCGAATTCCCCGAATTACCCGAATTCAGTGTATGCAGTTGAACTTAGGTGGAATTATGTTATTCGAGACTATGTCTAAATAGAACTGTGAGAGCCATGTCCTACATGTTGGTGCAAGGTGTTCTAAAAATTCGTTGTAAATGCCGACTCACATAAATTGGGACTTTGATTCGAACCAGTCTTCATCCAGTATTGCTAAACCTAAAAGTAGAAAACGAAAAGCTTATCCTGCACTATGAAAAGGTAATTGTAAAGAAGTTGAAGAATTCTGGGAAACAGTACACTTATATCAACGGGAACCTAGTCCACGCTAAAACCTAAAACTACGGGGCCTCCTTGTACATGGTACATGTTATATATGGTATTATACTATATATGGTACATGCTAACACGATAATTAAAGATACAAGTGCCTTTAAGAGAACGTACCAGATAATCATTAATTATGCAAAATGATGATGAGATCTGCATCTAGAAAGTTGATTTTAAAGCTGCATGCACTGATTATCGCTTACAGTGATGTTGTTACTGTAACAAAAGTTGATTAATAAAGGTATTTTAATTATTTTAGTGTTTGCATAATAATTTTTATGTTACCATTTCCCAATGATACTTGTTTGGTTTTGGACGCATCTCAAAATTTCAACAAAATGTTTCTGCAATACGGCCACAACTCCAAGTACCTATCTTAAAGGCCTGGTATCTTAGAAAATATACACGTTTTATAAAAAAAGACGTATTCATGAGAAGCGTTATATCATGTAGAATAAAAAAAGCTAAATTTAAAATGAATTGACTGAAAACTCTTGGAGTAAGCCCCGTTTTACTACCACGCTTTACGCTGCCAAAACTTTAACAAGCGATTTCTCGAAAAAATGGTTTTTTGAGATGTGGCCGTATAGCAGGCAGGGGGCGACATAGATAGATAGATTTTTTTATTTGTAATAATCATACATTGTCAATCTAAGCTATAACACAATCATAGCCATTATTATTATTACATATAGAATAAATTAAATTCAGTATTCTTATTTTACATTTGGTATACATATATGTCAATTACCAACAAGTCAAGTGTTACAAATAATTTAATTTATATTAACACTTTGCACGCCGATCACGAGAACCACTCGGTACGCATTTTTTCTCTAATTCGCCGGCCATTTTAATAACTGCCATGTCTAGCTCGCCGATGACGAGTACCACTCGTGACACTTTTTTTCTTAGAGTCGCGGATAACGAATAGTACTCGTGATCAGATTTCATACTGTTTGTATTAAATTTATCGAACACAGTTCGTGATCCGCTTAATAGCAACGTGTAGAAGAACGTTTAAGCTACCCGCACACATACAATTTATTAACGTGAGGGTTGGGGGAACGGCATGACGATGCGTCGCCCGCGCTGTCTCGTCAGTGCGCTGCGCGGGCTACCTAACAAATCCATGTTAGAGTTTTTATTTTTTCATAAAACGAGTTCTTTTCAGCGACAGTTTTAAAATAAAATAAATATTATAAACACATTGTTTTATTTTTATCATTATAAAATACTAAAACACCTCTTAAATAAAAAATAAATTATCCCTGTATCTACGCTAATTATTATTTTATAAATCTTAGAATATCACCGAAAATCGCCGGCGAACCATAGGTGGCGCCGTAAAAAATGCGCGGCGTTCTTGGGAAAAAGAGCATCACGAGTGGTGCCCGTGATCAGCTGTTGGAGAGCGGTACCGATTATAACTTACGGCGTGCAAAGTGTTAATAATTGAGATTAAGTAGTTAATTATATTGAATAAGATGTCATACAAGAGAAATAAAAGACAAGAAAAATTAGAGGTAAACAAGGCGGTCTTATCGCTAAAGAGCGACGTATAATTTTTTTTTATAAATAAATGAGTAATAATTTGCCAAATGTATTAAGCGGTTTACACTCACATTAGATTGTCAGGAACGGCCCGAGATTCAGACATTTCATCCTATTCATTAGGATTAGGTATATTAATTTCAAAACTAAAATATTTGAAAATTGGCGCATTAATCCGGTGAATAAAGGGGTTTTACCTTGCAAAAGGTCCAGTAGTTTTGAATTTTTGATATCTTGTCTAGGATAGTTAGTGAGTGTTTAAAATGCAAAATACACAATTACCCGCCCTCCACGCCCGCCGCTGTATTGAAAAAACCGGCACTTTCTTCAGATTTTTGCTTATATCTTCGTCTAGGAGCATTTTAAGTAGAAAAAAGCTTAGACAATCTTGTAGCGAATTAAATTTACTATAATTTACGATTATGCACATTTAAAAAACTGTTAAAAGTCGCATTTTCCTGAAATGTTAATGTTTTTTCAATGTAACGGCGGGCGCGGAGAAGCGGAATTGTGTATTTGCATTTTAAAATTCAAAACTACCGGACCGTTTGTAAGGTCACCCCCAGTACTTTAATCTCTATTCACCGAACTACATTGTAAGACGTCGAGATGTGGAAAACCAGCCCGCGTTAACCTATAACCTTAACCTATAAAATATTTGAATATGTTATTCTTTACCGATACTTGCCAGTAAAAAAAAACGTCTTACAGCGAGTGATTCAAAAGAAACTCTTAAGAAGAGTAAGCTTAAGCGTTACGCACCTTTCATGTTAACAGGAAATCTGTTACTTCCTTGTTAATGGTTAACAGGAAAAGTTTTCATCCCATAAAAACTTGTTATTACTTGTTTAACCTGCATTACCGACAGTTTTGTACTTAACTAGATTTTTCCGCGCGGTGAACGTTAGTAGTATATGGCGTTTATTTTGGAATCAGCAACGCATCTCTGTTTCAGCTTTGGCTACAGATTTCGATATTCGAGTTTTAGGTACACGTAAATAAATCGGTTTTGTAGATACAGGGTGGAACATTTGTAAAGACTGAGCTGACAGGATAGTGTCATCTGAGTGATCTACAATCGACCTATTATAATTGTAAAGCTGGATTTAAAAATAAAAAAAGTCATCAAAATACAATATTTTAATATCAGTGACAAGTTGACAACCCTAATAATACAAAGGTTTTTTTACATTTTAAATTGACACCTGTCTGACTTAAGCGATGTTCAAAAGATGCTAGGTTTGATGTGCAGATTTTTGCACTAATGTTTAACAAACTGTATCTCAAAAATGGATGGAAATATTTACATGGTTCATCGGTGAAAAATGAAGTACTCAGTCTGAACAATTCTCTGTTTGCTTAAAAGTCCTTCGATCTGTTCCACCCTGTATATTTTAATATGTCTGAGACTCACGGTAGTTTTCGTCGTCAAATTTTGCGATATTAGAATAGAATAGAATAGAATAGAATATTCTTTATTGCACACCTCAACAGGAAATAAATACAAACAAATTCAGATTACAAGTAACATTCAGTAGAGGTAAACAACAGATATTATTAATATAAAGTTGTTGTTTCTTCGTAGACGTACTTTTATAAAATGAACATACAATATAAAACCTCTTAAAAGCCAAAATGTTAAAACCGTTAATTTTGAGCACGGGCGATGGCGGAAATCTCTTTGATCTCATGGTTAAAACAATTAGATTTTGATAATGATAAATCAAGTCGATTTAATTATGGTATCAAAGTGTTTTCGGTCCCTTATAATCATAATATTTAAGATTAAACTACGCAAGCATGCAGAAAATGTATAAGTACTTTTAATATCATAATATTTTAATCATATAATGAATAGAGCTTACATTGTGATTAGGTCGATATTTTGTGTGAGGATGGCCGAAATAATTTATATTTATCTATAACGAGCTGCGACCCGCGGTGTTACCCGCTGATCCCACGTTAAAACTAAATTTTTTCGGGATAAAAACTAGCCTATGTGTAAATGCAAGGTGTCAGCTACCTCCTCACTTTCAGTAGCGCCATCAAAATGGAGTTAGGTGTAGACAAGTGTGCGGTCATGCATGTACAGCGGGGGAAAGTCGTAAATTCCGTGAACTTACAACTTTCTGAGACAATGTCCCTCAGGTCTATCTCCGAAGCTGAAACCTACAAGTACCTTGGTATGTCACAGTCATTGGGTATTGCGGACGGAGACATTAGGCAGGCGTTGAAGGAGCGTTTCTTTTGTCGCCTGACAAAAGTATACTTAACAGTCTTTTGTCCGGTGGCAATAAGGCGCGCGCCTTCAACGCTTGGGTGATGCCTCTGCTCACTTACTCCTTTGGCATACTAAGGTGGACTCAAACTGAGCTGGACGCCCTGGATACGAGGGTCCGTCAGCTGCTCACTACACACCGCATGAGGCATCCACGCTCGTCAGTTATGAGACTGTACAAGTGTACATCCCGCGTAAGTGTGGAGGTCGTGGCTTTTTAAACGCCAAGGACCTCCATTATCCATATCCATATCCATTTATTCAGTATTAGTCATACATTGTCAACAAGTATAATACAATGAGCAATTATATTAAAGTAACTTAATTTATATTAATTTAAATTGAAGTTAGGGATTAGGTACATTATAATATGAAATACAAGTTACTGAGTAGGGTCAATTTCGTCTAAAAATTCATCATCATCATCATCATCATTTCAGCCATAGGACGTCCACTGCTGGACACAGACCTCCTCAATTGACTTCCACATGGGCCGGATAGAAGCGACCCGCATCCAGCGAGTCCCCGCAACCCTGACCAGGTCGTCCGACCACCTTGCGGGTGGCCGTCCTACGCTGCGCTTGCCGGTACGTGGTCTCCACTCGAGAACCTTTCTGCCCCAACGGCCATCGGTTCTTCGAGCTATGTGCCCTGCCCACTGCCACTTCAGTTTGCTAACCCTGTTTGCTATGTCGGTGACATTAGTTCGTCTACGAATCTCATCATTTCTGATTCGATCACGTAGAGAGATCCCGAGCATAGCCCTTTCCATAGCTCGCTGAGTGACTCTGAGCTTCCTTAAGAGGCCCATAGTTAGAGACCACGTCTCGGCTCCGTAGGTCATCACCGGTAATACGCACTGGTTGAAGACTTTTGTCTTCAAGCACTGAGGTATCTTGGACGAGAAGACACTTCGCAGTTTCCCGAACGCTGCCCATCCGAGTTGAATCCGTCGATTGATCTCTTTCTCTAAGTTGGACCTGCCTAATTGGATCGTCTGACCTAGATAGACGTATTCGTCGACAACATCGAGGACCGAGTTCCCAACCAATACTGGGGTGGGTGCTACATGGACATTCGACATGATCTTCGTCTTGTCCATGTTCATCTTAAGGCCTACCTGTTGGGATATTCGGTTGAGATCATCCAGCATTATACCGAGATCCTCCAGCGTCTCCGCCATGACCACGATATCGTCAGCAAACCGAAGGTGCGTGATGTACTCGCCATTTATGTTGATGCCAAGTCCTTGCCATTCCAAGAGCTTGAAGGCGTCTTCCATTGTGTTGGTGAAGAGCTTCGGAGATATTACATCTCCTTGTCTCACACCTCTCTGCAATGGAATCGCCTCCGTACACTGGTCTTGTACTCGGACTGACATAGTGGCGTTGTTGTACACACTCCTGAGCACCTCGACATACCGATGGTCAATTCGGGATCGCTGGAGGGACTGTAGTACTGCCCATGTCTCGACGGAATCAAAGGCCTTCTCATAGTCCACAAACGCTAAGCAGAGTGGCAGATTATACTCTTCGGTTTTCTGTATAACTTGCCGCAAAAAATTCATTTCCTAAAAATTCATTAACTGAATAATAGGCCTTTTGAAGTAGCATCAATTTTAATTTGGAGTTAAAACCCGTTGTGGTTATAACCATAACCGCGAGGTGTGCAGTCTTAGGGAGTATTTCCTAAACAACGAGTGTGGGATTCATCGCGATGTAGTAGCAGTTGAGAACTGGCGCAGACCAAAGGTGCTTAGCACCGATGACCGCGGGGCTGTATGGAAGAGCAAGGAGCTACACGGGCGGTTCTACAAGGCCCTTACGGCCCGATGTAGATCTGCTCGCGTCGGTGAACTGGCTACGCTTAGGCTATCTCTTCGGGGAAACCGAAGGTTTTGTCTGTGCAATTGCACACGAAGTAATGATGACGAACAATTACCGGAGATATATTCTGAAAGACGGTACGGTCGACATTTGTCGGGCATGCCGCCGTCCCGGTGAGTCACTGAGGCATATAATCTCCGGTTGTTCTCATCTTGCTAACGGCGAGTACTTGCACAGACATAACCAAGTAGCCAGGATCATTCACCAGCAACTTGCTCTTCGATACGGTCTTGTGGGGTCTGAGGTGCCGTACTATAAGTACGCACCGATGCCAGTTCTCGAAAATGGTCGTGCCACGCTCTATTGGGATCGATCTATCATCACGGACAGGACTATTGTAGCCAATAAGCCTGATATCGTGTTGGTAGATCGATCTAAGCTCCAGGCAGTGCCCGTCGACATCACCATCCCGCATGACGAGAACCTCGTGAAGGCCGAGAAGGACAAACTCAGCAAGTACCTTGACTTGGCTCACGAGGTGACCGCCATGTGGGATGTTGACTCGACGATCATTGTCCCGATACGCTTTTATAGCGAAGAGTCTCGACAAACATCTTAAGAGACTCTCGCTAGATGGCTGGATCAGGGGCTAGATACAAAAGGCGGTACTCCTGGACACGGCGCGCATCCTCAGGAGGTTCCTCTCTCTGCAGGCCTAACCACCGGTAGCCTGGGCCCTGCCCCGCTGCCATTTTTTATATTTTACTTTTTATATAAATTTATTGTAAAAAAAACCTAGCCTAAGTATAAAAATGAATAAAGGGAATAATAATGAAAAAAAAAATAGCAATAAAAATCTGTCGTTTGAAAGTTTGTGAACGAAATTTTTTCGGGATAAAAAATATCGGGATAAATCCAGGGTGTCAGCTACCTCCACACCGCATTTTATCAAAGAAGTAACAAACAAGCACACTCACAAACTTTCACTTTTATAATTTTTCTAGGAGGCGCCCGCAACTTCCCCGCGCTTTTTTTTACCTTAAACCGGTAAAAATATCCTATTATCTTTGGATGTCCAGCTATCCCTGTACTTAATTTGGTTAAAATCTGTCCAGCCGTTTCAGCGTGATGAGAGGATAACGAAAATTATGGACAACAGATGGCGGCACACTGGCATGGCGCCGCGCGCCCGCACAAAACAAAAGACGATCCTGCATCATGCTATTAAGATTTTTCCTCTCCAAAGAAATATAATTTATATTACAGATCTAGAATTTTATAATAGTATAGAATTGTGATTTCAGCACAGTAATATTTGCCATGGAAGGCATCGGCGTGGTCATGCCAGTGGAGAACGAGATGTCGAAGCCGCAGCAGTTCCTGGGCTGTCCCGGCGTCCTGAACGTCGCCATGGTGATTGTGATCACTCTGTACGGCATTTTTGGATTCTTCGGTTATTTGCAATTCGGAGACCAAGTTAAAGGCAGTATCACTTTGAATTTGCCTCAGGAAGACATGTGAGTATTTAATTGATTCATTTATTTGTTTAAATTTCGGGCACACCTACTCCGAAACCTCATTCTTGCGAATTTATCATTATTCCATATTTGCATGATTCCGAAAAGCAACGACGTTCTGATGAGAGATTATTATTATTATTTTGGGATTTACAACCCTACCTTAACTTTATAATATAAAATACCATCTACAATAAATACATATTATGTCGCCTAGCAAAAGTTGTTTTGTTCAGTCGAGCTCATTTACATCTACACACTTACTAGAACATAAATATCTGAACACGATTTTATGCTCCTGACAATAGGGTCGTGTTCAGATATTTTTGTTCTCGTAAGTGTCTAGATGTGAATGAACTCGACTGTTCAAACAGTAACAGTAGGTACTCATTACTTCCATTCATCTGACAATGAGAGGGTACTTTGTAGTTTGGTTCAAAGTGGTGCTAGCATCTCTGAGAAATATGGAAATAAGGGAAAAATATTAAGACGAAAATAATTGATTTAAGTACCTCGTTAAGTAAAACTTCCTTTTACATCATTTTCCAGGATCGCACAAGCAGCGAAACTACTAATGGCGATTGTGATATATTTCTCGTATCCCATACAATTCTACGTTCCCATGGAGATGATAACGAGACAGCTCAATAAACGTCAATCCAACAAGTTTGAGAACGTCATTCAAGTCGCCATAAGGACTGTTCTTGTTATGGTTTCAGGTGAGTTAAAGTTTTATGAAACCGGCCAAAAACACAATAAAATTGTAAGTGACGGCTCAACAGCGTTGAAATTTTGTTTCGGCCCTAAGATAAAAAATAAAAATTATTATCTGAACTTATTAGTACCTTCACCATTAATTATATTGTAAATAAGGGTTTGAAAATTGTGGTTAATTAGAGGAAGTAATCTTATCAAGGTCCCTAAAGAGGAGCTCTGTTCGAGTTTAAAACATGTCGGGTCATTACTGTCGTGGGACATCACTAATTATATTGAAAATAAGGGATTGAAAATTATGGTGGATTGGTGGAAGTAACCTTATCAAGGTTCCTAAAGTAGTACTGTTCGAGTTCAAAACATAGTTATCGGGTCATCAGACCGCCGCTGTTTTCATGTAATACACATCTAACTAAAACAGACAATTCTAGTCGATGTAGAATTATTGAATCTGCTCTGAAATTTAAAAGTTAAAAATAAAATGTGATATATTCTCGACTGTGCTATAAAAAAGCACGGTATCTTTAAAAATATGTACCTATCCTTAATAGGAATAGGTGTTACAATTAATTATTTATTTCTAGTGAAATAATTTTCACGAGAAATAAATAATTAATTGTAACACAGTTCTACATCGTGACAAGTCAAAGACGATGTTAAAAATAGATTCTAACTATCTAAATTCAA
The DNA here is from genome assembly GCA_932273695.1 of Apotomis betuletana. NCBI lineage: Eukaryota > Metazoa > Arthropoda > Insecta > Lepidoptera > Tortricidae > Apotomis > Apotomis betuletana. The sequence goes on along the minus strand of OW026303.1, from coordinate 3,445,040 downwards.
TTTAGATGTCGACCAAATTTTGGAGCAATTAAGGACTGGGGATGTATCTTATAATTATAACTTTGAGTTCTTGGAAACTGTAGTTATAAACTTAGTTTCTAGCTAGACCTATTTCTCGATATTTTGAAGAAGGCTTTGGAATAAGCTAGTGATTTGAATTCGAATTTCAAAGTTAGATAGTTTAAATCCGCTAGACAAAAGGTGCCTGGGGCTAAATTTGATTCCACTAGAAAACTACTTACGCGTTGGTAATAGCGGGTTAGTAGGTAGGTATAGATGGCCGACCGTAAGTTGATACGAACCCGGCAAGCCTTTTTCACGGCTAGGCATAAATAAATATAAGTATAGTGCTTTTCTCAAACATATGCAATAAGATAAAAAAAATACACCACTCAAAAAAATACAATTCAGCTGTTTAGCCTGTCTATGAACACAGACGCCATATAAAAAAAAATTGTTCCCGGCGTAGGCCTTAAATTTTGTATGAAATTCCTTTACAGTTCTCTTGAGTTGGTCCGGCCGAAGCGTGATACTTCGAAGCCTGTTGTAACGCACGTTGTAATGACATTTCATTGCATGTTTGAGAAAAGTTATTTAGTGGTAGAGAAATATTCATATAGCACTACATGCGCCACGGATTCGGTGGGTAAACTATCAACGAACCATTTCAAAAATGTAAATTTTACTAATTTCTTTGATAAAATAATCAAAGATAAGAAAGCGAGGTAAGGTTTGATACCTACAAAGATCAAAGCACAAAGAAAAAATGAAATGCGTAACCTGCCGGAAGAGATAGGGAATCGAACCTGGTACCTCTGGATTACCGGTCCAGCGTCTTAACCTGTCTGCCCTAACGCTAGACCTTTCGAATTTTTCCTTATGCTTTGTGTGTCGATCTTAGTATTTTGTAGCCGAGGGGTTTAGACTGATGTTGAAATATACAACATACTGTACCTAGTTATATGAATAAAACATGCTCAATATGAAACAAAGAAAAAATGTGACTTCAAAGGTACGCAAATTTTAGGTTTTTTTTTATATTAATTTGGAAATTGTTTTCAGAATCCTCATAATTTACCAAAACAATAATTGCATGACAACCATGAAATTAAGGCACTTTAAATACGGTGAAAATGGCAAATAACGTATTGTTTCCATACAAATATTGGTACCCAACCCACAAAATTCTGGAAATCATAGAGCACAGTACAGGAGCCTCCTGTACCAGCCACGTTGTTGTGCTGATATCTATAAACGAAATGCCTACAATACCTGTATTTTAGTATATATAATTCCCTACCTGACAATTTAAAGTTGTTGAAAAATCCAGAATTTAAGACAAAATTGAAAAAATGGCTACATGAACATTGTTTTTACTCAGTTAAGGAATATTTAGACATGAAGAATATGCAGTAGAATTTAAATTATCATTCTGTTTCATGTTCAGATTATTGTTATTGGCCTCAAATGATTTTTACAATGACAAACACAAAATTTGCATGTCGTTTCGGCTGAATACTGTTCACTGTTATATGCGAAAATATTTAACACCTTTTATGTACGTATTCTAGCAAATAAGCATTTCTTTCTTTCTTTCTTTCAAACGATGTCACATTTTGTGGTGGCCATTTGAATGGAGCTTTTTTAGCGCTCTGTAGAAATGTTGATCTTTGACGATCATTTCTGACTTTTAGAGCGGTCTAAGTGTAGTTTGTCTTATCAATTTACATCCTCAAAAATAATTGTCTACACGCCTATTCATTTTGTCCACAGTTGGTATTGCTGCCGCCTTTCCGAACTTGGAGCTAGTGATCAGTTTCGTCGGCGCCATTTTCTTTTCTACTCTCGGTCTCCTCATCCCCGCCATCGTAGAGACCGCCTATAAGTGGGACAGGGACACCGGAAAATTCAACTACATCATCTACAAGAACCTCATCATCAGTATTGTCTCGATCATTGCTCTCATTTCTGGGTCCTACGTGTCCATCGTTGGTATGGTAGAAGAATTCGGTGGACACTCTACTATTGAAAGTATTTTAGATAATGAAAATGCAACAATGACTGATGAGCTGTACAAACATTATTAGGACTTTGTTGATATAATTTTTGAGAATAATATATTTTAGTGCTACGGAAATTAAGTAAAGAAACTTATGACAATAATAAAATGTAACTATAAGTCTACATTCAGGGTCTAATCTTTTATGTAGGTATTTAATTTATTCATGCAAGGATATTTGGAACTTAAATTCAGTATACCGGGTGATCAATCCAAATGGGAACTGACCCATGGGAGAAGTCACAAACTATTACAGATAGGGAAATCTATTCTTAGGAACCATGGCGTCGATTTTAGATTTAATAAAAACTACATTATATTTTTTTTATAAATCATTCATAATTTCAAACATAACCCAGTCAAAATCGCTGTTAAAAATGTCACACAATACGATACTTACATGCGATTACTTACAGAATTTAAGCCAGGTTCAATTCCCAGTTATGTAGGTAACATGAGATTACAAAGAAAAAATAGTGTAATTTTTATTCATTTATTTTAAAGAGTGTTTCTAATATAGTGATGACTATGGTGTAACTTGTCATAGCATTTAATGCAATTATCGTTATGCTTATTTATTATGCATACTTATACTGATATTACGCTTGTCAAAATTGAATGCGTCATAAAAAAATATGCCTGACAGGCACCATAGAGTCAGACAGAGAGAATTTTTTTATGTGTTGACGATCCTTTTTAGGATTTTTCTTTTATTTCTATAATGTTGTTTTTTATGTTTCTTTATTTTATTTTTAGTATAAGTTTATCAATAAATTGCTCTGCTCTCTGTAACTGACGATTCGAAAGTGCCTGTAGCGAGGCCTACTTGAATAAAGAATATTTTGACTTTGACTTTGACCACTAACGCGAACTCTTCCAAGTAAATGACACTGTCAAACCATACAAAAGTGACTCACTTTGTTAACGTGGTCTTACTCTAGTAGCATTTTGTTAACAAAATTGTCACCACTTTTATTAACTTGATATAATTATTCATTATGTTTGCTCGAATCCGACACTTTGTATAAAATATTATATTTTTATAGGTATAAGTAGCAAATAAAAATAGTGCATTTGAGTAGCTGTTAATCCGTAAAACATAATCAACATTTAGTCATAAATTGTGTCAATGCATTGAACGTTAAGAGGCTTTATTCCTTTTAATTTTTTTTTTCAGATTATTACAAATATATTGATGATTTCAACCAACTTTTTGAAGTGAAATAATACTTTTCCCCAAGTTCTAGGTAATAACATAGCTTTTTCATGCTTTCATCACGCAGTCGAAAATAAGTTGAAAAAACTAATTGTCTGCGTGAATTTTATAAATTTTTAGTAGTTTTTGAAACAATAATTATCAATGAAAAATTTCAAACTGTAGGTTTAAATATATACCAATAAATCCCAATAGCCCTGTTCTAGGTAGTAACATCAATAATATGTTAAGAGACATGTCTGATCATAGAGAAAAATGTAAAACAATCAGCTTTTTAAAAGGAATAAGGCCTCTTAATACAGTTTTATTGAAATAAGTTATTAGTGAAAGATGTTTATTTATATTGAAAATAAATATTACCTACAAACAAAGCGTGCTTACTTATATTTTCTCATTTAAAAATTAATGATAGCTTGTTAGCTATCCTAAGGGTCAGCTCACACCGAGACGCGACGCGACGATACTGGAAGAAGCCGGTGATTTTGCGCTGCGCATCGCGGCGTAGCGAGGCGCATCGTAAAATCGTTGGCAGCACGACGCCTCGCTGCGCAGCGAGACGCCGCGCGGTGCCGCGTCCAACCACCCCGCAGTCTACCTATTGCAAGCGCATGAGAACGGCGGCCTCAGGCTGCGCCTCGCGGCGTCGCGCTACGTCGCGCGGCTTCGCGAGGCGCAGCGCCGCTCTTACACGCCGCGCGTACCGGCGATGCACCGCTGCGTCGCGATGCGTCGCTCTGCGCCGCGAGGCGTCTCGAGGCGCAGCGCTGCGTGGCGCAACATATTTTGAATTCTCGCGATGAAATGTGTCCCTTTTAATGTAGTAAATAAAGTATAATTTTGAGTCACTCTAATGAAATGTGCGCGCAGCGTCGCGTCGCGTCGTGTCTCGGTGTGAGCTGACCCTAAAGCTAAAATTATAATAACACAATTTATCGTTCAGTAAGAAATGTTGAAACGCAAACTTGATATAATTCGACTATGAATAGAAACCCCAGGCTAAAATTATGAAAACGGTTATTTCTTTTAATGTTTAAAGCTTCCAATAATTATTTATTGTGTAAATATTATAATTCGGTGAATAGAGACTAAAGTACTATGTGTGACCTTACAAACGGTCCGGTAGTTTTGAATTTTTTATATTATGTTGTCTAGAATGGTTAGTCAGTGTTTAAAATGCAAAATGCACAATTCCCTCCCCTCTCCGCGCCCGCCGCCATATTGAAAAAACCGGCACGTTCTTCATATTTTTGCTCATATCTTCCTTTAGGAGCATTTTAGGTAGAAGAAAGCTTTGACAATGTTATAGAGAGTTACATTTACTACATTCTCCATTTTATATTTTGTTTCTAGGACAGATTATAGTTACGGAGATATGCACATTTAAAAAAACGTAAAAAATCGCAATTTCCAACTCAAAAACAAACTTCTGGATTATATCTTCGTTTAGGAGCATTTTAGCTAGAACAGTGCTTGGGCAATATTGCAGAGAATTCAATTTACTATAATTTAAGGCCCATTTACATTATACAAGTTTCTAGCACATTCCATACAATAAACTTGAGGCAAGAAAATATTGCTCAGTCTAAACCTAACGTGATATTCTTGAATATTGAAAGCAACTTAAATACAATACTGGCATAGGTGTAAACAGAGACTAACAGTTAATTGCATGCCAGAATTGCCATCCAATTCATCAGTTCAAAGATGGATTCCGTACGTGAAAGTGTGTTCATTGTTGCTGCGGTATTAACGGCTGTATTACAGCAGGAACTAATACGAAAACGTCGCAAAAAAAAATGCTAATAGACATCAACATTAAAGTATACTTAAAAATAAAAAGACGTACATACCAAATTTGATGTAGTTTCTCTTGCTTCCGAAGTTTTTCTCAAAAATGAATCAACCAAAATATACCAAGCAAGTTTTGGTTTATTAAACATCATTGCTTCCTGATCCTGTACCCATAGAATTTTTCACCTTCTTCTTTTGAGCGTGATACTGTGTTCTTATATTCAGATTAATTTTGTTGATAATTTCTTTGGGACCAAAATTTTCAAACCGAAATTCAATTGAAAATGATTTTAATGCAGCATCGCGGGCCTCTCGATTTTTATAATGAATGTTTTTCGTGTCCCACAAACATTCGTGATTTCTATATATTTCTATGAATTTTATCATATCCGAAGAACCAAATTTAAATACGTTTTTTGCTCATATTCACAATTCACAACAGAAAATTACAAACAATCACAAACACCACCAACGCTCAATATTGATTGAAAATTTGCGGTGGCAAATACATCCAATAATTGCAGCAATACGTCATTTATTGTACAAGTAAAAGGTTTAGACTTGTCAAGACTTGCATACAATTATTTCCGTGCAATTATGTCATGAATGTAAACAAAGTAGGGTAGCAATTATTTCCAGGCAATGATTGCATTCAATAATTGTATGCCAGTTTTTGATAATTGCTCATGTGTAAACACTATGGTACAATTATTGAATACAATTTTTGAAAGGCAAGGATTGTATGCAAGAATTGTCGTTTCTTGTACAAGAAAGTTGTATAATGTAAATGGGCCTTTACATTACAAATTTTGTTTCAAGGACGGTTAGTTACGGAGGTGTTCGAGAGGTAACCGAAAAATATATATTTTAATTTTAATTATCGTTCTCTCGGCGTTATACATACACATACTCATACCAAAACGGTGTTAATAAACGTTATATGAAAAAGAAGATCGACTTCGGATTTGACCAGATTGCATTGACAAGCAAGCTAGCTCCAATATTCCTTTATTATTTAATTAATGGCCCAGCAGCTTCAGATGTTGTTTTACTAAATTGAGTTACAGTCACCGTCACAAATGTTTCCAAATCGTATTAATTGGTACGGAATAGTATTAAAATTGTGCGAGTGCAGCTGTTTATTTTGTAATCTGTGGTATTAAGTAATGCTTTTAGCGACATTATTACATCGTTTAGCAGTGTTTTTTTTGGGCAGTAGAGTATAGACTTTTACAGACTTTCATAATTTATGTCTTTGTACTAGAGTTAGTAACTATATAAGTAAATGACAGAAAAAAGTACTGGAGTAGAAAATAGTTTTTTAAGCAATCGTTGCACAATGAAGGTTCTTAAAGGCGAGTACCGCGTTTAGGTCACGAGGCTTGCCTAGGGACAGATAGACAGCCTGAAGCGACTTTGTTTTATACTACGTAGTTCAGATATCGTCGTCAAGATATTTGACTTGCTATTGTTAGTATGGGACTAGGTCGATTTGAGTAGGATTGTCCCTTCATACATTCTGGCCATAGCAGAGGTAAAATGGCCAGCCCTGAGGTGTCCCAATGCGTCAATTACATTTGATAAAACAATTAAATAAAACGGATTATATCGCGTATATATTTTTATGATCCTGCACCAACTGCTAGTTTCTGTTTGGCTCTATGGTTGACTAGTAGAGAATGCCTTATGGCATTAAGTCCGCCATTTGTACTCTTACTTTTGTATTTTGTGCAATAAAGTTTAAAGAAATAAATAAATATTTATTATGCGAAACTACCCATTTTTTTAAATATATGTATTATAAATGAAGGTGTACATACAATGCCATATACATGTTTTATTTAAATGTGTGACATTCGCGGAAACCGACGAAAATATTTGATCCGATAAGGTCTGGATAAAAAATTGCAATGAATATTTTTTATTGTAATGATATGGAGCTCCAATATTTTACAGAGGTCTTTATACCAAGAATTCTAACAGCGCTATTCACGCCCTTTTTAAATAAGTGTACGAGTATTGGGTACACTTTACAGATAAGGGTTTCAAAGAATTTATAGAATTTTCATTTCGGCGACAAATGTTTTTTCCCAGGCCGTTTTCATGATATTTGAGAAGGTCATCGTATAAAATACATTCGTTTAAGATAGGTTTGTTCAATAACAATCCCAAGATGATTCAGTTTCAGAGAAGAATAATACTTTCGATAAAATAAATATTATTTTGTTGAAACGTCTATCGACAAGACAATTTCGACGCAGGATACCCCGTTTGCTTACAGGCACTATAAGCTGTTTTCCTTGTATTTCGAGATGATACTCACTTTCATAACAAAGAAAAACTGATATAACAATGGGCCCAACTAGAAAGACAAAGTATACACATTCAAACAAAAAAAAAAAAAGTGTGAGTCTGACTTGCGCACCGAGGGTTCCGTACAAACACTTAACTATCCCATCTTTAAGGAAATGTTAAGTTGGCACCTGGTATATATGGTACCGGATACAAATGAGGTACAAAATTAACGCAACCGATCACGTTTGCTGTTTTTTGTATTTCTTGTTATAGTGGTGAAAGAAATTCCAACTATTGATAGAAAGATCGTTCACATTTTTTTGTATTGAATTATTTAGAGGCCGGGACTCGAACCCAGTGGATCGGTAATCCAGAGGTACCGGGTTCGATTCCCGGTGTCTTCCGCCAGTTTACGCATTTCAATTTTTCTTTGTGCTTTGATCTTTGTATCCATAGTTCAATGTAAAAAAAGTGGTGTGTACTTAAAAAAATTGGGCAAGTGCGAGTCCGACTCGCGCATGAAGGTTTCCGTACCCATAATCTATAACAAGCTTGTTGTAAAATATTTATTTTGTTTTATTTTTAGTATTTGTTGTTATAGCGGCAATAGAAATACATCATCTGTGAAAATTTCAACTGTCTAGCTATCACCGTTCTTGAGATACAGCCTGGTGACAGACGGACGGACGAACGGACGGACAGCGAAGTCTCAGTAATAGGGTCCCGTTTTTACCCTTTGGGTACGGAATCCTAAAAACGGACTACACTGATGAAATAATATTTTAACTGTCAATTGACCGTAGTTAAAATTATGCAGAAAGCAACCAAAGTTTTTTTAGTAATAAAAAAGCGACCTAAACATTAATTGGTAAAGACTTAAGTCACTGTGACAAAAAAATTACGCTGGTTACTTTCTGCATAACTATGTTCAATTCAAGGTCAAGGACAAATTTAAAACTACATCTACCCGCAAACTCAGTGCATTTTATTCCCATTAGAGTTAGGTGACATTACAAAACTGACTGAATTCGTATGCTGCGAACACATCGGTACAGCACCAGACCTGGCCAGCTTGTAGGCGCTGACGAAGGTGACCAGCACCGCTATGAAGAGTAGGATCCATCGAGACATTTCCGCGTAGCCGATCAGAGTGTGGGACTGTTTGAGCTCCTGTTGAATTTCTGGTGGCAGCTCTGCGCCCTGAGGAAATAATTTTATCATTGACTTAAGAGGATATATCAGTGCTCCTTTTCCCAGATTATCAGTTTACGTTAAGTGTGCACCTGGTAACGGGCACCGGATTCGAATGAGGTCCAAACTTAACGTTACCGGCTTAAACAAATCGAGGTTTCGTTATCGTCCACGAAAACGTCGAAAACGTTAAATCTGGCTAAGTTTTGGATGAGGAAACAGACGAGAACCGAAACCTCAATTATGTATGGATAGATTAACAGTGATATTTCTGTTCAGTAAAGAAAGGGATAAAATTGTAAACGGGTTATATTTTATATAAGTATTATGCCGCATGTAGCGTGATAATGTTATCAGACAAACTTACAATTAGTCCTGACTCTCTTGTGTAATATTTTCAGGCAGTTAACAAAAAGCTTTAGATGTGTTGTTGCTCTAATAAAGCGTTGATACTTGATTCTCCTAACTTCACGGGCACACGATATTTTATACAAGGTCAAATAGCCCATAGTTTACAACAAAGGAGGGGAGCACTTCCGTGTAATGTTACGAGCCCCAATGCATATGAGTTCGTCTGACAGGAAAAAAATGTATTAACCTAACTTCAACCAAAAATTTCATGATGAATTAGATGTTTAGTAGAATGTTACACAAAAATAAGATAGATTATAAATTATATTTTATTTACCAATGAAAAAAAAAAACTACTTTACACAGTGAAAAAAAATAAAACGCTATTTCATCAAATGTAATTCTAGCAAAAAAGTTGGTCTTTAGTTTAGCCGACGCAGAATAGAACGTCTACAACTTGGTGGTGTCATCTTTTGCATCCAAAACGGCTTTGATCCTGAGCGGCATGGTGTCTACCAAACTCTCGACACTCCTCAGAGGTAATTCCATTTCAGACAGAAGTAATTTTCTCCTTAAGATCAGCTTTTGATCTAGAAGGGTCTTGTCGCAGCTTTTTCTTCATTTTCCACCACAAAGTCTCTATAGGAGACAAGTCCGGGCTGCTGGACGGCCATGACATGGTAGGGATTTTTTTGGACTTCAGCCACGCCATCGTTTTATTTGCGGTGTGGCATGAGGCACCGTCTTGTTGAAACGTAAATGCATTTCTATATTTTAACTTCGGTATAATCGGCAGCAAGCTTGCTTTCAAAATACTTATGTATTTGTCTGAATCGACGGTTCCATCTATAAATTGCAGACAGTCAACACCCGTGTTTACGATCAACCACATTGAAACTTGACATATTCAGCAATGTTGATTAAGTTTAAGTTAAACCAACTAATATTGGTTGGTGGTTAACTTAAACTTTAATCAGTATAAGTATTAATAGATTTGTGAGATTTTATTTCTTATTGTGACATAAAAGAAAGATGGAAAGAAGAAAGAAAGAAAGAAAGAAAGAAAGAAAAAAAGAAAAAAGAAAGAGAGAGAGAAAGAAAGACAAATAATTATAGAAGGAATAAATCAATATGAAGACCCACCTCTTCAATCCACAGCAGAGGGAATACCCCCGTGCGCACAGCCTCCAACTGGGGAACCCCCTTCATTTGCCGCAGTTCGATGTTGAATTGCAAACGCCTGACTCCTTTCAGCACAACGCCGGTTATCTAGAAATTAAACGCAAATTATAAAACGTTGGTTGAATGAGGTTGTTGGTTGTTGGTTCTCATTAATTAGGTTAAGGTTAGAACTGTGAACCCAACAAAATCTTACTACAAGAAACAGTTAAGTTCATTTCATACCAAGGCCCGATTCCACTTGAGAACGTCAGAAGGCGGTAACAATGGAACAAAACGGATACACAGATAATATATGAACTTTATTGGTTGATTATAACGACACGTGCCAATTTGAAAAGCTGAGATCATAAATCAATTACTAAACAAAAGATAAAAGATAAGCCTGGAAGAGATTTCTTAGATTCCCTTCGCCTTTGTACATGTACATGCTTATTTTTTTAAATGTACTTCTCGTTTTTGTGTACAATGAATTGTTTACATACATACACGAGACATTATAGTCAACATTACTTCAAGTGGAATCGGGCCTTGGTTTATGAAATGAACTACAAAAAAGTATCGTTTCATCACAAAATACTTAATAGTACTACTTTAATTGATTCATGCACGGATATGCGGAACTTAGATTAAGTATATATTCGTTACTTCGGTTGGAATCTTTGGTGGCAACCAAACGAGTAAAAACACTACAAGAAAAGACACATTCAGACTAATTTTAAAAAGATTTCAACGAAACAAAGTTATGCCTACGGTAAATTTGAAAAAAATGACGCCCATACAAATATTTAGGTACTTAACAATTTGTACTAAATAAAAAACAAATAAATTAGACTAATGAATCTTGGCATTTTATTTTAAGACAGAATGATGCTTTATAAATTTATAAAAAAATCACTACATAAAATATGTTCCCAAGAATAATTTACTTTGAAGTATCAAGACGAAACCTTTATTTATTTCCCTTTTTGCACTCCGACCAACTGGACTAACCAACTACTTGGTTGTTCCGAACGGAGCTCAGTACGTGGTTTTTTTCTTATCAAGTTGACTACTCAAGTAAACCATGTAAAGCTATTATAGGGATTCATATAAAATTTATTTATTTATTTATTTAATCTTTATTGCACAAATCTTAAAGCAGTAACTCGTACACACACTGATATCCTTAGTAGTACGGATCTATGTATGTATGTATGTATGTAAACTCTTTATTGTACATTAAAATATAATTATAAGGACATTAAACTAATGATATGTACAAAGGCGAACTTATCCCTGTAAGGGATTTCTTCCAGTTAACCTTTGAGCAAATGAGAGAGAACAGAGAAGATCCAAGAAGATAGGCGAGATCTACACGAGGAAACTCTTCGTAAACGTCACTACAAGTTACCGCTCCCTCTATGTAAGGTCCGCCCTTGCTAGGAAATCACCCGCCTATTCACATTGCTGTATTTACAACTAAATATGCAATTATTGTGACATAAAACGTCTCACAGTTCCCAATGCACTGAGAATAGTGAAAAGATGGTTAATCACGCTGAGTTACAGTGACACCGAAGACATTATTAAAACTATTAAGATAAAATTAACCCCTACCGTAAAACAAACACAAGGTATGCATTTGATGCCATGTGGGGTATTAGGGTATTAGGTGTATATTTTGTGTGTGTAGACATATAGCCATACACACATACACACACACAACACGAACACACACACACACACAAACACACGTACCCACATATTTGTTTGAACCTTGTATTGTATAGCTCGCTTTTGTTTGTTTGTTTTTCATTTCTTTTTAAGAGGCCTTATTCCTTTTAAAATTTATTTTTTTCATATTATTACAAATATATTGATAATTTCAACCAACTTTTTGAAGTGAATAATACTTTCCCCGAGTTCTAGGTAGTAACATAGCTATTTCATGCATTCATTGCGTGCAGTCGAAAATAAATTGCAAAAACTAATTTTCCGCGTGAATTTTGACAATTTCGAGTAGTTTTTGAAACAAAAATTATCAATGAAAAATTCAAACTTTTGGTTTTAAATCATCATCATCATCATCATCATGATGGTTTTAAATATATACCAATAAATCCCAATAGCCCTGTTCTAGATAGTATGTTAAGAGACATGTTTGATCATAGAGGAATATGGCTAAAACAATCAGCATTTTAAAAGGAAGGCCTCTTAATGTATCGACAAAATTAGTTACTAACATAGTTACACATAGTTTCCTATGATAAAATTTAAGTAACTGTTATATTAATTATTATTGTCAAACCGCACTCGCAGACGGCCAAGATACAGGCTCAGCCTAGTTTGGTCTCTGACGGATAGCTTCATTTATGTAAAGTATTGTTTTTTGTCAAATAAATTATTTTGTATTGTATTGTATTTTGTATTTATATTTGTATTAAATGAATAACAGATCGTACAAAAGGCGGACTTAATGCCATTGGGCATTCTCTACCAGTCACCCATCGGGCAAAGTAGATACGTTTGTTTGGTAAGCAGTAAATTTCGAAAGAAACAACTGAAGTAGAAAAGTATCAACGAAAGACTAAATTCGAAAATTTCGCTGTCAAATGGTAATCGAGTCCCTTTGTATTAAGAAGTAACTCGTTTAAGGCTCACTTACCTTCGTCTCCTTTTGAAATGGATTTGTGCGGTTAATGAACCTTTACAGTTCCCGTTTCGCTGGTTTTTCACAAAAATACAGCGTTCTTTGGCATAATTTAAGGGGAAATCTAATTGTTGGTCTCCCTGACTAGATTTGCCAATCAGTGACCTCTTCATTGGAAGTCAAGTCTTCATTAGTAATCCTAACACTTGTTCCGTGTTAATAAAGGTATTATCGAGTTATTGATAGATTTACTTATCTATAGATTTCTTAATGAGTTGAAGCCAAACCATTAGTTGTCCTACAGTACGATTAAAATCAGTTAACGATTCGGCCAACCTCGGTAATTGTCGTGAATCTCTCATCTCTCACATAGAGGTATCAATTTACAGATATGACCGATTTACAAAATTCTTTTTGTATTTGATAGGGTATACTTTCGAGATGGTCCCATGTAAATTTTATCAAAATCGGTCAAGCAGTTTATGAAATAAATTTCTTAGGTCTACCGGTTAGTAATGTCATCTTGGCAGGTGCTATGCATTGCGTTTATGATACTTCAGATTGAATGCTACCTAAAAGAAATCGCGGTAATGTATTTCGTGTCATTTCCGTCTCCGGATTGAGGCGATGATACCCGAGAAAAGCCGAATCCTTAACTGATTTTAATCGTATTGTAACACCTGTTCGGATTCTATGGATATTATCGAGCTGTTGATACATCTACTTATCGATGGTTACTTATTAACATTTGTGAACAAAGTCGTGAAGTTTATTGAACCTTTATGTGCCAGATGTATTCTTTTAAAATAAAGCAACAAATATTGTTATAAAAATTTAAAAATATTCCAGGCTATGGAATCAATGAATACCGTAGACAAGATCGAAGGTTACAAACCTTAGCAAAAATTGCAACCAAGATTTTTTTTTTTTTTTATTAGCCTATATTGGTGTCCCACTGCAGGGCAAAGGCCTCTCCTCTCGATTTCCACAACTCCCTGTTTGATGCTATTACTGGCCAATCATTTGGAAACGCGTCCAGATCGTCCCGCCATCTCCGTCTTGGCCTGCCACGTCGTCGCCGCCCATCATGCGGCACCCATTGCGTTATTTGATTAGCCCAAGCAACCAAGCAAGATAGATAAACCAACCAAGATAGATAAAGAAAAAAGGAGGTTCTCACCGGATCCAGGTATACGTAGGTGTTGTGCTTCTCCTTGTTGGGGCTGATGCCGCCGTCGAAGTACTCGAGGAGCTCCTCTGAAGCCAGGTAGAAGTGCGGAAGCGTTGCCAGAGCCGGGGCACCCTGGCATGGCTCCAGGTTAAGCACTCCCATTAAAAGACAACCATCGTGGTTGCCACTCCAGTTCCTAAACAAAAACATACAATATCGCATGGGGGCGGTAATGGGTCACACGTATGATACGTATCGAGAGACGCAGCATGGCAAGGCCAACATTGAGATCATGAAATCATCGGAAGAAGTCAGAGCCTTTCGTTGTGGAAATTCTTAAGAGGTCTTTGTCCACCAGTAGACGTTCTTGTCCTGGCTAGCATTTCATGAATACCTTAATTCAGTTTTTAAATGTCTTCGAGTTTAGCTTGTGAATTACGGATAATTATAAAGCGGATAAAATTTAAAATATTAATACGTACTTTCGGCAATAGCATTTGTTAGCAGGGTTCGCAGTTTTTGCCGCTAACGCCTCTTCTCCTATTTCGTAGTAGATTGCAGATATGTTGAAGATGGTGGCTGGACCGACTAGATTGGCGTATAGAGATCTAAAAAGCGACAAAAAACATTGGTACTTTTATCATAACAGAAAAATTTCAGAAAATGCCGGGAAACTATTAATTTTAACTTAGTTTTTCATACAAATCTGTCTCAACGCCAATGGTATGTTTTACCGAACCAGTTTTGAACCTCGGCAGGGGTCTCCATTACAAATTTACTTATTATTTGACCTCTTGAGCGCCAACGTTACAAATGAAGTTTGCTGTGAGATTGTGGCCCAGATTCCATGGATTTATTTATTATATAATGAGCTTGCAAATGTGTCTTTACAACAATAAAAATGTGCCAGACTTTCCTAATCTTTTGAATTAATTGAACTGACGATCCAATAAACTTAGCTGCCCGAAATTGAGAGACTGAAATTAAAATCTCAATGAATAAAAAAACATTGATGACGAGGATACCGAGGTACCTTGTTACATCCAGCTCGAAGGCTGCTTATCCCATGACTGGTGGGAAGACATGTATTCGGATCCGTTCAGCTGTCCACTGTAAGGGTCTCTCCAGTTCTTCATCTCCTTGTCCTCTGTAGTGAACTAAAATAAAGTGATGATGAGTACTGTACCTGCAGACGTCCGGTTCGAAGGAATACAGCCGTTTCATAGGCTCTCCCATGACTGGTGGGAAGACAGACGAGTCGGATCCATTTAGCTGTCCGCAGTAAGGGTCTTTCCAGTTTTTCATCTCCTTCTTGCCCTTGTAAGACACGATGTGCCCGAGTTCTTGGAGATTCTTTGTACCGCGTACCATCTCGTACGGGCCGGATTCAGTCAAGTTCAACTGTAAAGAGATAGGACACCATGTTAGAGGTAGAATAAGAGATATTTTAGATACTATTCGGTTACTTTACAACTGTAGTTAGAAGATAAAGTTCAGGCTATTTATCTATAAATATTATATTATAAATAACGAAACTTTTTTACAAGCCTTTCCCGATGTATGTAATCAAATCGTGCAAGTAAGATAAGTATGACATCCCGGTTACCGATTGAGCTAAAATTTGGTGTTCCAGCGTAACTTTGATGACAATATTATTATGACACCATCAAGCTTATCTGAAGATGACGCCTAAATGAAGCGTAAGAACGCAATAAAATGATGCAATCCTATCAAGTTGGAGCTCTTCAGATTTGTCTCGGTGAGTAGTTAGCGGGTGTTCAAAGAAAAATACAGTCTATAATAAAAGATTTGTCATCAAAAAGTATTTTTAGCGAAAAGCTTTTTTGTATTAGGTAAGTATAAAATGTGTTCTATCAATAAATAATGGCATTCGTTTCCACTATATTTTAGCACTCGAATTCTACGTTTTAGTATTCGTTTACATAAATAATACAAAATGTATCCGTATTGACCGCGACAGCTTCATAATGGCAACGCCATTTGATTGATAAATAAAGCTCTCGACTATACTGCCGAAAGCTATAGGTAAATATTATTGTAAATATTGTTGATTGGTTTGTTGTTACAAAACAATATTATTATTATGTTATAGTAGTGTGTCAGTGTTTTATAAGAATAATGCCAGGGAAATATACAAGAAAGTGGCAATGGTTTTTGGCATTGGGAGTGTCAGAAAAAAAGATTCTGGCATATTTTTAGCAAGATTTCCGCTTGACCCGAACAGGTAAAACCTGGTGTATTTCAGTACCAATTTACGTTATATATATTATATATCGTATTGTGTGTGTGTGTGTGTGTGTGTTCGTGCGTTTTACACATATTGTAGTAGATATCAGGTAAATACGTAAAATAATGTATTTTCTCAAAAATCAAATCATACTTTAAGCAAACCATAACATAGTGATGTGAACAAAGTATCGATAAACTTTGTTGTTTTATTTTTAGGTGCCGTTTATGCGTGAAGTTTACGCAATGAGTACTTGGCGTATTTACCGATTAGAGTTAAATGAAAATGTGAAAATCTCATAAAGCGTTTCTTTTACAGGTCCTAGGTCAACCGAATTTATGTTTACTAACATGTTGCTTAAAAACAAAAACCAATAATAGGTTATGTCAAATAAATAAACAACATTTAAGGCGTATATTTATTTTCTTAAAACCAGCACTAAAATTGGCCATAGTCATGCAGGAAGTGACCAGCATATTTATTTGTCAAAGTGACTTGTATTTTTAATCAATTAATTAATTTTATATTTGTTTTAACTTTTAGATTTCATTATGTAGATTGAGTTATGATTTTAAATTAAAACTTAGGATACCTTGTAAGTTAAATAAAAGCTGTTGATTTGTTATAATTGTTGAATATGAATGACATTTCAAGTTAATGTCGGCTCCGTAGCTCCTAGCACTCTGCGAGGAGTCCGAAGCCGGGTTAGTTATACTTGCATGAAAATACATTACAATTCAATAGATAGCATACTGAGAAATTAAAAAAAAAAAACAAACACTGATGTTGGTCGTTTTTCGCATTACAAAAAAAAACTCTGCTTTCAAACCTACGCAACTAAGAATATCGAATATTTATCGATATCGATAGAAAAGTATGATTGTCAAGCTCTAATAACAGTTGTACCAACATACTCGTAGTAAAAATGGGTTTTTACAATGTTGGTACTACTGTTTTAAGTTGCTAGGTTGGTACAAAAGGCTTTCATAATTCCGATTAGCGGCTTGTATGAAAGTGCCGACTCTTAAAACGTAGTGATTATTTGTGCTCTTTGGTTGCAAGTGCTGAGACCCATGGACCTAGGGTCTCGGCCCCAAAGAATACAAAATGGTATTCGCAGCCCTATATTTGGTTCCTTTTAAGTTCTCGGCCGCTTCTAAATTATATTATATTCAAGTGCTCCTGAAACTCATCGATACAACCCCTCTTGCCGAAAATCTAGTTCAATTGAATTAGGAGGCTGGTTAGAAAATAATAATTTTACAAGCGCTCTTCCCGAAAATACTGATTGAATTATAATAGCTTTAGAACAAAAATATTTATAACCATCGATTTCAACAAAATATTTATTAGAAGACAAAAACTTATCAAAATACATATCACAGCATCCACAGCACAGGTTTCGTCTAATCACAAATAGATGTATCCACCACAAATTTCGTCAATAAGCAATGGCACAGACAGATAAATAGGTATTATCCGCAACATGCATCGTCACAATGTACACCGTAAAACTACACTAACGCACTGCCTGATAGGTAAGTACCCGGCTCAAACGTCCCAAAGATACCCGCCGCATTCCCACGTTGAATTGGCAAAGAGATACGCTGAACCAGGTACGAATCCCTCATACGTTTACCTAGGGCTCGTATGTGGCTCGTATAAATTGCTTCGCTTCAGAACACCACGGCCCAGCAGTCTCAACGGCCAGAGGAATGAAATCATACACCAGTTTCAAGTAAGAATACTTGGCGTGCTTGAGCTTAGCCGCGTCGATTTCAACTAAAATTTACTTACAAGGAAGGGACCCAACTGTCCGACTCCGATTTGATTCATTTTGATATAAGTTATAGAGTAGTCTAAAATAGCAGACACGTTTTTTTATATAAAATATGAGTTTGAGGTGAAATGACAAAACACGTGTCCATTCTTTTTTCATGTTCTCCAACATAATTATAGTGAAACCAGTAATTAATTATTAATTTGCTTGAACAAATCTCTCTACGTTAGAGGGTTTGGTTAATTTTCAGTACTTTGAAGGACAATTTCTCCTAACCGGTTGAATTTGGGCAGCTAAAAAAAATACGTGTCTGCTATTTTAGATTTCTCTATAACATATATCAAAATAAATCAAATCGGAGTCGGACATTTGGGTACCCTTCCTAGTTAGTAGGATGGTTTGATCAGCCATCTATGACATTGAGTATTAGGTACAGAGTACCAACATGCTTCAGAAACTACTTTTAGAGCGGCATATGAGCGTAATATACGGCATTTGATGATCAGAAGGTTTCCTTTGGCAGGATGAACCTTCTAACCCCTAAAAACATTTTAAGGAGAGCCATTTTGAATTTTAGTTCAAAAAAGAGTTTATAGTAGAGAGTTAATAGTTGCGAGTATAAACGTTATGTCAAGTAATATCTAATACTAATTGATGTTATACCCAATGAAATTGCTTATTGTTGTTATATCAAATTAACATTATAGGTAGGTATCTAATGTTGTTATATTTAGATATTAAATGTTGTTATATCAATCATTACACACCCGTACGGCCAGTGTAAAGACCACCTTAGTATAGTACGGTTCCTCCCAGGTGAAGTTTTCGCTTCGAGCCCTAATATTTCAAACAAAGGCCATTGTCTCTATTATCGCAAAGCCGCTAGATACCGATTTAGCACGTGCCACTACGACCACACTAAGTATCAAAATAATATGAGTGCCGTATTGCTTCGGGGTGGCCTATCGTCCTACACTACCAAAACGTAATATCTAGAATATCAGTGACATTAAATTTTAACCTTAATACTATGATGATACCGTTTGTTTTTCAATATGAATGGTGTAGTGGCACGTGCTAACTCGGTAGCTAGCGGCTTTGCTATAATAGAGACAATGGCCTTTATTTGAAAGATTAGGGCTCGAAGCGAAAAATTCACCTGGGAAGAGCCGTACTATATATCTATATCTATTTACTTACATGAGAAAACATAGAGAAGTAAAAACCGTTGCCATCCTCAGAGGGTCGCATCGTGGGGGGTCTATCAGCTTTCATTTTGCCGCATACCAATGCTGTAATAGAATAGAGTGCATTAAGAAAGAGATATGAAATTAATAGTGTATACATTTATAGTTATTTAAATAATTTTATTAAAACTTTCGTGAGACATATTTAATTATTGTATTAAGCGGTTTACACTCACGTGAAATTGTCAGGAACGGCCCGACATGTTTCGAACTCGTATGGAGCCCTTCATCAGGGACGGCTGCCCGTACACCGCCGCGGCAAACTCGTCACTGCTCATACTTTGACCGACGTTCCGCTCTGAGCCCCCTGTTCCCTGATGAAGGGCTCCATACGAGTTCGAAACATGTCGGGCCGTTCCTGACAATTTCACGTGAGTGTAAACCGCTTAATACAATAGTTATTTAAATACTCGAATGCAACTGTTCACAATTAGACCTTAAAACACGAGACTGGTTTATGAAACAAGCCGGAGGCGAGTTTCATAATAGGATCACAAGAGCGTCTGTCAGATCTTTATTCAATTCAATTCAATTTATTTATTGCAGGCATCAAATACCATACAGTTTAATATACATATGAAATATAACAACAAAATAATAATAATAATCACCTGCTGGGACCTGTTCATGGATGTATTATCCTATTGATATAATCAGGAACGGGTCGCAGCAGGGCTACAGCCACAGCAAATTTCTCTAAGGGGCCTCTACATGTTGGATCCATATCCCCACGCAAGCCTTTCAAAAGACCGGGACGTATGAGCCCGAGACTATGAGTCGAGAAACAAATAATAATAATAATAATAATCATCACGGACAGGACTATTGTAGCCAATAAGCCTGATATCGTATTGGTATATCGATCCAAGCGCCAGGCAGTGCTCGTCGACATCACCATCCCCCATGACGAGAACCTCGTGAAAGCCGAGAAGGACAAACTCAGCAAGTACCTTGACTTGGCTCACGAGGTGACCGCCATGTGGGATGTTGACTCGACGATCATTGTCCCGATAGTCGTTTCGGCGAACGGTCTTATAGCGAAGAGTCTCGACAAACATCTTAAGACTCTCGCTAGATGGCTGGATCAAGGGTCAGATACAGAAGGCGATACTCCTGGACACGGCGCGCATTGTCAGGAGGCTCCTCTCTCTGCAGCCCTAACCACCGGTAGCCTGGGCCCTGCCCCGTTGCCGGCGGCACCCTAGGTTAGGTTTTTTTTAACAATTTGTTTATATTTGTAATGTATTTTTTATATAAATTTATTGTAAAAAATACCTATCCTAAGAAAGATGATTAAATGAGTGAATTAATAATAAAATAAACTGAAATACTAGGGCACATTATGTGTTTTCTGTTCGTGGTATCAGGTAGCAAAATTCAAAATTCAAAACTTTATTCTGCAAGTAGGCTACAAGAGGTCTTTTACACGTCAGGTTCTAAATTAC
The DNA here is from genome assembly GCA_932273695.1 of Apotomis betuletana. Lineage (NCBI taxonomy): Eukaryota > Metazoa > Arthropoda > Insecta > Lepidoptera > Tortricidae > Apotomis > Apotomis betuletana. Next base: position 3,424,435 of record OW026303.1, on the reverse strand, counting down.
ATAAAAAAGCCGCCCGCGAAAGCGCCTTATTATGTAACAGTTGCATAAACTACTATAATTTACAAAATCGGCCAAGAGCATGTCGGGCCACGCTCAGTGTAGGGTTCCGTAGTTGCCCATTCCTTTACAATAGACGGGCTTAAAACAGCGGTTTTAAGCTCGCAGTTTAAATTACGAGAAAGATTTCAAGCTCTACAAAAAGGTTGTAAACGCCAAAGGAACTGTAATTACTTATTACCTTCTGGAAGTTATCGATTATACGCGGGGCTGATTGAGCGGAATGTTTTATTACAGTATGGCGCTTAACTATAAGTATAAGGACACCGCGCGGCACTTACGTCATTTTAAAGAAAATTATGCAATTTTGCGATAACTCAAAAACGGCTCGACCGATTTTATTCAATATAGTTAGTTCTCATTGAAAGTACACTTATAAGGCCTCATTTTCATGAATTATACATCGTAAAAAATCTGTAATAAAAAATTACCCATATGCCTTACTGAAAATTCCCCAACTAGGTATTAATTAATCATTTTATTCTAGACTCATTTATAGAAATAAGGTTAAATACATTATAATAACATATCATACATTAATATTTCACACGATTTCGACGTAAATAAAGGTTTGGGATGCGAGCTAAGGGTTGAAGGGTTAGAAAGGGTATCTGTGCTGAACATGGAAAGTTTATTTTGCGGTTATACTTGGAGGCATTTGAAATGTGGTGCTGGCGAAGGATAGAGAAGATCAGTTGAATGAAAAAAGTTACCAATGAAGAAATGCTTAAAAAAGTGGAAGAAAAAAGGAACTTGCTGAAAATTATAGAGAGTAGGAGAGAGAAATTTATATAATATTTTCTTAGTCACAAGGTTGGCAGGCGTGAGTCGGGTAAATTTTCTACCCTAATGGCTTTAGTGCCAATGGTAATGGCAATGAATCAGGATATTGCAATTTCAATTTTGCGACTGAGAAAAGACATTTGAAACAGGAAGATATTAAATTTCTTCCACTACGTTACGCATTTAATTTGTCTTTGGGCTTTGATCTTTGCATCAATGGCTTAATATAATAAGATGTACTTATGCGTTTTGTTTTACCTGCTTCTATCTGTCCCGTAGTGAGTTTCTATACAGGAGTAAAATGGGGGTGTGGTCATGTTTACAAGATAAGCCCTCAAGTGGAATTCAGACAGTAAAAAAAACTGCTATATAGGAGTAGGAAGGTTTTGGACGCGTATTTTTTCAAGCGTTTTGCATCGAGGTTTTTATTAAAAAATCTTAATCTCTATTCTCTACACATATCAAGTTATCGCAACGTTCCACTTTTGTGAGAGATCCAAAATAAACTGTTTAAAACTCACGTATTCAAGAACAGCCCGACATGTTTTCAATTTGTTTGTTGTTTGTTCCCATTTGGCATAAAGTTTTATGTAACGAGTTTAAACGCAGATATTCATATTGAGGCGAATAATTGTATACTTTGAGAGGAATTTGAACACACAACTTCATGGCTTTCCGAGCCAGACGGGTAAACTACCAATTGATCTATCAAAGACACTAGTTAAAGCAACGAATTTTAAAAGTAGCTTCCTGCTGTCTGTCTGTCTGTCTGTCGGCCTGTCCCTATGTATGCTTAGATCTTTAAAACTACGCAACGGATTCTGATGCGTTTTTTTAATAGATAGAGTGATAGAAGAGGAAGGTTTATTATAATATGTATTACCTATACATGCATTATATACATAGTGGAGAAACACTTATAATTTTAGAGGTTTCTAATGAGATGTCGTAATACACATTTTTTTGCGCTCACATTACAAACGATGGCTGAACCCTAGATCATAATAATATACTACAGTATTGTACACCTTAAACAGGTCTACAAAAAAGTGAGCGATGGTATATGTCTATCTCTAAGGGATAACCCACAATAACCACTCTGCCAAAGGTACAAAACCGTCGATCATAGCGGTTATATATAACTACGTACTTTAATAATCGATTTTACGCATTTTGATCATCGTTCTCAGTGTATGTGAAGTGAAGGTCCATAAAAAAGCCTATTATATACTGTTTTGGATGAAAAACACCTTGTACTATGTTTAGTTTACAAAGGGATGAAATAATTTTAATATAATATATTGTATTGTATATTATTTCACAGGTTAGTGTGTTTTTGTTGTAAATCATTGTAATTGTTTTAAGTATTATTTACGAAAAAATGACTTACTGTTGAGTTTCTTTCGGCTTTCTTCTCAACAGCGGTCTCCTCTTGCGAAATGCCGGTAGATTCACAATCTGACTTGTAAAAGTGCCCCTGTGGCCTACTTACTGAATAAATTATTTCATTTCATTTCATATGCAAGTAGGTAACAAGTAACAACGATTAAGTACCTGTAAGTTGTTATTTTATGGTTGAAGTAAGGTTATGATTATGACCACCTTTGACTTTCCTTAACGTATACATAATCATTAGCTTGGGTTAATCTGTTCTATTATTTTTAATAATCTTGCTTACGCAAATACCCTTAACGTTTAACAGTTTGATGAAGATGATGTTTTTCAAAAATTTTGGCGAGAAAACATAATTCTGCGTTACTAACATTTAATCTTTTTTATAGTTTTAACCAAATGTTCATATTGAAATTCGAAAAAAATTGCCGACCTTAAGGCATATAAGAAACTAGCGACCCGCCCCGGCTTCACACGGGTGCAATGCTATTAAAACTTTTAATAGCAACTTTTAATTTAAAAGGCACGCGCCGCCGGCCCCCCGACCGGTACCGCCGCAACCGCTATGTCCCTGCATTTTAAATCACTAAAATATCTTCGAAAATATTCATTTAAATTACATGCTGTAGCCTGCTGGGTCAAATTAATCTATATTAAATGCACAATGTATTTAAGGTACTTAATTGGATAAAGTATTAATGCTGTATTGCTTAAAACGCTTCGTAAATATAATTTCTCGTAAAAAGTGAAGGATAAAAAGGGTCAATTTCAACAAGACGCATTTTTAGTATCATTTCGGTGTGATTCTTTATTTTTGATTATTTTTAAGTTTTTTAAATGTGAAGAGATACTTTAGACTATATTATTAAACATATGTAAAAGGGATCCTGAAATCTGAAATAGTTTTCGAGATATTCGAGATCGAATATGAAACACACAACGGAATGATAAATGTACACCAGGATGATAAAATAAGTGCACCGCAATGAAATTTCATACGCCGGAATGAAAGAAAAGTGGCATATTATGAAAGTAATTTTACTTTTTATATTCGTAATATATATTATATTGGCATTACATAATAATATAAACATATATCTTAGTATGGTATTAAAAACAAAATAAAAAAATATTATTATTTCAACAATATTTATGAAAAGTGAAGCTACTTTTGATGTCATTCCGGTGCTTTCCTCATTTTGGTGGGGTTTAAAGTCATTTTACTACACCGGAAACACCGGAATGAGAATGGTGGAATGAGAAACACGACATATTTTTATTTCTTAAAAAAAAAGTAAGCCCTATATTCTAGAACTAATTCAACTCTTGTAATGGCGAGTGTACTTTACCTGATATATATAAATTTCAAACCACGCAGTTAAAAAATAAAGAAGCTATAACAAACTCCGGAATGACATTTTTTTTGTCCCCTGTCCACCGCGATGAAATATTCACGTTTATACAAGCCAACGTATTGCCACTATACACAACCGGCCTCGTCGGGCGCCGCAGCTTGACTAATTCTTTGAAGTGCGCGGGAGACGGGGGGCGTACTTGATCAAATTTGGGAAATAAATCGGTTCGAAACATTGTCGGCGGTAATGAGAAGTTTTCTTGGGACAAACGTATATGCACTTATTCAAGGGTATACAAAGGAGATATATAACGGGTAATGTGCTTTTTCCGTTACCTATTTATATGGTAATAAAATAATGGTAACAGATTTTCTTTGTCATGCATAGTATTTGACTTACCCGGCATTTTACAAACAAAACCGGCTTGGGGACAACCCACCTTGATGAGAAATTTGGACTAAATATATTTTTTTAAATTATTATATATATTAATATTTAAATTTTAGCTGTTGCCCGAGGTAGACAATGGCGGGCTGTTTCCGAAAAAAAATGGTATTTTATTATTCAACCTTTCTGCACCTGCGTTTTCAGTCTTGCCATCAAAAAATACTGCTTGGGAAATTGACCCAAAAAATGGTTGTTGTGGGTTATGCCTAAGAGATAGACATATACTATTGCGCACTATTTTGTAGACCTTTTTAAGGTGTACAATACTGTAATTAGTAGGTACCTTATTTTGATCTATCTCGTAGGGTTCAGCCAGCGCAGCGTTTGTAATATAAGCGCAAAAACAGTGTTTATTTACGACATCACATTAGAAACCTCTAAAATTATCAGTGTTTCTCTACTATTTTATGTAAGTATTAGAGCCTTATCACACTTGCGATTTGCGAGCGAGTTGAAAGCGAAGCGAGCGTGCAGCGAGTTCGCCGCGAGCGTGCAGCGAGTTCGTCGCGTCTTGAGTAGGGACGCCATACTGTACATTCGTCAGTACGCAGCGAATTCGTTGCGCACTCGCGGCGAACTCGCTGCGCACTCGCGGTGAAATCGCTGCGCACTCGCGGCGAACTCGCTGCGCGCTCGCCGTGAACTCGCTGCGCGCTCGCCTCGCTTTCAACTCGCTCGCAAATCGCAAGTGTGATAAGGCCCTAATACTTATAAACCTTCCTCTTAAATCACTCGATCTTTAATAAATGCATCAAAATCCGTTGCGTAGTTTTAAAGATCTAAGCATACATAGGGACAGACAGACAGACACCAGGAAGCGACTGCTTTATACTATGTAGTCATTAAACTTTAATTGACGTCTTAATTTGGTTCAAACTTTTTGGAAAATGCTTGGGTACAGTCTAATACTGTATTGTCGTCCCTTTCTAATCAATCTAACAAAACGGGGACGACACTATAGTATTGCCACTTTTTAATTTCTACTCTTTTTGGTCAGACTGTATGTGTTCGTCTGATATAAAAATAAACTTACCCAAAGCAGAGTTCTCAGACACGCAGTTGAGGTAGATCCCGTCGAAGAACAGATCCTTGGCTTTGACCCGAAGAAACGGGTCGGTCAGGTTGGTGAAGAGGTCACCTAGCGCTCCGTTGATCATGGGCAGAAGCCCAGGCATCATGTCTTGCACTTGCAGTAGTGCTGCCTAGAACCAAGGATTACACATACATTAAATCCTATTGTAAACTAGAAAGTTCTGTTAAAAGCTAAGTTGAAGATGCAGGGCGAAAGACGAATCGTTGCGCCTCAAAACAGATCCAACCTCACTAGGAAGGAAACCTGAAACAACAGCCCACGCCCACAGGCTCTAAGCAGGCCCACACGCTCCGCATGTGGAATGAGCTCCATGCTGAGGTTTTCCCCGGGGGCTACAGTATGCGGTTCTTCAAGAGGGGAGTAAATAGGTTCTTAAAGGGACGGCAACGCGCGTGTGATGCTCCTGGCACCGCAAGCGTCCATAGGCGGCGGTAACTGCTTAACATCAGGCGGGTTACATGCTTGTTTGCCACCGTCGTAGTATTAAAAAAAAGGTGGCAGCCCCACCAATGGAGCTAGGGTATAGTGGGCCAATCAGTCGCTTACCTGAACCGAAAGCTGAATAATGAAACCGAAACATTAAGTCATAACATATGTAAAAATGCATGCAACTTCAACCGTGTATTGTTTTTTCTTTACTATAGTCAGGTAAAAACATCTTTGTATGTCCAAGGAAGGAAAAAGTTTATTTTAAAATAAACACATACTATATAATATTTACGATACAAAAAACTACAGATAAGCATAAAAGAAAGGATAATAATTATGTACAATTTGTTAAAACTAATTAGAAAAAATAAGAATAAAATATATGCATTTTCTATAAAAAGAATAATCCAGCAGATCGGCCTGCGGCATGGTTCCCATTACGCTGGCGGCGTTACCTCTTTGGATCGCAAGAGCGATCCTCTGTGAGAGGTACGCGCCAGTTCTGGAGTCCCCTGAGACGCTAACCAACCGAGGCGACAGGGCCCTCATAAATGCCTTCATATCGGCCGACCAGGGTCCTAATGTCTCTACCGCAAGTGCCGCAAATTCATAGTCTTTAGACAAAGATGAGTATTTGCGGCGCTTCAGGATTAGAGCCTGGTCGGCAGCTGCGCCGGCTTGTGAACGAGTCGCCTGGATGTGGGACGCGGCGAACGTGTCGACATATGTTGCGTCCCACACCAGGACTCGCCCCAGCTTCCAAGGTATTCATGTACTAAAAGTTATTAAAATCTGTTCAGCCGTTTAGGCGTGATGAGCGGATAAAAATATTATTACGTACAGATATCTTGGCACGGCTGACGCCATGCGCCAAAAAGGGTTGAATTTACCTGCTATGAAACTGCGCTTGCAATACAATACAATACTTAATGCTTTATTGCACACCAAAAATAGTTTACAGAAAAATACACAATATAATTAAGAAATGAGCTTTGAACCTTGTTATTTTTATAATTTAGTTTTAATTGAGTTAATAATTATTAAGAGCCCTTATTCCTTTTAAAATTTATTTTTTCATATTATGACGAATATATTGATAATTTCAACCAACTTTTTGAAGTGAATAATACTTTTTCCCGAGTTCTAGGTAGTAACGTAGCTATTTCATGCTTTCATTGCGTGCAGTCGAAAATAAGATGAAAAAACGAATTTTCCACGTGGATTTTGTCAATTTCGAGTAGTTTTTCGAACAAAAATTATCAATGAAAAATTCAAACTGTAGGTTCCAAATACATGTACCAATAAATCCCAATAGCCCTGTTCTAGGTAGTAACATCAATAATATGTTAAGAAACATGTTTGGTCATAGAGAAAAATGTCTAAACAATCAGCATTTTAAAAGGAATAAGGCCTCTTAAGTCATAAATTTATTGTACAGTTGTAATTATATGTATGTAGACCCGGTTTAATAAGTTTTAATTATGGACTCACCATGTATGTAAAGTTGATTACGGTAACTTCATCGTCCTCTGTCAAAGTACCGGAGGCCTGCTGGTCAAACACGAAGGTCTTCTTCATCATGTACTCCACAGTATCATTCTCTCCATAGCCAAGAATAGTTCTCTCTCTGTATTCCCTGCAAAATAAAAACCAACAGTCCATGTAAATAACAGAAACGAAAAAAAATTATGAATAGTAACGGAATCAAACAATATAAGAAAGAGATAAAGATGACACACCAAAAAATAAAATAGGTACATGGAATAAGCTAGAACAGCATTATCCACCCAAATTATTTCGTGTGACAAAAGGAATGGACTCAACATGTGCTGCGACAGTCAGGCGTCTGCGCAGCGCTGGTTTTCAGGCCGTCTCTCACTCTGAACCACATTGTCATATTTGCGGGTGCCGCACACTTCCTTCAGCACTACTAACTTGTGAGGCCCCCATGCCCAAGAATCAGGCCTCTTCCCTGTCCTATCGATGCTGGGCGCGTCTAGCACAACTATGCATCGCGACTCTTGTCGCGCGGCATAGCGTCACCTCTCTCTCTCAAAGTACTGAACGGAAAGAGATAGACAAATATCTCGCGAGAGAAAGGGTCGCGTATCACAGTTAAAATAAAAATAAAAATAAATATCAGACAACCTCACACAAATCGATCTAGTCCCAAATTAAGCTCAAGAAGGCTTGTGTTATGGGTACTAGACGACGATATATATACTTATATAGATAAATATATACTTAAATACATAGGAACAACCATGACCCAAGCACAAATATTCGAGTTCATCACACAAATATTTGCCCTGGCCGGTATTCGAACCCGGGACCGCTGCTCAGTAGGCAGGTGCTTGCAAACTGAGCCAACCGCGTCGTCAGTTGTGCTAGAGGTGCAGGAATCACAGGGATCCCCAAGGATTTCCACATATTTGTCCAGAAATGAAGGTCATTCACTTCGAATGATGATCATAGTGAATGTAAAATCAGTAAGCATAATACTGGCGGGTAGACGTTTCTTATGAGAATATAGTTTTATCCAAAAACATTAACGATGTGATCTGACTGATCTATTTAACTTTTAATTTAAAACATGTCAATTTCATTTCAAGCAGTTAAAATAGCAAAAATATATCATGGCTGCTTATCTGTGAACACAAATACTTTTGTTATCAAAAGAAATGTATTTTCATTGGTTCTTGGTATTTTCTATTGACGTAGTACTTCAATAGTGTAATGTGTTCCACTGAATAGGATTTCTGTGTATTGTGAATTTAGGCCGAACTGTATCACGTAAATATTATTAAGTGGAGAGTGAATAAGTTGACCGACCCTTGATGTTGAGTATCCGATATCATAAACGTGTTCAGAAGTAGTGTCCACAAAAATATATTTATTATTACTGGTGTGCTCACCATAATAAGGTTTAACACAAATGTTCCTAATACTTACAGTAAACAAGTATTTACAAAGGTAAATCTTTTCAATGGGCTATTATTACACCGACCTTCTCTCCTGTATGGATGTGAGACATAAATAATATTAAATAAATATTATTATCACAAATAAATTCCAGGTATTTGTTAACAATGCTTGCGAAGGATTATAGGAGTTTTCTACCATGGACCATCTCTAATACACTGCTATGGGAACTGATCAAACCAAATCCTATCGACAAGGACTCCTTAGGAAATGGCGATGGATAGGCCACGAATTGCGAAGTCCAGACAACCTATCCAAACAAGGTCTGATGTGGCAAACTCAGAAAAAGAAGAATGGGTCGTCGTCGCTCCACTTGGAGGCCCACCGTCACCAAAGTGGCGTTAGCTGGTCTCGACTGGAAGAGACTCGGAGAGGCAGCACAGGACTGACAAGGAAAGTGGAAAATCCTTCTAAGCCCTCTATGTCCCTCAAGAGTGATAACAGGATACCCATCATCATCATTGTAACATCGACGAGATGGAACGATCAGGAAGATCACGTTTTCCTCCAAGTTTTGCTGGGTTGTATGGGAAGCAATGGAAAAACAGGACTCGATGGAGGCAAATCAATCCAATTCAAAGTGTAAGCCATCAAGTGATGACGACGAACGACAAGCGAGAGAGATTATTACACCTGTCCTAGGCCCGTTCCTAAGAGGCATTTTCTTTATTGAACATGTTATTGGTACATGATATGATAGGGTATGAAAGGTTCTTGATTTAAGTAACGTTCATAATGTTAGCCAGCGATGCCGTAGTTAAGAAATGATTCATTGGCCTGCAGAATTATTGGTCAAAACAAAAACATTTCTTTGCAAATCCGCGATACGATAACGTGCCAAACAATAGGTGCTAACCCGTTATACTTACTTGCGTATTTTTTTTCATGCAATCATGCATTAAATATATGAAAGTTTTTTTTTATGGATTGATATGGATTTCCGCAAAGTACTAATGCCTAATTCAATAAATGTTTAATACAGAATTGATTTACATTGAAATGAAACTAGAAGCAATTACAGTTGCGTTGTGTGTTTGTTATTATTAGGTAGTTATAATTTCGGTTAGTATGTACTTAAAATTTTAGAAGAATAGTTTGGTAAAAAGTTGTTTCCCCTCTGGGTTGGAAGGTCTGATGGCAGTCGCTTGCGTAAAAACTAGTGCCTACGCCACATCTTGGGATTTAGGTAGCCGACCCCAATTGAGAATTCACTCTCAACAAAGATATGGGACCAAAGGCTAGGAGGATGAGTTTGGTAAAAAGTGCTGAGATGGGAATTTATCCCTCCGGTCGATTGTCCACGTTTTCGGATAACTTCGGAAGTTGTTGAATTCAGAAATGGACAGCTGTGGAAAATGACAAATTAGGAAGTGGTCAATGTTAAACCGAAATCATACCCCGCTACGCCAGAAAAACAACTTTAGGGAAAATAAGGCAAGTGAGGACTTTGTTTTATAATGTGTCTTGTAAATAAGTACGTATTATTATCTATAAATAGACGTATTTTACACGCGCTCTTCTGTGTCCGCATAATGTTATGAGAATAATACATTAATATTCAAAATTACTAGGAATTACATAAAAATAAATTACTACTAAATGCAGTGATATCATAAAGAGCAAAACGAGGCTTGATCGCGTATTCAATGTGTTTACAATTGGTTTTGACATATTTACAATTTGATTTGTTCACCGAGCGAGCGTAGCGTTTTTGTTTCAGCTTGGGTAAAAAAGCCTTAGTACCATTGACGTTTCGGGCGTGACATTACGGTGGCCGGGAACGATATCCCATAACAATCAAACGAAGCAAACAGGGACAAATTCAACGTGGTACTAATAGTCTCCGGTCCGATGTGGTGATAATCCCATTAGCGGGTTATACTCCCACACAAAATCCGACTACTGGTAGTGAGGGCTAACCAAACCTGATACAGTTCAAGTCATGTCTTTAAAAAAAAAGTGGTACTATGGGCTGCTCAAATAGGCACTATGGGCCATGCAATTCTGCAGCTCATTGTACATATTGACCTGGCCATTTTTACACAGCCGAACGATCGTGAAGGTCAGCAGGCCTGTCGTTGCATTTCTCACGCGATATGTAAGTGACAAAGCATCCGCCATGTTTTGAAAAAATGTGGGAGTGCTTATTTATTGTAGGCGTGCAGGATATATATGTTTGTTGGTAAACAAAACATGGCCGCTCAAAAGGTGATAAGCTAAATGTTTACAAAGAAGCGAAAAGTTGAAATTTTTTTAATGGTTCAGACAGGATTCGAACCTGCGTTTCCAACGGCTTTCCGGGCCAACACGGGCGTCCTACCAATTGAACCACCGAATTTTGGTTTACGTTAGCAGACGTTACTGCTTTAATAAAAATAGGTGATAAGCTAAACCAATATTTCAAGAAGATTGGAAATGTCTATGCAATGTTCTACCAACCCATTGTAGTGCAATATCATACTGCATATCTGCCAAGTAACGATATCTTGACTCGGTTATTTTTACCAGGCTGATCGACCGTGAAGGTCAGCGGGCCTGTGGTAGCATTTATCACGCGATAAATACTATACACTAGGTCCATGTATCGATTTGTTTATGAGTGTCTTCTAGATTGCACTAGTGTATTTTAACACTACTTAGTACACCATTAAACCAATTAGTGCCCAAATAGTTACCAGTTACATACAAACAGGACAGGAGACAAGCTTTACCATTAGCTAGTTACTCGTCCACTGCGAATCCGCTCGCGGCAGCATACCAAGGAAGTGTTGCCGAGGTTTATACTGCGGCGGACTTACCATCACAATACTACGATTACAGCCAACAGGCTACTCGTTTATCACCAAAAAATGTTGGTGAATTGCCATGGGAAACTATGAGACAGAGATCAGGCTAGGACAGCATTAGTCCTATATCATTTTGTTCTTACTTAGAACTGAAGATAGCTTTAGAACCGACTGCCGCAGGAACCGACGGATTCTTGAGTGGTGATCACGTACTAAAAGACTCAGCGTGGGCCTCCAAAAGGTAGAGTACTGACCTTGTGAAATTATAAAAGCTGCTGGTAAAAGGCAAGTTGTGCGGAAGACGGCCCGCCTAGAGTAAGAAGTCCAACACGCTGATCGGACCAGATACGCTCTACCCTCAAGACCTCAATTAACGATGCCATCCACGCAGCCCACGATAGAGTAAGCTGGCGCAAAATAGTCCACGAAAAAGTTACTCAGAGAGGCCACGACCTTCATCATTGAGGATACCGACTAAAGGAGGAGGACCTTGTGAAAGTTGTTGAGTGGAAAGTTGCTGGTTGCGGCATTATTTGCGGGAGATCTATGTGCAGAAGTATGAAGACGGTAATGAGTTTTACGTGGAGGCCATGAATCGGTAAACGTAGTGTAGGGCACCCTGTAACAAGGTGGAGCAACGACATTCGTAGGACAGCGGGTGGTAACTGAAGGAGGGAACTGAAACTCGAGCTCAGTGGCGTGCCATGGGAGAGGTGGGAGAGGAGTGACCTCGACGCTAAGTGCGAGGAGCTCAAGGCCCGACCAACAGCGGCCATCTTGTATAATTTTGTCGGTGGGGTGCTGACATGCAGCGAATGTCGCACATTTGCTGCAAAAATTGGCAACGTCAGCCACCTGAGAGCTCATGAGCGACGCTCTCATTAGCCAGCGTTCAGTCGCCGTAGCCGAAATCGGCCGGATGCAATGATGATGATGATGGGAGAATGATAATGAATGAGTTTTACTTATAAACGTAGGGTCCGATTTCCTGAAGCTGCGGCTTGGCACCACTATTGACATCGTCGGTGTTCGTGACGTTGAACACGTAGATGTTGAATGTGAGCGGCATCGGCAGTTTCCGCCATTTGTCGAACATCTGCGAGGACGGGTCGATCTGCACGTTCTAGAACAACAAAATCATCACAACTGTAAATAATAATGAAATAATGAACTAATGAAACATTGAGATAATGAAATAACGAAATAATGTAAATATGAAATGATGAAACAATGAAATAGTGGAATAATGATATAATGAAAAAAAATTATAATGAATAATGAAGTATAAATTTATGAAACATGTAGGTAATGTCTCATTTATGTATTTTAATGTGGGTACACCACATTTTTTTTATTAAAGACTTAAATAATGAAATAATTAAATTGTGAACTTTAATCCACTTTTACATGAGTGTGTAGTGAGTCTACCGGCATTTTACAGAGACCACTTGTAGACGACAACCGCGTCCGTCGGCTATCGGCTACGGCTATCTAAAATTAGACGTTTTACAGGGCTGTCCGTAACACCACTGTTGAGAAAAAAACGCCGAAAGAAACTCAACAGTGATATTTTCAGAAAACATACTTAACTATTGCGATTCAGCGAGGAAATGCTGCTAGCGTCTTCGGGACTATGCCGCAGGGGCACAGTTTTGTAGATTTATTTTAGCATAATTTAATTTAATTTACTTTATTTTAGTTCCTTAGTTTTAATTTGAATTTAATTGCCTATTGTAGTGTATTTGTAAATATTGATATGTGTAACTATTACAGTTATATGAACGTAACCTAATTATGTACGTATTTATCTTAAGAATTTAGGCTTATACGTAGTCCAATAAGAACAAAAGCTTCTCCCCCGGTTTTCCACAACGACCGGTCGTGCCGCCCTTAAGAGGCCTTATTCCTTTTAAAATGCTGATTGTTTTAGACAAAAGGAATAAGGCTTCTGACGGGTTCGTCAGGTTTATGATGAGAATTTATAGTATCGATGTGCTACAACCAAATTAATTCATTAATTTTTAACCCCCGTCGAAAACAGAGGAGTGTGATTTGTGTATCTGTGTATCTGTCTGTGGCATCGTTGCTCCCCAGCGGATGGACCAATTTTATAGCAGTTTTTGAATCGAAAGATGTGTGTCGAGGGTTTTAGCTATGTTTGGCGGAAATAGGACCAGTAGTTTCCAAGATATTCAGCTTTAATTGGACAATCTCAGCCAATGTTTAAGCTAAGAATCCCAAATTTTGTAGTTATGTTCACTTTTAGTAGCACATTCCATATCACTCATTGAATATGGATGACCAGCTACCTATGTCGCATGTGTTTTACATTTTTAATTTATGTTATTACTAGCTGTGCCCCGCGGTGTTACCCGCTCCTCCCACGGGAACACTAAATTTATTCGGGATGAAAAGTATCCTATGTCCTTTCCCGGGTCTCAAACTATCTCCATACCAAATTTCATCGAAGTCGGTTCAGCGGTTTAAGCGTGAAGAGGTAACAGACAGACATACCCACTTTCGCATTTATAATATTAGTATGGATTACAGCAGTAACACGGGTTCAAATCCCGCCCGAAGCATTAATCTTTTTTTTACTTCTGACATTTCTAATCGTTTGTTTATGTATACGGTTTTAATGGTTCCAGTAAGAAGATGTAACCACTCATTATTATTTAATACCTGTATTGTATATACATGATTTATATAATTACCGATAATTAGTACCCATCCACATTAATTAACGGTTATCGGATTATAAGACGCTTGTTTACTCGTTGCTTGGCATTGTCACGGTTTTTAAATGTATCATCATCATCATCATATCAGCGGATAGACGTCCACTGCTGGACAAAGGCCTCCCCCAAAGTTCTCCACAACGATCGATCTTGCGCCGCCCTCGTCCAATTTCTGCCCGCGATCCTAACCAGGTCATCGGTCCACCTTGTTGGAGGCCTTCCAACGCTGCGTCTTCCGGTCCGCGGTCGCCACTCAAGAACCGTTCTGCCGCAACGTCCATCGATTCTACGAGCAATGTGCCCCGCCCACTGCCACTTATGTTTGGCGACTGTCTGAGCTATATCTACAATCTTGGTTCTCTTGCGTATCTCATCATTTCGGATTCGATCCCGCAAGGAAAGTCCGAGTATGGCTGTATACTGTAGTAGAACTTCTATTAGTACCTTCTAGACTAGAGTATAAAGGGACCAGCAACATTGAGGGCGTAATTTTTTTTATATCGTAGTCGAATAAAAAGTGTTCGGTTAAAATTTAATCCTTGACTTGACGTGATGAGACATCAAAGAAAATTTTACCAAGAGATTGCGCTGTTCTCCCATACAAATGCTGCATCGCACTCTTAAGATTTTTCCTATAATAATGACCCCTCTCCAAGGAATTCTGATTTTCAATACAATTTTAGATGTTGTTAACAGCTGGACAAATTTCGATCATTTCTAGTAAAGGATCCTTTGAGTCCCTTTCGTCATTTTTGGTAAAGGAGTAATTCCTTTGAGTCCCTGTGAGTCCTTTCGAGACCATGAACGTACATTACAATACAAATGGTCGTAACGTAATATCACGTTCGAAACTCGTAGGTAGGTAATAAATAATACGCCGGAAACGTAGAGGTCGCAGGTTCAAATCCTGCTTAGATTGTAGTAGATAGCATTAAATTCTTTCGCAATTTACCTTTAAGTCAGTATTTATAAAAAACAAGTGGTATTTCCACATAAAAATGGAATCGATAAAAAGATTCTATACAAATAATAATATAATAGTACATTACTCCAGACGCCTGGGAAATAAGGGCTTACCGGGTGAGTAGGTATAGAATAGCATAGTGATGGATAGTGATACGAAGCCGGCAAGCCCTTTTCACGGCTAGGAATGTACATAAATCTTTTCTCAAACATATGCAATGAAATAAAAAAAAATAGCCAAGTGCGATTCCGACTCGCGCATGAAGGGTTCCGCACCATAATCTATAACAAGTTTATATAACAAAGGAGCTAAATATTTATTTTATTTTATTTTTAGTATTTGTTGTTATAGCGGCAATAGAAATACATCACCTGTGAAAATTTCAACTGTCCAGCTATCTCCGTTCTTGAGATACAGCCTGGTTACAGACGGACGGACGGACGGACAGCGAAGTCTCAATTACTTAATAGGGTCCCGTTTTTACCCTTTGGGTACGGAAACCTAAAAACACCACTCAAAAAAATTTTCATTCAGCTGTTTAGCCTGGTCATGAAGACAAGACACCATGTTTAAAAATAAAAGCCCTAAAAATACTTCCCGACCTATGCCTTGAATTTTGTATGAGATTTCTTTTACAGTTCTCTCGAGTTGTTCCGCCCGAAACGTGATACTTCGAAGCCTGTTATAACGCACGTTATGACAACATTTCATTGCGTGTTTGAGAAAACACTTCTTTACCGCGATTAAGTCCCGTTCTGCTATAAAAATATGTGAAAATCGTGTAAGTTTAAGTGAATAAATAAATGAATGAATGAATGAATGAATGAATGAATGAATGAATGAATGAATGAATGAATGAATGAATGAATGAATGAATGAATGAATGAATGAATGAAAAATTATTCGTTAACATACACAAAATGGACAACACACATTAGAAACAAAATAAAATAAAATCGATTGAATTAAATCAAAAATAAAAGGAATATATATGTGTGAAATAAATATAATCTAATGTAATCTAATCTAATGATATTATAGCTTCTTACCCGTAGAAAATTGCTAATTTATAAATTTTACCAAGACAATTTAAGACGTCAATGTAATATGACGGCTTAAAGACTCACGTTTGTCAACATCATTTCATCTTATAGTCTAGGATATTATACATTAGTTCACCTTTCGCGTTTACATGTCAAGGTGCGCAGGCGCGTAATGAGCATGACTTGTTTGCCATATGACGTGCAATGTCAGTGTTACAAGTGATCGTGACCTTCACAAAAACTGTCAAACGTATTTATACTCGCCCTTACCACGAGTTCAGAGGCCTTATTCCTTTTTTTTTCCATATTATGAGAAATATATTAAAAAATTTAACCAACTTTTTGAATAATATTATTAAAACTATCGTGAGACATCTTTAATAATTATAAAAACGGTTTAAACTCACGTAAAAACTGTCAGGAACGGCCCGACATGTTTCGAACTCACCCCCTGATGAAGAGCTCCAAATGAGTTCGAAACATGTCGGGCCGTTCCTGACAACTTTTTGAAGTGAATAATACTTTACCCTGAGTTCTAGAAAGTAACATATCTTTTTCATGCTTCCATTGCGTGCAGTCGAAAATAAGTTGAAATAAACAGTTTTCTTTTGTCAATTTCGAGTAGCTTGTCAAACTAAAATTATCAAAGAAAAATTCAAACGTCAATCAATCATTGACGCAGTCGCTAGCAAGTATGCTCACTGTTAACTCGTGGTAAGGGTAAGGCCAAAGGTTACGATGACACGGAAGACAACGATTGTTTCGAAAAAACGTAGAAATATACAAAATTTTCAATTTTAATATGTAAATTAGTGAACATGAAGGTTGTACACGACGCAAATGAATGGGTAAACTTGGATTTAACAGGTTATATTATTAAAATTATCGTGAGACATCTTTGACAATTATAAAAAAACGGCTAAGTGCGAGTCGGACTCGCGCGCCTAGGGTTCCGTACAAACACCACCCATCTTAACTGGCCGGGTTAAGTTAAGTTTTCACCTGGTATGTATGGAGCGTACAATGAATTTTAAGATCAGGGTGCGGAACCCTAAAAACGGTTTAAACTCTCGTAAAAACTATCTGGAACCCGACAATTTCTTTTTTACAATTTTTGCGTGAGTTTAAACCACTTATAATACATTAGGTATTTGATCAAAATCTACCTCCTCGCGGTCCATCCCGGGTAACGGCTTCATAGAAGAAGGCTAAAAGATTCCGAGTTCCAGAAACCTGAACTTGCTCCTTCCAAGCCTCCCAGCTATTTTGTCCCATCAATCTTGGTTTCCTACACTTAGTACATTCCTACTTGACGTATCAGTCCATGACGAACCTG
This sequence comes from Apotomis betuletana, assembly GCA_932273695.1. NCBI lineage: Eukaryota > Metazoa > Arthropoda > Insecta > Lepidoptera > Tortricidae > Apotomis > Apotomis betuletana. Next base: position 3,407,030 of record OW026303.1, on the reverse strand, counting down.
GCTCTATGACCTTCACGAGTGTCGATCATGTGCTAGAATATGGCTGCCAAAACCGAATTTGGTTTCTGTTGGCACGCAATGCAACTTACCTTTGTTAAGAAAAGATGTAGGGTAGAGCGGGGCTTAAAGGTCCGCGGGTAAAAAGGTCCACCATACCTAACTCCGAAATTAAAAGTTCGTTTGATATCGAAGTGACTCGACTGTGAGGGGTTTGCGGGGGGAGTACGCGTGCCGCCTCGCGCAGTGCGCTGGCGAACGCCGACCGGTCTATACATGTCCGCATCGAAAAAAAATCACGTTATTAAAATATTGCACTTCATTTCCTTTTTGTCTACTGCTTTTATTTAAACCGTTAGAAGTGTGAGCTTGTTTTATACATGGTCATTTTATATATGGTTTCCTGTTAAGATGGTGTAAATCTAATGCAAAACATTGTTTTCTGTGTTATAACCTTGAAATGAAACTAAGTCACTACGGGGCATAAAGGTCCATAAATTTTAAATAAACCAAGATATTAGAAATAACTCAAGTTGAGTGACTATTTTTGTTTTGTTACGTTATGATTTTATGTTTTAAAAGAAGTTAATTTTAAAAGGGTATTCTATACCATAGGTTATATGTCTGAGACCAAAAAGTGAATCACAAAAGACTTAATGTCACAACCTAAAAATCGTGCCATAGTTATGTTTGGTAGAAAATATGTAAAAATATAATTGAGTTGATTTAAGATGCCATTCTTTTATATAGCTGTTTTAAATAACTACACAATGCCATATAAATTTAGTGGTCCTTTATGCCCCACAGTCGGGACAAAAAGGTCCAATCCTTAATAACTACTACGGACAAAGGACAAGAGGGTACCTGATACCGCGCATTTACAATACATTAATATCAGAGGATGAGTGTGAAACGATAAATGTATTCAAATCTAAAGTAAAGGCGTTGATGGATACCTTTCTTAAAGAAAATGAAAGTAGGTAGTTAGTTGAGTAATTAGGGTAGGCATCCTATAATGCGTAAATTCGTTGTTATAATAACTGTCACTATTAGTTAACGTAGATTATGTAGTTGTAGTGAAACTGTTTGTATTAAATACTTAAAATAGTAAGAGTAGGTATAACAATAAATAAATATCATAGCAGTATAAATTATAGTAATGTATAAAGAGTGCGGTCTTCGCCAACAAACTGCATTGCAGTTTGGCGAAACATATGAAGTGTACCAGTTTTGTAATTTTTTTTAGCATAATAAATTAAAAAAAAAAAAAAAAAAAAACGACCCGACTTTCTTTATTGTTAATATCTGGCTTGGATTTGAAAATTGGTTATTTTTAAATATTGTCACTAATAGCTATTGAAATCTTTTTCGTAAACAATATAAGTTAGCAGTTACCACCAAATATATGTAAAATGGCCCTTTTTGCCCTGCCCTACCCTACCTGACCTACAATTTAATAAGAAATCATGTAAAAAACTGTTCCCCCGCGGCATGGTCCCGAAAACGCTGGCAGCATTTCCTCGCTGAATCACGATGCTAATATTGTTTTCCTTTATTATTATATGTGTTTAAACCGTTTGTATAGTTATTAGACAATAGGTTTTTTACAAACTATCCTTGAACCTATTCGAACCGGGAATGAAATAATCACGTTTTCACAAAAATATATAGATTTCAACAACTGAACGAAATCGACATTGGCGTATATAGTGGGGTGGCCGGGTGGGCCGTGTTCACCCCAGTATGGTCTAATGCCCACCCCAGGATTTTGGGTTACCAATAGAAATTCATGGTTTCATCTCATAGGCCATGGTCAGGCCCCCCCAGGCCCCCCTGAAAAATAATGTTAGATACGCCAATGATCGTCATAGATGAGAACATAGGTAATTGCGCATGTTAAAGTCAATATATGCAAAATTGAATGTTGCTGTTAGAATATAATATCTATTATTATAAAATTCAACATTTGTATCGAAAATCAGTTTTCTATCGAGAGCGGTCATGTTTTCAGGAAAAATCTTAATAGCGTGATGCAGGATCGTCATTTGTTTTATACGGGCGCGCGACGCCATGCCAGCCGGGCACCATCTGTTGGTCATAATTTCCTTTGTCCTCGCATCACGCCGAAACGGCTGAACAAATTTTAACCAATATTGGCACAGCGATAGTTGGACATCCAAAGATGCTTATAGCATCCTTTTTACCCGTCTACGGTAAAGAAAACAAATACGCGGACGAAGTTGCGGGCGCCTCCTAGTTTTGGATAAATCCAGTGCTCGGTCGCACATACCTGGGACCTAATTCGAGAATGCCGTTTGAGAGATCGTAAAACGTCAAAACTCTATTAGATAACAGTGATATCGCCTTTGAACTGTCATTAAAATGCGATGAGTTTCAAGTGACATATCTCACCTCAATTTTGGAAATACGAAGGCGATAATGATTGTCAAAAATGCTATTTATGCATATGAATTTCTATTTTGAACGAAACTAAACTGACTAATTTCACGCACTACACGGTTAAGTTAAAGTATGCGCCTGTTATTTATGCCACATACAAACAAACGCAAACTAAGCGCGACCGGATTGTCGAAGTTGCGATGTTCTAGGGATATCGCCACTTGTCAAGTAGGGACACGTCAAAAGTGACGGATGGCGATGAAATGCAGAGATCTCCATCATCTCTCTAAAATTGTTCGAATTACCCCCCAGATACCGGTACCCATTACCAAAACTATAAACTAGAACTTTTTTCTATGTTTTTGCAAAATATATATAAATATTTATTGTTTTACTTTATATCAGAAACGTCAAATTTTGACCCAGTATTTATCATTCCAAAAATTTAAACTTTATTGATAATAAAAAAAAATTGCCATTCAACAAACGCCAAGAAAAACTAGCATTGTTCTGTCACTGTGTTGTTAGTGCTGATGCCTTAGAACTGCGACTAAAGACTCAGTGAGACAATAGGAATAGTAATTCCTATAATAAGGTAAAACGCGATCGCATTAAATGCAAAACTACGCAAAAGGAAGTCAAGTTCAGATTAATACGCTGCTTAAACGAATTTATTCCCTTTTTCCCATCTTTTTCCACAAGTTGAGACTGGAAACTATTCATTTTTGATGGGACTGAAAATACAAATTCACAAATTCCTTTAAAAATAATATATTTTTATTTTCGTATTTTTTTTGTATCTTATGTTATTATTTGACATTTGCCCGTATAGTTGCGGTGCTAGGTAGCGTTGCTATCGTGCACTTAACCCGTTACCGCATATATAAAAAAAAACGAATTTGAACTTTGACCCACAAGGGGCTAAAATAAGCGATTATGAGACCAGGTGAAAATCTCTCACTTGGCTCGCTCGTCAAAATATATTTGAGTGTCATAATGTCTTTTTAGCCACGTGATAAATACTCTGCTTTTCATTTCGACTGCGAGGAAATTAAAAAATATTTACACTTAAAATAATAGTAACACATGCTAGACATTTGGTGTATACGCTTATAAAGAAGAAAGACCCAATTTGGGCTCATATCTTTGTTGGAAATAAAAATGACTAACTTACGTAACATTTTTTTAGGACATTTATAAAAAAATCCCAGTGGTAGCATATCTTGCAGCGACTTCGCTTGTCGCGCGACAGCGTCACCCGTCTTTCTCGCACGATACTGAACGGAGAGTGACAGGTGGTATTTGTAGCGCGACAAAGAGTCGCGTGTCATAGTAATTGAAGATAATTATGCTGATGAAAAACTCTATGCAAAGACAATAATTTATATTTATGCTTAAACCGTTTATACGTATAATAATTACTAGTGGCTGTGTGAGCTTTAGGCTTCGCGTGTCTGTTTGGAAATGGCTGAAATATGTTTTTCTTTTTACGTTATCAACCTCCCCGTATCGCTGACATTTTGAAATATATATATCTAAACCTGATTCGACCAAAAATCTCATAAAAATCGAACCTGATTTCTTTTTACGTTATAAACCTCCCCGTATCCTAGACATTTTGAAAACATTCCAAAAACTGTCTCGACCAAAAAACTCATAAAAATCGAACCTGATCACAAAATTACACGATAATCGGCTGAATGCGACATGTAGGCGAGAACTCGGATCCAGCATTCGGACGTACTTACTAAAGAATTTCCGCTAAAAATAACGCTTTGCTCCCTAGGTCAATAAGAGATGTATCACGATACTTTGAATACGTACCATTACGTATACATTAAATTTAAATTAAACAATGAACACTGCCTTTTACCGCCTCCGCTAAAACGAATCAGATCCTTATAATAGATAGTTATACAAACTTACTCTATCAAAATTAAAGTAAGTTTGTATAACTATACAGTACATAATAATATACAGGGTGGAATTTTTCTATGGGCCCTGGAGGGGAACTACCTTAAATCCTTTAGTTAGCACATTTTACTGAAAGGAAACATTCCTTTATTTTTAAAAAGAAACAAAACTGCATTCAAAGATTTTCCAAAATTTGCTAGCCTCAACCGGGATAAAACTTGTAATAAGTATTAAATTTCATGGAATCTCGTACAACTGATGAGTGTAGGGCTAAGTTTACTGGATAAATTTTATCCTGAACAATAATCCTACTGATTCGTGGAATAAAATATCGAGGGTTTATTTTTTTTATTTTTAGTTGGTTCGATTCCCGGTTGAGGCAAGCAATTTTCGGGAAATCTTTGAATGCAGTTTTGTTTCTTTTTAAAAATAAAGGAATGTATCCTTTCAGTAAAATGAGCTAACTAAAGGATTAAAGGTAGTTCCCCTCCAGGGCCCATAGAAAAATTCCACCCGGTATACTACTAGGTGTCCGCTACTTTGTACGCGTATTTTTTTATAGCGTAGTCGGGTAAAAATATCCTACAACCATCTTTGGATATTCAGCTATCCCTGTACTAAAATAAGTTAAAATCCGTTCAGCCGTTTCGGTGTGATGAGCGGACAAAGAATGTTTTGCAAAACAGAGGGCGCTTTACGACTAGAGCCGCGTACGCACAAATTCTGCATCGCGCCGATTAAGATTTTCCGTGAAATAATGACCCATATCTATAGAAAATTTTGATTTTCAATACAGTGAGTCTACCGGCATTTCGCAAAAGGAGACCGCTGTTGAGAGGAAAGCCGAAAGAAACTCAACAGTAGGTAAGTATTTTTTTCGTAAATTATACTTATAAACTAATAGGTACAATTATATTATAACTAGGTAATTGATACATATATGTTAGAGGAAATGTACAAGATTCTCCAAATCAATGTTTACACTAAAAAATATATAAAATAAAGTGATTTTTCAGAGATGTAGAAGGTCTCTAGGTCACGACACGCAATATAGATAGGTATAATTAATTAATGAAATAATTTAATTCCGTTGAGAAGGTTCCAAGTAATTTCATAATTTCCATTGTCTTCTCATTACGCCGAAACGGCTGTATAAATTTCAACCCATTTTGGCAAAGGGATAGCTGGACATCCAAAGAAGGTTATAGGATACTTTTTACCCGACTACGGTATAAAAAATACGTGTACAAAGTAGCGGATACCTCCTAGTAGTATATTATGTACTGAAACAGCGTCTATACAGTTATATACATACTTACTATGATTTTGATAGAGTACAGTCTTTACAACTTTGAAAATAATAGTGTTCCATTTTTACCTGTAATACTATAAAACTATTGCATAACTTACCTTTTGGATTTGTTTGCTGACTATTTTCGGTATACCCCACGATACTAGTATAATAGTCACTAATAGACCGCAAAGCGATATGAAGAAAAACAGCTTCAAATGTTTTCCAATCATTTTGTTCAACAAATTACACTATATAACACTTTACAAGAAACAATTACGAACTAGCAAACATTTAAATTAAAAAAGTTAAGTTTTCTAAATACAAAATCTATGCTAAAACAACAAAAAGTTTTTAACCAGCAATTATGAATAATTATTTTTTAATTTATTCCATTTTCAAACATTGTCACATTAAGCATTTTCGTAAACAAAAGCGAACGTTCGATTTTTGAATTATATTTTACACCGATAGCGGCGCGGCCAGGCTTTGACTGCCTTCTGGCGTATCGGAAACTATTATACTTTGATTATGCCTTGCCGGTTAACATTTTCCTCTTGTTTTTTTTTACAACTCATGAACGATTACGTGTTGATATTGACACAGCAGGTTAGTTGCACGTGTGTGCATTCAAGGTACTTGACGAAATGATGAATGTCTGGTGATTTAGGAAACGGTGTTGGGTGACGTACAAGAGTTGAGATAATTGTTATGTTAGAGTGAATCGTTTGTTTGTTTTTTCATAGACATGACTGGAACCTGTATCAGGGCTAATTAACCCCACACTACCAGTGAGTCGGATTTTGTGCTTGACTTGACTTTGACTCACTAACGGGAATGTTTCCGGGCCACAGCAGGAGTGATTTGATGATTGTGAGTATGTGTATCACAAAGGAGTTTCGGACAATTTTATTAAGTAGGTATATTAATAGATTCGTTCATTCATTGTTTTCTGATTCCTTCAGATAGGTTCTATAGAAAAATTAAATTAAAAGTTATGTTAGAAAAGTAAGTAGTAAAGTAAGTAAAAGTTATGTTGACAGTTGAACTGATATTCTGAATTACCTACTTTATTATGTGATTAAAATTTAACCATGTTACGAAATCGCCAAGCGAAAAGTTGCGGCAAGTAATTTATAATTTTGATACCTAAAAGGTTTACCAGGTGAGTTTTCATATTTTTATAAAATAAATAAGGATTGATTAAATATTTACTGTTTTATTTTAGGGCAAATTTTGTTTTTAATAATTAATGCTTAGATCAGTAAATTAGAAGATAAATGCGATCTCTCTGTTTGGTTGAGGTAAGTTTCAAAATAATAAATTTGAATGGAACATACGCGAAAATAATATAACCTATTTTAAGTCTGTCACATTAGTAATTAAACATTGAAAGCATTTTAAACACTGCAATTCATTTTGAAATTTTACACGTTATTTTTTAAGTGCACCCGGCATGACAGTTGTCACGATACTGTCACGGGCAATTAGACAGTATACATACATAATTGACGGTATGTATATACCTATAGTTGATATTATACATAATTTGCTGGGATATCAAGTAGATCAATCTACAACGAATTAAACTACATTAACTGAATTGATGTGGATTGGATTGAAAATCGTCATTGACGTCCGGAAATAAGTTTGCGGCCATTTTTATTCGTAATTACTAATGGCCAGCGCATTGCTGACAATTTTAAAAAATATAATTGACCTTCGTCAATTGATTGAATTGATTTTGGGTTGAAGTTCACAGTGCCAGCAATCCTTAGGGTGCGTTTTCACTAAAACGGAGCGGAGCGGAGACTTGCGTCTGAGTAACGAACCTAACCTAGCAAACAGTTTGAAGGGTTTATAACACTTTAGCACCTAACTAATTATATCTCTTGTTACATTATATACCTAATTTGAAAATCAGGTATCTAAAACGACATTATAGTTATCATCAGTTACATTATACAAAGTAATAGTATACCAAAGTAGTAGTAGACGACGCGGTTGGTGCAGTGGTTAAGCAACTGCCTACTGAGCCGACGGTCCTGGGTTCGAATCCCGGCAAGGGCAAATATTTATTTTGTGTGATGAACTCGAATATTTGTGCCTGGGTCATGGATTTTATTTGTATTTAAGTATTGTATTTATCTATATAAGTACGTTTATCATCGTCTAGTGTCCATAACACAAGCCTACTAGAGCTTACTGTGGGACTAGATTGATTTGTGTGAGGTTGTCCGATATTTATTTATTTATATTTTATACCAAACCAAAATAATTAAGTGAAATTAATAAAATGTGCATCCCTTACGAAAATGCCACGACTTTGCGTGACTAGCGGCGCGGCGAGCGGTTGAGCGAGAGATACGAGCGCGGCCATACGAGTGAGCGAGACACGTACCGCGCACCGCTGTCGCTGTCGCTCAGTCGTCGCATTTTTATTAGGCTGCCCATCCATCGGAGCAGGGCGAGCGGTGATGAAGACTGTGTTTAATGGATCACACTCTTCATACTTAAGAGGCCTTATTCCTTTTAAAAATTATGTTTTTCATATTATGACACATATTGATAATTACAACCAACTTTTTGAAGTGAATAATATTTTTCCCTTTTCCCCGAATTCTAGGTAGTAACATAGCTATTTCATGCTTTCATTGCGTGCAGCCTAAAATAAATTGAAAAAACTAATTTTCCGCGTGAATTTTGTCAATTTCGATTAGTTTTTAAAACAAAGGTTATCAATGAAAAATACAAACTGTAGGTTTCAAATACATACCAATAAGTCCCAATAGCCCTATTCTAGGTAGTAACATCAATAATATGTTAAGAAACATGTTTGATCATGGAGAAAACATCTAAAACAATCAGCATTTTAAAAGGAGTAAGGCCTATTAAATGCACTTACTTTGGCAACACTAAATAAATGGCGAAGGACAGCCGCTTCTGGCAGCATAGAGAAAATGTTGGCTGCGCGTGTGCCGAGCGAAGCCATAAAAAAAACGTTTTATTCTACTTCAAGTAAGTACTTGCCAATATATAGGTACATAATAGTAAACATCACAAGCTTCAGAAAAACGCAGCCTATGCATGAATGTAAGTTAAAAAAAACTTCTTTTTTTAAACGTGTTAAAAAAAACTTCGTTTATTTAAACAATTTATGCTTTATTAAATTATTTTATTATTATATTCAAAGAAATATTTCAATTTTTTTTTTTTTTTTTTCAATTTTTCTGTGAGCTTTGATTTGATATCTTTGTATATATAATAGTTTAATATAAAAATTGTGGTGTGTACCCACATAAAAAAAAATTAGACATTATATGTTTCATAAATTTCTAAATTATGTTCTCCTAAAAAAACTATTGCTAGGTACCGTTTTTGACCTTTATCAAATAATTGTTTGCAGTTATAAAAACGATAGGCGCATTAATAGACCGCCTTCTGATGATTTTCTGATTACAACTTAATGATCCACTTGACTTCAGCCATTATATTCAAAATAGATTGTGTAGGTGTAATAGCTCAGTTTCAGTTATGTTAAATTGATTAATTTCTTATCAGATACCTATATCAAAGTGGAAGCGTTTATAGCTATAAACACTGGTAAATGTTTTATTAATTATTATTTCGTCAACGTCAAAGAAAAACTATTCAATTAAATAAATAATAAATATCGAACAACCTCACACAAATCGATCTAGTCCCAAATTAAGCTCAAGAAAGCTTGTGTTATGTAGTAGACGACGACGATATACGTACTTATATTGGAGTTCAGCACAAATGTTGGAGTTCATCATACAAATATTTGCCCTGGCTGGGATCCGAACCCGGGACCGTTTCGGGAATTGTTTCATCAAAATCTTCATCACTAAATATAACCATATTTAGATCCAGCCTCAAATTTAAGAATTCTGATAAACGGTTTAAACTGACTTAAAATCAAACCATTGATGCAAAGATCAAAGCTCAAAGAAAACATTTAATGAGTTACCTGGAGGAAGAGACCGGGAAACGAACCAGGTACCTCTAGATTGCGGGTCCAGCGCGTCAACCATTCAGCCACCCTAACTCCCAAGCACTCCTGACGTAAAATCGTGAATGGACCGTTTGTCGCGCAGCTGTGCCGATAGCTCTCTGATGAAGAGCTTCATACGAGTTCTAAACATTTCGGGCCGTTCCTGACAATTTTATTTTAATTCAATTCAATTTAATGTGAGATTAAACCGTTATATTTTAAATGTGCCATGAAAGTTTATAAGATTTTAATCTCAAATTTATTTCTTCCGTTGCTGGTTGTTTAAAATCTACACTTAGGGCTGTTGATTTCGGTGTATGAAGGATGTTAGATTGCAGGTTTGTGTTTTAACCCATTATATAACCGCCACTTATAATAACAAGGTAGGTACCCTCAGTTTATAGTGAAATTCACGGCATTACGTATTTGATCAGTATCCCTCTTTTTTTATTTAAATGGCGGCGTCAACAGCCAAGTTCACTAAACACCAGTCAACAGATTGGTGCAGTGGGACACGACGGATCACGACAGCAAAATTGTATTTCTATAACTACAGTTTCATGGCTTATATGATAAATTATTGATTATGATTAATGAAGATTATCTTAACACTCGTTTCAATCGACTTTTTATATTTGTAGACATTGGTGTAATACCCTATCTTAGAAGTCCATAGCTATCGACACGCGACGCCTGCGAAATAGTAAATACTTCTTATTACGAACATACAACAAAATACACGAAAATGCCAACGAATCCACCGGCCGTTTGAACTCATCTGAGCGTTGGAATAAAGCAGCCTAAGCATCTGCTTAGGCTGCACATCGAAGGAGCATTCGCGAATCGTACTGATTTCGGTGGCATAGAGGATGTAAGTCGTGATTTGGTTTATGGTTTTACCCAGCCAATGACGGTGACTGGCATGCCATTGGTTTGTTGGCTTCCCATCGTTTGCTTTCAAGTATGTATAATTGTTGCAAGTAAATAACCATAATTCAAATCAGTATCATTTTTATTGCATACATTTAAATAATAATATAATATTTATGAAGATATCCTCATGCTCAATTTAATCCACTTCTTATACTTGTAGACGTTGGTGTAATACCCCATCTTAGAAGTCCCACATTTTGCGTTAGGTCCATAGCTGACGATGCCCGCTAGATAATATTTCTTGTTATGATACATAAAGAGAGGGCCACCAGAGTCACCGGGGCAAGTATCCTTGCCGTTTGAGTCTCCTGCACACAGATGCTTAGGCGGCACATCGGAGGGGCATTCTTTCTTGGGAATCATGCTGATTTCGGTGGTTAGAAGGATGTTAGACGTGACACCGTTCTCGGTTTTACCCCAGCCGGTGACGGCGACTGCCATGCCTTTGTTCTTTGGGCTGTCGATGTTGAACGTCGGTAGAGAAATAGTCGAGATGTAGGCTGAAATATAATAAGAAAATTGTTACTGGGACTGTGATAAAAAGCTGCTGTTTTTGTCTCTTTAGTAAAAAATAACCGGATTTAATATTTTGGATATCACGTTGTCAAATTGAACAAAAAGTAGGTAATGTCCATGGGCGAATTAACTGATCCGACCGGTTGACTATTAAGCAATTTGTCTGCTCGCTTACCTCCTACATCATAAAAAAACTAGCTGACTGAGGACCGTTTGGTATTAAAAAAGTACGTTATGAGGTAAAGAAGTTCTGCCAAAAATTCTGAGTAGAGTTACTGTCTTCTATAGTGACTATCTATAAAGGTACTGAAGGTTCGTGTATCATGTACGATGATCGCACCGAAAGGCCTCAGGCCGGAAACTAAATACTAGTAAGTACCTGTTGCTGCACGGCGTAATCACCGAGTAACACTTCCACTTATAACACAGACGGCTCTCTCTTTTGATTTTCATTACAACCGCCTGAGAACTGTATTTATTGGCTGTTTGTACAAAATTCAAAGCCACTGGTCGTCCAATTTAAAATAAATAACCAGCAGCGTAGCCGGGCACCTAGACCTACGCTGGAGTGCTTAGACTACTCTTAGCTTAGGTAATGATGCAGTACCTGACAGAGGAGCTGCTTTCTTCAGCCGCAGCAGAGCTATGTCGTTGCTAATGGTTTCGCTGTCGTAGCCTTTATGCTTTATAATCTTGTCGGGGTTCACCATCCAGTTCTTGATGCATTTGCCTTTGACGCAGTCCACAGGGAAAGAAGTTCTGTCGTAGTCACCCAAGTAGATTTCAATGCTGCAAACAAACAGATTATTAGTAATAATACTATACTATAGAGGCCGGAAAAATAGGGAGACTGCAAGCTGAGTAGGTATAGCCAGCCAATCGTGCCCCTCATCATATCCACACCCACGTCAAACGAAACTTGGTCCTACCAAATCCGCCCTGCACTTGACTCCAACTTCCACGACGTGCTCAAGGTGGCCGAGGACCGTGGAAGGTGGCGCAACATCATCCGGAGGAAGCTAATCCAGGTGGATGTCACGACCCTCAGCAATGAGGATAACGATGCACGGAGGAGGATTTGAGAAGAAATATTTTTTACGTCAATTGAAGACAATGATTCCCTAATCAATCAATCAATTTGTTTTAGTTATGATGAATGAATCAGCTTGCTGTAATTTGGAAATTATTATTATAAATAATGACACAAAGGTAAATTAAGAAAGAAAAATTGAATGCGATCTACTACAATCGAAGCGGGGTTTGAACCCGCGACCTCTGCGTTTCCGGCGCATTGCTCTCCCAACTGAGCTATCCGACCGCTACGTCAGTCACACCAAATCTTTCATCCCTTAATCCTTTACGCTACTGGAGCGCCCTCTGCGTCATATATGTTTTTTGAAATGCTTATTGCGCATTAGCCATACCCTAGGAAAGCGTAAAGGATTAAGGGATGAAAGATTTGGTGTGACTGACGTAGCGGTCGGATAGCTCAGTTGGGAGAGCAATGCGCCGGAAACGCAGAGGTCGCGGGTTCAAACCCCGCTTCGATTGTAGTAGATCGCATTAAATTTTTCTTTCTTAATTTACCTTTGTGTCATTTTTTATAAAAATAAAAAATGTGGTATTACCACATAAAAAATATGAATCGATAAAAATATTCTATACAAATATTTAGAACAGCGCTATCTCTCTCGCAGTCTTCACACTTGCTGTAAAGCAATGGGGATTGGGGATCGTGCGTGTAAAACGCACATCCTAGGGTATGGCTAATGCGCAATAAGCATTTCAAAAAACATATATGACGCAGAGGGCGCTCCAGTAGCGTAAAGGATTAAGGGATGAAAGATTTGGTGTGACTGACGTAGCGGTCGGATAGCTCAGTTGGGAGAGCAATGCGCCGGAAACGCAGAGGTCGCGGGTTCAAACCCCGCTTCGATTGTAGTAGATCGCATTCAATTTTTCTTTCTTAATTTACCTTTGTGTCATTATTTATAAAAATAAAAAATGTGGTATTACCACATAAAAAATATGAATCGATAAAAAGATTCTATACAAATATTTGGAAATTATTAGTTTTTAAAAATTAATTGAATTAGTATGTTTTTGCTTTTGTGGTAACAAGAATTATACAATAGGGATTTGTAGAAGATTTGAGTAAATGATGCATTAAATGTGTGTTGACTTCTGCGGTTTCCTCATTTGCCAGCATAAATACCTTATTTATATTATGACTTCCTCTCAATATTAAACTTTGTAACTAAATGATTAACAACATAACTTGGACTCATATTATCCAATCTTGCGAATGATTTTTATGAAAAAGTGATCCATCTCTACTGCTAGCTTGTTCTTGGTATGAGTGGACAGCCAGTGACATCTGGTGTCAACAAGATTCTTGTTGAAGAACCCTGGAAAGTGACCTATTCCACCTGTTCTCTCCATTTCCCAAAGAATCAAGCAAGCCCCTTCAAACTGTTTGATCTGATACACCAGCTAATTCTCTCTTCTTTGTCGTTACACTCTTGGCACAGTGGTCGTGGTTGTCATTCCTTGATTTTTTTTTTATGTCATAGGGGGCAAACGAGCGAACAGATCGACTGACGGAAATCGATTACCGTCGTGGCCCATAGGAGTCACAAGTACGATGCCGGCCTTTCAGGTAGGATTACGCTCTTTCCTTTAAGGTTTGGAGGCCGTACCGTTCCGGAAATACCGAAAGCGTATGTGCCTAGCTCAACCACACGGCGCCATTCTTCTCTCACAGCCGCGCGTCTGGTGCTCTCGTGCAGAAGGCAGCATTCTACTTACTCTTGATAATATACGATTTCGTGTTCCACGCAATGGGCAGCAGTCAGGACAAATCGTGCTGCGATTAGCGAACCAGCACACAAGTATTTGGAGTTATCCGCGGAGTCCTTGATGGACAGCCGCGCTATCCACGGGAACTGGCCAATCTCAGCTGGATGACCACCTGGATAAACGAAGTGTTGATTACGAAACTTCATTCAGAGTAAGCTAGCATATCTCCGCCATTTTGAAATATTTTGGAAAACTTACTCCACAAAAAAGTTCTATGTACTTAGTGAATCTGCTCTCAAAATATTAAGCGGTTTACACTAACGTGTAACTGTCAGGAACGGCCCGTCATGTTTCGAACCCGTACGGAGCTCTTCATCAGGGACTGCTTACCCGACACTACATAGTTTCTGGTTCTAGAGGTTTCAACTGCGGGAATTTATATTTCAGGAATAAATTTTTCATTCCCCGTAATAATTTATTACTAATAAAGTACGGGTATCATGGTATTTTCCATAAAAATAACCCGGGTTTAAAAGGCCTGGTCAGTTTTACCTGCAATGTATTTGTCTGGAACGGTAGCTGAAGCATTACCATGGTGACCTAAAAAAAAAAAAGATAATTTTAATTGATTATTTCTCGTTCGTTTCGTTCTAGAATTAGGCAATCTTATGAGTGAGTGAGTCAGTGGTAAAAATAGTAACAGCTGGACCGGTAATCCTGTGGTACCGGGTTCGAATCCCATTTCAATTTTTCCTTGTGGTTTTATTTTTATATCAATTGTTTAATATTAAAAAAAATATGGTGTGTACCCACATTTAAAAATAATGAGACACAACAGATTACATGTTAGCATAAATTAAAAAAAAATAGTGATATTCAAACGTCACGTGCGTGCGTGCGAGCGTGCGTGCGTGCGTGCGTGCGTGCGTGCGTGCGTGTGTGTGTGTGTGTGTGGTTCGTCTAATATTAACATTACCGACGGCTGATGCGTCGCCTTTTTGCTTCGCGAACTTAGCGGACACACTGACGCGTTTTTTTTAACATGACCTGAACTATATCGGGGCTGTTTAGCCTTTCACTACCAGTGAGTCCTACTTTTGGTGGGAGCACTGATAGGATTATCTCTGCGCCACAGGAGTGATGACATACTGCCGTGTATTACATAGATTTGCTTATAGTCGCTAAATGATTCGGAAAAAGGTTTTTTCGTGGAAAAAACATGCATACCTCGTACCCAAATAATTTTAGGCAATAGAAAATTGTATTCATTGAACTGTAATCTAAGGAGCTTTGGATGAACTTGGTTTCCATGTTAGATCTCACATCTTTTATTGGCGAACGTTTACGAACTTGGCATTGCTGTCATATGTATGTTTTTGATAGGATTTATTCAAATAAAGCTCACCAATGTGATGGTCCTGGCTGACTCTAGCACAATGCGCATGCGCTAAAACAACTACAAAATATACAAGTATTTTCAGCGCCATATTTATTAAATAAATGCTATTATTAGTAAGAAATATAATAACTAAACACTTCCCACCGTGAATAAGGTGTATGAAGTGTCGACGAGGTAAATCAGGTCCCTTTATAATGGACTATTCCAGGAAAATCATTAATAACAAGTCTGGAATGAAAACGTAGTAAAGTAAAGTTACCGATTAATTGAATTAACAATTAGTTGGTGTGGCCACAAGGCAGTTAATATAATTAACGTCTAAGTTTTCCTTCATAATTAATTTGAAACCTGCGCATTGTAATTGTTATTGTAGAGCGTTTTGAAAAAACTCTTACCTATTAATTTATAATCATAATTACTAAACCAATTAACTTAGAACATATTAATTCCATTATAAAATTTACACGGTAACTTCAAATTGGTAATACAAAACACTTGATTGTCGCTCAGTTAATGATAAATAATATATTACATTACGTCAAATCTTAAAATTAACTAGGTATCTTCAACTATCGTAAATTTTCTTACGAAGCTAATAATTAAATTCCCAATACGTGATTACCCAATGGTTACTGCAAATTCATTAGCTAACTTTCATATATAAGCTAATAATTAAAGTCCCAATACGTGATTACCCAATGGTTACTGCAAATTCATTAGCTAACTTTCATATATGAGCTTTATTAGCTTCGTAAGAAAATTTACGATAGTTGAAGATAGTTAATTTTAGGATTTGACGTAATGTAATATATTATTTATCATTAACTGAGCGACAATCAAGTGTTTTGTATTACCAATTTGAAGTTACCCTGTAAATTTTATATCACTCGTCGTTATTTACGTTAGTTACGTCAGTTTAAAACAAGATATTAACTGAAATAATTCCTGACTAAGGACTGTACTTCGCGATGTAAAATAAAAACATAACATTATCAATTCTTCGAAAGTTAGTGTAGGTAAAGACGAGGCATGTATTTAAAATCAAAATCTTACAAAAAATATCATTTCTCTGACATGTGACAGTTTTTTTTTTTTTTTTTAGTGTGGCTTTGACCTTCTTGCTGAGCAAGTGTTATTTCGCCAATGACTCGTTTCGAATCGCACACGGCGACAAGATTGAGGATTTATATCACGTTGTACGGTGAGGAGCTTTATTGTAAATTGAT
This sequence comes from Apotomis betuletana, assembly GCA_932273695.1. Taxonomy (NCBI): domain Eukaryota; kingdom Metazoa; phylum Arthropoda; class Insecta; order Lepidoptera; family Tortricidae; genus Apotomis; species Apotomis betuletana. Next base: position 3,390,540 of record OW026303.1, on the reverse strand, counting down.
AGCGATTTACAAAAAACCACGCGGTCTATCGGGCCTTGACCCAAGAAGGGCTATGTACGCTTCAAGTTGAATTCTTCATTAGCTATTCACACATTCGTTTGATCACTGCACAATACGCTATCAATACTACACGTTGAACAACAAAAATGAATAAATAACGAACAACAAAACCTAAACGCATGCGGCCATCTTGAGACACGGACCGGAAGCATCCATGTGACAGTTAGTAATCAAAACATGTTTACTTCATAAATGCTATATGTCAGATGACACCCAAAGAGGAAAGTGTTGATTTGAAGTATATTAACTTCTTTGTTTTAAATCATAGTGGTAATGTAACCGCATAAATTAAAGATCACTCTTTTGATTATATTAGAATCATGAAACTAAGTACAGGGGTTTACATTAGAGATGATGTGTGCAAGACACTAATTTTGTATTACCAATTTGAAGTCACCCTGTATAAAGTTATTTTAATAAAATTATTAAGTTATTTTCTGTTATATTATTTCCTGTTTTTCTTGAATCGATGTATTTGACACAAGTCCTTAGTTAAAATGACAGCAACTTTTGATGTTGACCGTACTTATAGAATTTGTTGCTTAGCTTGGATAAGATAAAACGAAGTTAGGTTTAACATAGTTAGGTTTAGTTAGGTTTATATATATATACATAATTATATTCTAGTTTTAATTGTTTCTATGTAATCTTTATTATGGTGTATTTATAAATTATTTTGTAACTAGATAAAACTAGTAATGACTAATCTTGGCAATATTTTACCAAAATTAGGCTCTTTAAAGATGTTTAGAATTAAGCGAAGTTAATGGTTCAAGCTGGGCTCGAAACCGTCTCCAACGGGTTCCCGGGCCTACGCGGGCGTCCTACCTATTGGACCACTGAACCTGATGCGAGAGCTATTGAATTTTTCAACCAGTTGCTTCTTGCATACGGCATCGTAGTGCCACCCTACAATAAAAAATACAAATAAAAATCAAATTAAAACGGTTATTCTGTAAGTAGCCTACAAGGGCACACATATGCACATATATGATTCAGAAATCTATCGGCATTTTAACAAGAGGAGACCGCTGTTGAGAAGAAAGCCGAAAGAAACGCAACAGTAAGTAATTTTTTCGTACAAAATATTTAAACTATAATTAATACATTATAATACTGTATTACATCGCATTCAGTCTTTACAATCTGAATATGTCCTCAGCTTGAGTTGGCACTGAATTACTGATAGCACTCAAGAGCAACCACGTGTTTCGGAGAAACCACAACTGCTCTGAACAGAAGGTCGTAACCGACACGGATCTACTACTAGAAACTGACCTATGTAGCTGGTAAACTAGCATTGAAGTTACGGTGTTACGGAGTATATAGATTGGGCAACAAATACATCTCCTTTACGTGTACCAATGTAATTAGTTATAACATAAATGTAATCGAATGTTTTAAGTATAATTTACGATAAAATTACTTTCTGTTGAGTTTCTTTCGGTTTTTTTCGCAACAGCGGCTCTTTTTGGGAAATGCCGGTAGATTCACAATCTGACTTGTAAAATCACCCGTGTGGCCTACTTACTGACTTCAATTTCAATTTCGATGTATGGATTAGAAACTGCTATCTACACTTTGACTGTCACGGCGAAATTATCGTGAGATATTTTTATATATATTATTTATTTATTAAAAATATCTCTATAACATATACAGGTTGATCAATCCAAACGGGTCAGTAGAGAGAAAACGAAAACTATAAGAGACAGGGTATGTATGTATGAGATTTATAAAAAAAAAACGAGTTTTTATTAAATCTAAAATCGACGCCATGGTTCATAAGAACAGATTTCCCTATCTCTTATAGTTTCTGACCTCTCCCTACTGACCCATTTGGATTGATCACCCGGTATATGTTTAAACTGTTTAAACTAACGTAAAATTTCTTACGAACAGCCCGACATGTTTCGAACTCATATGGAGCTCAGTGGGCCGTTAGTCGCGTAGCAGCACGGATAGCTGGACCTAATGAAGACCATACGAGTTCGAAATTAGTCGGGTCACAACGAATTGTTTCTCATAAAATCGCTAGCCATAATTTGGAAATAATTAACTTTAAAAACGTCTGTTTTGACAGGTCAGTACAGAGTTTAGAAAGTTAAAGTTAGGTTCGTTTCATAATTATAATTCAACAATCCTGAAATGTTGACTGTTAGTGAGCAAAAATATATATAATTACGTATCAGACAATGGCAAATCTGCAGTTACTCCAAATTTCAAAATTCGACTGTGGTATCGACCATGCCGTCGCGCTCTTTAATAAGGATGGCGCGGTACAATCTTCGGAGTAGCCCTTCTGGCTTCACGATCTACACGAGCGTCGGTCATATGCACGAATGTAGTTGAGAGAGGGAGATAAACTATGACTAGCGATATCATAAGAAAGAGCGAAGACGCTTTTGAAATGTTGTGTTGGAAGCGTATTTTGCGAATCCCGTGGACAGTAGGCCGCAACCAACGTGTCCATTCTCAAGGAGCCGGAACGATAATAGTATACCTGGTACGTGGTAAGTATACATACTTCTTAACAATTCACACAGAATATGACACATTGTCAATTAGTAGATTACCATTCATGCGGGTAATTTATATGGAATAGAAATGGAGCAGTGATAATATAAAACGGCTGGAGGAGGATTCAGTGTTATTCCGTGCTTAGTTTAGATGATGGCTGTGTTAGAGTTTAGTTTGGTTTTTGCTGTGATCCTATCATGTTTTGCGTTTGGTGAGTTTTTAACCGACTTCAAAAAAGGAGAAGGTTCTCAATACGACTGTTTTTTTTTACGTTTGTTACCGCAGAACTTTCGACTGGGTGATCGGTTCACGGTTTGATGATTTTCTAAAAAAAAATATTTGAAAAAGATAATTTTAATCTTTTTTATTTGAAAAAGTGCTTCCCGAGTGGTCCCATTTTAACTTGGTCCAGTTCTGACAATGGCATCCATGAGAAAACCATATAAGTCTTAAATTTGCTTATGGCAATGTGTGACCCTCAGAGCTCGCGCAGACAGACAGCGGTCGGGAGTTCTGAGTTTCGAGTTCAGAGTTCTGCATTCTTTAGAATGTACCGAGTCTATCGCTCTCCGCATACTACGGCTTCTTGTGGCCGCCATAGTATACTTGTCCCTTTACCACACTCGAAGTGAGAAACCGCGGCGGTCAAAACGGAACGTCGCGTTCTAAGAGTTCTTTTCCCGCCGAGACAGAGAACGCGTGAACGCCGCAATGTCTGAGGTTGCGAATACGGAAAAAACATTGACGTAATAATACCTCAATGGGAAAAAAATATTAAATTAGTTAGGGAAAGGAGTTTATTATACGATTTAAGTGATGTAGACTCGTTAGATGATAAATAAATACATACTTTAAAAATACATCTAGCCTTTCTTTTGCTGAAACACACTTCTTCGAGTTAGTATTTTGTTTTTCGATGTCAGGTTTTATCGTGTTATACAATTCATTTAAGCTATTTATCGACATGTGAAAATAAATATAGAATCGTTGTTCATCTTTAGGTAAATCCTAAAAAATACTACAAATCATTGTGTGTACCCAATACTTTCTCTTCTTTTTAGAAGCTACTAAGCTCCACAAGAGCAATAATTCTTCATCGGAAGTTTAACTTTCTAGTGACTTGTTGCATGTACAAAGACCCACACGAAACTAGAACGCGAGATTGTTTTTTTCTTTTTTTTTTTTAAACATGACTGTATCTGGTTACCCCTTACTATCAGTAGTCGGACTTTGTGTGGGAGATTTGTGTGGTAATTTTAGGGCGGGCGCCACTTGTGTGCGTCGGAACTCTTGAGTGGTCAACGGTCACTAGAACGCGGAACTCAAACTGAACTCTGACCGCTCTGTGTCTGCGCGAACTGTCTATTTAATAATTTGTTGGCGGCCAACTCTGATAAAGCTATGCTGTCCAATGACGGTTTTTTTTCGTTAAACTTTTTGATAATCATCAACCTTTTTTGAAACACTTTTTAGGGCCGATTGTTCAATCACCAGATAAAACATATCTGTCAGATAAATGTTGACTGTCACTTTTCTTTTATATGACGGGAGAAAAGGATAGCAATAATTTTAACTGGCAAATAAATTTATCTGGTGATTGAACAATCGGCCCTTAATAACATAAATTTATTTCAAAACAAAAGGAATACTTAACACAGTAAATAAAAAAACTTAAACTAAATACCTGCTAACTTTTTGATTAGGTCCGTGTTGTTCGGTATATTTTGTCAATCAAGCGTCTTTACAAGTCGACTACGAGCTAGTTATAACTTTTTAGACATAAAACATAATGATTAATTTTTACGGGAGAAACATTGAAACAACTTTTTTATTTCCGCAAAAGTACTGGTACTCTAATCATAATAAGCAAACCAGAAATGGAAATATTTATGTATTATACAAATAGTAATAATTACTAAAACTAAGACATACCACAAAAACTAAGAGCCTAAGTAAATATATGTCAAATAATTCGTGTAGTTTATGTATTGTACACCATTTCCTTGAGATGTTTTGAGAGAGCTCCTAAAAACTTAAAAAGTATTACTTAAAACAGAAGACATGTTTTTTAGATATAATTTGCTTGTCTATCGAAATCTGTTAAGATTCATTGCACAGCTTATTTTACAAAACTTGCAAAACACTAAAATTGACAAAAAAATCTATTAAATATAAATTCATAATTATAGAATCTGCTGACAAGATTTCACGAGAATCACTTGAAAAAATGCGACCTGTAGGCGAGAACAGTCGGACATACGAAAGGATATTTGGCCAAGCAGGAGCGGCGACGCTTCGCTCACTCAGACAATTAATACCACTTACGTTTTTCCCTTTCCGTGCAAGTTATTTCTTCGGGTAAACTAATAAGGAACTATTATGGTTCATGCTTACCTTTAACGTCAAAGATTTTATCCCTGTTGCAATTATTCAGGTTTTTAAGGAAGTTCATTATGATTTTATTCCTCATTCAATTATAATAAGTAAAGGAATTCATTACGTGATTTTAGTCTTTAAGACGCACATTGGCTGTCATAATTGAAAGCCATTACGTCTAACTTGACGACGGACCTCATAACGTAACTTACCTAGTCTTTATTAAGAGGCCAAGGATGTATAAACATTTAAAAAATATATTTTTTTCATATTATGACAAATACATGGTGTTTGGAATAACGATGTAGGAACTTTTGGAGGTGATACAGAGGACTACTTGGAAGAGTTTGAACCCTATATGCCTCAGTGCAATCTGTGATAGGTACTTATTTAATTGAGTTTTTCCAAATTATTCAATTCGTATTATATCACCTCCTAAAGTTTCTACATCGTTATTCCAAACATCCTGTAAATTGATAATTTCAACCAGTTTTTTAAATACTTTTCCCTGATTTTTAGATATTAACATAGCTATTTCATGCATGCGTTCATTGCGTACAGTCAAAAATAAGTTGTAAATAACAATTTTCTGAGTGAATTTTGACAATTTCGAGTAGGTAGTTTTTGAATCAAAAATTATCAATGAATAATTCAAACTGTATGTTTGTAGATACGTTTTAAAATGTACGAGACGAAATCCATAAGAAACTGATTTTATATAACATTTTAGAATTGTATAATACTTAGTAAAGATATTGCTGCTCCTAAATATAAACGGACAAGTAAAAAAAAAATACATACCACAGTGGCTCGTCATCGTTTACCGTCACATATCTCCTCAATTGTTTTACAACGTTACTTAAAAAATAACGATTATACAATAATGGTGGTAATTGTTGATGTTACTTACTTTTTTGCCGTTTCTAATGGATCAATACTTGATGGCCCAATACAAAATTGGATGGATACTTTGTGGCTCAACGTAACGACAGTTATTCTGTTAAGCAGTTTATACTCACGTGAAATTGTCAGGAACGGCCCGACATATTTCGAACTCGTATAGAGCTCTTCATTAGGTACAGCGGTGCGGTAACTTCGTCGACTTGACGTTCCTGACAATTTCACGGGATTATAAACCGCTTAATACAAGAATTAAATATGTCTAACGAAAGTTTTAACACGTTCATCACGGCATCAGGTCGAAAATATCCGATGTTTAACTTTCCTCCGGTGCGGGGAAGATATTGCTCTCCCGATCGCTGGTGCGGGACAGATATCTGTGGATTTTGCACAAACAAAAAGGGGACAGTTAGTGTCTTGTCAATGTTTATTCGAAAATAGATAATTTACGCTAAAAATCGGATCTTTTCAACCCCATGCCGACCAGAACGAAAGTATTTTTATCAAGTGCGTTTATCGGGTCTTCCAGATCCGATGCCCGGTAACCCGATAGCCGCACTAGATGAACGCCTAGTTCAACTTTTTCCAGATTTATCCACTTTCAACATAAAACCCGAACCAATCCCGATCCTCACCGACTGGTTCGGGTCAGACAACAACAACAATGAGAACAACAGGATCGTCGGCGGCCAGGAAGCATTCATAGAAGACCACCCCTACCAAGTATCTTTCATAGTGAACAACTCGTACTTCTGCGGAGGGTTCATCGTCAGTGAGATCTACATACTGACCGCCGCGCACTGCGCCCAAGAGTAAGTTTACTTTTTTATTTTTAGAGTAAATACCTGAAACACAGACATACCGGCCAAGTGTGAGTTGGACTCGCGCACCGTGGGTTCCGGACAAACACCAAACAAACACTTATACCATCTTAACTGGCCGGGTTAAGTTAAGTTTGCACCTGGTATGTATGGCGCCGGGTACAAATGAGGGACAAAGTTAACCCCCAGGAGCCCCCTTAAATATTTTTTTTTGTATTTGTTGTTATAGCGGCAACATAGTAGAGTTGCTAAGCCGCGAAATTGTGCGCATCGGGTTACAAGCATGAAATTTTTACCACAGATAGAACGTTCCACGGTGATTATTTTCAGATGTGGAGGGAAGTCAGATTCGTCCCCTGTGTGGTGGCAGAGCGAGGTGAAGAGGACCAAGTACTACTCTTTTTCTTTTTTTTATTACTGATCAGTAAAGGCTATTAGGGTTTGTGCAACATCGTTTTCGTGTAAAATAGATATCAACTATTCATTTTTTATGTTATTTAAGAATAGTTTCATATTAAAATTTGGGTTTATTGCCGAAAAGGTAAAAATCCCAACAAGTTTTTTTTATTCAGAACGGTAAATTAGTTATCTATCCTGAATATTTACAATTAAAAAAAATATAACTAAACAGAAAATTTTATCTTGTTTTTAAAAATGTATACATATTGGGCACATCTGATACAAAAAGTACCTTGAAAAAAATGTTGATGTTAAGCTTAGCCTGCGTGTTCTAGTACATTTTGCTAAGTCGCGAAATTGTGTACATCGGGATACAACGACGAAATTTATACCACGGATAGAGTATTCTGCGGTGATTATTTTCAGATGTGGAGGGAAGTCAGATTCGTCCCTTGTGCGGCGGGAAAGCGGGGTGAATAGGACAAAGGAGACCTCTTTTTCTTTTTATATTACTGATCAGATAACGCTACTAGGACTTGTGTGGTATCGTTTTCGTGTAAAACAGATATCAAAAATTCATTATTCATGTTATTTATTGATAGTACCATATAAAAATATGGTTGTATTTCCGAAATTGTAAAAATCACAACAAGTTTTTTTTATTCAGGGAGATAAATTAGTTGAATTTCCTGAATATTTACAACTAACAAAAATATAAAAAAAAAAAAAATAATCTAGTTTCTAAAAACATAAACATATTGGGCACTCTCCATGCAAACAGTAACCTAAATAAATTGTTGATGTTGAGATTAGCCCGTGTGCTCGTGATACATTAGCAAAAAAATATTTTGTTTTAATTGCATTAATTAGTTTTTCTAGGACGTATATAGTAAATATTATTATTTATTTATTTATTTATTATTCAAATAAGTTTCACAGCATTACAGTTAAAACCAAGGCACTGTGAACTACAGAAATACATATAAACAAAGACTTAAAACTAGTTAGATTTAGGCGAAACAATGGCGTGGCTCCGTTGCGTCGTCTGATCTGGTGTAGAATACGGCAGATTGCCCCGGAACTGCCGAAACACGACACCCTTCGGCCAGAAGTCTGCACATGCGATGGTGTCCTGCAGCGGCCGCGGCACGCGCACCACTAACGAGCTGAAGTGCACATAGTGCCGGGACTGCAGCTGGTGCACCCTTAGCGAGAAGCCAGTCTTCCGGCGAACGTACTCCACCACATCGTCAGCCACGGCGGAGTGATGCAAGCGCGACACATAGAGGGCCTTACTCGGTGTCGCAATCCGAAGACCAGAACCAACCGGCTCGGCATTGCCACTCAGAGTCTTGCGGGGCGCCCTACGCGCCTTGCTCTTCCTTTCCACCAGTGTGAATCCCTCCTTATCCACATTGGTGCGGGAGGACTTTTCCTTATCAGGAACCCGTACTGAGGCCCGGTTAGCTGCGACAGACTGACCGGCAACGTCAGCATAAGCACGCTGACGCAACTTCGATTATATGTAAAAGCCTGTTAATAATCATTATTTAATGTATTTAATGAAGCGAAATAGGATGCGTTCGGAGATTTACGTTGGTTACGCCCACTTAAACATATATTTTAACCTACTGATGGTATGAGAAGTTCCCAATATGCATATATTTTTAGAAACCAGATTAAATAAGCTTATTAAAATAATAATAATACTTTCAAAATGTTAACGAAATTTAACTAATTTACCTCACTGAATAGAAAAAACTTGTTGTGATTTTTACCTTTTCGGCCATACACTCATATTTTTATATAGAACTATACAAAAATAACATAAAATATGAATTTCTGATATCTGTTTTACACGAAAATGATAACAGACAAGTCCTAGTAGACTTAACTGACCAGCAATAAAGAAAGAAAAGAGGAAAACTTGATCCTCTTCACTCCGCTCTGCCGCCTCACAGGGGACGAATCTGATTTCCCTCCACATCTGAAAATTATCACCGGAAAACACTCTATCTGTGGTAGAAATTTCATGCTTGTAACCCGATGCGCACAATTATGTTAGAAAACAGCGGACTAACAACTCTACTAACAGAAATACACCATCTGTGAAAATTTTAACAGTATAAATAAATAAATAGCAGCAATAAATATTCACACAAATCGAACTAGTCCCAAATTAAGCTCAAGCAGGCTTGTGTTATGGGTACTAGACGACGATATACATACTTATATTATAGATAAATATACAGGGTGTAAACGACAGCGTACCGAAAACGAAAACTGTAGTTTTAGACCATAATCACGAACTGAAAACGAGTGTTCATTTTCTCGGAAAACTCAAGGATAAGATTTTCCAAAATAAATTATAAAACTCGACGCGCAATGTATGCGTCCAATTCTCTCGGGTGCAGACGCGTGGGAAGGGGAGCACGCGGCGAGCATCGACCGGTCCAGGCGCTCCCCACTCCACTCACGCGTCAGCGTAAAACATACCGTTACGCCAATGCGCATCGAATGACATGAATGAATGCAACCACAGATCACAACTAGTGTACTACCTACCTAACACCAATAACAACTGACCGATAAATTAAAACAGTCTAACAAGATAATTTTCATTCAAGCAAGTAAAGCAAATAAAATGTGCGGGTAGGTAAACATTAATCATGCGTCGGACCGCAACGGCTGGCGCCAGCGCACTGGCCTGGCGGATCAATGACCGGCCAGTACCGTTATCTCGTCGCGCTCTGTGTTGTACCGTAAAGCTTACATAATTAATACTGTTTGTGATAAATTGCGTGTTTTGCGGAAAATGCTATTTTCATGCGATTTTTCATGAAAAATTGTTACCGGTAGAGTTCGATTAACGGAAAAATTAAGAAAAAATTAAAACTCGCGAGGAAAATTTGTGAATTTTCTCAAAGAAATTTCCACGATTTTCCAGCCCAGAATAATGGTCTGAAGCCATGGTTTCAGTTTTCGGTACACCGTCGGTTACACCCTGTATACTTAAATACATAGAACAACCATCACGGTTCATGAGATACAGCCCGGTGCGAAGAAGGAACGTCGTCAGCTTAAAATGTCATTACCATGGTCGGGTAAAAAGTATCCGTCTATTCTATTCGTCCTCTGTAACCATCTTTGGTTGTCCAGTTATGTACCAGAATTATCTGTAGGGTAGAGCGGGGCTTAAAGGTCCGCGGGTAAAAAGGTCCACCATACCTAACTCCGAAATTAAAAGTTCGTTTGTCATCGAAGTGACTCGACTGTGAGGGGTTGGCGGGAAGAGTACGCGTGCCGCCTCGCTCAGTGCGCTCTGTGCGCTGGCGAACGCCGACCAGTCTATACATGTCAGCGTCGAAAAAAATCATGTAATTAAAATATTGCACTTCATTTCCTTTTTGTCTACTGCTTTTATTTAAACCGTTAGAAGTGTGAGCTTGTTTTACTTATACATGGTCATTTTATATATGGTTTCCTGTTAAGATGGTGTAAATCTAATGCAAAAAATTGTTTTCTGCGTTATAACCTTGAAATGAAACTAAGTCACTCCGGGGCATAAAGGTCCATAAAGTTTAAATAACCCAAGATATTAGAAATAAGTCAAGTTGTGTGACTATTTTTGTTTTATTTCGTTATGATTTTATGTTTTAAAAGAAGTTAATTTTAAAAGGGTATTCTATGCCATAAGTTATATGTCTGAGACCAAAAAGTGAAGCACAAAAGACTTAATGTCACAATCTAAAAATTGTGCCATAGTTATGTTTTGTAGAAAATATGTAAAAATATAATTGAGTTGATTTAAAATGCCTTTCTTTTATATAGCTGTTTTAAATAACTACACAATGCCATATAAATTTAGTGGTCCTTTATGCCCCACCGTCGGGGCAAAAAGGTCCAATCGACCCAACTTTCTATATTGTTAATATCTGGCTTGGAGTTGCAAATTGGTTATTTTTAAATATTGTCACTAATAGACGAAGAACTTAAGCTATCCATTGCTATTGAAATCTTTTTCGTAAACAATATAAGTTAGCAGTTACCACCAAATATATTTAAAATGGCCCTTTTTGTCCCGCCCTACCCTACGGCTGACGCTGCGTGCCCTGTATCGCACATCGCATACAAATCCTGTATCGCGCTTTTAAGAGGAAATGCTCCACAGGGAGAGATGGGCCTCCCTACCATCCCTTTAATCCTTTTAAGTTTGCACCTGATAATTATGGCGTCGCATATAAATGAGGTTCAAACTTTACGTAACTGGGTTTGATGAAATCGAGGTTATTTCTGGACTGTTTCGTCGTCCAAAACTTAACCAATAGTTACATATTAATTGAAGAAACTGAATGAGAAGGACAGTTTCTCTGTTGGATCATTTCTTCTCGACTTAGCGTCGATTTGGAGCGAAATTTTGGTCAAAACTAGACACTAGGACACAAATTGTATAATAATAAGCGCAGACATCGAAACGGTCTGACATAGAATATTTCCTTTCCATTCAGTTGCGAAAATTTCGGTACGATTTTCAATTAAGATTTTTCCCTAACTTGCCTATTGCCTCGTCTCTATAAAATACTTTTTAATGCAATTTTAGAATTAAAAAATGCATAGTACCTATAGATATCTTGCCCTTAACAATCTACATCACGAGCTTTAAAATGGCGTGTGTAAATGTCATTGCTAGGCATGAAAATAATTAATGTCGATCTACAGTAATTAACATGCTTAATTGGATATTCGTGAGTAGTAAAAGTATGGACATTTATATTAATTACTTCGATGTATACTCTTAATGCAAATGAATATGAATATAATAAAATAATAATAACTGAAGGACATTTCCGTTGCTGTTCTGCGAAAAAATAAACAATTTCATCGGTGGAAAAACTTGCACTTTAATGTCGTGATTTATTTGTACTATAAATAAAAATAAAAATAAAAATCGTTTATTTCAGAAATTAAGATTCCATATATTGTTAGATAGTAAATTAACTTATAAACTATGTTAGATACATTATTAATACTTTAAAACATGAAACTTAATATACATTTAAATAAATTTAACAAAAATAGTTCATTTTTTTCATTCATCATTTATTACAACTGATTATTCTATTAAGCGGTTTACACTCACGTGAAATTGCCAGGAACGGCCTGACATATTTCGAACTCATATGGAGCTCTTCAAGGAATGCTACCCGTACAGCCGCGCGGCAACTTCGTCACTGATTTTTTGATTGACGCTCCGCCCCAATTAAAACTAAGCACGTATATATTATAAATAACTTTCATATTTAACACTTAGTATTCCTATCTCCAATCTATATTTGCAGTCGCCGTTTTATTTATTTTATTTATTTTATTTATTTATTTATTTATACATGGAGAACCAACAGCTTAACTTACGCTAATAGAGACATAACTAGTAATACAGAGCCAATTATAGGATCTCACATATAGCAACGAAATAATATTTAACATTAAGTTAAATAACACGCACAGTTTTACAAAGACACATGCAATAATAACAGCAAATTAATACAAAAAAAAAATACAGAAACTGAATTATGAAGTTGGAACGAAGTTGCACAATAAGTAGGTACCTAATTAATTACAGTGTGTTATTTATAATCTGCAGAGTTCATGCACAAAAGCTAACAATTAATAAACATACTTTACGCTCGGGCATTTTGAAGTGGAAAATCTAATCGTATCTTGTTTAGAAAGACACTGGCTTCAATTTCACAATGTTCGACACGTTCCGTACTTATTCCCTAGATTGTTTTTTAAAATAGCCTCCTTCGCGCACGTGTAGCAGATAATTTTAAATGGCAACTCAGTGAGACTGTGTTATTTTACTCGTACATAAGAAATTACGCAAATTTCATTTAAAATACAATAAGTCGAAACAACAGATAAGTGCAGACATTTGTATTGGGTCCTAGCATACATAATAATGCAATATTTTACCTAGTTAGTCGTAACTTTTCCTACTCTAGATGTGCATAATATGTGCGTATTTGTTTAAATATTATTTTTCCATGTAACTATGTTCCAATATTGTGCATAATGATTTCCTTCGGTTTTTTCTCTGTCACTTTTGGTGAAAAAGTCGAAATGGAAAAACATTATCCACTATATTTGTATGTCGTAGTCACTAAACGATTGCATTAACCCACCGTACAATAACCGTTTAGTTTGTGACTAGAATTAATTTATAAACCCCTTGAAATTATTGATTTCTATTTCAGCGTGGACCCCACAACAGTGGTCCTCAGAGCCGGGAGTTCATCCCGTAAGAACGGTACTATCATCCCCATAGCTGAGGTGATCCCCCACCCCGAGTACGACACGCCCCCCTTCGACAAGGATGTCGCGGTGATGAAGACAGTAGACCCCATCACCTTCTCTGATACCATGCAGCCTATACCGCTGCCAAAGATGCTGAGGCCAATGAGAGGGGGAACGAAGATCGTGGTCAGCGGATGGGGAAGAACGAAGGTGCCAAATATTTTTTTACTGAAATCAGAATGTTTCAACCGCCTTTCTTTCTAGTAAACTGCCTCAGGCTTTTTTTCTGTGACATTTCGAGTTATTTGCTGGAGATCCCGTAATTTTAAGAAATAGTCCGAAATAGCATTCAAATTATTCAGGCATTCAGAAAGAAAGGAGTTCACAAAAGAGATGCCAAACAAACGCTTAAATAAACATTCGAACCAACTCTACTCGTAATGGAATTTCAATTAGTATTCAGGTTCCTCACGTTTATTTTCCACTCGCTATTTCCATGCTCAGACCGGAGATAGCGGTTTTCCTATCTTTTTCATAATTCTTGTATTCTTTTTTGCAGCTAGTTCTCTAAAAAGTCACAAAATCATAAGGGAAAAGAGAGATTTATTAAAAATTCTACGTGAATGAGTAGGTAATATGATGGATTGCTATTTTTTTTATTCAGCAAGGTGCCTCTTCCATACCAGAGAGACTGATGGACGTCGAAATTCCTGTGGTGTACTACGCAGCGTGCCTCGCGTCCTACCCTGGCATCTTGACGGAGAACATGTGGTGCGGAGGCAACTACTTCTTAGGTGGACAGGGAACGTGTCAGGTAAGGATCTGGGATAAGTCTTCGCCTATGATGATGGTCTTCCATATCAGAGTAACTGATGGCTGTCGAGATTCCTGTGGTGTCCTACGCGGCATGCCTCGACGCCTACCCAGGTATCTTGACGGAATACATGTGGTGCGGAGGCAACTACCTACTTCTTAGGCGGACAGGGAACTTATCGGATATAGATCTGGGATAACCCTCTGCCTCTCTGTCCTCTGGTCTTCGCTTATAATGATGCGCTATAACAGAAAGGCTGATAGATGAATTTGGACACCATGCAGGCTAATAGCATGCTATGGCTTTCAAATTTCAAATTCAATAATATAAATATCGATATATTTAATAATACCATAGTAGAGTAATGCAACAGACAAATCTTGCCTTGTGTCCTACCCTGGCATCTTACGGTGGCAACTAGTCAGGTGGACAGAGAACTTGTCAAATAAAATTCGAAGATGCCTGAGGTTGTGATGGTTGTGTTCAACGGTTGAGAATGAGGAGGATGTAACTACAGTGATGTTTGTGACATCTACTAAAATGCGCTTAATTCGGCCCGTTAAATGGGAATTCCACATTAAGTGTTGAGGGTGTAGGTTTTCCGTAAGTGGTTGGTCTATTGATATCACCTTAACATGTGTATTACAGGGTGACTCCGGTGGTGCCGCGATCCAGGACGGTATGGCGGTTGGTATCGTCTCCTTCGGAAGAGGCTGTGCCCAGCCGCTCTCTCCTAGTGTCTTTGCGAACATCGCGGCCCCCACCATAAGGATGTTTATCAAGAATCATACTGGCCTTTGATTTATTGTTAAGCTTTATTACACAACTTTCCGTCTCTGATGTTATCCTCCCGCTGCGCCCATAGATTTTGACACCTATGAACATCCTGGGACACTACTTACTTAAGTGCCACAAAGAGGGTAACATACATTAATCGACTGTACCTAATTTATGTATTTAAGTATTTTGAAAGTTAGGTACATATAAAATATCAACCTGTTCATATTATGTAACTTTCAAAAATGTAACTGTAGGTGGCTCGTGTATATCTTAACGTTCTTTATACATAAAATGCTAACGATTTCATATTTAACTTTCAAAAATGTAACTGTAATTGGTTCGTATACTTATATTTTTTAACGTTACCTACATATGAAATAGCAAACATTTCATATATAACTTTCAAAAATGTTACTGTAATTGATGAACTTTCCTTAAGATTCCTCACATACTAATGCAATGACTGTGTCAGTGCTAGGACACTATGAAAAGTTAAGAATTTCATTCCAAATAAACGTGTACGTTTCATTTGCTTTTAGGTTAAGAATGCCTTTGTTATAATATGCCTATTGTTTTTCCATCTCTGGTATAATTGTCTTTAGGTACTATTTATTACATTTTCAAATACCTACATAAACAAAAGCAAATTGAAATAAGAAACAATCTCAAAATATTTGTCAGACAATCGAGAATTGCCTCGAAACGAAGAGAAACAAGTCGAGCGATACTAATTCATTGGTGTTAGAGATCCGAAATGGAAATTCTTATTACGTAACTCTCACGGAAATTTTATGTCTAAAAATCTAAAATTAGTTAATTATTTATGATATCTGTACCTAAAGTACCTCTTGTAAAGGCTTTTAAGTAAAACTATTTAGCCACCACTGGTTAAATTGTTACTCTGGTTTATTATTCGTACTGGTGGGCTGAATTCTAAAAGGCATTCTCTGCCTGTCAACCACAGGTCCGGACGAAACGGACGTTCGGAATTCCGGTCCGGTTTCCGAACGGTATGACGTCAGCAAGCGATACATCGCCACATTATTTTGACAGACAGACAGACACTTTCTGACGTCATTCCGAACGGAAACCGAACGTCCATAGAGTAAATTATATATACTGAGATAGAGTCATCAGCTTCCTTTGTGTACTACCGCCATCTATTGAGCGAGTTTCGAGTTATCTGTGTCATGTACATATGTATATACATAGCAATCGCTATATGCACTGTACTGTAGGTACTTTCAATACATATATATGATTCATCTCACACTTAACATAATAAGTGGGCTTTAAAACTAGTTATGCTTGTAGGACATAAAAGACATAAAAGAATCGAACAGTAACACCATATTTATCAAAAAGTTAAAATCCTTACTAATAAAACAGGCATATTACGCAATCGATGAGTTTTTATTATCCATGCGTAGCGGTCATTGATCCTAACATCGTATTGAACAGGGCCCTAAAGGTACCTAATATTTATATTTATTTATAACTTAGCATCTATTGTTATTGTTATGAAAAATCTAATTTTAATAATGATCTAATTTAAAAATTATGACATGTAAAATGTATTAATTTTACCAATAAAAATCTGTATCTGTATCTGTAGGAAGGTATAAAAAAGACACATTTATAATTAATTATTTTTATTTCCTTAATTTTGGGGAACATAATTAGAACAAACGCTTACCACAGGTAGACACACAACATTTTTTACTTTAAAATAGTTTAAAACGAGGCAATCGTGATCCATTACACAAAGCCGGGATCGAAATCCTTCCTGGAACTTTTGTCGTCGGAATCCAAGTTAGCGTAAAGGTCAACAACGTAGAGCAGATTCGCTAATATCCGTAAAGCACAGCCGAAGTAAATTTCTTATACCCGTTTGAATATCCACCAGAAAACAAACTTGTCCATAATCCATATAAAGTAAACTGTCAAACAGCACTACGCTACGCGTTCCTCTACACCGAATTGTATTAACTAAGTAGTCTTTGAGTTTTCTTTCTTCTATTGTTTTTTTACATTAAAAAAAATACACATTTATCATTTTCCATTTTTTTTGTGGATATTAAATTTTTGTGACAATCATCATATAACTGCTTAAAATATAATAGGTGAAATCTAAAAAATAAATGAGTGGAATGGAACGGGGATCTAATCTTAAGCCGTAATGTTGCCTGTAATGATAAATTAAAATAATGCTTCATAATCTTTCACAATAACTTATAATTATGTTTTTATTATATGTTTATTTATGGATAAAATAATAACATAAAAACAGATTTCATTTTAATAACACTAATTCAAATATTGAATTTTGCTCCATCTATCGAGCGAGTCTCGTATAAAACGCACGCAAGTTTTAATTTATGAAATCTGTAAAGTACTGAGTGAAATGCCCCTGCGAACGTCTGTGCCAATCCTAAAGCTGGAACAGAGATAAAAAAATTGGGCAAGTGCGAGCCCGACTCGCGCATGAAGGGTTCCGTACCTATACATATATATAATCTATAACAAGTTTGTTGTATGGGAGCCCCCCTTAAATATTTATTTTATTTTATTTTTAGTATTTGTTGTTATATCGGCAATAGAAATACATCATCTGTGAAAATTTCAACTGTCTAGCTATCACCGTTGTTGAGATACAGCCTGGTGACAGACGGACGGACGGATGGACGGACGGACGGACGGACGGACAGCGAAGTCTCAGTAATAGGGTCCCGTTTTTACCCCTTGGGTACGGAACCCTAAAAAAACATTCTCACAAACGCGGCAAAATTATTTCCGCCTCTAGTAGATATTAGTAGGCAATTTTCAAATTTTTCGATATTCTGAATTACCTGGGTGCATCTGATGATGTTTTGTAAGTAGACAGGTTACTATAGCGCTCCAAAAGTAAAGCTTTAAGAGACCTTATTCCTTTAAAAAAAAACTTATTTTGATTCTATTGATAATTTCAACCAACTTTTTGAAGTGTAATACTTTCCCTGAGTTTCAGAAAGTAGCAAAGTTAATTCATGCTTTTTTTGCGTACAGTTGAGAATAGTTTAAAAAAATCAGTTTTCTGCGTGAATTTTGTCAAATTCGAGTAGATTTTAAACAAAAATTATCAATGAAAAATTTAAATTGTAGCGTTCAAATATATACCAATAAATTGCAATGACCCTGTTCTAACTAAGTAGTTAATGTTAATTATGTTAAGAAACTTGTTTGATCATAGAAAAAAATGTCTAAAACAATCATCATTTTTGAACAGATATATTTATCTCAATAACTTAAAAGAAATATTTATCTCTGCGCCTCGGGGAGTGAGTGATTCGTATATCGTGTACGGAGCTGAGTTCCCGTGGAATTGATTAGAGACAGCCGAGCGCAAAGCCTCTCAATGAATATCTTTTTGCAATATTTCCCGTAAGTTTGGAAAAATACTGTCTATTGGTCCAAAAGAAACATGTTGATCATTAAAATGCCTCAATGCTTTCGTCGGAAATGTCGTAGTTGAAGAAATTGCATTGAGCTTGTAAATATTTTGTAAACTTCAAATGTTGTTTTTATAAATATTGATATAATATAAACAGGTTAAATATACGTTAATATATTAGTCTACGAGTGCAGCTGATGATAGTAAATTCTTCAAAATGGCATAGCTGCGTCAAATGAAAGAATTTAGAAATAAATTATACCTTTTTAGAAATAACATATATTATATTCTATTCTTTACTTTTGTTACATATTTTGGCGGTAAAGTGAAGTTTTTGAGATAACTAACGTTAGTATTTGGTAACAGATTGCGCTGAATTTATAAGTGATATCGCTTTTATATGTATGAAAGGTTTATAGTTCAAGGATTATTTCGTTGCTACACACTTGGTATGTATCGTTCACGGTTTTCTTTTAAAATGGAAAATACCACACTCCGAGACACATTTGGGCGCAGGGCGGCGTGATACTCGCCCCGGAGATGGGGGGGGGGAGTAGATAAAATTTAACTTTGCTCTATAACCTACATATCCTGATAGATAAAGGTTGTCCATTAATTTTACCAAATTTTCCAAACATTTGAATCTAATTTTCTTTAACTACGAGTAATAGCTACTCCTAGGACGTACGTTTACGCAACGTCCCCCGCTCCATTGCTTCTCCAGCAAGTGTTAGGTCGGCGAGCGAGAGAGACTGAATCTGAAAATGAGAATTGTTGTTATTGATAGGTATTATATATCGTGTGTCATCATCATCATCATCATATCAGCCGATAGACGTCCACTGCTGGACAAAGGCCTCTCCCAAAGTTCTCCACAACGATCGATCTTGCGCCGCCCTCATCCAATTTCTACCCGCGATCTTAACCAGGTCGTCGGTCCACCTTGTTGGAGGCCTTCCAACGCTGCGTCTTCCGGTCCGCGGTCGCCACTCAAGAACCTTTCTGCGCCAACGGCCATCGATTCGATTCCGAACGAAAATTATGTTTAACTCCCATGTGGTACCCACTCCACTTAAAGTTGGAGACTGCGCTCGAAACTGTAGACGACTATATCTACCTTGGACAAACGATCCAGTTGGGTAGGTAGACTTTCAAAAAAGAGGTCACTCGTCGAATCCAACTCGGATGGGTATCGTGTGTATTTCCAGAAAATTATAATTAGGGTATCTTCAAGGTATGAGTGAATAGGCTATTACTGAACTGGCGAGCTACATCGTCGACCCCATAGTCACTTACTATCAGGTGTTGCTGAGGTCAATCGCTGGTCAGTAAGGAAGAATCATATTCTCTGCTATCCGAACGACCATGAATGATAACCTTAAGTTTACCAGTGTAGTAGTATCATGGAGAAAAAATAGTAATTTGTTATGCAAATATGCAAAGTTGTTTTTTGGGGTACGTAGTTAATTGAAAGCTGACCTAACCTAAGCACTGCAATACAATACAATTCAATACAACAATTCTTTATTGCACACCAACAAGAAAAATGTTACAATTGAAACCTTAATTTATAAGTGGTAGAAAATAGGCGATCTTATCGCTAAACAGCGATCTCTTTCAGACAACCTTTGGGTAGAAGAATGAGCAAAATAAACAATGAAAGAGTAGGTGGCAGTGTGTTGGTAGGTGGCACTACCTCAGAACCTAAGCATATTTTCTCAAGTTAGGTTAAAAATTTAACCACAAATGAAACGTGCGCTTCCCAAGACAAGAATCCTCTCGAAACCATGCAAATATTCGAAAAAGAGTGGAATCTTCACAATATAGCTACACCCAGTTCATGTTGTAGCTACGAGTAGGTTGACGTTTTAAGATACGGCTGTTTATGCCGCAAAAGCGTATCACAATTCATAGGGTATTTCCTGTTGATGAACTATGAAAATTTGCTAGTAATACCAAAACATATGCTCTTGAGAATGGACCACAGCGTCGACATAAATACCTTATTTGCGACTATGATTGAAAATGTTGAAACACAAACGATGTCTGTAACACTATAAAGATACTATTGCACTCATTAAAAAATGTTCCATAGCCTTGATAACTTTACTGTTGTTTCTGTTTAGAAAAGTCACCGCAACAAAATACCGACAATTATCGTCACGGGTGAGCAAGCTCCCGAATCCATCATTAAGCGACCTCGAGGGCTAACTTCTGATGAATCATCTGATAAGCCCCTTTATTTAAAACGCGGCATATAAAACACGTGTATGATTAAAGACAGGATGGCATCAGACCCAAGTTCCTACTAGTAGACTAAGAACACTCGTGATCTAATCACATTATGGAGAACTAAATAGGTTTATCTGTTTATCTTGTAATACGTCCTGTGGACCACGCCAGTCCATACGAAACTAAGGTCCAGTAAGTGCCCATCAAATATCAATTTTAGACGATAATTGGTATGCTATCGGCCTTAGTTTTACTATGAGGGATGTGATCCTTATTCTTCACTACATAACAAGCTACAGTATAAAGTTAAGTCGCTTCCTGCTGTCTGTCTGTCTGTCTGTCTGTCCCTATGTATGCTTCATCATCATCATCATCATCATCAGCCCGTATTTATCCACTGCTGGACTAGGGCCTCCTCGTGCATTTTCCATTCACTGCGATTCCGGGCCGCGTGCATCCACTTTCTTCCTGCGACGCTAACTATGTCGTCTCTCCATCTAGAGGGGGGTCTGCCCACACTTCTTTTCCCCATTCGTGGTTGCCACTCCAGTATCTTTGGAGACCAGCGTCCGTCTTCTCGCCTACATACATGCCCCGCCCATCTCCATTTTAGAGTAGCGGCTTTCCTAGCGATGTCGGTTACTTGGGTTCTCCGTCTGATCTCTTTGTTTGGAATGCGGTCTCTGAGTGTTATCCCCAGCATCGCTCTTATGTATGCTATGTATGCTTAGATCTTTAAAATTACGCAAGGGTTTTTGATGCGGTTTTTTTAATAGATAAAGTGATTCAAGAGACAGATTTATATGAATAATACATGCATAATATAGCATTGCACCAGTGCAAAGCCGGGGCGGCTCGTTAGTAAAAAATATAAGTAGGTATCATTTCGACAGGCGAAAAGTTCATATTTATTGCTTTGAATTTGAAAGACATACAACAGGAAAATTTACAAGTTGTGATCCGCAACGCACGCTTCGTCAGATAAGTTACAACAACAAATTAGCGATAGCCTTCGTCACACACACACACAGAATATCATTACTTATAGTAAGGTTCTTTTCGGTGAAGCAATTTCGGAAAACTTAAAAAATAATATGATCCAGATGTTAATAATTCCAAAGAAACAAAACAAAACTGTACTGTTTATAATTAGTAACTGAGGCTTGCTCATAAATGCTATACGATTACGACTAGAGCGCCGCCTAGCGTTCGAAAGTAGAAGAAACTGCCAGTAATGACAATAGCATAAAGGTGCCACGAGATATTCACCTGTACTGTAGTCACAGATTTGAAAATTACACCAGTGAGGGAAGAGAATCGAGTACCTATAACAATGGCCAATTTCTCTGAAATTGATCCTCGTGAAATTTCGTGAGCAGGTTTGATCATCAGCATCATCATCATAAATTTAAGAGCCAAACTCTTGTCGGTGAAGCTGATGAAACTAAGTATGTAGTTTTCTCCGTCTAACTCTATCCATAGCCACTTCCTTGACTTCCCTATACGACATGACGTCTACCTTGTTTTTTATTTGTTTTAGGTAACTTATAAACTTATTCTAGGCCTTCTTTTTCCTTGCTTCCTCTCAACCTTCCTTTTGGTTCGATAATTTTAATTTAGTTTTTTTTGTTGAGTAACGATTAAAAAATGTTTTTAATGGCGGAGATATGGCGATTGAAAACTATACATTTATCCATTTTACAAAATGACCCCGAGTATACACATACTCATACAGCCACTAGTGAATAAGGATGAACTTGTAACGATGAGAGCCGCCTGGAATTAAACTATAAGCCTGCCCGCACAAACAAACCTGCGCTAGCCTGGAAACGAATAACAAGCCAGTAATATGATTTCTAATGTATATAGAGCCTTCCGTCCCGATCGAAATATAAACAGAAGGTTATTGGAGGCCTAAGACTAAGCCGAGTTTGACAGCCTTGAGCTTATGTTTTTTTCATTACCCATGTCAACAGAATAATAATCTTAAGAGGCCTTATTCCTTTTACAATGCTGATTGTTTTAGACATTTTTCTCTATGATCAAACATGTTTCTTAACATATTATTGATGTTACTACCTAGAACAGGGCTATTATGATTTATTGGTATTTAAATGAAACCTACAGTTTTCATTGATAGTTTTTGTTTCAAAACCTATTCGAAATTGTCAAAATTTACGCGGAAAATTAGTTTTTCAACTTATTTTCGATGAAATAGCTATGTTACTACTTAGAACTCGGGGAAAACTATAATTGAGTTCAAAAAGTTGGTTGAAATTATCAATATATTTGGCATAGGTAATAAGAAAAAAAAATTAAAAGGAATAAGGCCTCTTAACTAGAAATATCTTGATCGTAAAACGATGTAGATTTTCCATTTTTAGGGATCCGTAGCCAAATGGCGAAAAACGGAACCCTTATAGATTCGTCATGTCTGTCTGTCCGTCTATCCGTCCGTATGTCACAGCCATTTTTTTCCGAAACTATAAGAGCTATACTGTTGAAACTTGGTAGGTAGATGTATTCTGTAAACCGCATTAAGATTTTGATGCAAAAATAAAAAAAAATATAATAAATATTGGGGGCTCCCCATACTTAGAACTGAAACTCAATTTTTTTTTTCATGAAACACATACGTGAGGGGTATCTATGGATAAGGTCTTCAAAAATGATATCGAGGTTTATAAAAATTTTTTTTTTCTAAACAGAATAGTTTGCGTGACAGACGCTTCCAAAGTGGAAAAAAGTTGCCCCCCCCCCCCTCTAACTTCTGAAATAAGAAAATGAAAAATCTAAAAAAAACATATGATGTACCTACATTAGGTACTATAAAAACTACCAACGAAAATTGTTTTGAACGAGATCGAGTAAGTAGTTTTTTTAATACCTAACTTTGCACCTAATTTATATGGGGCGCTATACATACCAGGTGCAAACTTAACTTTACCACTTAGGGATGGAAAGTGTTTGTACGGAACCCTCGGTGCGCGAGTCCGACTCGCACTTGGCCGGTTTTTTTTTCTCGAGTCAGTCATAGTCATCATAGACTAGTATTTAATATTCTTGAAACGCAAAATAAATCTAGTGCGCCTTTGTGACGATGTAATTTGTACGGCGACCTAACGCTATTCGAGACAAACAACAAAATTTGCCAGTAAAGGTAATTCACTCTCCAACTATTGGCGCTCTCACGGATATTGGTGCCTTTCATACCAGCTTGTCTACTATTCATAGTGTAGGTATTTAAAGTGGATAAATTAACATTAAGTACAATCAGAACTTAGTTTGAAATGGATGTATTGGTACATAACTGGGAGAAAAAAAACAGAATTGGTGGACAAGGAAGGCTCTTCTATTCCGATTTGGATAGTTATAAAGAAAAGTTTTTTAGTACCCGGAACGAATCTGAAGTTTTTATGGCTCAAGTTTGTTGTACCCTGATAAGATTGCGTGATTTGTATCACACAGGTTTTTTATGTGATAAATAAAGAAATTAAAAACTGCAGAAGTTTCTTATTAATTAAAAAAGGCAAACACCTCGACGAACTGAGAACCTTTTTTGAGAAGTCGGGCAAATATATTTCTTATAAGGAAAATCCATTTTCAATTGAAATCTAAATTTGTGAAGCCTCAATTCAAAGCTTGAGTCTATTGTGATTCAAATTAAAAGCTGAAATCTTTTGTGATCCAAATTGTGATGTATTAGGCGTGGCGTGGCTTCCAGTGCGTTCTTGAGCAAGCCGGAGGAAATTTGACCCTTATTCTACACAAGTATCCATTCTACGGTGCTTGAAAACCTTATGGGCATGGTGGGAATTGGTAATAATTAAAAAGACAAGCTCGTCAAATAGTCTATAATATATTATCACAAAGTTTCCAGCATGGTGGCGATGGCAGAAGCTACACCAGACACCATGGCCACGGCCGCCAGCACCACGATGACCGCGTTCTTCACCAGAAGCCATCGGCAGCGACCCAAGTCCTTGCCCCAGCGCCATACTGTCTCAGATACGGCTGGTAACATCAGTCCCATCACGGATAAGCACACGGCTCCAACAAGCTCCATGAACAGCTCTAGTCGTGGTACGGCGCTCGCGAGTCCCACTGTGGACAACAGAACAATAGGTTAAGAAAGTTGACACAACACATAAACACAACGTTGCTTTTTTCTTTTAGACATGACTTGAACTTTATCAGTGCTGTTTAGCCCTCAGTATCAGTGAGTCGGACTTTGCGTGGGAGTATAACCCGCTAATGGGATTATCTCCACGCCACAGGAGTAATTTTGGGGCAGGGAGACGCGGGCGCACTGGGCGTATAGACTGCGTCGTGAATAGACTGAAACGGGTCAGCCTGACTTAGCGCAAGAGGAGAGTGGAAGTAGATGGAAAAGGGAAGGGCTATGATACATAGATAACGTTGCTCGTGGAACCGATGGCCGTTGGGGCAAAAAGGTTCTTGAGAGGCGTGGGACAAACTGGTTAGGATCGCGGAAAGAAGTTCAATGAGGGCGATGCGTGGCCGATTGTTGTGATGAACTCTGGGAAAGACCTTTGTCCAAAATGGACCCGGCTGATAAGTGACGATCTTAGTCTTATTTTTCATTACTGATTGTCGTGTGAAAGCTTTTAGTTGTGTTCTTTCAGTTGTTTTTACTTTCGTACGGTTTCTACTATCCTTCCAGGGAGATGAAACGGGAAGATCTGTAATTTCGGTTACTTGGTCAAACCAGCAACCAACCGACGGGGCGATGACAAAGTACACAAAAGAGGTATCCTATCAAAAATGTCGCTTGTGCACGACACCTACCATAGGTGTCGCTACGCTATATGCAATTAATGAGAATTTACGTAATGTATGACTTGCGGACCATTTGTTACATCAGAATTATTTTTATCCATAATTTAATGAAAACATTTTTTAAAGGCAAATCTGGCTCATAGAAACATACTATAAATCTAACATACATATACAAAATATATAATAAAAACAGTTACTGGTGACCGGAGAGCTGGCGGTTTCCTCGCTCAAAGAATCAGTTTGGCGATTCAGCGAGGAAATGCCGCCAGCATCTTCGGCACTATGCCGCAGGGGCCATTTTTAGATTTAGTTTAATTTTAGTGTGTTCTTGTTTATTTTAATTTTTAGGTTTAGTTTTATTATTTAATAAAAACATAGGTAACTAAAATACGTTACATTTTTTAACACTGATGTGTTACAGGGGACGATGTGTCAGGTAGCCGACTACGACCACAAAAACGCCGGAACACGATACCCTTGTTCCGAAGTTAGAAGGGTGCTTTAATTACATGAGATTGTACTTAAGGGGATTAAGAGTATTGTACGCAGGGCTATGCTCGGAGTTTCTGATAGAATTAAAAACGAGGATATTCGCAGAGCAAAGTGACCGATATAGCTCACAGGTTTGCATGGTTGAAGTGTTAATGGGCGGGCCATATAACCCGTATAACGAATGGCCGTTGGGGCAGCAAAGTCCTCGAGTGGCGACCATGTGTAGGAAAGCGCACCGTGGGATGGCCCCAGACTAGGTGGACAGATGACCTCGTTAGGGTCGCAGGGGGTCGATGGATGCGGTCCGCACTCCTGTGCGGACCACATCCCCCATAGCTCGTTACAAGGTGCGAAGGATCGCACCTATCCGGCAGTGGACGTCTGTGGCTGTTAGATAAATAAATAGTACCTAAAGCGAGACACGTGCGGATTTTCCATAAGAAAATGATTAAAAGATGTGATGATCGCAAGATAACCTATTTCACCGATGTAGCTCAGAGATTTGCCAGAGTTAAAGAGCAGTTCCTCACTATTTTTACAAGCTTTTATTTAACTTGTAATGTATGTAATTGTGTATGTATGTAAATATATTTGTTAAGTATGTATGTTACAATAATATGGTACCATGGAGCTGGTCTGATGATGGAGCTGGAAGGTGGCACTAGACACTCTGTAACGGTGAAGCAATTCTACCGATCTTGGGGTCTTTACAATCGTCTCAGTGAGCAATTGATTGATGTTCAAAGAAAAACAGTCAGCTATAAAAGCTTGTCACAAGAATGAAATGTTCGATAGCAAATGCTTTTTAAAGACGTTAGTAAATAAAAAGCTTACCTATAAATAAGGTGCCTACAAATCTGACCCCAGCAATGGCCCACCGATGAGACCTGGCAGGTACTCTGCTCTCCAGGCGTCTCCACACCACGTCGAAGGGTACGTAGAAGATCAGTGCGAAGGTCAGCAGCATCACGCACGCTACCAGGATCTTCGCTGATTGGGCCAGGCTGAAAAGAATAAATAAGTATAAAGAAAAAAGACTCATAATCAAAAAATCACAAGCGAGTGATTCCAAAGTCACCTGATGGTCAATACTCAATAGCGACAGCATCAATGAAGTAGATCATGGTTTCTGTAGCAGATTATTCTCTTTTAGTGTCTTGAGAATCTTAAATCATATATGTATAACGAAATGCATAAGTACTTTGGGAGCGAACACAACATTTAGAGCGGAACATTAATCCACCTGGTACCAAATGCAATGAGGGTATACCTACCAACTTAAAACAGTAACGTCTGTTAGCGTAAACCAAATGTTTATATTGAAGTAAAAAAATATAAAAATACAGCTAAAAACCAGCAGAAAAGACACTATGATGCCACCCTAAAGCATATAGGTAACACATGAAGCAACTGGCTGAAAATTTCGATGCTATAGCTATTGGCTCTGAAAATAATCGGTAGTTCGCCCTTCTAATCTGGCCCGGAAAGCCGTGGAGACGTGGACTCAAATCCCGCTCATTTTTTTTAAGTTTTTTACGTCACCTTAGGCCGTAAGTGGGATCTTCTGCCCAAGCGGGGAGAAAATCTCATTTCCTAGCCGAGGCAAGACGTGAAACTTTGACAAACCACAAACGGTAATTTGTAAAGCCCCTGAAATTTATGGCTCTCACCTTTCGGTTCGAGCCACAAACACCTGCAATCAAATGTACTATTGCAGCTGTATAATTCGTATTTTATATTATCATCACTGAGACACTGCCCTTATTATCGAAACTTTCATTTGCTTATCCGACCTAAAAGTTACTGACTTTTCCTCAAGTAGATAAGATAAACAGTGATATAGCAGTTTTTGGTTTCGGTGAAAGTTATTTTTCTCCGTCGGCATCAATATTGTGTTACTTCTATCAAATTGTGAGTAAACGTTGATTCTGGGCTTTCGATAAACCATGAAATAGTCATCTTTTCTAGTTCACATTTATGAAAATAATAAATACAATTCTTAAGCTTCCGTGGATAGATAATTTTATGTTATTTCCAAAATTAAACCTAAATAGGAATTTAGGTAAATTTGTAAAAGGTAAAACGTATCTCGATTTGTTGTCACAGTATTTTTTAAGTAACCAATTGCATATGGCTTCCGATCTGTCAGCGTAGAGACTCGCACGTTCCTTCTTTATTTTTTGTATAATGTCCTTTTCATTCTTTTGCTGTGCGCGCCGTGAAATTATGGAATAAATTGTCTCCCGCCCCGCCCTAAGGCAGACGCAGTCCGTAGCATCGGTCACGGGGAAGTTAAGAGGCCTTATTCTTTTTAAAAAATATTTTTTTCATATTATGACAAAATATGTTGATAATTTCAACCAACTTTTTAAAGTGAATAATACTTTTCCCCAAGTTCTAGGGTAGTAACATAACTATTTCAAGCTTTTATTGCGTGCAGTCGAAAATAAGTTGAAAAAACTAATTTTCCGCGTGAATTTTGTCAATTTCGAGTAGTTTTTGAAACAAAAATTATCAATGAAAAAGTCAAACTGTAGGTTTCAAATATATACCAATAAATCTCAATAGCCCTGTTCTAGGTAGTAACATCAATAATATGTTAAGAAACATGTTTGATCATAGAGAAAAATGTCTAAAGCAATCAGCATTTTAAAAGGAATAAGGCCTTTTAAAGGAATTGTGGCTGTCGAACGAATGACTATGTTGCTGTGTTATAATTATAATTACATTTATATTGAATATTATGTATATGTATTTATTTTATATAGATATTACGTAATATGAATCATATTGACTGTTTGCCTATCTCTCTCTCTGTTGGTTTTTTTTTTCATGTGTATTATTGTAAAATTATACTCCTTTGTGTTGTACATGTTGCTTGGTTTGTCTACCATTTACATTTTGTGTTTAGCACTCATTTGCTCAAAGGTTAACTGGAAGAGATCCCTTAAAGGGATAAGTTCGCCTTTGTACATGCTTATTCTTTTGTAATGTGTTTTTCTTGTTTTTATGTACAATAAAGTGTTTACATACATACATACATACATACATACATACATACATATTATGTAATTCGTCTACATCTACAAAATAGTATGCTGTTTTAAAGTAATACTACATGCATTGACCTGGGTTTCCAATAGTGGCAGTAGTTTAATTTATTTTTAATGTGATCATGCAGTCAGCCATTAAATTGGCATGGATACTCATGAAATAGAGTCGAAAAGTGGTAGCCCAATTTTTGACTTGTACCTGTTTGTATATAAAAAAATTGGGCAAGTGCGAGTCCGACTCGCGCATGAAGGGTTCCGTACCATAATCTATAACAAGTTTTTTGTATGGGAGCCCCCTTAAATATTTATATTTTATTTTATTAGTAGTATTTGTTGTTATAGCGGCAATAGAAATACATCATCTGTGAAAATTTCAACTGTCTAGCTATCACCGTTCTTGAGATACAGCCTGGTGACAGGCGGACGGACGGACGGACAGCGAAGTCTCAGTAATAGGGTCCCGTTTTTACGGCAAAACTATAAGGGGTCATTGTTGGCTTCGGAACCATAAAAAGCAATAGAAAGTTACACGTGTCTATAAATTTTCAATGGCATCCTTACCATTTTGGCAGCAGGAAAAATTTACTTTTACGCGATCAGATGCCCTTTTGTGAGCAAGGGTAATCCTGGGGACTATAGGTATGAATAAGCCAGATTAAGGCCGTCCACGGTCCCAGGACGTGCTTATAAGCACGCTCCTGGGACCGTGGACGGCCTTAATCTGGCTTATTCCTTGGAGACGATTTAACTGGCAGGTGTCTTTAGTGGATCAATGCGGGACTTAGGTATCCCCTTGGGAAAAAATAATTTATCATCAGGATTACGTCTGTATTAGAAGAAATAAGTCAGCAGTGTCTGTGGGATAATCAGTGACGTTATTATAAGTAGGTAGGTATGATTTATAGCCGAACAAGTTGCATTTAAACCCTCGCCATGCGGATGCGGATTTTTAGTGGTAGGTACTAATTTATATATTATTGGCAAGGAGGATTCATTAGTAAACTGATGTTGAAAATCATTCAATGTTACCTACTGATGTAAATGAAGAGTAAGCAGAAATAAATATTTCACGAGTGTGTAATAATTTTCGTATAATGAAACCAAAAATATTCACAACGATGCTAGAAAAGTAATATTTAATACGATTCGATATTAATTTCAAAAGAAAAGCAACATTTTGATTAACAATGTTTTGAAATTGATTGTTGACGTACAGCTACTGACATTTTATAATGCATAAACATGTAGTACCCTACTAAATACCTTCTGTGTGTGTAGGAGTGTTCAAAAACAAAACATTATTTATATAGTATTTTGGTTACTATCAGGAATTACGCATCTCACGGGATTGTGGTTTTACATATAAACAAGCTCAATTTTGTATTTATGATAATAACGAAGGATTTGTTTATCATATTTGGCCCGTTTCACCGAGCTTATTTAAATAAATCCCGCATATTTGGAATCCTACCATTGTGATCATTGACGGTTAGCAGATCTCATTTGCTGAGCGTGAATGGATTTACAATTGTGCACAATGACAAGATATGAAATATCGTAACCTAATGAAAAGTATTATTGTAACAGACTGATTGGCCATCACTCACGTGGACACATTCCCGTTAGTAGGTATGTACTCCTACACAAAGTCTGACTCACTTGTAGTGAGGGTTAACAAGCCTGATACAGTTCAAAGCATGGTTAAAAAACTGATCGGTCAGGTAACGCATAACTTATAGCATAAGGAAGACAATGCATTGGTCTGCGTTGTGTTGGAAAACCAGTTTTAACATAATATCATCATCATCATCATCATCATCGTGTCGTTACAAAGACACCTTGAACGTTAGGAACGAACGCAGTTCCAAAAGGCATACAAGGCTAATGTATAAGGCATTAACCTGTATCTACGTTGGTTATGCAAGATAGTGATCTACAATTGATTCCTTCTGGCTTTGACTTCCATTTCTTTAACGCTCAAGGTGACATTGTTAGAATAAAAGACGCAAAAGATAAAAATGGAAACCAGATAGCATGCGTTCTTATTCTATGAAGTCAGCTGAGCTGAGGAGACGATGAGTCAAGTGAAGTGACGCTCCGGCTCCGTACAATAAAAGAAACAACAAAGACGAATGAAAATATTTTCTGTCACTCACATCTCCTACAGTAGATCTAGCAAGCTAGGCCAATAACTGTATCAGTTCCACCATCTCAACTCATCTAACTGTAGACACCATAGCTATAACCAATCCTGGTTACTTTTATTTCAACCTACGGTAGATTTCACACGCCGGGGCAGCCCATCGGTTCCAACATCTCAACTCATCTAACTGTAGACACCCTGTCTACAACCAATCCTGCTGGTCTAGCACAACTATGCTTCGCGACTCTTGTCACGCACCATAGCACTACCCGTCCCTCTCACATTACTGCACAGAAAGAGACGGGTAGGGTAATTATCCCGCGCAAGAAATAGTCAGTTGTGTTAATGGTGCTGGTCACTTACATTTCATCCTGCGGCAGATTTAGCGTGAGGCTTCCGCGCACCTCGTCACCATACTGAACGTAGCCCGCGAAGCCCACGCAGCCATACAGGAGTGACACGGTAAACATGGCAATGTTCAGAACGCCGGGGCAACCCAGGAATTGTCCGGGCTTCACCATCTCGTTCTCTATGGGCATCACTACGCCAATGCCTTCCATCGCGAATAGACTTGTGCTGCAAATTAAAGTGTAACTTTAAATTATTTAAGCTACTAGGTAACCAATAGTTGACTTGGTAAGGGTGGCTAGCTAGTAGCTAGCGTTAGCTAATTCTAAGGTTCACATAATTTTCCTCAATTATACTACCTAAACAGGTATCCAGGAGCACAGCAGCACCCCTACTAAGTCAAAAAAACATATCACCTCGGTAAGGTTTCCGTACGATGCCCGTACATCGCGGAAAAAAACATTTTCATATTTTTTTAGCTACGATATTTTGTTTCTTCTAGGTTATTCCTAAATATAAACAGAAATTCAAGAATTTTGAAAAATACCCTACTCCTAAGCGGTTAATATGAAACGGTTGTATATTAAATTCATAATAAAAAAAAAGATAAAAAAAAAGTCACCCATTCCCCAATATTTACTTCTTCTAATCAGACGTCTAAGTACAGTCACCAGCTAACACACATTTATACAAAATTGTGATCATTTTGTGGATTTGATTTTACCTAAACCTTTGACTTCAGAGAAAAGCTAGTAGGTATCTGTTCGATGATTAATTAATTAGTCGAACAACATTTACCCACGGTTTGACTGTTAACCGCACCTGTTATGGCTTTTCATGAATCAGTTTTTTTAAATGAGTAATTGAGCTACTAATAATGACTTGTGGTTTTCATTTACCAACTTTGGCCACACCAATATCGTTTTAAAGGGAGATGGGAGCAGTCGTCGTACTTGCGTGGCCTTGCACTTAAACACACCTTTCAGATTAGTATATTTTCTCAAACATGCAATGAAATTTCATCATAACGTACGTTATAACAGGCTTCGAAATATCACGTTTCGGGCGGAACAACTCGAGAGAACTGTAAGGGAATTTCATACAAAATTGAAGGCCTAGGCCGCGAAGTTTTTTTTTTACATGACGTCTGTGTTCATGAACAGGCTAAACAGCTGAATTATATATTTTTTGAGTGGTGTATTTTTTTATTTCATTGCATATGTTTAAGTAAAGCACTATATATGCCTTAGCCGTGAAAAGCGCTTGCCGGCTTCGTATCTACGGTCAGCCGTCAATACCTACTCACCCGGCAAGCCCATCTTTCCCGGCGTCTGCAGTAATGTACTATACCTTATAAAATTAGGTATCCCCGTGATAGGAGCAGCCAGTTTCCTCTCCCTGATGTTAGGGGGGTCCCTCAAGCAGTAGTAGATGGAGATGCCGATCGCGCCGACCCAGACGAAGTTGGCGACGGCGGAGAACGGTACGAGGTATTTGAGCTTGTTGATTTGAGTGAGCGGTACTAGTACCACTAGAGTCAAGGCGCAGTATACGGTCACTGACCAGGATGGTCCGCCGTATTCGTCTGATACCTGCAAAATATCAAAATTGTGGTTAGACGTTCAGGACTTACATGTTAATGTCTTTAATATATTATGTAACAATGTCACTATTCTTTCATATCATTCAAACAAGACTAATATATTTAATACAATATTATGTCGTGTCTAACTTTCCTTGGTACCCTACTGGGTCCTGTAACAGGAAATCCTAGCTCAGGACCCAAATCATTATGTTGTGTTTGTAATAACTTACTGTTGAGTTTCTTTCGGCTTTCTTCTCAACAGCGGTCTTTTCTTGGCAAATGCCGGTAGATTCACAATCTGACTTGTAAAAGTGACCTTGTGGCCAACTTACTGAATAAATTATTTCATTTCATTTCATTAAACAAAAAAAGTCATTAGTTTTTTTTTTGTTTAATTTTCATTTTCATTATCATTGGCCAAAGACAAAGACCTCCAAAGACCTCATCATAAGACAGAAGTACAACGCCACGCTGACCAGGTTGTTGGTCCACACTGTCAAAGGGCACTTATTACTATCGGTCTCTAAAGGAGTAGGTAAAGTTTTTGAAGACAGTTTAATATCTTTTTGATCTGCAAACTGCGGCTCTTTAATTTTATCTCACCATGATTTTTTTGAAATATTTTTTTTATATGACAGTTTGCTTTTTTCTCTGTCTTCAAAACCCAATAAAAACATATTCTTGATTTTTCTTCAGAATCTTCTTTGAGTCTCTATGGTAACTATTCTATAGAAAATATCGCACACCTGTTTAAAGGACTCCGCCACTACCACGACGTAAACACAACATGCGCCAATGTGGGTGACGGCCAGCGCCCAGTCCGCTAGCTCTCTGTAAAAAAAAATGGTTGTCGGTAAAGTCGGTTTACGGGCGATCATTTTACGTGATAATGTAATAAGAGAACATTGATGAAAAATTGCATACTTTTATGAATTGAATGCCGGTCTATAGAGTGGAAGAGAGATGCGTCACAAGCTGAACGCTTAGGCCGATCGTGCCTCTCTCTCGCCTGTTCTGCGCTCTCGCTTGCACGCTTGGCTCACAATGAGTCATGCTTTTTTGTGCGTGCAGCCGGCGTTCATCGATTTATAAGACGTTATCACGTCAAAACACGATTGCGTTGATCACTATCATCATCATCGTCATCATCATCATCATCATCGTCATCATCGCCATCATCATCATCATCGTCATCATCGCCATCATCATCATCATCGTCATCGTTATCATCATCATCAATAACATCTTGACCACCATCGAGATCATATCAACCTATTTTAGTACCTGGCAAATGACGCGAATTTCCTGACAGGTTTCGGACCATGCTGGAACACCAGGTCGCACGTGTCGGCGTACCCCAGGGCAGGCTTCTTCAGCTCCACGCAGAGCTGCTGGGAAGTGGTTACCTGGGCAACAATATTGAAACTTATTAACACTTTCGTGACATCATTTTTACCAAAGCAGTTACGTCTGCTAACGTAAACCAAATGTTTACAAGGAAGCGAAAAATAAAAAAAATTGCAGGGTTCGAACCTGCGTCTCTAATGGCTTTCCGGCCCAACACGGACGTCCTACCTAGTGGACCACTGAACCTGATGCAGGATGGTTTTTGAGTCCCGGTATAAAAGAATAGTAACGTGTAGGAAATCGCGGGTATATTTTAGGTATTATTAACAAATATATCGTCGTCTAGTACCCATTTACAAGCTTTGTTTAGTTTGGGACTAGGTCGATTTGTGTAATATTGTCCCTAAATATATTATATATTTTTAGTTACAATAATTATGTGATCATGCAAAAAATTACAATAGATTGCAAAACATCAAGAGACTTAAAGTCTCACGGTTTCTGTGCTTCCGGCGACCTTAAGCAGGACATCTGTCTGTCTTAAGACGTTAGTGACATAAACTTAATGTAGGTCGTGTTTTGTCGGATATTGTTGAAAATATTTGCTTTGTAGTCGCCATCAGATCTGATAATCATAAATATCTGAACATCACTCTAACGCCCTGATAAGAGTTAGAGCCCTTTGACAGACAGAGAAACAGGCGCGACAGCTTAGGGGCTTCCGTTGGGGTCGGAACCAGAAAAAATAAATCCAATCGTCTAAGAAAATTACTTCTGTCTCATGAGCACAGAATAAATAATACAGATGGCTCACTCTAATTGGCTTTAATACAATGTACTCTTACGTAAACGTGCGGAATCGATTGTTTGCGATGGCAAAAGCTGAGCTGTCTTGGATTATGCATAACGCATATTAATGATCAGGGTTCCTAAAAGGCGAGTAACTTTCATTAAAGTCAAGCGCAAATATTTCTGTGACGAACTCGAAAAGGGATCGTAAAATGCAAGCAAAATAGATTGAAATAACGTATGATCACCAGTGACGTAACAATTTTATTCAAATCGATCTAGTCCCAAACTAAGCAAAGCACAAATCACAATCACTTTTTCACGAAAAATAATCGGCTTCAACGGGAAGATATCATATTATTGAGAACTGAATGAGCTACTATAAAAAAAAACACCAAAATTGCTATAGATATGTAACATTTGAGGAGTTCCTTCCAATTCTCATGGATCCCATCATCAGATCTTCATTGTTTTTTATAATGAATTTGTTAAACGTAATGAAATAATAATTTAATAGTTATGAGAATTCACGACTGTTATTTGACTTGTAAAATGTTGAAATATTTATCAATAAACGAGTATGAGTATGAGTATAAGACTAGTTTAGAGATGCCTCCTCTCGAACAAAACATAGTTTTCCTAATCAGTTAATAAATGACGGAGTTCTGACGTAAGAAACATACAAAAATACAACTGAATTGAGAACCTTCATGCAAAATTGTACACACTATCTTACAAATACAGACATTTAAAATTTCCGGTGCAGAAATTTATTTTAACCTTATATGGTAATAAAACGTCATATAATTGACAATGGCTATGACCGCAGAAAACTGGAAAAGCCTTACAGTTAAACATTTAAATGCTCTTCTACCTCTTATGGCATATCATTTACTTACCATTCCGTCGTAAAACCAATATAATATGGCACCATAAAGATATTACTGCTCACGGTGGCTTATGGAAGTCTGTTGATTTTACTTACGTTTATTTTTTCAATGGTTTCTAAACAAATGATATTTAGAATAGAAAAGAATAGGATATATTTTATAGTATAGTTTGAAGCGTAGAATCTCTGTTTTAATTTGTTGCTCCTGTTACAGGTCATACCTTGTATACTAGTTACGATATATTTGCACTAATTGTGTATCGATTTTGAGACTTACATTTTAGTAACTAATAATCTTGTTTAAAGTCCTACAGGCTACAAGGTTCATACAAATACCTCATAATACCAAAACACACTATCTTCTATAAACTTACTCTGTGCAGTCTGTGAATTGTCTGCGGTGTGAGGTGATGAATTAGAAAGTTCTATTTGACTACGCACATCTCACAACAAAAGCACGGCTTTAAACTTTCCACCAATGATAATAACGTTCAGAAATCCACTTTGCCAGTTATCTTCGCCTAGTTATGCATTCACCATTGTTTGTTTCCTCGTTTTGTGAATGGTTACACTAGTTTCGCTAGCTGTTAAGCTTAATTTGTCAATTAAAATAACGGGGTCGTCTTACGCAATGTACAATTTACGCAACTTAAAAACCGTGATGTTTTTGTTCAGTCGGGTAAAAGCAAAAAGCACAAGAATCAATAACATAACATCATGCAGTGCAACATGTGAAAACTGTGTAACTGTAGCTTCGTTGGTCAGAGCGGGCCACCCAAGCATAGCACAAGACGCTGGTTCAATCCACGCTACTGGTTCAATTACATATAATAATTATTATACAAGTCAGGTCAGGTGTGGCGAGGAGGCAGAGACAACGAAGCACATACTGTGTGGATGTCATGCCCTTGCCTGATTTAGAATGAAGGAATTCGGTATTGGTTGCCCAGAACCTGCACTACCAATTGGTTCCATCATCCGATTTATGGAGGTGGTGGAGAAAACCTTTGATTAAGTGCAACCAGGGGTAACTTAACAAACTTAACTTAACAAAATATCCCATTGGGTCGAAGTGTATGTATTGTAAGGACTTCAAAAATAAGATAAGATAATAATCCCAGTCAAGATCTATAAAAATCACTGTTACTATTTTTGTACTATGGGACTGGGCTGGACATGTCTGCCGCATGCATCCAGAACGATTGGCCAGAGTAATCACCTAATAGACATCGCAATGCTACCGGAACAGATGAAAACCAAAAAGAAGATGGCGGGATGACTTGGATGCATTTAGTAACGAGTAGAAGGAGCATGCAGCAATTATAGACGAGTGGCACAACTATAGGCTAGGGAAAAAAAAACTATCTTTGGAATTTGTAATTTACTTAGTGTCTGGTTGTACGTTTTCAAAAGTACATGCAGATAAAAAGTACAAACAGGGGTCATAATGCAATTCATACAGGGTAAAATGTCCCTATGTTTGATATATTTTCCATTAATATGAATTTAAAATAAAGGTGCCATTTATCAGGACAGTGTCAGCTAGGGTAATTATAGCCATTTGATCTATGAACAGCAAAAATCTAAATATAAACAGCATGAACCATAATTATCATATCATTTACTATAAGATCTCTTTAAATGTAGTATATGGAACGGATTTTAGACTACGAAAATCTAAAGATCATAAATACATACGAACGGGGTATATTATGACATTTATGACACACCGAAACCACAAACCACAGGTAGGAACGTTGCGTCGTAATGTTTTGCGGCAGGGAAATTTAAGGAAATTGATGTACTGGAAATATTATTTACGACTCTTTTATCTCTGTGGGTGTGTTTAAAAAAACTTTATGTTAGCGCATAATACTTTATACAAATGCTACATAATGATGGGCCTTAAAGTATGAAGTTTATGAAACTTGCAACAGGCAAGCTTCATAATCAGATGACAGAAGTATTTTAATGCTAAATTAGGAATGCGTACACTTACATAATATGATGTAGTCATGTCTTGTATGTGTTATAGTTAGACTGATTCTAGTTTTTTTAAAGCCGGTCATTATGCAACAGTTGCATAAACGATTATTTGGATCATCCGTAACAAAGCAAATTATCGAATGAAGTCAAAGAGTGCATGACATAAACAAACATGACATAATAAGTCAAAACAAATGAGGTAATGACTTTCTATCGCTGTGCTCATTGCTATTTGAACCGTGACGTATGTTGAAAAGGAATTTCCATAGTCTTATTGTAATATTTATTTAAAATATTTGTTTGAAGAAGTTGAGATTATCTGTAAATTTTATAGGCTCACGTGTAATAAGAGTGCCAGGGACAGAAGTAAAAAAAACAATGGTTGTTAATATTTTAGGAATTACAAATACACAACACATGTTTTTTTTTTAAAGATCTGCAAGATTTACTAAAATTAGGGATGGGGATGGTGAACGCGCAAATAAAGCTGAAGAGACACACTAAACAGAGAATGGAGGAACATATCGAAAAATAAATACAGTGTTGCGGAAGTTTGCACTCATTAACGCGGTGACATATAAACCGTGCGCGGTTTACGCTCACCGTATTTTATGTACTAGATCATAAGTTCCTTGTTTTGAATAAATAAATAAAAATAAAAAATAGGCCTTCGTTCAGCACTAGGCCACTTAGGCTAAAAACAATAATTACTCCATAATTCGAAACATTTACCAATATGTGGATGGCGTGTGGACAAATAAAGCCAATAAGAGCTTGCCGATAGAGCCGATGAGAAGACCAGCGTTCCTGAACGCCAGTGGCATCGCCGTACACCGGAACGTAGGGAAGCCTACGTAAAAAGTTTTTGTTTTATACTACGACGGTGGCAAACAAGCATACGGCCCGCCTGATGTTAAGCAGTTACCGACTACGGACGCTTGCGATGCCAGAAGCATCACACGCGCGTTGCCGACCCTTTAACCCCTCGTATGCTTTAGACACGGATCCGTGCGTGACATTTGAACCTTACGTTAAACTATCAGTTAATTAGCTTTTAGTTAGAATTTGATTAGCAAATTTTTGACATCGCATACGACGGGTTAATAACCTATTTACCCCTCTCTTAAAGAACCGCATGCTGTAGCCCCCGGGGAAAACCTCAGCAGGGAGCTCATTCCACATGGGGAGCGCTCGCGGTAGGAAATTCCTCTGGAACCGCACAGTTCTCGACCATTTAGGCTCCATTGTGTGATGGTGAACACCCTGCCGATATGGCGAGCAGTGCGATTATAGAAAGTAGGTAAGATTTACCAATATGTGTATAGCGTGTGCACAAATGAAGCCGATGAGAGCTGTGCCGATCGAGCCGACGACTAGACCAGCGTTCTTGAACGCCAACGGCATCGCCAGCACGCCCGAACCCAGGGATGCTTTCAGCAAGTGCGCCAGCGCACCGACACTCCTGGAACAGGTAAAGTTATCATCAACAGCTGCCATCATCAAATATAAAGCAAGCGTCTAGCGGACCTATGATGGTTACGTTTAAGGCTACCTATCCACGGGACGCAAAGCGGAGAAAACGAACGAATCAGAGTACGTTCTTGTGAAATCCAAAAGAAGTACATTTAAGTCTGAGGAATATGTTGCTCCATTTTACTTCACACCGCTCCGCTGGATAAGCAGCCTTATACGCGATAAGTAAATGATAATGGTATCGATCACTTTTACACACATAGTTGTCGAACAGTGACGGATGCCTTGTCATTTGTCTATAGCGGGAGACACCCGACCATCATAGACTCTTCAACTCAATTTGCCAATTTTTAAATATTACTTCTGAGATATTTTAAGAATATTCGTACCTATCACCCTCGTAAGTCCAATTAAGAAGTCTTTGACAATTACTTGTATGTAATAATATTATGTGTTATAGAATTACTTGAAATGTCCTTATTTATTAATATTTATTTCTTATTTAATTCGCCAAAGGAACTTCCTAGTTACGCACAAGAACCGTATACGTTTCCGCTGACGCAGACGTAATATGATTAACTTTTGCCGCAACTCAATTTGAGACAGTTTTGCGTGTGAAAATAACTCATGTTTTATTCAGACTGTATAAAAAAGTTTCTGCCAGGGGATCGGCAAAAAAAGGTCCCGGATGTTTTTGAAATTCCGCGCGAGTGGTGTCTTAAAGGCGATAATAATATATTAAAATGGATGGTTGTGAATTAAACAGCAGCAACCAATTTAGGGAGAATTTGACATCGTCTAGGTACACATATTATATCAGTTTTGTACACATACATAATAACTTATAAGGTGTATAATGAAGCGAAAAACTTAAAAATGTAATGGTTCAGGCAGGTTAGTAGTTAGTACCCAACGGCTTTCCGTTAACGCTTAGCGGATTTTAAATTTTTTGCTTGATTATAAACATTTAGTTCATGCTAGCAGAGGTTACTGGTTTAATTAAAATATAGCATGACGGTATTATGTGTCCCTACGCAACTTTATCATTTACTTAGTGACTTTGTAAACAGTCATTATTTAGGTTTCTAATAAGTACGCTTTGAGTACTTATCATTTATAGTACTATTAAGTATTTCAGGATTCGTGTCTTGTTCTTTTTCAGCGAGATATTACACATACAGCGTGTCACGTGTTTTACTTAACTGTAATGAATTCAGATAAAAACTTTCAGGAACATATCTATAACATTACAATTCATTCCACATTTATTTTCATCTCTGAAGTTACCCTTCACACGATCCCGCAGTCCTGGGTGCTCCGTAGCCCTTTGACACTTCCTCCCTTCAGCTACTAGTAGCAAACGTGCCGGCCACGATACCAGTACCCGTACCATGAGTTTACAGCGACAGCTGAGCACTCGCGAGCGACTGCGTAAACGATGTGTATGGAGAATTATAGTTCTACAAAGTAACCGGTAGGGGCGCCGCTGTACTATTCTCCATACAAATTATTTACGGTGTCGCTAGCGAGTATGTACGTTAATGCCTTGATCACACGTACCGAGTAAACGGGCGAGACAGTGCTCTGTCTCGCCCGTTTGTCTTGTGTGTGACAGGGACGAGAGTACTGTCTCGCCCACTGTCTCGGTACGTGTGATCAAGGCATAACTCATGAGAAGGGTACAACAGCCAGCGGCGACGATAGGTAAGAGCGAGAGACCATGTCAAGACTTTCCCCTTCCACCTATGGCCATCGATCATAGATATTAATGTTGTATCCGGGCCATACATCGAAGACTAAAATTTACATGGCGCGTATTCTTATGAAGTAAGTTTTAACTTTTTATGTTAATATTATGATTTCTGATATCTTATTTACATTATGATAAAGTGTTTGTTTTTGTTTGTTTTGGCATAACAAAATAAGGCTTGTTTGCTGTTTCTCTTGTTTATTGTTGATGCCAATAACCGATCTTAAGAACAACAACACGGCTTAATGTCATTAAGTTTTGTACAAACAAAATAGACTACTTAGCAGATTAGAGTAACAAAGTAGAGTAGTAGTATAGTCGGTAACTCTGAGTTTTTTTATCAAAGTAACACTAGTGCCTCTGTGAGCAGTAGAGACGAGTTTTTTTTTTTTTAATTGGCTAAAAATTAAAAAATTTTACGTCTCTAACAGAAACACAATTTTCTCTGCCTTTTTGAAAAACATCATAATTTCGACAAAAATAATCTATGCTTATCGAAACTGCTTACAAATTTTCATGCGAATCGGTCGGGAAATGTGACCTTTAAGCGAGAACAGCCGGATATCCGAACATGTGAACATCTGAACATACGAAAATTTTTTGGCCAAGCTAAAAAGGAGACACTTCGCTCGGTCGCTTAAAAAATTAAAAAGTGACCTCACTATTATGGGTTCCACCAGAATGTCTACTTTGTCAGGCACGTGACGGCTAGGACAGCTACCTTAATAATATAAAGAAAGTCCAACAATTCATTTTCAATATAAAAGCCAAGTTAAAACCAAGTATGAAAATAATAGCGTCAGATGCCCGACCGTTTGCTGAAATGCTCCTAGTAAGCATTATGGTGATTTTGGGACTTCTGCTGGTTCGATAAAATTTCCTATTCAGACGATATATCACAGCTCATTATTCCATACAAATCGAGGATTTGTTCTAGACTGTTTCGTCCTTACTAAAACTTAACCAATCGTAACGAAATGTTGGCAACTGAATGAGAAAGAAATGTTCCTTTTAAATTTCTGCGCTTAATA
Source organism: Apotomis betuletana (assembly GCA_932273695.1). Taxonomy (NCBI): domain Eukaryota; kingdom Metazoa; phylum Arthropoda; class Insecta; order Lepidoptera; family Tortricidae; genus Apotomis; species Apotomis betuletana. Next base: position 3,348,225 of record OW026303.1, on the reverse strand, counting down.
TTATACATGTGTGGTAGTGAGACATGCACACTGACACAAAGGGATAGAGAAAAGCTGGAAGCGTTTGAGATGTGGTGTTGGCGGTGAATGGAAAGTATTAGCTGGACGGACAAGAAAACCAATGAAGAGGTTTTGAGTATGGTAAAAGAAGACCGTTGTTTACTGAAAACCATTCAAAACAGAAGAGGACGGATGATTGGACACCTGATGCGACACGATGCTTTCTTTGTGAACATCCTGGAAGGCAGTGGACGGAAAAAGGGGCAGAGGAAGACCAATAATTACGTTTTTTAGTCAAGTGAAAGAGAAAGTGGGCACTGTGTCGTATCAGGAGACCAAAACACTATCAAGAAATAGGGAAGAGTGGCGATTACTCCACCGACAAGAGCGAAGCTCTTTAATTATGAATGAATGAATATTATACAATTTGTGTACTAGGTGTCTGGTTTTGGCCAAAATTTCGCGACAAAGAAACGCCGAGTACACAAAATTTATAATAGAAAGCACAAAAATCTAAATGGTCCAATACAGAAACTGCCCTTTTCATTCAGTTTCCAAAATTTTAAGTTTTGGAGGAGGAAACATTCGAAAATGAAATTTCGAATCCTTCAACCCGGTTACGTAAAGTTTGAACCTTATTTGTATGCGACTTAACTTAAACGGACGGTAAGGAAAGATGGGCAGTGGAAATAAGTTTCGGACGTAGCGCAAAGGTTTTAATTAAAAAAACCATTAAGTACTCACGATGTGTTCGAAGCAATGGGTCTGTGATCTGCTGGGACGTAAGGATCCAAGTCTTCTCTTGATCCATTGTATGCCAATTCTATCCTGTAACAAAACAACAAATATATTATATTAAATACAAATCAGAGTTGGAAAATAAAGAAAAATAAACAATACTACTTATTAAGTTAACTCACAATCCGTCTTAGTCTCATTAGCATACCTGGGGTTTTCGTAAAATCATTTGTGCACCAAAATCCCCGGGGTATACTCATCAAATATTTTAATGATGATGATGATGGTAATAAAGTTTTGCGCCGACTGTGTGTCCCAACATCTCTACATCGACCAAAGATGGGACAAGTTGAAATCAATGACAAAGAAACTACAAGTAGAACACTTACACTACATGTACAATCGAAATGATATTTTTGTCTTTATAGTTATATTTAAAGATAATCATTGCATTCCTCGGACAATTTAGGTCTGTTCCGATAAAATAAGAAAGTTCGTAAATCATGATGATATTACAAAGTATTTACAAAACGATAATGTATATTTAAATAACTAAATTAACAGACGTCATAAATAACGAAAGAGGAATATATAAATTAAAAAGTTCCTCGCACATCTGTTAGTGTAGGTACGATAGAACGAGGAAATTCTCCCAGCATTTTCGTAGCCAGGACGACCAAATTATTAACATTTCACATTTAGGCGTAATTCCGTTAAAATGTTATTTACATTTAATTTAGATGAATTTTATCGTTTACCATACTGATTAAAGTAAACAGGAATTTTATCAACTGGTGATTCAACGAAAATGATCAAAATTACGTATTCAACGATGTACATGTCCATAATTGATTGTTCGCGCTTGTTGGAGCTTTGGATCAAATGAGCGAAATGAATGAGGAACAAAATTGAATAACGATTAAATCGCATAACAATATAAAATGAAATATCGAATTACCCGCATAATGGTATTAATTTAAATCGGTTAGAATTATTTGGCTCCGATGAATCTACCATCATCGAAACAAAAACAATTACTAATTTCAATACTGATTTTAATTGAGAATATAAAGATAATTAAGCCTCGATTTTCGCAGTGTCAGCTTTAAAGTCCGTCCCAATAATGCCGACCAAATTGACAAACTACAATAAATGTGAGACACTTTAACAAATTGATACCGATTTAACCCCAATCGATACAATCAGTAATGTGATGACACGAGAAGTTTTCATTGCATCATCTAATTTCTCAATCGTCAATAATGCGTCTTGGACTAAGTGTTGCAAGGACTCATCATTAACACTGTCCACTTGTTGTTGTCCATTTGAAATCAATCAAATTGTCAGACAAAAGACGTCCATAATCTTATTAAAACTTTCGTGAGACTTATTTAATTATTGTAATACACTCAAGTGAAATTGTCAAGAACGGCCCGACATGTTTCGAACTCGTATAAAGCTCTTCATCATGGACTGCTACCCGTACACCGCCCGCGCGGACGCTATTAGAGCGGAGCGTCGATCAAAGAATCAGTGACGAAGTTGCCGCGGCGGTATACGGGTAGCAGTCCCTTGTGAAGAGCCCCATACGAGTTCGAAACATTTCGGGCCGTTCCTGAAAATTTCACGGGAGTGTAAACCGCTTAATACAATAATTAAAAGACGTCCAATCCAATCCTGAAGATAGGCCACGCCCGAAGAACACCTTACACTGTCTGTCCACAGAAGCAGAGTGGGGAAGGATGAACTAATCAGGGACCTTATTCGAGAATGCCTTTTGAGAGATCGCAAAACGTCAAAACTCTATTAGATAACAGTGATATCGCCTTTGAGCTGTCATTAAAATGCGATGAGCTTCAAGTGACATATCTCATCTCAATTTTGGAAATACGAAGGCGATAATGATTGTCAAAAATGCTATTCATGCATATGAATTTCTGTTTTGAACGAAACGTAACTGACTAGTTTCACGCACTACACGCTCAAGTTAAAGTATGCGCCTGTTATTTTATGCCGTCACATACAAAGGAAACGCAAATTAAGCGCGACCGGATTGACGAAGTTGCGATGTTCTAGGGATATCGCCACTTGTCAAGTAGAGACACGTCAAAAGTGATGGATGGCGATTAAATGGAGAGATCTCCAACATCTTTCTAAAATTTGGTCGAACCTCCACAGACTTGTCTTTGTGAAACCCAAAAAATACACTTAAATCTAAAGAATGTCATTGGTCTATTTTACACATCAAACGTACATAAATTGTAATACACCGTCATACTTTCTTGTAGTTTCCATTTTATTCTTACATTTTTCCTTATTTATATCTTAAAATACACTTTTAATATGCGTTCTTCGAGGACTACGTATAGGTACGCCTAAATTCTTAAGATAGTTACAAATTAAGTTAAGTTCATTATTACTGTAACAGCTAAGTATCCTTTCTGAAAAAATTACTGACTGTTGAGTTTATTTCGGGGTTTCTTCTCAACAGTGGTCTCCTCTTGTGAAATGCCGGTAAACTCAGATATATGTAAAAGTGCCCTTGTGGCACTACAAAGTAGTCAGGTCAGCCTCGAAGTAAACGATTAATTTCATTCATGATAAATGGCAAACGTGCTGATGATTCATTACTAAAAATACACGTAACGTAGATACCTATGTAATTAATTCCTTTCGAATAGTATTTCATTATATATAACTCCTGCATGAGTTGTTTATTTACAAGGTAAAAGCAGTTATTGAATCACCAGGTATTTCAAGTTCATTTTAGTCATGTGGGTTGTAAGGATAACCGGCGGATCGAAAGTTCAATGCCACGCCTAAGTGGTACGAATAACTTTGACGTAGATATTATGTAAATGCTGAGAGTAGAGTTGCCAGATTTAAGTGGCAATGGGTAGGGCACACTGCTCTCTCAACCAATGGCCGTTGAGGCAAAAGACCGCGTACCGGAAAACGCAGTACGGGCTCCCAACAAAGAGGACCGACGTCAGCATCGCAAAAGCCGTTGAATGAGGATGGTGCCACGACTGGTATACGTAGTAGTAATTTTCGGATTAAATTTGACCATACTTGTGTGGACTGGACTGTATTTGGGTAGTTTAACGGTACTTAAACGTCACTCAATCGCTTTTGGTGGATTTGTTTATTCAAAAATAGCTTGTCCTTTTGCACGGCGGTAAATCAAGCAGAAAAACCAAAAGCGGTAACGGATTTCCCTACACGTCGCAGTTTCCTTCCTTCAACCTCCTTCCAGGCCAAGGAATGTGTGTTTTGGTTTATTTCCTGTTTGCCTGTTATAATAAAGAAATAAATATCTGACAACCTCACACAAATCGATCTGGTCCCACAGTAAGTTCTCGTAGGCTTGTGTTATGGGCACTAGACGACTATAAACATGCTTAGATAGATAAATGCATTAAGGGTACTTAAATACATGGAATACATACGTGACCCAGAAACAAATATTCGACATTGTCACACAAATTTTACCGGGAAAACCCAGTACCATCGGCTCAGTAATCATCTGCACTACCACTTCGCCATAGTATATGGACGTATTTATGCAAAAAAGAACCAACACACATTTAAGTTTTGTACTCAATGTTATAGATAGTGTTTCATATTACACGGTTTTATATGTTGGTCCGTTCCCTTTAAAACGTAGTGATTACATACTCTTTGGTTCCCTTTTGCAATATGTCCATATTAGGGGGGATATATAGTCATATTTCTGCCAACTTTCACTGCTGCTAGTGGCGAAAAGTTTTGCGGACTTTCAGACACAATGTTACACATCAACCTAGTCTCAAACTAAGCAAAACTTGTACCCAGTGCTTGTACTATGAGTACCTACTAGGTGACGAAATGCATACCTTCTTATATAGACAGATATATACTTAAATACATATAAAACGCATAACTCCAGAACAAAATATCTGTGATAAACACACAAATAAATTCCCGTACAAAATTCAATACGATAAGATAATGTTTATTGCAGAAACGCTTAGTTGGAAGTCTCAATATTTATGTAAAACTAGCTGTGCCCCGCGGTGTTATCCGCTCATCCCACGGGGATTTATTCGGGATGAAAAGTATCCTATGTCCTTCCCCGGGACTGAAACTATCTATATACCAAATTTCATCTAAATCGGTTCAGCGGTTTAAGCGTGAAGAGGTAACAGACAGACAGACAGACAGACAGACAGACACACTTTCGCATTTATAATATTAGTATGGATATTGTTTCACCTTACTCAGCAGTCTTCATACAGCTTGCAATTGTAGGTATAAAGCGAGTAGGAAGGAAAACAAGTCTGCGGACATCCAATCCAAAGTGCATTAAAAGTAACAACATTATAGCGTTAGTCAAAACATTTATATTATAATTTAAATCCCGGGAACTTTGTAGGCAGGGCCACCACTAGCCGAGCTGGGAGGCCATTGAATAAATAATATTTAGCAATTCTCTTAAGTACTGTCCTCAAACCTTCCAAACTTGGCATTCATGGTATCACAATGAGTAGGTAATGAAAAATATGGATGTCGAAAACCGATGAGCATACAAAGCACTTGGGTGACCACAAGTCTCGATTCCATGATGAAGCAAAGTCAACACTTGTGGTTCATATCTGTTGGTAAAGTAATTAGAAATATAATATGTTAAACCGCAAATGTTACTTCGCCCGGTATGTTTTTGAACTTTAGATCAATCCTTAAATATTTAAGAATTGATCTAAAATTTAAATACGTAGGTACCTACAATGGACATGATTTTTTTTTTTAATGTCAGACGGTTCTGTTTTTTATCGGGATTGTATATGAGACTCAGAAATGACCGTCATAGTTAAATATTCCTACGGAGCACTAAAAACGCTCCATACAACTGGCCACCTAATCGTGACTTCATTATATAAATGTTATGGGTACCAATATTTGTAATTATGGAGACAATAAGTAATTTTGCCACTTTCAACGTGTAAAAGTGGTTGTCATACAATTATTGTTTTGTTAAGTTATTCTGAGGATTCAGCTGTCTCGGCGCCCAATACGACTTCATCGCTTTTGGCGTCGAGACACTTGGTCCGTGAGGCGGGTGCGCGTGTGCTCCACAGGGAGCTCAGCAAGCGCCTGAGGGAGGCGACAGGGGACCCACGCGCGGGCAGTTTTCTCGCGCAAAGGCTTTCCATAGCCATACAGCGTGGGAATGCTGCCTGCGTCATGGGCACCCTACCGAAAGGTCTAAGTTTTATAAATATATTTTCTTAAAATAATTGTTATCCATGCGAAGGTTGTATGTTGTACTTACCATATTAAAATTACGCCGTACCTTAAGCTATGTACCACCTGCTGAAACACGTAGAAGAAAAGCTAAAGCCGTCTCTATACCAATTTGAAATTATTTTTACAGTAAGTGAAATTAAAATTAAAACATGAACCTTATATCTTAAGCTCGACATGCTTGGATAATTTCAACTGTTACAGTTTAATTAGTAGATAGCGTTCAAATGGTTTTGTTATCCACCGAGTGAAGGAAGAGCGGGGTTTTCCGATACAAGCATCTATATGCGAAGGTTCCAACCTTATATCTAGCTACAAAGATTAAAAACCAAATAAACTTTTTTTTTTTTTTTTTTTTATCTTTGTGTAATTTTTGGTTTTAATCGTTTTAATCCCATCAATTTGTTATGTTTATGTTTTATTTTTGACTCATAATAAATATATAAAGTTTTATACAGAAAACAATTTCAAAATTTCTTAATTTTATTAGCGTAAATATGAAGTCACATGACACATTGAGCTAATTTAATTCGTGTAACTACAGTATGCAGTACAATTAAAGATCAGTCGATTTAAGGAAAATGGTATGCTCTAAGTCTACTCAGGAAAACCACAATTTACAGAATATTTACATCACCTGAAATTGCTCTTTAATTTCAGCGGTTGTCAGTGTAATAAAGCAGTTATTAATTGGGTAAAAGTCACACATTTTGACTGTTGAAAAATCTAGGTATAGGGAATTTCCCATTGACCTTAAATCATGAAAATGGTATGAAAATGGATTTGGTGAGAAGAATTTAATTATTGTCGGACAAATAACATAAAAGTCTAAAAACAACAAATTTAGGGTTATATAAACAAAAGTGTCCAAGTGCGAGTCAGACTCGCACAGCGAGCGTTCCCGACCGCTACTAGTCTTACGCTAGATAAGTATGCACGTCATTTGTCTGCAACACCTCACTTGTATGAGACACTATAGATACCAGGTGCAAACTTAACGTACCTGTTTAAAACAATGTCGCTCGACACTGTTTTATGCAGTGTGAAATGGATGAAATTAAAAAAAAATACTTTTCTTTATAGGTAGGGTTTAGGAATTAACCCCAGGTTTTTCTGAAACTTAAAAAAAAAAAGATCATATGTTTTTCCCGCCTTGCAAGGGTAATCGTACCGGTAAGGTAACCGAAATGATAATCTTTTCAACTTGGTAGAGGTTCTGCCTTATTCATATAAACAAAAATTCAAGATTGTTTTTTAATTTAATCCATTCCTCATTACATTATACATACTGTAAGTCGTGTTTTCGTTTTTTTAAGTACCTACGTACCACATGAAAAGCGTATTAATGTTTACGGAAGCCTGTTTTAACGCGTAACTCTCGATTTCATGGCCTTCAGTATATTTGTTATGCTGTTTTCATTCACCTCATTCATGAATATTGCCATAGCTACATAATTTGACGCGGCTGGCGCAGTTTGTAGTGCAGGATGAGAGGACAAATATTTTTTTATGAACAGATGGCACTGTAGGGTTGGCCCCGCGCGCGCAGCGTATCCTGTATCGCGCTGTTAAGTTAAGAGGCCTTATTCCTTTTAAAATGCTGTTGTTTTAGACATTTTTCTCTATGATCAAACATGTTTCTTAACATATTATTGTTATTATTACCTAGAACAGGGCTATTGAGATTTATTAGTAATTTAGTAGGTATATATTTAAAACCTACAATTTGCATTTTTCATTGATAATTTTTGTTGAAATTCACGCAGAAAATTAGTTTTTTTAACTTATTTTCGACTGCACGCAATGAAAGCATGAAATAGCTATGTTACTACCTAGAACTCGGGGGAAAGTATTATTCACTGCAAAAAATTGGTTGAAATTGTCAATATATTAGTCATAATATGAAAAAAAATAATTTTGAAAGGAATAAGGCCTCTTAATATAGATCAACACGCAAACAAAAATTAAAGTGCGCTTACACGATGTCCAATTGTCCACACCAGGAATCGAACCCGGTTTCTTTGGATCGGTCTTACGTTAACCTTTCGACCAGAGACGCACCGTAGGTACGCATTCAATTTCCCCGCCGCTTTGATCCCTGTACCTGTTTTTTTTATATTTGGTTCCAACATTTATCTTACTTTCGCCAAACATACGTGTATTGGCGATTGCTGCGCTCACTTTTATAACTACGTATATCAAAAAAAAATACCTAACTAAGTAAATTATAATAATATTAGAGTATTCTCTCATATATAGTTTGACCTTAGTATTATCGTTATGGGGTATTTATTATTAACTGATCTAGTAGTAACTTTTTTAAATGTCTATGAGAACATGCATTTCATACGTTCACTGTTTGTTGATCTATGTATCTATATAGGGTTGCCAGGTCGCCGAACCTAATAATCGGACAGACCAACCAGTTTGACCGGACATTTGGGTAAAAAGGCCGGATACCCTACATTATTGAGGATTTTCTGTCTCAATATCAATATGCGACAAAAAAATGTATGTATAATCACGCCACGCTCGGCGCTCACTCGTTTGCGAAATGTAAAAAGCCTAACAAAAGCCGATCAAGCCGGACGTCTTTTATTTTTGCCGGACATGCAATCAAAAAGCCTAACTATGTCCGGTTTTATCCGGACGCCTGGCAACGCTTAATCCCTCTCCATATAAAACTAAAATGTTGAACTTTATATAAGTATAGATATTTGGTGGACATTTGATGTTGAATTAACATTCTTAATGAAACACTGATACTGAAAATTTAATTAAGTACGGTATGCAAATAAAGCACCGCCTAATTAATCACCATCCCATAAATTTTGCCATAAAAATGCACTTAATTTAAATGGAATTTAAGCACTGGCTTAATGAAAACTAACAATACTCTAGTAGTTTTAACTAAGTCTGTTAAAAGAAAAAAAAATGCAGCAATGATATTCCAACCGTTGTAATAAACTGAGATATAACGTAAAAGCCCATAAGAACCCAGGCTCGAGCGATTTGGTACCCCGCGCCCCTTAATACATCTCGTACATTATTTCTCTCATATCTCGAGTCTTAACCCTCAAAAATAAAATGCGACTTCTTGCCCCTTCTTTTAGTCTTTCCGAATATGTAAATAGTGCTATTTAGCATAGCCAGCTTTACTGTCCCATTTGTAATCGTGTTTGTGAACCAGCTGGGCTTCACAAGCCACATACGCGCGGAATCGCGATACGTCAAGGAGGACATCACCATCATGATCAAGCACAAAATAATCAGGGACCTAATTCGAGAATGAATAAGAATAAGAATATTTTTATTGAATAACTGTGTACATAAGATGGAAAAGTGAATTTGTTACACCAGCTGCCCGACTTCGGGCATACAATAGTTATACTTAAAACCTAACTTATAGCTAAGATGCGAAATATTCACTAAGACTATAGAACACTCTTTGAAGCAGCCAATTTTTTAAATTAGTTTTAAATGCAGTTCCTTCTAAGATTTATAGTTCGGACGGTAGCTTATAAAATACTTTTATGGCACTTATGAAAGTACTCCTTTTGTATATACTTGACTTTACTTTAGGTAGGATGATATTATATTTATATTGGTGTCTTAAATTACTTTTGCCGTTTGAGAGATCGCAAAACGTCAAAACTCTATTAGATAACAGTGATATCGCCTTTGAACTGTCATTAAAATGCGATAAGCTTCAAGTGACATATCTCATCTCAGTTTCAGAAATACGAAGGCGATAATGATTGTCAAAAAATTATGTTTTGAACGAAACGTAAATGACAAATTTCACGCACTACACGATCAAGTTAAGTATGCGCCTGTTATTTATACCGTCACATACAAAGGAAACGCAAATTAGGTGCGATCGGATTGACGAAGTTGCGATGTTCTAGGGATATCGCCACTTGTCAAGTAGGGATACGTCAAAAGTGACGGATGGCGATGAAATGAAGAGATCTCCATCATCTCTCTAAAATTGGTCGAATTACCCCCCCTGCAGTTCATGTGTGACCACCCTGACCTCCTTAACGTCTTCGCACATTATAACAACTCAACGGCGACTCGATTCTATGCCAAATATTGAAATTTAAGTCCTATGTCATACTTACTAGGTTTAATTTCGACGATGCACCGACGCGTCGCCCACTCGCCGTCCACTACTAATATAATTTTTTTTTAATTACGAGTGCGAAGACCTTTACTCTCCTTTCAATCCAACCCGTCTAGCACAACCTATGGTCACGCTCTCACATTACTGCACAGAAAGAGACGGGTAATTATCGCGTAAAATAGTCGCGTGTGACAGTTATGCTTAGGTACAGCCAGCACCTCTAGCACAAGTTTGACACGCGACTCTTTCTCGCGCGAGATACGCTACCTATCCCTTTCTGTACAGTATCGTGAGAGAGTGCCGGGACTATGTCACCCGACATGAGTCGCAAACCATAGTTGTGCTAAGTAGCTTATCTTGACGTGACTTTGCATTTCGCTCGACTCAGCGTCACTGGTCTTGCTCGCACGGTATAGAAAGGAAAGTGACACGCAGTATTTGTCGCGCGATAAAGAATTACGTGTCATAGTTATGCTAGACGTAATAGGAGCACAAAGAACCTGTGAACCATGCGTCAATCTTTATTAATATTATGACGTCAATATGTCATGACGTCGTCTTATTCTCTCCAGTACAAGGATGGTGATAACATTAATGAATTTTAATTTACCTTTTTATTAATCTTATTCAATGAGTGTGGTTAGAGTGAGACGGAAATACGTCGTGCTCACTCTAACATATAACTGCGTCCTGTAGGCTTGCCGACGCTTGGCAAGCGTGTGGACGCGGCATTCAGCCATAAAGGAAAAGTTTGCTTGTTTTTATTTCGTATTTGTGTATGTTTGGTATATTTTATGAACGGTATTACCTACTTGGCTAAAACGGCGTAAACAGCAAATAGGGAAAGGCATAAGGAAATGTTCCGATTGTCACATAAGTAACGAGCTAAAATTATTTCGTTGCGTTGGTATGTGTGTAAACAGGATGTGTATACAGTTTATAATCCTATTAAAACGTTCATGAGACATATTTAACTAATGTTTTAAGCGGTTTATTTATCAGGGACTGGTACCCGTACAGCGGCGCGGTAACTTCGTCACTCAAGCGTACGGAGCTCCGTACGAGTTCGAAACATGTCGGGCCGTTCCTGACAATTCTACGTTAGTGTAAACCGCTTAATACAATAATTGTGTACAGTCTGTTACTGGCACGTGTGCATTTATTTAAATAATATCAATAATAAATATCAGACAACCTCACACAAATCGATCTGGTCCCAAATGAAGCTCAAGAAGGCTTATGAGTACCTAGCCGACGATATACATACTTATATAGATAAATATGTACTTAAATATGCAGAACAACCATGACCCAAGCACAAATATTCGAGTTCATCACACAAATAAATAAATAAATATTAAGGGACAATCATGGGGTGTGAGCGAGATCCCCTCCTAGTGTGGGTAGCTGGGGATAACCCCCGAGGACCTAAAAACCCGAAGGGGTTAAAACCAACTACCACGGAACACCCTGGGCGACATGGCTAGTAGAATGCCGGCTTTGCCAACAGTTTGCTAGCCACGTTGGCGAAGATCTTCTGGTTCCACCGAGGGCTGTAGGCGACCTCGGTGGACTACATATGCCTACCTGCGTTTGTCCTGCGCAGTTGAGCGCCGTACGCAGGGATGAAGGAGTCCTGGGGGGTTGAGTCGAGCGTAGCCGGGGTTCGATGCTATTGTGAGACAACACGCCCCCTTTGGTCCGGATTTCAGGCCAAACGGTGGCCCTGCAGCTAGCCACTGCAGGGAAACGGACGCGCGTACCGTACGGATGAGGTGGGTACGGTCCGCAGGCGAGATGCGGGGGGGTCCTCCGGGAGGACACTGGGGGCTCGGCCATGCTGACGGAGCAAGGACGTGTGGAGCCACTGGGGGAACTTGGATCGTTTTCCCCAGCCACACTGTCTGCAGCACCCGATGTCGCGCATGAGACCCAACCAACCGCATCTATATCTCTCGGGTAGTCCTGGTGTTCAGAGAACATCCCCAAAGGTGCGGGCTCCGTGGCGGGTGGGAAGCTCGAGAGATGAAAAAACTGACATGGAATCATGGACACGCCCAGATCCCGAACCCCACGGGAGCCGGAGGGGAAACCCGAAGGCGCCCCCACACCAGGTGCCGGTGCGGCAGACGCTGTGCCTGGCATCTCCACACAACCTCACAAGAGGGATGGTGCTGTCTCCACAGTGCTACCCTCCCACTCACGTGCCCTCAGGGACGCGAAAGCGGCCCAGACAGGCAACATCACACCACACGGAGGTGCTGTACCCACAGTGCCCCCCCACACATCAACTCACCGTGGCGGCGCTGTCCCTACAGTGCCCCCACACCCCACACACCGTGGTGGTGCTGTTTCCACAGTGCCCCCACACCCCACACACCGTGGCGGTGCTGTTTCCACAGTGCCCTCACGAAAAAAGCAGTCCGCGCAGGGTGGAAAGGCCGCTGGGAAACCGGTGGCTTCGAAATCAGGCGCGTCGACGAAACAGACAGGCTCGGCGCAGGCTCAAGGCCGTACCAAGCCCAGAAAACAAAAACTAGGGAGTGACACCAAGGGGGTCGTTTCAGCATCGGAGAAGTCCGCTGCTCCGGAGCAGACACCAATGGAGGAACTCCCTACAGATATTGCGACCGCACAGCTCGATGCTGGCTGGACACTCCACGAGAGGGCCAAAAGGGGAAGGGCGAAACCCGCTCAGAGGGAGCAACCCGGACCTGAGGGCGGCTTCTCGTGGAAGACGCACAAAAATAAAAAACAGCGTCGCAGGTCCAGGCAGAGAAGAGCTGCGCTGGAAAATCAAGCAGCTCCAGTGCCTCAGCAACAGCCAGGTGCTCCCAGACAGGGGGCGGCGCAGCAGGCCGCTGGTACCCCAGTAGCTGCTCGTGCCCCTCTTGTAGGGAAAGGGGCTAAAAACAGGACCAGGGGTGGTAATCCGGAATCTCGAGCCTCTGCCAAAAGGGCGCGACTCGATGAGACCATATCTCCTCGAGGTGAGCCCAAAAGGCAGAGGATCCAGACGTCGGAAGAAGCCCCGAGGATGGCGTACGCCGAGGCTCTAAAGGCTGACCTACTGGTTGCTGTTACCACAGTGACCTCAGGACACCTTAGCCAACAGCAGTCCAAGGAGGTCCAACAACAGCTACAGGCTCTTCTCATGAAGGAGGCCTGTCAGCCTGGCAACAGCCAGTCGTCGGGTCCACTGTTCCGAGGGAAGCCGATAACATCGAACGGCGTCCTGAGGTTGTGGTGCGAGGACCAGGCCACGTTGGCATGGCTCAAGCGCAGCGTAGCGGCTATCACCCTCTCTACGGGGGAGAAGGTTGTTGTGCAGCGCCAGAGTGAAGTGCCACGCAGAGTACGCTGCGGTATTCTGTTCCCCGGCATCTGGGAAGACTTCCGTGCCATTGCGCGGACGCTTCGCTACCAGAACGGGTGGGCAGAAATCGACCGCTGGCTGCTCCATAAGGTAGACAAGCAGGAGACGGAGACGTTTGCTGTTGTCAGTATACCAGAGACGGTAGTGCAGCCCCTCGTGGACCGCGGGCGCCGGCTCGGCTTTATGCTGGGCTCGGTGTACGTGAAGTTCCAGGGACCAAGAGGCAGGTTTGTGGAACATCCACCAACCAGTAACACCGTCTCTGTAGAGGACAAGGATGGGACAGAATCCGAGCCCATGGACACTGCCGCGGTGACCGAGGCATCCGCTGACTTAGTCGCGGAGAAGCCCGGGTCCCAAACCCCAGAACAGACCGACCCCGTCTCCGAGAAGGACGAAGAAGATCTTCTTCGCGACCACTCGGAAAGCGGGGAGGAATGTATGGAGGGGTTAGGCAGATTGGCCATCGGTCAGGAGGGAGAGTGTGGTATGTCGGCGGAGGAGGGTGACTCCGATGGCGGTACCCCATTTTCTCAACTGTAACATCTTACAGGCCAACCTCCACCACAGTGAAACCGCGACGGCTCAGATCCGGAAGTGGTTGGAGGTCAACGACACGGCCATAGTACTGATCCAGGAGCCGTGGGTCAGGAAAGGCACTGTATGCGGACTCCGCAACCTAGGAGGTAAGCTCACAGCATATACGGGACCGGATAACCCCCGGACCTGCATTTATATTACTAGAAACATACATGCGCAACCTTTAACAAGTTTCTGTTCTAGAGACCTGTGTGCTATTAAGGCGCACGGGGCGCAATACTCCAGCCTGCAGGAGGTAGTCATAGCCTCGGTTTACATGCCAGAGGCGGATGACCCGCCACCGCACGACATGACAAGGCTGGTCAACTACTGCGAAGACGCATGAACTCATCGTGGCCACCGACTCGAACGCACACCACGCCCTCTGGGGCATGCGGACAGGTAACGAGAGAGGTAAGAAACTTGTCGAGTACCTATTTACAACAGATCTTAACATACTTAACATAGGATCGGAACCAACATTCGTAACTAGGCGGAGCAGAACAATCATTGACTTGACACTAGCAACTGATATAGCATCGGAAAACATCTCAAACTGGCAGGTCTCTAAGGAGCTTTCCTGCTCGGACCACAGATGGATTCGATTCGATATTCAGGTAAAAACACTCGAAGCCATCCCTAGGCGGAACCCACGCAGAACGAATCGCACAGAGTTTGCGAGCCGACTAAGCTCAGCCTTGTCGATGAAAGAGGTTCCCAACAAACTAGAGGGTGCTGAACAGATAGAAAAACAGGTAGGCGTCCTTACAGATACCATCATGGATTGTTACCACCATGCATGTCCCTTATCCACCCCCTCAGCCAGCTGCGGGAACAAAGCTAACTGGTGGGGGCCAGAGTTGGAGAGGCTCAGGGAAAAGATGAGGAGACAACTGAACAGGGCAATGAACACGAGTACAGACCAAGACTGGGATAATTATAAGACCACCAAGTCCAGGTACAAACAACGGCTCCGGTACAGAAAGTCGTGCTCATGGCGGAACTTTTGTACCAACATTGAGACATGTACGCAGGCGAACAGGGTAAGAAAGGTTCTCTCCAACCAGGCAACTACAACCTTAGGATCCCTACGTAAGCCAGACAACACCCTCACCAGCTCACCGGAGGAGGCGGAACGTACCTTAGTACAGACGCATTTTCCGGGCTGCGAAATAACGCCGCTAGTGAACTGGACGAATGAGGAGACTACTCCGACGGAGGAGGAGTGGCAACAAGCATGTGAGGTAATCAGCCCACAAAAAGTACAGTGGGCTATTAACAGCTTTGACTTAAACAAATCACCAGGGTTAGATGGAATCTTCCCAGCCCTGCTGAGGTGGGGAGGAGAAGAACTCGCCCAGCTACTGACCATCGTTCTGGCCGCCTGTCTGGCTCACAGGTACGTACCGAAACGATGGAGAGAAGTCAAAGTCATCTTCATACCCAAACCTGGTAAAAGTGACTACTCAGATCCGAAATCATTCAGACCAATCAGCTTAACTTCTTTTTTGCTTAAAACACTTGAGAGGTTATGTGACAGGGAGTTGAGGGAGAAGGCATTAACTAGTGTACCCCTACACCCTTACCAACATGCCTACAGCCAAGGCAAATCTACAGAATCAGCTCTTCATGCCGTAGTTGTCAAAATAGAAGAGGCCATTATAAACAAGTCTATGTGCCTAGGCACCTTCATAGATATCGAAGGAGCCTTCGACAAGACCAATTTCACCAGCATAACAGCAGCATTGGTAAGACACGGAGTCAATGATGTTATGGTACAATGGATAAACAACATGTTGAGCAAGAGGGTCATCAGACTCGGAACTGGTGAGACACAACAGGCACTGGTGGCAAAGGGGTGCCCCCAAGGAGGCGTACTCTCACCACTCCTTTGGAACATGGTGGTGAACGACCTCATCGCCACACTAAATGACAATCACTATTACACAATAGGTTATGCTGACGACATAGTGATACTGACGAGCGGAAGTCACACAGGTACGGTATGTGACGTTACCCGCTCTGCACTGGCCATCGTGGAACGCTGGTGCAACAACAACGAACTGACGGTCAATCCAAAAAAGACAGAACTGGTAATGTTCGCCAACAAACGTAATCTGGGCACCTACCGACTACCCAGACTGTTCAATACAGAGCTCCAATTGTCGACCGAGGTAAAGTATCTAGGGGTAATACTTGATAGTAAGTTGAATTGGAGCAACCATCTAAATAATAAAATTGACAAAGCTACAGTCGCGTTCTGGCAGTGCCGTAGAATGGTAGGTAGAACTTGGGGTCTCAATCCTAAGATCACACTATGGCTATACCAGGCAGTTATCAGACCAATATTAAGCTACGGTGCAGTAGTATGGTGGCCACGAACCAAGCTAACCACCGTAGAAGCTAAACTACAACGACTTCAGAGGTTAGTTTGCATGGCAGCTACGGGATGCATGAGAACTACACCCACTGCAGCCCTGGAAGCTATACTGGGGCTGCCGCCGCTGCATCTCTTCGTCAAACAAGAAGCGGCAGCTACGGCGATACGTCTCAAGAAACTAAACCTCTGGAGATCGGCTAGGGTACCGCACACCGAAATCCTCTATGAGGTAATAGGTAAGGAACCGCTTATAGAAGCGGCCACCGACAGGGTATCCTAAGCAATTCATCTTCGACAAAAAATATAAGATACAACTGTACGAGGAACCTGGCGAAGGTCTTAACCCAAGGGAGTTAAGAATCTTCACAGACGGGTCCAAAACTAGGTCAGGCACTGGCTCTGGGGTATTCTCAGAGGACCTAAACATACACATCTCTACACCACTAGGAACCCATAACACAGTCTTCCAGGCGGAATGTATGGGTATCATAATGGCAGCCCATGCAATCATCTCGAGGAAGGTAAAGGACTACCCCATCCGCATACTCTCCGATAGCAGATCAGTGTTACAAGCCCTGCAGAGCTACACAGTAACCTCAGGACTCATATACGAATGTCACCGAGCATTGTCAGAGGTATGTAATAATAATAGCATAACCCTACAGTGGATCAAAGGACACAGCAACTCGCGCGGGAACGACGCAGCTGACGAACTGGCGAGAGGAGGTTCGGAGATGGTAGCAGAGGGACCCGAACCAATCATACCTCTACCATTCGCCTGGCTGCGCAACACAGTGCGTATGAACACGAAGGTAGAACAGCAACTATACTGGTCTAACCTAGGTACCTGCAAGCAGAGCAAAGAAGCCCTTCCGACAATCTACCCCGGGTTGTCACGCAAGCTAAGGCAGCTGAAGAGGCCGCAGCTCCGGCTCATAACTGGAGCGATAACTGGACATGCCCTGCTAAACAAGCACTTATTTACTCTAGGTGTTACTGACAGTCCTCTTTGCAGAGCTTGCATGGAGGCCGAAGAGACTGCCGCCCACGTCATTCTCGAATGTCCTGGTGTGGCCAAATACCGGGCACAACACCTCGGGTCTCCGAGGTCACTCCCAGAAGTCGTCGGCAACATCAAGGGACTGCTAGGCTTTCTGGTAGAGTTGGGTTGGCAAGAGTAGTGCCAGCAACCCTTTACGCAAAATAGGCGCATTGTAAGACGTCGAGTTGCGGAAAACTAGCCCGCGATAACCTATAACCTATAACCTATATAAGGGACAATCATACACAAATCGACCTAGTCCCAAGCAAAGCTTGTACTATGGGTACTAGACGACGATATACATAATATATAAATACATATATAGATAACATCCATGACCCAAGAACAAATATTTGCACAAATATTTGCCCTGGCCGGGTTTCGAACCCGGGACCGCCGTCAAAAAACTAAAGATGATACCATATGATACTCACTTTGAGCTGTAGTTGTCCATAGCGTGATGCGGCGGTGCCGAGGGTCCATTCTCAGTCTTCTCCATGTTTGTAATCTTCAGAAATCCGAAGGAGTTTAGTGTTTTTCTTTGAGTTATTTTGGATTACATTGCCACAGTTCCTTTGGGTTTATCTGCAACAATAGATGTTCTCGGTTCATTTAAATGACTATATTAAATTATACTTACTTGAAAACGTTTTTAAATTTCCGTTAAAACCCAGTTTGAAAAAAAAATGTTGCGAATTTAGTTCCTTATCTACAAGACACGAGGTCGGTACGACACCATATCGCATTGTAAAAATATTTAAATCAGAATTAAAATACAGTTTTTAATCCCACCACGCCGCATTGTGGCATGATATCGCGTCGTACCACGATGCGATGACGTATCTGGTCTGTGTTTTGGCCCTAAGGTGGACGGACGTCTTTTAACAGAGAGAATAATCTTATTTTCACAAAGTGTTATTTGTTCAAAAGGGACTTACGACATATGTGCAACACGATTAAAAAAAAGCTTTAACTAAGTTTTACATCAAATATTTCTTCTTCTTCTTAGTCGTTTCACTCTTTACAGAGCGGTCGTGATCAACTCGTAGTACTATTAGAGGCAGATATTGTTCGCTGTATGATTTTACGCCATTTCTCGCGATTCACAGACATTCTGGTGCACTCATCAAATATTTACATAGCTAAAATAAATTAAAAAAAGGGGTAAAAAACTGTGCCGCGAAGACGCTGGCAGCATTTACTCGCTGAATCGCAAAACTGATGAATACTGATGATTGTGTTGGGCGAGGAAGCTGCCATCTATTCGGTCCCCAGTAGTTTTTATCAATCTTTTACTAAGGTCTTTATAAATCAAATTAATCTTATTAAAACTTACGTGAGACATATTTAATGAACGTACGTACAACGTACGGCTAGCCAACCCTGATATAACTACATACGAGTTCGAAACATGTCGCGCTCTTTCTGACTGATTTCACGTTAGTGTGAAACGCTTAATATTTACATTTATTTTCAGTTTGACTATAATAAGAGTCATCACTACATAGTATAAAACAATGTCGCTTCCTGCTGTCTGTCAGTTTGTCTGTCCCTATGTATGCTTAGATCTTTAAAACTACTTACGCAACGGATTTTGATGCGTTTTTTTATTATTAGTTAGAGTGATTCACGAGGAAGATTGATATTTATAATACATGCATAATTTATCAGCATTGCACCCGTGCAAAGCCGGGTGGGTTGCTAATAATATGAACCTTTAAAAGCCTTGTCACGTCTCGGCCAAGATAACTACGGAGTCGGGTTCGGAAAAAGAGGTTTTGACCTTTTATTCTTTCCCGTGTACTACCTTCTAGTTTTGATAAAGTCCTACAGTTATGCATGTAACATCAAGTGTAAGTAATATTATTATTTGGGTATAAGTGTAAAAAACAACCACATTTTTTACTCTCATTCTTCGTTTCTTTACGAGACAATTTAAGAACATGGAAAGCACAGTGGAATTTATCACACATTTCCATTGTGAGCGTGTGATACGTAACTGGTATTTATAAATGGATTAATAAAATAATTCCTAATTAGTGTTAACACTGCACAATCGTCAATTGTTCTCACACGGTAGTGAGAGTCATCCATACACGTTCTAATTTATAAATACAGTTACATTTTAAACATCTTACCATTCTTAATAACTGAGCTATAATTCGATTGACGATCGACTAATGTCTCCAAATCACGAAGATAAAAGAAAGTGACAGCTAGTGTTTGTCGCGCGACAAAGAGCCGGCCTTTCAGGTACACACTTACTTTAGATGACTTGCCAATGTAACTTAATGCCAGTCGAATACTAAATCCCATCAAAACATAAATGTAAAATGAGAGCCAAGTTCAATATCGCGTGCACTTCGCCGACAAAAGAATTGAGATCTGCAAGAGCGCCAAGTTCTTTGCCCTAAATTTTTTAGATACAAGGACATGCGACATACTCAATGCATTTATTTTACTTGGGGAGTAATTCAATATCAAGATTTGACTTGGCTAGTTTTCACAAACTAACTAAATTTTATAAAAGTAACAGTCATAGTCATAGTTCATTATCAAGCTAACAGTATAAGTAACAAGACGTACACTAACTTGCGTACTTACCTTTACGAAAATAGGTTATAATGATTTGATTGATTTTGATTTATAATATAAATTTATATTTTAAAACTAGCCAAGTCACGTCTTGATATTGAATTACACCCCAAGTAAAATAAATGCATTCAGTATGTCGCATGTCCTTGTATCTAAAAATTTTAGGGCAAAGAACTTGGCGCTCTTGCAGATCTCAATTCTTTTGTCGGCGAAGTGCACGCGATATTGAACTTGGCTCTCATTTTACATTTATGTTTTTGATGGGATATCATTACTTTTTGTACAGAAATTATTATGATGTAAATTACTTAATTATTATTTGTTAATTAGTTCTGTGTGCTAATCTAGTACATCTTTTGAAAGTTTTGAACAAACAAAGCATTTTCCAAAACGGTTAGTACGTATTGGATTTTTATGTGCATGTATGTGTAAGTGTGTGCGTGTGAGTGTATATGCTATTCTAGTATATCTTTCAAACAAAAAAAGAATTTTCCAAATCGGTTTATAAATGACAGAGTTCTGAGGCAACAACCATCAATAATAATAATAATAAAAAAACATTAAAAAATCACTGTTTTAGATTTTTATATGTATACACACACAATTACTAAGCTAGATGCCAAATTTCACCTTTCTAGGTCACCTGGAAGTGGGTTAGGTTTTTGATTACTAGTCAGTCAGTCAGTCAGTCAGTCAGTCAGTCAGTCAGTCAGTCAGTCAGTGATAAAAATACCGTTTTTTGGACTTTAATATCTCAATAACTATTTAACCTATATTAATGAAATTTGGGGTTCTTCTTGTTCTAACGGATCTTAATACATAAGCCAAATTTCATTTTTTTATGTTAAATAGATTTGGAGTTATTGGGGGGTCAAAAGTGGCTCCAAACGGTTCGTGTAATATAACACACGGCTGCTGCTCGCCAGTTCCTGCGGTGAACTTGGCTGGACACGCTGCCGCGTGTCTAGATATAAATAACCATTAATTCATTCACATACAAAACGGTTTACTCACGTCGTAGAAGTCAAATAACGCTCGACATGTTTCGAATCGGTACGCGATTCATCATCAGGAGAGACGATCAGTCGCGGCAGCGGCCAACCGAACACGCGGATAAAATCTTTTTTTATATGTATATTAAATCTTTTTTCATAATTATTGATACAAAGGTAACTTATGAAAGAAAAATGTTATGTGACCCAGTGCAATGTAAGCAGAACGTGGCAGAACTGCTTTTATAAAAAAGTGGTATTTAAATTATATTAAAATGCCATTTACATTGATTTATTTTTATCTCACACGTTATGTAAGTATTTAATTATCATGCAATCAGTGCCATGCCATTTATTGCCAGTGCCTACGGCACCTTGAAATAGTTGCATAATTTACAATAGACTAGTGCCAATAAGTACCTTTTCTAGATAATAAAACAGCACCGGCCCCTCTAGCACACCTACGCTTTGCGAGTCTTGTCGCGCGACATAGCATCGCCCGTCACTCTCACAGTACAGCGAAGAAAGAGATAGGCATAGGCAATATGTTTAGCACGAGAAAGAGTCGCGTAGTCGTTGTGCTAAAATTGATGGTGGCCGTTATATATTCGCATGATTAATGACTTGTTAAGGGGCTCCCTACAGAAATCAGCCAATTTGATGATTTTTACATCGTATCTAGTTTGTGGATTAAAGAGTTA
Source organism: Apotomis betuletana (assembly GCA_932273695.1). Classification (NCBI taxonomy): domain Eukaryota; kingdom Metazoa; phylum Arthropoda; class Insecta; order Lepidoptera; family Tortricidae; genus Apotomis; species Apotomis betuletana. Next base: position 3,326,413 of record OW026303.1, on the reverse strand, counting down.
TAATGTCCTATTTAATATATATTGTAGTATGGTCTATGGTTAACACTTTGTAGTGACCCGAATTTTGATTTAACGACTGTGTATTTTATAAAAAAATATTCGGTGAAGGACCAAAAATACACTAATCTCGTTTCTACTTTTATCCCCGGTGTATATGTAGAAAATATCTTACATTTTATTGTTCTAAACCATATTCCACAAAATTTGTTGTGAAGCTTTTTCTATTTTTCTCAATACTTTTCGAGAAAAACGCAAAAAACCGTTTCCACAACTTTTTCCCCGAAAAAATCGTAAACTTTGACGGCCTGTATCTGAAAGTCAGTGACATGTGAAAGGTACTTGATACGGTATTTTGTTGTGGAAAAACTATGTTATTATGATTAGCTATTTATAATATGGGAAAATCTATCGCAACAGATCGAAGGTCATTGAGAGCGGGGAGCCCCTTAACTTTGGACACAAACGATTGCGAGTGTCTGTCTGTCTGTACAGTCTGTAGCATTTTAGGTATTATTACTTCATTTCAGTGGCCTTATTTATTATTTACTAGCTACGCCACGCGGTGTTACCCGCTCATCCCACGGGAACACTAAATTTCTTCGAGATAAAAAGCCTATGTGTTAATCTAGGGTGTCAGCTATATTCATACCAAAATTTATCAAAATTTGTCCAGCCGTTTGAGCATGAAGAAGTAACAAACATACGCATAAACACACTCACAAACTATCGCCTTTATAATATTCGTGTGATTATAATGAAGGCTAGAAGGATGAGGTCAGCTACATTACGTTAATACATCACTAAAGAAGACGTGAATCTAAAAATTGATACTAGAAACGTAGAATTAATCCCCAGACACCAACATGCTTTTTAAAATTAATGTCAAGAACAATTGAAACGAATACAATTTTATTATGATTGCGCTTAATACAAGCGCGAACAACAGTCAAATTATCAACAATTTCTGTACAAATAACAGTAATTTAGATTTACAGTGATTCATAATATTATATGCTTTGTGTTGTTGAATCTGACCCTGGAAGCATGGAACTCTGTGAACGTATTAACAATTAAATTGTGATTATGATTACAGCGCAGTATACAATCATGTATTCCAAAGTAGAATAGTATTATTATAATTATTATAGCCAATCGTAAGTTAATATTATGTATTTTTGATTTGTATGCAGTGCTTTGGTTTATAACTGGTTATGATAAAAACTAATAACAACAAAATGTCAAATTCCTAGCTTCAATATTGGCTGAGATCCGGTCATTTGTTCCACGAAAAGCTGAATATTGGAGACGAGAGCTGATTTTCATCACACAAAGTTAAGAACCTAATCGACAAACAAGGTCTTTTATTTAAAAAAACGCACTCAAATCAATCTACCCGTATGGGCACTATGATGCTACAGACAGACAAACAAATACACAGAAACACAGATGGGTCCGAGCTCCGCCCACTTGCCTAACTACGTTTGCAAGAACTGTTATGCTGCATGTGTTGTTTGTTTGTAATAAATAAATCAGGACGGGTGCTTAAGTGGCGACCGCATACTGGAAGCGAGGGACCTAGGTAACTCTTAGAAACTTATTTCATCGTAACTTGTATCAATATATCGATGGCAAAAAGCGAGAACGTAGTAACCGCCAAAATGCAAACTTTACACCAGAGCCAAAAAACTTTTCGATTTCGAGAAAAAAAATCATAACTCTTTCATTTATGAACGAAAGTGCTTGATATTTGGACCTAATTCATAACTTATGGTTTTCTTTCAACTGGCATATTTAATATTTAACAAAAAAGACTGGTTTACGACTTAGTGGCGGTTACGACAATTGAACTCTTTTTTTCGTTACGCGAAAACGCTGTAAACGCCAGAAGTAAATGTACTAAAATGGTGAAACGAGTATTATTTCCATAAAGCATAAATGCTGTAACCAGATGCATATTTATTTTAAGATTCAATCATTTTGACGTAAATGTCATTACGTTCTTTATAGGACTAACTGAAATGTGGTAAGTGTCCACCGGCAAAAAGAAACTGTGAAAATAAAACGACTTAAGTATCAGTCAACTTTTATCAACATACTTTTTTAAAATGTTTCCAAATTTTAAATGCAGGTTTCTTACAAATTAAAAGCTCAGAAGCAACAATTACCGTCTTAACATATCAAATACTATCTAGTCTCAATTTCTCTGTATAAAAACATTACGAAAGTTACTTAAAACCGCTCCGTTGATTGTAACATTTCAAAAGGCTAATAAAATCTCTCATATTATAAAATCACAACCTTGTACTTATCGTGCTAAAAACAAACATAAATATACTTAGGGTTAATCAGACTATAATATTGTTATCCGCTAAAACTAAATATTATAGGTAATGAGGTTTAATATTCCCGTGAAAACTTTAAAACTCTCTACATTTTATCTTCAGTTTTGGCATTCAATTGTCTTTTAAGTAACTTTTATCGATATAAAACTCACTACCTATTAAACCCACTAACTATAAAAGATGTTTTGAATGTAAGTATTACTTATTATATAAGTTTTCAACATAATTCTTAAACAATTGTTTGAACACAACTATCACCTCAATTATAAAAATATTTCTTTGAACTAATCTCACTGAACCATTAATATTTAACTTTAATAACTAGACGTTATATCACTATGGTACCGTACAAATTAAAATTGTTATTATTTATTTAAATAAAAAGTCGGGGTCATTTTTCTTAGGCAGAATATCAATTGACATTAAAATAGGAACCTAAAAATTGCATTCCAATGGAATTCGTTTTCATAATAACATAATTAAAATAACTGTTCTTAAAAAAATACCAAAAATTCCACTCTAAAATGCATTGTTTTATAATAACACTCCTCAAAATGTTTGTCATAATTAACTCAAAAATCGCCCCTCTAAAGTAATGAAAATTAGTGCAATAGTGACTGATGGACATGTGCATTCTTCCAATCCTGACCTACGGAGCGCAGACTTGGTCTTTGACAAAAGTTCAGAAGTCCACCCTCAAGGTTTGTCAAAGAGCCATGGAACGCAGTATTCTGGGCGAAAAACTAACTGACAGAATTAAGAACACAGCTGATGTAGCTCAAGCAGCCGCAAAGCTGTATATTATGTCCGTGATAAAACGAATCACGACAGTTGTCGCAGTGGTTTAAGCAGCTGCCTACTGAGCCGACGGTCCTGGGTTCGAATCCCGGCAAGGGCAAATATTTGTGTGATGAACTCGAATATTTGTCGAATAATATATTTGTGCCTGGGTCATGGAATGTATTTGTATTTAAGTATGTATTTATCTTTACCAGTATGTTCACTTGTGTCCAGAACACAAGCCTCCTAGAACTTACTGTGGTACTTGATTAATTTGTGTGAGGTTGCCCGATTATGCCATGCGTATGGTTATTGTGAAAATATTAATCGAATCAGGCACCAGTTAACCGGTAAATTTTAAATACCGTACAGTTGTTTATCAACCGCAGCTCAACAAATTTAGTGCTTATCCTGATTCTAGCCCTTGGACAATAAAAATGCGGACGTGACACCCCAAACTAGTTTGATCCGGCTTGAGTCAGCTTTTTAGGGGTTAGACCAATTAACTCTTAATGGTTGTAGTGAAACGTAGTAGATTACAGCAAAACTTTCTTCTAGCGATTACAACCGTAAACTAGATATACATATTATACTAATTTAAAAAAAATCATTATTTTAAATCGAAATCAAAATTGAAATGTAGGTATACCTATTCTGTAAGTAGGCCACTTTACATGTCTGAATCTGAATTTATCGGCATTTCACAAGAGGAGGCCGCTGTCGAGAAGAAAGCCGAAAAAAGTAAATATTTTTTTCATTTTTTTTTAATCATCATGCGAGCGTTTGCTCGTATCTTTTGATTGCCTGAAGCTGAAGATAAGCAGACCTTTGATGATATTTGATGTTAATTCCAGCTTTATACCTCCACGCGTTCCTGAGAAAAAGGTCTCGACAAATAGATAGACAGGCACAAAAGTGATCCTATTTAAGTTTAGTTTTTGGCGATTGAGGCACGGAACTCTCAAAGCTGCCGCGTCCCGCGCCCCAACATCGTTATTTTCTTCCAACAAAATGTAATAAAAACATTTTTGCTGTCCTTTCAATATTAATAAAGCAAATAAATATGCTAGTTATGTTTTATCCCAATATTCATATTTTCCATTAAACCCGCAACATATTTTTACATCCAAAAAAGGCATGTACACAGACTACGCACACCCACTCGCTCTGGCGATCGCCGATAAACTAAATCACAGGTCGTATTCACGAGCCACATCGCCGCGAGCGCACATTTTTATTGCTGTATCTTCAAGCACTACCCACTTCACGTTGTGTTTCAAATGTCGTTACTGTAGCTTGCTGTTAATTCATTTTCGAATGAAATGTAGTAAGCGTCAATCATAGATAATTTATTTTAGGATAATTGCAGTAAGCTTGGTTCGTAATTTTTTTACTGAATGCATAAATGCTGCAACCGCCACGGAACAAAATTTCGGCAACGCTGTAACCGGCACACCCTTTGATTTATGAAAGAACAAAATTAGCGTAAATGTACTCGTTTAGAAAATTGCTACTATTTGGGTGTTTACATCCATTAGATGTGGGCATCGTCAAAAAAATACATTCGTTTTGCAACGTAGTCCAGTTTTTTCTAAGCGTCGTAGAGCCATGGGACCCAGACCAGTCGACGCAGAAAAATTCGCTGATTCCGAATATGCAAAAAAATTTTTTTTGCCCAAGTGGCGGTTACTACGTTCTCGCTTTTTGCCATCGATATATTACCTATTATAGGTATTTTAGTAGACTTTAATAATTTTTTCAATGGAATAATGGAATAAACCAATGATTTTTCGATGGAATGATACATTCGACGCAAATTAAATATACGCAAATAACTTCTAAGAGACAAAATAGACCCTGGGCACTCCTCTTCACAAGATGAAAGTCACTGAACTCCACTGGCTACGAGCGACAACGGCCACCAGTCATGGTGGTTCTTTGGGAGGCCTAGGTATATCCAGCAGTGGACGTCTTTTGGCCGATCAGAGGAAAAGTTATTAGTATAACGCAATATTGCAAATCCAAAAGTCTACAGACTGATCCATTGACACCACCATACATCATGTTTTTTTTTATCTAGCCCGTAGGACTGTCCCACTGCTGGGCAAAAGCCTCTCCCTTTGATTTCTACAGGTCCCTGTCAGACGCTGCCTCCGACCAGTTGCTGAGGAATGCGTCTATGTCGTCCCGCCATCTCCTTCTGGGCCGGCCACGTCTACGTCGCCCATTTTGAGGCACCCACTTGGTGGCTATGCTGGCCCATCTTTCCGGATTCATACGGCAGACGTAGCCTGCCCAATCCCACTTGAGCCTGGCTGTTTTGTTGCCTACGTCAGCTATGCGTTTTTTGGAGGGCAGCATGTATAAAAGAAAATACATTTCCTTCTCTGAATGCAACATCGTCACCGCTCGTAACTTATCATTTATTATTGCAGCAAAGTGCCAACCACACCTGGCCTTAAAATACGATGATTACGGTCCATATTTACGGCGCAAATATATGGACCTTATCCCTTTTACTATAAAATTTCACTTGTATGTTAAAATCCCTTAGCCCCGAACGGCAGTAAATATCAAATGAAACTCATACCAGAATGTATGCTCGCTCTTAATGTGGTTCTCCATGAGTGATCGTGCATTTCCCTTCGTGCTACGGATAAAGAGAATAAGCCGTAATCCATCTACTTGAAGTAATAAAAGCAGCACTGTAAACAAGGTTTAAGATGGCAATAAAAGACTATTTTAATTTCAGAGATATTTTTGTAAGACAGCGGAGTTTTACTGGTTGACACATACCTACCGTGAACAAAGATACTTCTTTTTAGTTGTCTTCTAATCGAGCCGATTAGGTTTCGTACTGTCTTCAGTTTAATTTACACTGTTTTGTGTGTTTTAAGCCGAGAGGTCAGTCATCTGAGATTTATTTAAACACAAGGATTTTAATTATACGCTTATGGAATTTTTAGGGCACACCGAAATGATCGGGAATAGAGTACTTTAAACTGAGTTACATTAAATCCTTTTTTGTCACATGCATACTGGCGACTTACAATCACGATGCCGTTTTTACAATTTAAAAAAAGAACGATATATTTTTTTAATTCCATTTTTAAATTGACAACTCGATGAACAAAATGGAGCTGACGCGTGAAAATTTTCGTGCAATTATTTACCATAACTTTCGTCGTGGCTTATCTCCAGATGAATGTCGCAATGAGCTTGTTACTATATACGACATTGAAGCACCTAGTCAGACGACAATATATCGGTGGTATGCTGAGTTTCGACGGGGTCGTGCCTCTCTTGGCACCGTACCTTCATCAGGTCGGCCGAAAACGGCGGTTTCGCCTGAAAACATCGCGGCTGTGGAAAAACTACTAAAAGAAGATAGACATGTGACATACGAGCAGATTCGGGCAACCATAGGCATTGGAATGACTGCAATTCACACTATTTTGCATGGTGAATTGGGTGTCAGAAAATTGATTTCCCGATGGGTACCCCATAATTTGTCTGAAGAGCAAAAGGCGGCTCGTGTTGATTGGTGCCGATCTATTCTGAAATGCTACAATGGAGGAAAGTCAAAAGCCGTTTATAATATGGTCTCGGGTGACGAATCCTGGATTTATTCTTATGAGCCTGAAAGAAAGCACCAGTCGGCAGTATGGGTCTTCGATGACGAGGTCAAACCAACGAAAGTTGTGCGTTCTCGAAGCGTGTCGAAGAAGATGGTGGCTTCGTTCGTCTCAAAAAAGGGGCATGTTGCCACAATTCCTCTAGAAGAACAAAGAACCGTTACCGCTGATTGGTATATCACAGTTTGTTTGCCGGAGGTGCTGGCCGAACTTCGCCAAGGGAACCCGAGACGCCGCGTCATCTTACACCACGACAATGCGAGCTCCCACACCGCCCACAAAACAACTAAATTTTTGAACGACGAAAACGTTGAGTTGATGTCCCATCCTCCATACAGCCCTGACCTGAGTCCAAATGATTTTTTTACGTTCCCTAGAATTAAAGATTTATTGCGTGGTCAGCGGTTTGAGAACCCAGAAGCCGCTGTGGAAGCCTATAAATCGGCCATTTTGGCAATGCCTACTTCAAACTGGAATTATTGTTTTAATGACTGGTTTAAAAGAATGCAAAAGTGCATTGAATGTAACGGAGAATACTTCGAAAAACAATAAAATATAATTTATGTATATAGTGCACATAGTTTTTTAAATTCCCGATCATTTCGGTTTGCCCCTCGTAATGTGACGCTGTGTGACTTATGAATGAAGATTAATGGGATTACATGTGAAGACCGCAGTCAAGTGTCAATTAGGTATTTTATAATTCAGATACTGTAAAGTGAAGTGACTATAGTTATCAGTGGCGTAATGTACATAAATACCCTTGAGAATTGGAGAAGTTATTTTTATATTAGGCTAACCAGTGGGAAGCTGGTTCGTTAGTTTGTTTTCCCAGTATACGTTAGTTTGTTAGTAAACATATGTGTATACGTCTTAACATTATACGTTTGTTTTATTTTGTTATTAAATTTAAAATATGTGTGTAGTATTTTACTACTTTCTTACTCTATAAATTTTTTTAAAAAATTTATTCGGGTTTCCATAGATACTAGTTGTGTTTGCAGTTTGAAATTTTTTTGGCCAATACAACCTTTTACTAAACACTGTCGCATTTAGATTATATACTGCATATTGGTATCGTTCCATGAATGTCTCCAAATCTTTTCAATCTACACGGGTTTTTGTCGGTTTATGAGAAAGAATATTTTCAAACGACATCTCAGACTTAATATTCGTCAAACAAATTGTATACGTTATGTAAAATCTCTATTGTGATATGGATTAGTTCGGCACAGATAATTCATGCAATGACGTCATACTAACTATTACTACGAGTATGACAATTACTATCGTAGTTTTATCATAATACTAGCCAATACTTCTCAGGGATTTCCATTAAAGAATTCACCTGTCAAAGCCTTTTAATATGTGACATTGTTTAGTAAAAGGTCCCGTTTATGTGAAGTTTGTGAGTGTGTTGTATTTTTGTATGTTTGTCACGCTCAAACGGCAAGACCAATTTTAATAATTAGTTTTGATATGAAAGGAGCTGAAGCTCTGGACAGTGGACACAGGGTTCCGTACCCAAAGGGTAAAAACCTATTACTGAGAATTCGCTGTCCGTCCGTCCGTCCGTCTGTCACCAGGCTGTATCTCAAGAACGGGGATAGCTAGACAGTTGAAATTTTCACAGATGATGTATTGTTTCTGTGATGAGTTATGTAAATGAGTTATTATTTCTGTTGCCGCTATAGCAACAAATACTCATGATAAAACAATAATAATTAAGGGGGGCTCCCATACAAAAGCCCTATGGCTTTTTGCATGATATTTCGTTCAACGGGCATTTTCTCATTAACCGTTATAGGTAGACAGTTGATATTTTCACAGAATGTATATTTTTGTTACCGCTATAATAAAAAAAAGTAAAAATTAAAGGAGGACCCCATACAAAGAACGTGTTTTTTTGTTCAATGCTTGGTAGTCCGACTCGCACTTGGCCGGATTTTTCGTTTGTTTTATGTGGTCTTTGTTATCACGCTTATAGACAGTTGGGTGGATTTCAAATGAGTAAATCTTAGTCAAATAATAGAATTGCGTGTTGTTGCGACGATAAGTTATGAGATTATTTTATACGTTTAGACCGTTATCATTGTTGTATCTCTATCTAAAAATTAAGGAAATGTTAGTGCTTTTTAAACTGTATATAGACCCAGGTTAATTTTTAACGTTATAAAAAGAAGCCATAAAAAGCCTTTCATCTTTAACAATACAACAAGGGTAATAATTCTTTTTAAAAGTAGTTTGCAGTGATTGTACGTTCCTATAGTAAAAAAAATGAGTTATTATTTTTTGTAATATATATTTATATTGTTTTTTTTTATACCGCACAACCTCACACAAATCAATCGAGTCCCACAGTAGGCTTGTGTTATAGGCACTAGACGACGATAAACATACTTAATATAGATATAAATACATACTTATCTACAAATAACATCCATGGCCCAGGCACAAATATTCGAGTTCGTCACACAAAATATTGGCCTTGCCGGGATTCGAACCCAGGACCGTCGGTTCAGTAGGCAGCTTTTCTACCACTGCGCCAACCGCGTCATCGTCATCGTCTAATTTTAAACGTAGTAAAGTTAAAACCACAAAAAAGACTTTAATATTTAACAATATAACAAGGTTCAATCCATAGTTCAATATAACAAGGGTACAGATGTAGTTTACAATAATCATTTTTCTTCGTAATTTGTCTGGTAAGCTCGTTTTAATATTTTCATCTCAACTTTTTCACCAAAGTTGATAGAGATAATATGCTAATATGAAATTTTATTCACTAAAAAACTAGAAAAACTATTATTCACTACATCAGTTTTTTTTTTAATATTTATATTTAAAAAAAAACGTAGCAAAAGACATGAATCAAACTAATGTGACTGACCGTGGCAAATCCTGTCTCAGAAATCGCTATAAGCTTTACAAATCCAAACTTACCGATAAAGACAATATCACACAAACTCCATCGACACCGAGTTACCACTACACCCTCGCGGGCCGCATTATCTGCGGATCTTATCGCACTGTTTGCCGCGGCTCAGTCGCGGCAACTGTTCGACAATCACTTCAGAACAGTCATGTACAGAGTGATTTTTTAGAAGAAATCACTGCTATAGTCTTATTACAACTTTCGGGACACATATTTAATTATTGTATTAAGAGGTTTACACTCACACTTTGTCACAAAGTTGCTGCGAAGGTGCACGGGTTGCAGTCCCAGATGAAGAGTTCGAAACATGACGGGTCGTCCCTGACAATTTCACGTGTGTAAACCGCTTAATACTATTGTGACAGAACAGTCACGTACAGAGTGATGTTTTAAAAGAAACTACTGCTGTAAAGTCAAAAAACTATAGAGGAGTGCTACGAGTATATGTACTAAAGCGTGTCGCCAGGAATAAGTATTAACAGATGGCAATAGAAATAAGTATATTTTATCATTAGTCTCATTAGTAGTATTGAGTTGTATTTGATTATGCGGTTAGCGCAGTTTGTAGGGCACCTGCCTACTAAGCCGAGGGTCCTGGGTTCAAATGACAAGGACAAATATTTGTGTGATAAACTCGAATATTTGTTCCTGGGTCATGGATGGCGGATCTTATTGCACTGTTTGCTGCGGCTTAGTCGCGGCAACTGTTCGACTATCACTTCAGAACAGTTATGTACAGCGTGTTTTAGAGGAACCCACTCATTTATCTGCGGTTTGTAGTGTACCAGCCTACTGATAGAATGACAAGGACAAATACTTGTGTGATGAACTCGCATATTTGTTCCTGGGTCATGGATGTTATCGGTGTCGTAGCGATACACACATGTTCACTAACTTGCTTCTCCGCGATTAATTGCGTAGCATTTTATACAAATACCGGTTTGGGGTTGAGACTCTGGGACCCTGGGGGGAAGCGCCCACAAGGTCTTCAAAGAGTGCAACCAGCCTATATCTAGGACAGCGGATCAGCATTGCCATGCAACGTGGCAATGCTGAAAGCCTTCTGGGCACGCTGCAAACAGACGGCGAGCAAAGCTAGGAGCAAATTACTAGTAAAACTGACGTGTGACCGGAGAGCATCCAGCCTATATCTTTTTTTGATAGCAAAAGCGGATAAACATTGCCATACAACGTGGCAATACTGCCAGCCTTCTGGGTACGCTGTGAACAGCAACTTTTTCATTTTAGTTTGAATTTTTACTTTAAGGTTTATTTTAAGGACTAGTCCAGTCTAATCTTATTGTTTTTTATTTTTATTTATTACGATAGTTAAAAATACCAATATAGGTTTTTGAGAAGATGAAAAGAGAGGACTGTGACGCCTGCTGGGGGATAGCTTCAGATGATGAATAATAAGAGCAGAGGTACTTCGTTAAAACTGTTTATTGCCCAGAGGCCACACGATAACTCACTATACATTTTATTTTTATGACTCATGTCATACGTCTTATTCTAAATCTAAAACTACTTTATTCTTAAGTTGACGGCCAAGCACCATCCGTGAAGCACAACCTTCACATTTCCCGCCGTCTCGGGGTGGACGAGGGAAATTCATCTTAATACAGACACACTAGACAGACTACTCCTGCCTAACACATAATAAGTCCCTACCTATGCAGGGATACCCATACATTCATACCCAGATGGTCTCTTGCTAAGAGATAACCAGGGTCAGGACATGAGCAGACACTAGCCTATGGCATGTTACGTAATCTGACATGTTGTCTGACACTGGCTTCGCCTTGACAAAAACCCTGCTAAAAAGGCAAGGCACCAAACTGACTACCCCAAGTGTCATTCGACTTATTCTAAAGCATAGACCATTCGACACGATATTAAAAAGATAGGCTTCCACAATTTAATCGCCTGGTGTAAAACCGGCTTAAATAAATTACCCGATTAAATCGCCTCGAATGTTCCCACCTTAACTGCCTGGAGTATGACACACGTCGCATGCTCCAAACAATTGTACCACGATATGTCACTGCCCTTATATTAGATGGCTGACACATTGTCTATGACACTTGTCTCAGTCATCCAAACAAACAGTGACAATCGTCTACCACTAGCTTTATATTAGAATCCTGGCGCATATATATTAAATATGCCCCAGAAATCTGTACCATAATTACCACTTATTCTAAATAAATACCTGGACTAAAGTATTATCTTTAGTCCAGCTATCTGTACCACTCCTAAACAAAAAGAAATTACGACCTCATAATTGATTTTACGACCATCGACGATAGCGGCACACGTCATAATGACATGTCAAAATGCTATGTCACTGTCGAAAAGTCAATCATTAAAACGCGAAACGAAAGTTATTTTTATTAAAGAAATCCTACCTAACATTTAATTAAAATTAATAAAATTTATTATATTACAGACATGAAAATAAAATAAAATCTTCAGTCTGCATTGGCCTGATGCAGGGTGCAGAGTCCTTGGCCCGACAGGCCAAGACCCCACGATCCTGCCGCCGCCTGGATGAAGAATGCGAGCCGCATTCAGTCACACCAGTAGCTGAAATCCCAGAAAGCTGGGACAGCTATGTATGGCCTCCGCAGTGTGATACATGAAAATAAAAGATTACTATAACATGTGTAAACATTAAAGTTCTGAAAAGAAAATCAGTGTTATAATTAATTATTGGAATTCTGTGAAAGTTATAAGTTATTATTATTACAAGGAAAGTTATTGTAAGTGCAATAAACTTAAATTGCAATAAATTTATAGTGCAAGAAATTAAAAATTGAACTTCCTATAGTAATATCTTAGAAATGCAGCTAATATATAGTGGAAAGAAATTAAATTATAGTTACAACAGTGACACTTGCAAATGCAACAAACATAACTGCATCCTTGTACAGTCAGCCTGAATTAAAAATTGCTGAAAAATAATAGTTTTATTATTTACACCCTAGAAATATAGAACTGTTTAAATTTATTTTTAATTAACGATTGAAGAATTTCTTCAATCTGTTAACATGAATTATTACATTTTTGGCACGACCATTAGGAGTGAGTCTTTGCACCACATAATTCCATGGAGATAATCGGTGGATTATTTTATAGGGTCCTATAAATAATCTACAAAGTTTTAAACTTCTTCCAGTCAACCGTCTTGGTTTTATAATCATGACCAAATCATCAGGCTCATATTGAACTGATTTTGTCTTCTTGTCATATTGTAGTTTTTGAGAGCGCTGTGCTTTCTCTATATTCTTCATTGCTTTCTCTGATAATTCTTGTATGTAATCCACTTTCTCCTTTAACGTAGTGTGTTCTTCCTCATGTAGTCTTAGCTTCAAATCTTGATTAAAATGCGGTTCCCGTCCAAAAACTATATGATATGGTGCAACGCCTGTAGATGCTTGAATTGAGGTATTGTATGAGAAGACAATTCTTGGCAATGCTGACGACCAATCCTTCTGATCTTCTTGTATACATTTTGACATAGCTGTTGTCAATGTCTTGAAGAATCTTTCTATTAAGCCATTCGCCTGTGGATGGTATGCCGTCGTATGAAGAAGTCGACCTCCAAATTCTTCTACTGTATTTTGCACCAGTTTTGAGGTGAAGACTGTACCTCGATCTGTGATGATCGATTCGATGCTCCCGAAGGTGCAGAATATGTTCTCAACAAGAAACTGTGCGATAACCTCTGCTGTAACTCTAGGTACCGCTTTACAAATGGCAAATTTGCTCATGTATTCTATAGCCCCAATGACATATCTATGTCCGTCCTTTGATTTGCAAAATGGGCCAAGCACATCCATTGCTATACGATGACCAAAGTTTTGAATCTTCACATTTTGCAGTGGCGCCCTCTGGTGTACAATATTCTTTTCCTGGCACTTTGTACAAGACTTTATATAATTTTCTACTTTCTTTTCTGCATTCGGAATATAATAGCGATTCTTGAATTTTCTTAGGGTTTTAAATAAACCAAAATGTCCTCCACTCCATGTGTTATCATGTAATTCTGCCATACATTCTGTAAATAAACATTGTGGTAAAACTGTGACACTTTTCAGCTGGTTATCAACCCATACTTTCTTGCATAAAATATTCCGTTTCGTGTGATAGCCTTTATATTGGTTCATATTTGATAATTTTTCAAATATATTTTTATATTCCTCGTCAGCCTGTTGTTTCTGTAATAAATCTATTTTTTCAAAGCTATACAAACATAAATCGTCCTGATTCGGTGCGATATTTTCTTCTGGTTTTTCATCATTGTAGAGGGGATTTCTGCTTAGGAAATCTGCATGAATATTGTCCTTTCCCTTACAATGGATTATTTTAAAATTCCACGGTTGTATGGCTAAGGCCCATCTCGCCAAACGTCCATTCATATCTCTACGTGATCGTAACCATACAAGGCTCTTATGATCCGTAAATACTTCAAATTCCATGCCCCATAAATATTGTTTAAAATATGATAGTGCCCATATTAGACCTAAACATTCTTTTTCCGTAATTGTGTAACGTTTTTCCGCGTCGCTTAATTTCCTCGAAGCAAATGCTACTGGCCGTAGATCTGATTTGCCTTGCATAATACATGCTCCCAAAGATTGATCTGATGCATCTACATACAGTCTTGTTGTCACATCTTCATCTGTCGTGAAATATCTGAGTATTGGAGCTTCACAAATCTTGTTTTTCATTATATTGAAGGCCTTTTGCGCTTCTGTTGACCATTCAAATTTACGTCCTTTCTTCGTCAATTCTGTCAGAGGCAATGTTATCTGAGCGAAACCGTCAATAAATTTTCTGTAATACGAAAATAGACCTAGTACTGATCTTAGTTCCTTTAAGTTAGATGGCGGCTTTGCATTTCGCATTGCTTTTACCTTCTCCATGTCGGGTCCAATGCCATCCTTTGATACAGTATGTCCTAATACTGTTAAACTTGTAAACCCGATCTTACACTTCGTTGGTTTCAAGGTTAAATTTGCCTTCTGAAATTTTCGTAATACATTTTCCAGTGCCGTTAAAAATTCTTTATAAGTCTTAGCATATACTATGATGTTATCAACATATACCAAAACATTTTTGTATTTCATTTCCGCTAAAACTGTATCCATTGCTCTCTGAAAATGGGCCATACTTGTTATCAATCCCATAGGTAATTTCTTGAATGCATATAAACCTGATTGACAAATAAAAGCTGTTTTTTCTTTGCCTTTTCCGAGGCATAATTGCCAATATCCTGAATTTAGATCCAGTTCGGCAAAGAAACGTGCTCCTTCTAGACACGTTAATAATTCTTCAATCCGCGGTATAGGATATGCATCTGGTTTAATTTTCTTGTTTAAGCTTCTAAAATCTATACAAAATCTCGGTTTCCCATCTGCTTTCTCTACAATCACGACTGGTGATGCGTATGGGCTTTGAGATCGTTCTATAACGTCATTCTTGAGCATTTCCTGAACTTGTTCTTCAATAATTTGCTTCTGTTTCTCCGACATTCGATATGGCGGTTTATGTACTGGTACCTCATCAGTCGTTTCGATGTCTATTTTATATGCATTGTATGCTCCTAGATTTGATGGACTGTATGCAAATCTATCTTCATACTTATTCAATAGTGTCATTAGCTGCTGCTTCTGAGAATTGTTTAATTCCTCGCCAATTTGTATACTATCCTTATTCTCTTCTGCAAAATATATCGTTTCACATCGGATGCCTTTTTTATTTGATTCTTCCAGTGGCATTGGTTTTCTTGGTTCCTTCCTTATATTATTTACCAATGTCGTGGTAAATCTTCCACGTAAACATATTACATTCTCCTGAAAATCAATGTTGGCACCATTCTGTACCAAAAAGTCATAACCGATGATGATTTGGTCAGAATTGATGTCAATTATATTAAATTTGTGACTATATACTACATTATCTACAATTATATTTAATTGTACTGAACCCTCAGTACAAACAAATTTGCCACCGATTATCTTCAACGACATCCTATCATCGTCATTAAATTTAATATTCAAACTTTTGACAATAGATAAACTAATGCAAGATACGCTTGCTCCACTATCTATCAGAGCTAGATAATTGTCATTAGATATTTCTACATTTATATATGACCTATTATGTATTGGTGTATTATTGCCTGTAATAGTATCGGAGCGTAGTGTGTTTAACGCCGCGCCGCTCCGGTCCCGCGTCGTCCATCTGCGTTTGGGTGATTCTCTTCATTCCGGTACATTGATCTTGAATGTGCATTTCCTTGGTAGCTGCCACGATAGTTTTGCTGTGTTCTTTGTCTGAAATTATAGGCTGGATAATTTCGGTTCACTGGTGTGTTCACTGCCTGGTCGTTGGTCATCGTTGCACATACTGGTACCGGTGTATGTACTGGTATCGGTGTTGAAAATGCAGATTGGGGTGCCGTAGACACGTTTGGGGAAGAAATGTACATAGGTGATGGTGGATTTCCACCTTGTTGGCTTTGAATCATTGTATACTGATTTTCTTTTATAGGGATCACAATTGAGGGTTTTTGCTCTTGCGAATGATACTTATTGTACCGCTGGATAGCCGCTTTGAGCTCTGCCTTCGTGTTGATCGCTGAAGTTGTAAAGAATAATTTGACGTTGTCATGTAAATTTTTAATGAAATGAGTTATAAAGTCTGTTTCTACAATGTTCCCGGCCTTAGATGCCAATGCTTCCAGAGCATAATAGAATATTATTGGTGATTCATGAGTCTCCTGCCGACGATAATAAAAACTTTGTACATAATTTTGGCTCGACGGGAATTCGTTTTTTAATTTCGTCAAAACATCTTCGAATGATGTGAAAGTTGCGTGATTCGCCTTATAAAATTGTAACGCTGGTCCTGATAAATACGCTGCGATCGCTGCTTGCGACTGTTCAGGTTCATATTTTTTGATTTGCGCCAATATTTTGAATTGGAAAATAAAATCATCCACGTCTGATAAGCCATTAAAAGTACTCGTCTCCATTTTAATGTGGAGTCCGAAACGATGCACAAACAAATTATAATCGCATAGGATGAAAAATGATAATGGGTGATTCAATAATTCGACAACTTCACCCGTCTGTCGAACTCGCTCCGTTATGGCAGTGCCGTCACGACATACAATACCACACTGTCAAATGTGCACTTAATCTTCGTTGCGCTTCGTACGCATATAGACAGTGCGTTCCGCTCCTGTACGGCTTCTATGCAAACCGTATGCTTCCAGTACGTAATTGTAACATATGCCCAAGAATCTGTGGACAAAATTAATTGGGAGCGGGGAAACTTTCAATACTCGCGTGACTCTAGTTAAAAATTTCGCAGACTCCACCAAGTGTGACGCCTGCTGGGGGATAGCTTCAGATGATGAATAATAAGAGCAGAGGTACTTCGTTAAAACTGTTTATTGCCCAGAGGCCACACGATAACTCACTATACATTTTATTTTTATGACTCATGTCATACGTCTTATTCTAAATCTAAAACTACTTTATTCTTAAGTTGACGGCCAAGCACCATCCGTGAAGCACAACCTTCACAGGACCTTTATTTTGTGTCTTAGGAGAATGGATAAAGATTTGGAGCAACGGCAAAGTTAAAAGTAAGGGTTATAATGTTATTTGAGCTGCATTAGATTACATTGGGATTTTACATATATTTTCTCAACTGTACCGCATTAAATTATAAAGAGGAAATATAGTATTTTCAAGACGTAAGTCTCTGTGAAGGATTACGCATCCAAGTCGCAAGTGACGTCAACGAATCAAAACACCTCGACTGGCTTAGGTTTCCCGCATAAATAAATAATTAAATTAAATAAAAATCGGACAACCTCTCACAAATCGATGTAGTCCCATGTAAAGCTCTATTAGGCTTGTGTAATGGGAACTGGATGACGATATACATAGTTATATAGATAAATACATACTTAAATACATAGAAAACAACCATGATTCAGGAACAAATAGTCTAGTTCATTACACCAATATTTACCCTTGCCGGGATTGGAACCCAGAGCCGGCGGCTCAGTAGGCAGCTGCCACTGCGCCAACCACGTTGTCACGAATAACAGGATCATAAAATCGTTCGAAACATTTTTAGGGCTCCGTACCCAAAGGGTAAAAACGGGACCCTATTACTGAGACTTCGCTGTCCGTCCGTCCGTCCGTCTGTCACCAGGCTGTATCTCAAGAACGGTGATAGCTAGACAGTTGAAATTTTCACAGATGATGTATTTCTATTGCCGCTATAACAACAAATACTAAAAATAAAATAAAATAAATATTTAAGAGGGGCTCCCATACAACATACTTGTTATAGATTATGGTACGGAACCCTTCATGCGCGAGTCGGACTCGCACTTGCCCATTTTTTTTAATTCAGAGGCAAACTTACACTAGAATCACTGAAGCGGAATGTACCGGTCTTTAAAAGGGTTGTAAAAGGGTTTAAGGAGTATTTATAAAGGCAAGGCCAGAGACCCCGGATTGATCCACGCCAGAGGCACGGACTTGTATCTAAAAATATTATACATTTGCCCTGACTTCTGGTTGGTTGATTATAAGAGCCGTTCACCGACCTACAAGGGATCCTACTTAAGACCATTTTTGATCCCTTCATATTTTATCCAGGATAAACTTTCTAGGGATTATGAAATCATGGTTAGGTTATCGTGGGCTGATTTTCCGCAACGCGACGTCTCACAATGCGCATATTTTTAAAATCAATCATTTATTCCCACAAAATTTTCAGAATATTTTTTTATACACAGTGCCGTCCCGTGCACACTGTCAAAAGGTAATGTTTCGCTCGCTTTCTCGCTCGGTCAAAAAACAACAGCCTATACATGCCGCGGGCCGACGTGGTGTAAGTACCTACAAGCCGGCTCGTGGGAGCTAACTAACAGCTAACTACCATTTAGCGACCATCTTTAATTGTTTAAGTACTCCGATTGGTAACGATGTTTGCATTGTCAATTTAGTATCTAATTGAACAACGTTATAAAAGCGATCGGCAGTTGATCGTTTGTTGATTATTGTCTTAGGGCGCTGCCTCACTGCCAGCATTCTCCTGATTTTTTTGTTACATTACAGACAATTCGTTGCGGTGATAGCACCCGTATGTTGAGTTTTAGATGCCAAATAAAAACTAAGAAATAATTGAGTTCAGTTGACTGTACAACCAACTAACCTATCCCAACGAGAATCTTAGATAAAATCATTTAAATGGATTATATCGCGTATATTAATTAATTGAGCCTCCCTGAAGACTGGAAACCCTGAAGCTCGAACGGTGTAAAACAAAAATACTGTTAAAAGTTGTATTGTTTTGTATTGTATAAGAGTATTTGTTTTAAAAGTATATCCTAGTAATAAGGCAGTCTGGGAGTTTTCTTTCGGCGGTTCTTTCTCCTTAGTAAGGCTTATAGTGAACCACTGGTAAATAATAGTACATTACTGCAGACACCGGGAAATAAGGGCTTGCCGGCTGAGTAGGTATAGACGGCCGACCGTAAGGGAACTTCTGCAAATTTGGGTACAAAAGTAAGTAAAAATATTGACGATTTACTGTGAAAAATATACTTATAATTATATTTATTTAATGTGATAAAAATATGTTTGTAATCGTGAATTTGTATATATTCGGTAAAATTAAGCGATAACTCATGTTGTTTAAATGGAACAGACTGCAGTAGTGAGGTCAATTATTTTATAATATAAAAAAAATAACAAGAACCAAACGTTATCTTAAAAACCCCTTCTAATGTTTGTTTACATTTCTTTTAAAAGTACAGATGTAGATAAGAGGTTTTGAAGAACTGTGACTGAAATTTTAGTGAGTTTTTGTGGTCACCAACACCTCTAGCGCAACTGTGACACGCGATTCTTTCTTGCGCGAGAAATATTACCCATCTCTTTCTTCGCTGTACTGTGAGAGAGTGACAGGCGATGCTAGTCGAACGACAAGAGTCGCGAAGCCTAGTTGTGGTAGACGGGCAGGCGATATTATGTCATTCATTGTACAGTCGCTGAATATAAAGTCAATTTTGGACCTTAATACAATCATTTATAAAGTCCTAAAGTGAACCCTTTAATTTCTCAACTATACAAAACATGAACGAATTCGGATTCTCCATAGTCGTATTGAAATAAAATCTTCATGTGAGAATTAAAGGTCAATAAACACGCGCTTTTTTGTTCTCTAACAATACCACTTATAATTTCTAAATCTATAAGAGATATTTAGCAATAATATTAAAACTTTCGTGAGAAATATTTAATTATGACTATTAGAGTGTAGCGTCGATCAAAAAATCAGTGACAAGTTGCCGCGAGGGTGTAAGGGTAGCTGTCCCTGATGAAGAACTCTATACGAGTTCGAAACATGTCGGGCCGTTCCTGACAATTTCACGTGAATGTAAATCACTTGTTACAATAATTAGATGCATAGCAATAAGAGTTTATCGTGACGTCACTTAGCTCTTTAAATAATTGTAATTATGTTCTAAACAATAATAAGTACAACTATGTGTATATTGTGTATTTTGAGTATAAGAATGCGTATTTATAAACTTACGGTATTTATAAAATGTTTAAATATCTTAAGCACCAGCAGGTTAAAAACAAGCATTGAGACAAAGGATATGAGTAGACAGCAAAGCTGGGCCCTGATTCCATAAGTCTTTGATATCTTGGAGAGATCTCCGAAGTGGTTATATACTTTAGCCATCCTGCGGTCCGATGATGGTTGCCTTTATTACTTACGCGATAAATAAGTGACAAAGCATCCGTCACGTTTTGACAAAATGCGAGTGTGAGTGACAGATGCTTTGTCACTAATTTGTCACGTGATAAACGTACCCTCATAGGCCCCCAGGTCGCGTTAATTTTATATCAAATCAGATATCAGGCGCAAACTTACCTAGACCAGTAGCCACGTCAAATGCCACTTTATCTTTCTTTTTAAATATCGCGTTTTAATGACAGTTAAAGGCAATATAGTTGATATACTAGGGTCATCGCTTATTTCGTGATATCTCAAACTACATTCGAATTAGCTTCCTGCATATCGTGCAAACTAAAAAGTATAGTCTGTACTTTTTATCACAAGTTTTTGTTTAACTCGCAATGTTCGATAAGGTCACAAATATTTACAGTTTACACGTCGCGTATGTGAGTTAGTCCTGTTTCCGTGTTTTTCTGGTGGCATTTTTCTTATTTACATGTTCTACAACCTATATTGTTACTTCTTATTGCTTTCAGATAATCATACTTAATAAAAACACTAGATTTAAGTAAAATAGTGACTTCGGCTTGACTGGTGATAATGAAAGTGATTTCTCCTTGAAGTCCTCCGTGAAGATATCGGCGGCAACAGGAGATACTGGACCCATCTCTTCGTGGTCTGTGGTCGCTCCCTCACGACTGAGGATCGTGGTCATCGGTGGATGTAGATGCTCCACACCTAGTTTTTATGATCTGCCTCCACCGGTGCCTGTTCATAGCATCTCTGATGACCGAACAAAACTTAGTTGAGGAAGGGCTATTCACTTGATCGGTCCATCTGGTTGGGGACCGTCGCCGAGTCCGTTTGTCCTCCGTGTTCCCAACAATGATCAGCTTTTCAAGGCTTTCATCTTCCCTCCGCATTATGTGACCCAAGTAGTCCAATATGCGCTGCTGGCAGATTCTGGACACCTGACCCTGACGGGAGCCCCATACCTCACCATCAACTTGCACGTAGAATTCACCGTTCCATAGCATAAAGCCAAAAGTAAGGCAGTGTTCCAATAATTCAGCACATTCCATTGCCATATTCTGTTCACTTAGCCTCCACTTAACAATACAACTATCCTGTACCCCTAACTTCTTTAAAACGGTCACTCTGTCTTTCTTTTTTCTCTATGCTTTCACATAAGGTTAATTTCACTCTCACTACGCGACACGCCAGTGTGCACCAAGGTGCTCAATTCGACATATTCATAGCCAGGCCAGTCGTAGCAGTGAACATGCGTTAGTTGGTCGCACGTTTGACGACCCTCCACATTGCTTTTACACAACCAGACAATAAATTACAGTTCTTAAACCAGCTTCTTTGTGATCATAATCCTTCTGTAATATTTTATTCTATATCTATATGTGGCAGCCTACCAATGTAGCACGCTTTACAAATACGGATAGTTTACTGACGTAACAAAGCAATAATCCTCTATTTTACTAAGTACTACACAACGGTAGATTTTCATAATTAAGTACCTGATTTACGAGTACCTGTCACTTTTACTATAAAGTGCACATTCATTCTACACAATAACAACGCAAACACCTACACTTGGTACGACAAATCAGATTTTTCATTTGAAGGCACTTTAGATAATAGTATTTCAAGAGGACACGCTCGTTCAGCGATGTACGGTACTTCTGTTGTGACGCGTTTAGATAAAAGAGTCTTAGGCTGGTTATCCAACAAAGAAATCTTTTCACTTCATTCGCTGGAAAAACCTCAGTTTATAGCCCGACATTTGCGTGCAAAAGTCTATTTTATCCGCTAGCGTGCAAAGTCATTTGAATTTTGAACACGATGATTGTCATTGTATGTGATATATTATGTAACTTTTTAAATTTTTAATATGTGTCGTTTGTTTGGTTTGTTTTTGATAGTGTCATGTCTTAAATTTGATATGTTAAATAGAGGGCCAAATTAAATATTATTTTGTTTATATTTTAAATATTTTTCTTGCATCTCGCATTATCCTCGCCGTAGTGAGGTAAAAAGATGTGTGTTCCGCACGGCTGCAAAATTATTTGGCTTCTCGTGTCTTGAAAGCAATTTAATTTAAACACTCGCACCAAATAACAAACCTAGCAGCCTTGCATAACAAATAACTATTGTCCGTTCATCGAACCGAATGGCTGGAAGGATTTTAACCAACTTACACAGTACACAGTAAGTAACAGTTGGTACACAGGTAGCTTGTCACCCAAAGATGGCTAATTGGCTATATAATACTTAACTACGGTAAAGGTAAAAAGTGTTACTCGGATGAAGTAATCGATAAAAGTATATTAAAACCTGTACTAATTGTCAATTTGAACTATAGAGCATTTCTAAATAATAATTTTCTATTCAATTTGAATGACAAATCTACTCGTCCTTGGGAACGGTAATGTGTGAATTTATACAAAACAGGAAACATTCAGGGGAACGGCACAACCTTAAGTGAATGAAAGGTAAATGATGAATTGGGCAATAACAAGCCGTTTTTACCAAACACACGGAAATAGAATTTCCAATACGAATCAGTGGAGGAAACAGGACTTTTTATCTCATTTGTGATTGGCTTCGTGCTCTTTGGAAATTGGGGGTCAATGGCCTGTCAAAACACATTACTTAAGTAGAGGATCCCAATATAGAACGACCTTCACCGAGATGTTTATTTGATGAAACAATTAATCAAACCGGTGAAATGTTTAAATTTTTTTTTTTAATTATTAATTAAAAACATACCCTGGACTAAAATTTGTTAGGCAACCCATATGCAATATATTTATTGACATATTAAATTAAATATAAAATACATTTCATCAAATAAACATCTCGGTGAAGGTCGTTCTATATCGGGATCTTAGACTATAACTATAACATACCTACCTTTTTAGGGTTCTTTACCCAAAGCGTTAAAACCGAGACCCTAATACTAAGACTCCGCTGTCCGTCCATCTGTCTGTCTGCCAACAGGCTGTATCTCATGAATGACAGTTAGACAGTTGAAGTTTTCACAGATGATGTATTTCTGTTGCCGCTTTAACAACAAATACTAAAAAATATAATTAAATAAATATTTTAAGGGGGGTCAAAAATATACTTTTAGGGTTCCGTACCTCAATCGGAAAAAACGGAACCCTTATAGAATCACTTTGTTGTCCGTCCGTCTGTCTGTCTGCCAAGACCCTTTATCTCGAGAACGCGTGGAGGGTATCGAGTTAAAATTAACACCATACTCGTATACACAGGTCTAAGGTCCCTTGAAGCTGTGAAAAATCAAACTTCTACGTTAACGTGAAAAAAGGTACAGCCGTTTATGTCGCAAAAAAACCTATATTATCTGTAGCGGGTACCATAGAGTATAGAATTTTGGTACAGGTTGTGATTTTGTCTGTGAAATTATAATTGACAGATTACAGTATGAGAGTATAAAAACGTATCTGAAAAAACGGTACAGCAGAAAGAACAATAAACTCATGTTTATTTCCAATTTGGATGCTTTTAGGTGATTACGTAATAACCAGGAAACGATTTGATTGAATGAAAGGCAATTGTTTGATTGCCTAGCGTTGCGTTCATAAAAAACTGATTCTGACTTTTACAACAACAAAATTGAACAATAAATGTACGTTTCTCAAGTATTTGAAGTAAATCAGAGTAGTTTTTGACGACGCGGTTGGTGCAGTGGTTAAGCAACTGCCTACTGAGCCGACGGTCCAGGGTTCGAATCTCGGCAAGGGCAAATATTTGCGTGATGAACTCCAATATTTGTGCCTGGGTCATGGATGTTATTTGTATTTAAGTATGTAGCTATATAAGTACGTTTATCGTCGTCTATAGAGCTTACTGTGGGACTAGATTGATTTGTTGATGTGAAGTTGTCCGATATTTTTTTTTTTTGTTGCAAACTGGCTCAAGTCACATTCCGTTTTTAGTAAAACGTGGCATTTTTTAATGTTCATCAATTGAAGGTTAATCGATTTGGTTATCGTATGATGAGAATTTTGTATCTTATCACACAAATCTCGATTCACAGCAAGAAGGAAAGAAAGAAAGAAAAATATGTATTCCATAAAGCACATTAGATAGGATAAGTAGGACATTATTGGCAGTGATTCTGTTAACTATCATATTATGTGGAGTAAAGTTGTCTCCAATGTCTCCTGCAATGTGTTGGTTCTTGGAACCAACACAATACTGGGACCTAACTCGAGAATGCCGTTTGAGAGATCGCAAAACGTCAAAACTCTATTAGATAACAGTGATATCGCCTTTAAACTGTCATTAAAATGCGATGAGTTTCAAGTGACATATCTCATCTCAATTTTGGAAATACGAAGGCGATAATGATTGTCATAAATGCTATTCATGCATATGAATTTCTGTTTTGAACGAAACGTAACTCACTAATTTCACGCACTACACGGTCAAGTTTGCACCTGTTATTTGACGACACGTTTGGCTCGGTTTGTAGACAACTGCCAGGCAACAACGGCCAGGGCAAATATTTGTTACCGGCAATTTCGCGGACGGTTACCGGACACGCAGAAGTTACGTCGCACGTTGGCGGACAAATGTGTTTGTTTAATTTATGTTATTATTTTATGTTAGTTTTAAGGTATTTGTCTATGGACCACTGTTGCTAATAAATAATATTAATGGATTGATTGATGTATTTCAGTGATGTACTCTGGGGTTATTCGAGTATACTTTAAGAGATCGCCAAATAAAGGAGATTTCAGAAATATCCTAGGTATACGTTTAACTGTCATTGAAACGCAATGTTCGCGATTCGTGAAGTGACATTTCACGTCACTACCCGGGCAAGTTAAGAGGCCTTATTCCTTTTCAAATTTATTTTTTTCATATTACGACAAATATATTGATAATTTTAACCAACTTTTTGAAGTGAATAATACTTTTCCCCGAGTTCTAGGTAGTAACATAGCTATTTCATGCTTTCATTGCGTGCAGTCGAAAATAAGTTGAAAAAACTAATTTTCCGCGTGAATTTCGTCAATTTCGAGTAGTTTTTGAATCAAAAATTATCAATGAAAATTTCAAACTGTAGGTGTCAAATATAAACCAATAAATCACAATAGCCCTTTCTAGGTAGTAACATCAATAATATGTTAAGAAACATGTTTGATCATAGAGAAAAATCTCTAAACAATCAGCATTTTAAAAGGAATAAGGCCTCTTAAGTCTGCGTCTGATATCTACGGCGTTGCATATAAATGAGGCGCAAACTTTGCTAGACAGCGTGTAAGCATTTTGAAAACCACATCATCTCCGCGTAATTAATTTAAGAAAGACAGGTTTATGTTTCAAAGAAAAGCATGGCGTGTTTATATTCTAAACATACTAAAAGGACTGTTAATTAGACTCGATGAAACGGGCGGAAAACTTAGCTGAAAATTAAAATTGTTCTTAACGTTTCAATATTACGAATTTTGCGGCGTATCTTCGGAACAAAGATACGGAAGATAAATGTATAAGGTGTATATGTATAACCTTTGTTTGCGCAAATCGTCTGGAAATTGTATTTTATGTTATAAGTTCTTTGTGTATACAACCTAAATTTAAAACATACCTGACACAACTAGCTGCTCATCATGAAACCCTCATTCATTGAGTGATATAGAAAATGCTAGTAAAATTGAACATAAATACAAAATTTGGAATTCTTAGCTTCAATATTGGCTGAGATCTTGTCACTAGTTCTAAGTAAAGCTTAATATCTTGCAAACTACTGTTCCTATCTCCGGCGGATATTTCTTTCGATAAAAAAAACTGGTTGCCTGTAAAGTCGGTTTTACCGGCGAAGATTTTACGTGACAACGCGCGGCGGACTGATCATGTTTGAGTGGGAGAGAGACGCAAGGCATTCGCCGGTCCGGCGGGCCTCTCTCTCGTTCGGTGACTCATCGTAACAGACGTGAGCGGGCGTTACACTTTTTCATGAGTGACTCCGAGCGCAACCTAATTTAAGACGTTGTCACGTCAAAAAAACCGCACTCAAATTGGTTCATCTGTTTAGGAGCTACGATGCTACAGACAGACACACATGTTAAAATTATAACACCCCTCTTTTTTCGTGGGGGGTTAAAAACCGACGCAATTATATAAAAAATTGTTTAAGGAGCCTGAATTAACTCACACGCGCAATTCACTGCTGTTTTAAATACAAAATTACTTAAATCTATACACGATGTGTTTCGATGTGAACCCTTTTTCCCGAGACTAGACTTAAAGACACATTTTATGTATAATGTATCTGCACTGCGTGTTTAATTTGACGGGATAAAGCGGTGTAACGAAGATAATGGCATTGTTTTCAGGTAACAAAGGTAAGTAGATTCTGACTTCAAAAATAATTCCCACTAGTAGCATACGGTGATGATACGAACCGATGCGTACGCGCCGATTTCGTTCGAATTTCGAAAATGGACGGTAGAGTTGGTGTGTCAGTGCACTATTTTAGGCCTTAGAAGTGGTTCGGGAAATGTTTTAAGTAACATTATATTATATTTTTTTACAAATTCCAATAAATTACATCGCTAAAACAATCAAACTACGCGTTAGTGAAAATCAAAACCTCTCTTACTGTCTCTGACTAAGCATATTAAAATTTACTGGTTCTGCAGGCCCTAGTCCTATCTCTAGCTTTTATCTTATTATACAAAAGTCCAGAGATTACTGCACTTCCATAGTAAATTCCACCTCCCTTTTCACTCTCTTAAGGGATGATTTCCGGGATAAAGACTATCCTATGTTCTTCCCCAAGGCCTCAAACCATCTCCATATTAAATTCCATCTAAATCGATTCGGCAATTTTAGCGTGAAGAGATAACAGACAGACACACTTTCCCATTTATAATATTAGTACTTACTGATAAAAAGAAATCCGATGGTATCATCGTATAAAAATGACAACAGTTTTTTATAGCACTCAATGTCGTGGTACAAGCATTTTAAATGATAGTTTTTACTGCTCTGTACCCATCAGGCGTGCAAACCTTGTGCCATAAAAAGGCCAGGCTGCCACAGACCAATAGTAAAACAGAAGGTTCACAGTCATAATGGAAAAAAAAAAACAAAAATCTAGAATAATTGTTTATAGGTAGGAATATCTTAGGATATTATAAAATGCGATTACTAAAGCTACTCTTACCGTGTGTCTTAAGCACAGAAACGTCCCTGCCAAATCGAAAAAAATATCAGCTATGTTAGGTTTCCGTTACGATACGTATAAGGCGGGATAAATGATTTTCATCTTTTTGTCCGTAACGCAAAAAAAAAGCTTATGCCGCAAAAAACGTATATTTCGATACTCTCAAGGGAATCAAAATTTATAGGTTATTTTCTGTTGATCTAGAACTATGAAATTTGGCAAGTAATACCGATAACAAGTATAGAAAAAAATCTGGCAACTATAAATGTTTAATGATAAAAAATATTTTTTTATATAGTACGTAATCAATCATCGAGGTTAAATAACGGTATACACTTGTTCGGAACCCTCATCGGCATTGGTGTTTCTCATTGCTGTTGACATCTAGGGTTCATGAACATTAAAAAAAATTATGGCTTTATTGCCCTTTACAAAGGTAAGGATGAATTTGTATGACATATATTTTCATTGTGTCTAATATATACCTACACGATTTTTGCCGCAATTATTCATAAAAAATAAATAGAGCTTTAGCCTCAAATATCAGTTTCCAACATTATAAAAATAAACCATCGCAATCTCCTTTAGGTTTTCCGGATAATACTAGTACGTAATCGTTCTTGCGTTAAAAGTAAGCTTACACTACAGCCCCTGAGCGCTGACCGTGAAAGGCTATCCATTGAAGTGAACTATCGGCATTTATTTACGCTATGTTATAAATAGGTACAAGTGGTAGTGACATTAACATAGCCTCGAATCAAACCATCCTTACGTCGTTAAACTTTATAAGTATGTTTGTATATAAACGCATGTAGTGTATTTGAACAGATTAAAATATGATAACGCGTATCAGTGTACGCTATTTAAAGCTGAATATCATTACATTTAATCCGGAGCCCCACTGCTGCGTACGGTCGAGCTACACACGTGGGTACAAAAATGCTTTGTTTGAAAATGTAGGTAGATACTTCCACAGTAGTGCACGAGCACGCTGCGCACGAAATGACGTCACTGATACCAATATTGAAATGAAAAATGAAATATTTGAAATATTACAATTATATAATGAAATATTATAACAATGGACCCACGTGGGCGGCGTGTATAGCGTGTCCGTGCGTAGAATGCACCGCAGTGGGGCTCCGGCCTAACGATTGATGCTTTGTGCGAAGTGTTGATACACTTGATACAAGGAAAATAATTCTACGCTCATAAGTAAACATTTGTTGATTACGCGTGCAATAAGTGCGTCGTGCGTCACTCTACTTTATTACCAGAAAATATAATATAATATGAGCAGACTGATGATTCCGTACGAGTTCCGTACCCAAAGGTTAAATAACGGGACCGCTGAGACTCCGGTGCCCGTCCGTCTGTCCGTCTGTCACCAGGCTGTATCTCATAAACCGTGACAGTTAGAATTTTCGCAGATGATGTATTTCTGTTGCCGCTATAATAACAAATACTAAAAAATTGAATAAAATAAATATTTAAGGGGGCCCATACAGCAAACGTGATCGGTGGCGTTAACTTTGCACTCCATTGTAAATAAATATTATGGGATAATCATACACAAATTGACCTAGTCCCAAACTAAGCAAAGCTTGTACTATAGGTACTAGACGAAGATATAAATCATATACATATACAGATAACAAATATTCGAGTTCATCACACAAATATTCGCCCCGGCCGAGATTCGAACCCAGGACCGCCGTCTCTGTAGGCAGGTGTCTACAAACTGCGTCAACCTCGTCGTCAAAGGTAATTTGTATCCGGTGCCATACGGACCAGGTGCAAACTTAAATTAACCCAGCCAGTTAAGATGTGTTTGTACAGAACCCCCGGTGCGCGAGCTCGACTCGCACTTAACCGGTTTTTTATAACTATTGTATAAAGCATTATCCTACGCTTTTAGTATAAAACTCCGCACTATCGTAAATTAAACAAGCCTAAACAATCCAAACATTTTGAAACATTTGCATAAAGCAGTGTTTAGAAAGCGATAATTCGGCGTTCACCGTAAACTGTGTACTCTACACACAAACCTTTTTCCTTTCCCCGCTGTGACGTCACTTGGCATTTTCCAATCCATACTAATACTCTAAATGCGAAAGTGTGTCTGTCTGTTTGTCTGTCTGTCTGTTACCTCTTCACGCTTAAACCGCTGAACCGATTTAGATGAAATTTGGTATACTCAATACTCAATACTCAATCATTTATTGCATTCCACAATGATAGTTTACATAGGTATGTATGTAGATAGCTTGAGACCCGGGAAAGGACATAGGATACTTTTCATCCCGAATAAATTTAGTGTTCCCATGGGATGAGCAGGTAACACCGCGGGGCACAGCTAGTAGAGAATAATTCACTTGTACTAATGTACATTTTAGGGTTCCGTAGTCAACTAGGAACCGTGTCCGTTTCGCCATGTCCGTCTTTCCGTCTGTCCGTCCGTGGCTCTGTGATCATTAGTACTAGAAAGTTGAAATTTGGTATGAGAACGTGTATGTATCACGCCGACAAAACGGTAAAATAAAAACTTAAAAAAAAAGCTTTTTTCCCGTACACCTAGTGTTTGATTTTTTTTTCGTTCCAACTCTAGTCCTGTATGTGTCGTTTTTAAAAATAATAACCCCTGTCTCCAAACATTATTTTTTGATAAAGTCAGCAGTTTTGTTAGTAGGTATTCGCTTCAGAAATCCGAAAAATAGCGTCGTCGTCCCCTCTTACTTTTCAACCACAGGTCAAAAAGTTTTGGAAAAATTCGTGAAAATTAGGCCTTATAATTACTTTCAATGATCATCCGTTTTTGAGTTATCGCAAAAATTCGTAATCTTGTTTAAAATGACGTAAGTGCCGCGCGGTGTCATTATACTTTCGATCGTTACACATATTAGTTAAGTGCCATAGGTACTGCATTAAAACATTCCGCTCAATCTGGCGCGGATAATCGATAACTTCCAGAAGGTAATAAGTTGTTACAGTTACTTTGGCGTTTACGACCTTTTTATAGAGCTTAAAATCTTTCTCGTAATTTCGTCTATTGTAAGGATAAGGATGGGCAAACTATGGAACCCTACACTGAGCGTGGCCCGACATGCTCTTGGCCGGTTTTTTAAAGTCATAATACATCATAACCCGAAAATCACGTCGTGTCAGCTCCATGGTCGTAGAATAGTCCCTCCAGGCTTAATCAGAAAGAAAAAAATAAAAGAAAATATACCCAGTTTTGCCGAGTGTTCCATTTTTAAATTTATAAGTAAATAACCAGCCTTTGTGGTGATGTGGTGATGTAGTAATAACTGGCCAGTGTCAAATTAAATGAGCAAGGAGTATCTAATTACTTTTGGCATGCCCTGTACCTGCACCGTTGTTTATTTCATACTAAGGTGTGCCCTTCTATACAATATACAATGGTTTTTCTTGTTTATCGGATCTAGCAAAATATCAAATTAAAGTAAGATGATCCTTTTTAGAGTAGTAGAGCCTCGTGCAGGGTCCGTCCGGATTGTTACTACCGTCTTGCCTGCTAACCCACCGCCAAACAGCAATGTTCGCATTGTTGTGTTCCGGTGTGGGGGTAAGATAGCCGGTGAAATTACTAGCATAGAGGCATTCTATCTTCGTCCTCCGGGTAGGCAAGCACTTGTGACTCCTCTGGTGTTGCAGGTGTTTATGGGCGACGGTAATCACTTTCCATCAGGCGATACGTTTGCTCGTTTGCCCCCTATGACATAAAAAAAAAAAAAAAAAAAAAACCTAAAACCTTTGACGTCGCCTCCACGAAGCGAAAATCAATACAGCGTCTTTCAAAAACCGATTTACTATGATGCTCATTAGGACGGTTAAAGAAATCTTTTCCGGCACACGTTTTCCGCGAACAATTCAACTTGGATCTCTTCAAAACGAGAGTAAGTACTATTCTATTAATAGATTAAATTAATGTATTTCGTTGCCTTTGAGACTATTTACATCTCTAAGTTTAAATTAAATAATTATTTTGTAGCACCAGTTATTTACTTTGACGCCGTGAGACCTTATACGTCTCAACTGAATCAAAAGTTTTAATTACTTAATTGTATATATTCGTCGTGACGCCTAGAGACCTTCTACATCTCTGAAAAATTCACTTTATTTTATATCTTGTTAATGCTAATTCACTTAATTACCTAGTTGTGTAAGAATATAATTGTAATACTTTAAAGTATAATTTGCGAAAAACTGACTTGCTGTTGAGTTGCTTTCGGCTTTCTTCTCAAAAGCTGTCTTCTCTTATTAAAAAAATAAATAATCAAAATTATTAATTTGTAACTAAAGTTAATACGGGTAATATTATGTCGGATCCTCCTTTTAAGTTTGACACTTGTATTAGGAGGTATTCGCTCTTTCTTACAAGGTTGAATTTTAGAGTTAAACAATAAATACTTTTTTTTTTAACCTTACTTTGCTTGCGGGCCCGAAAGGCCCTTTGCACTGCTGTACACTGTCGTGGCTCGTCCTTTAGGAATTACTAAAAATCTTAGTTATATCTTATATATTCAGATTCAGACATGTAAACGTGCCCTTGTAGCACCTACAGAAGAAACGTTTTATTTTGAGTAAGGATTTTCCATTCCCGATTCGATCACATTGAAGTTATTTAACTTCAATCTAGCCTATTTCACAAAAAAAAGTCAAGTTCGCTCACTGTGTTTTATATAACTTCGTGCATACATGCACGGAAATAAAATGGCGCTGAAACTCACCCCACGTCGCTACCGATGACACCATAATCATATAATTTTATTTTTTAGGGTTCCGTACCCAAAGCGTAAAAACGGGACCCTATTACTGAGACTTCGCTGTCCATCCGTCCGTCCGTCTGTCACCAGGCTGTATCTCAACAACGGTGATAGCTAGACAGTTGAAATTTTCACAGATGATGTATTTCTATTGCCGCTATAACAACAAATACTAAAAATAAAATAAAATAAATATTTAAGGGGGGCTCCCATACAACAAACTTGTTATAGATTATATATATGTATAGGTACGGAACCCTTCATGCGCGAGTCGGGCTCGCACTTGCCCAATTTTTTATTATTTATTGCACAAAAGAAATCTTTACCTTATTATTGTTTTAATTTTTTCATTATACAGGATGGCCCAGCTATACCTCATAGCTGTTATCCTACATACATGGAGTAGCTGTCCTCTCTGTACAGTCCGACCAAAAAGAGTAGAAATTAAAAAGTGGCAATACTGTAGTGTCCTCCCTTTCTAATCAATATAGGAAAACAGGGACGACACTACAGTATTGCCACTTTTTAATTTCTTCTCTTTTTGGTGGGACTGTACGGGAGCACCTGCACCTCAAGCGCAACTTTGACACCCAACTCTTTTTCGCACGAGAAATAAGTAATATCTCTTTCTTCGCTGTACTGTGAGAGAGAGACGGGCGACGCTATGTCGCGCGACACGGGTCGCGAAGCTTAGTTGTGCTAGACAGGCTGAATACTAATTTGGTCCCTTTGATTCGATTGTAAGACGGAAAACGTTGTGCGAATCGTGAATGATCCTGAACTTGCTAGGCCTTATTCCTTTTAAAATGCTGATTGTTTTAGACATTTTTCTCTATAATCCAACATGTTTCTTAACATATTATTGATGTTACTACCTAGAACAGGGCTATTGGGATTTATTGGTATATATTTGAAACGTACTGTTTGAATTATTCATTGATAATTTTTGTTTCAAAAACTACTCGAAATTGACAAAATTCACGCGGACAATTAGTTTTTAGGGTTCCGTAGCCAAATGTTAAAAAACGGAACCCTTATAGATTCGTCATGTCTGTCTGTCCGTCTGTCCGTCTGTCTGTCCGTCTATCCGTCCGTATGTCACAGCCATTTTTTTCCGAAACTATAAGAGCTATACTGTTGAAACTTGGTAGGTAGATGTATTCTGTGAACCGCATTAAGATTTTGATGCAAAAATAAAAAATTATAATAAATATTGGGGGCTCCCCATACTTAGAACTATTATTTTTTTTCATCAAACACATACGGGTATCTATGGATAGGTCTTCAAAAATGATATCGAGGTTTCTAAAATATTTTTTTTCTAAACCGAATAGTTTGCGTGACAGACGCTTCCAAAGTGGAAAAAAGTTGGTCCCCCCCCCTCTAACTTCTAAAATAAGAAAATGAAAAATCTAAAAAAAACATATGATGTACATTACTATAAAAACTACCAACGAAAATTGTTTTGAACGAGATCTAGTAAGTAGTCTTTTTTTAACACCTAACTTTACACCTAATTTATATGGGGCGCTATACATACCAGGTGCAAACTTAACTTAACCACTTAGGGATGGAAAGTGTTTGTACGGAACCCTCGCTCGGTGCGCAAGTCCGACTCGCACTTGGCCGGGTTTTTTCAACTTATTTTCGACTGCACGCAATGAAAGCATGAAATAGTAATGTTACTACCTAGAAGTCGGAGAAAAGTTTTATTCACTTCAAAATCTTGGTGAAAATTATCAATGTATTTGTCATAAAATTAAAAAAAATCTTTTAAAAAAAGGAATAGGGCCTCTTACAGGCAATATTGAACCTCTAAATTTTAGAAGAAAATTTTGGCTACTTATGTTTGTTATATCGTTTGTATAATAGGTGCTCTGAGGAATTGGTCATGATGCCCACGGCCGCATTCTACCACCGCGCCTTCCGGCGGTAGAGCTTTCATCCTCATAACTTGGAATTTAAAATGGTCGCGTACGGTGCGGTTCCCAAGGGATTTTCTTTCGTAAACGCTCAGAATATCGATGAGTCAAGTTTTCCCGATGGCCTAGAGTTCTTCAAAAAAGGATTGTGCAGACTTTTAAAGGGTTGGCTACCTCTTGAAAATGCCCTGGAATCGCAGTCATCCATCGCGGTAACCGCTTACCATCGGGCAAGCCGTACGCTTGTTTGCCACCACCGTGGTATAACAAATCTACAGATCTATGATAAAATTTTACAAATTAATTTTCCGGCCTTGCACTACATTTGTTGTCCGCCTGCCGCCTAAGATGGCTCAAACTGTAGCTTAATTCGATCCCAAATTTATAGTCTAGTCTAAGATCCCGATATAAAACGACCTTCACCGAGATGTTTCTTTGATGAAATGTATTTTATATTTAATTTAATATGTCAATAAATATATTGCATATGGGTTGCCTAACAAATTTTAGTCCAGGGTATGTTTAATTTATAATTTAAAAAAAAAAGTTTAAACATTTCACCGGTTTGATTAATATTAGATAAATTCTATACCAATCGAAAGTATGAAGCCCATAGAATATGCAAACGTTAGGTTGCCTATTCTTTTCCCGTCACAACTATCGAGTAGCCAGGTATAAACAGGTAAATCTATACCTACTAGCATTTTGCAACGGTCTGATTATTGAATTGAAATTAAATAAAATCAAAGATTATTTTAGTATGAATTTATCTAATAATCAAACCAGTGAAATGTTCCAAAAAAAAATTTTTTTTCATTTTTATCTAAACATACCCTGGACTAATTTTTTTTAGGCAACCCATATGCAATAAATTTATTAACATATTAAATTAAATATAAAATACATTTCATCAAATAAACATCTCGGTGAAGGTCGTTTTATATCGGGATCCTCTACTATTAAACGTATTCCGTTTCTTGCGAGCTCAAAAAAGTTATTGGGAAGTTTTCGGTCCAAGTCAGCGAAACAATTTTGTTTTATCAAATTTTAGAAAATCTCAAAAGTTACCGAACTATTTTTTTTTTTCATTTTTATCTAAACATACCCTGGACTATTTTTTTTTAGGCAACCCATATGCAATAAATTAATTAACATATTAAATTAAATATAAAATACATTTCATCAAATAAACATCTCGGTGAAGGTCGTTTTATATCGGGATTCGGGATCCTCTATTATTAAACGTATTCCGTTTCTTGCGAGCTCAAAAAAGTTATTGGGAAGTTTTCGGTCCAGGTCAGCGAAACAATTTTGTTTTATCAAATTTTAGAAAATCTCAAAAGTTACCGACCTATTTTGGGAAATTAAATTGTAGTTTAAAGCCCTCCGGCAGACGCACATTTTGACATGCATAATCATAATTATCTGCGAAACTACAGAAAATGACACAATTTCATAATGCAAAACATACCTAAACAGGAGAACAAACATTTTCAATGTTAAAAAAGTATGTGTATTTTATTCAAGTGAATTTATTTTGTCTTCAAAATGTTTTACAAAGTTTTGTGTTATTTTAATTTTAATTTTGTTTGGATATTATCCATACAACGGCAACCTTCTCACATTTAAAAATGCGTTGCATTGTTTTATTTAACTCCACGAGTCATAAGTTTTATTATTTTATTTCCTAACTGCAAATACAACCTTTAAAATTAAAATTCCGATTACATGTAATACTAATAATAATACTGTAGTTAAATGTACAACTTATTCCATTAAATTTTCGAAAGGGCCTCTACGCGTTGGCTTCGGCTCCGCGCATGCCTCCCAAAGGTCCGGGACAGTATTGTCCCGTGAGCGGGTGCGACATACTGTAGTTATAATTGAATCATAATAATTATAAACGGTGTTTGATTGAAACAATTATTTTGTTGTTAATACCTAATTATTATTTCACGAAAGTTTTAATGAGATTATTTAATTCATTAATGTTTCAATTATATATTTAAATTAACTAAAAATAAAACGGTGGTTCTTTTTATTTTATAATTGTGACGATTGAGAACTACGCTAATGTTACTAATTAGTATTTTATGCCTCAGTAAAATAAAACAATTACAACTTCAGTATTAATAAACCATAAGTATAAAAAAAATACTAAATTAAGTATTATTTGTCAAAAAATTTTTGAGGATTGCATTGTCTAGCTTTCGAATTGCATTTCAACCTATTAAACCCAATGATCTTTATCAGCATAAATAAAGACTTAATGAGTACTGAAATTCCGCATTAATTTTCATTGAATTTACTACTTAAGATAAAAAAATTACAATAAAAAACTTACTTTTTTCAACACTCACAATTTTTATTCACAAACCCGTCACAACACTAAAACTCGCGCCGAAAAGCGTTCCAAATTTAAATTTATTTTTTTAATCAGGCACGTGCATCAACCGCCCGCTGAGTTACGCATTAACCAACAGCCGCAAACATTGCATTTTGTTTGTACTCAAGATCAAGAAGTGCTGGCCATCATGAACTACTTCTTAAGAAAAAACGCCTCTCGGTCGAAGCCTTAGTGTTCTACGATGACAGTTGATAGGCCAACGGAAAATGGTCGCCTCCTACGATTCGCAGTTCCCTTTCATTGGCCTTTGCTGTTGCTGGCAACCTTCGCTAGATTCTTTAGTTATGCATCAAGGCTATTAAGTGTGACTTAATATATATATAAATATTACGGCTGTATCTAAAAATAGAGTTTTAGGTTTGTGGGCCATTCTCAAAAATGGACGCAATTAAATAATAATAAATGATTTTAAGATTTATTTTAAAGCTGTCTCAAATTAATGATACAATATCCCACGTTAAGTTTCACTTATGAGCCGAGCTATTTTCTCGTGATTTTTTGTAACATTAGGTTCTTTCTTTCCATTCTTTTTTTTTTGCTTCTCATCTCTTCCTGACTTCTTTTTGATGGCGCCATTATTATTTGTATCTAGAACGTAAGCAACATTAAATTCGATTAAAAGTCTTGATAATATTATCACTTCCGTGGATAACTGATATGTCAGTAGCAAGCTTATTATGGAAACAACTACCCTTTTAAATCAGTAGTCCAACATTGTTCGCTGTAAACTGAGCAACTGTCAAAAACTTGCTTTATGGCCTTATTCTTATTTATGGACGTCCAGAAACTACGTTAACTGATTAATTGAATTATGGCTGCGTTAAATAAGTCAGTCATTGAGTTAATTCATGGAGGTGACAAATTTACAATACACAAAACCTAATAACATTTATTGTTTTGTTACTGTAGTGTAGGCGGACTTTACACACGACATGGAAGTGACATTGTTGTATAATTATTTTATTTATATGAGTATTATTAAAATTTTTAAAATAAATTATGTAAAATACTGCGATGAATCAGTAGGTAGTGAGAAAAAAATAATAATTATATCAACATTTTCTTTTACGCACGATGCATAAAAATAATTCACAGAAATGTGAATGGCCCGTGTCACTATAATGGTTGCACTGGCAACGTTTGTTTTCATTATTATATAAACACCTATAAGCCTATAATAAAGCACTCCTTTTCCGACAAGCATGGGATTATTTATTGCTTGATAAACTTATACATCAAAGGCTTATGCAGCAGCAGTTTTTGCTATAATTAAATCATTAATTTTTTCATAGCCTCGGGCCTCTATTCATAAATAAATTTTCTTTGTTTTTCAGACTGTGCTATTTCTTCCCTTGCTGTGTTCTAAAATAAATACTGATATTAACTTGTAAGGAGCTTTACATAGCATGTGTATAATACAAAATGATTGGTCAGTTTTAACAGTCATTAATCAATGTCAAATGTATGTGTCATTGACACGGGTACTCGAATATCATATCTTTTTTCCTCACAAGGACCCAAACTTGAATCACGAGTTGATAAAAAGCGTACGCAAAAAGGTTGCCAAACAGGCTCGCGGGATCCCCAAGTCGACAAAGAGATTTTATAGGGAGAAATAAATGGAAAATAATCCACTTCTAAATGTCAACTTGTTCAGTCCTTCGCGTAGACTAAAGTGACAACAATCATATAAAGTAAGTCAAAATTATATTATTTATAGCCAATTCTATGTCAACATAGACTTGACATACAAATAATACACATAATTTTTGACTTGACGTCAACCTATTATTTATTTATTCAAGTGGGCGTAGCTACAAGCACTTTCGAATCATCAGAAAGAAATAAAATAATAAATAAATCAGTTACAGAGAGCAAGGCCATTTATTGATTAGTAAAAATAAAATAATAATATTAAATTGTAACATTATAAAAATAAACAAAAAATCCCACAAAGGATCGTTAACAAACAGGAGGCTAGAATGTTTATAGAATAAAATTCTAAATGTCAAAATGTATAACAATTAATTCAAATATGAGTAGGTACTTTATTAGGTAGGTACTCGTTAAAATATTTATACACATAATTGTTTTTTTTTTTTTTTTTATCATTACTGTAGTCTTATGTGCTTTTAAAAGATCCTTTTTACATCCAGAAATGTGTACGGTTAAATTAATGTTTCGACATAGCTCTGTCGACATCGCATAGAAACACTATTATATCTACACGATTTATGTAATACCAAACTCAAATTATCTGCCAAGTTCGGACATTCACATTTGTTAAGGGGCCTCTTGGGTCAATTTAGATTTTACTGTATATAAAACGTTTACAATGAAGCGAACAATTTAAAAATTTAACGGTCCAGGCAGGGTTTGAACCTGCGTCTCCAACGCCTTTCCGGGCCAACACGGGCGTCCTACCTATTGGACCACCGAACTTGATGCGAGAGCCATTTAATTTTTCAACCATTTTTTTTTAAGACATGACTTAAACTGTATCAGGGCTGGTTAGCCCTCACTACCAGTAGTCGGACTTTGCGTGGGAGTATAACCCGCTAATGGGATTATCTCCGGCCACAGGGGTAATTTGGGTTGGGGTGACCCGGGCGCACTGGGCGCATGGACTGCGTCGTGAATAGACTGAACCGAATCAGTCTGACTGAATAAATTCTTCAACCAGTGGCTTCTACATGCCTTAGGATGGCATCGTAGCGCCATCCTAAGGCACTGAAGTTGAGGTTGTACTGTATATATGCTAGAAAGGCTTGATATAGAGCCATAACATAATTACAAGACACGTCATCGCATAGTAGTACGACGCGACATCGTGCCACGATGCGACGTCGTGTCGTGGAAATACATAAATCCAAAATTAACTATATCTTTTAAATTTAATGCAGTTTTCGAACTCACTCTCATCTTTGTAATTGACCCATATTATAATCTCGAAAATTCGTCTAATCCCGGAGTGACAATCTTGATGTTTTGTTGGTATAGTTTTGTTATTTTACTTTTTTATTAAGTCATTGATATTGGTCATTATCAAATCGTTTAGGTACCCAAAAGGTTAGTTAAAAAATAGTTTTTTTAGAATTGTTACAATATAATCCATTCTTCTTCACCTTTAATTATGTTTAAATTTTACGGAAACTTAAACTAAGCAATACTATACTATCCTATAGTTTTGCTTACAGGTAGAATTTAGCTTGTAAGAATATTTCGAGTTGCCCTTTTAAATATTTAGCTATAAAAATTAAATGCAAAAGTTTCTTGAAATTCTACAACAAGCAGCCCTCTTAATATTGACCAATTTAAAGTCATGGGAGTTATCAGTGGGCATTCACGTTTCCCTTCTAAATTGTGTTTGTTTGTTTACATTCTAAATATTGCCATGACGAAAACAAATAAGCTTTCGAAGGGTACTTAATGTAGGTACCTATATTTTAATTAACTAACTGGCGACTATTTGACACATATAATTTGAAATTATTTAACATTCATTTGCAAGTATTCTTGTTCATATTCAAAAACTTTAAGCCAATGCAAAAGTCAAACGGCGGCAGTATTCACGACGCCTATTCACGACGCAGTCCATGCGCCCTGTGCGTCCGCGTCACCCCGACCCAAATTACCCCTGTGGCGCGGAGATAATCCCATTAGCGGGTCATACTCCCACACAAAGTCCAACTACTGGTCTGGTAGTGAGGGCTAACCAGCCCTGATACAGCTCAAGTCACGTCTTAAAAAAAAGAAAACATATAAAAAAGCGGCGGCTGTGTGAGTGTCTCGCTCAGT
Source organism: Apotomis betuletana (assembly GCA_932273695.1). Lineage (NCBI taxonomy): Eukaryota > Metazoa > Arthropoda > Insecta > Lepidoptera > Tortricidae > Apotomis > Apotomis betuletana. Next base: position 3,285,809 of record OW026303.1, on the reverse strand, counting down.
TGTATGGCCGCCGGACTCGGACCTTTCACTCTGCCGCTCTCCGCTGCCGCTGGTAGCGCAAGTCATGGCTGGTCCGTAAAGCCTTTGATACACTGAATTCCAGTTGTTCGATATTCTATATCTTATTTTAATAGATAGGTATCGGACACGCTTTAGTATGCCGATACTATGATGTTATGATTTCAACGAAGAAAAAATTATATGTGAGTTAGTTATCAATGATAACATCCTACTAGGAGGTGCTCAAAATTTTATTCGCATAGTCAGGTAAAAAATAAAATGATCCTATTTATAACCATCTTCGGATGTCCAGCTAGACATTCAAATACGGTTACAGAAGGGCACATTCCACTAGTAGAATCAAACTCAAATATGTTTTTTTCTTTGTAGAAATCATAATAATATGATAGTATGTCGTTATTTGTACACAGGGAAAAGGCCTGCGGATGTCTTCGTCTTTCATTTTTATTTCATATTTGCCTACACATTTGTGCAGTCGAACATAATTTGAATAATTAAAACATGAACTTAATATCATTTTCAGTGCAAGTTTATTAATACAAACACATATACGTAAAATGCACGCAAGAATTATGAGTTTATGAGGAAAACCCAATTTAATAACGTAACGGTAAATACGTAATATAATGTAACTGTTTCCTTAGCAGCCCCTATTTAAGTCACTGCTTATTCAGTCACCTGTCATTACGCTCCCAATGCCCTATAAGTGATTTTCGTAATCATGTCTGGGCTAACCATCAAGGTAGCAGCTTTGCTGTTCAACATATTGCTCGTCCAAGGGAATATATTTCAAGAAGAGAAATACTTACAGGACGGTAACCATATTGAACATTATCAGAGTTCATATTCAGATTATAAATCTGATAACTTTGGTAAAGCGTTCAAACGGAACTCGAGGAAACGTAACAATGCTTGGAGACCGAAATATGAGCCGCAATATCCACCGACTGGTTTTAATTTTGGAGGAGGAATCCCAAGTTGGTTCCCGGCGGCGAACCCTATGGGCCCCTTAGAGCCTATAGGACCAATCGGGCTCACAGGTCCAATGGGTATCCCTACCCTGCCAATTGGTACTGGTCAAGGAAGAATGGATAACCCTACCCTGCCAATTGTTACTAGACCAGGAAGACTGGGTTTCCCCAACTCAAGGAATCCGGAACGCAATGGCAGGAGTAGGATGTGCCAGAACATAAAGGGATTACCGACGCCTGAGTCAGGATGTTGCGGTGTGCAGCTAACAAGTGAGTCGATTCAATATATAATAAATAAATAAATAATAAATCAATATCAGACAACCTCACACAAATCAATCTAGTCCCACAGTAAGCTCTAGTAGGCTTATGTTATGGACACTAGACGACGATAAACATACTTATATCGATAAATACATACTTAATTACAAATAATACCATGACCCAGGCACAAATATTCGAGTTCATCACACAATTTTTTGCCCTTGCCGGGATTCGAACCCAGGACCGTCAGCTCAGTAGGTAGTTGCTTAACCACTGCGCCAACCGCGTCGTAAAACATATTTTTCACCGTAGCAGCTCATATATTACTTGGCTACAAAAAAAAACAGTTTGGAAAAGTGAAATTAAAATGGATTCTAAACATTCGAACTTTGTTACGCTCGGCCTCAAAATGCGAGTGATGAACAAACAATTCGAAGTTCAATTTCGACCTCGAAACATGATCGGGTGAATACATTTTCAAGCCGTACCTTTAAAATTATAAAATCAATTTGGTAGGTATTGTTTTCATTGTCTATATCTACTCGGCCTGTAATCCGTATTTTCCCGGCCTCTGTTAATTTTACTATTATTTTTTACCAAAATAGAAATTATAATTAAAAACTTTGTTTCAAATTTCGTAAACGTCATAGAAGCAGCAACATTCAATTATTTTATCTCAACTCGCAGATTACAGTTTACCTCTATTTTGGGACAGTATTTAGTAATAGGTTTTATTGTGCGGCTTACCATTAGGACGAATTAGTTTGAACCTAGTTAGTATACAGGGTGGAATAGATCGAGGGACTTTTAAAAAGTAAACAGGGAATTGTTCAGACTGAGTACTTAATTTTTTACCAATGAACTATGTAAATATTTCTATCCATTTTTGTTGAGATACAGTTTGTTAAACATTAGTGTAAAAATCTGCACATATCTAATCAACCCTAGCATCTTTTGAACATCGCTTAAGTTAAAGACAGGTGTCATTTAAAATATAAATAACACCTTTGAATTACGGTTGTTACTGATATTAAAATATTTTATTACAATGACTTTTTATTACTTTTAAATCCAGCTTTACAATTATAATAGGTCGATTGTAGATCACTCAGATGACACTATCCTGTCAGCCCAGATTTTAAAAATGTTCCATCCTGTATAATCTTGTAGCGCACAATGAAATTAAATGTTTTTTTTTTATCGCAGGATATCCAGTTCATCAACAATATCCTAGTTACCCGAATCCGGCGTGGTCGCTGACTGAAGACGACCGTTTCCGTCGATCAGCTGGCAGCGATAATGCACCTAACAAAATGATTCGAGGTAAGAGACATTTCTTATTTTAGTTCATAATACAGGCATCGGCAAGGTGTATTCAGCCTTTAATAACTAAAGAGCATGGTGAAACTGTGTAAGAGTTCTATTGAGCTTGATAATCAAAAAGTTATCATGATAATGAATGTTATTTGTGTTCTATTTTAATAAAAGAAACTCAGAATAAAAGAAACAGACCACCACGTAATCTTCTTAAAACTTTTGTGAGACGTAAAGAACTCCACTGACCTGAACAGAACAGATAAAGAGATCTATACGTAAACCGCTTGATACAATAACCCACCACGCTTTTTTCAAATGGCAAGTTAAGCTATTATTACGTTTATTATTCTCTCTACTACTTTCAAAGTGAAAACAAAAATGTTAATGTCGGTAGCGGTGGATGATTTCAATATTTTTGGCATTAGCATATTTTTCATTACTATCCATAGCAATTTAAATGTTAGCAGGGTATCCAAAATTAACCCTATCTATGCAAATTTTAGGAGGAAAAGCCACCGACCTACACCAGCTACCGTGGGTGGTGCGCCTGGCTATCAACCCTCGGATCCCAGACGTTAACATTCCTAAAGGATGCGGCGGGACCATCATCAGCTCCCGTTACATCCTCACCGCTGCTCACTGCGTCCACAACACGTTCAAAGATCTGGAACAGTAAGTAGCACTTCAGGATCAGATTTTTATACCAACCGCTGTGGAGGGTCCACTTGACTATCAACCCTCGGCTCCCAGATCTTCACAGCCCTGATGGCTGCGGCGAAACCATCATCAGCTCTCATTACATCTTCAATGCTTATCATTGCGTCAGCAACACATTCAATGATCTGGAACAGCAAGTATCACTTCAGGATCAAACGTTTTGATACGCTGTCGATGGTCCGCTTGGCTATCAACTCTAGGTCTCTAATGGTTGTAGCGGGATCATCAGCTCTCATTACATTCTTACTGCTGCTAACTGCGTCCATAATACGTACAAAAACTTGAAACAGTAATTATCATTAAGGACATTTGCATGACAGCATCATTCATCAGCAACAGTCGGTGCTGGTTTTTGTAGCGTGACATATACATAATATAATTAGGTATAGGTACATAATTATACATTCTGGGAACGCCGTTACCCTGCCAGCCTAAAGCTTTATGTTCATCTCGATTAAATACGAACTTTTTACATGAGAAAGGTATATTCTAAAAAATATTCATAAAACACAGTGTCGTTAACGATTTTTGTTTCTTTTTTAGACTTGAAGTGTTTTTGGCAGAATATAATACAGACCACTTCCCTAGAGATTGTATCGAGAGAGATGGCAAAAAGAAATGCATTAAAAACATAACGAAGAAAGTCGAACATGTGATAATACACAAAAATTACAACGACACCTACCTACAAAATGACGTGGCACTTCTAAGACTGACCGAAGACATTCCATATACTCGTAAGTATGATAAACTTAAGAAACTAGGCTACATTTCATAATTTTGCTATATTATTGAACCTTAGGTATCTAAATAAGTTCCCAAATTAAAAGAGAGTTGAAAAAGAGAGTTTTTGGAAGTTCGAAATCGCAAATGCAGTTTTTTAATTTTATTTCTTATTTGCAGAATTCATTAGACCCATATGTCTGCCGCCGGTAGACGTTGAAGACTTAGAAGACAGCAACTTCATCATCGCCGGATGGGGCCTCAACGGTAAAAAGGAATCAAATCTGAAACAAGCAGCTGTTGTAAACTACGTAGCCAACGACGAATGTAAAGAGCAATATTCTTACAAGGACGACAGTCTATTTTGCAGTGTCGGAAAGCACGGAGAGGATATTTGTTTCGGTGATTCAGGAGGTCCGTTGATGGCGGTCATAGATGGGAAATATTACTTGTCGGGCGTCGTTAATGGCAAAAGGACTGAATGTGGATCGTCCGTGCCGTCGTTGTTTAACAATGTGTTCTATCACAGAGACTGGATTGTTCAGCATGTGAAATAAACTGTTGGCGCAATTAGCTTATAGATGGGTCATTGTCAGATTTAGGATCGAGTCTTTCCGGTGGAAATTTGCGAAATTAAGGATTCCAAGGCCTAATTTTCTAATAAAATACCTGTGAGAATAAATAATAAACGTTATCTCTTCTATAATCCGACTTAATAGCAACATAACCTAGATTCATACAAGCTCTTAACTTTTGACCACCGGAGGGACAAATTTTGTTTTTTGAACTGACAATGACACAGATGTCACTGCTAAACGCGTCAAAGAAGACCATCGTGATCGGTCCACAGTCCCCACCAGCCTAATCGAAATTGTAGCTCATTTTGAGTAGTCATACTTGGCCTCATTCTTGGGGTGATTTGGTGTAGGTCGAAGCTCAACGTGCGTTGCACCAACATCGACTTGGTTCCAATGTTTGTTTGCGCTGTTGCTTGTACGCACATTGTCTTGCACAGATGCTGTTTTCAATACATTCAAGAGAGTGAGTTTTTTAACTCCTTATCAAGGTCACTTTGTGTATTCTAGTACGTGACTATTTTCAGTAATAATGTCAGTTTCATTGGCCATGCGTTGTACGAGTAAAATTAATTATCATCAAGTAAATGATGCTATCATAAATTATCGATAGGATTAAAATCCTGTCTTACCGCATTTAGTCCAGAGTCCGGCACCACAGAGCTAGCGTCTAGTGAATGATACCAAAGAAAATATTATACCTAAAAATATCACAATCAAAAACATCCGAAATAAAACATTGATGTCTTTTAAGAACATTTTGTAAGAGTTTGTAGGTACCTAAAGAAAATATTGAAATGTTGTAACAGTATTAACACTTCTTAATGTTTGTATAGAATCTTTTTATCGATTCTATATTTTTTATGTGACTAATACCACATTTTTATTTTTATAAATAATGACACAAAGGTAAATTAAGAAAGAAAGATTGAATGCGATCTACTACAATCGAAGCGGGGTTTGAACCCGCGACCTCTGCGTTACGTTACTTCTTAATGTTCCTTTTAGAGTATAAATTAGGTGTAATTATTGTAGACTATGATAATGTCTGTTGAACTGGAGTATATTTGTTCAAATAAAATAACGTCTTATAATGTGTTTTATATATTTATTTATCCCCTTGTTTAGTCTTATGATTAGACTGACTTTATCGTATCAATAATTCGATGCTACAGACGTGATCTGTCGTGATTTTTTCGTGACACTATCGAACCTCACGTAATTTGTGCACAAGCCCAAACCAGCTTTTTATCTCTTGTATTATAATATTACCTATATTAGAACTTGTGCTTATTTTTCACTGTTTAAGGGATATTGCAGGAAGTAAACGGCACAGTTCAGCGTAAAGCCGCAAGCAATATCCGGGAACTGTTTACTTCACATTACAGTCGGTTAGCCACTTATTATTCCGAGCAATCATAGCTATACAGAGTGATCAACCAGAATGAGATTCATGTACAAAAAATGCAGTTTTTATTCAATCTAAAAGCGACGCCATGGTTCCTGAGAACAAATTTCCCTACCTCTTATAGTTTCTGACTTCTCCGTACTGACCCGTTGGGATGGATCACCCTGTATATTATTAATATATTCAAAGCCTTCAAGCTCGGGTGTAATCAGTTTTGATTGTATAAGAGCAATAAGAACAGTAAAACGCGAAGGCAATTTTATTATCTCAGGGACTGTAATCAGGTAAGTAATAGTTACACCCATTTTGTTACATTATTAGAATTACTATAGTTTAGATACGAAAAGACCTAGATTACCTACTATGCAGTGGTGGCAGCGGGGCACGGAGGAGCGCCACGACCTCGTGCATAGCATTTTATTTATATTTTAAATTTATGATATGATGGTTTGTGGATCAAGTGGTGTATGCAATTTTACATAATAAGCCTTAAAACACTCGTGCTTTAAAACCTCTCGTTATGTGACTGTTTTATTATGAATTGGTGGTCTATATTGACTCCTATAATTATTTTTGATAACATATATATGATTTTTCGGTGAAATGAAACCTTTGACGAAATAAGTTTCTAGGAATCAACCAGAAAACAGAATAAAGTCACACAGAATATTATTATTATATTATTCAGGGAGCCCCTGAAGTGATAGTTTGAATTTTTTCTGTGTAAGTAAAAATCTATCGACTTTTTGCTAGAGAGTACGAGTAGAGGGGAATCCTGTGACAGTGAGAGACACTTCACAGGAAATTTTCGATTGTTGTGTTATCCGGAAAATTCAATTTCACGGTGCGTGCTCGATACTGCGTGTAAGAGACTCTTTTGAACTGCGACTAATAATACTGTATTTTCACCCACAATTTCCGCAAGCGACTCTTTCACGTAGCTACTTCAATAGGCTAGTTTCCTAACAGATCAAAACAACTTTTTATGAAACGTCAAAACGCTGGAATACTATGGAGTTTATAAGAGAAACAGAAACTATGATGTATTAGTGACGAAATTCTGTCCTATTTTTGCTATTTAAATATGAATTACGCATGCTAGTATTAAGTTATTGTGTGCCCCTACAGGGGGTCATGGTCTGACAAATCACTATATGTAACACCTTGATCTGAATGTACATGACTTTACAACTGAATAAAGAATATAAGAAAGAATATGTCGTCACCGTGCCGTACGATCACGGTCAAATTACCTTTTATTATTTGGTTTATGGTTTTTTTTTTTAATAGGCGGAAATAATTGTAATAGCTATAGCCCCTTAGGGGGTTTTAAAATACGCCATATTGCTGATTTTTAGTAGTACTTAGGTACTAATTTATTTTACTGGCAACAGCAAATTTTTGGTAACTGACGCTGAAAGTCGGTGAATGGCACTGATTGTACACAAAAAGGAAACAGGACTATTTTTTTCGGGATAAAAAGTACCTTTTGTGTTAATCCAGGGTATCAGCTACCTCCATACCAAAATAATGTCAAAATTGGTGAAGAAGTAACACACAAACACACAAACTTTCGCCTTTCGACCATATCAGTCTGAAATAAAAGATTTGATAGTAAAAACATAGACAATTTAAATTATTGCATGAATATCCGGTCTGTCTGCTCAAACAGTGAGTTTAATTCAGGTCCAAATCAGTGCCTAGCCAGAAGACAAAGACAAAGCTTGATAGCCACACTTTACCTTAGCAAATAGGTACCGTGAAGTGCCGGAGCTTTGGCAACTACTTAGTTACGACTCAAATATGCAAATGAACTACTAATTCCTAGATTTCGTTCTTCTTAACAAAGGTCGATATAACCTCTTTTAAGAATTGACAGCATTTAAATTTCCAAGTTATTTTGAAATGAAATGGAATCAAATAATTTATTCAGTAAGTAGGCCACAAGGGCACTTTTACAAGTCAGATTGTGAATCTACCGGCATTTCGCAAGAGGAGACTGCTGTTGAGAAGAAAGCCGAAAGAAACTCAACAGTAAGTAATTTTTTCGTAAATAATACTTAGGACAATTACATTACATTAGTGTTATAACTAATTATTACTTCGGTTTAAAGAATCTTTATTGTCGTCTAAAGAAATTACAATAATTTCACTTACTAGACAACTTAAAATTAAGTAGTATAATAATAAATACTTGCGTACACGTATAGGAGATATGTATATAGATACTCCAAATCAATGTTAGGTAGGTATATTAAAATAACATTTTAACTATCAATCTTAAATCTAAAACCTTCGTTCAGAAAATATTCGGGAATAAAAATATACATTGCAATAAAAGCTTGTAAAAATAATGTTTCCACCGGCTTTTGTAACTTTTGTAAACAATTGCTCTAAGAAGTAACTCGAAAAAACAAACAACAGACTAAAGTTACCCTTGTCAAACCACTTTCGACTCCTCCTGGGGGACAAATCGAAGATCAAATACATACCTACAGCAAGTTTAGAACCTTCTGTATCAGTCAGATTTACTAGATATAGCTAATTTATAGCCTAACAAGTGTCGGCCCGGCCCAGGGATAGTGGCCCTACGAACAGCTTTCATATGGAAAAAATGTACATACGTCATTATATTTGCATTATTAAACGTCAATTGCAATTTGTCAAGGATTTGTCATTAACCAAATTCAAAACATTGTTTACCGGAATGCTGCTCAATCCTTCGTTCTTCTTGCGAAATAAATAATGACTCATGTTGAAAAAAAAAAAATCTTTCATCATTGTGGATAGTTTTGGCTTTATTATGCAAAAATTACTTGAAATTTGCGATTATTTAGTCCTGTTTCCTTTTTGTTCATTGTCAGGCATCAGTGACATTCACCGACTTTCGTCATCAGTTACAAAAAAAATGTCGTTGTTATCCCCTGTTGGGTTATATTTAATACTATAGGAAAACTAGCAACAATTTGAAACTAGCAAATCATCGAAGTCAGATGACATCTGCTGCTGGAGAAAAGCATCTCCTCAAAACATCCCGAGAGAGCCTTCCCATGATGTGTCTTCCAGCACGTGGTCACCACTCAAGAATCTTGCTGCCCTAGTGGCGGCTGGTTCTACCGGTGACGTACCATGCGCACTGCCAGTTTAGTTTGACGCGCTATGTTATGTGATTCTGTCATGATCTCGCTACTAACTTAGTTTAGACTTTGCTGCCTGACAATTATTTGATAAATTATAATCTCGTAATCTTAGGGCACAGCATCCTATGTTGTATGTTATCGATATGGCTTTGGAATGGTGTAAATAATTAAATTAATCGGTTTAAAACGGAAATTTATTAAGAGAATTCATTTATTGATTCAAACAGATGTCACAAAAATATATTAACGAATTTGGTGAATGAATAGAGGAGAACTGAAGAAATAGAGGTCCAGTGCAGAAAATGGGATTTAACTCCTCATAAAGTTTTCTATCCATTTCCTGTACGCAAATACATTAGTGTACAGAGTAGGTACTGGCGAACCGCAGCCAGCTTCCGCCCGCTTGCCACTCACCAGACCGACCAAGAAGAAGCTCCCTTCGCGTTCGACCATGATCGGACCACCAGAGTCGCCCATGCAAGTATCTCGGCCATTCTTGCCAGCCGCACAGAGTTGGCCTTTATTCAATTCCGGATAGTGTCTCTTGCAGGTGTTCGGGGCTACATGATAAACTTGGGTGTGCAGTTTGACAGATGAAGGCTCGCCACGTTCTGTTTGACCCCAGCCGGTGATGGTGAGGGTTGTACCTGCGTTCTTATCGTTGTTGATGTCGAAAGACGGGAGACAGATAGGACGGATGTAATCTGTAACACACATGCATTTTATTCTGTTGATGAGTTGTGTGAGCTTCCCAATCAATAAGTTCCTAAGTACTATAAATAATTTCTTAATCTAGTCAAATGTTATCAAATAAAAATAATAACCAATTAATGGGGCAATGGAAACAGTAATATATTATATTATAGTCTGGCTAATGAAATAAAACTCGAAGTTTTGGCGGGAAATTTAAAATATCTGCGGCTGGTCACACTTTGTGTAGTAGGAATTATAGTTTTGATACTAGAAAATACTTTTGACTTTCTATGCACAATTGCACACGTAAGGTACCTAGGAAAAATAGTAGATATTTTATGCAACAATTGTATAAGAGGGGTCAAAAAACGCGAGTGGTATGGGCGTAAGAAAAGATGCCACTAGCGTTTTTGGACCTACTTATACAACGTTGCATACAATACTTTTTCTACGACTCGACATTTAATAAATAAAATGCAAATAAACAACAAAGAAAATAATTACATATTCCCGCTCGGAACCAACAAAAAAAGTAAAAAAAAAATCTGATAAACTTTTTTTTTATTGATGTCTAGGTATCTGTCAAAAAAATATTAACTTATACCTAAAGGTATACGTTCACTAGAGTCTAGTGAACGTAATGTATCGTCTAGTGACTAGACGATACATCCATGCACAGAAGATAACACTTTTTTCTTTATGTTAGCAGCAATGCCTTAGTACAATAAGTTTTGTTGTTTTTTTGCTAATCGTGTTAATACAGCTGTTTACTTTGTAATCTGTGGTACTAAGGAATGCTTTTTTTTGGCGACATTATAACATCGTTAAGCAGTGTTTTTTGGGCAGTAGAGTATAGACTTTTACAGAATTTCATAATTTATGTCTTTATATTAGAGTTAGTAACTATATAAATGACAGAAAAAGTAGTAAAGTAGAAAAAAGTTAATATACGTTGCGTGTGCACTCATAGTCAGCTCACATAATTTCTACCACTATGTACAGTACAGTCAACGACAAACACATATGTTTACACTTTCTAACCATATACAAGGCGAAAAATTAAATGTAGTGTAATACCTAGCTCGATACTACCATAATCCATAATATTAATACATCAACAAAAAAAATACATAATATATGTACTATGCCAAATTTCAACCCAATCGGAATGTTAGAACTAGTACATGAAGTATCAAAATTCATAGATCTATGCCACAAGGAAATATCTGACAATATCATTTGGCTAGCCAGACTCTACCTCTACAATGAGATAATAATATTTAGTAAAAATCTACTGTTATTTGTATTTGTAAAGCAATTTCATACTTAGAAGTATATCAGGCGTTTTCAGGCGCATATATTATGACTGCCCTGCCTAGCTGTTTTCTAGAGAAACTACTGCTTACTTAATTTAAAAAATATATATATAAAACCAGTAACGTCTGCTAGCGTATAAGCAAATGTTAACCATTAACAAATTTTATTTTTATGCTTCATTAAAAACATTTCATAAAAAAAAGTTTTTTTACAAATGCTAACTGCTTGTCAAGACAAATTTGACTACAGCTTTATTACTAAACAAAATAACTCAATAGCTGAATCGTATGGCAATCTTCGGTCTCCATCATGAATTCAGTTGATGACTACATATTATTATCGAACGTACATTTAGGTCATGTAGTTGTGTGTGTGTGTGTGTATCATTGTGTGTATCATTCATCAAGTGTATCATTCGGACACCCGCAAGTGATAGAGAAAAATATTTAATTTAAAACTGCCTAAAGTTTTCTGACGGACATTACTGGATTACGGGACAAATTATACTGCCGCTACAAGATTTACGAGTCTCTTAGGTATGTGAAACATACCTATAAAGTTAAAAAGAGCGCATATATAATGAAGTGATATTTATAAAAAAGATGTCATACAAAACGTGGAATCAGCCCTTTGACTATTTGAAAGATTAAAATAGCTTACCGGTGTAAGGAGCAGCTCCTCTCAGCCTCATCATCCCGATGTCGTTGAACAGCACACCGCGCTGGTAGCCAGAATGGATCTGCAACTTGTCTGGGTGCATAACAACGTTCTTGATGCATTGCCGGCCGACGCAGTCCGTGGGGAAGCTCCTAGTGTTGTACTCGGCCAAGTAGACGCTCACACTGAAAGTAATAATTTAATAACAATATAATAAGAATAATTCTTTATTAAGCGGTGGTAGCCTAGTGGTTAGGGCGTGCGACTTTCAATCCGGAGGTCGCGGGTTCGAACCCGTACCAATGAGTTTTTCGGAACTTATGTACGGAATGTCATTTGATATTTACCACTCGCTTTTCGATGAAGGAAAACATCGTGAGGAAACCACCTAAGCCCAATAAGGCCTAGTTGCCCCTCTGGGTTGGAAGGTCTGATGGCAGTCGCTTGCGTTAAAACTAGTGCCTACGCCACATCTTGGGATTAAGGTAGCCGACCCCGATTGAGAATTCACTCTCTACAAAGATATGGGACAAAGGCTAGGAGGATGATGATAATAATAATAATTCTTTATTAACTGTCAGAGTTACACTTTTACACGCAATATTAACATACGATTGGACGAAGATTTTGCTTGCCGCCAGCATAAACGGAGTAGATTTTTTTTTATTTGTAATATAAAAGGAGAGAAACCGCTACGCTGCTGGAAGCTAGCTTTATAAATGTATGACAATTGAGAAATGTACTGCAGTAGTACAGTACATTTCTCAATTGCTTCAATACAGTGTATTGTGAGACGAAATAACAAAGGCCCCAAACTAGGCTATTGAAACTTAACTCACGTTGCGTTTGCAGACGTATGTCTCTGGTCATACTGATATTGAAACATCTGTTCCAGAAGTGTTCTAAAATGCTTTCATTGTTTATATTTTTGCATCAATAATATAAATAAAAAACAAAATGTTTAATTCCTAGCTTCAATATTTGCTGAGAGCCAGTCGCTTGTTCCACTAAAAGCTGAATATTTTGATATACATTCAATATTACATTATAATTTTTCAAAATTTTGTAATCCAGTCTTACCTTACTATACTTCAGTTTAAATTTATTTCGAAATGATCATATTGATTGAATCACTTACTCTTCGTAATTTCTGATTTGAAAATCCAAGCAATGTGCTGCAGTGATTACATGTCGAGTGCTGATGAGAGACCCTCCACACGCGATCATCTTAGACTCGGACATTTCCTGGACTTTCACGTTCAAGTGTACCAGCCACGGGTACTGGGCAATACCTGTGGGTCTGCCGGCTGGAAAGAGACTTTAATATTAGTATACCGATAAAAAAAAGACCGACCAATATAGTTTATGCAGTAGAAACAAATAATGTCATAACGTAACTACAGCATTTGCAAAATAAACCAAGTAAAGAATAAACAAAAATAAGACATTTTAATATGCGTTGCTACTATACCGAACAAAAGGGTATCAGTTCAGTGATTAGATAAGCATTAAGCATTTAAGTTTAATATTGCTAAATCGTTTCTAATGGAATAAATCTAATCCTACCTCGCAATGCATATTATTATCTTTTGAACTACAGAAAAAGTTAGATTTCATTTAAAATTTTAATTCATGTAACATTGCAATTTAATTATTTACCTGTAATAAATTTGTCAGGTGCAATATCGGAGGCATTCTTGTCAGCTGAACGCTTAAGACGGTGTTCATTCCTGAACGACCAACGGTTACCGCCGAAAATATTGTCGAAATCAGGGAATCCGTTGCCACCACCTATACCCCCTGGTCCAATGCTGTTGCCACCACCTATACCCCCTGGTCCAATGCCGGTTCCATCACCTCTACCCCATGGTCCATAGCCATTTCCACCGTCGTAATCTCCATCATCTGAACCACCTCCAATACCATTGCCGTCGCCTCTGCCTCCTGGTCCGTAACCATCGTCGCTACCCCCTGGTCCATAGCCGTCATCATTGCCATCGTCTTCCTCATCGCCACCGCCATTGCCTGCATCGTCGCCACCTGTATTGGAATATATTTTAAGTTAGGAACAGTCCAGTTTATTTAAGTTGTAGCAGAAATCAAAATTATCTGTTATTCTAACAAACTGATTGTGCAGTAAATTATCGCCTTTTCCACGTGCAATTAACCGCGCCAATCGATTACGCTGGGTATTTTACATCACAGAACATTGCATTTCATAAATATCACAGTTTATACTAGATTCCTTATTACAACAAATAAACTAACTTCCAAAAGAATAAAAAAGTAGCTACCGATATCATCACACAGTACTCGGAATTTTCTGGCCCGAGAAGATCTACAATTTCAAGAACTGTGAAATATCCGTGTATTTCCTGGGGTCTTCTATCTATAACCGCTTGCCCGATATGCAGCTTCCACCGCAATGGCGAAGCGAGCGAAGAGGCTATAGTAAAGGTATTGTTTAGTGCTATGCGCGATCATAAACGGTCGTGCCGCAGTGCACAGTACGAATTGCCTAATTCGCGAATCGTGCAGTTTTAATCGCTGCCCGCATTGTCACTATGGCCTCCTCGCGAGAGTCGCAGGTCATAGTTAACGAATTATTAGCATTTATACAAAATGCCATCAGCACCATGGACGCGGACAGCATCGCGCAGATCTGCAAGTCAAGCTTCCAGGAGGAGGACATTTGCAGTGGCAAGGCGCTGCTCTACGAGACGCTCGGCAAGACTGCCGAGATGCCACCCCGCCGAAGGGATGGAGGCGTGAAGAGTCTCAAGGACATCATCTCGCTATTCCAGGCGACCCGTTCGAGCGACGTGCCTTCGTTCGTGGCGAAGCAGCTGCACCGGCTGCCCCCCGTTACGTTCGACCACGTCGATGTCACCAGGCTGCTGAAGGATATTATGTTCCTGAAGAAGAGCCTGACCGAAGTCCAGACTAAGTTAGAGGTATCCAATAATACCATAACTGATCTGCGTTCTGAGGTAGTATTACTACGTAACGCTATTTCAGAATGTAGGTCAAACGATGCCTCGAACATAGTCGCACGTCACGGCGCGCGGAATGCATCCGTCAGCGACATCGCTGTTGCTGATGTAGCGGATTTCGTCGCGTCGCCGGCTGACCCGGCGCCGCTCACCCCGCGCCCCGCCGATCACCCGCCTGCTATAGAAGTGAAGGCGAGTACGTCACGTGTAAGCACTGTGACCCCTCAACGTGCTTATGCTGAGATCGCCGCAAAAAGTCCCGCTGTTTCAAGATCTAAGCAGCGGGCATCAAAAGGGGTGCAGAACCGGTGTGAACCCGTTCACAAGGATCTGCCGAAACCGGCTCCTCGGGAGTCAATATGTGACAAGGATGGCTTCATCAAGGTGGAAAGGAGGAAGAAGCCGGCTTGCCGAAATCAGTGCGGTACCGCACCGACTGGGCCCAAACACCTGCTGCGTCCCGCCCTGCCGACGACGCAATTGTATGTGTCCCGTCTACATTACTCTACGAAGGCCGAGGAGATCGTAGAGTATGTACGTGTGAAGACCGGAATTATCCTGAGGGTCGTGAAGTTGGAGTCTCGCCACAAAGTGAATTTTAATTCTTATGTGTTGGGGGTTCCAGCTGACCAACTAACGACCTTCATGAAGGAAGAATTTTGGCCGAAAGGTGTTTTATTCCGGCGTTTCCGCGGTCGGCTATCCAACACCATGGACTCAACTCAACACATCGTGACCTAGTTATTTTAATATTTAATATGTATGTTAGATTGTAAGGTATTTATCTATGGGCCTTTGATGCCTGAAATAAACGAATTATTATTATTATTATTATTATTTACAGTTTTGATGAGTTCTTCGATTTACCCATTTCAACGTAAAAGTTTTTAGAAAAAGGAAAAATCATACCTATGCTATATTAGTCTTAAAATGGATTTATATTGCTGACATTAATAACTATTACGATTTTTTTCGTGTTATAGTAATGATAATTTGAATGATCTATAACAATTGTGATACATAAAATATTCCATCTAATTTCATTTCATATCTGTTGAGAGACGCCGATCGGTCTTCAGATCAAACTTCTTACGTGGGCATGGATTGGTTATGCAAAGTTTTGTACCTGGATTGGTTCCCTCGGCGCCAGCGTGTCTACCGCAGCAGCCTGATTTCGGATCTGGAAGGATTCCCTTCATCGCTGAGCATTTACCATCGCTGAAGCCAACTTGTCCAAAGCCCGGCCTGTTACCTCCCTGCTGGTTCCAAAGGGTGCCAGCGAAACTCGAAACACCGATTTCTAGACATGCCGCCAGAATAACAACTGCCAAGGGAAATGTAAACTGAGCCATCATGGATAGAATAGATAGATTTCGCTACCACCCAATATTCCGATGAAGGCTAGTTATATGACCTCTGCCAGAACTTTATATGAAATGCGCCCTACACTGGATTACCGGGATATTTAAAGGTTGGACGAGGAAAATCTTGCGTTTATACTTTGATCGCGCTTTGTACTTACCAGCGTAATGTTTTGTAGAATAACTGAACTAGAAACATAAACCAGGACATAATATAAATAGTTAATATAAATTTGCCTAACCGAAAATACTCCTTAGACAGTCCATTGAAGAATTATTTCTGTACAAGCAGTATGTAATAAGCACTAGAGGAATAATAAATATCCTTATTATGTATATCGTTGTAATTAAAATAATAATATCCTTACTATTTCTTAGTGAATTACTCTATAGAATTTTTCCTTTTTACTTAGATATGAATACATACAATACAGTAAAATACAAAATACTCTTTATTGCACATCTCAAACATCAAGGAATATACAACACAACATGAGATACATTAGAATAACAGACAGAGGTAAACAACAGGCGGTCTTATCGCTAAATAGCGATCTCTTCCAGAATACATTATGGTTGTAAGGTTTAATTATTTATATTTAGGTAATTATTTGTCGTGAATACATATTTTGTGAAAATGCTGTGGTGATATTGACAATTTGACACTTTTAAGGAGATAAATAGTAAATTAAGTATAAATCTCGCGTCTATCAGTAGGTCTTTCGCGATATGACTCGCCATTTTTAATTATGTATTAATCAAATTACAGTATGGTCATTTCAATGATTGAGTTACTTCGAATAGAGAATATCGTTATGTAGCCTAGTACAATGGAGAGATTTTGGACATATATCAACGTCAAACATCGAATTAGTCCCTGGGTGCTAATTCGAGTATACTTCGAGATATCGGCAAAGTCTCAGGTATATCTCAGTTTCCTTTAAATGACATTAAAACGCGATGTTCGCTATTCGAGCCACTTAAAGCCACATTTGACATTACTGCCCGGTCATGTTAAGTTTGCGACTGATGTCTTCTATCATATAACGTCGCATATTAAATGAGGCGCAAAGTTAGCGAGACCGGGCTGGCGAAGTGGCGATAAGATATATATCGCCACTTCTGAGATGATGAGATATAAAAAGTTTGACGACTCGGTTGGCGTAGTGGTAAAGCAGCTGCCTACTGAGCCGGCGGTCCTGGGTTCGAATCCCGGCAATGGCAAATATTAATTATGTGATAAACACAAATATTTGTCTGGGTCATGGATGTTCTAGGAATTTATTTATCTATGTAAGTTTGTCACCTAAGTAGTACCCTTAACACAAGCCTTCTGAGCTTAATATGGGACTAGGTTGTTTATTTTTTTAAGTTGTCTGATATTTATTTATTTTCTAATATTTGTTTTATTTTTTAATAACTATGTGGAATTAAGAGGCCGAGGCTAGAGGAGAATAAGTTCCTTTAATTTTTTTTTTCATATTATGACAAATTTAATAAATAATTAATTTAATAAAAATAATTATAAGTATTAGTATATATATAATTTCAACCAACTTTTTGAAGTAATACAACTTTTCCCTGGGCTCTGAATAGCTATTCATGCTTTTATTGCGTACAGTCGAAAATAAATTGAAAAAATCTGTTGTCTGCATGAATTTAGTTAATTTCTAGTAGTTTTTTAAACAAAAAATTTCAATGAAAAATTCAAACTGTAGGTTTTCAATGTATACCAATAAATCGAAATAGCTCTGTTATAAGTAGTAACATTAATAATATGTTAAGAAACATGTTTGATAGAGAAAAATGTCTAAAACAATGAGCTTTTTTGAACGGATAAGGAGCGTTAAGGCTTAAGTTTATCACGTGATAAATAAATGACAAAGCAACTGTCACTCACACTTGCATTTTGTAAAATGTGACGAATGCTTTGTCACTTATTTATCGTGTGATAAAAGCAACCATCATAGGCCCGCTGGTTATATAAAACAACATTAACGATTGAGAGTAGTTTCATCATTTATATTGACAAATAGGTGACATCCGCATTATAATAATATTGCTTTAAATTTTTTAATAATACATAAATAAACATGTTTGTTTCCTCTTTGGCAAATGTGTTAAATTATGCTAAATTACCGTCAGGAAAACACGCGTGGTAATATTAATTCTAATTAAAATTTTACTTATGTGACTTTCCTTTAATTCTATAACTAATACATAAGTATAAATATATATAATATTATGTTTGTTACTTCTTACTTACAAACTTTCGCTTTTTAGGGTTCCGTACCCAAAGGGTAAAAACGGGACCCTATTACTGAGACTTCGCTGTCCGTCCGTCCGTCCGTCCGTCTGTCACCAGGCTGTATCTCAAGAACGGTGATAGCTAGACAGTTGAAATTTTCACCGACGATGTATTTCTATTGCCCCCATACCTACAAATACTAAAAATAAAATAAAATAAATATTTAAGGGGGGCTCCCATACAAAAAACTTGTTATAGATTATGGTACGGAACCCTTCATGCGCGAGTCGGACTCGCACTTGCCCAATTTTATAATATTACTGTGTGCGCCACGCGGTGTTATGCGTTCATCTCACGGGAACATTACATTTCTTTTTGGATAAAAAGTAGCCTATGTGTAAATAGTGGTGTACTATCGTTTGACCAAAAGTCATTTCGCAAAATTACACTTGACAAACAACGCTTTACAAAAAAATGTTTCGCCAATTGATTATTTTACATCAAGTCATTTTAAAAATGACTCACTTCTCCAAATGATCAGAAGTTAAATTTACATTTTATAAATAATCATTTGACAAAATCATCATTTAGCAACTGAGTTGTCAGACAAAACTACTCTTGGTCTAAAAACGTTTGGTACAATGTATTACTTGACAAGTGTTTCGTTTGCTTTTTTTTGTTTTTTTTTAGAGCAAATCTAACTTTTTTTCTCCAATTTTCTCTACTATTTTAGATCGTGGAGCATAGTGAATAGGTTTATTAATGGGTTAGGTTATGTTAGAACTGCGACCACAACAGCGCGCGAGCCGAGCGAGCGAAGCGAGCGTACCGCGGTAGCGGTCGGCAAAGCGCCAGAACAAAAAAAAAACAGAGTTCAACTTGCTCTATCCGTAAAACTCGTAGATCAAACTTAAGGAAAATGTACAATTTGCTCTATTAGTAGACACAGATTGTAGAGCATATTGGATAGATTCTAAGATAGTAGCGGAATAAATTACCCAACTACAGATTACAGACTAAATCATAATGTTTGAAAAAGAATAACTTTTTATTAAATAACATTTTTTTAAATGATAATTTATTGACTAAATGTCAATTTGCGAAACGTATTATTTGGTGAAATGGAAAAAGGTCAATTGACTTTTTATTATTTAACACATTTACCAAGTGTAGTGTTTGTAAATTAATCATTTGCTAAGTGAGTTTTTGTAATACGATACTTTTGTCAAATGTCTCGTTTGCCTAATGAATATTTGTTGAAACGTTGTTTGTCAAATGATCATTTTGTCAATCATTTTTTGGTCAAACATTAGTGAACCGTAAATAGTAGGTATGTGTTAATCCAGGGCGTCAGCTACTTCTGTACCAAATTTTATGAAAATTGGTCAAGCCGTTTGAGAGTAAAAAAGTAACAAACACACAAACACACTCACAAAACACACTTACAAACTTTCGCCTTCATAATTTAAGTGTGATTACTGATTAGTAGTGTGACTCTTCCGCGCGGACTTTCCAGTTTATACATAATATGTTATATTTGCGCTGCTCCCCACTAGGTAAATACGTATTTCTTATCGTATGGAGCTTTTTTCGTATGTTTCTGTTCTAATGAATATTAACATGAGAATGAGAAATTATAGTCAGTACTTATTCAGATAGATAGATTTTTGATGATGACTGTAGAGGACAACCGCGTCCGTCGGCAATCGTCTACATGGACACTCCGAAACTCAGCGATGAGTAAGGAGCGAATGGACTGTAAAATAGAAAATAGGTAACGAACGGACGAATACGAAAACGCAAACTAAAAATCAACGGTATATATTTACACAAAATTAACAAAACACAACAAGGATCGGAAAACACTTAAATTTACTCTTAACTAATATAGTCTCTGTCTAAAATGAATTTAACACTGATCGCGGACCGATGGTACTACGCTAACACTGATAAACTAAATTCGCGGACCGATGGTACTACGCTACTGTATACAAAGATGGTTAATACTCGGAAGTAAAGTGGAGAAGTGATTCTATACAAATATGGCCGTCCTTTTATACAAAATCGACTAGAGGCCAGGGGGACGCCCGCCCTGTATGTTTATATCAAATTACAAGAGTTACATATTACTTAGCCTAAATATGACTTATATTATAGATTGACGTCTATATAATGCACAAAATGTGAGCGTGTTTACGCTGTGGGAGCTCCCGTCCGACTGTGAGGCGTGAAAATACCTAACGATTCTTTGTCCCCGGCAAGAGGCCGTCTCGCTCGCACCGTCCGAGATATACACTCGCGCGGTCACTCTTAACGCGCTGCGCGCCGTGAGACTCGCTCAGTCTCTGATTTCTCGTGCTCTCGGACGGTTACGGCCGGGACAATGTTCTACAAATTACTCTATTTACTGGAATCTACATTCTTACAAAGTTTCAAATTAATCTATAATTTTTCCTCAATTTTTACATCGAACGTAAACAAAGATGACTCATCTGTTTTCGACCAAGAAGGGAAAGTTTCCGATGAGTCACCTTTGTTTTGACGTGGTCTTTTTACTAAGACATGACGGGAGCTCTACATGAATAAATAATTTACACAGGGAAATTAATTAATTTCAGCCGCTTATACGGGCAACGATCTTATATCTAAGTTATTAAAATATTTATTTATTATTTCTCTTAAAATTAAGCGCTCTGCAAAGCTGTCCGTAACATTCTCCCCCCGTCGAGCTGCCGCGTAGACTCGGGTTGCATGGGGAGGACAGCCAGTTTTCTCACGGGGCGCCGAAACACGCCGCCCTTGGTGCGCACGTCCGCGTTCCGCACCTCGCCGTCAGGACCCGGATGTGTTGCCTCGACGATCCCTCGAGGCCAGACGTTGCGTGGCAGCGTGTGATCGGCGATGACCACGCAGTCGCCTGGCTGGATCCGTCGCTCTGCTCCCGACGGCGATGATTGCCTGGGCGCGAGTGTAGGCAGATACTCCCGTATCCACCGCGCCCAGAATTGGTCGGCGAGTGCTTGGCTGGCCCGCCAAGTGCGGCGGTCGGCCTCCAAGCATGGCCCGATGATGGGTGTCGCCGTCGGTCCGCCCAACAAGAAGTGGTTGGGCGTAAGCGCCTCCTCGTCCCTCGGGTCCACGGAGACGTGTGTGAGCGGCCGGGCGTTGACGGTCGCCTCGGCCTCTGCGAGCAGCGTCATCAGCACCTCTTCTTTAGGCGCCTTGGTGTGCAGCGTTGTCGTCAGTGCGGTTTTGATCGACCGCACTAGCCGCTCCCAGGCGCCTCCTTGGTTCGGCGCGCCGGGCGCGATGAAGCGCCACTCCAGGCCGCGCTGTAGCCCGTAGCTCTGGAGTGCGGGCAGCCATTCTTCGTAGGCCGCCCGTAGCTCGATGTCTGCGGCCCGGAAACACGTAGCGTTGTCGCTCCATATTTGGCGCGGCCAGCCGCGCCTCGCCGCCAGCCGTCGTAGCGCCATGATCGCGGAGTCCGTCGACAGTGTGTGCACTATCTCTAAGTGCACGGCGCGGGTGGTCAGGCAGGTGAATAGCGCCACCCAGCGCTTCTCGTGGCGTCGGCCGATGGTGACCCACACGGGACCGAAGTAGTCGGTTGCCGCGTAGGTGAACGGCCGATGGTGTGGCTCGACGCGGGCTGGCGGCAGGTCCCCCAGGGCCGGTACTCGTGGTTGTGTGCGGCGCAGGATACACGTCCGGCAGGCGTTCGCGACGGCTCGTACCGTCGGCCGCAGCTTCAGCACCCAGTGTTGTTGCCGGACGTCATTCACGACGCGCTCGTTGTTGGCGTGTGCGGCCCTCTCGTGCTCACGCTGCAGCCACAGCCGCACGAACGGGTTGCGGCCGTCGAGTATGGCCGGCGTCTTGTTGATGTAGGCGGGCGCGGCGTTGATTCGCCCGCGCATTTTCAGCAGGCCGTCTTTGTCGATGAATGGGTCGAGTTTGAACAGGCGGCTGCGTCGGTTGATGGGCTCGCCTCGGGATAGCGCCCGTAGCTCCTCCGGGAAAGCTTCGCGTTGCGACTGCTGAAGCCACATGTGCTCGGCTTGCCGCATGTGTTTCAGCTGTAGTCCCGTGGGCCGCTTCGTCTTCAGGCGCTCCGCGAACTGAAGTAGTCGCGCCGTCGCGCCTATCAGCCGGTTGTATTGGGAAAACCGGCTGATGTCGGGCAGCGGTGATGTCCACACGCTCGTAGCGGCGACTTGATGCGGCTGGGCTTCCGTCGCTTCTTCTGAGGGCGGCGTCGGCGTCTCCTGTGGCCACTCCGCTTCAGGCTGCCACAGGAATTCGGGTCCGCCGTACCACCGGGCGCCTATGTCCAGGCGACGCGCGCTGTCTGCCCTCGTAGCGTCGTCGGCGGGATTTTTCTTCGTAGGCACCCATCTCCATTGCTCCGTTTCAGTGATTTCAGCGATTTCACCGAGTCGGTGCGCGACGTAGGCGCTGTAGCGGCGTGCGTCGTCGCGCACCCAGTGTAGGACGGTCCGACTGTCTGTCCATAGGACCGTCGCGTCGATGGTGACTCGGTGCTCGTGCGCGATGCTTTTTGCCAGCCTCGCCCCAATTAGCGCCGATTGTAGCTCGAGTCGTGGGATGCTCTGCTGTCGGGTCGGCGCCACTTTCGCCTTTGCTGCTACGAGGCTGACGTGTGTCTCGCCGTCGACTTCTTGGCGCCAGTAGGCGACGGCTGCGTAGGCTTGCGAGCTGGCGTCTACGAAGACGTGTAGCTCGCGTCTCGTAGCTCCCCCCGTTAGAGTGTACGGGCGGGGTAGGCGTAGCGCTGCTACGGACTCCAGTCCGCGTAGCCACGTAGCGAACTCGGCGGCTTCTTCAGGCGGCAGCGTAGAGTCCCAGTCGAGTTTGAGCTCCCACAGCCTCTGAAGTTGTATCTTCGCCGTCACGGTGTAGTGCGCCAAGAGTCCGATCGGGTCGTAGATGCTCATGACGGCGCTCAGCATTTCTCGCTTCGTCGGAGTGCGGCGTAGCTCACGCACCTCCGCCGGGACCCGAATCATTTTCGTGTTGAAGCCGAGTGTGTCTGTGTTCGGGTCCCACATCAGCCCGAGTATCTTCTGGCTCTTGTCGCCGCCTAGCTGCGCGGGCGTTGTGGCTCGGAGCTCCGTAGGTAGCGACTGTATAAGTTTAGTCGCGTTGGAGCTCCATCCGCGCAGCAAGAATCCGCCCAGTCTGTGTGAGGCGGCGACTTCTAGGGATTTTTTGCAGGCCTCTTCTTCAGTTTGAAAGCTCGAGACGAAGTCATCCATGTAGTGGTTTTCAGTGATCTCTCGTACAGCCATCGGGTGTGTCTGCGCGTTCTCTTCGGCGTTATGATCCCGCACGCTGTGGGCCAGGAACGGACTGCTCGCCGCACCGAAGAAAATCGACGTCAGCTGGTACACGGTCGGAGGTTGCGATCTGTCGGCGCCTCTCCACAAAAACATCTGTGACGGCCGGTCCTCTTCTCTCAGTTTGATCTGCAGAAACATCTCCGCGATGTCGGCCGTCACGGCGTAGGCTCCTTCTCTGAAGCGGTACAGTATGCCCAGTATTGAGCGCAGCTTGTCGGGTCCCTCCAATATGTAGTCATTCAAGCTGCGGCCTTGTGAGGTGGCCGCAGCGTCGAATACAAGCCGGATGCGTCCAGGCTTATTCGGGTTCGTAACCGCGAAGTGTGGCAGGAACCATGTAGCGCTGCTTGACGCCGGCACCGTCCGCTCGGCGTATTTCTTCTCAATTAGATTTTCAATCTCCTTGGTGTAGGCCTCAGCAAACTGCGGGTCGCGGTCCATCTTCTTCTCGATGCCTTGTAACCGCTGCAGGGCCATGTTGTACGTCGGCGGCATGTTAGGGTTGTCGTCGCGCCATAGCTGCCCGACTTCATAACGTGGGCCGTCGATTTGTCGTACTGTGTTGTTGAAGATTGTGATAGCCCGCTCGTCTCGCGGGGTAGTCTTCTTTGCTGCCGTTATCCCCAATGAGTCGATGTCGAAGTAGTTTTTCAGTTGTGCATTGAGGTCGTCGTCTCGAACGGCGTAGCAATGTTGAACGGCCTCTTCTTGATTTCGTCGAATGATTTTCGGCGCCGTTCCGAACACCACCCAGCCCAATGGAGATAGGAGGGCGGCGGGTTCGTTGATTCTGCCCACGCGGATCTCGTACGGCAGCATCAGATGCCAATTGTCGGCTCCGATGAGTATGCGTGGGCGGGCTTCGTCGTAGCAGGCGGCACCCATGTCAGCGAGATGCGGGAACTGCGTGACGTATCTTCTATCGGCTCGTTGTGCGCGGAGGCTCAGATCATCCACGGTACGCAGCATTATAGGGTGTGCTGGACCGCCTGTCTGGCTGCGCACGTGAGCGTGTATTCGACGACTCCTCTGCTCGGTAGCCATCGATCCCACGCCTTGTATGTGTAGGCGTGTGGTGGCGCCGTCGGCGCCGATCTCGTTCGCGAGGCTCTCTTCAATGAGCGAGATTGTGGAGCCCTGGTCCATCAGAGCGTAGGCCAGCGTCTCGCCGCGGGGCCCGCCGATGATGATTGGGATGATCTTCAGAAGCACGGTCGAAGTGGCACGACCGAACTCCGCAGTGCTCGCCGTAACTTCATGTGTGCACGCCGTCGTCTCGGGTGCGTCTGTAGTTGCGCGCGTAGCAGGTTGGCGCCGCGACGCCATTATATGATGCGTAGCGGCTTGATGTGGCGGAGCGGTGGGCCCGGCTCTCGGCGTCGCGACGACTTGCTCAGTCGCGTATGGGGCCGGCGCGTACGGATAGGGCGCGTACGGGACGGCGTGTTGCATCGGGATATACGGCGCTGGGGCGTTCGGCGTATATGGTTGCTTCGTTGTTGGCGGGCCCGCTTCGGAGTGTAGCAGGCGGTGATGCGGGTAAGTGCACCCGGGAACACCGCAGCCGCGGGCGCGGCACTGGTCGCGGCGATGCCGGCGGTCCAGGCACTTGAAGCAGATTTTGTTGATGCGAACCCAATCCCATCGGGCTCCGACGTTCATGTTGAGTATCTTGCGACATTCTGTAGTGCGATGAGCGCCGCCACAGCATAGGCAGGCGTCGGCGTGCTCTGTGGCGTAGGTCTGCGCTCGATCTTTGAGAGGGCGTCGTACGGCTCCTCTGCCGGCGTTGGCCGCCGTGCGTTGCTCTGGGACGCGCTGCGATCCACGTTGCTCGGCGGCGGGCGTCGGTCTTCTATGCGGCGCCTTAGCGTGCGAGAATTCCATCTCGGCATCGCTTTCTTCAAGGAGGAACTCCGCCATCAACATGAGTTCGTTTTCGGCGGAGCTCAGGTGTTCCTTAGCGTAGGAACACCAGCGACTGCGCAAGTGTGGGCTCAGTCGCTCGGTGACTTCTCGGATGAGAAGTGGGTTGGCGCCGTAGCTTCGGCGGTCCAGGTCCACAAGCGTTGACACGATGTTCATGATGCGTATGGCGAATTGGTTGAGATCGTTGGCGCTCGGTCCGAGCGGCGGCATTCTTCGCAGCTCGTCGATGGCGCGATCAATGAGTAGATCGGTGCGCCCGAAATTCTTCTTGAGGACCCGTATGATTAGGTCGGGTCGAGCGGACGAGGCGATCATGTGCTGCACACATTGACGGGCTTCTCCTCGCAGGCAGTGTCGCAGGCGTGCGACATTTTCGTATGCGGAGTACTTGTAGCGTGCGGTGCTCTCGGTGTAAGAGTTGTAGAAAGTGAGCCATTCGCTTGGCTCCCCGGAGAATGGTGGCAGCTCGTAGACTTGTTTCGGAGGTGGCCGCATCATGGTTTCAATGGTGTCGGTGAGGCGGTCGATCACACGGTCTCGACTCGTTGAGCGTTCTCGACGGCTGTATGGTGTCCGGGGCTCCTCTTCGTGTCGCTTGCGTGTCTCGCGTTGCGGTGTAGGATCCCGTGTCTGCCTCGCTTGGTCCGCGTCGGCAGGTTGGACGTTGGACAGCCAATCGTTGACGCGTCGCTGTGAGTCGGCTTGTGAACCGCCGGCCCGAGATTGCTCGTCGATGCGCTCCATTTCGACGGCGAGCCTCTTTTCTACGAGCTCGCGTTCCATCCGGATTTCTTCGCAGCGAAGTTGCTTGAGCCGCTCCATGGCGGCGAGCTCCGCCTCGCGGCGGAGCACGTCCGTCGCGTTCGACGCTCGAGAGTGAAGTGATGACGGTCGGCGCGGCGCGTGGGCTTTATCACCGAACGTGACGTTGAGGTCGCGCCGCTGCGCGCGGGCCTCTGATTGGTCGGCCGGCGCGGAGTGCTGTGATTGGCCGGCCGACGCGGCCGGCGCGGTGCGCTGTGATTGGTCGAAGCGCTCGGCGTTCTTCGACATCCGTTTTTCTAGTTCGATGCGCCAAGTCGCAGCATCGGTTGGCGGCGAAAATGGAGCTTCTTCGGCGGGAGACTCGGGCGAGTCTGTCTGATACTGCAGTCCCGAAGGGCCCGGACGGGCATGAGCAGCGGGCGGTGAATGTGCGACTGCAACATTTGCAACCGCGAATCGCTGCAAGTCGACTGCAGCCTGTGTGCGCTCGCGCTGCACGCGTGCACTCTCCTCACTTTTATTCCCGCGTGTATTAACCATTTTGTTGACGATTGGGAAAACCGCACTTTTCCCGCTACACAAAACGAACCTAAACTAAACTAACTAATTCCGATCCGGCTACTCGAAGGACCAAACAATGTAGAGGACAACCGCGTCCGTCGGCAATCGTCTACATGGACACTCCGAAACTCAGCGATGAGTAAGGAGCGAATGGACTGTAAAATAGAAAATAGGTAACGAACGGACGAATACGAAAACGCAAACTAAAAATCAACGGTATATATTTACACAAAATTAACAAAACACAACAAGGATCGGAAAACACTTAAATTTACTCTTAACTAATATAGTCTCTGTCTAAAATGAATTTAACACTGATCGCGGACCGATGGTACTACGCTAACACTGATAAACTAAATTCGCGGACCGATGGTACTACGCTACTGTATACAAAGATGGTTAATACTCGGAAGTAAAGTGGAGAAGTGATTCTATACAAATATGGCCGTCCTTTTATACAAAATCGACTAGAGGCCAGGGGGACGCCCGCCCTGTATGTTTATATCAAATTACAAGAGTTACATATTACTTAGCCTAAATATGACTTATATTATAGATTGACGTCTATATAATGCACAAAATGTGAGCGTGTTTACGCTGTGGGAGCTCCCGTCCGACTGTGAGGCGTGAAAATACCTAACGATTCTTTGTCCCCGGCAAGAGGCCGTCTCGCTCGCACCGTCCGAGATATACACTCGCGCGGTCACTCTTAACGCGCTGCGCGCCGTGAGACTCGCTCAGTCTCTGATTTCTCGTGCTCTCGGACGGTTACGGCCGGGACAATGTTCTACAAATTACTCTATTTACTGGAATCTACATTCTTACAAAGTTTCAAATTAATCTATAATTTTTCCTCAATTTTTACATCGAACGTAAACAAAGATGACTCATCTGTTTTCGACCAAGAAGGGAAAGTTTCCGATGAGTCACCTTTGTTTTGACGTGGTCTTTTTACTAAGACATGACGGGAGCTCTACATGAATAAATAATTTACACAGGGAAATTAATTAATTTCAGCCGCTTATACGGGCAACGATCTTATATCTAAGTTATTAAAATATTTATTTATTATTTCTCTTAAAATTAAGCGCTCTGCAAAGCTGTCCGTAACAATGACAAAGATATTAAAATAGGTAAGTGAATTTTATTCTTAGTTAAAATGGTCTAGACATATTACATTGCAAACAGTGGCAGACACTGATATGCAATTGTTAAAGAATTTTAGAAGATTTTCCAATTAGATTACGGGAATTGTTTGCAGGATGCTTAATATTTATTCCGTCAGTTACCTGATGCTTTTAATCTTTGGCAAAAATGATTCTGCAAGATATAGAGCGACGCATGGATTTGGAGTTAGAAAATGGGGATCTTAGTTATTATGAGTGAGATTTAAAAAAATTGTTAAATATCGTAAGGCTGTTAAAACAATCTTAAACTCAGCACTGGAAATCGAGAGATGGAGGCAGTTTAATGAAGAGTATCTCTTTCAACCATAATAAATAATAACTTTATTTCAAAAAAATAATAAATCATGACCTCTTTTCATAAGAAGGCAGCACTGGTATTTGTACACGCCGGCCTGGCTATTAAACGAAAAGAGTTGTGTGGCGCAGTTCCCGAGGCTGGCCAAAATGTTTCTAAATGGTCTAGCAGGTACCCCAGTTATTAAAAAGGCTAGTGTTCAAAGAAAGTGCTGAAATGTGACCATTAAAAACTAAATGCACATAAGTGAATTTAATGATGCGATTACTATTTTGGTCTACAGGTTAGTAGATTGTTTGAAGAGTGATTCATTATATTCTGGTGCTACAGTTCTCTATATTTCTCAAGAAGCTAAATAAAGTAAGAATAGGTATATAAAGTATAGATTATTCATGTGCTGATAGACAACTCACTAAATATAGAAACACATAAAGTTTGGAACACAATTAATAAGAGAGAGCACTAAGAAAATATTGTTGACAGTCAACCATAGAAAAGGGGGTGCAAGTTCGTTTAAAAAAAAGGACGTAGTCACTGGGTCTCTTCTTTGTCGTTACACTCTTGGCAGAGTGGTCGTGGCTGTCATTCCTTGTGTGGCAAGCCTAACCACACGGCGCCATTCTTCTCACACACCCGCGCGTCTAGTGCTCTCGTTCAAGGGACAATTTGTGGCCGATTTGATTTGGTCAGTCCACCCCTTTTTAACCCCCTTAGAGCTGAAATTTTCCACGTGAAGTTTTCCAAAGTGTTGTAAGTCACTTCACTGATTTGCTAGACACTTTCTCTTCCTCTGAAGTACATGCCATCCTTATCAGTGAAAGCTGGCTCAAGCCTGATATCCCTACTACTTCCTGCTGCCTGCCCGGATACGTTCTGCTGCGTAATGACCGCACTGGTAAAGGTGGTGGGGGGGTTGCGATCTACCTCCGGGCCGATATACCCTATAAAATAATAAATTCTTCGCCTGCTTTATACTCTGGTTCTATGGAGTATTTAGCTATCGAAGTTAAACTCTCTGGAGTGGCTATTATCTTAGGTGTATGCTACTGTCCACCAACCGTTGATTATTTTTCTTCTCTTGAGGCTCTCTTTTTAGCGGTTGGTTGTGAGTGCATGCATCACATATTCATGGGGGATTTTAACACCGACTTACTGAAAGAAGACTCCAGATCACGTAGGCTCGGGTCTATTATAGATTCTGCAGATTTTTCAGTGGTACCTTTAAACGCAACGCACCATAACACCGACTCCCCTGACACCTGGTTGGATTTGATCATAACTTCTTCTCCCGATGACATTGTCAAATCAGGTCAGCTTTTAGCACCGGGGTTCTCACATCATGACCTAATTTTCCTTGCATACAAAGTCAAGCCACCAAAGTTAGAACCTGTAGTCATACATCAGCGTAGTTTTGCTCGACTTGATATCAATAAACTTAAGCGGGATGCCGCTTTGGTTGACTGGGCGCCCACGCTTGAGGCATCAACAGTAGACGATAAAGTGTATCGTTTTAACTCCGCCCTTTTAAAACTGTTCGATGATCATGCGCCGGTGCGTGCAGTCAAGCTCAGGCGGCCGCCTGCTCCATGGATTACCAGAGGTGTTCGCATGGCGATGACTCGGCGAGATAAAGCGTTTCGTAAATATAAGCAGGATCGGTGCGACGAGAACTGGGGCCTTTTTAAAACTGCCAGAAATCGTTGCAATCAGATGGTAAGAGCTGCGAAGCGTCGTTATATTCACGAGAATATCTCTACGTCCTCTCCAGCTGATACATGGAAATTTTTGAAGTCTCATGGTGTCGGCTTACCCAAGTCTGAAGTTGATACATTCACTTTTTCTCTTAACGAACTAAATACACACTTCTCTAAATCTTCTCCTCTCAATCCCGTTACTAAATTAGAAACTCTATCTTTTATTGCTTCGCTTCCTTATACCGATATTGTGCCATTTACTTTCACCCCAGTTAATGACGAAGATATCCGCAAAGTCGTCATGTCAATCAAGTCCAAGGCTGTCGGACATGATAATGTGAGTAGAATCATGGTCATTCTCATTCTAGACTGCATTTTGCCTATTGTGTCTCATATTGTCAATACTTCATTGCTCTCTGGGGTATTTCCATCCTGTTGGCGTAAGGCCTTTGTAATCCCTCTTCCTAAAGTTTCAAACCCCAGTGCTCTCAATCACTTTCGTCCCATTTCAATTCTTCCATTTCTCTCCAAAATTCTCGAGGCAGTTGCTCACAGACAATTATCTAGTTTTATTAATCGTAATGTACTACTATCTCCTTTTCAATCTGGCTTCCGCCCTGGACATAGCACCACTACTGCTCTCCTTAATGTCATCGAAGACGTTAGACATGGCATGGAATCAACTAAGGTTACAGTGTTGGTGCTCATCGATTTTTCAAACGCTTTTAACGCGGTTGACCATGATCTACTCCTTGCAATTCTAAGGCACTTGCGGGTATCGTCTAGTGCAACTGAGTGGTTTTCGACTTATCTCTCGAATCGTACCCAGGCTGTAAAAGGCAAACGGTCATTATCTGATTGGTGCGATCTAAATACTGGAGTGCCCCAAGGTGGTATTCTATCTCCCCTGCTGTTTTCTGTCTTCATCAACCTTATAACGACTAATCTTCTCAGTTCTTACCATTTGTATGCTGACGACTTACAAATTTATTCCCAAGCAGACGTCAGTGACGTTAACTCTGCTATCTCACTGATTAACGATGATCTGAACCACATCGCTGACTGGTCTAGTAGATTTGGCATATGTGTTAATCCCACTAAATGCCAGGCTATAATTTTGGGCAGTCAGCGGCAACTTTCTAAGCTCCCAGCCATCTCTGTTGCTCCGATCCTCTTCGATGGTGAGCACATTCCCCTCTCCAAGCAGGTCAAGAATCTCGGTTTAGTTTTAGACTCTAACCTGGCATGGAATGGTCAACTTTCGGAGGTAAGTCGGAAGGTCACTGGTACGTTGCGCAACCTTTATAAATTTAAAAACATTCTTCCAGTAAGTACCAAAAAGTTACTTGTGCAGGCGTTGGTGTTACCTCTTATTGATTATGCTGATGTGTGCCTCACGAACATCACACAAGAGTCCCTCAACAAACTTGATCGTCTCCTTAATAATGGTATACGGTTCATTTTCGGTCTTCGAAAATACGATCATGTTTCATTATTTCGCCGTCAGCTTAACTGGCTTCCTATTCGTAGTCGCAGATCCCTCAGGATCCTTTGCTGTCTGTTTTCTATCCTGTTCGAGCCTTCTACACCAGGATATCTCAAAAGTAAATTCATTTTTCAAACTCCCCGTCCAGGCTGTGAACTTCGTTCCTCTCGAACTCTCAAACTTTCCATTCCTTCGCACCATACTGGTTTCATGTCTAATTCGTTCGCTGTTCAGGCATGCCGTCTCTGGAATTCACTCCCTCTCTCTATCAGACAAGCCCCAAGCAAGATAGCTTTCAAGTGTATGCTGCGTAAGCATCTGCTGGAACAAGAGCTCGAATAGTTCATCCATCATCCCATGTTGTAGACTTTCGTATATATTTATATATATTATATATATATATATATTATATTAGGTATATATCTGTATATATATATCATATTATAGTGTGTAAATGTAGGTATATGTATTTTTGTATAAACAGTGATATAATATTTTGTATTTACTTGTACTCTAGATCCTCTCTGTACCATCAGATTTCTGATTTGCACCCACTTCTAGTATCTCTGTTTGGCCCTATGGTTGACTGGTAGAGAATGCCATTTGGCATTAAGTCCGCCATTTGTACTGACTTTTGTTTTGTGCAATAAAGTTTAAATAAAAAAATAAATAAACTTTGCACCCCTATTTAACCCTCTTAGGGGTGGTATTTCCAAAAATCCCTTCTTATCCCTAGCCCACGTTATAAAAGTAACCTACTGTGCAAAAATCAACTCATATAGATAGATACCCCATTTTTATTTTTATAAATAATGACACAAAGGTAAATTAAGAAAAAAGATATAGTTATACATAAATTACAATAAAAACTTGGCTTTTTTGTATTCCGTTCTCGAAACAAACAACAGGCTGAAGCAACAGCCTTGTCAAGCCACTTTCGACTCCTCCTGGGGGACAAATCGAAGATCAAGTACGTACCTACAGCATGTTCAGAATAGGTCTAGATATAGCTAATTTATACCGTAGCAAGCGTCGGTCCAGCCCAGGGATAGTGGCGCTACAAACAGCTTTCATGTGGCAATTATATGGATATAGGTATTTGCATTATTAAACGTCAATAGCACACAGGCTGTATAAGCGCTATTTATACAGCTTACATTAGTGTTATGATGGCGGTATTAAGCTCTTATACAGCCTGTTTGCTACCTGGGGATTTGTCAAGGATTTGTCATTAACCAAATTCAAAACATTGTTTACCGGAATGCTGCTCAATCCTTCGTACTTCAATAAAAACTGAGAAAGATAGGAAGACCAAGTAGAGCTTATATGGACCAAATAAAGGAGAAGGTGAA
Source organism: Apotomis betuletana (assembly GCA_932273695.1). Taxonomy (NCBI): domain Eukaryota; kingdom Metazoa; phylum Arthropoda; class Insecta; order Lepidoptera; family Tortricidae; genus Apotomis; species Apotomis betuletana. The sequence continues at coordinate 3,252,772 of OW026303.1, read as the reverse complement.
AGTCGTGTCGTACTGTACCAAACCCAGCACATCATCAAGCTGCTTCATAAAATATCTTCATTGGAATACTTGAGTAAACACTAAAAAGGTTATGGTTGAAATTCCATTCCTTGTCCTGCAGTACATAAATAGTATCTCTTATGAAAGGTCCTTGGATAATTTCCCGTGTTGACAACTCGATGTAAACATGTAATTTTTGTATATACATTCTTCGTATTCATTGCTTAATACTGAAATGTGAGTAAAGTATGGATTAGAATCTATCTGTTAAGGCGTCATTAATTGTATCACATAATCATATAAATATGTAACAAGATAGCATTTAGTTATTACTTGTAAAAGCAGAGATGTAAGAAATATAGGGGAACCAATGATTAGTTTTGCTTAGGTACAGAAGTTAGGTTATCCAATACAATTATCAAAAAATGTTTAGGCTGTGCCATAGAAAAGGGTTATAGTAATTACTTACCGGCCAGATCTCTTATTTGCAATTACTCAAACAAGGTTAGATATATTAAAATTCTGTTAAAATAACACAAGAAATTTCTTGCAGTCATCAATGTTTACATTCGAAACTTTTTAATATTCTATAATCTTTGGGTCAATCTGGAGTAGCCAGGGTTTAGCAATACATTGAGCAAAAATGATTGTCGTACTGACAAAATTAAGGAAAAATTCAATTATGTAAACAATTTTAATAGAGAGTACAAATAATGCTAATAATTATTGAATGATTGTGGTTGTTGAGAATAAGAAATATTTTTTAAAGTATGGAGGATTGATTATAAATATTGATGAAAAACATTGATCAATAACCATAGGCAAAGCAGAGATTAGCACCCATAAACAATATCTAAGATAGTCTATGGAGTACAGAATGTCGATGTTATAAAAGGTATCTCAAACATTTTATATCAATGGAAAATAGTAAAGATTAGATTTAGAATGTAATATTATTCATAAAATATACCCTGATTTAAGCTTTATTTATGGGTATAAGATTTATAATTTAAAGTTCTAGTCAATCAAATTGGAATATACAATCCAGCAGTTTTAAAATTGACTTGGTGATGTTTTGCTTACGTGGAACCAAATTCGCGCGGAAATCGAAAAATAGCCACGTAGATGGAATTATTAAAAAGTTAGGAAACGGGTATAAAAGCCCATACATTGGGATGGAGATTCATTCAGTCTTCAGCAACGAATAGTACAGGACCTCTCCAGGAACCCCGGGTAAGTCATCTAAGAGTTTAGGCCTGATCCAAGCGGTGTTAACGAAAGCTTAAACTCTACCTTTCTCTTCTATAGGGAATAAGCCTGATCCATGCGGTGTTAACGAAAGCTTATTCTCTTCTTTTCTCTACTGTTCTCTTCTAAGAGTTTAGGCCTGATCCATGCGGTGTTAACGAAAGCCTAAACTCTACCTTTCTCTTCTATAGGGAATAAGCCTGATCCATGCGGTGTTAATGAAAGCTTATTCTCTTCTTTTCTCTACTGTTCTCTTCTAAGAGTTTAGGCCTGATCCATGCGGTGTTAACGAAAGCCTAAACTCTACCTTTCTCTTCTATAGGGAATAAGCCTGATCCATGCGGTGTTAACGAAAGCTTATTCTCTTCTTTTCTCTACTATTCTCTTCTAATAAGTTTAAGCCTGATCCTTGCGGTGATAACGTAAGCTTAAATTTACTTTACTTTTTATTTACTTAAATATTTAGGAGGTAGAATCTTTAACCCAAATGGTGACAAAGACCAATTCTATCTTCTAAAAAGGCAAATTTAATTCTGTCGACTGGTAAACTTAACCTTGCAGATAGACGAACATGATTCTTGCAAAAGAAAATATGTTAGTCTGGACTTAAGTTTCCAAATCAATTAGAAGCCGGGAGATTAAAATTCCCATTGCCTTGTCATGCTTTGCGAACTGTTTATTATTGCATTATTTTCTATTGTACTGTGTTGTGCCTTTTATATGTGTTCAGTCTGTTAATTACTTTTGTTTTATGTGATCATATCAGGGCTGTGTGTTAATTCTGTGATTATTTCAAAGAATAAGATTGCTAGTGATAATATCTGTATTTAACGGTGAATTTCTATTATAATGTTCAGTCGTAGAGATATAATTGGATATGGATTGAAGTCACACATAAATATCTGTCTTTACCTTACTAAAGTACCATGTTCCTTGTGATTATTTCATAGTTTAAGGAAATTCAAACTGCTGTGACGTTATGTACTTTATTCTAGCCATATGACGGAGCAAAGTTACGTGCATAGATTGATTAAATTTAGACCGCTAATAGTTATGTCATTTAGTTTGATTATTAATATTTTAATATGTACATAACTTTCATCCGAAGTGGTCGAAGTAACCTTTTAGGACTATCTCAACCCTAACCGTGGGATAACTTAGATTATTTGAAATTCAACTTTCACCTGGCCGTAGCAGTAAGGACTACTGCGATAATGACACTCCAATAGCCACGCGCGGTAACTAAGTAGACTTTTGATTGGTATTAGGTCAGAAACTCTACGCTTCTTTTAATATTTAAACAACCAGAGATAGATTTCAGCTTGGGATTAATGCAATCAGGTTCATGGTGCCATCTCACAACTACTTCGTCAAAGCGCTGTTAACACAACCCCTGAATGCATTTAAACCCAAGTATCTACAACTGGATTAGAGTTAATCATCTTAGGACAGATGGTCCACGTGGAGTTTCTGCTAAACTTATGGGATCTGGCGGGTTCATGGGGATTTGCAGCAACATAATATTATTAAAAACAATTCCTTTGGGAGACTCTACGCTTCTGTTAATACTTAAATAACCAAAGGAAGACATCAGCTTGAGTTGGATGTGGTCGGGTTCCACAGTGCATTCTATCAAACTACTCTCCTTCGCCGCACGCGGTTAACACAAACCCCGATTACATTTAACTACAGGTCACTTCAACTGGTTTTGAACTAAATATAATCAGTCTTATGGACTTTGTGGAGTCTCTCGGGGTCTGGCAGGATCATAGGGATTTGCGGTGAAATAAAACTATTAAAACAACTCTTATGGAGACTATGCTTTTAATACTTAAATATCCATATGAAAGATTGACCTATGATCGATGAAACTGGGCCAAGACGCTTCCCCTAACTATAACATGTGAAGAGCGCCTTTTACACAGCAAGCGATCGCATGAGCGGTTTAGCTTTTAGGGGCCCAGTAGCATATACCATGGGATTTCAATTGGATCTTAACTTAACTTTCATGAGCCTTTTCGTTGCTTCATGGAGTCTCTTTAAGAGGTGAACTTTCTATCCTTGGCTTCTTAACGGCTTTGACGTGTTAATATGTATCAGGATAGGTAGAAGTATACTTTGTGATTAATGGTTATACGACGACAATATAATATACTAAAAGTATACTTAATATGCTCTAGTGAAATGTATTTCATGGGTGGAGATATGTTAAGCTAATTGTGTTGGCATAGGCAGAGCCTATAATGACAATTCATATTTGTAATAATTAATTTATAGATTCTAAGATTACTTATTTTGGTATATTGTTTCAACACTTAGAATGTAGTACAAATTTTATATCGAGAGAGATTGAATACTCATTACAGCAACAATTTGCACAAAACACAAATTTAACAAACATTTGCTTAATTGTTCTAAATATAATTTGTATTAAGGCAGACTGGGAGTTTTCTTTCGGCAGTTCTTTCTCCTCAGCAAGCCTTATAGTGAACTGCTGGTAAAGATTATTAAAATAAACTAATTAAAGCCCTTCTGGCACAATAATCATTACATTACAAATCAGGCCTGACTGGCAATAAATAAACGCATTAAATCTTAATATAAACATACAAAGATTCAATATATATTCCTTATTAACCTATTAGTTGTTTCATTGTAATCCTAATCCTCTACTTTAGAAGCCTACATCTTAAGCTAGCTAAGTGTTCCTATTCCATTAATAACCACTCAACTGTTTCAAGACCCTATCTGTGTAGTAGAATAAGTGCAGGGTTGGAGGATTTATTAGTTAATTACAGTCGATTGGTTGGTAATTGACGGGTGGATAACACTCATCTCAGGCTAATTATTTAGTTCACAAAGTATACTTCTACCTATCCTGATACATATTAACACGTCAAAGCCGTTAAGAAGCCAAGGATAGAAAGTTCACCTCTTAAAGAGACTCCATGAAGCAACGAAAAGGCTCATGAAAGTTAAGTTAAGATCCAATTGAAATCCCATGGTATATGCTACTGGGCCCCTAAAAGCTAAACCGCTCATGCGATCGCTTGCTGTGTAAGAGGCGCTCTTCACATGTTATAGTTAGGGGAAGCGTCTTGGCCCAGTTTCATCGATCATAGGTCAATCTTTCATATGGATATTTAAGTATTAAAAGCATAGTCTCCATAAGAGTTGTTTTAATAGTTTTATTTCACCGCAAATCCCTATGATCCTGCCAGACCCCGAGAGACTCCACAAAGTCCATAAGACTGATTATATTTAGTTCAAAACCAGTTGAAGTGACCTGAAGTTAAATGTAATCGGGGTTTGTGTTAACAGCGCGTGCGGCGAAGGAGAGTAGTTTGATAGAATGCACTGTGGAACCCGACCACATCCAACTCAAGCTGATGTCTTCCTTTGGTTATTTAAGTATTAACAGAAGCGTAGAGTCTCCCAAAGGAATTGTTTTTAATAATATTATGTTGCTGCAAATCCCCATGAACCCGCCAGATCCCATAAGTTTAGCAGAAACTCCACGTGGACCATCTGTCCTAAGATGATTAACTCTAATCCAGTTGTAGATACTTGGGTTTAAATGCATTCAGGGGTTGTGTTAACAGCGCTTTGACGAAGTAGTTGTGAGATGGCACCATGAACCTGATTGCATTAATCCCAAGCTGAAATCTATCTGGTTGTTTAAATATTAAAAGAAGCGTAGAGTTTCTGACCTAATACCAATCAAAAGTCTACTTAGTTACCGCGCGTGGCTATTGGAGTGTCATTATCGCAGTAGTCCTTACTGCTAAGGCCAGGTGAAAGTTGAATTTCAAATAATCTAAGTTATCCCACGGTTAGGGTTGAGATAGTCCTAAAAGGTTACTTCGACCACTTCGGATGAAAGTTATGTACATATTAAAATATTAATAATCAAACTAAATGACATAACTATTAGCGGTCTAAATTTAATCAATCTATGCACGTAACTTTGCTCCGTCATATGGCTAGAATAAAGTACATAACGTCACAGCAGTTTGAATTTCCTTAAACTATGAAATAATCACAAGGAACATGGTACTTTAGTAAGGTAAAGACAGATATTTATGTGTGACTTCAATCCATATCCAATTATATCTCTACGACTGAACATTATAATAGAAATTCACCGTTAAATACAGATATTATCACTAGCAATCTTATTCTTTGAAATAATCACAGAATTAACACACAGCCCTGATATGATCACATAAAACAAAAGTAATTAACAGACTGAACACATATAAAAGGCACAACACAGTACAATAGAAAATAATGCAATAATAAACAGTTCGCAAAGCATGACAAGGCAATGGGAATTTTAATCTCCCGGCTTCTAATTGATTTGGAAACTTAAGTCCAGACTAACATATTTTCTTTTGCAAGAATTATGTTCGTCTATCTGCAAGGTTTAGTTTACCAGTCGACAGAATTAAATTTGCCTTTTTAGAAGATAGAATTGGTCTTTGTCACCATTTGGGTTAAAGATTCTACCTCCTAAATATTTAAGTAAATAAAAAGTAAAGTAAATTTAAGCTTTCGTTATCACCGCAAGGATCAGGCTTAAACTTATTAGAAGAGAATAGTAGAGAAAAGAAGAGAATAAGCTTTCGTTAACACCGCATGGATCAGGCTTATTCCCTATAGAAGAGAAAGGTAGAGTTTAGGCTTTCGTTAACACCGCATGGATCAGGCCTAAACTCTTAGAAGAGAACAGTAGAGAAAAGAAGAGAATAAGCTTTCGTTAACACCGCATGGATCAGGCTTATTCCCTATAGAAGAGAAAGGTAGAGTTTAGGCTTTCGTTAACACCGCATGGATCAGGCCTAAACTCTTAGAAGAGAACAGTAGAGAAAAGAAGAGAATAAGCTTTCGTTAACACCGCATGGATCAGGCTTATTCCCTATAGAAGAGAAAGGTAGAGTTTAGGCTTTCGTTAACACCGCATGGATCAGGCCTAAACTCTTAGAAGAGAACAGTAGAGAAAAGAAGAGAATAAGCTTTCGTTAACACCGCATGGATCAGGCTTATTCCCTATAGAAGAGAAAGGTAGAGTTTAAGCTTTCGTTAACACCGCTTGGATCAGGCCTAAACTCTTAGATGACTTACCCGGGGTTCCTGGAGAGGTCCTGTACTATTCGTTGCTGAAGACTGAATGAATCTCCATCCCAATGTATGGGCTTTTATACCCGTTTCCTAACTTTTTAATAATTCCATCTACGTGGCTATTTTTCGATTTCCGCGCGAATTTGGTTCCACGTAAGCAAAACATCACCAAGTCAATTTTAAAACTGCTGGATTGTATATTCCAATTTGATTGACTAGAACTTTAAATTATAAATCTTATACCCATAAATAAAGCTTAAATCAGGGTATATTTTATGAATAATATTACATTCTAAATCTAATCTTTACTATTTTCCATTGATATAAAATGTTTGAGATACCTTTTATAACATCGACATTCTGTACTCCATAGACTATCTTAGATATTGTTTATGGGTGCTAATCTCTGCTTTGCCTATGGTTATTGATCAATGTTTTTCATCAATATTTATAATCAATCCTCCATACTTTAAAAAATATTTCTTATTCTCAACAACCACAATCATTCAATAATTATTAGCATTATTTGTACTCTCTATTAAAATTGTTTACATAATTGAATTTTTCCTTAATTTTGTCAGTACGACAATCATTTTTGCTCAATGTATTGCTAAACCCTGGCTACTCCAGATTGACCCAAAGATTATAGAATATTAAAAAGTTTCGAATGTAAACATTGATGACTGCAAGAAATTTCTTGTGTTATTTTAACAGAATTTTAATATATCTAACCTTGTTTGAGTAATTGCAAATAAGAGATCTGGCCGGTAAGTAATTACTATAACCCTTTTCTATGGCACAGCCTAAACATTTTTTGATAATTGTATTGGATAACCTAACTTCTGTACCTAAGCAAAACTAATCATTGGTTCCCCTATATTTCTTACATCTCTGCTTTTACAAGTAATAACTAAATGCTATCTTGTTACATATTTATATGATTATGTGATACAATTAATGACGCCTTAACAGATAGATTCTAATCCATACTTTACTCACATTTCAGTATTAAGCAATGAATACGAAGAATGTATATACAAAAATTACATGTTTACATCGAGTTGTCAACACGGGAAATTATCCAAGGACCTTTCATAAGAGATACTATTTATGTACTGCAGGACAAGGAATGGAATTTCAACCATAACCTTTTTAGTGTTTACTCAAGTATTCCAATGAAGATATTTTATGAAGCAGCTTGATGATGTGCTGGGTTTGGTACAGTACCGGTCTTTTAAGGAGAAGGCAAGAACGAGATGCATGAAAATTGCTCCACCGACAAGAGCTTAAATTAATGATGATGATGATTTTCAATACATTATATTCAAAAAGCTGAGGCTGATAGGGGTCAAGAACTAATATATGACTTAAAACAGATTAAAAATAAGATTAAGTTAGGCACCTCTGCAAAGGCTCTATTCCCTTCGTATGTTATGTCAAAAATTTGGCAATTAAGGGGTTCCCTACAGAAATCAGCCAATTTGATGATTTTTACATCGTATCTAGTTTGTGGATTATAGAGTTATAATGTCCTATTTAATATATATTGTTGTATGGTCTATGCTTAACACTTTGTAGTGCCCGAATTTTGATTTAACGACTGTGTATTTTATAAAAAAATATTCGGTGAAGGACCAAAAATACACTAATCTCGTTTCTACTTTTATCCCCGGTGTATATGTAGAAAATATCTTACATTTTATTGTTTTAAACCATAGTCCACAAAATTTGTTGTGAAGCTTTTTCTATTTTTCTCAATACTTTTCGAGAAAAACGCAAAAAACCGTTTCCACAACTTTTTCCCCGAAAAAATCGTAAACTTTGACGGCCTGTATCTCAAAGTCAGTGACATGTGAAAGGTACTTGATACGGTATTTTGTTGTGGAAAAACTATGTTATTATGATTAGCTATTTATAATATGGGAAAATCTATCACAACAGATCGAAGGTCATTGAGAGCGGGGAGCCCCTTAAATTGAAGCTCAATTATATATTTACATAGGCTTTAAATGCTTTGCGCTGATCAGTGCTTCGACATACCAAGGGTTAAAAAAGAATGGTGGTAAGTTGGCAAATGGGAGAGTGGCCCTCGGAGAAACCTGTGTCAACAACATACATTGTAGTGAACAACAGCCAACCTAGTGAACGCCTATAAGACTATCAGCGTATCATTGAAAATAGGATGTATGTATTAGTTTGTGTGATGTATGCAGCCTCTTTAGAGTGCTCCTATTGAAAAAACTTGATTGTCATCACTGTGAATAGTTTTGGCTTTATTATGCAAAAATTAATTGAAATTTGCGTAATATATAGTCCTGTTTCCTCTTCGTTTACATGTGCAAGTGCATCGTTGCCAGTAAAATAAATTAGTAGTACCACTAAAAATCCGCATTATGGCGTGGGTTGTACAACCCTCTGTTGGGCTAACTAGTAACAATCGAAACTAGCAAATCATTGAAGTCGATCGAAGGTTGGTCATCGAATTCTGGACAATAGCGTTTCCTCAAAACATCCCGAAAGAGCCTTCCTATGATGTGTCTTTCAGCACGTGGTCACCACTCAAGAATCTTCCTTCGGCCAGTTTAGTGTGACAGTTCTACGCGCTATTTTATGTGATTCTCTTTGCAGTTTCCATCGTTTATGACATGATCTCGCTACCAACTTAGTTTAGCCTTTGCTGTCTTAGGAAATTGAAACATATACCTTTTTCGCTCTCAAACGGGTACGCATTTCAGTTTTCTTTACTGTATATACAAATATATATATCAATTTACTTATGTAGTAAACTTTATTATATCTTTTATTTCATCGATATAGTTTTGGAATGGTGTAAATAATTAAAGAAGTCGGTTTAGAACGGTTTATTAAGAGTTCATTTATTGATTCAAACAGGTTTTACTATATTTTATTAATGTATTAGGTGAATAAAAAGGGAGCTGAAATTATCTACACTGAAGAAATAAAAGCCCAGTCCAGAAAATAGGATTTTAACTCCTCATAAAGTTTTCTATCCAACTCCTGTACGCGAAGACATTAGTGTAGAGATTAGGTACTGGCGAACCGCAGGCAGCATCCGACCGTTTGGCACTCATCAGACCGACCAAGAAGAAGCTCCCTTCGCGTTCGACCATGATCGGGCCACCAGAGTCGCCCTTGCAAGCAGCTTGGCCATTCTTGCCAGCCGCACAGAATTTGCCTTTAGTCAATCCCTCGAAGTGTCTCTTGCAGGTGCTCGGGGCTACAAGATGAACTTGGGTGTGCAGTTTGACAGACGAAGGCTCGCCACGTTCGGTTCGACCCCAGCCGGTGATGGTGAGGGTTGTGCCTGCGTTCTTGCCGTTGTTGATGTCGAAAGACGGGAGACAGATGGGACGGATGAAGTCTGTAACATACATACATTTTATTCTATCGATGAGTTGAGTTGTATGAGCTTCCCAATGAATAAGTTCCTACTGTAAATAATATCGTAATCTAGTCAAATGTTACGTAATCAAAAAATAATGACCAATTAATTGACGACGCGGTTGGCTCAGTTTGCAAGCACCTGCCTACTGAGCGGCGGTCCCGGGTTCGAATCCCGGCCAGGGCAAATATTTGTGTGTTGAACTCGAATATTTGTGCTTGGGTCATGGTTGTTCCTATGTATTTAAGTATATATTTATCTATATAAGTATGTATATCTTCGTCTAGTACCCATAACACAAGCCTTCTTGAGCTTAATTTGGGAGTAGATCGATTTGTGTGAGGTTGTCTGATATTTATTTATTTTAATTAATGAGGCAACGAAATCAATAATGTATACAATGAGATAATAACATTAAGTAAAAATCTACTGTTATTTTGTATATCAAAATTGTTGACATGTAGCTTGATGTTATCAATAAAGGATTTGTAGTTGTAAAGCAATTGCCTATTTAAGAAGTATATAAGCGTTTTCAGGCCTATATTGTATAATATGACTGCCCTGCCTAGTTGTTTTCTAGAGAAACTACTGCTTACTTAACTAAAAAAAATCAAGTTACTGCTTCTGCTATCGTAAACCAAATGTAAATTATAGTCATAAAAAATATGCATTTTTTCTCTTCATTAAAAATATTTTATTAAAAAAAAGTTTTTTGTACAAATGCGACGGGCATTGCTGGATTGCGGGGCAAGTTATACTGTTGGTACAAGATTTACGAGTCTCTTAGGCACATAATGCTATCTAAAGTTAGAGAACGCATCGAAAGGATACATGTATAAAGAGGTGGTATTTCAAGCATAAATAATGTCATTTGTAATTAACACAAATTATAACGGTTCTATCGCGATATTCCTTATTACCTTCATAATCTAACGTTTCGGCGGGGTTGTACACGCCGTGGTCTCAGATGTACTGTGTACATATAAATATGGCATATCGCGATAGACCCGTTATAATTTGTGTTAATTATGTCTATAAACTGTGAGAGTATAAAGTGTCAGATAAGTCATAGTCAGATTTAGGTTCGGGTTCTTCCTGCGGACATAAGCAAAATGAAGGATTCCAGGGCCTAATTTTTTGATTTCAAACTTGTATGAGAATAAATAATGTTCCCTCTTCTATTATCCCATGTTATATCAATATAACCTGAATTCATAGAAGCTCTTAATTTTTGACCACCGGAGGGAAAACGTTTGTTTTTTGAACTGACTTTGACCCAGATGTCATAGGAAACGTGGAATCAACGGCTTGCCTATTTGAAAGGTTTAATAGCTTACCGGTGCAAGGAGCAGATTCTTGCAGCCTCATCATCGCGATGTCGTTGTACAGCGTGCGGCGCTGGTAGCCATAATGGATTTGCAGCTTGTCCGGGTGCATGACGACGTTATTGATGCATTGCCGGCCGACGCAGTCCCTAGGGTAGCTCCTAGTGTTGTACTCGGCCAAGACGACGCTCACACTGAAAGTAATAATTTATTAATAATAATATAATAATCATAATTCTTTATTAACTTTCAGAGTTACACTTTTACAGGCAATATTAACATACGATTGGACGAAGATTTTGCTTGCCGCCTGCATAAACGGAGTAGATTTTTTTTATTTGTAATATAAAAGGAAGAAACCACTATGCTGCTGGAAGCTAGCTTTATACATTTATGACAATTGAGAAATGAACTGCAGTAGTACAGTACGTTTCTCAATTGCTTCAATACAGTGTATTGTGAGACGAAACAACAAAGGCCCCAAACTAGGCTATTGAAACTTAACTCACGTTGCGTTTGTAGACGTATGTCTCTGGCCATACTGATATTGAAACATCTGTTCCAGAAGTGCAGTCAAGATCTAAAATGCTTTCATTGTTTATATTTTGCATCAGCAATATAAATAAGAAACAAAATGTTTTATTCCTAGTTTCAATATTTGCAGAGAGCCAGTCGCTTGTTACATTAAAAGCTGAATATTTTGGAGATGAGAGCTTCGATCTTCATCAAACAAAGCTAAGAAACATCTCGACAAACCTGGCTTTAGACTAAAAAAATGCATAATATTTTCTTCGGTTTCCGCGACTGTCACACATTTAAATAAAACAATTTAAACGGATTATATCGCGTATATTAATTATTTGAGCCTCCCTGACGTTTCAGTACCTTTACAGATACCGTTGTCAAAGGTTGACTGAGAAAAACACAATTTTTCTCTGTCAAAGTTACATTTGTGCAAACTACCCATTTTGTAAATATTAATTTAAAATAAAGGTGTTCATACATGCCAGATGGGCCTAATGTGTAAAGACAGTTACACATGTGCCAGAAGGGCATTTATTATTTTATTTAAAATATCTACCAGCGGTTCACTAAAGGCTTACTGAGGAGAAAGAACCGCCAAAGAAAACTCCCAGATTGCCTTATTTATTATTATGAAATACTTTTAAACAAAAACTCTACATATACTACTTTTAACACTAATTTGTTTTACACCGTTTTATTTAAATTGTTTTATTTAAAAAAATGCATTTAAATTGTTTTCCCCTATGGGCGCTACGATGCCACAGACAGACACACAGATACACAGACACGTTTAAACTTATAAAACCCCTCTTTTTTCGTCGGATGTTAAAACATCCAATTAGACTATCTTATACATTCAATCATCATCATCATCCTCCTAGCCTTTGTCCCATTTTTTGAGAATGAATGGGCACTATTTTATACATTCAATATTATATTTTAATTTTCCTCAATTTTTCCCTAAAGTCTTACCTTCCTATACTTCAGTTTGAATTTATTTCGAAATGATCATATTGATTAATTTACTTACTCTTTGTAATATCTGATTTTAAAATCCAAGCAATGTGCTGCAGTGATTACATGTCGAGAGCTGATGAGAGACCCTCCACACCCGTACATCCCATACTTGGACCTTTCCTGGACTTTCACGTTCAAGTGTACCAGCCACGGGTACTGGGCAATACCTGTAGATCTGCCGGCTGGAAAGAGATTTTAATATTAGTATACCGATAAAGAAAAAACCGACCGATATATTTTCTGCAGTAGAAACAAATAATGTCATAACGTAACTACAACATTTGCAAAATAAACCAAGTAAAGAATAAACAAAAATAAGACGTTTTTATATGCTTTGCTACAATAAAGAACAAACGGTTCCCTTGCAATAAGTTTAACCTGGCAAAATAGTTACAATGAAATCAATCTACTTAATCTTACCTTGCAATGCATATCTTTTGCACAACAGGAAAAGTTAGTTTTCATTTAATATTTGAATTGTAACATTGTAATTTACTTACCTGAAATAAATTTGTTAGGTGCAATATCGGAAGCATTCTTGGCAGCTGAACGCTTCAGATGGTGTTCATTCCTGAGCGACCAACGGTTACCGCCGAAAATATTGCCGATGCCATTGCCCATATCCCAATCAGGGAATCCGTTGCCACCACCTTTACCCCCCGGTCCAAAGCCGTTGGCACGTCCTCTAGCCCCTGATCCAAAGCCGTTGCCACCACCTCTACCCCCTGGTCCAAAAATTAAATTATCTATTAAATATATAATACATTTTTAAAATTATCTGTTATTCTAACAAAATGATTAAAAAAGTTTTGTACCTGGTTTGGTTCCTCCGGCGCCAGCGTGTCTACCGCAGCAGCCTGATTTCGGATCTGGAAGGATTCCCTTCATCGCTGAGCATTTTCCATTGCTGAAGCCAACTTGTCCAAAGCCCGGCCTGTTACCTCCCTGCTGGTTCCAAAGGTTGCCAGCGAAACTCGAAACACCGATGTCTAGACATGCCACCAGAATAACGACTGTCAAGGGATATGTAAAATGACCCATCATGGATGGAATAGCTTTTCGCTACTACCCAATATTCCGATGAAGGCTAGTTATAGGACTTCTGCCAGAACTTGATATGAAATGCACCCAACACCGGATTACCGGGATATTTATAGTTTGGACGAGGAAAATCCTGCGTTTGTACTTTGATCGCACTTTCTACCAACGTAATGTTTTGAAGAATGACTGTTCTATAATATAAATAGTTAATATAAATTTGCCTAACCGAAAGTACTCCTAATACAGTCTATTAAAGAATTATTTCTCTACAAGCAGTTGTAATAATAATAAACAATAGAGGAATAATAAATATCCATATTATGTATATATTTATAAATCATAATAATAATATCCTTACTATTTCTTAGTTACTCTGTAGAATTTTTCCTTTTTAGGGTTCCGTAGCCAAATGGCAAAAAACGGAACCCTTATAGATTCGTCATGTCTGTCTGTCCGTCTGTCCGTCTGTCTGTCCGTCTGTCCGTCCGTATGTCACAGCCATTTTTTACCGAAACTATAAGAGCTATACTGATGAAACTTGGTAGGTAGATGTATTCTGTGAACCGCATTAAGATATTAATGCAAAAAAAAAAAATATTGGGGGCTCCCCATACTTAGAACTGAAACTCAAACATTTTTTTTTTCATCAAACACATACGTGTGGGGTATCTATGGATAGGTCTTCAAAAATGATATCGAGGTTTCTAAAATATTTTTTTTCTAAACCGAATAGTTTGCGTGACAGACGCTTCCAAAGTGGAAAAAAGTTGATCCCGCCCCCCTCTAACTTCTAAAATAAGAAAATGAAAAATCTAAAAAAAACATATGATGTACATTACTATAAAAACTACCAACGAGAACCCGGTTCGTCAACGCTCATGGGACGACGTAGGGGTAAAGCGGGTGTTTGATGCTCTCAGAGAAGAAGCCGTGGGTGTAGATAGAGCGAGACTCAACGCCGTGTCGAGGCCGGAATCTGGAGCATGGCTTCACGCACTTCCTTCACCTCATCTGGGTACCTTGCTCGACAACGACTCTTTGCGGGTGGCCGTGGCTTTCCGCTTGGGCTGCGATGTTTGTGAACCTCATGTATGCATCTGCGGCACCATGGTGGAGAGCAACGGTCACCACGCATTGAGTTGTTGTCGGTGTGCTGGGAGATTCTCTCGCCACTACGCCCTAAATGACATTGTCCGGAGAGCCCTAATTTCGGCAAATGTTCCTTGCGTGCTGGAGCCCTCAGGCCTTAGCCGGACGGATGGGAAAAGGCCGGATGGTATGACCTTGGTGCCTTGGCAGAAAGGTAAGTGCCTACTGTGGGACGCCACATGCGTCAGCACTTTTGCAGCTTCACACCTTGGTCATACCACCAGGTCAGCTGGCGCAGCAGCGGAAGTGGCGGCAAATAGGAAGCGTGAGAAATACTCCGCTCTCACCAATTACCTGTTTGTCCCACTCGCGGTGGAAACTACCGGTGTTTGGAGCTCCGATGCACTAAAGTTCCTGAGGGAAGTGGGGCGTCGGTTACGAGAGAGAGGCCATGACACCCGTTCCGAGTCGTTCTTGGTGCAGAGGCTGTCCAGTAGTTTTATTGTTTAATCTAATTTATTGTTATATTTGATTAAATGTTATTTCGGTACAAATTTAAGTACTTAAATTAAATACATTTTGAAATATCTTTTACCAACGAAAATTGTTTTGAACGAGATCTAGTACCTACGTAGTTTTTTTTTAATACCTAACTTTGCACCTAATTTATATGGGGCGCTATTCAAATTCAAATTCAAAATATTTATTTCAGACAATGTCCATAGAGTGTTAGTTACAAAGGTCTTACAATCTATGTTAGTATGCAAATAAATAACAAAACAAAGAATAAAAATAAAATAACTTACAAAATGTCATATACGATGCCTCGAGAGCCCATGTGTAAGGAGTTCCAGTGCCTCCACAGTGAGCAAGTAGGATTCTCCCAAACAAGTCTTACGAGGGTGTTGGAGCTGTCACGCACGCGACGCATGAGGGAAGCCGTTCGCTTGCGAATTATTGCCGTGAAACCGTCGACGCTCGCCTCAGCGAACATCCCAGACGCGCTACAAAAGCGTGACAGTCCGAATAGTGCCCTGAAACCGTTATGGTATTGGACGCGCAGAGCATTAAGCGTCTTTTTAGTGTAGTTCGTCCACAGACTGCACGTGTAAAAGGATTGGCAAAAAGCTTTGAAAAGAGTCTTCTTGACGTCCCCGTTACAGCGTGCGAACCTACGTGTCAACATGTTGCATCTTACTGCTAATGCTCTGCGCTCCCTCTCCATATCCACATCATCTTGAAGATTAT
Organism: Apotomis betuletana; assembly: GCA_932273695.1. NCBI lineage: Eukaryota > Metazoa > Arthropoda > Insecta > Lepidoptera > Tortricidae > Apotomis > Apotomis betuletana. The sequence continues at coordinate 3,236,755 of OW026303.1, read as the reverse complement.
CGGTGACCCAGTGCCCGAGATACTTAAATCGCGACACTCTGTTAAGAGGAACCCCGCACAGCTGTACGGCAGGAACTGATGTTAAGGCTTTATTGTTCCCTGCTTTAAATACTAGCAGTTCACTCTTATTCGTGTTATATCTCAGGCCATGAGTCACCGCATACTCCTCACAGATTCTCAACAACTTTACAAGAGCTATACATACCAGGTGCAAACTTAACTTAACCACTTAGGGATGGAAAGTGTTTGTACGGAACCCTCGGTGCGCGAGTCCGACTCGCACTTGGCCGGTTTTACTTAACTATGAATACATTATGTTTGTAAGGTTTAATTATTTATGACTATTTAGGTTATCAAACCTTACAAACATAATGTATTTTAGGTTATTATATGTCGTGAATACATATTTTGTGAAAAGCTGACATTATGCTGTATTGGTGATATTGACCATTTGACACTTTCAAGGAGATAAATAGTACAAAAAAAATAAAAATAAATTAAATTAAATATAAATCTCGCGCCTATCAGTAGCTCTTTTGCGATATGACTCGCCATTTTCAATTACATCTTAATCAAATTACAGTATGATCATTTCAATGATTGAGTTACTTCGAATAGAGAACATCGATAAGTAGCCAAGTATAATGGAGAGATCTCGGACATATATCAACGTCAAACATCGGACTATAGTCCCTGGGTGCTAATTCGAGTGTACTTCGAGATATCGGCAAAGTCTCAGGTATATCTAACTCCTTTAAATGTCATTAAAACGCGATGTTCGCTATTCGAGCCACTTAAAGCGACAGTTGACATTACTGCCCGGTTATGTTAAGTTTGCGACTGACGACTGTTGTCTGTCATATAACGTCGCATATTAAATGAGGCGCAAACTTAGCGAGACCGGGTTGGCGAAGTGGCGATAAGATATATAGCCACTTCTGAGATATAATCAGTTTAACGACCCGGTTGGCGCAGTGATAAACTGCCTACTGAGCCGGCGGTCCTGGGTTTGAATCCCGGCAATGGCAAATATTTATGCGACGAACACAAATATTTGTGTTTGGGTCATGGATGTTCTATGGATTTATTTATCTATGTAAGTATGTCACCTATGTAGTACCCTTAACACAAGCCTTCTGAGCTTAATTTGGGACTAGGTTGTTTTTTTTTTAAGTTGTTTGATATTTATTTATTTTCTAATATATGTTTTATTTTTAATAACTATGTGGAATTAAGAGGCCTTATTCCTTTTATTTATTTTTTCATATTATGACAAATTTAATATATTAATAATTTCAACCAACTTTTTGAAATAAATTATACTTTTCCGTTGGCTCTGAATAGTAACATAGCAACTCATGCTTTTATTGCGTATAGTCGAAAATAAATTGAAAAAAAAAAAAAAAACAGTTTTCTGCGTGAATTTTGTCAATTTCTGGTAGTTTTTAAAACACAAATTTTCAATGAAAAATTCAAACTGTAGGTTTCAAATGTATACCAATAAATCGAAATACCCCTGTTATTAATAGTAGGTAACATTAATAACTAATATGTTAAGAAACATGTTTGATCATAGAGATAAATCTCAAAAACAATTTAGCATTTTTGATCGGATGAGGAGCCTTAAGGCCCTGCGGGCCAGAGTTGGGCAAATTTCATTTTGAATGAGAATAAGAATGAACGGCCAGACATATAATTTATTCTAGAGCGCATCATTCTGAATGGCGTGAAATATTAAGAATACATCATTCTGATTACCGCTAACGCGTTGATTCAGTTAGTTTGTTAGAGGTCCATTCTCCATTTAAACGTTTTATTTGAATGGCGATTATCTTGATTAAGAGTGATTGTTATGTGCCATTACAAGGTCAGCAGCGGAGTGATTGGAAAGATTTGGAAAGATGGATAAGTATACGGTGCCATGGAAAGGTGGTCCTAGAAACGCCTTCAGAAGATAGTAAGGATCGTTTTTCCCTCGAAGAACTCGATCCTAAAAGATAAATCGACATTATAAAGTGCCTATAATATTTGAGTAGTTATTATTTCACCAAAATGATATAGGACCATCCTGGAGGGCCCTCTGTTAAAAAATCAAACATAAAAATAAGTTTCCATTTCGGTTTATAAAAGACGAAGATGTAAAAATCGTGCAGTCCAATTAAGAACTTCCTCTTTTTGAAGAAGGTTAAAAATATATTATACCTAGTCAAACAATTTTATTTCAAATAATCAATCACAGATTGATTTTATTGAATAACGATTAAATTAGTTTCACTCAATTTCTTCAGCTTTGATTTATTGTAAAACTCGCCATTTAAAATAACCTATAATATTCTATTCTACCTATTTATAAATGACGGTCATGGTCAGTTGATTCATTATTGCGGTACTTTGGTTTTTGACGGATAATTTGTTATTGAATGCCCAATTTTGGTTAATAAAATAAAGGAAACTCACATTAGTAACATTTTAATTAGAATTAATATTTCCACGCATTCTTCCGCGCGGACTTTCCAGTTTAAAATACATAATATGCTATTTTTGCGCTGCTCCCCACTAGGTAAATACGTATTTCTTATCTTATGGAGCTTTTTAGGGTTCCGTAGTCAACTAGGAACCCTTATAGTTTCGCCATGTCCGTCTGTCCGTCTGTCTGTCTGTCTGTCTGTCTGTCTGTCCGTCCACGGCTTAGCTCCGTAATCATTAGTACTAGAAAGCTGAAATTTCGTGTGAGTATGTGTATGTACCACGCCGACAAAACGGTACAATAAAAACTAAAAAAAATTTTTTTTTCGGGTGCCTCCCGTACACCTAAAGAGGGGGTGATTTTTTTTTTCGTTTCAACACTAGTGTGTGGGGTGTCGTTGAATGGGTCTTTTAAAAATAATAGGGGTATGTGAACTTTATTTTTTGATAAGGTCAGCAGTTTTGTAAATATTCGGTCCGAAAATAAAAAAAAATGTGTCCCCTCCCCTCTAACTTTTCAACCACGGGTCAAAATTTTTTGGAAAATTTCATGAAAATGAGACCTTATAAGTACTTTCAACGAAAACTATATTGAATAAAATCGGTCGAGCCGTTTTTGAGTTTTTGCAAAAATTAATAATTTTCTTTAAAATGACGTAAGTGCCGCTCGGCGTCCCTACACTTCGAACGTTACACATATTGGTTAAGTGCCATACTATATTAAAACATTTCGCTCAATCTGGCGCGTATAATCGATAACTTCCAAAAGGTAATAAGTAATTTCTGTTACTTTGGCGTTTACGACCTTTTTATAGAGCTTGAAATCTTTCTCGTAATTTAATATCTTTCTCGTAATTTTCGTCTATTGTGAAGATTGGGCAATTCTACGGAACCCTACGAGATGAGCGTGGCCCGACATGCTCTTGGCCGGTTTTTTTCGTATGTTTCTGTTCTAATAAATATTAACATCATCATCATCATCATCATCATCATTTCAGCCTATTGCAGTCCACTGCTGGACGTAAGCCTCCCCCAGGGTTCGCCACCAGGGTTTAATATTAACATGAGAATGAGAAATTATAGTCAGTAGGTACCTACTTATTTAGATGAACATAATTTTCTTTTCAGTACATTTCGTGTCTGTTCAGTAATTTGGGTATTAATATCCTTTTAGCTATCTTATCTTGGTTACCTACAATAATTTATTGTAATTACAAAGTAACGGGTGTTAATTAAAATTATAATGGTTTCTCGGAGACTTATAAAATAATTTTATAAATTTTAAACTTATAAAAGACTTATAATTATAATAGAAATATAAACGGGTTAAACTTTAAAAATTGCCAGGAACGGCCAGACATGTTTCGAACTAACCGTAACCGTTTTTATAATTATCAAAGATGTCTCACGATAGTTTCAATAACATTACCTACTTATAAAAGAGTTTATTAATGAGACGGTTTCATTTTTTTCCTCAGTTTGTATTGATTATTGAGTTTAATGACGAAAAATTTTATTTCATATTGGTTCTAATCATTGAAAAGACAAAATAAAGCGAAAAAATCTATATCGTTAAAATTTTATGATTTCTAGTTTTATTTAGTTATGAAAGATCCAATCCACTTTTTAGCTGTGAAATAGATGCTATGGAATAGAGTTAGACCACGCTAACTCTTTCAAACGAACTGTCAAACCAAACAACCTGACTCACTTTGTTTGGTTTGACAGTTCATTTGCTTGCAAGAGTTAGCCTGGTCTGACTCTAGTAGGTTAATCTGAATAGTCATGTAGGTTTCTAGTTCTCGGTTGACCGCCGCAGCGACTGATCGGTTCTCTTGATGATGAATCGCGAATCGATTCGAAACATTTCGAGCGATATTCAAATTCTACGATGTGAGTAAATCAGTTTGTGTTGAATAGTCATGTAAGTATAAATTTATAAAAAAATAACTAAATCGAACAAAAATTAATAAAATATTTACAAATACTTTAAAGAATATGTTTAAAATGAAAATTGATTATTTCTGTTAAAACGGGTTATAATAATTCCAAAAGTTGGGTTCCCCTATTAAAGTATATCGAAAAAAGGTAGGTAGTACCCTTGCGCTTCGCTTGTCTCGTCTTGGCGAGTGCACAACCGAGCCCCCAGATAAATACTTGTGTCAGGAGACCCCGCTCTTCCAAATAATGCACTTAAAACTTAACAAAAAAACATATCGATACCTTAGAGCACAAATCGTACTAATTTCGGAAAAAGTCGTTGTAATACATACGGTATTCGATGACAGCTCAAATCAGCTACCTTTATGAAATGTCAAAAACGATCTGTTAGTATGAAGCTTCAATGATGATACAGGCATGTGACGTCATAAAAACCGGTCAAGTGCGAGTCGGAATCGCGCACCGAGGGTTCCGTACAAACACTTTCTATCCTTAAGTGGTTTAGTTAAGTTTGAACCTGGTATGTATAGCGCTCCATACATATGAGGTGCAAAGTTAACGCAACCAATCCCGTTTGTTGTATGGGAGCCCCCCTTAAATATTTGTTTATTTTATTTTTAATATATGTTGTTATAGCGGCAATAGAAATACATCATCTGTGAACATTTCAACTGTCTAGCTATCACCGTTCTTGAGATACAGCCTGCTGACAGACGGACGGACGGACGGACAGTGAAGTCTCAGTAATAGGATCCCGTTTTTACCCTTTGGGTACGGAACCCTAAAAATCTGTAGTCAAAACACGTCTTCTTTTTAGTTTTTGTACAATTAAAAATAGTATAATGTCCAAGAGTTAGTGATAGTTTATTTGATTCCGCGTATTTTTTAATGTGTACTTAGAGTTCAATGCCACAATTTATATCCACTATAGTCAAACACCGTATTAGGATGTTAGTGCACAACTCTATAATTTATAGTAGCACATAGAGTTGAGCACTGTCGTCCTAATTGCAAATACTTTTTCCGAAAAGTAAGATTGTGCTTTAAGGTGTCGTTATATTAATCTCAAAACTATAATAGTTAGGTCTAATCAAACGTACATAAATTGTGATAAACCGTCATACTTTCTTGTAGTTTCTATTTTATTCTTACACTTTTCCTCATTTATATCTTAGAATACACTTTTAATATGCTTTCTTCGAGAACTACGTATAGTTAAAGATCATATTACTGTAATAGTTAAGTTCTTATCCTTTATGAAAAAATTACTGTCTGTTGAGTTGCTTTTGGCGTTTCTTCTCAACAGTAAAATATAAAAGTGCCCTTGTTGCAGAATAAAGTTCATTATTTCACTATATCATTATTATTTAAAATTTAGTTGACAATCACATTAATATTATAAAGCCGAAAGTTTGTGAGTGTGCGTTGTATGTGTGTTCGTTCTTCATGCTCAAACACCTGGAAGCATTTTGATTACCCGGTAATACTCTCAAGTATCGCTATTTGTGTAATCAGCTTAACTTTTACTTCGCGAAGCTACAGGGGAATTAACCGTGGGTTGCAGAGCTTTTAAGTGGCTTTGTTCATTAAATACTCTGTATACTTAAAATTTTCATTGAAATTATTATTAACGTTTTGGCATCTGTTTCTGTGTCAATGGATTAGAGTTTACGTTATAGTCTAAGATCCCGATATAGAACGACCTTCACCGAGATGTTTATTTGATGAAATGTATTTTATATTTAATTTAATATGTCAATAAATATATATTGCATATGGGTTGCCTAACACATTTTAGTCCAGGGTATGTTTAATTAATAATTAAAAAAAAATATTTTTAAACATTTCACCGGTTTGATTAATATTAGATAATTTCTATACCAATCGAAAGTATGAAGCCCATAGATTAGGTTGCCTATTCTTTTCCCGTCACAACTATCGGGTAGCCAGGTATAAACAGGTAAATCTATACCTAATAGCATTTTGCAACGGTCTGATTATTGAATTGAAATTAAATAAAATTAAGATTATTTTATTATGAATTTATCTAATAATCAAACCGGTAAAATGTTCAATTTTTTATTATTTTTATTTTTAACTAAACATACCTACCCTGGGCTAAATTTTGGTAGGCAACCCATATGCAACATATTTATTGACATATTAAATTAAATATAAAATACATTTCATCAAATAAACATCTCGGTGAAGGTCGTTCTATATCGGGATCCTCTACTATTAAAAGTATCCTTTCTCAGAAAGGATAAGGACAGTTAGGCGCACTGGCAGTAGGGATGACGATTGACGACTGATCTTAATTCTACAGCATACTGTAGTTATATGTATAAAATTTGCTCAATAAGTCATGAATGAAAAAAAAAATTTTTCTTTTATCCAAATGAAATTTTGAAATTGTTTTCTGATTCCTATAACAAAACAATAGGTACTTGTATGACATCCATAAACTTAAACTAATTAATTATTGACTTAATGCAAATATTGGTACCCATAACATATAATGACATTTATGAAGGGTACACGGAAAGAACATGACGTCTAGTCACCTTAAGAGGCCTTATTCCTTTGGAAAGCTGATTGTTTTAGATATATTGTTTTATTGATGTTACTACCTAGAACAGGGCCATTGGGATTTATTGGTATATATTAGAAACCTATAGTTTGAATTTTTCAGTAATAATTTTTGATTCTAAAACTACCCGAAATTGACAAAATTCACGCGGAAAAATTGTTTTTTCAACTTATTTTCGACTGCACGCAATGAAAGCATGAAATAGCTATGTCACTACCTAGAACTCGGGGAAAAGTATTATTCACTTCAAAAACTTGGTTGAAATTATCAATATATTCGCCATAATATGAAAAAAATACATTTTAAAAGGAATAGGGCCTCTTAACATCAGTCTTTTTGAGTTAACGCGATTTCAAAGTTTGGAACGATGTTATCCATATAATTTAAGTATACATGTTTTTTTAAGGTGATAAAAACTAGAAGTTACGTGAATATTAATTGTATCTGTAACTGAGTGGTTAGTCTATAGAATGCTCTAGATATGTTGAGATTAAAATGTAGTTTAAAATAAAAAGTGACTAGACATGTTCTTTCCGTGTGCCCTTCATATAATGATGTCTCGATTAGGTGGCCATTTGTATGGCGTAAGAATGTTGAACTTTGACGGTCATTTCTGACTTTTAGAGCAGTCTTAAGTGTAGTGTGAAGGTTGTGCTTCACTGGAGGTGGTTGGCCATCGACATAAAAATAAAGACGTTTTTATATTTAGAATAAGACGTATGACTTCAGTCATAAAAATAAAATGTATAGTTAGTCTAGTGACTAGCCTTCGGGCGAAACAGTTAATAAAAAAACGCACCTCCCATATTTTACCCAGCTCCCTGGAGCTTCTCTCTTGCGTTTACATGTGGCGGAGGTGCTAAATTTACATTTAGAGTCACGCGAGTATTGACGAGTTCCCCCGCTCCCAATTAATTTTGTCCACAGATTCTCGGGCATCAGTTTCAATTACGTACTGAGAGCATACGGTTTGCATAGGAGCCGAACAGGAGCGAAGCGCACCGTCTATACGCGCACGAAGCACAACGAAGAATAAGTGCACATTTGGCAATTGCGAATTGCCATCGGTGTGGTATTGTATGTATTGACGGCACTGCCGTAAAGGAGCTAGTTTGACAGACGGGTGAAGTTGACGAATCATTGAATCACCCATTATCATTTTTCATCCCATGCGATTATAATTTGTTTGTGCATCGTTTCGGACTCCACATAAAAATGGAGACGAGTACTTTTAATGGCTTATCTGACGTGGATGATTTTATTTTCCAATTCAAAATATTGGCGCAAGTCAAAAAATATGAACCTGCACAATCGCAAGCAGCGATCGCAGCGTATTTATCAGGACCAGCGTTACAATTTTATAAGGCGAATCACGCAACTTTCACATCATTCGAAGATGTTTTGACGAAATTAAAAAACGAATTCCCGTCGAGCCAAAATCATGTACAAGGATTTTATCATCGACGGCAAATAAATCGCAAGAATTCCCAGTAATTCGTTTCTATACGCTTGATGCACACGTTGTTGACATCAGACAAGCAACTGTCAGTGAAAATATGGAATTTTGCCAGTGAAAAACATTCAGTTTCTGTGTAATTAAGTGATGTAACAAATGTTCTTAAAGAGTGGAAGCAATCAATTTCAGCAAATGTCATTAGTTCCACAATATGTTGCTCGTTAAAATTTATTTGCTTATTATGTGCTGTGCCGGACCGAGTGCTCGTCGAGAAAATGCAACATCGGGATCAGCATGCCGGGTTGAAGAGGATCAGCCAGGCGCCGCTGGACACCGGGGACGCCATTCGAAACGCTACGCTTCTATCAGGCAATAATTATCCATAATTTGTAGAATGTGTATTTACTAGGATGTCAATAATATGTGTAATATTTGTATATTCTAGGGTGTAAATAATACAACTATTATCTTTCAGCAGTTTTTAATTTAGGCTGACTGTACATGGGTGCAATTATATTTGTTGTTTTACAAATATCATCTATGTAAATATAATTAAATTTCTTCAATTTTTAATTTCTTGCACTATAAATTTATTGCACTTTAAGTTTATTGCACTTACAATACATTTTCTTGTAATAATAATAACTTATAACTTTCACAGAATTCCGATAATTAATTATAACACTTTGATTTTCTTTTCAGAACTTTAATGTTTACACATGCTAATACGTTTTTCTTTTTCATGTAATTCGACACTGCAAGGGCCATGGCTGTCCCAGTTCCTTGGGATTTCAGCTGCTGGTGTGATTGAATGCCTCGCGCATTCATCCTCCAGGGGCGGCAGGATCATGAGGTCTTGGCCGTGCTGTCAAGGACTTCATGCAACCTGCATCGGGCCGATGTAGACTGAAGATTTTATTTTATTGCTGTATAAATAAATAATTTTATTAGTTAGGTGATAGGTAGGATTTTTAATAAAAATAACTTTCGTTTCGTGTTTTAATAATTAATTTTTCGACAGTGACATAACATTTGACATGTCAATATGACGTGTACTGCTATGGTCTATGGTCGTAAAATCAATTATGAGGTTATAATTTATTTTTATTTAGGATTAGTAAAAATATTTGGAATAAAGTAGAAATATTTACTCCAGATATTTATTTAGGTTAAAAGGTATTAGTTCGATGGTACAGATTTCTGGGGCATATTTAATATATATGCGCCAGGATTCTAATATAAAGCTAGTGGTAGACGGTTGTCACTATTTGTTAGTTCTGTATGGATGATTGAGACAAGTGTCATAGACAATGTGTCAGGCATCTAATATAAGGGCAGTGACATATCGTGGTACAATTGTTTGGAGCATGCGACGTGTGTCATATGTCATACTCCAGGCAGTTAAGGTGGGAACATTCGAGACGGTTTAATCGGGTAATTTATTTAAGCCGGTTTTACACCAGGCGATTAAATTGTTGAAGCCTATCATTTTAATATTGTGTCGAATGGTCTATGCTATTTAGTCAAATGTCATATGGGGGCTAGTCAAGTTGGTGCCTTGCCTTTTTAGCGGGGTTTTTGTCAAGGCGAAGCCAGTGTCAGACAACATGTCAGATAACGTAACATGCCATAGGCTAGTGTCTGCTCATGTCCTGACCCTGGTTATCTCTTAGCAAGAGACCATCTGGGTATAAATGTATGGGTATCCCTGCATAGGTAGGGACTTATTATGTGTTAGGCAGGAGTAGTTCTGTCTAGTGTCTCTGTATTAAGATGAATGTCCCTCGTCCACCCCGAGACGGCGGGAAATGTGAAGGTTGTGCTTCACTGGAGGTGGTTGGCCATCGACATAAAAATAAAGTCGTTTTTATATTTAGAATAAGACGTATGACTTCAGTCATAAAAATAAAATGTATAGTGAGTCTTAGACTAGCCTTCGGGCAATAAAAAGTTAATAGCAACGTACCTCTGCTCTTTTACTAGTCCATCTGACTGCACACCCTTACAGTAGTAAGTCCCAAATAGGCATTTGATCCCAAAAAAAATAATCGATTGGAATCCTCAAAAAAATGTTTGTTATGCCTATTGAGCATTAATCATTCTCTCTTCTCTGTTGTATTACCTATATCGAAACAGTTTTACAAGTTAAGCAGACTATATGTAAGGACAACATACTTATTTCTGATAAAAATCAGTATCCTAGGTGCTCTCTGTACCATCAGTTTTCTGATATGCACCCACTTCTAATATCTCTGTTTGGCCCTATGGTTGACTGGTAGAGAATGCCATTTGGCATTAAGTCCGCCATTTGTACTGACCCTTGTTTTGTGGAATAAAGTTTAAATAAATAAAATAAATAAACATCATATTTCTGACTTTATATTGTTACGAGCGTGGGGTTCGTATTTGATAGAAAAGCACAAATTAATCCACAAATGAAACACACACTTTATTACCAAAATCACGCACTTACAATTCACACGAATTGTACTTAAAATCCACTAATTAAAACACACACACTATTTCACAAATTATGCACTCACTATTTACACGAACTGTACTTAAGCGCACTAATCACTCAAGAGTCTTTCTCTCCGATTATCCTTGTACTAGCACTCGATCGCAGTTAAAATGTAACTAACTCGCGCCGGCCGTCGGCGCCTTATATATTCCGCGGAACCGCTCTGGACGCATTGTCCACACATATCGCGAATATTCTAGTAAGGTCCAGTGTGAGGGCCGAGAACATTCGAGGCCATATATGTCTCTCTCTAATGGTGCACTCTCTGTCAGTCCCTTCTCGAATGTTCCGAGTATAGCTATCTCTTTCTAGTAGTCCTATCTCTGTCACACCTACGGGATATTTCGCCATATAACGATTTGTGCTTCAGAGGCCCATAAAGGGTCCTGAAAACGCCTGAAAACGGGTTTTCAGGTTATGGCGTCATCTGATAGAGGGTGCCCTGAAACGGACTGAAAACATGTTTCAGGCGCCTGAAAACGACGGCAACTTGGGTGAAATTTCGATCTTTAGATATGTGATAGAGCAACTTCTGAAACGGCCTGAAATGACTTTTCAGCCTGCTGAAAACGCCTCTAAAGCACTGAAATTACCGTTCAAAGTTTTTGACCTAACCTACCGGCGTAACACTACCCCCTCCTAAGACATGCTCGTCCCGAGCATCATTATTTCCGTGGTATCTGGCCAGCCGGTCAACATGAACAATCTTGCTCGGACTACGAGGATTCCGCTGGATTCGATACGTGACGTCGTTTATTTTGGTGACTACCTTGTAAGGCCCTTCCCAATTCGGAGATAGTTTCGGGGACTTTCCTACTCGTCGCATAGGGTTATGTAGCCACACCAACGAACCTTCCTCAAAACCCACTTGATAAGACTTCCGGTCATATCGGGTTTTCATCTTTATGCTAGCGTGGAGCCCGCGCTCACGCATCAGTCTATGACCATGATTGTACTTGTTTCCGGAGTCAGACTTCGGAAACGATCCTGCGTTGCCTAATTTCCATACCCTCCCTTTCAATGGTGCTCCAACGTTGCATAACTTGAGTGTTTCTCTGCTACGGGTATGCGGGCCCTTGTCTGGTGCACACCTAGTGCATCTTCTGCACCAGTTTTCAACATCTTCTCGGTAGTTCATCCAATAGAAACGTTGTCGAATTATCATTAGGGTCCTCTTGACTCCAGGGTGTCCACCAGACGCTCCGTTGTGAAAACATCCTAAAACATCTCTCACTCTTTTCCTTGGGACAACGACTTGCAAATGAACATCCTTCCCATTTGCTGATTCCCACATCCTGCACATCACACCATTATGCATTACCAAGTTATCCCATTGTGCCCAGTAACTTTTTGTTACCGCACTCATCGGAGCCACATCACACCATCTTGGCTTAGGCACACCCTTACTAATCCAATGGAATATGGGTCCCACGTCAGGATCCTCTTGTTGCGCTTTCTGCATGATTTCATCACTCCACTCATCGCAGCCGGTAACAGTTCTTAACATTCGAATTCGAACACATTCCTTGTCATCTCGTCTTAAGCAATGTTCATCGTTATCCACACAAGGTCTTCGTGATACAGCGTCAGCATTTACCCGTTGTGGTACTGACCCCAAGGGGCCCATTTCCCTTACTATTGGAGCTGAATCCCTGTCCCTCCTATTCCTATCCGGACAACTTGACTGTATGTGTCCACGTTCTCCACATTGGTAACAACGTGGTCCGGATTCGCCGCGAGGAGCTACCGGCTTCCTAGTCAACACGCCTCGTCTATTCTTTCTCGGACAGCTTAACTGTATATGTCCACGTTCTCCACATTGATAACAACGTGGTCCAAATTCGCGCTGGGGAGATACCGACTTCCCAGTCGACATTCCTCGCCTATTCCTTTTCGGGCAGCCTGACTGTATGTGTCCACGTTCTCCACATTGGTAGCAACGTGGCCCGAATTCACGGCGGGGATCTATCGGTTTCTCAGCCGACACCTCTCGCACCCTGTGAAGCCTAAATGACTCGTGCCGTACCGCCTCTACTTCGAGAGCGTGGGCTACTGCATCTTTCAGGCTCCCATGGTGACCCAATCTCACGGCTGCCCTCACTTCCAGATCCCGGATCCCATCGATGAAGGCCTGCACCAGCATGATGTCCACGAACGATGCTGACGTGCGTTGATAGGCCTTCCTAACCAACTTCTCGATTTCCAGGGCCCACTGTTGTAAGGACTCGTTACGCCCTTGCGTCCTGTCCTTCAACTGGGCTCGGTATACGTGCTCCAGGTGACTGTCACCGTATCGGGCCTCCAAGGCTTCTAGAAGGCGGTCGTACGTCCGGTCGTTTCCCAGAGCTTCCAGTATGGTAAGGGCTTCGTCGCGCAGCGCCAACGTCAGTGCTGTCCTGGCTTGCTCTTTAGTCCAGCCATTAGCCTGGGAAACAGACTCAAACTGTAGCTTGTAGGCAGTCCATGATGAGCTACCATCAAAGGGGGGCACCTTAAATCTGCCGCCTCCAGCGACCGATGCGTCGGATACACAGGTGGTTGCACCACTAGCCACTTTAACTTCTAATTTCTGGAGGCGGTTCTTATAGGCTGCCTTCTTGACAGTTTCCACCTTTTCATCGACCTCATGGACTCGACTTTCCAATTTTATGTCCATGTCGGCTAGTTTTTCCTGCACCTCAAGCATTTCCTTCTTCCATTCGATCGTGGACTCGTGTACCTCACGGAGCATTCGAGCCTGTTCCTCTTGTTGTTGCTGAAGGATTCGAGACTGTTCCTCCTGTTGTTTCTTTTGTTCCCGAAGCTCGTTCTGGAGGATTCTGGACTGTTCCTTTTGTTCTCTCGCCTGCTCCTTTAGGAGGACGAAGATGGCGTTGAGGTCCACCCCTTGCGCAGCTGGAGAAGGTGATTCCGACGTACCAGGCGTCGAGTCTCCAGATCCAGATGTTTGGCTTCGCGTCGTCACTCCTTTCGGCTCGGTTTCTCGTGGCATTAACGGCATTTTCTATCCCACTTCTGACACCAAATGTTACGAGCGTGGGGTTCGTATTTGATAGAAAAGCACAAATTAATCCACAAATGAAACACACACTTTATTACCAAAATCACGCACTTACAATTCACACGAATTGTACTTAAAATCCACTAATTAAAACACACACTATTTCACAAATTATGCACTCACTATTTACACGAACTGTACTTAAGCGCACTAATCACTCAAGAGTCTTTCTCTCCGATTATCCTTGTACTAGCACTCGATCGCAGTTAAAATGTAACTAACTCGCGCCGGCCGTCGGCGCCTTATATATTCCGCGGAACCGCTCTGGACGCATTGTCCACACATATCGCGAATATTCTAGTAAGGTCCAGTGTGAGGGCCGAGAACATTCGAGGCCATATATGTCTCTCTCTAATGGTGCACTCTCTGTCAGTCCCTTCTCGAATGTTCCGAGTATAGCTATCTCTTTCTAGTAGTCCTATCTCTGTCACACCTACGGGATATTTCGCCATATAACGATTTGTGCTTCAGAGGCCCATAAGGGGTCCTGAAAACGCCTGAAAACGGGTTTTCAGGTTATGGCGTCATCTGATAGAGGGTGCCCTGAAACGTGTTTCAGGCGCCTGAAAACGACGGCAACTTGGGTGAAATTTCGATCTTTAGATATGTGATAGAGCAACTTCTGAAACGGCCTGAAATGACTTCAGCCTGCTGAAAACGCCTCTAAAGCACTGAAATTACCGTTCAAAGTTTTTGACCTAACCTACCGGCGTAACAATATATAATCATTGACGTAATAATACCTCAATGTATATAATATTATATTATTTACATTTTCCTTGTGAATAAGGAAAATAGCAAAATTCGTTCATGAAATAAAATTTTGCCCGAAGTCTTTGCTCATCATAATTTTCCTGTATGAATATATAATTTTTTTTTTTGTTTAAGAGCCACGGTGTTTTCGATATAGCAATCGCCCGAAATTCTTTCTCGCGTATTCCGCTTTCTTTTTTTGTAGAATTACCTCAACCTTCTTCTTCATTATGCTCAGTATTGACAAAATAAGAGTGAGAGTGACAGATGCTTCGTCACTTACTTATAATAATAGCAACCATCATAGGCCCGCAGAGCAATTTTGACTAAACCTTTCTCTGCGTCACTTGATTTTTCATTTTTTTTCCTTTAATAGGCGTATGGACAGAATAATTGAATAATTGAAGTTAAATTCTAGAGCGGTCTATGAATCCCTTCTTTAAAATAAAAAAACCCAAATCAAGTTCATCAATGTATTAGTTTATAATATAAATTAATTTATATCACATTTTAATCTTAATTTAATAACTTAATCTAAAAACTAAAACGATATTGTACGTACTCATTAGCATACCTAGGATAACTCGGGGCACGTTCTAGGGATAGGACATCGATAAAAAAGATATCGATATAATTAAATTAATATATGTGCTCAATGAACATTCTGGATTACTATAAAGAGGTTCGATGTCATATCTGATCTGATATCGAGCCTCTTAAATTAAGATAATTAAAGTATGAGGATCTCATTTCAATCAAAATGTCAATTTACGTATATTATGAAAATTATTTAAAAATAAACATAAATTAGTAGTTAAATTATAGTTTATTTTTTTATTTGAATATGTGGAGAAATAAAATAATATTTATTTATGTCGATGACATTTAGATGTTGACAGTAACATCGATATTTTTTTTGTCGATAAAATATTTTGCTACGTCACTTTCGTATAGGTGCCCCGAGTTATCCTAGGTATGCTCATTAGATTAAATCCTTTCTATTACAGTAAAATGTACTTGGCAATTTGTTAATGGGCTTAAGAAGAATCTTTAGGGCGGGGCACGACTTCAGGCGAGTAGCGGAGCGGTGAGCGGCGCCAAAGGGTGCGTTTCCACTGATGCGGACCGGAGCGGAGACGTGCGGAATCGACGAATCACAAAAGTAAAGCGGAGCCGAGAATCAGATTCACCTCAAGTGTTTCCGCAAGGCTCCGCTCCGATTCAGTGGACAGGCTCCCAAAAGGCGGGAGCCGAAGGTCCGCACGTGGTATCTCGCTCACTCCTATGACCGCCGCTCGCCGCTACGCTGGTCGTGCTCAGACGTGGCCGGGCCGTTAGGCTGCTCCTGCACTAGACCCAGGTAGCAAACCACCATTATAATTTTATAATGGCGATATAATATAAGATATGATCATTTATTACTCTAATTTAAGCTGCGTAAAGGCTGTATAAATGCTTATCATCCTGTGTGCTACTTGGGAGAGCTTCGGCAAGTGACGCTGTGATACTGATATTATTGATGACTTGTTTTCCTTACCACTTAGCTGAATAGCTTAGCTCTGAGTGGAAAAGCAGCGTTATACTGCAGATTCGTATTATTTAAGTAAATAAATCACTGTTATGCGTCATTATGATTAAGCTCCATTTCGTAAGTTAATAAACAACAATAGAATCATCCCCAGGTCCTCATGCAAAGTCCAGGTGCCCATAAGGTATTGGTATTAAAGTCAAAACAACCGTTCCGGCGGTCCAAAAATGTTCAACATATAACAAAACACATAGACATATTCGATTACTGTATTAAGCGGTTCACGTTAAATTGTCAGGAACGGCCTGACAGTGACGAAGTTACCGCGCCGCTGTACGGCTACCAGCCCTTAATAAAGCTCCGTACGAGGTCGAAACATGTCGGGACGTCCCTGACAATTTCACGTGAGTGTAAACAGCTTAATACAAAATTAAAACACATATAATTAAATATTCTCCTTTTATAAACTAAATCCTACATAATTATAATATCATGCTTGCATTAAGGTTAAACCGTCACATGTTTTTTATTTAGATATTGTCCAAGAAACTTACACCTAAGTATACCGGACAGCACAAAACTTTCAATGTATAATTGGTGATAAAAAGATATAAAAAAATATCAAGGAAACGAGATGTGTTTTCCTACTTGATTTATTAATATTAATTACCTATGTTGTTCTAAGTTTGATACTCTTCCTGCAGGTTGTAAAGACGAGGTTAATATCAATATTATCTTACTTTTTCATTGCTAAAAGGTTAAAAAAACGGTAAAGATGGATGAAATTTGACAGTGAATGGGATGATCTCATATTGATGTAATCAGGATTATAATGTGACCGATAGCACGTTGACTCCTAGAAACTTATTTCGTCGAATGTTCACGTCGCCCAAAAATCATTTCGCATCATTTTTATTCCTTTGTAGACATTTTTCATAATTCTTGCTAATACCATCCTATTGATTAGGTTAGGTTTCTTTTTTCAAATAGTTTACGGTTGCAAATAAAAAAATTGGGCAAGTGCGAGTCCGACTCGCGCATGAAGGGTTCCGTACCATAAAACAAGTTTGTTGTATAGGAGCCCCCCTTAAATATTTATTTTATTTCATTTTTGGTATTTGTTGTTATAGCGGCAATAGAAATACATCATCTGTGAAAATTTCAACTGTCTAGCTATCACCGTTCTTGAGATACAGCCTGGTGACAGACGGACGGACGGACGGACAGCGAAGTCTCGGTAAATAGAGTCCCGTTTTTACCCTTTGGGTACGGAACCCTAAAAATGATCTTTCGGCGCAATGAAACATTCGACAAAAAAAATATTCTAGGACTTTTCTACACATGAACTTCATATAAAAGATTTGTTAAAACCAACTCGTTAGTGATAAGGTTATTTGTTCTACCTATATGACCAAACTAGGACTTCTATATACGAACAACAACTAGTACAAATGTAGTAAGTAAAATATTATGTTTAGTGAACCCAGCAGCATTAAATGTTTCTTTCTGTACAAGGGAACAAACGGATAAGGACGGATTAGCTTTCCTGAAACAGCGACGTAAGATGCTTATACCAAGCAAGCTACAAGAAGCTTAATTCAATGTTTATACTGAGCTTACAATAAGTACGCCTAAAAACCTACTTAGCGTTTGATTTGAAGCCAGTCTTGGTTAGCCACTGGCTAAGTTTCGTCCATATGTGAAAACGTCAATGCCTCAGGCAAAACGTTTCCGTAGACACGCACCAAAAGCAGCTTCATCTTTCAGAAACCTCGTTCTAGACGTATTTATTCTAAGATACTCACTTATTTTTTTACCTATATTTAGATTTCATTTACGCCAACGAAAAAGCAAAAAATACAGTTAAGACTTCTTTCTTCTCCGCGTTAACGAACGTGTAGACGCACATTAATAATCTTTAAAACTAAAAACAATCACAACCTAACGTCTTTTAGAGTCATTGCGACTGTGACTGAACACGGTTATACATATGTCATAAACTATAATGATATAAAACAACTTATTATGTACTTATTATTACTATAAGAAACTGTGGGCCTATGATTGTGACGTTTATCACGCGATAAATAAATGACAGAGTCTGCGACTACGAAAGTGACGGATGAATTTTCATTCAAGTCGAATATTTGTGATTGGGTCATGGTTGTTCCCATGTATTTAAGTATATATTTATCTATATGAGTATGTATATCGTCGTCTAGTATACCCATAACATAAGCCTTCTTGAGCTTAATTTGGGACTAGATCGACTTGTGTGAGGTTTTCTGATATTTATTTATTTAAGTGACAAGATGTCAGGATGATCTCTAAGAATACCAAATGTTGTAGTGTGTTTGTCGTACGCCCCACGGCGGAGGTGTTTTAAATTTAAAATTTTGGGTTATTATCACGTCATAAACGCTGCCATAATCGGCGTTCTAGGGTTAGATCAGCGAGCAAAAAGTACAAGAAAATCTGGTTAATTCCACGACAGAGATTATGCACAATCAATAAAAAAAAGAACACGCAACAAAATCTGTACAATACGACATATTATTGTTATAATCGGGCAGTATTAAACGAGCAATTATTAAGGTCTTCTTCTTTACGTCACGCTAATCGTACCCAGAGGCCTATGATGGTTGCGTTTATCACGTGATAAATAAGTGATAAAACATCTGTCACTTACACTCACATTTTGTCAAAAAGTGACGGATGCTTTGTCACTTATTTATCGTGTGATAAAAGCAACAATTACTTACCCGCAGATTACTTTACAGTGTAAATAGCTCGAAATTTTAAAAGCGTTTTTTATTCATCACTAACCTTAACTAACTACAATCAAGAGAAAATAAAAGGGCATCATGCTGCAAAAAAAATCCACACCACGTGTACCCTTTACTTTAGATCTCGGTGTATACTTAATTAATAATTATGTCTTAACAGTAAAAACTCTTGATAAAATTCGCGAAAAAGTAAAATAGAGTATTAATAAAAATAATTTGTGAGTCAATATAGTTAAATAATTATAATTATAAATAGACTAACATACTTCATTCTTATTACTATTTCCGAAATATATGGTCATTTGTGGCATTACTAACTACCGCCTGTTATTACATTTGTAAACTCCTAATATTATCATTATCATACCTATACTTATTATGTTTTTCATTTGGACAGCAGTATTGTAATTTACACTTTGCGGCAATACGTAAAAAATTAAAGGTTCATATCAAAAATTTACTTTAATAACATATTATTATTTATATAACAAAACAATATTCGAAAAACTCAACTAAATAATAATTAATCGCTTTAATGGTTTATAATCACGAAACGTCTCGCAGCATTCTCCAAAAACCTTCACGTGAAATAATTATCTAGTCATGTCATAATATCCTATTATTTTAATGTCAGCTTGCACTTACGCGGCGCTACTTTTTAATCCACAGGCCTGTATGCCACGTTTATCACGTGTTGAGTATCTTACAAAGTATTCGTGACCCTCGCAAGTGACGTCTACATCTCGCGCTAATATACGACCATCACAAGCCTGGGATCTCTTCGTGAAACCTCAATTACAACGTCAAAGTGTCATTAATGCTCGGAACAACAGTCGCGTTCACTTCCATCATTTCCACTGCATCACTCGCTCCATACTTCGCGATCATATCGCTAATGCTCTTGTAAGAGCCTGCGAATAGAGCCACGAGGGACAGCAGAACAATGAAGATGTTCTTCCATAGGATCCAGTTAAACCTTCCCAGTCCTCGCTCCCAGTTGTGGACGGTGTCGACGACGGCAGGGATGAACAGGCCAAGACTTGAAAGGAAAATGGCTCCACAGAGGCTGATGAAGAGCTCCAGGTTCGGGAATGCTGCTGCTAGGGCAACTGGAATGAGAGAAAGCGTATTTGATATTCTTCTTTTTGATTCCTACGGATATGATGGGCATGTATCCCTTGAGGAGCAATTTAGCACTATTAACTAAAACCCACACTTAAACCAAGAAAAAGGGGTCAAAAGTCTTGGGCATTTCCCAGGGGACTACCCCATAGCCATAGTACCCTTCCCCTACACTGTTCGCGAAGTTGACTGAGATTGGGCAAATAATTATGATACTGTAGAGAGGCACTTCACTGGAGAAACTCATACTTCAGCCAACTTCGCCTCGAGCAATTTTGCAATACGGTATTTGATGACAGCTCAAATCAGCTACTCTTTATGAAATGTCAAAAACGATCTGTTAATATGAAGCTTCTATACAGGCATGTGACGTCATAAAAAGCGGTATTCAAAACACGTCTTCTTTTTAGTTATTGTACAATTAAAAATAGTATAACGTCCAAAAGCTTGTGTTAGTTTATTTGGTTCCGCGTATTTTTTATGTGTGTTTAGTGGTTTCAATGCCACAATTTATATTCACTATAGTCAAACACCGTATTATGTGGAGCAGAGGATACGATAGTCTCATATTCTATTATTATAGGTTTTTTTTTAATTTGACATACCTGAACCAACGACAGCAGCCGTCCTGATGGAAATCTGGGTGATGTTGTGGTATCTGACGGATATTTTATTGTGGATCGTTCTCCAGATCATCTCCATGGGCACGTACAGCTGAAGACTGTACGTGAAGAGGATAGCGAGAGCCATGAGGATCTTCGCACTCTGGGCCATGCTGAAATTAAATCAAACAGATTAGACTGGGCCCCAATTCCTTTGTTATCTCGGAGAGATCTCCGAAGTGGAAATATACCTGTAGGTATATTGCAACTTCGCCAACCAGGTAGCGTTAAGTTTGCGCCTCATATATGCGACGCAATAGTATTCAGGCACCAACTTAACTTGACCGAGTAACGTCAAATGTGACTTTATACAGCTCGAATCGCAAACATCGCGGTTTAATTACAGTTAAAGACGTACCTGATACATCGCTTATTTGCCAATATCTCAAAGTACACTCGAATCAGTCTTAATTCTAAGAAAGCATACCTATCGTCGACATTTTATTCATATGACAGTTTATTTTCTCAGAAAATTTGTAGAAAACGATTGTTGACGTACAAAGGGTAACCTTTGGTTCTCGTATACAACTTAAAGGTCGTGTCAAGAACTGATTGCTCGTGTCATTCAGTCGAAATGAAACTTACAGAGAAACTGTGGAATTAGATTCTAGTGTTAAAAGTGTTGAAAGCAAACTTACATTTCATCCTGCGGCAAATTCAATGTAATACTGCCCCTGACGTCGTCTCCATACTTCATGTAACCGAAGAAGCCGACGATGCCGTAGAGCGAGATGACGATAGTCATGGCGACGTTGAGGACGCCGGGACAGCCGAGGAACTGCTGGGGCTTCGCCATCTCGTTCTCCACTGGCATGACCACGCCGATGCCCTCCATCGCGAATATTACCGTACTGTAGAACAAATAAGAAGTTATTAAGAGGCCTTATTCCTTTTAAAATGTTGATGGTTTTAGACATTTTTCTCTATGATCAAACATGTTTCTGAACATATTATTGATGTTACTACCTAGAACAGAGCTATTGGGATTTATTGGTATATATTTAAAACCTACAATTTGAATTTTTCGTTGATTATTTTTGTTTCAAAAACTACTCAAAATTTACAAAATTCACGGGGGAAACTAGTTTTTTCAACTTATTTTTACGCAATGAAAGCATGAAATAGCTATGTTTATTACCTAGAAATTGGCCAAAAGTATTATTTACTTCAAAAAGTTGGTTGAAATTATCAATATATTTATAATAATATGAAAAAAAAAACATTAAAAGGAATAAGGCCTCTTAAACTAGTGCCTCTGTGGGTAGATCGCGCCAGTTTGTTTTAAAATTGCTGAAACTTGTCATTTAAGTCCCCATAACTTAAAAATTCAAGAAACTTAATCGCCAAAATAAATGTATATACTTATTGAACCAACTCGCAATGTTTCATGATAATCGGCTATGAAACAAAACAATTATTGTATGATAACCATGAACTTGCGTACTTTTTCACTGTAAAAATGGCAAATAACTTATTGTCTCCATTCAAATATTGGTACCCATAACATATATAATGACGTCACGATTAGGTGGCCATTTTCATGGAGCGTTTTTAGCGCTCCTTAGGAATGTTGAACTTTGACGGTCATTTCCGGCTTTTACAGCAGTCCAAGTGTAGTTAGTCCCATATTAACATTTGATCCCAGTAAAATAGAATCGATTGACCTCCTTAAAAACTTCATCATGCCTATTCGTTGTGAATAAGAGTGGCTACTCCCTATTCTTTCCTTGATCGGTAACAAGGCTAAACTCGAAATGTTTTAAACTTTGTGTCTCAAAACTCAAGCCATGGATCCAAACTTTCGTGAAGGTTTATATAACCTTATTCTAATTTATTGAAATGACTAATTACTTTACAACTAAAATGTATAATATGAAATGAAAGCGCCTAAAGTTTTAGTGCTGTTTGCGGACATCAATTTATCACTATTCCATTGTTATTTAGTAGATATTTGTTAGGCGCTAAGTTCCGACACTAACGTATTATTATCAGAAGAAATATATTATTTGGCTTCGTCTGGATTTTCTACTTTTGTAAATTACCAGATTTGAAGGAACGAAGACTGTTTTAGCCGTTTTTCATTACCTAATTAAGCAAATTACCTACCTACTCCTTGAGTGGTATAATGGAGGCGTGGTATTATTTAAAGACATGTATTTAACGCGGCAACAAATTAATCTGATTTAGGGATTTATAAAAAATTAAAGGGGGTAGCAAAAATAATAAGTTGGCGACTAATTGCGGAGACTAGTATAAAGTAAAAAGTAGCAGCTAAGTAATAAATTTTCGGCTTTGTTTCAATATAAACTAGCATCGAGTTATGGCGACTGAATTAACTAATTAAGCGGAAACATGACAGCGGATAAAAAGTTGAAAATGGCCTACTCTAATTGTTCAATGGAGATTGCATATAAAATAAATCAAGGTCATAAAAAAAATAAAAGGAGCGCTTTTTAGGGATATAAAAAAAAAAACAACCTAACCTAACCCGGCCGAGTCGGATCTTCTGCTAATATTAGTCGCCAAGTCATTATTTATAGTACTTACCTCGCTCATTTAAAGACTAAGTCATTATTAAAGATGACATTGATTTATTTAACTATCTTAATAGGAAAACCTAGTGGGCACTACACTATCGATGCATTTTCCTTTAGTTCCTTTTAAAGTTCCGGTGACCGTGACCCATCGGCTGTTGATATCTTGCAAGAGAAGTGTAGGTACATAATAAACAAGGGCCATGCCGTCACTTCTGCTACCACCACCCATTCTTTGCGATAGGCGATGGCCGTTCTCCACAATTACATAATAGCCACGACCACTCTGTAAAGAGTGTACCGAAGAACACGTGTCATCACCTTTTTCGGTACACTCTTTACAGAATGTTCCGTCTCGCCGAGACACGTGTCCACTAACAGGAATGTCTCCGCACGTTGGCGACGGCCGAGAACGTGACCAACCACTCCAGATCCTTTATGCGGCAGATTAAAACTAGAACAACCTAGGTAAGGGCTCAGTAGGTTTCCACAACTGTTATAAGAAACGTACCTAATAAACAAGGGCCATTGCGTCACATGGTTATGGTGAAGCAGATGACCAGCAGCACTTTGGCGATGCCCGAGAACGGCACCAGCCACTTCAGGTTCCGTATCTGACAGATCAGCACCAGGAGAACCGAGATGAAGGCGCAGTAGTCTACTGACAGCTCATACAAGAAACGTACCTAATAAACAAGGGCCATTGTGTCACACTGGCGACCATCACGCGTTCCTTAGGGTTCGGCAGCCCGTTGAAGATGTAATACATCGTGATGGCGAAGCAGATGACCAGCAGCACGTTGGCGATGGCCGAGAACGGCACCAGCCACTTCAGGTTCCGTATTTGACAGATCAGGACCAGGGGCACCAGGGTTAGTGCGCAGTAGGTCTCTACGGAGAGCTTGTAGTTGGGCATGTATTCGTCTAATACCTGAATGAAAGAGAAAAAAATAGTTAATGCACTTTATTATTTTTATTTTGTCATTTATATTTGATATGTACGAGTATGTTAGTTTGAAGGTACGAGTATTTATCTATATACGCGTATGGCCTGGCACTGCCTGAGAATAAATGATTTTAATTTGATTTGAGAAGAAAAATAAGAAAAAAGGTTATTTTGCCCGTGCTTCGCGAAAGCATAAAAATTAGCCTTCACGGAAAAAATCGTTCGTTTATT
This sequence comes from Apotomis betuletana, assembly GCA_932273695.1. Lineage (NCBI taxonomy): Eukaryota > Metazoa > Arthropoda > Insecta > Lepidoptera > Tortricidae > Apotomis > Apotomis betuletana. The sequence goes on along the minus strand of OW026303.1, from coordinate 3,212,158 downwards.
TAACTTTTGTTAATCAAGAGCAACATGACTGTCGGTAAACACATTGGAAGTCAAAAATGTCTCGTACAAGAAAAATAAAAAACACTGTTGTTTATCAAGCGCCTAGGTAAACCTAGGTAAGAAATTTGTAGCAAACGAAATAATTTATTCAGCAAAAAAAATAGTTTTTGTACTATATCGCCCGGCAGTTTGAGATAGCAACATTCCTTTAATTCAACTTAAAAAAATATATTTGATATCGAGTATAAAAAATATTTCTTTAAATAAATATTGTTCAATGTCCCACATTATAAAACAAAAAAGGAGTGTTGAATAATTTTAAGTCAAATAAGATTCAAGCTATACTTATTATGTATTTTTATCTCAATTTTAAATACTTACCAATTTATGTAGCAAAACTGTTCTATGATTTTTTTCCTGTCAGTTCTCTGTACCGATGTCCGAAACTCTATCAATCCGGTACAAGTGTAAAACCACATTATTTTATAATTATATAACAGTGAGATCGTTCCTCACTTGTATTATCTTGACGTACCTACACTGACAAAATAGCCATTGAATCCTACTGACATTTCAGTAGGTAAACCTAACTGTTGTTTCGGATGACCTAATAAAAGCTGCAGTAAACGCCTCAACCACTACACGAATGCACGAGGAAGGCGGTTATTAGAGAAGAATGATGACTTGCTGAAGGTTGCCACCAACAGGTTTCCTGCCTTTTAGCCGAATCATTTTAGCAGAATGTTTTATTTCGGAAATGTAATTTCGGAGAAAGATTTTTTCTCTGAAACCGAGAAATATTAATAAAGCATGAGGAATGGGAAAAAATTAATCATTCGACGAAAAATAATTCTGTGAAAACGCGGAACACCCTACCAACATCTGAAATGACCATGACCACTCTGTCAAGAGTGAAACGGATAAAGAAGAAGAGATACCTATTATTAAAACTGATAAACGTACTGTAAAAGTTAGCACTCAGTTCTGTAAAGTTGTTTTAGGTAATATTTTCATAACTCATTTTACTAACACAATCCTTCTGAAAACAAGTCTCGAAGCACGTCCATCTATTTGCAATACCTAGAGGTTGTTTTACTTAGACGAACAGGTTTCAGACGTAGACAAAGTTCCCAGGCAAGTTTACCGCAATGATTCTGATTTATGTTTGTGTTGTGGCCAGTTGGTTTGGTTAATTTATGCATTGTTTCAATTTAGTCTTGGAATGGATTAAAATAGCTAAAATCGGTTTGTTTTTTGGCAATGTCTGATAAACACAACGTTTGTTTTGGTATATATCTGTGCGGAATATCACCACTATTAGAATGATTTTGTGGTATTCTGTTCTGCCGCCATCCTTAGGAGCCGCAGAAGCACGGTATTTTTTTGTATTTAGATTTTCGTTATAATAAATTTTAGTTAGTCGTATTTTACTTTATTGTTGTAACCGAGCGACCGAAGTGAACGCAGGCAGGCCTTATTCCTCGACCGATCCTCAATTCCTCAGCCTATAGACGTCCACTGCTGGACAAAGTTCTCCACAACGATCAGTCTTGCGCCGCCTTCATCCAATTTCTGCCCGCGATCCTAACCAGGTCGTCGGTCCACCTTGTTAGGGGTTCTCCCACGCTGCGTCTTCCAGTCCGCGGTCGCCTTTCCGCATCGACTGCCATCGGTTCTACGAGCAATGTGCGCCCACTGCCAGTTAAGTTTGGCGACACTGTCTGAGCTATATCTACAACCTTGGTTCTCTTGCGTATCTCACATTTGGATTTGGATTCGATCCCGCAAGGAAACTCCGAGCATAGCTCGCTCCACTGCTCTTTGAGTAACTTAGAGCCTTCTTATAAGGTCCATTGTGAGCGACCACGTTTCAGTGCCGCATGTGATCACTTGTTTCTTACCTCTTTGAAATTTTCAGCAATGAAGACAATGTAGACACAGAGTGCAGCCAAATATGTCACCGTTAAAGCGTAATCCACGAACGTCCTGGAACAAATTAAACAACGTTACAAAATTACAAAGTTACATGAGAAATGTAGCTTTTATGTTTGCTGTTGGCTGTACTTTGTATGTGTCTTTGTAAATGATGTATCCTGGTCCTGGGTTCGAATCCCGGTAAGGGCAAATATTTGTGTGATGAACTCGAATATTTGTTTCCCGGTCATGGATGTTCTATGTATTTACAGTATACCTACATAAGTACATATTTATCAAAATAGGTATAGTGTGATAATTATCGTATCAGGCGTTACTTTGCAGTTAATATTATTGTTTTATTTTATTTATACAATTTTTATTTTACTCAAAATCAAAAATCTTTATTCCGTAAGTAGGCCACAAGGGCATTTTTACATGCAATCTGAATCTACCGGCATTTGACAAGAGGATACCGCAGTTGAGAAGAAAGCCGAAAGAAACTCAACAGTAAGTATTTTTTAAATTATCGGGCTACATTTATACGGTTAAATTTCCTTTGTACACATGTTGTAGACATGTTTTCTGTATAAAGCCTTATTTGCAAATAAACAGAAGCATGGTGCTAATAACAGACGGAAATGAAAATTTTGTGAACGCTTTTTCATGGCGAATACAAGGCTTTATTACATTTCACTCATGCAACAAACATACCTCGCTCCTAATAAAATTGCTTCATTTCCCGTCAACCTTTGACAAAAGTTTCATATAACGAGTATGGAGTGTAAAGGGACCTTCCCTTTATTTTTATTTACATGCTCCTTAGCATCACTCATAGGAGAATATTTGAAAAAGTTCCCAGCGGTAAGCAGTAGGTATATAATAGTTCCAATGCCATCCGCAATAGCGCTAAAGTAGCAAGAGAGTGTGAAAAAATTACGAGTTTTACACGGAGTGAACTGTGTCGAATTGAAAATTGTAATATTTTAGGCAACCAGAGTATTTACAGAAAAAACGCATAATTAAGTGTTATTAAAAATTTAAATAAAACAATTTAAACGGATTTTATCGCGTATATTACTTATTGATTTACTGTCATTAAGTACAAAAAGAAAGAAATTCGTCCACAGGGAATTAGACGTCAGACCGGAAGAAAAACCAATTTTAAATATACCTATAAGGAAAATCGTCCATTCTATTCCAAAATAGAAAGGTCCTCTGATAAAGCTGTCAAAATTGACATAGGCCAAAATACCCCTCTTTTTCGTCGTGCGTTAAAAATCAGAAGTGGCCCTAGTTTCGCATCAAATGTCGCGTTAAGTAAGCTTTAATAAAAAAATAAACGCCATCGTTAGCTACATTATGTAGCTAAATAAAAAACATCCGAAATAAAAGTAACAAATCGGCAAACAGTCACTGTTATTGTATGTAAGCGTAGAATAACCTCAGTCCCGTCTCTTGCAGTAAATTCGTTTTTATTTAAATCGCTGGCTAAATGCTCCCTTGATTAATGATGTTCAAGACACCTCTCAAACAATTACAAAGTTGAGTTGTCAGAGAGCCAACTCGAGAGAATACATTTATTTAATCCTATCTAATTAAATTGTTCTAATTTAACTTCATATTTGCGGCGTTCGCAGTGGAGACACTCGGACCTTGGAGTCTGGACGCCCACAGACTTTACACAAAAATAAAAAATAAACTGTCAGAATGTTCTTCGGACCACACAGCCGGCTCATTCCTCGGCCAAAGGATTAGCTTGGCTATTCAGCGGGGGAATGTAGCCGGCATCATGGGTAATTGGGTACCCTGCCGCAGGGCAGGGCCATGATCTGGGGGACATCGGTTTTAGTTAGTTAATTATATTTAGGTTAAATTGATTTCTGTTATGTTTTACTTGTTTTTCGTTACATAAATATATACAATTTTACAAATTGTTCTGTACAAAATTTATAATTAGGTACATAGAATAAAATACCAGGTTTTTTTTAACACGATATTTTTTTACATTTTTAAAGCGACTAATAAAAAGCAGTAAGCAGGACCCTAATCCATACTAATATTATAAATCCGAAAGTGTGTCTGTCTGTCTGTCTATCTGTTACCTCTTCACGTTTAAACCACTGAACCGACTTAGATAAAATTTGGTATGGAGATAGTTTGAGACCCGGGAAAGGACATAGGATACTTTTAATCCCGAATAAATTTAGTGTTCCCGTGGGATGAGCGGGTAACACCGCGGGGCACAGCTAGTTCCACATAGTTGTATGTATCTGATACCTCGGAGAGATCTCCGAAGTGACGATATACCTAGTATATACTTCGCCAAATCGATCCCGTTAAGTATACACCTCATATACATGCGACGCCATAGATATCAGGAGCCAACTTATCTTAACCGGGTTAATGCGGCGTTTTAATAAGATAAGATATTTATTGAATAATAACTTATTTTACAGTAATAATAACTATAGCCTATGATATTTTACTTGGCAAAAAAATTACATGCGCCTGAACTAGGATTCCCTGTGTTTCAGGCATAAAGAGGACTAACTAATTAACAATTTCTTAAATAAATAATCATAAACACCTTCAATGATAAATTACAGATCGGATACAATAATATTTAATTAGAATGAATACAAGAAAATCAACTTAGAACAATCAGTAACTTCTCTGTATCTTCGTATGACATATTTTGTAGTGCTTCCCGGAGTGTTTTCTTACATTTCGCGTAGCTGAGCGGATATATATCCAGCTTCGTATTAAGCCTACTGTACAGGAGAGGACCCAGCGAAACAAAAAATCTAAAACAGAAGTGACTCTTCGAATAGTTTTAGAGCAAACAATATCCTTGCGCCGTTTATTAGTATACTCAGTGCTATAAGGGATTGCAGCGTGCTGTTTTAGGACCGTGCTTAGTATAAATAGTTGCCGAACGGTTAGTACTTCACAAGACATGTCTTTACAATTTAACAATAGCACAATAGAGGAAGTAAACGAGTTTAGGTTGTTAGGTATAAAATTAGACTCTAGTATTAACTGGAAATCACACGTACAAAGTATTAAATCCAAATTAGCACGCTTTGTATACGCACTTAGTGTCTTGAAAATTAATACCAACTTAGAAACAGCGTTATCGGCATACTATGCGTACGCGCACGCATGGCTTAGATACGGTGTAGTACTGTGGGGTGCAAGCACCGATGCGCATCAAATATTCGTTATGCAAAAGAAATGTATCCGCATCCTGACCAACACTCGTATTCCACATAGCTGTCGCCCTCATTTTAAACAGCATAACATCTTAACCTTACCATGTATTTACATATTGGAGGCAGCGCTTTTCGTCAGAAACCACCCGCAGTTATTCGAATCGGCAGAAATCCGTAAACCAAATAGTAGACGTAAACATCAATTAAACCTACCTTCCACGAAACTCACTATCGTTAAAAATGGACCCTATTACCGATGTATATGTATCATGAATAAAATACCTGAATCCATAAAACTAGTAACTGACATGACCTTGTTTAAGAATAAATTGAAGAAATTGCTTATTGATAAATGTTACTATACAGTTGATGAATTTTTAAATGACAAAACACTTGTAGAAATTAAATAATATTTTGTATGTAAGTAGCGTAATTATAGTTTAAGAATAATTGCAAATTCACATATAAAATGACACGGCATGTATTGTAATTCATATTTAATTTAAGTTTAATTGTAATTAAGGACCTATATTGTGCGCCCTAACAGGGTATCATGTACCTACCTACTTTATTTTGTGACACCATAAATGATATATGAACATGATTGCAATAAATGATTATGATTATGATTATGATTATGATTATGACTTATAAAGAAGGTTAGTAGGGTAGAGGAAAGGACGGGAAGTGGAAACCTTTAGAATTGCTCTTTGAGCTCTTTCTAAGTTTAATAATGTAGTTTTGGCCAGGCCAATGTTAATGACAGTTACTTGGGATATATGAGACATCAGTTATTTAACGAGTTTTCCTTTTTTCTGGTCTATGCGCCAGAGTAGGGCTGTAAGAATTATGCAAGCAATTCTGTTCCGGCTATGGAATTTATAGGATGGACAGTGGAGATTCCTTGAAACCTCCAGAAGTCCTTGACCCCTACCCCTGACATAATAATATGTGAAAGTTTTTGTTGATGTGTAAATTTGATGTTTTTTAATTTAGCAAACCATTAAATTGGTGGCGTGTAAAAGGGAACTTATCCTACCATTTATAAATATTGTCTAATTTATAAAGCTAAAAACTTAGGCTACAGAATACCTTCAATTGAAGTTTATCCTGTTTTTGTTGATGTGTAAATTTGATGTTTTTTAATTCAGCAAACCATTAAATTGGTGGCGTGTAAAAGGGAACTTATCCTACCATTTATAAATATTGTCTAATTTATAAAGCTAAAAACTTAGGCTACAGAATACATTCAATTGAAGTTTATCCTTGAAAAAGACTATCTTCGACTATGGTAATTTTTTTATTTGGAATACTAAAATGACATTTCGTGGGTTTGTGTTTCTTCATTTGTTATAAGATATTATTTAATATATGTAAACATATTTCACGTTATTTTTCAATTAAAATCCAAAGATAAAGGTTACGAAAAAAAAATCCTTTAACAAAAAAATAACTGTCTCATTTACATCTTTGAATAATGGGATTTAATTCTCTTATGCAGTCTTATTCTAACTTTTTAGCAGAAAACTTTAGAGATTATTCAACGTCAAACGTACCTAGAAATGTAATCTATTAACGTCCGAAAAGAAATAACGTTCCAATTTAAACTACTTCAAAAGCAACCTTTCATTTTAATTGGCGTCGTTAAAATAAAACTTTTCCACTTTCACATGAGTCAACCTGTACGAAAAATTTAATAAAGATTTTTCGTCTAGTTTTTATAGGTACACCTGCAATTTTCTAGGGGACGTTTTATCTTAAAAGCACGTACGATTCTCAAATACGATTTGACAAGACTTCACTGAAAAAAAAATAGCTTAGCTAGTTTAACTGCTTGAGAAATAGCCATTTTATGATTAGTAGTAACCAAAATTATGCAATTCTTTCCAAAACTTATTTTGGTTACTAGTAACCCTCAGTATGTCAGTCCTCCGATTAATGTTTTATAACTTTTATACTGGATGTTGCCTGTAATAGGAGCAATAAATTAAAGCATACGTTCTAATAGTTCGGTAGAATCCATGTTTTAATTTATTGTTCCTATTACAGACAACACTCGGTATATTTATATATTTTTAATTAAGAGTTCATTTTAGATTTTACCCGTAATATCTGAAGCACTGTACGTAACTTTGTTGTCTTATCATGCCTTAATGGCTTGACGCTGTTGACAGATTTGAACAATTTTGATACTGCCAGTGACCTCCAGTTATACCTTCCTACTTGAGATGATAACTTTTACTTAAGAGGCCTTATTCCTTTTAAAATGCTAATTGCTTTTGAATTTTTTCTCTATGATCAAACATGTTTCTTAACATATTATTGATGCTACTACCTAGAACAGGGCTATTACGATTTATTGGTATATATTTGAAACCTACAGTTTGACTTTTTCATTGATAATTTTTGTTTCAAAAACTACTCGAAATTGTCAAAATTCACGCGGAAAATTAGTTTTTTCAACTTATTTTCGACTGCACGCAATAAAAGCATGAAATAGCTATGTTACTACCTACAACTTGGGGAAAAGTATTATTCACTTTAAAAAGTTGGTTGAAATTATCAACATATTTGTCATGATATGAAAAAAATATTTTTATAAAAGAATAAGGCCTCTTAACTACGGTAATCCAAAGAAAGGCTTATGTCTTTTTTCCCACGGAACCAGCACGAAGTCGTAAGCACCTAGTATTAATACAATCAAAAGGATACATACGTAACGAAGTTCGCCCATGGGCGTAATCTCTTGGGTCCGTACTGGAAGGCGGCACCGCACGTCTCTGCGAATCCCATGGAGGGCTTCTTAGCATCGATGCATACTTCTTGAGATGTCCGGACCTGAAATCATGGCACGTATCCTGAGATCATGTTAAGTACAGTATAGCCCGGTTACAATATCTGTGGACCTCGTTGGAATGTGAAGCCATCGACGCCAGGTCCACAGATATTGTAACCGGGTAGTACGACATAAAAGACCAGAACTTCCCGTCCCGTTTTTACCCTTTGGGTACGGAACCCTAAAAACCGGCCAAGCGCGAGTCGGGCTCACGCACCGAGGGTTCCGTACAGCTAAATAACTTTTTTGTTTTCTGTATTTTTTGTTATAGTGGAAACAGAAATACATAATCTGTAAAAAAATCATCTGCCTAGCTATCACGGTTCATGAGATTCAGCCTGGTGACGGTATCGAGCAAAAAACGGCAAAAAGTCACGTTTTGTTGTATGGGAGCCCCCTTAAATACTTATTTTATTCTGTTTTTTTAGTATTTTTTGTTATAGCATCAACAGAAATAGGTACATCATCTGTGAAAAATTTCAACTGTCTAGCTGTTACGGTACATGAGATACGGCCTGATGACAGACGGATAGCGGAAGCTTAGTAATAGGGCCCCGTTTTTACCCCTTGGGTACGGAACCTTAAAAAGTAGCAATACTGCAGTGTCGTCCCTCTTTAATCAATCTAAGAAAGCGGGACGACACTAGCTACTATTACTATTTTTTTATTTTTACAGTTTCTTGTCGGAATATAAAGTCAAAAACTACAGACAAGTGCTATGCTATGCTACGAAAAAGGCGTGTCGTCAAAAATAAGTATTAACAGTTTCAAACTTTTATAAATATTGACACACAGGTAAATTATGAAAGAAAAATGTAATGTGATCCACTGCAATGTAAACAGGACTCGAACCTGCGGACTAGGGATCGTGCGTGTAAACGTACATCCTAGGGTATGGCTAATGTGCATAAGCATTTTAAACACATATGACGCAGAGGACGCTCTAGTAGCGTAGAATTATGGAATCAAAGATTTGGTGTGATTGACGTAACGATGTGATCAGTTGGTAGAACACTACGCTGGAAAAATAGGGTCGCAGGTTCGAGTCCATTGCAGTGGACATTACATTTTTCTTTCATAATTTACCTTTGTGTCGATATTTATAAAGGAAAAAAATGTGGTATTTCCACATTAAAAGAGAATCGATAAAAGATTATAACTATTAAAAAAGTTTCAAACTTTATTAACTTGTTTGCCGGCTCCATATTAAAAAATCTTGGTCACTCACCAGTACGTAAACACAATGGGTGCAGATGAATCCGACGATGATGGTGCCGAGGGCCCCAGCAGCCAGTCCCGCATTTTTGAAGGCATTGGGCATAGCCAGGATACCAGAGCCCAGGGAAGACTTGAGTAGATGCACTAGGGAGCCAATAGTCCTGTTGAACAGAAGAATTTACAGATGAAGTGAGTTTTTGTTCTATTGGGAAAGTGCATCCATACAGTCGTAAAACTAATATCGTAGATCTAGTTTCCGATTACCTTAGTTGGCCAGAAATTTGTCACTTGCCATAATTTTCATTTGCCATAACCTTTTTAGGGTTCCGTAGTCAACTAGGAACCCTTATAGTTTCGCCATGTCCGTCTGTCCGTCTGTCCGTCCGCGGCTTAGCTCCGTGATCATTAGTACTAGAAAGCTGAAATTTGGTATGAGTATGTGCATGTATCACGCCGACAAAACGGTAAAATAAAATCTAAAAAAGAATGTTTTTTTCGGGTACCTCTCGAACACCTAAAGTGGGGGTGAATTTTTTTTTCCGTTTCAACACTAGTGTGTGGGGTGTCGTAGAATAGGTCTTTTAAAAATAATAGGGGTCTTCCAGCATTATTTTTTGATAAAGTCAGCAGTTTTGTAAATATTCGCTCCGAAAATAAAAAAAATAGCGTCCCCCCCTCCAACTTTTCAACCACGGGTCAAAAAATTATGGAAATATTCATGAAAATGAGGCCTTATAAGTACTTTCAATGAAAACTATATTGAACAAAATCGGTCCATCCGTTTTTGAGTTATCGCAAAATTTCATAATTTTCTTTAAAAGGACGTAAGTTGACTTCCAGAAGGTAATACGTAATTACAGTTACATCGGCGTTTACCACCTTTTTATAGAGCTTGAAATCTTCGTCGTAACTTAAACCTCAGGCTTAAAACCGCTGTTTTAAGCCCGTCTATTGTGAAGGATGAGCAACTACGGAACCCTACACTGAGCGTGGCCCGACATGCTCTTGGCCGGTTTTTTATTTCTATAACCGTAAACTCTTCTTTTAAATACCTATTATTCATGTAGGTAGGTTTGTTTTATACCTAACAATCCCGAAAAGTTTCAGCTTACATAGTTTTATCATTATCAGCCCACAGACGTCCACTGCTGGACAAAGGCCTCCTTCAAAGTTCTCCTCAACGATCGGTCTTGCGCCGCCCTCATCCAATTTCTGCCCGTGATCCTAACCATGCTGCGTCTTCTGGTCCGCGGTCACCACTTAAGAATCTTTCTGCCCCAACGAGTTAAATAAATTTATAGCAAACGAAGATTTATGGCATATAAAATTCGGGCGCGCGATAGAAAATCTCTAGAATAGTTCGTATTCGGTAAAACTAAAATTTGTTAACAATGTTTTATATGACGGACTCGGACGACGTAGCCTGACTGACGATCTGGTCAAGGTTACAGGAGGCCGTTGAAAGGCTGCTACCGGTCATTTTGGAGATCCTGGGTAGTGGTAGATCTCGGTTCGGTTGCTACTAGTAGCAACATGTCCTCTACCGAACTATAATTAATATGAAAATTTACTTATCCGTTTTGTTATGAAAATAATGTTCAAAGTTTGATATTCGAGTCGGTTTTAATTTTAATCGGTAATGAGATTGAACCACGGTCAATTGTATAAATAAGTACCAGAAGTCGTAACACATCCTCTTTTTAGTTTTTGTCCAATCAAAAATAGTAAATGTCCAAAAGTTAGTGGTAGTTAGTGGTGGTGGTTCCGTGTGTTTTTGAATGTATGTTTAGTGTTTTCAATGGCACAATTAATTTTCACTATGGACAAATACCGTATTGTATCGAATTAAATAAAGTGAGCCTTAAGGGCCGATACAGTCGGTTTGCAGTTCTGATGCAGTTGGTGTAACTGCATCAGAACTGCCCTGGAACTGCCACTTTGCAGATGAATTGCAGTTGAAACGCTGTCCGTCTGTTGCGGCCCTAAGGAACTTTAGAGATCGAAATTCGAGTTTTAAATCTTACTTTCGCTATTTAGTTAATTCTTCTATTTTATGAAGTGTCATGAACTTATTTGACCTGAGTAAGACGGTATTAAAAAGTATTTAATGATCACAATTTCCTTTCCAGTGTTAATGACCTCCAGGACTTCGTTTAAAAGCGTCCCTTTTAGTTAATTATAATTATTTGGGTTCTTTAATAACTTTTTAAATGTTTTCACATCGGTTCTTGAAAATAATTAATTTGATTAAAGCTAGCTCTGACAGTTATAATTTATTATAATTAGTAGGTAGTTTATTGTTTACTGCATAGCATACTTATTACTATTATATTGACATCAAATAGAGATACGAAAAAAAAATGAATGTCTTTTCAGCTGATGTCACGAAAAGCTTGCAATTTTCCGTAAAAATTACCGAAGAGTACCTAGGGCACTTTCCTATAATATTCAAATTCTTACTCAATTTATCAATGAACAGGCCATTTTTAATGCGCGACAAAAAAGACTGGGTGTTACAAGTTTAACATGTGTAGGTATCTGTGTACCTGTGTGTCTGTCTGTGGCATCATAGCTTCCAAAGTATTGTTGTATTCTGCTTAATTATTTCTACAGCTGACTGTATACAGCCTGCCTCTGAGTATGAAGCTTTAATAAAATATATAATTTAAATATTTTATTAGACCTCAAAGTTTAATCGTTAAGTCGTAAATTGCGATTATTCATTTGACATTTGACGTTTCTTAAAGATAAACATTTAATCAGTATGCTGTCAATTTAGCATTGAAAATAACATTCAACTTGTATGAAAATGTTTTAAAAAAGTTGCATGCGATGTTCAGTTTGGAGAGCGCAATCCCCAATCCAATTTAAAGCCCCATGGTCAGAGACACCCTGTATACTACATATGAGCATAGTTATGCAGAAAGCGACCAAACTCATTAATTAATTAAGACTTAAGTCACTTTGACAAAAAAGAATAAATGAATACTTACGAATTAGGATGCGAAACACTTCTGTGCTCAAAGGGGTTGTATGCCTTTTCATTGATGACCTCTTTGGAGCCCAAGCTTAAGGTGGATTGAAAGCCAGGGTTGCTGGCTAAGTCCGCCCTGAAATAAAAAAAAAACCATTAAGAATTGTTTACAGCAAAACAGTGAAACTCTCTTCCTACGCACACTTTCCCTGAAAAATATAACTTGGATATAGGAGTTTTCTAAACGGCTCTTTGACACCACTGGTGACCAAAGGGCTGGCCCGCTTCCTCACTCAGCGTCTTAGTATAGCAATACAGCCCATTTTTAGACATAAGTAGTTTAGTTTTAGATAGTCTATCTCTATATAAATGACATTTAAAAAAAAAAGACGGCAGGGCCGACCTGGAGTAGGATTGCCGCATCAAGATCAGCTTGGAAATCCATGCAAGAGGCATATGTCCAGCAGTGGACGCATATATGCTGAGAAGAAGTCTATATATATAGTACTTATTTTTACTATATACTACTATATCCATACTTCCATACTAATATTATAAATGCGAAAGTGTGTCTGTCTGTCTGTCTGTCTGTTACCTCTTCACGCTTAACCGAATTAGATGAAATTTGGAATGGAGATAGTTTGAGACCCGGGAAAGGACAGGATACTTTTCATCCCGAATTCCCAGTGTTCCCATGGGATGAGCGGGTTACACCGCGGGGCACAGCTAGTATTTACTATATATATATATATCTCTCTACTTCAGTAGACAGGCAGCCTAAAGAGGGCACGGGATCAAATAAAGTATCCAAACTAACTGTTTTGCTTCTTTTTCCTTTGAGTACGGTAAAGTAATAATTTGCTAGTGGTAACCTTTTGATCAACTCAATTGAAGATTGGCAGAGTTTAATGGACTCAGACTAGTTACACTAATGAAACGCTAATTTGACTTGTCTGAATTTACTCCGACAATATTTGATCGACATTTTTTTTTCGTTCTTTCGTACATCAAGCGAAAAAATGGAAGGGTTTTTCAGTGAAGAAGCCCATAGCTTTTTCAAACTCCCATATAAAAGTTCGTTTATTAAGGCACATAAATTTATTATGCCACGTCGACAAAATGTGAAGTAACTAATACACTTTACGTCACTCTAGGCCGTAAGTGGGATTTTCGGAGAAATTCTCACTTTAGACGAACTATACGGGCGGTAATTCGTAAAGCCTAGATCGCATATTTATTGCGACCTGCGATTTGTGACATTCACGAATTCACCGCCCTAGTTATGTAATGTACTATTACGTCACGATCTTGGGCCGTAAGTGGGCTTTTCTGCCCGCTACGCGAGGAAAAAGCTCACTTCCTGGCTAAGGCAAGACGTAAAACTTTACAGTCTTTAGACAGACCGCGGGCGGTAATTCGTAAAGCCCCAAGTCGCATAGCGATCTGGCACATTCACGAATTCACCGCCCTAGGTATATAATGTACTATTGTGCTATTGAGCTAAAACTAATTAATAAAGTACGTATACGTTTTTTTTTTATACGTAAGTACTTACGTTGAATTAAAATTATCCAAAATAATGGTAGATTTTTTCTCTTCTTTGCCCATTTTGTCGTGTTGTTAGTCTGAAACAAAAGATGGAAACAGTCAGTTTAAACATCATTTACATGTGACACTATTATTCGGTCGTTTGTATTATTATTATTATTTTGTGTATTGAAGTTATTTTTACCCTATCCGATCCTTTTCTTGGAAATAATAAACATTTATTAATATTCAGTTCAAATTTACTACTAAAATCTAAAACTTAAACATTCCTAGAAACAAATAACAAAAACCGGCCAAGAGCATGTCGGGCCACGCTCAGTGTAGGGTTCCGTAGTTGCTCATCCTTCACAATAAACTGCTGTTTTAAGCCCGAGTTTTACGTTAAGAAAGATTTTAAGCTCTATAAAAAGGTCGTAAACGCCCTAGAAACTGTAATCACTTATTACCTTCTGGAAGTCAACTTACGACCTTTTAAAGAAAAAATATGAAAGTTGGCGATATGTATGTATGTATGTAAACACTTTATTGCACATAAAACAATATTGACAAAAACTCAAAACAATACATGTGTACAAGGGCGAACTTATCCCTGTAAGGGATTTCTTCCAGTTAACCTTTGAGCAAATGAGACAGAAAACTAGACATTGAAGTGATAGACAAACGAACAAACTAAAACGTGCAAATATACTAAATGTAAATATAACCTTAAGATAAATAAATATACATATAATTACAAACGTATACCTATTGTATTAAACATAAACTAATAAATATAAATAATATAATAATAATAAATATTCAGTCTTATTAGCATTGAACTATAATATTAATAGACGAGATCAAGGATTGAAAAGCCATAACTTTTTCAAACTTTCCTTAAATGATGCCACGGATTGTGATTGCCTCACTGACACCGGTAACGAGTTCCACAACTTCACGGAGTGAACGATATATCAAAAACGGCTCAACCGAATTTGTTCCATATAGTTTTCGTTGAAAGTACTTATAAGGCCTCATTAACATGAATTTTTCCGGTTTTTTTTGACCCGTGGTTGTTAAGTTAGAGGGGGTTTTTTTTTTGTTTTTGGAGCGAATATTTACAAAACTGCTGACTTTATCAAAAAATAATGTTAAAAGATCCCTATTATTTTTACAAGACCTATTCAACGACACCCCACACACCAGTGTTGAAAAGAAAAAAAAAATCACCCCCACTTTAGGTGTTCGAGAGGTACCTACCCGAAATTTTTTTTTTTTTTTATTTAATTTTACCGTTCTGTCGGCGTTATACATACACATACTCATACCAAATTTCAGCTTTCTACTACTAATGATCACGGAGCTAAGCCGCGGACGGACGGACGGACGGACGGACAGACGGACAGACGGACAGACGGACAGACGGACATGGCGAAACTATAAAGGTTCCTAGTTGACTACGGAACCCTAAAAAGAGAGCTAGGCTAAAAACCGTCCCGCGTCCACTACTTTTCTTTGCTTTTTAGAAATAGGTTTCAAATTGTCAGAGTAAAATATATCGTTTGAGCCGAGGTGCATCTCTGAGCGTTTTAACCGCGCCATTGTGGGTTCATTTTCGGATTCACGTTCCCACATTATTGCCACAATGGAAGAACAAGACTACAACTGTAATAAAACTAGAACAGGACTCCAGAGAGTCTTTCGGATTCATAAGATAATCAAAACTTTTGTCTGGTTGTGATAAGAATGACAAAAACTTCGTAGAACGCTGAAGATTTGCCCGCTTTGTAGTGTAATAGTAGAGGCTACCCATAGAATTATCGAGAATTTAATGAAAACGTATGCAATACAATATAATCGCTCCTTTAACTTTGTGGCTGTTTTTGTTTTATTTATTACCTTACAATATATTTATTTATTATGTCTAAGTGTTTATGTAAGTATATCTGTATATTTTTATTTATGTATGTTTATTACCTTTGTCTTTTATGGTAGTCGTTCATTTAGTCCTTTTATTATTATGCACCACCTACTAATTACAAACATTAATTTTTAAACTACTCCGCTACCTAAAGGTTGTCTGGAAGAGATCGCTATTTAGCGATAAGACCGCCTGTTGTTTACCTCTGCCTGTTATTTGAATGTAGCTCATGTTGTGTTGTATATTCCTTGATGTTGGAGGTGTGCAATAAAGAGTTTGTATTTGTATAAATTGCGATTATTCTTAAATTTTCAGATTATTTCTAATACTCAACGAGTCGAAAACAAAATAACATCGTGAATTCATTCGTATTATATTTAAGGCACTTTAATTATAATAATGTTGCCTGAGACTATAGAAATAAAAAAATATACCATGTAAGTGGTAAGTAATGATCTTCGCACTCGAAAACATACCGAAACGTGACAGGTATCTACTTATCAGTTATCGTCGGGCACTTGTTATTATATCGTTGTTATTATTCTCGTAGGTAGACGAAAGTAAAAGAGTGGCTGAAAAAATACTGTAAGTAAACCTACTTTATTATTACAGGATCTAGATCCCTATGTTTGCTTACCAAGGAAAAGTACTATTGATTTTTTAGTAGGAAAAATATAGAGATAGAAATGTACAAAAACCGAGTAGGTACAATTTCGTCGAAAACTTCCTTTTTTACATTGAAAAAAGAAATCCAAATGGATTAGTGCAGATAGATTTGTAAACAGTAAGTGCTTGTGTTCTACCGTAGAGGCATGTAAATAATTAGTGTATGCTGAATTTTAGCCCTGCTTATTGTATGGATACTATTGAATTTACAGAATCAAAAGTCAGAAACCATAAGAGATATGGCAATCTGCTCTTATGAGGCATGGCGTCGATTTTATATTGAATAAAAATGGCATTCAATTATTTATTTTTTCAGCTCTCATATATAAGCTGGGTTCACCTGGTTAACATTCAGTAAGTCGTATGACGTATTTACAGATTTTAACCGGATTTGACACCCGGTTTCGATAAGTAAAAAAAAATGTCATTATTCATTGAGACTTCGGTTTTGTCCCTACTGACTACTGACCCATTTCAATTTATCACACTATTATATAAATTCAATTGATTGTTTTTTATTGATCCAATGTTTTGTAATGCGATACGATAAATAAATAAATAATTAAAAAAATATTTGCTATGCCCTCATTTTCTAAGAATTGCCAAACTCCTGTAACTCTGATTTCCAACAATAGTTATGCGCATTGCGGTATTTTTAGTTACCACAAAATAAGCTTAACAAGTGCGGTCGCGTTTGAGTTTTGCCAAATTGCTGTAACTTCCAATACGAGTTTGGCGTAACCACACTAATGAACCTGTCGCGAGAGAAACGTGCTCGAGACACAAATAATAAATGAAGTACTTACTCTTACGTGCTTTGTATTCTGGATTTTGGATTCTTTAAAATAAACTAAAATCAAAATTTAAAAACCCCCGACCCAACAGCTAAGAATCATCTCGACAGATAAGGCTTTCGATTACAAAAACCCGCATTCAAATGGGACCATCCATTTGGGAGCTACGATGCCACAGACAGACACACACATACACAAATACACATTTGTATCTGTGTATCTGCACAAAACAAAAAAAAAACAGTATACTTTTGCGAAAAAAACTATGTTAAAGTTACAAAAAACATCATATTGTTGTCTATAACTTTAACATAGTTTTTCTCGAAATGGCCATTTCAAAGATACCGTACAAGCCCGTAACTTCGCCTGGGATACCTAACATCGCCTATTTTATAAAAGTTGATATTCCCGTCTAGTTTTTAAACTATAACTCCAAACTAAAACTATTAAATAGAAAGTGCTTTTTATGCATGGCGGTATTCTTGCATCAACTGTAGCTAATTTAAATCGTATCTTACGTGAGATTGCTTTAATAGGGCAGTGCACAGCTGTACTTATCGTAATGAGAGTCTTGACAGATGAGCTAATGTCCTTCACACCTTTTGAACGAAAGGTGTCATGTTCCGGCGTTTCCGCTGTCGGCTACCTGACACCACGAACTTGCGTAACACATTGTAGTTAAAAATGTAACCTAGTTGTTTAGGACTGCAGGGATATAAACCTGCTGATGATATGCTGTGTCTAAGTAGAGTAGGTATGTACCTACTATTTCCATTTTAAATGTGTCCCTTTAGCTGACCGATTTTGTTGTAATTATATGTAACATCAGCATCAAACAAAGATGACAATGTTACTACTGGCATTACGTCAAATTGCATACTCAATTTGTCAGCTACTTATTTCTGACGCTGGCTGTACTTTAATCTAAAAGGTGTTTGTGAACTGGCTTAAAGAAATTGAGTCATCAGATGTGTAGACTGTCAAAATAACATAAGCACGTTACGGCTATTTTAAATGTTATATTTTTTTAGCATTTCTCATATTAGTTCGTTACGTTAATACCTGAATCCCACCTCGTGGCACAAAACAGATAGGTGCAAAAGTAAATCTACATACAGGCGCGCTTGAGCAAACGCACACATAGACATTGCTCACGGACACGATATCTCGGACCAGTTCAGACCAGTGCGAGTGCGAGTGCCATCCACTTGACGTGTGACAATGGGGGAGACCTATTGTTCAGCAGTGGAAGTCTGTGACTGATAGATATATAGAAAATGTTAAATGTAATATTTGCGAATGTGTAGGTTCTCATTTGTGTTTGGGAATGTGTAGTATTGTCAGTAAATAATAGGTATAATCCTTAATGCGATGGATGTAGTGAAAATGAGATGAACAGATTCACAAGTCAATTTACTATCCTCATCACGTAACTTTGCGTGCCTGAAGTTTAGACAGAATAATGTATTTCTCCATCTTAGGTTAAAGGTTACAAGTTGGTTTCACTATTAATTCAGTAAGATTAGCTGAAAATTTGGCAAAATGAAAGGACAACTTTTATCTATCAGGATATGTAGGTTATAGAGCCAAGTTTAATTTTATCTACTCTCCCCCCCTCTCAGGGGTGAGCGTCACCCCCCCCCGCGCCCTCGAATGTGTCCCGGAGCGCGGTATTTTCCACTTTAGAAGAAAACCGTGTACGATACATACAAAGTGTATAAGAACGAAATAATCCTGAATAAATTTACTATAAACCTTACATACAAAAGCGATAGCACTTATACAATCAGCGCAATCTGTTACCAAATACTAACGTTTTTAATTATTGATCTTTTTTTTCTGCTAAAAGGTTAGTTATCTCAAAAACTGCACACTTCTCGCCCAAAATATGTATGACAAAAGTAAAGAATGGACAATGTTCTTTCTAAAAATGTGTAATTTATTTCTGTTTTAATTTACCGTTGCAATGCTATTTTTAAAATTTAAGTCATTTGGCCATTATGCGAAATATAAATATTCGTACTAGTTAAACGGTGTTACTTGCAATACCATAGACTTCTTATATGTTTTCTGTAATCTACAAAATATTGAACTATATCCTGTTTTTTTTTTTTAGACTTACTATTTAAGGAAATAACCCCACACACCCCGTGGGGAAATCGTCAAGTTTTGCTCGTTTTCGTAAATAACTTCAAAACCGTTCAATATTGAATTATTAAATATATATATTTGAGATATTCATAATGTACTCTTTCATTTGATATGTCACACGATATACTTTGCTATTTTTTTTTCTAATTTACCCCTCAAATCTGGCCCCCACGTTTCAAATTACTTGATTTACTTTACGTTACGTTACATTTCCATATTTGGGTCATCAATTTATATACGTGTACTAAATTTCAACTCAATCGGTCCAGTAGCTTCGGAGAAAATTCGCTATGATTATAGTAGGATCCCTCGTGTGTCTGTGTCAGTCCGTCCGTCGGTCATAGCCAATTTGCTCCGAAACTACTGGACCGATTGAGTTGAAATTTTGTACACGTATGTAAATTATAATAACTTCTGACCTGAAACGCATTTCGGATTGGGCCTCTGAAAATTGTCTGGTACTAAATCCCATAAAATCAAAGTACATGGTTCTTGGATCTCTGAGCCAGACAAATAAAATAATAGCCAATGATCCCATTATTGAAATGAATAACGTGAAAATAGATCGTGTTATCGAGGCACGTAACCTGGGTCTGCTGATGGACAGTAATTTACGTTTTGAGAGCCACGTAGCTGAAACGGTACGGAGCTGTATGTACCGCCTCAAAGTTTTATACAATATCCGTGATTTTCTAAGTGTTGACGTCAGGGTGAGACTTTGCGAAGCTCTAATTTTGTCAAAGTTAAACTATTGCATTACTGCTTATGGCCCTTGTTTGTTGGCTCGATCTCAGCGCCAGATACAAAGGGTTCAGAACGCTTGTGCCAGATTTTGTTATAAAATTCCTCCGCGTACTCATATCACTCCCTTTCTAAATAATGCCAAGTGTCTTAAAATGTTACATCGCCAACAACTTATGTTAGCGTGCCTTCTTTTTGACATCATAAAAACACAATCTCCTAGCTACCTATATAAAAAACTGGTTTTTGCTAGTAACAGAAATTGTCATTCGGTCAGAGTACCGCGTACTCTGGTACTGCAAGCTCCAAAACACCGCACGGCCGCTTTCAGAGGGAGTTTTAGGTATTGTGCTACTAAGTGTTGGAATAATATACCACCACCGATTCGGGGTCTGAAATCGAAAGCTAGTTTTAAATCAAAATTCCGGTCACATCTTCTTAAAATTCAACTAGAAAATACCTAAAACTCCTATTTCTCTTTATTCTATGCAATTTCATATTCTTATACTTATCTACCTAATAATAAAAAATAATCCAAGTTTAACCATTACCATACATACAGATATACCTACACCCAAACACGCACACAACCTGTACCTACTTACATAGCACATAGTTTATTACAAATTATCGTTTTTTACGTCGTATACGTTTTAAACCTTCAGCAAGAATGATGTAACATAAATATAAATTATTTTTTTATTTTTTTATTTTTCCATTTTTTCATTTATTAAGATTAAGACTGTGACAGTGCTGCACTGTTTGTCCGGTTCCGGCATTCGTTTTTTTAAGAAAGGTTACTGACGGAAGATCAGCGCTGCGTTCTTCGCAGTATTATGCTGAGTCAGCGCCTATTTCATACCACACACATTCTCGATTTTAGTTGTTACAAAAATAAATGTACCTATGTACTTAGTTTTAAGTGCTATTTTCTTAAATGTTTGTTATCTCTTTGCTTATTGTAAAAATGTTTAGCTTATAGGTCTCCTTTTAATGTTACTGTTGGTGTCGGTGATGAAATAAAGTTTTTATCTATCTATCTATCTATCTAAATTGATGACCCAAACATGGACGTGTAACGTAACGTAACGCAAATAAATAAATTTTGACATGAGGGCCAGTTTAGGGGGCAAAATAGAAAAAAAAAATGGCATAGTATATCGTGTGACATATCAAATGAAAGGGTACATTATGAACATCTCAAATATATGTATGATATAATTCTAAATTAAACGGTTTTGAAGTTATTTACGAAAATGAGCAAAACTTGACGATTTCCCCACACACCCCTTATTTCCTAAAATAGTGAGGCTAAAAAAAAAAAAAAACAGAATATAGTTCAATACTTGTAGATTACAGAAAAACATATAAGAAGTCTATGGTATTGCAAGTAACACCGTTTAACTAGTACGAATATTTATGTTTCGCATAATGGCCAAATGACATAAATTTTGAAAATAGCATTGCAACGGTAAATTAAAGAGAAACAGAAATAAATTATACATTTTTAGAAAGAACATTTTTCATTCTTTACTTTTGTCATACATATTTTGGCCGAGAAGTGTGCAGTTTTTGAGATAACTAACCTTTTAGCAGAAAAAAAAGATCAATAATTAAAAACGTTAGTATTTGGTAACAGATTGCGCCGATTCTATAAGTGATATCGCTTTTGTATGTATAAAAGGTTTATAGTAAATTTATTCAGAATTATTTCGTTTCTATTCACTTTGTATGTATCGTACACGGTTTTCTTTTAAAGTGGAAAATACCGCGCTCCGGGACACATTCGAGGGCGCGGGGGGGTGACGCTCACCCCTGAGAGGGGGGGAGAGTAGATAAAATCAAACTTGGCTCTATAACCTACATATCCTGATAGATAAAAGTTGTCCTTTCATTTTGCCAAATTTTCCATATATTGCAATCTAATTTTCTAGGATTATATGCGGCGCCTAAACTTAAGAGCACACCAATTGTGCGTGTACTAATAAACATGCTAATGTATTTTAGTATTCATAAAAAACTTATAATTCAGCACAATATTTTTTTTCCATCAATACTTTGGTTATTAATTTGTTCTGTTACTATAAATAATACACGATGATTTTTAATCGGTGATCAGGTACCAACTTTTCTAACTCAGTAATTGATGGCGGTCACGTTGAAGTCGTAATTACATGAAAATAAACCTTTATTTTTTTATGATAATTTTTATTTTGAAAACAATTTTTGTCTTAAATTCCTTGTCACCCTACTAATCTGTATCTGTGAGCTTACAACCTCTTTGATAATTCATGTCATTGTCATTACATAAACAAAGTCGTAGAAAATTTCGTAAAATTTCCCGCCAAAGCGATGGCACTTGACGTAGGTATCGTACTTCAATAATTTATGTAGGATGACCATGTATCTAATGGTTATTAGTTTTAACTTTTGATTAATTAAACAGTGAGGTAATTGCGCGAGACTTCGCCTACTAAGTTTAATTATAGCTGGATATTCATATTTTCTACTCCTGAATCTCCTGATCACCGATTAAAAATCATCGTGTATACAAGAATCACGTTCCAAAGCTGTTCTGCAAATCTTATCCATATTGAATGATAATGATTTAAGTGGTTTAAATAGTTGTTGTTTTGGTCACAAATATTTTGCAGACCGTTTAATTAGTTTTTACTTATAACGCATTACGCAATGTGTATTAGGGTTTGCAGAACCGGGAATTTTTAGTATGGAATACCGGGAATTCCCGGTACCGCCATACTAAAATTTCCCGGTTCTGCAAACCCTATGTGCATGAAGGACCACTGCCCATCTTTCCTTGCCGTCCGTTTACGTTAAGTTTGCAACTGGTAACTAAGACGTCGCATACAAATGAGGTTCAAACTTTACGTAGCCGGTTTGAAGAAATCGAGGTTTCGTTCTCAACTGTTTCTCCTCCAAAAACCTTACAAGTGTAACGAAATTTTGGAAAATTAATTAGAAGGACAGTTACTATGTCGGACCGTTTTGATTATTGCGCTTATTATTAATTATTATATAATTTCTGTACTCGGCGCCTGTTTGGAGTGAAATTTTGGCCAAAACCAGAAACGGTCCGACACAGTTTTTTTTCCCATTCAGTAACAAAATTTCGTTACGATTGGTTAAGTTGTGGAAGAGGAAACAGTCTAGAATGAAACCTAGATTTGTATGGAAAACGATTTGTTGGGAAGTGATAATTTATCTCTTAATTGCGCGCTGATAAAAAGCATCTCCGTACAGTCAACTAAAAAGCAAAATGTGGACCCATACATGTGCATGGCGCGTAGGTTACTTGGTGGTTGCCTGTACTATTCCATGCGCTAACGGTGTCAAGATTGTCCTCAACTGGAACGCGACAAAAATGCAATATTTCTACTCGCGCCTGATAAATCGCTGGAAGCGACAATAGGCTGATCCAACTTTGTGGGCAATGTAGGCGTGGCCTAAGCTCTATCTTCCAATTACCCATACAAAAAATACCGGGTCCCGGGATTGACCATACAAAAAATCTCGGTATTTTTCAATACCGGGTTTTTTTTACAGCCTCCGCCCTAGTACCCACAACCTGAATTTAGTTTAGTTTGTCTCTGTAGCCCGATTCACATTTGTCCTTTACTTTTTGGGTGCCCACAACCTTTCTAGAAGGCTGAATCCACGCCTGAGCGACAGACTTTGATGCCGCTAAAAGTTCACCGGTTTTACGCGTATAATTAGAGATGTGCCTTTTCCGAAAATTTCCGGAAACTTTCAAAATTTTGTATGGGAAATGAGGAAAGTTTCCGGAAATTTTCGGAAACGGCACATCTGTATATAATAAATAATAATTGTAATCCTACAATACATTATAATAATGAAATAATTAACTTTATTCTACAAATAGGCTACAAGGCGACGACGCGGGTGGCGCAGTTTGCAGACACCCTGCCTACTGAGCCGGCGGTCCCGGGTCCGAATCCCGGCAAGGGCAAATATTTGTGTGATGAACTCGAATATTTGTTCTTGGGTCATGGATGTTATCTATATATATACACTAGCTGTGCCCCGCGGTGATACCCGCTCATCCCACGGGAACACTAAATTTATGCGGGATGAAAAGTATCCTATGTCCTTCCCCGGGACTGAAACTATCTATATACCAAATTTCATCCAAATCGGTTCAGCGGTTTAAGCGTGAAGAGGTAACAGACAGACAGACAGACAGACACACTTTCGCATTTATAATATTAGTATGGATATTTATATATTATGTATATCGTCGTCTAGTACCCATAGTACAAGCTTTGCTTAGTTTGGGACTAGGTCGGTCGATTTGTGTATGATTGTCTCATAATATATTTATTTATTTAAGGGCACTCTTACATGTATGAGTCTACCGGCATTTCACAAGAGGAGACCAATGTTGAGAAGAAACGCCGAAAGATACTCAAAAAGATGATCTTCTTCTAGTAATAAAGTATATCCATGTCTGGGAGCGGCATGTCGTCCAGATGATAAACGAGTGCGTCCTGGCGAGGTTTCAAAATGTCCCGCCAAAATATTTTTTAATGGCGACGACCGGTTTTGGCAGGCCGCAAATTAAATAACCAACAGTAGTTAAAAGGTGACTGGTAAATTATATTAAACTTTTGGTGTGTTTATTATCAGTATTGACTGAAAAACGGTTTTTTATTAAAATATTAGGAAAACTATCATACATACATCTATATTGTTATTTAAATCTAAAGTTGTATTGTATTTCTATGGCCAGCCGTACAGCGTCGGCTGTTGGTACCTAAATTTTTCACGCAGACTGAACGGATTTTAACCAATTTTAGTACAGGGATAGCTATCTAAAGATGATTGTAGGATAATTTTTACCCGACTACTTACAGTTTGAATTTTTCATTGATAGTTTTTGTTTCAAAAACTACTCGAAATTGACTAAACTCACGCATAAAACTGACTAATAATTTCAATTTTCTACTGCACACAATAAAAGCATGAAATAGCTATGTTACTATCTAGAACTCGGGGAAAAGTATTTCTTACTTCGAAAAGTTGGTAGAAATTATCAATATATTTATCATAATATGAAAAAAAAACATATTTATAAGTAATAAGGCGTCCTAAATGATTATTTAATGACAAAAGTTTCTCTTCTGCCTTACGTTGACTGTGGTACACTTTTTACCAGTAAAACGAGGAGATTCAGCGTGGTCCTTAAATTTCTTTTCACGGCCGAGTGGACAACGTATTCAAAGAACGTAATTAATTGACGAAAGTTAGTTGCTAACTTAATATAATTATGCTCGAAGAAGTCATGCAAATATAACAGAAGAGAAGAGTACCTAATAATAATAATAAAGCTTTATTCATTCAGACAACGAGGTCCACAGTTTGTTAATGTGCAATGTCATTTAGTGATTAAAACTAGATTTTAACATTATAGCGTATATTCTTTAAATTTAAATTTTCACTTTCAAGCAAAAAAAACGAATACATTTTTGTTCTTTGTTTAAACAGATTTTCCAAAAAATGCTAATTAATTATAATGTATAATGAATTAAATTGTTTCAAGTTATCGTTCAATATAGCAGTGGTGTGACGTCTATACAATCCGATTCCCACCGGCTTGCCCAATTTAGTATGACTAAGCTCCATTCTCTACTGCTACTGGAGAAAAATAAGCCAAAATATACACCGGTACGTCCGTAAGTACTAATTTTCACGCGATAAGGAACGTAATATTGTGTTTGTCCCAGATATATAAATTTATTTACTTGCAAATAACAGTTTTACAGTACCTATAAGGTAGTGAGAGTGTTGAAACCAATTAAAACACACAGTCGCTTTTATGACTATCATCATAAAAGTAAAACGAATTAAAGCACCTTTAGAAACCAGTACAATTGCTTATACTGTTACAATTATGCACAATAATCGAAGTCGTTACAACACTAACCTTTCTTTGATTGGTGCCATTAACTCCTAAACCTACTTTTAAAAAGAAGAGTAAGTACCGTAAGAATAATGTTTGTGTCACAACTATAATACCCTATTGTTGTCTTTCCTTTGACATGAGACAGAATAATGAACACAATTAGCACCTAATAGTCATAGTCCATTAACGGTAACACAATTTTTTATTTCCTATCTGTATATATTACGTTTCGCCAAATTTTAATTTGTCCTTTTTCAAAATAAATTTAATTATTTTAAATCTAACCTAACCTAATGGGTTTTCTTAATGGGTTTTTAAAACGATTATTATAAAATCCTGAAAAAATTACGTGTTTCAGAAAAAAAAAATTTTAGACTACGCGCAATGAAAGCATGAAATAGCTATAGTAGGGTGTTTCATATTTCAAAAAGTTTGATTTTCATGTGACTTTGCTCAAATCCTTGATCGCACTTACCTAAAAGGCCTCTGTGCCAAATTTCAGCTTAATTGAACATTATTTAGAGGTTGCGCAACATTGCGGAATTTAAGATATACGTAAATTTTTGACATTATTCAAATCAGGTACTTAGCATTTTTGGGTTATTAAATTTAAAAAAAACTTATCTGGCATAAAAAAGCGATAACGTACAACAAATTCAACGTTCAGTAAAGCTTCTTCTAATGAATTTCTATAAACATAGGCTCTTTCAAAGAAAAGTATTGTTTTAGGTATACACTCATTATGACAAAAAAAATAATGAAAATAATATCATACAATTATATGTCAAGATCTGGTAAGAACTTAAAGAAGAAAGGATGTGCAATATTTCTGTATAGAAAGAAAAACACAAAAGTACATTTTTCGGTTTAATTTTTGAGTGCAAGTACGATACGCGGATTGCTCATAATATAGAGCCATTATCACTTTGGGACATGAAGAATATGTTATTTTTGTATAGTATGCTATACTGAAATGCATTACATATTGATAAACAACAGCAAATTATACAAATACATATATTTTCAGGCTTCTTAACTTTTTTATTTATTGTGAATGATGAATTTTAACATTTGTTGTAAAAGTGGTCAGTTTGTGCAACCTCTAAACGTCCTCAAATTTTCTTGAAATTTGGAACAAATATTTACTTTATTATAGAGACTCGATCCCCAAGCAAAGTCATAAAAAATACACAGTTTATTTTTTTCCATACAAAGATGAAACACCCTACTGTCTAGTCTAGAACTTTGGGAAAAGTATAATTCACTCTAAATAGTTGGTTGAAATTATCAATATATTTGTCATCATATGAAAAAAATACATTTTAAAATGTATAATGCCTCTTAAGTGGTAACCCACTTAAAAGAAATGGGGAACGGTGACAAAATTAAAGTTTTCGATTGTGGATAAATTAAGTTATAAACGATAACACGTTGTCAATAATATAACTTATTGAATACTAAACCATTCAAACAAAGATCAAAGCTCAAAGAAAAATTTAAATGCGTAACCTGGTGGAAGAGAGCGGGAATCGAACCCGGTACCTTCTGGATTGCCGGTCCAGCGTGTTAACCTTTCCACCACGCTAACGCCCAGATAAACTTTCGAATTTTTCCTTATGCATTGAGTGTCGATCTTCGCATTGTTTATTTGAAAGGCTTTACACCTTAGCGACCTCTACAGTCAGTCTGACCAAAAAGAGTAGAAATTAAAAAGTGGCAATACTGTAGTGCCGTCCCCATTTTCTTAGATTGATTACAAAGGGACGACACTACAGTATTGCCACTTTTTAATTTCTATTATTTTTAGTCAGATCAGACTGTATGTGAATACGTTAATATTCACATCTACACTTTACAACAGTGAACGAGAATCAATCAAATTCTAACTGCATAATTCATAAAAATCCTCCAGGCGCCACATTTTCAGTTTTCTTAAGAACACTAGGTTGGCCTATTTTTTTTAATTTATCTCGGTATTTCTTGTTTACCTTGAGTCCCACGCTTTGCATTTTAGAAAACTTGTCTCGTCAACCGAATCCGAAATTTGGCAAATTTAAAAATGCTCATTTAAAATTTAAATGCGAACATTTTGACCTTTGATTGTGTGTGTTCGCTAAGCTTGTGAAGTACACTGCGACACACTGAGATGACATAATATTATTGAGTAAATTCATGTCATCTGTACGAGTGCATACATAATAAATGCAGTAAACGCTGCAATCATGCAAATGGGTCTAATGTAGCAGAATTATCTAACAACTGGTTATACTTGACACTAAAACGCCATGTTGTCTGTAGGCACCTGTAATAATGACGCATCTATAGTCTGTACTTTTAGTTATTTAAAAAAATGTAAACAAACCGGCACTGTCAAATTGACAGCAAGCAATGGCGAATGTCAAACCGACAAAGTTAAAAATGTTGCTTACTTTAAACCTGTGACTTTCTATTTTAGTCGTGTTACTTCGAGTATAAGCCTTGCGTTTTAAACCTCTGCAAATTTGGGTCCTTTTTATAAGGTTGTGCTATACGGGCAGGTCTGATATCAATGGCGTCGCATATAAAGAGTGTTCGGATTAGGGTGTGCAATTTGGGGTGACCTTAAGTGCTTTACTTAATATGGATATATGCCCGAGGATTCCCGGAAAACCTATTTTTGGCGACAACGACGGCATCGGCAGTGCGTTTATGGGCAATACACTTCCAAGGCTGTAGTAATATATATCTTTATTAGAGTTGGTAACTATATTAGACAGATAAAAGTACAGAAATAAAAAAAACAGCAATATTATCGATGCCTGTTTAATAATACAAGTACTCGTACCTATCTATTTTTATAACTGAGTAATATTTTGAAACGAACATTTTTTTTAACCTTTTCGATTATAATCCCAGGATTAAGTCATATTAATAATTAATATTACGTTACAAAGTCCCGGGAATTTGCACATCCTAATCTGACCACTTTTCATTACTAGAGAGAATACAAGACATCGAAATATTGAGACTGACAGGTAGGGATTTTCATATCGATAAACTCTATTATGGGTGGCAAGCGGGATTCACTCCGCGCCGCGTCGTGTTATTTACTATTTTTAGGGTTCCGTAGTCAACTAGGAACCCTTATAGTTTCGCCATGTCCGTCTGTCCGTCTGTCCGTCTGTCCGTCTGTCCGTCCGTCCGCGGCTTAGCTCCGTGACCATTAGTACTAGAAAGCTGAAATTTGGTATGAGTATGTGTATGTATGACGCCGACAAAACGGTAAAATAAAAACTAAAAAAAAACTTTTTCTCGGGCACCTCTCGAACACCTAAAGTGGGGGTGAAATATTTTTTTCGTTTTAACACTAGTGTGTGGGGTGTCGTTGAATAGGTCTTTTAAAAATAATAGGCGTCTCCAAACATTATTTTTTGATAAAGTCAGCAGTTTTGTAAATATTCACTCCGAAAATAAAAAAAAATAGTGCCCCCCCCCCCTCTAACTTTTGAACCACGGGTCAAAAAATTATGTAAAAATTAATGAAAATGAGGCTTTATAAGTACTTTCAATGAAAACTATATTGAATAAAATCGGTCGAGCCGATTTTGAGGTATTGCAAAATTTCATAATTTTCTTTAAAATGACGTAAGTGCCGCGCAGTGTCCTTATACTTCGAACGTTACACATATGTATTAGTTAACTGCCATATTGCATTAAAAGATTCCGCTCAATCTGGCGCGTATAATCGATGACTTCCAGAAGGTAATAAGTAATTAGAGTTACTTTGGCGTTTACGACCTTTTTTATAGAGCTTGAAATCATTCTCGTACCTAATTTAAGCCCATCTATTGTGAAGGATGGGCAACTACGGAATCCTACACTGAGCGTGGCCCGACATGCTCTTGGCCGGTTTTTATTGATTCCAAAAGAAGGCCCGGCCCAACATGTTTCGAACTCGTATGGAGCATTCCCTCAGGGACAGCTATCCGTGCCGCTACGCGACTCACGGCGGCCCTCTGTGGATCTGAGTTCGAAACATGTCGGGCCGTTCCTGACAATTTGTACGTGAGTTTAAACCATTTTTAGGGTTCCGTACCCAAAGGGTAAAACCGGGACCCTATTACTGCGACTTCGCTGTCCGTCCGTCCGTCCGTCCGTCTGTCACCAGGCTGTATCTCAAGAACGGTGATACCGAGACAGTTGAAATTTTCACAGATGATGTATTTCTATTGCCGCTATAACAACTAATACTAAAAATAAAATAAAATAAATATTTAAGGGGGCTCCCATACAACAAACTTACAGATAATGGTACGGAACCCTTCGTGCGCGTGTCCCACTCGCACTTGGCCGATATTTTAATAATTATTAATGTCTTAATAGCTGATTTTATGCCTATTATGAAGTGACGGCGACTGGCAACTGTAGAAATAGTATTATTGTGTCTATGCATTAATTTGCATTTATTATTATTCAAAAAGATATACAATGGAATGACGCCCGCCATTTGTAATATTGCATTTTGCAGTAATATAATTTCTCCATTTTATATATCTTCGATGACCTCTAGAAATTTCATATCCGTTTTATTTACCTTTAAGAGGCCTTATACAATTGAAAATGTTTTTTTTTTTCATATTATGACAAATATATTGATAATTTCAACAAACTTTTTAAAATGAATCATACTTTTCCCTGAGTTCTAAAATAAATTGAAAAAAAAAAACATTTTCTGCGTGAATTTCGTTAATGTCGAGTAGGTAGTTTTTGAAACAAACATTATCAATAAAAAAATCAAACTGGTAGGTTTCAAATATATACCAATAAATTGAAGAATTGTTAGATGGCCCTGTTCTAAGTATAACAACCATTGATAATATGTTAAGAAACATGTTTTATCATAGAATTTCTTTTCTAAAACAATCATCGTTTTTGAACGGATAAGGAGCCTTAAAATTGGAGTGAAACGAGTGAAATGACCCAATTGCCATGGCAACGCTTTTTTTGATCTCCGGAATGTGACGTGTGCGAATATTTGTGTCAATGTGTGCTGCCGTGATCTGGGAAGCAAAAATGGCAGCTGTCGTGTTAGCGAATAACGTTAGTGTATAACGTCTCTTTTATAAAACATCAAATAGAGACTAAAAAACTGAGGGTGACCTTACAAACGAACCGGTAGTTCTGAATTTTTGATAATATATGTTGTCTAGGATGGTTAGATAGTGCGTGTTTAAAATGCAAAATGCACAATCTTCTTCGCGCCCGCCCGCCATATTGAAAAAACTGGCATTTTTTCAGATTTTTGCTTTTATCTTCGTTTAGCAGCATTTTAACTAGAAAAGAGCTTGTGCAATGTTTTAGAAAATTAAATTTCCTATTCTTGCTTTTTTAAATTTTCTTGTTAGGACATATATTATAGTTGCGGAGAGAGCCCTTTTCTAGCTAAATTTAATGCTCTTAAACGAAGATATAAGCAAAAATCTGAAGAAATTTCCGGTTTTTTCAATACGGCGTGGCGGCGGGCGCGGAGAAGGGAGAATTGTACATTTTTCATCTTAAACACTCAAACCATCCTAGACAACATATCAAAAGTCAAAACTACCGGATCGTTTGTAAGGCCCCTCTATTCACTTGATCATGACTGTAGTAGGATCTTTTAGGAAGCAAGCACGTGACTCAACCATGTAACCGTTACAGTGAATAGCACATAACTAGCGATAGCATCAAGCCGTATTGTGTCGTTTTTTGCCGCTCGTAACCAAGTTTTTTATATTAGCCGGATGGGAATTGTGCTAATGATAAGTACATGTGAGGTCCTAAAATGATGCTTAAGACATATTTGATGAAATCATTTATGATTGACTCTCCTTCTAGTACAAAATGATAAAGGAATCCCCTTTTTAAAGAGACGAGTCATTCATTTCATCGATATTTTATCCCCTAAAATCATAATTTTTTCATAAATATTGAAAAGGTCATCCTATACATCAGGCTAGGTTACGTCAACTTTGTTTTATACGTAACAATCCAAAATAATTTATAATTTCAGAGAAAAATGCTTTCCATGAAATGATACGTCTCGTGGACGTCAATCGCTAGAATAAGTTGGATTTAAGATAAATATTAAGGTTTTTGTATAATTTGGCTTTAAACGTATGGCTTCCCAAATAATTTAGAATTTTGTATAAAAAGGCTGCAATATTTCTTCATTCATTCCAGTCATAGCCAACCCAGCTGTAAACATATAGATACTTAGTAAACAGTTCAGAGTCAGTTTTAGTAGCGTAGAACCACTGGTCTATGGTGATAATATTTAGACAGACTATAATAGTTAAGTTTTTAATCAAGGTTTTAATTTTACGTGTACTCCGATCCTTTTTATTATGTTGTGTTTAATTACTATTTGTTTGTTCAAATTATATTTCGTTCCGTTTACATTGTCTTTCCTTTCGTAATTTCCGTGCGTAATAGTTTAGATTTCGTTTCCCCCTATTGACAGTCACACTGCTCTGAACTCATCCACGTTTTAAAGTTGCCTAAGTAGCGGTTACCGCTGCGGATGTCGCTTACAAGTAGTGTTGCCAGGTCCGACCTGATTAAAATCGGGGCTGATGGTTACACAAATCGGGATTTAATATGTATCACTCTTTTAGCTCATTTAGCTCAGTAGATCTTTAGACTATATCGCTCACGAGTGAGTAGAGAACTAGAGATGTCGATCAATCAGATTCACGGCAGCATGGCAACATTCCTTTCATGAGCGAAAGAGAGTGATTAATACTGAGATGATAGATAATATATACTGAGATTTTAAATCGGGACAAATAAAATATTTTTACTTTCTTATAAATGCTTCATTTATTACTTTCCGGAACTAAGATTACTTGCAGTAAATCATATTTTACTCGATAATATTAGTTTTTAATAAGTTTATCGATTTATCGGGACATTTAACGTCCCGATCAGGTGCAAATCGGTACGCGTCCCCAGACCCCTGAAATCGGGACACCTCCTGGCAACCCTACTTACAGGTGTTAAACAAATTTATACAACAAATTAAACTTCGGGAGCATTTAGTGGACTGTACCTACCCGGATAGACCAACTTTTGTTAGTCAACGAACTAGGTAGACAACCTACTTCAACCGTGCTAATTTGAGGTAGGTACAAATAATAAAAGGCGAAGCAGAGTGTAAAAACAGTCACGTTTGCATATCAGTTGCCGTCACCGACGGCGCATTACCATTTCAATGACGATATCGTGTCGGTTGTACAAACACTAACTAATTTCCGTATTAAATGTAATACGTATAGACACCTGTCTCCCACCGGTTGATTATCATTGCCAACGTCGTTCACTTATTTGGTTGTAAATTAAGGAATGTTTTTACAATATATACGTATAAGTATGTGTGTATATAAAACATATTAGTCCTATTTGTTATGAAAAAAAGCTGCACTCTGTGATGGAAGCAAGCCGTTTTGCACAGTGATAATATAGACCAAAATAAACGATTTCACTCGAGGCGAAATTAGTTTCACCCCTTAGGAACAGAGATGGCGCCACTTATTCAAAAAAAGTTTAAAAAATTCTAAATCCTGAACGGATACTCCGATTTTGACGTAAGAGGTGCCAATCAGCAGATAATTACCCAATTTAACATGAAAAAAATTTAAATCACGTAGAAAATAATTTTGGATACCTAAGAAATAATATTTTCTGAAAAAAATATTTAAAATTTGTGATTTTTGGAATTTTACTCGTAAAAATGTATGTACATGGTACTTTTTTTATTTATTTATATTAATACACAACTAATTTTACATTTACAAAAAAAACCGCATATCATTAGCTCGTATAATTCCAAAGTTATTGAAGAATACAGACATGGCGCCGCTGGGTCAAAAAAATCTTACAAAAAATCTAAAACCTCAACGGATATTCCGATTTTGATAATTAAGGTGGTAATCGACAGATAATTACTTAAATTAGTTTAAAAAAATAAAATAAAAATTCAAATAGGCAAAAAGTAATAATATTTCCAAAAAAAAACATACATTTTAAAAAAATATATTTTTTTTGGGGCTTTAATGTAATTTCATATAAAAAAAATTATGAATATGGCTTTATTTTACTTATGTATATTATAACACTATTAGGTAATTGATCGTTTAATAAAAAACCGCATATCGAGAACTTGTACAGTTCCAACGGTATTGAAGATTTTACTATAGGGTGCCGGTGCGATGTTGCCGCCGCACGTGCAACTTATGTACATGTATATAGAAAAGTATTCTCCCGTTTCGAAGGTACTGATTACCCTGAAAATATAACCACAATTGAAAGTACAAATAATAATCATCCCAAGTAGCACACAACACACTTATATCCCTTGTACAGCTTAAATTAGAGTTTTAACGGGTGAATAGGCTCCTATACAACCTGTTTGCTAATATCACAAGTATATTAGATGCTAAATAGCATTTCTGAATCAACATTTTACTTACTTTACGTTTTATTTTCACTTTAGTCTTTGCAGGCTTTGCATTGTAACGTGCAAGTTAGGCCGTCGCATCATAAAAAAAACAACAACGCATTATGCCACAGCCCAATTCGTATCCATAATGTTCAAGGAGTTTCCAAATTGAACTAACCTTCAACTATTGTGGACCCCACCTACCTTTGATGCCGTTTCATTCCCAAAAAGAAGGACTTGGGACTCGATATTTCCAAATTAAACCGTGAACCCACATTTGGTTTGCATGAAACGGTATTCAATGGCAGCTGAAATAGATGGAAGGTATCTCACAAGCTTGTTTAGTTTAGTGTTTTTTAGTTTAAAGAGATCTTTTCGAATCGCATTAACAGTAATAATATATGCTCTGTTGGAGCATCGTATAGCCTGCATGTGAATCTGGGACCAACAACGTTACGATTAATTGAGAACCAATTAATGACATTAATAAAGTGATTGAATCTTACACGATTTTCACACATTATATTAAAATAATAAAACGGGACTTAATTGCGGTAAATAAACATTTTTGAACTCGGTTAAATCCCGTTTTGTTATAATAATAAATGACATTAATTATGTAAACACACCCTAAAAAAAAATGGCCCTAAGTAATCGTTTCACATGAGCCGTTACGTATCGAGAGAGAATTTCTATAGAGCGATGTTACTTGCAAAAGCAGTAGTTATTTCAGGGTATAACATGCAAGTTTTAAAACAGTTCTCTTTTCTTATTGTATTAAAATTAGACGTCTTGTCATACTCTGTGAAAGCCTTGAAGTGCAGTCATCATTTCATTACTTAAAGTAATAACTGTTTTGTAAACTGCTACTAGTATACCGTTGCACTGACGACTGCAATTTGAATGCTTCGATGCTTTCACAGAGCTGGCGACAAGCCTTTCGCCGACTACTTCAGCTGTCTTTGAACAACATGTTCTGCGTGTAGCGTTTCAAGCGAGCCAAATGTGAAATAAACGTCTTAATTTGGATATATCCTGTCCCAAGTCCTTTCTTTTTGGGAATGGAATGGTGTTGGAAGCAGGTTGCAGGTGCGATCCACAATAGAACAGTTAGTATGGGTGCAAATCGAGCTATGGAAAAATGCGTTGTTGCAGCCGATGCAACGGCCTAACATGCACGTTACAATACACAGTTTAGTGAAAATAGGCAGAATATACTTGTGATATTAGCAAACTGGTTGTATAAGAGCCTATTCACCCGTTAAAACTCTAATTTAAGCTGTACAAGGAATATAAGTGTGTTGTGTGCTACTTGGGATGATTATGATTTGTACTTTCAATTGTGGTTATATTTTCAGGGTAATCAGTACCTTCGAAACGGGAGAATACTTTTCTATATACATGTACATAAGTTGCACGTGCGGCGGCAACATCGCACCGGCTCCCTATAGTAAAATCTTCAATACCGTTGGAACTGTACAAGTTCTCGATATGCGGTTTTTTATTAAACGATCAATTACCTAATAGTGTTATAATATACATAAGTAAAATAAAGCCATATTCATAATTTTTTTTATATGAAATTACATTAAAGCCCCAAAAAAAATATATTTTTTTAAAATGTATGTTTTTTTTTGGAAATATTATTACTTTTTGCCTATTTGAATTTTTATTTTATTTTTTTAAACTAATTTAAGTAATTATCTGTCGATTACCACCTTAATTATCAAAATCGGAATATCCGTTGAGGTTTTAGATTTTTTGTAAGATTTTTTGACCCAGCGGCGCCATGTCTGTATTCTTCAATAACTTTGGAATTATACGAGCTAATGATATGCGGTTTTTTTTTGTAAATGTAAAATTAGTTGTGTATTAATATAAATAAATAAAAAAAGTACCATGTACATACATTTTTACGAGTAAAATTCCAAAAATCACAAATTTTAAATATTTTTTTCAGAAAATATTATTTCTGAGGTATCCAAAATTATTTTCTACGTGATTTAAATTTTTTTCATGTTAAATTGGGTAATTATCTGCCGATTGGCAACTCTTACGTCAAAATCGGAGTATCCGTTCAGGATTTAGAATTTTTTAAACTTTTTTGGAATAAGTGGCGCCATCTCTGTTCCTAAGGGGTGAAACTAATTTCGCCTCGAGTGAAATCGTTTATTTTGGTCTATATTATCACTGTGCAAAACGGCTTGCTTCCATCACAAAGTGCAGCTTCCAGGCCAAAACCGTCCATAACAAGTAATACTATATTGTACCATTGACATAATGTACCATACAAAGATCAAAGCACAAAGAAAAATTGAAATGGGTAACCCGACGGAAGAGACCGGGTATCGAACCCGATACCTCTGGATTACCGGTCCAACGTGTTAACCTTTCCACCACCCTAACGCCAAATAACCTTTCGAATTTTTCCTTATGCATTGTGTGTCGATCTTTGCATTGTTTATTTGAAAGGCTTTACCTTAGCCAGGTATTAAATTTCTTTTGTGCTTTGATCATTGTACCAAAGGTACAATATAAAACAAATGTGGTGTAATCATATTTTTTTTGAGTGGTGAATTTTTATTTCATTGCATACCTATGTTTAAGAAAAACACTATACATGCCTTGCCGTGAAAAGAGCTTGCCGGCTTCGTATTACTATGCGGCCCCTCTACGGTCGGCCGTCTATACCTACTCACCCGGCAAGCCTTTCTTTCCCGGCGTCTGCAGTAATGTACTATTATTTAAAATGTGGTTTGTTTTAACCTTATAGTCATTTAATGGTTCAATGAACATACTTCAAGTCTAACGTAGCTAAATACAGTGTGCCTATTTTGGCAGTAGAACGGGATTTACGGAGTAAAACAATTGAATAACAGCTATTCGAAATCATACAAAATGCAGGCTCAAAACAAAAGTTTACACACAATAAACGTAGTGATTCATTCGCAACTGGCTACAGAAACATTTTACCACTCCTATTTTTTGTCCCTCCGTTCAGCTTACACACAGAACGTCTTAAGTTGAACGAAATCCCTAGCAAAATACGTCTTTGTAAAATCATTCTCCACTCGAACAGGCTTCGCTGAGATTATGATGACTGTAATTTATTATGTCGCCGTAATTGGTTCGCTTTAGAATTTTGGCTCATTTAACAACCGGATCCTTCTTGGGGTCTAGAATAAGTTAGGTTATTCCGGAGAGACATTAGAAATGTAAACACAAGTGAAGTTATGCTGATACAAAAAAATATAAAATATTAATTAGTAACACAAATAGATTATAAATTTATAACATTTTAAGAATGTCCGTCAGTGACCGTGGCTGAGCCTGTATCTTGGCTATATGCTAGGGCGGTTGACAAAAAAATAAGCGTTTTAAGATATAACTAAGTGGAATATAAAATTATCAAATTTAATAACAATGCTTTAAATATTTTACTTACTATAGAAGGGTCAAGAAATAATTAGAGTTTATGAATGTGTGTGAACGACGACTTTTGCAGAGTTAGGCCAGGTTCACATGAATACATGATTTATACAGAATGATCCATCAGCTCTCTGCCAAACCCTAGTATGAAAATCACCTAAAAAAATGAGAGCTAATTCCGAAAACGACAATATTTAATATTACTAATTATACCCATTATTTATTATCATTACAATATAGTTTTAATACAGTCACAGATCATTTATAATGATACAGTATAGTATTTTTTTTACCTATAACCATTTAATTACTGCAAAACATATTTCTTTCATCAATATAATTTGGTCTGTATCAATAGTTGAATCTATTACATATTGTATTAACTATACTAATTTGACAAAGACGACAGATCTAGACGTACGTAATATATGTATATGTAAACGTATGTCTACAGACAAGGTCATGGATGTTCTTTTATATAGGATCTGACCTCGGATCTTTGTGAGATACAAAAAAACTGTTTAAGTCTGTATAGGCTATACGAATTCCTTTATAATTACAATTAGACATTGTTTGGTTAGTTCCGGATTGGTCGGAGTACCTATGTTATGTTACCACGGCTAATTTTTTCATACAAATCGACGTTTCGTTCTGGTCTGATGATCTCGATGAGAGCTCTTAAAACACGAGTGTGATTTTATGAAACGAGGCGCAGGCGAGTTTCATAATAGAATCACACGAGTGTTTTAAGACTTATTATACGTACAGTTGGAGACATTACTTTATCTACACACATATTCATAATCATTAACATAGATTTTCTCTTATGAAAATATGAAACACTCAGTCCTGCCAGTCAGTCCGCGGAGCAGACGAACAAATGAGGTGACCTCGCGGTGGCTACGGTACTGTTATGAAATTACATCTCTGATTTTGGGTGCTGCCAAGTAATGTAGGCCATTATAATATCTGAACTTGTTATAGGAATTTAACAAGATGGCTATAGATAAATATATTGACATATTTTTAAGTATATTAATAGATTTGTTGAAGTAAAAATATATTAGAAGAGAGAGAGAACTTCCCATTACTATAAAGCGGAAACTCATGGACATGTGCATTCTTCCGATCCTCACCTCAAGTGCCCAGACTTGGTCTTTGACTAAGCCCCAAAAGTATTCCCTCAAGGTTTGCCAAAGGGCAATGGAGCGTAGTATCTCGGGAATCAAAATAGTAGATCGTACCAGAAATACCATCTTCATTTTTATTTTTTTTGAGATGATCCTTTGCAGGTGGGCCTGCGTGTATGCGGCACGTAACTGCACGTCTGAGTTTGTCTCAACCACTGAGTAGTAAAGACTAGCGAGATATGAGAGGAATGCCAGCCATCAGAAAGATGAGCTGGACTTTTGGTTAGCTCTCATGGAATAACTAACGTTTATTGAGAAGTGAAATCAGCCCGCTGTGAGGCTGGGAGTCTTAATAAGGGATTAAACCAGCTCCCGCCAAAGCGAGCGTCTCTGTCTGTCTGTCTTAGTGTGTCATGAGTGAATCGAGGACGTGTGAATAAAGGTCTGCGTCTGGCCCTGTCAACCCAAAGTTGGGCAAGAAGTCTTGAGTCCTCCTCCTCTTCCAACCTACGTCTGGTCGTGTAAATGTCGTCAGGGTGCAGACCCTTACCGCAGGGTAACCATGCCTGGGAGGCATGTCAGGGTCGTAATTGGTAACCATGCCTGGGAGGCAAGAAATACCTGTGCCAAATGCGCTCCAAAACCCAACTAGCTGACGTAGCCTTGACAGCCGCTTAGCTTAAAGGTAGGACGGCACTGGGCGTAAGTACTAGGTTTAAATATTCTTTGTATGAAATTGTATGAGATAGAATGCACTACGCGGCAGCGGAACTACGCGGCCCGACATCCAATTCTGTACAAAAAAAAAAATCGCGTCGCTTAGTTACGCTTAGTGCGTGCGCACCTTAACTGGGACTGGGCTGGACACGTTTGCCGCATTTCGAACGAACTGTGGGCTTAGTATACCACTGACTGGATTCCACCTAATAGAGTAACTATACAAAGAAACATATCGAGGGCTTCATACTATAGGGGCGTATGCGCAAAACCCCTACTTTTCAGGAGAGGCAAAAAACTTAATAACTTTTTGTCCCTTCGACGGATCTTTTTGCAAATTTGCATGGAGTATTTATATTGTCACTGTTTTTATCTAGTATGATCAATTTTACGTAAAGTATTCTAAAAACTAGTAATAATGCGCTTACGCCTCTTTACTGCGGCGCAAATATTCGAAAGGACTGTCGATTTTCCTTGAAAAATGCTTGAAATTGAGGGGCGTATAAATTAAATCTTTTCCTATTCAATTATTCAATGACAATTGGTCTGAGTTCTGTTTTTATATCGAAATACTTTCTTTTTACAGTAATTTTCACATTGTTACGTATCTCCTTCAATTTTTTCTGATTTTTTTTACGCCTGTTTCGCCCGACAAAAAAACAGTGCTAGTGGCTTTTGAGTGTGGTCGTATAGTGGTGATCTAAGGCAAATTCAAGCATTTAGTAAAGAAAGAATATACATTTCACTGATTAAATTATTCGTTTCCTTGATTATATCTTTTTAGAAGAACTTATGACCCAGCGCCGCTCTTGAATCGGCGACATTCTGGGATGTTAAGTAATGACGGCAGATGTTGATCTCCAGTCGGCTGACCATCTCGAACGATTATTAACTGAGCACTTCAGTGCTAAATAAAGTCTCTCTGTCTACCCGTCGATATTTGCCTAGAACAGCAGTCATAAAGTCGTTAAAGGTGACTTCTTGCGAACTCCAAGCAGTTGAGGTGCCTACTCTCTGCAGAAATCGGATTTTACGAAATCTTAATAGGTTCTAGTTACTAGTTTGTAATGTGATAACATGACAGTCTTCTACAAAAACGAAGCATTAACCGTACGCCGTGGCGAGTTGATGACACTACTTTTGCCAACCCAACTCCATCAGAAAGCCCAATTCTAGGAGACCCTTGATGTTGCTGACGAGTTATAAGATAGACTACGGAAATCGGTTGATGTTGTGCCCACTATTTGTTCACTCGAGGACACCTTAGCTGCTCTCCTGAGGTTCTGTTTTCCCGTGGCTGTCAAGCAAATCAACCTCTGAAGTGATTGTAGTTTAGCTTCAACGGTGAATAGTTTTGTTCTTAATTAAAACTTATTATGCCGGGCATGCTACGTTTTTTTTATTTACCTTGCTCGACAAATTAGAACTCTGTATTGATCATTTTGGATTAGTTACCACAAAGCATCTGTTAGAGAACATTACCAGTAAAGTGTTTTCGAATAAAATGTAAGTTTGTAGAGCGGGTGAAGTCACATTCACATACCCTTGTGATTACCGCTCGTTAGTATTACTATGTCGCAGGATATGATGACTCTGTGTAATAGTGATGTTCGTTTAGTGTGGCGATGATTCCACAAAAGTGGTGAGCGGACGTAGCTTCGAGGGTTCTTACTTTGCTACCACTGCCTTTTTGAGTGCACCAGTTTTGGCTTCACCAGTTTCGATGCCGATGAATCTTTTTCATTCCGGCTCCTACCAGTGCCGGTTTTATGCTGGTGAATTTTATCCTGTCGTTGCCGTCGACATCCCTCAATGTCTATGAATGTGCCTAAGCATAAGGCACAGACTTGTTCTTAGTATTTTGCAGAATACTTTATCTTGCAAGTGCTTAAGCAAATTACTGATTAATTTTCACTGAAGAATCTAACACCTGAGTAGAAGGTTTCTACCTGGTTTTGTATGACAATTACTTTGACTTGTCTACGCAGTACGCAGGCAGCCAAAACAATAGTAAATATCTTGATAATTATCTCTCTTCTCTTCTATTCCGTTCGGTTCTGGTGATTTGTATGAGTCAAGCAGTTGA
Source organism: Apotomis betuletana (assembly GCA_932273695.1). NCBI lineage: Eukaryota > Metazoa > Arthropoda > Insecta > Lepidoptera > Tortricidae > Apotomis > Apotomis betuletana. The sequence goes on along the minus strand of OW026303.1, from coordinate 3,170,443 downwards.
AAGCCCTCTGTATTTTTTGTCGCCATTCTCTCTCCGTTGGAGTATTCTCCTCATCCACCCAGCTCACTAACCGTTATAACTCACAGCCCGAGAAGTCAGTCTGTACGAGGGTTGTTTGAAACACCTTGTTTCTTCCGCCGCTGAGCTGGTGAAGGTATTATCTGGCTTGTGTAGGGATCCTAAAACTGCAGTTACCTGTTTTTAGAGGAGCCTTAGTTTGGACTTGACTAATTTGTGCCCGTGCTCAAATGTTCATTGTTGTATTGAGTTTCCTCGTCTTTTTTCTGCTTATCCTAAACTTCTCCAGCTTGAATAGTTAGTTTTGTCCCCGCAGCTGTCTGAGATGGATAATTATGCATGATGGTAGCAATCGATAATGGTATATGTAAGGACGCCTGTTTATCTATTTCTTCAGCGCCCCCCTGCCCTATATTTCTTGGGAACCTCTGTTTTCAACAAAGTTGGACCTAGTCGGCTCGCATATTATGTGCGATAGTGCGATTCATGTTAAGTGGGTTCGTCCTTTGGATGACATCAAGCATTTATGATTTGGATATTGAATCGATGGTTCCTTATAGAAACCTACCAGTTAGAGATGTTTTTCGGAGAAAGGTGTGACGTTCAAGGACTTTGCGCCCATATGGTGCGACGGTATATGAGGCCGAAGACTGATACTATCACTAAAAAGTATGGTAAATATGGTCGTATGTACATACGCCGCTATTGTGCGACAATTTTTGGTAAATCACTCAATCGAGTAATATACGTATGAACATATACGCCTTTATACTCCGATCATATTATGAGATTCCATTACATTATTGCGCTTACGCCTACTGTACGCCTCTTTGGATCGATAAAAAATTATGACCTACAATGATACGCCAAAACATATTTTATTTATTTTAAATAACTTATAATTACGATAAAATTATGAAAAAAATTGACCCGATGTATCGTTATTAGATGAATACGATGCCGTTAAAAACGAAAAATCGCATTTTTGCGCATACGCCCCTATAGCATGAAGCCCTCGATATCCAAACAACCTTGACTTACAGACTCAACATACAGGTCAATGTGAACAAAAAACAACAGATATATATTTGGATATTTGGTAAAATGTCAATGCGTAGGTAGTACTTAAGATTGCAGAAAACTGCGTAAATGTGGGCAGACATGTTTTAAACATTTAGATTTCTCAACGGGGTACCAACAATAAGAGAGCCCTAGTATTTGTAAACCTCCTCTGTAAGTCTGTCTGTCACAAAACTAACTTATTGACCTCGTATGTTTTACTTACAACATCATCCCCAGATAGTATCAAAGAAAGTCGCTTCCTGCTGTCTATCTGTCCTTATGTATGCTTATTGCTTAGATCATTAAAACTGCGCAACGGATTTTGATGCGGTTTTTTTATAGATAGAGTGATTCAAGAGGAAGGTTTATATGTATATTAAGTATATGCATAATTTATCAGCATTGCACCCGTGCGAAACCGGGGCTGGTCGCTAGTTAACAAATACAAGCCACTGATGCCTGGATAGAAATGATTGAAATTGGGGACATTTCCCCAGAGGTTTCATATTTATATTTAATCATTCCTGAGACCGCTATAACAACCAATAAACGCACGTTGTTGTAGTACGTTATTTGAACAAGTTTCTTGGCAATGATTGTTTGTATGATACGCAAACAATTGTGCCATTAACTGATAGTGTACTAATATGACAGTTCCGTTTCTTTCTTTTAACCGTTGCGCAGTGTCACGTGCATTATAGTTAGGCCGAGGTCACACCGGCGGGCTTACGGGGGTGATTCTCCGAGCGTTCTGACCGCGCGGTTCGAGCGTCACTCCTTTTTCATTATTATTACCGCAACGGAAGAGCCAGTCGTTTTAATTATGATCTAACTAGGATCGCACTCGGGAGTGGCTTCGGGATACATAAAAAATCTACTTCTAACAATTGAGAAACGAAAAGACCGCCTTACAAACGCTGAATTACCCGGGTGCGTTTATTACGCGATAAAATATTGACCGTCTCTATTACATTCCGACACATATTTAAGGACGATAGTGGCGAATGCGAATTAACGAATCACGTGATAGATGTCATGTACGTGGCACGTATAAAGGACATGGGCTGGCAGGAGTGGAATTCACGATAACTTCACATATATCGCCGCATGTAGCGGTTCCCCAATACTTTTTTTTTGACGACGCGGTTGATGCAGTTTGTAGTGCACCTGCCTACTGAGCCGACGGTCATGGGTTCGAATCCCGGCAATGACAAATATCTGTGTGATGACCACGAATATTTGTTCCTGGATCATGGATGTTATCTATATATTCTGTATTTATAAATTATGTATATTGTCGTCTAGTACCCATAGTACAAGCATTGCTTAGTTTGGGAAGGTCTATTTCTGTAAGATTGTCCTTTATTTAACCGTCAGGCTTTCTTGTAGTTTCTATTTTATTCTTGCACTTTTCCTCACTTATATCTTAAAATACACTTTTAATATGTTTTCTTGTAGAACTACGTATAGTTAAGTTCATATCATTGTAATAGTTAAGTAACTACTTATGCTTTCTGAAAAAATGACTTACTGTTGAGTTTCTTTCGGCGTTTCTTCTCAACAGTGGTCTCCTCTTGTGAAATGCCGGTAGACTCAGACATGTAAAAGTGCCCTTGTGGCCTACTTGCAGAATAAAGTTCATTATTTCATTATTATATTACTTGGGTAGTTTCCTGGATACAAAAAATTCTTGTAAAATTTGTCCGTGAGTTAGATTATCAAAAATGATGGAATAATAAAGATAAAGCACATCAATAATACAGACATGTATTTACTACCCACGAATGAATATGTAAAACTAACCTCTGAAGTGATGTGATCGGAGGATGTTATTATCAATTTAAATGCCATTTATCTGCGTAAATCGTGCTTTTAATGAAACCGTGGAAATAATGACCGGCATGTTCCTAGTAGCCTCGATTATTTACGCTGTCAACTAGGTATGTACATAATAGAGGTACAAGCAAATTACTATTTCTATATATTTACCTAAGTATATAGAAACCACACATATGCAGGTATACCTATATTTCACTCCATTTACAATATAAGGAAACGGATCTTAACATTAGAAATGGATCTCAAAAAAGTTGCCCAGTTTGTAATACATTGAAATGCCAAATTTCTCGATTTGACCGCGATCAAATCAGAAATGAGGAGATCCGTTAGAGAACCAAGGTCATCGACATTACAGGGGCTTGTTAAGCTTAAACGGCAGTAGGCGGGGCACATTGCTTGTAGAATTGATGTCCGTTAGAGTGGAAAGGATATTTAGTGGCGACTGCGTGCCGGAAGATTGCCGTGCGTATTATTAATATAAGTATACATTTATTTTTACAATTAAATTTTCGCCAAACTGCAGACCAGTTTATTGGCGAATATATACACTCATCTTTGTTTTTCCTAAGTACTAATTAATCTACCTACGCTTAAACATACTACAAACAGCTGAGTAGCACAATTACACACACCATGAAGTCTAACACATTGTTATAAAATTGTAGTTGAACTGATGATCACCTGAGGATCGCGGAAAGGCGCAATGAGGGCGACGCACGACCTTAGGTGACCTTGAAGAACCTTGGGTGAGGCCTTTATTCAAGTGTAAACGTCATTAGACCAACACGATGATGATGTAGGCTAGTGTGTCCCGGCCCTAACATTCCGGAACCATTGTTGACAACGGTAAATTATACACGGCACGTGTGCACCCGGACTTATGCGATAATATCGCACATTACGACACAGTCGCTGTGTGCGTAAACATGGACGCGCTTGCAAAAATTGTAAGTTATGTTAATGTGTCTACAATGGGGAATTGATGAAATAAAAAAAAACTTGAGCTGTGGTTTATAGGTAGGAATAAACCCCTCATTCATAGAAAAAAAAAAAACAGATTTTTCTGTGGCTAAAATAAATTAAAAGATGAAAAATATTTTTCCCGCCCTTTACGATATCGAACGGTAGTAACTGGTAAGGTACTGTTTTGAGGTTCATTATTGTCGCACAACGGAACTTTTTAGTTGACCTTAGAAAAAAAGCGGTAGGATAGAGTTCCGTTGTGCGACACAAATTAACGACACAATAATGAACCTGAAAACAGTACCTTAAATTTTAATTAAATGAGTTAAGGCAGCAAACTTCATAGTCTTCACCCTTATATGAAGAGTAAAAATTAGCTTAGTAATGGCAATCTATAATTATGATCTTATGATTATGAGATTATTGTATGTAACTATTGATACAAAAATCAAAGCACAAAGAAAAATTGAAATGAGTTACCTGGTGGAAAAGACCGGGAATCGAACCCGGTACCTCTGGATTGCCGGTCCTGCTTTGATCTTTGTATCAATGGTTTAATATAGAATTTGTGGTATGTTATAGAAACTGAGACATTACATGTTTCATAAATTTATTATGTTTCACCTATGTTGTATTATTAAATAAATAAATAAAAAAATAAAATAAGCCTTTATTGCTGTTTTACAATTTACATTACAATATATTTACGACGATCAGTTTTAAACAACAGCTTGTCCTTCGACAAAGGCCTCCTCCAAGGATTTCCACCTTTCTCTGTCTCTTGCAATTCTCGTCCATTCTAGGCCGGCTACTTTTTTGAGTCCATCTTCCCAACGTTTCATTTGTCGACCTTTACTTCTCTTGCCATCCCTGGGGTATCACTCTGTTATTTTTCTAGTCCATTTCTCATTTTTGTCTCTTAGCATATGGCCTGCCCATTTCCATTTAAGTGTCTTGCATACTTTATTCACATCTTTAAATTTAGTTACATCTTTGATTTTGGTTAGTCTTATTTTATCTTTTCTTCTGACTCCAGTTACACTTCTCTCCATTCCATTTTGACATACTATTATTTTATTGCTTAGTTTCTCTGTTAATGCCCATGTTTGACAGCCATATGTTAAACATGGCAAAATGCACATGTTATAAACTTTCCTTTTATATGTAATTGGCATATCTTTGTTTTTCATAACTTCGCTAAGGGACCAAAATCTCTTCCAAGTGTTGGCGATTCTTCTATCGATTTCCTTTTGCATGGTGTCCTGCGGGGCTATTAGCTGTCCTAGGTATATATACTCGTCCACGTATTCTATTTTTTGTGTATTTACAATGATATCGTATGTCTGTGAAGCATTAGTCATAATTTTAGTTTTCGAAGTATTCATTGATAGCCCTGCTTTTATGCTTTGATCCGATAGTTGTTGTAGCATTTGCTCCAGGTTTTTTGGACATTCTGAGAATAGGATTAGGTCGTCTGCGAACCGTAAGTGATGTAGGTTTTCACCATTTATGTTGAGTCCGTTTTCTTTCCAATCTAAGTTTCTGAATACCATCTCTAAGGCTGCCGAGAACAACTTTGGCGAGATGGGGTCGCCCTGTCGGACGCCTCTTTCTAAAGGAAACTCCTCTCCCGTTGTTTCTAGCCTGATTTGGGCTGTACTTTTGGAGTATATGTTCTTAAGTATTCGAACATACTTTTCCTGTATACCTTGAGTACGCAATGCTTCCCAGATGTATTCATGTTCCAAGGAATCAAAGGCCTTGTTGTAATCTACAAAACCCAAATAGTAACTTTTATTGTATTCTTTGTATTTTTGAAGAACTTGTCTTAGAACATGTATATGATCGACTGTTGAGTATTTGCTACGGAACCCGGCTTGTTCTTTCGGTTGGTTTTCGTCAAGTGTAGGTGTGATTCTAGACATAATTATTTTAGAAAAAACTTTGTAGATATTTGACATCAGGCTGATTGGTCGATAATTCGCTATATCTTCTCTGTTTCCTTTTTTATGGAGTAATATTATAGTTGATTTAGTCCAATCTAAAGGAATATTTTCAGTCTCTATAATTTCATTGAAGATGTCTGTTAACGTGGGGACAATTATTGGTAGGGTAGCTTTCAGAAGTTCGTTCGTTATTTGGTCAGTTGTATTATTAAACGTCTTAATATACAGTGTGTATATTTGATTATAACCGCATACTTTACGGGGGCTTAGTATAGGCACTTATTAATATATTTATCCATAAATTATAAAAAAAGAACATTTTTTTCATATAAAATAAATCAGCAAGCAATGTACTTGATTGTTGTTGTTTGTTGACACATAACATCGTGATGTCACAACTGTCACTAGTAATAACTACGCCATACATTGCTGCTCAGAAAATTTTCAAAAATTAATTACGGTATGGTAGTTAACGCTAAGTTAATAATTGTTATAAATATCAGATTATAGCACTAAAATCTCCGTCTGGCTACAATATGCGGTTGTATCAAATATACACGCTGTATACTCATCTCTGCAAGATATTATTTTCACTCATTAGATATCCTTTCAATACGAATGTAGTCAATAACAAAAACCAGAAAACATGTCGGGAGAAATTGTTTGTGTCTTTATTATCAGGCAATGTATCAGTTTCGTCGCTTCGCATTGTGATATTCAATATAATATAAGAGGTTATTGTGTGACCATTTTTATTTTTATTGCCGAATTTTCTACGCGTTTTCCTCTTGGCTTTGTTGTGGCGAATAAATGAGTTGTTTGGGGTCTTTTGATAACAATTATAATATTCTGTGGATTTGTAACCGGCTTGGCAATTTTTTTAGAAGACAGTTAAATTATACGACGCGGTTGGCGCAGTTCGCAGACACCTGCCTACTGACCCGGCGGTCCTGGGTTCGAATCCCGGCCGGGGCAAATATTTGTGTGATGAACTCGAATATTTGTTATTGGGTCATGGATGTTATCTATATATGTATTTATATATTATGTATATCGTCGTTTAGTACCCATATTACAAGCTTTGCTTTGTTTGGGACTAGGTCGGTTTGTGTATGATTGTCCCATAATATTTATTTATTTATTTATCACTACATAGTATAAAACAAAGTCGCTTTCTCTGTCCCTATGTCCCTTTGTATACTTAAATCTTTAAAACTACGCAACGGATTTTGATGCGGTTTTTTTTAATAGATAGAGTGCTTCAAAAGGAAGGTTTATATGCATAATACATGCATAATTTATCAGCATTGCACCCGTGCGAAGCCGGGGCGGGTCGCTAGTTTATAATATATTATATCGTTATTATTGCAGTATAATTTCATGAAAGAGACAAGACTAACTTCTCATATCACTATTTATGACAACCGATTCATGTCCATTCATTTTAAATGCTGCCTATTATAAGCAGACAAATTTATATCTCGTGACTTTTCCGTGGGGATTTTCCGTTTTTTACCCATATTTTAGATTAATTATTGACAGAGTATGATGCTTCATTAACAGATGACAAATAGAGGTGAAAAAAACCCAAGATGTTGTGAAAATCAATCAAGATTGTGAATCATTATTACCTATACTTACCTATTTTTATCTAGAAGCTGCAAATGTCAATTACTTCTTTTAGGTTTGTAAAATGATGTCACGTGCTTATTCTATTTAACATAATGCATATACGATGAATGACCTCGACGTTACGAACGTGATGTTACGTTCATGGTCTCGAAGGTATTTTTATTTTTATATTTTCATATTGTATTATAGATTTTGTAACTGGAGTTCTTCAATATCAACAGCCATGCTTGTTTGTCAACATCGTACTAATTGTTATCATCAAACAACTATTATTTATATTTCCTTTTATTATATCATCTGAAATACAATTTAGTAATTCTCGTTATTAGTATTCCTCATTATTAGTACTAAAGCAAATATTTGAGTCCGTATTCGATAAAAATAAATCATATATCCACGCAATCGTTTGTACAAATAATGTGGCACAGTTGATAAAGTAATGACAGTAAGTTAGTTCTTGTAAAGACTAAAACAAGTGGTTCTCTGAGCTGTAAACCTCGCGAGTCTGTTTCGAACTGGCTGATATACTTTTTTTTTTCAGAGTTCAACTTCCTTATGTCCGAAACTGAATTGACAAAAAAAACTACAAAATTATCCAACTGGCTCACAAAATTTCTCAAATTAAATGCGGCCTCAAGGCGAGTCTGGAGTCGCAATTCTAATCTAACCGAACCTACTGTTATGTTTCATAACAGGCGAAATTTGGAATTACGATATATGAATGAATAATAGGCCTAGCTAAAACGGAAACGCTCGCTCGCTTCGTTCGCTCTGTCAATTAATTGTTCGTACCATGAACTATCGTAACCTACTTCATAAAATATGGTTTGTTTTACATACAAGCTTACTAAAAAGACAAATTTTTGAACACAGAACACAGTTAGGTACTTCAAAACTGGTATTGTTCATTACCGTTGCGTTAAAATAAACAGAAACGTACATACTATTTTCTCTAGAATACCATTTATTTACCTCTACGTTTAAACATTCACTGATGAACACACATTATACACGGCTTCCCCAAAGATTACCACCACGATCGGTAGCCACATTAGCCAGCTCAATAGGCCACTTTGTCAATAAATTACTTCAGTCCGTGAGCTCTTTGGGTTTGGGTGCAATCGAAGAGGTTCTTATCTCGATCGCATAAGAGTGAGCGAGACAAGTATAAAACTCGAATCACATTCTGTCAGCTAACATACTGTCCTATATTCTGTAGTCTGCTGTGTCACTAGTGCGTTAGGCAATTACGAAATCCGTATCATATCGGGTCGATCAATGTGGGTATTTAGGTAAACGTTTTTAAATTGGTATATTTTTATTATGCACGTGTCATTACGATACAGCATAGGAATTTTACTATCGTTTACAATGGGCTGCACAAATGCATGGCCCATTTATGAATGAATTCTGCAACTCATACATATTAGTTACGTAATGAACGCAGATTGTTTGCTATAGTTTTGCGTGTGTAAATTATTTTCAGAATGAGTAATCCATACTATATTTACTATATCCATATCCATCCATACTTCCATACTAATATTATAAATGCGAAAGTGTGTCTGTCTGTCTGTCTGTCTGTTACCTCTTCACGCTTAAACCGCTGAACCGACTTAGATGAAATTTGGTATGGAGATAGTTTGAGACCCGGGAAAGGACATAGGATACTTTTCATCCCGAAAAAATGTAGTGTTCCCGTGGGATGAGCGGGTAACACCGCGGGGCACAGCTAGTGATAAAATAAGCATTAGATGTTGAGGGTAGCTTAAAGAAAAAATAATAGCTGCTTAATAGTACATTATAGGGCGGTGAATTAATGAATATTCCAGACCGCACGTGTTCGTGAAAAGAAGGTGAGAGCCATAAATATGCGATCAGGAGCTTTATGAATTAGGTACCACCCGTGGTTTGTATGTAGTTTTACCTATTGCTTTGGCCAAGAAGTGAGATTTTCTTAAGGGGCTTCGAAACGGGCTATGTTTTGCTGCAATTTGTGGCTGGCCATTATTTGCATCTTACTCTAGCGTAAGGTGTCAGAGAGGGACGGCGATAGTTACCGGCCACAAATTGCAGTAAAATATGGGCCGTTTAGAAGCCCCATTACCGCGTAGCGGGCAGAAAATCCCACTTACGATCTAAGGTGACGTAAAAAATATAATTATTTTTAGTAAGTACAGAATTTTGATAGCATTGTGATTAATATAATATAGGTATTCATATTGTATAGGGTGATCAATGGGTCAGTGGAGAAATCAGAAAGTATGAGAGATAGCGAAATCTGTTTTTAGGAACCATGGCGTCGATTGTAAGATTTAATAAAAATTGCATTGTTTTTTTCAAACCCGTTCAAAACCTCTCTTAATACGATATGCGATAACTTACAGAATTTTAACAAGACTCAGTTCCCGGTTATATGTATATGTGTGCAACAAAATAAAGCTATTTTTATTAAAAAGAACAGATTTCCCTTTATCTTATAGTTTCCATTTTCTCCCTACTGACCCATTTAGATTGATCACCCTGTAAAGCATAACGCATATCGTCAAAGCAGAAATGTAGTGGCGAGTGGATTAATATCAGTTTCAAACGTTCAATTGATAGCCAGGAATTGTTAAATCTATACGTAAGCATAATTCCGCTTTGTCATCGTTTTCGATCCGTGTGATCAAACATGGAACCTACAAACAATGTCTAATGGCCTACACACGAGGTGGTTTTTAATTGGACTATTAATTTCACAAGTAACGACTGTGCCGTCACGGACGGCGGATGTTGTTTTGTTATAAGGTTTTACAGGTACTTACTGTATTTACATTAAGGGTGAAGCCAGTCGAGCGTAATTTCGGTCGCGCCATCTTTTGTGTGACGTGGTCACGTGACATGATGTAAGTTTTACTCGGCTAATTCCGAATGACGGGTAATTCCGAAAATTACTGATATCTAATAAACGGCGTAACATTTTTTGCGCTAGCAACACTTCCTCAGATACACTTCTACAGTAAGAAGTGTTGCTAGCGCAAAAAATGTTACCCCGTTTATTAGATATCAGTAATTTTCGGAATTACCCGGGAAATAAAAGGAATAAGGCCTCTTAAAACGCGTAGTTCAAACAAAGTTCGAGCGCAACTATGCAGTTTCGCAACAGACTGGGTGCGCTGAGTGAACGGAACCGATAAGGATCAAGGGCTTGTACTACGATGTCCTAATATCACTAGACACACAGTGCGTCAAGCCAAGTTCGCAAATCCTAGCACAGAATGGTACGCGACACAGAGGAGAATAAAATATGAAATAAAATTATGAGAAATGAAATGAAACGAAATAAAACGAAATAAAATGATATGGAACGAAACGAAACGAAATGAGATGAGATAAAATTAAATTAAATTAGGGTAAATCAACTTTTTTCTGTGGCTTGTTACCATGGTGATGTCCCCTGGGTTATTCTTGTTATTCTGGGCAATATTCAACAAAGATGTTGTAATTGCAGCAGTTATAAGCCCATTCTTATTTAGAATATCTCCTGAAAATACCAATTTAAAAAATTATCAATAGGTACTTTTATTTATTTATTTATTTATTTAAACTTTATTGCACAAAATACCTAAGTAAAAGTACAAATGGCGGACTTAATGCCATGAGGCATTCTCTACCAGTCAACCACAAGGTCAAACAGAGACATTATAGGTGCGGGAAGGGTGTACAACAATAGGTGTATACACACGATGCAAATGTAGACAAAAAAAAAAAACACTACTTTTCTAAGAAGTTTAAGTAATCATCATTGTCTCCTGGGTGACGGGACAGAATAACAACAAGAAAAGTTGATCCACCCTTTAAACGATATGAAATTAAATTAAATTAAATCAAATGAAATAAATTTAAATTTAAAAAAAATATATTTTTTTTCATTGTTAGTAACAGTCAAGCCGGTGGGAATCCAGTTCTGGGGGCGCTATGCCGCCTATATCCACTTCGATAGTTTTTTTTTTATAATCGTAAAGTATCCTAATTAATATAAACACGATCGAAACTCGATCTTACATTATGGTATAATAAATTGACATTAGAATCGAGAGTTCTCCGAGTTTCCCGATTGAGAATTCTATATACACTAGGGTACATCCCATTATGATACAATTGTTACCAAGCATCGCATCTTCCTTCCGGTGGCCTCCTTTTCAATGCAAACCGTTGGCAACCTTCGACCGGTGCAAATTTATACGGTATACGATACGGTTGGCAATTATCACAATGTTCTGATTGCTATCCTAGTGTTGCCAGATGACATTTATGAAAATCTGTAGGGTGAGACAAAAAATCTGTAGAGAACAGATTTTTTTCCAATGCTTCATTTGACTATACTGAAGCTTAAAATGTTATTAAAAATGGGCAAGTGCGAGTTTGACTCGCGCATGAAGGGTTCCGTACCATAATCTATAACAAGTTTGTTGTATGGGAGCCCCCCATAAATATTTATTTTATTTTATTTTTAGTATTTATTGTTATAGCGGCAATAGAAATAAATCATCTGTGAAAATTTCAACTGTCTAGCTATCACCGTTCTTGAGATACAGCCTGATGACAGACGGACGGACGGACGGACGGACAGCGAAGTCATAGGGTCCCGTTTTTACCCTTTGGGTACGGAATCCTAAAAATTAGTAACTTTAGCAAAGACGTAGGGGGAAAAGCAATAAAAATCTAATATTTTTGAACTTTTCCGTGGTATAGTCATCGTTTCGAGCTAGTAAGAAAATGAAATTAACGAAACGGATCATTGAGTGAAATGCTTTTTTTATGTCATAGGCGGCAAACGAACAAACGGATCGTCTGATGGAAAGCGATTACCGTCGCCCATAGCCTGCAACACCAGAGGAGTCACAATTGCCGGTCTTTACATCGGCGTGAACTGTGTGTAATGAAATGAAACACAAATCGTTAGATTCTTTTAAAAAATTTTTTTTTTCATATTATGACATATAATTATGTTGATAATTTCAACCAACTTTTTAAAGTGAATAATACTTTTCCCCAAGTTCTAGGTAGTACATAGCTATTTCATGCTTTTATTGCGTGCAGTCGAAAATAAGTTGAAAAAACTAATTTTCCGCGTGAATTTTGTCAATTTTGAGTAGTTTTTGAAACAAAAATTATCAATGAAAAAATCAAACTGTAGGTTTCAAATATATAGCAATAAAACCCAATAGCCCTGTTCTAGGTAGTAACATCAATAATATGTTAAGAAACATGTTTGATCATAGAGAAAAATGTCTAAAGCAATCAGCATTTTAAAAGGAATAAGGCCTCTTAATCTGTGTTTCAGCCAGGATTACAATCATTATTTGCAGAAAAAGTATATTCCAATTAGATAAATAAAAGTAGTCTGAAATTTTGTTCACCTATAACTTCCGTAGGTCTGAGCACAACGCCTAAATTCTGTAGATCTACGGATTGTTCCGTAGCTCTGGCCACGCTTTATCCTGACAATATCGGGGGCTTAGTACTGTATGGAGTACCTTACAAAAAGGTCCTTAGTACGTCAGTAAGTAGCCAAGAAAGCAAAGAAAGCTTTTAATGCTAAAAAGGGTTTATTCAAAGCCAGAATATCGGGCCAAATTCGTAAAAGGCTTATAAAAGTGTCCATCTGGAGGATAGCCCTATATGGAAGCGAAACTTGGACAATGACACAGCGTGATAGATAACGGTTGGAAGCATTCGAGATGTGGTGCTGGAGACGAATGGAATGGATAAGCTGGACGGAAAAAGTTACGAATGAGGAAGTGCTTATAAGAGTAGAAGAAAAAAGGTCGTTGTTAGAAACCATTGAAAATAGAAGGGGAAAGATGTTTGGACAACTGCTACGACACTACGATTACATAAAAACAATTATTGAAGCCAACTCGGCTGGGCAGCGTTCGGGAAACTACGCAATGTCTTTTCGTCCGACATACCTCAGTGCCTCAAGACGAAAGTCTTCAACCAATGTGTGTTACCAGTGATGACTTACGGCACCGAAACGTGGTCTTTCACTATCGGCCTCATCTCAAAGCTCAAAGTCGCTCAACGAGCAATGGAGAGGGCTATGCTCGGGGTGTCTCTACGTGATCGAATCAGAAATGAGGAAATCCGTAGACGAACTAAAGTGACCGATATAGCTCACCGGATTAGCAAGTTGAAGTGGCAATGGGCAGGCCACATAGCACGCAGAGCAGATGGCTGATGGGGCCGTAAAGTGCTCGAGTGGAGACCTCGGACCAGCAAGCGCAGCGTAGGACGTCCACCTACGAGATGGACAGATGACCTTGTAAGGGTCGCCGGAAGGCGCTGGATGCAGGTCGCTTCCAACCGGTATATATGGAAGTCCAAAGGGGAGGCCTATGTTCAGCAGTGGACGTCCTATGGCTGAGATGATGATGATGATGATGAATTATTGAAGGAAAGATTGAGGGAAGGAGGAAGAGAGGAAGACCGAGGGGATCTTATATAGACCAAATCAAGGATAAAGTAGACAACGTGTCGTGTCAGGACATCAAAAAGAAAGTTGAACATTGAGATACATGGAAGTTGCTCCACCGACAAGAGCTTAGCTCTTCTGATGATGACGTCAGTAAGTCAGTTCTGTACGAGCCTTACAGTGCGGGCTTAGTGCTGTAAGGCTCTTGTCAAACCGACTTAAGGTAAGGCGCCTCGGCCAACTTCGCCTCGGCCAACTTCGCCTCGGCCAACTTCGGTCAACTTCGTGAGTAGTGCGGTTAGCCTTACCCCATTAGACAATACACTATGTTACAGTCTGACCCAAAAGAGTAGACATTAAAAAGTGGCAATACTGCATGTAGTACCGTCCCCGTTTTCTTAGATTGATTAGAAAGGGACGACACTACAGTATTGCCAGTTTTTAATTTCTACTCTTTTTGGTTAGTCTGTAGTCTTACCTTACCTTACCTTATACTAAACAGTAGACACGTACCATTAAATAGACTGGTTTCGAAATGGTAGAAGCTTGTATTTTATTACGTTTTCATGCACCCAACTACACCTTACTACAACATATGGCTAGGTATATGAATAAATTCGACGCATATCTACGCGTATGTCTCTGGCATCGTAGCTCTTAAACGGTGGACTGATTTCGATACAGTTTTATTTGAAAACGTGTTCTCCTACGATGGTTTATAGATATAAACATAGATATGTTTAACAAAAATTTGCTCAGCCGTTTGAAGTGAAGTCCTTTATATATGTTTAATATATTATACCTGGAGCCTCATTTGAGCGGTGGTAGCCTAGTGGTTAGGGCATGCGACTTTCAATCCGGAGGTCGCGGGTTCGAACCCGGCCCGTACCAATGAGTTTTTCGGAACTTATGTACGGAATGTCATTAGATATTTACCACTCGCTTTTCGGTGAAGGAAAACATCGTGAGGAAACCACCTAAGCACAATAAGACCTAGTTTCCCCTCTGGGTTGGAAGGTCGGATAGCAGTCGCTTGCGTAAAAACTAGTGCCTACGCCACATCTTGGGATTTAGGTAGCCGACCCCGATTGAGAATTCATTCTCTACAAAGATATGGGACAAAGGCTAGGAGGATGATGAAGACCTGGAGCCTCATTTCCATTTTAACCCCCGACAAAAAAAAGAGGGGTGTTATAATTTTAACATGTGTATCTGTGTATCTGTGTGTCTGTCCGTGACATCGTAGGTCCCAAACGGATCGACCAATTTGAGGGCGGTTTTTAAATCGAAAGACCGACCCGAAATTGGACCAGTAGTTTCCAAGATATTTGGCACTAGTGACATAATCTCAGCCAACATTGAAGCTAAGAATTCAAATGTTGTAGTTATGTTCAGTTTTAGTAGCATTTTCTATATCACTTACTGAATGAGGGGTCTCATGATGAGCTACGGGTGTTTTAAATATTTAATTTAGGTTATCCAGACAATTGACTGGATGCGGGTCGCTGCTATCCGGCCCATGTGGAAGCCTATTGGGGAGGCCTTTGTCCAGCAGTGGACGTCCTATGGCTGAAATATGATGATGAACCAGACAAATCACCATCAAATGGTATATTTTTGCTAGGTATTTACTAAGTGGCATTGACAAGTCTAATTCTAAAGTAAATAGAGCACATTGGTAAAACCAACACAGCTCAGCGCGGACGTAAATTAAACATGTTTTAAATAACCAAAAAAAGTTTACGATCCGAGTTTTATGCATAAACTGGTATACGGGTAAAACCGAGTTGCTACATTGGCACTGACTCACGAACGCAGTGAAAATATAACCAGTACAATAACCTTATAAAACGCCCAGGCCTGAACAATCTAAACGGGTAGTTCTTAGAGCGTTTCAATCGCTATCACTTTCCTGTCGCATAAATTGAAAAAAATATTACATTAGCCTAAAATCTTTAATAAAAATCACAGTAAATATACTGTGATTGCGGTGAAATCTCATTTTGTTAATATTTTTCCATTATGTTACATAGTTTCTTCAATATATGCGACAGGAAAGTGGCAGCTTAACGCACTAAGAACTACTTATCCACACCATGAGTTCGACAAACGACTGAGGCTAAGTAAATTTAATCAACGACATTACACGTCCAGATGGGTCATTGTCGGTTCAAAAAACAAAATTTGTCCCTTCGGTGGTCAATCTAGGTTATGTTGCTATTACATTGGATTATAGAAGAGGGAACGTTCTTTATTCTCACAGGCATTTAATCAAAAAATAGGCCCTGGAATCCTTAATTTCGCCAATGTCCACCGGAAAGACGCGCACCTATAGCAGACAATGACCCAAATAGTTCGCTTCCGGATATTATCACGATTTTAATAATAATAATAATAATAATAATAATATGTTTATTTCGAGTAAGTTACACTCATATATAGTTAGTAAGACTTAAAACTAATTGTTAGTAACATTTACTTTGCTTTATGTACACTGGGGACGTGCAGTTTGTCGCAATTTAATAAGTATGGGGAATCGATCCTATCCCCGATCATTCTCAGGATGTTGTTGGGACTACCGCGCACCCGGCGCACCAGGGATGCGGCCCTCTTGCGCATAGTAGCGTAGAAGCAATCTACTCTGGCTTCCGCAAACATCCCTGATGCGCTACAGAAGCGAGGCAGCCCCACCACCACCCGGAACGCGTTGTTAAACTGAACCCGGAGAGCCCCGTAGGCCCTTTGCGTGTACCGCAACCACAGACTGCACGTGTAGAGGGAAGTGCAGTAAGCCCTGAACAAGGTTATCTTCACCTCCCTCGAACAACGCCTGAACTTGCGGGCAATCATGTTCGCTCTGATCGACAGGGCTCTCCGTTCTCGTTCTATGTCAGTATCGTCTTTGAGGTCCCACGTAACTAAATGGCCCAGATATTTAAAAGCATCGACCCTGTCTAGAGGCATACCATAAAGGTCTATGCGTGGTACCTCTACTGTCCGATTACGTCCGACCTCAAAGACCATATACTGACTTTTTGCCACGTTGTATTTCAACCCATGACTCTGTACATAATTTTCACAAATCCGCAACAATTTTCTTAGGCCACACACTGAGGCACTCAGCAGAACCATGTCGTCGGCATAGCTTATGTTGTTGACGCATATATCGTCAATGTGACAACCAACATGCATTCTGCTGAGCGTCTCAAGAAGACCATTAATGTATAAATTAAACAATGTAGGAGAGCATAGTCCTCCCTGCCTTACCCCACACTCTAGTTTATAAGGGTCAGACAGAGTATCCGCCCATCTAACGGCATTGACCTGATTTCCATACCAGTATCTGAAGATACGTATTGTTTCAGGTGGAAGTTTAGTATCCTTGAGTTTACTCCACATTATGTCATAGGAAACCAGGTCAAATGCCTTAGACAGATCAAGGAAGCAAGCATAAACGGGCGTGTTCCTGTCTACGTAGTATTTGACAGTGTGCTTAAGACACAGGATTGCACTTTCCGTAGATAGCCTCGGGCGGAAGCCAAACTGGTTTTGGCTTAATTGTACGTACTCCTGAAGCTGTGAGTTAAGCAAACTGTCAAACACTTTAGCAATAACCGTTGCGAGAGATATTGGCCTATAGTTGTTTGCATCCGATAAATCGCCTGTTTTATTTTTGACTATAGGCACAACAATGGTTCTCATTAAATCATCCGGCAGGTAAGAGTGCCTTACACATAGTGTGTAGAACAACGCTAACACTCTTGTTATATGTGGCCCAGCGTGCTGGAGGTGCTCAATGCTGAGTCCATCATGACCAGGGGATTTACCTCCAGATATGGATTTAATGGCCTTATCCACGTCTCTGGCCGCAATTCCAGGTCTAACTACCTCGATGTTGGTCTCAGCATTGGCCAAATCCTCTGGCACCAGGTTTAAGGGAGATTTAACCAAGAATTGATTTTTAAAGAGGTTAGCGATGTCTTTATTACTGGTTTGGCCGTTTACGCTTACTGGGAGGCCAGACTGAAATTTCATTTTATTCGATTCCTTCCAGAAAGTACGAAAATCTTTCTTAGCATGATGTGAGGCAATTTTGTCCATTTCTATCTGTTGCTGATGATCTTGACACCATTTCAATCGTGATTTGAAAATCTTCCGACTTTCACTCATTTCATTAAAATAAAAACCTATTTTAGGTTTCCCGTACAGGATCCACGTATGAAATTTCTGTCTAGCCACCCCATATGCTTCTCCTACATGTTTATTCCAGCCAGTTACCTGGTTCTTATTTTTATTACTTGGCTTAGGATTTCCTAAGCTTACAATCGAGGCATTTGTGATAGCAGTTACAATGTCACAGTAAAGACGGTCTAAGACACTTCTATGAGACACTTTATCACAGTAAACGTCAGCACAAGATTGTAATTCCACCGGGAAATCAATAAGCTTTAATTTATCTCGACATTCCATACTGTAACGAGATATCTGCTCAGCTGTTCTATTTCCCCACATAACAGATCGATTATAAATCAAGGTTTCATTCTGTACTCTAGGTGTTATCGTACTTAAATCAACTTCTAACACAATCGGGAAATGGTCAGACCAAGTAACATTATATTTCACATGTATATTACGCACAGAGACTAATGCCGCCTGCGTTACTACAAAGTGATCCAACCAGCGCCTGCATTGGTAAACATCACTTATGAATGTATACGTATCCGATGAAACACCTAACTTCTGAACGTCGGCACAACACCATCTTTGTTCTAGGCAATAGTTCATTAATTCATCGAAGAAAAGTTCATGGGGATGTGCGTTAAAGTCACCCATTATGTAGACCGATTCTATTCCATATTCACTTATAATACCACTCACCGCTCCAAGGCAGTCCGTAAAATCCATCAGATTATCCTTATTGTTCGTTGGCATATAAATACTTATAACAATTAGCGGCCTGTCATTTGTGATTACTTTGATTGCGCACAAACGCGGATTATTACACTGTATCACTGACACGTTGTAAAAAACTGCACTCCTCCATAATAAGCCGACACCACCGTACGGGCGCCCGCGCAGCACCCCCTCCGCCGTGTCAATTGCAGATGTTCCCGTAGCACAGAAATCTCTGTCAATATTGTTGAGGTATGGTATTTCATCCGGCAATAGCCACGTCTCCTGTAGGGCTATGATGTCCGCCGACTGACATAAATCCCTAATGCTGTCAACGGCGCGTTTTACACTTTTACAGTTAAAACTAGCAAAATTATAAGTCGTGACAGACATTATTGTTTAGAAGTTGGTCCGTATTCAGAGTTGCCTCTGTTCGTGCTTTTAAATTTGAAATGTACAAATTTACGGAATATAATGCCCTTAGGCCATAAATTCTTATCCATAAACAACGATGATTTCGATTCATTGACAAAAAATTTGAATGCTTTGTGATCTATTGGTTTTTTGGTGATGATCTTCTCAAGTATTACGGATTCGTTGGTTTTTTCCTGAATATATTTAATTATTTCAATCTCCTCAGTTGTCTTGTGGACGTTTGTAATAATGTAAGGTTTGATCTGCGGTCCCTAAGCTATTTCATGCTTTTATTGCGTGCAGTCGAAAATCAGTTGAAAAAACTAGTTTTCCGCGTGAATTTTGTCAATTTAGAGTAGTTTTTGAAACAAAAATTATCTATGAAAAATTCAAACTGTAGGTTTCTAATATATACTAATAAATCCCAATAGCCCTGTTCTAGGTAGTAACATCAATAATATGTTAAGAAACATGTTTGATCATAGAGAAAAATGTCTAAAGCAATCAGCATTTTAAAAGGAATAAGGCCTCTTAAATCCTGCCTCACTGAAACGCCAGCTAGCGTATACCTACAGACAAATCATATCGGATTGTTTGGAAACTAACTCACTGAGCGACGCTTGGCGACCTCATTTTTGTATAGAATACGTATCCCAGTGGGGCAGGGGACAAAATCTAGCTGTCTAGGTGTCTCGAGATCGCGCTCTATGCGGCCTATTGGTACATAGAAACATACATTCCCATAGGGAGATTTATACTAGGTAAAATACTGTTGATACCTTAACTATCTTTTGCCAGGAACCTTGGAAGAAATGTCAAGAACAAATCGTGTCGACACAACAAGTCTAAAGCTTACCTGGAATGGAATTTTAACCTCAATACAAATTCCCATAGTCCGTATTAATGGAAAATTCTACAGAATAGCTAAGGATATTCGGGTACGTCACGATTTTTATTATTAAAGGATTTGAGAAAATCCTTTAATAAAAAGAACTATAGGTTTTTATAATCATTGAAATTAACTCGCAAGTATTTTGTGTCAACAGGCAGTTACAATAGGCTAGTTGACCCAGTTTCGAAATATATTGGAAATGGTTAATAATGATCTTACTAGCTCTAAAAAAAATGTCTTGTATTTTTCTGAAAGCTAGAAAGCTAAATTTTATCAATTGAAAATTTGAATTTTCTTAAACAGTCAAAAACGCCGTCCGCCATTTTTCCCTTTCGCTAATCTGTGGCGTGTCGTAGTATTACCTGTAAATATTCGAAATTCGACCGTCGTATAATGCCATTCCGCTCACTCCAATATACTTTGACAGGAGATCGAGAGGGACGGCACTATTCGAAGTCGTCAAAGTAGACTTTCAGTTTTGTTTACATGACCAATGACGTCACTATCATAAGCGAAAATGGCGGACAGCGTTTTAAGCATTTCAAAATACAGATTAAAAACCATATTTTCAAATTAAATTTTTTCAGCCATCTTTCACTTTTATGAATTGAAAAATATATATTTAGGTTTCCTTTGCTAAATACTATACGGAGTAAACATTAGTTTATTACAATTTGACATGAGTCAACTAGCCTATTGTGGCATTCCTGTCCCGTACTTTTATGAGCACAAACTTTTTACTGAAAGGTTTCTCTGAAGTAGAAAAAAGATGAACCCCCACTTTTTGCTCCAGATTATGGACTTTATTTCTAGTTGTACTCAAAACGAAAAGTATCGGCTTCTAAAATAAAATACAAAAACGGCCAAGTGTGAGTCGGACTCGCGCATCGGGGTTCTAACCTAACCTAACCTAACCTAATCTAAAGGATGATATTTACAACAATCCTAAATAGTTTACAGTTTCAGTGATAAATGCTTTTGGCGAAATGAAACATTTGACGAAATGAAACGTTTGACGAAACGTAATTCGGCGAAAAGACAGTACACCGGGAAATTTTCATAAAAGTGACTATTTAGATTTGGCCATATTTTTTTATACGTTACAATCGACAGTGTTCTTGACTCTGAGCAAAGCGAACCCAAAAAGTTCATAATGAGGCAAAAAGTTGAGGGTACACGTTTCTGTAAAAAAAAGATACAAATCTCAACACGCAACTGTCAAAGGCACTGAATTTGAATTTTATTTAGAAATAAAGCACATGATTATGGAATTTGACAAATTTGTTTTCTGACCTCGCGCGTCGCGTAATTGATTCGCCGCTACCGCCTACATTTTTTGTCCGTTAATTAATTCAATAAAATTAATTCAATACCGAGATAATTTTTATTCCGTTTTTTGAATAGCGAGCTTCAAAAATGTTACTGGGAAATGCTCGATCCGTCGAGAGAAAAAAAATCCGAGCGACTTTAGGAATTCAAATTGTACTTTAAAGCCCTCCGGCAGACACTTTTTGACATCCATAGGAAAGCGCAGCGTGGGTCGGCCCCCCGACTAGATGGAGGGATGACCTCGTGAGGGTAGCGGGGAATCACCGGATGCGGTCTGCACGGGATCGCACTTTGTGGCGAGTCATGGGGGAGGTCTATGTTCAGCAGTGGAAGTCTGTGGCTGATAGATAGATAGATTGTGTTGTTGAGTGGCCACAAAAACGTTGTTTTCTTTCAACACTGATCCATACTAATATTATAAATGCGAAAGCGTGTCTGTTTGTCTGTCTGTTACCTCTTCACGCTTAAGCCGCTGAATCGATTTTGATGAAATTTGGCATGAATATAGTTTAAGATCCGAGGAAGGACATATGTAGGATAGATTTCATCCTTTTTTTTCATCCTGGAAATTATCCCTAAAAAGATTGAAAAGTGGGTAAGTAATTCATGATGACATTGATGACCCTGTAGGAAATATAATGATTAGACCATAAGCACAATTGCTCTTACATTTGCTTAGGCGCTTTTAATAATCCCTTTTATTAATTAAGGTGATTATGTGGATATCTATCGTGTTGTACGAGGTTGCTTCCATACTTCCAAGTTCCACGCGGACGTAGCCGCGGGCAAAAGCTAGTAATTACATAATTTGTAAAGACTGAAATATCATATGTCAATTGCGCTCTTCTGAAAATTTATCTCTTTCCATCCCAAATCACCGAACAAGTTTTATGTCTAAATCCTTTACCGTCCAAGTGTCTCGCCTTTGGAACCGCCTTCCCCTCAAAATCAAGCAAGTCCCGAACAAGTTTGCTTTCAAAAGCTTTATGTGATCTATTTGTTTGCAGAAATGTGAACTCATAGCTTAGGTATCTGATTACTTTGTTCATCTGTATTTATTTCATCATCATCATCATCATCATCATTTCAGCCATAGGACGTCCACTGCTGGACACAGGCCTCCTCAATTGACTTCCACATGGGCCGGATAGAAGCGACCCGCATCCAGCGAGTCCCCGCAACCCTGACCAGGTCGTCCGACCACCTTGCGGGTGGCCGTCCTACGCTGCGCTTGCCGGTACGTGGTCTCCACTCGAGAACCTTTCTGCCCCAACGGCCATCGGTTCTTCGAGCTATGTGCCCTGCCCACTGCCACTTCAGTTTGCTAACCCTGTTTGCTATGTCGGTGACATTAGTTCGTCTACGAATCTCTGGCGACCCGCCAACCCGCAAACCGGACCAGCGTGGCGGGTTACGGTCCGAACCCCTCAAATGAGATGACAACTATACCACGGCCCCAAGTACCCGGCGGCTGCAGTTGCAAAGCTGACGGAGACGGGCGTCGGCCGAGCACTGGAGCTAGGGGTGCTAAGAATCCCCGGGTGGGGCTCCACCGTCAAACGACCTCGGCTAACGATAGTACGGACAACCGACGTAGGCTATCACTGGTAACCTACAACACGCGCACGCTGAGGACGGACGAAAAGGTCACACAGCTGGAAAAGGAGGTCAGCGGGATGCGCTGGGATATCATGGGGTTATCTGAAGTCCGAAGAGAGGGAGAGGACACGATAGCCCTGAAATCCGGTAACCTGCTGTACTACCGGGAGGGCGACCAGCAGTCCCAGGGTGGTGTCGGGTTTATCGTCCACAAGTCTCTCGTTAACAACATAGTGACAATTTCGAGTGTGTCGAGCAGGGTTGCGTACCTGATACTCAGAGTATCTAAAAGATATTCGTTGAAGGTTATACAAGTATACGCGCCGACCTCGACGCACCCGGATGAGGAGGTGGAGGCCATGTATGAGGACGTCAGTAGGGCCATACATGCTTCCAAATCGCACTTCACTGTTGTTATGGGAGACTTCAACGCAAAGCTGGGTATGAGAGGCGATAACGAGCTGAGAGTGGGGCAATTTGGATATGGGCAACGGAACCGAAGGGGCCAGAGGCTGGCCGAATTTCTGGAGAAGGAGGGACTCTTCATGATGAACTCCTTCTTCAAGAAGCCGCCTCAGAGAAAATGGACCTGGATGAGTCCCGACGGTTCCACGAGAAATGAGATAGACTTCATTCTGGCCACAAAGAGGCAAATATTCAATGATGTCTCAGTGATCAATAGGGTGAAAACCGGTAGCGATCACCGAATGGTAAGAGGCACATTGAATATTAATGTCCGCCTAGAAAGGTCTCGCCTAATGAAGTCTACGCTCCGACCAACTACAGCCCACATACAAAACCCCGAAGACTTTCAGCTGGAGTTAACAAATCGCTTCGCTTGCCTGGATGATTGCGTTGCAGTGGACGATATAAATAATAGGTTGGTAGAAACTGTCCACGAGGTGGGGAAGAAATTTTTCAGACCCCGCCGCAAAGATAGACCCCAAAAACTATCCGATCATACCCTCAACCTCATGGCTGAAAGACGTTCAATGACGCTGCAGACTTCTGAAGACGCTGAAGCATACAGGCAGCTCAATAGACGGATCCATAGGTCCATGCGACACGATATTCGTTCCTTTAATACCAACCATATTAAAGAAACGATAGAGCGGAACTCGGGCTCCAAAGTGTTCGCCAGGGACCTGTCTATGGGCCAAAGCCAGTTAACGAAGCTGAAGACAGAAGGCGGCAGTGTAGCGTCGACGAAGCCAGAGGTGTTGAGGGAGATCGAAAGGTTCTATGGGCAGTTATATACCTCAGTAGCCAAACCTATTGATAACTTGGCCAAAGACCCGAGAGCCAAGCTGACCCGACACTATACCGAAGATATCCCGGACATCAGCCTGTACGAGATTAGAATGGCCCTAAAACAGCTCAAGAATAACAAGGCGCCGGGTGATGACGGAATCACTTCAGAGCTTCTGAAAGCGGGTGGAACACCGGTACTTAAGGTCCTTCAGAAGCTCTTCAATTCCGTATTGCTCGAGGGAATCACGCCAGAGGCATGGAACAGGAGTGTGGTGGTGCTTTTCTTTAAGAAAGGTGATAAAACACTGCTCAAGAATTATAGACCCATCTCGCTTCTGAGCCATGTGTACAAGCTCTTTTCTAGGGTCATCACGAATCGTCTCTCAAGCAGGTTCGATGAATTCCAGCCTCCCGAACAAGCCGGGTTTCGAAAAGGCTTCAGTACCATAGACCACATACACACGCTGCGGCAAGTTATACAGAAAACCGAAGAGTATAATCTGCCACTCTGCTTAGCGTTTGTGGACTATGAGAAGGCCTTTGATTCCGTCGAGACATGGGCAGTACTACAGTCCCTCCAGCGATCCCGAATTGACCATCGGTATGTCGAGGTGCTCAGGAGTGTGTACAACAACGCCACTATGTCAGTCCGAGTACAAGACCAGTGTACGGAGGCGCTTCCATTGCAGAGAGGTGTGAGACAAGGAGATGTAATATCTCCGAAGCTCTTCACCAACACAATGGAAGACGCCTTCAAGCTCTTGGAATGGCAAGGACTTGGCATCAACATAAATGGCGAGTACATCACGCACCTTCGGTTTGCTGACGATATCGTGGTCATGGCGGAGACGCTGGAGGATCTCGGTATAATGCTGGATGATCTCAACCGAATATCCCAACAGGTAGGCCTTAAGATGAACATGGACAAGACGAAGATCATGTCGAATGACCATGTAGCACCCACCCCAGTATTGGTTGGGAACTCGGTCCTCGATGTTGTCGACGAATACGTCTATCTAGGTCAGACGATCCAATTAGGCAGGTCCAACTTAGAGAAAGAGATCAATCGACGGATTCAACTCGGATGGGCAGCGTTCGGGAAACTGCGAAGTGTCTTCTCGTCCAAGATACCTCAGTGCTTGAAGACAAAAGTCTTCAACCAGTGCGTATTACCGGTGATGACCTACGGAGCCGAGACGTGGTCTCTAACTATGGGCCTCTTAAGGAAGCTCAGAGTCACTCAGCGAGCTATGGAAAGGGCTATGCTCGGGATCTCTCTACGTGATCGAATCAGAAATGATGTATTTATTTATATGTATATAATTATATTTGTATATATCATATAGAAATATGTATTGATCTAAGTATATATATTTTTTAATTGTTTTAAGTTAGTTGCACCGCCCACAATTTATCTGCTTAGCCCAATGGTTGACTGGTAGAGAATGCCCTATGGCATTAAGTCCGCCTTTTGTACGATAAGTTCTTTCTTTTGTGCAATAAAGATTAAATAAATAAATAAATATCGCTGATTGATGTGTGAACGTAAATGCGTATTACGGAAGTTATGTATTCTATTCATATGTATATACCTATATATTCTCAATACCTATAGCGTCCGCGAAATGTTTTTGTAAACAACGATGTTGGAATACATTTCATTCACAACAAAATACTATTACGTATGCGTAAACATATTTATATGGAACAATTTACTAATTGCTTACTATAAATCGTGCAAGTAAACAACTTATTCAGCACACTGCAACATTGCATTGGAATTTAATTCAGTGTAAAATGGAAACCACCATTTGAAGAAAGAAAGAAAGAAATAAACATGTATTGCCACACCAAAAAATAAAATAGGTATATGGAATAAGTAAGAACAACATTGTTTGTACATTGTCCACCCAAATTATGCCGTGGGACAAAAGGAGCGGCCTCAGCATTTATTCGTCTTTGTCATAGTTAAAGCTTAATTATATATTAAGTTATTTTGTTCATAAAGTGTTTACATACATTTAATTTTCATCTCTGTATTTTAAGTAGTGAAATGACCAACGCTTTTACTGGCGTAATACTATTAAGGCAAATAAATTTCATTTCAAATTTCATTTTATTTCATTTCATGCTCTCCATAGAAAACTGATTTCGAATACAAATATAGAATTTGATAATACTTAGTACAAATGTAGCTCAAAAAGTAATTGTTTATCCTATCTCGAAATACACGTACCGTAAGCGGGATTTTCTGGAGAAAATCTCACTTCCTGGCCAAGGCAAGACGCAAAACTTTTACGAACCACGGGCGGTAATTCGTAAAGCCCCAGATCGTATATTTCTAGCCCGCCTTCGGTTCGAGCCACAAACACCTGCAATCTGGCACATTCACGAATTTCGCCCTAGGTATGTAATGTTCTGTTTCTACGTCACCCTACGCCGCAACTGGGATTTTCTGCCCGCCGAGAATCTCACTTCATGGCGAAGGCAAGACGTAAAACTTCACACAAACCACCACCACCTAGGTATGTAATGCACTATTTCTCGAACATGCAATGAAATATCGTCATAACGTGCGTCAGGCTTCGAAGTGTCACGTTTCGGGCGCAACAATTCGAGAGAACTGTAAAGGAATTTCATACAAAATTGAAGGCTGTATTGTTTTTTAACAAAAAAGGAGAAGGTTCTCAATTCGAACTAATGTTTTTTTTTTTTTTTGTATGTATGTTACTCGATATCTCCGAGAACCGTGAACCTATTTTCAATTTTTTTTTTTTATCGAAAGGGTATAACTCGGAGTTGGTCCCGTTGGCACTAAGTCGGGATCTGATGATGGAATCTTGGAGAAATCGAGGGAACTCTTCAAATGTTATAGGGACATGTACGGCGCTTTCGGTAATTTATTGATTATAGGATTGACCACAGATGACCACTAGAACTTTTATATGAATCACTAAAAAGCAAAAAAAAAACAAATTTTTAACAAAAAAAAGAACCGACTTCAGTAAAACTAAAAAGCCAAAAATAACCCGTTCAAGTACAGATTACATTTGACTCACCCTTCCAAGTCGGTGCCAAACCTCGCGTAAACTATAATATAACTATAAATATAAGAACTGAGTGGTTTGGGATCGACTTCGAAGGGTGAGTCAAATGTAATCTGTACTTGAACGGGTTATTTTTGGCTTTTTAGTTTTACTGAAGTCGGTTCTTTTTATCAGTGTAAAGGGCTTGCCGGCTTCGTATCACTATCCGGCCTTCCTACGGTCGGCCATCTATACCTACTCAGCCGGCAAGCCCTTATTTCCCGGCGTCTGCAGTAATGTACTATTTCCCTAACGTCTCGCACTCCAAATCCACTCATGAATGGCGAACAAAACAGCAATGAGTCATAACGAGTTACGTCTACATATTGTGGTCCGCGACCTCAATGGGATGATGCAATCGACTTTCCTGGTCAAAACCGAATCTAAGAGCTCTGCATTAAAAGGTAAGCGTAACTCACCATTAGTTGACTCATACAAATTACGTGGGGATATGTTACTTTGCGTAACACAATAGGTACGCACTAGTCAGGAATAAGCTAGTTGTCTAACTGTGTCTAACAGATAGATGTATTAGCATTGTTTAGAACTCTAGGAAAAGTCTATCCTGGTGAAAACCGGATAGAGCTCAGTATTTACAAAGTAAGCGGTATAGCTCAATAATAAGTAGTTGACTTTGACTCATTCGGTCATTCCGGGGGTGACACACTGAAAATAAAGATTTGTTAATTAGCCCAAATGTTAGCTGCTAGTTACATAATCGGAGGATTGACAAACTGAGGGCTAGTAAAACAAAACAAAATTGGAAAATAGGTACAATTTTGGTTACTACTAAACACAATTTGGTTATTTCACGAGTAGTTAAACTAGTTGAGCTGTTTTTTTTCGTAAAAATACGTACTGTTCAGGAATAAGCCAGTTTACTTACATGTCGATGTCATAGCATTGTCCAGAAGAAGCCTATCCTGCTCAAAACCTAATAGAGCTCAGGATTTACAAAGTATTTTGTGTCGTCTGGTCCTATCATCTTTGTGGCTGAAGTTAGGTGTATTGTACATATGTATTTATTGTTTACAAGCGACCCGCCCCAGCTTTGCACGGAACCTCTAAAATTATCAGTGTTTCTCTAGTATATTACGCATGTATTATACATATAAGCCTTGAATCACTTTATCTATTAAATAAAAAACTGTATCAAAATTCGTTGCGTAGTTTCAAAGATCTAAGCATGCATAGGGACAGATAGACAGCAGGAAGCGACTTTGTTTTATACTATGTAGTAATTATATTTATGTATTTTATGTATTTATTTGTTTATCGTGTATATATTATTCTTTTTTCTACGCTTGCACCGCCTAATAACACAAATAAATGTTCAAGGTCTCCACTACCCAAAGGTTGTCTGGAAGTGATCGTTCTTTCGCGATAAGACCACCTGTTTGCATTTTATTTTTCCTGTATGTCTGTGAGATGTGCAATAAAGAATACTTTGTATTGTATTGTATTGTAAACGGTAACTCACTAATAGTTGACTCATACATACATTGCGCGGGGTTGTATTTCTCGTAGCCTCACACGCAGTTTCAGGATTAAACTAGTTTCCTGACAGATCGTTGTAATAGGATTACGTATATTTGGTTTCGTAAGATTGTTGGGGTCGAGTCAGCGAGTTTAGGACAACCGCAGGGCTGTGGAAGCAATCTATCTAGCTACCTATCTATCTAGCTACCTATCTATTTATCAGACACAGAAACCAACTGCTGAACATTGGCCTCCCACACAGCTCGTCACAAAGTGCAAACCGCATCCATTGACTCCCCGTTACCCTCACGGGGTCATCCGTCCATCCTGTCAGCTGTCCCACGCTGCGCTTTCCTATAGGTGAAGGCAATACGTTATTTTAAAGTATTTTTTAAAGTTCCGTACCTCAATCTGAAAAAACAGAATTATGGTCACTTTGTTGTCCATCCGGCTGTCTGTCAATACTCTTTATCTGGAGAACGCGTGGAGGGTATCGAGTTTAAATTAACACCATATACTTACTCAAGTCTACGATCCTTTAAAGCTGAGAAAAAACAAACTTCTACGTTAACGTGAAAAAAAGATACGGCCGTTTATGTCGTAAATAACGTACATTTCGACACTCTCAAGGGAATCAAAATGATAGGGTACTTTTCCCGATGACCTAGAATTATGAAATTGTCTGTGTGTCACTGTCTGTCCGTCTGTCACCAGGCTGTATCTCATGAACCGTGATAGCTAGAAATTTTCACAGATGATGTATTTCTGTTGCCGCTATAATAACAAATGATAAAAACAGAATAAAATAAAAACTATTTAACTGGGGCACCCATACAACAAACGTCATCAGTTGCGTTAACTTTGTACATCATACCAGAAGCAAACTTTACTTAACCCGGTCAGTTAAGATGGGATAAGTGTTTGTCTGTACGGAACCCTTCGTGCGCGAGTCCGACTCGCACGTGGACGGTTTTTTCTACGTAAACTTTGTTTCCTACATATGTAATTTTAATAAACAAAATAACGTTTCAAACATTTGATGTTGTTTTACTAACTATAAAATTATCTACAATTTCTCAGGAAATATTCTAGCTTTACGTACTCTGACCCGAACTTTTTGTCGGCGAGTGTATACTATAGGCAGATTGAAATGGCGTATGACAGCCAGAGGCAGAATTCTGCTCGAACCCTGATATAATAGGAATAATTTTCCGAGCAATAAATTTTATTACGAAGTTAGGCACAGTCCTAAGTAAATTTAATTAAAAATCTAATTGTTTTCGTGGCGTGGTTTCATGTACAGTGAAAGAGAATATTAGATAATTTCCGAGTTGAATCCACAATTTCCTTTGAGCACTCAATTTATTTAAATGGAAAACCACAATAAACTCTTTTCAAATCTTTACAGATAGGCTAGCTACTAGTGCTGACACGCTTTGATAGAGAAAGATAGCCTTCTTGCGATTTCTATAAGAGGAAATATAAAGAAGTATTTTGTTTTGTCGCTATCACCGACCGATCATTTTTTGACGGTCGGATTATAGGCCTAGGCACGCTTCAAGTAAACAAAAGGTGATGTTTTCAAGAGTGCGAAACAAATAAAAGGTTTTGTGAGTTAAGTAACTTAATACCACATAATTAACAAATCAATCGATCTGTAGTATTTGTGTGTAGCCTAAAAAATGGCGGGGTGTTCAGTGTTTGGTTGTAAAAGCAACAATTAACTAAAAGAAGCAGATGTTACATTTCATGCGTAAGTACAATTTGTTTGTATCTTGATCACCTATTTCTTACTCAGAAAGAATCATGTTACAATGTTAAATCATTATTTATATCATAAAAACTTGATGAAATAGGAAAATTCTGTAAATTATTTTCAAAATAACCTCCGAGACATTTTGATATTGCAAATCGGTCAAGTTGCGTGTCCGATAGAAGCCAGCTTAACATTGATGTCTAAATAAATCAGTCGGCTTATAATTAAATTTTGGGTTGCCTAGAAATAAAATAAAAATTACCCCCATATTTCGGGAATCTTAAGCAATCTGATATTTTCAATTTTCCGAGAGAATGAAACGTGTAAAAATTGGGCAAGTGCGAGTCCGACTCGCGCATGAAGGGTTCCGTACCATGAAACAAGTTTGTTGTATGGGAGCCCCCTTAAATATTTATTTTATTTATTTTTAGTATTTGTTGTTATAGCGGCAATAGAAATACATCATCTGTGAAAATTTCAACTGTCTAAGCTATCACCGTTCTTGAGATACAGCCTGGTGACAGACGGACGGACGGACGGACGGACGGACAGCGAAGTCTCAGTAATAGGGTCTCGTTTTTACCCTTTGGGTACGGAACCCTAAAAATTGATAGCAGGAACTGAGAAAAATGTGACTTTTGTACTTTACGAGAACGGAGTCGCGGATAAATAGTATTGGTATCTAATATCTTATCTACTTTACAGTTGGTATTTACAGTTTTACTAATTGGCTAATTGCTTTTTTACAGAAAGTCCCAGTCTCCACGTATGTCACGCCAACACGATGGAAATTTACCTTGTTTGTTGACCAGTTCGGAGAAAAACATAATACATATTTGCCGTTTTACGATACATTAATGGATTTTTAAGATGCTTATCTGAATGCGGCGTATAAGAGGCCTTATTCCTCTTAAAAATATATAACGACAAATATATTCATATTTTCGAAGTGAATAATACTTTTCCCTGAGTTCTATATAGTAACATAGCTATTTCATGCTTTCATTGCGTATAGTTGAAAATAAGATTTAAAAAAAAAAACAGTTTTCTGCGTGGTTTTTATAAATTTCAAGTAGTTTTTGAAACAAAAATTATCAATGGAAAATTCAATCTGTAGGTTTCAAATATAAACCAATAAATCGCAATAGCCCTGTTCTAAGTAGTAACATTGATAATATGTTAAGAAACATGTTTGATCAATGATCATAGAGAATAAAACCGGCCAAGAGCATGTCGGACCACGCTCAGTGTAGGGTTCCGTAGTTGCTCATCCTTCACAATAGACTTAAGTTACAAGAAAGATTTCAAGCTCTATAAAAGGTAACTGTTCTGGAAGTCAACTAACGTCCTTTTAAGAAAATTATGAAATTTTGCGATAACTCAAAAACGGCTCGACTTTTTTTGTTCAATATAGTTTTCATTGAAAGTACTTATAAGGCATCATGTTCATGAATTTTTCCATAATATTTTGACCCGTGGTTGAAAATTTAGAGGGGGGGGACACTATTTTTTTTATTTTCGGAGCGAATATTTACAAATCTTCTGATTTTATCAAAAAATGATGTTTGGAGACCCCTACTATTTTCAAGATACCTATTTAACGACACCCCACACACTAATGTTGAACGAAAAAAAAAAAATTACCCAGACTTAAGTTGTTGGAGAGGTACCCGAAAAAAAAATTTTTTTTTGTTTTTATTTTACCGTTTTGTCGGCGTGATACATACTCATACCAAATTTCATCTTTCTAGTACTAATGATCACGGAGCTAAGCCTTGGACGGACAAACGGACAGATGGACAGACGGACATGGCGAAACTATAAGGGTTCCTAGTTGACTACGGAACCCTAAAAATGTCTAAAACAATCAACATTTTTGAACGGATAAGGAGTCTCAAGTGTAACAATATACAGTAAATACCGTTGACAACATATTAAAATGCAAATTTCGAGGTTTGCTAACGCACTTAAATGGATGTTAAAGACAGTCGATGATATTATCACCACAAAGCGATCTCTTCCAGGCATTTTGGCGGAGACAACCGTGTTTGGGGTATACCGGAAAATGTTTTTACGCCGTACCTTTATTCATTTATTCTTTTCCTTATGGCTTTCCCTTCTTGCTGATCTTAGCAAGAGATATTTCGCCAATAACGACGTTTAGACATAGCACACGAGAGGAGAACCTTTATTTGTTTATTGTCATAGGCTAGATAAAAAAAAAAGAATAAAAAAAACGTAACAAAGTAAGAGTAAAAACCTTTGCTATGGTGCCGCTGGAAGCGATTTGCATATGTAATTTAGAATGCAACAAATTTGCATATGCACTTACAAGTGATTTATAATAAAAAAGAACTAGGTCAACGGAAAGTAATGTATACCTTTTGATTCTCTTGCTAGCGTCAACAAACACTCGTATATTTTCATTGCGTTAACTTAAAAGTTTGATTTTTTTCACGGCTCCAAGAGGTAGCAGATCTGAGTATTTGATATGTATTTCAGATAGATATCTTATATATCAGATAGATGCGCACCTGAAAAAAGGTCTTAACAGACGGACATACATACAGACGGACAACAAAGTGATCCTATAAGGGTTCCGTTTTTGCCGATCCAGGTACGGAAGATTAAAAATCAGAATTTATCGATCAGCCATCGTGGGCAGATCAGTCGTCGTGCCCACAAGGCACATAAATAATCCTCCCGAGAGTTGCTTTTTCTAATCAAAGTACCTATGATTAAGAATCTCCCAAAAATTCTAATAGTTTCCTAACATCAAAATAGCTTCGACATTTATTTTTAATAGTTCAGAAATATACAATAATATTATTGCCATCATTTTTACTCGAATATTTTAAAATAAGAAAATACCGAAATAAAAATAATTTCCATACTGGACGGTCACGTCATATGATGATGATTTCTTATTCACATACTATTCCAGCGTTTTGACAATTAATAAAAAGTAGGTTATTTGATCTGTCAGGAAACATACCTAATTGCATAATAATACGGTATTTGAATTTGACTATGGTGAAACTAATTGTATAATTAAAACCACTAAAGACACATTCTAAATTACGCGGAACCAAACACACTACTACTAACATTTGGCCATTATTTTATTTTTAATTGTACAAAAACTGAAATGAAGACGTGCTCTGACTCCTGATTTTTGTGACGTCACTGGCCAGTATCTTCATAGTAACTTCATACTAACAGATCGTTTTTGACATTTCATAAAGAGTAGCTGATTAGCTTGATAGCGTATTGTTGTACCGTGTCGCGCCTAGTTTTTCTCAAACTGAGATGTGTCCTCAACATCATAAAATGCAGTATATTATAAACGTAATTTAAAACTTAGGTTAAGAGGCCTTATTCCTTTTAAAAATTTGTTTTTTTCATATAATGACAAATATACTATTGATAATTTCAACCAACTTTTTGAAGTGAATAATACTTTCCCCTGAGTTCTATAAATCTATTTCATGCTTTCATTGAGCGCAGTGGAAAATAAGTTGAAAAATACAGTTTTCTGCGTGAATTTTGTCAGATTCGAGTAGTTTTAGAAACAAAAAATATCAATGAAAAATACAAAATGTACCTAGGTTTCAAATATACTCCAACTAATCTCAATAGCCCTGTTCTAAATAGTAACAATGATGATATGTTAACATTATGTTAAGAAACATGTTTGATCATAGAGAAAAATGTCTACATTAAAACAATCAGCACTTTTGAACGGATAAGGAGCCTTAGTAAGAATATGGAGCTTGTTATACTTAATTTCACAATATATTTTAAAATCCAGTGCAGGCAGCAATGTCATTAACATTGACACCAGAGAGGTAAACTGTATTATGAACAGCTTAATATTCCATTTAGTTCGCATAAAATGTCAATGACCTCATTTATACTGAAACACGTTATGAAATTCCTTCAAAAATAAGTTAAAGGACCGAAAATCTAAATAAATTATAAACGGGTAATTATTTAAACCATGAATACAAAGATCAAAGCTTAAAGAAAAATTAAAAAAGGAATAAGGCTTAAGCGCAATTATGTTGAAAAGATCTCTCGATGAAAACGAGCCATCTTTTTTATCACAACAAGTGGCAAACAAGTATGCAGACTACTTCGCGGACAAACAGTGACTGCAGCCGTAAAAATGTACGCAACCTTCCACACAAAATGTTGCGAATTCTTACCTGGCAATAAAGTAGTTCATTTCACAGTTAGTACGTAACAGTATAGTATAAATCTAAGTCAAAGCAGTCAAAGTGTTAATTCATTAGCAATATTTTTAACGATCAAGTAATAGGTTTATTATGTAAAACTATGACTAATCGGCAAACCCACTCATCTACTGTCGTATTTTTTATTTGTGAACATGTTTAACGACCATAAACGACCTATACTAAAAACGGTGCGAATATATGAATGAGGATCTATTTTTAGGGTTCCGTACCCAAAGGGTAAAAACGGGACCCTATTACTGAGACTTCGCTGTCCGTCCGTCCGTCCGTCCGTCCGTCCGTCCGTCCGTCTGTCACCAGGCTGTATCTCCACAACGGTGATAGCTAGACAGTTGAAATTTTCACAGATGATGTATTTCTATTGCCGCTATAACAACAAATACTAAAAATAAAATAAAATAAATATTTAAGGGGGCTCCCATACAACAAACTTGTTATAGATTATATACAACGTGGGCCCTGCAACATAAGCAAAAAATTAAAACATTGATTTTACTCGTTAAACTGAACAACATTTGTTCAGCAACTTTAAAAAAAAAACAGTTTTCAAAATTTTATTATGTCAAACAAAGTAAATAGTATTTTCAATGTATGTCGTCCAACGTTGACATTCCCTGAGCATTGACATAGCTGTCACTCTACTAATATCGGACATTTCGCAATACATTGCTTCTTTGTCTAAACTTTATTCTACAAAATGTCATTTAATACACGTTATTTTCAGAAGTTGCTTAACAAATGTTGTTTAGTTTCAAGGGACGAATCTATGTTTTAATTTATTGCTCCTGTTACAGGGCCCACCCTTTATATGTATAGGTACGGAACCCTTCATGCGCGAGTCGGGCTCGCACTTGCCCAATTTTTACATGATGTTCCTATGCAATAAGTTGTCTTAATTTTTAAGCCGCTTTTGAATAACCAATGAGAAAAAAAAAGGGGTGTTACAAGGTTAGCATAGTATCTGTGTGGACTGTGTGTCTGGGTGACGTTGTCGGCGTTACAAACGGATGTACTAATTTGAGTAGGGTTTTTAAAGTCTAAAGTTTTGGCCCTCGCGGTGGTTCTCAATAATGCTCAATAATTATTAAGTTCTCAATAGTTCGAAATAGCCGTGACGGCCAAAGTTTAGACTTTAAAAATCTCACGGCCAAAGTTTAGACTTTAAAAACCTCAAGGCCAAAGTTTAGACTTTAAAAACCTCACTTAAATTGAGTTGATGGGATCTCAACCAATACTAAAAAGTATTAATTCCAAATTTGGTTGACCATCTGTTTGGTCTGGTGATGGAGAAGAAAAATTGTCATTAGGAAGAAGTTTGGACTAGGGTGTGGTCCCGTTATCCTTTTTCCATACAAATCCAGATCGGAACCGGGAATTCCCAGTTGTAGCCATTCAAAATCAGAACCGGGCGCAACCCTAGTCTGGACCCGTTGCAAAATTTTTTTGCAAAAAATTACTAAGGGTAATGAAAGATTGTCTCGAAAATATACAAAATCTTATATGAAGGATTTTTTTTAGCTTATTAAAAATTAAAGAATCGTACAAGGTAAGTGTTTTTTGACGTGTTTTGCGTACGATAGTACCTACGGCACCCTTCAAACAGGATTTTGACTCGCATTTCGTCAGTTTTTTCCTTATTCTTAAAGAAAGGACACCGTACAGGTACAGGGTCTGCCTTCGTTATTTGGCAATTTTGTTCTGAACCGGTTATTTTGTGCAAGACAACTTCCGTACTTACCGTGTGGATAAGATTATAAGTCAGTTTGTGTTCTTATTCGTATAATGTTCATAAAAAGGATCTTTGTATAGCTAAATGCTTTTTATGGCCCTTTTTAGGGTTCCGTACCCAAAGGGTAAAAACGGGACCCTATTACTGAGACTTCGCCGTCCGTCCGTCCGTCCGTCTGTCACCAGGCTGTATCTCAACAACGGTGATAGCTAGACAGTTGAAATTTTCACAGATAATGTATTTCTATTGCCGTTATAACAACAAATACTAAAAATAAAATAAAATAAATATTTAAGGGGGGCCATACAACAAAGTTGTTATAGATTATATATACGTATAGGTACGGAACCCTTCATGCGCGAGTCGGGCTCGCACTTGCCTAATTTTTTTATTTTATTATAGGTTATTTTGAGTAAGGTTGTATACATACGTTTTTCTTCTGTGTACTTCACTAAATAATAGTGTTTCATACTAAAAAAAAAACTTTTTTTTTTTAAATTGAACTGGAATTTATGTTTAGGTTATTGTTTTTCGTCCACAATGCTTCACGGACGAGTTCATAAAGATGTTTTATTAAAATGTTAAACAACGCGTTGAGGTATTTTTTTTTAAATGATCATTGATAGCAGTGCTAAAAAAGTTTCGCGGGATAAGTCATCTGATAGAAAAGTAGACGTGATAGTAATAAAAAGTGCAATAAAAACAAGTCCAATGAAGTATAACAACAAAATCGGTAAAGTAGGTTTCGGAAAAAACCCTACCATGTTTATCTCACCTAATTATTAAACTCAATAAAATTTAAATACCTACGACTGCGGAGCTAGTATATCTCGACGCGACTTCGCTTGTCGCGCGACACTTCACCTGTCTTGCTCGCACGGTATTGACAGGAAAGTGACAGATACTATTCGTCGCGCGACAAGGTACCGCGTGCCACATTTATTGCTAGAAGTGCTAGATTAAATTTTAAATTAGGTACCTAAACTTCATGCATCACTAAATCGGCCAAATCGAATGAATAAATCAATTGTAATGTCGATTTTAACGCTGAAACACGTGGTAATGTTTATTTACTAGACTCAGCAAATGAGTTAGCAATTAGTAATAAAAAAGTTATCATAGTTTATATTATAACATAAGTCTTCATCAAGTATAATCTTATCGTATTATTTTCTCATTTGTCACGCTTTTTATGGTACGTTAAAAAAAATAAGTTAAAACAATAGTTTTATTTAAACTACCGTTCTTCTTTTAAATTTAACTTACCGAGTGCTTCATTGTATGAAAAGAGACCACTGTTTTAAGTTATCAAAATAATAAATACTTATATTAGAATAAAAAAAAAACAAAAAAAACTAACGAGTTTTTACGAAAACCTTAAATGAGTTTACACTTCGTTGCCCAACCGCTATAAACAAAACAAATCGCAACTGGCACAGATTGCAACATTACCTCCGTTTAAGCCCTTTGTTCACTACACATAACTTTCGATCGTTCCGCTCACTGTCACGTGCTCGCTCAACAACGGACAACACAACACTGCAAGATCTTTGCGAAATCTGCGCCCACGCAAGTCCTTGTACACCATTCAATCAGACCTCTGTCAACTACCAACATCCCCCCTTCAACACCTGATATAGTAAATCAAAAGAGAGAGGTGCGGGTCTTGATGACTGGTCAATCGTATTTAATGATTATTGAACATTATCTGCGCAGGCTTCGACGTTGCGGTTCACTGACTTTCCCGAGTAGGGGGGGGCTTATTTTACTAGGAAAAGGGAAAATGATGGTGACCTTGATTGGTGGTATGGCAATGGTGGCATTCCCGAGGAATGATCCAGCTGACGCTACCACGCGACTCCGTTTATCTACTCGATATCAACAGTCTTGATTGCAAATTATGGTAAGAAAGAGGTATTTATTTTATCCTCTCCGGTACTCCCCTACTTGACCTAATAACGCAAGTGCTAATATTATTACACCTATCAACGTTAGCTCTAATTTTCATTAGCCCTAATGTCATTTCACCTAATTTTTATACCCTAATTATTTGTTAGACCTAATGATCCAATACTCTAATAATGATTTGTACTAATTGTCAACAATACTAATATGAAATAACCTAATAATTACCACACCTAATGATTATTAGACCTAATCATTACTGACACTAAATGTCAAGAGTACTAAAGATTATTTAACCAATTTTTTACGATAAAACAAAAAAAAAAACGGATTTGGACAAATATCGAATTGGCTGAACCCCGAAAACTGTAGGTTAGGTTAGGTTTGTATTGTGACCACGTAAAGCGGAGCGTGCGAAGCGTCAAAAGATTCCCATGTACACCCAGTCTATGGCAATGCCAACTCCACGTGAAATAATGAAATAATGAACTTTATTCTGCAAGTAGGCCACAAGGGCACTTTTACATGTCTGAGTCTACCGGCATTTCACAAGAGGAGACCACTGTTGAGAAGAAACGCCGAAAGAAACTCAACAGTCAGTCATTTTTTCTTAAAGGATAAGTACTTAACTATTACAGTAATATGAACTTAACTATACGAACGTAGTTCTCGAAGAAAACGTGGTCTTGTCTGTGCAACCCTAGAGTGTTATTCCAAAACCGGAGGCGCGGAGGGAGAGCATCCCTTGCCTTAGGTTTATGGATAATTAGGTTTACTTAATAAAATTTAGGTTTTAGCATTATTAGGTATTATAATATTAGTAGCCTAAGCCTTAAATCGGCTAAGTGCAATTTAGGGCTAGTGATAATTCGGTATTAAATAATTAGGCATTATGAAAATTTGGAATCCAGAAATTAGGGCTATGAATGAAAATTCGGGTTAGTGATTTTCGGGTTGCCAAAATTAGGGCCAATGAAATTAGGAACAAAGTTCTTCGGGCTAACGGACGGGAACCATTATCTCCTTTATTCACTTTTTCATCTTAAGTTAGGTTTCTTAACAATAATATAAAATGTAAAATGCAAAATAGTAATTACAAAATGTAAACACATTAT
Source organism: Apotomis betuletana (assembly GCA_932273695.1). Lineage (NCBI taxonomy): Eukaryota > Metazoa > Arthropoda > Insecta > Lepidoptera > Tortricidae > Apotomis > Apotomis betuletana. Next base: position 3,130,819 of record OW026303.1, on the reverse strand, counting down.
AAAAAACCTGATCTATCAGAGAACCTCATGACGATGCGGGCCGTGTCCAGGAGTACCGCCTTCTGAATCTGACCCTTGATCCAGCCATCTAGCGAGAGTCTCTTAAGGTGTTTGTCGAGACTCTTCGCTATAAATTCCATTCGCCGAAACGACTATTGGGACCATGATCGTTGAATCGACATTCCACATGGCGGTCACCTCGTGAGCCAAGTCAAGGTACTTACTTGCTGAGTTCGTCCTTCTCGGCCTTCACGAGGTTCTCGTCATGCGGGATGGTGATGTCGACGAGCACTGCTATGCGCTTGGATCTACCAACACGATATCAGGCTTATTGGCTACAAATAGTCCTGTCCATAATAGTTTGTTGCATAATAGTTTGCCTAATGAACTGAAGGTGATAAATAATGTAAATATTTTCAAGCGCCGGCTTAGGGACTATTTGCTAAAAAAGGCATATTATGATGTAGGTGAATTTATTAACGATAGTGATTCAATAATGTAAATATTTTCAAGCGCCGGCTTAGGGACTATTTGCTAAAAAAGGCATATTATGATGTAGGTGAATTTATTAACGATAGTGATTCAAAAATGGCATGAACTTGAGCAGCTCCACAATTAATTAATTTATTTGTTGTTTATAAAGTTTTGTTTAAATTAAATATTAGTTATGTAATTAGTAAAGACTATTGTATGTTCAATTTCTATTGTTAAATTTCTTATAATTAATGCTGTGAAATTATTGACATTTTTATTTTATTTTGTTTTCTGTGTTAGTTACTTAAGTATTATTTCCAACACGATTTGTTAAGGAATAAATAAATGAAATGAAATGAAATGTCCGTGATGATAGATCGATCCCAATAGAGCGTGGCACAACCATTCTTATTCTAGGAATGGCAGCCGCTAAATGGCTTGTATAAAAGTCAGTTTTTGTGATAGTAACTTTATAACGCGTTTTGATTCTGCTCGTAGTCAAGAATTTAATCAAACGAAAGTAAACGGCTAAAAAGTAAAAAAAACAGAATTCTGTTAAGTAGGTAGGATTTTTGCACCGCCTAATAACAAAATCTTATTTTTTTCAAGTTCTCCACTACCCTAAGGTTGTCTGGAAGAGATCGCTCTTTAGCGATAAGACCGCCTGTTGTTTACCTCTAATTGTAATTTCTTGCATTGTATTTCTCCTGTTTATTTTATGAGGTGTGCAATAAAGAGTACTTGTATTTGTATTTGTAGGTACATAAAATTTAATGATTAAATAAGACAAAAGGAAAACTAAAAATTAGAGTTATTTAATAATTGAAAAACAATGACGACACTGGAGACAGCACAACTGCTTGACAATGATGACAATGACAAAGAAAACACAATTTCCAATCGAAAGGTTCCGTTCCTACTCTTTTTTGCCAGGCTGTACAAAAGACGCAGTTATGTCGAATATTATTACAGAAAATTACATATTTTCTTACAGAAAAACAACAGCCAAAAATGTCAGCGTTTCAACAGTTCTATCACTCTCAACATCATTTACTTAATACATAATTATAAAAACCGCAACTTCTACAATACAACCGAAAACGGTGTCACAATTTGTACCTACGGAGTTCTTCAATATTGTGTGGGTCATATGTGTGTGGGCGCTTAAAAAATGGGTAAAAGAAATTGCACAACTCAATTTGGTGGCAGCACATGGAAGTTGTTCCTTTATATTTTTTAACTAAAACGGAGCTCCATACCTACCTTCATACTCTGCAATATTCGAATTGGTGTCACGAGCGTGCTGCATCAGCCAATTGACTGCGCTCCTTTATGACAATGTTTTTACTATATTTTTTATTGCAGTTATTCAGTCAAACTGAGAACAAATATTTTTTTAGAATGGATTAAAAATCATAGGCTATTGTCCCTCTAAGCTGAATCTAATGACAAAAACATATAGTCGCTAAGGTTGTAGAACGTGCCAAAGAAAGTACTATTACCTTATTTTGAACTAGCGGCCGCCCGCGACTTTGTCCGCGTAGATTTCTGATGATGACAAAGATATTAAAATAGGTAGGTAAGGAATTTTATTCTTAGTTAATTCACCCCCTTAGGGGCAGAATTTTTTAAAACGCTGAAATAACTTTTTTTGTATTTGATTTAGTAATCTTTCTACAAAGATTCGTCTCGAGCTCAAAAAAAAAAAATCCCCCATACAAACTTTGCACCCCTATTTAACCCTCTTAGGGAAGGTATTTCCAAAAATCCCTTCTTATCCCTAGCCCACGTTGTAAAAGTAACCTACTGTGCAAAAATCAACTCTCTAACATTGGTAGTTTCGGCTGTGCGTTGATGAGACAGTCAGAACTTCTTCTTTTATATATAATAGATAGAAGATAGATAAGAAGTTTCAACCCCTTTTTAACCCTTTTAGGGGACGAATCTTTGAAAACGCTGAAATTTTATTTTCTTGTATTCTAATAGTGTGCCTTTACACAAAAATTCAAGTCCCGCGCTCAAAAAAATACTTAATCTCCATACAAACTTTTATCCCCTTTTTTACCACCTTAGGGGGTGAATTTTCAAAAACGCTGAAATTAGTTTTCTAACATCTTTTAATACCTTTTTTACAAAGTTTCAAGTTCCTAGCATGAAAAAAAACTTGTACCTCATACAACCTTTCATCCCCTTTTTAACCCTCTTAGGGGAGGTATTTCAAAAAATCCCTTCTTATCCCTAGCCCACGTTATAAAAGTAACCTACTGTGCAAAAATCAACTCTCTAACATTAGTAGTCTCGGCTGTGCGTTGATGAGTCAGTCAGGACTTCTTCTTTTATATATATAATATATATAGAATAGAAGATAAATAGATAGATCACAATTATGTTTTTCGAAATGGTTTTTTTTTTAATGTGGGTAAATTAAACACCAAATTTTTTAACTGCCTTATAGACAAAGATTAACACACCAGGACTCGTACCCGGTATCTTTGGATTACCGGTCGAACTTTCTAATTTACTATTGTTAGTAACAACTGAACAAGTAAACATTTTTTTCTGTGCGTAGTGTAATGAAACGAATGAATAGGTCTTAAGTCTATGCGTTAAGTGACGTTTTGAATAGGCTTATTTGACCTCGAACCTAATTAATTTAGCCTACATTAACCTTTTGATCGTTGTATTAGCCCTATCCCGGATCATCATCATCATATCAGCCTATAGACGTCCACTGCTGGACCAAGGCCTCCCCCAAATTTCTCCACAATGATCGATCGTGCACCGTTCACATCCAGTTACTTCCCGCGACATACAGCTGTAATCCATTGAATATCGATTGATGCCTAAGTAGCATAGGTACATGCTGTATAAATAAATAATAAATAAATATCGGACAACCTCATACAAATCGATCTAGCCCCAAATTAAGATCAAGAAGGCTTGTGTTATGGGTACTAGACGACAATATACGTACTTATACAGATAAATATATACTTAAATACATAGAGCAACCATGACCCAAGCACAAATATTCGAGTTCATCACACAAATATTTGCCCTGGCCGGGATTCGAACCCGGGACCGCCGGCTCAGTAGGCAGGTGTCTACGAACTGCGCCAAACGTGTCGCATATAAGAGCTTATACATCCCTTACACAGCTTAAAGCTGCGTTTCCACCAAAAATGCGCGAGGATGCGTAGCGAGGGATGTGTTTAAGAACCAATGGAATAACTTCATTTGCTTATCCTCGCATAGCGCAGCTGATTCTATTGGTTAAGAAAAACACATCCCTCGCTACGCATCCTCGCACTCTGGTGGAAACGCAGCCTAAATAAGCCGTATAAGGGATATATAAACGCCTATGCGGCGTGTGTCCTACGTGGGATGTTAATCGACCTCCATAAGAGGTCAGTGGAGTGTGGACAAGTTCGAACGCGGGACAAGCGCAGCTACCATATCGTAATATGTAAAAGTACAAATTTTATTCTACTAACGCCATCTTATAACCACGAAACTATTGTTAGGTACACTTTTTTTGCGCAATTTGTCGTAGCTACTTTTGTCGTGTATGACTGTGCAATTTGTCGTACCTACTTACTATAATATTGTCGTGTATGACTGTGATCACTGATCATTCACCTCAACCATGATGCCGATACCTATACTCTTACATTGCGAATTTTGCGCAAACTGCACAATTAATGCGTCACTCGAGTTTACGCAGTCAGCAATAGATTAGTTCATTGAGGAGACGCGTTTAACTAATTTGAAATTAGTATTCTCCTTTTAAACTGCCTGTCGACAAAAGGCGGAGCGATCGGAGATGCGTAAAATGAACCAAATTAAAGAAAAATAAATAGTAATAATAAATATCAGACAACCTCACACAAATCAACCTAGTCCCACAATAAGCTCAAGAAGGCTTGTGTTATGGGTACTAGGCGACGATATACATACTTATATAGATGAATAAATACTTAAATACATAGAGCATCCATGAACCAGGCACAATTATTCGTGTTCATCACACAAATATTTGCCCTTGCCGGGATTCGAACCCGGGACCGTCGGTTCAGTAGGCAGTTGCTTAAGAGGCCTTATTCCTTTTAAAATGCTGATTGCTTTAGACATTTTTCTCTATGATCAAACATGTTTCTTAACATAATATTGATGTTACTACCTAGAACAGGGCTATTGGGATTTATTGGTATATAGTATTGGAACCTACAGTTTGAATTTTTCATAGATAATTTTTGTTTCAAAAACTACTCTAAATTGACAAAATTCACGCAGAAAATTAGTTTTTTCGACTTATTTTCGACTGCACGCAATAAAAGCGTGAAATAGCTATGTTACTACCTATTAGAACTCGGGGAAAAGTATTATTCACTTCAAAAAGTTGGTTGAAATTATCAATATATTTGTCATAAATCATAATATGAAAAAAAAAAAGAAAATACTAAAATTTATTGCCAAAAATAATATAACACAGTTTTATGTAGATGACAAAAATACAAAAAAGAAACACAAACTTAAAAGATATACACATACATAATAGAACAATGGCAAAAGGACAAGCTCAGCAACGAGCTAGGAGTCTAGCCGCGCTGTGGTGTGACACAGTTCAAGCGCTGATTTTCAGCTTGCCCAGTGAGTGACTTTGGCGACTAACACACCATTTTTAAACATTTTATACCTAACTAAACACGAAGAGAAAGCTGTATAAAATACAAAAAGAGAGATAATCGGTCTACTGTGATTTATTAAGAATATATGGAGAAACATCTTTTAGTAACAGTGAAAATAATTGTAGTAAATGCACTTCTTTTTGTCGTCACGAAAACGCAGCGTGATTGATTCATCTTAAGTCACCGTCATAAAGGGTTGATTGTGGTGTCAAAAAGTGTTAATGGGCAAATGTCTCATGCAATTTTATGAGTCAAAAGCCACATTGACTAATGTTTCTTATTAATTAACAACCGTACTCACTCGGTACTTTACACATGAATCGAAGTCGTAAAATGAAACGTGTTACTTAATGCGATCTAGCAGGGTTTCCCAGAGTATGCACCTAAGCGTCTGATTATCACTCGATAGATTTTTATTTTTATTTATTATTTATTCAATAACAACATGAGTTGGGTTTGAAGTTGATATAACAACATACAAAAATAAAACCAAAATTATCAAATTATTCAAATCATAGTTACACTAAAAATCGTAAGTCAAATAACCAAAAAACCGTAATCATTAAAAAAAAGACAAATACAAATTATCAGATTCAAAAATTATCAATAAATGTATATATATATATATATAAAAAACGTCAATATCATATTAGAAAAATCTCCAAAAAATAGAACGAAACCAAAAACATGCAGTAAAAATCATCATCATAATCTAGTAATTTAAAAATAAGGTATAATTATAAGTAAATAAAATCAATTATTCTAAATCATATTTTAAAAAACATCAAAATACAAGACAGATTAATGACAAAACATCTGTCACTTTGACAAATATGTGAATGCGACAGTGACTGATAATATTATACCAGTCATGTGCACCAGGCTCTTAAAGTGTCGGCAACGTGCGTGATAGGCGATATGTGATAGGCGGCGGTAACTTCTTAACATCAGGCGGGCCGCATCGCATGCATGTTTACCAGCGTCGTAATAGTATATAAAAAAAACCTATAATTGATAAATAAATACGTGATAAAACCATAAAGTTAGTCAGTTTCCCTGAGCCTTTTCCACAGGTCGACATCCATCGTGCGTATTTTGCGTGAAAATTGATAGCGCTACAACAACTTCTCCACGAAACACATTGCCTTGACATTGCTTCTAGCTACGTGTAGGGTGCTTGGACTAAGGCCTCCAAGTACGAAGTACATACTTTCCTGTCCTGTATGCTTCTACCTGTTTGTAGTCTAGTAGAGTTTGGTGGATTCTTCAGCCTCCATGAATGTTCTGCGTAAGGCTGTCCGTTATAGGTGTTTGTTCCGAGTATTATGATGAAAGCGGTCAACTCGAACGATAACGACGCTGGTGATGATCGGAACGTTTGTGATAATTGTCAAAAGTGTCAAACTAAGAAGTGTCATTATCAAAAAGTTTCAAACTCTAATTACCGGTGTGTTTTTCGAGCTGCCATTCTCGGCTCAATAATAATCAATACCGGTGTTTTATTATAAATAAAGTTAGTGAAATGAAGGACGAAACTAAAGTGATTTCAAATTAAATGATAAATGTTTGTGGTGTCGAAATATGTTAAGAAAAGAGAGGTGCCCTGTGATGCGTTAGTTTAGTATTTTTCACAAACTAAATTAAGGTAATTTGGCTACTACGGCGCCGGTACAAAGTACTAAACAATTGGCGTCTCTCGCGATCTGAACTCGACCTTCTTCGGGTAATATGGGGATCATACATAAAATAATACATAGAAAAAAGTGCTAGATTGAAATGGAAGGTGTCATAATTGCAGTTTGTGACTGCAGTTCAAAAACATACCCATTGGATCCCGTAATTTGTAAGAACAAAGCGAAGTGATTTCGGCCTAAAAAAATTATTTCTACTATAGCAATTACCTCCTCATTTTGAAGCCAGTTAAACCGCATTTTAGACCGCCGCAAGGGAAATCACGATTGGTTAAACGTACGCTTTGCGTCATCACATTGAGCGAGAAAACCTGTATCCCATCAAATGATGTCATTCGAAAATGGCATTAACGCCATTTGGAGAACGTCGTAGTGTCACGTTACGACGGGAGTAGATAGAACAATACAATTACCATGCAAGGTTGCATTGCACGACGTGTGTGTATGTGTAAGCGGCCCTTATTATGTTTCTGTTTGGAATGGTTCTGGGGCATTCTCATCGTTTAATGACGGCTTTACACTAGACGTTAAGTTAATCGAATTATTGACAACGGGTTACCCTCGACTGGCAGAAATTTGTTTTACCGAAAGTCATGTTTCGTATAATGCCCATTTCGCAGGAATTTTGTGCCGCTTAAACGGGAGATATGATTTTAAATGTTTTTGTGTATCGTGGTAGAAAAGGATAGGTTAGGTTAGTTACAGCTTTTCAAAAAATCTATGGTATCCATAGAATAATAGTTATGCGAAGTGAGTATTATGCGAAACATTACGTTCGGTAAAACAATTTTCTGCGAAACATTAGTAAACCATTGACAACATTTATTTACTTACCCAGGCATTTTTCCGATATAATCAAATAAAGGATTAAATAAAATATTACTACATTTTCGAAAATATCCCAATTTATGATTAAATAAGGGTTCCTAGTTGACTACGGAACCCTAAAAACCCATTTGAAAAGCTCCTCATTCTAAAAGAGCGTAGGCGACTAAGTAAGTAATTGGTCACAGCACAGAAAATCTCACAGTCGGACTATTAAGACAGATAATAAGACAGATTTAGTATGGAAATTGTACCACCGGTTTTTAGGGTTCCGTACCCAAAGGGTAAAAACGGGACCCTATTACTGAGACTTCGCTGTCCGTCCGTCCGTCCGTCTGTCACCAGGTAAGTAACAGCAGGCAGGCAAGTAAGTAAGTGTCAAGAACGGTGATAGCTAGACAGTTGAAATTTTCACAAATGATGTATTTCTATTGCTGCTATAACAACAAATACTAAAAATAAAATAAAATAAATATTTAAGGGGGGCTCCCATACAACAGACTTGTTATAGATTATGGTACGGAACCCTTCATGCGCGAGTCGGACTCGCACTTGCCCTTTTTTTTGTAGTTTGCGACTGTAATTTTTCCTCAAGGTGACATCATTTGAGTGCTGATTCTTAGGCGACTTTGCTTTCACCTTTTTTTTATAATTCAAAACTAGTCTGTATAAATAACCAAATGAAAATAATAGTTTTGGGTTCTGTGATAAATTGATAATAAAGTAATGAAATTAGTTTAAACTTTTAATATATATATATATATATATATATATATATAAAGTGCCTCTCCACACTATAATTTGACGACGCGGTTGGCGCAGTTTGCAGACACCTGCCTAACTAAGCCGGCGGTCCCAGGTTCGCATCCCGGCCGGGGCAAATATTGAACTCTAATATTTGTTCTTGGGGTCATGGATGTTATCTATATATGTATTTATATATTATGTATATCGTCGTCTAGTACCCATAGTACAAGCTTCGCTTAGTTTGGGACTAGGTCGATTTGTGTATGATTGTCCCTTAATATTTATTTATTTATTATAAGTATTATAACCTCGGTTAACTTCGCGAGTAGTACTAGATTGCAATTTTACACATATCGCTGCGTGCCTGCGTCAAGTTTGTGATTATAAATAAATCAATCAAACAATAAATATTAAGGAACAATCCTACACAAATCGACCTAATCCCAAACTTAAAGATTCAAAGATTCAAAGATTTTTATTTGCTTCGAACACAGTAAAATGTGATATACATATTATACATAAAAGTTCAGTGCGTTCAACCATGAAATAGGCATGCAAATAGTTGAGGGGCGACGAAATTATTTCAAATTATTATTAAGTAATTTAGAAAATATCAGAAAGAGCATAATAAAGTTTAGAAAATGACAAAAAAAAAAAAAGTTAGGCTGAGTAGGCAGCTGCACTTAGGGCTGCCCTGCCATCTCTAAATTCACCGAAGCCGGACAAAGACTATAAAACCGGCCAAGAGCATGTCGGGCCACGCTCAGTGTAGGGATCCGTAGTTGCCCATCCTTCACAATAGACCCTTTAGAGTCCTTTACGAGAAAGATTTCAAGCTCTATAAAAAGGTCGTAAACGCCAAAGTATCTGTAAATTACTTATTACCTTCTGGAAGGTTTGGATTTACCTATACGCGCCAAATTGAGCGGAATGTGTTAGTGCAGTATGGCACTTAGGTAAATAATATGTATAACGTTCGAAGTATAAGGACACCGCGCGGCACTTAAGTCACTTTAAAGAAAATTATGAAGTTTTGCGATAACTTAAAAACGGCTTGACCGATTTTATTCAATATAGTTTTCATTGAAAGTACTTATAAGGCCTCATTTTCATGAATTTTTCCATAATTTTTTGACCCACGGTTGAAAAGTTAGAGGGGGGGGACACTATTTTTTTAATTTTCGGAGCGAATATTTACAAAACTGCTGACTTTATCAAAAAATAATGTTCGGAGATCCCTATTCTTTTTAAAAGACCTATTCAACAACACCCCACACACTATGTGTTGAAACGAAAAAAAATTCACCCCCCCTATGTGTACGGGAGGTACCCGAAAAAATTTTTTTTTAGTTTTTGTTTTACCGTTTTGTCGGCGTGATATATACACATACTCATACCAAATTTCAGCTTTCTAGTACTAATGGTCACGGAGCTAAGCCGCGGACGGACAGACAGGCAGACGGTAAAGGCGAAACTATAAGGGTTCCTAGTTGACTACGGAACCTTAAAAACTCGGACATTTTGGCGTAAATCGCATTATTTCCCCGGACATGTCCGAAAATATATACTTAAAAAACAAACTCTATATTTTTCATTCACATTTAAAGTGTCCGGGTTCTCCCCGGACACTTATTGAAAACCCCCCGGACGGCGCTCGGACGGCCTCCAAACTAGGACAAATCCGGGGAAACCCGGACTGATGGCAGCCCTAGCTTCATTACAAACTGGGCCAACCGCGTCGTCAACGATGACGTATGGTCACAAACGTTAATGTGAGATGTTTTAAACATTTCATCGAAACAGTTTAATATCAATATCATCTATGGGTATTATGTTCAAATAAATAAAACAAAAAATATACTTACGTATATGTACCTAACCTTCATGACTCGTTTTCAAAAAAGCACCTAGTAAGGGCTTTTATTAAAACAAACTTAATTGGTTCCTTTGTGTAACGAAAGTTAGCCATACCTATATATTTTTATGACTAACTTTATTTCTAATAAATGTGTTTACATTAAGCCTTTAACTAAATACGGTAAGATCCAATAAAAAAAAGTTAAATCGATCAACGAGAATGACCCTACTACTGTGTAATACTTTAATGAACCGTCTACCCGACTGCAGTCAAAATGAGGGTAATGTGTACGTGGATGTGATACGAATGGACGGATATCACACATTTGGAAGTCGACGGAGCATTGGTGTCAAGGAAATCATAATGACAATGTGCAGAACAATACACGTAGGTAGAATCAATGACCAATACGAGTATTTTTGCTGTCGCCTCGAATCTTTTTGACATACTCTGCACGGCTAGCATAACTTTGACACGCGACTCTTTCTCGCGCGAGATATATATACTACCTGTCTCTATCTGTACAGTACTATGAGATAGTGACGGATGATGCTATCTCGCGCGACATGAGTCGCGTGCACAGACCACCCCCACGATATATTTGTAATCGAAAGCCTTATCTGTCGAGATGATTCTTAGCTGTTGGGTCGGGGGTTTTTAAATTTTGATTTTAGTTTATTTTAAAGAATCCAAAATCCAGAATACAAAGCACTTAAGAGTAAGTACTTCATTTATTATTTGTGTCTCGAGCACGTTTCTCTCGCGACAGGTTCATTAGTGTGGTTACGCCAAACTCGTATTGGAAGTTACAGCAATTTGGCAAAACTCAAACGCGACCGCACTTGTTAAGCTTATTTTGTGGTAGCTAAAAATACCGCAATGCGCATAACTATTGTTGGAAATCAGAGTTACAGGAGTTTGGCAATTCTTCGAAAATGAGGGCATAGCAAATATTTTTTTAATTATTTATTTATTTATCGTATCGCATTACAAAACATTGGATCAATAAAAAACAATCAATTGAATTTATATAATAGTGTGATAAATTGAAATGGGTCAGTAGTCAGTAGGGACAAAACCGAAGTCTCAATGAAGAATGACATTTTTTTTTACTTATCGAAACCGGGTGTCAAATCCGGTTAAAATCTGTAAATACGTCATACGACTTACTGAATGTTAACCAGGTGAACCCAGCTTATATATGAGAGCTGAAAAAATAAATAATTGAATGCCATTTTTATTCAATATAAAATCGACGCCATGCCTCATAAGAGCAGATTGCCATATCTCTTATGGTTTCTGACTTTTGATTCTGTAAATTCAATAGTATCCATACAATAAGCAGGGCTAAAATTCAGCATACACTAATTATTTACATGCCTCTACGGTAGAACACAAGCACTTACTGTTTACAAATCTATCTGCACTAATCCATTTGGATTTCTTTTTTCAATGTAAAAAAGGGAGTTTTCGACGAAATTGTACCTACTCGGTTTTTGTACATTTCTATCTCTATATTTTTCCTACTAAAAAATCAATAGTACTTTTCCTTGGTACGCAAACATAGGGATCTAGATCCTGTAATAATAAAGTAGGTTTACTTACAGTATTTTTTCAGCCACTCTTTTACTTTCGTCTACCTACGAGAATAATAACAACGATATAATAACAAGTGCCCGACGATAACTGATAAGTAGATACCTGTCACGTTTCGGTATGTTTTCGAGTGCGAAGATCATTACTTACCACTTACATGGTATATTTTTTTATTTCTATAGTCTCAGGCAACATTATTATAATTAAAGTGCCTTAAATATAATACGAATGAATTCACGATGTTATTTTGTTTTCGACTCGTTGAGTATTAGAAATATTCTGAAAATTTAAGAATAATCGCAATTTATACAAATACAAACTCTTTATTGCACACCTCCAACATCAAGGAATATACAACACAACATGAGCTACATTCAAATAACAGGCAGAGGTAAACAACAGGCGGTCTTATCGCTAAATAGCGATCTCTTCCAGACAACCTTTAGGTAGCGGAGTAGTTTAAAAATTAATGTTTGTAATTAGTAGGTGGTGCATAATAATAAAAGGACTAAATGAACGACTACCATAAAAGACAAAGGTAATAAACATACATAAATAAAAATCACAGACCACCCCCACTAGACGGAGCATGTAAGGCGACCCGCGCGCACCAACGATATGGTACGGCAGAACATTAAAGTATCAACACGGCGGCCACCGTTTAGTTGCGTCCTTGTTTATGATCCATGCGTACGTCAACGAAAGAAGAAATTAAATAAATAACATGGTAAATTGTAGTGTTAAGTGGTGTAGAGAGACCTCATAAACATGGACGCAACTAAACGGTGGCCGCCGTGTTGATACTTTAATGTTCTGCCGTACCATATCGTTGGTGCGCGCGGGTCGCCTTACATGCTCCGTCTAGTGGGGGTGGTCTGTGTTCGAAATCGACAAAATTTACGTGGAAAATTAGTTTTTTTTTTCAATTTATTTTCGAATGCACGCAATGAAAGCATGAAATAGCTACTATGTTACTACCTAGAACTCGGGGAAAAGTATTATGCACTTCAAAAAGTTGGTTGAAATTATCAATATACTTGTCAATTTGTCATAATACGAAAAAACAATTTTTAAAAGGAATAAGTCCTCTTAAGCATGAATGTGGACGGATATAGAAGAAGAGAAAGACCAAAGAAAAGATGGATGGATTGTGTGAAAGATACTATGAATAAGAAGGAAGTAAACAACAAGATGACGAGTAATAGGAAAGAATGGAGGAAGAAAACATGCTGCGCCTCCAAATAAATGAAACAAGGGCAAGAGAATGATGAGTCCTCAATCCTCATGTGTTTAGATGACGGTCCTAAGTTAAAACTATGGACTTCGTGTATTATGAATTCGAATATGGCTAGCTAAGCCAAATTTACTTTTGACACGTGTGGCAGTGTTCGTCACATAGGCTTTGTAGAATTTTGTGGGGGTGGTCTGTGGTCGCGTGTCAAAGTTATGCTAGACGTGCTGACTCAGTTATTTACCTATTGGGGCTTGTGCACAAATCACGCGAGGTTTATTCGTCTACTTTTTGACCCCTCCCTCCCGCCTGGTGATATTTGGTGAGGTTCTTTGTCACCCCTCTCCTCCCCTTCACAACCTCAAGCGTATTTTTTTTCGCAAGAATTTCGTGAAATGTACACGCAATTTTGAAGTCAGTATTTAATAAGTTACGATTTTTTTAACGAAACCGAGAAAAAGTCTACTCATGTGGTTGATTTTTTCTTAGTTCGTTCACTCTATAAAAATACACGTAAGGTCTCCTTATACCCCTCCTTCCCCCAACGTGAACTGTCTTGATTTTTTCGAGTTTCCAAGATACTCAGCTTTAATTGAAACAAGTAACAAGATTTCAGCCACTGTTGAAGCTAAGGATTCCAAATTGTGTGGTTTTTTTGTTCAGTTTTAGTAGCATTTTCTATATCATCTCATTGAATGAGAGCTTTTATAGAGATATTTAATATGTAGAATATTGTGACGGGGGTGTTTTAAATTTTCTTATTTTTAACCATTATTCTCGAGGGTCTATAGAATCTCACGTACCTATAATAAAGGCATATCCTGAGTAGCGGTGGTTTATATGTAGGTACTATAAATTAGGTACATGCATCTACATAAACAGGGCATTAAATTAAAATATACGTAAGAGAATATATTTGGTATCACAATTGACCATGAAACTTTTTGGCGGAATAGTGAAGGAACTATCGTCCAGTATTTTTTGTCTGATTAGCCAATTAATTGAATTTAAGTCCTTTTCCACCTTCCAAGATCAAGATCGATCTATAACTTCGACGAAGCCTGTTGCGGATGTCACGTTATTGGCGTGTTGTTTGACGAAGCATGTCGCTGATTAGATTTTGTATTCTCTCTGACGATGCCTGCGTTGCGGATTTGACTTTTGTTTTATGCATTATTTACTGTTGAATAAATGATTATTATATTAATGAAAGTAAATACAAAAGTCTACTGAAGTGGATGGCTGAGGAAGTAAAGTGCTAGACTTTTAACGAGCGTTCAGGCGCAAATTGTTCGTAAAATTGATAATAGGGAGGCTAGACGGACAAAATATCACAGACCTACGACTGAAAGTGGCCCCCTGAATGAAGGGGCCCCCGCTACGGGACACACACTGGTCGAGAACTGTCCGGTTCCAGAGGAATTTCTCACCGCGAACGCTCCACATGTGGAATGAGCTCCCTGCCGAGGTTTTCCCCGGGGGCTACAGTATGTGGTTCTTCAAGACGGGAGTAAATAGGTTCTTAAAGGGTCGGCAACGCGTGTGTGATGCTCCTGGCGTCACAAGCGTCCATAGGCGGCGGTAACTGTTTAACATCAGGTGGGCCGCATGTTTTTTTGCCGTCGTCGTAGTATAATAAAAATACGAGAGTATAAGGTAAGTCAGGACCACATCGGGCTAAGTGCATTATCAGGGCAAGCGCATTTTACTTTCACCAACTAACTATAGTTGCGTGGTTATAGGATGGCGTTAGTTTTAGTAGTATAACAATGGACCTCATAAGAAGGCTCAAAGTTACTCAAAGGGCAATGTAGCGAGCTATGCTCGGAGTTTCCTTGCGGGATCGAATCCGAAGTGATAAGATACGCAAGAGATAGACAGACAGTCGCCAAACTCGAGTGGCAGTGGGCGGGGCACATTGCTCATAGTTAGAACCGATGGGCGTTGAGGCAGTAAAGTTCTTGAATAGCGACCGCGGACCGGAAGACGGAGACTGGTAAGGCCCTCATCAAGGTGAACCGACGACTGTTAGAATCGCGGGCAGAAATTGGATGAGGGCGGCGCAAGACCGATCGTTGTGGAGAATTTTGGGGAAGGCCTTTGTCCAGCAGTGGACGTCTATCGGCCGATAATATGATGATGATGATGAGTAGTTTGTACTTTTTGTTATTTCGATATGGTAGCGATATGCTTTCTCCGCTTGCGCACTCACCACTTGGCCATTAACACACCGCGAGCTGCGGTAATAGCCCAACTAGGCTATAATAGCCTATCTAGACTTAGACACCACCTGTGCACTAGTTCCGCCTTCCACTTTTGTCCAGTTCTTAGCCAATAGACATGTTGACTGATGTTGAATTCTACAGCGTACTGTAGTTATATTATATGAATAAAATTAGCTAAACATATCACGAAACAAAGAAAAAAATCCAGGAAATAAATCTGTTTTGGAAATATGTGACTTCAAAGGCACGCAAATTTTATGATATATCTTTTTATCAAAAATAAATTTTGAAAATGTTTTCAGAATCCTCATAATTTTACAAAACAATATTTGTACAACAACCATGAACTTAAACGCACTTTTTCACGGTGAAAATGGCAAATTTCTTAATTTCTCCATACAATTATTGGTAACTATACCGGCCTGTGACGTCACTAGCCTGGACGCCTTTTGTATGGAGCGTTTTTAGCGCTACGTAGGAATGATGAACTTTGACGGTCATTTCTGACTTTTAGAGCAGTTTAAGTGTAGTCAGTCCCATATAGATATTTGATCACAATAAAAAATAGATTCGATTGACATCCTCAAAAAAATTTAGTCAACATGTCTATCGTGGCAGTACCCATAGGTAACGTCTGTCGGTGCCGCCACACCCCACGAATAATTCCTTCTGATTTGATTAACGTATTTATTTGGCATGGTCAATAATAAGGAGGCTTTTAGGCTTTTGCGGTTGGAACGTTTAAGTAATCAATAAAACCCAGTAGCCTGCCCTTACACTGATTAACACGCCATTCATGATTTTACTGCGAAAAAATATAATTAGTTAATGAACGTTTTCCGCCCTTGGTACTGAACCCTTCATCCAATTTTATTATCGTTGATTAATGGAAGAGTGCCTCATTTCATTACCTTCGGGTCACCTGACGGTAGGGTTGCCTCTCCGGATTTCACCGGGAATTTATGTAACGGTATTCAAGAGATTTTAGATTGGCGTTCGGACGGCGATCGAAAGCCAACCGTACTATTTAAATTTACACGATTTTCATACATTATTAATAACTAGGGTTCAGAAATTCGGGTAAATATTTACTTGAACTTTGGACTCTGTAATATAGGCTTTGTAGTATAGTTGTAGGTATAGCCGACTATGTTTGAGATTTTGACAACTTTAGATAACTATCTATCCAAATTTCTGATACCTTATTATAACTAAACCTTATTATAATTAAGGCTCGATTAAGTGATCTACTAATTAAGAAAGCATAATTATAGACTAGATGATTTCTTTATTGATTAATGGGAATAAATAATGTATTTGTATTTAGCATAGGTATTAAGTATATTACAATAGCACAACCCTTGAAATAAACCTATTCATTAATATCAAATAATGTATATAACTAGCATAATAATAATAATAATGGATGGATGGATCAAGGGTCAGATTCAGAAGGCGGTACTCCTGGACACGGCGCGCATCGTCAGGAGGTTCCTCTCTCTGTAGCCCTAACCACTGGTAGCCTGGGCCCTGCCCCTCTGCTGGCGGCACCCTAGGTTAGGTTTTTTATAATGTATTTATATTTCGAGTACCGAGTTTTCAACAGAGACTGGGATGGGCACAACCTTGGCATTTGACATGAGTTTCGTCTTGTCCATGTTCATTTTTAAGCCCACCCGTTGAGAAACTCGATTGAGGTCATCGAGCATCATGCTGAGTTCCTCCATCGACTTTGCCATGACTACGATGTCGTCGGCAAACCGAAGGTGAGTGATGTATTCGCCATTGATGTTGATGCCAAGTCCTTGCCATTCCAGGAGCTTGAAGGCGTCTTCCATAACGGCCGTAAACAGTTTCGGGGACACAACGTCCCCCTGTCTTACGCCTGTAGTTGTTGACTCATACATCTACCTAGGACAAGTGGTCCAATTAGGTAGGTCCAACTTCGAGAAATAGGTCAACCGCCGAATCCAACTCGGCTGGGCAGCGTTCATAAGTCATAAGTCATAAGTTTTTTATTTGCTCAAGATAGGGTACATAATGTAAGATCTTATAAATAAATATTGTGCTCCAACTATCTTGTCACGCAGTGACATGCAAATTTTAGGAAGAGAAAAAGAAATGGTTTACAATTTAGACTAAACTGAATATAAATCAAACTTAAAGTACACACACCATATTCATATTTATAAGTTTAAAAGTTAATATAACATAATATATTAAATTAAATCTATTATAATATCATTTCGTCATTGGTTCGGGAAACTACGCAATGTCTTTTCGTCCGACATACCTCAGTGCCTCAAGACGAAAGTCTTCAACCAATGTGTGTTACCAGTGATGACTTACGGCACCGAAACGTGGTCTTTCACTATCGGCCTCATCTCAAAGCTCAAAGTCGCTCAACGAGCAATGGAGAGGGCTATGCTCGGGGTGTCTCTACGTGATCGAATCAGAAATGAGGAAATCCGTAGACGAACTAAAGTGACCGATATAGCTCACCGGATTAGCAAGTTGAAGTGGCAATGGGCAGGCCACATAGCACGCAGAGCAGATGGCCGATGGGGGCCGAAAAGTTCTCGAGTGGAGACCTCGGACCAGCAAGCGCAGCGTAGGACGTCCACCTACAAGATGGACAGATGACCTAATAAAGGTCGCCGGAAGGCGCTGGATGCAGGTCGCTTCCAACCGGTATATGTGGAAGTCCAAAGGGGAGGCCTATGTTCAGCAGTGGACGTCCTATGGCTGAGATGATGATGATGATGATGATGATTTATATTTTGTAATTACTTTATTGTATTTTACTTTTTATATAAATTTATTGTAAAAACCCTAGCCTAAGATACAAGAGAAATAAAGGAATAATAATAATAATACAGATATTGTAAAAACCTAGCCTAAGAATTAAAATAAATAAAGGAGATAATAATAATAAGCGGAAGCATATTTTGGCTCGCGAGTCGCGGTCAATGGAAGATGACGCCTTGAACTATAAGCATTGGTAATTCTCTTGAACTGCTGATCTAGGATAAAGTCGTAATACACAAAATTATAGAAATAAAATGGCCGAAACAGAAGAGCGAGTTCTCGCTACCATAAATTTGGTAGGTCGCTTATTTTTATTTAACCCACTAGCACCATGACTGCATGCATCTAGAAATCTAGATAATATCAATAGATGCCGCTAGTGGGTTACAAAAATTACGGGGGCATATGATGGTTGCGTTTATCACGTGATAAATAAGTGACAAAGCAACTGTCACTCACACTCGCATCTTGTCAAAACGTGACGGATGCTTTGTCAATTATCGCATAATAAAAGCAACCATCATAGGCCCGCTGATCAGCTTTTTTTAAAAAGTGGCAGCCCTATCTGAGATCGAGGCGCCATTTATATTTTCCTCTTGTCTCTTTCGCAATAATATTAATTAGAAAGAGTGGGACAATGTTTATTAAGTATCGCATAATTGTAGGAAGTTGAGGACTGTGAAATTAAACTAATGAGTTGATATTTATAATAAACCGATTTTATTTAATCGTTTTAATACCACAAGGAAGCAATACGTCCATTTGACATGAAGAATGGGTAGCGAGAGAATTGTCAGTGTAAAAATATAAATAGTGAATACAGATGATACAGATTAATTTTTGTATATTTAAGGAGGTCAAATTCAACAGTAATATGTACAACTTGAAGTGTTTCTAAGTATTACATTATAGTCCGACCAAAAAGAGTAGAAATTAAAAAGTAGCAATACTGTAGTGTCCTCCCTTTCTAATCAATATAAGAAAACGGGGACGACACTACAGTGTTGCTACTTTTTAATTTCTACTCTTTTTGGTCGGACTGTAAACGAACATCTAAAGAACGACAAAACACATACGTTATAACCTTATTTTTATAAACATGTGTACATTGCCTTAAACTGAGTAACAGCCAAATAATGTTTTGAAATAACTATATTGATAAAATAATGATAAGACTAAAATACAAAATCACGCCCGATTTTTGTCCTTGATATCATTACTTATATCTTAAAATTGATACAAAGTAAAGGTTTTGTCACGTTTGTCCAAATCTAAATTTATCTTGTTGCCAAATGCGTGAAGAACGTGACTAATTATTACCAGTATAATTAGACCTTCTTGTGCAATAAGGTTATAAGGACGCAGAGGTCTTTCATTTTAGAGTAAATGTATCCAATGTTTTTACCAGTGGTCTTAGTCAAAGTATAACAAAACTGCACCAGAATGCCCCTTTTTTCTCCACCATAGTTGGGTAATAAGTATCCTATAATGATCTGTATCTCATGATATCCCGATATGATAATAGCTTTATGGCACAGAATAAAAGGAATGAGAAGGTTCTAATGTCTTTGAATGTTGGAATTGTATAGGATACTTTTGACCGGATGCCAAAAGAAAAAAATATCGGCCAAGTGCGAGTGGGACTCGCGCACGAAGGGTTCCGTACCATTATCTGTAAGTTTGTTGTATGGGGGGCTCCCATACAACAAACTTACAGATAATGGTAAATATATAAAATATTTTATTTTTAGTACCGTAAAACTACCCAACTATGTCCATCCATCCAACTATGGTCCAAAACAAAACTCGTTTATTTTTATCAAAATCCATATTCTATCAGTGATTTTATACGTTTTTATTTGTTTGTTTAAAATCATGTTGTTCACTTAAGAGTTTATTCGTTATAATTTTCATATAATGTATTAACGAGTACTTTTCGGATTTAATTGGACCATAGTTGTGTGGACTGGACTATATTTGGGTACCTAGTTTAACGGTATTTGTTGTTATAGCGGCAATAGAAATACATCATCTGTGAAAATTTCAACTGTCTAGATTTCAACAACTATTACCGTTCTTGAGATACAGCCTGGTGACAGACGGACGGACGGACGGACGGACGGACACGGACAGCGAAGTCTCAATTATAGGGTCCCGTTTTTACCCTTTGGGTACGGAACCCTAAAAAGCCGGCAAAGTGTCGGATTCGCGTACCGAGGGTTCCACACAAACGATGAAAGCACTGCTCCAACAAAAAGATAAACTATACTAAGCGACAAACATAACTTCGCCGTTGGATAACTGTTATCCTAATACATCAACATAGGTCGCGGTTACTTTATCCGGTGTTTTAGTCCGGTGTCATCCTGAGGGTCATAAAATTGGAGTCTCGCCACGACGTGAGTTTTAATTCCTTCGTGCTGAGAGTTCCGACGGACCAACTAGCGACCTTCACAAAGGAAGAGTACTGGCCGAAGGGTGTCATGTTCCGGCGTTTCCGTGGACGGCTACCTGACTCATCGAACACGCGTAACACGTCGCTGTTGAAAAATGTGACCTAGTTTAGTTACTTATATTTTTATTTTTTTAATATTTAATATGTATGTTAGATTGTAAGGTATTTATCTATGGGCCTTTGATGCCTGAAATAAATAAATTATTATTATTATTATTATTATTTATCAAAATGCTATATTTATTGTACTTAATGTAAAACACTGCCCTATTTGCAACTAGCATCGGCAACATGGAATCCCTGTTGAATAAAATGGAGCAAGTTAGCCGTGATTTCGGTCTCAAAATAAACAGCAGCATGACGAAGGTCATGATTGTCGATCGAGCTAACAACAACTCGCCTGAAGTCACTAAAATTGCGAATTGCGACGTCGTTCAGTCATACACCTTGTACTTCTACTAATATCGAACGGAGGTGGATGCGCGGATGAGATCAAACGGCGCATGGCTATCACCAGGTCCGCCATGGATTGGCTAAGGAAATATGGAGAAGCAGAAACATCACAAAGGCCACTAAAATGCGACTTGTCAGGGCATTAGTGTTTTCCATATTTCTTTACGGTGCTGAGACGTGGACTTTAAGGGAAATCGAGAAAAAGAAGATAGACGCTCTAGAAATGTGGTGCTGGAGAAGGATGCTTGGCATAACCTGGACACAGTTCGGAACCAACGACTCAATCATCCAAGAACTCGGCATTAAACCAGCGTCTTTCTTCCATCGTCCAATGACGTATTCTCACTTTCTTCGGACATATTATCACACGTCGAGAAGACACTTCTGTGGAACGACTTGTGGTGCGACGTGCGGTAGGTCACCGATGCGATGGACCGACCAAGTCAAGAATATACTCAATGGTCCACTCCACGAATGCACAAGAAGAGCTACACACTACTACACAGTACAGCTACGGGAGGAATGGCGACGGATTGTAAAGTTTGCTACCAACCCTGATGTGACGACCACGACCACTCTGCAAAGAGTGTGACGACAAAGAAGAAGAGAAAACACTACTAATTTTGTTTTCGAACGCTTTATTTACTTGTGCTAGTATCGTTGCACCTTGCAAAATTTCATGATTCTAGGTCACCAAGAAGTCCTCTATAGGTGTTGATTCCCTTGTAACGTGCAACAAATCACACTAATATTATAAAAGCGAAAGTTTGTGAGTGTGTTTAAATGTATGTTTGTTACTTCTTCACGCTCGATCCTGGATACATTTTGATATGATGGTAGCTGATACCCTGTGGATTAACACATAGGCTACTTTATGACAGACATTACTTAAAGACAGAGTACATGGTTTTTAAAGCCGGAAGCAAGTGTACTTTATATTTTCCTCCAATTAAATTAAATGGGGTGCCTCTTAAGAGGGTGACCCAATTTAAATACTTGGGACACTTGCTCACGGATAATTTAAAGGACGACGCCGATATATCATGGAGAGGGAGCGTAGGGCGCTGTCAGTCCGTGCGAATATGCTGGCCCGCAGATTTGGTAGATGTACAGAAGCAGTGAAAATTACCCTGTTCAAGGCTTTCTGTACATCACTGTACTCCTCTATTTTATTACCCGACTACGGCAAAGCCAAAAGGAAGGGTTATAAGTTTAGCAGTCTATGTATGTATGTATATTTATATGTAAGTGTGTTCCAGCATAGCGCGAAAACTACTCAACCGATTTTAGTGATCGAGGTGTCTATCAATTCGTTATTACAGTCCGGGTGACATAGGCTACATTTTTAACAGACTTCAAAAAAGGAGGACGAGTGAGAGCAAAAATTCTACAGAAAAAAAATAAAAAAATC
Organism: Apotomis betuletana; assembly: GCA_932273695.1. Taxonomy (NCBI): domain Eukaryota; kingdom Metazoa; phylum Arthropoda; class Insecta; order Lepidoptera; family Tortricidae; genus Apotomis; species Apotomis betuletana. Next base: position 3,108,357 of record OW026303.1, on the reverse strand, counting down.
AACAGATGTCAAAAATTCTTTTTTTGTTGGAAAGTTAACACTTCAGTTATTATCTCTTAGAAATATGGTAAATTTCTGATGATGGAATCCATCAGAAATCGACGGAACTCTGTAAATATAAAAGTAACAAGTACAATTTCTTTATTATTTTCTCAAGTGATTCAGGTATCTGTTGTCAGAAAGCATAATGTGACCAAGTGGAACTGATGCAGAAGACCACGAAAGGTGATTGGAACTATATGTTTGTACCTATTCAAGTATGCTCTAGCAGAGCGCTTACACTACTTACCGATTTTGATCTATAACATGTCCATCGATTTGTTATAACGGTTTACATTGCGTAGGCCATATTTTTAACCGACTTCAAAAAGTGATGGTGTGGTTAAGTATACTGCTTACAATAAAACCGATTTCAGTCATTACTTTTACCCGAATAAGGCACAGTCTTAGTAAAGTAACTAATACTTTATTTATATTCGTATTCAAATATCTTACATGATTTGATGACGCGTAACGTACTAAACCAATTTGATGAAAGAGGTACCAACAGAATAGTAATAATGAAACCAAATACTATTATGATAAGAACATGGAAAACGTAGGAAAACCATCATAAGAAAACTAGCAGCTCCAGACTCCAACGGCAAAAAAGGAGCAAATCTTATAAAACTTTTGAGTCTACGGAGGCAATGGTGACTTAAAACATGGGGGGGGCTCTTAAAAAACACAAAATTCTAAAACGGCAACAAGGAAGCAAATATTATAAAACTTTTGAGTTTACGGAGGCAGTGGTGACATAAAACATGGGGGGCTCGGGGGGCGGGGCCCCCCGCCATAAAAAACTACAACGTTCTAAAACGGCAACAACGAAGCAAATCTTATGAAACTTTTGAGTCTACGGAGGCAATGGTGACATAAAACATGGGGGGCTCGGGGGGCGGACCCCCCGCCTTAAAAAATACAATATTTTAAAACGGCGACAGCGAAGCAAATATTATGAAACTTTTGAGTCTACGGAGGCCATGGTGTCATAAAACATGGGGGGCTCGGGGGGCGGAGCCCCCCGCCATAAAAAACTACAATGTTCTAAAGCGGCAACAAGGAAGCAAATCTTCTGAAACTTTTCAGTCTACGGAGGTAATGGTGACATAAAACATGGGGGGCTCGGGGGGCGGAGCCCCCCGCCATAAAAAACTACAATGTTCTAAAACGGCAACAAGGAAGCAAATCTTATGAAACTTTTGAGACTACGGAGGCAATAGTGACACAAAACGACGGGGGCTCGGGGGGCAGAGCCCCCCGCCTTAAAAAATACAACATTTTAAAACGGCAACAAGGAAACAAATTTTACAAAAGTTTTGAGTCTACGCAGGCAATGGCAGCATTAAACATGGGGGGCTCGGGGGGCGGAGCCCCCCGCTATAAAAACTACAACGTTCTAAAACGGCAACAAGGAAGCAAATCTTACGAAACTTTTGAGTGTACGGAGGCAATGGTGACATAAAACATGGGGGGCTCGGGGGGCGGAGCCCCCCGCCATAAAAAAAAACTACAATGTTCTAAAACGGCAACAAGGAAGCAAATCTTCTGAAACTTTTGAGTCTACGGAGGCAATGGTGACATAAAACATGGGGGGCTCGGGGGGCGGAGCCCCCCGCCATAAAAAACTACAATGTTCTAAAACGGCAACAAGGAAGCAAATTTTACAAAAGTTTTGAGTCTACGCAGGCAATGGTAGCATTAAACATGGGGGGCTCGGGGGGCGGAGCCCCCCGCTATAAAAACTACAACGTTCTAAAACGGCAACAAGGAAGCAAATCTTATGAAACTTTTGAGTGTACGGAGGCAATGGTGACATAAAACATGGGGGGCTCGGCGGGCGGAGCCCCCCGCCATAAAAAACTACAATATTCTAAAATGGCAACAAGGAAGCAAATCTTCTAAAACTTTTGAGTCTACGGAGGCAATGGTGACATAAAACATGGGGGGCTCGGCGGGCGGAGCCCCCCGCCATAAAAAACTACAATATTCTAAAACGGCAACAAGGAAGCAAATCTTATGAAACTTTTGAGACTACGGAGGCAATGGTGACACAAAACGACGGGGGCTCGGGGGGCAGAGCCCCCCGCCATAAAAAACTACAATGTTCTAAAACGGCAACAAGGAAGCAAATCTTACGAAACTTTTGAGTGTACGGAGGCAATGGTGACATAAAACATGGGGGGCTCGGGGGGCGGAGCCCCCCGCCATAACAAAAAACTACAATGTTCTAAAACGGCAACAAGGAAGCAAATCTTCTGAAACTTTTGAGTCTACGGAGGCAATGGTGACATAAAACATGGGGGGCTCGGGGGGCGGAGCCCCCCGCCATAAAAAACTACAATGTTCTAAAACGGCAACAAGGAAGCAAATTTTACAAAAGTTTTGAGTCTACGCAGGCAATGGTAGCATTAAACATGGGGGGCTCGGGGGGCGGAGCCCCCCGCTATAAAAACTATAACGTTCTAAAACGGCAACAAGGAAGCAAATCTTATGAAACTTTTGAGTGTACGGAGGCAATGGTGACATAAAACATGGGGGGCTCGGGGGGCGGAGCCCCCCGCCATAAAAAACTACAATGTTCTAAAACGGCAACAAGGAAGCAAATCTTCTGAAACTTTTGAGTCTACGGAGGCAATGGTGACATAAAACATGGGGGGCTCGGGGGGCAGAGCCCCCCGCCATAAAAAACTACAATGTTCTAAAACGGCAACAAGGAAGCAAATCTTATGAAACTTTTGAGACTACGGAGGCAATGGTGACACAAAACGACGGGGGCTCGGGGGGCGGAGCCCCCCGCCTTAAAAAATACAACATTTTAAAACGGCAACAAGGAAACAAATTTTATAAAAGTTTTGAGTCTACGCAGGCAATGGTAGCATTAAACATGGGGGGCTCTGGGGGCGGAGCCCCCCGCCATAAAAACTACAACGTTCTAAAACGGCAACAAGGAAGCAAATCTTATGAAACTTTTGAGTGTACGGAGGCAATGGTGACATAAAACATGGGGGGCTCGGGGGGCGGAGCCCCCCGCCATAAAAAACTACAATGTTCTAAGACGGCAACAAGGAAGCAAATCTTCTGAAACTTTTGAGTCTACGGAGGCAATGGTGATATAAAACATGGGGGGCTCGGGGGGCGGAGCCCCCCGCCATAAATAACTACAATATTCTAAAACGGCAACAAGGAAGCAAATCTTATGAAACTTTTGAGACTACGGAGGCAATGGTGACACAAAACGACGGGGGCTCGGGGGGCAGAGCCCCCCGCCATAAAAAACTACAATGTTCTAAAACGGCAACAAGGAAGCAAATCTTATGAAACTTTTGAGTCTACGGAGGCAATGGTGACATAAAACATGGGACGGGTATTGGGGTCGCATCTAAACTTATCAGTTAAACTAAGAGATGGGGATAGAGGAGATGGGCGGTGGAACCCCCGCAATAAAAAGAATACGTTATCCTTAAACGGATACAAAGTAGCAGATCTTATGAAACTTTTGTGGTAACGGAGGAGATGGTCACATAAAACACGGGGGGCTCGGGGAAACTTTTGAGTTAACCTAGGAGATGGTGACATAAAAGATGGTAGTGATATTATATGGATTTCCAAATAGTTTTTTCTGTTTTGCTTTTTAAATTGCTGAAAATGTTGTGTCGTCAAATGTAAATAATTGTCGTTAAGACGTGATTATATTTAATATTTAGATATTGTGGCATTGAAAAAAATATACAAACGAATAATCTCTTTTTGCGTAAAAATATTAGAGGTGTATGAAATTGTTGTTTTTATCGTTTGTTTTCCATCATAAAGTTTCAGTTGTCTACAGGTCTACAATACGATAGAAGCACTCGATAGCTGAAATTCGACGTTGGTATTCAACGTTTGCGTATAAATTATTCTTAGTTTTGCCCGACTATGGTACTCGTAAAGTCATAGGGAAAAGTATTAAGTCATGTCATTTATGTATGTTCCACGATAGCGCTTAAACTACTCGACAGATTTTGATTACTGAGTATATTTTATCAGACTTCAAAGGAGGATGTAGCTATACAGCGATATTTTTTTAACTTACATATGCATTTATATATTCTTTACTGCATCATATTATGTAAAAACTGAAAATATTGAAATAAAATAAAAGGTTAAAAACTTTAAACCCGACTACGGAGAAACGAACTAAAAAGTTAAAAACAAGGTAGAAAAATCGGGTATCATCGCCTTATTCCACAAGATAAGACATTTGACATGTAAAATGTTCTTGTATATTTTTTTCTACTGAAATTTTCTGTTAGTTAACAACAATAACATTATAATTGAATTCAAATGCCGTAGTCGTGCGTTGTCGACTATTAAAAAAACTGCAACTATTCAACGAAGTTTCCGTATTTTTAGTTAGATCGCCATCATCATCAAACTCTTCTTGATATCAATATGATAACGATGTGTAGCCGTGTAATAATGCTGTGCGTCCGTTTTATTCTCGACAACTAGACACTATAGGTAGGTTTTGTTGCTAGTTGCTACACAAAATTCCATGTTTTAAAAAAACTAAGAACACTAAATAAAATAAATTTTGCTGCTACGGCTACTATAATTATATAAGCGGTTTAATTCGTGTATGATATATGCATGTTTGCTCTTTTACTGTTTGGAGATATGTAAAAGGAAGATTGTATCGTGGGTAGTTAATGCCACAACGCACGACTACGGCATTTGAATTCAATTATAATGTTATTGTTGTTAACTAACAGAAAATTTCAGTAGAAAAAAATATACAAGAACATTTTACATGTCAAATGTCTTATCTTGTGGAATAAGGCGATGATACCCGATTTTTCTACCTTGTTTTTAACTTTTTAGTTCGTTTCTCCGTAGTCGGGTTTAAAGTTTTTAACCTTTTATTTTATTTCTGATTAAATCTGGCGGGAATTTTCTACGACCATGGAGCTGACACGACGTGATTTTCGGGTTATGATGTAGGTATTAAAAAAGGTTTGAAGCTTCAACAATGTTTTGAATTTATTTATCACTTTACGCCTAGGGGCCCTGTCCGGGCCTGCAGACCTGAGTTTTTGATATTCATTTCAGCTTGATTGAGTTGACTCGAAAAGGGTTGACAGTCCGACAACAAAGTCGTTCTGTGGTGTTCGTTTCTGCCGATTGAGGTACGGAACCTTAAACATATTTCGAGATACCTTATTCTCTAGTACTAGTGTACTCGCAAATGACGCTTATGGGTCTACAAATAAGTGAAAAGTACATGCCAAAGGAATAAGTAAATAACGACACAGTGACAATGAATTTCACTTGCAGATTTACCAAAACGCTCGAAACTGAAAAGAAGGTCGGCTAACGTGCCTATACATGACTAATAAGGCCTTATGACCAATAAGGACAGGCTATTGTCACTGGAAAGCTTATTTTAAGTTCTAAAACGTTTACTATGGCAGGAAGTGAATAAAGTTATCTTCTATATATATAAACGGATTTGTCCTGACTGACTGACATATCAACGCAGAGCCGAAACTACTGAACTTAGAACTTTGAAAATTCTACAGTAGGTCAAGTATATTATGTAGGCAAGGAATAAGAAGGGATATTTCAAAACTCATCCCCTGAGGGGTTAAATTGGGGTTGAAAGTTTGTATGGAAAATGCGTAATTTTAGAGTAAGAGTCTTAATACTTTGCATACACACTTTAAATATAGAATGAAGAAAAGTAATTTCAGCATTTTTGAAAATTCATCCTGCAATGGGGTCTAATTGGGGTTGAAATTTTGTATGAGAAAAATTGCAGTTTTTGAGTAAGAGCGATTATATTTCGTATTTAGGCCGTGCATTAAAAAATATTAAAACTAATTTCAGCATTTTTTTAAATTCATCCCCTAAATTGTTCAAAATAAAGATTAAAGTTTGTATAAGAAACGTAGCATTCTTTGAGTATGAGGTATATTTTGGGGGTATAGACTCTTACTTTTTAACCGACTTCAAAAAAGAAGGAGGTTCTCAATTCGACCTAATTTTTTTATTTTATTTTCTATGAATGTTACTCGATATCTCCGAGAATCGTGAACCGATTTTCAATTTTTTTTTTTATCGAAAGGGTATAACTCCGAGTTGGTCCCGTTGGCACTAAGTCGGGATCTGATGATGGAATCTTGGAGAAATCGAGGGAAGTCTTCAAATGTTATAGGGACATGTACGGCGCTTTCGGTAATTTATTGATAAAGTCAAGAATTTACATTCAGTAAATAGGATTTGGTGTAAGAAAACTGATGATGAACACACATACGAATCACTAAAAAGCAAAAAAAAAAAATTTTTAACAAAAAAAAGAACCGACTTCAGTAAAACTAAAAAGCCAACAATAACCCGTTTAAGTACAGATTACATTTGACTCACCCTTCGAAGTCGGTGCCAAACCTCGCGTAAACTATAAATATAAGAACTGAGTGGTTTCAGGTTTTTTGAAAATTCAACCCCTAAGAGGGAGAAATGTGGTAACAAAGTCTGAAAATCAGCATGGGTATTGTTTTTATGGTTTATCGGGTCGCTGATTACGAAAACCGCAACGATTTTAAAATCCAACGTGTCGGACGTGAGTTACCATCTCCCCTGTTGGGGTGAAATGGGGTTGAAATGTCTAAATACTAAACCGCTGGTTCTAGAGAGTTCAAATTTGGCACGTAGGTTTCTTATAAGGTGTAAGGGTGCACTAAGAAAGGATTTTTCAAAACTCACCCCCTAAAGGGGTGAAATGGGGTTCCAAAGTTTGTATGGGGAAACAAGATTAGTTAGACTATTTTATTCGAAACTTTACAGGAGTATTTTTAACAATAAATGAGTAAACACCTCTTTCAGGTTTTTTGAAAATTCAACCCCTATAAGGGAGAAATGTGCTGACAAAGTCTGAAAATCAGCATGATTATTGTTTTTATGGTTTATCGGGTTGCTGATTACGAAAACCGCAACGATTTTAAAATCCAACGTGGCGGACTTGAGTTACCATCTCCCCTGTTGGGGTGAAATGGGATTGAAATGTCTAAATGCTAAACCGCTGGTTCTAGAGAGTCCAATTTGGCACGTAGGTTCCTTATAAGGTGTAGGGGTGCACTAAGAGAGAATTTTTCAAAAGTCACCCCCCAAAGGGGTGAAATGGAGGTCCAAAGTTTGTATGGGGAAACAAGATTAGATAAACTGGAGGAAATGGAGTTGAAATGTCTAAATACTAAACCGCTGGTTCCAGAGAGTCCAATTTGGCACGTAGGTTCCTTATAAGGTGTAGGGGTGCACTAAGAGATAATTTCTCAAAATTCACCCCCCAAAGGGGTGAAATGGGGGTCCAAAGTTTGTATGGGGAAACAAGATTAGTTAAACTATTTTATTCGAAACTTCACAGGAGTATTTCTAACGATAAATGAAAAAACACGTGTTTCAGGTTTTTTTTATTCAACCCCTAAAAGAGAAATGTGGTGACAAAGTCTGAAAATCCATTGGTAATGCTTTTATGGTTTATCGGGTCGCTGATTACGAAAACCGCAACGATTTAAAAACCCAACGTAACATCTCCCCTATTGGGGTGAAATAGGGTTGAAATGTCTAAATACTAAACCGCTGGTTTAGAGAGTCAATACTTGGAACCTACGTGTCCTTATAAAGTCTAGGGGTGCAATAAAAGAAGCATTTGTCAAAAGTCATCCCCCAAAGGGGTGAAATGGGGGTCGTAAGTTTGTCTGGGGAAAAAAGATTAGTTAGACTATTTTATTGAAAACTTCCAAGGAGTATTTCTAACGATAAATGAGTAAGCACGTGTTTCATGTTTTTTTGAGAATTCAACCCCTAAAGGAGGAGAATATGGTGCCAAAGTCTGAAAATCAACAAGAGTAATGTTTCTATGGTTTATCGGGTCGCTGATTACCAAAACAACAACGATTTAATAAACAAACGTGGTGGACGTGAAATACCGTCTCGCCTGTTGGGGTGAGATGGGGTTGAAATGACTAAATATGAGTATGGGTGTAATTTTTATGGTTTCCTGGGACGTTAATTACGAAAATGCCACCGAATTTGAAATTTTATATTGTGGTCATGAAAATTCTTGAAAGCATTTGCGCCAAATTGCAATTTAATCGGTCCAGTAGTTTTGCAGCAAATCGGTTGTAACAGACGGACTGACAGACAGCTACACGTGCTCCTATAAGGGGGTTCTATTTTTGCTTTTGAGGTATGGATAGAGACCCGCGTTATCCTAATAGATTAAAAAAATTGGGCAAGTGCGAGCCCGACTCGCGCATGAAGGGTTCCGTACCTATATACATATATATAATCTATAATATGTTTGTTGTATGGGAGCCCCCCTTAAATATTTATTTTATTTTATTTTTAGTATTTGTTGTTATAGCGACAATAGAAATACATCATCTGTGAAAATTTCAACTGTCTAGCTATCACCGTTGTTGAGATACAGCCTGGTGACAGACGGACGGATGGACGGACGGACGGACGGACGGACGGCGAAGTCTCAGTTATAGGGTCCCGTTTTTACCCTTTGGGTACGGAACCCTAAAAATAGTATTTGGTGGCATCTCGATCGTCGTCAATCGGTACCTATAGGCGGGTGGCGCGTTGGGACGGGAGGAGTAATGATCGGGAAACTTCCTGCATCCGTAATAAATACATTCAAGCTTTTCAATAATTATGTCATTTCAGAATTCTGAATTACGTTTATCTGGCTCAGTATAATACATGTTTCATTCATCAACGAAGAGAACCTCAATATCTTACAATAGAACATGACGTAACTTAGAACATGGCGAATATCCCAAGTCGATAAGCGGAGGCTCGGGACATTATAAAAGCTTTATACAAATAAAATGCACACATATCCCGGTGTCTTAGCTTCACTTCGAGTTATGAATTTTGAAGTGAACTTTATTTGGATATGGATACAGTTAAAGCTGAGATTGCTTGATTTGAGTGCTTGAGTTTTCAGTTTAATTTGTTAAAGTGGAGTTATGATAAAATAAAAAGTATTTCCCAGTAATATTACAAAAGCGAAAGTCTGTGTATGTTTTGTTACTTCTTCACGCTAAAACGGCTGGACGGAAATGCATGAGGGAAATGCAGATTGCAGATTATACCCTAACTTAACAAATAGCCTACTTTTAATCCTGAAAAAAAAGAGCATTGTTCCCGTAGGATGATGTATATTATATAGGCACGCGAGCGAAGCCGCGGGTTACTGCTAGTCGCTATATAAAAGAAGTTTGAGTTGAAACGTTATAAGATTTTTCGATAGGTACTAAGTTCCTATATCGCTTTTTAGTAACTTTTTTACACCGTGAGTCGAGATTTCCCCGCCATTCAAAAAGTTGTAGTATATGAAAAGACCTTTCTAATGATATATGGATTGTCGTTATTGGTCCCTAGGCCAGAGTCCATACAAATCTGCCCATCCAACGGGGTTCGAATTCGAACCCCGCTGGAACCATTAAATTTATCGCTTCATTGTAAACACATCGAGTTTCGATAAAGTTACGCCCAAAAATCTATACTATACGGGTGATTCTTATTCTCATGTATTTTTTTGTGATTTGTAAGAATCACATGTATATTTTGTTTAAATCAGAAATCTATTTATGCCTTTGTTGAGCAAATATCCTCTAGTTATCTTTTATAAACACATTTATCTTAAAATATTCAGAAATATATATTTAAAAAAAAATGTTTGCCCAAAATGTCACATCCATGCCGTGTGATATATCCCGATTGTGTAATAAAATATATTTTTTTGCTACAATATCACTTAATTTTGACTAATGTTATACGAATGATGCAAAGCTAATAAATGTCTGATAACATTATTTAAAAGTTGTAAAAGTATAATGTAACAGTTTCTGATTCAGAACATCATAAAGTTTGTGATCAATTTTTTTGTCACAGCCATGTGTGATTGTTTAAATACGTGTAACTCGGTAAACAATTATATTTGAAGCTAGCAGCCCTATTTAGGCTTTTTAAGAACGGAAAAACTACCTTCTTGTCGGTTCTGCTTATGACAAAGTGCGGTGAATGTATAGCGAAAATATTTTCTTGTATTTAGGTATTAAAAACAAGGACAACCTTAGTACGTCAACACCGTGGATGAGTTTTAAATGTAAGTTCTACTATTATGTTATTGATACTTATATAAATTTTACCTCAGAAATAACAGAATAAGTGGATTGTTTAAAATTGGCGAGACAAAGCAAATTGTTCCGTTATGTCGCACATGTTCAAAATTTGTCACGACCATAGATATATCTAAATGTCACGACCACGGAATTTTTCAAACCTCGGTTGTGACATGTAATGCTTGGTTGTGACATTCTTGTAGTATATTTGAATAATTTGATGATTTTGTTTGCTAAGTTGGGTTATCAATTTGTTGTATTTTTTCCGCAGATGTCACCAAAGAAAAATAAATTAAATCAGCCATCAAGCGAGTCTCTTAAGATGTTTTTCGACAATCTTCGCTATAAGACCGTTAGCCGAAACGACTATCGCGACAATGATCGTCGAGTCGAGATCCCACATGCCGGTCACCTCGTGAGCCAAGTCAAGGTACTTGCTGAGTTTGTCCTTCTCGGCCTTCACGAGGTTCTCGTCATGGGGGATGGAGATGTCGACGAGCACTGCCTGGCGCTTGGATCGATCTACCAAAACGATATCAGGCTTATTGGCTACAATAGTCCTGTCCGTGATGATAGATCGATCCCAATAAAGCGTGGCACGACCATTCTCAAGAACTGGCATCGGTGCGTACTTATAGTACGGCATTAATTATCCCTAAAAAGATTGAAAAGTGAGTAAGTAATTCATGATGACATTGATGACCCTGTAGAAAATGTCATGATTAGACTAAAAGCACAATTGCTCTTACATTTGCTTAGGCACTTTTAGTAATCCCTTTTATTAATTAAGGTGATTAGGTGGATATCTATCGTATTGTACGAGGTTGCTTCCATACTTCCAAGTTCCACGCGGACGTAGTCGCGGGCAAAAGCTAGTCTCTTATATAGTTTTCGTTTTCTCCGTACTGACCCATTTGGATTGATCACTGTGTATCAGTTGTGAGCACTTTCTTGTTTCGAATAAAATCGATAAACTTTAGCTTTTCCTCGGTCAAAGAAATAAAAATATTGCTGTAATGCCAGCTGAAAACATATCAAACTATTCCAGTACCAACCCTAATACTACTTAGAGACTCACATGTCTTCATTTATTTACAAAGCTTGAGTGAACTGATGTCCACTTCATAACAGGATTTAGTAACGTACACCGAATAATAAATGAATGCTTTCAAAATAATAGGCATGATGATTTTTTTTTAGGATGTCAATCGATTCTGTTTTTTATTGAGATCAAATGTCTATATGGGACTGACTACACTTAGACTGCTCTAAAGGTCAGAAATTACCGTCAAAGTTCAACATTCCTACGGAGCGCCAAAAACGCTCCATATAAATGGCCACCTAATCCTGACGTCATTATATGGGTACCAATATTTGTATGGAGACAATAAGTTATTTGCCATTTTCACCGTGAAAAAGTGCGTTTTCGTGGTTGTCATACAATTATTGTTTTGTTACATTATTTCCTCATAAATAGTTATTTATGCAACAAGAGAGCAAAGTTGTTTTTTGCTGCGAGCGCTGATTGAGCGAACAAGCGAAGGACTATGATTTACATTTGACGGAGAATACCTATTGGTGAACAGTGAAGACACGTAAGACGAACACTGAACCTCTTCTATTGGAGTCAACCCTTAATTTGACAAAAAAATACGAAGGTCGCTAGTTCAAGCCTCGTTAAGGTCGAATAGAGCAAACAATTCTCGTTCGAAAAAAATTAGAAAAAGTTAGTCAAAGAGTGTGTTCATCCTGGCAAACATTAGTCAAGATAAGGGTTAAATAAGTTTCTGTTAAAAATTACATTTTAGTGGCAAGCTTTTATAGTCGACTGTACTTTTCTTTGGATATCCATCAAATGCTCACTGAGACGATTCTAAAGAGCCCAAGCTCGGTAGGATTGCTTTTTCTATCATAGAGTTCCTATGGCCACCTTCCGGCTCCATCATCAGATCAGCCCCATGGTAACATATTATTGTATCGTCATCAAAGTCAAGTAAGTATGCAAAATTTCAGCTCAATCGGTTGAAGATATCTGCTTCAAAATTGAGTTGCAAGATTTCACCCGAACAAACATAATACATACCTAATACATACATACAATGCAAGTTAAATAAAAGCTTTTAAAATAATAAATGACACGCGGCGCGGAGTGAAGCCCCCTTTGTCATCGATACGCGAGTTTATCGACATGGAAACATAACTGTGACTCGAGATTCTTTGTCACGCGTTAAATACTACCTGTCACTTTCTTTTCAATACCGTACGAGCAAGACAGGTGACGCTGAGTCGAGCGACAAATGAAGTCGAGGTAAGATATGCTAGCCCCCGCCGTCAGTCTCAATATTCCGATGTCTGGTACCTATTCTCTCTAGAAATTAAATATCCGTATCTAAATTTTTGAAGAGCAACGACCTAAGAACTGTTCTTTTACCGGTCCTCGCCCTTTATCTTTTGCGCTTGACACTGGTAAATATGATCTTTGATTTCCCTAATGGGTATAACTTCGTATGGAACAATTATTGTTGCTATCCCAACATATTCGGTAACATTTCGTTTTCCTCGTATTATTGGTATGTTTCTCAGAGTTTGCCATCTTATTTATGTTTGTACTTTTAGGGAAAATATTTCACATTAGATATGAGTTTCAATAGATTTTTCATATCTTGTAAGATAAACTGTTAGATACTTTTCCTATTTATGTTAGTACCTCTACAAGATTGTTACCTCAAAATTGACATTATTGTTCAAAACTAACCTTTTCTCACAATCAAATCAATAAAACTTATTAAATTTGCAGCGATACTGAACTCAAAATTTATAAAACACAAGACCCAAATAGTTGGTCATCATGAGACCCTCATTTAATGAGTGGCATAAAAATGCTTCTAAACCTGAACATAAGCACTAGGTTAGGAATTCTTACCTTCAATATTGCCTGGGATTCTGTCACTGGTTTCAATAAAAGCTGAATATCTTGGAAACGGCTGCGGTTATTTTCACCTAACATAGCTAAGAACCATCATGATAGACAAGGCTTTTGATAATAAAAGACCGCATTCAAATCGGTCGATCCGCTTGGGAGCTACACAGATATGTACACATTTTAAACATACACAGATATCTACACATTTTAAACATACACAGATATCTACACATTTTAAACTTATATTTAACTTATATTTTGACGACGCGGTTGGCTCGGTTTGTAGAGACCTGCCTACTGAGCCGGCGGTCCCGGGTTCGAATCCCGGCCAGGGCAAATATTTGTGTGATGAACTCGAATATTTGTGCTTGGGTCATGGTTATTCTATGTATTTAAGTATATATTTATCTATATAAGTACGTATATCGTCGTCTAGTATCCATAACACAAGCCTTCTTGAGCTTAATTTGGGACTAGATCGATTTGTGTGAGGTTGTCTGATATTTATTTATTATTTATTTATTTAACACTCCTTTTTTGTCGGGAGTGATTCTAACTTTATGAGAAAATGCCAGTTTAGAACAAAATCATATTTTGAGTAAAAATCTTGTTTCCTAAATGAGACAAAGTTAATAAGGATTAGACTGTGGCTATTAGCGTTACCTAGTTATGAAATTGCTCTCAAAACAAAAACAGGCGCTTTTCCAAATTAACGCAAAAACCCGCAAGATGCCAATAAAAGATATTGTAATAATAAGATGGGAGCTATTAGAATGTTTGAAACGTTTGTAAAGCTTAAAGCGGTATTTATAAAGGGTATCGATATAATAAATGCATCGAACAATACAAAACCCGCCGACATATTTTTGCATTGCGCATTTTGGTGAAGGGGCTGGGCTACTTTTTTGTCGTAAAATAGCCGTATTTTTTTAGTTTATTTATATTTCGGGGATAGTTCACGAGTCCCGTAAGCTCAACATACCTAAGTACAAAATTTGGAATTCTTAGCTTCAATATTGGCTGAGATCTTGTCAATCATGGAAACTACTGGTCCTATTTCCATCAAACATAAATAAGAACCATCTCGACGGACAAGTCTCTCGATGAAAAAAAATTGGGCAAGTGCGAGCCCGACTCGCGCATGAAGGGTTCCGTACCTATACATATATATAATCTATAACAAGTTTGTTGTATGGGAGCCCCCCTTAAATATTTATTTTACTTTATTTTTAGTATTTGTTGTTATAGCGGCAATAGAAATACATCATCTGTGAAAATTTCAACTGTCTAGCTATCACCGTTGTTGAGATACAGCCTGGTGACAGACGGACGGACGGACGGACGGACGGACGGACGGACGGACGGACGGACGGACGGACGGACGGACGGACGGACAGCGAAGTCTCAGTAATAGGGTCCCGTTTTTACCCTTTGGGTACGGAACCCTAAAAACGCACTCACAGACAGACAGATACACAAATACGCAGACACACTGATAAACAAATTTAAACTTATAACACCCGTCTTTTTCGTCGGGAGATAAAAAGCAAGTCAGTGCGACAAATCCTACCGAGTGTGCAAGAAAATACAGTCGGCAATAAAAGCTTGCTTCAAACAAAACAATTGATAACAGTGTCAATATTCTGCTGGGATTGACAAGAAAAGCGGATAAACGCTTCAGATTATGTTTCTTTGAACTGGCTCACTTGAGCTGGGTCTGACACGCGATCTAACCTTTGTACATTATTTTTGTACAAATTACGTACTTTGATTCTTGAAACATAAGTAAGTACCTAATACAAAAGGATGAAGATGAAAAAATAATGGCTTAAGGCTGACTGGAATTCTACGGGCAAATGAACTTTTTGACTGTCTCCGGTGTTACTCAAAATGTCTCCGGAGATACCAAGAAATCGGGCTTCCAATATACATATTTTCTTTTTATTAGGTTTACGAGCTAGGATATTCAATGTTTTAACGTACCTACCATACATTTAAACATAGAAAAGCCATTATTTAAATGTGACATTTTACAATTAAGTTTATAAGTTGTGCCCAAAGATTTGTGTCGATTTAAAAGTTGATCTAAACTTCAAAACAACAGTAGGTAGTTACAATTACTTAACAATAAGTAATTTTATTTCATTTGATAAGAATACTTATACCAACTTATACCAAAATGTGATTTAACAAGGATGATGGGTACGATACTATTTATCTTGGTTTTTATAAGGGTTTACTACAGTGCAGACACTCTAAATTCCTTTAGCAAGTCAAATGCGCTTGGTCGCCCTCCGACTCGGCCCGTTCAGTCATCCTACCTTATAGGATTACAGGGTTGGGACTTTTGCTAGCATTTTGGTAGCAAAGGTAGGGCTCTAAAATCCACGGAGTGGCTAATTGTATTTTTTTTTAATCAAAGTCAATATCAAAGCATTTGTGACGATATATTTGATAATGCCATTCTGTAATGCGTCAACGTAATAAGTCCCACAGGATTTTATAGCTTATTTCTTTAGAGCCTGTGTCGCTCTATTTGAAATACAATTTCTGCTCGAGATTTTTCTCGTTACTATGTTATGCATTTCATATCAACGAACCTGTTTAAGGGAAAAGCTTATTTAACTCCATGTATATTAAATGAGGGCGCCGCTTATTCAAGAGATGGTATCTTACTTGTTTGCTAAATAGAACAAAAGCAAGGGTAAGTTAGTTTATAAAGGTTATTAAGTGGATTTAATTAAATGGCTTAAAAATTTAAGGTCTCGGTCTTTTTATGAACCCATTCTCAAGGGTACCGCGTCTATATTGTCGAAGTCACAGATCTGGTACCTATCTAACTAGATGACTAAAGAACATGTATTTCGCCTGCCAAAATGTTACTTTTAAAGAACACTTTGATTTTGTTTGACTTATTCCCGATTTTGACGACACGTTGGGCGCAGTTTGTAAGCACCTGCCTACTAAGCCGGCGGTCCCGGGTTCAAATCCCGGCCAGGGCAAATATTTAATTTCTTACATTTTTCATTAATAAAAAAATATTCGAATATTCGAATACCGCACACGGCAGTATTCGAATACCAAAACGAGTCGAATATTCGTACTATTCGAATAAGGTTTCCCTACTAATTCCATAATAGACCAAAGTACCTAATGTTGTACACATTCGGGATCGGATGCGACCAAATGTCACATTGAACTTGAAGTTTTTACAAAATTAAAGCCTGACCAGAAATATATGAGGAATTGAGGACTGTCAAGGGGGCGTTATTTATAACATTTATATGGCAACAATTTTACAACCAATCGCAACCCACTATAATGACATTAATTTAAATACCTGTCAGTTCCACTATGTTAACCTCGTAATATCATTTAATGTTATCCACTCTTTTCCTGACTGTTTTTCGTGTAGTAAACACGTGTACACATTATTTATAATCTTTAAGTTCACGACTGTGAATAGCATTTTCTTCGGATGATTTTAGATATTTGTCTTTTAAAGAAACCACCGCTTATGACACTGACATTGTTGACAAACTATCATAAAATCATTGCCAGTGTAAGAAATTAGTTGCAGTGAAATTCCGCAATATGGCGCATCCTCATATATTTCTGGTCAGACATATCTAATAAACTACCACATAAAAATATAGTACCCGCGGACTCTGGAGCCCAAATAATAATATTGTACCTTTGGTGAGCTAATGTTCCGAATTCGCAGAAATATTTGGAGCATCTCTTATGTAACGCTCAATGAACAGAATCCTAATAAACAATAACATTTATGGGATAAAAAGTAGATCAAAGATTACCGAAGCAACCACTCTCCTGTCCGATTCAATATATTTCCACAATTCTCGATCCAATTTCATATATTGCTTATGGCTTTCGCGATAAATCCAATTTATGTGAAGTGTGCCCTGAAAAAATAATGATCTGAAGTATCTGAAGGGGCTTGGAAACAGAGGTGAGTTGAAAAAAACCGGCCAAGTCCGAGTCTGACTCGCGCACCGAGGGTTCCGTTACAAACTTTCACTTAGCTCATCTTAAATGGCCAGGTTGAGTTAAGTTTGCACCTGAATTGTATGGCGCCGCATACAAACGAGGTGCAAACTCAACGCAACCGAATTCTCCAAATTTAATATGGTTCTCCAAATATGATGTTTGAGAAGGACTATATTTTTTATGATTTTAATACAAATGTATAGTTTTCAGATTTTTATAAGTATTTGTAGTATGTGACAATATTATATAGGTACTTGCCAAATTTCATAGTTCTAGGTCATCGGGAAGTACCCTTGTTATCATTTTGATTCCCTTGAGTGTCAAAATGTACGTTTTTTGCGACATAAACAGCCGTATCTTTTTTCACGATAACGTAAAAGTTTCATTTTTTCACAGCTTCAAGGGACCGTAGACCTGAGTATATGGTGTTAATTTCAACTCGATACCTCCACGCGTTTTCGAGATAAAGGGTCTTGACAGATAGACAGACAGACAGACAGACGGACGGACGCACAACAAAGTGCTCCTAAAGGGTTCCGTTTTTGCCGATTGAGGTACGGAACCCTAAAAACGGCAATTTTTCCGTATTTACATCCGTTAGCGAGTCGGCATCGGCAACGCTGTTTGCACGCGCCCCACCGCCTGGCCCCTGAGTGTGCGTCCTTGCTTCGCTAACGGATGTAGATGAGAGAAATTGACGTTGTTTCAACGCACCTGATTCAAAACCCCTCAGTCTCCCCTACCTAGAACATTGCCTATTGTCTGTGGTAATGTAGTATACAGGATGTTTATGCAGTAGGGCATCCAATCCCGGATATTATTTGTTATCTCAGTATTTGCAAGATTGGAGGCATTGTCGCCCAGTCTTAATGCAGCGGATGGTGTACTTGTTCTTGTGAATCGAACCCAGTACCGGTACCGGTGGATTACCGGTCCAGCGTGTTAACCCCTCCACCATCCTGCGCTAGTTTACGAATTAAAAAAAATATTTGTGCTTTGATGTTTGTATCAATGGTTTAATAAAAATTGTGGTGTGACCCACATAAAAAAAACGAGACATTAAATGTTTCATAAATTTAGGATCGTGTTTTTAACCATTCGAATTGGATCAGTATAATTTATTCTGGCCTTAAAAGGTTCACGACCACTGGATCTGTCTAATTTGACAGCTCCGGTTTGTTTAAATTTTAAATACCTGAAAGTACAGAATATAGCATTAAATCATTTGTGCCCCGAAAACTCCGGGATATATGTCAATAGTTGAGTTTCTTTCGGCTTTCTTCTCAACAGCGGTCTCCTCTTGCGAAATACCGGTAGATTCACAATCTGACTTGTAAAAGTGTCCTTGTCGCCTACTTACTGAATAAATTATTTCATTTCATTTCAATATCCAACGTGCCTATTTTGCGTGATTTTTTTTTTATTTCTTTTTCTCCAACTTTCATTAATTAATGTTAAGTAGGTATGTATTTTTTTTATTCTTTTTTTACCCGCACTGCCTGCTATGCTCAACATAGATTGACTGTAATGGCAGTCACTGCTTAGGAGCAATTTATTATTTAAAGAACCCAGATGTTAGCCGTGGTTACCTTTAATTGGATAAGCATCCTGTTCGTCATTTGTGTACTTTAACCATGTCATAGTCTGATGGTTTATCTGTTGGTAATCCTTAAAAAAAACAGGTCAAGTGCGAGTCGGACTCGCGCACCGAGGGTTCCGTACAAACACTTTCCATACTTAAGTGGTTAAGTTAAGTTTGCACCTGGTATGTATAGCGCTCCATACAAATGAGGTGCAAAGTTAACGCAACCAATCCCGTTTGTTGTATGGGAGCCCCCCCTAAATATTTATTTTATTTTATTTTCTTTTTATTTGTTGTTATAGCGGCAATAGAAATACATCATCTGTGAAAATTTCAACTGTCTAGCTATCACCGTTCTTGAGATACAGCCCGGTGACAGACGGACGGACGGACGGACGAATGGACAGCGAAGTCTCAGTAATAGGGTCCCGTTTTTACCCTTTGGGTACGGAACCCTAAAAAAAGGGGGTAGCGCTACTCCAACCACCCCAACTCCTTCACGAACCCCAGCAACCCAAT
Source organism: Apotomis betuletana (assembly GCA_932273695.1). NCBI lineage: Eukaryota > Metazoa > Arthropoda > Insecta > Lepidoptera > Tortricidae > Apotomis > Apotomis betuletana. Next base: position 3,089,111 of record OW026303.1, on the reverse strand, counting down.
CTCTCGGACCAGCATGGCAGTGTCAACTGACAAGGCACCGTTGGTTTCTTGTCAGTGGCCATTGCGGCTTGGGCTCCCCTTTTGCTTACCATCAGGCGAAGTGGAGCCACTATTGTGCCGTTATAAAATTAGTTACTGTCAAAAAAATCATTTTAGTGACAAGCTTTTATTGTTATCAAAGTTATGTAATCGGTTGACGATATCTGCTTCAAAATTGAGTTGCAAGATTCCACCCGAACAAACATACTTATATACATACATACATACATTGCAAGTTAAATAAAAGCTTTTAAAAAGCCTTCATATTAAACCATTGATACAAAGATCAAAGCTCAAAGAAAAATTTACATGAGTTACCTGGTAAAAGGGACCGGGAATCGAACCCGGGATTGCCGGTCCAGCGCGTTAACCATTTCGCCACGCTAACTCCCAGCAACCTATCGAATTTTTCCTTATGCTTTGTGTGTCGATCTTTGCATTGTTTATTTGAAAGGCTTACAGCTTAGCCTTTATATTGCTTGTAGCTTCGTGTACGGTACTTGGAGATAGGTGCTTCATCCTGTATGCTTCTACCTCCAGGGTATGCTAATAAAGCAACAGGAACTTTATAAAAACGATTTATTAACAACTAATCAGAATCTGAGAGCGAGCCCCGCCCGCTGGAATTATCGGCGTTGTCCAGTTCCATCTCCATATCTTGTTTGGCAGCAATGCGGCCCACTGTTTTGATGCAACGGATGGTATATTTGTTGAAGTCGCATCTGAAACAATTAAAACGCATATAAGTACAACCCACGCCATATTCCGGATTTTTAGTGGTATTAATTGATTTTACTGGCAACGTCACATTTTTGGTAACTGACGTTGAAAATGTAAACAAAGAGAAAAAAAAAATTAAACTGGGTATTTCAGGAAAAATATAAGTACTAATTACATATTTGCTTAGCTAATCTTATTATTTAAAGATTGTATGCTAAGTACAGGGAAAGTTATCTATTAATATTAACTACATTTATTTATACCATGAATACATTTATTTATGTTTACCCATTAGGGTTCTCTTCACTAACATTTTGGCTTTGTGTGGTTCTTCAACTAATGAGTCAACCATAGGTCTAGGGAAACCATTTAGGAGAAGAGGAAACAGGACTAAACTATACGCTAATTTGAAGTCATTTTTGCATATTTAATTAAAAACAGTGATGAAAGTCAAGTTTACTTTTTTCAATAGAATTCAGTATTTATTTCGCAAATAGAACGAAGGATTGAGCAGCATTCCGGTAAACAATGTTTTGGTTAATGACAAATCCTTCTTTTGACGTTTAATAATGCAAATATATGACATCTGCACATTATTGCCATATGAAAGCTGTTTGTAGCGCCACCATCCCTAAGCCGGACACTTGTTAGGCTATAAAATAGTTTATCCTATAAACCACCAAAGTTTGGAATCCTTATTGGTGAATTTAATTTTTATCGAAAAAATCTGTGACAAAGTTACGCGCGAGTCCCTGATGAAGAACTCCATACGGGTTCGAAACATGTCGAAGCCGATCCTTACATTTTCTCGTGGGTGTAAACCGCTCAATACATTTTTTTCTAATTAACTACAAAGCACCGGCAACTCGGATTAACCCTGTGTTTTTTACCGTAATCGGACAAAAAATACTTACCCATAGCCAAATTGGTTAAAATCAATGCAACGGTATCAGCGTGATGAGACCAAGTAATTTTGACAAGAGATAGTGTGGCAATTACAATCAATACGCACACAACAGTCACAACACGTGCTCTTAAGAATTATCCTAAAATCATGACCAGAAATTGTTTTTCAGTGGGTACATTGGGCCTTGGTTGATATTGGATGGTCAATACGCTGTTTGATTCTAAATTCCCTGAAAAATCTAGCAGATATTTTAGCTCCAGGTAAACTTTAGGTCAAGAAATCTCCAATTTATGACGTATTCCAAACCAGCCGGGCCGAGTTAGCCCTCAAGCTACTACAAAAATAAAACATTAAAAAATCATCGAGTACACACATCACAGAGTCAGGACAGCCAGCGTTTTCCAAAAGAAAAGGCAATAACTGTACATTTTTAAGCGACTTCAAAAAAAGGAGGAGGTTCTCAATTCGAACTTTTTTTTTATTTTTTTTTGTATGTGTGTTACTCGATATCTCCGAGAACCGTGAACCGATTTTCAATTATTTTTTTAATCGAAAGGGTATAACTCCGGGTTGGTCCCGTTGGCACTAAGTCGGGATCTGATGATGGAATCTTGGAGAAATCGAGGGAACTCTTCAAATGTTATAGGGACATGTACGGCGCTTTCGGTAATTTATTGATAAAGTCAAGAATTTACATTCAGTAAATAGGATTTGGTGTAAGGAAACTGATGATGAACACACATATACGAATCACTAAAAAGCAAAAAAAAAAATTATAACAAAAAAAAGAACCGACTTCAGTAAAAATAAAAAGCAAACAATAACCCGTTCAAGTACAGATTACATTTGACTCACCCTTCGAAGTCGGTGCCAAACCTAGCGTAAACTATAATATATAAATATAAGAACTGAGTGGTTTGGGATCGACTTCGAAGGGTGAGTCAAATGTAATCTGTACTTGAACGGGTTATTGTTGGCTTTTTATTTTTACTGAAGCCGATTCTTTTTTTTGTTAAATTTTTTTCCAAATTGCACTACATATTCACAATTTCGCGACACGTGATAAATATCAGCTGATTGTTCTGTGACGCAGCGAACGTGAGTGAAGATAACGTGACTGTACTCGATAGCGACAGCGTGCACCATTTGTATGGAGAATAGTATACAGCGCTCCTAGCGGATACTTTGTAGAACTACAATTCTCAATCCTTTACGCAATCGCTATACTACGATTTCTAATTCAAGACCAAAAAGACTACCACAAGGTTGCCACTACAATAAAATATGTTTGTTATAGTAAATTTCTTTTTATTTTTTAAACACGCTAAGATAATTTATTTATTGGATAATTTATTAACTTTAACTCTGTTTTAACAAAATAACTAGAAATATTTATTATTACATAATTACGAGAGGAGATAATAAAAACTTAAACATCGGAGATTTTTGGTACAAAATCTGGTATTGTACTTGTAACATTGTCCATTTGGTGCAAGCCAAGAAACAAACTCAGATGTCATTTAAATGTTGTCAATTTTGAAAGTGACGTATCTATCGTAGTTTTTTTTGGTCTTGAATTAGAAATCCGAGTTTAGTGAGAGTAGCGAGTACGGGCACTGTAAACTCTTGGTAAGGGTACCTACAGCTGTTTCTAGTGCATGTGTTAAATGATAGGACACGAAACGTTCAAGGTTAGCGCCGCATTTAGATAATACTCGGGTACTCGACTTTTCAATGTATGTGACTTAGAGAAAGGCAGCAAACTATAAAAAAAAAAACAGCGAAGTGCGAATCGAACCCGCGTACCGAGGGTTCCGTACAAACACTTTTCCCATCTTAACTGGCCGGGCTTGCAACTGGTATATATGGCGCCAGATACAAATGAGGTGCAAAGTTAACGCAACCGATCACATTCGTTGTATGAGAGATTTTATTGTTTTTAATAGGTAGGTATTTGTTGTTATCGCGGCCACAGAAATACATCATCTGTGAAAATTGCAACTGTCTAGCTATCACGGTTCATGTCATACAGCCTGGTGACATACAAACAGACGTACGGACAGTGGAGTCTTAGTAATAGGGTCCCGTTTTTTACCCTTAGGGTACGGAAAAACAATGTAGAGATTCTGGATTAATACTGCCATCTATCCATCCATCCATCTTGCGACAGTCCGATCCTTCGGTTTATGGCCTCTATTTGATAACTTTGACACCATGACGTATTTGATCCAGCCAAGACTAAAATAATAACGTGACCTGCACAACGTGGGAAAAAAGGACGAAAGAAAATGAACAAAGCATTCGCTAAGTGAATGGGATACCTAGTAATTTACCCGTACAAAAGCAGAGGATTGACCGATATTGGGCAGTCGATTAATAACCTTCCTACGCAACCTATTTTTAGATTTTTGTCGCGTTAGCCTTTTGAACGACACAGGATGTGGCCGACAACGGACAATTGACAACATATTTTTTTTTATCAGGCCTTTTTCCGATTTAATCACATGGATAAAAATGTAATATTACCACATTTTTACATCTTCGAAAATATCCTAATTTAGGTATGATTAATAGGGTAGGTACTTTTAAACAAAGGCTCTTTAATTTGAACCTTCTTAATGTTTCAAACAATTTCCAGCAACAGATCGTTTTATTTAAACGTGTGACAATGACGGAAGCCGAGGAAAATAATATCTAAGGTGCTTTTTACTCGACTACATTGACGCAAAATTGTACAGTCAACCAATTTGATTTCTAGGCCACTATAGAACCTTGTCACAATGACAATGATATGAGATTTCAAGGCGCTTTCATATTGACGTTCACTGTGACAAGGTACGAAATGGCTTAGGAATCAAATTGGTTAACTGTACGTTATGTCTTTTTCTACGCGAATTCTTTACGGCTTAGTAGAAATAGAGTAAAAAATAAATTGGACCATAAAGAAAGGATTTTTTTCTTTTCTCAGCCAATAAGTCGAACATTGCAAAGGAAATTTAGACGCAAAATTGTACGTATAACGGGTGATAACAAAAAAATGAGAATAACTTTCTATGGACCTCAAAACAAGACTATTCACTTAGACAAAAAACTTTGTTTATGAAGTTGTTACTACTTCTTTTGAGGTTCTTAAACTTCATTTGATTTTGTTTTTCAAGCATTAATATTTGTCAAAATGGTGTCGAAACAAGAAACACTGCGAAAACGGTTGAACATTTTTATAATTCAAACTATAACTGGGGGAAAAAGTCTACTGTAGATAATTTTAGTAAAGAATATGTACTTAGTCTCCACTATTTATAGAATTCTTGCATCCTTGACGATAGATCACAAAAGTGGTAGCCGGCGACCAGCGAAGATAATGATCAAGAGAAGGATGAACCTACTCCATAGCACTTTTAACGATAATAATCCTATGAGCCAACGAGATGCCGCGAGAAAAAATAAAGTGTTCCCAACCGTGCACTTGTTCGTTCTTGAAAAAGATAGGTCTGAAATGCCGCAAGAAGGTGAGAGCACTGGAATACACTGAACAGCAAAAACTGACTATTATATCACAGTGTCGCTGGATGATCCGAAATTACAAAGGAAAATCATTCATTTTGGACGATAAAAGTTATTTTCCTTTGAGTAAAACACATATACCTGGAAATGACCGATACTACACCAGCAATAATTTTACAACACCAGACGATATAAAACACAAGTATAAGCACAAGTTTGAGCAGAAAGTTATGCTTTATGTGGCTATATCCGACAAAGGTCTTTCGAAACTGTCGTTCTAACCGAGTGGTTTAGCGGTCAACCAAAAAGTGTATGAGAGCGAATGCTTGAAAAAAATACTGATAGCATTTATTCGCAAACATCACTCAGATGGAGAATATGTTCTGGTCGGATAAAGCATCGTCGCATTATGCCAAAAAAACGACACGTTTCCTAGACGCTAATAATATACCATTTGTACCGAAAATCCGAAACCCCATAAACCTTGCACAATGTCGGGCGATTGAAGATTTCTTAGGTTATTTGAGCAGTTTAGTATACAAAAATAATTGGAGAGCTGAAAATTGTACCCAACTGATATAAATAATTAAAACATGTGTGCGGAAAATGGACAAGAATTCCGTCCAAGAGTCTTGTTCCAACGTCATGTTTATACTGAGTGGAACAGCTGACCACGAGTCCTATTCTAATGTGCATTGATGATTTTGTAAATAGTTTCTATGTACATATTTTCCAATAATATCAAATTGTGCTAAAAAGATACACGAGTATTTTTTTACACCTCTGAACGAATTTTCATTTTTTTGTTATCACCCGTTAGAGATAGTTTGATTGACAAGATTTCATATTTTAAAAACTGCAATTTTATGACTTTTCTGTATTCCGCTTAGAAAGACGACGTAATCACTGTTTTTATATTTTTCCTGAGATTACTAATTATGTATTTTATTATCAATTTATTCAAATTTACTCATTCTAAAATGTAGTAACTCCAAAAGTAAGACACAATGGAAAGATACTTATATAGTCTTATGTCTAATTAAATAAACGAGACGTTGAGTTTGACATTACTAACAGCTCATATTTTTTCGCTGATAGGTCGAAGACTACAACTCTATGCAGGCATAGTTGTCGTAGATTCCGGTTATTTTATGTATTTTCTTATATTTCTTTACAGGCAGAAAAATAAATTCAAATAATTTTAGGGTGTACACCACGCAAAGCTATTTCAATCTCTTTATTAATTTCCATCTGTTAGAAATATGAAATGTTGTCAATTGATATATTTTAAGTATTTTAAGAGAGGTTTGTTGATTGCATAGTTAAATACGACACGTTTGGCTCGGTTTGTAGACACCTGCCTACTGAGCCGGCTGTCCCGGGTTCGAATCCCGGCCAGGGCAAATATTTGTAAGATGAACTCGAATATTTGTGCTTGGGTCATGGTTGTTCTATGTATTTAAGTATATATTTATTTATATAAGTATGTATATCGTCGTCTAGTGACCATAACACAAGCCTTCTTGAGCTTAATTTGGGACTAGATCGATTTGTGTGAGGTTGTCTGATATTTATTTAATATTATAAAATACAAATTAATTTCACTCCTATCTTTTAGAATCAACCTGCGTTGTATAACGATGTATAGATAAAGATTTGTTATTTAGATTTGATTTAAAAAAAAAAATCTCGAATAATTTCAAATTGTAATACTTTGAAAATGTAATTTAGTGACACAAAAATTAACTTGATTTTGATCATAGTAGCGATAAGATTTTCAACTATAAAATGCAATGTAGGATTGTTGTTAATGTACTATAGATAATGAAAACTTTGGCTCTCTATAATTAACAAACTGCGACTTTCGCGAGCAATGAAAACTGATATTTTTACACGCATTTCTATAGTTGCTGGACCCGTAATCTATTTTAAAAAACATACATAACGAAACCACGCAAAATATACCAGTTAAATCATAGATCATTGGGTAATACCTCAACCTTGAAACTGATAAAAACGTGCGCCCGATCCATCAAAATATGATACATCTTGATAGTGGCACGATATCGCATCTGTCACCTGGAGAATGATAATTCGCTAAATTGAGAAAACGTTATCCAATATCGGTCTGAAAGCTGAACCAGGTAATGGCCTTTCAGTAGGTATTTCGTTTAATTTATCACAGATTTTTTTGGCCGATATACAAAACAGAACGGCAATTAATAAAATTAAATAAACCAGGAAAGAACACTAGAATATTATTATCTGTTACGTCGCCTAAATCAAACTAGATTTAAGTTTTTATTTTATTTTATGTTTAATTTTGTAGTTCACAGTGCCTTAGTTTAATCACTGTAATGCTGTGTAACTAATTTGAATAGATAAATAAATAAATAAATCATGCCGATCAGTAAGTCTAACTTAAGACTCTTCAAACTTCTCATTCATTAACCTTACTTACTCGTAATTCTGATTCATTAACCTTATAATTATAAGGTAGTAAATATGACCTACACAAATTACTTTTCACCTCATTCGCTCGGAAAACCTTAGTTTATAGCGCGAAATCTGCGTGCGTGAGTCGTTTGAATTTAGAACACGATGATTGAATAAAAATACTAGTTTTGGGTTCAGTGATAATAAATTAATGATATTAGATTAAACTGAACTTTATTTAGAAAGAAAGAAACAAATTTATTCGAGCACATAATTTAAGACGAAGAGAGATAGGAGAAAGATGTTATAGTTAAGAAATAATGTCCGTCTTTTGTTATTTACATTATAATACTTTAATAAAAATTCTTATTATAAATAATATCAAATTTAAATAGCCATGTCATTTAAGAATTCTTTTACATTATAATAGCATTTCTCCGTCTATAATATCATTAATTCTCGCTTAAATTTATTCATACTAGCATCCCTGACTGCCTTTGATATCTTGTTATAATTTTGGGTGCCATACCAAATAAGTTTTTCCTTAAATTGCAGTGTTTGTGAAATTACTCATACTCCTACTGTTGTCAAAAGAATTAAAAAAATTGGGCAAGTGCGAGTCCGACTCGCGAATGAAGGGTTCCGTGCCATAATCTATAACAAGTTTGTTGTATGGGAGCCCCCCTTAAATATTTATTTTATTTTATTTTTAGTATTCTTTTGTTATAGCGGCAATAGAAATACATCATTTGTGAAAATTTCAACTGTCTAGCTATCACCGTTCTTGAGATACAGCCTGGTGACAGACGGACGGAAGGACGGATGGACAGCAAAGTCTCAGTATCAGTAATAGGGTCCCGTTTTTACCTTTTGGGTACGGAACCCTAAAAAGGTCCAGAAAACGCCGCCGCCGCCAACTAAAAATAACGAGCCTCTTGTTGCGAAAATATCGCTTCTCACACAATAGTACAATAGTAACTTCGGGCATAATACGGGAGCCGGCTCGAATTAGTAACAATGTCTGAATAGTTGAGCAGAAAATACCGAGGTATTTTTAGCCCCCCAACTGCTTACTTATCAAGTTGAGTACATGAAAAAGTAATTAATTGAATCAGACATTACTTTGCGGAAATCCATATTAACCCTCTACCGCATGACTTACCTTAATATTTTTTCAACTTTCAACTTTGACACACTGTCATATAAAGTCATAAATTTAAACGGCCATAAATGGCTTCGTATGCAGTAAAGGGTTAATTAAAATGAAAATATTGCTTTGCTAATCCGCGATATAATAACGTGCCAGTTAATTTGTGCTAACCCGTTATACTTATTTGCGTATTTTGTCATGCATACATGCATTTAATGGTTACGACAATAAAATAAATACGCAAATGAATGTAACCAAAATATTTTGTTATTCTGGTGTTGGTTTGTTATATTTGTTTGCGTATTTATTTTTCTTATCGTGGTGGGCGGGAAGGACCATTAAATGCATGTATATGTATGCATGAAAAAAATACTAAAAACAGAATAAATTATATATTTAAGTGGGGCCCCATACAGCAAACGTGATCGGTTGCGTTAACTTTGCTCCTCATTTGTATGCGGCGCCATACATACCAGCCCATTTAGCACAAATATGCTTCGCGACTCTTGTCGCGCGACAAAGCGCTACCCGTCACTTTCTCACATTACTTCACAGAAAGAGACGGGCAATTATCTCGTGCGAGAAATAGTCGCGTATGACAGTTATGCTAGAGGTGCAGGTGCAAACTTAACCCGGTCAGTCAGGTCAGGGAAATATATGTACGGAACCCTCGGTGCGCGAGTCCGACTCGCACTTGGTCGGTTTTTTTAAGTAGACTGCAGCGGGCTAGCATATCTTGGCGCGACTTCGCTTGTCGCGTGACTCAGCGTCAACTGTGTTACTCGCACAGTATTGACAGGAAAATTACAGATGGTATTTGTCGCGCGACAATGAGTCGCGTGTCCCAGTTGTGTTAGACGTGCAGCTTTATTGAGAAGATATACTTTTTGAGTTAATATGCCGTCTATGATCAGTGTTACTAAAATAACGAGTAATTCCAACTTCACAGACAATTTGCCCTAATTTAGCCTGTTCGACGCTAACGTTTATGAGTTTTTGGTTGTTTGTTGAAATAAATAAGATATCAGACGATCTCGAACAAATCAACCAATTATGGTATTCATTTTTTTGATCCCTCGATGCATCTAGTTATCTACCTATTCCTAGAATTGTGTATACTTAAATATAACACTTTAGTCTAACTTGTTATAGATTATGGTACGGAACCCTTCATGCGCGAGTCGGACTGACTCGCACTTTCCCATTTTTTTTTATTAGACACCTGACTATCCATTGAGTCATAGTTTTACAGTGACAACATTTTAGAATGAGTAAATTTCAATAATTAATAAATAATAAAAAAAATTGTAATCTCGGAAAAATATAACAATAGTGATTACGTCCTCTTTCTAAGCGGAATACAGAAATATAATAAAATTGTAGTTTTAAAAATATGAAATGTTGTCAATTCATTGATTTACATTTATATTATGGTGACGCCGCGACAGAGCAGTACACAGTAATAAAATTGTCCTGCGGGCTTATGATCAGGGATCGGAAATTCGGGTGGATATTTACCTACAGTTGACAAAATCCTATTGATATCCCACTCATACTTCAAACAAAGCCACCTATATACCTGCAACTGAACGACAAAGCCGCCGCCAAAGTTTAGGTAAATATCTGCCCGAATTTCCGATCCTTGCTTATAATAATAATAATAATACAATACTTTATTGCACACCAATAAAAGTTTACAAAAGGAAACAAGACAAATACAATTTATAAATAACGGTAGACAACAGGCGGTCTTATCGCTAAAAAGCGATCTCTTCCAGACAACCTTTGGGTAGTGAAATTGATGAAAATTCTAACTTAAATACAGAGTAGGTGCAGCAGAAGGTGAAGGGAGCACATAATGATGGTTGCTTTAATCACGTGATAAATACATAAGTGACAAATCGTCAGTCACGTTTTGAAAAATGCAAGTATTAGTAACAGATGCATTGTCACTTACCTATAACAACGCAACCATCATTGCCCCTAAGCCCTAATGCCACAAGTTCACGGTCCGACCTAATCGCAATGTCGAGCCAATCATTTTTCACCCATCACCGATCGAACTATCACGCGACACCCGCAAAGAATTGCTATTATACCCCATCACGCGTGAAATTGACGGTGTAAAAGTTTTACACCCCGTAAAACATGGCGGCACTAGATTTATGGGCGGCCATCAAACGTGTAGTGATCTCGAATTCGCGCGCGGCGTACACATACACATTTTTTGCACATTACATACCTAGTGCGGTGAAATAGTGAATCCCAGCTTTACTAATTACCTGTGGTTCGTCTAAAGTTTTACGTGTTGACCAGGAAGTGAGGATTTCTCCAGCAGAAAATCCCACTTAAGGCCTAGGCCTTAAGCTTAAGGTTTTGAAGAGCAGGGACAATTTTTTTTTTTTAATTTTAGTTTTTGGGGTTTTGGTGTGTTAATAAATAAATATTTCCATTTCATTCATTTCATTTTTAGGGTTCCGTAGTCAACTAGGAACCCTTATAGTTTCGCCATGTCCGTCTGTCCGTCCGCGGCTTAGCTCCGTGATCATTAGTACTAGAAAGCTGAAATTTGGTATGAGTATGTGTGTATGTATCACGCCGACAAAACGGTAAAATAAAAAAATAAAAATAATGTTTTTTTCTCGAACACCTAAAGTGGGGGTGAATTTTTTTTTCGTTCCAACACTAGTGTGTGGGGTGTCGTTGAATAGGTCTTTTAAAAATAACAGGGGTCTTCAAACATAATTTTTTGATAAAGTCAGCAGTTTTGTAAACATTCGCTCCGAAAATAAAAAAAAATAGCGTCCCCCCCCCCCCCTCTAACTTTTCAACCACGGGTCAAAAAATTATGGAAAAATTCATGAAAATGAGACTTTATAAGTACTTTCAATGAAAACTATATTGAACAAAATCAGTTGAGCCGTTTTTGAATTATCGCAAAATTTCATATTTTTCTTTAAAAGGACGTAAGTTGACTTCCAGAATGTAATAAGTAATTACAGTTACATTGGCGTTTACGACCTTTTTATAGAGCTTTAAATCTTAGTCGTAACTTAAACTATTGTGAATGATGAGCAACTACGGAACCCTACACTGAGCATGGCCCGACATGCTCTTGGCCGGTTTTTTTAAAATGTAACACTGGTTTATAGCTTTTAGTTACTGGAAGTTTGCTATGTTAGTAGTCGTAGAAAGGTTGTTCGAAGTTTTAATTACTTTTCCCGTGTGGCCTCATTATGAGTACACTATCTTTAATGGTACATTACACACCTAGGGGCGGTGAATTCATGAATGTCCCAGATCGCATGTGCTTGTAACACACACACAAATACAAAAAAACAGCGTTTCAGTGGAAATGTATGCGTTTGTGTCATCAAATAAAAACAGAAAGTTCCTTGTTTATGGCATGTGCATTACTTTACTGACCTACGCCAACAAAGTAAGTATGAAAATCCATTATTGGTCTGGTTTCTCAAATTTTTTAATTAAACTGACCAAGTAATAGTAGATTGTTAACCAAGGGTAGAAAGTGACCCATTGCACCCGAGATATTTCTGGCGCTCGAACGAAGTGAGAGCGCCAATAGTTCGAGGGTGAAATGGGTAATTTCACCCGAGTTAAGGCGACTCCGTACGTGGAATGGTGATTTTTAAAGTCCTAAGGCTCGTAATCTAGCCAACGGAAAAATCTGAAAAAAATATATGTTATTTTTGACTATTTCTTCTAAAAAATTATAGTTGGATTTTTTTTAAAGCAATAATTACTATGGAAAAAATAATGTTGAAATAGGGTCGTTTTCAATTTTCAATTCCCTAAGGCTTCTAAACTACAAATGATATTTACACGGCTCTTTCGCAAGAATATTGACAATTCATTGATCTTTAATCGTATTGTTTAAAAGTTTGTAAAATGTAAATTCGGTCTAATAAAGCATCAAAAAAACTGAATTTCCGCGAGCGCGGCCGTGCCCGGGCTGCGAGCTCAGTGTAAATCTAACCGTCGAAGGGGAAGGCTGTGTCACTTGCTCTCGCGATCCATCTAGTTACGGAAAATTGTTATAGTACCGGATACCGCGGAGGTTCGATCTGTCTTCGTGCGTTTGAAGTGTATTTTAAGAGAGTGTAGTTCGTTTTTTACGACTACGCTATGCGACATAACAAAAAGCACTCATTTTCATATAGAATTAAATGTAACTGTTTTTTTTCGTATTTAGGTATCTATTAATTTTAAGTACTTATAAAAAAAATTGTCATAGCTTAGCATTCCCGGACACATTTGGATACTTAGATATTCTCAGTCATGGGCCCACACCAGACAGGATTCCCAGAAAATAACACTTTTGGTGTGGGTTTTAGGGCCCTTCTCTGTGTAATATTAGAGTACCGTAGGTATTTCGGTTAGTAAAAAATTCTGATAATACAGATATTTAAGTATGATAACGTCTAATGATCTTTATTAATTCAACCCTAAGAGATATGAATATCGTAATGCAGAACAAGTATTGTTCGTTTGAATACCATTGTAATATTCGGTAAAACGCTAATTTACGAATACGAATATTTATTGTAAGTATTCACATTCGTTGCGTCACTAGTACAGTACATGACATATGATATAAAAATACATTATCAAAAATTACAATAATTTTCTAGTTCAAGAAGGCAAGTGACAATCTGGGCATGAGGGCTTATTTATGTAAATATAGTCAGAATACATATTTGCATCAATAAATTTCCCACTTCATATTTAAATCTAAATGAGCGTTAGTAATTATTGACATATCCGCCGGGCCTAGCTAGACATACCTAGCCTGGCCATAAGTTCTGTTCCAATTGTTTACCGTTTATAAAATAAAAACCTGATTTTTATTACATATCGTTTAAAAGCCATATATTAATGATCGGATTACAGTTGAATTAATGAAAAAATATATAACTTTATTTAGACTCATCGTAATGCCCAGACTTGATTTTTGACTAATGCTCAGAATTTTTCTCTCTAAGTTTGCCAGAGGGCAATGAAACGATTTTGGATCAAATTAATCGATCGCGGAAGGAACGCCAAAACCCAAATAGCTTACGTAACTCAGACAACCGCTAAACTAAAGTAGGGCTGACACGTTTGCCGCATGTCAACCGATCTGCAGATCAAGAAATCTACACCCACCCAATAAAATTCGGAACTTCTAAGTTAACGTAAAAAAAAGATACGGCTCTTTATGCCGCAAAAAAAACGTATCTACGCTGGAAAGGAAAATTATCCAAGAGACACGGAGCTAACTTTACAGGACATCTAAAAAACTACGAACTTTAAAAAAAAAAAAAAAGTTTTAAATATTCTGTGGACCTACTTTTTAAATGAAGCATTTATAATTATAAACAACATCATGTTCTCTACATGTCGCTTTTGTTATTTTGTCTATTAATGGAATAATTTAAAATTTAGCATCGCTTACGCAAAATGGCTGTCAAAATAGAATTAGGTAAAATTATCCCGAGATATTAGGTAAAATAGTATAATCTACATTTTACACAACAATCAACACAGTAAACAATATCTATGTGCATACGATGCTTATTTTATATACACAATATCATGTTTTTTACATGTTGCTTTTGTTATTTTGTCTATTAATGGAATATTTTAGGATTTAGCGTCGCTTACGCAAAATGGCCGTCAAAATAGAATTAGGTAAAATTATCTAAACGACACGTTTCCCGAGAAATTAGTCAGGTAAAATAGTATAATCTATTACACAACAATCAACACAGTTAACAATATATATGTGCATGCTCATTTTATAGTCAGGTAAATATATAAATGTGCATAAATTAGCATGAAATAAATCAAGAAAAATTATCTAATCGCCTTTGTAGGAAATATTTCAGACATGAAAAGCTATTTATCGTACAATAAAACCTCACGATTAATGTTTTAATTAGAGAAAAATATTTATTTTCAAACATTAAAATTAATGAAGTGACATTTAAAGTTCTCTAAGACAAAAACTTATGGTCCAACTACGCAAATACAAAAAAAACTGCTTTGGGAATTAAAGATTTATTCATCAGATATCACGTGAAATTTTAATTTTATAAATTTTTATGTGTGATCTGCTGAAAGATTTCCAGTAGTTCTAGACCAATGTATGGTAGCAAACGATAGCTATGACTAATGAGAACAGCACAAGAGTTCTCAAGACTGCAGTCACTCGGTACTCATTAAGGAATTTTAAATCACGAACTACGTGAAATTTCAAGTTTTACAATTGCAATGAGATAATATCCTATCCCAACAAGAATAACAAAACTACCTACAACTCTGTGTGGTATAAGTGACGTCTCGTAAGACACTGTTTGAGTGAGAATGGCGTTTGGGTCCATCAAGCGAGTCCAAAGTAATGCCTTAGCGCCACAGACACAGATTTACGCCGCAGATGGGCCTAACGGCCTTTATAAATATATTGAATTACTACTAAATGTGTGATATTTTATAAAACAGAACCGGTAAATTTGTCTAACTACCAATTTAACGAAAATATTTGTTTTTTAGTACATTCTATGCGACAAATACGACTCAATTGTCATTCAAGCAATTCAAGATAAGCGACAGTAGTCGATCAAAGTCATATTAGGTAAAAAAGGATAAGCGACAATGGTTTCATAGTATCAAAGCAGGTAAATTTGGATAAACGCCAATAGTTAAGATAGTTAAGATAGACAATCAGGTAATTTATCTAACTATGTTATTTTTTTTTAGAATCTTATATCGATTCTGTTTAATAATGTGGAAATACCACATTTTTACTTTTTGGCTAATGCGCATAAGCATTTTAAACACACATGACATTACACAGAGGGCGCTCCAGTAGCGAAGAATTATGGAATCAAAGATTTAGTGTGATTGACGTAACGATATGATAGCTCAGTTGGTAGAGCACTACGCCGGAAACTTAGGGTCGCAGGTTCGAGTCCTGCTTACATTGCAGTGGATCACATTCAATTTTTCTTTCATAATTTACCTTTATGTTAATTTTATCATAAAGACATAGGTAAAATGCCTCAAACGACATTAAAATATATTTTACGATCAGATAAAAACAGTTAACCAACAAGTGCAAGGTTAGTTGGTTGCAATAAAGAAAATTATCCAAGTTGTTTGATCTGTTTTGACAAATAAGTAAAAAAGCTCTAAGGTTCATTATTATGCAAAAAACTTTTTATGTTATCTCCATTTTGCTAAAAAAAACTCAAAAATCAAGTCGTTTAGTAGAAAAAAAAGTACAGATTCTCTAAATCACCGACGGGATAAGCGACACAAAAGTCGTCAGACAGATGTATACGAGACCCAACCCATTCGATGCAGAAAAATCTGCCGATCCCAACAGTGTGTATAACTCAATATCCCCAAAAATGTCGCTTAGATAAGTTCTCCTTTCCAGCATCGGCATATTTTGACACTCAAGTAAATTAACATTTATAGGGTATCTATTGACCTTGAACATTGAAATTAGCCAAAAAAATCGTCTAGTAAAATATCGTCAATATAAACAAGTATAGGGGAAAATCTGAGAACATTACTAATGTAGTCATAAAAAACTATCACTGTTTATAAGTAGGTAAAGGACGTAAATCCGTTTTCCAACGGTAAAGTTGACTTTGTCGCTCTATTATTTATAGTTTATCTTTTCATTAGAGCAGCATGACCCGGGGGATAAAGCTGTACCTCCACTACTACTTATGTTAAAATATCGGTTCATCCGCTGGGTCACGATATGATTTATTTATTAAAAAACGGTATTTTTTATTTCTGCATGATTTTACACGTATAATCAAGAATCTTGTCGGCATTTTAACTATTTTTGGTAGGTACCTACACATACAAAAGAAACTAAAAAGTATTTTTCGATGCGAGACTTCCAAATGGCCAATTTAACTTATTTTTTTGGAAAATAGCTTTAACGCATTTTATTTTTAATATTCTACTGTAGTGGGTAAATAGATATTTAGTAATCCGCAATAATTATATCATTGTTTAAATGATTTATTTTACTTCGAGATTTTTCAATGCCTTTAAAATATATTATACCTATAAGGTTTGTTGATCTTCAACTCTCGCTCGGACTATGCGAGTGTATGAAGCTGCTTGGACGCCACTCAACGAGATTATGAACGAAGTAATGTTCCGGGGGCGCACGGTCGGCGGGGGGAATAACGTTAGGCTCCGCCCAGATCCTCAAGGACGTTGGGATTAGGAGTCGCCTTAAACACTCTACTTTTCATTTCGACTGCGAGGAAAATAAAATACTACACGCACATGTCATGAGTGTGTTAAATTAATTTCCATGTCATTTTTAACCAATAATTAATAAAAGACCCGGTATTTATATTTAATCCCGTGTTCCCGCTTTTTCTATTGCAAACTTTCATTATTATTATTTTTAATAAAAAAAAAACTATTTGACGAGGTAACCTTTTAACACCTATATCGGACCATCCCCGACATATACGTACCTACCGCCAACATTAAAAAAAAAACAAATCCAATGGTTTCTATTTTGTTTTTTATCTAAATGTACGATTCTATCAATAAATCAGGGACATAATTATATGTATGTATTATGAATATATATTTATATTTAATAATTAGATGTAAATAAATTAAGCTTGCATATATATAACTTTTGGAGACATTTTTTCAATGGCCACTTACCACGGCCGACTAGATTGTACCTAATTGAGTTGGTCACGACGTGCATCTAGATGGCACTTATCTTTGACTCCGTGGCAATTAAAAAAAAATTACTTTCCACCCTAGGGATGGAAAAGCTATTTTCCACCCGGCTATCTACTTATGAAAATTACACTTTCTGAACAGGAGAGATGAAAAAATACATGCATACTCGATTCTGTAAGCATACTTGCTTAATTGCATGTTCTGTTTAAAAAGATATAAAGGCGGCAAATGAATCTAATCAAATAAAAAAAAACGAATCTAATCACAAATATTTGCCCTTGTCGGGATTCGAACCCAGGACTGACGGCTCAGGTGGGCAGCTTCACTACCGCTGCGCCAACCGCGTCATCTCTTTGTCAATCTTATTGAGGCTTTTATAAATTACCTACTGACTGGTTCACTCACGTCGTACAAGTCGAATGCCGCTCGACATGTTTCAGATTGGTTCGCGATTCATCATCAGGAGATCGATTAGTCGCGGTGGCGGCCAATCGAACACTCGATTCGTGAGTAAACCCGTTTGGTATTTACAGTAGCGGCAAAACTCTATCATATCTGTGTATTTGTAAGTTTGAAATATAATAATAATTGTAAGCATACAAAAAAAATACATTATTTTATATTTGGATTCTGGAAATTTACATTTTGATTCTATCCTTGGGTCCCATTAATCATAAAAATTAATATATGTTAGAATATGATCAGGGATCGCAAAATCGAGTGGATATTTACCTAAAGTTGACGAAATCCTATTGCTATCTCACTCATACCATAAAACAAAGCCGCCTATACATACAACTGAACAATAAAGCCGCCGCCAAAGTTTAGGTAAATATCCGCCCGAGTTTCCGAATCCTGAATATGATAGATATTTTGCCGCTACTGTGTTCGAGTCTAAAAAACTCGGATTTTATTCATGCAAGAAATTAGAGCTGGGTTGTTACACGTTTTCGATGAAACGAAACGTAGCCGTTTATTTTTGGCAAGTAACCGTTTCGAAAAAAAGTTACTTAAAAAACAGTGTCTTTATTACGGCATTCGGTTTCATTAGTTACTAGGTGTAACGCTATATCAAGAACCAGTTTTTCATAAAATGTTAAGTTAGCTATTATTAAACTATTGAAGAATCGTTTTTTTTTTTTGTCTTTCGAGAAAATTTACCTAACACAATGGTATCGGCTACGTGTAGTAGCAGGTTTTAAAGAAACTGTTATAAGATATGGCAAGAAACCGTTACTCCGTTTCTTTATAAGAAACGGAGTCGAAACTCGAAACTGTTACAGAAAAAAACGCCCAGCTCTACAAGAAATCCTTGGATCGGAAGCTCTATCCTCGGATAGTCTCGACTCACGGTAGTTTTCAACTTCATCATCATCATCTCAGCCATAGGATGTCCACTGCTGAACATAGGCCTCCCCTTTGGACTTCCATATATACCGGTTGGAAGCGACCTGCATCCAGCGCCTTCCGGCGACCTTTATAAGGTCATATGTCCATATTGTAGGTGGACCTCCCACGCTGCGCTTGCTGGTCCGAGGTCTCCACTCGAACACATTACGGCCAGCAGAGCAGTTATCAACTTACATTTTGCTTAACTGTGAGAACTTGTCGGCCACAGACCACCCCCACTAGACGGAGCATGTAAGGCGACCCGCGCGCACCAACGATATGGTACGGCAGAACATTAAAGTATCAACACGGCGGCCACCGTTTAGTTGCGTCCATGTTTATGAGGTCTCTCTACACCACTTAACACTACAATTTACCATGTTATTTATTTAATTTCTTCTTTCGTTGACGTACGCATGGATCATAAACAAGGACGCAACTAAACGGTGGCCGCCGTGTTGATACTTTAATGTTCTGCCGTACCATATCGTTGGTGCGCGCGGGTCGCCTTACATGCTCCGTCTACTGGGGGTTGTCTGTGTTGTCGGCTAACGGTTTCTCCAGTTGCAAGAGCGCGTTGCGCGGGAACTCGGTCTCGTCTGCCGTCACGAGCGCTCCACAGGTTATACCGTGGTCGGGTAAAAAGTATCCTATAACCATCTTTGGATGTCCAACTATCCCCGCACTAAATCGTAATCGTAATTTATGGCTTGCTCGGTAGCCTGACGGCTGTAACCGACATCGTGTTGCTAGGCTGGAGGCAGCGCACTGCCCCAGCGCCTAGCGTGTGTGTGCTGGCGTGCACGGGCACTCGAACCAGCGGACGTGTACCTAGCTCGACAAAGTCGTTTTTA
This sequence comes from Apotomis betuletana, assembly GCA_932273695.1. Taxonomy (NCBI): domain Eukaryota; kingdom Metazoa; phylum Arthropoda; class Insecta; order Lepidoptera; family Tortricidae; genus Apotomis; species Apotomis betuletana. The sequence continues at coordinate 3,069,376 of OW026303.1, read as the reverse complement.
GGTCAGTCTGTTTGTTATAGGTCATGTAGCTTGATTCTAGGTCGTGTGGTAGACAATGTATTTATCGCGGCGGTCGTGACGGTGTGCACGTAGAGTGTTCCTATTTTTCTTTTTCCTACGTTGTTCTTGTCGTTTGATGTCCCTATTAAAATAGTAGTCGGCGTCGTGGTTGACGCCAGGCTCGGGTTCTGATCCCTGCACTAAAATTGGTTAAAATTTTAGCGTGATGCGAAAACAGATGGCGCCACGCGTCATACAAAACAAATGATGATCCCGCGTCACGCTATTAAGATTTTTCCTGAAATCATGACACTTCTCCATAGAATACTGATTTTTTAGGGTTCCATACCCAAAGGGTAAAAACGGGACCCTATTACTGAGACTTCGCTGTCCGTCCGTCCGTCCGTCTGTCACCAGGCTGTATCTCAAGAACGGTGATAGCTAGACAGTTGAAATTTTCACAGATTATGTATTTCTATTGCCGCTATAACAACAAATACTAAAAATAAAATAAAATAAATATTTAAGGGGGGGCTCCCATACAACAAACTAACAAATCCCTTCGTGCGCGAATCCCACTCGCACTTGGCCGGATTTTTTTCATCATCATCATCATTTTAGCCACAGGACGTCCACTGCTGAACATAGGCCTCCCCCAGTGACTTCCAGATCGGCCGATTGGAAGCGACCTGCATCCAGCGGCTTCCTGCAACCTTTACCAGCTCGTCTGTCCACCTTGTGGGTGGACGTCCTACGCTGCGCTTGCCGGTGCGTGGCCTCCATTCGAGAACCATACTGCCCCATCGGCCGTCAGTTCTACGTGCTATGTGCCCTGCCCACTGCCACTTCAGCTTGCAAATCCGTCGGGCTATATCAGCGACTTTTGTTCGTTCACGGATCTCCTCATTTATAGAGATTATTTTTATACAAATCTGGAATTATGTAATAGTATAGATGTCCAGTTTTCTACTTACATTTTGCTCAACTGTGAGTACTTGACGGCTAGTGCTTTTTCCAGTTGTAACAGCGCGTTTCGTGGGAACTTGGTGTTGTCAGCTGTCACGAGCGCGCGGCTCCACTGCAGCAGATGTTCTAAGTGAGGACTCTCCTCTAGCAGGCGGGCCACGGACGGCAGCAGGCGGTCTTTGTAGTCCGCGTCCAGGGACGTTGCTGTTAGCTCGACTGAGGACAAGGATTAGAATAAATCTTTGTCTAGACTATTATAAAATGCTTAAATTGAATAAAAAAATATTGCCCGTACGAAGTGATTTGCTTCATCATTTCTAATTTGTAATATTGTACATTAGTATGTGTTGTGTTGTGTTGTGTTGTGTTGTGTTGTGTTGTGTTGTGTCGTATTGTGTTGTATTGTGTCGTGTCGTGTCGTGTCGCGTCATGTTGTGTGTGGCGTGTCGTAATATGTTGTATTTTGTTGTGTTGTGTCGTATTGTGTTGTACTCACTGTCTTGGCTGGGCACGGCCTCGACGCACTCCCTGACAAGAGTATGTTCGTTGAGCTGCAGCGCGCTGACCAGCGCCGGGCCCCACGCTTGTGAGGCGAGGCGCTGCTTCACCATGGCGGGCGTGGAGTCCACTTCCAACCGGTAAGGCCTTAAGAAAACAAATAAATTTACCTTGCGAACTAAATTAAAATTTACTTTTCACGACACTGCACGAAAATGTCGCTATAGATTACCTGAATCCAGTACACAAAACTGCTTATGTTCATTTGTAAACCGTATATCTATGTTAGCTCGCAACACAACAACAATATAGCACTCTACGGTAACAGTTCGTATCTACACTTGAATTTCATAGAAAGATACGACTTTTTAATTTTCTCGGGCGGCAACAACAATTTAACCAATCAAAGCTTAATCGTCTGCTGCATGTCAAATTAAATTGACCAATGAGAATGCTTCATTTATGAGGTGTATTTTTTTCTTAAACTTATATATACCCGCTAATATCCCGAGTTTATTTTCCTCCCCTGCGGGTCGGCCTTCGAAATTTACTCATTCATCTATTGCTTAGTTTACAGCCTCTACTATAATGTACTTTTATTTAAATGTAGGTACCTTGTTACACTCTAATGCCTGAATAGGCCACAGATGAAGAGATTTTTAGTTTTATATTTATTTTTTTATAGTGTAGTGATACTAACTGATTTATATTGGAACCCTATGGTACCGAGAGTTTTTTTAAAGGTGCATTTAAATGTCAAGTATCAAAAACGATACCTACTACCGAAATAACATGTCGAGATTGCAATAAATAATTTATGATTATGAGATCAACTGAACGTCAATTGAGACTTTGTAAAACAGAGTCACAAAGTTCTAATTGACATGGTATTTATTGATTTTTATTTCAGTCATTTCTGAAATAAAATGTATTATCATTTTTGATAGGTACCATATGTATATAAGGTTTAATTCATGAAATCCGCTTTTGTCTAAAATTATTAACAATTTTAATTAATAGTATTGAAAAAAAAAAATGTTATTGAAATGGTCAACTTTATTTAACATTATTAATTTCTATTTAAATAAAACAATTTAAACGGATTATATCGCGTATATTAATTATTTGAGCCTCCCTGACGTTTCAGTACCTTTACAGATACCATTGTCAAAGGTTGATTGAGAAAAACACAATTATTAATTTCTTTTAAAATTTCTGTTTGGTTAAAAAGTTGTCGATTAAATACAGGTCATCGTGTATAATAACGGCCATATAATAAATAAATAAATAAATAATAAATAAATAAATATTAAGGGACAATCATACACAAATCGACCTTGTCCCAAACTAAGCAAAGCTTGAACTATGGGTACTAGACGACGATATACATAATATATGTATATATAAATACATATATAGATAACACCCGTCATATGTTCGGACATATGGCCGTTATTATACACGGTGCCCTGTATTTAATCGACAACTTTTCCGTATAATAACGGCCATATGTTCGGACATATTGCCGTTATTATACACGGTGCCCTGTATTTAATCGACAACTTTTTAACCAAACAGAAATTTTAAAAGAAATTAATAATCATCAGAGATCGATCTCTGATTATTCGCCACAAGTAGCGGCTGTGTTCGGCGGATACGCACCTGAAGCTGGCGTCGCCGCCGGCCGCCTGGCTGTACAGCAGTAGGCCTTCTGTGGCGGCGCACGCGAAGCTCTCCCCGGTCGGCGAGAAACGCACGCAATGCACGCGCACCTGATATTATAAGCGATTATTTATTTAAACTTTATTGCACAAAACAAAAGTCAGTACAAATGGCGGACTTAACCTTTTGACCGCTACAGTCGGCTGTGGCCGTCAACAAAAAATCGTGCCCCTGACGCCACGTCGGCCACAGCCGTCCAAATTTCAATGATCAAAAACTTTGTAATTGTAACCGCTACAAGTATTTTTCAATCCCTGTTGATTTTGGGGCACATCTTTTTTTTTTTACTCTGGCGTCAGTGGCACGGTAAATGGCTAGACCGCTTGGCGGTCAATAGGTTGATGCCAAATGGCATTCTCTACCAGTCAACCATAGGGCCAAACAGAGATACTAGAAGTGGGTGCAAATCAGAAATGGTACAGAGAGGATCTAGAGTACAAGTAAATACAAAATATTATATCACTGTTTATACAAAAATACATATACCTACATTTACACACTATAATATAATATATATACAGATATATACATAATATAATATAAATATATACGAAAGTCTACAACATGGGATGATGGATGAACTATTCGAGCTCTTGTTCCAGCAGAACATTATTAATTATTGACAGATAAATAAAAGTAGTTTATGTGACTGTAAATAATTAAGGGTATTAAACACGAGCGTGGGTTTATGAAACGAGCCGAAGGCGAGTTTCATAATAACATCAGACGAGTGTTTTAATGCCTAATTATGTACAGTTACATACACTACTTTATCTACCCACATATCATAATCCTCCATGCTGCAATCAGGAGCCGCACATTATGATCACCATAAAAATAGACTGTTTTGTTATCGAACAAATTTTATATATCATCAGGAGGTGTCGCCGTAATATCTATAATATCATCTTGATCGCTCATTATATGGTTTAAATTCAACAAATCGAAAAATGTGATGCAACAAAACAAATTTTAACCAGTAGGTAATGGCGGCAATAAAGTTTTCTGGCAGCTGTCATAGTTTTTTTTTATTCAAAGATAAACTGGAGTCGACCCCAACTATCATATCGGTCGATATCTTTCTTACGTGCGACATTTGTCAAATTTGATAGCAAATTGACCATTCATTTCGAACTAGACGTCATCTCGACTGATATTAGAATAGAGGTCAAATCAAATTTCTGTTTTTCAGAGATGTTCAAAATTTGAATTTAGCATAATAACATTTTTACAGATAAGAAATTTGTTCTAACAAAACAGACAATTTTTATGGTGGTCACAATGTGCGGTTCTTGAACGCATCATGGGGGGTTTTTGATATTTGGATAGATAAAGTATAATTATATACAGACGGACCGTTGGAACAAATAGCTGAGTACGATACTGGGTTGGCTTAGAACAAGGATATGCACTGCTATAATTCGAGCCACCAATATGTGCATACGAGGCACACGTCACAAATTCAAACCTGCAGCGAAACTGTTAAGGTTTGACGACGGAGCAGCCATTCCCAGTTCCTAGCACTAACTAAACTGCAACTGCATTGCAGAGATGTGTTTTATTACTTTTTGCTACACATTATTATTTTTATTACTATTTCTTTGTGATAAGTTAAGTTTTTCTTGCAATAAATTATTCGTCTCTTTACATACCTAATTAACTTTTAATTATATACAGAAAGTACTCTTACTTCTGGTTTAACATTCCTGTCGGCCATGTCCCCTTCCTTCACGCCGGGCAGTCTGATCTTGACGTCACCACCTTCTAAATGTGTCCTGTCTTCCACTAGCGCCATGTTTCCAAACTCGGTGAGATAACGGCGGTTGATGAAGTCCTGGGAACGGAAATACCACTAAGATGTAAAGCCTTCCAGACAATGCAAAGATCGACACACAAAGCATAAGGAGAAATTCGAGATTGCTTGGGAGTTAGGGTAGCGGAAAGGTTGACGCGCTGGACCGGCAATACAGAGGTACCGGGTTCGAGTCCCGGTCGCTTCCACCAGGTAACTCATTTTCAGTTTTTTTTTTTGAGCTTTGATCTTCGTATCAATGGTTTGAAAACAAATACATATTAAGGGAGCCCTTTTGACTCTTAGAAACTTATTTCGTCGTAATTATGGGGTGTACCGTTTTTTTTCAAAACCGTTAATTCGATTATGACTGACGAGCTGGGTTCTTTCTGAACCATTTCTAGTTATTGAAAAAAATTACAAAAATTTCGTAAAAAAGATACTACCCAATTTTTCACTTGACCTTCAGTAACCGGGGTTTTACTACGTCACCGTAGTTTGGAAAGGTACAGGTGGTGTTATCTGTGGTTACCCCAATACTCGGTCCAAATTATACTAACGGTTCATTATAATTATTATCTTACTGCTATTATACTGCCCTTTCCTTCAATAATTATGATAATTCTTTAATATTATAATGTTGAAGTTGTGAATCAAACATTCAAGAATATTTTAAATACTCGATTGCGCTGGCAATTGAAACTAAATTGAACACGAATTATCACAGATTTTATGTTTGGACCGGTAAATATTTCGTCTGACAGTAACAATGACAACTATTTATTTACATTTTCAATATTTACATCGGGATTTTCTAGAAATGGTATTGAACATATACAAGCATGTTTTATTATTCTTTATAAAGTGAATCAGATTATTGATTAAAAACTGACATTTGCAAAAACCAGGAGCTGCCATTTCAGGATTAATATATATGTATATATATTTACATCGTCTCTTAACTCGTGTAACTTACGTTCAACAAGAAAAAGAGTTTCATTAAACACTTACGAGACGATGAGTGGAAATAAAAATAACATCGGTTATAAAAAATTAGGATGCAGACTAATATCTCGAGAAATAGTTCAAGCGATTTTACCTTTATTGTTTATATTTCTTGTCAATTAACTGCGATTAACAAAGACTGCGTGAATGCACCAAACCGAGCTTTGAAGGAGAAATGCATCGGTGGTTATTAAAAATGCTGATTTAATAAGAAGGTAATCAGCTCAAAACATTTGAGGTTTGTTTTATATTTGTATTTAAAAATTAGACACGTGTGTTTTACTTTTAGGCGTATGACCAAAACCAAAACTTTGATGGTATGTTGGATCCCAAGAAAATCTTAAACGTGCCCTTCGACACCTTCGATACTTTCAGAGACATGAATCTCGATCAGATCCACTACAAGTACACTACAAGAATATTTTCATTGATTCAACAGTCAACACCCACCCAAAGGGCAACCGCAACTCTCACCACCTTGCAGACAGTTTAAAGCCAGCATGAACATAAAAGAGGACAGGAAGGTTCGATCGAGGAATTTTTTCTTGAAAATGTCAAAGATTATTTACTTTCAATAAAAAAACTGTTATAATAACATGAGTTTAATTTTTTCTGCTACATTATACATTCATTAAAGTTACGACACAGCATATACATCATCCAAAAACTTTACTTCATATATAGGAATGAAATAGAACTATGATGTAATTCACACTTAGTAGTTTGTACATTTTTGTCAATTTAATCTTCCGGATCCATTTACTAGCAAGTTTTCTATCTTTAATGTTGTTAGACGTGATGAGATTTTCCTAGGAATCTTGACAGCAATATTTTCGTCCTTAAGCATAATTCTGCATAGTGAATCCTTTGACTGTTTTAAAGTATTAACAATAATCTGCTCCATGAAGCTTGTTGGGATGTTGAATTTTTAGGTTTTAGGACTGTTATTTCCATTTTATCTAGTATCACACAAATACTTTTATCGTATTCCAAGTCAAATATTTGTTGGTACGGTCAAAGCATAGCCATGGAGACTAAGCCTGGCGTGAAAAATAAGTCCAAAATTAAGACAGAGCTATCGAAAAGCAGCACATATAACTTGTAGTAAAATAATGAAAACAAACTTGAAAACAATTACATTTTTTGTTGGTTATTTACAAACTGTCACCTGACAGTTCTTTGACAAGATATCGAATATATATTTTTTGGGAATTTCATGGCCAGTTTCACAACTTCAGAAATGCGTAGGTTTACCAGTGAAATAGTAAAAAATACAAATAAGAGTGCGCTGAATAGCGTTTTTTTACTATCCTCAAACACACGCGGAAATCATGACGTCATCTTGTGAGCTTCTTAAAATAATTAATAAAAAAATAACTACTTATTCTAATGAAGAGTTAATGAAATTGGTATTATAAAATGGCCTATTTCATCGAATAAAAATATAAAAAGGGGGGGTAATTTTTTTTGGGATACCCCAATTAATTATGTTTCAATTCGCCGAAAAATCAACTGATTTGATTCTTTCAAACAGTCGCTATTACTGTAAAAGTACTTAAATAATCACTTACTTTTGACAAAGCCACTAAATTAGCTCAGGGTTATCTCTAAAGAAAATTGGTCCACTTTACCACAAAACCGATAGGTACAGAAATCAATCTACATAGAAGCGCGCTCGAGCAAACGCACATAGACATTGCTCACGGTCTCGATATCTCGGACCAGTTCGGACCAGTGCGAGCGCGAGTGCCATCCGCTTGACGTGTCCGTGAGCAATGTCTATGTGCGTTTGCTCGAGCGCGCTTCTATGTAAAGCCTGACCACAAATATATGAGGATTGTCAAGAGGGCGCTATTTATAAGATTTATATGGCAACAATTTTGCAACCAATCGCAACCCACTATAGTGTCATTAGTTTTAATACCTGTCAGTTCCAATATGTTAACCTCGTAATATCATTTAATGGAATGCACTCTTTTCCTGACTCTTTCTCGTGTCGAAAACACGTGTACACTTTATTTATAATCTTACGTCACGATTGTGCATGGTTTTCGGCATTTTCCTTGGATAATTTTAAATATTTGTCTTTTAAAGAAACCATGACGAATGATATTGACATTGTTGACAAACCATCATAAAATCATTGCCAGTGTAAGTAATTAGTTCCAGTGAAATTCTGCAATATGGCCCATCACTACACTTACTACATAGTATAAAACAAAGTCGCTTTCTCTGTCCCTATGTCCCTTTGTATGCTTAAATATTTAAAACTACGCAACGGATTTTGATGCGGTTCTTTTTAATAGATAGAGTGATTCAAGAGGAAGGTATAATACGTGCATAATTTATCAGCATTGCACCCGTGCTATGTACTTATATGATGGAAATGTATGAACGCTAGCCCCTGCTCTTATTTAATAGCAACAATGATCACGCCCTCACCTGACGTTATGACATTCCATCAGCATTGCACCCGTGCGAAGCCGGGGCGGGTCGCTAGTACTCATATATTTCTGGTCAGGCTTTAGATTGATTTCTGTACCTGTTTTGTGACTACTCACATTAACGGCATCCAGAGAGCGGTTCTGCGTGATGGTGAACTTTCTGATGAGGATGGCCTCCTTCACGCTGTAGAGGCACACGTACTTGGAGTTGCCGGCTCCGAGCACGCAGGACCCGTCGGCCGAGTAGCAGATCGTTGTGAATGCCCTGCAATAATCAATAAATAAATATTAATGGACAATCTTACACAAATCGACCCGTTCCCAAACTAAGCAAAGCTTGTACTATGGCCATGTACATGCGCCAATGTAGCGCCAATAAGGAGAATTATTCATGTTACAACGAAACACTGATAGTTTAAAACACATTTATTTATTTATTCAAGGAGAACCAACAGCTAATTATGACATATAAAAGGAAAACTTAAATAGAAGTACAGAGCCAATTACAGGAACTCACGGATAGAAGAAATTGTAGCCGTATAAATTAAATAGAAGACGCTCGAAGCTGAGTTCGTAAGGAGAAAAAAACGCCATAACCCTATTTTCTACGTAGCTGAGTCAGAAGTAACATACAGCACTGAGCTACAAAATGTGCCAAACATGATTAAAATCCGTCCATTAGTTTAAAAGATGAGGCCATAACGATATCTTAAACCGATAGAAGATGTTATGTTTGCCGTTTTATTTTCCAGGGTTTGAAAGAATATAATGATAATTGTCGTGATCATAACAGATGTAAAATTATCGATTGATAATAATAAAAAAATGCGCTCATGAAACTGAACTGTATTCGAAAGTGTATTTTCTCAAACATCCAAGGAAATGTCGTTCTTATGATCGTGGTACTAGAACGCGAAATAAGTCTTTGTATAGCAATTGTTGAAGATTCGTTCTAATTTCAAATTAGAGGTCAATAAAGGAATTTCATACAAAATTATTGGCCGTGGCCAACAAAGAGATTGTCTTTTGTTTCAGTGGGGTTTATTTCTTTTATTGATAATCTATGGCATACTGCCAATAAAAAAAAAACTTAGTTTGTGCATGTATATTTACGTTTTATTTCTTATATTTAACTAGATTATTCAATTCGATTAAATCAGATATTCAATAAAATAAACAAGGAATCACGTTTATTGTTAAAAAATATAACAATATCTAATTAATAAGGTGTTGTCATTTTTTAATAAATAGAATCATCTTAACATTTGGTGGCAAAAACATTGACCCGAACAGCTTAAAAAAATAAATTTGTTTTTTTTTATTAAATTTGAAATAAATTTGTTTTTATATGAATATATAAGTTGAACATTTGTATTATTTCCTTGGATTTATTTGAGAAAAGCACTATACAAGCCTCGGCGCGAACAGGGATTATCGGCCTCGTATCTCTAGATGGCCTCGTTATCACTCGGCCATCTATTACTACTCGGCCAATAATTCCCTATTTCGCGGCCTCTGCAGTAATGTACTATTCCGCACTTGCGTCTATCCCAACGCACACACTTCGTTGTCGCACCGTGGGGATTCCCCTTACAACAAAAATTCAGTCCGAATTATGCAAAAATGAGTGAACTAGAGTGTCATTGGTTTGTTAAGTCAAGTATTGTTTGAAACAATGTAGCAGATTAATTTCTTAACACTGGTGATAATTATCTGATACATATCCGATAATTATCAAGAAGCGTAATTATCTTGATAATTTCGAACCCAGCCGTCTTCTTAAAACCCGGTAAGACGTTAAGCGAAATTGTAAATTGTATAATACGTTATAGTAAAAATTCTTTTTCTTGAGCGAATCCACTTAGCTTTGTACCCGATGAACAATACTCATTATCCGTATTGTTAACTGTGGCCACAACTGCCACTTCGAAATGTAAGGCGTTACAAGTGCAAATTACTTTTACACTAAATTAGTCTTTAAGGCAAACGAAATAAGGTTTACTCTTAAACAAAGAGAACACAGATGTTGGTCACTTCGTAAGTGAAAGAGCAGTGAAGTTCGTATCGATGCTTTTTGAAGTGGCAGTTGTGGCCACAGTTAACAATACAGATAATGAGTATTGTTCATCGGGTAAAAAGCTAAGTGGATTCGCTCAAGAAAAATAATGTTTACCATACTCATTTAAATTTTTCTTTGAGCTTTGATCTTTGTATCAATGGTTTAATATAAAAATTGTGGTGTATACCCACATAAAAAAAATGGCATTACATCCATACTAATATTATAAATGCGAAAGTCTGTCTGTCTGTCTGTTGCCTCTTCACGCTTAAACCGCTGAATCGATTTTGATGAAATTTGGCATGGACATAGTTTAAGATCCGAGGAAGGCCATAGGATAGTTTTCATCCTGGAAACATTCCCTAAAAAGATTGAAAAGTGAGTAAGTAATTCATGATGACATTGATGACCCTGTAGGAAATGTAATGATTAGACCAAAAGCACAATTGCTCTTAAATTTGCTTAGGCGCTTTTAAAAATCCCTTTTATTAATTAAGGTGATTAGGTGGATATCTATCGTGTTGTACGAGGTTGCTTCCATACTTCCAAGTTCCACGCGGACGTAGTCGCGGGAAAAAGCTAGTGTTTTATAGATTTGTATAATAGTGTTGATATACTGACTTGGTTTTCAGCATCTGCTGAGGAGTGACCAGGTCTCTGTCCCCTTTTCCAGAAGCCAGGTCGACGCGGCCCTCGATGCTGCCGCTCTGCTCGCACGTCGTCGTGTCGAAGAACGTTATGGCGCCGTCCAACGTTGATACTGCTATCTGGAATATAAATATATAAGATAGTCATATTTTCTACAGTGAGACATCTTTAATAATTATAAAAACGCTAAGGTGTAAAAGGTGACACACAAAGCATAATTAACAATTCGATAGGTTGCTTCGGAGTTAGGGTAGCGAAGTGGTTAACGCGTAAGACCGGCAATCCAGAGGTACCGATTACGATTCCTAGTCTTTTCCACCAGGTAACTCATTTTTCAATTTTTCTTTAAGCTTTGATCTTTGTATCAATAGATTCAATTATATCAACGGTTTAAACTCACGTAAAAATTATCAGGTACGGCCCGACATGTTTCGAACTCATAAACCAGTGATAAAGCCCCTGATGAAGAGCTTACATGAGTTCGAAACAAGTCGGGCCGATTTACACGATTGCACGATCACAATGATTGTCATGGATCTCAAAAAAACATGTTAATTTTTAGTATTATTAAAACTATCGTGAGACATCTTTAATAATTATAAAAACGGTTTAAACTCACGTAAAAATTGTCAGGAACGGCCCGACATGTTTCGAACTCATTTGGAGCTCTTCATCAGGGATAGCTATGCGTGTTCCTACGCGACTCGCGACACACTTTTTACGTAATTTTTTAGTGTAAAAAATTGTATACATATAAAACTAATTGTACAAAAATCGATATCGACATCATATATATTTTTACCCATCCCTATGAACTTGACAGCTACCAAATTGCACCTCCGATAACGGGGTCTACTCATGAGTACAGCCTCACCGTCTTTCATAATTATAAAAACTGTTTAAACTTACGTAAAACGTTTTAACGTGAGTTTAAACCGTTTTTATAATTATTAACTTTTATCTTGTTTAATCTTTTGTAAATACGTTTATTAGTAGAATACTGATCAAAGCATAACTTACCAAAGCTGTTTAAATATGCTAGAATTTAAGAGGCCTTATTCCTTTTGAAATTTATTTTTTTCATATTATGACAAATATATTGATAATTTCAACCAACTTTTTGAAGTGAATAATACTTTTCCCCGAGTTCTAGGAAGTAACATAGCTTTTTCATGCTTTTATTGCGTGCAGTCGAAAATAAGTTGAAAAAACAAATTTTCAGCGTGAATTTTGTCAATTTCGAGTAGTTTTCGAAACAAAAATTATCAATGAAAAATTCAAACTGTAGGTTTCAAATATATACCAATAAATCCCAATAACCCTGTTCTAGGTAGTAACACCAATAAATTGTAAAGAAACGTGTTTAATCATATAGAAAAATGTCTAAAACGATCACCATTTTAAAAGGAATAAGGCCTCTTAATACTATCAGATTAAGAATAATACACAAGTAGGTATCAAGACAAATTTGTGCCCCTATTTTCAGTGTTGTCAGATACCAATTTACAGATAAAAAACTAAAATTGCTGGGGCAAAGATTTGTTAGCCAGAATGGTCCCCCCTCACCTGTTGGCCATCGGGCCGGAACGCGACCTGCAACGCGTCGGACGCCATCTGCACGGGGTCGCTGTGGGCGGAGCTGTCGACGCAGTCCCACAGCCGGACCGTCCGGTCCCAGCTGGCGGACGCGAGCCGCGAGCTGCAGGCCGCCGGGCTGAACACCAGCCCCGACACCGGGGCCTCGTGCCCGCTCAACACCTGGACAGTCCTGATGAGTACAGTCCCTCACCTGTTGGCCGTCGGGCTGAAGGCCAGCCCCAACACCTGGACAGTCCTGATGAGTACAGTCCCTCACCTGTTGGCCGCCGGGCTGAAGGCCAGCCCCAACACCTGGACAGTCCTGATGAGTACAGTCCCTCACCTGTTGGCCGCCGGGCTGAAGGCCAGCCCCAACACCTGGACAGTCCTGATGAGTACAGTCCCTCACCTGTTGGCCGCCGGGCTGAAGGCCAGCCCCAACACCTGGACAGTCCTGATGAGTACAGTCCCTCACCTGTTGGCCGCCGGGCTGAAGGCCAGCCCCAACACCTGGACAGTCCTGATGAGTACAGTCCCTCACCTGTTGGCCGTCGGGCTGAAGGCCAGCCCCAACACCTGGACAGTCCTGATGAGTACAGTCCCTCACCTGTTGGCCGCCGGGCTGAAGGCCAGCCCCAACACCTGGACAGTCCTGATGAGTACAGTCCCTCACCTGTTGGCCGCCGGGCTGAAGGCCAGCCCCAACACCTGGACAGTCCTGATGAGTACAGTCCCTCACCTGTTGGCCGTCGGGCTGAAGGCCAGCCCCAACACCTGGACAGTCCTGATGAGTACAGTCCCTCACCTGTTGGCCGCCGGGCTGAAGGCCAGCCCCAACACCTGGACAGTCCTGATGAGTACAGTCCCTCACCTGTTGGCCGCCGGGCTGAAGGCCAGCCCCAACACCTGGACAGTCCTGATGAGTACAGTCCCTCACCTGTTGGCCGTCGGGCCGGAACGCGACCTGCAGCGCGTCGGACGCCATCTGCACGGGGTCGCTGTGGGCGGAGCTGTCGACGCAGTCCCACAGCCGGACCGTCCGGTCCCAGCTGGCGGACGCGAGCCGCGAGCTGCAGGCCGCCGGGCTGAACACCAGCCCCGACACTGGGGCTTCGTGCCCGCTCAACACCTGGACAGTCCTGATGAATACAGTCCCTCACCTGTTGGCCGCCGGGCTGAAGGCCAGCCCCGACACTGGAGCTTCGTGCCCGCCCAACACCTGGACAGACCTGATGAGTACAGTCCTTCACCTGTTGGCCGCCGGGCTGAACACCAGCCCCGACACTGGAGCTTCGTGCCCGCCCAACACCTGGACAGTCCTGATGAGTAGTCCCTCACCTGTTGGCCGCCGGGCTGAACACCAGCCCCGACACTGGAGCTTCGTGCCCGCCCAACACCTGGACAGTCCTGATGAGTACAGTCCCTCACCTGTTGGCCGCCGGGCTGAAGGCCAGCCCCAACACCTGGACAGTCCTGATGAGTACAGTCCCTCACCTGTTGGCCGCCGGGCTGAAGGCCAGCCCCAACACCTGGACAGTCCTGATGAGTACAGTCCCTCACCTGTTGGCCGCCGGGCTGAAGGCCAGCCCCAACACCTGGACAGTCCTGATGAGTACAGTCCCTCACCTGTTGGCCGCCGGGCTGAAGGCCAGCCCCAACACCTGGACAGTCCTGATGAGTACAGTCCCTCACCTGTTGGCCGTCGGGCCGGAACGCGACCTGCAACGCGTCAGAGGCCATCTGTATGGGGTCGCTGTGGGCGGAGCTGTCGACGCAGTCCCACAGCCGGACCGTCCGGTCCCAGCTGGCGGACGCGAGCCGCGAGCTGCAGGCCGCCGGGCTGAACGCCAGCCCCGACACTGGAGCCTCGTGCCCGCTCAACACCTGCACAGTAATGTACATATTACGACATGAAATAATTTATTAAAAAAAAAAAATAATTTGATAATAATAATAATACCTCCATCATAGTCTGAAACTAATTGATCTGAAAAACAACACGTACATCCAACTACATAAAGCTGCAATACTCAATACGTGCCTAATTGTACGAAAATTTTTACAAGTAGACGAGGAGTAGACCCGCAGAACTTAGACACATCTTATGTAACCTACTTGGCATTGTCCCGTAGGTAACATCAATTGCCAGCTCACGCTGAGAATTTTAAATGTAAAGAAAAATAATAATTATAATAATACCTCTCCGCCCTTAGCCTTCCGCACTGGTGTTGCCCTTAGGCCACTTTATGTGTCGCTATTTTGTGGGGGCCCATCTAGCGGGAGGCGAGTCATCGTCTACCAGTCCCATTTTTGCTATGAGACACTTTATAGTCTATATATCCCGATAGTCTCAACCCATAGCCCAATTAGCCAGTCCTCCATTTCATCCCATAGCCCAATTTGTATTTAGATTCCATGTCTCCATCAATAGTTCTAGCACCTAGCCGGCGCTGTCTCTGTGTGCGTCCCATGACACGGACAGGGACAGCATCCGCTCGATGTACACCTTGCATTTCATTAAATTGTCTTAAGGGCCTCTACGCGTTGGCTTCGGCTCCGCGCACGCCTCCCAAAGGTCCGGGACACTATTCCCGTGAGCGGATGCAAAATATAATAATAAATATCGGACAACCTCACACAAATCGATCTAGTCCCAAATTAAGCTCAAGAAGGTTTGTGTTATGGGTACTAGACGACGATATACGTACTTATATAGATAAATATATACTTAAATACATAGAACAACCATGACCCAAGCACAAATATTCGAGTTCATCACACAAATATTTGCCCTAGCCGGGATTCGAACCCGGGACCGCCGGCTCAGTAGGCAGGTGTCTACAAAGCGAGCCGAACGCGTCGTCAAACAAACAAAATGAAATAATTTATTCAGTAAGTAGGCCACAAGGGCATTTTTACAAGTCAGATTGTGAATCTACCGGCATTTCGCAAGAGGAGACCGTTTTTGAGAAGAAAGCCGAAAGAAACTCAACAAATAAGTAATTTTTTCGTAAATAATACTTTAAACAATTACATTACTAGTGTTATAACTAATTAGTACATGCGTACACGTATAGGAGATATATAGATACTGCAAATCAATGTTAGGTAAGAATATTAAAATAAAATTAACGATCAACTTAAAATATTAAATATACCCAGAGATGTATAAAGTCTCTAGGTGTCACATTACACGTCGCTCATAGCAAATGCCTGAGATAGATGTCGTTTGACAAATTTTGTGATGTGGGTATTGATTAGGGAGCATATGTTTTTAAGTACCTACGTATCAAGGTTTGAATAGTGTTCGTAACAGGCAGTTATCATTAATAGTTGATACGATATCTACAGTCAACTCACATCTAGAAGCTTCCTTAAATTGATGGGATGAACAAGGGATTTTTTTTATATTTATTTATAAAAATATACCTATTACTTACAGACTAAACCATTGCGACACATATGACAGTGTTGAAAGCGTTCCATGCCTGAAGCCTAATCTGTGCCAAATTGATGACGTTAACGTAAAAACGTTCTAAAATATCAAGATATAATTC
The DNA here is from genome assembly GCA_932273695.1 of Apotomis betuletana. NCBI lineage: Eukaryota > Metazoa > Arthropoda > Insecta > Lepidoptera > Tortricidae > Apotomis > Apotomis betuletana. The sequence continues at coordinate 3,053,107 of OW026303.1, read as the reverse complement.
CGTTTCTTGATAATAATCTGATAATTATGGGATGGTCATCGGATAATTATCACCAGTGTAAGAAATATATTTTTTTATATTGTTCCAGAACAAATTCTAATAAATACCTGCACTTTAGTTGACACTTCGTGCGATCATTAGACGCAAGTGCGGAAATACACGTTCGAATACAGTTCACTTACACGAGCGCATTTTTTTGTTATTGTCAATCAATAAGTAATTATATATCCGTTATTATCACGATAATTATCATTTATCATGATAGTAGCTCAAAGAAGCTCGGTCAAAAACACCTGTTTTATGAATATGTAATGTCGCATTATTTTAAATGTGCGTACACCACATTTTGTTTTATATTTTACCATTGATACGAGTATTTATCATGATGATAATTATCCCATGTACGTAATTTTTTTGATAACTGCGAACTCTAGCCCTAACATTAATGTTTTAACGTTAACGTCATCTAATTGATTGAATGATATTATCATTGATAATTGGACGTAGTTATGCAATAACGTCCCAAGACAGAAGTCGCTGAAAATGTAATAAGATAAGTTCAAAACTAAATTTTAAGTGACGTATAGGTTGAAACGTTATTGCATAACTACGTCCAACTGTCCTTTCGGACCCTGGTTTAACGTAACCTATGCTAGTTAGTGTACTTACTTCTAGAAGCTTCCCGAACTTGACGGACCACAGGAATATCTCGAAGACGTCCTGCCCGCCCGCCGCGCACAGCTCGCTGCTCGAGTCTAGTGCGACGCAGCTGAACTGTACCAGGCTCGGTGATGTCAGAGTTCGGAAATTATACATTTATCATGATAATTATCACAGATAATTACCCCTTCGAGCCCTGGTTTAACGTAGCCTACGCTAGTTAGTGTACTTAATTCTAGAAGCTTCCCGAACTTGACGGACCACAGGAATATCTCGAAGACGTCCTGCCCGCCCGCCGCGCACAGCTCGCTGCTCGAGTCGAGTGCGACGCAGCTGAACTGTACCAGGCTCGGTGATGTCAGTATTATTATCACGATAATTATCACAGATATACCCTTTCGGACCCTGGTTTAACGTAACCTATGCTAGTTAGTGTACTTACTTCTAGAAGCTTCCCGAACTTGACGGACCACAGGAATATCTCGAAGACGTCCTGCCCGCCCGCCGCGCACAGCTCGCTGCTCGAGTCGAGTGCGACGCAGCTGAACTGTACCAGGCTAGGTGATGTCAGAGTTGGGAAATTATACATTTATCATGATAATTATCACAGATAATTACCCTTTCGAACCCTGGTTTAACGTAGCCTATGCTAGTTAGTGTACTTACTTCTAGAAGCTTCCCGAAATTGACGGACCACAGGAATATCTCGAAGACGTCCTGCCCGCCCGCCGCGCACAGCTCGCTGCTCGAGTCTAGTGCGACGCAGCTGAACTGTACCAGGCTCGGTGACGTCAGAGTTCGGAAATTATACATTTATCATGACAATTATCACAGATAATTACCCCTTCGAGCCCTGGTTTAACGTAGCCTATGCTAGTTAGTGTACTTACTTCTAGAAGCTTCCCGAAGTTGACGGACCACAGGAATATCTCGAAGACGTCCTGCCCGCCCGCCGCGCACAGCTCGCTGCTCGAGTCTAGTGCGACGCAGCTGAACTGTACCAGGCTCGGTGACGTCAGCGTTCGGAAATTGCGGTATCTAAGGAGACATTTCGAAGTTGTTTGAAAGAGCGAGCGGAGCGAGCACTATATCAGGAATGTAAAGTATAGGTAAAAAACTAAAGTCACCGATGTAAGTTGAAGTACTTTAACGCATTCACTGCCAGCGCGGCATACATGCCTTCATTGTCATACAAGTTTGTTCCTAGGTCACGCCCCCTGGCAGCGAATGGTGTTAGTAAATAATAAGGTAAAATATACAAATCGACCTAGTCTTAAACTAAGCAATGCTTGTACTATGGGTACTAGACGACGATATACATAATATAGAAATATATATATAGATAACATCCATGACCACCAAATATTGGAGTTCATCGCAAAAATATTTGCCCTCGCCGGGATTCGAACCCAGGACCGCCGGCTCGGTAGACAGCTACGCTACTAGTTGCGCCAAACGCGTCGTCAAAAAAAGTGGCGATTAATTGGGTATTGTCGTATCAAATGGCTCACTCAAAAGTAAAATATATGAAATAAGTAGCATCTATAACAATAGTGGTGTTGACGACTGATGTTGAATTATGCAACACACTGTAGTTATATGAATAAAATTTGCTCCATATCCCATGAAACAGAATATTTTTTGAAACACATGACTTCAAAGGTACGCAAATTCTTTATCCAAAAGAAATTTCGAAATTGCTTCCAGAATCCTCATAATTTAACAAAATTATAATCGCCATGACCGTAAACGCACTTTTTCACGGTGAAAATGGCAAATTACGTATTGTCTCCATACAAACACAGGTGGACATTTGTATGGAGCATTTTTAGCGCTATGTTGAACTTTAACGGTCATTTCTGACTTTTAGAGCAGTCTAAGTGTAGTAAGTCCCATATAGACAGTTGATCCCAATAAAAAAATGTCTACAAGCCTATTGTCTGGATTATCTCTGTCTGTCTTAAGTGCTATTTCTCACCTGGTCAAGTCGAAGCATCGGACAGTGCCGTCTAAAGAGCTGGAGACGAAGAACTTCTTGTTGGCGCTGAGCACCACGCTGGTGACTTTGATAGATACCCAAAGAAAAGTACAGTCGGCTATAAAAGCTTGACACTAAAATGAAAATTTTGACAGAAACTTATTTCTCTGTGTCTCAAGAGGTGTTCTGAGGTGTGTACAGTCGGCTATAAAAGCTTGTCACTAAAATGAAATTTTTGACTTCTCTGTGTCTCAAGAGGTGTTCTGAGGTGTGTACAGTCGGCTATAAAAGCTTGTCACTAAAATGAAATTTTTGACAGAAACTTATTTCTCTGTGTCTCAAGAGGTGTTCTGAGGTGTGTACAGTCGGCTATAAAAGCTTGTCACTAAAATGAAAATTTTGACAGAAACTTATTTCTCTGTGTCTCAAGAGGTGTTCTGAGGTGTGTACAGTCGGCTATAAAAGCTTGTCACTAAAATGAAAATTTTGACAGAAACTTATTTCTCTGTGTCTCAAGAGGTGTTCTGAGGTGTGTACAGTCGGCTATAAAAGCTTGTCACTAAAATGAAATTTTTGGCAGAAACTTATTTCTCTGTGTCTCAAGAGGTGTTCTGAGGTGTGTACAGTCGGCTATAAAAGCTTGTCACTAAAATGAAATTTTTGACAGAAACTTATTTCTCTGTGTCTCAAGAGGTGTTCTGAGGTGTGTACAGTCGGCTATAAAAGCTTGTCACTAAAATGAAAATTTTGACAGAAACTTATTTCTCTGTGTCTCAAGAGGTGTTCTGAGGTGTGTACAGTCGGCTATTAAAGCTTGTCACTAAAATGAAATTTTTGACAGAAACTTATTTCTCTGTGTCTCAAGAGGTGTTCTGAGGTGTGTACAGTCGGCTATAAAAGCTTGTCACTAAAATGAAATTTTTGACAGAAACTTATTTCTCTGTGTCTCATGAGGTGTTCTGAGGTGTGTACAGTCGGCTATAAAAGCTTGTCACTAAAATGAAAATTTTGACAGAAACTTATTTCTCTGTGTCTCAAGAGGTGTTCTGAGGTGTGTACAGTCGGCTATAAAAGCTTGTCACTAAAATGAAAATTTTGACAGAAACTTATTTCTCTGTGTCTCAAGAGGTGTTCTGAGGTGTGTCACCTGGTCAAGTCGTAGCACCGGACAGTGCCGTCTAAAGAGCTGGAGACGAAGAACTTCTTTTTGGCGCTGCACACCACGCTGGTGACGGTGGACGTGTGCTCGGCGAACGTCACGAAACAGAACCCTGTTGTCGTATTCCACACTTTCACCTGAAATACGGAGTTCAAGAATAATGCCAAGCGCGAGTCGGACTCGCGCACCGAGGGTTCCATTCCATAGAACTAATTTTTAACTTTTTTTAGGGTTCCGTACCCACCCTATTAGTGAGACTTCGCTGTCCGTCCGTCCGTCTGTCACCAGGCTGTATCTCAAGAACGGTGATAACTTAGACCGTTGAAATTTTCTCAGATGATGTATTTCTATTGCCGCTATAACAACAAATACTAAAAATAAACAAAATAAACATTTAAGCGGGGCTCCCATACAACAAACTTGTTATAGATTATGGTACGGAACCCTTCATGCGCGAGTCGGACTCGCACTTGCCCAATTTTTATTGTTAAAGCGGCAACAGAAATACATTATCTGTGAAAATTTCAACTGTCTAGCTATCACGGTTCATGCGATACAGCCTGGTGACAGACGGACGGACAGCGGAGGCTTAGCAATAGGGTAACCTAAAATACTACATAAATATTTTTTTCTCCAACTTGCTTGGAAATGTTCCCATTAATGTAGTAAAACTGGACCACGAAATCGTTCGTTATTATTACAAGGCGTTAATACAAATTAAAAAGAAAAAATATTATTGGCCTTAGCCGGGAAATCAATATTATTTAAATAAGACGATTAAGTAAAAAACACACCTTCCGTTTATGACGTCTCATACTAATGAAGGTACTCTTAATTTGGCCGGTTACTGCATTTTTACTTGTAATTTTTTCAAAGACTTTGATAATCCACCATACAGCCAATTGTCCACTAAATTTAAAAAATAAAAACTAGTATAAACTTTTTAATTGTTCTCTGCGTTTAGTTCTTGCACTGAACACAACTGCTCTGCTACTGTCAATGTATTTTAAATGTCGACAAACTTCGAATAACGGACAAACAATCTTATATGCGGTTAATTTATTTTCTTGATTCTTAGTTATTTATTAGAGATACCTCACGAAAGCTTTAATTTTAATAATATGATGGTATTTAATGAGTGAGTTGAAAATTAATAAGTGTACCAAACGTAAACAAATAAAAAATAAAACAGAAATGATTGTGTCCAAATCAATATAAAACTTATTTTGAACTTATGACCTTCTCCGAATGATAAATATGGTATGGTTTATAAAAAAAACAGTGCGTTTAGAAGTTGTTGATTTAACTAAAATTAATAATTATGTGCATATTTTTTATTATTGTGTTTTCATATAATTTTAATGTTTATTAATATATTTTGCTTTAAATCAAACATATGATTCGGACCCGAATTTTTATTCCTATTCCTAAAAAAATAAGTACCAAACGAACAACATGGCACTGATATATTAAATTAAAATGTAGATTGGTGATTATTTCCAAGCATATATATTTGGAGAAAAGCACTATACAAGCCTCGGCGGGAATGTCAGTTCGCAGATTCGTATTATTGAAGCACTCGGCTACGCCTCGTCCTTCAAAATCATACTCATCCACGAACTGACTTTTCCCGGCCTCGGCAGTAATATACTATTATATACCTTACATATTACAATTTTGGCCATTTTTATTTCGATCCCTGTACTTTGATCCCTTTCATGTCACGATCGATTGAATAGATAGGTTTAAAATAAAAGTCTTAGATCCTAACATAAAGCGTTAAATTTGTGTTCATGATGATAATCTGCATTTAGATTAACATGTAAGTACTTGATTAGTTATTGCACAATTATGGGCCAAATTGCGGGATAATTGTTTCATAATGTCGATTTGAGACCTATGATGCCCTCTATGGGATTTTTTTGTTACTAATTATATTTCCTTCGTGTTGGGAGGGCATGCCTATGTCCAGCAGTGGACGTCTTTTGGCTGATAATGATAATGATGATGATGATGAGTGTATAACGTGCAGTCCTGTTTCGCTCCACTTGTGGATCCACATACTACCAGACGTCAAGTCACCCCGTGGTTTGGCAATGTGCTGAGTGGACTCCTTTTTCGCACAATACTTATAATTTTTATGCTATAATATGTGATCCTAATTGCGGCGAAATAAATTTTCTTTCTTTCTTTCTTCTTCTTTCTTCTAATCTTCAAATTATTTTTTTCTACTCCAGTACTTTTTTCTGTCATTTAAATAGTTACTAACTCTAATATAAAGACATAAATTATGAAAGTCTGTAAAAGTCTATACTCTACTGCCCAAAAAAACACTGCTAAACGATGTTATAATGTCGCCAAAAAAGCATCACTTAGTACCACAGATTACAAGATAAACAACTGCATTCACACAATTTGCAATTTAAAAAAAACTTATTGTACTAAAGCATTGCTGCCAACTTAAAAAAAAAGTTTTATCTTCAGTGCATGGATGTTTAGTATAGTGAACGTATACCTTTATGTATAACTTTATATTTTTTGACAGATGTTTAGTATAGTGAACGTATACCTTTATGTATAAGTTCATATTTTTTTGACAGATGGACGTCAATAAAAAAAAAGTTTATCAGAGACAATTTTTTGTCTAATTTGGTTGATTCCGAGCAGGAACATGTAATTATTTTCTTTGTTGTTTATTTGCATTTTATTTATGAAATGTCGAGTCGTAGAAAAAGTATTGTATGCAACGTTTATAAGTAGGTCAAAAAACGCTCGTGGCATCTTTCTTACGATGTTCGCTACGCTCACATCGTAACCAATGCCACTCGCGTTTTTTGCCCCCTCTTATACAACGGTTGCATAAAATACTATTTTAATGTGACATATATTTAACCGGTACTATAATGGGAGTTTATAAATTAAATAGCGTATAATTACTTTTCTCTAATCAGTAATAGACTTAAAAAAACACCAATACTGCTTATAATCCGTAGGTGTTTGTCTCATCATCATATCAACCGACAGACGTCCACTGCTGGACAAAGGCCTCCCCAAAAGTTCTCCACAACGATCGATCTTGCGCCGCACTCATCCAATTCCTGGCCACTATCCTAACCAGGTCACTACATGTTCTGGGCCTTCCCACGCTGCGTCTTCCGGTCCGCGGTCGGTCTACTAATATGTACAACATACCTTTCCATCATAGCCGCCCGTTACGATGTAGAGGCCGTCGGGAGAGTAAGCCAAACACGTCATGTCCAGGGAATGTCCTTGTTGTTTCATTACATACTGCTCGCCTGGTGACAAAACATGAACATTACACAACCGTTTATGGTATTTGATGGCAGCTCAAATCAGATTCTCTATATGAAAGTCAAAAACAATTTGTTAGTATGAGGTTTGGGCTTGTGCACAAATCACGTGAGGTTTTTTCGGCTACTTTTAGTGGTAGTTTACTTGATTCCGTGTATTTTTTAATGCGTGTTTGTTTAGTGATGTTAGGGCATCCGAACGCAATCGTCTCCGGGCGCAGATATACCTGGGCCATTTTGTCTGAAGTTGTACACCCCATTTTGTTTTTTTTTTTCGATATTTTGGGTGTTTTCTACTCAGAATCACGAGCTTTTTTGATCTAATTAGGAGACAAAAACTGTCCCAAGTTTTTTCGTTCCATTCCGTTACTATTTCCATATAACCTACTACAGCGGTAACGGAATGGAAAAACAAAAAATGTATGAATATTTTGGGACAGTTTTTTTCTCCTAATTATATAGAAAGACCTCGTGATTCTGAGTAGAAAATACCCAAAATATCGAAAATTATAAAAATCAGTGGGGTGTACAACTTTAGAAAAAATGGCCTACCTACGGTACTGATCCGATGTTCCGATATACTGAGCGTGAGTATCAGATTCACTGACTAACTGGAAACGTCACTGGCTCCATTACTCACTTTGCCACTCCCAAACCAGCAGCTGACCGATGTTGGGGCATCCGAACGCGATCCAGTCTCCGGGCGCGGATATAGCCACGCTACTGATCCGGTGTTCCGATATACTGAGCGTGTGTATCAGGTTCACTGACTAACTGGAAACGTCAAAGGCTACATTACTCACTTTGCCACTCCCAAACCAGCAGCTGACCGATGTTAGGGCATCCGAACGCGATCCAGTCTCCAGGCGCGGATATAGCCACGCTACTGATCCGGTGTTCCGATATACTGAGCGTGTGTATCAGATTCACTGACTAACTGGAAACGTCACTGGGTCCATTACTCACTTTGCCACTCCCAGACAAGCAGCTGCCCGATGTTAGGGCATCCGAACGCGATCCAGTCTCCGGGCGCGGATATAGCCACGCTACTGATCCGGTGTTCCGATATACTGAGCGTGTGTATCAGATTCACGTCCGGCATCTCGTGGAGAAAGAACACGCCGTTTGTGAAACCTGAAAACAATACCAATTTTGGGTTATACTAAAATGGCGGCGTACTTTTTTGATAGAAAAAAACACACAGAGGCAAAGATACAGGAGTCGGTTGTAAATTATGCATATCTAATATAAAGGAGACAAACGGACAACCAAAACTTTGACTCCTTCAGACTAGTATCACTAAAAACTAGGAGAAGTTCGGCGATCTAGGAAACACAAATAAAGTAACGGCTCTGTCAGCTGTCCCGTTTTCGTCCCTTCGGATACGGAACCCTAAAAAAATTTAATAAAAACTACGAGGTGCCCGCAACTTCGTCCGCGTATTATTTCTCTTTGACGTAGATGAATAAAAATAATCCTATAACCGTCTTTGGATGTCTAGCTATCCCTGTACTGAAATCGGTTATAGTACATTACGTAACAAGGGTGGTAAACGAGGAATTACAAACGAGTGTCTATGAGAAGCCCGAAGCCGAAGGCGAGGGCTTTAATGACACGAGTTTGGAATTCCTTTACCACCAGAGTCACGTACGACGTTTTTCATCACACTTTGGAGGAAATAAAACAAAAGTAGTAGTAGTCAATACCAAAATTACTTACCGCCCTAGGGCGTAATATACGATTTACCGCCCGGTTTTCTAGCATGTAAACCCTGAAAGTGTGATAAAAATTATTTACGGCCCTAGGGCGTAATTTACGATTTACCGCCCGCTTTTCTAGCGCGTAAGCCCTTGTTTACGAGCAAGTGTGATGAAAAAATATTTGTCCAGCCGTTTCGGCGTGACGCGAGGACAAAGGAAATTATAAAAACAGATGGCGCCAGGTTGGCATAGCGTCGCGTGCCCATACAAAACAAATGACGGTCCTGCATCACGCTATTAAGTTTTTTTCTGAAATCATGACCCCCATATACAGTGCGACCAAAAAGAGTAGAAATTAAAAAAGTGGCAATAATGTAGTGTCGTCCCCGTTTTCTTAAATTGATTAGAAAGGGACGACACTACAGTATTGCCACTTTTTTAATTTCTACTCTTTTTGGTCGCACTGTAAGAATGATCTTTAATACAAATGTAGAATTGTACAGTCGAGTTCATTTACATCTACACACTTACGAGAGCAAAAATATCTGAACACGACCCTATTGTCAGGAGCATAAAATCGTGTTCAGATATTTTTGTTCTCGTAAGCGTGTAGATGTAAATGAACTGATGTAGATGTGAATGAGCCGGTGAAATTACTAGCATAGCTATAGAGGCATTCTATCTTCGTCCTCCGGGTAGGCAAGGACTTGTGACTCCTCTGGTGTTGCAGGTGTTTATGGGCGACGGTAATCGCGCACCATCAGGCGATACGTTTGCTCGTTTGCCCCCTATGACATAAAAAAAAAAAAAACGACTGTATAATTGTGTAGAAGTACTAAATCACCTGTGACCAGCAACTTGTTATCTTTATGGTACTGAGCGGCGGACAACTTCACTTTATGGTGCGCGCTGCGGATGGCATCGCCGATGTAATGCCGGCCCAGTTTCTTGTACAACAGTTTCTTCTCGAACGTATCCTTCTTTTCTTTCGCTTCCATGTCTTCGTCGTTGTCACTTTCCTGGAAAAAAGCGAGCGAACAATAAAAAGCGCACCGAGGGTTCCGTACAAACACTTTGCATCCTTAAGTGTTTTAACCCTTTACCGCATATAGAAAAAAAATAGTTGTTTGAATTTGAACCTTGACCTATGCCAATAAGGTCCAAGTTCATATCTGCCATATATGGCTTCGTATGCGGTAAAGGTTTAAGTTTGCACCTGGTATGTATAGCGCCCCATACAAATGAGGTGCAAAGTTAACGCAACCAATCCCGTTTGTTGTATGGGAGCCCCCCTTAAATATTTATTTTATTTTATTTTTAGTATTTGTTGTTATAGCGGCAATAGAAATACATCATCTGTGAAAATTTCAACTATCTAGCTATCACCGTTCTTGAGATACAGCCTGGTGACAGACGGACGGATGGACAGCGACGTCTCAGTAATAGGGTCCCGTTTTTACCCTTGTGTACGGAACCCTAACAAGTGATCGCTGAAATTATTAAAAACATTATACAACTAGAAAAACAGCCATACAACGTGGCAATGCTGGCAGCCTTCTGGGCACGCTGCCAATAGACGGCGATTTGGGCCAAATTTTCTATTAAGGCGAAGGGTATAGTGAAACCCCAAAAACATGCTGCGTTTGGTCATGAATTGTGGCTATAACGCATCATTTTGAGTTTCGATACTTATACGTATCGTAACAAGCATATCCTCGAGGTTTTCTTCCAGTTCGAAAAACATTACTTTTTTGTACGGTTTTCCTTCAGATACGTTTTGAAGTAACAGTTTTTATCTTGTTTGGGCTCGTTTTTATCCGGAAATTCAAAACCGTTTTAAACCAAACTTGAACTGGTACTTATATATCTTTTACCTATTTTATCCAGTTCTATTTATCCCTAAGGCTGGTTTATTATAGATTTAACCTTTAACGCCTACTGTTTTAACAATAAATGAATTTGCTCGCAACTTTGACCAGGCAATTGATCGTAAACAGAAATGTTTTTTTTTTGTGAAATTGAAAACTACGAATTATAAAAAATAAAGAAGTATTGGAAGATAGTAGAAAAAACCGAAAACATTACAAAAAGCACTTTTGAAGGGGATTTAAAATACATAAAATATTAATTTGAAAAATTTTGAACCCACGAATTCTGTGAGCGAATGAATGAATCTATTCCTTGGTCTGGTGTCAGTCAGGCTGTTTTGATTTGAAGTTTGTTTCAAGTGTTTCCATGCTCCCATTTGAATTTTGTAGTACCTATCAGATTGTCAGTGTCATATCTAGTTTTCTATTACGAGGGGCGTCTGAAAAGTTCTAAGCCTAAGGTATTTCGAGGTTATATATGCGTTTATGATACTGGCCACTAGAAAGGCCATTTAAAAACAAATTATTAAAAAATAACATGTCACGTTTTTATTATTCTGTTTCGAGATATTCAACGGAAAAGTACATCATGTGTGAATTACCAACGAATATTACGAAAATTGAGCACCGTGCTGTAATTAAATTCCTTACAAAAAGTGACAAATCACCGCAGTGTATTTTTGAGGAAATGGCTATTATTTACGGTGATTCTGGGCCTTCTTATGCCACAGTCAAAAAGTGGAGTCGCTTATTTAAACTCGGACGGGAATCGATCGAAGACGACCCCCGCTCAGGGCGGCCAATATCGGTAGTGACCGAAGAAAACGTAGCAAAAGTCAAAAAGCTGGTATTAGAAGATAGAAGAATTAAGGTTTGGCAAATAGCTGAGGTCTTAGGTATTAGTAAAGAAAGAGTCGGAGAAATTTTACATGAACATTTGTACATGAGTAAAGTCAGTGCTCGTTGGGTACCGAAAATGCTAACGGCCTTCGATAAAGTACGTCGTGTGGAAACTTCTCGGGCGTTTTTAGAATTGTGCGAAGATGATTTAGATGAAGTTTGTTCCCGAATAGTAACTGTTGATGAAACATGGATCAGACAGTATGATCCGGAGTGTAAGTCTGAGTCGATGCAGTGGATTGAAAAGGGTGAAAGGCCGCCGAAGAAATTTAAAGTGCAAAAGTCGGCCTCTAAGTTAATGGCTACGGTATTTTGGGATTGTGATGGCATTCTTTTAATCGATTATTTAGAAAAAGGCTCTACGATAAACGGAACTTATTATGCAAATCTAATAAGACAGGTGCGACAAGCCATAGTTGAGAAAAGGCGGGGTAAACTAAGGAAAGGCATTTTGTTTTTGCAAGACAACGCACCCGTTCACACCGCTAATGTTGCGAGGCGTGCTCTGAAGGAAGTTGGTTTTGACGAAATTAACCACCCACCCTACAGCCCAGATCTAGCCCCAAGCGATTATTTTCTATTCAATAATTTGAAGAAAGAGTTGAGGGGAAAGCGATTTAGAAGTGACGAAGAGATGAAGGCGGCTGTACAGGAGCATTTTGAAGGGCAAAATGAAGATTATTTTTTTAATGGCCTAAAAGCACTGTATAAAAAATGTAAAAAATGCATTGATTTAGGAGGAGACTATATTGAAAAATAAACACGAGTTCATTTGTGTAAATTGTTTTTTTCTATCTTAGGCTTAGAACTTTTCAGACGCCCCTCGTATATGAAACTGTGTTTTGAATCGTAACACTTACCGTGCCTGTGTTGTGGATAAGTAATTAAGTGCGGAAATGGGGAACAAAAGTGAACGAAAGCGACGTAGGCTATCAGTAAAGGCATTTCGAAAACGCCAATCGCTTCGTGCCGTTCTTGCGAAAACACAAAAAGCTCGTGAGGGACTAGTAACAACAACGGGCACTTGGTATGTACACAAGCTATGTAACATTTCGAACATTAACTCATCTTTATTTTCCTTATCTTAATGTGGGTGTAATTTAAAATCGTATTGTACTATTTCAGTGAACCTTCTATGCGCAATGTTGTGGACAATACCTTTGAACAACGCCTCGTAATTGCAGAAATAGCCAACCTGTAAGTATGTTAGGTTGAAAAAAAAAATGCATAGTCTTATTATCTTATCATGGAGCGAAACTATGGTGCCAAATGACGTCCAGCTACATACAGTGTTTTTAGATTATATATACCTAATCAAATGACAACTTATTGCCATATTTGAGCATAGTTATGCAGAAAACTACCAGTGTAGATTTTTTCTCTAGAAATCTATTATTTAAATTTCAGACCAACATCTAGTGCCAATACAAATACTGACGTGCAGGAAGGTGTAGTTACTGCTACTGCATCTTGCAGTTTCCAAAATGAAACTGATGACTGTTTTTTGATTGAACTTGAGCGGTAATTATAACTTTTTCAATGGTGTATTGTATTTTACTTTGCTTGTTTTATTTTATTTTATTCATATTTGGCTATGTAATTAATCTATTATTTCAATTTCAGACCAACATCTAGTGCCAATATAAATACCGACATGCAGGAAGGTGTAGCTACTGCTACTGCATCATGCAGTTTCCAAAATGAAACTGATGATTGTTTTTCAATTGAACCTGAGCAGTACGTAAAACTAATTATTTTTACATACAGGGTGCTCGGGAAGAATCCAAACCATTTTACCAGCGTATTCCTGAGGTTGTAAGGAGTAAAAAATGTATATGTTGTTAAAATCTTTTGGGTTCCTCCTGAGTATCCTGTATATTTACCATCATTAATTCAGAGCAAAGCTCTTGTCTTTGTGTTTCTCACTAGTGCACTTTCTGTAATACTGAATACAAGTTGTTTTGTTCCCGCCCTGGACTACGGGTAACAGGGGGCCCATCAACCTGTGTAACCAGCAAAACGTAAATTCCCGGGCGAGTACAAAAACGGGTCGCGATTACGCGCCTCTTAAACTTAATTCTAACTTATATCTAAAGCACTAACCTTCCCAATGGAGCCGATCTAGCCCAATTCCAGCAAAGGTGAGTAAGTGTAGGGTGTGTTATGGTGTGTGTGAATGTGTTTGCTGGGCGCCGAAGAATCCTCGCGGCTACCGTATCGCCAGCTCCGTCAAAACCACAATTTTCACGTCCAATATTATCGAGGGGCCTTATGCCGAACAAATCACTCGAGTTCAACAAATATACGCAAAATAAGCGGACACACATGTGTCTTTCCAAAACGCTTCAAATTCCAAATCTCTCAAAATCACATGTGCACAACTGCAAGTTAAAATTCAAGTGACAGAACGACCTCTAAGATCTTAGTGTCAAAAGTGACAGCTCGGGTGCGTTCAGTTTTATGCAAAGTAATGTCGGTTGGGACCGAACAATCACCCGCCTCGGAACAGCTCTAAGCTGGTCCGCTATACAAGAGGAAGGCGCGATAGCGTTGCTACCGCTCGCTTGAGAACCGAATCCCCCACCATGACCTCAGCAAACCGAGGGGTCCCGTCCTTGCCGGGATACAAGTTAACAATTCGCCCCCGGCGCCAACGCAGTGGCGGTAGGTTGGAATCCTTAACCAACACGAGGTCTCCAACACTGGGGGGATTGGTTTTGTCAGTCCACTTGAGGCGCTGCTGCAAAACATGCAAATACTCTAATGACCATCTGGTCCAAAAATTCTGAGCCATTTGTTGCAGCATTTGATAGCGCGACAAACGATTGGAAGTTATTTCCCTGAGGGGGTGCTCCGGCAGGGCTACAAGTGGCTGACCAATCAAGAAATGGCCTGGAGTCAACGTTTCCAGGTCATTTGGATCAGAGCTGAGCGGGCACAACGGACGGGAATTGAGGACTGCCTCAATTCTACAAAACAACGTCGCCAGCTCTTCAAAAGTCAAAATAGTTTGACCTATGACTCTATACATATGAGTCTTAGCTTGCTTTACAAGAGCTTCAAAAATACCTCCCCAATGGGGGCATCCCGGAGGGTCAAACGTCCAGGTGACACCCCGACGGGAGAGGTTTGTACCAATGTCAATTCTATTTTCAAACAAAAATTTCACAACATCTTGTAAATAACGGTCGGCACCTTTATAATTGGTTCCGCAATCTGACCGGATCAGAGACGGGAGTCCCCTACGGGCTACAAACCTATCTAGGGCCGCAATAAAGGCCTCCGTCGAAAGATCAGCAACTAATTCAAGATGAGCGGCTTTGGTGGACAGACAGACGAAAACGCACAAATACGCTTTTACACTCTTCGCATTTCGGAGTCGCGACGTTTTAACCAAGAAAGGGCCGGCAAAATCCGTCCCTACCCTCTCAAATGGCCTAGCCGGGGTGACCCTGTCAGGTGGCAAATCACCCATCTGAGGCTGCATCGTGGCTGCCTTGAGCCTATAGCAAGGCAAGCACCGGAACACGATGCTCCGTACAACGCGTCTGCTGTTCAGTATCCAAAATTCTCGCTGCAGAATGCCCAGGAGCGCATTGCAGCTAGCATGAGAATTCTTAAGGTGGCGATCATTCACCAACAATTCCACCAAGTGCCCTTTCTTAGGCAACAGTATGGTGTGGCGCGCCGAATAAGGCAAGTTAGCATTGCGAAGCCGTCCTCCAACCCGGAGTATTCCAGACTCGTCAATGAACGGGTTGAGACGCGCTATCGCTCGTCTAAGTTTGGGGCGACCCTTCCGCAGGGTTTCCAATACGTCCCCCAAGTGTTCCTCCTGCACAACCCGAATCCAGTGATGTAGGGCTGCTTTCCGCTCTTCAAAAGCGAGAACACTGGTGTGTAGCCGATTGTCAGGGTGGCGACAATTGTGAATAAATCGCCTGACCCAGGCGGTCACTCCAACCAGCTTGTCGAGAGAACTATATCGCGCTAGCAACCAAGCAGGGTCCGTCCCTGGAGCGGTCTCGACAAGGTGGATCTTCAATCCCGACGATGGGGTTCCAATGACACAACTGGCAGGCCGCCAGCGTGACTCCATCTCCAATAGCCATTCTGGCTTCCACCACAGTGGGTGGGCAACAAGCTCCATGGCGTTGCAACCCCTAGACGCCACGTCCGATGGGTTCAATTCACCTGGCACGTGTCTCCAAACCAAAGCAGTCTCAGAGTTCTGTATCTGCGAGACACGGTTGGCCACAAAAACCTCCAATGTGTGGACCGACGACTTCAGCCAACACAAGACAATTTGGCTGTCAGTCCATGCATAGGCACTCTCCTCAAGGTTCACGGTGTCCTTCAAGGTCGAGGCTACATGATTCAACAATCGCACAAGAAGAGCTGCACCCGACAATTCCAGCTTCGGGATCGTCAAACGAGTCCGAAGCGGGGCCACCTTGCTCTTTCCCATTACCAAGTGCACGTCGACCGCTCCGGCGGAGCTGACCGTTCGCAAATACACGGCAGCCGCATATCCTCGCTCAGAGGCGTCGCAAAACCCATGAAGTGTTGCTCTGTATTTCCCTGCGGGAAGCAACTTACGCGGCAGTTCGACCTGGTTTATCTCCGGGAGCGTAGAAAAGTAGGTTTCCCAATCGCTCAGCAAATCTCCGGAAAGCGCATCATCCCAACCCATCGGGGCTGCCCACAGGCGCTGCATAAACGCTTTGGCCTTGAAGATGACGGGCGAGATCCATCCATTTGGATCGTAAGTCCTGGCCACCGTAGACAGAACAAGCCGCTTTGTCCAGACCTTCGGGGTATCCAATTCCACCCGATAGGTAAACACATCTTGGACTGGTCGATACTGAACGCCAAGAACCGACAACATGTGCGGATTATCAACATTCTCGAAGAGGTGTGGATCCTGCTGGTGGTCATCTGGGAGTCCGGCCAAAACCTCTGGTGAGTTGGACAACCATTTCCGCAACTCATAGCCACCAGTCCGCAAGAGTGCAATCAATTCATCGCGGATGACCAATGCTTCTTCGACGCTATTGGCCCCGGTGCACACGTCGTCCACAAACAAGTCCTTCTCCAAAATGGCGGACGCTCGAGGGAACCTCAGTCTCTCTCTGTTCGCCAATTCCAACAATGTACGAATAGAAATGTACGGGCTACTCTTCAGACCGTACGTAACCGTATTCAGTTCATAGACCAACATCGGTTCATCTGGGCTCTCACGCCACAAGATCAGCTGATACCGACGGTCATCAGGGTGGATGACGATCTGCCGAAACATCATCCGGATGTCGGTCACAAACACAACCTGATGCTTCCTGAAATTAGTGAGAATATCGGTTATGTCCTTGTGCAGCTTAGGACCTGCATGCAAACATTGGTTCAAGGACACTCCAGTCGAGGTGGCGGCAGAGCCATCAAATACCACTCGAATCTTGGACACCGGTGACTTCAATACCGCATGGTGGGGAAGAAAATAATGCTCCACCGTACTCCAATCCATGCGTGACACCGTCATGTGTCCCAACTGCTCGTACTCCCTCATGAAGTCCACATACTTCTGCCGGAAGAGCGCATCCCTCTTCATACGGCGCTCCATCGAAACCAGCCGCTTCTCAGCCAACGCGCGAGAGGCACCAAGGGGTGGTCGATGAGTAAGTAGGGGGAGTCGAGTTATGAACCGACCAGAGCGGAGGCGGCCAGTGTTGTTCTGGTAAAACAATTCGCACTCCTCTTGCTCAGGACTCATCCGCGGCGCGGTAGGCGGTTCTTCAATTTCCCAGAAGCGTTGCACCGCGTCTGAGAGAGCAGTTCCAACCAAACAGCTCTCCTCGGCAGGAGGCGTGGAAACTGCTAATACTGGACCCATTACAGCATATCCGAACTTGGTGTCCCATGCCACAAGTCCACCAGGCTGTAGTATCCGTTTGCCGGTCAGCAATATGCCCCCTAGGACGTCTGCACCCAGCAGCACGTCAACCGGACCAGGGGTGTCAAAGCCAGCATCCGCCAAATTCAAACCAACTGTCAAGTTCCGGATCTCTGGTGGCAGCTTGACCGGGGGGTGCCCCCCCACCACCTCCTCCAAAACCAATGCGGGAGCTGTAATCCTCGCATGGGAGGTGGGACTCGGGCCAAAGGTGAACGTGACCTGTCCTACCAGGTTTGACACTGATGTGTTGCCGACCCCCCGGACACCGTCCGGGTGAGGTCTCAAGACCAAGCCCATCCGTTGCATCAACCGTTTGGATACAATACAGCCCTGTGCGCCCGTATCCAGTAGGGCGCGCACACGAACTGATCCTCCGCCAGGACCCCACACACAAACCGAGGCCGTGGGCAACAACACGGTCTCGAGGGGTGTGGCGGTGGTCGATGCATGGGCGGCGTACCCCTAGCAGGGATACCGCGTGGCGTCCTGCTCCGCGTGGGAGGGCCGCTCGAACCGGTCGAGCGGATCCCAGTCAGGCTGGTACGCGCGTCGCGCTGGTTGCGCCATCTGCGGCGCCCGGTACCCTCGTCTCCGGCCTGCGAACGCGGGAGGTCGCGATTCCAGGCGCGGTCGCTCGGCCAGCGGCGGCGACATCCGTGGCGCCGACCGAGGAGGGGGTGGGCGCGGCCACCCGCCCGTGGGAGCCCGCCGTGAGGGCGCGGGTGAGCGCGCGACCGCAGCATAATTCTGTGAATGCGGGGGGGTCGAATTCTCCCCGCCTTCCCCATCTTCCAAATACCCCTGGTCGGCCGGGTGCCGACTCCGGACAGGGGTGCTGCGTGAACCCTGGGCAGCGGGAGGCTTGGAGGTCCCGTTGCGGTTCATGCACAAAATGTGGTGGTGCTTCCCACCACATGACCGGCACTCCTGGGGTTGGGCACAGTCCCGAACAAAATGTGGGTCCAAACACACGAAACACCACTTCCTTTGCTTTGCGATGTTCCGGCGACCCTCGACCCTCTGGGCAAGAAACGTCGAACAGACAGGCACCCGATGGCCTGGTTTCTTGCAGTACAAGCAGGGGTCAGGTTCCACCGTGCCAACATTGTATTGACTGGGCCTCGCTGGTCGAGGTATCAATTTTCCCCAGTTTCCCCTTTGAGCGACAATTCCCATCTGGCCCCCTGAGGGCACAGCTGGTCTCGAGGTTGAAGGTAAACTCGAAGTATCAGCACGGCGACACTCCGTTTCCAAAAATGCCACTATGTCACTAAAGGCCGGTAAGTGCTGGGCGGTGTCTCCTCCATACTGGTTCTCAAATCTCGCCCGGACATCAGCAGGTAGCCGGTTCAACAAAAAACTCAGTAACATATAGGACCATTGGTCCACAGGCAAGCCAAGTTTCCCCAAAGCTTTGGTCGCTGTCAAAACAGGATTCAGCATTTTTATTCTGATGTCTGATACCTGGGCGATCCGGGGAATATTCCAAATTTTTGCCATCATGGCATCCGCAAGCCTTCGCACATTCTCGTATCTGTTTCTTAACAGTGTGCGCGCGGTTTCATAATTTTCATCGGTGACCGACAAGTGTGCTACCAGGTCACGTGGTTCACCTTTCAAAGCTGTCATCAGCTGCGCCAATTTCAAAGAGTCCGTTAGGTCCTTTCGGGCGTGTACCAAACTATCGAACAGGTCAATAAAACTGGTCCATTGGTCCAGGTTTCCGTCAAACGGTGGGATGCTTATCGCAGGAAGTCGTGCTGCCAATTCTGGAGTGGGTCTAATTGCAGAATTTCCCTCATTCCGGACCCCGGTGGTCCGAATTCTCAATATCTCCTTTGCACGCTGAACGATTTTATCTGCCAGCTCAATGCATTGGTCATAATCTCGTTCCACTTCAGCTGCCTCGCGTAGAACATGCTGTGCCATCTCGGGCCCAGAGCCTTCAATTTTACCGAGATAGCTTTCAAAGCTATGTCGCGCCCTATCAACGCGGTCCCTAATCTGTTCGAACCTGTCTAACAATGCGTCAGTTCGGTCTTCTCTGTCCACCAGAGCAGCCCCAGAAGTAAACCAACGTAACTCCGCGCGAATTGCTGTCTTAAATACCGCTGCCATATTGAATTCAAACAAAACACAAAGTGAAATTCTCAAACAAATCAATAAATTAATTAATTAAAATTAATTATGTAGAATTTCTTACCCAATAACAATATTAATTCAATATAGTCACACTGGCGGTTTACCAATTATAAAAATGCCAACAAATTATAACATTTAATATCAAAGTCCAAAGGTCAATTTCTAAAGTGCTCCTAATAATATTTCCAAATAATTCAATGTTTCAACTTGACATGCAATATCAACAAAATATGATACTTGTTTTAACTCCAAAAACACTATAAAACTATAATGAGTTGAGTTTATTCTAATAATTTACTTTCTTATAATCATACAAAGAAAATGTCTACCAACCCCCAAATTTATAACAAGTTGAAACTTTCCTAAATTTGAGCACTAAACTAGTATTATCTACATAAAACAACTCTCGTGTTGTTGATAATAAGCAAATTGACCTTATTCAAATCAAAAACATGTAAATTTAACCACTTTTTGTCAAAACTTTAACCTCAAAACATGTGAATTCTAACCAAAAAAATTTACCCAAATTTTATCAAAAGTGGATCAAATCAAAACAACCACGCTCTATGCTACCAAAAATGTTTTGTTCCCGCCCTGGACTACGGGTAACAGGGGGCCCATCAACCTGTGTAACCAGCAAAACGTAAATTCCCGGGCGAGTACAAAAACGGGTCGCGATTACGCGCCTCTTAAACTTAATTCTAACTTATATCTAAAGCACTAACCTTCCCAATGGAGCCGATCTAGCCCAATTCCAGCAAAGGTGAGTAAGTGTAGGGTGTGTTATGGTGTGTGTGAATGTGTTTGCTGGGCGCCGAAGAATCCTCGCGGCTACCGTATCGCCAGCTCCGTCAAAACCACAATTTTCACGTCCAATATTATCGAGGGGCCTTATGCCGAACAAATCACTCGAGTTCAACAAATATACGCAAAATAAGCGGACACACATGTGTCTTTCCAAAACGCTTCAAATTCCAAATCTCTCAAAATCACATGTGCACAACTGCAAGTTAAAATTCAAGTGACAGAACGACCTCTAAGATCTTAGTGTCAAAAGTGACAGCTCGGGTGCGTTCAGTTTTATGCAAAGTAATGTCGGTTGGGACCGAACACAAGTTCTTTCACCCCTTGGTACAACATTACTTCTATGTAACTTCCTTGACGTCTTCCCCTTTATCAATATCAGATTATTGACCTAACTTTTTTTTCAGTGATGAAGAAAATATAATCAATATAGGACGAAGAATTATAAATGTCTCACAGTTTTTCAGTGAGCTTAAAGATGTCGCAAGTCATGGCCCTTTTAATTGCAGTCTAGATTCAATGGAAATAATATCAGAAAAGCGCACAGGGCTCTCGTCTCAATTCAAATTGAAGTGTAAAATGTGCAATAAGAAGTTTTTTATTAACAATGACAATCCTGTTCAAGAATTGGATGTGAATACCAGTGCAGTGGCAGGTACAATTGCTATTGGATGTGGATATAGTCAATTGACAGAATTGTCTGCTGCAATAGGACTTGCGCCTATGTCGAAAAACATATTTTCTTCCAAAATGGAAATTATTCACAAAAAATGGGAAAGTGAATTACTTAAGTCAATGGCCGAAGCAGCGGAGGAAGAACGAAAACTGGCTATTGAAGATGGTCAAGTCAATTCCAGTGGAATACCTATAATAGACGTAATTGCTGATGGTTGCTACGGGAAAAGGTCTTATAAGAAAAATTATTCTTCTTTGTCGGGAGCAGCCGCAATTATTGGCAAGAGAACTAATAAAATGTTATATCTGTCAATAAAAAATAAGTACTGTTGCATTTGTGCTCTAGCACAGAGCAAAAACGTGGAAGCCAAAGAACATGTTTGCTACAAAAATTACACAGGTACATATTATTACCTTCTTTTCAACAAATTCAAAAAGGAGGAGGTTCTCTATTCAGTTGTATTTCTTTTTAATGTCTGCTACCTCAGAACTCCTTCATTTATGAAACGATTTGTAAAATTATTTCTTTGTTTGAGAGTAGGGCTGCCATCTCAAAATCTTATTTTTTCCCCGGACGGGTCCGAAAATAAAATTATTAAAAAAACAATCTGTTTATTTTTCATTCGCATAAAAAAAGACCGGTTTTCCCTCAAAATCATACATTTTTCATAAATCTTAAAAACTTCATCCTATAGATTTGGTTAGTTAGCAAAATATTTTATGGTTTAAGAGAAAAATGCTTTCAGTGAAATGAAACATATATGAAACATTTGTCAACAAAACAAAAGTAGTTTTTTTTCGACTTCAAAAGAAGGAGTCTTCCGTTTGACCCTTATATTTGTCCGTATGTAAAATGGTTGACATATTATTATAAAACTTGTTCATGTGATTTAATTTACACTTTTTTTTTAGGTGCATCTACTGGAATGGAGTCCGATATATTAGTCGAAGGTTTTAAAAAAAGCATAGAGATGTACAATATGATATATGGGAGACTGATATCCGATGGAGATGCTAATACATACTCCAAAATACTCCAAGCAAGACCTTACGATAGTTTTACTGTAGAAAAGGTGGAATGTCGTAACCACTTGCTCAGGAATATGTGCAACAAGATGTGTGCTTTGGCTACGGATACGAAGTATTTATTAAAATATAGAAAATACATAACGAAGAAGAGAGTGTTATCAATGAGAAAGGTGGTAAAAGAAGCCATAAAAACATATAAAAGTTCCGGTAATGTGACAAGTTTGCATCAGGATATAGTCAACGCGCCAGACCATGCTTTCGGACGCCACAGCAAATGTAAAGAATATTTTTGCTCCAAAAGTGATGACGATGCAGAAATTGAACAAGAAATGTTCTGCAATAGTTTATGGCAGAAAATAAAACTTATAATAACCCAGCTTGCAGCCCACGCAAGGAGTTTAATTGTTGATGTCGACAGCAATTCCGTAGAACGCTATCATAGCGTTGTTGCTAAATTTGTTGGCGGAAAGCGTATAAATTATAGCCAGAGATATCAATACCAGATGCGGTGCAATGCTGCAGCGTTGGCTTTTAACACCCGGAAACCGTTGTCAGTTTTGCATAAGGCTATGATTGGAAAGAATCCACACAACCAATTACAAAAACATGAAGAGAAAATACAGAAAAGCCGTCAACTGACTCAGAAATATTTAAGAAAAAAAAAAAAGATTATTCGAAAAACAAAACACAAAAAATTATGGAGATGACTGCTCTAAACCAGATATGAGAGATGACATGATGGCAAAATCAAAAACAGCGTTTTTGCAAAGTTTGCAAAAAGACAGTGCGGAAAGGGCAAAAATCACAGAAGCGACAATATTGCAAAGTGGGAGCAGCGAATGGCTCGAGTTAAGACGTAACATTTTAACAGCGTCAAATTTTGGCCGCGTCATCCAAAGGCGCATGGATATAAGTTGCCACAATCTGGTCAAAGATATACTGTATAAAAAATCAATTGACCACGTCACGTCAGTTAAACACGGGCGAGATGGCGAGAAACTTGCCCTTGACCAGTTGGCTCTAGAGCAAGGAGTGACAATCAATGACTGTGGATTATATATTGACCCTGAGGTCCCATATCTGGGTGCAACACCAGACGGCATAATCGACGACGACACTATCGTCGAAGTGAAATGCCCTACATCGACGTATGACATGGGTGTTGAAGAAGCAATAGATAACAAAAAGCTAACATTCTATAAAAAGGACAAAAACGGTATTATAACAATAAATAAATGCCACAAGTGGTACTACCAAATCCAGGGCCAGCTCCATGTAACAAGGAGACACAAATGTATGTTCGGAATTTGGTCAGGAAGTAAATTTCCAATGAAAATAGAAACAATTTACAAAGATGATCAGTTCTGGTCAACTAAGATGGAAAAAAAATTAAAAGACTTTTATTTAGACTGCATACTTCCGGAATTAGTCGATCCAAGATTCACCAGAAAAATGAGAATAAGAGATCCAAAATATGTGGAGGAAGCAATCCAACGAAAAAAGGAAGCGATGCAACAAAAAAAGGAAGCGATCCAACGAAAAAAGGAAGCAAAAGAAAAAAAAAGTGAAGAGAGTCAGCCAACATTAAAAAGAAAACGAAAATTAGATCAACCTAACACAGGCACGTCGAATCCTACAATGGCTAATAAAAAAAAGAGGTCATAGGATCATAGGGCCATTTTTTTTTGGTAAATATTAGGTAACTGGTTCAAAATATGTGGCGTTCGGCTAGGAATTCCAAATTCAAATTTATTTCAAATTTAAGACCATGCATTTCTGTGTTCGAATTACGAAATTTATTTGTTTTTGCGTCATTTGTTTTTCTTTCACATCGTGCTGTTCACAATATGGAGAAACTTAAAATATCGCTATATTTACGAATATGAGTTTCACCTCAGCACCAGCCAGTGCTGCAGAAACGGCTCGTAGGATTAACAATGCGTATGGGGAAGCTACTGCAAAAGAAAATACGGTACGTTATTGGTTCCAACGTTTCCGTTCTGGAAATTTTGACCTACAGAACAAGCCCCGTGGACGGCCGGAGACACAAGTTGATAACAAAGAATTAAAAGCAATTGTGGAAGCAGATCCATCGCAAACCACGTCAGAGTTAGCCATTAAACCATTTTGATTCACTTGAAACAACTTGGAAAAGTGAAAAAACTTGAAAAATTGGTACCGCATGAATGGTCAATCGATCTAGCCCACTACTGCTTCAGGACAACGCTCGACCACATACGGCACGTTTGACGGCCGCAAAACTAAGGAAGCTGCGACTGGAATGTCTTCGACACCCACCATACTCCCCGGACCTTGCTCCAACTGATTACCATTTTTTCGGAATTTGGACAACTTCATGCAAGGAAAAAAATTCAATTCTCACGAGGCTGTCCAAACGGCCTTCAAAGATTTTATTGAATCTCACTCACACACTTTTTTTAGTAAAGGAATCAATGAACTACCTTCGAGATGGCAAAAGTGCATAGATAGCCATGGTACTTTGACTAAATAAAAAAATAGTTTCATAAAAAAAAATGTTTTCATTTCTGCCATATGAAACGCCAATTTCATATGTAAGGACCTAATAACATGACAATAACTAATAATAAAATTATGCTTGTGTTTTATTTATACACAATTATGTTTTATTTATACACAATTAAGTTTAAAGCTTGACTTTCGTAGGTCGCGGCCGATACGATACATCAGCCGCGCGCGTCTGACACATCGGCCGCTACCTATGGAAGTTCTTTAAGAGGGCGCCGAGCGTTTGCGACTGAACCATAGAGCGCGGGGAATGCGTATTTAAATCGGCGTGCGGCCGCCATAGTAAAAATGTATGGAGAATCAAAAGCACTTTTTGATAAATCTGGACCTTTAATACCAAACAATAATTGAAATATTTGATGCGGCCAAATTGTAATAAAAACATTCATCTTTTTTTTGAACTGAAAATCAGAACAGATTTCCATTGTTAAAGTATAAAAAAACACTTAACGCCTGCTTACGATTTTACAATTTTCGTCCAACTTTACTTAGTTCTCTAGGGTAAAATATTAATAATCTTATAATTTTTCCAAGGAGAAGTTGTTAACACATTCTTCGTTATGCTAAATATATAGTTTAGAAATGGATTTAACAGTTAGTGTTGACGTTATCTACTTAACGGCAACTGCCTATTTTTTCACGTTTCGCTCGGTGCAGTCTTAAGAATAGAGAAATCGAATATGAATTTGATTCCACATTACTACAAAAAGTAATAAAATAAGTGTAAATCGAACAAGCTTCGATAACGGCTAATTCCTTTGTATAGCCGCCATCAGATATATCGCAGCAAATAAGGCGTTCATAAATATCTGAACACCACTCTTGGTAACATTTTTGTGAACGCATTGTTTGCTGCGATATATCTGATAGCGACTGTAAAATATACTAATACGAACTCTACTAAGATTGGGCTTCGATCTGAAATTTGCTGCAAAATATAACTATTACATTGATATCAGGTATATACAGGGTGCCCGTGAGCATTGCGAAAGATTTTACCCAGGCATTCCTGAAGTCCTAAGGAGTATGAAATCTTATTTGAACCTAGGCCAATTTATATTGTTTGTTTCTCATTTCTCCATACAATAAATACTTGATAAAAATAATAGTAAGGCGGCGCTCCTGAACACGGCGCGCATCGTCAGGAGGTTCCTCTCTACAGCCCTAACCACCGGTAGCCTGGGCCCTGCCCCGCTGCCGGCGGCACCCTAGGTTAGGTTTTTTATAATGTATTTATATTTTGTAATTACTTTATTGTAATTAACTCTTTATATACATTTATTGTAAAAAACCTAGCCAAAGATGAAAGATAAATAAAGGAGATAATAATAATAGTACATTTTTATTGCAGACAAAAAACCCATATCACACAATAATAAAATAAAAACAGTAAAAAAATAAGTAAAACATAGCCACCGTTGCAATAGCACACACTTAATAAATTAATAAATTTAAATTGAAATACAATTAGGTAAAATTTCAGTTAGGTACCTACCTTCGGTTCCCATCCCGATGCAGAGACAGCCTGAACCTGGAAATTGGGCTATTGGTCGTCACTGATTGCGGCAAGTATCGAGTTCTCAAAATGAGGCCACTCGGAATCTGATGACGGCAAAGAAATCAGGCACACGAGTTTCGGTGAACATGCTCGGTAACCTCATCAGGATTCTGAAGGCGTCGTTATATCGAACCCTTAGGGTGTTAATTGTTTTCCTGGTGAAGTTTGTCCAGAAGTGGCTGGTGTAAAAGCTTTCTGGCAGTATGCTCTGAAGAGAGAGAGATCGACCTTGACCTCTTCGGAGCATCCTCAAAACTTACGCGCGAGCATCTTGCACCTTACTGAGAAGGCTATTCTTTCGTTATCTTTGTCGTCTTTCATATACTCCGTAAGGATATTGACCCTTTCCTGCCTTAAATAAATATGCCCAGCAATCTGTGGTTAAAATATGTTTGCACCCTGTATAACCCGACTCCTCGTATCGTAGCTATTATGTTTCAGCCTGCTTCGATATACATAGATTTCATCAACATGGTACGATTGAAGTTATTTCATTCTATCGAGTAATTTTCAAAGTATATTGTAAATAGACAGTTGCTGTAAATAGACACAATGAAAGCCAACGAAAAATTCGTTGGCAATCAATGCCGAGCCGTCACAGCGACATCTAGACCGTCAAGTGTGCAACAGGTCAATGAATGATTAAGCGTATTCGCTCATCAACTAAACTTGGTCCCGCCTAGTGGCGCGCGGGAGGATCTCAATCGAGCAATGTCATTCAGCCATCCCTTCGCCTTAAACAAAAACTCACTAATACTTCTGTCACTGCTCTTCAGAACCTTGTATCTAGTGAGTACATAAACACTGAGATACGAGCTTTGTTTTAAGTAGGTATTTGTTACTTAGTGAGTTTATACTGTTTAATGTACCATACTGTACCAGTGTACCTTATAAAAGCAATAAATAAACTGATAAAATGGTTGTCAACAGACGATTTATAGTTATAGTTTACTAGCTTTTGCCCGCGACTACGTACACGTGGAACTTGATAAAAGGGATTATTAAAAGCGCCTCAGCAAATGTAAGAGCAATTGTGCTTTTGGTCTAATAATTACATTTCCTACAGGGTCACCGCACCCCAACAGAAAAGTTCACTCACTTTTCAATCTTTTTAGGTATATTTTCCAGGATGAAACTATCCTATGTCCTTCCTCGTATCTTAAACTATCTCTATGCCAAATTTCATCAAAATCGATTCAGCAGTTTAAGCGTGAAGCGGTAACAGACAGACAGACACAGTTTCGCATTTATAATATTAGTATGGATTTTTAAGTTTAATTTTAATTTTTTACTTTAAGGTTTGTTTAAAGGTCTAGTTGTATATTTTTCTCTCTATATTGTTATATTTATTTCAATAAATGATTGAACAGATAAAAAAGTAACAAATAGGTACTATAAAACAGAATAATTTTTAGAATTACTTGCAATAATGCTTTTCTTTTTCAACAGCTTTCTCCTCATCCACGTCACCTTCTCCATCGCTCTCCTGCATCTTCAGTCTCTTTCTATGCGAGATCTGAGATCGTCCATGTATGTTCGCATCATAGAGACAGAGACAACTAATACACAAAACAACAATTCAAAAAAAACAACTCACGTAATCCTTTTCTTTCTCGACCACCTTCTTCTCGTCGACGTCATCTTCTCCATCGCTCTCCTGCATCTTCCGTCTCTTTCTATGCGAGATCTGAACCTCAGATGTGACGAGATCGTCCATGTATGTTCGCATCACAAAGACAGAGACAACAATTAAAAAAAACGACTCACGTAATCCTTTTCTTTCTCGACCACCTTCTTCTCGTCGACGTCATCTTCTCCATCGCTCTCCTTCATCTTCCGTCTCTTTCTATGCGAGATCTGAACTTCAGATTTGACGAGATCGTCCATGTACATATGTTCGCATCACAGAGACAGATACAACTAATACACAAAACAACAATTCAAAAAAACAACTCACGTAATCCTTTTCTTTCTCGACCACCTTCTTCTCGTCGACGTCATCTTCTCCGTCGCTCTCCTGCATCTTCCGTCTCTTTCTATGCGAGATCTGGACCTCAGATGTGACGAGATCGTCCATGTCGATATTGGCTTCCCAGAGACAGACTTGGCCGTTGCGACTCACTGTTATTAGGTCGAGACTTTTCTTCTCGAAGAAGACACCTACAATCTGAAATTAAGAAGATATTGTGTTAATTTAATTTCATACGTTTTTTTAGGGTTCCGTACCCAAAGGGTAAAAACGGGACCCTATTACTGAGACTTCGCTGTCCGTCCGTCCGTCCATCCGTCCGTCTGTCACCAGGCTGTATCTCAAGAACGGTGATAGCTAGACAGTTGAAATTTTCACAGATGATGTATTTCTATTGCCGCTATAACAACAAATACTAAAAATTAAATAAAATAAATATTTAAGAGGCCTTATTCCTTTTGAAATTTATTTTTTTCATATTATGACAAATACATTGATAATTTCAACCAAATTTTTGAAGTGAATAATACTTTTCCCCGAGTTCTAGGAAGTAACATAGCTTTTTCATGCTTTTTTGCGTGCAGTCGAAAATAAGTTGAAAAAACTAATTTTCAGCGTGAATTTTGTCAATTTCGAGTAGTTTTCGAAACAAAAATTATCAATGAAATATTCAAACTGTAGGTTTCAAATATATACCAATAAATCCCAATAGCCCTGTTCTAGGTAGTAACACCAATAAAATGTAAAGAAACATGTTTGATCATATAGAAAAATGTCTAAAACGATCACCATTTTAAAAGGAATAAGGCGTCTTAAGGGGAGCTCCCATGCAACAAACTTGTTATAGATTATGGTACGGAACCCTTCATGCGCGAGTCGGACTCGCACTTGCCCAATTTTTTATAAATTACGTTTAGTACAGCTTTTTTGGTAATATAGTTTCTACACTATGAAGCATGGTTTGCTTTTCTTTCCAACAAGCGCAACCTGAGATACCAGCGGGCAGCTATTCCCCCTTCATCGATAGGCGCAACATTTATTTGTCAATTATGCGGCCGCGGTTGTCGCTCTCGTATCGGGATATCCAGCCATCTTCGTAAATGCCGCAGTTTATTACACGCTGCTTAACTCATCTGTTATAGATGTAAAAGGTGATGATACTTTCTAGTAATATTGGTTGCAAGTTTCACAATACGCCGCTAATTTTTTCTCATAGTCGTTCTCCTCGTATTGTAATATTTGTGACCTATAACCGCCTGTTATCAATAAATAATGTAATTTCATTTCATTTCATTTCTCGTGCATTCGTGTAGTGATGATGAGTAATTTACTGCAGCTTTTATTTGATGTGTCCGTCTCATAAACGATCTTTCTCGTGGCCTAAAATGATGACCACGACCACTCTGTGAAGAGAGTGGAGCCGACGAAAAGAGCTTTGTTGTATTCAAACATTTTTTTTTTAATATAACGGCACAACATAGTGGCTCCACTTCGCCTGATGGTAAGCAAAAAGGGGACCCAAGTCGCAATGGCAACTGACGAGAAACCAACGGTGCCAAGTCAATTGACACTGCCATGCTGGCCCGAGAGATGCTTCTTCACGCTTCGTTTGAAGGGTCCCAAGTTATAAGAAGGAGGAAACACATGAGCCGGCAAGGAGTTCCATACTTTAATAGTTCGGCAGATGAAGGAATTGCCAAACTTCTTGGTACGGGTGGGAATATTCTCCACGGTGAGGCAATGACATCGCAAGCTGGCACATAATATTTGTGCCTTGTAATTGCTATGTAACTAGATAAATACTATCCAATTAATTTTATATAACACATGGTGAGATAAACTATGTCTTCCACGAATAGATCTTTCAAGTAAGCAATTCGAATGAAATTACCTGATATTAAATTTTCTATTTCATTGGACTTACCTTGTATGATTTCTATTTGTGAGCGAAAGACAAGTTATGGTGTATAGTGCAACAACTCACTTTCGGTAGCACTATAATTTACAAATATGCATAGGTACAAGCACAGGCGAGTGTATGTCCAGATTGTCCAAATTAGTGGAAGTAAAGTGTCTTTACAGCTCACAGCTAGCAATCGGGAACATGAAGACCAGTCGAGACAGGTGACAATATCATGGCTTGCGACATGCTTCAGTATAAACAGAGAATCACCTGGGACTTTTGAAGCCCTGGTACCGTTAACTGGCACCGACAGACAGCGGTCTAGAGCAGGAAGGCCAATCGAGGCGCATCAAGCACTTCAAGAACAGAGATCTTCAAGAGTCTGGTGTTGCAGGTGTTTTTGACGACGCGTTTGGCTCGGTTGGTAGACACCTGCCTACTGAGTCGGCGGTCCCGGGTTCGAATCCCGGCCGGGGCAAATATTTGTGCAAATATTTGTTCTTGGGTCATGGATGTTATGTATTTATATATTATGTATATCGTCGTCTAAGTACCCATAGTACAAGCTTTGCTTAGTTTGGGACTAGGTCGATTTGTGTAAGATTGCCCCTTAATATTTAAAAAAATATTTAATAATATTTATTATGGGCGACGGTAATCGCTTTCCATCAGGCGATACGTTTGCTCGTTTGCCCCCTTTGACATAAAAAAAAAAAAAGAGAATCACCTGGGATTTATGAACCCCTCGTACTTATAACATAGCTGTATTTGTCTGTACCTTCATTGAGTTATGACGTTAGTTAAACAACTCACTTTCAGTAGCACTATAATTTAAAAATGTCCCCTATATCGCGAGAATCCCTGTGGCGCCGTGTCCGTGGCAGCCGCAATAGCCTTGTAGCCATTATAGCTGATAGGGTATAAGGCCCATTGTTTGAGCATTGGACGAAAGTCCACTTGGGATCCTCTCTAGATTAATGTTAAAAATTAATTAATTATTGTAGTGACATTACTAACATAGAGATAAGTTCTTCTATTATTATTTAATTTTTTACTAACAATTTAATATGGATTGTATTATCTGAAATAAAGAATTATAATTATATCTATCCTATCTTACCTTGTCAGTGTGACCTCCAAGCGAGTACATATTCAGATTGTCCAGATAATCGACAGTGTATATCTTAGTGGACGTGTCTTTAGAGCCCACAGCCAACAGGCGGGAGCAGGAGGACCAGTCGAGGCAGGTGACGTCATCGCGTGCCTTGCGGAAGACTCGCTTTAGCACGAACGACCGGAATTCGCCGGTGAAGTGGCAGGGAGCGGTCATTATGAATACTGGAATGTACATAAATTAGGATCAAACTGGTTTAATATATGAGATGTTGTCAATTAATTGCAAATAAGTGAAACATTAATAGTACATTACGTAACAAGGGTGGTATACGAGGAATTACAAACGAGTGTCTATTAGAAGCCCGAAGCCGAAGGCGAAGGCTTTAATGACACGAGTTTGGAATTCCTTTACCACCAGAGTCACGTACGACTTTTTTCATCACACTTTGGAGGAAATAAAACAAAAAGTAGTAGTCAATACCAAAATTACTTACCGCCCTAGGGCGTAATATACGAGTTACCGCCCTAGGGCGTAATATACGATTCACCACCCGGTTTTCTAGCATGTAAACCCTTAAAGTGTGATAAAATTTACTAACCGCCCTAGGTCGTAATTTACGACTTACCGCCCGCTTTTCTAGCATGTAAACCCTTGTTTACGAGCAAGTGTGATGAAAAAAAATTAACGGTTCAGGCAGGGTTCGAACCTGCGTCTCCAACGGCTTTCCGAGCCAACACGGGCGTCCTACCTATAGGACCACCGAACCTGATGCGAGAGCCATTGAGTTTTTCAACCAGTTGCTTCTACATGGCTTGGGGTGGCATCGTAGCGCCATCTACCGTAAAGATTCAGACTATAATCGGCACCATCGTCTCAAATTATATTGAGAATCGATAGTAACGATGTGCTGCACCCGAATAAAAATAAAATTAATTGCAATCGGTACCTGTATCGGCACAACACGCAGCAAAGTATTTCCCGTCCGGGCTGAACTTCACAGCCACCACTTCTTGCTTGAACTTGTATCTGTGCACCACGTGGCATGTTTGGAGGCTTATCATTTGAGCTTCGCCCTCTGAATTGAAACAAGTTTGCATGAGAGAACACTTACATATATGTACCTATATATATAAATACAAAGGATAAATAAGAAGCCAAAATATTACGCAATCCACTGAAGTGCAAGTGGCGATCGGACCCACGATCTCTGCTTGACCGGAGCAGTGCTCAATGAGCTATTAAGCCGCTACATGGATAGCGTGAATTTGTATTTACGAGGGGTGGCTGAAAAGTAATCTACATAGCCTATAAATAATTAAAAAAAAATACTGGCCGCTATGAATTCGTATTTATTGACTATTAATAATAATAATAGTTGAAGGCGGTACTCCTGGACATGGCGCGCATCGTCAGGAGGTTCCTCTCTCTGCAGCCCTAACCACCGGTAGCCTGGGCCCTTCCCCGCTGCCGGCGGCACCCTAGGTTAGGTTTTTTATAATGTGTTTGTATATTTTGTAATTTCTTTATTGTATTTTACTTTTTATATACATATATCGTAAAAACCTAGCCTAAGATACGAAATAAATAAAGGGAATAATAATAATGCTCTTTATTGTGCACCACCAAATAAAAAGAAGAAAACAAAAGAAATAAAATTGCATTACACTTGGTAACAACAGGCGGTCTTATCGCTAAAAAGCGATCTCTTCCAGACAACCTTAGGGTAGAGCAAACAAAAATAATCAGAAAATGGTATTGCAAAGTTGTTGAAAACGACTGATTAACGCATACACCTTTTTTCAAAATTTAAATCTTTTATTTGTCAGTTGCTCCTCATTTTGTTTTTGGCACTCGAATACTTGCAACATGTCGCTAAAGGAAAATGATTTGCTCAAAATTGAGCAACGTTCAGTGATTAAATTTCTCACTAAAAAAGGAAATACGCCTTCGCAGATAAAACAATGTATGTTGCCCGTGTTTGGTGATTCGTGTCCTTCAGATTTTACGATCAAGTTCTGGTCTAGGCGGTTAAAATCGGGGCCGAAAGCCTAGAAGACGATCCTCGTAGTGGAAAAATATAATTTTGGATGACCGACGAGTGAAAAATCGTCCCATTTGGTGCAATTAATTAATACCTGTTTTTTTTTTTTTCATTTCAGTTTTATTGCCTCCAGATTACTCCGGAGATAAAAACCTAATGTATGGAGCACATAACGCTCATATAATATGGGCATTTCTATACTAACTTAAAAATGGATCTGGAGGCAAAAGATAAACTTCAATTACAATGCAATTTTGGTATTTATATTATTTATGTATAAAAAAGTATTGAATTTTTTCCCATACAAAAGTGACTCACCCTACTACATACAGAGATTACTCACGTTCATTAACTGCCAGTAACGTAGACCCATTGGGGGACACGTCCAGTGCCGTGTAGTTGTAGTGACTCTCCACCGGTAGAGTGACACTTTTATTCCTGTAAAAACCACGTACAAGTGTAACGTTACAATAGGCTAGTTGACCCATTTTTTAAATATATTACATACATTTATAAAATTGTATGTTTGTAAGAGCTAGAAAGCTAAATTTTATTAATTTTATTAATCTTCATGAACAGACAAAAACGCCGTCTAAAATATTGGCCTATATTTTATATTTTTGGTATATCCCAATTATGGACGGTGCTGGTCGTAGCATCTCAAATGTGTTTTTCTTTCAATCTAGCTAGTGTTTGAAACTTTTATTTATCGATATCGATAATTGCGATGAAAAAAATTATCCACCTAATAAAAAAATATTTAATAATAAAAAATATGTACGTGAAGTTTGTATAAAGTTATATGGAAACAGGTGCAATTTCTTCTTCAAAATCCACGTCAGTACACACAGCAGCACATACGTAATGACATGACATTTAATGTGTTATGGAGTAATAATTTGCTAAAGTGTCTATTAATTTAAATGAGGTGGTATAGTCACTTAATTCAAAGTTTTACCTCTTTGTTGCCTGAATGTCGCAAAGCCTAAACAAATGGTTATTTTATTATTTATTACGATAAAATGTAGTTGAGATTTAGGTGGAAGAACAAACATACAATTCCTTAATTTATCCTTTCCTTTGCATATTTTAAATTATCTCGGCATGATCTTTTTCATACACTAGTACTCGATATTGATAAATAAAATTTTCTAACATTAGCTAGATTGCAACAATGTTTTGTTTTGCTACGAATTTTCCAGGCTCTGCAGATAGTATCTGTAGAGCAAACATATGACAATGGGCTTCGGCATCATGATAATGGGTATCCTGTCATCCCTCATCAGGGCTATTAGAAGGATTTTCCACAATTGTAGATCCAGCGCTGCCTATTGAGTCTCTTCCAGTCGAGGCCAGTTGATGCCATTAGGGCTTCATCATAAGCACAAATATTATATGAAATCATACAATATTTTGGATAGTTATAAAACAAACCAAACCTAACCTAATTTTTAGAAACACATTTTTAAGACTTGCTTGTATATAAAAGAGATCCCAATAATGTGACCTGGTTGTAAAGTTTATTATATTATCCTCCTGAGTTCCAGTGTCCTACACATGGTACATAAACTTCAATTAATAGTTAACTGTCAATCTATTTGTCATAACGCTTAAATTAAACTGACAAATTATGAATGCTGGTCGTCAGAAGGAACCTCTTAATATGTATGTATTGTCTCTAATCTGATCTAATGGGCCTTCGATGTCTGAAATAAAATTTAATTGAATCGAACAATCAAAACAACCGCATGTAGGTTAATCCATAGAATATTTCAAATAACTTATACTTCACTTGACACATATTATAACAAAACGGGACTTAATCGCCTTCAAAAGCGTTTATTTAATCACTCGACGTTTTACTGCATGATGGTCCATGTCCATGATGTCCATGGTCTCGAAGGGACTCAATAACTTACTGTGTGAGGTTGTAAATGGTGATCTTGTTGCCGACGGGACTCACGACGCAGTTCCCGTTGTTCATGAACAGAATATCCCCGCGACGATACACCGTACCCAGCAAGTTTTGGAACTGGAAAAGTGTAGGTTATATTTGTTTATTTATAATTGTTCTCCGTTTGTTAGTACAATAACTGATATCTGTATAATAATTTCTATAGTAAAGAGAATGAAGATTATTTTTAGTTAAATACAGTTTTCTCGTCATAAACACCATGAAAAGTAAGCAGTAAAATCTAATAATAAACACTTAAGTTTACTTTCGTCTGTTGATTAATTTTAGGATTTTAAGAAATACACCTCAATAGAAACCTACTAACCTTGTAATTGAACTTCATTGTGCTTAGAATATAACTTTATTCACATGAAATAATAATTAATAATTGTTTTCTAATAAATGCGGCAAAAGAAGCATGTTTTTATTCAAACTTGTCATCCATTTGTCAGATTTGACATATGTCAAACGCACGTGGTTGGTGTTGCCATCGAAAAAGCCTACAAAACTACCACCTACGACTGTAAATCAATAACCTTCATGAAACTTGCACATAGTCTAAAATTTACATTGTTTATTAGTCGTCTTAGGTCAAAGCTCCGATTATGGTAATTATTTGGATAGTGTAGTAGTGTAGACAGATGTTGAATTAAACAACATACTATAATACTAAAAATAACAAAAGCTCCATATAATATGAAATAAAGAAATAGTGCTTAAAAATATGTCATGTCAAGGAGAAGCAAATTTGTTTTTCACTTCTTATGCTCTAAAAGTTCGACACTTATTCTGTGCGTAGGCCACATAAAGTCGCTTTTTATCATTTTATGGTCTAGAGCATAAAGTAAAATCGTCGTCGAAGACCAAGGCGATTGGTCCGACAACCACACGAACAACTTAAAACTTAGCTGACATAATAATAACAATGACAAAAGTTCTTTAATAAACAGATAAAAAAACTGAATAGTTACTTCATAGAATTAACTCTTTATTTTATTTCGTTTCGTTAGTATTCTAAGACCAAGGCAAAGATACCAACAGCCAAAGTACACAATAAAACTTCTTGAAATAAACTTGTAATTTTTATTTAGTATCATTTGTTACTTTTAAAATGTATTATTTATTTTGAAACGTCTCGTGTAAAATGGTGCGTTTTATGCACTTGTTATGCCATCTATTATTAGTTTAGTTTTCAGAATTCTCATAATTCAACAAAACAATAATTGTACAACAAGTCAACAACCATGTAACCCGTACAAATGCTGGTACCCAACATAGAACTGACGTCACGTCTCGATAGACATTTGCATGGAGCGTTTTCAGCGCTCCATAGGAATGTCAAACTTTAACAGTAATTTCTGACTTTTAGAGCTCTGTACATTTGTATTTAGTCCCGTACTTATACTTATAGTCATCAAAAACCAATAATAAAAAGATCAATTCACGTCTTCAATATAATAAGTACAAGGCGGTAAAATACGTTTCACATCTTTTTTTGAAGCTTCAGAAAAATCTGTATATTTTTTTAGGAATGAGGGGCTTATTTCTACACATAAATTTGTCAGCACTATGATCCCAGTTGGTCGAAATAAATGCTTATTTTTTTTATAAACAAAAATTCATTTTATTTTCATTTTTAGGGTTCCGTACCCAAAGGGTCAAAACGGGACCCTATTACTGAGACTTCGCCGTCCGTCCGTCCGTCCGTCCGTCCGTCCGTCTGTCACCAGGCTGTATCTCAACAACGGTGATAGCTAGACAGTTGAAATTTTCACAGATGATGTATTTCTATTGCCGCTATAACAACAAATACAAAAAATAAAATAAAATAAATATTTAAGGGGGGCTCCCATACAACAAACTTGTTATAGATTATATATATGTATAGGTACGGAACCCTTCATGCGCGAGTCGGGCTCGCACTTGCCCAATTTTTTTCAATATGGCGGCGGGCGCGGAGGGGGGGGGGGAATTGTGCATTTTGCATTTTAAACACTGACTAACCATCCTAGACAACATATCAAAAATTCAAAACTACCGGACCGTTTGTAAGGTCACACATAGTACTTTAGTCTCTATTCACCGTATTAAGAAGCAAGGAAGCACAATGAGGGGCCGTCGAGTGTCTGAACATGCTCTGTTGCCGTGTCGCTCATCGATACAGATACAAAGAAGTTAACGTTGTTTCAACTCACCTCTTTTTTAGGGTTCCGTACCCAAAGGGTAAAAACGGGACCCTATTACTGAGACTTCGCCGTCCGTCCGTCCGTCCGTCCGTCCGTCTGTCACCAGGCTGTATCTCAACAACGGTGATAGCTAGACAGTTGAAATTTTCACAGATGATGTATTTCTATTGCCGCTATAACAACAA
This sequence comes from Apotomis betuletana, assembly GCA_932273695.1. Classification (NCBI taxonomy): domain Eukaryota; kingdom Metazoa; phylum Arthropoda; class Insecta; order Lepidoptera; family Tortricidae; genus Apotomis; species Apotomis betuletana. The sequence goes on along the minus strand of OW026303.1, from coordinate 3,015,471 downwards.
ATACTAAAAATAAAATAAAATAAATATTTAAGGGGGGCTCCCATGCAACAAACATGTTATAGATTATATATATGTATAGGTACGGAACCCTTCATGCGCGAGTCGGGCTTGCACTTGCCCAATTTTATCCATTTCCCTTTATTCGTGGGAGCCGTAGGCAACACGAGTCTGCTTTGAAATTACTGAAATATGACATTTTTTTATGTTTTTAATCCCCATAAAATATTTCCGTTACTCGTTTGAGCGACGGTTACATTTTGCAATCAATTCTCGTGAAGTTTTATTTTCTTGACGATACAGTTTTTTTTTTTTTTTTTTTAGATTATTATCAGCATTATAATCTAAAATAAAAAAAAGTACGAAGTACGAGTAAGTCATCAATGCGGAATTGCTTTTCATTTTTTACTTTGTGTACTTATAGGTCGTCAAGACAAGTCAGTAAAGAATGTGACACATATTCTCCATTTATTTCTTCTTAGGCTAGGCAAGCCACGTGTGCTGTATGCACTCAGATAATAATATTATATGGGCTAACCCGTGTCAAACATCGACCAGGATTTTTTATTATGTTTTGAAGGCAGAGTGCGTTTAAACAGCCAAAAAGAAAGCAAACTGTATTGACGATCATTAAAAAAATATATTTTGGAGAAACCATAGTGACAAAAAATTCAAGAATTGTAGTTTGTAGATCTTCATAGCAAGGTCTATTGAAAAACAATTCATTTGTCTTCCAAAAGCTTTATCTGACTTATTGCATCGTAAATATCGCAGGGGGAATGCCTGTAATTTTTTCCTTTTAAATTGCTTATTTAAAAAAAAAAATCGGCTTTATAACGTAAGGCACAATTAAATAGTCTGCTGTGTATTTGTAACGTCCACTTGTCCAATTTGTCATGCATTCTAGCGCAGCCACTTTCTAGCATTCTTTTTATTTGGCTTGAGTTAGCACTAAACGTTTGAAAAAACTTATCGATCAGATAGTATTAAACAAAGTTCAATTATAGTAAGAAGTTAGCTTAGCATATTTTGTTAAATATTTATTTAAACGGAACAGAGGAATATTTAAAAGGATTAGATGTTATGTTTGTAAAAGGCCGGTAATGAAGGATAACCGTAAATTTGAAAACTACTAAAATAGTAGCAGATTATTATATAGCAGCACTATAGTATCCAACACAATGCCTTATTAGTTAAAAACGTTCTTATAAATATTGTTTAATTATTCGTCGTAATCAATTATTGAATTAAAAATATTTTTTGTAATAAATATAACATTTGAGTATAGTTTAGCACTAGACTATTGCATAAAAAGATGTTAATTTGTTGAAATGTACATGCGCAGAAGGAAACTGCTGGCCAGCGATCCATATCGATGATCTACGTCAGAACGCTGCGAAATCTTTAGCTCAGGATTGGTTGCGCATTTAGGAAGTGACGTACGAAAGCCAATCAGAACTAGGGGCATATCGAACTCTGCCTTGAACATCAATCGTCATATGACCCATTCTATCGAGTCTGTAAGGCTTGGGCCATATTTGTCTGTGCTAAAGTAGTTCCGTGGAGTGAGTGTGTGCAGATAGTCATCACAGTTTTTGGGACCTGTAAATACTCCCACACCAAATATTCAAAATGGCCAGCGCTGATAGTCCCATCTATGGACCCTTCTTTGGAGTTATGGGGGCGGCGTCCGCTATCATCTTTAGCGGTAAGATTCTGTGTAACTTGTATTTGGAATGGCTGTCCAGATTGGTTTTTATCGATCTGCCGAAACTGGTTATTTCCTTTCGGCTATTTAGTGGAATGCTTTACCGACCTCTTTGCTTGTTACCCGCTCTAGATAGCAATTATAATAAAATATGAACTGATGTTATTTTAGGCGTCCTAATTATAGGAATAGCCGCACCTTGTGCCATACGACAGACAGACATTCGGAAATATGCATGACGACTGTGTAGCAGACTGGGTGTTATGTCTGGAATAAGAGGGGCGGATTTCTGAAATAATTGTATCATTTGTGCTTATGAATCATTGCTTGGTCATGTGATTGACAATTAAGTTTTGCCATGTTGGTAGTTCTATATAACCGAAATGTGGCGTACGGCGTACATTCTTTGGAAAGTAGCCTTCCTTTGTGATTGCCGTTGTCCTAATTTGAAGATTTTTCATTATACTACACGCAACATATTTTATTATGATAACTACTTCGTTATTCACGCCTTCGAGGCTCGAATTCTTACAAACTGTCGTTTTCCTTTAAGATAATCATGAACAGGAATGATCTCACAGTTATTTTCCATCTACCAGCATTTTAACTTTGTTATTACACATGTTAAAGGAAGTCCCATGACTTAGTCATAGGGTCCTATGATAAAAAGCGTGACCATCCTTAGGTCACATGACCTAAGTTAAGGACATCATGTGACAAGTCATATGTTTTTGTTCTATGTTAACTTAACCATAACTAATGAACATTAAGGTCTATGAATCTAGCTATAATAACCATGCATGATCTCTATAGATATTGTAAAAAACATGCATTTTACTCTATTTAGTTTATGGTTTGGTATGTCATCATGTGACTGATCCTGTGATGGTATTGCAAAGGATGATTATCTCAACCTTCATGAAAACCATCATGATACAACCAATTAAACACCATTCTTTACATTTGTTCCTTTGTATTCATTAAATTATTTAACAATTACTATTATGCAGTTTTGCATTCAATTATACCTAGAACTTACAATTATTCTCATACCCAGTAACATCACATATAAGTTTATGGTGCTATGAATGAAAGACTTATTACTTGTTCTTGAATAACTTTGAATTAATATGTGGGTCAAGAGCTTCTCGAGTTAGGTCATTAATTCAAGACTTCATACAATCCCATGAAATAGGGTGCGGCTATTTGATATCATCATTTTATTGCCTACATTAGTCTTCAATACTTAAATACTGTTAAAAGCTTTTCCACTTCACACAGCTTGATATTCCAGAGTACAGAGCCAAAATAGTTTGTAAATTAACGATGGTGCAAGTAGATAAGTGTGTATTAGTGTAAGTTATTCATCTCAGAGGCCCGAATAAAAAGTAACTCTAACTTCTTTTAAGTAAAATTCCTAACCTGAGATCTCAATAAGTTGATTGAGATCACATGCTTATTACCTAACAAAAATTTCCCATAGAACTTGGGCTTTGATTAGATCTCTAATTAACTTAACTATCTTCAAAAGGTTTACAAAAGGACAAAAATATCCCTTATAAGAATCAAGACTATGAGTTATGACACTCCCTTTTCTTACTTTTAATGTTATAAACCAGTATTTTCTTCTATAACATTCTGGGAACCATTGATTCGAACTTTAAAAGCTTAATTTTTCAATTCCAGCGCTGGGAGCCGCCTATGGCACAGCCAAGTCGGGTACCGGTATTGCCGCCATGTCGGTGATGAGGCCCGAGCTCATCATGAAGTCCATCATTCCCGTTGTCATGGCGGGTATCATTGCCATCTACGGGTTGGTGGTGGCCGTGCTGATCGCCGGTTCCCTGGAGGCCCCCTCCGCGGGATACACCCTCTTCAAGTAAGTATTTTGTTACCTAGCTTTGGTAAAATTTTCGTATGTTGCGGTCAAACTTTTCCAATCATGACAACGGAAAGTAAAACAATAAGTTTGATCCTTATCAAACACAGATGAAAGGTGGAGATCATTTTGCTGCAATGTAAAATAAACTTGATATTACACTTTCTGTCTTTTTGGATTGTGAAGTTACGTATCAAACAAGTAATTTGTTTTACAAAGGTACTTTTCAATTGATCCTTCAAGATCTTGGAACCACAATTCAGATTCAATAACTAGAAATAAGCTTTTATTTAAAGTGAATTACTACTACATTCCAAGAAATCAAAGGAATCAATTATCATTCTCGGAGGTGCCATTTGATGCATAGCATAGCATGCAATTCAATACTTAATATTTTCTGCAATTAATAATATCAATGCAACTTGCATTGTTATTACAAACTCATTCAAATGCATCATTGCACTTTTAAAGTAGACAGCAATTGTCTCTATATGTGTGTATAAAATGCATAACTAACAATTCTTATCAATGCCTATCACATCTCTATGAAGTAATGATTTTTTTGAAAGAGTAGACATTCGTGCTTATTCTCTCGAAGTGATTACCACAAAATGGAACTACAGATCAATTGTGTACCTATATTAATCTGTAACTAATATGCCTACTGAGCTGGCAAATATTTCTGTGATGAACTCGAATATTTGTTCCTGGTATAGTAGATATTTACCTAGATAAGTAAGTATATTGTTGTCTAGTGCCCACAGCACAAGCCTACTGGAGCTTACTGTGAGACTAGATCGATTTGTGTGAGGTTGTTCTTATTTATATTTTATAATTTGAAGGCAGAAAATCCTTCACAAGTTGCATGCATCAGTGAATCTGATGTCACATTTCCTTAGGCCTTGTTCATGACAATTGATAATGGCTATGACATAACACAAGGTCACTTTTTCATGCCATTACCAGCGGTGATCATTTCATTTAACTCGCTGGCAATGTTTGACTATTCTATTAGATGAATTTACAAATGCTAATTCAGTTTACTTTACCATTGAAAAATATGAGTTTATGAGCCTTATACTTACTACACTAGTAAGAAAAACGCTTATTCCATATAACACTCAATATAAATCAAACCATTTAATTTTAACACTAAAATATAGTTTATTTATCATTATTCATTTCCCAAAGTAATATAACAAAAAACAATTTAACTCTGTAGTTACACAAGCCTGTGCTCAAAACAAACTGATACCCATTATTATTCATTGTCATTATCTCTAAAAACAAAGGCAACAGAGCAAACAGTAGGCATCAATGAAATGGTAATTTATTAATCATTCCATTAAAATGAGTTCTTGTTAATAGAAACACGGGTTTTGTAGATTTTTCCACACTTAATTTAGCAACATTTAACTTAATTATCAATCTTGACTGAATAAAATAACAAGGGAGCCTATCATCGGTCCCATCACCATGCCCAAACCATCTAGAAAGGTGAAATTTTGTATAAAGTTTCTTAATATGCAATTCAAGAATAAGGATGTTTTCTGAGATATGTGTAACAGAGGGAAAAGGTTTGTAGGTACAATATAATAATAATAAATAAATATCGGACAACTTCACACAAAATATGAAGATCACACACATTAATATTATTTTTAAAATTTTATATTGCAATTTAAATTAAAAAAAAAAACAGTGCAATAATATTTTAGTGATAAGTATCAACTTTCTTGTACAATTTGTGGACGAAGTTACGAAAACATCTACTGATTATTAAAGTATCCTTTTCACCATATTTTTTTTATGGTACATAACTACCATGAATCATTTTCTTCCCTATTTTTTCCCATTCTTTGCCCGTAGTCCTGGTAGCTGGGGCAAAGAACGAGAGAAAATTGGGAAGATAATGTGTCATTTTGTTCGATGAGGTTCTTTGGAACCAACCATTTTTTTTTACTTTCTAGAGACTAGTATTACCATTTTAATTTCATTTTCCACAAGTAGGCCACTTGTGGCGGCTCTGATAAGGGACCTAATCAATCATTGACGATAACAACGTATCTCGTGATATGTTAAATGTTTGATCATCGCTATACCCTTGATTTTGTTAAGAACAATGCACCTATAGTTAAATAAAAAGTGAATTCATGTCAGTTTCTTGTTCAAGGATTATTACTGTTTAGAAGATCTTTGTCACAAGGTGAATCATCACCAACACTTCTTATTTAGTTTCTTTTTCTACTCGGTATTGTATACCTAAACAGTCATTCATGTGATAATGGTAGTTTTCCATTTAGTGACAAACAATCGTTTCAGTATTTCTTAAGCAACAATTCTTTGCAGCTGCAATCAGCCGCGATGCGTGGAATTGCAGCTTTAGTATTTTGAGAAATATCAAAAAATGTGGGTTCATTGTACTATTCTATGATTGAAACTAACGGAAGTTCCCCGTTTATTTTATTGCTATTGTTTGTGTAAATAAAACCACAGTGACTCTACATGATTTAAGGCTGTTGTAAACATAATTAATAACCCAGTGATATGATCTCCTCATTGTATTGGTTTTCAATTATGAGCGCTCTTAATATATGTATTATTTTATTGACCTTTGTGTTCTTAGGCGAATATGTACCATGATTTCATAAAGATGCCCTACAGCCCTGAAAATATTTCAGTTGTAGAATTAAATAAATAAATAAATATTATGGGACAGTCATACACAGATCGAACTAGTCCCAAACTAAGCAAGCTAGACGACGATATACATAATATATAAATACATATATAGATAACACCCATGACCCAAGAACAAATATTCGCGTTCATCACACAAATATTTGCCCCGGCCGGGATTCGAACCCGGGACCGCCGGCTCAGAAGGCAGGTGTCTGCAAACTGCACCAACCGCGTCGTCAAATTAGTAGTCATTAGTATAAATATTTTTTTAGCGGCCAAACATAATAGATAACTTTAAACGCGAAAGTTCTTTAAGTGATAAGGGTAAATTAATTACCAAAGTATGTAAAACCGGTCTCGTTATCAATGCTCTAATCACTATGTATTATCAATAAAAAACTTGTATTAAACATTAACAAAAATGATTATATAGCACCAAAAAATTGTAAACTGAGCGGGATTTTATTTTGACGCTAGTCCGCTAGCGTTACTAATTTAATAAAAATTAAACTTGAACAAAGTAATATTAATCCGCTACCCAAAGGTTGTCTGGAAGAGATCGCTTTTTAGCGATAAGATCGCCTATTGTTTGCCTCTATCGTAATGTTAAGTGTCATCTGTATTTGTATTTCTTTCTTCTTGAGGTGTGCAATAAAGAGTATTCTATTCTATTCTAATAATGCGTGTTTCTCTTTCCAGGGGTTTCATCCACCTCGGGGCCGGCCTGGCCGTCGGTTTCTCCGGCCTGGCGGCCGGCTTCGCCATCGGCATCGTGGGTGACGCCGGTGTCCGTGGTACAGCGCAGCAGCCCAGATTATTCGTCGGCATGATCCTTATCCTCATTTTCGCCGAGGTGTTGGGTCTATACGGTCTCATCGTGGCCATCTACCTGTACACGAAACAGTAAATCTGCTATCACTCGTCTCCCGTCGCCCGCGCTCCGGGGCGCTGTCACGCACAAGCAGAGTTCGAAATTATCAAGATAATAACGAGCCGTGATAATTATCGTATAATTATCCGATAATTATCAGATAATTATCACCAGTATTAAAAGATCATTTGTTAAATTGTTTAATTGGTTGATGGCATTGTTCAAATTCAACACAATAAACAATATTTAACTTAACAAACCAATGACATTCGAGTTCACTTGGCTTTGCTTAACACCAACTGACGTTTTTTTTCGAAACGTTCGGATAGACGCAACAAGTGCGGAAATACACGTTTGGATACTTAGAATATAGTTCTATTTCACGGGCGCAATTTTTTGTTAATTATCGTGATAATTATCGCGATAATTATCGTTGATAATTATCCTTTCGAACCCTGCGGCGCAGCCCCGGAGCCCTACGTATGTCAGCACTCGGTCCGCATAGCTCCGGCCCGCGAGGCCCCGATGCTGCGGCCTCGCGGCTCCCGAGCCGCGGACTCTTCAGTATTTTCTATCTATATTTTTGAAACTATCCGTGTTTATATAATCATGGAGCCCCGCTACCGCGCGACGAATTATTTATTTTTTTGCCGGCTCTTCAAACGGTGACAGGAGATTTTCGTTCCACCACTCGACATATCAACTATTATTTGCGCGTTCTTCCACCCCGAACGATACGATACCATCTTGAAGATATCACGGTTCTACCATCCTAGCGATATCGCGTTTAGATTATGTTAGCGTTAAGGCGAAACTAATGTACAGTTAGAATAGAAATTTAAGTCCAAACGAGTTATCTTAAAAATAATTTATAAACCGTTAACCCCCATGGTACTGTGTACCGCGTCTCTGCCGAGAATGTTAAGGTTAAACCTGGCTTGACAACTACTGCTACTTTAGCTTTCAGTGTTATAGTGGGTGTATGTATCCTTAAATTATACTGTTGGGCCTGTACTGTTAACTCTCGAGTGACCACTGAGATATGATTCAAAAGCGAGTCACAAATATTGTAACGCCAGGAATCAGTAAATAAACATGATTTGTACATTCCATATTATTTTGTTTCTACTTGATTGTTTTATGTGTTTTATTTTCCTTTTCGATCTTTTAAGCGAACGAATGAGACAGAGAAGGGTATATGCTATTCCGACGTTAGCTGATCGTATAATCAAAAATTATAGCTAATATTATACACTTCTGACGACTAATTTATGTGAAATATTTCAAATATATAATATTTATTCTGTATACCTCATAGTCAAATGATGTTTGAATGATATAAATTGGTAAGTAAATACGATTAGGTGAAATTGTATTTTATTTTAGGTTTCATGTTAGAGAATGTTATAATCTTTGGTGTTATTGAATGAATTGTGTTAATAAAATATTTTGAAAACAACTACTGTAAATTATGAATGGAGTGTTTCTGTTGTTCCGATCTTTAGTTGTTCTTAAATTAGAAATGATCAATACGAAAGCAATTTGAAAGTCGCTAAGGCTCACTGGCTGACCTACATTTGGAGGTCACGGCTGTTAGGTAATTACTCTGGTTTGGTTTACGGCGGGCTTTGACCGGAAAGTTACATCATAATCCAGCCAGACAGTACAAATATTACTTCTCGAGCCGGAAAGTACCCTTATAGCAACTATTTAAGACCTTTATTGCCTGAACCGAAGGTGAAGGCCACAAACACAAGCGAGAAAATCCGACTACGGCTTAGTCACGTGAAAGACTGACGTCACCCTGGGCAGCTACGCTAAAAAAGTCTCACTTCTTGGCCAAGGGAAGACTTAAAACTTTAGATAAACCCCGGGCGGTAATCTGTAAAGCCCCAGATCGCATATTCCAACCCTCCCCTTCGGTTCGGGCCTCCAACACCTGCGATCGGGTACCTTCACGATTTTACCGCGTTTTTTTTTTTTTTTTAGATAATTCGAGAGATATGCAGGTCACCACTAGTGACCTACACTCGGTGGTACCGTTTAACTTTAAAAGACCCACCGTACCCCCATTATTGAAAATAATTATTACCCGTTTCCGTTTCAATGAAACAAATGTACCTATTAACGTTGGTCACGGGCGATACAATAGTACATTACTGCAGACGCCGGAAAGAAGGGTTTGTCAGGTGAGTAGGTATAGACGGTCGACCGTAGGAAGGCCGGATAGTGATACGAAGCCGGCAAGCCCTTATCACGGCTAAGGCATGTAGAATGCTTTTCTCAAACATATGCAATGAAATAAAAATACACCACTTAAAATATATATAATTCAGCTGCTTAGCCTGTCCATGAACACAGACATTTAAAAAAAAACTACTTCCCGGCCTTAAGGCCCTCAATTTTGTATGATCCTTTACGGCCTTATCACACTTGCGATTTGCGAGCGTATTTTCTATACAAATAAGCGACGCGGCGAACACGCTGCGCGATCGCCTTTATACAAAATACGCTCGCAAATCGCAAGTGTGATAAGGCTCTTACAGTTCGAGTTGTTCCGCCCGAAACGTGATACTTCGAAGCCTGTTATAACGCACGTTATGACGACATTTAATTGCATGTTTGAGAAAAATAACACAGTTTTATTTGTATATATGGATGATGGTCATATTGTCCGGTGCTGAATCGAGTATTCTGATCATAACGATCCAATTCCCTAGGCTTTCAACGATCCTCAAATCGTAATCAAGTGTGCGAAGGTATCTTGTTACCCAGGGTTTAAGCCTTGTCACAATAATCCATAGAGGTTTACACCAACAGAGACAGACTGTCCTATAAGTAGGAGTAGGTAAGTATTTTGTCCACTACGCGTTATTTTATCCAATCCTCGCATGCATAGTGCCCACGACGTTCATTGGCGTATCCAAGCGTATCTATCTAAGATTATGTTTCAGAAGGCCTGGGTGGAGGCCGAGCCATGGCCTATGAGTTAAAGCCCATCCTGGGGTGGGCACTAGACCATATTGGGGTGGGCACGGCCCACCCGGCCACCCTCTAAATGCGTCTATGACGACGCTGAACGTCTGACACGCAAAATGTTCATTAGCGTCGTCGCCTGGATAATTTTAGCAACGAAGTAGCAGCCGATCGCGACGAATCGATGTCAAGGGACAGTTACCCCAGGGCTTTAGGTATATCATTAACTCGGCCTCACGGCAGAAAAAGAGTAAAAACAATAATTTTAAAAACTTTTAGTAGGATCCAGTTTCCTATGGGGTTGAAATTCTGCATACATTTGTAAATCGGATGACAATGCAAAATTATCGTGACTGAAGCCGAAATGTGGTCCTGGGAACTGTATCAAAGTGACACAACTTCATCGAGTTTGGGCTCATTTTATTTATAAATATCTGAACATGTAGGTACTGCACTCGAAAACTTATAATGTGAGTTGTTCAGATATTTATAAATGCATTTTATAAATGCATTATTTGATGCGTTATATTTGGTGGCGACTATACCAAAAATGTCGTGAATTTGCAAGCTATTGGAATGAATGTTCTTCGGCTGATCATGAGCTATATTGTAGCATACTTTGTAAATGTCTAGAACACGTCAGACATTATTTGACGTTTATTTTGACAGCTCTCAACTCTTTTTGAGTTGGCCTAATTGAAGTGAAACATTTTCTAATTACTCGAATATTTCAATAAAACCACGATGAAGTACAAAGGATTATTATGTTTCATGATATTACTTACCTATTACAAGGGTGAGGCCCAGACTAGGGCTAAACCGGTATGTTTTATTCTACATTATTACTTGGAAACCGGCGTGAATGCTTATGATTTTCTTCCATTTTCAGTTGGAAGAGAAGGTGCAGCAATTGACTGATATGACGGCAAAGAAGTCTATTATTTCGTTGAATGTTAACAAATTTAAGGATTACGTGAGATCGCCTCCTAGGGACTATTCTTTCATAGTGATGTTCACGGCCATGGCCCCGTCGCGACGCTGTGCTATCTGCCAACATGTTTATGATGAATACATGATCGTCGCCAACTCGTTCAGGTTCTCTCCGTCCTACAATAACAAGCTATTCTTCGGTATGGTGGACTTTGATGAAGGATCCGATATTTTCCAAATGGTAAGTGCTCAGACAAGCTTTTCAGCAAGTAAGAAGCGTAATAATGAGTTATGTATTTCATAAATCTCAAAACTAGGAAGTTTGTTTTCTAGATAGTTTGGGAACATGGTTGGGAGTTTAACAATTAATCTCTTTCATAGTGTTTGGTTCTTACTACTTCTATCGGTCCTACTTTTGCATTGTAGAATCTACTATATAATATAAAATAAAGGCTAGGTGATACACTCATCATACAGTTGAAATCTTGAATGGTCAACAACAATAGTGATAAATAATGTAGTAAAAAAGTTGCAATGAAGTTGCTTTCTGTCTATGGTATATTTGTTTCGACGATAATCTGGTTTTATGATGTTTTTTTTGTGTTGGGTCACAACACTAATAATATATCTGACCAATTTTTCAGCTACGTCTCAACACTGCTCCGGTAATCATGCACTTCCCGGCCAAGGGCAAGCCCAAACCAGCGGACTCCATGGACTTTGAGAGAGCCGGAATACATGCTGAGGCTATTGCCAAGTGGATCCAGGACAGAACTGATGTTCAGGTATATACCCATAAGTATTGTGTTTGCAGCTCATCTGATTTAAAGCTATGTAACATTTGCTCCCAGGCCTATGCTGAATTGCTGATAAGCAAGACAGTCAATGATTGTTATTTATGAATGCATTATTCGCTTATAATAACAATAAACAAGTACACCCTCATAATCATAATAATTCATAACAGTGTAAATAGAAAAATTAGTTCAATATCTTAAAAACTGCATGAGGATTTCATTGAGATATTAACTTTTATTGATGTGCAAAAAGAGTTGAAAATCAAAAATTTGATTATTACTGGTGACTGATATTAATATTTGTGTACCAAAAACATTGTTTGTCTACGAAAATATTAAAAATGGAATAAAATACCAGTCCATTTCTAAACACCTTGATTGCACTTTTGTAAAGGAACTAAAATCCACATAATAAAATTTCCAGGTCCGCATATTCCGTCCACCCAACTACTCAGGCGCCGTGGCCTTCTCAATGCTCTTCATCCTAGTCGCCGGCTTCCTCTACCTCAGACGGAACAACCTGGAGTTCCTGTACAACAAGCAGATGTGGGCGGTGGCTGCGGTGTTCTTCTGCTTCGCCATGGTCTCCGGACAGATGTGGAATCAGATCCGAGGCCCCCCGTTCTTCCACCGGGGCAAGAATGGCCCGGTGTATATTAACGGAGGATCTCATGGACAATTTGTGCTGGAGAGCTATATTGTAGCTATTTTGAGTATCCTTTTAAAAAACGACAAATTTATAAGTTACCTTGTATCTAATAATATTATAAAAACTATCGTGCGTGAGACATCTTTGAAAATTATAAAAACGGTTTAAAGTCACGTAAGAATTGTCAGGAACGGCCCGACATGTTTCGAGCTCATTTAGTGTGCCGCGAGTCGCTTAGCAGCACGGATAGCTGCCCCTGATTAAGGGCTCCATATGAGTTCGATACATGCCGTTTCTGACATTACGTGAATTTGAACTGTTTTTATAATTAGCTTATATCTCTTCTTTGTATCGGAACTTGATCTGATCATAACTAAGCATAACCACAATAAACCAGTTGGCTAGTGAAAACTAGATTAGGATTAGATTAGGTCGTTGTATACGAAGTAATACGAACTCGTTAAAGAAAACAATACTATTGTGTGATTTTGTACCTCATTGTACTTCAAGAGAAGCGTGTTTCATATCATAGATAATGTATCATTTTGATGGATTATTAAATAAATAAATAAATATAAATAAATAAATATCAGACAACCTCACACAACACAAATCAACCTTGTCCCAAATTAAGCTCAAGAAGGCTTGTGTTATGGGTACTAGGCGACGATATACATACTTATATAGATAAATAAATACTTAAATACATAGAACATCCATGACCCAGGCACAAATATTCGTGTTCATCACACAAATATTTGCCCTTGCCGGGATTCGAACCCGGGACCGTCGGCTCAGTAGGCAGTTGCTTAACCACTGCGCCAACCGCGTCATTAACTCTAAGGTCCCAAGAGTTAAAATTGCTTTAATTGTAATTAGTAAGGTATTAGAAATACTTGAGGTTCTCTTCCTGAGGACCAATTCAGTAGTAAATTCCTTAACAAATCCCAGATGCCGCGGTAGTGGTGGGCATGATTCTCATGATCGAGGCAGCGGGCGGAGTGAAGAGTACAGAAGCGCCGCGGAAAGAGGACGGCAAGCGCCGCCGGTTCCAGTCGGTCGTGGGGCTGGTGCTTGTGTGCGTGTTCTTCTCGCTGCTGCTGTCCGTGTTCCGCGCCAAGACGCAGGGCTACCCGTACAGGTATGTAGGGTGCTCGTGGTTGTTTTTTTTTTTTTTTTTTTTTTTTTTTTTTTTTTTTTTTTTTTTTTTGTCATAGGGGGCAAATGAGCAAACGTATCGCCTGATGGAAAGCGATTACCGTCGCCCATAAACGCCTGCAACACCAGAGGAGTCACAAGTGCTTGCCTACCCGGAGGACGAAGATAGAATGCCTCTAATGCTAGTAATTTCACCGGCTACGTCGCCCGTAAGTGGTAATGGTAGGAGTGAGGAGTGCAGGAGCGCGCGAGCAGGACGGCAAGCGCCGCCGGTTCCAGGTCTGCTGGTGTGCGTGTTCTTCTCGCTGCTGCTGTCCGTGTTCCGCGCCAAGACGCAGGGATACCCGTACAGGTATGTTGGGGTCTGGTGGTTTTTTTTTTTTTTTTTTTCTTTTTTTTTTTTTTTATGTCATAGGGGGCAAATGAGCAAACGTATCGCCTGATGGAAAGCGATTACCGTCGCCCATAAACACCTGCAACACCAGAGGAGTCACAAGTGCTTGCCTACCCGGAGGACGAAGATAGAATGCCTCTAATGCTAGTAATTTCACCGGCTACGTCGCCCATAAGTGGTAATGGTAGGAGTGAGGAGTGCAGGAGCGCGCGAGCAGGACGGCAAGCGCCGCCGGTTCCAGGTCTGCTGGTGTGCGTGTTCTTCTCGCTGCTGCTGTCCGTGTTCCGCGCCAAGACGCAGGGATACCCGTACAGGTATGTAGGGTGCTCGTGGTTTTTTTTTTTTTTTTTTTCTTTTTTTTTTTTTTTTTTTTTATGTCATAGGGGGCAAACGAGCAAACGTATCGCCTGATGGAAAGCGATTACCGTCGCCCATAAACACCTGCAACACCAGAGGAGTCACAAGTGCTTGCCTACCCGGAGGACGAAGATAGAATGCCTCTAATGCTAGTAATTTCACCGGCTACGTCGCCCATAAGTGGTAATGGTAGGAGTGAGGAGTGCAGAAGCGCGCGAGCAGGACGGCAAGCGCCGCCGGTTCCAGGTCTGCTGGTGTGCGTGTTCCGCGCCAAGACGCAGGGATACCCGTACAGGTGTGTAGGGTAGGAGTAGGAGTGAGGAGTGCAGGAGCGCGCGAGCAGGACGGCAAGCGCCGCCGGTTCCAGGTCTGCTGGTGTGCGTGTTCCGCGCCAAGACGCAGGGATACCCGTACAGGTGTGTAGGGTAGGAGTAGGAGTGAGGAGTGCAGGAGCGCGCGAGCAGGACGGCAAGCGCCGCCGGTTCCAGGTCTGCTGGTGTGCGTGTTCCGCGCCAAGACGCAGGGATACCCGTACAGGTGTGTAGGGTAGGAGTAGGAGTGAGGAGTGCAGGAGCGCGCGAGCAGGACGGCAAGCGCCGCCGGTTCCAGGTCTGCTGGTGTGCGTGTTCCGCGCCAAGACGCAGGGATACCCGTACAGGTGTGTAGGGTAGGAGTAGGAGTGAGGAGTGCAGGAGCGCGCGAGCAGGACGGCAAGCGCCGCCGGTTCCAGGTCTGCTGGTGTGCGTGTTCCGCGCCAAGACGCAGGGATACCCGTACAGGTGTGTAGGGTAGGAGTAGGAGTGAGGAGTGCAGGAGCGCGCGAGCAGGACGGCAAGCGCCGCCGGTTCCAGGTCTGCTGGTGTGCGTGTTCCGCGCCAAGACGCAGGGATACCCGTACAGGTGTGTAGGGTAGGAGTAGGAGTGAGGAGTGCAGGAGCGCGCGAGCAGGACGGCAAGCGCCGCCGGTTCCAGGTCTGCTGGTGTGCGTGTTCCGCGCCAAGACGCAGGGATACCCGTACAGGTGTGTAGGGTAGGAGTAGGAGTGAGGAGTGCAGGAGCGCGCGAGCAGGACGGCAAGCGCCGCCGGTTCCAGGTCTGCTGGTGTGCGTGTTCCGCGCCAAGACGCAGGGATACCCGTACAGGTGTGTAGGGTAGGAGTAGGAGTGAGGAGTGCAGGAGCGCGCGAGCAGGACGGCAAGCGCCGCCGGTTCCAGGTCTGCTGGTGTGCGTGTTCCGCGCCAAGACGCAGGGATACCCGTACAGGTGTGTAGGGTAGGAGTAGGAGTGAGGAGTGCAGGAGCGCGCGAGCAGGACGGCAAGCGCCGCCGGTTCCAGGTCTGCTGGTGTGCGTGTTCCGCGCCAAGACGCAGGGATACCCGTACAGGTGTGTAGGGTAGGAGTAGGAGTGAGGAGTGCAGGAGCGCGCGAGCAGGACGGCAAGCGCCGCCGGTTCCAGGTCTGCTGGTGTGCGTGTTCCGCGCCAAGACGCAGGGATACCCGTACAGGTGTGTAGGGTAGGAGTAGGAGTGAGGAGTGCAGGAGCGCGCGAGCAGGACGGCAAGCGCCGCCGGTTCCAGGTCTGCTGGTGTGCGTGTTCCGCGCCAAGACGCAGGGATACCCGTACAGGTGTGTAGGGTGCTCGTGAGCCGGGTCCTGACTGAGCGAGCAGCCTCGCGAGGCAGCCTCGCGCGGCAAATCCTCGCCCAGTCAGGACGTGCCTCGCCCGAGGCAAATGCATGTCTGGCCTCGGGCGAGCGTGCCGCGGCCCGAGCCGAGCGTTGTCGGTTTTTGTCCATGCTCAAAGGTGCCTCAGTACGTTTGCCGCGCTCACTCAAGACGGTTGTGTTTTGCCTCGCTTGATCGTCGCGCGCGTGTTAGCGTCATGGAGCCGAAAGAACAGTGTCTTTCTCTCGCGGATATTGCTTCTCGAAGATTTGTGTCCTTCTTCCTTATTTTGGCGTTATAAGAGAGTACAGATTTTCAAATTCAATTTTACTCATACTAGTAAAAAAAATCTGCGTTATCGAAGTACAACTCTTCAAACAATCTGTTCCCAGTATGTAATCTGTTTTTAAATAACAGTTTCATCCAAAAACGTTTAGGTCCCCGCTTTCTTTTTTTTACAAGCCGTAGAATTATTAGAAAGGCAGTGGTGGCGACAACTTTCCGAACGTGCGGCCTCATGGCGTTCTTGAGCAAAACTGGCTCGGCCTTTCCTCGCGCGGCACTTATTTATAAATATCGTTACAACACGAGCCGGCCTCGCGCGGCAAACGTTGCGCGGCAAACGTCCGAGGCGGCCTCGCGAGGCTGCTCGCTCAGTCAGGACCCGGCTATAGGAGTGAGGAGTGCAGAAGCGCCGCGCAAGGAGGACGGCAAGCGACGACAGTACAGATAGACGTCCACTGCTAGATATAGGCGCCCAAAGTTCTCCAAAACGATCGATCTTGCACCGCCCTAACCTCGATCCTAACCCGGTCGTCGGTCCGCCTTGTTGCGTCCACCACGCTGCTTCTTCCGGTCCGCGGTCGCCACTCAAGAACCTTTCTGCCCCAACGGCCATCGGTTCAACTAGCAATGTGGACTGTAGGATAATTCCTAAACAAAGCTT
This sequence comes from Apotomis betuletana, assembly GCA_932273695.1. NCBI lineage: Eukaryota > Metazoa > Arthropoda > Insecta > Lepidoptera > Tortricidae > Apotomis > Apotomis betuletana. The sequence continues at coordinate 2,998,462 of OW026303.1, read as the reverse complement.
AGACTGTACTTCTCGCTTCTGCTTCGTCTACTGTCCCTATTCAAGAACTAAATGCAGACTCCTACAGGACAGTTCATGGTTTCTTGATCTATGTCGTGAAGGATATATCCTAATAGATCTCTCTCCCCTGAAAGAGAAGATGTGACATCATGTGTGTAAAATGTTGTCTGAAAATATCGAGAATACTTGAAAAGATTATATGTCAAAATGTAATAGTTATACGGTAAAAAAAAATATACTAATAAGAACGTCAACGGAGTGTAGCTGATTTTTAGGGTTACGTACCCAAAGGATAAAAACGGGACCCTATTACTAAGACTCCACTGTCCATCTGTCTGTCTGTCTGTCTGTCTGTCTGTCTGTCTGTCTGTCTGTCTGTCTGTCACCAGGCTGTATCAGTTGTCATTTTCACAGATGATAAATAAATAATTATCAGACAACCTCAGACAAATCGATCCAGTCCCAAATTAAGCTCAAGAAGGCTTGTGTTATGGGTTCTAGACGACGATATACGCACTTAAATAGATAAATATATACTTAAATACATAAAACAACCATGACCCAAGCACAAATATTCGAGTTCATCACACAAATATTTGCCCTGGTCAGGATTCGAACCCGGGACCGCCGGCTCAGTAGGCAAGTGCTTACAAACTGAGCCAACCGCGGCGTCGTGATGTATTTCTTTTGCCGCTATAACAACAAATAAAACGGCAACACAACCTAACCCGGCCAGTTAAATTGAGATACGTGTTTGTACGGAACCCACGGTGCGCGAGTCAGACTCGCACTTGGCCAGTATGTTTTAGCTCTTATTTAATGATTTAATATAAAACCATATATTTGACAAGATTAAAAATTTAATTACTTTCACTTATGTTTTGGAGTTACCCTTTGCAATTTTTAGGGTACCGTACCCAAAGGGTGCTAACGCAATCCTTTTACAAGGCTCCACTGTCTATCCGTCCGTCCGTCTGTCACAAGGCTGTATCTTTCCAACTGTAATAGCCTTGAAAGTTTCGCATAAAGTGACTATGGCCGCTATAACAAAAAAATCTAAAAATATGAATAAGTTTATATGTGATAGTATGGAACCCTTCGTGAGCGAGTCCGACTCGCACTTGGTAGGTTTTTGTATAATGATTGTTATTTTTATGTAATACTGACATTGTTTTGTTTCAGTTTCCTGTTCAAGTAAGAACTGTAAGAAGACTGTGATAAGTTAAGTAATTTGTAATATCGGTGTATGAGTGAAGAAATATTTTTATTTGACACTTTATCGTTTCAAATATGTATGGAGTTGTGAGGAAATATAGTGTATTAAAAAATATTTTGTTTTGTTTTAATATATGTGGGTGATTCTAGAGGCGTTTCAACCACCGTTACTCGCTGTCAAAAATATTGGAAGTATGAGCCACACCAAGCTGCAAACTTCCATAAAGCCTGACCAGAAATATATGAGGATTGTCAAGAGGGCGCTATTTATAAGATTTATATGGCAATAGTTTTGCAACCAATCGCAACCGCACTATAATGACTTTATTTTAAATAGGTACCTGTCAGTTCCTATGGTAACCTCGTAATAACATTTAATGAAATGCACTCTTTTCCTGACTGTTTTTCGTGTAGTAAACACGTGTTTAGTTTATTTATGGGTCGATTGCAAAAAAATTGTACATAGTTAAAAGCTTAGTTAACAAAAAATCACGATCGCTACCTTTGTGTGACGAAAGTTAGTCATACAAAATGTATGGGTAACTTTCGTCACACAAAGGACTCAATTAAGTTTTGTTTTAATTAAAGCCCTTAACTATGTACATTTTTTTTGCAATCGACCCTTATAATATTACGTTCACGACTGAATGGTTTTCGGCATTTTCTTTGGATATTGGATATATGTTTAGAAACATCATAAAATCATTGCCATTGTAAGAAATTAGTCCCAGTGAAATTCTGCAATATGGCGCATCCTCATATATTTCGCGTCAGGCTTTAGCGCTTTTTCGGTAGCATCGCGTCTGAATAGCTACAAACGCGCGTTGCAAGCGCGTTAGCATCGCGTCTGAATAGCTACAAACGCGCGTTTAACATCGCGACTGCGATGTAGGTGTGCAAGGGTCTACAAGCTGCGTCTGACTTGCGTGTGCATCGATACAAATGCGCGTCAACGGCACGTTAATAAAACGTGGCGTGCATATTAGGCCCAAGACGGTGTGGATTTTTTCAAAATATTAAATTTAGTTACCTACATGTATATGGTTTTAGGGCGGTCGCCGATTACTGCATCGCTACAAAAAGTCGCCGTGGGCGACCGCCGTTAAAGTTACGTATCTACTATCGCCATAATGTCATAATCTTAATAATTAAATGCGAATAGTAAATACATTTATTTAATGGCTTATGTCTGTTTTTAATTTCACACTGCATACTTTATAGCCAAACTTGATTAACATTTCCTGAGATAAGAACGCAGTCTTCTATTTAAGGGCGTCATGAAGGGATATTTACAATATGTGGTGAGTAAATCGTAAAATAAATTCGATAATGTGATTGCAATCAATATAGAAGTTAAATACAATAATAAGACTTAGTTTTTGATGCGACAAATCTTGCGGTTAGCATATCGTAGTACCTATAAAACAAAGTCGCTTTCTGCTGTCTGTCCATACCTATGCTTAGATCTCTAAAACTATACGCAACGGATTTTGATGCGTTTTTTTTAAGTAGATAGAGTGATTCGAGATGAAGGTGTATATGTTTAATACATGCATAATTTATCAGCATTGCACCCGTGCGAAGCCGGGGCGGGTCGCTAGTCACTGTAATAATTAAGTATCCTTTCTGAAAAAAAATACTGACTGGGTGTTGAAGTCCAACCGACCACCGCCGACCACCAACGTCAATCGTACAATCATAGGGACAGACAGGCAGACTTTGTTTTATATTATGTAGTAATATGAACTTATTATGAACACTGATCTCCATTCTATCTCTACGAACCAAGCTAGTCGCTTTATAGGAAGATTTAACTATGTTGTTTGTAATTATTACTTTTGTAAGATTTTCTTATAAAATAGTAAAACCCGTGTTTTTTTTCTTAAACCTGCATTAGATCACTAAGTTAAATGCCGCCAGGTACCTACAACATAGTCGGCGCACAAGTCTAAGTCAAACACCGTAAATTTTTAGGGTTCCGTACCCAAAGGGTAAAAACGGGACCCTATTACCGAGACTTCGCTGTCCGTCCGTCCGTCTGTCACCAGGCTGTATCCCAAGAACGGTGATAGCTAGACAGTTGAGATTTTCACAGATGATGTATTTCTATTGCCGCTGTAACAACAGATACTAAAAATAAAATAAAATAAATATTTAAGGGGGGGGCCCATACAACAAACTTGTTAAAGATTATGGTACGGAACCCTTCATGCGCGAGTCGGACTCGCACTTGCCCAATTTTTAGTTTTGTCTAAGTAAAAACTATAAAGGTCCCTAGTTGACTACGGAACCCTAAAAATAGTATGATGTTCAAAAGTTAGTGGTACTTTATATTTGGTTCCGTGTATTTTCGAGTGTGTGTTTAGTCGTTTCAATGATATAATTTTTTTTCACTATAAGTAGGCAAATACCGTATTTAGAGTGAGAGAGATACTTCGAGTACCGTACAACCTAACATCGCCTATTTTTATAAAAGTTTAAATTCCCGCCTTATTTTTAAATTAGCTACAGTTTATGCAAAAATATCGCCATGCATTAAAAAGCACTTTCTATTTAATAGTTTTAGTTTGTAGTAGTCTAAAAACTAGACGGGAATATCAACTTTTATAAAAATAGGCCATGACATGATAGGTATCCCAGGCGAAGTTACGGGGCTGTACGGTACCTACCTAAATATTTTTTCTTACTCTTTACAGATTCGAATATTCCACGAACCAGACTCAGCAGCCGCTTCGATTCTTATATTATCCTTCACCATCCTAGCCTTACTTAACTATAGACGGATGTTTCTAGAACTTCTCCGCAACAAACATATTTGGGGCGTAGTGGCGTTGCTCTTTTGTTTCGCCATGATATCTGGATACTCGTGGAACAATATAACGAACCCTGCGTTTTACCTCATGGATTATAATGGGCCGGTACTGATCAGCAGATACCCGAGGCACCAGTTTCTGGCGGAGAGCTATATTGTGGCTGTTTTGAGTATCCTTTTTACATTACTTTAGGTACAATAGAGGCACACAATAAAACAAAGGATGTTGAGATCGGAATAATGTAAGTAAACGAAACGTAACTAAGTACGCTCTTTAGTAATTAATTAAACATCACAGAAGATTTGTTATAATACATACTAAACGGGTCTAATCGAAAACTCGATCGGCCGCCGCTGCGACTGACGATGAACCGCGTATCGATTCGAAACATGTCGGACGACTTTTAGACCCGTTTAGTATTTATTTTAATATGTCTGAGACTAAAAGTAAGTAGGTATAATCACAGAAGATTCCCTTATAATCTTCGCAAAAGCCATATGAGTTCTGTATTTTAATGGTTGTTTGTCGTGGGGCGTGGCTGTGCGAATCGAACCGTGTGCTGCGCACAGCTCCGATTTGGTTATGAACGCGCACCGATTCTGCCCGAACAAAATCGTAATATTACGCAACCATCGTCAGACAAGTACGCTATATATGAGCCTACTCGCCAGTAGGTATCGGCCCTAAGCCGTCACTTTACCCTTTTCAAGGACATCGGTGAAGCAATTCACCCTAACACTGACGCTACAGCAAAAAAATAAAGAAGTGTTCCAAGATCGTCAGGAATTAGAAACACTTATAGCGCTTTGAATTTTTTTTTTGTTAATTTAAATTTTGACGGCACTAGGCGATGTTGGCGTCAGTCGCACAATTTTCCGATATCGTGATGTGATGACAACTGTGGCGGTTGAAAGGTTAACACTTAACTAGGTCTAGGACGCATTGGGGTGCGACACAATGACAAATGAATGACTGATCAGAGCGAGCCGCCTCGCGAGGCAATTGCCGCGCAAGAAATTCGGCGCATGCCTCGGGCATTGGAAAAAATTAGGCTCACCGAATGCCGCGCGCGGGAAGCCCGAGCCATTTTGTGCACCCATTTGACAGATAAAATATTATGGCGCCACCGCACGCGATCAGCTGTTGACTTTTAATTTTCTGCTACGTTGCTACAAAAGATTTTTCACAAAAAGCAAATTCAATTCTTTTTTTTAATGTTTAAAACACACGAATAGCACACAATGTCAAGTTACGGTTATTCCGTTTCGCCTACCGCGCCGCCGCGCGCGGCAATTGCCTCGCGAGGCGGCTCGCCCTGTGTGGACGCGGCTTTTGACGACTTCGATCTTAGGCGGCCTGTCCACTGAAGCGGAGAGATGTTTAGAATGGACCAATCACATTCCTTACATTTGAATGTCATTCTCCGTTCCGCTTCTGTGGTCGGCAGCCTTGGCGACTGGCGAGAAGCGTGGCGTGGGGAACAAATAGAGCAACCGCTCGCGGCGGCTCGGGGCGTACTTCACCCAAGTAGCAAACTGGCTGTATAAGGGTCAGTCAACTATTTTCTGCCACTCGTTGCCATGGTGATGTCCCCTGGGTCACTTTTTAAAACTACGATTTCCGTGGTTATATTTAGCAAAAGCTTTGTAATTTAAGCAGTTATAAGCCCATTCTTATGTAGACTGTGGACTATCTCCTGACAATACCAGCAATATAAATTATCAACACTTTTATTCCTAGAAGTTGAATCACTATTGTCTCCTGCGTCACGGGGTAGAATAACAACAAGAAAAAGTTGATCCACCCATAAGCTCTTTAATAAGTTGAATAAGAACTATATAAGCTCTGATGCTCTGTGCTACGCGGACATACAGTCCGACCAGAAAGAGTAGAAATTAAAAAGTGGCAATACTGTGTGTCCTCTCTTTCTAATCAATATAAGAAAACGGGGCCTACACTACAGTATTGCAGTATTGTCACTTTTTAATTTCTACTCTTTTTGGTCGGAGTGTATATCGCTATAATTTTGTTTTCGGCGGTAAAGTAAAATTCCTCAACTAAATATACCAGACGCAGCAACAGTGATTGGCATGATATTGTCGATAGAGGGCGCTCAACGGAAGGGGAAGAAAGTGCTGTTCGTGGCGGGCCTCGCTTTGATGTTCGCTTCGTTTGCGTCGTTGCTGTCTGTGTTCGTAGTTAAGAATCCCTGGTATCACTATGGATTTTAATGAAAATGTATGGAAAACTCTTAAGCAGAACTAAATTATTGATTGGTATTACTATTGTTTGATTGTCTAATTCAAGAAATAATAAGGCGAACTTATAAGGGGTCTCTTCCATTTATTACTAAAAGATCCCTTATAAGTTCGCCATTGTACCTATGTTATTTCTAATTGATGTATTTTTGACTGTTTTTGTACTTATACAGTAAAATGTTTAATACCTACTTATACTTAAGTATTTAATGTTTTCAATGAAGCGAAAAATTTTACGGTTCAGCCAGGTGGTCCAATTGGTAGGACGCCCGTGTTGGCCCGGAAAGCCGTTGGAGACACAGGTTCGAATCCTGCCTGAAACGTAATTTTTTTTTAAATTTTTCGCTTCATTGTAAACATTTGGTTTACGTTACTTAGCAGACGTTACTGCTTTAATAAAAATACTTACTTACTTACTTACTTAGATGAATCTCTTCACACAAATCGACCTACTCTCAAATTCCTTAAGCTCTAGTAGATCTTAGGCTTGTGTTATGAGCACTTAACTAGCCGACGATATACAGATGTAATGAATAATAGTTTTCCATCTATTTTGTCGGTTAAGCTCGTTTTCATATTTCCATCTAAACTTTTTCACTGAAGTTGACAGAGCAAACATGCTAACACGAACTTGAAAAAAAAACGATGAAAAAACATTATGCGCTATATCTGTACATACCTACTTATATTGGTAAATACATAGAAAACGCTTTGCTTGACAAGGGTTGAAAGGGGATTGGTGCAAAGAGTGCTATAACCCAAAAGGCCCGTGTGACTGAAAGAAACATCTCGAGGAAGACCAAGAAGCAGCTCGTCACCTCCTCCCATGTTCTTCTCAATCTTTACGGCGCAGAGACTTGGACCCTCAAGAAAGCCGACCGCCATCGCCAGCGCATCGTCGCGTTGGCGATGTGATACTGGAGGAAATTCTTTGGCTCAATATTACAGGGTTCTATGTTTCACTTTTGAAGAGTTCACATTTGAACATTGTCACATGCCTATGATGGTTGCTTTTTTTTTATCACGAGATAAATAAGTGATAAAACATTCCGTCACGTTTTGACAAAATGCGAGTGCAAAGACTACAATGTAACATAGGGTTCTCAAAATTTAAGATTTTTATAGTTCCGTGTTGCCACAGCATGTGCGAGTGTGAGTGACAGATGCTTTGTCACTTATTTATCACGTGGTAAACGCAACTATCATAGCCTAGGCCCCATGAAGTCTAATTTTAAATGTAACATATAATACGGTGAATAGAGACTAAAGTACTATGTGTGACCTTACAAACGGTCCGGTAGTTTTGAATTTTTGATATGTTGTCTAGGATGGTTAGTCAGTGCTTAAAATGCAAAATGCACAATTCCCCCCCCCTCCGCGCCCGCCGCCATTTTGAAAAAAACCGGCACTCTCTTTGTATTTTTGCTCATATCTTCCTTTAGGAGCATTTTAGCTAGAAGAAAGCTTCGACAATGTTATAGAGAGTTAAATTTACTACATTCTCCATGTTATATTTTTTTTCTAGGACAGATAGTTACGGAGATAGCCACATTAAAAAAAACGTAAAAAATCGCAATTTCCTACTGAAAAACAAACTTCTGCATTATATCTTCGTTTAGGAGCATTTTAGCTACAACAAAGCTTGGGCAATGTTGTAGAGAATTAAATGTACCTACTATAATTTACACTTCAAATTTTGTTTCAAGGATGGTTAGTTACGGAGATATGCACATTTAAAAAACAGGAAAAGTCGAATTTTCCGAAAATTTCTCAAAATTCTTGGTTTAGAACGCTGTCATTCAGTTATGGACTAGTCTAGGACAAATTAAAACATGTAGAAAATATTAATTGCTTATAAAACTCGTGTCCATTTTTACATACATTTTCGGAAAACGTGACTTTATTTTTTACATATCTCCGTAATTATCTGTCCTAGAAACAAAATTTGAAATAATATTTTCTTCGGTTTCCGCGACTGTCACACATTTAAATAAAACAATTTAAACGGATTATATCGCGTATATTAATTATTTGAGCCTCCCTGACGTTTCAGTACCTTTACAGATACCGTTGTCAACCTTTGACAACGGTACCTATCTGTAAAGGTACTGAAACGTCAGGGAGGCTCAAATAATTAATATACGCGATATAATCCGTTTAAATTGTTTTATTTAAAATTTGAAATGTAAATTATAGTAAATTTAATTTTCTACAAAATTGCCCAAGCACTGTTCTAGCTAAAATGCTCCTAAACGAAGATATAATCCAGAAGTTTGTTTTTGAGTTGGAAATTGCAATTTCTTAAGTTTTTTTAAATGTGCATATCTCCGTAACTATCTGTCCTAGAAACAAAATTTGAAATGTAAATTATAGTAAATTTAATTTTCTACAAAATTGCCCAAGCACTGTTCTAGCTAAAATGCTCCTAAACGAAGATATAATCCAGAAGTTTGTTTTTGAGTTGGAAATTGCAATTTCTTAAGTTTTTTTAAATGTGCATATCTCCGTAACTATCTGTCCTAGAAACAAAATATAAAATGGAAAATGTAGTAAATTTTACTCTCTATAATATTGTCGAAGCTTTCTTCTAGCTAAAATGCTCCTAAAGGAAGATATGAGCAAAAATATGAAGAGAGTGCTGGTTTTTTCAATATGGCGGCGGGCGCGGAGGGGGGGGGGGGAATTGTGCATTTTGCATTTTAAGCACTGACTAACCATCCTAGACAACATATCAAACATTCAAAAGTACCGGACCGTTTGTAAGGTCAAAATCCTTTATTCACTGAATTAATAGAACCCTGTAGGTAATATTGGGCCAGCGAATTGCTCGGGACTCACTGGACGGAACACCGAACCAACAATAATCTTATTAAAACTTTCGTGAGACATATTTAATTATGGTATTAAGCGGTTTACACTCACGGTGTACGGTGTATCAGTCCCTGTTGTTCCTGCTCCTGACAATTTCACGTGAGTGTAAACCGCTTAGGGCTTGTGCACAAATCACGTGAGGTTTTTTCGGCTACTTTTTGACCCCCCCTCCCCCTTGGTGATATTTGGTGAGGTTCTTTGCTAACCCCCCTCCCCCTCACTACCTCACGTGTATTTTTTTTCTGCCAAAATTTTGTAAAATAGGTATACTCGCTATTTTAAAGTATTTAACAAACCGAGAAAAAAAAATATCGATTTTTTCTTAGATCGTTCACTGTAGAAAAATACACGTGAGGTCTCCTTATACCCCTCCCTCCCCCAACGTGATATATCGTGATTTTTTCGTGACCCACCCCTCCCCCTATTGAACCTCACGTGATTTGTGCACAAGCCCTTAATACAATAACCGAACCAACGAGTCCATTCTTACCGAGCTCACGATTCCGATGAGGCTCAGCTAGCACCATATATGCATGCGGAGTTTCCAGTTTTTGGCCACATTGCCAGAAAGAGGGGACAATTTAGAAAGGATGGTAACAGGCAAGGTGTAAGAATTAAAAACAGGTAGAAAATAATTTAAGATACCTAAAAAATAATAATTTGTGAAAAAAGTATTTGAAATTTGTGATGTTTTGAAATTTTACTCGTAAAAATTTATGTACATGGTACTTTTTTATTTATTTATATTAATATACAACTAATTTTACATTTACGAAAAAAAACCGCATATCGTTAGCCCGTATAGTTTCAAAGTTATTGAAGAATACAGACATGGCGGCGCTGGGTCAAAAAATCTTTAACCTCAACGGATATATTCCGATTTTGATAATTAAGGTGCTAATCGACAGATAATTACTTAAATTAGTTTAAAAAAATAAAATTAAAATAGGAAAAAAGTAATAACAAATAAAAAAAACATACATTTTGAAAAAAAAACTTTACCTGTTTTCCATTTTTTTTTTATGTTAAATTGGGTAATTATCTGCCGTTTGGCACCTCTTTCGTCAAAATCGGAGTATCCGTTCAGGTTCAGGTTTTACAATATCTCTTATCCTAAGGGGTGAAACTAATTTCTCCTCGAGTGAAATCGTTTATTTTGGTCTATATTATCACTGTGCAAAACGGCTTACTTCCATCACAAAGTGCAACTTCCGGGCCAAAACCGTCCATAACCTACCTATGGATAGAGTAAGCTGGCGCAAGATAGTCCACGAAAAAATATTTAGAGGCCATGACCCTCAGTATTGAGAATATCGACTAAAGGAGGAGGACATGAAACATCCATGACTCAGGCCAGGCACAAATATTCAAAATTCAAATTCATCACACAAATATTTGCCCTTGCCGGGATTCGAACCTAGGACCTCAGCTGCCTACTAGCTGCACTACCACTGGTTCAATCGCGATATCAAAAAATAAATGATTGATGGATATTATTATTGTTTCAGTTTCTAAATCAAAAAAGGATAGTGAATTATAATAAAGTTCAGGTAATTAGTCAAATAATATACCTTGTTAATTCAAGTTAATAAATTGGATTGTAAATTCGATTAGATTATTTTAAATAATATGACTACGAGTAAATTATAATAATAGCAAATAATAGTAAATGAATAAAAAGGTAATAGAAACGAATGTTTTGTTTCAACATTTTAATATAAGGCACAGTGTAAAGTTACATTTGTTAAAAATATTATTCAGAAATCATTTCGTGTTTAAATATAACTTAGAATTAATTATAATTCGATTGTCAATTAGAGTATTGTCTCACCCATTACAGTAATAGGTTTTTTCTTTGATTTAAAGAACAACATTGAAATAATTGAACTGTACATTATAATGCATTATTATTTTGAAATAGCAGACAAACTAGATGTCGTTACTTATGTCGGCCACTCTTAAAAGAGTTTCTGTCAAAAGAATTGTTTTTTTGTGGCATGCTTTTATAGCCGGCTGTACTTTTCTTTGAACATCCATAAATTTCTCACTGATACGATTCTAAAGAGTAGGCCCAAACTCGGTAGGATCACTTTAATCTATTACAGATTACAGAGTTCTTAGGGCCACCTTCCGGCTCCATCATCATACCATGGTACCATATTATTATTGTACTGTCATCAAAGTTAATTTTAGCTAAATCCGTTGAAGATATCTGTTCAAAATTTAGTTGCAACATTCCACCCGAACAAACATAGTCTGGCTACTAAAATAATACTCAAAGTTTTAGCGGGAAATTTAAAAAAATATCGGCTAGTCACACTTTGTGTAGTAGGAATTATAGTTTTGATACTAGAACATATTTTAGATTTTCTATGCAGACGTAAGGTACCTAAAGAAATAACTTAAAATATATGTTGACGTGCACTTATAGTCAGCTCACATAATTTCTACCACTAGGTATGTACAGTACAGTCAACGACAAACACATGTTTACACTTTCTAACCATGTACAAGGCGAAAAATTAAATATAGTGTAAATAAGATCTAACTCGATAGTAAATCCATCACCAAAAAAAAAACATAAGTAATATGCCAAAATTCAACTCAATCGGAATATTAGAACTAGTACATAAAGTATCAAAATTATTTATAGAGGACCCACCTACTAAATTGTTTAAATCATAGACAATTTGTGATACCAGAAGGAAATATCTGTCAACATTATTTGGCTAGCCAGACTCTACCTACGTACATTGCAAGTTAAATATAAGCTTGTAGAAATCGGCTGGTCCCTATTAATTAGATACAACACTGAAACTTTGTTTCCATCTGTAACGTTTCGCCTGAATTTTATTTGTCCGAGAGCATTTTTTTCCTGAGACCCATAACATTCAAGGTTTGATAAACATCGGTTTGTTTTATAATTGTTCTGAAACATGAACAGTTTTGGAAAAAAATGGCTTCCGGACTAAATGAAAGTTTGGCGAAAAGTTACAGACGGGGAAAAAACGAACAGGCAACCTCATACAGGGTTGTTGCAGAACTGAACCATATCACCATCATTATAAAGTCACCTAAATTATAATTATCATTTTCTCCTTTTTGTTTTGATTTACGTGAAACTCTTTTAGATTAATGGAATGTCTTCTAAGTACACTGATTAACCTAATTATCGATGTATAATTTGTGACTTTGACTCATATCATTCAGCCCCGTGAAAAAGCTTGCATGTATAATACGGTATTCGACTATAATTTAAAAAAAATTGGGCAAGTGCGAGCCCGACTCGCGCATGAAGGGTTCCGTACCTATACATATATATAATCTATAACAAGTTTGTTGTATGGGAGCCCGCCTTAAATATTTATTTTATTTTATTTTTAGTATTTGTTGTTATAGCGGCAATAGAAATACATCATCTGTGAGAATTTCAACTGTCTAGCTATCACCATTGTTGAGATACAGCCTGGTGACAGACGGACGGACGGACGGACAGCGAAGTCTCAGTAATAGGGTCGCGTTTTTACCCTTTGGGTACGGAACCCTAATAAACTGTAACATTGAAACCACTAAACACAAATTCTAAAATACGCGGGACCAAATAAACTACCACAAACTTTTGGATTTTTAATTGGACAAAAACTAAAAAGAAGACATGTTTTGACTACTGATTTTTATGACGGCACAAGCAAGTATCTTCATAGAAACTTCATACTGACAGATCGTTTTCGACATTTCATAAAGAGTAGCTGATTTGAGCTGTCATCAAATACCGTATTATTATTTCTGATATTTCTGCCCACCACCTCTGGCTGATTGGGCCGAGTCACGTGTTTTTAACCTAAAAGAGTATGGTATTGGTTTAAACTAACAGGTTCAGTCTTACAGTAGATAGGGGAAGATTGCTTTCCTATTCTTAGGGTACGATTTAAATGTCGCTTTGTACCACTCGTCGGCTTGGATTGCAGTTTGAATCTGAAACAAATTGTATATCTATGAATTAAATACAGATCTGGGAGCCCTTGGTACTCCATAATTTAGGAGCCTCATTGGACGGTCACAACAAGTCACCCACGTGCGGTGGGGCCCGGGGCACGTGCCCAGAGTGCCCAGGGGGAGACGGCCCTTTAATAATGTGTTGTACCTATGTATGATGTCGCAGATGATTTATCTGTTGTGATCCCATGTAGAAACGCTATGACATATAATAATGATATTAATGACACAATTTCTAACATAATCAATTGGTTACTTAAAAACAGACTACATGTTAATTTAAATAAAACGACATTCATACAATTTATTAACAAAAATGGCAACAAATGCCCGTTAACTTTGACTTCTGAAGGTCAGTCTATAAAAGAATGTAAACAAACAACGTTTCTTGGGATTACAATAGACGACCAATGCTCTTGGGCTGAACATATTAATAAAATTTGCGGAAAAGTTAATGGATTTGCTTATGCCCTTTGGCGTCTCACAAAAGTAAGCACAAAAAGTGTTGCCATCAAGGCTTATCACGGTTATGTCTGCTCTTTATTTAGGTACGGAATTCTCCTGTGGGGCAACTCCTCCCATGCTCAGAGAGCATTAGTAGCACAAAAACAGTGTATTAGGGCTATTTGTAATGTGCCTGTTGAGACATCCTGTAGACCACTGTTTAAAGAACTTGGATTACTCACTGTGCCCGTGTCTGTACATTCATGAAATTTGTTTGTTTGTAAAGACACACCCACACTTGTTTAAAACTGCCAAGGACACATTCAACTTTAACACAAGGTTTCCTGACAAATTAGTTATGCCGGCAAAAAAAACTCAGCTGTATAGTCATAATTCCTATTATATGTCAATTAGTATATATAATAGACTACACAAAGATATCAAAGAACTGCCACTAAACAGGTTTAAAAATGCACTAAAAAGTGGCTAATACAGGAGTGTTTTTATTCTGTTCAGGAGTACTTTAACTATTATAGTGAAAAATAATTCTACCTCTCTTTGTACAAGAAACATTTTCGTTATACAGGCTGCTTAGCATGTTGTATCCAAAGAACTACTGTTGTCCAGTTACTTGCCGTTGATTTGGGTATCTGTTATTGTTCTAACATTTAAAGTTGTAACCATGTTGATTTGTAATTTTGATGCATGCCAGATACTGGTAAATTGTGTGAAACCTCTAAATGTATCATCTATTGTACCACATTTTATGCACAAATAAAGATATTCTATTCTATTCTATGAATATGTAAAAATAAACGGAGATATGTATGGTTCATAAGAATAAGATAATGTTTAGTGACTCTTAAATTGATTTTGTTTTCTTTTTAAAGAACAAACATACAATAATCATCATCATATCAATCGAGACATCCACTGCTGACAAAGGCCTTCCCCAATGATCGGTCGTGCGCCGTACAATACAAAAATGATTTTTTTTTATGAATATTGACACAGACGGTCTACTTTACATCGCAGGTGGGGATCAAACCAACGACCTTTACTTACGCCCACTGCCAATAAAATTTGGCGATTGTCTGAATTATATCTACTACCTTGGCTCTCTTGCGCATCTTTTCATTCCTGACTCGACCACGCAAGGAAACTCCGAGCATAGCTCGATCCATTGCCTGTTCAGTAACCTTGAGCCTTTTTATGAGGCCTATTATGAGCGACCACGTATCAGTGCCGTATGTCATCACTGGCAAGTGGTCAAAAACCTTTGTCTTAAGACATTGCGGTATTTGGGACGAGAAGATATCACGCAGCTTCCCGAATGCAGCCCAACAGCAGTAGCCTAACCTAACCTAACCTACCCAACATGAATGTACTGAGTAGAGAATAAATGACATACCTGGTTACCCAGCACCCACAAATAAATGCAGAAATACGTCTTAGTTGGCACCAAAATCACCAGCATGGTGTACATGATGACCTCACACATCCGATGAGGACTGGACACCAGCTCGAACCGCCTCCCATGAGGAATGCTATGGTCTTCGGTCACCACTTGGCCGGACTTCTTGTCTCTGCGGAGGTTGGCGAATATGATGTTGCTCTGATATTGCTCGTACCAGGCCCAGAGGAATATGAGGATGCAGGGGACAGACAGGTATTTGGTGCGGGAGTCTGTCCATGTGATATTCTCTCTAGTTTGGTTTCCTGGAAAGAAATTTACCAAGTCTCACTAAGATAGTACTTGTATTTACAGTCATTCGTTCTTAAGAGGCCTTATTCCTTTTAAAATGCTGATTGTTTTAGACATTTTTCTCTATTATCGAACATGTTTCTTAATCTGTTCATGTTACTACCTAGAACAGGGCTATTGGGGTTTATTGATAATATATTTGACACCTATAGTTTGAATTTTTCATTGATAATTTTTGTTTCAAAAAGTACTCGAAATTGACAAAATTCACGCGAAAAATTCGTTTTTCAACTTATTTTTGACTGCACGCAAATAAAAGCATGAAATAGCTACGTTACTACCTAGAACTCGGGGAAAAGTATTATTCACTTCAAAAAGTTGGTTGAAATTATCAATATATTTGTCATAATATGGAAAAAATAATAAAAGGAATAAGGCCTCTTAATTTTTTTTTCAAGTTGGCAGGAAAGCATTTAGTTCATTTTAAATTAAAAAAATATATTAATTTAGTGGTTTGTTAAGTTGGTAATAGTAATTATTTCATTTAACGTTCGTTCTGGAACTTACTGAATATAAACTACAAAACTGATATTTATTTTAAATCTGTGGCACTAAGGAATGCTTTTTTGGCGACATTATAACTTCGTTAAGCAGTATTTTTAGAGAGAATTGATAATTTATAAATGGATTTTGCATAACTCATTACAGATTAACCAAATTAAAATTATGAATCATGCCATATAAACCCATTAATAAATTATTCATGCTTACTAATTTTTTACTAAATGTATGTTATGTCTCCAGGTTACTAAATATTCTAATAAAAATTGCTGCGGGGTTGAAACCATACTCAGTAAAAGTAGCAATTCAAATAATTAAATGAAAGAAAACAAATATTTATAGTCAGTTTTTTTTATACACACATTTGAGACATATAACTTAAATCTGCACGTATTGAATTTCATAAAAAAAAACAAGCAATGACAGTGGTTTTTCTAGTAAGTATCTAGAAACGTTTTTAACTTTCTATTTGATACAATTTACTTCATGTTATATTTTTTCTTATCACGGTGTTCAAGTATGTACCGATAACAAATCATTACATAAACAGTTACGTACTACGTGTTTTTAACCTATTGACCGCCAAGCGGTCTAGCAATTTACCGTGCCACTGACGCCAGAGTAAAAAAAAAAAAGATGTGCCCCAAAATCAACAGGGATTGAAAAATACTTGTAGCGGTTAGAATTACAATGTTTTTGATCATTGAAATTTGGACGGCTGTGGCCGACGTGGCGTCAGGGGCACGATTTTTTGTTGACGGCCACAGCCGACTGTGGCGGTCAAAAGGTTAAAAGCTATGTTGTGACCAAATCTTGCAATCCGATTCATGTGCTATTTCTGTAAATTGGTATAAATCGATTAAATCGATAAATTGATCACCTGAAGAAAGAACAATATGACAAATGACTATTTTACATATAACGCTGTAGTGAGTCCGACGGCTCGTAGCTCAAAAAAATATTGATTTACTCAAAATAAACAAACATATATGCAGGTTCGAATATAAGGAGGTAATGAAGGACAGAACACTCCATATAGCTACAAAGAGTAAAGTCTTCAACACCTGCATACTACCTGTTCTCACATATGGTTGCCAAACCTGGTCCTTACCGCAAAGTAGCATGAACCAACTCGTTACCTGCCAAAGAGCTATGGAGAGGAGTATGTTGGGAGTTAGGAAAGCGGACAAACTAAGATCAACTACACTCAGAACAAAATCAAAGGTCTATGACATCATACAAAAAGTTAGAAGATTAAAGTGGTGCTGGGCAGGTCACGTCAAGACGGAAGGAAAAATGGTGCAAGCTAGTTACAGAGTGGTACCCAAGGGAAGGTCAGAGAAAGAGAGGGAGACCACAAAAGAGATGGGAGGATGATATATGTCAGGTGGCAGGAAAAACGTGGCACTGAGTCGCACGCGACAGGCGCGAATGGACGAGGCTGGAGGAGGCCTTTGCCGAGGGGCAACCAGATTTGCAGCAAAAGAGCAAAAGTCAAATATTAGAAGCAAACTAAATAATATTAAAATCTGAATGTAGGTATAAGGCTAAAATAAATAAATAAATATGCAGGTTCGAAAAAAAAGTTCATCGATAAAATTGATTCGATCAACCATTCATAATCGTTAGATTTGGCAAACATAATTATGTCTGCTACATCACGACAAACATTAACAGAGAACTGTCAAATGTGTGTTTAAAAATTATCAGACTGTAATTTAAAACTGTTTTCACTCATTTATTTCCCTGGAATTGGGATTTGGCAATTTTTTAGGAGCTATGTTATTTTCTCAGAAATCATGGGAAGGCTCTTACACCGCAATAAACAATTGAAATGTGACAAAATGATACCTGTGAAAAGTTATTCATATTTAACGTTTCGACATTCATTTGTTCTTTTGCTGTTTTGATGTCTCGTTGTTGTTATGCTGTCAAGTCAATAGTGACATCATCATAAAATACTAAGGAGAAAGACAATTTAATGAATCTAATTGGCATAGGGATGACATTATTATCTTAAATTTGGCCTATACTTTATGATTTTAGTAATAAAGTTAGTAAAGGTCTTTAGCTTTTAGGTATACCCCAATTAACGAAATTATTCTGCAAAATATACTACAAAATTCTTTAGTTATTGAGTAATTTAACATGTTGCGGGACAGTTCACCTGGGTGATTGTTCGAGCCTCATATGACCTCCGTATGAACTGAGGGCCTATTTTTGGTTGTCTTGTAGAAGTTACAGATTTTTACAATTCATATCAATTGACGACGCGTTTGGCTCGGTTTGTAGACACCTGCCTACTGAGTCGGCGGTCCCGGGTTCGAATCCCGGCGGGGGCAAATATTTGTGCAAAATATTTGTTCTTGGGTCATGGATGTTATCTATATATGTATTTATATATTATGTATATCGTCGTCTAGTACCCATAGTACAAGCTTTGCTTAGTTTGGGACTAGGTTGATTTGTGTATGATTGTCCCTTAATATTTATTTATTTTATTTATATCAAAATGATGTTAATTGCCTTTATGGATTGGCCAATATTGTTGACATATGAATGAGACAGTTAAAACGCACAAATAATCGCCCACCTACAGGCATTCGCTGTAAAGGCTTGAAAGTGGTATCCATCAACGTGTTATAGAAGCCTTACCACAAAATAGAGGAGCCTCTCCAACACCAGCTATGATGCAGGCGAAGTAGTGGATAATCCCAGCGAGGTAATGGCTCAGGTTCATCTTGCTGTTCTTGGCGAACACCTGCAGGTAGTGGGTCTCGTAGAATCTTCGAGCACACTGCACCGTCAGGAGAGACATCGCTATGAGGGCTGCAGTAGCTGACACTGAAATGATGTGAATTATTCTTTTAGGGTTATTCAACAGGCATTTCAACCACCGTCAGTCTGCTGTCAGAATAAATCTGTAATATATTATTATCAGACTTACAAAAATGTTGAAGTGACATTAATAAATAAAATAAAAAATAAAAAGCCTTTATTTCTTACTAAGGTGAGAAATAATTTTACAAATTTAGACGATAAATGCTAAGTGTTTACAAATGAAGCGAAAATTGAAAAATTTAATGATTCGGACAGGATTCGAACCTGCGTTTCCAACGGCTTTCCGGGCCAACACTGGCGTCCTCCCAATTGGACCACCGAATCAGATGTCAGAGTCATTGAATTTTTCAACCAGTTGCTTCGACATGCCTTAGGGTGGCATCGTAGCGCCATCTACTGTAAAGATTTAGACTTTATCGTCGGCACCATCGTCTCAAATTTGTTGAGAATCGATAGTAACGATGTGCTACACCCAAATTACTTATTTTTTATTAAACATTTTTTTGTAAACATTTAGTTTACGTTAGCAGACGTTACTGCTTTAATAAAAAATAAATAAATGCTAAGATTAGACACTTTTCGTGATTGAGTAAAATTTATATAATATATTACTATTAATTTAAATTTTTAACACCACACCACCACCCTCTATAAGGTAAAGGCCTCCTTTAGAGATCTCCATACATTTCTGTCCTGTGCCCTCCAATGAAGTGACATTACAAGGTGAATTTGGAAACAAAGAAGTGTCCCGGGGACACCAGTTTTGAGCTAATGTGCCACCAAGGGTCAGACAGTTTGTTATAAACACTGAATTGAGCAATAATTAACAAATTATTCACAGTATATCTTTCTTGTATGTAATAAGAAGGATATAACAACTAATACAGTCACAAAAACTTTTTTCAAAATGTACTAAGTAGGTATGGAAATTGAAGTTGGTCATATAAAACTTACCAACTGGTTCATTCTGCTGTAAAATCCCCTTTAAGACTATTGAGACATACTTATTCACGCCAAAATCCAGGCAATACACCAAATACATGTAAAACAATGTCACCGCACTAAGCACAGATGAAAATGAATAAAAATGTCTATAGTAGGACTTAGGTATTTCTATGACTTGTAAGAAATTGCCTCCAGTTCCCTGATAAGCGAAGCTACCGTATCTAAAACCTTTAATCACGAATGCTGGTACATAACTTTCGAAATTATTTATTAGAAATCCCGTAAACGTAACCATAAAGGCTAGGTTTAAAAATATGATATCTAGGAAATTTAACATTGTTAACGTTAGGATATTGATATATTTGTAGCAAAATATGCAGTTTTTCTATTTTATAACGGTACTAAACGACTTGTTTGAACTTTCGTTCCAAATAAAATACAACATTACATTACGGTTTCGGCTGTCAAAATGATTTAAGTAAGAAGAATGTCGACATGATGAAATATAAGTGTGCCATTTGTACAATTCGTTTTAACGTCTAAATTTATATACATACGGTTGAATTAGATATAAATTTTAGAACTAAAAGTTAGTGCTAGTAACGTTATTTATTTTGGTTGTTGTGTAGGCATACGTGTACAATAAAATAGACTTTATACTTGAATAATCATAAAGACGTTATTCTCTTGTTATTCCCAATACAACACATGAATGTTGATAAGTGACAGTTCTGTTTCGTTCAAAAACTAGGAGTAAATATTAAAATAATTTTAATTCAACACAAAAAAGGGAAAACAAAGAAACAGTAAATAAGAAACTTAAACGAAATACTTCTGACAACTAAGCTAAAATTAATTAATAATTTAATAAGAAAACATGTATTTCGCAGAGAAGCATAGCTTTTATGCAAAAATAAAAGTTTTGTATTTAGGTATGCAAATAAACCTATTAACCCTCCGTTTTTGCTTCGCTGTATCACAGTATATATAATACTGTGGCTGTATGTAGTCGGGTCGGGGGATCATCGCTGAATATTATGTTTGAGGAAAATGGCATTAGCCTCCTCGAACGGTGAAGTACCTGGGAAGCCATCACACATTTATTATTTTTTATTAAAAGTTTATAGTTGCTACGGTTGATACTTGATACCTATACTTGTAGCAAAAGCAATGGCTCTAAAACTATTGGCATGTCACAAGAAATGATAGTACCAATTTAGGTACTCACTATATAATTATGTTATATTTGTATAGGTATCTGGTATTTCTAAGAGAGTTGAATTGAATTAAATAATAATTAGACACACAGCTACATAATATATATATACCTATACCTACTGATTACAAAAATAGTAGTGAATGAATGGGACGAAGTAGTGAATGTAAATGTAAATTAATTACCATCACGATATAATTATTTCCTATAAAAAAAGGTGGTTAAAAAAAAACTGTTTATTTCAGGAAAAAATTAGTAGGTACTAATTATAATTTATTTGCTTAGCTAATCTTATTATTTAAAGATTGTATGCTAAGTACTGGGAAAGTTATCAATATTAACTACATTTATTTATGTTTAGGTACCCATTAGAGTTCTCTTCACTAACATTTTGGTTTTGTGTGGTTCTTCAACTAATGACTCCACCATAGATAAGAGGCAACTGGCTTGACCAAACCCTTAAAGCAACTGCCTACTGAGCCGACGGCCCTGGGTTCGAATCCCGGCAAGGGCAAATATTTGTGTGATGAACTCGAATATTTGAGCCTGGGTCATGGATGTTATTTATATTTAAGTACCTATGTATTTATCTATATAAGTATGTTTATCGTCTAGTGTCCATAACACAAGCCTACTAGAGCTTACTGTGGGACTAGATTGATTTGTGAGAGGTTGTCCGATATTTAATTATTCATTTATTTATTAATAAAGTCAGTCACTTGATTTTACTTCATCTTATTCATTATTACGATCCACACTACTCACGAAGTAGACCGAAGTTAGGCGAATGTGGTAGTGTGGGAGGCTCTTCGCTGCGGAAACCCATACTTCGGCTAACTTTGCCTCGGCCAACTTCGGTCAACTTCGTTAGTACTGTACATAGTGCTAGGATTGTATTACAAGGTACCTAGGTAATGGTAGTATAAAAAATATAGAGCGTGTATAGTACAAGTACCTATGATTTAATTAATTTATAAATCAGATAAAATACAATACAACAATACTTTATTGCACACCAATAAATGTTTACAAAAGGTAACAAGACAAATATAATTTATAAATAACGGTAGACAACAGGCGATCTTATCGCGAAAAAGCGATCTCTTCCAGATAACCTTTGGGTAGTGAAATTGATGAAAAATTTAACTTAATACAGAGTAGGTGCAGCAGAAGGTGAAGGGAGCACATAATTAGATACTAACGCATATGAGTAAATATAGGTACCTAACCTATCTGAAACACTAATTTTTGTTTCCCATCTGTTACGTTTCGCCAAATTTTGATTTGTCCGAAAGTGTTTTTTTCCTGAAACCCGTAATATTTTCAGGATTTTGTAAACATCTTTTTAAAGAACCCATTAGGTTAGGTTAGGTTTGTTTTATAATTATTCTAAAAATTAATTTTTTGAAAAAAAATGGCTTTCGGACAAATGAAAATTTGGCGAAACGTTACAGATGGGAAACAAAAATTCGTGTTTCAGATGGGTAACCGTAAATATAAACATACATAAATAGATATATTTTTCATTAAAATTATTCTTAACGTAATACCTTGAACAAACTACGGCAGGTACGAAAATACAACAGACAATAATTTCAAAATCTCACTGTCCCTATCCCTACATGACATGTTGTTTGCGTTACCTTAACTCTCGTGGATATACTTACCTATATTTATTTAAGGCATGTATTTAAATCGATATCTGTATATTCCCTTTTCTCGATCAAAATATTTGAAAGCTTCACCAAAAATACTGACTTGCACACTAAATAATGCGAATTCAATATACTTTTTAAAGGTATTTGCAAAACTGTTTTACTGGATATAAAAAAAAAAAACTAACCTAACCTAACCCTGTCGAGTCGGATCTTAGTGTGCAGTGCG
Organism: Apotomis betuletana; assembly: GCA_932273695.1. Classification (NCBI taxonomy): domain Eukaryota; kingdom Metazoa; phylum Arthropoda; class Insecta; order Lepidoptera; family Tortricidae; genus Apotomis; species Apotomis betuletana. Next base: position 2,975,713 of record OW026303.1, on the reverse strand, counting down.
AGGATAATTAGTGTGCAAGTCAGTATTTTTGGTGAAACTTTCAAATGTATCCGATGTATTAACCATATTTTTGGTGTAAATTCGGTTAAAAAGGTCATCTCGTTTTGTATGATGTTTAAGTTTTTTTTGTAGGACATGTTCAGTTAATCAATTGTTTTTTTTGCACAGCATTCGTTTTTCTGGTATGCATTCAGTTAATAAGTGGAGTTACCTAGTATGCTGAAAAATTATACAGATGTGCATTTAACAATATCCCTTTATTTAAGTACCTTATTTTCCTAGAAGTGTGTGGGTGACAATTAGTTATTCACAAGTCAAACGTTAAAAGCAACAACAACGTACACGTAAACACATTTCATGGTTGCTTAAATCTATGCTAAAATCAGTAGGTACCTATAAACATAGATCTATTAACTCCCAGAAACGTCACATGTCATTTTATCCACGAGAGTGACTGTTAACAAGCGAACGTCGCTCCGATGTTCCCGTTCATCGCCTCTGACTAGGGTTACCATACGTCCGGATTTGTCCGGACATGTCCGGACTTTTCGACTCTTGTCCGGACTTTGTCCGGCCCTTTAATTTGTCCGGCTTTTTTCAAATAAGTTGGAATAATGAGAAAGCCCCGCCCGCACCCCGCACCTACCCCCTCGCGAATCTCGCAATGCGAGCGTCTACCTACTAGGTACCATGCCTACCTATTTTGGTGACTAAAAAGTCCGGACTTTTTTCGATTCGTCCGGCTTTTTGCCAGGACTTTTCAAATTCCTAAATGGTAACCCTACCTCTGACGCGTTAAGTGCGGCCGCCGGGTTGGCGCCTTGCGGTTCGGTGTTTCGAGCGGCTGAGATGGCGCCCAAATTGGTGGAGACTTGAGATGGCAATCGTAAATCGGTTAGACGTTTGGAAATGGGGTAACGTGTTCGATAAGATGTTGTCTTGGAAATATTTGTTTTACTGCGACTCAGGGTAGAGAGGGGGTCGAGGGATTATAAAACTTTCCAGCCTATGATGGTAGAGTTTGTCACGTGATAAATAAATGACAAGGCATCAGGCGATTTTGACTAATACGTGTGTGCGAGAGTGACGGATGTTTTATCATTTAATTATCGCGAGATAAATCGACTATCAGAGGCTCCCAGATGTCATTAATAAATATGACATGATCATCATAATTTCAGCCCATAAGCGTCCACCGTTAAAAGTGAGTTCGCCTAAAATTTTCACAATTTTCCAGCATCTATCGGGTGCCGACGATCTTAACCAGGTTGTCAGTCCATTTCCTGAAATAGCACGTTTCATCTCCTCTGACGCGTTAAGTGCGGCTGCCAAGATGGCGCCTTGCGGTTCGGTGTTTCGGAGCGGCTGAAATTGCCCAAATTGGTGGAGTCTTGAGATGACAATCGTAATCGGTTAGACGTTTGGAAATGGAGTAACGTGTTCGATAAGATGTTGTCTTGGAAATATTTGTTTTACTGCGACACAGGGTAGAGAGGGGGTGGAGGGATTATAAAACTTTCCAGCCTATGATGGTAGAGTTTGTCACGTGATAATAAAATGACAAATCAGGCTATTTTGACAAATACGTGTGTGCGAGAGAGATGCATGCTTTATAATTTTTTTATCACGTAATAAACACGACAATCACATACTGTGTTAACATTTTACTCGAGAACTATAATGATAATTAATGAAGAAAATATGTTTAAATAAATAACAATTATAGTACGAAACGGGGAAAACCCAAATTAAATTGATAAGTATTTCGATGAGCGATTAGCCTGATCACCTAAGAGCTATTGAAATTCTTATTTGATGAAGTTTTACGGCATAAAGACAAAATAAAATGACACCACAGTTAAGTATATGATTTCAAAGTAAAGGGAAATAATGTCACTTGTGAGTACGTTACCACTGAGTAACATCGCAAGTAGGCATGTAACTGCAAGGTACACCAGGAAACAAGGTAGGCGCGGAATCCTTGAAATCTGGTCATGATTCGATCGAGCATCAATCGTGAAGATCCTTGGACACCTGGAATGTCTATGAAAGACATGGAGTGTTAAAAGAACCACCTGAACATATGTAATGCATATATTACATATTAATATTATATGCGCGCGCGCACTTCAAATCCTTGTATACCTGTATGGAATTCCTATACACATAAATAGGTGTATATATAAATACGGTCGGCCGACCACGCGCTGTGTAACCTTAGCTTCCCCAATCAGTGATACAATGTACAGATGTCATTAATAAATATCACAATACGTGATCATCATAATTTCAGCCCCACTGTTAAAAGTGAGTTCTCCCAAAAACTTTCATAACGAACGGCCGCAATCGCAGGCCTCCTGCATCTATCGGTTGATAATGATCTTAACCAGGTTTCAGTGCATTTCCTGAACTAGCACGTTGCATCGCCTCTGATGCGTTAAGAGCGGTCACCAGGATGGCGCCTAGTGGTGCGGTGTTTCGGAGCGGCTGAGATGGCGCCCGCCGCCCAAATTGGTGGAAACTTGAGATAGCAATCGTAAATCGGTTAGACGTTTGGAAATGGGGTAAATTGTTCGATAAGATGTTGTCTTGAAAATATTTCATTTACTTACTGCGACACAGAACAGAATAGAGAGGGTACATGAAACTTTCCAGGTCTTGTGAAATTATTTCTTGTCAAAATAAGCGTAATCCGGCTTAATCTTCCAGTCACTATTAGCTACGCATCTTTTTCTTTACCTATATATGAGAACACGTATACCATTAGTAAGGTACGATACCCATACTACCCATACAATTAATAAAAAAAACTCATACCATACCTCAGGCTGTCAGACTGTAGCACTTCTTTCCGGTATCTGGTCGTATTGGTTTCTAACATTTGGACAACATACTCACCACAAAGAAAATATAGCCAAGGCAAGGCCAAGGTACATTTCAATATTGATAAAGATAACCTAAATTCAAAATTACAAGTAAGTAGCTGGTTTTCATGAGGTCCTAATTTATTGTGTAGGATAAAAATGCTACCAAACCTGAACATAACGGCAAGATTTGGAATTCTTAGTTTCAATATTGCCTGAGATCCTATCACTTAAAGCTGAAAATGTTGGAAACTACTGATCCTATTTCCACCAAACATAGCTGAGAACCACCTCGACGGAAGTCTTTCGATTTAAAAAGCACATTCAAACTGGTACATCCGTTTGGGAGCTACGTTCCCAGAGATCAACACACAGATACACAGATGAGTTCATCAACACCCCTCTTTTTTGCCGGGCTTAAAAATAAAGTGAGGCATATCGCGTCATCCCTTAAAATCGTACGTCTACAACTTTTCAAATCAAACTTACACCTATTCATCATCATCATCATCATCTCAGCCATAGGACGTCCACTGCTGAACATAGGCCTCCCCTTTGGACTTCCATATATACCGGTTGGAAGCGACCTGCATCCAGCGCCTTCCGGCGACCTTTATAAGGTCATCTGTCCATCTTGTAGGTGGACGTCCTACGCTGCGCTTGCTGGTCCGAGGTCTCCACTCGAGCACCACCGAAACGTGGTCTTTCACTATCGGCCTCATCTCAAAGCTCAAAGTCGCTCAACGAGCAATGGAGAGGGCTATGCTCGCGGTGTCTCTACGTGATCGAATCAGAAATGAGGAAATCCGTAGACGAACTAAAGTGACCGATATAGCTCACCGGATTAGCAAGTTGAAGTGACAATGGGCAGGCCACATAGCACGCAGAGCAGATGGCCGATGGGGCCGAAAAGTGCTCGAGTGGAGACACCTATTAAGTATATAAATTTAATCATCTCAACTAATTCAGAATCACCTTAACGCAAATAACACGAAGCTAACACAAACCTCATTTAATCGTCGAGCGAGAGAACTTCTCTTTCACATCGAATTATTCAGGCAGGGCCAAGGTTATTTTCACAACGCATTAGTGAAACTTAACATGTATCTTCCTGACATATTCTTGAATATTAATAATTCGGACAGGTAAGGTATATAAGGGTGTTGTGGTGTGTCCCGCCACATTCCTCCGTCGTGCGTGGTCTAGTAAAGTTCAAAGGTAAGTTACTAAACAAGATAAGTTTCCGTTGACGGTGGGAACGCAAATTAATGTTCGTGCTTGTAAACGTTTGCTACGTGTGTTATGTATGTTTTATGAGTGTTATGAAGAAACTCGAGGTAGGGGTTTATGAGTTGTGATTACACTGAAAATATTTGTCTGAAAACACAATTAGTTAAAGCGTATGACGCATCGCTTTGCTCTTACAAGCTTTTAGTTAGTTTCATCTGTTGAGATGAGTAATCGATCTTAAAAGTCTACTCTAAAGAGTTTAAAGCGATAATTTCCAGAAAACTTTGTTAGTTAGATTTGCTCCACGTAAAACGCTAGTTGAATTCCCATTGTGAATCTAAACCTTAATATTTATATGGCTCGTATATACATAGAATCATCATCATGAATTTGTGGTGATATACGACCACATGTCAGCACGGTAGCACTCTGACCGCAAGCCACGACACGTCAAGATCTTTCAACTGCCATGGCTATGGTGTGATTACGTATGAGCGGTTCTTCTGGTGCTATATAATATACTCATCTTAGAACTACAACCACTTTCTCCCACCAACTTGTGTGCCCTATGACCTCTAGCCCTTAATTTGACAATGTTCGCCAGGATGAACACACTCTTTGACCATCTTTTTCTATTTTTTTCGAACGAGAATTGTTTGCTCTATTCAACCTTAACGAGGCTTGAACTAGCGACCTTCGTTTTTTTTGTCAAATTAAGGGTTCTAGCTGCTAGAGGAATTAAAGGCACTGGTAGAAAAGCATCCGAGACTCAAAAACGCAACTCTCGCCTGTAACTGTATATATGTGTCTTTTGAGAAATTAACACTCTGGCCGTTAGTTTGCAGGTAAGTTCACCCAACTACATAAGTTAACCGCATCGGCAAGTTAAATTATTAAGTTTTCCAATCAATAAGTCGCAAGTTACAGTTTAGTATGCTAAATCAGGCAAATTATTACCTGTTTGGAATTTATTGAAGCGACTAATTAAAACAAGGAAATTCAATAAACAAGGAATTACACTGCACCCCAGTCTAAATCTACATAGGATACTTTCTTCCGGACTACGGTATAAAAAATACGCGTACAAAGTTGCGGGCAGCGTCTAGATTCTAGTACTTAAATAAATGTCTTAGTTACCTTAAATAAGTGCCTCGTGAAATCACCTTTTTAAGACAAAAAAGTCGCCCAAATCAAGACAATCAGATGAAGGTTCAACAAACGAAAACCGTGCAATTGTGATGCGATGCAAGTCATGGATCCGTTCGCGATGGCCACCGAATTGCTTTCGCAAGCAATTTTTGACCACAAAGTGCTCAAACCAACTCAATTTCCATAGAATACATTGCCACTGTCAGCCCGTTTGGACCTTCAATATTCAAGAAAAGAAACGCTCCTATACCGATATTCGACGCGTCAGATAGACGCGGGCTTTGTTTCAGAATTTTCCAGTCACGTTTGAATTTGTAAGCAAATACTTTCAGTTATTTTATTGTTCGCTACTCTAGCTGCATACACACCGAGCTTCCAAGGTGACTGTTTCGCTTGTTTGCAAATTGTCTCGTAGAAACATAATAAAACATAATAACGCTTATAAAAGTTATATAGGCGAGTAAACGTTTATATTTATGAAATTTTCATGAGTTGCGTAAATATTTTAGCGTCTGAAGGCACGTTCGGTAATTTAATTTGTCTGAGCGATTTTAGGGAATTTCTTATTTGTAGACGTGGTAGTCTTAGATTGCCTGTAAATAATAATTTACTTTTTATTATGTATCGAATTAGGTATGCGCTTGTGAAATGAAAAAAAAAGGTACCTACTACCTACGTTAAGTAGTTTTTTTTGATTGAATTCGAGTGTTAAAATTTGATCGATTGGTTGATCAAAACCTGACCTAAATAATTTTGATCTTTGGATTTTTGAACTTAGAAATATCTGGTAGGTTCTACTCTCTTGATGTACGAGTTATAGTAATATAATCATAGACTACCTTACTGACCTAGACTGAATACATGCAGACCTACTAATAAAATTGTTTTCATTTCAAGATATGCTTTCACAAATTCACACACACACGGTTATGCCGTCTGTTTAAGACAACTTTCTTTTTCGACTTAGCCTGTCGCAAACATATAGACAGTATATATACTGCTCGTAAGTATACATATTAGAATTGACAATTTTTCAAATTGTGAAATAGGCAGTGTTAAATTTAAACTAATTTAATTGCCTTATTATCACAGTTTTGAAAATATTAAAAAAAGGTGAAAGCAGCGGCGTCTAAGAATCAGCACTCAAATTACGTCACCTTGTGGCAAAATTAACAGTATTTTTTTTTCTAAATCCGTCTTAGCAATAATCCGACTGTATGATTCACTGCACTGTTGTCGCCTACGCTTTTTTACAACTAGAAACTTTTCAAATAGATTTTTTTTTATCATAAATACATATATTTTTGAAAATTTAAAAATGTGGTAATATTTTTTTTATCCTTTGTGTGATTATATAAAAAAAAGAAAAATGAAATGTTGTAAATTGGCTTGCCTTAATGGGCAAATTTTAATTTTGTTGTTGATTTCGTTTTTTTCTCAGATTTCAATAAATGAGTTAATCCATACATTTTTTGTACAACTCAATGGAAAATTTTGTAGGACATAATCGTGAAATCGGGCTTACCTTGTTCAGAATAAGCAGCTTTACCAACTCACCAAATTTTATTGAAATCTGAGAAAAAAACGAAATCGGCAACAAAATAAAAATTTGCCCTAATTGTAAACAGGATTTTATCTTCACCAATTCCTAGATGATGCTCCAATCCTCGGTGGCCCTGTTGGCGACTCTGTCGCTGTCGCTGTGCTCCGCGCACATCGGTGGCGGTTCCCTGATGATGCAGGAGTTGGACTCCCATATCTACTGCGGCCGGAACCTGGCGCGAGCGCTCGCGGAGATCTGCAGCTTCCAGAGCCCTGATAAGAGAGCTGAGGGCACCATGTATGGTAAGTAGAATAGAATAGAATAGAAAAATCGTTATTCAAGATAACACATCATTACAATATTAGGCATAATATCGGTGACATTAAATTTGAACCTTAATACTATGACGATACCGTTTGTTTTCAATATGAATGTTGAAGTGGCACGTGCTAACTCGGTAGCTAGCGGCTTTGCGATAATAGAGACAATGGCCTTTGTTTGAAAGATTAGGGCTCGAAGCGAAAAATTCACCTAGGAAGAGCCGTACTTATATAAGAGATGTGCATCCGAAATGTTGTATAAAAAAAAAATATTATTATGCATTTATTTCAAGTATCATATGACATGTAAATCAAATGCGATTAACTTATTATATAACTTTTGAGAACGAACGTTTATTCACTTTTAATTAAATAATTACAATAATGGCCCGCTGGGGCGTAAGGCGCCAACGAGAGCATAAAAAAAGATGTTGCTACATAAAAAAAATATTAAATGCAATTAACATCGTGCCATAGTAAAATAATACTAAAGCTAGCTTTACATGAATTTATTAATGTGGGTAAACAACACAATTTTTATATTAAACCATTGATACAAGGATCAAAGCTTAAAGAAAAATTGAAATGAGTTAATTGGTGGAAGAGGCCTCTTAGAACGAGAGAACATATGGAAAATTCGTTAGGTTGCTTGGAAGTTAGGGTGGCGGAATGGTTAACGCGCTGGACCGGCAATCCAGAGGTACCGGGTTTGATTCCCGTTTCCATTCCTCATTCCTCATTTCCATTTTTCTTTGAGCTTTGATCTTTGTATCAATGGTTTAGCCTTACATGAATTTATATGTTTTGTATTAAACAGTAAGTAGTCTGAACCAGAGCCTAAAATGTCGATCAAAATAAAAAAATTGTCTGCTAAAACTAAAGTAGGTATTTATTTATTTATTTAAACTTTATTGCACAAAACAAAAAGTGCACAGGTATGTACTGCAAGTCCCACGGGGGTACCATATATGTTAAGTGTAGGTAACCCTAAACATAATCAGAATCAGAATCATAAATAATTTATTTGTTAAGCATAGGTACAGGTTATGAGGTGATATAATTACTACAATGATTCAGAAGATTAGATCAAGGGGCCTATGTTATGATGGTCGCTTTTATCACGCGTTTTGACAAAATGAGAGTGAGAATGACAGATGCTTTTGTCACTTATTTATCACGTGATAAATGCAACCAACATAGGCCCCCAGGTCTGCTAGATTGGACCACAGGAGGCCTGTTAGCAGGACGTCTGAACCAAAACAGTCGGTCAGGGCCAGATATTTGTTGTTCCCAAATCGTTTGGCAGTCCTTTTTCGGGAAAACCGGTTTTGTTATCCCTTTTTTTCCCCTTCTGAAATGGGGCAAATTACTTCACGCACTTTATAAGGGAATTAGTAATTAGTAGGTATTTAGGTACTCCTTCGTTTTTTAGATATAATATTGTAATTTCCGTCAGTCTTAACGTTAACAACTAAATTAAAAAAAATTAACACTCCCGACACAAAAAGCTGGTCATAAAATATAGTGGGAACCACATTCAATGAGTGATATAGGAAATGCTACTAAAACTGAACGTAACTACAAAATTTGGAATTGTTAGCTTCAATATTGGCTGAGATCTTGTCACTTGTTCCAATTAAGGCTGAATATCTTGGAAAGTACTGGTCCTATTTCCATATACATATGTAGCTAAGAAAGAACCATCTCGACGGAACCGCACTCAAATTGGTCCATCCGTTTGGGAGCTATAATGCTACAGATGCATACACAAATACACAGATATGTTAAACTTATAACACCCCTAATTTTTCACCGGGGGTTAAAAACAATCTAGGGCATCACGCATAGATTTCGCACTAGGACCACGCATGCAATTTCATGATTCCCACGAGGATAAAATGAGGCAAATCTCTTTAGGCGACGTTGTCCCCGTGTGTGTTGAAATTGTTTGGGGATTTGTAGATTTATTTAGCTTTAATTTAATTTATTTTAGATTTTAGTTATTTAGTTTTATCTTTTTAGGTTTAATTTAAATTTAATTGTCCTTTTATATTTTCTTTTGACACATTAATATTATAATACGCTCGAATAATTGTTTGAACAAATCAAGGTCATATTTTATTAACAAAAATCTCTGTACATCCCATTAACGAACCATAAAGATGTGATTTGACGATTATTCAGGGCCGATCCTCACGCCGTACTACAAGGAACAGGACTTTGGCTGGCCCTGGCTGAGCCCCCACAAGGCCAGGGGCCTGGCCCCGCCCCGCGGCAAGCGTCTCATCGCCGGGGTCGTGGACGAGTGCTGCTCCAAGGCTTGCAGTCTTGACGAAATGCTCAACTACTGTAATTAGTCATGCTATAGAGACCTTAGGTTTTGTATAGATTGTAACGCGATGAATTAAAACCAAATATGACTTAGGGAAATAGTTTTTTTTCAAGGCTTTCCTACTTAAATAAGTGGTACCTAATTATTGCAATCGCCAATAATGTTGCATCATTTTGGTATCGATGCAGCGCGTTAGGTGGGTGTACCTACTCATGTAATTAGGTTAGGTTTAAGACATTTATTCTCATAAGAACATAATATGATACATTCACTTAAAATGAGAACTTAAATTTAAGTTGCTTAAAAACTAGGTTTACTACTCGTTCGATTCCCACATCCCGAACGCCGCACGCTGACGCACTCTTGTTATCACTTAATGTAATATCTAAGGTATCACTTAAGGTAATGTACATAACGATATACATATGCATGGATGTACGTGTTTATTTTCAAAAAATATTAACATTAGTTGCATCCTCAAACAGAAAGAAGACCGGCAACGCACTTATGATTCCTCTGTACCCTTACCACGAGTTAACGTGATCGTACCTACTCGCAAGCACTATTTTTTTTAAACATGACTGGAACTGTATCAGGGCTGTTTAGCCCTCACTCTTTACGCGGTGATATAAATGTAATCATCAGATTTTATCCTGAAAGTGATTTTAACAAGCCTTGTTACAAGTAGATCTCAAGTTATTAAAACGGATTGCTCGTATTCCTATGTTCTTTCTAGTCGACTGTCGATTATATTTCCACATACTTGTAATCTAGTAACGAAAGGGTAAACTCACGGTAAACTCATCTGAAATTAAAAATAAAACAAAAAATTACTAAATCACGACATGATGGTGCGCCTTTTACTTTGAAACTTTTCAAATGTTAACTGTCAAGAGTTCAGTGTTTGCATTTAGACTTTTAAATGAAAATTTACTTTTATGATTACCTATTATTTGCGGAGTACTTAGTAAGTTTATCTTATTTTAAGATAATTGGACCTAGACTTTGGTCTATAAAATTTAAAAAATGTAGATGTGATGATATTTTTATTTCTATTTGAGCGCATGTTCCCAGTCTGCATTTAAATGCAAGTTATTATGTAAATTAAACAGAATAAGATTACAAAATTTAAACTTTTCTATGCTAGATATAATTATAACAAATGTAGTAGCATTAAAAATAAATTGATGTTGCACTTTCTGTTATTTCATTAGATATCTATCCCCGGCATTAAAGTTACCGACACGAGCGACACTCTTTTATCATCGATCCATTTCTAACATCATACCTAAGAGCCAAAACACAATTACAAGATTATATTGATTATATTATATTGTTGTTCTGTATAATAAAGGGCTTGTCAAAATTATTTTTGTTAAACAAATAACGTTATACATTTGTGAAAATTTTTTTTTTCTAATGTCAGAAATATATTGAAATGTGTAATTATGAATATAAATTATAATTATTACCATTCTATATGATTATGTTTTTTGAAATAAACATTTTATGATTACAAGATACGACATCGCATCGTGTTTCGGTGCGACGTCGTGAGATTGTAAAATTCATTTTTATTTTGTATCTTGTCACATCAAAATAAAGTTCATTTTGGATTTATGCATTTCCACGATAGGACGTCGCGTCGTACGACGATGCGATGTCGTGTCTTGTAATTGTGTTTTGGCCCTAAGGGCCTTATCATACTTGCGATTTCCGAGCGACTCGCTTTAGGGCTCCGTACCCAAAGGGTAAAAACGGGACCCTATTACTGAGATTTCGCTGTCCGTCCGTCCGTCTGTCACCAGGCTGTATCTCAAGAACGGTGAACTGATAGCTAACAGTTGAAATTTTCACAGATGATGTATTTCTATTGCCGCTATAACAACAAATACTAAAAATAAAATAAAATAAATATTTAAGGGGGGCTCCCATGCAACAAACTTGTTACAGATTATGGTACGGAACCCTTCATGCGCGAGTCGGACTCGCACTTGCCCAATTTTTTATACAAATAAGCTTCGCAGCGAATTCGCTGCGTGATCGCCTTCATATAAAATTCGCTCGCAAATAGCAAGAGTGATAAGGTCCCTAAATCAACAACCGGATTACGATGTACGGCTAAATAAAACCTATAATACGATTAATACGGTATTTGTCTTTAGTGGAAATAAATTGTATTATTGAAACCACTAAACACACATTCAACACCAACTAAATAAACTACCATTAACTTTTGGACATTATACTATTTTTAGATAAGATAATCATTTATTTGCACTAAACATTACCATTATACATACATTAGGTCTTATACAATTATTGGTAGGTTTACATGCAAACCGTGGACGGTATGCAAATTAAATTACAAGATAGCTACCCAAAGACAGCTTTACAACGCGAGGTATAACCTATACTCTACTTACATGAAACAAAATAATATTACTTACATTTAGAATATCTACAGACAGTTACAGTTTACTTCATGTCAAAAAATTCGTTTATACTATAAAAATTATTATTATTCATCCATTGGTGTTACTTATTTTTAAATGTATTATTATTCATAGTTTTAAATTCACCGGGTATTTTGTTATATACTTTTACACACATAGTCAAACAACTTTTCTTGTGCTTGGCTGATCTAGAAGAATTTAATCGGACAGAAACCAAAAAGAAGATGTGTTGTGACTACTTACTGTCCTTACTGGGTATTATATTCCTTGCTACCTACTGATTATTATAACACTTTACACTCTCGCGGTTTGAACACATAATTAAAACTTATTGGAAATAGTACGTCTGACTGAGACCACGGCACGTGAAACGCGATGTTGAAACGTCAGGCAATGAAGGTAAATCAAAATATCGCGATAGACCCGGTTCAATAAGTTTTAATTACTGATTATTGTAAATTCACAAGCCAGTTCATAGAAACTTCATAATAACAGATTGCTTTTGACATTTCATAAAGAGTAGCTGATTTGAGCTGTCATCAAATACCGTAAGGAACTTTTGGGAGATTATTAATTTTCATCATTCCATTCATTCGTTCATTTCAAGCATTTTACGCAAGTCGACATTCATCGTGCCTATTTTGCGTGAAAAAGGGGGTAGCGCTACTCTAACCACCCCAACTCCTCCACGAAACTCAGCCTCTTTTCGCCGTCGCATTTCACATAAAATGTTATGAGTAAGTTCGATGATTAAAGCCTGACCAGAAATATATGAGGATTGTCAAGAGGGCGCTATTTATAAGATTTACATGGCAACAATTTTTCAACCAATCGCAACCCACTATAATGATATTAGTTTAAATACCTGTCAGTTCCACTATGTTAACCTCGTAATATCATTTAATGGAATGCACTCTTTTCCTGACTGTTTTTCGTTTAGTAAACACGTGTAAACTTTATTTATAATCTTACGTTGACGACTGTCAGTGGATTTCGGCATTTTCTTTGGATGATTTTAAATATTTGTCTTTTAAAGAAAGCACCACGAATGACATTGACGTTGTTGAAAAACCATCATAAAATCATTGCCAGTGTAAGAAATTAGTTCCAGTGAAATTCCGCAATATGGCGCACCCTCGTATATTTCTGGTCAGGCTTTACATAGTTTTTTTGCTGATTCAGTTTTTAGAAATTTTCAACATGGAAGATACGGGGATTAAAAACGTAGAAGTCATTTAAAAAAAAACTCGCGATGATATGTGATTCACAGAGCCACTAGGTTTAATGTTTCAACACAGCTTTATTTATTAATTAGGGTTCCGTGCCTCAAAAAAACGGAACCCTTATAAGATCACATTGTTGTCCGTACGTCCGTCCGTATGTCAGGACCTTTTAGCTCGGGAACGCGTGAAGGCATCGAGTTGAAATTAAAGCCATAAACATAAGTCTAAAGTTGCTTAAAGCTGTGAAAAAATCAAACTTCTAAGTTAACGTAAAAAAAAGATGCGGCCCTTTTTGTCGCAAAAAACGTATATTTCGACACTCTCAAGATAATTATTTATAGGTTATTTTCCGTTGACCTAGAACTATGAAATTTGTCAAGTAATACCGTCTTATACTACAAATATAGGGAAAAATCTAAAAACCATACATTTGCAAATTGATAAAAAAATAACCATTTTCGAAAAACCATATTTGAATAACCCGGTTGCCTGCAAACTTTACGCGGCCGGTTAGGATGAGAAAATAATTTATATTAAGTATATGAAACCCTCGGTGCGCGAGTCAGACTCGCACTTGGCTGGTCTTTTTATTTAAATAAACTGAGTCTGTGTAAGACGCCCTGCACAATATTACCGGTACCGTATCGGTACCCGCGGCACGTGCACTCTAGGCGTTCGCAGTGCATTCGGTTTGCATGGAGTTTTCTTAGCCGTTTCCAGGTACTGCAGACGCGCGGTTGCGAGTTGCGATATTAAGTGGAGTAGTAGTCCGTAAGCCCGCTCCAAGATTGCCTATGTAACATGACATCACGATAAAATGCATGGCACACGGTCGAAAAAGTTGTGCTGAGCGAGAATCAAACGATTATCGCACAGAAAATTGGCCGGAAGTTTGAGAAAATCCTTCACTTCCGGTCAAAATTTTAGGGGTGTACTTACGTCATGTGACATCATTACGTGACAGATGGCATCATGTAGCCCTTTAATCGTAGAGAGTGTGAACATAAGTCTGCCAGTTCTAAAATGGCCGGAAGTGCTTGGCAGACGGGGTCAAAGATGGTCATCGGGTACGTTTTCCTACGTTTTGTGGTATCTTGACGAAATTGATTATAAATGTTTTAAAGTAATAGTGTCTCTAAAAATAAAAAAGTCTGCCAAGACATATCTGGCCGGAAGTCCTTCAAAAGTGATTTTTATTAGGGTTCCGTAGTCAAACTAGGAACCCTTATATATTTGCCATGTCCGTCGGTTCGTCTCTCCGTCCGCGGCTTAGCTCCGTGGCCATTAGTACTAGAAAGCTAAAATTTGGTATAAGTATGTGTATGTATCACGACGACAAAACGGTAAAATAAAAACTACTTAAATTTTTTTTTTCGGATAGGTACCTCTCGTATCGTACACCTAAAGTGGGGGTGAATTTAATTCTCTTTCCAACACTAGTGTGTGGGGTAGCATTGAATCGGTATTTTGAAGATAATAGGGGTCTCCAAACATTATTTTTTATAAAGTCAGCAGTTTTATAAATATTCGCTCCGAAAATCCAAAAAATTGCGTCCCCTCCCCCCTCTAACTTTTTAACATTGAGTCAAAAAAATATAGATAAATTCATGAAAATATGGCCGATAAGTAATTTTAATGATAACTATATTTAATAAAATCGGTTGTCGTTTTTGAGTTACCGCAAAATTTCATAATTTTCTTTAAAATGACGTAAGTGCCGCGCGGTGTCCTTATACTTCGAACATTACACATATTAGTTAAGTGCCATACTGCATTAAAACATTCCGCTCAATCTGGCGCGTATAATCGATAACTTCCAGAAGGTATTAAGTAATTACAGTGACTATAGCGTTTACGACCTTTTTATAGAACTTGAAATCTTTCTCGTAATTTAAACCTCGGGATTTAAGCCCGTCTATTGTGAAGGATGGGTCCCTACATAATGGCAGTATTTGCAAAGTAGTGCACGACCAAGTTCTAGGGGAACCAATTCCAATGAGTGCAGGAGTCAAACAGGGTTGCCTCCTGTCGCCGCTGCTCTTCATAGTCCTGCTCAACGACGTCATGCGGAAAGTAACAGAAACACCGAGGGGCATAACATGGAATAAAAGCTTACATCTGGAGGACCTCGACTACGCAGACGACATAGTGTTGGTTTCGTCTTCACTGCCCGATCTTCAAATGAAGCTGGATTCGTTACGAGAGGAAGCTCAAGTTTAGGGATTACGAATAAACGCTAGGAAGACCGTCGAAATGCAAGTTCAGTCGTACGAAACCCGACCCATAAGACTCAATAGGACACCGCTGGGAATCTGTCGCAAAGTTCACATATCTCGGCAGCACCGTGACCAACAGCGGTGGTTCCGATGACGACGTTGACGCGAGGATTAGGAAAGCTAAAGGCGCCTTTGCCCAGCTGAAACAGGTCTGGGATTCGAACGTGCTCACCCGGCGGATCAAGATTTCCATCTTCGATTCCATAGTGAAATCTGTTTTGCTCTTCGGCTGCGAGACTTGGAAAGAGACAAGGGTCTGACGAGCAATTTACAAAGTGTTCGTCAACAAATGCCTTAAATCCATCCTGCGCATATTCTGCCCGAAAACTATCAGCAACGAAGATCTTTGCAATCGATGCCACCAAATCCCGATCAAGCGAGAAATCGCTCAACGGGAGTGGAAGTGGATAGGGCACACCCTCCGAAGACCAAAGGACAACATCGGCAAGGTTGCGTTCACGTGGAGGCCGCGCGGGAGCAGACGACAGGGCCGACCGGCGCACACGTAGCAGCGCACCGTCGACGCCGAGCTGCGGGCGGCCGGGCTGAGTTGGAGTGACGCGGAGCGCGAGGCACAGGACAGGAGCAGATGGCGACGTCTCACGAAGGCCCTCTGTACCACTGGGGTACCATAGGACAGCAACAACATTGTGAAGGATGGGCAAGAAGGAGGGACCCTACACTGAGCGTGGCCCGACAACCTATTCAACGCCACCCCACACACTAGTGTTGGAAAGAAAAATAAATTCACCCCCACTTTAGGTGTACGATACGAGACCGGTACCTATCCGAAATTTTTTTTATTTTTATTTTTATTTTACCGTTTTGTCGTCGTGATATATACACATACTTATACCAAATTTTAGCTTTCTAGTACTAATGGTCACGGAGCTAAGCCGCGGACGGAGAGACGAACCGACGGACATGGCAAATATATAAGGGTTCCTAGTTTGACTACGGAACCCTAATAAAAATCACTTTTGAAGGACTTCCGGCCAGATAAGTCTTGGCAGACTTTTTTGTTTTTAGAGACACTATTACTTTAAAACATTTATAATCAATTTCGTCAAGATACCACAAAACGTGGGAAAACGTACCCGATGACCATCTTTGACCCCGTCTGCCAAGCACTTCCGGCCATTTTAGAACTGGCAGACTTATGTTCACACTCTCTACGATTAAAGGGCTACATGATGCCATCTGTCACGTAATGATGTCACATGACGTAAGTACACCCCTAAAATTTTGACCGGAAGTGAAGGATTTTCTCAAACTTCCGGCCAATTTTCTGTGCGATAATCGTTTGATTCTCGCTCAGCACAACTTTTTCGACCGTGTGCCATGCATTTTATCGTGATGTCATGTTACGTAGGCAATCTTGGAGCGGGCTTACGGACTATAGGTGGGGTTTACTGCCCGCTACGCGGGGAAGATAGGGTGACGGTACGGTATCGGCACGGTATCAGTATCAGTGCGGTCTCGGTATGGTCTCAGTACAGTGTCATTTACGTCATCCTACGCTACTGCCTTGTAATTTTCGAATTACAAGGTTTTTGATGATTTTATTTAATGCCGGTAGCACTACACCTCCGCCGCGAAACGTCAAACCCCAAGGAAGTTCCGCTTTAGTTGCGCGCGCTCTGTATGGCGATGGCGTTTCGCTGTTTCACGGCGGAGGTGTGCTACCGGCATAAATTTTGGTTTTTGATAGAATGGTGACTATGTCATCAATGCCCAGAGGAAACAAAAAAATATGTGCATCGCACTGTTAATGGATAAGAAAATGGGTTTTTAATTAAGTTATAGCTAATTTAACCTAAACTGTGTAAGAAGGCTTCATTAACAAGCCGACACCTGCACTATGTTACCGGTACGGTAACGGTACAGTATCGGCACGGCATCGGCACGGCCTTGGTATACAGTATCGGTATGGTATCGGTACCCGCGGCACGTGCTACTGTAGACGTTTGCAGTGCATTCAGTTTGCATGGAGTTTTCTTAGCCGTTTCCAGGTACTGCAGACGGGCGGTTGCGGGTTGCGATATTAAGTGGAGTAGGTGGGGTTTACTGCCCGCTACGCGGGGAGGATAGGGTAACGGTATCCGTATCAGTACTGTCTCGGTATAGTCTCGGTACAGTATCGGTGTGGTATCGGTATGGTATCGGTACCCGCGGCATGTGCTACTGTAGACGTTTGCAGTGCATTCGGTTTGCATGGAGTTTTCTTATCTCTTCCTAGGTACTGCAGACGGACGGTTTTGACTTGTGATTATTTACGCCATCCTACGCCGTAAGTGGGATTTACTGCCTTGTAATTTTTGAATGACAAGGGTTTTGATGATTTAATTTTATTTTGTTTTTTGATAGAATGGTGTTTTTGCCATTAATGCCCATTGGAAACAAAAAGTACGTGCATCACACTGCGATTTTTTTTCTCCTTATAGAAAATGGGTTTTCAATACAGTTATAGCTATAGTCAAAACTGTGTAAGAAGGCTTTATTGACAAGCCGACACCTGCAGTATATTACCGGTACGGTAACGGTACAGTATCGGCACGGCATCGGCACGGCCTTGGTACAGTATCGGTATGGTATCAGTACCCGCGGCACGTGCTACTGTAGACGTTTGCAGTGCATTCGGTTTGCATGGAGTTTTCTTAGCTGTTTCAAGGTACTGCAGACGGGCGGTTTCGATATTATTTACGTCACCCTAGGCCGTAACGTAAGTGCGATTTACTGCCCGTTGCGCGGGGAGAAGATCTCGCTTCCTGGCCAAAGGGCTCCCCCACATCGGAATCCATGACTTTTATTTGATAATCGAACAATTTAACACAACCTTCGACGACCTGCAAATTATCGTACTTTTGCGTCGACGTTCGGGAGACGCTAGATGTGGGGGAGCCCAGAGCAAGTCAATCTTGAGACAAACGGCGGGCGGTAATTAGTAAAACACCCAGATCGTTTACAAACACCTGCGATTTGCGTTGCGACATTCACTAATTCACTGCCGTATTACGTATGTAATGTACTATTACCTGCCTGCGGATAAAAAAATAATTTGATTCCTACATTATTCCTGCTTCGGGTTGGAGTTACCAAAATCCTCCGCTCAAAGTGTGCCTTTTACGTCTCCAAAGGGACGTGTGTTTCAAATTTGACGATCACGACTACCTTCAGCAGTTACAGCTGTAGTGCAGACAGAAATCAATACATAATTCACCATTTCTGTCTCTAAAGGTATAATTGTGTTTAACGTCAAGTCAATACGTGCCCGGCACCATTAGATCTATTCCTAAGTGCCTTGTTAATAATTTACCACACGCCTTGCGCTTGCATAATTGATAATCTCTGTCGCTGTCGCCAATATTGGCAATTTTAATATTTTATTTATTCCGCGCTAGGAATAGGTCCAGTTTCTACAATTTCTGCTCCACCATTTTTAACCTCTCCCTGGTGTATTAAAGTAAGGCGCTAAAAAAAATCATAAACATTTATTGTAAGAAAAATAGCAGGAATTTGTTTGGAATTAAAATTCCGTGTGGCAGCTGACTTAGGGTTTTGTAGAGATTTTGGCGCTTTGGTCTGTCGGTATGAAATGTGATCAAGATTTAGTGGAGCGGCGAGCGACTGAGCGAGACACACGTACCGCGCACCGCTGCCGCTGTCCCACAAAGCCGTGGCATCTCCCTGAGGGAGGAAAAGTACATGTAGTATAGTTTCGAAAAAATGCTCTAATGGTATGTACAAACGAAGACACAGTCATATTCATAGAGCTGTTGGAATAAGGTTTATATTCGTAAGTACGTACAGTTATCTGTGTCTTCGATAGTACAAGCTTTATATTACATCCTTATTCCGTATTTGTTAAGAGCAACAATTATTACCGACGCCATATAGACGAACCCAACACATGGGTGCTGCGTGCTGAATAACTTATGCAAGATATTTTATTCCTTGCTTTTTTTTTATAAATTAAAAATGACAGGGTAAAGGACGTTCCAACCGCCAGCCTGCACTCCACAAACAAGACAACATTGCCAGCGTCTTGAAAGAATAACTGGAGCTCTAGAAATACAAATTAGAGTGGCTTGTTAAGCTCTTTGTTCATTCGGAACGGGCATTATTCCGCCGCCACTAACAAGTTTGGTCAATGCAAATCCGAGACTGTTTTCCACGTAAATATAGTTTGGGCTTGGCTCTAGACTCTAGTCTCTAGTACTTACAGTCAGATTTTTTTTAAACACACATTTGACAGTTTTCTGTTGATTTTTGTAGTGATGTAGCAAAGACATATTCTTTGCCAAATCTAACGATTATGAATAGTTGATCGAATCGATTTTATGGACGAACTTTTTTGAACCTGCGTTTTTGTTTATTTTGTGTAAATCAATATTTTTTTGAGCTACGAGCCGTCGTCGGACTCACTGGAGATTTTTATGTAAAATTGTAGTTTTATAAATAATGACACAAAGGTAAATTAAGAAAGAAAAATTGAATGCGATCTACTACAATCGAAGCGGGGTTTGAACCCGCGACCTCTGCGTTTCCGGCGCATTGCTCTCCCAACTGAGCTATCCGACCGCTACGTCAGTCACACCAAATCTTTCATCCCTTAATCCTTTACGCTACTGGAGCGCCCTCTGCGTCATATATGTTTTTTTGAAATGCTTATTGCGCATTAGCCATACCCTAGGATGTGCGTTTTACACACACGATCCCCAATCCCCATTGCTTTACAGCAAGTGTGAAGACTACGAGAGAGATGGCGCTGTTCTAAATATTTGTATAGAATCTTTTTATCGATTCATATTTTTTATGTGGTAATACCAAATATTTAGAACAGCGCCATCTCTCTCGTAGTCTTCACACTTGCTGTAAAGCAATGGGGATTGGGGATCGTGTGTGTAAAACGCACATCCTAGGGTATGGCTAATGCGCAATAAGCATTTCAAAAAAACATATATGACGCAGAGGGCGCTCCAGTAGCGTAAAGGATTAAGGGATGAAAGATTTGGTGTGACTGACGTAGCGGTCGGATAGCTCAGTTGGGAGAGCAATGCGCCGGAAACGCAGAGGTCGCGGGTTCAAACCCCGCTTCGATTGTAGTAGATCGCATTCAATTTTTCTTTCTTAATTTACCTTTGTGTCATTATTTATAAAAATAAAAAATGTGGTATTACCACATAAAAAATATGAATCGATAAAAAGATTCTATACAAATATTTAGAACAGCGCCATCTCTCTCGTAGTCTTCACACTTGCTGTAAAGCAATGGGGATTGGGGATCGTGTGTGTAAAACGCACATCCTAGGGTATGGCTAATGCGCAATAAGCATTTCAAAAAAACATATATGACGCAGAGGGCGCTCCAGTAGCGTAAAGGATTAAGGGATGAAAGATTTGGTGTGACTGACGTAGCGGTCGGATAGCTCAGTTGGGAGAGCAATGCGCCGGAAACGCAGAGGTCGCGGGTTCAAACCCCGCTTCGATTGTAGTAGATCGCATTCAATTTTTCTTTCTTAATTTACCTTTGTGTCATTATTTATAAAAATAAAAAATGTGGTATTACCACATAAAAAATATGAATCGATAAAAAGATTCTATACAAATATTTAGAACAGCGCCATCTCTCTCGTAGTCTTCACACTTGCTGTAAAGCAATGGGGATTGGGGATCGTGTGTGTAAAACGCACATCCTAGGGTATGGCTAATGCGCAATAAGCATTTCAAAAAAACATATATGACGCAGAGGGCGCTCCAGTAGCGTAAAGGATTAAGGGATGAAAGATTTGGTGTGACTGACGTAGCGGTCGGATAGCTCAGTTGGGAGAGCAATGCGCCGGAAACGCAGAGGTCGCGGGTTCAAACCCCGCTTCGATTGTAGTAGATCGCATTCAATTTTTCTTTCTTAATTTACCTTTGTGTCATTATTTATAAAAATAAAAAATGTGGTATTACCACATAAAAAATATGAATCGATAAAAAGATTCTATACAAATAAATTGTAGTTTGTTTTATTGTTCTTTCTTCAAATTATCAATTTATCGATTTAATTGATTCTACCAATTTACTGAAATAGCACATGAATCGAAACGCTAGTTTTGGTCACAACACAGCTTAAAAAAACACGTAGTACGTAACTGTTTATGTAATGATTTATTATCGTTCAATATTTCAACACCGTGATAAGAAAAAATATAACATGAACTCAATTGTATCAAGTAGAAAGTTAAAAACGTTAATAGATACTTTAAAAATCACTATGCCATTGCTTATTTTCTTTTATAAAATTCAATAGGTCGTGCAGATTTACGTAATATGGGTCCTGTGATGTGTCAAAAGTGTGTTAAAAAATCAGACTATAGTATGCTTGATGTTTCATCGCAGGCTGGCGGAACCGAACTCCTTGAAAGAATCTGTTGAAAGGAGTGCGAGTTCAAGTTAGACGTATGAAATGTGTGGTAAATGTTGTGATTTTAACGGAGCATACAAACTGCCAACTTGCTATGAAAAATCAGCCGTTACGTGATTTGATTATTCTCTTTGGCTTATTTGTTAATTTGCATTAGTGATTATGTTCGTATAAACTTAGAAACGTTTCCTTCAGAAACTTATTTGCACATATATCGTGTTCTCTGTCGCTTAGCTCTTAGCAGAGCGGTCGTGGTTACATTTAGGCGTCCACATCGCCATCTCTTCCTGCTGCCAGACTGTCTGACGCAGTCAGATACGCAGTTTCCTGTCGCCAATTTTATCTGGTCAGTCCAACGAATAGGTGACCCGTCCCGCGATCTGGTTCGTTCCACTTATTGAAATGATTTAAAAAAGTTTTTTTTTACGTACTAGGTATGTATGTTATATACTAAGCCGACTAATATACAACATACTGTATGTTGTATATTAGTCGGCTTAGGGCTAATTGTTCCATCACCAGATAAAACATATCTATCATATAAATGTTGGCTGTCACTTTTCTTTTATATGACGGGAGAAAAGGATAGCAATCATTATAACTGGCAGATAAATTTATCTGGTGATTGAACAATCGGCCCTTAGTGTATTAGTCTTACATATTCCGGTGTTTTGTCAATAAAGTATTTTTTTCGTTGAACAATATACCAATCACACTAATATTATAAAGGCGAAAGTTTGTGAGTGTGTTTAAGTGTATGTTTGTTACTTCTTCACGCTCAAATGGCTGGACCAATTTTGATAAATGTTGGTATGGTATGAAGGTAGCTCTGCTAGCGCAGCTAGTGTCAAAATAAATTCAGTAAAATGAAAGCAAATGCGCAGCGTACGATGATACTCGAAATATATTGTCGCATCTGATCGCTGCAGACTACAAAACTCAATCAAAAGTACCAAACTACATCAATAGTTTATCGAACTTACTAATCTATTCAGCTGAAGACCACAAAAACTATTCAGAAGCGAGTGAATAAAACGATCCAATAAGGGCACTGGGGCCATAAACCATCGGGATGGCGGACCGGACAACTTGTATTCATGTTATGAAAAAAGTTACCGAAACAAAAAGAAGCGGGCAAAGTTTCAAACACTATTGCCCGGGTTTTATTAGAGGCGAGTCTTTAGTTGAGGAATACTCTGCGAAGCTTGCGTAGTGTAAAATGGTATGGCTGTGTATTACTTATTAATACGAGTAGTACAAGAAGGCACAGTAAGAGGCCTTATTCCTTTATAACAAATAATATATTGATAATTTCAACCAACTTTTGGAAGTGAATCTAAGTTCTATATAGTTCTATATTATAGTAACATAGCTATTGCATGCTTTAATAAGTTGAAAAAAAAAAAACAGTTTTCGGCGTGAAATTTGTCAATTTCGAGTACCTAGTTTTTGAAACAAAAATTATCAATGAAAAATTCAAATTGTAGGTTTCACATAAATTATTTACCAATAAATCGCAATGGCCCTGTTCTAAGTAGTAACATTGATAATGTGTTAAGAAACATGTTTGATTATAGGGAAAAATGTCGAAAGCAATCAGCATTTTTGAACGCGAAGCCTTAGAAACAAATGCTTTAGGCAAGCATTGACATCGATCTCTTGAAGATGGAAAAAATACTAATGAGAATACAATATAATGCGTGGGCAATATTGCCTTTCAAACGTTCAAATATTACCAATAATTAATTTATTTCATTGAATGAATATTGAAAATAAAATTGTTCTATTTATTGCGACGGAATTCGTTGTAACGGACAACTGAAACAAGCGGGTAGCATTTTTGAGTCCAGCAGAGAACGTATTTTGATTGATGATGATGAGTAAAATAACAATAAATTAATAAATATCGAACACAGAAACCAATCTATGTAGTCCCACAGTAAGCTCTTAGTACTAGGCTTGAGTTATGGGCACTAGATAACGATATACACAGGTAACACATATAAATAAATACATCCATACTTAACGCATGTAGTAAACATCCATTACCTAGGAAGAAATATTTGCCTGTACTGGGATTCGAACCCAGGACCGCCAGCTCAGTAGGCAGTCAACCGGGACGACGAAAAAAAGAATTGTGGAACATAGAACCTGCTCCTTTTTGTGTAGATGGTTAGAAATTGCTAATAATTATATGAAATGGACATCAGACATCTTAGCATCACGCCACATTTCAATGTTTTCGAAATAAGCCCCGGCCGGTGAATTATTCCTGTGACTCTCCACAAAATGTGATAGATTTCTAATTATACATTTACAATCCGACAATAAAGTGTAAAAATTAAAAAGTGGCAACACTGTAGTATCGTCCCCGTTTTATTAGATTGATTAGAAAGGGACTACAATATTGCCAGTGTTAAATTTCTACCCTTTTATGTCGTACTGTATGTGTCGAATAATGATGAACTTCAAGCAAAAAGAGTCCAACGAAAGACGAAACTAATTCAAAACTCGGCAAAAGCAGCTCTCAGTCTGAGTCTGCATCGTCAGCGATCGCTATCCAAGACAAATTGGGATCTGAGCCATTATTCTTATCTGAAATTTGCATTTAGGAGTGAACCTTTGAACGTATACGTCTGGTTTAAAACGTTGTATCTCTATAAGAAATCTTAGCAAGTTCTAGGCGAACTCTGAAAAAAGTTAAAGGCTGAAAAATTACACTTTTCATTTTTCATCCATTCGTGTGAGCGAAACCGCGGGCAAAAGCTAACTACTGGTGAATAGGTATCCATTTACTGGCAAACTTTTCTTTGTACTAATAATGTAACTAATTTAGATTTCTTTAAAAAGAGAGTGAATAACTAGGCACTTACCTTTAATAATTATGCTTCACGTCAGTTTTATCATCACTTCCAAGGGACATTAAAGTCAAATGCTTGTCTATCTTACTTCGAAAACTACGTTTATGGGGCCAAAAACAGTGAATATGAAGCTAAAAGAGTCTAATGAAAGACGAAAGTAATTCAAAACTCCGCAAAGACAGCTTTAGCTCAGAGCCGCCTTAGTCTGCATCGTCAGTGATCGCGATATCCGAGACAAATTGAGATCTGAGCCATTATTCTTATCTGGAAATTCTGGAATTTGCATTTAGGAGTGAACCTTTGAACGTCTACGTCTGGTTTAAAATGTTAAGGAATCAGGTTTGGGCTGGCGTCTAGTTTAAAGATAGATGCAGTTTAAAATAAATTGCTATAATTGTCAACTCAACGCTTGAATTAAATTCAACACTCGTTTCATTGACTCAGAGCGAAGCGTGTATAGCTTCTTCGATTTAGTTTGGTCAAAAATGCTTTCGTATATTAGGATGTCGTTATAAGCTGTCCAGATTTCTGGCACCTCTCGTCTAGGTCTCATTTATCTACCAATTCATGTGAAATTTGTGCGCAGATTCGTTAAGTAGGTAAGTATATGGTTTTGTTTTTGTCGATTTATTGTTATGAAGGAGATATGGGGGTTGAAAACGTACAAAATGACATATTAGTAGCCATTTCAGAATATTCGCGAGGTCTACATCTCACAAAGCTACTAGTTACCATTGTTTTCCAAATCCAATTACAGTTGAACACTAAAAAAGAAACATATTTCAGCCAGTTCGAAACAGACTTGCGAGGGGTACAGTTCATATCATCAAGGAGATCAGGTCTCAACGAAGTCGGGCGCAAGTACTGCTTAACAGCAGCGCATTGCGTTTAAGGAGTCTGCTAGTAATATGCAGATACGGCAGTCCCTTCGTAGGTAGTCTCAGAAGGACCACTCCGATGTTCGAAATTCAAACATCGCATGGTGCCGTCCCATTCATCCAAATACACTTTGACAGGATATCGAGAAGGACGGCACTATGACGATAATATACGAACATCGGAGCAGCCTTTGAGGCACGCCTGGTCAGCTGTCTACGGTGTAAATCGTGCCTTATCTTCCGATCGGAAGGAGATATCGCTACGTGAGTTCAACAGGGCTTACACAATACAGGATAATACCATGGAACAATCACTCACGGGAGTTTTCCATGTAAAAACTGACCAGAAATAATTATATGAGGATGCGCCATATTGCGGAATTTCACTTGAACTAATTACTTAAACTGGCAATGATTTTATGATGGTTTGTGAACAATGTCAATGTCATTCGTGGTGGTTTCTTCAATAGACAAATATTTAAAGAAAATGCCGAAAACCATTCACAGTCGTGTACAGTACACGTGTATTTAAACTAATGTCTTTGCAAAATTGTTGCCATATAAATCTTAAAGTGCCCTCTTTACAACCATATTTCAGGTCAGGCTATAAGATCCAAAGTGAGTTTCATGTGAGTTTTCCGTGGTAGCTACTGCCCTCAGAATCCCAATAAATCATCGTCGGTGTCTCAGTTACAAACGGCCAGTCTTACCGCACTCTTTCTTGTTATCTAACATCATTAACACGAGCGAGGGGTTCGCTAAGCCGATTACATGAACACACATGGTACCTTCTTAGTCATTAATGACTATACTACGACGTTTGTAATTTCAATTGAATTTAGTTCCATTACAGGTTTATTTGGTTTTATTTTCCTATCCTGTTTACAATTATTAACGAAAACATGAAGCCAGTGTTTTGGCAAACATTTTGTGTCCACGGTACATATCTAGGAAATGTGTCAGTTTTTGACGTTCACCACAAATAAAATTGTGATTTGCAACTGGGTTTTTCTTCCATCCGTCTTTTTAACTATATGAGATATCTATTTTTTCAAGGCACACCAACAGACGACGGTACATTAGCGTACCACGGAAAACGCTGTAAGAACACTGTTCTAGGTAAGATTGTCAAGAAACCATCACGCTAAGTAAGTAGGCCCTACCATGACTCAGTTCAAGAAAAACTGCGGAATCGCAGGAGAGTCGCCTGTTTATCGGTTTTCTACAGGATACACTTCAGTGAGTGTGTTCTAGGTTTGCATGAATTGATTCCACTGTCTCCATTCCGACATCACCATACTAGTCACGGACTCGCGTTCCATCCTTATGTTGTCGATTACACTAATTCGTAGGAAGAGCTTCCTACTTGTGTCTATTTTTCTTATCAGGACAGCAAAAAAGTGGAACTCTCTTCCTGCGCAGGTTTTTTCTGAAAAGTATAACTTGGATTTGAAGATCTCGACTTGAAAGCCAGTGACAGACTGTCGAGTGACAGAAATTTTCATTTGGCCTCCGTTACATCAGATGTAGGTAACCGAGGCCAAATGCTTGGCTCACACTTATATTATAAAGACAAAAGTTTGTGAGTGTGTTTATGTGTATGTTTGTTCCATCTTCACGCTTAAACGGCGGGACCAATTTGATAAATTTTGGTATGACGGTAGCTAACATTTTTATCCCGAAAAAAAAATGTGTTCCCGTGGGTTAACACCGCGCCACAGCTAGTCTTAAATACAATAAAAAAGCGCGATCCCCCTACACGTACCTAAAGCCCTGTTATGTAAATTACCTATAGTTTCCTTTCCTACCTAATCATTAATCAACAAGCAGAGCTCTGTACGATTCAGATGAACAGTTCGTTGCACTGTTGTCAGTTTCCAGTAAACTATTTGCTATTCTCACCCGAACTCCATTCAAATTTATGCACTCCGCAACAATATCGCGCTCTAATTTTGGATGTAAAATGATTCAGGAAATTCAATATTCCCAAAACAATATAGTAACACCTGGGGAGCTTATTTCCATTTCAGCCCTGGAGGGATGCGGTATAAATTCGTTCGTCGGATACCGATGGCGATTCGGTGTTGGCGTAAGGATATCTTACTGTTGTGAAACGTAAGTGAGCAACTGAGCATTTTCCCAAAAAGTTTGTACAAAATTGACATCTTAAGGCTCTTTATCGCTTCAAAAATGTTGATTGTTTTAGATATTTTTCTCTATGATTAAACGTGTTTCTTAACATATTATCAATGATGCTACCTAGAACAGGGCCATTGCCATTTATTCGTATACATTTGAAACCTACAGTTTGAATTTTTCATTGATAAATTTGGTTTCAAATAATACTCGAATTTGACAAAATTCACGCAAAAAACTGTTTTTGTTTTTAATCTTATTTTCGACTGCACGCAATGAAAGCTTGAAATAGCTATGTTACTATCTAGAACTCAGGAAAAAGTATTATTCACTTCAAAAAGTTGGTTGAAATTATCAATATATTTGGTATAATATGAAAAAAAAATTAAAAGGAATACCGTAAAACTACCCAACTATAGTCCAGTCCACACAAAAATTACTCGTTAATATTATGACAATTATTAGTGAACAACATAGTTACACAAACTTAAATAAAAACGTATATAATCGCTGATAGCATATGAATTTTGATAAAAATAAACGAGTTTTGTTTTGGACCATAGTTGCAGGATGATTGGACTATAGTTGGGTAGTTTTACGGTAAGGCCTCACTTTTTGAGAAAGTTCAACTGGTTTATGTGTGGCTCTTTCAAAATCCAAATCTAAACTATTCAAGGATTATGTACAAATTATGATACTGTTGACTGCGGTTATTAAAAAAAATATTTGTTTTCGTTTTATTTTGTAAATGATGTGCAATAAAGTATTATTGTATTGTATATAATTATAGCCTAACAAGTTGCGATTTAGCTTTGGAATCCTACAATCAGCTTTTATATGGCAATAATGTGCATACGGCATAGTACTCGTATATACCTACATTATAGTATGATTATTTTATATACACACATTTGACACATCACAGGACTCATATAACGTAAATCTGCACGACTTATTGAATTTCATAAAAAACAAGCAATGTCATAGTGGTTTTTCTAGTATCTATAAACGTTTTTTACTTTCTATTTGATACAATTGAGTTCATGTTATATTATTTCTTTCGGCTATGACTATGACTTTAAATTCGCTGAATATTTATGTTTTTTCGCGTTAAAGCAAACCACATCCTCTCCTCTGCACAGAAGACATATTGGTCACAATAAGTTGCGAAATAAGCGAGTGAGTCGTTCATTACAGAGCGTCGCGCGGTAATAAAGAGTTGCGCGAGTAGGCCGCGTTATACTGGTTGTAGAAACGCGGCAGGATACGCGCTCCTATGGTAACTACTTGGACGTTTCATAAAAAAAAAAAACAGGTAATTGATTAGGGTTGGCCAGTAGGTAGGGCATGGCCTCAAAAGAAAAAAAACGGAACAATTATGAGATCACTTTATTGTCCGTCCGTCCGTCTGTCTATCAAGACCCTTTATCTCGGGAACGCGTGGAGGTATCGAGTTGAATTTGAAACTCAAGTTTACAGCCCCTTGACGCTGTGAAAAAATCAAACTTCCAAGTTAACACATAAAACGGTTACGGCGTTTATACCGCAAAAAATGTATAATTCGACACTTTACAGGATATCATTTTCAGTTGAGTTTGTACGGAACCCTCGGTGCGCGAGTTCAACTCACACTTGACCGGTTTTTTAAGCTCATCTTACTCAAGATCGTCTGTACACTCGAACTCGAACCTCATATAAGAATAAAAGAGTCCGTTATC
Organism: Apotomis betuletana; assembly: GCA_932273695.1. Classification (NCBI taxonomy): domain Eukaryota; kingdom Metazoa; phylum Arthropoda; class Insecta; order Lepidoptera; family Tortricidae; genus Apotomis; species Apotomis betuletana. The sequence continues at coordinate 2,946,315 of OW026303.1, read as the reverse complement.
GTTGCGCGAATAAGCCGCGTTATTCTGGCGGTAGAAACGTGGCGGGAAACGCGCTTTTTAATATTCAAAACACAAGTTGCGATAAAGCAGCGTGCCATATGTTGTCTCTGTACCAAAGGCAGTCTCCAATAACAATTGCCTCGCAGGCGTAGATGTGTATTGTTTTGTAAGTAGTCAACATTGAATGACCTTCGGAAAACGTTCTAAAAACGCCGCGTTTCCGCGCCGGCCTTAGAACGCGTCTCACTCGCTGAAATTAGCCGCCGCGGTGCGTAGTCGCGGCACGCGCCTAATCAAGCAACTTCACCGAAGTTTGATGGAGTTGCGCGAACGGTGTAAATTACTTTGATAACGCGACGTGACCTGACTTGTCTGCACTCGCCCTTACCTAAGATGAGGAAAAATCGCAGATGCTCGCATGTGTGGACGGTCTATATTGTAGAAACATACCTAATATACTAGCGACCCGCCCCGGCATCGCACGGGTGCAATGCTATATATACATACATGTATTGTTCATATAAAAAGTGTAACATCTTTGTAAACAACCATGGTGCAATGAATAAATGAAATGAAATGAAATGAAATGAACCTTCCTCTTGAATCACTCTATCTATTTAAAAAAAAAACGCATTAAAGTGCGTTGCGTAGTTTTAAAGATCATAGGGACAGACAGCAGGAAGCGACTTTTTTTTATTCTATGTAGTGACTTTTTTCTTTACCGTGGACGGATAAAAAGTATCCTATAACCATCTTTGGTTGTCCAGCTAGTCTTAGTAATAGGGTTCCGTATTCACCCTTTGGGTACGGAACCCTAAAAAAAGGAACTTTCAAATTTTGTTCTTAAATGACAGAGTTCCAAAATAACAACATAAAATCTTTGGTTGTCCAGCTAGTCTTAGTAATAGGGTCCCGTTTTTACCTTTTGGGTACGGAACCCTAAAAAAAAGGTACGTTCAAAATTTGTTCTTAAATGACAGAGTTCCAAAATAACAACATAAAATCTTTGGTTTTTCAGCTAGTCTTAGTAATAGGGTCCCGTTTTCACCCTTTGGGTACGAAACCCTAAAAAAGGAACTTGCAAATTTTGTTCTTAAATGACAGAGTTCCAAAATAAAAACCTAAAATATTCAGCCAACTTGAGAACCTTGTACTTTTTGAAGTCGGTTTAAAATAGCTAGTATTAAGTATCTGGCTGAGTACTTGAGTAAGTAGTAGCAATTAAGTAAAATAATCGCACAGAGCGCTATCCAGCACTAAAAAGCTGTAAAAGCGTTCGCGTATATCAGCTCATGTTACCTTCTTCCATTGTGCTGTAGTTCTCGTTGCTGTATTTTGTGTAACGTTCGCTGTGAAGACTCAAGGAAGATAAGTTAAATTGAAAAAGCGATGATCTTCAGAAACTGCGGAATAATGAAGAAAATCATGAACCTCAGGGGGTCTTATGGCTCGCCGGTCTAGCTCCTAATAACTTTGACGCGATTTTACGCTGCTGTGGAGTAAATACTAGTTGGCATTACCGGCTAACATTAAAGGGGAACAGCAACTTCGCCCACACGGAAGACAACGTCATAACCAATTAACCATCTTTGCTGTTTGTAGTATAGGTTAAACAGCATCTAGCATATGGATGCCTAAATACTGTTAAGTCATTCATAAATTAGTAAGCTTCGCTCAGCGCTCTTTTCTGTAAAGTGATCGCCTATCTTTTAAGAGGCATTATTATATTAAGCGGTTTACACTCACGTGAAATTGTCAGGAACGACCCGACATGTTAAGTCGATACGATATGTCTTACGAAAGTTTTAATAAGATTATAGGCCTTATTCCTTTTAAAATCTATTATTTTCATATTATGACAAATAGGTATATTGATAATTTTAACCAACTTTTTGAATACTTTTCCCCTTGTTCTAGGTAGTGAAGTATGTAGCTATTTCATGATTTCATTGCGTGCAGTCGAAAATAAGTTGAAAAAACTAATTTTCCGCGTGAATTTTGTCAATTTCGAGTTTTTGAAACAAAAATTATCAATAAAAAATTTAAGCTGTAGATTTCGAATATATACCAATAAATCCCAAAAGCCCTGTTCTAGGTAGTAACATCAATAATATGTTAAGAAACATGTTTGATCATAGAGAAAAATGTCTAAAGCAATCAGCATTTTAAAAGGGATAAGGCCTTTAAGAAGAAATTCCTCTGCTTATTTTTCCATACAAATCGTCTATTTCCTCATCCAAAACTGAACCAATCCTTACGAAATTTTTGGAACTGAATAGGAAAGATCTTTTTTTTTTATGATGTTGGCGCTTACTATGCAATGGGCACTAAACGACGATATAAACATGTACCTAGATAACATAAGTAGGTCACATTTTTCAACAGCGATTTACGCGTGTTCGACTTGTCAGGTCCACAGTCCTCGCCCACAGAAACGCCGGAACATGACCCTTCAACCAATACTCTTCCTTTGTGAAGTTGGCTAAACTCACGTTGCGAGACTAGTTTAAAAAAAATTCCTTGGATTCGAACCTAGGACCGTCGGCTCAGCAGGCTCAACCACTGCGCCAGCCACGTCGTCACAATGATGAGACTCACTTAGTAGTGTGTCGCACGTTAATTTGTCGATGTGGGTAGCCCTCGCTCGGCGTCCCATTACCCTTACCATGAGTAGGTGCCATCTCTTCGCGGAACCCGGACAGACTTAAAAAACCCGGACATTTGGCGTAAATCTCATTTTTTCCCCGGACAAAAACAATCGCTTTATTTTTCATTTCCGCAAAAAGTGTCCGGGTTTTCCCGGACACTTATTGAAAACCCCCCCGGACGCCCCCCGGACGGCCTCCAATTTAGGACAAATCCGGGGAAACCCGGACGGATGGCAGCCCTGGTCAACCACAGACATAGTACCAGGTCGGTGACATCAGGTAAATACGAGGTACCAAGAGTAACTAATTATTTTGTAGACAGGACATTAAATAAAAGATTGCCATATTTATTTAACAGCCTACCTGAAGACATCCGCTCGGAACTAGACAAAAATAAATTTAAAAAACTCCTTAAAAAACATTTGTTAGAAACCCTTCCATAAAGTAAGCAGACGTAATAGTAAATATTATAGTAATGTAAGACAAACTTTTTGTAGAGACTCTCCTGCAGACAAACTGTGCAAACAGTTTTGCAGAACAATGTTCTTAACACTTTTGTAAACAAAAGCCAAATAAAGATTTTTATTATTATTATTATTATGAGTTAATGAACGTATTCGCTAGCGACAGCGACAGAACAAACGATTGCAATTTGTATGGAGAATAGTACAGCGCCTTTAGCGGTTACTTTGTAGAACTACAATTCTCCATACAAACCGTTTACGCTGTCGTTGCGAGTGCGGTCACTGCAAACTCATAGTAAGGGAACAGGACTCATTTGTCGCGGAGAGCTCCGCAAATGTTTGCCCCGCCTTAATTAAGCCGATATTGCGCCGCTCTTCGAAAAATAATACCAAATCGCCGCTAGAGTGCAGTGGAAATAGATCCACAGGGTTCCGTAGAGTGAAACGATGAGTTTGCACTAGTTGAGTTTACTAATCGAATTGTTTGTCGATATAAATATTGTTTTATTTCTTAACACAATAAGTATTACATGACCGAGCGAGCGGAGCGTCTTCGTTTATTCTTGGTCAAAAATTATTTGTCTGGAGGTTTGGATGGAAGTATGCAAATATATTTCTTCCAAATTAGTTAAACACCTACATTTGCAAGGTATATTGGCTTTACTTAATGAATAAAACAATTTAGGATTGGAAACGTGTTTTCTAATAATATGACATTTCTATATCCGGAATATAAGACCAAATTATGTAAATTAGATACAAGTAAAAAACGACCTTTTTATAAGTTATTTGTCACTCGTGCAAAATTAACAGTATATTGTATAGACTATAACTAGTTCATACAAGGTGGACCGACGACCTGGTTAAGATCGCGGGTAGAAATTGGATGAGGGCGGCGCAAGATCGATCGTTGTGGAGAACTTTGGGGGAGGCCTTTGTCCAGCAGTGGACTTCTATCGGCTGATATGATGATGATGATAACTAATTAATTCCATATAATACATTCACTAAACAAATATTACCTAACCCCAAAAATGTTGCATATTAATTGATATTGCTAGCGATATTATGGCAACATTACATTAAATCAAACATACTCAACCTGCATGTAGTGCACCCGGTTTGCGCTTGGCGTTCTTTTTTTTAATTTAGACCGTTAGGCAGTTGTGTTTTGTCTTCCGGTTTTATTGCAGTTGTTTTCGGAAAATGAAACTATTCCGGACAATATTGTGCAGTTGGGCCTCGAAAATTGAGGCACTTTAAAAATGAGGTGAAGCCAGTTAGAACTTGTACTTATATTTCAAAAATAAAATGTCAGAAACTATATTTTTGAGACAATTTTATTGCTAATGGTATTTTTTGTAAGGGCAAGTCCAAACACGATGGATGGGTCTTCGCTATACAGATGGAAGATCCAATCCGAGCTTAGTTCTCCATCAACAGATTAACTCGATGGTACCGTTTAATATTGTACTATCACCCATTGTATACCATGTGGGCCCTGTAACAGGAGCAAAAAATGTAAACAGATTTTACTCGTCAAACTGAACAACATTTTGTTCAGAAAGTTTAAATACTGTATTCATATATTCATTATTTCAAACAAAGTAAATAGCATTTTCAATGTACGCCGTCCAACATTGACATCGCCTTAGCATTGACATAGCTGTCACTTTACTAAATATCAAATGTTTCGCAATACATTGCTTCTTTGAATAAACTTTATTTTACAGGTTTACATTATAAATGACTTATTTTTAAAAGTTGTTTAATACGTAAATGTGGTTCAGTTTGAGGGGTAGAATCTATGTTTTAATTTATTGCTATTGTTACAGGGCCCACCCGGTATAAGTAGGTAAAGTACTCCAAATGTTACTTCCAATGTAAAATTTCCGCTTACGAACATTGCAAGTTATTCAATCTTGTAATAATTGATTCCATTCCATTTCGACGTCGCGGTTGGCTCGGTTTGTAGTGCAGCTGCCTACTGAGCCGGCGGTCCTGGGTTCGAATTCCGGCCGGGGCAAATATTTGTGTGATCAACTCGAATATTTGTGCGTGGGTCATAGATGCTACTTATATATTATGTATATCGTCTAGTACCCATAGTACAAGCTTTGCTTAGTTTGGGACTAGGTCGATTTGTGTAAGATTGTCCCTTAATATTTATTTATTTCTTTATTTAATGTTAAGGCTTCCGACTAACTTTCTAGCTTTGCAGAATTCCGGAATATTAAAAAACTTACTTAAGCATGTTGACATTTATATAATGTGATAAATACAAGCATTAATTATAAAGGACGATAAAGTCAGTAAATTATTGATTGTTTAATATAAGACTTCTCATGTAATATTTTTCTTGTTGGTGTGCAATAAAGTACTTATTGTTGTATTGTGAATTAATATTGTTTTAATTTGTTTTAAAGATATTTATGGTCGAAGTTATGTGAGGTAAGTAAGTTTTGTATTCAATACATTCATAATTTTTCAAAATGGCCGAGTTATGGGGTTGAAAACGTAAAAATGACTTTCGCAAGTCCGGAAGTTTTGATGTTCGGATGTCCGTTTGTCTGGATTTTAGGCTGTTCTTAACTAGAGCGCATTTCTCAACAGATTCTCAAGAAATTTTGTGAGCAGGTTCGGTTGGCCGCCGCCGCGACTGATCGTCTCTCCTGATGATGAATCGCGTACCGATTCGTAACATGTCGAGCGTTATTCGACTTCTACGACTTGAGTAAACGCGTTTCGTATATATTTTAATATGTCTGAGACTCTCGGTAGTTTTCTATGTAAAACAATTTTCTCCTTACAATTATTTTGTTACCATAAAGCGGCACCTAATTAGTGACGTAGGAAGTGTGTTATACCTTATTTTCTTATACCATGTTATGAATAAATGCCGTAATAATTATAAAAACAGTTTAAACTCACGTAAAAATTGTCAGGAACGGCCCGACATGTTTCGAACTCATTTGGAGCTCTTCATCAGGGGTAGCTATCCGTGCTGCTACGCGACTCGCGATCGACCCACTGCACTTTTAACCGCTCTTCTTGCCGCCCTCTGCGCACGCGCAGATAGCGCGGCGCGAGGAGGGCAAGGCTCTTGCGCTGTCACTACTGGACTGTCTGTCACTGCATTTTCACTATTACCCTCTCCCTATTACGCCGTTATGTACGGACCGTTCCTGACAATTTTTACGTGAGTTTAAACAGTCTTTTATAATTATTAAAGATGTCTCACGATAGTTTTAATAACATTAATAAATGCCGTCTAATCGATCGATAGTAAACTGCCTTTGCTGATTCACGAAACCGGGCATGCTTCCCCGTCTCTGCAAATCCGACGGGCAATGGAGCTCGCATACTTTCGCAACTTGCCGAATTCCGCCAGTTATGAATGACACGAATTAAATTCTGTTATCCGAGATCGGTTTAATTAAATTTCTTTTATCAATCAGTTTAATAGTGCTCTCGTGAATTCAAAAAGCGGATTCGGCGCGATTTCGGGAAGCTTCGGGTCGAATATTTTACCGAATATTTCGGACTAACGTCTCCATATATTGCGAGAACTTAAAAAAAAAACTGGCCTAGTGCGAGTCGGACCTGCGCCCGAGGGTTCCGTACAAACACTTCCCATCTTAACTGGCCGGGTTAAGTTTGCACCTGGTATGTATGGCGCCGCATACAGAGGTGCAACAGAAGAGAACAGAAGTTAACGCAACCATATAACAAAACAGAAGTTAACGCAACCGATCACGTTTGATGTATGAGCCCCACAAAAAAAAATGTTTTTAGTACTTGTTGTTATAGCGGCCACAAAAATACATCATCTCATCTGTGAAAATTTCAAACGTGATAAGTCACGGTTCATGATATACAGCCTGGTGACAAACGGAGAGACAGACAGACGGACACCGGAGTCTTAGTAATATGGTCCCGGTTCTTACCCATTGGGTACGGATACGGAACTCTAAACAAGACACTGTCAACTGATAACCTAGAGCGGCTCATCGTGACCGGCAAAGGCATCCCCTAAGCTTCTCCACAATGATCAGTCGTACGCCGCCCTCATACAATTTCTTCCTTAACAGGTCTTCATTCTACCTTGTTGGGGCCTTCCCACGCTATCGTATGCTACGCTGCTAGATTACCCTGGCGCTCATTAATTAGTCGGCACGTGGAAGCAGATGAACGATACGAGTTACTCTAAACTCCCTCTGGTAACCAGCTCACACATCGGTGCGGTAAGGGTGGAGCTATTAATGCAGCGACTAAACCAAGGATTTCTACACTTTTTGACCGGACAGCTACATGCCAACCTTATTTACAACGAAACAATTCCACTGGCTACGTCTAGATTACCCTGGTGCTCATTAATTAAGCGGTAACTGGAAGCAGATCTGCCGTGCTAGAGTTAATGGTCGTTTCTTTTTATGAATTGCATTGTAAGATACGGCTTTTTGTCGTAACACGACAGAGATGAACGATACGAGTTACTCTAAACTCCCTCTGGTACACCAGCTCACACATCGGTGCAGAAAGGGTGGAGTTATTAATGCAGCGACTAAAGCAATGATCCTCAAAAAAGATCCCAGCTACTCCTGTACCAAAATAAGTCAAATTCTTCCAGCCGTTTTGGCGCAACGAGTGCATAAACAATTCATAAACAATTTCAAATTATAGCGCCAATACGACTGGCGCGACGCGCTTATACATTAAGATTTTTTCTGAAATCATGAAACTATTTTAGTATTATTATAATTATGTAATGCAATAGTAAAAATATACGCCGCGTGATTGGCTCCATCCTAGCACGCGTCACGAGCCCACTATCAGTCCCCTGGCGCGGGCTTTGTTTGCGCGTTTGATTAAAAACAGATAAATGTGCTGCACGCAGCCGTGTACCGCGAAATGACACATTTTCGCTACTCTGTGACACCTAGTGTGCCCGATAAGCTTTAGGGCGCGTTCACATTAACGCGTTTACGGACACACTTATAAAACTTACAGACCGACCAAAAAGAGTAGAAATTAAAAAGTGGCAATACTGTAGGGTCCTCCCTTTTTAATCAATATAAGGGAACGGGGACGACACTACAGTATTGCCACTTTTTAATTTCTAGTCTCTGGTCGGACTGTATATTGTGCCATTCATACAAGGATTAAAGCACAATGAAAAAATTAAATGCGTAACAAAGTAAAGTAATTCGATTTTTTCCTTACGCTTTGTGTGTCGATCTGTGCATTGTTTACACAAAGCATAAGGAAAAAATCCATATGTTATTTGGCGTTAGGGTGGTGGAAAGGTGAACACGTTGGACTGGTAATTTCAAATTTTCAAATTTATTTTTATTTATTGTACACGACTATCATATTAATGTTATACAAAAAACAAATTTCCAGATAACAACTAAATGACAATAACATGCACCTAAAACTTAACAATTTGAGGTTACACTGGCCCCTACACTAGGCGCAGCCTGTCTCGTACTCGTAGGAAGCCAATTCAGACATGAGTTTACATAATTGACGCGATCCGGAGGTACCGGGTTGATTCCCGGTCTTTCTGCCAGGTTGCGCATTTAAATTTGATCTTTGTATCAATGGTACAATATAAAAAAATGTGGTGTACCCATATTAAAAAGTTTGACGGCAAGAATGGATGATGATGATTTATCTTTTCGATCGAACGAACGAAGCGTTTCCGCTTAGGCAAAAAATACTTTCGTATGTACCGCTGCCGGCAAATATTTAGACCATAACCTTGACTGTGCAGTAGCCGATTTACGTACAAATGTACATGCGCAGATCCGCTATTTTTGGAGTTTACTCCTTAAGAATCGATTTTCATATATAAGCCCGGGGTATGAAAAATATGGGGTATAAAATCGAACGTATCTGCCGTGCTAATTTAAAAAGTCGTATCTCAGTATACGATCGGGGTAAAAATACGACTTCTTAATTTAGCAGGTTATGCGTTATGCGTTATAGACTAAGACCCCGATATAAAATAACCTTCACCGAGATGTTTATTTCATGAAATGTATTGATATTTAATTTAATATGTCAATAAATATATTGCATATGGGTTGCCTAGCAAATTTTAGTCCAGGGTATGTTTAATTAATAATTAAAAAAAAAAATGTTTTAAACATTTCACCGGTTTGATTAATATTAGATAAATTCTATACCAATCGAAAGTATGAAGCCCATAGAATATGCAAACGTTAGGTTGCCTATTCTTTTCCCGTCACAACTATCGGGTAGCCAGGTATAAACAGGTAAATCTATACTTACTAGCATTTTGCAAAGGTCTGATTATTGAATTGAAATCAAATAAAATTAAAGATTATTTAATTATGAATTTATCTAATAATCAAATCGGTGAAATGTAAAATAAAAAAAATTAAAATTTTGAACTAAACATACCCTGGACTAAAATTTGTTAGGCAACCTATATGCAATATATTTATTGACTTATTAAACTACATATAAAATACATTTCATCAAATAAACATCTCGGTGAAGGTAATTTTATATCGGGATCTTAGTCTATAACGCTTAACGCATAACCTGCTAAATTAAGAAGTCGTATTTTTACCCCGATCGTATACTGAGATACGACTTTTTAAATAAGCACGGCAGATACGTTCCAAAAATATACCGTAACATCGGGGTACTTTGTCCCAAAATCATGATACTTTTTACTTCTCGGTTGACTACTTCAATTTAAATCGCATTATGACTCTTTTATAGGCTTAGGTGTTTAGTTGTGGATATAATCAACTCATGCACATACGTAAAACTTAATAAATCAACCTTTGAGTATTTTTCTTTTTTTCGCAAAGTTTGAGCCAAAGTTGCACTTTGAAGCGCGTTTCTTTGGCCCTCGATTTTTCATGTAGTAAAACGTAACCGTTTGCAATAAAAGCACAAAGAAGCCTGTTTAGATTGATTTCACATATCAAAGAAAGTCATAGTATCTTGATTCATTTGTATTTATTACACTAAAAACTTCAAAATAATCAACACAAAGTAATAAATCTATCAAACATGGCTTTTTTTTATTACAAACTTTGCCATAACACACAGAATTATAAGTTGCGTCAATGGTAAATCGTCGTCTGGATTATCAGATTGATCTTGTGCCGTTATGAGATCTTCAGTAGATGAAGCGAGACTTATATCCGAGTCGCTGCTCTCTGTGGAGGAACGTTTACGAACTACCTACGGGTTTCTTGTTCTTCTTCCCTTTTTTCTTTGAATTTGATTGACTCATGCCCGAGGGGCCAGCTTGTTCTCTATCTAAAATATCATCGGCACGAATGGAAAGACCAGCAGGGACATCAAGCTTTTTCTTCCTAACTGGATTCTTTTGAGTTGGGGTCTCATTACTTCGTGTTTGCGCCAGATTTTGCATGAATGTGTCAGAGATCATTTATCCAGATGTAAAATTCTGTCTTGGTTTGGTAGTCTACTCAAAGGTTCTACTACGTTTTGAGGATATATAGTACCCGTTTTTCTGAAACCGTGTGTAAGGTTAATTTGGGTGTCTTGCAAACTATCCAATGCCGATTTTAGTATTGCAGGAAACTGTTCTTTTGGCAGGGTTGGAAGTCTTCTTCCCTGTTGGCTGTTTTCCAGTATAGCAAAGCTTGTCGCCATTTCATCTTTAATGGCCTGAAGTACGCTACGTCCAGGGGCTGAAGAATATGAGTAGCATTGGCAGGCAAGCAGATAAAGCTGATGTTATTAGCGTGGCATGCTGATAATAATAATTTGGAACATGAGTCAAAGTAACCCGAAAACGATAGCCAAAGTATACTGTGATTTGAAATTCGCAAATATATCTCACAATAATGTCTTAAATTCTTTAATTCATATCACATTAGGATCCCAGATACATATCTGTTACGATCAATAACAATCAAACACTTAAACTTACCTGGTCTCTTTGTTTCGAGTAAAAGTTTGCACATTATAAATTCGCGTGGTTTACAGGTAGCAACTTGTCGCTGCAATGGCGGATTGACCAATCAGCGTCGTTGATGCGAAACTGCTTTACCGACCGCCCCTTGCGGCCATCTATCGATGACTAGCGCGAACTACATCGATAGTTCCTGACGTGCGGCGCGGCGGGAAGTTAAATTCTTTTTCCGTTTTTGGACAAAGTTACCCCCTGGGGCGAAAGTACCCCGATGTTACGGTAAGTATTGCGATACTACGGTAGAAAGGTCGTATCTTTGTATGGATTTCATAGTAAGATACGGTTTTTTTCCGTAGCACTGCAGACTGTAGTAACTAAACTAGCCGCTCGAGGGCGCTTTACATCACGCTTCGTTATTTAGTTACTACTCATAATCTCTCCAATTTGTTAAAAATGAATCGGAAGTAAATTTTCCTTGTAAAATATTGTAATTTTGCTGTATATTATACTCGTATATTAATATTATGTAAGTGCCTACCTTCTCGTTCTTGTTTGCAGCACCCAACAGGGTACATAATGTGATACTTAAACTATTTACTTCCACCTGTATAATCATTATGTGCAATAAACGTATTGAGTATATATTTTATAATCGTTCTTAAGGCCAGGCGCGCACCACGATTTCAGTCGCGCGATAATTTTGTCGCATAAATGCAAGATATGGGTTTATATGAGAGTGCGCGCACCACGATTTTCATAAACCCATAAGTACGCCTATTTCTGCGACAAAATTATCGCGCGACTAAAAAAAAATCGTGGTGCGCGCCTGGCCTGAAGAGTAAACTCCAGTCGTGCGTCGGAGCTGACACACACACTTTTTTGTTCTAAAAGTTTGCCGGCAACTACCTATATAGATGCCTTGAAGAGCTACTCCGATGCTCGAAATTCGACCGTCGTATTATAGCGGCACCCAAATACACTTTAACAGGAGATCGAAAGGGACACTATGCGATTGTCGAATTCCGAATATCGGAGTAGCCTTTCAGTTGTACAAGATTCCCGTCTATAGGTCACATTTCTCAAGCAATTCTCGTGACTTTGTGAGGATAATACTGTATGTAGGTAACATATGATAAACAGAGTATATAGTAGTAATATTCCCAGTATTAGTTATTACTTTTTAGCAAATAAACCGACTTCAACGAAAATATTTAAATTATATTTCTAAAACCAAGAAGCAAGAAATCCATTATAAGTTCCCAATAATACATATTTTAAGAGTACCTAAAATTCATGGATATCAACATTAGCGTTTTTATTACCCATAAAATCGTATTGCACTTCACACTTATTAAACATTTTTCTACCTTACCCGAATGTGTATATTTTGAATTTGTATGCAGAGGATTATCCGGAATGTACGCCCGGACAATTTTCGGTTTATGTCCGGTCGCCTTGGGACAACATGTCCAACGGCGACGATAGTTTCGATAAATTTTTAATGAATCGAATTTTCGATAGTGCACAATTTTACGGCGGTGCAAATTGCGAGCGAAAGGCGATATGCAAGCATATCTTTACTTCATCTTAACTTAGGGGTGCCCAAACTTTTTGATTCCGCGGCGCACTGACATTTTTAGTATATTGCCAACGGCCCTCTTGCATAGTTGTGCTAGCACAACTATGCTTTGCGACTTTGGTCGCACGACTTAGCGTCACTCGTCATCGTCACTCTCTCACAGTACTTACATAAAGAGATAGGAAATATATGTATTATCTCGCGCGAGAAAGAGTCGCGTGTCACAACGCGACAGCTGACGCCGTCTCCTTGGTGCGCCGCACCCGCTGACCGGCCGTATGCACGTTAATATTATTTGATCTATAACACCATTCTCTTGAGGCTACTTGAGTCTTATTATATCTGGTTTAACAACAGATCTGTAGGTTTCATTAGCCCACTTTAGCGCTCAAATTTAGAATGAGATGTTAAGTGTAGTCCCCTGTCTCCAATGCCCATGGCTTTGCGGCGCGGCAGCTGACGCCGCCTCCGTTGCGCCGTTTGCAGCCGCTGACGATTAGCCGGGCCGCCCGTATGCACGTTGATATAAGATCTATAACACGTATGTCTACTTGAGTCTTATTATATCTGGTTCAACAACAGATTGTGGGTTTAACTAGCCCAGTTTAGCGTTCATATTTAGAATAAGATGTTAAGGTAAGTCCGCTGTCTCCTGTGCCCTACGGCGTTGCGGCGCGGCAGCTGACGCCGCCTCCCCGGTGCGCCGTTTGCAGCCGCTGACGTTTATGGGCCGGCCGTATGCACGTTAATATAATTTACGACCCTCTCGGCTGTTAAAAATTGCACATGCACTGATAAGATACGCTCTGCGATCCGATATTCAGCGCTCTATTACTTTTAAAACATGTCTCGAATGCGTTCAATGTAGCTATATCGTTTTGTGACTTTATCATCATCATAAATGTAAGAGCTCCACTCATGTCGGTGGAGCAATTTCCATGCATCTCGTTCTTGCGCCTTCTCCTTATCAGCCTAGTAGTACGACACGTTTTTCACCTTCTTCTTTATTTGGTCCATGTAAGCTCTTCTTGGTCTTCCTCTCTTTTTCCTCCCTTCAATCTTTCCTTCTATAGTCTTTATATATTCGTGGTGTCTCGGCAGGCGTCCAATCATGTTTTGCGACTTGTAACTCAGTAAATTGATAACTCCCCAAAACAATAGTATCCACTCGATCGCAGCTTATGTAAACAATCGTAATTATCAATTTGTGAAACATGTATCAATGTTTAACATCAGTATCGTGAATAACGTGAATGGTCAGTGGTTAGTTCAAATCAATTAGCATTTGGATCATACTCATAGTTCGTGGAAACAAACGTAGTCTGTTTAGATCATTTAGGTCAAATTAATTTATTTTCATAGTATCTGTCATCTACACTATTATTAAAACTTTCGTGAGACATATTTAATTATGGCATGTATTTAACGCGGCGACAAATTAATCACATTTAGGGATTTATAAAAAATTAAAGGGGGTAGCAAAAATAATAAGTTGGCGACTAATTGCGGAGACTAATAAAGTGAAAAGTAGCAGCTAAGTAATCAATTTTCGGCTTTGTTTCAATATAAACTAGCATCGAGTTATTGTTTTGGCGACTGAATTAACTAATTAAGCGGAAACATGACAGCGGATAAAAAGTTGAAAATGGCCTACTCTAATTGTTCAATGGAGATTGCATATAAAATAAATCAAGGTCATAAAAAAAATACTTTGTGCGACACTTTAAGAGCTTTAATTAAAGTTGAAAATTGCATGTATAAATAATAATTTTGGTCTATAGTTTTATTAAGTTTACAACAAAAGGAGCGTTTTTTAGGGATATAAAAAAAAACTAACCTAACCTAACCCGGCCGAGTCGGATCTGCTCTGATCGGTGAGTTTATTTAAAGTTTGAGAATAAGTAGGTTGAGGTGAATCAATCACCTTTCAGCAACAGCATACAACAACAAACGCGCGAGTCTCGTGACGTTCGCCCGCCTGCGCCGCGGCCGCGTGCTGGTCAGTAGCGCGCTCCGCCCCCCCCGCCGCGCGACGACCCGCACTCCACTTCAAACGAACGCGCTTGTCACCGTTTTAATTAAATTATGGTTTCGAAAACTAAAAAAATAACTCCCCATTACTTTTATATAGTACCCATTTTAATATTTAAGCTGCCAGCAAATCAAAGCCCAAAATGCTTTTTTAGATGGAGACCTGTAATTGCCATTAATATAAAGTTTGTTATCCTTCTGCTAATATTAGTCGCCAAGTCATTATTTATAGTACCTCGCCTATGATTTCAGTAATCTTGTTTATTATTTTTGCTACCTTAAAGTAGCTGCCATTATTTGAATTTTAAAATATCCTTAGTTTAAAGCTCATTTAATATAAATGATTGCCAAAATATTTAATCGCTGACAAGTTATTATTTTAGTTGCAAATAGTTTGCTGCTCTTTAATTTTTCTGTCGCCGCGAAAATAATAAGCCTTTAATTATTGTATTAAGCGGTTTACACTGACGTGAAATTGTCAGGAACGGCCTGATATGTTTCGAACTCGTATGGACTGACTAACTATTATTAAACTTTAAGTTGTATTGAATCCCATATACATATAAGTATATAGGAGAAGTTAACGATTGTTTCGTATGTATACTTATTGTAATTTCATGCATCGCTTATTCTTTGCTGCAACCAAAACAGTAATAGACACTATGAAATGAAATATTTCTTTCCTCCTTTAAAAAAGGCATTTCTTAATCTAAGCACTAATCACATTCACCTTACTACACACATTATCTCGAAACAAGTTAATTTGTGACACAATTTAATTTCCGCGCCCATTTTATATTTTCCCTTTTCCGCCATCTTAAGTGGCGCTGTCAACTGTCAAACTTCACGCACGTATCGACACGAGGAAATGAGGTTTTACTTCGCAGGCACCAGCTTGGGTTGTTTTATGATTCAACTTTTTGGTAGAAGCTGTAATATTGTTTTCTCCAACTTGCTTGGAAATGTTCCCATTAATGTAGTAAAACTGGACCGCGAAATCGTTCGTTATATTTAGAAGGCGTTAATAAAAATTAAAAAGAATATATATTATTGGCCTTAGCCGGGAAATCAATATTATTTAAATAAGACGATTAAGTAAAAAACACACCTTCCGTTTATGACGTCTCATACAAATGAGGGTAATCTTAATTTGGCCGGTTACTGCATTTTTACTTTTAATTTTTTCAAAGACTGATAATTCACCATACAGCCAATTGCCCACTAAATTTAAAAAATAAAAACTATTATAAACTTTTTAATTGTTCTCTGCGTATAGTTCTTACACTGAACATTTTTTTGCTCTGCTACTGTCAATGTATTTTAAATGTCGACAAATTTCGAATAACGGACAAACAATTTAAATAATAATCTTACGAGTATATGCGGTTAATTTATATTCATGATTCTTATTTATTTATTAGAGATTTCTCACGAAAGTTTTAATTTTATTAATATGATGATATTTAATTACTGAGTTGAAAATTAATAAGTGTACCAAACGTAAACAAATAAAAAATAAAACAGAAATGATTGTGTCCAAATCAATATAAAAGTTATTTTGAACTTATGATCTTCTCCGAATGATAAATATGGTATGGTTTCTAAAAACAAACAGTGTGTTTAGAAGTTGTTAATTTAACTAAAATTTATAATTACCTATTGTGCATATTTTTTGTTATTGTGTTTTCATGTATATTTAATTCTTATTCATATATTTTGTTTTAAATCAAACATATGATTCGGGTCCGAATTTTTATTCCTAATATTCCTAAAAAAAATAAGTACCAAATGAACTTCATGATACTGATATATTAAATTAAATTAAAATGTAGATTGGTGATTATTTCCAAGCCTATTTGGAGAAAAGCACTATACAAGCCTCGGCGGGAATGTCAGTTCGCAGATTCGTATTATTGAAGGACTCTGCTACGCCTCGTCCTTCAAAATCATACTCATCCACGAACTGACTTTTCCCGGCCTCGGCAGTAATATACTATTATTGCGTAGGTACAGTTAGCTGTAAAAGTAGCTACGCACGCCTCATGCTCGAAATTTATATGCACACGGACTCTATTAACAAGATCGTTGTGAGTGTTTATTTTTATTTATCCGTTTTAGGGTTCCGTAACCAAAGGGTAAAAACGGGGCCCTATTACTAAGCCCCCGCAGTCCATCCGTCGGTAAGTCTGTCTGTCTGTCCGCCTGTCCGTCTCCAGGCTGTATCTCATTGAGCTGAGATAGCTAGCTAACAATTGAAAATTTCACAGATGATGATATTATTGCCGCTATAACAAATACTAAAATGTGGGGCCCCCTTCTAACGTCATTTTTTTTGCTGTTTTTCGCTCGATACGGTCACCGGTACCGGTATGTTATGAACCGTGATAGCTACTCAGTTGTTTTTTTTTTACAGATGATGTATTTCTGTTGCCGCTATAACAACAAATACAAAATAAGTTAAAAATAATTTAGTTGGTTGTACGGAATCCTAAGTGCGCGAGTCCGACTCGCACTTGGCCGGTTTTTATTTGTAATGCCGTTCATTGGCTAGAGTCTACTACTTACTTTATTTTTCTTACAAGTTTACCACATTTTAGATAGAATAATATTATCATTATTCTCCAACCAGAATATTCCATTTTTCTTTTTCAGCGCGCGGTGAGGGGAAAATTACCTGTCTCATGCAATCGTCAACTCATGTCCGGAGAATTACATTCTCATTCAACTGTCTCTTTCCCACATATGCGAATGCTTGGGTTCGAGAGGGATGGCATGACGAACTGTAGGATGACACTTAAAATTTGTGTGAAATATGCTATTTTTACCCGACTACGCCAAAAGGAAGCGTTATTAGTTTAGCATTGCATGTATATTTATATGTGTTTCATCGTAGCGCGAAAACTAAGTAGGTATTCAACCGATTTTAGTGATTGGGTTGTCTTTCGATTCGTTACTAAAGTCCGAGTGACATAGGCTACATTTTGAACAGACTTCAAAAAAAGGAGAGAGTGAGAGTAAAAAAAAAACTACCGATTTTAATAATTATGTTTTTTTTTTTGAAAGTTAAGACTTCAGTTGTTTTTAACTTTAAGATTGTTTCTCCGTAGTATTTTTAAACTTAGTCATGGTTAGTCATAGTCATAGTTATTTATTGTTTGTAATTTTTATTATTAATATTTAGTTACTGAGTGGAAATAAGTATAACTCAAAAGTTGAATAACATACGTCTACCGACCAGCGTGGATAAGACTATGATATCGTAGATGGGCTCCGGGAAACAAATGGCTGTCAAATTTGCAAAATTATACAGTGAAGACAAACTTTGACGACATTTCATTTTTTAAATCAGAAAATAATTTGTCAACTTCACGTCGAGTAGTGTGGACCCGCAACGCAGTACATACAATGTGGCCTTACTCTAACTCAACATCGAAATGGACATAAACTAGGAAGTTCCCAAAGAAATTTCACTAATTACAATTTGAACTTCGCCGGAAAAAACTAAAGTATTTAATTAATCTTCCTGATCTCCGTCGTACCTTCATGAAGCTTTGAATAAAAACTTATCCTGATAATACTTTGAGTTCACGTTGTAAACTTTAATCAGATCAGGAGCTTTTTATGAAGTCTCAAGTAACCAGTGGCAAGTGGGTCTTAGTGCAAGCAGTGATTAAGGTAGGTAATTACTTCTTAATAGTTGAGTTAACGAGACTTTGTAATAGGGTGTCTAAAAATAAACGCTGGTCTAGTGCCTTTTAGTATTCTTTTATTTTCAGGGTTCCGTACCCAAAGGGTAAAAACGGGACCCTATTACTAAGACTTTGCTGTCCGTCTGTCCGTCACCAGGCTGTATCTCATGAACCGTGATAGCTAGAGAGTTGAAATTTTCACAGATGATGTATTTCTGTTGCCGATATAACAACAAATACTAAAAACAGAATAAAATAAATATTTAAGTGGGGCTCGAACATACAACTTTGCACCTCATTTGTATCCGGTGCCATACGTACCAGGTGCAAACTTATTTTAACCCGGCCAGTTAAGGTGGGATAAGTATTTGTTCGGAACCCTCGGTGTGCGAGTTAGACTATGCCTTGATCTCATCCACGAACTGACTTTTCCCGGCCTCGGCAGTAATATACTATTATTCACTTGTATCTTGAATACTCTCCGAACGACTAATTTTCTACTCTGCACCCACTTGAAGCATCTCTGTTTGGCCCTATGGTTGACTGGTAGAGAATGCCATTAGGCATTAAGTTCGCCATTTGTACTGACTTTTGTTTTGTGCAATAAAGTTTAAATAAATAAAAAATAAAATAAAGTTTGATCAGACTTGCTTTCTTGATTCCGTTTTAAGGATTTGTGTTTTCTTAATGCGAGCACTATGCAATTTTAGTTCACTATCTTTTCAGGTTACTTAAAAGTTTGATCAGAGTTTGTTTTCTAGTCTGCATTTTAAGGTTTTGTCTTTTATTCTTTTCTTTCTTGATCACCATATGTACAGGTCATTTAGCCTTTCATCAGATTTAGGGGACTTGTGTCTAATATGATCCCTCAGGGTAAAACGATTCCCAATCGTATCCGATCGACCAATAACGCCATCTATCAAAATATGCCCAAAACATCAGCCCCGCGACCCCGCCAGTTGGCTCGTGAAGTGTCATGGCGGTGTGCGTACGCTACGTGTTTTTATTAGAAATAAATTAGAAAACGAGTGTTTAATCTAAGGTAAGGCTATGTTCTGGTTACTATTACTTTTAACATGTTACGTTCTATTGATATTTGCATTTACTGTTGGATGTCATGGTTGTTTGGCTTTATTTTAACGTTATTGATACTGATGCACATTGAATTTGAAGGTTATATTTTGATCGATGTTTTAAAATTTGGTGAACGAGGTAAAATGATCCCACCTTGTAGGTGTAAAATGATTCCTGTAATCATTTTACCCCATTACTATTTTCTTTTACAGATCATGCCGCGAATTTATATTCGCAAAACCAATCGCCAAAATTGGTCACAAGAACAGATGCAAAAGGCTCTTGATGCTGTCCAGGGTGGAACTCCTTATAAGACTGCAAGCCGGGAGTTCTCGGTACCAGTGATGGCGTTAAAAAGAAGGGCAAAAGGGATAAATAAAGTAGCTTCGGGATGCGTCAAAGTTTTAGGTAGCAGACGACCAGTTTTCACGCCAGAACAAGAAGAGTAATGTGTCTACGTGATTGTTTCATTAACCTAATAAATTTAATAATAATAATCAACTGTGTGGTTATTCTACGACCTTTCAACTCGGGATCATTTTACCCATACCATGGGGATCATTTTATACGGCTATAGGTATAAAATGATCCTTTGCTTCGTTTTTTTTTAAATTAACGTTACTATTAAAAACCATAAAAAATCGGAGAAGTAAGTATGCAGTTACTTAGGTAAGGAAATTTCCTATTTATAAAGACCCAAATCATGTGTTTTATTCTTCTCCGGTGACAATAGTAACGATTTTTTCTTAAGGGGATCATTTTAGGCACATCTCCCCTACTTATAATTTTCAGTTTTAGCATATTGCATTTTCTAAGTGCGGGGGGCTCCGCCCCCCGAGCCCCCCGTCTTTTTCAATACCATCTCTTCGTGTTACTTAAAAGTTTCATCAGTCGTGCTTACTTCTTTTATTTGTGTAATATTGTTTTTTCTTCGTGCCTCCCGTCTGGTTTGGTCACCACATCTTCTTCTTCTTCGAATTCTTTAGTTTGATCAGACTTTCTTTGTTGATTCCGTTTAAGGATTTGTGTATTATAATGCAAGCACTAAGCCATTTTAATTCAATATATTTTCAGGTTGCTTTTATGTTTGATCAGACTTGTTTTCTTGTTAGCGTTTTAAGGTTTTACGTTTTCTTCATCACCATATCTACAGGTCACTTAGCCTTTTATCAGATTTAATTGAATTTTTCAGTTTTAGCAAATGTCATTTTTTTTTAAACAATAACATCCTTTCGTGTTATTTAAAAGTTTCATCAGACGTGCTTTCTTCTATCCGTTGTGCGATATTGTTTTTTCTTCGTGCTTCCCGTCTGGTTCGGTTGCCATCTCTTTAGAATCCTTTAAAGTTTGATCAGACTTGCGTTCTCGATTCCGTTTTAAGGTTTTGTGTTTTCTTAATGCGAGCACTAAGCCATTTTAGTTCACTATCTTTTCAGGTTACTTAAAAGTTTGATGAGACTTGCTTTCTTGTTAGCCTTTTAGGGTTTTGTTTTTTCTTGATCACCATATATCTACAGGTAACTTAGCCATTCATCAAAGCTACTTGAATTTTTCAGTTTTAGCATGTAATATTTTGTTAGATCGGGGGGCTCCGCCCCCCGAGCCCCCCGTTTTTTTCGATACCATCTCTTCGTATTGCTTAAGTTTCATCAGCCTTGCTTTCTTTTTTCCGTTGTACGATATTGTTTTTTTCTTATTGCCTCCCGTCGCTGTTAGTCACCATCTCTTTAGAAATACTTTAAAGTTTAATCAAACGTTGTTTGCGATAGTTTATATTTTGTCTAAACACATACTGACGCTGAACGGCCCTCGAGCTGTCAACTTAAACTTTGCATCAGCTGTATTAAAATTAAAGAAATTAATTGTACATAGAAATAACATTTAAATGTATCACTCATTAACTTCAAATTTGTGTAAGAGGTCGTAGTAGACGTAGTAATAAAGTGAACGTATGTTTTAACGCGAGCGCAGCGGGTAAAAGCTCGTAAAACAATACACAAATTACAGACCAATCCACTCACTTCGCCATTGCGAAAACTCTGCTGCGGAGGGCACCTCGGGGAAAACTACTGTTTAAAGCTCACAGATGGCGCTACTGGTAGCACTTATGCGCGTTTTCATTAACTTTCCGTAAATATTTATACTTCTAAGGATAAAATTGATTTTAAATAATTTTATTTTGATTATTGTCTCTCAAGAAAGTAAAAAACAACTTATTTATTCATTTCAAATTTTCTCCGCGTCTCAGTACGTTTATGAAAAGAGGGTCAATATTTATAAACTACTGAGTAAATACATGAATTTTAAATGCAATAATAGAGTGGTAGTTCCCATTGTTGCATCGCGAAATTAATAATAACAAAATTGTGTTCAGTTTTGTTTCATAAAATGATCATTTCGTGTACCACTAACGCCATCTACTGCCCCAGTGTCCGTAACTCGGCGACTCGTCCAACCTCAGAGCTATTGTCCCCCGGTGGGTAGCGCAGGCCGGCCCCCCGCGGGGTACGCGTGGTTCTAAATTCAAATTCACGACGCTGATGGATGACGCTATGAGATGCACACGACTTCATTCGCGTATTTTTTCTTTACCGTAGACGGAAAAAAAATATCCTATAACCATCTTCGGATGTCCAGCTATCCCTGTACCAAAAATGGTTAAGATCCGTCCAGCCATTTCGGCGTGATTGTAGGACAAAGGATTTTATGAAAACAGATGGCGCCAGGTTGGCACGGCGACGCCAGTCCATACAAAACAACTAAGTATCAAGCTGCATCACGCTATCAATATTTTTCCTGAAATCATGACCTCCCTCCATTGAAATAACATATTATTGATGTTACTACCTAGAACAGGGCTATTGAGATTTATTGGTATATATTTGAAACCTAGTTTGAATTTTTCATTGATAATTTTTGTTTCAAAAACTACTCGAAATTGACTAAATTCACGGGGAAAATTAGTTTTTTTCAACTTATTTTCGACTGCACGAATTGAAAGCGAGAAAGCGTTTCCCCGAGTTCTAGGTAGTAACATAGCTATATGTTACTACCTAGAACTCGGGGAAAAGTAATATTCACTTCATAAAGTTGGTTGGAATTATCAATAATATGAAAAAAATAAATTTTAAAAGGAATAAGGCCTCTTAAGATGACAATAAATTATTTTCATCTACAATGTTACTAATAATATGACCTGTCATAATAATTTCCTAAGTAACGCCATAAGATTCAGGTGCCAACTTAACTCAATCGCGTACGTCAATAATGGCGACATCACCACTGAACGGATACGTGATGGCCTCACTGTTTTTGATATCCGTGGTATTATGAATAAGGAAGCAAAGGAAAATGCATGAGATGACACGGTTATTATTACAGTAGTTTCTTAGTGGTTCTGGGTTCAAATCCCGGCTATAGGTGAAATCCTTTCTACATTGTAAATTTAATGATTTTGTCTTGTCTCGAATCATGGTTGTTTTTAATACAAAATGCATACATTGTCGAGCAGCAACTCTCAATAACTGATACACTGCTGCTTACATTTGTATGCGATCAATATTCAACAACTTCGGTTGTAATTCTCAAAGAGGTTAACCATCACAGCTACACCCTAGCTTGTGCCGAATCGTGGTCACAGGCACGCAACGACGTGCATCGACTCTCGGGTACTGTGTCGAGGGATGCATCAACGTATGGAGCTGGTGTTATTAACTCAGGAAAAATCTTAACAGCGCGATGCAGCCAATAGTATGGAGATTTTGTCAAAGTAACAACGCCATCTAGCGGAAAATTGGGTCATTGAGAACAAAATCTCAACACACCGTTAAAAATAAAGAATGACTGATAGTTATTACTTTGAATAGATTTTATACATAAAAAAACTACATAGAAGCAAAATTGTGGCTAAATATATCGTATATTATACATTTCGCTACCTTATTAGTAAGTTAGGCCAAACACAAACAATACAAAAATTTGCGCCTAATGTTCTAAATGTTGGTTGGTAAAACATATTTAGAAATGTATTTAATTTACTTAAATTGATTAGAAATTCTTTTATTTCAATCACACTCGATAAAATAGCAAAATAAAATCTGTTTTATTCATTAACATTCTTTATTGCGTCTCCGGGCTTTTTTATGGTCAATACTTACAAACTACAGAAGAATATAATTGCATATTCAATAAAAGAGCATTAGTGCCTTTTGTCGCACATTGTCTACCGTTTTTAATTTGTTTATTTGTAATTTCTTGTGTAAATGTTTTTTGGTGTGCAATAAAGCGTACTTGTATTGTATTGTATTGTATTGTATTGTGTTTTTAAAGAAATGTATGTCTTTTTTTTGAGCATGAGATAATTTACAACGAACATTGCACTCATATTTTCGTCTGTGTTGGTCGATAATTGGCGCCTCTTTTCTATCTAACTAACACGGTTTCCGTAAATCAACGCCTCATACAACCTTAACCTTATTGTTAATACCGGTGGGCCGCGCGGAGGAGGTATTATGTCGAATTCATACTTTTTAGTTTTTGTACACGTAAGAGCCACGCGGGGGTCGCGTCGTTCTAAATTCAAAATCACAAACGCTGTCATTATAAGGTTACACATTGTAAGGAAAATATTTCATGGAATTTATGTTTTCAGAGATAAATATTAATCATAATAAAAAGTATCCTATAACCATCTTTGGATGTTCAGCTATTCCTGTACCAAAATTGGTAACTTTTTATCCAGCCGTTTCGGCTACATTAGAGGACAAAGGTTTTTTTGAAAACAGATGGCGCCAGGTTGGCACGGCGAAGCGTGTCCATACAAAACAACTATCCGGCTGCATCACTATCGAGATTTTTCCTGAAATCATGACCTCCCTCCATAGAAAATTTATTTTCAATACAAATTTAGGATTTTATAATAGTATAGATGAGAATTGCATCGAAAGAGGTAGATAACACTTTATGCTATCGCTGTTCGTACACATTATTAACACGTGTCATAAACTAGGTAAAATGTGTAATGAGTTAGGGATCTAAACACAGTTTTTAGGTGGTAATATTAAACAAAAAACTAAAAATACACATCAATATGTGAATATCAATGACCAATACAAAACAATACAGAACATACCTACTCTAAATTAAATACAACATGCTAGGTCGTTGCAAAGTTATTTTATTATGCACGCACAGATATTTAAACAACATAAAATAGAAGCAGTTTCTTAATTAGTCGATATAATATTCTTAAAACTATCGTGAAATATGTTTCATAATCGTAATCATAAAAATGGTTTAAACTCACACCGTACGTATGTCATTTTTTTTTGCTGTCGGTCCAGCCGTTTAGGCGTGATGGAAGGCCATTTTTTTTTACAATATTATACATAGATTATATCCATCCATATAAGTTAGTAAGTATTCTAATTCGGACACAATCCCCCGCTCACCAGGGAGCTTAATTTGTTTATAGTTTTAAATTAGTTTCATACATATTTATATTTTGTTTACTTTTTAGTTTCCAAACCTCGCCGCAGCGCACTGCGCAGTATGGGAAAAAACACACTGACTTTTCCCTCCCTGAACATTAACTTTTATAATTTCTACGTCTATACTAATATATTATAAAGTTCTGAAAGTGAATAGCTAATTCGTTTTCTATGGGGATCGGTCATAGTTTCAGGGAAAATATTTAAAACGCGTTGCGGGATTTTGTACGGGAACCCTACGGGGAAACACCCACAATACAAGGGAGATTATTGTCCAAGTGCACAAATTACGATATTACTCACTAGTACTATTTTCCTAACAAGTATTGGTAGATGAAGAATTTACGTTAGCATCATGATACCCAATTAGGTATTTCTTATTCGTCTTAAAGAACAAATCTAGGAAGGCCATTCTGTGGCTGAAGGGCGTACTTTTCAAAGTGAGATCTGAGTCTATATTCAAGTAGGTCCAGTTATTTCTGGTCGTTGGAATCCATTTAACTGGCAGCAAATCTGTAGTTTTCGGGGTTGGATCTCTGAAAATGAAAATATCAACTTATTACAAGGATAATTATGTTTACCTTAGTACCTTAGTTGGTTAGTACTCTCATAATTTCTAGAAATGTCTTAGCTCATATTTCGTTTCCATTTTAGAACAATCTATACGTGTATAGGTATTGTCATGAAAGTTGAGGTGAATGGATTGGGCACACATTACTGATTGCAGAAAAAATTGTGAATAAAATGCAATTAATGAGTGAATGCAAATTAATTAAAAATACGATATATTTTCAAAAAATACGTAAAACAGCAGAAAAAACTATAATAAACTAGGTCGCTCGATTTATTTTCATCTGGTTCATTAAGATTTATTAAATGGCTGTGCCAGTCGAAATAATTATGAATATTATAGCGCACATAATTTTTTTTTTTACGAAATACCTTGAACAAACTTTTTATCTTGAAGTTCGCTGCTGAACTTAACAGAACATTAAAGCCGGAAGCCCACTGCTGCGCACGGTCGAGCTACACACGTGGGTACGTAAACGCTTTGTATGAACATGTAGGTAGATACTTCCACAGCAGTGCACGGGCACGCTGCGCACGAAATGACGTCACTGATACACGCGTGGTCTGTACCGAAGTGCCTGCCACGCACACACTAGTGCGCGTGGCAAGCAAAGCCCCACTGCGACCCACGCCACGCTGTCCACGCTACGGACAAATGCCGTATCTATAAGGAGGCCTTTTCACAAAATGTGGGGTTGCCATGTTCGCAAAAAAAAAAAAAACAAAAAAGTGGTTAAAAACATCCCGATTACTCGAATTCCGTATTTTGACTCGCTAAGTAAACTTACACAGTACTTTACTTTACTGTTATTTAATAGTTTTAAGAGACTGCAATCGCTGGTGTAGTGACATCTGGTGCAGAGTAGAACACGCTACCTTCTTTCAAAATGTGGTTTTTACACGTCAGTCTAGTCATATCATTAAAAAAATAACATCGAAAACCATAGTCTTTGAAATATATTTAAAAAAACACACGTCATTGACATTTTGACACCGTTGAAAAATCCACTGTCATTTAATTCCTTGAAAGTAAAAAATATTTAATTCTTCTATTCTAAATGACTGAGCCAATCTTAAATTCATGGAAATACATCTACGGAGCAACACTGGTCTCGGATTCGATTTCTGTGGTACGATATTTAGATGAAGTTCTGCCCTTGAATGAAGCTCTACTTGTGAACTGTGTTGTTCCTAGTTATATGGTACTCGGATGAACCTTCGGCTGTGAAGCCAGTGAGCTCAGGTTCGATTCCTGGTGGTTTAATACTCGTATGAAACTCTGTCTGTGAAGACATTGAGGCCAGGTTTGATTCCTGATGGAATAATACTCGAATAAAGCTCTGTTTGTGAA
Source organism: Apotomis betuletana (assembly GCA_932273695.1). NCBI lineage: Eukaryota > Metazoa > Arthropoda > Insecta > Lepidoptera > Tortricidae > Apotomis > Apotomis betuletana. The sequence continues at coordinate 2,919,493 of OW026303.1, read as the reverse complement.
GACATTGAGGTCAGGTTCGATTCCTGATGGAATAATACTCGAATAAAGCTCTGTCTGTGAAGACATTGAGGTCAGGTTCGATTCCTGATGGAATAAACCTCGAATAAAGCTCTGTTTGTGAAGACATTGAGGTCAGGTTCGATTCCTGATGGAATAATACTCGAATAAAGCTCTGTTTGTGAAGACATTGAGGTCAGGTTCGATTCCTGATGGAATAATACTCGAATAAAGCTCTGTCTGTGAAAACATTGAGGCCAGGTTTGATTCCTGATGGAATCATACTCGAATGAAGTTCTGCCTGTGAAAAAATTGACCCCAGGTTCGATTCCTCGGACAAAATTTTGCCTGTGAAACCAGTTAGCTCAGGTTTGAGTTCTAGTTCCATATTATATAACTTGTCCAAATAAAAATATTAAATTAAAATTAACACTACGTTTACTAGAATAAATGCTTACCCTAATGTTACTATTTAGCCAGGATGGACTTTTCATAATTCTTCGGGACCCTTCTCATCCAAGCTGCCTCCGCTTCACCGACTTCAGTTGTTTAAAAAAAGTGTAGACCAATTTTACGTGTACTGTACGATAACGAATTCGTAATCTGTATAAGTAATATCGGGTGTGTTGGGCTGGGCTCAAAACTCCAACCTTTTGCTTGGTTCTCAATATGTTTTTTAAAGTTAAACAAAAAATAAATTATTCTTTTTTAGGGTCCCGTACCTACCCAACGGGTAAAAAACGGGACCCTATTACTAAGAATTATTACTTACTATGTCCGTCTGTCTGTCTGTCTGTCTGTCTGTCTGTCTGTCTGTCTGTCTGTATGTCTGTCTGTCTGTCCGTTTGTCGGTCTGTCATATATATTTATGTGGAGCTCCAATACAAAAAACGTGAACAGTTGGGTTAAGTTTACACCTCACTTGTATGCGGCGCCATACATACCATGCAAACTTAACTTAACCCGGCCAGTTAAGATGGGAAGTGTTTGTACGGAACCCTCGGTGCGCAATTCTGACTCGCACTTGGCCGGTTTTTCATCTTAGTTTATTGCTATAGGTAAGGCCATTTGGAGGTCAGCAATCCGAAAAGGATTTTTTTTTTATGTTTGTATATTTGTGTCATTAATTGTCCATTAATCACGCCTAAACAACTGAATCTATTTAAAAAATAATTGTTGGACAGGTAGCTAGGTATTCACGGATGGTTAATGGACATAATTTACTCAACTACAGATAAAGATAATAATATGAGAAGAAGATCATTTGGACGGAAGAAGTCATTGCAGAACTGTATTACCTACTAGAAATATGAATATAATTACGATAAAAGCAGGACATAGTAATTGAATAGGAAGCAGGCCGCAATCGTGACATATTAATTTGTGAGAATGCTTTCAGAAGTACAAACCCAGACCCTGAAGCGCGTCTCTTGCGCCGTCGGCGGCCAACGCCCCAAGAACGCGGTGACGCGCCCGCAGCTGGCCACAGAAGAAGGGAAGGTTTCGCAACTTCTTGATTATCTTCAAGCGTTGATTGATAATGTTAAATAAAGGCTATTCTACCTCGCAATTAATAACGTTACCCTATCCCTGCTTAAAAATAATAAAAAATAAAATAAAATAATTTAGCTTTACCTCACAAGAGTGTTCTATGTATCCAAAAGTTTAACTGTGCTATTGTGCTGTGATATGTGAAGTTCTAATTGCTGGATTCTGTCGGATACAAATATATAATTAAATAAAAGACAAGGCACGTAAACGTAAGTTTCCCATGTATTTCATAACCGTTATAATGTCAATAGCTCTTAATTTAATTCTTTATACATGCTTGTCAGTTTTTAAGTATAGAACCCTCCGAGTGCGAGTACAACTCGCAGTTGACAGATTTTTCATAAAAGCTGAGTTTGTTACGTACTAAAATAACCGAAATTATAAACCACGGGTTCCTTAAATGTGACACCCCTATTTCCATAGAAATATCTTAAAAACTTAGAAATGCTATAACTCTGACGTCCTTTGAGATAAACAGTTAAAATTTTTAGGACATATAGGTATAGTTAATACAAATTTTATAGTGAACCAATAAGGTACCCCAATTGTATAGTAATTATTTTAGAAAAAAATAAATAAATAAAATATTTCACGTCTTACCGGCTTAATTATAAACGATAAATTATTGTAATTGATACTAGTAATATATTATATTTCATAAAATGTAATACAAAAGAAACCATGTCATTACTGACGTTACTTTAGGAAATAACATTAGAAACACTTTTTGATGACGTCATGAACCGCGCCTTTAGAAAATTGTATCTTGAAAACTATTAGTAGAAATCAACTGGGAGTTTGATTGAAGGGTTTATAAAGTATCAGAGTATTAAAATAAAATATAAAATAGGGGTGCAAAAAACTGATGGCAAATCCCACACTGTGCCCTGTGAGGCGGGAGAGCGGAGTGAATAGGGCGAAGTATCCCTCTTTTCTTTCTTTATTGCTGGTCAGTTAAGTTTACCAGGACGTGTTTGGTATCGTTTCCGTGTAACACAAATATCAGAAATGATTTTTTTATGTTATTTTTGTATAGTTCTATATAAAAATATGGGTGTATGGCCGAAAAGCTAAAAATCACAAAAAGTTTTTTTATTCAGTGAGGTAAATTAGTTCAACTTCGTGAACATTTACAAATTATTATTATTATTTTAAATAGCTCATTTAATCTAGTTTCTAAAAATATATGCATGTTGGGCACTTCTCATACAAACAGTAGCTTAAAATATAGCTTTACGTCAGCGTAACCAACGTAAATCTCCTAACGCATCCTATTTCGTTTCATTAAATACATTAAATAATGATTATTAACATGCTTTTACATATATTATTTACTATATACGTACTAGAAAAACAAATTAACGTAATTAAAACAAAATATTATTTTGCTAATGTATCACGAGCACACGGGCTAATCTCAACATCAACAATTTATTTAAGTTACTGTTTGTATGAAGAGTGCCCAATATGTATATATTTTTAGAAACTAGATTAAATTTGCTATTTGTAACATTTTTGTTAGTTGTAAATATTCAGGAAATAAAACTAATTTATCTCCCTGAATAAAAAAACTTGTGATTTTTACAATTTCGGAAATACAACCGTATTTTTATATGGTACTATGAATAAATAACATGAAAAATTAATGGCTGATTTCTGTTTTACACGAAAACGATACCGCACAAGTCCTAGTAGCGTTATCTGATCAGTAATATAAAAATAAAAAGAGGACTCCTTTGTTCTATTCACCCCGCTTTCCCGCCGCACAGGGGACGAATCTGACTTCCTTCCACATCTGAAAATAATCACCGCAGAATACTCTATCTGTGGTAGAAATTTCGTGGTTGTATCACAATGTACACAATTTCGCGACTTAGCAAAATGTACTAGAACACGCAGGCTAAGCGTAACATCAACATTTTTTTCAAGGTATTTTTTGTATTAAATGTATCCAATATATATACATTTTTAAAAACAAGATTAAATTTGCTGTTTAGTATTATTTTTTTTTAATTGTAAATATTCAGGATAGACAACTAATTTATCGTTCTGAATAAAAAAAACTTGTTGTGATTTTTACCTTTCCGGTAATGTACCCAAATGTTTATATGGAACTATTCTTAAATAACATGAAAAATTAATAGCTGATATCTATTTAACACGAAAACGATTTCGCACAAGCCCTAATAGCCTTAACTGATCAGTAATAAAAAAAAGAAAAAGAGCAGTACTTGGTCCTCTTCATCCCTTTCTCCCACCACACAGGGGACGAATCTGACTTCTCTCCACATCTGAATATAATCACCGTGGAACGCTCTATGTGTGGTAGAAATTTCATGCTTGTAACCCGATGCGCACAATTTCGCGGCTTAGCAACTCTACTATACCATTCACGACTTAAAGTCATCCTGGATAATTATGTATGACCGTAATGGCCTGTTCCTCTTCCCAAAGCGACCATTTCCCGGATTGTCAACTCCTATGAAGACCAATTCCCAAGACGAACACTTGATAAAACGACCATTTCCAGAATTACCACTGCCCACTGACCACTTCTCGGAAGAACAGCTAAAAATTACGTGTCAAATTGTGCTGCCGAATTTAGTAGGCACCAAGACAGTGAGCGAGGCAATACACCGTTATGCCCAATTCCACATGTACGAAAGTACATATTAAGCTTGATACTGGTTTCAAGTAAGCATTCGTTATTTTTTGTGTACACGAAACTATTTTTTCTTTTGGTATTTACTTTGGTAATAAATACATGCATTCATGTAAACTTTTTAATTCAGATAACACCATATTGGTCTACCTGTTTAGTATTAGAAAATATAAGATCTATATATAGGAGTGGGTATACGACACAAATAGCAATACACTAGTTTATTCCATAGAAACTCATTTTTTATAACCCCTACATCTTCTATCCTACATCCGTTATTTCGTGGGTAAAGTAGTCGTTCCGGGAACTTATCTTTAATGTATGATCATCAATATATGAGAAGTAGTCACTCCGGGAAGAGGCTTTCAGGGAATAGGTCAGTATAGGAAGTGGTAGTCTTGGGAAGTGTTCGGTCCAGGAAGTAGTATTTGTACCAGTTTATACTTTTGTATTTTTATTTATACATTTTTTACTATTATTTTACGCATATGTAAATATACCATTATCTAGGAACCAGCTAGTTTCCTTTTATTTCCATCAGTAACAAGTCGGTTATCTGGTGCAGTGGCTGCAACATGAGAATTTCTAATTATACTCTACGAAAGAGTCAGATAAATGTTTGAATTTAGGACTTCAAATGAGCAACTCGATATAATAAATTAAAAGGGGTTAGTATAATTTCGTCTAAAAAGCAGTTCGTCCAAAAAGCTGGTCGGAACAACAAGTGGTCTATAAAAAACAAATTGCTACCTGGTCTGTCTGGTATTCTGTTTAAAATCCCGCTTGGTCTAAATGTGCACCAGTATTTGTTTCTTAGACCCATACTATACTTATTAATAACGAAGAATTAAAATAGCGAAGTATATAACATAGGAACGTACAGGAAATAAGTTTATGAAAAAAAATGCGGTGACGGCATGTTGTCCAACGAGCCTTTAGCGTGTGTGGTAAGTTGAGTTTTCCCAAAATAATGAATTCATCTTGCGCTGAACCTGTTCCCCGAAAATCATAACTTGGATCTTCCAGTTGAGAGACAATATGCATTTTCTTAGGAAACATGCTCTTTCTTTGACTTGATAGTAACTATTCATCAGGTGAATTCTAGGTAAAAACGCTTGCTTACTTTGCATTAAAATTATCACCAAATGAACTCCTAATGCTGTAATTGGTAATTGATTATTACTGATAAATTATCATGAAGATACGTTAGATACGCACTGATCATTACGAGCGTTGTATTTTAAGAAGTAAGCTTTTTCTTCGCTGAACAATTGATTTAGAAAACACGTGAGAAATAATAAAAATGTATTTATTATATATTTGGTACAATGGTAATTAATACACGTCGCACCAAAAGTATAGGTAACACTATATTCACTTTTCGCTCTTACCCATATAATATAAGCAAGAGATAAAATAATACACGAGTACACACTTGTCTTCAACTTTCCTTTTGATTTGACACCTACCTAGATTTACTTTTTTTTTGGTATTTCCAAGCGTTTACCAGCGACGGTATGGACACAACATTCTTGACATGCAATTAGTTCCGCTACCATTTCAAGAAAAAACTGTCAAGAAAAATTTCAAAAACGAGTTTTGCTATTCCATACTAGCGGGCATAAGTACTAATCAAAAATCAGCATTTAATGGGATTAAAACTTTTATTTCGATAGCATAAGGACACCGCGCGGCACTTACGTCATTCTAACGAAAATTATGAATTTTTGTGATAACTCAGAAACGGCTTGACCGATTTTATTTTAACATTCCGTTTCGTTTATTTCATGTTTTGACAATAAAATAAAAGTAGTCTGAAATTCCGCAGGTTCCCCAATAGTAAGTAAGTAAGTAAGTAAGTAAGTAAGTAAACGCTTTATTGTACACAAAAACAGTTAAAAAATACATCTATTACAATTAACATATTAACTTATATAATAGTTTTCGTAGATCTGGACACAAAGCCTAAATTCCGTAGATCTACGGATTTTTCCGTAGCTCTGGCAACGCTGATGAGCGAGTGTGCCTCTCGCGCACGCGTGCATGTGCGTGGCCCGCAGTGGAGAATCTGGATACACGTAGCTGACCAATGTATCCACGTGGCCCACACGTTTTACGTGTGCGTGCATTGGTTGCTGTGAAAACGTTGATACACGCAGCCAGACCAATGGATCCACGTGGGCGTCGTGTGTAGCGTGTGCGTGCGTAGCGTGCGCAGCAGTGGGGTTCCGGCTTAATTTCAAAATCTCGCTGTCATTTCATGACATGTTGTTGTGTGTGCACCTCAACTCTCTTGACTTTACCTATACTTTATGTATGAATCCTATTATATTACATTGTATTTCGTTAGATATAGCGATTACAGGGCGATGTGGTCGCCCAGCGACAATGTCCTTTCAATAAAAAAACATAAGCGAGTATTTTTATATGAGTGAAGACCAAAAAGTTTCCTGCCTTAACTCATTTAATTAAAATTTGTATAATTTTTTCCATTGTACGACGACAAATTAACCATCGAATAATGTATCTTTTGAAGTAAATTTTTGTCGCACAACGGAAATATTTGTCGCACAACGGAACTCTTTCCGATCGCTTTTTTAAGCTAAACTTTTTAGTCTTCACCCATATTTGTTTCAGTCAAGCTAATTCAGGAAATTAATTCCGTAACTAATTCGATAAAAAAATCTTTTAATATATTGCAGAAGCTTCTATGTTTTATTTGTCTAATATGAGGAAAAAAATAATTAGGTACGCACCCATATTTTACGAAGTTTGTCCACAGAGTCGTTATTCTATCAATCATATTATCATCTTCGTCGGACATAGCCGATTCCATATAAGAAACGTCAAATAAGTAGCCAAGTTCGTCTGTATGCGATGCCCCACCAAAATTGATCCCATTAGTATATTTGTCAAGATTTCTTTTACCAACGTAAGAAAACATGTACGAGAAGATGGTCTTAGCTCCATTGTTGAAATATTTCTTCAAAGTTGTCTGGGTCGGATAGGCGTAGCTAAAATCTGATGACATATCGATGACTTCACGTCTCGTCTCTTCATTCACATCTTTATCACCGAAATAGTAGTGCTTTAAAATTTCAGACATGTCATTAAATGTGTCTTGATCCATGTCAAAAGTCTCGTTGATGGTACGGCCAATGATATCAGTATTTTCTAAAAATTCGTTGTCAACATTTGCGTAACTTGCAAGCTCTTCATCGCTATTGAAACCGATCAAAATTGGGATATCTTTTACTTTTGATACGCTATTCAAATTGATCGGGTAATCTGTTACAAAATTCTCAACATTTTCGAAATCCTTTTCCACGCATACGCTGAAAAATAAACCCAATTCATTTGTGGCGTTTATGACAAGGCTCGTGTCAATTGATGCAAGGAATGATAGGGCTTCTCTAACGTCTACTGTGATACGGCCGAGATATTTGGCTAATTTGAGAGGTCCTTGAACACCAGGGTTATGCATTACCCAGGGACTCAGAGTCACTCCACTTTGCAAAATAGCTTTGCTAAATAGATTTTCTTCTGAATAAAGGTGGAAGTCCACAGAAGCTGCCCCAGCGCTTTCACCAAATATGGTTATTTTGTCAGCATCACCGCCGAATGCTTCAATATTCTCTTTTACCCATCTTAAAGCTTTTTGTTGATCTTTGAGACCTTGGTTACCGGAAACTTCAGGGATTTCGAGACACATGAAACCATACGGACCAAGTCGATAGTTAAGTGTAACCAACACGATGTCACGTCTGACCAAGAATTTCGGACCGAAAACATATCTATTATAGGATCCATATTGATAACCCCCGCCATGGATCCACACCAGGACAGGTAACCGGTTGTTGGAGTTGGCAGAATTGGGGACGAACACGTTGAGGTGGAGACAATCCAGGGTACCGACGATGGTTTTGTTGAACTCTTCTATTTGAGGGCATAATTTTGTGTCATTGATAGCTTCGAATGTTTCCTCGAACTTAGGATATGGGATGGAGTCCTAGAAAAAAAGTTTGTTAGTGTCCAAATCTTTCTTTCTTCCTGATTATGAATTTTATTATGACATAAATACAACTTATTCGCACAATTGAACCCGGTACTTTGGATTAACGGCTTAGCGTCTCGAATCCCAACTAATTTATCAACGGAGCGTTCTGTGAAACTACTCAAGTTCCTCATTGGATTGACTCCGTGTTTTTAAAAGTCTTTGCATCTTTATCATAATTGAAGTTGTGATATCAATTTATTTACAAATATATTTTTTAATATACTCACTCCGAAAATATTATTTTGGTCAATTTTGGCGTATGGAATACCCAAAAACATAGCGTAGTCTCCATCTGAAGCCCAAAGTCCTCTGATGAGTCCCACTTTACTATTCACTATAGGATCCACTCTTGAATTCACTGTCCGTGTTTCGGAAATCGATTGGCTACTAGCATATTGCAATAAAATTACAGAGATAAATATAATATACAGCGACATTTCTAGAACGAATGTAACTTGATTTAACTGAATCCACCTATCGTTCAAAAACGTTTATCTCCCGATAAAGTGAATAAGAAAAATACTGAGAGCGAAGTATCATCAGCCGCAGGTATATATACCTTTTCTACACAGATGAGACCTCATTAAGATTTCATGGTTAACAGAAACTAGTTACATTTAAATGATTACCACATGTCAAGGTTACCAGGTAGGTAAGTAGATCAACAAATGATCCTAATTTTACACGAGGAAGAAATTAACACAGTGGATGAAAGTAATGAAGGAATATCGAAATTGAAGAGCTATAGTCTGTCGCGTTCCGCTAACTTTCTGTTCTAAATCGGACGAGATTGGGTGGTTCCATTCGACAGCTAGAAAATAGTAATCGGATAAATGACGAGTATCAAATTAGTGGGCCGTTCACCGATAAAGCTAGGCGCAGTGGTAGTACGCACTCGGAACAGATTCTATTATTTATATAAATAAAAATGAATCACTAATTGTGTTGCTAAGAGAACAGGTGAACCGATTTAGCTAATATTTTACGTATTTCTTCATGCACTCATTTTGCACTTCAAATAATCTGTTAAAAAAATTTGCTGAAATTAAATTCCAAATTAGAAACACAATATTGTTGTAAAATTTTATTATAATATGCCTTAATGAATTAAATGAACCTAAAAATTAAATAAATATTCGCTGAGTACTAACAAACCGATGTATTTTTTTATATTTTGGCGATTTAGTGGTCGTCATTATATCCAATCAGGTATTTTTCGTTCATCATAAAAAACAAGTCCAAAAAGGCCATCCGTTCGCTGAAAGGCCTGGTTTCCATGGTCAGGTCGATGTCTATGTTCAGGTAGTTTGAGTGGTCCTGAGTAGTAGGGACCCACGTCACTGGCAGCAAATCTGTAGTTTCCGGAGTTGGATTTCTGAAAATACACACAGGTTTAATATTAGACTCGAATAGACATGAAAAAAAAAAAAATAGGAGATAAAGTAGTCTTTATGTAAAGTGATAATCTAAGATGAAACGCTTCCATAACGTACATTCGCTGTCAGTATTTTATTTATATCTGTTATAGTTACAGAATTATCGCATGGTCACACTTGACGATTACTTATTCCATGTCTATTCCTTTAACCATAAGATTATAATGATAAAAAAGTGTACGAACCCATATTTCACGAAGTTAGTCCACAGAGTAGTAATTCTATCAACTATTATTTGTTCTTCTTCGGACATTACCGACTGCATGTAAGACACATCAAATAAGTAACTAATTTCATCAGCATGAGCTGCCCCGCCAATGGTGATCCCATTTTTATATTTTACAAAGTTCCTCTCTCCAACGTACGAAAACATGTATGAAAATACGGTTTTAGCACCGTTGTTGAAATATTTCTTGATACTTCTCTGAGTAGGATGCGCAAACATGAAGTCGGCAGCCAAATCCATGATTTGACGTTTTGTCTCTTCATTCACATCCTTTTCACCAAAATAGAAATGACTTAAAACTTCGGACATGTCATCAAACGTTTGACTGTCCATATCAAACTGTTGACTTATAACTTCTCCAATTATATCGAGTTTTTCTAAATATTCATTGTCAGAATTTATATAGTTTGCAAGCCTTTCATCACTATTGAAACCAATCAAAAGAGGGATCTTTTGTACTTTTGGCACGTTTAAGTTGACAGGATAATCTTTGACAAAATCTCCTTCATTTCCTAAATTCTTCTCCACGCATGCCAAAAAAGATAAACCTAATTCGTTTGAAGCGGCGATGACAAGGTTTGTGTCGACTGTGGCAAGGAATGATAAGGCATCGTTAACATCATCTGTGATAAGACCAAGATGTTTGGCTAATTTTAAAGGTCCTTCAGTACCTGGGTTCTGTATTGGCCAGGGGCTAAGACTTACTCCGCTCTGTAGAATAGCCTTATCGAACAAATTTTCTTCACTTGAATAAAGGTGGAAGTCCACCGATACTGCACCAGCGCTTTCGCCAAATATGGTTATTTTGTTAGCATCGCCACCGAAGGCCTCGATATTATCTTTAATCCATCTCAGTGCCGTTTGTTGATCTTTGAGACCTTGGTTGCCAGGAACTTCGGGGATTTCAGGACACATGAAACCATACGGACCAAGGCGGTAGTTTATTGATACTAATATAACGCCGTGTCTGACTAAGAATTTCGGCCCGTATAGGTATCTGCTATAGAATCCGTATTGGAAACCTCCGCCATGGATCCAGACGAGCACCGGCAAGCGGTTACTGGAGGTGGCAGGAGTGGGGACGAACACGTTGAGGTGGAGGCAGTCTAAGGTGCCGACTATAGTGTTGTTGAACTCTTCTACTTGGGGGCATATCGCTGAGTCATCGAACGCTTCGAAAGTTTCTTCGAACTTGGGATAGCGGATTGAATCCTAGAAAAAAACAGTGTTGTATAAATATTTATGTGGGTAACGAGCAATTTTTATGTGCGTGTCCTTATAAGTTTTCAGCGTCTGTTTATCCTTGATACAACTGATGTTGAATTGCTGGTAGTAGATACGGACACAATAGAGGTAAATTAATAATAAATGAAAACGATGCTCATTCGATATCATTAAAGCACTAGACTGTTTTGAAGCTTATTATATAATATTTTAGATAGTTAAATAAACATGTGAGGTGCGACTCTTGATAAGAACTGCAAAACGATATGAAAATGTTTAACATTCTTCCTGCCGCATAGATCAGAGTACGTTTAAGATGCTCTTTGTAAGAGAAAAATGATAGTCTTAACATACCCGTAGTATATTTTTGTTTTGTTAAATGTGGGAAAACGTCTGGGTTTGTACATACGACGGATGATTACTTAATTGTCTTTTGTCTGTAAAATATAACAGTAAATAAAAAGTGACAGAAAGGGTTTTGGACCGGAAAGGTAGGCAGCCAGCTAATCTGTGCACGAAAGGTGATGAACACAAAAATTAATTTTAGTGTTGTAACTATGTTATAACATACCACATGCATACCATATTAATAAAACATCTCTTTATAATGTTTGCGGCGGTGAAAGTCTGACACTGGTACTTTATCAAATAAGGTTAATCAGAGCCGTTTGGGGCCAAAATCGAAGAACAGATTTTTGTCTGGTTACTGATCTAGACACACAGAGTGTTAGCCGAATTTGACAGAACAATCAATTATACATACTCCAAATATGTTGCTTTCGTTGACTTTCGCGTATGGGATCCCCAGGAACATAGAGTAGTCTCCATCTGACGCGCGAAGTCCTCGGATGAGTCCTACATTACTATCCACTAGAGGATCCACCCTAGGGTCCACTCTTGGTACCCCGAAGGTCGACCCAACATATTGCAGTAACACTATGGAGATAAGTAGATACGGCGACATTTTCGGACCAAATGCAACTTGACATTGGTAACAATTCTCTACATCTCTTTAGGGGTCTGTTATCTAGGTATTGATATTGATAAGTTGAAGTGGGAAGATAGCTTCTTAAACTAGGTGTGACCTAATCTTCAAATGATATCATACCGTTATGATGACAGTGGTTAGGTTAGGTACTGGTAGCTTTTTTTAATGGTAATTTCGTAAGTTGGAATGCAATTAACTATAATTACCTATTAGAAATCATGGACTGACTTTAACGCTTCAAATACCATCTGTACGAAATAGTCTATTACCAGTTTGGTTGTTTGCTTTAACGATATCGATATGCTTTATTAATCTTTACGTCACCCTAGGCCGTAAGTGGTATTTTCTGCCCGAGGAGAAAACCTCACTTCCCGCCCAAGGAAAGACGTAAAACTTTAGACAAATCACGGACGGTATTTAAAATATAGTCGCAACACAGTGGAAAAGGCAGATAAAAAAAAGGATGAGTCGGACACTCAACATCGTTCCAAACAATACACTCCAAGGACACTGCACACACGAGCTGCAATCTCGCGCTGTCTCGTCCTATCTCGCAATCTCATCGCAATATCAGGCCTCATCGAGATATCAAACACTTCAGTCGTGTTCTTTTATGTACTTGTTGGTGTTGATTTTTCATTTGTTGTGCTCGGTAGTTTTGTATGAAATAGGCTCGGAGAAAATGCTCCAAACTGGGCTTGAATTTCAATATTTTGATAAGTGTACCTAAACTTAAAATTATGGGCCAGACTGTGATGTTTCTGATGACACTGCGGGCCTATGATGGTCGCTTTTATCAAGCGATAAATAAGTGACAAAGCATCCGTCTTGACAAAATGCGAGTGTGAGTGACAGATGCTACTGTCGCTTATTTATCACGTGATAAACGCAACCACCATAGGCCTCCTGCACGAAATATGTACACTTTGTTATTTTTTGCGATAATTAGGCGTTGGGGCAGCAAAGTTCCGCAGTGGCGACCACGTATAGGAAAGAGCAACGTGGGCCGGCCCCCGACTAGATGGACGGATGACCTTGTGAGAGTAACAGTCGATGGATGCGGTCTGCCTAGGATCGCACTTTGTGGCGAGCTAGGAGTGGCCTATGTTCAGTAGCTGGGGTCTGTGACTGATAGATAGATTCTTTTTTAATCTCGAAATAGCAACTTGTTAGTGGTTGTAATGTAACTAAAATAGCAAAAATAGATATACTCAAATAGCTATACATACAATTAACATGATAAAAAAAATAAGCTGTTTATTTCAGGAAAACGATCCAGTGTGACATGTGTTACTTAGATTGTTTTATAACTATGATTGGTCTTTACTTTTTTATGCTAACTGTCAGCTACTGAAAAATATTATCTTCAATAAAAGACATTAGTCAATCTGAACCATATCTGAACGCTGATTTGATTTCTTATTAGATTTCCATTAAATAAAAACATGTTCTGCTTAGCTAATCTTAAATTTAAAGATTGTGTGCTCGATAGCTTTTACATGTCTTTAGTAATGCATATCTTTATAATAGTGTTGGTAATTATATAAAATAAAAGTCAGAAAACGTGCAGGAGTAGAAAAAATACATATTAAACGCGCCCTCTAAAGTAACCGGGTATCAAACCCGCATGCCCTCTAAAGAGTCCTTTACTAGTTAAACTCAAAATGAAAGTCTTTCGGAGAGATCAATCACTGATAACGTCGTGCGGCAGACTTTTGCGACTGGTAGCAAATAATTTAGCTATCAAACTAAGGTTTTGAATAAATCTTTTATAAAATGTATTTATTTAAGTGTGAGCTGACTTACGTATGAAGGATTCCGTAACACCTTATCTTACGTAAATACCTACTCCCCATGCGTGGAATGGACTTGCAGATTAGTTGAGGATATGTGTCTACTACTCTTGACTACCTTTAATATTAAATTGTAAAACTGGAATGGCTGTACAATAGACACAGGATATAGGTAGTGAAATAAAAAAGAGAAATATGCTATTTGGCACTCACTGAATAGTTTTTTAGCGTACTATAAATAAATATAAATAAATAATATAACTCCACTGTCCGTCTGTCTGTCACAAGGCTGTATCTCATGAACCGCGATAGCTAGGCCGTTGAAATTTTCACAGATGAATTTCTGTTGTCACTACAACAAGAAATACTAAGAACAGGATAAAATACATAATTTAAGTGGAGCTCCCATGTCAAAAAAACGTGTTTTTTTTGCCGTTTTTGTTCAATACCACCAGGTTTTTGTCACCAGGCTGTATCTAATAAACCGTGATAGCTAGGCAGATGAAATTTTCTGTTGCTGCTATAACAACAAATACATAAAACAAAAAACGGGAAAATATTTAGTTGTACGGAACCCTCGGTGCACTAGTCCAACTCGCACTTGGCCGGCTTTTATAAGTATGTATGTAACATTACGCCTAAACGCCTAGACTGCAATGTATTCATGAATTTTTGATACACCATGGTAGCTGTGCAAACAAAGATGGTTATCTGTATAACAATTTTTACTAGACTATTACGAGTGACAGGCTGGATACGAATGCTATGAGAAATACCATAATACCTACTCGTAAAAGAATATCTTTCGTATTTTGATAACAGCATATTTACTCCAGAAGGTCTAGGCATTGTTCGTTTCGAAATGTGTCTGATCTAATAAAAACGCTACATATTTACCGACGTTTTATTGTCGGCCTTAAAGCTACCTTTGCCTTTACGACTCGGAGCAATGAGGGAATAGAGTTATATCAGTTTTATACACCTTTTGTATATTTAACACCGCCCTTTGAGCGGGCTTTATGACTTCGTGACATTCATGGGAACATGTTCCTTTGCACTTTGATTTTGGGGGCTTAGCGGGAGAGCGGTGGGGAATAAAGGCTTTTGTTTGGATATTTTGAGTGTAAATGTATTGGGGTTCCCAAATAGGTTAACTAGGGAGTTAAAAATCAACCCAACTTATTGAAGTTGGATCTTTAATAATCATTTAAGAGGACTTTCATAGATGGATAGATATATTTATTTACTTCATAATATAAAAAAAAACCGTATAAATTACGCTAAGACAATTTACATGCATTTATACTATGATCATAAAAATAAAACTTTGTTATAATAATAGTAAATAAACTAAGAGCCTTATCACACTTGCGATTTGCGAGCGTATTTTGTATGAAGGCGATCGCGCAGCGTGTTCGCCGCGTCGCTTATTTGTATAGAAAATACGCTCGCAAATCGCAAGTGTGATAAGGCCCTTAACATAATTGATTGCACCAACACATATTTACATAACACAATTCAGTTAAATGTGGTTAAAATATAAGAATATCTCCTTAGGGACTGTCGAAATTCTAAAAACCGATACTATATACTTCTTTGGATGATCATATTCTTTGCGAAAGTATGAGTTTTATTGTAACCGTCAAAAATGTACGGCGAGTTTCATTCTACATCATCATGTTTAAACTTTTACAAGGATGGGGCATTTGAGAATGGTCCGATCTGACCCGATTGAAGGTGAACCAATTAAAGAAAAAAAAACTGGTCATAAATTACGAAGTTCTTAGGTAATAATATTAAAATAACTTCTCGTTTTGAGAATCGAATTATTAAGGTTAGACGAAAATGCTTACGAGACTTAAAGTTTTAATAAGACGGTTGAAACCTCTTGAATTTTCGTATTTTCCACACGCCCTTTGAAAACCATCGAGGGATTATAGACCGTTTGGCCGACAGCGGACCGCAGTTTTAACCATTCAGAGCAAGACGTATGTAAATTGGAAGGCGGTGTCCGAGTCGGCGATTCAATTCCCGATAGAGGCTCATTGGAGATGAGCTCGCTAGGCCGAAGCTTACCCGCATCATCGAGGTTTCTTACATTGTTGCGGCGTGGCGAGTACTATTGTACAACAATCTTATTGAATGCTAAATTTCAATCTTATGGCATTTTTTTGTGCGATGTGTTATTTTTCTTTAGAACGTTATGACGCGCTGTCAAAAGTGGCAACCGAAGTGATTTCAAGAGATAAAATTCAGGTGGGTTATATCACGTATTTATTCAAATATCAATGCACATGCACAAGTATAAGTATAAATGGAGGACTTGATTATTTACTACCAGTAAAACTTTTACTACCCAATATTAAGCCATATATTGAAGGAGAACAGAGAAACCGTTATGTTAACTATATAGATTTTGTATTTCTTCCTACTAAAATACTGCTATGGCTGAGAAAAAAATATCAAGATGTAACGCAACCTGTCTTGTGGTAGGGCCGTCGGCAGAAATAAGGAGCCGCTCGGGGCGCGATACTGCGGGCGAGCACATTCGCCCTGATTGGCTACGGGCTGAATGTTCTCCCGGAGTACGAATAATAGTGTGCTCAGGGACTATAGTTGGTAGGTAAAATAAAAAGAGATCAGATATAGTGATGTTTTTCTAAGTCTATGTTGTCATCAAATGCCCTTGTCTTCTATATGGCCCAACAGAGAGTAACACGACCGCAACCTACCATTTGAATGCGTGTTTTTTTATTTATGACCTTAAAAGTAAACAAGTACCTCTAAGGATTACACTTCAATTTGCACCAAAAATAATGCTACACGCAACGAAAGGATTACCCAAAGGGTGCGTCTCCACTGCAGCGGAGCGGAGCGGAGACGTGCGGAATCGACCAATCACAAAAGTGATGAAGCAGAGCTGAGCTACAGATTTGAACTCACGTGATTGGTCTATTTCGCACGTCTTCGCTCCGCCTCGCTTCAATGGAAACCGTCTCTAATGTTGTTACCGCATCCACGTTTCTCCGCTCCGCACATACGAGCATTGTAGGCTCAAGTGTCGATACCGAAATAGAGTAAGCCACCTCGTTTACTTTTACGCGCGGCGCGAGCCTACAGCGTGATGCGACATTCAATCGCGTACAATTACAGTGTTGGGTCTTGGCGTAACATCCGATCCTTGACAGCCGTGTCGAATGTTTAAGGGTGAAGCCAGACGAGCGTAATTTGAGTCGCGTAATTTCGGTCGCGCCATACTTAGTGTGACGTGATCACGTGACATGATGTATGGCGCGACCGAAATTACGCGACTCAAATTACGTTCGTCTGGCTTCGCCCTAAGACTGTGAACGAGCGAGCGAAGCCTCCTTTCAGACTGGCCAAAAATTCGTGTAAGCAACACAAATTATAAGGGGTCTGTCACGATATTACTTAATTAACCTTCATAATCTAAAGTTTCGGCGGCGTTTACACGCCGTGGTCTCAGATGTACTCAGGCAACCCACCGAAACGTTAGATTATTATTATGAAGGTTTGAAGGTAAAGGTTTTACTGTATATCTCTCATGTTTTGTATCCCTGTGTATTTGAGGTGTGCAATAAAGTGGATTTGTTGTTGTTGTTGTTGTAAATAAGTAATATCGCGATAGACCCGTTATAATTTGTGTTAATTATGTGTACAAAACGCAAGAGTATATGGATGTTCTGATGTCCAGTTGTTCGGCTATTTGGTCGCATTTCTTTCGATGAAACATTTTTTTGCATGGAAATTTGACTGGACTATAAAAAACGAGTACAGCGATTAGATCATTTCGCACTCTAAACGAGTAGGAGATTCAAGTCCAAGAAGTTAGAAGTCGCGATCGATAAAGGTTTCCTTATAAGATACCTACCTGTTATTCAGTTTCATAGTAAAAAGAGACTTCATTTTTTTTTGCTTTAAATATCCCTATGGATTACAATATAACATATTTTGTTCCTTACACCATTGTCGATCAAAATATTTTTTTTTTTAAATAGGTTTTTGCGAAAAACAAAATACGAATGTCCACTTTTAGGGCAATTCGTCCCACACTGACGCGGGCGTATTTGCCGCCTCCGGGGTATAAAAAAAAATCACGGATTTTAACTATTACATGCTATTACTATCTTTACTGAACCGTTCTTAAAAATAAATCAATATAATTTATTTAACTTAAATTAGATTACAGTATCTGTACACCTCTAGCACAACTGCGACACGCGACTTTCTCGCGCGAGAAATATTACACTATTTTCTTCGCTGTACTGTAGTGAGAGAGTGACGGTTGATGCTATGTCGACAAAAGTCGCGAAGCGTAGTTGCTCTAGACGGGCTGGTGCCTCTTTTTAAGTATACACGATACTTGTGCTAAGAGAACACCTTTTACATTGAGAACTATATGTAAAGTAAAGTAAGCAATTAAGTAGTAAACATTTTAATTTTGAACACATTTGTACATCTACTAAAAAGAAGATAGACGTCATGTCGTATATATTTAGGGCTATGGATAGAGTTAGATGGAGAAAACTACATACTTCATCAGCTACACCTACAAGAGTTGGACGCTTAAATTTATGATGATGTACTTTCTACTGAACTGAACTCGTCGTAAACCCATTTATTGTTACACGTCACCTTTTAACATATTTATTTTATGCATATAATACAATTGACCGATGCGACACGCCATTGGAATAACACCCGGCAACGCATGTTTTACCCTTCTTCATCAAAAAGACGTATCATCGCAGAATCCATACGGCTGTTAAGACTTTATGTACATAAGAAACAATGTTGCATTGTAATAAATATTGTTTAAATCCGATATCTTTTGTGGCAGGCCACTTTATGCAAATCCAGGGAATCGTGATATTTATCCAAAATCTGGTAATTCCAGTATTAACACCTTTTTGAAGTAGACACGAATACTATTTTAGTAATGTACTATTATTGCACACCTCCGACATCGTAGTCATGGCAAAGTCGATGGAGGAACTCAGCATGATGCTCGATGACCTCAATCGAGTTTCTCAACGGGTGGGCTTAAAAATGAACATGGAGAAGACGAAACTCATGTCAAATGCCAAGGTTGTGCCCATCCCAGTCTCTGTTGAAAACTCGGTACTCGAAGTTGTTGACTCATACATCTACCTAGGACAAGTGGTCCAATTAGGTAGGTCCAACTTCGAGAAAGAGGTCAACCGCCGAATCCAACTCGGCTGGGCAGCGTTCGGGAAACTACGCAATGTCTTTTCATCCGCCATACCTCAGTGCCTCAAGACGAAAGTCTTCAACCAATGTGTGTTACCAGTGATGACTTACGGCACCGAAACGTGGTCTTTTACTATCGGCCTCATCTCAAAGCTCAAAGTCGCTCAACGAGCAATGGAGAGGGCTATGCTCGGGGTGTCTCTACGTGATCGAATCAGAAATGAGGAAATCCGTAGACGAACTAAAGTGACCGATATAGCTCACCGGATTAGCAAGTTGAAGTGGCAATGGGCAGGCCACATAGCACGCAGAGCAGATGGCCGATGGGGCCGTAAAGTGCTCGAGTGGAGACCTCGGACCAGCAAGCGCAGCGTAGGACGTCCAGCTACAAGATGGACAGATGACCTTATAAAGGTCGCCGGAAGGCGCTGGATGCAGGTCGCTTCCAACCGGTATATATGGAAGTCCAAAGGGGAGGCCTATGTTCAGCAGTGGACGTCCTATGGCTGAGATGATGATGATGATGATGATTGCACACCTCAGACATCAAGGTAAAGAAAGGCAGTTGCATACCTATCCCCTTTTGGTTTATCTTTTTATCGTAATCTTAGTATCTGGAGTTAATTATGCACACAAAACGTCTCCAATGCATTGGTGAAAATATTCATCATCATCATCATCATCATCATCTCAGCCATAGGACGTCCACTGCTGAACATAGGCCTCCCCTTTGGACTTCCATATATACCGGTTGGAAGCGACCTGCATCCAGCGCCTTCCGGCGACCTTTACAAGGTCATCTGTCCATCTGTGAAAATATTATTTATACTATATTTGTTCTCGTCTAATTCTTTAAACAAAATTCTAACATCAAAGTACCTATATAAATTTATCGTCGAAAACTGTCTGAAGACCTCCGTTATTTTGAACATCACGCTTATAAATCTAATGTATTTTCTTGCTACAAAACAGCTATTTTTGCGATTGAATTTTGAGATTGTTGCGTTGGCAACTTACAATTGACAACATTTCATATTTTAAATATGATAATTATATTAAGTTTCTGTATTCCGCTTAGAAAAAGGACCTAAGTTAGTTAGTTAGTTGCGCTGGGCATTTTCCACAAGTCGACATCCAACGTGCCTATTTTGCGTGAAAAGGGGAAAAACTCCAACCACCCCAACTTCTCCAAGAACCTAAGCAAAGCCTTTATGTTGCTTATGGCTTCGTGTAAAGGACCTAAATCACCGTTTTTATATTTTTCCTGAGAGTACTAATTATAACTATTTCAATATTAATTTATTAAAATTTACTAGGTAATTCTAAAATGTAGTTACTCCAAAACTATGACACGATATATAGGTTACTTTAGTCAGGTGTCTACTCATTAAAAAACGAATGACGTTGAGTTGACGTTACATTACTGCTTCTATTTCGCGGATAGGTCGAAAACTACAACTCTATGCAGGCATATAGTTATCGTAGATTTTGGTTATTTTATGTATTCTTATATTTCTTTACATACAGCAGAATAAATTCAAATATTTTTTAGGGTACACACGACGCAAAGCTCTCTCGATCGACTCGATCTCTATATTAATTTTCACCAGTTAGAAATATGAAATAATGTCAATTAAGGCTCATTCATTAGTTTCATTGTCCTCACATTTATTATATTTTTGAAATCTCTCAATATCCAAACCCGGGAATTACAGTCAGTAACACATGGCCCACATAATTACTTAAACAATTTTTACATCCATATGCAAAAACTGAATTTGAAATTCAATATCGGTGTGCCGCTTCTTGTTTGGGGCTGGCAGGGTAAATAATGTGGGAATACATTAGCCTGAATAAAATATTTTTTGATCAAACACGGTTCGGCCGAAACTGGCGGTTTTTAGGGATATCGCGGGAATGCATAATTGCATATGTTTTGCGCTGCTGTAGCAGATTTTGGGGAAGACGGTGAATATGAAGGGGTGAAGTAAAGTACACAAACACATAACAAACAGTTGGAAGTAAAAAAAACATTATTTTATGACACGGGAGGCAAACGAGCAGACAGAACGCCTATGCTGCCGTACTAAGGTAAAAGGAGACCTTTTAGTATCGAGCTCCATACACGCTTAGAGTGAAGCCAGATGAGCGTAATTTCGGTCGCGCCATACTTAGTGTGACATGATCACGTGACATGATGTATTTCGTGACCGAAATTACGCGACTCAAATTACGTTGGTCTGGCTTCACCCTTACACCTTATAATTACTTACATTACATGCATAGATACTTACCACGGCAGTAGGTATGTTGGTACGAGATTCCCGTCGCTCATGGCGCAACACCAAAGGAGTTACAATGTTAATTAACAAGTACAATGTAAAATTCGAGGAGTTTACAAAAGTCACGGTAACTTCGCTCATAATTTTATTTGTCTTCATAATTTTATAAGTACATGAAAATTATATTTATATAAATTAGCAAGTTACAGTATGTATACTAGACAGACACCTTATTTACCTTTATTAGGTACCAAAATTTAAGTATTCAGGGAATTTGTCCTTTCACTAAAATGCTTTATGTAAATATTTACGTGTAAGCACCGATCTGATAAACATAAACCAATTTTAAAACTACACATTTGTATTGAATCTATAGTAACATTAAATTTCGTTTAAAACTACGTGAACAAATTGATGATAATGAACGCATCATTTTCGATTGGGTTATCTCTTGCCATATTGGATTACCTGTATCCAATTTTGACATAAAACACGTAACATGAGTGACTTCGCGTAAAGCTAGGAACAAATATATCGCAAAATTCGTAAAATTGAATTCCTATAAAATTGGCTAAGTCTTAAGTCTTGACGACGCGGTTGGCGCAGTTTGCAAGCACCTGCCTATTGAGCCGGCGGTCCCGGGTTCGAATCCCGGCTAGGGCAAATATTTGTGTGATGAGCTCGAATATTTGTGCTTGAGTCATGGTACTATTGTTCTATGTATTTAAATATATATTTATCTATATAAGTATGTATATCGTCGTCTAGTACCCACAACACAAGCCTTCTTGAGCTTAATTTGCGACTAGATCGATTTGTGTGAGGTCGTCTGGTATTTTTTTATTTATTTAAGTCTACAGGCAGACAGTTCCACAATAGAATAGCTTGAAAGGTTGAGTTATTATTAAATTATATATTTGCCTTTTATTTGCTATTTCTAACCTGAATTATTAGTTAATTGCCCTAGATAATGATTTGAGTGGCAACCACGTCTGCTCACATCACGGATAATGACAGTGAGCTTCATCGAATTAGGCCTGGGAGTATCGTAGTATTACCGAACTTGAATGTGACAGGCACTTCAGGTACAGTAGTAGCTGACAATTTTACTTATACCTACATTCTTCGGTTTCCTCGACTACACATTTAAATAAAACGATTTAAACGGATTATATCTCGTATATTAATTATTTGAGCCTCCCTGACGTTTCGGTAACTTTCCAGTTAACGTTCTCAAAGGTTGACTAGAAAAACACAATTTTTCTCAGTCAAAGTTACATTTGTGCAAACTACACATTTTATTAATATTTTATAAGAAAAAAAAATACAATAAAGGTGTACATACATGCCAGATGGGCCTAATGTGTAGACACATGTGCCAGAAAGGCATTAATTATTTTATTTAAAAATATCTACCAGCGGTTCTCTGTAAGGCTTGCTGAGGAGAAAGAACTGCCGAAAGAACACTCCCAGACTGCCTTATTTATTATTAATACTTTTAAAACAAAGACTCTATATTTACTATTTTTCACACTATTTTTATTTTACACCGCAATGGGCCCGTATACATGAAAACCTTACAATTTAAAAACATAACAAATAAATGCTGGCTTTATGGGTACATACTTTCATAAATACCTTATATACAAACTAATTTTGGTCAAATTATTACCACAAGCAAAGTGTCAACTCATAAAACGAATTAACCTAACGTAATACACTTTTTTTTTTTTTTTTATTAATGGCAGCCAATAGAAATCCGTGAAGGTGTAAATTATATTTTCATCTCTCCTGTTCGGAAAGTTTCATTTTCATGGGTAGATAATACAAATAAGATAGCCGGGTGGAAAATAGCTTTTCCATCCCTAGGTCGGAAAGTTTTTTTTTTTAATTTCCACGGAGTGAAGTGAACGATAAGTACCTTTGTGTCAATATTTATAAACTGTTTGGTAATGTTTACAGCTCAGCAGAAGTAGCCGTGTCCCTGACCTAGGCTATCGTAGGTTGACACAATTTTACGTTTGGAAATTTCAGTTTATCTGGCTTTAAAGAATGACCCAATTTTGACAAGTAGTTATTAAATATCTACTTTTATGTGTAGTCATTTTAATTTATATTAACTAAACTAATATTAACTTATTTTAAACACACAAACACGCGCACAAACTTTCACCTTTATAATATTAACAGTGTGATTAACTGATTATTTACTTCGTTCCTTTTTACACAACTCCCAGATTTACGAGTAAAAGTTGAATGGGAACCTTTGAAACGTTCATAAAGATCCTTATTGGTATAAGCTTGGATAAGAACCGAATAAGGAAATCAGATATTTTATGAGGATTAGCGAACGTACCAAAATGCCTGCAAGATTTTTACGAGCAATATTCCAAAATGCCTATCTTTGTATATATCAACGGTACGATCCAGGATTAGAGAATACAATATACTTCTAATACTTTTATTTATCGATCCCCTGGTTCAGACTCGTACCAATTATAATTATTTTGTCAATTAAATTTAAACCACATAGAGTTGTGCACTAACATCCTAATTGCAACTACTTTTTCCGAATATTAGTACGATTGTGCACTAAACCTTAGAGGTATCGTTATGTAAAATGTTGCTACACAAACTGCAAGCCATATTTTTGACTAATATTATTCTACATTTAAATTCACACAAAATCTATGCACCAAGCCTGTTTATGATTCGAAATACTGTACTCGTACCACAGAAAAATGCTAGGCGCGATCCATCGGCGCGCCGACGGCTGAGTCGTTCCCGATTCAATATCATCCCGACTTGAATCAAACGTGAGGCGAATGCCGTGGTTCCTGAAGGGCTACTCCGATATTCGAAATCCGTTCGCCCTATAGTGCCGTTCCTCTCGATCTCTCGTCAAAGTATATTCGGGTGAGTGGGACGGTATTATACTACGGCCAAATTCCGAACATGGAAGTAGCCCTTCTGGTGTATCACAGTCAGGCGTTTGAGAACGCATTGATATTTTGAAGTCGTATTACTGGCTGCAAGTGTAGGTGCTGGCTTCCATGGTTATGTAACTCTGAAAATGTGATTCTAATGGTATATTCTGACATTAACTAGAAGAAACTCGCAAGTCGCAACGTCTACAGCAAATTCAAATTCAATTTTACTGTTTTTAAATTATGTACTAATTCAGTACATGTATATTGTATACCTACATCAGCAATTTCACACTAATATTGTAAAGGCTAAAGTTTGTAAGTGTATCTGTTACTTCTTCATGCTCAAACGGCTTGGGCCAAGTATAAGAGAATGTGGTATGCCATGGAGGTAGCTTACACCTTATTTAGGTACACATGGTCCAGATGATTTCCGGCTATTCTTGCCTACAGGCCGGCTTACATGAAATTTTGTGAGTAGGTTCTATATGTACATAGATATGTTTTTCGACCCGTTTTTCAAAATTTTTCAAAATGGCGGAGACGTGGGGTTAGAAAACGTAAAGTTTTTTTTATATATTCCCATGGTCTACCAAGCGGTTTAGCTATACTATTTCCAAAACTGAAGTAATTGGACGTCTAAGCACTAATTGAACCACTCTCTGATTGCGTGTGGCGAGCTGCGGCGCTATTCAGGAGCTTTCTGCGCTGGTACACTTTAAGCTCCCGTGCTAAGCTCTAATGAAAGTTGCCGAATAATCTAAAACTGAGACATTTTTTCTTCAGCATCGTCAAGCAAAACGCGTCTTTGAACCATCTTTAGATAGCCAGCTGTTTTGGCATGATGAGCAAAGTATGTTAATAAAAAAAAGAGATGGTGTTATCAATGATCAATACGCAAGAAAAAGAGCGTGCATCGTGTTATCTCCTGGGGCGCAGAGATAATCTCATTAACGGGTAATATACAAAGTTGGATCATTGGTTCATTGGTAGTGAGCCTAAAAAAGAAGTGCATCGTATTGTAATGATTTTTCCTGAATTACGATAACTTCCCATAGAAAATGGGTTTTTAATACAATTTATAATTTTATAAGTGTAGAATTCTAACGTTATAGCTTCAAACTTTCTAAAAGTGAAGTAATTGGACGTCTAAGCACTAATTGAACCACTCTCTGATTGCGTGTGGCGAGCTGCGGCGCTATTCAGGAGCTTTCCGCGCTGGTACACTTTAAGCTCCCGTGCTAAGCTCTAATGAAAAGTTCCGAGAAATTTTGAACTATACTCCGTTTAAACGTGTTTTAGTACGCGACTAGGTTTTTACTGTAATTGTTAAACAACTGAGAACTGGTAAACTGTCAGTAAGGGCTTTATTTTTTATTTAAATTCGTTGTCCAACGTTTCGTACGGTACTGCTGCTTACGCCATAGTGGTGAATCAGCGAAATGTTGGCCAAATGTACATAATTGCCTCCATGAGGTATGTTTGTTTTCATCGGATGTGAAACTCCACGAAAAAGCCTATAGGATGACGGCACCAGTAATGAACAAGAACCAATAATGCGTTTTTTTTCGTAAACTCAAATTTTAAGAAACAGACCCAAGATATTTTTAAACTAATATTGCAATGCTCTTATAACTGATGGTCTTAACTAGTAAAGATCATAAATGGTGGGCTATAAGTGTATCGGTATGTGTGTATATGTATGTCTGTGGCATCATAGCTTCCAAACGGATGGACCAAAATGAGTGCAGTTTTTTCAAATCGAAAAACTTGTCAAAGATATTCAGATTTAATTGGACCAATAACTCAGTGACAAGATCTCAATATTTAGCTAAGAATTAAAAAAATGTAGTTATGTTCAGTTTAATAGCATTTTCTATCATTCGTTGATTGGTTTATCTATTTGAACTTGCCAAATACTAGCTTATTATATCCATTATAACTCTGCAGAATTAGCGAGGCACTCCGAGCCACGGTACTTCTACTGGACACTCTAACTTCGAGCCTCTTCAAACTTGCCTCATCATAATAAGCAGCGCCGCTCTTCAATAACAAGGGCTAATTAAAAAAAACTCGCTTGTTAACGGTAGCATTGTTAGTATACGAGTATACTAAGGAGAATAATTTTAAATCGCAAGGATAGAACCAAAACTAACTTCAGTTTCAAGCGTTAATTATGGTTCTAGGCGTATATTTTAATAATTATACTCAATTTTTGTACTGACGACGTGGGGGTGACTGCGAGCTGGCACACATTTTCCCGGAAAATGTTGCCGGTTCAAGTCCCGGCAAGGGAAAATAGAGTAAAATTGATCCTGGGTCATGGAAGTTTTTTCATGAATGTGTAAGATTGTCCGATATTTATCTTTTTTTATTTTATCCCCTCCTCCTTGCATCGGTTGCCTCATTGCTGAGGGTCGTGGTCATTTTCTCGGAACTGTCTCTCCCGGATGATGCACCGCCATCTGCTTCTATCAGTAGCCGTGTGAAGCATCGTGAACCTGAACTGCAGTGTATCTAGGGTTGCCAGATGGTCGGGATTTGGCGGGATTCTCCCGAATTTTGGCGTGTCCTCCCGATACCCGACAAAGTAAAAAATCTCCAGAAAAACAACTTCATTTTGTAAAACTACAATTTTAAAGGAAAATACCACTGCAAGTTTTTCCATAAGTACTGTAAATAAATAACCTTTTTAAATTTTTGTAGATTATAGATAAAATTTTAATAATGAGAAAATAATTTTATGTTTTTTTTTTGTTAGAATTTATTTATGTAGACATTTCTATTGGCAGCGAACGAAGTTGTTTTTAATATATTTACTGTAATGTGATTCAATTTTCGTTTCTCCCGACCAAGTCATAAAGTCCCGAAAAACTGTGGTTTCTCCCGATAATAGGGTCTTTCGATCTGGCAACGCTAAGGGCCGATTTGTCAATCACCAGATAAAACATATCTGTCAGATAAATGTTGGCTGTCACTTTTCTTTTATGTGACGGGAGAAAAGGATAGCAATAATTTTAACTGGCAGATAAATTTATCTGGTGATTCAACAATCGGCCCTAAGTGTATCTATCTCTTTAAAATTATCTAAAGTAACCAAATTATTGCAACCACCTTAACCTTTTATTTACAAGAACCGTTCACAAATATATTATTTCCCGTCGCACTTTGAACTATTAGCATTTGCATTACTCTCATCAAGTGTCGGGCGACTCTCGAGGCGCGGGGCGGGGCTAATCGAATCGCGAAGAGCGGCACATACTGCCCTAACTCCGGTAATCTGGTTTACGCGCGCTGACGCGGGGAGGGCCAAGGCATAAGCAGAAGCGGGCAAGTTTTTTACCCCCTTTTTACAAGCTTTTATTTAGACACCGGCCTCTGCGTGTAATCAAACACTTCCCGGGCACCGATTGAGCTAAAATCTTGTATACTTACACAATTTTGACCATTATAATAATGTAGTACGATGAAGCTGGTCTGATGAGAGCTGGATGCGAGGTGGTCACTGGTCATAGGAATTCTGTAATAAATTCATGAAAACCTACTCAGTTTCGGTTCTTTAGAATCATCTTTGCAGTAGTTGATGAATGTTTAAAGCTAAGTACTGTTAGCAATAAAAGCTCAACAAGCAAAACAAGTTTCTGACAACAAAATATATTTGCAGAGGGATCGCCTGGTTGTAAGCGATTACCGTCGCCCATGGACTACACACTGGCAATACCAGAGTTGCAAGTGCGTTGCCGGCCTTTCAGATGGGAGTACGCTCTTTTCTTCAAGTTTTGTGGGTTGTATCAGTTCGGAAATACCGCAAGCGACATTTCATTCCAAAGTTTAGCTGTGCGCGGCAAGAAGCCTCTGGAGATATACAAAGTAATACCCTATACTTAGTAGGATATTTTTGTTTTAAAAGTTGTGTGTGTAATTGTGTTTTCACATTCATGTTTACTCAATACGGCAGCAACTGCGAATATTTTATACGGATTTTCTATGCTACTGAGTTTGTTGAGCTCAAACAAATACGGGTTAAGGCCTAAGGTCAACTTACTCATAATCGGTCTGAAATAATCTTCAATTAAGGAAGTAATTTTTTTATTGATACAGAGTTAACTCCGTAAGGAGTCATGTATGGTGCGCCTGTTATCACGTTGATCAAATATTAGATACAATATTACGAGGCGAACACTATTTGACAAATATGTGAGTTTGATCGAAACAGATGTTAACATTTTTTTATGTGTGATAATCGAAACCAGCATATGCATATGCCCTCCAAATATCGCGTTGAAAAAGTGAGATAAAGGATTTAATTAATAATCTAGAGACGATTAAGGACTAATAGGAATAGTTACATACCTACAGTGCGGGAGCTATCAGAATGCCATTCGCGTTTTATATGTGTCTCGCTCGCTCTTACGCGATACAAATAAAAACCTTTCAGTTTTCACCCAAACCCGAATCGCAATCTGGGAGCTCACTCATTAATTATAGACAAAACCGCCATCTTTTGTAACTTGTGGCACACGCAGCGAAGACGCCGAACTTTAGCGAACCTCCGCTCACTTGACCGTGCGCGTGCGATGTAACTGCAAAAATTAAATCAAGTCCTCGTACATGGCGCAATTTTGCCAACTGTAAGTTTAATTCAATAGGAAATATAATCTACAGTACTTATTATAAAATTTTATTGAAAATCAGTATGTGACCTGTAGGCGGGAACAGCCGATCATCATACCATCTGGACATACGAAATATTTTTTGGCCAAGCTGAAATGGAGATCCTTCGCTCGCTGGATAGATGAACGCACCATGTGTTTACGTAATATTATGAAATAAAAATGTATGTACATTATATAAGTATTTTTTTAGGTTTCATGATTGTGACTTTTTACTCATTAAATGAATATTTTAACTAATTATTATTCTCATGAACTCCGTTCTTATGAAACCATTGATACAGATCAAAGAAGGATTGAAATGGGTTGCCGGTGGAACAGACCAGGAGTCGAACCCGGTATCTCTGGATTGCCGGTCCGTTCTTATGGTTAAGGCGACGGGTAATGCGAAACTAGCGCCACTTAAAAATTTTTATTATATCTTCTAAACCAGATCAATTTCCAGTAATTTCAATATTTGAGGAACTTGAAAAACACCTATAGCATTTATTAAATTATTATACACAATTTCTTCTTTTTTAGTTGTCTCTAAAAACTTGCCCAAAACTATTGTGGCCGCTTTTGACGTGAACAAGTTTTGTAGGGTGAACTACACTGAACAAATTGTATATAGTGATTTAATAAATATTAAAGGTGTTTTGCTAGCTCCTAGATTTCAGCTATTTCTAAAAAAATATCAGATTATGAAGTTATAAGAAAAAAGTCGAAAGTGGCGTTAGTTTCGCATTACCCGTCGCCTTATGCAATATTGTAATTTTTCTAACAGAGAGTCATTGGTTCAGTACAATCTTTACGTCAACCTAGGCCGTAAGTGGGATTTTCTGACATCTCGCTTCCTGTAAAACGTAAAACATTAGACAAACCACGGGCGGTAATTCGTCAAGCCCCAGATCTCATAATTATGGCCCTCACCTTCGGTTCGGGCTACAAACACGAAGGAATTGTTCTGTGTCGGACCGTTTCGTTTTTCTTTTTTCGAGGCGTTTGTTTTTGACGAAATTTCCACCGCAAACGGACGCCTAGTACAGAAATTCTATAATAATTGCGCAAAAATCAAAACGTTCCGACACAACATTTCCTTCCTGAAATTTCGTAAATATTGGTTAAGTTTTGAAGGAGGAAACAGACGAGAACGAAACCTCGATTCTAATAACCCGGTTACGTTAAGTTTGGACCTCATTTGATCGACGCCATAGTTATCAGGTGCAAACTTAACGTAAACTACGGTATGGGAAAAGAAGCAGTAATATATCCTCTTAAAACGCTCCAATAATTACCTCTTGTCAAACGCCTTTGCCTCAGAGGTTTTGGTTCTACAAGTGACCAGATGACCAGCCCACTTCTACTTGAGCTTACTGTTTCGCAAAGCTATGTTGGTAACTTGTTCCCTGTAGATTACTTCGTTTCGGATTCTTTTCCCTAACGAAAATGCCATGACTTTGCACGACTAGCGGCGCGGCGAGCGGTTGAGCGAGAGATCCGAGCGTCGACATACGCGAGTGACCAAGACACACGTACCGCGCACAAGGAGACACAACGAGCTTTGTTTTTTTAATTTTTTTGTATTTTTAGGGTTCCGTACCTCAAAAGGAAAAAACGGAACCCTTATAGGATCACTTTGTTGTCCGTCTGTCCGTCTGTCAAGACCCTTTTTCTCAGGAACGCGTGGAGGTATGAAGCTGAAATTTATATCAATTACTCAGGTCTACTGTCCCTTGAAGCTGTGAAAAAATCTAACTTCTAAGCCAACGCAATCAAAAGATACAGCCGTTTATGCCGCAAATTTTCGACACTTGCAAGGGAATCAAAACCTACAGGGTGCTTCCCGTGAACTCAGAATCTTGAAATTTGGTACGAAGCAACGTCTTATAGCATAGATAAAGGAATAATTACGAAAACCATAAATTTTTTTTTTAATACCTAACTTTGCACCTAATTTATATGGGGCGCTATACATACCAGGTGCAAACTTAATTTAACCACTTAGGGATGGAAAGTGTTTGTACGGAACCCTCGGTGCGCGAGTCCGACTCGCACTTGGCCGGTTTTTTTTTAAATATCGAAAAACCTCGCACAAATCGATCTAGTCCCAAATTAAGTTCAAGAAGGCTTGTGTTATGGGTACTAGCCGACGATATTAATATGTACGTACTTATATAGATAAATATCGGTATACTTAAATACATAGAACCACCATGACCCAAGCACAAATATTCGAGTTTATCACACAAATATTTGACCCTGGCCGGGATTCGAACCCGAGACCGCCGGGTCAGTAGGCATGTGTCTACAAACTGCTCCAAACGCGTCGTCAAAAAACTTGTTTTATTTTATTAAAAATTATCTAGGTAGCTTTGAAGTTATTTATAAAACTAACTCTTTCTGAAAAATGCCTAAGGGAGTTCAACATTAAACACGATATCAATATGACTGAAAAAAAAATAGCTCAACTACTACTACAAGTTTATTTAACTAGGTACTTGAAAAATAGCCAAATTGTGCTTACTATTAACCAAAATCATGTTAACTTAACATAACTTATGTATAAATTTATGAAACATGTAATGTCTCATTTTGTTTAATGTGGGTACACCACAATTTTGTATGTTTTGTGTTCATAGTTTAAATAACTTATGTACTTTGGTTACAAGTAGCCCTCAGTTTGTCAGTCCTCCGAATCCTCCGATGTATGGATGTATGTATAACTAGTTACTAGCAGCTAACATTTGGGCTATTGTTAACAAATCTTTTTTTTTCAGTCAAGGTTCCAATCCGGTTTCTATACTACGTGTAACTGCGTCCAGTCCCCTGCTACTGTCTCCACTAGTCACTAAATACCGGAACTCGTATGCGAATCCTCTAATTGAATCCTGAACTTGGTCCTCGCCAAATTGTTTGATAACTGATTCATGCTAGAGACGCTGGCCGCGTGTGTCGCGGAACTAGCGTAATGATGTTAGGTAAGTTAGCGCCGGGGGACGCCTTCAAATAATCTGTATTGATTACTTGGGACCATTATGGCTTTACACTATTTATAGGCAGAGATGGGTTTTAATCGATTACATTTTTAATCAATTAATTAATCGATTAAACAATTAATCGCGATTAAATTGATCGAAAGATTATTCGATTAAAGTTGGAAGACGCTCATTTGTGCACGATACAAAAATGCAATTGGTATCGTACAAGAAAAAATATTCTAGTGTGTTGTGTGAAATAAACTTGTTCTAGCTATACAAGGTGTTTTTTATAGTGCCGTACTCTAGGGTCTCCCCGAGGGCGAGACTTAGACAGAAATCGACAGAAAAATAATTATTTGATGAAAAATTTAATAAAAATAATTTAGTTAGGAAAGTGTCGGATAAGGAATATGACCAATCAGGAATATGACGAGTCAGGAACAAATCCGAAATTGACATCACCTTAACGTTGGTGTTACCGTCATGTCGCATCACATTGCTTCTTTGAATAAACGTTAGTGTACTCGGATAATTCCGAATGTCGGGTAATTCCGATTTTTACTGATATCTTATAAACGGGGTAACATTTTTTGCGCTAGCAACACTTCTTCTTACTGTAGAAATGTTACCCCGTTTATAAGATATCAGTAAAAAACGGAATTACCCGAGTACACTTAAAGATAGAAAATTAATATTATTAGGGATATTTTAATTATAATATTAAAATTTTATATTACAAGTTATTATTTAATACAAGTTTATTTCTTAAGTTGCTAAACAGGTACCTAAATGTTATTTAGTTGTAAATTATTTATTTATTTATGTAAATATTGTATTAAGAAAATAATCTATGTTTGGCCACCTCCTGTATAAGTACTATACAAAAACATACCTTTAAACTTCATTTTCCCTTCATCATTGCCAAGTAAAAACAATACTGTAACGAAGCCAATAAATTAAACAAAGCAAAAGATACTAATAATATCTTTTTGTTCCGACCGGTAAAACTGATACAATCCTATGTTTTTCTTCCGGCCTGGTATGAAAACGGCATGGTATGTAAATATTGTATTAAGCGGTTTACACTCACGTGAAATCGTCAGGAACGGTCAAATAAATCAGTGACAAAGTGCCCGCGCGACTGTACGGGTAGCAGTCCTTGATGAAGAGCTATATACAAGTTCGAAACATGTCGGGCCGTTCCTGACAATTTCACGTGAGTGTAAACCGCTTAATACCTACAATATTTAAATATGTCACACGAGTTTTAATGGTATGGTATGTCTTAAAAATAACACTAATACTACACTTTATACTCTCGCGGTTTGAACACATAATTAAAACTTATTGAACCGGGAACAAATAGGCTATTTTTATCATGAAAAGAAAGATGAGCGGGTAACACCGTGCGGTGTAGCTAGTATGAAAATAAAATTCCATTTCCCTACGACTTTCAGGAACAATAATCGTGCATTTCCTGAGTCTGACATGTTTTTTCATGTCGCTGACGTGAAAGCAGTGACGGGGCTAGCAGGGTTATCTGTCTCAAAAGGGGCATTACGTTTTTAAATTTTACTTAGCGTTTATCTTAATGTAGGCCGCGGGCAATTTTTCTGCGGATCTCGCTTTTTATTGTTCTGCGAACGTTTTTTAACAACTGTAGGGTTAATATAATTCTTTTGGGTATTTCCATTTTCCGTGCTCTTTTAAGATTATATTTAAGTTGCTCTTATGAGTGATGGAGATGTGTTTAACATAGGTCGACAAAAAAACTAGCTCATAATCATATTGTACGCAAAGCGACTGCATACAGTCATTATTTACTTAGAATGATCAACAATACGTCATATATGGTCCTGGGATAGTGACGCTACAAACAGCTTTCATATGGCAATAATGTGCATACTTTATATAAACATATTATAAAATGTCAGTAGTGGTTTGTCAACAACTAATTTCAAAACATAGTTTAACGGGATGAGGATGATGCTCAATAGGATGATGGTGAATTCGTTTTGGTTTTAGTGTGTGACAATGACTTGAAATTCACGGAATATTTAACCCTCTGTACCTTTTGTTTACATCAGTGACATTTGATGATATTCAACTTCAGTTACATAGAAATAGTCTTTGTCAGTCAAGGGCCTGACACGCTTTGATCGAGAAAGATAGGCTTAATTGCGATTCCTATAAGAGGAAATAGAAAGAAGTGTAATGTTTTGTCCCTATTACCGACCGAGCATTTTTTCACAGTCGGATTATAGGCAGGGGCACACTTCAAGTATGCAAAAGGAAGTGTTTTCAAGAGTGCCAAACAAATAAAATGTTTAGTGGATTAAGTAATAATTAATGCCACATAATTAACAAATTAATCGATCTGTAGTGTTTGTGTGTAGCCTCTAAAATGGCGGGGTGTTCAGTGTTTGGCTGCAAAAGCAACAATAACGAAAGAAGCGGGTGATACCTTTCATTCGTAGGTACCTATAAGTTTTATTTTGTATTATGATCACCTATTTCTTTCTCAAATCTTACAAGAATCAAGTTACAAAGTTAAATCATTAGCTATATCATGAAAAAACTTGATGAAATAGGAAAAAAAAGTAAATTAATTAAAAAAAAACTCGAGATGTTTTAACATTTTGATATTGCAAATCGGTCAAATTGCGTAGCATAAATCTTCGATAGAAGCGAACTTGACACTGATGTCTAAATTAATCAGTCAGCTTAAAAAAATACCCCCATATTTCAGGAATCTTAAGCTATCTGATGAAACGTGTAAAAAATTGATAGCAGGAACTGAGAAAAATGTGACTTTTGCACTTTACTCGAACGAAGTCCCATATAAATAACAATATTTTAGAAACTGTAGTTATGCATTCGGCACAATTAAACTTTTCCGACAATTTTAAGTTCTTTGAATGAAAAAATAGAAATTGCACTTGAAATTTTAATGACATGGTACCTATAACTATCTCAATATGTATATATATTTTTGAGCAATTTCAAAAATTTAATTTAAGTAAAAAAAAAACTCAAAAAACATGTAACCCAACCGCAATTACTTCATCTTGCCATTTTTCCACAAAAACAAGTCACTTAAATTACAATTATTTAACGCACTCAAGAAAAACCTGCGACTTTTGCAATTTTTACTGGACTACAGCCTTTATTGAGCTGAGCGAGATGGTCTCTATGGATGTTATAGTTTAATTATACAATGTATTCTTTTGACATTTGTGTGCTGTCAGACGTTCAGTTAGTGTGTGGCAAACTCAATGGCTGACTATTCGTGACCGTGTCTGTTTAAAAAAAGTATATAACAACGAAAATGTGTATCGTGTGATTTGTGATACAAAATTAATGCCAAAACGTGTTTTAAGCCAAAACATAACTGTTTCTTAATGAAATTAATGTTTTAATTTGGAGCCGAAGTTGCTTTAAAAACTAGTTATTTAGTCATCAAATAATTTTAATAATTGTGTCAAGTCGAACGTTTGTTGATAATGATAATACTCCGCTACCTAAATGTTGTCTGGAACAGCCTGTTGTTTACCTCTGTTCTTTTATTTTACTGTACTTATATCTCTCATGCGTTTGTATCCTTGTGTAATATAGACGATTTGTATTGTATTGTTGTTACATTTGCATATTGGCATTAAAACATCGTTAATTATAATTCCGTGCCTGGCGTGAAGAACTTGATAACTCGACTTATACGTTTTTTTTTTATTGGCGTAATGGCTTTCTACGGCCAAGGTTTTGTAGGAAAAAAATTGACAACTCGATATCTATGATACTTTTGAAGATATGGCCTGTGACATCATATTGATATCTCGATATTTAGCGGATTTTATTTAACAAAACGAGATATCAGCGCGATGAGGCACAAAAAATATTGCATATCAACTTATCAACGTATTCTCAAAAAAAAAAGCGTTCGTAACTTGACAAATCAAGATATTCGGGTTTAAGAATTTTTATTTCTCATAAGAATACAATATAATTCACTTACATGAGAAAAATATTTAAAACGTAAATTACATGCATACAAGTTAATTATTTAAAACGTAAATTACATGCGTACAAGTTATTGAATTTTAACAGAGGTATTTTGACGGTAGATAAGATTTCGACTCGACCGACCGCTCGGTAAATGTGACTATGCGACTTGGAGCGATTAGCAACTTGAAGCTCTTTTGTTATTGTTACCACGCAGTGCGATACCAATACTAGTTTGCGATTACATGATCAAGCGCAACTGGATGTGGCATAACATGGTTGTTTTTCATTTGCGTTAATGTTGATAGTGGATTTATTAAGTGTTATTTATTATTTTGAAAATTTAGTTATTATTTTTATTTATTTGATTGATTATAATTTAAATAATTGATGGTAAATTACATTGAATAATTTTACTTAATCACAATTATATAATTAACTTCGCAATTTATTATTAAATTTACGTTTAAACTGAAAATACGATTAACGTTTATTAAATTGTTATAATTCTATAATACTTTATTTATTTATTTATTATATGTTATTTATTCGTTTATTTTGGTAAGAATATATTAATTAATAATTTATAATATAGATTTTAATATCAATTAATCTAGAGATATTTTATTATTGAAAATGTTATATTTTAGCAGTTTTTTAAATGTGAACGTGGATTTTGCATCCTTAACATCCTTTGGCAGTTTGTTGTACAGTTTAGCCCCTTCATGCATAATAGTCTTTTTGCCATAGTTTGTCTTTGATCTGTACAGTAATATTCCACTTTTTCGTAATCTGAGTCTCGGTATTTGTTGCTTTTTAGTGAATGTTATTTGTGTGTGCATATCTTTATTTAATATTTTTCTTATTAATAAGCAAGTGTTGTAAATATAGGTTTGTGTTATGTTCATTAATTTAGTTTCTTTATATATTTTTGTTGTAGGTGTCAAGTAATCATAGTGGAATAGTATTTTTACAAGCTTATTTTGTGATCTTTGTATAACATTCAGATTGGTTGCTGCGGCTGTACCCCACAATTCAATCAGATACTCAATATGTGGTTTTATTAGTGAGTTATATATAAGGTATCGAACTTTTATAGGCATGCACTTTACGATACCCCTCAGCGCTCCGGTTAAAGATGTTAGTTTTGTTTTAATTTTGGCTATATGAGGTTTCCACGTCATATGTCTATCAAGGATCAGCCCTAAGTATTTTTCTTGGTCTACATGTCTCAAAGATTGTCCTTGTATAGATAGTGGTAGGTGGTCAGGTATTTGTTTATTTTTTGATGTGAATATAATGTAGTTAGTTTTATCTATGTTTATAGTTAAAAGATTACTTTGGAACCACTCATTTAGCAAAACCAAATCACTCTGTGCATCTGCTATGATATCATCAATAGAGTCACCGAAATAAAATAAACAGGTATCGTCAGCATAGAGCGATATGTCGCCTTTGAGTCCAATCTTGTGTATATCATTGATATAGATAAGAAATAGCAATGGGCCCAAGATTGACCCCTGAGGGACACCATAGCTAATATTGCGTGGTCTGCTTTCACATGCGCCCATCTTTACCACCTGATAACGATTAGTAATGTAAGATTTAAGTATATTGAAAGCTTCAGTAGTTATGCCTATATTTGCAAGTTTGCTTAGCAACAACGTGTGACTAACCGTGTCAAAGGCTTTTTTTAGGTCAATAAATACACCAAGCACTGCTCGTTTCTTATCTATATTTAATTTTATTTTGGTGACCTGGTCCATGACTGCAGATAGAGTATTAGATTTGGGTCTGAAACCGTACTGTTTGTCGTAAAAGAAATGTTGTGAAGTAAGATATTTGTCTAGCCTATTATAAAGAACCTTTTCAAAAATTTTCGATACAAAGGGTAGCACAGAAATTGGACGATAATTGTTCGGATCGGTCTTTTTCCCAGATTTATAAATAGGCGTAACTTTCGCGACTTTTAGACTGTCTGGAAAAGTTCCATCTACTAGGCATTGATTAATACAGCTGGTTAGTTCACCTACTATTAGATTTTTTAAGCATTTTATTACTTTTGTGCTGATTTTATCGAGTCCCGAACTGGTGTTTGAATTTAGATTATCTATAATTTTTTTGATTTCGTCTACAGTTACCGGTTCTAATTGTGAAAGGATACGTGAGCTACTTCCAGTTGCGCAAGTCAATTTACAAGAGGTTTGATTCAGTCTAGCTTTCTGAGTGATTTGATTGGCCAACACTGAACCGACTGTCGAGAAGAAATAAAATATTAGAATGAAGACAAGCACACTTTAACGATAACAAATGAATATATCGTTTTATCTCATTATACACAACTACCGTAAATTCATATGTCGATTTATCATTTTCAGGTTGATGGACACAGCAAATAATAAGTTGACATAATTAATTATTCATAATTTATCGAAATGTATATTTCGATTTGTCAAGTTATTCTCACATCTCAGGTGTACTCTGGTACAAAGGAAAACACTGATAACTGTACATTTGTGAACATAATATAAACCTTAGTACAACGTGTTAAGGTCCATGGGGTATAGTTAACAGTGTCTTCGTATGTATCATTCACATTACCGGTACCTTGTCAACCATCGACCAGTTTTATTTATTGGATCAGAAAAACAAAGATGTTGCCAGTTAAAAATAAGATAAATTCATCTAGTTTTTCTGTAGAATAAGTGCTTTTGCATTACTGAATTAAAGACGATTCATTTACTACAATTTATTCAATGTTTTTATAACTTTTATATTATTTTCTTCGGGTTTCGTGACTAAAATAAAACAATTCAAACGGATTGTATCATATTTATTCATTGTTTGTGCCTTTCTGACGTATTTGGCACCGAAAATTTGTGTTTTTCTCAACAAAAATAGTTGCCGAAACGTCAGGAGACTCAAACAACGAACACACGCGATATAATCCATTTAAATCGCCTTATATAAACAAAATAGTTGTATAGGAACGATAGAATTGTTTAATTGATACCCTATATTCTATGGTGAATATGTTGATAAGTCTAATATCTCACAAAATACAATGATTCTACCAAAATAAGTAAGATAATTGAAAAGTTTGCATAAAATTACCCTCAAATCAATTTAGACATTTCAATTATACAGAAAAACTGATTTTTAGGGATTAAATAAAAAAACATTTTCACCAATTTGGGCACTAATGTATGGGGAATAACTTGATAAGTCGATGGTGAACTTGATAAGTCGATGGTGAATATGTTGATAAGTCTAATATCTCACAAAATACAATGTTTCTACCAAAATAAGTAAAATAATTGAAAAGTTTGCATAAAATTACCTATAAATCAATTTAGACGTTTCAGTTACTATGAAAAACTGATTTTTAGGAATTTAATTAAAAAACTTTTT
The DNA here is from genome assembly GCA_932273695.1 of Apotomis betuletana. Taxonomy (NCBI): domain Eukaryota; kingdom Metazoa; phylum Arthropoda; class Insecta; order Lepidoptera; family Tortricidae; genus Apotomis; species Apotomis betuletana. The sequence goes on along the minus strand of OW026303.1, from coordinate 2,880,075 downwards.
CACCAATTTGGGCACTAATGTATGGGGAATAACTTGATAAGTCGTTGGTACCTATGTTGATAAGTCTTATATCACAGAAAATAAGAGGATTTTACTAGAATACGTAAGGTAAATGAAAAGATCGCGGAAAATTATCCATAAATCAAGCTTTAAACACGAGTTAAAGATGAAAATGGATTTTGGAGAAAATGTCAAACTTTAAAATCGACGCCCTGAACAATTGCCATTTTGGACTTATCAAGTTCTTCACGCCATGCACGGAATTAATCACAGTAAATATTCATTTTAAGATTTAACGTTCTTAGTATCGATATCCTTGCAACAAAAATACATATTTCAGCCATTTTCAAACTCGCTAGGTTTTCAGCTCACAGAGCCACTATTCATAATATTGACCAATATATTATATAATCAAACTAATATTATAAAGACGAAAGTTTGTGAGTGTTTATGTGTATGTTTGTTAATTCTTCAAGCTCAAACGGCTGGACCAATTTTGATAAATTTTGGTATGGAGGTAGCTGACACCCTGGATTAACACATAGGCTACTTTTTATCCCGATTAAATGTAGGGTTCCCGGATGAGCGGGTAACACCACGCGGCACAGCTAGTACGTCGTAATCATTTGTTATAGCAAACGTTACGTCCCCGTATTTAAATATTGTGAGTTATTCCGTTCTGTATGAATACACAGAGTGAACACGATACTATTGGTAGACGCAGTGTGACATTTCACATTTATGCCGATAGCCATCACCGATATGTTTTAAATGTCTCAACATATATTATATTTTTTTTCTTTTTTTTTTCTTTCTGCTGTGGATGTGTAATGAGTAACAAAATAAAGAAATCAAAAAAATTGATGGATTAGCCGCGTCAGGAGTAATCACAACAGTATTCTGAAGGTGACTACTGATAGATTTAAGAGGAAATATATATCACTCATTTTCCCATACTAATCGAGGTTTCGTTCTCGTCTATTTTCACCTTTAAAACTGAACCAATTATTACGAAATTTAATGAACAGAAAGGGAAGGAAATGGTCTGTGTCGGATCGTTTCGATTCTTGTGCTAGTTATTATGCAATCTGTGTAGTAGGCGTCTGTTTTGATAAAACTTCCACCGCATACCTACGGACGCCTAGTAGACAAATTCTATAATAATTGCGCTAAAATCAAAACGGTCCGACACAGACCAATTCCTTTCCATTCTGTTCCTAAACTTTCGTAAAGTTTGGTTAATTTTTCGAGGCAGAAATAGACGAAAAGTAAACCTCTATTTGTATAAGCCGGTTACGTTAAGTTTAGACCTTATTTTTGCCATACATGTGCTTAAGGTAAGCTGATAGTATAGAATAAGGAGCAGTGATACATACCTGGGATAACTCGGGGCACCTATACGAAAGTGATGTAGCAAAATATTTTATCGACAAAAAAATATATCGATGTTACTGTCAACATCTAAATGTCATCGACATAATTAATTATTACTTATATCTCCACATTTTCAAATAAAAAAAATAAACATATTAAAACGTGCATTTACATGTTTATTTTAAAATAATTTTCATAATATATACGTAAATTGTCATTTTGATTGAAATTAACTTATATTATCTTAATTTAAGAGGCTGGATATCAGATCAGATATGGCATCGAACCTTTTTATAGTAATCGAGAATGTTCAATGAGCACATTTATATTCATGTAATTATATCGACATATTTTTTATCGATATCATCTCTCCCTAGAACGTGCCCCGAGTTAGCACAGGTATATGATATTATATCTTCTTAACTACCTACACCATATTGAAGCACTGGATTGAGCAGGTTATGACTAAGTTAAAGTACTGGACATATCTGATGAACCTAATTGTATAACTTATTTCTATTTATACGTTAACCTAACAACAATAATAATACTTAATTGCAAACCAATTCAAGTTTACAAAAGGAAACAAGACAAATACTATTTATAAATAACGTAGACAAGACGCGGTCTAATCGCTACAAAGCGATCTCTTCCAGACAACCCTTGGGTAGTGAAATTGATGAAAAATTTAACTTAATATAGAGTAAGTGCAGCAGAAGGTGAAGGCTTACCTAACATAGTTTCTAAGCTTTATGTTACAATTTAGGAATATATCAATATTATTATGTAATTACACAGAAAAAAACGTACGTAAAAAGGGTCATAAAAAAATACTTCATCTAACAGGTCCCCTGCGGCATGGTTCCCAGTATGCTGGCGGCGTTACCACTTTGTATACTATATGTTACTGACTTACTTAATCTGAAATAAAATATTTGTTATTTGTAGTTATAATGAATTGAAGATGGCTGAATCGAAAGACTTATCTTTGGATGACATCTTGAGCAAGTTCAGCTTGAGAGGCCGCTACCATGTGCTCATGGCGGCGTGGATAATGCTGGTCATGGCTTCGAATAATATGTGCTATACCAACTACGTGTTCATAACTGAAGACGTCAAATATAGGTATGTTTTGTTTTTCATTCTATAACTACCTATCTTTTTCTCTATTGATTGGCTTTTGAAGGCCCTTCAGCTCAAAAAATTGCTAACTGTAATAGCAAAAAAATTATAAAAAAATATCGGCCGCGTGCGAGTGGGACTCGCGCACGAAGGGTTCCGTACCATTATCTGTAAGTTTGTTGTATGGGAGCCCCCCTTAAATATTGATTTTATTTTATTTTTAGTATTTGTTGTTATAGCCGCAATAGAAATACATCATCTGTGAAAATTTCAACTGTCTAGCTATCACCGTTCTTGAGATACAGCCTGGTGACAGACGGACGGGCGGACGGACGGACAGCGAAGTCTCAGTAATAGGGTCCCGTTTTTACCCTTTACTTCCGTAGAACCCTAAAAACTTTTTTTTAAATCGATGTAAGGATTAACTAGAGCTGCAGTTTGTAGATCCTTATAGCGAGGGCTAACAGAAAAAATACAATTTTATTGTCTTATTAAAACTGTATTTTCACATAATGATTATAAGAAAACCCGAGTCCGTTGACGTAACGTCACGTCCAAAGCCGCGAGGTAATTAAATAAACAACTTTTGAAAAGATTAAGCCCAGTTTTGTTATATTAATCCATCTAGAATCTAGATCCGCCGTTGGGTTTCCTTAATAAATTTAGGTTGATAGAAAATGTATATTTTTTATTATTTTGCACTGCTACTACTGCCGTTTGTGTTTTATTTCCTCGCAAGTGTGATGAAAAACGTCGTACGTGGCTCTGGCGCAGAAGGAGTTCCAAACTCGTATTATTGAAGTTTTTATTTTTGCTTTGAAGACAATTCAAATTATTATTTTTGCTTACAGATGTAAGGAATATGAATCTTTTGACGAAATCAACTTCACTAATCTGAACAGCACCGACATTCAAGAATGTCACCATCCCAATAGTTCCGTATCTTGTAGCGAATGGGTGTATGAGGATCCTTACAGTTTTGTGGCAGAGGTGAGGTTCCATAAACAATCATTTTCATTTATACATAGTGGCTCACTGCGCCGTGATCCGCGCTAATAGCTACACCAGAGCACCAGTTTCTCATTCGGTTTTTGTTCACTCAAATTCAGTACACCGTCTGTATAGTGTTTAATTCTATGCCGGTAAATCAATCCATACTAATATTATAAATGCGAAAGGGTGTCTGTCTGTCTGTTACCTCTTTACGCTTAAACCGCTCAACCGACTTAGATGAAATTTGGTATGGAGATAGTTTGAGACCCGGGAAAGGACATAGGATACTTTTCATCCCGAATAAATTTAGTGTTCCCGTACCGTGGGATGAGCGGGTAACAACGCGGGGCACAGCTAGTGTTGGTATAAGCTAAATATTTATTTAAAACAACCCCAACACAACTAGCTGGCCATCATGAGACCCTCATTCAATGAGTGATGTAGAAAATGCTACTAAAACTAAACATAACTACAAAATTTGGAATTCTTAGCAAAACTTCAATATGAGGTCTTGTCACTTATTCCAATTAAAACTGAATATCTTGAAAACTACTGGTCTTATTTCCCCCAATTATAGTGAAGAACTATAGATCTCGACGGAAAAGTCTTTCAATTAAGAAAATCGCACTCAAATTGGTCTATGAAGATGCCACAGATAGACACACAGATCCACAGATAAACAGATAATTACACATCTTAAACTTATAACACCCCTTTGTTTTCGTCGGGGGTTAAAAATCAAGGCCTGTGGGCCACAGGTCACACCCGGTATGTACATTTTCATTATTTCTGATGATCATATTGTTTTTTTTTTTCAGTTCGACTTGGCATGTGAGGAATGGAAGCGGACACTAGTCGGCAGCATGCACAGTTTTGGGTACATGATCGGATTGCTCATCGTTGGCCCATTATCAGATCGGTACGTTAACTTCATCTCATAACTAGCATTTGAAAGCAAAAGAGCTGGCGAAGACATAATTTGTAAAATTTTATAGTGTAATTTTTTATTTAAGTATTTAATGTTTATTGCACAAAAGAAAAACTTATTGTAGAAAAGGCGGACTCAATGCCATGAAGCATTAGCAATTGCAATTTATATTATCTAGGAACACGGCAGCTTCCGGCAAAGTGGAAAAAACGGTCACTTGGGTTAGTTTGACAAGGCACAAAAAACATTTTATTTTATTAAAATTTATTAGGCTACAGAAAAGTTTGGTTATAATATATCTGCCTATAAACAAAAATTCAAGGTGGTTTAAAAATTTCAGGGAAAAGTATTATTCACTATTAAAAGTTGGTTGAAATTATCAATATTTTGTAATAAAATAAATTTTAAAAGGAATAAGCCCTTGCCTTGGTACACGATTAAAGCCACGGGAAAACGTAATTCGTGAATAATACATATTACTCGTATATGCACACTTTTGAGCAGTATACGTATATATACTTAAAAAAAAAACAAGCGCCACTTTTATTTTACACCTTTTACTAATTTGAGATTTTATATAATCTCTCTTCCTAGCTATTATCCCACATGGTGGCATTCCTTATTTTGCTTTTCCTCTTCTTCGGTTACTAGACAATCACTCATATCCTTTTGCACTACATCTTTCCACCCCGACACAATCGAAATTAGACATCTATATATATAAATCTATATATATAAAACTCAAAGGTGACTGACTGACTGACTGACTGACTGACATAGTGATCTATCAACGCACAGCCCAAACCACTGGACGGATCGGGCTGAAATTTGGCATGCAGGTAGATGTTATGACGTAGGCATCCGCTAAGAAAGGATTTTTCAAAATTCACCCCCTAAAGGGGTGAGATGGGGGTCCAAAGTTTGTATGGGGAAACAAGATTAGTTAGACTATTTTATTCGAAACTTCACAGGAGTATTCCTAACAATAAATGAGTAAACCCGTGTTTCAGGTTTTTTGAAAATTCAACCCCTAAAAGGGAGAAATGTGGTGACAAAGTCTGAAAATCAGCATGGGTATTGTTTTTATGGTTCCAACGTGGCGGACGTGAGTTACCATCTCCCCTGTTGGAGTGAAATGGGGTTGAAATGTCTAAATACTAAACCGCTGGTTCTAGAGAGTTCAAATTTGGCACGTAGGTTCCTTATAAGGTGTAGGGGTGCGCTAAGAAAGGATTTTTCAAAATTTACCCCCTAAAGGGGTGAAATGGGGGTCCAAAGTTTGTATGGCGAAAGAAGATTAGTTAGACTATTTTATTCGAAACTTCACAGGAGTATTTCTAACAATAAATGAGTTAACACGTGTTTTAGGTTTTTTTTAATTCAACCCCTAAAAGGGAGAAATGTGGTGACAAAGTCTGAAAATCCATTGGTAATGCTTTAATGGTTTATCGGGTCGGGTCGCCTTTTGAGGTGCGATGGGGTTGAAATGACTAAATATGAGTACGGGTGTAATTTTTATGGTTTGTTGGGACGTTAATTACGAAAATGCCACCGATTTTGAAATTTTATTTGTGGTCATGAAAATTCTTGAAAGCATTTGCGCCAAATTGCAATTTAATAGGTCCAGTAGTTTTGCAGCAAATCGATTGTAACAGACGGACTGAAAGACAGCTACACGTGATCCTATAAGGGGGTTCTTTTTTTGCTTTTGAGGTATGGATAGAGACCCGTGTTATCCTAATAGATTAAAAAAGTAGTATTTGGTGGCATCTCGATCGTCGTCAATCGGTACCTATAGGCGGGCGGCGCGTTGGGACGGGATGAGTAATGATCGGGAAACTTCCTGCATCCGTAATAAATACATTCAAGCTTTTCAATAATAAGTCATTTCAGAATTCTGAATTACGTTTATCTGGCTCAGAATAATACATTTTTTATTCATCAACGAAGAGAACCTCAATATCTTACAATAGAACATGACGTAACTTATAACATGGCTTAGAATCATTAAACCAATTTAAACCAATCTTGAATAACAAGTCTCAGGGGCAAACTCTCAAATTTGCGGGTATTGACTTGAGAGAACATTGCTTCTCTCATGGACAGTTTTATGTTGCTTGCTCTCGAGTAAGTTCACCCAGTAGCTTGATAGTTTTAGCGCCTAATGACAGATTAGTCAAGAATATTGTGTACAAAGAAGTTTTGTTGGCCCTATTTTTTTACACACGCTAAACAAAAGTAAAGCCGCAAAAACTATACATAATTAATAATAATACTTCTTAACGCGAGCGAAGCCGCGGGCACAAGCTAGTTTTATAATATAAAATCTTGTAAATTATGATTATTGTGAAAGAGACATCACAATAGTGACTTAAAGCTGCGTACTTTAAAATCCTTAAACTATCTTTATTTCTTATTTAGAGCCCTGCTGTATTTTAGGATTTTAAAATCGGCATCAAAAATTTAGTGGCCCATATAGTTTTTTGAGCAGTAAGTTATAGTTTTTATGAAGTATATTTTGTTTGACAGAAATCTTGTTGAGAATCACACTCAATAACTTCAATGTTTTTCTATTATCTTTTTGCGTTTAGTAATGGAAGTGAAACAGTGGATTGGTCACAGATCTGAACTGTCGGCAGACGTAGAGCGTAACAACGGTCGTATTGTTATACAGATCGTAGCAAATATTTCATTGTCATTTAAAAACGTACGCGTATTATTGTCTGTCTACCTAACACTGGAAGGTGTTTACTTGAAGGTCGTCCGTGCGGAGGAAGACGTCATAAACTTCTTTTAGGCATTATTTCTAGTCGAGTAAGGAGCTAACAAATTAGATGCCAATACTTTAAGAGGTTTGTTCGCAAATTTTCACAAAATCATTTTTTCATAGCAGCAAATTTTTACATCGCGTTTTTTTTGATAGTAAATTTTATTATTCGTCTTTCTTCATGTACCTAGATTGATTTTTCATGAAGCGTTTTATAATGTTCGCGATAATAATCTACTGGTAAAATAAGCGAAAAAAATAAACGCGAATATTATAAAACGCTTCATGAAAAATCGCTACATGAAGAAAGACGAATAATAAAATTGGCGATCATGAAAAAAATCCGATGTGAAAATTCGCTGCTATGAAGAAATGATTTTGTGTAAATTAGCGAACAAATCCTTTAAGAGATGTTAATTTACACAAATATTTACTTTAAATAGGGATTAAGAAAACTTTTTATATAAAATTTGTTTTAATTTTCAGAACAAAACAATGAAATTAAAATTCTGCCCAAATATAATCACCTGTGCATTTAAAAGACCTTATACCTTTATATTTTTTTTCATTAATTGATAAATTATATTGATAATTTCAACCAAATTTTTAAAGTAGATAATATTATATTATATTAAACATTTTACCCATTACTGGCAAATAAATTATATATATATATTTTTTTATTATTTTTTTTCCCTCAGTTCTAGATAATAACATAATTATCTCATGCGTTCATTGCGTGCAGTCGAAAATAAGTTAAAAAAATACAGTTTTCTGCCCCATTTGTGTGGAAATGTTCTCGAGAACGATTCCCGGTTTTTTTTTTTTGTTTTTTTTTTTTATTTTTTTTTATTTGTAGGTACGGGTAAAGAACATTGTCGAGAAAATTCCCATACAAATTGGGACACCTCACACTAAAACTGATTGTTTCAGGTTAGGCAGAAAGACTCTGGTGGTCGCGACGGGTGTTCTAGGTGGAGTATGCGGCCTGGCCCGGAGTTACACCACCTCCTACTGGCTATATGTCGCCTTGGAGTTTCTCGAGGCTCTCATTGGAGACACTTGCTCTCCATTACACATGATAAGTGCGTATTAGCATTAATAATCAGATAAAATTAAACAAGAACCCGTTATTATTAAAAATGGCCGGATTGGGACACATAAAGCATAAGGAAAAAATTTAAAGGTTACCTGGCGTTACGTTGGTGAAGAGGTTAACACGCTGGAACGGTAATCCAGAGATACCGGGTTCGATTTCCGGTCTCTTCCAGGTTGCGCATATGAATTCTTCTTTGTGCTTTGATCCTTTGATACAAGGATTTGATGGTTCAAATTGGGGTCTGCAAGGTTTTTTTTTAAATTTATATCCCAGTTTTGTTATTTTGACCGGTAAGAAATTTAATCTGAATATTTTATGCAAGTAGGTCTAAGAAACTTATGTCACTAACTACACTTGCCAGAATATATTAATTAAATTGAAAATTATTTTTACAGCAGCAACTATTATGTAAAAGCTTAATTAGTGTCGTATATCTCCAATTAATTGTAGCAAAATTTATTTAAATTATTGATTTCAGGTGTAGAAATCGTCGCGGCTGAACAGCGGGTCCTTTACAGCTTGATAACTGGCTTTGGTTACACATTCGGGGGTATACTTTACCCCTTAATATTCTGGCTCATCCCTTACTGGAGAACATGTCTTCGTGTGATGTACACTCCATCTTTATTCTTCATCTGCTACATATACCTCATCGACGAGAGCCCTCGATGGCTCCTGACCAAAGGCAAAAATGATGAAGCCTTGACAATAATAGAGAAAGCTGCAAAAATGAACGATCAAAAATTAGAAATGGACATCAATAAGGTTTCTTACGAAGAAGAAAAATCTGTAGACTTCATAAAAGTTATAGTAGAAACATTCAAATCCAAAGCAATGTTGATGAGGTTCTTTGTATGTTCTGTTTGGTGGATAGCTTGTACGTTTGTGAACCACGGTATGAAGATTCATTCCGTTTCTTTACAAGGGAACAAATACATGAATTATGCACTAATGGGCATTGTGGATATACCTGGAAATTTCTTCATTACTTATATCTTGATTAAGTTTAAAAGAAAAATGCCTTTAATAATATGTTTTGTGGCAGCTGCTGCTTTGTGTATATCTCAACCATTTGCTTCAGGTTTGACCTTTTTAACTAGATATTTTTTTGTAATGTGATTTTGTTTTACTATTTTTAACTAAACACTCTTTTCCATTAATCTTTATTATTTTATCTTCAATCTGGGACAACAACACATAAGTTAACACCTAGTTTATTTTAATTTTAGCTTTTTTGTACATAACTATGTGTTAGTTATGTACGATTCACATAGACCGGGCTGGGCCGGGTCGGCTGCCGCCGCGTCGCAACGGACGGTCTGGCAGCCGGCAGCGGCCGTCCGCGTCCAGTGACCAGGTCGGGCGGGTTCGGCTGCCATCACGTTCCAGCGGACGCTGGAGCGCCCGGCGGCAGCCGACTGCGTCCGTCCGAGCGATTAAATTCTAGGGCGACGGACGTGCGAGCGGAGCCGATGGCGTGCGGCGGTAACCGAACGGAGCCGATGGCGCGCGGCGGTAACTGAACGTAGCCGATGGCGCGCGGCGGTGACCGAACGGAGCCGCTTACGCGCGACGACAGCCGAGCACCTCCGTCCGCGTCCGCAAGCGCCCGATCGGCCGGCAGCGGCGCCAATAACATTCCAATATGGGATCTGACTGTCGCAAAGAAGCTCTACATTCGTTTGGCAACTATTTAGATGCGCTTGAGCGCGCGCTGACTCCGCCCGGTCGGTGGGAATCGTACATTAGTGTTTAAGTTTTTTATTTACAGTTTCTTTGTTTTTTCTTTTTTCTTGAAATAACACTTTCACGTGAGACATTGCTATTACTATTAAAATTTTCCTTTGTTACTGCCTTACTTCCTTATATATCATCCTGGGCTAAATAGTAATTTTCAGTTCTAAAACTGACGTACTCCTACGTGCTGATTTGCCAATGGTTTGTTTTTACTTACTACAACTATGTAGTTGGAGTATTCACGCTCAAACGGCTGGACTAATTTTGATTAAATTCGGATGGAGGCAGCTGACAAAAGGCTACTTTTTATCTTATACCTCGGGTAGCACTGCAGGGCGCAGCTAAAGAATATATCGATAGGTTCTCAGTGAATTACAACTTATTTAACATTATATTTAACTTCTTCCAGATGTAGCCTGGCTATCTATAACCCTATACATGGCCGGCAAGCTGTTGTCTTCATTCAACTTCAAAACTACATATATCTTCACATCAGAACTGTTCCCCACCTACACGAGGAACTCCATGCACGCGCTCTGCTCCTCTGTGGGGAGGATCGGCTCCATCATAGCCCCGCAGATGCCTTTGTTGGTGGGTATTTAGATAAGAAAGCTTTATACAAAACGCTAAGAGGTCTTATTCCTTTTCAAAAGTTTTTCGAGTAGTTTTTGAAACATAAATTATCAATGTCCAACTGTGTCGGTTTCTAATATATACCAATAAATCCCAATAGCCCTGATCTAGGTAGTAACATCAATAATATTATGTTTGATCATGGAGAAACATGTCTAAAACAATCAGCATTTTAAAAGGAATAAGTTTTTTTAAAGAAGTCACATGTAGAGCTTAGAACTTAATGGAGAGAGATTTAAAAAGACATACATCAGATGCAATTCATAGTCTCCATTTTAACTAAAACTTTAAGCTGTACTATTTTCCTTTCTCTGAACTCATCACCCCAGCAAACTATGTTTCCAGGTGGTGTATTGGTCTGGCCTTCCATCCTGCATATTCGGGCTGGTGTCGCTGGCGGCTGGTCTGCTGACATGCCTCGTGCCCGACACGTCCGAAGACCCTCTGCCTGACACGGTGGGACAGGCAGAGCGATTGGGAAAGACTGCAGAGAGTCTGAAGAAGAAGGGACCTGTAGATGGGACGGCCAGATTTTAATTATCACAAGATAATTTGGCCGATGGCACCTTTTACTTTGATCTTTAACATATTGTTATGTAGACATACGAATAGAAATAGGTTAAAATATCATGAAACTATGAAATTAAAGTAAGTTATAACTGGTTGAAAGATTCAATGGCTAATATGACATCTGGTTCGGTGGTCCAGTTGGTAGGACGCCCGTGTTGCCCCGGAAAGCCGTTGGAAACGCAGGTTTGAATCCTGTCTGAACCATTAAATTTTTCAATTTTTCGCTTCATTGTAAACACAAGTTATAACTCATTTCCCACTACATATAGGTACCTATTGGTACCTAACATAGAAATTATGTGTGAGTCTCTGTAGCCACTCAAACGTGTCCAGCACTCCGTCATCAAAGGCCTTTCAGTCTTTTACAGACTATACAAACAGTGACACTGTAGGAAAAGAAGACAACGCTTTTCATTACCGTCCCGAGTCCCGACTTGTTGTCGCTGTTCTCACCTACCTACCTCCTGAGGGGCCCGTTTAGTCCATATTCGTAATTTCAGTTTCACAATTGGCTACCAAAGAAGAATTATTTTTCACTGTTTCGTAATTGATTATTAAACAAGAATTTATTTTCTGTTTTAGTAATCGATTATATTTCTTCTTTCGTAGTTGATTACCAAACAAATTTTCCTTTTTCTTTGTTCGTAATTAATTATTAAACAAGAATTTGTTGCTGCTTAAAAAAAGAGCAAAATAAATTAATTTGAGATCTGAAATTACGCAGTTTTAACCAACTGTTGTGGTGCTCCCTTTCACTGTTAGGTACTTAAACTTTTATCTTTATAATATAAGTGTGATTCTTAAGTAACAATGGAAGTGAGTGAGTGAGTGTGTTTATGTGTATGTCTGTTACTTCTTCACGCTCAAACGGCTGGACTGAAAAAAACTGGTATGAAAGTAGCTGACATTCTGGATTAAGAAATAGGCTACCTTTTATCTCGAAAAACCTACTTATATCGATGTATGGAGACGACAGTTTTGCAAAGATAAAGTTAAGTTTGCCTCTTGCAGAGAATAATGTTTTTGTCAGAGCAAATATTAAGCGCTTTCATCGTTTGTCTGATCTAGACCTAGTCTGACTCGCGCACCTAGTAGATACTAGTACTTGGCCGGATTTTTTTATTTAATAATGCAGTTTCCCTAAATTATCTCTGGATACAAAATAAGAGGGTCAGTATGCTTCCTGGCCTGACCTGCACTGCGCATTTTTAAATCTCTCTATCACGTGCTGGTCGAGAGAAACCATCACACCGCTTCAACCAGTTTTTCAAGGATGTTTGTCTAGACTCTGTTGGTATATACAACCGTTTACCGAAAGGACTATCGAAACAATGATTGGCGAATCAACATCCCACATGGCGGTCACTCCGTGAGCCAAATCAAGAGAGGTATTTCCTGAATTTGCCCATCCTGCTTTCACGAGGATCTCCTCATGCGAGATGGTTATGTCGATGATTATCAACTACAAGGAAGTAATCACATACGTATCCAACTTATTGTTTAATTTAATGCTCAATTACAAAACAATAAAAAAATATTCCTCGTTCGTAGTCAATTACTTATGAACACTATTTTTTATTATTTCGTAGTTGATTACGAAAGTCGATTATGAATCCGGAAAATAAATTCTGGTTTAATAATTAATTATTAAACAGAGAAAAATAATTCCTCTTTCGTAACTAACAATTACGAACACAGAAAAAAAATCTTCTTTCGTAGTTGATTACGAAAGTCAATTACGAATCCAGAAAATAAATTCTTATTTAATAATCAATTACGAAACAGTGAAAAATAATTCTTCTTTGGTAGCCAATTGTGAAACTGAAATTACGAATATGGACTAAACGGAGGGGCCTGCCCCACGGAAAACCAGCGCTGCGACATTCTACCGATGTCGCAGCATTATGCTGAGTGGTGTCCTTTTGCGGTGGACATGGCAGACATGACCTCTACCTATATTTATATAATTTTCTGTTTAAATTAAGTTTATGATAGGTACCTACCTATTTTATGTTAAGTGATTTATTTTTTAAGTTCTTTGTAATGGTGGTGCGTATTCTTCGCTGCAATAAATGTGTTTTCTTTCTTTCATGGCGATGTAAGCCAGTACGAGAACGGCACACGCGACCACAGGTTTGGCAGATGTAAGAATGGCCTGCGCGCGGTAAGCAAGGACCGAGCAGATGTCTTTTGGTACGCTTGTTAGCGAGAGTACTGAACCATGCCTCAATCTTAGATGAGGCATGGGGACATTCCTAATGAATGTCGAAATTAAGCGATCATTTCTGTCTTATAACAACGTAGTCCCATGTAGACATTTTGATATTAGATTGATCTCCAATAAAAAAATAGGATTGATAAATGTCATTAAAACAAATTCATGTTATGTGTATTGATTTCAGATCCTTTTAGTCTTTCACGAATTCTATGTGCCTGAAGTTACAATTATTAGGTAGGTACAGCTTTCCCAGCAATGTAAATCACAGCAATTTTAATAAATAAATATCGGACAACCTTACACAAATCAATCTAGTCCCACAGTAAGCTCTAGTAGGCTTGTGTTATGGACACTAGACGACGATAAACATACTCAGGTATATAGATAAATACATACTTAAATACAAATAACATCCATAACCCAGGCACAAATATTCGAGCTCATCACTCAAATATTTGCCCTTGCCGGGATTCGAACCCAGGACCGTCGGCTCAGTAGGCAGTTGCTTAACCACTGCGCCAACCGCGTCGTCGAAATATTAAATATATAATATAATAGGTGTTAAAGCTTTGTTGTAGACTAGAGTGGAGAGTAACATGAACTTATGTTATGTAACAGCAACAAACATGAAATATGTATGAATTTTTTTTTAGCTAGGTTTTAATATTACCTACACGCTATGTTGTCAGGGTACCGTAACCAAACGGTGCTAATGTTATCCGATTACTAAAATAAGTTAAATGGAAGAGATCCCCGAAAGAGATAAGTTCGCCTTTGAACGTGATTTTTTTTAAATGTACCTATTTCTTGATTTGTGTACAATAAAGTATTTACATACATACATACTAAGCCCTCGCTGTCTGTCTGTCGGTTACAGGACTGTATCTTCACAACCTGCTACAAAACAACTACTACATATCACTTAATTTGTTAAATAAATAAGGCGTAGCTTTCACGTTAAAATTTTATTATCATAAAGAGCCGAATTCGTTTAAATTAGTTGACAAAAAAAAAAACTAACACCGATAATAACAAGTTCACAACGACAAAGCACGGACCTCCTAAGGGCAGGTCATAAAGAAACACTCACAGTCTGTTCGCACAGGCTAAAATATATGTATCCGGTATAACCAGATCTGCAGGACGCAGTTGCATAGACGTGATTATTGTTGAAAAGAAAGGTTTTAAGTGGTTCCAAATCCAAGTGGAAACTCCGTACGTATCTACACCTTCATATAATCGGCGTAGGTCACTAAAAGGTGGTGAGGCGTGGTGAAATGAGATGAAAATGGGTGAGCTTAGCCGAAAAATGAACGATTAAAAAGATAATTCACCCGACATAAGAGGTAGCTTTGAAATTTGGAGGAAATTTCCAACAATAAAAGTCAAACCTGCACTTTAAGTTATCAGAAAGTAAACTATATACTACTATGCTCCTAGCCTTAAATGATATAAATGTTACGTATGGCGTTCCACGCGTAAATAATCCATGGTTGTGACCCACAAATGTCCCGATGGTTGGTCGCAGCCGTTGGTATCTGTCTTCAACCAAGCCGAGAGTTGCGCGCGGTAATGGAGCCGCTGGCAACAGCCTCCAGGCCAGCCGAACACCGCATTCGGAGTAGCACGCCGAAATAGGGCGCAGGGCCTGAGATGATCAGCCCGTAACCGGAAGCTACGGAATATTTAAGAAGGTAAATACTAGTCCTTATAAGCAAACTGTTACGCCAATAAAGAGCCAAATAGAATAATATGAAACTTACCCAGTCCAGAAGAGTGAACTGGCTTTAACAATCCGAAAACCCCCTTTTTAGAGAAAAATTGGAACCTGAAAAGAAATCACAAAATTTACAATATAGGCCTACGAAAACGGATCACGCAAGAAGGAATTGGAAGCGCAGTAGACGGCACAACTCACCTGAACACACAATCACAAGATATAGCATCTCCGGGTGGATATCTCAAATTACAAGTTCATATTCCTCGCACAAACAACAGACGCTCATCAGCGCAACCACAGAATTAATAAACAGACCACTACACAGTCCAAAAATACTAAATATCAGTATAATCCTATAAGAAATACTAAATATAATATATCAGTAAATATCTCTTCAGGAGTAAACACACCATTTTTACCATGAATCCAGAAACAAAATTGACACGCTGACAAAATAAAACACGCTCTCAATATGAATTTTAAATAATAAAAAGAAATCCGCTGAACAAAAAGGTTATAAAAAACTCCTTGCATATCGTCAGCTCATGCAACAGCAAGCCATGAGGTTTAATAACAACACCACCTGCACATCGTAGCCGAAACTACCAAGCGTGATATTAGCTCGTAGCAAAACCATTATCTAGACCTAAAAAGACGTCAACACTTGCACAAGTTTACACCGACAAAATTGGCCAGATAGCGGTATAAGCAATAGCGGCTAGCTACAACAGTTTAGAATAAACATGTAGCGATTTTTAACGCTACAGCATCTCTCAAACACATAAAGAAAAACAAACAAAGTTGGATAACCAGGATTCAACGATAGTACCATAAAGCTAAAAGAAGACCGGATCCCGGATAACCTTTTCCAAGAAGAGACAGCGATTCAGGAAATCAGAGTCGTAAAACCTGACAGACATAACACGCGGTAACGTCCACAGAATAACTCCTAAAGTACCGACGGAGAAACCAGCAACAGGTAGAACGGAAAAAACAACCGGCACAGGTATACAAACCTTAACACTACCCAACAAAACAAAACCAAGCAAAACTTGAAACAGAAAAGAATCTGCAAAAGATGAAACCCTAAACCTCGGAGCTTAAAGCCTTACAGTAGAAAGAGTAGGGGCATCGCCATGGTCTCGAAGAAGATGCAGACCGGAGAACCCTAAAAAAACTCAAGAAACGAGGAATCGGAAAGAGCCGAGGCGATTAAAGAAAATGCAATCCGTTGAATTCCCAAACCGACAGCGCAATATGACGACCAAACAATAATACTATCGCACAGACCATAACAACTAACGTCAGACACGTGTTGGCAAATAAAGCATAAAACTATCCAACTAACCTAAAACCCTAAAATTACACCGCGAAAGCGTAACTTAAACCGCCAGGTACGATCAAGCATGAAACACGAATACCCGGTATTCGGACCCGGACAACTAAATCAGACCTTTACCCACAACCAGAGCACAACCCTACACAACTAATACCTAGCCTAACATCTTAAATACCAATGTATTGCACTTACGATTATGTACGAATACACGTATAAACACGATTACCAGACAACTGGACCCGGCCGGTATCCTAAACTGGTAAGCGCGTTATACGAACTTAGCCAACAATTAACCTACGTAAAATAATATTAAATTACCCTACATTAACGCTAACCAATGTAACCTACGAGAGAAACATGAATCAGGGAACAGGTTCCAACCGTACAATCGAGATGAGGCACGATTCGTGTGAGCGCAAAATCGAAACCCCTCATACACGCGCTCAAGGAAACCGATAAACATCGGTAGACCAAACCGAACGCCAAGAGGCGGAGAAATAGCCAAGTCCGGAAAATTTAACGGGTACAAGGCCCATGACCTAAAACTAACGACTTAAACTACGCTAATAATAAACTATACAGCCAGAAACCTAACCTATAAACTACGTCTGTCTCAGGGGACCCTTGACAAAAGGAAGCCTATTCCGACCGAAAAGAAAACACGCCAACCTGTGTTTTCAGCAATTTGAGGAAATGTTCCTCAAGCGGGAAGCCAGCCAAACCGCTAAGGAAACATCAATAATGCTTAAAGAAATTGAATTAAAGAACCAAAGAAAAGATGTTAGCGGACAAACGCGCTTCTTAGAATTTGGAAGATTACAAACAACATTATGACAAAAAAAAATACGGGATAAACAACCAAAAGAGGAGAGCGGACGAACGCGCTTCTTAGAATTTGGAAGATGACAACTGGGTTAAACCCCCCTAGGAAGTGACCCTAATGAATAAACTACTTCAAAATGTCCTTAATGTGGTACGTGCCCACGTGTTCTGTATCAATGTCGGCCAACACATACACCTGTGGGGAAACGCGCCTCACTACTCTACACTGCGTAAATCGCGGTGCAAACTTGCCTCCTCTGAGTGGATCTGGCGTCCCCCTCTGAAAGTTCCTGCGCCAAACTAACTGTCCGACATTGAGCCTAACGGACCTACGATTCGAATTGAATTTCCTAGCGTTACGGTGAAAAGCCAACACCATAGAATCCGAAACCCTTTCATATACTTCGCGGAGTGTTTGAAGATTTGCTGCGCGTTCAGCCCGGCTAGGTCCCACTTCTTGGTCCAAAGCCTGACCATCGACACGTTCCCGAACCATCGGTAACTCGCGACCGTACATTAGGAAATTAGGAGTATACGATGTAGCCAAATTGATACACGAATTCAGATACAGAGCCACCCTATGTAAATGATTCGGCCAACTGTGCTGATCGCCTTCAACCAAAATACTAAGGGTGGTGATAACAACCTGATTGTATCTTTCGACAACGTTTGCTTGAGGTGAATAATACGGAGTATAGCAAGGGTGTGGTATGCCATAACCCGTTAAGAATCCAAGGAACTGCACACTATGGAAAACAGTCGCATTATCACACAAAATATTCGCCGGAATGCCATAACGTAAAAATACCTCATTCTCGAGCGCCGTAGTAATAGTCGCCGCACTCACACTTTTTAGTGGCGCCAACCATACAAATTTAGTAAAAACGTCGACCATTGTTAGAATATACCGGTAGCCGTTGCGACCGTCAGCCATAGGTCCAATTAAATCAATCGACAGGAGATCCATTGGAGCGGTAACAGGACGAGGATATAGTCGTTCCCCGCGTGGTTGCGAGTTAGCGATCTTAAACGCCTTACAAACGTCGCACTCCCTAAGAAACCTAGCAACAGCACGGTACATATACGGCCAATAATATAGATCACGGGCTTTCAGGTACGTCTTCATAACGCCAGGATGCACGTTAGGGAATCCGTTATGGATTTCAGCAACGGCCTCCCTAGTTCTTGTCGAGGGTAGAACAATCCGCCATGGGTTGGGAGCTAAAGGATTGTCCACCACGACCCTACGCATTAAGACACCATCACGCAGAGCATAGGCGGTGAACAGTTGAGGTGTCTCTCTCACGCCCTGATGGATACGCTCGTACCATGGATCTCCAGAAGGATCAGCACCGCGCGTATAGGAAACAAGCCCAACCTGAGCCCGTGACAAGGCATCAGGAACGACATTCAAGACGCCCTTCTTATGCTCAACCTCGAAGTTATACTGGGAAATCAAGGTAGCCCAACGAGCTAATCGTCCAGTAGGGTTATCGAGGGTAATTAGCCACTTGAGAGCGATATGATCGGTAATGATCTTAAATTTCATCCCATCGAGATAACCGCGGAAATGCTTGATAGAATCGATGACCGCGAGAAGCTCGTGCTCAGTAGTACCGTAACCACGTTCAGCCTTAGTAAACAAACGGGAATAATAAGCAATTGGGTGTTCTACTCCGTCAAATTCCTGTGCTAGAACTGAACCTAGGCCAACCTGACTAGCGTCACACTGCAGGATGAAAGGCTTCGAGAAATCGGGGCAAGCCATTAACGGTGCGTTCATCAAAGCATCTTTTAATTTCACGAAAGCCTCAGCAGCGCTAGTATTCCAGTCAATGGGATCACGACCCTTCCTTTTTCCAATCAACGCCGTAAGAGGAGCTATTATCGACGAGAAGCCATCCACAAACCTACGATAGTAAGAACACATGCCGATGAAAGCGCGGAGAGCCTTAGCACTCGAAGGAGTCGGGTAATCTCTGATCGCCTCGAGTTTCTTCGGATCAGTCTGGAGTCCCTGCTCATTGACGATGTAGCCGAGATACTTCAATTCTGACTTACAGAACTCGCACTTTTTTAAATTGACAGTGAGCCCAGCTTCTTTTAATCTGTCACGAACCTGACGGATGAGGCGAAGATGGCTGTCAAAATCCCGTGAAACTAAGATTAGATCGTCAACGTAACCAAAAATGAAGTCGTCTGACTCTGGAGTATATTCAAAGTTAACGATCATGTCAGTGAGCCTCTGCATCTCGGACGCCGCATTTGTAAGTCCAAATGGAAGGCGTACAAATTCGAAGAGACCCCGCTGCGGAACGATGAAAGCAGTCTTCTCGCAGCTTGCCTTATCTGCCAACGGAATCTGCCAGAAAGCGCTCCTAAAATCGAGCGAAGTCAAATATTTGGCACCGCGTAAGTTGTCTAAGATGTCCTGGACGCGTGGGAGAGGATAAGAATCCCGAATGGTGACGCTGTTCAGTTTCCTACTGTCGACGCAGAATCTCACACTACCGTCCTTCTTGGTGACCATGACTACAGGAGAAGCCCAAGGCGATCGCGACGGGCGGATAACCCCTAACTCTAACATCTTGTCAATCTCCTCGTTGAGAACCTTCAACTTGACCGGCGATAACGGATAATAGCGTTGGCGAATAGGAGAGCCAACCGTCTCAATTTTATGAGAAAGCCATGTAGTACAACCAAGTCCGGCCTTTTCGGAAGAGATTTCCTCGAATTCCCCAATTACCGCTTGGAGACTAGCCTCTTGATCCGACGAAAGCACTGTGCGTGGGTGGATATAACGCACCTCGCTCACCACTGAACGGTCCAATCCAGAATGGCCAGGTGACGGGACAAAAAGCCTCCCTGTCACACCACTAGAGAACGCATCCTTCAAGATGTCCGTAAGCCCAAAAGAATTCCAAAATTCGATTCCTAAAATGAATGGTGTCGGCAGTTTGCTGCTTACTAGGCACGAGTGTAAAAAACGAGCACCGTTAAAGGCAATAGGGATGTCCAAACCACCCAAAATGTCGATAGGTGAGTTGTCGGCAGATACAACATTTGGACGAACGTTGTTGTGATAAGTTAAACCGAGTTCCGACAAAAGGTCGATATCGATAAGTGAAATTTGAGCGCCAGAATCTAGGAGAGCCTTAACAGGGTGACAGGCAATAGTAACTTCAATAAATAATCTGTTGTCACGCATCCTATTAACAACAACAGGCGACACTGACGGACCCCTCAGTGCGCCATCGATACGTTTTTTGACGTGGAAGGGTTACAGGATGGACAGTCACGGGTGATCGTTCCTACGCGCCTACATTTAAAACATACCGCCTGGCTAACGTTCGGACAGTAACGATAATTGTGGCCGGTCGCCTCACACTTCATGCAAACGAGGGCCCTAGAACTGTTCGACTCGACGGTATTTACTGGTGCTACTGCCAACCGCGCCGGACGTGAGCCTTGGAAAGCTTCAAAGTTCCTGGAGACTTCCAGCAATCCGTCAATATCTCTAACTACGTTAGTCGCGAGGCAAGGATGATACCTGGGATTCATACCGTATTTAATTATATTAAATAAAGTATCTTCAGATACAGGGGAACGGAGTTTGGCGTTAAGGTCCCGCGCCTGAATTACAAAGTCTACTACCGACTGGTTAGCCTTCTGTGAAAGAGCACGGAGTTGACTTTCAACCTTAAAGTAATAATCCGCAACGTCAAAAGTCTTTAGGAAGGCGGATTTTAGTGTCGGATATAATAAAGAAGGGAACCTAATTGACCTAAAATATTTTAATGCGCTACCTGCCAACAACTCATGAAAGCGCCTTACCACATAAGAAGGGGGTACATTGCGAGCCAAAGCTTCTTCTTCAACTCTAAAGAAGAATTCGCGAACACACGTTTCGCCCGAAAAAACCAAGTTCCATTTGGTCAAAGACTCGCCGTTCGATGGCACTGGGGATTGAAATACCGCTTCGCGTATAGGCTGGAATCGAGACTCAGAATCGAAAAACAGTTCCTCTTCTTCATCATGGAACTGCTGATCTAACACCCTAGGTCCTTGTGCACCCCACTCCGAGCGAGCGCGAGGGGTATCACCGATAGAATCCTCATCCATGCGCAGCGACATAGTGAATATCCAGGTGACAAGCTGTGCAATATCGCAGAAACAAATTTAAGCAATCGAAGCGAAATGAATCCTGTATAAGTCAACGACCACAAAGGATAAATCTCAATGACAAAGCGTTACCTTAAAAATAGAACTACGTCTGACTTACCGTAATGAAGAGTTCCCTAACATCTACGGGTTCAAACTACGGGTTTCTAAATACCAATAAATAACACGGGGTTCAATTATGGGATTAAATGAAAAAACGCAATTAAAATCAGCAAGAAGTTATGAACAGTTATGTTTCGCAGCACAAATTCTTTAAAATTAAAATGTCAAAAACAATTAACATCATAAATAATTGTAACTTCAGACGGACGACATCAGCGGCAGGGTTGAATCCTAGACTTCCGACGCCGTGACAGGGTACGGTGGTACGTCAAATTGAGTTCGTACGTCAAATCACCTCGTGGCGTTGGGAAAAGATTGTTTTAGCTGGAAAATAATAAAAAGGTTATAACCGCGACCGGATTAAGGTCACCATCCACTGACACAACAAAAAAAAAATTAAATTTCAAAATATTCAATAAAAATATATAAACCAGGGTTACTCACATATGTTCGGGCGCCATTTGCTACAAAACAACTACTACATATCACTTAATTTGTTAAATAAATAAGGCGTAGCTTTCACGTTAAAATTTTATTATCATAAAGAGCCGAATTCGTTTAAATTAGTTGACAAAAAAAATAACTAACACCGATAATAACAAGTTCACAACGACAAAGCACGGACCTCCTAAGGGCAGGTCATAAAGAAACACTCACAGTCTGTTCGCACAGGCTAAAATATATGTATCCGGTATAACCAGATCTGCAGGACGCAGTTGCATAGACGTGATTATTGTTGAAAAGAAAGGTTTTAAGTGGTTCCAAATCCAAGTGGAAACTCCGTACGTATCTACACCTTCATATAATCGGCGTAGGTCACTAAAAGGTGGTGAGGCGTGGTGAAATGAGATGAAAATGGGTGAGCTTAGCCGAAAAATGAACGATTAAAAAGATAATTCACCCGACATAAGAGGTAGCTTTGAAATTTGGAGGAAATTTCCAACAATAAAAGTCAAACCTGCACTTTAAGTTATCAGAAAGTAAACTATATACTACTATGCTCCTAGCCTTAAATGATATAAATGTTACGTATGGCGTTCCACGCGTAAATAATCCATGGTTGTGACCCACAAATGTCCCGATGGTTGGTCGCAGCCGTTGGTATCTGTCTTCAACCAAGCCGAGAGTTGCGCGCGGTAATGGAGCCGCTGGCAACAGCCTCCAGGCCAGCCGAACACCGCATTCGGAGTAGCACGCCGAAATAGGGCGCAGGGCCTGAGATGATCAGCCCGTAACCGGAAGCTACGGAATATTTAAGAAGGTAAATACTAGTCCTTATAAGCAAACTGTTACGCCAATAAAGAGCCAAATAGAATAATATGAAACTTACCCAGTCCAGAAGAGTGAACTGGCTTTAACAATCCGAAAACCCCCTTTTTAGAGAAAAATTGGAACCTGAAAAGAAATCACAAAATTTACAATATAGGCCTACGAAAACGGATCACGCAAGAAGGAATTGGAAGCGCAGTAGACGGCACAACTCACCTGAACACACAATCACAAGATATAGCATCTCCGGGTGGATATCTCAAATTACAAGTTCATATTCCTCGCACAAACAACAGACGCTCATCAGCGCAACCACAGAATTAATAAACAGACCACTACACAGTCCAAAAATACTAAATATCAGTATAATCCTATAAGAAATACTAAATATAATATATCAGTAAATATCTCTTCAGGAGTAAACACACCATTTTTACCATGAATCCAGAAACAAAATTGACACGCTGACAAAATAAAACACGCTCTCAATATGAATTTTAAATAATAAAAAGAAATCCGCTGAACAAAAAGGTTATAAAAAACTCCTTGCATATCGTCAGCTCATGCAACAGCAAGCCATGAGGTTTAATAACAACACCACCTGCACATCGTAGCCGAAACTACCAAGCGTGATATTAGCTCGTAGCAAAACCATTATCTAGACCTAAAAAGACGTCAACACTTGCACAAGTTTACACCGACAAAATTGGCCAGATAGCGGTATAAGCAATAGCGGCTAGCTACAACAGTTTAGAATAAACATGTAGCGATTTTTAACGCTACAAACCATAATAGTTAGACCCAAAAAGATGCCGAAGATTTGGCTTAAAGATCAGTGTCAGGAAGACGGAGGTGATGTCATCGGACGTTCACGGTCAAGATGAGACACTGGTCATTAAACTCGGTGATGATCGGTTGAAGCAGGTTGACAAGTTCCGGTACCTGGGGAGCACGATTACAGCTAAGTGCGATCTTGATGCAGAAATCAACAGCAGGATCGGTGCTGCGGCTGCGGCATTTGGCAAACTCGATCCCAAAGTGTTTAGTTCACACGATATAAAACTGAGCACCAAGATAGAGGTGTACATGGCAGTCTTGCTTCCCAATATCCTATACTCTGCTGAAACCTGGACCATTTACCGCCTTCATATCCGAATGCTGGACCGGTTTCACCTCAGATGCCTACGCAAGATACTGAAGATCCGGTGGTATGATCGCATACGGAACACAGAAGTTCTGCGTAGAGCAAACGTGTGTGGCATCGAGGCGTACCTTATGCGACGACAGCTCCGTTGGTGCGGCCACGTTTCACGGATGGAGGAGCAGAGAGTGGCTAAGCGCATCTTTTATTCCGAACTTGAGGATGGTAAGCGGAAGCAAGGCGGACAGCTCCTCAGGTACAAAGATGTGCTAAAGAGGCACTTAAAGAAGTGCGGCATACATCCGTCGCGGTGGGAGCAGCAGGCGGCCATGCGAAGAATGGAGAGCTGTCGTAAACTCTAAAGTCTATGACTTTGAGAACCAACGGCGCATTGAACTGGACACTAAACGTGACCACGTAAAAGCCCGACCACCTGTGGCAGAATTATATAATTATGTCAATGGTGTGCTCACATGTCCGCAGTGTTCGCGTAGCTTCATCAATAAGGTAGGCTACGTGAGCCACATGCGTGCTCACCATCGACAAAATCGGAGTTAACAGCAGTCGTCGTGGCCGAAAGCGGCCGTGAAGAAGAATGGAATAGAATAGTTAGACCCAAAATTTTCGCATAATGTGTAAGGTTACTTTATAACAAAAGTACTAAAAATAAAAAAGTTAAATAATTAAATAGGATCCCATAAGACAAACGTGTTTTTTTGGGTTTTATATGTTTTTTCCTAACGGTTGTATAGAGTATGTATTATTGATATTTTTGTTTTCTGACATTACGAATATTATTATATTGGAAATATTTCTAATATAACATTTTTTTTTTTACTAGCCTATAATTGTGTCCCACTGCTGGGCAAAGGCCTCCCCTCTCTTGCGCCACTCATCTCTATTGGCTGCATGCTCCCTCCACTCGTTAGTACTAAATGCATCCAGGTCATCCCGCCATCTTCTTTTCGGTCTGCCTCTGCTCCGGTAACCTTGCGGTGTCCAGTCGGTGATTATTCTGGCCCACCGTTCCGGATGCATGCGGCACACATGTCCAGCCCAGTCCCACTTCAGCTTTGCGGTCTTGGCACCTACGTCTACAACGCGTGTTTTGGAACGCAGTTCGGTGTTTCTTATACGGTTTTGTCTACGAACACCTAATATGCTGCGATCCGCAGAAGCGGTGGTAGCCTAGTGGTTAGGGCATGCGACTTTCAATCCGGAGGTCGCGGGTAGGGTTTGCAATTCGAATATTCGTCTATTCGAATATTCGAATTATTCGCCACAAATAGTATTCGAATTCGACAGCACTCAATATTCGAATAAAACGAATATTTCGAATAGTGCAGAAATTTGTTTGAAATTATTCACGTTTGCGAAAAAATATCATAAAATGCCAGGATTAATAAAATTATCCTTCTGTGCTGTGATGTTATGATGCTGAATGACACTATGATGTAAGTAGGTAAACCAAAATCATAATTCTAATATAAACTAAATGTTACAACTAAATGTTGCTGAAGTTAAACACGCGGTGATGAAGATGAAAAACCGAAAAGCTACGGGGACAGATGAGATCCCTGCAGACTTATGGAAAGCCCTCGGACCGACAGCCGTGGTTTGGCTTACTAAGCTATTCTACATCATCCTAGCTACCAAACGCATACCAGAGTCTTGGCGTGAAAGCTACATACTACCATTTTACAAAAACAAAGGAGATGTAGCCCAATGCGGAAATTACAGGGGCATAAAACTTACATCACATACACTAAAAATATGGGAAAGAGTGATAAACAAACGAATCTCCAATATCTCGCAAATATCTCCAAACCAGTTTGGCTTCACAGCATCCAGGTCAACCACCGACGCAATACAGACAATAAGGATCATGATGGAAAAATATAGAATCAACAACAAAGACCTACACCTTATATTTATTGACCTCGAAAAAGCTTTCGATAGAGTACCCCGTAAATAAGTATGGCAGGCTCTACGTGCGCAGCATGTACCAGAGTACTACATAGAACTAGTACAAGACATGCATAAAAATATCAGCACAAGAGTACGAAGCTTGGCTGGTGTTAGTGAGGCATTCGAGGTCAAAGAGGGAGTTCATCAAGGGTCCGTGCTCAGCCCACTTCAATTCAATTTGGTCATGGACTGCCTGACCCGGGACATACCGTCTCCACTACCGTGGACCATGATGTACGCCGACGACATAGTTCTGGCTGCCTACACCGCAAAAGATTCGCAGGAACTCTTAAACATGTGGACAAATGCACTGGAAACATATGGCCTAAGGGTTAGCAGGAGCAAGACTGATTATCTGAAATGCCCTTTTAGTGGTGACAGTACACCAGAAACAATCTGCATCGGAACAACACTTATTCCTACTGTAGAAAAATTTAAATACCTTGGCTCTATGCTTACACCCGATGCCAACGTATGCTCGGACGTGACACACAGGATTAATGTCGCTTGGCAAAAATGGCGAGCACTTACTGGTGTACTGTGTGACCCGCGTATCCCCATACAGATCAAGGGTAAAGTGTACAAGACGGCAGTTCGTCCGGCGTTACTATATGGGTCTGAATGCTGGACAACAAAGAAGTCGCACGAACAAAAAGCACATACCAATGAGATGAAGATGCTTAGGTGGGCAGGAGGTGTAACCCGAATGGATAGAATCCGTAATGAATACATACGAGGTAGTTTCAAAGTTGCACCAATCTCGGATAAAATCCTGGAAAACCGTCTTCGTTCGTATGGCCACGTCAAAAGAAGAGAAGAAGACCATGTGGTACAAATTGCGCTGAACCTACCAGAGCAGAGGAGAGGTAGAGGCCGCCCACCATCCACCTGGTGGAAAAACATAGAAAGAGACCTCAAAAAAGCCCTATTGCCTGAAGAGGCAACCCAAGATCGTGATCTGGCGCAGAAAAGTGAGGAGACCCGACCCCAAATAATGTGATAAGGAGAAGATGAAGAAGAGAAGAAACTAAATGTTAAAAATTGACGTAATATCTCAGAGAAATACTTTAATTTAAGTATTATTAAAGTTTGGAAGTCGCATGATCTTAGCGTTCACACTAAGCTCGCGTCTCTAGGGCAAAAATTTTGCCTCTGCTACTCTATGCCTCTGATACCTGGTGGTGGTGGTGTCTATATAAGGGTGACATCAATCTACGAAGTCTCCGAGCAATACTATGTTTGTGGTGGCAGGATCTAACTCGGCGGTTCTGCGTTGAACAGGCATATCGGGTATAGAGTGTGTGCTCATAGAAGGTCACCCGTTGGTGTGGGCACTTTATTCTTTAGTCGATAACAGCATGAGTTGTGTTTGAAATTGATATAACAACATACAAAAATAAAACCAAAATTATCAAATTATTCAAATCATACACTAAGAATCATAAGTCGTTAAAACTTTGTATGTATGGCACCATCAAGGTTACCTAAAGTAGTTTTTTACTCTGAGCTTACCTGTGGCAAACGCAATGCTGGCGGGCAATATCTGCGCTACAAGGATGTCTTAAAGGGCCACCTAATGGCCACCGGCATATCATGCGACTCGTGGGAGGAGCTTGCAATGCAACTCAGAGATCTGACTAGCGAGCTGCTGGCAGTGTAGGTTTAAAAAAAATTTAACGCGCTCGTACAAATCATCTGGCCAGCTTTGTTGTATTGTATCTCATGCTGTCGGACTTCCCAAACCAAATTTGGATTTGCAAGCCACGCTCGCGCACAGCATGCTCGTAACAATAATCAATTGAATGAAGAGTTTCTTTAACCAGATTGTCAGGATGTCGCCGTGGATGGATACGTCTGGGTGAACATCAGAACTGATAGACTTTTGTGTAGACACGAAAAGAGTTTGCCCTTTATTAATTTGTTTTTATGTTAACTCGTAACAAAAAGTGAGATTGTAATGTAACTGTACTGTGATTGATTGATTTGTAATCGTTTATTATATCTCAAAAATGCCATTGTTTAAAATTCAAAGAAATATTCTTTGATTTAAAGCCAATATCATAAAAGTTGGTTTTTTAAATAGTAATGTAATTACATTTTAATTATACGTTACGTATTTTACAATTATACGAATTGTAACCATTATATTGATTTATTTTCATAAATATTCGTATTATTCGAAAAATTCGAATATTCGAATATTAGGAATTGAAGTATTCGTATTATTCGAATATTAATTTTGGACGAATATTGCAAACCCTAGTCGCGGGTTCGAACCCGGCCCGTACCAATGAGTTTTTCGGAACTTATGTACGGAATGTCATTTGATATTTACCACTCGCTTTTCGGTGAAGGAAAACATCGTGAGGAAACCACCTAAGCCCAATAAGGCTTTAGTTTCCCCTCTGGGTTGGAAGGGCAGATAGATGGCAGAGTCGCTTTCGTAAAAACTAGTGCCTACGGCCACATCTTGGGATTTAGGTAGCCGACCCCGATTGAGAATTCATTCTCAAAAAATGGGACAAAGGCTAGGAGGATGACCTAATATGCTGCGATCCATCGCTCTCTGGCAAACTTTGAGCCTGGTCTTTTGAGCTTCAGTCAATGACCAAACTTGTGCTCCGTAGGTTAGAACGGGAAGAATACACATATCGACGAGTTTTCGTTTTAGCGAGAGAGGAAGATTGCCCTTCATTAGTGCTTTCATGGACCAGAAGCTCTTCCAGGCGTGGTCGATACGTCTATCGATTTCCTTGCACTGCCTGTTTTCGAAGGAAGCTATCTGGCCCAAGCAGTCGTCGACATATTGTATTTCTTGCCCATCCACCTCGACCCTACGTTTTGTTCTGATGGTCATCAATAATAATATTAAATAATAATATTATTTTATTACAAATAATATTATTTTTGACAATCATGATAAGAAAACGTATAATTTTGACACAAATCAAACTTGTAATGTAATATTTATCATGAATTAACATATCTTATCTTAATATTACCATGACCACTATAACAAAAACACTGAACTGAACATAAAAAAAATGTGGTACGGAACCCTTCGCGGGCGAGTCCGACTTGCACTTGACCGGTTTTTTCATTATCATAGACAATGCAGTAGGTATCGACTACATTGGTATTGGGAATTGAATTCCCACAGTTATTATTCAATGCAAATCAAATATCAGTGAAAGGAAAATAAACATAATAAACATCGAAAAAGCGCTACCTACTCGTACATTGCATGTTTAATGAATGTTGATTTTATTTTAAACACGTGTCGATAAAATTCTAAAGTTGAAACTTGAACAGCGACATCTGTTGGTAAATAGTACATTACCGCAGGTGCCGCGAAAGAAGGGCTTGCCGGGTGATTAGGTATAGACGGCCGACCGTAGGGAGACCGGATAGTGATACGAAGCCAGCAAGCCTAGGCTAGGCATAGTATAGTGCTTTTCTCAAACATTACGTAATAAAAAAAAAAAAAAAAAACAAAAATAAACCATTCCGTACAACCAGGCATAGTATAGTGCTTTTCTCAAACATTACGTAATAAAAAAAAAAAAAAAAAAAAACAAAAAAAAACCATTAAAAAAACATTATTCAGCTGTTTATCCTGTTCACGAACACAGATGCCATGTTAAAAGATATTAGTTCCCGGCCTAGGCCTTAAATTTTGTATGAAATTCCTTTACAATTCTCTCGAGTTGCTCCGCCCGAAACGTGATACTTCGAAGCCTGTTATAACGCACGTTATGACGACATTTCATTGCATGTCTGAAAAAATTGGGCAAGTGCGAGTCCGACTCGCGCATGAAGGGTTCCGTACCATAAAACAAGTTTGTTGTATGGGAGCCCCCCTTAAATATTTATTTTATTTTATTTTCTTTTTAGTATTTGTTGTTATAGCGGCAATAGAAATACATTATCTGTGAAAATTTCAACTGGGTTACAGACGGACGGACGGACGGACGGACGGACGGATAGCGAAGTCTCAGTAATAGGGTCCCGTTTTTACCCTTTGGGTACGTAACCCTAAAAAGACATTTGTCCGTTCATCACGGCGAAACGGCTGGACGGATTTTAACCAATTTCAGTACAGGGATGGTTGGGCATACAAATATTATTATTTTACCCAATTGCAGCAAAAAAAAAAGCTTGAAGACATCTTCTGGTTCAACGATAAAGTTATAAATACCAAAGTCCGCATAAATGCAGACCAAAATATATCCTAACTGATTAAATAAGAGGCCGTTATTAAATTCCGATAATTCCGAATAAAAAATACTCACCACCTCAAAATTAATTAAAACATAACGGCGTTCGTTTTAGATATTTCAAACATTTATTGGGAATTTGTATAAAGTTTTGGTACGCAGCGCATATTTCCGTGAGCTTTATTAAAATAATTTCGAGGGTACATCGAGTATTGCTAACTCTTTGAGGCCGGGAAGAATTCGTCGATGGAATGTTTGCGGATTGTTTGATTTTTTTTCTCTAACTTTGGAAGTGGGCGTTCAAAGTTAGGTTTTGTGGTTTGGCAAGTTGGCAAAAAAACCCGGCCAAGTGCGAGTCTGACTCGCGCACCGAGGGTTCCGTACAAATGCTTAGCCAATCTTAACAGGCCGGGTTAAGTTAAGTTTGCACCTGGTATGTATGGCGGGGGATACAAATGAGCTGCAAAGTTAACGCAACCTATCACGTTTATTGTATGGGAGCCCCCTTAAATATTTATTTTGAATTTTTTTATAGCAGCAGCTGAAATACATCATCTGTGAAAATTCCAACTGTCTAGCTATCACGGTTCATGAGAGACAGACGGACAGTATTAATAGGTTCCCGTTTTTAATCTTTGGGTACGGAACCTTAAAAAAAGTCCTAGTGGTTATATTTCTCCTTGGTACCTATAGCCTTGTGAAATAACAGTTTGTCGTCTCGTCACCGTTTAGTCGTCAATGTTTCATTTCAGTAGGAAATCTGCAGGGTTAGCATATCTTTCCGCGACTTTGCTCGCACGAGTCAGCATCTCCTCTCTTGCTCGCACGGTATTGAAAGGAAAGTGACAGGTCGTATTTCTCGCGCGACAAAGTCGCCTGTCAAAGTTATGCTAGACGTACAGTATCAGTTCTCCAATTTGGTTGGTTAACTTTGTTTTTTTTGTGGATCTTCATTATTCCTGCTTCACTTGTAAAGAAACACTTTCCATCGCTCTTTGGGTGACTCTGGGATACTTTATGAAGCCCATAGTCACGATCATGATTTAGAAATGTAGGTAATTTCGTCTATTTATGACAAGCGATATAGGTAAATGATCTTACTTTAGGAGTATATACTACAAAATGCAGTTACAGTCCATGGGCTCATGATACGATTCGGGTTTTGGCGAAAACTGAGAGGTTGTCTTGATCGCATAAGAACGAGCGAGACAGATATAAAAACGAATCGCATTCAGACAGCCCACTGTAAGTTACAGATGCATTGGCTTTTCTATTTTCTAGGATTGAAATGAGTAAAAATTAAAATTAGTAAAAAATAAAATTAGTTAAATTATTTATTTGTTTTATTTTATTAAAACTTGTAAAAATTAAAATTTGTAAAAAAGCGGAATGAGATGACATTGTTTTACGTTATCCATATAGGTCCTATAGCTCAGTGGTGAGAGAACTGCTGCGGTCAAGCGGCGGTCGTGGGTTCCATTTCCACTAGCTCTTCAATGGATTGCGTATTTTGGCTTCTTATTTATCCTTTGTATTTGTATATGAATTAGTAAAACTGGTCAAGAAAATATGTTTCTTAATAGAAACCCGATAAACCAAGTTCCGTAGGTGCAGTAATTAAGTGTCGCAGCGACAAGGTTCCAACGGGCACGGCAAAAGCGCCGATTGGAACTGTGTCGAAGCGAGCAATTTTCAATTTGGCGCCACCTGCGGGATGCGGCTGCAATATTAATCCCGGCTCCATGCGCTATGGAATAGGCCAAGAGCTAGAGGCGACGAAAGGGATATCTATAATAATTAATTAATATAAAGAAATCTCAGACAACCTCACATAAATTGACTTAGTCCCATGGCAACCCAAATAACACAGACATGCTGAATAAAGTTTGAGTAATAGCAATTCGCAGCTATATATAGCTTAAGCTATCTATCCCTCTGATCCGGACGATGTATTTATTGATAACCGTCAGCGTCAGTGGTCGAAATGAGATTAATCGCAAAAGAGCAGCAGCATGTGATTTTGCGGTCCTTTGGAGGGGGAAGTTTTTTCAGCCTGATTGTATATCTATGTAATCAACTCGACCGGCAATCCCTACTTGAATGAATGAATGAATGAATGAATGAATGAATGATTTATTGCGTATGAATGATAGGTTACATTAATTGCAGATGTACATGCTTAAAATGTATGTCTCACCAAAATTCTACCTTTTCAGGTGTACACGCATGAAATGTGGGTACTTATTCTAACAATATTTACAATCATTAAAAGTAAACATTATCGAACTTATTACAAATAACAAATTACACTAATCAGTTAATATCAAATAAAAATTAAAATATCCATCCAAAATTCTCATTACCTATCTATAAAACAAATTAAATTAAATTCATTAAATAAGTTAAACATAATTATTCTAAAAAGTCCTTAACATTATAAAAACATTTGTCCAATAACCATAGCTTTACATGCTTCTTAAAAGTATTCATGTCATCGTTATTTTTTAAATCATCAGGCAATTTATTAAATATTTTAATACACATTATAAAAGTATTTTTGTTTGAGGTAGCCAACTTTACTGATGGCTTATACAATTTGTGCATATATTGCGATCTAACCGTTCTAGTGCTCAATTCCTGCCTCTCTTGGAAAAGATATTTGTATTTATGCACAAAAAGGCAAACCTCTAATATATTCTTTCCCGGCGTCTGCAGTCAGTACTGCAGTTACGCACTACAGTTAGTGTTGCAGTTAATTCCTAGGAAACTTCTACTACTCTGGTACTATGAGCGGAATTCCTGGTCTGAATGAACCGGCTCCAAATCATTTTTAACCGTTCAATTTGGCTTAGTTTACGCTGGCGAACAAATTCAGAAGTCATAGCACGATCTTTCTTATTTTTGCATATATTTTGGTGTAGTAATGAAATTATGCTACAAACAAGAATCTCCTCCTTTTTGGAGTCGTTTAAAAAGAGAGCGTTGGCATAATAAGGACTTAGAAATTGTAACTACAGAGTAGCTTTCTCTTTTGATGGGACATTTTCGCCCGTGGTTAAATCGTGAATAATCATTTTGGCTTATGGTCTATTGACGTTTATAACTTAATAATGGATAATGTGATGTCATACTGTGAATACAGTTTTGTAGGAACTTTCTTATAAGTAAGTTTTTATACCCTGTACATATAAATAAATAAAAAATCGTTTAATTCAATAGATTAATGAAAAGATACCCAAGCATTTTAGCGCGGTTTATTCCAATTAAACACCTACTACTCTTGGGCTATGCAACGCGTGCGTAGAATTCCAGGCGCGGTGTGCACGAACCGGCTCCAAATCATTTTTAACCGCTCGATTCGGCTTCGATTACGCCAGCGAACAAATTCAGGAGTCATAACACGATCTTTAATATTATTGCATCACAGAATGATCATATAGGATACAACTCAGCAGATCCTGTATCGCGAGGGCTTTTACTTGCGATTCAACCAACAATATCCTCACAAAATAAAACTACATTATGGTAAGTATATAATCCATACTCCATACTAATATTATAAATGCAAAAGTGTGTCTATCTGTCTGTTACCTCTTCACGCTTAAACCGCTGAATCGATTTTGATGAAATTTGGCATAGAGATAGCTTAAAATCCAAGGAAGGACATAGGATAGTTTTCATCCTGGAAATTATACCTAAAGAGATTGAAAAGTGAGTGAACATTTCTGTTAGGGTGCGGTGATCCTGTAGGAAATGTAATTATTAGACCAAAAGCACAATTGCTCTTACATTTGCTTAGGCGCTTTTAATAATCCCTTTTATCAAGTTCCACGCGTACGTAGTCGCGGGCAAAAGCTAGTATACATATATACCTGTTGTTTGTGTAATCGGCGATTCAATAAGGTAGGTCTAATCGACGACGTGGTTGGCGCAGTTTGTAGTGTATCTGCCTACTGAACCGGCGTTTCTGGGTTTGAATCCCAGCCGGGGCAAATACGGGGCAAATATTTGTGTGATGAACTCGAATATTTCTGTTCCTGGGTCATGGATGTTATCTATATGTATTTATATAATTATGTATATATACTTAATTATATAAATACATATTCGTCGTCTAGTATCCATACTACAAGCTTTGCTTAGTTTGGGACTAGGTCGATTGTCCTTCAATATTTATATATTTTCCCGTACAAATCGAGGTTTAGTTCAATTATATTTTTTCGGATAGTCTGCTACAAAGATCAACAAGTTGTTTGTACATCATAATGTAGTGCTCATTGCTACAACTAGCTATGAACGCGAGCCGTTTTGTAAGGACAAAAGCGGAAGGTAGAGTCTAACATCTTTTGTAGGCGTTCGAGATTGTCTAAAATCATACTTAATTTGGTATTGATATCTGGAAGCCAAGACATACATTTATTATCACTTCCTCTGCTCAAAAAAGTACGTTATTTCATTGTGAAAACGTCGAACTTTGCCTACCATATTGCAACTTTTGATCCCATAGGAATAGTCAACCCCATAAAGAAAATGATCAATTGATATCTTAAAATAGTTATGATTATTACAAAATGCCTGTCTATTTAAACAAATCCATACTAATATTATAAATGCGAAAGTGTGTATGTCTGTTTGTTACCTCTTCACGCTTAAACCGCTAAATCGATTTTGATAAATTTGGCATAGAGATAGTTTAAGATCCGAGGAAGGACATAGGATAGTTTTCATCCTGGAAATTATACCTAAAAAGATTGAAAAGTGAGTGAACATTTCTGTTGGGGTGCGGTGACCCTGTAGGAAATGTAATTATTAGACCAAAAGCACAATTGCTCTTAAATTTGCTTAGGCGCTTTTAATAATCCCTTTTATCAGGTTCCACGCGTACGTAGGCGCGGGCAAGAGCTAGTTGGAAATAAACTTCGTCAATAACGCTCAAACAATATAAATCGGTAAGTAGGAAATAAATAAATTTCATGCTAGTCCAATTGAAAATATTACCATCATTTAGCACCTTTTATCTAAAGGACGCTACGGTGTCCATTATTGATCCCGAAGATGGGATAAGGATCGCATAATAAATGACGGAAAACGATAATCTCACGGATTTAAATAATCCACCTCGAGATCGCAAGTTGGAGGCGCCGCTCGGAATATGTTATTTTGTCCGTGGATTTGGGATGTTTAGTTTAAGATTTTCTTTTTAAAAGTTTTAGCGGTAATCCGAGAGTGGAGGTGAATATTGTATTTTATATGGAAAGTTTAAATGGGATAAAAAATACGTGCAGGTTTTATAACGTATGGAGACAATTTTAATAAATAAATTTTACGTTGACGCACCGTGAACATAGTCAAATGTATGAAAAAGACGTGATGCAAACGTCACCTGTCAATTGTTTTTTTTTTTATTTGATTGCGTAAAAGCACCGTCTGTGTATTGTGTCCCCACATTAAAAAAAATTGGGCAAGTGCGAGCCCGACTCGCGCATGAAGGGTTCCGTACCTATACATATATATAATCTATAACAAGTTTGTTGTATGGGAGCCCCCCTTAAATATTTATTTTATTTTATTTTTAGTATTTGTTGTTATAGCGGCAATAGAAATACATCATCTGTGAAAATTTCAACTGTCTAGCTATCACCGTTGTTGAGATACAGCCTGGTGACAGACGGACGGACGGACGGACGGACGGACGGACGGACGGACGGACGGACGGACGGACGGCGAAGTCTCAGTAATAGGGTCCCGTTTTTACCCTTTGGGTACGGAACCCTAAAAATGAGACATTACATGTTTTGTTGATTTATGAGACATACGTTTCATTAATTTTTTAATTATTTTTTAATTTCACTATCAGGGGTCGCTACCGGCAAGTAAAAGATCCGAAAAAGTAATGAAAAAAAGAGGTTTTTTTTCTTTGTATCTTAATACAGAACGTACATAATTTGTTATGCATGAGATATACGAAAAAAAATTTAATGCGGTTTTTAATAAATCTAAAATCGAAGCCATGGTTCCTAAGAACAGATTTCCCTATCTCTTATAGTTTTCGTTTTCTCCCTACTGACCCATTTGGATTGATCGCCCTATACGACACGTTTGGCGCAGTTTGCAGACACCTGCCTACTGAGCCGGCGGTCCCGGGTTAGAATCCCGGCCGGGCCAAATATTTGTGTGATGAACTCGAATATTTCCGTGCCTGGCGTGAAGAACTTGATAACTCGACTTATACGTTTTTTTTTTTATTGGCGTAATGGCTTTCTACGGCCAAGGTTTTGTAGGAAAAAAATTGACAACTCGATATCTATGATACTTTTGAAGATATGGCCTGTGACATCATATTGATATCTCGATATTTAGCGGATTTTATTTAACAAAACGAGATATCAGCGCGATGAGGCACAAAAAATATTGCATATCAACTTATCAACGTATTCTCAACAAAAAAAAAGCGTTCCTAACTTGACAAAACAAGATATTAGAATGAAGACAAGCACACTTTAACGATAACAAATGAATATATCGTTTTATCTCATTATACACAACTACCGTAAATTCATATGTCGATTTATCATTTTCAGGTTGATGGATACAGCAAACAATAAGTTGACATAATTAATTATTCATAATTTATCGAAATGTATATTTCGATTTGTCAAGTTATTCACACATCTGAGGTGTACTCTGGTACAAAGGAAAACACTGATAACTGTACATTTGT
This sequence comes from Apotomis betuletana, assembly GCA_932273695.1. Classification (NCBI taxonomy): domain Eukaryota; kingdom Metazoa; phylum Arthropoda; class Insecta; order Lepidoptera; family Tortricidae; genus Apotomis; species Apotomis betuletana. The sequence goes on along the minus strand of OW026303.1, from coordinate 2,843,153 downwards.
GAACATATAAACCTTAGTACAACGTGTGAAGATCCATGGGGTATAGTTAACACTGTCTTCGTTATGTATCATTCACATTACCGGTACCTTGTCAACCATCGACCAGTTTTATTTATTGGATTAGAAAAACAAAGATGTTGCCAGTTAAAAATAAGATAAATTAATCTAGTTTTTCTGTAGAATAAGTGCTTTTGCATTACTGAATTAAAGACGATTCATTTACTACAATTTATTCAATATTTTTATAACTTTTAATTTTATTTGCGTCGGGTTTCGTGACTAAAATAAAACAATTCAAACGGATTGTATCATATTTATTCATTGTTTGTGCCTTTCTGACGTATTTGGCACCGAAAATTTGTGTTTTTCTCAGTCAAAAATAGTTGCCGAAACGTCAGGAGACTCAAACAACGAACACACGCGATACAATACATTTAAATCGCCTTATATAAACAAAACAATTGTATAGAAACGATAGAATTGTTTAATTGATACCCTATTCTATGGTGAATTATGTTGATAAGTCTAATATCTCACAAAATACAATGATTCTACCAAAATAAGTAAGATAATTGAAAAGTTTGCATAAAATTACCCTTAAATCAATTTAGACATTTCTATTATACAGAAAAACAGATTTTTAGGGATTAAATTAAAAAACATTTTCACCAATTTGGGCACTAATGTATGGGGAATAACTTGATAAGTCGATGGTGAACTTGATAAGTCGATGGTGAATATGTTGATAAGTCTAATATCTCACAAAATACAATGTTTCTACCAAAATAAGTAAAATAATTGAAAAGTTTGCATAAAATTACCTATAAATCAATTTAGACGTTTCAGTTACTATGAAAAACTGATTTTTAGGAATTAAATTAAAAAACATTTTCACCAATTTGGGCACTAATGTATGGGGAATAACTTGATAAGTCGTTGGTACCTATGTTGATAAGTCTTATATCACAGAAAATAAGAGGATTTTACTAGAATACGTAAGGTAAATGAAAAGATCGCGGAAAAATATCCATAAATCAAGCTTTAAACACGAGTTAAAGATGAAAATGGATTTTGGAGAAAATGTCAAACTTTAAAATCGACGCCCTGAACAATTGCCATTTTGGACTTATCAAGTTCTTCACGCCATGCACGGATTTGTTCTTGGGTCATGGATGTTATCTATATATGTATTTATATATTATGTATATCGTCGTCTAGTACCCATAGTACAAGCTATGCTTAGTTTGGGACTATGTCGATTTGTGTATGATTGTCCCCTAATATTTATTTATTTATTATTTTATTTATTTATATATTTTCTTTGTTTTGATCTTTGTATCAATGTGGTATGACATTGGATAACACAGTTAAGTACCAACTTTGGCACAGAACTCTAAAAATCCAGTGAAATTGTGAACTTCCTCTAAGTTGGGTAAAAATCGGTTGAGTTGTTATTCCAGGCACGCGCCGGCGGAGATCAAACGACCCGATTCCAGCGTCATCGGTCTCCTGAGAATTTATTTTGCACTAAGTTGATCAGGTTAACCTCCGGCGGGAGAGAGGTTAATGTGTAATTTTCATTATGGGTGAAGTTAGGCGAGCGTCATTTTTTGAGTTGTGAGTCGCGTAATTTCGGCCACGCCTTGATCACGTCACACGACCGACGACGAAGTATGGCGACCGAAATTACGCGACTCAAATTACGCTCTTTTTTAGGGTTCCGTACTTCGCTGTCCGTCCGTCCGTCCGTCTGTCACCAGGCTGTATCTCAAGAACGGTGATAGCTAGACAGTTGAAATTTTCACAGATGATGTATTTCTATTGCCTCTATAACAACAAATACTAAAAATAAAATAAAATAAATATTTAAGGGGGGCTCCCATACAACAAACTTGTTATAGATTATATATATATACAGGGTGTAACCGACAGCGTACCGAAAACGAAAACCGTAGTTTTAGACCATAATCACGAACTGAAAACGAGTGTTCAATTTTTCGGAAAACTCAAGGATAAGATTTTCCAAAATAAATTGTAAAACTCGACGCGCAATGTATTGCGTCCAATTCTCTCGGGTGCAGACGCGCGGGAGGGGAGCACGCGGCGAGCGACCGGTCCAGGCGCTCCCCACTCCACTCACGCGTCAGCACAAAACATACCGTGACGCCAATGCGCATCGAATGACATGAATGAATGCAACCACAAAAACAACGCAACCACAGATCACAACTAGTGTACTACCTAACACCAATAACAACTGACCGATAAATTAAAACAGTCTAACAAGATTATTATCATTCAAGCAAGTAAAGCAAATAAAATGTGCGGGTAGGTAAACATTACTCGTGCGTCCGACCGCAGCGGCCTGCGCGGGCACACTGGCCTGGCGGATCAATGACCAGCCAGTATCGTTATCTTTCCCACTCCATGCGCCTGTGTTGTACCGTAAAGCTTACATAATACTGTTTGTGATACATTGTGTGTTTTGCGGAAAATGCTATTTTCATGCGATTTTTCATGAAAAATTGTTACCGGTAGAGTTCGATTAACGGGAAAATAAAGAAAAAATGAAAACTCGCGAGGAAAATTTGTGAATTTTCTCAAAGAAATTTCCACGATTTTCCAGCTCAGAATAATGGTCTGAAGCCATGGTTTCAGTTTTCGGTACACCGTCGGTTACACCCTGTATATATATAGGTACGGAACCCTTCATGCGCGAGTCAGACTCGCACTTGCCCAATTTTTTTTCAAAGACATGACTTGAACTGCATCAGGGCTGGTTAGCCCTCACTACCAGTAGTCGGACTTTGTGTGGGAGTATAACCCGCTAATGGGATTATCTCCGCGCCACAGGGGTATTCCAAATTATATCTTTACCCTATAATATGGACGCGAAAGGCAAACGAAACAATAAATCCAACATTGAATTAAAAAAATATATTTTAGAATTTTCTTTTGCTACAGGACTGATTCTATTACAATTCAATTATAATAAAAATCTTTTTTTTTAAACATGATGTTCACTTGGACCTGCAATCCAGAGGTACCGGGTTCGATTCCCGGTTTGTTCCACCATGACCGAGTGAATGGGACTGTGACCGACCGGATATAGCCGCAAATGGCGCTGAACGGATGTAGGACGTTGTGGAAAGGGTTTATTGTGAAATATTGATAACCTAAGATCTCTATCTGTCTATATATCAGTCACAGACGTCCACTGCTGAACATACGTCTTCCCCATGACTCGTCACAAAGTGCGAGCCCGTACAAACCGCATCCATATAGGAAAGCGCAGCGTGGGTTGGCCCCCGGCTAGATGGATGGATGGTCTAGTGAGGGTAGCGGGGAATCAATGGAACTTAAGACAGGGAGAGATAAATAGGCGCAGAAAGTGACAGTTGGAGATAGAAAAAAAATAGATACAGGTAAAATAGATAATACCTATAGAGATAGAGACAGGATAGAGATTGGAAGAGATAGCTAGCTGAAAGAGACATTTCTGTGCATCAATAGCAACAAAACTGTACAACTACTTTTTATTGCACATCTCACAAAACATACAGGAGAAATATTTACAATGCAAATATTAAAATTAGAGGTAAATAACAGGCGTTCTAATCGCTAAAGAGCGATCTCTTTCAGATAACCCTTGGCTAGTGGATATTTTTTTTGTATAATTACCACAGTCTATAATATTAATATTTCTTCGGTTTCCGCGACTGTCACACATTTAAATAAAACAATTTTAGCGGATTATTCCTCGTCATCACGCTCTCAACGACATCATCCGGAGAGCGCTGGTATCGGCTAATGTTCCGTGTTTGTTGGAGCCTCCCGGTCTTAGTCGGACTGATGGGAAGAGACCTGATGGTGTGACCTTGGTGCCCTGGCAGAGAGGCAAGTGCCTACTGTGGGACGCTACATGCGTCAGCACTTTTGCCGCCTCGCACCTTGGTCGCATGACCAGGTCTGCAGGGGCAGCTGCTGAGGTAGCTGCCTGTAGGAAGCGGGACAAGTACTCGGTACTTGCCAGTAATTATATATTTGTCCCGTTTGCTGTGGAGACGACTGGTTGTTGGGGGTCCGAAGCGAGAGATTTTGTCGCGGAGATCGGGCGGCGTCTACGCGAGAGAGGTCTAGACCCTCGTTCCGGGTCATTCCTGGTGCAAAGGTTGTCCATCGCGATTCAGCGCGGTAATGCGGCGAGCGTCATGGGAACCTTCGCACCGGGAATGACACGGGGCGGGTTATTCGACTAGTGCCTAAGGTAAAGGTACATGATGGATAAATGTATTTATTTATTTTAAAATTTTGATTAGGATAAGATTGACCCTGTATTTGTTTCTCAATAAAAGTTATATTTTTTATTTTAGCGGATTATATAACTGAAAAGCTACCGAAACGTCAGGGAGGCTCAAATATTAATACACACGATATAATCAGTTTAAATTGTTTTATTTAAACCACAGTCAACTTTGACAGAAATGTGTTTGTATCTAGTAAACATTAAAAGACAAATTAATTTTTGTTGGGTCTTTGTATTGTAATCGATCTCGCCCAATTCACATGAGCATCCTAAATAAAAACAAAATAACCGCAAACTTCACAAAATGCCAATTTTTGGCTAAAATTCGTTCGATCGTATCGGGAGTGACCGAGTGAATGGGACCGGTGACCGACCGGAAGCTGCCCGCATCTGCCGCTGTCCGGATGTATCCCGCGCCATTGTCACCCTGTGCAGTATTTTTAAAAGTTTTCGGCCGCCGTGGAATGGGTTTGTTGTGAAATATTGACGCACCGCGTTGTGTGAATTTGAATAAAAGTATTGTTATCTTTTGCTTTCACGCACAGCATCGGGCACAAGAGGGCTTATTCCTTTTTTTTTCATATTATGACAAATATAATTGATAATTTTTAACCAACTTTTTGAAGTGAATAATACTTTTCCCCGAGTTCTAGGTAGTAACATAGCTATTTCATGCTTTCATTGCGTGCAGTCGAAAATAAGTTGAAAAAAAAAGCTAAATTTCGAGTTATTTTTGAAACAAATATTATCAATGAAAAATTCAAACAGTATGTTTTAAATATATACAAATATTTCCCAATAGCCCTGTTCTAGGTAGTAACATCAATAATATGTTAAGAAACATGTTTGAACATAGAGAAAAAATGCCTCTTAAGGAATCTTCATATCGCAAGTGCCTACCATTCTATACTATTAGAGCTCGCGCAGAAACAGAGCGGTCAGAGTTCAGTTTGAGTTCCGCGTTCTAGTGACCGTTGACCGCTCAAGAGTTCCGACGCACACAGGTGTCGTTCAAATTCTCGCGTTCTAGTTTCGTTTGTGTCTTTGTACATGCAACATAACTAGAAAGTTCATCTTCCGATGAAAAATTATTGCTCTCGTGGAGCTTAGTAGTTTCTAATAAGAGATTTCTCTTGCTCTCTCCAAACCCCATTGCTGTGGCAACTTGAAGCCAAGCTTCTGCTTTTTGTCACGGTTTTTATAGTTTACATCACTTAAATCGTATAATTAACTCCTTTCCCTAACCAATTCAATTAACTTTTCCGTATTTGTAACCTCAGACATTGCGGCGTTCACGTGTTCTCTGTCTCGGCGGGAAAAGAATTCTTAGAACGCGATGTTCCTCTTTAACCGCCGCGGTGACTGCCCGCTGTGTGCGTTATCGTATAGACTCAGTACATTCTAAAGAACGCAGAACTCCGAACTCGGAACTCAGAACTCCCGACCGCTGTCTGTCTGCGCGAGCTCTTATACAATGCTAAAATTGACAAGATTTAATATTTCTTACAGGTGGAAATTAGTATACTCGTAGATCTCGAGAGAGCTTTGCGTCGTGTACAGTCTAAAAATGTTTTGAATTTATTATATATGCAATGAAATCCGGACAAATGGACATCCGGACCTACGAATTTAGGCCAAGCTAAAACAGACTCTTCGCTCGATCGGTCAATTCAAGTTAAATTAGAATTTACGTCTATGTGAACCACTTCAATCCAAACAACTGTTATCCTTAATCAGACAAGTTCGAGAGTTCATGCTTTTGACAGATTATATTAGTGTCTGTCTGTCAAAGTGACACTTTCCAACTTTTGGAACGCAATCAGAAGATGACGCAGTTACTAAAACTGGCTTCACTTTTAAGCGCTGATTAGATTTCTAAGTGTAATAAATATTTAATCTGATTAACAACAATAAATAAAAATATAAAATACATTTTCGTAAAGCTTTTCGATTTAGCAGATGGTTTATCAAGACTAGCAAAAATGCAAATAATAATAATAAATAATAATAAATATCGGACACCCTCACACAAATCGATCTAGTCCCAAAATTAAGCTCAATAAGGCTTGTGTTATAGGTACTAGACGACGATATACGTACTTATATAGATAAATATATACTTAAATACATAGAACAACCATGACCTAAGCACATTATTCGAGTTCATCACACAAATATTTGCCCCGGCCGGGATTCGAACCCGGGACCGCCAGCTCAGTAAGCAGGTGTCTACAAACTGCACCAAATGCGTCGTTAAACACATTTGTAGGTCAAAATAGATTTTAAGTGGCTCGGCTTAGCCCAAGAGGTTTGTGTAATAAAAGGCATCACTAGAAATCAGCGCCCTGAAGTGAGTATTGCTTACTTCATGACATTAAGCTGAGTGACGACCTTTTTAGCATAATTTAATCTTATTACCCGCTGTCACCGAAACTCTTTTCGGCAGTGTTGGAACACATATTCAGAAATCTTGAATGGGACAACTATGGACTAAACATTAACGGAGTTCGTCTGAACCACTTGAGATTCGCAGATGACTTAATTCTGATTTCCACAGACCCAAGAAACCTGGAAGAAATGCTCAAACATCTAGTACTAGAAAGTGATAAAGTTGGACTCTCAATGAACGCAACAAAAACCAAAGTAATGACGAATCATACCAAATCACCCATCATAGTAAACGGCGCCGAAATAGAATATGTTGAAGAATACACATACCTTGGACAAACAATAGCACCAATGGACCTCACAACAAAAGAAATAAACAACAGAATACAGCTAGCATGGAAAAGATATTGGTCTCTCAAAGACGTTGTCAAAAATCCTCAAGTACCACCCAAAGCAAAGAAAAAGATATTTGATTCATGTATTCTGCCCGTAATGACTTATGGATGTCAAACATGGAGCCTAACAAAACTAAATACGACCAAACTCGAGACGTGTCAACACAGCATGGAGCGAAGTATGCTCAATGTGAAACTAAAAGACCGAGTAAGACTAAAAACATTACGAAACCAAACAAAAATCACTGATGTAAAGTACACCGTAAGAAAACTAAAATGGAGGTGGGCAGGTCATGTTATGAGAAACAATAAAGACAAATGGGTGAAGGACGTTACCCAATGGTGTCCAAGACAAAATAAAAGAAGGAAAGGGAGGCAACGTCTAAGATGGGAAGACGAAATTAAAAACGTGGCTGGGGCTACCTGGATGAAAAAGACACAGGATAGAGGACTGTGGAGGGCTTTAGGGGAGGCCTTTGCGAAATCGCAAGACAATCGTCAAACTAGCTCATAAATATAAAATATATAAGGAATGTCAATAACATGTAATACATACATACATATAAATGTAAATTACACAAACCATATTTTATAAGATTGTTAAATAAAGGCTAATAATAATAATAATAATAATCTTATTACGCGTTAATCATGTTTATGTCTGTACTATGCTAAATAAACTTATTTATTTCTTTCTAAATAAAATCTAATTCTGTTTCAAGCTCCATTTTAGGGCTTGGTTTTTCTTGGGATCTGATAACTTTTTTACAACGGGAGCGTTATGAGCATGTAAGTCTTGGCCGTCAATTTTGCATGAAATGTTAAAGGTGCGATTGAAATATTCTTTTAAATACTTGTGAAAATTTCCAGAAATTTCATGTATTTATTCTATTTTTTTTTGTAAAATTTCCGAAGCTTGCCCATCCGTAAGTCTACTGCATTTGCGTAATTTGGTGGTATATTTCCGTCGCCACACGGGAATGAGAATTACGGAAGATTTCATCCAATTGTAAGAAGATAAGTATTCTCCATAATCAAAGAGAATTATCCGAACAACAAAAGTCGACGGAATTAACCGCTGAGATCTGAAATTCTCATTTCCTTTCACGTCGCATTGAGCATAGTCCGAGAGCCGTCCGCCAATTTAGGCTGTAAGGCTTGGCAAACAGTCGGATTTCGTGCGAACAGCCTACTATCATGTAAATGTGTGCCAATCATGGGCGATTCAGCCACGCCGGCTGTGTAGGCTGGACTTAATTGGTCCGGCCATTCTACGGTAAGACGGTGGAAATACTTGGTACTAGGTAACTAAATACTTGGTAAATACTAGCTGAAATATGAGGACTCCAAAACGATCGCTTTTGATTGTGATACCGTGTTAAAGTATTTTGAGAGAGACTGAAACACAACGTAATTAGTAATTACCTTAAATAAGTTAATTAAAATAATAATATTTCTTCGCTAATCCGAGATATTTATTATACGTTACTATATCGCGTTTATGTTACATATTATATCGCGGATTCGCAAAGCAATATAATTGTCTTAATTAATATGGATTTCCGCAAAGTAACGTATTTTGAGAGAGACTGAAACACAACGTAATTAGTAATTACCTTAAATAAGTTAATTAAAATAATAATATTTCTTCGCTAATCCGAGATATTTATTATACGTTACTATATCGCGTTTATGTTACATATTATATCGCGGATTCGCAAAGCAATATAATTGTCTTAATTAATATGGATTTCCGCAAAGTAACGCTTGATACGACTAATTATTTTGATAAGTTAAATGCCAAATGAAGCACATTTCTTTCTGATGTTACGTATCACTGCACTAATTATGTCGCTAATTAAAGGGCCTCGTTATTATTTTGTGCGTGGCGCTAAGACAAATTTAAATTTAAATATTTAGGTTGCACCATAACAGACGCTAACCAATTAAAGCGCCTAACATAATACACATATTTTAGGTTCCTAAATGTAAAGCAATATATAAAATATTTTTTTATCTATCCAAATATCATAATTCATAAGCCCTCCATGATGCGTTCAAGAACCGCACATTATGACCACCATAAAAATTGACTGTTTTATTAGAACGAATTTCTTATCTGTGAAAATGTTATTATTGCTAAATAATAACATCGATTTCGATAATATTATTTATTCAAATTTCGAACATCTTTGAAAAACAAAGAAATTTGATTTGACCTCTAATCTAATATCAGTCGAGATGACGTTTAGTTTGAAATGAATTGTCAATTTGCATCAAATTTGTCAAAATATCGCACGTAAGTAAGATATCGAACGATATGATAGTTGGGGCCAACTCTAGTTTGTCTCTGAATAAAAAAAAAAACTTTGACAGCTGCCAGAAAACTTCATTACCGCCATTACCGGGTAATATTTGTCGTAATGTGCGACTCCTGAATGCATCATGGAGGCCTATGATATGTGGCTAGATAAAGTAGTGTATGTCACTGTACATAATTAGGCATTAAAACACTCGTGTGATCTTATTATGAAACTTGCCTTCGGCTCGTTTCATAATCCCACACTCGTGTTTAATACCCTTCATTATGTACAGTCACATAATCTACTATTATAAGTATCGATACAAAGGGTTAAATATAAATACAAAATTGTACGCAATCACTAGATTGCAGGTAGAAATCGAACCCACGACCTCTACATATCTGGAGTAGTGCTCTGACCTTTGAGCTACCGCGACGTTACCGCATGTAATTAGCAATTATATTCCGCCAAAGCGCCCTCAGTACTTTCTTCATTCAATTGAAGCATACAATTTTAGTTGCGAAGGTAATGACAATAATAAGTAGATAAGTACCTAATACCATTAAAAATTATTATAGATAAGTACCTATTATATTAATTCTAATCATAGCATACCAGGTAGTTATACGCGAGTATTTACACTCCCTAGTACTTCAAAAACGCGTCTGATCCACAGACAATAGCTCTCAAGTCCTTTAAGAGTCATCCACCGTGCATGCCGAACATTCGTGACCGAATTCGGCATGATTACGCCTTTAATGTTTTTTCAATTACTAACACATATTCTGAAATCACGCCACTTTGTGGAATGTAACGGTATTTCGATAAGTCGTAGGGTCCGAAACAAAATAGGTTACTAAAAAAATATATTGTGTTTTTATTGAGCTAGAAAACTGAATTTTATTAATTGAAAATATAAATTTTGTGAACAGACACAAACCATGTCCGCCATTTTTGCTTTTAGCTTATGTGTGGCGTGACATATCTATAGGCATGTACTCCAAAGTTTGTTGCACATCAACAAGGAAGATATTACACGAGTAATCTTAAATTTAAGCAATGGTAGCAAATAGCCGGTCTTATCGCTACAGGGCGATCTCTTCCAGACGACCTTTTGGGTACGGGAGAGTACAAAATGGAACAGAAAATAGTAGGTGGTAAGATAATAATTTAAATATTATAAGAAGTAACAAATAAATGTCAAATAAAATTCAATAAGTGATGAAAGGCCATATACATAATAATGCACATAACTAGTACACAAAAATAAATACGTATACCTATATTACGGTGTTCCAAAAAAATAAATTATTATTTCTACACAGCGTTTTTTTTATGTCCAAGGTAGTCCAACGTAGTTATGTCCAAGGTATATCAAAATCAATCGAATTATGCCCGAGCTAGGGTTACCGACAATCACATGCACATATGAATGCGATTGTCATTTCCCTAGCCATAAACCACTAGCATTTAAATGGCTTAATGGGCACATTGGGCACTGATGGCTCGCGAGTCGAGCCGCTAATGAGCGTCTGATTCGTCTAATTGCCGTCGTCATTACCGCCGTATGCATCCGTGTCGCACGTTCTTTGTCGGATTGCGACAACCCTGTGTTCTATTAGGCTCTTTAGCGATAATACTGCCTATTGTCTACCTACCATCGTTTAATTTAAGATTTATCACGTAATATTTATTAGGGTGTTGCTTATTTTCTAACCCTATACTCTCACCCCCTCATTCTGTTGTAGGACCCAACAAAACGTCACTGATTTTTTTATTTTTTTATTCAGTTTTAGGGGTCGCTACCGCCCATTAAAAATCCGAGATAAATGTTAATAAAACTCGGTTCACATAGTTTAATTTTTAATTTTTTTTACAGTGATATTGTATGAATAACCTAATGAATCAATCTAGTTATATACCTATCAAGTGAATTATTCTGTGTATCAGAAAAAAATGGTAGTACATATTGAACTAGATTTTTTTTTTCTATATTTTTTTAATACAATTATGTACGTTCTGTAAGTATTATGATACAAAGAAAAAAACATTTTTTTCCTCATATCTTTTTCAGATTTTTTACTTGCCGGTAGCGACCCCTAAAACTGAATAAAAAATCAGTGACGTTTTTTCGGCTCCTAGAACAGAATGAGGGGGTGAGAGTACGGGGTTAGAAAATAAGGAACACCCTAATATTTATATTGTTGGTGTGAAATACTCTATTGTTGTATTAATTGTTTTGTACGGTTATAATTTGAAGGTATATATTATCGTGTAAATGTAGAATTTGTGTACACCTTGCACAATTTGGTATTAAATTCGAAAATTATTTCATAACCTTATGTAATTCTCTTATTCTTTATTGTGTTGTTATTAACCCCTACAACTGATACATTCGCAACAATCCCCACTTCATTAACACAGTTAGGTTTTATACCCACCGTATCCAATTTACTAACACAATTAAGTATATTCATTTATTCCTATCAAAATTGAGATGCGATGATATGATTCTTGAAAAATCCACTTTTTTTTGTCGTAAGAATACGTAGAGATTTCACATTTTGCTTAAGAATTTATGATTTTGCACCTAGGATAGCATTGTTTTTTTGTTAAACTCCGTTAAAAGGTGATTATGTTTCTTTCTTCTATCTAAAACCGAATAAATTGGCAACAGCCTCCACTTTATTAACACAATTAGGTATAAAAAGTGAGCGGTGCACAGATCAACTGCGCGACTGCCATAATTACGGCATAATGCCCGGAATGGGCGCGCCATGTAAATGAGCCCGATCATCGCGGCGTTTATTAATATGCAAGTCTGTCTGTGTCATTTGTGTTTTGTGGCATATTTTAAGGGAAATAATTACATTTATACACGAGCTATTTTCGTCTGACTGTAAAAAACGGTTCTCAAGTCAACGTGTACATATTATTTTAAAGTCGTTACCACAAAAATCTGTCCTTTATAACAGATTTGGATAGTTATCTTTTAGTTTGGAAGCTTAACAATAGCATTTTATCAAAATGGAGATGTGATAATAGGATTCTTGAAAAATCCACGGATTTTTTTTTACTGTCGTAATAATGCGTGGAGATTTCGCATTTTGCTTATGAATTTATGCCTTTGCACCTCGGATAGCATAGCTTTTTGTTAAAATCAGTTTAAAAATGATCGTGTTTCTTGCGTCTATCTAAAACCGAATAAATTCGCAACAGCCTCCACTTTATTAACACAATTAGGTATAAAAAGTGAGCGGTGCACAGATCAACTGCGCGACTGCCATAATTACGGCATAATGCCCGGAATGGGAGCGCCATGTAAATGAGCCCGATCATCGCGGCGTTTATTAATATGCGAGTCTGTCTGTGACGCTCATTTGTGTTTTGTTGCATATTTTAGGGGTGGAAACATTTACATTCGCTATTTTAACGAAAAACCACGTTACGCCGTTTGCGGCCTGGAAAGTTCCACTTTCCGTACCCAATGGTTTCCGTCCGAAACATCACCACTTAATTTACAGCTAAAATAGCAAATCTACCTAGAATCGCCATTGACCGCGGCATGCTGGCCAACCTACCCCTCAATTGGATACAGTCTATTCGTTCTTACTTGTCCGATTTAGTAAACAAGACTCTAACCTCAAAACTGACCTTTAACCCCTCGGATGCGATGTCAAAAATTTGCTAATCAACTTGAAACCAACTGATATTTTAACGTAAAGTTGAAACGTCCTGCGCGGATCCGCGTTTAGGCATACGAAGGATTAATGCCTAAACAAGCTGTTTCCTTGCAAGAGTTGCAAATAAATAGCTTCATCTTTAATTTTGGCAGCAGAATATTATTAGAATAAATACGCCTAGAACGAGAGTCTTCATACAAGTGATCTGCGAAAGATGAAGTCGTTTTTTTTTTATGTGTGACGATACTTAGCCCGTGGCTAACTAAAATTAGATTCACTTTTAACCCGTTACCGCATACATAATTTTTTTTTTTCGAATTTGGACACTAACCCGTGTCTATAAGGTCGAAATTATTATCTGTTATAATATGGCTTCATATGCGGTACGGGATTAAGCGCTTACTAGGTTTCTAGGCGTATTTATTCTTAAGTGATATCTAAAACAGTGACTTCAGTTTACTTCATTTATGGGAAAATAGTGATTTTCGATAATGAAATAAAATAATTTATTCAGTAAGTAGGACACAAGGGCACTTTTACAAGTCGGATTGTGAATCTACCGAAATTTCGCAAGAGGGGACCGCTGTTGAGAAGAAAGCCGAAAGAAACTCAACAGTAAGTAATTTTTTCGTAAATAATACTTAAAAGAATTACATCACATTAGTGTTATAACTAATTATTACATGCGTACACGTAAAGGAGATAAAAAACTTAATTTGAAGAGTTTGAAGTTAGAATCGTCAGTATTGATCAGGATCAATGTTGATCCTATTTTTGTGGTGATAGTTGCATTGTATACTATTTCTTATTTAGTATATAGATACAAAGCCAAAATATGCGATCTACTGCAGTCCAAGTGTCATTCGAACCCAAGACCTCCGTTTAACCGGAACATTGCTCTTCCAACTGAGCTACAGGACCGCTATGCAGACTGTATGAAATAATGCCTTCTCCTGGGTGATCAATCCAAATGAGTCAGTAGGGAGAAAACGAAAACTATAAGAGATAGGGAAATCTGTTCTCAGGAACCATGCCGTCGATTTTAAATGTTATAGAAACTACTTTTTTTTATAAATCTCATACATAACCGGGAATTGAACCTGGTTCAAATTCGGTAACTATTTGCATGTCGTATTGTAACATTCTTTACAGTGATTTTGACCAGGTTATGTATGAGATTTATAAAAAAAAAATGCAGTTTTTTTACATGAGAATCGACACCATGGTTCCTAAGAACAGCTTTCCCTATCTCTTATAAGTAGTTTTTGTATTCTCCCTACTGACCCATTTGGATCACTCGGTACCTATACTAAGTTAGAATATTGTTCACTCAATTAAAAAAGTTAGAACAAATAGACTGTCAATTCAAATATTTAATTTCACCGACACTCAACCTGTAAAGTAAAGCAAAACACCGCACTTAAATGTTCTGGACGTTAGCACCAGCTGACAAAGTCCTTAAACGCGTAACTTCATTCAAACTTGGCTACACAAGAAACAGATGATGTAAATCAAAAGTATTTGCAAGCAATTTGAATTACTAAGGGGATAGGTTCGTAAACAGGAGGCATTTGTGTTAATTGCCAGTTTGGGGTAGTCTCTACCTCCTCCACCAAAAGACGTATCAGCCCTACTTTTTCCTTGGAAAAAAATACATTTTAGAAGGAGCTAGGTTGAGACGCTGTGACACTTGAGTTTAGTTTTGCATATTTATTGTTATTTCGCGTGAAGACGGTTGGACTGACAATGTAGGTACAATTTTTGGATGACCATGTTTTTTTTTTCGATAGTCCTTGCTTTAAGTATCTTGCAGGTCATTCATTTTTGTTTTTTTTTTTTTTATGTCAATTTAACAGTTCTCAATAGTAGTGGCTAAAGGGATTTGACTTTGAAACAAAAAAAAAAACACTTAAAAAAAAACTGCTCAATCTCCTCCGAAGGTGAAAGCTATTTGCTCTATCTTGGACTACTTGTATCCAGCTTGGACCTATAAAGTAAAACATATTTTACGGAAAATACTCTTAAAGACTGGCACTAAGTATCTCGGTATACTTCAGTCTGATAAAGGTGCAGCGAAAGCCCAATGAGGCGACAGAACAAAGACTTGTTGTGCATTGTGACGTCACCAGTTAAGAGGCACGGAACCCGACAGCTCATTAGGGATGCAAATTAGAGTCCCGCAGGCGTTAACTGCGACGACGGCCGGGGACCTGCTTTTGTCAGAAGCGGTTGAGGACAACCTTGACTTAAATAGTGCTGTAACGAACTACATTAAGTAGCTGGCTAGGGTTTAATTCGAGATATCGTACCTACTGACATCTATTCGAGACCTCGCCAGCCCCTTTACACTCGGTTTTTCAGGGTTCCGTACCTCAATCGGATAAAACGGAAACCGTTGAAACTTACACTATATACTTAATTAAATGTATGGTCCCTTGAAGCTGTGAAAAAATCTAACTTCTACGTTAACGTGAAAAAAAGATACGGCCGTTAATGTCGCAAAAACGTACATTTCGACACTCTCAAGGGAATCAAAATGATAGGGTACTTCCCGATAACCTAGAACTATGAAATTTGGCAAGTTACTTACTACAAATACTTATAAAAATATGAAAACTATACATTTGTAATAAAATCACAAAAAATATAGTCCTTTTCAAACATCATGTTTTGAGAACTCGGTTGCGTTAAATTTTGCACCTCGTTTGTTTGCGGCGCCATACATCAACCAGGCCAATTAAGATGGGATAAGTGAAAGTTTGTACGGAACCCTCCTCGGTGCGCGAGTCAGACTCGCTTTTGGCCGATTTTTATTTATAATTATATTTTATTTTTTATTTTAGACGTGATACGTGTTTACCAAAAAATGTGGTTCAACAGTGATAATCCTGTGACAGACATACAGAAGCGGCGATGTTCGAGCCGAACCTTGATTAGCCTCGGCCGATTCCCGGCGCGTGGCGATAATCAAGAAAGTTGGCGACGCGACGTGATCTCCAGCGTGCGCGTGACGCCTTAGTAATGGACGAAGATCCTTAGGCCCTAGAAGCGACAACATTTACTTATTGACGACGCGGTTGGCGAAGTTTCTAGTTTCTAGTGCAGCTGTGAGCCGGCACCCTGGGTTTGGATTCCATCAGCAAGGGCAAATATTTGTGTGATGAACTTAAACATTTGTCCCTGGGTAATGGATGTTATCTATATATTATGTATTTATATAGTATGTATATCGCTGTTTAGTACTCGTATAAGCATTACTTTACTTAGTTTGGGACAAAGTCGATTTGTGTAAGATTTTCCCTTAATATATTTGTAATAAGCTCCGGGGCTTTGTTACATCTTCAATCAATCCATAGTTCGGCTGGATCATGGCATTTAATGGTAAATAAAGCACATCGCTGTAGACATATAATTTTATTACCTCAGATATAATTATCTGTCATTAGAAACGTCAAATTAAGCTCATTTAATAGAACGGTAATCGTAGAAGATACTCGGGCATGATTAACGTCTACACGGAAGTCACACCCTTCTTTGCTTCTCCGTAGTCGGCGATATTGGGGCATGATTATGATTAGCCTCGGCTGATTCCCGGCGCGTGGCGATAATCAAGAAAGTTGGCGACGCGACGTGATCTCCAACGTGCGCGTGACGCCTTAGTAATGGACGAAGATTCCAATGTGCCCTAGAAGTGACACCAGAGTTGTGAATTTGGGGAGTAAGGGAAGAACAGTAATAAAATCTTATAAATACTGACACAAAGGTAAATTTTAAAGAAAAATTTAATGTGATCCACTGCAATGTAAGCAGGACTCGAACCTGCGACGCTACGTTTCCGGCGTAGTGCTCTACCAACTGAGCTATCACATCGTTACGTCAATCACACCAATTCTTTGATTCCATAATTCTACGCTGCTATGCCCTCTGCGTCATATGTGTTTAAAATGCTTATGCGCATTGTTAGTCATACCCTAGGATGTGCGTTTACACACACGATCCCCAGTTCCCATTGCTTTACAGCAACCTGCGAGGACCGCGAGAGAGATGGCGCTTTTCTCAACATTTGTTAATAGAATCTTTTATCCATTCAGTTTCTGTACACATTAAAACAGAATCTATAAATGATTCTATAAAAAAAAATTGAGTAAAATCTTATCTGGCCCAACGTCAACCTCACCTGCTCGCGTTGGTGGTTGTTACGGATAGCCGACGGCAACGGTCACAAGCCGTCGTGGTGCTCCCTGCTAAATAATTGACGAGGCTCTGGCGACCGAGAAATGGCGGTATAACCATACACATGGGCGACCGGTCAGAGGAGGCTGCAGCGGCCTTGAGGCTAAATAACCTCTGGGCCCCCATACATGACCAGGTTTACCTTCAGTTCCATCTGATCGGACTTAAATCCGTACCGTGTATGAATGAAACGGCCTTAAGGTCACCACGCTTTACGGCGGCCGGATGGACTGAAGCGATTCAATCACATCGGCCTGATCAGTTTTGCCTTCCCATGTATGGGCTTTAAAATGTCCAGTGCAGAAAGCAACGGGAGACTACTGCACTATCTTTCCCAACAAAACCACATGGACATGAGTTATTTTACATAGAAACTACCGTGACTCTCAGACATATTAAAATACATAAACGGGCTTACTCACGTCGTAGAAGTCAAATAACGCTTGACATGTTTTGAATCGGTACGCGATTCATCATCAGGAGAGACGATCAGTCGCGGCGGCGGCCTACCAAACACGGTGTTATGTATGTTAATATGGACATGAGTTACCAAAAGATAAGTGTTGTCCTGGGATTCAATAACCGCACTGAGTGGAAACAAATAGGTGGGTGTGGTGTAAACGATCCTTACCAGTGAGGGAACGACAAAGGAGAAGAATTTTATATAATATACATGTATTCACTTGTATCTTAAACGCTCTTCGAACGATTAATTGTCTACTCTGCACCCACTTGAAGCATCTCTGATTGGCTCTGTGGTTGACTGGTAGAGGCAGGGCAAAATTTGACGGTTTCACGTTACGCTTTTTCTTTATAGTTGGAAGCGTTGCCTTTCTCTATATCCGTGGTATAACTCGTTTAACCGAATATTGGGAGATGCGTCACTGCTGTGGTTGAGCAGAGTAAGCAAGAGATACTTACGACGGCTTACAAGCTCGCCATTGTAATGAAGATAGTGATTCTGATTATTAAACAAATAATGAATAAATATCGGACTCTCTCTCTCTTCAATTGATTCGTCACTGCTGACGATCGTGACTCCTGATTCTGTCAAGTCATCTCCATGGAGTGCAGCACTGACAGATATGTCCGGCTTTTCAGATATCTGGTCAGAACACCTTTTGGGGCTTCTGCCTCTAGATCTTTTACCTTCACTTTTGCCTCGGGATATCGGAAATATAGGACAGCCGCACACAAATCGTTTTAGTCCCTTAGTACGTTCTGGTAGGCTTGTGTTATGGGCAGTAGGCGACGATATACATACTTACTTATTATACAGACCCAGGAAGAAATATTTCTCTTCTTCGCACATATTTGCTTTTGCAGGGATTCGAACCCAGGACCGTCGGCTCAGTAGGCAGCTGCACTACCACTGCGTCAACCACGTCGTTATTTGTATTCCGCTAACGGAGATGCCATGACTTTGCGCGACAGCAGCAGCGGTGTAGGTACAGTCAACCAATTTGATTTATAGGCCACTATAGAACCTTGTCACAATGACAATGATATGAGAACTCAAGCGGCTTTCATATTCCTGTTCACTGTGACGAGGTACGAAATGGCCTAGGAATCAAATTGGTTGACTGTACGTGTGTCTCGCTCACTCGTTATGCTGCGCTCGGATCTCTCGCTTAACCGCTTGCTGCTCCGCTCGTGGCACCTCCGTAAGGTTGACTGGCGGCTTCATACGCGAAGCAAGGGTATTATGCTACATTTTCACGCTTGCCAAGCCTCGGCAAGCGTGCAGGACGCAGTCATATGTTAAAGTGAGACGGAACTACATCGTGCTCACTCTAACATATAACTGCGTCCTGTGGGCTTGCCGAGGCTTGGCAAGCGTGTCAACGTAGCATTAGAGTTATCGCTTGCAATGTCAGTACTAGGCGTAAGTTAATTGAATACTTATTTTGCTATCTGCATCTGCAGCAATTGTTCTTTTTATAGTAGATTGTTCAACAAGGGACTAAAACAAGCCATAAGGACACGAGATATTTTAGCCTCCAGAGCTAAGTGTCATTATGGTTGTTTAGTATCACGTTTAACACTCTACTTTTCACTTTGAATGCGAGAAAAATAAACGACGTTTAATATAAAATTACAATATAGATTACAACAAAGTTTCTTACAATTACGTAGTACACAGTCGTTAATTTAACCTCAGAAAAATTAAAAGGGCAATTTTTACAATTATTTACATTTAAATGTATGGTTTTCCCTTGTAAATTAAGCTGGGTGGTTTGTAAAGTATAAGTATGTTCAATGTTTTCACTCGAAGTCAAAGTAAAATTTGGAGAGAATGGAGACTATAGTAGAGAGGTAGAACTTTTCTCAAAAAGGTTGCCGATGGTTATTTCATTAGGCTCGTTCTCATCGCATGATGTTGATGGGCGTAATTCAAATGTTGGTTGTGATTTCTGCTTTGAGGATATTTTAGTTCCTTCAATACAGCCTTCGATAGATATTGTATTTATTTTAGATTGACTCCTCTATATAGCCTTCAGCTTTAATTCTTCTTCACTGGAAGATGATGAATTGATGATTACCTATTTTGTCTAGTCTCTAGTTCATGTAGGGGAAAGTGCACAACGAAGGTGCTGCCAACTAGTGGCACTAATCCAAATCATTAAAGTTGACATTAACATCGATAGTGCTGCCCAGTTCGTGCGCGGACCCTATACGTGTTTATTCACATAAAACATAATCATGGCCGATCCGTTGAAGGAAACTACTGCCACAGAATACTTAATAGTACTACATACTGCAAGATATAGTTTTCAATGTGATATTCTTTTAAAAAACTAATAAATCCAGAAACCGGGATGGCAGGATGCCGGCAGCGGCTGTTTATGACCGGTATGTTGTTTGTTCTTTTTGAGTTCCATGCGTTTTGTTTTTCATACATTTTGTTCTGTGAATGCGAGTACCCTGCTGCGCCTAGTACACAGAATGGCGGCAGTAGTTGTATTATGTTATTCACGGCAGTCGGGTTTAATCTATAAAGTTTAACTCAACTCTAATATAACATCGATTTGGGTGAAAATTGAGAGGCTCGGATCGCTTAATAGCGAGCGGGACAGGTATACAACTCGAATCACATTCTGTCAGCGAATACACTATACAATTGTACAATTGTAATATACGTAAGATTTATTTTGTACAATAAAATATAAATAAATCTGCCCTCTAATTTTACGATATGCCTCGGTATCTGTGTATCTAAAAAATAATTAACTAATGCCATAGTGTCTCGTACACTAAATAGCGTATACCTATACAAAATGTGTCGGGTTGCAATATTACCAGTTACGCAAAGAAAAACCCAACGTATACGCACAATTTGATTGACCAACTCTACTGCCACACGTGTCAGAGTATTCAAAAGTAAATTTGGTCTAGCTAGCCATGTTGAGCCCATAATAGACGATGTCTATAGTTTTAACTAAGGGTCGCCGTCATTGAAACCCATGAGGAGAACTATATTTATACTATACTTTTGTAAGTTTTATTTGCTTTTTCAAAATCACTCGTGTCTCGGGTATCTACGGGACAGGCTGTGTCTAGTGTAGGAGCCAGTGTAACAGCTAAGATAAGCGATTAATCAGTACATTAAATTGAATGTATAAGCCATCTTTTTATATACAACAGTATACAATCATTACTGAATTATGAATTATTTTAACTATTTTTTATTTTATGAGGATCATAGTATATGCATGTAAATTGTCTTAGCATAATTTATACTGACCATTTATTATTATGAAATAAATAAATAAATCAATCAATCCATCATTGATTATTGAATGCGTGTTGGTATGTTGATGTGACGGTATGAATGTATTTATATGCAATAAATAAAAGAAAGTCGTGTTAGTTACACCATTTATAACTCAAGAACGGCTGAACTGATTTGGCTGAAAATTGGTGGGGAGGTAGCTTAGAACCAGGAGAAGGACATAGGATACTTTTTATCACGTTCCCGTGGGACGTGACATAAAACGTCATAAACGTGACAAAACGCAACTGATATGGAATAACAAAACGCAACTGAAAGCAATTTATCAGTAAAAAAACAGTCTACCCGTTCATTTGTTAAAAATGGTATAACAAAACGCAACTGACAGCTAAACTTAGCAGCTAAACGTAATGTAGTCTATGGTTAATTATACTAGAATTTTGTAGTTGACCGGTTGATGTGTTTGTTTTATTGTGTTAAAAATGGTATAACAAAACAAAACGCTAATTACAGCTAAACGTAATGTAATCTATGGTTAATTGAAGTTGACCGGTTGATGTGTTTGTTTCGAGTTCCTATTAGCTTATTGTGCCGAGATCTATATTAATAAAATAAAGTTGAGTTAGTTCCGGCACTTATAACTCGAGAACGGCTGAACCGATTTTGACGATTTCCGGTTTGTTGTGAACGTCTCAGCCAAAAGTTTAATAATGTGCCAAAAAAAAGGAAAAGATTCACAAAAAAGACCCCGCAATTTCGATTTTTAAATTACAACCCACGCCATATTGCGGATTTTCAGTGGTACTAAATTATTTTACTGTCAATGATAATTTTTTGGTAACTGACGTTGAAAGTTATATTCCGCGTATTTCAAGTATTTTTTGCATAATAAACCGAAAACAATCCACAGTGATGAAAGTCAAGTTTTTTCAATAGGATTCAGTATTTATTTCTCAAGAAGAACGAACTACTTTGTAGTTTCCTAAATACTACAAATCTTAAGATATTTACATTTTTAACTTACGAATAATGTGTGGACTGAGTGAGCACTTACAAACATGTATTATCCAAAAATCTGCCACGTTAGCGCTTTGTTTTGTATTTTACAAATTCCCACATGAGTTTTACTAAACTATATACATATATAGAAGTTTCAATCGCAGTATTTTCATCAGAAATCGGGTTTTCGAAAGTGTGCGGATTGAGTGAGCATACGAAATTATTTGTAAAACTTTAAATACGTAACCAGGTGATCTACAAATTATTACCTACCTTAAGCATAAGTTTTACTAAAAATTAGGATATAAATATTATATGTTAAATAAACACATTCACAGATTTCGTTGGTTGTTTGTGAGAACTGAGTGAGCATACGTTAATGAAGGTATTCTTTTTATTTATCGTTTAACAAATTCATCAATTAGTTTTACAATTCTTTTAGAACTTTTACTAAATGATCAGCACATTTTTTTTTTCATTTTTGAAGGGTGCTCACTCAATCCACACGCACACAAAATCCTTGATTGACGTTTAATAATACAAATATGACGTATGCACATTATTGCCATAGGAAAGCTGTTTGTAGCGCCACTATCCCTGGGCCGGACCGACGCTTGCTAGGCTATAAAATAACCGCCATCTAAGACAATTTAGTGCTGAGAGATTTAAGGGTTGTCGTTTTAGACCAAACAGCGAAAATATATATATTTTTTTTTAATTTGACTTCAGATGACAGATGCATACCGAATTTTATTAACGAGATTTCAAATGAAAATCTAACCGTGTTACTTAATTACTTACGTATTTGCTGGGATTAATTAACAAAAATGGATAGATTCGCAAGTGTGTGGGTTGATGAGGACTATACTCCTCCAAAATACACCAAGTAATGTTTTTGTACCCGATTGGAAGAACGATTCGACGAAAACCCCCGATAGTCATTTATTTCATGTGCTACATAAGAATAAAGGAGATTGGTGTCTAGCAGTGGGGAAATTGGTTGTGCCAAAGAGACCATTATTTATCTGCGAAGACCATCTTGATGTAAGTTCAATAGTTACTGTTTCCAGAATCAGTAATGGATCAGTAATATGAATCAAACCACACCGACAATTTTGAATTTTGACAATGTCATGTGAACCTCAACGACATTCCGTTTATTTTATTACTAAATTGAGTCATAGTTTTGGCGTAGGGCGGACACTGCCTACTAAAAACTGAACTTGAATGTCAGTGTCAATGTGTGCGTGTAAGACGCACAGGGCTGCCTCAAGACGCATTGCAACAACCAGTTGGTACTTTAATTGCACATAAATATGACATAAGCTAGAAAATTATCACAACCACACGACAACGGTAGTGGTGTTGATGGTGACAGTGGCGACGACGATTGTGGTGACGGTGGCGATGGTGGCGGTGGTCATGCTGGCGGTGATGGTGAACATGGTGGTGGTGGCGGTGATAGTGGTGATGATGACGGCGGTGATAGTGGTGGTGGTGACGGTGAATGTGGTGGTAGTGATGGTGAATGTGGTGGAAGTGATGATGGTGACGGCGGTGGGGATGGTGTCGGTGGTAATAGTGGCGAGAATGATGATGCCGATGATGATTGTGGTGATGATGGTGATTTTGGGGTCATCTATATCATTAGCCATCACCATCGGCACCGTCACTACAATCATCATCGTCATCATCACCACCACCATGACCACCATCATCAAAATCAACACCGCCATCATCATACCTAATCACCATCATCATCACCACCACCAGTCACTACCATATTCATCATCATCACCACCACCAGTCGCCACCTTCATCATCACCACCACCAGTCGCCACCTTCATCATCACCACCACCAGTCACTACCACATTCATCATCATCACCACCACCAGTCACTACCATATTCATCATCATCACCACCACCAGTCGCCACCTTCATCATCACCACCACCAGTCACTACCACATTCATCATCATCACCACCACCAGTCGCCACCTTCATCATCACCACCACCACTCTCCACCAGCATCATTATTACCATCACCAACACCATCACTATTTCACGAGTCAAATAACCCATAACACAGTTAGATACACAACCCTTTAAAAAAATTCTACGCAGCAAACTCGATTTCTGCTCAGTGCCCTTGCGGGGTGAGGTGACTCGAATCAGTGCAGGGGTGTGCGGGTCCATTCTTTATGTAGTAGTACTACACGAAAACCACAGTATACTTTATAGTACTACAGTATAGTACTATAAAGTATACTGTGGTTTTCGTGTTGCCACATTTTAAAATGAGTAAGTTTTTATAAATTAGTAATAAAATATATAGTTATCTCAGAAAAAATATAAAAACAGAGATTACATCTTTCGATGCAGAATTCAGAAAAGTAATAAAATTGTAGTCATAAAAAATTTTGTACATTATCAGTGGTGGTAGTCTGAATGTAGCTATCTCTACCCACATTTATCGACTTTCAGGCGGTACGAAGTTCGCCGGGTCAGCTAGTATGCAATAAACTTACTTATATATACGAGTACTTACCATATCCAATAACCATCGGTGTACTGCGTAATACGTTCAATTACAATAGTTGCCAAAAAAGTTATGTTACTTGTTGAGATGGCGCTTTTATAGATGTCGTACTGTTCCCAAACATTCCTGTGGCGTGCGGTAACGACTCGGCTTGGTTTTTATGCATTCTGCACATGCCATTATTCGAATGTTCAATTACAATAGTTACCAAAAAACTAATTATACTCATAGATGGCGTTTTTTATAGATGTCGTACTGTTTTCAAGCATTCCTGTGGCCTGCGATTACGCCTCGCCATGGTTTTCATGAATTTTGCACATGTCGTTATACTAATGTTCAATTACAATAGTTGTCAAAATAACTAATTATAGGTACTTCTTGACAATAGATGGCGCGTTTTATAGATGTCGTACTGTTTTCAAACATTTCTGTGACGTGCGGTTACGCCTCGCCATGGTGTTCATGCATTTTGCACATGTCATTATACTAATGTTCAATTACAATAGTTGTCAAAATAACTATTTATACTTCTTGACAATAGATGGCGCGTTTGGCTCGGTTTGTAGACACCTGCCTACTGAGTCGGCGGTCCCGGGTTCGAATCCCGGCCGGGGCAAATATTTGTGCAAAAATATTTTGTTCTTGGGTCATGGATGTTATCTATATATGTATTTATATATTATTTATATCGTCGTCTAGTACCCATAGTACAAGCTTTGCTTAGTTTGGGACTAGGTCGATTTGTGTATGATTGTCCCTTAATATTTATTTATTTATTTATTTATTTATAGATGTCGTACTGTTCTCAAACATTCCTGTAGCGTGCGGTTACGCCTCGCCTTGGTTTTCATGCATTTTGCACATGTCATTATACTAATGTAGCTGAAATTTGTAAGAGATTTCTGCCCGGGAGCTGTTTATTGTTCTAACCAGCGCTTAAGCACTCTTTCGACTTTGTTTATAGAGCAAATGTTTTAGCTGGTTTAAGTTGTGTTTATTTGGTTGTTGGTGGTACTGTAAATTGTTATCCTTGCGGGAATTGGGTTAATCCGTTTCAATTAATGTGTAGTAAGGTTTTATAGGAATGTTTTTAGTGGGTTGTGTGGGAGCAAAAACCGGGTTATATTTATGACGCGTATAACTCTATTTATAGCAAATATAATAAGGTTCCTCTCTCTGCAGCCCTGACCGGTAGCTTGGGTCCTGTACTGATGCAGGTGGCACCCTAGGTTAGGCTTTTTATCATGTGTTAGATAGATAGAATATAAACATTGACAAAAAGATTAGATTACTAACAATTTGATAACCTTTGTGAGATATCTGTCATTATTTATGAAATTGCTTCCCTCGAAACTAAAACCACTTATTGCAGGGCTGAATATCTTGCCGCGACTTTGCTTGTGGTGGGACTCAACATCCCCTGCCTTGCTCGCTCGGTATTGAGAAGGAAAGTGACAGGCAGTTTTGTCGCGTGACAGAGTCGCGTGTCACAGTTATGCTAGAGTTGCTGGATTTTAATTTCAATGTCTGATGACTCTATTGATTTGTCAGAACATGTATTTTCATCGCTACCACCATGTTATATTTTCTAGATATTGAGGTTTTTTTTGCAATAATTAAGATATAAATTGAAGTCTTAGAATGAAAATGGTGATCGCAAAAAAAAAAACATTCATTCGATCTACCGGTTCGATCTTAAATAAATCTTATGTTACACTAACCGTAGGATATGAATTTCAGTCTGTTACTAACATATTTTGTAAGCACTATGATCCCAGTTGGTCGAAATAAATGTTTTTTTTTTTAAGTAAAAGACGTCCAACAAATAAATAATAATAAATAATAAATAAATAAATTTATTCAAAAAACATATTACAGCTGTGATGACTACGGACTAAACAGACTTATAACTAGACGATAATACTACGCGCCTGAACTAGGATAATCCTGTATTTCAGGCTGAGAAAAGGACAAACAATGACAACTTATTCATATGCAAAAATTTAAACACTATTGAATGCTTATGTTAATAAATTAAAAAAGATATATACTATGGGTTCCTACGAAACAAAGGATTGATGTTATTTTTGTAGTATGATAAAATTCTAAAATTGTATTGAAAATCTGTTTAAAACATGAATAAGTAAAAATTATAGCAACAATAATAAATCGTTATTGGTAACTCCAAGTATATGCATTTTTTAATTGTATATGCATTGGTAACTCCAAGTATTGCACTGGGTTTCAAAGTAGGTTTCCTTTTGTCTTGTTTGCTCTAACATTATGATACTATAATTATAGTCTATTCACTTCATAGTTCTCAATCACCTCTAATAGTGAAAGCTAAAATAAGTAGAAATTCTAATTAGACGTGAGGCAGATACCTAATAAAAAAAAAATCTACCATTCAGTATTCAATAACCAAATCTCCGTTACAGCGCTCCTTGGAACGTGAAAAATTTAATTTGAATACATAAATGGAAATGGCAATCCGTTGCATAAATTTGACTGTTCATTCGAAATTTAATTTTTGGCAGCCAATCATGATTTTAAACTAAAGTGCAACGTCCCTATCATTGGAGGGAATTTGCATGAATAATTCCAGGGTGGACATGCCGACTGTTTCAAGGAACAGCGCAATACTGACGGTTCATTTAATATTTTATTATAAAAATAATAATTGAATTAGTTTAAGACTACGACGAGCGTTAGAGCGAACTGACTGCGACTGAACCATAGAGCGCGGGGAATGCGTATTTAGATCGGCGCGCGGCCGCCATATTAATACCAAACAATAATTGAAATTGAAATTGAAAATTAAAAATCAGAATAGATTTCCATTGTAAAAGTATAAAAAAACACTTGACCCCTGCTTACCATTTTACAATTTTCGTCCAACTTTACTTACTTTTCTAGGGTAAAATATAATAATCTTATATAATTTTTCCACGGAGAAGTTGTTAACACATTCTTCGAAGTGCTAAATTATATACCTAGTTTAGAAATGGATTAAACAACTAGTGTTGACGTTGTCTACTTAGCGGCAGCTGCCTATTTTTCACATTTCGCTCGGTGCAGTCTTAAAGCAATCGAAAAAAAAAATGTATGTTTGTTGTAGTTGCTTAATTCTTTTCGTCTCCATAAAATGTGGAACGCATTGTAAATCGGGTAACTTTGACCCTATCCTATAATATGGCCCTTACACATTGCAAGTTTTAATTGTTTTACTGCTAAAACACGAAGATAATTATTTAATTTTGAAAAATATTTTTTTTGCTGTTGTACATTATCTATTGACTATAACTATCCATGTATAATCATAATCAACTAGTGTGTAAAGTAAACGTTAGGTACAGCGTTCAGGGACGTGAACCCAACAGACACATACAAGTTTCAATGTATAAGTTTATGGGCAGTTGATAATTGATATTATCTTGTTACTTACAAACAAATCCATTCAACATTTTTTTACAAAATTGTGTGTGGATAAAGGATCCACTTGGTTTTACCCGGGCTGTGTAAAAAAAGCATTTCTAAAATTGTATTAGAAGTTGGGCTATTTCGTCCTTCGAGAAAAAAAATGCAACCCTTTTTTTGTCTATGCGTAGTCGGATAAAAAATATAGTATAACTAAGCGTGAATGTATGTAATATTATAGCTTCCTTTTTTGTTTCTTTTTTTATTAAAATTATATGTAACGCATTCAAGCATTTAAACGATACTCTTTTATAATAGTATGGATTTTGTCACTTTCTTGTATGTTATTTTTTTTTGCAAAACTTGTAAAAAGCAAGATCTGTCCTTCCTTATCTGTGGCGAATCCCGCAGTCCGGCCATTCTGGTAAATTATCTACCAATATGGGGGCGATAAAGGACGATCGGAATTCAGATCCGCCTGATTTTTCTCAGGTTTTGTAAAAAAAGCATTTCTACAATTGTATTAGTAGCTTGGCTATTTCGTCCGCGAGAAAAAACGCAACCCTTTTTTGTTAATGCGTAGTCGGATAAAAGTATATCATAACCATGCGTGAATACAGCTTTCAGTTTATAAAAATCGTTGAAATCGTTTCAGCCAAAAAAATATTTTTGTTTTGTAAAATATCTAACGTATACAAAAACAAACGATAATCTTTTATAACAATGTATAGATTAACTTTCTTCTATGTTTTTTCTCCAAAACTAATACAATTGCGAGATCTGTCCTTCATTATCTGTGCCAAATCCCGCAGTCCGGCCATTCTCGCAAATTGTCTACCAATGTGGGGGCGATAAAGGACGATCGGGATTCGGATGCGCGGGATTTTTCCCGGGCTTTGGTCCATTTAGCTAATTGCGCTCACTGCTCATTTTCACTTCATTTTATTGGCAAAGATCTCGACTGCTGTTTGATGATTTTAAAGATTGGAATGGTAATGGGATTTGGAGGGTTCATTATGCGGGTAGTTGACGGAGTGGATTAGTCTGGGTATTAATGGGTGCCACACAGTAGGTCTGCATAGATATGCATGCCACTATAAATATGCCATTTGGCATTAAGTCCGCCATTTGTACCTACTGACTTTTGTTTTGTGCAATAAAGTTTAAATAAATAAATATCTTGCCGCGGGTTCGTTAGTCGCGTGACTCAGCGTCACCTATCTTGCTCGCACGGTATTGAAAGGAAAGTGACAGCTAGTATTTGTCGCGCGATTTGTGCTGGTCACTCACTAAGGTAGTCGTTGCTGTGAAAAAATCAGCGTGGCCGAGCGGTGCAGTGTATTCATTCACTGCCGGGAGGCGTGGCCTAGGAACAAACATGTATGACAGTGAACGCATATGCGTTGCTGACAGTGAATGAGTTAAACCGGGCGTGTTTTTATACAAGCGGAGATATTCAAACAGGGTTTATTCTCCCGCACGCACTCTGCGTTGTATCGCGTACCTAGTGTGAAAACCCCCTTAGCCTATGATCGACATAAACATAATGTATTTACTAACTTTTTTTTAATGAATTTGAATCACTACTTATTTACTTATCCATACTAGTCCATACTAATCCATACTTCCATACTTAATATTATAAATGCGAAAGTGTGTCTGTCTGTCTGTCTGTCTGTTACCTCTTCACGCTTAAACCGCTGAACCGACTTTGATGAAATTTGGTATAGAGGTAGTTTGAGACCCGGGAAAGGACATAGGATACTTTTCATTCCAAATAAATTTAGTGTTTCCGTGGGATGAGCGGGGCACAGCTAGTTATTTATATTAGAAAGTTCTGACGAGCAATGTAAATACATATATTGAAAAAAAAAAACAATCACCTACGATGGCATAGAAAATTAGCATAGAGCGGACACTAAGAACAAATCTACTGCAAAGATAATCGAATTGAGAATCTTCATTTGGCAACGACACGCGCCAACTTTTGAGCGCTGTCGAATTTCAACACGCCGCAAATGATCTTTAACAAAAATGAAATACAATAAATATGACCCCCCAGATTGAATTTATGAGATGTCGGGAAGTCTGATTGCAACACAATAATGATACTTTTCCCTGAGTTCTAGATAGTAACATAGCTATTTCATTGCGTAACGTCGAAAATGAGTTGAAAAAAAAAACAGTTTCCTGCGCGTATTTATCAATTTTGAGTAGTTTTTGAAACAAACATTATTAATGAAAGATTCAAACCTTAGATTTCAAATATATAGGTACCAATAAATCGCAATGGACCTGTTTTACGTAGTAAAATTTATAATATGTTACGAAACGTGTTTGATCATAATGATCATAGAGAAAAATGACTAAAACAATCAGCATTTTCGAACGGATAAGGTAAATTGGTGATAATCGCGCAATCCGAAGAGAATAGACGAATTTCCCGCATACATGGTTTTGAAATACGGCAGCCTTCAGAACGCAACGTGTAAATTGATAAAAGTAGAAATTAGTACTTGAAATCTGCATGTTTTTGACGTATAAATATTTTCTTAATACCCGTAGTCAGCGCCAAACTCCCAACTAATCACATTGTTTTTAAGGGTTCCGTATCCAAAGGGTAAAAACGGGACCCTATTACTGAGACTTCGCTGTCCGTCCGTCTGACCGTCCGTCCGTCCGTCACCAGGCTGTATCTCAAGAACGGTGATAGCTATAACAACAAATGCTAAAAATAAAATAAAATAAATATTCAACGGGGGCTCCCATACAACAAACTTACAGTTAATGGTACGGAACCCTTCGTGCGCGAGTCCCACTCGCACTTGGCCAGTAATTTTCGTTTCGTTCACTAGTGACAGACACACGACATCACGACGTGACGACACAGAATGTTTCATCGAATTTTCACTTCACCGATGTTTTCCCTCTAATATTATGCTATTGATTTGGGTTAGGTTAGGTCTCTTTAAAACAAGGAGCTCGATTTTTTTGTCTTTTTTATATTAAATTTAATTTACTCCGTTTTAGCGTACATTTTAGTTAGTAAAGTTCTTGGTTTATGTAGATTTTGTTATAATTATTACGCTTATCTTTAAATTACTCTCAGGGCAAACTTAAGCCCTTTCAATAAATTGTTTCGGACAAACGTATATATCGGACAACCTAACACAAATCGATCTAGCCCACAGCAAGCTCTAGTAGGCTTGTGTTATGGACATTAGACGACGATAAACATACCTATATAGATATATACATACTTAAATACAAATATCATCTATCCATTCATACAAATATTTGCTCTCGCCGGGATTCGAACCTAGGACCGACGGCTCAGTAGGCAGTTGCTTAACCACTGCGCCAAACGCGTCGTCAGGTATAGGTACCTAATTGGAAACGTTGAATCCGGCCCTCGATTCGTTTGATTCCAAATTGATTCGAATATCATGATCCACCTTAATCCTAAACGAGGGGATAAATTAAGAAGCTCGCTAATGAATCGCAGCTGGCGCCGGCTCATTGAATAATTGACCTTTTCCATCTCTAGTGCGCCATACTGAGATTTAAATGCTGTTGAGATCTTGAGATCGCCTGAGATTGCTATATTTATTGTTAGAGCTAGATTATACCTTACTTTACATCTGTCTGAGATATCAAATACAATACAATTATTTATTGTGTGATGTGAGTGGTTATAAATGGTGGTAGGGTTAGTATTTGGTTACATCACAATCAACCAGAATTTATTATAATCGAAATTTTCGATCGTAATTTGAGATCGGAATTTCTCTTCCACTCGTATCTTAAACTACCAATTTTAACGTAGCAAAAAAAGAATATAGCCTGACTGATACGTCTTCAGAATATTGTACTTACACACGTAAAAATTGTCAGGTACGACTTGACATGTTTCGAACTCATATGGAGCTCTTCCGTGCTGCTACGTGACCCATTTTTATAATGATTACAGATTTTGACGACGCGGTTGGCGCAGTGGTTAAGCAACTGCCTACTGAGCCGACGGTCCTGGGTTCGAATCCCGACAAGGACAAATATTTGTGTCATGAACTCGGATATTTGTGTGTGGGCCATGGGTGTTATTTGTATTTAACTATGTATTTATCTATATAAGTATGTTTATCGTCATCTTGTGTCCATAGCACAAGCCTACTACAGCTTACTGAGGGACTAGATTGATTTGTGTGAGGTTGTCCGATATTCATTTATTTAAAGATGTCTCACGATAGTTTTAATAATATTATTGTACTTACACATCTAGTTTTTGTATCAAACTACCTATAGCATTCCTAGTACGTGTTTAAGGATTAAAAATATTTATCCCGTAAAACCAAACGACCAGTTTCCACTAGACAACAACAGGAATGTGTTCCCGGAAGATAATTAGTTTTAATTAGCCCGCGGACTCAGGTGGCAAAAAGTAAGGACTCTGGCAATTAGCGGCGGCGGCCATTTTTGCAGTTACGGCGCGTTCGGGGCCGTACAAAAACGGCTAGTATTTTTTTTTTAAACCACGATGCGTTGAAAAGAAAACCAGCCAAAAGCGAGTCGGGCTCGCGCACCAAAGGTTCCGTACCACGAAATAGTTTTTAACTTTTTTTGTTGTTATAGTGGAAACAGAGATAGATCTGTGAAAATTTAAACTTATGGGAGCCCCCTTAAATATTTATTTTATTCTGTTTTTCAGTATTAATTGTTGTTATAGCGGCAGCAGAAATACATATTCTGTGAAAATTTCAACTGTTTAACTATCACGGTTCATGAGCTAAAGCCTGGTGACAGACAGACGGACAGCGGAGTCTTAGTAATAGGGTCCCGTTTTTTACCCTTTGGGTACGGAACCCTAAAAACAAATAAACAAGAATTGACAACATTTCACATTTTTAAGACTATAATTTTATTACTTTTCTGAATTCTGCTTAAAAAGATGAAGTTATCTCTGTTTTTATTTATTTTCTGAGATGATTATTTATTTTATTATCAATTTATAAAAACATACTCATTTTAAAATGTGGCAACACCAAAACCAGAACTTAATGGAACGGTTACTTTAGTCGGTTTTCTTATTAAAAAAAAACTTAATAAAACTCGGTATGCATCTGTCATCTGTCAACGTCAAATAAAAAAAATATATATTTTTCGCTCTTTGGTTTAGAAAACAACCCTATTCAGCCCGTATTGTCTTAGATTGCAGTTATTTGATGTATTTGTTTATATTTATTTAAATACAGAAGAATAAAATAAAACTTTTTTTTTTAGGTACACGACATTAAAGCCCTGTCGATCTCTATATTAATTTCCACCTGTAATAAATATGAAATGTTGTCAATTCTAATATGCAATAAGAGGAATGACATTTTTTAAACTCCATTAAGTTCTCTCTACTCTTGACTTGACTCCTACGAGTCAGAAATAATTATAATCTGCGTGCAATGTTAGGAAATTTTATTTAAGAACACTCGTCCTTATGCTGAAAATCTCCCTCAAAAGTTTTAATCAAAGTTGAGGCGAAATAAGGGCTGAAGGGACAGTCGGTGGCGTACATCTTAAAGGACCAACGGTCACTGAGCAGAGCATTCCTGAGTAAACTTCAAACCAGTGGCTCAAATGTAAGTTACAACGCAAATAAAATAGTCAAAAACGGATTTGTGGTTTTGCGTTACGGTAGGTAGTCTACAGATAGCATGGTGTGTGTGACAGCTGTCAAGTACGAAACCCATTTTATAACCTATTCTGGGGGCTTCCGGTTTGTGACTCAAGATGGCCGCATGCCTCTAAGTTTCGTTGTTCGTTATTTATTCATTTTGGTTGTTCAATGTGAGTGATAGCGTATTGTGCAGTGAACTAACGAATGAGTGAATGGTTGATGAATAATTCAACTTGAAGCGTACATAGCCCCTCTTGGGTCAAGGCCCGATAGACCAAGTGGTTTTTAGGGTTCCGTACCCAAAGGGTAAAAACGGGACCCTATTACTGAGACTTCGCTGTCCGTCCGTCCGTCCGTCCGTCCGTCTGTCACCAGGCTGTATCTCAACAACGGTGATAGCTAGACAGTTGAAATTTTCACAGATGATGTATTTCTATTGCCGCTATAACAACAAATACTAAAAATAAAATAAAATAAATATTTAAGGGGGGCTCCCATACAACAAACTTTTTATAGATTATATATATGTATAGGTACGGAACCCTTCATGCGCGAGTCGGGCTCGCACTTGCCCAATTTTTGTAAATTGCTATCACTTTAAAAGAAGCACCTCACCGTACAACGTGATGTCAATCCTCAATCTTAGACGCTTCGGTCGGTTAATAAAATATAGGTACTGAGATGAGATGACAGGTGCAGAAAACTTGCATGAGGCTCAGAAGTCTTTGCGTTAGAATCACCAAAATGCTAACCAGTTTGATAGAACTTGACTTCAGTTCCAGCATTGAGTATTGCAATATCAGGCGATCTCAAGATCTCAACGGCATTTAAATCTCAGCATGGCGGCACTAGAGAGAAAAGGTCAATTATTCAATGAGCCAGCGCCAGCTGCGATTCATTAGCGATTTTCTTAATTTATCCCCTCGTTTGGGATTAAGGTGGATCATGATATTCAAATCAATTTGAAACTTTGCGAATCCATTTGACTGAAATATTACTACCGCGATATGCTTTATTTCCCTTAAAATAAGTGTCGATACCGTGTCAAAAGCTAGGTATAATAGTACATTACTGCAGACGCCGGGAAAAAAGAGCTTGCCGGGTGAGTAGGTACCTATAGATGGATAGTGATACGAAGAAGGCTAAGGCATGTATAGTGCGTTTCTCAAACATATACAATAAAGTAAAAAAATACACCAGTAAAAAAATAACAGCTGTTTAGCAGTTCGTGAACACAAACGCCATGTTAAAAAAAACCGGCCAAGTGCGAGTCGGACTCGCGCACCGAGGGTTCCGTACAAACACTTTCCATCCCTAAGTGGTTAAGTTAACTTTGCACCTGGTATGTATAGCGCCCCATATAAATTAGGTGCAAAGTTAGGTATTAAAAAAAAAAATTATGGTTTTCGTAATTATTCCTTTATCTATGCTATAAGACGTTGCTTCGTACCAAATTTCAAGATTCTGAGTTCACGGGAAGCACCCTGTAGGTTTTGATTCCCTTGCAAGTGTCGAAAATTTGCGGCATAAACGGCTGTATCTTTTGATTGCGTTGGCTTAGAAGTTTGATTTTTTCACAGCTTCAAGGGACAGTAGACCTGAGTAATTGATATAAATTTCAGCTTCATACCTCCACGCGTTCCTGAGAAAAAGGGTCTTGACAGACGGACAGACGGACAACAAAGTGATCCTATAAGGGTTCCGTTTTTTCCTTTTGAGGTACGGAACCCTAAAAAAGACTTCTTGGCCATCATATTTGTATGAAATTCCTTTACAGATCTCTCCAGTTGTTCCGCCCGAAATGTTATTATTTCGAAGCCTGTTATAACGCACGTTATGACGACATTTCAATACATATTTGAGAAAAATTATAAAAGAAATCAATCGTTATTGCAGTTGTTCACTGTCAGTAGTTGAATTGAAAACTCCAGACATATTATTGTTAGTATGGCTTAGTAATCCTAGAGATCACGAAAATCAAGATAATAAAGTATACGGCAGCAAAAAACCATCAATCGGATAAAATAAACTCGACAAAGGCTTGGGAATACAAAACGTCTCCGATACAATAAAAAATATATTCGTCCTATATCTTTTGTATTAACTTTTTTATGTACACTTTGATTCGGCGAAGGGTTGAGATTGCTTCTGTTATCGGACCGTGTTTTCATATTTTGCCGAAACATTTTGCCCCAAAACTTTAGCCGATTCGATTATTCCGATATCGTCGTCCCCGATATTGCTCCCTTGGTGTTTGGTGTCCGATTGCATTGTATTCAATTTTTATCTTGGAAATTTATTCGTTTCTGATAAAAGCGCATTTTAGTGGGATTGTTGAGTCAGTTTTGCGAAGTGAGTTTCTGATCTTTTGAAAATGTTTAACGTTGTTCAGTGGACAAACTGGACAGTATCAATACTACTTTGGGTCATTGTCAGTTCGAAAAATAAAATTTGTCCCTTTTGGTCAAAAGTTAAGAGCTTGTATGAATCTCGGTTATGTTGCTATTACATCGGATTATAGAATAGGGAACGTTCTTTATTGTCACATGCATATAATCAGATAATTAGGGTCTGGAATCCTTAATTTCGCATATGTCCACCGGAAAGACGCGCACCTAAATCTGACAATGACCCTTTTAGGTTTTGCTCGCGGTTCTGGTTAGTAAAAATAGAATTTTGTCAATTACCTACTCCTGTCTTATTTTGACTTGAAGTAGTATTTTTTTAGATTCCTGTACCTCAGCCGGTAAACAATGAACCTTCATAAGATCACATTGTTGTCTGCTGTCTGTCTGTCTATCTGTGGCTTAAATTAATAATTACGCAAGGGATTTCCGAGCCTAGCTCGCTCCATAGGTACGTTGAGCTTTTTTATACCGAATTCCTTAGGGCCTAAACCAAATAAAGCTTAAATATTAGCATTTTCTTCATTAAAATACTCTCTCAATGACTACACATTGTGGTTTATTCCTATTAGGGAGGCCGCACGGAGGGCGGACTTTTGCGATTCAGTCGCGCGATTCGTGAACGATGCATGTGGCCTCCGTCGCATTTGCAATGTGCGACAGAAGCTATGCAGTAGCGATACTAATACGCGACTGTCGCGATGCAGTCGAGTTGTTTTGATTCTGCACCTCTAGCACAACTGTGAAACGCGACGCGAGAAATATTACCTATCTCTTTCTTCGCTGTACTGTGAGAGAGTGACGGGCGACAAGAGTCGCGAAGCGTAGTTGTGCTATACGGGCTGCATCGCTTCGCTTTGATGCAAACTAGCTCTTTCTCTGAAGAGCGGCTGTTTCGCGCGACTTCAGGTATAGGGATAGTGGAAGGGGAAGGACGGGAGTTCGCGTCTGAATGACTTCTTCGTGACTGCATCGATATTTTATCGCGGCTGAGCTCTGAGCAACTTTATCGCAACTTTTCTGCGACTGCATCGCTGCTGAATTGGTGCAATAATGCGGCCGTATACGCCCTCCCTTATTATTCAATAGTATTAATTATTTCCGATCATTATACTTAACATTACTGCTAGCATCAACCGCGCGCAATGAAATTAACGCGTGTGTTAAATTACCATTAATGCGCCAATATTTCATAATTAATCTAAACTCTGTTACAATTCGTTGCGGCAATAGTATTCACTATACTTATTTATTTATTTAAACTTTATTGCACAAAACAAAAGTCAGTACAAATGGCGGACTTAATGCCAAATGGCATTCTCTACCAGTCAACCATAGGGCCAAACAGAGATACTAGAAGTTACTTATTATTAGTTTTATTTATTTATTTATTGAAAAACAGGTTACATAACATTACAGTTTACACCAATGCGTCATGAACCGAACAATATTTATTTTGACGGCGAAACGGCGTGGCCTGGCCCCGTTGTTCCGACATCTCGGGTTTTGCCTCATGTTGCTTTACATTATGTTTCATAGAACGTTAAATTCACTCGGGTATGCAGCGCGTATAGGTACTACTATTTTATACAACCACTGGACTATGAGTGGACCATGAGTTAACGTGACCGTAGCGACTGCGTTAACGATTTTGTATGGATAGTACGGAAGTGCGAAGACGTGTAGCGTAGAAATGAAATTAGTGGAAATAGGTGGACTCTTCTCATAGATATTCGTAGCACTTATTCCTCTTAAGCGGCTATATGAGTGAGCGAGATACTGAGCTCGGACCTTTCGCTCCCACGCACGGACCCAACGCACACGTTACGCTACCGACATATGCCCGCATAATCCCGTTTCCTTGTGATAATATCTCATTAACTCCAAGCCGTTTTGAAAACTATTCTTCCATAAAACATTTCCACTTATCTATCTTCTATATATACATATAAACGGACAAGTCCTGACTGACTGACTGACTGACTGACTGACTCACTCATCAACGTAGAGCCGAAACTACTGAACCTAGGAACTTCAAATTTCTGCAATTGAACAAGTATACGATACAAGCAAGCACTAAGAAGGGATTTTTGAAAATTCGTCCCTTAAAGATGTCAAATCGGGGTTGAAAGTTTGTATGGAACTTACGTAATTTTTGAGTTAGAGTAATAAAACTTTGTGCATAGATTTTCGGTCTAAAAACAAGAAAACTAATTTCAGGATTTTTGAAAACTCATCCTTTAAAGGGGTTAAATAGGAGGTGAAAGTTTGTATGAGGAACTTGGAATTCTTTGAGTAAGAGTGATAATATTTCGTGTACAGCTCTTTCTATACAAAGTAAGAAAACAAGTTTCAGCATTTTTTGAAATTCATCCCCGAAAGGGGTTAAATGCACAGTGAAACTTTGTAAGAAAAACGTGGTCTGTTTGATTAAGGAGTGCATTCTTTTGCGTGTAGACTGATCATTAAAAACTGAAAACATGTATTTCAGCGTTTTTGAAAATTCAACCCCTAATGGGGTCAAGAGGGAGGTAAAAGGTTTTTATGGAGAGCTTGGGATTTTTTGAGGAGTGGGAATATTTC
Source organism: Apotomis betuletana (assembly GCA_932273695.1). Classification (NCBI taxonomy): domain Eukaryota; kingdom Metazoa; phylum Arthropoda; class Insecta; order Lepidoptera; family Tortricidae; genus Apotomis; species Apotomis betuletana. The sequence goes on along the minus strand of OW026303.1, from coordinate 2,804,501 downwards.
ATGCACAGGTTCTTATTTGCAACGTTAGAAAACAAGTTTCAGCATTTTTGGAAATTCATCTCCGAAAGGGGTTAAATGGACAGTAAAATTTTCTTGAGAAACGTGGCTTTTTTGAGTACCTAAGGGGTGCATTCTTTTTTGTGTAGACTCTTCACCAAAAACGTTGAATATTGATTTCAGTGTTTTTGAAAGTTCTACCCCCAATGGGGTAAAGTGGGAGGTGAAAATTAAAGAGCTTGGGATTCTTTGAGTAGGAGTGGTAATATTTCGTGTATAGGTCCTTCTATGCAAAGTAAGAAAGAAGACAAGTTTCAGTATTTTTGGAAATTCATCCCCCATAGGGCTTAAATGGACAGTGAAACTTTATTTGATAAAACGAGCATTTTTGAGGAAGAGGTGCATTATCTTGTGTGTACACTGATCATCAAAAACTAAGTAACATGTATTTCAGCGTTTTTGAAAATTCAACCCCTAATGGGGTAAAGAGGGAGGTGAGTTTCAACAAAGACCTTGAGCTTCTTTCAGTAAAAATGGTAACATTACGTATATAGATTCTTCTATACAAAGTAAGAAACCAAGTTTCAGCATTTTTGGAAATTCATCCCTGAAAGGGGTGAAACGAAAATGGAACTTTGTATGAGGAACAGGCCGTTTTTGAGTAAGAGGTGCACTATTTTGCGTGTAGACTCTTCATCAAAAACTGAGAATATTGATTTCAGCGTTTTTGAAAATTCAACCCCTAATGGGATACGCTGAGAGGTGACAGTTTGTATAAAGAGCTTGGAATTTTTTGAGTAAGAGTGATAATTGAGAAAATAAACTTAAGTTTTTTGGGAAATTCATCTGCAAAATGGGTCTAATGGGAGGCGAAAGTTTGGATGAGAAAAAATAAGATTCTTTTCGTAAGTCTGGTCATATTCCGTGTGTTAAAAAACCTGAAATTTACCTGTATTGTCTAAGTAAAGGGGGAAGATGAAAGTTCATGTATGGAATATTTTCGTGTATAAACTCTGCATTCATTTTTGGAAGAGATAACTCTCCTGGAGTGGTTAGAAACTTTATATGCAAAACGTAGGATTGAGTGACAAAACTTCGTGTAAAAAAATGCATTGTTAGGGTTCCATACCTCAAAAGGAAGAAACGCAACCCTCAAAGGATCACTTGGTTTGTCTCTCCGTCTATCGAATAAAATGGTAATGAAAACCATATAAGTACTCAAGACTAAAGTCCTTTGAAGTTGTTAAAAAAACAAACTTCTAAGTTATATCGTAAAAAAAAGACCCGGCTGTTTACCTCTGCCACAACAAACGTCGATACCCTCAAGGGAATCAAAAATTATAAGGTACTTAGATATTTTCAGTTCAACTAAAACTATGAATTTGGCAAGTAATACCGTGTCTTACTAGAAGTACTTATAGGGAGTAATCTGAAACTATACATTTCTAATTAAATAAAAAAGTAGTCTGTATTTAAAGTACGTAAAACAGTTTTCCAACGGTAATGTGAAGTTTGCCAATGAGTACATTTTATATTTTACAAGCTTTTATTTAAGTAACTTGCATTGTATGTATGTTTAAAGTATGTTTGTTCGGGTGGAATCTTGCAACTCAATTTTGAAGCAGATATCGTCAACCGATTGAGCTGAAATATTGCATACTTACTTAACTTTGATGACAATACAATAATATAGTACCATGGGGCTGATCTGATGATGGAGCCGGAAGGTGGCCATAGGAACTCTATAATAGAAAAAGCAATCCTACCGAGCTTGGGCTCTTTAGAATCGTCTCAGTGAGCATTTGATGAATATACAAAGAAAAGTACAGTCGGCTTTAAAAGCTTGCCACTAAAATGTAATTTTTGACAGAAACTTATTCCTTAGTAATGTGCAGTGTTTTCATAGTTCGTAAGGAACCCTCTGTGCGCGAGTCCAACTCGCACTTGACCGGCTATTTACAGTTTTAATTGATAATACTGATTTAAACGTTAGAGGAAATTCCTATCCTTAAGGAGATTAAACTTTTGACTATGATTTTGTTCGGTTCATCGGAAAATGAATTGTCCCATGTGTTATTACCACGAGGTGATCTAGAAATATATAAATCTGCTACCCAAAAAAATATGTCGTCGTTCCAATGCTAAACTTGCCAATCTGAATTTTCGCGAACTTGGAAATTTAACCTAAAACCCTACAGAATTAGGTATAAAGTCAAAAGAATAAAAAAAACAGATTCGTAAGTTTAGCATTGGAACGACGATGTATGCGCGCAGATTTCTATTAGTTGTATTATTAAGAAACAATAAAACGGGTAGAAAGTTACACATATACCGTTTCTAGACCCTGTGCGAGCGAAGCCGCGGGCAAAAGCTAGTATACCTATATAGTCCCTCATTTTTAGAATACTTCAAAATGGACAAGTTCCAGGTGTCGTCTGTATCTAAGCTAACATCGCTTGAGCTGCTGCCAACGTCGTCCTAACCCCGTCCCGTCATCATCATCATCATTTCAGCCATAGGACGTCCACTGCTGGACACAGGCCTCCTCAATGGACTTCCACATCCAGCGAGTCCCCGCAACTCTAACCAGGTCGTCCAACCACCTAGCGGGTGGCCGTCCTACACTGCGCTTGCCGGTACGGGGTCTCCAGTCTCCACCCGAGAACCTTTCTGCCCCAACGGCCACGCATCAGTCCTTCGAGCTACGTGCCACGCCCATTGCCACTTTAGCCTGATTACCCGTTTTGCTATGTCGATGACCTTGGTTCGTCTACGAATCTCCTCATTTCTGATTCGAGCACAGCTCTCATTCCATAGCTCACTTAGTGACTCTGAGCTTCCTTAAAAGCTTCCGTCCCGTCGCCGTAACCTAATCCCAATCTTTGAGCCCGAAGAGTTCAATCAGTTGCATCTCCGAGTTCCAATATGACTAGTTAACGACCATCGGAAATGATACTAGTTTTTTCTTAAAATTGTAAGGTTTTTAGAATATCAGATAGCCTAAGGCAAGTAGCCGAACCGCATGAGTGACCTAAGCACAAGCGTACATTGGGTAGGCTCTGCCGTCCACTTTTGTTTGGGCAAAGTCAGTCGGGACCTGACACATTTAAATAAAATAATTTAACACGTTCGCTGTCCCAGTTTGACATGTGAACCTTATGTCTCTGTAATAGAGGCTTGCCGTAACACCACATATGGGACACGGACAGTGAACGTGTTAAACGGACCTGCCTGAAACGTCATCACGAAGGCTCAAATAACTACATATTATAAAACAAAGTCGCTTGCTGCTGTCTGTCCCTATGTATGCTTAGATCTTTAAAAGTAGGTACGCAACGGATTGTGATGCGGTTTATATAAATAGATAACGTGATTCAAGAGAAAGGTTTATATGTATAATACATGCATAATAATATAGCATTGCACCCGTGCGAAGCCGGGGCGTGTCGCTAGTAATGAATATACGTGATATAATTCATTTAGTTAAATTACTTTATTTCAAAGTTATACTAAGTTTCCTTCTAGTATTCCATTACTGTGTAACCAGGATTCCAGCATTATCGAGGCACTCATTACCGGCGGTCGGAGCTAACTCCCGGATTTGACTAATTTCATTCAGCTGGGCGACCCGCCAGCGCGTTGTTGTAGTTCTTGTCATGGAGTCAGCGAATGCACTCAATTACCTATAGGTGTAATCAGCTTGTAATACTAACTCCTGCGGAGTCATCCTCGTTAGTTGATTTATTTTCTCACGCAAATTCGGAATCACTGGTAGTGAGACGCAACTAAGCTCAATTACCTATAGGTATAATAAGTTTGTAATACTAATTCTTGCGCAGAGTCATTCTCGTTACTTTTTTTCTCATAAACACTCCGAATCTCTGGTAGTATGACATAACTAGGTCTGATACAGTTCAAGTCATATCCGAAAAAAAAGTTCGTTACAATCTTTGTATTGTGTTCACGTTCACCGATACAAGTTGTGTGCGCTTACTAGTAAGTTCTACTTAGTTTCCTTTTAATATTGCATTAACTGTGTTACCAGGATTCCAGCATTATCGAGGCACTCATTACCGACGGTCGGAGCCAACTCCCGGATTTGACTAATTTCATTCAACTCGGCAATCCGCCAGCGCACTGTTCGGGTTTTTATCATAGACTCAGTAGCAAATGCACTCAGTTAGGTAGATTAGTTTGTAATATTAACTCCTGTGTGGAAACATTCCTATAAGTTGGTTTGCTTTCTCATAAAAACTTCGACCTTGGGAATGACACTTAGATTTTTTTTTATTTCATGTTGTGATGCCCAGCGACCATTTACATCTCTACCTAATAAAGTTAGATTTCATTGTTCTTTTGTATTGTACCTTATGAAGGGTTGAGTATAGCTGGTTTAGACCAATAGAGTAAATGTAGTGGTACCTACCTATTTACTTTTCTCGCTAAATCAACTGAATTGTCAGACAGACGAAAATTGGGATTCCGTCTGAAACACTGGATAAAAATTACAAATCGCGGGAGATTTGTCTTATTTTACTTTATCTTTCTTTATCTTGGCCTGAGATGAAACCGAGAACTGAGATCACGATTGATTACAAAATAAAGGTTGTTTCTTTTTTATAAAATTATGATCTATACTTACAGGATTTTTGCATGTAATCACAAAAAAACGTATTTTCGTAGGTTATATAAAGGTACCTATTTACTATTCTCTCTAATTGCTCAATCGCATTGTCAGACAGACGAAAATTGGGAATCCATCTGAAACGATGGAAAAGTACAAATCGCGGCAGACTTGCCGTCGCCGACGGGATGAAACCGAGAACCCGATTGTTCTTTGCGATGTGCAATCAATGAATTTACACTACGGCTACGGCTGTGCCCAGTGATGTGTCTGTTGCACTACTATGATATTATTATTGTTAATTGTATGTTTTTTTATGTTATTTAGAATCTGACATGTAAAAGAGCTCTTGTGCAAAATAAAGTTTAGACTTGAATTTTGGCTTCCTATCCCGCGATTTCGGGATTGCCCATACTAAAAATCCATACTAAAATTAGTGTATATAGTAAGTCAAAAGTACTCTAAACCGACAAGCATGCATGAGAAGATTAATGGAAGTTGATGAAGTGAAAGGTATATGCCAGGACTGTAGCAGGGTGGAAAGATGTGGTCTCTGCCTACCCCGTTGGGAGAAAGGCGTGATTATATGTATGTATGGATGTAAAAATCCGGGGTTTGGAAGGCTCAATTTACACAGCGCTCACGTCGAGCAAGGGACGTCAGTTGATGAACATGCTAGACGCTAAATGGGAAAACGAATACTTTCCTTACTTTCGTCTACTGATTGGGAAAATAGGTAAAATCCTCATTCATATTTCATATATCATGACGACGCAGTTGGGTCGGTTTGTAGTTCAGCTGAGCTGCCTACTGAACCGGTGGTCCTGGGTTCGAATGCCGGCCAGGGCAAATATTTGTGTCATGAACCCGAATATTTTGTTCCTGGGTCATGGATGTTATATATACATGTATTACTATTTATATATTATGTACATCGTCGTCTAGTACCCATAGCACAAGCTTTGCTTAGTTTTGGACTAGGTCGATTTGTGAAAGATTGTCCCTTAATATTTATTTATCATTCTTCTGAGTAATTTATAATTGTCTTTAGTTCTTAAATATTTTCTTGTATGTAAACTGTATGTATTCTTAGTTTCACAGTGCTTTGGTTATGACTGTTATGCTGTGCAATGTAATAAATAAAATATTCATCACAAGAGTCTCGCTATTTACTGCTAAACCTAAACTAACCTATTTATACGACCATGCTGCCGTGTCAAAACTATGTCCGTTATCTTAACATACATGAGATACGCGTAACAGCTCTAAATCGTATATTTTCGAGTACCTTTACGGACCACATACCAGGTTTTTTAATTTATCTTACCAATTTCCTGTACGGGCCTGTCACAGAACTCATGTAACTTTGATTTTGCCATTATCAATTATGCTTAAATACTGTATCTTAAGTTACATCACATTCTAAATCAGGTAACTTAAGATACACGACTTAGCCGTGACTGGATTGCGCGTAATCCTGCCTGTAGGTAGGTAATTCATCGCGCGCGCAGTACTTTCTTTACCACCCTCTTTCTTCTGCACCCCGCTCCAACCTATATCGGCGGAGAATTTGTGTTCGTTTGTGGTAAAATAATTGTAAAAGCAGTTCTCATTTAGTTAATTCATAATTTGTTTACATTTTTTGTTTTTTTTTTTTACAAAGATGGTTGTCATTTGATAATTCTTGTAAATAAGCGTTTAGGTTTAATAAGAGTGATTTATATTTCCATTGTGTTAAGTTTTTAACTTGCTTCTACTTATTGATAATTAATAAAGGCCAGTTGTTGATTTGCTCTTACACCTTCTAACAGTTTTCTAACGATTTTCACCTGACAGAACCTTACTTATGACAAAGTACAAAATGAGGTTAGGGTATAGAGGCGGGGGACCGGGAACTTAGAAAAAAATCGATGGGTATAGTCAACGTGGTGTCATTTTGTGAAACATTAGGTTTTCATAACAAATATTTGCGTAATGTTATTATTTGGCAAATGAAATACTACGTTTTTTTTTTTGGGAAGTGATAATTTGTCAAACATGTTTTGATAAATCAAAAGTAACCCATTTATACCCTGTAACAGCTTTAAAAGGTAGATATAAATATAATCCGCATAGGACGTGATATGCCCAAGTCATGTATCTAAAGATACATACGTATCGTTGCATGACAGGTTTAGTACGGCGAGTCTGTCATGCATGCCTAACTCTGTTATAGCTCATAACTAAAAAAATATACACATATATAAATATTTTCAACACAAAAAATATGCATTAGCCTTTCACTGATATAACAAAATATCTTACTTATCATAAATTTACTAAAATATATAATATCTTAATTTACGGAAAAAAACTTTAAACTGCTTTTTCTCAAAACTATGTTTTTTGAGATACATGAGATAGGAATGACACGGCAGCATGGCAGAATGTCTTAAAGGTCATTGATAATTAAATTTGAATCGACATATTACCAAAAAGAGTTGCATTCTCTTCTTATATTTACTGTCTTAAATTTTTAATACATTGATTTAAATCCACCCAACTTCCCATTCCTTTGTCCCTACATTTTAACGATCAAAACATAGATTTTCGTTATGACTGTTTCTAAAAAATATGTTAGCAGATTTCTTTCCAAGTATTCCTTACCCTATTTCTTTTTTGCTAACTTTCATTAATTCACAAGAGCACTAAGTAACAAGTCAGCAACTGTAAAAAATACAAGTTAATTAGTTTAAGCGCATAACTAAGTAATTCCGCCTTTCATTTTACATCACTAGTGCAGTAAGTCACGTTTTGCAAATAGGTCCATGGCAGCTCATCGCCATTCCAGCCAGCAGCTGAACAGAAACAAAAAAGCAAGTTTTCTAAACTTTTTTCTTGCAACAACAGAAGCGGAAGGTTCCGAACAACGAAGATGCATTAAAATTCACTTTGGAGTTGCTCGGCTAATGAAACGTTCTTTCAGATTAATGAAACTACAGCCTTGGCTGTTTGGCGTGAAATTGTCAACTTAGTACCAACGCTAAATAGCAGTCGTTAATGGGATTACATACATTTTATTTTTTACCAAGCCAAGCCCAAGCCAAGCTCAAGTGGGACTGGGCAAGACACGTCTGCCGAATGCATCCGGAACGTTGGGCCAAACTGACCATACCGCAAATGGGTACCGGTGCAGAGGCAGACCGAAACGGAGATGGCGGGATGATCTGTACGCATTTGAGAACATTTGGGAGCAACTTGCTCTTCAGCGAGACGACTGGAGAGAAAGAGGGGAGGCCTTTGCCCAGCAGTGGGACACCCACAAACAGGCTAGATAAAAAAAAAAAAAAATTACCGAGCGAGCGAAGCGAGTTTTTTGGTTAGGCTGTTACTGAGAACGGATAACGTTTCAGCTTGGCCAAAAAATCTTTCATATGTCCTGATTTCCCGCTGTTCTCGCCTACATGCCGCATTTCTCAATTCATTCTGGTGAATTTTTGTAAGCAGATTCAATAATAATTATTTAGATTTCTTTCGTCCAGTCAGTTATTGAAATTTCGAAAACATAGAGAAGTCATATTTCAAGTCAATTTCAAATGATCGCGAGGACAGACAGAGCAAACAGAACTGCTAGTATTTTTTTATATTATAAAGCTGCCTGTCCACTGGAGAGGGGCGGAGAGAAGTCATCCTGCCTCCTGCCTGTCATAGATGTGCGATGTTTGTAATTTGCTACATAAAGTGACATTTCACATTACTACCCGGTCAATTTAAGTATGCCCCTGATATCCATGGCGTCGCATATAAATAAGTTGCAACCGTAACGCGACTGGGTTGGCGAAGTAACGATATACTAGATCAGGCTTCTAGCTTTGTCTGCAAAGAAATACAGGAAGTTCGATAATGTTTTGAATAGTTTCGAGAAAAGAATGGTACAGCGTGCCGGCACGCGCATTCGCTCGATTTGGCGTGCCCCCAGATAAATCGCCACAGCGGAAATCTCTCCAAAACTCTGGGAGATCTCTCTAATATTTTACTTGAACGAAATCAAACGTAGACTGCTCAAATAGCAATCGAGCTGGCAGCGTCAGCTCTCTCCTACAAACACCGCGACGCACGTACAGCTTCGATTCAATTTTAGCCAAAGTCAGCGTTCAAGCCAATCGTCGCCAAGCAAATACTACGTGGAGCACGTCTGTCCTTTGAACATGTGAGAAGAAACTAAGGAACAAAAATCTAAGGCCTACGAACATAAAATAATAGTACATTACTGCAGATGCCGGGAAAGAAAGGCTTTCCGGGTGATTAGGTATAGACGGCCGACCATAGGGAGGCCGGATAGTGATACGAAGCCGGCAAGCCCTTTTCACGGCTTAGGGCCAAAACACAATTACAAGATACGACATCGCATCGTCGTACGACGCGAGATCGTGCCATGATGCGACAATTTATTTATATTTTTTATAGCTTGTAAAAAATACAAGAGATTAAATGAATTTTAATTTTGCATCTTGTCACATGAAGATAAAGTTCATTTTGGATTTATGCATTTCCAAAACGAACGTACGTAAACCTAACCTAACCTAATGGGTTCTTGTAAACGATGAGTTTTTTCTTTCTTAATTTACCTTTGTGTGATTATTTATAAAAAGAAAATGTGGAATTACCACATAAAAAATATGAATCGATAAAAAGATTCTATACAAATATTACGGGTTTTAGAAAAAAAATACCGTGACAAATGGACATTTGGTGAAACGTTACCGACGGGAAACAATGCTTCGGAGTTGATATTGGATGCCCTTTTGTAGGTATATGTAGTAGAATTTAATACAGGCACCATCCCAATTGCACTTTCTTTATTTTCAAAAACTTCTACATCTCGTATTGCCTATAATCTTGCTCGCATACGAAGCGCAGTAGAATTCACCTTAGTAGTTAACTGGAGCCGGGACTCGAACCCGACACCGCTGACTTGATTTTTATCATCCGAGCGCTAACAAGCAACCTGATACAAGATGGAGCACTCCCGAGACTGAGCAATGCAGATAGGGAGTGGAAAATGCCGTTTCCCGCCCAAGGGGAACACAAGCTGCATAACCACTTATACAGCCCTTATACAACTAAGTTAACCCTTAAATGCATGGCTCTATTCAATTTATTAATTTGCTTGATCATACATAAAATGAATAAATTATTACATAAATGCATGGTCCGCCACCGTATGGCATGCAAACTTACACTAATCTATAAACAGCCTAAGATTAATACAAATAAAATAAAATAACTGCACTTATGTAACTCATGGACTAAATCGATGATGGTGTATATCTACACGTTAATGATGTGACACAAGTCAAAATCGGAATATTGTCAATAAAGACTTTGTCAAGATTGTCCCGAAGTCTCAAACTGATGTGGATTACAATGCTAATTACGTAATTTTAGAAATAAAATTAGTGTGATTGTATGCATTTAAAGGTTAAGCTGAATAAAGGCTGTATAAGCATTTATGCAGCCTCTGTGCTGTTTACAAATGAAGCGAAAATTGAAAAATTTAATGATTCGGACAAAAAAAAATAAGTAATTTGGGTGTAGCACATCGTTACTATCGATTCTCAACAAATTTGAGACGATGGTGCCGACGATAAAGTCTAAATCTTTACGGTAGATGGCGCTACGATGCCACCCTAAGGCATGTCGAAGCAACTGGTTGAAAAATTCAATGACTCTGACATCTGATTCGGTGGTCCAATTGGGAGGACGCCAGTGTTGGCCCGGAAAGCCGTTGGAAACGCAGGTTCGAATCCTGTCCGAATCATTAAATTTTTCAATTTTCGCTTCATTTGTAAACATTTAGTTTACGTTAGCAGACGTTACTGCTTTAATAAAAAAAAAATAAGTAATTTGGGTGTAGCACATCGTTACTATCGATTCTCAACAAATTTGAGACGATGGTGCCGACGATAAAGTCTAAATCTTTACGGTAGATGGCGCTACGATGCCACCCTAAGGCATGTCGAAGCAACTGGTTGAAAAATTCAATGACTCTGACATCTGATTCGGTGGTCCAATTGGGAGGACGCCAGTGTTGGCCCGGAAAGCCGTTGGAAACGCAGGTTCGAATCCTGTCCGAATCATTAAATTTTTCAATTTTCGCTTCATTTGTAAACATTTAGTTTACGTTAGCAGACGTTACTGCTTTAATAAAAAAAAAAATCAGCCTCTGTGCTATTTGGGCGGTTGCATAGGCGTTTATTAGCTGCGCCCTGCGGTTTTGCCCGCTCATCCCACGGCTACTTTAAATTTTTTCGGGATTAAAAGAACACTAATATGGCGAAAGTTCGTGAGTGTGTTTGTGTTCTTCACGCACAAACGGCTGGACCAATTTTGATAAGTTTTGGTATGAATAGCTGACACCCTGGATTAGCACATAGGCTACCTTTTAGGGTTCCGTAGCCAAATGGCAAAAAACGGAACCCTTATAGATTCGTCATGTCTGTCTGTCCGTCTGTCTGTCCGTCTGTCCGTCCGTATGTCACAGCCATTTTTTCCGAAACTATAAGAGCTATTCTGTTGAAACTTGGTAGGTAGATGTATTCTGTGAACCGCATTAAGATTTTGATGCAAAAATAAAAAAATAATAAAAAATATTGGGGGCTCCCCATACTTAGAAATGAAACTCAAAAATTTGTTTTTCATCAAACACATACGTGTGGGGTATCTATGGATAGGTCTTCAAAAATGATATCGAGGTTTCTAAAATATTTTTTTCTAAACCGAATAGTTTGCGTGACAGACGCTTCCAAAGTGGAAAAAGTTGGTCCCCCCCCCTCTAACTTCTAAAATAAGAAAATTAAAAATCTAAAAAAAAACATATGATGTACATTACCTACTATAAAAACTACCAACGAAAATTGTTTTAAACGAGATCTAGTAAGTAGTTTTTTTTTAATACCTAACTTTGCACCTAATTGTTTATGGGGCGCTATACATACCAGGTGCAAACTTAACTTAACCACTTAGGGATGGAAAGTGTTTGTACGGAACCCTCGGTGCGCGAGTCCGACTCGCACTTGGCCGGTTTTTTTTTTATTATCCCGTAAAATTTAGTGTTTCCGTGGGATGAGCGGGTAACACCGCAGGGCGTAGCTAGTAATATAAAAACAACTGACCTAGTTCTGGATAATACTTTTTAAAAAATTGCCTCCCCTTGTGCCTAATAGTTCGTTAGCGGCTACGATCTGCCGCTTCAAATTCTAGTAACAATAATAATGGTGATGAAGTTGAATTACTTGCAAATAAATGAGGCATTCACCAAATTGTTGCCAATCACCGAAAATAAGTGGCAACGAAATTTTATTTCACGTTGTTTAGGGTTATGCAGTGAAAAAGTAGTTTTGTCATGCCTTTTATCAATGGGGTTTTGAATAAAATATAATGTTTGTCCACTTTTGACAACTAAATATATTGCAGACCACGCCGCGTGGTGTTACCCGCTCACCCCATGGGAACACACATTTTTTTCGGGTTAAAAAGTAGCATGTGTAGTAATCCAGGGTGTCAGCTACCTTCATACTAAAATTTATCAAAAGTGATCCAGCCGTTCGAGCGTGAAGAAGTAACAAACATACACATAAACACATTCACGAACTTTCGCCTATCTTATAATATCGTGTGATGTTTGATGTATTTACAGAGGAAAAAAAATCTGCGAAATTAAAATTCGATGATATGAAATTACTCATTCGCCGAAAAAATATTCAGCGAAAAGGCAGAACACCCAGGTGCACATAGTTTAAAATAAGTTCTAACTCAATATTTTAACTCATATAGAAAGTTACAAGTTGTGTCGTGTATTTATTGAAAAGTTAAGAAAGTAGCACTGAACTTCAAAGTAAGGACCTTTAGATTATTTTGAAGTTAAAACTACACGCGAATTTAGTTAGAAAAACGTTACATAAAGTACTGTCAAGTGTCGAAAAGCAATTGAATAGCGCATTTAGAGTTCCGTACTTGTTAAATAATTGCACATTTGTATGTATGTATCCTCTGGTGTCAATTAGTTACCAAAACAAAGTCTCGATCAATTTTTATGTATTTTAATATTATATACTATAATCCTAGCTTGAAATTTTGCTTTGTCACAGGCACAATGCAATCTTGGAGTAAATGCCATCTGGCCGAAGACTCGCGTACAGATTGAAGAGTTCCACGCGTGTCCATTACTGATCTATCTCAAGTATCCTTAGCATAATCCCACGCTGCACCCAGCATTGGCTGTGACGTGTATTTTGGCTTGCGTATTGTCCAATAGTACTACCAAGACAGTGCTAAGTGCTCTACAGAGCATGAGATGCGCCCGAATACACAGATGCTGAGACCTTTCTCGATGTGGCTGGCTACGTCAGCATATTATCCGAAATACATCTACTGTTGGGCAAAGAGCTCATTTAATGGCCTTTTATCCTAATAATCTTTTGATCCTAACCAGATCTTCGGGCTACCTTGTTGAGAAACTTGCCACGCTGTCTCTTCTGGTACGCGATCGCCACGCTAATTGGTTTGCGCATTGGCCGATAGCATGAGTGTGATCACAGCTCAAAGTGCTCTACAACGAATGAGACGGGGCCGAATACCTACACGGTTGCTGGGACCTTTGTTGATGTGGCTAATTCTACGTCGGCATATCAACCGAAATACATCTACTGTTGGTCGAAGGCCTCATTTAATGGCATTTTATCCTAATAATCTTTTGATCCTAACCAGATCTTTGGTCTACCTCGTTGAGAAACTTTCCACGATACGCGATCACCACGCTGATTGGTTTGCGCATTGGCCGATACTACATATTAGCAGGATCATGGCTGAAAGTGTTCTACAGAGAATGAGACGGTGCTGAATACCGTAAAGTCGGGTTACATGACCCTTTTTTCTTGTATTTTTTTTTATATACTTCTAGATCATTACGTTTCTATTCTTGATCTGCATGTTTAGTTACGGTTAGGTGCATCTTAAGGATACGTCGGATAAGTAAAAGTAAAAAAAAGTTCAAAAAAAACCTTCTGTGTATTTTTTTTATTTTTTCATTTTTGTGCCAAAGTTGATCTTAGATGCGGGTAAGTTTAACTTTATACTTATTTTCATACAGAAAGTCCCACTATTAATCTAAACAACAATAAAACCCAAGAAACCTCTTTGAGGTAGGCTAGCAAATGAAACGAATCAATTTTTGATGCAATATTTGACATTTATTTCAGCAAAAATCACACAAAAATAACTTTTTCAAGTCTGATATAGAATAAAAGTTGTTAAAATTTTAACAAAACCTTAATTAACAGTCTGTTAATGAGAATCATCATTAGAATTAGTCAACATATAATAATCATCCTTATTAGTAGCAAGAATATGGTAATATTTTACCTTTAAGTAAAAAAAAAGTACAAAATCTCAGTCACAATCAATCAATGGGTATTACTTGTAGCGATCCATTTCAGGGACGGAGAAGCAGCCCTTTTTAATAAATTTTGGGATAGCAATTTTTTGGACTATATTTTTCCAGGTGTACAACTGCTCATCTATAATATTAGGCCATCGCCAGTATTCCTTACCCTTCTTCATGCATCTCACAAGGACTGCCGCCTCGGATGGTGAAGATGTTACTTGTCCAGGATAGTAGCTTTGCTCCCACTTGACAATGACGTGGTCACCAGAATCTAAATGTCGAGGAGCGGTGCTTATTGCAGGAGTTTTTGCTACTATACGCGTATTTTTTTATTATCTCTCTCAGATTTTGCACTTTTGCCCGCGGGGTAAAGTTCCCCGAAATGGGGGACAATGTTTACTATGATTTTACTAACGAACTTTATGTTTCTAAGAAAAGGCTAAATAAGTTTTTATTGTAAGTGCAGTATTCTCAAAGACATGCTTTATATCAAGATATAGGTATTAGTAAGCTAACTTACCTTATTTCGCTGTTTTAACCAAAAGTTTGCAGACATCATTTATGCTCGTACGTCTCACCTCACGCTTGATCGCTACTGACAAGTTAAAACCTGCGCAAGCAACTTGGAAACGGTACCGCGTCGCGAGTAGGTAGTGCCATCTATGATTTTAAAGTGTAACTGCTTCGATCGGACGTCTATTGGCTTTGTGGCGGGATGTTAAATCCTTTTAATTTTTTGGGACAATCTTTACCCTTAGGGCTAAAGAAACCCGGTTTTACTACCGTACTACCTACACACACAGATGCTGGCAACTTTCTTGGTGTGGCAAATTCCGCGTAAGCATACAGCCGAAAGACATATACTGCTAGATAAAGGCCTGTCCCAAGGCTCTCCACAACAAACCTGCCCTAGTCTAATGGCTTCCCAGGATCCTAACCAGATCTTCGGTCTACCTTATCGAGAAACTTATGTACCACGTTGTGCCTTGCGCTACGCGACAACCACCCTAATTGGCTTGCGCATTGGGCGACAGTAGCAGTACTGGCCGATAGAATTAGCGGGATCACGAGCAAAGTGCTCTACGGAGCATGAAATGCGCCTGGGGCTATATAGTAGATTCAGAGGAACGGTCTTCAATTGAATTATGACGTGGCTGAGAAACCATTTCGATGTGGTTAAGAAATTGGTACGTATGTATTTTATTATCAAATGAAAAAATAACTGTCTATTAACCGTAAGAAATGCTCGAAAAACCATTTTCCATTAAATAAAATAGAGGAGTTACGAGTGCATTGCTGGCCTCTCGGATAGAAGTATGTTTTTTTTTTGGAGGTGTTAAGGTCGTATCGGTCCGGAAAATTATAGCTTGGGTCTCTTCAAGACAAGAGTGAACAGGCTGTTGGTGAACCAGTGAGCTACAAATCTCGGGCCCCGTAGTCACTTACAATACAATCAGGTGATACTGAGGCCAATCGTTGGTTAGTTAATGAATTAAAAAAAATGCAGCGAGTCACAGTTCATTCGAGTTTAGCTGTGCGGCACGAAGTTTCTGGAGAAACGCACTGCCAACCATCTAAGTGATGATGAGGATAGAAATCTTTGTAGATAGGATAGGATAGGAACCTATAAAACATGGTTATCTACGGGAAACACGGTAGATAGAATAAGACTAGAACTTCTTAACCCTTAAACTGACAAAAAAAAGGAAAGTCGATGGTTCAAACTCTACTAAGTTTGGATGAAGCAAACTATTGTAGTTAAAGAAAAAATTAAAAAAAATGGTCAGAGTATGTGCATTATAATCCACATTGCCAAGTATAAAGGGATAAAATAGTATCAATAGTTTTCAATACCTAAATAAGTTCAAAGTTAAAAAAAAATCCGCCAAGTGCCAGTCTGACTCGCGCACCGAGGGTTCCGTACAAAAACTTATCCCATCTTAACTGGCCCGGGCCTAAGGGTTAAGTTTGCACCTGGTATGTATGGCGCCGGATACAAATGAGGTGCAAAGTTAACGCAACCGATCACGTTTGTTGTATGGGAGCCCCCTTAAATATCTATTTTATTCTGTCTTTTAGTATGTTATAACAGAAATACATCATCTCGCCGGTCCCTAGTAAAAAAGTCGGATCTGCAAAATGACTACTTTCCAGGAGAGGCAGTTAAAGTTTTTTAAAGACGTTTTTGTGTATAAAATTGTCAATTTAAGTCCTATTGTTACGAAATTTGGCCAAAGTTATTATTATTAAGTACTTTTAGAGTATGTGTAAACAAAACTATAAATTATTTATTAGAAATGCCAGAAATAAGACATGCTACCTTTTTACCTGGAAATTGTCATCCGATATCCTGTCGTAACTGCCACATACGACTTTTTTGCATGATATGGTTCGCAGTAATTAGTCGGATGTGGCACTAACGACTTTTGTAATCGGATATTGCATTATTATTTATGTCGCAAGTGTCACTTACTACAATTATATTTGGATTGTACACAGTGTTTTGTGCTGAGATACGACATTTTAGTGGTATAAAAATCCGCAGTTTTACCCAGTATAATAAAATTTATAAATATTGTTTTTTGATTATGTTAGTTTGATATCAAAAAAAATATCAACATAATTTTTGTCTTTTAATGTTCATTTTAAGATACACTTATTGGGAGACGACTGAAGTCTTTGAGCATTTTTCCAAGATCTTTGAGAGCCTCAGCAATGACTAGTCATTTACTACGACGATATCATCAGAAGAGAGAAGGTGGCTGACGTCTTTGCTTTTGATATTGATACTAATCCGTCCAAAACCAAAAATTTGAATTAATCTTTCTATGCAGTTGTGAATTTTTTGGAGACATTAGTACTACTTGAGAGACCGCAGCACCGTCTAACTAAGTCGTAGTCGAATCGAGAGCCTTCTAATAGTACAAAGAAATGGAAGTACATATACATATACATATGGACGTGGTTTACGGTACCTAGGGTTCTAGGGTTAGCGGTAACCAGCGTTGGGGGGCTGAAAGTCGTCAAACCTGCGTGCGAGACGGTTCGTGATAAGAGTGTCGACTACACAGGTTATAGTCATGATTCATAAGCGAGATGGGTCTGTAATTTATGAGAAGGGTCATATAAACCTCCCTGAAGATGAGCAGTATACATGCCACACTTTTCGGCCATGCTCCTATCGTTTTGCCTTCGATTATAACATGATTTAATAAATTCTACAGGGTTTTCTTTACCATTTTACCATGCTTCTTTCAGAATCTTAGACATCGCTATCTAAGATTATTTTTCAGGGGGGGCCTGGGGTGGGCCTAGGGAGGGGCCGGCCATATCCTAAGAGATGAAGCCATGAATTTCTATCGGTAACCCAAAATCCTGGGGTGGGCACTAGACCATACTGGGGTGGGCACGGCCCACCCGGCCACCCCCTAGATACGCCTATGCGCTCCAGCATCATCCGCTGCATTTTTAAGTTATTTGATAGCCATACCAACCTTGTATAGGTTGCTATCTAGGATTTATTCAAATTAGTGTCGGGTTAACCTGACCTTTGGAACTGTTTGTAAGACATCTCAACCTCGCCTAGAAACACGTTGCAATTGGACTGGTGCAAATCACATATTAAAGACTGAGATCTATTGTTGAACCTTTGGTAATGAGTGGCATCGTCAAGGGAATGCAGAAACATACTTATCGCCTCTTTTAATTTATGAGTTCGAAAGCACCATTAAGGATATTTCTGGTTCTTTCGAAAGATTAGTTCCACTCTCACCGTGGGGTAAAGAGCTTAGATTCCTACTGACTTAGATAAACTGACCAAAAGTAAGAGAACTATCAAGCGGTGATGGCGACCATCAATTGAGACCAATAGAGAAAAGTGACAAGGGATATGAAATCTAGTGATCAGGATTCTCAGGAATATGTGTTCGACTAAAGAAGAAGTCATGAGCCGTTACTTATTATTTAACTGTACATTTAATTACACACATTCTGAAATGTTCTCGGCATTGCCACATCTCCCAATTATTATTTATCGTTCGAAACCATCAATAAGTTTACTAAATACCCAATTTCATTCAAACTGTTGATTGCAATATTCAAACAATAAGACAAAATTTAAAGCATCCAAAGATATTGTGATAGTTACGACATACACTGCAATTTATTTTCCGTGAAAAAATGTCGGATATGTTACATGCGACCAAAGTTGGAATATATTTTCCGGCAAAAAACATCGGATGTGTCACATACGACATAAGATACAATTTATATTCCGTAATAAAATGTCGTAAGTGGTACATACGACATAAGGTACCCTTAAAATTCCGAATAGTAATGTCGGAAGTGCCACATACTACACAAAACTTTTCAGCTAACCCAGTTAACATAGTCGGAAGTACCACATCTGACAATATTAAATGGACACTGTATAAGATACGACATTTTTGACATTGATTATTCGTGAAAGTAATGAAATTTTGAAAAATCTGTAAATGTACGATAAAAGATTAATGTATTTAATAAGCATTAACGCAATAAAACGAAAATGGCAATTTTGTAGATCCGACTTTTTTACTAGGGACCGGCGATCTGTGAACATTTCAGCTGTCTAATTATCGCGGTTCATGAGATACAGCCTGGTGACAGACAGACAGACAGACAGACAGACAGACAGACAGACAGACAGACAGACAGACAGACAGACAGACAGACAGACAGACAGACAGACAGACAGACAAACAGACAGACAGACAGACAGACAGACAGACAGACAGACAGACAGACAGACAGACAGACAGACAGACAGACAGACAGACATACAGACAGACAGACAGACGGACGGACAGCGGAGTCTTAGTAATAAGGTCCCATGTTTTACCCTTTGGGTAACCCTAAAAAGCAAAAACAAAGTCATAATATCTCTAACAATATTCACATTTCAACGAGATTCACAGTCCATAGGTAGGTACTCTATAGCCACGGGTTGAAAGCAATTTACATCCGAACGCCTTATAACCGGGTTACTCCTTCCATTCTCTCTATCACGGCGAGGTGCATATAATTGAATCCGTGGCCGATGGATCGCATCAGCCCTGGAAATCCTGGAATTGCTTACACTTACCGGTAGAGGTGAGCATTTTTCAAAAAAATTGCCTACAATTAAGACAGAAATTAAGGTCCAATATAATTTTCCTATTTTGTTACCAATTATTTTAGTAATTTTATATCAATGTTATGGCTATGTTCGATAATTAAGGTTCTGTTATGCTTATACTTTTTTAATTATACATAATCTGATATCAATGTATTGGAAATCACAAAGAAAATTGGTAACAAAATAGGAAAATTATATTGGACCTTAATTTCTGTCTTAATTGTGGGCAAAAATTTTGAGAAATGCTCGGTGGAGCCGAAATATCTATCTATATAACCATAAAATTCTAGATATTTTGTACAGAAAATAAGTTTTGTACGGAGTGCAGGTCATGATCTCAGGAAACATCTTAATAGCGCGATGCAAGATCGCCCGTTGATTTGAAAGGGATCGCGGTGCCATGCGAGTCTGGCGCCACCTGTTGGCAATCATTTCTTCGTCCTCCCATCACGCCAAACCGGGTAGATTTAACCAATTTTGGTACAGGGATAGCTGGGCAAAAACAAAGTATCTCTAACAATATCCACATTTCAACGAGATACTCTATAGCCACGGGTTGAAAGCAATTTACATCCGAACGCCTTGTAACCGGGTTACCCCTTCCATTCTCTCTATCACGGCGAGGTGCATATAATTGAATCTGTGGCCGATGGATCGCATCAGCCTTGGAATTGCTTACACTTACCGGTAGAGATACAGGGTGGCGAAATATTAAATAAATAAACGCCTTGAATATCTTACGCGAATTTTATGTTTCAAACAGAGTTGCGGCTCTTATTTAAAAATGTCACTGCTTATAGTGACATAGTAATAGCACTGTAATAGTACCTACATTACTTACCTAGGGTGAATTCGTGAATGACCTTATATCGCAGGTGTTTGTGGCCCGAACAGAAGGTGAGGCCATAAATATGCGCCCGTGGCAATTCTAATCAATTAAAAGTCGTGTTCCGCCTTCGTGTTAAATATTTACGCTGGCCGGGATTCGAACCCAGGACCGCTGGCTCAGTAGGCAGGTCTCTACAAACTGCGCTAACCTCGTCATCAATATATATAAGTAGGTATGATATTAATATACGGGATCATTCCCCTCACCCTGTATATGGGGTCCTAACAGCCACAGGAGAACGGTACTAATATACCTAAGCAGTAAAAGCGTTCTGTGTAAGACAATACGGCTCCGTGCGTGTTGCACTTGAAGTCTGAAATGATTTCTGGATTATACTCGAACGGAATTTGCATTTATCCTTCGCAATCTGTGTGAGGATCGCGCAAAGTGGAGGCATGAGTATGAGGGTACGTGTCCGCTCCGCTCCGCTCCACTCCGCTCCGCTCCGATCCGTTTCAGTAGAGACGGACCCTGGCAAGAGCCGGGATAACATTAGGTAGAAAAAGAAGAAGAGAGACGATAGAAAAAAAACAGTAAACTTTATATCAAATGTCTTCTATACTAATTAAAATTATACCCAATGAAATTATGCATATTATTTTTATATCAAATGAAACAATTGATCAAATCATTGATACAAAGATCAAAGCTCAAAGAAAAGTTTTAATTGAGCCTTTTTATCAATAGTTTAATGTAATTTAAAAAAAAAATAGACATTAAATATGTTTTTAATCCATTAAATCAAATTTTGTTATATCTAGTGAAATTATATGAAACGTTGTTATATCCATCATTACACACCCAAATGCAACCTAATTGAAAACCTCGTTTTCGCAATCAGTTGAAAAATATAGCAAATATATTTGTAATAATAAAAATATACATACATAGACTGCTAAACTTATAACCCTTCCTTTTGGCTTTGCCGTAGTCGGGTAAAAAGGTACGTTCCTATATTTAAAAATGTTACCTCACTCCACGTTTTACCCGTGTTTATAGCAGTTTATTTAGGATACCTTTTCTAAAAATTAAAAAGGATAGTAGGTGTTTGATAAAAGCTATATCCATATTGCTCCTGAAACTCATTTTTATAAAAAAGTAAATATACAAATTCCATTAAAACGTACGCAAAGCGTTCGACACATATCAATAAACATGACTCAACAAAACACCTATTCTCAAATCATTCGCGGTTTTGAACGACATTATCAGCTCTTCGACATCCCTGAAGACGAAACTCGCAATAAAATAAGTAACGGGAGCCGAGATGTCAACGTCGTGTGACAACCGTACAGATGCTTCCCCTCCACGGGGTTACTTAAACAAAACGACATGCTTCAGTATACAATTACTGCCAGTTACGTCGTTTTGTAACTGGCTGGTTAGATGGGGGGCTATTAGTGGAATTGAGCGAAAATTTACGAGTGAATTTGTAATGCAATAAATATTTTGTAATGGCGCCAAGCTAGTATCGTTTTTTATCGATTGAGGGGTAGTGTAGGGATTTAATGACAGAGTTTTTTTAAGACATGATTTTAACTGTATCAGGTGTAGTGGATATGTAATGTAGTTGTAAGAGTTATATATTTCAGACGATTCTTATTAATAAAGTAGTATTTAATCAGCATTCGTTCGTATCACTTGTCTCCCGATAGCACTCCTTTACATGGCGACCCTGCCAGAAAATTTGTAGATAACTTTATTTTAAGATATGGCATACCAAATGGCATTGCGACCGACAGGGGGACGTAGTTTTTATCCACGACCATAAAAGAGGTATGTAAGCTATTACATATAAAACAATTGCACTCAGCAGCATACCATCACCAGAGCATCGGAGCGCTGGAGAACACGCATAAAAATTTAGGTAATTATCTGCGTATTCACACAAACAACCATCCAGAAGAGTGGAGCTCTTGGCTTCCCTACTGGACCTTTTTCTTATAACACATCTGTTCATACAGAAACCCGTTTTACACCCTATGAGCTGGTTTTCGGTAAAAAGAGTGTATTACCATCAAATTTATCTAAAGGTGTTGATTAGTGTTGACCCATTATACAACTTTGATTCTTACCCATTAGAGTTGAGATATCGAATTCAGACAGCACAAAAAGAAGCACGCGAAAATTTGTTGAAAAGTAAACAAGCGCGAAAATTGGTATATGATCAAAAACTTAACCCTGTAATATACAAAGAAAACGATCTCATATTGATAAAAAACGAAACCGGAAATAAGTTTCAACCAATTTATTCAGGTCCTTACAAAGTTGTGGCTGATATTCCCCCTAATGTCGAAATCATTAAAGATGGGAAAAGAGACATTATCCATAAAAATCGTACTAAATTGTATGTCTCGAACAATGTATAAATTTGACAATTTGACAATATGTATCATAATATTAAGTAAATATTTAGGTAGTATAATGCTAAGCTATTTTTTTTTTTACTGTATAACATGTCTATTTTAATTACAGAATAATAGTACAATGCCTATGTTTGTAATCCTGTATACCTGCTTATTATAAGAAACAAACTAAAATTAAGTTGTTACTTAATTTTATTTTTCTCCCTGTATAGGAGATGTAGTGGATATGTAATGTAGTTGTAAGAGCTATATATTTCAGACGATTCTTATTAATAAAGTAGTATTTAATCAGCATTCGTTCGTATCACTTGTCTCCCGATAGCACTCCTTTACACAGGGCTAGTTAGCCCTCACTAGTAGTCGGACTTTGTGTGGGAGAATAACCCGCTAATGGGATTATCTCTGTGACGCAGGAGTTATAAATGAGGGTGTGTAAGTTACTTGTTGTATGAAGAAGGAACTTGTCTGCTGAAAAAATGTAAACCTCATTTTTGCAGTAGTCAGCTAGGGCTATATACTGGAACGGAGATCGTAGTCATTGGAACTCTGACGAGTCATTTAATAGTCATGCGTGAAAAATAAAAGGTAAAATAGGCAGTAAAAGCTTTCATTAAAAGTACATTTTTATAAAAACCATGTTCTTATGGAACTAGGTTAATACAGATGTCTAATGTTACTGCTACAAGTTTATTTTTTACATATACTTACAAAAATACATTGCTTACACACATAATAAATTTGTGCTTGATTTTAGCAGTCAAATTATTAAAACCACACAGATTCGAGGATAAGCCCCTGCCGTCTCTGCCAGCTCACATCAAAGTGAGTAACATTAGGTGCTCCATAGGGACTTATTACGAATTTCCTTCGACAAATAAAGCGAATTTAAAAGATTTTCTCGATATCGACATGCCCTTATTTTTGGGTAACAAGGCGGTGTCAATCGGGGCAATATAGGTAAAGTGAACAGTAGAAGCATAATAATATCGCTTTATCTTTACGGTAAAATCTATACAGGGTGTGGCTTGTAATAAGAGCAATGAATCAAAACATAGATTTTACTCATTAAATTAAAATAAACAATATTTGTATGTATGTAAACACTTTATTTACACAAACCCAGGTTATAAATACAATGATAACCAATATTACATGTAGAAAGGCGAAATTATCCTTATCAGGGTTCTCTTCGAGTTAACCTATGAGCAGTTGACTGGATAAACGATTTGATCAGATTTTTTTTTAAATTGCTTGTATTATTTAATAACTTGTAAACTGTTGCTTATTCAAAAAAGCAATGTATTACGATTTTTTTTATAATTAACAGCATGACAGTCCCAATAAGTACGATGTCAAAACACATAATAAACCTTTTTTACAGTTCGCGAAGAAACGCCATCGACAGTAAACGTTGCAACTGACAGCCCCCATAGAAATTAACACACATCTAGATAGAAAATGGAAACACGATTTCCATTCAGCAAACGTTCCAGTTTTCTTGCCACCTTTGTCTGTTCCACAAAGCTGCGGAACCCAATCAGGGTTCTGTCCAAACGTCGGCCGTTGGACGATCTGCGTAGGCAACCTTTTCTTTTTCGCGTCAATCGTTCTGTCTGGTTGCCGGGCTGCAAAGAGATGAGCTGGTGTAGAACGTAAATCGCTGGCGAGTTTAAGGGTGAAGCCAGACAAGCGTAATTTGAGTCGCGTAATTTCGGTCGCGCCATACTTAGTGTGACGTGATCTTTGCTGTTTAAAGCGGTTCCAATGACTACCTTCGAGATGAACTTTATTGTTGATCACCCTGTATAAATCTATATTTGGAATCTTGACACAACATATATCTACTTTCAACGATGCAAAGGATAGAATTCGTATTTTTTTGTTTTTTGCTATTTCTATTAGAAGTAGCACATTGAGATTTATAAAGAATTTCAGAGGTATAATGGGGAGTAGTCAAACCGTCAACATAAAAATAACGCCACACCAGCAAGAAAAATAAACAATAGTAACCTTAAATTAAACAATGATAGACAGTAGGCGTTCTTATCGCTAAAGAGCGATCTCTATCAGGCAACCTTTGGGTCGCGGTAACAAAAAGTAATCAGAGAATATGTGTTTGGAGCTCTTATATACGTGGTCCGTCTGTCTTTGCGTTTGGTCTCGAGGTAAAGGTAACTCGGTTTCCGCTCCGCTCCGCAGATTACACGGGGCTTATTGAATATGCCACGATGGCTTCGGACGTGAGGTTGCCGTGGCGGCGCGGACTAGACGCCATTGAAAAAGTGATTCGAACAAGCCCCGCAACGGGGTTTAACTCATTAAGTTGCTATAGTCTGGCTAAAGTATCTTTGCCCCAGTAATTTTAGTTTTTAATCTGTAAATCGGTATATGACAACACTGAAGGTAGGGCACTAATAACTCTTGATACTGGTGTATTATTGTTAATCTTTAAAGGTATATGCCAACACTGAAGATAGGGCACTAATAACTCTTGATACTGGTGTATTATTCTTAATCTTTAAAGGTATATGCCAACACTGAAGATAGGGCACTAATAACTCTTGATACTGGTGTATTATTCTTAATCTTTAAACTAGGTATTAGATTCTAGCAAATTTAGTGTAACATCTTGGTAAGTTATGCTTTCATCAGTATTTTACTTATTTATAAAAATATTTACAAAAGATTTATAGAAGATATTTCAGAGGACTTTTTTGTTGTATTACGTGAGTTCAATGTAATTGTAATTCAAAACAGTTACTTCAGTATTTAGCGAGTCTACATAATGTAATTCAAAACGGTAACTTCAGCGTTTATTGACATTCTTACTCTAAGGGGATTAAAACAAGATAAAAGTTTGTATGGGTAGGAATAACAATATGCAAGTAGGTACTAAGATTGTTGGTTACTCTTTGGGTAATATTGCCATATTTAGTATTTATGTTTTTGACAGTTCATTTGCTTGGAAGAGTTATTGTGGTTCGACACTAGTAGCTGATAAGCTATTTTCATGACATAATGAATTATGTCCCTTAATATATTTTATCGTCAGAAGCGGTGGTAGCCTAGTGGTTAGGGCATGCGACTTTCAATCCGGAGGTCGCGGGTTCAAACCCGGCCCGTACCAATGAGTTTTTCGGAACTTATGTACGGAATGTCATTTGATATTTACCACTCGCTTTTCGGTGAAGGAAAACATCGTGAGGAAACCACCTAAGCCCAATAAGGCCAAGTTTCCCCTCTGGGTTGGAAGGTCAGATGGCAGTCGCTTGCGTAAAAACTAGTGCCTACGCCACATCTTGGGATTTAGGTAGCCGACCCCGATTGAGAATTCATTCTCAAAAAATGGGCCAAAGGCTAGGAGGATGAATATATTTTATCGTCATCATCATTATCCAAAAAACTTCCACTACTGGACATAGGCCTTCGTCAAAGAACGCCATCATGACCCGTCCTGGACCGAACAGATTCAGCGTAAGTACTCCATTCATCAGGTCGTTCAACTTGTATCTTAAACTTATAATTTCTCACCTTAAAAATGCATGGTTTCTATAAATAAATAAAGTCAAATAAAATGTATACATTATCGAATACCTACACTAGAAGTAGAAAACCTCGCAAACTTTCCCACTATCTCCACAATACATGGCGCTTTCGGAACGCATAGAACGTTAAACTGCAAAGAATTCTCAATACTTTTGTGAACTGAACTACATCGAAACCGAATATTATACCCAAGCACCGCTATCTGGAAGTGAAAAGTCGTAAGTGTTTATGAAATACATTTGTACTTCTTACCTTCTCGATGGGGTTCAGCGGGTGCTGGCCGGATGAATAACTTCCACATTTTATGCCTTCCGCAGCACGTTATTTTCAATTCCCGATATCAATATGCACAATTTTATGGCTGCGTGTGCTTATCGAACGCTTTTTTATCTAGTTTGTGTATCAAGTTGCTCAGGACTTGAATATGCAAAGGAGGCATTTCTATACCGCGCTATGGAAAGAAGGTTTTTCTATCTTTCTATCTTTATTTAGTTCATTGATCAATATGACATCGGTTACCCGCTCATTCTGGCATCAGTTCAGTTCATCATTCTTGGGGAAGATTTTCTGCTGTGAACAATTGATTACTGGTCGCCTACGCTCTTTTAGAAGGAGGAACTTTTCGAATGTTTTTTTTTGTCACAAATTGGGATATTTTAGAAAATGAAAACGTGTAGCAATATTTCATTAAAAAAAATTACTTAATTGGCATACGTAAGATGACATTAGTATAATATCTGTTCTTTTCGGTATGGTAGGTGCCCTTGGCCCGACAGTGCACTTTACCCGGCTGATCTTAGTAAGTACTTAGTACTTATCACAGCGAATTGTCGTTAGATAGACAGGTACAGATTAAATTGTCCTTCAGCGGTGGAACGTGAAAGACGCGATTAAGATTATTGCTGAATTTCATGAGATGGATTGGACGTTTTGTACGATTGAACAATGTAAACCAATTTAGATGTGGATAGCCTTAGTTTCATTTGTTAGTTTCTGTTTATATTAAGTTGTCCCTATTATTGTTATACTATATAAGTTCAGGTCGGAAATTCGGAAATTATACATTAAAATGTATAAGGGGCGTTTTCATAGGCCTCCAAAAGAATTTTGACCCAGTTAAATTTTTGGTTCATCCTTATTGAATACAAGTTTGTATAGCAATTAATTGGAAGCCATTTTCATATCATACAACGAACTATATTGAATAAGCTCCATAAAATAGGCTCCAAAAAGCAGCTCATCGAAATAATTACAGACGGGATTCTCTGTAATTATTTCGCTCCACATCCATCTTTAATTAATAGTCCCGGAATCTTTTGAACCGGGATACAATGACCACTCGTTATCGCGGGACCATTGTCCCGCCTGTCCAGGACTTATCCCGATAATTAATTAATAATTAAGGGCCACTCTATTATCCTTTAATTTCCGCCCTTCATTTCTTTAATGCGAACCCATTGTGGCCACGTGTAGAATACAGAGGTTTTTGAAAGAACATTTGACCTGATTAACTTAATTTGTGGTTTCTGCCCTGGAACCAATGTATGATTTTGTGCCAGTGGCAGTGGAGACTGCGGGACCGTGGGGTACTGAGGCCAGGGACTTTATAAGGGAGGTGGGTCGCAGGCTCAGAGACAGAGGGTGTGATCCTCGCTCAGGGTCGTATCTGGTTCAACAGATTTCATTGGCCATACAACGTGGGAACGCTGCCAGTGTGATGGGAACGTCGTTTGGGCAAGGTGCGACTCGGGGTGAGCCTTTTTAAGTCCTTCTTCTATATTTGTTAGCGATTCACCACTTTGACGAAGCCTGTTGCAGATGTCACGTTATTGGTCTGTTGTTTGACGAAGCCTGTCGCTGATTAGATTTTGTATTCTCTCTGACGATACCTGCGTTGCGGATTTGACTTTTACACTTTGTCTTATGCATTATTGACTGTTGAATAAATTATTTGATTACATTTGTGGTTAAGTGTGTATGCTAGGTTCCAGGTATTTAGGTTTGGGTCCAATCTCGTCTGCAGAGATTAGGTCCTAATATAGCCCAACAAAGTGCTTTTCAACCCACCCCATATTGTGCATTTTTAGTAGTAGGTACTAATTTATTTTACTGGCAACAACAAGTTTTTGGTAACTGACGTTGAAAGTTAGTAAATATCACTGATGTAAACAAAGAGGAAACAGGACTAAATAATCCGCAAATTTCAAGTAATTTTTCCATAATAAACCCAACACTTTAGCCGCAGTGATTAAACCTAAGTTTTTATCAATAGAATTGAGTAGGTATTGATATCGCAAGAAGGACAAATGATTGAGCAGTATTCCGCTTCCGGAGCAGCTCATTTTTGCCATACTAAAGCTGTTTGTAGTGCCACTATCCCTGGGCCAGACCGATACTCGTTAGGCTATGAATATAAAATATTCTTCAAACCGTACAATAAAACCAAAGTGTTTATGATGCCTGGAATTGGAATCAGCCATGTTTGTCACTGAAACAGAACTCTTAAGTATCGGAATGAGGGGTTAGTAGGCGCTTTTGGTGACGGAAAAACTATGTAAAAAGTGTACTCAAAGAACCGTACGCTTAAGTGGTTCCTCTAGTATTGCACTGTCTGTTACTTTAAGAAGAAGAAGAAGAAGAAGATACGTTTATTTTGCACTTTAAGACTTGTTTCATAAAAAAATCGATTAGCTTTATATCATAATATACCTACCTAAACAGTCTACTATATGTAGACAAGGCTTTTGTAACATTTATAGCTGCCGTACGGAAAAAGAAACCTAAAAAAGGTAGATAACTAAAAACAAGTCACCTCCAATACAGCAACTAAGATATCGTAAATAAACCGAACCGTAGACAGGTGCGAATTACAAAAAATATAGCGGACCCCGTCTCACGGGGGCCGTTAATGAATTGGGTTAGGGGAAGGTGATGAAATCACGGTGAAAAAATCACAGTTATCGGCCGTCAAAAAGTATAACTGACAGCAAGCCGGAACTTCCGGATAAGCTAGGTACACTGTTTGATATGTGACAAGAAGGCAGAATCATAAGTCAAATACAGCACGTATAGGATATAGGAATGAGTAGGTATTTAGCGTTTTTGCGATATGATAGCGTTATTGCTTTCCATTGAATTTCGTCGGAATACGAAATAGTTTCTTCTAGCATGCTTTTTCTATTAAATTTGCTGAAAAAGTTGAGTAAGAAATGTAAAAACGAGATTTTCTGGCAAAATACGATGGAAAAGCAATATGCACTATATAGCAATATGCATTCTGATCACAATGGCTTTGGCATGCCTGTCACGCAGTTATCAGCGATAGGTATCTGACTGCGCCAGACAATCTTCCAACAGGGAGAGATGGCGGGAGATCGTGTGGAGAGCTGTGTCCATCTCTACCATCGACGTGGACGGCTAAGTTTAACTACGACCGCTCTGCCAAGAGCGAAACGACAGAGAAGAATATACTATAAACGCACGGCGATTTTGCCCGAACATAAGTGGAAGATTTTGCCTGGCACTCTGGTGCGTGTTATTGTTTACGCTATTTAGCGTGACTCACGCCGTGTGATAACACTGATACCCGTCAAAAGCAAGTCACAGCTTAAATATAGTTTTCACGAATATATTTCAGCTTTCCAATATATGAAGGGTCCTTCAGCGGCGGCCATAGAAAGCATTCAGTCCATCTGCTGTTAATAGTCTCTCACTGCGGGCACTCGAGTGCGCTGCAAATTATAACCTGCGAGTGAAACCGTTGCATTTAATGAGGCACCCGTTTGTGTGGATGCCTGTGTTAGAGTGTAGTTAAATATTTACTTAGCAAATTGTATCTAGGATAACGAAAATTGAATATAGGTTTATTGCTACATCACCTACTTGGTATGATATGTGAGAACTTGGCATCTTATTTCACATTTATGTTTTTGATGGAGTTTTAGTTTGAAGAAAAATGTTTCAATTTGTGCCAGGCATATTTTCTTCCGTTGCGTTTGATCATTGATGTTTCATCTGTCGGTATAAAGTGAACCGGTATATGACGATGGACTCGCCAAAAGTGTTCAAGATGTAAATTTACAATGTAGCTACTCGTATATAGCGAACGTGCATAACCAAGGTAGTGCCAGATGTTACCGCCTATCTGAATCTTTTACCTTGACATTGATAGCTTCTACCTATAGTTCCTGCGCGTTTTCTTCCAAAACGAAGGTGCTGCCAACTGCTGTCACCGATTTGAATCTTTCGCTTCAATAAAAAAAAAACACCACGTTCTACCGATCATCAATCAAATCTATAGATCAAATTAAGTAATCACATTCCTTTTTTAGCTTATTAAAGAGGCTAGCTTTGGATCAAAACGTTTTTTCGAATTTCAGTAACGTATACATGATCATGCATTTAAGATTCTCGGCTTAATAATAACATGCATTTAAGGGTTAAAACAATTATGTTCCATCTTGTAATTTACCTATGAAGGCAATAAATAAACTGATAACTGATAACTGGTAACTGATAACTAATTGAATAGGACCCAGGACTGTCGGATCAGTAGGTACCACTGCGCCAACCACGTAGTCTAGCCTGAAAACTGGGCAATCGGCTTGCCGCACTGACCCTTTGCAAGCATACTCTAGGGCTTAAGAAATCGGCCGTTCCGCTGACAACGCAACCCTAACCACGATCCTAAATCTAGGAGTAATGATGAGAAATAAAACTGTTCCATTGAAAAAATATAAATATCTAATGGTAAAGCACATACTTATCAAACACATTCATATATACCGCTCTCAAATCTTCGATCCTTCTTTCCTATTCCTAAGTTCATTCTCCTCAGGTTTTTCTAATGCTTCAGCCTGGTACACGGTGTCGGGCAGCGAGTCCTCTGCTGTATCGGGAACGAGGATCGTAAGTAGACCTGCCGTCAGGGACACGAGACCGAAGATGATGGCCGGTAGACCAGGCCAGTAGACCGCCTGGAAAAATTAGGGTAAATCTCTTATCTTTGAAAAACATGCGAGTTCAACTTATATTCAACAATTTTGGTGAACTACATCCTAAAGGACAGTGGTGATTGTTTGCTCTGCCATATCAGCCATAGATTCTAGAAGCAGAACTAAGGTTGTCGACATATAGCTCAAGGATTTTCCAGATTTAAGTGGCAGTGGGTCCTCTACAAACTGTTAGATAGGGTATCGCAAAATCATTCAACGTGGAGGCATGAACTTTGTCCATCAGTAGACGTTATTTGGCTGAGATGATGATGATGAATTTGTTTAAGAATAATCGGTATTATACTCACCAGCAAAGCCATTTGTGGGTACGATGGACAACCAGGCTAGATTGTAATGGATGTACAATATTATGGAGCGCCAGATAGATAATAAAGCAGCAGGCTAAGGCTCTCCATAGCTCAGAGAGTTTTCAGACTTAAGTGGCAGAAAACGGATTACCTTGCTCGTAAAACCGATGGTCTTTGAGGTAGAAAGGTTCTTAAATAGCTACCACGTACGAGAAGACGGGCCTTCAGCATGCTAGACGGAAAGCCAGTTGGCTGCTCGTTGAGAAAAATCTTGAAGTAGGCCTTTGTTCAGTCGACGTCTTTCGGATGATATGATGTTAATAAATCAGTATCACACATACCAGTAAAGGCATCTGCGGGGCTATAATGGAGCCAATTCTCCCCACGGAGGAGCAGAGCGCGTGCATGGAGTTCCGGGTGTAGGTAGGGAACAGCTCCGACGTGAAGATGTACGTGATAGAGAAGTACAAAGACGACATCAGCTTGCCCGACATGTACAATGTGATGGAAAGCCAAGGAAGCCCTGTAATTGAACAAAAATCGGTTTTAGCTAAGTAATTTAAGATTGATCAATAGATGGCGCTAGTGTTTTTAAGGATAATTGAAGTGTAATGACTGTGACAGAGAACTTGTTACGGTAATTTTCAACAGGTAAGTGAAATGCAACATAGAATTGTGGTAACATTGGTGCCATATTAATAATGATTATGATTCATGTATTCATGAAAATCACTAATTTAAAGGCTAAACTAGGCTTAAAGGCGATGTCGCAACAATGCTTCTACATAGGTAAATGAGTAATTAAAGGCATTGTTGCGACTTCCCGGAAAAAAATAGCTTACCTTTGGGCACGAATGGTTGAGCAACGCATAAGACAGCGCAAGCTACGAACGCAAATATCAACGGCATCTTCCTCTTGAACCTATTTAATATGTACACCACGGCTAAATTTCCAGGCACATCTACAATAGCCGTCAGTGCGTAGTTCACGTACTTGTTGCCTTGCAAAGAAACCGAGTTTATCGTCAGTCCATGGTTCACAAACGTAGACGCTATCCACCATACAGAACACACGAAGAACCTCTTCAACATAGACTTAGATTTGAAGGTTTCGAGTAAAACTGTTGAGAAACTTGCGCCCTTTTCTTCTTGATACGATATCTTACTTAGATCCATATCTAAATGTAATTTATTCGTTTTTGCAGCTCCTTCTATAATGGCTACAGCTTCTTCTTTCTTTCCTTTGGTTAGTAGCCATCTGGGGCTCTCATCTAGTAAGTATATGTAGGTGAGGAAGAGTAGACCAGGTGCGTAGACCACGCGAAGGAAGTTCCTCCAGTAGGGTACGAGCCAGTACAGCAAAGGGTATAATAGTCCTCCGAATGTGTATCCAAAGCCGCTTATTGTGGTGTATAAAACTCGTTTGTCCGTCGCCACCATTTCTATTGCTGTAAAGAAAATGATTATCAACATAAAATTTGTGCAATGAAGTGAATTAAATTGACGTATTAGCCTTTATTGACCACCTATACTTCTACTAAGATAAATATTAAAGGACAATATTACACAAATCGACCCAGTCCCAAACTAAGCAAGTAGACTACGATATACATAATATATGTATAGATAACATCCATGACCAAGGAACAAATATTCGAGTTAATCACACAAATATTTGCCATGGCCGGGATTCGAACCCAGGGCCACCAGCTCAGCTGCCCTAAAAACTGCGACACCGCGTCGTCACTACTAGTAATAGTTTATGTGATTGGGCAAATCCTTAGCAATATCTATCTTAAAATTGCAAAAAAAAATTGTATGCGATTATACCCACACAGCATGAACGACGACGAGCAAGGGTCACCAACGACAGCCTCCAAGAACTCAAGAGCGACGTACAACCAGTAGTTTGTGGTGAAACTCCTCACCAAGCCGAGTACGCTGCCCAGCACGCATGTCACCACTGTCGTCGATTTCCTTCCTAACCTGATAACATATTAGCAAAAAAAAATTACTTTTATGAATTAAAAGCCGGCCGATGGAGTGGAAGAGGGATAGATGCGTCACAAGCCGATCGCTTAGGCCGATCGTGCTTCTCTATCGCTTGTTCCGCGCTCTCGCTTGCACGCTCGGCTCAGGCGGAACGTGACAATGAGTCATGGTTTTTCGTGCGTGCAGCTGGCGTTCATCGATTTATAAAACGTTTATCAAGTCAATAATATATATTAAGGGACAATCTTACACAATTTGACCTAGTCCCAAACTAAGCAATGCTTTTACTATGGGTACTAGACGACCATCTGCATAATATATAAATACATAAATATATAGATAACTTCCACGACCCAGGAACAAATATTCGAGATCATGACATAAATTGTAATGTAATGTGTAGTTTGCCTATATTCTTCAAATACCCATTCCTTCAATTGCTCAAAGGTTAACTGGAAGAGATCCCTAATAGGGATAAGTTCGCCTTTTTACATGTGTCATTTGTTATCAGTGTATTTATAACCAGTTTTTGTGTACAATAAAGTGTTTACATACATACATACATACATACATAATTGTCGTTACCGGGACTCGAACCCAGGTCCCGGCTCAGTAGGCAGCTGCCACGGGAGATACCATGTCTCCGGTCTTAGCGGCGAGAGTCGCGGCGCGCGATACGTGTGTCTCGCGCACTCGTATTGCCGCCGCGTTCGGATCCCTCGCTCAACCGCTTGCCACGCCGCTGGTTGCTCATAGTCATGGCATCTTTGTCAGGGTTTTACTGCCTAACCTGAAAGGCTTCGCTAATTACGCCTAATGCCGCAAAAAGATGACGACGCAGTGGGCGCAGTGGCACAGGCGCGACAGCGGCCTATCGGTGTAACTCGGGCGTCGGTGACCTTGTAATGCCGAATCCTTCGACAAGGCATTCACGTGAATGCCCTTCACCCCCACGCGCGTCCTGCACTCGCCCGCGCTCGCCCCTCGAAACGCACACATAGCCCCGAGTTTTGTTACTGCACAAGCCGGCGGTCCTGGGTTCGAATCACGGCAAGGGCAAATATTTGTGTGATGAACTTGAATATTTGTGTCTGGGTCATGGATGTTGTTTGTATTTAAGTATGTATTTATCTATGCATAATAAGTATGTTTATCGTCGTCGTTATACTCCCTACTGACCCATTTGGATTGATCACCCGGTATATATAGATCTTTTCTGAGATCTCCACAACGTTCGATCTTGCGCTGTCCTTATGCAACAACTTTCCACAATCTTAACGACAACGGCTGAAACGCCAGTAGGTTCCCACTACATGCCGTATGCACATTATAGATGTACAGAGTGTGGCCTGTAACAGAAGCAATAAATCGATACCTTAGAGCACAATCGTACTGTTTGGAAAAAGTCGTTACATTAGGACGTTAGCACTAACGTCAACGTTGTGCACACAACTCTATGTGGTTTAAATTTCATTGGCAAAATAATTGTAATTAGTACGAGTACGAGAGCGAGACGTTGAACTAAGGTATCGGAATTAAAACCCTATATTTTACTCTTTAAACGGAAGAACATTTGTTTAACCAACTTTTAAAAGAAGTCATTTTCCAGATGTTCATTATTTCTAACAAATTAAATATGTATGCCATCCAACATTCATATCGCGTTGACTGACACTGATTGTCACGCAACTTATCATCTAAATATTTCCCAACACATTGGTTCTTTGAATAAGCAATATTTTACAACATGTTGCCGAGCTAGTGAAGCGTCCCCGTTTGAGCTTGCCTAATAATCTTTCGTATGTCCATGTGATTAGATGTTCAGACGTCCGTTTTTCTGGATTTTCGGCAGTTCTCGCCTACAAGCCGCATTTTTCAACCGATTCTCGTGAATGTTGTGAGCAGGTTCAATAACATAATTTTTTTGTCGCGTCAGTTTTCTGAAGTTTTTCAAAATTATATTTCAGCCAAATCTAAAAATTGTCGGTTGCAGCTCACAGAACCACTAGTTAAATAATAAAGCTACTATTAAAAGTTACTAAACAAATGTAGTTCAGTTTAAAGAGGAGAATCTAAGTCTCCATTTTATTGCTTCCATTACAGGCCGCACCCGGTATACACTTGAAATATATAACCACATTGACAGAGTCCATTAAAAAAAACGTGTTGTTCACTTTGTTGTTATGTTATCGTTATTATTGTTAGTTTGTTAATAAAATAAACGGGTACAATAAAAAACCGGCCATGTGCGAGTCGGATTCGCGCACCGGGTGTTCCGTACAAACACTTATCCCACCTTAACTGGCCGGGTTAAGTTAAGTTTGCACCTGGTATGTATGGCGCTGTATACAAATGAAGTGCAAATAAAATTAAATATATATTTTATTCTGTTTTTTAGTATTTATTGTTATAGCGGCGAAAGAAATACATCATCTGTGAAAATTACAACTGTCTAACTATCACGGTTTATGAGATACAGCCTGGTGACACACAGATAGACAGCGGACGGACAGACAGCAGAGTATTAGTAATAGGGTCCCATTTTTACTCTTTGGGTACGGAACCCTGAAAAGTAACTAAATTCGAAACACCTGCGCCACGTGTATGCAGGCACGTACCTACCTTTTTAATAGTTAAACCATTGATTGTCTTAGTCTGAACGTGAGGATAATTAGAAGATAAGTATAGTCTTATGACCAGCTGAGCGTGGTGAGTGGTGACCTTGCCTCGCTGGCACGATATACACCTAACCAACGACAATGTGGCTGGCTCAGACTTAAATTCGATCTAGTTATCTATATCTATTTATATATTAATTTATTTATTGATACAAATTCCACAGCACAAATTACAATATTTTTTGAAACAGATACATACCTATGTGTTTAACATTAGCCAATTACAGATTTACGTTATACAGACATATCACTAGCAAATAAAAACTAACGTTGGGGTAGGAGACGCATTCAGACGAGTGCAACCAATGGTAAACGTAATAATAATAAATAAAGAGATTTGGAATGGCAGGTGTCGCGTGGCCAAAAGTTAAGAGCTTGTATGAATCTAGGTTATGTTGCTATTACACCGGATTATAGAAGAGGGAACGTTCTTTATTCTCACGGGCATTTAATCAGAAAATTCGGCCCTGGAATCCTTAATTTCGCAAATGTCCACCGGAAAAATGCGCACCTAAATCTGACAATGACCCAACTTACGTGACAATACAATATCTGTATTGTCACGTAAGTTACTGAATAAATTATTTTGATTTTGACTGTTTTTTTTTATCAATCAGCCTCTGACGTCCACAGCTGAATAATAGGCCTCCCCCATAGCAGGCCACAAGGTGCGATCCCGTGCAGACCGGAACCATCGACTCCCTGCGACCGTACCGAGGTCATCTGTCCACTTACTCGGGGGGCGTCCCTCGCTGCGCTTTCCTACACGTGGTCACCACTTCAGGACTTTGCTGCAAGACTTGAAGTGTGTATTTCCCAAAAATTATATTTCATTAATAAAATGGTGAGGCTATTTTCGATTACGGTGGGGCTATTTTTGAATGACGCTAGTAATAATAGTACATTGGCTATAGGGTATAGACCGACCGTAGGGAGGCCGGATAGTGATACGAAGCCGACAAGCCCTTTTCACGGCTAAGGCATATATGCTATATAATTATTCTGAAATATATGCAATGAAATAAATAAAACGCCACTTAGGTATAACAAAACAAAAACAGTTGTTTAGCTTGTTCATGAACACAGACGCCATGTTTAAAAAAAACACTTCCTGGCCTAGGCCTTCAATTTTGCATGAGATTCCTTTACAGTTCTCTCGAGTTGTTCCGCCCGAAACGTGATACTTCGAAGCCTGTTATAACGCACGTTATGACAACATTTTATTGCATGTTTGAGAAAAATCGTTCTTTATTTAACCTTTAGTTAAGTACCTTTACAAATAAATATGGACTTAAATAAACTTCGCATCTCAGTATCGATTTGTTATAGAGAGACGAGATTTTTATAATAATCACTGAATTCTAATTAGGTTTTGTTATCGATATGCGGTATTATAAAAACACCGGAATGTTTTATGATATCATTCCTATTGTTTTTAAAAACATAATAAGTAATGAACGTAAATACCTTATTGTAATTGGCATATATTATTATACTTTCAATACATGCATTCCATGACAAATCGTCTTTGACATTTATTTTGTTCACATTCCGTAACCAGAAAATAATAATATTATCAAGTTAAATTAGAGACTGATGTCA
Source organism: Apotomis betuletana (assembly GCA_932273695.1). Classification (NCBI taxonomy): domain Eukaryota; kingdom Metazoa; phylum Arthropoda; class Insecta; order Lepidoptera; family Tortricidae; genus Apotomis; species Apotomis betuletana. The sequence continues at coordinate 2,766,926 of OW026303.1, read as the reverse complement.
TGCTACTCGTATATATATTATAGTTATTAGCTGTTAAATGAATAATATTCCAAAGCATGTACGACACAATAGTACATTACTGCAGAGGCCGCGAAATAGGGAATTGTTGGCCGAGTAGTAATAGATGGCCGAGTGATAACGAGGCCATCTAGAGATACGAGGCCGACAATCCCTGTTCGCGCCGAGGCTTGTATAGTGCTCTTCTCAAATAAATCCAAGAAAATAATACAAATTTTCAACTTATATATTCGTATATTTTTAATATTCCCGCCAACTTTTTCACTTTTTTCAAAATTTATTTTTTTAAGCTGTTCGGGTTAATGTTTTTGCCACCAAATTTTAAGATGATTCTATTTATTAAAAAATGACAACACCTTATTAATTAGATATTGTTATATTTTTTTACAATAAACGTGATTCCTTGTTTATTTTATAGAATATCTGTTTTAATCTAATTGAATAATCTAGTTAAATATAAGAAATAAAACGTAAATATGCATGCACAAACAAAGTTTTTTTTTATTGGCAGTATGCCATAGATTATCAATAAAAGAAATAAACCCCACTGAAACAAAAGACAATCTCTTTGTTGGCCACGGCCAATAATGTTGTATGAAATTCCTTTATTGACCTCTAATTTGGAATTAGAACGAATCTTCAACAATTGCTATACAAAGACGTATTTGGCGTTCTATTACCACGATCATAAGAACGACATTTCCTTGGATGTTTGAGAAAAAATAATATCATATTAGTTGTTCACTTTTTCAAGACAAGAGTTACACCTGACATATTATATGGCAATACTATTTGAGATTAAGTTTGACGACGCGGTTGGCTCGGTTTGTAGAGACCTGCCTACTGAGCCGGCGGTCCCGGGGTCGAATCCCGGCCAGGGCAAATATTTGTGTGATGAACTCGAATATTTGTGCTTAGGTCATGGTTGTTCTATGTATTTAAGTATATATTTATCTATATAAGTATGTATATCGTCGTCTAGTAACACAAGCCTTCTTGAGCTTAATTTGGGACTAGATCGATTTGTGTGAGGTTGTCTGATATTTATTTTATTTATATTATATATTGTAGCCAAAACCACCAAACCATAATATGCGTTGTTGTTGTAATCATTTATACACGTTTTTTTTTGAATTTCACACCTATAATGGGCACAAAAGCACTATGCCCTAAGACGTTTCTACAAAACAAATGAAAAACCGGCCAAGTGCGAGTCGGACTCACGCATCGAGGGTTCCGTACAAACACTTCCCATCTTAACTGGCCCGGTTAATTTAAGTTTGCACCTGGTATGTATGGCGCCGCATACAAATGAGTTGCAAAGTTAACGCAACCGATCACCGTTTGTTGTACAGTCGAGTTCATTTACATCTACACACTTACGAGAACAAAAATATCTGAACACGACCCTATTGTCAGGAGCATAAAGTCGTGTTCAGATATTTTTGTTCTCGTAAGTGTGTAGATGTAAAAGAACTCGACTGTATGGGAGCCCCAATTAATTATTTATTTTATTCTGTTTTTACAAGCTTTTATTTAATTTCACATGTCCCGTTGTCTGTAATGGTATTTTGCAAGTTAAATTTGACCCACTTTCCGGTTTCTGATTGAGCTGAAATTTTGCACGAATATGCAAATCGCGTGACAATGCTATATTATGATGACATGGAGGTGATCTGATGATGGAGCTGGAAGGTGGCCATAGGAACTCCGTAATAAAACCACATACCCCCATCGAGTTTGGCTCGTTTGATTTGTCTTGATGAGTACTTTGTCTTCAGATAGTTTCCAGGGTCTGATGATGGAGCCACGTCAACAGAACACGTCATCATAATAATACATTGTAAAACGGCCCTCCGAGAGAGTTACACGATCATTTTTCGTCATTCTGCTCAGCTAGGAGCTAGGGTGGCCAGATAGTCTGGATTTGACGGGATTCTCTCGAATTTTTGTATGTCTTATCGACTCCCGATAAAGTACAAAATCTCCAGAAAAACAACTCAGTTTTATAAAACTACAATTTTAAAAGGAAATACCATAGCTGATTTTTCCATACTACACATTTACGTTAAGCTCGCAACTGGTAACTATGATGTAATGGTGTCGTACTTAGACTGATGGACTGAACTGACCCCAGACTGAGGGTGCGTCTCCACTGAAACGGAACGGAGCGGAGACATACGAAATCGACCAATCACTCGAGTCGCAGCAAACTTAGGGAAAAAGTGGTTTCAGTCAAACCTCACTAAATTTTAGTATGATGTAGATTTAAGAGGCCTTATTCCTTTTAAAAAATATTTTCTTCATATTATGACAAATATTTTGATAATTTCAACCAACTTTTTGAAGTGAATAATAATAATAATGAAATAATGAACTTTATTCTGCAAGTAGACCACAAGGGCACTTTTACATGTCTGAGTCTACCGGCATTTCACAAGAGGAGACCACTGTTGAGAAGAAACGCCGAAAGAAACTCAACAGTCAGTCAATTTTTTCAGAAAGCATAAGTACTTAACTATTACAATGATATGAACTTAACTATACGTAGTTCTACAAGAAAACATATTAAAAGTGTATTTTAAGACATAAGTGAGGAAAAGTGTAAGAATAAAATAGAAACTACAAGAAAGCCAGACGGTTTATCACAATTTATGTACGTTTGATATGCTTTCTTATTAGAACTGTGTCCCATAAACTAGTTAGGTACCTACTAATACCTACTTATTCCCGAGTTTTAGGTAGTAACATAGCTATTTCATGCTTTTATTGCGTGCAGTCGAAAATAAGTTGAAAAAACTAATTTTCCGCGTGAATTTTGTCAATAGAGTAGTTTTTGAAACAAAAATTATCAATGAAAAATTCAAACTGTAGGTTTCCAATATATACCAATAAATCCCAAAAGCCCTGTTCTAGGTAGTAACATCAATAATATGTTAAGAAACATGTTTGATCATAGAGAAAAATGTCTAAAGCAATCAGCATTTTAAAAGGAATAAGGCCTCTTAACTCTCCTGATTACTATTTTTATAAGGGCGCCACTCTCTCAGATGTATACTTTCTGAAATAATCAATTTAATTGTTTTATACAATATATTATGTTTAACGTAAGTAATTCCTCCTTTTTGCTCTGTTATACATGTCGTTCGTAACATAGATAATTGATAAAATGCAATGTCAACGTTACAGAAACATTACAAAGATCATATTTAGTTTGTTCGATAATTATTAATTACGTTATTATAAGTACATGAATAAAAATTAAGAAAGTACTTACAACGCATGATGGAAGCAATGGCAACTTTGACTTAATTACGTGAGTAACTGTCAGTGCGTATCATTTCGTAATATATCGATTTTAGAAAACACGTCGCGTAAATAAAGAAATGTATGCTTGATTATTTCAGAAAGTATACATCTGAGAGAGTTGTGCCCTTATAAAATTAATCAGGAGAGTTGAATCTACATCATACTAAAATTTAGTGCGATTTGACTGAAACCACTTTTTCCCTAAGTTTGCTGCGGGGTCCTTTGTATCAGCTTCGCTTCACTTTTGTAATTGGTCGATTCCGTACGTCTCCGCTCCTCTCCGCGTCGGAGCACCCTGAGCGTATAACCACTGACTTACCTATCTGATAAAGGTCCAACGATGAGCAATCCCACCATGTACCCAAAACTGTGCATAGTCCCCACTAGAGTCCGTTTCCACTCTTGACATGCCAAGTCGAACTGTGAAAGTAAAAAAAAATAGTACAGCAAAATATAATATACATGCATGGATGGGTGAGGAAGGTCATGGTTGTTCTATGTATTTAAGTAGGTATATATTTATCTATAGGCTATAGGTATAAGTATGTATATGGAGTATAGGAGATGGATAAGGACTTAGCTAACTATATTAATAAATCCCTCTTATCTATTTATCTCAATAAAGAAAAAAAGATGATCCTCACACATATCCCACTTTTTCTTTTGTGTTGAATTTCCTCATATATACAGGATGATCAATCCAAATGGGTCAGCAGGGAAAAGTCACAAATTAGGCAAATCTGATCTTAGGAACCATGCCGTCGATTTAAGATTTAATAAAATTGATCAATGAATCATTTTACCAAAAAAAATGTAAAATGTTAGCTTATTAAGAGAGAACAATAGTACGGACTCCTCCATACGAAAAGAAAACATGTTTTTCCACTTCTGAATATTCCACTTCAATCTCTACGATTTTTCAGTATTGCTATTGACACGATGACAAACTACTTAGGTTTACAGGTTTTCCTTTTATCCGATTTAATTTAAATGAGGTGGTCACAATGATGGTAAATTTACCTCAGCCACAAAGCTGTGAGGGTCATCATAAATCCATTCTAAGCAAGAGCCGTTGGCACTGCACCCCACAGCCTCCTGGTTTGAAATGTTCATCCCATTGCCAGAGTTGTTGCATCTGCAATATTAAAACAACCGCGGTTATTTATCATTTCATCCTCACCACTTAGATAGTTGGCAGTCCACAACTGTGCATTTTTATCGAAATTTCCTGCCTCGTGGAATGAATTGTCGCTTGCGGTACTTCCGGACCGATATGACCTTCAAACGTTCAAGAAAAGAGCGTACTCCCACCTGAAGGCCGGCAACGCACTTTTGACTCTTCTGGTGTTGCAGTTGTCTATGGGCGACGGTAATCGCTTTCCATCAGGCGATCCGTTTGCTCGTTTGACATAAAAAAAAGACAGTGATCATGCACGGAGTTGTACTGAAGTACAAGTTCGACCTACTTATCCCATCATAGCCTCCTAAGACCCAACATATTTTTAGGACATTTGTAATAGCGACCCAGTGACCTAATTTCAGGTTTTTAGTCTGTGTCATAATTTTAGGACCTTGGGTGGATATTTGATAAATTCATACATGTCATTGGGCCGCAATGAGTACGACCTTTGGCCTCTGGTCTTTAAAATAGGCCGTTGAGTCTTAGGAGGTTAACTGGCCGGGTTAAGTTAAGTTTGTACAAATGAGGTGCAAAGTTAACGCAACCGATCACGTTTGTTGAATGGAAGGAAGAATTAAATATTTATTTTATTCTGTACTTTTGTGGACTAAATAACACATGGTAAAATAAAGTTTTTAAAGATTAGATAAGGGACGGTAAAAAAATAAAGTCTGAAAAATCTCTTTGTATTCTATCCTACCAGGACGTTGACTTGACTGTTCTTATGAGCAGTCTATTTTTATCCACTAATGCAAATATAATAGTTAATGACAAACCCAGACTGCTACATGTCTCAGAATTGTTGTAAACAATTTAAAGAGGCAATGGACTTATATTACTTATAATGGACGTATATAGTTACCTCACTATCGTCACAGAACATAAGTAAAAAAACTGGCCAAGTGCGAGTCTGACTCACGCTCAGAGTTTCGTACAAACACTTATCCCATGTTAATTGGCTGGGTAAAGGGGCTCCCCGCTCTCAATGACCTTCGATCTGTTGCGATAGATTTTCCCATATTATAAATAGCTAATCATAATAACATAGTTTTTCCACAACAAAATACCGTATCAAGTACCTTTCACATGTCTTTGAGATACAGGCCGTCAAAGTTTACGATTTTTTCGGGGAAAAAGTTGTGGAAACGGTTTTTTGCGTTTTTCTCGAAAAGTATTGAGAAAAATAGAAAAAGCTTCACAACAAATTTTGTGGAAAATGGTTTAGAACAATAAAATGTAAGATATTTTCTACATATACACCGGGGATAAAAGTAGAAACGAGATAAGTGTATTTTTGGTCCTTCACCGAATATTTTTTTATAAACGTTAAATCAAAATTCGGGTCACTACAAAGTGTTAAGCATAGACCATACTACAATATATATTAAATAGGACATTATAACTCTATAATCCACGAACTAGATACGATGTAAAAATCATCAAATTGGCTGATTTCTGCAGGGAGCCCCTTAAGTTAAGTTTGTACCGGCCAGATACAAATGAGGTGCAAAGTTAACGCAACCGATCACGTTTGTTTTATAGCCCCCTTAAATATTTATTTTATAAGAAATACATCATTTGTGAAAATTTTAACTGTCTAACTATCACGGTTAATGAGATACAGCCTGGTGACAGACGGACCGACAGACAGACAGATGGACAGCGGAGTCTTAGTTATAGGGTCCCGTTTTTTACTCTCTTGGTACGGAACCCTAAAAACCACGGCATGATGACGTAGATCGTCACGATACCGTGCCGCTGTGACATGAAAACTTAACTTGCAAACTAAAAGATAAAGAAATATTTTTGAAATCTAGTTGCTGCTTGTTATCTACAGTCCTTGAGCTCTCATATTGTGATTCGGGTTTGGGTGAAAACTGAGAGGTTCTTATCAGGATCGCGTAAGAGCGAGTGAGACAGATATAAAACGCGAATCGCATTTTGATAGCTCACGGACTATGGACTATACTACGGGGTCAGGCGATTTGCGTTTTCGTGACGTACACGTTCTATCTATCTATTAGCCACGTCCACTGCTGATCATAGGTGACCTCCATGACTCGCCTCAAAGTGCGAACCCGTGCAGGCCGTATCCATTGATTCCCCGCTACGCTCGCGAGGTCATCCGTCCATCTAGTCAGGGGCACGCACGCTGCGCTTTCCTATACGTGGTCGCCACTTCAGAACTTTGCTGCCCGTTGTCGTACACGTTGTCGTGACGTTTTACGTCATAACGTCATCCGGGTTAAGACTTGATGATGTGAAACGTCGTTGGTCGAAGTATGAGTTTCTGCAGCGAAGTGCCCTACACTATCATAGTTTCCCAACCTCGGTGAACTTCGCGTGTAGTGTGGAGCCGGGGATATATTTGCATGTCACGGCAACGGAAAGAACGTATGACGTCTCTTAGCCCTCGGACGTCGGCCTATCCTCTTATTGATAAAGCGCAATATTTGTGGAATAAATAAGACAAAGTAAAATAAAGGATTTTAACATTAGATAAGGGAAGGTATTAGAAAAATAAAGTCTGAAAAATCTCTTTGTATATCATCCTACTAGGACGTTGACTTGACTGATCTTATGAGCACTATCTATCAGTCACAGACGTCCACTGCTGAACATAGGCCTCCCCCATGACTCGCCACAAAGTGCGATCCTGTGCAGACCGCATCCGTTGATTCCCCGCTACCCTCACGAGGTAATCCGTCCATCTAGTCGGGGGCCGACCCACGCTGCGCTTTCCTATACGTGGTCGCCACTCTATAACTTTGCTACCCCAACTGCCGTCCATTCTCCGGGCTACATGGCCTGCCCATTGCCACTTCAACCGGGCAATCCTGTGCACTATGTCGGTTACCATGGTTCTTCTGCAGATTTCCTCATTTCTGATTCTATCGCGCAAAGAAACTCGGAGCATTGCCCTTTCCATTGCACGTTGCGTGATTCTTAGCCGCCTCATGAGTCCCATTGTGAACGACCATGTCTCAGTTCCATAAGTCATCATTGGCAACACGCACTATTCGAAGACTTTCTTCTTCAGGCACTGGGGAACTTTCGACGAGAAGATATGAGCACTAATGCAAATGTCATGACAATCCAAGACTGCCCACATGTCACAGATTAGTATGTCACAGACAAATTAGTATCACCGAATGGACACCGCAAGGCTACAGGAGCAGAGGCAGACCGAAAAGATGGCGGGATGACTTGGATCCATTTAGTAACGAGTAGCATGCAGCCAATAGAGACGACTGGCGCAAGAGGTGTCCCATTGATGGGAAAAGGCCTCCCCTGCCGTTGCACAACAGTGGGACGCAATTATAGGCTAGGAAAAATAAAAGTTATTATTTCTAGAATAGCCATGGCCAAACAGGCATTTAACAACAAAAAAAACATATTCAGATCCAAACTATCAATGAAAACCAGAATACAGTTTAAAATAGAAAATAGAAGAGGAATTATGATAGGGGTGATATGTGCCCCGCCCACTGCCACTTCAGCTTGCTAATCCGTCGGGCTATATCATCGACTTTTGTTCGTTCACGAATCTCCTCATTTCTGATTTGATCTCGCAAAGAAACACCGAGCATAGCCCTTTCCATAGCGCGCTGTGCAACTTTGAGCTTCCTTATATAAGGCCCACAGTAAGAGGCCACGTTTCTGTTCCGTATGTCATCACTGGTAACACACATTCCTTGTAGACTTTCGTCTTTAGGCACTGAGGTATTTTGGACGACAAAGTACTTCGAAATTTGAGATTACTTTGAGCAAATAAAAGAAAAGGTTTAAGTCATGTCTTACCAAAAAGTGAAGGAGAAAGCCCAAGAAAGAAACGGCTGGCGATAACTGCACCGACAAAGAGCCCTGCTGTTAAATTGAAGAAGAAGAAAAAAAAAAAGTACCTGTATTTGACGTCATCAGTAATGAACACATAGTTGCAGTAGGCAATGGAGTTGAACGTGTTTATCAGCGTCAGACACACTGATGCCACAGTGTGGTAGCGGCCCCATACACCGAATTTGAGTAGGATATCGTCCAAGTGTATTTTTTCTAGTTTAGTCATTTTGTCTAGATTATTTACGTATTTATTTAATCTTTATTGCACAAACACGCCATGAGCATTATAGTATAAATTAACTCAAATAATAAGTTTGAAAAAGAAACAAAAAACAGTTTATAAAGATTCAACCAATTGACACACTAATAAATATCACAAACGTTTTTCATTGGATCAGACCAAACTATAAATTATTTTTGGGCCAAATTATTATCTTTTTGGATTAAAGGTATTTCAGTAAAAAGTAATTTAAACTAAAGTTTCTTTACGATATTTGTAATAACAAGCAAACGACGCACATTAATTATTAATAAAACTATAATGGAACACGCTAGATCATTATTAATTTAACCATCACTATTCAATTGTTTTTTTTATTCACTACACAACCACAGCGCACTAGGCATTGCCACTCACTGCAAACGTAAACAAATGACAGATGAATCTCAGGACCCATTCACCAACTCATAACCTTAGCACGGTCGTATCTGTCATTCATTGAAAAACCTAAAGACCTTACTTAGATTTAGTTGAGGTTTAATATGGATTGCAAACTTATACAGTATGCAATCGTATGTAATTTGCATACTTTCTCAACAGTTATTTGCATACTGGTTGTATGTAGGTGCATTTTTGATGTCAAGTTCAACATATTAATACCTACGCTATATTTGACATTACAAACATAGGTACCTACCTATTTTTAAACTATCCGTTAACAGTGTTTGCGATTACCTGGCGCTATTTTGGTTTTACAATTAAAAGGTACAAACTTATGCATTTTTAGGCATTTAATGATTGTCTGCATAATAACTACGGAACCCTTTGCGCGTCGACGTTCCCGTTACTGAGTTTGTAAACTCAATAGACAATCCGACTGACTGGTAATAAGGGCTAAACGGTCATGATACTGTTCAAGTCATGCTTAAAACAAAAAACAATTGACCGGTTTTTTCTTTTTATGTGCATTTATATATTTATATTAAACAACAACGGTGGACTCTCTTTATGGGTAAAGTGGTAATTAACGTTAATGTGTTTTTCATTTATTTCTAACGAGTTTGATTATGTATATTATGGACGCTATATTAAACACATCCATTGCCTGTACTAACAGGTATATACAGGGTGGAACATTTCTAAAAACTGGGCTGACAGGATAGTGTCATCTGAGTGATCTACAATCGACCTGTCACAATTGTAAAGCTGGTTTTAAAAGTAAAAAAAGTCATCAAAATAAAACATTTTAACATCAGTGACAACCCTACTAATTCAAATTTTTTATTAACATTTTAAATGACACCTTTCTTTAACTTAAGCGATGTTCAAAAGATGCTAGGGTTATGTGCAAATTTTTACAATAATGTTTGACAAACTGTATCTCAATAATGGATAGAAATATTTACATAGTTCATTGGTGAAAAGTAAAGTACTCAGTTTGAACAATTCCCTGTTTGCTTAAAAGTCCCTCGATCTGCTCCACTCTGTATGTTACCTTCAAATAGTATGAATCCTCTAGCCAAATGTCAGCTGCAATTCTACTATCGCACTATCGTGACGAATATCGCCTATCTCTTTCCTTTAATTACAGTTGAAGCAAGACAGGTGCTGCTGAGTCACGTGACCTGCTTTAATCATTAGGAACATTTAAAGACATCGCTCGGTCAATAAACGCTTAACGATACGATTGTATTTCAAGAACCGTACCGAAAACTATCAAGTCGTTTCGTTTCAACAATTGTACATATTCCAACTCGGTCTTTAGTACCCATTGTCCAATACAAAGCCAATAAAATGATCTAACTGACAGCCACTTCCTACGAACACAAAGCCCTTTTTAAACTGGAGCAGTATAAATCAAAATAGTGCGTCCCGTTTAGTACTTTGTCGCAGTAACTGGGCAATAATGCATCTGTTGAATACAGACCCTTACAATATAAATAAATAGTTATAATTGCTTAATATAGGTTAAGATAACGATGACCCATTTTTACATGATTATATAACGAGATAACGTAATGACGTAATATTGTGTAATTACTTACCCTTTTTGTCCAGATAAAGGACAATAGCTATTGTGTAATATTATTACTTCCGGGCATCGTTATTATGTATGCAACTGTTTTATATTATAATTATTTTTAAGGTGTTTAATTAGGTGAATTACTCAATCAGAGAATAGTTATAGTATTAAGTAAAATCACATTATATTATTAAAGATGATTATCAAATTAGCTTAGGTGAACCACTTCCTAACCATAGGCAAAAACTGGCTATTTCTTTATCTCCTTTCGTATCTCTTATTTACGTAAGCCATGAAAGTAACCTTGAATGTTGTTGACCTACATTTCATGCCGCTTACGTAACGAAGGGAAAATATCGTAGTTCCAATTAGAATCCAATACGCATAGCCAAAATATTTTGTGATAATCATAAAAGTTGTCAGATCTCAGGTATAGATATAAGATGAAGGTATAATAATAAATAAACGCTTAATAACATGACTTATTATTCCCCATTTTTGAGATCTGACTAACTGAAATACATATGTAAACATTTTGTATGTACCATTAATAAACATGAATATTTTATAAATAAATTCGTGAAATAAGCTAGATGAGCGCAAGCGCGAATAAACCACGCCCCCGTACATCTTATAACTCTGATTCGGTCTATCAAGGACGGAATAAAGATGGCGGGCGCAAAAAGTGGGTCAGTGTCACAGCAAGCGTCGCCCAGCTCTCATCTCGCTCCAGTTCACCTTATGAAGAAAGAAACAGTATCTTTTTATTGTGCAACCCAGTCTCAAGTATTATACAGTCCAATCATGCAGAACGAGTCGCCAGTAGCAAGTCAGGCCATTCGTTTTAATGGTCCCTTCGAGTAGCCGGATCAAGAATCAACGCAACAATTACGTCAATCGCCAAGTGTTTTGCGAATTTTCGCGACACTCACAAGTGGTCTCTGTCTAACAGAGAAATTCGGACCGCAACTTTAGTTGCGGTTATGCTGCATTTCAACAAGTAACACTAGTGAAAGTTGAAATTGCAGTCGTCGTTTTGTAATCGTGCAGGCTAGTGCTTTCGAGCGCAGGCAGCCCTTTACTGCGACACAGACTGAGTGACGGTCGAGCCTTGTCGGTACTCTTAACGAACGTGAGCGGTTCACTTAAATGTGTTCAGCTATTGATCTGTAGAGTACTGGGCGGCGCTCTGTAGACACTCATGCACCGAACCCCCTAATTTCAAAAGAGAATGCGCGAGCGCACCTGGTGTCCAGCTAATTCTCAAGTGAAAACTGGTTGGGTCAGTTGCAAAACAAGCGGCAGTGGACCTTGCGGTGTTAAACCCACAGAGTGTCGTACTTCGTGAGTTCTCGGACGCGCTCACCTTTCCACGGTGGTGGATCGTACAGTCCGGCCGTGAATACGGTTCCACACTTCCCCAAGTCCTAGCTGGATTCCCCACATAGTGTGTCCAGTTAGGCCACAGGGCCCAGTAGGTCGCACGGAGCCAGCTTATCAGGGAGCTGGACCCGATGCTAGGTTGTTAGGAAGTGGTTCATTAGGGAATATACGGTCGGATAAGTGTTTTTGTGTTTTGTGTATAAATGTGTAAATTGTGTTTTTAATTTCGCGTAAATAATTGTGTTTAAATTTTCGCGCAAATAACTGTGTTTTTGATTTCGCGTAAATAATTGTGTTTAAAAATTCGCGTAATAATTGTGTTTAATTTGAATTGTTTGATTAGTTCCGTGTTTAAAGAAGTGTTTTTGTTTTATAATTGTTTTAATTGTGATCAATGTCAGTGCGTTCAAGTTGATTCGTTTCGTTTATTTTGTTTGTTTAAGTGTTAATGTCCGTACCGGAGATTAACGTAAGGGTTTTGCGCTCGGGAAAGCGAACACCTTCGGTGTCTCCAGTCAACATGTCGGTTACCGGCACCCCGCCGTCGGGGTTGACTACTTCGAACGAAACGAACACTTGGGACAAGGACGTTGAAAGTGCAAATAAAAATACGAGCAGTGACGCAAAGGCAAAGGCCACCGCGAGTCAGGAAACATTAACGCCAAAAAACGTAACTCACGCGCAAAAAGAGGCTCCTCCAGCCACGGATAATGCAAGCATCTCTGTGCTTATGGCAGAATTAGAATTAAGGAAGGCGGAGTTGATCCAGGCTAGGGCAGTATCGGCGGAAGCTCAGACTAGACTAGAAATCGCCAGGCTAGAGGCAGCTAGGTCTAGTAGCAACACGTCGCGGGACTGTGATAGGAATTCTCGTGTAGAGGGTTGGATTCAACAACAAAACGTCACTAATTTGCCCGGGGTGCGCATTAGGGAGCCGCGTAATGAGATCACGTACGATCAGTTTCAGAACAAGGATCTTGAGTTAATGTCACACAGGATAGAGACCGCGGTTACTCGTAAAAATGCACCAATTATACAACTGAACGTACCGGAGCTATCGCATTTCTCTGGGGCACTCACAGAGTGGATCCCCTTTAAAGCCGAATATTTAGACACCGAGTCGCTATTCACAGACGTCATGAATGTAGCTAGAATACGACGTAGCTTGCGAGGCGACGCGAGGAACGCGGTAAAATCAATTTTGTATACAGTATCGGACCCGAATGAGATAATGGATTTGTTAGAATTGCAGTTCGGCAATCCTGAGGCTATCATTTTAGCCGAAATCGAGGAGGTCAAACGTTTGCCTAAATTGACCGAAGATTGCGCCAATATTATCTCATTCGCGGGACAGGTAGCTAATGTAGTTTCATGTATCAAGGCGTTGAAACAGGATCAGTACTTGTTAGCCCCCGAACTAGTAGGTAGGTTAGTCGAGAAGCTAAATCCCATTTTGCGGTACGAATGGAACAAATATCGCGTGGCGAACTCCTCTATACCTACTCTAGTAGCATTATCGACATTTTTAAACGACACCAGTAGAGCTTCGGGTTTAACTCGTAGGCCGATAACGCGACAACAACGTAACCCGGTTCACACAACTAGGTTAGCCCGGCGTAGGTCTAGGTCATCGTCTCGATCGCTAAGCAGGGATAGTGTAGGATCAGACGTCAATCACAGCGTTAACACCCATAGAGTCGTAAATAGTAGGAAAAATGTCGATAAACCTAGGCACACGGTAGCTCAGGTAAATAGTAGACCGCAAAACAAGCCGAAAAAATCCACACAGCACGCACCGGCACAGACTCGCGAAAATTCGAATAAAAAATGCACCATTTGCAACGGCGATCATACGGTAGCTAAGTGCGCGGATTTTATTAAATTATCCGTAGATGATCGCTGGGCAAAGGCTAAGGAGTTTAAACTGTGTTTTAGATGCTTAAATTTCGCTCATAAAAAGCCGTACAGGTGTGCGTACGTGCCGTGTGGACACGGAGGCTGTGAGGCAGGTCACAATAAGTTATTACACGGAGTGTCACGGGACACCCCCGCGCCGAATAATGTAGCTAGGATTAATCACGTAAGGCGGCCAGCAACTTATTTAAAGATAGTACCCGCTATTATTAGCGGCCCGTTAGGATCGCAGGAAATCTTATGTCTACAAGATGACGGCAGTAGCTTAACAATTTTGGAGCGCAGTGTAGCCGAAAGAATCGCTCCGCTCGGCGCGACTGAGAAACTCCTTATCGAAGGGGTTGGCGGATGCGTAATAAACGAAAGCGAGTCATACCGTTTAGAACTAACAATACAGGGCAAATATCGTAGAAACATTGAGAAAATAAATGTATGTACGATTGATAGTTTGAACTTAGGTACTCAACGCGTAAATAAAGAGTTGATCGATAGTTGCCCACACCTGTTACCTATAAGTGATCAATTGTGCTATGATGAAGGCACGCCTAAACTATTAATAGGCCAGGACAATTGGCACTTATTAGTGACACAAAATGTTCTAAGCGGTAATAAATCGCAGCTGATAGCTAGTGAGGGTCGATTAGGGTTTAGCGTACACGGTTCAATGTCTATACCCAGGTCTCTGGTAGGTTATGTAAATCACGCGAGGTGTAGTAACGAACAGGACATGTATGACTTAATAAAGCAACATTTTAGCATAGAATCGTTAGGTATAGAGCCGCGAATACCTAAATCGGACCCCAATCAGCGCGCATTAGACATCCTAAACGCGACATGCGCTAAAATACCAGATGAGCGCCGCTACGAAATAGGACTTCTCTGGGCGAGTGATGATGTGATTTTGCCTAACAATAAGCAACAGGCGCTCAACCGGTTGTATAGTTTAGAAAGAAAATTAGATAAAGACGCGGCGTTACGGGTCGAGTATTCTAAACAAATACAAAATTTATTAGACAAAGATTACGCGGAGAAAGTAGAAAGCGTCTCATCATCCTCGCGAACGTCGTACTTACCGCATTTTGCGGTAAAACATCCGCAAAAACAACGTGTTCGAGTTGTTTTTGACGCAGCTTGCAAGTATAACGGTGTTAGTCTGAACGACGCTCTGTTAACAGGGCCGGACTTACTTCAGTCGTTATTCGGTGTCCTTATAAGGTTTAGAGAGGGTCGTATTGCCGTTATTTCAGACATTCGCGAGATGTTTTTGCAGATACGAATCATTGAAGCTGACCGTAACTCACTGATGTTTCTGTGGAGGGGAGATGATAGACAAGGCCCAGTCCAAGAATATCGCATGAAAAATCTCTTTTTCGGCGGCTCTTCAAGCCCAACAACAGCGATATTCGTTAAGAACAGAAACGCAGAGAGTCACGCGAAGCAATACCCACTCGTATATGAAAAAACTATAAATAGCTTCTACGTCGATGACCTGTTAGCTAGTTTCGATGACAGGCAGGAGGCAAAGCGTTTAGTAACCGACATGAGTAAGGTATTCAAGGAGGCGTCCTTTGAGTTGTGTGGGTGGGCGTCAAACGACCCCGAGGTACTAGGCGACGTAGTGGACGTCAAAAAAGACGAGACTACGCTGTTAGGAAAGTGTGACTATGAACGAACATTAGGAATGTTATGGCATAATTCTCGCGACACGATAGGTTTCAATGTAAACTTTCGAAACTTACCTCCGGAGATAGTAGAGGGCCAAAAAATACCTACGAAACGCCAAGTAACTAGCGGTGTAATGGGTCTGTTCGACCCGAACGGTCTCGTCTCGCCCGTCAGCATTGCGGGCAAGACATTAATTCAAGACATGTGGCGTCTAGGTATAGATTGGGATCAATGCATATCACCGGAGCTAAACGAGAAATGGCGTTCGTTCATAGAAAACGTAAATAAGTTACGTAACTTAGAGATACAGCGTTACGTCATAGCCCCAACTAGGCAGGTAGTTTTACACACGTTCTGCGATAGTAGCGAGACAGTCTACGCAACCGCTGTGTACATGGTAGGGTCAGACGAAAAAGGCGAGAAATACTCAACGTTGGTAGCCGCGAAGGCTCGAGTAACGCCATTAAAGAAAATTAGCATACCTAGGCTAGAACTGCAGGCGGCAGTCTTAGGTTGTAGACTAGCTCAATCGGTTAAAAAGGAGACTAGTTACAACGTAACGAGTTGTCATTACTGGACAGATTCGAAAACTGTGCTAGCCTGGATCAAGTCAGACCCTAGGACATTCAAGTCATTCGTCGCGCATCGTCTGTCAGAAATCGAGGACAGCACGCTGCCCAGTGAATGGCACTGGGTGCCAACCGCGCTGAACGTCAGCGACGACGCGACTAGAAACGTACCTATAAATTTCGATAAAAATCATAGATGGTTCCACGGACCCGAATTTATCAGATTGGATACAGATAAATGGCCGACTGATGGATGCGCGTCCGCCGAAACGTCAGACGCGTGTGAGGAACGAATTGCAAAAAAGGTTTTAGTCGTAACTAGGCGCGATAAATTTGCTCACTTACCGGACGTAAACAAGTACTCGAAGTACTTGCGCCTGTTACGCGTCACTGCTCGTATCCTGCTAGCCGCCCAAATGTTTAAGGCTAAATTGTTAAAATGTAACGTTGACAAAAATGTAAATAACGAACACATTAAAATCGCCGAACTATTGCTCTTAAAGCGAAGCCAGTACGAGTCGTTCTCCGAGGACATCGAGCGTCTTAAGGCTGGGCGGCCAATCCCTAAGAAATCAACGTTACACAGACTAGCAGTAAAGATCGACAGACACGGCACATTACTACTCGACGGGCGAATCGACAGAAGCGAGAGTATCCCAGTCCTACATGCCAAAGAGTCATTCACGAAATTAATTATAGCACACTACCACGCTATTTTTAATCATGGCAATCACGCTACTGTTATGAACGAGTTGCAGAAATCGTTTCATATAGTAGGACTGAGAAGCGCTTTGAGGTACATAGCTCACACATGTCAATGGTGTCGAGTGTATAAAGGAAAGACTCCGAACATACCTCTCGGTGACATACCGCCAGAAAGGCTCGCAGTTAATCAACCGGCGTTCACGGCGACAGCTTGCGATTACTTCGGCCCCATGCACATAACCATCGGGAGGAGGAGAGAAAAGAGATGGGGAGTCTTATTTACTTGCTTAACCACAAGAGCAGTACACTTAGAACTCGCAGCATCCCTATCTGCATCTTCGATGATACTAGCATTACGCCGCATGATGGCTAGACGCGGCACTCCGACAGTGTTCTACTCGGACAATGGTACAAATTTTATCGGCAGCGAGAGAGAGATAAAAGATGCTGCAGAGTCGATCGACACCGAGATGCGAGCCTACTTAGAAAACAAGCAGATAATTTTCAAACGAATACCGCCCGGGAACCCATCGGCCGGAGGTGCCTGGGAGAGATTAGTCGGGTCGGTGAAAACCGCTTTGCGTGTTACTTTGAAGGAGAGATCGCCGTCAGAAGAAGTCTTGCACACACTGCTTTTAGAGGCCGAGCATGTTGTCAACTCGCGCCCCCTGATACCCGTAATGCCGTGCAGTAAACAAGAGGCACTGACCCCCAACCACTTTTTATTGGGCCGGTCAAACGCCATGTCACCATTCGGGTCTTTCAGCGACATTACACTAAACGAAAAGTCGTGGAAAGCAGCGCAAGTACTAGCAGACTCTTTTTGGAATCGATGGGTGAAAGAATATCGACAATCTCTACGTCCACGAGTAGTCAAGAACGCCCCAGCTAGTAACGTGAAAATCGGCGACATCGTTATAATCGCAGATGGCACTATGCCCAGAGGTTCATGGCCGAGAGGCGAGGTCGTAAAAATCTATCCCGGACCAGATGGCAGAGTTCGTGTAACCGAGATAAGAACGACAGCAGGATTAATACGCCGCCCAGCCTCTCGTCTCATCGTAATTCACACACATTAGTTTATGGTGTTCGCACACGTTGGGGGGAATGTTGAATACAGACCCTTACAATATAAATAAATAGTTATAATTGCTTAATATAGGTTAAGATAACGATGACCCATTTTTACATGATTATATAACGAGATAACGTAATGACGTAATATTGTGTAATTACTTACCCTTTTTGTCCAGATAAAGGACAATAGCTATTGTGTAATATTATTACTTCCGGGCATCGTTATTATGTATGCAACTGTTTTATATTATAATTATTTTTAAGGTGTTTAATTAGGTGAATTACTCAATCAGAGAATAGTTATAGTATTAAGTAAAATCACATTATATTATTAAAGATGATTATCAAATTAGCTTAGGTGAACCACTTCCTAACCATAGGCAAAAACTGGCTATTTCTTTATCTCCTTTCGTATCTCTTATTTACGTAAGCCATGAAAGTAACCTTGAATGTTGTTGACCTACATTTCATGCCGCTTACGTAACGAAGGGAAAATATCGTAGTTCCAATTAGAATCCAATACGCATAGCCAAAATATTTTGTGATAATCATAAAAGTTGTCAGATCTCAGGTATAGATATAAGATGAAGGTATAATAATAAATAAACGCTTAATAACATGACTTATTATTCCCCATTTTTGAGATCTGACTAACTGAAATACATATGTAAACATTTTGTATGTACCATTAATAAACATGAATATTTTATAAATAAATTCGTGAAATAAGCTAGATGAGCGCAAGCGCGAATAAACCACGCCCCCGTACATCTTATAACTCTGATTCGGTCTATCAAGGACGGAATAAAGATGGCGGGCGCAAAAAGTGGGTCAGTGTCACAGCAAGCGTCGCCCAGCTCTCATCTCGCTCCAGTTCACCTTATGAAGAAAGAAACAGTATCTTTTTATTGTGCAACCCAGTCTCAAGTATTATACAGTCCAATCATGCAGAACGAGTCGCCAGTAGCAAGTCAGGCCATTCGTTTTAGCATCAACTTTAATATGTCAAAGTTGTTAAAGTGACAAGGTGCAAACAGGATCAGTTACTTCGAAACTTTCAATAAGCAATTTAGCTCTTAAACGTAGTGCTTTAACAATGGGTAGTGACGAACGCACTTAGTGAAGATAAGTGGAGAGGCTTCAACGTGTCTTATGGCGTCATCTGTCCTAAACATACCTAGTTTAATGAGTCTTTACCAAACTTAATTGAATTGAATTCAATTGTATTAAACTCGGCTGGGCAGCGTTCGGGAAGCTGCGTCATATGTATTCGTCGAAAATTCCCCAGTGCCTGAAGACGAAAGTCTTCGAACAGTGCGTATTGCCAGTGATGACTTATGGAACTTAGACATGGTCGTTCACAATGGGACTCATGAGGCGGCTAAGAGTCACGCAACGTGCAATGGAAAGGGCTATGCTCGGAGTTTTTTTGCGAGATAGAATCAGATATGAAGATATCAGCAGAAGAACCAAGGCAACCAACATAGCTTACAGGAT
Source organism: Apotomis betuletana (assembly GCA_932273695.1). Classification (NCBI taxonomy): domain Eukaryota; kingdom Metazoa; phylum Arthropoda; class Insecta; order Lepidoptera; family Tortricidae; genus Apotomis; species Apotomis betuletana. The sequence continues at coordinate 2,747,529 of OW026303.1, read as the reverse complement.
TGCACGGCTGAAGTGGCAATCGGCAGGCCATGTAGCTAGGAGAATGGATGGCCGTTGGGGCAGCAAAGTCACCACGTATAGGAAAGCTCAACGTGTGACGGCCCCTGACTAGATGAACGGATGACCTCGTGAACCCTCACTAGTCATCTAGTCATGTGAAGTTTTCAATCAAAAGGGTTCACTCTAAATACTTCTTCTTACCATAAGAACGCATTGATAGGTTATAAGTATAAATATGCAAATCAATTTCGACTCTATTAACAAGCGACTAGGTGGATTTCTTTTTGGTTTAAAACGTCACATGTGCTCATTATAAGATACCTGCAACTGTATGAGTACCCCACGTTTTACAAAAGTTAATACTACCTTTATACATATGTCCAAGAATTCACTATCACTACAAAAGCCAAGTTATAATTATAAAACGGTTTTGTCAAAAATTTAATTTTTGTGGCAAGCTTTTATATCTTACTGTACTTTTCCTTGAACCTATTGATTACTGATACGATTCTAAAAGGCCCTGAAGCAACTGGTTGAAAGATTCAATGGCTCTGACATCTGGATCGGTGGTCCAGTTGGTAGGACGCCCGTGTTGGCCCGGAAAGCCGTTGGTGACGCAGGTTCGAATCCTGTCTGAACCATTACATTTTTCAATTTTTCGCTTATTTGTAAACTCATGGGGAGGGTACTGATGTTTTGTACGGTCGTTACGCTACTTAGACAAAATGCTAATAGCGCCTGCTGTTTTGTTTCTTGGTCATTTGTGGAAGCATTTTGCTACACGGAAAATTTAGGAACGTTTATCTATTCTCGACACGTCGGAAATTTAGAGGGGTTATCCTGTTTTTTTTAAAGCTGTGACATCTGCTAGCTTAAACTAGATAGTCACAACTATTTTTGTACAACTGGTCTTATCATCTTTGTGACTGAAATAATCAATTATTATATTTAGGTATGTATTGATTTGTTTGTCACTTATCATTCTTTTTTTCTGCTTTTGTCCCACCTAATAACACAATCAATTTCAAGTTCCCCGCTACCCAAAGATTTTCTGGAAGAGATATCGCTCTATAGCGATATGACCGCCTGTTGTTTACCTTTCCTGTTTGTTTTGTGAGGAGTGCCATAGATTTAGATTTAGATTTATTTATTTCATAATAACAAATTACATTATAAATTATCCTAAGTTAATTTACTTGAATCTTGATATTATGATCGTCAATAGGAACATAAAATTAGATAATAATCACTAAATTTTGTCAAATACACCATCATAATATAACTACAGCAATAATAATATAATCATAAAATGCAATGTCATAATATAAAACAAAATTATATGTCACTATGAATAGGAAAACTAGCATACACAACTTATAATAGATATACATATCTCCCATGGGATCGTCAGAAAAACATGAAATAACTAAATAAACATATGCCATTTTATAATTTCATGTCCATGTACTCATTAACATAAAGTGTATTACTATACCTATACATATAAAAAAATAACACTAAAGTTGGTTTACCCCGGAATTTTGTAATTGCATTATCGAGCGGCGAATTTTTTACTGAACAAATTAAATGCGAAAACTAGTGCGATTAAATTAAATGACACTATTTTCCATGTTCACCGAACCGACAAACGATTACAGCATTTCGAAATAGCACCCATTAATGTAATCTTTTCTATGTTATTAGCTGTAATAGCTGCAATTAGTTCTAATGACCCTGATAATGAGTCAGCATCATTGTAATTTGAATATCATCATCATCATGTCAGCCGATAGACGTTTACTGCTGGACAAAGGCCTCCCCCAAAGTTCTCCACAACGATCGGTCTTGCGCCGCCCTCATCCAACTTCTGCCCACAATCCTAACCAGGTCGCCGGTCCACCTTGTTGGGGTTCCTACGCTGCGTCTTCAGGTCCGCGGTAGCTACTCAAGAACCTTTCTGCCCCAACGGCCATCTAAATTATTCGAAAGGTTTTTGAGTGGCAAATATTAATTTGAATATCAAAATGGCCAAATTAGGTATAATCTCTAAAGTTCACTACGCACAGCACAAGCTTCACTTAAGAGCCTTCGTATAGGGCGGCTCACCAACACATTGAACGGGCAAAAGCGACGCGACACTTTGGGGTGAGTTCTATGTAAAATAAGTAGCATCCATAAATCAGAATTGTATTGCCCATCGTCCTTTAGAGTTTAAACTAACAATACCGATTTCTGTATCGGGGTTACGCCTTCGTTTAAACAAAAACAAGCACCCGAACAGAATGTAATTGTAAATAAATTATGGCAGCCAAACAGCAAATAAACGGCGCACTTTTAGGATGCAATCCGAACGATCCGTAATCGAATTGAATTGGATTGTGCATTCTCGATCCGCCGTTTGAATGTTCACTGAATTGCTTTTTCTAATTGAACGCCGGTTCTGTAATAACGGGTTGGGACTTTGGGATGTTTTAATCTGACCATTCGTTTCATTATTCAAAATATCAAGATTTTTATCCATACAAAAACTAGTCTTATTTCTTGACTGACTGGCTTACAGTTGAGTTTATTTCGGTTTTCTTCTCAACAGCGGTCTCCTCTTGAGAAATGCCGGTAGATTCTGATTCGACATGTGAAAGAACTACTTACAGAATAAACGTTTTGATTTTGATCTTATTTTGTTGCTGAAATTTTAGTGATTACTGACTAGTTTTAACATTGAAGATGTTCATGTTTTACAAAAATTCGTAATAAAAAATATACTGTAAATAAACTTACACTCAATCATCATTAAGCTCTGTATTAATTATGTGACAACACGGTCGGCTGTTTGTTCATTAATTAATGAAATAATTCCATCGCGATTCTCTCCACGCGATGATTTAATATAAATATTAATTGGCGAACGAATGCTGAGTCAGTGTTGTGAGCTATTGAGTAATTGCTTTTAATTGGTGTAAAACTGAATCCCTTGTGGTGTTAGAAATTGCTGCCTATAGTCCTCATGTGTTAAGACCAGAAAAGCGTGAAGAGGTCTTATTCCTTTTAAAATACTGAGGGTTTTAGACATTTTTCTCTATGATAAAACATGTTTCTTTACATATTATTGTGCGTTACATATGTAACTACCTAGAACAGGGCTATTGGGATTTATTGGTATATATGTGAAGCCTACAGTTTGAATTTTTCATTGATAATTCGAAATCGACAAAATTTACGTGGAAAATTAGTTTTTTTTTTTCAATTTATTTTCGACTGCACGCAATGAAAGCATGAAATAGCTACTATGTTACTACCTAGAACTCGGGGAAAAGTATTATGCACTTCAAAAAGTTGGTTGAAATTATCAATATACTTGTCAATTTGTCATAATACGAAAAAACAATTTTTAAAAGGAATAGGTCCTCTTAAGCATGAATGTGGACGGATATAGAAGAAGAGAAAGACCAAAGAAAAGATGGATGGATTGTGTGAAAGATGATATGAATAAGAAGGAAGTAAACAACAAGATGACGAGTAATAGGAAAGAATGGAGGAAGAAAACATGCTGCGCCTTCAAATAAATGAAACAAGGGCAAGAGAATGATGAGTCCTCAATCCTCATGTGTTTAGATGACGGTCCTAAGTTAAAACTATGGACTTCGTGTATTATGAATTCGAATATGGCTAGCTAAGCCAAATTTACTTTTGACACGTGTGGCAGTGTTCGTCACATAGGCTTTGTAGAATTTTTGGATGACTATGATTTTTTTTTTCGATAGTCCTTGCAATTTTACAAGCTGCAGGGCGTTCATTTTCCTTTACCATGGTTTGTACGTTTTTTTTTTAATTGTCAATTGGACAGATCTCGATAATAGTGGCTGAAGGGATCTTTGCCTTCAGTTGTATAGTCAATAGTCAATAGTCATTTATTCAATAAACGATATAAATTGTGTTTGAAATAGTGGTATACATACAAATTAATTTACATCTTAACAATAGAACAATAAATTAACAATTTGGCACTGTATTATGAAAATCAAACTACATCACAAAGAAGAAGATTAAATTAAAAATTATGTCAAAAAATAGGTATATCACAAAAGGAAAAATACAAATTATGTCGCAAATTACATATATAAGTGTAATATAATCAATTTCCGATATCAATTAATAAATTAAATTTCAAATTAATAAATATATAAATATTATTTACGAAAAAAATCTCTGTCGAGTTTCTTTCGGCTTTCTTTTCTTTCTCAACAGCGGCCTCCTCTTGGGAAATGTAAGTGCCTTTGTGGCCTACTTACTGAATAATTTATTTCATTTCGTTTCATAGTTTCATTCAATCATTTAATTTCATTTTGTTTCGTTTCGTTTCATTTCGTTTTGTTTCGTTTCGTATCGCTTCGTTTCGTTTCGTTTTGGAAATCCAAACATCCGGACATACGAAAGGATATTTGGCCAAGTTGAAACGGAGACGCCTCGCTCGCTCGGTCAACAAAAAATAGCCCGCGCTCGGTGGTGGTATGGTTGAAATCTGCAGACGTGGATACCGCGTCTTGGCAAACACCATGGAGAAAGCCCTCCAACTTACTAAGACCTAAAATATATCCTTGGCATATGAGCAGAGCCGCAGGAAACGTCTAGATTAGTAGATATTGAAAATATTGAAATCGATCAATAATCTTTCATTATACTCGTAACATTATAAACGAATTAAAATTACCTTACGAAAAACCTTCCTCAATGTCACACTATGATTAACTTTAAATGTACCTAATAACTAATAGTCGACTTAAAAAAACACCAATACATCTAAACTCTATTATAAAAAAAATATAATTCACAAACCAACAAATAAACAATCAATATGCAGATTATCTAAATTATCTTTCACCCCCAAAACATAACGCACATTGAATAAAAACTCCTTTCTGCACCATTGCATCGAAAGAGGCCGAACGCGATATCACCGCCTGGCACGATACAACGCCGACCCAAACCCGATCAGTGCAACCTCGCCTTTTGACAAACATGTCTGCTCGTGTTGACAGATCGAAATGGCGGCGCAGAAAATGCATAAAACCACCTCCTGATGACGACAATGACTGTGCTAGTCTCGCCTGGCTCCTCAGTTTTAGACTGGACGAGTTTGTGAATGTTAAAGTGCCTGACGATGAGCCGTGCGTGCTGCCTGAACCGCCAGCGGTTAGGAAGCCTCCGTATACGTATCCTGAACTGATTGAGAGAGCCCTGAGGGAGAAAGGAGAGTTGACGGTGTCTGCGATTTATCAATGGATCTCGTGAGTGTTTTTCAGTTACTCCTAATATGACCTTTTCTGAAGATTTAAGGTACAATAGCGCCATGTTGTTGTGGCGTGTTTATATAACAAAGCCATCAATATCTGATTCTTTTTCGGTCTCTGACTTTCTGTATTCTAAACATTGACCCTACCCAAAAGGATTTTATATAATTTTGGCATGTTACGTTTCCTAATCGTATGATGTTTTGTAGTTTACTGTGTCATGGATTTTACTGTAATGGTGTGTGACTTATTTCAGTACCAAAATAATTCATTAATTGCTTCTGTAAATGCTCAGTATTGACAGTCTTAGTCAGCCGTTAACAGCTGACAGAGCTTAGTAAAATAGGACCTTCGCCAGGTGCTCTTTTTTCATGTTTCCTGGTTATTAAACATATTATTTTTCCAAATACGTAGGTAGCTGAACTTTTTTGTTCTTTTATTGCGATGATATACATATTAACATGTTACATATGAAAAAACATAATACACTTTTCATAGTCGTGCAATCGGGTAATGATTCAAAATATAGCCCAACAAATCCCTTTTAATAGTTTAAAATCGACAACCAAAACTCACTAAGTAGCAGATACCAACTTAAAAGCTCGTATCTCAGTATCAATATAGACACTAGATACGAGGTTTTGAAGAATATTGACAGACATTTGAATTAGTTATGGTTGTCACAGGCGGTATTGTAGATGTAACGACCGAGACCAATGAGATTTCAGAAAATGCTTTGACATATTGTTTTTACCAATTTTTTTATAGATTTTTCACCACGTCTTTCGTCTACTGTTAATTAACCTATCCAGATACGTGTGAAACGCAAAGAAAATGAGTGACAATAACAAAAAAAAAACATTTACGGCAATACATTTTTTTTTATTGTTAAGAAACATGTTTGATCATAGAGAAAAATTACTAAAACAATCAGCATTTTTGAACGGATAAGAAGCCTTAAAACCATTATAGAAACTTAATGGTAGGTATCTGATGCTTGTAGCTGCAATCCACTCGTACCCTCTCAAAGGTATTTTATTAGTCTGTAGGTGATATAAAATGAATACAACTCTAAAACGTGCACGATTACGAATCGAGCATTCATTCTCAAAAAACAATTCTAAGATATGAAAACTGAATATATCGCTATTTTGTAAATAAAGCATTGATAAGCGTAAAAAACTGTCGTTGAGAATTTGAACTATCATAAAACTTGATCAAGGTGCATTCAGTTTAGACGTAGCGATGTATACATTCAGGGTCTATAAAGAATTGTTTATCGTCGAATGTTGCATGACGCCGAAAAATCTTTTCTTATCAAGCATTTTTCTTTTCCATACCACCAACCATAAACTATTTGAGATTATCTTACTTAACCTTATCTATAGGATGGTATTTGCAAGAATTATGAAAAACGTATTACTGCAGAGGACTAAAAATTCTGCGAAATATTTTTTTGGCGAAATAGTCAACGAAAGGAGTCAAACGGCTCATAATATATTAAATTTTGGCTCGATATTTATGGCTTCTTATGGATTAAATACGAGTGTCGCATTCACGTCTCTGTCTCTGCTCAGCAATACCAAATCAAATCTAGTTGGTCTTGACGTATTACGATAAAAAGTAAATAGGTTAAGATTTGCTATTGCGAATTATTTAAGAGATTGACATAATTAAGCAGTTGAGGGTTAAATACTAAATTGTTAGGTTAAGGTTATCACACTAATATTATAAAGGCGAAAGTTTGTATTTTTGTGTTTATGTGTTTGTGCGTTTGTATGTTTGTTGCTTCTTCACGCTCAAAACGACTGGGCCAATTTTGATAAATTTTGGTATGAAGGTAGCTGACACTCTGGATTAACACATAGGCTACTTTTTATCCCGAAAAAATGAGGTCTTCCCATGGAATGAGCGGATAGCACCGCGCGGCGCAGCTTGTATACCAAAAAGCCCCAAAATGTTGCGATGCAAAAAGCCTGGAAAAAAACGCGGCTCAAATAATTTCATCAAAAAATATCGGATCGTGTTAATACCCGGCCCCCGTGTAATCGCCGAGGTGAAAATTACGGGAAATTACAATTGTAATCACGGCCTAACTTGATAAGCCGCTATCGGCTGATTTAATATTTGGATTTAGAAGCTCTTCGAGCGTGAAAAGGGGACTTTTATTAATATGTCGACGTTATGAGTGCTCGGCGTGTAATGGTGTGAAATGGTTTTTTTTTTATTTACGTCACATTGGTTGGGTGAAAAAATATAAAACATTTGCACGCCTGCATGCAGGCTGAGTATACGAAATAATGTTTATTGTTTATATAAGACCTAATAAATAATACTGTACTAAAGCAAATAAAAAGATTGAGTTTGAGTTTTAAAAAATGAGTAGTTGACACTAATTTTATTAAAACTTTCGTGAGACATATTGAATTATTGTCCGCGGCGATGTACGGGCAGCCGTCCCTGATGAAGAGCTCCATACGAGTTCGAAACATGTCGGGCCGTTCCTGACAATTTCACGTGAGTGTAAACCGCTTAATACAGTAAGTAATTGACACCATTACATTTTTATAACCGGGCTTTTTTCTGAAATTGTCAAATAAAGGATAAAAATGAAATATTACCACATTTTTACATTTTAGAAAATATCCCAATTTGTGATTGAAAAATTTATTTGAAGTTTCTCATTCTAAAAGAGCGTAGGCGGCCAATAATAATTGGTCACAGTGCAGAAAATCACACAGTTGGATTATTGCTAAGGCGGATTTAGTATGGACATTGTACCTACCACTATTCTTTTTGGGGATATATTTTTCAGTACACTAGGTTACTCCACTAATTAACTGAATGCATACCAGAAAATCTAATGCTGTGCAAAAAAAACAATTGATTAACTGAACATGTCCTAAAAAAAACTTAAACATCATACAAAACGAGATGATCTTTTTAACCGAATTCACTCCAAAAATATGGTTCGTACATCGGATATATTTGAAATTTTCACCAAAAATACTGACTTGCACACTAATTATCCCCGCACTGCACACTAAAATCCGACTCGGCCCGGTTAGGTTAGATTTTTGTTTTTTTTTTTATATCCAGTAAAACAGTTTTGCAAATACCTTTAAATAGTATATTGAATTCGCATTCGAATTCGAATTCGCATAAAATTCGCACCAAAAATACTGACTTGCACACTAATTTTGCACACTAAATGCATAATTAGTGTGCAGGTCAGTATTTTTGGTGAAACTTTCAAATATTTTGATCGAAAAAAGGGAATATACAGATATCGATTTAAATACATGCCTTCTTTTTGTGTGGGTCGATTGCAAAAAAATAGTACATAGTTAAAAGCTTACTTGACAAAAAATCACGATCGCTTCCTTTGTGTGACGAAAGTTAGTCATACAAAATGTATGGGTAACTTTCGTCACACAAAATAATCGATTAAGTTTTGTTTTAATTAAAGCGCTTAACGATGTACATTTTTTTTGCAATCGACCCGTGTGCTGTGAACGCCAAATTTTCCACGAAGTGACGTCATGTAAAGGTTAGATTCTTAGATCATGCTTTCACATTTTTTAATAATTTCAAAACGAGACTGTATATTAAAAATAATAATTTTGTATTCTGTGATAAAAAAGGACTTTCTTAAAAAGTTTGTAAGCACGAAAATAAGATGTTAACCAATTTTGATTTTGTGATTTCCAATACATAGATTTCAGATTATATACATATAATTAAAAAAGTGTAAGCATAAAAGAACCTTAATCATCAAGCATCGCCATAACATTGATATAAAATTACTATACCTAATAATTGGTAACAAAATAAGAAAAATATATTGAACTTTATTTGACGTCTTAATTTCGTACAAAATTTTTGAGAAATGCTCATAAGTAATTAAATTCTTTTAACCTAACACTATTTGAAAGCTTGAAATATTGCCAATTAACTAACCCGTCGAGTAGTACGAGTGATATTAACTTTGTAATTATGTAAATTAGTAATCAAATGATGAAAATATACGGATGAAATCGTTCCCCGTGCTTAAAAATACGCAGTGGCAACTATACTTAGTTTGTCGCCTGGACAAATAAATCCTAACCTGCCAAACAACTTGTCATTCCAACGCAACCTGTGCCCCCAACCAATTAAAGCGATACGGTACTAAACAGTACGTTTTTGTGAACAGAAGCTCCCCTACCTTGTAGACACGGAATCTGCCCCGATAAACAATACTTTACTTTATAAAAGTCGTAACTCACTAGGAAATCCTGGTCACGGACACCCTATTGTAAATTAGGGAGTAGCCTCAAAACACAAAAGGATGTGTGTTAATGGGAATGATACGGGACTTGTGACCTTTTGGACGGTCAGTATGTGGGGAAGTAATCACCCTAATTTGTTTGTTTGATGACAACTTGTTCGTATTGACGTCGGTGAACTCTGTGTAGGCGATTTTAGGGTTCTGTAGGATTGACCAAATTGTATTATTCGCTGTCCTGCAGAGTCATCATCATTGAGAAGGGTAATAATTATAATTGAACAGTTTCCAATAGGAACAGCGTTACATTTAAACGTTATAACAGACAGATTATAAATTAATGAAACATGTAATGTTTCATTTATTTTAATGTGGGTACACCAGCTTAAAGAAAAATTGAAGGTCTCTTCCACCAGGTAGCTCATTTTTCAATGTTTCTTTAAGCTTTGATCTTTGTATTAAAGGCTTAAACAGACAGATTGACAAAATATGCCTTTTCGAAGCTATGATTTTAGTTACACCTATATCGATAGGCGGAATATGCGACTAAACTATTTATCCGTCTCTCTTAAATAAAAGTGAAAATAATTTCTACCGCTTTGTCGCGTGCGAAACAGACTTGTGTGTTCCCATGATCCTTTCCGTCTAGGGGCTACACTCCGATTAGTCTCGGGGCTCCAATCGATGGCAGGTGGCGGAGGTGCCAGGCACGGCGCGTGCCGTAGCGCACGTCGTGCTGTTGTCGTTTCTGATAGCTTGGTGACGTCACAGGTGCTCTGAGGGATTGTTCAGATTAATTTCTGCCACATCTTTCCGCCATCGTTCTACTCGACAATCCTTTCACCCTTACCACTTAGTTGGCAGTTCACAACTGTGCGTTTTACTCGAAATTTCCTGCCTCGCACGACTGAATTGTGGAATGAACTGTCCCTTGCGGTATTTCCAGACCGATACGACCTTCAAACCTTCAAGAAAAGAGCGTACTCCCACCTGAAAGGCCAGCAACGCACTTGTGACTCCTCTGGTGCTGTAGGTGTATATGGGCGATGGTAATCGCTTTCCATCAGGCGATGCGTTTGCTTGTTTACCCCCTATGACAAAACAGTTACAGGCTATAATCAAATCAGTTTAACGCATGTGGACCTATTGCCATCTTAGTGTCAGGGCGCCACTCGATGAGTCACGGGGCTCCATTCGAAGGCAGGTGGCGAAAGTGCCAGGCAAGACACTCCTATTTTTCGTCATGCCTATTTTAGTTGGTTATATCTATTATCGACTATCTATTCGCGAAGTTTGTATAGTGCAGCTGCCTACCGAGCCGGCGGTCCTGGGTTCGAATCCCGGCCGGCGCAAATATTTGTGTGACGATCTCGAATCATAGACAACCCCCACTAGACGGAGCATGTAAGGCACATGTAAGGCGAACGCGCGCACCAACGATATGGTACGGCAGAACATTAAAGTATCAACACGGCGGCCACTTTAGTTGCGTCCATGTTTATGAGGTCTCTCTACACCACTTAACACTACAATTTACCATGTTATTTATTTAATTTATTTTTTCGTTGACGTACGCATGGATCATAAACAAGGACGCAACTAAACGGTGGCCGCCGTGTTGATACTTTAATGTTCTGCCGTACCATATCGTTGGTGCGCGCGGGTCGCCTTACATGCTCCGTCTAGTGGGGGTTGTCTGTGATCTCGAATATTCGTTCCTAGCTGGATATTATCTATATATCTATTTATACTAAATCATTTATATTGTCATCTAGTAAACATAGTACAACATTGTTATTTTTTATTTGTTTGTTTATTATTTATTTATCTTCTCCGCAGCGACCGCTTCCCCTACTACAAAGCCAACGACGAGCGCTGGAAGAACTCGGTCCGCCACAACCTGTCCATCAACCCCCACTTCAGGAAAGGGGCGCGCGCCCCCCAGGGGGCGGGGCACCTCTGGTCACTCGCCGCCAACGCCATAGACCTCCTGCCTCTGAGGAACCAGGTGGTGCTGGAGGGAGAACTAAACGAAGCCCACATTATCGAATGTCCCAAAGTAAGTATATAGGGATATCTATATTCTAGTTTATAAATATTGACACAGGTAAATTATGAAAGAAAAATGTAATGTGATCTACTTCTATGTAAGCAGGACTCAAACCTGCGACCCTACGTTTCCGGCGTAGTGCTCTCCCAACTGAGCTATTAGATCGTTACGTCAATCACACCAAATCTTTAATTTCATAGTTCTACTCTACTAGAGCGCTCTCTGCGTCGTATGTTCTTTATAATGCATTAGCCATTACCCCGGGATATGCGTTTTACACGCACGATCCCCAATCTCCATTTATTCTAGGTTAGTTTCATAATGGAAAATTAATGGGGACCCATCTAGCACAACTAGGCTTCGCAATTCTTGTCACTTCAAACGTCAAATATAGCCCCTGTGGCAAAAAAAAAACAGATTTAATCAGAACGCTATTTACATAACAAATAACCACTTGTCCGTTTTTATTTATTTTACAAATACGTCCGATGCCCGAAGCTTTTAAAAAGTTAAACGAATTTAAACCTCAGGCCTCTGTAAACAGCCGTGACAGCCGTTAATATTTAAACTTAACGGTATTCGATGGAAAGCGTGTTGGGATGTGCTAATGAAAAAAAATGTAAATATCGATATATTGATAGATTTTATCCAAACCTGCTAGAATAGCATATCTTGCCGCAACTTAGCTTGTCGCGTGACTGAGTGTCACCTGTCTTACTCGCACGGCATCAAAAGGTATTATTATTATTAATCCGTATATGGCGGCTCGAAGCTTGTGCCAGTATCAGTTTGTTTGGTTTATAACCAATGCATGACTTCCGTGTTAAAGACTTATCAAAAAAAAAAAACCATCAAAAGGTAAGTGACAAGATGTATTTGTTGACAAACACAGTTGTCACGTGACACATACAGACGAGACCATCCATAGATATTTTCCTTCGTTGCGTGTTGCGTGACTTGCGTGCGATATGTAAACTTATGATACTAAGCATGAGCAATCAGACACGTGGTCTTAACAATACAGAATTTAAGACCAATTTTGATACTCAGAAATAAGTTATTTATCTATTAATTTATTATCATTAAAGCAGTAGCTAGCTACAAACGTCTGCTAGCTTTTTCACTTCAATGTAAACATTTATCTATTACTTTCTGAAAAAATATCGATATAAATGCTCGTAGGTATTTAAATAAAACTATTGAAACGGTTAATAACCGAAGCTGTGTAAGCGTCTAAACATTATAAAATTAAAACATTAATCCACTCAAATAGTTTTACTTAAACGTGTGACTTTTGCAGAAACCTAAGAGAACAGAATTATCGATATTTTGATATGTCGATATTTGTCACCCAAGCCTTCGTGTATTTAAATAAACTTTTTAATTTTTCAGGTTATAGTCCTGGATGAGGCGGCGATAGCTGCGGCCAGCATTATTCCTGATCAAGATTTATTCTCGGGCAGCACGAGTGAGTTTTTTTTAAGTCTTATTTATTGGCGTCATCAATATTCGCCATTCGGCCTCATTGGAGGCGGATGAACTTGGGCGCCATGTTTAATTTAAAAACTGCCTCGTGAAAGAAATTGGTCAATTTAAGACGGAGAAGGGTTTTTTAAATTTGCGTTCTAGCATGCATATTGATAGGTAGGCATCAGACTTCTGATAGGCGCGATAGGACTTTAGAGAGCTATGAGCCGATAATAACATTAAAATATGATTCATACTCATACTCATTCATCTATTTAATTCCAAACTGCCCTAATGGTTATTGTAGTCAGCATTAAAATTACTGAAATTATAAACAAAATTTAATTTGTGCAATAATATTAAATCCTAGATTTAACTATATTTATTGTCAATATCATGAATTTTCTAGTCATAGCTGGTAGACCGGGAGATAGTGACAGAATTTTCTTGGTCATTTGTAACAGTATGGCGGTTCTTCAGGGGTCTTAGTACGCAATGACAAAAAGAAAAATGATGGTCATAGCGCTGGTACCGGCGGCCCAATCGCGTGGGCGTTAGTTGAACTCGTCGGATAAATTACGAGTGTCAAACGATTTGTACCACAAAAAATTTAGTATTTTCCGATAGCCCATAAAAAACATGTAGGCGGTAGTGTCATGCCATACTTCTCCGGTGTGACTTACAGCCCGCCATACCGACGCGAATGCGTTAATTAAAAATAAAAAAATTCAACCATTTGTACCAAGGTAATTTTTGCACAGTTAATTATCGCCGTGCAGCCATTTACGAAAATCACCATGCCATACTTTTCCGACGGTTCTAAATGGCCGCCATACCGCCGAAAATCAGCAATTTTTTTTTTTTTCGCCAAACGATTTGTAACAGTATTGCATTTGGATTTTTGGAAAGTATTTGATAAAATGTGACCGTTATCATATTTGCCATACTTCTAGTAGGGGGAAAAAGTGCTGCCATACTTGAAAAACTTATTTATTCGACACGTTTCAAAAATACGACTGTACAATACGTAAAATATTTTTTTACAGCATGGGATCTTTATATTCTGTTTGTTTGGATACAATTCTACCTACAAAAAAATATTCCGGATTGTAACCATGGGGCGGGCGACTGTGAGACTTGAGCCAAGACGTAAACCAAAAAAAAAAATTGAGGGTTTGTACCAGTATGGCATTTGGATTTTTAGAAATTATATGATGCAATGGGACCATTATTATATTTGCCATACTTCTAATAGAGGGAAAAAGGGGCAACATACTTGAAAAACTTGATTTTACAACGGGTTTTCAAGGTGCAAGACATAAAATCATTTGTTACAGTATGGCATCATTGTATTTGGTTCGTTTGGATGAAATTCTACCTAAAAATAATTATCCCATACTGTAACCATGGGGCGGAAGATTGTCACACTCGAGCAAGATATAAATTAATAAAAAAATTGGACCAAATTGTTACAGTATGGCATTTCAAATTTTCGAAACTTGAAAAAAAAGTATGGTTTGGGAAAATTACACCGTACATGTGAAAAAAAATTATATGCAATATCAATATTATTGCAGTTTATTCCGAAAGATTTACAGACTTTCGAGGTCATCTAAGCCGAAATCCCCGGCATGCTCCAACTCGTTTTCGTCGTCCTCGTCGCTGCTTACTGCATCAGTATCTACAAATCATTTAATCACACAAGCGCAATACACAATCGCAAATCGTTAACATAAAATTAATTTCTTAAATATTTACCTTCGCCGCCTTCATCTTTCTCTTCTTCATCTTTTTCCTCTTCATCTTCCATGCAACATGGGCACACTATAACGGTCGACTTATTCTAATACATAGAACTCCAATTATTGCTATGTAGTTGTGGGTCGTCTGACAAGCAGCTGCCGTAATACCTGCGTTGCCAGACATTGTGTCTCACAACACGATGAGCCGAGATCTCTCGAGAAATCGTTCGAGCGATGGTTGCCGTTCAATATTATACGATATAAACATCTGACTATAATTCAAGATTGCCGCCACCTAGATCTCTGAAATTTTGTATTTATATTCGTTGAACCTCAAACTTACAGGAAAAATTAGTGCCATACTGTTACAAATCGTTCAAAATACGAATAAAATCTTACAATTAAAAAAAATATTATACACATTCGCCACCTCCCACAGGTATGGCATTATCACACTTCTATTTATCATCATTCAGGAGCTGTTGAAAAAATTTTTTAGGGTGGTACAAATCGTTTGGCGAAAAAAAAAATTTTGCTGATTTTCGGTGGTATGGCGGCCATTTAGAACCGTCGGAAAAGTATGGCATGGTGATTTTCGTAAATGGCTGCACGACGATAATTAACTGTGCAAAAATTAGCCTGGTACAAATGGTTGAATTTTTTTATTTTTTATTAACGCATTCGCGTCGGTATGGCGGGCTGTAAGTCACACCGGAGAAGTATGGCATGACACTACCGCCTACATGTTTTTTATGGGCTATCGGAAAATACTAAAATTTTTGTGATACAAATCGTTTGACACTCGTAATTTATCCGACGAGTTCGACTAACGCCCACGCGATCGGGCCGCCGGTACCAGCGCTATGACCATCATTTTTCTTTTTGTCATTGCGTACTAAGACCCCTGAAGAACCGCCATACTGTTACAAATGACCAAGTAAATTCTGTCACTATCTCCCGGTCTATGGATATTCGATCAATATATAACCCAATTTACTCCAGAAAACATGGAAAAAGTCGCAAATATTTACGTATTTTAGTCAGGTCTTTGTAAATTCCTCTTACTTAGTCCTAGACTAAAATTAAAATTGCGAATTAAATATACTTATGAGTATGAGTAAAAATTGTATTTTAATGTTAATATCGGCTTCATAGCTCTCTAAAGTCCTACCGTCCTATCAAAAGCCCGATGCCTTTTTAAAGGCAAGGGCTAGTAATGCTGTCTGAAAAGAAATGAAATGCAAAGAAATGAAATGAAATGAAATGAAATGAAATGAAATGAAATGAAATGAAATGAAATGAAATGAAATAATTTATTCAGTAAGTAGGCCACAAGAACATAATTTATTCCACACTATGTTTATCGCACAATTGACAAGGCATGTGCCACTTTCGGCACGATTAAAACATTTGTGTTACTTTTCAATACTAAAAAGTTTGTTAGAGCGACAGATGTCTTATATGTTTTGTCTACGACATAATAGACAAAACTTGTATAACATCATTTCTAAAATCTTAATATTTTGTTTTCAGTGTTCCTCAATCCGGTATCGACAGAACAAGTGGTCCGCGAATGTGGACTCATTACTGTGGATTAGACTCTATCCTCCAAAGAAAACGTTACCTTATCATCGTAGAACCAAAGGGTTACCGTGTTGTACCGCGCCATCCCTCTCAATCTCGTGTCAAAAAATATTTGAATGAGCGGGACGGTACGATATAAAGTTAAAATTACGAACATCGGAGTACCCCTTCAGAGGTTTACTAACGAATGTGCAATATCATTTGATAGTTTTCCAACGGTTTTTAGTCAGCAATTTTGTTGAGCAACCGTGAAATTTACAGCGACGAATCAACTCTGTGGAAAAAGTGACAAGTTTTGACGGTCTCCGGCGTTACTAAAAACGTCTCTGGAGTTACCAAGAAATCGGGATTCTAATATAATATACATATTTTATGTTTGTTTGGTTAAGCAACTGCTAAATCGGGATATTGAACGTTTTATTTATTTAAACATTCTTGCACATATCACGCAAATAGCGGAGTTAATGCCATTAGGCTTTCTCTACGTCAGTTTTGACGTAAACCATGAATTTGAGAGTGACAATTATTTAATGATGAAATTTTACCACGACCAAGTAGATCGACTCCAGTAGATTCTGCACAGTTAAAAAATATCCGGGTAAGTTTAGTAGGTACTAAATCGTGAGATGGAAAATGAAACAGTGGGAAATATCCAAATGAATAGTTAAGCGAGAAGAAAGCACAGTTTGAAGAAAGACATAATTTTATTTCAACCAACATGAGAAAATAAGTCTTCCTAATGCAAAACTTTGACTTTACGACCCGAATAGCACACAGGCTAATAAGCGCTTATATAGCTCTTACACAGCTGTAATAAGAGCTGTATAAGTATTACTAATTTGTCTAAAAAAATGTTCCCTAAATGGAGTACAGAAGTGTATATTTGTGTATGGAGGATCACGTCCTAATGTTGTGTCAATTTAGAATTGTATGGTGATGGAAAGTTAGTCATTTAACAATTTCAGAGGAATGGTTTTTCAAAACTTCTATGTATGATTGGAGATTATGGAATTAATAAAGTTTTACTCTGTGTATGAGAAATACGTGCCGTTATAGTCTATCCGGAATTCTAAGATCAAATTATGTCAAACTGGCACAAGTGAAAAACGACCTTATGTATTGGTTTGTTTGTACCTTGTGTCAAAGTTACTTCATTTGATCTTAGAAGTTGGACAGACTATACCATAGTTGGTCAAATGGTCATTTCATTGTATTGGGATGGACTAACGATTGTAATCCCATTTAATGATCATACCCGGGGTTTTATATACATGAATGATTTAATGCCTACTGTCAGCTTAGTGTTATCATTGGTACAGTCGCCATCAGATATATCGCAGCATATAAGGCGTTTATAAATATCTGAACATGTACTGTGTAACGCCCAGTCAATGAGAGTCGTGTTCAGATATTTATGAACGCCTTATATGCTGCGATAATTATATCTGATGGCGACTGTACACCGAAAACCCCGTGGTGTGTTAATGATACAGCTTTTTGTATAAGCATCTTTCTTAAATTGCTTAATTCCATAGTCTCTATAGAATGTAGGAAGCACGGTCCTTTTTTTGTTTACAGCACATATTTCTGTTTTCTGACAATATAATATAATGATTCTAGACCAATGAAACAAAACTAGTCCTAATATTAAGAACGATACTAGTCTACTTAAATTAAAAAACGAACTTTTTTTTCACTCTAGTTACAATTGATAAAAAGGATAAAAATGTAGGCGTTTCAGTAATAGGTAGTACAGTCAGCCACGAAAGTGGTCAACCACTTTTGGACTCTACCATGAAACAGAGTCGAAAAATAGTAGACATTTAATTTTGTGACTACCGTATACCTATGTAATGTAGTGCCTATTTACTGTTAATCACTAGGCGTATGTAATGTATTAATATTTTAACTCATAATGATATCAAAAGCTGCAGCTGTCTAAGTTGTTTCCAAAGATCTTCCGAGTCGAATAACAAACTATGGTTAACCCATAACCATAACTTATGATTATACATAAATAATGCATCTTTTTACTTTTTTTTACTGAAATCATTTAATATTTGTGCTTGGGTCATGGTTGTTTTATGTATTTTAGCAAATTATTTATCTATATAAGTACGTATATCGTCGTCTAGTACTCATAACACAAGCCTTCTTGAGCTTAATTTGGGACTAGATCGATTTGTGTGAGGTTGTCCGATATTTATTATTTATATTTATTATTATTATTTATTTAAATATAGCTGTGGTAGCGTCAAAAATATGCTATTTTAAAGTTTCATAATTATTGCTCATTATGACAACAAGAAAAGGGACGCAATAGCCAATAATATATCTAGCTTTTGCCCGCGTTTACGTACGCGTGGAACTTGATAAAAGGGATTATTAAAAGCGCCTAAGCAAATGTACAGTACGATTAAAATCAGTTAACACTTCGGCTTTTCTCGGGTATCATCGCCTAAATCCGGAGACGGAAATGACACGAAATACATTACCGCGATTTCTTTTAGGTAGCATTCAATTTGAAGTATCATAAACGCAATGTATAGCACCTGCCAAGATGACATTACTAACCGGTAGACCTAAGAAATTTATTATGCAGAAGTGACATGAATTTGAACACTCATTATTTATTAAAGCTATACTTGTATACAATATATTATGTGACTGTGTTTAGTAAAACGTCCCACTTTGTCGATTCTAGTTACGGAGTTACGGGCAGTTTAGTGAAATATGGCAAAACCTACCGAAA
This sequence comes from Apotomis betuletana, assembly GCA_932273695.1. Classification (NCBI taxonomy): domain Eukaryota; kingdom Metazoa; phylum Arthropoda; class Insecta; order Lepidoptera; family Tortricidae; genus Apotomis; species Apotomis betuletana. Next base: position 2,728,379 of record OW026303.1, on the reverse strand, counting down.
ATCGGTTTTCAATAAAAACTGATGGAACATACTGTAATGAAGCTATTATTTGCTATGTTTTTAATGTCGACGCATAAATGTCCGATTTAAGCACTTTTTTAGGGTCTCAAAGTTTAGTGCCTAGCGTCCCACTTTGTCGAATATCTGAAAAAATTGTCGATGTCATATTTGTGACTGTTTGAGGGAAAACTTCCTACTTTGTCGATTTGAAGATATGAGTAGTTCCTTATACTACAGAACATAAGCTATCTTATGGTGAAATAATTATGTCTCTAGGTACTATAATTATTTTATAAAAAATCTTCAAAGTTGCAAATGTGGAAAAGGGGACAACTGAGAAAACGTTGGTTAAAGTTTGTGACGGCAAAAAACAAAAACTGTCCCTAAAACTGTCACATATGAAAAAATACATATATGAGTCAATATTTTATTGTCAGTACGATATTACGTCGGATTAATAATTGATAATAATCACCCAATTGAAAATTTTAATAACCGATTTCAACCGATTTTTGTTGATATTTCATAAACTGCTTGACCGATTTTGATAAAATTTACATGGGACCATTTCGGAAGTATACCCTATCAAATACGAAAAGAATTTTGTAAATCGGTCATATCTGTAAATTGATAACTCTATGTGAGAGATGAGGGATTCACGACAATTACCGAGGTTGGCCGAAGTGTTATAACTGACTTTAATCGTACTGTAAGAGCCATTGTGCTGTTGGTCTAATAATTACATTTCCTACAGGGTCACCGCACCCCAACCGAAATGTTCACTCACTTTTCAATCTTTTTAGGTATAATTTCCAGGATGAAAACTATCCTATTTCCTTCCTCGGATCTTAAACTATCTCTATGCCAAACCAAATTTCATCAAAATCGATTCAGCGGTTTAAGCGTGAAGAGGTAACAGACAGACTTATGTTGGTACTTCGTTGTAGCGAGATGGTCGAATCTTCGGAGGATAGCTAACTCAAAGTAAAACGCATTCAATGCGTGTCCTAACTATGAACAAACTTAGTATGAATTTGAACGCATAATAATGCTGGCAGTAAATGCGTTTTAAGGAATATTTTATTCATCAAAAGCCCCGTTTTTTGTCGTGATAAATGGAGTATTGTTCCGGTAAAATTACTCAAAGGGAACACTTTGTAGAAAACATCTGTATGGAACGGATTCTTTCTTTGATCCTGCACTATTTCAATAATTTTTCGCCCTATCCACGCGTACCGGCATTCTACCTAAGGATGATTTTTGACTCAAGGGTCGATTGCAAAAAAATTGTACATAGGGCTTTAATTAAAATAAAACTTAATTGATTCCTTTGTGTGACGAAAGTTACCTAACTTTCGTCACACAAAGGAAGCTACTGTGATTTTTTGTTAACTAAGCTTTTAACTATGTACAATTTTTTACGATCGACCCTCAAATCAAATAAACAGACTGTAAAGCCAAATCCATCGGTTTCGGTTATGTATAATACCATTTTTTTTATATAGAAGATGGGCTGTGACATGTAAAATTTCATAAAAGAGCAAGAATAAACAAAATATTTTTATTTATTAGGAAACTACTATCGTTTCATACATTTGTAAAATCATCCTCAGTCACAGGCGCAACGCTACGTATAGAATACTACAAGTTAAGCATAGTCTGTTATTCGCTGAGGTGTCAAGTATTTTAATTAACTATGACTGTAATTTAGCTTAAGATTTTTTACATTAAAAAGTCTAAAAACTAACATTTTTATTTTTTTATATAATTTGACCACGAGTTCCATTAAAATATTTTCTTCGATTTCCGCTTCTGTCACCATTTAAATAAAACTATTTAAAATTGAAATAACTACAAGATTATAATCGTGTATGTATATTAATTATTGGAGCTTCCCTGACGTTTCGGCAACTTTCCAGTTACCGTTGTCAAAGGTTGACTGAGAAAAATACAATTTGTCTCTGTCAAAGTTACATTTGTGCCTTGTTTACTGTTGGTTTCACTGCTGTTGCTTCCCAAAAATAGTGTAGAGACCTAATATTGTTGGTCCACTACGTAAATGGGTCCACGAGTATTTTGAAATCCTGCTAGACCTACTAGTGGGACCTCGCAGTGGAACTAACAGTCCGAAATGAAGTCAAGTAAGTTTCAGGGAATAGGTTCCACTCTTGCTGTCCTATGATATGAGATCATGTTATTCCAGTTATTAGCAGTACTTAACACGAATTTGGATGGATTATAGTCGGTGACAGAAGTTACATCATGCACAAATCTATGTGAAACAGACTATAGAAAAAAATGGCATACTTATATGAACCAAAGCTCATACCTACTTGAACTAACTAACCTATAATAGCCAGTAAATCATTGGACTCCTACTTAAACATTACCGTGAACAAATACGGCCGTTCCCCAAGGCACCCACATAACACCTCCACAATAGAATTCTCCTAGGATCCCATAAGCCTGAGGTACATTACGACTTACGGCGGTAAATTACCGACCCGCGTAATAGATGGCGCCACGCCTCCGAGACAATGGCGCTAAAGGTCATAAAACACGTGGGATTCCAAGTTTGAAAATGTTTTTGGAAGGTTAGGTGCCTATAGTGAGATGTTGAATTCTATATTTTCTTATACATACATATATTTTTAATTATATGTACTATAGTCAGACTACGGTAACTCTTCCAAGCAAATGAGCTGTCAAACCATTATTATTATTATTAATCCGTTTATGGCGGCTCGAAGCTTGTGCCAGTATCAGTTTTTTGGTTTATATTTGACAGTTCATTTGCTTGGAAGAGTTTAGCGTTATCTGACTCTTAAGTTCTTGAAATCAAGGTTTTATGCCCATCTTTTCATAGCATTTATGTCCTTATAAATCTATGAAACATGTAATGTCTAATTTTTATTATGTGGGTACACAACACAATTCTTATATTAAACCATTGATCATACTAAGATCAAAGCTCAAAGAAAAATTGAAATGCGTAACCAGCACGGCTAGCATAACTTTGACACGCGACTCTTTCTCGCGCGGGATATACTACCTGTCTCTATCTGTACAGTACTATGAGATAGTGACGGACGATGCTATATCACGTGACATGAGTCTCGTGTCAAAGTTACGCTAGACGTGCTGGTGGAAGAGACCAGCACCTCTAGCACAACTGTGACACGCGACTCTTTGTCGCGCGAGATATACTACCTATCTTTTTCTGTACAGTACCTACTGTGAGAGAGTGAAGGGTGATGCTATGTCGCGCGACATGAGTCGCGAACCATAGTTGTCCTAGACGGGCAGGAATCGAAAGATCTCTTCCAGCTGGCCATGTCCTTATCAAATGTAATTGGTTTAAAAAAAATATATATTAATGGTATATTTCTTTCTAGGAAAGTTTCTAGGAAATATTACACACATAGTTATTACACATAGGTCTTAAGACCTATGTGTAAAACCCAACAATGACTTCATCGATTTTTCAAAAAGTTTGCAATTATTACTGAAAATACATTTTTTAGGCTCATCCTCGTTCACTCACTCATTTATACATTCGGACCATATAGGAAAAAAGTGCCCCAAAATTTTGTCAGTTGTTATTTCGTTTCATTCCAACCATTTCTCACTGATACATTCCAACCAAAAAGAGTAGAAATTAAAAAAGTGGCAATACTGTAGTGTCATCCCCGTTTTCTTATATTAATCAGAAAGGGAGGACACTAGAGTACTCCCACTTTTTAATTTCTACTCTTTTTGGTCGGACTGTAATCCCGGAATTTTTGGGTGCATGATTACACTACACCGACAGTAGGCATCAAATAATTCACACCAGGGTATGATAACTACTCGGAACTTTAGGACTAGCCTTTTACTTCATGTCTTCCAGCAGGGCTAGCATATCTTGCCTACTTCACTTGTCGCGCGAGTCAGCATCTCCTGTCTTGCTTGCACGGTATTGAAAGGAAAGTGACAGGTAGTATTTCTCGCGCGACAGAGTCGCGTGTCAAGGTTATGAGACGTACATAAGTCAGTTTATCAGAAGTTCTAGCTGGATTGAGTCAAATTAGCATTTGATGGCCTGATTCATACATTGATGGTCGCAGTCATACAAGTCATTACAATCTCTGACCATACAAGTCAGCGTCATAGTTCATGTCTCCCATGTTTTCATACTCTATTCCGGCGTATTTACGTTTCATAAAATAGTTGTACAGTGGTAGTAAGTACCTCTACAGTCAATAAGAAGCTGATTTAGTCCGTCAGGACATTTTTATTCTCAGGCCGCATATCTGTTTTACAAATGAGAAGTAAAAATACAATAATAGTCCATTACAAAGTTTGAGTTCAAGTCTCGTTTTTAACAGAACTTATTTTATTTGGAATCACCTCGCCCCGCGGCCCAAAAGTAATTTACAATAAAACAAGGACGACATTGTTATTTTCAATAAGCCCCACAATGATGAAAAAAGTTTTTATGAGCCATACGGAAGGTTCGAGATGTTCAGAATTTGAGTTCAACTGTTGTAGATTTTAAACAGTAGTTTTGACAATGCGTAAGGATGCTAGTCAATGCGCCTGTAATGTAACCAAAAATGTATGTTTTTTTTATATAAGTACAGGCGAATACTTGCCCTACGATACGATAAAAAAAGTCGGTTATTTATTCCGTTGAATTCCAACCATTTATTTCTCACTGATTAAGTTACAGAAAAATCAGTATTTTTTTCTAGGTATGAGGGAGTTATTCCTAACTATAAACAAAAATTCAAGATAAAAAAAAAATATATTCCCCGTTGGCCCGACTGATACGTGCAGCACACACAACCGGTGTGGCTTGACCTTAAAAGTGGAAGAGTAATTTATGCAGCAACCGCTCCTTTTCAAAAGAATTATTTAGCGACCCAAGGACCTACTAATCGGCTATTTTCGTGCTAGCTTCAATAAATGCTGGTAATTAGCACTAAATGATAACGACCTGTGGTCATCAGAGAGTATGGTGAGTAGAGTGTCATCTTTGAAACACCCAGTTATAACATTAATGTGAAAAGGCGAGGCAAATTCATATATTATGCCAAAAAAGGTGCAAATGAATGTTATTTGTATAAAAAGTATTATTCGCAACAAAAGCTTCTCTCGAAAATCTTATAAACTTTATAATATAAAGGGTTTATAAGGGTTGGCAACGCGTGACGTTAACACCAGGGCCACATGCTTGTTTGTCACCGTCGTCGTAGTGTAAAATAAAAACCCTGTACCCTTACCATGAGTTTACAGTAACCGTTCTCGCTAGCGACTGCGTTAACGATTTGTATGGAGAATTATAGTTCTACAAACTAACCGCTAGGGGCGCTGTGCTGCTATTGTTCATTTATTTATTTTATTTATTATTTAAATAAATAAATAAACTTCATGGCTAATGTAGACTTGTTATAGTTAATTACTAGCATAGAGGCATTCTATCTTCGTCCTCCGGGTAGGCAAGCACTTGTGACACCTCTGGTGTTGCAGGTGTTTATGGGCGACGGTAATCGCTTTCCATCAGGCGATACGTTTGCTCGTTTGCCCCCTATGACATAAAAAAAAAAAAAAAAAAGTTAGAAAGAGACGGATTCGTTTGGTGTGAAGCTAGTCTTTGCGTGATGTATTTACTACACGAAACTTCGAATCGAGTTACTTACCACACACAAAATGTAATAAAAAATTTGTTAAGAGGCCTTATTCCTTTTAAACATTTTTTTTTTCATATTATGACAAATATATTGATAATTTCAACCAACTTTTTGAAGTGAATCATACTTTTCCCGAGTTCTAGGTAGTATCATAGCTGCTCTGTTTCATGCTTTCATTGCGTGCAGTCGAAAATAAGTTGAAAAAACTAATTTTCCGAATGAATTTTGTCAATTTCGAGTAGTTTTTGAAACAAAAATTATCAATGAAAAATTCAAACTGTTGGTTTCAAATATATACCAATAAAAAATCCCAATAACCCTTAAGAATTAAGAAACATCTTTTGGATCAAAGAGAAAATGTCAAAAACAATCAGCATTTTAAAAGGAATAAGGCCTCTTAAACTATTTTCTTAACTTATAGAAAATATAACTAAAACTCAAGGTGTTTGTAAAATAATGTTAGAACTGTAATAATATAACTATACATCTAGTACAGTCCAGAACATTTAGGCTTGATCGGTAAATTATCAATAATATCAATTTATTGCCTTCGTCGGAAGCTAGCCTCAGCTTCTTCCATAGTAGACGGCAGATCATGGTTCTTAGTCTCAGGCAGGAAAATTGTAAGAACGCCACCTCCAAGAGCCAATACCCCGAAGATTAAACCCCCAGCGGTGTGAGACAAAGAATTTATCTGCGGGGCTGCCATCATACCGGCTCTTGACAAAAGAGATAAAAGACCTAAAACTGAATTCCTGACTTGAGTAGGAAACATTTCTACATTATACAGAAATACAATAATAAACGACATGAAGAAAAAACAATTTGATATGCAAGCACAGATCACTCTCGGCCAACCGTGACCGAAACTTTTAGGTATCACGGCAGCCAGGATTATAAATAGACCGGATACAATACTGGTTGACAGAAGGAATGGCTTTCTTCCTGTTTTGTTCAATAAGATCACGCTAGCTATCGTTCCAGGCAACACTAATGTGCCCGATAAAGCTATGTTCAAATGAATGTTTGTACTCATTCTGGAGATGTACTGTGAGACGCCATAGTAGCCCATGCCACAAATGAAGCACAAATATGCCATGCACAAGAAGTTAATGGTGAGGTGCTTGTGTCTGAAAACGTCCGTCAGTTTGGCTTTGATTTGAGCTTGTCCAGGCCGACGGCTGCAATATTGCTCAATCTCTGCTGCAATAGTTGGATCTGGCTGCTTGTTGCTGCAAGTATATCAAATAAATTAGTGAAGGAACCGCTTTAAAGTTTTAACGTTCGGAGATTATTTTTGGTTTGATATTAGGTGTCCGAAATACACTAAAGTATACTAAACAATCACGAAATATAAATATATTATAAAAGAGAAATAATCAATCCGGCCGCAGCTTTTTTTTTTGGCCACTTGGTCGAACTACTCATTTAATAACTAAGCATCGGGAAAATGAGATAGCCTCTAATAAACTAATTCATCTTCTTCACAACGTCAACTAAAAATGTTAAAGAAAGCGTCAAGTCAAAATCAACAATTATTATTACTTGTCCTTCTGATTTATATATTGCCAACTAATTTACTAACTCGGCCACGGAATTTGCAACTTATCATCATTTTTCGTTTTACAGCTTCAATACAAGCTCCACAAAAATTATATATTCGAGCTTCAATAGACAACATCATATATTATAATTTAACATGTAAAATAATACTTCATATTCTTTTATCGTGAAAATAGCCACTGTAGGTACGATTTGGCGCGAGTGCGCGACATGACAGCCACCGGCCATTTGCACCAATCAGAAAGCGCCATTCGATTCTTGTACCGACCGACCCGCCCGTGTTTGTTTATCATTCGTTCGTTCATATTGCAATAGGTTCATCTGCGTTCTCTCTAATCTAGTTCTAAGGCAGGTCCGACTTGGCTTAGGTTAGGTACGACGACGAGCGAAGCGAGGAGGAGTGTTAGGTTGAACTGCGACCCTAACCTAAAATGAGATTTAAGTATTTTGTTTTGTTCTCTCCTCAATAGTTCATATCTAATAATAATGGCTTTAATATACTATTTGATGACAATTTTAGGTAAATTTTACGATCGATTAATGTAGGATGACTTACATTTTAAACATACTAAGTTATACAATTAGAAGCTAATAGTGTTACTATTTTGGTGTCATATATTAATATTTTAGAAGTTTGCTATTTGAATGCATGCCTCAAATTTAGATGCTAAAAAATAACCACCATGCTAAGTTACAATTACAGTGGCTTACAAAGAAGATAACTAGTGGCTGAGATATTATTATTCAGACGCGCGTTGGTTGTGGCCGACTTAGTAAATTAGAAGGTAACTTATATTTTCTGAGGTGAATAATCCAATAAAAAAGAAGCTTGTTTAAATAGTACCCATTATAAAACAACTTAACCCATAGTGCTAGTGGGGCAGGGCTCATGCTACCGATGGTTAGGGCTGCAGAGAGAGAAACCTCCTGACGATACGCGCCGTGTGGAGATTGTCTTATGAATCCGAACCTTGTTCCAGCCATTAAGCAAGCCCAGTGTTTGTCATAACGCTTTGCTATAAGACTTTTCGCTAAAAAGACTATCATGACCGATCGTCGAATCAACATCCCAAGGGCGGTCACCTCGTGAGCCAAATTAATGTACTTTTTGAGTTCGTACTTTTGGACCTTTACGGGGTTGTCTTCATACGAGTTGGTGATGTGGAGTAGAACTGCCTAGCACTTGGATCGATCTTTCAGCACGATATCAAACGTATGTACGTTTATGTAAGCGTACAGTAGTTTCGTTCGTGATAATAAATCGAGCCCAATGGAGCGTGGCACAACCATTCTAGAGACCTGACATCGGCTTGTACTTATAGTACGGTACATCAAACCCCATACGACCATATCTAAGACTAAGTTTCTGGTGGATGAACCAGGCTACATAAAAAAAAATTGGTAGCCTGTAAGAGTATCCCACTGCTGGGCTAAGGCTTCTCCCTTAGATTTCTTTACAATCCTGTTCGATGCCATCTAAAGTCATCCTGCTAACTTTATCTGAGCCTGCCCCGTCTGCGACGCCCATCTTGAAGTACCCTTTAAATGGCTACGCTGATCGATTTATCCGGGTTCATTAAATTGATGCTTTTTGTTTTATTGCCTACGTCAGACCTGATATCGGTAAAGAAAATATGGTTATGATTTCATTCTTCTCGTTGTGCACCTTCTTGTATTATATATAGGAAAGTATTATAGGAAAGATACTTACAACCGTGCAATCCCTTCCATTGCTTTAATAGCCCTTTCTTTGTAGTTATTATTTAATAACCATATCGGAGACTCCGACATGCAGAACCAATTAAAAACGAAAAAAAATACTGGGATCGAAATAACTATTTGAAAAGTAAAAGAATTTCTAAAAATATACGATACGCCGGCTATAGATATGTGACCTGCGTTGATAGGAAAGTGATATAGTGCAGTTATTGTCTCTCGGAATTTGGTTCCGGCGTATTCAATACAGAGTACAAAGCTGGTGACGATGCTCCCACCAGCGCCAAGGCCCTCTAAAAATCTGAAGATGAAGAAACTGATCATGTTAGGCGATATACCGACTAATATGCCAGCGATCCCGATATTAAAGTAGGATACGCAATACATGGCAAGACGGCCGAATCTGAAATAAAACAATTATTAATTAAAGTTAAACGAAGAACGAAGAATTTCATGCTTAATTATTTTTTATCACGATCACCTAGAGACCGTGTCGGAAGCCGCAAGCGCAACAGCAATTATAATTGGGAACATGAAGTGTTCCAGAGATGTTAATTTTATATTTTTCTCGAAAGTATATGTTATGTTAACTCGGAACCTATGGATGATTTATTTTTAAGCCGTATTGTTTTTTAGATATATTAAATCCATTTTGTCACATTTGTTACAGCAAGGAGGGCTTCAATTTACAACTTAGCGATCTTCCAAAGGAATGATATTGGCCGGAAGGTATCGTGATCTGACAGTGGGCTACACAACACCGAAGACTTGCGTAGCACATCGTAAGTAAAAATGTGACATAATTATTTAGTTATTTTTGTTATTCTTCTATTATACGCATGTAAGTCTGTAGGTAATTTACAGGGATCGGATATTTGGATCGATATTTACCTAAAGTTGACAAAATCCTATTGCTATCTCACTCATACGTCAATCAAAGCCGCCTTTACCTACGACCGAATAACAAAGCCGCCGCCAAAGTTTAGGTAAATATCGATCCGAATATCCGATGCCTGGTAATTTACGTATGAACCATGTAGCCCAAAATAATTTAAATTTCAATAAACAAGTCCCTTTACCTGTCAGACAGTACCCCGTATAATAATGCTCCCACTAACATCCCGAAATATGTCAAAGTCTCCGATAAACTGATTTGATATTTTTTGTTACATATCAAGCCAAATTTAGTTTGAGCGGTTTCAGTAAACACCGTTCGGTTCCAGACAGGATTATTACACGGACACGCGTCATTTTTAATAGTCTCATTGATTTCACACGTGTAAGACATGGCAGGGTTTAATATCATCAAGTTGAGGATGTGCCACATTGCTGGTATTTTACTGAGGAAGAGAATGATAAAGATGAAGTAGTGGTATTTGGTGATAATACTGAACCGAGAATCGATAGGATTTACAAGCACTGGGTCAGCCACTGTTTCATTATTATTAGTATTCGTTGACATATTTATTTCATATAAAAGGAAATGTAAAGTAATATAAAAATAATCAATATTATTCTCTAAACTGACAACCTATGTCAAGTGACATACCTATTTCAAAGCCATTTTAAAGCCAAAGTGTTTAAGCTTTTGATGTCTGATTTTTTTTTACAATTCCATTTAGTTGAATCTTGAGGTTGGTTGTACATTGCTATAAATTACATTTAATTACTAAAACAAAACATGTTTGTAAGATGATCTAAAAACATATTTTTATTGTTGTATCAATAACGTCAATAATTTAACGTCGTAAACCAGAGAAAGTGCCTAGTACGAGAAATAATTTGTAATTTTTTTTATCATAAGTATACAGAGAATATGTGTCAGACATAGATATAGTATAGTAGTTAGACTATTCCCAAACGATACACCGACTACAAAAAGCTTGCTGTCATTCTGACAACTTAAGCCATTCAGACCTGAAAACCAACAATATATTTATTCCAATAATTGATATTAATAATGGCCGTACCAAATCCACGAGTGCAAAATCCAATCGATAAATATCTCAAGAACGTAACACCGTACCACTACTATTTCTTCAGTATTTACTTTGTCAGCAGATTTACCTCCGTTTGGCACAATCTTAATATAATTTTTCTATCACCACCCATGACATACACTTGTGGTGATAAGATGGAAAATACATCGTTGGGAATAATGTATAATAAATGTCCATGCGATAACCCCATTTGGGATCACAGTATGTTCAAAAGAACAATTGAGACACATTTTAATATAATCTGTGACGACAAGTGGCTAATACGTTTCTCTGAAACCATGTCGTTTTCAGGTTTACTCGTGGGGGCACTGCTGTTCGGAGTCTTATCTGACAAGTAACTATAACATTCTAAAATTTTATTAAATGTCTTCTATGGAGAAGAATCATTATTTCAGGAAAAATCTTAACAGCTTGATACACGATTTGTACGAGCGCGCAGCGCCAGCCGTACAGTTTTTTTTGTCCTCGCATCACGCTGAAACGGCTAGACGGATTTTGGCCAATTTTGGTACTGTGAAAGCTGGGCGTCCAAAGATGGTTTTAGAATACTTTTGACCCGACTACAGTGTAAAAAAAGTTTAGCGGACGAAGATATCTTCTAGCATTTTCAATATTTACAAGAAACTAGCTTTTTCGGATTGTACTCGTTTAGAAGTAGGACAAATGTCCATACAAACTTTCATAATCACCATAGTCCTACATAATCTTTATCAGACGATTTTTATACAACGTTATTCTAAGGACAAAGTAGATCAGTTTCGTAAGACCATAATCATATAAAATCGCACTTTAAAATGTATGGTACCTATATTTCACTTATTATGCTTATTTTCAGATATGGGCGCTTGAGCATGTTTGCTGCATGCCAGTTCATCGTGGGGATTTTTGGCAGCATTATAGCTGTTATGCCTACCATTTTTCTTTACAATATCATGAGGTTTTATGAAGGAGTCGGTTGTGGAGGCGGGAACGTCACCGGATTCGTACTTTGCGTAGAAAACTGTGGACCCAAATATCGGGCGACCGTATCTTCCCTGATGAACATTCCAACAAACTTGGGACTGATTTTAATGGCAGTGATTTCATATTTCATAACGGATTACCAAGATTTTCAACTGGCTATTTCTATCCCTATGTTTATTTTTGTGGCTACCAAGTGCTTGCTTATGGAGTCCCCGAAATGGTTGTTGGATAATAATAAAGCAAAAACAATTAAAGTAATGGAGAAGTTCTGTCGCTTGTGAGTAAATATACCTATACTAAATATTATGAAAAAAATAATTATACTTTACATTTGACAAGATTTCGTAATTATTATGAAATGTTTACCTACTGATGTGTCAGCTAAAGTGAGATTGATTGATTACAAATCTTATTATGAATAAAAAAATCCTGTTTTCGGATACAAAATAGTTTTTAGGTTTTATAAGTTTAGGTACTGATGTAGTTTTACATTTGGGGACATCCCTGGTATTTGAGACAAATATTTGTTTGAAAATTACGTCAATTTGCTCGTTGTAACCCGGACAGCAAAATCTCGGTTTTATGATTTTATGAGAAACAATTTTACACAATTGTAAATATGAAATGTATACAGTATACACTTGTTACAAGTTTCCCCATTTACCTGTATTTTTATTGTTTCAGTAACAACCAACCTTACGAATCAGTTAATGTCGAAATTAACTCATACCACGGATCGAGACTGAACCTAACCTTCGGAAAGAAACTAAAATTTTACCACATCTTCAAATATAAAACCCATACACAAAATTTCTTCTGCATGGCCTATTGCTTCTTTGTCTTTGGCATGTGTTACTATGGAGTCTTAAAGTTTATAGGAAACATGAGTCCACAGGTTCATATGAACACGGTATATAGCGGGTTGTTTCACTGCGCAGGAACAATTTGCTGTATATTTGTGATAAACAGGCTTGGTAGAAAACCATTTCTTCTTGTTACTATGTTTTTAGGGGGCGTATTCATATTAATAGCAGACTCAATGCCTTCCAATTCCCAACACGGAATCTTAAGAATGTTTTGCGCTGGCATTTCCAGCAGTTTTTTTTACATGTCTTATATTATTATTTACCTTTACGGTGTAGAATTGTTCCCTACGAGTATAAGGAATTCGGCCTTAGGCACATTATCATTAGTAGCTAAAATTGGTCAGATTTTGGGTCCTATAATAAATACCATGTCAAGCGTATCAGCTGGAAGCATATTTGGATTTTCGGCTATTATTGCCGCTGGTTTGACCTTTTTGCTGCCTGAGACGAGAGGTATTGAATTACCGTCTAATTTAGAAGAAGGCACAGTGTATCACATATGCATGCTAAATGATGATTCAAGTAGTTCAGAGATCGACCGAAGACAACCAGGTGCGACCACATCTGAAAAGTGATTATCTAATAACATTGATAGCACCATGACCAGTAGTGGTGCAGTATGTATATAAAATGAAGTAATATAAGAAGGAAGATAGAATAAAAGGAAAGTAAAAAGGTGGGATATATAATTATATGGGCTACAAAATTAGGGTGGAGCAAATTTTCTTTTTTTTCGCTTTCTTGAAACAAAATATAGTTAAATATAATTAGCATATTTTTTTTTTATTTTATTATACAAGTCAAAAAATATCCTATAACCACCATTCGATGTCCAGCTCTGCTATCCATGTACCAAAATATCCGTTTCGGCGTGATGAGTGGACAAATATATTTTTACTATTAGATGGCGCTGTACCTATAGCTGGCTCCTCCTGCATCGCGCTTTTAATGAAATACCTAATGGAGACAATTTCCTCCTTGGAAAACTGTTTTCTTTTTAATGAAAATATTTTAAGAATGAACATCATTAGAATTTCCTAATGCTATACGTATAGATATATAAGCCGTCGTTTCACTGTTGGGTAAATCTCTTCCTCTCTTCCACTCGTCCCTATGACTGTAAGGTGACCAATCCCTTCAAAATGTGTTTAGGTGGTTCCACCAGTTTTGGGTCCATCCTATTGGGTGAGATGTCACAGCGACTTGGGTTTTAGACCGTAAGCAAGCCGACAAGAAAAGAAGGGCTAGCTACTTTTTCCCAAACCGTTTCTTCTCATTTTCAAATCCTTATAGCTTCGTCCTAGATAATATCAGAGAGAACTTATGAAATGCGCAAAATTTAATTGATCTAGCCTTTTATTACCGTAAAACTACCCAAATATAGTCCAGTTCACACAACTATCATCCAATTTAATCCGAAAATTACTCGTTAATATAATGACAATTATAACGCATAAACTCTAAATGAACAACATAATTAAACAAACTCTAATAAAAACGTATAACATCACTGATAGAATATAGATTTTTATAAAAATAAAGCAGTTTTTTTTTGGACCATAGTTGGATGATTGGACTATAGTTGGGTACGTTAGATTTTATTCAATAATACGACCGATTTGCCCTCCCACACCTATCAAAAGCCCTAGGGGATACCCTAGGATATCGGTAGATATACCGATATCCTAGAAAGCCGAAATTTGGCATGAAGAGCCTAGAATTTACGTACAAAGAACAGGGGGGCCTATGATGGTTGCGTTAAGCATCCTGTCACTCACACTCACATTTTGTTAAAACGTGACGGATCCTTCGTCACTTATTTATCGCTGTTTAAAGCATCCATCATAGGCCCGCAGAAAAGATAAGAATTTTGAGATTTTCACGCTTCTACCCCTATACGGGGGTATATACGTCTGTATACAGAACTAGAAATGTTTTGCTTGAACTAGTCGTAAGTATTAAGTAAACTGGTGGTGCCTAGTGATGTGTCTAGTGAGTTTGCAGCACCTTCGTTGTGCAAGTGTCCTGTACTTGATCCAAATAGTTACTTCACCGCAACACGAGGAAGTTGCAAGACATACCAAAAATACCTAGTAGAGCTATTGGTACATGGAAGAATATAAATAAATAATTATTAAGAGATAATCTTACTAGGCACCACCAATTTCCTGATTCTGTATGAGGAATGAGGAAAGTTTCCGGAAATTTTCGCAAACGGGACAGCTCTAGTGACGCCAAATCGAATATTTTACTTTTACATTGACGTCACAGACCACCCCCACTAGACGGAGCATGTAAGGCGACCCGTAGGCGACCCGCGCGCACCAACGATATGGTACGGCAGAACATTAAAAGTATCAACACGGCGGCCACCGTTTAGTTGCGTTCATGTTTATGAGGTCTCTCTTCACCACTTAACACTACAATTTACCATGTTATTTATTTAATTTCTTTTTTCGTTGACGTACACATGGATCATAAACAAGGACGCAACTAAACGGTGGCCGCCGTGTTGATACTATAATGTTCTGCCGTACCATATCGTTGGTGCGCGCGGGTCGCCTTACATGCTCCGTCTAGTGGGGGTTGTCTGTGATTGACGTAGATGGGTAAGGACCAAATTCTTTGCAAATACTGTCATACATTAATGTCCACCTCATCTCAAACTAAAAATAGAAGATTTATCGTTAATTTGTAGAGTAGAAAAACACGCCAAATAACAGTTCCTATTAACCCAATCATCATAGACCGGGAGATAGTGACACAAATTTCTTGGTCATTGGTTGGTCATTGGTAACAGTATGGCGGTTCTTCAGGGGTCTTAGTACGCAATGACAAAAAGAAGAACCGGCCAAGAGCATGTCGGGCCACGCTCACTGTAGGGTTCCGTACCCATCCTTCACAATAGACGGGCTTAAACCTGCTTTTTTAAGCCCGAGGTTTAAATTACGAGAAAGATTTCAAGCTCTATAAAAAGGTCGTAAACGCCAAAGTAACTCTAATTACTTATTGCCTTCTGGAAGTTATCGATTATACGCACCAGATTGAGCGGAATGCTTTAATGCAGTATGGCACTTAACTAATATGTGTATCGTTCGAAGTATAAGGACACCGCGCGGCACTTACGTCATTTTAAAGAAAATTATGAAATTTTGCGATCACTCAAAAACGGCTTGACCGATTTTGTTCCATATAGTTTTCATTGAAAGTACTTATAAAGCCTCATCATTCATCATCATCATTTCAGCCATAGGACGTCCACTGCTGGACACAGGCCTCCTCAATTGACTTCCACATGGGCCGGATAGAAGCGACCCGCATCCAGCGAGTCCCCGCAACCCTGACCAGGTCGTCCGACCACCTTGCGGGTGGCCGTCCTACGCTGCGCTTGCCGGTACGTGGTCTCCACTCGAGAACCTTTCTGCCCCAACGGCCATCGGTTCTTCGAGCTATGTGCCCTGCCCATTGCCACTTCAGTTTGCTAACCCTGTTTGCTATGTCGGTGACATTAGTTCGTCTACGAATCTCATCATTTCTGATTCGATCACGTAGAGAGATCCCGAGCATAGCCCTTTCCATAGCTCGCTGAGTGACTCTGAGCTTCCTTAAGAGGCCCATAGTTAGAGACCACGTCTCGGCTCTATAGGTCATCACCGGTAATACGCACTGGTTGAAGACTTTTGTCTTCAAGCACTGAGGTATCTTGGACGAGAAGACACTTCGCAGTTTCCCGAACGCTGCCCATCCGAGTTGAATCCGTCGATTGATCTCTTTCTCGAAGTTGGACCTGCCTAATTGGATCGTCTGACCTAGATAGACGTATTCGTCGACAACATCGAGGACCGAGTTCCCAACCAATACTGGGGTGGGTGCTACATGGACATTCGACATGATCTTCGTCTTGTCCATGTTCATCTTAAGGGATATTCGGTTGAGATCATCCAGCATTATACCGAGATCCTCCAGCGTCTCCGCCATGACCACGATATCGTCAGCAAACCGAAGGTGCGTGATGTACTCGCCATTTATGTTGATGCCAAGTCCTTGCCATTCCAAGAGCTTGAAGGCGTCTTCCATTGTGTTGGTGAAGAGCTTCGGAGATATTACATCTCCTTGTCTCACACCTCTCTGCAATGGAATCGCCTCCGTACACTGGTCTTGTACTCGGACTGACATAGTGGCGTTGTTGTACACACTCCTGAGCACCTCGACATACCGATGGTCAATTCGGCATCGCTGGAGGGACTGTAGTACTGCCCATGTCTCGACGGAATCAAAGGCCTTCTCATAGTCCACAAACGCTAAGCAGAGTGGCAGATTAAACTCTTCGGTTTTCTGTATAACTTGCCGCAGCGTGTGTATGTGGTCTATGGTACTGAAGCCTTTTCGAAACCCGGCTTGTTCGGGAGGCTGGAATTCATCGAACCTGCTTGAGAGATAAAATATAAAGCCTCATTTTCATGAATTTTTCCATATTTTTTTGACCCGTGGTTGAAAAGTTAGAGGGGGGGGGGGGACACAATTTTTTTTATTTTCGGAGCGCCTATTTACGAAACTGTTGACTATAAAAAAAATATGTTTGGATACCCCTATTATTTTTAAAAGACCTATTCAACGATACCCCACACACCTTTGTTGAAACGAAAAAAAAAATTCACCCCCACTTTAGGTGTTCGAGAGGTACCCCAAAAAAAAATTTTTTTTTAGTTTTTATTTTACCGTTTTGTCGGCGGCGTGATACATACACATACTCATACCAAATTTCAGCTTTCTAGTACTAATGATCACGGAGCTAAGCCGCGGAAGGACGGACGGACAGACGGACAGACGGACATGGCGAAACTATAAGGGTCCCTAGTTGACTACGGAACCCTAAAAATGATGGTCATAGCGCTGGTACCGGCGGCCCAATCACGTGGGCGTTAGTCGAACTCGTCGGATAAATTACGAGTGTCAAACGATTTGTACCACAAAAATTTTAGTATTTTCCGATAACCCATAAAAAACATGTAGGCGGTATTGTCATGCCATACTTCTCCGGTGTGACTTACAGCCCGCCATACCGACGCGAATGCGTTAATTAAAAATAAAAAAATTCAACCATTTGTACCAGGCAAATTTTTGCGCAGTTAATTATCGTCGTGCAGCCATTTACGAAAATCACCATGCCATACTTTTCCGACGGTTCTAAATGGCCGCCATACCGCCGAAAATCTGCTAATTTTTTTTTTCGCCAAACGATTTGTACCACCCTAAAAATTTTTTTCAACAGCTACTGAATGATGATAAATAGAAGTGTGATAATGCCATACCTGTGGGAGGTGGCGAATGTGTATAATATTTTTTTTTAATTGTAAGATTTTAATCGTATTTTGAACGATTTGTAACAGTATGGCACTAATTTTTCCTGTAAGTTTGAGGTTCAACGAATATAAATACAAAATTTCAAAGATCTAGGTGGCGGCAATCTTGACTTATAATCAGATGTTTATATTGTATAATATTGAACGGCTACCACCGCTCAAATGATTTTATTACAGAGCATGCCGGGGATTTCGGCTTAGATGACCTCGAAAGTCTGTAAAGCTTTCGGAATAAACTGCATTAATATTGATATTGCATATAATTTTTTTTCACATGTACGGTGTAATTTTCCCAAACCATACTTTTTTTTCAAGTTTCGAAAATTTGAAATGCCATACTGTAACAATTTGGTCCAATTTTTTTATTAATTTATATCTTGCTCGAGTGTGACAATCTTCCGCCCCATGGTTACAGTATGGGATAATTATTTTTAGGTAGAATTTAATCCAAACGAACCGATCACAATGATGCCATACTGTAACAAATGATTTTATGTCTTGCACCTTGAAAACCAGTTGAAAAATCAAGTTTTTCAAGTATGTTGCCCCTTTTTCCCTCTATTAGAAGTATGGCAAATATAATAATGGTCCCATTGCATCATATAATTTCCAAAAATCCAAATGGGTACAAATCGTCAATATTTTTTTTTTTTTATGTCTTGGCTCAAGTCTCACAGTCGTCCGCCCATGGTTACAATCCGGAATAATTTTTTGTAGGTAGAATTGTATCCAAACAAACAGAATATAATGATCCCATGCTGTAAAAAAATATTTTACGTATTGTACAGTCGTATTTTTGAAACGTGTCGAATAAATAAGTTTTTCAAGTATGGTAGCACTTTTTCCCCCTACTAGAAGTATGGCAAATGTAATAACGGTCACATTTTATCAAATACTTTCCAAAAATCCAAATGCAATACTGTTACAAATCGTTTGGCGAAAAAAAAATTAGCTGATTTTCGGCGGTATGGCGGCCATTTAGAACCGTCGGAAAAGTATGGCATGGTGATTTTCGTAAATTAACTGTGCACGACGATAATTAACTGTGCAAAAATTTGCCTGGTACAAATGGTTGAATTTTTTTATTTTTAATTAACGCATTCGCGTCGGTATGCCGGGCTGTAAGTCACACCGGAGAAGTATGGCATGACACTACCGCCTACATGTTTTTTATGGGCTATCGGAAAATACTAAAATTTTTGTGGTACAAATCGTTTGACACTCGTAATTTATCCGACGAGTTCGACTAACGCCCACGTGATTGGGCCGCCGGTACCAGCGCTATGACCATCATTTTTCTTTTTGTCATTGCGTACTAAGACCCCTGAAGAACCGCCATACTGTTACCAATGACCAAGAAATTTGTGTCACTATCTCCCGGTCTATCAATAAACGAATTGATTTTCAGAATAGTTAATAAAAAAAATTATTCAGAAATATACTTTTTTATCTTTATTATATTTCCCATACAAAATGAATATGTCCGTACTCTGCTTTTTCGAGAATATATTGATTTTGTTTTAAAGTACGAACGCCTTAACTTATACAGTTTATTTGTAGGTATATATAGTCTTAGGTTTTGTTAAGACGCAGGTATAGTTTAATATTCGATATCCTTCATCATTTTAAATTTTGCGGCTATTTTATGCATGTCCCAAATATTCTTCCATTGTGCAACCTCCAGTTGTGCGACGACATTACACGGAACTTACAACGCTATTCCAGTAAATTCTTCAATTATTTTAATGGAACACTGACTCCGAACTTGCAAGCTTGACTTCGATAGTGCTGCCATGTTGTTTTTACTGACAGTCGAGCATCGTGTTGGTGGAAGCTCCGCGTACAGTTAAAATTCTGTGACTTCTTATGTAATTTTATTGTTTTCCATTACGCTTTCTCTGCTTGCGAATGATTAACTGCAAACTATAATAGTATATTGCTGCTACACATCAAAGTTCACTAGTAATACTCGTTTATTTTATTGAGTGTGAAACATTTCTGGTTAGGTCGTGAAGTATTTTGCATCCATTGTGCGACGAGTGACACAACATTGTGCGACGAGTGACACAGCATTGTGCTACGTGTCACAACGGAAATTCGTCGAAACGAAGACAACGTTACCAATTGTGCTTATTACAAGCTTTTATTTAGTTTCACCTGTCCCGATGTTTATTTATTATTCATCTTCAAACCTTGTACACGAACATTTACAATTTTATTGTGCTACCTTTTTTCCGGTGTGACACATTCCATTGTGATTTCCGTTGTCCAACGATGCAAAGAATTTGGTCCTTACCCATATAGTGCTGCTACTGCTGTTCCTGCCCGTTATCTTGCATAATTTGAAACGTTCACCTTATCATTACTTGAAATTTAATGGAAATTTACATTAACAGTGCTGCCAACTATTATTTGTCCACGTTCCTTATCATAGGGTATGTATGTTGTACTCATGGAAATGAATGAACAGTAAAGGAATCGGTGTTTATTTTTTTTTATTTTACTCGTTTTGAACGAATGACTGCATGGACCAAAAAGCATTCGCAATAATCCGAAACAGATTTAAATTGACACATTTTAATCGTCAAAGTCGGCAGACCGTGGAATTCATTACTGCGCCGCAGTTTTTAAATTTTCACATAATAAATTACAATCCTGGTAACTGCGATGCGAGCGAATATGGTGACGACAAATGGATTCGAATGCACTTTTAAACTGATTGAAATTTAGGAGTAGTTACGAGACAAAACGTGTCATACTTTCTAGCGGTGACATGGTGTTTGCGCCAGACACAAATTGAATTTATCCCGGGCCCATGTAAGAACAAATTACCAAAGCAATCTTGCCTAGCGCGAAACAATGAACGCGATACGCGTCCTATGTACTTAAACCTAACTTAAGCTATGCTGCTAACCTGGAGTTCAGCCGAATATCTTCCCGGCTGCAAGGTTGTGTTTCTGTTTTGTGTAAAGTGTATGTATGTTTACTTGCACCAATAAACGACGTCCCGGTCTGCGCCGCCGCCGCCCCGATCTCGTCAGCAAACACGCCAAACACAGTTACACTGTAGTAGTCCTTATATCACTCTAAATAACAATCCTTGGGGCGCCCGAAGCAGCCCACCGTACAAGGAATTGTGCCGTATCTCAACACTTTCCGTTAAAGCGTAAAACTTCCAAAATATCTCCCAAACCACGGAGGTTATAATGTTCAAGAGCCGTTACGATAGTACCAATATTACCAATGGCGCCGGCTCGCGTCCGCTGGCGACAGCGCGCGCGCTCGCAGCGCCGTGAAAGAAAAATGAACTAACTGATTGTGTGGCCAGTGGGTAAAAACCTATCAATTCTCAACAACCACCCGCCCCGGACCGACCCGTCGTCGGTCCGCTCAAACTCCCGGTAGTCGGGATAGCGTTGAAACCGCCCGTCTAAGGATCGAGTCCCTCACTTGTACATCTGCGATCCGTGGAGACCCATCCTTGCCCGCTATCAAGTTAACGATGCGCCCCCGTCGCCAACACAACGGTGATAGGTTAGCATCCTTAACCAGTACGAGGTCTCCAACGCACGGTGGGGTCGTCCTGTCCGTCCACTTAACGCGTTGCTGAAGAATGTGCAAATACTCAAGCGACCATCGCTTCCAAAAATTTTGAGTCATTTGCTGCAGCATCTGATACCGTGACAACCTATACAACTTAACATCCGTATACGGATACTCCGGCAAGGCGTTAAGTGGTTGGCCAATCAAAAAATGACCTGGGGTAATGGCCTCCAGGTCATTCGGGTCAGCGCTCAACGGACACAAGGGGCGCGAATTTAAAACTGCCTCAATTTTGCAGAACACCGTTGACAATTCCTCAAAGGAGAGGATCGTTGAGCCGATGACCCGATACAAATGAGTCTTGGCAGACTTAACCACTGCCTCAAATATTCCACCCCAGTGGGGGCATCCAGGTGGACTGAAATACCACGAAATGCCCCGACTGGCGATGGCCGTGCCGATCTCTCGCTCATTTTGACTTAAAAATAATACAATTTCCTTTAGACAACGATCGGCGCCCTTGAAGTTGGTACCACAATCCGACCGGATCAAGGCCGGTATCCCTCGTCGAGAAACGAATCGGTCCAGCGCTGCCAAAAAGGCCTCCGTAGAGAGATCAGCTACCATTTCCAAATGAACGGCCTTGGTCGCCAGACACACGAAGACGCATAAATATGCCTTAACCGACTTCGCGTTGCGAAGGCGTGATGTCTTGACCATGAAAGGCCCCGCGAAGTCTGTCCCCACACCAGCAAACGGCCGAGCTTCCGTAACTCGGTCGGGCGGGAGATCTCCCATTTGTGGCTGCATTGTGGCTGCCTTGAGCCGGTAACAAGGCAAGCAACGAAACACAACGCTCCGTATCACTCTCCGTGCCGACAAAATCCAGAACTCCCGCTGCAAAATGCCCAGCAGTGTGTTGCAGCCTGCATGTGAATTCCTGATGTGACGGTCCCAAACCAACAGCTCCACCAGAGCTCCCTTCTTGGGAAGAATTAAAGGATGCCGCGCTGAATACGGCAATTCGGCATTCCGTAGTCGGCCTCCCACCCGGAGCATTCCGTGCTCATCAATAAACGGGTTGAGGCGGACAAGGCTCTTCTTCATTCTGCCCACGCCAGTCCGCAAGATCCTAAGTTCATCCTGGAACTCATTCCCCTGAATGACCCCTACCCAACGTGAGAGAGCCCTTTGCTGCTCCTCAGGTCCCATTACAGGTGACAGGTTGCGCTGTGCCGCAGGGCTTCGACAATTATGGAAAAACCGCATTATCCATCCCGTGACTCGAAGTAGCTTCCCTAGTGAGCTATACCGTTCCAAAAGAGTGTGGTCCACTGCCACAGACTCCACTGTAGTCACATTGACTCTCAGACCCTGGTCAGGGGGTAGTGGCTGGCGTCCGCAGTCATTGAAAGGCCACTCCGTATGTGGCCGCTCCAGCCATTGAGGCCCCCACCAGAGAGAATGCTCAACCAGAGCAGGCGCCGGGCAGCCGCGACTCGAGCAGTCTGCCGGGTTAACTTCACCTGGAACATGTCTCCAGACCAGAGGAGTCTCCGAGTTATTTATCTGTGCCACTCGGTTGGCCACAAATACCTCAAGCGTATGGACCGAAGTCTGCAGCCAGCACAACACGATCTGGCTGTCCGTCCATGCGTAAACCGTGTCATTCAGATCCACCGTGCCACGCAGGTTCTGCGCCACATGGTTCAGGAGACGGGTCAGGAGCGCGGCACCCGCCAATTCCATCTTCGGAATCGTCCACCGGGTCCGAACAGGCGCAACCTTGCTCTTGGCCATGACCAAGCGTACAACGCCCTCGCCAGCAGTCTCACCTGTTCTCAGGTAGACCGCGGCCGCGTACCCTTTCTCAGAAGCATCGCAGAACCCATGCAGGGTCACCCTGGCTCCCGCCCGAGGGAGCAATTTGCGCGGGATCTCAATTTCTTTAATATGCGGCAATGTGGTCACGAATGCCGTCCACTCGTGCAGCAGCTCGTCCGTGAGCTGCTCATCCCAGCCTAGTTGGGCCAACCAAAGCTTCTGCATGAAGAACTTTGCCATGAACGTGACCGGAGAGATCCAACCATTTGGGTCGAACGTTCGTGCGATAGTCGAAAGGACTGATCGCTTGGTCCAGGTCTTCGACAGCAATTCGGCCTCACAATTGTATGTGAAGACATCCTGAGTCGGTCGGTACTGGACCCCCAAAATTGCCAACGCATGAGGATTATCCGAGTCCTCAAACAAATGCGGGTCTTGTTGGTGCTCAGCTGGTAGTCCTGCCAGCACCTCTGGGCAGTTTGACAGCCACTTCCTGAGTTCATAGCCACCGGAGGCCATGAGCGCCACCAATTCATCCCTTAGGATGAGCGCTTGCTCAATGCTGTCCGTGCCCGTACAAATGTCATCCACGTAGACATCCCGGTCGATGACTGCAGCTGCGCGAGGGAAGCGCAGCCGTTCCTGGTCAGCCAGCTCTCGTAGCGTCCGCATCGCTACATACGGGCTGGGCTTTAATCCGTACGTGTTCGTGTTCAGCTCATACGTGATCATCGGTTCTTCTGGGCTCTCTCGCCACAATATCAGCTGGAACCGACGGTCATCCGCATGGATCTCCGTTTGGCGAAACATCATCCTCACATCCGTAACGAAGACAACTTGATGTCTCCTGAAGTCCGTTAGAATGTCTGCAATGTCTCTGGTCAACTTAGGACCAGCGTGCAGGCATTGATTCAGAGACACCCCGTTAGATGTCGCCGCGCTCCCGTCGAACACGACCCTGATCTTGGAGTCAGGTGTCTTCAGGACTGCATGATGAGGCAATACGTAGTGCTCCTCACGACGCCAGTCTACCCTGGATACCGACATGTGACCCAAAGCCAAATATTCACGCATGAACTCAACATACTTTCGCCGAAAGTTGGAGTCCCGTTTCATGCGCCTTTCCATGGCCATCATCCGTTTCTCAGCCAGGCCCCTGGAGCTCCCCAGCGGAGGTCGCGTCGATAGAAACGGCAGCCGTGTCAGAAATCTGCCCGAAGGGAGGCGCACCGTGTTGCACTGATAAAATGTCTCGCACTCCTCGTCCAGTGGGCTTGTCCTGGGAGCTGTGGGTGGCTCTTCTGTTGCCCAGAACCTTTGCAGGACCTCCGATAACACGCTGCCGTAGTATATGTTGCTATAATCCGTTGCGTCCTGTGGTCCCCGTACTGGGCCCAATAATGCGTACCCACCTGCGGTACTCACGGCCACCAACCCGTTTGGTTGCAGCTCCCGCTTACCGCTCCGCAGCAGCTTCCCGAGGACGTCAGTTCCAAGTAAGACGTCCACCCGTCCGGGAATTGCGAAGTGAGGGTCGGCCAACTCCAATCCCTTGGTCAGCTTCGTTACCGCCAGCGGTAACCGTACCGAAGGAAGAACCCCGACCACTTCATCTAAAACAATAACCGTGGCCTTCACCCGCGTGATCGATGCCGAGTCACCCATCTCAAACAGGAGGTCCGTCTGACCCCTGATGTGAGGCACCTGATTGCCACCTATACCTATTGCGCCATCCCGTGATGGCTCCAACCTGAGGCCCAGCCTGGCCACTAGGCGGCTGGACACGATACAACCTTGTGCCCCCGAATCCAGGAGTGACCTCACTGGCACTGGCCGTCCATCCGTACCCCTGACAGTAATCTTAGCCGTCGGTAATAATACCGTCACTGGTGGGGTGGGCACGACGGATGAACAGACTGCTAATTGCTAGCAGGGGGCACCTCCCGCCCCTTCTGCTGGAGGGGGAGAGGGCCCCTGGCCCAGGTATGGGTCCCACCCCGGGTAGTACACACCGCGACCCATCGGTGCCATGCGCGCCGGCTGGTAATAACCCATCGGCATCCGTCCCATCTGCGGCGGACGCGCCATCAAACGTGGGCGCTCTGCGAGTGGTGGGGAGAAGCGACTACTCGGGGGCGGCCACCTGCCCCCCAGCGCGGCCGAGTAAGTCGCGTAACCCGACTCCCCATGGGTCATCTCCGGGCACCCGCCCGAATCTCGGCGCCGATCCCCCCCCCGCGGAGGAGACTGCGGCATCCGGCGGTACTCCGGAGTCCTCGATGACTCCCCTCCCCGAGGAGGGAGCGACCGCTGGTCTCTGGGTGACCCCCCTCTCCGAGGAGGGGGCGACCGCTGGTCTCTGGGTGACCCCCCTCCCCGGTGGGGGGGCGACCGTCCGCCCAAGGCTGGCTTAGGAGAGGGAGGATGGCCTCCCGATGAGGCCCCGTACCGCTCCCCACTCTCAGCCAGGCAGAGAAGTTCATGATGGGCTCCTCCACATACTCGGCAGTTGGTGGTCTTACTGCATTCACGCACATAGTGTGCGCCTAGGCAGCGGAAGCACAAGTTTCGCTGCTTGACCACCCCCCTGCGCCTCTGCACCCGCTGTGCTCCAAAATCCGCGCACGCGATGATCGCGTGTCCCCCCTTCCGGCAGAAGGGGCACAATTCCGATTGAAGGGCGTTGTACCGCTGTCCTCCCCGACGGGGCTCCACCGGTTTGGGCCCAACCGTACGCCGGGGTGACGTGGGGGGTTGCGGCGTGGTTGCCCCTTGGCAATCCGCCCGCCTGCACTCACCCTCCAGGAACGCCCTCAATTCGTCAAATGTTGGGAGGTGACTCGATGAATCACCCCCATGTGACTGCTCAAACCGCGCCACCACCTCGCTAGGTAACTTGCGCAAAACCCGGTTCACAACAATGTACTTGTTGTCCCCTAGTGACAACTTGAGTCGCTCCAGCGTATTCACCGCCACCGTGACGGGATTAAGGATTTTCGACCGTATTTCGTGTACATTAGTGACCTTCGATATACTAAATATTTTTTCGATGAGCCCATCAATAATTAATCGCCGATTATCATATCGGTCAATTAATAGGCCCCATGCCGTCTCGTAACTGGAATCCGTAATCTCCAAATGAGTCAAAATATCGTGAGGCTCACCGCGTAATCTCCCCATCAACTGCGCCATTTTATACGCGGGGGTCAAATCCGTGCGCGAGTGCACCACGCTGTTAAAAATGTCGCGAAACCTCGGCCAGTCGGCATATTCACCACCAAATTCCGGGACATTCACTGGTGGCAACGGCGCCATTAGTGCCACACCACTGGGTGCACGCCTTACCCCAACATCCCCTTTTCGGGCGCGCTCGATATCCGCTGCCGCTTGGATGATACTCATCACCATATCACCGCACTGGTCTACATTGCGTTGCACCACTTCAACAGCCTGGGTCCGACTTTCCCCGGTCTCCTCTTCGTCAATACGGGCCAAATATTCGGCATGCAATTTCAATACCGCGTCATATCTTTCATCTACCTGTCGCGCGCGTGACAATAATGCGTCCTCGCGATCCGTACGACCAATTAACGTAACGACTAATGAAAACCATCTTAATTCCGATTCGACCCTTGACGCGACCGTTTTAACTACTGATGGAGCCATGGTACCAACCTCGATAACGCGGATCAATAAAATAAATTTTTAAAATAAATTAATTTATTAAGGATTTTCGACAATAACAATCCGTTTTTATTTTTCGTACCAAACGCGACAACTTCAAAGTTATTCACCCAACACCAATATATTACGCAACGGCAAACAACACTAAATTTATTTTAAATTAAATGTATTTTGAGTGAATAATAGTTCAGCGGAACCCCAATTATTAATTACTTATTAATACGTTTCTCCGTATCGAAACGCAACTATATTTACTTTATTCACTCAACTAACATTTCAATTGAAAGTAATAACTAATATTCTTATAATTTAGTTAGTCTTAATTACGCAAATGCAACTTAACGTTAATAGATTGGAATGCGAACCAAGCGCAATCCACCCTCAAATTTCAATTATGATTTTGATGCTAACTAAATTACTTATCCGAACGTAAATGAAACAAATATCTTTTCTGTGGATATGAACCACGCTTTTGCTACCAAAATTTGTTTGCGCCAGACACAAATTGAATTTATCCCGGGCCCATGTAAGAACAAATTACCAAAGCAATCTTGCCTAGCGCGAAACAATGAACGCGATACGCGTCCTATGTACTTAAACCTAACTTAAGCTATGCTGCTAACCTGGAGTTCAGCCGAATATCTTCCCGGCTGCAAGGTTGTGTTTCTGTTTTGTGTAAAGTGTATGTATGTTTACTTGCACCAATAAACGACGTCCCGGTCTGCGCCGCCGCCGCCCCGATCTCGTCAGCAAACACGCCAAACACAGTTACACTGTAGTAGTCCTTATATCACTCTAAATAACAATCCTTGGGGCGCCCGAAGCAGCCCACCGTACAAGGAATTGTGCCGTATCTCAACACTTTCCGTTAAAGCGTAAAACTTCCAAAATATCTCCCAAACCACGGAGGTTATAATGTTCAAGAGCCGTTACGATAGTACCAATATTACCAATGGCGCCGGCTCGCGTCCGCTGGCGACAGCGCGCGCGCTCGCAGCGCCGTGAAAGAAAAATGAACTAACTGATTGTGTGGCCAGTGGGTAAAAACCTATCAATTCTCAACACATGGTATCGTACGGAATTCAAACTCATGTAAAGAAAATGTACAAGAAATGTACGAAATTGTACGAATATGTACGTTAATAAAAAAAATACTAGCGATTCGTACTAGCGAGAAAACAATGATCGATCTGTCACCACTAGGGAGCATAATTTCTGGCGGGCGCTATTTATTTCACCTTCAGGTACACACGAGGTCTAACTTTCCTGAATGGTCCACTTTCCTAAATGGTCCACTTTGCCGAATAGTCTACTTTCCCAAATTGTCTATTTATACAATTAGCATCCTCAGGTATCTTAGGTCATTTTTGCTAGCTGCTTACACTGTTACTAGTCTCACAATATCATTAAACTAAAGATTTTTCTACAACAGCAGGCAGGCAAGTGGGTGATGTGTAGGACACAATATAGACACAAGGGTTTTTTTTATCACAGCGTGTTAAGCAGGCCGAGTGGTACATCGTGGACCCAACTAATTTACGAAAATAAGTTAACTACACCTGTAAGGAAAGAAACCATTAACAATTTTGTTAGCTGTGTGTCCATGGAACGAAATGCATTTCATGTCATGTGGGGGTCAGTGTGCAAGCTGAACTTATACATAGCCGCTTTTGTGTTTTTACTTAATTAAGGTCATTTGAGTTGGTCAATTTCAACCGGTAGAATAGAATAGAATAGAATAAAAATTTATTCGTACACTTTAATAACATATTTAACATACACAAAGTGGACAACAAATATTAGAAAAAATAAAATAAAATAATATCGTTGTTGTGTATGCCACGAAAAGGTCACACCTCAGCATAAATGCTGGCCCGGGAACCAGCGCTGGTCTTCCGGTGAAACCTAATACGGTACTGGATCCAGTGGACCCCAGCTCTTGACATGTGTGTAAAAAAGTAGAAGCCTGTTTCAAAAATGCTTTGATAAAAACTTGCATTATTACAGTAATTGCGTTGAAAGGAAATTATGAGAATTTTGAGTGTTTCATTGAAATTAGAAATATAATTAAATATCAAAATTTTAAACAACGAAATTGCAATTAAACACGCAACGCAACCAGCAAAGAATCGCACAA
This sequence comes from Apotomis betuletana, assembly GCA_932273695.1. Taxonomy (NCBI): domain Eukaryota; kingdom Metazoa; phylum Arthropoda; class Insecta; order Lepidoptera; family Tortricidae; genus Apotomis; species Apotomis betuletana. The sequence goes on along the minus strand of OW026303.1, from coordinate 2,699,048 downwards.
ATCGACATGAAAAGCACGCAATTCATACAGAATCGCTTTCATCGCGACCATTGTTTCAGCCTGTTGTAAATTATATGAAATTAACGGCTCCTACCTTTTAATACAGCTATTATGAGTGGCAATAAATTTAGCACACAGCAATGTTAACAGAGATGTACATGAACTGGACAATAATAATTATTATTGTTGTCGCAAACTTCTCTTGTCAGGCCTGCGAACGTGTCGATCTCGTATCGGTTTAGTTAGCCACCAAAAATGTTGTGTGCAATAGATAGATGCAAGACGCTGCAGTTTTTTTAAAGAAAGACTTGTCCGTCGAGATAGTATGCTTGGGGGAAATAGGACCAAAGATTGATTGAAACAAAGATCTCAGCCAATATTGAAGCCTTTTGTATGAGTGTTCAATTTATTAAGCATTTTCTATATCACTCAAAGATGAGGATCTCATGATGACCAGCTACAATGCAATACCTACAATACAACAATACTTTATTGCACACCAACAAGGAAAATATTACATGAGTAATCTACTCTACTTGTGTCGGAGGTGTCTTAAATGTTTAATTTAAGTTATTTTACAACTATGAATAGCCTAGCAAGTGTCGGTCCGGCCCAGGGATAGTGGCGCCACAGGAATAAAGAAACGGTGGCGCTACAAACAGCTTTTATAATTTGTGTTACCAGTCATGGACCTAGCAATGACCTAGCATGTACTAATGTTACCAGTGAAATAAATTAGTACCACTAAAAATCCTCAATGTGGCGTGGGTTGAAAAACACCCTGTGAGGCTATATCTGGGCACTTCCATTCCCTACAGATCTTGGACCACAGAAGTGCATCCGAATCCATTTGCGCCACTCGGCATATTCGCTCACATCGCTGTTGCATTCGCAATTGTTATTTATTAAACGAACATTAAAAACGTCCAAGTATGACTCGGACTCGCGCAAAGAGGTTTCCGTACTATTTATCTTCATACAACAGATTTGAGAAGGATGAAGCCGGTTTAATTTTATCTATGCGTGACTAACCAATCATAGCATAGATATAGTATAGTAGTATCATAGAGCCGTTTTGCTTGTGATATTGACGTTGTGACAGATGCGTTCACGGACGAAAATGAGCCCGTGACAGGCCGTGGCTTACTGAAACTGGCTTCACTTTTAAGCGCTGACTTAAAAGTGAAGCCAGTTTCAAAGATTTTTACAAAAAATAAAACGATATTGTTCCCGATAATTTATTATTGCATTGCCATCATCATCACTGTACCAGGTGTACATTCCTACCTAGATATTTCAAGGCAACCGATTTTCGTCCAATATAATTTTTTTGACTGATATTTAACTGATATTGAACGATTTACGACAGTCGAATAAACGTTGGAGTGATATTTGACCGATTTATCGTCAAACTGTTCGTTCGATTAATTTTTAACTCTCCGATTCGAGTCTCGTTCGATTTTTATTAGTCCAGGCGATGTTTGGCCAATTTACGAACGTTTAGTGCAACCAACTCTTTTGTGAGCTGAAGGGTGTCGCCACCATCTTCGCACGCAGACATTCGCATGACAGTCGTCAGTCGTAGTTCCTAATTTCACCGTTTCACAGATAGGTTGGTCGCACTATAATTCCATTTTCGTCTACATTTCATCAGTTAAAGTGTCCAGCTAATTTTCAAGCGAGTACCTAAAGAACTGATTTCCGTCCGACCACCGACATATACAGGCTGTTTGGAATAACGATGTAGGAACTTTAAGGAGGTGATACAGGGGACTATTAGGAAGAGTTTGAATCCTATATATTTTAGTTCAATCCGTGATAGATTTTTTTATTAATAGAGGTTTTCTACTTTTCAGTCGTACCAAAAACTGTCATGAAATAAATTTAAAACAAACTGAAACAAATCATTTTTTTTTCTATTTAACACGGCAATTAATTGATCAACCAATAAAAAGTTTCACCTTGCCACTTCGTATTTTTTTTTGTAACCGTTTTTGTTGGTCACTGATATTAAAGTAATGTTACCTATTTAAAAAAGATGCTAGATTTGTTTACTGTTGCTATAAACAAAAACAACATCATAATGGCAAAGTAAACATAATATCGTCTGTGGACAACCAAACCACAGTAACACTCAAACAAAACTTGTATCTGAGTATCAAAAACTTAATATAAAAAGACTATCACGGATTGGACTATGACATAAAGTGTTCAAACTCTTTCTAATAATCCCCTGTATCACCTCTCAAAGTTCCAACATCGTTATTTGGAGCATCCTGTGTAACCGATTTTTAACCGTTCGATTGAGATGTACTCTTTTCCAACCTTCCCACCTTTAATTAATTTCCATGGTTCCACCAGTTTCCACAGTTGGTCCGATATTTACGATCATTTCCTGGTCGTCGGCGCTTCAGGATTTGTTTGAACCGGCCTCACAGACGGGTCATCTTCTAAATTACTCGGCAGTTCTACACCTTTAGTTTCCGGCAGTAAAAAGGTCAAACCAGCAGCAATAATAGCCGCAATCCCAAATACAACTCCAGCAACAGTACTTGACAATGCATTTATTTGGGGACCCATAATCTGACCAATTCTGGATGAAAGCGACAGCATACCGAATACCGAATTTCTTATACTGGTAGGGAACAATTCGATGCCGTAAAGGTAAGTTATGATGAAGGCCACGTAAAAAGAGCAGCTGGATATGCAAGCGCAAAATACACCAATAAAAGAGTGTTTGAAGGCAGGCGGTATTGAAACTACTACAAACATACATATGCCTGCTATAGTCATGCAAGCTCCAAGGAATCGTTTTCGACTGACCCTGTTAATTGTTACTATAGAGAAACATGTTCCCACGCAGCTAAATAACCCGTTTAATGCTGTGTTTAAATGTACTTGTGTACTCATTTTTCCTATAAACTGCGCGACTCCATAATAACACATTCCACAGACAAAGAAGCAGTAGGCCATGCATAAGAAACTTCTGGTGTGTCTTTTATACTTGAATATGTGGTAAAATTTTAGTTTCACTCCGGTACTTTGTGATCCTTGGTACGATTCGATTTCGCCTCTGAGTGTCTCACAGGGATTGTTATTACTGAAACAATAAAAATACCGTCAAAAGAGTTTTTAGAAACATTTGTTATATTTTATACATACATAGGAAGCAAGAAGGTACTCGCAATTTGTTTGGCTTTCAGTTATGTAGGTAAATCAACTTTCTTTTTACCCTTTACCATAGAAAAAAAAAAGTTTTCCAATACAATTTTAGAATTTTATAATATTGTAGATTATAAATAGTATAAACAGGTACTCACAAGCGACAGAACTTCTGCATTACTTTAATCGTCTTTTCTTTATTATGTTCCAACAACCATTTCGGGGACTCCAAAATACAAAACTTGACAGTCGAAAGAAATAACAAAGGGATGGAAACAGCAAATTGAAGCATCTGGTAATCTCTTATTAAGTATGATATGCCTGCTAAAAGGACGAGTCCTAAGTTCGCAGGAATGTGAATCAGTGAAGAGATGATTGCCCGATACTTGGGTCCGCAAAACTCCATGGCAAGAACAAAGCCAGTGACGAGGGTCCCACCGACCCCGGCTCCTTCGAACATCCTCACGATTATGAATAAAAATATGTTAGGCATAATACCGGCAAGGCAGCCAGTAACAAACATCATGAACATGCTACCAGAAAACGTGATAAGGCGGCCATATCTGAAAGAATAAGAGTTAAATTGAATTTCCAACAAAAACAATACATAAAATGAAACATGTTATGTCTAAATAAAAAAAAAGCTAAGGTGTAATGTAATGCATGGAGTGCCATGCCTTTCAAATGAACAATGCAATTATCCGACTCACAAAGCACAAGGAAAAATTCGAGGTTGTTTGGGCGTTAGGGTGATGGAGAGGTTAACGCGCTGGACCGATAATCCAGAGGTACCGGGTTCGACTTTCGGTCTCTTCCACCAGATTACGCATGTCAATTTTTTCTTTGAGATTTGATCTCTGTATATATTTAATACCAATACACGGTCATGCATGAGTCAGGTAACTATCCATCATACTGTTATTATTTATTTAATATCGACTAGCTGATCCGACAGTCGCCGTTCTCCCAAAAGCTATTAGCCACCATGTAATCATTAAGCGATTTGAGCTCTCGTGAAATTGTCAGGAACGATCTGGAATATTTCGAACTCGTATGGGGTGAATATCAACATTGCAGATTTTTTTAAGTTTTGGTGGCACATTTTTTTTTTAGTTTTTAAGAAGAAATTAAGTTATAATACTAAATATGTATTCACAATATTACACATTTTCATATTTGTCCAAGAATTTTAACAATACTTAATGAAATATGAGCACCCAAATGTTTGGGTTGCCACCAAAACTGAAATTTTCCCACCTAATCTTAAATATACGCCACCAAAACTAAATCTTGTCCACCAAGAACTGAAACCTCCTTACTATTTGTATGAAAAATGATATATAGCCACCTAAACTGAAAATTTACGAAAAAAAATTGTTACAATTTAATGATTTATTATAAGATTGTAGTTATAGAATAAATTGAACTACATACCAAAACACTGTATACTTACGACACGAACAACAAAGAACAAGCGCATAATTCGAGCCACCAAAACTAACAAATCGTTGAACAAAATGCCACCAAAGAGGTTACGTACGTTATGGCGGGAAACACACCGTCTCAGTCGCACTTCCACTCCGCGCAAGCGCTAGCGCACGACTGACCTAAGTGGGGTAAACCATCGCGACAACTCCTGCGCCATTTAATAACCAGCAACGACATCTTGAAATTTCGCCACCGTAACTTACAATTTTGCCTGGACAAACTTTGATCCAGAGTCATGTGTATTTAAATAGGTAAAATGATGAAATTATACCAACATTAACAGGCTATGACTTCATAAAGTGTTAATTAGATGCCTTATTTATATACAAACTTAAAACATAGCCATGCTGAGCGCTTGTTTCATAAGAAGTACGTTGAGGACAAGCCACCTTGTTCTTAAATAATTTACTGTTTATTTTTTATTTTAATAAATATATATGTTTACTGCAATCTAAACTTGTAGCCAACTATTTTCTTATTCCAATAATTAACCATAAAAATTTTAGAAAAAAATATGCATTTTACACTGGGATTCTCAGCTTGGACACGTAAAAAATGCTGTTTTGATATTCACCCTATGGAGCTCTTCATCAGAGACTTACCGTAGTGCGGCCACGCGGTCAGCCCAGTGCGGCAAAGCTCTAAATCCCAATATGACCTCATGGGAGCCCAGACTATTATTAATTTTTGTACCACAGAGTACGTGTATTTTCCTGCGGCCGGCTCATAGACGAGTTGTGACTGATATTTTTGGGACGTAACTTGAACTGTATAAGTACTTTTTAGACCTCACTGTGTCGGAGTTCAAACCACTAAAGGGATGGATGATTGTGGGTAAAGTGCAAGGAAGTTTACTCTTACATTACCCGTCTCTTAAATATTATCTAAAACTTACTTATTACACTCAATAGTCGAAAGTGGAAGTGGCAGAAGAGATACCAGTGGCAGTGCAGTAGTTCTTAAGAGGCCTTATTCCTTTTAAAATGCTGATTGTTTTAGACATGTTTGTCTATGATCAAACATGTTATTTAACATATTATTGATGTTACTACCTAGAACATGGCTATTGGGATTTATTGGTATATATTTGAAAGCTACTCAGTATCAATTTTTTATTGATAATTTTTGTTTCATGAACTACTCGAAATTGACAAAATTCGCGCGGAAATTAAGTTTTTCAACTCATTTTCGACTTCACGCAATAAACACATGAAATAACTACGTTACTACCTAGAACTCGACGAAAAGTATTATTCACTTCAAAAAGTTAGTTGAAACTATCAATATATTTGTCGTAGTATGAAAAAAATAAATTTTAAAAGGAATAAGGCCTCCTCAGCGGTGACCACCAGGTTAAACCGTGCGCGATTGCGGGAAAATCGGTCATTGTAATGATCCTTCGGAGAAGACTTTATCGAGGAATAGGTCTCATTTGAATGAATTTAAACTAACCTATCAGAGAGGAGTCCAAATAACATAGATCCCCAGAGGACACCAAAAAACGCCCCACTTTCAGATATACTTATCAGATATTTTTCAGAGCAAACTATTTTAAAAGCCGTTTGCACAGTTTTGGTGAACATACTGGTGTCCCAAACGGGGTTTTCACATGGACATTTATTCAACATGTCTTCGCCTGATGATGCATTCGCTGGTGTATCAGCACAAGTGTAGTTCATAGGTGGTGATATGAAGACTATGTTGAGAGTATGCCACACCGTCGTGAATTTGCTGAGAAGGTAGAGCGAGAAGAAGAAGTAGTGGTACCGCGTTACATTCACGAAATATTTGTCGATTGGATTTTGCGACGAAGGTTCTGGTCCGGGCATGATTGCTTATTAATTTACAGTTTTATAATTGTTTCTACATTATTTACGAATTACAGAATGGCACTAAAATTTTGTTGTTATTACCGTGTCATAGTCGTAACATCAGAACACGTGTTATGACAGATGATGGATTTCAGCCAAGGAGTTAAGGAGTTTGTATCTAAACCTCATTTACAGTCTGACCAAAAAGAGTAGAAATTAAAAAGCGGCAATACTGTAGTGTCGTCCAACAGGGTATTTTTTAACTCACGCCATATCGTGGATTTTTAGCGGCACGTACTAATTTATTTTACTGGCAATGATACATTTTTGGTAACTGACTTGTAACTGACGTTGAAAGTCGGTGAATGTCACTGATGTAAACAAAGAGGTCAAAACTTGACATCACGCAGAAATCGCAGAATTAAAACGCGCCACATTACTGTCACAACTGACATTAGCAAAAGCCTCGAGCTACCATTCTTGGCTTAATAATAATAAACAAAGAGGAAACAGGACGGGCTTCCGGTTCGTGACTCAAGATGGCCGCATGCGTTTAAGTTTCGTTGTTCATTATTTATTCATTTTTGTTGTTCAATGTGTAGTATTGATAGCGTATTGTGCAGTGATCTAACGTATGAGTGAATAGCTAATGAAGAATTCAACTTGAAGCGTTCATAGCCCTTCCTGGATCAAGGCCCAATAGTCCGTGTGGTTTTTTGTAAATCGCTATCACTTTACAAAAAGCTCAACTCACCGTACAACGTACTTACAACCTTGACACTGGCAGAATTGTCCCAATGGAAAGTAGCAATTTTTTTATAAATATTGAATTAAATTGAGGAAACAGGACTAAATATTTCGCTAAAATCAATTGTTTTTGCATAATAAAGCCAAAACTATCCACAGACCGTGAATGTTTTTTTTTAATAGGATTTTATATTTATTTCGCAAGAAGAACGAAGGATTGAGCAGCATTCCGGTAAACAATTTTTAGAATTTTGTTAATGATCTGGGATAAATAATGATAGTGTTATGTTTCAAAACGTCTGGGTTTGATTCCCGAGCTAAGTACAGTTTTTTTTTATGTATCAATGCAGTTTTTCTTTTTATTAAAATCGATGACATGGTTCCTAAGAATAGGCCTTGGTATGTATCATAGTTTCAGACTTTCGCATACTGACCGATTTAAATGGGTATCTATAGTACTTATTGAGAAGTTTTATCCAAAGATAGCCATTATCCTTCATCTGCCGAACTTTTAAAAAATGGAACTCTTTTCCGGCTCATGTGTGTCCTCCTTATTATAACATATGCGACCCTTCAAATGAAGCGTGAAGAAGCATTTCTCGGGCCACCATGGCAGTGTCAACGGTGCCAGTTGGTTTCTTGTCAGTTGCCATTGCAACTTGGTCTCCCCTTTCTGCTTACCATCAGGCGAAGTGGAGCCACTATGTTGTGCCGTTATAAAAAAAATATTGTTCATCGCGCACGCAAGGAACAAAGAACATCTGTTAGCAAACAAAAAACAACAAATAGATAAGAAGCAGAAGATAAACTTTGATAGCGAACTTAAACTTGTGCTAAAAGTTTTAAAGGAACTTCGTGCGGTTAAATAGAAGAAACATAAATATTGCTATTACGGGCTTGGTTAGCTTGCTCTTGTTTTTTGATGGAAACTTTAAGTACTTTAGAAAAAGTGGCTGTTATGATCGGAAAGCGTTTCTTAACACCTAACGGAACTGACAATGGTGTAAACATCTATACTGGATTTGTATAGAAAATCACTTTTCTATGGAGGTGGGTCATGATTTCAGGAAAAATATTAATAGCGTGATGCAAGATCGTCATTTGTTTTGTATGGGCGCGCGGCGCGCGGCGTCATGCCAGACTGGCGCCATATGTTGGTCATAATTTCCTTTGTCCTCGCATCACGCCGAAACGGCTGGAAAAAATTTAACCAATTTCGGTACAGGTACAGCTGGACATCCATAGATGGTTATAGGATAGCTTTTAGCCGACTTCGGTATAAAAAAATTACGCGTACGAATTATACATCGTAGTATCGAAATACAAACTTACGCCTTCAGATAGGACAGAGGTCTTCTATTCGGAGGGTGATTTTTTGTATGTTCCTCAATTAAGTACTCCAAAGTGCTCCAGAATGTCTAGACGTTCACAGACGTTCATGACTCGCCACAAAGTGCGATCTCATGCAGACCACATCTATTGAATCCCCGCTACCCTCACAAGGTCATCCGTCGGGGTGAATCGCTGCGCTTTCCTATACGTGGTCGCCACTCCAGGACTTTGCTGCCCCATCGGCCTGCATTGCCACTTTTACCGTGCATTCCCGTGAGCATTGTCGCTTACTTTAGTACTAAGGACTATGACGACGTTATTAAGATGATACTTAATGTGCTATGTGCATGCTTAGAATATTCCTACGATACTATTCTGTTTATATTATACGCATCGATCGAGTATAATGGCGGCAAGAGTGGCCGCGGTGGACCGTCCGAACGGGCGTACTTTTTTCATTACGCAACCTTCAGTGCGTGGCTATGAAGTTCGCGTTATACCACAAAACAGATAGGCACATAAATCAATCTACATACAAGCGCGCTCGAGCAAACGCACACATAGACATTGCTCACGGACACGATATCTCGGACCAGTTCAACCAGTGCGAGCGCGAGTGCCATCCGCTTGACGTGTCCGTGAGCAATGTGTATATGTGCGTTTGCTCGAGCGCGCTTGTATGTTGTGGTTCTCTATCGTTTACCCGAATTTCGTATGCCATAATCTATCATTTGCCATAATATCCATTTGACATAAATCTATTTTTCTCTGTATGCTAAAACTTTTCGGGATTTTCATAAAACAAACCTAACCTAACCTAATGATTTCACCATGAATAGTATTAAAAAAATCCCGAAGAGTTTATAGTTTATGAAATAATAAGTGTATGGCAAATGAAAATTATGGCAAGTGATACATTTATGACAAATGAAATTCGGGGAAGTGAAATGCTCCCGATTTGGGTACCTATCTGTTTTGTGGTTATACTCGTACAGTGCGTTTGTTTACGTTTATTCCATGATTTTGGGAATATCGGATTTAGTTAGGTTCTCTTAGAATAGGTTATGTTGGCTATTATTGTTATTTACTTGTTTATCGTTTAATAAAGTTTCTAGCAATTCTCTTCCACGAAACAAAAGTAAAATGGCGAAATTAATGCCAAATGGCGTTCTCTTCTAGTCAAACATATATAGGCCCGTTGATTTCTTTTTTATTTCTTACTTCTTTATAATTTTCATTCTGCCCTGAGATTCTTGTGATTCGATGCTAAGTACTAAACTGTCACGCCTGTTTTATTGGACCGCCGGCTTAAAAGGCCTTATTCCTTTTAAAATGCTGATTGGTTTAGACATTTTCTCTATTTTCAAACTTGTTTCTTAACATAATATTATTGATGTTACTACCTAGAACAGGGTTATGGGGATTTATTGGTATATATTTGAACTTACAGTTTCAACTGTCATTCTATATATTATTTTCGTTCTGCCCGCGTGTTTCGTGGCCCCACTCTAAGTGCTAAACTGTCACGCCTGTTTTATTGGGCCGCCGGCTTAACACTTGTTATTGCACTGCTCAGCAGTTTCAACTATGATTCTAACGGGTGATAACAAAAAAATGAGAATTCGTTCAGAGGTGTAAAAAAATACTCGTGTATCTTTTTAGCACGATTTGATATTATTGGAAAATATGTACATAGAAACTATTTACAAAATCATCAATGCACATTAGAATAGGACTCGTGGTCAGCTGTTCCACTCAGTATAGACATGACGTTGGAACAAGACTCTTGGACGGAATTCTTGTCCATTTTCCGCACACATGTTTTAATTATTTATATCAGTTGGGTACAATTTTCAGCTCTCCAATTATTTTTGTATACTAAACTGCTCAAATAACCTAAGAAATCTTCAATCGGCCGACATTGTGCAAGGTTTATGGGGTTTCGGATTTTCGGTACAAATGGTATATTATTAGCGTCTAGGAAACGCGTCGTTTTTTTGGCATAATGCGACGATGCTTTATCCGACCAGAACATATTCTCCATCTGAGTGATGTTTGCGAATAAATGCTATCAGTATTTTTTTCAAGCATTCGCTCTCATACACTTTTTGGTTGACCGCTAAACCACTCGGTTAGAACGACAGTTTCGAAAGACCTTTGTCGGATATAGCCACATAAAGCATAACTTTCTGCTCAAACTTGTGCTTATACTTGTGTTTTATATCGTCTGGTGTTGTAAAATTATTGCTGGTGTAGTATCGGTCATTTCCAGGTATATGTGTTTTACTCAAAGGAAAATAACTTTTATCGTCCAAAATGAATGATTTTCCTTTGTAATTTCGGATCATCCAGCGACACTGTGATATAATAGTCAGTTTTTGCTGTTCAGTGTATTCCGGTGCTCTCACCTTCTTGCGGCATTTCAGACCTATCTTTTTCAAGAACGAACAAGTGCACGGTTGGGAACACTTTATTTTTTCTCGCGGCATCTCGTTGGCTCATAGGATTATTATCGTTAAAAGTGCTATGGTGTAGGTTCATCCTTCTCTTGGTCATTATCTTCGCTGGTCGCCGGCTACCACTTTTGTGATCTATCGTCAAGGATGCAAGAATTCTATAAATAGTGGAGACTAAGTACATATTCTTTACTAAAATTATCTACAGTAGACTTTTTCCCCCAGTTATAGTTTGAATTATAAAAATGTTCAACCGTTTTCGCAGCGTTTCTTGTTTCGACACCATTTTGACAAATATTAATGCTTGAAAAACAAAATCAAATGAAGTTTAAGAACCTCAAAAGAAGTAGTAACAACTTCATAAACAAAGTTTTTTGTCTAAGTGAATAGTCTTGTTTTGAGGTCCATAGAAAGTTATTCTCATTTTTTTGTTATCACCCGTTATATATTATTTTCGTTCCGCCCGCGTGTTTCGTGGCCCCACGCTAAGGGTTACCTACCTATCATAATCCCGAATTTGTGTTTCCCTGCTGTAACGTTTCGCCGAATTTTCAACTATGATTTTATTATTTTCGTTCTGCCCGCGTGTTTCGTGGCCCCAGGCTAAGTGCTAAACTGTCACGCCTGTTTTATTGGGCCGCCGGCTTAACACTTGTTATTGCACTGCTCAGCAGTTTTTGCCACGATTTGTGGATTTTGTTTCGAGTCGTTACTGTAATTTGGGGTCATGTTTAATGGAACTTTTCTAATCTAAACTTGTATGGTTTATCGGCTAGCAGGCTGGTGTTTTGGTAACATGTTCATAGTGAGTAAGTCTTAATAACAATGGGACAATGTTTATGGGTGTAAGGGCCTGTATTCTAATAGAAGCTTAATAAAAAACCCTCTTTAGCTCAAAAACATCGTATTTAACACTTAGGGAGGAGATGCGTCCTCTTGAACAAAATAAATATTGTAAATGGGTAATATTTAAACGCACATAAAAAACCGGCCAAGAGCATGTCGGGCCACGCTCAGTGTAGGGTTCCGTAGTTGCTCATCCTTCACAATAAACTGCAGTTTTAAGCCCGAGGTTTAAGTTAAGAAAGATTTTAAGCTCTATAAAAAGGTCGTAAACGCCCTAAAAACTGTAATCACTTATTACCTTCTGGAAGTCAACTTACGTCCTTTTAAAGAAAAATATGAAATTTGGCGATAACTCAAAACGGCTCGACCGATTTTGTTCAATATAGTTTTCATTGAAAGTATTTACTTATAAGGCCTTATATACATGAATTTTTCCGAATTTTTTTGACTCGCGGTTGAAAAGTTAGAGGGGGGGGACACAATTTTTCTTGTTTTCGGAGCGAATATTTACAAAACTGCTGACTTTATAAAAAAATAATGTTAGAAGATCCCTATTATTTTTACAAGACCTATTCAACGACACCCCACACACCATTGTTGAAAAGAAAAAAATTCACCCCCACTTTAGGTGCTCTAGAGGTACCCGAAAAAATTTTTTTTTTTTAATTTTTATTTTAGTGTTCTGTCGGCGTTATACATACACATACTCATACCAAATTTTAGCTTTTTAGTACTAATGATCACTGAGCTAAGCCGCGGACGGACAGACGGACAGACGGACATGGCGAAACTATAAGGGTTCCTAGTTGACTACGGAACCCTAAAAAAAACCTTATTCTATGCAAAAATAATCAAAATTTATATCAAAACTACTGATTGCACAGCAAATAGGTATCGCACTCAAAATGTTACTAAATATACTACAATTAATATTTGTGGCGTGCATCTATTTATTTAAAAGTAAAGCATATTTAAGTAATGCATAGCTAATAATGACTATTGCACGTTATGGAGCGTTTTTTAGGGATATAAAAAAAACTAACCTAACCTAACCCGTCCGAGTCGGATCTGCTCTGAAAGGTGATCAGGATTAGATGGTTACCTATCTGTGAAACACAAATTTTTGTTTCCCATCTGTAACGTTTCGCCAAATTTTCATTTGTCTTAAAGCCATTTTTTTCAAAAACTGTTTATTTTTCAGAATAATTATGAAACAAACCTAACCTAACCTACTGGGCTCTTTAAAAAGATGAAAAGTGATTTCGTGCTGATGTGTATTTTCTAATTATCTGCAGTACGATTTTTGCCAGGCATTTATTTTATTTGCTGTGCAATAATTAATTTGATGTAAAAAGTATAGGTAGATAATTGATAAAAATAAATTGATAGGCGATTATTTGTTTGCTGTGCCATTAATAATATCCCATTAGAAATTGGTTTATAAAATGACGAAGTTCCGAGATGTTACTGTTATAAAATTCTTAAATGTTTTGTAAATACGTTTTCTATGGAGAGGAGTCATTAATCTCTCAAGTACGCGTATTACCAACGATATTACTTGCTTGAGTGAAGCTTGTGAATCGGACCTATGAGTCTGAGGAGAGACTTTGCCTCGTGTGTGTTCTACCGTCTGTATAATGGGATGTGTTTGACATGATGCCCACGGCTACATTCTACCATCGCACTGCTCGCCATCGGAAGGGTGTTCATCCTCACAGACTGGAGCCTAAATGGTCGAGAATTGTGCTGGTCTAGAGGAATTTCCTAACCGCAAACGCTCCGCATTTGGAATGAGCTCCCTGCCGAGATTTTCCTTGCCGAGGAAATTAATTACTTTTTCTTGTAACTTACAAATAAAGTCTCAAATCGACAAACAGTGAAACAACACTGTGCCTAAAAGCGCAGACAATACGCTCTCGTACCCACAACTTACCCCATGTACCTTGGAAAAACCTTGTCCGTTTGTCCTTGGAAGCCTTGGAAGCTTATTCTGAAATCGAAGCATTTGAGATGGACCACACCGCTGCTCAAAGGACATGGACGTCAGCATCACATATTTTACATACATTTGACTGCGTTTACGGTGCGTCAAGCTTGCAGCAGTGTAGCCGCTCCTTATAATATGAAATGTGCGCGTTAATGTAAATTAAACCAATTCTACATGATAAACCATGGAATGGAGCTATTATGTAAGACAAGACTTTATTACGAAATAAGGATGAGTCCCACTTTGTTGCTAAATATATGGTTACCTCAGCAGAATGGGACAAACGGGGTGCTTGGTGGCTATTTCATTTGGATCGTTGTATCGTAGCAACCCGCAGTCCAGGTACTATATAGTATATGCTAAGTCCATGTAATAAACGCAAGGATTGTGGTGGTCCTAGGAGGTTTTGTTACAAATTAGAAGAAAAATAATACCTGTCATAACGTCATAACGAATGCGTTTTGACATTATGACACGGTGATGATGGATATTATTAGTGACAAAATTTAGTTGTTATTATGAAAAAAAAAATGTATCCTTAATTTAAAAAAAGTAAATTAATATACAATCATGGCCGGACCAGATCCTTCCTCGCAAAATCCACTCGACAAATATTTCGTGAAAGTAACGCGGTATCACTACTACTTCTTCACGCTTTTTCTTCTTAGCAAATTCACGACGGTGTGGCATACCCTCAACTTTGTCTTCATATCACCACCTATGAACTACACTTGTGCAGATACAAATGCATCATCAGGCGAAGACATGTTGAATAAATGTCCATGCAAAAACCCCATTTGGGATACCAGTATATTCACCAAAACTGTGCAAACAGCCTTTAATGTAATGTGCTCTGAAAAATTCTTGGTAAATATATCTGAAAGCGGAGCGTTTTTTGGTGTCCTCATAGGGTCTCTAATATTTGGACTCTTGTCTGACAAGTAAGTTTAAATTACCATTCAAATGAGACCTACTCCTCGATAGTCCTCACCTTAGGATTTATCTCCACAATGACCGGTCTTCCTTCATTCACAAATCGTTCAACCTAGTTAGTGGTCACCGCTGAACTATTAGCAACCATCGGTACTGCAGTGATATATCTCCGGCTACTTCCACTTCAGTTTGACTATTCTTTGGGATACGTCAATTACTTTGGATATTGATAGGTAAGTAAATATTAGTGAAAAGCCAACCTTATAAATATGTTATTCAAGGTTATTTAGACTATGTGGTTGACTGGTAGAGAATGCCTCATGGCATTAAGTCCGCCATTTGTACTTTTACTTTTGTATTTTGTGCAATAAAGTTTAAATAAATAAATAAATGTCCGGTCGCTTAGACTTGGTTCAAAAGGCGCTGGCAGCATTTCCTCGCTGTATGGCAACACTAATAATGTATTGAAATCCTCCCGCACCAATGTGGATAAGGAGGGGGTTCACACTGGTGGAAAGGAAGGGCAAGGCGCGTAGGCTGCCCCACAAGACTCTTAGTGGCACTGCCGAGCCGGTTGGTTCGGGTCTCCGGATTGCCACACCGAGTAAGGCGCTCTATGTGTCGCGCTTGCATTACTCCGCCGTGGCTGACGATGTGGTGGAGTACGTTCGCCGGAAGACTCGCTGAGGGTGCAACAGCTGCAGTCCCGCCACTACGTGCACTTCAGCTCGTTTGTGGTGCGCGTACCGCGGCCGCTGCAGGACACCATCGCAAGTGCAGACTTCTGGCCGAAGGGTGTTGTGTTTCGGCAGTTGCGGGGCAATCTGCCGAATCCTGCACCAGATCAGACGACGCAACGGAGCCACGCTGTTATATCGCCTAAATCCAACTAGATTTAAGTTTTTTTTTTTATGTATGATTTTGTAGTTCACAGTGCCTTAGTTTAATTACTGTAATGCTGTGTAACTAGTTTGAATAAATAAATAAATTGTATCTCGGTATCTCGTGTTCTCGATTAGTTTTATTGCCAGTCCTCAAAACAATTAGCAAGCACTGAGCTCCTACGAGTCTCGATGCCAGATGGGATGAAATTACATTTGATACCTTCCGCTTATATATTTATATGAAATCATTTATTTGATGAACAAGTTTGGTAAGAGCTGAAATAAATTCACCATTTTTTTTCAGGTATGGCCGCCTAATCTCGTTTAATTTATCCAACCTTCTCATGGGTGTTACTGGTTGCCTCATAGCTATTTTGCCTAACATGATCCTCTTCATCATCGTGAGAATCTTGGAAGGAGTTGGGGTCGGCGGCGTGATTGGAACCGGATTTGTGCTTTGTATGGAATATTGCGGGCCAAGCTACCGGCCCACCATGGCTTCAATCGTCCAGATTCCCGTGAACTTAGGACTCGTGGTAATGGCAGGCATATCATACATGATACGGGATTATCGATATTTTCAACTGGCTATTTCAATCCCCTTGCTTCTTTGTGCAACCATGCAGTTTTGTGTTTTGGATTCTCCGAAATGGGCGTTGGATGTTGATAAACAAAGAGCCCTAAAGTTAATGAAGAAGTTCTGTCGCTTGTAAGTATGTCTGTTATTATGTCTAATTATAATAAATAAAAAAAAGACAAGTGTGAGTCGGACTCCCGCAGCAATAATTCCGTACAATACTATGGAAGCATTGAATATTGGTCTGATGAAAAGTTAAACTAGTTTACCCATAGACTTCTGTTGTGACCATATATAAGTATGTATGTTAACACAAAGCATAAGTTTGTTTATCAACTGCAAATAAGTTTGTTATCTTAAATTTATATAATGTACGATGTTCGGACGTTTTTATTAACTTATGTTAAATATTGTTGCTTCTTGCCTTTAATGATATTAGTTAATTCCCATTGCAAGCGTCAACAAAGACAACATTAACGCACGTATATTTTGGCGTTGGCGTTGAGTCGATTCTTTTACTTTTTGTTTAAATTTTCTATCTAAACAAAATGGTTACGTATTACAATCCCGAAAAATACCTACAGTTGAAATACCGATGGTCAAAATACCGAAAGTTCAAAAAGCCGATATTCGATATACCGAAGCTCAAAATACCTATTTTCAAAAGATCGAAAGTTCAAAATCTCGAAATTTCATAATCCCGAAAGTTTAAAATCTCGAAATTTTATAATCCCGCAAGTCAATGAGCCCTTTAAAAGTGTCACGACACTAAACTAATCTGACTTTTCCGTGGAACCGATCTGCTCCGGCGCTGCGGAGTGTGCAGCCCCTCCGGCCTAGCGTAAGAAAGTGCGGGCATCAAGCGAGCCGCAGCGGCTGAGGCTGATCGCCGAAGGTGACCAAAAAGCCGAAGCTGCGGCGGCGAGCGTAGGTGCCCGCACTTTCTTACGCTAGGCCGCCGGTGGCCGGGGGCTGCCCTCCCTTCGCGCCTCCGGGCTTTTATATACACTCTAGGGGTAGGGCAGACAAGACCACGTGGAATCGGGGTTGACAGCTTCGGTTCCAGACAAGTTCGGTTCGGTTGGCAGTCCATGACAGAATATTTTATCATAATTTCCCACTTTCCCGGACCCTTTTCTCCTTCCTTTTCTTAATCGACTTGCCCCCGGCCGCCGTAAGAAAGTGCGGGCACCAAGCGAGCCGCAGCGGCTGAGGCTGGTCGCCGAAGGCGACCAAAACGCCGAAGATGCGGAGGCGAGCGTAGGTGCCGCACTTTCTTACGCTAGGGCGGAGGGGCTGCACATCCCGCAGCGCCGGAGCAGGTCGGTTCCACACAAGAGTTCGCTTATAGTACGAGTAGTAGTTGGCAAGTAGGTTACGTAATTTAGGTTAATATTATTTGTATAACATAAACATTAGAATATGTAAGACTACAGATATATAATTCTCGAGAGTTTAAATAATATTCCGGATTACAATCAGGATCATAGTCTTCTAGATTACAGTCTTCGGGATTACAGACTTCGGGATTATAATATTCGGGATTTAATCCTTACGGTTAAACGTTCTTTCGGGATTTTAAACATTCGGTCAAATAAACATTCGACATTTTAATTTTCGGCCTTCCGTCCATAGGTCTTATGAAATTCGGTATTTTGAACTTCGGCATTGTAATACGTACCCTATATTCGACGAAAAGGATGTGTCATGTACATGTAAAAGTATAAAATTGCAAGTGACATGAGTAGGCACATTAGTATGAAAATTATTCAAGCGCCTAGCGAATACGATAGCAATGCTTCTTCCATGTCGTTTCGGTGCTGGTTTTATAGGCGTGAAGCCTGAAGAATCGATATTTGGGTGAAGACCAAAAAGTTTGCAACGTTAACTCACCCTTAACTCACTCAATATTATTAGTGTCAAAGTCTCCATTGTGCGACGACAGTTAACCTTTCAATAACGTAAGGTCAACCGGGGTAATTGCCACTTTGGGGTTATTGCGTCTATTTCAGTTATTTTTTAATCGACGTTAGTCACTACAACTTCTGCCATTTAGTGATATAGGAATAAACTATTTGGAGGTCAACACGTAACATAGAGGGCGTTTTGGCGTATCGTGGTCAAGAGATCGACCATTTTGAAATTTGGTGTCATGCTAGATTTACACGTTGCATGAGGTAAGTCAACAAAATATGTTTACATCCCTGTTTTTCTTTAGATATTTGATAATTATTTGTAATAAATGTGACTACTATTAGTACGACGATATGTTCGAACCACTATTTTTGTTGATAATGCTTTGGGTTTGGAAAAAATCGATGTCAAATTCTTGGAGGTTATTTTTTAAATTTGGCAAAATGCGTCTAATACTTTGAGGTAATTGCGTCTGTGTATCGCATTTGCCCCAATGTCAGGTGTCGACAACCTTTTTCTTGATCCTAGGTTTTAACAGTATATAGAACATTTTCGAGCTAATTTTTACCAGAATTAATGCATTTTATTTAGTTTTAGTGTAAAACAGTAAGAACCTAGTCGGAATTTCATCTACCGATAAACTCCCATTTTTTTTTTTTTAAATCAACGCCAGAGGGCCTGCTGCAAATCGTGAACAAAGTTTTGCCTCTGCCGCAAATGTGATTTAGTACTTACCTACGTATTCGACAAAGACGCAAGAGTTCCTTCGTGGTCCGCGGTAGGCACTCTGTATTATAACAAAATTACTTATTTAAAAAGAGTAATAATAAATCCGGCCACAGATTTATTATTTGGCCACATGGTCGAACTTCTCATTTAATAACTAAGCATCGGGAATATGAGATAGCCTCTAATAAACTAATTCATCTTCTTCACAACGCCAACTAAAAATGTTAAAGAAAGCGTCAAGTCACAATCAACAATTATTATTATTACTTGTCCTTCTGATTGATACATTGCGAACTAATTTACTAACTCGGCCACGGAATTTGCAACTCATCATCATTTTTCATTTTACAGCTTCAATACAAGCTCCTCAAAAATTATATATTCGAGCTTCCATAGACAACATCATATATTATAACTTAACATGTAAAATAATACTTCATATTCTTTATCGTGAAAATAGCCACTGTAGGTACGATTTGGCGAGTGCGCGACATGACAGCCAACGGCCATTTGCACCAATCAGAGGGCGCCATTCGATTCTTGTACCGACCGACCCGCCCGTGTTTGTTTATTGTCATATTGTCATTCGTTCGTTCATATTGCAATAGGTTCATCTGCGTTATCTCTAATCTAGTTCTAAGGCAGGTCCGACTTGGCTTAGGTTAGGTACGACGACGAGCGAAGCGAGGAGGAGTGTTAGGTTGAACTGCGACCCTAACCTAAAATGAGATTTAAGTATTTTGTTTTGTTCTCTCCTCAATAGTTCATATGTAATAATAGTGGCTTTAATATACTATTTGATGACAATTTTAGGTAAATTTTACGATCGATTAATGTAGGATGACTTACATTTTAAACATACTAAGTTATAAAATTAGAAGCTAATAGAGTTACTATTTTGGTGTCATATAATAATATTTTAGAAGTTTGCTATTTGAATGCATGCCTCAAATTTAGATGCTAAAAAATAATCACCATGCTAAGTTACAATTACAGTGGCTTACAAAGAAGATAACTAGTGGCTGAGATATTATTATTCAGACGCGCGTTGGTTGTGGCTGACTTAGTAATTTAGAAGGTAACATATTTTCTGAGGCAAATAATGCTATTATTAAAAATAAGCCTGTTTAAATAGTACCCATTTAAAAATAGCTTAAACTCCAAAATTCACAAATATTCATTTAATTTTGCACTAATGTATATAAATACGAAACGTCTATCCTGTTATTTTATTAACCAGGCCGAAAGTCATGTGTCAGTTGTATAAACCTCCGGCTCGCAAGGCGATATACAGCAAAAACGTGTTCAACATGTGTATTAAACTGTTTAACAACTTACCTGACCAAATAAAGCTGCTACGGGGTAACAGTTTTAAACACAAGTTGTCCACCTGGCTGCTGGACAAGTGCTTTTATAGCGTAAAAGACTATTTAAACCCGCCTTCTGTAAGTTAATCTTTTATTATATTTAAGTCTGACATGCCTGTTATTTTATTGTTAATTTATTTATTTTCTATTTTTGAATTGTCTGTTTGTTTATACTTATTTATACTTTTTGACATGGCTTAAAAACTTTGTTATTGAGATAGTAAGTCCCACAGAAGAAAGTGAAATAGTTTTTTATCACGGAAATCATTAATATGCAGACGAACTTGCGGGCAAAGGTTACATATTTGTATAAGGGTGTTCATGTTATATCTATATTTGATGACGCGGTTAGCTCAGTTTGTAGAGACCTGCCTACATAAGTGCATTGCAACCCTGCATTAGCCATGCATCGTTTGTTTTTTTATCTGTCGGCTGGACTTATAAACTTGTATAAGAAAGGGATAAAACATAACTTAACTAATTCAGGTTCGTAAAGTTTTATGAATAAAGGGGTTATTCTACAAAAACTTTTTGTTTTCGAGATAGTATATAGTTATTTAAGAAACGCTTATATTCTTAAATTGTTTTACTTACATGTAAGTACTTAGACGAAACTTCAAAACAAATTTTATTTTGTTTTAAATAATGTAAAATATGGGTAAGTACATAGAAGAAAGTATTGACCTTAAATATCTTTAACAAAACTCCTCATCTGGATAAAATCTCCACTATTAAATTTCACTCATTAAATAGGTCAGTGACAAAGATAAAAATTAAAGCTCTCGGAACATTTCTAGATCTAAGACTTTTGACCGACTAAAAGGTTTACAACATCTGGAAATTAGGTTTGGATAAATGCGTCCACATATTGTAGACGCGTTTACCCAGATTATACTATTTTCTATCTGAGGTCGTTATAACTGTTTTTGATCCCTTGTATTTAGCTTTATCTTATAGAATACTGTATTGCAAACATGTTTCATGAATTTTTGAAAGCCTCTTCGTAATTGATCGTGAATGGCTTAAAAAAGACGCAATTATCCCAACTGGGACAAATGCGTCTAAATTTCCGTTTTTAAAAAAAACATCTGTATATCGTTTAATCATCGCAAGCCAAAAACGTTACTACACGAATTTTCTTGGAAAAAGGCCACAGGAAGCACAGCGCGTAAGAATATTTCTATACACTAATTAAATACTTCATAACTTGGGGTTAAATGAGAGTGTAAAATATCAAAAAAAACAGTGACGCCTTTACCCCGGTTGACCTTACCTTAATGTTCTATTTTAAGGTTCCTTATTGTATCGTTATTTTTTGTCACACAACGGAACTTTCTCAATTGTTTAATTCCTCGCTAACTACGACTTAATTTCATCCAACTTTTTGGTCCTGACCCATTTACGTTTTTTAATCACTGATTAAGAGGGCGCCGAGCGTTAGCGACTGAACCATAGAGCGCGGGGAATGCGTATTTTGATCGGCACGCGGCCGCCATAGTAAAAATAAAAATGTACCTATGGAGAATTAAAAGCACTTTTTGCTAAATTTGGAACTTTAATACCAAACAATAATTGAAATATTTAATGAGGACAAATTGTAATGTAAACATTCATCTTTTTTTTTACTGAATCAGAATAGAGTTCCATTGAAAAGTATAAAAAACACTTAACGCCTGCTTACGATTTTACAATTTTCGTCCAACTTTACTCAGTTGTCTACGGTAAAATATTAATAATCTTATAATTAATTTTCCACTAAGAAGTTGACACGTTCTTCGAAGTGCTAAATAGGTATATAGTTTAGAAAGTGATTAAACAACTAAGTGTTGACGTTATCTACTTAATGGCAACTGCTTATTTTTTCACATTTCGCTCGGCGCAGTCTTAAATAAACATAAACTTTATTGAAAAAACATTAAGTAATCGTTACCGATTTCTAAGTAGTCAAGCTAGATTACAAGATATTCATAGAATATCAAACACTGCATTATAGTGCAGGTACGCAGTACGCACACAGTTATAATAGTGGTTTTGTTTTGTACCATTGATATAGTTGCCGGCAAACTGTTTGAATCTGCGCATGTACATTTGTACGTAAATCGGCTAGTGCGCAGTCAAGGTTATGCTCTAAAAGTTTGCCGGCAGCTGTACACTATCAGTCTCTCACTCCTGTGGTGCGGAGATATTCCCATTAGTGGTCTTGTACTCCCACTCAAACTAGTATAACAAAACAGAACTTAATCGCGTTCAATAATGTTTATTTTATTACCTCGACGTTTTGATCGTGATGTTACGTTCATGGTATCGAAGATTGGACTTTGTGTGGGAGTCCACACAAAGTCCGACTCACTGGAAGTGAGGGCTAATCAAAGCTCAAAGAAAGAGAGAAATGCGTAACCTGGCAGGGAAGACCGAGAATCTAACCCGGTACCTCTGGATTACCGGTCCAACGTGTCAATCACTCCACCACCTCAAAGTCAGGAGATCTCTCAATTTTGTTTTTATGCTTTGTCCGTTGATCTTTGCATTGTTTTTATGAAAGGCGTTAAAGCCAATCCGGTAAAGGTAATCCAGACTTCCAGAGGTACCGGGTTCGATTTTCAGTCTAATACGCCTACGCATTAAACAGTTTATTTGTACTTTGATATTTGTATCAATAGTTTAATAAAAATTGGTTGTTTAACAAATTTATATTTTTAATGTTTCAGTAATAAGAATCCCTGTGAAACACTCGAATCCGAAATTGCAGGATACCAAGGACAGCAAAATCTTGAGACGAAACTAAAATTTCACCACATCTTCAAGTACAGAAACCACACAAAAAACTTCGTATGCCTTGCCTACGGCTTTTTTGTCTGCGGCATGTGCTACTATGGAGTCTCTCAGTTTGTAGGAAGTATGAGTACTCATGTTCATGTGAACACAGCATTGAACGGGTTATTTACCTGTATAGGGTCAACTTGCTGCATATTTATAATATGCCGAGTTGGTAGGAAACCATTTCTTGTAATTGCCTTTATTTTAGCAGGCGTCTGCATACTTATAGTTGTTGCATTACCTGCTTCAATGAAAAGCTCTCCGTTAAGTGTATTTTTTGCTTGCTTATCTTGTGCTTTGTTTTACATTACCTTCATTATAGTTTTCCTTTATGCCGTCGAATTATTTCCCACCCCTATAAGGAATTCAACATTCGGTATGTTGGCCGTTTTAGCTAGAGTTGGTCAAATTTTCGGTCCTCTTATAAATGCATTATCAAGGACTGCATCCGGAGTTATATTTGGTGTTACGGCTATTATAGCTGGCGCAGTGACACTTTTACTGCCTGAGACGAGAGGTCTCGAACTGCCGTCTACATTAGATGACACCCCGGCCTCGACCCCCGTAACCCTGAATCGTGCCCGACTTTCAGCCATGGTACTTGACACTAAGACTCATAAAGGTACTGGCTCCAATCCATAGTAAATACCACTCGAAAATTGGTCGAACGGATGGAATCAACGAACGAACGATTTGAAAATAGATCCACGGGTTAAAGCTCAATTAATTGGTCGAGGTGATATTGATTGGTAAAATCAAACTATAACGATCAAAAATCAAACGCATACTGGAAAAGAAAACAGCTTCCAAAAATTCTAGATATTCAATACTAACTACTTGCCCATAATTTTTAGGGTGTAGGGTTTTGCCGATATAAATAATTTTTTGACACAAAATCAGTCTTGAAGTTATGAGTAAATCAATAATATTATATCAGGATTTTTTCTAGTAATTGTTTTGTTTTGTGAATATATTAAAATAAATGTAAATGTCTATATTTTGTTGTTTTTATTTATGTAGGTATTTTTACGATTACAAGTAGCAACTGTGTAAAAACTAAATTAGTGGAGTCGGCAACTCTGAACAAACGTTTGGAGGGTGAATGAACATGGGCAGCTTTTGCAGGGTTCTCGTGCATTGTTTTTTTTTGTTCTCATCCCGAGGAAAATTCTCGCTCCGCTTCAAGCGCCTGCAAATCCCCGTGAAGCGACTGCTTCGCCGTGACCATCAACAAGTCAACAGGGGCAGACGCTGAGCGCCGCCGGCGTGGACCTGCGATAAGAAATAAGGGCTTGCGGCAAGCCCTTTTCACGGCTAAGGCATGTATTTAGTGCTTTTCTCAAACATAAATGCAATGAAATAGAAAAATACACCACTCAAAAAACATAATTCAGCTGTTGAGCCCGTTCATGAACACAGACGCCATGTTTAACGACGACATTTTCATTGCAGGTTTGAGAAAATTATGTTTTCTCAAACATGCAATGAAATATCGCCATAAGTCATAACGTGCGTTACAACAGGCTTTGAACTACATATAACGTTTCGGGCGAAACAACTCGAGAGAACTGTAAAGGAAATTCATACAAAATTGAACGACTAGGATCGAAGTAATTTTATTTTAAATATGGCATCTGTGTTCATGAATTGGCCTTCGGACACATTGGTACAATTTCCATATTTGTACAATTCCAGATTCGTACAATTCCAGATTCGTACAATTCCACATTCGTACAATTCCACATTCGTACAATTCCACATTCGTACAATTCCATATTGGTACAACTACAAATTACCCAGTTTAAACCGGGCTTCTGATTTGTGCATGTTGCATATTTACCTACTTTCTACCTCGATAGTAACTTATACTTACCAAACTTTTTACATACATACTTTTTAAAGCCGATGGCGTCAATGAAAAATATTGTTTGAAAAAAGATTAGTGTCAGGCTATTATGTCATCTTTATCTCATCTGTAATTTTTTCAAGAAGTTCTTGTATTAATTTCATTTTATCGCTTATCTTAATTATTCAAGTGGCTACTTGAATGATAATATTGAATATATCAGTAATAACGCATGTGTTTCGTTTATCATGGACTCTATTAAAGAAAGTACTGCAAAGGAAGATAACGACAAACAGTTACCTGAAGTAGTTTTCATAAACAGTGAAAAAGGAAACCCGGTATTACTAAGAAATGGATATCAATTTTATTTTGGGTGTAAAAATAAAACTGGGACCACAATTTGGAGATGTGTTCACCGTAGTATGTGCAGCGGATCATCAGTAACATTAAATGAAAATCAAGTAAGTGTTGTACGAGAGGGACAACATACCTGTTTAGCGAGTTCCTCGGAGACAAGTAAACAAACTGTCTTCCAAAACAAGTCCGTACCAATATTTATAACTCGTTAGTCAAACCACACTTAGAATACTTAGTCGAAATATGGGGTAACGCAGCAATGTCAAATCTTAAAATTGTCCAAACGGCACAAAATAAAATAATTAAAGTTTTATTTCACTATGACTACTACACCTCAACTAAAATTTTATACAAGGAAACAAAAATTATGAACCTAAAACAAATATACATGTATAAAACCTGTATCTTAATACGTAAAATATTAAAAGGTGAAATACACTCCGAAATAACTTTCAATAAAAAACATCAATTTCAAAAGATAAGACTAAGAAATGCTGAAAGCCTAACCCTGCGTTTCCCGAGAACTCGATACGGATCCCAAAACCTAATGTACGATGGTGCGAAATTATATAACAGTTTACCCAAATATATAAAAGATGTAAAAACATTTGCCCTATTTAAAACCAAATTGAAATCATATATCATAGACAAAATCGAATAAATAAAATAAAATTTAAAAAAAATGTTCATAGGTATATTAAAAATTTATTAAAACTGGGTATTTTAGAATTTAAAATGATATTATAAAATATTTCTAGCTATTATATAAAAGAAATAACATCAAACTTAACAAATAAATAAATTAATTTTATGAAAACTAACTATACATGTTAACCAAGAATTAACTAACGTTTATAAGTTGCGGTAAACCAAGCCCATAACGTTATCTACTAGCCGGTTGAGATTGGTAAGCACCTGGCACCAATATGTTTGCGTGCAAATCAGGGGCATACTTAACTTAACCGAGATAAATACTATGAATGCTGGAATGCACATCGACGCTCAAACAAGTCTACCCACAAATTTTAAGTAATAGATGTTTAAATTTTTAGTTTTTTTTCTGCGTAATAGGTGTTCATAGGGCTTTATGTGTAAGTAATGAATTTTCCTGTAAGAAAAACCATGTAACATGTAATGCATGCTTGCTTATAAGTTATTATTATACTACTTAATTTTAAGTTGTCTAGTAAGTGAAATTATTGTAATTTCTTTAGACGACAAATAAAGATTCTTTAAACCGAAGTAATAAAGTGCAGCAAGCCATTTGACTTATGCAGAAAAAGAGCGAGAACAGAATGCACTCCCATTCAGAAGATATATGATGAAAGCTTTAAAGATTTGATGTATCAAGGCATGAAATTTGTAGCAGAAGTGCCTAAACGGGAAGCGAAACAAAACAGAAGGTCCGCAGCTATAATACACTCGTGGGTCCTGTAACAGGAGCAAAATATTAAAACGTAGATTTTACTCGTCAAACTGAACAACATCTGTTTGATTGAATGAATTGACATGTAACTATGGTGTTATCAATAAATGATTTGATTTGATTTGTTCAGAAACTTTTTTTAAAAATACTGTTTTCATATGTTCATTATTTTAATTAAAGTAAATAGAATTTTCAATGTACGCCCTCCAACATTGACATCGCCTTAGCATTGACATTCCCGTCACTTTACTAAACATCAAATGTTTCGCAATACAGTGCTTCTTTGAATAAACTTTATTTCACAGGCTTACATTATAAATGAGTTATTTTTAGAAGTTGTTGAATAAATGTGGTTCAGTTTGAGGGGTAGAATCTATGTTTTAATTTATTGCTCTTGTTACAGGGCCCACCTGGTATATGACTTATTGGGACCTTTTAGTTGCCTCAAATAGCTTATGGCGTTTTTTCGGAAGAAAAATATAGGCCCTTTTACTATTATATTAAAAAATAAAAATAAAAAGCGGCAATGCATGAATTCAGTTTTGACAAATAGAGGCTAATAAAACTTATCTGTGCCACCATTAAATTCAGTACTAAGTTACACAGACACGCTACCAGACCTGTGCGAGCGGAGCCGCGGGCAAAAGCTAGTTTAATATAAGTATCCGATCCCCTGAGGTGCTTACCCAAACGTCTTCCCTACGTGCAGAGTTCAACCCGACGACAATAGGGCTTAACCGTTCAACTGCTAGGTTACAATGCCGTTTAATAATCCCACACAATCTCTGTACAAACAGTCTCGGATAGCAATCACGCGTTGCACGATCAACCTCTGTGAGGAACGATTTCCGACCGCACCATAGAGTTGAGGCTACGGGCAAGGTAATGAGCGGAGCGGACAGCGATTCCTGAACAAATAGTCACGGATAACACGCGTTGCATAATATCTGCGAGAATCAATTTCCGACAGCACCGTTGAGTTGAGGCTACGGGCAAGGTAATGAGCGGAGCGGGCAGCGATTTCTGAACAAATAGTCACGGATGATAAAACGCGTTGCATAATATCTGTGAAAATCAATCTTCGACCGTACCGTTGAGTTGAGGCTACGGTCATAGTGATGAACGGAGCGTGCGGCGGGAAAATATCGTCTTCTTACGCAATACTTGCACAAACAGTCTCGGATATCAATCGCGCTTTGCACAATCAACCTCTCGATTTCCGACCGCACCATATAGTTGAGGCTACGACCGTGGTAATGAGCGGAGTGGACAGCAATTCCTTAACAAATATCTGTGAGAATAAAAACTCTAGGTACAAAAATAGCCACATAAGACCAGCAATATTTTAACCTGTCTTTTTCCACTCAAACCCGAATGATATTCGAAGAACCCGCCGCCGCTAAAATAGTACGACACGGTCTAATGAAGAAATGCTTTAACAAGTGGACCGTTTTTTACTGTTTTAATTTTTCATACGATCTGATCAAATTGTACGACACGATCTGATCAAATTAAATTTGCACTCACACGCTCATCTCTTCACTGGGCGCTCGCTCTAACATTTCATTGTCATATCTGCGGAAACTTAATACCCGCCAGAGATTGAGAGCCCATTGTTGGGGGCTCATCATACTGATATTACGGTTTAGTTGGACTGAGATTACATGCAGCCATGTGGCCAATGTAATTGGAGCTGTCATCGCGTAGGCTTAGTTTACTAGTGTATGGTTGGTTGTGTATTGATGCTAGCCTAGCTGTGTTAGCAGCTTCATCTTTTGACGACGCGTTTGGCGCAGTTTGTAGACACTGAGCCGGCGGTCCCGGGTTCGAATCCCGGCCGGGACAAATATTTGTGTCATGAACTCGAATATTTGTGCTTGGGTGTCATGGTTGTTCGATGTATTTAAGTAGGTATATATTTATCTATATAAGTACGTAGGTATATCGTCGTCTACCCATAACACAAGCCTTCTTGAGTTTAATTTGGGACTAGATCGATTTGTGTGAGGTTGTCCGATATTTATTTATTTATTTATCTGTATAAAATTCCTATTATGACTGACACTTGACAATTTCCTCTCCTATTTCACCCTGTGAAGGGATAAACTTCCAAAAATAAAGTAAGCTATATCCACTTCTGGGTTCCTTATAAACTTTCTACATGTAAAATTTTATCAAAACCAGCGGGTCTATGATGGTTGCTTTTATCATGCAATATACAGCGTGTATATTTGATATAACCGCATATTGAAGCCAGACGGAGATTTTAGTGCTACAATCTGATATTTATAACAATTATTAATTTAGCGTCAACTACTATAGCGTAAGTAATTAATTTTTGAAAATTTTCTGAGCAGCAATGTATGTCGTGTGTTATTACTTAGTGACAGTTGTCACATCACGATGTTAAGTGTCAACTAACAACAATAAACAAATACATTGCGTGCCGAATTATTTTATATGGAAAATCAAAAGTTCGATTTTTTTAATAATTTACGGTGCAATATATTAATAAATGCCTATACTAAGACCCCGTAAAGTTTGCGGTAATATCAAATATACACGCTGTACAAGTGACAAAGTTACCACGTGATACATAAGTGGCAAATTTATCATGTGATAAACGTAACCATCATAGATGCTACCCTCAGGTATACAAGAAGCAACTGGTTGAAAAACTCAATGTCTCTCGCATTGGTTCAGTGGTCCAATAGTTAGGACCCCGTATAAGCCCGGAAAACGGTGGACTCGAGCTCGAACCCCACCTGAACCATTTATTTTTTATTTTTCGCTTCAATATCATTAGGTGACATTCAAGCCATATATTAATAAAATGTGTTTTTATAAGCTGCAAGTTTGCTTGAACGCTGCAAGACTGCGGAACCTTAAAATACAAAACTCCTACTCTACCCACTGAAAAAAGTTCCTCGCCCATAATGGAGGATGTGTAGGTATTCGAGAGTTATTTATATAAAGGATGGATGTTACGGTTCTTTATAAGAACAATAAGGATGCAACAAACTCATCTCCGGTACGGGAAAACATCAAGACTCGTCTTGGCGGGGGCACTGCCGTGCCCCCAGATACGCTGAAGAGTTTACAGCCAAGTTTGAAATTCAAAATTCAAAACTTTATTCTGCAAGTAGATTACAAGAGCTCTTTTACATGTCAGATTCTAAATTACATAAAAAAATCTAACAACATATAGTAATAAAAAAAACGTGATCATCTAATCCACTCTTAAATGAACTATTTTTAACCCCCGACGAAAAAAGAGGTGTGTTATAAGTTTAACACGTGTATCTGTGTATCTGTGTATCTGTGTGTCTGTCTGTGGCATCATAGCGCCCAAGCGGATGGACCAATTTAAGTGCGGTTTTTTTTAATCGAAAGAATTATCCGTCGAGATGGTTCTTAGCTATGTTTGGTGGAAATAGGACCAGTAGTTTCCAAGATATTCAGCTTTAATTAGAACAAGTGACGAGATCTCGGCCAATAATGAAGTCAATAATTCGAAATATTGGCTAAATGTTAAGTTTTATTAGCATTTTCTATACGACTCACTAATTGAGGGTCTCATGATGACCAGGTAGTTGTTAATGGATCTCAGCCAATATTGAAGCCAAAGATTCCAAATTTTGGTTAAATGTTAAGTTGTTTTAGCATTTTTTATATCACTCAATAAATGAAGGTCTCATGATGACCAGCTAGTTGTTAATGGATCTCAGCCAATATTGAAGCCAAGAATTCCAAATTTTGGTTAAATGTTAAGTTGTTTTAGCATTTTTTATATCACTCAATAAATGAAGGTCTCATGATGACCAGCTAGTTGTTAATGGATCTCAGCCAATATTGAAGCCAAGAATTCCAAATTTTGGATAAATTATAAGTTTTATTAGCATTTTCTATATCACTCAATAAATGAAGGTCTCATGATGACCAGCTAGTTGTTAATGGATTTCAGCCAATATTGAAGCCAAGGATTCAAAGTTTTGGTTAAATGTTAAGTATCATTAGCATTTTCTATATCACTCAATAAATGAAGGTCTCATGATGACCAGCTAGTTGTGAAAGGATCTAAGCCAAGAATTTCTAATGTTGGTTAAATGTTAAGTTTTATTAGCGTAATGAACAGATTAATAAATTTTTGACAGTACAATAATTTGGTACCTTGGAGATGGCCGTAGGAACTCCTAAACAGCACAAGATAAACCCATGGTGTTTGGGCTCGTCTGATTGTTCTTGATGAGCAATTAACATTTGTATAAGAAAGTACAGTCAATAATAAAACCGAGTCTCAAAAGTCACTTGACAAAAAAAGTCATTATAATTTCTGTCACAGTACTGGGTCACTATTTTTAACTTTCGGAATTCTGTTAAAGCTGAATTGTTATTAGGACTATTGAACAGGTTCCTTAGATTGAGGTTACAAATAGCAACACCCTGCAAGATTTTAACGCGACTAAATGACACGTAAGCTTTAGCAAAAGTACTCTTGCCTAAGTGAATAACAGCTTTTTAGGATTTTCTAGTTTGTGTCAGTCTGTCCACAGCTTAGCTCAGAGACTGGTTGAATACTTTTTAAAAACAATTTTTTGTGTAGGTACCTTCCCTACACGCATCAATAGTGGGGATTTTTATCCCATGGTGTGGGGTATCGATGATTAGGTCTCTCAAAACTAAGTCAAGTTACCTAGCACCAACTGCAATTTTTATGGAGCTAAGTAAGCTACCCGTAACGTATTTGGATCCCGTAGAATAGAAACCTGGTTCTGTTTTAGGCCATAAGTAGCAGGTTCTTGCGACTCATGCAGTGCATTTAAAGTATATTATATTTTGATGGTTTTGGCTGATAACTTCGCCATTTTGCCATTATAAGCATTAACTAGTCTGACTTTAACGATTTTTTTCCAGAATGTTGCTTAAGGCTATTGAAATTAAAATATATCCTAACTTCAATCTTAGAGAAGACGGCATTCATTACCACTGGCTTGGGATCCTGTTGTACCTACACATAATCAAGGATCAAGCTCGACGAAAGATTGGAAAACCTGGACCTTAAACGGTGTAAAACGAAAATAGTGTCTAAAGAAGAAAATTCCGGGACGAAACTTCTGTTTGTTTAAAAAATATGAAATAAAAATAAAATTAAAAATTAAAAAAACCCCTGACATGACAACCAATAAAAAGAAAGAAATAAAATCCACGAAATGTGCCTATACAATGAACAGTAGAAAAAGAATCCAAGCTTCGTTGCGTCGGGGGACCGCTAAGTAGGTAGTAAGTAAATGAAATGCAATGTACTGAAAATCGTAAAGTGGGAAGCCCAAATGCATACATGCAATTCTGCGTTGAAATAGTTATTTGTTATGCAAGGCTGCAAAGTTGTTATTTGGCGCGAGTGTTGAAATTGAAAGCTGAGCGAGCGAAGGAATCTAAGATTCCTGAGCGTAGCGAGGCTTTCAAGGCACGAGAAGCTAAATAATTTTGCAGCCATGTGGAACACACAACTTTTCACCTCACTACAGCGAGGAAAGTGCAAGATTCAAGAAAACCAATTCAAACATAAAAATAATCATATTTAATTTTGCCTTCTAACAAATTTAAAACATAACACACTCAAATCCAAACCAAATAAATACAAGAGAAGCACAGATATTAAAAATTAAAACTAATATGGCCGTAATTTGTATTATCGTCGTGTATATTAAATTTTATCGTTGAGTTTTTCTTAAGCACTGTTATATTATATTTGTATTTGAAACTACTTGACACATTCGTTGTGAATGTGGGAGAATGGCATTCTGGGAAGGATTAGTTGGCCACTCGGAAGTATTTTTCATAACACTTGCTTTGGAAGTTATTGGATGATGGGATCCGAACTCTTATTTCGGCTTTATCTTCATTAAAAACGCGAATAGTTTCGGTAAATTACTCATCGTCTCAAAATATTTATAACAAATCCTTTTTCGTTTTAATGCAGGCTTTTAGCATTGAATAAATACTCCAAATTGGGCTTGACTTTCTTGTTTTCGATATTTCTATAAAGTAAGACAATAGTATGTATTCATCACAGAACAAATTTACGTTGTTTACGTGAATTGTAAAAAGTTCCAACTTTTTAATTATTAATTTTTTTCTCGGGTACGTCCAGAAATTACACTCTTATGTTCCAACTTTTGTAACAAATAAATATTAAAATTTGTGTTGTATTTAATATATTTACTAGTCAAAATATGTAAATGAAACTGAAATACTTACTATTAATATATATAAACATATTCATCATAAAATAAAGTGTAGAAAAAATAAAAACTTAAAAATCTGTAACCACAATCCAGGTTTCTGGACGCGTATTGTAGGTGTATTTTTTTTTAAAGAATTGTTAGCCGGCCTGACCAGATCGCCCTTTATTAACGTGCGTTGATTGGTCATTTGAAGATTTATCGACTGATGAAATCAGTCACGCGTTGAGGGAGTCTTAAATATAAAACAGTTACATGGACCACAGATAATCAAAATCGTCGTGTTCGAAATTCAAATGACTTTTGCACAATAGCGGATAAAATAGACTTTTGCACGCAGATTTCGCCCTATAAACGGAGGTTTTCCGAGCGAGTGAGGTGAAAAATATATTTCATTTCACTTAGGTACTTAGCGGTCCCCCGAACGCAACGAAGCTTGGATTCTTTTTCTACTGTTCATTGTATAGGCACATTTCGTAGATTTTATTTCTTTCTTTTTATTGGTTGTCATGTCGGGGGTTTTTTAAATTTTTAATTTTATTTTTTTATACACATATTTGATGAATATTTAGATATCTAAATGTTTCCCAGCAATAATACATATTGTTTCTTTATCGTCCAAAAATGTTAACAGTACCTTTTCCTCCCACATGTGAAAAGTGCCATTATATATATTTTAAGCTCTTCTATTTCTATTAATATGGATTTCCAAAGAGTAAAAGAAAGAAAACTGTGACAAAGTTACCGCACGGCTGTACGGCTAGCAGTCCCTGATGAAGAGCTCCATACGAGTTCGAAACATGTCGCACCGTTTCTGGCAATTTGACGCGAGTGTAAACAGCTTAATACAAAATTAAATATGTCTCACGAAAGTGTTATTAAGATTAAGAGTAAACAAATTTCAAGGTTTGTCAAACTTGGCTCCCTTTTTCACATTCATGGTTTGGATGAGATTTTCTATTTCCACTTTCCAGGTTATTCAGAAAACAGGAAAAAGGAAAAATATTTCAAAGTTACTTAAGAATCGTTGTTTTATGCATAATATATTTGATATATATTTATAGATATTTTTAAATAGACTTCTTTGCTGCCGGCTGTTGGCCAAGTAGGAGTACAACCCACTAACGGGAATGAAATTAACATTCTTTATTGCACACCAACAAGAAAAAAGGTTGCAATTAAAACCTTAATTTATAAATGGTAGACAATTAGCGGTCTTATTGCTAAAGAGCGATCTCTTCCGGACAATATTGGACCAAATTGGCCAAATGCCAAAATCTATGGCAAATCACAATGGTTAGATTTTGGCCAAATTTTGTAGAATTATTTTATTAAAGATCTGCTAGCATAGTTAAACCAAAATGTTTAAAGTTTAAAGCGAAATTTAAAAAAAAATATTGTTCGGGCAGGATTTGAACCTGCGTTTTCAACGGCTTTCCGAGCCAACACGGGCGTCCTACCTATTGGACCACTGAACCTGATGCAAAAGCCACTGAAATTTTCAACCAGTTGCTTCTGCATGCCTTAGGGTGGCATCGTAGCGCTATCTACCGTAAAGATTTACTTTTTCGCTTTATTGTAAACATTTCAATTTTGTGAGAATTCCCAATTTTCCATGAATTCTGCATTAGATTGCTTTATTTTGATCTACCTTCAATTATCCAAATACAGATTTGGGTATTTAGATATCGCTGAGTCAATCATTTTAATTTGTATGTTGGTACGTATTTTCCTTTTGCGGCCTCCAAATCTGGTAGGCAGGTTTAAAAGATTGTTTTATCCTATTACTTAGAGGCAAAAAGATATATGCTATTTCTGCAGGGACTAAGTTGCGGGCATCTTCCATAAAAACAAGTGTAAACGAAGTGCAAAACCTAAGTTTATTCCAGTAGAACATAATAAAGTTATCCGGCGGCGGACGTGCGCTAAACTTTAACTTTTGGCTCCAATGGGATAAATAAGTTAGGAACAACGATACCAGCCTTAGATCTGCTACAGGATAGATACGACAGGAACAGTTCTGCCGGTTCGGCAAAGCAACAATCTCAAAACACAATTCAGAGAAAGATCGGTATTAGTTTTTCTTAAAAAGATAAGGTACAAATCTAGTGCATAAAATTTTGCTATCGTATTTTCATCTTGAAATTTTGTACTCATCATCATCATAAATTTAAGAGCTACGCTCTTGTAGGTGGATCAATTTCCATGCATCTCCTTTCGTTCTTTGCATTCATATTTGACTTTTTTATTGAAATCGAGAAAGCAAGCTAAAACGAATTTTCCTGGCAAAATTCAGTGGCAAAACATTATTCCCTACATCTCTGATTAAAGTGATTAATGCTACTTGAGTTACCTTAAGGTAAAATATTGGGTCCCTGTCTGTTCTTAACGAAATAATTATATTCTTAATTATGTAAAAAATCTATCTATTTAAAGTTTCTTTCTTTATTTTTAATTCTAGCTCTTACTTCTAGTTCAAATTTTTTACTTTATAAAATATTTGTTCTTGGGTCATGGATGTTATCTATATATGTAATTATGTATTTATATATTATGTATATCGTTGTCTAGTACCCATAGTACAAGCTTTGCTTAGTTTGGGACTAGGTCGATTTGTGTATGATTGTCCCTTAATATTTATTTACTTTATGGCTTATTTTAAGTCCTAGTTATTCTCTTTTATTTAGTCCATACTCTTATATGTTATTTCAATAAATTATTACAACAAAGAGAAATCCCGTATCTTCCCCATATTATTCTAAGGAACCAACAGCCCTTCTGTTAAATGGTTAGAATAACTACTTGCGTCGCTTCCGGGACGAACGGAATACTTGAGAGCTTTGAACTATATTGTTAACAACTGACTTCCTCCTTACTTTGTCACAGATGCAACCTCTAAGAGCACATGCTGTGCCCGTATCTATAGTACAACCCATGGAAGATTGAAATTTATCATGAAATGTAATATCATTAAGAGTCCGCAGCAAGGTCCGCTCAACTCCGCGTTGAGATCGCGCGCTTACGCTTTAAAATGTTGTTGTTTCACCTAGAGGAAGACAGGGCGCTAGCAGTAAAGCGAGAGCGCGCTAGGAGCAAAGAGTATGTAATCACTACGTTTTAAGAGACGGGAGTGCCATACAAAAAGCCTGAACTCGCATTAGTATGAAACGGGGGCGAAACATACTGCCAATATGAAGCCGCAAACGATATCAGTGTCAGTGTCAACTCATGACATAATGCCAACATCAAGAACAAAATAGGGATGTCACATGTTACACAAATTATCGAATTATCGATATCGGTATTTAAAAAAAATGGTTCAGGCGGGGTTCGCATTCGCACCCGCGTCTCCAACGGCTTTCCGGTAATTTAAATCATTCAATATTTCGCTTCAATGTAAACCTTTGGTTTACTTTAGGTTACTGACTTCATAAAAAAAAACAAGTGTGCAAATAATTTTATTTCGTTCAAACTTTGCTTGGCTTGCTGATAAACATAGACGAAAAAAGCCGTTTCATCACTCCAGTCTGTGCTCCAGGTTGCAAGTTCTGCAACACAAATAATACAGGGTAAACAGAAAATTACAGAGTAAAAATGAATCTGTTTGTCCAGATGAAACCGTACCATTCATAGTCCATTGAAGATTTTTCGTAAAATATTTCTGTGACCATAATCTAACTCAAACTGGCATAAAAGTAGTGATAATAATGTCTTATCCTCTCATCTGAGACGGCTTTAACAGCTGTATTCAAGTGCACACTTTTGTATAAGTACACATACCAATAGGCTTTTGCTTGAAGAAAGATATTCCGTGTTTACCCAGGTATTTTTCACTTCAAATGAAAATTATCGATAAAACTTACATACAGCACTATTGTTTACATACGTATAAGGGTATGTATTATTTTACCCGAAATACCAAGTTTTCAATGAAACTTACGATTAACATGGTTATAACACGCAGTAATTAAGTATATTTTTTACTTACCGATCTTCGAACGGTGGAAATCTTGCCATGAATAGTCTTTTTTGACCGTCCATTCGACACGTTTTCATTCTGCATATTTCGCACTTTTTCCTTTTCAATCCACTCATTTTTGCAATTGTGATTGTCTTGTGTACCTTCTAGACGACCACTACACCCAAAGAATGCAAATTATTAGATTATTTGCGAAATTTGAATTATTTGAAAAGATCGCAGAACCTTGACAGAAGTGACAGACTACACAACAAAATAGAAACGTCATCTAACATGGCATGGCGGACAAAAATGGCGGCTGAAGTACAACCCGCCTAAATTCGATTGTCGCCAATTATCTAATGCTTTGTAGGTTTCAACGTTCTTTCAAACTTAGGTAAAAAATTCACCTCCGTTTCATACAGCCGTTGTCGATCGTTTTTTACCTTGAGAGTTGCGCGAGGCTGGCTAGGAGTAGCTATGATAAGGGCGGTGCTTACCGCCGCCCCCCCGGACCGTTCCCCGCGCTAGAGTAATTCGCTGCAGTTTCGCAACAATTTTTTGTAATTTATTTTAAGGTTTTCGTAGTTACGCTCTCATTTTAAAACTACGAGATCAATTTTGATAAATCTTTTTTCTTATCAAACTGCATAGTTTAATCGACACCGGAAATAGGTTTTGACTTCAATCTAAACTATATTTTGGTCTTAGTATGCCGCCAAACTGAACAACTTTCTGGGGTCTAAAAATGCAAAACTTGTACTCGCTCTATTTTCTTTCTATTAACATTTCAAGAGTCATAAACTAGTTTTAGCCCTAGATATATCTTATCTCATTATATTTAGAGAATTTCATGATAATGTGACATGTTATATTAAAATAAGGACGTAACTACGTTTGTATGAAGAATCGAGCTTGCTGCGGACTCTTAACCTAAATACAAAATTTAAAAATCCATCGACCCAACCAAGCTTAACTAAGCGCCATCTCGGCAGACAAGGTTTTAGATAAAAAAAGACACATTAGAATCGAATCAAGCTACAATGCTGTAGACAAATACACATGTTAAACTTATACTTCTTCTTCCTCGCTTCCTCATGACTGAAGGTTGTGAGTGTGGTGACCATTAGAGGTCGTTATCTTTTGCACCAAAGCTCTCCACTCCACACGGTTTTCCGCCTACCGGATTGAAGCCTGCATAGGTTCCTGACAGTCTTCTTTCAGGGCATCGGTTCATTGGGTTGGGGCCTGGGGGCTGGGGCTCACGGGCCTTTTTTCCTTCCAAGTGGCCAACTACAGTGAATTTTTCCAAACTATCTGCCTCGCGTCTAGCTACGCGACAGAAATACTGCAGGATTTGTTGGAGGCAAATGGTCGATAAGCGACAGTTACCTAAACTAAAAGTAGGGTTGTTAAAATCATAACACGAATACTAACCAAAACAATATCATTCCAGATCGCTACCGCATTGTTTCATTTATAAGTGGTAAAGAATACAATCTTTCATCAGAACAGAAAATTTAAAGAATCAGCAATAAAGTGTCCATCACCGCGAGAGTGCAATAAGGCGCGAATGAGCAGTTGTAACAGCTGTAGTCTGCAGCGGACAACTGGATATGACGTCACGAGCGAAATAGTGTCAACGAAAACATACATTTATTCTGTTAATGTCCGTCATGAGAGTGTAAGACTGACGGATGTTAAGAGGCCTTATACATTTTAAAATGTATATTTCATTGATAATTTCAAAAAACTTTTTAGAGTGAATAATATTCCGCCCACAACTTATCTGCTTTGCCCGATGGTTGACTGGTAGAGAATGCCCTATGGCATTAAGTCCGCCTTTTGTACGATTTGTTTTTCTTTTGTGCAATAAAGATTAAATAAATAAATATTCTTCCCTGAGTTCTAGATAGTAACATAGCTACTCGTATTCTATGTTTTCATTGCGTGCAGTCGAAAATAAGTTGAAAAGAACCAGCTTCCTACGTGGATTTTGTTAATATTGAAAAACTGTTTCATAACCGCAATAGCCCTGTTCAAAATAGGAACATTCATAAGAGAATAATGTCTAAAATAATCATCATTTTAAAAAGGGATAAGGAGGCTTAGGCCAAAACCGGTGATAAGAGGCCATTCAGTAAATGCTAAGTGACCACCATTAAGAGCCTATTCGAGATTCCCTTGTTTTAAATATAGGTCTAGTTAATAATACATGTTATAGCTATCTAGAATAAGTTTTTGCAAATCATCGGCGTTATTCGACAGACGCTGGTAGCCGTTCGAGTTGCACCCAATGCCCTGTAATGCTCAAAATCATAACTTTTGACTCTAGCAATATGTTTCGCACTTATTGCACGTTTCGGAAAGTAACAGATGCTTCATCATCATACCTGTGCTAACCCGGGGCACGTTCTAGGGATAGGATATCGATAAAAAAGATGTCGATATAATTAAATTAATATATTGTGCTCATTGAACATTCTCGATTACTATAAAGAGGTTTGATGTCATATCTGATATCGAGCCTCTTAAATTAAGGCCATTAATAAAATAATGATGATATCATTTCAATCAAAATGACAAGTTACGTATATAATGAAAATTATTTTAAAATTAACGTAAATACACGTTTTAATATGTTTATTTTTTTATTTGAAAATGTGGAGAAATAAATAATATTTATTTATGTCGATGACATTTAGATGTTGACAGTAACGTCGATATATTTTTTTGTCGATAAAATATTTTGCTACGTCTCTTTCGTATAGGTGCCCCGAGTTATCCCAGGGTATGTATCATCATTGTTCCATCAGCAGCGGACATTTGCGCTGACACATGCATCGACACTCACAACGTTATAATAGTTGTCCGCAGACTTCACAGCTGTTACAACTGCTACTGCGTCGAGCATCTTATTGCACTCGCTGTGACGGATTTTATGTAGCTGGGGATCTTTGGATTTTATGTTCTGACAAATGTTCGCAAAGTAAAAACTGCTAAATCTGTGTAGAACAATCTTCTAAAGCTACCTTTTGGAAATCCTTATTTAGAAACATGCTGCGCACTCTCTCTCTCTCTCTCTCTCTCTCTCTCTAGTTTCGTAAAAGGAATAAAGGGGAGAGCGAAACGCGAAGTTAAGACTCATTGGTGTTGCTTTGCCGGCTGGAGGCAGATTCCAGATTCAGATCGACGCAAAGTTGCCAGATTGTCAGTTTTGTATTGGATATGTTTTGGAGAGTGTGCGCGGAAATTGCACGAATTAATGCTATTGCCTGTCTAATATTATATTTACATCTTTATTATTTTCAGATCTAAGCAAAGTTGAAATTACTAAACGTGATAATTTTGCGATATTTTACGTAATTATATTAATTAATATCTTCTTTTATATGTATAGATATATGTTGACATTTATGTTGACAAGGCTATTGAGATTTATTGGTATATATTTGAAACCTACAGTTTGAATTCGTCATTGATGATTTTTGTCTCAAAAACTACTCGAAATTGTCAAAATTCTCGCAGAAAACGATTCTTTCAACTTATTTCCGACTGCACGCAATGGAAGCATGAAATTGCTATCTTACTATCTAGAACTCAGGGAAAAGTATTAATCACTTTAAAAACCTGATTGAAATTATTAATATATTTGTCATAATAAATACATTTTAAAATGTATAAAGCCTCTTAATGTAAGTCCACGTAAAAGGTTACCCAATTTTCATTGAAAAAAATAGATAGTTCCAGAAAGCGCTGGGATCTTAACCTAGAAGCGGGGATCGGGCTTGAAAGTGATTTATACACCAGCGGAGAACGATAATGTCTCGTGTGAAGCCGGCTTAATTTCGCTCTCGGCGCTGATATTCCCTGTCTGCACTATTACACAAGAGCGGAAAGATATTTTACAGTTCCAGAAAGATAATTTAGATGAAAACAAAAGAGAAACGATGTGTCAAAACGTCGGATGCGGGAGATAGTGTAGTACTGGGTCTGCTATTAAAGGACCTACTTATAAGAAAATATAATCATTTGAAGCAATAGTTTAAGCAAATGTATATTTAACTTATTAAATATCTTACGTATTTATCTAAGTATATAAGTACGAATATCGTCGTCTGGTACCCATAACCTAAGCTTTATTGAGCTAAATTTGGAACTAGATCGATTTGAGTAAGGTTGTCCGATATGTTATTTTATTTGATGTAACACTTAAGTTTCTGAGCAATGCAAAATTAGGTAAGATCACAAGAAAATAAGTTTAGACGAGTGTATTAATTAATCAACTGCGATCTAGGAATGATATCCGTACATTGTCAATGCATTGAATTCAATACTTTGAAATACAATGGAGCATAGATAGTCTTATTAAAACTTTCGAATAAGTTATATCTACAATATTATGACGGTTTTACTCACCATCCTACCGACTACACCAATGTTGTGTCAATAAAAGACAGAGATCCCAAGCAGACTGGTTTATTTTATATTGTTAAACTACCCACATATACCGTACATAACACGTACATTATGCTATTATTATTACCATTATATGATTACCACTGGGTCGTTTCTGACAGGTGACGACATAACCGTGGATGCCGTCATATCCAATATTAATAATTTATGGGTTAACAATATAAACTTGATATTAGATACCCACATAAATGCACGGTGCAACAACCATCTACCGCTCCAAGCACTAACAGAATTACAGTTTCACTTTAATTACTAATGTTAGTTCCAAATGTCGTCAACATTACACAAACTCCTATTCCAGTCATGGCCACACTCCACATATCATATAGAGCCGAGTGCACAAAGACGCTGTTTTCACCGAAGAGTAACAAATTCACAGAGTGGTCATACTATTTTTACCATCACCAATATCCGGACCGATACGACTTTCAAACCTTCGAGAAAAGAGCGTATACTCCCCACTGAAAGGCCGGCAACGCACTTGTGACTACTCTGGTGTTGCAGATGTCTATGGGTGATGGTAATCGCTTTCCATTAGGCGATCCGTTTGCGCGTTTGCCTCCTATGACATTAAAAAAAACTGCAGTGACATGCAATAGATATATGAAACGGCCAAGCCATTGTTCATAAACCAAGGTTTAGGGTTAGTAAAGTCGAGGTTTAGGAACCGGACCTTTCTTGGGATCTGATTACAATTTTATAGTGTAAGCGTAGCGTAACTCGTGAGTTTTGTCCGCCAATTTTTCATGAAACGTTTTTGAATTCATCTAATTTTCCTCAAAGCTCTTCATCCACCAATTTGAACGGTCCTGTTATATCCGCATCCAACAGTTCCCCGAGACCTTCATGAGATTGTTGGTTCACCTTATGGCCTGAAATGCTAAGTTTTGCAGTAAATATGTGAGTAATAACAACTCGAGAATAATTTTTCCTCCTGTACAGACTGTTGATTCTATGACCGATATGCAGTGTGGCAATTTTTCTAGCATAACGTTGTAATTTATCGTGTCTCACTGCAATAACCTGTCCCCTCGACTCGTATCAATTTGCTTTTGAGTTAATTTTTGTAATTTTCAATTTGTAATTTTTTGTAGGTTCAATAAAGGGTCAGATTATTTGGATCAGTTTTCTGGAACACTCTTTACTAGTTCACGTTTCTAATAAGTATATCAGTGACTTAAATTATTACTAACTGCAAATAAACTTGTCGCTAAATAGAAATTCTGAATGAAGCTTTAGCTTTGTGGTGACAGATATTAATTTCACAGTAACATTCTACGAACTATTTGCTCTCTAATGTCCACATATCGCTGAATGCATGCCACAGTCCCAACTCGGTCATGTGCACGAGGCGTTATGTAATCTACTAGCTTGACTTTAACCCTGTTACGGTATGTGAAGCAAATTTTAGACTTACAATGTCTAATAATCTATAATATTATATTATAGATTTGTATTGAAAATCAGTTTTCTATAGGGGTCATGATTTTAGGAAAATTAGCGTGTCGTCTTTTGTTTTGTATGGGCGCGCGGCGTCATGCTAGGCTGGCACGCAAAGACGGCTGGACAAACTTTAACCAATTTTGATACAGAGAGAGCTGGACATCCAAAGATGGTTATTGGATACTTTATACCCACCTAGTATTTAAAAAAAAGCGCGTTCGAAGTTGCAGTAATAAATAATGTCGGTAAAATTAGACCGTCTATTTCTCCAATTCTCAAACGGTGTGGAATTTCAGCTCGCCTTTAAATATATTGACTGTCAAAGAATGTACTATGAGGTGCATAATACATCAGTGCAGCTGATAGAAAGCGATTACCGTCGCCCATAGACACCTGCAACACCAAAGGAGTCACAAGTGCATTGCCGGCCTTTCAGGTAGGAGTACGCTTTTTTCTTGAAGGCTTGATGGTCGCATTGGTCCGGAAATACCGCAAGCGACAATTCATTCCACAATGCAGTCGTGCGAGGCATGAAATTTCTACAAAAACTCACAGTTGTGGACAGCCAACTAACTAAGTGGTGAGAATGAAAAGATTGTCCAATAGAAGTGTACCAATAACATGACAAGATATTTATAAAGCGATATCATACTAGGCGTAAGATATCATAGTGTCAACTTAGCAGGATCCTAGCACTCGTTAAATCGGTCCTTCCATAAAAATTTAGATCTCCAGTGCAGTTATTGGCATGTGAGCTACCTCAGCTACCTGTGGATGTCGTTTGGCTATCTCACGGACATTCCGCCGAGAGAGCAGTTCTTAAAACGCTATTATTTTCACTCCACAGCGGAGGTAGAAGTTAAGATAATGTTCGTTTTATGGATGTTTGTGTTCATGTAAGTTTGAGTATAATGGAATTTTGAATGTTGGTTAACGCTTTAAAAATGTCGGGCATAAAGTCTTTGTATCAGCTTGTCTTTTTGATTCGTATTTAAAACGAATCAATGAGATTTAAATGAATGAATTAATGTTTTAATTGCAAGAACATAGTAGGTACATTAGATTATGTAGTAAACAGTAGGTAAATGCTTATTTTCTACCGTAGCGGCATGCAAAAATGTGTGCTGAATTTTAGCCCTTGTAGCACTTTTTGCACGGCGTCATCATCATAATATCAGCTGAAAGACGTCCGCTGCTGGACAAAGGCCTCCCCAAAGTTCTCCACAACGATCGGTCGTGCGTCACCCTCATCGAATTACTGCCCGCAATCCTAGCTAGGTCGTCGATCCACCTTGTTAAGGGCCTTCCGGTCCACGATCGCCACTCAAGAATCTTTCTGCCCCATGGCTATCGGTTCTGCGAGCAATGTGCCACTTAAGTTTGGCGACTGTGAGAGACATATCCATACTAATACTAATGATATTATAAATGCGAAAGTGTGTCTGTCTGTCTGTCTGTCTGTTACCTCTTCACGCTTAAACCGCTGAACCGACTTAGATGAAATTTGGTATGGAGATAGTTTAGGACCCGGGAAAGGACATAGGATACTTTTCATCCCAAAAAAATTTTGTGTTCCCGTGGGATGAGCGGGTATCACCGCGGGGCACAGCTAGTCTCTTCATATATGTAGTGCGCGTGCCGCGGCCGCTCCAGGAGATCATCGCGTGTGCTGATTTCTGGCCGAAAGGTGTCGTGTTTCGTCGGTTCCGGGGCAACCTACCAAATCCAACACCCGAGATGTCGGAACAACGGGGCCACGCCGTTTCGCCATCTAAATAAACACTGTTCGGTTCATGACGCATTGGTGTAAATTGTAATAATGTTATGTAACTTGTAATAATAAATAAATAAATAAATATCATAGCATAATTATTTGA
Source organism: Apotomis betuletana (assembly GCA_932273695.1). NCBI lineage: Eukaryota > Metazoa > Arthropoda > Insecta > Lepidoptera > Tortricidae > Apotomis > Apotomis betuletana. The sequence goes on along the minus strand of OW026303.1, from coordinate 2,654,367 downwards.
GAAAAGACACATACGTACAACCATACAGATAAATTCAATGCTCTAAATAGCCTGTTCCACTTTTTATTTCAAATGTACGGACATATAGGCGAAATAAGAGCTATGACAAGTAAATAATATAAATATGAGTGGTTATTTATATTTTACAGCCATTTCCTTTGCTAGTTTTTTAGCATCACGCACTCCACCTTCCCTGGAAGTTTAAAATTTAAATACCACAGTTTTAACTCAAAGCTCCTGTACGTTCAATGCCACAACGTAACTATTTCAGCAGACTGCAGTAGCTCAAACTGAGATATCATTTTCGTAAATACTTAGAAAACTATTGATAGTTACTTAGGTACTTTAACTGCTGTTGTATTCTAGTTTTTGTGACAATAAATATTTTTTAGGGTTCCGTACCCAAAGGGTAAAAACGGGACCCTATTACTGAGACTTTGCTGTCCGTCCGTCCGTCCGTCCGTCCGTCCGTCCGTCCGTCCGTCCGTCTGTCACCAGGCTGTATCTCAAAAACGGTGATAGCTAGACAGTTGAAATTTTCACAGATGATGTATTTCTATTGCCACTATAACAACAAATACTAAAAATAAAAGAAAATAAATATTTAAGGGGGCTCCCATACAACATACGGGATTGGTTGCGTTAACTTTGCACCTCATTTGCATGGAGCGCTATACATACCAGGTGCAAACTTAACTTAACCACTTAAGGATGGAAAGTGTTTGTACGGAACCCTCGGTGCGCGAGTCCGACTCGCACTTGACCGGTTTTTTATTTTATACTAGCTGCGACGCGCGGTGCTACCCGCTCATCCCACGGGAACACTAGATTTTTTCGTGATAAAAAGTAGCATATGCGTCAATTCTGGCTGTCAGCTGCCTTTATGTTAAAAATTATCAAAATTGGTCCAGCCATTTGAGCGTGAAGAAGTAACAAACATACACATAAATACACTCACAAACTTTCGCCTTTATAATATTAGTGGGATATATTGGGATATATAAGCGATGGTAGCCTAGTGGTTCGGGCATGCGACTTTCAATCCGGAGGTCGCGGGTTCGAACCCGGCCCGTACCAATGAGTTTTTCGGAACTTATGTACGGAATGTCATTTGATATTTACCACTCGCTTTTCGGTGAAGGAAAACATCGTGAGGAAACCACCTAAGCCCAATAAGGCCTAGTTTCCCCTCTGGGTTGGAAGGTCAGATGGCAGTCGCTTTCGTAAAAACTAGTGCCTACGCCACATCTTGGGAATTAGGTAGCCGACCCCGATTGAGAATTCATTCTCAAAAAATGGGACAAAAGCTAGGAGGATGATGAATATTAGTGGGATATATTATTTACATCACAAATATTTGTTGCGGAGTGACACGTCGAGTCGATTCGACGAAAAAATTTGTGTCTTATCTGAACACAGATTCTGTGTTCAGAAATACCGAACTTGAACTTGAACGGTATTGTAGATGTGGGTGTCAAAATCACCAAGCTCAAATCGTACTGGGCTGGATAGATCTGCCTAATGCATCCAGAACGATAGACCACAATAGATTTAGTGGATACCGCTAAAAGAATGCTCTTGAGATGTGGTGCTGGCACCGTATGCTGCATATACTATGGACAGCTTTCTTTACAAATGTCTCTATTTTGAAGCAACGACAGATAGGGTAGACGCAGCGTTTATCAACAACCTGCTTGCAACGAATAGTGTAGTACTTTGGCCATATTGCACGCAGAGGGACTAATAATTTGGAACGCCTGATGGTAACAAGCAAGATCGAAGGTAAAATACCTAACGGCAGAAGTCCCAAATGGTGGTCAACCAGATATCTAAAGAACTGGACATATCAGTCAGTGCTGCAATCCACCAAGCAACGGAACGTAACCGATGGAGACGATTAGCTGTCGGAATCAGAAGGAGTCACGATTCTTAGCAGTGAGGGAACGATTGAAGAGAGAGAGGATACCGCAAGATAGCCATCGAAGCAGAGGCAGACTGAGGACATAGCGGGATGATCTAGCCTCATGGCAGGAACGTGCACTTTACCGAGATGACTGACAGAAGAGAAAAGCTATTGAATTACTAAAAATATTACCGCGTAGAAAAATAATACATTAATAGAACCTCTGACAATAAACGTGCTATAGCAAAGTTGGCAACTTTGAACTAAGGGCGAAGTTAGAGTGAAACCGCAACTGATTCGCGCACCCAAAGCCCGGAACCTAAGTCTTTACAAAAGTTGTACGACATAATATTCAGTGCAGTTTGCTAACCGCTCTGAGGCGTGCTTTATATTAACTGGGTGTTAGGTTCGTGGATTAAGCTGGCCCTAATTCCATATATGTACATTTCACCGATATCTCGGAAGCATCTCCGAAGTGGCGATATGTCTAGACATTTGACTGCTTAGTTAACTGTACAATAAAAATACAAACGGCAAAATATGTTCCTTAACGAACTTTCTCGCAGTCAACCACAGGGTTAAACATAAATATGTAGATCATTTAGGATAATTTAATAGTATATGACCACTTCCTCAACCCAGTTGCGCCTAATTATATGCCTATTTATATGCGCTGCCATAGATATCAAGCGCAAACTTAACATGACCGGGTAGTAACGAGTATTGAGACTTTGTACAGCTCGAATCGCAAACACCGCGTTTTATGACCGTTAAGGGCGATATACCTGAGATATACCTGAGACATGGCTTACTTGGCGATATCTCAAAGTACCCGCCATATGTGGGGTGGTGGCTCAGGGAAACACTTTACTTGTTAATTTAGAATATATTGTAGACCGAAATACAATAATTGATATGGTTGTTTGGTGGCGTCTCGTAGAGGAATAATCTAATATTTCTATATGTCGTTCACTTGACAGTGACGGAATCTTTATTTAAACCAAATACTTCTTTATTACCGGCCTACATCCCTACAGTACCTACACTCGAATTACCGCCAAATTCTACGACCTTTCTTAAGTACTCATTGAACCCATACTAGCTAAGCCCAGACAACCCCCACTAGACGGAGCATGTAAGGCGACCCGCGTGCACCAACGATATGGTACGGCAGAACATTAAAGTATCAACACGGCGGCCACCGTTTAGTTGGCAGAGGTGTGATGCGCCTCGCCGGTTTTGTACCGACGCCGCAGTATACGCCGCGCCGGCGTGAGGTCGGCGTGGCCTTTGTGTACTTTGTGCTTATGCGCATACATGTGATGTTGCCTGTACCTTATATAAAGTACAGGTTACATTATTTGTATGCGCATGAATACAGGGTGCACAGGGCCGCGCCGATTTCGCGCCGATCGGCGCGGCGAACATGTCCATGTTTATGATCCATGCGTACGTCAACGAAAAAAGAAATTAAATAAATAACATGGTAAATTGTAGTGTTAAGTGGTGTAGAGAGACCTCATAAACATGGACGCAACTAAACGGTGGCCGCCGTGTTGATACTTTAATGCTCGGCCGTACCATATCGTTGGTGCGCGCGGGTCGCCTTACATGCTCCGTCTAGTGGGGGTTGTCTGTACCTAAGTATACTAACTTTGCAAGATTTTCCCATTATTTACTTATTCCTTTGTTGTTCACAAAAATTTATATTTTTTGCCTCGGCGCAGAGATCATAATGAACCGTAAAGTTCGTAACAGTAAACATGTTACATATGCCATATTACATAGCAAATAAACAAGTTATGAATAAACACGATTCGGCTCTCAAGAAGCGCGAAACTGGGAAGCTGATGATTGATTTGCATTTTCGCGCTATCCATCACTCGAAACGTACCACTTCACTTGCTAATGCGTACTAAGCACCAGGCCTCTGGCCAGATCTAGCAGTATACAGCGTGTATATTTGATATAACCGCAAACTTTACGGGGTCTTAGTATAGGCACTTGTTAATATATGGATCCGTAAATTATTAAAAAAATAGAACTTTTTTTTTTCATATAAAATAATTCAGCACCCAATGTATTAATTGTTTGTTGATGTTTATTGACACTTAACATCGTGATGTCCCAACTGTCACTATACCCTGCGCGGCGAATGATGATTCTTATGACACCTATACCTATCTTCTCAGTACATTTTTCCGATTATAGGTTATAAAATGTACTGAGATGACAGGTGTCATAGGAATCATCTTTTGTCGCGCGGGGTGTAGGTATTAATTTTTAATAAGTGCACGCCATACATTGCTGCTCAGAAAATATTCAAAAATTAATTACGCTATGGCAGTTAACGCTAAATTAATATACTCGTATGTTAAAAATATCAGATTATAGCACTAAAATGTACGTCTGGCTCCAATTTCCGGTTATATCAAATATACACGCTGTATAAGTTACATAAGTTCTTGTCATCACACTTTGTATACATACTAGCTGCTCCGCGTGGTGTTACCCGCTCATCCTACGGGAACGCTAAATTTTCTCGGGTTAAAAAGTAGCCTGTCTTAATCCAGGGTGTCAGCTACCTGCATACCAAAATTAATCAAAATCGGTCCAGCCATTTGAGCCTGAAGAAGTAACAAACATGACATAAACACACTCACAAAATTTCGCCTTTATAAAATTAGCATGATATGCTATTGAATAACATTGTGTTCCATATAGTAGGCTCGGAAATCTCACGTTTCGGGTGCGGTAGTGTGGTTGACACGACGCGAGCAATATGTAAACCAACATTTCAGGCGCCTCGCTTGTAAAGCAACCAACAACCAAAAATTGTTTTGTTTCAATATACATTTTTGACATCACACTAATATTACAAAGGCGAACGTTTGTGAGTGTGTTTATGTGTATGTTTGTTACTTCTTCACGCTCAAACGGCTGAACCAACTTTGATACAATTTGGTATGAAGGTAGCTGACACCCTGGATTAACGCATGGGCTACTTTTTAGCAGTGCAGTATTTAGGGCGGCGGCAGTGCTTACGCCCCGGCCTTGTCACCGGCATCTAGCGACGAGCATAGGAGTATAAGCAAGATACAGTAGCCGGCAAACAACTTGACCCAAAATGGCGGATCTGCGCATGCATATTTGTACGTAAATCGGCTACTGCGCCACACCTCGGACAATGGCGATCAAATGTATGAAAGAAACGCGTTGCTTCGCACACAGTCTAAGCTCGTGTAGGTGAACGAGTACCATGCTTGTGTGAGTGAGATAAGACATGCTAGGGTTGCCGCCATTTTGAACGCACGAGTCGGGAACACAATGTGCAGCAACATGAGATGACCTTGTAATAGCGGCGTCGAGTTAATTTTATGTGCTTATCATTAAACTAATGTTAAACTACGCCCGCGTTCAAATTCGATAACCTCAATGACTAAAAACTCATTGCGCGAATTAGGAAGAAATAAGAATCATATTATGCTGTAAGGTGGGTATCTAAGCAAACAAATAGTTTCCTATTTTGAATCAGTAAAACGAAGTAACTAAATTTTTGTAAGGAAATTCAGGCCACCAAAATATTACGTAAGTTGAAAACATGATTTTTTGTTCATATATATATTGTGTTATTTTCAGTGTGATCTGATAGGTTTAGGTCAAAAACGGATAGGGCAAAAAAAAATACTAAACATAAGTACTTACCTATTGTAAGTTAGTTTTCTACTAAAACACTTTTAAAATAACTGAGTATGTACTTGCCTTGATTCATCCAATGGGAATCTGTAGAAATTTCTTTTATTTTTGTTGTTTATAGAGCTTAAACAACCGTACACAGCACAACACACGCCAATTACAAAAGTATTTGTTTAATATTTGAATATTATACGTGGCCTCCGCTCTGCGCACCGCGTCGTCGCGTCCTTGCCAGCCGGTAACTGCGAGGTAACCGAGCGCGGGTGGGCGGCACTTTCGGTGGGAGGCAGGGAGTGTCCATACTGTACGTTAGTACTCTTTATTATACTGTGACTGCGCAGTCAAGGTTATGCTCAAGAAGTTTGCCGGCTACTGTACCGCGCTCGGACCTTCCGCTCCCACCTATGGCCGCGGCTTGCCGCTATGCCACGTTAACGTTAGGCTATTAGTAAGGGTCGCGGTGAGTAGTATGAGCCCCTTTTGCATCTTCCAGTTGTTTTAGCTCCCGGGCTCACGTGATCATCATCATATCATTTATTCAATCATCATCATCATCATCATCATCATCATCATCAGCCCGGATAACAATAACAAATTGTGTTTGAAATTCTTATGCTAGGTATACTTAATCTAACCCTACTTATCTAAATTAATTTACAAATCAACAATACCCACCATAAAAAATAAATAAAAAAACCGGCCAAGTGCGAGTCGGACTCGCGCACCGAGGGTTCCGTACAAACACTTTCCATCCCTAAGTGGTTAAGTTAAGTTTGCACCTGGTATGTATAGCGCCCCATATAAATTAGGTGCAAAGTTAGGTATTAAAAAAAAAATTATGGTTTTCGTAATTATTCCTTTATCTATGCTATAAGACGTTGCTTCGTACCAAATTTCAAGATTCTGAGTTCACGGGAAGCACCCTGTAGGTTTTGATTCCCTTGCAAGTGTCGAAAATTTGCGGCATAAACGGCTGTATCTTTTGATTGCGTTGGCTTAGAAGTTTGATTTTTTCACAGCTTCAAGGGACAGTAGACCTGAGTAATTTATATAAATTTCAGCTTCATACCTCCACGCGTTCCTGAGAAAAAGGGTCTTGACAGACGGACGGACGGACAGACGGACAACAAAGTGATCCTATAAGGGTTCCGTTTTTTCCTTTTGAGGTACGGAACCCTAAAAAGATACTGTTATAATGTCAAGCTAATAAATAATTAATAATAATTAATAACATAAGTACAAAATAAATCTATCGATAGTTCTAATCTAATAGTCAAAAGTAAATATTACCTATCCTTTGTTTTGCATATAATCGTCTATTGAATAATACGACTTTTTTAGAAGAAACTGTTTCAGTCTTGCACCAAAATTGTACTATTAATAATCATTTTGAAATCTATAGATAACTTGTTATATAGGACAACAGACTGGTAATACGCTGCGTGCTTCACAATGTTTAGCCTTGGCAGTGGCACTATATTGCAGGGTATATATCCTTACGTCTAGTCGACAGTCTGTGCTCCCTCTCCATTGGGCTTTCCCATTTGTTCAGATGCTTCACGAAGTCTGTGAGCAGCACAAGGATGTAAAGACAAGGATGTGAGAATTGATTGATTCGCTCCTGAGCATCACAGTCCGTCATCATCAGTCAGGCATACTCATCAGTCGGTTGCATCGTCGAGTCGAGCTGTGTCAGCGTTCACGGCCGCGTATCAGCGTTGAACCAATCCTGACATCTAGTAGGCAAGTATCCAGATTCTTACTTAACAACAATAAACTAAGTTTTTGTGTCTGTATACATTTTACGGAGAATATCGGTGATATACATACAAAATTATTCAATACAGACAACCACTGAATCTTCCTTTTTAAAATCGGTTAAAAATAATAAATAATCATAAAAATATATAAATAATAAAAAAGGAAACGATGCGATGGCTTAGCTTCAAACGTGCCAACCCTAGCCGAATAAAGGCGGAGCAATGGGCGGGCCGGGTCACAATCGCGACCCGAAATTTATAGGTATATTTCTTGACACGCGGTGCGGAGTGACCCCTTGACCTATCGCAGCTGTTCCGTTTCTTTACTCATGTGGTATGAGCCATGTGGTGGCGCAAATGCGTTGTTGAAGGTCGCAAGTTATGCGATGAGACCTGGTTCGCGGCACTCGCTGACAAGAGACAAAGACGTCGACAAGGCGACGCAGTACCACCCGTCGCACACTTCTCTTGTCAGGCCTGCGGTAAAATGTGTCGATCTCGTATCGGTTTAGTTAGCCACCAGAAACGGTGTATCCCAAACACTACACCATAATTCGTCTGCAATAGACGCAAAGGCCTATATGTATGAGCCATTGCATCTTCCAGTTGTTTTATCTCCCGGGCTCACGTGAGAATTGATTGATTCGCTCCTGAGCACACGCTCGTATCTGCGGCAGTGACTAATGTTGCCGAGTGCTGCAAAAAATATGTTTATCGCCCTCTGACGTGGGGTAAAAAATCACGAAGTGTAAATGAGTGATGTTAGTGCGAACATATGCTTGGTGGATATTCAATGATGCTCTTTTAACACGTGGACTGCCTAAAAAAAAAGATGCTTTTCCATTGAAGCTAAGGGCAACAGTGTTGAGCGACACTGAGTCTATCCGTTCGAGCCATGACGGACAACGTCGACCGCGCGGCAGGCCTGTGTTCAATGCTCTATGTTGGGCCGACGGTCAACGTTACGTGAATAATTCGCGTATAAACTGACCCCCATGGCCCTCTTCTTATACTAAACAAGTTTGTTTCTTGCGTATGTGAGCCAAAAAGAGGTGACAAAGTACAGACGCTAAAGTGTGGGTTTGGCCCAGGGATAGTAGCGCTACAAACAGCTTTGATATGGCAATAATGTGCAAACGTCATATATTTTCATTATTAAACGTCGATAGCGATTTGTCAAGGATTTGTCATTAACCAAATTCAAAACATTTTTTACCGGAATGCTGCTCAATCCTTCGTTCTTCTTGAGAAATAAATACTGAATCTTATTGAAAAAAACTTGACTTTTATCACTGTGGATAGCTAGTTTTTGCTTTTTTTGCAAAAATTACTTGATGTTTGCGGAAGATTAAGTCCCGTTTCCTCTTTGTTTACATCAGTGACATTCACCGAGTTTCAACTTCAGTTACCAAAAATTTGTCGTTGTCAAGTTAGATGAATTAGTACCACTAAAATCCGCAATATGAGGTGGGTTGTAAAACCCCCTGTTGGGGTATACTAGCTTTCACAGTAAACACAGAAAGCTATCAAAACAGCGATGCACAGGGCCTATCTCGTAGCCTATTTGCACAATTTCATTTTCAAACAACAGCTAACTTATTTCAAATATTTACAGTCGATACCGAACGCGCAAACAAAGAATTCTCTTTTATTTCAATCGCACGTCATGCCGCGGAGAAGTTTTCAAACTCAGGAAATGCTCAAAAAACTGATTGAAGGAGTTTATTGCGCCCGCTTTTCCTCTGCGGAATGAATTTGACGAGTTCTATAAATGGGGAATTGTGTTAGATTGCGTGATTTATTAAAAAAAAAATAAGGGCACGCTAGTGCCCCCGCCAAAACGAAGAAAAAAAAAAGCGGGGTACTACCTACTTTTTCCTGAACTGTTTCGTCTCTTACAATGTCGCACTCAAGAATTTTCTTTTCTTGCTATTTTTTCTAAAATTGCATGACTAGGCTAGAAATAAGTATTTTGTATAACGATAAATAAACAAAATATAAAAAAATAATGAGCATAAATGATTATAAATATAATAAAACCATTAAAACCTTCCGGACTGAACAGCTTTGTCGCATTTTGTGCATTGTTAGAGAGGAGAGAGCAAACTCCAGCGGATAAAGTGAAAATTTCTATATAACTGACAATTTGCATGTTCCTCAGAATTCGCAAATTATACGGGACACGTTAATATCTGTTAAAAGTTCAGAATTTTCTACAATTACCTGGAATAACAACTTCCCGCAACATAATACCACTATTTCACGTTCCCATTGAATACAAAACTTGAGGCGACGATGCTTGTTTGTTTTCATTTTACACATGAACATATTTACCCAATTTGATCAAAACTTTGGGAGCATAAACAATCGAATTGTATTGAAGCAAAATGTTTATTTTTGGTTTAGTTTCGTCGCTGAGAAAATTACACGCGTGTTTTGCTAACGGAGCAAGCAATTTTCGAAACACACCAACTTGTTTCTTTGTACCCGGCGTCAAAATAAGGGGTCTTATAAGTTTAACATGTGTGTATCTGTGCGTCCTGTGTATCTGTCTGTCTGTGGCACAGTAGTTCCAGCTCTCTAACGGATAGTCCGATTTGAATGTGTCTTTCTCTTTTTGCTCTTAAACCTTGTCTGTTGAGATAGATCTTAGCTAAGTTTGGTTAGGTTGAGGTTTTTTTTAATTTTGTAATCCGGTTATTTCTTACGAAGTTTGTATAGTAATTACATATTTAATTAAGTCCAACACTCGAATTTGACAGAAAGTGGATCTGGCAAGCAACTATACAAATTTATCAGGCTACGATATATCGTCTATGCCATTATACGAGTAATTAACTAGACTTGGAACGCGAGAGCTTTTGGCTCCATAGACACTCACAAAAACATACATACATTTACATAACAACGAGGTACCTACAGCCTCGTTCACGGAGGAGATAAAGGCACAACTTCTTTTTAACCTCGACGCAGTAGTTGGAATAAAATATTTTTAGAGGCCTTCTTCCTTTAAAAAAAAACATGTTATGACAATTATATTGATAATTTGAACCAACTCTTTAGTGAATAACATTTTTCCCTGGGTTCTAGATTGTAAGATGGCTATATCATGCTTTCGTTACGTGCAATCGAAAATAAGTAGAAAAAATGGGGCAAGTGCGAGTCCGACTCGCGCATGAAGGGTAAATATTTAAGGATGAATATTTAAAGGGGGCTCTCATACAACAAACTTGTTATAGATTATGGTACGGATACCATAATCTATAACAAGTTTGTTGTATGAGAGCCCCCTTTAAATATTTATCCTCCTTCGAACAGACAAGAGTATAATAATTTTATGAAACATGATATGTCTCGTCTTATTATAGGGGGTTCGGTTCCCGGTTTCAATTGTTTTCTTTGATTTTATTCTGTTTTTAGTATTTGTTGTTATAGCGGCAATATAAATACATCATCTGTGAAAATTTCAACTGTCTAGCTATCACCGTTCTCGAGATACAGCCTGGTGACAGACGGACGGACGGACAGACAGCGAAGTCTCAGTAACTACTAAGGTCCCGTTTTACCCTTTGGGTACGGAACCCTAAAAACTGTTTTCTGCGTAGATTTTGACAATTTCGAGTATTATTGGAAACAAAAAATATTTTAACTAGTAACATTGATAATATGTTAGGAAACATGTTTGGTCATAGATAAAATGTCTAAAACAATCAGCATTTTTTTCAAGGATAAGGATCCTTAAGCCTATCGCTGCTAATACTATCAGTATCAATAGTACTGCATTACAAACCTTGGGCGGTGAATAATTTGTGAATGTAGATCGCAGATATTTGTAATCCATAAATATGCGATTTCATTCGATTTAAAAATAACTTATTCAATTTTTATTAGCTCAATATTTGTCGCAATGTTTCTTTGTGCGCGTATCGAATAGAGATTCCGGACTTGGATGTAGCCCAAATCACGGCGCATTATGTCCGATCCGGTCCGGAACGAATGTCTTTCCGCACAATTTATATCGTATTTCGTTACTGAACAAGGGCTTTTTTACCCGACTGCGGGGCGCAAAGGCAGGCATTGTTTTTCAGTCTTTGATTTAAGTAAAGTAGACTTCGTTCAGGTCAAACATTTTTCTAAGCCCTAGTCGGGTAAAAAGTATCTTATAACCATCTTTAGATTAAACTATTGATACAAAGATATCAAAGCCCAAAGACAAATTTAAATGAGCTACCTGGGGGACGAGAACGGGAATCGAACCCGGTACCTCTGGATCGCCGGTCCAGTGCGTTAACCACTTCGCTACCCGAACTTCAACCAACCTTTCGATTTTTTCCTTCATCTTTCTAACATCTTTAAATGTCAAGCTCTCCCTGTGTTAAAATTCGTCCAGCTGTTTTGGCGTAATGAGCGGTCAAAACAAATTCAAATTCAAATTATATTTATTTGCAACAATACGGATAAGATCTTAAGGCTACAATAAATGTACATGCGAATTCAACCTGCATGCAGGTGTGCAAATTATTTAACATCATTAAAATTACCAATAGATTGCGCTGTACGGTGGCGTGCGCTCATACAAATCCTGCGTCGCGCTGTTCAGGTTTTTTCTGTAATATAATGACCTCTCCATAAAAACTGATTAGAATCCATCCCCCAAAATGACTGCCCAAAACGGAAAAAAAAATATTAAGGGACAATCTTACATAAATCGACCTAGTCCCAACATATAATATAAAACTAGACGATGATTTATTATACTTATATATAAATACATACGTAGATATCATTCATGTCCCAGGAACAAAAATTCGAGTTCATCAAACAAATATTTGCCCAGCTGGGATTCGAACCCACGACCTGCTCTGTAGGCAGGTACACCACAAACTGCGCCAACTGCGTCGTCAATTTTAATGAATTAATTAAATAAATAAACAATTTAGATTTATATTTCCCCAGGCACACACTCAAGCTTACTACAAAACAGAAATGAATCCCCAGGGCTAATCCCAACTTGACTGAAGACCGTTTAATCCATACCAGAGACACCTTTGTTCTCGCACTAGCGCTAATTACAAAGGCCGTATTAACTATTCAGCCGACACTATTATGACGGGTTTATTAAGCTGCGAATCTGAGGAATTATGATATAATTGGGTCTTTGACAGTGAGCTGAGTTAAATGATTATCGTGGCAATTTTACATTCAATTTAACATGCCTGATACCTCATAATGTTGACGACGCGGTTCGCTTGGTTTGTAGAGAACTGCCTACTGAGCCGGCGGTCCCGGGTTCGAATCCCGGCCAGGGCAAATATTTGTGTGATGAATGTGCTTGGGTCATGGTTGTTCTATGTATTATTTAGGTACCTTTTCACATTTAAAGAAACACGTAATATCTTATTATTACATTATTTAACTCTTACACTTACGCAAAATGACAATTTTCTTTAACCATTTTTTCAACAAAACTACAAGAGCCATTTTTTCTCACGATTATCCCTTTAAGGAATATTTACAGACTTTACCTCAAGTTAAAAGTTTAATACACTCCTAGACTATGTGTAGTCCAGGAGACAAGAGCACCGTATAAAGTGGTGTTAGCAACCATTATAAGTTGCCCACTTTTCTGATGCGGCGCAGTTTCCCTTAGTATTTCCTTTTTCTTGAGCGCTCGTTTGGCTATGCGAGTTGTCTTGGGCGAGTTACTAAATTGTATGTAAAAATATTTTAATAATTATAAAGACGGTTTATACTCACGTAAAAATTGTCAGGAACAGCCCGACACATTTCGAATTCATATAGAGCTCTTCATCAGGGGCAGCTATCCGTGCTGCTACGCGACTCGCGGCCCACTGCACTATGTATCGCTCTCCTCGCCGCCCTCAGGCGATACTACGCACACTTGATTTTTACGTGAGTATAAACCGTTTTTATAATTATTAAAGATGTCTGACGATAGTTTAATAATATTGAAAAATATTTTATTTAAGTATAGTAATAGTATTTAAGTAAGTGACCTGATGGTGAGTGACTTCGGGGTCAATGTTGTAGCTAGCTTGTTCTACAAGTCTATTCGTTCTCCCCTGAAGAGACCCAAATTACATTTTTCAAGAAATACAGAGAGAAAGTCCAGTTTTCATAAATGTCTGATTATGTGCATAATCCTCAGCCTCTTTTAAGGGCCTTAGCACACTTGCGATTTGCGAGCGTATTTTCTATACAAATAAGCGACGCGGCGAACACGCTGCGCGATCGCCTTCATACAAAATACGCTCGCAAATCGCAAGTGTGATAAGGCTCTAAGTTTTATTTAAATTTCTAATATTTTTTTGTTTGTTCAACGTTAAACATTTATGAAAATACTTTATATAAATGCGCATTTGAATAAGTATGTTCCAGGTAAAACGTAGGAAACACTTGGCTAGGTTGCTCGCCGGTCATCAGGTGACTTGCTTAAATCCGATATACTTTCAAATGGTATTACCGTCGCCATTTTTATGATAAATACGTTTCGCGACCAAAAAAGCAATAGTTGGCGTCATAAAGGTCCGTTTAGTGAAAACCGGGCTCACAAAATAGGATGCCCAGGATCGTGCAAAGTGGAGGAAAGCTTCTAAATCGGACCCTGCCAAGAGCCGGGATACCTTCTTCTACCTAGAAGAAGAAAAATAAAAAAATCAGTTTATTTCGAATAACTAGAATTTATTTTCCAAAATCTGGTGATTTTTATCTGCAGCGAAGCAAACATTTAGTTTATGATTAGGTTAGATTAGATTAGATTTATTTAATTCATAATAAAAAAAACAATAAAAAAAATCAAAGTGTAGATACGAATCAATATTCAAACAAATGCGAAGTATTAACTTTTTTAATTTTAACCGGTATGTATTTTGATAGTATAGTTATTTTTTACAGGCTAGTAATTTGTATGATCTGCGACCATTCAAGCTACTCGCTTGCGCTCAACGCAACACGAGACGGGTGCTACGTTTACATACAATTTCCTCTGCTTTAGCCGCCTTTGCGCTCTCGAAATTCTACATTTTCAGGACCGTATAGTTTTATATTTATCTTGCTATCGTAAAGGAACCGTGTGCGATCCCCTTAAGGTGTTTTATTTGAGTTCACTTTATCACCGGATTGCGTGGGGGTAGTACGTTACGGCTTTTATTGTAATAATAAAAATAAAATAAAAAATTTAAAAAACCCCCGACATGACAACCAATAAAAAGAAAGAAATAAAATCTACGAAATGTGCCTATACAATGAACAGTAGAAAAAGAATCCAAGCTTCGTTGCGTTCGGGGGACCGCTAAGTACCTAAGTGAAATGAAAATATATTCTTCAACGCAGAATTGCATGTTATGCATTTGGGCTTCCCACTTTACGATTTTCAGTACATTGCATTTCATTTACTTACTACCTACTTAGCGGTCCCCCGACGCAACCAAGCTTGGATTCTTTTTCTACTGTTCATTCTATAGGCACATTTCGTAGATTTTATTTCTTTCTTTTTATTGGTTGTCATGTCGGGGGTTTTTTAAATTTTTAATTTTATTTTTATTTCATATTTTTTAAACAAACAGAAGTTTCGTCCCGGAATTTTCTTCTTTTGACACTATTTTTGTTTTACACCGTTTAAGGTCCAGGTTTTCCAATCTTTCGTCGAGCTTGATCCTTGATTATGTGTAGGTACAACAGGATCCCAAGCCAGTGGTAATGAATGCCGTCTTCTCTAAGATTGAAGTTAGGATATATTTTAATTTCAATAGCCTTAAGCAACATTCTGGAAAAAAATCGTTAAAGTCAGACTAGTTAATGCTTATAATGGCAAAATGGCGAAGTTATCAGCCAAAACAATCAAAATATAATATACTTTAAATGCACTGCATGAGTCGCAAGAACCTGCTACTTATGGCCTAAAACAGAACCAGGTTTCTATTCTACAGGATCCAAATACGTTACGGGTAGCTTACTTAGCTCCATAAAAATTGCAGTTGGTGCTAGGTAACTTGACTTAGTTTTGAGAGACCTAATCATCGATACCCCACACCATGGGATAAAAATCCCCACTATTGATACGTGTAGGGAAGGTACCTACACAAAAAATTGTTTTTAAAAATGTATTCAACCAGTCTCTGAGCTAAGCTGTGGACAGACTGACACAAACTACAAAATCCTAAAAAGCTGATATTCACTTAGGCAAGAGTACTTTTGCTAAAGCTTAACGTGTCATTTAGTCGCGTTAAAATCTTGCAGGGTGTTGCTATTTGTAACCTCAATCAAAGGAACCTGTTCAATAGTCCTAATAACAATTCAGCTTTAACAGAATTCCGAAAGTTAAAAATAGTGACCCAGTACTGTGACAGAAATTATAATGAGTTTTTTTTGTCAAGTGAGTTTTGAGGCTCGGTTTTATTATTGACTGTACTTTCTTACACAAATGTTAATTGCTCATCAAGAACAATCAGACGAGCCCAAACACCATGGGTTTATCTTGTGCTGTTTAGGAGTTCCTACGGCCATCTCCAAGGTACCAAATTATTGTGCTGTCAAAAATTTATTAATCTGTTCATTACGCTAATAAAACTTAACATTTAACCAACATTAGAAATTCTTGGCTTAGATCCTTTCACAACTAGCTGGTCATCATGAGACCTTCATTTATTGAGTGATATAGAAAATGCTAATGATACTTAACATTTAACCAAAACTTTGAATCCTTGGCTTCAATATTGGCTGAAATCCATTAACAACTAGCTGGTCATCATGAGACCTTCATTTATTGAGTGATATAGAAAATGCTAATAAAACTTATCATTTATCCAAAATTTGGAATTCTTGGCTTCAATATTGGCTGAGATCCATTAACAACTAGCTGGTCATCATGAGACCTTCATTTATTGAGTGATATAAAAAATGCTAAAACAACTTAACATTTAACCAAAATTTGGAATTCTTGGCTTCAATATTGGCTGAGATCCATTAACAACTAGCTGGTCATCATGAGACCTTCATTTATTGAGTGATATAAAAAATGCTAAAACAACTTAACATTTAACCAAAATTTGGAATCTTTGGCTTCAATATTGGCTGAGATCCATTAACAACTACCTGGTCATCATGAGACCCTCAATTAGTGAGTCGTATAGAAAATGCTAATAAAACTTAACATTTAGCCAATATTTCGAATTATTGACTTCATTATTGGCCGAGATCTCGTCACTTGTTCTAATTAAAGCTGAACATCTTGGAAACTACTGGTCCTATTTCCACCAAACATAGCTAAGAACCATCTCGACGGATAAGTCTTTCGATTAAAAAAAACCGCACTTAAATTGGTCCATCCGCTTGGGCGCTACGATGCCACAGACAGACACACAGATACACAGATACACAGATACACAGATACACATGTTAAACTTATAACACCCCTCTTTTTTCGTCGGGGGTTAAAAACAAATATAAAGTTGTTGATTCGTTGGTTGGAGTACGTTTGTTAAGTGAAGAAGCAATTCTGTATATTTGTGTATTTTTGTCTCTAAACACTACCTATTACATTGATTGTATTTTAAGTACAAAGAAATTAAAAGGAGGAGTCTTAATAGAAATCTATTTTATTTACCTACACTATGCGTATGTGTCTTTATGGCATCAACATGCTATATCAATCAGCTGGATAAATTAAACGATTCTCAGTACTAACTGCTGGTAATGAGCATCCAACAAATAGTCTTACGATATTTTTATCCTACAATGGTCATTAAAACATTCATTGGGCATTAAAAAAAACCCGTCTCGAATAGTTGGTTATCATGAGACCTTCATCAAATGCGTGGCATAAAAATGCTTATAAACCAAATAACAAATACTACCTGTCACTTTCTTTACAATACCGTGCGAGCAAGAGAGATAACGCTGAGTCACGCGACAAACGAAGTCGCGGCAAGATACGCTAGCCCTGCTGTTGTTTGTCGCCTTTAGGCGAGGCAGGTCATCCTCGTTTTCATTCAATTTCGAGCAAGGTCAGTTCTCGGTTCGTCACCTTCTTGGCATCCCGACAATTTAGAAGGACGTCATGTTCTCAGCTAGTAAATTTTTTAATTAGTCTTTCGTTTCGTGTCAATTTCTAGAACGTCATGTTTTCAGCAGGTCATCTTCATTTCGTGTCAATTTCGAGGGGCGTAATTTTATCAACTGGTCACCTTCTCAGCAGGTCATCTTCGCTTCCTGTCAATTTCGAAAGATGTCATGTTCTTAGCTAGTCAATTTCTTAGTAGGTCATCTACGTTTAACAACTTTAACGTTATTTGCTTCATCTCTGTTAATATTATTACAACTTTTACGGATAAAATACAAGGGGTTACTACAAAAAGATACCATAAGATTAATAACAAGCCTAGAGAATTTCCCAGAAACCCAGTATAACCCAGAAAATGACGTCCTCCGAAATTGAACCACTCAGAAGATGACTAAACTAGAAAATGACGTTTGCGAAGTACACCTACTTAGAAGAAGACTAATCCAGACAATGTCATCCTGCGAAATAGACCTACTTAGAAGATGACTACCCCAGAAAAAGACGTTCTTCGAAATAGACGTAAAACTAACATGACGTTTCTTGACTTTCCACGAAAACGACCTGCCTCGCCTAAAGGGTTTGTCGGAGGTTAAAAATAGACTTTTCCCTTTTAAAAATAGAATTAGTTATGGCTTGAATTAAACGTAAAATCGTAACGAACCGATTGAAATGAAATGAAATGAAATGAAATGAAATGAAATGAAATGAAATGAAATGAAATGAAATGAAATAATTTATTCAGTAAGTAGGCCACAGGGGCACTTTTACAAGTCAGATTGTGAATCTACCGGCATTTCGCAAGAGGAGACCGCTGTTGAGAAGAAAGCCGAAAGAAACTCAACAGTAAGTCATTTTTTCGTAAATAATACTTAAAACAATTACATAATACATTTGTGTTATAACTAATTACACTGGTACACGTAAAGGAGATGTATAGATACTCCAAATCAATGTTAAATAAGAACATTAAAATGAAAATTTAACGATGAATTAAAAATATTAAATATATCCAGAGATGTATAAAGTCTCTGGGTGTCACAACATGCAATAGAATATAATCACTTAAATAATTAAATTCCTTAGAGATGTATAAGGTCTCTAGGCGTCAACGTGAATAATTTACAATAGAAAATAATTATTAAACCTAAATTTCTTGGAGATGTATATGGTCTCTAGGCGTCATAACATGCAATAAAATATTTTAAAATTATTGAATTTCCTCAGAGATGTATAAAGTCTCGGAGTGTCATACTATACTAAGCTGTTTCTTAGAGATGTATACAGTCTCTAAGAGTTCAAAAAGTTAAAATCAACATTGAATAACTTCAATCGAGTACAGGATGAAGTTTCTCACGTTTGCTTAATTTAACACTAACTAGTATGCGGTTCCTACATATTTAATTTGGCCCTTGCTAGCATGAACAGACCGGACCCCACAAACGGCACCCGTTCACGAGTATGACGCATATCTCAGCCATCGCCTCCCTCAACCATATTATAGGGAAGGCTGCGACCCGATCAACGACGCCACCGTAAGCAAAGACCTTTAAGCGAGCATGACATGCTCAAGCTGCCGGGCATACTTGACTAATACTATTTGCCCGGTGAGAAACAACAAATTGTGCTCTCATGTTACATTAAAATTACCCACCAAAATAATGCTTATTTAAAAATTTACTATTGACACAACACTAAACAACTGGCTTAAAGGCATCACTGTCGTTTATAAAGTCATTGACAGTATAATAAGCTTTATTCAATAAGTGACGTTTTATTTGCGCTTTAAATTTTCTACAGGGCAATTTTACTACATCAATAGGTATTTTATTGTAGAAGCGTACACAGTTCCCCACGAACGACGAGCTAACCTTACGGAGACGGTGGGCAGGTATTGCGAGCTTGTCCTTACTTCTCGTATTGTAGTGGTGAATGTCACTGTTGAGCTTGAATTCATGGAGATTTTTCCGCACATACATGATATTCTCAAGAATGTATTGAGATGCTACGGTGAGAATGTTTGTTTCCTTGAATTTCTCTCTTAGTGACGTACGACCTCCTAGTGCATAAATTGCGCGTACAGCTCGTTTTTGTAGCACAAAGATGGTTTGGATATCCGCCGCTCTTCCCCATAATAAAATTCCATATGACATAACACTATGGAAATAACTGAAATATACAATCTTTGCCGTCTCGACGTTTGTCAGCTGCCTGATTCGCCTAACTGCATAGGCCGCGGAGCTAAGCTTACCTGCAAGAGTGGCTATATGCGCACTCCATTGCAATTTAGAGTCTAAAGTAACACCCAGGAATACTGTTTTTTCTTCAAATTCCAGTACTTCACCTTTCAGTTTTACCTTGGCACAATTTACTTGTTTCACATTTGGTAATGTAAATTTAATGCACTTAGTTTTCTTGGCATTTAAAAGTAAATTATTTGCAGTAAACCAATCCACAATAGAGGACAGTGCATCATTTATCACATCGAAGTTGTTTTCTTGCCTTTTTACTTTAAAAAGAAGAGATGTGTCATCTGCAAATAGTACTATATCATGTTTATCTCGCACAAGGTTTGGTAAATCGTTAATATACACTAGAAAAAGAAAGGGACCCAGAATTGAACCCTGAGGTACCCCCATAGCAACAGCTGACCCAGTCGATTGAGTCCCATTGATATCTACCCGTTGCGTTCTGCCTGAAAGATATGACGAGACAAGGTCAAGGGCATTGTTTTTGACTCCGTAGTGTTCTAGCTTACGAATTAAATTCTCATGATCAACGCAATCAAATGCTTTGGATAGATCACAAAAAACTCCAATAGCATCTTGAGCCTTCTCCCAGGCATCAAAGATATGTTTAGCTAGTACCACGCCAGCGTCAGTGGTAGAGCGACCTTTAGTGAACCCGAATTGATTGCTGTGGAGTAGGTTATTCCGATTGAAATGAGATATAAGTTGATTTAGAATAATCTTCTCAAAAACTTTGCTTAATGCTGGTAGTATTGATATTGGTCTAAAATTTGTGGGGTCTGATTTTGTACCTGATTTGAATAAGGGAATAATTTTGCTATGCTTCATCAAATCAGGAAATACTCCAGTATCAATACATTTATTAAAGATATCAGCTAAATATGGTGCAATAGATTCAACAATTGAATGTAACACTTTCACAGATAGGCCCCACAGATCCTCAGTCTTCTTTAAATTTAGCGATTTAAATGCTTTAATAATAGTGGTAGGGCTTACATAAATGAATTTAAAGATAGTTGTACATTCTTTTACATTCGTTTTCAATAGTAATTCAGCGACATCGGGCGATGAATTTAAAGACTTTGTTGTCTCTACAGGTATATTGCAGAAGAATTGCTCAAAGTGATGGGCAATTTCAACATCGGAACTTATTACAGTATCGTCGATTCGAAGACTGTAATGGCGATCTTTTGGTTTCGTTTTCCCAGTTTCATCATAGATTACCTTCCAAATAGTTTTCACCTTATCACAGGAGTTTGTGATCTATTTAGACAAGTAATCAGCTTTAGCGGCGGCACACATTTGCTTAAAGGATTTGGAAAACATTTTCACGTACTCTAGGAACTCCGGTCTCTTGTCGATTGTCCTTTGTTCATATAGATCGTAGAGACGACGTCTTTTTTCATGAATATCAGGTGTAGCCCAGTCGCTGAATTTAGTTTTAATCCTGTCTTGTACTTTCTTTAAATTGAAACAGGCATCAAATTCTTTTTTGATGCAGTTAAACAAGACCGAACACATACAGTTAGCATCCTCTTGAGTAAATGTAAGATAACATAGTCTCCTCTGAATGTTATGGTTAAATAAATCTAAGCGATTTTCAGAGATCGGTCTGCACATGGCGTCTTGTGGATCACTTTCAACATTTCCACTGAAGTTGAAGGAGGCATATTGTCCGCAATGGTCAGAGCTTAGTTTGTTTATGATAGATTTATCAATCGCATCAACACTACTAAATATGTTATCAATACACGTTGAACTGGTAGCTGTGATTCTGGTAGACTCAAAAAACAAATTCACTAGGCCAAAAGAATTAAAAGTGTTCAATAAACTCACACTCATAGATGATTCTTCACACAAATTAACATTAAAATCACCACACACAATAATACACTTATTACTTGAGAATATACTATTGAGCACTTCATCCATAGTTGACTCAAATAAACTATAGTCCGCTGATGGGGGTCTGTATACGCATATAATTATAAATTGTTCCAATTCAATACACGACAGTTCAATCTGACGCTCAATGGACATGTTAACAATATCTTTGCGTTCTTTATGCTTTAAATCATGTTTTACCATAATCAAAGATCCACCGCGGATGTGAACTTCTCTAGAGAAAGAACTTACTATACTATGATTGTTAAAATTGAACATAAATTCATGACCTTTAAGCCAGTGTTCAGTTATACACAAGATATGAATATTATGATTATCTATAAATAAACCAATTTCAAGTTCTTTACTAGTAAAACCTTGTATATTTTGGTGAACTATATTAATCGCATTATTATCAAAACTACTACTAGTGTTAAAATCGTCGGGGGGCGCAGAGCCGGCGGGGACACACGTTGTCGAAGAAATCAGTTTAAATCACCCGCAGACTCCGTCCCGGGAGATCCCGCGGTGCTACAACGTAACGCAAGATTCACCCTAGCACTACCATCACAAGTCATGCTAGTCATGACGGCGTCTATAATATTATATGCTAACAGATTAGCACAATCAAGTAAGCATCTTTTCGAAAGATACATACGATTTCGAGTCAGGACAAAGTTTTTAATAAATTTATTCGTATCAAAATACGAAATCGTGGAGGTATACAGACCGAGTCTATAGAATAGGGAATTGAAATATTCTATCTTATTATATATTTTTTCAGACGTTTTGTCCGGAAACGGTAACGCACACACAATGATTTTACCCACACCTCGGTCGACAACACCGGCGAGAGTCTCGCAGAACTCGACCACGTCACGCTTGGTATAATCCAAACTGTCTCCCAGCATGATCGCGACGGTGGTGTGTCGGTCGAACGCGTCGGCAGAAATAGACGAGGCGATGCGGCCGAGAGGAGCGCCCGGCAGACAGTTGTTGGTGACCGGCTGCTGCAGGCGCCCGGCCAGCAGCGCGCCGAGCCCGACACCGACCCGGTCCGTGTACAGCACCGTGCGGGGCGGATTATATCTTAATTCTTCTGATTTACAGCTTAATAAAGCCGAACTGTTTATACGGCCTTTGTAATTATCGCTAGTGCCAGAGAAAGAAAGTAGCTAGAGATTTATGCAAAGAAAAGAAAAATCTTATAAACATTTACACTTTAATGGAAGCAGTGTAGAGTGGTGCTGAGCGGAGAAGAGAAGAACACGTTCAACGCCATGTCGGATACCATGTGTCCGACATTATACTTTCCCCAGGGGCCGGACCATAAATCGAGAATCGTCTCAAAATTGTTGGTGTGTTTTCTTGCAATTATTGTCAAGAAATTACTCAAAAATAATGGCCGACTTATATTTATTTATTCAAAAACAGGTTACATGACATTACAGTGTAGACACCAATGCGTCATGAACCGAGCAAGTTTATTTAGACGGCGAAACGGCGTGGTCCCGTTGTTCCGACATCTCAGGTGTTGGATTTGGTAGGTTGCCCCGGACCCGACGAAACACGACACCTTTCGGCCAGAAACCCGCACATGCGATGGTCTCCTGGAGCGGCCGCGGCACGCGCACTACAAACGAGCTGAAGTGCACGTAGTGGCGCGAATGCAACTGGAACACCCTCAGCGAATAGCCGGTTTTCTGGCGAACATACTGCGTCACTTCTTCAGCGGTGGCAGACTTACAGAAACAGCGATATATTCATTATTTTCTGAAAAGTTTAAATGGCAGACACCAGTATCCGTTGCGGTCTGCGCAAACGTCTAATGGTATTTCCTTCTGTAGGCGCCGCGCGGACCACGTTTTCGGTATAAACATTTACACATACATACATACTAAGTATTAATTAAAACTAAATTTAACGGGTTTTATGAAATTTTTTAAAGCATCGACCTTATTAAGCCGAAACTTTTATTCAGAAATGGTAACTTCTTACGTAAAGTATCAAATAGGTACAGAACCTGTTTCTCATTTGATTCTAAGGAATTTCTAATGCCTTCTAAAACTTAAAATAAGTCTTAAGCCCTAGCCGGGATTCGAACCCAGGAGCCGGCAGCACAGGTGCACAATAAATGCGCCAACCGCGTCGTCAATATATTACACCTAATGACGTCGCGAACTCAAGATACAATGTTAAAACATCACAAAAATTCTACGTTACTTTTTCTTGTTCCTGTTCAATCTTCAAAAAGCTTCATTCAGGGGGGCAATTCGACCAATTTTAGAGAGATGATGGAGATCTCTCCATTTCATTGCCATCCGTCACTTTTGACGTGTCCCTATTTGACAAGTGGCGATATCCCTTGAACATCGCAACTTCGTCAATGCGGTCGCGCTTAATTTGCGTTTCCTTTGTATGTGACGGCATAAATAACAGGCGCATACTTTAACTTGACGGTACACGTTCATAATAGAAATTCAAATGCATGATTAGCATTTTTGACAATCATTATCGCCTTCGTATTTCCAAAATTGAGTCACTTGATGCTTATCGCATTTCAATGACAGTTAAAAGGCGATATCACTGTTATCTAATAGAGTTTTGACGTTTTGCGATCTCTCAAACGGCATTCTCGAATGAGGTCCCAGGTTACGGATGAAAACTAGTTCTAAACTTCAGGCTAAAAGTCAGGTTGTCTTTCAACCCTATTTGGTTCGTTGATTTATTAACCTATTTCAAAAAGGAGGCGGTTCTAGTCAGCCGATTTTTATGGAACGACGTAATTTTGCTTAGATGGGTAGAATGTGATTGGCTACATTTTACTTACATCATGTAGAAAAAAACAAAATTCTAATACTAGTTTGTATGTAGCTAAATAACAAACCATATAAAAATCGCAAGTGAAATTAGAATTTAAACCTCAGTCATACAGTTTAAAACGGTGTGACCGTAAAAGTCTAGTTAAGAAAATTCCCGTTTAACATTAAGTCAACTTTTTGTCGTGAAAGTAAGTTTTCTTTGCAAAGCTGCTGTGCTACGAAACGTATGCGACGCTACGAAGCTACGGCGTAGCGGCAAAGCTCTACGCTTTTTATACTGAGGTGGACTAAGTTTTGGAACTAAACTATACTGTAGGCTAAAACCTTCGTATTTTTGTTTGGCACACTGTTTCGCAGACTTTTATTTAGTTTCACCAGGAGTTTGACTGTAATCAAATCTTGAAAGTTAAATTTGACTCCTAATTTCGTTCTCTTTTGTTTTTTTGTTTTGTTGCATACGCCGCGTTACACAAATGCGCCAGGAATGTTCTTGGACCACCGAACCTGTTACTTTCCATATCAATATTATATTGGCAATGTCACCATCGATTGTAATATAGTAATATAGTCATTTAACTCGCCGCTCCTTTCAAAACCCAAAAAACAAAGCCCGAAATCCTTTCGTATGTCCGGAACGTAAATCGCCATTTTCATTATAATATACCGTATAATTAGTAATTTAGAAAATACTACTAAAACTGAACACAACTACAAACATTTGAATTTCTAGTTTGTAAATTCACTGAGCTAGATGCACTCATTGGGCACGAGAACATCGTCAGGTTCTGTAAGTCGCAGCGACTGAGGTGGGCGGGTCACCTGGAAAGAATACCGGACATAAGAGCCGCTAAGACATTGACAAGGTGGACGCCGCAACAGAAGAGACCGAGAGGCAGGCCTAGAAAACGTTGAGTGATTGTGTGTTGAGTGTTATAACACTTTGTGGGTCTTCCTCCACACAATCACTCAACGTTTTCTAGGCCTGGCAAACAATTCGGCGCCACGAGCGTCAGCGGAAGAATACATTCACTTAGATCCTGTCACTTGTTACAAAAAGCTGAACATCTTGGAGATTAGTACGGTTTTTTTTCCACCAAAAATCGATAGCAACCATCTCGACAGACAAGGCTTTCGAATTAAAAAGCCGCACTCATTTCGGTTTACGCGTTCGGGCGCTAACGATGCCAAAGATACACAAATACCATCCCCCTCTTTTTTCGTCGGGGTTAAAAAAAAAAACAAGAGACAGAAGCAGGTACTTTTATATTTATTTGATGAAATTGACGAAATTATAACCAGCGAGGTACATCCTCGACACCGGAGTACTTACCATTAGGTGCCAAGCCAATTGAAAGAAAAGTCCGTCATCTCACAGACCATGACGGTAACCGATCGCAACTTCGAAAAATTGTTTCCCCGCTGTATCGTTTCGCCGAATTTTCATTTGCCCGAAAGCTATTTTTCCTGAAACCCATAATATTTTCAGGATTTTATAAACATAGTTTTATAGAACCCATTAGGTTAGGTTAGGTTTGTTTTAATTATTTTGAAATGTTAATAGTTTTGGAATAAATAGCTTTTGGGCAAATGAATATTCGGCGAAACGTTTAGAGCGGGGAAACAAAAATTCGGGATTATGATAGGTAACCCAGTTGCTCCTATCCCGGTGCAAGTGTGCAATGTATTCAAATTTATCAAACGGCTCTAACCGCTCGCCGGCAGCTCACTGAGTCAGAGGATACTTTGTACACTCGACGCGCTATTTTACGATAATATATCATGGCTTTTACGGTTTAAGACATTGCTTTGTTAACATTGTGAAGGAAGCCATTTTTGATGTTATAATTAGACGACCGCGAAAAAAGATATCATTCCGAAGTGTAACCGCTACTTTAGCGATCTTCTCTATTGCCTTTTAAAAGAAACTAGTCAATGACACTCAATGCGACTTGAATATCAAAAATCTAAATTGAACGGCCATTTCACAGACATATTGTTATGACTCATAACATGGCTAATACTTCGCTCATATGGCTATTATGGCCAAGAGTCAAGCTCAAATAATAGTTAGCCTTTTATTTTAAATCTCAAAGGTGAGTTAAAGTTGCTCCCATCCCGGTGCAAGTGTGCAATGTATTCAAATTTCTCAAACGGCTCTAACCGCTCGCCGGCAGCTCACTGAGTCAGAGGATACTTTGTACACTCGACGCGCTACTTTACAAGAATAATATATCATGGCCTTGTTAACTTTGCGGTTTAGACAATGCCTTGTTAACATTGTGATGGTAGCTATTTTTTATTTTATAAATAGAACACCGCGAAAAAATATATTTTCCGAAATGTAACCGCTACTTTAGCGATTTGCTCTATAGACTTTTAAAAGAAACTAGTCAATGACACTCAATGCAAGTTGAATATCAAAAATCTAAATTGATGGGCCAATTTACAGATATAAATGACTCATAACACGGGCGATACTTCGCTCAAATACCTATTATGGTTAAGAGTCTATGTCAAATAATAATAGTTGGCCTCTGTTTAAAATCTCAAAGGTGAGTTTAAGTTGCTCCTATCCCGGTGCAAGTGTGCAATGTATTCAAATTTCTCAAACGGCTCTAACCGCTCGCCGGCAGCTCACTCAGTCAGAGGATACTTTGTACACTCGACGCTCTACTTCACGATAATATATATCATGGTCTTGTTAACTTTGCGGTTTAGACATCGCCTTGTTAGCGTTTGCGATAAACTCACATTTTATTATGTAGTCATTCAATATCAATTTTAATAAGCCTTTATTCCTGAATTTTTTCACGAATATTTATTTTCGAATATTTTCTTTCTTGTCTTTTGACTTAGTTTAAGATATCACCACTCATTGTATCACATGTAAGTTTACTTGAGCAATGTGATTTATCTATATTTAAATTACGTGATTATCATTGTGGCTTTATTGACGGAAATTGTGACGTGGTCGCAATATAACTCGAATCGATATAATTATTATATGTCAATGTTTTGATGACGCGGTTGGCTCGGTTTGTAGAGACCTGCCTACTGAGCCGGCGGTCCCGGGTTCGAATCCCGGCCAGGGCAAATATTGTTGTGATGAACTCGAATATTTGTGCTTGGGTCATGGTTGTTCTATGTATTGAAGTATGTATTTATCTATATAAGTATGTATATCGTCGTCAAGTACCCATCATAACACAAGCCTTCTTGAGCTTAATTTGGGACTAGATCGATTTGTGTGAGGTTTTCTGATATTTACCCAACTAGCAAAAGTAAGTACTTACTATAAAAGTCCATAGAACGTTTCCAGAAACACTAATTAGTGTTTCATACATGTCCTATAACGTTGATGTAAACGTTTACCCAGGCAGGTTTTGGCACAGTTATATCGCAATTTCGTGACATAACAGTGTTATTGTGGCTCCATACATCACATTTTAGTGCTATAGTTATACTAAAACAGCGACGTGTAACACTTTTTAAGGTTTTAACAGTGATTGTTGAGCCATCTACATCACAAAAAAGTTACAAAAAAGTAATAAGAGTTCTGTTAATGGACTTTTCAGTCCTATATTACAGATCAGGGAGCTATTATAGTTCATCCGTAAATTTGATATGAGTTGTGAGACGGTGCGTACTGCTCGGAACTAAAAATAAATAAAAAACAGAAAAACAGACTTCTTGGTACTACACATTTAAAGCATAATGGCTGCTCACTGTTTGTGAAATTAGTGTTATTGTCTTAGACTCCCATTTTTACTTGCGATTGAAGATTTACGTACAAAGTATACTAGTATTATAAACAAAATTTTCATGCGCCCCCTTGATTATTAATATTTATGAAATTAAAATCACGAAAATATATAAATTTCTCGATCGCTGGTATAAAAGTGTCTTCGTGCTTACTATAGGCTTACTATATAACATCTATCAGGTCAGTCATTTGCCGCCATGACAAAAATAGGGTTCCTTGACACCTGTTAAACCGTATAAGAAACCTTTGATGTCATTATGATATTTAATTTGGTGGTACATGTTCCTTATATATTATATATTTATATAATTTGCAATGTATGTTACAGCATCACTTTTCACAAGTAATTGTATTATTAACAAATTATTGGGTACCTACCTATACCAAGATCCAAGTTCAATATATATTTTTTTCTTTTCCAGTACGTACAGTAAGATGGATTATGACTGCGTTTTACGAAAAGATGATTTTATGCGCCAATCTGATTTGGAATGGCCTTGGAAAATTACACATTTTGTATTGTCCGAAAAATGTCGCGGTTGTGGGCGCGACACTGATTCATTTTTGCCGTATCACTTTACTATAAATAAAAAGATATCAAAATAATTATGAAGCTAAATTTTGTCTGGTGTAAAGGTTGTTGGCCAGAAACATTACTTGCTGGGGTGGTTTCATTCGTATTATTATTTTGTACGGAACCCGGCCTTGCTTCGTTCGCTTCAGTTTCAAGGTTACTGTTGTCAATGGTCGTAACATTACGTGTGAAAGCTGACGATTGCTGGTATTTCTTCTTAACCTTATGTCTAAATGCACCACTCCTCTTTAATCTTTTCCAGTCTTTAAAATCCATTTTTTTACTTTTTAAAGAACAACGTGGTAAGAGGAAAGTACCATACACCAAAATGTCTGTCTTGTTCTAAAAAAACACTTTAAATTTCTACTATTGGACATTTTGGCTGATTATAAGTGGTCAAATGCTACTTTTATATAACAGAAAGGCCCATTAAAAGTATTTCAAACTCTTTAATTCAACTATGAGACGTAACAGTTACCAAAACAATGATTTCAAGATTTTTTAGTGTTTTAACAGTGTCCTCGGGGCAACTATAGTATCTGTCCTATAGTAGCTATTTGGAAATCTTTATTTCACAAATCCGATACATAACAGTGTTAAAGAAATCAATAATAGTACATTATTATCCTATAATAGTATTCTTTTAACAATTATAGTACTTGCACTATAATACTCATTTTTAAAGCGACAATAACACATATTTGCCTTAAAACGGTAATAATTATGTTCCTTTAATACAAGGAAGCTCTTTAGTGGTATAACGGAATCATTTATAGTGCAGCGTTAAAGGCATTATTTAGGACTGTAATGTAAACGTTTACATCACTATTAAACAGTACTAAAGTGCTGTACCTATAATATTATACATCTGAAAAGTGATATAAGTTGCTTTTATAAAATACATGGTCATAACGAAAACCTTAATAACGCTTTAATAGGACTCTTTAGTGATAAAATGATTTCTTAATGGACTATTTTGCTGGTTGGGTATTTATTTATTTAATGTCAAATTAATTTTAAACCCTGTACCTTTCCCATGACTTGCCGGATTGGTCTCACCAGGTAGGTATCCATACTAATATTATAAATGCGTAAGTGTGTCTGTATGTCTGTCTGTTACCTCTTCACGCTTAAACCGCTGAATCGATTTTGATGAAATTTGGCATGGAGATAGTTTAAGATCCGAGAAAGGACATAGGATAGTTTTCATCCTGGAAATTATCCCTAAAAAGATTGAAAAGTGAGTAAGTAATTCATGATGACATTGATGACCCTGTAGGAAATGTAATTATGAGACCAAAAGCACAATTGCTCTTACATTTGCTTAGGCGCTTTTAATGATCCCTTTTATTAATTAAGGTGATTAGGTGGATATCTATCGTGTTGTACGAGGTTGCTTCCATACTTCCAAGTTCCACGCGGACGTAGTCGCGGGCAAAAGCTAGTACGTCTATACTTATTACTTACTCAACCGGCAAGCCCTTCCTTCCCGGAGTCTGCAGTAATCCATACTAATATTATAAATGCGAAAGTGTGTCTGTCTGTCTGTTACCTCTTCACGCTTAAACCGCTGAATCGATTTTGATGAAATTTGATAGTTTAAGATCCGAGTAAGGACATAGAATAGTTTTCATCCTGGAATTTATACCTAAAAGATTGAAAAGTGAGTGAAAATTTCTGTTGGGGTGCGGTGACCCTGTAGGAAATGTAATTATTAGACCAAAAGCACAATTGCTCTTACATTTGCTTAGGCGCTTTTAATAATCCCTTTTATCAAGTTCCACGCGTACGTAGTCGCGGGCAAAAGCTAGTGTACTATAATTGGATTATAGGTATCGTGTATATTAATTATTTGAGCCTTTCTGACGTTGACGTGACGTGGTGACGTTATTTAAATGCATAACAGTCGCGGAAATCGAAGAAAATATTATGAACATTAAGTACTTAACCTTTAAATAAAAGATCCGTTTCAAATTCTCGATATCGGAGCTATTTTCTTTTCAATATTTAATAAAAATGTTAAGTCTGACAGCGCTCGAGCGTTTCTTCCAAGTGACCGCATGCATCGCGTTTCTTTCGGTTCGACTTCAAAGAGATATTATCCGGCCTTTGATATTTTAACGTCACAACCTCACCGTTTCGCTTGAGGATTGTGTTCTTTGCAACTTATCTGGAAAAGAGCAAATTAAAAATACAAAGAAATGAAAGGAGTGACAATACAAATGATTTTAGTTGACCGACCGAGTGAAGCGTTTCGGTTTTGGCTTCAATTCTTTCATTTTTTGTGTATTTCGGGCTGTACTTGCCTAGAGGCAGCTAACCAATTTTCATGAAATTTTCTGAGGAAGTTCGTTAATATTTTCAGGTTCATTGTGATTTTTATTAATACTCATCGTTGGGTAACGTACGTATGATATCCGTTTTTATTTATTTATGTATTTATTTATTTATTTAATCTTTATTGCACAAAAGAAAACTTATCGTACAAAAGGCGGACTTAATGCCATGAGGCATTCTCTACCAGTCAACCTTAGAGCAAAGTTTTTAGTATTTTTTATAGGTATATCTTATAATTATCGAATAATGGCCTGGTCACAATTAACGATTACACCCTGTATAGACTCCCTATAATACAATTATGAATATCAGTGTAGACAAAGGTAATGTTTGCAACTGCAACTGTACAATGGGCTGCAGAATTGTATGGCCCATTTATGAATGAATTCATTTTTGCAGCCCATTGTACATGATAAGACCTTAATACAAGTTTTAGTGTATCTGATAAACCGAAGGGCACAGCTAGTTATTAATAATTTAATACATTTATTTCTTTTAGAATTATATTCAATACAGAATTGCCATTTAATATTCCTTCTCGACCGCACCTCACCTATAATACCTACCTATTTTTTTTTTCAAAAACTACTCGAGTTTGACTAAATTCACGCAGAACACTTTTTTTTTTACTTTTTTTCGACAGAACGCAATAGGCTTGTTACCTACTTTGAAACTCAGGGAAAAGTATTATTGACTACAAAAAGTCGGTTGACATTATCAATTTCAAGGGTGGAACATTCCTAGACTGGGCTGACAGGATAGTGTCATCTGAGTGATCTACTATCGACGTATTATAATTGTTAAGCTGGATTTAAAAGTAAAAAAGTCACCAAAATAAAATATTTTAATATCAGTGACAACCCTACTAGCCTATTAGGCTAGTTGACCCAGTTTCGAAATATATTGGAAATGGTTAATAATGATCTTACTAGCTCTAAAAAAAATGTCTTGTATTTTTCTGAAAGCTAGAAAGCTAAATTTTATCAATTGAAAATTAGAAATTTCATAAACAGTCAAAAACGCCGTCCGCCATTTTTCCCTTTCGCTAATCTGTGGCGTGTCGTAGTATTACCTGTAAATATTCGAAATTCGACCGTCGTATAATGCCATTCCGCTCACTCCAATATACTTTGACAGGAGATCGAGAGGGACGGCACTATTCGAAGTCGTCAAAGTAGACTTTCAGTTTTGTTTACATGACCAATGACGTCACTATCATAAGCGAAAATGGCGGACAGCGTTTTAAGCATTTCAAAATACAGATTAAAAACCATATTTTCAAATTAAATTTTTTCAGCCATCTTTCACTTTTATGAATTGAAAAATATATATTTAGGTTTCCTTTGCTAAATACTATACGGAATAAACATTAGTTTATTACAATTCGACATGAGTCAACTAGCCTATTCAAAGGTTTTATTTACATTTTGAATTGACACCTGTATTTATCTTAAGCGATGTTCAAAAATGCTAGGGTTGGTATGTGCAGATTTTTACACTAATATTTAACAAACTGTATCTTTAAAATGGATAGAAATATTTACATAGTTCATTGGTGAAAAATCGATCTGGTCCACCCTGTATTTGTCATAACATAAAAAATAAAATAAAACGAATAAGGCCTCTTAAAATAAAACAATTTTTCTTGTACATATCATACGTCGCTTCACTTTTAAATATGCATCTTACTGTACGAAGATCAAAAAACATCCGACATTGTTCTAACATGAATACTAAATGATCCGACATCTCGGTATCAATCTTGCCTAAACACGGACGCAGACGGCCGCGTTTTTATTAAAAATAAACGTGCTTTCTCTTGTCGGGAATTCCGGAATATATTACATGCTTGGCGGCACCACGGCCCTACTACGGGCTGTACTTAAACAAATAAACATCAGACGACCTCACACAAATCGAACTAGCCCCAAATTCAGTTCTAGCAGGGTTGTGTTACGAGCACTAGACGATATACAGATAAATATATTTTTTAATACATTAGAAACATCATTAAATATGAAAATAGTAAATAAATAAATATAAAGGGACAATCTTACACAAATCGACCTAGTCCCAAAGTAAGCAAAGCTTGTACTATGGGTACTGTCTGACGATATACATAATACATAATATAGATATAACAATATGACCCAGGAACAAATATTCGAGTTTATCACACAACTATTTGCTCCGGTCGGATTTCGAACCCAGGAGCGCCAGTTCAGTAGGCAGTTGCACTACAAATTGCGACAACCGCGTTGTCGAAACTTAAATAAATAAACAATACCTGTCGTCAACTCGATTTGGGAATTTGGGAATAGGTCGATTTGTCATCACACAAATCGACCTAGCCCCAAATTAAGTTTTAGCAGGATTGTGTTATGGGTTACGGGCACTAGACGACGAAATACGTATATAAATAAATACATATATATTAAAATACATGGAAACAATACCAAGGAACAAATATTCGAGGTCATTACACAAATGTTTACCCTTGCCGGGAATCGAACCCAGGACCGTCGGCGCAATAGGTAGCTGCACTACAACAACGCCGACCACTTCGAGTATACTCTAATCTATTTGTAATGAGAATGCCATTCAACCCTAAAACTTTAAAAGCATATAAAGCACATCACTACAGTAGACATATCTTGGGCATTAGACATGTCGATTATAGCCCTGAGTGTTCTGGTAATGAGGAGCCTGTCAAGCCATTCGAGTGACAGATAACTTAAGTTATCTGATGAAATTGAGTTATTCGGGTAAAAGATAACTTAAGTTATCTGACGAAGTTAAATTATTCTAGTGACAGACAACTTAAGTTATTTGTCAATAGAATAACTCGAATCCTAAGGTTTACACTGGAGAGTTTCGTTCGAGTATTACAAGTATCGGTCAATAAATGTCATTTCATTTGACTCTGGCGGTTTTAGCGTCATTAAGAAGCGAAACAACTAAACGGGTGCTCTAACATTGGTAGTTTCGGCTGTGCGTTGATGAGTCAGTCAGGACTTCTTCTTTTATATATATAGATAAACAAGACTTGCTTGAACGCTGAAACGCTTGGTGTCGCGATCCGAGTCGCCCTGGTCGTCAGTGACTGTTAACTCGAACACGTAGCGACCCGGCTCTATGTTAGTCAACTGAAGAAAAAAAAACAATATAATTTAACGGTGGTAAAATAAGAAATTTTGAAAACCAAATAAATAAAATGATCATTCGCTGCTTGTACAAAAAATCATAAATAATTTTTATCGCATAAAACATGGTAATGTATCTAGTTTCCGTTCTCAGCTCAAGTGGCTCCCAATCCGTTTTCGTCGTAACTCTCATATTCCTGCTCTTCTTTAATAGTATACTTTTTCATCCTGCAACTCCCCGCTATCTCAAGGAGCGTTTCACTTATATCACTTCTGCTCGATCTGCCCAAAATTTGCTCCTTGCCGTACCTTCTTCCGTCTCAAAATTTTAACGCCTGTTACGGATAAGAAGGACGTCATATAAAAAAAACCGGCCAAGTGCGAGTCAGACTCGCGCACGAAGGGTTTAGGGGTACCTCTTCTTTGTCGTTACACTCTTGGCAGAGTGGTCGTGGCTGTCATTCCTTGTGTGGCAAGCCTAACCACACGGCTCCATTCTTCTCTCACAGCCGCGCGTCTGGTGCCATCAAATAAAAAATAAAAAACTTAAGAGTATAAGCGATTATAGTGATCCTCTGAATCACTGAGGGGATAAGCGACACAAAATAAGGATACGAGACCCAGCCTATTCGATGCAGAAAAATCTGCCGATTCCAACGTGTACCTATATAAAGCCTAACCAGAAATATATGAGGATCTGCTTACACTGGCAATGATTTTATGATGGTTTGTCAACTATGTCAATGTCATTCGTGGTTTCTTGAAAAAACGATTATTTAAATATAATCCAAAGAAAATGCCGAAAACCATTCACAGTTGTGAACGTAATATTATAAATAAAGTGTACACGTGTTTACTACACGAAATACAGTCAAGAAAAGAGCATTCCATTAAATGATATTACGAGGTTACCATAGGAACTGACAGGCATTTAAACTAATGTCATTATAATGCGGTTGCCATTGGTTGCAAAATTGTTGCCATATGAATCTTATAAATAGTGCCCTCTTGACAATCCTCATATATTTCTGGTCAGGCTTTAACTCAATATTCCCAAAAATGACGCTTAGATAATTTCTCCCTTCCAGCGTCAACTTATTCGCTACGTTTTATCGATTATTTGGATAATATCTCAAAGTAAACTCGAATAAGCGCCCCTTAATAACGTGCCGGTGTCACAGGTAAGGTTGCATAAGCCTTGTTAACGCAGTAAGTTGGATGTAAAATTAATTTCAGGCGAACTGCGATAAGTGGATCAGGCGTTAATATCACGTTCAGGTATTTACGCGTCTAAGTGACATTTTATTTGTCATTAGAACTAGCTTATCTGGAGAAGAATCGGGTTATATGTTTTAAAAAATATTCAAAGTGAAGACAAGAAGTGATATCCAAAGTTGACACTTTGGTCTAATTATAGGTATAACTGATGATACACAGGGTGTAATTACAAAACATATAAAAAAACTAAAAACTGACATCGAAAGTACATAATGAGTAAATTCACATCAACGATATTTTTAAGGTTCCGTACCCAAAGGATAAAAAACGGGACCCTATTACTAAGCCTCAGCTGTCCGTCTGTCACCAGGTTGTAGCTCATGAACCGTGATAGCTAGACAGTTGACATTTTCACAGATGATCTATTTCTGTTGCCGCTATAACAACAAATAATAAAAACAGAATATAGTGATAGGCGAAGCGGTGGTAGCCTAGTGGTTAGGGCATGCGACTTCCAATCCGGAGGTCGCGGGTTCGAACCCGGCCCGTACCAATGAGTTTTTCGGAACTTATGTACGGAATCTCATTTGATATTTACCACTCGCTTTTCGGTGAAGGAAAACATCGTGAGGAAACCACCTAAGCCTAAGCCCAATAAGGCCTAGTTTCCCCTCTGGGTTGGAAGGTCAGATGGCAGTCGCTTTCGTAAAAACTAGTGCCTACGCCACATCTTGGGATTTAGGTAGCCGACCCCGATTGAGAATTCATTCTCAAAAAATGGGACAAAGGCTAGGAGGATGATAGTGATAGGCTGCGTTAACTTTGCACCTCATTTGTAGTCGGCGCCATAGATACCAGGTGCAAACTTAACTTAACCCGGCCAGTTAAGATGGGATAAGTATTTGTACGGAACCCTCGGTGAGCAAGTCAGACTCGCACTTGGCCGGTATTTTTATACCCTACACATACCCTCTAATTCACTTGGTATGAAATTCCTTTAGAGGCCTTTATTGATAAATATGTAAATAAAAGGTAATTTAAAGATACCAAGCTTGAGACGCGGTGTAAAGCATGTATGAGCGCAATTTAATTGATCTTTATATCTAAGTATATACCAATTAAAAAATGTGGCGTTAATTTACCCACATCAAAAAATCATTTCGAAAAACATAAATTGTGCTTCGAAATAAAATATGAACACTAAAATTGTTTGTTTTCACCCGAGTTTGAAGATCATTTTAAACTTGTTGCAGTGAAATTCTCTCTTAAAATTTTGGGCCTATTACACAATATGTATTACTTTCTATTTACTTGTTCATGAAGTCTATAGGTAATTGAAGTATGATTAAGATGTTGAACATAATTAACTGCCTATAATAGACTCAAGCCCTTTCGACATGGGCGAAGTGAACTTGAGGGCCAGTTACTTATATTTTATTTCATTCCATTGCTAGGAGCAAATGCCTCCCAAGGTCAATCGAGCGCTGCTCTCATTCAACGGTTTCCTGTGATCTTCACCAGATTCTTGATGCACTAGAACCCTGCTGGTGGATCCCAGCCCCAACCCCATCTTACGCTCGATTGGGGACAGGTTTGACTGAACTGAGACACTGCTGTGAAATGTGTCAAAAAGCGTGTATGTTGTGTAAGTTTTTACTAACACTTTAGATATAGATTTGTACTAACAAATAATATATGAGTCACCGTTGTTACTTAAAATAACGATTTCATTCATTCATTCATTCATTCATTCATTCATTCATTCACTAGAGCGCCGCGCTATACTGCGAAGTCCGGTTACCTTGACAACGCGGTTGGCACAGTTTGTAGTGCACTTGCCTACTGAGCCGGCGGTCCCGGGTTCGAATCCCGGCCCGAGTAAATATTTGTGTGATGAAACTGATGAACTCTGATATTTGTGTTTTATATGTATGTATATTTTTGTCTATTACCCATAACACAAGCCTTCTTGAGCTTAATTTGGGACTAGATCGATTTGTGCGAGGTTGTCTGATATTTATTTATTATTTATTCAAGAAACTTGATACAAAAAACTAGCTTTCTGAGCTATATCTACAGCGTTGTCTCTCATGTAATCTTGGTTTTTGCTATACCGACTGATCAATCCAAATGGATCAGTAGAG
Organism: Apotomis betuletana; assembly: GCA_932273695.1. NCBI lineage: Eukaryota > Metazoa > Arthropoda > Insecta > Lepidoptera > Tortricidae > Apotomis > Apotomis betuletana. The sequence goes on along the minus strand of OW026303.1, from coordinate 2,616,796 downwards.
AGAAGTCAAGTCTAAAATCAACACCATGTTTACTAAGAACAGCTTTCCCTATCTCTTATAGTTTTTGTTTTCTCCCTACTGACCCATTTGGATTGATCACCCTGTATAGTGTATCGCTGAATATCACTTCCACAATGTAGAATAGCTGCCCTGCCCACTCGCCGACCCAATCATATAAGTAACCCACGCGAAAGTTATTAATACTCGTATAATAAATAATAAATGATTAACTCGTCCATATTGTCGCTTACACGGCCGTGGCATACTCCCTATATTTTTCTGGTAGGTAGATAATTCGTGGGTGAAGACCAAAAGGTTTACCACCAAACTCACTCATTTCACAACTTTATCAAAGGGGAGCTAGGGTAGTGAAATGGTTAACGCGCTGGACCGGCACTCCAGAGGTACCGGGTTTGATACCCGGTCTCTTCCCCCAGGTAGCTCCTTTTTCAATTTTTCTTTTAGCTTTGATCTTTGTATTTAAGGCTTAACTTTATCAAAGCTTCCGTTGTGCATTGACAATGAACCATCGAATAAAGTATCTTATGGTTCTTTTTGGTCGCACAACAGAACTTTTTTCAACCGTCTTTTTTCTCATTTTGTATGGCTACAAAATTTTCGGTCCCTTTCGTACAAATTTTTGGTCCTTTTCCAGCTATCGTAACGTAGTGTTGGAAGTCCTATAGCAAGATGGATACAAACAACTTAATACCGAGTTCAGTAGCGTTGCCATGGGAGAGGCCTATGCCAGGGCGAGGGATGTGTTTTGTTAACCAATACAATCAGTTGCGCTAAGCGAGGATATGTAAATGAAGTTATTTCATTGGTTAACAAAAACACATCCCTCGCTACGCATCCTCGCACAACACTGGTGGAAATGCAGCCTTGGACAGGAACAGAAAACTGATGATGATAATGAAACAGTACTCGATAAGTTGTACCTATGTTATTTCGCGGAACCATACCGTTACTGTACTTACTTACGTAAGTATTGTAGATTATGACGATGCAAAGGTGATTCAACGAACCCTTTTTGATTAATTGTTTTCTTATCTTATCTTATCTTACGTTATTTTCCAACCAAACCAAAACCAGTGCCGCTAGCATTACAAACCTTAAAATAAACCAGCACCTCTGGCACAACTGTGATACGCGACTGTTTCTCGCGCGAGATATTTATCTATCTCTTTCTGTGCAGTACTGCATGTGAGAGTGACAGGTGAATTTATGTCGCGCGATAAGAGTCGCGATGCATAGTTATGCTAGAACAGCATTGCCGGGTTGACACAATTTCACATCCCACTTAATTGACAGAGCGAGCAAAGCGTCACGGTGTCAGTTTGACTCAAATTTTTTTCGTATATATTATCCGGATGGTCAGCTGTTCTCGTTATGTAGGTTTGTTGACTATATATCTATCTGTATATCTATCAGCCACAAACGTCCTCTGCCAAACATGGACCTCCCCCATGACTCGCCACAAAGTAAGATCACGTGCAGACCACATCGAGGTCATCCGTCCATCTAGTCGGGGGCCGCTCCGCTTTCCAATACGTAGCCACTCCAGGATTCTGCTGGCTCAACGGCCGTCCATCCTCCGGGCTACATGGCCTGCCCATTGCCACTTCAACCGTGCGATCCTGTGAGCTATGTCGGTTACCTTGGTTCTCCTGCGGATATACTAATTTCTTATTCTATCGCGCAAGTAACTCCAAGCATAGCCTTTCCCATAGCACGTGAATTATTTTATTATCTATTCAGACATATTATAGGGGTTGTTTAAAGAAATACAAATTTCAGCCATTTTAAAACTAGGTCTAGAGGTCTACAGTTCACTGGGTACTAGTATTAAAGTGTTCAGCGTGGCTATAAAAATAACTAGCAAAACCTCAAGTTTTCAACCGCCCGCAAGCCAGTGTTACTTAATAAAGTTGATATTTCTGCTGCTTCGCTGCAGTCTCCTTTAAAAGGTAAATGGCTTCAACTGAAGGTCCACTTTATGGCTGCGGCCGCTGTATTGTTTTCGCTTTACGGACTTATCCGGTGTAAAGCGATATTTAGATTCTAGAAGTGTCTATAATTTATTTCTTTTATTTGACTACCAGGGTTCGTAAAATGCGAGCAAAATTCATTGAAGTGCGGGTCGTCACGTACGTCATACGTCATTTGGATCGAGTTTGCTCGCATTTTATGAATCCTGGTAATAATAGATTCTTTAAAAGGGACTAAAATGAGTCATTATGATACGAAGTGATTACTTGGACGAGGGAACGTAGTGAGTCATTTCGTGGTGGCACTCGGGTTATAAAGCAGAAGAGGACGGGACGATAAGACACCCGAGGCGACACGAAGCTTTTTTTAATTAGAGGCAGAAAAAGACCAAGATTAACAACTAATTTTAGTTAAATATCGGTGAAAGTGGGTTCTGTATCGTATCAGGAGACCAAAGGACTATCAAGGAATAGATAAGTGGCGATTACTCCACCGACAAAAGCGAAGCTCTTAAATTGTGAATATTGTGGCCTAGACCACATATGTAAATCTTCGACGAAAATGCACTTCGGCACTCTCCGAGTGAATCCAACCTCCTCGGCCACCAGCGGGCGCTTACGGCGCCCCCGCACCGCACCCCCGCATATTTGCTTCAGCAGTTTGTGTAATTTATTTGTAATTTGTACTGTACAGTTTGTGACTTAACAAATAGTAAATTAATATCGTGTGTATTATCTATTATTGTGGCACGTAGCTACGCACCAAAAACAAATAGCTTGGTTCAAAAATAAGTGTTAATCCGGCATTTCCAGCAGCCTTACGTCGCTGTAGCAGCAAGCCCCTCGTATTTCTGAATAAATTTGGCGTCGGCGCCCGGCGGCTTAGCATTCAATTTATTATAAATTCATACCGCCGCCGCTGCTTGACCGAAAGACATATTTGTCGGTCGGCTTAAGCACCCAGGTAATTGATTTAGGCTTTTGGGTCCCGGGGGATAGTTTTATAATTACCCCTTTGGGATATTCGGTGTTCGAATAAATACAAGGGCATACTTACAGATCGAACCAGATGTAAATAGTATAGCAGGGTGGAGGGCCGGGTATAACAGGGTAAGCACCCTGTTCAGCCCAAGCCATAATGATATTGCGAATATTTAGTAGTACTAATTTATTTTACTGGCAATGACAAATTGGTAACTGACGTTGAAAGTCAGTGAATGGCACTGATGAAAACAAAAAGGAAACAGGACTTAGACTTTTGGGTCCCTGGGGATAGTTTTATAATTACCTACCCCTTTGGGATATTCGGTGTTCGAATAAATACAAGGGCATACTTACAAATCGAACTAGATGTAAATAGTATAGCGGGTGCAGGGCAACCACATGCCCTGACAGGGTGCTTTTCAGCCCACACCGTATTGCGGATATTTAGTGGTACTAATTTATTTTACTGGCAATGACAAATTTTTGGTAACTGACGTTGAAAGTTAGTGAATGGCACTGATGTAAACAAAGAGTAAACAGGACTAAACATTCCGCAAAGTTCAAGTAATTTATGCATAATATAGCCAAAAGTATCCACAGTGATTAAAGTCAAGTTTTTTCTTTCAGTAGGATTCAATATTTATTTCGCAAGAAGAACGATGGATTCCGGTAAACAATGTTTTGAATTTAGTTCATGACAAAACCCTAGTGACGTTTAATAATGCAAATATATGACTCACTAGCTGTGCCCCGCGGTGTTACCCGCTCATCCCACGGGAACACTAAATTTATTCGGGATGAAATGTATCCTATGTCCTTTGTTGTTTGTGACCCGGGGGTCTCAAACTATCTCCATACCAAATTTCATCTAAGTCGGTTCAGCGGTTTAAGCGTGAAGAGGTAACAGACAGACAGACAGACACACTTTCGCATTTATAATATTAGTATGGATGCACATTATTGTCATTTGACAGCTATTTATAGCGCTGAAACTTCATGCCTGATCGCCACTCGAGAATCTTTTTGCTTTAACGGTCATAGGTTTTACGAGCAATATGCTTAGGGTTTCCGCTCGAGCTTTTTCAATCTCAAGAAAACTCGACGACTCCATTCAGCCTGTCCATCCTACGTGGTTTCCTTAACATTTACGACATCCACAAGTTCATAGCAGGAGGCGAAAAACCGCAATTTGCTACCTTAAACACGCTTAAATCCTTAAAATATATCCGAAACGGGTTTACTCACATCGTAAAGGTCGAATCGTTTCGCGATTCATCAGTTGATTCTGCAGTGAAGGAACATTCACTGAATCCGGATACGTAATTTCGGTTTGATAAGGTAACTGTGCTGGCAAGAGAAAAGTTTTTCATTCCGCGGAAAGTACGGGAGGCTATCAAAATAAGTCGTCATCCGAATTTTAGCCGAGATCGTGGAAGGTCAGTGCCCCCAGCTGGAGAACGGTTTTGCATACTAAGTCGGTGTTTAGTGTGGACTAGACCTTAGCAAATGACGTAGTGTTGTGTGCAACCCAATATTATGGGTGATGATGAGGGTAGATTCTCGCCCCCAGTGTTCGGTTGGCCGCCGCCACGACTGATCGGCTCTCCTGTACCTCTAGCACAACTGTGACACATGCATGACTCCTTCTCGACCGAGAAATATTACCTGTCCCTTTCTTCGCTGTACTGTGAGAGAGTGATGGGCGTTGCCATTTCGCGCGACAAGATTCGCGAAGCGTAGTTGTGCTAGACGGGATGATTTCGTCTTCAGACAGCGATTTATATCGCGAACCGATTCAAAACATGTCGATCGATATTCGACTTGTTCTTCTTTGTCATTTCATTACACTCTTGGCAGAGTGGTGGCTGTCATTCCTTGGGTGGCAAGCCTAACCACACGGCGCCATTCTTTTTTACAGCCGCTCGACTGGTGTTCTCGTGCAGAGGGCAGTTTGTGGCCGATCATGGGAAACCTACCGCGTGGTCTATCACCGTCTTCTTTTCCATGTACCACCAGGCGCTCAATGGACAAAGCTCCACTTCTTGACACGCGTCCGAAAAAAATGAGGATTCGGAACTTCACTATTGAGGACAGGCGCTGTTCCATGCTTAGCTCTTGTAGAACGGACTTGTTGGTGCGACATTCTGTACATGATTTGCCAAGCATTCTCCAGAACCACATTTCAAATGCACCTATCTTGCATTTCTCTATCTCTCTTAGAGTCCAAGTCTCTGCGGCATATAAAAACACGGGAGTACCAAGGATCTGACTAGTCTTACTTTCGTGAGCTTGGTGATGTTACGATTTTGTCATATGTTCTTCAGTTTGTCTATAGCAGATCTTGAGATTCGACTTCTACTGCTACTACGACATGAGTAAACCCGTTACGCATGAATATTAATAAGCCTGAGACTCGCGGTAGTTTTCTATGTAAAATACGCTTAAATCATTCTTCAATCATTCCACACACCAATAATAAAAAGCGACAATATGTCGGGTCTGTCATATTGTATTTTTTCCACGCATCCCAGTTCGCTTGACCTCCCTCAATGAATAAAACATCTCCGGCATCATCGGGAACTCGCGGCGAATATTGAAAGCGGAAATGTGATAAGAAAAAAATAATATATGAAAAAATAGTGAGCTTCCCTCAAATCAAATCGAAACGTGTGTTGACGGATAATCTCGTGTAGTTGGAACCTATACGTGTAGTGACACGATCTGTTTGGTTAATGGGGGATTCGTCTCATCCGAAGCAACACATAGGATAAATAAGCGCATATACAGCTAATCTAAACTAGGCTTAATCGGCCTGTGCGCTACTTGAGATCTCCATTAAAGAAAGCCTACAATTAAAAACGAGACAAAATTTTATAGGATTTTTAAACGGGGCCTTAGTCGATTGACATTGAAATAAAGTCAATGAAGTGATTATTTTGGTCGTATCACAACCATAATTATTATATCAGTGGTATATTATATAGATAAATGTATAACTCGCCCCCTGCCTGCTATACGGCCACATCTCAAAAAAAATTTTTTTTCGGATTATTGCAGATTCGTAGTCAGAATAGGTTAATTTACGACCTTATTTCGAGAGCCATAAGAAAAAGTGTCCTTAAGAGCCTTTTTTCCACAAGTGGCCTTATGGATCTGACCAAAAATTGTCAGTTGACTCCCTGCAAGACAGCCACTTTTCAGTTGTGGCTGTATAGCATAAATTTGTAATTTTTTTTTTGAGTTGCGTCTCATAGAAATAACGTATATTCTAGTATTATTACGATGAATCCCTTTAAATATAAGCGAAATAAACGTCATTGTGCGCTGTTGAGCCAAACTGGCGCGCAATATACTCTGCCGTGGAGTAAACTAGGCTGACTGGTAGTGCGTAGCACATCGGTTGTTGCTCCCCAAGTATAGTTCCCCTTAGTCTGTGGAGTATGTAATTCGGCGTCTGTAGCTTCTTCGCATTTAGGTAAGACTGCGGTCTAGAGTGACAGAAGTACTTTTGTGTAGGATTTAATTTAAGCGCAGTCTCTCTGAAGCATATATTTGGCTCATAATTTGCTTCTTTGTTGCAAGGATGGAATGTCGCAACTTCTGTTTTACTAGCATTGGGGCAGCCTAATCAGAAATGTCATTCGAGATTGCGAGTAAGAGCTTCCTTCGAGGATTTAAATTTGCCATGCTGGTTTGTGATGGCGATGTCATCACCATATATAAATTTCCGACTCTCTGTTTTCGGAATCGGTCCTGACCCACTCCTGTTCAACCTATACACACACGATATGGGTTAAACAGGAGCAGGGCCAGGACCGATCCTTGAGGTAGTCCATTGTTCAGCTTTCTGACTTTGCTCGGAGTGCTTCCGAGGTAGACGATAAATTCCCTATTGCTGAGCATAGAGTTGATTAGTCCAACCATCTGCACCACGGTCAGGAGCTTACAGATAAGCTCCTGTCTACAACTCTACATACGCTATCGAATGCAGCTGAGAGGTCGAAAATACTGCCACGGCTTTCTCTCTCCTTTGAAAATCAGCCTCTATGTGTGTTGTGCGCGACATTTACCTGATCCACGTAGTTCGGACCACTACGGAATCCAGCCTGCTGCACAGGAATTATTTTGTCGACAAAAGGTTCGATTTGATTGTAGATTAGCTTCTCCAAAAATTTGTAGATGCAACTAAGTAGTAGAGGTCGGTAACCCTTTGGTTCGTTGCCTGGCTTACCCGGATTGAGTGTGGCTATTATATTTGAGCAGTTGAACTCAGGTGGAATTATGAGAATTACGAGACTATGTCTAAATAGAACTGTGAGAGCCACGTCCTACATCTTGGGCCAAGGTGTTCTACAAATTGGTTGTAAATACCGACTCACATAAATTGGGACTTTGATTCGAACCAGTCTTCATCCAGTATTGATAAACCTAAAAGTAGAAAACGAAAAGCTTATCCTGCACTATGAAAAGGTAATATTGTAAAGAAGTTGAAGAATTCTGGAAAACCGTACACTAATATCAAGGAACCTAGTCCACGCTAAAACCTAAAACTATGGGGCCTCCTTGTACATGGTACATGTTATAAATGGTATTATACCATATACGGTACATGTTAACACGATAATTAAAGATAAAAGTGCCTTAAAGGGAAGGTACCAGATAATCATGATAATATGCAAAATGATGATGATATCTGCATCTAGAAAGTTGGTATTAAAGCTGCATGCACTGAATATCGCTTACAGTGATGTTGTTACTGTAACAAAAGTTGATTACTAAAGGTATTTTAATTATTTTAGTGTTTGTATAATAATTTTCATGTTACCATTTTCCAATAATTCTTGTTCGGTTATGGACGCATCTCAAAATTTCAACAAAATGTTTCTGCAATACGGCCATAACTCTAAGTACATATCTTAAAGGCGTCGTATCTTAAAAAATATACACGTTTTATAAAAAAAGACGTATTCATGAGAAGCGTTATATCATGTAGAGTAAAAAAAGTTAAATTTAAAATGAATTGACCCAAAACTCAAGGAGTAAGCCTCGTTTTACTACCACGCACTACGCTGCCAAAACTTTAACAAGCGACTTCTCGAAAAAATGGTTTTTTGAGATGTGGCCGTATAGCAGGCAGGGGGCGAACTGACTTAAATAAACTAGGAAAATCTCAATTTTTTTTTTTATCTTTTTATCGATTCTATTTTTTTATGCGGAAACAAATATCACATTTCTATTAAAAAATAGGACGACCTCAGTTCATTGGTCTGCCTTTTTTGCTTTTCTATCTGCATAAAGTGACATTGATATGTTTTCATTTAAAGTCTACATAGTTTCATAGTTTCATTAGTGGAGTACACGTCAAATTAAACCCCTAAGCCGTGCATTGCTATCGAATGAAAGTGTCGCGGGCGGCTTAATAGCAAATTTATCAAGTTGCCTGTGCTCACCTTAATTTATTAAATCGTATTTTTTTGCGCGTTTTAATATCGTATTACCATTTTTTATCTGTCCTAATCGGAATTTTCACAGCACGTTCCCTTAACACACAAGAAAGTTTCAAACACTCAACTCACATGACAAATACTCAACCGATTCACGTTAAAAAAGGCTCGAGTCTCACCTCGCGCGTTGGCACATTAGCAGCTCGTTCCGCCTTAGCGTTTTTGCGAAGTCGGGAGTGTCCCGATAAGAACCGGACGAATTGTCACCCGAGACACGCTTCGGGCGAGAGTCAAGTACGACAGTAGGTAGCTCAGGTTTTTTATGGTCATTTTTTATTTTTTATTTATTGAATTTTAGGTCCACCAACAATTGTAAACACCAAAACATATTAAGTTACACTATTAGCTATTACACTTATAGATATGGGTGTCACAATTACTTATAGGTAAACACAACATGCGAAACATCTAGTCAACAATTTAGTCATCAATTTAAAAAAAAAAACTTTTTATCAGGTTAGGTATTTCCGATATAATCAAATAAAGCATAAAAAAGTATTTCTGTCTGTCTGTACGTCTGTCACCAGGCTGTATCTCATGAGCCGAGATAACTAGAGAGTTGAAATTCTTCACGGACGATGTATTTGTATTGCCGCTATAACAACAAATACTAAAAACAAAAAAATAATTATTTAAGTGGGGCTCCCATACAACAAACGTGATCGGTTCCGGTAACTTTGCACCTCATTTGTATGCGGCGCCATACGTACCAGGTGCAAACTTAACCCGTAAAGTGTTTGTACGGAACCGTCGGTGCGCGAGTCCGACTCGCACTTGGCCGGTTTCTAGTTTCTACTCTTCCAGGCCTATGATGGTTGCTTTTATCACGCGATAAATAAGTGACAAGTAACATTCTTAGGCAACAAGTGGAGAGGGACTTATTGTTAGGTGTGAAGGTGTATTTTATAATATTCGCGTTATATTTAGAAGATTTGGGAACTAAAAAGTTGGAATGTAGACTTTGCCACATTAGGTAACATTTGTAGAATTATTTATGAAAACAAACGTTACGGATGTAACGATTTGTCAAATGCGAGTGTGAGTGACAGATGCTTTGTCACTTATTTATTACGTGTTAAACGCAACCATGACAGGCCCGTACTGTGCCGGTGTTAAGTATGTCAGAATCTGGCAACTTCTCTCCCCGCGGAGTTTCATTGTGTCCTTGTTTGACATTGAATTAACTGTACTCCTCGCACAGACGGAACACGTATTGCTTGTGTAACCTGCCAAGCGAGTGTTGTCTGCTGGGAATACTGGTAGGCACATCTATGCTATTTTAAACGTTAATACCCTTTACGATAAAAATACTGACTGTTGAGTTTCTTTCGACGTTTTTTCTCAACAGGTAATGTTGGTAGACTCAGACATGTAAAAGTGTCCTTGTGATCTACTTACCGATACCGAATAAAGTTCATTATTTCATCATAAAATTGTATCTATCTGTGGTACAAGATGTATCATAATGGCTACCTACGCGAGGGGTGCAATCAGCTGTTGGTAAAAAAAAATTGTCTGCTTATCACACCGAAACGTTTATTTATTTATTTATTTATTTATTTATGTATTTATTTATTTATTTATTTATTTATTTATTTATTTATATATTTATTTATTGAAAAACAGGTTACATAACATTACAGTTTACACCAATGCGTCATGAACCGAACAATGTCTTAGTCTTGTGGTTAGGATAGGTTAGGTATCTAAATTAGCTTTATATGATGTCAGTCACCAAGAAAACCAAAACATATTTTCCTATCATATGAAATCGCAAAAAAATGTTGGTCACCATTATCTAAATTAGCCCTTGTCTCGTTTGGCCACAAAATAAGTTGACTTTTCCAAAACACATTCCTCCGCAAAGGAATGCTTGTGAAAATGTTTGAATGTACGAGAACATTCCGAAAGTTTGTGGCCAACCACGGAATGGCTGGGCCTGTAATGTTGAATAATGTGGTCATTTTATTGCCTGTGTCCATTTCAAGGGAAAATGGATGGAGGAAATTCTAGGACTAATACTGATACTTAGCCAGATCACATTATAACCACAGAATTACACCACAGAAGATTATCGCTTTAGATTTTTGCAAAACCTACCTGAGATATTTTTTATTGTTTGTGTAAAATGCGACACGATCAAGCTATTGGCTCATAGTGAACCCACTAGTACAACTACTATAAAAAACTACAAGAATGTGTACACCTTCGGACGCGTATTTTTTTATCAAAGTCGGGCAGAAAGTATTCTATACTATAACCATCATTGGATATTTAGCTATCCTTGTACCAAACTTGGTTAAAATCCGTCCAGTCGTTTCAGCGTGGTTTCAACTCGTACGGAGCTCTTCATCAGGGATTGTACATGTACTACAGCGGCTCGGTAATTTTGTCACTTATTACAATAATTAAATATGTCTCACGATTTAATAAGATTAACCCCATACTCCTTGATAATGAAAAAAATAGTGCGTGGAGTCCCTCCGCGCGGAAGAAGTGAAACTTCGTAATGTGGAAATGAAAATAGGAAGGGGTAGAAATTGATTTTTAGTGAACTCATATTGTTTCTTTAAGACAAACTTCTTCATTCTCGCTCTGTCTCTTTCTATTCCCCCTCCCCAGGAGCGTTGAACGTATAACGCAAAAGTGCTTTCCTACCCCCTCCACGGTAAGCGTTAAGCGTTTAACGCAACCGTTAAACGTTTAACGCAACCTTGCTGGAAGTCGCATTAGAAGTTTCACTTCAATAATTAATAACCACCGTTACTTTACTTTCAAATTTTGCAGTCAAGGCCTACAAACTTACCTATTCATTAATGACGCGTTTTCCAGGCACCATTGACCGTGTGTTTAATTACTAGAACCGCGAACTCAAAGGTAAATGGAACATAAAAACGCTTAAAGAAAAACTTAATGCGGCTGGTATTTTTCACTACGAGTCATTCATTTAACCGTGTGCTGGTTGGTTAAGGTGGAAACGTTTTTGGGGTTCCGTACAAAAATTAACGAGACTATTAGGAACTTTAAAATAGAACCTTAAGGTACGTTATTGGAAGGTTAACTGTCGTCGCACAACGGAGACTGATACAAATATTAATTGAGTGTTAAGGGTGGGTTAAGGTGGTAAACTTTTTGGTCTTCACCCATTACTAAGACTCCGATGGCCGACTGGCCGTCTGTCTGTCTGCCTTTGTGTCTGTCTGTCTGTCCGTCTGTCACTGAACCGTGATAGTTAGACAGTTGAAGTTTTCACAGATGATATGTTTCTGTTGCCGCTATAACAACAAATATACAAAAAATAGAATAAAGTTAATATTAAAGGGGGCTTCCATACAACGAAAGTGATCGATTGCGTTAACTTTGCACCTCATTTGTATGCGGCGCCATACATATCAGGTGTAAACTTAACCCGGCCAGTTAAGTGTATGTACGGAACCCTCGGTGCGCGAGTCAGAATTGCACTTGGCCGGTTTATCTTAGCTAGGTACCAGTGCCAATGGCGTGGTGTTCATAGAACCGGATTCCCACCGGCTCTCCTCTTTTTACATAGAAAACTACCGCGAGTCTCAGACATATTAAAATACCTCCGAAACGGGTTTACTCACGTCGTAAAATTCATGTGCTCGGTTGGCCGCCACTGCGAATGATCGGCTCTCATTATGATGAATCGCGAACCGATTCGAAACGATCTAGGGTGACGTAAATATTATTACAGTCGCGTTGTAGCACTGTATACGAATAGCTCAAGGTTGTCCCACAGTTTGAAATGAAATGAAATGAAATAATTTATTCAGTAAGTATTTCCCAAGAGGAGCGGTCTCCTGTTGAGAAGAAAGCCGAAAAAAACTCAACAGTATGTTATTTTTTTCATAAATTGAACAATTGAAGAAAAAAACAATGGCTGTGGCTATAGCTTTGGTAGCCTAACAGGTAAAATAGGTACCTGCATTGGCTCGGAGAGCTTTTACGTGAGATTAGGTACATTAAGTGTTTCTATACGAACTATAATAATAAGTAACATTGACAAGTTGACTTTTATACTTTAGGTTACAAGAGGGTTTGAAACTAGTTTCTTTATTTCACAACGGAACTCTAACAGCTGTACAAAGTAGAAATGCCCTTTAAAGTGAGGCCAAGGCAGAGTTTATATTTCTTTTAAAATAAAATTCTGCACTTTGACCACCGCTCGTTTATTTATTTAATTTCTACAGCCTTTAAGACTCAGCATGGAAATTCAAATTACTTACTTTACATTTAACTCAGTAAAATCGACACTATTAAATATAATAAATATCGGACAACCTCACACAAATCGATCTAGTCCCAAATTAAGCTCAAGAAGGCTTGTTTTATGGGGACTAGACGACGATATACGTACTTATATAGATGAATATATACTTAGATACATAGAACAACCAATATTCGAGTTCATCACACAAATATTTGCCCTGGCTGGGATTCGAACCCGGGACCGCTGGGACTATTAAATACTAAAATCGTTATTTATTGGAATATTAAGCTAGTTAGGGCAGTGGAAATTAAAATTGGTAGAAAACCTTGTAATTGCTGCACGCCACGCGAAAAACGCAACTGCAAAAGTCATAATTTGTGCGTTTTCCGACGCAAAATTTGGCGAGGAAAAGGGTACATTATCAAATCAAAATACTTAGTACGAACGCCTTACGAGCACCCTACCCAATGGTGGTAGTTAGTGATCTAGGGGATATACGTACATATGTTCATATACTTTAGGTCCCAATAGTTTAAGTTAGGATTTAATTAGACTAATATTATGAAGACGAAAGTTTATGAGTGTGGTTATGTTTGTTACTTATTCACGCTCAAACGGCTTGATCAATTTTGATAAGTTTTGGTATGAAGGTAGCTGACACCCTGGATTACCACATATGTTACTTTCTATCCTGAAAATGAGTGTTCCCGCGGGATGAGTGGGTAACGCCGCGCCGTAGCTAGATTCATTATAATTTTCTTATAGTTTAATACGTATACATTTTTAGGGTTACGTACCCAAAGGGTAAAAACGGGACCCTATTACTGAGACTTCGCTGTCCGTCCGTCCGTCCGTCTGTCACCAGGCTGTATCTGTACAGTCGAAATTTTCACAAATGATGTATTTCTATTGCCGCTATAACAACAAATACAAAAAATAAAATAAATATTTAAGGGGGGCTCCCATACAACAAACTTGTTATAGATTATGGTACGGAACCCTTCATGCGCGAGTCGGACTCGCACCTGTCCAATTTTTTATTTTTGTTGTACACATAAGTAATATAAGTATATTTGAATCGCCATTTTCATTTTTTACTCAAGGATAAAGTCAGAAGGATTATACAAAGGCCTGATTTGTATGAATGTCTTGTATCCCTGCAGCATATAGACTAGAAATTTCACAAAACCTGTAAAATCTATTATTTATACACTAGATACAGAGGTTTACGTTTCTCGCTTAGGGCACTAGGGAATGGTACAGTCTTTGTTCTACTTATTCCTTATTCAAATGTAAATGTTTTCTTTTATTCCAAGTTATATTCGTTCACATGTAACCTGTCTGAAAGAATATTTGTACATATGGTGTTTTTGATATAACTTATACTAATAAACTTATTTGTTTCTTTCACGGAACTACATCTAGTTTGAGACCAAAATGCATACGTACTTAGACACGTACACGTATTTAGATAAGTTCGAAGTCAGCTTCGCTTTTTTGTTTGAGGCTCCCTTATCCGTTCAAAAATGCTGATGGTTTTAGATATTTTTCTCTATGATCAATAATGTTTCTTAACGTATTATTATCAATGTTACTACTTAGAACACGGCCATTGCGATTTATTGATATACACTTTAAACTTAATGAATTTTTGTTTAAAAAACTACTCGAAATTGACAAAATTCACGCAGTAAACGGGTTTTTTCAACTTATTTTCGACTGCATGCACTGAAAGCATGAAATAGCTATGTAGTACTATCTAGAACTCACAGAAAAGTATTATTCACTTCAATAAGTTGGTTGAAATTATTGTACATATTTTTGTCATAATATGTAAAAAAAAAATTAAAGAAATAAGGCCTCTTGAAGCATTATCACAAGAAGACTTGTCGACACCGCGGGGGACCGAAGAGCTGGCAGCTTTCTCGCTCAACGTATCAACGTTGCCATACAGCGTGGAAATACTACCAGTGTCTTCGGGACCATGCCAAAAGGGCCCGATTTTTTAAGTGTTTTTTAATGTGTAATTTACCGTTTTAGCATATATTTTCGTTAGTTACGTTTATAATATTTAGTATGATTACAGATATAGTTTATTTTACCTTAAGTTTAAACTGTACAAGCGGCTTCTTTGAAATCTATTTGCTTACCTCTCTGGTTCTATTTCAAATCAATAAAAATAGAAAAATAACTATACCTTCTAAATCAGCTAAAAACTAGAAACCCACTCAAAACCGAGGGACGAAAATACTCACACCCAATATGGCTGTTGTACTCAAACTTGAGCATCCAAATACACTTTTTTTCGAACTAAAACGGTCCAGTATATTGTAGTCTCAAATAGTCCCAGTCGACGCCAAAGTTTGGGCACTGAGGCTTCGTTTTAGACCGATACAGAAAAGTTTCGATACAGGTCCAAAAAGGCTTAGGTAATATTTAAATTTTTGGTACCTACGTTCTTCTGTGTCAGGTAAGAAGTTAGACAGAGCTGTATTTTATGTAGGTAGGTATCGAATTTTCAGTCGGAAATTGAATCTAAACTTGCCGGTGTTTAAGTTAAGGAATCTAGGTGATACATGGTAAATATAATTGATTTTATAGTTTTCAATAAATTATAAAGAAAAACAGTGAAAGTGTGAGTCATACCCGCGCACTAAGAGTCCGTATCATCAAATAAAAAAAACCGGTCAAGTGCGAGTCGGACTCGCGCACCGAGGGTTCCGTACAAACACTTTTCATCCTTAAGTGGTTAAGTTTAGTTTGCACCTGGTATGTATAGGGCCCCATACAAATGAGGTGCAAAAATAACGCAACCAACCCGTTAGTTGTATGGGAGCCCCCCTTAAATATTTATTTTATTTTATTTTTAGTATTTGTTGTTATAGCGGCAATAGAAATACATCATCTGTGAAAATTTCAACTGTCTAGCTATCACCGTTCTTGAGATACAGCCTGGTGACAGACGGACTGACGGACGGACGGACGGACGGACAGCGAAGTCTCAGTAATAGGGTCCCGTTTTTACCCTTTGGGTACGGAACCCTAAAAAACAGCGAAAAAAATCACAGATCTTTTCAATCACCAAAGGTTTCGCTGACTGAAGACCAAAAACCATCGGTAATCATCAAAAGGGCCTAAGACGATAAGTACAATGAAGGTGGAAACACTCACGGCATCTAATAGCCGTCAGAAATGAACTACCTGCCTTACATTAGTAAAAATACTTAAGCATAGGATACGTATAAATCACACTCCTATCTTTCTAGTAGACTAAGTTACGTGCTTGTAAGAACCGAAAGAAACGGAGCAAATAGGTACTTTTCGAGTTTATCTCGGAGATATTACTTACTTGGATATATCACAAACACCCGTAATCGCGGATCGCGGGGATCGCGGTCCTTCATCATCATCATCATATCAGCCGATAGACGTCCACTGCTGGACAAAGGCCTCCCCCAAAGTTCTCCACAACGATCGATCTTGCGCCGCCCTCATCCAATTTCTACCCGCGATCTTAACCAGTCCGTCAGTCCACCTTGTTGGAGGCCTTCCAACGCTGCGTCTTCCGGTCCGCGGTCGCCACTCAAGAACCTTTCTGCCCCAACGGCCATCGATTCTACGAGCAATATGCCCTGCCCACTGCCACTTAAGTTTGGCGACTGTCTGAGCTATATCTAGTTACAACCTTGGTTCTCTTGCGTATCTCGTCATTTCGATCCCGCAAGGAAATTCCGAGCATAGCTCGCTCCATTGCCCTTTGAGTAGCTGTGAGCCTTCCTTATTTGATTGAAATTGGCATCATTTCGTGACAATGAAATAATGAACTTTATTCCGTAAGTAGGAAACGACGGCAGTTTTACATGTCTGACTCTAGCGGCATCTTACAAGAGCAGACCACTGTTGAGAAGAAAGGCTGAAAGAACCTCAACTGTCACTCATTTTGTCGCTAGACTAGAGTCGCTATATTATCATGCTGCAATGTATGTCATTGATATTTATGATCGAAGCCACCTACTTGATTACCAATTACATCCCATGCAAACTAAAATCTAGCCAAAAAGTCACAAAGCATTTACCTATATAGAAAAGTTATGAGAAATTTTTGGCTGCAGACGGAATGGCAGTTTTGCGAAGATAAAAGTCGCCTTCCACAGACGTGGTGCCGTACCACGACGGTCGTAATTTACGTCTGTCGACGTTATGTCCTCGAAAGTGTGAAAAAAATAAAAAAATAAAATACTAAAGGTGTGATAGTATCCTCTTTTTTTATAGAAAAACACTTAACTGAATGCTTCATTACATAGATCTTTAATTTCATAGTCAAAATTTCCTCAAAGGTCATACAATCAGAAGTCTTGAAATAATCAGCCTATAGATTTCAATAATTCTTTATTTCACAAATATAGCATTACATTATTATTATTATTATTATTATACATTTTTTTCCCTTACGTATTACAAACACAATTTACAAACATCCTATAGATTAGGTTTGGTTAGGTAAGGTTTGTGTTATTATATAACATTCCAAAATATTTTATATATTTGTATAGAATCTTTTTATCGATTCATATTTTTTTTTTTTATTTTTTTTTTATGTGGTAATACCACATTTTTTATTTTTATAAATAATGACACAAAGGTAAATTAAGAAAGAAAAATTGAATATAAAAATATTTTATAGTTTCAGAAAAAAAAATATAAAATTGAAATGAAGATTCGATGAAACGAACTCTCCATTTCATCGCCATCCGTCACTTTTGACATGTCTCTACTTGACAAGTGGCGATATCCCTAGAACATCGCAACTTCGTCAATACGGTTGCGCTTAATTTGCGTTTCCTTTGTATGTGACGGCATCGGCATAAATAACAGGCGCATACTTAAATTTGTAGTGCGTGAAATTTGTCAGCTACGTTTCGTTCAAAATAGAAATCCATATGCATGAATAGCATTTTTGACAATCATTATCGTCTTCGTATTTCCAAAATTGAGATGAGATATGTCACTGGTGAAGCTTATCGAATTTCAAAGGCGATAGCACTGTTATCTAATAGAGTTTGATGTTTTGCGATCTCTCAAACGGCATTGTCGAATTAGGTCCCAAGTGTAATACATAGACAAGTGTTGTACTGACTCATACATAACCGTGTAAGTAGCACACAACACTTTCCGCATTCACATCTAGATAAATGTCTTCATGTAACATGTATGTAACTGAAATCTCGAGATTTTTGGAAAGAAAACCGGAATGGCGATAAAGGAGCGTCCAAATTTCACGTCCAACGTCGGACGTCTGGACGTCTGTTCGCGGCGAGTGTTTTATAACGACGTGAAAATGGAATATTATTTTCTACTACATTTACTATTTTACCCTTTTGTTTTCGCATTTGCGGGTTGGTGCATTGAGACTATTATGTTACTCGTACTTTTTGTTAATTCCTTAAGTTTATAATGCATTACGTTTTTGCATTGTTTAATAGTAGGTATAGCAGTTTATAATTTAATGTATTAAGCGGTTTACACTCATGTGAAATTGTCAGGAACAGCCCGTCATGTTTCGAACTCTTATGGAGCTCTTCATCAGGGACTGCTACCTGTACACCGGCGCGGCAACTTTGTCACTGATTATTTGAACGACGCTCGCCGTGGTAAAGGCGCGGGGGCGGGGGGTGCTTGCAAGCCTGCAACTTGTACGTCCGGCACTCCAACACAGTTTATAACTAAACATTTTTGCCAAAGCAAATATTAAAAAATTGTTGCTTCAATCGGGGTTCGAACACCATGTCCTACTAGCCCTCGTGAGTAACATGGAACCCTTGACCAGCATATTTCAAAAACAAACAATTGACTCATTCGAAGGGCCACTCAAAATCTTCCTTAGCTGATAATCATTCATCGTTTCACTATAACTAAAATTTCGGAAATCCGAAAAACTTTCAGCACACAATTTTTCCCCGGCACTGTATGTACCCTAACCACAACAACTTAATCGAATAGATCCAGCTGATTCACGCCACCGACTATCGCGACAGCATAAATAAAATAATGACCCAAAAACTTTCAACTTAGGCAAACACATAAATTGTTTCAAGAGGAATCCTTTGAGCGGAACAATGCGATAACTCTCCAGACGACAATCCCATCTTTAAAAACACTACGTAAAGCCCATTTTCGAGTGTTAGATGGTCAGAAAATTCAACGATCACGTTGGTTACTTACAACTTTAATCATGTGTGCGTACTCGGCTTTATTTTCTTTTCTCTAAGATTCATATTCAAGATAAGAGGTATAGTGTCTTTGTTTGTCAGTGGTATATTTGTTACCCTCTTCCAAGGAACGACGAGATAATTTATTGAAGGACGGTGACCACTTTTTTCTCACCCTTTGGTGTTTGTCTGTGAGTAGTGTCGGGACTTGTATTTAGTTGGGAGCTTCTTATGGAAGTGTTTTGGGATGGGGTTTTATTTTGAAAGTCTATTAATTCCGGGCTACAATGGGGTGCGTGTCAAACCTTGACAATGGGTATTTTGGGATGTTTTTGTGGCATCTTTAGTCGCCATTCTGCAAGTCAGTGTTATGAGATACTTGGTTACTTGGTTAGTAATGGGTTTCTTTGAAATTTGTAAGTTCAACGTAAGAGGTATATTCTTGATATAAACAGTAGACTTTCTTAATTGCAGAACAATATAAATATGAGGTATACTTAATATACTATTGGTTAGTATTGTTGAATATATCGTTAGGATTTTTAGGAAACATAAATAAATGATTGGCTGTAGCAAATTGTTGTTGGTATTCTAAAGCCTAATAAATAATTCTAAATACATTTTGCAATTTAAAAGAGATCTTCCAACCACATTATTATAGTGTTTTGTGAAACACTGAAAAGGGAGTTTTCAAACAATTGGGAAATTCGGGTGAAAAAATGTGAAAAAGCAGGCTGTTCAGATAAAATATGGCTGATGTGATACGCAAGTTACAGGACACTGGCTGGCTGCCAGGGTTTTTTCAATTTTGGAACTGTTTTAATCAAGGGGAAAGCATAAAATATAGGCAGTATATTTTTAAATTTAAAACGGCTTATCCTGCAATCGAAATATGTTATATTCTTAGATATTGTAGAGATATTTGACCTCGATTTCTTTTCTGTGACATAAATACTTCATAGCAATGATTTCTCTTTCCTTCAAGAAATATTTCGTCAGCTATAAAAAACTTATGAAATAGCATACTCGGCAGAATTCGACTTTCAAGACGTGAGCTTGTTTTAAGATGAAAGGGCCGTAAAACTTTTTTACGCTACTTCCACATTTCATCACAACGCTCTATAATATAATTATGCTAAAACTATCGAACTCTTCCGTGAAACCGAACAGTTATTTTTATAAATAATGACACAAAGGTAAATTAAGAAAGAAAAATTGAATGCCCCCCGTTCAAACCCCGCTTCGATTGTAGTAGATCGCATTCAATTTTTCTTTCTTAATTTACCTTTGTGTCATTATTTATAAAAATAAAAAAAAATGTGGTATTACCACATAAAAAATATGAATCGATAAAAAGATTCTATACAAATATTTAGAACATCGCCATCTCTCTCGCAGTCTTCACACTTGCTGTAAAGCAATGGGGATTGGGGATCGTGCGTGTAAAACGCACGTCCTAGGGTATGGCTTAATGCGCAATAAGCATTTCAAAAAACATATATGACGCAGAGGGCGCTCCAGTAGCGTAACGGATTAAGGGATGAAAGATTTGGTGTGACTGACGTAGCGGTCAGATAGCTCAGTTGGGAGAGCAATGCGCCGGAAACGCAGAGGTCGCGGGTTCAAACCCCGCTTCGATTGTAGTAGATCGCATTCAATTTTTCTTTCTTAATTTACCTTTGTGTCATTATTTATAAAAATAAAAAAAAAATGTGGTATTACCACATAAAAAATATGAATCGATAAAAAGATTCTATACAAATATTTAGAACAGCGCCATCTCTCTCGCAGTCTTCACACTTGCTGTAAAGCAATGGGGATTGGGGATCGTGCGTGTAAAACGCACGTCCTAGGGTATGGCTTAATGCGCAATAAGCATTTCAAAAAACATATATGACGCAGAGGGCGCTCCAGTAGCGTAAAGGATTAAGGGATGAAAGATTTGGTGTGACTGACGTAGCGGTCAGATAGCTCAGTTGGGAGAGCAATGCGCCGGAAACGCAGAGGTCGCGGGTTCAAACCCCGCTTCGATTGTAGTAGATCGCATTCAATTTTTCTTTCTTAATTTACCTTTGTGTCATTATTTATAAAAATAAAAAAAAATGTGGTATTACCACATAAAAAATATGAATCGATAAAAAGATTCTATACAAATACCGAACAGTTATGATTCAGCGGGAAGAGCAGTCCCTCTGCCCAGCAGCCTTAGCAGCACGTCTAGCATAACTGTGCACTGTGACACGCGACACTTTGTCGCGCGACAAAATACTACCTGTCACTTGTCGTTCAATGTCGTGCGAGTAAGACAGGTGACACTAAGTCACGCGACAAGCGAAGTCGCGGTAAGATATACTAGTCCTGTTGATGCGGCCTGCGGGTCTTTCAGTGCCTGCACTTTCTTACAGCGAGTGGAGGTTGCCTCCGTCCTCGCCTTTTTGTATACTATAGTTTTGTCAGACCAGACCACGTGGAGTCGAGGTTGACAGTTTGGTTCTGCCACAAAGGTGTACGTAGTATAATAATAGCCGTGCATTATAATTTCTGTACGTATAAACATGGATGAATTGTTGCATTGATTTTTTAAACAATAATATTATTTGGCATTTACTTTCGAATACGTCAACTAAAATTAATTTCAGTGAAGCATAATCCCGCCATCGTTTCGTTTTTTGAAATGAATATTCTGTATGATAAAATTCATTAAAATATTTCTACATCCCATATTTTGTTCAAATTAATAGTTGATTAAACCAAATTAATTGAAGTAAAAACTTGGAAAAATATACTGTTCATTATTTTACACAGTATAAAATTCGGTGGAAATGCTGTCGGCGAAATAAAGGGACGCTTTCGTCACAACGTTCTACGTCAGGATGACGTAATGGGAAATTGTGTTTGGCCGGCTTTAGAGCATTGTGCACTGGGAATACAACACAATTTGCAGTTGAGCAATGTTGAGCTGGGCTCACGATATAAGTTAATTTTAATAAGTGTGAAATGCTAAATACCCAAAATAGAAATGACAAAATCGATGTTCTTCTTTCAAGTGTCGTCTTTTAAATGTAGCTTGTTGTAACTAAGCTAGCAAATATCGATGTGATGACATGAAGGGGCAATGTCGTGGATATAACACCCCAGAGTTTTATGGCGTTGTCACATAACACGGTCAAATTAGCGCCCTGATCACTATTCCCCAAGGTTTGTGGGACTCACTTTATGCCCAGCGACAGACTGTCGAGGCGCCTGGCGCCACGCCAGTGCCTCGCAATTAGCCAGCAATGGCGCTGCATACTCAATTTGGGAAACAAACGCAACTTTGTCTTTATTTAGTTGGCATTTTCTATTGTCTATGGCCAGAATTTTGAGTTTGGCTATAATCAACAAGAGCACTCATGATTTATGTTGTAGCAGCACACAGTAATAGCCTATGACTCATCGTCATTATTTGAACCGAATAACGCCCATCACTGTACAAAAATCTCCCGTACCTAAAGTAGAACGATCTCGCGCTGACAATTTTCAACAACTTCCCATGACCTTCACAATATCATCAGTTGATATTTCAGGGGGCCTGCTTACGCTGCGTCTTTCACTTCGTGGTTTCTACTCACTCTTGCTCTACCCAAAAGTTGTACAAGCGCCCTAAATCAAGAATTACGTGGTGCAGTTCTACTTGATAGGCGTAGATGTAAAAGCGTTTCTGTGATGGTCCCTACTTTATGCCCAAAGACAGACTGATTGTCGTGGCGCCTGGCGCGACGCCAGTGCCTTGCAATTACCCAGGACTGCCACTGCATACTCAATCGAGAAACAAACGCAAGGTTGTCTTTATTTATTTGGCATTTGCCAGTCGTTGCCCCCAAGTTTGGGAGTTTGGCCGAAGAGAAATCAAACAATTAACGCAGGCAGGGGTGGCTAGATCGGTCTGTACGGGCAAGTCTGAAACTGAAGGATTTACAAAGATCTGATCTTAGGAACCATGTCAACGATTTTAGTGACTGCTTACCATAAATAAAAAATACTAGGGCTTAGTTCAGGAATCTAGCGCGGAAGTGTTGACGAAAAATACTTCTTCTTCGTCGGTTTCACTCTAGGCAGAGTGGTCGTGGTCGTGGTCATCGTTTCAGATATTGTTGGCAAGCTTCACAACACGCTGCCACTCTTCCCAGATAGCCTATTAGAAAAATACTTACTCATATTAAAAGAAAAGCCAAGTTGCATTCTTGTTAAAAAAATTATGCCAGTATTTTTATTTAAAAGCGTACAAATTCATATTCTGGAACAACCTTAAGCCGATTCAAGGAATGTAACGTTCCGATGAGATGACGATGAGAATGATGAACAGAAACATTACATGATAAGCAATCTATCACCTTCTAGAAACCATATCCATCTAAAACGTCTTCCTGTTTTAGGACCATTGTTATGAGGCATCTACTTGTAGAAGTAATTTAGTAGTAAAAGCATTTGTTTCTCATTATGAGTACGCGCTGGACCCACGCCAGGCTTGCAACTTACGATCTCAAGTACTAGTGGACGTAAAACTCTCCAATGTGCCGTCTTCCCCACGTTAGGTGGTGTTTTACCTAATCTATGCTGCTGTTTGCTTTAATATACGGGTTTTGGTGATCAGAATCTTTTTGCTGAGTTGGACTTTATATATTTAAGATGGAAAGGCATTTTGGTTTTCAGTGCACAACAAATCAGATAGAAGCTCCTGCATGAAATCGCACAATGCAATCGTCGCATTTTTAGGTTATGCCTCTTGACTTCCTTTAGGCGAGGCAGGTCGTTTTCGTGGAAAGTCAATGTAGTGAAACGTCATGTTTATTTTACGTCTATTTCGAAAAGTGGGTCTATTTCGCAAGACGTCATTTTCTGGTTTAATCATCTTCTAAGTGGGTCTATTTCGCAGGACGCCATTTTCTGGGTTAATCATCTTCTAACTGGGTCTATTTCGCAGGACGTCATTTTCTGGGTTAGTCATCGTCTAAGTAAATCTACTTCAACTAAATTCTCTGCGCTTGTGACTAATACTATGCTATTTACTTTAGTAACACCTTGTTTTTTATCCGTGAAAGTTGTAATAATAAATATTAGCAGGGACCGAGAATGATATCGAACAGGCTTATAAAGATTATATCTATAAAGTCTTAACTGCATAAATATCTTTAATACGAATTAAAAATAAAGGTGTTAAACGAAGATGACGTACTCAGAAATTGACTAGCTAAGAACATGACATCCTTCGAAATTGAGAAAGCGAAGATGACCTGCTGCGAACATGACGTTCCTCGAAATTGACACGACAGTTGTCCTACTAAAAAACTGGCTAGCTGAGAACATGACGTCCTTCGAAAGTGCCAAGAAGGTGACAAACCAAGAACATGACCTTGCCCGAAATTGACTCAAAACGATGATGACCTGCCTCGCCTAAAGGCTTAACTTGAGAGACTTGACGTGGCACTGACAGCGCTTGTCTTGCCTGCATTCAGGTTCAGGCGCTCGTGCGTGCAGCTCTCCGTGGCGCCACCTACGTTCCCACTGGAAGATCAGCGCTGGCTCTTAAGCTAGCATCATGCTGTTTTTTTCCTTAAAAGAAAAAAACGTTGTTAGGCTCAGAAGTTTCACCCTGTCACAGAATACTTCTTGTTAAACGTTGTATTGGACTTTTATGTCGTGAAAAACATTCACCTACCCTTGTGTTACTATCGTTAAAGTTTAGTACTTGTGCTGTTACGACCTTATCATGACTTCGCGCGACCAGTGGCGGTGGCCATAGGAGTGAGCAAGACACCACGCTCAGACGTTCCGCTCCCACTTATGGCCGCCGCTTGTCGCTCCGCTGGTCGCCCGAAGTCATGGCCGCGCTATTACTGAACTGACTGATGTTTCCCAAACTGCTTCATTTCACCGACTGTAAAAGTTTTAAACCTTTTATAAAACTAACTTATGTGGGTTCTACGACTACATAACGCTTGAAGAAAGTCCTGAAAAGTTTTTGATTACGCAAAAAAAACAGTTGCAAAATGAGAAAATTGGAAATAAATGTTGTGCAAAACGTAAGTATGCTCTACAAAGTGTAGAATAAAAGTTTTATAGTGTTGGTTTTCTATTGAGTTTTATTTTCAGATGGTCCACTGATAACAGAGTTATGTATGTAGTGTCTTGAGGATAATTTTGAGTGGACCTTTTTTTTACCGGGTATGAATTTGGTGGGAAACTTGCGTTGGAGGCAGACTCGAAATCGGTTGCTGAACCATTTAGTAGCAGTAGTAATAATAACACCGGCCAAGAGCATGTCGGGCCACGCTCAGTGTAGGGTTCCGTAGTTGCTCATCCTTCACAATAAACTGGTGTTTTAAGCCCGAGTTTTAAGTTAAGAAAGATTTTAAGCTCTATAAAAAGGTCGTAAACGCCCTAGAAACTGTAATCACTTATTACCTTCTGGAAGTCAACCTTTAACCCATATATGCCCAGTGGGTCGTTTTTGTCCCGAAAATTAGGTATCAAATAACGTGCGAGCTTGTAAGCGTAAGCGCTCATTTACGTCGTCTAGCGCCATCTATGAGATTGTGATAGTGTTTTCTTTCAAAATTACTGGGAAATGTAGGTTAGCCGGCAATTTTATGACCTCTAGTGTCACTGCAAGTTATGATTTGATTTGAGACGGCAAAAAAGTGCATCTTTTCTGAGCGAATTGTAAGTAATATTTTATTCTTCGTAAATATACCTGTTATGTTATTGTTATTATAAAGTTAGATAGTTTATTTATCTTATAATACAAAAAGTATTTGAAAGTAATAGTTTTTGGGAAAGTAGTGGTTGTCTAAACTTGGGTGGGTCATTAACGACCCTGTGGGCAGAAGTGTATTTAGTTACAATTTTTTATATTTAGGATCAGACGACTACTTGCAACGAATTATATAAAAGATTTGTTGGAAAATTAAAACGTTGATGATAAGATAAGGTACTGATATTTATATTGATCATCCTGGCGATGGTATCTGATGGTACAGTATGCACCACTCTAAATGAAAACTGCCAACTGGAGGACTTCAAAGAATTAAAAAATAAGGAGAGGGTATCTACGGCTACCCATTGGATGGGACAAAGGGATATACATTGTTAGGTGGCATAGTAATATCATTCTGACTCTTTTCTCGACTAAACACTGTGTACAACCTATGCAAACGGCGAGAAGATTTTCTGCTGCGCTAAAATAGACGATTGATGTACCACAGCGGAATATCACTTCCCAATACGGATTGTGGGGTAGTGGATCGACTAGACTGTAACGACGGCATTATAAGTATGTAGAATCGAAATGAGAGGCAATAAATTATATAATACCGTTCTTTTTTGGGTCATTGATGTCGCAGTTCATGTTCATATTCATAAGTAATACCTACTACACTCGATCCTAACTCGCGAGTTTAGGAGTGAAATAGGTATACTGAAGTTACGCCGAAGCATTGCTCGTGTTTTCCTGCAGAATAATAACGCAAGAAATGAACCCGGGCTCAGTAGAAAAATCCAAACCAGCGTCTCTTATTCGATGCGGCAACATAATTCTAAACATATGATTGAAAGAATTCTTTCACAACTACGGCGTGCTTTGTGTAAAAATAACCTTTAACGGGGTGCAAGAAATTAGGTGATAATTTCCACGTAAAAGGCTTCTTCAGGTTTCATTATTCAATTTTGTCTCAAAATAAACAATATAAACAGTGTTATGTCAATTTTATCCAACATTGACTTACACGGCACACGATGGGTCGAAAACGACCCTAAGGAACAGATTTGCCCTAGGGGTAGTTTTCGACCCATTAAAAAAAACACCCTCCCCCCCCTCTAATCTCAAATCATTAAATGCGGATTTTATAAGAACCCCTTAGGGTCCCACATATCCAAAAATGAAAGAAATCGGAGACCAAAAATAGTTCTGGGCATATATGGGTTAAAAGAAAAAATATGAAATTTGGCGATAACTCAAAAACGGCTCGACCGATTTTCTTCAATATTTACATGATTTTTCCCGAATTTTTTTGAACCGTGGTTGAAAAGTTAGAGGGGGGGACACTATTTTTTTGTTTTCGGAGCGTTTATTTACAAAACTGCTGACTTTATCAAAAAATAATGTTAGGAGACCCCTATTATTTTTACAAGACCTATTCAATGACACCCCACACACTAGTGTTGAAAAGAAAAAAAAAATCACCACCACTTTAGGTGTTCGAGAGGTACCCGAAAAAAAAAAATTTAATTTTTATTTTACCGTTCTGTCCGCGTTATACATACACATACTCATACCAAATTTCAGCTTTCTAGTACTAATGATCACGGAGCTAAGCCGCGGACGGACGGACGGACGGACGGACAGACGGACAGACGGACAGACGGACATGGCGAAACTATAAGGGTTCCTAGTTGACTACGGAACCCTAATAAAAAATATATATATATAGATATAAAAAATTATAATAATCTAGTACCTACCCATAGACGACAAGATACATAATATATAAATGCATTTATAGATAATATCCATGACCCAGGAACAAAATATTCGAGTTTATCACAATCATCAATTAGATTTCATTAAACATTCCTTTTTGTTCTGCGTTCAAAATAGATCTTTACGCCCTATTTATTTACATGACCTTTAAAACCAGGCAATCATAATAAAATATACCAGTGTTTCTCCAGTAGGAATTTAAATGAGCTTGACCTGACACAGTACTTTCGGGGCAGTCTTCGAGCAACTGTGAACTGCAATCACAATATCTCGTCGCTCTGCTCGTTCTCTAAAACAACGGTTCCGGGCATTTCGAGCGAGCGCGTACCCCAATCAACGAATAATAAAATAAATAACACACCAAAATATTATGTTTTTTTTTTTTATATAACGGTACAACATCCTCCTCTTCGCCTGATAGTAAGCAAAAAGGGGAGCCCAAGTCGCGATGGCTACTGACAAGAAACCAACGGTGGCATGTAAATTGATACTTCGATGCTGGCCCGAGAGCTGCTTCTTCACGCTTCGTTTGAAGGGTCCCAAGTTATAATAAAGAGGAAACACATGAGCCGGCAAATAGTTCCATATTTATTAGTTCGGCAGATGAAGGAATTGCCAAACTTCTTGGAACGTGTGGGAATATTCTCCACAGTGAAGCGATAATAACACGGCGCCAAGGTGCCCCTTCTAGTACAAAACACTCACGGATTTTCAGTGTAATTTTCATAAATGACCGTTGATCACCCAATTTAATGATCTTGTTGGACTGGGCTGTAGGGACGGGCGTAGAGCATGTAGTGAAACATGTCCATTGATCGGATATTGATTGAATTATGAAATATCAAGCCTAAGTAAATGGAAAAAAAAAGTAGTCTGTAAAGTCGGTTTACAGACGATAATTCTACGTAATAACGTCATAGCAAAACATTGATGAAAAATTGAATAATTTTATGATTTAATGCCAGCCGACGGAGTGGAAGAAAGAGATTGGGTTGTCTCCTCAGTTGGGAGAGCAATGCGCCGGAAACGCAGAGCTCGCGGGTTCAAACCCCGCTTCGATTGTAGTAGATCGCATTCAATTTTTCTTTCTTAATTTACCTTTGTGTCATTATTTATAAAAATAAAAAAAAAATGTGGTATTACCACATAAAAAATATGAATCGATAAAAAGATTCTATACAAATATTTAGAACAGCGCCATCTCTCTCGCAGTCTTCACACTTGCTGTAAAGCAATGGGGATTGGGGATCGTGCGTGTAAAACGCACGTCCTAGGGTATGGCTTAATGCGCAATAAGCATTTCAAAAAACATATATGACGCAGAGGGCGCTCCAGTAGCGTAAAGGATTAAGGGATGAAAGATTTGGTGTGACTGACGTAGCGGTCAGATAGCTCAGTTGGGAGAGCAATGCGCCGGAAACGCAGAGGTCGCGGGTTCAAACCCCGCTTCGATTGTAGTAGATCGCATTCAATTTTTCTTTCTTAATTTACCTTTGTGTCATTATTTATAAAAATAAAAAAAAATGTGGTATTACCACATAAAAAATATGAATCGATAAAAAGATTCTATACAAATACCGAACAGTTATGATTCAGCGGGAAGAGCAGTCCCTCTGCCCAGCAGCCTTAGCAGCACGTCTAGCATAACTGTGCACTGTGACACGCGACACTTTGTCGCGCGACAAAATACTACCTGTCACTTGTCGTTCAATGTCGTGCGAGTAAGACAGGTGACACTAAGTCACGCGACAAGCGAAGTCGCGGTAAGATATACTAGTCCTGTTGATGCGGCCTGCGGGTCTTTCAGTGCCTGCACTTTCTTACAGCGAGTGGAGGTTGCCTCCGTCCTCGCCTTTTTGTATACTATAGTTTTGTCAGACCAGACCACGTGGAGTCGAGGTTGACAGTTTGGTTCTGCCACAAAGGTGTACGTAGTATAATAATAGCCGTGCATTATAATTTCTGTACGTATAAACATGGATGAATTGTTGCATTGATTTTTTAAACAATAATATTATTTGGCATTTACTTTCGAATACGTCAACTAAAATTAATTTCAGTGAAGCATAATCCCGCCATCGTTTCGTTTTTTGAAATGAATATTCTGTATGATAAAATTCATTAAAATATTTCTACATCCCATATTTTGTTCAAATTAATAGTTGATTAAACCAAATTAATTGAAGTAAAAACTTGGAAAAATATACTGTTCATTATTTTACACAGTATAAAATTCGGTGGAAATGCTCTCGGCGAAATAAAGGGACGCTTTCGTCACAACGTTCTACGTCAGGATGACGTAATGGGAAATTGTGTTTGGCCGGCTTTAGAGCATTGTGCACTGGGAATACAACACAATTTGCAGTTGAGCAATGTTGAGCTGGGCTCACGATATAAGTTAATTTTAATAAGTGTGAAATGCTAAATACCCAAAATAGAAATGACAAAATCGATGTTCTTCTTTCAAGTGTCGTCTTTTAAATGTAGCTTGTTGTAACTAAGCTAGCAAATATCGATGTGATGACATGAAGGGGCAATGTCGTGGATATAACACCCCAGAGTTTTATGGCGTTGTCACATAACACGGTCAAATTAGCGCCCTGATCACTATTCCCCAAGGTTTGTGGGACTCACTTTATGCCCAGCGACAGACTGTCGAGGCGCCTGGCGCCACGCCAGTGCCTCGCAATTAGCCAGCAATGGCGCTGCATACTCAATTTGGGAAACAAACGCAACTTTGTCTTTATTTAGTTGGCATTTTCTATTGTCTATGGCCAGAATTTTGAGTTTGGCTATAATCAACAAGAGCACTCATGATTTATGTTGTAGCAGCACACAGTAATAGCCTATGACTCATCGTCATTATTTGAACCGAATAACGCCCATCACTGTACAAAAATCTCCCGTACCTAAAGTAGAACGATCTCGCGCTGACAATTTTCAACAACTTCCCATGACCTTCACAATATCATCAGTTGATATTTCAGGGGGCCTGCTTACGCTGCGTCTTTCACTTCGTGGTTTCTACTCACTCTTGCTCTACCCAAAAGTTGTACAAGCGCCCTAAATCAAGAATTACGTGGTGCAGTTCTACTTGATAGGCGTAGATGTAAAAGCGTTTCTGTGATGGTCCCTACTTTATGCCCAAAGACAGACTGATTGTCGTGGCGCCTGGCGCGACGCCAGTGCCTTGCAATTACCCAGGACTGCCACTGCATACTCAATCGAGAAACAAACGCAAGGTTGTCTTTATTTATTTGGCATTTGCCAGTCGTTGCCCCCAAGTTTGGGAGTTTGGCCGAAGAGAAATCAAACAATTAACGCAGGCAGGGGTGGCTAGATCGGTCTGTACGGGCAAGTCTGAAACTGAAGGATTTACAAAGATCTGATCTTAGGAACCATGTCAACGATTTTAGTGACTGCTTACCATAAATAAAAAATACTAGGGCTTAGTTCAGGAATCTAGCGCGGAAGTGTTGACGAAAAATACTTCTTCTTCGTCGGTTTCACTCTAGGCAGAGTGGTCGTGGTCGTGGTCATCGTTTCAGATATTGTTGGCAAGCTTCACAACACGCTGCCACTCTTCCCAGATAGCCTATTAGAAAAATACTTACTCATATTAAAAGAAAAGCCAAGTTGCATTCTTGTTAAAAAAATTATGCCAGTATTTTTATTTAAAAGCGTACAAATTCATATTCTGGAACAACCTTAAGCCGATTCAAGGAATGTAACGTTCCGATGAGATGACGATGAGAATGATGAACAGAAACATTACATGATAAGCAATCTATCACCTTCTAGAAACCATATCCATCTAAAACGTCTTCCTGTTTTAGGACCATTGTTATGAGGCATCTACTTGTAGAAGTAATTTAGTAGTAAAAGCATTTGTTTCTCATTATGAGTACGCGCTGGACCCACGCCAGGCTTGCAACTTACGATCTCAAGTACTAGTGGACGTAAAACTCTCCAATGTGCCGTCTTCCCCACGTTAGGTGGTGTTTTACCTAATCTATGCTGCTGTTTGCTTTAATATACGGGTTTTGGTGATCAGAATCTTTTTGCTGAGTTGGACTTTATATATTTAAGATGGAAAGGCATTTTGGTTTTCAGTGCACAACAAATCAGATAGAAGCTCCTGCATGAAATCGCACAATGCAATCGTCGCATTTTTAGGTTATGCCTCTTGACTTCCTTTAGGCGAGGCAGGTCGTTTTCGTGGAAAGTCAATGTAGTGAAACGTCATGTTTATTTTACGTCTATTTCGAAAAGTGGGTCTATTTCGCAAGACGTCATTTTCTGGTTTAATCATCTTCTAAGTGGGTCTATTTCGCAGGACGCCATTTTCTGGGTTAATCATCTTCTAACTGGGTCTATTTCGCAGGACGTCATTTTCTGGGTTAGTCATCGTCTAAGTAAATCTACTTCAACTAAATTCTCTGCGCTTGTGACTAATACTATGCTATTTACTTTAGTAACACCTTGTTTTTTATCCGTGAAAGTTGTAATAATAAATATTAGCAGGGACCGAGAATGATATCGAACAGGCTTATAAAGATTATATCTATAAAGTCTTAACTGCATAAATATCTTTAATACGAATTAAAAATAAAGGTGTTAAACGAAGATGACGTACTCAGAAATTGACTAGCTAAGAACATGACATCCTTCGAAATTGAGAATGCGAAGATGACCTGCTGCGAACATGACGTTCCTCGAAATTGACACGACAGTTGTCCTACTAAAAAACTGGCTAGCTGAGAACATGACGTCCTTCGAAAGTGCCAAGAAGGTGACAAACCAAGAACATGACCTTGCCCGAAATTGACTCAAAACGATGATGACCTGCCTCGCCTAAAGGCTTAACTTGAGAGACTTGACGTGGCACTGACAGCGCTTGTCTTGCCTGCATTCAGGTTCAGGCGCTCGTGCGTGCAGCTCTCCGTGGCGCCACCTACGTTCCCACTGGAAGATCAGCGCTGGCTCTTAAGCTAGCATCATGCTGTTTTTTTCCTTAAAAGAAAAAAACGTTGTTAGGCTCAGAAGTTTCACCCTGTCACAGAATACTTCTTGTTAAACGTTGTATTGGACTTTTATGTCGTGAAAAACATTCACCTACCCTTGTGTTACTATCGTTAAAGTTTAGTACTTGTGCTGTTACGACCTTATCATGACTTCGCGCGACCAGTGGCGGTGGCCATAGGAGTGAGCAAGACACCACGCTCAGACGTTCCGCTCCCACTTATGGCCGCCGCTTGTCGCTCCGCTGGTCGCCCGAAGTCATGGCCGCGCTATTACTGAACTGACTGATGTTTCCCAAACTGCTTCATTTCACCGACTGTAAAAGTTTTAAACCTTTTATAAAACTAACTTATGTGGGTTCTACGACTACATAACGCTTGAAGAAAGTCCTGAAAAGTTTTTGATTACGCAAAAAAAACAGTTGCAAAATGAGAAAATTGGAAATAAATGTTGTGCAAAACGTAAGTATGCTCTACAAAGTGTAGAATAAAAGTTTTATAGTGTTGGTTTTCTATTGAGTTTTATTTTCAGATGGTCCACTGATAACAGAGTTATGTATGTAGTGTCTTGAGGATAATTTTGAGTGGACCTTTTTTTTACCGGGTATGAATTTGGTGGGAAACTTGCGTTGGAGGCAGACTCGAAATCGGTTGCTGAACCATTTAGTAGCAGTAGTAATAATAACACCGGCCAAGAGCATGTCGGGCCACGCTCAGTGTAGGGTTCCGTAGTTGCTCATCCTTCACAATAAACTGGTGTTTTAAGCCCGAGTTTTAAGTTAAGAAAGATTTTAAGCTCTATAAAAAGGTCGTAAACGCCCTAGAAACTGTAATCACTTATTACCTTCTGGAAGTCAACCTTTAACCCATATATGCCCAGTGGGTCGTTTTTGTCCCGAAAATTAGGTATCAAATAACGTGCGAGCTTGTAAGCGTAAGCGCTCATTTACGTCGTCTAGCGCCATCTATGAGATTGTGATAGTGTTTTCTTTCAAAATTACTGGGAAATGTAGGTTAGCCGGCAATTTTATGACCTCTAGTGTCACTGCAAGTTATGATTTGATTTGAGACGGCAAAAAAGTGCATCTTTTCTGAGCGAATTGTAAGTAATATTTTATTCTTCGTAAATATACCTGTTATGTTATTGTTATTATAAAGTTAGATAGTTTATTTATCTTATAATACAAAAAGTATTTGAAAGTAATAGTTTTTGGGAAAGTAGTGGTTGTCTAAACTTGGGTGGGTCATTAACGACCCTGTGGGCAGAAGTGTATTTAGTTACAATTTTTTATATTTAGGATCAGACGACTACTTGCAACGAATTATATAAAAGATTTGTTGGAAAATTAAAACGTTGATGATAAGATAAGGTACTGATATTTATATTGATCATCCTGGCGATGGTATCTGATGGTACAGTATGCACCACTCTAAATGAAAACTGCCAACTGGAGGACTTCAAAGAATTAAAAAATAAGGAGAGGGTATCTACGGCTACCCATTGGATGGGACAAAGGGATATACATTGTTAGGTGGCATAGTAATATCATTCTGACTCTTTTCTCGACTAAACACTGTGTACAACCTATGCAAACGGCGAGAAGATTTTCTGCTGCGCTAAAATAGACGATTGATGTACCACAGCGGAATATCACTTCCCAATACGGATTGTGGGGTAGTGGATCGACTAGACTGTAACGACGGCATTATAAGTATGTAGAATCGAAATGAGAGGCAATAAATTATATAATACCGTTCTTTTTTGGGTCATTGATGTCGCAGTTCATGTTCATATTCATAAGTAATACCTACTACACTCGATCCTAACTCGCGAGTTTAGGAGTGAAATAGGTATACTGAAGTTACGCCGAAGCATTGCTCGTGTTTTCCTGCAGAATAATAACGCAAGAAATGAACCCGGGCTCAGTAGAAAAATCCAAACCAGCGTCTCTTATTCGATGCGGCAACATAATTCTAAACATATGATTGAAAGAATTCTTTCACAACTACGGCGTGCTTTGTGTAAAAATAACCTTTAACGGGGTGCAAGAAATTAGGTGATAATTTCCACGTAAAAGGCTTCTTCAGGTTTCATTATTCAATTTTGTCTCAAAATAAACAATATAAACAGTGTTATGTCAATTTTATCCAACATTGACTTACACGGCACACGATGGGTCGAAAACGACCCTAAGGAACAGATTTGCCCTAGGGGTAGTTTTCGACCCATTAAAAAAAACACCCTCCCCCCCCTCTAATCTCAAATCATTAAATGCGGATTTTATAAGAACCCCTTAGGGTCCCACATATCCAAAAATGAAAGAAATCGGAGACCAAAAATAGTTCTGGGCATATATGGGTTAAAAGAAAAAATATGAAATTTGGCGATAACTCAAAAACGGCTCGACCGATTTTCTTCAATATTTACATGATTTTTCCCGAATTTTTTTGAACCGTGGTTGAAAAGTTAGAGGGGGGGACACTATTTTTTTGTTTTCGGAGCGTTTATTTACAAAACTGCTGACTTTATCAAAAAATAATGTTAGGAGACCCCTATTATTTTTACAAGACCTATTCAATGACACCCCACACACTAGTGTTGAAAAGAAAAAAAAAATCACCACCACTTTAGGTGTTCGAGAGGTACCCGAAATATTTAATTTTTATTTTACCGTTCTGTCCGCGTTATACATACACATACTCATACCAAATTTCAGCTTTCTAGTACTAATGATCACGGAGCTAAGCCGCGGACGGACGGACGGACGGACGGACAGACGGACAGACGGACAGACGGACATGGCGAAACTATAAGGGTTCCTAGTTGACTACGGAACCCTAATAAAAAATATATATATATAGATATAAAAAATTATAATAATCTAGTACCTACCCATAGACGACAAGATACATAATATATAAATGCATTTATAGATAATATCCATGACCCAGGAACAAAATATTCGAGTTTATCACAATCATCAATTAGATTTCATTAAACATTCCTTTTTGTTCTGCGTTCAAAATAGATCTTTACGCCCTATTTATTTACATGACCTTTAAAACCAGGCAATCATAATAAAATATACCAGTGTTTCTCCAGTAGGAATTTAAATGAGCTTGACCTGACACAGTACTTTCGGGGCAGTCTTCGAGCAACTGTGAACTGCAATCACAATATCTCGTCGCTCTGCTCGTTCTCTAAAACAACGGTTCCGGGCATTTCGAGCGAGCGCGTACCCCAATCAACGAATAATAAAATAAATAACACACCAAAATATTATGTTTTTTTTTTTTATATAACGGTACAACATCCTCCTCTTCGCCTGATAGTAAGCAAAAAGGGGAGCCCAAGTCGCGATGGCTACTGACAAGAAACCAACGGTGGCATGTAAATTGATACTTCGATGCTGGCCCGAGAGCTGCTTCTTCACGCTTCGTTTGAAGGGTCCCAAGTTATAATAAAGAGGAAACACATGAGCCGGCAAATAGTTCCATATTTATTAGTTCGGCAGATGAAGGAATTGCCAAACTTCTTGGAACGTGTGGGAATATTCTCCACAGTGAAGCGATAATAACACGGCGCCAAGGTGCCCCTTCTAGTACAAAACACTCACGGATTTTCAGTGTAATTTTCATAAATGACCGTTGATCACCCAGTTTAATGATCTTGTTGGACTGGGCTGTAGGGACGGGCGTAGAGCATGTAGTGAAACATGTCCATTGATCGGATATTGATTGAATTATGAAATATCAAGCCTAAGTAAATGGAAAAAAAAAGTAGTCTGTAAAGTCGGTTTACAGACGATAATTCTACGTAATAACGTCATAGCAAAACATTGATGAAAAATTGAATAATTTTATGATTTAATGCCAGCCGACGGAGTGGAAGAAAGAGATAGATGCGTCACAAGCCGAACGCTTAGGCTGATTGTGCCTCTCTATTGCCTGTTCCGCGCTCTCGCTTGCACGCTCGGCTCAGGCGGAACGTGACAATGAGTCATGCTATTTCGTGCGTGCATCCGGCGCGATGTTCGATTTATAAGACGTTTTCACGTCAAAAAAAATGAATCGGCCTAATTCACTGGGGTAGTACTTTGGCGCCGGAGATGCAAATATCACGAAAGCGGAGCAAAATTAAACCTAACGTTTTCGGCGTTTTAAAAATCTAGTTCGTTTGTGCACATGGTCAATAAAAACGGGGAATGCTGTTAGAAATTTAATATTGTTGCCTCGGCCCCGTGGTTTGCTTTTTGGGATAGAATTTTTAATATTGCTGGACAATACTTACCTATGTAGGGAAACTGGAAATATAGACTATGTTTTTTTTTGGTAGAAAAAAAAAACGGTTTGCTGTAAATAAATTGGCTAGGAACATAGAAAAATGTATTGTATAAAATTGGTTCTAAAATGGTCATTTTTACGTTTGCCGGTTGAGGTTTATTTTACCCAACAATATGATTATTCTTTGCATTTGTGCGGAGTACTTAAATAAAATTGTAGTCGAGGTAATCGTTATTTGTTCCTGGGTCATGTTATCTGTACATGTATTTATATATTATTATGTATATCGTCGTCTAGCAACCAAACTTCAAGCTTTGCTTGGTTTGGGACTAGATCGATTTGTGTGAGACTGTCCCTTTAATATTTATATTCATATTAATTATTTGAGGTGCGAAATACTTGTATTGTTTTGTTCTCTTTGTTTGCGCAAATTTACAAACATTCCAAATTACATAATAAAATTACAAATTCAAAATGGCGTCCCTAAATATTCCTCTGCGCCCTAAAAAATCCCTTCAAAATTTCAGCTTTTCAGCCCGTTTCGGATTCAAGGCACGCCCGCCATATTTGTCTGTAAAATTACAGCTCAACAGAAATACGAACATTACAAGCTCCCCCCAGTTACTCAACCATAATTGGTTTATAATTCATTCCTTTACTTTTTACTTTTCCGCCTCGCGAAATCTTATTTTCGTGTTTTGATAAGGCTTACTTGTTACCAGGGAGATGAATTTTAAGAAGCTGAGATAGTGTCGGATGAATGAATACAGCGGCCAGAATAGATGTTTTATGTTTACGTGTACACAGAAAACGGCCGACACTTCTGTGCAGAAGAAAAAGTCACAAATCTCTTTTTTGCTTCTACGTAGTCGGTTAAAAAGAATTCTATAAACTTCCATTGATAGTCGGTTACCAGTGTATAAAAATAGTTAGATTCCGCTCTTCTATTTTAGTGAGATTAGGCCGGAAAGATACCAATATTACATACCTACATACAAAAAAAAAAAACTTTTTTTAGTTACGCAATAAACATAATGAATTAATCAACTTTATTCTGTAAGTAGGCCACAAGGGCACTTTTACGTTTGCATTTCGCATATAGCCAAATAAAAATGAAACTACTTTGACTGAACGAGCGAAGTGTCTCCGTTTCAGCTTGGCCCAAATTTTGTATGTCCGGATGTTTGGACGATGAAACAAATGCTTTCCGGCTATTCTCGCCTAGAGGTCGCATTTCTCAACTGACTCTCATGAAATTTTGCTTGTATAGGTTCGATTCGACGAAGTATAGATTTTTTGTGTCCGTTCAGTTTTTGTCATTTCCAGAATGACGGATGCCTCTTTTTTGTCAAAGTTTAAAAACGGACTGTCACACATTTAAATAAAACGATTTAAACGGCTCATTTCGACAACAGACAACCTTTGACAACGGTAACTGGAAAGTTACCGAAACGTCAAAGAGGCTCAAATACCTACATTAAAACACATAAACGGGTTTACTCACGACGAATATCGCTTGACGTTTTGAACCGGTACGCGATTCATCATCAGGAGAGCCGATCAGTCGCGGCGGCGGCCAAGCACAACGAAACATGTTCAGCGATATTTGACTTCTACAACGTGAGTGAGAGAGTAAAAGTGATTTGATTATTACATGTCTGAGACTCACGGTACTTTTCTATGTAAAAGAGGCTCAAATCCATACTATATACTATATACTATATACTATATACTATATACTATATACTATATACTATATACTATATACTATATACTATATACTATATACTATATACTATATACTATATACTATATACTATATATACTATATACTATATACTATCCATACTAATATTATAAATGCGAAAGTGTGTCTGTCTGTCTGTCTGTCTGTCTGTCTGTTACCTCTTCACGCTTCAACCGCTGAACCGACTTAGATGAAATTTGGTATGGAGATAGTTTGAAACCTGGGAAAGGACATAGCATACTTTTCATCCCGAAAAAATGTAGTGTTCCCGTGGGATGAGCGGGTAACACCGCGGGGCACAGCTAGTAATTAATATACGCGATATAATCCGATTAGGGTGAAGCCAGCGTAATTTGATTCACGTAATTTCGGTCGCAGACCGCAAGCGTATCGACGCCTTTGAGATGTGGTGCTGTAGAAAGATGCTCCATATACCCTGGACAGCACTTCGGACTAACGTCTCCATATTGCGGGAACTCAAAATCTCCTCGCGGCTGTCATCCGAGTGTCTCCGCAGAGTCTTGAAATTCTTCGGACACATTGCAAGAAAAGGCGGAGGCAACCTTGAGCGGCTCATCGTGATCGGCAAAGTAGATGGGAAAAGGTCTCGTGGACGCAGCCCAATACGTTGGTCCGACCAGGTCTGCTCCGCTCTTGACTCCACAGTTCACACCGCCGCAGACAGAAACAGATGGAGGAAGGTCGTACGAGAGAAAGTGTTGCAAAGGGGAGGTCACGACCCTCAGCTATGAGGAAAACGACGCAAGGAGGGGAATTTCGGTCGCGACATAAATCATGACACGTGATCACGTCACACTAAGTATGGCGCGACCGAAATTATGCTACTCAAATTACGCTCGCCTGGCTTCACCCTTAAATCGTTTTAAAAAGATAGTCGATCAAAAGAAGCAAGATCTTGTTAGAAAGAAAACAACATGTAATGTATTAAATATGTCTGTCCTTGAACATACACGTCAAGGCTTGAACATGAGAAATCGTTGTACGCGACGTGTAGGAACCATTTTTAGTGCTTCGCTGGCGTCCTTAGGGAAATCCGCAGCTACCGTTTCTTTCGCGATAAAATGACGTTTCTAGTGATCGAAGATTGCCGCGTTGATAAAAATAAGTACCTAGTTTAAGACGTGTAGTCCAATAAGTGTAGTGCAGCCTTGGGTTCGAATCCCAGCATAGGTAAATATTTGTGTGATGAACTTGAATATTTGTTCCTGTGTCATGGATGTTATTTATATATTATGTATGGGTTGATTGCAAAAAAATTTACATAGTAAAAGTTAAGTTAACAAAAAATCACGATCGCTTCCTTTGTGTGACGAAAGTTAGTCTTACAAAATGTGTCGGTAACTTTCATCACACAAAGGAATCAATTAAGTTTTGTTTTAATTAAAGCCCTTAACTATGTACAATTTTTTTGCAATCGACCCGTATATCGTCGCCGTACTCATAGTACCACCTTTGCTTAGTTTGGGACTAGGTCGATTAGTGTAAAATTGACCCTTGATAATTAATAAATTTATTATTTTAGTATATTTTATTCGAGTTACATAACAAAACAGCACTGTAGTAGCACAACTACGATTCGTGACTCTTGTCGCTCGACATAGCATCGCCCATCACTCTCTCACAGTACAGCGAAGAAAGAGATAGGTAATATCATAATATGTCTCGCACGAGAAAGAGTCACATGTCACAGTTGTGCAGGTGCTGGTTGTACATATCTCGCTCGACTACTCTGTTTATTCACAAAACAAATTATACGTAAACACGTTTGTTGGTCCACTCGCTAATTACCTATTGTCTGTTAACACGAAAGAGCATAATAATCACAGTAATATAATGACGGTTACGACTTTTCACGATTGGAAGTTTATTATTATGTCGGTATTGTCTACCATCGTTTATGGACACACGTGAAAATGTACCGCTTTTGGTCACGTCCTTTTTCATTGCGTTTGCTTTTTAATTCATTATGTAAACTACGGGAACCAGATTGTTTTTTTTTATTAAAATTAAGCAGAAGTCGATCAATAGTTTGCCGGAGGAAATACGACGAGAGCCAATCAAAAACAAGTTCAAAAGAATGTTAAAAAAACACTTTTTCACACTGCTACCGTAATACATACCTTGTACCTAAACTAGAGATTCCACAAAGATCCCACACTCAAAACCACCAAGCTACTGGTTTTGTGGGACAATGTATCTAGATTTAAGGAAATTGTAAAGTTCCTAATAAATAAATAATAATAATAATAATGTTTCGAATCGGTTCGCCATTCATTAGGTGAGCCGATCAGTCGTGGCGGCGGCCAACCGAGCACCTCCTGATGATGAATCGCGAACCGATTCGAAATATATCGAATGAATATATTTCGACTTCTATGACGTGAGTAAACCCGTTTAATATGTCTGAGACTGACGGTAATTTTTTATCTAAACATCTGCCTAGTTAATTGGAATATCACCAGTCAATGTGCCTCTACTATACCGAAGTTCTTATTATCTTCAAATTACTATAATTCGTCTGTTGACAACCAAAACTCACTAAGTAACCAATACCTAACTAAAAGCTCGTATCTCAGTATCAATGTACAAACTAGATACGAGGTTTTGAAGCGTAGTGACAGAATTTTTAGTGAGTTTGATTGTCACCAGGCGATTGGAAATGTTGTTCTGCAGTGACGGAACATTCACTGAATTCGGATACGTCTCACTATATTCGGTTCGATAAAGGTCTTCGCACATTATAACAACTCAACGGCGACTCGATTCTATGCCAAATATTGAAATTTAAGCCCTATGTCATATTCACTAGGTTTAATTTCAAAAAATGATATTAGTAGTGGACGACGAGTGGACGACGCGTCGGTGCATCGTCGAAATTAAACCTAGTTAATATGACATAGGGCTTAAATTTCAATATTTGGCATAGAATCGAGTCGCCGTTGAGTTGTTATAATGTGCGAAGACCTTAAGGTAACTGTGCTGGCGAGAGAAAGGTTTTTCATTCCGCGGAAAGTACGCGAGGCTATCGAAATTAGTCGTCATCCGAATTTTAACCGAGATTGTGGATGGT
The DNA here is from genome assembly GCA_932273695.1 of Apotomis betuletana. Classification (NCBI taxonomy): domain Eukaryota; kingdom Metazoa; phylum Arthropoda; class Insecta; order Lepidoptera; family Tortricidae; genus Apotomis; species Apotomis betuletana. The sequence goes on along the minus strand of OW026303.1, from coordinate 2,575,216 downwards.
CAGTGCCCCCTAGTTGGAGGACGGTTTTGGATACTACATCGGTGGTTAGTGTGGACGAGACCTTAGCAAATGACGTAGTGTTGTGTGCAACCCGACAATTGGCATTGTGCGTGATGATGAGGGTAGTTTTGCGCCTCCGCCGGTGACACCCGCGTCGAGCAGCCGCAGCGCAATGTTCGGTTCGCCGCCGCCGCGACTGATCGTCTCTCCTGATGATGAATCGCGTACCGATTCGAAACATGTCGAGCGTTATTCAACTTCTACAATGTGAGTAAACCCGTTTAAGTATTTTAGTATGTCTGAGACTCACGATAGTTTTCTATGTAAAATGTTGAACAAATTAGCCTACAGTTTCATAGGTTTTTGTATAAGGCTGATGATCGGAGCAGAGCTGTCTAAAATGGACCAATTACATTCCTCAGATTTAAACACACTTCTTTTGGGCTTCACAAAAACCAGGCTGTTGGAACAGGAAGGTTCTCGAGTGGAGACCACGTATCGGCAAGCGCAGTGTAGGACGGGTGGCAAGGTTGGACGACCTGGTTAGAGTTGTGGGGACGCATGATGCGGGTCGCTGCTATCCGGCCCATGTGGAAGTCTATTGAGGTCTGTGTCCAACAGTGGACGTCCTATGGCTGAAATGAATGATGATGATGATGATGATGATAATGATGATGATGATGATGATGATCATGATGATGATGATGATGATGGTGATGATGATGATGATGATGATAAAGAAGCAGCCCGATTGGATAATTATCCACTAGACATGCAGCATAAGATACAAGTAACGTAAATGAGAAAACGTAGCAACGGGCTATTATGACACGTAGCACGTTTGACACAAATTACCTCACCAATGAATTTCTCGAGGGGTTCTTTTTTATCAAAAGAAGTACCTTCTGTGGTTTTTTAGGGTTCCGTACCCAAAGGGTAAAAACGGGACCCTATTACTGAGACTTCGCTGTCCGTCCGTCTGTCACCAGGCTGTATCTCAAGAACGGTGATAGCTAGACACTTGAAATTTTCACAGATGATGTATTTCTATTGCCGCTTTAACAACAAATACTAAAAATGAAATAAAATAAACATTTAAGGGGGGCTCCCATACAACAAACTTGTTATACCTATATATACATATATATATAGGTACGGAACCCTTCATGCGCGAGTCGGACTCGCACTTGCCCAATTTTTATACTGTGGTTAAGCTTTGAGTGGTATAACTAATCGTTGAACGATTATGCTCTTTTCAAGCCCACTTCTAAAATGCATATCTGCAAAAACCAAAAATATTACGAGCGAAAAATAAGCAGTGATTTTTGCTGGTTTTTTTAAAGTTCATCAAAAATGCAAACCTTCATGAAAATGTATGCAGTTTTTACACAGTCAAAAGAGGAAAGTAGAACATACTGTACCTACAGTATGAGTTATGACTATGAGGTATAAATTCTTTACTTAGGTGGAGCCTGATAATATTATTACTTACTATATTTAATAGGTACATAACAACACCATACCTAAATAAAAAATGTGAAAAAATGGTACCTATTACATTAAGATTATAATATTATGTTGAGAAGAAGAAGACGAGAAATCTACACTCATGTTTTGGCCTTGCAACAGGACATATAATTTTAATGTTCAATGGTTTCAGAATAGGTTCTTCATTAATAATTATGCAGAATGTAAATGTCTGTGAGGACGTAGATGACGTTTTATCGTTAATATTTTAGGCAGCATGTACCCGTTATTAAAATAATTGTATCTGGGTTTCATTAGCAAACCTATTTTAGTGTGAAATAAAGCATTTTATATTATATACAGAAAAAAAACGTAGGCATGTGCGAAATGAAGCACATTGTTAAAATAGAAAGTCGTGCCATTTTGGCACAGCTCAACATTTCTTGAATAAATAAAATGATAAAATTGTATCATACACAAAATAACGTATTTTATCCATTGACTCAGTCCCCCAGTTCTGAAAATTTGTCGCATCGGCAAAAAATGTATGGGTGTTTTTTTTTTTTGCCTTTTTGAGATGCAGAGTGAAAATTTCTAAGCTGATGTTTGTTTAACGAAAGCGTTAGTTTTGTAGGGACCGACAAAATATCTCAAAGAAGACTGTTCTCGAAGTTTCATTGTTTGTATTAACACATACATACATCATACACACGACATATTTTTCTCCCGAACAACGCTACTATGACCAAGTACTGCGTTGGGCAGCATTGGATGAAATTTTAAGACCTGCGCCTCATCATCAGTGGGATAGGCTTCTAAAAAAATCCTGTGACGTAACTTGATGTCAACCACGGTTACTTAAATACGGTTAATTTCATTGTATAACTTATTTGATAAAAAATAAACTCTTTTAGACTTTTTTTTATCCATCACTGCCACGTATGACTACTTTTTTCCATTGACTGTGTCCCCGAGTTCTGAAAATCCGTCGCATCAGCAAAAAAATCGTCCAACGCTTGTGATGCAGATGCGGAGCGAGGGCTTCTAATCTCATGTTGGTTTTAGCGACAGCGTTTTAGGAGTGAAATTGTTTGGCAATTACATTGAATGGGGCATTTTACCTCTTTCGTTTTCGTGTACAGTTTTAATTTTGGTATTTAGAGTTTAAAGATTTATCCATTTATGTTTGTTTTTAGCCGCCGACGAAAAAAGAAGGATGTTATAAAAGTTAATAAATTAAACATGTGCACCTATGTATTTGTGTATTTGTCTGTGGCATCGAAGCTCCTAAACGGATGCACCAATTTGAGTGCGTTTTTTTAATCGAAAGAAGTGTTCGCCGAGATGGTTCTTAGCTAAGCTTGGTGGAAAGAGGACCAGTCGTTAAGATATTTGGCATTAAATGGAACAAGTGACAAGATAACAGCTAAATTAGCTAGCTAGGAATTCGAAATTTTGTACTTATGATCAGTTTTAGTAGCATTTTCTACATCACTGTCTCATTATGACGAGTTACTTGTGTCGGGCGAGGGTGTTTTAAAAATGTTTTTCGGTTATAATTACAGGAGATTTATTCACATAAAATGGCTACTAGTTAATTTTAGTTTTAGTTATATATTTTTACAAATGTCCAGTACATTTATCACTAGGTACATCGTCAAATAATTACTATTTATGTGAAGGTATAGTTTATACAAAACTTTTAAACAAAATTATGTCACGAACGAACGAACCAAACGACTTCATGCTTCCAATAGCGAGGTATTTTTTATTTATGTCTGCTGCTCAATTTGCTTTTAATATTTGCTCCAATCTACTTTAGCAACCTGAATCCAAACTGAAGTAAGAAACCAAACAAACTTGGCTCATTGAACAGAACAAATTACGACCGCTCTTATGCTTATATTTGTCTGAGTAGTCTGTGTCGAGGATATCGATATGAGAAGGAAAATAAGTCGAATGTCGATTTAAAATAAAGTACAAAGTGCCCTGTTAGTTATTAATGATCGGTTAAGGACTGATTACGCCTCTTAATTGATTAAAATGGCAGTTGAAATTAGAATTCTAGTAGCTGCGTCTCGCGTTCTTACCCGCTCTTCGCACGGGAACTCTATTATTTTCTGGATAAAAAGTAGGTAATCTATGTGTCAAGAGTGCCAGCTACCGTTGTGTACCTACCAAATTTTATCGGAATTGTCCCAGCCATTTGAGCGTAAAGAAATAACAAACACTAATGGGTCATTGTCAGATTTAGGTTCGCGTCTTTTCGGTGGACACGTACAAAGTTAACGACTTTTAGGCCTAGTTTTCCGATCAAAATTATATTAGTATAAACGACGTTTCCCTTTCTATGGGCTTGCGTGTTAAAACATAACTTCTATGCACATACGCTGTTAACTATTGGCCACCGAAGAGACACCTTTTGTTTTTTGAACTTACAATGACCCAAACATTACTTACAAAATTTCGCCTTTATAATTTTATTATTAGTGTGATAAAATGCAAAAATTACAATCTATCTTACCAGTCGAATGGCCCTACATTAACCTGACTCTAAAATGCCGTAGCTAAAAAGACACAGACGTAAAGTTAAGTTGTTTTGAATCTGGACACAACCCTAAGCCCCAGGCTTTGACAATTGCAGCGGCTACTATTAATCCTACTTCCACAACCCTATGTTCGGCTTTCCTGCTCACTGGGAATGTAACTTTAACGGCCTCGCTTAGTTTCGATTTTCAGTAGTAAACCAAGGTAAAAATGTGACCTTTCGAAAGCTAGATGAGTGTAGATTTTAGCGTGCTATTTGTATTACGGCCAAATTTGTCTGTCAATGGAGGACAGTGCAATGTCAATTTGAATTTGTTTGCGACCAAAATAAGGCAAAGCCGCTTTGGGAACGTGAGTGTGTTGGATCAGTCTGTTATTTCTGTGTTGTTTGAAAAGGGGTGGGCATGTCATTAATAGAGTGTATGTATGTTTATAATAAGACGCATTATATTCTTCTCTTTGCAGTCCTAACCGGTAGCTTGGGCAATGTTCCACTGGCGGCGGCATCTTAGGTTAGGCCTTTAGGGTTCCGTACCGAAAGGGTAAAAACGGGACCAAAGGGTAAAGACTCCACTGTCCATCCGTTTGTCTGTCCGTCTGTCCGTCTGTCTGACCGTCTGTCTGTCCGTCTGTCTGACCGTCTGTCTGTCCGTCTGTCTGACCGTCTGTCTGTCCGTCTGTCTGTCCGGCTGTCAGTTTGCCTGTCACCAGACTGTAACTAATGAACCGTGATAGCTAGACAGTTGCAATTTTCACATATTATGATATTATTTTTCTGTTGCCGCTATAACAACAAATACTAAAAAAGGAATACAATAAAAGAAAAAAAAAATAAACCAGGAACCGAACCCCTATAATGAGACGAGACATAACATGTTTCATAAAATTATAATACTCTAGTTTGGTCGAAGGAGGATAGCAGAATTCCGCACTAATACGGATCAAAATATAGATCGAATCTAAATTTGAAGATGGTCGTCACCGCTCAAAACTGTTCTGACCACAGAACTCAATTCGAGTCAGCCAACCAGGTATTTGTCAAAGGCAGTGCAGTGTAAATGTGAAATCGTTTGATCCAGTGACGTGGATGGTTTTAACAAATAGCGTTTAACATATTTTATGTCACACGCATGATATGCGAACAACTTCGAAACACTGTTTCTCATCCGTACGTTACGCCAAATTTCAACTTTTCCGAAAGGTTTTTTTTTCAAGAAACCCGTTTTGTTTTCAGGATTTTAGAAACATCGTTTTAAAGAACCCATTAGGTTAGGTTAACTTTGTTTTATAATTATTCTGAAAAATAAATAGTTTTGAAAAGAAATTGCTTTCGGACAAATGAAAATTTGGCGAAATGTTATAGATGGGAACAAAAATTGGTGTTTCAGATAAGTAGTATCATGTGCGTGTAGGGTGACCAGATGTCAGGAATTTTCCTGACATGTCAGGAATTTTAGACATATGTCAGGAATGCGGCCGGAAAAGGGAAATGTCAGGAATTTTCGGCAAATAAATGAAACCATAGAATTTTATACACTGTACCTAAACTTTTATTTTTAATCACAATAACAAAAAGGGCAAAGCCACAAGTACTTTGGAGTTTCATGAATTGCAACTTATTAATAATCGCAATTATCTTTTTTTTTACAATATAAACATAAATCAATCAACATTGACAAATTGAAGAAATAGGACTCGTGTCAGGAATTTTGATTGAAGCGGTGGTAGCCTAGTGGTTAGGGCATGCGACTTTCAATCCGGAGGTCGCGGGTTCGAACCCGGCCCGTACCAATGAGTTTCTCGGAACTTATGTACGGAATGTCATTTGATATTTACCACTCGCTTTTCGGTGAAGGAAAACATCGTGAGGAAACCGGGTCTATATCGGATGGCATACAATTATTAGTCCTATCGTTGTGTCGCATAACGTCTTTTGTCCTAATAACGTATGGCATACACTTTGTTCCGCATATTTTTGATTGTCCGAAATTGTTGCTCCTATTATCGTTTGTCCTAAATATTATTTGTCCTATCGTTTGATGTGGCTAAAATTCAATTATCGAATGATTGATGTGCATAATTGTAATGTTCCTAATATTTAATGTGCTAAAAATCTTTTTACTACATTTCATTATACCTAAATCTCGAAGATTTGTAAGCAAGCATTCTGACGCTCCGCTATCCATGGTCATAAAACAAGGTTTTTAACCTAACCTACTAGCTGCTAAATTTTAATATAATTCCATGCAAGCAAGTACTCTGACGCTCCGCTATCCATGGTCATAAAACAAACCTAACCTAACCTACAGTTTTCGGTCTTTAGCCTAACCTACTAACTGCTAAACTTTAACATACCTCCATGCAAGCAAGCATTCTGACGCTCCGCTCGCTTCGCTATCCATGGTCATAAAACAAACCTATCCTAACCTACAGTTTTCGGTCTTTAACCTAACCTACTAACTGCTAAATTTGAATATACCTCCATGGAAGCAAGCACTCTGACGCTCCGCTATCCATGGTCATAAAACAAACCTAACGTAACCTACAGTTTTCGGTCTTTAACCTAACCTACTAACTGCTAAATTTGAATATACCCCCATGCAAGCAAGCACTCTGACGCTCCGCTATCCATGGTCATAAAACAAACCTAACCTAACCTACAGTTTTCGGTCTTTAACCTAACCTACTAACTGCTAAATTTTAATATACCTCCATGCAACCAAGCATTCTGACGCTCCGCTATCCATGGTCTTAAAACAAACCCAACCTAACCTACAGTTTTCGGTCTTTAACCTTACCTACTAACTGCTAAATTTTAATATACCTCCACGCAAGCAAGCATTCTGACGCTCCGCTCGCTTCGGTCGCTCCGCTATCCATGGTCATAAAACAAACCTAACCTAACCTACAGTTTTCGGTCTTTACTTCAATCTAACCTACTGACTGCTAAATTTTAATATAATTTCGCTCGCTCGTTAGGGGCACAGTTCTACCTAACACTCCTCCTCGCTTCGCTCGTCGTCGTACCTAACCTAACCAAAATCTGACCTGCCTAAAGGTAGAATACGTAACGATTCTGACTTCACACCTACCATAGTTTAGTTTAGGTGCTGTAGTTTTAGCCAATTTAATAATAGGCAAAATAATTCTTAGGGCAATTCATGTTAGGAATATTATGCTTTAGGTAATTAGATTTTAGAGTTATCAATATTAGGACAAAGTTGCTTTAGGACTTTAAATGAGTATGCGCAAAAATTATTAGGACAAACGAGTAGTATTGCCATTCCAACGTGACGCCAACAAACTGTTTCAGGACGCCAACAAACTGTTTCACAGTTTGGCGCACTTTAAACATAGTGTAAAGTATGTGCTAATATTGATGAATAAATTAAAAAAAAAAATATTCAACAGTATGCCAAACATTCTCGGCCAAACATTTTTAGGACAAAAAACGTTATGCGATACGACAGGCACCCGAGGAAACCACCTAAGCCCAATAAGGCCTAGTTTCCCCTCTGGGTTGGAAGGTCAGATGGCAGTCGCTTGCGTAAAAACTAGTGCCTACGCCACATCTTGGGATTTAGGTAGCCGACCCCGATTGAGAATTCATTCTCAAAAAATGGGACAAAGGCTAGGAGGATGATGAGGACTCGTGTCAGGAATTTTGGCCGAAAATCAGGAATTTTGTCAGGACTTTTGAAATTTGTATCTGGTAACCCTATGTGCGTGTGACTTTAAAAATAGCGATTTACACGTTTTATGTCACACGCATATGCGAATATGCACGGGTATCCTATCACAACACCGAACGTGTGGAACGAGATGGAGGAGGCCTTTGTCCAAAAATGGACAGACCCAAAGAACTTTTAAATGTGATTTTAATTTATTCTGTGGTTTTTATGATTTTATTTTAATTTATTAAATTTGTAATTGTAATGATGGTTTCCTATATTTTAATGAATGGATTATTTATATTTTTACTTTATATACTCGTAATTAACTAATGACATGTTACTTTTATTATTTAATAATTATACAACTAAATAACTTCGGCATGTACAATATTTGAACATACTATTTAATATTTTAATACAGCAATTTAACGAACTAGTAGATGTTAATAATTTGAAGTGTATTAAAGTGTAGAGCATGATTAGTAATATTTCAGAATTTTTAATTATAACTTATGAATGTATAATTTGGTTGCTTGATAGTGTAACAACTTTGTAATTTATTAAGTCAATTTGTATTTTTTGCCGAAAAGACTACGGTCATTATTACTATTAGATTCTAGGAACCACCTTCTGTTTCTATACATTCTCTGTTTTGGGTTAATAAATGGCTTTATTATTATTATCATTATTATCCTATCACAACACCGAAACATTGTTTCCTATCTGTATGTTTCGCCACATTTTCATTTGTCCGAAAGTATTTTTTTCCTGAAACCTATATTTTCAGAAGTTTATAAACATAGTTTTAAATAACCCTGTTGGACAGTTGAGTGGAAGCTAAAAGTACCTAAAATAATTATTTCAATAACCTATGGAACCAGATCTAATCCCAAAAAACATATGTAAATGGTTTATTCTAAACAAACATTAAAATCCCTCAATATCTGCAAAAATAATCAGCAAATTTCTCCGTTTCTAAAGTGTCCAGACAGAATCACCCGAACGTTTCTAATTCCAGCTCTAATCTCAAAAACGCCCACAAAATTTTAATGAAAACAAAATCCCTTTAACGAGAAAAAGAAAGGGTTTCATTCAATTACACTCGTTCAATCGAGGAGGCTGATTGCCCGTCGCACGCCCGAGGTGACGAAACTTGAAAAAACTTTCGAAAAGCGCCCCGGAACGCTCTAAAAGCTCCTAAAAAACCGACCCTACTTTTCCATGTAATCAAAAATGCAAATCTGCGAGTAAAAATTATGCTGATTTTACCGCGTTTTTTTGCGTCGGCAAAACTGATTTTCATATTCGGAGCTTTGTTGGTAATTTTTGCGAGTTAACTGGAATTTTTAACTCGTTTACGTCAGCGCGTGTCCGATGTGTGGTGTCCCAAGTAGCAAGCAAGCTGCAGAAGTCCTTATACAGCTTGACGACGCGGTTGGCGCAGTGGTTAAGCAACTGCCTACTGAGCCGACGGTCCTGGGTTCGAATCCCGGCAAGGGCAAGTATTTGTGTGATGAACTCGAATATTTGTGCCTGGGTCATGGATGTTATTGAAAAATGAAAAATGAAAAAATGAAAAAAAAAAAAAAAATGAAAAATAATTTTTTTTATTATTTGTATTTAAGTATGTATTTATCTATATAAGAATGTTTATCATCCTCTAGTGTCCATAACACAAGCCTACTAGAGCTTACTGTGGGGCTAGATTGATTTGTGTGAGGTTGTCCGATATTTATATTTACATTTATTTATATATCTTATCGACATGCTAAGAGTTCGGCGGTGAGCGGCAGCATCAAGCGGCGACTATACGATTGTCTCGCTCACTCGTATGACCGCGCTCGGACCTTTCGCTCTACCGTTCGCCGCCACCGCTGGTCGCGCAAGTCGTGGCTACGGAAGTCTGTGCAATATGGACCAATCACATTTCTCGGATTTCAATGCACTATTTTTTTGGATTTCACAAAAGGGATATCTTTACTTATATTTTCACTTGCCATAATTTTCATTTGTCATTAACTTTTTCTTTCACTAACCGTAATCTCTTCGGTCTTTTTATACTATTCGTGTTAAAATCATTAGGTTAGGTTTGTTTTATGACAATCACAAAAAGTTTCAGGTTACAGAGATAATTAGATTTATGTCAAGTTAATGTTATGGCATGTGAACGACTTGGACATAAAACCAGTAGTAGTAGGGATGAAGGGAGAGAGATTATCAGAAGAGCAAAATTGACGATCACAGGATACACCAAAATAGTGAAAGAAGTTTTTAATATAATCGGGAGATGTTGGAGTTTCAAGAATAGAAAGCAGAGTGCACAGGAAACCCACGAAAAGGAATACCTATGTTCCGAACTCGTATTCGTCTTTAAGACCTTCGAATTACAATTAATAATGTCCAATAATGTCCAATGAAAATTGACAAAACGTATAAAATAACGAAATGTTTCTAATTTCTAACTGTACTTAATTCATACATTCATCTGAAATCTTGTGTAACTTCACCGAGTTTTATAAAATAACATTCAAACCTAAATATCACAGAGTTTTATAAAATAATATTCAACCCTAAATTCATGGTATAACAACTACGGCAAAAGCACAACCTTTGTTTCTTCTAAAGTCAACAGTAAATCAAACTAAGTTCGACATTCAATAAAACACACGTTTCGAACAATACGTTAACGCTTTCCTGCGTGACTGTACAATTGTGAGTAAAAGTCTATTTTGCCTATCTTACTATTTTATGGTATCCTGCCTTTTCGCCTAAATTTTTTTCCCGTTTTGTCGTTTAAGTATTCATTTGGCAAACTGTTTCATTTCCCAACTCACGATTTTCTCTGAAAGCAAAAAAAAATCTCAGTGTATTTTTTTATGCTCTTATAGAATACAGTAGGTTAGGTAAGGTTTGTTTTATGAAAGTTCCGAAAAAAATATGGTTTCAGAGAAAATCGTGAGTTGGGAAATGAAACAGTTTGCCAAATGAATACTTTGCGAATTTTTTTACACTTTTAGGGTTTCGAACCTAGAATAATTAAAGAAGAAACTGGGCCGGTGTCACCGTGTCTCAACAATTAAGTTAAGGAAGTTCTATTAATCGAAGGAATAATTCTAAACACACAATAAAAAGATGAAAAGAGTACAATATCATTACCTCACGTAAATTGACCTCTGGGAACTAATCGTAGTGTTATTACACGGTAGGTATAATTTAATACGAGGAGGGGGCGTGGCCCCATTAGCACCTCGATTTCCTTACTTTTACTTAAGAATTGTGAGAATCATACATATATTAAAATTTATGACACGCAATAAAAATAGTCAGTAATGTCATTTGGTCAATAACTTGGTGATTTGTATGAATATATATATAATTATTTTCACTCACCTTATAGGCTTGGTACAAGTTTTCAAAGTCCATTTTTTTTTCGATAGTCATTGCTGTAAGGATCTACAGGTCATAAATTTTTCTTGAACATGTTTTTTCAAAATATTTTTTTTTCTTTGAAGTGTCAATTTGACAGTTCGCAATTGTGTTGGCTGAAAAGATCTTTGCCTTCGAAATCCAATAAAACTTTAGCATACTGTCAAATTGTCAATAAAGAGAAAAAAACAGTTTGGGAAACCTTGGCGAAATATTATAATGACCTGCGGACTGAAAATCTCTACAGCACGGACTATATAAAAAAATATATAAATGATCTTCGAAGATTTGTACCCAGCCTATTATTTACATCTTGTGCTAAAGAAATCAATCTAGTCACAAACAGCAAACTCTCAACGACTTAACTTATCGAACGACAATTATGAATCCAGTCTATTGCGAATATCCTAAACTCCAAGAAAATATCCTTCGAAATGCCAGCCATGTCCAGAATTAATTTTTTTTCTTTATTAATTACAATACACCGTAAACTAAAGATAGCATTTTTAAAAGCAAAGCATTTGAAATTTCAATATAAAAACGTGCCCAAATTTTTCAGTGTGTACTAGTACGTAAGTTTTGCCGAAATAAATAATTGCGTCGCCAACCAGTTTAGTGGCCGAATGTACCAAACGCTAGTTTAATGAAGAAACATGACTAGCAATATTTTCACGAGCGTATTTTGTTTCGCGTCAAATGTATTTTTAGTCGTATTCCCGAGTTGTGTTAACTGCTTTAAGAAACGTTTCAGCTTGTTACTCGCTTAAGAAACTCGGTAAATCACGTGAATTATTATTTAACAAGTTTTTGTAATAACTTTTTTTCGACGCAAGCTTTTTTACATACGTCAATTTACTCCAAGTGTTGCGTCTTGTAGTGCAGAGTTCCCAATCCCAAGGCATATTTGAATTTCTGATAAATCAAGGGAGGCTGCGTTTCAAAACGCACACATGATAATAAATAAGAGTTTGGTTCTAATTTGAATCATGCAAAGTGGGTTTTAGGCAGGGATCGTTACCGGTATTCGTTAACGCATTCACGACCGCGTAGTGCTACGGGCTACGCTCGTAGCCGATAACATGGGAAAAACCGTATGTAGCGAAAACTTACTACGAGCAGAGCGCCCGGCTACCGGGTAGCTGGTGTCGAAAGTGTTAATATTTAAATATCTTTAAAATTTCGTGGTTTTATTCAAATGACATTAAACACAATTTAGGTATTGATACAGAACTTTGAAATAAGCCAGGTAAAATATAAAAATGTGTAATAATAAGCGAAATACCGAAATTAAATAACGGTATTCTGTATGGAACCGAATACCGGTATACGATCCCTGGTTTTAGAGGGTCGCGAAGGAATTTTGATGGTCATCAAGGGCTGTGACACCAAAATGTTTGAAAAACACTGGTATAGATAAATAAAACAGTGGCAAATGATCACTGACACCTCAGTATCATCAGTATAACGTGCGATGCACGGCACGCAACTTGTGCACAGATGGAATAAACGACTGGGGCCCTATTATCATAGCGTACGATAAATCGAAATAGGCGTGCACGTAATTGCACTAACGGCAGGCACTTGTATTGGAGGCCAAGACTCAATTTGGGTCGCTGCTCCAGTAAATAAGGTTGCACTACGAGTGGTGCAACTCATCACGTGTACTTGGTTTTTATTTATATAGGTTTTTTTTTATATCCTGGGGGTCCTGATGGGGGGTGATGGGTCGGGGCCTCCGCCTCTGTCTTGCCTTAACCGGCCGGGCAGAGTGGAGTCGTGAGAGTTGCGGCTCGGGGGCGGATGTGGAAACGTAAGGGGTTAGTTGGCTGCGGTTTAAAGCCCAGTATTACACCTCTCCGCCCTTAGCCTTCCGCACTGGTGTTGCCCTTAGGCCACTTTATGTGTCGCTTTTTATGGGGGCCCATCTAGCGGGAGGCGAGTCATCGTCTACCAGTTTTTTTGCTATGAGACACTTTTCTTGGTAGACGTCCGGCTGTCTCAAACCATAGCCCAGTAGTTAGTCCATCGCATTTCATGTAATAGCCTAGTACCATGTTTAGACTCCATACAACCACAATAGTTCTTACATCTTGCGGGTGCTGTCTCTGTGTGCGTCCCATGACACAGGCAGGGGGAGCATCCGCATGGTGTACCCCTAACATTTCATTAAATTGTCGAAAGGGCCTCTGCTCGTTGGCTTCGGCTCCGTGCACGCCTCCCAAAGGTCCGGGACACCATTGTCCCGTGAAAGGGTGCGACATACAAATAATAATAATAATAAATACATTTTTGGTACAGTCTGTCCCTATCTGTGTGAAGTCGTTAGAAGCTAGAAACATCGTTACAACTTAAGGTTGTCGTACACGTAACCGCTCGGCAACGGACCGGCGCCGCCTCACCTCATCGGCCCGCTGACAACCAGGCATCAAACCTTGAATGTACCAATTTGGGGTAGATATTTAATTTATGCAAACTCATTGTTCTAAAATTACCCTCAATATCGTGTTCTTAGAGAATACAGTCCTCGCTGCCACGGTCGTGTCGCGCACCGATGCGGTTCCGGATATCGTTAGTAATAACTCCGTTCCCGCTATTTCATTACAATTTCAAATTTGATGCGAATATTATAATTACTGAATCGATAACACAGTCAGCAGAGAACGGGATGTTCTGTGTCTATTTTTATACTGGTTTGTTGGTTGGGGTGTGTAATGATAATATATCGTCCTCCTTGACGTATCCGTCAATGGCGAAACCTGGCTCCATGACCTTCACGAGCGTCGGTCATGTGCACGAATGTGGCTTGCAAAACCGAATTTGGTTTTGAAGGTAATGATGGCTATAACAACGTTTCATATAAGTTCACTAGATACAACATTTCATATAATGTTTAATTTGATACTAGCGACCCGCGTCTTCCTCTTGAATCACTCTATCTATAAAAAAAAGGTTTTTAAGTTTTATAGATCTAAGCATATATAGGGGCAGACAGCAGGAAACGACTTTGTTTTAATAGTATGTAGTGGTAACAACAATAATTACAATGCGTATAATTTTAATTAGTTTGAAACACATTTGATGTAATGTTTAACAACTGTAGTTAGGCCTGAAAACACTCGTGTGATCCTATTATGAAGTGTTTTAAGACCTTTTATCATGTAACAGTTGCATTAAACTACCTACTTGTTATATTCTCGATATTTGTACAACGTTGGATAGTAAAAGAGAATAAACATAGCCACATAAGCTCCTCGTATAAAAGTTTAAAATTCAAGCGCGATAGCCCTCACTATAATAGTGTGTTAAAAAAAGTGCAAAACCCGACACACTACACAGAGTGTGAAACAGTACCCCTACCATGAGTCTACAATGACCGTACTCGCTGGCGACAGCGCAAACGATTTGTATTGAGAATAGGGATGTTACGAATATTCGCATTCGCATTCGCATATGCGAATGATTCGTATCATTTTAAACATTCGCATCAACATTCGCATTCGCATCAAAGGATGCGAATGTTTTGCGAATGCGAATGTATGCAAGTCGTGAGTCACGATTCGAAGTTCGAAATCGCCTTATGGGTGAAAAGGCGGCGAAACTACTATTTTTGAAATATAATTTGCCTCTTTTAAAATTCGATTACAAATTTTATGTACCTACTTGAAATTTGAACAACAATTTGTAATTTTGTAATTACTGTTCGGGTTCTCGATTTTACTTTGAATTGCAAGATTGTAAAGAAAAAAATTAAAATGATGACTTAAACTGAGTGTTTTAATGAATTTCCTTAAACATTCGCATTCGCATTCGCATTCGCACATTCGCATCCGAAATATTCGCATTCGCATTCGCGAATGTGAACAAATTGACATTCGTGACATCCCTAATTGAGAATAGTACAGCGCCCCCTAGCGGTTACTTTGTAGAACTACAATTCTCCATACGAATCCTTTACGCAGTCGCTGGCGAGGACGGTCACTGTACACTCATGGTAAGGTTATTGTTTTACACTCTATATGGGGCTTCCGGTCCGTGACTCAAGATGGCCGCATGCGTTTAAGTTTCGTTGTTCGTTATTTATTAATTTTTGTTGTTCAATGTGTAGTATTGATAGCGTATTGTGCAGTGATCTAACGTATGAGTGAATAGCTAATGAAGAATTCAACTTGAAGCGTTCATAGCCCTTCCTGGGTCAAGGCCCGATAGACCGTGTGGTTTTTTGTAAATCGCTATCGCTTTACAAAAAGCACGATTTTCTCAACTCACCGTACAACGTGGTATCAGTCCTCTATTTAGTCGCTGAGTGCGATTGGCAACGAGATATTGGCAGTAATGTTCGCTTAACTGTGACCGGTTGCCATTTAAAAAAAATAGAATAGAATAGAACACTATATGGAGTGTGTCGGTTTTTTCATTCATGGTCATGTTAACTCATAGTGGGTGCTGTGTGGCCGTGCCGAGACACGACTTGGCGGGACCTTTGAACTGCAAATAGAAGTATTCGCGCTTTCAAGCGCTCATTAGTATCTAACAGGTTTTCAGCGCAACCTGACTCGCGTGCAGTCAGCGTCTCACACCGTGCGTGGCAATCCTATTTTTATTTGTTTTGTTTGAAAAAAAAAATGCTTAGAAAGCAATGCATATAAGATTATACATTATGCATAAAATAATGAAAAAGATATTATAAAACCTTACTCTAGATAACCTATAAAACAGAATACCCCATCTAAGAGGTCCGCCTGCGGCATGGTCCCCAGTATGCTGGAAGCGTTACCTCTTTGTATAGTCAGACCTTAGTTTTTATTTCATCACATTGATTGCGAATTTTTTTCAAACGTTAATTTTTTTGTCTGTCAGAACGATTAAATTCAGGTTTGAGAAAAAATCTACAGACAAATTTCTTTGCGCAATGTTTTTTCCCTATGTTTGCGATGACTTTGAGCATTGATGTAATTATATCAATAGCTCAATCAAAAATTATGTGATTCCACAATAGAACAATTTATACTATACGTGTCATAAAAGAGAAGTGATAATTTCTTCGGTTTCCGCGACTGTCACACATTTAAATATGAGAATTTAAACTGATTTTATCGCGTATATTAATTATTTGAGCCTCCCTGACGTTCGGCAACTTTCTAGTTACCATTGTCAAAGTGTAACTGTGAAAAAAACAGTTAAAAATTGATGTATGCTTTTTTTACTATTTATGGATATATTTTATGGAATTTTTAAAT
Organism: Apotomis betuletana; assembly: GCA_932273695.1. Classification (NCBI taxonomy): domain Eukaryota; kingdom Metazoa; phylum Arthropoda; class Insecta; order Lepidoptera; family Tortricidae; genus Apotomis; species Apotomis betuletana. The sequence continues at coordinate 2,558,865 of OW026303.1, read as the reverse complement.
GTTTTTTTTATGTTTTTTTTTCACGAAAAAATATTGTAAAAATTGCAGTTTAAACAGTTGCGGTGTAACAGCCGGTCGAGCCCAGCTCGCCTTGCGCCGAGATAATATGATTACGTATGCATTAAGTGCATTTCCATTTCCCCATGGGGCGAGCTCTCTTTTAAATCCTACGGTGTAAGTCTTAATGACGCGAATATAAATATACTGCTTAAGGAAACTTCGGGTTGTTCTTCATGTTGAAGTTCGTAGGTCATTAGGTATCTAGACTATCTAGGATAGATACGAGTCCCGGTGTGGACCACGTATGAGTGCAATTGAATTTTTCTTCGCTTGTTGATCCTTGTTTTTATTTATATAGCAAGAATAGTATATTTGGTAAATCGTGTGCCAATAATTTTACTGTTTTATTTTTTCGATTAGGTATCCCGTTTGATTTGCGAGACCACAAAATAAGGGAACATAAGTAGAAGTTTCTTATTTTTTATCTGATTTAGATCCCCGCCATTTTATTGGTTATAATATTTTTTTCGGTTTCCGCGACTGTCGCACATTAATTCATCACATTATTAATATGTATCTAACATAGTTTATAAGTTAATTTACTAACAATATATGGAATCAAATTTCTGAAAAAAAAATGTTTTTTATTATACGACAAGGTAGTTTAAACGGTACCTTTGACAACAGTAATAAATAGTTGACAAAACGACATAAAGGCTTATGTAATGTTGTTTTCTTAAACTTGACTTGATGCTTCCTTTCATGGGATTACGAACTGCCATTACAGTGTGAAATCGTGTGTGTGTGTGTACACAAACGCGCAAACTTTCGCTTTTACAATATTAGTGGAATACCAATAAATGTCTCATCAAAACAAGTCTAACAGCGTCTGCTAGTATTTTCTCTAAACGCCGATGTAGTTGTATTTGTTCAGTACTAAGTGGCTGCCTCCCTTTGTGTATCGAGCAGTTGAGCTTGGAGGAATTAGTCTTTAGACGACCGTTGAATGTGCAGGTCGTGTAGTGTTAAGAATAGTTTTCTTTTTTTCATAACATATACATTTAGTGGAAAGTTGAATTTTTAATTAACCAAAGTGATTTGACAGATATCGTAATTTATATTTTTGTTATTCAGAAATTATTTCTTAAACAATGAATGAGAAAACACTTAATTGCTTATATGAGATTGACTTTTATTGATAAAAAGTGATATGTTGAAACCAAACTAGATTTAATCAAATTTCGCTCGTCAAAAATTGCGTCAGTTTACTCCGGCTAATTAAAAATCAGACTTTAGTGTAAAGTGGGGTAAGATTAACATAGTTTATTGCATATTAATGAAGTAATACCAGTCAGTTATTTATTGGATTGTGGCAGTCTTCTTTAGTTGATTAATGGCGAGAAAATAAACTGCGCGGGACCGGGGCAAGTGGCGTGCTCTCCTTTCGGAGGCTAAGATCCTGTTTGGGGTCACTGAGCCAAAGTAGTTAGTGGCAATCTTTTCCCCGGTGATAGTCCTACCCCACCTTACCTTCATTCTAATCATTAGGTGTATCTAGTCGTAGGTACGACATACGGTACGGTATGATATCATTTTCAGCAAGTAATTTCTAAGCTTATTATGTATTTCGCATTGGACTACCATATTATATTTAGTATGAGTTGAAAGACATTACGCAGCAAAACCTGCAAATAAAAAGAACTTCACTTATTGAATAAGTAGTAGATTGTTAACCAAGGGTAGAAAGTGACCCATTGGACCCGAGATATTTCTGGCGCTCGAACGAAGTGAGAGCGCCAATAGTTCGAGGGTGAAGTGGGTAATTTCACCCGAGTTAAACACTGTACTTTTCATTTCGACTGCGAGGAAAATAAAATACTACACGCACTCATGACATATTATGTCATGAAAAAAAACAATCCTATGGTTTCATTTTAAATCGTCCAGGGGTGGCGAAATCGCTTATCGGAGGCCAAGACTCACTTTGGGTCACTGAGCCATCGGACTAAGTAAGTTTCAATGTTTTACGCATGGTTTCAATTTTATTTTTTAAATAAATGTACGATCTATCAATAAATGTGGGACGGAATTATATGTATGTATTATGAATATAAGGCAAATGTATATTTAATAATTAGATATAAATAAATTAGGCTTGCCTATATCTAACCTTTGGAGACCTTTTTTCAATGGCCAGTTACAACGGCCGACTAGATTGTACCTAATTTAGTTGGTCACGACGTGCATCTAGAAGGCAATTATCTTTGACTCCGTGGCAATAAAAAAAAATACTTTCCACCCTAGGGATGGAAAAGCTATTTTCCACCCGGCTATTTTCTCATAAAAATGACACTTTCCGAACAGGAGAGATGAAAAATATCAGTGAAGAAAAGTAATTTAGGGAACAAGAGAACAAACAATTTCATTACGATAATAATATGTTACGAGAGAGTTTTTGTTCTCCACCAGTCAACCATAGGGGGTTGACTGGTGGTGAATGTACTGTCTGTCTTTTGTACTATTTACTATTTTGTATTGCGCAATAAAATGTTAAAACGCATATGAAACTTATAAGACGACTTTCGATAGCCTCCCGTTACTTTCTGCGAAATGAAAACTAGTCAGTCACCAGTTCAGTAACTACTAATATATATTATGTAATTATGTGTATATTTATTTATTTGGGTTTATATATCTTATGGTATCGTTTTGTATATTTGCGCGTATTTGTTAGTTAGTTTCTCTCTCATCTGCTCGAAGGCTAACTGGAAGATATCCCTTATAGGGATATTGTTATGCTTATGTGCATGTTTAGTTTTTGAGTTATTGACAATATTGTTTTTTTGTGCAATAAAGTGTTTACATACATACCATTACATACAGTAGGTACTGTCGGCGCTCCTAAGTATGAATCGCGAACCGATTCGAAACATGTCAAGCGATATTCGACTTCTATGACCTAAGTAAATCCGTTTCATAATGCATTTTAATGTCCGAGACTCAAGAGAGTTATCTTTGTGATATAAAAAAACTACGCTACCTACTGTTTATTTTTTTAATACAGACTACAGACATTTAATTTTACAGTTTTATAGATACCTAAGTTTATGTGGATCAACCTCATAACATCTTCCTCCTTCTGAGAGCTAAACCACTGCGTGCTACGTGCCGTTGCAAGTTTATTGCAGCTGTGAAACAAAACACTTTATATTTTGCGTTCTCACGACGTTCTTAGACTAAAACATCATTGACAGACAAACAGATTTTAGAGTATTTTTTATTTCTAAACACAAGAGTATAAACATACTATTCAAAATGATTTTAAATGTGGGTAAATAACCAAGTTTTTAATTGCTATAAAGAAAAACAATCAACACGCAAATAAAAATTAAATTGCGCTTATACGTGGTCCACACCGGGTTCGAAAATAAAATAGGTACAGAGATCAAAACTGATGGGGAAATTGAAAGCATAAATTGCGTCTCTGGTTGAAAGGTTAAGGCGTTGGACCAGTATTTTTTTCTGTCAATTTAAGAGTTAAAAGATTCCAATGTCACTTAACATAATACGAGTATAATTATAAATCTTGAACTGCACTAGGCGTGGCGAACTCGCTCCGCGCTCGCAACGGAATCGTTGCACACTCATTATGGCTGTAATAGGTACATTATGGCTGTAGTGCCTAGTCTAATTTGCGCCCTCATAGATAGTAACATCTTATGAGGAAATACCACTGTTAATTTTTTCATATAGTACACATTTTCTAAACTAAGCTCATCCACTTAAGAACTCAATACCATGCAGTTTTTATTTTCATTAAAATCGATGACATGGTTCCTAAGAACAGATCTTCGTATGTCTTTTAGTTTCAGACTTTCCCATACAGACCGATCTAAATGGGCCACCCTGTATAGGAGATAAGGCCTTAACGGACAATGGTATGTCGCGCGACAAGAGTGGCGAACCTAGTTGTGCTAGACGGACTGAATGGGAAGAGAATGTTCTCCGGCACAGGCGCGACAGCGGCCTATCGGTGTAACTCGGGCGTCAGTGACCTTGTAATGCCGAATACTCCGACAAGGCATTCACGTGAACGCCTTTCCCCATTTCGCGCGTCCCGCGCTCACCCGCACTCGCCCTTCGACACGCACACATAGCCGCGAGTTTTGATACTGCACACAAGTGTGGCTGTCGTTTCCATTTACGTTAGTATATATATTTTTTGTCTCCGTCGAACCGTTTCGATTTTTGCGCTTATTAATCAAATGGTCCGATACAGTAAATTTCCTGCTCATTTTAGTTCCTAAAATTTCGTAAAGATTGCTCAAGTTTTGGAGGAGGGAACCGACAAAAACGAAACCTGGATTAGTATAACCCGGTTACTTTAAATTTGGACCTCATTTGTTTGCGACGCCATAGTTACCAGGTACAAAACTTAACGGCAACTGATAGTATGGGAAAAGGAGTAGTAGTGAGCATTTCTCAAAAATTTTGTACACAATTAAGACAGAAAATTAAAGTCAAATATAATTTTCCTATTTTGTTACCATTTTTTATTGTGATTTCCTATACATTTACATCAGATTATGTATAATTAAAAAAGTATAAGCATAACAGAACATTACCATAACATTGATATAAAATTACTATAAAAGTACAAACTTTTTGAAAAATGCTCTAATACCTCTTAAATGTGTGTATATATAACCTGAAAGGCATTAAAGTGGACTAATAATTCTCTCAACAATGTCCATGGGTAGGTATACTTAACCAAATATCTCTGCGGTGCTGCGTTACAAGCAAGCCGATGCACCTAACAAGATCAAATTATTTCAAGTAGCTTGTTGCGAACTCCGAGGACATCGCATTGTGCCGAACACAAACAGAGACACGTTGACATTCCATGGGATAAATAAGGCCCCAATTTGATCGTTCATTACTAATCTCTAAGTATCATTCTGTTAGTTTCATTATTAATCTAACGATTGTCTGGAAGAGATTGCTCTTTAGCGACAAGGTTGTTGTATGTATTTGTTTTAATGTGGTGCATAATAAATAATATTACTACGGCTAATCATATCTTTTCAATAATATTCTGCTCTGCTATACGTTATGACTGTTTTTTCTCATTGACAATAATTTACTCTACTTTTTAATATAAACGTGCAATTTAAAATGCTGAGTCATACTCGTATTACAAAAAAATATATTTAGCTCTTCATTTGTGACAGTGTTTAGTAAAAGGCCCCATTCTTCGGGTTATAATACGGGGCCGAAATAGACGAAAAGCGTTTAAACTGCAACCTAGCTGCAAAAATAGTTCTGATGCAGTTGGCGTGCAGTCGATCCTGCTCCAACCGGGCTGCGTAGTTGCATTGCAATTTGGATGCAGTTACGTCCTACATCATTGCGATTTTGTAGTTGGATTAAAATGCTGTTTGGCCGTTTCAGCCGTTAACCAAACACCGAGACGGGCATGACATTTTACAAACATTTTATTCTTCCTTTGCATCGATGCATCTAAGATCAAATTATTTCAAGTAGCTTGTTGCGAACTACAAGGACATCCCATTGTGCTGAACAACATGCAGAGAGCATGCTTTACTGGAACACGTGCTGACTACTGGTCTTAATATTGCATGGGACAACTAGGTTTTATCGCGGTTTGTCGGAGACGGTCATGAGTATGGAAGCTCAACGAAACCAGCGCGCTATTGGAAGGCGACAGTAGCGCCCCTTTGAACCAGTTTTGGTACGCTAGACAGAGTCTTGGCGGTTCACTCGGAGAACGACCACTACACTTCACTTTGAGTCATCGAGTGCACTACTGCCTTGGAACCTGTCCCGTTTTGTTGTGCTATACCATGTTGATTAGAGTCTGTGAATTATTATAACTCAACAGCTACTTATACAGTGTTAATTTAATAAAGACTATTCTGTTAGAGAATTCGAGTAGTTAGTATGCAATCCTCTGTGCCAGGAACAGTTATTTTATGTTTTGTTGTTTATGGAAAAAAACAAGTTGATTGTGTCTGAAGTGTTTCATTTTGCTCGAATTACCTCCTCGTCAATAACAATGTCCGATAGCTCATCACGACACTGCCATCCATCTATCCCCTACACAGTTTATTATTTGTATATTTTAGTTCTTAATTCTATCTATGGTCTTTGTCTAAAGTGCATAGCGAGGGTGAAGTAACGACCACAGCACACGCCTTGGTAAAAAATTACTTAAACTCTGAAGTTTGAAGTTCTTGTTATACCATTCTGTCCATTAAAATATATGTTAAAACGCTCCGCTTAAAGGCGCTGGAAAAACGTGTCGCGGGACATTTATGGCCTAGAAGGAATAAGTACGCCTGGAACAAGGTTTTTTTTTATGTCATAGGGGGGCAAACCAGCAAACGGATCGCCTGATAGATAGCGATTACCGTCGCCCAATAGACACCTGCAACACCAGAGGAGTCACAAGTGCGTTGCCGGCTTTTCAGGTGGGAGTACTGTGGGGGATCAGCTCAGATGGAACTATTAAAAGAGCAGAGGTACGTTAATATGTTTATTGCTCGGAGGCCAGTTAAAGACTGAATATACATTTTTTACAATTGACGGACGTCACGCGTCCGTTCCAATATTCAAAATGTATTTATTTTTAAATCAGTGGCCAACACCACTGAGAGTGAAGTCCAAACCTTCACATCTCCCGCCGTCTCGGGGTGGACGAGGGACATTCATCTTACTATAGAGACACTAGACAAAACTACTCCTGCCTAACACATAAGAAGTCCCTACCTATGCAGGGATACCCATACATTTATTCCCAGATGGTCTCTTGCTAAGAGATAACCAGGGTCAGGACATGTGCGGATACTAGCCTATGGCATGTTACGTATTCCGACATGTTGACTGACACTGGCTTCGCCTTGACAAAAACCCCGCTAAAAAGGCAAAGCACCAACTTGACTAGCCCCCAAAAGTCATTTGACTAAAGCATAGACCATTCGATACAGTGTCAAAAATGACAAGCTTCATTAATATAATCGCCTGGTGTAAAACCGGCTTAAACATAACACCCGATTTAATCGTCTCGAATGTTCCCACCTTAACTGCCTGGAGTATGACACATGACACACGTCGCATGCCCCAAACAATTGTACCATGATGTGTCACTGCCCTTATATTAGATGCCTGCAACATAGTCTATGACACTTGTCCCAAACATCCATACAGGACCCCTTCGTCCCACTACGTAACTGAGTTTTGTAACCAGCTACGAAATGGGAATATTTTTTACCACTTGGAACCCAGTTACGAAGGAAGAATTGTTTGTCTCAACTTGTAACTGGTTTGTAACTGGCTACACAGTGGGAAATATTTTTCCCAGTTGGAAATCCAGCTACGTATAGAGAATTGTTTGTCTCAACTGGTAACTGGTTTGTAACTGGCTACACAGTGGGAAATATTTTTCCCAGTTCTAAATCCCGCTACATACTAATATATATTATTTGTCTTAATTGCTACCGTAAATTCTAACATCACTAGTAACAAACAAATAGGTACATTTTTCTTATAATTTTTTTAAACACATTGTTCTAGCCCGAAATCTGATGATCCTCCTATCGTTTTCCCTGGTTGAGTCCCTGGGTTCATGGGACGTATATAGGCTGATGATGATGAATATGTTAATTATTTTCGTTACATATATACAGGATGTTGTCTGTTATAGGAGCTTTAAATTTAAACGATGATTCCACAGAGTATCCGCAGTTACCTAGACTTGGGTGCTAATGCTTCAAAGTGCTTAAACTCAGATCAATGTTTTTAATCTTTAAAGCCACTTGTTTAGTCTCCTATCTGATAGGGGGCTCGGGTTGATCCACAGCATCGAGCGTCTCCCTTGACTGGGCTAACGGTGAAGTAACTGTAAAATAATCCTTAAAAGCGTTTGCAATAGCGTGCGGTTCGTGTATGCCAGCCACGCTCACGGGGAGACTCGATTGTATGCTAAACTTGTTGGTGTTTTTCCAAAAAAAAAAAACCCTGTCCGAATGGTTTTTAGCTAAAATATTCATTTTAATATCCAGTTCGTGCTCTTGGCAGTATTTGAGTTTCGATTTGAACACCTTTTTTGATTCATGCATTCTGTCATGGACAAACCCATATGCCGGTTTACCATAGGAAAGCCACCATAAATACCAAAATCGAGCCTCGCGGTGAGAGTCACTGACATACCTATTCCAACGTGTTACATGCCTGTGTTTTTATGACTGGTATTACTGTGACTAAGTTCTGCACCCTCCTTTAAAATGGATATAATGTTTAAGTACATATCTTTAAACACCTGTTTGCATACTATTGGAACACATTTTATCAGCACAGTCGTGTAACTCAGTCGGAAAGTTCACATCTTTAAATTTTGAGTTACAATAATTACTAAAATTATCAATTTGTACGGTGTCTCTTTCACCCCAAATTACTTTACTGTGAGTAAATTGCGGAATACAAACTTTAGGTTTAATTAAATTACAATCGCATTCATCAAACAAAGGATAATGATCAGACCAATAAACGTCATGTAACACTGAGACATTAAGTACCGCGCGCGCGGCGCGCTGACTCAGTTACTACGCAATGGTCCAACCAGCGCTTGCATCCATGCGCCATTATCGAATCCCATAGATCAATTTGACAAAATTTCAAAGGACCATGGGCAAATTTGTATGGATGTTGGACCAAGAACCAACAGAGATGACAGTTAAGTTATTAGATAGGTATTAACATCAGCTTATTTTTTTAGTATGGACAACAAGCTGGATTCCATTGCAGATCTGAGATATTCGTGTTTGTAGTTAAGATGTGGCAAAAATTGGAACTAAAAAATGCATACATTATAACCAGTTCCATATAGATAGTAGCGACAGTGTAGTAATACAACGCTAAAAATATTTTAAATTGGCGATATCGTATTTTAAGCTTGTAGTAATAATGATACCTATTTATTACAAGGAATAATCCTCATACTATGCGTGTAGGAGTGTAATTATAGTTATTTTTCAAGTTTACTCAAATTACAATCCTTCTATTGCCCACTAGATGTCATTAGTACTGCTCTGTGTACTTACAATACAATGCAACATATCTTTATTGCACATCAACAAGAGCAATAATACAAAATAAACCTTAAATTAAACAACGGTAGACATCGCTGGTCGTCTTATCGCTGAGTGATCTCTTCCAGACAACCTATTTATTAAAAAACAAAATGATAGAATAATTATTATATTTGATAGACGTTATACAAGTTACTACAACTGAACTTCCTTCGGCTATTACTAGACCTAATTGGTCGGGTATAGAGCCATTAGCGTAGCCACTTGTTTTTCTACAAGAAGGACTAAACATGAACATATATATATTTATATCTACATACATGTATATAAGTATACATTAATTATGTTAAGGAATGGAATACGTGCATAAATCTACTCGTTTGTAGGAATACAAGATATATAAAATGATGCGCATATTCTGCAGTTTGATAGTTTTAAGAGACTGATATCGCTGGCGCAGCAGTGACATCTGGTGCAGAGTAGATCACGCTACCTTCTTTCAAAATGTGGTTTTTACACGTCAGTCTAGCCACAGCATTAAAAAAACATCGAAAATCATTGTGAAATACATTTAAAAAACACACGTCATTGATATTTTGACAACGTTGAAAAATCCACTGTCATTGAATTCTTTGAAAGTAAAAAAAAATAAAAATTCTTCCGACTGTTAACATGGTAAGTTCATGGAAATACGTCTACGGAGCAACATTGGTCTCGGATTCGATTTCTGTGGCACGATATTTAGATGAAGTTCTGCTCTTGTTTTTTTTTTTTTTTTTATTTATTTAAGTTAATTAATCACAAATAATATATAAATTAAGACGCGTTACAGAAACCTGTTGGAGGTTTAGACGTGACGCACCGCTTACAACATTGCACAGATAAGTAATTATATAATCATACCACACCAGCAATCACACATCGAGGTGTTCTTACACGTTTTTTTACCATTAAGTATGGTCACATGTATGTCTTCGGGCAAATCATTTAATATTTTAGGCAGCATGTATTCCCACGTCCTTTTACCATATACATTTACATAGTTAGGCAAAATATACCTAGGTTGATATGTTAAATTACGTAATTGTTTCATTCTACATCTAGTTTTTAACAGTTTTATTTTGTCGTAGTCCTCGAGAACTAGTAACATATTTAATTTATTAAAGATTGACAGTACTTTACAGTGTTTGAAAACACTGCCTTCATCATCAAATTTATTTCTATATTCGGGTACAATGGTTCGGGTGAATGAATCTCTGCTTGTGAACTGTGTTGTGTTTCTAGTAGTATGGTAGTCGGATGAACCTTCGGCTGTGAAGTCAGTGAGCTCAGATTCAATCCCTGGTGGTTTAGTACTCGGATGAAACTCTGCCTGTGAAGATGGTGAGCTCCGGTTCGATTCCTGATGGTATAGTCCTCGAATGAAGCTCTCCCTGTGAACACAGTGAGTCCAGGTTCGATCCCTGGTGAAATAATACTCATATGGAGGTAACTAGTCGAGTAATATAAGTTGTTATCCGAACAAGACTGTATGTCGCATACTGGTTGTGTAAGTGAAACGAGGGGCTTAATGGCGCTTGCTGATCAATTTATTTGGGCGGATTTTTTTTTACATAAATTATCACTTAAAACTCAAAATCACGAAGGGGCATTAAAAATTTATATACCAATTAGTATATGATTTGTCACTAAAATAAATTTGCAGGTAACTCCCCACTGCCCAGTACTATTTCTATACACACACCATGGCACAAATTTCGAATATTTAACTAGTCTTAGGAAAACTACACTTTAGTTTCCTCGACATTATATTTTCTTGATAAATTCTTTAAGCTTTCTTCTTTATGAGTTCCATAAATTGAAAAAGTCGTATAAAGGCTGCCCCAACTCCGCTATAGAACCAAATAATCGCTTAGTGATTTATTCGAATAACAGTAAGTCGGCTATTAAGTCGAATAATCGTCGTGAAAGAGACCACTATGATGCAAAATCAGAAATAGCGCGACTGTTATATCACTCCTACACAACATACCTGTTCTATAAGCCCTGTTTCGGTTGACTTTTACTCGACTTAATTGCACTATAATTGTGCCCAAACCCCGTCGTATAAACTAGGACTCGACTGTTATACGACTATATGCCACGACTAAATGGTCACGCAGATACGTTGTAATGATGTTTATACGACCTGATTTTGCTGGTTGTATAATATATCCGTTTGAATTTAACTTGAGTTTTTTTTTTGTATTAAAACTTCTTGAAGATAAATATACTCTGACTGGTAAGTACAATTGTCACTGTCATCAGTGATGACTGATAATTATAATTGTTAATTATGTTTGAATACGTTTATGAGGTTTTTTTTTACAAGATTTTCAAGAAATGTTATTTTGCTACGGTGTATTTTTTTGATACGAATATATAGAAGCATGGTTTATTATTCTTTATAAAGTTTACTAAAAACTGACATTGGTGTTACTACAAACAAATGTTACTACATAATGGACGCCAATACCATTATATTCCACCAATACCATTATTATTCGGACGATAATACATTTTGGCTTTGCTGCAGCAGTAGTTGCAAGGGAAATTTAACGTTGGATAAAAACAACAAAATTGTGATACAAAAGTTGCACCAAGAGGAATGAACACCTAATATGGCTAAAAATGAAATATTGCGATAGAACAAAAATTCCATTAATAGCAAGGATGTTAAAACGTATGAGATTTTATTTAATCTTATAAAGTCTCAACTACCAGAGTGGAATCACACAAAATTGATTGATTGATTTTGAAGCTTCGGCAATAACAGCGTTAAGAAACACGCTTCCAGACGTTATTATACGTGGTGGTTGTTATTATCACTTTAACAGAAGTCTTTGGAGGAGAGCCCGAAAAATTAAGATCAAGGTTAGAGTGCAGAGAAGACACGTCGCAAGATGTGCTGCTTTAGCGTTACTACCTGCTGAGTATAGAGATAGCGGATTTCATTATATTTTAAGCAGGATGCCAACTGGGGAGACTATTACAAATTTCAACACATATTTTTATCATCATCCTCCTAGCCTTTGTCCCATTTTTTGAGAATGAATTCTCAATCGGGGTCGGCTACCTAAATCCCAAGATGTGGCGTAGGCACTAGTTTTTACGCAAGCGACTGCCATCTGACCTTCCAACCCAGAGGGGAAACTAGGCCTTATTGGGCTTAGGTGGTTTCCTCACGATGTTTCCTTCACCGAAAAGCGAGTGGTAAATATCAAATGACATTCCGTACATAAGTTCCGAAAAACTCATTGGTACGGGCCGGGTTCGAACCCGCGACCTCCGGATTGAAAGTCGCATGCCCTAACCACTAGGCTACCACCGCTTACATATTTTTATCATCAATGGTTTAAAAATAAATGTTTCCGAAATACGTGGAACTGCAATGGTGAAAGCGTAAGAACCACAAATAATTTAGAGGGTTGGCATTCCAAAATCAATAGGTATATAGGACGCAAGAATCCAACTTTCCCAGCACTAATAGAAACCTTGGAAAACGAAAGCAAATGCTACGACATTTCGTATAGCAATCAAAACAGGAACTACAAGAAATCAAAAAAAAACCAGGAATATGAAGACATCAACAAAGAGATTGATCGAGCTATACATGATCTACACAGTGGTACCATTAGTTTAGGGCACTGTAAAGAAAGAAAGTTAGTCCGTTTTCTATTGGGAATGCTTGTATGGAGAGGTATACAATTTTGAGTACAGCAATGCCATTTGGCACGGGTATTATACACGTCTACCTGAGCCCAAAACACCGCGTAGTCAAGTTTGGTGGTAATTAAATGATGCCCGATTCATTACCTGTGCCAGTTTTTTAGGGTCCCTTAGCAAAATATGACGCAATCCTTAAAATAACAAACTTTCAGTACTAACAAAATGTAATCAAACCCTTATATTTTCATATTTTTTGTATTAAACTTCGTATATAAAAAATACTATCCAAAAGCTAATTTAATACAAATTCTAAAAACATTAACAATAAATATAAATTTGTCTATTTTCAATGAAAAATAAAATATTGAAAGTACTGCAACGTTCGTCAGCGCAGCGTAGGGAACGGCAAAAAGACCCGAATACTAAAGTAAAATAAGTATTACTATCAAAAAAAAACAGTCAAGTGCGAGTCGAACTCGCGCATCGAGCGTTCCCCACAAATTTTAACCTTTCTCATCCCATCTTAACTGGTAGGACCCGGTTAAGTTAAGTTTGCACCTGGTACGTATCGCCCCGCATACAAATGAGGTGTAAAGTGTAAACTTAATCCAAACGGGTAGTCCTCATATAACTTTTGAAAGCACATTTTTTTATGTTTTAATTAGAAATGTATAGTTTTCAGATAATTACCTGTACTGGTGGTATAAGACGACATTAGTTGCTAAATTTCATAGTTCTAAGTCAACGGAAAGTACCCTTATATACTTTGATTCTCTTGAGAGTGGCGAAATATAAATATACGGTCGTATCTTTTTTTTTATTAATTTAGAAAATTGATTTTTTCACGATTTCAAGGGATTGTAGACTTGAGTATATGGTTTAAATTTCAAGTTGATATCTCCACGCGTTCCCGAGATAAGGGTTTTGACACACATACGGACCAAAGGAAAACAAAGTAATTATATAAGGTTTCCGTTTTTGCCGATAGGGGTACGGAACCCTAAAAATAAGATAGCTTTCATAATATCTATAAATTAAATTTCTTAAAATAATATATTAATTATAATTGATATTCTATTATCTCTTATTAAGTAAAACAACAGTATCTTTCTCTCTTTACTAATACTAGCTGCACCTCACGGTGTTACCCGTGGTCAAAAAATAGCCTAAATAATTGATTCACAGACGTTCTACTATTATTTATATTTATTTTTAACTATTATCTGACTTCGTTTATAGATTGAAGATGATTACAAATCACACTAATATTATAAAGGCGAAAGTTTGTGAGTGTGTGTGTTTGTTACTTCTTCACGCTCAAGTGGCTGGACCAATTTTAATAAAATTTAGGATGGAGGTAGCTGACTCTTTGGACTAACACATGTGCTATTTTTTGACCACGGGTAACACCGTGAGGTGCAGCTAGTATTAGTAAAGAGAGAAAAATACTTTTGTTTTACTTAATAAGAGATAATAGAATATCAATTATAATTAATATATTATTTTAAGAAATTTAATTTATAGATATTATGAAAGCTATAGATATATCTTATTTTTAGGGTTCCGTACCTCTATCGGCAAAAACGGAAACCTTATATAATTACTTTGTTTTCCTTTGGTCCGTATGTGTGTCAAAACCCTTATCTAGGGAACGCGTGGAGATATCAACTTGAAATTTAAACCATATACTCAAGTCTACAATCCCTTGAAATCGTGAAAAAATCAATTTTCTAAATTAATAAAAAAAAAGATACGACCGTATATTTATATGTCGCCACTCTCAAGAGAATCAAAGTATATAGGGTACTTTCCGTTGACCTAGAACTATGAAATTTAGCAACTAATGTCGTCTTATACCACCAGTACAGGTAATCATCTGAAAACTATACATTTCTAATTAAAACATAAAAAAATGTGCTTGCAAAAGTTTTATGAGGACTACCCGTTTGGATTAAGTTTACACCTCATTTGTATGCGGGGCCATACGTACCAGGTGCAAACTTAACTTAACCGGGTCCTACCAGTTAAGATGGGATGAGAAAGGTTAAAATTTGTGGGGAACGCTCGATGCGCGAGTTCCACTCGCACTTGACTGTTTTTTTTTGATAGTAATACTTATTTTACTTTAGTATTCGGGTCTTTTTGCCGTTCCCTACGCTGCGCTGACGAACGTTGCAGTACTTTCAATATTTTATTTTTCATTGAAAATAGACAAAGGACCCCGTACCAAAAGTATGGAAAATGTGGTTTCAGTTAAATATTCTGAGATTTTGATATAATATAGATTTTAACGTCCTGAACAAAAGTCTCTATGGGGGCTACCATTGTTGCCGAGTCCCTTTCAGAGTTACGACTGATTTTGTTCCTCAAGGAATCGACTCTATTACCTACTGGCACCTTGTCACAGTGACAGTAATATCAGTAATAATGACACCTCCAGCGTCTTTTTCAAGTGCAAAATAAATCGTTTCATAAATATTTTACGAAGTTCTTATTACAACGACACACAGATTATTGGAACATATTTTTGTGCTATTTAATGCACATATATTTTTACAGTAGACTGTACCAGACAAAAAAAACTATTAATAACGGATAAAATGAAAGAAAAATAGTGTTACTCGTTAAATCTACATATATTTACATATTTTCATAGATACACATGTACACTTTTAAACTCAGTTTATTAAGGGTTCATTTCTGTTCGCACAGTCATGTATGTGGTTTAATAATGCAGTACTTGGGTATTTCACGTGTTCTTGATGTCGTGCATAACCCAGGTACCATACGACACTGGCAACATGAGCACAACAACCAATAGTTCTGGCCCCGGTTTTGCATTTACAGTAATAGGCCAAGATAGGCTCTTCTTCCGGAATTTCGTTTTGGAACGCTATCCATAATTGGTGTTTAACTGCATTTCGAAAACGCGAGCGTATTCTCATACGTAGGTATCAGGCCGTGCTCTTTTAGTTCATCAAATTCAAATACATCGTTATTATCCATATCCATTTTGTCCTGTATGTAAGCAGGGCTTAAATTAATTTGGTAAATACCAATAGTCAAACGCTTCAAATACGCCATGTCAAGCCTAGGAAACTGCGGAAAATGATTTTCATTAAGATGGTTCCAATTAGCATTACGTCTAGTTAGATTAACATCAGCTTCCACCCGTGCTTGCATTACATTAATATCTTGAATCCTGTTCAGTAACTCTCTGGCTAATGGAACAGTTGCATCCTCCATGTAGATATTGACATGATATCTGTTAATTATAGCACCAGCTATTTTCAAAAAGTCGTTTAGATGAACAAAAAACTTAAAAATGGACTTCAAATGGCCATTGCGGGCTTCAACTATCCATCTTGTCTTCGTAATTATTCGTGATTTGTTGGCTGCTGCTGTTGAAAGTTGTTGCTGGCCACGTTCAAGGACTTCGGGCATTTTACAGTGCATGCCTTTATTTTGGAGATATGGCACAACATCTCGATATCCTCGATCCATTAAAAACACATCGCCATCTCGAAACCATTGGCTCATATCATCGTTCGATTCAAACTCAACTTCAAGTATGCTCGCGTCATTATTTCTGGAGTCTGAAAAATAGGGTCCGTGTATATCTAAAATGTATCCATCAGGGGCAACTATTAGGCAGGGTTTTACTAAATGTCGTTTTTTATGAAAAGAAAAAGATTTTCTGAGAGATTTGAAGTTGCTAGGTTTTCCTGTATAAGTATAGGATGCATCAACAATAACTATTGCTTGTCGATTGTCAGTATTGGGATTGTATAGTTCATTAGCGAATGGTGTCACGTGGGCATTAATGAACTCATCTCGAGTAATGGCATTATAACCAATTGACTGGGGCACAAATCTTATCAATAATGATTGCCTGACTATTTTAATGTCGCGACTCACGTTGGCTCTAGACTTGTATTTGAAAAGGACTTTTAGAAAGTCATCAGAGAGTCCTTGACACATTTTCACCAAGAACATCAATAATTTTTTTCTGAGACATGGCGGTTAGACCCGTCGTTAATCGGGACACAATACTGGAACATGTCTTGAAATTGCTGTTTTGTTACAGGAGATATGATACTAAAATCTTCTTCTGAAATGTTGTCTACGTCAAAATCATCACTTTTTTTTTGCTTACGTAACGTTTGTAGGAATGAACTCAATTCAGGCCCTGCAAGTCGATAACGTCGTTTAACAAATAGTAACGTGGGCTTCAATTCTAAAAGTAGTAGCCCGGAAATGTCCAAGTGTCCAGCACAACATCGAGATGATGCGGGTACATAAATGTTTAATTCAATGAAGAGGTTGGTTCTTGCATTGAGGTTCAACCGGGGATGGTTTTCTGGTGAGTTGCAAATCATGCAAGTATTGCTCGACCTTTGCCTCAGAACGTTTAAAACAATACAATCTTCGCGACGCAGCGCCTCCAACTCTGTATTTAACAATCGGTCACAGTTAATGCATACCCGGGACTCATTGTTAAACTCAGCCGGGATGTTGTTCATACTTTCTCTGTATGAAATCGCCAGTTGAATTTTTTCGTCGTTATTTTCCGGTATCCGCCGCAAAGCACGAGGAACATAGACATTATTGCAGACAAAGCAATGTCCTCTAACGAATAGTAACGCCATTCTACTTTACTCTTACCTATTTGTAAATCTTACATCTAAACCTTACTTAAATATTCTTATTCGCTATATATTCACATTATTATCAATAAATATTCTGTCATTTATTAATAATCTACGAAGTGCACATGACGCACGTTTGAAGTTGACATTGCAGTCATTTTATCTTTCGTCAAATGGCCATCTTATCCCAAATATCGCAATATAGGTTCAATCTAATGTCAATTGTTTAAATAAATAGTTGGTAATTGCATCTAATTAATGATTTGTTATCGGATATAAAATTAGTCGTTACTCTGAAATGGACTCGGCAACAGTGGTAGCCCCCATAGAGACTTTTGTTTGGGACGTGAAAATCTATATTATATCAAAATCTCAGAATATTTAACTGAAACCACATTTTCCATACTTTTGGTACGGGGTCCTTTATATTTATTGTTAATGTTTTTAGAATCTGTATTAAATTAGCTTTTGGATAGTATTTTTTATATACGAAGTTTACGCTCGATTCCGATGTAAAGAATTAAGAAAAATAAACCATCTAAATTCTCGACTTGTCTATTTGTTCACATTGGCCTGGCTATAAGTAAAGTTTTGCGAAACATCTTATGCACTCAGCCAAAAACGATAGCATTTAGTAAGGTATTTAAATGAAATGGTGCCTTGCTCACCGTAGAAGCTACCTATTGTTGATAGGCATTTCATCTATATCAGAAATAGCTAAATGGGTAAATTTCCAGTACCTACCAATAGGAAAATGCTATACTGAAAAGTGTACTATTATTCACAGTATACATATTCATATTTCAAACCACTTGGCGTTACCCTAATAGCGACAAGTCCCACTACCAAATTCAATGTTTTATTTAGTCATATAATACCCGTTTAATATTTATTGCATTAGTTTCACATATTCATCATTCTCTCTAACATAATTTCACAGTATAAACCGTCTCACCATATTATCATATTTTTATGGATATTCGATGTAACTGGAATTTACATAGTATTCTCAATTCATATCACAGTTTTATCAATTATAATAATCTGTTTGGACTGCAACTTGATATCTAGATACAGTTTGCAGTTTAAAGTATTAACTATATATCAAAGAGCTGAAATTATCAATCACTGAGCTCCGGGTTACACATGAACATGTTAGGAAAAACAGGCGTTTTTCCTGGGGACATTATAATAGGATTAGGCTTTAAAGCCTAATCTTCTTGCTAGACATGTATTTATCAGCTTTCTATTCATCGAGAACTGAGTAGGTAATAGAACTATAAGTAAATATAACCAAATCGTTACTAATGCATTGTCCACAAGATAGACGCCCTGTGTCCCACTCCCACCCTTATGCGCTCTTGAGAAGTGAAAAGTAAAAGTAAGCTATTTTTATGACACAAGTTTTATTAAGAAACACATAATACAATATTGCACACTGCTATTTTATTATTTTTCAGATTAAAAAGGCAACATCAATATGAAAATTGTGTGTTGGGTTGAAATGGTGTCGTCGTCTTTACAATAGAAGTTTGCTTTATTATGTTCCATTGCGTTCACTTCTTCTTCTTCATTTGAGAATCAATCCACCACCGCATTTTGTGGGTGCTACCAGGTCTCCCCTTAACCCTCTAAGCCTCTTGACTTGACGATGATTTGTTGTAAATAGTTGCTTATGCTTGATCTTGATACTAATGAGTTTTTTGGCAATTCTCACTTAGGTATCAAAGCTTGAATCGGGCTTAACGTTAGAATGACGGATTTATCGTGCCCTTTCAGATTTATTTCACTCATGATAATTAAACATCATTAAAATGTGTTTCAACTGCGTTTTTGTTATAAAATATGATAGAATTAAATATGTCAATAATGTTTGACGCGTGTTTGACGATTAAATTATCCTAGAGCACCAATAACTATGGAGTGTAAAAGGGAGGAGCAGCATCTTCATATATCCAAGAATTCCCGCTGAAAGCTTCCAATAAGGCTGAAAGATGATAAATTGGTGGCGCACAGTTTTTTAAAGATTCCGTTTTTACTCACGCTCTTTTCAAAAATACGATACATATTACCATTACGCATATCAAACTAAAACTCTCACATCGATAGATCCTGTAGTTTTATTTCTAAAAATCATCAAAGTTGCTCATATCTGGGTCATGAAATTAACATTTTTTCTATTGCTCAAGAGCAGGTCTACTTACAGAAATTTTGATTAAACCACATAAGCCTGCTTATGATTCCATCTTCCGCACAAAAAGATCTGACGATTTTAACACTGTTGATACAGGTACATTTGAGCTATCGTATACTAAAGTATCTCCGCCTAATACGGGATAAATATGGAATAAAAAAATTAAAACAGAAATGTCTAACAACAATAATATCCCCGAAAGTATTTACGGTAAATGTACGAAAGAAATTCTAACGGTAGGGATACATATCAATCGCAGGTTCACGTAGTTTAATCAAAATGTATATAAGTACGCCTGTTCTTAAGCAATAAAATGAAATGTAAATTTCATGACCCGGATATGAGCAAGTTTGCTAGATGATCAGTGGCGGATTAAGTGTCGACAGCGCCCTAGGCAAAAACCTCATCGGCGCCCCTTTGCGCTCCTTTGCGGCCCTTTGCGGCCCTTTGCGCCCCTTTGCGGCCCTTTGCGCCCCTTTGCGGCCATTGCGCCCCTAGGCACGTGCCTACTTTGCCTTAGGGATAATCCGCCACTGTAGATGATTTAAAAAATAAAACAACAGGACCAATCGATGTGGGAGTTTTAATCTGATATTCGTAATGGTAACATGTATCGTTTTTTATATTTAAAGCGGCGTGAGACAAAAACAAGGTTTTTAAAAGACTGTGTGGCGTTACTGTGGCGTAAAGTCGTTTCGTTAGTTAGCAACGAACGGTTCGTTTATAATTTTTTAATACAATTTAATTATGTTTTTGTCTGTGTAATATACTTAAAGAAACTAAGTAGGACTTACTCTGGTCATCTAAAATATTCAAATTATCAGTTCACTCTGTCTAAAACTTGCAATATTTTCATGCTGACTCTATTGGCCGGCACGCGGCATTGGAACTGTTATTTACTGCTTACCGCTGGGCACTTTTTCAAATATTTTCCTATGAGAGATTCCGCTCCATCTTTTTACACTCCATAGCTTATTCATAATTTGATAATCATTTACGACAAAATAATTATTTTATACATATGTACACATTCCTCAACCATTTAAGCGCCAAATTCACTTATGTACTTATGACCTCAAATATTATTCATCTGAATAAACCATTTTACTATGAAGGGTATAAGGGAGGACTAACTACTCACCGAGACAGTTTGTTTATTGCTGAATTCCTATGGCCATCTTTCGGCTTATCATCAGATCAGCTCCATGGTGCCATATTATGCCATTGATAATCGAAGTTAAGTAGGTAAAGCTTTCAACTCAATGATAATCAAATTAAGTTTGCAAGATTTGATTGCAAACAGACAGACAAACTGAAAACGGGATAAGTGGTTCCAATGCAGGGGGGAACCCCCAAACGCCGGGGAAACCCCAAAAGAATCTTAAATAGTCATCGTCTCAAAAAAACTAAATAAATCATAAATCATTTATTTTTCATAAGTTTTTAAATATTATACCTACTTAAGGAGTTGTTTCGACATTTCTAAAAACTTCATCCTATAATAAATTTTATGTAAACACTTAGTGTAAACACTTATAAAGTCGACAACCTATTAGTCATATTTGTTATTTTGAAGTGTGCGTGAGTTATTATTGTGACGATTTAAATAAGCTAGTTTTGAAATATATATGAAATAAAGAAATGGTCAATAATGAGCTGACTAGCTTAAAAAAAACTATTTTTGTGAGAGCTAGAAAGCTAAATATTATTAATTGAATATTGAAATGTCATGAACAGACAAAAACGCCGTTCGCTATTTTTGCCTTTAGCTTATCTGTGGCGTTGAATACCGAGTATATATACTCCGATGTTCGAAATTCGACCGTCGTATAGTGCCATCCCGCTCACTCAAATCTACTTTCACTGGAGACCGAAAGGGACGGTACTATTCGGAGTCGTCGAAATAGCCCTTCAGTTTTCTTTACGGGACCGGGTACGTCACTGTGTGTCACCATCATGAGCGATAATGGCGGACGGCCTTTTAAGCCTTTCATATATTCAATACAGAATAAAATCCATGCGTTCAAATTATTATTTTTCAGCCATCTTCTACTTTAATGTACCTACTGAAAAATATATATTTATGTTTCCTATGCTAACTTAGATGAAGTACCTACGTCCATGTATGCTAAATACTATGCGAATTAAACATTAGTTTAATGAAATTTGGCACGAGTCAACCAGCCTATTGGTGTTTTAGAATGCGTAGTAATGAGAGCTTTGCATTTGTGTGCAATTTTTTTATATGTGTGTTATCTCCTCCCCATCAGGTTTTGGCAGACTTTTTTGTTTGGAACGATACAGCGAAAAGCGAGTCCTTTAGTTTTAATTACTCAAAGCTGTTTTCAGGCGAACATTCGCATTGAGACCGAATAGGCTGACTTAAAATAATTCATTACATACAACTTTATCCCACCAAAAACATTTCATGTAAAATTGACGACCGACTCACGTTCTCATAACGCTTTCGCTGTAAAAAAGTTATCAGATCCCAGGAAAAGCCAAGCCCCTAAGCCCCGACTTTACTAACCCCACCACCTTGGTTTAAAAAGTATGGCATCAACTGGCTTCAAGCCCCTAAACCAGGAGTTTACTAACCCTACACCTTGGTTTCAAAAGTATGGCTTGGCCGTTTCATAGAGTACCGTAAATAAGTCCAACGGACCGTCTGGCCCATATGGTATCAAGAAATTAAGTTTATGTCTTTGATAATATATACTTATAAACTTAATTCCTTACCATATGGGCCGGACAGTCCGCTAAACTTATTTACGGTACTCTATGAAACGGCCCAGCCATACTATTGAAACAAAGGTGTAGGGTTCGTAAACTCCGGGTTTAGGGGCTTGAAGCCAGTTGATGCCATACTTTTTCAACCAAAAATTGAATTGAAGTAACAAAATTTAAATGCTAGTACAATTGTCACTGTCATCAGTGATGACTGATACTTATAATTGTTAATTATGTTTGAATACGTTTATGAGTTGTGATTTAAATATAGTGAATCGATTTTTTGTTCACAAAATGGATTCTCAAACATCTAATAGTGATTCTGAACATATAACATTTGTGAAAACGCGACGTGGAGGTAAAATGTTACTACATAATGGACGCCAATACCATTATAGAAAAACATATTCGGACGGTAATACATTTTGGCTTTGCTGCCGCAGTAGTTGCAAGGGAAATTTAACGTTGGATAAAAACAACAAAATTGTGATACAAAAGTTGCACCAAGAGGAATGTACACCTAATATGGCTAAAAATGAAATATTGCGACAGATTGATAGTTTGAAAGAAAACGTAAAACACAATTTGGGTCCGGTTCAAAAACAATACGACGAAATGGTTTGCACTCTAAAAGACAAAAACATACACAAACAGCAAGAAATACCCAAGTTTTCCAGCCTAAAGTCAGCAGCGTACCGCGGCAGAAATAAACATCTGGAGATTGTGAAATCACGCTGTGATGCTCCTGAAGAAGTTATGATACCAAATAAATTTGAGAATTTTTTACTGGCTGATTATAATGATGTTGGAAATAGGATTATTGTTTTTTGTTCCCGAGAAACCCGAGAAAATATACACCAATATAGTCATTTTTTCGCCGATGGCACATTCAAATCATGCAGCCAGCCTTTTATACAAATTTATAGCATACATGGCTATAATGATGAAACAAAAACAATAATTCCCTTGTTTTTTGGGTTTACTCATAGCAAGGATGTTAAAACGTATGAGATTTTATTTAATCTTATAAAGTCCCAACTACCAGAGTGGAATCCCAGAAAATTTACTGTTGATTTTGAAGCTTCGGCAATAACAGCGTTAAGAAACACGTTTCCAGACGTTATTATACGTGGTTGTTATTATCACTTTAACAGAAGTCTTTGGAGGAGAGCCCGAAAAATTAACATCAAGGCTAGAGTGCAGAGAAGACACGTCGCAAGATGTGCTGCTTTAGCGTTACTACCTGCTGAGTATAGAGATAGCGGATTTCATTATATTTTAAGCAGGATGCCAACTGGGGAGACTATTACAAATTTCAACACATATTTTTATCATCAATGGTTTAAAAATAAATGTTTCCGAAATACGTGGAACTGCAATGGTGAAAGCGTAAGAACCACAAACAATTTAGAGGGTTGGCATTCCAAAATCAATAGGTATATAGGACGCAAGAATCCAACTTTCCCAGCACTAATAGAAACCTTGGAAAACGAAAGCAAATGCTACGACATTTCGTATAGCAATCAAAACAGGAACTACAAGAAATCAAAAAAAAACCAGGAATATGAAGACATCAACAAAGAGATTGATCGAGCTATACATGATCTACACAGTGGTACCATTAGTTTAGGGCACTGTATTGAGCTAATATGCCCTTATGTTTTTTAAAATAAACTAAGCCTATAGTTAAAGAAAAAATTTTTTAACAAAAAATAGAACCGACTGCAGTAAAACTAAAAAGCCAAAAATAACCCGTTTAATTACAGATTACATTTGACTCACCCTTTGAAGTCGGGGCCAAACCTCACGTAAACTATAATATATAAATATAACAAGTGAGTGGTTTGGGATCGACTTCAAAGGGTGAGTCAAATGTAATCTGTACTTGAACGGGTTATTTTTGGCTTTCTAGTTTTACTGAAGTCGGTTCTATTTTTTGTTAAATTTTTTTTTTTGCTTTTTAGTGATTCATATAAAATACTTATGGCGGGGTGATCAGGGAGGTCTTGACTTGAAGGCATGCATCTCGTTTGAATTATCTCCTAACTCCTAACCGTTAAGGAGTTGTACCTTCCATCATCAGCTAAGCATTGGAAGATGATGATTACCATATGCAAATACTTAAATAGTTTTATAAAATATATCAAAAATATTATGAGTGCCTATAATATCTCAGGAATTCCTTCGATTCCTCATGGATCTCGTCATCCAATCTTCACCAAAATTTTATGGGACTACCAACCTTGAGATGTCTATTCATGAACCTAAAAAGAATTTTCCAAATCGACTCATAAATGACGGAGTTATGAGGTAACAAACATAAAAAAAAAACATACAACCGAACTGAGAACCCCCTCCTTTTTTTGAAGTCGGTTAAAAATTAGATTGAAATGTATGGAAAATTTGGCAAAATTAAAGGACAACTTGTATCTATCAGGATATGTTGGTTATAGAGCCAAGTTTAATTTTATCTACTCTCCCCCCTCAGGGGTGAGCGTCACCCCCCCCCCCGCGCCCTCAAGTGTGTCCCGGAGCGCGGTTTTTTCCACTTTGAAAGAAAACCGTGTACGATACATACAAAGTGTATAGGAACGAAATAATCCTGAATAAATTTACCATAAACCTTTCATACATACAAAAGCGATATCACTTCTAAAATCAGCGCAATCTGTTACCAAATACTAACGTTTTTTTTATTGATATTTTTTTTCTGCTAAAAGGTTAGTTATCTCAAAAACTTTACACTTCTCGGCCAAAATATGTATGATAAAAGTAAAGAATAGAAAATGTTCTTTCTAAAAATGTATAATTTATTTCTGTTACTCTTTCATTTACCGTTGCAATGCTATTTTAAAAATTTAAGTCATTTGGCCATTGCGCGAAATATAAATATTCGTATTCATTATGAACATCTCAAATATATATTTCATAATTCTACATTAAACGGTTTTGAAGTTATTTACGAAAATGAGCAAAACTTGAAGATTTCCCCACACACCCCTTATTTCCTAAAATAGTGTGTCAAAAAAAAATACAGAATATAGTTCAATACTTATAGATTACAGAAAAAACATAAGAAGTCTATGGTATTGAAAGTAACACCGTTTAACCAGTACGAATATTTATATTTCGCGCAATGGCCAAATGATTAAATTTTTAAAATAGCATTGCAATGGTACTGCGAGACAGATATTTTTATTTAAACACAGGAATGGTGATTTTTTGTTGAATTTATTATATATATACAGGGTGATCAATCCAAATGGGTCAGTAGGGAGAAAACGAAAACAATAAGAGATAGGGAAATCTGTTCTTAGGAACCATGGAGTCGATTTAAGAGTTAATACAAACTGCATTCATTTGTTTTTATGAAGTTCATGTACATCCGGGAATTGAACCTGGTTAAAATTCTGTAAGTAATCGCATGGCGTATTGTAACATTCTTTACAGCGGTTTTGACCGGGTTATGTATGAAATTATGTATGAAATTTTTAAACAAAATAATAATGCAGTTTTAATTAAATCTAAAATCGACGCCATGGTTCCTAAGAACCGATTTCCCTATCTCTTATATCTTGTGACTTCTCCCTACTGACCCATTTGGATTGATCACCCGGTATATATACTTAACTACTATTTATTGTGTATTATTATCTCCTTTATTTATCTTACGTCTTAGGCTAGGTTATTAACAATGGAGGATGGGCAAAACGTCCCTACCCACTTTGTATTGTTCACTAAAATAAAATTGTTTCCACAACATAGAATGACAATTATTTGTTACTTCTCATATTATTTAAGTTCTTATTCCACCATCTATAATTCCTTCCCGTTTAATTTTGTTTTCTCCGCTACCGAAAAGTTGTCTGGAAGAGATCGCTCTTTAGCGTTAAGACCGCCTATTGTCAGATTTTTCATGTTATATTTTTCTTGTTAGTGTGCGATAAAGTACTATTGTATTGTATATATAGAATGTACGGGCGCTCACTACGAACCGTTCGTTATTTAAGTCTTTATCTATTAAATAATGGTCTCGGACTCAAAATGATGATGAACTATATTTTATTGGTTGTTTGTGTAAAATTCAAGGCAAACTTTTCTTGGGACATGGTGACACGAGCTGCCGACGCGTATCCACCGCTACGTCTTGCCGGAGTATATTCGACCCTGTCATATCCCGCAGCCTTACCTGCATTTCATATTTAATACTTTTAAACGCATTTACAATCTCATCCATACTATGTGTTTAATTTCCCTTTTGTTTTTTTAGTTCCCATCGAGAAAAAGTTCTTGTCCGGATGTCTGTTCTACACGGTCTCACCACGCTTGGTTCGGTCACCATATTATGTATGTATGAACATATGTGAACGTAATTTCCTTCTTTTTTCTACTCGAACATCCATCAATTATTCACCGAGACGTTTCTAAAGAGTCCAAACAGACAGACAGACAGACAGACAGACAGACAGACAGACAGACAGACAGACAGACAGACAGACAGACAGACAGACAGACAGACAGACAGACAGACAGACAGACAGACAGACAGACAGACAGACAGACAGACAGACAGACAGACAGACAGACAGACAGACAGACAGACAGACAGACAGACAGACAGACAGACAGACAGACAGACAGACAGACAGACAGACAGACAGACAGACAGACGGACGGACGGACGGACGGACGGACGGACGGACGGACGGACGGACGGACGGACGGACGGACGGACGGACGGACGGACGGACGGACGGACGGACGGACGGACGGACGGACGGACGGACGGACCGACAGCGGAGTCTTATTAATGGAGTCCCAGTCGCACCAGGATGGCATATATAGCATGAGTAAAACAGAATGTTAATTTATGCTCTCAATTTTCGTTCCGTACCTTTACATACTTCTATGCATATCTATCTATCGGCGCGCGGCGTTTATAAACGATTATATGGATCTAGCATTATTAACGTATATAATTAGTTCAGCTACTCAACACGTTTAGTAATTACTGTCAAGAATAGTGTCAGTGTCAGTTCTCCTATTCCACACCAGATGGCCAGTGTGGTTTCAAAAAAACGGCAATTTATTGCAATATAAACATTTATGAGGGCAAGTTAAGCATATTAATAATATAATTATATCATTCAATTCCGACCATTTCTAAAGTTGTCAAGCTATTTATTAATATACTGGCGCTACCATCTATGTAGAAGCTGTAATAATATGTGAGTTAATTAGTACCAACTTTCGCCACATGTACTTAATTACCGAACTTTAAACTCTAATTACGGGAAAACCCCATTGATTTTTGAGGTAATAATTATCTAACCACCTTTTATGGGTCATTACAAAACTATCTGCACCGGTCTCATCTCTGTTGGTGGGTGGGGACACGCCCCATACAAAGGACGATGGGCAAAACGTCCCCACCCACCAACAGAGATGGGACATATCTCATCTTGTAGATCTCAACAATGTGATTGTTTTTTAGTATGGGAACAATCCCCGGAAATATGGGGTTTTCCTGGAAAATCGTGTTTTGTTAAGAGGAATGTGGACAAAATTGATACTATTTAACTCATACAAAACGACTACTTATGCATAGACGGTGGCGCCAATATTAATTTACACTTTTTATCTAACGGTGGGGGCCAAAGTTCCCGATAACCAACAAAAATGAAACATATCTATATTTATAGGTCTGAACAACATGCTGTTTTTTCACTGAGACATCATTCGGCTTAAGCATGGTGTTATCTTGGAAAATCGTATTTTGTGTTTGTATATATACTTTGTTTATCTACTAATGAGCACTCTGTTTTGGAGGTTGGCCTATGAACGTCCCGTGATAGTTTTCATTTTAAATGTTGTAGTAACTAGTTTAATCTTATTATTACACTATTGTATTACTTAAAACTTGATTCATGTGCAGATTTTTTATTTCAGTAAACTTGCATATTCTTAGTATTTAAGTTGTATTGCATGGAACACCAATGTATTATGGTAGTTACTGTTTCTAATTACGTACTTATAATCGTATATATGCGTATACCAGTATAGTTATAGTCATTTTATACTTTTGATTTAGCAAAATTGCAATTCTTCTACTGCTCACCAGAGTTCGCTAGTGCTAAGAAGAGCTAGCTAGAGTACCGACCTCTGGTGGTGAGTAGATTTTTTTTTAAACGTCAGTCTAGCCTTAGCATTAAAAATATTCAAAAGCCTTGTCTATGAGCTAAAATTATAAAGAAATTATAACAAACAAAAGTCACCTGTCACTAAAAAAAATTCAAGTCTTCAAAGACTTGCAAAATTGAATTTTTATCGAGAAAATGCTGGAAAAATTATAAAGGTTACCATAATATAGGTACGTTGATATTTTTAATAACATTTCTTTATAAGGCATCAACGATTTATGTGTTTGCCTATCAACTATATTTCAACCGTATTTCTATTCTCGGAGAAAGTATACCGAACCCAAAACCAAACAGAACCGTTTGTTGTACAAATCGCCAGGGAGACATAATACTTATATAAAACAGTGAACGTCTTGGGGTCGAAATGATGATGAACTGAATAGTATTAGTTGTTTGTAGAAAATGCAAGGCGATTATTTATATTACATGGCCATACAATCGACGCTATGAACGGAGCCGAATATCCAAGTGTACGCTGATGCGCAGGCTAATAGCGCGGTTTGCGGCGCGCAGTAAGCCCATCATGGCACGGTTACCATCGTCTCGGTTTCCTGTTCAACTAACGTTTTGAATTCCTGCCGAAAAAGAGGGGTATTATAAGTTTAATATGTGTATGTGTGTTTCTGTTTATCCACATATTTGTGTGTTTGTCTGTGGGATCGTAGCTCTCAAAAACGGATGGACCCATTTGAATGCAGTGTTTTTATCGAATGTATTGTCTGTCCAGATGGGATCTATATCTGAATCCCTAACGTTTTTTAACCTATTTTTGCATTCCCTAACGTTTAATTTCATAATGATCACTTGTCCTAACACTCATATGCCCTATCTTTAGTTTTCCTAACATCGTATGGATGATTTTTTTTCCCCATAATGTTTTATTTCCTAATGTCACTTGCCATATTGACTATTCATCCTAACGTTATGTGCCATAATAGTCGTGTGTTATAATTGTCAGTAAGCCTAATGACCGTTAATCCTAATGATTATTTATCCTAACTTTGTATGGCCTATTATATAGTTTGTCCTACATTTGTACTACCTAACATTATTTGTCCTCATGATTGTTTTCCCTAATTGTGATTAACCTACTTTTCTGCCTAACCTAACCCGCTTTATAATATAATGAACATTTCATACAATAAACATTTAAAAGAATAAACAAATAACATAATACACACTTAATAGAAAGGTTACGTACCATAATAATTATAATATTCGCAACTTTTTGCCAGTACTCCGCCTTAGCTCCGAACTTAATACTTTCCTGGAAGTGGTTGGGTGGATTTGTTCTTGTATGTAAACAGTAGGTATGAATACAAGCAAAACTTTTTTCGGTACGCAAAAAAAAAAAAACCTCGAAGGCCAGGCGGGAGCTCGCTACGCTTCGCTCCCGCCTGACCTTCTAACCTAACCCGGCCACGTCGGATCTGCTCTGGAAGGTTTTGCTCGCTCGCTTCGCTCGCTCGCTCGTATGTTTTTTTTTGCCAGTACTCCGCCTTAGCTCCGAACTTAATACTTTCCTGGAAGTGGTTGGGTGGATTTGTTCTTGTATGTAAACAGTAGGTATGAATACAAGCAAAACTTTTTTCGGTACGCAAAAAAAAAATAACCTCGAAGGCCAGGCGGGAGCTCGCTACGCTTCGCTCCCGCCTGACCTTCTAACCTAACCCGGCCACGTCGGATCTGCTCTGGAAGGTTTTGCTCGCTCGCGTCGCTCGCTCGCTCGTATGTTTTTTTTTGCCAGTACTCCGCCTTAGCTCCGGACTTAATACTTTCCTGGAAGTGGTTGGGTGGATTTGTTCTTGTATGTAAACAGTAGGTATGAATACAAGCAAAACTTTTTTCGGTACGCAAAAAAAAAATAACCTCGAAGGCCAGGCGGGAGCTCGCTACGCTTCGCTCCCGCCTGACCTTCTAACCTAACCCGGCCACGTCGGATCTGCTCTGGAAGGTTTTGCTCGCTCGCTTCGCTCGCTCGCTCGTATGTTTTTTTTTGCCAGTACTCCGCCTTAGCTCCGGACTTAATACTTTCCTGGAAGTGGTTGGGTGGATTTGTTCTTGTATGTAAACAGTAGGTATGAATACAAGCAAAACTTTTTTCGGTACGCAAAAAAAAAAATAACCTCGAAGGCCAGGCGGGAGCTCGCTACGCTTCGCTCCCGCCTGACCTTCTAACCTAACCCGGCCACGTCGGATCTACTCTGGAAGGTTTTGCTCGCTCGCTTCGCTCGCTCGCTCGTATGTTTTTTTTGCCAGTACTCCGCCTTAGCTCCGAACTTAATACTTTCCTGGAAGTGGATTAGGGATACTGATATTTATAGTACACATATTTCGGATTCGGACAAATGAGTTTTAGGGCAATTATTACATTATGGATAAATATTGGTATGGCTATTGATCGTTAGGGCTAATACCCATTAGGACAAAAACACTTAGGATAAATGACATGAGGTGAAACGTCATTACGGATTTCGAGAAATAGGCAAAATAACATTAGCTATATTAATCATTATGGTAAAAATGATACGGACAAATGAGTTGTAGGGCAATCATTACATTATGGAAAATGATTGTTATGGATATTGATCGTTAGGGCATTAGCCCATTAGGACAAAACAGTTCGGGCAAGTGATTTTAGGACAAACGATGTTAGGGATCGCGAGGGAGACCCGTCCAGATGGTCCTTAGATTTGTTTGTTGAAAATAACCGCAGCCATTTCCAAGATAAGTACTCAACTTTGATAGTTCGCTACAGACAAAAACCCTGCGTGTAGTGCATCCACCGCCTCCCCGCGACCCACACGAGGTCATCCGTCCACCTAGGTATTCGTACCTAAGGCCTTCCTACACTGAGTTTTCCTATACGTGGTCGCTACTCCAGGACTTTTCTGCCCCAGTAGCCATTCGCTCACTCAAGGATGTCATATAATATTAACGTATGTATTGTATGCGTGTCTGTGTATGTGTGGGTCTGTCTGTGGCGTCACAATAAACATTCTTTAGGTACAGCAGTTTGGATTTTGGAGCAAAAAAGGTCTAGGTACAGAAAATAACTGCTTTATCCCTGCATTAATGGATTAAAGTCTGTCTGTCTATTTTTCGTGTTTGTATGTTCCACTTAAACCTTATTTTTATTGTCACAGCCGTGAAACGCAACGATGTTATCAGCTCACTGCAAGTATGGTGATTAGAAGTCTTTTTAGGGATCCGTAGTCAACAACGGACATGGTGAAACTATAAGGGTTCCTTTATAGTTTCGCCATGTCCGTCTGTCCATCTGTCTGTCTGTCCGTCCGTCCGTCCGTCCGTCCGTCCGTCCGTCCGTCCGTCCGTCCGTCCGTCCGTCCGTCCGTCCGTCCGTCCGTCTGTCCGACTGTCCGTCTGTGCGTCGGTCCGTCCGTCCGTCTGTCCGTCCGTCCGTCTATCCGACTGTCCGTCTGTGCGTCGGTCCGTCTGTCCGTCCGTCCGTCCGTCCGTCCGTCTGTCCGTCTGTCCGTCGGTCCGTCTGTCCGACTGTCCGTCTGTGCGTCGGTCCGTCTGTCCGTCCGTTCGTCCGTCCGTCCGTCCGTCTGTCCGTCTGTTCGTCCGTCCGTCCGTCCGTCCGTCCGTCCGTCCGTCCGTCCGTCCGTCCGTCCGTCCGTCCGTCTGTCCGTCTGTCCGTCGGTCCGTCTGTCCGTCTGTCCGTCTGTCTGTCTGTCCATCCGTCCGTCTGTCCGTCTGTCCGTCTGTCCATCCATCCGTCCGTCCGTCCGTCCGTCCGTCCGTCCGTCCGTCCGTCCACTAGCCATCACAGACCAGCACATAACTAAGTCTGTCTGTGCCTCGTAGCCTCAGAAGAGATGCTTTGATATTCATTAAACGTAGAATTGTGTTTTTATGTAGAGCATCGAGTTCTGAATCAAGAAAATCTGTACAGCGGTGTGGAGAGCATGAGCATCAGGTTCTTTGTATACCGCGAAAAGTTAGCAGTAAAAGCTTGACTCTGCAACAGATCTAACTTTTGTCATATTTTAAGATAGCTCAGCTTAAAAGTAGTAGTTTTTTTTTCATGTTTATCAGAATGTTTTGTTTTTCAGCTCATATTAAATATAAAATACCTATGAGACTAAAATAAATCAGGTAAGTATTTAAAGTAGTATTAAAATCCTGCATAATTATTTTTATATATTACGGAGGTGGCAAACAAACGTTTGGCCCGTCTGATGGTAAGCGGTTACAGCAGCCTATATGGACGCCAACTCCAGTGGATTCGCATGCATGTTACCGACCCTTTATACAACTGTACACTCTTTTTTTGAAGCACTCCATTTTTGTAAGTGGTCTCCCGGGAATAACTCGGCAGGGACAGCAGGTCATTCCGTAGCCTGAACGTTGTGCGGAGAAAATTCCTTTGGAACCGTACGGTACGCGACCATTTAGACTCCAAGGTATGAGGACGAACGCCTTACCGTGAACGAGAGGTGAACGGTGGAGGTGGATACGATTCTGAATCTGCTAGTCTCTCGGCAGCTAGTGTGCTAAAACAACTGTTAAATTCTCAAGCTTCTACCAATCTATCTATCTGCCACGGACGTCGTCACTGCTAAACATAGGGCTCCCCTATAGCTCGCTTCAGAAAAAGACCCAGCGCACAGTGCAACCGTCCGCTTAGGTGGAGGCCTTCCAACGCTTAGTTTTCCTATACGTAGTCACTACTCCCGGACTTTTCTGTCCCAGTAGCCATCCGCTCAGTCAAGCCTTGCAGGCAATAGCGCAAGCAGCATAAAGATGTCATAATTTAAACGTATGTATTGTATGCGTGTCTGTGTATCTGTGAGTGTCTGTGGCGTCACAATTGATAAAAGTCTGTCTGTCTGTCTGTTTTTCATGTTTTTATGTCTGTGTAACGTTTAATAACGTTTCTGTATTACACATCAACGGTATGTTATTATTCCACTTACGAGTAAACCTTAACTGGTGAGACCAGAGCTGTGTAAACGCAACGATGTCTTTAGCTCGCTGCAAGTATGGTGATAAGAAGTATTTTTTATCAAGCTAGGGATCCTGGTTCGATTCCCAGTGAGAGCGCGGTTCCCCCGTGGTTACTAAACGGTTGCGTCCATTAGGTGGTGATATTTATTTCCTTCGACCTCATTTCTTTAGAGAACAGTCAGGCTGTTTTTGTATTGTTCACTAAAATAAAATTGTTTCCACAACATAGAATGACAATTATTTGTTACTTCTCATATTATTTAAGTTCTTATTCCACCATCTATAATTCCTTCCTGTTTAATTTTGTTTTCTCCGCTACCGAAAAGTTGTCTGGAAGAGATCGCTCTTTAGCGTTAAGACCGCCTATTGTCTGCCATTGTTTAATTTAAGATTTTTCATGTTATATTTTTCTTGTTAGTCTGCAATAAAGTACCTATTATTGTATTGTATATGTAGAATGTACGGGCGCTCACTACGAACCGTTCGTTATGGAAGTCTTTATCTATTAAATAATGGACGTCTTGGACTCAAAATGATGATGAACTATATTTTATTGGTTGTTTGTGTAAAATTCAAGGCAAACTCTTCTTGGGACATGGTGACACGCGCTACCGACGCGTATCCACCGCTACGTGTTGCCGGAGTATCCTCGACCCTGTCATATCCCGCAGCCTTCCTGCATTTCATATTTAATACTTTTTAACGCATTTACAATCTCATCCATAGTATGTGTTTAATTTCCCTTTTGTTTTTTTAGTTCACATCGAGAAAGAGTTCTTGTCCGGATGTCTTGTTCTACACGGTCTCACTACGCTTGGTTCGGTCACCATTTTATGTATGTATGAACATATGTGAACGTAATTTCCTTCGTTTTCTACTCGAACATCCATCAATTATTCACCGAGACGTTTTTAAAGAGTCCAAATTCGGTAGGATTATGTAATATTTTTACTGAGTTCAATCGGTGACCTGAAAGTGCTTCAAATCCTGCTTGCTTGATATGACCAAAACATACCTGCATACATAGATGCAAGTAAAATAAAAGCTAGTAAAAATAATCGCTTTTTAACTCTGTTTCAGAAATAAACAAGAGATAACAACCCAGCGTGGACTGACAATCGAGTGAGACGAAATGAAAATGTTCTTAGAGTTGGCATACAAAATCTTACTGGCGGTGAAAACGACCGGTTTTTGGGCCTCAGAGGGAGGCAAAGGAGCTTTTTCTAGGGAAATGGGCATCGGCTACGCGAGCGGGCTCATGACACCGGTTCTGGGTCAATCTTGGGGCAAAGGCTGTCCATCGTGATTCATCGTAATCTAGGGGCCTTTTGCGCCTGTAAAGATTAGAGGCGGGCAATTTGATTAGATAATCTATTTTATATTTGTAATTATTGCTATAATTAATATTTTGTATCAAATAAACTTTTTATTACTTAACAACATAGAAGATTTAGGCCATAGTTAAATGTCTAAGTAGCAGTGAAAATTTCCGCTACATAAAATCATTAATTCTATATTATTTTCAAGTACATAAACTTCCCACTTAACTAACTCCATACGATGAATGTGAGATCTATTTACTGAAAAATTTTTCTCCATAGATCCAGTTCTTAAAAGTGGATACAATAATGTATCAGGTGATGAAGTTACCAACGGGAGCGAAGCGTGGCGGTCTGGTGTATCGAGTACCTAAAAAGGAATGTGAGGGAAAGCGTAAGACACGTTTTAAAGATTACAGCGGGTCCTCGCCGAGAAGACGAGGTCAGAGCGTAGTTGAGAGTACCTAAGTTATACCGCGTTTTCAATATGTGTTGGAGGAAAGACCGGGGACTGGTGCACGGTTGTAATCGTGCCGCTGTACCTATAAGACTGCAGAAATTACCGCATAATTGGCCTCCTCAGTTCTGTTCAACATCCAAGAAGATAGTAGACGTGGATGTGTAACGGTAGCTGTTCAGTTATTTATTTATTCGTGAATAACTATCTGACAGAATAAAAAGAGAGTGATTGTGGATTGATGATGGAGGAATGACGTATAATTTTTTTCCTAATAGGTATATGCTAATATATTTTTCTAATATATATTTCATGTTCAGTAAAGTGTCACTTCGATCGTGGCACTCGCACTAGCCGACGGATTGAATTATGCAGGAGATTGTGACAATCATGAATAAAGCTTTGTAGAAAGGAATTAAAGTGGATGCGAAAAAGGCAAGAGATGAAGAGCCATGGTATTTGAAAAAGACAATAGTATAACAATACCTAGTGTGTGTATGGTTGCTAATGAGAGATTGGAGTTTGCCGAGCTGCCCAGCCATTAAATCTCTAAAAAGGCGTTTTTGGATGTACATAGAGGTGTATTGGTTCCAACACTTGTGTACGGAAGTGAAAGTTGGATGTAGCAGAGGAAGCAAAAAAAAATGCAGTTCTCAAAATGCGTAAACTTTAAGGTGTGAAAGAATATGTAGTAACTCAAATTGAGAAAGGGATGCTAAAATAGTTTAGGTATGTTACAGAGGATGCATAGAAGGAGATTGAGCAGACAAACTAACATTTCTCGATTAGATTTAACACGTTCTAAAAAAGGACAGGTCAAAGGTAGGTACT
The DNA here is from genome assembly GCA_932273695.1 of Apotomis betuletana. Taxonomy (NCBI): domain Eukaryota; kingdom Metazoa; phylum Arthropoda; class Insecta; order Lepidoptera; family Tortricidae; genus Apotomis; species Apotomis betuletana. The sequence goes on along the minus strand of OW026303.1, from coordinate 2,522,696 downwards.
CTAAACTGACGAGCATGCAGGCGGAATTAAGTAATGTTGAAGTACAACGTGCATGCCAGGACCGTAGCAAGAGTATAAGCGTAGCTCTGTCTACGCCGTTGGGAGAAAATCGTGGTTATAAAATATCAATTGAAAAAACTCGTTAGATCATTACTTTAGAACAATAGATCTGGGTGGAAAATGAAAGCTGATAATGATAAAAGTTGAATCGATCTTAAGATAATGATGCAAACTGTATGCTAGGTCATAAGGTAGAGAGAGACCTGTTTAAGGTATTTGCAGCTGAAAGAGTAAATTCTCGTAAATTAAAATATCAGCATCGTCATGTATATATAAATATTTAATTTTTAAAATATGTATAAATAGATTATAAGAAAGAAAACATTCATATTAAGGGAACTAATTGGGTAACTTGGAACCCGTTGCAGGGTGAGCGTCAGGAGGGCTGGACTACTCGATGTTGTATGGTCAGATTAAGTACGTCTTTGGGACTATTTAGAACCTCTATTTAATAATCATTTAAATATTTGGGCCACTGGGTCACCGAGGATCTGAAGTATAAACTTGACATCGATAGGGAACGTAGGTCGCTGGCTGTCTGTTGTAATATGCTGGCTCGCAGATTTGCACGCTGTATACCTATACACAAGTTAATTGTCAGTTTATGTACACGTGCTGTCTGTGGGCCTCATATTCATGGTGGGTACGCACTCAGGGTGCTGATGGAGCTGCCATGGCGGTGTAGCGCGTCGGGGATGTTTGCGGATGCAGCTACAGACGGTTTCCCGGCCATCATGAGGAAGCGGTGTGTATCAGCATTAAATTGCCTACGTGAGAGCTTCAACAGCATCTTTCATGTATTCTCAGACTGGTGGGACTCTCCACTCCTGCGGAGATGGTTCCAGGTCCACATTGTGTGATTTGTTTTATTTTATTTTATTTTGTCCAATAATACTATCGTAACTGTAAATAAGGCAGACGGACAGATAGACAGACAGACGGATGGACAGACCGACAGACGGACGGACGGACGGACAGCGGAGTCTTATTAATGGAGTCCCGTTTTTTATCCTTTCGGTACGGAACCCTAGAAAAGCTATAAAGAATGTGATCTAGGTATTCTGACGTCAGAATGGCTTGATAAAGTCCGTTCATGTCACCTTAAGTATTTAGTTTTAGAACTTGCATGCATCTTTTTATTAGAATGAAACGTTATAGTCGTAATAAAATCAGATTCACTGAACTAAGAGAGAGTCTTCAAATTGAGTGATGCCAAGTTTTAGTAAGCCATATAATGTATGGCACTGTGTAGTACCATTCATCACCTCGCTAAAAAAGGGAAAATACTTGGGAGAAATGGTGGTTGGGAGATAATGACCGAAATAAGAGATCCCAAGGGCTATAGTCGGATACTGCTCCAGGTGAGTGATATCAAGTTTTTAGTACTTATATGGACGCATAAATCGCGCGTAGTATGCGGTGATTCACGGTCTGAGATACAATTCTAGCAGAAGTGAGCTTGTAGTGGTTATGTTTGCTAGAAATAAGGCCTTTGATGCTGTTCCTACGGTATTCTTAAATGAGGTTTCACTAAAAAGAGTCACCAGCTTTAAGTATCTCGGACACTGGATCACTGAAAATCTCCATGATGATCCCGATGTTGAGAGGGAGCGCAGGGCATTCGCCGTGCGCTGTAACATGTTAGCACGTTGTGATAGAAATGTTAAAGTAATCCTTTTTAAGGCATTCTGTCAGACGTTTTACACGTGCAGCCTGTGGACTAATTGCACTAAAATGGCTTTCGAGGCCCTGTGCGCCCAATACAACAATGGGTTCAGAGTGCTGTTTGGGCTACCACGCTTTTGCAGCGCGTCAGGTATGTTCGCTGAGGCGCGCACTGATTGCTTCAGTGCCATATTACGCAAGAAAATTGCATCTGATGCGGCGCGTGTGTGAGAGTTCCAACACCCTCTTGCGCCTATTGTCGGAGTATCCTGCTAGCGCTATATGGAAGCGCTGGAATACTATCCATGTGGAATCGAGAGGCTGTGTGTATGATGTTTTTTTTAGGTTAATAATAATCATTTATAACTTTTATGTAATTAACAATATATGGACATGATCAGATAAAAATGCTTTGAATTGAATAAATGCCATCTTGACATCGGAATGGCTGAACCACATTATGAAATGAAATGAAATGCAATTATTTATTGATAACAGGCGGTTATAGGTCACAAATATTATTACAAATTAAACACTATTAGGTACATTTACAATGTAAAAGGTAAATTATAATAATCTTCAAAATTGTAGAAATTGTTCTCGTGGAGCCATTTTTTCAATGTTCCTTTAAAACTTGGAACGGAAGCTGCATTTCTTACCGCGTCAGGCAACCGGTTATAGACGGAAGGCCCTGAGTAATACACGGACCGCTCTGATTTGGTAAGTTTGTGCGAATCTGCCACCAGCCTATTCTCGTGCTTTTTGCTACGCAATCTATAATTTGAATTACTCCCCTTGCGCTTGAAAGCATCAAGATGTTCGTGAGTGAACACCGCCACCTGATACAGGTATAGACAAGGCAAGGGAAGGATATTCAATTGTTTGAAGTGCTCCCGTGCTGAGGCGTCCGCCGGCAGGCCCACCATCGCTCTAATCGCTCTCTTCTGCATCGCGAACACTCTCCGCCAGTCCGAAGCTCGGCCCCAGAGCTCAGTTCCGTACGTGAGCAGAGAGTGCACCGTTGCAAAATAGCACTCGCGTACCGCGGCAGGCCCGGCCGTGCGCGCCAGCCGCCGCAACGCGAAGCCCGCGCGCCCGAGCCGGCCGCACACCTCGTCTATATGTGCGTCTCCCACTTCAGCGCGCTGTCGATGTGGAACCCGAGCAGGCGACTGCAGGTCGCGTGCTGTATAGGGGCATCGCCTGCACACACCTTCAGACTCCCATTCAGGTGCCCGTTCAGTTTAAATGTGATGAAGCACGTTTTCTCTTTTCTTTCCGTCTGTCCGTCTGTCCGTCTGTCCGTCTGTCCGTCTGTCCGTCTGTCCGTCCGTCCGTCCGTCCGTCCGTCCGTCCGTATGTTCTTGAACTCCTTTGAAGTGAGGAAACAAGTCCGATTCTGCCTGTCGCTCGGCAGGTAGTGTGCCAAAAGAACTGTTAAATTCTCAGCCTTCTATCTATCTATCAGCCATGGACCATGGACATCCACTGCTGAACAAATAAGGCCTACTCTTTAGCTTGCCACAAAGATAGATCTTGCGAACATCGCATCTAGCGACTACAGATACGTAGGTTTCCTGTACATACATAGTCACTAATCCAGGACTTTGCTGCCCCAGTGGTTATCCGCTCATTCAAGCTTAGCTTCACATTTACGAAGTGTAAATTATTTGCAGAAGTATTTAGTTTGATTTCAATGATACTTTTTCCTAGGTAAACAACTTAAATCGATCAACTACGATTTTACTTATCGTATTCAAGAACCTTCGCTGAAAAAGAAACAAGAAATGTTTAAATCTCCATGGCGTTCTACAAACATAATCCACGCGAATCGCTTTGTAAATAATGGTAAGTATAATCGTAAAGGTTCACTCCGTCCACGTTTCCCTATTTTTACTTGAAAAATCAACATATCGCAAATCATCAAATTGAAACTATTCATTCATTTCACAAGCACTTCAATTGGCAAATCAACTTATGGCATAGTAACGTTTAGTAAAAAGGCATTCTTTGATGAATACTTTATTAAAAAAAAAAACATCAAATATCTGACTGTACGAGTACGAGAACATAAGTATGTTATTATTTATGTAAGAAAAGTTTATTGATTCTTAAAGTTCTTAATATGAAGAGCTTGTGAAATGATACTGTGTGTAATGTATATTTGTTAAATTACCATTTGTGATATGGAAAGTTTGCGAAATTACATGTTTGTGAAGATCTGTTTGTGAAACGTTATTTATAAAATTATTGTTTGACAAACGTTTTTTTTAAATAATACTAAACCTTAGGGCTGATTCACACCGGAAGGGCAGCGGCCGACAGCGGTCAGCAGCGGTCGGCAGCAGCGGCCGCCGGCGGCCGCTGGCGACCGTGCGCCGCCTCCCCCGACTCTTCTAGAGTACAGAGAACTGGTGGGCTGTTTCGGCGGCGGGGCGGGGGCGAGCAGCGCGGAGAGCGCGCGGCCGCCCGCGGCAACGCGAGCAGCCGCGCGGCACCCCGAACGGCCGCGCGGCGCCGCTAGTTTCGCGCCCATTCAGACACGGCGGGAACCGCGCGATTATAGAATCGCACGGAAATCGCGCGGGTCTTATTTATATGAGTTAGTTAGTAATCGTTCAGACATAACCGCGCTTCGCCACCGCCAAGAAACGCGGCGTCGCGCGGCCGCTCGCACCGCCGCGGGCAGCCGCGCGACCTGTTAGAGGTATTCAAGTCATACTGGTATTTTTATTAAATATGTATGTAGATAAAGTTTAAAATTATTTCACACTAAAAGTGCTCGCCGCGTCGCTGCCGGCCGCTGCCATTCCGGTGTGAATCGGCCCTATGGTGATTGTGCTTGTGTGTTATGAATTACGATTTTTGCAGTGCTCTCTTCTTCCGTCTAATGTTACTTTAAAAGCAATAAGTAGACCGATAAACTGACAAAAAAATATGCGTGAACAATGGGAACCTGTGATTCTAATTATCACGAAATGAGCGTCCATACGAGGGTAAAATAAGCATCAATATTCTACTGTGGGTAATAGGAATTGGACTCGCGATTTGGAACTTGACACAGGAAATCTAAAAACAAAACGTAAAAAATCTGTACTTATGGTACCCTTAATGTGATTCATTATAATAAATAGGGTTCAGTATAATAACGCATTTCGTATCTTGCTGAAACTACCACCCTTCAGCAGTACGAAGGGTATGTTTGCTGACGAGATAATACCTGACTTCTTCGCCATATTAACAACCCGGTCTGCGGCATTTCAGACAAGACCGAGAACCTCGGGTATTGAAATTCTGTCACTGATAGCCAATGAGTACAGTGACTAGTGTCATAAACAGTGGTTTCGCCTGCACCGCTCTGAGAATGCACACTTTTAATTGTAATTTTATATTTGTGGCCGTTTTTAGGGTTCCGGGATCATTCTCTTAAAATCCATTGGCTGGATCCATGATGTATAAAGTGATTTTATTTTTTCTTACTAGATCCATTAGGTACTTGGAAGTATGGATCTAATAAAATCTTATTTCTCTTCTGATACATCTTTGTACCTAGTTGCAAGAAATGGATCTATAGAGAATATTTCTTTCAATAGATCTAGCAAGTTGTTATGGATCTAATGAGAAGTTGTACAAAATGTATTATCGGATATTTACTCATTTTCTATTTCATTTTATGTAAAACAACGTTTTTTTTTAAATATTTATGGATTAATTGGTCCGAAATAAATGCATGATCCTACTGGTAACGCTCATGGTAGCCAACGTGTTAAAAATGCATCGGCATATTCTGCTATTGAAGAGAGTAGTATGTGTAAGGAAAAAAAAAGGAAATATGCAGAAAAGAAGCTGATTAGACTATGAAGCAAGATCAGACCTCAAACATACAAACATTGCTAGTTAAATAATCACTATTTCACTCTGTTTCAGAACAAAACAAGAGATAACAATTGACAATGGATTGACAATCGAGTGACAAGCGTACTAGCTGATAAGAGCGCTGAACGCAGACTCGTGGACCTAAGCACGACGACATTATTAGCTCGCTGCAAAGTATGGTGATTAGAAGAAGTCATTTTTATCAAGCTTAGGGATCCTGGGTTCGATTCCCAGTGAGAGCGCGGTTCTCCCGCGGCTACTAAGTGATTGTGTCTAAGATTGTATGTTATTTTATTTCCTCCGACTTCATTTCCTTAGAGAACTGAACAGTTGGAACTGTTTCTGTATTGTGCTCTAAAGTAAAATGTTCTCCATCCATAACATAGGATGTACACAGGCAGTCAGTGGCGACCAAAATCAAACCCGTACCAAAACGAACAGTTCGTTATGGAAGTCTTTACGGAGACATATATTAAACAATGAACGTCTCCGAGTCAAAATGATGATGAACTGTATTTTATTGATTATATTTGTAAAATTGCAAGGCAAACGCTTCTTGGTACGTGGCGACATGGAGCTACCGACACGTGTACACCGCTAAGTCTTGCCACCGTATCCTCGACGGATACGCAGCCTTACCTGATTTCATACTTTTCAACGCTTTCACAATCTTGTCAATACTATGTATTTAATTTCTTTTTTGTATATTTAGTTCATTTCGAGAAAGGGCTCTTGTTCGGATACCCTCTCATATACGATCGTATGTATGAACACATGTGAACGTAATTTCCTTCGTTTTTTTCTTGCAACATCCATCAATCAGTCACCGAGACGATTATAAAGAGTCCAAATTCGGAAGGATTATCTTATTTTTTTACTGACTTCAATCGGTGACTAGAAAGTGCTTCAGATACTGCTTGCATGATTTGTCCAAGATATTCATACATATATAGAAGCGAGTAAAATAAAAGCTTGTAAAAATTATCACTATTTAACTCTGTTTCAGATTAAAACAAGAGATGAAAACCGAGTTGGACTGACAATCGAGTGAGACGATGTTCTTAGAGTCGGCATAGAAAATCATACTGGCGGCGAAAAGAGGGCTCATGACACCCTTTCTGGGTCAATCTTGGTGCCAAAGGCCATCTTGATCCTTGGTCCATCGTGATTCCACGTGTTTTTGTGACTGTAATGATAAGAGCATCTATCTGATTAGATAGTCTATTTTGTACTGTTTTTTGTTAGTAAATATTACCATATTTTCTTTGTTTCAAATAAACTTTTTCTATTTAGTAACATTAACATATCTTTCGAAGATTTAGTCCCCAGTTAAAATGTCTAAGTAGTATTGAAAACGTCCACTACATAAAACAATGAATTATGTATTTTTAAGAATGTTTACTTCCCACTTGAACTGACTCCATAAGGACAAAGTAAGATCTATGTACTAAAAAATAAAAGTTTTCTATAAATCCATTTCGTAAAAGTGGATACAATAATGTATCAAGTGAATTTACCAACGGGGGCGAAGCTTAGCGGTCTGGTGTATCGAGTACCTAAGAAGGAATGGAAGGGGTTTTGGGAGAGCCTAAGAGACGTTTTAAAGATAACGGCGGGTACCTGCCGGGAAACCGTGGGCCAGCCAGAGCGTAGTGGAGAGTAAGTTATACAGCGTTTCAATTTGTATTAGAGGAAAGACCGGAGACTGGTGAACAGTTGTAATCGTGCCTCTGTCTCTGCACAAATAGGATTCAATAAAACTGCAGAAATTACCGCAGAATTAGCCTCTGTCAGTTTAACATCCAAGAAGGTATTGTAATGGATGTATAACGGTAGCTGTTTAATTATTTATTCATGAATAACTGTCTAATACTCGTAGAATATAATAGAGAGTCATTGTGGCTTGATGATAGGGGAATTACGTGTCAATTTATGTTTATTTGCGCCGATGCTCAGTCAAGTACCGCATTCATCGTCTGCACTGGCCGATGGATTGAATTGCAGATTGTGACAATCATGAATAAAGGAAAGGGATTAAAGTGAATGCGAAAAAAGCGAAAACCATGGTATTTAAAAAGGAAATAGTATAAAAGTGGTGTGTGTACGGTTGCGAATGACAGATTATGCACAAGAGGCAGTCGAGCCATTTGCCGAGTTGCCCAGCCATTTAAAAACACTCAAAATCTATTAAATTAAGTAGGTGTCTCTGGATGTGCATAGAGAGGTGTATTTGGTTCCAACACTTGTATACGGAAGTGAACGTTGGATGTAGCAGAGGAAGCAAGAAATTAAAATATAGTTTGTAAAACTTAAGGTGTGAAAGAAGATGTAGTAACTCGAATTGAGAAAGGGATGCTAAGATAGTTTGGACATGCAGAAAGGGAGATTGAGTAGACACATCTACAAGGCGAACTTAAATGAAAATGTTGGAACAGAGAAGACCTAGACAAACATTTCTCGATCAGATTGAACACGTTATAAAAATGGGCAAGTCAAAAGTACGCTAAACCGACGAGCATGCAGGCGAGATTAATAAGTGTTGAAGTGGAACGTTCATGCCAGGACCGTAGCAAAAGTTTGGACGTAGCTCTTTCTACGCCCTTGCTAAATACTCTAACTAGATCGATCGCAGAGATGAGGTCCAATTTCTGAATTTTCCATGCTGCGGTATTTACCAGATTCCGTTTTTTACGGAATCGTTTATTATCTACATCGTTAATCGTTTATTAACCAAATTATGAAATTCACAAATTCCGATTTTTCCACATTCGTTTTATTCCTGATTTTGAATTATCCACATGCAACCGTACGGTCGGCGAGCCGTAGGGTCAGCTCACACCGAGACGCGACGCGACGCGACGATACTGAAAGAGGCCGGTGATTTCGCGCTGAGCCGCGCGCCGCCGCGAGACGCATCGCAACGTAGCGAGGCGCATCGTAAAATCGTTGGCAGCACGACACCTCGCTGCGCAGCGAGACACCGCGCGGTGCAGCGGAACGTGTCTACTCGCCGAGTGTCATGCACCCGCCCCGCTGCGTCCAACCGCCCCGCAGTCTACTGGACGGAAATAGTAGAGACAAGTCGCCACGGCGGCCTCAGGCTGCGCCTCGCGGCGTCGCGCTGCGTCGCGCGGCTTCACGAGGCGCAGCGCCGCTCTTACACGCCGCGCGTACCGGCGATGCACCGCTGCGTCGCGATGCGTCGCTCTACGCCGCGAGGCATCTCGAGGCGCAGCGCTGCGTGGCGCAACGTATTTTGAATTCTCACGATGAAATGTGTTCCTTTTAATAGGTAGTAAATAAAGTATCATTTTGAGTCGCTCTATTGAAATGTGCGCGCAGCGTCGCGTCGCGTCGCGTCTCGGTGTGAGCCGACCCGTAGGCGCGGCGTCGCCTAGCCGTAGCCGAGTTAACGTGCCGGAGCTTCTTATCCGCTTACATTACGTCAGTTACGTGGTTACGTTACGTGGACGCCTGTTTGACGGCAAGGGGAAAGGCGAGGCGGTGTTGATCTGCTCCTGAATTGATATGTGTGCTGTGACCTTAAGGGTGAGCGTCAGGATGGCTGGAGCACTTTATGTTGTGTGGTTCGGACGGAGTTTAATAATTAATGCAAACCTCGACATAACAAAATTATACCTTGTTTAAAAGAATTTAAAACTAAAGCTGATTTAGGCATTCTGACACCAGAATGGCTTGATCAAGTCCGTGTCACCTTGTTCAGATTTACAACTTGCATGCATCTTTTCATAAAAAAATGGTAATAACGTCCTGACATCAAAATTGTTGAACCACATTCATTATAATTTTATACAAGGTTTGATTGAAGTTTCTGAATAGTACTAAATAGGTCCTTAATCTGGAAACTACATCATCGAAAATCGCGTAATCCTGACGATCACTTTGAAAAAGGTATAAAATGATTAAGCTTCAGCATATAAAATGATCAGTCAGAATCAAAGCGTGCCGTGAGAAATAAACAAAATATTAGGGAAAAAATCCACATTTAACTTCTAGGGAAAGTGGTGGTACGGATAGTGGGAATCGGGAGGCATGGTGATGAAGGTTAATTTTCTGTTAAGTCTAGTCACATATTATACAACTTTATATACAGTGATGCATGCACGACTTTATCGGAATTACCAACCAACTTCTCATGTCTACTGATAAGCACTGATTAAGTACTTTAAAACATATCCTGGTTGGTCGGAAATATTGACATAGGTAAGTTTGTGTATAGTCCCGAGGAGTTTTTTTATACCCATCATAATACCAGACATGAAATAATACTTAATCTTATCATAATAAAACGAAGCTGCCTGGTAGACATTTGATAGAGCAGTTCCAGAGTACTATATTTAAAGTGGAAACTGTCCACACGGTAGGGTCTAAGTTTTTCAGACCCCGCCGTAAAGATAGACCTCAGAAATTGTCTGATCGAACCTTAAACCTCATGGCTGAACGACGCTCGCTACAGTTGCAGTCTCCCGATGACGCGAGGTCATATAGGCAGCTTAATAGACGTATATCGAAGTCCTTGCGACATGATCTGCGGCTCTTTAATACGAACCGTGTTAAAGAGACCATTGAGCAGAACAAAGGCTCCAAAGTGTTCGCAAAGGACAAGTCTATTGGACAAAGCCAGCTGACCAAGCTGAAACGGGAAGATGGCAGCATAGCGTCGACCAAAGCAGAGGTTCTAGGCGAGATCGAGAGGTTCTATGATCAGTTATACACTTCAGTCGCAAAGCCCGTTGACAGCTTGGTAGGCGATCCAAGAGCCAAGCTGTCCCGACATTATACCGAAGATATCCCGGACATCAGTCTGTACGAGATTAGGATGGCCCTGAAGTACCTTAAGAACAACAAGGCGCCGGGTGAAGACGGAATCACCTCAGAGCTTCTGAGAGCGGGTGGAACACCGGTACTTAAGGTCCTCCAGAAGCTCTTTAATTCCGTCTTGTCCGAGGGCAAAACGCCTGAAGCATGGAATAGAGGCGAGGTGGTACTGTTCTTCAAGAAAGGTGATAAAACCCTATTGAAGAACTACAGGCCCATCACGCTTCTAAGCCATGTTTATAAGTTGTTTTCAAGGGTCATCACGAACCGTCTCGAACATAGACTTGATGACTTCCAGCCTCCCGAACAGGCCGGTTTCCGAAGAAGCTATAGTACCATAGACCACATACATACGCTGCGGCAAGTTATACAGAAGACTGAAGAGTATAACTTGCCATTATGCTTAGCGTTTGTGGACTATGAGAAAGCCTTCGATTCGGTGGAAACATGGGCGGTGCTCGAGTCACTTCAGCGATGCCATATTGACTATCGGTACATTGAAGTGTTGAAGTGTTTGTATAGTAACGCCACCATGTCGGTCCGAGTTCAGGAGCAGAGCACAAAGGCCATTCCATTGAGAAGAGGCGTAAGACAGGGGGACGTTGTGTCCCCGAAACTGTTTACGGCCGTTATGGAAGACGCCTTCAAGCTCCTGGAATGGCAAGGACTTGGCATCAACATCAATGGCGAATACATCACTCACCTTCGGTTTGCCGACGACATCGTAGTCATGGCAAAGTCGATGGAGGAACTCAGCATGATGCTCGATGACCTCAATCGAGTTTCTCAACGGGTGGGCTTAAAAATGAACATGGACAAGACGAAACTCATGTCAAATGCCAATGTTGTGCCCATCCCAGTCTCTGTTGAAAACTCGGTACTCGAAGTTGTTGACTCATACATCTACCTAGGACAAGTGGTCCAATTAGGTAGGTCCAACTTCGAGAAAGAGGTCAACCGCCGAATCCAACTCGGCTGGGCAGCGTTCGGGAAACTACGCAATGTCTTTTCATCCGACATACCTCAGTGCCTCAAGACGAAAGTCTTCAACCAATGTGTGTTACCAGTGATGACTTACGGCACCGAAACGTGGTCTTTCACTATCGGCCTCATCTCAAAGCTCAAAGTCGCTCAACGAGCAATGGAGAGGGCTATGCTCGGGGTATCTCTACGTGATCGAATCAGAAATGAGGAAATCCGTAGACGAACTAAAGTGACCGATATAGCTCACCGGATTAGCAAGTTGAAGTGGCAATGGGCAGGCCACATAGCACGCAGAGCAGATGGCCGATGGGGCCGTAAAGTGCTCGAGTGGAGACCTCGGACCAGCAAGCGCAGCGTAGGACGTCCACCTACAAGATGGACAGATGACCTTATAAAGGTCGCCGGAAGGCGCTGGATGCAGGTCGCTTCCAACCGGTATATATGGAAGTCCAAAGGGGAGGCCTATGTTCAGCAGTGGACGTCCTATGGCTGAGATGATGATGATGATGATATTTAAAGTAGAGTAGGGATGATTTGCATACTTCATTGAAAGTGTGCAAGCTAAAGTATTTTGGAAACGATAAATATAAGGCTACCACTGCGACAATACATTTTTTGTCTCTTTTTCACTATCATAACGAGAAAAAGATGATATACTGTCAAGATGACAGTACCTAAATCAAAATCATGCTTTCGCGTTGAGAGCCAACAGTAACTCTGAACCTGGGAACACTCGCTACCTGCTGTAGTAGATGTATTATAGGAATCGACTTGACCAAGTATTAACTTGCGGAACCAGCTAATCTTGTACAGTTTGTGAGCTGACAGAATATGATTCGAATTTTATACCTGTCTCGCTTCGACATATGCGATTGAGATAAGAACCTTTCCGATTTCACCCAATCCCGAACTTCAATCTTAAAGCTTAGAGCCTGTATGTGAAATGGGCTAATATCCGACCGCTCCTTATGCTTTGGAATGCTCGAAATATGGCAAAAGCTGGTTTATTAGTAAGTAATGGGGACGCATAGGTATCAAGTTGCAGGAATGTAGATAGATATGGCATCGAGATTATTGTATCATCGTCCCGCTCTAAACCATATAGCATGAGTAAGATAGATAATGTACATTTATGCTCTGAATTTTCGTTCCGTACCTATACATACTTTTATGTATTGCTTACTGTCTTTGGCGCGCGGCGTTTATAAACGATTATATGGATCTAGCATTATTGACGTATATCATTAGTTCGGCTACTCAACACGTTTAGTAATTACTGTCAAGAATAATGTCAGTGTCAGTTCTCCTATTCCACACTAGATGGCCAGTGTAGTTTCAATAAAATTGCATTTTATTGCAATATAAACATTTTATGACTGCAAGTTAAGCATATTTATTTCATAATATAATTATATCATTCATTTCCGACCATTTCTAAAGTTGTCAAGCTATTTATTTATATACTGGCGCTACCATCTATGTAAAAGCTCTAAAAATATATGAGTTAATTAGTACCAACTTTCGCCACATGCAGTTAATTACCGAACTTTAAACTCTAATTACGGGAGAACCCCATTGATTTTTAAGTTAATAATTATCTAACCACCTTTTTTGGGTCATCATAAAACTATCTGCACCGGTCTCATCTCTGTTGGTGGGTGGGGACACCCCCCATACAAATTTGCCCATCGTCCTTTGCCCATCGTCCTTTGCCCATCGTCCTTTGCCCATCGTCCTTATATAAAAAGTAAAATACAATAAAGTATCGAACAGCAAGTTGCTGGTGAATAATCCTGGCTACTTGTTTATGTCTGTGCAAGTACTCGCCGTTAGCAAGATGAGAACAACCGGAGATTATATGCCTGAGTGACTCACCGGGACGGCGGCATGCCCGACAAATGTCGACCGTACCGTCCTTCAGGATATATCTCCGGTAATTGTTCGTCATCATTACTTCGTCCGCAATTGCACAAACAAAACCTTCGGTTTCCCCGAAGAGATCCCCGAAGCGTAGCCAGTTCACCACTCTCCGTTTTTTTTAATGATTTTTAACTAGTTTACAATAAAGTAGTTACAAACTGAGATAATTAATTCTCAATACGTAGCTGGGTTTCAAAGCGATAAAAAATATTCCCATTTCGTAACTGGTTATAAACAGGGAAAAAGTAGTTACAAACTGAGATAATTAATTCTCAATACGTAGCTGGGTTTCAAAGCGATAAAAAATATTCCCATTTCGTAACTGGTTATAAACAGGGAAAAAGTAGTTACAAACTGAGATAATTAATTCTCAATACGTAGCTGGGTTTCCAAGTGGTAAAAAATATTCCCATTTCGTAGCTGGTTACAAAACTCAGTTACGTAGTGGGACGAAGGGTACAGGACTATCAAATAGTGACAACAATCTACAATTACCTTTATATTAGAATCCTGACGCATATGAACTATGCTTCAAAATTCTGTACCATAATTACTTTACCAATAAATACCTGGAATAAATATCTCTATAAATAATGACACAAAGGTAAATTAAGAAAGAAAAATTGAATGCGATCCACTACAATCCAAGCGGGATTTGAACCCGCGACCTCTGCGTTTCCGGCGCATTGCTCTTCCAACTGAGCTATTTGATCGCTACGTCAATCACACCAAATCTTTCATCCCTTAAATCTTTTATCCTGTTTTTTCTTTCTTAATTTACCTTTGTGTCATTATTTATAAAAATAAAAATGTGGTATTACCACATAAAAAAATATGAATCGATAAAAAGATTCTATACAAATAAATATCTCTAATTTATTCCAAATATTTGTACCAATAATAATAATTACCATAACATTAAACCTCATAATTGAATTTACGAACATAGACTATGGCAGTACATGTCATATTGACATGTCAAATGTTATGTCATTGTCAAGTCGCAAAGCCAATTATTAATAACAATCAACAACTCTTTTTATTTAAAAATCCTACCTAACACCTAGCTAAAGTGAAAGTGAAACTAAAATTTTATTTACTACAGCCCTAGCTAAAATCTTCAGCCTGCATCGGCTTGGTGCAGGGTGCCTTGAGGTCCTTGGCCCGACAGGCCAAGACCCCAAGTTCCTGCCGCCTCCTGGGGAAGAATACGCGCAGCATTCAGTCACCCCCGGGGCACGTGCTGAAATCCCAGGATGCTGGGACAGCCAGAGCCTCAGCGTCGGAATACATGAAAATGAAATATTATTATCATATATGTACATATTAAAGTGCTACAAACAAAGTGTTATAATTATTTACTGGATTATTCTGGGAAAGTAATAAATTTATTAGTAAATATTTTCACAAGTAAAGTTATTGAAAGTGCAATTAATTTATAGTGCAAGTAATTAAAAACTGGTTTCCTAGAGTATTATTTAAAGAAAATGCAATTAATTTACAGTGGAAAGAATTAAATACTGGGATGCATTTTTAATAAAGAAATAAAGAAATTAAATAATGTATAGTTACAATGGTAACATTTACAAATGCAACAAATATAATTGCACCCAAGTACAGTCAGCCTCGATTAAGAATTGCTGGAAAATAATAGTTTTCATTATTTACACCCTAGAAATATCATACAAATAGCACAAATATCGTGAGCTAATTATT
Source organism: Apotomis betuletana (assembly GCA_932273695.1). Lineage (NCBI taxonomy): Eukaryota > Metazoa > Arthropoda > Insecta > Lepidoptera > Tortricidae > Apotomis > Apotomis betuletana. The sequence goes on along the minus strand of OW026303.1, from coordinate 2,507,636 downwards.
TACACCCTAGAAATATCATACAAATAGCACAAATATCGTGAGCCCAATATTTACATCCTAGTAAACACACATCCTACAAATAATGGTTAATTATTGCCTGTTATCTGCGTTGCGTATCGAACGGCGTTCACGGCGACCGTCGGCGCTTGAGCGGCCCTCCTCGCTCTAGCATGCTGTTCCCGATGTTGTATTTTCTTGACGAGCACTCGGTCCGGCACAGCACATATTGAGCAAATAAACTTTAACGAGCAACATATTGTGGAGCTAATGAAATTGGCTGAAATTGATGGCTTCCACTCTTTAAGAACATTTGTTACATCATCTGATAACACAGAAACAGAATGTTTCTCACTGGCAAAACTCCATACTATCACTGACAATTTGCTTGTCTGATGTTAACAATGTGTGCTTCAAGCGTACAGAAACAAATTATTGGGGATTCTTGTGGTTCTTGCCGACGATAATAAAATCCTTGCACATAATTCTGGCTCGACGAGAATTCGTTTTTAATTTTGTCAAAACATCTTCAAATGATGTGACAGTTGCGTAGTTGGCTTTATAAAATTAAGGTGCGACCAGACCGCCGCTTAAAATACGGTGACGGTACGGAATCGCAGTGACGCATCGTATCCGTACCGTTTTTATCGCATGCCCTCCACACCACCGCTTAAAATACGGAGTCGGTACGGAATCGCAGTGACGCATCGTATCCGTACCGTTTTTAACGCATGCCCTCCACACCGCTGCTTAAAATACGGAGACGGTACGGAATCGCAGTTACGCATTGTATCCATTGTATAATAATTCAGTGAATTAAGGAGTTTGACCTTACAAACGGTCCAGAAGTTTTGAATTTTTGATAATAATATGTTGTCTAGGATGGTTAGTGAGTGTTTAAAATGCAATTTAAAAAAAAAAAAAATAACCGACTTCAAAATAACTGAAAAGCCGAAAATAACCCGTTCATGTACAGATTACATTTGAATCACTTTTTGAAGTCGGTGCCAAACCTCACGTAAACTAGAATATAATAATATATAATATCGAACAAAAATTTGCGCGGCATCATTTTTCATAGTAAAAGTTGAGTGGATTGGCACCGACTTCAAAAAGTGATTCAAATGTAATCTGTACATGAACGGGTTATTTTCGGCTTTTCAGTTATTTTGAAGTCGGTTCTTTTTTTATTAAAAAAAATGTATTTTAAACACTCACTAACCATCCTAGACAACATATTATCAAAAATTCAAAACTTCTGGACCGTTTGTAAGGTCAAACTCCTTAATTCACTGAATTATTATACAATGGATACAATGCGTCAATGCGATTCCGTACCGTCTCCGTATTTTAAGCAGCGGTGTGGGGGGCATGCGTTAAAAACGGTACGGATACGATGCGTCACTGCGATTCCGTACCGACTCCGTATTTTAAGCGGCGGTGTGGAGGGCATGCGATAAAAACGGTACGGATACGATGCGTCACTGCGATTCCGTACCGTCACCGTATTTTAAGCGGCGGTCTGGTCGCACCTTTACAAAGCAGGTCCCGATAAAATACGCTGCGATTGCCGCTTGTGATAGTGTAGGTTCATATTTTTTCACTTGGGCCAATATTTTAAATTGAAAAATACGTCAATACGTCATACGTTGACGTTAGATAAGCCATTAAATGTGTTTGTCTCCATTCTTATATGAAATCCAAACAAATGTACAAACAGATTAAAATCGCACGAGTATGCAATGAATATGGGTGATTAAAAATTTCAATGATTAACAAATATTGTTTGATATCACCCGTTCGTTGAACAACAACATCACCTTCGCTCCATATACAATACCATAATATTCTTGCAGCTCGTAATTGCAATATGTGCACTTTTTCTGTGAACAAATATTAGCTGGGAACGGGGAACTTTTTTGTAATCGCGCGACTCTAGATATAGATTTCGCACCTCCACCACATGTGGGGGATCAGCTCAGATGGAACTTTTAAAAGAGCAGAGGTACGTTAATATTTTTATTGCCCGGAGGCCAGTTAAAGACTGAATATATTTTTTTTACAATTGACGGACGTCACGCGTCCGTTCCAATATTCAAAATGTATTTATTTTTAAATCAGTGGCCAACACCACTGAGAGTGAAGTCCAAACCTTCACAGTACGCTCTTTTCTTGAGAGTCTTCATACAACAGATTTGCGAATGATAAAACCACTTTTGCTTTAATGTGTGCGTGTATACGAACCAATCAGAGATGTTTTGCTTGTGACATTGACGTTCTGACAGATGCGCACACGGACAAAACTTTAGCCCGCCAACCAAAACTGGCTTTACTTTCAAGGGCTAACTAGTTTTCTAGGCGTATTTATCCTAAGATCTTTAAGCCTAATAAAGTGGTTGAAATTATTTTAATTGTTTTGACATTTACTCGCCGTAACTTCTATATTATTATAGTCGCTATTTAGCAGTGTTGTAGTACATTCTAGTTCCTCACCTAAGTCGCGTCAGTTTTTGTAGATAACCAATACTTTACCTATAGCTATAAGTATCCGTTGCTTATTTTATATTTGTACCTATTTTTCTTATTTGTTCATAGATAGAAAAAAGGTACCAAAAACTTTGGTTGGTTTTGTATTTACCTCCTTAGACTTAGAAAATTTAGTGTGCTAAGATCGCCTAGAAATGTTACTATTGCGTGTCATTTTGAAAACTTTATGTTGTCTGCTGGCCATATTATACAACAAAAACGTACTTTACTCACGTCGTTCAAGTCTAATATTGCTAAACTTGTTTTAAATCGCGATTCATCATCAGGAGCTCTGATCAGTCGCAGCGGCGGTTAATCGATTGTGCGGGCTGCTAACCGCTGGACGTCACAAACGCAGGTGACCTACCCTCATGAACACACCAATGCCAAATTGTCAGGCTGAATACAACACTCAATAAATGTTCTTTACAAAATGGACACGTGAATCCATTCTCACCCCTTTATTCAATTACTCAAGTCATGAAACAACCTGTAGACTTTAAAGTTATATAAAGCTACCAGCAAAAACAACGTTCTCGCTCATGCAAATTGGTTCAAACTCGAACCGAGTCCGCTCACAAAAGAATTCAGTGCAGCCGTAAAAAACCAAACAGTGGCTCAAATGTAATTGGTTCAGTTATGGAACATTCTCGAACGTTGTCAGCATTTCCATTTTGAACCTCAGGTACTGGGCTAAGGATTCAAAATTGAAAATTATTTTGATATTCAATGGAACGAAGCATGCATGTACGTTGCATTAAATTCGTAAACTTTATAGTGTGTCTAGTTTACTCTTTTATAAAATTGCTTGCTCGTTTCCTATCTGCCTGCTCCTTTACTGGGCTCTAGATTTTTACCTTCACATAATATAGATTAAATTATGCTCTGCATGTATACAATTATTAGGTTTATTAGCCTTTTGTCTGTTGAGCAAAGTTATAATTGAAAACCATACAAAATACGCATTATACTTACTAACAAAGAACAGATATGGTGTTTTCCATCGTATTTTGTCGGGCAAACTCATTTTTATATTTCTACCTCAACTTTTCACCGGAGTTTCTTAGAGATATATTTCCAAAATGAATTGGCCGCCTGTTTCACTTTAGAGTGACTTTTTTGCCTGATAGTATAGGGTACGCTCGCACTTTTGGACTGTTATTAGAAACAGTAAAGACAAAATAGAATTTAAAAACTATCCCATCACCCTATTTCGTGAAAGTAACCTTGACTTTACTAATGTACAGCCAGGGAAATAGAAACACGTACCTTTTTCGCTTTTGCCACTGTCAATAAGGGTTAAAAAGGTACGCGTTTTAGTTTCCTGTACTTTAAAAATACTTCACCGAATGTTTCATTCCATAGAATTTTTATTTCATAGTAATTTTCGGCGGAAGTCATATATTTTTCGGAAATTTAATTTCAGCCTATAGATCAGGTTGCAACGAACGGGAGAACTATCTGACCTCGATACCGTGGACAAATTTGTCTACCTTGTCTTTGATTGCCGCCGATGGTCACTGTGAAAAGAGGTCCAGAGCCAAGATAGCAGAGGTAGCGCTGAAGCGCCTAGAGAAGATCTGGAGGAACAGAGATATCATCAGAAAAACGAAAACAACGCTGATGAGTACTTTGCCCGTCTAGCACAACTATGCTTCGCGACTCTTGTCGCGCAAGATAGCGCTACCCGTCACTCTCTTACATTATAACACAGAAAGAGACGGGTAATTATCTCGCACGAGATATAGTCGCGTTTGACAATTATGCTAGAGGTGCTGATCTTCTCTATATTTTTATACGCTTCAGAAACCTGGACACGCATTCGGAACAGGATTCACGCATTCGAAATTCAATTTAATTCAATTTCAATTTATTCAATTAAAATTTACACAGTATTACAGTTATACACCAAGGCACTGTGTAACAAGTACAGTCATAGAACTAAGTAACAATACAGAACATTGCACAACAGAAAGGAAAAATATTAATAAATAATTAAACATAATTCACAGCAGAAGGACGGTCATCCATCGCCTCACAGAACCTCATACATTCATCATATATTATCATCCAAGCACTTGCAAAAATATCACACTCTGGTGCTGCTACGAGAAGTTCATTTAAATATTGCAAAGCACGTACGAGAGGCGACTGTTTGTACGACACCGTGCGCGCATTAGGTACTGCTAACAAGCCGCGGGAGCGCTTCCTAAAATTAAACTTATGCGCCATTGAAGGTACGTGAAGACGCACCAGTTGCGCCACTAATTCAGGACAATCTGATTCACCTCGCAATATACGAACCGCCCCGGTCAGGAGACCATAATTACGCCTCACTTCTAGTGAATTCAAACCTAAAGTGCCGAGCAAAAATTTTGTCGGATAAAGAAGAGGATAATATCCATACGTCTTTTTATATAAGAATCGCAAAAAAGCTTTTTGGATTTTCTCTAGAAGTAAGGCGTAAGTGATCTCATGAGGGTTCCACACGATAGCCGCTGCCTCGAGTTTGCTCCTGACTAAAGCAGTGTACACTAGTTTAATGGCAGTAAGGTTATCAAATTCACGGGAATTGCGGACAACAAACCCCAACCTCCGATAGCAGCCCGTAGCAAGTGTCTTCATATGTTGATGGAAATTGAGTTGTGTGTCAAATATGACGCCCAGATCTTTGATAGTATCAACGCGTTGGATGTGTTCTGATCCTAAAAGGTAATTATACAATAGTGGACTATGAGACCGGCTAAAGGACATTACTGAACACTTTCCAGGGTTGAAGAGAAGTCTGTTGTCCAAGCTCCATTGATAGACCCGGTTGAGATCTTCTTGGAGTGACTTACTATCTGACAGTTGTTGGATGCCATAGATGAGCTTGAGAAATGTGGTGCTGGCAAAAAATGCTAGGAATCTCTTGGACGGTACGTCGCACAAAACGTTGATCCTGGCGGAACTGAAGATCAAGTGCCGCTTATCGACCATTTGCCTCCAGCGGATCCTGCAGTACTTCGGTCACGCGAGCCAGATAGTTTTGAAAAGCTCATTGTAGTTGGTCACGTGGAAGGAAAAAGGGCCCGTGGGAGATAACTAATCCGATGGACCTATGCCGTGAAAGAAGCCTGCCAGGAAACTCTACAGGCGTCAAATCGGAAAGCGGAAAGCCGTGTGGAGTGGAGAATAAATAAATAAATAAATAAATATTAAGGGACAATCATACACAAATCGACCTAGTCCCAAACTAAGCAAAGCTAGTACTATGGGTAGGGGAAGTCCGGGAGAGGTGAACCCCAATTTCATTAAAGTTGCTTAAAATTTTATGTATAAGTTGTAGCGTCTTGTAATTGGGCTCATGTATGTCTCATTTTGTTAGGTATAATTTGATAATATTAGATTGTTGATAAAGTCTACATATATTTTTTTATTTCATGTTTTTTAAAAACGGAAAAATGGATCAAATCTCCCACCCCTACGGGTGAGTTGACCAGGGCTTGAGGGAGAATTGACCATACATTTATCTAGGAGAAATAAATTTAAATAACTATTATTTTGTTATTACTATTTAATGAAAAACACAGCCATAATTAAAGACGAGACTTTCTTACAGAAACAATCAACATTTAACATTATTAAGCTAGTTTTTGACTTGTAAATCATAGGAAATGAAAATCTTGTTTGTAACAGAAAACTGATTAATTAGAAAAACTAATGGCACATCAGTTATCACATATGATTATGCACATTAATAAATAAGCTTTAAATCCAAAATTGTACATGAGTTTTTCTCACAAATAATCAATAGTTAACGACATGAGGCCGTTTTTTGTAAATGTTAATGAAAATAAATTATGATCTCGCTTCTAACAGAAAACTAGGCACCTCAGGAATCACGTACGATTATACACATTAATTACAACACATAAAACCATAATTATTATTATGAGTTTTTCTTAGAAGTAATGATATTTAACAACATGAATTCGTTTTTCTACATATTACAAAAACTGTGAACTATAATCTCACTTATAAGCGAAAACTATGCAAGTTTCAAACAATAATCATCAGGAATCTAAAACCCGAAAATATAAATGAGTTTCTTTTACAAATGATCAACATTTAAAAATATAATAATAAAATAATAATCAACTAAAGAGCAGAGTGGGACATTTGAACCACTGATCATGTCTCCCACCGACAGAGTGGTCAAGTCTCCCGCTACCCCCTTGCCTTACGAAAGTGATGTTTCCTCTAAACAATGGCAACGGACGATTCCACACACATTAACTCAAAAATACTACATTAAACAAAGAAAACGATGTGATAACAAAACAGATCTTACGTCCAAAACTGTTGAAATTGCATTAGAAAGCAAAAAATATTTTTTATTCACTTTTGAAACGCAAGAACACGTTTTTCTCGGTCAAAGTCGAACCGTACTAATGGCGGCCAATATGGCGCACTTGCAGCCACCGCCTTTATGCAAGTGTCTTTCGAGCTATCAACGGCGCCGATGTCACGAAATTTGAATGAAATATTTGAGATGGTTCAAGTCTCCTACCTGGTCAAGTCTCCCGGTTTTCCCCTACTAGACGACGATATACATAATATATAAATACATACCGGGTGTAACCGACGGTGTACCGAAAACTGAAACCATGGCTTCAGACCATTATTCTGGGCTGGAAAATCGTGGAAATTTCTTTGAGAAAATTCACAAATTTTACTCGCGAGTTTTAATTTTTTCTTTATTTTTCCGTTAATCGAACTCTACCGGTAACAATTTTTCATGAAAAATCGCATGAAAATAGTATTTTCCGCAAAACACGCAACGTATCACAAACAGTATTATGTAAGCGTGTGGAGTGGGTCAGATAACGGTACTGGCCGGTCATTGATCCGCCAGTGCGCGCCCGTTGGCCGTAACGGTCGGACGCATGTTTAATGTTTACCTACCCGCACATTTTATTTGCTTTACTTGCTTGAATGAAAATAATCTTGTTAGACTGTTTTAATTTATCGGTCAGTTGTTACTGGTGTTAGGTACTACATACTAGTTGTGATCTGTGGTTGCGTTGTTTTTGTGGTTGCATTCATTCATGTCATTCGATGCGCATTGGCGTAATGGTATGTTTTGCGCTGACGCGTGAGTGGAGTGGGGAGTGCCTTGAACGGTCGATGCTTGCCGCGTGCTCCCCTCCCCGCGCGTCTGCACCCGAGAGAATTGGACGCAATACATTGCGCGTCGAGTTTTATAATTTATTTTAGAAAATCTTATCCTTGAGTTTTCCGAGAAAATGAACACTCGTTTTCAGTTCGTGATTATGGTCTAAAACTACAGTTTTCGTTTTCGGTACGCTGTCGTTTACACCCTGTATATAGATAACATCCATGACCCAAGAACAAATATTTGCACAAATATTTGCCCCGGCCGGGATTCAAACCCGGGACCGCCGACTCAGTAGGCAGGTGTCTACAAACTGAGCCAAACGCCTTCAGTGCAACGGATAATGGCCTCAAATGGTCACGACCTTCACTCCTGAGGAAGCGAGGAAGAAGAAGTTTAGGTTAGGTTTGTGTTATAAGATTATAACATTCCAAAATATTTTATGGTTTCAGAAAAAAAACGCTTTCGATGAAATAAAATTTCTATGAAACAAAATTGGATAAAACGTTTGCCTATAAAACAAGGGAATACTTGAACAAGCCGGTTAAAAACCTTCAGTCGCATCACGCAAAATTTACGACCAAAAATGCTAATAAAACTGAAACTTTGTGGAGGATTTTCAAATGAAAGTACGTAGTATATAATTCAAATGTTTAATGTTCAGTACATTCAAAGCATTGTCACGTGCCTTTAAATCTATCATTAACTTATCTTTACGTTACTATGTACAGCCTATTGTATTGAAATCATTGTTAACGTATTATTGTATTAAGCGGCTTACACTCACGTGACATTCAGGAAATAATTATAACCACACTGGTATCGCAATCAAATAAAATTATGTAGAGAGTCAGCAGAACTTGATACGCAGGCCAGGTGCTTAAAATTATATCCACGCGGACTCTATTAGTATCACGAAAATATGTAAGGGTTGTACAGATCATGGTGAGTGGATTATTCTGCTGCTGACAGTACTAGATCAATTAACTTTAGCTCGTACAAAATGTGAAACCAAGAATGACCTCATGATGACCAAATTTTATTTTAGTTTAGCAGCATAATGTTTGTACCTTATACCAATTTTGCTGTCAACAGTTTAAGGTAAATGTGATCATATTATTTATTCGCTTTGATGAATGTAATATGGTTCAAGTTTATATCAATCAAATATTTCAAGGAATCTTATTAAATAATTATATTGAATAATATTAAACAGTTAAAATAGGCCGTTTTGATTAAAAGAACAATCGTAATCATAAATAGTTGAGGTAACATATTTACATACTTTCTTGTCATTCACTTTTACTTCAATTTCTGTCTCCTTAACACATATATTTTTTAATTTAAATTGTTTGTACATATAATCAAATTTAAATACTTATACATAACTATTAAATAAATAAACATGGTCATCATACTTATCGATAAGTAAATCATGGCTTAAAAAAAAGTCGAAGTAATTAAATTTCAACGAAAAACGTAGTACAATCATGATCTAGTATGCACTTACTCCCCTTTTTTCCAAAATTGATAACAGATACGAGCTTTTTCCAAAATTTGATTCAACGGTTCACAGTCTTAGAATAAATGAGCCTAGAAGTAGAAGCCTAGTCAGTGCTTGGAAGTGAAGCCAGTTTTGGTTAGCCTCGGCTAAGTTTCGTACGTGTGCACAATCTGTCACAACGTCAAGCTCACAAGTAACACGTCTCTAACTCTATGATTGGTTCGTAGACACGCGCACATAAACAGAAAACCGGCTTCATCTTTCGCAAATCTGTTGTATGAAGACTCTCGTTCTAGGCGTAATAATACGTAAGTTCACAGTATGTACAGTTCGTGAACGGAAAAAAATGCCCGTTAATGACAGTTAACGCACTGTCATTAAATATTATACATGATTTTCTGCCATGTTTTGCAGAACATGTCCGTCTGTTCTAAAGCTAGCTTAACTGTGCATGCTTACAAAAAGTGCCCCTCCCGGAATCTTTGACAAAAATATAGTTCCCTCAATTCAATTTGCTTACTACTGTTAGTTAATTATTTGTCTATCTAATGAAATAGATCTAAGAAATTTCAATAATTACCATAATAAAACAACCTTAAATGCAAACTAAAACAACCTAAAACTAAACTGTAGAATACATCATGTCTGATGTATAAATAAGAAAGAAGTAACAACCACTTTCCCATTTGTATGTAAATGGTGAATGACTAGAGTAATGAAATTTCTGAGATCAATTCATGACTTATTTTCAATATTAATCTAAGCGATATTGTCGCCTTCACTAACTTTTGTAACACAGCAAGGTGACAGAAACTTCACAAATAATTTTCCAAACAAAATGTTCGCAAATAAGGTACCATTATCACTGACAGTAAATATTGGCATTGCGAACATATATTTGCCAATGATAACACACAAAATATATCACTCTGGTATCACAAATTAATAAAATTAGTACTGTTAACATCAAAAGTAGTTGACGATTTTATGATCTTAGCTTGAAATTTTACTTAAGCCAGTAGGAATAATGCCAGCTACTTTTGAAGCTAACCATATGAGTTCAAAATTTAAAGCACAAAGTGATACCAAGAGATTTTCCACCCATTGCGAACATTTTTTAGTTAGAACCAGTAAAAAAAGACAAAAATTACAGCATAATTGCTATTGGGTATATACCTAATAGCAATTCTGCTGTAATTTGGTTTCATATTTATCAATTAAATATATTGTAAATATCATAATGACTGGTTTCAAAAACTCAAATGATGTATCAACACAGTACAAAAGTCACATGATATAGTTTCGCCTCTAAATAAGCAATTCCAATTCAAAACGTTTTCATCAATATATGTTTAAGTGGTGCACCTATGCTAGGTATCACATTAGTATTAGCAACAGTTTTGTCTTTCCTATGCATGGAACATTTTTTACCTTTATGTCCGGTTTCTGATTTATTATGGATAGTTTTTATTTGTGTAGATATCGAAACATTCCTTTTTTTGGTCCCACATGTTTTGCAAACACACACACTGTCTTCACTATTGTCACCTTTCTTATTTTTAACTACACTTTCTTGACTAGGTTGTTTGTTTTTATAATTTGTCACTATTTCACCATTATTTTGATTGTTATCTTCACTTGTTTGTTTATCTACAATTGAAAGCTGCTTGTGGTCGAAGCATCTTGTTGATTTCTGTGAAAAAAAAAAACATTTAAATACTTTTAAAAAGTTTTATATTAATATTATATTAAGCTGTTTACACTCAAGTAAAAAAAAAAAAAAAAGTCTGATGAACAGCTCCATATGAGTTTGAAACATGTTGGGCCATTCCTGACAATTTCACGTGAGTCTAAACCGCTTAATACAATATCTAAATATGTCTCACGAAAGTTTTAATAACATTAAAGTTGATAATGATGAAGTTACATTTTTGGAAGAAGCAAAGAAAAATAATAAGGAAATGGTAACTGTGGTGTAGGAATAGACATCTTTATAAAATAAAGTGTCCCCGCCACCTGTCCGCTGCCGCCATTACTATGACAGACGTCAACGGGCCGGTCGTGGTCCGCATTAAACCCATTTACGTGTTTTATTGAATCTGTTCCCGCCTTGAAACCCTGGATGCCACAGTAACAAAGCATTTATGTTACTTACAGTAGGATTAACGGCTTTGGAATATATTTGCACTCTTCCTTCTAGCTCCATCTTGAGACGCCAATCCCGCAGATACATGTGGGCGGCGGCGGCGTTGTGCCAGCCTCGGCGCCATGTATGCCACCTGTAAAGAAACCTAAATTCAGTTTCTGTTTTTTTATATACTACGGTGGTGGCAAACAAGCATGCGGCCCACCTAATGTTAAGCAGTTACCACCGCCTATGGACGCTTGCGACGCCAGGAGCATCATCCCTTTAAGAACCTATTTACTCCCCTTTTGAAGAACCGCATACTGTAGCCCCCGGAGAAAACCTCGATAGGGAGCTCATTCCAAATGCGGAGCGTACGCGGTAGGAAATTCCTCTGGTACCGCGCAGTTCTCTATCATTTAGGCTTCAGTGTGTGAGGATGAACACCCTGCCGATGGCGAGCAGTGCGAAGGTAGAAAGTAGCAGTGGGCATCATGATACTCACGTTTGAACAAGTTCGGAAGTGGGATTTAATGAAGTCGAAGCTGATACAGCTTACTTTGATGGTATCTACAGTAGCGATCAAAAGTATTTTGACAACGGCAAAAGCTTTGATATTATATGCGATATATTAGTTTTTCCAACTTACTTCTTGATAAAGTATTTCATGGCTTAAAAGCTTCTCGAAACAAGTAAAAAGTTTAGTTTCATTGAATTAAAATATAAACATAGCCACAAAAAATATTTATATACCGGTTCAAAAATATTTTGACAATGTCTCTTTTCCAATTTAACTGAGAAATGGGGCTGCAGAATTTAAATACTTTTTAGGAACTACAACTTGAGACTTTTCTTAGCATGTCTCGACATAAATAATATTCGGAAGATTTTAAGTAACCCGTTGCGGCTGCATTTAAGAAGGGTAAGTCGCCAGCTGAGATTTCGCGATGTTTTGGTATATCACGGCAGTTCATTAGTGTCTGGAATAAGCAGTTCAAGGCTCGAAACAGCGTCACAAATAAGCCTGAAAACAGTCGTCCTCGAAAAACGACTTGTACAACTGATTGTGTAATAAAAAAGTAAGACGTAGAAACCCCACGGAATAATGCAATACCAATTAAAGATGAGCTAACAGAAAACTACAACACAAATGTTCATATTTTTACTATTAAACGACGCCTAATAGACCATGGACCACATGGTCGACGCCCATTAAAAAAAACTACAATGTTCAGCAAAGAATAAGGCATCCCGATTAGCATTTGCGATTCGTCACAAATCATGAACAAGTGCCGATTGGTCAAAAATTTTATGGAGTGACGCGAGCAAGTTAAATTTAATCTCGTGGGATGGTATCAAGTATGTGCGTCGTCCTCATAATAAAAGACACGATGTGCGATACCTGGTACCCACACTCAAGCATAGTGGCGGCAACGTAATGGGTCGGGGATATTTTTCTCGCCATGGCGTCGGGCCTCTCGTATGAATTGACGGGATAATGGGATCGATATGTGTATGAAAATATACTTTATACACATTCGATATGAAAATAAATAAAGAAAAATTTGCCACCTCGTTGGGTTTTTCAGCACCGTAATGACCTCAGACACAATTCTAAAAATTTACAGGCTTTCTTAAAGCGTAAAAAAGTCAAGGTTTTTGAGGGGCCTAGTCAAAATGCTGACCTTAATCCTATTGAGCATCTACGAGAAGAGTTGAGTATAAGGGAGAGTGAGGTGCAGAAATTACTGCATGGGTTTTTTTTCAAGCACTTCAGTCAGAAAGGACGAACATACCATACGTACGTATATATAGAAGTTAGTAGACTATATGACGGCTCCTTGTACAGCTGTTAGGAAGGGCAGAGGATATGCAACTAAATATTCATGAAACGTCTTATTTAACCCTGTTGCAAGTTCAGCAAAATAATTTTATGTAAGTGTCAAAATACTTTTGAGCTACCTGAAGCGTGTATTATCAGTTTTTATTCTAAGTTCATTGTTAAGCTTTAGTTATCTTAGTGGAAACGTAACAAGAAAAGGGCCATAAAATGTTATCGTTACGTAATTATTAAATATATATTCAATTCATCAACATCTTGAAAAAAAATGATTTGTCAAAATACTTTTGATCGCTACTGTAACTTTTTCGACAGCTGACTGAAAAGGGTCATGGTTGGAGTTATTTAATTACTTATCTTTTTCTCGATAATGCATGCCAAGTGAAAGAGTATCTTTTCTTCAAGATTTTTTTTTGGAAACACTTACTAGCCATACTAATACACATTATGGGAACATTTCAAGTATCTATCTATTCCGGTTGGAAAGATATAGTCCTATGATAGATGGACGGACAGATAAACAGACAGGAGGGCTTAGTAATATCGTTCCGTATAGGAAAGCGCAGTGTGGGATCGCGCTCTTGCGTTCTGCACGGGATCGCACATTGTGGCGAGCTATGGGGCCTATGTTCTGCAGTGGCCATCTAGGGCTGATAAGTAGATAGATAGATAGATGTTGACCTTGGGTACGGAACCCTAATCGCCTGATGCTGCTTATGCCCTAACGTACCTTGTCAAGAGTTGCAGGATCCTCGACTTCTGGCCCATAGAGCGGTACATGAGCGCCGTACTCCGCACGGATATCAGGTCACCTCTGAGTGCGCGTGCGACGGTGCGGTGCCTGAAGCTCAGCCGTGCCGCCTCGAGGAAGAACTTGGAGGCCATTATGGGAACGCCTGAAAATGTAATGTTATATTATTGTTGTGAAAAGACTATACAGACTATCATCATCAGCCCGTATCAGTCCACTGCTGGACTTTGTCTAAAGCTATAAGTAATAATCAGATTTATTTTCGGTCTATGAGCATTATGGATAGATAGATAGATAGACAAGATATTTATCTTTTTACACTTCAACAAAAAATTAATACGAACACAGACAACACATAGCATTACAATACAGGTAAACAATAGACGATCTTATCGCTAATGAGCGACCCCTTCCACACAACTTTAGGGTAACAGATGAAATAAAAATGAGATGAGTAGGCGATGCAAAAAGTAATAAAATAATCTACTGAAATTAATAAAAAAATTCAAATACGAAGATGGAAACATTGAAAGATTTTTAGACCCTGACCAGGTTTGAACTAGTATCTTATGCCGGTCCGGGCGATACGCTCTGACCAATTAAGCTACAGAGTCTGGTGAGGGTGTCTTAGAATTTTGTCACTGCTTGATGATGTTTTAAATCTTTGTACTTTATGCATTTAACCGGCTTATTAATCTTATTATGCCGTTCATTGTATTTGTAATATACAAGAAATAGTGATTAATTTCACTATAAAAATCAAGAATATCATGGTAACAATATTTTTGTAAAACAGTAGCATTCATAAAATTTCCTATAACAGAATAATTAGAATAAATCATAAATATACATGAAAACCACATAAATAAACGTTAATGTTATTATTTTTCTTTCAAACTAAAAAAAAACCATCATCTCATACCACATATTTCATTTATATTTATCGTCCAGACGTGGGACGATCGTAATTGATTAACTTCTTATATTCCTGCTAAAATTATTCTCCTTTCAGCAAAGTTGATTAATTTCTTTCAAGAGGCTTCCCCGATACAGTCTATAAGGCTACCTGTCCTCAGCATCGTGGTTTCAAATCCCGCTCAAAACATAAAACAAATTAACACTTCGCTTCTATATAAACATTTAATTTTAACTTTATTCAAATTCGCCTACCTTTGTTCTTCAACCATCCTCCATACAGCACGTAATGCTCCCAATTCCCTGGCTCCATTTGGAGCAGCCGCCTCAATATCGCCAGCCGCTCTTCCTCAGGCTTCAGCGTCAGCAGTTCCACGTGAGCCTGGACGAAACGCGGCTGAAGCCAGATGCACTTCTCCAGCATTCTGATCGCCTGGTCGGTGCGGCCGCTTTTTCTATTCAGGAATTACAGTCAAATTAGAATTGGAGGAAAACCAATGATGATGAATCAATATTGACACAACGATAAATTATGAAAGATAAATTTGATGTGATCCAGTGCAATGTAAGCAAAAAAACGTCAGAGAAAAGCGCCATCTCGCGTTCCTTGCACTTGCTGTAAAGCAATGGGGACTGGGGATCGTGCGTGTAAAGCGCACATCCTAGGGTATGGCTAATGCGCATAAGCATTTTAAACACATATGACGCAGGGGGCTCTCTAGTAGTGTACAATTATGGAATCAAAGATTTGGTGTGATTGACGTAACGATGTGATAGCTCAGTTGGGAGAGCACTACGGCGGAAACATCGCAGGTTTGAGTCCTGCTTACTTTGCAGTGGAACACATGACATTACCTAAATTGCCTAAATATAAAAATGTGGCATTCCCACATTTAAACAGAATCGATAAAAAGATTATATTAAAAAAAACGTCAATGATGATAAAATCATGTATTAGTCATTTATTATTTAAACCCCCTGGTTTACAAGAATAAAGGAAGAATAATTTGTTTTTTATAAGTTGTGTTTTGTTTGAAATTTTGATTAAAAGAAAGTAAAAGTGGTAATTCTAATTTTGGCATGTTAGTAGGAGCTTGGTCTGGTAGCAAAACGAATTAAGATTTTTTTGAAAGTTTAAAGTCAAAGGAGTTATAAAAAAAATGTATGAAGATTCATTTTTTGAAGTATTTATTATGATGAAAAAGATTTTGATTTAATTTAGAGCTTATAAAAGTTAAAATTCCAACTTGATCCAAGTTCCCAATTGGAGTTTACTTACTTGTACAACTTGCCGAGATTGTAGTGCGCGTTGACGTGTCGCCGGTTGTACTTGATGGCTTGGAGAAAGTGCTGCTCAGCGTTGTCCACCCCACTGACTAGGGTTCCGATGTTGTTGTGTGCGCTGGCATACGTTGGCCATAGCCTGGAAGAAAGGGATTTTAAAGCCACTCGATTAGGTGGAGACAGCGACCTCATCCGCTACGCCGACAAGAGTTTGACCCTTAATGATTTATGATGATGGCCATGCAGTGATTGTCATACTTCAGGGTTTTTGTTACACGAATGATACACTAGGCGGACAGTAAGCGTCAAATGATTCGTGCATTGTAGGGCTGACTTGTTTCTGCCTGGTGGCATTAGAATGGTCATTCTGTGAGGCACGTGGCCAGCCTTACGTGCAATATTATTTTGATCGCGCATCCATTCTGTATTTGTAAATCATTTTAACAATACAAATACACTATGTATTTACTAAATAACATTACGTTAATCTAGAACCATTGATACTCAAAGCATTAATACGTACAATTTAAATGCGTAACCTGGCAGAAGAGACCGGTACTTCTGGATTACCGGTCCCACAAGTTAACCACTCCACCACCCCAACGCCAAGAGACCTTTTAATTTTTTCTTATGCTTTCTGTGCTTATACACTAATCTTTTTAATCTGCATAGTGAAATATTAACCACGAAAAAATCAAATACAAAAAATCGTGTTTTTTGTAAAATCCAAATGAAAAAAATAAGCCAATCGCGGTGCAGACAGGTATAATCTGAGTTCAGAATTATTTAACCTCCAGAGACGTGAGAACCTTAAAAATACTATTTATAAAATGACAAACGATGAAGTAGGGGAGATCAGTGACGGACGTAACAATTCAAGATTTTTTCGTAGTATCTCACACAACTTTTAACGTAGGTACCTATCAAGATTTTAGTAGATCATAATTTGTTCAAAAAATCATTTGTTACATTCATCCCGTGTTACTTTCATACCAAATCTCCCCTAAAATAAAATGAATTGCAATCAGCAAGAGCAATCCCGTAAAGGCTAACGAGTTTACCTGAGAGCTTCCTTATAATCTGAGTTCAGAATTATTTAACCTCCAGAGACGTGAGAACCTTAAAAATACTATTTATAAAATGACAAACGATGAAGTAGGGGAGATCAGTGACGGACGTAACAATTCAAGATTGTTTCGTAGTATCTCACACAACTTTTAACGTAGGTACCTATCAAGATTTTAGTAGATCATAATTTGTTCAAAAAATCATTTGTTACATTCATCCCGTGTTACTTTCATACCAAATCTCCCCTAAAATAAAATGAATTGCAATCAGCAAGAGCAATCCCGTAAAGGCTAACGAGTTTACCTGAGAGCTTCCTTATAATGTTTGATGGCCCCGTCTTGCTGCTCGGTTTCTCGAAGGAAGTTTGCGAAGTTGTAGTGCAGCTTCGCATTCTGCGGCAGAGTCACTAAATCCGCCCTAGAGCAAACAAAACACATTTGTGGTAATTTACCTTAAATGCGGGCACCGAAACGCGAGTGCAGTTTGCGTATAGTTGCTTTATGGTAAGCTGATGTCTTGGTTTTAATAGGATTGGATTCAGTTATGCAGTTTTTTCAAACATGCAATGAAATAATTGACACAAATTATAACGGATCTATCGCGATATTCCTTATTTACGTTCATTATCTAACGTTTTGGCGGGGTTACACATGCCGTGGTCTCAGAGCCGACATCCTCGTCACTGAACTACCCGTGATGATGTACTGACCAGTTAAGATTTGTGATAATTATGTGTACAAACCGCGAGAGTATAAAATGTCATGATGCAATGAAATGCGTTATAACAGGGTTCGAAGTGCCACGTTTCGGCCAGAACAACTCGAGACTGTAAAAGAATTCCATACAAAATTGAAGGCCTAAGCAGGGAAGTATTTTTTTAAACATGGCGTCTGTGTTCATTGACAGGCTAAACAGCAGAATTATATATTTTTTGAGTGCTATTTTTTTTTCATGTACATTGCATATTATATGTTTGAGAAAAGCACTATAAATGCTTTACCCGTGAAAAGGGCTTGCCAGCTTCGCATCACTATCCTATACCTACTCACCCATTATTTCCTAGCGTCTGCAGTAATGTAGGTACTATTAGGCGAAGATATTTCAAAATCAGATTTTACACTTAATGCTCTTTGAAGAACGTTATTTATCCTAACTTGTAACCGGGTGTGGTAGCGGAGCGTTTCAAGCGTTTACCAAATATTCATATTTACTATTAATAATGCATAAACATTTGAGGAATATAGATAAAACATTATTTAGATTTTCTTATTCTTGTTCAAACTATCAGCATTTGCTATGAATGTTATGGATGCTATTAAACGAATAAAAATCCACTGGAATCAATTTTTGCGTTTTGGTGTTATTAACTTGTTTTCACAATAAGACAAGAAAAGCAGAGTCGATTAATTTTTTGGTTGTTTCTGTAAAATACAATGCAATCCGTCATATAACTGGCTACGATTGCGCACCACTATTGCCCGAACAAAGTATCGCTCGGCTTGATTTAGATTTTCGATTACACAATGATACATTGTAAAGGTAACAATAATTCTAATCCCATCTGTGCCTGACGCGCTCATAAGCCATTAAAACTAAATTCATTGAACGTCTGTGGACGGCTTTAATTCCCTCGTAAACTGCGAGAAACGTCTCGACGAGCGTGTATAGCCGGCATTAGCAATATTATTTTTATTGGCACTAAAAACGTACGGTTCAACGTGGAAGCCGTAAATACGTTATGTTTTCAATTTCGTGAAATTTATATCTAATACGACAGATGGCGTTATTTTCAATTTTTGATGTCAGTCTAAAGGCAGTTAACGGAAATGGCGTGTGTCTGCATCCTAATGACGAGTAAATGTACGTTTGGTGACGTATAAAATTAAGGCACGAAGTCGTGACGCCAGACATCACGATGACTTGAGGTTAAAACATATATTTTTAGACGGACATAAAGTACGGAAAAGAGATAAAAGTTCGTTTTTATTCTGTGGTTTAATACAAAACAATCAATTACTAAATACTTTTATTATTTATTATACGAGTATTCGTTAATCGGCAGGACTTTTTCCCCGGTATTTTGTCTCACCAGCTAAGCTGAGATTTATTATTCTAATTAAACCATTATTTAATAACGACCAACACACGGTACCAGCCTAATCTGTTTTGAAGGCTGTCATTTTGTGGCCACTGTCAGTCGCTGATAAGTCGTCTGGATCAGGCTTTTTGTAATTCGACTGAATAATCGCTGGAATTAATATTAATCCCGGTGATTTGGATTACTCAGTCGAATAGAAAGGGTTATGTTGCTGGAATAGCTGACAGGTAGCAAAATACAGTGTTATTACTGTTATTGCGATCTGGACATTGGAGTGTGGAGCCTGGGTTAGGAACTCGAACTATATTAAATGACATTGACAAGGTGTCATTCAAAAGTTTATCTGCACCGCTAGCACAACCTATCACATGCGACTATTTCTCGCGCGAGATAATTAGGCGGTTGTCACACTGCCGCCGCGTCTCGTTGCGAGACGCGGAGCTACGGACTCGCATGCGGAGACAACGCACCAACGTCCGAGTTTTCTCAGCATCTCCGTCCGGAGCTGCGATGCACGACGTCCCGCGTTACTTCCGTCTCGCGTTCATTTCACATTCGAACGTTAAGGTGAAAACAGTTCCTATTTGTCGATAAAATGGAAACGGAACTTATTCAGGACGCTGCGGTGATACTTTCAGCTTGGTATTTGTACAATCGAGTCATAAATTTTGGGTACATTCCTATTTACAAACCAGACCGATAAATGGGTATTTTGCTAGAGATTACGAAGATTTAAGGCAACGCGAAGAAACATTTTTTGATTGCACCCGCATGTCAACCACGTCATTTGATTATTTGCTAAGCAAAATTGGAGTGATTATTACTGGCGCGGACACAAATCGACGTTCTATTACAGCAGAAGAAAAGCTTTAGCTTACACTCAAGTACTTAAGTAATAATCTACTATGTACTTCAATCTTCAATTATACTTTTATAAGAATTCCCTAGATTTGGATTATGATTAAAACCGATACTTACTATAAAACTAAATAAATTTGGAATGAAATAAAAACAATATTTCGAATAATTAACTCAGCCTTAATTTAATATTTTGAATAACTATTCACTAATTGAGCATAAATCACAGATCATATATTATTTACTCTAAATAGGTACTTAATAAAAATATTTGTTTACAAATTACTATAGTCTTGTTTTATACTTTCTTAAATACGTCCTAAAATCCGTATGGCACTGCGGAGCTCGGTGTGAGATACCCTGCGGAATGAACCGCGTCTCCGTCCGAGCGCGCGAGTCGTCGTGCGTCTCGCTACTCCGCGCGTCGAGGCGGAGCCAGTGTGTCGTACCATGCGATTTTTCTATACTAAATCAAGATTCTACATACAAAGTTAAAAAACGCATCAACGGACGCCGCTGCGAGATGCGGAGCAGTGTGACAACCACCTTAATCGTCTCTTTCTGGCAGTAATGTGAGAGAGTGACGGGATGGAGCGCGACAAGAGTCGCGAAGCATAGTTGTGCTAGACAGGTTGGTGATATTTTGGACAAATGACATAAGAAACCTCGAATTTAGTGCCTCTCAGTCTCCGACGAAGTCAAGACGGCTAGCTGGGACCTGGACTGGGACCTTACCTCAACAATGTGGCCCGGTCGCGCCAGTCCGCGTTTCTCCTGTAAGTCTTCGCGACTCCGCTGGCCGCCAGACAGGCCAGGGCGATCACTATAAAAACCTTGGTGCCAGGCTTCGAGTACCACATGAGCTGGACGCCGTACGCTGTTATGATAACGCTGCCGACACTGAAACAAAGATACCATATATTATACCAGTTTAATTAGGACACGGAAATATTAACAGTCAGATTTTTTTATCAAAATAAAAGAAGTAGATGAATTTCAGAAAAATAAAGATAATCGACCGTGTAACTATTACGATGAAACTAACCGTGACAAATAAAAACGTTTAGTTATACACTCAGCAATGACAAAACAGACAGTAACGAGAAGAATGCTGGCTGGTACAAACCAAGAAGAGCCTGGGCCTATCAGTGGTTTATGCCTTTGTTTAGTTACTACGAAACCTTCATAAACGAGGAAACTATTGGTTGGAATAAACAGGATGACCGCATCACTGTTGGTATATGCCAACTTACCTAGGAATGTACAGAACTCGCTCAGCAACGACGAAGCCGACAGTAACGAGAAGATTGCTGGCCGGGACAAACGGGATGACCAAGAGCATGAGGCCAATGACTGCTGGTGTATGCCTTTGGACCTGTAGTGGAAGAAAACATAATTTTAATAACAAATGAAACTAACATACAATATTAACCACAATAGTAGTCTTATGGTACTCGTATAACAAATTTTAGGACGATGAACGCCGCAGTTATGCAGTAAGCCGTGCGTAGAGATGTTTTTGAGCAGCAACTGCATCCCAGAAAACGCACCACGGTAAGACCTCCAGACAAGGTGATCCATAGACCTGGTCAAGGCCACGAGAAGCCGGTTGATGAGAGCGGCCGTTAGAGAATTTTCGAGGAGACTTATCCTGCAGTGGATGTATTTCGGCTGATATGATGCGAGTGCAACCAGAAGCTATGTACGTTTGTCCTAAACATTTACAGGGTAATTTGGAATGACACTCGCCTCCAAATCCGCGATACACCGGTAGCACAACAACAGCAAGGCTCCGAAAGCGGCGCAGGTCAGGAGGTTCCTCGGGTCCCAGCCACTGGTGATGATGGGCACGGAACCCATCTGCCAGTCGTGACTCAGCGTCCAAGGGCACAGGAGCAGCCACCAGTTGAACGCCGCCAGGTAGCAGAAGGTCATGAGCCTGTGTAATTACAGGAATACTGTAGTATCTATGAAACATGTAATGTCTCATTATTGTTTAATGTAGGTAAACACCACAATTTTAAAATTAAACCATAATTGATACAAAGATCAAAGGACAAAAAAATGTGAAAAGCCTTGCAAATAAACAATGCAAAGATCGACACACAAATCATAAGGAACAATTTGAAAGGTTATGTGGCGTTAGGGTGGTGGAGAGGTTAATACGCTGGACCGGTAATTGGTACCGGGTTCGATTCCCGGTTTCTTCCACCAGGTTACGCATTTCAATTTCACTTTGTGCTATGATCTTTATATCAATGGTTTAAATTTTTTTTGATGGGGCTTATCTGTAACTTACCTAACAAAGAAGCTAGGGTGAAATGCTGTTGGGTTGTCCTGTGGTGAAAATATCGGCAACGTCCCTTGTAACAACGCAAGCCGCAGACAAATAAGTAGTGCTAATGACACTACCACTTTCACCGTCCGGATCGAAAGCCCCGTGCATTTCTTCTCGATTTTCAAAGAGCAGATTGACCTAAGAAAAAATAATTATCTTGAAATTGTGTTAAACATAAGGGAACGCATTTATAAAATACGGTAGAAATATGTGCTTCGTAAAGCACGAGTGATCGACTACCAAAAATGAGTGCACCACGTTTTATATAATTTCAATTGATCTATTTTGGTTTACTGTACCATTGCTTTGTATAATGTAACGAATGATGATAATAATGTCGTTTTAGATAATTTCCTAATGATATAATATAACAAGATATAATAATAAAATGAGTCAGGTGCTAAAAAGCTATAAACCCTTCAAATCACCAAATATTTGCTAGGTTAGATTAATCGCAGAGTGGAAATAGAAGCCGCGCGAAGCGGGAGTTCGACAACTCACTCCCGTTAAATAATATTGTAATAGTATACCAATTAATAATTAGAGTGTGACAAATTATAACCGTTATATCAAACGTTGTTTAATTTAAGATTTCTCATGTAATATTTTTCTTGTTGGTGTGCAATAAAGTGTTGTTGTATTGTATTGTATTGTTACATTATATTAAATGACTTTATGTCCATTTATTTTATATCAAGTGTGTTCTTCTGAAATTATAATATAAAACATTATAGACCCCCAAAAAATATGTAAAGATATCTGAACGTACACTCGATTTAGCTTTTGATTCGGATACGTACAGTCCGTCGTCTTCTAACAATTATAGCCTGAAAGGGAGCTATGTATCAAACCGTGAGTCACGTCACGGTCAACTGCCTGTCGCAATAAAATTTTCAGTTGTTCGCAGGTTAATATTTATTCGTATCCCTACATTCTGAGGAATTCACTCAACATTTTCAAATACGCCAGGGTTTCGCCGTGAACTTTTATTGAGACTTTAAAAGCAACCATTTGGCAGGCAAACGTTCTTGTTTTATTTCTCTATAAATAAAATATGAAGCTTCACATCGGACCTGCGGGGCAAGTTGGGATAAGTTTCGCGGCGTTTGTACGTATACAAGTTGAGTACCGAAGCCTTATAGCGTGGATCCAATGATATCATACTATATACTAGACTGGAACCTTTGGTAACATTTTTTTTTCTACTTTAAAGGTTATTGCACTGGCATCGGACCTACGCCGCTTTAAGTCATTACCTCGCCGTCCACCCGGGGTCAGCCAAACGCAAGTACGTTACGAGACGTCCACATACTTTTTTCGGCGATACCCCCACCGGCTAGTTACTAGGGCAACCTCCACTTGACATGTTGTCCACGCGTCGTTAGCGTGTGTAGTGGCATGCCGATGACGTTATGGAGTTGATAAATGTGCGTCGTATTTAATTTCATAGAAAGAATACTGGCCGGTTTGTGATGACTTGATGAGGCAGTATCGATCCCGTGATGAGCGGGCATGCCTCAAGTCAATTCTACGTATTGATATTAATTTGAGATCTCGCCATTATAATTTTTTACTTTAGAAATATGCGTTATTCAAACCTTACCGTAAATCCATTTTTATTCGCACTGAATTGATAATTTGGATAGCAAACGTGCTTGTACTTCTTTTAAAGCTTCACGTCGTCGGACCTGAGGGGCAAGTTGGGACTAGTTTTGCGGCGTTTGTACGTGGAATAGAGTTGAGTACCGTTGTCCTTATTGCGTGAAACCAGTACTATTCTATATCTACTATTATTTGTGTAATTAGGTTTCAAGAAGGAGTTTCTATTTTAGCTTTTCTAGCTGCATGAATGAAATTAGAAATATTCTAAATCCAACGCTGTGATAAAGGGGAAATTTTTCAAAATTGAAACTTACTCAAGGTTTCGTATAATTAAAATTCCCTTACAGATTTATTTCCATGATTACGCATTTTTGGTTTAAATACATGACTTTAAAAAAAAACGATATCCATGACTACACAATTGTTTTGGCCCTGAAAACATCACTTTTCTAAAAAAAACTTACCTTTTGACAAACGGCCAGCATCTGTAGAAGTCAAATGCCAGGTTGAGCAGTAGGATGGTCACGCCAGTCTCCTTGGCCAGCATGCTGAGTGCCCCCAGCAGAATGCTCAACCACACGCATTTCTTGTTAGTGGCGGGTCTGTTGAAATTAGACTATGTGTGAGTAATATTCAGTAATCAGCGATATCTGTATGAACATCTGTGTGGCGACTGGTTATAAATAAAATAAAAAAAAGGACGGGTTGCACTCGGGGAATGCCGGCAGAAGTGAAACTCCGATTTTATTATATCTCACTGACACTTGATTTATATTTTAATCTCTATTTCTTACTAATGTATGTTTATGATTACGCTTCACCATCTGTCACTTACAACATTTTGTTGTTCGAAGGCCCCCTTTCTTTGAAACAGACACGGTTGCTAGGTTACCGACTGACTGTTATCTGTCGCGCGGATCTGTCGCGAGTTTAACATTTTTTACCCATCTAAAAATTGCCAAGCGCCGCTAAAGAAGTTTTCACTTCAAAAAAGATCTTGTCCCAAATTTAGCTCAAGAAAGCTTGTGTTAAGGATACTAGACGACAATATACATACTTATATAGATATGTAAATATATCCATACATAGAACAACCATGACCTAAGCACAAATATTCGAGTTCACCACACAAATATTTGCCTTGGCCGGGATTCGAAACCGGGACCGCCGGCTCAGTAAGCAGGTGCTCCACAAACTGCACCAAAACGCGCCGTCGAAAACGTTTGTATAGCATCGCTTTTTCGCATTCGCTATTGGAATGGTGATTTTGGTCATAAAATCTCCTAGCGTTCGTGTGGTGGAGTGGTTGACACGTTACACCACTAATCCAGAGTAATATAACAATAATAATAATAATTTGCACTTTGCTCTTTGTATTAATAATTAATAAATGCAAGCTGTAATCACCGCCGTATGTATCTACATTTTTGGAACGTACAACAAAAAGTGCTGTCTGATATTTCAATCGCGTCTATAATTAACCTGTTATTAATTATCTAGAACATTATCCGTAAATAACTTCGAAATTATCTATATTCAATCTAGATTTTTAAATAAACTAAAGCTAAAACTTTATTATGTTTTAGAAACTAATTACTTATTGCCGTAAGATGCCTAAACTTATTAATTATCTACCGTTCAACTAATTTACCGGGGCCAGATTTCAAACGTTGCTATGCTAAAATTTAAATGTAAATATATTTCTATTATCCTATTAGGAATACCACGGATAGCTTTTGTATAATAATTAATCTTAGGTAATTGAAATTTCTTGCCTACTCAATCTATGATATTATAAAAGTGTTTAACTTGAAATAAGGTGTCTGTACGTTGGAGATATTTTACAAGATATTCATCGCGCTACAGAAATGAATAAAAACTAAACATTAGAATTAGACATTGTTTTTCACATACATATACGGATATGCTATGTGCACCCTGCACTGCGATGCTACTCGCTTCGGGATAATAAGTAGCCTATGATTAAATAAAGGGTGTCAGCTACCCCTCATAACCGAAATTAATCAAAATTGGTCCAGCCATTTGAGCATGAAGAAGTAACAAACTTACAAACACAATCGCAAACTTTCGGCTTTGTAATATTAGAGTGATGGTTATAAAGTTTAATACTTATTGCCAGACTACGGTAATATTCTCTTTTTCTCCCTTGAGCAAACAAAGCTACGAGTTTCTTCTAGTATTTGACTTGAGCTATATTTGTATTTAATTAAGTACAACTCGCGATTCTATTAAACATTTCAAGATGTTTCTCAAAATAAATTTAAAGTTCGCTACAGAAATGATTCATTGTACGAAATCCATGAAGACTCAAGATAAAGGGAAGCAGGCTTCAAACCTTTATGTCGCGGTAGGAAATTGCTGAGCTATGGAGTTGATATTAACATTAAAGTGTTATTTATACTCATAAGTGTATTTTAATGTAATAGTCAAGGGCAAAGTTAGAAGAATAGTTAATGTTCTGATTGGCTGGTATAATTTATTCGACTTTTTCTATCTTTTCTATGAATACTAATACTGGTTGAATATCTGGTTGAGACTCAAAAATCATGGAATCTTCAATTAAAGTTGTTAAATTGACAAGATTGTAATATAAAAGACGGTTTAAACTCACGTAAAAATTGTCAGGAACGGCCCTGTCCGGCAGTGTCAGGAACATGTTTCGAAATCATTTGGAGCTCTTTGTCAGGGGTAGCTACTTTGTGTGAGGTTGTCCGATATTTTTACGTGAGAATAAACCGCTTTTTATAATTATTAAAGATGTATCGCGATAGATTGTAATATCATGGGAATTTTAACTACAATAACCATTAAGGCATTTAAAAAATATACATGATTTTCACAATCAAAATATTTTATTCTCAAGCAACTGCAGCCCACAGACATACCTTGAAATTATTTATTTGCTTAAATTATAATGAAATATTTTTTATGAATGCCGGCTCCACAGCTCTCTAAGGTCCTACTGTGCTATGAAAATTCCGAAGCCTGTTAAGGCAAGGTACTTTACCTATGATAAACCAGGAGCGATGAAAGGAAGAAAATACAAGCTAACACGTCGGCTCTCCCCACGACGCCAGCCACCTGTTGAAAGAAAATATTTGTAGAGGTGAAATAGAAATAGATATTCTTATTCATATTTTTGTTTTAGATAGATAGATAAACACTTTATTTCATCACCGACACCAACAGTAACAATAAAAGGAGAACTATAAGCTAAACATTTTTTATAATTAAAAAGAGAAAAACA
This sequence comes from Apotomis betuletana, assembly GCA_932273695.1. Classification (NCBI taxonomy): domain Eukaryota; kingdom Metazoa; phylum Arthropoda; class Insecta; order Lepidoptera; family Tortricidae; genus Apotomis; species Apotomis betuletana. Next base: position 2,480,304 of record OW026303.1, on the reverse strand, counting down.
AACATTAAAGAAAATAGCACTTAAAACTAAGTACATAATTCAGCTAAAATCGAGATGTGTCTGGTATGAAATAGGCGCTGACTCAGCGTAATACTGCGAAGTACGCAGCGCTGATCTTTCGTCAGTAAAATATTAACCTTTCTTAAAAAAATCGAATGCCGGAACCGGGCAAACAGTGCAGCACTGTCACAGTCTTAATCTTTATAAGGGTGAATCAACTTTTTTGTGTTGTTTACTCTGTCCCCGTTGTCCAAGTGACATCTTCATACTGTTTCATAGAAAAATGCTCAGGTTGTCCGAGGGACAAATTTTGCGTAACCATAGCAACAAGGTGCACTTAGAAGTTGATTCACCCATAAACGAAAAAATAAAAAAAATAAATATATTATTATATAGTGTGTAGCCTGTTGCCTGTTCAAGTATGCTTGTGATTGGAAATGTATATGGGGTATATCCTAGAATTATTTTTCGTCGAATGATTCATTTCAACGAAAGATCATTTCGTAAAAAGCATTTATGTCGTAACCTATTTGAGATTGTTATAAAACAAACCTAACCTAACATGCTAATCAATAAGATGACATTTGTAAGAACTATCAAAAATGTATGACTACAGAGTAATAAAAATTCTGTGAAATGTTTTTTCGTCGAAATGAAATATTCGACGAAATAATTTTCTAGCAGTCAAAGGATCCAACGGGAGCCCATTTTTGTAATTTTGTTATTGTGACACTGAAAATATAAATAATAATAACACTGATAATATAATCGTGAATTTCTGACACACTATAGAACATTTTACATAGGGGCTTGTTACGGATGGAACTTTTATATTTTATGCAATCGTGGTGCCAATAAAAAAAATGTATTCGTATTAAAATAGTTTTAAGGAACAATAATCGCTCTACGTAAGTATATAGAATATTATTATTTGTTAAGCACACTATGCATCTAAATCTATAGACTAAATTAAAAAGGTATAACACAAAATAGATAACCATAAACAATTAAAATTAGACACGCGTAAACTTAGGCTATTACTTCCGTGCCTGGCGTGAAGAACTTGATAACTCGACTTATACGTTTTTTTTTTATTGGCGTAATGGCTTTCTACGGCCAAGGTTTTGTAGGAAAAAAATTGACAACTCGATATCTATGATACTTTTGAAGATATAGCCTGTGACATCATATTGATATCTCGATATTTAGCGGATTTTATTTAACAAAACGAGATATCAGCGCGATGAGGCACAAAAAATATTGCATATCAACTTATCAACGTATTCTCAAAAAAAAAAAAGCGTTCGTAACTTGACAAATCAAGATATTAGAATGAAGACAAGCACACTTTAACGATAACAAATGAATATATCGTTTTATCTCATTATACACAACTACCGTAAATTCATATGTCGATTTATCATTTTCAGGTTGATGGACACAGCAAATAATAAGTTGACATAATTAATTATTCATAATTTATCGAAATGTATATTTCGATTTGTCAAGTTATTCTCACATCTGAGGTGTACTCTGGTACAAAGGAAAACACTGATAACTGTACATTTGTGAACATAATATAAACCTTAGTACAACGTGTTAAGGTCCATGGGGTATAGTTAACAGTGTCTTCGTATGTATCATTCACATTACCGGTACCTTGTCAACCATCGACCAGTTTTATTTATTGGATCAGAAAAACAAAGATGTTGCCAGTTAAAAATAAGATAAATTCATCTAGTTTTTCTGTAGAATAAGTGCTTTTGCATTACTGAATTAAAGACGATTCATTTACTACAATTTATTCAATGTTTTTATAACTTTTAATTTTATTTTCTTCGGGTTTCGTGACTAAAATAAAACAATTCAAACGGATTGTATCATATTTATTCATTGTTTGTGCCTTTCTGACGTATTTGGCACCGAAAATTTGTGTTTTTCTCAACAAAAATAGTTGCCGAAACGTCAGGAGACTCAAACAACGAACACACGCGATATAATCCATTTAAATCGCCTGATATAAACAAAACAGTTGTATAGAAACGATAGAATTGTTTAATTGATACCCTATTCTATGGTGAATTATGTTGATAAGTCTAATATCTCACAAAATACAATGATTCTACCAAAATAAGTAAGATAATTGAAAAGTTTGCATAAAATTACCCTTAAATCAATTTAGACATTTCAATTATACAGAAAAACAGATTTTTAGGGATTAAATTAAAAAACATTTTCACCAATTTGGGCACTAATGTATGGGGAATAACTTGATAAGTCGATGGTGAACTTGATAAGTCGATGGTGAATATGTTGATAAGTCTAATATCTCACAAAATACAATGTTTCTGCCAAAATAAGTAAAATAATTGAAAAGTTTGCATAAAATTACATATAAATCAATTTAGACGTTTCAGTTACTATGAAAAACTGATTTTTAGGAATTAAATTAAAAAACTTTTTCACCAATTTGGGCACTAATGTATGGGGAATAACTTGATAAGTCGTTGGTACCTATGTTGATAAGTCTTATATCACAGAAAATAAGAGGATTTTACTAGAATACGTAAGGTAAATGAAAAGATCGCGGAAAATTATCCATAAATCAAGCTTTAAACACGAGTTAAAGATGAAAATAGATTTTGGAGAAAATGTGAAACTTTAAAATCGACGCCCTGAACAATTGCCATTTTGGACTTATCAAGTTCTTCACGCCATGCACGGACTTGATGAATGGATTCTTAATGAAGTGGAGTTAGAATTTGGACCAACGTTTTATCAAAATGTATTTTATAGGTACTAATACTAATTGAAAATATACCCAATGAAATTATGCTCATTATGGTTATATCAAATGAAACATTAATTCAAATGTCGTTATATCTAGTGAAATTATAATTATGAAACATCCATCACTGCATACCCTGGAAATTTTCCTATACAAAATCCACAATTTTTTTTTTATTTAATAATTATTTTTTCTCAAACATGCTCGGAAATGTATGCGTTAATGTCCCGATATGAGGACATGAAGTTTCTCGTTTATGGCTCCCTACATTACTTCTTGGCCTAGGCCACAAAAGTTAGTATGAAAATCCATTTTTGTCCGCTGCTCTAATTTTTTAAATTTCTATACTAAAATTAAATTGGCAAAGGAAAAATTACATACAGCCAACCACCACCACAATCTGTAAGCATAATTGCGACATAAAAAAAAATCTATGGTACTATATTTATGTGCGGTTAAACATGGTGCTCAAATAGCTGGATCAAATAACATATTTAAAAAATTAAAAAGGTGGCAACTGGCATATTAAAAATCTTTTTTTCTGCTTATTCGTATTTCGTAGTGATTATAAAATAATTTAAACAGACATAAAAATTACTTCTAGTGATGAGAGTGACGGGGAACTTATAAACAAAGGATGACGGGGAACTTTATGAGGAGGCAAATTTAGTCATGCAGAATATGCTACGGGAAAAAAGTAAAAACGAATAATAGTTTTTACTTTTTTCCCGTAGCATATTTTGTTTTGTTTACTTGATTATCTAGTAGTTATTTCAATTTTAATATTTCCTCACATCGTTTGAGAAAAGCACTATACAAGCTTCGGCCGGAACAGGGATTGCAGGACTCGTTCTATCTGGCCTCGTCTTCGACTCGGCCATCTACCCCAAACTCGTCCAGCAATCCCTTACTTCACGGCCTCTGCAGTAATGTACTATTACTATGACATTGATATTTGAACAGAACGTAAATAGCCGTGTTGAAAACTTTTTTTCACTTGTGAATCTTGTAGCAATAGCTCTACAAAACTCGGGCAAAGTTTCTCGGATTTCATTTATATTTCAAGAACACTTTTCTACAGAGGCGTGAGACGTGAAATACTTCTGAGGTCGGTGATAAAAATAGCCTTACAAGTATCGGCCATGCCCAGGGATAGTGGCGCTAGAAACACCTTTATACGTCATATATTTGCACTATTAGACGTCAGTAGCGATTTGCCAAGGACTTATCATCGAACAAATTGAAAACATTTTTTACCGGAATGCTCCAGTGGATAGCGCAATTAAGGTTCTTTATCCGCTCAAAAATGCTGATTGTTTTAGATTTTTGTTTTTTCTCTATGATCAAACATGTTTCTTAGAACAGGATTATGGAGATTTATTGGTGTATATATAAAACTTACAGTTTGAATTTTTCATTGATAATGTTTGTTTTATAAACTAAATACTCGAAATTGTCAAAATTCACGAAGAAAACTGTTTTTTTTTTTAACTTATCGTCGACTGCACGCAATAAAAGTGGAATAGCTATGTCAGTTTCTAGAACGCAGGGAAAAGTATTATTAGGTAAATTTAAAAAGTTGGTTGAAATATTAAATTTTATTTGTCATATTATGAAAAAAATTAATTAAAAGGAATAAGACCTCTTTACCCAGCCATAAGTAATTTACACAAAGTAAAGTGACTCCTCCTTAAATGATGGACGAGGTAGGGCGAAGGTGGATATATAAATGCGCTTTATTTTCATGAATATGGAATCATATTTCCCCCTGACGTTTGTTTACTCTAAAAGTCGTGTTATTGCCATTCTTATGGCTGTTATGAATCTCACTGAGGCATCCTGCGTTTAACTATTCCGTGAGAAACGAAGGCAATAAAAGTTGCTCCGGATTGTATTCAAACGAGTTTTTTATGAAAAATGCAGGTCAGTTTTTTGCTTTTCATGGAATATTATGCAAGTTTTCATTGCGTTTTAAACAGGTTGCTTTGACATTTAAGCATTTTTGCAACTTTATGGAAACTGTTTTATATTTAGGACCGAGACTAAGACTAAGTGGCTAAATTTTCATCATACATAAATTTAAAAGTCAATCTATTGTCGGTGTAGCTGATGTAGTATGTAGCTGTCTTCATCTATCCCTATCCATAGCCAACTCCTTGATTTCCTTATACGATGTGACGTCTACCTTCTTTTTTATTTGTTTTATGTACTTAGCTTATTTTTGATCTTCCCTTGTCTTTCTTTCCTTCAACTTTTCATTCGATGATGTTGCTTATAAAAGCGTTATGTCGTATAAGGTGACCAAACATCTTCCCTCTCCTCTTCTCTATGGTGTTCAACAAATTCCTTTTTTATGTCACTCTTTTAAGTACTTCTTCATTCGTGACTTTTTCTGTCCAACAAATTTTCTCCGCCCTACGCCAACACCAGATTTCGAAGGCTTCCAGTTAAACACGCTTTATTTTCATGAATATGAATAGTACATTACTGCAGACGCCGGGAAATAAGGGCTTGCCGGCTGAGTAGGTATAGACGGCCGACCGTAAGGGAGGCCGTCTAGTGATACGAAGCCGGCAAGCCCTTTTCACGGCTAAGGCATGTATAGTGCTTTTCTCAAACATATGTAATGAAATAAAAAAATACATCACTCAAAAAACAAATTTTATATCGCGGTAACCGAAGACAATAAATCCGTGATTTTTCAAAATTGCCGCCGTTTTTTACTGACAATTTAGGCTTGCTACACTATATACATATTTATTATTATACTACTTTTTCGTTACATTTATAACTTGGGTTGAAATTAAAATAAGATTCATTCCAATTGAAGTTAGTACAGCGGATCGCTTATAAGATAAAACACGTTTTTGAACGAAACTTTAGGACAGACATTTTGTCAATCAATTGTCTGTGACATCTGAATCTGACTCACATTATAACCTTTCTTTCATTTATGATGTGTAAAGTTACAACAATTTGAAAAAATTATCAAAATATCACATAGATCCGCCGATCTAACATATTATATATTGCATATTATGTTCTACAAGGAAACAAGAGAACAACCTAGCATTACCTATAGATATAGATAGCAAGCTGTATTCTACATACACACTATTAATATCACCATGGATTTGTACATGCTAAGTGCACAGAACTTTTTAAAGGTACGTTAACTATTATTTTTAAAACAGATTATTAACAAAGTTTTTGACAAATTTAACTGATATTAAATGACGCATTCGACATATGGGGGCAATTGCTTATTGAAATTTTTATTGTTTTTCCAGGTACACTGATATTAGTTAGCTGTACTTCCGAAACTGGTCTTGGCTGTGATAATGTAGCTGACTGTTGATTCTGCTGAGATGGCAAAGGAGGCTGAGGATCTGATCTACCGCGTGGTGACTGTGGATCATGAATTTGGCTGTGAAAATGAAAATGAAAAATAAAAATTATCAACTGGCAATATATGTGCTAGGAGATTTTGGCGGTGGACTATGATGCTTAATGTAAACAGGAGGGTCACGGGAACCGGGAACAGCCTGGCCGTGGATTTATGTAAATTGATGATGGTTGGGGTACATCATTTTGAGAGTTGGCTGCGTGAGGATTTGTCGCCTTCTGCAACTTTTATCAGCTTTCCAACCCCCATGCATTTTGACCATCAGAAGATTGGCAAGGAGTGTAGCTGAAATACAGCAGAAACAATATCCAGTATAGAGGTCGGGACAATCTAGTTCTTAAAACGTTGCTATTTGCTTAGGCATAAATAGAATTGTGTGGCGTCCAATTACTTGTCTTGTACATTTTCTTTTCTTGTAGTTTAGAAAGATTAAGTCTGACATTTGTACTTTTACTTTTGTCTTTTGTGCAATAAAGTTTAAATAAATAAATGTTATAAGACTGAGCATAATTTTTTTTTTCATTCATGTATGTCTCCGTTCGACTTTGGTGGCAACAGGTTATTAATTGTTAATCCTGCCTCCGCCCTCAATTCTGGTGAAGTACAATTAATTTCTTTGTCGCTGTTATCATCAGAACTCATTATGAAATTATATTTATAAATATCAACAACAAATATAAAAATAGGTACATGACAAAAGTTTTTTTTCATTTTCCCTCCAATCCCCCATAATGTTTTTTTTTTTTATGGAAGTTGTCCGTATTTCGCGTATGTTGTGTTCCAATAGACCCTATAAGGGCCGTTATACACAACCTGATACTAAAAATTCAATTTCTATAATAAATAAAATAAATGCAGAGGATTTTAAATATTGTCTGGGCTCTGGTGACTTACGTATAGACAGTATTTTAAATTTATTCATCAACACATTGAATTATACAGATTTGTATTCATAATATCAGTTCGTGTGTACTAGGCATTAACGCGGATATTGTTGGTCCGGTTCCGGTGGCTGAATGGGTAGCCACTAGAAAAATAAATTATATCAGCTGTTCATAAACACAGACGCCATGTTTACATTAAAATTAAAAACAAATTACTTCCCGGCCTAGGCCTTCAATTTTGTATGAAATTCCTTTACAGTTCCTTCGAATTGTTCCGCCCGAAACTTGACACTTCGAAGCCTGTTTTGACGCACGTTACGACGATATTTCATTGCATGTTTGAGAAAATGATATTTCCCCCTGACGTTTGTTTACTTACTCTAAAAGTCGTGTTATTGCCATTCTTACGGCTGTTATGAATCTCACTGAGGCGTCCTGCGTTTAACTATTCCGTGAGAAACGAAGGCAATAAAAGTTGCTCCGGATTGTATTCAAACGAGTTTTTTATGAAAAATGCAGGTCAGTTTTTTGCTTTTCATGGAATATTATGCAAGTTTTCATTGCGTTTTAAACAGGTTGCTTTGACTTTTAAGCTATTTTATATTTAGTAAGCTATTTTATAAAGTGTTTTATATTTAGGACTGAGATAAAGTGACCAAATACGTTTTTAACTAAGTATATATCTCAGAAATATTATCACACCTATAATATTTTAATTCAGAAATTTGCTTTATTTGAAATTGCCTAAATGAACATGAATTACTTAACAATATAATAATATGCAAATGTACCCACAGTACACAACAAAAATTGTTTATAGTTAAGATTAAAAATAAAATAAAATAGGCTTGGTCGTAATTTAAATTGCAAAGATCATACACATTCAATGTTTATAGCACAATTTAATCCAAGAAAATTAGATTGCAATATATGGAAAATTTGGCAAAATGAAAGGACAACTTTTATCTATCAGGATATGTAGGTTATAGAGCCAAGTTTCATTTTATCTACTCTCCCCCCCTCTCAGGGGTGAGCGTCACCCCCCCCGCGACCTCGAATGTGTCCCGGAGCGCGGTATTTTCCACTTTAAAAGAAAACCGTGTACGATACATACAAAGTGTATGCGAACGAAATTATCCTGAATAAATTTACTATAAACCTTTCATACATACAAAAGCGATATCACTTATAGAATCGGCGCAATCTGTTACCAAATACTAACATTTTTAATTATTGATCTTTTTTTTCTGCTAAAAGGTTAGTTATCTCAAAAACTGCACACTTCTCGGCCAAAATATGTATGACAAAAGTAAAGAATGGAAAATGTTCTTTCTAAAAATGTATAATTTATTTCTGTTTCTCTTTCATTTACCGTTGCAATGCTATTTTTAAAATGTATGTCATTTGGCCATTATGGGAAATATAAATATTCGTACTAGTTAAACGGTGTTACTTGCATTACCATAGAATCTTATATATTTTTCTGTAATCTACAAGTATTGAACTATATTCTGTATTTTTTATTTTTTTTTAGCCTCACTATTTTAGGAAATAAGGGGTGTGTGGGGAAATCGTCAAGTTTTGCTCATTTTCGTAAATAACTTCAAAACTGTTTAATTTAGAATTATATAATACATATATTTGAGATTTTCATAATGTACCCTTTCATTTGATATGTCACACGATATACTATGCCATTTTTTTTTCTATTTTGCCCCCTAAACTGGCCCTCATGTCAAAATTTATTTATTTGCGTTACGTTACGTTACACGTCCATGTTTGGGTCATCAATTTACATACGTGTACAAAATTTCAACTCAATCGGTCCAGTAGTTTCGGAGCAAATTGGCTATGACCGACGGACGGTCTGACACAGACACACGAGGGATCCTACTATAATCATAGCAAATTTTCTCCGAAACTACTGGACCGATTTATGGAATTTATGTAGTTGTGTTTTTCCAAATGCTCCCATTTAAATGCCAAAATTGTGTTTAAGCGATTGTGTGGTGTCACAGGACAGGCCCCGCCTAGTGTGAGCCACAAAACTGAAAATGTAATTATTTATTGTGTTCGTGAAATAAATTGAATTTGAATTTGAATTTGATTGAGTTGAAATTTAGTACACGTATGTAAATTGATGACCCAAATATGAAAATGTAATGTAACGTAAAGTAAATCAAGTAATTTGAAACATGGGGGCCAGATTTGAGGGGTAAATTAGAAAAAAAAATAGCAAAGTATATCGTGTGACATATCAAATGAAAGAGTACATTATGAATATCTCAAATATATATATTTAATAATTCAAAATTAAACGGTTTTGAAGTTATTTACGAAAACGAGCAAAACTTGACGATTTCCCCACACACCCCTTATTTCCTTAAATAGTAAGTCTAAAAAAAAAAATACAGGATATAGTTCAATATTTGTAGATTACAGAAAAACATATAAGAAGTCTATGGTATTGCAAGTAACACCGTTTAACTAATACGAATATTTATATTTCGCATAATAGCCAAATGACTTACATTTTAAAAATAGCATTGCAACGGTAAATTAAAGAGTAACAGAAATAAATTATACATTTTTAGAAAGAACATTGTCCATTCTTTACTTTTGTGATACATATTTTGGCCGAGAAGTGTGCAGTTTTTGAGATAACTAACCTTTTAGCAGAAAAAAAAGATCAATAATTAAAAACGTTAGTATTTGGTTACAGATTGCGCTGATTCTATAAGTGCTATCGCTTTTGTATGTATGAAAGGTTTATAGTAAATTTATTCAGGATTATTTCGTTCCTATACACTTTGTATGTATCGTACACGGTTTTCTTCTAAAGTGGAAAATACCGCGCTCCGGGACACATTCGAGGGCGCGGGGGGGTGACGCTCACCCCTGAGAGGGGGGGAGAGTAGATAAAATTAAACTTGGCTCTATAACCTACATATCCTGATAGATAAAAGTTGTCCTTTCATTTTGCCAAATTTTCAGCTAATCTTACTGAATTAATTTGTAACATGGTGCACTGCAATATTGAGCTAACTATATGGCAGATATATTTCTCAAATGGCTATAAATCAATATCAACCGAATTGGGCCCCTAGTGGTTGAAACGCTCCACTGCACGATAAGTGCACTATGAGATTATTAGCATGATTTGTTCTGCATCACAATAGTTATTTGTTATGCAAGGCTGCAAAGTTGTTATTTGGCGCGAGTGTTGAAATTGAAAGCTGAGCGAGCGATGGAATCTAAGATTGAACCATGAGCGAAGCGAATGGTTCAAAGATAGATTCCTGAGCGTAGCGAGGCTTTCAAGACACGAGAAGCTAAATAATTTTGCAGCCATGCGGAACACACAACTTTTCACCTCACTACAGCGAGGAAAATGCAAGATTCAAGAAAAACAATTAAAACATAAAAATAATCATATTTACTTTTGCCTTCTATTTAACACATCAAATTTAAAACATAAACACACTCAAATCCAAACCAAATAAATACGAGAGAAGCACACATATCAAAAATTAAAAGTAATGTGGCCGTAATTTGTATTATCGTCGTGTATATTTCCGTGCCTGGCGTGAAGAACTTGATAACTCGACTTATACGTTTTTTTTTTTATTGGCGTAATGGCTTTCTACGGCCAAGGTTTTGTAGGAAAAAAATTGACAACTCGATATCTATGATACTTTTGAAGATATGGCCTGTGACATCATATTGATATCTCGATATTTAGCGGATTTTATTTAACAAAACGAGATATCAGCGCGATGAGGCACAAAAAATATTGCATATCAACTTATCAACGTATTCTCAAAAAAAAAAAGCGTTCGTAACTTGACAAATCAAGATATTAGAATGAAGACAAGCACACTTTAACGATAACAAATGAATATATCGTTTTATCTCATTATACACAACTACCGTAAATTCATATGTCGATTTATCATTTTCAGGTTGATGGACACAGCAAATAATAAGTTGACATAATTAATTATTCATAATTTATCGAAATGTATATTTCGATTTGTCAAGTTATTCTCACATCTGAGGTGTACTCTGGTACAAAGGAAAACACTGATAGCTGTACATTTGTGAACATAATATAAACCTTAGTACAACGTGTTAAGGTCCATGGGGTATAGTTAACAGTGTCTTCGTATGTATCATTCACATTACCGGTACCTTGTCAACCATCGACCAGTTTTATTTATTGGATCAGAAAAACAAAGATGTTGCCAGTTAAAAATAAGATAAATTCATCTAGTATTTCTGTAGAATAAGTGCTTTTGCATTACTGAATTAAAGACGATTCATTTACTACAATTTATTCAATGTTTTTATAACTTTTAATATTATTTTCTTCGGGTTTCGTGACTAAAATAAAACAATTCAAACGGATTGTATCATATTTATTCATTGTTTGTGCCTTTCTGACGTATTTGGCACCGAAAATTTGTGTTTTTCTCAACAAAAATAGTTGCCGAAACGTCAGGAGACTCAAACAACGAACACACGCGATATAATCCATTAAAATCGCCTTATATAAACAAAATAGTTGTATAGGAACGATAGAATTGTTTAATTGATACCCTATATTCTATGGTGAATATGTTGATAAGTCTAATATCTCACAAAATACAATGATTCTACCAAAATAAGTAAGATAATTGAAAAGTTTGCATAAAATTACCCTCAAATCAATTTAGAAATTTCAATTATACAGAAAAACTGATTTTTAGGGATTAAATTAAAAAACATTTTCACCAATTTGGGCACTAATGTATGGGGAATAACTTGATAAGTCGATGGTGAACTTGATAAGTCGATGGTGAATATGTTGATAAGTCTAATATCTCACAAAATACAATGTTTCTACCAAAATAAGTAAAATAATTGAAAAGTTTGCATAAAATTACTTATAAATCAATTTAGACGTTTCAGTTACTATGAAAAACTGATTTTTAGGAATTAATTTAAAAAACATTTTCACCAATTTGGGCACTAATGTATGGGGAATAACTTGATAAGTCGTTGGTACCTATGTTGATAAGTCTTATATCACAGAAAATAAGAGGATTTTACTAGAATACGTAAGGTAAATGAAAAGATCGCGGAAAATTATCCATAAATCAAGCTTTAAACACGAGTTAAAGATGAAAATGGATTTTGGAGAAAATGTCAAACTTTAAAATCGACGCCCTGAACAATTACCATTTTGGACTTATCAAGTTCTTCACGCCATGCACGGATTTTATCGTTGAGTTTTTCTTAAGCACTGTTATATTATATTTGTATTTGAAACTACTTGACACATTTGTTGTGAATCTGGGAGAATGGCATTCTGGGAAGGATTAGTTGGCCACTCGGAAGTATTTTCCATAACACTTGCTTTGGAAGTTATTGGACCATGGGATCCGAACAAGATTATTTCGGCTTTATCTTCTTAAAACGCCTATAGTTTCGGTAAATTACTTATCGTCTCCAAATATTTATAACAAATCCTTTTTCGTTTTAATGCAGGCTTTTTAGCATTGAATAAATACTCCAAATTGGGCTTAACTTTCTTGTTTTCGATATTATTTCTATAAAGTAAGACAACATTATGTATTCTCCACAGAGCATGTTTACGTTGTTTACGTGAATTGTGAAAACTTCCAACTTTTTAATTATTGATTTTTTTCTCGGGTGCGTTCAGAAATTATACTCTTATGTTCCAACTTTTATAACAAATACATATTGAAATTTGTGTTGTATTTAATATATTTACTAGTCAAAATATGTAAATGAAACTGAAATACTTACTATTAATATATATATATATACATATTCAACATAAAGTCTAGAAAAAATAAAAACTTAAAAATATCTGTAACCACAAACCAGGTTTCTGGACGTGATATTGTAGGTGTATTTTTTTTAAAAGAAGTATTCAAACGTACATAATGATTTTAGCCGGCCTGACCAGATCGCCCTTTATTAGCGTGCGTTGATTGGTTATTCGAAGATTTATCGACTGATGAAATCAGTCACGCGTTGAAGGAGTCTTAAATATAAAAAAAGTTACATGCACCACAGAGAATCAAAATCGTCGTGTTCGAAGTTCAAATGACTTTTGCACGCTAGCGGATAAAATAGACTTTTGCACGCAGATTTCGCCCTATAAACGGAGGTTTTCCGAGCGAGTGAGGTGAAAAGGTATATTTATTATATACTTGAGTCATAAATTTTAACTTAGCTCTCTAGCTCCATAATAATATTATATTATTCGATATTCCTATGCACTGATGCTGTGCCGTATTGGTCATTGAACAGAAATATATTTTTTATTCGATTTTAGTATAGGTATTTCTGTATGTGTGTATAAATGAGTAGGTATGTGTCTTTATGTAATTACGCCTAAATGGCTGAACCGATTTTAACTATTTTTGGTACACGAGTAGTTGGGTATCCACAGATGGTTATTGGATACATTTTACCCAACTACTGAAGATTAATACGAAAGTAATAGATAGAACGAAAGTAAAAGTAACTTAGTAGAGGGTTGGTATTTATTTATTTAAACTTTATTGCACAAAACAAAAGTCAGAACAAATGGCGGACTTTATGCCAAATGGCATTCTCTACCAGTCAACCATAGGGCCAAACAGAGATACTAGAAGTGGGTGCAAATCAGAAATCTGATGATACAGACAGGATCTAGAGTACAAGTAAATACAAAATATTATATTACTGTATATACAAAAAAAAATAAAAAATTGTTAATTACTATTTATCCTGCCGTTATATTAATTATTCAGTGTAAACACTTATACATTTATTTTCAATTGTTGTATTTTGGTTTACACTTACGTGAAATTGTCAGGAACGGGCCAACATGTTACAAAGTTTCCGCGCCAGTGTACGATATTTAGTATGAGTATGTGTATGTGTCACGCCGACAAAACGGTAAAATAAAAACTAAAAAAAAAAAAACTTTTTCGGGGACCTCCCCACCTAAAGTGGGGGTCATTTTTTTCTTTCCAACACCAGTGTATTGGGTGTCGTTGAATGAGGCCTTATTCCTTTTAAAATTCATTTTTTTTCATATTATGACAAATATATTGACAATTTCAACCAACTTTTTGAAGTGAATAATACTTTTCCGCGAGTTCTAGGTAGTAACGTAGCTATTTTATGCTTTTATTGCGTGCAGTCGAAAATAAGTTGAAAAAACTTATTTTCCGCGTGAATTTTGTCAATTTCGAGTAGTTTTTGAAACAATAATTATCGAAGAAAAATTCAAACTGTAGGCTTCCAATATATACCAATAAATCCCAATAGCCCTGGTCTAGGTAGTAACATCAATAATATGTTAAGAAACATATGTTTGATCATAAAGAAAAATGTCTAAAACAATCAGCATTTTAAAAGGAATAAGGGCTCTTAAAAATAATACGGATCTTCAAACATCATTTTTTGATAAAGTCAGCAGTTTTGTAAATATTCACTCCAGAAATCCAAAAAATAGTGTCCCCCCGCCACTAACTTTTCAACCACGGGTCAAAAAAATATAGAAAAATTAATAAAAATGAGGCCTTATAAGCACTTTCAATGAAAACTATATTGAATAAAATCGGTAAATCCGTTTTTGAGTTATCGCAAAAATTCATAATTTTATTTTAAATGACGTAAGTGCCGCGCGTTGTCCTTATACTTCGAACGTTACACATATCATTTAAGTGCCATACTGTATTAAAACATTTCGCTCAATCTGGCGCGTATAATCGATAACTTCCAGAAGGTAATAAGTAATTACAGTTCGTAATTTTTCTCGTAAATTATAGCTCGGGCCCCAATTTAAACCGCTGTTTTATGCCCGTCTATTGTGAACGATGGGCAACTACGGAACCCTACACTGAGCGTGGCCCGACATGCTCTTGGCCGGTTTTTCTATAATATTAGCTTGGCTACTCACCGCTTCAGTGTGCACAGGATGAACAGCGAACAGCAACGCGGCGAGCGCTGCAAACGGACGCTTCAGTCGCGCGATCGTGACGCACGCGCGTGCGACTAGCGCGCAGCACGCGGCGTGAAGCGCGACGTTGCATGCGTGCCACCACCACGGCCGCAGGCCGGCTAGCGCGTAGTTTAGTCTGGAACAAGGAATAAACATGTTGAGCTACCGAGTTTGTAATTATTTTTAACTCCTGACGAAAAAAGAGGGGTCGGGGCCGCGCCACCACGATGCCCACGGGAATGGAAGGTGTAGGTTCCATTCCCGTGGGTATAACGCAGGATAGACCTAGACATCAAATACTGGTTAAGATCGTCTCCAAAAACATTCACCTTGACACGATTACGGGCCTTTGCGAAGAAGTTTTTAAACCATCCCACGAGTTATTCGTAGCGCAAATAACACACTTATAAGTTATAACTTTATATGTTTATGTGCGTATCTGTGTATCTATGTATCTGTGTATTGGGGTGTCTGTGTATCTGTATATCTGTGTATTTGTGTATCTGTGTATCTGTATGTGGCATCATAGCTCCCAAAGGGATCAATTCGAGTGTAGTTTTTTTATCGAAAGACTTGTGCGTCAAGATGGTTCTTAAGCTATGTTTGGTGGAAATACCACCAGTAGTTTACATGATATTCAGCTTTAATTAGAATAAGTGACAAGACCTCAGTATTGACTATGAAATTTTGTATGTTCAGTAAAGTTCAGTTTTAGTAGCATTTTCTATAATCACTCTTTGAATGAGGGTCTCATGATGACCAGCTATATATCGGGGGTGATTTAAACTTTTATTGTAGATTATTACTTGAGATATTATACAATTCTTAAATTGTATGGAAAGTCTGTTTCCTATGGAGAGGCGTCATTCTTTCAGGAAAAATCTTGACAGCGCGATGCAGGATTTGTATGTGCCAGAAAAATATGTCAATGATTTTGATCCGATCGTTTACCTCTCGATATCTTCAAGTACGCGGTCGTGCCATTATGCTTGTTCTACGCTGACCATAACACCATCCACGCAATTATAGTCCCACTTGTTTTTGTGAAAATTGTATGAAGTATAGTTGTTCACATAATAAAAAAAAGTAGATATCCCCAACAAAAAAAAGATAAATTTTCAAAAGGCTCGAAATTATTTTCTTAACATAATAAACCCCTAATTTCTAGAAAAAAAGTAGTCAATATGCTTGTTTTTTAGGTATGAATAATCCTGACAAAAAAGCATTTTGAAAATATTAAATCGTTCCTCATTGTAGTTATTAATATTTTTTGATATCGTCATGAGTAATCCTACATCTTTCTAGTGTTTACATTATCTTAGGCCTTGGTCTCCTACCTATTTTAGACTTTGAAAAATGAAGGGTTATTTATTGGGTTGCGACTATACGAAAAGGCGATAAGTACTACCTTGACAGTAAATTACTGGTTTCTTCCCCTTCCGACCTCTTTTCATTTATCATAAAATACCCGTTATTTAGAAAAAAACTACTAATGACATACTTACCTATGGCAGCGCCTTCTACCACGCCTACCTAGTCTGGCCAAGGCTGCAATCTAAAGGCTATGAAGCCAATAGAAAAGAAAAGTAGGTAGGTAAGTCCCAATTCTTGCTTATCCTCGCGAATATTTATCGAAATGTCTGAAATAGGTTTCTGATTTAGATTTACTACGCCACATTAAAAAAAATCCCGTCAAGTGCAAGTCGGACTCGCGTACAGAGAGTTCCGTACGAACTATGAAAGCACTGCTAGGTATTGCTTTAACGAAAAGATAAACTGTACTGAACAACAAACTTAACTTTACCATTGGAAAATATATACTTGTGGTATACGACGGAATTACTTGCCAAATTTAATAGGTATAGATTTAAATAAAACAATTTAAACGGATTATATCGCGTATATTAATTATTTGAGCCTCCCTGACGTTTGAGTACCTTTACAGATACCGTTGTCATAGGTTGACTGAGAAAAACACAATTTTTCTCTGTCAAAGTTACAGTTGCATACGCGATATAATCCGTTTAAATTGTTTTATTTAAATGTGTGACAGTCGCGGAAACCGAAGAAAATATTAATAGGTATACCTAGGTTAACGAAAATATTTTAGCCTATAAATTTTGATTCCCTTGGGAGTGTTGAAATATACGTTTTTTGCGGCATAAACGGCCGTTACGTTTCAACCGCTACCTCAGTTTTGTTATGAAATTTGGACGGTAATCGTAACGAACCCTGAGGTAGCGGTTGAAATGAAACGGTATGATTTTCACCCTCCAGCCGCTTTATGCACATAATTATTACAGGTGTTCTATAATTGAGAATGAATTTGATTCTAGAAACTAACTTTAAGCAAGTAAACTAGTTACGAACTTCATGTTTAATTCCCAAAGTCAACGCAACACAAAATATCTATACTGATATTAATGATAACTAGAGACCCGTTGCGGCGTCGAACCGCCGCTAGAATATGGAAATCCGGTAGTGTTACAGAAAATAACTACTTTATTGATAAGAAGTTTTTGGGGAACGAAGAATAAATACTGAAAAAAAACCACGTTAAAATGATGTTTTAAAAACGTTAAAACATGCCAGGCTAGAGCCAGGCCTGATAGCCAACTGCTGGCTTCATCGTGACAACTTTTTCAACTCTTTTGTAAAAATAACTTATGCATTAATGACATGTGATCTGCTGATCTGTTTCACAAATAAAATGCATATTAGGTATTCGTTTTATGGAAAAATATAATTCATGACAATAGTCCCATATCTTAAAAAAATAATTGACATATTTTCATAGGACCGAACATCAGATTCGTAGAATTTTAATTTGTTGTTCTTTCTTCAGGACATAAATTTATCGATTTGATCGATTTCTATCAATTTCCAGAAATAGCACATGAATCGAAATGACAGATTTGGTCACTCACTACGCAGGTTTTAAAAAGGAGATCATGGAGTGCGTAACTGTTTATGTATTCATTGATAATCGTAAATACTTCAAAATATTGATACTAAAAAATGTTACATAAACTCAATTGTATGAAATAGAGAGCAAAAAACGTTTATAGATACCTACACGAAAAACCACTATTATCAATGCTTGTTTTTTTTTATGAAATTCAATAGATCGTGCAAATTTTCTTAATATGGGTGCTGCCATGTCATCATCATCAATCATTTATTCAATAACAATTACACATTGTGTTTGAAATTCTTACGATAGTTATACTTAATCAAACCCTACTTACTAATCTAAATAAATTACTGACCAACAATAATCCACCATAAAAAAAAGAATGTGTCAAATATGTGTAATAAAAAAAAAAACAATATATAAAACAGCTAAACATGTTTGAAAAAAAAATATAATATATATATATATTTTTTTTTTCAAAAAGTTGAGCTGAAGGCCTAATACCCGAATTCCAAATTCTAACTTTCGTGTCTTTCCTCTCATTGAAATAGTGTCTGACAGAAGACTGAGTGAGGGAGATGCTATCTATACTCTCAAGTCTATAATAAAAACCTAATTTTAGGGTTCCTTACCATTGTCGGTAAAAACGGAAGCCTATCAAGTTTCGCATGTTAGGGTAACATGTTAATTATTCCACATTGCCAACTCGTTCACAATGTCAGCTCGTCTATATTCCCATCTGGGTCACAATGCCAACTTGTCCATACACCCAACACATCCACATTGCCAACTCGTTCATACACCCAACTCATCTGCATTGCCAACTCGTCTATATTACCAATTCGTCTCCATTGGCAACTCGTCCATATTCCCAATTCGTCCACAATGCCAACTCGACCATATTGCTAACTCATCCATATTCCCTACTCGTCCACAATTCCAACGCGTCCATATTGCTTACTCGTCCACAATGCCAACTCGTCCACAAATACAACTCGTCCACATTTCCAACTCGTCCATATTCCCAACTCGTCCACATTCCCAACTCGTACACAATGCCAAATCGTCCACATTGCCCACTCGTCCATACACCTAACTCATCTACATTGCCAACTCGTTCATATTACCAACTCGTCTTTATTGCCAACTCATCCATATTCCCAACACGTCCACAATGCCAACTCGTCCACAATGCCAACTCATCCATATTGCTAACTCGTCCACATTTCCAACTCGTCCATACACCCAACTCGTCTACAATACCAACTCGTCCTTATTATTAACTCGTCTTTATTGCCAATCTCATCCATATTATCAACTCGTCCGTATTACCAACTCGTCTTCATTGCCAACTCGTTTATATTCCCAACTCATCCACAATGCCAACGCGTCCATATTACTTGCTCGTCCACAAATACAACTCGTCCACATTTCCAACTCGTCCATATTCCCACCTCGTCCACATTACCAACTCGTCCATACACCAAACTCGTCTTCATTTCCAACCCAACAACAATGCCAAGTCGTCCATATTGCTAACTCGTCCACAAATACAACTCGTCCACATTTCCAACTTGTCCATATTATGCCCAACTCGTCCACAATTCCAAGTTGTCGTCCACATTGCCAACTCATCCACATTTGTAACTCGTCTACAATACAAACTCGTCCTTATTATCAGCTCGTCTTTATTGCCAACTCGTCCATATTCCCAACTTGTTCATTTTGCTAATTCATCCACATTTCCAACTCGTCCGTATTACCAAGTCGTCTTCATTGCCCAGTCGTTCGTGTTCCCAACTTGTTCATTTTGCCAACTCATCCACATTCCCAACTCGTCCATATTCCCAGCTCATCCACATTGACAACTCGTCCATATTACCAACTTGTCCGTATTACCAACTCGTCTTCATTGCCAACTCGTCCATAATACGAACTCGTCCACATTGCCCCCTTGTCCATGTTCCCAACTTGTAAATATTACCAACTCATCCACATTGCCAACTCATCCACATTTTCCACTCGTCCATATTCCCAACTCGTCTACAATACCAACTTGTCCTTATTATCAGCTCATCTTTATTGCCAAATCTTCCATATCACCAACTCGTCCGTATTACCAAGTCGTCTTCATTGCCAACTCGTCCATATTCTCAACTCGTCCACCTTGCCCACTCGTCCGTGTTCCCAACTTGTTCATTTTGCCAACTCATCCACATTCCCAACCGTCCATATTCTCAACTCGTCCACATTGCCCACTCGTCCGTGTTCCCAACTTGTTCATTTTGCCAACTCATCCACATTCCCAACTCGTCCATATTCCCAACACGTCTACATTGACAACTCGCCCATATTAACAACTCGTCCATATTCCCAACTCGTCTATATTACCAACTTGTCAATTTTACCAACTCATCCACATTCCCAACTCGTCCATTTTATAAACTCATCCATATTACCAATATAGATACATTCCCAACTTAGCTACATTGTCAAGTCGTCAATATTCTCAACTCGACCACATTTCCCATCCCGTTGACATGCAAGCGGAAGGACTAAGTGTTTTCTTGTAAAATACCATTTAATTTACCATGACTCATGCCATTCTCCTTGAAATTATTTTTTTGATGGACTTATGTAATCACATTTATAATAATCTATCATAAATTTACTTATTTGAATGACGTTTAAATTAGTTTTACTAATTTTTTTCTGCTTTGTTTTATTATAAAACTCGCCTATAAAAATAATCTATTCTTGAATGACGGTCAGTTTTTCTAGTCTTTCGAGTACCAGTCCAACTCGCACTTAACCGGATTTTTTCTCCACATTTTTAACAGGTATGCGAAAAAAGTCTCCATATCAACATTTTAAAAAGAAAAACAACCTGGCAATTTAGAGTATTGACATAATAGCCCCCAATAAAAAAGACATTAATAGTTGTCAGAATATGGTTACTGTCATTCATTGTCAACAAACTGTAAAATTATTTTTGCATATTCGTACATGTTTTAAGTGTTGCGGATATTATGTTGCCGACTCAAAAATAATATTTCATCATGCTGAACAACTTACTACAGGTTTGTGAGCAAATCATGCTTATTATTATTCGGTCATCTTATGTCAAAAATAGGGATCACACGTCACGTGGTCAAAGTCACGTGGTTAGCGCAGTAGTTTTTTCAAATCCATTTTTCAGTACCATTTCAGGGAAAAATTAAAATTCCAAGAGTTTTATGCACCTCTCCAGCATGAGACGAATCTAATGACATATCATTTATCAAAATCGGACCATAACTGTAGATCTGATGGGATGTACAAAAATCGGCCTCGCGTAATATATATATAGATATTTGAATACGTAGACTAACATTAAGTGTCCAAGTCACAGAAACTTTCTTATAAAATTAAAAGTTTGTTTATATACCAATTATTTTCTTTATTTCGAAGATCAAATACAAAGGGAGAACGTAACATTTGACTTTGAATTTGTCATGGCCGTGTTAATATTTTATTCATGACCCGACTGCGTAGGAACGGCATGATTTGTTGAACCCATACAAACACTTTTTCAAGTGTATCACATGGTTTAATAAGAGTGCAGCATTTGATAAATGACTTTTTCTATTTGACTAGTGGTGGGACGTAACATTATAAAACGAAACTAGTTTCTTTACTAAAATGAAAAATGTAATGTCAAATTTTTTTATATTGGTACACACCACAATTTTTATTACTTATGTGAACAGATTACATAAAAGACCCTGCACCATAAAATGTTTCTGTTTAGTCCTATGGTTGACTGGTAGAGAATGCCTTATGGCATTAAGTCCGCCCTTTGTACTTTTACTTGTGTATTTTGTGCAATAAAGTTAAAATAAATAAATAAAATAAATAAATTTTTACCGGACCGACAATTCAGAGGTACCGGGTTCGATTCCCGGTGTCTTCCACCAGGTGAAGCATTAAAAAATGTCTTTGAGTTTTGATCGTTGTAATAATATTTTAGTTTCTTATTACTGTTCAGTTTATTTAGTATTATTTTTTATCTGCTGTCGATATAAATAAAAATATTCACCTAGAAAGAGTATCTAGAATACCTGATTAAAATACATATTTTAATACCAAATAGTTTAGCTGATATTATAAAAATCTAAGCCTACGTAACAAAAAAAGTCCCAGGTGTACCGCGATTTTCAAAACTATTCTTATGATAACTCCTTTAGACTGCCTGTCCACTGAAACGGAGCGAAGAAAATGAGCCAATAGGGCTGTGTCTTTATGAAGCCCAAAAGAGCATTTAAAATGAGAGAAATGTGATTGGTCAATTTTGCGCAAATCAATTTTGTGGACAGGCACTCTTAAGGTTTACTCGCAATAACAAATCAACGTATCAACTTAACTTCAATTGCTCAAAGGTTGGAAGAACTCAAAGTCGAACGTATCTCTAATAGGGATAAGTTCGACTTTGTACATGTTTCATTTGTAACCAATGTATTTATAACCAGTTGTTGTATACAATAAAGTGTTTACATACATTACATACATACATACTTATAAATGTATCGGTTTGTAACAAGCCAAATCAATAAACCAAGTTGCATTTAACTATTATTCATACCGGAAAACACTCAGTTCCTGTAGGACGGAAAAACGCTCTTTTCTGGCTAAATCGCGGAAAGTACGCAGTTAGTTATACTTATTGGTTTCGGTCAAACACCCGAAACCAAAACAATCCATTACCGTCCATTTGTAAATTGGGTCATATTTGCCTAGAGTCCCATAAAGAAATAACTATATTGTAAACATAGAACGCCTTGGCCCGTCGATTGCCGTAACAAGATGACCGATGTCCACTCACATTTATTATTAATAGGCTCCATGAGCTATTTTACAAGCTTTTATTTAACTTGCATTGTTATGTACCTATGTATGTTTAAAGTATGTTTGTTCGGGTGGAATCTTGCAACTCAATTTTGAAGCAGATATCGTCAACCGATTGAGCTGAAATTTTGCATACTTACTTAACTTTGATGACAATACAATAATATGGTACCATGGGGCTGATCTGATGATGGAGCCGGAAGGTGGCCATAGGAACTCTATAATAGAGAAAGCAATCCTACCGAGCTTGGGCTCTTTAGAATCGTCTCAGTGAGCATTTTGATGGATATCCAAAGAAAAGTACAGTTGCCACTAAAATGTCATTTTTGACAGAAACTTATTTGAAATGATTTTATATAACTTTTTTAATCTGGGTAAATTAACACCACATTTTTTTATTGCTATAACGGGTGTCCCAAGACTATGGGACATCAAAGGAAAGTGTAGGTACCTTCTTAAATATCGTAGATAGGATATTTAGCTGAAAGAAAACTTTACGTTATTTTTAAAAGTCAGTAATACTTCATTTAAAGATTTTCTAAGAATTACTTTCTTAATTATTCGTCGTCGGCAATAAATAATTTACTTAATTGAAATTTGATTCAAATATTTTACGTTGTTCCTTTCTTTTAAGATACTATGTTACTTAGGAAAAATCATTATTTTTTGTCCATTATTTCGATTGGCATCATAAAAATAGGGGTTTTTTTTCACATTTAAGTCGGTTCGATTCCCAGGCGAAGCAAGTAATTCTTAGAAAATCTTTAAATGCAGAAAAACTAACTTTTAAAAATAACATAAAGTCTTCTTTCAGCAAAATATCCTATCTGCGATATTTAAGGTACTTTCCCTTGATGTCCCATAGTTTTGGGACGCCCTGTACATACAAAAATCAACACGTATAAACAATACGTGGTCCACACTCGGTATCTTTAGATTACCGGTTCATAAACGGATGGAGAAGAATCCACAGATATCGGGTTGGAGTCCCGGTGTGGACCACACGTATGAGCACAATTTAATTTTTCGTTGCGTGTTGATGTTTGTATACAGCATATTTGAAATGTTTAATAATTATGTTACTAGCACTAAAGCTACATTTTATTCATGGAAATCATAAGTTTCATGAACAAACAAAAACACCGTCCGTCATTTTTGTCTTTAACTTATCTGTGGCGTGACTTAGTCGATCCCATAAATAAAGATCAGCAATACACTGTTATACCATGTGGGTCCTGTAACATGAGCAAAAAATTTAAACATAGATTTTACTCCTCAAACTGAACAACATCTGTTCAGAAACTTTTTATAAAAATACTGTTTTCATATGTTCATCATTTCAAACAAAGTAAATAGCATTATCAATGTATGCCGTCTATCATTGACATCGCCCTAGCATTGACATAGCTGTCACTTTACTAAATATCAAATGTTTCGCAATACATTGCTTCTTTGAATAAACTTTATATTACAGTTTTAGGTACATTATAAATGAGTTATTTTTAAAAGTTGTTTAATAAATGTTGTTCAGTTTGAGGGGTAGAATCTATGTTTTAATTTATTGCTCCTGTTACAAGGCCCACCTTATACATGATGTAAATGACGTTTTTAGTTTTAATTTTCTTTACGTATACTAACAGGTAGATCACCAGGGGCCCTATGATGGTTGCGTTTATCACGCGATAAATAAGTGATAAAGCATCCGTCACGCTTTGACATAATGCGAGTGTGAGTGACATAATATGCTTTGTCACTTATTTATCACGCGATAAACGCAACCATCATAGGCCCCCAGGTCTCTTTACGTGGATTGAAGTGTCTTTGAGATTATTATTCAAGGCTGTCTGTGCTTTATAAAACCAAACTATGTGATACGATGACTTTTACAATAGCGTAGGCCTGCTAAACAGAATAAGACTTCACTTCTGACTTTCGCCGTTCGTGCGGGGAAGAAATAAGTCATAACCTTACTTTTTTGTTCGATTCAGTGACATTTTACTTGTTTTATGCTGGTAAAAATTGAATATATATTTTAATCACTGACTGAATGTTCCACTTCGAAGTTTCTAGGACAATTAGGAGAAACAGTTTTAGAGCTTAGCTGCAGACAGACGGACAGACGAACGGGCGATCATGTCGAGACTCTGTTTTTCCTTGTTGACTACGGAACTCTTAAAACTGTCTACACTATATTTGAAGAAGAAGAAGAAGAAGAAGAAGAAGATACATTTATTTTGCAAACCAATTACATTTAACATTATAACAAACAGATTACATTTAATTAGTGTTTTTTTTTTTTTTTTTTTACTTATCTATCTAGTATTACTATAAGCTAAATGGTATCTAGGCTGCAAAAATGGAACCCACTCAGCATATGTCACAGCACTTGTGAGCACCACGACGCTGGTCTTCCGTGGATCCAGATCAGGATATGTGTAAAACAGCGTACTGTGTGTGTGTTTGTGTCAAAAATAGATATAAGAAATTAATAATAGGTGATATAGATTATACATACACTAGTTGGTATATATGAGAATCGAAACATTGTTATGATAATGCTACCGCTTCAGACAATCTTATACGGGACGTGTTGAAAGTTTGTCACACTAGCTCATCCCTAACTCTGTCTATGGGCTCAAAACATCGACCCAAGCTATCCGCCCGAACATAGCTGTTGTGCCAATAAGAACTGCTTTAAACGTTTTTTTAAATACGAATAAAGAAGGTGCTCTTCTAATTGGTGGAGGAAGATTGTTCCAGCATTTCGTAGCAGCATACCGAAAGCTGCCACGAAACGCCGCCGTACCATGTCGCGGGCATATGAGCCGAAGTGCTTGCCTTTCATGCGCTCGGGAAAATATGAGTTTGGAGTAGAGATATGGAGGCTGTTTTTCTCTAATAACTTCAAACAAGAGTGAGGCCAAGTGATATGCGCGACGAGCTTCCATATTAAGTAGACCACCCTTGTTTAGGAATGGAGTAACGTGAGCCCGAGGAGGAACTGGGTAACAGAACCTTACACAGGCGTTTTGAACGCGTTGAATGAGTCTCTTTGTTCGCGATAATAAACACTGTCCTAAAACTGTATCCGCATAGTTAAGTTTTGAAAGAACTAAAGAATCACATAGTTTGATACGCATATCAATGTTCAGGTAGTTTCTGACATGGTACAACACTTTTAGGCGGAAGAAGCAGTTACGAACGGTTTCGGATATGTGTTTTTCAAAGTGCAGCATACCATCCATACAGACGCCAAGATTACGAGCCTCTGGAACATATTCTAACTTGTCGCCATTAATAACCGGATTTGGCTCCTGTGAAAGAATACTAGCGATTTGGTTTTTTGACCCCAGAACTAAGAATTTCGATTTAGATGCGTTAAGAACTAGGCCGTTATGAGCACACCAGGTGGTGATTTTATCTAGGTCCTGATTGAGCTTACCGACGGCGTGCTGCATATCATTGGGCTTAAAAGAAATATAATTTTTGCACTATATTTGCCTGTACTGTTTACGGCAAATTGATATTCGAACCACATGAAAAGGAGAAATATTTACACCGAAAATTCCCAAAACTACGAAAATTCACCACAGAATAGCGAGTTCAGCATTACAGCTATGCTATTCAGATGATTGCTATAGTTCGTGGGCGACTCGACTCCCTAATTTTATATCTTGCTTGAGCGTGTGTGATATGATTTTTGATTGGTTTTATTGATCTACGCGAAATACAGGCAAGGAAATTGAAGCACGTACCTTTTTCGCTATTGTACAACGACAATAAGAGTCAAAGGTATGCGTTTCAGTTTTCTTTACTATACCTACCTTTAATCTCGTTTAGCCTTAGACAAAATTACGGGTATTCGTATATATTTTTTTATTTTTTTTTTATTTCATTGTCTAACCTCGTAGCTTTTGAATGAATTATCTTGTTTTTATTTTCTTTCTATGCTAACTTTCTCGAATATATTATGTTTTCAGGTACGCTCTTCAGCTGATTTAAAATCGGATCCTTCAAAATTCCTAATAAATTCAAGGTACCTAACCATTTTACCATAATAACTTTGCCCTAAACTCTTTTGAAATAATCTTTATTTGTGCTAATCATTGTTCGCCATTACACTAATTTGCTCTTTTTAATCATCTGCTTTTTCCAGTCTAGTTTTTTATCACCTGGACTTGTTTAAATAGAGCAAGTATTTGCTTTTATGTAAATTTTTCTATTATTTTGATCTCACACACATGCTTTAAATATTACAAAAAATAATACATAGTCACTCAACGAAGACCTCGTCGAATGTATTCTGAATAACATCCTCGGCGCGAGGCGGATGTTTTTCACGCTTCCTGCCTTTATAGAGCAGCTCCCACTGTATAAAACGTCTTAAATCCCAAGAAATCCCCACCAAAACATGCCTTTACAAATAGAACGCTCTGAGGTAAATTGCGGGGAAAAAGGTCTCACGTAGTCACTCACTGAGATTACCGCTCGCGTTTGTTAATAGAAACAGTGTTGCTTCCATTTATCAGTGACTACGTATGTGGGTGATGGTTTGGGCGGATTTTGGAGTAAATGAAGCAATGGATCATGCATTATTCGGAACTTTCGATCGAGCTCGCGATTCTGATTATGAGTTGGCTGAAACACGTTACGCCATCGTTGGTGTAAATCTTCATTCTTTTTTCTTAATCTGTGGGCACGGTAGTGCCCCCGCCAAGACGAACCAAAAAGAAGCGGGGCACTACCTACCTTTTCGCGAACCGTTTCGTTATATTACTTCTGCAAGCGTAAACTAAATGCTTATGTCGGAGCAACAAATATACAAAAAATATGCTTCGGACGGGGTTCAAACCCGCGGTCCAACGGCTCTCCGAGCCAACGCAGGTTCCTTACCTTTTAGTTCCGTATCCACGGGTAAAAACGGGACCCTATTACTGAGACTTCGCTGTCCGTCCGTCCGTCTGTCACCAGGCTGTATCTCAAGAACGGTGATAGCTAGACAGTTTAAATTTACACAGATGATGTATTTCTATTGCCGCTATAACAAAAAACACTAAAAACAAAATAAAATAAATATTTAAGGGGGGCTCCCATACAACAACTATAAAAACTTGTTATAGATTATGGTACGGAACCCTTCATGCGCCAGTCGGACTCGCACTTGCCCAATTTTTTCTTCAATTTGTCAATTTGTGCGGCACGGTAACATAATATATGTACCACTTTAAATATGATTGTCAAAATTGGTAATACAGTTTTGACTATTGATTTCTATGATAACAAGAAATTATTTTCAGAAAAACTTTACAGGTACCACTCTTATGGTCTGTGACAGGTACCGACGGATCATTTATAATTGTCATCATCATTAGCCCGTGTAAGTCCACTGCTGCTGGACAGCTCTCTTTCATAGAATCCTTTACAGCATTTAAAAAAATGCCTTGTTCGGTTTTCCATTCCTATTACCTGACCCCGTAATATGTATATATTGTAGTTTGAGCATACGAGTGTTTGTATGCTCAAACCAGCCCTACAGATACTCACATTTTTCCTCAACATACGAGATACAACATAAACTTCATACGTGGAACTGTCAAATGATCCGTATCATCACTCCGAAATTGCCCCACGCGGGGAAATTCGGCACAAGACAAAACGTGTTCTCCGAGTATCCCCGTAACTACCACCGTCACCGACACGGCCACAAATTGGAACAGCGTTTAATCAAAAGTTACCAACAGGAAACTGTTGCAATATCGGGTTATGACTTTATTTGATGCGTATCTTACTAGCTAGGGTGTCCTTTGACTGACAAGCTCGACCTTGATAAAAGAAGAATTTTAGGCGAAAGGTGTCATGTCCTGGCGTTTCCACGGACGGCTACCTAACATCAAGGAATTCAAAGATTCACGCAACATCTCGTAGACTAAAAAGTGATCTAGTCATTAACCCCTGACAAGAAAGAGGGGTGTTATAAGTTTAACATGTGTATCTGTGTGTCTGTCTGTGGGATCGTAGCTCTCATACGGATTTACTAATTTGAGTGAGGTTTTTTGAATCGAAACATTCGGCTGTCGAGATGGTTCTTAGCTATGTTTGTTAGAAATAGGAAATAGGATCAGTAGTTTCCAAGATATTCAGCTTTTATTAATTGGGACAAGTGATTGGATAGCTCATATTCCAAATTTTGTTGTTACGTTCAGGTTTAGTATCATTTTTTATCTCACTCATTAAATGAGGGCCTCATAATGACATACAGCTACATGTATCGGGGGTGTTTAAAATTTTATATTTTGTAACTTACATGCTTGTAATTAGCATGTAAGTTATTTGTCTAGGGGCTATGTAACCTGAAATTAAGCTTTAAAATGTTAACCCTAAGGTATAGTGAAAACAACAGGATAAACAATAAACATTGAATTTAACCGTAGTTCCTTCCTCTCATTGCGAAGAAAAAAGCTTGGAAAAATAAAGGATATCCTGCTTTCTATACGTTAAAGTTGATTGAGCCGCTTTTTAAGGTCATCATGAAATAATAGGGATTATCCGCGAAATTGGTGGGCATATTGCGAAGTTTATGTCTTCGGGGCCATAAGGTTTGATTGGTTCCTTATCTGTGGGTTAAAAATATACTTACATTTTATTGCTTTTCGTACATTGCGTCGTCATGGTATCGGGAAAATAATAAATGTTGATTGTCTATCGAATGTATTTTTAGATAATCCGCACAGGAGGGTGGCTTCGATGTTCGAAATTAGACCGTCGTATAGTGTAATTCCACTCACTTTAATATAGTTTGATAGGAGATCGAGAGGGACAGCAATATACGATGATTGAATTGCGAACATCGCAGTAAACCTTCAGATTCCTTATCCGAAACTAAAAATCGATTATAGTTTGAGTTCGATTATAACCGAGGTATCGCTTTTATAACGTGCTGACTTAAAGTAAACTTGTTGTGAAAACTGATATAAGTTTTAGTTGTTTTGTTTTGTCATACTGATAATTATTACCTACTAACATTTTTATGGATTTCATTTATTCGAAATAAAAAAATATTCATTTATTTAATAAGCGCTCACAATTTTCAGAGCCAGCGAAGCGAAGCGATGTCCTGATATTTGAACTCGTGTAATTTTATGAGCGGGTTTAATAATTAAGTATACATTTTTTTTATCATATCAGTTTTTGGAAAATTTTCAAAAATTCGAAAGGTAAAAAAAATCATATTTCAGCCTTTTCGAAAGATGATCGCGAGTTCTAACAACTCACAAAACTACTAGTTTTCATTTCTTAGATGCCGCTGTGAGGTATTCCACTTTCATGAATAAACACTCCTTGTCTACAAATTGTGTTTGACTCAAATCAATGGAACCGCATTGAAATCTATCTAGCCGTTGATGTTTCAAAGTATAAAAACACTTGCATACACGCGGCAACTAACTCGAAAACAACCGTCAAACTATTTTGAGCACTAAAAAAGGGTTGTTTTCGAGCGGCGTCAAATCCTAACCGGCCATCAATGTTCGAAAAACAACGTTCGCTCGAACGATACCACTGCAGTTAGGGTTACCATATCCTAGAATTTATCTGTGTTTTCAGGGTTTTTGGGTTTTCTCAAGATTTGGGCCAGATTTTAGAAATATAGGGATTTTTGGAATTTGTAATTAAAAGTTTATTTCGTTACAAAATATAATAAAAAACATAATCTTCTCATTTAATAGGTATAATGAAACCAAGTCAAAAATCAACTTTGGTAATGTATAAATAAATAAATAAAAGTGAAATTAGTGAAACCCATACACACTAAATCACTGATATTTCATGTTTTTCCTTTCTACAAAGCTGTAACGTTACTTTTCATGTTGGTGTGCAAATAATTGTGTAATAAAGACTTGTGTAATAATTGTGAGATTGCTTTGTAATTTAAGTACGTTTTCCAGGTGTCAACGAGTTGTCAACCAAGGCGGTTGTCAAATTAAATTACGCCCAATTTTAATTTTAATTTATTTAAATTTGTATATCTTTCATTGTAAATTTAGGTGAAATATACGTAACAATTATCCGTATTTTCATATGAGTACGCGTAGCCGCGGATCGCCCTTTTTAAGTGCTGACAGAAGTGAAATGTTGTCGCCATCGGAGGGTGAGGGTGAAAATTCTGCAGAGGATGTCGATAATATAGAGTGGGACAACATGTTGCATAATGCGTCGGAAGGTGTTGGTGCACCTGCAGTCCAGGAGAGTGTGGGTGAAAATCGACGTATTGCCGTAAAACGAGTCTGTGGAGGCGAGCAAAGCAGTGAGTGTGAGGAGAGCTTTGAAACTGTGATTGGTAAGCGGCAAAAGCGTTTAAGAAAGGGTGTGACTGCGAGCACGGGCGCTGTAACTGATCCCAGTCACGTCGGTAACAGTGATGAGTTTGAAGTAGCTATTACTTCGAATAAGGTATTACCTAAACAAATTGCCATGGCAAAGTTATTGCGAGCTGAAGGTATTGAAGGTGTACTTAAAGTTAAATTTAAAGGAGCATATAAGGTGTTGATACAGTTTTCACTTAAGTCGCAAGCAGAAAAGTTATTGGGTTGCAAAACATTTAATAACGATGATTTTAAGTCTCAGTGGTCTAATCAGATCAATGGTTGCTTTGGAATCGTGAGGCAAGTAGATGAAGATATTGAGGAAGACGAATTATTGAAGGAGTTTAATGTAGCGCAAGAGGTTTCGGCGCTACGACGATTAAATCGGTTGAACGATGAAGGTCAGTGGGTGAAAAGTCAAGTGATTCGTCTTTGCTTCAAAGGTACCTGTTTGCCTGAATTCGTATTCGCTTACGGGTGTCGTTTTGAAGTGAGTCCGTTTATATTTCCCGTAACTCAATGCTCAGGTTGTTGGAAATTTGGACACCGTTTACGAGCGTGCCCAACTAAGAAAATTATTTGTCCGAAGTGTGGAAAATACCATCCTTGTTGTGAGACAGAAACGTACACGTGCATAAATTGCAAAGGCTCCCATATGGCACTCAGTAAACTTTGCCCCATGTATAGAAAAGAAAAACAGTTGAGAAAAATAATGAGCGACAATAATTGCACTAATAAAAATGCTTTAGACTTATACCAAGGTGAAAAAGGATTGACTCAACAAATCGGTTTAATTGAAGAAACGCAGCGAGTCACTGTTGATAGTAGCCAGAATTATACGTCATATAGAGATGCGCTTCTCTCTAATGTACAGGACACAACAGAAGTCATAGAGGGAAATAAGAAACAGACAGCGTGCTTTTCTCCCCCTCCCTTGATATCTCCACGGATCAGGATGATGCCTAAACAAAAACCGAAAAAGATTGAACAGAAGCGAAAGGACGAATTTTATGATTTTCCAGAGCCATCAAATATACCTTGTAACCATGATCAAAGAGATGAGGACGAGGAAAGGGAGCAACGAAAAAATAGATCAATGAGATTCCGAGAGCTGTTTAAAAAGCTCAAAGATATTTGCCTTTCCACGTCGTCATTTGAATGTAAAGTTAAGTTAGTTGTTACTTGTCTAGTTGACCAAATTTTTTCTGTTGTTGTTGATATATTCAAAGGTGGTGACATATTCAATTTATTATCGTTTTTCAATAATGGCAAGTAGGCATAAAGATTTTGTTTTAAATTTAGTTCAGTGGAATGCACAAAGTTTGAGGCCGAAATTGGTAGAGTTTGATCTTCTATTGGCGCAAGAGAAAGTTCATATTGCGTTAGTGTCAGAGAGCTGGCTAGAGCCAGGGTCTCATTTAAGTATCAGTGGGTATAATGTGTTT
This sequence comes from Apotomis betuletana, assembly GCA_932273695.1. Lineage (NCBI taxonomy): Eukaryota > Metazoa > Arthropoda > Insecta > Lepidoptera > Tortricidae > Apotomis > Apotomis betuletana. The sequence continues at coordinate 2,447,618 of OW026303.1, read as the reverse complement.
AGAAAAGACAGAGATGATGCATATGGCGGTGTATGTTTGATTGTTCATAAATCGATAAAAGCGCGATTACAGGTAGTCAATGTGCCAAATGTAGGCATAGAATGTATAGCTGTAAACCTTTTAAATTGTAATTTATTGCAGAACGTTATCTTAGTGTACTGTCCACCAAACGTAAGAACCACGCAAGCCGACTGGGATAACATTTTTTCACTGTTTTCAACGAGGTGTTTAGTTGCTGGTGACTTTAATGCTCACCACACAAATTGGTGCAGTAACAGCGATTCAAGGGGGTCTCGGATCTTTGATGCTGCATTAGAGGCAGGATATGTGTCAATTAATAATAGGCAAGCTACACGAGTAAAGTTGGTAAACGGTAGACTACAGCAGACATCGCCAGATATCTCTTTTGTCTCTACAGATATAGCCGTTAGTTTTAGCTGGAATATACTTAGTGAAAATTTAGGTAGTGATCATTTAATAATTAAGATTAAGATTAATTACCAAGAACACGTTAATATGTATAAAAAACTAAACTTCAAGTTAGCTAATTGGGACTTGTACCGGGAATATTTAGAGCACTATTTAAATTGTCCGGGAGAGGTTTCGGATGTACAAGACCAATATGACAACTTTATTAGGCATCTTAATTTAGCCTCAGAGAAAAGTGTTCCTACTGTAAAATGTTGTCCTTATCCTAACACTAATTTCAAACCCAAACCATATTGGAACCCCGCTTTATCGGAATTGGTAGCAAGTCGTAGGCTCGCATTGAGCGTCTTTAGGCGAAACCCTACGCCACATAATCTCAATATTTTAGAAACAAAAATGGCAGAGGCAAAGAAAGCGATATCCAGTGCTAGGAGAGATAGTTGGCAAAAATACTGTAGTAGCGTTGATGAGTCAACAACAGTTTCTGAGATGTGGCAACGTATGAGATGGATAAAAGGTTTCAGAAAGACTAGTTACAACTTCTCGGAAGAAGAAAAGATGGGTATGTTAAATAACCTTGCCCCAGATTATGTTTTATCGCCAACGCCTGAGTGTTTTTCCACTAATGCATTGTTGGAATCAAATTTCTCAATTCAAGAATTGAGCAATTGTTTAAAAAAGAAAGATACCGCGCCTGGAGATGATGGTATCACCTATTCCATGATATCGTCGGCCTAAATCGCATACCTCGTAACTCCATTTTTTTTGAAAATCATGTTTTGACACTTTTAGATACTACTATTCTGAACGCATCTAACGGCAAAGCTCTTAAATACCAAAAATAAACCGTTTACTTTTAAAAAGCAAAATAGAAAACCTCGCAACTCCCGACCGCCATTTTGTAAAAGGAATACCTCGTATCTCCCCCCCCGCCACTCACTTTAGTACAGTTTGCGATGGCGTTGTGACTGCACGTCAGTTTTGCGTAAATATTTAGGAAGAAAACGGGTGCTGAATAACAGGTATGTGTTATAAGGTTCTACGATTTTACTGATTGTGTATTCTTGATAGATATTTACCATATTTAAACACATTAGACTATTGAAAATGTCGTTTGGTTGCGTGCCGTGGACATACGAGGTTTGCTTCGCGTGGATCTTTACGCATGAATATTAGTTACGTGGTCTTCTACGCAAATTATTTAATCTTTCTGTGACTTTGGTCGAGACTTTATCTCGTTTTTAAATAATTAATTTATAAATCCCGGCGTTTCTAATACGAAGTTATGTCCGTAATGTAAGCCGGATATAGGACGAGAACGTTAATACGCAATATCCAATAAATTCTAAATCTATTCCTGCCGATATTCAAAACCCCGAAAATTTTCAACTGCAGCTCGAAAACCGTTTTGAATGCCTAGCAGATTGCGTTACTGTGGACGACATCAATAACGGGCTGGTGGAAACTGTCCGTACCGTTGGAGCTAAGTTTTATAAGCCCCGACGCACAAGTAGGACCAAAAAGATCTCCGATGACACTCTCTAACTCATGGACAGACGACGTGAATTAATATTGCAGTCTTCAGCTGATATGTTGGTATACAGGCAGCTAAATAGACAGATCTCCAAATCTCTGAGGCGTGACACGAGGCATTTTAACACAACATGTGTGAAAAATGCCATTGAGCAGAACAAAGGCTCCAAAGTGTTCGCAAAAGATATGTCTATTGGGCAAAGCCAGTTAACTAAGCTGAAGACTGATAGTGGCAATATTGTTTCGTCCATAACTGAGATTTTGAGAGAGATCGAAAGGTTCTATGGACAGTTATACACCTCAGCACAAAAGCCCGTTAACAGTCTCGATGCTGACCCTAGATCGAAACTGACCCGACACTATACCGAAGACATTCCGGACGTTAGCCTTTATGAAATCACGATGGCTCTGAAACAGCTTAAAAACAACAAGGCACCAGGTGATGACGGAATTACGACTGAACTTCTGAGAGCGGGTGGAAAACCAGTACTCAAAGTCCTCCAGAAGTTGTTCGGTTCCGTCATACATGAAGGCACAACGCCTGAAGCATGGAAAAGGAGTGTGGTGACATTGTTCTTCAAGAAAGGTGACAAAACCTTATTGAAGAACTACAGGCCCATCTCACTGCTAAGCCATGTTTATAAGCTGTTCTCCAGAGTCATAACAAATCGCCTCGCGCACAGGTTTGACGATTTCCAACCTCCCGAACAAGCCGGATTCCGAAAAGGTTTTAGCACCATAGACCACATTCATACGCTGCGGCAGGTTATACAGAAGACAGAGGAGTATAACCGGCCCCTATGCTTAGCGTTTGTGGACTATGAAAAAGCCTTTGATTCGATCGAGACTTGGGCTGTGCTTCAGTCTCTCCAGCGGTGCCGTATCGACTATCGATACATCGAAGTGCTGAAGTGTTTGTACAGAAACGCCACCATGTCAGTCCGAATCCAAGACCAGAGCTCAGAGCCTATCCAACTGCAGCGAGGAGTAAGACAGGGAGACGTAATTTCTCCAAAACTGTTTACTGCTGCACTGGAAGATGCCTTCAAGCTACTGGATTGGAACGGACTTGGCATCAACATCAACGGCGAGCACCTCACTCACCTTCGATTTGCAGATGATATCGTGGTCATGGCGGAGTCGTTGGAGAGATTAAGCGCTATGCTCGGAGACCTCGACAGAGTCTCCCAACAGGTAGGTCTGAAAATGAACATGGACAAAACTAAAATCATGTCGAATGACCATGTTGCGCCTTACCCGATAGTGGTTGGGAACTCTGCCCTCGAAGTTGTCGACGAGTATGTGTACCTGGGACAAATTGTCCAGCTAGGTAAGTCCAACTTCGAGAAGGAGGTTAATCGACGAATTCAACTCGGCTGGGCAGCGTTCGGGAAGCTACGTCATATCTTCTCGTCGAAAATTCCCCAACGACCAATAAATTCAAAGTAATAAAAATAATATTTAAGAAAAACATCAAAAACCTTTGGACTTGGACCACGCCGGATAAACAACACAAAAATCAGATTGACTATGTACTGAGGAACTGCTCACAGCTCTTCACAAACATAGAAATTTTGAATAACAGAATATTCCCCAGCGACCATAGATTAGTGAGAGGCATCGTTCAACTACAAAAAACTAGAAGAAGTCGAGCGACATTCAGCGAACATAGTCGATCTATCGTGCGACAAAAATCAACAAGAATACCTCAGGACATTAAAGGAAAAAATAGAAAAGATGCAGTGGGAAAATAGCGACGACATAGAGACCTTCTATTTTAAGTTAGAGACAGCCGTGAAACAAAGTCTTAAGGCTGCCACCTCGAAAAAAAGTAATAAAGAAATACTAACTGACGAAACTAAACAACAACTTAAAAGGCGGACTCTACTACAGTCGAAACCATCAAAAACTAAAGAAGAGAAAAAAGAACTAGCGAATCTCTATAAACTACTAACAAATGTTAAAAAGGGACTATGGAAACTACAGAATGGAAGTGATCGACAAAAATCTCGATAACAACGGAAGCCAAAAGAAAGCGTATAAACAACTAAATACAGAGAAAACATGGATAACCCCATTGAAAGCGCAAAAAGAAACAGGCAAGATACAAACACGAAAATAGCTAATAAGCATTGCAACAGACTTCTACCGGAATCTTTACCACGATGAACACAAAAAAGAAAATGTATTACGAAACCACGAAACACAGCTTACCTAATACACCTATTATACATTTTGACTACAGAGAAATCATAGAAAAAATTAAAAAATTGAAGAAGGATAAAAGCCCGGGCCATGACAATATTCCAAACGAAGCTCTAAAAATTGGGCAGAAAATACTAATAGGTCCAATAATAACTCTATTTAATAAAATTTTATATTTTGGATATGCAGAAAACTCCAAGGAGCTGGGGAGTCTCAAATCATTTTATTGTACAAAAAGGGAGATCCTTCCGATATAAACAACTATCGACCTATCAGTCTGCTGCCAACCTTATACAAACTGTTCTCTAGAAATTAAAAAGTATATAAACACATTATAAAAAAACTTAACCTAGGGTGCCGCCGGAGGGGCCCAGGCTACTGTGGTGTCGGGCTGCAGAGAGGAACCTCCTGACGATGCGCGCCGTGTCCAGTGAGGAGTACCGCCTTCTGTATCTGGCCCTTGATCCAGCCATCTAGCGAGAGTCTCTTAAGATGTTTGTCGAGACTCATCGCTACAAGACCGTTCGCCGAAACGACTATCGGGGCGATGATCGTCGAGTCAACATCCCACATGGCGGTCACCTCATGAGCATGATTATTATAGCAGCGTTGTTTTGTTGTTTGAGAAAAGTTGTAGTTTATAATATTTTTAGCCCTATTTAGAATTGAAAAAAAATGTATAATTATAATTTAGCCACTCACATTTTTGAAGCCAGAAGAGGCTTTTCTGTTTAAAGTTTCATCATCATCATCATCATCAGCCCGGAGTCGTCCACTGCTGGACATATGCCTTCCCTATAATATTTTAATTTTAGTTTAAAGTTTAATAAATATTTTTTAATTTGCAAGTTTTTTTTTTTATCCACAATTACCTTGCTCAGATCAAAAGACTATCCTCTATTTTTACGGATTTTTATCGCAAAGCTCTTAACTCCCGATTAGCTTTCTAAAATTTTCAGGAAAAACTCGTAACTCCAAATTTTCCAGGTTCAGGTGATTACAAAAAAATAGGTTTTAGCAATCTGACGGCTAAATTTAACTTAACATTATGTAAAAAAAATACTAAGTAAGTTTTCATGCAAAATTTTTGGTAATCAAGTTTTTTGTGCCTCCTGTAAAATTTGGTCAGATTGAGTTACGAGGTTTGCGATTTAGGCCGACGATATACCATCTCCCCGGGAAAGGCAAACGGTATCTTTTAGATTTATACAATCTCATCTTAAGAACTGGCTATATTCCCATTCAGTGGCGTGAGATAAAAGTGGTCCCTATTCCTAAACCAGACAGTAATCCTAACTCGGCTCCAAAGATCAGGCCCATATCATTAATCTCTTGTTTATGCAAAACGTTCCATCTCTTGTTGGTTAAAAGGCTCGAATGGTTTGTGGAATCGCACGGTATTTTGGCTCCGTGTACGACGGGTTTCAGGAGAGGCCAGTCGTCATTAGACAGTTTGACGCGTGTCGTCTCTTACATACAAATAGGCTTCACATCAAATATACCAACGCTTGCTTGCTTCCTGGATATTGAGGGTGCTTATAATAACGTTTTAGTTGATAAGCTCATTTATGTATTGGATGATCTAGGTGTAGGTAAGCGAGTTTGCAATTACTTGTGGAATTTTCTAAGCGATAGGGTTCTTAAAATACAAGATAATCCTGGCAGCCACACTATTTTAGTGAGGCATACAAGTAAGGGCCTAGCGCAGGGTGATCCTTTGTCTCCACTGTTGTTTAATATAGTTACGTCGAAATTGTGCCAGGAAATAACAAACGTTCAAATCTGTCAGTATGCTGATGACTTTATCTTATATAAAAGTAATAGAAATATATTAGAAAGTTGTGGCGGACTTCAAAGAGCGCTAAATTCCTTCGTGTCAATACTGGGTTCTTTAGGTTTAGAGTTGTCGGAGCAAAAATCTAAATACTGTATTTTTAGTAGGGGGCATAGGCGACAATATGTGGATTTAAAAATAAATAATGTTGGTTTAGCGCCCGTCGAGTTTTATAAATACTTAGGTCTTTGGCTAGATAGATCACTTAGATGGACCAAGCACATAAATGAAATTGTAGTTAAAATACAGAGGAGTCTTAATGTTTTAAAAGTGCTAGCTGGTAAATCGTGGGGTCTTCATCCGAAACATTTGCGTAGGATTTACATTGCGATAATTAGAAGCAGGGTAGATTATGCTAGTTTTTTATATGACAACAGTGCAAAATCAAATATTTATAAATTAGATAAAGTACAAAATCAGGCGTTAAGGATTATTGGCGGATTTATACGGAGTACTCCCATTCACGCTATGGAGAGCGAGGTTTGCATCCCACCATTATTTTTAAGGAGAAGGTTTCTTGCAATTAAATATCGTTTAAAAGTTCTTTCTGTGTCAAATAATGAAACGAACGTACTTCTGGATAATTTAGTTTTGCTCAAACAGAATAGATATTGGTTGAATAAAAAGATCCCCCTTCTTACAACTGCCACATCTGACGTCGTAGATGAGAATGTATTCTCATCCGAGCGGCTTCAGATGTTTTCTCTCAATATATGGTTATCCAATATTGATGTGGATAATTTGGTTTTCTCTAATTTAGAATGTATTACAGAATCTAAAAAGGCTTATGAGCAAAATTGTCTTCGTGTTAATGTTCTTGTTGAATTACGTCAAAAGTATAAAGATTGCTACATTTTGTATACAGATGGCTCCAAGGATGCTTCTGGACGGGGTGCAGCTTTCTATGATCCGATAGATCCTTCATGCAACCAGGAGAATTATATGTTTAAAGTTTTAGGTGATGTGTGTATAATGACTGTTGAACTGGTTGCAATCTCAAGTGCATTGTCATATGTTTTAAAAAAGAAATTTAAAAATGTGGTGATCTGTACCGATAGTAAAAGTGCGCTACAACATATTACTCGATCTGTTCGCGGTGAAAGGGGTGTGCCGACAGTTTATGAAATTTTAGAAAAGGTAATTCTTTTAAAACAAAGCAATATTACTATACGGTTGCAATGGGTTCCATCACACATTGGTTTGAGGGGAAATGAGAAGGCGGATCAGCTGGCAAAAGCGGGCATAACGGATGGAAGTGTTGTTGTTGTAGCGCCCTGTTATCTTGAAATAGTTAATAAATATAGGAATAAATGTTATACACTGTGGAAGGAGTACTTCGATCAAAGGTCTAGAGACAAAGGGATATGGTACAAATGTATACAGAGCGAGCCTCCGCGGATACCGTGGTTTCAGAATGTTGACTTAAGCCGTAAACATGTTGTGACTGCTCATAGGCTGCGAACTGGTCATGTACCACTCAATAAGTTTCGATGTCTCATGAGAATAATTGATTCACCTAATTGTGATATCTGTGGCACTATAGAAGACGCCCAGCACTTGTTGATGGAGTGCCGGCGCAATTGTGCCCAGAGAGATGCGCTGATAGCGTCAGCCAACCTAAACCCATATGATATCGGAGCTTTTATGCAGTTTCTGGCAAATCCATCGTCAGACTATGCACTTATGGTGTATAGGTTGGCTCACATTGTGTAAACTGTTTCTTTTTTAAGTAGGTTAATAGTTTTTCTTTTAGTTTAGTTGTACTTTATATTTTGTTGACGATGTAAGTAGTCTCTGTTTTTATAGGACCGATATGTACAGTAGTATAAAGGTCCTTAATAAATAAATAAAAAAAAAATAAAAAAAGTACGTTTTCAATTGAGATCAGACTTTTTCTCCACTTTTAAGCTATCAATCTGGTATCCCTAACTGCAGCTACAAAACGCAACTCAACCTTGATTGCTTTTTAATAGACCAGCACCCGAGATAGTCCGAGCGCCCGCGTCGTTTTGCTCTACGTGGCCAGGTTTCCTATTAGCCGACGTGTTTGTTTTTGGATCGTTGCGATAGATTCAAATTATCGAACGTTTGTTATTACAGGGATCTGGGGACTAGGGGTCTTGTTGGGTTGTTTTTGATTGGTTGTTCATCATTGTAACGTGGTACTTATACGGGATTTTTCCGACTAACACGGTACTGGTTTTAAAATGCTTATCTACACTATTATTTATACGTATATTATGGCGGTGGGACATGGATGACCAAAATCAGAGATCTTATTTAATCATGACTCGTTCATTTTTTACGACACTGTTTTACTGATGGCACTGAGTCCTTACTTACTGAGATAAAAGAACATAATTGACAACGTTTCATATTGGTGGAAATTAATAAAGAGATTGAGAGAGCTTTGCTACTATGAATTATTTTTTTCGGTACGGTAAAAACTGAAATCTACGACAAAAAAGCCTGTAGGTATAGAGTTGTAGTATTCGACCTATCCATGGAAAAAACTGCGCTATCAGTGATGTCAAGCTCAACATCATTCGTTTTTTTTAATTAGACTCCAGACTAAAGTAACCTCACCATTGTGTCATAGTTTTGGAGTTGCTACCTTTTTAGAATGAGCAAACTTAAAAAAATAATAATAAAATAATTAGTAATCTCAGTAAAAATATACAAACAGTGATTGATTACGTCCTCTTTCTAAGAATAATACAGAAAAGTAATAAAATATTAGAAACATATGAAATGTTGTTAATTATCACCTGACTACACAACCAAAATAAATTGACGATGCTATTGATTTTTTCGGTTCTATAGTACGATACGTCAATTATTAAAACGACATGAAAGGACGACGAACTTTTAATGGCGGAATGATTGACACCGTAGGGATATCGTCGTGTTCCTTATTAAATACCCTTTTGTTATAAAAGTTAAATTACAAATAGCCTATTTCAATATTTTTGTTGTAACTGACTTAATATTTTATTTCGAAACAAAATTATGCTTTTCTAATTATTATTTTTTGGGTAAATTAACACCACATTTTTTATTGCTATACCTATACCTAGATACCTACTAAGATCAACACGAAAAAAAAACTAAAATGCTCTGATTTTGATTAATTTTTGCGGTAATGTGAGTTTATCTTAAAATAAAATAAACATCTAATATTCTATGATATATATTTTTTTCAAAAACATTCACTTGGATCAACATATCCAAAAGGAAACAAACTTATCGCCTGGTGTCAATTTTTTTGACAGTATTTTTCAAAACCTCGTATCTAGTTTGTTGATTGATACTGAGATACGAGCTTTATTTTAAGTAGGTATTTGTTACTTAGTTAGTTTTGGTTGTCAACAGACGTTATGGTATACCATACATTTACCAAAATTGGTGGGTGTCCCTATCTCGAAAATATAAAAAAAAAAATATTGAAAAATTAAAAGTGAAAATTTCACTACTTATAAGGATATTTGGAAATCCATTTTTTTTAAATAATACATCTCTATTATCTACATAATGGGTATAAGTTACAAAAAAATCTGTTGAGTAGTTTAGATAAAAGAAAATGAAAACCAATTTTCGTTTTTTTTAATTTTCTCAAAAACCTGAAGTATTCAGGGTGCTTTTTTTTGTAAAATTGCATCTTACATCTGGGCTTATATACAGGGTGATCAATCCAAATGGGTCAGTAGGGAGAAAACGATAACTATAAGAGATAGGGAAATCTGTTCTTAAGAACCATGGCGTCGATTTTAGATTTATTAGAAATCGCATTATTATTTTTTTATAAATCTCATACATTACCGGGAATTGAACCTGATTAAAATTCTGTATGTAATCGCATGTCTCATTGTAACATTCTTTACAGCGGTTTTGATCGGGTTATGTATGGAAATATGTATGAGATTTAAAAAAATAATAATGCCGTTTTAATTAAATCTAAAATCGACGCCATGGTTCCTAAGAACAGATTTCCCTATCTCTTATAGTTTGTGACTTTTCCCTACTGACCCATTTGGATTGATCACCCAGTAAAAGCAAAACGGCAATCGATTTGGCTTCTGGGGCCGATGCCCCATACAAACACGGCTATACCCTTTGCATCCATTACAAAGGTCACATTGAAAAAAAAAAAAAAAGTTTTTTTTCTCTTTTATAACAATATAGAGCGAACAATCTCCAGATTCACAATATAAATGTTAGTACCTATATTTTATTTTTGATCTAGTGAGTAGGTACTTAATTAAGTACGTTATTAAATTACTTACATAGTTTTTTTTTTATAAAACCTTACTCTAAATAACCTATAATATATTTAAATAAAAAAGGGGTCATAAAAAGAATACCCCATCTAAAAAGTCCGCCTGCGGCATGATCCCCAGTATGCTGCCTAATTAAGTTCTATACTACGATTTCTAATTCAAGACCATAAAAACTACCACAAGGTTGCCACTACAATAAAATATTTTTACAATAGTAAATTCCTTTTTCTTTTTTAAACACGCTAACATAATTTATTTGTTGGTAACTTTAACTCTATGTTTTAACAAAATAACTAGATATATTTTATTATTACATAATTACGAGAGGAGATAATAAAAACTTAAACATCAGAGATTTTTGGTACAAAATCTGGTATTGTACTTGTAACACTTGAGCATTTGGTGCAAGCCAAGAAACAAACTCAAACGTCATTTAAATGTTGTCAATTTTGACAGTGACGTATCTGTCGTAGTTTTTTTGGTCTTGAATTAGAAATCGTAGTTTAGTAAGTACTTTTCTACGTGTAGATGAATCATCATCATCATCATCATCATTTCAGCCATAGGACGCCCACTGCTGGACACAGGCCTCCTCAATAGATTTCCACATGGGCCGGATAGCAGCGACCCGCATCCAGCGAGTCCCCGCAACTCTAACCAGGTCGTCCGACCACCTTGCGGGTGGTCGTCCTACACTGCGCTTGCCGGTACGTGGTCTCCACTCGAGAACTTTTCTGCCCCAACGGCCATCGGTCCTTCGAGCTATGTGCCCCGCCCATTGCCACTTCAGCTTGCTTACCCGGTTTGCTATGTCGATGACCTTGGTTCGTCTACGAATCTCCTCATTTCTGATTCGATCTCGTAGACAAATCCCGAGCATAGCTCTTTCCATAGCTCGCTGAGTGACTCTGAGCTTCCTTAAAAGGCCCATAGTTAGAGACCACGTCTCGGCTCCGTAGGTCATCACCGGTAATACGCACTGGTTGAAGACTTTCGTCTTCAAGCACTGAGGTATGTTGTAGATGAATAAAAAAAATAAAAAAATGTAAAATTACCTATTTATTTTTTACTAAGAATCTAGTTCTTCACTGTGAACTAAATCTGGGGTTTCTTACTACGGACTTAAAATCTTGAGGTTTGAAAGAAATAAATTAAACAGACACACGTCCACACAAATACATGCGTACATGCTTAAAAGTCACATCAAAACAATAACAAAAAGAAATACTCTATTTAACAAATAATTGTACCAAAATAAAAGTATTTATTATTCAAACTATTGAGATAATACCTGGTTAAATAATTTATATTAAGTACAATACTATGAAGCACTTAATAGCACTTAATGGTTTGCTATACTTAATTGGAATACAATCAAATATTTCTGTAAGAAATACCAATAATTGGATCTAATTCGACCAATTTTGGAGATCTCACCACATGATATTGCGATCTGTCACTTTGGAAATGGCAACACATGAGACAGAGAGCAAGAGAACGAATCTTTTTGTCACCAGTGATAATTTGATAATTATAAATTTAATGTTTATTCGCGAATACACATTTCGAAAAACAGCACATAATTTTCGAGAAAATTTTGAGTTCGGAGACCATCGCTTCATTATACATATAAATCTTCCTCTTGAATCACTCTATCTATTAAAAAAACCGCCTCAAAATCCGTTGCGTAGTTTTAAAGATTTAAGCATACAAAGGGACATAGGGACAGAGAAAGCGACTTTGTTTTATACTATGTAGTGATAGTGAAGTCATATCTAGAAATCGTCTGTTTAGTATTGGCAAAATAAAAGTAGACGGTAAAAAATGATTGAATATCGGAATATGATCACCGGATGGGAGACAGACTGGGAAGGAAATAACGGAAAAGCTTCGAGCTCGGATTGAAAATTGCTACATTATGGTCTTGCGCTCTATTCTATTCTTTTTGGTTTGTGGCAACCGGTCACATTAGGGGAGCGACCATTACTGCCAATGTCTCGTTTACGACGACGGCACCAATTGACTTTTTGATTGTCCGGTTTTAAACTTCACTCCGAAATTTGATTTTACGTGTGCTCGTCGTTGTACCTGTATAGGACAAATACAAAACATATACTGACAACACAGGGGGAAAAACAGAAGCGGCAAAAAGCACTAATCATCTACACATTTAGATTTTAATGTTCTGGGAATGAATATACTGTAATATTATTTTCAGGATTTTATTATTATTGTTTGCTAGGAAGAGGACGGTTTTGAGGTTGGCAGGTTTAGGGATTACAGGAGGAAGGATTTCGTAAAGAGAAATTGACCGGTTTATACAGTTAAAGAAAATGTGGTCCGGAGAACCCTCCTCCGATCCACATTCACACATTGGGGACGGGATAATCCCCAGTCTGTGAAGGTGGGTAGGAGTGCAAGCATGGCCTATGCGGAGCCTGCAGAGAACCGATGTAGTTCGTTTATCAAAAAGACGGAGGCAAGAGAACCAGGGTTTGGCGGGGATGGTTGGCTGTATATCAGCGTAGTAACGGCCTTTTACTAATTTGGAGGACTCGTAGTCAAGTTGCCAGTTGGAGTGAAGCTCTGATTTGGCCAACGAGGACAAATCGTGCGGGAAACAGTGGAAGTGCTCTGAGCTACCAATGTCAATGGCTGCCTTCGCAAGGGTGTCCACAGTCTCATTGCCGTGTATACCAGAATGACTTGGGATCCACGCCAATGAGACATCGAGGTTGAGTTTGTGACATTCAAAAAGGGATTGTCGAATGCGGAGAACTAGAGGATACTTGTTTTTGCAGGCGAATTGGTTAGATTTAATGGCCTGTAACCCACTAAGCGAATCGGAAAAAATTATGTATTTATTTAGCTGATGTGAATAGATAAAGTTGATGGCCTCCAGAATAGCTACCAGCTCGCCTGTGAACACTGATGCTTGGGGAGGGCTTCTAAAATTGAGAATGATAGAGTATTTAGGGATCCAAACTGCCGAACCCACCACTCCGTCATTTGAAAGCTTCGATGCATCTGTAAATATGGTAACACTTTATTTATAATCTTACGTTCACGGCTGTGAATAATTTTCGGCATTTTCTTTGGATAATTTTAGATATTTGTCTTTTAAAGAAAGCACCATGAATGACATTGACATTGTTCACAAACCATCATAAAATCATTGCCAGTGTAAGAAATTAGTTCCAGTGAAATTTCGCAATATGGCGCATCCTCATATATTTCTGGTCAGGCTTTATTTTCACTCAACGGCTTTCTGGATACAAGATTTTGTTTCACCTTGTAGTTTACGATGGGTCTTTTGGTTCCGTTTTTGTTGAAATAGGGTACGTAAAGTTTTTTGAAGACAATAGCTATAAGGATCTACAAAATGCAGTTCCTTAATTTTTCGTTGCCATGGTTTGTCCAAAATCATTATCACCTTTATTTATTTTCAATCTTAGATCAAATTTTAGCGCCTATTTTAAATTTTCACGAATAGCACCGCCCTCTGAATCTGACCCAGCCATCTAGCGAGAGTTATTGCTATGAGCATATTATGTCCCACTGCTAGGCAAAGGCCTCGCCCTCTTTGTTACATTTTTTTTTTTTCGACATTCAATTTATTAATTTACTGACTGAAGGGCTCTTTGACTTTAAAACCCAGTTCAAAAAGACCAACCTTGCTTGTTTTAGGTGCCTCGCCTATCCTTTCACAAAAATCAAAATTCAATACCGACCATTCTCCTATAGTGTGATATATGTCTAAACGTCGACATTGGCGAAATACATCTTGCTAACCCAGCAAGAAGTCAAAGCCAGAGAAAAAAAAACCTTATTTGGATGTACTGATGAGGTACATACTACAAGTACAGGGAAAAATCAGAAAAGAGTCTTTATTTAAAGTAAGCTATAAAGTTAAGTTTGTCGCTCAGTACAATTTTATCTTTTCGTTAGAAACAATACGCATTGCTTTTATAGTTCGTAGGAGACCCAAGGTCCCGCACCCAACTCGCACTTGACCGACTATTTTATAAGTATTTATACAGTACTTCGGTATCAATATAATCCCTCTTCGTCCTCTTGTGTTCCTCACATTCATGCCTTTCATTATTGGGCTCGCATGTTTACATTTTTTTAAATATTGTCGTGTTTATAAAACCTGTTGTTATGATTTAACAAATAACACGAGCGTGTTAGCATGTAGGCTGACCACTGAATAGTGACTATCAGACACAATATAACCTAAATAAAAATTGGGCAAGTGCGAGTCCGACTCGCGCATGTAGGGTTCCGTACCTATATATATTTATATATAGGTATATAATCTATAACAAGTTTGTTGTACGGGAGCCCCCCTTACATATTTATTTTATTTTATTTTTAGTATTTGTTGTTATAGCGGCAATAGAAATACATCATCTGTGAAAATTTCAACTGTCTAGCTATCACCGTTCTTGAGATACAGCCTGGTGACAGACGGACGGACGGACGGACGGACGGACGGACGGACGGACGGACAGCGAAGTCTCAGTAATAGGGTCCCGTTTTCACCCTTTGGGTACGGAACCCTAAAAAAGAAAACACCTCCGTCACAAGTAGCTCATCATGAGACCCTATATAGAAAATGCTACTAAAATTTAAAATAACTAGGTACAAAATTTGGAGTTACTAGATTCGATACGGACTGAGATCTTATCACTTGTTCTAATCAAAGCTGAATATCTTAGAAACTACTGGTCCTATTTTCACCAAACATTGCACAGAACAATCACAACGGACAAGTCTATCGATTGAAAAAAACTGCACTCAAATTGGTCCATTCGTTTGATAGCTACAATGCCACAGACAGACACACAGATACACAAATACACAGATACACATGTTAAGAGCTGTCGTGCTAAGGTAAAAGAAAACCTTGCTACGGAGCTCCATAAAAATAGGTCACCTAGCTTAGCACGGCAGAACGTATACACCCCCCTCTTTTATCATCGGGGGTTAAATAAACAGAAACAAAATTTCATAACACCAGCGAAATTTTGTCAATTTGATCTTTTTGCCCTCATATTCACCTCCATTTTCTTATTTACCGGAACTGTATTGTGTAAAGCTCTCTGTTAACTCGTCCCCATATTTTCCCAAGCGTCAACCTCGTTTGGACACCCTATTCATAACGGATTCAGCTAAAAAATGCAATTGCGTGATGCAGAATCGCGTGCCCCTAAATGTTTTATAATGACAATGGGACAATGTCCTTTTGTATGTTTTTTTATTGTCCACTAATGGCTCTTTTGTGAAAAAAGATACCAGCTTTGGCCGATTGGAGTGATTAACGGATAGTAGGTTTAATCGTTAAATCATTTGGGAAATCGTTTGGCTGATGAGTTTGATGGAAGAATGGTCTCTGTTTTGAACTTTCGATTCGATTTAATCGGTTAAATCTGAACCTCAAATTTCCAATCTAACAAGACGATTCGATCGCATTACGATTCCCGTACAAATACCATTGGAAAACTTACGCTAGAATAGCTGAGCGTTTGTCAAAAAAGTTTTTTTTTCAGTGATTTAGTCTATTAGACTCATCAAACTCGTAATCGTTTGTACATTCAAAATGTTGATGTTCCAAAAAAAGTGTTCCTAATTTTTTTATGCAGTAATTTTTCGGTGCGTCACGTTCATACAAAAAAAAAAAATAATGCACAAAAACATGATGATCTGGAATGGAAAATTTGTGACACGTTTTTTCCTCTGTCAGGTCCAAATGCTGTACCTACAACGATTCTGAGTACGACGAGCCTAAAACAAACAATGTTCTGAAAAAGTAATTAAGGCCGTTCCCTGAGCCAGATTTGCAAAAATACCCCAAAAATTATCCTATTTTTCTACGAAACGTTGATATTAGTAAACGAGGGAAAAATATATATCATTCTTGATTATATTATCTTTAATAACACAGCATTCGATACACGATTCATAACACTTCGCTCGATACAATTAATTCCCAAAGTAACCTCCAATTCGAATTTTTACTCCAACTTTACTTGTTTTTTTTCTACGTGACACTATGAAACAAAAAAAGGAGAAAAATCAATCATAACTAAAATAGTAATTTTACAGCTTCCGAATTTCAATAATTGAAGCCAATATTTTTAAAATAAATAATCATCGACAAATTCTTACGAAAAAAGATATCGCCTTACGACCCGCAAGCTCTGTCTCCGTCACTCTTTTGAAATGTGACTGTGATGTGACAGGGACGGGTGGCCTGAGGAGGGGCTCGGGGTTCTGGCTCAGGGAACGGCCTTAATTATACTTACCTATTTTGAAAAACGCTCTCATGCAACGCTATCATACAATTCATACATAATTTTAACTGCTGTATTTTTCTTAATCAGGAGCTAGATTTGATTTGACGTCGCTAATGGGGAATGTATGAGTTATCAGCACATTGAGCACATCGCTAAAGTATACATAAATGTTTACTTTAGCGAAGTGCTCAATGTCATTGCAGCTCGGATATCAAAAAAATAATTGTCCGTAAAGTCGGTTACGGACGATAATTTTACGTGATAACGTATGCGGGCCGATGGAGTGGAAGAGAGATAGATGAGTCACAAGCCGAACGCTTAGGCCGATTGTGCCTCTCTATCGCTTGTTCCGCGCTCTCGCTTGCACGCTCAACTCAGGCGGAACGTGAAAATGAGTCATGCCCTTTCTTGCGTGCAACCGGCGTTCATCGATTTATAAGACGTTATCACATCAAAAATATATAATGTCCGATAAAATGCCGTGATATTGCTAACATGGGGATACCGTAAACCCTCATCGAATTCAAACTTTGTAAACAACTCTCTTGTTCCAAACCGCTGGTGCAGTGGTTGTCAGTGCAGTGAAAATATTAATACCTCCGGTCACGCGAGCGCCGCGGTCAAAGTTTCCGAACGCGCCGAATGTTGGGGCTTGCGGCCGCAGCCACACCGCGAAGCGCACAGACAAGTTAATGTGAATTTATTTACAGTTTTTTAGGTTCCGTACCCAAAGGGTAAAAATGAGACCCTATTAATAAGACCCGTCTGCCGCTGCCCGTCCGTTTGTCTGTCGTTCTGTCTGCCTGTCTGTCTGTCTGTCTGTCCGTCTGTCACCAGGCTGTATTGCATGAACCGTGATAGGACAGTTGAAATTTTCACATATGATGTATTTTTGTTGCCGCTATAATAACAAATACTAAAAGAACAGAAAAAAACAATATTTAAGGAGGATCTGATACAACAAACGTGATCGGGTGCGGTAACTTTGCACCTCATTTGTATGCGGCGCCATATATACCAGTTGTAAACTTAACCCGGCCAGTCAAGATGGGATAAGTTTTTCTACGGAACCCTCGGTGCACGAGTCAGACTCGCACTTGGCCGGTTTTTATAAATATATCAACCGATTTTTCAGAGGTTGTTCCAAAATCCCCAATAAAGTTACCTACTTGCAATAACGATCGTCCCTTGTTATATAAATGTTGGCATGTCCTAAATCAGCCTACCGTAGTTTCTAAATCAAGAGCGTTGACTTGAGCAATGGGCTCTAATCAATGTAACTTACCCTCGTATGCGATGTCAAAAATTGTGTAATTTAATTGAAACCAACTGAGGTATTTTAACGTAAAGTTGAAATGTCCCGCACGGATCCGTGTTTAAGCATACGAGGGTTAATACAGATTAGATATATTGTGTTCGATCGAATTCATTGATTGTCAGTGCAATTACTTTATTTTATTGATTGTATGTATAAAATGCGATTAAGTTGATTGAGTTGGTTGATTGAGTCAAGGCAGACTGACGTCTGCGCACAGCTCCGACTGGTTATGAATTCACACACTAACGCGAAAAGCGAACCATACACTCTAGTGCACACTGACACGTCGCATAGTGAGCCCGTTTAGATGATCAATCTCAAAAGGAAAACATAGCTGCGGCTGCGTACAACTTAAGAGAACGGGAAGAATTTTTTAAATCCAAGTATGACCCGAATTCCGTAGCTCACTAAAAACGGTTTAAAATATCAAAAAATAAACTGGGCTCAACCACGTGGACTCTCGAAGGCCTTATAAAAGGCACTCCCCGGGGGATAGAAGTGGCAACGCATTGGCAAAACAACATTTTAGTCTAATAATTTAGATCTCTTCACCAATATGTTTTATAAATAGATACGTTAATACACTAATATGATAGCTGCAATATTTTACTCAGTCTTTATCTGTCAGTTTCCGGAGATCAACTAAAGCAATGCCATATCGATAAAATACAATTGACTCTCATGAAGGGCTTCACTTTTGGAGCGCTAGTAACTGAACTACTTATAAAATATAATTGAATGCATTGCCTTTCACGCGAAGAAGAGGAATAAACTAAATCAGCTGTTCTTAACACAGCCAACTTCAAGTTAGGTATCGCGATGAAAACGTCTTCAATTCGACTCGCAAAGGCTTTTGACTGGCAGGTCTTCCGTCCATAATCAAGTCGGAAATTGCTGCAATATTCTGCCACTGTAGTTTTAATGGGAGTTACTGTTTTGAGGCGGTACAAAGATGTCTAATCTTTGATAACACAAACACGAACACAATCAAACACATTTAATGAACACTATCCGATATCTCATCCTTAATGTTATTATGGTATTGTTCATTTATTACATTTAATTTCTTCTTTAACAAGCTACATTGACATCGATAGAAAATTTCTAGAATTCTTCAATAAATATTTTATTTCATTCGATTTCTAGACTAAACCGGACCATCTATAAACTTAAGCATCTAAATGAAACGTAACCAACGGTAATTTCTTCGACTCTTCCATAAATATTCCATGCAATTTCTAGACTAAACCGGAGCACCTCATATTTTATTGCTATTACCAATCATTATTGAATGACAGCGCATAATGCGGTGTCTTAATGGAACGCAGCCATCGGGCTTTTAGCAATGATAAAATCCTGTTCAAAGAATTCGACGATAAATATCTCATGCAATTTCAGTGTTTCTAGACTTGCTCGGACCATTTATAAATCAACTTTTATTTGCTATCCGTAATCATAATCTGGACACACAGCACATATTAGTTAGATTGAAAAAGTCACGAATGAAGAAGTACTTAAAAGAGTGACAGAAAAAAGAAATTTGTCGAACACCATAGAGAAGAGGAGAGACAAGATGTTTGGTCATCATATACCTACGAAATGACGCTTTTATAAGCAACATCATCAAAGGAAAAGTTGGAGGAAAGCGAAGCGGGAAAGACCAAGAATAAGCTACATGAAACAAATAAAAGAAAAGGTAAACGTCATGTCGTATAGGGAAATCAATGAGTTGGCTATGGATATGGATAGATGGAGACAGCGCCAAACCACGCCAAACTACATCAGCTACACCGAGAAGAGTTTGACTCTTCAATTTATGATGAATCATTATTGAATGACAGCGCATAATGCAGCATCTAAATGGAACGCAGCCATCGCCATCAGCGGTGACAATGCCGGTGAGTCGTGTTTTCCGACATCCCTGATAAATGGAACGAGCCCGAGGCCCGACGGCTTCACGCGCCGAACATCCTGCCTCACCAGTTACAAAAAAATCTAAGGATTGTCCAATATCCTACTAACTTACGTCCTTTTAGTTCCGATTCACTAGAATTAATCTTAGTTACGAAAGATACTAAGTGTTAATGGATACGCTATGAACTTACGTTTTTTTTACCGTCGATTTACCTGTATTCACCTGAATACTTCTCAAACCTCATATCTTCCTTTGGCGTCGTGTGGAAAAGATAATTTTATACCCTAGAAATCAAAGTAGCTTTTGCGGATACTTTTTTGAGTACAAGATGAGTTTGAGGTTATCTGATGAGGTTCGATTTTGTCTTCGGCCATGTCATTTTTTACGCAACTTGACATTAGGTACGCTAGGGTGGTGGTGGCACGTGGTGGTATGTAAAAAGACGTAATAGAAGGTACTCGTATGTGAACAGACGAATGGCACATTTTGAATGGCAGAAAGCGTATAAGATATCTCGCATTAGCTTCAGGAAAGTATAGAAGAAGTATAATTTTTCTTTTTAAAATAAGTAACGTTACAAACTGCAAAGTCCTTTAAATGACAAAATAATACATTTTCGGTATTCATGTAGCGTATATATTTATTGCACAGATTATCTTCTTGTTTTCTTGGCGCGAACGTGAATCATGCGAAAATAGTTCTAGCGGTGAGCTTTTGAGATTATAAAAAACCCGACAAGGGCGAGTCGGACTCGCACACCGAGGGTTCCGTACGTACAAACACTTCCCATCTTAACTGGCCGGGTTAATTGCTATGCAGAATAATAATGTGACGTTAATAAAATTTCCAAGGGTTAAGTCAAGTTTGCACCACCATTCATGGCGTTGCTTACAAATGAGGTGCAAAGTTAACGCAACCGATCACGTTTGTTGTATAGGAGCCCCCTTAAATATTTATTTTATTCTGTTTTTAGTATTTGTTATTAAAACGGCAACAGAAATACCATCATCTGTAAAAATTTCAACTGTTTAGCTATCACTGTTCGACAGACAGACAGACAGACGGACTCTAAAAAGAGGACCTTCCGTAGTATTTCATTCTGTCCCTTAGCGAAGTTGAATCCCAAGTATTATAAAAACTTAATGCTAAGCCAATGTAAGCACGTCCGTGCCCCGCCGGTTACATTTAGCACTTGAAAAATTGTTTGCCGTGTACACAGCGCTGTTTAAGTGCTCGGCAAACCCGCTGACAGGCGAATCTGATTGCAGTAAGCTGTGTAAAGTGTTTATAAATGACTAGAACCACCGTGCGACTTTTTTCTGAAAATAATAACTAGCGATTAATTACTATAGTCCGCGAGTTCTTAGGCAAAGTGGTCGTTCTCGTCATAGATAGTGTATTATACTGGTAATAGACTAACTTCACGTGCTTTTTGTGAAATTAACAATAATCGCCTAGTTATAACCTGTTTGTTCAATTAGCTTTAGATCGATGTGAATATGTCTGTTTAACGTGCAGTCCTGTTTCGCTCTACTTGTGGATCCACATAATACCAGCCGTCAAATCACCCTCGTGGTTTGGCACTTTGCTGAGTGGGCTCTTTTTCACTCGATGTTAATTACTTGTAATTATATGTTATAATAATTATGTACTCTTAATTGCAGCAAAATAAGTTTTAGTTCTTCCTTCTTCTTTCTTTCTTTATTTATTTCTTAAGATTTTCCCATCATACATCTTAAGCATGACGACTTCATTTTGGACCTAATTTTTCAACTTAAATCCTGAAATTCCCTTCATTATGGGAACATCGAGTCACTTGACAAATGACAGGGACGCGGGATCGTAAAGTTCAAGTCATGGAAGAATTGAAGCCCTATTTGACTTTTTCAAATATTTGGAAGGTAGCATATTTAACCAACTTCAAAAAGAGAAGGTTTATTAAATCGACTTGGAGGTTTTTTTGCTTGTTGCCTCCGAACTCCATCAGTAATCAAAAGATTTTGAAGATTATATTTTCATTTGGAACCTGTTGACGTCGGTGAAATTTATAAATAAATAAAATATTTTATGAAGAAATTAGTTATTTTTTAATTTTATATTATATTCGACTTAAAACGGCTATTAAATGTGTTGCAATGTAATCTCACTTAGGTAATTATAATATAACTGATCGTGATAGTTTTTGGCGATTAAAAAGCCATACTGTATTATTACTATTTCGATTGGAATTAAATAATTACATAGGACGAAGCATTTTACTATTGTATTTCTAATCTATACTGTAAAGACTATTTGTATCTGCTATTGCTGGCCGAGCATTAATTTGAATCACTATGCAAAAGAAGTGTGTACGAATCCTGGCCAATATCCACCAACCAAATAGCTGTAAGCCTGAATTAAAAAACCTGAAACTACATATTAACTCTCCCCTCCCTCTATATCCTTGAAATTGCCACGTTTGTAAGAAAAAATTTACATCTCTTCAAATTCAATCATAGCACTCGTCGCCACCAAAATCTTGAACTCCCGGAACCTAAACTAGAAATATACAAAAATGGACCATACTACAGAGCAATTAAAATATACAATAAAATCCCTATTAATATAAAAAATAAAAGGTTAAAAAACTTAAACCCGACTACGGACAAACAAACTAAAAAGTTATAAACAAGGTAGTAATATCGGGTATCATCGCCTTATTCCACAAGACAAGTCGTTAGACATTTTAAATGTTCTTGTATATTTTTTTCTACTGAAATCTTCTGTTAGTTAACAACAATAATATTATAATTTAATTCAAATGCCGTAGTCGTGCGTTGTGGCATTAACTACCTACGATACAATCTTCCTTTTACATATCTCCAAACAGTAAAAGAGCGAACATGCATATATCATATACGAATTAAACCGCTTAGCCGTAGCCGTAGCAGTAGCAGAAGAATTTATTTTATTAAGTTTTCTTCGTTTTTTAAGAACATGTTATTTCGTGAAAATCCTACCTATAGTGTCTAGTTATCGAGAATAAAACGGACGCACAGCATTATTACATATTGATATAAAAAGAAGAGTTTTACAAGACTTATTTTAGGTACTCAATAAGATGATGATGGCGATCTACCTAAAACTACGAAAATTTCCTTGTATAGTTGCAGTTTTTTTAAATAGTCGACAACGCACGACTACGGCATTTGAATTAAATTATAATATTATTGTTGTTAACTAACAGAAGATTTCAGTAGAAAAAAATATACAAGAACATTTAAAATGTCTAACGACTTGTCTTGTGGAATAAGGCGATGATACCCGATATTACTACCTTGTTTATAACTTTTTAGTTCGTTTGTCCGTAGTCGGGTTTAAGTTTTTTAACCTTTTATTTTATTTCAATATTTTCAGTTTCTACATATGATGGAGTAAAGAATATTTAAATGCATATGTAAGCTTAAAAAATGTCGCTGTATCGCTACATCTTCCTTTGAAGTCTGTTAAAAATGTAGCCTATGTCACACAATACACTCAGTCATCAAAATCTGTCGAGTAGTTTAAGCGCTATCGTGGAACATACTTAAATACATAACTTAGTACTCTTCCCTTTGACTTTACGAATAACACAGTCGGGCAAAACTAACAATAATTTATACGCAAACGTTGAATACCAACGTTGAATTTCAGCTATCAAGACCAACCAGTACCTCTATCGTATTGTGGACCAGTAGACGACTGAAAGCTTATAGAAAGTAAACGATAAAAAAAAAACAATTTCATACACCTCTAATATTTTTACGCTAAAAGAGATTATTCGTTTGTATTTTTTTCTATGCAACAATATCTAAATATTAAATATAGGTACCTAATCACATCTTAACGACAATTATTTAAATTTGACGACACAACATTTTCAGCAACTTAAAAAGCAAAACAGAAAAAAACTGTTTGGAAATCCATATATATCACTACCGTCTTTTATGTCACCATCTCCTAGGTTAAATCAAAAGTTTCCCCGAGCTCCACCGTCTTTAAGTCATCATCTCCTCCGTTACCACAAAAGTTTCATAAGATCTGCTACCCTGTATCCGTTTAAGGATGCCGTATTCTATTTATTGCGGGGGGCTCCGCCCCCCATCTCCCCCTATCCCCATCTCCTAGTTTAACTCAAAAGTTTCCCCGAGCCCCCCGGTTTTCATGTCTCCATCTCCTCCGTAAACTCGTTTTATAACAACATTAGCTTCCTGGTTGCCGTTTCAGAACGTTGTAGTTTTTTATGGCGGGGGGCTCTGCCCCCCGAACCCCGCATATCTTATGTCACCATCGCCTCCGTAGACTCAAAAGTTTAATAAAATCTGCTTTCTTGTTGCCGTTTCAGAACGCTGTACTTTTTATGGAGGGGGGCTCTGCCCCCCGAACCCCCCGTGTTTTATGTCACCATCGCCTCCGTAGACTCAAAAGTTTCATGAGATCTGCTTTCCTGTTGCCGTTTCAGAATGTTGTAGTTTTTTATGGCGGGGGATCAGCCTCCCCGAGCCCCCCGTGTTTTATGTCACCATCGCCTCCGTAGACTCTAAAATTTAATAAAATCTTCTTTCTTGTTGCCGTTGCAGAAAGTTGTATTTTTCATGGCGGGGGGCTCCGCCCCCCGAGCCCCCCCCTGTCTTATGTCACCATCGCCTCCGTAGACTCAAAAGTTTCATAAAATCTCATTTCTTGTTGCCGTTTCAGAACGTTGTATTTTTTAAGAAGGGGGGCTCTGCCCCCCGAACCCCGCATATCTTATGTCACCATCGCCTCCGTAGACTCAAAAGTTTCATAAAATCTCATTTTTTGTTGCCGTTTCAGAACGTTGTATTTTTTATGGCGGGGGGCTCTGCCCCCCGAACCCCCCGATTTTTATGTGACCATCGCCTCCGTAAACTCAAAAGTTTCATAAAATCTCATTTCTTGTTGCCGTTTCAGAACGTTGTATTTTTTATGGCGGGGGGCTCTGCCCCCCGAAACCCCCGTGTTTTATGTCACCATCGCCTCCGTAGACTCAAAAGTTTCATAAAATCTCATTTCTTGTTGCCGTTTCAGAACGTTGTATTTTTTATGGCGGGGGGCTCTGCCCCCCGAGCCCCCCGTGTTTTATGTCACCATCGCCTCCGTTTACTCTAAAATTTTATAAAATCTTCTTTCTTGTTGCCGTTTCAGAACGTTGTATTTTTTATGGCGGGGGGCTCCGCCCCCCGAGCCCCCCCTGTCTTATGTCACCATCGCCTCCGTAGACTCAAAAGTTTCATAAAATCTCATTTCTTGTTGCCGTTTTAGAACGTTGTATTTTTTATGGCGGGGGGCTCTGCCCTACGAACCCCCCGGGTTTTAGGTCACCATCTTCTCCGTAGACTCCAAAGTTTCATAAAATCTGCTTTCATGTTGCCGTTTTAGAATGTTGTAGTTTTTTAAGACGGGGGGCTCTGCCCCCCGAGCCCCCCCTGTCTTATGTCACCATCGCCTCCGTAGACTCAAAAGTTTCATAAAATCTAATTTATTGTTGCCATTTCAGAACGTTGTATTTTTTATGGCGGGGGGCTCTGCCCCCCGAACCCCCCGGGTTTTATGTCACCATCTTCTCCGTAGACTCCAAAGTTTCATAAAATCTGCTTTCTTGTTGCTGTTTCAGAACGTTCTATTTTTTATGGCGGGGGGCTCTGCCCCCCGTGCCCCCCCGTCTTATGTCACCATCGCCTCCGTAGACTCAAAAGTTTCATAAAATCTCATTTCTTGTTGCCATTTTAGAACGTTGTATTTTTTATGGCGGGGGGCTCTGCCCCCCGAACCCCCCGGGTTTTATGTCACCATCTTCTCCGTAGACTCCAAAGTTTCATAAAATCTGCTTTCTTGTTGCTGTTTCAGAACGTTCTATTTTTTATGGCGGGGGGCTCTGCCCCCCGAGCCCCCCGTGTTTTATGTGACCATCGCCTCCGTAGACTCAAAAGTTTCATGAGATCTGCTTTCTTGTTGCCGTTTCAGAACGTAAATTATGGCGGGGGGCTCCGGCCCCCTAGCCCCCCATGATTTATGTCGCCGTCGTCTCCGACAATTCAAAAGTTTCATAAAATTTGCTTCCTTATTGCCGTTTTAGAACGTTGTATTACTATCTGGTTTCATTATTACTATTCGGTTGGTACCTCTTTCATCAAATTGGTTCAGGACGTTACGCGTCATCAAATCATATAAGATATTGGAATACGAATATAAATAAAGAATTACTTTGCTAAGGCTTTGCCTTATTCGGGTGAAAGTAATCAATGAAATCGGTTTAATTGTAAGCAATATACTCAACTACACCATCATTTTTTTAAGTCGGTTAAAAATATGGCCTACGCAATGTAACCGTTATAACAAGTCGATGGACACGTTATTGATCAAAATCGGTTAAGTAGTGTAAGCGCTATGCTAGAGCATACTTTAATGAAACATATAGTTCCAATCACCTTTCGTGGTCTTCTGCAACAGTTCCACTTGGTTAAATTATGCTTTCTGACAACACATACCTGAATCTCTTTAGAAAATAATAAAGAAATTGTACTTGTAACTATTATATTTGCAGAGTTCCGTCGATTTCTGATGGATTCCATCATCAGATCTTTACCATATTTCTAAGAGATAATAACGGGAGTGTTAACTTTCCAACAAAAAAAGAGTTTTTGAAATCTGTTGATTTTTTTATTTTTTTTCTGTAGAATTTTTGCTCTCACTCGTCCGCCTTTTTTGAAGTCTGTTAAAAATGTAGCCTATGTCACCCGGACTGTAATTACGAATTGATAGACACCTCAATCACTAAAATCAATTAAGTAGTTTTCGCGCTATGGTGGAACAAACTTACATATAAATACACATACATAGACTGCTAAACTTATAACCCTTCCTTTTGGCTTTGCCGTAGTCGGGTAAAAAACACACTAAAAGACTCATCCTTTATAAGCAACCTAAAACGAAAACTTATAGACAAGTGTTACTACTCAATTAAGGATTTTTTGGACGAGAAAAATATTTAAATACCTAATTATGTACTAATTGTCTGCCCAATACAATGTAACACAATCATGCAATGTACCTACCTACGTATTTGTAATGATCTAATGATAATGATGCCTGGTTAAATTTTAAAACATTAAGTTGTTATTACTAGTAAGTAAATAAGTTTTTAGTAAGCACTAAGCAGTATTAAGTTTGGTAAACCAGACTACATAAAATGTAAAATTCTTGCTACACCCTGACAGGGTCCTTGTACCTAGTTATAAGTACTTGGATGCAATAAATATATTATTATTATTATTATTAAACGGATGACCTTGGGAGTTGTACTTTCCATCATGTGCTCATCATGCATGACTACCAGACGCAAATACCTAAATAACTTTAAATAATACATGAAAATTATCATTACTGCTTATAATGTTTGAGGGTTGCCCTCGATTTCCCTGGGATCATCAGATTTAGGCATGGTGACAATGGGATCTGTACGGGAATCTTCGATAACTAAGGGCTAAGGGAGCTAGGACAAAAACGCAGCAGCTTGACACTGAAATATATTGACAACTGGCTTAAAAACAATAGTTCTTCAAAAAAATAGACAAATAAACATAGACAAAGTAAAAACTAATATAAAACTCCTTAACAGGATCATTTTCACCAGTACACTTTTTCAAATACAGAAATAATTTTGAGAAACGGTCTACAGTTGGCGGAGAAATTGCCCGACATTCGTACAAAAAAAACGAAGCATACGGTCGAATTCTCCTCCTCTCCTCCAAACGGGTAAACTAGCCAATATTTATAACATCAAGCGCTATGCTTGGTGTGAGCTTTTTTTATACTACGGCGGTGGCAAACAAGCTTGCGTTCCGTCTGGTTTTAAGCAGTTACCGCCGCCTATGGACGCTTGTGACGGTAGAAGCATCACACGCGCGTTGTATGTCTGTCAGCTTCAACGGTAAGCAAACATATTGATTTAAACACACGATTTTTTAAAACAAAGCGGGACTTGATCGCGTTCAAAAAGGTGTTCAACCCCTCTAACATTATGGACGTAAAATCTCGTACGAAACATCGAAGTAATTAAACAATAATTTTTCTACGACTCGACATTTTAATAAATAAAATGCAAATAAACAACAAAGAAAATAATTACATGTTACCGCTCGGAACCAACAAAATTAAAAAAATATATTGTCTCTGATAAACTTTTTTTTTATTGACGTCCATTTGTCAAAAAAATATGAACTTATACCTAAGTAAGTTCACTATACTATACATCCATGCACAGAGGATAAAACTTTTTTTTATGTTGGCAGCAATGCATTAGCACAATAAGTTTTTTTTTAATTGCAAATTGTGCGAATGCAGCTGCAGCAGCTGTTTATTTTGTAATCTTTGGTACTAAGTAATGCTTTTTTGGCGACATTATAACATCGTTTAGCAGTGCTTTTTTGGGCAGTAGAGTATAGACTTTTACAGACTTTCATAATTTATGTCTTTTCACTTCTCATGCTCTAAAAGTTCGACTTTATGCTGTGCGGAGGCGACATAAAGTCGCTTTTTATGCTCTAGAGCATAAAGTAAAATCGTCGTCGAAGACCAAGGCGATCGGTCCAACAGCCACACGAACAACTTAAAATTTCATAGAATAAACTCTTTATTTTATTTCCTTTCGTTAGTATTCTGAGACCAAGGCAAAAATACCAACAGCCAAAGTACATAAAAAGATCTTGAAATAAACTTGTATTTTTATATAATATCATTTGTTACTTTTGAAATTTATTTTAATTTTTGTAAATCAATATACTATATATTTAAACTACAATAATTATCTATCATAGATGTAAAAAACAAAATGTTTTAAATATTAATTGAATTTGTTTTTAAGTATAATATTTACACGATGCAGTTTCATTTCCTCGCAATCGAAGTGAAAAGTAGAGTGTGCAACTCGTCCATAAAACGCATTTTACACTCGACTTCATATTCATCCTCGCTCGCGAGCTCGCTCGGATGGATAAACGTCTCGTGTAAAATGGTGCGTTTTATGCACTTGTTGTACAATCTACTATTATATTAGAGTTAGTAATCTATATAAATGACAGAAAAAAGTACTGGAGTAGAAAAAAACCTTTTTGAACGCGACTTGCCCAAACAGTTGAGTAAACGAATTCTTATCTTCTCTCAATCCTCAATTGTGGTAGGTTTCTAACTGTAATTTTAACGTTTTTCGTATTAAGTCGTGCATTTGCGCCCAGAGTAGGGATTCCTTTTCTTAAAGTGGGTTTTTATTTAAATAAAACAATTTAATCGGATTATATCGCGTACATTACTAATTTGAGCCTCCCTGACGTTTCGGTAGCTTTCCAGTTACCGTTGTCAAAGGTTGACTGAGAAAAAAATCTGTCAAAGTTACATTCGGTGACAGATTTTATATTGTTAAAACTCTTAGGTACTAAGGGGCCTGTATCTCCCGGTTCTGCAAGCCGAAGTACCTATGTACTTTTTCATCACACACGCTCAAGAAAAGCAGACCAAATAGCAACATTTTACTCATTTCAGCCAGCGAACAAAGGCGACAATCCACAGCAAAGGAGCCTTGTGATTAAAAGATACAGCAAAGCGATTGCCCGCGGATGTTTACGCCATTTTTGTACAGACACTGGGTTTGGACGTTTTCTTGCTTGGTTTTGCTTAATAATATAAAATATAATATAAAAAATATAATGTAACCCTAAATATATTATAGGAACTAACAACTAGATAATAATAGATTTAATTGACATGTCAAATATTATTTGTTTATAAATAAAGCTTTGTTTAGTGTCAACTTTCAGGAAAAATATGCCATATTTGAAGTACTACTGCTTGGCCACTAAGTAGTGGCAAAAGGCATGGCACATATTATCTCCGCAATTTAGAAAAATACCTACCAAAATATTTGTTTGGAATTTACTTCCTAGAAAATACATATAGATAAATAAATATTAAGGGACAATCTTACACAAATCGACCTAGTCCCAAACTAAGCAAAGCTTGTATTATGGGTACTAGACGACGATATACATAATATATAAATACAAAGTAGATAACATCTATGACCCAGGAACAAATATTGGAGTTTATCACACATAGGTATATTTGCCCCGGCCGGGATTCGAACCCAGGACCGTCGGCTCAGTAGGCAGTTGCTTAACCACTGCGCCAACCGCGTCGTCAAATGATATGACTTTGACATAAATGTATATCTACTCATTTGACCCACTCACTCTCATTTTTTTGAGAAGTGGTTGAAAAATGGGAATACAGCCGGAAATCAAAACATTACATACCAAATAATATAAGCCCAAGTTGGAACGGAGACTATCTATGTTAGAAAAAGTATTTCTTATTAACGTGGTCCGTAGCAATAGGCCGCATTATTTACTTTTTGGGATCCCGTATTCAAACAATAAATTCCGTTGGAACTATAAAGTTCGAGGATTTTACAGAAATAACCACTACTCGTTTATCGTTTTTGGGTGTAACTTGAAACAGACCTGGTCAATGCCTCATTACTGTGAGCCGAACTTGTGCGGAAATACTAATTCACTAACGGGAATGTTTCCGTCGTAGTAGGCAGGCGCGTCAACTTATTACACAAAATAATCTACACGGAACCAACATATTTATACAACTTAGTTCTAGGAACAACGACAAGCTTCTAGGAAAAGTTCCATTTAACTTTCCATTAACGCAAACCTAAAAACCGCCTATAATTCTTTCATACGTACCTTATTTGTATGTCGAAATTGGAAAGCAAACATAAATGCCTTTTATAAGTTACTGCACGCTATACTGGTCACGGCCTGCCATTTTGTTAATTTTTGCAGTATTGGCTACGCTATGGAATGGAACGCTGAAGGTGTCCGTTTTCAAAATAATTTACCTAATTTCAAAGTTACGTTGATTATTCCAAGTTTAACTCTTTGGTCAAAGGTGTTGCCCCATCCAGTGTTTGTCCCATCCAAATGAGGCTTGAATAAATCGCAATACCTAGACCGAAAATTTACGAAAAAATTACTTAGTGTTGTTTCTTTCGGCTTCCTTCTCAAAAGCGGTCTCCTCTTGGGAAATGCCGGTAGATGCACAATATGAATTGTAAAAGTGCCCCTGTATATATTATTTCTAGATAAACTTATATTAATATGAAATTATTCTGCAGGGCAGCTTATGGCGATTTATTGAAGGGTGATGATTGATGAACCCCACGGAGACGAGATCTCCAGGATAGCCAGGGCTTTTGTCTTTAATAGGAACTGTAGGACTCTCTCGCAAGAGGTTCAGTTCAGTGAGAACTATCCAGGTGCAGGCGTGGAACTATTAAAATACATAACACGGCGGAATAGAGACAGACCGAAAAGAAGATGGCGGGTTAATCTAGACGCGTTCTGCAAAAAATGGCAGAACCGCACTGGCAATAGTGTGTGTGTTTGTGTAATGAACTCGAATATTTGTTCCTGGGTCATGGATGTTATCTACATATATATGTATTTATATATTATGTATATCGTCGTCTAGTACCCATAGTAGAATCTTTGCTTAGTTTGGGACTAGTTCGATTTGTGTATGATTGTCCCTTAGTATTTATTTATTTATAACATCATTTAGCTCATTAATGTTGCCCTTAGGTCACAAAATATGTGTTTCTATTTTTGGAGATTCATCTAACAAAGAGACAAGAAATGAATTACCCGTAACCTGCTAGACAGTCCAGTCTGGTATCTAAGAACTAGATTTACATCCATGTTTACACTTGAAAAACACAATCCTCCTTTAAACGAAATCGCAACAAGAAGGAAACTTATTTCACCCTCGCAAACAAAGTTGCGGACAGTTCTAGTCATGTTACGAGTATATAACATTAAACTTCATGTTTACAACTAACTACACGGTATGTCAAAGTCTTTGCGCCGCAGAACACATAGTTTAAAATTTAAGCCCGCAAGCCGGCACAGCGCGTTAAATTCTTTGCGAAACTAAAGGAACGACATTTTGTTCATTATTTACGTGCATATGAAACACTGCTATGTTTATAGAAAAACCTACTGAGCTCGTTTTAGCTAAAGTTTATGAGATATTAAATTCTCTGGTAAATTTGGTAGGGATATGGAGAATTTTCTTGTGTGCTCACCAGTTAGCGGCAATGGCGTGTAAGGTTCAGAAAAATAACTTAGTTTATTTATTTTTCTCGAAACATAATAATGTTGGTGGAAACTGAACATGAATCATTTCAATACATGAATAAAGTTTCAGAAAATGAAATATAGATCGTGCGGAATTTGAGGCGTTATCTAAAATGATAAATAATTTTTGAATCAGTGCAAGGTTAAATCAATAAGCTCGTAGATGGAATTCAGATGACTGAAAACCAGATTATTTTATTGATTTGATCGCGAAATGATCAGGATAAAAATAAATATAATGAAAAACTGCATGATACATGTAAATTTTCCGGTCTGTGTGAACCATAAGAAGAAAGAACAAGCATAATTAGATCCTTACTTGCAATATTTTTGCAAATACACTATAATTCTATATGAATTATTTTCTCTGAAACTTATAGTAATTGTAAATAACGATTTCACACACGGTTATAATATCTAAAACAGCAAGAGAAGTTCCTTCGATATTGATTCCATATCGGTTGAGATTTTGCCCGACTTGGCAAATCTAAGAGTATAATTAACACTCTGCTTGTACCTACGAAGCCCTACAACAATTACCCTAAATATACTTATCGGCAGCTCCTCCTGTTCCACATCCTACATCAATTCAGAAATACAAACGACACAGGCAAAAATAACTATAGAACAATACAATACTAATAAATACTGCCCATTTGTACATCAATTTTCTAAATACGGTGCTTAAAACTCGGAACACTAGACCCTGCCACAGCGTCCGCCCAATGAACATTAGTTCGCATTTAGTATAAATCTGGGCTTTGCGAATTTTGGCTGCTAATGGCCGCTGTTTAAGGTAATATTTCAATCGGGGCCTATAGTGTAATGGCTTCCGAATCGCTTTATTTGACAGAACTTAGGTTTTAATGACTAAAGTGGTTGAGTGTCTTTGGCTTAATAGCGACCGCGGCCTATAATTGCTTTGTCTCGGAATCGTATGTTCTAAAGTTGTAAATTTGAAATAGGTATTAGTTATTGAATGTTGTTAAGAATATTCCTTAAATGGACTGGAAAAGGGACTTAGAGTCTGGCTAATGAAAGTTGAGACTGAGATTTATTTAAAACTTTTTACATGGCAACAACAGTTTAAATGTCAATTGCGTCAAACGTCAATTTACTGTCGTGTCAGTTCGGAAAAATATTGCGGTTTTCTTTACAGTTTTTGGTGTTAATTATGAACAAAACTATTAAAAGTAATGCGCGTAAGTTACTTTTTACCATGAGTGGTAAATACAAAGAAAAACGAGACGAGCGGGAAGAGATTTCGGATACGAAAGCAGCGTATTTACGTACGATTTCGGATTTCTTAGGTTAGTATGCCATGATAATTTTTGATACTTTATTTACAACATATCTAACATAGTAACTGTTTCCAAAATACTTATGTATTGTTATTCTTTCAGCGGCTAATGTGGAGCTTGTAGAAGGCGTGGAGGAAATACAGAATGCCGTTCAAAGCTTGAAAGACCTGGAACAAGAGTCGCGTATAAGAAATGAAAATCAATACCTTGAAGAATTGTCGTCTCTTACCGGTAATTGACGAATGAACCACGAACGAATTAATAATAAATATTTGGGGACAATCTCGGACAATTCAACTTTATCTCAATCTAACAAGTGCATATTTAATTACATAGAAAACATTTAACATTAGGAACAATGCTTGTGCTCATCGCATAAAATAAATGCCCTTATGGGGGTTTAAACCTGGGACTTCCTGCTTTTTATAGCGAGGGGCACAACCTGCTAGTCCAAACAAGTCATCTAATATACATATATTGATTATCTAATATCTATCAAATGAGACCGTGTAACCATATACTTTTATTTTGTTTTGCAGAAGTTAGTGTCTCTACCCTCAAGAGAATAAAATATGAAGGTGGAATCAACAATAATGTGTGGAATACTCCAGGCAAAAAGCGGCCCCATAAGCCTACAGTGTCAAATTTAGATAGCTTTGACATAGACGCTATTAAAAATAAGATTACTGAATTCTATACTGTCAAAAAGGAAGTACCAACACTGCGCAGCCTCCTGGTGGAGTTGCGGACTAGCATAAATTTCCTTGGCTGCAAAGAAACACTAAGGCGGATTTTAATAGCAAATGGGTATGAGTTCCAAAAAAACCAGAATGAACGGTATGTTCTAATGGAACGCTATGACATTGCGGCATGGAGGCATAGATTCCTTCGGGAGATTGCAGAGAAACGTGCAGCAGGAAAACAAATTGTGTATTTGGATGAAACCTATGTGCACAAAAACTACAAACCTACAAAATCATGGCGAGGGCCGGGAACAAGTGGTGCAGTTGAAAGCATTTCATCTGGGAAAAGACACATTGTTGTGCACGCTGGGCATGAAAATGGTTTTGTCCCAAATGCTCTTCTAGTTTACAGCACGAAATCCAAACTGGCTGATTACCACCATGACATGAACGCCAGCAACTTCAATAAATGGTTAGAAGAAAAACTCATACCAAATTTATACAAACCTAGTGTGGTAGTTATGGATAATGCCAGTTACCACAGTGTTGTAAAGAATAAAGCCCCAACAACTCAGACAAATAAACCCGAAATCAAAGCGTGGCTTACAGCCAATAATATTCACTATGAAGAATATCACAAAAAAGATGAATTGTTAGTACTTGTTGATAAATACAAGCCAGAGCCAGTGTATGAAGCTGATCACATACTTCAGCAACATGGCCATGAAGTTTTACGCCTGCCTCCATACCACTGTGATTTGAATCCTATCGAGTTAATATGGAGTCAAGCAAAAAGGAAAGTTGCCAAGAAGAACATAGGTTTATCTGCACAAGACACAGAAAAACTGATCCATGATTCTTTTGCAAGTATAACAGCAGATGATTGGAAAAAAATGATCAATCACGTCATTAACGTTGAAAATCAATATAAAGAGAGGGACAACATCAAAGAAGACATGATAGATAAATTTATTATTAGTGTGGGAGGTAGCAGCTCGAGCACTTCGGAGGATTCAATGGAAATTGAGATTTTGGAGAGTGATTTTAATTATTCTTCTTAAATATACAATAACCCAAAGTTGAGTTTTATTTCATATAACCTGTACATTTTCCGCGTTAAGTGGCTTTAACTTCATAAAAAAGCGCAAATGGCTTTACATAAAACGAAATTCATGTGCGAAGATCCATGAATTTGGTTCACTTTCTGGAAAAAAAAACATATTTTCTTACACACATTATAGATTAATTACGGATGAGAATGTAATTAATCTACTATATAATCTGCCTAAAGGTGTTTTTAGGGTTCCGTAAAAACGGGACACTTTTACTAAGACTTCGCTGTCCGTCCGTTCGTCTGTCAGCAGGCTGTATCTCGTGAACCGTGACAGCTAGACAGATAAAATTTTCACAGATTGGTTTTGAAACTTACAGCGACAAATCTGGTATATATGTGACTATACTAGTAAGAAATTTATATTTTTTGGTCAAATATCATTATTATTTTTTCGCACTATACACGGTGTTGCAACACGTCGATTTTTTAAATTTGCCGCTATTTTCTAGTCTCAACTTTCACTAGCCAGACTCTACTGTATAACACAATTTGTTGTTATTTTTACGTCACCTTACGCTGTAAGTGGGATTTTCTGCCCGCTTCGCTTAATTTGAGAGACGTAAAACTGAAGACAAACCACGGGCGGTAATTCATAAAGTCTTAGATCACATATATATAGTCCTTCGTTTCGGGCCACAATCACCTGTGATCTAGGACATTCACGAATTTTCCGCTCTTGATATGGTAATGTGATATGAAAAGATTGAGTCGAAATTGTGTGTGACATGGAACTAGTTTGATGATCAAGTCAAAAGGTGGTTAAAAAAACTCTGAAATAAACCGACGAGCTATTGAAAATAACTTTGTCTCGATAAACTTTTCTGATCTCTTTGTTGTAACGGCAATATACCACGGCCAGCCATGCTGTTTCATGTTTGTCTGTGTCACATTTTTTTAAGCAAAATTTATTATCATCCAATCCAAATCCAAAACGATTCACTCCAAATCACCCACATGTCACACCATTTCTCATCGGGCATCGCAGAGGCGTATCGAATGGTGCGGAGCTCCGAACACCGTATAAACAAGTCGAGTGATGAAGTACCCTCATTCGGTACGTTCCCCGTACCGAAACTCGCATACGTCACGCAGACTGCCTACTTTTCATTTTGGTAGCGTAGGTAATCGATGATATTTTAATGAGATTACTTGTTTAACGATGTGTAATGATTAATTTATAGGCTATGGAATTTACGCTTCTGATTAATATGATTGAATCCGATATGTACGATATATTAAGCTTGATAACTGAATTTAGAAGTTGAAGTACGTACTAATTTTTTTTTTCTTTACGATCAACCTATTTTCATACACTGTTGATTAGGAATTTAGGAATGTCTACTGATTTCCCGTTTCAGTTTGAGCGTATTTTGCTTCGACCACTTTGGCTATGTCATTAGTTCATCTCATTCAGTATCTAGGTCTTCATTTCCTACGTTCCAGAGCTTGAATTCGACGGAACAAAACAGCTGCTTTTTAGTTTTCATTAAACTGCTTATGGGGTTTAAATTGATTAAATGAACTGGCTCGATAATATCAAAAAATAGAAACGCAAACACACTCGCAACATTAGCTAAGAAGAGAAAGGACTTCGCAAAGGTGGTCGCCGACACCCTTACGGTATGGCACAAGAAGAAAGAAAAGGAGGGGGGAGAAGATGTATACTAAACAACACAATAGTCTACTGCAAATCTTTGATCTTATTTTTGCGTGAAAGATTGAAAAAGTCTCACATTTCTAACCGGTCTAAGCTACACATGCGTGGGATTGCTACGAAGAATCTATTTAGCTACGAACAGCCCGACAGAAGGTTGTTACTGGTTATTTATCTTTCTCCTCCGCTCACCGTTCGACGTGTCACGTACGATATAAATCTCGCAGAGAGTTCTTTGTCGAGACGTTGACAACTTAATAAGGTTGTTTGCAATAGGGTGTTCACTTGAATATCAGAGGCTGAATGCGACGTACCTAGATAATATAATGAGATATACTAATTATATGACTACTCTAGTAGTGAGCTCTAAAGTAACAGTCATGACATATCTATCTTAAAAAGTGAAATGAGTACAAGCATATCACCTTCACCATTCATCTAACTAATGTTGCTTCCTTTCCTTCAAGGACGTTTCATTTTAATGTAGCTCGAATGGTAACCACTATCTAATTATATCCTTAACACAGTTATGTCGGCGGCTGAGATAATGCTCAATTGGGGGAATATCGTAGTGTTACGTTGAATTTAGCCCAGATCGATGACCAAATCTTGCTATAATAACGATGGTTACCATTTAACGGTGTCCCCTTGTCTTGCAGAAAAAAAATCGCCATCCTCGGCGAAACCTTTTTTCACTTTAATAAAAAACTTTGGTTTACTTAAAGTAACTAATAACGTGAGTCTATAAAGATTATGGTTATTACCGCAATTGCACTGACACCCTGTAAACGCGCGTACGTTGCCGCGATTTGTAACGCCTCCCATCCCATTGCTGCCTGCAATTTCTCAAATCATTGGCCACGAAGATATTACGCGTACATAGATTGATTATATACGCGAACTGGCGCGAACACGTACATAATTTGGTGGAATATAACATACAAATACACGTTAGGCATTATTTTGCTATTCCACTTATTTCACATTGTATACAGTTTTATAACGCAACCACTAATTAGGGCTCATTCAGACGAACGGCACTTTCCTTACAGACGAACGGCACTAGTACAACTGCAGCCGTCGCCACCTGTTGACGGCTGCCGTCGCCACTTGTCGACGGCTGCCGTCGACGCGTTGACGGCAGCCGTCACCTCTCGACGGCTGCCGTCGACGCGTCGACTGCAGTCGCCACCTCTCGACGGCTGCCGTCACCTGTCGACGGCTGCCGTCGACGCGTCGACTGCAGTCGCCACCTCTCGACGGCTGCCGTCGACAAGTGGCGACGGCAGCCGTCAATAGGTGGCGACGGCTGCAGTTGTACTGGTGCCGTTCGTCTGTAAGGAAAGTGCCGTTCGTCTGTATGAGCCCTAAATGTAGTTGATAATTTATTATTTATTTATTATTATTTATTATTATACAGAATAAGCACTTACAGCTGAACCTTACGTGCTAATTGTTAGTTGTTAGAAGAATACATACATCATTATCATTAATTGAACTAGGTAATATACATTATTGCATTATTTACATTATATTATTAAATTAAACGAAAATTCATTACATTAAATTATCAGTATCATTAAGTTTAAATTCATATAATAATAATAAAATTCGATAAAATTCAATAAAATTGTTAAGCACATATAGCAAACTCATTCTCGGACACTGCTCGGGGTAACTATTGTTTCTAAGTAGCGAGTTGATGCGGTCAGAAATTTCGCCTCGGAGGTAAAAAACATATCTAATTGGCTGTCACTGTCTAAGATATCGTTCAGTAGTGTTAGTGCTTGGTGGAGGGGAGAGCATTTGAGTACGCGGGTCCTCGCCGGAGGGACGGCGAAAAGGCTGCGGCGACGAGCGCGGAGTAGCACAGGCGTAACATACGGAACACGTATGGTTATCTGTGCTAGCAGATCCGGATTGTATGCGAGTCCACGTATTAGTCGGAAGAAATATCTAATTAAATGGATATTCCTCCGATAATATACGTAACCTTATAAGAACACAAGGTGTTTATATTGAATAATTGTTACACCATGTCTTTTAGCTATCGTTATACGAGTTTTAATTGTCGTATGCAGGACTCAGTGATAATGCAATCATAAGGTTACTGATAAATTATTAAGAAATTTATTATTGACATTGAAAACCGTTTATTACAAAGTCTCAGCATATAATAGGTACTTATGAATTCAGAGTTGAACATTCGGGTTGATGGCGGCGCCAGTAACATTTCAACGGAAATCAGTATTCTACTCAAGTGTTAATCGTTGAGCTATTACACCACAAGTCTACCCACAATATTGTATTTTACAGTGTAAGACGCTGTGCAATTTTGCTCTAAGATGAAAATTGCACCCGTCGACTATTCCTCACGGTTTTCATAAAAGAGCCTATCTTGTTTATGTACTCATATCTCTTACTTCCTTTTGCGACGCGAGCATTCTTTGCTGCATATTTTAGCAGCCTTTGTTTACGAGTAATGGAGGCAGATGTCGCTACGCTGATGCATTTTCTAAAAGCAATCTATCCTAAGGGTCAGAATGGCGGTCATTTTAAGTGTACGGTTGCAAATTCAGCGAGTCGAGCGTCTGAAAGTGTCCTCATATTGCTTGATGCTCTTACAAAAATATCAACCCTGACGCTTTATTTGTTCTGCACAATTTTATAGTTTAGGGAATATAAATCGGTTGCGTATCTACTTATCGGTATTTTGGTATGCATCAACATCACTCTAAAATTACTACTTAAATTGCCATTTATAAGATATTCTAATTAGAACTGTCCATAAACTTGCACACAAAGTTGGGGTTTTTGTATTTTCATAGTTTAGAAAGAGTAACATCTAATTAATAATGGTTTTAATCAACTGAGATACGGATTACTAGAAGTGGTAATTATTGACGTTGCTTGACAGAAGGGGCTTGTCAAACGTTACCACAACCTGTATTACGTTTCGACGAGAACTATTTTTATCATCACTTGATCCAATTAGAGAGAGCAAAATCGTTCTAAGTATCCGTCAAAATTCTCAATCAAAATAAACCGGTATATTCGCAACAATATCCGGTTTTTCAGACATTTTCCCGGTAAATAAGATTTTAATCGTGATCCGCCGTATTTGGGTCAGGATTTTCGTCATTGGAAACAATTTTGCCTTGACGACCGAATAATACGGCATTTTCCGCATTAGAGCGTAAGTGCAATTTATTATGAAGCAGCCATTTGAGGGTTACTGTTTATTTATTCTCAACCGCTTAACCCAGTTTCTGATTCCCTGGCGACCACGGACATCACAGACTTGTGTTTATTTATGTTTAACTTTCTAATTGAAGACGGGGTTGGCGCAGTTTTTAGTGCACCTGTCTACTGAGCCGGCGGTCCTGGGCTCGAATCCCGGCCGGGGCAAATATTTGTGTGATGAACTCGACTATTCATTCCTGGGTCATGGATGTTATTTTATATGGTATTTGTATATTATGTATATCGTCGTCTAGTGCCCATAGTACCAGCTTTGGTCAGTTTGGGACTAGGTCGATTTGTGTAAGATTATCCCTTAATATTTATTATGAGCACGCTTATTCTACAAGAACTCAATTAATTACATGTATATGCCGTTCAGATGTCGTTTCGTCGGTTACAGACGATTTTATACAGTGCTGTAGAGACATTGACAACAAGACGGCACGGTCACCCGTACTTCTGTCATATATAGTTTGCGCCAGTACGATGCCTTAGCGTCAGTTTGTTGTCGCTACAAGCTAACTAATGCTTCAAACCAGGGGGGTAATTCGACTAATTTTAGAGAGATAATGGAGATCTCTCCATTTCATCGCCACCCGTCAATTTGACGTGTCCCTTACTTGACAAGTGGTGATTTCCCTAGAACATCGCAACTTCGTCAATCCGGTCGCGCTTACAGTCCGACCAAAAATACTAGAAATTAAAAAGTGACCATACTGTAGTGTCGTCCCAATTTTCTTATATTGATTAGAAAGGGAAGACACTACAGTATTGCCACTTTTTAATTTCTACTCTTTTTGGTCGGACTGTAATTTGCGTTGCCTTTGACGTGACGCCATAAATAACAGGCGCATTAGTCCTATTTGTTATGAAAAAAAGCTGCACTCTGTGATGGAAGCAAGCCGTTTTGCACAGTGATAATATAGACCAAAATAAACGATTTCACTCGAGGCGAAATTAGTTTCACCCCTTAGGAACAGAGATGGCGCCACTTATTCAAAAAAAGTTTAAAAAATTCTAAATCCTGAACGGATACTCCGATTTTGACGTAACAGGTGCCAATCAGCAGATAATTACCCAATTTAACATGAAAAAAATTAAAATCACGTAGAAAATAATTTTGGATACCTAAGAAATAATATTTTCTGAAAAAAATATTTAAAATTTGTGATTTTTGGAATTTTACTCGTAAAAATGTATGTACATGGTACTTTTTTTATTTATTTATATTAATACAGAACTAATTTTACATTTACGAAAAAAAACCGCATATCATTAGCTCGTATAATTCCAAAGTTATTGAAGAATACAGACATGGCGCCGCTGGGTCAAAAAATCTTACAAAAAATGTAAAACCTCAACGGATATTCCGATTTTGATAATTAAGGTGGTAATCGACAGATAATTACTTAAATTAGTTTAAAAAAATAAAATAAAAATTCAAATAGGCAAAAAGTAATAATATTTCCAAAAAAAAACATACATTATGAAAAAAATATATTTTTTTTGGGGCTTTTATGTAATTTCATATAAAAAAATTATGAATATGGCTTTATTTTACTTATGTATATTATAACACTATTAGGTAATTGATCGTTTAATAAAAAACCGCATGTCGAGAACTTGTATAGAACTTGTATACAGTTCCAACGGTATTGAAGATTTTACTATAGGGTGCCGGTGCGATGTTGCCGCCGCACGTGCAACTTATGTACATGTATATAGAAAAGTATTCTCCCGTTTCGAAGGTACTGATTACCCTGAAAATATAACCACAATTGAAAGTACAAATCATAATCATCCCAAGTAGCACACAACACACTTATATCCCTTGTACAGCTTAAATTAAAGTTTTAACGGGTGAATAGGCTCCTATACAACCTGTTTGCTAATATCACAAGTATGGAAACGTCAAAACAAAATCCTTAATTTTGTTGTAATACTTATTGTAAAATTTATATCTTCTTAATTACAAGTTTATATCCGGATTTAACAATTTAGATGCTAAATAGCATTTCTGAATCAATATTTTACTTACTTTACGTTTTATTTTCACTTTAGTCTTTGCAGGCTTTGCATTGTAACGTGCAAGTTAGGCCGTCGCATCATAAAAAAAACAACAACGCATTATGCCACAGCCCAATTTGTATCCATAATGTTCAAGGAGTTTCCAAATTGAACTAACCTTCAACTATTGTGGACCCCACCTACTTTTGATGCCGTTTCATTCCCAAAAAGAAGGACTTGGGACTCGATATTTCCAAATTAAAACGTGAACTCACATTTGGTTTGCATGAAACGGTATTCAATGGCAGCTGAAATAGATGGAAGGTATCTCACAAGCTTGTTTAGTTTAGTGTTTTTTAGTTTAAACAGATCTTTTCGAATCGCATTAACAGTAATAATATATGCTCTGTTGGAGCATCGTATAGCCTGCATGTGAATCTGGGACCAACAACGTTACGATTAATTGAGAACCAATTAATGACATTAATATAGTGATTGAATCTTATACGATTTTCACACATTATATTAAAATAATAAAACGGGACTTAATTGCGGTAAATAAACATTTTTGAACTCGGTTAAATCCCGTTTTGTTATAATAATGAATGACATTAATTATGTAAACACACCCTAAAAAAAGAAACAAAAATGGCCCTAAGTAGTCGTTTCACATGAGCCGTTACGTATCGAGTGAGAATTTCTATAGATAGCGATGTTACTTGCAAAAGCAGTAGTTATTTCAGGGTATAACATGCAAGTTTTAAAACAGGTCTCTTTTCTTATTGTATTAAAATTAGACGTCTTGTCATACTCTGTGAAAGCCTTGAAGTGCAGTCATCATTTCATTACTTAAAATAATAACTGTTTTGTAAACTGCTACTAGTAGACCGTTGCACTGACGACTGCAATTTGAATGCTTCGATGCTTTCACAGAGCTTGCGACAAGCCTTTCGCCGACTACTTCAGCTGCCATTGAACAACATGTTCTGCGTGTAGCGTTTCAAGCGAGCCAAATGTGAAATAAACGTCTTAATTTGGATATATCCTGTCCCAAGTCCTTTCTTTTTAGGAATGGAATGGCGTTGGAAGCAGGTTGCAGGTGCGATCCACAATAGAACAGTTAGTATGAGTGCAAATCGAGCTATGGAAAAATGCGTTGTTGCAGCCGATGCAACGGCCTAACATGCACGTTACAATGCACAGTTTAGTGAAAATAGGCAGAATATACTTGTGATATTAGCAAACTGGTTGTATAAGAGCATATTCACCAGTTAAAACTCTAATTTAAGCTGTACAAGGGATATAAGTGTGTTGTGTGCTACTTGGGATGATTATGATTTGTACTTTCAATTGTGGTTATATTTTCAGGGTAATCAGTACCTTCGAAACGGGAGAATACTTTTCTATATACATGTACATAAGTTGCACGTGCGGCGGCAACATCGCACCGGCACCCTATAGTAAAATCTTCAATACCGTTGGAACTGTACAAGTTCTCGATATGCGGTTTTTTATTAAACGATCAATTACCTAATAGTGTTATAATATACATAAGTAAAATAAAGCCATATTCATAATTTTTTTTATATGAAATTACATAAAAGCCCCAAAAAAAAATATATTTTTTCAAAATGTATGTTTTTTTTTTGGAAATATTATTACTTTTTGCCTATTTGAATTTTTATTTTATTTTTTTAAACTAATTTAAGTAATTATCTGTCGATTACCACCTTAATTATCAAAATCGGAATATCCGTTGAGGTTTTACATTTTTTGTAAGATTTTTTGACCCAGCGGCGCCATGTCTGTATTCTTCAATAACTTTGGAATTATACGAGCTAATGATATGCGGTTTTTTTTCGTAAATGTAAAATTAGTTGTGTATTAATATAAATAAATAAAAAAAGTACCATGTACATACATTTTTACGAGTAAAATTCCAAAAATCACAAATTTTAAATATTTTTTTCAGAAAATATTATTTCTTAGGTATCCAAAATTATTTTCTACGTAATTTTAATTTTTTTCATGTTAAATTGGGTAATTATCTGCTGATTGGCACCTGTTACGTCAAAATCGGAGTATCCGTTCAGGATTTAGAATTTTTTAAACTTTTTTTGAATAAGTGGCGCCATCTCTGTTCCTAAGGGGTGAAACTAATTTCGCCTCGAGTGAAATCGTTTATTTTGGTCTATATTATCACTGTGCAAAACGGCTTGCTTCCATCACAAAGTGCAGCTTCCAGGCCAAAACCGTCCATAACAAGTAATACTACATACTTTAAC
Source organism: Apotomis betuletana (assembly GCA_932273695.1). Taxonomy (NCBI): domain Eukaryota; kingdom Metazoa; phylum Arthropoda; class Insecta; order Lepidoptera; family Tortricidae; genus Apotomis; species Apotomis betuletana. The sequence goes on along the minus strand of OW026303.1, from coordinate 2,403,282 downwards.
TTGACCGTGTAGTGCGTGAAATTAGTCAGTTACGTTTCGTTCAAAACGAAAATTCATATGCATGAATTAGCATTTTTGACAATCATTATCGCCATCGTATTTCCAAAATTGAGATGAGATATGTCACTTGAAGCTTATCGCATTTTAATGACAGTTCAAAGGCGATATCACTGTTATCTAATAGAGTTTTGATGTTTTGCGATCTCTTAAATGGCATTCTCGAATTAGGTCCCTGGCTTCATCACGATGGTTAATGATATAAAATTCATCTATTTGTGTAATATTTTGTAAATTATTTAGCCCGAGTAAGTAGACGTTAACAAGCACCTTCTAACTCCTGTTTTCATTTTAATTTTACGCATCGCTAACTCTGTTCTCAACAAGAGGAATGCCTGGAAATATGAACAGCGCATTAAAATTCAAATTTTGTTTACCCGCAAAATGTATTATCGTAATATTCGTTCCGTTATGTTAAGGTTTAATCCTTATTTTGTTGATATTGAGCGGAAAAATGTACGTTTTCGGCTGTAATGTTCAGTGGTGTTGTTCAATTGGCTTTGATTTAAATCACTTATTGAGCGATGCCATCTATTGTGCCACTTTACAGGTGCTATACTACATATAATTATGTTTCTATTTGATTTGAGCAGCATTAAGTTAAATGTTGTCATTTAACGGCAAATAGAGCACAACGCTAAAGTGGTGATTATCAGACAATATTTTTTTTCTGCGATGCTCTTTTTTCGCATGTTAATTTAAGTTAAACAATACAGATATTTATCTACTCACGAAATAAAATCATGTGCTATTCAAATGGCATAAAATAAAAGCACGAATTCTCTCAATTCTGGTAACATGAAAATCCTTTTACGAGTATATACCTCCATTAAAGTAATAGTAGTTCTGTAGAAATCTGATATTTTCTTTCTTTATCAGAGTCCGTGTACAATATGGTCATCGAAAACTAATGGATTTCTAAACTTTATAAACGATATTTATTTCATAAAGATTATCTCTTAAAAAGCTAAAGAATATGAGTTTTTCTATACAAGTTGATTTTATTTTCTTTCGTAGGTTATCTTTCATAAGGTTAAATCAGAATTTCACTAAGTCTCTGAGGAGAGGATTTCATGCACTAAAAGGTACCTAAATATTGAGTATTGTAAATGTTTGGGTCATTTAATGTATGGGTCAAATGAAACGATCTGAAATAAATACATTTTATTTTATTTTATTTATTACTTTATTTATATAATCCTATGTTTTTAAGATAGTACAAATTTTGAGTAAAAGGATCTCTATGGAGCATCCATCGCTTTTTAGATCGTTTTTCATGTCACTTGGCTGCCAAAAAAACTTAAATAGTACTAAATAAAAATGGGCAAGTGCGAGCCCGACTCGCGCATGAAGGGTTCCGTACCTATACATATATATAATCTATAACAAGTTTGTTGTATGGGAGCCCCCCTTAAATATTCATTTTATTTTATTTTTAGTATTTGTTGTTATAGCGGCAATAGAAATACATCATCTGTAAAAATTTCAACTGTCTAGCTATCACCGTTGTTGAGATACAGCCTGGTGACAGACGGACAGACGGACGGACGGACGGACGTACGGACGGACGGACAGCGAAGTCTCAGTAATAGGGTCCCGTTTTTACCCTTTGGGTACGGAACCCTAAAAAGAACAGAGAATATCGCTATCATTATAACGCTTTGAACAATTGAATAAGGCGTGTAACAGCAAAAAAAAGTCTAACCTAACATACAAGAACAATTATTTGGCAGCTAAAACAATAACTCGGAATCTATTCCCTCAGCGACCAACGTCAAGTTATTACCCAATAGTCAATTTATTATATTAAAGACCAAGTAAAATCTACTACATCATATTAGCTATCAGGAAAATCTACTGCATCATATTAGCTATTAGGAAAATAATATACACTTTAAATAAATTCCGTTAAAGGCTCACACAAACTAACAGGACTATACAGCTCTGTAAATTCCGTTTCCTATTTCCTTAGAAGAATCTATTATTTCCGTGAACCCGCTTACCTTCCCCGTTCTATCACGTACCTTCCTCAAATTGTTCTAATTTTCTTCAAGCTGCATCCATTTTCTCAAGACGGCAATGCATTGCACACTTACTGAAGCAACCTCTGTTCAACCTTACTACCTGACTCAAATGTGAACTTTACTAAACTCACAGAAGGTTTGGTTGAAACTGAAGAGCCGAGGATAAAAGCGTATGATGCGATTGTTCTGCCGGATTGTTCGATACAATTTACCGGTTGGTTGGATTGAATGCTTTGAACTCATTGGACATGTGGCAGTGATAAAAAAGGGGGATAAAGGCGCGTTGCTGGCTATTTGGTGGGTTTATTCAGGTTTTCTTTAGGCTTCTGCTGGTTGCGCTTTTGATTAAGTGATATTCTTGTCCTTTACTAAGATAAGAGATCAACACCCTACATAGCTTCTACTATGGTTAATACAATACAATACAATACAATACAAAAATGCTTTATTGTACACCAAAAGAAGTTTACAAAATTAAACAATAATTTTAATAACGGTAGACAACAGCCGGTCTCATCGCTAAAAAGCGATCTCTTCCAGATAACCTTTGGGTAGTGGAGTTGATCATTATAAGCCACACAATGAGTAGATGATGCAGAAGGAGATGGGAGAACAAAATAATTATCAACAGATAAGCAAGTAAACATAACAATAGATAGATATACACATGCATAAATATATATAAGTATATGATAAACCTACTTAAACATACATAAATATAAACATATACAAGACAGGTAAGGAACACATACACAATAATACTTGTCTTGAAGATAAGAATCAGGAATTTTCTATCCCATCACACAAATGTTTGCAGTCTTTGGGTATTGAACTAAGGACCGCTAGCAGCTTAGGAAGGAGTAACTAGCTTACTGCCTCGTCAAATTTAGACATTTTGAAGTTACGATGATTTCTAATCACAGCTCGTTGGTCCTTCTTTCATCTGCCAAGCCTGTGGGTTCTCATATTCGCTTACACGGCCATGAAAAACGTCATTTTTCTACAAGACACTGTACATAGTCTGTATTTTAAAAGTGTGCATAATATTTATTTACCGAAAACCGAAGAGAACGAAGCATATTTTTGCAAACCCCGTTGAAACTGATGCGATGTCCCAGCTCGTCTTTTTATAAACATGTCACTCTAACCCAACGTGGCACACATCGTGAATGCACAATAATAATCGACAGTCGCCCACCGTATTTACCAAACAATTTGTAAATTAAATGTCCAAAGTTCAGCCACGATAAGACATTATTCAGACAGGCGGGCGTGTTAGTTTAACCAGAACTGACGCGATCTGACAGGTCAACCAAGCGGCGGGGTCGCAGGGACAGCGCGATTTAACTTCCCCGTCAATGTATAGAGTATATTTAACGATATTGCAAATGCAATATAGAAAAAATCGATGTACTAAAAAGGCGTTTTTACACACTTTTCCACAAGAGCTTCGCCAGCTACGCGGTAAATGAGGAAAAAAAAACAGCAATGGAATTATGTTCGTAGCGTCGTTCGATGTAGCTCGCTATTGATAGTTTTTTCCTCATATCCTGCTTCGATCTATTCTAATGAAAAAAACCCTTCGCCAAGTATTGCCAATTATGATTTGTGAAGGCATTGAAGTCAAGAAAACTGCCAATGCCTTATCAAAGTCGCGTCCAACTAATCTGTTGTAGATTGCACCTCCATAACGAAGATGATCTATAAAAATACGATTACGATGTTCTATTTCTATTTACAAAGTTTTTGTACGAATTTCACTTCTATATTTCTGTAAAAATGTCTACTCTTATATAAAAAAAAAATAAAGGTAGAATTTTAAAGACAGTCAAGGAGTCACTGACAATAATAAATAGCTCCACCATCTACTTGATGGCCAAATTGTGCTCCCAGATTGTAAATTTTTTAACTAGCAGCTAACATTTGGGCAACTGTTATTTTTTCAGTAATAACATAGATAATACAGAGTGTATATTTGATATAGCCGCATATTGAAGCGAGACGGAGATTTTAGTGCTATAATCTGATATTTATAACAATTATTAATTTAGCGTTAACTGCTATAGCGTAATTAATTTTTGAAAATTTTCTGAGCAGCAATGTATGGCGTAGTTATTACTAGTGACAGTTGTCACATCACGATGTTAAGTGTCAACAAACAACAACAAACAAATACATTGTGTGCTGAATTATTTTATATGGAAAAAAAAAGTTCGATTTTTTTAAATAGTTTACAGTGCAATATATTAATAAATGCCTATACTAACACCCCGTAAAGTTTGCGGTAATATCAAATATACACGCTGTATATTACTTTTTAACATACATTGAATATAGTTTGTCTACGACAACATTCAAGGCGTGTTAGTTTAACCAGAGCCAATGCAATCTGACAGCTCACTCCAGCGAGCTAAGTCGGACGGACACTAACCTTACCATGAGCAAAGTGACCGTACTGGCTAGCGACAGCGTGAACGATTTGTATGGAGAATTGTAGTTCTACAAAGTAGCCGTTAGGGGTGCTGCACTACTCTGTCGTAGACAAACTAAATTCGATGAATGTTGTATGTAGTATTTATACTATCACTGCAAACTCATGGTAAGGGTCATCATCATATCAGCCGATAGACCACTGCTGGACAAAGGCCTTCCCCAAAGTTCTCCACAACGATCGATCTTGCGTCGCCCCCGACCAATTTCTACCCGAGATCTTAACCAAGTCGTCGGTCTACCTTGTTGGGGCCTCCCAACGCTGCGTCTACCGGTCCGCGGTCGCCACTCAAGAACCTTTCTGTCCCAACGGCCATCGATTCTACGATCAATGTGGCGCCCACTGCCACTTAAGTTTGTCGACTGTCTGAGCTATATCTACAACCTTGGTTCTCTTGCGTATCTCATCATTTTGACCCATTCAACCACTTCATTCAATCAAATTCAACCAAACTTTTAATCCGATAAATAAAGCTTTTGTTCGTGACATATGAAACAAATTAAGTATATCCATATAGTTTATCTTACTAATAGAGGCTGTAGATTAAGATGATGTAACAATTCTGGAAGAGCGAATCCTCCTGACACAGGTATATAACACCTACTAGGAGTCCTCAACCCTTGTATTAATTATTTGTATTCTTTTGAACCAATAAAAACTTCTTTTTATTTTTATATAACTTAAGTATGTTGTATCTTTCAGGTACCACCCCTATACCTACCAAATCATCTTGTTTCGTTACTTTTCAGCCATACCTGAAACAATCGAACAAATCTTTAGTCTTAATGTTATAATATAAATAATTATACCAGATGGGTAACAGGAGCGATAAATTAAAACATAGATTGTACCCCTCAAACTGAACAACATTTATTAAACAACTTTTAAAAATAACTCATTTATAATGTAAACCTGTAAAATAAAGTTTATTCAAAGAAGCAATGTATTGCGAAACATTTGATATTTAGTAAAGTGACAGCTATGTCAATGCTGACGATGTCAATGTTGGACGGAGTACATTGAAAATTCTATTGACGTAGTTGGAAATAATGAACATAATATGAAAACAGTATTTTTGAAAAAGTTTCTGAACAGATGTTGTTCAGTTTGACGAGTTAAATCTATGTTTTAATTTATTGCTCCTGTTGTCAGGACCCACATGGTATATAAAACTAGTGAAGGGTTATTAACGACCCACGCCGAATAATCGTCTTTCCGCCCACTAACTACGTAAATAGATGGGTCATGTCCATTTACGTAGTTAGTAACCGTTTTATCGGCGTGTCTAAAAATAACTATAAATTACAGTTTGTTTCCGTCTTAGTGAACCTAATTCGGCAAGCGTGGCCACTCATTTACAGCAAATGAGAGCGAAAACAAACCTCTCTTAAACGTGCTTGTCCACGTTTCCCTCGCCTAGGGTTGCCACTTTTTTTTTGAAGAATTATAGTATTATTCTCTAAATCTTGCCAAAATAAAGTACCTACTTTTGGGAAATTTAGGAAAAAAAATAGTACAAATTGATTCATCATTTTTAAATATTATACATAAATTACAATCCAATAACACTTTACTGAATACCAGTAAACAGTTTAAGTATGAAAGAAACATACAAAATACAGAATTACATATTGTTTCCAAGTAGGTATATTTATTAGCGCGTTGGAGTATATTGTTTTTAATATATCAAGCCGTTCCAATTTAGTCAAAATTAAAAAAAAAACATCAAGAGTGGAGTTAGTAATTAATTACGGACTATTGTTGTGGGGTAATTCTGTTGACACTCAGAGGGCATTTTTAATGCAGAAGAAATGTTTACGCGCAGTGGGTGGCATTCGATATGATGATAGCTGCAGACCACTCTTCCAAAAGTTTAATGTCCTACCCTTAGCTTCAATGTACATTTTAAAGGCATGTTTGTTTACCAAAAGTCAGCCAGGGTACTTTAAAAAATATAACGAAATGTTCTCAAGGCAAGTGCGAGAACAGTACAAAAACTTGTTGTACCATCCACCATGCAAATCCGATATATATAAGAAAAATGCGTACAACATGTGTATTATTTTATTTAATAATCTCCCTAATGAAATAAGAATGTTGGACGGTAAACTATTTAAGGTAAGGCTGACTGAATGGTTACAGAATCATTGTTTTTATAGTGTTAATGACTTTTTAAATTTTAGCGGATAAGTAAACAGTTTTCATTTTATTTATTTTATTACTATGATTGTTTTTCGGATATTTAAATTTTATTTGCTTGTTAGATTAATGTTATTTCTTTATAGTTGTAAATGATTTTGTTTTGCAATTTTATTAAAATTGACATTTTAGAGTATTTAATTTGTGTATTTTAGGAATAATACTGATTTGCATGTTGACTTTTATGTCGACTGAATACTGGTTCTGTAACAATAATAATCTTAAGACCTAATTGTTAAGTATTTCAGCAAATAAACATTTCTATTTCTATTTCTAGTAATGAAAATATGGTATTTTTCGTCCTAAAATTATTTTTGAATAATATATAAGTCTCAAAGTCTTCTTTCAGCAAAATATCCTATCTACGATATTTAAGGAACTTTCCCTTGATGTCCCATAGTCTTGGGATACCCGGTATATTGTACTTTTGTTAACTGTTGTCGGTGTGCAATAAAGTATTGTTGTATTGTATTGTATTGTAGTTCAGGTGGCAACCCTACTCGCCCCATTACCCACTAATCCACACTAGCCACCGTAATAGCATCAATAAATATTATATCCGCCAACATTTTATTGGTTAAGACCAAATTAATTTGCACCCGCAAAACGGGCCCAAACAAAGCCTATTGTTCCCAACTTACACCGTTTATTATACGATCTAAATTATTAAGATACTCGTTTTATTAAAGTTTATATGCGTTAACAGTTTAGAAGCATTGGACTTATCTTGAGCGCTTTAATCAAGTTGATTTGAATACATTTCTGACATTTCACACCTTATAAACAAGAGATCATCAGATCACTACTCTAAATACGAATTTTGACTCAGTTACCATTGTAATAAGATTGGTGTTGGAACGGATTCGATTTTAGAGTTAGTGCACTATGGTTGTACGTGTTCCGGTTGTCTTTTGTTTTCGGGTGAGTTATTTGTAAATGCCGTGGGGTGCTATCATTGTCTTCTGAGATGGGAAAATTCTTTTCAGGGGTCTTTTGAACGAGAATAATAGAAGATTAATATTGAGTTTCTATACTACATATTTTACAGCTGCAATAAAATGATTTATTCTACGGGTAATTATATATTTAACTACGTTTCAAATTTGTCTATGTTTTCGTACATTTATACAGGTTAAATTAGTATATATTTTCACAATTTCTCGACCGGCTTATTTTTCCAACGACCAGGTTAGGATCGATCACTGGATGAGGGCGGCGCAAGACCGATCGTTGTGGGGAACTTTGGGGGAAGCCTTTGTCCAGCAATGGATATCTATTGGCTGATGTGATGATAAATGATGAGAATGAGTCATTTTCATCTGAAAGTTTGAATGTAACACACAATTTCGAAGATTTTGTACAAATACAGTGTTGACTATGTTTTGATTAGTTCAGTTTCAACTTTATTTTTTTGTTGAAAACATGACTTTTTGAAATCTGGAATATAGCTATGACTTGTCGAATTATGCATGAGCCTAGACTTTTAGCACACTTGGCTGTCACGTGGCAAGTTAAGTCTACCATTTTCCGTTCATTTAGGTAGTTCGATAGAAACAGGTAATGTGGTATCAAAAGGCTTTGTAGCCAGTTATACTTGTCAACCTGCATTCATCTGTTTCCGTCCAAAATACGTACTTGGAATACGGTCTGTATAGCGGTTCTGTAGCTCAGTTGGAAGAGCACTGTCCCGGCCAAGCAGAGGTCGTGTGTTCGAGTCACACTTGGGCTGCAGTAGATCGCATAAAATGGCTTCTTATTTATACTTTGGCTTCTTATCTATATACACAAGTGTAGTTAAAAAAGCGCTTGTAAAATATCATTCCTACCATGAATAAGCGTGTTTTTATCCGGGTTTTTCCAGTAATTTGTTCCACCCACGATGTAGCTCGCTTGAGATTGAGACAGAACAGAACACAGAAGGAAGTGAAACAATGCTTTAAAGGAGTGAAACAGTTAGCACGTGTTATTGTATACTAGAAGACAGCCTCATCCTCTGTGGAGGGAAAAAGCTCATGCTATCTTAGATGGACACTTTTGTTCCCAGAAAAAAAAATTGGTATGATGTTTTCACTGGTATCTAAAATACAAATCTGTAACGTTTCGCCAAATTTTCATTTGTCCGAAAGCCATTTTTCTCCAATACTAATCATTTTTCAGAATAATAATAATAATAAGTAAAGTATTTATTCACTCCGCCACAATAAAGTACAGTACAATACAATACAATTCATACATTTGTACATCTGGTTACAAAAACTTGCGTGGTGGAGACTGGTGCCTGAACTGGGAGGACCTGTATGTCAGTAGTCACCAGGTCTCCGACCCTCGGATGTCTATAACGACACAGAATAGTTATAAAGCAAAACTAATCTATGTTAGTGTTAATGGGTTCTTTAAAACGATGTTTATAACATCCTGGACATATTACGGATTTCAGAAAAATAATACTTTCGTTCAAATGAAAACTTGCCGAAACGTTAGATGGGAAATAATGTTTCGGAATAGAGATAGGATACCGTTTTCACTAGGTACATGAATTTATTTGTATGTAGTATATTATTTATATGTTTATGTAAGTTTAATTATGTGTTTTTTTGTATAGGTATTATTTTCTTAAGTTGTTTGTTAACTTTGTCTCCGAACGTTATACACCCAACACCAACTCAATGTTTCTGTTTAGCTCTATGGTTGACTGGTAGAGAATTCCTTGTGGCATTAAGTCCGCCATTTATACTAGTGTAATAAGGTGTAAATAAATAAATAAAAGATGCTAAAATAAACCTTTTTTCTACCGCACTATGAGATAAGTACCACTTCGAGCGTATTAATATTTTTTTTAATAATCATCGCATATCCAGCTATTACTGTAGGTACCGAATTTTATCTCCGAAAATCTGTTCCATCAAATTGATGCGACTAAATAAAATAAATCCACCTCTAAGTTGTTTCATAATGACGGAATAAGAAGGCAAAACCAGTTCACGTAAATGTTAAACATAACTAAACTAAACTTCACAAACAGGCGAAACGAAGAACTCAATACAACGCATATTATATTCAAAGTTCTACGGCAATAAAATAAGGTCACGCTATGTAATCTATAGCAGCAAATCATACGTGAGACAACCCACGAATGACAACCGTTATTTTTATCGAAGCCTTCCGTAATGACATAATTCAAGACTGAAAAACGTCAAAGCCACGCGTTAGGTCAAAGAGAACCACGACAGTGCCATCAAACACTACCCTAAGCTTCGTATTAGCGCTCACAAAGGTTCAAATTCAATTGCATGTACAAATACAGATGTAGCGTTATATTTGTAAGGAGTTGCGTGCCCTCATACAGTAAAGGTACGGGTAAAGTATAGGTAACTGTAGGTCGGTATACGTCGGCACAGACCGGCACCGTGTGACACTTTTGTCGGGAATGATACGCCAAATTAGGCTGCTTTACATGTTGGAATAGATGATAAGTCAACCGTCACGCATGCGAGTTAAATCGGTCGTCTAATAGGCTAGTACGGTTGTCAATGGAATTAATTTATTCCGCTTTACAGGATGACTAGATACGTGAATAATATTCAGTCTGACTCAGCTAATATAATAATAAGCTTGTTTTCTAGTTGGATGACCATAATTTTATGTCTTGAAAATTAGTTATTAAAAGTGTTCAATTATACCGAATGTATCTCACCTTCTGAATATGAAGTACATTAAAATTTATTTTATCTCTAAAACTAGAGACTTATAAATAGCCTAACAACTGTCGGCCCGGCCCAGGGATAGTGGCGCTAAAAACAGCTTTTATACATTATTAAACATCCCTAGCGATTTTTCAAGGATTTGTCAATAACCAAATTCAAAACATTGTTTACTGGAATGCTGCTCAATCCTTCGTTCTTCTTGCTAAATAAATATTGAATCCTTTTGAAAAATACTTGACTGTCATCAATGTGCAGTTTTGGCTTTATTATGAAAAATTACTTGAACTTTGCGGATTTAGTCGTGTTTCCTCTTTGTTTACATCAGTGACATTCACTGACTTTCAACGTCAGTTATCAAAAATGTGCCAAGCCAGTAAAATAAAACAGTACTACTAAAAATCCGCAATATGGTGTGGGTTCAAAAACACCCTGTTGGGATATACTCAGTAATGGCGAATCAGCAAGCTGAAGAAGTGGCAGTGGGCAGGTCATATCTGTCATAGAGCCAACAACCACTAAGGAAAACGAGTTCTAGAGTGGAGACCACGAATCGGTAAACGTACTGTCATTAGTTATAGGACAGCGGGTGGTAACTGGAGGTGGAGGGCTGAAAATTCAGCTCAGTGGCGTGCCATCCGAGAGGCCATGTCCTTGGACTGTTAGGGGCTAATGATGATGATGACTTAGTCATTAATAAATCTAAACAACGGTGCACTAATAAGAATATCATATAGGTACCTTCTTGTGGTGCCATATCCTAAGGAATGTCAGCGATCATAATACGAAAGTGTTCTCTATTTTTTTCCACACTGTTGAAAGTGGTGTCATCTACACGACATAAAAAAATACTTGAATAATAATGTATACGGGTACATTATTATATCTAAGTAGTCAATTAACCATTCGTTTGTCGCATGTATGATACTATTAAAGCTAATAACGCAAATTTAATTATACCAAAAGCTGTTTAATTTATTTAAATGTTTGTTTCGCAGAGAATATTTGCATTTTAATGGACAAGCGCATAGCCAAGCGATTTCATTTTAAAGGACAACTTAATCTGGTCATTCATAAGCTAAATTGTTTGTTTATTACTTTGGCTTCACTCGTTTTAAGTGATTAAAATTGCAGTTTTCTAAGTATAATTATGAATGGATCAATTTCATATAATGTAGTTTGTGAAAATGAAATATCGTGTTTAGAACTAACAACAAATAATTAATTTGCATGCAATTATTTTTCTATGTTACATTTCTCATGTTTAGTGAATCAAATTCTTATGAGAAATAATTAATGTCTTATTATAGGGATTGACTACACGCAACAAACTAAAAAATAAACATTATACCTGACTGAAAAACAAAAAAAAAATGTCAATATCAGCTCCATATCTCTCTCCAGCTCTCTTAAGTCCTAACGTGCTATCAGTGCGATGCCTACTTATTTGCCACCTACACCGACAGTTTTTTAGCGTTTGATGAAAAATATTGAATATTTCCTTCAATAAAATACGTTTAATGAACAACAATCATAAAGAAGCAAAACATCTCTCTTTGGAGGCGCATTTTAAACAACAGTAGTATAGAGATATTTAATTCAAATTGGTTACAAAAACAACACTTCACCTTTCATTTACATAAGCATATATATATAATCATGCATTCACATTCTATAATGAAAAGAAATCTTAAAGTTAGTATTTTTTCTGTTGCTTGTCATGTAGCATAAATTATACACGAATTGCTAGCAAGCCTACTGTGAATAACTTTAGAATTTGAACGTATTTGTAAGTCTGTGCTGTAACTACAGTTATTATAAAACCGTTTGTACGTTCGTTTGAGACCATTACGCACTAACAAGTAGGCAGGGGGTCTCGTTAGTGGGATTAATGACATCGTTTCAACGCTGTACATTACTTTACTAAGTTTTCTTCCTTTGATGATGGCTTTGTAGACATTTAGTTTTATTTTATTTTTTGACGACGCGGTTAGTGCATCGGTAAAACTGTCTACTAAGCCGGCGATCCTGGTTTAGAATCCCGGCAAGGGAAAATATTTGTGTGATGAACTCGAATCTTTGTTCCTGGGTTATGAATGTAATTAAGTCTTTATTTATCTATTTTAGTTAGAAAGGGAAGTCTATCGTTACCTATTACGTATAACACAAGCCTTTTTGAGCTTAATTTGGGACTAGATTGATTTGTGTGAGGTTGTCTGATATTAAATACTTATATGCGGCACTACTCGTACAAATGCAATCACACGACAGATTAATCATGTTTATCTGCACTCTTCTTTCAACGTATATAAGCTATAAAAATCGAATATTATGTCTCAACCGATAAGATTTGGTTGTCTGTCATATTATTAACAATATTAAACGTGACCATACAAAACAGCGTGAATTAAACAAAAGCATTCAAGAAAAAAAACCGGCCAAGTGCGAGTCTGATGGTGCCCTAATGAGGTGCAAAGTTAACGCAACCGAGTTCTCCAAATTATGATTTTTGAAAAGGATTAAATGGATTTTTGAAAAGGATGAAACAAATTCAATTAATGTCGGGGTAGGGGCTAATAAGTAGGCAGCGGACTGATAGCACGGTAGGAATTTAGAGAGCTGGAGAGAGATAGGAGCTGATATTGACATTAAAATAAGTACCATGTTTTAGTCAGTCAAGTATAATAAATTTATGAAACATGTAATGTCTCATTTTTAGGGTTCCGTACCCAAAGGGTAAAAACGGGACCCTATTACTGAGACTTCGCTGTCTGTCCGTCCGTCCGTCTGTCACCAGGCTGTATCTCAAGAACGGTCATAGCTAGACAGTTGAAATTTTCACAGATGATGTATTTCTATTGCCGCTATGACAACAAATACTAAAATGCAAATAAAATAAATATTTAAGGGGGGCTCCCATACAACTAACTTGTTATAGATTATGTATATATATATATATATATATAGATATATATATAGGTACGGAACCCTTCATGCGCGAGTCAGACTCGCACTTGCCCAATTTTTTATTTAATGTGGGTACACCACAATTTTTATTTAAGCCTTTAAAACAAAGATCAAAGCTTAAAGAAAAATTGAAAAAGGAGCTACCCGGGGGAAAAGACTGGGAATCGAACCCGGTACCTCTGCTTCAAGCTTTGATCTTTGTATTAAAAGCTTAGTCAAGTATAGGTAATGTTTATTTTTAAGTTTGAGGGTAATTTTTTGATTACAAATGTATAGTTTTCAGATTGTTCCCTATAGTTGCAGTATAAGACGGTATTACTTGCCAAATTTCATAGTTCTAGGTCAACAGAAAATACCCTATACATTTTGATTCCCTTGCGAGAGTCGAAATATTTTTTGCGGTATAAACGGCCATATCTTTTTTTCACGTTTACTTAGAAGTTTAATTTTATCAAATCTTCAAGGAGCTGTAGACTTGAATATGTGGTTTTTATTTCAACTCGATACCTCCACGCGTTCCCGAGATAAAGAGTCTTGGACCGCCAGACGAAAGAAAAACGAAGTGATCTTATAAGGGTCTCAAGTAGCACAGAGGCTGCATAAATGCTTATACAGCCATTATTCAGCTTAAATTAGTTGTATAATTTATTCCTTTTAAGGTACAGAACCCTAAAACAACATTTAAATCAATGTTAGAAACGCAATACTGTCAGGTTACGCAATGTAATAAAGTAGAAATAAATTATTCGTTCTGAAAGACGTCTCGTTTCGTTACTGCGGCATTAATTTTAAACAAAAGTCGGTGTTCAGAAATATCAGCGACTGTCACGGGATGGCACACGGCAGACGGAATGCTGGCATGACACAAATCTGCTCCTTCGGGGCGTGGGGTAAGTTATGAGCGAAACGGCCAAGAATTCTCAGATTTCTATTCGGGTTTGGGTGAGAGAGGTTTTTATCTGGATTGCGTAAGAGTGAGCGAGATAGGTTTATACACGAAATGTATTCTGACAGCTCACGCATTGTACTTGTAGCTTTATGAAATATTAAATCTGGAAATCTTATACAAAGCAATCTAACCCTGTCATGTTACCCGAGCTCCACACTACTCGAACAGAGGTTGGGCGAGGCGGGCTGAAGAATGGGATTCCGAAGCGAAGTGCCCCTTCACGCTATATTCGTCCAACCCCGGCCAACTTCACGAATAGTGTGGAGACGTAGACACAGTCCGAGAGTTCTCAGATTCCCATTAGATTTTTGGTGAAAGCTGAGAGGTTTTCTTATCTGGATCGCGTAAGAGCTAGCGAGACAGGTATAAAACACGAATTGTATTCTGACAGCTGACGCGCATTGTACTTGCAGCTTTGTAAAATGTTAAATCGATCAAAGTGATCTAGTCACAAGTCATAAAACTCAAGTACTTAAGCATGAATGTTCTGTGTGATAGATTAACACAAAAAACTTCGGAATAATATAATACACAATTTATTAATTTATATACCCTTGGCGGGTTTCGAACTCAGACCACCAGCTTCACAGGCTGGCGCTTTTAAATTTAATTAAATAAATAAATAAATATCAGACAACTTCACACAAATCGATCTAGTCCCAAATTAAGCTCAAGGAGGCTTGTGTTATGGGTACTAGACGACGATATACCTACTTATATAGATAAATATATACTTAAATACATATAACAACCATGACCCAAGCACAAATATTCGAGTTCATCACACAAATATTTGCCCAGGCCGGGATTCGAACCCGGGACCGCCGGCTCAGTAGGCAGGTGTCTACAAACCGAGCCAAACGCGTCGTCAAAATTAAATTAAAAAATATTTTATTTAACCAGGGTGCTGAAAAATAAGCTTTCGATCTACCGGGCTGAAGGTACTGTGCATTTGAAAAACCACATTTTGCGCCCACAGTAGTAAGGACATTCTTAAAAAATTGCACGTTGCGTGATTTAGTTTAAAATGTTATCAAGAAAAGTAACCTGACGAGGCAAGGCCGGAAAAGGATATTCCTTAAGCATAGCGTTAACCATAAACCAACTACACAAAAAATATAATTACCTTGTAACGCCAAATGCGTTTGGCTATGCAGAGCTCTGAAGTTTTTTTATATGTCAATTGCCTATCAACCGAGAGTTAGTCTGACCAAATCCGCTCATCGTTGGATATCACAACACAATGAAGCCAAGAACAGATAAGTGACGAAACACTGTCAGACGTATTAAGACCCAGCAACGGAGGAATCACGACTATCAGCAATGACGAAATCGACGCAAGGAGCGAACCTTTCTACTCGCAAAAAAAAAGAAAACTGAACACCGCTTGTAATTTGGACCACGAAATTCAAATAAAAACCATTCGCGTGCCCGCCTCCATTAACTCAGTGCGTGAAAGGAGATGCGTAGCGGTTATGAATGATGACGCTCGAAGGCTTGCAGCTTAAATTAATGGCTTTCAGACATTCCATGGAAACGCCGATACTATTTCGCCGTTCCAAGGCAGTGAGCAACCGAAAAAGGGTATTCCTTTTATAAAGTTTTATTATGGCTTCGGTATTGATAATTATGTAGACGTTGAACAACGTGCTGAATAAAGGCTACATAAAACACGATCAGACACTCTTTGAGATGTGGTGCTAGAGGTGCTCGAGCGTCATTGAACAGAATACCGAACTGAAGATTTCATTCTTACCGAGTTCAAGATTCCGATGACGCTCAGCACATGTGCATGCGAAGGAGTTTCAAATTCTTTGGCCACATTGTCAGAAAGAGAGCTGATAACTTGAAAGTGAAAGAAAAGCTGCTGATAACAGGCAAGGTGTGCGGAAGAAGACCCAGGGACAAAGTCCAACACACTGGTCGGACTAGATATGCTCTAGATACCCTCAACACCCCAGTTTACTATGCCATCCACGTGGATGGCATAGCCGAAGATAGAGTGAGCTGGCGTAAGATAGTGTTGGGAAGGTCATCGAGAGAGGCCATGACAGCATTGAGGAATATTGGCTCAAGGAGAAGGAAGAAGACACAATTAGGAGTGGAAGTGGTCGCCAAGACCGAAATCGGTCGGAGATAATAAATATCCATACTAATATTACATATAATAAATTGCCATCCTAACTGAAAATATAAAAAGTAAATATAGTTGGGCATCATTAGGGGAAAAATAAACGGAACATATCTCCTTTACCTGCATGTATTTAGTTAGGCTTGGATGGAAATGTATTATTGTTTTTGTTTACGATTAATTGACGTTGGATAATTTGGAGTGACCTCGCTAAATGTCTTGAGAATATCAATTTTCATATTTGTTATTTTATTAGTTTTGCCAATTTAGCGGCAAAAATAGATGTCCATCTATGGCAAAGATAGGAAAATCTGCTTTGGTTTTATCAAAGAAAACTGACGACGTTATTTTCTTTGATCCAGGTTTCAGACGCTCTTATCTCTTTTAAGGTTTAGAAGATGTTAACCTCTTCAAAATTCTTGAAATAAAGGCATGCCACGTATATTTCTGATTACAGTTTTTCTTAAACAACATCTCTTTAGAAATACACTTATAAATATATATATATAGAAAACTTCCCTTACGTACGAGTTTGTGAACGAATTAAATTACTAGTGAATTATAATTTTCTTTGCAAGCCTTTTTGAATAGCCATAATATTCCGAAATTTATCGAATGAAATTCTGTTCCCGTCATTTTACGGGTGCTCCCGCAGCTTCGCTCCCGTTGAAACATTTGTATTGACGTGAATCATGATTTATTTTCAATATAAACAGAACCTAGCCTATGTGTTAAGTTCGGGCTATGTCTGTTCCTTTAATGCAAATCCGCCTAGCCGTTTCGGCTGGAAGAATTAACAAACATACACATACACACTTTCGCTTTTATACGTATATTAGTGGGTCTACAAGGACATCGAACAACCGAATAATTTTCTTTCAAATAACGCTGAAAGTCAACTAAGTAACTTAGAAATCTAACATTTAGACAAGTCTGAACAAGGTAAGTATACTGAGAGGGAACCTTGAGAGTCGGTGCACGTACTTTAAGTTGACTTGAGTGTTTACCGAGAGAGACGTCAGCCTATATTTGTGGGGGAAAGCAAAGAAGCAAAGGCTGTGAAAGGCTGTGAAGCTTCAGATCTAAGTGCTATCTCACTCTCTCAAAATGAGTTACTGAAGAGTGAAAGAAGGACACAGATATCAATTGGGAGTAGAACGTGTACATGAGAAATCGTAATTTGAAGTTCCTCAGATCCGTTTTCTTAAATTACATTTTGTAGAAAACTAACTTCTCATGATTCCGACAAAAAAACTTAACGGTCACAGCATTTTAGCCTACTTCTCTATAAACAGCAGTTGGCAAGATTACCTGAAACAAGCAAGCAAAGTATAAGAAACAGGGAAAGCAAAACCTATACTGTGAAATTTTGATATAGCACTAGGTAATATCACATGGGTTTTGAACGCGTACATGAGAAAAAGTAAATTAATGATTTTATTTATCTTTGTATATTCCATCAACTATCAACTATCTTTGTATTTACCTCCTCGTTTATTGCTAATTGAAGTACCAATGTTAAGGGCCTTATCACACTTGTGATACGTGAGCGAGTTTTCTATAAAAGTAAGCGTCGCGGCGAACTCGCTGCTTGATCGATTCGCCTTCATACAGAATTTGCTCGCAAATCGCCAAGTGTGATAAGAACCTAAATAACAGTTCAGAAATAAACAAAGCAACAGTTAGCATCTTCCAGTTAAGGCACTGAAACATTAACGTTGTTAATATTTAACGCCCTATACGAGAACTTCTATACTGTAATATTTAACAGTTTAATTCAGTCAGAGCTCTGAAGGGTTACGCTGAAGTATCAAATTCGAAGTTCATATCCACCATTCCTCTCCCTCCCGCGTTAAACTGTATTTGAATGAAAGGGACGGTGTGACACGAACAAATTTGGTTCTTTAGAGTAGCCCTTCTGGCAATGAGCGCCACTGTCGTGATACGCTAAGTGGCTTGTCAACACCCACTGACGTGACTCGATGAATTTTACATAAAGTTCCAGTCATTGGAAAAAGTAAATACTTTGTTTGGGACGGCAACTGATGATCAAAGCGAAGGAAATATAGTTAGAAGTTTCTCTATTGGTATTTAAGTAGTTTTTATAGGCGGTTATTGTCATGATTTCGGCTGTTTCTATTTTCTGAGTTTGTAGAGATTTCAATGAACAAAATCCCATTCAGGGTTATAATCAGTTCAAAAAACAAAAGTCGTCCCTCTGGTGGTCAAAATTTAAGTGCTAGTATGAATCCAGGTTATATTGTTATTACATTGGATTATAAAACAGGGAAAGTTCTTTATTCTCATACGAGTTTTATCAGAAATTAGACTCATGTCTACAGGAAAGACTCGAACCTAAATCTGATTATGAATAAGATTCAATCCATGAATAGAACAGGCCATAATCACACAATTTAATAATACAGAAACCTATTGTTTACAATGAAGCGCAAATAATAGTTAATAATTAATACAGAAACCTAATATAAGAAAAATAGCTAAAAGAATAATTTTTCTCATGATCTCCACCTGCCCAAACCAGCGGGGTTTGGATGCCTTGGTTGATTCTAAATGGATATCCAGCTATTAGCACAACTGTAACACGCGTCGTTTACCTTTTTATCTCTTTTTAATCAGTACTACGAGAGAGTGACGGGTGACGCTATGTCGCTATGATTCATTGTGCTAAATGGACTTTTCTTTGCCTTCTTCTATACATTCTTCGTCTAAGGCTCACGCACCAGATCATGAATTTAAACCTCCACCATTTCTCTCAGGGTCACGTATTTCATCGTCAAAATTCCGTCCCACAATTTATTCTAGAAATTCATGTACAGTTTGACTTTCGAAAGCCTTTGATAATTTAGCATGAGTCAAACTTTGTTGAACGTCATAAAACGTTATTAAGTTTAAAATTGTTTAATAAACATAATCCAAACACCCATATATCACGAAAACTCATTCCATTTATAGACCGACATTTATTTGGTGGGTAATTACTATAGCTAAATAGAGCCGTGGTGCCGGCGTGTGCCAGGATATTCTGAATGCAAACATAAGTCATGCTTATAGTTGCTGGAAGGGTTAATACCTACAACGATATTGTGTCATTGCGTATTGCATGACATAGGAACATTCAGACTACAAATGTAAGATTTCAGGCAAAACTTTCGGGAAGAAGATTGGCCAGCTAGACTGAACTCAAGTTATGGTTCGTTGTTTTTGACGGTGCTTGCTGAAAATTAAGGAGAATAGGAGAGGGAAATGCTAGGCCACCTTATATGCCGACATGATGCTTGGAATTTGCTGAAAATTATAGAGAAAAGGAGAGCTTGAGATGCTTTTATAAATAACATCATATAAGGAAAGATAGAGGGGAAGCGAGGAAAAGGAAGGCCAAGAATAAGTTACATTAAACAAATTGAACAGAAGATAGACGTCATGTCTAGGGAAGTCAAGGAAGTGGCTATGGATAGAGTTAGATGGAAAAAACTACATACTTCATCAGATACACCGACAAGTTTGACTCTAAAATTTATGATAATGATTTCAGGTGTCGGTCTTCTGAAGCTTTATACGTCCCGTTGCTTACAAATATCATATTTATTGGCATTTAGTAACAAGATTCGCGAAGTCTACATCTCACAGACATACAATACAAATCAATACAAATCCACTTTATCGCACACCTCAAATACACAGGGATACAAAACATGAGAGATATACAGTAAAAAAAATAACAGAAGGTAACAACAGGCGGTCTTATCGCTAAATAGCGATCTCTTCCAGACAGCCTTCTGACAAGTCATCCAAAAGTACACACAGAACACCGCTAAATTGTCTCATTGGAAAAGTGGACATATAGTGTTGATACACCGGACAGACATAAAGAGAGATATCGAATAAAGCCCTTGTTTTGGAAGAAATAATATCACAACCGCTAGCCGCTTCCAGCCGTGTCGAGGCATAAATAAGTCCGTTCGGCTGCCAAATTTCAGAACACCTAATTGGCCGCAACCACGCCAGAGCTCCGCTCAGACGATTATGCCTCAGGGATGGGATAGTTTTGAGGTCGCGTGTACCTCATTCATAGAAGTGTATCAAAGGATAATGGGAGCTTTTGGAATAAGGATTTGGCAGTTTCTGGACTAGTTTTGGGGTGGAAAGTTAACTGTAAAGAGTTTAGGGAATATTTTAAGAGTGGGTCCGATTTTTATGCAGTGTTAATGATTTGTTTTGTTGCTTTACGTCAACGTCATCCAACGTGAGTTTGCTATGACTGGCTACTATTAAGCGGCTATTTAGAACAACCAGTTATGCAATGATCAGTAAACTACAAAGGCGGTTACCAACTCATAACTCACTTTCATGTAGAAAATATCCTTTCCAGATGGGATCTCCTTGTTTTAAAGACAAACGGTTTATGGGATGTTTTATATCATCATTTTTTTTTAGAAGCATCCTGCGCGTCTCTTATTATATAGCGTGATAATTAGGTGACAAAGCATCTGTCACTCACACTCGCATCTTATCAAATCATGACGGATGCTTTGTCACTTATTTATCACGTGATGAACGCAACCATCATAGGCCCGCCGAAGTCATATTTTTCGTAAATCTTCAAAATGACATTCTGTAGGTTAGTTTTGTTTTATAATAATCTAATATTGAATCGTTTCGTACAAAAATGCTTTCGATGAAGTGCTTTCTATAAAATTAAACGTTTGTCTATCAAAGACAGGTAAACCTATCCAGATAATAAAGAATTCCGTAATGCATGAATTCTCAAATTGCTTAAATAGTAACGACATAATATTGTTTGGTATACTTGAGGTAATTTTTATGCTTCCCAACTCTATGTCACTTATTTAAATAACAGTTTGTCGATGTCGGTGACGTTTTATGTAAATTACGCTGGATTAAGTATTTATGTTTTGAATGGAATTTATGTTCGATCGTTTGTTGATTTCACTCTGTTATGTCTACTGTCAAGAGCGTATATGTTGGAACCTTCAAACCATATTATCAAATAAGTCTTGGTTACTGTAATTTATACCTACATTCAACATTTTCCTATTGTTTACAAATACATGTACATAATTGACAGAGCGAGCGAAGAGTGTATGCTTCACCTTCGCCAATTATTTTTTTTCATGTCCAGAATGTTTGGGTTTTTGGATTTTCAGCTGTTCTCTCCTACAGACTGCATTTCTCAACCTACTCTCATTCAATTTTGTAGGTTAGTTCGATAAATATACCTACAGTTTTTGTCGATTCAGTTATTTGATTTTTTCAAAACGAGTCTCGCTCGATTGCCGTTTGAGATTAATAGGTACCAGTTGTATACAACTAGCTGAATTTTAATTCGGCTTACAAAAGTTGCAAGACTGACCTAAATACCAAACAGAAACAATACAAGTTAAATAAGAGCTTGTGAAAATAAACACAAACAAAAACAAAGCAAGCGCATGGACGTTGCATCTTACATAAATTAGGGAGAGGGTTTACCTTGGTAGTAAAAGCCAAGGGAGACACGAATGTACGGCCAACATAAGGGATAAAGCCGAAGCCATTGTGGTATGTGTGGTCCAAGATACTCGCTAGAAGCGGGGGAAAGCTATTTAAGATCTGTGTAACGATTCAGTGCCATTAGTATATCTAGGGATTTTCCTAGCACGAATGACGTGTTGTTAGTGCTCGATAAAATAAAACATCGACAATCCTGTTAACGATAAGTACTTCAACGTCAGAGAGGAAAACTAAGTAGCAAAATCGTAACATGCATTTTCATTCAATACTTAACTTGATACCAACGAATATGTTCAGTAATGAAAACAAACTACATTCATACAATTAATAAACAATTGATACAACAATGTGACATGCTATTTGTCCAAGTTCCACGACACTGACTATTTTCTTTATAATTATACAATTATGCATTTCCTTTAAAACGATGACGTAGTGGTTATCGATACCAGGTTTATCGATATTATTATGTAAACACTAACCATCTGTTGTTCCCGCTAGAGATATATCTAGGTATATCCACAAGTCATCACTGGCAGCATATACCGTCTGAGACTTCTGTTTTAAGATACTTCGGGATATTCGACGACAAGATATCACATAGCTACCCTAAGTAGAACACGTGCTTATACGGCACTTACACACCTGAAATGAGCCGTATAAGGGCAGTACAAGTTTTTTCAACACACTTGCTCGTAAACAAGGGTTTGTATGCTAGAAAAGCGGGCGGTAAGTATTTCTTATCACACTTTAAGGGTTTACATGCTAGAAAACCGGGCGGTAAGTCGTATATTACGCCTTAGGGCGGTAAGTAATTTTGGTATTTTTGGTATTGACTACTATTTATTACTTTTGTTTTATTTCCTCCAAAGTGTGATGAAAAACGTCGTACGTGACTCACCTGAGTTCCAAACTCGTGTCATTAAAGCCCTCGGCTTCGGCTTCGGGCTTCTAATAGACACTCGTTTGTAATTCCTCGTTTACCACCCTTGTTACGTAATGTACTATTATGCAGCCTGTGTGCTACGTGGGTAAGGCTGCATTCGACTAAACTTTTATTCCAAAAATAAGACTTACTCTCGGATAGAAATGGCAAAACACCATACTTGTTTGTTTTTACTATCCGAGATAAAGTGTTATTCTTAGAAAAAAGTTTGATTAAATCCTGCCTAAGGTAAAGAAAAAAACCCGGCCAAGTGCGAGTCGGACTCGTGTACCGAGGGTTCTGTACAAACACTTCCCATCTTAACTGGCCGGGTTAAGTTAAGTTTGCACCTGGTTTGTATGGCGCCGACTACAAATGAGGTGCAACGCAGCCTATCACGTTTGTTGTATGAGAGCTCCACTGATTATATTCTGTTTTTATTATTTGCTGTTATAGCGGCAACATAAATAGATCATCTGTGAAAATGTCAACTGTCTAGCTATCACGGTTAATAAGCTACAGCCTGGTGACAGACGGACGGCTGAGGCTTAGTAATAGAGTCCCGTTTTCTACCCTTTGGGTACGGAACCCTAATAATTAATTAAGCAGACAAGTTGAACCTGGCACCTAGTTAAAAATATATTCACACCGCGAATCTCTTTTAACATTGCCCCGCGACAAAGCGGGCAAGATCGCAAAATACTTAGGTATATAATATTTTTATTGTAATCCCGACCCCGCTTAGAAAGCAAACGGGACCTACTAAATAAAAATATTTTCCCCGACAACGTCTATGTATATTATTGCAAGGCTTACTGTAGAATGTCTGGGATGCTGAAATGTGCCAGTGCCTTTCGTGTATGGAGTATTTTTATAAGCTTTAGCCTTTTTGACTTGCTTCATTTGTTGGTCCGTAGGTATGTTTGTTTACTTACGCGTGTTTGATGTTATCATAACCATTATATCAGCCGAAAAATGTCCAGCACTGGACAAAGGCCTCCCCGAAGCATAGATACACAAACAGTCGTGCCGCACATTTTCTGTTTTTTTTTAAAGCAATATAAATTATACTTAGAATTTTTTAATTAATGCAAACGGTAAATGGCGAATTAGAACTCTCCGGAGTGGAAAATTTGCATTTTAACCTTTAGTTGGTTGAGTCTTTAAATTATGAAAAAAGTTTGTAATAATCACTTTTTCACAATGGACGACAATGCCATGCGTTGGGCAAGGAACTAGGACTACTACCCTATGATCACAGGAGGACTGGATAAGCAAATTAGCTTAGTTTTCTTAAAAGCTTAGTTGCTTCCAGCAGTAGGGTCTCCACGGCAAACGCCGCAAATACGTAGCTATCACCGAGAGCTGCGTACTTGCGGCGCTTGGCTGTCTCTGCCACAGCAGCCGCTCCATCTGCCCTCAACGGCGTCGTGCCCTACTGCCCACATGGGACGGCACATGTGGCTTCCCATATGAATGGCCATCCCTGTTGCCAGGGCACGAGGGTCATCCCGTCGGGTCTCTTGTCATCGTCACGGGCCAGGTCATTTGGCTCAAAAGTCGCTGGCACGCTGACGCTGCATGACCAGGGCCCAGCGAATGATGTCGTTGAGGCAGGAGTGGCGGGACAGTCTACCAGCACTCTTCGAGCATGAGAGTCCGTGATGGCCCGATCGAGTGACCAGTATAAGTTTAACAATAATCAAAATTCGTTGAAGTGCTAGGGCTGTCACTGGTTGTCATTCGTCATTTCAATCGATTTTGCGATCAATGAGCTAATATTATCAATGAAAACCTGTAAACTTTATAGATTGCTATTTTATCGATTAGCTCCATAATTATGACAAGAACACGTTCACTGCGGTTACAATCTCAAATAAATTGATCATTAATGCCACCAGCGTATAGATGCATTGTGTTGTTCCATTGTGTTGCTGTAATGATACTGAGTATGCACAATAGGTAGCATAAATCATTAAGCACTGAAATTACCCTATTAGGTTATTTCACACGACAAGCTAAATTAGGTAACTGTAATAAGTTTGCTATATTGATACAAAGATCAACACATGAATAAAATTTTAACTGCGCTCATACGTGGTCCACACCGGAACTAGAACCTGGTACCTTTGGATTACCGGTCCATTGTCTTCGAAATCCAAAGATAACGGGTTTGAATCCCGGTCAGGGACCTAATTCGAGAATGCCGATTGAGAGATCGCAAAACGTCAAAACTCTATAAGATAACAGTGATATCGCCTTTGAACTGTCATTAAAATGCGATGAGCTTCAAGTGACATATCTCATCTCAATTTTGAAAATACGAAGGCGATAATGATTGTCAAAAACGCTATTCATGCATATGAATTTCTGTTTTGAACGAAACGTAACTGACTAATTTCACGCGCTACATGGTCAAAATATAGTATGCGCCTGTTATTTATGGCGTCACATACAAAGGAAGCACAAATTAAGCGCGACCGGATTCACGAAGTTGCGATGCTCTAGGGATATCGCCACTTGTCAAGTAGGGACACGTCAAAAGTGACGGATGGCGATGAAATGAAGAGATCACCATCATCTCTCCAAAATTGGTCGAATTACCCCCCAGTTTATTCATTCAAACGATTAATTTAAATTACCTGATACAAAATAACGATTTTATTTCATGACCTTTCCCCATTTAATGTTATATTGTATCACTATTTTTTCACGATCGATGGACCCTATTTCGAAAACAGTAGACATTTCATACCGTCCGTTCAAATGCGGTAGACATTTTATTGCAGCGCAGTCTCGAATGATAAACGAGCCGCCCGCGGTCAAATTAAGCGTCCGTATAAATTGCTGATATTAATCTGTGTCACTTAATACTCCATAAAGCTCGAGCGAGACGAATTAGGAGCGTCTTGATAATTGCACCCCGAGGAATGCGAAATTGAGAAAACAGTCACGTGGTTGGGTTTATTTTGGTTGGAGGAATTTATATTAAATCTTTAGAAGTGACCCGGCGATAATTGAACTAGGCTAGACTACGAATCAACGCATACAAATTGACTGAGTCTGAGCATAGAAATTTTTCGTTGGGGGTTAAAAAACATCATATCTATTGTATCTCATATCCCAGTGTTTTGAAACTAACCTAAAATCAGGATGATTTCATCCGATGGAGACAAACTATATTACACATCCTTTAATTTATATACAATACGCACAGAAATTCATACTAAACTGAAAAAAAAAAATGTCGAAACCATTTTAATACTAATTTATACATTGTTTGAACAAAAACTATCCCAGTTATAACAGAACTAAATTAGTGTTTATAAAAACAAGCCAGAAAGTTCATGCAAAGAAAATAACTGTAGCCCTTGTTTATGTTTACTACTATAATAAAAGAGGTTGCCGTTATATATCTTGAAGACAAACTATACCAGTAATATCCGTGGTACTTAAGTGTCACAAGTAGTATAGTTTTTGCAGTTAACTATCCGTAATACAGTAAAGCACTGACGTGGTTTATTGCCCACGGTTACAATCTTAGATATTAACTGCCTCCAATAATTTAACCGCACGCGGCGGGTAAGTTTTTACAATCTGGAGCGAGTCCAAGTCAATATATAACAGTGACCGTAGGCACAGTAGAGTAAGCTTCATAAATTATCATAATACTGAAAGGATCTTACGCAAAGATAAACAGATGAGGATGGCTTTTTTGGCGGGTGCATTTCAACTGCAACTTGTATGTGAATCGCACGCACGTAGCATGCAATAGTACAAACGTGGTACAAACCCATAAGGCTCTCTGGCTTCATTTTCTTGCGTGCAAACGAGAAAGTGATTGTCACGCCATTGCAGTGCTCTAAAAGTGAAAATTGTGCACTTCAAACGGGCTCAAGATTAACGCCGCCGTTAGGTACTGTTTGATGCACAGAGCCTTTCAAAATCAAAATTAACATATATTATTATATTCCTTATCTATAACCACTTATGAAACAGCTATCCCTGAACCAAAATTGGTTTAAATTCATCCAGCCGTTTCGGCATGTTAAACAGACAGATGTACTGTACAAATAGATGTTCTTGTAAAATTCAAAACAAGCCCGGCATCGCACTGTAGAGATTTTTCCTTGAATAAGGACTCCTTTCCATAGAAAAACTGATTTTCTATACAATTTTAGAATTTCGCAGCGTTTATCTATTTCTACGTCCATTGGGCATGAGGTGAAATGAAATAACTGTCTGAATTAGTAATCATTGTTGAACTATTAACCTGATGGATGAGACCGGAAATTTAACCCGGTACCTACGAATACCGGTTCAACGTGTCCCACCACCCTAACGCCAGAAACCCCTTCGACCTTTTCCTTAGGCTTTGTGAGTCGATCATTGCATCTAAATTGTGGTGTGCTCACATTAGAAAAATAATGAGGAATTACACGTTTCACAAATTTAGTAATCAGTGTTGTTTAGTGAAAAGGATGCAGTAGTGCGCAGACGGTAGGGAGCTGGATAGCAGTAATTTACTCCCTGGAGCACGTCCAAATCAGTACCAAACTGGACACAGTGTGTACAAACGCACAGTAAAGTAACTTTGTCACGCAGCGTCTAGCATAACTGCGATACGACTCTTTGTCGCGCGACGAATACTACCTGTCACTTTCCTCTCAATACTGTGCGAGCAGGACAGGTGACTCTGAGTCGGCTAGTTTCTATCAGAGCGCCATTTCCGGGAAAGTCAGTCGTCTTATAAAGAGCTGAATTGTTAGTTCCCACAAAAATTGAGAATGCTGCCTAGCGTTTTCTGGAACGGCACAACTCTGTCGGAGCGTATTTTTTTGCTCGAGAAGCAAATGTGAAAAATCAAAACAAACCTTAGTACTTCTTAAAACGTCCTACTGAGAACACACAATATAAAAAAATATATTACGAAACTAAACTAAGCTACTACTTAGAATGCACTAATAGTGCAAGCCATAAAAAGAAGAAAAAACACATGCTTACTACAGTTGACTTATGCCTTTGAAAAAAACCATTATTCAAGTCACGATACTGTGCTCAACACGTATTGTGTCCGGTGTATGTTTTTTTTTTCAATTTGTAATATATACGCGATGTAGCAGTAAAACAATTAAAACTGGCAGTATGAGTGTGGGCCAATGTTATACGCAAAAGCCAAATTTACCTCAATTGACTGTACTTGCTGTATGTAGAACAAACAACAAAAAAATATTTGAAATTTGATTTGTGTGAATAAATTCATTATTCAAGTCACGATACTGTGTTCACATGTATTGTGGCCGGATGTACGAATATCAGAAATTGTAGTGAATGCCTAGCCTAGATTCCTGGTGCAATATTGTAGAATATTCGTTCAAACATTTGCCGTGAAATCTAGCATACAAATGTTACGTTGTTGAAGCTACATGCAAACGTTATGTTTGGAATTCTGTTATATTTTATGTTAAAATGAATTTAGAATTTCTAAATATATTTAGAAACGATTTTTTTTCCTAGGTGTTTTGGTGGGTCAGCGCGCGCTTTTAGGGCGGAGCGTCGAGCAAAATTCAGTCAACAATCAATCAGTGACAAAGTTTTCCGCGCTGTTGTACGGGTCGCAGTCCCTGATGAAGAGCTCCTTACGAGTACGAAACATGTCAAGCCATTCCTGACAATTTCACATGAGTGTAAACCGCTTAATAAAATAATTAAATATGTCTCACGAAAGTTTTAATAACATAGGTGTGTACCTAGGGTTTTAGAGTTTTGTACCATAAAGTACTTTCTAAACTATGACATAGCGGGCATAGACAATAAATGGTAAGATTTAAAAAAACGCCCATAACAAATTGCGCCCAACGTGTTCTTAGACTGTTTTCCATTATTATAATAAAGGGCTACTGGAAGATGACATCTCGGCCGATCCGATCAGGTTGGTTTATTTTTAATTATGCGTAATGTTGCTGGCCGCTTACAAGTGTTAGTTTTCATTTTCATAGAAATCATTATGTTTTTTTGTGAAAACCATAGGCTAGGGCTAAAACAACCACCTTAGCCATGCTTTGTGGGGATAATTATGACCTACTTTTTGAGTTGGAAGATATTATTACGTTAATAGCGGTCTAAAACTAAAACTTCCCGAATACATAATCATATGTATCTGAAGACGTTTCAGTCCTAATTACCTCGTCTCTATAATTGGATTAGTCACAGATAAAGGCGATTACACACTGCGAGCCCCGGGGACGTACAACCATGTGTGTTATTGGCCTTACTATTCCACAGCGTAATTAGGACTGGCCTATTTTGTGTACAAGGATTTATAATGATTTAAACTTTCACGATATTCACACATCATTATAACAAAACGGGACAGGGAGTCATTTTTGCGAACGTCCGCCATCTTATAAAGATCTTAATTTTATTGTTCTAAAGAATAGTTCCCACAAAAAATTGAGAAGTTTACCGAGCGTTCTCAGTAATGATCTATTCTTTCACTTCACATGATAATAGTGCACGCTGTAAAAAGAAAAAAATGCATGTTGATACTACAGACAACTTATGGCTTTGAATAAATCCATTATTCAAGTCACGATACTGTGCCCACAATGTACCTATTGCGGCTTCATGTTTTTTTTTTCAATTTGTAATATTTATGCACTGTAGCAGTAAAATAATTAAAACTGTCAGTCTGAGTGTGGCTCAATGTTATACGGAAGGGCCAAATTTACCCCAATTGACTGTGCTTGCTGTATGTACTGTAAACGTAAAATTTCCCGAATACATAATCATAATTATGTATCTGAAGACGTTTCAGTCCTAATTCCCCCGCCTCTATAATTGGATTAGTCACAGATAAAGGCGATTACACACTGCGCCCCGGGGACGCGCAGCGATGTGTGTTATTGGCCTTACTATTCCACAGCGTAATTAGAACTGCACTGCCTATTAGTTTGTGTACAAGGATTTATAATGATTTAAACTTTCACGTGGGCACATTTTTCGTAGAACCGATGGCTGTTGGTGCAAAGGTTCTTGAGTTGCGACCGCGGACCGGAAGATGCAGCGTGGGAAGGCCCCTTAACAAGGTAGACTGACGACCTGGTTATGATCGCGGGTAGAATGTCTGAGGGCGGCGCAAGACCGATCGTTGTGGAGAACTTTAGGGGAGGCCTTTGTCTAGCAGGGGACGTCTATCGGCTGATATGATGAGGAAATTTTCACGATTTTTACACATTATTATAACAAACGGGACAAAATCCCTTCGAAAACACGTAACATCACGTTCGAAACGTCGAAGTAATTAAATAAGCACTTATTAAACAAAAAAAATTATTATAGCCACAAACGTAATGATAATACGTCACTCATATCGAAACTTCAATGTAAACATGTGTCCTTAAAAATGTATTAACAATTAAAAAAATACAATTAACCACTTTAACTGAAGAAATGGGTGATACGGCGTCATATTTTGATAGGGAACCCTAAACAACTGGTATGATGAATGAATTAGACATTATCTATTTACCTAATAACGACACCAAACTTGACTCAAAGTTTCAACCTAATCCGCCAGATGTTTTTTCTGAGCGCCGGCTTCTTTTTTTCTTGAACTGGCTACCAGGCGTTTTGGGCTCAAGTGGACGTGTATCCGTACCAAATGGCATTACTGTTCTCCAAAATGTTACACTGTTTCCCAATAGAAAACGTACTATGGTACTAACAGACAGTGAATGCGCTATAGAACCGGCCAAATCGACCTGCCATTGTTCCAAAGATCTGTAGGCTGCGAGCCTGCGACTGATATTCAGCGAGACGTGCCGTGCCCGCATGCCTTCATTATGCAACGCGCGTATTGACGCCAAATTCCGACGTGTGTCGCAGGCGGCGCGGCGATGGATGTGTTTCACGGTATACTCTCGTCGGCTGAGTTGATTAGTCCGGAGGCTGCATGACGTTCGTTGGATTTTAAGGTTGTGTGCGTGAATTTGAATTTTCTAGTCTCATTACGACTATGTGAGATCCCACTATTAATTCCAAGTTTCTTATGACATAATATGTTATGACATAGACATTAGACATTTTCAAGTTCTGCACTATCCAAACGTTGCCTGAAAGAGCTCTTTTGCGATAAGACCGCTTGTTGTTTACCTCTAATTGTATATTTCTTGCATTGTATTTCTCCTGTATGTTTTGTGAGGTGTGTAAACTGTGTAATAAAGGGTACTTGTATTACACAAATACAAGTAAAAATACAACTATACTTAATTATATGTCGCTAAGTAATTATGTGTTGCAAGTTAAATAAAAGCTTTAAAAAAAAAGAGCAGTCAATCGAATTGACCCAAATCTTCACTTGTTATTTACAACACTAGCAAAAATAAATGAAGTCTTTAATTTGGTCTTATTCTCTAACGTACTGTATAAAAGATTCCAGTACCTTTGTTACTAAAACGGGCAGTAAATGCAACATATAGAGCCAGCTCAAATCACATTGTTGATTCGACGTTGTTCCAGAGATACGCATAGTACGTGCTGCAACTGATATTCCTAACAGACATTCAGTGTTACGTGACGTGTGCCCGCATCCCTTCATTATACAACGCTCGTTTTGACGCCAAAGGCCAACTTGAGCCGTAGGCGAATGCGACGATGAACATGTTTCACGGTATATTCTCGTCGGATGAGTTGATTAATCTGGAAGCTGACGTGCTCATGATGATATCGTTGGATTTCAGTGACGAGTATCTATTCTATTGATATACATCTGAGATCTGACTTCTGACTTCGTAATTTCACTTCACTAAAGTGAAAGTACATAAGGTAATAGTAACCCATTAGGTGTCAACAAGTCAATCGATGTAACTTAAAATATATTGGTTTATATCATGGACGTAGTCCGTGGAACGACTGACATATGGCTCAAGTAGCTATATGTCAATATAAATAATCAAATTACCCCCCTAGTCTTTACGTCTTATTCAATCACTATAGTATAGATAGTGTTTTTTTTTGGTCTTAGGAGGCATATGAGCAAACGGATCGCCTGATGGAAAGCGATTACCGTTGCCCATAGACACCTGTAACACCGAAGGAGTCACAAGTGCGTTGCCGACCTTTCAGATGGAAGTGCCTAAACTCTTTTTTTGAAGGTTTCCATTCTCGTATCGTAAACAGTGACGTTAGTCTTTGTTAATAAAACAGACAGTAAACCCAATAGAGCCAGCCAAATCCACTGATATTCCTGATATTCCTAACAGGCATTTCAGCGAGACGTGACGTGTGCCCGCATTCCTTCATTATACAATGCTCGTTTTGATGCTAAAGCCCGACGAGAGCCACAGGCGAATGCGGCGATGGATTTCACATTTCACGGTATATCCTCGGGGTGAGTTGATTAATCCGGAGGCTGTCGTGAATGTATCGTTGGGTTTAAGTGTGTCACTATTGAGGCATAAGTGTGGCATCACAGATGCAACGGGGACACGAGGGTGACAGAACTACAGTCATCCCCATTAATGTAATCTAAAATATTGACGTTTGATTTGGCTTTGATGAACCTAAAGAAAAAGTGGAACAAAATGTATTAAATAAGCCTTAAAAAAATGGTTTCTAATCACATCTTGTCTTCAAACAAACAAACTATTCTAAAATCTAAGTACAGACACTCGAGAGAAGTGGTTACGAGTTATATTCTAACTAGCTGTGCCCCGCGGTGTTACCCGCTCATCCCACGGGAACACTAAATTTATTCGGGATGAAAAGTATCCTATGTCCTTCCCCGGGACTGAAACTATCTATATACCAAATTTCATTTAAATCGGTTCAGCGGTTTAAGCGTGAAGAGGTAACAGACAGACAGACAGACAGACACACTTTCGCATTTATAATATTAAGTATGGATTTTGCTCCAAGGCTCCTCTATTCGACTCTGATTTTGAGTGATCTCGCTATCGTATTGTGTTTTTCTTTGATTTCAATGCCTTTACTATGATCTTTTAAGTGCAGAGTGGAATACGGGTCCAGGGCTGTCATTGAAAAACGTAGATTGGCCAGGAAATGTTGACGAGTCCCAATTAACATCGACATCGCCGATGCTTTCATACATCCATCCGTCACTGGCCGGAACCACTCGAGCCGTCATGAAAACGATACTTCAGCCATGTTGACGATCTTCAAAACATCAATCTATCCCTCTTGCTTTCCATTTGGACAGCATTCGAATGAATGGGATGACATGTTACGAAATTTGAATTTTAAATTGATAGATCAAGTCCCGTTGACGTAAAATCTTGTACCATGCTGACTTGCGACTGACGGACACATTCGGTGAAGTCCACGAACGAAGCGAGCCAATTAATGCAAGGATAAGTACAGTAATATTACGATCTGATAAGGATCTAGAGAAGCCACTGGCTGCAGAGCGGCGCACGACTGGTTGATTTGGAGATCTTTGGGAGAGACCTTTGTTCAGCAATAGACGTTTCTCGGCTCATACGACGATGATAATATTTACTTAATGTATCATCATGTCCTCTTCAGGACGAACCCAAATTGCGGCTTCACACTAATCGCATTGGTGGCCGTTGGGCGAACATGATAGTGTGGGAGGCACTTCGCTGCGGTAATCCATACTTCGGCCAACTTCGCCTCGGCCAACTTCGGTCAACTTCGCCTCGGCCAACTTTGGTCAACTTCGCCTCAGCCAACTTCGCCTCGGCCAACTTTGGTCAACTTCGCCTCGGCCAACTTTGGTCAACTTCGCCTCGGCCAACTTCGCGAGTAGTGTGGAGCTAGGGAAGATTTCAACAATGATGGGTCATTCGCGATCCTTACTCAAATTGTTAATTACTGTGACAAAACTGCCTCATTTTGCACAAACACCCCCTCTTCCAGGGGGTTCGCAGTTTTTGGGAAGATTAAAGGAGATAACCTTCTATGTAGCATTTCATTCTGTAACACGGGAAGTTTAGTTAGTTGGCAAGCCGAGCTTTGTTTGGTGAAAAACTACGCTAAAACCCACCCCGGCATTGGTCTATTATATTTCTCGGAATATGTCTTTGTATGGCTTTTACAATATACAAAGCAAATATAATATGTAACAATATTTGAATTGGTCTATTATATTTCTCGGAATATGTCTTTGTATGGCTTTTACAACATACAAAGCAATAATATGTAACAATATTTGAATTTTGTTCAACAATACTATGTATACCAGGTGGGTCCTGTAACAGGAGCAAAAAATTAAAACATAGATTTTACTCGTCAAACTGAACAGCATCATCTGTTTAGAAACTTAAAAAAAAATATTGTTTTCATATGTTCATTATTTCAAACAAAGTAAGTAAATAGCATTTTCAATGTACGCCGTCCAAAATTGAAATCGCCTTAGCAATGACATAGCTACTTTACTAAATATCAAATGTTTCACAATACATTGCTTCTTTGAATAAACTTTATTTTACAGAATAATGACACAAAGGTAAATTAAGAAAGAAAAATTAAATGCGATCCACTACAATCTAAGCAGGGCTTGAAACTGCGAAAACTTCTAAAGATTCTATAAATAAAAAAAAATAATTACAGGTTTACATTATAGAAGAGTTATTTTTAAAAGTTGTTTAATAAATGTTGTTCAGTTTGAGGGGTAGAATCTATGTTTTAATTTATTGTTCCTGTTACAGGGCCCACCTGGTATAAAGCTGAACGTAACAACGTAGATATAACAGCAAGAGCATTCACATCACGATAGAGAGGTTCACCTACTGATATCACCTTATATCGTGCTCTATATCGACATAAATATCGATACTCAGCGTGTCGTAAAAATCGATGCTCACCTACTATCGCGAAAATACTCGCGTACTATAAAAACAAGATTACACGCCTCCGCACAGAGCAGATACGGGAAGATGGTTCATTCCAAACAGGAAAGAACCGAGATAACTAAGTTGGAGTGGTAATCTTCAATTGAAATACACCCTGAAAATGGAAAAGATAAGTACGGAGAGACGGTCAACAAAATGATAGGTACTATAAGACTGTCTGTCCACGGCCACGGCCAAGTGCAAGTCGGACTCGCGCACTGAGGGTTCCGTATAAACATTTATCCCATCTTAACTGGCCGGGTTAAGTTAAATATGCACCGGATACAAATACAAAAAAAATACAAAATTCATTTATTTACCAAAAAGTATTACATGCTAACACAAGTACATATATGACAGGGTTTATACAGTGAGAGTATTTTGCGTAGATTTTATCAGTGGTCCTCACACTAGGTCAAGCCTGTATCGTGCAAAGTTAACGCAACCAATCACGTTTGTTTTATGGGAGCCCCACTTAAATATTATTTTATTCTTAATTTAGTATTTGTTGTTATAGCGGCAACAGAAATACAATCATCATCTGTGAAAATTTCAAGTGTCTATCACGGTACGAAACCCTAAAAAAGAAAAGAAAAGAAAAAAAAACACATTTTTTTGATTTAAATGTTCTTGTTCGTCTTTCGGGTTTCACTAAAAATGCAGCCTGATTGATTCATATACTCTGCTCGCTAGTCTAAGGGTTCCGTTTTTGCCAATTTAAGTACGGAATCCTAATATTAGTACACGTCTCCCTAATTTGCATACGGATCATATACCAGATGCTACCCTATTCAAACTTTCCACTGTTAAAATTAAGTAAATATCGTGTTTAGTACTTTCTGTACTTATCTACTCTACGGGCATCCCAACTATTGGTTTTTGCAAAAGCTCCCCCGTGTAATCCGATTTCGGGTGTTTGTTCCTCATATTCTTAAGACACTAGTTGTTGTTCGTGGAACAAAGTCGTATGTTTATACTACAGACGTAGTAACATACGTCCTTTTTTAATGGTGTCAAGTTTCTGGTTTCGGGTCCAATTAATGACGCAAACTGTTAAGTTGAGGCGTAAATGTTTGATTAGTGGCGAAAAAAGAGGGTGGTATAAGTTTAACATGTGTATCTGTATATTTGTGTATCTGTACATTTATGTATCTGTATATTTGTGTATCTGTGTCGGTCTGTGGCATCGTTGCTCCCACGTTGCTCCCAAAAGGATGAACCAATTTGAGCGTTTTTTTTTTCAGCGAAAGACTTATCCGTTGCGATAGTTCTTAGCTATGTTTGGTGGAAATAGGACCAGTAAATTCCAACATCTCAGTTTTAATTAGAACAAGTGATTAGATCTCAACTAATATTGATGCTAAAAATCCCGAATTATGTAGTTATGTTCAGTTTTAGTAGCATTCTCTTGTAGATCGCAAAAAAAATGTTGGGGGTCTAAACTTTACAATGTCTAATATACTTTAAACTATAAACTAAGCTGTGACTAAGCTTGGTAACTTAACATTTTTCTGTCCTTCTTCTTTGTCGTCACACTCTTGTCAGAGTGGTCGTGGTCGTCACATCAGGGTTGGTAGCAAACTTTACAATCCGTCGCCATTCCTCCCGTACTGTAGCTCTTCTTGTGCATTCGTGGAGTGGACCATTGAGTGTATTCATGACTTGGTCGGTCCATCGCATCGGTGACCTACCGCGCGCTCTAGTGCCTTCGACTTTCCCCTGCACCACAAGTCGCTCCACAGAAGTGTCTTCTCGACGTGTGATATGTCCGAAGAAAGTGAGAATACGACATTGGACGATGGAAGAAAGACGCTGTTTAATGCCGAGTTCTTGGATGATTGAGTCGTTGGTTCGGAATTGTGTCCAGGTTATGCCAAGCATCCTTCTCCAGCACCACATTTCTAGAGCGTCTATCTTCTTTTTCTCGCTTTCCCTTAAAGTCCACGTCTCAGCACCGTAAAGAAATATGGGAAACACTAATGCCCTGACAAGTCGCATTTTAGTGATGTTTCTGCTTCTCCATATTTTTCTGAGCCGATCCATGGCGGACCTGGTGATAGCCATGCGCCGTTTAATCTCATCCACGCATCCACCTCCGTTCGATATTAGTGCCCCAAGGTAGGTGTATGACTGAACGACGTCGCAATTCGCAATCTTAGTGACTTCAGGCGAGTTGTTGTTAGCTCGATCGACAATCATGACCTTCGTCTTTTTCTGTCCACGGACCCCTAAAAAATCAAGAACAAACCCCTTGCAAAAAACTGCATCAACATTACATTTCATTTCATAAAAAAAAAATGCTAATGTGAAGATTGGTGCTGCGTCTTTGTGACTAAGTTGGTGATATTCGGGCTGATGTTACTACTAAGTTGCAATCTCAAATTTGATTGTACTTGTAATCTGTTTTTGTTATTCTCTTTAATATTACAGAGAAGAAAATTCCTTTTCACAGAGTAGTGCAGTCATTGAAGCGAAAAATACGGTCTTACCTCCGAATTTTTTTACTGTGAACCGATTTGCATGAAATTTTGGAATTAGGCTCATCTTACCCTTAACTTCAAAAGTGAAAATGATTTGAACTCCGCAACCACCCTGGGGGTGGTTGCCACCCCTTCTCGGGGGTGATTTTTTTTTTTTCAAAATAACCTTGGATATCGATAGAAAGCCTAATTTTAAGCAAAAAATCATCTATAAAGTTTTTCAAAAAATCCTATACTTTTCAAGTTATTGGCAATTGAAAATTCGCAATTTTTTCACGTTTTTCATCGGTTTTTTGCAAATATCTCCAAAAATATACGTTTTATCGAAAATTTTATAAAAAACAAAATTGTAGCAGGTAAAACAATGAACAATTTGGTTTTTTATAAAGTATTCTAAGTGCAATATTAATATCTAGATATTAAAGATCAAAGCCGTTTTTTATTATGTCTGAAATTTAATCGATGTGGTCAATGCCATCTAGCGGTATGTATTCATGCCTACGTTTTCAAAATATATGAGCCATATGTATAAATATACACATTACAATAGTTGTGGGTCTCTATTATACTGCGTACTTTCACATTGCTCCAAATATTCACACTCCGAAATTTTCAGTTACTAAGTAGAAAAAAATATGATAAATTTTTGGACCATAACTCCTTCAATTTTCATGCTATCACAATTTATAAAAAACCATTGTAAAGGTAATTAAGAGAGCTACAACATCCTTTATTGCAATATATAGTAAAAAACCTTTTTCTAAAACGGTGAAGGGTTAAAGGGCTTAAGAGAGGCTGTGATTGCGCTGCCACGCGCTCTTTAAACAATCATATCTCCGTCAATTTTTGTTTGACAGAAAAAACAAAAAAACCAAATTGTTTGTCAGAAAAATACCTTAATTTTTAATTCGTACACTTTTATATGTATCTGTCGTCATTTTTGAGATATTATGAAAAAAAAGTGGGTTCTTTTAAAATTTGAAATTTTGTTTTTTTTTTTAACCGTGACTTTTTTGAAAAATATGTGTCCTGAAGCAGCCAAACTGATAATATCTATCAAACTCTTCATAATAAAGTTAATTCTAGGCGAAATACGATTAATTTTAATTTTGGTGCAAATGGCACTTATGAAACCCATTGATTTAAAAGAAAAAACATTAGATGCTCCCCTTATTTGCAATACAGCTCACTTATTTTATGCGCAAAAGACTTTTAATAGTGCTCATTTTAAATCTTATTTCAAGCACTATAAAACCCTTTTGTATTGGAATGCATAAAATGCATCTGCTCGCCGCTAGATGGCATTGACCACATCTATGAAATTTCAGACATAATAAAAAACGGCTTTGATCTTTAATATCTAGCTTAATATTGCACTTAGAATACTTTATAAAAAACCAAATTGTTCATTGTTTTACCTGCTACAATTTTGTTTTTATAAAATTTTCGATAAAACGTATATTTTTGGAGATATTTGCAAAAAATCGATGAAAAACGTGAAAAAATTGCGAATTTTCAATTGCCAATAACTTGAAAAGTATAGGATTTTTTGAAAATTTTTATAGATGATTTTTTGCTTAAAATTAGGCCTTCTATCGATATCTGAGGTTATTTTGAAAAAAAAAATATTCACCCCCGAGAAGGGGTGGCAACCACCCCCAGGGTGGTTGCGGAGTTCAAATCATTTTCACTTTTGAAGTTAAGGGTAAGATGATCCTATTTCCAAAATTGTATGCAATTCGGTTCACAGTAAAAAAATTCGGAGCAATAATGCTTCAATGACTGCACTAGAGGTACGTGGTTGAGAAAAGGTATTTCCTCGTAATCTTTTCTTAGATTCGATCCATAGGTGATATTTGGGCGGGTCCCGAGAGGTCGCGGACCACAATTTAAGAAACACTGTAGTTATTTTACATAGAAAACTACCGAGTCTCAGACATATTAAATTATTGGACTTCTCAGACATATTAAATTATTGGACTAATACGTCGTGAGTAAACCCGTTTATGTATTTCAACGCTCTAAGTACATGTTTCGAATCGGTACGCGCTCCATCGTCAGGAGAGCCAATCAGTCGCGGCGGCACCAACCGAACACATTGTGACGCATCAGAACGATATCGGTTTCATACATTTAATTAGGTTGCATTCACATTTTTCTGATGCCTTCTGATGCCGTCGGCATCAGAAAAATGTGAACGCAACCTAATTAAATGTATGAAACCGATATCGTTCTGATGCGTCACAACACAACACGACCGACAAATGTGAATCCGGCTTTTCTTCGCCGTTATGCGACTTCTATGACGTGAATAAACCCGTTCATGTATTTAAAGGCTGACCAGAAATATATGAGGATGCGCCATATTGCGGAATTCCACTGGAACTAATTTCTTACACTGGCAATGATTTGAAAGTATCCAAAGAAAATGCCGAAAACCATTCACATTCATGAACGTAATATTATAAATAAAGTGTACGTGTTTACTACACGAAAAACAGTCAGGAAAAGAGTGCATTCTATTAAATGAAATTACGAGGTTAACATAGTGGAACTGACCGGTATTTAAACTAATATCATTATAGTGTGGTTGCGATTGGTTGCAAAATTGTTGCCATATAAATCTTATGAATAGCGCCCTCTTGACAATGCTCATATATTTCGAGTCAGGCTTTAAATAACACTGTAGGTACTATGGAATAAATTGTATGCATACTCTGCATATAGCAT
Organism: Apotomis betuletana; assembly: GCA_932273695.1. NCBI lineage: Eukaryota > Metazoa > Arthropoda > Insecta > Lepidoptera > Tortricidae > Apotomis > Apotomis betuletana. The sequence goes on along the minus strand of OW026303.1, from coordinate 2,363,226 downwards.
ACTGCACCTTACCCGACCCCAGTCCCCTTTGACACTCACGTACCATTTTATAGGATTGCGAATTCGGTGAAAGAGATAGTGCGGGAGCGAGTGTCGCTATCATCATAATTTATTAGCTCAGCCTGCATGGCCGGCGATCCTACAAATATCGCTCAGGACATAATATTCTACTGCATACCCAGTCCTGTCAAAATTGAGTCCGGCTAAAACACATACTTGTCGCTAAAACTATTTTATCTTCTATAAAAAAAATCTTCTTTCCTATATTATGTTGGCATGCCTTACTTACTGTCATCCCTTTCCCGCTCTTTTTATTAATTATTGTACAAATGTCCTGTGTTGTCTCTGCCGTCTATTTTCGTTTTAGGTTCCCTACGTGATTATTATCCTCCCACAAAAACCAAAATTTTACCGACCACGTTTTGCTGCAATTTGTGGCCCAGCCATTATTTTCATCTTGCTCTAGCGTAGGGTGTTAGAGAGGGACGGCCATAGTTGCCGGCCACAAATTACAGCAAAACATGGCCCGTTTAAAAGCCCCTTTAACGTTGACATTGGCAAAATACCTCTGGCCAAAGCAGCTAGAAGTGAAAGCCATTAAAAAAAAGGACGGGTTGCACTCCGGGAGTGCCGGCAGAAGTGAAAACTCCGATTTTATTATATTTCACTGACACTTGATTTCTATTTTAATCTCTATTTCTTACTAATGTATGTTTATGATTACGCTTCACCATCTGTCACTTACAACATTTTGTTGTTCGAAGGCCCCTTTTCTTTGAAACAGACACGGTTGCTAGGTTACCGACTGACTGTTATCTGACGCGCGGATCTGTCGCGAGTTTAACATTTTTTACCCATCTAAAAATTGCCAAGCGCCGCTAAAGAAGTTTTCACTTCAAAAAATGATCCTCGAATAGGGAATGCAAAAACCGACCAAATTTCATAACCGATTATTGTATCGGTTATAACAAAAAATAACCGATTAATCGGTTATAACCGATTATTACAAACTTTGAAGAAAAATCGAAGAAATATGGTCTAAACGTGGAAAGCTATCCTGCGTACGACTTAAAAATGAAACACAAACGATGTTTGGTACTTATCTATTTCTTAAATCAAAAAAATACGATCATTTCTAATTTCAATATTTTCAATCAAGTTTAATCAACTTCGGGATAAAGACACCCCTCCTTTATCCATTACTCTACCTGCGCATTAGTAAGGAAGAGATGGGAGATGTTTATCTCCAAAGAAGGGAAAAATTAACCGTGGTATATATTTACTATAATACCACAAACGCAAAAAAGTAATAATTTTCATTTATGTATTATTATTTTCATGTTCCGAGGTTCCGACCGTTCCGAGAGTTTCCTCGGAACTCGGCTTCGGGCTCGGCAGTTTCGGTAGTCGTAAATTTTGTTTTAAGTACAATACCTAAGTTACTTAGCTTATAATGATGTTTGGTTTCGCGGTATACTACGAAAATTACGAAAATGTATTGATTTAAACAAATATTAAATAACCGATTATAACCGATTACGAAATAAAAATAATCGGTTGTTGATATGACTGAAATAACCGATTATAACCGTTTTTTTCGGTTTCGGTTAAAACCGATTTGCATTCCCTATCCTCGAATAATCGACGGAAATCTAAAATTATAATACAAGATTATTATACAAGTTCATGTATTAACGACTTTGACGCTCCATTTTAACTCATGCGATCTCTCTAACGGAGATGATGTACCTAATTCACCAAAACATGAAAGTTCCCACCATGTTTGGTTTTTTCAAAAAAGTGTCTAAGCGCTTCTTCGATATAGCTCCCAACCACGGGAACCCCGTTATAAGGAAGGCAGCCGACTACCTTCTCGAGCTCCCGATCCCTCGGTGGATCCCCCTCACAGATTGTTATTGCAAAGAGGTCGGTTTACCCGACGTCCGAAGCATGTACTATCTGACCCGGACGATGAGATCACGGAAACCATCCAAGCGATGGTCGCCGCAAACTCTCCGAATGGCACCTCAGCGTAATCCCCGCCGGCGGGGAACTACCGCTACTTAGTTCGCGTTTTTCTTTATCATAACCCGTTCTCTTTCCACTCTCCTCCCGCCCTAAGTCAGACTGATTCGGTTCAGTCTATTCACGACATGCGCCCTGTGCGCCCGCGTCAACCCAACCCAAATTACCCCTGTGGCGCGGAGATAATCCCATTAGAGGGTTATACTCCCACACAGTCCGACTACTGGTAGTTAGGGCTAACCAGCCCTGATACAACACAGTTCAAGTGATGTCTTAAAAAAAAAAATACTGCGCGACAGTGGCGTACGTCTCTCGCTCACTCGTATGGCCGCGCTCGGATCTCTCGCTCAACCGCTCGCTGCGCCACTGGTCAGTCATGGCATCTCCGTAAAAATTTAACGCAATAGGAGTTGTGTACATTGTTTTTATTTTTTAAAAGTGATTATATTGCTCGTCGAATCGATGGCCGTTGGGGCAGAAAGGTTCTTGAGTGGCGACCGCGGACCGGAAGACGCAGCGTTGGAAGGCCCACAACAAGGTGGATCGACGACCTGGTTAAGATCGCGGGTAGAAATTGGATGAGGGCGGCGCAAGATCGATCGTTGTGGAGAACTTTGTGGGAGGTCTTTGTCCAGCAGTGGACGTCTATCGGCTGATATGATGTTGATATTAACTGAGCGAAGCGTCTTCATTTTAGCTTGGCCAGAAATTCTTTCATATGTCCAGATGTTACGATGTTCGGCTGTGTGACCTACAGATCGCATTTCTCAACCGATTTTCGTAATTTTGTGAATTCGGTGAAAGAGATAGTTCTCGGAAGCGAGTGTCCCTATCATAATTTATAGCCCGTAGCTCGGGAGGTACCGGCGATCCTATAAATATCGAACGGGACATATATTTCACTTCCATAGAGTAAGTGCCTTCAATACAATAGCAGTGTGTTTATTTTGAGTTGATTTTATTTTGCTTGATTCGTTTGTAAGTATACATTCTTTGTGGATTGAAATTGAATGCTTTATATAGAGTCTTCGGTACCTGGTACACCACATAGTATGTTAGAAATTCAATCTAATATTCAACTTTACAGGACCTAAAATTTTGAGTAGTGTAGGAGATATAGGTAGCAATATTTCAGCTTTATAACGGTCAAAAATATCGATTATCGACATCGCAAACATACCAGGTAAAGATTTCAACATTAAGTAAATAACTCGCAACTATAATTTGGGCTTTATCATCGACCATCTTAACTCGTTACCGTATTAAATATAAAATAATGTTATTTTTTTTAATTTGAACCTTTGCCCGTGTCAATAAGGTCAAAATTATCTGCCATAATAAGTAAGGGGTTAAATTATTAGTGTAAGGTCAGCAGGGGCAAGCGCGCCTTTATAAGGTAAGAGCACTTACCATAAAAATATCAAAAAGTACACATATTGTACCGCTAACGCCATCTATTCTTGTGTTATAACAATGCAACGATGATAGTTGTACAACATAGTAAGTATAACATCTGTAATTGTTGTCATTTTTTTGGTAGATGCTATAACCCCGTGTGCAGCGCTTGTCCTGACTGACATATGTTGAGAAATCACCGTAGTCCTTGTTAAATACACCTATCTATACTAAAAGACACTAACCCTTCATCCGCCACAATTCGACATAGACAAACACGTTGGTGACAATTAGTTCTGGATATATTGAAGGTGCGAGCAAATAAATGGGTCGGCTATTGACAAAGGGTCGAGTGTTAAAACCAGGGAGAAACCGGGAAACAGGAGTTATTGGGGACAGATAACGCTTGGAAACCAAGATAGATATATATTTGAAGACGTGTTTGGCTCGGTTTGTAGACACCTACTGAACCGGCGGTCCCGGGTTCGAATCCCGACCAGGGCAAATGTTTGTGTAATGAACGCGAATATTTGTGCTTGGGTCATGGTTGTACTATGTATTTAAGTATATATTTATCTATATAAGTACGTATATCGTCGTCTAGTACCCATAACACAAGCCTTCTTGAGCTTAATATGGGACTAGATCGATTTGTGTGAGGTTGTCCGATATTTATTTATATATAAGTAATAGAAATAATGACGACGCGTTTGGCGCAGTTTGTAGAGCACCGGCCTACTGAGCCGGCGGTCCAGGGTTTGAGTCCCGGCCAGGGCATAATATTTGTGTAATGAACTCGAGAGATTTATTAGTAACTAACGCCGCAGGCTAATAGAGAAACACAGAGATCTGTACAAGTGTGCGCCGTAGATTACTTTGGCTTTACATTGAAAAGCAACTCACCTGAAAGACAGCGTAGTCAGCGGCCTGTAACTCTTATGGCTGTTCACGTCACTCATCGGCGTGCCCCAGAAGTCGTCCACGAACACCTGCCGGAGCGAGTTCGCGCCGGTCACGTCCGGGTTCGTCACCACCGCCGGGATGTCGTCGTGAACGAACTCGCCGTTCAGGCTGTTCACGTAGCTGAGAACGGCGGTGGCGGTGACCATCCCGTAGATGACGACATCGCTGTTGAACCGAGGTGGTTCTTCGCGAACCGTCGGGAGGGAACGCCGTTTCATCTTTACGGTCCGGATTCGCAGTGTCACATTTCTGCATTTGCACATTTAGGTTTCTGTAACAAGGGAAATATTTGAGTTAAATAATGTTCTATAATAACTTAAATTAAAAATTTAGAACACCCCCAACACGAGCTGGTCATCATGAGACCCTCATTCAATGAGTGATTTAGAAAATGCTACTAAAACTGAACATAAGAACTTATTTTACATTATTTTTGACGATCATGATACGAATTCCTATAATTTTGATATGAATCAAACTTGTATTATAACTTTTACCGTGAAATTAGATATATGCTATGTTATTTTGTCTTAGGTTTATATCGTGATGATATGTCAGTGTTGTGACAAATACGTCGCTAAAACGTCTATAAGTCTATGTCGACCGAATCAGGCCATTTACAGGAAGTATGAGAAGCACTTTAAAAGCAATATGTCAGTATTGTACCACACGTCCGAAGAGGCAAGACGATTTTTTTTTTTCAATTTTTTTATGTTAAAATATCTATAAGGTACTAACTACATTAGACTGCTCAGAAATGACCGTCAAAGTTCAACATGCCTCCGGGAGTGTTAAAAACGCTCCATACAAATGGTCACCTAATCGTGACGTCATTATAATTTTATCATGTTATGGGTACCAATTTATTTATTTATTTATTTATTTATTTATTTAAATTAGTTACACAGCAAACAGTAAATAAACCAAGGCACTGTGAACTACAAAATATTTGTATGGAGACAATAATTTGCCATTTTCACCGTGAAAAAGTGTGTTCAAGTTCATAGTTATCATACAATTATCGTTTTGACAAATTATGAGGATTATGAAAACAATTTCAAAATTTCTTGTCTAGATAAAAAAAAAAACATAAGATTTGCGTACATACATTTGAATTCTATTAAAAAAAATAGTTTTATGATATATTGAGCTAATTTTATTCATAAAACTAGGTACAATATGTTGTACAATTCAACATCAGCCTACTCCCCTATTACACAGGCGGCGGATTTACCCCAATATTATATATATACTGTACCGACCGCTCTTCGCACGTCACGTGCTGAATAACATATACAGCGTGTATATTTGATATAACCGCAAACTTTACGGAGTCTTAGGATAGGCACTTATTAATACATTGATTCGTAAATTATAAAAAAACGATTCTTTTTTCCATATAAAATAATTCAGCACGCAATGTATTTGTTTCTTATTATCTGTATGTCTGTCACTAGTAATAGTTATGCCATACATTGCTGCTCTGAAAAGGTTCAAGAATTAATTACGCTATGGCAGTTAACGCAAAATTAATAATTGTTATAAAATATCAGATTATAGCACTAAAACTTACGTCCAATTTGCGGTTATATCAAATATATTTATTTATTTATTTAATCTTTATTACACAAAAGAAAACTTATCGTACAAAAGGCGGACTTAATGCCATGAGGAATTCTCTACCAGTCAACCTTCGGGCAAAGCAGAGAAATTGTGGGCGCACAACTAACTTAAACAAGTTTCAATAAATAAATATTTAGATAAATACATAGTATATTCATGTAATATATACAAATATAAATAATATATACAAATATAAATATACACGCTGTATTAGTTCATATTACCATCTGCTTCCCTCCCAGTAGTAAGAAGCTGTGTACGCGGAAATAAGTTTCTATTACTATTCTGACATTACTTCGAATTCTAAGACGTTATTCAGCGTCTTACACGTGGCTTGACACACACTTCTTTCATTACAAGCTTTATATTTTGGTCCACGTGTAACTATGTCAAAAAAATAATAGGTATAATGCGGTAGACTAAGTGGAGAACGCCTTAAGGCGATAGTCTGCCATTTTTACTTATTTTGTATATCGTGCAATAAAGTTTAAATAAGTAAATATAATTCAGTGAATAAAGGATTTTGACCTTACAAACGGTCCGGTAGTTTTGAATTTTTGATATGTTGTATAGGATGGTTAGTCAGTTTTAAAATGCAAAATGCACAATTCCCCCCCCTCCGCGCCCGCCGCCATATTGAAAAAACCGGCACTCTCTTCATATTTTTGCTCATATCTTCCTTTAGGAGCATTTTAGCTAGAAGAAAGCTTCGACAATGTTATAGAGAGTTAAATTTACTACATTTTCCATTTTATATTTTGTTTCTAGGACAGATAGTTACGGAGATATGCACATTTAAAAAAACTTAAGAAATTGCAATTTCCAACTCAAAAACAAACTTCTGGATTATATCTTCGTTTAGGAGCATTTTAGCTAGAACAGTGCTTGGGCAATTTTGTAGAGATTTAAATTTACTATAATTGACATTTCAAATTTTGTTGCTAGGACAGATAATTACGGAGATATGTAAAAAATAAAGTCACATTTTCCGAAAATGTATGTAAAAATGGACATGAGTTTTATAAGCAATTATATTTCCTACATGTTTTAATTTGTCCTAGACTAGTCCCTAACTGAATGACAGCGTTCTAAGCCAAGAATTTTGAGATATTTTCGGAAAATTCGACTTTTCCTGTTTTTTAAATGTGCATATCTCCGTAACTAACCGTCCTTGAAACAAAATTTGAAATGTCAATTATAGTAAATTTGATTCTCTACAACATTGCCCAAGCTTTGTTGTAGCTAAAATGCTCCTAAACGAAGATATAATCCAGAAGTTTGTTTTTCAGTAGGAAATTGCGATTTTTTACGTTTTTTTAAATGTGGATATCTCCGTAACTATCTGTCCAAGAAAAAAAAATATAAAATGGAGAATGTAGTAAATTTAACTCTCTATAATATTGTCGAAGCTTTCTTCTAGCTAAAATGCTCCTAAAGGAAGATATGAGCAAAAATATGAAGAAAGTGCCGGTTTTTTCAATTTGGCGGCGGGCGCGGAGGGGGGGGGAATTGTGCATTTTGCATTTTAAGCACTGACTAACCATCCTAGACAACATATCAAAAATTCAAAACTACCGGACCGTTTGTAAGGTCACACATAGTACTTTAGTCTCTATTCACCGTATTAATATTAAGGGACAATCTTACACGAATCGACGTACCTAGTCCCAAACTAAGCAATGCTTGTACAATGTAGTAGACGACAATATAATTTTGGTCAGTGTAATGTAAAATTTTCAACTCTATAATATTATGTATGGGACAGGTCTACAATTATGTTTATTTCTAGTCCTATGACTATGACATTTTAAGACTGTTTGTTGCTTAATAAATTTAAAATATATACCTATTCATAAATATACATGACATATAAATATATTATATAGATAGGATCCATGAACCAGGTACAAATTTGCGAGTTTATCACACAAATATTTGTCCTTGCCGGGATTTGAACCCTGGACCGCTGGCTCAGTAGGCTGCACTACAAACTCCGCCAACCGCGTCGACAAATGAAGGACGCTTTTAAACTACTTTTAAAATTTTGTATCGAAATTATGGATACAGAAATTGGCCTAAACGCCACATAAACACTTTGTATGTTTGTTAAAAACATTGTATTGTACACATTAATAGGCTATAAATTTCATAACAGATAAAACATGTACAAAGATGAAGTTATCCCTATTTGCTATCTCTTGCAAATAAACTTTGAGCAGTGGTGGAATAGATATTCGAAGAAAATAGGCAAACTATACCTACTGTTTGCACAATCGATTGTATTTTGGCTCATTTGATTTGTCTAGATCTAAACTGAAAGCGGGTCTCAAGATTGAATTTTCGATAAAAACTTATTTACTTATTTATGAAATATCTCCAATGCACAATCACATAAAAATATCTAAACATATACTAGAAATTTCGAAATTTTCAGATATGTGAAAATATCAAAAATCTAAAAAATATATAACCCTACTGCAGTTTGAAATGCATGTTGCTAATATATTTTAATAAAAGAAACACTGCCCAACGTGTATCTACGAAGTTATTGGACGGATTTAAACTGGAAACTGCTGATTAACATCTCGCCAGGCGGTAGGGAAAAAAGAAAAATAACATGAGACTTCTAACTTTTTAAATCTATCTCTCTTTTAACATTAATAATGCACTATTAATACATAAAGATCAAAGCACATCTGCCGTGTCAATCCTATCTCATGTATCTCAAAAAACATAGTTTTGAGAAAAAGCAGTTTAAAGTTTTTTTTCGTAAATTGTTGATAATTCAACGATATCATGCAATAATTAAAAAATATATATTTTGATATATCAGTGAAAGGCTAATGCATATTTTCTGTGTTGAAAATATTTTTATATGTGTATATTTATTTATTTATGAGCTCTAACAGAGTTAGGCGTGACAGGCTCGCCATACTAAGCCTGTCATGCAACAATCTGTATCTAAAGATACATGACTTAGGCATATCAGTAGGCCTATGATGGTTGCGTTTATCACGTGATAAATAAGTGTCAAAGCATCCGTCACGTTTTGACCAATTGCGAGTGCAAGGGACAGATGCTTTGTCACTTATTTATCACGTGATAAACGCAACCATCATAGGCCCCCTGGGCGTGAAATGCGAATTATATTTATAAAGCTGCTGCTGGCTACATGGTATAATTTTATTATAATGTCATAACAAGGAAGTGGGCCGGCAAGTAGAAATATTTTTACCTAAGTAGGTACTTATTAAAAGAGAAAAAAAACTCGTGCTATTCATAAAAAAAAACGTATATTTTGTTTCAGAACGATAACATTAATTATTAATTGAAATTATTCAGGTACGAAAGAAAATATACATAGAAACGAAAATAGATAACTTTCATCAAAAACACAACAAAATAATTTCTTATTTTTAATAAAGCAGATTAGAAACGTCTGCTAACGTAAACCGAATGTTTAAAATGAACCGAAATAAAAAAAAAATCTTATTAAATGAATAAACATAATCATATTGTAAGTCTTTTCATATGGGTGCAAACAAATTAAAATGAAAAAAAATGTAACATACATTTATCAAAAAAAGTCACATTTTATTTTTTTGAACAAACAAGGAAAATTACCTACCCAACCCAGCTACAAAGTGGCATTTCCAGAGCAGTTTGTGGTGCGCCTGCGAGCTGAGCCGGCGGCGGTCCTGGGTTCAAGTCCCGGCCGGGGCGGGTGTTAGAGTGATGGGTTCGAATGTTTGTTCCAGGGTCGGAGATGCTATCTTTATATTATTATATGTATTTGAATATTATGTGTATCCTCGTCTAGTACCGGGGCTTTGCTTGGTTTGTGGCTGTATCGATCTGGTCCCAAAGGCACAAGATAAGGCACATCGCGGTCTTCGGCGTCAAAAAACGAACTTGATTATAATGAATATAAATTTAACTTAATGATATTAAACTTACATACATTTTTTAATCACGATCGCAGGATTATCATTATTTTCATTTTAAACCCGCGGTGTTACACGGGCCATGCCGATCACCGGTTATGGGTGCTAGACGATGGCTAATACGAGTACGTAGTTTCTTGTATAGATAAATAATTATATACTTAAATACATGCAAAAACCATGACCCAGGCATGAGTATTCGATTTCATCACATCACACAACTGTTTGCCGTGGCAGGGATTTAAGCCCGGGGCCGCCGGCTCGGTGGGCGGGTGCACTACGGACTGCGTCAACCACGTCGTCAAAAAAAGTGCACAAACTACTAATTAACTAAACGAAAACTGCTTTAACAATTATTTTGTGACACCGCGTAATGACCGTGATCGCTTGCTACACGAAACTAAACACTAAGAGCCTTATCACACTTGCGATTTGCGAGCGTATTTTGTATGAAGGCGATCGCGCAGCGTGTTCGCCGCGTCGTTTATTTGTATAGAAAATACGCTCGCAAATCGCAAGTGTGATAAGGCCCTAATTCGTCGCCGATACAGGTTGGAGCGGGGGTGGAAGAAAGAGACGGGTAGAGAAAGTACTGCGCGCGCGACGAGTGACAAGCAGGATCACGCGCAATCCAGTCGCGGCTAAATCGTGTATCTTAAGTTACCTGCTATAGAATTTGCGCGACGTTTACAAACCTTGTCACGCCTAATTGATGTAACTTAAGATACAGTATTTAGGCATAATTTACCATGGCAAAATCACAGTTACATGAGTTGTATGACAGGCCCGTACAGGAAATTGGTTAGATAAATTAAAAAACCTGGTATGTGGGTCCATAGAGGTACTCGAAAAAATACGATTTAGAGCTGTTACGCGTATCTCATGTATGTTAAGATACATGAGATAGGATTGACACGGCAGACATAGAAAAATTGTAATGCGCAACCTAGCAGACGATACCAAAAATGGTATAAAAAAGTATAAAAAAATCATGGTGTACCCACATTAACAAATAATGAGACATTACATGTTACTTGTTTGACGACGCGGTTGGCTTAGTTTGTAAACACTGAGCTTACAAACTAAGCCAACTGAGCCGGCGGTCCCGGGTTCGAATCCTGGCCAGGGCAAATATTTGTGTGATGAACTCGAATATTTGTGCTTGGGTGATGGCTGTTCTATGTATTTAAGTATATATTTATCTATATAAGTATGTATATCGTCGTCTAGTACCTGTAACACAAGACTTCTTGAGCTTAATTTGGGACTAGATCGATTTGTGTGAGGTTGTCCGATATTTATACATAAAGATCAAAGCACATATAAAAATTGAAATGCGTAACCTAGAAGAAGATAGCTACCAAAAATGGTACCATATAAAAAAATCATGGTGTACCCCCATTAACAAATGTAATAATGGAAAATTAATCATTACATGTTTAATTTTATTAATAATGCACTCAAACAAAGATCAAACACCTAATCCTTTTTTAAATTTTTCTTTAAGCACTGATCTTAGTATTAATGGTTTAAAAAAAATGTGGTGAACCCAAATAAAAAAAATTAGACATTACATGTTTCATAAATTTATTTAAATCAAACACTTTATATTAGCAAAGGTTCGCGCTCTTTTTACTGGACTATTACAGTTATGAGCAGCCGGATTTGATATTACAAGCACGTCCCGGCTGAGTAGGCCAGGGGATTCATAACGCCCCTATTGCCCGCGTTATTGAAAAATAGTTATTTAGATTACTTGCGCGGTGTGATGGACTCGTGTGTATTGCGTATTGATGTGTTGAAACAAGTGAGGTATATTGGTTTAAACTTAAAAAAAAATCAGACAGTCATAATAACAGAACGGGATTCAATTTCGTTCAATAAGTGTTAAAAACAATTTTTATTTATTTTCAGTGTAGCTACTCCAATTGTTGTTACGTGTTTTAACCAGGCTTTTATCGATATTATCAACAAAAATGAAATATTACCACTTTTTTACATTTTTTGAGAATATCGCAATGCGTGACTGCAGATAGAAATATAAAAGAGCGTAGGCGACCAGTAATTAATTGATCGAAGCGCAGAAATTCTTACAAATAATTATGGCGAATTTCCTCATTTTTTTAATTTATTTTCTATGCTGGTACACACATTAGTTTTATAATTTTATAACAGTATACAATTGTATATTGATATTTTGCTTGCACAGTATCGATACAAAAAAGACAGTGCTAGTGCTAAAGGAGGACTTTTTTTTAGTTAGCCTGTTTGAGTGTCCCACTGCTGGGCAAAGGCTGTTAGATCTCCACAACTCCTTTTTATTTATTTATTTATTTATTTATTTATTTATTTATTCACATTAGTTACACAGTTTTGGCTGCTGCGTCCGGCCAGTTGCCTAGGAATGTATCTAAATCGTCCCACCATCTCCGTCTCGGTCTGCCTTAACGTCGCCGCCCATTTTGTGGCACCCACTTGGTGACTATGTAAGCCCACCTGTCCGGGTGCATGCGGCTAACGTGGCCAGCCCAGTCCCACTTGAGTTTGGCGGTTTTTGCTCCAACATCACATCAGCTATGCGTGTTTTGGAGCGCAGCGTAGTGTTCCGGACGCGATCCGTCCTTTTCAGAGCCCACCCATGCACAATTCGTCAGGTGAGGATTTAAAAATCTGTCCCTTTGAAATAAGAAACTTAAACAGTTTTTCTTCAATCTTGTCACCGTGAAAACACGATTGGTAATAATTTTCTCGATACTTTTTATCTCTCAAACATAACCCTTTTTTAGATATTTCAATATCAAAACCCTTCCGTTTTTAACAATGTTTTTTAGCTTAATAGATGCACAATTATAAGTTCTCAAAAACTGTAAAACTATTTTCAATATGAAATACAAACGTTTATGACGTGAGACAACTCAAAAAACATGATTTCCGCGCTTCCGAACACCCACTTCCATCTCGCTCACGCTTACGCTCAGTGAGAGAGAGAGCTAGCCAACGCGTTGGCGCCCTATTAACATCTAGGATGCTGCGCTCCATTGCACGTTGGCAAACCTTTAGCTTGGACTTGGAATGCATTTCTAATCACGTATTTAATCGCTGACATTATTATCATTTATTATTTAATTTTTACCGACTGTGCAACAGAATATTTTGTGACGTGTATTATTAGTATTATGTGGTGACTTTTAATTTATTTAGATTAATTAAGTACCTAGTTTAGAACTTAGTATATATAAGAATTTCAAACACAATTTGTAATTGTTCTTGAATAAATGATATGATGATGATGATGATGACTTCTGACTCTCCGTTAGTGACCATATCTGGGGCCCTATGATGGTTGCTTTTATCACGCGATAAATAAGTGATAAAGAATCCGTCACGTTTTGACATATTGCGAGTGTGAGTGACAGATGCTTTGTCACTTATTTATCACGTGATAAACGTAACCATCATAGGCCCCCAGAGCACCGTAGGTTAGGATAGTCAGAATGAGGACGTTTACTTTATCTAAATCTCACGACTCTTTCTCGTAAATTATCATTAATTAATTCAGTATTAAGTGACAGAGATGCGTAACAATATCGGCAATAGCTCGTGGCTAGATATGCTAGCCCGGTTGGAGGCCATTAGGGCATCTAATTTTGATGCATAATCGAATCATATTAATTGGTTCTGGTTCGAATAATTAAATGATTAATCACTATTAGCGAGCGATTGTAATGCAAATGGCAAGCTAGGTGTGAATATCTATGAATACTAAAAACATAGTTAAAATTTCTAAATAATAGCAAAAATCCTGATTGATTTGAAGCAAAAACCTAAGGTATATTTTCCTGTAATATCCCTTTTGTTATAATCGTGAGTTCGTAAAATGCGAGCAAAATTCATAGAAGTGTAGTCATCCTATAACCACAGATGTCCACTGCTAAACAACGGCCTCCCTTATAGCTCGCCACGAAGTTCGATCCCGTGCAAACCGTATTCGTCTACTCCCCACTACCCTCACGAGGTCATCTGTCTACCTAGTCGGGGGCCGATCCACGCTGCGCTTTCCTATACGTAGTCGCCACTCTAGGACTTTGGTGCCCCAACGACCATCCTTTTTCCGGACATGTTCTGCCCGTTGCCATTTCAATCATGCAATCCTATAACCATAAAGGCACTTGTAAAATAAATTAATGCATATGAGTATGAACTAGATTATCATGTAGGTATGTCTCCATAGCTCTCCAGCGTTCTACAGTGCTATCAAAAGTCTGAGGCCTGCTTTGAGCACCTAAAACGGGCTAACTCACTGAACCTTAATCCGCTAAATAAATACAATATGTCTCATTTTGCGAACGGATCGATGAACCTCGTAAGCTAGTCTAGATCTCCAACTTAATACAAGTCTGAATAAACCTACACATATCTAAAGATAATATGTTACACATGAACGAGCGAGAAAATGAGTTTCATATGAAATTGTGTAATACTTTGATTGAAAACAAAATTTAATCTTGCTCGTTTGTTTAAAATTTTTTGAGATATCACGCAACATTATGGGTTTACTGTGAAAACTTTTCACTTTATATTATACGAGCTGCGCGACGCGTTGCTACCCGCTCGTCCCACGGGAACACTACATTTTTCGGGATAAAAAGCTGCGGCTGGGCAAAGGCCTCCCTTTCTTCTCTCCATTCGTCCCTATTGACAGTGCGATTCTGCCATCCTTTGCAGCACAAATCCAGATTGTCCCGCGATCTCCTTTTCGGTCTACTTCTGTTCCGATATCCATCCATCCTCCGTTTATTTATAAAATTAAAAAACGTAAAAGAAAAGAAACTGACTGTAGGTAATTACAAACGCGAAATTTTTTTGTGTGTGTTTGTGCGTATGTTGGTTACTTCTACACACTCAAACAACTGGACCAATTTTGATAAATTTTGGTATGAAGGTAGTTGACACCCAGGATTAACACATAGGCTACTTTTTATCCCGAAGATAATGTAGTGTTCCCGTGAGATGAGCGGGTAACACCGCGCGGCGCCGCTAGTGTACTATAATTCCACTCAAAACGCTTGCCACCCTGTAATGGAGCTTGAATTGAACTCTGATTAACGTACAGTCAACCATATCGATTCCTAGGCCATTTCGTACCTTGTCACAGTGAACGTCAATATGAAAGCCGCTTGAAATCTCATATCATTGTCATTGTGACAAGGTTCTATTGTGGCCTAGAAATCAAATTGGTTGACTGTACGCAATACTCAATTACGGATGATATTATCAAAGCACAATGAAGTTAAGCTCGTATATTACATAATTTTGTGAACTACTAGTTAGTAATGAATTAATTATCTCAATTTCAACGGTAATATTGCGAGGATATTGAGTTACTAACTATGCTTCACCTTTTCCATTTCAGTGGATTTCATTTGACTAACCCGATGGACGGACTCGCGCGAGATAGCGCTACCCGTCATTTTCTTACATTACCGCACAGAACGCTAACGCTAGAAATAGTCGCGTATGACAGTTATGCTAGAGGTGCTGATTAAGAAAGAGACAGACATCACTATGTCTAGCACAATTACGCTTCACGACTCTTGTCGTGCGACATATCGCCCGTTACTCTCTCATAGTACTGCGAAGAAAGAGATAGGTAATATTTCTAATACATAGTAGTCATAAATAAATAGTTTAGTAAGTTCTTTTATTTCTTATGCTGAAATAATCCATAGTTTAACTTTTATGTTTTTATTATTATTATTCTATGTTTTAAATTTTGTAATATAAATCTTATTTTTAAAATCGACACCACTGTATATCCGTAGTTCAGTAAACTAGCCGTCTACTTGAGAATGCTGTTGCACGCCTGTAATTGAGGCACAAGCTAGACGTGTTTCCTGTGTTTAATAATTTTATTTTTTGATTGTATAAGCCTGTGTTTTGTTGGTGTGTCTAATAAATAAATAAATAAGATAAATAATACAAAGAGTCGCGTATCACAGTAGCGCCACCTATGGTCCCACCGTAAGACTGATCTTACGGTGGGACCATAGGTGGCGCTACTGTGCGCTGACGCTAACTCTTGAGCTAGCATCATGCTGAGGTGGCCTTCTCGACGCACAGCCATAATAATATTATAGTTGCCTAATTTTTTTTTCTGTCACACCCTTGTGTGATTGTAAGTGTGTTATGGTTACGTCACGAATAAATGTATTTCTTTCTTTAGTTGTGCCGAATGCCGCCCCAAGTCGAAAGGACTGAGGAAGAAGAACAGCCGTGTACAAATACATCATCAATGCAGTGATCGGATGGATGGGCATCATTAATAATAAATAAATAGCTAGCTATCTCTGTGTGCGTCGCATGACACGGATAGGGACAGCATCAGCATGTACACATTACATCTCATTAAATTGTCGAAAGGGGCTCTACGCGTTGGCTTCGGCTCCGCGCACGCCTCCCAAAGGCCCAAGACACTATTGTCCCGTGAGCGGGAGCGACATACATAAATAAACAATAAATATGAAGGGACTTGTACTATAAGTACAACATCCATGACCCAGGACCGAATATTTGAGTTCATCAGACAAATATTTGCCCTGGCCAGGATTTGAACCTAGGACCGCCGGCTCAGTAGGCAGCTGACCTACAAACTGAGCCAACCGCATCTTCAACCGCCCCATTATACGCGCGGAGTCCTGTATTTAATACAGAACCTTCTAACGTTCTACAGAGCCCTTCAAAATGGCCAAAAATAGGCCTCTTTTTTAGCGCTACTAAAAGTGGTTTGGTTTTAAAGATGATCGGACTTTATTTAATGATTGGAACCTTGTTTCATTCTAATGGCGGCCGTCTAGGCCACAGATGAAGACATTTTTCGGTTATGAATAGAAAAGTTATTTCAAGGTCGAGTCGTCCTTTGGTTTTAAATTCGGTTGTAAGCTAAGTACATTTATTACATTCGCGTTTAAGTATATTCATTTGAAATATAAATCTAAGACGTACTGCAGCGAAATTAGCCAAGAACATGACAAAAGACGATTTATTCACAGAAAACATAAATAGTGCAGAAACTTGACTATTGTAAACAAATATTATTTATGATTGGCGCGTGTGATTGGCGTACACTATCATAATAACGACAAAATTTTACTCATTACACCAATTCGGATGTAAAGTTACAAGGGGCGCAAGGATAGGTTTAGTTTACGAAATATAAATTTGCAGTAGGACAAAACATTAATGTGTCAGAAAGAGACATATAATTTTTGAATGTTACTTTTTTAAGTGACATACTATGCAATCCCTAGTGATGAGATGATTATGCAAATTATATTTCGGCAACTATAAGATTAGACCAGCAGATGTGGCCCTCATCTTGCTTACATTAAACATTATTTGACATCATACTTCGTTTCAATAAAACAATATCATCGGAGACTGGACAGTCTAACCAGTGAACGCATGAAAACTGTAAATCAATTTCATATATATCATCAACACAAATTTGATATAATTTATTTACATTGTTTTATTAAAATAATCGCAAAACCCAAAGAAATATCTCATTCCATGCCAACCACAAAGCCTGCGCTATTCATCTGTCATAATCAAAACCACAGCCCAGGATTTTAGGTGCACGAATGCCGCCTCATTACCTTGACCACTATATTTTGACGAACCCCATATGAGCAAAGGCGCCATTTTATGTTGTCTTGTAGAAGAGCAGATTACAAAAATTCTTATCAAAATGATGTTGATTGCTTATGTGATTGCTTAGGCAGGTAAAACGCTCTGAATAATCACCAACTAAGCGCCCCATAGTTCCCACTACTGAATAAATTATTCTCTGTGAACATGTTGGCAAATACCAACGTCTAGTTGTAAAGGGTCTCAGCTTTCAGCTAAATTAACTAAATGCTACACATTTCTCACGGGTCACCCTTGCCGTTAGCCATATTTCAGTTTGCTAAGCTAATTTATAAATTATAATAAATCTTAGAGCAATCTCGCAATGTCTAGAAAAACGCGGGATCTCAAGCTCTAAATTAACAATCATGAAATTCTTATCCTCCATTTTATATATTTTTCTATTAAATCTAAAATTAATACCATGGTTCTTAAGAATAGATTTCGCTATCTCTCATACTTTCTGACTTCTCCACACTGACCCATTTGGATTAATCGCCCTATTATACACTTGTATACCACAACTTGTAACTACTTATAATTTGTAACTATAACATGTGTTTATGTAAACACTTTATTGCACATGAAAAAATATTGTCAAAAACAATACATATATATGTTTATAAGGGCGAACTTATCCCTGGAAGAAATCTCTTCCAGTTAATTTATTTTATTTTATTTATTCTTTACATTAGCACTAACAGATGAACCTTACATGCTAATTCTTAATTAATTCAATTCATATTACAATTATAATTATTATTATTATTACTACAGTAGACATTATTATTTACAAAATAAAGAATAAAATAAAGATTAATCTTTGAGCAAATGAGATAGAAATATAGACATTGAAGTTATAGCCAAACGAACAAATTAAAACTATAATACCTAATATTATATAAAAAAAAATTGGGCAAGTGCGAGCCCGACTCGCGCATAAAGGGTTCCGTACCTATACATATATATATAATCTATAATAAGTTTGTTGTATGGGAGCCCCCCTAAAA
This sequence comes from Apotomis betuletana, assembly GCA_932273695.1. Taxonomy (NCBI): domain Eukaryota; kingdom Metazoa; phylum Arthropoda; class Insecta; order Lepidoptera; family Tortricidae; genus Apotomis; species Apotomis betuletana. The sequence goes on along the minus strand of OW026303.1, from coordinate 2,344,580 downwards.
TATTTATTTTATTTTATTTTTAGTATTTGTTGTTATAGCGGCAATAGAAATACATCATCTGTGAAAATTTCAACTGTCTAGCTATCACCGTTGTTGAGATACAGCCTGGTGACAGACGGACGGACGGACGGACGGACGGACGGACGGACGGACGGACGGACGGACGGACGGACGGCGAAGTCTCAGTAATAGGGTCCCGTTTTTACCCTTTGGGTACGGAACCCTAAAAAACAATTATAATAGCGGTACCACATAAGGATGGTCGCGCACAGTTCAAACTCGAAAATGCTTGGTCTAAGCTGAAATTGCAGCAAAAACAGCATTCTACGGATTTCAATCAGTGCGAGTTCTATTTTGTTCGTGTTGAGATTATTGCAAAGTTCTATTTGACGGACATAGTTTTTTATTCCTAAGCCTGGTATTAACCACGATTCCATTTGGAATAAATAAAAATATTGAAAAATTTTAATGGTTCGGGCGGGGTTCGAGGTTCAGTTCAGTAGGACGCCCGTGTTAGCCCGGAAAGTAGTTGGAGACGCGGGCTTGAACCCTGCCTGAATCATTGTTTTTTTTTTTTCGCTTCATTTTAAACATTTGGTTTACACTAGTAGACGTTACTGCTTGAATAAAAATTATCGGATTGTAATGTCAAAACCCCATATTAATTTGACATAACTATTCGAGAGTAAGCATTGCTCCTAGAAAAAGAGTTTTGTACCTAATGTAAAACTTATTACTAAATAATAATAATAATAATAGTACTCTTTATTGTGCACCACAAATTAAAAGTAAAAATAACAAAATAAATGAAAAATAAAAGTATTACAAATGGTAACAACAGGCGGTCTTATCGCAACATAACTGGTTCACGTTAGCGAGCTATTATAAGCGGTCTCTCTGTTGCACTTTTGTGTGGAAATGAAAAGGACAAAAAAAGTGCAGGAGGCGTCCCTATAACTAAGTATAAAACATAAACCCAACTCACATACGGCACAGTTCAAACTCTAAAGTGCTTGCTTAGCACTTTTTGCCGGCACTAGTAGTTCTACTTAGCTTATATTGTTGAGATCCTTAGAAAACTCTATTTCATAGTGATTATTTTTTCTTTAGTCAAACTAAATTGCATCACTTTCATCAGCATAAAAAGGCTATTAGAGCGGAACATCGATCAAAGAATTAGTAACAAAGTTGCATTTATCCTATTTTCTATAATTAGCACTACATAGTATAAAACAAAGTCGCTTCCTGCTGTCTGTCCCTATGTATGCTTAGATCTCTAAAACTACGCAACGGATTTTGATGCGGTTTTTTTAAAAGATATAATAATTCAAGAGGAAGTTTACATGTATCATACATGCATAATTTATCAGCATTGCACCCGTGCGAAGCCGGGTTGGGTCGCTAGTTTTCTATAATCGATCGTCCGGATCATTTGTAATAGTTCCCAGTGTTTCTATTATCGGTTTTGTCTTAGTTCAAGTGACTTCTCAAATTACTCTCGCATCTAACTTAGATCTCAACCAACATCAATCTATTGAATTTCTTTTAGTGCAAATGAAAACTAAATACTCAATATCTGGCACTAGGACCAACCAATCGAAATTTAATCGAATTTGAAACTCGAAGACGAAACTAAAATTCGAAACTTGAATTCAAATCTTGAATTTGAAACTCGAATAAATATCACCTAATTCAAGCTTAAAAATTTTCCTATATAAAGGAATATCTCCAAGCTATGTGTTAATTGGTAAAATAAAACGAGCGGACGTTGGGGCCGATGAGTTTTTAAGTGGCAACCACGAAATGGAAGTCGCAGCGTGGATCGGACATCCGTAATGTGGCTTGATGATCTGATGAACCTGAACCGATGATCATGGTCTATATTTGAGGGAGGTTTATGGAAAGCAATTGACGTTTTTTTTAGGCATGATTCAGCTTTTAATCAACGATGATCGATAAAAAGGGTATACGTCACGTCAGTCGAATAAGGTAGTTCTTATCACGTTTACATGTCTATTTCACGACCCCAGATCACCAAAAACACAATTCAACATAAAACCTCAACTTCCACAATCTATTAAAAACCACGCTCAGTAAATACACTCTAAGTAGCTAAAGTACCTAAGCCGGCGAGTAAACTTTTAAACCGCACATTGTTATCTAACATCGAGTGGACAGCCGCCATGAATTTAATTTAGCGGTCGCTTTATAGACGTGACGTGAGTCCCATACTGGACCGAAGGACCAGCCGGTTGGTCACCGGTGGGACCTGCTATGCGACTTTTTTGTTATGTAACCTATATTTTCTTTTTTTTTATAATATGTATTGTAAATTACAATAATGAAACTCTTGGATAGCAGGGAAATGTACCTGCGCAGCGTCTCAAGGACTACTAGTTTCTGTATGTTTAGTATTTTGTTTCTATAATTGTAGGTAACTCAGCTCGAAAATTTACACATTTGTCACATTTTCATTTATGATACATTCATTACTTATATAAACACTTCACACACCTTAAAAAAACCATATAATCTATGTGTAAAGCAAACAGTCTAAACATAGATAAACAAATTAATATGCACAGATCTGATACTTACACTAAGGACAAGTTTTCCCTAAATGTTTTTAACTACAAAATAATACACACAGTGTATCTGTGCATACCTACTAATTTATTTGTCTATGTTTAGACTGTTTGCCGTTTGATATGAGATTTATATTTTTATAAACGTAAATAAATAATGCAGTTCTTAATTAATTTACAATCGACGCCTAAGAACAGAGTTCCCTATCTCTTATAGTTTGTGACTTTTCCCTACTGACCCATTTGGATTGATCACCTGGTATGGTTTTATAAGGTGTGTGAAGTAATTTTATGATATACAATTTATTCACACACATCCCACGTAGCACACAGGCTGCTTAAGAGCTTATATAGCGCTTACACAGCTGAAATAAGCCGTATAAGGGCTATACAGCATATGTGCTATTTGGAATATACTCATGCATTCACTAAATCCAGCTACCCGATTCCACCAGTCGCTACTGCGGGAAATATTTGGAATACAGAGTAAACCCAGCTCGGCCGGGCCTTTATAAATATGTTATGAACGCCGCCCGTGGCATGTAGCTAACCAGCTAATTATCGTTTGTAATTTACCTTATTGATTTTGAAGGGAGTCTAGCAGTAAACGTTGCGTAGATAAACAAGTAACCTTATAATTAAAATTAATTGCTAACCAGAACACTATATTATAGGGTATTACTGAACCGGCGAACTACGTCCTCGACCCCGTAGTCACTTTCCATCAGGTGATACCGAGGTCAATCGCCGGTCAGTTCGTGAATAAAAAAAAAATATAGCAAAAATATGGAATTGGATTAGAGATAATGAGTATTAAACAGATATTTCCGTAGTTTTAGAATAAAGAATATACAATTCAAATCTTTATTTTGCATGTAGGCCTCAAGAGTACTTTTACATGTCTGATTCCATAATCATTGTGTAACCATAGGTAATATACCGGGTGATCAATCCAAATGGGTCGGTAGGGAGAGGTCACAAACTATAAGAGATAGGTAAATCTGTTCTTAGGAACCATATGATGTCGATTTTAGATTTAATTAAAAATGCATCATTATTTTTTTATAGATCTCATACATAATTTCATACAGACCTGGTTTAAATCGGTGTGAAGAATGTTACGAAACGACATGCGATTATTTACAGAATTTTAACCTGGTTCAATTCCCGTTTATGTATGAGATTTATAAAAAAATAATAATGCAGTTTCTAATAAATCTAAATCGACGTCATGGTTCCTAAGAACAGATTTCCCTATCTCTTATAGTTTATGACTTCTCCCTACTGACCCATTTGGGTTGATCACCCGGTATATTACCTATGGTTACACAATGATTATGGAATCAGACATGTAAAAGTACTCTTGAGGCCTACATGTAAAATAAAGATTTGAATTGTATATTGTTTATTCTTAAACTATATGTAGTTTTCGTTTTCTCCCTACTGACCCATTTGGATTGATCACCCTGTACAATTCCAAATTCAAATCTTTATTCTGCATGTAGGCCTACATGCGAGAGTACTTTTACATGTCCGATTCCATAATTATTGTGTAACAATAATATATATAAAGTTACAATAATAATTAATTACATCAATAAAATTCATAAGGAACGGGATTACCTTCTCACCTCGTAGCAGTCGAATTTCGTTCAAGATGTTTCGAATTGGTTCGCAATTCATTCGTGGACAGAGCTATTACTTAGTGTGCGATTGGCCGCCGCCGCGACTTGCTCTCCTGATGATGAATCTAGAACTGATTCGGAACATGTCGAGCAATATTCGACAATATTTCTTTGCAAATTCGCGATAATATCGTGCCAGTTAATTTGTGCTAACCCGTTATACATATTTGCGTATTTTTCATGCATTGTTGCATTTAATTGTAAATTTATAGTTTTAGTTATATAGCAGGAAGCATCAAAGACTGTACGACATCATCACAAATTCGTTATGAGAGCCACGAGAGACTTCGTGAGCGTGAATTTTTAAAACTTTCTCTACGTTGTAATTACTCGTTTTATGGGACCGTAAAGCTTTATCCTCGAAAAAAGGGAAATTAACAGCTCAGGGATATCAGTAGTTGCCCTGAAGTTTACAGAGGAAATCAAAAATTCATCGTTCACATTAAACTATGAAAACATTTTTATGCGTAAACTTTCTTTCCTGCAACTTTGTTTATGCTGGAGAAGAAAAGATGCCCCCTTTTTTCGTTTGCCATAGTCGGTTATAAAGTATCCTATAACATATATCTGGATAACTATATCCGTATCCCAAAAGAGTTGAAACATTCTCTTGTGATGAACCATGAATACTAAATGTGTCGTTTTAAAAAAACATACAATACAATACAAAGAGTGAGTTCTGAGTGAAAATCAAATTCCCTTTTACATTTAGATTTTTCTTTGTGCTTTGATCTTTGTGTCAATGTTTTAATAAGTCATCATCCTCCTAGCCTTTGTCCCATTTTTTGAGAATGAATTCTCAATCGGGGTCGGCTACCTAAATCCCAAGATGTGGCGTAGGCACTAGTTTTTCCGCAAGCGACTGCCATCTGACCTTCCAACCCAGAGGGGAAACTAGGCCTTATTGGGCTTAGGTGGTTTTCCTCACGATGTTTTCCTTCACCGAAAAGCGAGTGGTAAATATCAAATGACATTCCGTACATAAGTTCCGAAAAACTCATTGGTACGGGCCGGGTTCGAACCCGCGACCTCCGGATTGAAAGTCGCACGCCCTAACCACTAGGCTACCACCGCTTAATAAGTAATAATAAATAATAAATTGGTAAAACCTTTCAAATAAACAATGCAAAGATCGACACACAAAGCATAAGGAAAAATTCGAAAGGTTGGTTGGAGTTCGGGTAGCGAAGTGGTTAACGCACTGTGCCGGCAATCCAGAGGTACCGGGTTCGATTCCCGGTCTCGTCCCCCAGGCAACTCATTTCAATTTTTCTTTGAGCTTTGATATATTTGTATCAATAGTTTAATAATAAATTGGGTCATCGACCTCCGTATATAGCCTCCAAAAAAAGGGCGTTACAATTTTTTCCCGCAACTTTATCCCCACGAAAGAAAAACACATAACCCTTCAATGTGCAAATACAGACATCGCTTCACCAATTTTATAGTAACACACAGAAGATAAACCAGAATCGAAGCTCCAAATTTCCTCTCCAGAGCGTTCATTACCATCGTTACTATCCGTCGAGCATTGTGCCCCTAAACGTATAAAGAAACAACCCATTTCACGTATGGAAGCCTCTCGTTTTAGGAATAACGGAAATTAAAGGGCGCTGCGCTGCAGGAAATAAAATACTAAAATATAATGCGAATACAAGATAGATGGGGTGTAAATACTTATGGATCCGGTTTGAACTGTGCTGAAGTCTTGAGTATTAAATACCTATATTGAAGAGGGGATAGAGTTAGAGTGTATACAAAAGCTGGATCAAGTTTCTACCTAACTAGAGACTCTGCGAGCTTGAACTTGGAAGATTTTTTGAAATGGCAGAAAACAAATTTTTCACCTTATTCGCTCAGAAAACCTCCATTTATATCCGCTAGCCTGCAAAAGTCATTTGAATTTCGAGCATGATGAATTGTGATTCCCTGTGATGCTTTTCTCTTTTTTGAGTGTGTTGTGTCTTAAATTTAATATATTAAATAGAGGGCAAAATTTCGCATTTTCCTCGCCGTAGTGAGATGAAAAGTTGTGTGTTCCGTACGGCTGCAGAACTAGTTGGCTTCTCGTGTCTTGAAAGCCTCGCTACGCTCGGGAATCTATCTTTGCTTCGCTCTTGGATACCTTCGCTCGCTCAGCTTTCAATTTCAACACTCGCGCTAAATAACAACTTTGCAGCCTTGCATAACAAATAACTGTTTACCTTTTCCCTGCATCTCCAACATTTTGAAAAAAAAAACGAGAATCTTGATGAAAAAATATCTGTATACATATTGACCCAGCTCACAAAATTTCATGAGAATCGGTTGATAAATGCGGCCTCTAGGCGAAAACAGGCGGAAAGCATTTGGACATCCTAATATCTGAACAAACGAAATAAACAATGCAATGATCGACACACAAAGCGCACACACGCGCTGGACCGGCAATCCAGAGGTACCGGGTTCGATTCCCGGCCTCTTCTACTAGGGCTTTGATCTTTGTATCAATAGTTTAAAACAAAAATTGTGGTGTATACATTAAAAAAAAGAGACTACATGTTTCATAAATTTGTAAACTTTTTGTTTTCGTAACTTTGGATAACGAAGTGCGCATTGACAGAAAGTGTTCCTTTTTCCACATAATACGTTTATCGCTTCTGTAAATTGAAGCGAAACCGAATAAAACAACGAGCACATACAATAAATTCTCCGTTGCCGAGGTTAGGGCTGCCAACTTGAACATTTTAAACGAGAAAAACTTTACAGACTTTATATTTCCGAGTTCCATGTAAAAAGGATTTTTCTATTTACAGGCATTGATTCACTATTAAGCAGATTATTGCATGTAGAAATAGCTTCACCTGTCTTGCTCGCACGTTATTGGTGAGAAAGCGTGACAAAAAGTAGCGTGGCACAGTTATGCTAGACGTACGATGGAGTATATCGGCAACCTCAATGTCCATCTCATGTACGTCTAGCATAAGTGTGTCACGCGCCTCTTTGTTGCGAGACAAATATTTTCTGTCACTTTCCTTTTAATACCATGTGAGCATGTCAGGAGATGCTGTCGTGCGATAAACGAAGTCGCAGCAAAATATGCTAGCCCTGCTGTAGCATTATATAGGGTCCAATGTGATATAAAACTCTTTTCACTGTGTTTGTACAACGTGAAGCAAGAATAAAGAAAGAAAGAAAGAGGTAGCCTGTTTGTTCATCCACAAAAGGTTGGCAGCGTCCCAGCACCACGTCTGATGCAACGCTTACTGTTGATCATATGTCTACGCTTCGCACGGATGCAATGCTGATAAATTATGCATGTATTATACAATATATGAACCTTCATCTTGAATTAAAAAAAAACGATCAAAATCCTTTGCGTAGTTTTGAAATCCTTCGTTAATTATATAGATTGTTTTAATTAATTCAGGTTTCAGACTTTTTATTTTATATCAAAATTCGGACTCCGCATAACTTTCATAAATTAAAATAATCATAATACCTACCGAAAATAACTTATTGAAAATCGCCCTCATTCAATAGCTTCCCGCGATGCTGACCAGACCAGAACTTGAACTTTGAAGGAGGCCGTCATACGGCGTGTTTTCTGATACACACTCGCAAATGGTACCTATCCAGTCACATAACAATGATCCGCAAAGTTATTGACATGTTAGTAATGCAGCTAAGTTTCCTATAGAGTTTTTTTAGTTATTTAGAGATTCTGGTCCAAATACCGTAGTTTTGCAGTAAGCGACTACAGATTTGGTTTAGTAATGCAAAAGCGATCAAAGTAATTCATGATTAGGACTTAAGTACCTTTGTCAAAAAAAGTACGCTGGTCGCTTTCTGCATTACCATGGTCATCTATATATATATTGTATATATCTATAGTCCTCCTTGACGTATTTATCATGACCTTCACGAGCGTCGATCATGTGCTCGAATGTGGCTTGCAAGACCAATTTTGGTTTTAAAGGTTCTGTTGCAACTTGCAAGGCGCGCAATGCAACTCACCCTTGTTATTGTATGTGGAAGTATAGGAAGACTTTGGACGGGCTTATCTGTTTAGGCGTTTTGCATCGAGGTCTTGCAAGCGACGCTCCTCAAAATCAGTGACGGCATTATGAACAGAGCTGAGCCATACTCCTCTTCCCCACTTACGCATGGGATGTTGCATGCGGTAAAATGGTATGATGTTTTCATAGATTTGTAGATTTGTGTCAGCCCTAGCAAGAATAAGGAAGGCGATACAAGAGCCGATTGTCCGCGCACAAAGGCTTGGCAGTTGCATCGCAGTTCCACGATCAGACGAGCAACGTTCCAAACGACATTCTAACAAATGGTTCTTAATGGATACTACGTGCAACAATACCAATTAAATTAGATTCCAACGAGAATCACATGTCGCATACTAATAATTGTATTAAGATTAGGACATTAGAAACGTCAGAAATGGGAGTCAAAGTGTGTCCATTGAGCGTTAACATCGGTGAAATAAAAATGTCTAACGATATTTCCACGATATATCCAGTGTACAAATGGGGAAGTTGGTTTGTTGCCTATATATTTTCGTCTCAAAGTGATTTAAGCATGTTTGTACGGAACAATGTATACTCATTTAAAAACAGCAAAAAAAAAAAGATTAATTTATAGCCTAAGAAGTGGAAAGCCTAACAAGCAATAGTGCCACTAAAAACAGCTTTCATATGGCTATACTGAGGCCTATAAAACAGAAGAAACTGACAAGACATACTGAAAGAAATTTAAGTAATTTATTTTACTAAAATGCTTTTTTTCGAGGCCAAACACTGAACACTGAAACTGAACTAGTTTTTATATTATTTACTTATTTAAACTTTGCACATTACAAATGAAAAGAGGCATTCTCTACCAGTGAAGTATAAGGCCTAATAGAAACATTATTGGTGCGGAACTAGTATTAGATTACTAATAATAATTATTAAATGATATTGATAAATACTAATTATAGTAATTAAAATTATACAAATTTATTAAACAAATGTAATACGAAAAGGACATGCAACGAATATTATCAATAAATTGTTCATTTCATTTTATTTCATACCTCATTAGTATACCTACAGCAAAACGTGTATTAAGCAACTGTTTATAAATAAATCGTCTTTCTGTCGGGCCCCGTTTGACAATTAGTGAATCGTGAAAATTTTAATCAATACAACAATAATACCTCAATGAATACAACGCCAATTTCCTTGTTCAATGGATCTGCTTGCAGGCAGAAGAGGTACATGATGAAAGAACGTTTGTACGTACTTATTTAATAATAAAATCTGTTGTGTAACTGTATTCATGCAAATAAAAAAAACAAATTGGGCAAGTGCGAGTCCGACTGGCGCATGAAGGGTTCCGTACCATAATCTATAACAAGTTTGTTGTATGGGAGTCCCCCTTAAATATTTATTTTATTTTATTTTTAGTATTTGTTGTTATAGCGGCAATAGAAATACATCATCTGTGAAAATTTAAACTGTGTAGCTATCACCGTTCTTGTGGTACAGCCTGGTGACAGACCGACGGACAGCGAAGTCTCAGTAATAGGGTCCCGTTTTTACCCTTTGGGTACGGAACCCTAAAAATGTTTGGAATTGTACTTTGATGTCAATTTAATCAGCTCGAATCGCAAACATTACGTTCGGTTTGACGATATCTTAAAGTAGAATTTAATTAGCAGCCTGATTATTTATAATAACTTACAGAGTGGTGTCTCTTTTAATAATCCTAAACCATTCAAAAGTTTCGTTTGGCCAATCGATTGACTGATATACAAAGCTTTTAACATTAATTCGTGTAAAAAGAAAGTACCTAGTGAAAAATTCAGATCAATATTAACCACGTCTTGGAGTAATACATAGGTATACTTACTTTATATGCATATTCTTATAATATTCACAATTCAAAAACCCCTAACGCCAACCTTCAGATAGATCCCAGACAATTTATGGGCCCAAGTTCCTTTATAATGAAACCCCAAGAAAAGTCATAAAGACCCCTAGTGCCATAATCACCCCATAGTCGGGAGCCCTGTTAACGCCGACCATTTATCGGGCATAAAAGGCGTAAAAATGGGGGTAGTTTGCCCACCGAAGCCCCTTTTGCGACATATAAAAAGGCGTTGTTTTATAGCACTAAACTACGTAGTTACAACCTTTTGGGGTTTGAGAAGTTTGGTGAAGGAAGCTTACAGGAGATTAACTGATGCTGTAATGATGAGATAAAGAAGGGTGATTTTAATTGGATAAAAATGGGAGTTTGGGAATTAATTTATGTATACGGTACTAGGGGCCATACCTGTGAGATAATGCTAATGGATGACTCCTTGCTATGGTTTTTTTTTATTCAGCACAAAATAAAACACTACTGAAGATTTTGTTTTTTTATCCTCACAAGAACCAATTCAGAACGGTAGTTTATGAAAAATATTATATATATATAAAATATATAAATAGGTTGATTATGAAAAATACAATGTACTAGTACTTTATGCAACAATTTTATTCTAGGTGTCAGAAAATGTGAGGGGCATGGTTTTGAAGAAAGAAATAAAAATTAAATTTTGCAGTCTGTGACACGGGCAGTCTTTTCGCTAAAGAGCGATCTTTATATATGTATTAGAGTTGATAACTGTATATTTATACCTAACTAAGAAACAAAAAATGGAATCGATAAAGGCTTAAACAAAATGGTGCCATTGTAATTTGAAGCACGGAATCCTAAACAAGGTGTCTCATAACTCATTGTTATTCTAAAACGCAGAGGGGTAATCAGAAGAATATGAAATTGTTTTTCCAAATAACAATCCAAATCTAATTTATTCATTAAGGGTGTATAACCTATACGGATATACCTATACCGGACCGGAAGACGCAGCGTGGGAAGGCCCTAACAAGGTGGACCGACAACCTGGTTGTGATCGCGGGCAGAAATTAGGTGAGGGCGGCGCAAGACCGATCGTTGTGGAGAACTTTGGGGGAGGCATTTGTCCAGCAGTGGACGTGTACATCGGCTGATATCGGCTCGGCATCGGCTCATCATCATTATGATGATATCATATGATGATGATGAGTATAATTTTAAATCGAGTCGAGATGGTTCTTAGCTATTTATGTTTGGTGGAAATAAGACCAGTAGTTAGATTAGATTAGATTTATTTATTTCATAATATAAAATGTCAGTATAAATTACGCTAAGACAATTTACATGCATTTATACTATGATCGTCATAAAGATAAAAATGAGATAATATAATAATAGTAAAAAACATAACAATTGATTGGAACAAAAGATATTTACATGTCATAATCATAATAATAAGAATATCTCCTTAAGGGATTGTCAAAAATTCTAAAAATACCAACTACCAACAATATTTATACACGGTGCGAAATACAACAATTATTATATGTTACTACGTCAAATAATTTGAAATTAAATATGTCAAAGGTGTCTCCTTAGAGGATTGTCAACAATATACAATATAAAAACACAAAAACAATATAAAAAACAAAAAATATACGAAACAAAAAACAATATAAAATGAAATATAAATTATTTATCCATGTACTCATTCTAAGATATTATTTTAGATTTATGTTTCTAAGATATTCCGCTTTAATTGGAACAAGTGACAACATTGCAGCCAATATTGAAGTTAGGAATTGCAAATTTTATAGTTATGTTCAGTTTTAGTAGCATTTTCTATATCACTCATTGAATGAGGGTCTCATGATGACCAGGTGGTTGTGTCAGGGGTGTTTTAATTTTTTTAATTTAGGTAACATTAATTTGTATAATAGTTTATGTTTAAAGAAAAACATCCTGATGGTACTCAACGATTGTCTCGCTAAAAACTGCAGTAACAATTAGTCGCGCACTCTCGCTTGTAGCGACAAGCGAGTTGTCACGATAATGAGAAATTTCGTTAGCGACAATTGGATATTGCTGTTTACTCAACTTGTTTACGCGAGTGACAATGTCATCAGACCTAACTAGTGGACTATCCGATTTTCATTCGCTTTTATTTGATTAAAATGTCTACATCAGAAGGAAAACAGACAATTTTAGTAGTTATAAAACGGTTTCAACTCACGTAAAAATTGTCAGGAACGACATGTTTCGAACTCATATGGGGCTCTTTATCAGGGACAGTTATCCGTGCTGCTACGCGATTCACTGTTCTAGGTAAAGCAATCCTACCTAGTTTGGGGTCTTTAGAATCATTAGTGATCATGATCAAATGATAGATGTTCAAATAAAAGTGCAGTCGGCTATAAAAGTTGGTGACAAAAATGGTGTTGGTTAAAAAGCACTAACATTGAAATTGGTTATTTCTGTAATAAAATCATCCAACATACATTAAAGACCATTGTCAGAACCTCGCTCCCGTACGTTAATAAAACCGTGCGGTAACAGGACATTTCTGACCGCTGTAAGTATTAGGGCTAGTTCACAATGATGTATTTTGCCACATAAAGACCCGGGCAACAGTGTGAGAAACTGGGCATTTAGACCGCTGTATGAATATAAGGATTCGTTCACAATTTAGTATTGTTCACATTATTTGGATTTAGTAACTTGACTGTCTATGATATTATAACGGTTAAAACTTGTAACCTTAAAAAATTAAGGTTGCATTTTCACCGGAGGTGTACGAGATGGGCAGCGAGCGGTGTGCAAGGTGAAAAACTACCAATTTCAGTCCGCGCTGAGGTACATTGATTGGTGAATTCTTTGCTTACCCACTGCTAATTAATTATGTCGATATCTGGTATAGAAGCTGCATTAGGTAAACGAAAAAAAAAACACATTTGTAATTGGATATAGCTCGGACATAGTATTATATTATGTCATCATCATCATAAACTTAAGGCTGCGCTTCCACCAGAGATATGCGAGAATGCGTCGCGAGGGATGTGTGTTTGTTAACCAATGAAATAACTTAATTTACTTATCCTCGCTCAGCGCAACTGATGCTATTGGTTAACAAAAACACATCCCTCGCTCACGCCACGCATCCTCGCACTGGTGGAAACGCAGCTTAAGAGCCAAACTCTTATTGGTGTAGCTGATGAAGTATGTAGCTGGCTCCATCTATCCCTATCCACAGCCAACTGCATGATTTCCCTATACGACGTGATTACCGTCTAATTTATTAGTTTTATGTAGCGTATTCACCAAAAATTTAAAAAATATTCTAGATATCAGTGACTTGTGTGAAACCCACCATGTAAAAAATCTTCTAGATATCAGTGACCTGTGTGAACCCCGCCGTAAGGTGGTAGTCTGTAGCTGTGTCCCTCTCCATAGCCAACTGCTTAATTTCCCTGTATGACATGACATTAACCTTCTATTTATTTTATGTAGCTTATTCACCAGAAATGTTATAAAATCTAGATATAGTCTAGATTCTAGTATAGATCTAGTTTGTGGTGCGCGTACCGCGGCCGCTGCAGGACACCATCGCAAGTGCAGACTTCTGGCCGAAGGGTGTTGTGTTGTGTTTCGGCAGTTCCGGGGCAATCTGCCGAATCCTGCGCCAGATCAGACGACGCAACGGAGCCACGCTGTTACGTCGCCTAAATCAAATTAGATTTAAGTTTTTTTGTTTTGTAATGTAATTTTGTAGTTCACAGTGCCTTGGTTTATTTACTGTTATGCTGTGTTACTAATTTAAATAAATAAATATTAAATAAATATCAGTAACCAGTGTGAATCCAGCCTTACGGCGGTTCGCACCCTCCGGTAATTTGCGCGCACGGCTCTGGAAATGGGGGGATTACGGCCGCACTGGCCACTTGACGCGGCCGCGGCCGGGAAGCGACCGTTTTCTGATTTGTAAAGTGCCCCGATTGCCCGATCAATTGTCGTACGATGATGTTTACATGGGGTTCACACGGGTTGTAAAGATTAATTCTGTTTTGCATTATGGAAATATTGGTTTTTTTTTCTGTGTTTTTTTTTGTTTTACTTATTACCAATGATATATGGGTTCTGTACCTCAGTCGGCTAAAACGCAACCACTTAGGATCACCTTGTTGTCCGTCTGAAAATAATCAAAACCTGTAGGGTACTTCCTGGAGTCCTAGAATTAGGAAATTTGGCATGAATCAACATGTAGCAAAAGTAGTGGAAAAAGTCTATAAACCGTAAATGTTAAGTAACATTTCCTAAATCTTTTTTGGCTTATTATTTTCGCGGCGACAGAAAAATTAAAGAGCAGCAAACTATTTGCAACTAAAATAATAACTTGTCAGCGGTTAAATATTTTGGCAATCATTTATATTAAATTAGCTTTAAACTAAGGATATTTTAAAATTCAAATAATGGCAGCTACTTTAAGGTAGCAGAAATAATAAACAAGATTACTGAAATCATAGGCGAGGTACTATAAATAATGACTTGGCGACTAATATTAGCAGAAGATCCGACTCGGCCGGGTTAGGTTAGGTTGTTTTTTTTTTTATATCCCTAAAAAGCGCTCCTTTTTTTTTTTTTATGACCTTGATTTATTTTATATGCAATCTCCATTGAACAATTAGAGTAGGCCATTTTGAACTTTTTATCCGCTGTCATGTTTCCGCTTAATTAGTTAATTCAGTCGCCAAAACAATAACTCGATGCTAGTTTATATTGAAACAAAGCCGAAAATTGATTACTTAGCTGCTACTTTTTACTTTATACTAGTCTCCGCAATTAGTCGCCAACTTATTATTTTTGCTACCCCCTTTAATTTTTTATAAATCCCTAAATCAGATTAATTTGTTGCCGCGTTAAATACATGCCATATTTTTTTATGATTACAAACTTATTTGCAGTAGATAAAATTAACGCCGGCCTGTGTCCATGTATGGGGCCAATATTTTTTTCAGGGCAAAGTTAAGATTGTCCCTCATCCACTTTATCTTTTCTTTAGAGCAATATTCAGTGGTTCCATTTTTGAACGGAAACCCCAGTGTGTTTTTTTCTTTTAATTATTCACATTAATTACAACTGCTTATCTCGTTATTTAATTTAGACCCGTCAACTCGGATTGAAAAACCGCTTCAATTTCAGTTGAAAACCAATTTAAATTTACCCTTGTAATCCTCCAACACGCACCGCATAAACTACTTTTATCTTTTCCAGGTCCGGGAATGATATTTTATTTTTTATTTTTATTTATTTATTATTTATTCAAATGTCAAGATCATGTCACGTAAGGTACGAGTACATCGTCCCACAAAACTGTTTTCACAGTTTGACTGTAGGAACCGTCAGTCTATTTATACAATTAATAGTACTCAATTAATAAAATCTAAATCTTAATTAATAATAATAGGTGCTAGGCAAGTATAATTAAACGTGAACTGATAGTCTGGGAAATGAAGCAGTGATATATCCTCTTAACTTGTTTATTCCAACGTTATTGTGAAAAGATAATGCTCTTTCCAAAATTGAATTATTTATGAAAGAAATAATTGACACTTGAATCTTCAAAGTACCTTACTCTTATCATAAAAATAAAGTTTTGCGTAGGTAGACCAATTTTCGTTTATGCCTTTTTATTTGTCTTGCTGTAATAGACGGTAATCTGATACGACTGGAAAACAAAATAAACATCAATCTGATATTTAGCTATACCTTTACAACCCTGCGGATTCCTGCTTCCCTCTATCCCAACTCAAGAAACCTTTCTGCCTCAACGATCATCGCGCGGTTCTATGAAGCTCACCGATATCGCTCACCGCCACCCAAATTTGGTGACTGTTTGAGCTACTCCTGAAACCCAGTCTGGAAGTTCTCATTTTTCTATTTATATAACGTAGAGGAAACTCGTTATGAGTACCAACGAGAGCCAGAAGCCATTGTGGGGGTTATGTGGGACTTTTTTCTTTCTACCATTTTCAGAGTAAGATTGGGCCCTCCAAAACCCACCAAAACTATCTCCGGCATTTTTTGTCCTTGCCATTTAGGGAGGACGTCATGAGGTCGCAGAGCGTTCTCCACAAAAGGCCCTGGAAGACCTGGGCAAAATGCTGAACAGATCTGTAAAGTCCCTCATCAAATGGGTCTTATATGAAACATGAAAAAAACCATCCATGTGGCAACCACTCCACTTAAAGTTGGAGACTTCTTATTTTCTTACTACACTGACTCAGTGTATAAGTGGATCTTGGCCTCCAACATCAAGCTATACTATCCTATTCTCTCTTGTGCAGCTTTTTGCCACTCAAAGTCGGCTCCCTGAACCTGGCACACGTCTTTCTGGGCTCAGACACCAGCTCTACAATTTAGGTAAACAACAGGTTCTCAACAATGATACAAAGATCAAAGCTAAAAGAAAAATTGATATGAGTTACCTGGTGGAAGAGATCGGGCATCAAACCCGGTACCTCTGGATTGCCGGCCCAGCGCGTTGACCTTTCTGCCACCCTAACTCCCAAGCAACCTATCGATTTTTTCCTTATGCTTTGTGTGTCGATCTTTGCATTGTTTATTTAAAAGACTTTACCTAGAATCTTGTTTAACTAAACCTATTGTCAAAGCTCCATAAAAGCCATTATCACAAATAAATGATGAAATTGAACTCTCAAATGTCTAAGACTAGATAATAATCCCCCAGTGATTTACGAGTACGAAATCCGTGGGGGAGTTATTAAGACATCCAGCTATAAATCAACGGTTCGAGATGCATTTCCAGCGGTACGGTATCATCGTTTTTGTCTCGAAGAGCGCTGTCTAGAGTTTGGTTACAAGTAACAGTTGGAGTATGATTTCTCATTCCTACTATACTTGTTGTAACTTGTGTTTAGTTTTCCAAAATGAAAATGGAAAAAAAATATGGCAGGAGTCTCCAAAGAACGCGGAAATTTAAGAGCTTGTTTTATTATTTTTGTAAAAAAAATTTACATTTAATATCTAATATATTTTTCTATTACCTAAAGATACAAGATAACGTTAATGTAATTGACAAAAATAATAGAACAATCAGTAGAAATCCCTCTTCTGACTTTTGAGGTAGGTCGCAGAATATATAATAGTATATAATACTAGCTAGGTGGAAACCTGTGTTATAGAAGTATTGTTGTATTAATTGTGTATAGTTAGTATGTATGTACCTTACCTCAACTAAGTCTGTATTCTCTTTACTAAATTATAAAAAAGGGATCCTAAATTAATTTAGCTGCCACGTTTCTAATTTACTTAGGTAAATACAGGTTAAAATTGTGATTTATATTATACATAATTAACGGATTATATAATGATTTTAGTACGAACTTAATTCATTCCATTTAGTTCACTGATTTAGAAATCAAATGGCATTTACCGAACATTTCACTTATAGCAAAAATGAAAACATTAATATTAATGAAATAGAAGATAAACGATAAATCAGAGGGATTTATGGTTGAAAACAACGATTCATGTTTTGTTTACTCGCTCATAAATAAGCAAATGCTTGTAATGGTTGGGAGCCGATGACGGAAATGTATTTTTGAATTGTACAAGATAATTTTATATCTGTTTTATGCGATTATTTCTGTCATTCGTTTTGCGTCCTCAGAATAAACAATTAGATTTTCTGATTGTAATAAACATTACAATCAGAAAAAACCGGCCAAGAGCATGTCGGGCCACGCTCAGTGTAGGGTTCCGTACTTGCTCATCCTTTACAATAGACTTAAGTTACGAGAAAGATTTCAAGCTCTATAAAAAGGTCGTAAACGCCAAAGTAACTGTAATTACTTATTACCTTCTGGAAGTCAACTTACGTCCTTTTAAGAAAATTATGAAATTTGGCGATAACTCAAAAACGGTTTGGCTGATTTTTTCAATATAGTTTTCATTGAAAGTACTTATAAGGCCTCGTGTTCATAATTTTTTGACGCGTGGTTGAAAAGTTAGAGGGGGGACGCTATTTTTTAAATTTTCGGAGCGAATATTTACAAAACTGCTGACTTTATCCAAAAATAATGTTTGGACACCCATATTATTTTCAAAACACCTATTCAAATACACTAGTGTTGAAACGAAAAAAAAATCACCCCACTTTAGGTGTTCGAGATGCACCCGAAGAAAATGTTTCTTTTACCGTTTTGTCGGCGTGATACATACCCATACTCATACCAAATTTCAACTTTCTAGTACTAATGATCACGGAGCTAAGCCACGGACGGACAGACGTACAGACGGACATGGCGAAATTATAATGGTTCCTTGTTGACTACGGAACCCTAAAAATTTCAATTTTTTACTGCGAACGATTTTGATTTGATTTTATTTATTTTATAAATGCAATGAATGGAATTTATTGGTAACCATTAGTTTGGGGCTTGTTTGATTTGTGGAAAAGAATCCCGCAATATTTATGTGCATCGCTAACAATGGGCCTCATAAGAAGGCTCAAAGTTACTCAAACGGCAATGGAGCGAGCTATGCTCGGAGTTTCCTTGCGGGATCGAATCCGAAATTATGAGATACGCATGAGAACCAAGGTTGTAGATAAAGCTCTGTCAATTTAAGTGGCAGTGGGCGGGTTACATCGGAGAACCATTGGCCGTTGGAGCAGAAAGGTTCTTGAGTGAGGCGCATGGGAAGGCCCCGGACAAGGTGAACCGACCACCTTGTTCGGGCAGAAATTGGATGAGGACGGCGCTAGACGTTCTAAAGAACTTTGGGGGAGGCCTTTGTCCAGCAGGGGACGTCTATCTGATTTGATGATGATGTTGATTTATGTGTATCACCACAAATTTAAGGGTCAAACTCTTACCGATGTAGCTGATGAAGTATTTAGTTGTTTTCATCTAACTCGGTCCATAGCTACTTCACCGACTTCTCTATACGGCATGACGTCTAAATTATCTTTTATTTATTTTATGTAATATTATTCTTGGCCTTCGTCTTCCCCTTTAGTCCCATTTCGTAGCCAGATTTGGTAGCTAGCTACAAGATGGGAAAACACATTTCCCATTTCGTAGCTAGCTACCAAATGGGAATGATTTTCCCATCTCGTAGCCAGATTTGGTAGCTAGGTACAAGATGGGAAAACACATTTCCCATTTCGTAGCTAGCTACCAAATGGGAATTCTTTTCCCATCTCGAAGCCAGATTTGGTAGCTAGGTACAAGATGGGAAATCACATTTCCCATTTCGTAGCTAGCTACCAAATAGGCAAAAAAATCCCATCTCGTAGCCAGATTTGGTAGCTAGCAACCAAATGGGAAATGTGTTTTCCCATCCTGTAGCTAGCTACCAAATGGGCTTTTAGTCCTATCTCGTAGTTAGGTTTGGTAGACGCTACGAAAAGGGAAATATGTTTTCCCATCTTGTAGGCAACCAATTACTAAAAATGTGTTCTGAGGGTTTACTGCGACACATTTCAGAGTTCTATATACCTATTTCCCCATATGAGAGTAGGCACATTTAATTAGGTTTAAAAAAAAACACGCGTATGAAGCCGCGGGCAAAGTCTATAGTATTGAATATATTTTAATATGGTGTGAACCTTTGTATTTTGTTTTGATTGTAGTGTGTGTGTTTTTTTTGATAAAATAAAATTAGCTGTATCTGTATTTAGTCTTGGCGAGGATGGAATTATGGATTTCCCACACAAACTTTTTAGCTGTTACACTTAAATAATAAATAAAAGATGAGTATAATAGGTAAGAACCAACTAAACTCGACTTTTAATTAAATAAATAAAAAAAAAATCCGCTTAAAGATATACATATTTCTGCTTCTTGCAAAAAACTAAACTACTATTTTGACTGAACATTGGGAGTTTAATATTCCCGTTTCGTAGCCAGCTTCCAATTGGGATTATTTTTCCCATTTAGTAGTCAGCTTTAAAAACTGGCTACGAAATAGGACTTTAATATTCCCATATCGTAGCCAGCTTCCAATTGGGATTATTTTTCCCATTTGGTAGCCAGCTTTAAAAACTGGCTACGAAATAGGACTTTAATATTCCCATATCGTAGCCAGCTTCCAATTGGGATTATTTTTCCCATTTGGAAGCCAGCTTCAAAACCTGACTACGAAATGGGAGTTTAATATTCCCGTTTCGTAGCCAGCTTTTAATTGGGATTATTTTTCCCATTTCGTCGCTAGCTACCAAATCTGGCTACGAGATGGGACTAAAGGCGTCTTCCTCGCTTCCCTTTACGTTTCCTTCTATGATGCTATTTATAAACGCGCCACGTCATAAAAGGTCGCCTAACATACTATAATACGGTACAATTATAATACGCTATTTTGTCAATAGTGAATATAAATTGTATCATTGACTTTGAAACCACTAAAAACTCATTCAAAATTATACGGAACCAAATAAACTACCAATAACTTTTGGACATTACACTATTTTTAATTGGATAAAAACTAAAAAGAAGACGTATTTTGACTACTGATTTTTATGACGTCACGAGCCACTATCCTCATAGAATCTTCATACTAACAGATCGTTTTTGACATTTCATAAAGAGTAGCTAATTTGAGTTGTCATCAAATACCGTATTTTGAGAAATTGTCATTGAGTGTTGCCAATGCTACGGCAATAACCGTGTTCTGAGGCTTTCAGGCCAAAAAATTACAAACTTCACGGCCTACGGTTACATTTCTGCGGCCGTAAGTAGTAGATTCTACGCCTTTTCGTAAATTTTACGGTAAATTATTAATTAATTGATAATAGATTCACTTTTAGAGTCGACTGTCATAAGTGTATTGACGGGTTACCGCACGAAATTCGACCTTGTTTAATAGGAGATCTAGAGGAACGGCTGGCACTATACGATTGTCGAATTTCGAACATAGGGGTATTCGGAGTATCCCTTCTTTATCCGAATCCAAATGCTAACATAATTATTCTTAGTCTTAGTTATTAGTTTATTGATTATTGTTTTTATCAATATCTTATTATGTTTTTTATGAAATAAATTGCCGCTGTTATATTAAGAACTTGACACATTGTAAAATTGTCAATGCTATGTCAAAACCCTGAAATCAGCGCCATTTGGCTGACATTGAAAAGTGATTTTCAAGCAGCGCCACGGCCCGCCGTTGGTCTTTTTCCATAGCATAATAGCTAGCGTAGCATTTACCATATAAACATAGTTTTTTTTTATATATCGTGTAAAAGAATTGCATTGGCAAAATTTCATTGAATATATTGCAAAGCATCATCAAATTAGACCCCAAACCCAATAGAAACTGCTGCATAGTGACGTCGCTACAACGAGAACACTAATTAAGCACTCAAGTTGTTCACACATCGTTGACTTGTTGCTTCATCCCTCAGATTGAGTGTTTAATATTAATAACTTTGCTGACAAACTGATCGCAAAACCATTATAACTTGAAACCTTGACGGGATGTAAATGTATAAAAACCGGCCAAGTGCTAGTCGGACTCGCGCACCGAGGGTTCCGCACAAACACTTAACTTATCATAACTGGCCGGGATAAGTTAAGTTACAAATGCAAATGAGGTGGCAAAGTTAAGGCATCCGATCATGACTGTTGTATGGCCCCACTTAATATTTTTTTCTACGTTTTAGTACGTATTCTTATAGCGGCAACAGGAATACATCTGTGAAAATTTCAACTGTCTAGCTATCACGGTTCATGAGATACAGCCTGGTGATGGACTGAAAGACGGACAGTGGAGCCTAAGCAATGTGCCCCGCCCACTGCCAGTTAACTTTGGTGACTGTCTGAGCTATATCCACAGAATACTTGATAGTATTACATACTATATCTACAACCTTTGTTCTCTTGCGTATTTCATCATATCGGATTCGATCCCGCAAGGAAACTCCGAGCATAGCTCGCTTTATTGCCCTTCACGCCCATAGCCGAAATAAATATTAACATCCAGCAAACTCTTTAATAACGCTCGATCAGATAACTCTCGATCCCAAAGTCAATTTGCCTCACTTTTCTCACTTTGACACTTAATAATGCCTCCGAAGCCAATCTGAATTGCTAATGTTATTTTTCTTTAAATTACTTCGCTGTGGCTGGGATTAAGGCTCTATTATATTCAAGATCGTTGGCCTTATCGGCGCCATATTGGGATCGTCAAAAGAATAATCTGTTTTTAGAGGAGCGTGTATTTTGGACGACATTTCAGCTGACTTTTTGTACTTATCTCTAATGTAGGTATGTAGAGAAAATGTTATAAAACTGGAGTGGAACGTAATTATAGCCGGCTTTAATGTAGTTAGATTTGACATTTACTCTCGCGGTTTGTATAAATAATTAACACAAATTATAACGGGTGTATCGCAATATTCCTTATTTACCTTCATAATCTAACGTTTCGGCGTAGCAACACACGCGGTCTCAGATGTACTGTGAATCATCGATTTGCTACTGGAACTGTCGGCCAAATGAAAATTTCGACGGGTCTCTCATCCAAATATCTGTCTCATAACGTGAACTTAGGCCTCCACCATGACTCACCACAAAGTGCGATCGACGCGAGTTCGACGGGTACTTAGAATAAATACGCCTAGAACGGTAGTTGTCGTGTCTCGAATAAATCATAGAATTAATTAATACATGGTTTATTTTCATGAGAGTCCACACAGTACATTGTTAAAGGTACGCCATCTTGGAAGAGAGCGCGGGAGAGCGAATATGGCTCGAGCAGGACAGAATATAAAGCCCTGATCACACGATACGACAGTAGTCTTCATACAACAGATTTGCAAAGGATAAAGCCGGTTTTGGTTTTATATGTGCGTGTCTTCGAACCAATCATAGAGACGTGTTGCTTGTGTTATTGATATGACAGATGCGTACACGGACAAAACTGAGCCGGTGACAGGTCGTGGCTCACTAAAAGTATGTATGTATGTATGTAAACTTTTTATTGTACATAAAAAAATGAAGGCATTAAACAATTGTTATGTACAAAGGCGAGCTTATCCCTGTACAAATACAAATACAAGTACTCTTTATTGGACACCTCATAAAATATACAGGAGAAATACAATGCAAGACATTACTATTTGCTCCTTACAGGGATAAGTTCGCCTTTGTTTATAACAATTGTTTTGAAAGTGGCTTCACTTTCAAGCACTGATTAAGTTTCTATTTGTAATTATTCTTAAGTCGGGTAGTGCTACATTACCCAGTCACCAATAGGAGATATATCATGGATGTCTACTGATTCGTCAAATTAATTTGTTATCCAGAACAACCATTCAACTCCACGTCTCTCAACAAGTTTTAATCAAAACACCTCGCGCGGATCAACAAGTTGCAACAGAGACAGGCGACGCTAGTCTAATTACTGTTCGCGATTCGCGAGTTGCTCAGACATGTGTAGTGCAGATGAACTTCTGCACCTCTAGCACAACTGTGACACGCGACTGATTCTCGCCCGAGAAATTTACCTATCTCTTTCTTCGATGTACTGCGAGAGAGTGACGGGTGATGCTATGTCGCGCGACAAGTGTCGCGAAGCGTAGTTGTGTTAGACGGGTTGGGTTTGGGTCAGCAGAATAGGCATCTCCACTGGAGCAGAGCGGAGTTGTGTAAAATTGTCCAATCACATTCCTCACATTCAAATGTATTTCTTTTGGGCTTCAAAAAGGCGGAGCCTGATTGGTTTATTTTCCCCGCACCGCTTCAGTAGGCCTTGGAGCGTGAAACCCAGCGCAAGCTCAATGTAGCTATATTCTGTAGCTTAGAAGCATAATGATGTATGTCATGTATTTAAAATAGCATAACGAAAGACAAGAACAAGTGATTTAGAAGACAAAGGAAAATACATTTGAAACATTTTTGAAGTTTCCACAATACAATACAATACAAGTACTCTTTTTTGTACACCTCATACAGCGCATGAAATTACAATTAAAGGTAAACAACAGGCGATTTTATCGCTAAAGAGTGATCTCTTCCAGACAACCTTTGTGTAGTGGATAACTTGAAAAAATATTTTGTTATTAGGCAGTGCAAATATACACGAAAAGCAAATAAATACATAAATATAATCAACAATAAAATACATAGAAACATAAATACAAGCATACATAAATACATACATTCATGAACCAAGGCCGTTCATAGGACCCGTTGAATAAAATACGAATTAAGAAAGAAATAATGATCTTGCAGATGAGCTTTGAAAGAAACAAGAGATTTAGCGCGCTTTAAGCTCACAGGCAAGGAGTTCCACAAACAGACTTTAAAAGTAAACGAATTATTATACAATTTTGAGGCTTCTGTCTCTGAAAAAGAAAGTTCTAAAATGGCCCTTTAAAGTTAACCCAACCTAAATACGTACATCATGCAGTTTACGTAGACGTATCTAACCTAAAACAAATATTGCAGGTTTCTGTAACTCCGCGTAACATAAACCAAAACATTTTCTTATGTTCTCTGATTACATCTCACTGAAGCACGTAACAGAAAAACAACCTTACAACTCGAGAACTAAAGCTCTACCGTAGACAATAGGGGAACATACATACTCATTACAATGTACGCAACTGAAATTCAGAAGAAACATTTTCTCCTTTCATATGCCACAATCTCGACTTACACACAAATTAGCTAAGGTGTTTTATGACATCTTCCCCCACCCACTTGATAAAGATCTTAAGTACACGTAATTTTCAAGTACTTAAGTCATTTTTAATTGGAGTACGTTCGCTTCAGTCGTTACGGCGTTCACTGCGGTTCGGCTCTTAAGAGGCTTAATAAAGCGTGGTATTATTTGACATGAGATATTTTGAGGTTACGAACGACGTAAGTTTGAGCCTTAGAATAAGTACGCCTAGAACGAGTCTTCATACAACAGATTTGCGAGAGATGAAGCATTAAGTTGGTTTTAAGTTTTAAGTGTGCGTGTCTGCGCCATCTTCTCATTAAAAAAAAAAACTAATAATAAGTTTGCTCGTGACATTGACGTTGACAGATGCGCACACGGTCGAAACGTAAGCAGTAACTAACTTACTAACCAAAACTGGTTTCGCTTTCAAGTGCTGACTAGGTTTATAGGCGAAATTTTTCTAAGGTTTGAGCCAAAACACAGTTTTACCACAAAACAGATAGGTACAGAAATCAATCTACACACAAGCGCGCTCGAGCAAACGCACACACACAAACGTGAGCAATGTCTATGTGTGCGTTTGCTCGAGCGCGCTTGTATGTAGATAGATTTCTGTACCGAAACAGATATGTTTTGTGGTTTTACATTCGACGTCGACTTTAGGAGTCAAGACGTAGAAATTAACGTTGGTTTATGACATACTGCGACTCTGACGTTGCGACGTAACGATGTTGACATGAGAATAAATCAATATACACTCAAATTTATCGCCGTCCATTTAAAATTAATGTACAGGTTTTAAACTCGCGCTGTCGCAATAATTCACGTTACGTCACTGTACCGTAACTTAACCCTTAACCACCTACCTCCCGTCTCACAGACTCATTCAAACCTAAAATTGTTTACATACCTATGTGCGAGCATCCTACAAACGTTTGTGTCCTTTGTACCTTCTCCCCTCCTACCTCAGTGCCCCGTCGTCGATCGACAACGTCGGTCGTGTACGCATTTAATTTTGGTGAGGATATTACTGTTTCCGACCGTCTCTGAGACGGGTGGTAGGTGGATACGTATTTTTTCTTAAGGGTCTCGGAGCTTACGTGACTATGGATACTTTTTTTCTTTACTTAGCCGACCGCTTAGTCAGAATAGTCAGGATGGTAGTGATTGGAAGTAGGTACGGAAAACCTGTTCTACTTGTGATCCGAAGAAAAAACGGGATACAGTTCGTATGTTTCTAATGCAAAAAATATATTTGCCTAGAATGTGCAAACCAACTTATATTCACTGCCGCGAACAAATCGAATAAATAAGTGGTCTGCAATTTTATCAAAATATTACCTTTATTTTAAAGAAATTTATTTATTTGGCATTTTCAATTATTGAATAATTAGAAATAATTACTTAGATCTGTATATAAAGTCAACATTTTTGTTGATCTCACCTTCCAAAGGATACATAGTTCCTAAAGTAGAAATAAGGACTGTTACCATATGCTTACAGCAAAAAATTGTTATGTGAATGTTTCGAGAATGATTAATAGCTTAATAAATATTTTAATATGTCTATATTGCCATTATTATTTTAAATTTCCCATCCGATATATAAAATTTAATATATAAGGCCGACATTATGTATCCGTCTTAGGGACGGGAGGTAGGTGTTTGTGTGACTAAAGAAGCAGGTAGGTAGTTAAGGGTTAATATATTTCAATTAATTTCATTCATACTCGGGACCCCAGAAGATGTACTGCGCGTTACACCCGACGCAATCACGTGGCTCAACACACGGAGTGTTGACCTCTAAATTTAGTTTAATTTTGTGACATTGTAATTTATACTAAATGCCTATTTTTTTTTTGTAAACGCCATACCATTAAATAAAATGCATTTCAAGAAAATCGTCACAACAGTCTATTCACATCACGTTATTATATCGTGACGTTTTACGTTTAGTCCCGTCAAATTAGAGTGAAATAGAAAGTCAACCTACGCCAATTTTTTTTTTTTTAATTTTGGCGTGTGGATAAATGACTTCATTTGAAACAAAAAATAAAAACATTTCGGCGAGTTCACAAAACTGCTCCGCTTTTTAACGTCTGTTTAAATGTTAAATTGTAATCGACGCGATTACAAGGTGAATTTTTTAAATATCAAATAAAAGTGTATCTGGTGGGCTAGCATATCTTGCCGCGACTTAATTAGCTTGTCGCGGGACTCAGCATCACCTGTCTTACTTACACGGTGCGAAAAGGAAAGTGAAAGGTAGTTTTTGTCGCTTAACAAAGAGTCGCGTGGCATAATTATTCTAGTGCTTGTAGTAGTCATTCGCCGACCAGGATACGTCGCTATGACGTACCACAATTACTATAATTAACTAATGCGATAATAAGCTCGCATATACGTTCCTATAGATAATACTGCCACGGCTAAAGTCCAGCCATTTTAACTCATAACGCACCCACACCGAATATCAATACAATCGAATAGCTGCGCCAATATTTGGTGTTTGCGCCACTTGAGTGCGTCGCGCCCTCGGGCTTTCATTCCCTAATGGGTCAGTTCGGGTTCCAATAAGAATAATTGAATCGTGACAGGTATCACGCTGGATAGGTTCTACATGGCCAAATATTGCCGGCCCAACAGTGAGTAGTAGTGGAATACCTCCACGGTAAGGTGGATATGGGAGGTGAAAAACATTTCCAGTATTACGTATTTAAAAGGTCTAATAGCATTTATCTGAGATATCATCGCTGTACTTATAAAAAAATAACGTCTATAGTAAAAATTGCGTTTTTCACTTTTCCTGTTTAAATTCGTCTAATAACTCGGTAGATGTGCAGTGTTTCTTTTGCAAAACTATAAAAACAACATGCATTGCATTAACTGTTTTTTTTTGTTTGTACAGTCAAGCAATGTAACAATTCAAAGTAACAACTTGATAAGCCAGAATCTTTACGGTAGGTGGCGCTGCGATGCCACCCTACGGCATATAAGAATCGAAGCACCTGGTTGAAAAAAGTCAATGCTTTAGCAGTTCACCCCCCCTTCCCTTCCCCCGGAAAGGCTTGGGGACGTGGGTTTAAATCCTGCTCAAAGCATTTTTTTTTTAGCTTTAATATAAACAAAAACTTGATGAAGTTTTATAAATAGAAAACTTATACGATATCAGCTATATCGCAAAGCTGAAATGGTAAGTAGTCTAGTAAGAATAGCTTTGTTAATCAGTCTATTTTATGTATGTATGTAAACTCATTATTGCACATAAAACAATATAACAGACATAAAAAAATAAGCGAACTTATCCCTGTAAGGGATTTCTTCCATCTATCTAATAAGTTGTCGAACAGACAGACCGTCTAAACAAGCTTTTCACAAATTATGCGTATTATAACTAAATATGAAACAAGCCCAGACGCACACATACGATATAGGGCGATTACAGTTCGCGCGCACGTACCAGTTTTACAGCCCCGTGCGCGGCGGGGCTTATGTTATATTATTCATACACCAGTCTATACTTCGGCACGCAATCAAAAATCTATCGAAAACTAGAAAGGATTATCGCACAAATATATCCATTCAAATGTGTATCCCCAAATGTATAGCATAGAGTTCAAATTGGGAGAAAGTTTTAGGTGGATTTTTGGTTATTTATTTTTAAGGATACCATTATTAGTAAAAGTAAGCAGACGACTTTGTTTAAAAGAATGAAGGTTCAAATTTGGTTGCTTGCGGTTTTGGAAATTTATAGAGCTCAATTGCTTATTGCTCGATGGATAGACCTAGGTCAGTATTTGAATTTTATGACTTCAATGTAGTTTGTTCTACTGTAACCAACACATCCCGGTAAGAATATTTACTTTAGCATTATTTATGTGCCTATAAATTTTAAAATCAGGAGACCAAAAACAAGTGAAGCTAAAACAAGTGACTCAATTATGAATGAATGAAATTTTAGACTATGTATTGAGATGACGGGTATCAGGATTTACTTCTTACCAGTTGGTATAATATAGTCAACGGTAACTAAGTATAATAAGTACATAACAAAAAAACACCACATACTCTTGAGGAAAAAAAATACTGTAAATATGTAGAAGGATATAATGTTTAACAGCAACTAGCTTAAAAACCATACCTACACCAAGCTTAACGATTTGGCGTTCTGTAAAAAACTTTTTGTATTTTTTTTTGTATTATTAAAACTGAACTAGAAAAAAGGTTGATAAATACAATTAAAACAGCCTACTCGTAGTCTCATTACGTGTGACGATACTATCTATGAGCAAAGTGTAAATAAAATTAAAATGAATGTAACATTAAAATGTATAATATAATTAAATATGTCTCACGAAAGTTTTAATAAAATTATTATGAATGTAACTATAAATGTTACATGCAATTAATTTAGTTTAAGATTATATTATACGTATTTTCATATATTTGCTCCACATGAAACGTTTTATAAATATTTTTTACTATAAATTAAGATACATACATCTTTTAATAAGCATGTGTGGTATTGAAAATCAGCCATACCTGAAACAAACACATTCATATTAGAATCTTTAAAAAATTTGTACATTTGTCAAGGAAAAATTATACACAATAACAATAAGGGTCAAAATTGTTTCAGTTTCCTTTATGTACATATATAAAGGCTTAATAAAAAAAACTATAACCGCGTCTTTTGTGTAAAGTTAATTAAGATAAAAGATGACGACGCTGTTGACGAAATTTGTAGTGCACCTACTGAGCCGGCGGTCCTGGGTTCGAATCCGGCAAATATTTGTGAGATTAACTTGAATATTTATTCCTGGGTCTTGGATGTTATCTATATATTATGTTTATCCATACAACAACAATTCTTTATTGCACACCAACAAGAAAAAAATTACAATTGAAACCTTAATTTATAAATGGTAGACAAATGGTATATCGTTTAGTTTTGTTATAATTTATAAATGTCATTCAAGTACCAACTTACCTACCTAATGTGAACGTAATTTTATTAAAGTATCTATAATAAGCAGAGACGATACCTAGTCAAACTGTGAATACAGTTTTGTAGGAACTATCTTATGTGTAAGTTTTTATACCCTGTACAATAATAATAAATAAATAAATAATAAATTGATAGTAAATGTTCACAAATGAAGTTTCACTCATACCTCAAACAAAATGGCGAATGTACTGGAACTAAATAATGAGACCTTCAATACTCGTACCCCTCGAAGGGAACTTCCTCCAGAAACTTAACCATTTCGATATTAATTCTCAAAGCCGAGTGACGAGAGAGCTTGACACGACTGCCACAGATATTAAATCTCATAATTACAGACAGTTCACGTATAATAATGAAGAAGACAGTCTCACTCGCGGACAACAGCCCGATATAATTGGAACTTTTATGTAGTTAGAAACTTATGAAACGAATGTCTCGTTTTTTTTTTTTTTTTTTTTTCTCTATGGACCCCGATGTCACCTTCGCGACCAACTGTCCACTATGTTTTTTTTTTATGTCCAAAGGAGCAAACGAACAAACGGATCGCCTGATGGATTTGGATAGCGATTACCATCGCCCATCAGACACCTGCAACACCAGAGAAGACACAAGTACGAATGAATGATAATCATGACCATCAAGGGCCTCTCCAAGATCCTGCAGGGAGAGTACGACCATCTGCCCGAGGCTGCCTTCTACATGGTCGGGCCCATTGAGGAAGTTGTAGCCAAGGCCGAGACCCTAGCCAAGAGCACCTAAGTCAAATCTATCGACATAGTGTAAGATAAAGAGTCTATTTATTGGAAAGAATGACCAGGAATAAAGTGGGAAGGACTAAGGTTACGTTTACATTGTAGAAAAGTTTCCATTGCTATAACATTTTCAATAATGTAATCCAATATAGTAATTATGGAAGTAGTGCTGATATTGTATATACTGAGAAAATAAAATCTACTGAATCATGTATGTATACATACTACATGTACTGTGCGATACTATTGTCGCTAATAAAATATGATTAAAATATTAAAATGATAATGTCAGATTGCGAGAATGTCAGGCCGTTTTTGATACATTGGTGCGACAACCGATTTGTAATCAAATTTAATTTATGTGCTGTATTTTCTTCAATAGGTTATTAATTATCCAATTAATTTACTGAATAATATGACGTCATAACTACGTCTTTACCTATTGTTTTAAATGCATTACACGATCTTTATTATTTCGAGCTCATCTTATGCAGTGACCAAAAAATTAAAGACTGTGATTCCATAAAATAACAATTGCCTGAAAGAAAAATACTTGCCAATATTATAAAAATATATTAATAGCAAAACTCATCAAAGGAACTGTAGACACTAATATTATGATAAGTGAATTTCTAATTCATAAAATTTCAGAGGAAATTAAAGTGTCCCAGCTGTTTTTCTCCACAGACCCGTCTGAGGCATAATTATACAAAGTTCTGTTCCCGAAATGATTTGAGCTCCAAAGTTTTTAATCGTGCTATCAAATTCATACCGGTTGTGATTCCGATTACAGGGCTTACATCGATACCGATAAGTTTGGGTCTTCTATTATCTAATACTTCTTTTTGTAATGATTGTTTTACGATATTTTTATTCATAACCGAGTTATTTAAGGCGGAGTCATAGCCTTCCACGCCTTAAAGACCTTGATGCAGATCGTCAGCTTCGAAAAGCGCGACCCAGCCAGGCCTTCTTGCGACTACACATACAACTCTGACGGACAGCTACACTGTCCCTCTAGTGATCGTGAGCTCGTGAACGTGATTGGTCAATTCCACGGGTGCGTAACGGTTGCTATAACAACTTATGATATAATATTGGTCAATATAACGATCAAGTGGTATAATAAACGAATAATATAATAACATTTGTCATAATATCATATGGTATAATGATAATTGACTGATATAATACGTTTAAAGGCTTAATACACACTCAAACTCCTCCAACTTGAAAGTTAAATTGTAATAGAGTCATGGTTAGGTTCGATGACGAGCGAAGCGAGGAGACGTGTTAGGTTATCTTGCGAATATCAACATTATATCAAATGTCTTTTATACTAATTGACATTATACCCAATGAAATTATACCTAATGTTGTTATGTCAAATGAAACATTATATGAAATGTTGTTATATCTATCCTTACGCTCCGCCTCGCTTCAATGTAGACGCACCGTTAGGCTTGTAGTAGGAGTTGGTAAGAGCAGTTGCTCTTGTCGGTGAACCAATCGCCACTCTTATCTATTCCTTGCTAGTCTTTTGGTCACCTGCACCTCTAGCACAACTGTGAGTCTTTCTCGCGTGAGATATTTATCTATCTCTTTCTGTGCAGTACTGTGAGAGAGTGACAGGTGACGTTATGCCGCGTGACAAGCGTCGCAAAGCATAGTTGTGCTAGACGGGCTGATACACAGTGCCCAAACGCAGTCAAATGTACACAGACCACTTAACCCTAAGTGGTCTGTGCAAATGTATGACAATAGACGCATCACTTCATCATGCATCACTTGTTTTTTTATACAGTAGACTACGGAAGTGCGCCGTCAGGGTTTTATATAAGCAGCTTTTTAAAAAAAATATTCATACGACCCATGACAAAACAATACACCCCTTTTCCAGATCAATTGTTTTACCAACTGCCGAGGAAAACCCTCAATTGAAGTCATTTGGAAAATAAAGTAAATGATATCCTCCTTTGCAAAAGGTCTTTGCCTTAAACTACACGTGCTCCAGAATTCCTTTCAATACTCGTAAATACTTACTTTGAAGTTATTATATTTATTTTCGACCCATATGAAGGAAAAGACTGGAAATGATTAATGTGAGCAATTTTTCTTACGCATGGATTTGATCCTATTTTCTTGGAAGATGTCCAAATTATAAGTTTCAATTTGTATCGCTTAGGGGCCAGCGGCGCGGCGAGCGGTAGAGCGAGAGATCCGAGCGCGGTAGCCATGCGAGTGAGCGAGACAACCGTATCGCACGCCGCGCCGCTTACCGCTGAGACCGAGTTCGTTGTATCTCCCTTAGACTGGATATATTATTATACAATAGAGTGCGCAACTAATGCCAGCGTATTTTATTTATTTAGCATAGTCGGGTAAAAAGTATTATATAACCAATCATGTCCAATGTCCAGCTATCCCTCTACCAAAATGTATAAAAATGTGTTAATCTTTCATAGTTTGCGTTTTCTCCCTACTAACCCATTTGGATTGATCACCCGGTATACCTTCTTGCGATATTGCTTATTTGGCGATATCTCAAAGTATACTATAATTAGCGCCCAGGCATCTCGTTTGAGAAGTATGATGCCATGCCATAGTCATAATCATAAGCGTCAACGTCTATCAGATGATTTTATATTTCTTTATACAACGTTTTTGCGAAAAGTTCAGTTATTGCAGCTATTAAAATTTCCTAAATTAGTCACTAACGAGAGGAATGCAGCAATATGTGAGACACGTATGAAGATAACTCCATCTCACTCCTTCGTATTGCTGCATCCCTCACTTAGGATGCTAAATTTAGCCAAGTGTAATACCTAAGCCTTTATGACAAAAGCAAATAAGCCGCATTCTTATGAATATTTCACCATTTAAAATAAAACTTCGCGTGAACTCAACGTAAAGCTACAATTACAAAACACTAACGATTCATATCTAATCCAAAATCGTAGCTTCCAGTAATTGGGTCATCGAGAATTCAAAACTAATCAAACCGCACGGCACCGCGGGAAATTCAAGTGGCCATTAACAATGCTACTGCAAAAATTAACAGCTGCAATGCGCTTACTGGTGGTGATATTATTCATTCCGGTCGGTCGGAAGTCATCGGCGATGAGCGGGTTAATTATTTATACAAATATAAAATTCTAAATTTGTATTGAATTACTATGCGATTTAATTTTGCTGCAGCATTGTTAATGTACTCATTAACAATGCTGCTGCAAAAAATAGCAGTTGCATTGCGCTTACTGCTGTCCATATTATTTATTCCGGTCGAACGAAAATAATCGACGAAAAGCGTATTCGACATATGATTAATATTATAATAGCGAAGGTTTGTCTGTAAGAATTTGCATGATATTTGGAAGAGACAGTTTATACCCTAAACTTTACACATAGGCTTTATCCCGAAGAAAAAGCTTGATTTCTGACGGAAATAGAAATAGAAATCTTTTGAATTATAACTTAAATGCAACAATGTAATCCGTAGAACTGCATCCACTTTAATTAGCAATTCTAACCTACATGTCATTTAAACATAGTTCTTACGAGGAATTGCGCGCATTAAGAATATAATTGCAGTGACTAATGGTGTTTTAATAGGAATGAGAATGGAAACCGAGCAGTATAGCCTGGAATCGTGTCCACATCACATTCCTGTAACTAACGCTTGTCAGTCAGGCAAAAGCTGTATTTAATTTGAAAGTATTTTACGTCACCCTAGGCCGTAAGTGGGATTTTCTGCCCTCTACGCAGGGAGAAAATCTCACTTCCTGGCCAAGGCAAGACGTAAAACTTTAGACGAACTACGGGCGGTAATTCGTAAAGCCCCAGATCGCATATATACGTTCTGAGACATTCAGGAATTCACCGCCCAATGTATGCAATGTACTATCAAACAAGCGGTTTGGTCAACTATCTATATATCTATCTAAACCGAGTAACTGACTCCTTAGATTGTACCTGACTAGTTTAAGGGACACAGTTCTAATAAGAAAGCATATCAACCGTACATAAATTGTGATAAACCGTCATACTTTCTTGTAGTTTCTATATTTTATTCTTACACTTTTCCTCATGTATATCTTAGAATACACTTTTAGTATGTTTTCTTCGAGAACTACGTATAGTTAAGTTCATATTACTGTAATAGTTAAGTACTTACGCTTTATGAAAAATTACTGACTGTTGAGTTTCTTTCGCCGTTTCTTCTCAACAGTGGTCTCTTGTGAAATGCAGATAGACTCAGAAATGTAAAAGTGCCCTTGTAGCCTACTTGCGGAATAAAGTTCATTATTTCATTATTTAATTATTTCATTATCTCATTATTTCATTATTCCATTATTTCATTATCTCATTATTTCGTTATTTTATTATTTCATTATTTCATTATCGGCCACAGACGTCCACTGCTGTACATAGGACTCCCCTATAGCTCGTCACAAAATGCGATCCCTTGCAGACCGCATCCAGTTGACTCCCCGCTCCCCTTACGAGGTCACACTGAAAAAGATAGCCATTGAATCCTACTGACATTTCAGTAAGCCTAACTGTTGTATGTATGTATGTAAACTCTTTATTGTACATTAAAATATAATTATAATGACATTAAACTAATGATATGTACAAAGGCGAACTTATCCCTGTAAGGGATTTCTTGGGGTATGCGTAGGTCACCTCCCCGAGTGCGAGTGGGATGAGCAGTCCATGAGGATCCGTCCAAACGGAACGCTAATCCCTGAATCGCCGGTATACCCTGGGCAACAGTCAGTAACTCCCTGCAAGGGGTCTCACTGGCTGTTGGCGAAGAGCCACCAACAACCACCGGAGTTTTATCCGAAGAGGCTTCACCAGCGACCTTGCAGCAATCGCAGCAAAAAGGACTGGTAGGTCATGACCTGTGGGCGTGTCAGACCGGCCTCCCCCAAGTGGGGAGTGCAGAGCCCACCTACGCTTTGTGCCGTGCGTAGTCGAGCGTCGTAGGGGGGATGATGGAGTCCTGGAGGGTTGAGCTTACCACAGGTCGGGTTGTTGTTACCTGTGGGGGCAACACGCCCTCTTTGGTCCGGATTTCCAGCCGAAACGACAGCCTCAGGGACTAGCCACCCTGAGGTAACCGGCAAAGGCACCTCTTAAAGGTAGCTGGCGAGGGTTACAGGGTCATGAGGTGCGCAGCCGGCGGAGCGCGGATGCTACGGCGAGTACGGGTCAAAAACTCGGCCTGACAACTGTAGTATTCTTCGCATCGTTTAGGCTCGCTGCATCGCGGATCCTGGGCCCTATACTCTCCGTGGTAGGTCCTGGTGCTCGAATGAGCATCCCCATCTGCGGGCTCCCAGGAGGGTGGGACGCCATGGAGAATGAAACCAAACCGTGCACAACAATGGACAACCAGAGTAACGGTAAAACCCAACCAAAAACTGAACAACGACAGGCCGCAGCTCCCAAGGGAGCGCCCAGTCGCATTAACGCAACACCAACCGTCAGCGCCCCCGGTCCGTCAGTACCGGGCGAGCAGCAGTGGGAGGTGGTCCAACGCAAGCGCACGTCCTCAGACCTGCGTAACAAAAAACGCACAGCCAAGCGTGCAGCTCAACGTGCCCAGGCTAGAATGGGTAGGAGGCAGCCACCGGCCGCAAGGCAGGAGGCAGCCGAAGGACTGGCAACAGTCCCCGATACCAGAATAAGCGCGAAGCCCAAGAGCCGCCCCAGCGAAAGCAAAGGTGGCCCTAAGCAGCGCGCTGAAACGGTAACCCAGCCCAGCCAGGCGGGTGCGAAGGAGAAATCCGACGCGCCCCATAAAAAGAAACGCGGAGGCAGAGGCAGGAAGGCGAATCCTGCGCCTAAAGAACCAGTAGGCCAGGGTAACGCCCCAACTTCCAAACGCCCTCGGCCTGACGATACACAATCGCCCATTATTGGCGCCAACAAAAAAGCCAAGGCCTCCACAAGTCTAGTGAGCACTGCCGTCACTTTCGCTGACAAAGTCGTGCTAAACGACCTCTTTGTCGCGGTGATGGCGGAGCCTTTTACTAACTTGACTGCTGACCAAGTGGAGAGCATCAAGAAAACCCTGGAGACCTGCATTGAAGGCATTGCGGATGATCCGGGTTGTCACAACGCTGTCCCATACTGGCCCTCCTTCCGCGGAAAACCTTTTTTCAGCGAGGGAGTACTTAAGCTCCAGTGTGAGGACGTTAAGGACGTGGAATGGCTCAAAGACACCGTAGCCACTCTTGTGTCACCAATTCCCGACACTGTGTTGGTGGTGAAGCGCCAGACGGACATTCCCAAACGGGTAAAGTCCGCTGTCCTGTTACCGAACTGTTCTGATGACGTCAAGATGATCCATCGCATCTTGACAGGACAGAACAAGCTGTATCAGGTCAGCCAATGGTCGCTCTACCATGTCGAGCGCCATGAAGGGAATCCTCCGGGTACCTTTTTGGTGCTTGGCATTCCGGCCGACCAGATCCCAGGGATCTTAGCGAGGGGGCGACGCCTATGCTACAAGCTAGGGAACGCCTATATCCGTTTCTTCGGCAGCACGGGGAAGCTGCAAGATGTGCCGCCAGACCCTGCTGAGACTGCGACAGCACCCATAGTCACCAGTGACTCCTCTGCTGCAAAGCAGAGTGTTAGCGCTGGACACGACCAGGGAGCAGACGCAGCTATGTCCACAGCTAGCCACGCTGTCTCTGTCGAAAGACAGAGTCATGCCGGCGGGCTAATGGTCAGCCAACACTACTCTGCCGAAATGCAGAGGCAGGATGGCACCTCAGCTTGCCCGCTGACTAACTCCGCAGTGGATGTCGGTTCCGATGACCTAGCGGAGGATGTCGCGCAGCTGATGGACCAGGACATTCCGTTAGAAACGGATGAGGAAGTGAGCAGTCCTCTTCGCTCCTCCTCACCTCATTAACGTCATCCAAACTAACCTCCAGCACAAACAAGCCGCGGCGGCTACCTTGCGAAGAGTGTTGGAGGTCAACAACAAGACCGTCGCCCTTATCCAGGAGCCGTGGATAAGGAAGGACAGGATCTGCGGTCTTAACAACATCGGAGGTAAGATATTACTTGACACCACCGTAACTAACCCACGCACCTGCATTTATGTACCAACATCTATCAATGCAATTTTGATGAATGAGTTCTGTTCCAGAGACCTGACCACGGTCAGACTCCAAAACAACTGCCCTAGCATCCCGGAGGTCATTATTGCGTCGGCCTACCTGCCGGGCGACGCAGACGTACCGACGGTTGAGCTGGCAAAACTCATCAGACACTGCGAGGAAAAAAGGCTCGAGCTGATCATCTCGGCGGATGCCAACGCGCACCACACACTGTGGGGCAGCGAATCTATTAACAAACGAGGTGAGGATTTTGTAACCCTTCTATTCTCAACCAATCTCAAGCTTATAAACAGGGGGTCAGAGCCTACTTTTGTTACCTCCAGATTTCAAACTATTATAGACATCACACTCACTACGGAACGGGTATCGGAGATAATCTCCGACTGGCACGTGTCGAAGGACTTGTCGTGCTCCGACCATAGATGGGTAAGATACAAACTAAACGTGGACTCTAAAAAACAGGAACTATGGCGCAACCCCCGACGGACAGACCGCGCCAGATTCAGTCAATTGATGTCCGCCAATCTAGCTCCACAAGCGACATTCAAAGAGTATGAAGGACCTCTTGACATAGAGAGACACGTTAATGAACTGACGCAAACTTTAATCAACTCATTTACAAGAACCTGTCCAGAAATTACGCCCCCGGCAAAGGTCTCTAACCGCAATAGCTGGTGGGGGCCGGACCTCGAGAAAATGAGGCGCAAACTACGCAAGCTGTTCAACAGAGCAAGTAACACAAGGAAGGTCTCGGATTGGAATGCCTACAAGCAAACCCAATCTCTGTACAAAAAGCGAATTCGTGAAAGGAAACGCGAGTGCTGGAGAACCTTCTGCACTAACATAGAATCAAACGCTCAGGCAGCCAGGGTTAAAAACATCTTATCCAGCGAACCAAACCGTAACCTAGGCTCTCTGAAAAAACCAGACAACACTTATACTAACACTGATAGTGAAATGTCCGAGTTGTTACTTGATACACACTTCCCAGGCTGCTCCATTACGGAGAACTGTGAATGGGACCAGGCAGGTCAACAGGAATTTGATCAACCACCTGTTGAAGCCGCACACACTGCCCAAAGAATTGTAACACTGGAAAGGGTGTTATGGGCAATAAACAGCTTCTCTGCGTTCAAAGCGGCAGGATTAGATGGTATATTTCCGGGACTTATGCAGTGGTGCAAAAACACCATCGCGCCACACTTAGTCCAAATATACCAGGCCTGCCTAAGACACCGATATATTCCCAAGAAATGGAGAGAAGTTAAGGTGGTATTTATACCCAAACCAGGTAAGAGTGATTATACGCAGCCAAAGTCATACAGGCCTATAAGCCTCACATCGTTCCTATTAAAAACTCTGGAACGCCTCTGTGATCGCGACCTCAGAGATGGGACCTTAGCGCTATATCCCCTTCACCCCCAACAACACGCCTACAGTTCAGGCAAATCAACCGAATCAGCACTACACAGCGTTGTTTCACCCATAGAACACGCATTATCAACACAATCCTCAGCGCTTGTGGCCTTCATCGACATCGAAGGAGCCTTTGACAAGACGCAATTCAACAGCATTAGCCAAGCCCTGCTCAGACATGGAGCCGATCAGACCGTAGCAGGTTGGATTGATAACATGCTGAGACAAAGGTCTGTACAGGTAACAGTGAACGGCACAACTCGAGCTATCGTGTCAAGAGGCTGCCCACAGGGTGGAGTTATATCACCACTCCTGTGGAACCTCGTAGTGGACGGATTAATCCGGAAGCTCAACGAGGCGGGCTTCTATACTGTAGGCTATGCAGACGATGTAGCAATCCTCGTAAGAGGAAAGTTTGAGGCAACCCTCTGTGACCTTATGCAAGAGGCACTCAAAATCGTCGAACTATGGTGTTCTGACCAAGGCTTGTCAGTCAACCCAGCCAAAACAGAACTAGTCTTGTTCACTAAGAAGCGAAACATAAAAATCAGTCGCTTGCCAAAACTCCAAAACACAACTCTGACTCTCAGCAAAGAGGTAAAGTATCTGGGCGTCATCCTGGATGACAAATTACTATGGAACAAACACTTAGAAAACAAATTGAACAAAGCCTGCGTCGTATTCTGGCAGTGTAAAAGACTAATTGGTAGAACCTGGGGCTTACACCCCAGGATCACAATGTGGCTTTACACTGCGGTGATAAGACCTATTATCACCTACGGCGCTGTGGTTTGGTGGCCCAGAACCAAACTGACAACAGCCAAACATAAACTGCAGCAATTTCAAAGACTTGCTTGTGTAGCAACGACGGGCTGCATGAGAACAACACCCACAGCGGCAATGGAGATACTGCTAGGACTGCCGCCCCTTGAACTGTTCATTCAGCAAGAGGCGGCGTCAGCAGCTATCAGACTGAAGTCACTTAACCTCTGGGGTGTAACACACGGGGGTCATGCCGAAATACTTGAGGAGGCTATCAGACACGAGCCAATGATAGCTGCTCCCAACGACAAGATACCCAAACAGCATTACTTCAATAAGAGCTACGAAATTGAGCTAATTGAAGAACCTTACGATCGATCCGATATAAATGAAATACGCATATATACGGATGGGTCAAAGACACAAACAGGTACAGGAGCTGGAATATACTCACCTGAAATAAACGTAAACATATCAATAGCCTTAGGAAAATATAGCTCCATCTTCCAATGTGAATGTCTTGCCATCACACAGGCTGCCAAGGCAGTTGCTACGCGAGGTATCAAAGACCAAAAGATACGTATTGTTTCCGACAGCGCTGCAGTTTTACGAGCTCTGGAGAATAAAACAATCAAATCCGGGCTCATACTAGAGTGTCACTCAGCATTGCAAACGATCGGCATGAATAATCGGATCACGTTGCAATGGATTAAAGGGCACAGTGGCTCTCTAGGTAACGATGCAGCCGACCAGCTGGCTAGGAG
This sequence comes from Apotomis betuletana, assembly GCA_932273695.1. Lineage (NCBI taxonomy): Eukaryota > Metazoa > Arthropoda > Insecta > Lepidoptera > Tortricidae > Apotomis > Apotomis betuletana. The sequence continues at coordinate 2,303,905 of OW026303.1, read as the reverse complement.
AGGATCCGATGACTTGGCAATTGGCCCAGATCCCATGCTCCCCTTGGCGTTCAATCAGCTGCGTACATGGCTTCGTCACAGAACACGATCACAACACGCCGATCAATGGGCAGAAACCAGTACATGCAGGCAGTCCCGGGAAACAGTCCCATACCCAGACACACGCCTGACAAAGCGCCTGTTATCGCTAAGCAGGCCCGCCCTGCGAGTAGTAGTAGGCACTATCACTGGACACTGCACACTTAACAAGCATTTATATGTTCTAGGAATGACCGATAGCCCCCTGTGTAGGGGATGCCTGTCGGCCGAAGAAACAGCTACCCACGTGATCCTGGAATGCGCTGCCGTAGCTAATCAACGGGCTGAAATCCTCAAAGCACCGAGGTCACTTCGTGAAGCCTGTGGAGACACCAGGAGAATCCTGCGCTTCTGGACGGAGTTAGGCTGGCTAGACTATTAGCCGGCAAATCTGTACGCACAATGGCCCGAACATACACGGGCTAAGTGCGGAAAGCGGAGCCCACAACCATAACCATAACCATAAGGGATTTCTTCCAGTTAACTGTTGTTGCAGTTAGGCTTACTGCTATGTCAGTAAGCTTAACTGTTATTGCAGTTAGGCATACTGAAATGTCAGTAGGATTCACTGGCTATTTTTTTCAGTGCATCCGTCCACCTAGTCGGGGCCGTCCCACGCTGCTTTGCTTTACTCGACTACAGTAAAGTAAAGTTTCATCCACGTGGATGAATTAGCGTGTATTTATGTCAAGTTTGTTTATCAAATAAACCTTGAATAATAAAACTGTGACAGACGAGAGGCTGGGCTTGATTGACAGACAGGAGAGTGATATAAAGGTCTGGTTGGTATCATTTAATTTAATTATAATTATAATATCGCAGTAAAATTATTGTACAACAATTAATTTTAGTTGCTACACCATACTCAAAAGGAAAAACGGAACCCTTATATGATCACTTTGTTGTCTGTCCGTCAGCCCGTTCAACTGTCTGTCAAGACCCTTCATCTCGGGAACGCATGGAGGTTAGACGCGTGTAGATCGAGTTGAAATTAATGCCAAACTTAACTTTACTTAAAAAGAAACTTCCAAGTATGTCGTAAAAAAAAACGGCTGTTTGTGCCGCAAAAATGGTATATTTCGACACTCAAGGAAATCAAAATTTATAGGTTATTTTCCGTTGACCTAGAACTATAAAATTTGGAAATTAATACCGTCTTATACCACATATATTGGAAAAAATCAGAACTATACATTTGTAATTAAGTCATAAAAATCTTGTCTTTATTTAAACTACATACCTAATCAATCATCGAAGTTAAGCAACACTATAAACTTGTACAGAACCCTCGGTAGACGAACCGACTCGCACTTGTCCGGTTTTTTAATTCACCAGCGATCACACAAAAACTGTTTCTACATGTGATGTAGTTTATACGAAAAAAAAATTATAATGGTTCCTGGGCAATGTTACCCCCTAAGGCTAAAGTAGCCCGACTTTACGTAATGTATATTCTTCACATTCGTTACATTCTTCAGGAGTTTTTACTACTTTTTCAAATCCTTTTTACAACTGAAAGTCTGAAACGCCCATATAATGTAGGCGACCTTATGGAGGTTCATATAACTGAAATAAAATGAGGGCAAAGCGCGGCTTACTGTGACAAGGTCCCGTAATGGGGCCACGGTTGAACGTTAGGACTTTTTTACGGCTACTGTGCTACGAATAAGCTGTGCGTGTTCTTGGTTTGTGTTTTTGTTAGTTTTGGTTATTCTAGTTTTCTTTTAGAGCATACACAAAGAAAAGAAATTTGAAACTTGAATTTACTTGAGACAGGCCAGGGACCTAATTCCATGTACATCAGATCTCTCTGATATCTTGATCAGATTTACGAAGTGGCCTTTATAAACAACACCATAGATTTCAAGTTAACTTGACCGGGTAGTAACGTGAAATGGCACTATATAATTATATTATGTAGCTTGATTTGCGAACATAACGTTTTAATGACAGTTATAGGTGTGATTTACCCGATATCTCAAAGTACATTTGAGTTAGCGCCCAGATACAATTTTATATTGTCATATTATTATTTATTTACTGATTTATCACATGACAGTTTATACACCAAAACGTTACACGGATTTTTAAACTTAATACTTAACTAAAATCTAACTAACTTACAACTACAAGATAATTATCTTCTTCTTTCCCTAGCACTCTCTTCCATTCAGTCATCAATCTCGCTACCTATAAGGCTATCAGACTCTGTCACAGTAATGCTACGTTCAAGATGAGGTGGCTATGCACCACGATCCATGGCCTATACGCACCAGCACACACCCTGCTTACCTTGCCTCGCTCGTCAATTTCGCACAAACCACGTCAACTTTGCCCGCACAAAGGTAAAACCTTCGTTACGGCAAAGTTGACGTGCGTTCAGCGAGCGTTCAGAGCGACAGTCGTAGCGGCACACTATGCGCTGGCCGATTGGACCTCACGACAAATCATCAAAATATATGTGCATATATATATTATACAGTTATGTTAGATGGTTAACATTTCCTAACGTTCAACTATGATCTATCCTATCTCTCTTCTTCTTCTTTGTCGTTACACTCTTGGCAGAGTGGTCGTCAAGCCTTACCACACGGCACCATTCTTCTCTCTTCTTAGTAAATAATACCTGTTAATGTTTAGTTAAGTAACAGTTAATTACTCTACTGTTAATAATTAAGTGATCTTAGTTAAGTACACAGTATTATTAGTGCAATTTTATTATTGTATATTTCAAACACAATCTCTGTATTGTTTCTGAATAAACATATCTATCTATCTATCTATCTCTCACAGCCACGCGTCTGGTTCTCTAATACAGAGGGCAGTTTGTGGCCGATTTGATTTGGTCAGTCCACCTACCTTATTTTGGGTGTACAAAACTGTGCAGAATTGCATTATACATACAATAATATTTACTATTTGGTTGAAATACAGCTTCATGAGCATGATCATCTTAATAATTATTAATCGAATTGTTATTGTGTCTATATTATGACAAATAACCAATAATAAAACTCTTGAAAGCAGCCACCTGTGCCAGAATATGACGCAATGGTTAAAACTACAGGTCTCGAAAATCAGAATGTTGAACGATTTTCAAAGCTAGGGCTTCAAATACAGTTATTCTATGACTCCCAAATTTCAGGAATATCCGAGCTAGAAATTTCATCACTCAAATTAAGCGTATTTAGGTCACGTTCGATATTTTACTCTCTTTCTGTCAGTTCAGTCATTTGAGAGCCGAATACTTTTTCCAACAAAATTCGAACGTGATATTTTATTAAAAGGTTTACATTCTTGACTAACGTTTTCCAATTTTACTGGGATAGAATTAGTTTTTTATCATGTCAGATAGAATAAAAAAGCTGGTATTTTTTTTCTTTACCGTAGATTGATAAAAAGTAGGTATCCTATAATCATTTTTGAATGCCCGGCTATCACTGTATCAAAATTTGTTAAAATCCGTCAAAAAACTCAAGTCACTAAACTACTTGTCAATCTTGCATTTTAGAATGTCAATACATATATAAAATAAATAATACTTTACAGATTCACATGGACGATGGATGGATTTTGACAATGCAGAGAAAAATAAATAATACTTTACAGATTGAGATGGACGATGGATGGATTTTGACAATGCAGAGAATCACACAAATATTTGCCGGAGTTCAATTCCGGCAAGGGCAAATATTTGTGCGATGAACTCTAATATCATCCTGTGTCATGGATGTTCTCGAAGTATTTATTTATATTTAGTATATTTATCGTCCAGTATTTATAACACAAGCCTCCTAGAGCTTACTTTGGGACTAGATTTGTAAATATGAGGTTGTCCGATATTTCATCATAAATTTAGGAGTCAAACTCTTGGCGATGTAGATGTTCAAGTAGTAGTACTTAAGTAGACCGATTATTTATAACCGAATTCTTACATTCCTTTTTGTGGTGATAAATCTTGTTTTCATGTTGTTTTCGATGTGCGTGATAAAAATGTGTATTGTATTGTAGTCCACCAGTTTCACGCGAAAAGGGCCCCAAACTTCCCTTCGTCTCGGGCTATAAATTAACTTAACAGTACGAAACTTTATCTACATTTATATAGAATAGTTCCGACACGGGAGCAGTACAATTTGTCACGTTTTTGTTTCAGCGCGTGCGTGTTCTTTGTGATTACTAGGCCTTTGTGACTTAGGAAACGGTAATTAGTGCCATTGTTTAATTTAAAGTGCGAGTGAACTTAATGTTCTTTCTTGCGAAGAATTAAATTAATCCCTTCGAAAATCATGAGTCGTAACTTTACTAACACAATCTACGGAATGTTTAAATTAATTTGAATTTAAACACTATTTAATGAGTGCGAAGAATAGGGATGTAGTGTAGACTGATGTTGAATGATACAACATACTGTTTACATGAATAAAATTAGCTCAATATTGTTATAAAAGAGAAAAAAAACTTTTTTTTTTTTCAATGTGACCTTTGTAATGGATGCAAAGGGTATAGCCGTGTTTGTATGGGGCATCGGCCCCAGAAGCCAAATCGATTGCCGTTTTGCTAATATATTAGCCCAGATGTAAGATGGTATTTTACAAAAAATGGACGCTGAAATACTTCAGGTTTTTGAGAAAATTAAAAAAAATGAAAACTGGTTTTTAGGGTTCCGTACCCAAAGGGTAAAAACGGGACCCTATTACTGAGACTTCGCTGTCCGTCCGTCCGTCCGTCCGTCCGTCCGTCCGTCCGTCCGTCCGTCCGTCCGTCCGTCCGTCCGTCCGTCTGTCACCAGGCTGTATCTCAACAACGGTGATAGCTAGACAGTTGAAATTTTAACAGATGATGTATTTCTATTGCCGCTATAACAACAAATACTAAAAATAAAATAAAATAAATATTTAAGGGGGGCTCCCATACAACAAACTTGTTATAGATTATATATATGTATAGGTACGGAACCCTTCATGCGCGAGTCGGGCTCGCACTTGCCCAATTTTTATTTTCTTTTATCTAAACTACTCAATAGATTTTTTGTAACTTATACACATTATGTAGGTAATAAAGATGTATTATTAAAAAAAAATGGATTTCCAAATATCCTCATAAGTAGTGAAATTTTCACTTTAAATTTTTCAATAATTTTTTTTTTATATTTTCGAGATAGTCACCCACCAATTTTGGCTATATAATGTATAAACTAATATTCTATAATATATATTTTTTTCAAAAACATTCACTTGGATCAACATATGGGTAAGGCCGCGAAAAGTTACCAATTTGGACGTTTCAAATTTACCCAGATGATAAAAAAAAAATGGTAACCCCTACAGTTTCAAAAATATTTTTAAAATATGTAGATATAGGAATTCTCATGGTCGCAAGTAAGATAATTAATATAAACCCCTTCAGAAAAATACTAAAAATAAATAACCGTCCAAAACGTAACGAAAGTTGGTTCAATTTTTCGACCACGAGTACTAAAAGCTCTATTATTTTTATGATATTTCAACTTTCATGGGCATACTTTTGTTTTAAACTAAAATTTATGATATGAGGACAAATCTACCGATTACGAAATAATGATAACATAATCATAATATTTTTTTATCATACATTCTTTTCATGGACCAGCATTCCACACTTATGTTATGAATACTTTCGTGACGCTTTATGTAGCTTGTTTTTAAATTAATCTTGGTAGAAATTAGTTTTCGTACACTGGCAACTCATATTCTAGTAGGGCAACACCGATGAGCAAGCTGCAACCCGTCAGTTTGTCAACAAACACAATTCAAAGTGGACGCAGTCATAGTTTCGTGAAAAACTCTCCAAAGTGCCTCGTGTGATTTTAAAGGTAAGGAGTGATTGTTTTTGATCAGTTTTTTTTTATATAATAGCGTAATGGTTTTCAAGCAAGTGGCACGTATTATTGTATTAAAATGTCGTTATTTCACCAAGATAATCCATTTTTTGTTCAAAATACGTTACGTTTTCGTTACGAATACGTAACATTTTTGTAAAATGCAACGTATTCTTTATATAACGTAACGAACAAATGTGGTAAAGGGAAGTGCACACAGGATATTACAGCTTAAATGAGTTTTTATTAAATTTCTAATGACAAAACACAGTAAGTTGGGTGGGTCATCGTAAGATATTTGAAATTGTAGGTATGTACGACTACGTACCGTACAGTATTAGATACAGGAACCTGAACAAAAGAGAATTGAGGCGAGTTCTATGTTTTTGTTTACCTCTTGCTCAGGTGCATATATTATATGTGACTGTGTTTAGTAAAACGTCCCACTTTGTCAATTCTAGTTACGGGCAGTTTAGTGAAATATGGCAAAACCTACCTAAAATCGCCTTTCAATAAAAACTGATGGAACATACTAATAATGAAGCTATGATTTTGATGTCGCACTTTTTTAGGGTCTCAAAGTTTAGTGCCTAGCGTCCCACTTTGTCGAATATCTAAAAAAAATCGATGTCATATTTGTGACTGTTTTAGGGAAAACTTCCTACTTTGTCGATTTGGAGATATGAGTAGTTCCTTATACTACAAAACATAAGCTATCTTATGGTTAAATAATTATGTATCTTGGTACCATAGTTATTGAATAAAAAATCTTCAGTTGCAAATGTGAAAAAGGGGACTACTGAGAAAACGTTGGTTAAAGTTTAGGACAGCAAAAAACACACTTGTAGTTTGAAGTTATGGAGTGGTTGGTATCAAATTAATTTTTATACTTTAAGGATTTCAAATTAGTCAAAATCATATATGTAACCTTAGTAGTTTGAATGTTACGGAGGCTTGAACATAAAAACAGAACGAAATATCTCAATGTGAATATGGTTTTCATTTCTATATTTATAGCACGCAGATTCATCATTCTCTTAGTAGTTTGAATATAAATATATTCTCAAGCTAAAACAGACAGAAATAGTTATATAGATCTCTTTAGTTAGTTAAACATATAGGTACATATATAAGCAGGGTTGGGTAGCTCGGTAGGTAGATCGATAATAGACTTTGTCCATGATTCCGCTGAATATGTTTAAAAAATATAATTTCAAAACGACTTAAGATTTATAGTAATTTTTCAAACATCAGACTTTTAAACTCTTTTAAAGTAATAAAATAAAAGGTTAAAAACTTTAAACCCGACTACGGAGAAACGAACTAAAAAGTTAAAAACAAGGTAGAAAAATCGGGTATCATCGCCTTATTCCACAAGATAAGACATTTGACATGTAAAATGTTCTTGTATATTTTTTTCTACTGAAATCTTCTGTTAGTTAACAACAATAACATTATAATTTAATTCAAATGCCGTAGTCGTGCGTTGTGGCATTAACTACCCACGATACAATCTTCCTTTTACATATCTCCAAACAGTAAAAGAGCAAACATGCATAATTGCATATATCATACACGAATTAAACCGCTTATATAATTTAGTAGCCGTAGCAGCAGAATTTATTTTATTTAGTGTTCTTAATTTTTTTAAGAACATGGAATTTTGTGTAGCAAAAAAACCTACCTATAGTGTCTAGTTGTCGAGAATAAAACGGACGCACAGCATTATTACACGGCTACACATCGTTATCATATTGATATTAAGAAGAGTTTGATGATGATGGCAATCTAACTAAAAATACGGAAATTTCGTTGAATAGTTGCAGTTTTTTTAATAGTCGACAACGCACGACTACGGCATTTGAATTAAATTATAATGTTATTGTTGTTAACTAACAGAAGATTTCAGTAGAAAAAAATATACAAGAACATTTTACATGTCAAATGTCTTATCTTGTGGAATAAGGCGATGATACCCGATTTTTCTACCTTGTTTTTAACTTTTTAGTTCGTTTCTCCGTAGTCGGGTTTAAAGTTTTTAACCTTTTATTTTATTTCAATATTTTCAGTTTTTACATAATATGATGCAGTAAAGAATATATAAATGCATATGTAAGTTAAAAAAATGTCGCTGTATAGCTACATCCTCCTTTGAAGTCTGATAAAATATACTCAGTAATCAAAATCTGTCGAGTAGTTTAAGGGCTATCGTGGAACATACATAAATACATGACTTAATACTTTTCCCTATGACTTTACGAGTACCATAGTCGGGCAAAACTAAGAATAATTTATACGCAAACGTTGAATACCAACGTCGAATTTCAGCTATCGACACCAACCAGTGCCTCTATCGTATTGTGGACCTGTAGACGACTGAAACTTTATGATGGAAAACAAACGATAAAAAACAACAATTTCATACACCTCTAATATTTTTACGCAAAAAGAGATTATTCGTTTGTATATTTTTTTCAATGCCACAATATCTAAATATTAAATATAATCACGTCTTAACGACAATTATTAACATTTGACGACACAAAATTTTCAGCAATTTAAAAAGCAAAACAGAAAAAACTATTTGGAAATCTATATATATATCACTACCATCTTTTATGTCACCATCTCCTAGGTTAACTCAAAAGTTTCCCCGAGCCCCCCGTGTTTTATGTGACCATCTCCTCCGTTACCACAAAAGTTTAACAAGATCTGCTACTTTGTATCCGTTTAAGGATAACGTATTCTTTTTATTGCGGGGGTTCCACCGCCCATCTCCTCTATCCCCATCTCTTAGTTTAACTGAAAAGTTTAGGTGCGACCCCCATACCCGTCCCATGTCACCATCTCCTCCGTTAACTCTAAAATTTCATAAGATCTGCTTTCTTGTGGCCGTTTTAGAACGTTGTTTTTTATAAACTCCCCGTGTTTTACGTCGCCTACGTAGACTCAAAAGTTTTATAATATTTGTTTCCTTGTTGCCGTTTTAAAATGTTGTATTTTTTAAGGCGGGGGGCTCCGCCCCCCGAGCCTCCCATATTTTGTGTCGCAATTGCCTCCGTAGACTCAAAAGTTTTATAAGATTTGCTTCCTTGGGCGCCGCCCCCCGAGCCCTCCATGTTTAATGTTACCATTGCCTGCTGCGTAGACTCAAAATTTTTATAAGATTTGTTTCCTTGTTGCCGTTTTAAAATGTTGTATTTATTAAGGCGGGGGGCTCCGCCCCCCGAGCCCCCCATGTTTTATGTCACCATAGCCTCCGTACACTCAAAAGTTTCATAAGATTTGCTTACTTGTTGCCGTTTTAGAACGTTGTAGTTTTTATGGCGGGGGGCTCCGCCCCCCGAGCCCCCCATGTTTAATATTACCATTTCCTGCGTAGATTCAAAAGTTTTATAAGACTAGTTTCCTTGTCGCCGTTTTAAAATGTTGTATCTTTTAAGGCGGGGGGCTCCGCCCCCCGAGCCCCCCATGTTTTATATCACCATTGCCTCCGTAAACTCAAAAGTTTCATAAGATTTGCTTCCTTGTTGCCGTTTTAGAATTTTGTGTTTTTTAAGACGGGGGGCTTTGCCCCCCAAGCCCCCCATGTCTTATGTCACCATCGCCTCCGTAGACTCGAAAATTCCATAAGATTGGCTTCCTCGTTCCCGTTTTAGAACGTTGTAGTTTTTTATGGCGGAGGGCTCCGCCCCCCGAACCCCCCTTGTTTAATGTTACCTTTCCCTGTGTAGACTCAAAAGTTTTATAAGATTTGCTTCCTTGTTGCCGTTTTAGAACGTTGTAGTTTTCATGGCGGGGGGCTCCGCCCCCCGAGCCCCCCATGTTTAATGCTACCATTGCCTGCGTAGACTCAAAACTTTTATAAGATTTGTTTCCTTGTTGCCGTTTTAAAATGTTGTATTTTTAAGGCGGGGGCCTCCGCCCCCCGAGCCCCCCATGTTTTATGTCACCATTGCCTCCGTAGACTCAAAAGTTTCATAAGATTTGCTTCGTTGTTGCCGTTTTAGAACGTTGTAGTTTTTTATGGCGGGGGGCTACGCCCCCCGAGCCCCCCATGTTTTATGTCACCATTGCCTCCGTAGACTCAAAAGTTTCATAAGATTTGCTTCGTTGTTGCCATTTTAGAACGTTGTGGTTTTTTATGGCGGGGGGCTACGCCCCCCGAGCCCCCCATGTTTTATGTCACCATTGCCTCCGTAGACTCAAAAGTTTCATAAGATTTGCTTCGTTGTTGCCGTTTTAGAACGTTGTAGTTTTTTATGGCGGGGGGCTACGCCCCCCGAGCCTCCCATATCTTATGTCACCATTGCCTCCGTAGACTCAAAAGTTTTATAAGATTTGCTTCCTTGTTGCCGTTTTAGAACGTTGTAGTTTTTATGGTGGGGGGCTCCGCCCCCCGAGCCCCCCCATGTTTTAAGTCACCATTGCCTCCGTAGACTCAAAACTTTATAAGATTTGCTCCTTTTTTGCCGTTGGAGTCTGGAGCTGCTAGTCTTCTTATGATGGTTTTCCTACGTTTTCCATGTTCTTATCATAATAGTATTTGGTTTCATTATTACTATTCTGTTGGTACCTCTTTCATCAAATTGGTTTAGTACGTTACGCGTCATCAAATCATGTAAGATATTTGAATACGAATATAAATAAAGTATTAGTTACTTTACTAAGGCTGTGCCTTATTCGGGTGAAAGTAATGACTGAAATCGGTTTTATTGTAAGCAGTATACTAACCACACCATCACTTTTTGAAGTCGGTTAAAAATATGGCCTACGCAATGTAAACCGTTATAACAAATCGATGGACATGTTATAGATCAAAATCGGTTAAGTAGTGTAAGCGCTCTGCTAGAGCATACTTGAATACAAGCATATAGTTCCAATCACCTTTCGTGGTCTTCTGCATCAGTTCCACTTGGTCACAATTATGCTTTCTGACGACAGATACCTGAATCAGTTCAGAAAATAATAAAGAAATTGTACTTGTTACTTTTATATTTGCAGAGTTCCGTCGATTTCTGATGGATTCCATCATCAGAAGTTTACCATATTTCTAAGAGATAATAACTGAAGTGTTAACTTTCCAACAAAAAAAGAATTTTTGACATCTGTTGATTTTTTTATTTTTTTACTGTAGAATTTTTGCTCTCACTCGTCCTCCTTCTTTGAAGTCTGTTAAAAATGTAGCCTATGTCACCCGGACTGTAATAACGAATTGATAGACACCTCGATCACTAAAATCGGTTGGTTAGTTTTTGCGCTATGCTGGAACACACTTACATATAAATATACATACATACATAGACTGCTAAACTTATAACCCTTCCTTTTGGCTTTGCCGTAGTCGGGTAAAAATATATTATTATCACAAACATATCATATCACCTTTAGGAACTCGTGCTCCTACAATTAGTATTTTTATAACTTTGACGATCATAATAATTATTTTTTCATTTTGAAAAACATTTCAGCTGTTTTAAAAGCTGATTTTTATACTTGTAGTCAATTTTTAGCGTATGGACCACTAAACCGACAAAGTGGGACACAAAGTTTTAGCACGTTTGAGTCGGAAATAAATTCAGTTCAAATTCCGTAACAAGTTTGTTGTATGGGAGCCCCCCTTAAATATTTATTTTATTTTATTTTTAGTATTTGTTGTTATAGCGGCAATATAAATACATCATCTGTGAAAATTTTAACTGTCTAGCTATCACCGTTCTTGAGATACAGCCTGGTGACGGACGGACGGATGGACGGACGGACGGACGGACGGACGGACGGACGGACAGCGAAGTCTCAGTAATAGGGTCCCGTTTTTACCCTTTGGGTACGGAACCCTAAAAAGATCAAACAAACGACATAAGTATCAATGACCAATAAATTAACAATTACAAACCTTTATCCCATACATAAAATGGGATTTATATACGAAACACCTACATTTCACTGAACAAGCACTAGAGTTTAGTAAATTGACAAAATGGGACACTCCCTATAGAAAATCACTAAACTTTATTTGTATAAAAAAGTAGGTACTTAATATTTGATATTTACATACTTTTTATTCTTAATAAGTGTGTTTTTAAAGTAATCGTATGTTTTATATTACAACACACATGTCATTTGTATTTTTTATGCTATATTTTTCAGTTAATTTTTTATTAACTTTTTGATATAATGACTAACTAAAGGGATCCATAGAATTATTTATATCTATTTTAGAATGACAATACATTTATAAATACAACTTTAAACATAAATCTGCGTGTCGTGTTATCAATATAGAACAAAGACCATATTCACATTGAGATATTTTCGTTCTGTTTTTATGTTCAAGCCTCCGTAACATTCAAACTACTAAGGTTACATATATGTTTTTGTCTTATTTAAAATCCTTAAAGTATGACAATTAATTTGATACTAACCACTCCATAACTTCAAGGTACAAGTGTATTGTTTGGCGTCCCAAACTTTAACCAACATTTTCTCAGGTTGTCGCCTTTTCACGTTTGCAACTTTGAAGATAAAAAAAAAATAACTATAGCACCTAGAGACATAATTCTTCCACCAAAAGATAGCTTATATTCTTTAGTATTAGGAACTACTCATAAGTCTATATTGACAAAGTGGGACCATTTCCCTAAAAGAGTCACACATAATGAAAGTTGGATATGGAGAGCTTTTAGCCTGAGTAAGGCCATAGTTGACTTATAATTTAATAAAGCACATAATGCAGATGCAGTAGGAGGTATGCGTTAGGGAGTCCATTATTTGGAAATAAGAAGAACCAAATGAAACTATCAAGCGTTATATTTGTTTATCGTGGTTTCCAAGTTAATGGCGTTACAGTAAATATTATTGCCTATTTAGATTTTTCCAAACTTTCAGATGCCTATGACTGCGGCAGAACGTCAAAAAAATATAGAGAAAAATTAAAACAAGAAAACTCTGAAAAATATGCACTGTATAAGGCTAAAGCTGCACAGAAGGCTTTATTATATTACCAAAATAAAAGAAATAATATGACAGAAGAAGAAAAAATAATTCATCGCCAGACGATGAAAGAAAAAAGGATGCTATTAAAACAGACAACGACGTCCACTGTCCAATCACCAGAACCGTCAAATTATACGAAACAATTGACAAATGACATGTTAAGAAAAAGAAATAAAGTTTTACGGATACAACTAACCAAATTAATGAACGGGTATAAATTGCTTGAAAAAAAAGTCAAGATACATGAGAGGAAAATGAACGAGTTGGAGGATAAATATGATGCTGTAATAAAAAAGTTACACACACCGGCGGAGCCATTCAATGAGAATGTGTACGACTTTACTCCCTTGAAAAGAACTGAGACTTTTATAGACGAAAATATCCCTAACCTCGAAACACCAAAAAAACAGCTAATAAAAACGAAATTACTGGAACATCACATTTTAACGGACTCACTTAAATCAGAGTATAAAACATCGACTTATACAGAAAAAAAGGTCTTAAGAAAAATTGTAAATAATGAACTTGTTTCTAAGTACAAACACAGAGAAAAAATTTCGAACACCTTGGGATTGGGCTTTAGTTTAAAGAAATACCAAAAGAAGGAGACCAAAAATTCGATCAACCTAAGGAACAAAATTGTGGAATTTTACAACAGGGATGATGTGAGCCGTGTCACCGCGGGCAAAAAAGAATATCGAACATTCAGAAAAATTAAACGCCAAAAAAGATATTTACTTGAAAAACTGAAAGTGCTTCACAAAAAATTCGTTTCTGAAGTAGGTAAGATAAGCTTCAGTACTTTCAAGAAAAACCGGCCGTTCTATGTCTTGCCCCCGAAAATGAAAGATTGTGAAAGTTGTGCATGTGCTAAGCACTCCAACATGCGATTTATGATAGGCGTATTAAAATCAAACGGATTGGTCCCAAATAATGTGATTAATGATGTTACGGCTAGCTTTGTATGTGACTTTAACTCCAAGGAATGCATGTATGGTAATTGTACCAAATGCTCAGAAAATAAATTGTGTGGAGTTGATATAGACGTAAACAAGAAAGTATGTTGGTTCAAGTGGGTCTTAAAAGATCACGAGTACGGCGAAGAAGGAAAACTAAAGAAGACAAAAAAAATGATGAAAGTTAAAGAGCAGGGTACAGTAGGCGCCCTATTAGAAACATTTAACACCGAAATGCAAACTTTCAAAAAACATGTATTCAATTTTTATCATCAATACAATCAGTATAAAAGTTGCTTAACCAATCTGAAAGACCACGAAGCACTGATCCATGTCGATTTTTCGGAAAATTTTGTATGTAAAACACCACACAGAAATTCAAGCAATGCATTTTGGTGCTTCAAAAGTACAAATTACACTACACACAGGAGTGCTATATGTCAAAGACAACGACGATAATAAAAGTAAAGTTACATCTTTTTGTACAATTTCGCCAAACAATAGACATAATCCAGAGTCAATATGGGCACATCTTGATCCCATTTTAAAACATTTAAAAAGTAGTCACCCGAACGTAACCACACTTCACTTTTTCTCGGATGGGCCGACCAGTCAATACAGGCAGAAAAAGAACTTCTACCTATTTAGTAAGAATATATTTGATTACGGGTTCATTCATGGCACATGGTCCTTTTTCGAAGCGGCCCATGGCAAAGGAGCCGCTGATGGTGTAGGGGGATCAATAAAACGAACACTTGACTCGATTATAGCTCGGGGTATAGATATACCGGATGCAAGTGCAGCATTTGATGCTCTTACGTCGACTGAAACACTGATTAAGATCTTTTATGTACCCGCTGAGAATATTGATCCTTTGGATCCGTCCATAGTTCAAAGCTGGTACCTTTACCTCAAACGATGAAAATTCACCAATTAGTTACAACCCAACAATTTGCAATAATCTACAGGGATCTCAGTTGTTTCTGCAATGACTCATATGGAAAGTGTGATTGTTATTCTCCAAAATATCACGACTATAATTCAAATAAAAATAAAGTAGAAAAAAGGAAAAATACTGACAAATTGCCTCAAAGTCACAATAAAAGGACTCGTGTTGAAAGTACATCATCTGACGAAGATCAAACCGGGTTAATCAAATATGCTGAGAGTGATTTATCGCCAATTTCATTCGACTCTGAAATTTTCGAACTTGACCCTAATTTAGAACCTTTGAAACCATTGGAACCAGCGTATGTGCCACCTAATAAAAAGATAACCATTTTATCTACAGTTATTTTACGACCACCGGATATGCCATATGTCAACGACTTATCCTCGGGCACTTTAAAAGAGAACATCCCGCCAAGCATCATGTTATCGAATATACCTAGCCATGAAATGGTTAAGCAGTCACACAAAAGCTTGCAAATAAACGATGAAGTAGCTATATTGAGCACAGTACGAAACAAACTCGAAAATACTGCTCATACTAATTTAGAAAACTGTCATCTTTTCACAATGGACGAGGAAAATTGTACCGGTACTAATATTAGGAAACGTGAAGACATGGGGAAAACAACTGATAGTACTTTAGAAGACAGTGAAATATTCACCAAAGAAATTAATCAAAGTGAAATTTCAACGGCAAACATTACGCAAACGGATTTAGTAAACACTTTACCCAGTAAAGACATTAATGACGATCGAAATGAAGAAGATATTCAAGTAGGTGCCAATGAAATAGTTCAAAATGAAACTGATATCAGCAACGCAGTTGATATTTACAACATCAATGATAGTGTTATTGTGCGC
Source organism: Apotomis betuletana (assembly GCA_932273695.1). NCBI lineage: Eukaryota > Metazoa > Arthropoda > Insecta > Lepidoptera > Tortricidae > Apotomis > Apotomis betuletana. The sequence continues at coordinate 2,288,206 of OW026303.1, read as the reverse complement.
TATTATAATAGAAAGAAATGGGTCTACTACATAGGTTTTATAGAGAACATTAAAATTGACGATGATGATGAAACTAAACTGTATTCGATCAGATTTCTTAAAACAGTTAAAAAACCCTTAAGATTTGTATTAACTAAAAAGATAGATAAGGACGAAGTTTCGGACCTTTCCATTGTTAAAAAAGTTACGTTAATTCAAGGTGATAATGATTTAAAAGGGTTTTTTTTGTCTAATCAAGATGATGTTATTTATTTTTAATCATAAATATCATAGAGGAAAACATGTTGATCTCATAAGAAGTTAATAATTATTAATATTTTATTATGCACGGAAAATATCTAAGACCTAGTTTTAATTAGGAATACTAATAATTCAGTAGAATAATTTTTCAAGATAATTTATGTAAAGTTTGTTCTTTTTGATGAAAATGATACTTATTTAACTTTAATTACAAAACACAGGTTTGTGTAAAACACTATGATATTCATATTATCACAATTTTTAAGTTTGTTTTGTCATAAGGCTGATACTTTAAGAGTAATTTTCCTTTTCGACCTGATTTTTTAAACTATTATAACTCATTAAGGTTTGTATTAGAAAAAAAATTATGAGGGTGAAGTTCCAGAACTTTCTATCGTTAAAAAGTTAAATTATTTAATTCAAGCTGATAATAATGACTCCAAAGGTTTTTTTTATCGTATGGAGACGATGTTATTTAATTTTAATCATAGATATAATGCAGAGAGGAAAATATGGTTGACCTCATAAGAATTTAATCAAAATATTAATATTGTTTTATGCACGGAAAAGAAATCTTAGACCTGTTATTAATTAAGAATTACTAATATATAATTTAGTAAAATAATTTTGCAAGATAATACATGCGTAATAATAATAATTTGATTTATTTGATGAAAATTATACCTATTTAATTTTAATTACCAAAATTGTTATTATTACGCATGTATTATCTTGCAATATTCGTATCCTGAAAGATTATTTTATCCAATAAAGAGCACAATTTTTTAAGTTTATTTTGTCATGAGACTGATTGTTTAAGAGTAAATATTATATTATTAATTCTATTGCATTGCAATAAATGGACAAATGTTGATCTCATGTTTCGTTTGTAATATAGTCTAGGACACAAATATGGATACAGTCAAACATGTATTTTAGACCCCTAGGAAAATACATAACCATTTATTCACGCAGCACAATTTTTTAAGTTTATTTTGTCATGAGACTGATTGTTTAAGAGTAAATATTATATTATTAATTCTATTGCATTGCAATAAATGGACAAATGTTGATCTCATGTTTCGTTTGTAATATAGTCTAGGACACAAATATGGATACAGTCAAACATGTATTTTAGACCCCTAGGAAAAAACATAACCATTTATTGGATTAGTTATCCAGAACACGATGTAAGTTGGTTATGGAAAGTAAAATTCGCTGGGGGTTCAAAAACAGACTAACTCAGTCCTAGGTCGTAAGGCATCGTCCTAATCCTAGGAGACGATGTTATTTAATTTTAATCATAGATATATAATGCAGAGAAGAAAATATGGTTGACTTCATAAGAATTTAATCAAAATATTAATATTGTTTTATGCACGGAAAAGAAATCTTAGACCTGTTATTAATTAAGAATTACTAATATATAATTTAGTAAAATAATTTTGCAAGATAATACATGCGTAATAATAATAATTTGATTTATTTGATGAAAATTATACCTATTTAATTTTAATTACCAAAATTGTTATTATTACGCATGTATTATCTTGCAATATTCGTATCCTGAAAGATTATTTTATCCAATAAAGAGCACAATATTTTAAGTTTATTTTGTCATGAGACTGATTGTTTAAGAGTAAATATTATATTATTAATTCTATTGCATTGCAATAAATGGACAAATGTTGATCTCATGTTTCGTTTGTAATATAGTCTAGGACACAAATATGGATACAGTCAAACATGTATTTTAGACCCCTAGGAAAAAACATAACCATTTATTGGATTAGTTATCCAGAACACGATGTAAGTTGGTTATGGAAAGTAAAATTCGCTGGGGGTTCAAAAACAGACTAACTCAGTCCTAGGTCGTAAGGCATCGTCCTAATCCTAGGAGACGATGTTATTTAATTTTAATCATAGATATATAATGCAGAGAAGAAAATATGGTTGACTTCATAAGAATTTAATCAAAATATTAATATTGTTTTATGCACGGAAAAGAAATCTAAGAGCTGTTATTAATTAAGAATTACTAATATATAATTTAGTAAAATAATTTTGCAAGATAATACATGCGTAATAATAATAATTTGATTTATTTGATGAAAATTATACCTATTTAATTTTAATTACCCAAATTGTTATTATTACGCATGTATTATCTTGCAAAATTCGTATCCTGAAAGATTATTCTATCCAATAGAGCACAATTTTTTAAGTTTATTTTGTCATGAGACTGATTGTTTAAGAGTAAATATTATATTATTAATTCTATTGCATTGCAATAAATGCACAAATGTTGATCTCATGTTTCGTTTGTAATATAGTCTAGGACACAAATATGGATACAGTCAAACATGTATTTTAGACCCCTAGGAAAAAACATAACCATTTATTGGATTAGTTATCCAGAACACGATGTAAGTTGGTTATGGAAAGTAAAATTCGCTGGGGGTTCAAAAACAGACTAACTCAGTCCTAGGTCGTAAGGCATCGTCCTAATCCTAGGAGACGATGTTATTTAATTTTAATCATAGATATATAATGCAGAGAAGAAAATATGGTTGACTTCATAAGAATTTAATCAAAATATTAATATTGTTTTATGCACGGAAAAGAAATCTTAGACCTGTTATTAATTAAGAATTACTAATATATAATTTAGTAAAATAATTTTGCAAGATAATACATGCGTAATAATAATAATTTGATTTATTTGATGAAAATTATACCTATTTAATTTTAATTACCAAAATTGTTATTATTACGCATGTATTATCTTGCAATATTCGTATCCTGAAAGATTATTTTATCCAATAAAGAGCACAATTTTTTATGTTTATTTTGTCATGAGACTGATTGTTTAAGAGTAAATATTATATTATTAATTCTATTGCATTGCAATAAATGGACAAATGTTGATCTCATGTTTCGTTTGTAATATAGTCTAGGACACAAATATGGATACAGTCAAACATGTATTTTAGACCCCTAGGAAAAAACATAACCATTTATTGGATTAGTTATCCAGAACACGATGTAAGTTGGTTATGGAAAGTAAAATTCGCTGGGGGTTCAAAAACAGACTAACTCAGTCCTAGGTCGTAAGGCATCGTCCTAATCCTAGGAGACGATGTTATTTAATTTTAATCATAGATATATAATGCAGAGAAGAAAATATGGTTGACTTCATAAGAATTTAATCAAAATATTAATATTGTTTTATGCACGGAAAAGAAATCTAAGAGCTGTTATTAATTAAGAATTACTAATATATAATTTAGTAAAATAATTTTGCAAGATAATACATGCGTAATAATAATAATTTGATTTATTTGATGAAAATTATACCTATTTAATTTTAATTACCCAAATTGTTATTATTACGCATGTATTATCTTGCAAAATTCGTATCCTGAAAGATTATTCTATCCAATAGAGCACAATTTTTTAAGTTTATTTTGTCATGAGACTGATTGTTTAAGAGTAAATATTATATTATTAATTCTATTGCATTGCAATAAATGCACAAATGTTGATCTCATGTTTCGTCGTAATATAGTCTAGGACACAAATATCGATACAGTCAAACATGTATTTTTAGACCCCTAGGAAAAAACATAACCATTTACAGGATTAGTTATCCAGAACACGACGTAAGTTGGTTATGGAAAGTAAAATTCGCTCGGGGTCCAAAAACAGACTAACTCAGTCCATCAGGTATTTTTGTTATTGTCACAGAGGCGTTACATTACATATATAGAGCAGTAAAGTGAAGAATGTCTCCGATCATAGGTGTTTGTCACCCAGGTGTGACGCAGGGTGATGGCTATAAACATGTAAAATGGGTCGTTGCTTTTGGAGTCCTTAAAATTAAAAAAGAAAAAACAATAATTGTATCAAAACCATGAAGTTAGACTCACTGTTTTGCGGTAATGGCAAAACTACACTGTCTCCATACAAAATAATGGTACCCAACACCCAACCCACAAATCTGCCGTGTTACGAAAGGTCGTATTTTTATACGAACGTCATAGTAAGATACGTCCTTTTGCCGTATGTATGTTGGCCATGTGTATGGAGTACAGAGATAGCTGGACATCCAAAGGTGATTATAAGATACTTTTTACCCGACTGCGGTGATAGAAAAAAATACGCGGACCAAGTTCCGGTTACGAGTATACAATATATATACTTTTACATTTCCCTGTTCCGTTATATTTAATCCGAGATTAATTTCCGATTCGCGAGTCGATAAATAATGTACACATTAATGTCCAGCGATTATGCTCATGTTGCAAATTATTATGATATATAATTTCTGTATTTTAATGGTATATTCAATACTCTGGTAATGGCTTATCCGGATCAGTTGCTGTTGATTAATCTGTTGCTTGTGTGTAGGAAATGAATGACATAAAATTTTCCGATATTACTTATAATAATTAATAATAAGCATTATAGAATACTCCCGTAAATCTCAGACATATTAAAATACGGGTGCGTAACGGTAGCTATAACAACTTTTGATATAATGTTGGTCAATATAACGATCAACTGCTATAATAAACGAATAATATAATAACATTTGTTATAATTTCAAATCGCATAATGCCATGGTTATAATGATCATTTGATATAAGACGTTTAAAGACTCAATATACACCACTCAAACCGCTCAGACAAAAAAGGTAAACTGTGATAGAGTCATGGTTAGGACGACGAGATCTCATGAAAATATCAATTAAATTTACACGTTCTTTGGATATTATCACATCAAAAACGTGAAATTAGAGATAAAATATGATTCAATTATGTCCCTACCGAGTGGAGTTTGAAAATCTCGCACAGCTACGGATATTTATACTCAATTTTCTTCTTTCTCAGACAATGACAAAAAGATTTTTTTTAACCCTTTAACGCGCAAGATATTTTTTTTTAGTTTTGGGCATGAAAATAAGTTAATAGGGTAATTGTAAGCCTAGGAAAAATAAAATAAAAAATGTTGTATGTAAACTTTTTTAGAAAATGTATGTTAAGTATACTTAACATTGTCCAACATTGAACATACCACTCATGTTGAGCATTCTTAACATTGCGCATTATGTGGAAGTTGCAATAGATGACTCATTTATGTTTTCTGTGAGAAAAAAATATAAATTTAGCTACATGAAACGTGTAAAAACACTATTTCTTCGAAACAAGACACGTCTTACTTTATATTTTGAACGTTGCAAGTTTGTTAAGCCATTATCGTAATAATTGTATCGTCCGTAGGTCGTGAACCCTGGTAAGTGTCCCGTATTATCATATTGTCTGCAGTAGGAGGTCTCGGGACTGCAGCTGTTTTTTGACACGCATTGCCATGTCCGTGTCCAAAAGTCCAATTCTATTTTTCTTCAGCAGCTCCATTGCTATTTGAATCCGATACTTCTACAACGGCATTTTCTTTTGTTCTCCGTTATACTGTTCGTTCGCTCTAGCCTTCTTTGAAAGTAGTTTTTCCGAGGAGAATTGGTCCTGACGACCCCTAAGGCGGTTGTTTTTTATTGTCCCAAGACTAAAGATTCCATATTTATTGCGGAGTAGACGTATCAGCTCCAGGGACGTGAAAAAAATATCGAAATATACGATAGCTAGCTGGCTGGTTAGTCTGTAAATAAACAGAATCAAAACGTGTCTTCTCCAGCATATGGAAGGAAGTCATAACCGAGTCCAAATATTCCAGCACGTACAAATAATTTGAATCCCCATTTCTTGGGCTTTTTTGGCTGATATTGGCGTCTGCAACCCGCTCTCGTTCCTTTATATGGCACCATCAATTCATCTATGCTAAGCCGCCTTTCTTCTTCAAGTTTCAAACAATTTTGTCTAAGTTTTTCCATGAATGGACGTATCTTGAAGTAGAGGTTATTATCGAGATTGCAATTATCCGCGAAATGTAGATGCCTCGTCACGTTTTTATGTGTTTTAAGGGCAAATATCTGCGACCGGTGCGTTGCATGTCTCACGAAGATATGTCTAGGTTCTTCATCTGTGCTCTCTAACAAATTTAGTATTTCTAGAGAAGGTGGTATCGATCGCGGTTCAAAGTTTGCATCAGCATCAGACAGGTTCTGAGAGTTAATATGTTGGTTAGCCTCAATTTTTCGTCAGAATGATTGCTGCTGTCTGAAGATTCTGCAATTCTTGGCTCATTCTATTTAACCATGGAGCACACACCACATCCAGGCAACATGTCAATAAATAAACATGCAATATTAGGCACAAAAACAGCTTTTGGCATATACATACGGAAAATATATTATGTACCCTTTATCATTTATATAACCTTAACTTCGCAATGTTAAAAATACTCAACAATTTAAGCAGAGTGTATATTGTGCATAGATGGACAATGTTGAGAATACTCAACATGCAGTGAAGTAGGTGTGTCTCTCAAAGTTTCGCAATGTTGAGAATACTCAACACGCATATTGGGAACTGTTGAGGCCTAGGTTCCTTTATGGTGTATGCGGGAATAGCCTAGGTGGATATTCAATAAGAATATTTTATTTAACTTTAAATTAAATAGTATAATTGTCAAAAATAAGAAATAGGTACAGAGTGTTGTCGTTCCAAGGGTGGTTTTGAAATTGGCCGTTGAAGGCCGGTGGCGGTTGTACCCGAAGGGCCCGATGATCGGCGATCTTCGTGCTTCGGCTGAAGACGTCGGTGGTGACGTCATTTTGGATGCGTTCTGAACAGGAACCAAATAACGTTCAAGTCTTACACCCAAATTGTTAGAAATATACCAGAACACAAAGCTCATACCCTTAAAAATCAATTGTAAGCGTAATTCAATCGATGTTATGGTGATAAATATTTATTATGAATTATTATTTACCTTACTTCCCACAGTCATCGGTTCTTTCGGCACCATTTTGCCGCGAATTGACAAAATATGTGCGTCCGGGCAATAAACATAGTCGGTAAAGATTCGTTTGGAAATAAGGAAATATTTTATAACTATAAGTTGTGAATATAATCGAAAACAACTTGGCAGGATTTTTTTGTTTTGGGCGTTGAGTATACTTAACGTTGCGAGAAAGAGGGTTAAGAAAGTCATGTACGTTCTGTAAGTTTAAAGATACAACGAAAAAAATATATTTTAATTTCGTTTTTTTATATTTTTTTATTTTACGGTAGCGACCATGAAACTGAGTTAAAAAAAATATCACCTTCGTTTTTTCGTGTCTCCAGAACACAAGGTGAGAGTAGGGGGTTAGAAAATAAGCAACCCTCAAGTGTACATCATACGTGAATAACTTTCAATTACATAATTAGGTAATAAACAGATATAATTTTTTTTTCTTAGGTACACTTTTCATATAACAACACATTACAAACTCGACACCATTAAAACCCGCATCGTTATGTCACAAAGCCCCAAAACGGTCTCCTAGAAGCAGAAAACTTGTAACATATTGTACCAATCAATCTTGTCGGGCGATAGTATCGGGGCGGCGACATAGTTAATGTCTCTTTGTACCACTTAATGGCAGCCGAATAACACAAATTGATATATAATTATGTTCCCGAGGCCGTTGAAGGGTTAACGGCGGTTTTTATAATTCAGCGTGGGTGTGAATTGGAATAAATAGGGTAACGGTAGTGCCCAAGTAGTATTTTCTCTCTGTCATAGCCCGACTCTCTTTCCCCTCTCCTCCCGCCCTAAGTTAGACTGAGTCGGTTAAGTCTATTCACGACGCAGTCCATGCGCCCAGTGAGCCCACGTCACTCTCCCCAAATTACTCCTGTGGCGCATAGATAATCCCATTAGCGTTCAAGTTCAAGTCATGTGTTTAAAAAAGCCCAACTCAAGAGGCACTCAAGAAAAATAACTACTCGCTACCAGGGACAGTATATCCAAGACAACATCCCTACGCATCACGATTTGCGCTCAAAGCCACTAACGCAAATGCACCAGCCCAGCTTTCTACTTTTGTTCGGATAAAATCAGCGCGCGTTCATAGTCAAGCATAGGTGTGAGTCGCTTTTTACACATACAACCAATAAAATATACTCTTCAAGTGGATCTTGTGATGACCAAAGAGAGAAGCTCCTATTATGTTTGCGGGTGCCGATGGGTTCTTGAATGGAGACCACGCACCGAAAGACGAAACGTGGATTGGTCGTCTGGAAGAAATCGCTTTTTAGCGATAAGACTATAAAAGATTTATAAATGTGTTTATATTTATAGTATTTGTTTTGTTTCCTTGTATCTTTTATTGGTGTGTAATAAAGTATTGTGTGAACTAATGGGAGAGGGATATGTCCACCAATGGACGTTTTTTGGCTAAAAATGATCATAATCATAAAACTATGTCAAACATATCACGATATTTAAATTAAAACCCTTTAATTAGTATTAAATTGCCGTACCCCAACCACAAATCCAAAATGGTGGAATATGAAGGCGACAATCCCTGACTTTACGACGATAATGCCTCCCTTTAAGGCTAAGCACTGGGCACATAAATTGTACCGCTCGGTTAGGTCTATGAATTAATTAGGGCAGTGGTGGAATCTCAAGATTAAGTTACTTACGAGTGATTTAGCGGGGAAAATAATGAAGTTCTTTAATAGCCTTTTGAACAATGGGATTTGTGGGAATTTTCCGCTATATGGTGCTGGTTTGAATTTATAATACGATGTAAGGCGTTTATTGTTGACATTGTGTTTGTTTGATTCGTACACAATAAAGGGAAGAAAAAAGTAACAACGCTCTTTAACAATAAATCGTTGTTGTTTATTTTTAAGAAAAATTGTTTGCATTTTATGAATTGACTATATTAAATGTAAAGTTTTCTTACGTGAAACTTAATTTAATGTCATATTTTTATGTGATAATGTGATACGTAAAATTTTATTTAATTTGATAATACTCGTATATGTACGTATGCACTATAGTTTAATTAAATGTAATATAATTTGGTAATTCAATATCATGTATGACATGAAATATTGCAATACTTTTTGAGTATGAGAATTACCTAACAATATTAATCAACTTTGGATATTAAAGGTTAATTATGTAGTTATGAGCAGGTATCATAAAAAGCTGCCCTTCCTAACAGCTGTACAAGGAGCCGGCATATAGTCCACTAACTTCTATATTATACGTTCGTAAGGTATGTTCGTCCTGACTGAAGTGCTTGAAAAAAAGCCCCTTGGAGTAATTTCTGCACCTCACTCGACGATCCAACTCTTCTCATAGATGCTCAATAGGATTAAGGTCAGCATTTTGACTAGATCCCTCAAAAACCTTGACTTTTTTACGCTTTAAGAATGCCTGTACATTTTTAGAATTGTGTCTGAGGTCATTATCGTGCTGAATATGAATAACCCAGCGAGGTGGCATATTTTTCTTTATTTATTTTCATGTGTGCATTAAGTATATTTTCATACACATTTCGATCCCATTATCCCGTCAATTCATACGAGAGGCCCGACGCCATGGCGAGAAAAACATCCCCGAACCATTACGTTGCCGCCACCATGCTGGAGTGTGGGTACCAGGTATCGCACATCGTGTCTTTTATTATGAGGACGACGCACATACTTGATACCACCCGACGAGATGTAAATCGATTGAAATGACGTTTGACAACCAATGACGACCCACTTCAATGAATTTTGCTCGTATTTTACGAACCCTGATGGTCATGAGGCTTGATGAGACCGTAAAGACATATATACACACATACACACACATCCACGCACAGAAACACACACGCAGACATCACGACGTGGATAGTTCGATAGTGGTACGGCTGCATACGGAACTAACGTTGTGGGATTCGAATCGCGGCAACCCCCGCCATATATTTATTTTTTCTTGTGGTACATGTTTTTCATATACATTAGTTCTATTAAAATTAATGTTAAGCACAACATAAGTACTTACTACCTACCGAATGAAATGTATTCCTCCTAGTACCTCGTAGAACCTTACACATAAAAACGCCAAAAACCGTTTGTGCCAATTACTATTTATAAACCCGTGGCGAAAACTCATTCTAGTCTCCACGGCCGGGAAGTTTGGTCGATATTCCCTCGAAGGCCCGCTTTTCGGTGTTGAAAGAGTCCATTTAAGGTTAACGATGTCTTATTAGCGATAACGGCGATTGTTATTCTTGTTCTTTTGTCAACGAGAAAATGCAGGGGAAATGAATTAAGAGCTTTTTTTAATTTGATCAAAACGCTTTTTGGGCACTCAGGGCCTTTGTGGAGTTTTAGTATATTTTCTTAGAGGATGAAAGGAGTTTCTCGATTTAGTTGGGTTCTTTGAAGAATAATGCGTTATCGTGCCGTATTTCAATTGGAGTCTATCCCGTCGAAACAGAGGGGTGTTATGTGTGGATCTGTCTGTCTATGGTAGTGCCCAAATGAATGACCCAATTAGAGTACTTTTTTTAATCGGAAGAATATAAATGAAAAAAAAAAGAACATGAATATGCCGACATTTTTAAACGCTGTAAAAGTTTTATAGATAAATATTTGTACCTCATTGTTCCTATCATATCCTATCATTGTATTCGGATAAGTAATTACAATAAACATTTGAAGTAAAACATACATATATGCATAATATTCGAAACTAAATATCCTCTCCTTTTATAGACAAACACTTCGAATGCTTAATTTCATCGAATTTTCATTTCATAGACTACTTTTTCCTCGGAAGTCATAATTTTTTCAGAAATCTTGAAATTGTCAACCTATAGATTAGGTTAGGTTAGGTTTGTGTTATAACCTTCCAAAATATTGTATGTTTTCAGAAAAAAGTGCTTTCTATGAAATGATATTTCTATGAAAATATGAAAATTCGATGAAACGCTAATCTATAAAACAGGGATAAAATCATAAATTAGTCGCAGTGGAAACAAGCCTAATCTTCGTATATACCCATGTGTAAATGACAGAATCATTGACCGTTACTGCGATTTCTTTTGACGTTTAACTTTGTCCGCTTAATATGATTCTTACATATAAATATACGAAAAAGTAACAAAGCCCCAACAGTTAGAACGTACCCATTTTCCGTGGGTGTACCTAGTGTTAAAGAAAATTTTGATTCAAACATCCACCTCGCGAAATGTAAATGAAGGGCTCGCTACATTGAACTAAGACTGGGTTTATCAAAATGTTCAACCCTAACGGGGCTTACTACGGCTCCAATTGTAATCCACCCCAGGGCTGCCACCGACTGAGTCAACAAGATAAAGCAGCCCCCATTCGTAGGTAAGTAAACATGTAATTCATACAAGGCTGAGACAACCCTACCCTCGTTTGGGTAATTGTTAGGGTTGTTTCTTTAGTTATTTTCGGAATTTAACTGATATTGAAGAAAAAGATTTACGAAAATATGAATATAAGTGCCGATTTTTTTCACACTTGTTTTAAAATCTACTAAAATCTACAAAACTCTCACCAATAAGGAACCCTAAAATGAACCAAGAGCGTACAATAAATACAATGGCACGTATACTTTATAACGCACTTGTAAAATTATAACTGTTCTGCGGAGCTAGCATATCTTGCCGCGACTTCGCTTGTAGCGCGACTCAGCGTCACCTGTCTTGCTCACAAGGCATTGAAAGAAAAGTGACAGTTAATATTTGTCGCGTGTCAAAGTTATGGTAATCGCTTACGTCCAGCAGGCGATACATTTGCTCCTTTGCCTACAAAAAATAATTATGTACTATGAAAACCTATACGTTCCCCATGTCAAAGACTTCATCTTGCAATAAACTAAACCGTGATTTAGAAAAAACATAATTGTCGATATGTCGCGAATATTTTGTATCAAAGTTTTCATGGAGCTACAAATTTCGTTACAGCGAATGTATTCATATATCTGAATAAAAAAATAGACGACAAAATAGAAAATAGGCCCAGTTGATGAACACTAGAAAAGCAAACGAGTTCCAATGGTTTTTTTGTTATTTATTGTCATTTCAACAAACGGCGTCCATTGAGCCCGGGGACTGACATAATTTTATTTGCCCCGAGATTTGCCTCCGAAAGTTTCACCAACATTCCGGATAAGTGAGAGGGAATCGAATTATGTCGAGCTCTTCGCGCTGTTGATGTGATTTCGTCGTGACACTTTGTGAAATCGTATAAAAACTTATAGCACCTTTTGCACTAGTGTAATTCTTAACCTTTGACGGAAAAAGAGGGGTGATATTCATTTTTATCTTAGACGCTTTCAGGACGGTTAAATTTCTACTCTGCACCTATTTAAAGTTTCAGTTTGGTTCTAAAAAAATATCAAATTTACTTTACGTAACTCTACAGGACAAATAACACCGTCCTAAAACTAAAAGAATATTTAAAAAATAGAATACTAATTGTATTCAATTCTTTTTGTATTCGTTGATCTCGCTGAGTTGAGTTAATTCTGAGAATGTGTTTGGCGAACCGGTATTATTAACCGGTATTACCGGTAGTATTAATGCCTGTAATTTGTTATTTCTACGACCACATCACCGGTAATGACTCCAATAATCGACTTCTATAACATATCAGCAACAGACGTCAACTGCTGAACATAGGCCTCCCTTACATCTCGCCACAAAGTTCGATCCCGTGCATACCGCATCCATTAACTCCCATTACCCTCACGAGGTCATCCGTCTATTTAGTCGAAAGCCGTCCCACGCTGCGTTTTCCTATATGTGGTCGCTACTCTAGGACTTACCCCAACGCCATCCATTCTCCGGGCTACATCGCCTGCCCATTGCCACTTCAACCGTGCAATCCTGTGAGCTATGTCGGTTACCTTGGTTCTTCTGCGGATATCCTCATTTCTGATTCTATTACACGAATAAACTCCGAGCATCCCTTTCCATTGCACATTGCGTGAAGAATGAACTTAGGGCGATTTACACGAAAATAATCCAACCTAATTTAGTGTCACTCACCACTGGCATATTCACCTCAGATCAAGATCGTCAATCCTGATCACTGACCTTTAAAATGGTTTTCCTCCACGTTTGTTATGTTAGGCTTTGTTAAATTCCAAGGCCAGGTTGTTATGAAACTAACTCGGTAGCGTAAGTAGATTAACTTAATGGGAATCTCTAACAATAACACGCATTAACCCGCACAAAGGAAGGAAGATGGCCGACCCCTGCAATTGTTTACTTTCTATAACGGACTCAAATTTTCCAGTATAAAATTTCCTTTTGTTTAGTGTTTTATGAGAATAGGTGTGCGGTTCATAAGCTTTTAAGTAAATTTTATACGTTAGGAATTTGTTAATGCTGTTTTTATTAATGTCGGTTCAGCTGATTTATTATCAGACTCCACCAATAACCGGGCTAGTACAATTTGCCACAGCTTCGCTTGTCAACCGATTCAGCCTGTGTTTCTCGGAATATATATATTTGTAATAACGGCCAGACTAAAACACATTTCGAAAAACTTTTATTGAGTCCCCTAAACTGCTTTGCTTGTTATGGTTCAAAAGCTAGAGACAGACAAGCCGACAAGCTGACAGCAGGCAGCGAAGGCTCCGCTGCTACCTTTGTGTATAGAACTGTAAAAAGTAAGGGATTGTAAGAAACCAGGTGTAACATGTCTTAGCAGTACTAGCATGTCTTGCCACGACTTAATTTGTCGCGCGGGCCAATATCTTAACAATCTCCTGGCAATATTATAATTGTTACTCAACTTCTCGCTGTACAAATTCATTACAGCAAAAAAGTTATAGCGACAAAATCTTCATTTTTAGTTTTGAAATTCGGCTAGATACGAATACACTTGAATGGATACGAACACTAGTTTATTTATACTCTGAACTATTGACTGGTTTTAGTTTTCAACTTTTACTGAAAATGTGAATGGATTTATTCTTTTGCCCGGAAAAGCTGGTAAAAGGTTTTATATTCAATTAATAGAAATGAATGGTTTTTTTTCACATGTTTCCCTAGTTGTTTTGATTTACGCGTGTGTAGCTCTAAATAGAGTTGGATTTTTATATTTTTTATTTATTGGACACATTGAATGGAACAAAACTATTTCCGGAAACATTAAAAACTATACCCCGCGCGGCAAACGATGAGTCCTATGACACCTGTCATCTCAGTACATTTTATAACCTATAATCGGAAAAATGTACTGAGATGACAGGTGTCATAGGACTCATCGTACGCCGCGCGGGGTATACTATCCATACTAATATTATAAATGCGAAAGTGTGTCTGTCTGTCTGTCTGTCTGTTACCTCTTCACGCTAAAACCGCTGAACCGATTTAGATGAAATTTGGTATATACATAGTTTCAGTCCCGGGGAAGGACATAGGATACTTTTCATCCCGAATAAATGTAGTGTTCCCGTGGGATGAGCGGGTAACACCGCGGTGGGCACAGCTAGTAATGTATATACACTCATGCATTCACAATACTACGTAACTAATCAATAACTTTGCTAACTTAAATTAATAATGTTACTTAAATAAATTAACACAGGCCACACGCAGGTTTAATATTGCGTAGATTTAAGAATACATAGTTCTGAACAAAACTACGCATTGCTTAGATCACATCAAGTACCTTCCAATAAAAATATATTAATAATATCTAATATTTTAGTAAGTTTAGTTTTTTTTTGTTAAACATTTAAATGCATTGGTGACACTTTCCCTTTATTACGTGTCAACAACCTAAACTCACTAAGTAACAAATACCTACCTAAAACAAAACTCGTATCTCAGTATCTATTTACTGAGCAGATACGAGATTTTGAAGAGCAGTGATAGAAATTTTAGTGAGTTTTGTTCCGCCATGCGATAAGTGGATAATTATCTAATCTAGGTACCAATCCGTATACATTATATTGTTTGTGTTTGCAAAAACACCGAAATCTTAACAGGCCTTATTCCTTTTTAAATATTTTTTTCATATTATGACCAATGTATTGATAATTTCAACCAACTTTTTGAAGTGAAAACCACTTTTCCCCGATTTCTAGGTAGTAACATAGTTATTTCATGCTTTCATTGCGTGCTGTCGTAAATAAGTAAAAAAAAAAACAAATTTTTCGCATGTGTTTTGTCAATTTCGAGCAGTTTTTGAAACATAAATTATCAATGAAAAATTCAAACTGTAGGTTTCAAATATATACCAATAAATCTCAATAGCCCTGTTCCAGGTAGTAACATCAGTAATATGTAAGAAACATGTTTGATCAAGGAAATGTCTAAAGCAATCAGCATTTTATAAGGAAAAATGCCTCTTATGTCACGTACCTACCTGACTTTCAGTGTGATACTGATAATAACATTGTACCGTTAATGCGAAAGTTTTTTGCCGACTGCCGCAAAACTGGTTATGACTTTAACAATCTTTATATCGTGAAATGAAATAATATGACTGAAGCGAAATTTTGACTAAAAAACTGTATTTTTTTGTGTCGGCTAGTTCAGGTTTCATGGAAATCTGATAACTTTAATTAAAAGCGTAGGTAAAGAAAAGGTCTTAAACTAATTTTATATCTTAATTATTTTTATGTGCTGAACTTCTGAAAATAGAACCTCTTTACATTACAGACTTCGTAAAAATCAGGGATCTTTAAATAGATCTGGCTAATTGAAGGTTCCAGATTCTTTATTTTAGATTATTTGTACTTAATGTCTGTCAAAACATCTGGACCGAATTTGACCAATTTGATACAGGATTGTTGGATACATAGAAGTTATTGTTACTTTTACCCAACTACAGATATTTTAATTTCCGCGCATTATAAAGTACCTATACATTAGTATTCATTAAAATCAATATAGAGTTTTGATTGTATTTATTTGCTCGCTCCGGGTTATGAACTCCGAGCCTGAGTTTGTAGAAATAAAATAAATATTCTAAAAAATATATTGTCTACAAAACAAGTTGATTGTCTTATAAAATTGCCCGCGGAATTCGTCCATGTAGAAGGAAAAGTGATAACCCTTATTTTCGTTTTTCCGTGGTCGGGTAAAAAGTATCTGGGGACGCGCAACTACGCATACATCATTTTTTTTATCGGTACAGCCAATTATAGATGAGGCTTTTAGGATGTATGTACATTTTCGTAAAATTATAAAACCTGTAATAAAATGTTATATTTAACACATAACATAATTATAATTTTGAATGAATGAATGAATTATTTATTTATTTCATGTAACAAAGACACATAATTTATTAGTAGAACTTACAAGCTACACACAGCTCAGTTGCTTTGACAGATTAATAAATAATATGTTTTTCACCTCACTCGCTCGGAAAACCTCCGTTTATAGGGCGAAATCTGCGTGCAAAAGTCTATTTTATCCGCTAGCGTGCAAAAGTCATTTGAATTTCGAACACGACGATATTGATTCTCTGTGGTGCATGTAACTTTTTTATATTTAAGACTCCTTCAACGCGTGACTGATTTCATCAGTCGATAAATCTTCGAATAACCAATCAACGCACGCTAATAAAGGGCGATCTGGTCTGGCCGGCTAAAATCATATGAACGTTTGAATACTTCTTTTAAAAAAAAATACACCTACAATATCACGTCCAGAAACCTGGTTTGTGGTTACAGATTTTTAAGTTTTTATTTTTTCTACTCTTTATTTTATGTTGAATATGTTTATATATATTAATAGTAAGTATTTCAGTTTCATTTACATATTTTGACTAGTAAATATATTAAATACATCACAAATTTTAATATTTATTTGTTATAAAAGTTGGAACATAAGAGTGTAATTTCTGAACGCACCAGAGAAAAAAATAAATGATTAAAAAGTTGGAAGTTTTCACAATTCACGTAAACAACGTAAATTGGTTCTGTGGAAAATACATACTGTTGTCTTACTTTATAGAAATATCGAAAACAAGAAAGTTAAGCCCAATTTGGAGTATTTATTCAATGTTAAAAGCCTGCATTAAAACGAAAAAGGATTTGTTATAAATATTTGGAGACGATACGTAATTTACCGAAACTATTGGCGTTTTTAAAGAAGATAAAGCCGAAATAATCTTGTGCGGATCCCATCGTCCAATAACTTCCAAAGCAAGTGTTATGGAAAATACTTCCGAGTGGCCAACTAATCCTTCCCAGTATGCCATTCTCCTACATTCACACATTCGTTGTGTCAAGTGGTTTCAAATACAAATATAATATAACAGTGCTTAAGAAAAACTCAACGATAAAAATATACACGACGATAATACAAATTACGGCCATATTTTTAATATGTGTGCTTCTCTCGTATTTATTTGGTTTAGATTTGAGTGTGTTAATGTTTTAAATTTGATGTGTTAAATAGAAGGCAAAATTAAATATGATTATTTTTATGTTTTAATTGTTTTTCTTGAACTTCCATTTTCCTCGCTGTAGTGAGGTGAAAAGTTGTGTGTTCCGCATGGCTGCAAAATTATTTAGCTTCTCGTGTCTTGAAAGCTTCGCTACGCTCAGGAATCTATCTTTGAACCATTCGCTTCGCTCATGGTTCAATCTTAGATTCCTTCGCTCGCTCAGCTTTCAATTTCAACACTCGCGCCAAATAACAACTTTGCAGCCTTGCATAACAAATAACTATTTCTCTGTCTTTCTCCGCGACAGCTAAGGTATATAACTTAGTTTAAATAAGTAAAAATAGTGGGAATTCAATGAGAATGTATAGAAAATGAAGTGTACGTCTGCAAAAGAAGTAATAATTTTTAGCTACCTACCCGACCAGTCTTTAACCATTATAAGCATTATAGTTATTCTCTTCTTTTTTTCGACGTTGCAAGCATGTAAAATATTTGCGAAAAAAATCTAAAAATTGTGCCATATAAGTTCAGGCCGGGGTGGCTAACGTCGCGTGCCACGTGACCGATGCATAATAAAAGGTTTACGATCGCTTTTCTGACTGCACTGCCTTGAAAATATTAATTTTATGACCCATGGGAATGCTTTAATGGGTAAATTGAAAATGCAAAGGTTTGTTTGGTTTCAACTTTTTATTGTAGCAGAGAATTATAGGTACGGCCAAGGAAGTGAAAACACGTACATTTTTCGCTCTTACCCCAATAACAATAAGGGTTAAAAAGGTACGCGTTTCAGTTTTACTAACCGTACATGCTTATGACATTTCGTATTTATCACAATCCGGAATTTTCTTTGATTAAGTTTCTTGTAATCGTGTAGCAAATTTATAATGCATTCAATTATTGTTTGAAATGCAATAAAAATAATTAATATGACAAAACCTCGTTAATTCTGGCAAATTATACCTGCAGTACTATTTTTTAATCGTGTTTTAATGGGCGAATATAGTACCATGCTTTCAGTTGATAAGGATCTAAAAAAATGTCTTGACTGTGAAGTTTAGTGATCGGGCAGTGTTTTTATGACAAAGTTTCTATTGAACTTTAAAAGATTCTTTCCTGAGATCTTGTATTAGATCTTAATTTTGGCACATACTTAATCCGAAAATATAATACAATGCAAGTACCTACTCTTTATTGCACATCTCACAAAGCAAACAGAGGGAAGGTATAATGCAAGAAGTTACAATTAGAAGTATCAGGCATCAGGAGTTAATGAATGAACTCGTATGAAGATAGAAAAAGTTGTGGCAAAAATCTTAATCTCATTACACACAACACAACATTACTACAGAACGCTATAAAATATGTTTATTGAAATAATCTTAAAAGGAATGTACCGTACAAAGAGGGAACTATTCCTTAGAATAACTGAGGGTAGCTCTCTTTCATGTCCATTTACCTTTCAAAATAGACAGAAAGAAATGAAATGGAATATATATTTAATGAAAGTAATGTACAGATGAAAAGCGTACTATGACCTTTTCAGTGCCTTAGTAATGAAAATAGATTACTCGTTTGATTTTTTTTTTCAGGAGCGTCGATTTCGAACTTGTTATGTAGCTTTTTTATAATATAGAAGACAAACGAACAGACGTATCGTCTGATAGTAAAAAATTATCATCACCTATCATGGACCTGCAACATCAGGGGAGTTTACAAGTGCGTTGCCGGCCTTTCAGGTGGGAGTTCGCTTCCTATCTCCTGAGTAATGACTGTAGGTATAATCATTACAAAATCAAACATTTCAAATATTATATTAGTTTAGGGATACGATACGATACGCTGTTTTTATCTATATTTCTTTGCAAAATAATGTAATAAATCTTGCTTCAAATATCACTTTGGATAGTTGAAACACGATATTTTTTAATAACAAAAACAAAGTATATTTGTAAAAAACTTGGTTCGGTTGAATACAAGACGAGGTACAAATATAATATATATTAGGGTGAATAAAATATTCTAATGTTTAGCACTTAAACATTGTCCAAATAGAAACATTGAAGGAAGTAAAAACAAAGACTAAACCCACGCTCACAAAAAAAAACAATCGTAACATAAAACTCCAAAAATAATGATACCAATAGAAAACGAAATCCGAAGAAGTTTCTCAAGACCAACGAACCGTTAAGAAATCAAATTTCACAAGTCAGTTTAAAGCAGCTCCGGCTTAATCCCCAAGGATCTTTCTAAAGAATTCAACGCTTTCAAACTTACCTACATTCCTTTTGCAACACTTAAGGAGGCTAACACTCACACTAGTAAATAAAAATCCTCACGGGACAAAATGTCTAAACAATTCGCGATCGCGACCTCGTGTTACGCGACAGAGAAGTTCAGGGTAGCGCGACCACCCCGTCAGGCAGCCGGCTATCGACTGACAACCGTAACTGCCTGTTTCAGGTTTGCCGACAAGCTGCAGCACCTAGAACGCATGCGCGCTGCAATGGTGCGTTCCTCAACCCAAACGGCATCACCGCATACTCGAATCAACCGCACATAAGCCTCTTTGCACATACACTAGGATCCCGCTCTCGTAACATCTTGCAATCAACTTTTGGGACTGTGGAATTGCTAATTTGAGTTTTACGCTGTTGTGATAAGTGTTTTTTCGATTGGTTTTTTATTTGAGAAGTAAGTTAGTCACATGGTGAAGTTTGAAGTGTGCTCGGGTTATCAATGAGGGGTGTTTTTGGGGGGTTGGAGACATGTTCAACTCAAAGACAATTGAGATAATACGTTGATCCGATTAGGACTTTGTCGCACGCAATGAAAGTTAAGTAGACGAATGTTCTCTGCTTGCTTCACAACTTATCGCATGGTTTATATTGACAGAACTGCTTGTAGTAAGAATGATATGAAAAAATGTTCTAACCTGATTACGACAAAATTATTAATGATCCGGGTCATAAAATGATATGCTACAATTTAAAACTGAACAGTTTAATTTCTCGTTCTATGTTTCTTTACACATGAGGTGACTGTTTTAATTCTTGGATAGTACTCTAGGCAAGCATTTTATTAAATACATTCTGCTTCGACGTATCTCACCGTAGGCACAGAATAAAGACCCTACAGAAGCCGCAGTCTTTTGTTATTTGCCGCTTTTACAAAAGCATTAGCCTACTCGTATCTGATTGGCCATTTTTAATGACGTACGACGCTGTTGGTTCTTGCTTCTTTGGGGCGTGTTATACTCCTAGGGTTGCCTACATTAGCAAAACGGAAACTACTCTGTGTTTGTAATTATTTTGAAGCTACTTTTAACAAAATAATAAATAAATAAAAATAAAAATGGTCCCTTCCATATAGTTACGCTTTTTGTCCACTTGGCGTCGTGCATTCTTGCTATGTGGCCTGCCCATTGCCATTTAAGCTTGAGAGAGTGCTCGAGGGCATCAATAACTTTGGTTTTTTCTCTAATATTGGTATGTTTTATTTTGTCTATCCGTCGTACTTTTAAAACGCTCCGTTCAATGGCTCTCTGACATGATCTAATTTTATTTTTTATGTGGTTGGTGAATTTCTACGTTTGGCAGCCATTACTAAGTGTAGGGAGCAAGCATGAGTCCAGCAGTTTCTTTTTAAGATGTAGCGGCAAGGAGCTTTTCAGCACATTTGCCGTAGACCAAAACTTGTTCCAAGTTTTCTTTACCCGTCTATCTACCTCTGCCACGTTGTTATCTGTACTGAAGGATATTTTTTTGCCTAGGTAAATATAATCTTTAACATAGTCCAGTCTGATAGTGTCTATGAAAATGTCTTTTTCTTCAGTGTTTGTCATTAGCTTAGTTTTTTGAAGGTCCATGTTTAGGCCGACTTGTTTACTTTCAAAATGCAAAGTTTTAAGCATGAACTGCATGTCCCGGCAGCTTTCGGATAGTAGCACGATATCGTCTGCAAAAGCCAGGTGCGTCAGACGGCTTCCATTAATATAGATTCCGATGTTTTCCCATTTGAGACCTTTAAATATTAAGTGTAAAACGCTTATAAATAGAGTGGGAGATAATGGGTCGCCTTGCCGGACGCCCCTTTCTATCTTTATATATCTTCCTGGGTTTTCTAGTCTCACTCTACTCTTGCAATTTAAGTAAATGTTTTTTTATAATGTCGATATATGTTTCATTTATCTGTGCTTCTTTCAATGCTTTCCATATAAACTCGTGCTCTACAGAATCGAAAGCCTTCTGGTAGTCGATAAACGCCATGTAGAGTGGTCTTTTGAATTCCCCATATTTTTCGATTATTTGCTCTACTGTGTGCATATGGTCTATTGTGCAAAAACCTTTTCTAAAGCCCGCTTGTTCAACCGTCAAAAAGCGTTCAATTTTAGGAGATAATCTGTTTTGAAGTCCCATAGCAAACAGCTTGTAGAGGCTCGCTATAAGACTAATGGGACGATAGTTTGCAATGTCTTTTGGATCCCCTTTTTTATATAGGATGACTTTTAACAAAATACGTTAAAAAAAAAGGGACCTAGCGCGATCTTTATAATGATGGGCTCTAAGAGTGCCTACTGGATCTTTGGATTGGTTTAACGTAAACATGTGCGGTTTTTTGCTTTTCGAACCATTTTGATTAGCATTAAGATCCAGTATTATAAAATTGACCGGATTTTGTATCCTGGAAGTGCTTACTAGATCTCAGGACTGGTTCAACGCAGTCACGTGCAGTTTTCGAAATGTAAAAACCACACTTGTCTAACTAGTCCCGAGATCTAGTAAATAAGTTCCATCATCAGATCATGATTTAATGGCTATGGGAAAACCGTAGCAGTAACCGTATTCTCTTACTAATAAAATTGGGCAAGTGCGAGCCCGACTCGCGCATGAAGGGTTCCGTACCTATACATATATTTAATCTATAACAAGTTTGTTGTATGGGAGCCCCCCTTAAATATTTATTTTATTTTATTATTAGTATTTGTTGTTATAGCGGCAATAGAAATACATCATCTGTGAAAATTTCAACTGTCTAGCTATCACCGTTGTTGAGATACAGCCTGGTGACAGACGGACGGACGGACGGACGGACGGACGGACGGACGGACGGACAGCGAAGTCTCAGTAATAGAGTCCCGTTTTTACCCTTTGGGTACGGAACCCTAATAAAAAATATATATATTTACACTTTACGGAGATAATCGGTGAACTTACGTTCAAAACGATTCAATGTAGCGAACACTGAATCTCTTCCTTTTTAAAGTCGGTTAAAAACAATAAAAAATCACAATAATATGTAAATAATACAAATGTAATCGATGCGTTGTCTTCGCTTCGAACGTGCCGACCCTAGCCGAATAAAGGCGGGACGATGGGCGGGCTGAGGCACAATTGTGACCCGAAATTAGTAGGTATAGTTTTTGACACTTCAGCGGAGTGAAACCCCCTTGCCATAGGTTAAGATATTATTGAAAACACTGAAGTTGCAAAAATATTGTCCATGTAGCATATAGAACAATAAAATCGAAACTTAAAAGACTAATATTTTTGTCGTATCGTATATTTTATGTTTTCCTTGGTCTCGAGCATAAACTATAAAAATAAGTATTATTAACAACGGGTGGTTACGTAACATACTACAATTAGTAACTATTTTTCGTGTTGGTTTTGTTTCAATGGAAACTTACTTTTTCCTTTATGTACGAAACTTTTGAGATAAAATTTATTCCAGCATGATCCAGTAACTATGCTAGAGTGCTGGACTCAAGCGGACGTGCCTGCGGTGCTAACTCCCTCATATTTCTAGACGCTTCCATGAAAAATGGAAAATGACATGGAACCAATATTATACGTTACCCCATTTTGAGGTACAATCGATTTATGAAATATGAAACTGAAATACAGATGCGTTAAAATTGTATAAAGGAGCATCCTTAAGGCGATTGATAAAATTGTTGCTATATTTCAAACTATAATAATATAATATCATCTTTGGTTAGCAGTAAATTTTCAATAAAAACTTATGAAGTTCTCAGGAAGCTATTGGATGCGCGGTTTGCAGGACCATTCAACGTGCAGACCTTTGGGGAGGCTTGTGTTCAGCAGCGTACATATCCGTGCCTGGCGTGAAGAACTTGATAACTCGACTTATACGTTTTTTTTTTTATTGGCGTAATGGCTTTCTACGGCCAAGGTTTTGTAGGAAAAAAATTGACAACTCGATATCTATGATACTTTTGAAGATATGGCCTGTGACATCATATTGATATCTTGATATTTAGCGGATTTTATTTAACAAAACGAGATATCAGCGCGATGAGGCACAAAAAATATTGCATATCAACTTATCAACAAATTCTCAAAAAAAAAAAAAGCGTTCGTAACTTGACAAATCAAGATATTAGAATGAAGACAAGCACACTTTAACGATAACAAATGAATATATCGTTTTATCTCATTATACACAACTACCGTAAATTCATATGTCGATTTATCATTTTCAGGTTGATGGACACAGCAAATAATAAGTTGACATAATTAATTATTCATAATTTATCGAAATGTATATTTCGATTTGTCAAGTTATTCTCACATCTGAGGTGTACTCTGGTACAAAGGAAAACACTGATAACTGTACATTTGTGAACATCATATAAACCTTAGTACAATGTGTTAAGGTCCATGGGGTATAGTTAACAGTGTCTTCGTATGTATCATTCACATTACCGGTACCTTGTCAACCATCGACCAGTTTTATTTATTGGATCAGAAAAACAAAGATGTTGCCAGTTAAAAATAAGATGAATTCATCTAGTTTTTCTGTAGAATAAGTGCTTTTGCATTACTGAATTAAAGACGATTCATTTACTACAATTTATTCAATGTTTTTATAACTTTTAATTTTATTTTCTTCGGGTTTCGTGACTAAAATAAAACAATTCAAACGGATTGTATCATATTTATTCATTGTTTGTGCCTTTCTGACGTATTTGGCACCGAAAATTTGTGTTTTTCTCATCAAAAATAGTTGCCGAAACGTCAGGAGACTCAAACAACGAACACACGCGATATAATCCATTCAAATCGCCTTATATAAACAAAACAGTTGTATAGAAACGATAGAATTGTTTAATTGATACCCTATATTCTATGGTGAATATGTTGATAAGTCTAATATCTCACAAAATACAATGATTCTACCAAAATAAATAAGATAATTGAAAAGTTTGCATAAAATTACCCTTAAATCAATTTAGACATTTCAATTATACAGAAAAACTGATTTTTAGGGATTAAATTAAAAAACATTTTCACCAATTTGGGCACTAATGTATGGGGAATAACTTGATAAGTCGATGGTGAACTTGATAAGTCGATGGTGAATATGTTGATAAGTCTAATATCTCACAAAATACAATGTTTCCACCAAAATAAGTAAAATAATTGAAAAGTTTGCATAAAATTACCTATAAATCAATTTAGACGTTTCAGTTACTATGAAAAACTGATTTTTAGGAATTAAATTAAAAAACATTTTCACCAATTTGGGCACTAATGTATGGGGAATAACTTGATAAGTCGTTGGTACCTATGTTGATAAGTCTTATATCACAGAAAATAAGAGGATTTTACTAGAATACGTAAGGTAAATGAAAAGATCGCGGAAAATTATCCATAAATCAAGCTTTAAACACGAGTTAAAGATGAAAATGGATTTTGGAGAAAATGTCAAACTTTAAAATCGACGCCCTGAACAATTGCCATTTTGGACTTATCAAGTTCTTCACGCCATGCACGGAATAATATTAATTTAATTTACCTACAATACAACCTACATTTATCACGACATTATATCGAAAATATATCTTTTTGTGCTATACGAGTTCCATTTAGTGCCATGCATATAAATTATTATGCGAGGTCATATAATTGACTCTGTATCACTGGTTATATCTACTATTACAATTTAAGCTGTTGATAAAGTTGCATATTGCTCGTGTCATTTGTACTTTTAGCGCTTTGAGTTGCCATTTTTAACTATCAAAATAAACTAAATTCATTCACGGGCGACGACGCGTTTGGCTCGGTTTGTAGACACCTGCCTACTGAGCCGGCGGTCCCGGGTTCAAATCCCGGCCAGGGCAAACATTTGTGTGATGAACTCGAATATTTGTGCTTGGGTCATGGTTGTTCTATGTATTTAAGTATTTATTTATCTATATATAAGTATGTATATCGTCGCCTAGTACCCATAACACAAGCCTTCTTGAGCTTAATTTGGGACTAGGTTGATTTGTGTGAGGTTGTCTGATATTTATTTATTTATTATTTATTAGATAAGAAAAAAATCAAGACGATTAATTCATTGTGTGTCGTATAGCGCATATCGTCTAAGTAGAAATATTATGTAGAGGTATCAGATAGATGTCAATATAACGTCGTATTATGACCCAGCATCTAAATCCTTGGCGTTATAACTAGTTGAACTTGCCTGTGTAGAAGAATTAATTCCGCTTACTTCAAGTTCCATCTTCATTTCCACTCAGCACTGCGCGAGGCGTCTTCCATTTTTAAACCTTCTAAATTTAAAAGAGCAACGCATAAGAGCATCTCTCCTGTGCAAGCGTGCACTTTACTATTTATATAGTCTTGGCTATACCAGTTACACAACAGCTAAAAGTACTCGAATTTCAACGGACTTAGACCCTTTTGAAATTATTCTTTAAATAACTTGTACGTGTCATTTTTAAAAAGACCTACGTGTAAATGGGAATGTAGTGTACATAGGTCGTTTTTGTATTAGTCGAATAAAGGTGTCGTCGCGACTATATGTCAGTAAGATTAATGCTGGAAATAACTGTGGCAGCTCTGTAATGAGTTTAAGATGATTTTTCTTTGTCTTCTATGATATTAATTCTTATAGCGGAATTTTTATTCATCAGTTACTGTAAATCTACTCTGAAGGAGTCTGCGTATATTATCGCTAGGTTAGGTTTGCAATTCCAAAGAGGTACCAGATTCAACGAAAATAATTTCCATGAAATTAAACATACGAAAACGGTTATTCTATCCTGTGAAGTAACAGGTTATCTTGTTTAAGTAAATATTTCTTCTGTCACCTCATTGAGAATTAATATAAAGAGGCTTTAGTTAACCGACATAAGGTAAGCCCTTAATACAAAGGCATAAGGTAGTTAAAGTGATATCAATATATTTATTCATTCAACTCAAACACAAGATTGTAATCAATATCCTTGAAAAAAACAATGTAATACGAGTGTACAGTTTTAAATAAAACCGAATGCAAATATGTGTAAGTTGATGTGTCGGCTTCCATTTCGAATATGTACCATTATGTGTAAATTTACTGGCATTTAAATTTAAATGAGGATCCATTATGGCTTTCAAAATTTGTATTTTCATGTTTAATTAATGCGATACTATATTAAACTAAAATCAATTCTGACAACGTGGCTCAAATTAAATATAACTCAAACTCAGACAAGGAAATGTATGAAACATGTAATGTCTCATTTTTTTTCCAGTGTAAAATATATTTTATTTAATAATACCTATATGATTAAAGTACAATAAAACTAAACCTAAAAATTAAAAATTTAACTAAACAAGAAAACACTAAAATTAAACTAAATCTAAAAATGGCCCCTGCGGCATAGTGCCGAAGATGCTGGCGGCATTTCCTCGCTGAATCGCCAAACTGATTCTTTGAGCGAGGAAACCGCCAGCTCTTCGGTCACCAGTAACATTAATAAGCCTCTTCGAGATATCTTTGAAGAGGCTTAAAGCGCTGGGGCCCCACGGACGCAGGGTCTCGACGCCAAAAGGTATGAAATTGTACTCAGCGCCGAGACCACTATACTTATTTCGTTTTATACCTTCGGCCGCTTCTGCCGCTGCTCCGGCCCTAATTGAGGAACGGTGGAGATGTGACGGTGGAGATGTGTCTACACAGGTTGCGTCCCACACTAGCACCCGTCCCTTACTCCACGGAATCGAAGACATTCCGTCCGGTCTCTTGCCATCGTCTCTTGAGATGCCGGTCGGCTCTAAAAGGGCCGGCACATTGATTGACGCAAGAGACCGGCGGCTGATGTCGTTCAGAGCAGCATGTCTTGAGAAGCGGCCCGCACTGCTCTGGCAGGAGAGTCCGTGGTGACCCAGCCTGTCAACGTCTTTGCCGCAGGGGCATCGGTGTGGGGCGCATACCGGGACCCCGAGACGGAGACAAACTGTAAGTCGGACGGTGTTGGGTTCTAGAAAAGTTCCAGTACTCACGGAAGGGTGTGCATGGAGCCAGTATCCGGCCTCTTTGGTGCCTCATTGTAAATATGAATATTTATATATATTTTTTGAATGTAGGTATTTTTTTATACCTACTCACCACAATTTTTGTGTTAAACCATTGATACAAAGATCAATTCTCAAATAAAAATTGAAATGCATAACCTGGTCGAAGACACCGGGAATTGAACCCGGTACCTCTGGATTGCCGGTCCAGCGCGTTAACCTTTCCGCCACCCTAACGCCAAAATAACCTTTCGAATTTTTGCTTATGCTTTGAGTGTCGTTTCCGTTTGCATTGTTTATTTGAACACGTCCACCAGGCTGCGCATTTCAATTTTTCTTTGAGCTTTCATCTTTGAATCAATGGTTTATCACATACAAGTGTCATAAAAATTATAAATTGTTAATAATTAATTGCACCCGCGATGATCGACTTCATTGTATTCAGAAAAAATAAAACTACACATAACCCAAAAAAACGTTTTATTACGGAACTGCACCAAATAAATAAGTACCAATTTAATATTCCACAACCATAGTGCGCACCCCACGCATGCCAAATCATAGCGTATGATCTATAGATCCCCCATGGCGTTTAACGCCCCACGCCGACGCCCCTGCACTACGCAATAATGCTGGATCCACATTTGAGTTGTGTTTTTCATTTTCAATTCCATTTGCATAACTCTCTTGCCTTGCTTTTGGTATGATATGGTATCCAGCACTTTAATAAAAAAAAAGCATATTTACGATATCAATTTAAAAAGAGGTAAAAGAGAGTATACGTACTCAATAAACTAAATACTAATGCTAAAGTAAAAATAAAAGGATTATAAAAAGAACTATTCTTACGATTTTGTTGCAAACAAAATTACGGAAAATGTGCTTGAATTAAAAAAAAACTCACTGTTCGATTTGTCTAATCAGGAACTATAGAAAATAGTCTAAAAAATTTTGTATTTTAAATAATAAGGCGTTTGAAAGCATAATTCAGTATTATATAATCAGAACGGATTAAAAAATACAATTTTATTACACTTTGAAATAACTACACGATTGTGTGTTGCCAGCATTATTTCAATAAAAATCGCAAGTCACTTGCATGAATAAATTATTAAATTGAATTTCGTCATCTAAACGACTTGTGGGGGTGAGATAATGGCATTACACAGCGTGACAAAATGTCTTTGATGCAACTATAGCAATAACTAAAAAACAAAATATGATGAACGTATAAATAAAACAATTTGAACGGATTATGTCGCGTATAGTAATTCATTTGAAAGCCCGGCATTTAGGAGGTTTAAAAATTACCACTTTCACTAAGCTCACTATCCAAACTATCCATTAATTACCTAAACTAAAAATTTTAAACACCCCCAACACAGGTAGCTGGTCATCATGAGACCCTCATTCAATGAGTGATATAGAAAACTAGAGGCCCGTTGCGGCGTCGATCCGCCGCTAGAATATGGAAATCCGGTAGTGTTACAGAAAATAACTACCTACTTTATCGATAAGAAGTTTTTGGCGAACGAAGAATAAATACTGTAAAAAAACACGTTAAAATGATGTTTTAAAAACGTTAAAACATGCCAGGTTAGAGCCAGGCCTGATAACCAACTGCCAGCTTCATCGTGACAACTTTTTCAACTCTTTTGTAAAAATAACTTGTGCATTAATAACATGTGATCTGCTGATCTGTTTCACAAATAAAATGCATATTATTCGATTTATGGAAAATTTTAATTCATAAAAATAATCCCATATCTTGAAAAAATAATTGACATATTTTCATAGGACCGAACATAAGATTGGTAGAATTTTAATTTGTTGTTCTTTCTTCAGGACATAAATTTATCGATTTGATCGATTTCTATCAATTTCCAGAAATAGCACATGAATCGAAATGACAGATTTGGGCACTCACTACGCAGGTTTTAAAAAATCATGTAGTGCGTAACTGTTTAAGTTTATGTATTCATTTATAATCGTAAATACTTAAAAATAGAGTGATAATAAAAAATGTTACATAAACTCAATTGTATGAAATAGAGAGTATAAAACGTTTATAGACACCTATATATATATATCAATAACAATTACACGTTGTGTTTGAAATTCTTACGCTAGGTATACTTAATCAAACCCTTTTTACTAATCTCAATAAATAACTGACCAACAATACTCCACCTAAAAAAAAAAAGAATGTGTCAAATATGTGTAATAAATAAAATCCAATATATAAAACAGCTAAAAATGTTTGAAAAAAGAATATTAAGACATATTTTTTCAATAAATTTAGAGCTGAAGGCCTAATACCCGAATTCCAAATTCAAACTTTCGTGTCTTTCCTCTCATTGAAATAGTGTCTGACAGAAGAGTGAGGGAGATGCTATCTATACTCTCAAGTCTATGAATAAACCTAATTTTAGGGTTCCTTACCAAGGTCGGTAAAAACGGAAGCCTCATAAAATCAATTTGTTTTGTTGACAGCAGAATTTGTCTAATTTTATTTTGAATGAGAATAAGAATGATCAGCCAGACGTCATTAATTCAAATATGATTTATTCTTGAGCGCGTCGATTTTTTGAAATTTGCATCATATCCATATACCCAACTCGTCCACAATGCCAACGCGTCCATATTGCTTACTCGTCTTTATTGCCAACTCATCCATATTCCCAACTCGTCCACAATGCCAACTTATCCATATTGCTAACTCATCCACATTTCCTACTCGTCCATACACCCAACTCGTCTACAATACCAACTCGTCTTTATTGCCAATCTCGTCCATATTATCAACTCGTCCGTATTACTAACTCGTCTTCGTTGCCAACTCGTTTATATTCCCAACTCATCTACAATGCCAACGCGTCCATATTACTTGCTCGTCCACAATGCCAACTCGTCCACATTTCCAACTCGTCCATATTCCCACCTCGTCCACAATGCCAAGTCGTCCACATTACCAACTCATCTACATTGCCAAATCGTCTTAATTTCCAACTCATCAACAATGCCAACTCGTCCATATTGCTAACTCGTCCACAATTCCAATTCGTCCACATTTCCAACTCGTCCATATTCCCAACTCGTCTATACAAACTCGTCCTTATTATCAGCCCGTCTTTATTGCCAACTCGTCCACATTGACAACTCGTCCACATTGACAACTCGTCTACAATACCAACTTGTCCTTATTATCAGCTCGTATTTATTGCCAAATCTTCCATATCACCAACTCGTCCGTATTACCAAGTCGTCTTCATTGCCAACTTGTCCGTATTACCAACTCGTCTTCATTGCCAACTCGTCCATAATGCAAACTCGTCCACATTGCCCACTTGTCCATGTTCCCAACATGTCAATTTTACCAACTCATCCACATTGCCAACTCATCCACATTTCCAACTCGTCCATATTCCCAACTCGACGATACACCCTACTCGTCTACAATACCAACTTGGCCTTATTATCAGCTCGTCTTTATTGCCAAATCTTCCATATCACCAACTCGACCGTACTACCAAGTCGTTTTCATTGCCAACTCGTCCATATTCTCAACTCGTCCACATTTCCAACTCGTCCATTTTACCAACTCATCCATATTACCAATGTAGATACATTCCCAACTTAGCTACATTGTCAAGTCATCCATATTCTCAACTCGACCACATTTCCAACTCGGCCATTTTACTAACTCATCCATATTACCAATGTAGATACATTCCCAACATAGCTACATTGTCAAGTCGTCCATATTCTCAACTCGACCACATTTCCCATCCCGTCGACATGCAAGCGGAATGACTAAGTTTTTTCTAGTAAAATACCATTTAATTTACCATAACTCATGCCATTTTCCTTGGAATTATTTTTTTGATCGACTTATATAATCATATTTATTATTATCTATCATAAATTTACTTATTTGAATGACGTTTAAATTAGTTTTACTACATTTTTTCTGCTTTGATTTATTGTAGAACTCGCCTATAAAAATAATCTATTCTTGAATGACGGTCAGTTTTTCTAGTCTTGCGAGCACCAGTCCAACTCGCACTTAACCGGCGTTTTCCTCCACATGTTTAACAGGTATGCGAAAAAAGTTTCCATATCAACATTTTAAAAAGAAAAACCACCTGGCAATTTAAATCATTGACATAATAGGTCCCAATAAAAAATACATAAAAGTTGACAGAATATGGTTACTGTCATTCATTGTCAACAAACTGTAAAATTATTTTTGCATATTCGTACATGTTTTAAGTGTTGCGGATATTATGTTGCCGACTCAAAAATAATATTTCATCATGCTGAACAACTTACTACAGGTTTGTGAGCAAATCATGCTTATTATTATTTGGTCATCTTATGTCAAAATAGGGATCACAGGTCACGTGGTCAACGTCACGTGGTTAGCGCACAGTAGTTTTTTCAAATTCATTTTCAGTACTTTTTCAGGAAAAAATTAAAAATCCAAGAGTTTTATGCACCTCTCCAGCATGAGACGAATCTAATGACATATCATTTATCAAAATCGGACCATAACTGTAGATCTGGATGGGATGTACAAAAATCGGCCTCGCGTAATATATATATAGATGCTACTAAAACTGAACATAACTACAAAATTTGGAATTCGTAGCTTCAATATTGGCTGAGATCTTGTCACTTATTCCAATTAAAGCTGAATATCTTGGAAGTTACTGGTCCTATTTCCACCAAACATAGCCGAAAAACATCTCGATGGACAAGTCTTTCGATTAAAAAAACCTTACTCAAATCCGTTCTGGAGCTATGATGCCACATACAGACACACAGATACACAAATACACAGAGACATATATTAAACTTATAATTATAACTCCCCTCTTTTTCGTCGGGGGTTAAAAAAACAACATGATATAATAAAGATGTAGAAAATGTAAAAATAAGGGTGTCGGTACATATTGTACATGTTATTATTTTCATTTTGATTTATGTATATTTTAGTGTATATTTTAGTGGCAAAATATTATAGTATAATATTAATTCCATCGGCGATGGTGTCAATAAAGACCTATAGGCGTTAGCGACTGGAGAGAAAAAGCTTAAAATAGACTGGAATGAAGAAAGTTACTCTACCAGGTCAAGGCCCACCCAGAGTTGCAGAGCTGCAGATGATGATGATGATGATGATGATGATGATGATGATGATGATGATGATGATGATGATGATGAATATAAATTCCAACCGTTTCGTATTTGTTTTATTGCTATTAAAAAAATCTGTCTAACAACATTACTCGGCAATTTTTGATTATTCAACATCAAAAGCAGCTGACAATTCTAGTATGCCATTGGTTGGATTTTGTTTTATACTTTTGGTATGTCGGGTAGTGTGAATTCTCTCCCTAACCCATCAAATCCTATTCCTCTGATCACCGCGAGCGACAGTCGCAAGTCGCCATATTGGCTTGCTGGCAGAGCGGCCTCGTTTGGCCGCCTATTGTTTGTGTGCTACTAGCTGGAGTGATGTGCCACAAACTATTTTATAAACTATTATACTCGTGAACATGTAGATACGTGCTGGCAAGAGGAGAAAGCACGAAGCGTATTAAAAGTAAGTGCATAATTTTGTCCTAAATGCTCCTATCTGCATAGTTTGAGGTTAACCTAAATTACAGTCCACTTATCCATATTCCATAACCTTCTTTCCCAATTTCTTCCTTTCCAAATGGTCATGTGGGCTAAAATATGGATTATTAAGCACCTGGACCATTTGATATTATGCCTACAGTAAAATTGCCAACTAACTTTAATGCTGATCGTACCACATAAAAGGCCAATATTTTTTACGGATTAAGATAACAAAAGTAATTAAAACAGGTAAAAAGTATTCTGCATTAAAAAGTTGTTTACTGTAAAAGTTACAATTGCAGAAAACGATTGCAATTTGGGATCTCGTAAGAATAGGGAGACGAAAACAAAAAACCCAACAAACCTAAAAAGTTTACTCTTTTCAAATAACGAAACATTATTTACCAAAAAAACACTCCAAACTAAATCTTAAACAGTTTGTTGTTATTTTTGCTAAAGAAATAACCGTTCTAAATAAAATAGAATCGTAACAAACAACGCATTAACAAAATGTAAACACTCAACGGCAAGCCAACGAAGTATTCTCTAAAAAAGACCTTTTTACAAAAAGCAATAAAACTCCGAGACAATATTAGAATCATTTGAAATGAAAAGGTGTTTTAAAAACGTGTTTTCTGTAGCGTTTCTTCGGAATCGTTCATAGCGAAATAAAAAAGTAGCTCTGACTCACCATACCAGTACAACCGACTGTGACACGTAACATCTAATACCTATATTTCCCGTCTCCTTCATTTCAGTACCGTACGAACAAGAAGGGCGATGTTGAGAGTCTTCGTTTGAGACGACAAATGAAGTCGTGGCAAGATGTGCTTGCCCTACAGGACATCTTTTCGGTGTAGCTGACACTACTTATTTGTAAATCGTAAAAAAGAGTACGTAGCGCTAATTAAAAACCGAAATTTGACAATTTCAATCTTTTAATTTACTTATGACGAGAGAACCGTGTTAAATAATAAAAAAATGCATTTTCTGGAGTACATTTTTTATGTATATACAAAATTATTTATGATTTATTTTCAGTTAGCTAAAGGAAGAACTTTAAAGTATTAAATATTTAGGATAAAATTACTAATCTATAGTGCATTTACCTTTAATATTTTACGTTATAATATGATTCGTTTAGTTCATTGTTACTGACAACGTTGCTATGACTCTCTGACGAAACATGCTGAGATAGGCAAGTGTACATGAAAAATTACAATAACGCCGGCACTCTTCATTTTAAATTTGACTTTAATCTCACTGTAGGTGTAGGTAAACATTGTACGTATAACAAGTAACATGTTTTATACAATAAGTCTATCGCGATATATCATTATTTACCGTCATTATTTCACCGCATCAAACTTCGAATAGCGAAGGTAAATAAAAAATATTTCGAGTTTTCACACTTCAATAAAAGTGGCACCATCGCTTTGACCTGTCAATCTTCAACGAGCTTCACACTAAAATATTCGTTGTTAAATTTGATTTACTTCCAGCGTTTCACTATGATTTTCTTCGGAGCACAATGAAGCCAAATTCCCTTTTGTTTGGGAAATAAAACAACGTGAAATAATGGAAAACGATACAGGCGAAACACCTGGACCTGAGTGACAGGCTTCATAACGAAATAGCTCCTTACGCAATATTACGAAATTACTGCGTATTCTACATTCTACTTTTGCTTATATAACTTATATAACTAAGTGCTTGAAAGGGCTTAAGGCGACGGGTAATGCGAAACTAGCGCCACTTACGAATTTTCATTATATCTTCTAAACAATATTCAATTTCCAATAATTGCAAGATTCTAGGATCTGGAAAAACACCGTATTTATTATATCACTAGCTTTTGCCCGCGACTACGTACGCGTGGACCTTGATAAAAGGAATTATTAAAAACGCCTAAGCAAATGTAAGAGCAATTGTGCTTTTGGTCTAATAATTACATTTCCTACAGGGTCACCGCACCCCAACAGACATGTTCACTCACTTTTCAATCTTTTTAGATATAATTTCCAGGATGAAAACTATCTTATGTCCTTCCTCGGATCTTAAACTATCTCTATGCCAAATTTCATCAAAATCGATTCAGCTGTTTAAGCGTGATGAGGTTACAGACAGACAGACACACTTTCGCATTTGTAATATTAGTATGAATTATACACAATTTCTTAATCGTTCTTTAGTTGTCTCTAAAAACTTGCCAAAACTATTGTGTCCGCTTTTGACGTGAACAAGTTTTATAGGATAAACTGCGATAAACAAATTGTGGGTTACCTATGTTTTACCAAAATATGTTTGCCAAATTATCACTTCCCAAAAAAATTTTCGAAGAATTTCATTCGCCAAATGATCGTTTGCCAAATTAAATTTTCGCAAACAATTGTTACGCAAACCTAATGTTTGGCACGTCAACGTTTAGACAATGACTTGTTTGCCAACTGGTACTTTGACCAAATTTCATTTAGTTATATGTTTTATTGGAAAATGACTTGTATCGTCAAACTTTAGTAAACGTTGGAGTTGGACTTTCAGGACACATGTTTTTATTTATGATGTTATCGTATAGAATACGCTAAAATAAGCGTGTTTGTATGGGCAACATTTTTTGGGCAAAACGGACTCCTTCGTAGCTCCGGCGCTGCGGGAAGAGCAACCCTCCAGTGAAATTCTAGTTTAGTTTTTTTAGTTCTTCTATTCTATTGTTTCTATTGGTTCTATATTCTAGTGTTTTATAGCTTCGTTCGCTCGGCTTGCGCACTGTTGTGGTCGCAGTTCTAACCTAACCTAACCCAGCCAGGTCAGTTTTGGCGCTTTGCCAGTTGCTGTCGCGGCACGCTAGCTTCGCTCGCTCAGCTCGCGCACTGTTGTGGTCGCAGTTCTAACCTAACCTAACCCAGCCAGGTTGGTTTTTGCCCTTTGCCGACTACTGCCGTGGCACGCTAGCTTCGCTCGCTCGACTCGCGTGCTGTTGTGGTCGCAGTTCTAACCTAACCTAACCCAGCCAGGTCGGTTTTGGCGCTTTGCCGGTTGCTGTCGCGGCACGCTAGCTTCGCTCGCTCGGCTCGCGCACTGTTGTGGTCGCAGTTCTAACCTAACCTAACCCAGCCAGGTCGGTTTTGGCGCTTTGCCGGTTGCTGTCGCGGCACGCTAGCTTCGCTCGCTCAGCTCGCGCACTGTTGTGGTCGCAGTTCTAACCTAACCTAACCCAGCCAGGTTGGTTTTTGCCCTTTGCCGACTACTGCCGTGGCACGCTAGCTTCGCTCGCTCGACTCGCGTGCTGTTGTGGTCGCAGTTCTAACCTAACCTAACCCAGCCAGGTCGGTTTTGGCGCTTTGCCGGTTGCTGTCGCGGCACGCTAGCTTCGCTCGCTCGGCTCGCGCACTGTTGTGGTCGCAGTTCTAACCTAACCTAACCCAGCCAGGTCGGTTTTTGCACTTTGCCGGCTACTGCCGAGGCACGCTAGCTTCGCTCGCTCGGCTCGTGCGCTGTTGTAGTCGCAGTTCAAACCTAACCTAACCCAGCCAGGTCAGTTTTGGCGCTTTGCCGGTTGCTGTCGCGGCACGCTAGCTTCGCTCACTCGACTCGCGTGCTGTTGTGGTCGCAGTTCTAACCTAACCTAACCCAGCCAGGTCGGTTTTGGCGCTTTGCCGGTTGCTGCCGCGGCACGCTAGCTTCGCTCGCTCGGCTCGCGCACTGTTGTGGTCGCAGTTCTAACCTAACCTAACTCAGCCAGGTTGGTTTTTGCCCTTTGCCGACTACTGCCGCGGCACGCTAGCTTCGCTCGCTCGACTCGCGTGCTGTTGTGGTCGCAGTTCAAACCTAACCTAACTCAGCCAGGTCAGTTTTGGCGCTTTGCCGGTTGCTGTCGCGGCACGCTAGCTTCGCTCGCTCGACTCGCGTGCTGTTGTGGTCGCAGTTCTAACCTAACCTAACCCAGCCAGGTCGGTTTTGGCGCTTTGCCGGTTGCTGCCGCGGCACGCTAGCTTCGCTCGCTCGGCTCGCGCACTGTTGTGGTCGCAGTTCTAACCTAACCTAACTCAGCCAGGTTGGTTTTTGCCCTTTGCCGACTACTGCCGCGGCACGCTAGCTTCGCTCGCTCGACTCGCGTGCTGTTGTGGTCGCAGTTCAAACCTAACCTAACCCAGCCAGGTCAGTTTTGGCGCTTTGCCGGTTGCTGTCGCGGCACGCTAGCTTCGCTCACTCGACTCGCGTGCTGTTGTGGTCGCAGTTCTAACCTAACCTAACCCAGCCAGGTCGGTTTTGGCGCTTTGCCGGTTGCTGCCGCGGCACGCTAGCTTCGCTCGCTCGGCTCGCGCACTGTTGTGGTCGCAGTTCTAACCTAACCTAACTCAGCCAGGTTGGTTTTTGCCCTTTGCCGACTACTGCCGCGGCACGCTAGCTTCGCTCGCTCGACTCGCGTGCTGTTGTGGTCGCAGTTCTAACCTGACCTAACCCAGCCAGGTCGGTCTTGGCGCTTTGCCGGTTGCTGCCGCGGCACGCTAGCTTCGCTCGCTCGGCTCGCGCACTGTTGTGGTCGCAGTTCTAACCTAACCTAACCCAGCCAGGTCGGTCTTGGCGCTTTGCCGGTTGCTGCCGCGGCACGCTAGCTTCGCTCGCTCGGCTCGCGCACTGTTGTGGTCGCAGTTCTAACCTGACCTAACCCAGCCAGGTCGGTCTTGGCGCTTTGCCGGTTGCTGCCGCGGCACGCTAGCTTCGCTCGCTCGGCTCGCGCACTGTTGTGGTCGCAGTTCTAACCTAACCTAACCCAGCCAGGTCGGTTTTGGCGCTTTGCCGGCTACTGCCGCGGCACGCTAGCTTCGCTCGCTCGACTCGCGTGCTGTTGTAGTCGCAGTTAACCTAACCCAGCCAGGTTGGTTTTGGCGCTTTGCCGGTTGCTGCCGCGGCACTCTAGCTTCGCTCGCTCGGCTCGCGCGCTGTTGTGGTCGCAGCTCTTATGCAGAGCCAAAAATATCACTGGGTAAATGAAAAGAAATCCTTTTGAATCGTAGTATTATTTTGCTAAATGAAAATTTTACTAAATGTTTATTATCTGATATTTTTTTGCCTTAATAAAGCATTTGCTAAAAGACCAAATGCCAAAATTACATTTTTCGAAGTAATACTTAGCTGAACGAAAATTTTACGAAATGAAAATGTGCGTATTGAAATTATGCCAAAGATTGCATTGGCAATAAAAACACTTGCTAAAATTTGTTTGGGTAATGAAATTTGACGAAAATAATTTTGGCAAAACGGCAGGATCCCACAAATTGTATATAGTGATTTAATAAATATATAAGGTGTTTTGCTATTTCAAAAAAAAACAAAAAAATATGCGGGTATAAGAAAAAACTCGAAAGTGGCGCTAGTTTCGCATTACCCGTCGCTTTAAGAGGAAATACCACTGCAAATTTTTCCACACAAATCGAAGATTCTTTCTCGTCTGTTTCCTCCTCCAAAACTAAACCAATCTTCAGAAAATTTTAGGAACTAATTGAAAAAAAAAACTGCGTGTACTAGGTGTCTGTTTTTGGACAAAATTCCGCCGCAAACGGACGCCTAGAACACAAATTCAATAATAATTTGCGCAAAAACGTTCTGGCACAGAATAATTCCTTCTCATTTAGTCCCTAAAATGTCGTACAGATTAGTTTAGTTTTGGAGAACTAAACATCGATTTGTATAACACGGTTACGTTAAGTTTGGACCTTATTTGTATGCGATGAAAACTTAACGTAAACTGATAAATCCGAGAAAAAGAGCAGTGATAATAATATATCCTATTAAGTGGTTCATGGTGCATGAGATTGAATACTCTTTAAAATTCCATATTTTAAGGGAGTCGTACCAATTGAATGACTAATGTACCAATAGAATAGAATGTTTTCTCCGTAATATTTACTACCAGAATATGCCCGCAATTTCACCCTACCGCCGTCGGTCATGTATTGGTATGCAATATATTTTAGGGGTGCCGTTCCATAGTCATAAAACATTTTGAATAATTTTGTTTGACTAATTACAAAATTAAT
Organism: Apotomis betuletana; assembly: GCA_932273695.1. Classification (NCBI taxonomy): domain Eukaryota; kingdom Metazoa; phylum Arthropoda; class Insecta; order Lepidoptera; family Tortricidae; genus Apotomis; species Apotomis betuletana. The sequence continues at coordinate 2,248,647 of OW026303.1, read as the reverse complement.
AATGCATAAAAACTAAATTCATAATTTAAATGTACATAGTAATTAACCAACAGAACAGTACTCATAATAACATTAGTTTTAATGGTCATAGAGAATAATTTTACAGTGTACTTTTACATGTCAAATTTTGACCGGCATTTCCCAAGAGGCATCGCTGTTGAGAAGAAAGCCGAAAGAAAGTCAGGAAGATTTTTTTCGTAAGTAATACTTAATGCAAATAATATTATTACTTATGTTATATACCTATAAAATTTAAACTGTCAATTTAAAATATCAAATATTCCCAGAAACGTACCTAAGTATAAAGTCTCTAGGCGTCACAACATGCAATAATACAACTACTTACATAACTAATTTAATTCCACAGAGATGTGTAAGGTGGCAAGATATGCTAGCACTACTGGTAACGCTACAATGTATGTGTCACTGCCGTTCTTCGGAAGGGAATGAGAGAATTGCGGAAGTAAGGACGATTTGGCGCACTTGCGTGGAATCTTTTTTGTTTTTATCATTTTTGGAATAAATTGCGCCTCTGTTGGACGAGAACAAAAAACAAATAGTACCGAACAGAATTAGGACAGGATAATTTATTGTGTCCGGGCCGTCCAATTGGGCGGTGTCCTAGAAACAACTGGCACAGCATGAAACACTATAAGATAGTTTTTTATTTGGATATTTACAAAAGCCGCTTGAGAATCACTTTATTTGTTGTTTGTGTAAAATGCAATACGATTGACTGTGAGACATGGCGACGCGCCCAACACACGCATAACAATACATTATTGCACACCAACAAAGAAAACATTACATGAGAAATCTTAAATTAAACAATGGTAGACAATAGGCGGTCTTATCTCTAAAAAGCGATCTCATCCAGACAACCTTTGGGTAGCGGAGAAAACAAAATTAAACAGAAAATAGTAGGTGGTGAGATAACAACTTTTAAGTAACTTTGATTTATAGAAGTTATCTTACAATAATTGATTAAAATCTAGACTAGCCTAACATATTGTGTCGGTCCGGCCTAGGGATAGTGGCGACAAACAGCTTTCATACGGGAATAATGTGCATAAGTCATATATTTGCATTATTAAACGTCAGTAACGATTTGTTAAGGATTTGTCATCGACCAAACTCAAAACATTTTATACCGGAATGCTACTCAATCTTTCTGCTAAATAAATACTGAATCCTATAGAACAAAAAAATAAATTAATTACTGTGGATAGTTTTACCTTTATATGCAAAAATAACTTGTATTTGCAGAATATTAAGTCCTTCTGACATTCACTGTCTTTCAACGTTAGTTACCAAAAATTTGTCGTTGCCAGTAAAATAAATTAGTGCCACTAAAAATCCGTAATATGACGTGAGCTTAAAAATACCCTCTTCTGTCAACTAACCAAAATAATGAAGTTTAATTTTAATTTTCAAATACAATCGTATGACAGCAAGCACTCTAATAAAACTCGATCAGGCTATTATCGCGGGAATGATCGCGGCACCTCCTGATCCGGCGCTATTAAAATGTAAAACCCGGAGCGGAGTAAATAAACTCTGGCCTTCGTCCTCGCCTCTTAAAGTGCTTCCTAGGGCGAGGCTAGATTGGGACCTACCAGAAATTATTTGATTAAATATTATTAAAAAATACTGTAGTAAAGAATTCAATTTCTGTAGCTTCAAATATAATATTTTGGAAATCACTGAATCGACGTTTCAGTACACATTTTTTTCTATGGTATTCATTTATATATGTTACTTAAATTGTAATATTATTATGTATGCGCCTTTGATGCCTGAAATAAATGGATTGATTCATCTGATTACAGATAAGCATATAGGTACCTATAGGGACTTTTACCTTCCTGGTCGACGATTAACTTGTATAAGGTTATTTTTTTATTTAAATACAAGAATTCCCATTCAAGGAACATAATGCGTACGTAACACCGTCTTTCCTCCCGTGCAGTAAAACCTTTGTGTAAATCGTTGATGATGTACCTATACGTGTGTCATGCTTAAAGTATAGTAATGTCCAATTTGTTTTTCAATAAAGTATAGTAAGGTCCATTTGATTTTAGTCCTAATTGTTTTGCTTCAATTGCAGATTTTTTCAAAATACTTACGTGGGGCATTCTCTTGTAGAATGTTGCGTTTTCCTATAATAAATATAACAAATAGATAGGCCAGCATTGCCACCAAGTGTGTGCCCCAAGATCGGCGACGGGGCAGGCCCTGACGGTGATGGAGGGATGTCTTACTGGCAGGGACACATGTGCCTCAGCAACAGGGCAGAAGAGACATCAACCAGGAAATCTAAGAAAGAAGAAGAGTATTAAAAAAAACGAGAACGTCGTGTCTTCATTGCCTCAATAGAGCAAGATCCCAATTCACCCCTTGACTTACCATAGGGCCTGATCTCCGTACTTTCCCCACTCTAGCGCCTTAAGGGCCGGATCTAATTCTTTAATTATAAAATGCAAATTCCCTTGAATCTGCTACGGCAATCAATGTCTCCCCAAAGACGTTTATGGGGTGGAAAGTTGATAGAACCACTAAAATCGTCTGAATAAACTGCTTTAAGAATTAGGTACGGTGTTCCCTACGTGGCCTGGATGTCGATTAGGACTAATGTTTTCTTGGAGCGTGCGTTCGTAATGGTGATGGTTCATTGCGATGTTAGCTGCTGAGGTTTTTAATAAGGTGAACCGGTTAAGGGCTAGGGAGGAGTTACGCTGTCGTATCTTTTGGAATTATTGCGAAATTATTGGGATAGGACATAGGTTAGGGGACATGGTAGGCAAGTGACTTATTATTTAGAGCGGTCGCCCACGGCGATTTTTTGTAGCGATGCAGTAGCGACGCTGTCGCGCGTTCGCATAGATACAGTCGCAATGCGGTCGCTAGCTGTGTGCCCTCGCCCACATAAAACGATTCAGTCGCAATACAAACGCGACAGTTCTCCACTACCCTCCCTCCGTTCCCTCCCCGATGTCGTCCGACACGGTCGCGCGTTTGCATCGATACAGTCGCGATGCTGTAACGCGTTGCAAATCCGACTAACGCGTGTTAGTAGCGATGCTGTCACGCGTTTCGTAAACGTGCGACAGCATCGCTACAAAAAGTCGCCGTGGGCGACCGCCCTTAAATATAAGGTTTGTTGCAGAATTAACTTGCTTGACTGATAGTTTATATGGTGATTCGTGTGCTACGAACGGAGTTGCGGAAAATTTTAACCTCATATAATTCAACCATTTCCAACTTATTTTATCGTTCACTCAATAATTGATGCTTCGAAAATATTATACCTACCTGTATTTCCTTCTTCACTCATAATATAGAATTATTTAGTAATAAAAATATTATTTAATCTATTAGAATTCAAATATTGTTTATAATAAGTTTACACGATTCTTTTCCAGGGTTCCTACCCAAAGGGTAAAATCGAGCCCTACTACTTAGCCTCCACTGTCCGTCTGCAATGTTCGTCTGTCACCAGCCTGTATCGCATGAACCGTGATGGTTAGAGAGTTGAAGTTTTCACAAATGATGTATTTCTATTGCCGCTATAACAACAAACACTAAAAACAGAATAAAATATAATATATTTAAGTGGGGCTCCCATACAACAACGTGATGGGATAAGTGCTTGTACAGTACAGAGCCCTCGATGCGCGAGTGAGACTCGCACTTCGTCGGTTTATTTATTAATTACTCTTTACTGCCTCATTTAAGTCAATACCTATAACTACATTCCAAAATATTACTATGAATATTCATTCGGCAATAATCAATCAGTTTCGTTCAATAATTTAATAATTTCAATTAACTTTATATTAATTTAACTTTTCAGCAACTCGGTAAACTTGCGTAAAGTGGAATGCAAGCAAGATTTGTCCCTGAAAACTCTCAAAGTTGCCCCTAGGAGGCATTCTAAAGACCCATTGCAAAAAGGATTATAGCTGAACATTCAATAGAGCACTTAGGACCTTTTTGAGATTGTGAGATATTCTACACGCTCATTGGAAAAGGGGTTATGGTTGATCTTTTAACTAGGCACTTAAGACCTTTTTGAAATTGTGACTGGAATTGGGACGACTTGTGCAATATTAATAAAGAAGGTCACCCGCAGCTGCCAAAGTTTTCACGTTAGTGTTAATATTTAGCTTGTTTTATTTAACCAGCCTGCGTTGTAAGCAGGTTTTGTTTTATAAAGTAAGCGAAATTTTGTGCAAGTTTCGCAATTTGTTAATAAGCAATTTTCGTTGTTGTTTAACAGATTTAATCGACTCATTTTACTGACTCGCATTTACCTACTTGCCTAGAAAGGGGTCCCATTGAATATTAGCCGGAATCAATTCGATATTTTTGCCGTGAAGAAGTGCGTTTAATGGTTGTCATAAAAATTGCTGTATTGAATTATGAGGATTCTGAAAACTTTACACTTACTTTAAACTTACATTTTTGCATACTTACCTTTGAAGTCACATAATTCAAAATTTTTTTTTATTATTTAATTTAATATTGATTCATAAATCTTTATTCATATAATTACAGTATGTTGCATAATTCAACATAAGTAATCACTGTAAGCGTTGTGAATATAGACAGGTGCATAGCGAAAGAAGGGTGTAAAGAGGAAAGAATCCGATATTCGACTATGGGGTTCAAGATGTAGCTCGCTGGTTCAGCAATAGCCTATTAACTCTTGCCTCGAAGATACTTATTCTGGAAATACACATGATGGGAGCGAGGTCCATTCCGGTTCGCATCACATTTTAAGTCTCTTCAAGGCAATAGTGAATAGGCTATTGCTGAACCAGCGAGCTACATTCTCAACCCCGTGGCCACTTTTACCATCAGGTGATACAAAGGTCAATATCCGGTCCCTTTGTGAGTAAAAAGTAATTAAAATCCCTGTCAAACAATTTCGATTAGTTTCCTACAATAACGTTAACTGAAAATTTTCCATCCAGATAAGCTCTTAGTAGTAATAAATCAGCAACCAAGGTAAATTACAACTTGCCTCATCAAAGATCAACTACAAGATATTAGAAGTTTGTCTACGAGAGATCTATTTGAGTCTGAAATCCACTTAGAGAGGTATAAATTGAAATATCGAGTGCTTACTTCACCAACCTCCTATTTTACAAAGTTTTATATTGTAAAAGCAACTTTCGTTTGTTGTGGATATTACCACTTTCCAATGACGTTAAATTAAAGATAAAACGTGAAGATAGCCCGCTTTGTTATCGTTCCAAAGGCTCGGATGAATAAATTGAGATAGCACTGGACAAATCGACAAATTATAACAAAAGGCTTGATAAACTTGGGTGTCTGAGCGCTTTCCGGAATCGTGATCGGAATCGGACTTGCTTGTTTTCAATGATCAAGTTTCTAAAATGTAACCACCAAAATTTTACTTAAGAATACACAAACCTTTTAGGCCACCGAAGCTACAGCCCAAGCCATCGATTTTTTCAACATACTTCATTTCTTACATGCCTCTGGGTGGCATCGTAGCAACATCTACTCGTACTCTAAAGATTCGGACTTTATGATATGCTACACCCAAACTTATATTTTTTTACTAAATGTTTATAGAATAGTAAAATATTCTTTCCAATTTTATGTTCAATATAAACATACAGCTTTTGCCTGCGGCTTTGTCTGCATGAAAAGATGAGAAGTATTCTATGTTCTTCTCCGGAACTCAAACTACATCCATACAATATTTTATCAAAATTGGTTCAGCGGTTTAAGCGTGAAGAACTAATAGACCGACACACTTTCGCATTTATAATATTCTAACAAATATATGGAAGCGATGTTTGCTTCATTGTAAAATAACATTTTTATTTTGGTCTTCGCAGTATTTTTTTTCTTGATTATCTGTATATACCGAATACTTAGTTATTCAGGCAAATAATCTATAAAAAATCTGTTAATTTCGATACGATAAGTACCTACACACACTACAGTCAACTATTTACACAGATTATATTATGTAAAAAACCTTAAATTACGGAAAATATGAAAATATATTAAACAGACAATCACGCACTAAAGTCAGCTTAGGTACCCCTTTAAGAAATTTCTTCTACTTTATCTATTAAATAAACCTGTGTCCGATATAACTACGAGTATACCCGTGGTCTTAAAGTAAGAACACTCAATACAAACACCGAATAAAATTATTCGTCCCCATCCCCCGCATACACGAGAAATCACTTAGCCAAAAACGGGTTACCTTCCCGGTGTCAATGCTTTCTACCAAATTTCCCTTGGTTTAATAGGCTAGACTTAAATAAAGTGAATTTGGTAAACGTGTGGAGAGAGGTTTGAAGAAAAATTACGGGTGGAATTGGTTTTTTTTGGTGGTTTTTACTGAATTTTGATTTATTTTTAGAGTGACTTTAAATTATGATTATTATTGTGAGCTTTTTTTATCTCGCTGCTTTGCTTTCTTGGCCTGTGCCCAAGGCCTCCCCCTTTTCTTCTAATAGGAATGAGGATTATTTTTTGAGGATGTCAATGGAATCTATATTGTATTAGGATCAAATGTCTATATGGGACTAACTACACTTAGACTGCTCTAAAAGTCAGAAATGACCGTCAAAGTTTAACATTCCTACGGGGCGTTAAAAATGCTCCATACAAAAGGCCACCTAACCTAATCGTGACGTAATTATATGTTGGGTGCCAATATTATGCAAAATGTTTTAGAGACATCTGCAGTTGTATTGTCAATATCAATTATGTTCCAATTCTAAAATTGCATTGGAAACTGGTTTTTATGGAGAGGAGTAATTACATCGGGTAGAGGGATTGTTTTGAAATGACAGTTTGACAGACCTTTTCCCCCATATTATTTCCGCCATTTTGGAAATATTCGAAAAACTGACTCGACTATAAAAGTCTATGCAACTATACTTATCGAATAAGTTGAGATACAATGTCACCTGTAGGCGAAAGAGGCTGAAAATCCGAAAATTCAAACATCCGGACATACGAGAGAAATTTTAGTAAAGCAGAAACAGAGACGCCACGCTCGTTCGGTTAATTACATAATATATATCAGTGATTAAAACATAACATAACTTCTAACGTTGTCATGACGACACATACTCATAGCTACACGTTTTGTCTTAGAGACTGAATTAATTCTCCCTCCTGCCATTTTGTCAAGATTAACGTAATTTTTAGGATTCCTCAACAAAGTACGTATATTGTCTTTATTCTTGCGAACGTGGTTAATTGTTAAACTATTTTGGTGTTGTGCAATGAACTTTAGGTAGGTACCTACTTACTTTTGGCACAGAATACCTAAACGTTTTCTTATACATACTTATACGAGGATTGAAAATCTACTTTGTATTTTAGATAAATCTACTAACTCTTTGTGAAATGTATCCGCTATTGACAACATATTATCCCGAAAATTTACTTTATCTGGTACAATCCAAAACCCAAGTAATGAGAGTTCAAAAAATTATGAAGTACTTCGAGAAAAGGTACTTATTGCCCTTGCTTCACTTGGCTCGTCTTGTACGAGTATAATCAAATGTATGCAGTTCATATTTACGGTTTTTTGGTGGCATGGTTTACTAAGTCCACCTCACACTTGACCATTTTTTGATTAAGTTGAAACCCGGGTAATTTATAAGGAAATCTCTAATTTAATACAGATGATAAATTCGGTCCATTGGAGAGATGGCAGGCACGCAGTTAATATCGTTTAGTGATTTCGGATTATGAAAATGTCCTGTGAAAAATCGGCCGTTTGTGATATTGGATTTGGCTTTCATCTTTCTCCTGGAAGATTTTTTCATGTCTGACGGCTTGATGCTATTAATTGTAAGGCATTTCGTCAATTACAGATAAACGTGACATTTCCATTCAGCTACTATTTAATTTATACGACCAGTAATAAATAAATAAAATAAATAAATAAATATTAAGGGACAATCATACACAAATCGACTTAGTCCCATACTAAGCAAAGCTTGTACTATGGGTACTAGACGACGATATACATAATATATAAATACATATATAGATAACATCCATGACCCAAGAACAAATATTTGCCCCGGCCGGGATTCGAACCCGGGACCGCCGACTCACTAGGCAGTTGTCTACAAACCGAGCCAAACGCGTCGTCAAAACCAGTCTACATTGATATTAATAAAATTCGTATGCCAGTTGCGGACTGACTAAATTTATTTCATTAAGAACACTGTTCGTTACTTAACAACATTGACAATAGTTGGCAGCATTAATACCAAACATTGTTTTTTTATAAATTCAACAAAATAGGATAGTGTCGCTATCAAACAACTTTCATATGGTAATGATGTGCAAACGTACATTACAAAATGTCAGTAGCGATTCGTCAACCAATTTCTAAACATTGTTTAGCTTCTTCGTTCTTCTTCTAACCATCATAGCACTAAAAATAAGCAAGTTGAATTGGCAGTGGGCGGGGCATATTTGTTGGAGAGCCGATCGCCGATAAGAGAGACGAGTTCTGGAGTGGAGACCGCGAACGACTCGCCCTGTGGTACGGCCCCCCGCCAAGTGGGCCGACGACCCGAAAGTGTCACAGGAAGCGGATGGATGTGTAAGGCGGAAAACCGAGTATGGTAGCGCGAATTAGGAAGGCGTATGTCCAGCAATGGATAACTCTGGGCTGATAAAGATAAATAGCCAATATCTACACCGTTGGGGATAAAAAGGGGAGTAAATAGGTTCTCAAAGGGTCGGCAACGCGCGTCGTGAGGCGTCGCAAGCGTCTATAGACTCGTAAAAAAAACTCTGATGCATTCTTAAATAAATAAGCAGAAACATGTACGTTGAATCCCGCATTGTTAATTACTACGGAGTGTTTGCGTCGATGGCGTCCCTTGGACCGGTTTCCATTTATTTTTGTGCTGCCGTAAAATATAACGAACTTTAAAATATTAATAAACCTGCGTACAACACTGTTCAGTTCCCTGGTGTTTTACGGACGAAATGTTGGAGTTTATTTTTTACGCTTTATTTTCATTCCCTAGAGGTTTTGTTAACTATTTTGTGCTATTATTTCGGATTTGGCAGATTACGTAGTTTTAATTAATAGGACGTTTAATAAAGGCATCCGAAATAACACAATCAAAATGTTTCCTCTTGCAATATTGACATACTCGTAGTCGTAAATGGTGATGATAAGTTAAAAACCGTTTAAGTTTAAATTACCTATTTAACTTGGATTCTATTACTTTATTATTGAAAGCGAATGTTTCCTCACAGGAACTTTTTTCAATATTTAAAGAATCGCTCCGTGTTTATTGGAACCGATTCCAAAGATTAGAAATTTTAAAATTCTAGAGAACATCCCATTTCAGCCGGTGTGTTCCACGTTAAGGTTGAGAAAGTCGGCCGCTGTGCTACCATCGGATCAAGATGCCGGATTTTTTTAAATCCCTGATGCAAAAAGTAGGATTTTTAACATAGTGTGTGTGTCAGTGGTATCGTAGCTCCTAAGCGCTTGAACTGATTTGAAAGCCTAATTTGTCGAGATAGTTCTTAGGTTTGTTTAATAGAAATGAAACCAGTAATCTCCAAGATAGTCCTTCTAAGCTAGCTAGCCTTCCCAAGGTGTCCGTTTAAAATTTCAACAATAATGTACTATTTTGACTATATCACTGTCATACACCACCATATACACCATAACACAGTTCTTTTTCCGCCGTAAGAGGATATCGCTTGAAGGCTAGAGATCGAATACAGAGGGCATTCAGGAAATTGCTCTCATCGTCAGGAGGTTTAAGGTTTTTAACTAACAAACTTTTTAATAGTGTTATAAAAACCTAGAAAAATACAAGAAAGTAAAGGATAAAACAAATTTTTGGACAAGGATAACCTTTACAGTCGAGTAAATACGACGACCACTAGCGAGAATCACGTGATTTGGTGGACGCGTTCTAGTTCCAGAGGTACCCCGTCATTCTCATGCTATTACCCGAACTGTAAAGCGAATCGCTTGTTTATTCCGCGCGCCGACTGTATCAAATTATATAAAGCCGACTGTACAGCGTAAAAGAGGCTCAGTATCAACAGTAATCGAAGAAACGGATATTGTGAATAAACTTGTCGTTCCGAATGAGGTAAAGACTCTGTGTGTTTGTATGTATGTAATAGTACATAAAGTACATTAACATTACATACCTACCTAGGCCGGTGAATTCGTGAATGTTCCAGATCCTAGGTGTTTGTGGCCCGAACCGAAGGTGAGGGCTATAAATATGTGATCTGGGGCTTTACGAATTACCGCCCGTGGCTTGTCTAAATTCTTACGTCTTACCCCTTGTAGGGCACGTAGAGTCACATATTACTATTTAATGCACATAAAAACGATTTAACAAAATCAGTATATATAATACAACGCAACTTAGTCGGTCGAACTTATGCCGGTAAAGGATTTATTTCTGTTAACTAAGTAAACATTATATTTTCTTCGGCTTCCGCGACTGTCACACATTTAAATATAAAAATAAAATTAAAAATTTAAAAAACCCCCGACATGACAACCAATAAAAAGAAAGAAATAAAATCTACGAAATGTGCCTATACAATGAACAGTAGAAAAAGAATCCAAGCTTCGTTGCGTTCGGGGGACCGCTAAGTACCTAAATGAAATTAAATATATTTTTCAACGCAGAATTGCATGTATGCATTTGGGCTTCCCACTTTACGATTTTCAGTACATTGCATTTCATTTACTTAGCGGTCCCCCGACGCAACGAAGCTTGGATTCTTTTTCTACTGTTCATTGTATAGGCACATTTCGTAGATTTTATTTCTTTCTTTTTATTGGTTGTCATGTCGGGGGTTTTTTAAATTTTTAATTTTATTTTTATTTCATATTTTTTAAACAAACAGAAGTTTCGTCCCGGAATTTTCTTCTTTTGACACTATTTTTGTTTTACATCGTTTAAGGTCCAGGGTTTCCAATCTTTCGTCAAGCTTGATCCTTGACTATATGTAGGTAGGTACAACAGGATCCCAAGCCAGTGGTAATGAATGCCGTCTTCTCTAAGATTGAAGTTAGGATATATTTTGATTTCAATAGCCTTAAGCAACATTCTGGGAAAAAATCGTTAAAGTTAGACTAGTTAATGCTTATAATAGCAAAATGGCAAAGTTATTAGCCAAGACAATCAAAATATATACTTTAAATGCACTGTATGAGTCGCAAGAACCTGCTACTTATGGCCTAAAACAGAACCAGGTTTCTTTTCTACAGGATCCAAATACGGTACGGGTGGCTTACTTAGCTCCATAAAAAATGACTTAGTTTTGAGAGACCTAATCATCGATACCCCACACCATAGGATAAACATCCCCACTTTTGTTACGTGTAGGGAATGTACACAAAAATTTGTTTTTAAAAATGTATTCAACCAGTCTCTGAGCTAAGCTGTGGACAGACTGACACAAACTAGAAAATCCTAAAAAGCTGTTAATCACTTAGGCAAGAGTACTTTTGCTAAAGCTTACGTGTCATTTAGTCGCGTTAAAATCTTGCAGGGTGTTGCTATGTGTAACCTCAATCTAAGGAACCTGTTCAATAGTCCTAATAACAATTCAGCTTTAACAGAATTCCGAAAGTTAAAAATAGTGACCCAGTACTGTGACAGAAATTATAATGAGTTTTTTTTGTCAAGTGAGTTTTGAGACTCGGTTTTATTATTGACTGTACTTTCTTACACAAATGTTAATTGCTCATCAAGAACAATCAGACGAGCCCAAACACCATGGGTTTATCTTGTGCTGTTTAGGAGTTCCTACGACCATCTTCAGCTCCAAGGTACCAAATTATAGTACTGTCAAAAATTTATTAATCTGTTGATTACGCTAATAAAACTTAACATTTAACCAACATTAGAAATTCTTGGCTTAGATCCTTTCACAACTAGTTGGTCATCATGAGACCTTCATTTATTGAGTGATATAGAAAATGCTAACAATACTTAACATTTAACCAAAACTTTGGAATCCTTGGTTTCAATATTGGCTGAAATCCATTAACAACTAGCTGGTCATCATGAGACCTTCATTTATCGAGTGATATAGAAAATGCTGATAATACTTAACATTTAACCAGGAATCCTTAGTTTCAATATGGGCTGAGATCCATTAACAACTACCTGGTCATCATGAGACCTTCATTTAGTAAGTCATATAGAAAATGCTAATAATACTTAACATTTAACCAAAATTTGGAATCCTTGGCTTCAATATTAGCTGAAATCCATTAACAACTAGCTGGTCATCATGAGACCTTCATTTATTGAGTGATATAGAAAATGCTAATAAAACTTATCATTTATCCAAAATTTGGAATTCATGGCTTCAATATTGGCTGAGATCCATTAACAACTAGCTGGTCATCATGAGACCTTCATTTATTGAGTGATATAGAAAATGCTAATACAACTTAACATTTAACCAAAATTTGGAATCCTTAGCTTCAATATTGGCTGAGATCCATTAACAACTACCTGGTCATCATGAGACCCTCAATTAGTGAGTCATATAGAAAATGCTAATAAGACTTAACATTTAGCCAATATTTCGAATTATTGACTTCATTATTGGCTGAGATCTCGTCACTTGTTCCAATTAAAGCTGAATATCTTGGAAACTACTGGTCCTATTTTCACCAAACATAGCTAAGAACCATCTCGACGGAAAAGTCTTTCGATTAAAAAAAACCGCACTTAAATTGGTCCATCCGCTTGGGCGCTACGATGCCACAGACAGACACACAGATACACAGATACACAGATACACAGATACACAGATACACAGATACACAGATACACAGATACACAGATACACATGTTAAACTTATAACACCCCTCTTTTTTCGTCGGGGGTTAAAAACAATAAGTAAACATTACAGAGTCTAGTCAAATGAACACTTTAACATGTAAATAAACAATAAATTAGCTAATCAATCCACCTTGTTTTTTTTCTTTGCTGTAGTTGGGTAAATATTATCCTATAATCGGATAATTAGTATGGCAGAACTATGTGATTTTGCTTTAATTATGCAATACTCCTTTATTTAAATTCAAAAATAACTTTACACAATATATACCTATAGACGATTATGTTTAAAATTTATTACGATGTTATTAAATAAAGAGCAATAAATATTGCCTATGTCTAATCTACATAATATTTTAATACGATTAGTGTAAATTACTTGAAAACCCAATCCCGCAATTTACTCGGATTATTCCTGAAATCCAATTACAACGAAGTTTCTTGATTGGCTAATTTACACTTAGTCGCTGGTAATTTGTACCAAAGAGGAGGTGATCAATCATTTCATTATGCCGATGTGGGTTGTCAACGGCGGCTACTCTTTCTGACAGAGAAGATACTGGATTTGATTTAGCGGCCTGCTCGACTTGATTTTGAGACATTGTAAACTGACTTTTTTTATGTCATAGGGGGCAAACGAGCAAACAAATCGCTGATGGAAAGCGATTACCGTTCCCCATAGACACCTGCAACACCAGAGGAGTCACAAGTGCGTTGCCGGCGTCAGGTGGGAGTACGCACAATTTCTTGGAGGTTTGAAGGTCGTATCGGTCCGGAAACACCGCAAGCGACAATTCATTCCACAATGCAGTCGTGCGAGGCAGGAAATGTCTAGAAAAACGCACAGCTGTGGACTGCCAACTATCTAAGTGGTGAGGAAGAAAGGATTGTCGATTGTCTATCTATCTATTTAAAAGACTATTGTAATGTTGAAAATAATAAAGTACTGTAATAGTTAATTACGTAACAAGGGTGGTAAGCGAGGAATTACAAACGAGTGTCTATTAGAAGCCCGAAGCCGAAGGCGAGGGCTTTAATGACACGAGTTTGGAATTCCTTTACCACCAGAGTCACGTACGACGTTTTTCACTCTTTGGAGGAAATAAAACAAAAGTGGTAGTAGTCAATACCAAAATTACTGACCGCCCTAGGGCGTAATATACGACTTACCGCCCAGTTTTGTAGCATGTAAACCCTTAAAGTGTAATGAAAATTACTTACCGCCCTGGGGCGTAACTTACGACTTACCGCCCGCTTTTTTAGCATGTAAGCCCTTATGTACGAGCAAGTGTGATGAAAATATACTTACGTGTTGCCTTGACCAGGAAACGAGGTTTTCTCCCCGCGTACCATCTAGGCTGACGTAATAGCACATTACATACCTAGGGCGGTGATCTCGTGAATGTCCCAGATCACAAGTGACAAGTGCTCATGAGCGCACAGCTGTGACGTCTCAAATGCGCTTATGAGTGTAATAAAATTATGAAGTGTAATTATCTAAAACACGCATTTTGCAATGAAGATTTAAAAAATCTCGTTTCTAGTTATCTTAGATTTATGTTTACGTTATTGTGTGAAAATGTTCATAGTACTTATCATTACGTTCTAATTAATTTTTGCAGAAATTTACATAAAAATCATATTTTTGAAGTTTCTTTTTTTGAAGTACACTTTAGCATTTATTCTGAGGATATACTTATGAGTTAGTTTAGTGTTTGTAACCTTAGATAACTAAAATAATTTGAAATTCCAACTTTTTTTATAACGGCACAACATAATGGTTCCACTTCGCCTGATGGTAAGCAAAAGGGGAGCCCAAGTCGCAATGGCAACTGACAAGAAACCATCGGTGACATACTAGTTGACACTGTCACCAGGGTATGCTCCCGGTACTCATTTTCTATACAAATCCAGTAACGGAATCGGGAATTCCCGTTTCTCGCCATACAAAGTCAATGCCCTAACTGCCATGCTGGCCCGAGAGATGCTTCTTCACGCTTGATTTGAAGGGTCTCAAACCAACTTCATGCATTTACCCTGGTCGCTGATGCGTAGACTATTCACCGTGGACCGAGGCACCTAGTAAGCTCATCTTGCCCAAAGCGATTAATTGTATTAAAAGTAAAGGGAACGACGGAGCCGCGGGCACCTGAGGGCGTCCCGTCCGTTGTATAATCGATTTATAATTTAATCAAGGGGACATCGTCGGACGCAATTCAATTTGGGGTATTATAGTTTTGATATTTAACGCGCGATTTATACTGTTGTAATATCTCATTCAGTATACCGGCTAACTTACTTAGAGTGCCTCGATCCTAAGCGTGGGTTAACAATAATGATAGTCCGGTATTTTTGCAAAATACGCTACCAAAAATAGGGGTAAAATAAGTTTTTTTTTATTCAATATAGCCATGCATTTAACCTCGATTGCACCTGATGTTAAGTAACAATAAAGCCTAAGATGAAGCATGCTTGGTTAAAAGATGCCTATTCACTCTCGACTTGAAGAGATCCAAGTTATATTTTTCAGGGAACAGGTGCGCAGGAAGAGAGTTCCATTCCTTAGCTGTCGTCATAAGGAAAGTCGACGCAAAGCGTTTCGTACGAATCAGTGGTATATCGACAACATAAGGGTGGAATCCAAGTCTGCGCCGAGTATTGTATTGACTGAATGGAGACGGTGGAATTAATTCGTGCAGTCCTAGTAAAAAAAGATATAAGAATACCTAACCCTTAAACTTGAAACAAGATGTCTCCAAGTTGTAACACTAGTAACCAGTTCATTGCAAAGGCGTAGCTAATTTAGTATTCCGGCTAATTTAGTTAGAACGCCTCGAGCCTAAGCGCACGTTCACAACGATACTCTTCTCATTCTTTCTAGATATTGCTTGAACTGTATCAAAACTGGTTAGGCTATGATGACGCGGTTAGCGCAGTTTGTAGTGCACCGGCTTACTGAGCCGGCGGTCCTGGGTTCGAATCCCGGCCAGGGCAAATACTTGTGTGATGAACTCGAATATTTGTTCTCGGGTCATGGATGTTATCTATAAATTATGTATATCGTCGTCTAGTAGTACCCATATTAGGTACAAGCTTTATTTGGTTTTGGGACTAGGTCGATTTGTGTAAGATTGTCCCTTAATTGCATGTGAGTCGAGCTTTGGAAGGGAGTACAAAACCACTAACGGAAATGTCTCAGCGACACAGTGGTGAGTGGATGTACTTACACGCTGGGTGCTTGGACTGCCCCTTGAGTAGATTACTCTCGGTCACCCTGCCTTGGGACGTGGTGGTGAAAGGAGAGAGAGTTTAGTTCTGTCGTTTTAGCAATAGAAACTACTTGACGAAGGTGGTGCTTTGGCGGTTAGGACATCGCCACATAGTTGCCAGCTTGTCAGTCTTTTATCCGATATATTTTGGAGTGAACGCGGGAATTCCACGTTTGAATCTTGTTCCACCATCGGAGAGTTCAGGCGACTGGAATGACTACATCCTTCTGTTCTGTTCAGTATACCACGTATTGCCAGGAACCGATTTCTTCGTCGTTTTTAATGCGAACCGCTAAGGAATAGAACTTGCTTCCATCGTACCTATGTATTTCCTGAAAATTATACCCTGAGACTCTTCAAGGCTCTTGCCTTGACTTGTCTTCACTCTTGTGAATAGCCTGTTGCTAGCTACATCTTCGACCCCGTAGTCAGGTGTCAATGAGGTCAGTTTATGAGTAAGAAATGCTTCTTTCAAATATAAAATCTGAATTTAAAACGACGACTAGCAAGTGACAGCGCCTTAGGCCACTTTTAAATGAGCTAATCAAATATCAAGGCAAGTTTTGCGTCTTAAGTGAACCAAGGGGCTCGGAATACGCTCGCTGTGTACTCTTTACTTGCGGAACTCAGTTAGCGGGAACGGCTCGGGTTTCTGATTTTTGAATGCGGCTGTGTGCAATGTGGTAAAATGTTTTCAGGACGCTCATTTTGTGGAGTTCTGGGACAACTGAGAAATATCTCGATTTTTCATTTCTTCAACCCCATAGTTGCTTACCATTAGGTGTTACTGGGGTCAATTGATGGTCAGTTTATGAAAATTAAAAATTAAAACATTTATTAAATAATTAGGCCACATGAGCACTTTTACCAGTCTGATTGTGAATCTACCAGCATTTCTCAAAAAGAGACGCTGTTGAGAAGAAAGCCGAAAAAAAGACTCAACTTATTTCGCTCACCGTATTTTATGTACTAGATCATAAGTTCCTTGTTTTGAATAAATAAATAAAAAAAACTGTCATTTTCTCGTAAAGCGTACTTACAACAATAATTCATTACTTCATTAGGTACATACGAAAACGAGATGTTTAGATTCTACAAATTAATGTTAAGTACATTAATATAAAATTTAAATTAACAATTCTCCCACAGATGCATGAAGCTTAAAGGGTTTTTGATATTTGACTTTCACTGAGTGATATTTCATTAACAGGTTGGGATCTAAAGAAGATATTATGGCAATTTTTTTTTTGGTATTGTTCCACTCTCTTAGCAATACACCACGCCATTTTATTTACCTATCATCTTAGTGACAAAGAAAATCTCAGTAACATTTGAATACCAAATATCGCTATGGTGGAACATTTCTGTTGTGTTCCTTATTTCTAACCTAATTTGAAAAAAAAAAAACATCCTTTAAATATATTGATCAATGAGGTTTCGTAAAATGCGACCAAAATTTAAGTGCTAGGTCGTCACTGATTTGTCATACGTCATTTAAATGGATTTTGCTCGTTTTAATTATGAGGTAATAAATATCATACAATTATAATCGAAAATGTAGGTATGTATAATTAATTAAAGTCAATTGAAAAGTTGATCAAACATTGATCGAGCGGTTTTAGTTTTAATTTATTGGCGACCACTAACGGTATTTGCGTCATTTTACAAAATAAACCCTTTAAATTAATTATCGAGTAACCTTTGAGGTTCATTAATCGGTTCGAGTGTTTGCGTTCGTTTATTTTCGGCTTATGGAGCGTTGTCATCAAATACATTACAGGTACCTATAGAACAATTTGTTTTACATATTTTGGTATGAAGGTAGCTGACACCCTGGATTAACACATAGGCTACTTTTGAACCCGAAATAATTTGGTGCTCCCGTGGGATGAGCGGGTAACCCCGCGCGGTGCAGCTAGTTATATGTACCTATTATAAAATAGTTTACTTAATAGTTTTCTTCGAGGTATAAATTCTTATGATAAGTAGGTACATAATTGTCAAGTAGGTAGCTAAAGTTCATATATTATTATTGTACCTATTAGTTAAGTATCCTTTACGAAAAAAATATTGACTGTCGAGTTGCTTTCGGCGTTTCTTCTCAAATTGGCACAGACAGTCTCAGTGGTCTCTTTTTGTGAAATAAGAGTAGACTCCGACATAAAAAGTACCCTTGTGGCCTACTTACACAAGAATAAAGTTCATTATGTAATTAATTCATTCAAGAACCGTCTTAAAAAATTCATAGGAAAAAAAAATATTTCCGATTCAACAATAAACAATAAACATTTTTTTTTTTTTTTTAAGAAGCCTAAAGATGTTTAAACTTACTGTGATGCCCTAATTTGACATTTTACTGACAATTATCCGGGATAGACCCTTACCGTAACGCAATTTTCTTTCCCACTTAAATGAAGATACGTACTATACGTAGTCTATTTGGATATGCGTAAAATACAAAATGGCGAGTTATGGTGAGTTATGAGCTAGAGTACGGATAACAGGAGAAAGTAATATTTCCATGATCATATATTATATTATACTAAGGTAGACTAGAATGGCACCGAAACTGCAGTTTACAAACATGTAAAGTTAATAGCTACTAAGCTAGCGGTTTGCGAACTTGGTTCAGACTTCAGCTGAACCTATGTTAACTACGGCTATAAACTGAGAAATGTTTCTAATACTAATAGTAGTAGTCCTGAGGGCCTATGATTGTTACGTTTATCACGTCATAAATATGTGACAAAGCATCTGTCACTCATCACTCGCATTTTGTCAAAACGTGACGGATGCTTTGTCACTTATTTATCACGTAATAAAAGCAACCATCATATGCCCCCTGGTTTTAAAACATTCCTTATTAATAATTTTCAAAAGGTTAAAATTACATCAAAATATACTAAAGTCTTAGGGTCAGCTCACACCGAGACGCGACGCGACGCGACGCGACGCGACGATACTGCAAGAGGCCGGTGAATTCGCGCTGCGCCGCGCTGCGCCGCGGGACGCATCGCGGCGTAGCGAGGCGCATCGTAGAATCGTTGGCAGCACGACGCCTCGCTGCGCAGCGAGGCGCCGCGCGGTGCCGCGTCCAACCGCCCCGCAGTCTACCTATTGCAAGCGCATGAGAACGGCGGCCTCAGGCTGCGCCTCGCGGCGTCGCGCTGCGCCGCGCGGCTTTGCGAGGCGCAGCGCCGCTCTTTCACGCCGCGCGTACCGGCGATGCACGCTGCGTCTCGCGACGCCGCGCGGCGCGGCGCGGCGCCGCGAGGCGCAGCGCTGCGTGGCGCAACGTATTTTGAATTCTCACGATGAAATGTGTCCCTTTTAATGTAGTAAATAAAGTATAATTTTGAGTCACTCTATCGAAATGTGCGCGCAGCGTCGCGTCGCGTCGCGTCTCGGTGTGAGCTGACCCTTATTATCATACGTAGTTTTTCTAGTATTCCGTAAAAAACGATCTTGCCCAAAATTTATAACAATTTAAGCTTAAGTTTCAAGGCCAAGACGATTTTCTGCAGAATAGCAAAGGGACTGTCATCTAGCAAACTAGTATAGCATGTATGATGATATAATGTACAGTCAAACCCTTTAAGTTAGGTCCCACACAAGGTTTAAAATGGGTTTTAACTTAAATTAAAGTTGTTGACCGTACTTGACCATGAATGTCATAAGATTTTGAGATTACCAGTTACATCAATCTCATCATCTCAGCCATAGGACGTCCACTGCTGAACATAGGCCTCCCCTTTGGACTTCCATATATACCGGTTGGAAGCGACCTGCATCCAGCGCCTTCCGGCGACCTTTATAAGGTCATCTGTCCACCTTGTAGGTGGACGTCCTACATCAATCTATTCCACCATAAAACAAAACCCGAGGGGTTATTATAAAGCTTGTTGTTGGTATCGAGCCATTTGTTTCAATCTCGTGTTAAACGACGAATTTTGGAGCAACCCTTCAGTCTATCATCTGTACCCTTACCACGAGTTTACAGTGACTCTAATCGCTAGCGATTGGGTCATTGTCAGTTCAAAAAACAAAATTCGTCCCTTCGGTGGTCAAAAGTTAAAGCTTGTATGAATCTAGGTTATGTTGCTATTACATCGGATTTTAGAAGAAAAAACGTTCTTTATTCCCACAGGCATTTCATCAGAAAATTAGGCCCTGGAATCCTTTTGCATATGCCCACCGGAAAGACTCGAACCTAAATGCGACAATGACCCAACCGCGTAAGCGATTCGTATGAAGAATTGAAGTTGTACAAAGTAACCGTTATGGACGCTGTACTAATCTCCATACAAATTGTTTACGCTGTCACTAGCGAGTATAGTCACGTTAACTCATGGTAAGAGTACTCACGTGACTGAACACGTATCTACACTTACACAACGACACATTGCTAATAAACAGCACACACCCTAAACACGGAGTTTACTGAGCATTACCGTATCACCCAGGTCGTAACCGATTAATAAACCCTTCATTTTAACGCGCGGGCAAACCATGATCTTGAACAGTCCATTCGGAAAGCGTCCAAACGAAACAAACAGACGAACGTGCCTTATCGCGTCCAGTCACCGCCGTACCCAGTCTGGTACACGGCGAGGGTAACACTGGCTGGAACACGCTCGATTAGTGCAATAGTATGGAAAGGGATTTGCTAGAAAATTAGTTGATGCATTAAAATGACGAGATTTTACGAAAATATTGGTTACATCAAAGTTTCAGTAACTTAGCCCAAACGGAGGAGGGAAACGTTGACAATTTGAGTCCTCAGCGAGGAATTTTCAATTTTTGTTTTCAAATTACTATGGTGATTCGAATTTGGAAAGGTATACGTCCAACAGTGGAAGACAATGATGATGAAAACGATCCAAATAAATAAAACCCTTTGTGAAGATTCAGCTGATGATCAAAGCTTTGCAATCAAATATTTAGAAGCTGAGTGACACCGACTCCCTATAATTACATGCATACATACAGAAGTTACATGTTCTTGGACACACTTTAGTTAACTACTTCTACAAGTAGTTTTTGGATGTTACATTACAGTGACCTATACCTACTCTTCTTCTTCTCCTAAATACCTAGCGCTATCTCGGCTCTTGCCTGAGTCCACTTTCTTAGTGGCTTTCCTCCACTTTGCACGATCCTGGGCATCTTCTTTTGTGAGCCCTTTTTCACGCATATTGGTTATCACGACGTACAGCCATCGCTTCTTTGGTCTGCCACGGGGTCGAAGACCGTCAAGGACTAGGTCCAGGTTTTCCTTGTAGTCAGATGGCATGCAAATGAGGTGACCTAACCGTCATCAGAGTCATCCCTGGAGCTTATACGCTACATCACGAATTGCTAAATTGACACCAATTCTGATTACGAATACGATCAGCACGATGTCCATCATCATCATCATCATCATTTCAGCCATAGGACGCCCACTGCTGGACACAGGCCTCCTCAATAGATTTCCACATGGGCCGGATAGCACGATGTCCAACACAGTCTAAATCAGTCTAAAGAAAAAAATACTACAAAGGCTTTAGACAATAAACCATACCAAATAATAATAGTCTATCCTCAAAAAATACAAAGAGAAATAAAATCAACCATATGCTATAAAAGAGAAACAAAACAGGGATAGTTTAATAATATCGGTATTCGTATGCAAGATAACACAACGTAAGCAACACGGCATCTGGCCCATGGAGGAAGGGTTAACCCGTGCAGGTCCCTGACGCAGCGGTGGCTGTTTACAATCGCCACTGCTCTAATAACATGGGAATAATATATGGTGTAGACACTGTAGACGAACCATTAACAATGTACCTGAATCCGTATACTACATGGAACTGGATTTTGCTACAGAAATGTGTGAGATTACTTTATTTTAGACCAGTTTTCTAGCAAAAATCACCCCCATACGTATAACATATTAATTGAATATACTTGAGCTTTTCTTCGATGGATTGGATCGATAATGTATGGATCATAAAAAAAAACAAGTTTACAACAATGGCCTCACTCCGTAAAAAACCTTTATACTAGAGGTGTGTCGTTCGCGGGTGAGTGATGCAAATGAAGTATATTTTTTCATTGATGTCAGTAACTCAATCACTTACTAAAGGATAAATCAACTCACTATATCAGTATATCTTTCGTTCGCAACCACTCAATACGAAGTGTACTTAATGATGCTATATAAGGCATTATGAAGTTATACTTATTATTAAAGAAATTAACAACGTAAAATAATTTAATTTGTCGATTATTTTGAGATGTCATGTTTTTCCAATAGAAACGTCATTAGTATTCATTTTGTACACTTTCTTAATATTTCTTACGAAGCATCATTTGAATGAATCACTGAATGAAATAAAAAACATGAACGAAATGAGTATGATGATTTATATGATGGATCAGTTTGAGTCTAAAGATCCAATGAACAAAATGAGTGATATACATCGCGAGAGCTAAATACATTAAACGTACTCCTCCATTTGAGTGGCTGATTTGCGCATCTCTCTCTACTTTACATGAGTAACATCAAAGTTATACCACCTATATATTAAATAGTATTTACTCCCACATGTCATAATCCCTTATCAACCTTTAGAGAGCGCCCAGGCCCTCAGAATCCTTGCTTAAACCACCTCCCACTGGAGTCTTTGGGCACCCCACACGCCTACACAAAACTCTGCCTAAAATTGCCTAATCCTGAAAAACCTTACACAAAAACGTCTCCTTTCGGAGCCTTTGGAAGCAAAGCCGATGTTTGACGGACTTTTAATGGCCTTCCTTTGTCGAAATAAAACAACAAACTCCCGAACAACGTTAATTAGCTTAGTTGATCGAAAACTTGAATAAGGGATGATGATAGGGTAAAAATTAACTTTCGGACAAAGGTGGACCCTTTTGGGAAGTTTGGTGACATAGCGACATGACAGGTTGGTTGCTATTGCTACGTAACGAACTAGTTTCAAACTTGCGAGGGTCGATTCTGTAATCATGCGATATTGGGTTCTACACAGATATTAATAATTCGTTAATAAAAATTATGTTGTGGTTGACGACTTCTCTGTATAAGCAATTCTGACCCTTGGTATTTTAAATATTGATTAAACTGGGGCCCAATTCGAGATTGACATTTGAGTGATCGCCAAACGTCAAATCTCCATTAGATATCAGTTATATCGCCATTGAACTGTCATTTAAATGCGATGAGCTTAAAAGTGACATATCTCATTTCAATTTTGGAAATACGAAGGCGATAATGATTGTCAAAAATGTTATTCATGTATTTCTGTTTTGAACGAAACGTAACGGACTAATTTCACGTACTACGCGGTCAATTTAGAGTATGCGCCTGTTATTTATGCCGTCACATACAAAGGAAACGAAAATTTTGCGCGTCCAAATTGACGAAGTTGCGATGTTCTGGGGATATCGCCACTTGTCAAGTAGGCACACGTCAAAAGTGACGGATGGCGATGAAAAGGAGAGATCTCCATTATATCTCTAAAATTGGTCGAATACCCCCCCTGATAGTTTAGGGGTAACCTATCTGAAACACAAATTTTTGTTCCCCGCCTCTAACGTTTCGCCAAATTTTCATGTTGCCCGAAAGCCATTTTTTTCTAAAACTGTTAATTTTTCAGAATCATTTTAAAACAAACCTTACCTAACCTATACTAATGGGTTTTTCAAAACGATGTTTATAAAGTCCTGAAAATAATACGGGTTTCAGGAAAAGAACACTTTTGTACAAATGAAAATTTGGCTAAAAAATGTATTAAAATAAAACGTCTAAAACCTTAAACTTAAATTAAAATCACAAGTAAATATTAGACATCTGCCAACACAAAGAAAACCAAAAGTAAATGCTAAGGACCTGTTTCAGTAATACTCAGCTCAGAAAAAAACTTGGAATGGGCGCCACTAGAACGCCTGTTACAGTCCGACCAAAAAGCGTAGAAATTAAAAAGTGGCAATACTGTAGTGTCGTCCCTGTTTTCTTATATTGATTAGAAAGGGAGGACACTACAGTATTGCCACTTTTTAATTTCTACTCTTTTTGGTCGGAATGTACAGTGGGTAGTTTAGTTTTTGATCCGAGCTGAGTACACTTTAGAAGAAACAAGTCCTTGTTAGGAGTCACTTCCCTGCACCGTCGTCTTCGTCGCAGCAGTCGCAGTAGAGCGCGGCGAACATGCGCAGCAGGCTGAAGGATAGGCTAGGTTCGGGCTAGGTTAGATCTAGCCGTCCTGGTAGGGCAGACTAGCTCCAGGCCGATGGTCTTGACGTAGTCTTGTAGCGTCAGAATAGGACTCGGTAGACTTGGGATAGATATTGCGGGCCCCGGGTAGGTATCGGTGACCCTTGGATTGGTCTTGCAGGCTCCGGGATAGGTATTGCAGGCCCCGGGATTGATCCCCGTATTGGGGAAAACACAGCAACTTATTTACAAATGTACAGACATAGTAGGAAAACTGTACATATAAGTATTATTTACACCTCTGTAGCAATTTATTTACAAGAGATTTATAGATGTATTCAAGAAATACAATTTAATTTCTTAATTAGTAATTTTAGAAATAGTTAATTAATAATTTTAGATAGATCATTAAAATGCCAGCGCATGCCGTGTTCCTTTTTTCAGGATCGTCTTTTGTCTCTTTACAACGAGTTATTTTTCGGCCAGTACGTAGTTATGCAGCCAGTGCAGAATAAAGAGGTTTGATTTATTAAAGATGTAAATAGTTTATAATGAGTAAACGATTAGATTTAAGTTTTTAATAAGGATAGTGTTGGTAGTTAATAATATTGTAGTTTTAGTTTAATGAGTAGTTATTAAGGCTTATTTAATTAGGTGTAACGTTAAATCGTTACAAGATGGAAAACAATGTTTCGGAGTTCAAATAGGATACCTAGTTTAGGATACACAACCTTGGCATGGGTTGTAATACAGCCTGGTGACAAAATAGCGTGCAGTGTCTCAGTTTTGGCTCAAAATAAACTTCCAATACAGCCATTAGAATACGACCACATCTGAAAAGCTAAACAGTGCCTACATTATTCAACGTGTGGCCTCAGAATCGACGCCAAAGGTTTAAAGGTTTAAAACGACAACGGTTTGTTTCGATACTCGAGTTTGGAAGTTACAAGCGAAAGCTTTATACGCTTTCTATGGGGGACGGTAACTTAAGATAATACAAAAATAATCAAGCGTGCAGCGTGTCCAGCCAAGTTCACCCCAGGAACTGGCGAGCAGCAGCCGTGTGTTATATTACACGAACCGCTTGGAGCCACTTTCGACCCCTCAATAACTCCAAATCTATTTAACATAAAAACATAAAAAATTAGCTTATGTATTTAGATCCTTTAGAACAACTAGAACCCCAAATTTCATAAAGAAAGGTGAAATGGTTATTGAGATATTAAAGCCCAAAAAACGGTATTTTATCACTGACTGACTGAGTAATCAAAAACCTAACCCACTTCCAGGTGGCCTAGAAAGGTAAAATTTGGCATTCAGCTTGGTAATTGTGTGTGTACACCTAAAAAAATCAAAAGCAGTGATTTTTTTACTTTCATTATTATGTGTTTCTCATTTTTTGAGTCTCGGGCTCATACGTCCCGGTCTTTTGGAAGGCTTGCGTGGGGATATGGATCCAACACGTAGAGGCCCCTTGGAGAAATTTGCTGTGGCTGTTGCCCTGCTGGGACCCGTTCCTGATCATATCAATAAGATGATACATCCATGAACCGGTCCTAGCAGGTAATTGAACTGTTGCATTGATATGGAAAAGAAACTGGGTTATTAAAGTGAAGTTTGGATGGACTATTTATTTGGGCTATTGCAGTAGAAAAATGTCACCCGCCGTAACCATCCATGCGACTGTTACCTCTGACGGGTGGTGACTCGCCCCTCACTAGGTGGGCCCCGTAATGCCATCGTGCAGACGGCCGGAAGCAACACGAGCGTGAGCAAACTGACTAAATTTTATAAAAGTAACATAGTATTATTATCAAGCTAACGGTAAGTAACAGGACGTACACTAACTTGCGTACCTACTTACTTTTACGAAAGTAGGTTAATGATTAGACAAATATAATATAGGTAGATTTATATGTAAAAACTAGCCAAGTCAAGTCTTGATATTGATTACACCCCAAGTAAAATAAATGCATTGAGTATGTCGCATGTCCTTGTATCTAAAAATTTTAGGGCAAAGAACTTGGCGCCCATATAGATCTCAATTCTTTTGTCGGCAAAGTGCACGCGATATTGAACTTGGCTCATATTTAACATTTATGTTTTTGATGGAATAGAACTAACGAAAACATGTCAATTTTCTTTAAGTGCTGTGGTATGGAGGGTAAAAGGGAGGAGCTGTATCTACAGGAAAATATTTGAACAAGTGTCCGACGGTAAGCAGTAAATAATAGTTCGAATACCGTCCGCAATAGCGCTAGAGTAGCCAGATAGTATGAAAAAAATTAGTTTTAGACGGAGTAAACTGTGTCGAATTGAACATTTTAATATTTTCGGGACCAGAATAATTCCTACGTAGTTCCTTCAAGTACTGACAGGAAAAACGCATAATGTAGTTCACTGTGACTTCTATTAAAATTTACAGACAAACCGTTGCTAAGTAACAGAACTACCAGCCACAGTAGCGCCACCAATTTAACACCTTTCAGCGGGCACTTTTGGATATGAAATAACCTGTAAAATATGCGCAGTGATTTGTCTGTTGCATTACTACTAAGTATGATATTATTATCGTAAATTGTAAACGTTATTTTTTTTATTATTATTTAATTTAGAATCTGACATATAAAAGAGCTCTTGTAGCCTACTTGCAGAATAAAGTTTTGCATTTTGAATTTATATAAAGATGCCGCTACTTCCTTCTACCCTCAGTAGGATGTGAATTCATAAGTCATCCGTACAAACGTATAGTTCATTTAGTATATCTATCACCCCGATTTCACTTGAGATCGTCATTAGGCAGTAACAATGGATAAATCTACTTGCCAGGGAAAAACTTTACTGTTTGGTAATAACGACACGTGCCAAGTAAAGCTGATATCATAAAGCAATTAGTCAACAAAGGATAAACAGTATAATCTCATTGTGTAGTCTCGAGTGGAATCGGATCTTGGCAAGTATAATGAATAGAACAATACACATAGCTCTATACATTACGACGCATTTGGCTCGGTTTGTAGACACCTGCCTACTGAGCCGGCGGCCCCGGGTTCGAATCCCGGCCAGGGCAAATATTTGTGTGATGAACTCGAATATTTGTGCTTGGGTCATGGTTGTTCTATGTATTTAAGTATATACATATTTATCTATATAAGTACGTATATCGTCGTCTAGTGTCCATAACACAAGCCTTCTTGAGCTTACTTTGGGACTAGATCGATTTGTGTGAGGTTGTCCGATATCTATTTATTATTTATTATACTGCTGATGAAAAATGAACATGGACAAGACGAAACTCATGTCAAATGCCAAGGTTGTGCCCATCCCAGTCTCTGTTGAAAACTCGGTACTCGAAGTTGTTGACTCATACATCTACCTAGGACAAGTGGTCCAATTAGGTAGGTCCAACTTCGAGAAAGAGGTCAACCGCCGAATCCAACTCGGCTGGGCAGCGTTCGGGAAACTACGCAATGTCTTTTCGTCCGACATACCTCAGTGTCTCAAGACGAAAGTCTTCAACCAATGTGTGTTACCAGTAATGACTTACGGCACCGAAACGTGGTCTTTCACTATCGGCCTCATCTCAAAGCTCAAAGTCGCTCAACGAGCAATGGAGAGGGCTATGCTCGGGGTGTCTCTACGTGATCGAATCAGAAATGAGGAAATCCGTGGACGAACTAAAGTGACCGATATAGCTCACCGGATTAGCAAGTTGAAGTGGCAATGGGCAGGCCACATAGCACGCAGAGCAGATGGCCGATGGGGCCGAAAAGTGCTCGAGTGGAGACCTCGGACCAGCAAGCGCAGCGTAGGACGTCCACCTACAAGATGGACAGATGACCTTATAAAGGTCGCCGGAAGGCGCTGGATGCAGGTCGCTTCCAACCGGTATATATGGAAGTCCAAAGGGGAGGCCTATGTTCAGCAGTGGACGTCCTATGGCTGAGATGATGATACTGCTGATAACTGGGAATTATCTGAGTTATCTCGGATAAATATCTCAACGTGGAAATTAAGCCCTGCAGCTCTAGAACAACTGTGACACGCGACTCTTTCTCGTGCGAGATATACTACCCATCTCTTTCTGTACAATATTGTAAGAGAGTGACGGGTGATAACGACATAGTTGTGCTGGACGGGCTGGTATTAGATCCGTCGGCGGTCATTTTATTATGTTAAAATTAAAATTAAACCTTTTAACAAAAAGGCAGTTTTGTTAAGTAGAAAAATACATCATATACATCCATAGTCCACACCAGAAAAAACGCTTGTTGATTGCCGGTGTAATAAAAAAATATAAAAATCATTTATTTCGACCAACTGGGATCAAAGTGCTTACATAGTATTGTTTTGTTTCCATTTTGGAAACTTTTATTGGTGTGCAATAACGTTGGTATTGTTGTATTGTATTATTATTTATTTAAACATATGTAAACTGAAACGTAAAACAGATGTCTAATGTCTCAACCAATCGACCAGAGACGCACTGGTACACCCAATTATTGTGTTGCGTTATGTGTATGGTTGGACATGAGATCTTATGGCTTGCGCCGGCGTAATAGACCAGTGGTCAGTAATTAGTGGTTCGCCGCGTCTCGGTGTTCTGTGCTATTTGTGTGCTCAGGATTTATTGACCCACGAACCCTAGTTACAGTAGACGGACAATATTTCAAAATATCAAGAATTCAAGCGATATTGACCGGTAATCCAAAGATACCGGGTTCGAGTCCTGGTGTGGATCAAGTATGAGCGCAATTAAATTTTTCTTTGCGTGTTGATCTTTCTATCTATAGGTATAACAATTAAAGAATGTGATGTAAACTTACCCACATTCAAAATAATTTCGAAAAACATAATTGAGTGTTACCAAATAAAAAAAATAATAATAATAATTTTGTGAATTTATTATCACAAGCTTTAGAAAAATATACCATCTAGCTAGGGTATCTCTGTGATAATAAATTCATGTAAAATATTCATCAATTAATGAACATCACGTACGAAACGTTGAGGTCATTGAATAATCACCCTTTTGAATGCGATTAAATTCCCTTTTGTTATAATGATAAATGAAAAATCTTCAAGCTAAAATATACTTTATACTTACTAGTTAAACCTCGCTCAAATCAATAAGAGGCTTAAGATGTATTACTTACCATAAAAAAATCTAGTTGAAATATAATAAAGAAAAGGTAAATGTCTAAGTTTCCAGCGTCAAATACCAGCAAAATACATTTATTTTTCATGACTGAATCCATCTAGAAGAAAGAAAGCATTACAATAAATATTGAATTGGGATATTTGCTTAAAATAATAAATCACACACATTCAGAGACATAAAGCCGCCGTCAGAACGCGATTGAATGGGAATGTGTATTTAAAATGTGTTATTTATTAGTCTAGCTGCCGGCCGAGGATGTCCGTCTATGGCGAACAACAGGGGAAGATGCTGAAAGAAAATGTATTAAAAATCAGTGAATCGACGCGAGGCTGGGCACTTGAGGGGCTACCACGGAAAGTCGATTTCTTGGATTTTATTTCGCACGTGTTGTCTCAAAGGGCCCTGGGAAACTATGATGCGGGTAGCACGTAGAGGTGAGAAAGTATTCATTTCAGTAGCAAAAACCATTCTTGCAGTTCTAAAAAAAACACAGTGAAATATAGTTTTGTGATGTCTCTTACCGCGTTAACCTTACAAAACACCGACAATATGACACTTGTCTCGAAAAAGCTAAATTAATTGGGTGTGTCATTTTTATAAAAAAAAAATATTAGTGCCAAAAGTGTCGTAACAGGCAAAACTAATAACAAGAGTAGAAGATACACGATCTCCTTGATTTAGTAACAATCCCTCCATACAAGTAGAAGTCTCAGTTGTACTTTAATAAGACGACCGATTGTCACCCACCTCTCGTAGCGAAAAAAAGACAAGCAATTGCAGAAAAATTTCAAAGATTCCTTTTCTACCAATTATTTTTTTAACCTAGGTTTTTCATCTATGGACATTACCTATGGACAAACAAGTATTCAGTTCACCTTTTTGTGTAAGATCAGCTATTATTATAATATAATATAATGTAAGACAACATATTATATATGCAATGGATTTAAGATAATTTGTAGCCCCAAGAACTAAAAAAATTAAATAAGAAGTTATTCGGTACACTCTTTACAGAGTGGTTGTGGCCATTATGTATTTGTGGAGTTCTGAGTGACCCGTTCGACGACACGTTGCCACTTGTCTCGTAGAGCTGCTTTCCGTGAGCTTTCATTGACGGTAGACACATTGGCTTTTGATCTGGTCGGTCCGGTTACCTATCTGAAACACTAAAAACGTTAGTCCGAATTTCATTTCGACAAAAACTATTCGACAAATATCATTTTAACTTTTTTTCATTTGTCCGAAAATTCAATTCGATAATTTACGATTGGGCATTAATTGTTTAGGATTTTTATTCACTCGACTAATGACACGTTTCCCTAAATCTCATTTGTCCGTAATATCAGTTTTCCGATGTAACGTTTCGGTTTATTAACTACTCGACTTTTTTTGTATGACTTTGATTTAATTTGTCCGATGTAACGATTCGGTTTATTAACTACTCGACTTTTTTTGTATGACTTTGATTTCATTTGTACGATGTAACGATTCGGTTTATTAACTACTCGACTGTTCTCAAGTGGACTTTTTAATTTTAGTCATATTATTATATCCTTTTTTAACAATTTGTCAAATTAACATAATGTGGTCGCAGTTCTAACCTAACCTAACCCAACCGGGTCGGTTTTGGCGGTTTGTCGGCTGCTGACGCAGTACGGTAGCTTCGCTCGCTCAGCTCGCGGGCTGTTGTGGTCACAGTTCTAACCTAACCTAACCCAACCAGGTCGGTTTTGGCGGTTTGTCGGCTGCTGCCGCAGCACGGTAGCTTCGCTCGCTCGGCTCGCGGGCTGTTGTGGTCACAGTTCTAACCTAACCTAACCCAACCAGGTCGGTTTTGGCGGTTTGTCGGCTGCTGCCGCAGCACGGTAGCTTCGCTCGCTCGGCTCGTGCGCTGTTGTGGTCACAGTTCTAACCTAACCTAACCCAACCAGGTCGGTTTTGGCGGTTTGTCGGCTGCTGCCGCAGCACGGTAGCTTCGCTCGCTCAGCTCGCGGGCTGTTGTGGTCAAGGTTCTAACCTAACCCAACCAGGCCGGTTTTGGCGGTTTGTCGGCTGCTGCCGCAGCACGGTAGCTCGCTCGCTCGGCTCGCGCGCTGTTGTGGTCACAGTTATAACCTAACCTAACCCAACCAGGTCGGTTTTGGCGGTTTGTCGGCTGCTGCCGCAGCACGGTAGCTTCGCTCGCTCGGCTCGTGCGCTGTTGTGGTCACAGTTCTAACCTAACCTAACCCAACCAGGTCGGTTTTGGCGGTTTGTCGGCTGCTGCCGCAGCACGGTAGCTTCGCTCGCTCGGCTCGCGCGCTGTTGTGGTCACAGTTCTAACCTAACCTAACCCAACCTGGTCGGTTTCGGCGGTTTGTCGGCTGCTGCCGCAGCACGGTAGCTTCGCTCGCTCGGCTCGCGCGCTGTTGTGGTCACAGTTCTAACCTAACCTAACCCAACCAGGTCGGTTTTGGCGGTTTGTCGGCTGCTGCCGCAGCACGGTAGCTTCGCTCGCTCGGCTCGCGCGCTGTTGTGGTCACAGTTCTAACCTATCCTAACCCAACCTGGTCGGTTTTGGCGGTTTGTCGGCTGCTGCCGCAGCACGGTAGTTTCGCTCGTTCGGCTCGCGGGCTGTTGTTGTGGTCGCAGATCTTATGTAATGCGAAAAATATCATTGGGTAAATGAAAAAATGGGTACTAAACAAAAGACGTCTCAATTCAGATGGCAAGTGAATGGGGCGGGAAAAGTTAAAAGGTGAACTGAAAATTTGGCTAAATGAAAAAATGGGTATTAAACAAAAGACGTCTCAATTCAGATGGCAAGTGAATGGGGTGGGAAAAGTTAAAAGGTGAACTGAAAATTTGTTCAAATGTATGCAGTGCCAAAAGTATCATGGGGTAAATGAAAAATGGGCTACGAAAAAAAAAACGTAACAACTCATAGGGCAAGTGAATGTGACGGGAAAAGTTTTTCGGACGAACGATACTTCTACTAAATGAAAAATGGTGAAAAGAAAAATGTACGAATCCAGTCATCGGACAAACGATAATAATTCGAATAGTTTTCGGGCAAATGAAATTCGGTCAATGGTTTTTAGTGTTTGAGATAGGTTACCGGTCGGTCCATCTGATCGGCGATCTTCCTGTAGCTCTGACACCTTCCCCTCGCCCTTGAACAACGAGGCGTTCTATGGATGTTCCGTCTCGCTAAGACACGTGTCAAAAAGGTTGAGGATACGAGATTCGAAGACAGAGGAAAAAGGACTAAAATTAGTTGACTAAAAGTATTTTTGCAAAGCGAGTCGCCGTCGACATTCGCCCGTAGTAGCACCACACGAAGCATAAATCGAAGATTTTGGAACCTTGCCCACAGTTTCCGTTCCCTATAATTCTTCTTACATTTGCTCCACTAATGTTATTAATATTATTATAGTCATTATTCGCAACATGATAACTTATTAGTGTGCTTGTAAGTAAATATGAACAGGGTATTATTGTGACAACGATGTTGATTAGCCATGTTGTTCCACGTAATTGGGATGAAATACAGTAATATGAGAGAAAATATTTGCTTAGAAATGTACTGATATCGAGAAATAGTTCAAGATTATCCATACTAATCCATACTAATATTATAAATGCGAAAGTGTGTCTGTCTTTTACTTCTTCACGCTTAAACCGTTGAATCGATATTGATGAAATTTGGCATAGAGATAGTTTAAGATACGAGGAAGGACATAGGATAGTTTTTATTCTGGAAATTATACTAAAAAGATTGAAAAGTAAGTAAACATTTCTGTTGCAGTGCGGTGACCCTGTAGGAAATGTAATTATTAGACCAAAAGCACAATTGCTCTTACTTGGGCGCTTTTAATAATCCCTTTTATCAAGTTCCACGCGTACGTAGTCGCTGGCAAAAGCTAGTTGTTAATACCAAAGACACGTGCCACCGCTTCTTGTGGATCATTGTATAATCATTGGATAATAAATCAAACTAATAATATAAAGACGAAAGTTTGTGAGCGTGATTGTTAATGAAAGGGCTGGACCAATTTTGATTCATTTTGGTATAAAGGTAGCTGACACCCTGCATTAATACGTGGGCTTATTTTTATCCCGAAAATATTTTGTGTTCCCATGGTATGCACGGGTAACACCGCGGGGTACAGCTTGTGTATTATAAACGTGTTTTTTTTTAAGTATGTTACTTCCTCACGCTTAAACGACTGAAACAATTTTGATAAAGTTTCGTGCGAAGGTAGCTGATACTCTAAATAAACAGAAAAACAGAAAAGCTTTTATCCCAAAGCAAATTTGTGTTCCCATGGGATGATAACTCCGGGGAGAGCAACTAGTAATCAATGTATACTTTGTACTATTAGTAGTTTATGCAACCGTTACATAATGAGAGGTCCTAAAACACGAGTATGGTTTTATGAAACGGGCTGTAGGCAAGACGTTTGTGTTTTTACCCTGCATACTTTGTACTATTAAGTACTTTTTGCATTAACCTATTTATTTCACCAAAACCTACAACATCTATAAATTTAAGACAAAAACAATTATCATCCGCATCCAAAGTTGGAAACCGTTTAAAAACTACCAAAGAAACTCAATTAATCAGGAAGATTTATCATTAAAACATCCGTTCCACTTAGGCACATGTCTGGGTGTGCATTAAAAAACGATTTGTAATAACCAAGAAACGATTCGTCTTATCTTAATGGTACAAGTTTTCGTTCTTGTGTGTTAAAGGCGAGCTCACACATGCGATGCTAACAAAGTTGTATGATTAATATTCAGTAAAGTTCTGATAGATAGATTCTCTGAATTCGAATTATCCAATACGGCATCATGCCTATTTAATTCGTGGCTGTCAAGACACGGAAATATCAATGTGTCTTGGATAGGGCTTCCAATCACGGGATTATATGTATGAAGAACCCCGCGGTCCCCCCGGTGGATTACTCATACAAACAATCTCGGAATCTGAAGCCTTAGTCTTGGAAAACAATAATTTATCGTGAATATTGGAATTTTTACTTGGAAAGATTCCGAGCTGAATCGCCACGCTACACGCATGAAATCGTTTGGTTTTTCGCCACGCGATAATTTCCAAGGGTTTGCAACGACGATTCATTGTTCCTATTGAAAGAAAGAAAGAAAAATAATACATTTAATTTACATAGGTATGCGCTTACCTCTCACAAAGGATCGGCCTTGCAGTTCAGAGAGGTAACGCCGCCAGTGTAATGGGTACCTTGCCACAGGCAGAGCTGAGGAGGGGGTGTTCTTTTTATAATCCGTTTATTTTTAATTTAGTATTAGTAGTATATTTAGTATTTATATCTTTAATATTGTAAGTATGTTTTTTTTTGTTTATCTATAAATAAACTGTTGTCCCATCCTATATAATATAGATATTTACATATTATGTAATAATAATAATAATAATTCTTTATTGCATTATCATGTAGTACATAAGATGTGACATTAAAAGGTTAAGTCCATAACATGAACCCTGTTAGGGCACAGCAATGCAGTTAGTAGTGGGTGTTAGCAGGTGCTTAATTAGGTACAGCGGAAGAGGTTTAAATACAATTGGTAACATTACATAATTAATATTGGAATTTCATTAAATATTTTTCACATCATTTCATAATTATTATTGTAACATAAATTATAATTTTACTTTTTAAATTTTAATATACATATTTTTAATGTAATCTATTAAATGAATAGATAATATTTATCATTTAACCTATTGACATAAAATAAAATAAATTAATTATAATTTTACTTTGGCAAGAGTTGATCATTTAAATATTCATCAATGGAATAATAACATTTGTTAATTAACAACTTTTTTAATTCCCTCTTAAATACTGTGTCTTTCGGTTCGTCTCTTAGTATCGCTGGCAATTTGTTTACTATCTATGTATATATATCTATGTATATCGTCGTCTAGTACCCGTAATACAAGCATTGCTAAGTTTGGGACTAAATCGATTTGTATAAGAGTTCTATAATATTAATTTACTTATTCAACATTATTCAGTTTAATAAGTGCCTCCAGATTCTACAACCCTTCATTAGGTATGAAAACATCCTCCCTCAAACCAGTTTGTTAGAAGTTTTTGATTTTACTATTAAACATCTATGAAGAATTTTTGATATAATTGTTGTTTTTTTTCTCACTCCGCTCATTGCGGTATTGCGTTTATAAACTGGGCATTCAATTTTCATTTTACTTAAGATTCTTCATGTATTTTTTTAGGCTCTAAAGTTGCGTTTTTTTTTTATACATGACATGAACTGTTTCAGGGCTATTTAAGCCTTCAATACCAGTGAGTCGGAGTTTGTGTGGGAGTAAAAGGTGCGGTGAAACTGAATCCATTTTACACGATGCATGCTACAAGGCTAAGACTGTCTGTCCAGAAGCAGACCGGAGCGGAGCGGAGCGGAGCGGATGGACCAATCCCATTTGTCAGATTGAAATGCCCTTGTTTTGAGCGCCTCAAGGCCTGATTGGTTAATATTCTCTGTGCTTTGGCAGTTTTTCCAAAAATATCCTTTTTAAGCTATTTTTTCATAAAATTACTGCTATATTCTTTACTTACGTAGAACATCTCACTTCCAGGCCAAGGCAAGACGTAAAACTTTAGACAAACCACGGGCTGCAATTCGTATAGCCCCAGATCACATATTTATGGCCCTCACCTTTGGTTCGGGCCACAAATACCTGCTGGGACGTTCTCGAATTCACCGCCCTAGCTACGTAATGTACTATAACATAGCTTCCACACTGTAAAACTATCCTAAGATAGTAGTTCATTTTATGCAAATGTTTATTGTTTTACATTACAGTACACTGTTCTGCTATCTATCTTTGTTTACTACACTGGTATAAGTTTGTAATATATTTGTTTAACCGGGAACAGAGCGCTAATTCGAGTGTACTTTAAGATATCGCTAAATAAGCGATATGACAGGTATATCGCCATTAAATGCAATGTTTACGATTCGATCGGCATAGTGATACCTATTTCACATTACTAACCGGTCAAGTTTGCGTCTGATATGAGTATGTATGGCGACGCATATACATGAGTCGTAAACTTAACATCAACGAGTTGGCGAAGTAGCGATATACTAGGTATATCGCTACCTCGGAAATATCTCCGACATAATCATAGAGATACATGTCGAATTAGAACCTAGTAGATGTTTCTGGGAATCCTTATTGATTTCAAAGTAGCTACGAGAACTAAATAAATAGGTATTCTATTTAGCGAGACCGTTTGTAAACTACAGTAGTGGCTCAGTTAGCTAATTTGAGGTTAGGCGAACATCAAAGCTCTCTCTAAAGCGAATGTTTTCGTTAAACAGATTGAGACATTTTATGTATACTATTATAATGAATCGTATAATTAGTATATAATTATAGTAGCACTAGTACCTACTATACAATACGATACAATACAAATATCCTCTTTATTGCACACGTCAAACAACACATTCAATTAATAAAAGTCAAAGTCAAAATATTATTTATTTAAGGAGTCTCAGCTACAAACACTTTCGAATCGTCAGTTACAGAGACCAGAATAATTTATTGCTAGAATTAATATTAAAAATTAAATAAAAAACGTAAAAAATTACATTACTAGATAAAAGAATAATGCAAGAAAGAGAGAAAAAGAACGTCAGAGGTAAACAACAGGAGGCGGTATTATCGCTGAGTAGCCATCTCATCATGACAACCTTTAGGTAGCGGACTAGTTAAACGTCCGAACATGTATGGAACAAAATAATGATGTCCCTAATTAGCTGGACGCCACTGTATATATCCAAAAACCTGATTTCATTACTTTAACGATTTTTCGTTAAGTGAAAATTATTTATCGATAGTCAATAAAACATTTTGGTCGAACCCTCTCAAAGTTTGATTATCGCTATGAAGAATTCCTTCCGGTCCTTGATAATTATAGCAGTATAGTATATTTGTCCGCCGCGTGACTTTTTTTTCTTTGCCGTAGTCAAAAACCACACTCAACATAGCTAGCTAGGTGCGATTGATTTTAAGACGAAATTCTTCACTATATTAAATCGTATAATCGAATACAATAAACTATAAGGATAGGCGTGTAGACTTTTTTTTTGAGGGTGTCAATCGATTCTATTTTTTATTGGAATCAATTATCTATGTGGGGACTACAATAAGACTGCTCTAAAAGTCAGAAATGACCGTCAAAATTATTTTTTTTTTACTTTTTTCTTTGTTTTATGACCTATTGAGCTAATTTTATTAATAAAACTACAGTATGCTGTATCAACATCAGTCTACGCCCCTATTGTGTAATCTTATAAAGTGGGTATTCTTACAAGCGGAGGTTTTATTCAGTTAATAAAACAACTCAAACCACGCTCACAACTTCGGCCCGCGGTCACCGCTGTAGCCGACAAATATTTTGCTCTGAATTTTAGTTGTTGTTTAACTTATTATACCTATTAAGCGAGCTCGCTATTATTTACTTAGTTAAAAACATATTTTGACCAAACTTTCATGTCCGAAAATTACAAAACCAAAGTTAGTTTGGCGATGGGAAACCGCAAACCACGTTAATGGGAACCATTCGGTGCGCGTAAAATGTTTTAACCTGACAATATTTATTTTACGACTGATTAGTTAGTCTATAACATATTTTATGCGTCGGTATTTAAATTAAGTATAAGTGGAATAAGTAATATTGCGATGGATGGATTCCTTTGGTTTCCGCGATTGTCAAACATTGAAACAGTTTAAACCGATTATAATCATCACGTATTCTTAATATTTCGCTACACTTACAATAATAAAAAAAAACATAAAAAAGACTTTACGTTAAAAGTTTCGTAAAAGGCTCAAATCTATGCGATCCGTTTAAATTGTTTGTGTTAACGTTTGAAATGAGCGGCTGGAACGCTCGACTTGCCCATTGAATAACTCATGTCGCGGTCCATAGTTTATAGTTTTTTTTTTTTTTATATGGCTACGTCGATAGATTAAGCCAATGTCATGTCGATTTAGTGAGGAAAAAACAAACGCACTCGAACGCGACTAACTTACCAAAAAAAAAACAAGTTGCTACCACTAATTTATATGGAGCAGCAACTATTCGACTATGATTTACTGTAATTTACATCAATATTAATTAACTTTTTTTTATATCTATCTCTATGGTATAAAGGTTTATTTTAAAATAAACACATACATGACAATATATTTACAATAATAAAAACTATAGATAAATATAAATTAATTAATTAACTTATAATAGAATTTATAAATTTTTTTTAACACAACCGTTCGCGATCGACCCTCTACCGCCAATCCCCGTTTATAGTTGTTTGAACCGGTGTTTCAACAAAATGAATTTCAATATAAATGAGTGACCTCACCTCACAGTTCATTAGGCAGCGTAACTAACAAGCCGTGAAGCCAAATAATAACATTGTGCTGCGGTTTTTTGGTTACTGTACAGTCGGCGTCAAAATATCTAGCTAGAAAACTCATCTTTACCTACTCGTACGCTTAGTCTATACAGGGTGTAACCGACGGTGTACCGAAAACTGAAACCATCGCTTCAGACCATTATTCTGAGCTGGAAAATCGTGGAAACGTCTTTGAGAAAATTCATAAATTTTCCTCGCGAGTTTTCATTTTTTCTTAATTTTCCCGTTAATCGAACTCTACCGGTAACAATTTTTCATGAAAAATCGCATGAAAATAGCATTTTCCGCAAAACACACAATGTATCACAAACAGTATTATGTAAGCTTTACGGTACAACACAGAGCGGGTGGAGTGGGAAAGATAACGGTACTGGCCGGTCATTGATCCGCCAGGCCAGTGTGCTCGCGCAGGCCGCTCCGGTCGGACGCATTCTTAATGTTTACCTACCCGCACATTTTATTTGCTTTACTTGCTTGAATGAAAATAATCTTGTTAGACTGTTTTAATTTATCAGTCAGTTGTTATTGGTGTTAGGTAGTGGTAGTACACTAGTTGTGATCTGTGGTTGCGTTGTTTTTGTGGTTGCATTCATTCATGTCATTCGATGCGCATTGGCGTAACGGTATGTTTTGTGCTGACGCGTAAGTGGAGTGGGGAGCGCCTGGACCGGTCGCTCGCCGCGTGCTCCTCTCCCGCGCGTCTGCACCCGAGAGAATTGGACGCAATACATTGCGCGTCGAGTTTTATAATTTATTTTGGAAAATCTTATCCTTGAGTTTTCCGAGAAAAGGAACACTCGTTTTCAGTTCGTGATTATGGTCTAAAACTACGGTTTTCGTTTTCGGTACGCTGTCGGTTACACCCTGTATAGCGCGAGGCGCGAGCGTTCAAGTTCAAAATGAAAACAAAAGAAAAGAAAAAAACAAATTTTGACGACGGGGTTGGTACAGTTTGTAGTTGCCTATTGAGCAGGCGGTCCTGGGTTCGAATCCCGGCAAGGGCAATTATTTGCATAATGAACCTGAATATTTGTTCAAGGATGATGGATGTTTCTATGTATTTACACTAGATCGATTTTTGTGTAGTTTGTTCGATATTTATTTATTATTTATTTAAAGGTTTTTTTCGGAGATCAAATTGATATCTTTCTTTAGTAGGTTCTTGTTTCAGTTTAATGTTAGTAGACATTCTTTAAATAAAGCACATTAATAGCTACTTGGATACTAAAATTGAAATTATATTATTTTAAACTAAGTATAAGGTTACTAAACTCTAATACCGAATACTAAACTCTACAAAGAAAAAATAAAGGCATCTGGTTTTATAACACTGAACAAACTAGATTCGAATCATTGCACTAGAGAAACAGACAAAACAAAAACAATATTGGATCACATTCATACCAATCTACAACATAATCACTTCAAGATGTCTATAATAGATTCTGCATTCTCAGACCACAAACAAATACACTTAGAAATAGAGAAGATTTATCCCCAGGAAAAAATGAAAACACAATATACAGCCATTGATTACAAAAAACTATACACAACTATAGAAGAAACACCATTAGAAAACAAAGAAACAGTTATGAAGTACTGGAAACATACATTAAGTCACAAATAACAAAAAGTAAAAAAATAAAATGGAAAACACTTAA
Source organism: Apotomis betuletana (assembly GCA_932273695.1). Classification (NCBI taxonomy): domain Eukaryota; kingdom Metazoa; phylum Arthropoda; class Insecta; order Lepidoptera; family Tortricidae; genus Apotomis; species Apotomis betuletana. Next base: position 2,207,985 of record OW026303.1, on the reverse strand, counting down.
TGATCCTCAAGATGACTGGATAAACAAGCAGATTATGGATGAAATACGTACAAGAAATGAAATATGGCGTCAAAGAAAAGCAGACCCCAATAATAAGATCATTGAAGAAAACTTTATTAAAATACGTAACAAAGTGACAGCTAATATACGAAAATTCAAAAATAAATACTACTGTGACTCGTTTAACAAATGTAAAAATAAACCTAAAAAAATGTGGGACTTAATTAATACTTTAGCTTGTAATAAGCCTAAAAAAAGTTTTATTCCTCCAAAGCTCGAAACAGATACAGGTACTTTGCATGACGGGCCAGAAATTTGTAAATGTTTTAATAACTTCTTTTCTAATATAGGTAACACCTTAGCTGATAATATCCCTGCGAAATATCACGATAGCACAACACGCACTCAGTCAAAAGAAATAGCCGATAATAATTTTTCTAACTTCATTCCATGCACAGAACAAGAAATTGGTGAAATTATTAAATCATTAGACTCAAACACTAGTACTGGGATCGATGGAATAAGCACAAAGTGTCTTAAATGTATTCATAAATTAATACTCAAAGATTTAACATTATGCCTTAACAAATGTCTTGAGGAGGGTTACTTTCCGGATACCATGAAAATAGCACGAGTTACACCTATCTTTAAATCGGGAAATAAACAGGAGTGTGGTAACTATCGTCCTGTATCAGTTTTGCCAACACTATCAAAAATTTTAGAAAAGTTAATTTATAAACGTCTTGAATCATACTTAAAATCGATCAATTTTCTATATGAACGACAATACGGATTTAGACCTTCGTCAAACACTCTCTCAGCAAATGTCGATCTTGTAACTGAAATTAAATCTAATATAGACAACAAAATGATAGCTATTGGAGTTTTCATTGATCTGAAAAAGGCATTTGATACCGTGAGCCACTCCCTTCTACTAGGCAAACTTAGAGATATAGGTATTGACGGAGCTGTATTAAAAATGCTAGAATCTTACCTTACCTGTAGATATCAACTCGTACAAATTGGAGAACACCAAAGTAACGGTCATCTTATTAAATATGGCGTACCCCAAGGGTCTATTCTGGGTCCACTGTTATTCTTAATATATATGAACAATATTCAGGACTTGGCAGTACACGGACAAATTACACTATACGCGGACGACACTTGCCTATTCTACTTTGGCCAAAGTTTGGACCACCTCATAAGCCAGGCCCAAGATGATCTAAATACGTTAAATGAATGGTTAAAATATAACTTACTCACCATCAATACTTCAAAAACATCATATATTATATTCTCAGCTAAAAATAAATACATACCAAATCATAATCCTCTTGAAATCGATGGTCAGATTTTGAACGAAAGTTGTAAAGAAAAGTATCTAGGTTTATTATTAGACCCTAAACTAACATGGAAAGATCATATTGAGGGCATACGCAATAAAATCATTCAATTGACTGGGTCAATAAGACGCTCTGTTGGCTGTTTCCCTCACCGCGTTAAATACATTATTTATAACTCATTGATTAAGTCTCGCATTGAATATCTTATTGAAATGTGGGGTGACGCAGCCACTAAATATTTAAAAAGACTACAAACAGCACAAAATAAACTAATCAAAACTTTATTTAACTATCCATTTCGTACCTCGACAACTACTATATATAAAGACACAAAAATTATGCACATTAAACAATTATTTACATTTAAAACATGTCTTCTCATTCATAAAATTCTAAAACAGCAAATACATACACAGATCACATTCAAAACGAAAACAAATAAACATAGTAAAAGAAAAAAATATTTACATAATTTACAAATTTCAAAATCTCGAACTGAATATTACGGCAAGAGAACGATAACGCATGGAGGAGTAAAACTTTACAATAACTTGCCACTAGAAATTAAAACCTTAAATTCATTTAATATGTATAAAAAACGGCTTAAAAACTATGTTCTTGAAACAATTGATTTGTTGTAATTTTTGGTAAATTTTATGTAATTGTAAAATCTGAAAAACCTAAAAATAATGCATGCTACTTGTTATTCTACGAATACCTATTTAGATTAATTAGCTTGTAAGTTCTCATTTAAGTGAACATGTATTTTTTGTTCTTATGAGAATAAATTCTTTAAACCGAAACCGATAAGGTTGCTCACAACGTTGTTACCGTACTCGGGTAACAAGTATCTTTGGATTTCCGGAATCCCTGTACAAAAATTGTTTCAGCGTGATGATATGACAAAAATACTTTTTACCAACAGATAGTGCTATATAGGTACGGCTGACACCACGCGCCAAATCCTCCATTTGTGCTGTTAAGATTTTTCCTATAATAATGACCCATTCCATAGAAAGCTGACGTTCAATATAATTTTAGAATTCTATAATAGTATACATGATTATGGTTATTTTATATAAAAGCTGCTTTCATATGTATTATGATCTCAAAAAGCAGGCAGACATCAGTCGCGAGCGAGTCCTCGACATAATGGCTCTGAATTGTCGGGCGTAACGAAGCCTTTGCCCAGATACGAACATAATTATGGATAAAGAATATGCCGTGGTTGAGAAGAGCGCTGTGTGTGTCGATGCTGCAGATATTTTAATACGAGTATGTCCTTTCTGACGTAATAGGGATGACGACTTATATGAATAAAATTACCTCTATATGTCATGAAACACTAAAACAGAAACAAAATAATCATATTTTTTGATTATTTTTTATAAAAAAAAACATGAAATTGTTTTCAGGATAAACATAATTTAAAAAAACAATAACTGTATGACAACTATGAACTTAAACGCACTTTTTCAGGGATAAAATGGCAAATTACTTATTGTCTCCATACATATATTGGTACCCATAACATATAGTGATGTTACGATTAGGTAGCCATTTGTATGGAGCGTTTTTATCGCTCCGTAGCAATGTTTAACTCTGACGGCCATTTCTGACATTTAGAGCAAACTAAGTGTAGTTATTACCATCCCAATAAAAAATCGAATCATTTGACATCCTCATAAAAATGTTTTTGCCATGCCTATGGGATGTGATTTTATTAAACTATGAACCAACTATTGTATTTATTTCTTAAGTCTAAGGAAAATATTAGAGATACGATCATCATCAAATAATATATATAATATTAACATCAAAAATGCGTATTATGTCACACATTTCTTTAAACATGATATATGTACATGCGATTAATTTTGCGATCAGGATGTTTTTTGCGAACATATTTGCAGATTTACTAGTATTACAGTCTCAAATAGCATCTTGTATTTTCATGGTATAAAGATATTTGGGAGAAGCTCTTGTATGGCAATAATGGCATGATTACACATAATAAAGTAGGTACTTAGCTCAATTACAGTTGCTAGTTGGACTGCAAAGCTTAAAAACCGACAGCAAATTTGCTCTGTGCTAGAAACCATAAGAAATGGGAGCGTGCTTTGAATCCCTAATAGAGTATCCGGCTCTCAGTGGCGCAAACAGCGTACAAACATACTTTACTACGTTTTATAATAGATATAGGTATCTCTGGAAAATGTTTTTAAACTATAACAAGTCATACTAAGTTAATGTGGTAGTTCCCAACTTTAGTCAGTTAATTTTACCCAAGTATGGTCCAAATTAACTTGAAAATTGCTTATTACTGGCCACTCCCCAGTAACAGACTAATTTATAAATTTACGCATTAAAATTGATAGTATTACAAATACAAATACTCATTTGCACACCTGCAACATGAAATACATTAAAATAACAAGCAGAGGTATACAACAGCAGTATAATTGTTATTTATATTAGCAACAAACTTAAATTCCTACACACAGGACATGAAATTATCATCATGACTTATCATAGATACATCATCTACCACTTCAGGAGGATTCGTATCCTTAAGATTGGCAGGATTTGTTTTGTACGATATGCGCGGCTCACTACACAACATAAATACTAGTCTCTTTTAGAGCAAATAAATTATTTGGTTGCTTCTCGTTATACAATAAACAACCATCAGACCATGTCATCAGACCAGGACTTTTATTTTACAGAGGGGAACGCAAATGTAACTCAAGTATCTGTTTCTGCTTTATCCGGAAATAAGAAATCTTGGACCAAATCCGTATATTATTATCAGGAGTTCAAATCTTAAACTAATTAGATTCCTTTAGTAGGGCAAACAATTTTATTAAAAACCTTGTCTGTGTTACATCCAAAAGTACCTCTACAATACATAACAATTTCAGATACGATTAGATAGTATTGATATTGGAACAGTTATTTCATGTGTCATTGTTTATGGAATAAATGAAGTTGATTGTGTCTTAAGTGTTGCATCTCGCTTGCAACTACCTCATCCTCCACGACAATGTCCGATAGTGCATCTAATGTGCCACACACCGCCCTGTCCATCTATCTATCTCCGAAATAATATTGTAATATTATTCTCAAGTACTTCAGCCATGGCGACCACTCTAACGAGACTTTGACTCCTTGGGTGTTCTACCGTCTGTATAATGGGATGTGTTCTGAGGAAATGTTTGACATGATGCCCACGGCTACTTTCTACCATCGCACTGCTCGCCATCGCAGGGTGTTCATCCTCACACACTGGAGCCTAAACGGTCGAGAACTGTGCGGTTCCAGAGGAATTTCCTATGAGCTCCCTGCCGAGGTTTTCCGCGGGGGCTACAGTATGCGGTTCTTCAAGAGGGGAGTAAGTAAATTGGTTCTTCAAGGGTCGACAACGCGCGTGTGATGCCTTTGGCGTTGCAGGCGTCCATAGACGATGCTAACTGCTTAACATCAAGCGGACCGCATGCTTGTTTGCCACCATCGTAGTAAAAAAAAGACTGATGAAATTTCAGCACTCAATTATCTACAAAGAGTTTTTGGGAACGTTTGGCAATATGGCGTCGAATGCAACAAGCTCCAACGACTCTCGATGCCTATTGTCCCACGGTTGATTTATCGTCGCGCTGTTGCCGGAATCGAACCTAGGACACGATAAATAGACAAGTATAATAGGGGTAAACCGTTAGGTGATTAATGGTTATCATACGCCTAGTGTCTAATCTCGGTTACTGTGGAGCTTTTGGGCCTAAATTGAACTGACGATATACTTAATAAATGAAAATTCGTGTATGAATGAAAATCCTTTATTTTAGGAAATTGTAGCTCATAGACACATATACTTACCTAAAGAGACCTTTAAATACATTTTTTTTTCATATTATGACAAACGTGTTGATAATTTCAAGTAACTTTTTAAAGTGAATAAATAATACTTTTCCCAGAGTTCTAGATAGTAGCATAGCTATTTCATGCTTTCATTGGGTGCCGCCGGAAATATAAAAAAAAAACAAAAACAATTCTCTGCGTGAGTTTTGTCAATTTCGAGTAGTATTTGAAACAAAAATTATCAATGAAAAAAAATTGGTCAGGTACGTTTGGAACCTACAGTTTGAGTTTTCATACTATTTTTTCCATCTGATCCTATTTTTTTCCTATGAACAAACATGTTTCATAACAATTTGGGCACAAAACAACACGTCAAGCGTATGGCACTCGCGTTCGTACTGGTCTGAACTGGTCCTAGATATCGTGTCAGTGAGCAATGTCTATGTGTGCGTTTGCTCGAACGCGCTTGTAATGTAGATTGATTTTTGTACCTATCTGTTTTGTGCTTTGGGTTAAGTTCTGGAGGAGGAAACAGACGGGAACGAAACCTCGATTTGAATAGAAAAATTAGCAGTGGCATTTCCCCTTAATTAATAATTCGCTTGCCCTTATTCCATTTATTTGGGATCGGCGCAGCATGTTTTCTTCCTCCATTCCTCCCTATTTCTCGTCATCTCGTCGTTTATTTCCTTCTTATTCACATCTGGCGGTCATGGGTGCACGTATTTTTAACAAAATACCTGAACTAATGAGGCACCTACAGAACGCATTTTCAGCAGCAAACTTAAAACTTTGTATTAAAAAGTCGTATTACTCTGTCAAGGATTTCCTTGATGAGTGAGTGTGTCGAGTCTTTTTGGTGTACATTTATTATGTAATTGACATGATAATTCTAATTTGATAACTGCTGCATTGGTTTCTTTGTGTACAATTGTTAATTTATTTTATTTTCTTTCGACACTAGTATTTTTTTAACCGACTTCAAAAAAGGAGGAGGTTCTCAATTCGAACTATTTTTTATTTTTTTTAAGACTGAAAATGTTATAATTAAATTTTTGTTAATGTAAGTTTTTTACAAATAAATTATTCTATTCTATCATCTTTCACACAGTCCATCCATCTTTTCTTTGGTCTTCCTCTTCTTCTATATCCGTATTTCCTCTTAATTAATGATCCAAAATAGCTTTTCCATAATTCAATAAATCGCTTATAAACTCCGTTTAATTGAAACGATTCCATATAAATTACTGGTGAGGGCGCTTGACCCGAATTATTATTCAAAGGGACTTAACCCTCAAAACGGCCGCTTTTGATACCTCCAATAATTCCCGCAAAACTTACCCAACTATGACCGCCTGTCCAACCTTCAGTGCAGCTTGATTGATAGAATAATAAACCTTAAAGTTTGCGGTTCAAAGTATCTTTTTGGACTTAAAATATGGTCGATTGTCAAACTTTGGCGATTTTAGTTCGTCAGTTCTGTTACGTTAAAATTTGAATTTTCTATGATAAGACATATTTTATTGCCACTGCTCGGCAAAGGCCTCACCCCTTTTCTTCCAGTGACCACGACGTAAGGCAATTTCTGGCCAATCCTTCAAGAAGATATTCAAGTCGTCCCGCCACCGCCGGCGAGGTCTGCCACAGTTCCGATTCGAGTTTTTGGGATTCCTCGGTGGTCATAGCCCACAACTCATCCGGCATGCGGCAAATGTATCTTAATATCTTAATACTACCCTTTATATATCACAATATCTTGGTTCACCAAGGTTTTGTAACAAGAATTAATCAATTTTGGAGTTATGACGGCTCGGACAGTCCGCTCGGTAGATTGATGGGCTCTGGGGATAGTTTTGTTGCGTTTTAATACACGACGTAAGCGACGTTCTAACACTTAGGCAGTTACGCTCGTCTTTAGCTGGTGGTGTGGAGTTGGCGTTCTACTCCTGAAGGATGGCACAACTTGTTTAATTAAAGGATTAATCGATATTTTCCAACACGGGAATGTTGGGACAGTGGTCTGATACTTCCATAATATAATACGGTTCGTATATACTTCATTATCTACTATTAGGCAAGGACGGGGATTATATAAAATAATTCGTAGTGGGAATGCATTTACGCATACCCCCCGGCTAATATACATAAACGAGTAATATTACTTTTAAGGCTCTTTATTCGTTCACAAATTATGCTGATTGTTTCAGACATTAAATGACAATAGCCCTGTTCAAAGTAGTAACATTGACTGGTTGACTGGTCTTCACCTTACGTCCAGACGGCTCCAGCGGCCTTCACCGGGTCAGTCCGCCTTTGTCCATCTCTATACATATCTCTAGCACAACTGTGATGCGTCTTTCTCGCGGGAGACCTATCTCTTTCTTCGCTGTACTGTGAGAAAGCGATGGGCGATCCTTTGTCGCGCGACAACAGTCACGAGTAGTTGTGCTACATCTGGATATGACGTCACGCGCGATAAAGAACGCACGCGGGCAATAACACCGATCTGCGGCATTCGCCTTCACACCCGGGATGCATTTGCCCGAAATTGGCGCCTCTCCTGTCATACGGGAGAAAAAACTGCCGATCCCGCAGTTGCGATATGTCATATTGTTTTTTTTTTCAAAATCATTGATACAAAGATCAAAGCTTAAAGAAAAATTTAAAATGCGCAACCTGGTGGAAGAGACTGGGTATCGAACCCGGTACCTCTGGTTTGCCGGTCCAGGGCGTTAACCTTTTCGCGTCCTCTACCGCCAGGCAACCCCTCGGATTTTTTCCTTATGCTTTGTGTCTCGATCTTTGCATTGTTTATTTGAAAGGCTTGACACCTTAGTGACCCCTATGTGAATACGTTAATATTCAAATCTTACCGCACTACTTTACAGCAGTGAACGAGCAAGCGAGAGAGGGCGCTGTTACTTATAAATATATGAAACATGTAAGATAGAGTGTTCCACGGTGCATTTTCAGATGTGGAGGGAAGTCAGATTTAATTATTGTATTAAGCGGTTAATACAATACAATAATTAAATATGTCTCACGAAAGTTTTAATAAAATTACTGTCAGATTTGTCTCCTGTGAGGCGGAAGAGCGGAGTGAAGAGGACCAAGCACTGCTCTTTTTATTTATTTTTTATTACTGATCAGTTAAGGCTATTAGGGCTTGTGCGGCATCGTTTTCGTGTTAAATAGATCAGCTATTCATTTTTTATATTATTTAAGAATGTGAACGCTCTATGTGTGGTAGAAATTTCATGCTTGTAACCCGATGCGCACAATTTCGCGGCTAAGCAACTCTACCATTGATACAAAGCTCAAAGAAAAATTGTAAATACGTAACCGTAAAGCGACCGGGAAAGGTTTCTACATCTCCCCCCAAAGGTACTTGAATTTAATTTATTTACTTTAGATGTCCCTCTTTGGGTCGCAGACCTACATGTACCAAATTTCTAATTGATTGACCCAGTAGATTCCGAGCAAATTGGCTGTGACAGACGGACAGACAGACATACAACCGAGTGATCCTATAAGGGTTCCTTTTTAGGGTTCCGTACCCAGAGGGTAGAAACGGGACCCTATTACTTAGACTTCGCTGTCCGTCCGTCCGTCCGTCCGTCTGTCACCAGGCTGTATCTCAAGAACGGTGATAACTATACAGTTGATATTTTCACAGATGATGTATTTCTATTGCCGCTATAACAACAAATACTATAAATAAAATAAAATAAATATTTAAGGGCGGCTCCCATACAATAAACTTACAGATAATGGTACGGAACCCTTCGTGCGCGAGTCCCACTCGCATTTGGCCGATATTTTTTTTTTATTTGGAGTTACGGATCCCTTAAAACTGGTGTATTTTTGTCATGTGCGTGACTGTTATCTAGCTGGGCGCAATGTCAGCCCGTGTATTCACATTAGTTATTCGCTAGTGCTGCCACGGCTTCCTTGCCAGAAAACTTCTTCCATTCACCACTTTACTGAACCACGCACGATATCCAGAGAATGTTTAGCAAAATTATACTCCAAAGTTTTCGGCTCATAAAATTGAATGTGCGAAATTTAACGCCTACTTGCCACCGCACAAGATACGGTATAACGAGAAATGCGAATGCGAGCACTTAAAGTTTATCTATAATTTTAGTTATTATTAAGAAGCGACCACCGCTGCTCAAAGTAAGTACCGTAAACGCACCGGATGAAATAAAATCACACTAATGCTATAAAGGCGAAAGTTTGTGTGTTTATGTGTATGTTTGTTACTTCTTCACGCTCAAATGGTTGGACCAATTTTGAAACGATAGTTTTAATAATATTACAGTTTAAGAACCATAATTGTGTCAACTAGTTAACAAACCTATATTATGTATTTCTGCCCAATTGCAACCATTACGACCGAATCCATGTTAGCGGGGAAACAAAAATTTGGGATTATGATAGGTAACCGTTCGTTAGCCTTAACTCTAAAATTATTAACTCTACAAGAATTTTAAGAGTATAACCCATTAGCTTAGGTTAGTTTACGTTTATATTATAACAATCCTGAAGGTTATTTGTTTCAGAAAAGTAAAAATTATGACTACGACAATAAAATTACGAGTAATGACTAATTAACGAGTTCTTTCTTCCGATTCGGATTCTTTCTTCGGATTTTACGAAAATGTTTTAAATGCTCAGTAGCTCAATGGAACTTACGAGTATAATACTTGTATAATGTATGGTTTTTAATCGTACGATATTTTGGTTTAATTAGAATATTAAATATTTTAATTTGTGTATATTAATTTGCATATTGAATTTTACGTCGACTGAATACTGATTCTGTAACAATAATATTTTTAAGATCTATATAAAGTATTTAAGTAAATAAACATTTCTATTTCGTAAAGATTTGACTCACAAATTTTGGCGCAGAGATATTATTTCAATGCAATCCAAGACCCTTTATATTTCCATCTAAGTCTATCGACAAGACAGGGACGAGGCATTACAAGGTCCCGCACATGTTCTGCAATGTAATTGGCTACTAAAGTATAGATCCGAGGAACATCACCTGCGGCGCCGCCCCTTCCATGTCTGCACCCACGATACGTCTAGATAGCAAAAAGACCATGTAAGGATTTGTTGGATGGACCTGTAATGGTTCCTTGCGACATTCGTTGAAAATGTTCGAAATTCTAATGGTAACCTCGTATTTTAAGCCTAATTCGACATTCTATCCGTATTCTGTATTCTTGATATATAGCTGTATGTATGTATGTAAACACTTTATTGTACGTACGCAAAAACAATTCACAAAACTTCAAAAAATAATAGACATGTACAAAGGCGAACATATCCCTATAAGGGATCTCATAAGGTATGTCATAATCATGTGTTGTTATTTAAGTTACTTTAAGTTGACCACGGCGGCGTATACAGCGCTAGGCTGTCTCCGGTTTTTTTAAGAGGCTTTATTCCTTTTAAAATTTATTTTTTTCATTTTATGACAAATGTATTGACAATTTTAACCAACTTTTTGAAGTGATCAATACTTTTTCCCGAGTTCTAGGTAGTAACGTAGCTATTTCATGCTTTCATTGCGTGCAGTCGAAAATAAGTTAAAAAAAACAAATTTTCCGCGTGAATTTTGTCAATTTCGAGTAGTTTTTGAAACCAAAATTATTAATGAAAAGTTCAAATTGTAGGTTTCAAATATACACCAATAAATGCCAATTAAGCGGCAAGTGGCAATGGGCAGGCCACATAGCACGCAGAGCAGATGGCCGATGGGGCCGTAAAGTGCTCGAGTGGAGACCTCGGACCAGCAAGCGCAGCGTAGGACGTCCACCTACGAGATGGACAGATGACCTTGTAAAGGTCGCCGGAAGGCGCTGGATGCAGGTCGCTTCCAACCGGTATATATGGAAGTCCAAAGGGGAGGCCTATGTTCAGCAGTGGACGTCCTATGGCTGAGATGATGATGATGATGAAATGCCAATAGCCCTGTTCTAGGTAGTGTAGTAACATCAATAATATGTTAAGAAACATGTTTGATCATAGAGAAAAATGTCTAAAACTATCAGCATTTTAAAAAGAAAAAGGCCTCTTAAGTTTTTGTCCGGGTTCGACGAATTTAGAGATAAAACCGTTATAATTTGGGTGTATTGATAAATATAACAGACGCACGCAGAGCAGATGGCCGGTGGGGCCGAAAAGTGCTCGAGTGGAGACCTCGGACCAGCAAGCGCAGCGTAGGACGTCTACCTACAAGATGGACATATGACCTTATAAAGGTCGCCGGAAGGCGCTGGATGCAGGTCGCTTCCAACCGGTATATATGGAAGTCCAAAGGGGAGGCCTATGTTCAGCAGTGGACGTCCTATGGCTGAGATGATGATGATGATGATGATGATGATAAATATAACAACGTTTTATATAATTTCACTAAACATAACAACATTAAATTTGATATAACAACACTGATCGGAGCTCCTGATTATCCTCCGCATACCGATTTGAAAGTAAAATGTTATTTCATAGGATCCTAACATAGGATACTGTTTAGTTAGCCCGACTGCAGTTGAGAACAAAGTGTTACGCGGACGATGTATAAATGCGTAGTTGCAGCAATGTGACACAGAATAGTGGAACCATTAAACTTCTTTTCCTTAATATTCCAAATCGGACAAACTATATAAAGCCTTAATACAAAAATCGATCACCCTCTAATTCCCACATATATCAGTCTCGACACATTCCTTTATCTAACACTATTCTAGAGCAATGCTAAATTGCCTACTTAGAACTATAAATATCTCAAACAGTGTACACGCGGTGTGATGTAGGGGCCAATTCCGTCAGCCGATCGCCTCATCCGTCAGGCATGCTACATTGCGTTGAACATCCGAGGTTTAGATTTAGATTTAGTTTAGATTCGTCACGTCTCGAATAATGTTGCCTATGGGTGGGTTAGCGACCAGTAAAACTCTCGCAAGCGGGCCCTGTCGACCAATGAAAACGGTTCCTCGAATGCGGGCCCTATAGAACGCTTTATGGACATAGACGTACATTATTATAAGGATGGGGCCAACGAACGAACGAATTTTCCAGCGCACAGGCCCTAAATACAGTAATATCAATGCCACGTCAGGATCTCCGCGTCGTCGGATGTTCTTGTTCATGTGTCACTTGTTACAAATATCACTGAAATGCCTACTTGCGTAGTCAAAGGCTGCAAAAACTACGATACAAAGTTTACTTAGTTTAGTAGACGCCGCCGCGTCGGTATTTTTACTGTATTTAAGACCGGTGCGCTGGAATATTCTGCGCTCCTGCTGGCCCTGTCCTTATAATATGTGCGTCTATGAGTATGGAAATCTCACGCACCCCGCATGCGGGGCCTATCGACCAATTTCTTGTACCTTAAAGATTGTAGCCTTAACAAAGGTACATGATACGTCAGACATAGTCCACAATTAAATTATATTGCAAATGCAAAAGTCTAACCCGTGAAAAAGAATCGTGCCGGAGCTTCATGTTCTAACTAACTAAGCAACAGGAACCAAAGTCCAACGAATCTACGATTTTTCCCAATAATTTATTGTGATTGACCTCTTCTCTTTTAAATGTTTGAAATCACGCAATTACAATTAATGAAATCAGTGAAATCAAAGGATAAACCTGAAAATAACTATTGACGCATCTAAATATAAAATGTAGCTGGATCTATTCAAAACGCAAGTCAGTACGCTAAGGTATTCCGAGATTGGAGAGCTCCAGCCATTGATTATAGAGATCTGTGTCTCATACTTCAGTTAAATCTGTAAAAAGACTCGATTTACGAGGAGCATCTTGCGGAAAATTGAGATAGTTGCTAAAATTACAATAAATCACTGCTGAAGTGAACCAAAAGTACTTTCTAATAAGTATATATTTCTAAAATTGTTTTGAAATCAGTTTCCTTTGAAGAGGGGTTTGCGTGGCGCCAGCCGTAGACTGTACAGCGTTATAATTATACTGGTAAAGTTTTCTTTGTCCTTTCATTACCAAAACGGCTCGGATTTTCATCAATTTTAGTAGAGATATAGCTGAACATCCAAAGAGTCATAGAATACATTTAACCCGACTATAGTATAGATATAAAATACGGAGACGAAGTTGCCGAACTTTCTAATTATATTATATTAAGGGACAAGTAATGATCGATTACCAACGCTACCCAAATTCATTGGTGATATTTTACACTCTGACTTAGATTTTTTACATTATATACCAGTCTGTAATACTTGAATGTGATTTGTATTATGTGAGTGGTACAAAATGTTCCTTTAAATTATGACAGAAATATAACATTTACCTTTCAGATAATGTAAAAACCTGGTAAAACAAGAGGGTGGAAGTTTACAATAATTAATACAAGCCTCCAACAAATTACGAACTCGCAAATACTTCGTAAAACCCGAAATTAGCAAGTTTCCTACAATTACTACAAAACAAGTTATTCGTAAGCTCCTTGAAAAATCCTCAGTGGAGTGAAAAGTTAAGGTGGAGTAAACAAGTTACCGGTAAAAGGAAACTTCTGCCAACAACGAACACACCTTAAGCTTAAAGTTTGCTTAAAACAATAAATGTTTCGATATTTTATAAGACACGGTCAAGCTGTTTTCATCGTAAACTTATGAACGATGCTTTGAAATTGGCAGTCAGGACGCGAGTAGTTTTGCATTAGTTTTTTAGGGTTGCTTAAAGCAAAAGCCAAAGGGTGCCAGCTGAACCCAATCTTTGACATTTGTTGTTAACTTATAGGTAGTGCCTCTAACATTAGAAAAGCGGACTGTCGGTAATTCACAATTTGTTTAATCCCTCGTATTAAATTGTCCGCTAGTCCTTTCAACATCAATAGATACAACTGAGGAATAAGTTTCTGTAAAATTTCATTTTTGTGACTAGCCTTTAGAGCCGACTGTAGTTTTTATTGCACATCCGTCAATTGCTCACTGAGACGATTCTAAAGACCCCAAACTCGGTAGGATTGCTTTACCTGGTACAGAATTTCTAGCACCACCTTCCGGCTCCATCATCACAACAGCTCCATGATACTATATTAATGGGCTGTGTTCTGAGGAATTGTTTGGCATGACGCCCACGGCTACTTTCTACCATCGCACTGCTCGCCATCGGTATTCGGCAGGGTGTTCATCCTCACACACTGGAGCCTAAATGGTCGAGAACTGTGCGGCTCCAGAGGAATTTCCTACCGCGAATGCTCCGCATGTGGAATGAGCTCCCTGCCGAGGGTTTTCCGCGGGGGCTACAGCATGCGGTTCTTCAAGAGGGGAGTAAATAGGTTAGTAATTGCTTAACATCAGGCGGGCCGCATGCTTATTTGCCTCTGTCGTAGTATAAAAAAAACTGTCATGAAAGTTAAGTAGGCATGCAAAATGTCAGCTCAATCGGTTGAAGATATCTGCTTCAAAATTGTGGTGCTAAATTGAGTGCAAAGATTTCACCTGTAAGAAGAAAAAAATTGCATGAAGAAACTGATACTACGAACAGGATTCAAACCCTCGTCTCCACGGCTTTTCGGGCCAGACTGGCGAACTTCCGATTACTCTATCGAAGCCACTATCTGAAGCATCTAATTTTACAACCAGTTCCTTAATTTCTGATACCTAAAATATGACATCGTAGCGCGGTATAACGTAAAGATTCTGTGTATAATCGAATATTGTTTTTTTAGATTCTCGCTGCAATACTTTGTGAAATCCGTTCCAATGAGCAATTTTCTATTAACGAAACCCGTTTGTTTTCTAAACTGCAGCTCAAAAGTTGCGCAATCACGGCCGCAATCACCAAACGATTTTCATTTGCGCTCTCAAATTCGGTAAGTGCGGAGCCGATATCACCGACCATCGACACCGGTTTGCGGCGATAATAAACTCCAACTAGAAATTTAATTAATCGAACGATCCCCAAACGCGGTGATCGGGAATTTCGAAGGCTTACCTAATAAACCTCTTATGATACGCGCACACAAATCTGGAAAAGACACCCTGTTCCATAGCATTCAAGTTATAATTTCAAAGAAAGAGAATGTTGAATAGTGATATGAGGAAAGTTTAAGGGATATTTGCGGAAATAGAACATCGAGTTAACGTAATTTTAAACTGTATCCAATAGCGTCTCAAGTCAGCGGTGAATGAAAATCGCTTTTGCGGTTACCTTTTGTTGGGTTCATTGATACGGTGTGGTTGGATATTTAACACCGTGACCTGTACTACTGATATACCTGATGGGGATTATTATTCACTCCTGGACAAAGACCAAGTACAATTATTTACATCGTTTATTGATTGAAACTTACGCGATTTTGTTTAATTACCTCGACGTTCTGAACGTGATATTACGTTCATGGTCTCGAAGGAGCTAGCTCCTTTTGAACGCGATTAAGTCCCGATTTATTATTGTAAAACATTTTCATTATTCAACTAAGCGAAGCGAGAGAAGCGCCTGCTTCAGCTTCGCCAAAATTTCTTTCGTACGTCCGGACGTTCAGATTTCCGGCTGTTCTCGCCTACAGGCCACATTTCTCGACCGATTCCCATGAAATTTCGCGAGTAGGTTTGATAAGTATAAGCCGCATTTCAAAGTTTATGTTGATGTAATCTAAAAATGAGAAAAACTCACTTCCTGGACAAGGCAAGACGTAAAGCTTTAGACAAACCACGGGCGGTAATAAGTGAAGACCAAGATCGCATATTTATGGCGCTCACCTTCGGTTCCGGCCACAAACACCTATTACGATCTGGGACATTCACTAATTCACCGCCCTAGGTATGTAATGTACTATTAAAGAGCGTTTAACGTGGTTTAACGTGGCAGAACGTAACGTACGTACAGCGCAGTCGAGTGTATGGACGTGGTATGGACTGGCAATAAAAGAGAGGTTTCGATCCCTAGTACACGAGCACGGTGATCTCTGAATCTATACAATAAAATAAAAGTGGTCTTAACAACATTTGGAAGCTTAATTATCATTTAATGGATATAAGATTAATCAAAGTACAATAAAACTAAACCTAAAAATTAAACTAAATAAGAACACACTAAAATTAAACTAAATCTAAAAATGGCCCCTGCGGCATAGTGCCGAAGATGCTGGCGGCATTTCCTCGCTGAATCGCCAAACTGATTCTTTGAGCGAGGAAACCGCCAGCTCTCCGGTCACCACTAACATTAATAAGCCTCTTCGAGATATCTTTGAAGAGGCTTAATGCGCTGGGGCCCCACGGACCCAGGGTCTCGACGCCAAAAGGTATGAAATTGTACTCAGCGCCGAGACCACTGTACTTATTTCGTTTTATACCTTCGGCCGCTTCTGCCGCTGCTCCGGCCCTAATTGAGGATCGGTGGAGATGTGACGGGGCCAGTGTGTCGACACAGGTTGCATCCCACACTAGCACCCGTCCCTTACTCCACGGAATCAAGGACATTCCGTCCGGTCTCTTGCCATCATCTCTTGAGATGCCGGTCGGCTCTAAAAGGGCCGGCACATTGATTGACGCAAGAGACCGGCGGATGATGTCGTTCAGAGCAGCATGTCTTGAGAAGCGGCCCGCACTGCTCTGGCAGGAGAGTCCGTGGTGACCCAGCCTGTCAACGTCTTTGCCGCAGGGGCATCGGTGTGGGGCGCAGACCGGGACCCCGAGACGGAGACAAACTGTAAGTCGAAGGGTATTGGGTTCTAGAAAAGTTCCAGTACTCACGGAAGGGTGCGCATGGAGCCAGTATCCGGCCTCTTTGGTGCCTACTGCCAGAAGTCTGGCTCGGTCTTCCGTAGAGCACTGGCTAAGGATGGAATCTACGGTCAATTTACACATTAAGTCGTCCCAGCTCCTTTGAGATTTTAAATTTTCCGGATAATTTTGGCTGGGGCAAGCAATAGCTTAGTTATATGGTGTTCCAGAAATATAAGTAAAAACTCGTTGTACTCTTTTACTGCCATCATGAGAAAACTTTCGTGAGACATATTGAATTTTTGTATTAAGCGGTTTACACTCACGTGAAATTTCCAGGCACGGCCTGACATGTTTCGAACTCGTATGGAGCTCTTCATCAGGGACTGATACCCGTACACTGTCGCGGCAACTTTGGAGTTCGAAACATGTCGGGCCCATCCTGACAATTTCACGTGAGTGCAAACCGGTTAATTCACTAATCGTGAGAAAAGCACCAGATTCAAGACCGTCATCACAAAAGGTTGTAAATACACACATTTAACTACCATGTCAGCTATTCATGGATCCCCAAGTTAATCAGCCGTACAGTGCGTGGATGTCACGGCTCACAACGACTCCCTACGGCCGTCCTTATGTCCTCCTTGCTCAGAACATCCTAACTCCCAAGCCAGCCGTACTGACATACATCCTTGTCAGAACCACACACTTTGTGGTCGTCGCAATGCATCCAATTTACCCCTAACTGCGGAATGGGGCAAGCGAGAATTGACAATCAACGTGTGATGTATCGTCAAGTTTTATTTCTGTAATTTGTTGAGTGCTGTAGTGGCGTTAATGGCCCTGCGAGGGTCTAGTGTTCGCTGAAATTCTAATGGCCGTTTCTTTGCGATGGTTAGTAAATTGTAGTGGAGTTTAATGTGCAGTTTAGAAATGCATTACTTTGAAAGTATTGCGAATGGAATTGGCATGCTGATAGTTTGTATGAGTTCGAACTACTATTTTGCTGTGCTTTACTTTACTTACTGTTCCATCTGCCTTTGCTGCACTTGGTCAAACTGTAAACACACTTTAGACTAGAAATTAAAATTATATATGCTGTGCATCTAAGTAGAATAAATTTATAAATTGATATTAAATTAGTACTTATCCGACTATTAGTGTTTTACAGTTGTACTGCTATGGTGCAGCTAACCTACTCTGAGTTGATATTCATAAGCTTCTTTCTTCTTCTTGGTTCAATTTAATTGGTACCTATATATTAACTTTTTCTCAATTAGTCCTTAACGTGCTTGGATTATTAAGCACTTTTTAAGTTTCATTTTGTCTAACCGTTCCAACTAATTAATCTAATCCAATAAGAGATTTGAAATGTATTCCCATTTCCTTAACTTTTGTAATTTTGAACCATTGATACAAAGATCAAAGCTTAAATAAAAAATTAAAAATGTGTAACCTGATGGAAGAGACCGGGAATTGAACCCGATACCTCTGGATTGCCGGTCCAGTTTTGTAATTGTTTCAGGAAAGCAAAGGCACATTCGACACTGCGAGCGGCGCAGGGTCACGGTGCAGCCCTTTGAGAGAGGCCTATGTCCAGCAGTGACTTTTATGATGATGATGATAGTAAAGGGCAAATAGACAAAGTTAAATTTAACTATGAGAAGTGAATAAGTGTTAAATTGAACTACACATACTATCAAGCAATTGCTTCTAGCTACCCATATTGCAAACTTACGGGCTTATACTAAGTTTACTTGCGCAATTTTTACAAACTGTAACAAACTCCCAAAAATCTAATCTAATCCTATTATCATACCGTATCGAAAATCTTCCATCTTCACACCTAATTAACAGTCCTCCCGCCTTCCCCATAGCAAAGTTCCATACTCGAGAAAAGTCCGACAATACCTGGCGCCCTATTAAACACAGGACACGTAGCGAATTTAAGTTAAAGCGGAATTAAACGTAATCAACATTAATAAGGAGACCGTGCTCGGAATAGCAGACGGTAGACTGTATGTAAAATCTCGTCTTCACATTAAACGATATTAAATCTAAAATGCAAATGCTCATGTCCTTTCTGAGAATTGCGGGAGATAGGGGCCTGGAAGGGACTAATGGCACGGAACAAATTGACGTAACATAGAAGAACTATTGTTGAGGCAGATTTATTATAAAAATTAAGTCTTAAGGGACCGTTATTTTATGAGATGTGGGTTTGTTACCGACGCTTCCTTCAGATTTGAAGCTTTGCTTAGTTTGGGACTATGTCGATTTGTGTATGATTGTCCCATAATATTTATTTATTTATTATTTATTTATTGTCATAAATATCCCAAGCTATACCCAAATATTGTTTTTTTTTTAGTTTTTAGGGTCCCGGGCCTCAATCGCTAAAAGATAACCCTATCGTTTATTGATCAAATATAGCGGAATTATGAAATTGTAACATTTGCCTGTAGTTCGCAGATATTAGAGTGTACGCGGATAGGCTATGTCAAAATGTATGTCTGCCAAAGGGCTTCAAAGTTCAACTTGAGTTCTCCAAACCTATTTGTCAAGTTTTCAAACGTTTTTCGCTGACTTGGATCGATGATTTCCCAATAACTTTTTTTTTGAGTTCGATATTCAAGAAACGGAAAAAATTATTCTCGGGTTCGAATTAAGTTACAGTTTGAGCATAGATCAAACATTCCTTCCTCTATGGTTTGAGCCATCTTATGTGGTGGGCAGACAAAAAATGTAGGCGCTAGCAGATTCATTACGCGCCAGGTCATAAAACATATTTTTCAGATCTTATCAAGTGCTTTATTGGTGTGATGATGCACTTAGATGCGATATTGCATTGCCAATGCCTTCGATAGTTGCACTTTGTGAGATCTGTAGATTTTTCCAAATACAACAGTAAGTTACTTCCAGAAGTTTCGGATCCACCGCCGCTGCATAGTAGAACTAATCTGCTAATGCTTCGGCCGAGAAGCCATCGGCAGTCTATTCCTGATCGAGTCGCCCGCTCGTCACCGCTCATTCATTGGGGCTGGACCGGAATAGACTCGCCTAGTCTATAGGGGTGGGAAAAACGTTACTTTTCAATCGTTATGCCGGTTCCAGAATAAAATATATGACATTCTTACATACAGATTACATACATACAAATACAGAGACCTCCAAATAGCCCTCACAATCTCTACAATTTATGGTGTTGTGAATAATTTTAAATTTATTATAAAACTAGAAGATATTCGTAATAAATATTTTGAATCAATGTATCAAAATTGCTTTAAATTTGTCCAGCCGTTTCGGCGTGAGGAGAGGACAAAGAAATTATGACCAATAGATGGCGCCAGACTTGCACGGCACATCATGTCTAAGCACAAATATTATGTTTATCGCCGTATAGTAACCATTTGACAGGCATTAGTTAGTTTGGAACTAGGTCGATTTGTGTAAGACTGTCCCTGAATATGTATTTATTTAGGTATACTTTTACTTTAAAATATACTAACTAATGTTAACAGATGGAATAGATATACAATATCGAACAGAGGAAGGACGATCTTCATTATTTTTATTGTTTCCTCGCTACTAATCAGAAATACTTTTTGACGGCCGATCACTGTGACTTTTTAATCGTAATTATTTACATACTTGTTATCCACCCCTACTAAAGCCCAAACAAATTTCGCAGTACTAATGTAACAACTTTACGACTTCAAATCGCGCACACAATAGTACATTACGTACCTAGGGCGCTGAATTCGTGAATGTCCCAGAAGGTAGGTGTTTGTGGCCCGCGCCGAAGGTGAAAAGGCAGAAAATCTCACTTAAGGCCTAGGCCGCAACTGCACTACAAACTGCATCAACCGCGTCATAATAGTAGAAGAAAATAACTTCACAACGCAATCTCACAAATCGCAGCGAAAACAAAAATCCGACAAAATTAAATACAGATTTGAAGTCAACATAAAACTGTATTTAGCTGCAACTACTCAGACAAATTGAATTTTTTGCTGATTGCTTGCACTTAGCGGAGTCTTTTGTTCCACGTGCTAAGGACATTTACCGCATACGACGACGATGCGACTAAGCGGTTGGTGCAGTGGTAGCAGCTGCCTACTGACTGAACCAGCGGTCCTGGGTTCAAATCCCGACAAGGGAAAATCTTTGTGTTTTCAAAACCATGCTGCGTCATCGGGTGCTATAAAATGTCACGAGCTCTCATTTTAGTAACGGATTTAATAATTTTAAATGAGTTTAACCCCATAGTTTTTCAGCTACTAGTAGTCTCACTGAGCCGATTCTCATAAATATAAAAACATCGGTTGTAGACACCCTTGCTAGTAGCTGATGAACATTTCCACTGTCTTTTCGTGAGTCTATCAGATACTCTGATCATCATTACCATCTCAGCTAAATGACCTCCACTGGTGGACAGATACCTCCACTGGTGGACAGATACCTCCCCATGGATCAGACGTTGAACGGTCCTGCGGTACCCGCATACAAATACTTCCGGCGACCTTCTCAAGGTCGTCGGTCTCCCTTGTGGAAGCCTGCCTCTGCGTCTTTTAGTGTTCTAATGTGTGAAGGTCTGAGAAGGACTGCTTTTTTTTTGTCGTAGGGGGCAAACAAGCAATCGGATCGCCTGATGGAAAGCGATTACCGTCACCCATAGACACCTGCAACACCAGAGGAGTCACAAGTGCATCGCCGGCCTTTCAGGTAGTGGGAGTACGCTCTTTTTTTGAAGGTTTGTAATCGTATAAGTCCGGAAATTCCGCAAGAGACAATTGATTCCACGATGTAGACAGTTGGCAGTACACAACTGTGCGATGAAAGAATTGCCGCATATCAAATGACAATCGTGGTATGTGTCAATATAACTGTCTTAGCCCAATGTTCTTCATGTGTGGTCGTTTTGTCACCAACAAGTCACGGGCTAAAAATCAGTGTTGCGGCCTGCAGCTTGCATATGCTGAGCCCAGCCTTTTGTCTGCAGCTGCACACGACTCCAATTCCAATACTGCAAATATTTTCTTTTTTCTCTCTTTCTATGGTATGTTAAAATATTTTTTTACAAACATCGTGAGATGTAAGCAATATCGTTAACGACTCCTGTAGCGACGTGCAATCGATCCTTAAATGGCGAACCCATCTTTGATTGCAAGAACAAGTGCTCACTTTATTCGGAAATTTGTGATTGTTTTCTGTAATTTTCTTTCCTTGTTCGGACGGCTAAGATAATAAATAGCAAATATTTTCCAGAAAACCTTTTCACTGAAAAAATATATTAAATACGTATTTGGCTCGCTCTATGGTGAAAGAAGTTTAGTTAGGCACTATCTAGGTAAATAAGCTGGGCACTAATTCGAGTGTACTTTAAGATATCGCCGAATAAGCAATTCTCAGGTATATCACCTTTAACTGTCATTAAACCGCGATGTTTGCGATTCGAGCGGCATAAATTCATACCCGGTCAAATTAGGTTTGAGCGACTAGGTTGCCGTCTAGTCCTACAGTACCTAAGCTCTAGTAGGCTTGTGTTGTGGACACTAGACGACGTTAAACATACTTACATAGGTAAATACTTACTTAAAGTCAAATAACATACATGACCCAGGCACAAAAATTCGAGTTTATCATTATCACACAAATATTTGCCCTTGCCGGGATTCGAACCCAGGACGGTCGGCTCAGTAGGCAGTTGCTTAACCACTGCGCCAACCGCGTCGATAGACTAGTTCACTGAAAAAGTATCTTTACGATATTCAAATTTGTATGTATTCCTTTACTGTGTAAATTATAAGGCGTCCAATCCCAGGATTATTTGTATGGACAACCTTAGTCAATTCTCTATTCCATTCTACTTCCATCCTTAGAGCTAATACACAGTTCCACGTTCCCATCACAAAAACCCCTATTCACAAACCGTTTCCCATTCCAAGACCTCCATTGTCATCCAACTAGATCTCCGGGGCATCTTAACAAAACAAAAGCCTAACGACTACGGCTGAGCTGAAATATTTAGCTCGACGCATCGTTAGAGGAATTTTAAAACAGCAGCCATCCTTTACGGAAAGAAGACTTTTCCCCACGTGGGAAATTCCACAATTGCAGAGATAAAATACCAGGACTGTAGTGTGTTAACAATTCAAGCGAGGTCCTCTGCACCCTTTTGTGACGGGTTGGATGTTTGCTTTCAATTAGACACTGCAAATTGTCGCACGCGGCTATGATAGCCTGGTGCAAATTTTAGGGTATTGGTGCATGCTTGATTTTGAGACATTGTAACAGTTGCATAACATATCGACAGCATACATATTCTAATTGTAATTAATCTGCTACTACAGTAGGTGTTCTGAGTTTTTTTTTGTTTTTTTTACGTTAACTTGGAAGTTATTTATTACACAAGTTTGATGGACTGCAGACTTGAGTATATGGTTTAAATTTCAACTCGATACCTGCTCGATGTCCTCGCGTTCCCAAGATAAAGGGTATTGACAGACGGACGGATGGACAACAAAGTAATACTATAAGGGTTCCGTATTTTCCTTTTGAAGTACGGAACTGTAAAAAAATTAAATTAACCCACCCTAGCATAGACGAGAGCGTGTAACTAAGTTTTCAAGAATAAATTAATAATTATCGGAGCAAGCGTAGCTATGTTAGAGCGGTCGGTTTCTCTTTGACCGCCGATGTAATTACAAGTTGCCCTGCTGTGGCAGAAAATTGACCAGAGCACTAATTCCAGTGTACTTTGAAATATCGCCAAATAAGAGACGTCGTTTGTAAGTCGAGATCCATAAAATTACATATGGGATCATGTTTTACCTGATATCTATGGCGTCGCATATAGATGAGGGCAAACGCAACCGGGTTGGTGAAATGGCCATATACTAGGGTATATAGAATATCTATTTCGGATATCTTTCCGAGACATCGGAGAGTTATATAATGGAGCTATCTCAAAATACACTCGAATTTGCACCCAGCATAGTTATTCACAAATAAAGCTTCTGCCAAAATGTTCCTTTTTGTTACATGCTTTTGTGGCTGTACATTTCTTTGAACATCCATCAATTGCTCACTCAGGCGATTCTATAGACGCCAAACCGGTAGGTAGGATTGCTTTAACTGTTACAGAGTTTCTATGGCCACCTTCCGACTTCGTTGTCAGACCCAGACCACCCATCATCATCAGAGTCTCATGGTACCATATTATTGAAGTGAAACTTCTAATGCGACTTCCAACAAGGTTGCGTTAAACGTTTAACGGTTGCGTTAAACGTTTAACGCTACCGTGGAGGGGGTAGGAAAGCACTGTTGCGTTAAACGTTCGACGCTCCTGGGGTGGGGGAATAGAAAGAGACATAGCGAGAGTGAAGAAGTTTGTCTTAAAGAAACAATATGAGTTCACTAAAAATCCATTTCTACCCCTTCCTATTGTCATTTCCACATTACGAAGTTTCACTTCTTCCGCGCGGAGGGACTCCACGCACTATTTTTTTTTATTGTATAGTCATCAAAGTTAAGTAGTTATGCCTAAATTTCAGCTCAATCGGTTGAAGATATCTGCTTTAAAATTGAGTTGCAAGATTTTACCCGAACAAACATAGTTACAAATATACGTTGCAAAAACGCTTGTAAAAAAGGCATCTACAGACAACCGACACCGACGGCCGCTGGGGCTGACAAAATCCTGAGTGGCGACCGCGCATCGGAAGTCGCCGTGGTATGCCCACGAAAAGTGGATTGATAACCTGGTGATGATCGCAGGCGTCCGCTGGATGAGCTGGATCGGCCATGGTGGTATTTTTTAGGGTAGACCTTGTGAAGCGTGGTTGTGAAGGTTGTGAAGTGTGGTTGCGTGTGTAGCAGTAACCGCGGATTCCTGTCGATCGAATCGATCACATCCTAGAACAATGTTCAAATATACATTGTCAAATATCATATAAAGTATTCGTGTAAGTTTGTGGTGATTATAATATACATTCTTACATATATCTGTAGATAATTGGTTTTGTTTTAATTAACTAATTACTTTGTTTGTCTGTAAGGCATTCAGTCCGCCATTTGTAATTTTTTTGTATTGTGCGATAAAGTTAAAGTAATAAATAAGCTTATTTTTATTTTATTTTAATCTTGACATCTGAGACCCTTTACATCTCTGAATTGTAAATAAAAATGCCAAAGGTCGCCCAGTGTTTCGTTTTCGTAACATCTGCTTGACAGTGTTTTTCGACCGGTGAACTCATATTTTTTGTGATGTACTTATCTAGAAGTTTGTGTAAAAGAAATCTGCAATAAAAGCTTTTTTTGAGAAACACATATGTTTTTCAATTTATTACTAATTTAATTTTATCAACTCCACTTAACAGCTCCAAAATGACTGTCGAGACCTTTTACATCTCCTAATTTAATTAGTTGACCACGGAGACTCTCTACATCTCCATTAAACTTAGTAATGAGTTTAGTTACTTTTATTTTATTTTCATCGTGACACCTGAGACCCTTTACATCTCTGAAAGTATAGGTTAAGTTTATTGTACTCGTAATTTAATAGACCCGAAGACAATATACATCTCCCTGTAAAATAATGCCCAGTGATTTTCTTTGTTGCATTGTTACTATGATATTATTATTGTAAATGTTTTTATTATGTAACTTAGAATCTTACATGTGTTTGACGACGCGGTTCGCTCGGTTTGTAGACACCTGCCTACTGAGCCGGCGGTCCTGGGTTCGAATCCCGGGCCGGGGCAAATATTTGTGTGATGAACTCGAATATTTGTTCCAGGGTCATGGATGCTATCTATATTTATGTATTTGTCGGGGACGGGTCGGATGGCCGGTGTGGTGTGTGGCACATTAGATGAGCTATTCGTCATAGTTGTGGACGAGGAGGTAGTTCGAGCGAGATGAAACACTTCAGATACAATGAACTTGATTTATTCCTTATACAATGAAGCACAAAATAACAGTTCCTGGCACAGAGGTCTGTAAGCTAGGTTATCGAAGTCTCGAACAGAATAGTCTTTATTAAATTAACACTGTATTGTTGAGTTATAACGTTTCACTGATTCTAACTTGGTATAGCACAACGAAACGGGACAGTTCCAAGGCAGTAGTGCACTCGACGGTGACCCAGAGTGAAGTCTCGGTGGGCGTTCGCTGAGTGAACCGCCAAGACTCTGTCTAGCGCGCCAAAACAGGTTCAAGGGGGCGCTACTGTCGCCTTCCAATGGCGCGCCTTTTCGTTGAGCGTCCATACTAATGACCGTCTCCGACACGGCCATCCTGCGATGACACACGTCCTCGTGTGTTGCTCTGAAACAATCAACAACCAAAACAGTATCCACTCGGTCACTCCTGACAAACACGTCAAAATGGTAAGACAAAACAAAAACTTCATCTTTCCTTTCGAATCAAATAGTTACTGACACCAAAACAAAAAAAAATATCACAAAAATAATTTTGACAACTAAGTGAAAGTTTTTGTTTTATAACCGCAATATTTCAAAAGATACAAATCGAATTATGGTATCTTACAACCAACTACCAATTGTAACATTACTTATTCTTTCAATAGTGCAATACGTTTTAAATGAGATTGTACTACAATGTTACTAGTTGTGGAACAAACTAGCTATTTTCCACTTCTAACTCAGAAAACACATTAGGAACCATGTACCACCATATAATTTCCTTTTGGCTCGCCTTATTGACAATATCAAAACAATTAAATCAACGAAAATCCGTTCAACAAAACAGGTATCTCATTCGTGGCCTAGGGCTAATTTAGCCACCCAATACGCGCATCCCCACGGGATCGCCGAGTCAACCCTATGACTCTACGGTCTCTTCGAGAGAGACCCGACCTCCGCCAGCACTTACCGCGCACCGCGTATCCACGGACTGCTTAGAGCAGATGCCGACTTCTACCGGACTACGGCTACGATGAAGTGGCGGTGGTGTGGTACGGTCTCCAGCCGGACTGAGAACCTCCCTATCAGTCTCACTATCTTGTTTGTCTACTTCAAATGGTGCATAGCTCCCGGGCATTTCCCTCAACCTATCGTGCAAGTACGCGCATGTTTGGAAGTCAAGTTTGGTAAATGGTCTTGCAATTTACAATACTACTTGTCAACATTTCTAATAGGCTCGCTTCAGCAACTTTATTTATTGCACAGTACTAACAATTTTAGTTAGACTGATACAAGTCATACATAGTCACTGAATTATACAAGCAATTGCCACGGAACTTATTGGAAATCAACTCTTCCATAAGCGATCACTCGGCAACCAAATCACAATAAAATGAGAACTCCTCACCAGATTGCCTCATATGGTGTGGTGTGGTGACGTCACACGTCAACCTTCTTCTCCGTGGTCGAAGGCACCCTGTTGTTCGCCTTCGCGCAGTTCTTTACGCGATGTCTTCTACCGTGGCAGCCGAAGCAGACGACTCATGCATGGCTTAGCTGTTAGCTGCTAAGTTCGCGAATCTTTTCCTGAAACAAAAACTTCAAGCACAGTATCACAAAGCTCGGTCATTCTAACCTTAAATTTAACAAACTCAACTTCAATTCAACAACAACTGAAATTGGATTTGTAATTACTTATAGTCAAATGAATTGTTTCTTTTGTTATCTGAAATAACATGCCATACGAATAATAATAATCCAACAAAAAAAAGGAAACTCAAATCAATCTAACAAAGTTAGGTAGGTACACTGAAATTATGATTCGTTAATGTGAACAAATAATCTACGACGTAGATGCAAGAAAAGATTTAAATCAAATCATTATTTGCATTTTAATAACAAACTTTACTTTCAATGATAACCTTTGGATTACCAAGGCTTTACCGACTATGAAACATTAATGATAAAAATCAAACCTCAATTTCAAATTCTTGTTCTAATATTTTCCTAATCCTATTAGTGTCTCTAGTTTAAATATTTTAGGCTATAGCGATCACCACCGTTAAAAGTAAACATTAGGATCGTTTAAACAAATCTCAAGCTCACCAGTTCTACGAAAGTTATAGACGCTAAACTATATACACCAGCTAATGTACACCGAGTAAGAAACTATTCAAGATGTCTACAAATTCAATTCTACAGAACAATTGGAAAATCATGAACAGAGGGTAGATTATTAAAGCAGCCGCTCCTACTACTAAGTACTGTGTATGCTTAGAATAATCATTCTAAGCGTGTATGATTGATGCACCCTCACAGCGCAATTTTAAAATGATAAACTTTAATAAGGGTAGGTACACTGCGTGGTGGTCATATTAATCAACACTAAATCTCTGTAGAAACCTTTCGCGTTTAGTCATATTATATCGCTACGAAAACAATCGTTACAAAACGTGCAATAAACTTTGTTTCAAATGGTTATTAATTTCTATCACGCAATATTCAACTTTTTACTTGGAGGGTTGCTTTTACCAGTACCCGTTAGTACTTTTTTTTTGACAAATACCCACTAAACTGAATAAGTGCGACTCAAGTCTACCCCAGAATCTAGCTACACTTTTATTTGTGAACAAAATATCGGAATCGTAGTGAAAAGTTAACGACTGACCTGATGTGTTTTCCAAAATGTGTCGGTGAGGCCATAGTGCCTATGTACGTCCACGCGTCGCTTGCAGTTGACCGTCGCTTCTAGGTCACTTCCACTGGTGCAACGACTGACGATATGTCCCGCTGTTCTTGATGCAAACCATGAACTTCGATGTAGTTTGTATTGTGACTGCTGGCTTTTGTCGCCGAGGTGGTAAGTTGTAGTTTTCTTTTATACGAAGTAAGCAATCGAATTTTTCATGTCCGTTTCTCTCGCAATGAAAATAATTTAAACAGTGCAATCTTCATTTGTTTTCATACGATTTTGTAGGTCTCCGTGACGGTGTTAGCTTGAGTTTCAATAACGGAAACGCTTGTAGCTCCTGTTCCTTGATTTAGTGATATCAAGTTCGTTGTATTTCAAAGAGTAACCACAAACTTTTTTTCTTCCGTTTTATTCGCTTCGTGTTCCATCATTCTTCGTGTTCGCTCATGGGCCGTAGATACCATCCCAACTTCTGATGTCGGGGATGGGTCGGATGGCCGGTGTGGTGTGTGGCACATTAGATGAGCTATTCGTCATAGTTGTGGACGAGGAGGTAGTTCGAGCGAGATGAAACACTTCAGATACAATTAACTTGATTTATTCCTTATACAATGAAGCACAAAATAACAGTTCCTGGCACAGAGGTCTGTAAGCTAGGTTATCGAAGTCTCGAACAGAATAGTCTTTATTAAATTAACACTGTATTGTTGAGTTATAACGTTTCACTGATTCTAACTTGGTATAGCACAACGAAACGGGACAGTTCCAAGGCAGTAGTGCACTCGACGGTGACCCAGAGTGAAGTCTCGGTGGGCGTTCGCTGAGTGAACCGCCAAGACTCTGACAAAATTTACGCGAAAAATTAGTTTTTTCAACTTATTTTCGACTGCACGCAATAAAAGCACGAAATAGCTACGTTACTACCTAGAACTCGGGGAAAAGTATTATTCAATTCAAAAAGTTGGTTGAAATTATAAATATATTTGTCATAATATGAAAAAAATAAACTTTAAAAGGAATAAGGCCTCTTAATATTTATTTTAATATTTAAAATTTAAAAGAGCTCTTGTAGCCTACTTGCTGAATAAAGTTTTGAATTTGAATTTGACCTAATGCATTTACACCTACCTTTAGGACTATACAACATTAATCAGCTATAAATAAATAAAAGGGTTGGACAAGCATTACAGTGCAAAACTTCAAAAGGGACAATCTAATCGTAAAGCACTCGGGGTGAGCCGGGGAAACGCGGTACAGTGACAAGTAAAAACATCGCCCACTCTCCTCTCCCCTCTTTAGGTATTTTAAAACCAAGCTGAGGAATAGGGTAAAAAACGGGACCCTATTACTAGGACTCCGCTGTCCGTCTGTCTGTATTTCCGTGTATCTGTCCGTCTGTCCGTGTGTCACCAGCTTGTATTGTATCTCATGAACCGTGATGATGTATTTCTATTGCCGCTATAACAACAAATACTAAAAACAGAATAAAATAAATACTTAAGTGGGGCTCCCATACAACAAACGTTATCGGTTGCGTTAACTTTGCACCTCATTTGTACGCGGCGCCATACATACCAGGTGCAAACTTAACTTAACCCAGCCAGTTAAGATGGGAAGTGTTTGTACGGTGTTTGTAGTATAAGCTAATTTCAAATTATGCGCATTTAGCGCAAATTTTGATAAGTATGTAATGTACTAGTGTTAACGCCTTGTATGTGTGCGTTCATTGACGCGACCACGCACACACACGTACGACACAGAAGACAGCATCTGAGAGCGGCGATCTTGCCTCTCACTCGCCAATCGACTCGCGAAACCACCACACGTCTACCAATCTTTTTTGTTGTAACTTTATACATTGGTTATTAAACCAAATTTATTTCAAAAACCGAAATCTTAATTATTCCACAGTGAAGCAAAGTACCGGTGTTCCCAACGAGATCGCCTCTAAATACTACTTTTCATTTTTCTTTTCTAATTTTATCATAGATGCAGATAATATAATATCACATAATTTTATCACAGAAGCAGTGACTTCAGAATTTGCAAGACTTTGACAATTTAGTAACGCATAGCTTTGAATCCTACCGACCACGCCATGTAGGTAACAGTTGAATACATTGGCAACCAGATTAAAAGCGAGTTGCTTAAATTTCCAAGAAATCATAGAAATAAATGTCCGTTACTCAAACTTTTCAGTTGTTGCTAAACATTGAAATATCGTACGTTTATTTACATCATCCTAATTTGAAATTGGGGTTTTCTGCCCGCTACGTGGAAGCAAGGCCAAGCCGAATTAACAGTTGATCTGGTAAACCGGTATTTACTATTTATCTGTGCACCACCGAGTTTCGATCACAAAAAGGGCGTGCAAAATAAAAACTACCCTTTTTATAACATTTTCCCCATCAACGAAATTAGAAAGTTCCCAATGTTGCTGGTATATAGAAAGTATGACCCAAATATAGTATCAATATTGAAATTAATGGAAAACTAATTAAATTAACATGATAAACCAAATTCTCTTAATTCGGTTCTTTACACAAAATTAACATTTATTTTAAAGAAATCACGACATAAGTAAAATAATTAAGCAGAAATGCAAGTGTTTGATTGCTTTCATATGCCACAACCGATACGCAAAGGGCATTAACGTGCGTTTCAATACCAACGTACTCGTATTAATATACAATATCACATTTCAATAAACAAACTTCAACCATAACATTCCCAGGTTTCACGTATAAATTTCACAACAGGTTAACCCTAAACTGAAGTTCAGCGATCACTGCACTAATGGGGTTAACTCATAATCGCGCGTAGCGGAGCACTTAATGGCTACGTGTGCCGAGGTAAGAAGATTATGAGGATCCTTTGCTTTAAGGATTTAACTATCTTAATCGCACGGCCAGTGTAGGAAAATTATCTTTATCTACACCCATATTGTTAAATTACTATAACAAGTTCAAGTACTACATTACTTGGCAGCGACCAAAATCAGAGATGTTAATTTCTTAAGGCCTGTCTGCTGCTTTCACCACGCCTGCCGCGGTGCGGGGTCACCTCATTTATTCCTCTGCTCCGCGGACTGACTGGCAGTACTGAGTCTTTCATATTTTCGTAAAAGAAAATCTATAATAATGATGATGAATATATATGTAGATAAAGTGCTGAACATAATTATTTAGGCCTTAAAACACTCATGTGAGCCTATCATGAAACTCGCTTTTGGCTCGGTTCATAAAACCGAACTCGTGTTTTAAGACCTCTCATTATGTAACAGTTGCATAAACTACTATTATCGCACGGCCGGCCAGTGAAGGAAATATTTGTTTTTTTTTTGTCTGTATTTGTGGTACGAGTACGACATACAGTGTATATATACAAACAACAAATGTTTCGTCCTCAAGTCATAAGAAAAAATGAACTCGAATGTCGCAAAATTTAAAAATCAATCGAAACCTCAAGAGACTGCTACTAGTAGTGCTAGTTACTTGATTAAGGGTCAAATTCAGAAGGCAGTACTCCTGGACACGGCATCTATATCGTGAGGAGGTTTTTCTCTACAGCCCTCACAGGAGAGTTTTTTCTTTGTATAGTCCTTCTTATAATTCATTAGTTATTTGTCCAAATATTTGTGAGGTGTAGCAACACAGCCTGGCGGCTGGCGGTGCCGCGAGACTGGCTACAAACGCGCGTCGATTTAGAAAGAATAAAAGTGGAAGATGGAGCCGTATATCAAATTGTGCGCTGATGCGTAGACTAGTGCGGTCGGCGGCGTGCAGTGAGCTCGTCTTGCTCCAAGTTAAGTTCTCTATAATTACCTATTGTTTACTATTAGATTTTGCCTGTCGCTTGTCTAAAAAAACCGGTCAAGTGCGAGTCTGACTCGCGCACCGAGGGTTCCGCACAAACACTTTCCCTTCTTAAGTGGTTAAGTTAAGTTTGCACCTGGTATGCATAGCGCTCCATACAAATGAGGTGCAAAGTTAACGCAAGCAATCCCGTATGTTGTATGGGAGCCCCCCTTAAATATTTATTTCATTTTATTTTATTTTTAGTACTTTTTGTTCTAGCGGCAATAGAAATACATCATCTGTGAAAATTTCAACGGTCTAGCTATCACCGTTCTTGAGATAGGTACAGCCTGGTGACAGACGGACGGACGGACGGACGGACGGACAGCGAAGTCTCAGTAACAGGGTCCCGTTTTTACCCTTTGGGTACGGAACTCTAAAAATTAGCCAAGTGCGAGTTTGATTCCCACGGGCTCCTCACACGGGAAGAGTTCCGTGCCATCAGTATTTTTTTATAATTGTATTTTGTTTATTTTTAGTATTTTTTGCTATCATCATTATCATCATTTTTGTACAACTTTTACATCTCTAACAGATGAGTAAAGTTAAGCAGTGTCTAATAAAGTGTGGCATTTACGAAGATGGCTGGATAGCCCGATACGAGAGCGACACCCACGGCCGCATAATTCTCAAATAAATGTTAAACCTATCCTCCCAGTGTTGAGTGTCAATTTTGAAGGATGTTATAGTGACCATAGTAATACATACCCATCCAAAATTCAACCGTTATCTAGGGAAAAAAACAAACGTGTTTTTTTTGGGTTCCTACCCAAAAAAAACGCGTTTGTTATTAAAATCTAATAAAAAAATGTTGTTATGGCGGCGATACACATTATGCGAATATTTCAAGTAAAAGAAAGAACGATATAGCCTGAGCGATAGCGGTAGCGGAAGATATGGCGGAGGCTTTTGGTATGAACCGTAAAAATAAATAGGTAAAGAAATATTATGACATGTCCAATATGTCCATGATTGGTGATAATAAATATGTTAGTATGAAACATGTCCGATATTCGTACGTGAATGTCGGTGCGCGTGAAACTTTTAATAGTGTTATACGATTCAGCACCGCCGCGAGCTTCGTAAAGGGTTATTTATTTTGTACACGTTCCCGCCGCTTGGTGTACCCACGGCCAAGTCTGGTTAAAAGTATGTTAAATTATAGCAAATTTAGTTTGTCGTATTTATTTATTTATTATTCATAAAAGTTATACAGCATTACAGTAATAAAACCAAGGCAGTGTGAACTACAATCAAATATTTCTATTACAACTAACGTAATAATCTAAAGATTGTCTGGAAAAGATCGCTATTTAGCGATAAAGCCGTATATTGCTTACCTCTGCCTGTTGATTTTATGTATTTACGCATTTGGCGCAGTTTGTTGACACCTGCTTACTGAGCCGGCGGTCCCGGGTTCGAATCCCGGCCGGGGCAAATATTTGTGTCATGAACTCGAATATTTGTGCTTGGGTCATCGTTGTTCTATGTATTTAAGTATACATTTTATCTATATAAGTACGTATATCGTCGTCTAGTACCCATTACACAAGCCTTCTTGAGCTTAATTTGGGACTAGATCGATTTGTGTAAGGTTGTCCGATATTGATATTTATTTATTTATTTATATTTATATCTTATGTTGTATTTTTTTTTCTCTGATGATTGGGGTGTGCGTTAAAGAGTATTTGTATTGTATTGTATTGTACAATGCGCTGCACAAATGCAGCTGCAGCTCATAGTACATTATTTTGAGCAAAGGTCTCGATTACATCTCCACAACACAACCCTAGAATTGTTATTCTTCTAGCTGCCGTAGTTCGTTTGAGATGGAGCAAGCACTAAACTTGGCGGATCACTACCGTGCCCCCAACATGATACAGTGTCCAATGTATTACACGTCGCCGTCTTTACTGCTCACTAGTGCCCTGCATCCGGGCTGTCACACTCATCATACCAACACGGCAGGGTTCCCAAATACAAATACAAAAAATACAAATTCTTTATTGGTAAAACCAAGTTACATGACAACTATTTTAAGCATAGGTAGGTACTTACTTATTTTACAGATTAATTTAATTTACGACGCTACCGACACAGAAACACAGTACAACAATATAATAGACGCGATTCAAACAGCAAGTAACAAAATTGAAGTTAAACAAAGGAAACAAAATAAGTTCTCACACAAAACTATACTATTAATAGAACAACGTTGCAACTTAAAAAAAGGATCAACAGAATACCGAAAAATTGATAAAGAGACCAAACGCAGCATTAGAAAAGACATCAGAAACAGTAAAACACAATTAGTAAAGACAGCATTAATTAACAATCGGTCACTCAGGATAGCTCGAGAAGGCATAACTAAAGGAAAAACCTGGATCACCAACTTACGAGATGGTGAGGGCAACAAACATAACAGCAGAATTAAAGTGCTAGACATTTGTACACAATTTTACAAGTCTTTGTACTCCGACCCACAAAAAACAAATAGCAGAGTAGAATACTTCTGTGCCGATACTGTCGCTCCCATTACTGACGAAGAAGTAGAAAAAGTACTTTCTACCATGAAATTTGACAAGAGTCCAGGAGTAGACGGAATAAGCACAGAGGCACTTATTTTTGGAAAACGAAATCTCCTACATCCTTTAACCAATTTATTTAACAGCATTTTAAAAACCGGCCATATTCCTGAAAAGCTTCTCCATTCAAATATTAAACTTTTACACAAGAAAGGCGACAAAAGCGATATTAGCAATTATCGTCCTATCAGCCTAGTCTCTCACCTCTATAAGGCATTTATAAAAGTCATAGAGAGTCGCATTGCGGGGCAACTCGACCAAAACCAACCACCCGAACAGGCCGGTTTCCGTCC
Source organism: Apotomis betuletana (assembly GCA_932273695.1). Classification (NCBI taxonomy): domain Eukaryota; kingdom Metazoa; phylum Arthropoda; class Insecta; order Lepidoptera; family Tortricidae; genus Apotomis; species Apotomis betuletana. The sequence goes on along the minus strand of OW026303.1, from coordinate 2,172,710 downwards.
TGGGTTCTCCACAACTGACCACCTTCACACACTCAATCAAATCATCGAGAAATTTACCGAATTCAACCAACCACTTTATATAGCATTTGTTGATTATTCCAAGGCTTTCGACAGTATCACCCACACCGCCATTGAAACAGCACTTCGGAACCAAAACATTGAACCGACCTATATTAATTTAATTACATCTATTTATAACAACAGTACAGCTGATATAAAACTAGAGTCCTCTGGGCAGACTTTCCCAATACAGCGAGGTGTTAAACAGGGCGACCCGTTATCCCCAAAACTATTTACGAGCACCCTCGAAGAAGTTTTCAGAAGCCTGGCGGTTTTCTGGGAGGCGAGAGGTATAGTCGTCGGTGAAAAAAGGTTGACAAATCTTCGTTTTGCCGACGACATTGTTCTGTTTGCCTCATCAGCATCCGAACTCCAACAATCGCTCCAAGAACTCAGCGTAGCAAGCCTTCAAGTTGGACTAAAAATGAATCGAACTAAGACTCAGATCATGACAAATAGCACGAAACGTAGGGTCGAGGTAGATGGGCACGTGATACACTATGTCGACGAGTACATATACTTGGGCCAGATAGTCTCTTTCAGCAACAGGCAGGATAAGGAAGTCGAAAGACGAATCGCAAACGCCTGGAAGAGCTACTGGTCCATGAAGGACCTTATGAAGGGAACCCTCCCGCTAGCACTCAAGCGCAAACTCGTTGACATGTGTATTCTGCCCATCCTAACCTACGGTGCTCAGACATGGTCACTCACAGAGGGTCAGAAGTCCAAATTGAAGGTTTGCCAAAGGGCTATGGAGCGCAGCATATTAGGTGTTAAAAGGACGGATCGAGTCCGGAACACTACGTTGCGCTCCAAAACACGTATCGCTGATGTTGGAGAAAAAACCGCCAGGCTAAAGTGGGACTGGGCAGGCCACGTATGCCGCATGCACCCAGACAGATGGGCTAATCAAATAACGCAGTGGGTGCCGCATGATGGGCGGCGACGACGTGGCAGGCCAAGACGGAGATGGCGGGACGATCTGGACGCGTTCCTAAATGATTGGCCAGTAATAGCATCAAACAGGGAGTTGTGGAAATCGAGAGGAGAGGCCTTTGCCCTGCAGTGGGACACCAATATAGGCTAATAAAAAAAATAAAAAAAAAAAATTAATTTATGGTTATCACATTGTCTACATTATCCACATTATTCATTGCGATACTAAATTCATAGGATATTATTATAATACATTTGACTTGCTGAAGTGGTTATTTATAATATTTACATATTTCCCATACAATTAAATAGAAACTGCAGAACAAGTATCCACGTAGCACACATGCTGTGTCAGAGATGGGCAAAAGTTAATCGATTAACGATTAAGATTAACCTACTTAATCGCGATTAACAATTAAAAATGACGATTAGTTAATCTAATCGTACGAGTTCCGATTAATTTAATCCCGATTAAGTTAATCGTAGATTAATATCCAGCGATTAAATTTTTAATCAATTAATTAATTAGATTAATTTTCTCTCGATTAATATTAGGTAGAAATAAGATATTTTTTTGTAAGTCTTAGTCCCTACCTTTGAGATCTTAGAGTACTGCACTATAAAACCATCCTGTATTACTGTAACAAGTTTATTTCACACAACACACTAGAATATTTTTTCTAGTTTACACATCACAAGACATATCGTATTTTTGTAAAATGCACAAATGAGCGTATTCCCACTCATACATTCACTTTTAATCAAGAAATAATCGTGAAATTTAATCGATTAAAATCATTAATCGAGGACTCTGTCGAATAATTTAATCGTCAATAAATTAATCGCGATTAATTTTGATGATTAATTTTTGTAATCGATTAATGTCCATCTCTGTGCTGTATATAAGCTTATACAGCCCTTTTACAGCTTATTACAGCTTTATAATAGTTGTATAAGCGCTTTATACAGCCTGTGTGTTATTTGGGAGATAACATAAAGGGCCCCGCAAAGTTCGTCGGCAAAAAAAAATCCTATCGCTATTTTATGTGTATTTTCTGTCTGACTTTCTATGACTTTAACTCTCCCTACGCCTGTCAATAAAATTTAGAAGTCAAAAAGCAGCAATGAAGCAGTGCTGTCATAAGGAGGGAATGCAAATTAGGTGGGTACAAAATCCCAAATGAAATTCTGCAAAATAATTATATCTATTTATCTATCTCACATCCATAGACATCCATTGCTGAACTAACTGTCCTTCCTATGGCATAGTGTTAGCGTACGATCCTGCGAGATCACCCAGTCCAGTCCTATGCGTGGTCAGGTCACCAATCCAGGACTTTACTTCCACAACCATTCGCTATCCAGGCAAAATGACCGGCCCATTGTGACTCCAACCGTCCAATCCTGTGAGCTATGTCGATTACTTTGATTCTTCTTTGGAATTTTCAGATTACATCAAAATCATTCAATTAGTTACGCTCCTATCAACAGGGCTCGAGAATTCGTGCAAAATTCATTAAAGTGGGTTTAAATAAAATATAGTTGTCATTTTAATCAATTTTGCTCGCATTCTACGATCTCTGCCTATCCCAAGTAGCACACAGGCTACATAAGAGGTTATAATCTTGTTATAATATAAAGGTCTTATAAAACTTAAATTAGCCGTACAAGGGCTGTATAAGCGCTTTTGCAGCATGTATGCTACTAGGGATGCTATTCGTTGTAGTTCAAAATACGGACCAAGTCTACCTATACAATACGAAACGGGACCTTTTCGTTGCCATTCCATTTGTGTGAGGTACCGACTTTTCTAGAAAGGCCTTAGCAGCTATAAAGACATGTTCATTACATTTTTACGACGTCAGATAGCTGTTAAAAGGAATATAGTGTTAGAAGGCTGATTGATGGCTTTTTGGGTTTATATTTTGCGGATAATTTAGCTACAACATTTTTGTAGTTTTGTAACTTGCAATTTTATTCTGTAAGCAGGTCGCCCGTCCTGTTTTACGGCTTTCAAAGCCTTTTAGTACGGCTTTTGTACAACCTTATGACTCCAAATGGGCTGGATGGATTTTTAAAATGTTGGTACTAGTACAGGAATAGTTTCACATTGAGCATAGGTACTTTTATGTGAAGGAAAAAGGGGTGTTAAGAGGCCTTATAGCTTTTTTTTTCAAATATTTTGATACTTTCAACCAACTTTTTAAGTAAATAATACTTTTCCCTGAGTTCTAGAAAGTAAAATAGCTACTTCATGCTTTCATTGCGTGCTGTTGAAAATAAGTTGAAAAACCCGGTTTTCTACGTGCATTTTATAAAATCCGAGGAGTTTTTAAAACAAAAATTGTCTATGAAAAATACAAACAGTAGGTTTCAAATAAATATATATTGGTATTTATTTGAAACCTACTGTTTGTATTTTAATTGCAATAGCCCGGTTCTAAGTAGGAACATTGATAGTAATTCTGTTTGATCATAGAGAAAGAAGTCTAACACAGTCAGCATTTTTGAACGGATTAAGGAGCCTTAAACGGTGGAATTTTGGGGTAAGTAGTCTTAAATGTAAAAAAAACTGGTATAGTTAATGTTATTGTAAACAAATACAAAATAACGGTTATTTACTAAATATTAGTAAATAGCTATAGACTCAACTTCATTTCCAAATGTTAAATCGCCCGCGAACCTATTTAGGAAAGGGTACCTTTAAGTATAAAAAAACATTGGATTAAAACATATTTTTTAATTAATTAGCGTTAGATGAACAACGGGCCTCAAAGCTCTCTCAATTGGTGGCTTCGGGGCAACTAACGCAGCTTACAAAGAGAAGACTGTTCACTTTGCAGGGAGTAGTGTTAGCTTGTCCCATAGCGGTAGTCCGTTGTCCTTGAGTTGTGTATTTTTTCAAAGGGCTTATATTCGTTTTTATTCAGTTTCACCTGTCCTGGCGCCTGTGTATCGGTCTGAATAATAATAAATGAGCTTGGAATTATATGATATAGGTATTAAGTAAAAAAAAATACAATAAAAATATCTTAAAATAATAAAATCTTAACTTACGGCTAGCTTAAGCCTAGCTTGGAATAAATACGCCTAGAACAAGAGTACAAAAAGGTATTTATTACGTTTATAAAACACTAACTAATAAACACTAAACAATATTCCTAAAACTAAGATTCCTCCGTAGGGTGCCCATGACGCAGGCAGGCCAGGCAGCAGACATTGATATTGTGACAGTCGCACACGGCCGAAACATAGCCCGTGGCTAACAAAATACTGGCTTTACTATCAAACGCTAACTAGGCTTCTTTCTATTATATTCTGTCAAACATTGACAATAGCACTACACTCGCACAAAAAAAGTAGTTGATCTTCTAAAAATATTCATCTCTGTCTGTAGTTAAATCTTGTAAGTCAAATTTAACCCACTTTGCGATGTTCGATTAAGCTGAAAATTTGCACACTTGCGTTATTTTGGTGACAATTCTATATAATAGTGCCATCGGCACTGTGTGTTGGTTATCTTTTTGGAGCTTCTTATTGAAGATCAACCATATTCTAATCGCCATTTTGCGACGTTTTAAAAACAATTTTAAAGTAACTGTGTGTATTTTCAAGCTTCAGATTCTAATTCAAAGACATGGAGAAGTAAAGTGAAACAAACCAGTCAAGTTATCGATGGGAATGTAAAATTTCTTGGGGCAAAAAAGGAGTGAGCTATCTTTGTCTTCGTATTCTGCGACCCACTAAGGGCCATTAAGAGCATTTCGCGTTTTATAAACTTCATTAAGCGTTGTCTTATCTAATAATAACACTGTCTCTTATTGCAGGACTAATTAGACCGGCCCTGGCCCGGGGCTAAACAGTTCTAGGGAAAATGTCTAAGATTTGTTTATCATATTTGGATCCTCTTCCTCACGAATACGACTCGCAAAATTTAGAAAATCATTTATTGGGCAATCAATACATTTTTACAATAAAATCCCTGATACTATAACGAACCTTCCCGACCATAAATTCAAGAATGTTATTAAATTTGCACATCGGAAATCGTACTATTAATTCAGTAAGATTAGCTGAAAATTTGGCAAAATGAAAGGACAACTTTTATCTATCAGGATATGTAGGTTATAGAGCCAAGTTTAATTTTATCTACTCTCCCCCCCTCTCAGGGGTGAGCGTCACCCCCCCGCGCCCTCGAATGTGTCCCGGAGCGCGGTATTTTCCACTTTAGAAGAAAACCGTGTACGATACATACAAAGTGTATAGGAACGAAATAATCCTGAATAAATTTACTATAAACCTTTCATACATACAAAAGCGATATCACTTATAGAATCGGCGCAATCTGTTACCAAATACTAACGTTTTTAATTATTGATCTTTTTTTTCTGCTTAAAGGTTAGTTATCTCAAAAACTGCACACTTCTCGGCCAAAATATGTCGACAAAAGTAAAGAATGGACAATGTACTTTCTAAAAATGTATAATTTATTTCTGTTACTCTTTCATTTACCGTTGCAATGCTATTTTTTAAATTTAAGTCATTTGGCCATTATGCGAAATATAAATATTCGTACTAGTTAAACGGTGTTACTTGCAATACCATAGACTTCTTATATGTTTTTCTGTAATCTACAAATATTGAACTATATCCTGTATTTTTTTTTTCTTTTAGACTTACTATTTAAGGAAATAAGGGGTGTGTGGGGAAATCGTCAAGTTTTGCTCGTTTTCGTAAATAACTTCAAACCCGTTTAATTTTGAATTATTAAATATATATATTTGAGATATTCATAATGTACTCTTTCATTTGATATGTCACACGATATACTTTGCTATTTTTTTTTCTAATTTACCCCTCAAATCTGGCCCCCATGTTTCAAATTACTTGATTTACTTTACGTTACGTTACATTTCCATATTTGGGTCATCAATTTACATACGTGTACTAAATTTCAACTGAATCGGTCCAGTAGTTTCGGAGAAAATTCGCTATGATTATAGTAGGATCCCTCGTGTGTCTGTCTCAGACCGTCCGTCGGTCATAGCCAATTTGCTCCGAAACTACTGGACCGATTGAGTTGAAATTTTGTACACGTATGTAAATTGATGACCCAAACACGGACGTGTAACGTAACGTAACGCAAATAAATAAATTTTGACATGAGGGCCAGTTTAGGGAGCAAAATAGAAAAAAAAATGGCATAGTATATCGTGTGACATATCAAATGAAGGGTACATTATGAACATCTCAAATATATGTATTATATAATTCTAAATTAAACGGTTTTGAATTTATTTACGAAAATGAGCAAAACTTGACGATTTCCCCACACACCCCTTATTTCCTAAAATAGTGAGGCTAAAAAATAAAAATAAAATACAGAATATAGTTCAATACTTGTAGATTACAGAAAAACATATAAGAAGTCTATGGTATTGCAAGTAACACCGTTTAACTAGTACGAATATTTATATTTCGCATAATGGCCAAATGACATAAATAAAAATAGCATTGCAACGGTAAATGAAAGAGAAACAGAAATAAATTATACATTTTTAGAAAGTACATTGTCCATTCTTTACTTTTGTCATTCATATTTTGGCCGAAAAGTGTGCAGTTTTTGAGATAACTAACCTTTAAGCAGAAAAAAAAGATCAATAATTAAGAACGTTAGTATTTGGTAACAGATTGCGCCGATTCAATAAGTGATATCGCTTTTGTATGTATGAAAGGTTTATAGTAAATTTATTCAGAATTATTTCGTTCTTATACACTTTGTATGTATCGTACACGGTTTTCTTTTAAAGTGGAAAATACCGCGCTCCGGGACACATTCGAGGTCGCGGGGGGGTGACGCTCACCCCTGAGAGGGGGGGAGAGTAGATAAAATTAAACTTGGCTCTATAACCTACATATCCTGATAGATAAAAGTTGTCCTTTATTTTTGCCAAATTTTCCATATATTGCAATCTAATTTTCTTGGATTATATAGAGTGTCAGATTACATAACAGACAAAGATATTTGGAATCAATATTATATTAATATTAATAATGTATCACTTAATGAACAATAATTAATCTTCACGTATTTATTTGATGTACATATCGACGACCATAAGTGTATAATTGTATACCTACATGAGAAAATAAACAATACAATACAAATACTTCACCGTACCGTACCTACACATGTATGTATGTACACACTTTATTGTACACAAAAACAAGAAATACATTTTAAAAGAGCATGTACAAAGGCAAAATTATCCCTCTAAGGGATCTATTCCAGTTAACCATTGAGTAAATGAGACAAACAGAAATGTTAACGGTAGAAAAACCAAGCAACATGTACAATACGAAGGATAACATTGCAATAATACACATGAAAATGCAAAGATTGGCAAACAGTCAATATAATACATATTAGGTACGTAATGTTTACAATGAAGCGAAAAATTAAACAATTTAATGCTCCAGACAGGATACGAACCTCCGTTTCCAACGGCTTTCCGGGCTAACACGGGCGTCCTACCAACTGGACCACCGAACCAGATGTCAGAGCCATTGAATTTTTCAACCAGTTGCTTCAACATGCCTTAGGAAGGCATCGCAAAATTTTTCAATTTTTCGCTAAATTGTGAACATTTGGTTTACGTTAGCAGACGTTACTGCTTTAATAAAAATATTACGTGATATATTTGACATAAATACATGGTAAACTTAAACCCTACTTTTTTTCGTCAGGGGTTTAAAACACCCATATTTAAATTCAAATCTCAAAATTTCAAAATCAAAACTAAGTAACAAATACCTACTTAAAGTAAAGCTCTTATCTCAGTGTCAATCTTTTTACTAGATACGAGGTTTTGAAGAGAAGTGACAGAAATTTAAGTGAGTTTTGGTTGTCACCAGGCGAAATACCCAGCAAAATATAAACGTGTTATGTCATTAAAAAAATTCTGAATGAATATCCGACCGTCACTTGGAAAATAACGTAATTGACTATCAGACTTGAGTCAGATACGACTTTACGGACGTGAGACGAAATCTTCATGGGCCATTTAATGCTTCCGTAATTTGAACATTACAATAAAATCCAAACAATAAAAACAACGTTCAAAGAAATATGAAAAAGTTCCGAACAAGACACCAAAGTGCTTGAGTATTTTCCAGCGTCAAAAACTTGTAATTACTTGGTATTTACTGAAAAAGTTGCGTTTTTGTGAATGTAAGGCTCCTTTCTTATTTTGAATTGGGTTTATTACGTAATAAGTTTTCACATTACCACGACAAAAAAATACTTACGAAAGACCTTTACGTAATTTTGCCGTGTTTATGTCCCTCTTCATAAAACTTTAATATTAAAATTTAACTTTACTATTAGCCCAAGCAATTAAAAAAAATGAAAAAACTAAATTTAACATTTAAAACACCCCCGCCTCAAGGAGCTGGTCATCATGAGACCCTCTTTTAATGAGTGATATAGCAAATAATAAAACTGAACATAATAACTCCTAGCTTCCTAGCTTCAATATTGGTTGAGATCCAGTCACTTGTTCCACTAAAAGCTGCATATCTTGGAAACGAGTGCTCCTATTTTCAACAAATCAAGCTAAGAACCATCTCGACCAACCGGCTTTTAAAAGGACCACACTCAAATTTGCCCACCCGTATACGCTATGAAGCCACAGACAGACACACAGACACATAGATACACATATTGAATTTATCATACCTCTTTTTTTTGGTTAAAAATAAAGCAGACAAAGTCACGCGGCGGCTAGTAACATATAAAATGGCCGCCCTCGTTTGTCTTGAATGCCGTCCCATAACGCAGAACGTACGGCCGGCGGCCCTCCCAGTAAGACATCGCTTTACTATTTTAAAAGGGACGCACTTCTCAGGGTTCCATGCATAACAAAAAGGGTACAGTAATTTCATTTGATGAAGACGCAAAAAATGCTGTTTTGTTACCTTAAGGACTTGATTATTCTAGTAGTTTTCGGTTGGTGGTTGGAAAGTTTTCGAGATGTTTTAGTTTTCGTACAGAATTATTATAAACTAAGTTTTGACTTTTGAACATATTTTCGGAAAACGCATTCAGGTACACAGACATATACCGTATGCCATATTATAACCACAAAAATGTATTCATTAGAACACATATACAATAAATAAATAATTATTATGGGACAATCTTACACAAATCAACCTAGCCCCAAACTAACCAAAACTAAGCTATGGGTAGGGTACCAGAAGACAATGTTCATAATATATAAATACATATACATATAGATAACAGCCATGGCTCAGGAACAAACAGTCGAGTTCATCACACAAATATTTGCCCTGACCAGGATTCGAACCTAGGACCGCCGGCCCCGTAGGCAGGTGCACTACAAACTGTGCCAACCGCGTCGTCCAATACAATCGTGTCGTAATCGTCGTCATCTTTCAATATAATCTAAAATAATAGTTTTCATTTTAGAAAACCTTAAGATAAATCATCCTCATTCTTATACGAACAATTCTTTATAGACGATGGTTATGAACTGACCCCATCCATAGACCTACAGTTTGTTTATCGAATGATTCTATTTGTGGCATAGTTCCGTTCCGGCCATGTCAGGAAGCTGGTTTTCCGCAAAGATTCATTATTAATTATTAGAAAGGGCCGGGAAAATATCGTGTTATGTAACAATACTAATATATAATCTTTTAAGTTGTCTACTGACGCGGAGCGTAGAAAAAGAAACCAACCAGGCTGCGTCATTTATCATCCTCATCGTATCAGCACTGCTGACACAACCACTGCTGGACGAAGATCTCCTCCAAAGTTCTCCACAACGATCGATCTTGCGCCGCCCTCATCCAATTTCTGCCCGAGACCCTAAAAGGTCGTCGGTCCACTTTGTTGGGGGACTTCCCACGCTGCGTCTTTCAGTCCGCGGTTCTCACAATGACGCAATCTGCGGCTGAGTCATTGTGAAGCCCGAAATAAGTGCATTAAAATTTGAGAAATAAATGTGACGAATTTACACTTCTCCGCTCGCTCCGGCAGCGTCATCCGCGTGTTTCTTTTGTTTGTCTACCACTCAAATAATGCAATTCCGTTTTCACTGACTTCCAAAGCCAGCCAGTCCGACTGAAGTTTGTTATGTACCTACCTATATTGTAAATGCCGCGGGGATAACCTAAATTTAAAATTTAAAACACCCCTGACACTAGTAGCTAGTCATCATGTGACCCTCATTCAATGAGTGATGTAGAAAATGCTACTAAAACTAAACATCACAAAACTTGCAAATTTTTTTTTTATATAATAATAATAAATATCGGACAACCTTACACAAATCGATCTAGTCCTCAGTAAGCTCAAGAAGGCTTGTGTTATGGGTACTAGACGACGATATACGTACTTATATAGATAAATATATACTTCAATACATAGGAACAACCACGACCCAAGCACAAATATTCGAGTTCATCACACAAATATTTGCCCTGGCCGGGATTCAAACCCGGGACCGCCAGCTCAGTAGGCAGGTGTCTACAAAACGAGCCAAACGCGTCGTCAATTGAAAACAAATAAATTTGCATCAATAGTGGCCGAGATCTTGTCACTTGTTCCAATCAAAGCTGAATATCTCTGAAACTACTGGTCCTATTTCCACCAAACATAGCTAAGAACCATCTCGACGGATATGTCTTCGGATAAAAAAACCGCTCTCTCCAAATCTGTCTGATGACGAAGTTCTGAGGTAAACATAAAAATAATACGATCGAATTGAGAATTTCCTCCTAGATGAAGTCCGTATTATGCGTTTTTCATCGCGTCGAAAATTTATGAAATATTACGTTTTACGCATTATGAAACAAAACAAAAGACCGCTAGGATCTTTTCAAAAAAATCGTGACCACTCCCCCTTATGTTATAACGCAGATTTCCATACAATGAATTATTTTGTATCATTCTCGGAAATACACGGTTAATAGAAAATTATGGATCGTTTAGAGTATCGAACAATATTTACGACGACGTCAGCCTTATCTCCCCGCCATTTGCTTTGCAACTTTGTAGTTCTGAAATGGCCATCGGAAGGGTTACGTCTAGCTGTTGAGTTTGTATCAAGGAGCTTTCTCGTGCAAATACTCATAGTAACATTGCCGTAAACCGGGGTTACTTTAATAAAATTTGGGGCTACTTTTACAGAATTAAAATAGCCCAATTTGATGCTTAAGAGATGAATATTGAAATATCCTTTCTTAGTTCTTGACTGCATCGTATATTTGATCTATTGTAGAAATTTGAAGTTCCTAGATTCAGTAGTTTCGGCTTTACTTCGATTTGTAAGTCAGTCAGTCAGGACTTCTTCCATCTATAGAGAAGACAAGCTGCACTTGCCCACGGGAACACTACATACTAGGGATAAAAAGTAGCCTATGGGTTAATACAGGGTTAGACAGCTACGTTCATGCCAAAATATATCAAAATTGGTCCAGCCATATGAGCGAAAAGAAGTAACAAACACACTCACAAACTTTCGCCTTTATAATATACGTGTTAAACGCCGACCTTCACCTCAAAAGCAACTCGGCGTTACCCCGAAATAAAAGCCCGCTTAACACAAACAAGGGAACACCATCAAAAAATCACAAGCCAAGAACCCGTGAATAAAAAATGGCGCTTTGCGTAACAGAACTCACATCATCCACCTTCCGTGCATCTTTCATTATATTACTACACTGTCTCGTTACTCAAAAGGTCTTATGGTAATACGATTCTCATGGTCATTACGCTCTTTTGTGAACAACCGTAAACCCTACATCTTTTTATAAGACGTTGGGGATTGCTGATTCTTTTATCTTGTTTTGTTTTCAACCGACTTTAAAGGAAGAAGGTTTTTAATTTGATGTTTCTATGTAAGCGGTTTTATGTTTAGTTTGAAAGATAGTGTGAATTTAGTTCTCATTTAAATCTGGACACAGCGCACCCAGTCTGTTAACTTTATTTAGAAGAAACATGTTAATAGCGCGCACGTTTCCTTTTTTTATTAAAAAAAAGGAGCTTTATTCATCAAAATGAGCATGTCAGCTTCAGCAGGCTTACCTAATAATAACAATAATAATAATAATAAAGCCATTTATTCCTTAATAACTGATTCATGCATATTTACAATTCAAAAAATATTATTTTCTTTATAATTCAACTCATTAAATTAAAATTTATTTACATTTTATCAAGTTTACTTAGCTACTAAGGACCTCTTCCCGAGTATAGGCCTCCTCCATCTCCTTCCATTCGTCTCTATCTTTGGCTGTAGTTATCCAATTTCTTCCCGCTACTTTCGATATTTCGTCAGACCATCTCTCTAGCGGCCTTCCTCTTTTCCGCTTTCCGGGTGGGCCGGCCCATTCCGTTGCTGCTTTTGTCCATTTCTTTGCACGTTTTATTTCGTGGTCTAAGAAAGGTATAAATATAAAAGGACGTTTTTTGAATAACTTGAGATTTGCCGACGACATAGTACTTTTTTCGGAATCAGCCGCACAACTTCAGTCAATGATCAAAGATATATACTCAGTCAGCCACGATATCGGTCTTGAACTGAACACAGATAAAACAAAACTCATGACAAATCACGTTCAATACCCTATCGAAGTAAACTGTATAGGTACAACTAGACTATGTTGATAGCTATGTTTATTTAGGTAAACAAATATCGTTCAGCAATTCCAGACATCGAGACGAAATAAATAGACGCATACAAATGTCCTGGAACAAATATTGGAGTTACAAAGAACTGCTAAAATCTAACTTACCATTACAGCTTAAAAAGAAAGTACTAGACGCATGTATATTACCATGCCTGTCATATGGATGCCAAACATGGATTCTAAATACTTTCACAAAAAATAAAAGGTTAAAAACTTTAAACCCGACTACGGAGAAACGAACTAAAAAGTTAAAAACAAGGTAGAAAAATCGGGTATCATCGCCTTATTCCACAAGATAAGACATTTGACATGTAAAATGTTCTTGTATATTTTTTTCTACTGAAATTTTCTGTTAGTTAACAACAATAACATTATAATTGAATTCAAATGCCGTAGTCGTGCGTTGTGGCATTAACTACCCACGATACAATCTTCCTTTTACATATCTCCAAACAGTAAAAGAGCAAACATGCATATATCATACACGAATTAAACCGCTTATATAATTATAGTAGCCGTAGCAGCAAAATTTATTTTATTTAGTGTTCTTAGTTTTTTTAAAACATGGAATTTTGTGTAGCAACTAGCAACAAAACCTACCTATAGTGTCTAGTTGTCGAGAATAAAACGGACGCACAGCATTATTACACGGCTACACATCGTTATCATATTGATATCAAGAAGAGTTTGATGATGATGGCGATCTAACTAAAAATACGGAAACTTCGTTGAATAGTTGCAGTTTTTTTAATAGTCGACAACGCACGACTACGGCATTTGAATTCAATTATAATGTTATTGTTGTTAACTAACAGAAAATTTCAGTAGAAAAAAATATACAAGAACATTTTACATGTCAAATGTCTTATCTTGTGGAATAAGGCGATGATACCCGATTTTTCTACCTTGTTTTTAACTTTTTAGTTCGTTTCTCCGTAGTCGGGTTTAAAGTTTTTAACCTTTTATTTTATTTCAATATTTTCAGTTTTTACATAATATGATGCAGTAAAGAATATATAAATGCATATGTAAGTTAAAAAAATATCGCTGTATAGCTACATCCTCCTTTGAAGTCTGATAAAATATACTCAGTAATCAAAATCTGTCGAGTAGTTTAAGCGCTATCGTGGAACATACATAAATGACATGACTTAATACTTTTCCCTATGACTTTACGAGTACCATAGTCGGGCAAAACTAAGAATAATTTATACGCAAACGTTGAATACCAACGTCGAATTTCAGCTATCGACACCAACCAGTGCTTCTATCGTATTGTAGACCTGTAGACAACTGAAACTTTATGATGGAAAACAAACGATAAAAACAACAATTTCATACACCTCTAATATTTTTACGCAAAAAGAGATTATTCGTTTGTATATTTTTTTCAATGCCACAATATCTAAATATTAAATATAATCACGTCTTAACGACAATTATTTACATTTGACGACACAACATTTTCAGCAATTTAAAAAGCAAAACAGAAAAAACTATTTGGAAATCCATATAATATCACTACCATCTTTTATGTCACCATCTCCTAGGTTAACTCAAAAGTTTCCCCGAGCCCCCCGTGTTTTATGTGACCATCTCCTCCGTTACCACAAAAGTTTCATAAGATCTGCTACTTTGTATCCGTTTAAGGATAACGTATTCTTTTTATTGCGGGGGTTCCACCGCCCATCTCCTCTATCCCCATCTCTTAGTTTAACTGATAAGTTTAGATGCGACCCCAATACCCGTCCCATGTTTTATGTCACCATTGCCTCCGTAGACTCAAAAGTTTCATAAGATTTGCTTCCTTGTTGCCGTTTTAGAACATTGTAGTTTTTTATGGCGGGGGGCTCTGCCCCCCGAGCCCCCGTCGTTTTGTGTCACCATTGCCTCCGTAGTCTCAAAAGTTTCATAAGATTTGCTTCCTTGTTGCCGTTTTAGAATATTGTAGTTTTTTATGGCGGGGGGCTCCGCCCCCCGAGCCCCCCATGTTTTATATCACCATTGCCTCCGTAGACTCAAAAGTTTCAGAAGATTTGCTTCCTTGTTGCCGTTTTAGAACATTGTAGTTTTTTATGGCGGGGGGCTCCGCCCCCCGAGCCCCCCATGTTTTATGTCACCATTGCCTCCGTACACTCAAAAGTTTCATAAGATTTGCTTCCTTGTTGCCGTTTTAGAACGTTGTAGTTTTTATGGCGGGGGGCTCCGCCCCCAGAGCCCCCCATGTTTAATGCTACCATTGCCTGCGTAGACTCAAAACTTTTATAAAATTTGTTTCCTTGTTGCCGTTTTAAAATGTTGTATTTTTTAAGGCGGGGGGCTCCGCCCCCCGAGCCCCCGTCGTTTTGTGTCACCATTGCCTCCGTAGTCTCAAAAGTTTCATAAGATTTGCTTCCTTGTTGCCGTTTTAGAACATTGTAGTTTTTTATGGCGGGGGGCTCTGCCCCCCGAGCCCCCCATGTTTTATGTCACCATTGCCTCCGTAGACTCAAAAGTTTCAGAAGATTTGCTTCCTTGTTGCCGTTTTAGAACATTGTAGTTTTTTATGGCGGGGGGCTCCGCCCCCCGAGCCCCCCATGTTTTATGTCACCATTGCCTCCGTACACTCAAAAGTTTCATAAGATTTGCTTCCTTGTTGCCGTTTTAGAACGTTGTAGTTTTTATAGCGGGGGGCTCCGCCCCCCGAGCCCCCCCTGTTTAATGCTACCATTGCCTGCGTAGACTCAAAACTTTTGTAAAATTTGCTTCCTTGTTGCCGTTTTAGAACATTGTAGTTTTTTATGGCGGGGGGCTCCGCCCCCCGAGCCCCCCATGTTTTATGTCACCATTGCCTCCGTAGACTCAAAAGTTTCAGAAGATTTGCTTCCTTGTTGCCGTTTTAGAACGTTGTAGTTTTTATAGCGGGGGGCTCCGCCCCCCGAGCCCCCCATGTTTAATGCTACCATTGCCTGCGTAGACTCAAAACTTTTATAAAATTTGTTTCCTTGTTGCCGTTTTAAAATGTTGTATTTTTTAAGGCGGGGGGCTCCGCCCCCCGAGCCCCCGTCGTTTTGTGTCACCATTGCCTCCGTAGTCTCAAAAGTTTCATAAGATTTGCTTCCTTGTTGCCGTTTTAGAACATTGTAGTTTTTTATGGCGGGGGGCTCTGCCCCCCGAGCCCCCCATGTTTTATGTCACCATTGCCTCCGTAGACTCAAAAGTTTCAGAAGATTTGCTTCCTTGTTGCCGTTTTAGAACATTGTAGTTTTTTATGGCGGGGGGCTCCGCCCCCCGAGCCCCCCATGTTTTATGTCACCATTGCCTCCGTACACTCAAAAGTTTCATAAGATTTGCTTCCTTGTTGCCGTTTTAGAACGTTGTAGTTTTTATAGCGGGGGGCTCCGCCCCCCGAGCCCCCCATGTTTAATGCTACCATTGCCTGCGTAGACTCAAAACTTTTGTAAAATTTGCTTCCTTGTTGCCGTTTTAGAACATTGTAGTTTTTTATGGCGGGGGGCTCCGCCCCCCGAGCCCCCCATGTTTTATGTCACCATTGCCTCCGTAGACTCAAAAGTTTCAGAAGATTTGCTTCCTTGTTGCCGTTTTAGAACATTGTAGTTTTTTGTTATGGCGGGGGGCTCCGCCCCCCGAGCCCCCCATGTTTTATGTCACCATTGCCTCCGTACACTCAAAAGTTTCGTAAGATTTGCTTCCTTGTTGCCGTTTTAGAACGTTGTAGTTTTTATAGCGGGGGGCTCCGCCCCCCGAGCCCCCCATGTTTAATGCTGCCATTGCCTGCGTAGACTCAAAACTTTTATAAAATTTGTTTCCTTGTTGCCGTTTTTAAATGTTGTATTTTTTAAGGCGGGGGGCTCCGCCCCCCGAGCCCCCGTCGTTTTGTGTCACCATTGCCTCCGTAGACTCAAAAGTTTCATAAGATTTGCTTCCTTGTTGCCGTTTTAGAACATTGTAGTTTTTTATGGCGGGGGGCTCTGCCCCCCGAGCCCCCGTCGTTTTGTGTCACCATTGCCTCCGTAGTCTCAAAAGTTTCATAAGATTTGCTTCCTTGTTGCCGTTTTAGAATATTGTAGTTTTTTATGGCGGGGGGCTCCGCCCGCCGAGCCCCCCATGTTTTATGTCACCATTGCCTCCGTAGACTCAAAAGTTTCAGAAGATTTGCTTCCTTGTTGCCGTTTTAGAACATTGTAGTTTTTTATGGCGGGGGGCTCCGCCCCCCGAGCCCCCCATGTTTTATGTCACCATTGCCTCCGTAGACTCAAAAGTTTCATAAGATTTGCTTCCTTGTTGCCGTTTTAGAACATTGTAGTTTTTTATGGCGGGGGGCTCCGCCCCCCGAGCCCCCCATGTTTTATGTCACCATTGCCTCCGTAGACTCAAAAGTTTCAGAAGATTTGCTTCCTTGTTGCCGTTTTAGAACATTGTAGTTTTTTGTTATGGCGGGGGGCTCCGCCCCTGAGCCCCCCATGTTTTATGTCACCATTGCCTCCGTACACTCAAAAGTTTCGTAAGATTTGCTTCCTTGTTGCCGTTTGAGAACGTTGTAGTTTTTATAGCGGGGGGCTCCGCCCCCCGAGCCCCCCATGTTTAATGCTGCCATTGCCTGCGTAGACTCAAAACTTTTATAAAATTTGTTTCCTTGTTGCCGTTTTTAAATGTTGTATTTTTTAAGGCGGGGGGCTCCGCCCCCCGAGCCCCCGTCGTTTTGTGTCACCATTGCCTCCGTAGACTCAAAAGTTTCATAAGATTTGCTTCCTTGTTGCCGTTTTAGAACATTGTAGTTTTTTATGGCGGGGGGCTCTGCCCCCCGAGCCCCCGTCGTTTTGTGTCACCATTGCCTCCGTAGTCTCAAAAGTTTCATAAGATTTGCTTCCTTGTTGCCGTTTTAGAATATTGTAGTTTTTTATGGCGGGGGGCTCCGCCCGCCGAGCCCCCCATGTTTTATGTCACCATTGCCTCCGTAGACTCAAAAGTTTTAGAAGATTTGCTTCCTTGTTGCCGTTTTAGAATATTGTAGTTTTTTATGGCGGGGGGCTCCGCCCGCCGAGCCCCCCATGTTTTATGTCACCATTGCCTCCGTACACTCAAAAGTTTCATAAGATTTGCTTCCTTGTTGCCGTTTTAGAACGTTGTAGTTTTTATAGCGGGGGGCTCCGCCCCCCGAGCCCCCCATGTTTAATGCTACCATTGCCTGCGTAGACTCAAAACTTTTGTAAAATTTGCTTCCTTGTTGCCGTTTTAGAACATTGTAGTTTTTTATGGCGGGGGGCTCTGCCCCCCGAGCCCCCCATGTTTTATGTCACCATTGCCTCCGTAGACTCAAAAGTTTCAGAAGATTTGCTTCCTTGTTGCCGTTTTAGAACATTGTAGTTTTTTTTTATGGCGGGGGGCTCCGCCCCCCGAGCCCCCCATGTTTTATGTCACCATTGCCTCCGTACACTCAAAAGTTTCGTAAGATTTGCTTCCTTGTTGCCGTTTTAGAACGTTGTAGTTTTTATAGCGGGGGGCTCCGCCCCCCGAGCCCCCCATGTTTAATGCTGCCATTGCCTGCGTAGACTCAAAACTTTTGTAAAATTTGTTTCCTTGTTGCCGTTTTAAAATGTTGTATTTTTTAAGGCGGGGGGCTCTGCCCCCCGAGCCCCCGTCGTTTTGTGTCACTATTGCCTCCGTAGTCTCAAAAGTTTCATAAGATTTGCTTCCTTGTTGCCGTTTTAGAACATTGTAGTTTTTTATGGCGGGGGGCTCCGCCCCCCGAGCCCCCCATGTTTTATGTCACCATTACCTCCGTAGACTGAAAAGTTTCAGAAGATTTGCTTCCTTGTTGCCGCTTTAGAACATTGTAGTTTTTTATGGCGGGGGGCTCCGCCCCCCGAGCCCCCCATGTTTTATGACACCATGGCCTCCGTAGACTCAAAAGTTTCATAATATTTGCTTCGCTGTCGCCGTTTTAAAATATTGTATTTTTTAAGGCGGGGGGTCCGCCCCCCGAGCCCCCCATGTTTTATGTCACCATTGCCTCCGTAGACTCAAAAGTTTCATAAGATTTGCTTCGTTGTTGCCGTTTTAGAACGTTGTAGTTTTTTATGGCGGGGGGCCCCGCCCCCCGAGCCCCCCATGTTTTATGTCACCACTGCCTCCGTAAACTCAAAAGTTTTATAATATTTGCTTCCTTGTTGCCGTTTTAGAATTTTGTGTTTTTTAAGAGCCCCCCCCATGTTTTAAGTCACCATTGCCTCCGTAGACTCAAAAGTTTTATAAGATTTGCTCCTTTTTTGCCGTTGGAGTCTGGAGCTGCTAGTTTTCTTATGATGGTTTTCCTACGTTTTCCATGTTCTTATCATAATAGTATTTGGTTTCATTATTACTATTCTGTTGGTACCTCTTTCATCAAATTGGTTTAGTACGTTACGCGTCATCAAATCATGTAAGATATTTGAATACGAATATAAATAAAGTATTAGTTACTTTACTAAGACTGTGCCTTATTCGGGTAAAAGTAATGACTGAAATCGGTTTTATTGTAAGCAGTATACTAACCACACCATCACTTTTTGAAGTCGGTTAAAAATATGGCCTACGCAATGTAAACCGTTATAACAAATCGATGGACATGTTATAGATCAAAATCGGTAAGTAGTGTAAGCGCTCTGCTAGAGCATACTTGAATAGGTACAAACATATAGTTCCAATCACCTTTCGTGGTCTTCTGCATCAGTTCCACTTGGTCACATTATGCTTTCTGACAACAGATACCTGAATCACTTGAGAAAATAATAAAGAAATTGTACTTGTTACTTTTATATTTACAGAGTTCCGTCGATTTCTGATGGATTCCATCATCAGAAATTTACCATATTTCTAAGAGATAATAACTGAAGTGTTACCTTTCCAACAAAAAAAGAATTTTTGACATCTGTTGATTTTTTTATTTTTTTTCTGTAGAATTTTTGCTCTCACTCGTCCTCCTTTTTTGAAGTCTGTTAAAAATGTAGCCTATGTCACCCGGACTGTAATAACGAATTGATAGACACCTCGATCACTAAAATCGGTTGAGTAGTTTTCGCGCTATGCTGGAACACACTTACATATAAATATACATACATACATAGACTGCTAAACTTATAACCCTTCCTTTTGGCTTTGCCGTAGTCGGGTAAAAATAAGATTAACGCTTGCCAAAGAAGCATGGAAAGGAGTTATACTTAATTTAAAACTCAAAGATAAAAAGAAAAACGTAGAGATAAGGAAGAAAACCAAAGTTATTGATGCTCTAACATACTGCAAAAAGTTAAAATGGCGCTGGGCTGGTCACATAGCACGTATGAGTGCAAAGAAATGGACAAAAGCAGCAACGGAAAGGCTTACCTAATACATAACAACAATTATCAATCAAAAAAAAAACATTTTTTTTTTTACATAAAACAGTATTGAAAAACTATCGATTCCAACAAGGGTTTCAAGCGTTTTCGTTTACTTCGTATGGTCTTGATTCAAATTCAAATTCAAATTCAAAAATATTTATTCAGTAACTTATAACTATTTCAGAGTATATGAGTTGGTGCTCCTTTTTAAGCATTAATTATGCTTGTGTTAAGAAACACCGCTCTTCCACATGGTGTAACTATATATATAAATCTAAAAAGGTTTACATGTTTAAATACCATACATTATTTTAACATTATTATAACTAACTATATATGAGTGCGCGCGCGTTTGCGCGCGCGTGTGTGTGTGTGTGTGTGTGTGTGTGTGTGTGTGTGTGTGTGTGTGTGTGTGTGTGTGTGTGTGTGTGTGTGTTTGTGTGTGTGTTATGTTGATTACAACACTATTAATTTATGTCAGAGATTGTGTACGCGATTGCCGCAAAGAAAAGAGGGTTACGTGCTTCTAATGCGTTTAAAAAGCTTAACTGATACATTATTACTACAATTAGGGCCTTATCACACTTGCGATTTGCGAGCGTATTTTCTATACAAATAAGCGACGCGGCGAACACGCTGCGCGATCGCCTTCATACAAAATACGCTCGCAAATCGCAAGTGTGATAAGGCTCTTAGGGCTGCCATCCGTCCGGGTTTCCCGGATTTTTCCTAGTTTGGAGGCCGTCCGGAAGCCGTCCGGGTGAGTTTTCAGAAAGTGTCGGGGAGGCGCTTTTTATGTGAATTAAAAATAAAGCTACTTTAAAAAAAAAAACAATTTTCGGACACGTCCGGGAAAAAAATGCGGTTTACACCAAATGGCCGGGCTTTTTTAAGTCTTTGTCCGGTTTCAGCTACTTTAGAGATGGAAGCCCTAATTACAATGTACCTTATATACATAAGTAACGTTACGACGAACTAATTCTTTGTTCAGCAAGAGTCTCCGCCGGCCTCTTCGTAATAAATGAGCGCTCTTTGACTCCGGTGCTTAGTCTAGGTTCGGTGTCCTATTTCGGAAATTACAAAGCGCTAACTTAAACTCACCTGGATTTACTCGTGTTGGAGTTTAGACTTGTTCAGTTAAACCAATTTCCAATATTGTTAAACTTATGACTCGCTTTGCACGGATTTATGAGTTGCGATTTACCTATTATAATATTTCGAGATCGTTATTGTTTTCATGTTAGGTATGGTTTTGGTATGTTATTCTCGCAATTATTACATCACACAGAAGACTACAAAGGTTTTTCTTTTTTCAACGAAAAGTATTGAAATCCAGGAAGCAAATATTTTAATCTGTATTGTAAAAATAACAAGTATATATTTGTGCTTAATAATGTCTATACTTATGCTGGCACAAAATGGAGTAGGTCCGTTGGTTTATCATGGATTCTACCACCACATCTAAGTTCATTATGGAGGTTCCAAAGTCAGCCGGAAAAAAGGAATTGTAACAACCAGCTCATTAATATGAAGTAGTGACAACACCTATATTTTGAAGTCGGTTGTAAACGCCTTATCGATAATACAAATCCATATAAAGAAAACGTCCCTTACAATGTTGCTTTCGGGTATTCGTGCCGCGTACGACGGTAAGTCACTTAGCTCAATATACGCAAACTTTTTACGAAACTGTGCAAGTTACATTTGTATTCACATTATGTAGAAGAGATGATACCTCACAAGTTTGAGTTTCGCACAAAAACATGTTTTTTTGCAATGTTCCTGGAAAAATAAATGTAAATAATTTACTTTGTAATATAAAGTTGTATAAATTAAAGGAATAACAATTAATCCAGAAAGACCGGATGATAGAAACGCAATCTAGTTATTTACTATGTTTGCAATAGCATTTTGTATTAGTTAATCTGCACCACCCTAAAAACTCCTTACTCCTTCGTACTCATTGGGTTAAAAAAAACATCGGCCAAGTGCGAGTGGGATTCGCGCACGAAGGGTTCCGTACCATTATCTGTAAGTTTGTTGTATGGGAGCCCCCCTTAAATATTTATTTTATTTTATTTTTAGTATTTGTTGTTATAGCGGCAATAGAAATACATCATCTGTGAATATTTCAACTATCTAGCTATCACCTGGTGACAGATGGACATACGGACAGCAATGCGAAGGCTTAGTAATATTCTAGTCCCATTTTTACCCTTTGGGTACGGAACCCTAAAAACGACGGTTTAACCTCACTTACCTTTACTTTACCCACATACCCTGGGGGAAGAAATATCATATATTTGAAGACAAAAGAAAATCACAAAGCGACTAGCAAAGAGGGCGCTGTATGAAGTTTCTGTCCCAGTTCACAGACATACAGAATCAGACATCGATGCAACGCATACTCATCAACTTTTCAGTACGTCACCTGACACAAATAATGTATGAGCCCAACAGCGGTTAATAATTAACTGCACTCGCCGAACAAAAGGAGCTGTTGACATTTAATTACCCCAGGTATATTAGACCTGCATTATAAAGGCTGTGTGTCAGGGCTTAATTAGGCAAACCTAATTAAAATTGGGTTCCAGCTTCAAAGGAAATTCCGAATGGAACTTAAATTTCCATTTAGATTCTGTCAGAAGCATTCAATTATAAGATGGAGATTTTAATTGTTTGCACTGCGTGTTCGGACTAAAGTGTAAATGTTTAGTCCTGCTTAGTTGTTTATCCTACGAGAGGGTGAGATTAGAACTCCGATTTTCGTGTATTATAGTTACATGTTACATACACACATGTATAGTTACTTGTTACATACACACGTGTATTGTTGGTTGTGTCTACTACAAAATCATCTGATACAGCCTTCTAGTATCACCTATTCCACAATCGCAGGTCCTTCTCATACAATGTACTAGAACACACTACTGGTGCCAAACACAACGTTGTAAACATAATCTCATACAGCCTATTCACGATGACTAAAATCGCCAACCCCCTATTCCAAAGTAAAAGGAGAATTATTTTATATGGGAGAATATTTGAAAAAGAAGTTCAGCAAACGTAGTCTATTCAGTTAACAAAGACTGAAGCGTTTCAAACGTTCGTCCTGTGTTGACGGATAGTTACAAACTCAGAAAAGAACGAAAATGTCGGTGGTGAACTACGACCTCAAAACCATGAAATTAGATTCTATGACGACCCAGAACAGATTAAGCTGGCGTCAAGCTATTAGAAGACTTTTTTGACATGACTTGAACTGTTGCACCCGTGCAAAGCCGGGCGGGTCGCTAGTAAATCATAAACTGCAGTACAGTATGTATGTAACCCAACCCGTTCAGTAGACAAAGAATGAACGCGTCAAATGTCCCGACATGTGCCATGTCCCAGCGTGCGTCGACAAATACCGATCATAAGCCGCACGGCCGTATGACACAATGTCTTTGAGCCAGTGACACGAGCGACCAATATTGTCGCGCGAGATTTACTGGGGCGGCGGGCTTGAGTTATTGCGACGCCGAACAATCGATGGCTGACACATTACGCCCTAGTGCGAGAGCGAGGAGGTTATTCCTGTTGTACATTTTATTATAAACTCTCGTACAGTCGCCATCAGATATATCTTAGCATGTAAGGTATTCATAAATATCTGAACACGACTCTTATTGACTGCGCATTACAGTACATGTTCACATATTTATGAACGCCTTATATGCTGCGATATGTCTGAAGGCGACTGTACATTACGTACCTAGTGGTGGTGAATTCGAGTATGTCCCTGATCAGAGGTGTTTGCGGCTTGAACGGAAAGTGAGGGTCATAAATATTGCGACCTGGGGCTTTAAGAATTACCGCCCGTGGTTTGTCTACGGCCTAGGTTCACATAAATATGATTAGTACTAGTGACACTGTGAGCTGTACCTATATACCTCACGAACTTTTTTTGAATTCTAAAATCTGAATTATTTTTTTTTATGTTACCAACCCCCATTTCACCGTCATTTTTAAGAATAAAAAAAAACGAAATCGATAAAAAATAACTACATCAGTATCGAACCTGCTCAAAATAATGACAGAAAATTGATTGAGTAATGCGACCGCTACGTGAGAATAGCCGGACATCCAAGCATCCAGAATTCGGGGCGTATTTAGGGGGGTGGCCGGGTGGGCCGTGCCCACCCCAGTATGGTCTAATGCCCACCCCAGGATTTTGGGCTACCCATAGAAATTCATGACTTCAACGCATAGGCCATGACTAGGCCCCAACCCAGGCCCCACCTGAAAAATAATCTTAGATACGCTAATGGACACATGAAAGAATCTTTGGCTAAGCTGAAACGTAGACGCTTCAATTATTATATATTAACTTAGTTTTAAATCACATTCACAACCATAATTATACGTAAAACGCAGTTTTTTATCGGATACTGCTAAACTAAGCAAAAGCTTATGCGTACTACTAACTTATCTAAGTCATCATCCGAGATCTCACCATTATATCTCTACTTCAGCGTTATATACTATTCAACCGTTACCAGATTGTATTTTTCTTTCTCATTAGAAAGAAACAGTAACACGGCATATATTTGGGCTTGTGATCGTTAACCATAAGACAGCCTGTCCACGAAAGCGGAGAGGAGAATATGAACCACTCAGGCTGCGGTTTTTTGAAGCCCAAAGGAAGTGCATTAATCTGTGATATATGATTGGTCCATTTTATACAACTCCGCATCACTCCGCGTCTGTGGATAAGCAGTCTAAGAACACGGCTAGCTCTCGGCCTACTCGGGCGCTTGCCTCCAACAAACAACGAGATAAAGTGCTCAACGCACCTGAAAACAAGGCGCATCAATCCGAGCCCGGAGCTCTGCTGGCGTCATATGTCTGCCCTCGTAAACAAATACTCTGTCGTTATTAAACATACCCAAACAATAATATTACCTACTAAAACTATCGTGAGAAATCTTTAATTGTTATAAAAACGGATTAAACTCACGTAAAAATTGTCAGGAACAGCCCTACATGTTTCGGGGTCATATGGACTCAATGAGCCGCTAGTTCTACTTCAGCATTATACACTATTCGACCGTTACCAGATTGCCATTTTCTTTCTCATTAGATAAAATTAATAACACTGACTCAATGAGCCGCTAGTTCTACTTCAGCATTATACACTATTCGACCGTTACCAGATTGCCATTTTCTTTCTCATTAGATAAAATTAATAACACTGATTCGGGCTTGTGATAAACATAAGAAAGCCTGTCCATAGAAGCGGAAAGGAGAATATGAACCATACAGGCTGCAGTTTTTGGAAGCCCAAAGGAAGTGCATTAATCTGTGATATATGATTGGTCCATTTTACACAACTCCGCATCACTCCATTTCTGTGGATAAGCAGTCTAAGAACACGTCTAGCTCTCGGCCAACTCGGGTGCTTGCCTCCAACAAACAAGGAGATAAAGTGCTCAACGCACCTGAAAACAAGGCGCATCAATCCGAGCCCGGAGCTCTGCCGGCGTCATATGTCTGCGGACCTTGTAGACAAATACTTTGTGTTTATTAAACATATCCAAACAATAATATTATTAAAACTATCGTGAGATTCGTGAGACATCTTTAATTAATAATGTTATTAAAACTATCGTGAGACATCTTTACTAATTATAAAAACGGTATAAACTCACGTAAAAATTGTCAGGAACGGCCCGACATGTTTGCAAGTGCAGTGCAGTGGGTCGCGAGTCGCGTAGCAGCACGGATAGCTACCCCTGATGAAGAGCTCCAAATGAGTTCGAAACATGTCGGGCCGTTCCTGACAATTTTTACGTGAGTTTACATCTTTAATTGTTATAAAACGGATTAAACTCCCGTCAGAATTGACAGGAACGGCCCGACTTGTTTCGAACTCATACACACATGTATATGTCGGGATAGGGTTTGGATGGCCGGTGCCGTGTGTGTGGCACCTTAGTTGAGCTGTTCTATATAGTTGTGGACGAGGAGGTAGTTCGAGCGAGATGAAACACTTCAGATACAATTCATCATCATCATCATCATCTCAGCCATAGGACGTCCACTGCTGAACATAGGCCTCCCCTTTGGACTTCCAGATACAATTAACTTGATTTATTCCTTAGACAATGAAGCACAATATAACTGTTCCTGGCACAGAGGTCTGTAAGCTAAGTCTCGAACAGAATAGTCTTTATTAAATGAACACTAGATTGTTGAGTTATAACACTGACTCTATACAACTTGGTATAGCACAACGAAACGGGACAGTTCCAAGGCAGTAGTGCACTCGACGGTGACCCAAAGTGAAGTGTGTTGGGCGTTCGCTGAGTTAACCACCAAGACTCTGTCTAGCGCGCCAAAACAGGTTCAAGGGGGCGCTACTGTCGCCTTCCAATGGCGCGCCGGTTTCGTTGAGCGTCCATACTCATGACCGTCTGCGACACGGCCATCCTGCGATGACACACGTCCTCGTGTGTTGCTCTGAAACAATCAACAACCAAAACAGTATCCTCTCGGTCACTCCTGACAAACACGTCAAAATGGTAAGACAAAACAAAAACTTCATCTTTCCTTTCGCATCAAATCGTTACCGACACCAAAAGTAAAAATATCACAAAACTCATTATGACAACAGTGAAAGTTTTTGTTTTATAACCGCAATATTTCAGAAGATACAAATCGAATTATGGTATGTAGGATACCAACCAATTACCAATTGTAACATTACTTATTCTTTCAACAGTGCGATACGTTTTAAATGCGATTGTACTACAATGTTACTTGTTGTGAAACAAACTAGCTATTTACCACTTTCAGAAAACACATTAAGAACCATGTACCATCATTTAACTTCCTTACGGTTCGCCTTATTGACAATATCAAAATATTTAAATCATCAAAAATACATTCGACAACAGGTATCTCGATCGCCGAGTCAACCCTGTGACTCTACCGTCTCTGCGAGAGACCCGACCTCCGCCAGCACCCACCGCGCACCGCGTATCCACGGACTGCTCAGAAAGTGACTGGTACGGTCGACCAACCGAACTGAGAACCTCCCTATCAGTCTCACTATCTTGTTAGTCTACTTCAAATGGTACATAGCTCCCTAGCATTTATCTCAACCTATCGTGCAAGTACGCACACGTTCGGAATTTAAGTTTATCGCGAAACTACATTTCAACATTTCTAATAGGCTCGCGTCAGTAAGTCTATTTACTGCACAGTATTAACAATTTTAGCTAGACTGATACATGTCACACATAGTCACTGAATTATACAACCGTTTGCCATGGAACTTATTGGAAATAAACTCTTCCATTAGCGATCACTCGGCAACCGAATCACAATAAAATGAGAACTCCTCACCAGATTGCCTCATATGCTGTGGTGACGTCACACGTCAACACTGTTGCTCGTTTTCGCGCAGTTCTTTGCACGATGTCTTGTACCGCGGCAGCTAAAGCAGACGACTCATGGCTTCGCTGTTAGCTGCTGAGGTCGCATATTCTTTCCTGAAACAAAAACACCAAGCACAGTATCCCAAGCAACAAGTAAAATGTTACATCATATGTAAAGAAGATAGACATCTGATACAAATCAATAGTTCAAGAACAAGCACCCATTAATACAAATTACCCTTTTTTACAATAATTAAAAATATTGGATACAGTGCCTCCTTTGTCCGGCTAGCCCTGTAGCCTATACAACCATCCCTGTGGTCACTCGACATATAACCATCCCTGTGGTTTTATGTGAGACATGAAATCAGCCCTGTGATTTCATAGCTGCGACTCTAGAGGACACTTACCAACATGGTAAAGTTACTAATCTGACTCCGCCAATTCAGAATTCTCAGAATCTAGAAACTTAATGGGTACTTGCCCCTCGGGCATCTTTTAATCCGGTCATTCTAACTTGAAATCCAACAAAAAAAGTAAATTCAAATCAATCTAGCAAAGTGACACTTTAATTACGATACGTTAATGTCAACATCTAATCCACGACGTAGATACAAGAAAAGATTTAAATTAAATCATTATCTGCACTTACATAACAAGCTTTACTTTGTATGATAATTGATAACTTTTAGATTACCAAGGGATTATGAAACATTAATGATAAAAATCAAACTTCGATTTCAAACTCTTGTGTCCCAACATTTTCCTAATCCTATTAGTGTCTCCAGTTTAAATATTTTAGACTATAGCAATCACCACAATTAAAAGTAACATTAGGATCGTTTAAACAAATCTCAAGCTCACCAGTTCTTACGGAAGGTATAGGCGCTAAACTATACACCAGCTAAAGTACACTGAGTAAGAAATTATTTCAGACGTAAACAAATTCAATTCTACCGAACGATTGGAAAATCATGAACAGAGGGTAGATTATTATTACCGCAGCCGCCCCTACGACTAGGTACAGTGTATTATCGATGAACCCTCATAGCGCAATTTTTACATCCTAAACTTTAATAATGGTAAACTGTGTATTGATCATATTAATCAACACTAAATCTCTGTAGAAACATTTCGCGTTCGGTTATATTATATCACTACGAAAAGAATCGTTACAAAAACGTGCTATAAACTTTGGTTCAAATGATTATTAATTTCTATCACGCAATATTCAACTTTTACTTGGAGGGTACCGATAAAACTGTTTTGACAAATACCCACTAAACTGAACAAGTGCGACTCAAGTCTACCCCAGCATCTAGCTACACTTTCTTTTAGTGAACACTCTATCGGAATCGTAGTGATAAGTTAACGACTGACCTGATATGTTTTGAAAATCTGTGTGTGGGGCCATGGTGCCTACGTCCACGCGTCGCTTGTAGTCGACCGTCGCTTATGGGTCACTTCGACTGGTGCATCGACTGACGATGTGTCCCGTTGTTCTTGATGCAAACAATGAATTTTGATGTAGTTTGTATTGTGACTGCTGGCTTTTGTCGCCGAGATGGTAAGTTGTAGCCCCAATGATTTTTCTTTTATGCGAAGTAAACAATCGAATTTTTCATGTCCGTTTCTCTCACAATGAAAACAATTTAAACAGTGCAATCTTCATTTGTGTTCATACGTTTTCGTATTTGCGACGGTGTTAACTCTGTGTTTTAATGCTTCTGTTCCCTGATTTAGTGCTGTGTTAGTGCTGTAGTTATATTTCAACGAGTAACCACAAACATTTTTTCTTCCGTTTTATTCGCTTCGTGTTCCATCATTCTTCGTGTACGCTCATGGGCCCGTAGGTACTATCCCAACTTCTGATGTCGGGATAGGGTTTGGATGGCCGGTGCCGTGTGTGTGGCTCCTTAGTTGAGCTGTTCTATATAGTTGTGGACGAGGAGGTAGTTCGAGCGAGATGAAACACTTCAGATACAATTAACTTGATTTATTCCTTAGACAATGAAGCACAATATAACTGTTCCTGGCACAGAGGTCTGTAAGCTAAGTCTCGAACAGAATAGTCTTTATTAAATGAACACTAGATTGTTGAGTTATAACACTGACTCTATACAACTTGGTATAGCACAACGAAACGGGACAGTTCCAAGGCAGTAGTGCACTCGACGGTGACCCAAAGTGAAGTGTGTTGGGCGTTCGCTGAGTTAACCACCAAGACTCTGTCTAGCGCGCCAAAACAGGTTCAAGGGGGCGCTACTGTCGCCTTCCAATGGCGCGCCGGTTTCGTTGAGCGTCCATACTCATGACCGTCTGCGACATATAATTGTTAGCCAGCTGTAAAGCGCCATCATTAGGTAAAATGTTATTTGCCCTTTTGGATAAAAAGTGAAATGTACACATATAAATAACGGAAGAAGTATAATAATAATAAAGTTATTGTGGCGTGAAGCCTAAGACAAGGTCCGCAATGGCCCACACACCTCGAGCGACTTCTCTCTTAAGGCGACTCCGTACGTGGAATGGTGATTTTTAAAGTCCTAAGGCTCGTAATCTAGCCAACGGAAAAATCTGAAAAAAATATATGTTATTTTTGACTATTTCTTCTAAAAAATTATAGTTGGATTTTTTTTTAAAGCAATAATTACTATGGAAAAAATAATGTTGAAATAGGGTCGTTTTCAATTTTCAATTCCCTAAGGCTTCTAAACTACAAGTGATATTTACACGGCTCTTTCACAAGAACATTGACAATTCATTGATCTTTAATCGTATTGTTTAAAAGTTACTAAAATGGAAATTCGGTCTAATAAAGCATCAAAAAAACTGAATTTCCGCGAGCGCGGCCGTGCCCGGGCTGCGAGCTCAGTGTAAATCTAACCGTCGAAGGGGAAGGCTGTGTCACTTGCTCTCGCCATCCATCTAGTTACGGAAAATTCTTATAGTACCGGATCCCGCGGAGGTTCGATCTGTCTTCGTGCGTTTGAAGTGTATTTTAAGAGAGTGTAGTTCGTTTTTTCACACGACTACGCTATGCGACATAACAAAAAGCACTCATTTTCATATAGAATTAAATTCAACTGTTTTTTTTCGTATTTAGGTATCTATTAATTTTAAGTACTTATAAAAAAATTGTCATTGCTTAGCATTCCCGAACACATTTGGATACTTAGATATTCTCAGTCATGGGCCCACACCAGACAGGATTCCCAGAAAATAACACTTTTGGTGTGGGTTTTAGGGCCCTTCTCTGTGTAATATTAGAGTACCTTAGGTATTTCGGTTAGTAAAAAAAATCTGATAATACAGATATTTAAGTATGATAACGTCTAATGATCTTTATGAATTCAACCCTAAGAGATATGAATATCGTAATGCAGAACAAGTATTGTTCGTTTGAATACCATTGTAATATTCGGTAAAACGCTAATTTACGAATACGAATATTTATTGTAAGTATTCACATTCGTTGCGTCACTAGTACAGTACATGGCATATGATATAAAAATACATTATCAAAAATTACAATAATTTTCTAGTCCAAGAAGGCAAGTGACAATTTTGGCATGAGGGCTTATTTATGTAAATATAGTCAGAATACATATTTGCATCAATAAATTTCCCACTTCATATTTAAATCTAAATGAGCGTTAGTAAGTATTGATATATCCGCCGGGCCTAGCTAGACATACCTAGCCTGGCCATAAGTTCTGTTCCAATTGTTTACCGTTTATAAAATAAAAACCAGATTTTTATTACATATCGTTTAAAAACCATATATTAATGATCGGATTACAGTTGATTTTTTTTAGTTTAAATCACGAACTACGTGAAATTTCAAGTTTTACAATTGCAATGAGATAATATCCTATCCTAACAAGAATAACAAAACTACCTACAACTATGTGTGGTATAAGTGACGTCTCGTAAGACACTGTTTGAGTGAGATGGCGTTTGGGTCCATCAAGCGAGTCCAAAGTAATGCCTTAGCGCTACAGACACAGATTTACACCGCAGGTGGTGTAAATGTGTGATATTTTATAAAACAGAACCGATAAAGTTGTCTAACTACCAATTTAACGAAAATATTTGTTTTTTAGTACATTCGATGCAACAAATACGTCTCAATTGTCATTCAAGCAATTCAAGATAAGCGACAGTAGTCGATCAAAGTCATATCAGGTAAAAAAGGATAAGCGACAATGGTTTCATAGTATCAAAGCAGGTAAATTTGGATAAACGCCAATAGTTAAGATACGACAATCAGGTAATTTAATCTAACAATTTTTTTTTTTTTATAGAATCTTATATCGATTCTGTTTAATAATGTGGGTGGTCCACATTTTTACTTTTTGGCTAATGCGCATAAGCATTTTAAACACACATGAGGCAGAGGGCGCTCCAGTAGCGAAGAATTATGGAATCAAAGATTTAGTGTGATTGACGTAACGATATGATAGCTCAGTTGGTAGAGCACTTCGCCGGAAACTTAGGGTCGCAGGTTCGAGTCGTGCTTACATTGCAGTGGATCACATTCAATGTTTCTTTCATAATTTACCTTTATGTTAATTTTATCATAAAGACATAGGTAAAATGCCTCAAACGACATTAAAATATATTTTACGATCAGGTAAAAATAGTTAACCAACAAGTGCAAGGTGAGTTGCAATAAAGAAAAATTATCCAAGTTGTTTGATCTGTTTTGACAAATAAGTAAAAAAGCTCTAAGGTTCATTATTATGCAAAAAACTTTTTATGTAATCTCCATTTTGCTAAAAAAACCTCAAAAATCAAGTCGTTTAGTAGAAAAAAAAGTAGAGATTCTCTAAATCACCGACGGGATAAGCGACACAAAAGTCGTCAGACAAATGTATACGAGACCCAACCCATTCGATGCAGAAAAATCTGCCGATCCCAACAGTGTGTATAACTCAATATCCCCAAAAATTTCGCTTAGATAAGTTCTCCTTTCCAGCATCGGCATATGTTGACACTCAAGTAAATTAACATTTATAGGGTATCCATTGACCTTGAACATTGAAATTTGCCATAAAATTCGTCTAGTAAAATATCGTCAATATCAACATGTATAGGGGAAAATCTGAGAACATTACTAATGTAGTCATAAAAAACTATCACTGTTTATAAGTAGGTAAAGAACGTAAATCCGTTTTCCAACGGTAAAGTTGAGTTTGTCGCTCTATTATTTATAGTTTATCTTTTCATTAGAGCAGCATGACCCGGGGGATAAAGCTGTGCCTCCACTACTTTGTAAAAATATCGGTTCATCCGCTGGGTCACGATAATATATGATTATTTCTTAAAAAACGATATTTTTTATTTCTGCATGATTTTACACGTATGATCAAGAAGCTTGTCGGCATTTTAACTATTTTTGGTAGGTACCTACACATACAAAAGAAACTAAAAAGTATTTTTCGATTCGACTTCCAAATGGCCAATTTCACTTATTTTTTTGGAAAATAGCTTTAACGCATTTTATTTTTAATATTCTACTGTAGTAGGTAAATAGATATTTAGTAATCCGAAATAATTATAATTATCATTGTTTAAATGATTTATTTTACTTCGAGATTTTTCAATGCCTTTAAATAAGGTATAAGGTTTGTTGATCTTCAACTCACGCTCGGACTATGCGAGTGTATGAAGCTGCTTGGACGCCACTCAACGAGATTATGAACGAAGTAATGTTCCGGGGGCGCACGGTCGGCGGGGGGAATAACGTTAGGCTCCGCCCAGATCCTCAAGGACGTTGGGATTAGGAGTCGCCTTAAAGAAAGAAAGCTAGCTTACACAATACACTAATAGCGGCATCTGCACCTTTTTGTATAAAATCTTTAACGCATATTAACCATACGAATGCGATATAAATTGCAAACATTAAGCTAATTTTACTGTTCATATAATGTTTCTCAATTATACTCCCTAAATAGGCATCTAGCTGCACAGCAGCCCTGCCAAGTCAAAAAATTATCACCTCGGTTAGGTTTCCGTAGATGCTCCGAATACACACTAAACACAACATGAACTTAGCTTAACATTTGTGCTGATACATTTACATCCTTGTGTGGAGTGAGTTTTCTTCAGGCGGAGAGTACGTAGTAATCACTCGCCTTAGGTCAGCCATGGCACCCGCATCCGTTAATCTATATCACGTGGTTTGTCTAGAGCGGGGGAGACACTGCACACAACATGGACTTATCTACTTGTACACCTTCGAGCTAGTGGAGTGAGCTTTCTTCAGGAGGAGAGTGCGTTGTAATCTCTCGCCTTGAATTTGCCGCAGCACCCGCGCCCGTTGATGTAAGCTCCGTGGTTTGTTCAGAGCGGGGGACACACTACACATTACATAGACTTATCTTAAGATGTGTTATGAAGAAAATATCTATCCAAACATATCCGAGAGTGCATTGTAATCACTCACCTTGTGTCTGTCACGGTACCTGCGCTTGTTGATGTATGCTCCGTGGTTTGTCTAGAGCAGGGGACACACTACACATAACATAGACTTAGTTTAACATTTGTACTGAATAGAATATCTACTCGAACGTCTTTATACTGTTGGAATAACGTGTGTTTAGAAGGAGATTGCGTTGTAGTCACTAGCCTTCGGTCTGCCGCGGCACCCGCGCTCGTTGATGTATGCTCCGTGGTTTGTCTAGAGCGGAGGACACACGACAGATAACATAGACTTAGTAACATTTGTACTGAATAGAATATCTACTCAAACGTCTTTAGACTGTTGGAATAACGTTTGTTTAGAAGGAGACTGCGTTGTAATCACTAGCCTTCGGTCTGCCGCGGCACCCGCGTCCGTTGATGTATGGTCCATGGTTTATCTAGAGCTGGAACACCTAACATAGACTTATCTTAACCTTTGTGCTGAATAGAATATCTACTCAAACGTCTTTAGAATGTTGGATTGAGCTTTAAGCCTTGGGGCCTGCTGCAGCACTCGCGTTAGTGAATATAGATACATATTCGTGTACATAAATTGTATTTTACAAGAACCCGTATTCAATTAAATGCTATACTCCGTAAACAGTTTCCGTATATTAGTCCAAGAGCGATATACAGAGTACACATCATGTGCACCGCCCCTACCTCGTATATTTCTCCGTCAGCGCCGTTCATTTGTTACCTTAACGTGCATTTTGTACCTCAAGTGCCGGCGCTGGCGTCAACACTCATATGAAGTTTGACTTACAGTCTTACGGCACATGCCTTATTCCTTTGTTTTTTTTTTTTTCATATTATGTGATAATTTACGATAATTAATTATTTCAAGCAACTTTTTGAAATGAATAATACTTTTCCCTGAGTTCCAGATAGTAACATAGCTATTTCATGCTTTCTTTTCGTGCAGTCGAAAATAAATTGAAAAAACCAGCCTTCTGCATGAATTTTGTCAATTTCGAGTAGTTTTTGAAACAAAAATTATCATGAACTGTAACCAATCGCAGTAGCCCTGTTCTGAATTCTATGTCAAGAAACATGTTTGTTTCTTCTTCACACTCAAACGGCTGGACCAATTTTATAAATTTGGTATGAAGGTAGCTGACACCGTGGATTAACACATAGGCTAAAAAACCGGCCAAGAGCATGTCGGGCCACGCTCAGTGTAGGGTTCCGTAGTTGCTCATCCTTCACAATAAACTGCTGTTTTAAGCCCGAGGTTTACGTTAAGAAAGATTTTAAGCTCTATAAAAAGGTTGTAAACGCCCTAGAAACTGTAATCACCTACCTTCTGGAAGTCAACTTACGACCTTTTAAAGAAAAAATATGAAATTTGGCGATAACTCAAAAACGGCTCGACCTATTTTGTTCAATATAGTTTTCATTGAAAGTACTTATAAGGCCTCATTAACATGAATTTTTCCGATTTTTTTGACCCGTGGTTGAAAAGTTAGAGGGCGGGACACTATTTTTTTTGTTTTTGGAGCGAATATTTACAATACTGCTGACTTTATCAAAAAATAATGTTAGAAGACCCCTATTATTTTTACAAGACCTTTTCAACGACACCCCACACACCAGTGTTGAAAAGAAAAAAAAATCACCCCCACTTTAGGTGTTCGAGAGGTAACCGAAAAAAAAAAAATTTAATTTTATTTTACCGTTCTTTCGGCGTTATACATACACATACTCATACCAAACAGCTTTCTAGTACTAATGATCACGGAGCTAAGCCGCGGACGGACGGACGGACGGACGGACAGACGGACATGGCGAAGTTGACTACGGAACCCTAAAAATGAGCGTTTCCGTGGGACGAGCGAGTAAAAACACAGAGTGGCGCAGCTAGTAAATAAGTGATAAAGCATCTGTCACTCACACTTGCATTTTATCAAAACGAGACGGACGCTTAGTCACTTATTTATCGCGTGATAAAAGCAACCATCGTAAACTTTTTTTATCGAAATTTATATCGGCTATTTCGAAATAAATAAAATTGAACATTAAATATTTAGCTGTTCGACATTTGGGTTGTAGGAATTTCAGACGCCCTTAGCAGATATTTAGATAACGTAACATATATTTTTCATAATTGCATAATATTTTAAGTCTTTTTTTAGGGTTCCGCACCGATAAACTAAAAACGGGAACTTATTACTAAGACTCCACTGTTCGTCTGTCTGTTTGCGACCAAGCTGTATCTCATGAACCGTGAGACCTAGACAGTTGAAATATTCGCAGATGATGTATTTCTGTTGCCGCTGTAACAACAAATGTTAAAAACAGAATAAAATAAATATTTAAATGGAGCTCCCATGCAACAAACGTGATTTTTTGCCGTTTTTTTATTCGATGGTAATGTTATGACATTAAAATAAAATTGTCATAAATCTTAACGTATATGTAATACCTACTGAATTACAAATAAATAATGTTTAACCATTTATTATGAAAATCAAAGAACAAAGAAAAATTTAAATGCGTAACCTGGCGGAAGAGACCGGGAATCGAACCCTGTACCTTTGTATTAAAGGTCCAGCGTGTTAACCATTCCACCACTGTTACGCTAGAAAACTTTTCGAATTTTTCCTTATGTTTTGTGTGTAGATATTTGTATCGTTTATTTGAAAATCTTTACACCTTTTTCTTTGTGATTTGATCTTTGTATCAATAGTTTAATATAAACATTGTGGTGTGTAAAAATGTTAAGTCAAAGCATGCCGCTCTCGACCCGGAAACGCAAAGGAAGCCAGAATAAACAGGGTTTTATCTTTTTTGCGCTGCATTCTCTCATTGCAGGGACATAAATAACGACAATCCCATCCCAAGGAGAATCGGCATTCTTTGTGCAGAATGCAATGATTCCGGGAAACACAAGAGTTGCCGGGAAACTGGTATTATTGTGGTACCTACTGTAATTTTAGTTGACAATTACATGATTGTAAATGTCACGTGTCTGTTCACGCAAATTAGGCACATTGCAAGACGTCAAGTTGCGGACAACCAGTCCAAGATAACCTATAAACTCTGTCACGTGGACGAAAGAGGTAAATGTCTTTGTTACATTATCGTCTAACGAACTGAAACTTGCCGTGTTCGAAAAGAAAGTTATTAGAAAAATCTACGGTCCCGTGAAAGAGCGTGACGGCACATATCGGCAACGCATGAACCATGAGCTAGATGCACTCATTGGGCACGAGGACATCGTCAGGTTCTGTAAGTCGCAGTGACTGAGGTGGACGGCTTGATAGAATGCCGGACACTAGAGCCGCTAAGATAATAACAAGGTGGACGCCGCAACAGAAGAGACACAGAGAGGCAGGCCTAGACAACGTTGGAGTGACTGTGTGGAGGAAGATCTCAGGAAGATGGGGAAGTTTACCAGCTGAAAGAAGGCGGCCAGGCATCGTGACAACTGCAGGAAGATTGTGGAGGAGGCCAAGACCCACAAGGGGTTGTAGCATGTAAATTCACCCGGTGCGGAAGCGTCGCCCTTATCGCTGAACAATTGCGTGCTCTCTTACATTTTTGGTACTAGCTCGCTAACGTGAACCAGGTATAAGCGCATACTTACATTATAAAGTTTCACTATAAGACAACGTCAAATATACAAGTATTGGGATAAATCTGAAAAACATAAAAATAGTCTTGATTACGTACCTACGTAAAACAGTTTTCCAACGGTAAAGTTAAGTTTGTCGCTCAGCACCTACAGCTTATATTTTCTTTAGAACAATATGCAGTGCTTTCATAGTACGTACGGAACCCTCAATGCCCAAATTCGATTCGCACTTAATCAGCATTTTTTAATTATATATTTTTTTAATTAATCGACTACGACATAATTTTGACTTAAAATGCAGCTAAAATAAAGACGTTCTAAGAGGCCTTATTCCTTTAAAAAAATATTTTTTTTAGATTATGATAAATATATTGATAATTTCAACCAATTTTTTGAAGCGAATAATACTTTTCCCCGAGTGCTATTTCTTTCATGCTTGCATTGCGTGCAGTTGAAAATACGTTGAAAAAACTAATTTTCCGCGTGATTTTTGTCAATTTCGAGTAGTTTTTGAATCAAAAATTATCACTGATAAATTCAAACTGTAGGTTTCTAATATATACCAATAAATCGCAATAGGCCTGTTTTAGGTAGTAACATCAATATTTTAAGGAAAAGTGTGTAAAAGAATCAGCTTTTATAAGGAATAAGGCCTCTTAAGAAGTTGAAAAACTGTGTGAACAAAGTCTGAATAAATAAACAATTAACGATTTTATTTTTGCAATTTGCAATTTACGATTTGATCGTTCCATACCTATAACTTTTAATTTACCATAACCACCGAGATGAAAATCAGTCACATCAAAATGTACAACAATTACAAACTTTACGCCCTAGAGATTTCATTACCTGCTCAAAAATATAGCTCCAAACATCGCGTCAAATTTTATCAAAACCCATTAAACCCGGCTTTATTGCCTGAATAAAAAGCCCCAACTCTTTCAGTTTAATTTGGCTAAGACATCCCATTCACGTTTATTTAACGCCCGACGAGCAAGACGGCAACCCATTAATTTTAAATTACTCTATCTCTCTCCATCAAAACGGAAGGACACGGTACAAAATAATTAATGATTACCAGGGAAATAACAATTTCAGTTTATATTTCAGGAGCTTCGTTTGTTTATCGTGTCAGATGAAGCCAGAGGCTCTATTTCCAGTATAAATTCGACAGCTAAGCTGCGAGCTAGGTCAACGATACTCGACCTGAGGGCTATTAATATTTTCTATGCGGCCCGAAAAGCAAACCAATACAACTTTACGCCCTAGGATATCACTGCTTACTTTTCCATACGAATTCCTTTTCATTTTCTACTGTTTCCTCCAAAACTTCGGGTTAAATAATTTTTATTTATCTCAAGTGAAGACCAAAAAGTTGGCTTCCTTAACTCATTTAACTAAAAATTGTACAACGGAACTTTTTCCGATCGCTTTTTTTCTAAGGCTCACTAAAAAGTTCCGTTGTGCGACAAAAATTTACGACACAATAATGAACCTCAAACCTACCTTACCTTACCTTAAGGTACATTCTTGGATGATTAATTTGTCGTCGTACAATGGAAAAATTGATACACATTTTAATTAAATGAGTTAAGGAAGCAAATTTTTTGGTCTTCACCCAACATTTCACTGCATGAGACTTAGTACATAATAACATGCATTATATTTATATTTATATTAGTATTTTAAACTTAACCAATGGTCACTCATTTTTGGCAACTAAATGGAAAGGAAATGTTCTGTGTTGGACCGTTTCGATTTCTGCGCTTATTAACAAGTATCCACGAATTACTCAAATTGTATGCATTTGCATTGCAAGTGAAATTGGTAGGGGAGACCGAGGAATTTTGAATCAGGTCGCAGGACCTTCAGTGCGCGTTCTTGATTCACTAGCGGATATAGATCCGAAAAGTTGCCGTTGTTTCAATTCACCGCTGTTTCAAAACCGCTCCGCCTCCCCTACTGTTGATGGGTTTCTAAAACTAGCGTGTCGTTCCAAAGCACTCTGTGTCGTAAATAAATTATCAATGTGACTACATGCAGGCCGAAATAGCGCACTGCTAGATAGCCCTGATACAAGTTGGACGTCGCCAGCTAAAAAGCAAACGGGAACTGCCGACTGGTAATTATGTATAATTACCTAGTGGCAAACTCTACTACACTGTTTCATCTAAATATATTTGGAATTGAAAAGAAGGAAGTAAGTATAGTTTCCATAACTCTATAATCCAGACATTAAGAGTATAATGTCACTGCAATTTTTCTCAGACTATTAGTTTATATTAAGTTTACACCTGATAACTATGGTGTCGAATACAAATCAGGTCCAAACTTAACGTAACTAATCGGCTTATACAAATCGAGGTTTCGTACGCATCTGCGTTCGTTAAAACTTTACCAATCTTTATGGTATTATAGGAACTGAATAAAAGGAAATGTTCTGTGTTCGACCGTTCTGATTTTTTTGCAAATGATTATAGAATTTGTGAAATACGCATTTTTGGCGGAATTTTGGCCAGAACAACCGCCTGGGTCATTGTCAGTTCAAAAAACAAAATTTGTCCCTTCGGTGGTCAAAAGTTAAGAGCTTGTATGAATCTAGGTTATGTTGCTATTACATCGGATTATAGAAGAAGGAACTTTCTTTATTCTCACAGGCATTTAACAGAAATTTAGGCCCTGGAATCCTTAATTTCGCAAATGTCCACCGTAAAGACGCGCACCTAAATCTGACAATGACCCTCCTAGTACACACATTCCATAATATTTCGTTTTTATTTAATTTCGCTACCCAAAGGTTGTCTGGAAGAGATCGCTCTTTAGCGATAAGACCGCCTGTTGTTTACCTCTCTTGAATGTTACTTGTAATTTGTTTGTATTTATTTCCTGTTGAGGTGTGCAATAAAGAATATTCTATTCTATTCCATAATAAGAAACGCAAAAATTTTAATGGTCCGACACAGAACATATCTTCTCATTCATTTAATAAAATTTCGTAACATTGGTTAAGTTTTAGAGGACGAAACAGTCGAGAGCGAAACCTCTATTCATATGGAAAAATGAGCAGGGAAATATCCTCTTAAAGTGGTTGCTGAAACGATAAAAAAACTGAGAAAAAAGCGAAAGCGCCTTTCATATTTATTCAACACTAATTAGGATCTTGTCTATTTTCATCATTTGTGTATAAAATCCGCTTACAGATACAAATGTTTACTTTTAGGAATATCCGGCATTAACGGGATTACTTGAATTAAAAAAATATATAAACGGTATCGATAATAAATAAGAACGCAGAATAGCGCATAGCTTGCAACATGGTTTACATTTTTAAAAAGATGCGCGGTTTTATTTTTATTAAAACGTGTTTCGCTATTTCCTCCCTGGACTTTAACCCATTATTTATCAATACACATGCACGTTTTGAAATCCTCTCTTGTTCCAAAATTATTCAGACTCGTTTGTTGATTCGATTCCATTTCGGCCATTGTTAGGTACGATTATTTTATCCTCTTCGATAAAAAAGTTTTAAAAAATCAGGGGCTAAATTCGATGGTGTATCACTGAGTTGTAGTTTTATATATGTTAAAATGATAGTAAATATAACAATAAAAAATAATCATAAGTAATATAGCATAATTAAAATTAACTTAAAAACCTATCATGTATCACTTATCCCGAATTTTAACATAATACGTACTTTAAGCATGCCGGTGTA
The DNA here is from genome assembly GCA_932273695.1 of Apotomis betuletana. NCBI lineage: Eukaryota > Metazoa > Arthropoda > Insecta > Lepidoptera > Tortricidae > Apotomis > Apotomis betuletana. Next base: position 2,131,457 of record OW026303.1, on the reverse strand, counting down.
ATTAATTAACCTTAAAATAAGATAACTTGACAATGCATATCTTTAAGCAATATCCATAAATCATCATCAGCTGATACTAGAGATGTTAACATCCCAGTGTGAATTTAAGAACTTCATGGGAGCTTCTCTCACAATTGGCAAAATAACTATTAAGAAAAACTGTAATTTAACATGGAATACTACAAGATGCACCCTAAAAAATTGTACCTCCACCAGTTGTAACTTATTTCTAATTGAGGTGTGCAACAATCTACCTTAAATGTGTTCTATCTATCGAACTGAATTAGCGACAGTAGATTAGGGGAGACCGAGGGATTTTGAAGCAGAGGTGAAAAAGAACGTCAATTTCTTGGATCTACATCCGTTACAGAAGCAAGGGCGCACACGAAGGGGCCCAGGTAGATAGGTACAGAGAAATTGTTTTCTAAAGTGCGGAGACAACGGAAACTATTTTTTTACCACTCTAGTTGAACACGACACGATGCACTTAAAGGATTAGCTACATCTCTGGAATGAAAACGTGCCCAAGTGCAGTAAACGAGTGTTAAAACCACAAAAAAGAAAACGCTAAAATAGTGCCACTAAATGTGCACGTGTTTTAACAAATTGGAGTAGTTTATTTGCTTTCTGATCTTACTTTGTCTATGTACCCTATGTGTGTTATTGCAGCTAGGCCTGTAAAGCGCTATCTCGTCAAATGATGATATTTGCCGTGGATGGTATATTATACAATTTAATTAAGTTAATATTTCAAAATATTTCATCAGACCATGGTTTTCGGAATTATGAAAATTTGGAACAGTGATGCATTCGGATAAATGAAACTTCGGATTTTTGGGTGTTCCTTTTAGCAACCTGTGGTAAAGCGACAATGATCACACGAAAGTCTCGCTGTATGTAGTTAACCAAATAAGTGAAGCTTGTCCCGATATCCGGCTGTTCTCTCCTAGAGGTCGCATTTCTTAACCAATTCTCATGAAATTGTATGAGTAGATTTGATAAGTGTATCTATATATTTTGTAGTTTCAGTTTTTCGATATTTTCTATAATTACGGAGATGGCTTTGAAAACATTAAAAAAAATTAAAAAAATCAGCCATTTTGAATAACACTGCTTTTGGGATAGTTGGAATTATTTGAAAAATGATTTCTTTTCTTTTTTTTCTCAGTTTTTTTTTCTGTATTACAATAGATCATAACATAATCGAAGCCTAATTTACACAAAAAAGCCTGTTTTAACAACTACATACATGTTGATTTTACTAAGAACGCAAACTAAAGCACTATTATTCTGCATGGAATATTCTAGGTAACATGCCCTGTAGCACGGATAGTTTTTGTAATATTATAATGGAAGTAAAACACGGCGGGAGCTGGCCGCAGGGCTAAAGTACAGTTGGCCACTAGATGGCGGTGCTGCCAAAGCGGTCGAACATAGCATTTGAGAAAAGCATTAGACTTAGTATTAGTAATACGTTTTCGAAACGCCTTACTTAGTTAGGGTGGTCAAGAAAAAGCCAGCCAAGTGCGAGTCGGACCCGCGTACCGAGGGTTAAAATAAATAAAATTAAAAAAAATGTTTATTTAAAAAGTTCCGTACAAACACTTCCCATCTTAACTGGCCGGGTTAAATTAAGTTTTCACTTGGTATGTATGGCGCCGCATACCAATGAGGTGTAAAGTTAACGCAACCGATCAAGTTTGTTGTATGGGAGCCCCACTTGAATAAGTATTTAAACCTCCGAAACCTGTATGAAAATTCGAGACATTATCCTGATGGTCTTTGTGTAGTCTTTCAGTTACTCTAGTCTCCATTCAAATTTTAACGCCCATTTCTACAATTCCGTAATGCACAAAAAATCCCGAAAAACCATCAGTCACTTTGCAGGTCGCATCCTGTTTCAGAATTTACAATTACAAGTTGAATTCAAAAAGCATTTGAGTGGTTTCACTCTGTAAGAGGTTTTAAATATATATTGCTAGTTCGGGCGTGCTATTAATATTACATGAGCTGTAGGAAATGCTACCGGATCGCCACCTAAGAACTGTGGGCCGGGAGCTACGGGCTTTGCGAAACATCTTCCTTTGGTGCCGTTTGGTAACCAAGTTTTATAACTGGCTACAAAATGGGAATCGGAAATTCTCTGTTTGTAGCCGGTTGCGTGGTGGGCCTGCGTAGTGACGATTGGTAACCAAGGGTAATCAAATTTTGTAACTGGCTACAAAATGGGAATCTGAAATTCCCTGCTTGTAGCCGGTTATGTACTGGGCCTGCGTAGTGACGATTGGTAACCAAGGGTAACCAAGTTTTGTAACTGGCTAAGAAATGGGAATCCGAAATTCCCTGTTTGTAGCCGGTTACGTACTGGGCGTGCGTAGTGTCGTTTGGTAACCAAGTTTTGTAACAGGCTACAAAATGGGAATCCGAAATTCCCTGTTCCAATTTTGAAACCAGTTATCGAATAGGATTTTTTTCCCGTTTCGAAGCTGGTTACTAACCGCGGTTACGAATCGGTAATGGGAAAGTCCCATTTTGAAGCCAGTTACCAAATGGGATTATTTCTCGTTTCGAAGCTGGTTACGAACTTTTAGTTACCAAACAAACTGTGCCAAAGGAACATCTTGGAGTTAAATGGAGATTCTCGTTTGTACCATGTTAATCTGTACCTTCAAGGAAATTTCCTTTTTTTTAGGAGCTACATTCATTATCGATCAAAAAAATTTTCGCTGACTTTGATCTGGAATTTCCCCAATTACTTTTTTTTTTAGCTCGCTATTCAAGAAATCGGGACTGAATTAAGCTACAGTTTGATCTTAGGAGGCGGGCGGTCAAAACATGTAAGGCGGTAGCGGTCCCTTACGCGTGAGGTCAGAAAACAAATATGGAAAATTTTATCAAGGGCTTTCTTTCTAAATTACGTTTTCAATGCCTTTGATACTATGAATAGTTGCGCGTAGTGTGAGATCAGTAGATTTTTAATTATTTTCCTTTTCATGAGCAAAAATGGGCGCCAGCTCTCGTCGCGGAGTAGTTCTTAAAACGTCCTTCCCAGGTGGACGTTTTATTTGAAGCCTTTGACTCGCCGCTACATTCACTCATGCACTTCTCATTGGAGCTAGTTTATAAATAAAGAAATAAACAGAAATATACTTTCCTGTCTGAAATGCATTGCACGACGCATCGTATTAAGTACTAGCTTTTGAGTGCGATTCTGCCTGAGTTAAATTTGAATTATTATTTTTGTCAATACCGTCGGATGGGCTGTGCATTTTGGTCGTGAAATTACGTCTACTTGATATTGCAGATTACTGATCTCTTTGTTTTTTTCAAACGACGACTTAATAAGAGGAAGTTTTCAATAATCTCTTTACAATTTTTTTTTATAACTTTCATCTTGCAACGAAATTTTTAAGCAGATATCTTTAACCGATTTAGCTGAGGCATACCAAATTTAAGTAACTTTGATGACAATACAATAAAATGGTACCATGAGGCTGGTCTGATGATGGAGCCGGAATGTGGCCCTAGAAACACAATAGATAAAGCAAATTATACCGAGTTTGGGGTCTTTAGAATCGTCGCAAAGAAAAGTAGGTACAGGCGGCTATAAAAGCTTGTCACAAAAATTAAATTGTTGACACAAACTAAGTTATTTGTTTATGTTAGGTACCTCAGAACTCCGAAAACTTGAGGATTTTTTTTAGGAAATCTGATGACCAGATCCATGAGGAATCGAAGGAACTCCAAAAATGTTATCGGCACACTTACGATGATTTCAGTGTTTATTCTAGTAACTCGTTCAGTTATTCTCGAACTACGATTTCTTATCGTTGAAATTGATATTTTTTTGTGAAAAAGTAATTGTTCATGATGAGCTTATTATAACAACCACCTTTAATACCTCAGCATTCACTTGACTTACATTTAATTCCATCTATAGAAAACACTTTTAAAACTAATGGAGATAGTTGTTACTTTTATGATTCTGCTTGTCTCTCCTAATATTGGCAGAAGGGCTAATCCGATGATCGAAATTCAAAGTTTGCATCGTCATCCCATTGTCATCGTAGAGAACTGCGAGTCAGTGGACGTGATTAACAACAGGTTTGTAGAAACTGTCCAAGCGGTCGGGTCAAAATATTTCAAACCCCGTCGTAGAGACAGACCGCAAAAACTTACCGATCACACCCTCAAACTCATGACAGAACGACGTTCAATCGCACTGCGGACCTCCGTTGATGCTAAGGCATATCGGCAGCTCAATAGACAGATATGGAAGTCCTTGCGACGAGATATCCGCAACTTTAATACAAACAGTATTAGAGAGGCGATAGAGCGGAACCAAGGCTCCAAAGTGTTTGCAAGAGACATGTCTATTGGGCAAACCCAGCTGACGAAGCTGAAGACGGAGGACGGTAGTATAACGTCGACAAAAGCCGAAGTTTTGGGGGAGATCGAAAAGTTTTATGGGCAGCTTTACACCTCGGTTACTAAACCTGTTAGTAGCTCACCCGCTGATCCAAGAGCTAAGCTGACCCGACACTTTACCGAAGATATCCCGGACATCAGCCTATATGAGATTAGAATGGCTCTCAAACAGCTTCGGAACAACAAGGCACCGGGTGATGACGGAATCACCTCAGAGATTCTGAATGCGGGTGGAACACCGATACTGAAAGCCCTTCAGAAACTCTTCAACTCCGTCTTGCTCGAGGGAATAACGCCAGAGGCATGGAACAGAGGTGTGGTGGTGCTCTTCTTCAAGAAAGGGGATAATACCTTGTTGAAGAATTACAGACCCATCTCGCTTCTGAGCCATGTCTACAAGTTGTTTTCGAGGGTCATCACGAATCGTCTCGCGCGTAGGTTCGATGACTTCCAGCCTCCCGAACAAGCAGGATTCCGAAAAGGCTTTAGTACCATAGACCACATCCATACGCTGCGACAAGTTATACAGAAGACCGAAGAGTATAACTTGCCACTATGCTTGGCGTTTGTGGACTATGAGAAGGCCTTCGATTCGATCGAGACTTGGGCAGTGCTACAGTATCTCCAGCGGTGCCATATTGACTATCGGTACATCGAGGTGCTGAAGTGTTTATATAAAAACGCCACCATGTCGGTTCGAGTACAGGAGCAGAGCACGAAAGCTATTCCTCTGCAGCGAGGCGTAAGGCAGGGAGACGTTATCTCTCCGAAACTGTTCACCGCCGCATTGGAAGATGCTTTTAAACTCCTGGAATGGGAAGGATTCGGCATCAACATTAATGGCGAATACATTACTCACCTTCGGTTTGCCGACGATATTGTGGTCATGGCAGAATCGCTGGAGGACCTCGGCACAATGCTCGATGGCCTTAATAGAGTTTCCCAACAGGTAGGTCTTCGGATGAACATGGACAAAACAAAGGTAATGTCGAATGCCCATGTTGCACCCTACCCCGTAGCGGTTGGGAGCTCTACCCTCGAAATTGTTGACAAATATGTTTACCTGGGACAAGTGATCCAGTTGGGTAGGTCCAATTTTGAGAGGGAGGTCAATCGACGAATCCAACTCGGATGGGCAGCGTTCGGGAAACTACAAAATATCTTCTCGTCCAACATACCTCAATGCCTAAAGACGAAAGTCTTCAATCAATGTGTGTTACCAGTGATGACATACGGAACAGAAACGTGGCCTCTTACTGTGGGCCTTATAAGGAAGCTCAAAGTTGCACAGCGCGCTATGGAGAGGGCTATGCTCGGTGTTTCTTTGCGAGATCAAATCAGAAATGAGGAGATCCGTGAACGAACAAAAGTCGCTGATATAGCCCGACGGATTTGCAAGCTGAAGTGGCAGTGGGCGGGGCACATAGCACGTAGAACTGACGGCCGATGGGGCAGTAAGGTTCTCGAATGGAGGCCACGCACCGGCAAGCGCAGCGTAGGACGTCCACCCACAAGGTGGACAGACGACCTGGTAAAGGTTGCAGGAAGCCGCTGGATGCAGGTCGCTTCCAACCGGCCGATCTGGAAGTCACTGGGGGAGGCCTATGTTCAGCAGTGGACGTCCTGTGGCTGAAATGATGATGATGATGATCGTCATCCCTCTCGATCTCGTGTCCAACAACATTTGAATGAGCGGAACGGCGCAGTACAATGCTCGGATTTCAAACATCACCAGGCGTGAACAACATTAAAAACATGCGTACTATACGTCTTATAAAGAGCTTGCTTTATTAACTAGTTATTTATAGTTTTTGAATGTTCTACAAGTTGTGGTTAATGGTCGTCTCTCGTGTACGTTGTCGTAACGTGAAAAGTTTTTCAAAGTGCAATATCGTGACTTCGTGAGGTAAAAACCCGTACCTATTTTAATCTTTAAGCTGGAAGTAAAGTTGCTTTTATATTTATTTCTACGTCACTACGTAATGTGAAATTGTGTTGCGACCCTACGTTTCTACTCCATGAGCCGCTCTCTTGCGGTTGAATATGGTAATGCGTACTTGATACGTGTTTAAGCATGTCGAGATTGGGGATTAGCTCGCAATGAGGGTCTTATTATGTAGGAATTAACTAAACAGGCGCGAACATCTTTGGCATAAGCCGAGCATTCCGCTCAAGGGAATCGTTGATGACATCTGTTGGTTTTAATTACTTTAATCCCAAATAGGTGCGTTTCATTAATATGTTATAACTTTTAATACAATTTGATTTAAGTAACATAAGACCTGTTAACAACAAGTAAGGTTCTACTATAATTTTATTAAATGATCAAAGCGTCTTTTTTTTAGTCGGTTAAATAAAAAAAACACTGTTTATTGTTTTATCTACGCACATATCATTAGTGCTCTAAAATGCGTTCAGAAACCGTAGGAAATGACCAGCATTACTACAACCAGTTTTACTATGAGAACTTCTTTATCTGTGGCAGTAGGTAAAATCAGTACTGTAATGTTATAACAGTATCAATTTTTGTAAGGTTATGAGTTTAAATTTGGAACAGCTGTCAAAACTAAAGTAGGTCTCTATTCTAGTATCCATAGATATTAATATTGTTATCGATACGAAACGTCAATTCAGTATGTTTTTTTTATAAAAACCGCACGACATTTGATCTCGAGTGACATGAGAATATGGATACATTCGTTTGTATATGATTTAAAAAAAAAACATTCCTCTTGACGGAGGTTCGAATTGCCGCCATTATTGTTGTCATTTGTTTGTTGGTTCTTTGCTGTTACGAAAGTATAATTGTGATACGTTTATTGTAATTCACATTTTAGTTGAAAATATTGTTTCAATGTGAATTACAACTATTACAATAAATAATCTGTTTATGTATTTGTTCAGATTTATTTCTTACTGCATTAGTATATGTCGTTTTTAGATATTTTACAGGTAGCACTAGTGGTGCCGGTCATTTCCTTATGGCTTCTGAACCCATCTTAGAGTACTTATGATATGTGTGTAGATAAAGTAGTGTATACAACTGTACATAATTAGGCCTTAAAACACTCGTGTGATCCTATTATGAAACTCGCTGACGCTCGTTTCATAAAACCACACTCGTGTTTTAATGCCTCTCATTATGTATCAGTTGCATAAACTACTATTAATCATATACAAGAAATTAGAATATTACAGGTTAAACCTGAGTCATTCCAAGTTGCACTATGTATAATAAATAAATAATAATAATTACTAAATATCGGACAACCTCACACAAATCAATCTAGTCCCACAGCTCGCACAGTAAGCTCTAGTACCTAGGCTTGTGTTATGGATACTAGACGACCATAAACATATAGATAAATCCATACTTAAATACAAAAAACATCCATGACCCAGGCACAAATAATCGAGTTCATCACACAAATATTTGCCCTTGCCGGGATTCGAACCCAGGACCGTGCACCAACCGCGTCGTCATACAGATTGTAATACAATACATAATACAAATTATGATAACGATTTATATTATCACAGCCTATTGCAGAAAGTATGTCAAGATCAGTATCACCGACAAACTTATATTTAAAGCGAGGTTCCACCCAGAAGAGGGGGCATCTGGTTCAGGTTCTCTGTTGTATCCTCTCTGGTATACCTCGTTGGCGTTGTAGAACAGGTCGAGGAATGCCGTACGGTTGTGCAGCGGCCTGGTGCCGACGCGGACCTCAGAGTCCAGCTCCAAGTAGTGCCAGGTGTCTCGAGACACCGGCTGCCAGAGAACTGGGACCAGCTCAGTTGGTTCCGGTGTAGGGTTTCTGCAAAATATTTAGGAGCTAATTAATGTGTCTTTTAGACTAAAGGCTTTGGTATTCATCCTACTTGCTACCTACCAGAAACATACTACTTTCTACCATTATTGTATAAATGAAAGGTTTGTCATCATGTGTGTTACTCAATTTAATAACGGCTGAATTGATTTATATTTTTTTATAGAGATAGTTTGGACGTATAAGGATTTTACGTTTTTAAGACGGAAATATTCCTGTAAGGGGTGAAATGAGGGGTTAAATTTAATACAGGTTTCTCTCTCTCTATCTTTCTCTCCTAATCTCTCATGGCGATTAACGAGTGTACGCAGACAAAGAAACGGGCAGAAGCTAGTATGCCATTAAATTCTTGTATTATTATAGAGAATATTATCATAGAATCTATGTCACATCTACACAACATGAGGAGGAAACATTTTTATACGTACCCATATTTGACAAAGTTGGCCCACAATTCGGTCATCCTATCCACAATAAGCTGATCTTCTGGATCCAAGGGTTTCTCCATGTACGAAATGTCAAATAGATACCCAAGCTCGTCAGCGTGAGATGCACCACCTCCAGTGATGTTCAATCTGTGCTTGGAAAAATTTCTTCTACCAGAGTACGAGAACATATACAAGTACATAGTTTGCACTCCAGAGTCCAAGTATTTTTTAACAGTTCTCAGAACAGGATGGACGAAAAAAAAATCTGCAGATAAATCTAGGACTGCTTTCCTTTGCCCTGCAGTTATATCCTCGTCACCGAAATAGAAACGTGATACGATATCATGCATTTCATCAAAAAGCTCTTGATTATTTCCAAAATCAAAGGACGACTGTATATAAGTGCGTGCAAAATCTGTGAACTGCAAAGCAATGTCTGGTATAAGAGCAAAGGCGTGGTACATCTCATCATTATTAAATCCGATTAAAACTTCAACGTCTTTTACTCGTGGAACTCCCATGTTTACTGGATGCTCTGTTATAAACCTCTCAACATCTTCGAATTCCTGTTCTATGCAAGGAGTAAAGCTTACTTCTGATTCCGCTGTTGCAGCTATGAGTTCATGTGGTTCTACTGTAGCAAGGAAGGTAAGGGCATCTCTGACATCACTTGCGTTGTAATTAAAATATTCTGCCAATAGGAATGGTGTTATAGGATTTTGTTGTCCTATAATTCCTTGAACCAAAATCGCGCCGCTTTGAGGTATTATTTTCTGAAACAGGTTTTCTTCCTTGCCGTAATATAAGTGCATATCTGCAGCCATTCCACCGGCACTGTTTCCTCCTATAGTTATCTTACTATTATCTCCTCCAAACGCTTCTATGTTATCCCTGATCCATTTCAACGCCATCACTTGATCTCTAATCCCCTGATTGCCTGGTACTTCCGGAATGTCCAGACACATGAAACCGTAGGGACCCAATCGATAGTTCAGAGTTACAAAAATGATATCATGTCTAACTAAGAAGCTAGGTCCGTAAAGGAATCTTCCAGGAAATCCTAAACTAAAGCCTCCTCCAAATATCCAAACAAAGACTGGTAAGCGGTTCACATCGCTGACCGAGTCTGGCACGTAGACGTTGATATGGAGACAGTCCAGCGATCCAACAATGGTGTTATTGAACTCTTCTGTTTGAGGACATATTGATGAATCGTCAAAAGCGTCGAATGTACTTTCAAAGTTTGGGTACGGTTTGGCATTCTGTAAAGGATAAACTCATTTTTGTATCAAAGTTAATCCTTCTAAAGATATAAAATCTTAACGTATCATCACCGGCTTTCTGATTAATTGATTTAAAAAAACCGGGCAAGTGCGAGTCTGACTTGCGCACCGAGGGTTCCGTACAAACTTTTACTTATCCCATCTTAATTGGCCTGGTTGAGTTAAGTTTGCACCTACAAACGAGGTGAAAACTTAACCCAACCGGTTCTCCAAATATGATGTTTGAAAAGGGCTATATTTTTTATTATTTCAGATTTTTATAAGTAAATATTTGTAGTAGGTATGTGACGATATTACTTGCCAAATTTCATAGTTCTAGGTCATCGGGAAGTACCCTATCATTTTGATTCCCTCGAGAGTGTCCAAATGTACGTTTTTTGCGACATAAACGGCCGTATCTTTTTTTCACGTTAACGTAAAAGTTTGATTTTTTCACAGCTTCAAGGGACCGTAGACCTGAGTATATGGTGTAAATTTCGATACCTCCACGCGTTCTCGAGATAAAGGGACAGACAGATAGACAGACGGACGGACAACAAAGTGATCCTATAAGGGTTCCGTTTTTTTCCGATTGAGGTACGGTACCCTAAAAAGGAACTCTGATAATGTTAAGTCAGATACTTACACCAAATGGGTTGTCTGGATCAACTTGCGCGAACGGAATGCCCATGAACATGGAGTAGTTCCCGTCGTCGGCTCGCAGCCCACGAATCGGGCCCACGTTGGTGTGCACTATGGGCCCATCCTCGTCCAAAGGCAACACACTTGGAACTGCCCCACTGGTGTCAATAAATATAAAAAAAACGCTTAAAATTAAAAACCTCTGGCACTTCATTCTACCAGCGCTCAACTCAAGCAATTAGTTCCAATTTGAATTCGATAAAACTATCTTAATGATAAACGATAAGATTAAGGATTTTAATCATGCTTGCATAATATTTATAAAGTATAGATTCAAAATTAATGTCACAGAATTATGGAAATATAAGTTTGAATTGTTTCTAGTTTGACAAGATTTTGAAATAATTATTTGTAAGCCTACTATTTTATTGACTAATACCAGCAAATTCTTAAAAATTGTTTCGTTTAATGAGGAGTCCAAATATTATAAAATTTGTGAGTACATAATTTCGCTTAATTACATATGTTTTTGCTTATGCATACTCGTACATAAGTTTTTATTGAAAAATATGAGGTGGACTCTAATTCCAAATATAAGGTTAGCTAGTGTAAACTATGGTTGGCATTATTATCTCAACGTGACGAACAGAAATATAACCGTCATTTATAAAAATATCTTAATACAAGATACAATTTACGTACAATGCCTACATTTTAACTACTTGTTCAATTATTGTATTAAGCGGTTTACACTCACGTGAAATTGTCAGGAATGGCCCGACATGTTTCGAACTCGTATGGAGTTCTTTTTCAGGGACTGGTACCCGTACAGCCGCGTGGTAACTTACTTGTTCCGTAACAGAACACAACAAATGTACATCAATGCACTATCGGCTGCACATATGCATTTATGAATGAATTCATTCAATTCTGCAGCTCAATGTACTTACACCTACATTGAATTTTTTTAAAGTCTGTGTGTATGTTTATTTTAAGAAGAATTCATTATTTTTAATTTAGTACAATACAATTCGTTTTCCGTTTCTGTATGGTATAATCCTTATATATATATTCTGCCAGTAAATAATCCCCTATGCTAACGTTTAAATTTGCAGAAAATTCCGGACCAACTTTAAATTTATAAGCGTGTAAGAGATTTTCTGTAAAATTATCTCTTTGAAGTTCCCGCGCTTTGCGGGCTTTAATTAATTCACACAATGCTTATTTACTTACAGAACCGGAATATTGAAGTTAAACGTGTGATGGAAGAGTCAGTCCCAAGCGAAAATGCAAAGGTAATTAATCAAAATATAATAAGACTAGCCTCGCCACGCGGAATTACCCGCTCGTCCCACGGGAACACTAATTTTATTCGGGGTAAAAAATATCCAGGATATCAGCTACCTTCATACCAAAACGTATCCAAATTGATCTAGCCAGTTGAACGTGAAGAAGTAACAAACATACACATAAACACACTCACAAATAAGGTGAAAGTCTTATTAATAATATTAATGCGATAGATATAAGTATATGTATGTAGATAAGATATTATCAAAGATTTGATTGCGATTTGTAATAGTTTTTAACGAATCCATTCAGATAAATGCGTAGATTTTGCCACATTATAATTTTATCATATTTCCGGAATTTCTACGTCAACGTCATTCAAATTTCATGAGTTTACATAAAATTGCCCGTCCACTGAAGCGGAGCAGAGATAATGATCCAATCGCAGCCTGATTAAATAAATAAATATATATTTATTTTTTTATGTCATAGGGTGCAAACGAGCAAACGTATCGCCTGATGGAAAGCGATTACCGTCGCCCATAAACACCTGCAACACCAGAGGAGTCACAAGTGTTTTCCTACCCGGAGGACGAAGATAGAATGCCTCTATGCTAGTAATTTCACCGGTTATCTTACCCCCACACCGGAACACAACAATGCGAACATTGCTGTTTGGCGGTGGGTTAGCAGGCAAGACGGTAGTAACAATCCGGACGGACCCTGCACGAGGCCCTACTACTCCAAAAATATCGGACAACCTTACACAAATCGATCCAGCCGCAAATTAAGCTCAAGAAGGCTTGTGTTATGGGTACTAGACGACGATACGTACTTATATAGATAAAAATATACTTAAATACATAGATCAACCATGACCAAGCACAAATATTAGAGTTCATCACACAAATATTTGCCCTGGCCGGGATTCGAACCCGAGACCGCCAGCTCAGTCTGATTGGTTCATTATTTATTTATTTATGTTTTTTTTTTATTTGTACATAAACCATAGCTTAACTTACGCTATTATTGACATAACTAGTAATACAGAGCTACTTATTATCCTATTTACATTGCATTGCTATTGAATATGACAGAGCAAATGAGAGATGCGCATAAATAATAGTACATTACTGCAGACGCCGAGAAAGAAAGGCTTGCCGGGTGCTAGGACAGTGATACGAAGCCAGCAAGCCCTTTTCACGGCTAAGGCATGTATGGTGCTTTTCTAAGACATATGCAAAGAAATAAAAAATACACCACTCGAAAAAACATAATTCAGCCGTTCATCCTGTTCATGAACACAGACGCCATGTTTAAAATAAAAATTGGGCAAGTGCGAGCCCGACTCGCGCATGAAGGGTTCCGCACCTATACATATATATAATATAATCTATAACAAGTTTGTTGTATGGGAGCCCCCCTTAAATATTTATTTTAATTTATTTTTAGTATTTGTTGTTATAGCGGCAATAGAAATACATCATCTGTGAAAATTTCAACAGTCTAGCTATCACCGTTGTTGAGATACAGCCTGGTGACAGACGGACGGACGGACGGACGGACTGCGAAGTCTCAGTAATAGGGTCCCGTTTTTACCCTTTGGGTACGGAACCCTAAAAATACTTCCCGGCCTAGGCCTTCAATTGTGTATGAAATTCCTTTACAGTTCTCTCGAGCTGTTCCGCCCGAAACGTGATACTTCAAAGCCTGTTATAACGCACGTTATGACGCTATTTCATTCCATGTTTGAGAAAAGTTACTTACAAGGCGCCCTCTACTATTTTGTAGTGGTTCGATCATATTTAGAGTGTGCTACTGAAATCGATTCAATACCACAACAGATTGCTACATGTGCCAGGTAAAAAAGAAACAGCAGATTGAACACGGCGAATAACACATATTTCTATGTCGCGTTTTTTCTAGTTTTTCATATCTTTCACAAAAGCGTGCGCTAGTCACTCATTGTTAGTCACTGTAAATATATATCTTTTTTTACAAACATACTTCTACAGCTGCCAATAACATCCACAGCTCTTATGTAGCTATTTTTAAGGTTGATGTTAGTTGGATTTGTAGTTGGTCACATGATTTACGTGTGCGTTATTTGGTATGAACAAAACTGTTATTTGTCGGGATTCGAAGTGGTTTTGTTGCACAAATAGTCTCCGTTCAAATGCGTTAATAGCGATAGCGGGAGTTAGGTTTTTATTTATTGAAATAGTTTTTGTAATAGCTTGCGGCTGAACTATTGTTTTACGCTGTCCCTTCACTCGTATGAGCCTAAATTGCTTCATAATATTTCATAAATGGCTCGACTAAATCCCTCGACGTTTAAGATCTAGCTGATGTATTCATTTCGTGACTTCATGTGGACATGAAAACAATGGACATAGTATGTTTAAAAATAATAATACGTAGTCCCTGTCCTAGTTAATATAAATTGCAATTACTAACCTTAATGAATTATTCATATAATTTTCCTCAATTATTATCTAAATAGGTATATCTAGGCGGCAGAAGTAGGTACGGCAGCACTCTAAAATCTAAAAAAATATCACCTAGGTTAGGTTTCTTTGGATGCCGTTGCGATGCCCGTACAAGGCGAGAAAAAATATTTTCATCTTTTTATTTTTTTGTAAGCTACAGTAAATATTGTCTTTCTTCTACATAGAAATGAGGATGGTTATTCCTACGTTACAAAAATTCAATATTTTTTTTTAATGTCATCCATTCCCTTTTCTCGTTTGCCGTATCTATTGAAGTGAATATTTTTGTAAATAAAAACCATATTAGTTTATGTAGGTATAAAATAACTAAAATTGATAAATAATCAAAAGTTTGATATTTACCATTATAAAAAAATGGGATTTTTTCTTGACGTTTAATTTTGGTGAAGAAGCATCTAATACCTGGGCATATAAATCGGCGAAATGCAATCAATTCGACGTCTGGGGTCAAATCGTCATACTGACACGGCTATGCCCTTTCAACCATTTCGAAAAAATACGTTCTACAGGCCTACAGAGCCACTTAGTTTTATTCACAGGGCAAAGTCCTCTCGTAAGCTTCTCCAAAATTACCAGTACTACATTTATTTTATTGTATTTTCGGTCTCTCCTGAAACGCTTAGTCGTAAATATTTATCAGAACGTTAGACATCACACGGGACGAACACGTAGATGCACCGACTAGACAGACAAACGGAATTCGTAATATAGCCAATGCCGTCGCCAAGCCGACATAGTCGCAGAATAACTTAAAGCAGTTGTTTAACTCCACACAAACGTCCGAAATGACATAGTCTCGGGTGATCCTACAGGCGTTTCAACCGCCGTCAGTCCGCTGTCATAAATATCACGGTTACAGTATATCATTGTATGAAAGTTTGCAGCTTGGTGTAGCTCATACTTTCAATATTTTTGATAGCGGACTGACGGCGGTTGAAACGCCTGTATAATCACCTTCTCAAACGCAACATGCAGGGCTACAAGGTTAGTCCAAGGGCGTCCCGCTAGCGACTATTTCTTTTTAACTTATTTTATTTATTGTTTTTATATTTCTAGACATGTTTAATTTCATTATAACAAAATATATAAATAGACAATTAAATTCAAATTAAAACTAAAGAACTAAAATAAAGTAAATTAAATTATGCTAAAATAAATCTACAAAACTGTGCCCCCGCGGCATAGTCCCGAAGACGCTGGCAGCATTTCCTCGCTGAATCGCAATGCTGATGCGTTGTGCGAGGAAGCTGCCAGCTCTTCGATCACCAGTGGACTCAATGAGCCTTTTACTAATTTCATTTACTAGTTTGTGGGCACTGGGACCCCACGGACCTAAGGTCTCGACCCCGAAAGGAACAAAATTATATTCGGGACCGAGACCCCTATATTTATTAATTTTTAATTTTTCGGCCGCCTCTGCTGCCGCCCCCGCCCTGCCCGATGTTCCGTGGAGGTGGGACGGGGCCAGTGTGTCTACGCAGGTGGCGTCCCACACCAGCACCCGGCCCAATTTCCACGGAATCAACGACATTCCGTCGGGTCTCTTGCCATCGTCACGTGCGATGCCCGGTGGTTCCAATATGGCCGGCACGTTGACGGTGGCAAGCGAACGGCGGATTGTGTCATTGAGGGCGGCGTGTCTGGAGAAGCGGCCGGCGCTTTTCTGACAGGAAAGTCCGTGGTGTCCCAGTGAATCGACTTCACTGCCGCAGGGGCACTTGTGTGGGGCACAAATCTGAACTCCAAGACGCAGGCAGGTAGCTATGCGGAAAGTGTCGGGTTCCAAAAAAGTTCCCGTATTGGTGGATGGATATGCCTGGAGCCAATGGCCTGCTTCTAAGGCGCCTGCCGCTAAAAGTCTGGCTCGTTCTGGACCGCTGCTGTGGTTTAAAAGGGAATCATACGTTAATTTAGACATGATGTCATCCCAGGCCCTTTGCGATTTTAAATTTTGGGGGATATCCTTACCCGGGCAAGCAATTGACCATGCTCTCTTGGTCTCCGTTAAGCCCGCAGACTCATAGTTCAAAGGACCGGCCTTTAGAATTTTACCTATGAGGTCTGCAGAGCTGTGGACGGAAGACAAGAAAGCTGGTGAGGATATGGATGAAATTTTGCGCGTCCCGATACCACCAAAGCGAATGGGAAGGGACGCTTGGGTCCAGGACTTTTCGCTGAGCTGAATGTTCAGAATGGATTCTAGGTTTGCTTTGATTAAAACGTCCATTTGTAATAATTCATTTTGAAATTTAGAGAAAGGGCAGCAGCGAAGCACGTAGGTGAATTTTGGGACGAAAAGACAGAATTTTAAAATAGAAATTGCGTAATGAGGGCTAATTTCAAGGAGACGACTTTCGTAGTTTTTGAATTTAGAAATGGACTTAAGAATATGGTTCGAGAAAGACTCTTCAAAAATAGGGGACCCTAGGAGGCAAAGTGAGTTTCTGTCAACAATTTTAATATTCGGTGTAAGGTCATCAAACTTTTGTTTTATGTCTTGAACATTTAGTGCAAGGTTTTGGATAAAAAGTTCGCACTTGCTGAAATTGAGCTCTAAGCCCATGGACAGAAATTTAGCTTTGATTGTTTCGAGATCAATCAGCACGGTGTCTAAGTCACCACCTAGGGTTCCGTCGTCAAGATACCAAACATTGAATTTCGATTTTAAATTTTGAATAAAAGGATTAATAGCTAAGCTGAAAATTGCTGGCCCGAGGGGATCGCCCTGCTGACAGCCTACATCAGAGGATATAACGTTTTTGCGGTACATTAAATTTGAGGGCTCTGCATAACAGTGCAGGAGGTAATTGTAGAGTTCTGGAACATTGTTTTTAAATTCAGTCAGCAAGACGTCTCTGTTTACCGAATTGAAAGCGTTTTTCACATCAATTTTGACCAAAATATCGCAAGGTTCGTTGGAAAGGAATGTACGCAAGGCATGGACGGCTGCCTCAGAACCACCTTTGGTCCCAAAACCGAGTTGAATTGGTTCGAAAAGAGTTTGTAATTTTGAAGCTATGTATCTTACTGCAATTTTGGAGGCGAGACGTCTGAGAGTGGAACCAACGGCGATTGGCCTCACCCCTCCGTCCTTTTTGTTGAGAGCGATGAGGTTTGCGCCGTATAAAATTGGAACTATTGTTGGGTTGACGTTACCCAAGAACATATTATTGATTAATTTAGTAAGTGACTCAACTAGGCGCTCGCCCGCATCACCCACGGAGTGAGACGTCAAATCCTTCAAATGTTGGGGTGAAAGGCCATCCAGGCCTGCGGAGGAACCGATTTTGAAAGATGAAATTCCTTCGATGACGTCTCTATTTTTTATTTGGAGGCAGGCCTGGTTTGCCGCTGGTGGGTCGAAAAAATATGGTAATGGAGGACCTGGGGGATGTTTAGACTGTAGGGCCGAAAGGGTGTCAGGGGTATCGGGAGCTAGCACGTCATTAGAAAAAAGGAGACTAGCGGCGCCTTTCAGATCACCATCACTCACTTTAGATTCTACGGTTTTGCGACGATTGAACGATGTAGAGAAATCTTTTGATACTATGGGCGGTGTGGAATATCTAACGCAGTTATTTTTAATTTTCTGAGTGAATGATAAAGAAGAACCATCATCGTGAGCATGGAGGACATGAAAGGCGAAAAGCAAAAGGTTTTGCCAGTCGTCAATGCCGTTATCCTCGGTGCATTTATTTATTAAGTTTGAAAGATGAGTCGCGACGGTGATTCTAGCGCCGCGAGGAATCCGTTTAACTATCGGAACATGGTTCTTAAGATTACTGAGTTGAAGGTGGAATGGGGTGGATGGTTGAGTGGTTGCGGAAGGAGGAGTAAGATGGTGATTGAGTACTGGTACAGCATTCTGGCTGAGACAGCGTCTGTGAGTTTTTGATGCATGTATGTTTAGACCTTTGATAGATTTAAAAGATTTGTTGCAAATTTGGCAAATATGGCTAGATGACGTGCTAACAACCGGTTGAGTTGCAGATTGCATCCACACACAATAATAGAAAAAACAAAGAACAATAAGCTTATTACTAGAAAAACAAAGTAAAAAGGATATAAAAATACACTGCCACGGAGCGTAGAACACTGATCGCACTGAAGATATGCACTGGTGTAATGCACTGGAGATATGCACAAGTTTTTAAGAAAAAGCAGCTTCGTCGGCTCATAAACTACAATAAATATTCAGCGGAATGATCGCATTTTGTTGTGTAAATATAGCTTGACAACATTTTCTTGACATATGTCGCAGCGGACGGAGCGCTATGCTCAGCAAGCAGGCCCGCGCTGCCGACTCCGTGTAAAAAGGAACGATATCAATAATAAATTCACTTCGTTGAAATGTATTATAACGCAGAAAAATTGTTATTTCAATTATATTCACAAAAAAGATCGGGAGAAAAATTATTTTTGTGTTGCCTCGTTGCTAGGTTACGTATGCATATTATTTATTTATTAGAATCGAATGTCCTTTCCTTAGCTGGATAAACACCTCTCAAGCTTATTTATTTACTTTAAGGTTTACCGACAGATTCACGATTATTGGCATTTTTTTGTGTGTATTTCATTGACCCTCGACAAAAAAGAGGGATGTTTAAAGTTTAACATGTATCTGTGTGTCTGTTTGTGGCATCATAGCTCCCAAATGGATGGTTCGCTTTGAATGCGGTTTTTTTAATCAAATACCGTCGCCAAGCCTATATAATTCACAGTATAACTAAAAGCAGTTATTTGACTCCATGCAAACGTCCGAAAAGCAAAAATAGTCTCAAATACATGCACAAATGCTGCCATTTCTGGATAAGTGCTAGAAGTGTGTTTAAAGCCCTTTTTTGTATTCGATCTGGACGCCTACATGACTAAAAATCTTTTACTATCCAAGATTTTTAACGGTTTAATCTTGTAACCTCTTTACAAGAATATTACAAGACCCTACAAGTATATAATGTCTTACTTATTTCATCGTTTAAGTTTATTTTTAAGTAATGGAACCGGTAAACAAGATAAATTAAGATGTTGATTGATACTTTATTTTAATAACAACTTACTTGAAATTGTTGAAGACATGCCACTTTTAATGCTAATTTACGTTTTACATTTTATAGTTTACGTTTTATCGCGCTAGTTTAACCAAAAGTAGAAGTAATTAATTTATATTTTCCAGCATAACGCATCTCGTTCCTATACAAAATAAAGAAAACGATTATTGGATAAGTCAACATTCAAGAATAACTTTCTAGAAAAACATTTCAGATATCGAATACTGGAATACAATAAAGAAACACTACATGAAACACATTATCTCCTGTTCAATAGATTGGAACGGAATCCGATAGGGGCGCGCGGCAAAAAATATTTTGACGTTTTAGAATTCCCTCTCGGAGTTTATCAGGACTCGTACATGCCAATATTGATGCTGACAAAGAATATGTATTAATATTCTGTGAAATATATCTATATCCTTTGCACGTGCAAAGGATGGAACCATCTGGTTTGCCACGTATAGCTCTCTTGAGTGAGATTGCTGATGCTAAGCGACCCATTGGACGACCTATGTTACGCTTTAAGGACAGCGTAAAGCGTGACATGTTATCCTTCAAAATTGACACCCAACACTGGGAGGTTATGTCTGAAGATCGTGACCTTTGGAGGAAGACTTTGTGCGATGGTGTGGTTGCGCATGATGAAGTATGGTTTGCTTCTCTTTCTCACAAGCGCGACATGAGACACCAGCGTGCAGCTTTTCCCCCTTCATCGATAGGCGAAACCTTTATTTGTCAATTATGCGGCCGCGGCTGTCGCTCTCGTATCGGGCTCTCCAGCCATCTTCGAAAGTACCGCAGTTTATTAGACGCTGCTTAACTCATCTGTTATAGATGTAAAAAGCTAATGATGGTATCTATAATATTATGATCGGCTTTGCTCGATTTACAATTGAATTCCCATAGTAAAGGGCAAGAAGACAGATTTTACTTGACGACAGTGGAACACAAAGACGGTTATGACTTTTTCTTCCACGCAGACGAAGTTTACGGACCTTCTACTTAATATTATAATCACTACATAGTATAAAACAAAGTCGCTTCCTGCTGTCTGTCTGTCTGTCCCTATGTATGCTTAGATCTTTAAAACTACGCAACGGATTTTGATGCGGTTTTTTAATAGATAGAGTGATTCAAGAGGAAGGTCTTTAAGTATAGTTCATGCATATTTTATCAGCATTGCACCCGTGCAAAGCCGGGGCGGATCGCTAGTTATGTTATAAAAACAAAATGTCTGTACATTAAACATATCAAGTTCAAATAACTCTCCTAGATCTAAAATGAAATTTTGTGTATGCCTTTATAATTATAATTATTATAGTCATTGCTACCTAACTGTCATTATCATCACATCACTTCAAAACGGTAGATTTTTCTTTTTGTCATTTTGTTGTTATAGAAATAGCTAAATATCCAGTTTTAGGATCCACACGAATATAGTAAAGCACGATACTGTAGGTATGTCGTGCTAAGCAAATTGTTATAAAAATAACTCACATTGAATATTACAACAAAAATCTCGTAATCTAATTAAGATTCATTTGTAATATTCAATGTGAATTATTTCTGTTAGGTATGCTGAACGCGGCAGAATTAAGAACTATCAATAAACTTTGTCGCTTCTGCGTTCGTCTCTATGACTGTGGGGCTTACCTATCAGAAGTAGGTATGTGAAAATAAAAATTGTCATAACACCACAGTTGCTGTTGGAGAGCCTCATATGCCTTGATCACACGTACCGAGACAGTGGGCGAGACAGTGTTCTCGTCCCTGTCACACACAAGACAAACGGGCGAGACAGAGCACTGTCTCGCCACTGTACTCGGTAGGTGTGATCAAGGCAATAGCGCTAGCCCGTAATACATTACATGCCTACCTAGGGCGGTTTCGTTTCGTGGCAAATTCATGAATGTCCCAGATCGCAGGTGTTTGTGGCCTGAGCCGAAGGCGAGGGCCATAAATATGCAATCTGGGGCTTAACAAATTACCACCCGTGGTTCGTCGCCGCCGCCATGCTTAACCTGGGACGAGAACCTGTTGTGTAAGATTGTCCCCCAATAAAGTAATATTTATTTGACATTCTGAAGTCGCAAATCAAGTCAAGGAAATGATTATAAACGGCTAACAACCTAAATTTCGCTACGTACGCTTATAATAAAAGGGTTTTAAGAGCAGTATAATTTGGTACGATTCGCAGAGCCGCAAATGTCTCGCGCCTGTCATTTGAATGGAACTTAAGAGCCCACCCATGTAAAATTCGTCAGGTGAATGATCCTAGATCTCAACATTCATAGTGATTTAAAATCTGTACTTTGGAAATAAGAAACTTAAACAGTTTTTCTTCAATCTTGTCAACGTGAAAACACGATTGGTAATAATTTTCTCGATACTTTTATCTCGCAAACATAACCCTTTTTAGGGTTCCGTAGTCAACTAGGAACCCTTATAGTTTCGCCATGTCCGTCTGTCCGTCTGTCCGTCTGTCCGTCCGTCCGTCCGCGGCTTAGCTCCGTGATCATTTGTACTAGAAAGCTGAAATTTGGTATGAGTATGTGTATGTATAACCATATGAAACTTACGTCTAGCGGTAAACAGTTTTTAATATTTTCCGTATATATGCCAACGGACTCTCGCGAAAATTTGTCTATGTTTACGGAATGTTTGAGTGCGTTATCTGCGGCTATCTTAGATAATAATGATGTGCAAGCTGTATATATACTAGGAGACTTTAATGCGCACCCAGGTGAATGTTTTTATCGTGAACTGACGGACTTTTGTAAGGAACAATTATGGCATTGTGCCGATGTTGAGAAGCTGGGACTGAGCTCTGATTCGTACACTTATATCAGTGATATACACGGGTGCAAAAGATGGTTGGACCATTGCGTGGTAACTAAAGGTGGCTGGGATACTATTCGTAGTATAAGTATATCACATGATATATTTTGGTCTGATCATTTTCCGCTTTATATTGAATGTAATATTGAATTATTAAAACCGATGAATAGTATACCTTATAATAATGTAAATAAAAAAGTAATAAATTGCTGTGATAAGACCTGCAGTAACTTAAACCACCTCGCTGTAATTGATAATATGTATTCGGATATTATTGGCACCTTAACATACGCGTCCTTGAAAACGCATAAGGTAAAAAATCGTCGGAAAGGAGGATATATAGCGGGGTGGAACAAATATGTATCTGATGCACACAGGGAGGCTCGGCTTCATTTTCAGATGTGGGAACTCTCAGGAAAGCCTACTTGTGGCAGGATGTTTGAACTTATGTCGAGTAGCAAGAAGGTTTTCAAGTCTAAGCTCAGGTGGTGCCAAAATAGAGCAGCTCAAAATGGATACTTTAGCTTTGGCACACAATGGCTTAAAGTTTAAAGACTTCTGGAAAGGGACTAGGAGCATGGATATGAGGCCGGGCCTGCCTGTAAGTGTCGAGGAGCAAGGTCGACCACGGAGACATTGCCGAGCTATTTAGGCGACATTTTGCAGTCAAGCCTCGGCCTGTGTCGCAGGCTGGTATTTTGGCTGCTGATGTAGGGACCGACGGGGCTGGGAGTGGGCGAAGCGTTTATTTTACTGCGCAAGACGTGGAACGAACAATCAGGAAAATGCAAAGAGGGAAATCGCCCGGTCACGACGGTCTCTGTATCGAGCACTTTAGGAATGCGGGTGTCCATCTGCCAAGGGTACTTGCGATGTTTCTTAATCTATGTCTGTGCCACTCGTACCTACCCGTATCGTTGATGAAGACAGTCGTTATTCCTATAGTAAAAAATAGGACGGGCGAAAAATAGGACCTCTCTGATAAGAGTAACTATCGACCCATCTCACTTGCGACGACTACTGCAAAAATCCTCGACAGTATGTTGAATTCTCTTTTAGAAAAGCACCTGAAGTTACATGACGCGCAGTTTGGCTTTAGGGCAGGACTATCAACAGAGAGTGCTATACTCTGTCTAAAACATACTGTCGGGTATTATAATGCAAGGAAAACACCCGTGTATGCCTGTTTTCTCGATTTATCCAAGGCTTTTGACCGCGTTAATTATGACATTCTATGGCGGAAACTGAGTAAGACAGGCATGCCGGATGAATGTGTTAAAATCCTTGAGTACTGGTATTTGAACCAAACGAATCAAGTGAGATGGGCAGATAAGCTGTCGTCTGAATATAATCATAATCATAATAATCATAATCATAAGCTCGAGTGTGGTGTGAGACAGGGCGGTATTACGTCTCCCAGACTGTTCAACCTGTACGTGGATGAGCTGATAGCTGGTCTCAGCAGCACGCATGCAGGATGTTATATAGACGGTGTTAGTGTCAATAACATCAGCTATGCTGATGATATGGTGCTGCTGGCGCCAGCTGTCAGTGCTCTTACACAGCTGTTGGGCATCTGTGAGGCATATGCTAACTCACATGGCCTTGAGTACAATGTAAATAAAAGTGAGGTGATGGTGTTCAAGGCGGGAAAAATTAAGCCCTACTATATACCCCCTATTGTACTCAATGGTGTACCACTAAAGTCTGTGGAAAAATTTAAATATCTTGGTCACATTATTACTAGTGATCTAAGTGATGACCAGGATATAGACAGGGAACGCAGGGCGCTGGCGGTTCGGGGAAATATGCTGGCCCGCAGGTTTGCTCGATGTACAGCAGAAGTTAAAATAACCCTTTTCAAGGCGTACTGCCAGAGCTTTTATTCGAGCAGCCTGTGGGTTCGGTATACAAAGCGAGCCTACAATGCCCTGAGAGTGTTGTATAACAATATATTTAGAATGCTGTTGCGCCTACCCAGCAGATGTAGTGCCTCAGGCATGTTCTGCGAGGCCCGCACGAACGGATTTCCAGCAGTCATGCGGAAAAAAATTGTATCACTGCTGGGTCGATTAAGAAATAGTAGCAACAGAATTCTAAATATAATTGCTGAAAAATATGACTGCCCAATATTTAAGTACTGGACGGGACAGATCATAGGTGTAGCACGCTCCCTTGATTAGGCTAGTTTTATTTATTTATTAACCTTAATAGGTACTAACATAGCCATAAGGCTGTTACTAACAAACTATGGAATGTAAAATTCTGAAATAAAGACTTTATTATTATTATTATTATAACGCCGACAGAACGGTAAAATAAAATTTTTTTCGGGTACCTCTCGAATACCTAAAGTTGGCGTGATTTTTTTTTTTTCTTTTCAACACTGGTGTGTGGGGTGTCGTTGCATAGTTCTTGTAAAAATAATAGGGGTTTTCTAACATTATTTTTTGATAAAGTCAGCAGTTTTGTAGTTATTCGCTCCAAAAACAAAAAAATCAGAATCAGAATATTATTTATTGCCATAAAAAACTTATCCTAAGAATTACATTGCTAGTAACTAAAAAAACAATACAAAACAGAATAAAGTGAGGCAATGGGTCTCAGTCTCAGCATGTGCTAGGTCAGTAAAGCCCAGCGCTGGTTTTCAGACTAAGCCCGGAGATTAAGTCGACTGCTGACATGTTGACAGTTCAAAAAAAATTAAATTAAATGTATAATATGACAAAAAAAAACAATAATAATAACAACGTGATGCAAACAACTATAATAATAAAAAAAATAAAAAACTACAGTAAAAGTTAGTGTCCCCCCCCCCTCTAACTTTTCAACCACGAGTCAAAAAAATTCGGGAAAATTCATGTTAATGAGGCCTTATAAGTACTTTCAATGAAAACTATATTGAACAAAATCGGTCCAGCCGTTTTTTAGTTATCACCAAATTTCATATTTTTTCTTTAAAAGGTCGTAAGTTGACTTCCAGAAGGTAATAAGTGATTACAGTTTCTAGGGCGTTTACGACCTTTTTATGAGCTTAAAATCTGTTTTAACGTAAACCTCGGGCTTAAAACAGCAGTTTATTGTGAAGGATGAGCAACTACGGAACCCTACACTGAGCGTGGCCCGACATGCTCTTGGCCGGTTTTTTAGATATTTTCGATTGGATCTTCAAAACGCATCCGTTTTCAACAAAGTTTTTTAGCTTAATAGATGCACAATTATATTATACTAGCTTTTGCCCGCGACTACGTCCGCGTGGAACTTGGAAGTATGGAAGCTACCTCGTACAAAACGATATATATCCACCTAATCACCTTAATTAATAAAAGGGATTATTAAAAGCGCCTAAGCAAAATGTAAGAGCAATTGTGTTTTTGGACTAATCGTTTCATTACCTTTCCTACAGATGATCCTGTAGGAAAGGTATGTCATCATGAATTACTTACTCACTTTTCAATCTTTTTAAGGATAATTTCCAGGATGAAAACTATCCTATGTCCTTCCTCGGATCTTAAAGTATCTCCATGCCAAATTTCATCAAAATCGATTCAGCGGTTTAAGCGTGAAGAGGTAACAGACAGACAGACAGACAGACAGACAGACAGACAGACAGACAGACAGACACACTTTCGCATTTATAATATTAGTATGGATAGTATGGATATAGTAAATTATCGTAATGTTACCTACTACATAGAACAGGACCATCGCAATTTATTGGTATATATTTGAAACCTACAGTTTGAATTTTTCATTGATAATTTTTGTTTGAAAAACCACTCGAAATTGACAAAATTCACGCAGAGAACTGGCTTTTTTATTTTCAACTTATTTTCGACTGTACCTACGCAATGAAAGCATGAAATAGCTATGCTACTTTCTAGAACTCGAGAAAAAGTAAGTCTCTTTAAGAAGTTGGTTGAAGTTACCAATATATTTGTCATAATAAGTATGAAATAAAATAATTCATTAAAGAATAAGGCCTCTTAACGAGTAAACGAGGGATTTCATGACAAAGCGGTTAGCAAACCCTTTAATTAACCTTTGGGTTAGGTTAACCCCTCCGATGCGTACGAATGAACTAGTGCTGAGACTACGAAGACATTATCTGGGACGTGCCCTTTGCTATGTACTGCCACAGAATAAAGACACTAGTACTGCCTAGTATGTTACGTATCGCATTACAGTCCGACCAAAAATAGTAGAAATTAAAAAGTGGCAATACTGTAGTGTCCTCCCTTTCTAATCAATATAAGAAAATTTTTAACAAAAAAAAGAACCGACTTCAGTAAAACTAAAAATCCGAAAATAACCCGTTCAAGTACAGATTACATTTGACTCACCCTTTGAAATCGATCCCAAACCACTCAGTTATTATATTTATATATTAAAGTTTACGTGAGGTTTGGCACCGACTTCAAAGGGTGAGTCAAATGTAATCTGTACTTGAACGGGTTATTTTCGGCTTTTTAGTTTTACTGAAGTAGGTTCTTTTTTTTGTTAAAATTTTTTTTTTTTTCGCTTTTTAGTGATTCATATAAAATACTTATGGCGGGGTGATCAGGGAGGTCTTGAAGGCATGCATCTCGTTTGAAATATCTCCTAACTCCTAACTGTTAAGGAGTTGTACCTTCCATCATCAGTTCAGCATGAGAAGATGATGACTACCATATGCAAATACTTAAATAGTTTTAGAAAATACATGAAAAATATTATGAGTGCCTATAAAATTTCAGGAATTCCTTCGATTCCTCATGGATCTCGTCATCCGATCTTCACCAAAATTTTATGGGACCAACCTTGAGATGTCTATTCATGAACCTAAAAAGAATTTTCCAAATCGACTCATAAATGACGGAGTTATGAGGTAACAAACATTAAAAAAAAAAAAAAAAAAAAACATATCACCGAACTGAGAACCCCCTCCTTTTTTTGAAGTCGGTTAAAAACGGGGACGACACTACAGTATTGCCACTTTTTAATTTCTACTCTTTTTGGTCGGACTGTAAGTGGGATCTGAGAAACGAGTCAGTACTAGTCCCAAGTAGCATGTAGGCTGCATAAATATATAAATAAATATTATGGGACAATCATACACAAATCGAACCTAGTCCCAAACTAAGCAAAGCTTGTACTATGGGTACTAGACGACGATATACATAATAATACATATATAGATAACATCCATGACCCAAGAACTAATATTCGAGTTCATCACACAAATATTTGCTCCGGCTGGGATTCGAACCCGGGACCGCTGCTGGCTAAGTACGCAGGTGTCTGCAAATAACTGCGCCAACCGCGTCGCATAAGAGCTTAAGGCGCGCTTATAGGCGAACTTTAGGTATTTGCGGGGGTGAAGCAGACACGCGGTGGAGGCGCATGCGGGGCGCCCCGCTCCACGACACGCGCGTTGCTCGCGCAGCCCGTTGATGGCCTTATTCTGTTCGTAACCGTATTCTGATTGAAGTAAAAAATTATAAAGTACTATTATTTTGTTTTATAAAAAAAATGCATAGCGCTTCATTTAATATTCATTTAATGTAAATAGTGGTAACAATACACCGCGTTTTTATCGATGATTTTATTTATTTTGTTATGGGGTGTGATCAGGTAAACCAAATAACGGCAACAATTTAAAATGAAAACTTAAACTTTAATAACTAGGTTCTTAAATCTAACTTAAATTTAAAGGGCGCCAGGAGAGTTTTAGTTCTGTGTATTACTGGGAACTCTGCCTATCCTTGCCAAGCGTAGCTCAGTCTGCTTCCAAATGAAAGCCGTGGGTTTAAAGGGCGATCGGTAGGCTAAAATACAAACATACTAATATTAGCTAACCATGTATACGGTTATGACAAATAGTTTGAACCAAAAGTGCACAACAGTAACACAGTTGTCTTTTGAATGTGATTTATAAGACTAAATTAATTATAATTTCTAATTAAAATTATGAAAAAAAAAAGATTACGTCCTTAAAAAACGTATTGTATTTTTTCTTTGTTGTAATGAGTGACTGGCTGTGCTGGCAGTGTATTGCAATTGTTTAGATATAATTCTGCATACATACAATGACATAACTTTATTTATCTTTACACAATATTTTTTTCAAACCCGTTACTACTAGTGTCAAAAACCTGCAGTAAAAAGTAGAATGACCCAACATACCTATGGGCGAGCATCCTACAAACGTGTGTGTCCGTGTACCTTCTCCTCAGTGAGTGCCGCGTCGTCGCTCGACAAGGTCGGTCGTGCACGCATCTAATTTTGGTGAGCATATTACTGTCTCCGACCGTCTGTGAGACGGGTGGTAGGTGGATACGTATTTTTCTTAAGGGTCTCGGAGACGGGTGGTAGGTGGTTACGTGACTATGGATATTTTTTTCTTTACTTAGCCGACCGCTAAGTCACGTTGGTAGTGATTGGAAGTGCGGAAAACCTGTTCTACTTTTGACCCGAATAAAAAACGGGACCCAGTACGTATGTTTCTAATGTAAAAAATCTATTTGCCTAGAATGTGCAAACAAACTTACATTCACTGCCGCGAACAAATTGATCAAATTAGTGGTCTGCAATTTTATAAAAATATTACCTTCATTTTAACTAAACTTATAATAAATTATTATTATTATTATTATTATTATAATAATAATTATTATTATTATTTGTTTCTCATTTTTTGAGTCTCGGGCTCATACGTCCCGGTCTTTTGGAAGGCTTGCGTGGGGATATGGATCCAACACGTAGAGGCCCCTTGGAGAAATTTGCTGTGGCTGTTGCCCTGCTGGGACCCGTTCCTGATCATATCAATAAGATGATACATCCATGAACCGGTCCCAGCAGGTGATTGAACTATTGCATTAATATGGAAAAGAAACCGGGCTATTAAAATGAAGTTTGGATGGACTATTTATGTGGGCTATTGCAGTAGAAAAATGTCACCCGCCGTAACCATCTATGCGACTGTTACCTCTGGCGGGTGGTGACTCGCCCCTCACTAGGTGGGCCCCGTAATGCCATCGTGCAGACGGCCGGAAGCAACACAAGCGTGAGGGCTCAGGGGTGTCGAGAGGTTAAAAATCTATGAAGCACAAATCGAAATATACAAAAAAACTATTAAATGAAGCAAATCTTGTGTTGATATACATAATAGTTATCGAAATATTTGGCTTAAGGTGTAAAAAAGGGGTACTTTTCAAAAAAGAAAACTATCGAGGATTTTTTCAGTAATCGTGTTTCTGATGAAGTAAAAAATTAGGGTATATACTGAAAATTTACATATAAAAAAGTTGCACTTGTAAGTTATGTGCAAGTATTGTATTAATATTTTCTAAAATTGTAGTTTTCACTATTTACAGCGCCTTAATCTTATACAGCCCTAATATATATCAAAACAGCTGTATAAGGGGTGTATACAAGCTAATGCAGCGTGTGCCTACTTGGGTACTTTAGGGGCTTCATTTTACCCGTCCAATTGACAACATTTATGGGTGATTCTCGCTGTCATAAATATAAAATCAATGGGCCATAATATGCCTTAAATTAGATTAAGTATGGTACGATTACAGTTTATCATTGTATGAAAGTTGGCAGATTGGTGTAGCTCATAATTTCATTATTTTTGACAGTGGACTGACGGCGTTTGAAACGTCGTAGAATCCCCCCTATGTTTAAACTAATCTATATATCTCATTGAGGTATTATTATAATAGAGCCACAGACCCGAACAAAAATGACAAAAAAAGTGACATCGTTGTCATGTTCAAGTAGATGCCAATAACGCTTATTTATAATTTATAACAACATAATTACTTCGTACAAAAGAACTCATTGCTCAAACGTTTAAGTGTCAGATTGACTTACGTACTTATTACCACAAATATTTTTCTTGTAAATTAACTTTTTTAGCGTATTCTGACTCATGTCTCTTGTCAAACTTGGAACATGGCATGAATGGAGCAGATTTTAATATTTTTACATACTAAAAATATTTTCATTATTATTTTATTTAGGTATTAAAATATATTTGTTGTATGAACTAAATAAACTCGTAAATTGTTAATAACAAATTAAGTTACGTTTTTATTTAACAACTGCATAAAAGGGTCCCGACACTGCATAGAAGGGATCAGTAATAATTACATTATTTCTCAACTCATCTTGTTCTAGTATGTGAAATGAGAGTAAGGCAAGTGCTAAATATTAACATTTTTAGCCTTTTAAAGTTTGATGGCGTGGCGTGAAAGTCGGTGGGGTGGTATGCATGACAGCACACGTTGCCTTTAGGTGTTCTTGGCGTTCAATGGTTTAAACTGACAGTGTCTAGACTCTGAGACAAAATAAAACAATGACAACAGAGCAATTGATTTATTAATGTAACCATTTTACGCTTCTTTTGATTAAACATAAAAAAAACATATAGGTATGATTATGCAGAACACACGAGAGACGAATTATTTAGCTGAAATTATTCTTGACTCTAAACGTGATTCTCTAAACCTGTGCTAAACGTGACCTCAATTTTTCACGTAGTTTAGGATCACGTGGGAATCTTTAATTAAAAAAAATAGGACAATTATTTATTGCACTCCTTTATTTATTAATAAAATATAAAACTATAGCGACTCCTTAGATTTTTGTTCTGTGATGAGGTGCATTTTGTAGGGACAAAGTTAATAATTCTTATTTAAAATATGCTATGATTTTACATAGGATTCGTTAATTAATCAATAGAACCTACGTAAAATAGAATATTCCGACCTTTTTCTTTATTTTATAGCTGTTATTTCTGCAATTTTTCACTGAACATTTAGTCATATTTGAGATCCGTCACGTGTCACGGTCTAAACGAGACTGAGAGCCCAACTAATGCGATTTGTGATTTTGCATTAGTTGGGAGGGTGCCATTTTTTCCGCCTGATTGTGTGTCCATGTAATTATTACGTCAATGATATATCTATATATATATTACGCGAGGCCGATTTTTGTACATCCCATCAGATCTACAGTTATGGTCCGATTTTGATAAATGATATGTCATTAGATTCGTCTCATGCTGGAGAGGTGCATAAAACTCTTGGAATTTTTAGTTTTTCCTGAAAAGGTACTGAAAAATGGATTTGAAAAAACTACTGTGCGCTAACCACGTGACTTTGACCACGTGACCTGTGATCCCTATTTTGACATAAGATGACCGAATAATAATAAGCATGATTTGCTCACAAACCTGTAGTAAGTTGTTCAGCATGATGAAATATTATTTTTGAGTCGGCAACATAATATCCGCAACACTTAAAACATGTACGAATATGCAAATATAATTTTACAGTTTGTTACAATGAATGACAGTAACCATATTTAGACAACTATTAATGTCTTTTTTATTGGGGGCTATTATGTCAATGCTCTAAATTGCCAGGTTGTTTTTCTTTTTAAAATGTTGATATGGAAACTTTTTTCGCATACCTGTTAAAAATGTGGAGAAAAAAGCCGGTTAAGTGCGAGTTGGACTGGTACTCGAAATACTAGAAAAACTGACCGTCATTCAAGGATAGATTATTTTTATAGGCGAGTTTTACAATAAATCAAAGCAGAAAAAAATTAGTAAAACTAATTTAAACGTCATTCAAATAAGTAAATTTATGATAGATTATTATAAATTTGATTACATAAGTCCATCAAAAAAATAATTTCAAGGAAAATGGCATGAGTCATGGTAAATTAAATGGTATTTTACAAGAAAAAACTTAGTCCTTCCGCTTGCATGTCAACGGGATGGGAAATGTGGTCGAGTTGAGAATATGGACGACTTGACAATGTAGCTAAGTTGGGAATGTAGGTATCTACATTGGTAATATGGATGAGTTGGTAAAATGGACGAGTTGGAAATGTGGACGAGTTGGGAATATGGACGAGTTGGGAATGTGGATGAGTTGGTAAAATTGACAAGTTGGTAATATAGACGAGTTGGGAATATGGACGAGTTGGGAATATGGACGAGTTGGGAATATGGACGAGTTGTTAATATGGGCGAGTTGGGAATGTGGATGAGTTGGCAAAATGAACAAGTTGGGAACACGGACGAGTGGGCAATGTGGACGAGTTGAGAATATGGACGAGTTGGGAATGTGGATGAGTTGGCAAAATGAACAAGTTGGGAACACGGACGAGTGGGCAAGGTGGACGAGTTGGCAATGAAGACGACTTGGTAATACGGACGAGTTCGTGATATGGAAGATTTGGCAATAAAGACGAGCTGATAATAAGGACAAGTTGGTATTGTAGACGAGTTGGGAATATGGACGATAAGGAAATGTGGATGAGTTGGCAATGTGGATGAGTTGGTAAAATTTACAAGTTGGGAACATGGACAAGGGGGCAATGTGGACGAGTTCGTATTATGGACGAGTTGGCAATGAAGACGAGTTGGTAGTACGGACAAGTTGGTAATATGGACGAGTTGTCAATGTGGACGAGTTGGGAATATGGACGAGTTGGGAGTGTGGATGAGTTGGCAAAATGAACAAGTTGGGAACACGGACGACTGGGCAATGAAGACGACTTGGTAATACGGACGAGTTGAGAATATGGACGAGTTGGAAATGTGGATGAATTAGCAAAATGAACAAGTTGGGAATATGGATGAGTTGGCAATAAAGGAGCTGATAATAAGGACGAGTTTGTATTGAAGACGAGTTAGAAATGTGGATGAGTTGGCAATGTGGACGAGTTGTTAATAATATGGACAAGTTGGAAATGTGGACGAGTTGTATTTGTGGACGAGTTAGCAATATGTACGAGTTGGCATTGTTGACGGGTTGGAAATGAAGACGAGTTTGGTGTATGGACGAGTTGGTAATGTGGACGACTTGGCATTGTGGACGAGGTGGGAATATGGACGAGTTGGAAATGTGGACGAGTTGTATTTGTGGACGAGTTGGTATTGTGGACGAGCAAGTAATATGGACGCGTTGGCATTGTGGATGAGTTGGGAATATAAACGAGTTGGCAATAAAGACGAGTTGGTAATACGGACGAGTTGATAATATGGATGAGATTGGCAATAAAGACGAGTTAATAATAAGGACGAGTTGGTATTGTAGACGAGTTGGAAATGTGGACGAGTTAGCAATATGGATGAGTTGGCATTGTGGACGAGTTGGGAATATGGATGAGTTGGCAATAAAGATGAGTTGGTAATATGAACGAGTTGGCAATGTAGATGAGTAAGGTGTATGGACGAGTGGGCAATGTGGACGATTTGGCATTGTGTACGAGTTGGGAATGTGGACGAGTTGGGAATATGGACGAGTGGGAAATGTGGACGAGTTGTATTTGTGGACGCGTTGGAATTGTGGACGAGTAGGGAATATGGATGAGTTAGCAATATGGTCGAGTTGGCATTGTGGACGAATTGGGAATATGGACGAGTTGCCAATGGAGACGAATTGGTAATATAGACGAGTTGGCAATGCAGATGAGTTGGGTGTATGAACGAGTTGGCAATGTGGACGTGTTGGGTGTGTGGACAAGTTGGCATTGTGACCCAGATGGGAATATAGACGAGCTGACATTGTGGACGAGTTGGCAATTTGGAATAATTAACATGTTACCCTAACATGCGAAACTTGATAGGCTTCCGTTTTTACCGACAATGGTAAGGAACCCTAAAATTAGGTTTTTATTATAATAGACTTGAGAGTATAGATAGCATCTCCCTCAGTCTTCTGTCAGACACTATTTCAATGAGAGAAAAGACACGAAAGTTAGAATTTGGAATTCGGGTATTAGGCCTTCAGCTCAACTTTTTGAAAAAAAAAAATATCATATTCTTTTTTCAAACATGTTTAGCTGTTTTATATATTGGATTTTTTTATTACACATATTTGACACATTCTTTTTTTTATGGTGGATTATTGTTGGTCAGTAATTTATTTAGATTAGTAAGAAGTAGGGTTTGATTAAGTATAACTATCGTAAGAATTTCAAACACAATGTGTAATTGTTATTGAATAAATTATTGATGATGATGACAAGGCAGCACCCATATTATGAAAATTTGCACGATCGATTGAATTTCATAAAAAAAACAAGCATTGATAATATTTAGTGGTTTTTCGTGTAGGTATCTATAAACGTTTTTTGCTCTCTATTTCATACAATTGAGTTTATGTAACAATTTTTAGTATCAATATTTTGAAGTATTTACGATTATGAATGAATACATAAACAGTTACGCACTATGTACGCACTCCATGATCTCCTTTTTAAAACCTGCGTAGTGAGTGACCAAATCTGTCATTTCGATTCATGTGCTATTTCTGGAAATTGATAGAAATCGATCAAATCGATAAATGTATGTCCTGAAGAAAGAACAACAAATTAAAATTCTACCAATCTGATGTTCGGTCCTATGAAAATATGACAATTATTTTTTTAAGATATGGGACTATATTGTCATGAATTATATTTTTCCATAAAACGAATACCTAATATGCATTTTATTTGTGAAACAGATCAGCATATCACATGTCATTAATGCATAAGTTATTTTTACAAAAGAGTTGAAAAAGTTGTCACGATGAAGCCAGCAGTTGGCTATCAGGCCTGGCTCTAGCCTGGCATGTTTTAACGTTTTTAAAACATCATTTTAACGTGTTTTTTTTCAGTATTTATTCTTCGTTCCCCAAAAACTTCTTATCGATAAAGTAGTTATTTTCTGTAACACTACCGGATTTCCATATTCTAGCGGCGGTTCGACGCCGCAACGGGTCTCTAGTACTAACTATTACTTATTTTTATTTCAGTATACGCACTAATTTTAAAAGTAAAAAAAAAAGGTGAATGCAGCGTCGTCTATGAATCAGCACTCAAATAAACTTGTGGAAAAATTACAGTCGCAAACTACAAAAGTAGCAGTAGTACAATTTCCGTCCTAAATCCGTCTTAGTAATAGTCGGACTGTAAGATTTTCTACACTGTGACCTTACATGTTGCCTACGCTGTTTTTGAACGAGGAATTTTTGAAATGGATTTTTTAATCATAAATTGGGATATTTTCGAAAATGTAAAAATGTGGTAATATTTAATTTTTTATTGAAGTGAAACTTCTAATGCGACTTCCAACAAGGTTGCGTTAAACGTTTAACGCTGCCATTGAGGGGGTAGGAAAGCACTGTTGCGTTAAACGTTCAACGCAACAATCCCACGGACAATGCGACGGATTTAAGGTTATGTCAAGGTAGGTCTCTTGTGAATATCAATTGATTGTTAGGTTTTCTCTTTTGAAATTACAATTTCTACCCCTTCCTATTTTCATTTCCACATTAGGTACGAAGTTTCACTTCCTCCGCGCGGAGGGCCTCCACGCACTATTTTTCTTCATAATATGAATCTAATATGATTAAATCATATAATAATCATTTATTTCGGAAAAGGGCCTGGTAAAAAAAACGTCAATTTTCTTCGGAGCCAAAGAATTGGCACATCCTTAGTTGGTACCCAACCCTTACCGCCGAGTCATTGAATCGCAGTGACGTGGGAACTGTACACGAAAAATGGTAATTCGCCACTTACTGCTTAATTAAAATGTTCCACACGTAATGAATGGCCGTCCTGTAACGCGGTTGATTGCTAGACCGCTGCGGACCTATTCAATTTCGTTTTTAGGGTTCCGCACCTATAGGATGCCAGCCTGCGCTGTCTGTCTATCTATCTGTCCGTCTGTTAAAGAGCTTTAGGGCCGCAATAGATACTTGCAATCGTTGATGGACGCTATACTTACAAATACAAAAAAAAACGTTAGAACTCCGCTTCAAACAATTAAAGAATCGTGATTTTCTCTAATTTTTTTATCTCCAACGGTTAAAAATGGAAGTAACTTGAAATTTTTATTGAGCATGTACCTAAAGCCGTTATAACAACAAAACTCGTGCAAAATACGTGATTTTGTTTTTCAATTTAATGATAGGATAGGACTATCGACTTTTTGTGATGTCTGTCTGTACTTCCGTCCGTCTGTCGGTCTGTTTGTCTATCCGCCCATCTGCCAGTCTGTCTGACTGTCTGCCCGTCCATCCTATCGGTCCGTCTATCGTCCATCCGCCAGTCTGTCCGTCCGTCCGTCCCTCTGTACATACGCCAGTCAGCCTGTCCATCCTTCCATCTGTGCATACGTTAATCTGTTTGTTCGTCTGTCTGTGTGTTATACCCGACTACGGAGAAGCAATAAAGTTATAACCCATGCGAAAGCCCGACTCGCACTTGACCGGATTTAATGTTTCATTGAAAGGTATTGTTCGAAAAAATATTAAATAATAAGCCAATGGATATTAATTTATTATGTAATAAATTTGCGGGTTTATGAAAAGAGAAAATAAATTTGGATTTTGTACAACGTGATCATCTGTAATTATGTCGAAATACCTTTTTATATACCTTGCAAATTATTAACCAATAGGCTACCTTTTTATATACCTTGCAAATTATTAACCAATAGGCTACCTTTTTATATACCTTGCAAATTATTAACCAATAGGCTACCTTTTTATATACCTTGCAAATTATTAACCAATAGGCTACCTTTTTATATACCTTGCAAATTATTAACCATTGAATATTTTACAAAAATATCTTATATGGCTTGCGAGTAGACCCTCCATCTTAGGTAATTATGGGAAGTATATAGACATCTTCTCCCGTGAGTATGTGTATCTGTGTGTGTTCCTTGATTGACCGAGAAAGAGTGAAACAAGCGGAGCGTGTCCGTTTGAGCTTAGCCTTTTCCTATGTAAGTATGTTCGGAATTGCCTACAGGTTAATATTTGAATCGCGGAATTTGGTTACGATTTCGTTCTTCATTTTTTTTTCAAAATGGCGGCAGCACACAGTGCCGCTAGTTTACCCGGTTGGAGATAACGTAAAGGTAAACTAGTATAAAAAAATAGGTATTATTGTATCAAGTCCGCCTTTGACCTCGATCACGTCTGACGACGAGACACATCAGACAGCCCTCACGCAAATGTCAATTCACTGAACCGGCCGGGAAAATAAGACGAAATATCTTTGCCTCGCTTTAAATATTCAAGCGGACCAACCTTACTAATATAGTAAAAGAAAATGAGTTAAGTACTTTGTTTCTTAAGCTTTTACATCTTATTATTTATTCACATGAACCTTGCATAGTTACATAATATTATTTGTTTGATTACAGCGACATCTCTCGCTATTTGTGGTAACTGAGCAGTTACCACTTTAGAAGAACTTCATTTGTTTTCACCATAAGTTAAATAATTATGAAATAATAATACAATACAGTTACTCTTTATTTAAAAAAATACAATTAGAGGTAAACAACAGGCGGTCTTATCGCTAAAGAGACTTTCAGACAACCTATGGGTAGTGGACTACTAATAATAATTTATGAAAATCTACTTATTTCGTAATGCTGACATAGTCACATATATTCTTTAGTATTACATTTAAGTAAATAACTCTATTTTTTTGTTACAGTCGTGTAAAAAGTGAGTAAAATTACCCAGTATTAATTAATGGAGCTTGAAATGACTGTAGAATCTAACTAACTCTTTCAGCTGGGTGCCAAAAATGAAAAATTTAATTAGTTTACGTATTTAATTTTTCTCGAAAATTTAGTGTTATTTATTTAGTAACAATAAAACTTAATGGGATATTGCGATGTCTTTTATATATGGGATCGAACCGTACCCCAAGGGATTATGGAGTGTAAAAGGGAAGGAGCAACATCTTTCATAGGAGAATACTTGTATAAGTGTCCAGCGGTAAGCAGTAAATAATAGTTCCAATGCCGTCCGCAATAGTGCTAGAGTAGCAAGAAAGCATGAAAAAAAATCCAAGTTTTAGACGGAGTGAACTGTGTCGAATTGAAAATGTAAGTGTTTTAGGTGACCAGAGTAATTCGTAGGTTCCTTTAAGTAGATATATACAGAAAAACGCATACATTTTATTAAAAATATTTAAACACCATTCAGCGGACAGTTTTGGATATATATGAAGTTGCCGCTCCTCCCTTTTACACGCCATACAAGAGATCTAATTGTGCCGCTGACAGAGACGTCATTATTATCTTTAATCCGTTCCAAATGAGGTTTAAAGCTTTATTAACCAGTAAACATTGGCACACTTGAAAAGGATTTACTTCAAATAAATTCTGTAAGTGATTTTTTAAAAGTAATAGTACATTACGGCAGAGACCAGTAAGTAAGCCATACTGGCCGAGTAGGAATTAGACGGACCGAGCCGTAGGCGAGGTCCGGATATAATACGAGGCCAGGATGGCTCTTACGGTCGAAGCAAGTACCTATAGTGCTTTTCTCAAAAATTAAACAAGAAAATTAGATTAAAATTATATTTTGTAGGTGACATTCATATTCGGCCATTTTCCAATGAATATTTTTGTTATATCCCATTTTTATTATTACACATTGTGATATTCGTCGTCGCAGGCACCATTAACTCCCATGATAACAACCTATAACAAAAATAATTATGAGTTTATACTTGGATAAAAGATATAGTTATATCGTTATCAAATAGTGGCAGCATTTATTTACCTTCATCGCCAAAATGGTTATCATCTAGAGCTTGATTTAAGAACTTTTCTATATTTTGCTGCTGAATATTTGTGATTTCTTTCCTTTGTAGCCATCCGATTGTCTCAGAAAGATTGTTGAAATATTCTGACCTTATCACACATTATCTGACCAATTATTGACTTCATTTTCTTCCTTCCATTTAATGAATCTCTTGTATTTTTTTATATCTCCTTGGATTTAGTCGGAAGTAAATTATTTTAGCTAACTCTGCCTCCGCTTTTAAGTATGGAGGAGTGCCGTCTATTCGGAATCTGACTCGTCTGAACTCATTTTTGCTGAATTATTGTAATAGATCACACAAACAAATTCGAAATTTTTGTCTTTTAATTTAAATCCCGCCTTAATTTCTTTTTTTTATAAATACTGCGTTTAATTATTTGCACTGTCTTACAAATCTAAGTCTTAAAGATAAAATTTAATTATTGTTATACATTGTTGTATTTTCTAACTAATTTTCATTTCATAAAGCTTACCTTCAATTTTAACTCCGAGGTTTTTTCTAAACGACACAAAAAAGGAAGGAATTCCGAAATATCATTGTCATTTTACACAGCACAATTATGAACTAAACGCTGCATACAAACTTCCGCACTAAACCTTGTTGCTACTTTTTTTTTTTAAATATGCATCTTGAGTTACGTTTATACTGCCAATAGTGCTAACCTCTTTTTAACCGACTTCAAAAAAAGGAGGAGGTTCTCTATTCGAACTAATTTTTTTTTTTTTTTTTGTATGTTTGTTACTCGATATCTCCGAGAACCGTGAACCGATTTTAAATTTTTTTTTTTTATCGAAAGGGTATAACTCCGAGTTGGTCCCGTTGGCACTAAGTCGGGATCTGATGATGGAATCTTGGAGAAATCGAGGGAACTCTTCAAATGTTATAGGGACATGTACGGCGCTTTCGGTAATTTATTGATAGTGTCAAGAATTTACATTCAGTAAATAGGATTTGGTGTAAGGAAACTGATGATGAACACCACAGATCTAGTTTTTTAGTTTTACTGAAGTCGGTTCTTTTTTTTGTTAAAAATTATAGTTATTATTATACATTTGCTCTTAGTGTAAATTGCAAGTGTATACTGCAATGTCGTCTCTTTCTATTTAATCTATGAAAAAGGGACGCCACTTTTTAATTTCTACAATTTGCTGTCGCACTGTACTTATAATTAAAACAATTTGTGGAATGCATCCTTTTTCCATTTATATACGACCTCATCGCCTTCACATCCTTAGTTTTTTTATAGGTCGGTGACGATGTAAATCGTGTTTCGATATTCAAATATCTTGATACGTAATAGGAATTACATACTTACTTACTGGACAAATATTGATTCCAAATTTAAAATCTCGCTGTTTACTGGACACTTCTAAAAAGTCTTCGGTATGTTCCACTTACTGTAGTCTATCTAGCGATGGTAAGGCAACATTACATGCAATTTTTGAGAAAAGGTTATTCCCAGTGACGTACTCGTAAGATTATAAAGACTTTATAAATATTGACACAGGTAAATTATAAAAGAAAAATGTAATGTGATCTACTACAAAGTAAGCAGGACTCGAACCTGCTAGCTTACGTTTCCGGCATAGTGCTCTCCCAACTGAGCTATTAGATTGTTACGTCAATCACACCAAATCTTCCATTCAATAATTCTACGCTACTGGTGCGCCCATTGCGTCATATATGTGTTTAAAATGCTTAAGCGCGTTAGCCATACCCTAGGATGTACGCTTTACGCGCACGA
Organism: Apotomis betuletana; assembly: GCA_932273695.1. Lineage (NCBI taxonomy): Eukaryota > Metazoa > Arthropoda > Insecta > Lepidoptera > Tortricidae > Apotomis > Apotomis betuletana. Next base: position 2,090,805 of record OW026303.1, on the reverse strand, counting down.
TCCCCAGTCCCCATTGCTTCTTTCTACGTATGACGCAGAGGGCGCACCAGTAGCGTAGAATTATCAAATGAAAGATTTGTTATGATTGACGAAACGATCTAATAGCTCACTTGGGAGAGCACTACGCTGGAAACCTAGGGTCGCAGGTTCGAGTCCTGTTTACATTGTAGTAAGTAGATCACATTGCATTTTTCTTTCATAAAATTTATCTTTCTGTCAATATTTATATTAACATATTTTCCTGAATGCGTCGATAGTTTATTTTCCTGCCCTCAGACGTGTTGAAAGACGATTTGTAGATACATAGGTACCCTACAAATATACGATATATAGTTTCAATATTTTGTTAGCCCCTCTCAGTCACGTAACATAAATATTTATTCTCCGTATGTGGCAGTGGAAAATCCAATTTAGTACGAACATTTCCGATCAGGGATATGGTACTGTAAGGAACACGATATGTCTTACAAACATAATATTTTTCTTATAGCCCTTCAAATAAACAGATGAAAATAGAAGGGTGACGTACAAATAATAAACAAGAAGAATCGTACACTGTCGCCAGAGAGCAAGGGCTTCACGGAGTAGGAAATTTTGTTACAGGAACATCATGCTAAGGAAATATATTTTCTTTTCCTAAAGCAAAAAAATAAAGAAAATATTTAGAGAAAACAGTTACACAAATTGACTTAGTCCCAAACTAAGCAAAGCTTTTATACTATGGGCACTAAGACGACGATATTATATACACCGTACTTTTTTTTATTTGCTTTAACTTCGAGGGCACATTCTTCAGATCGAATTAAGTATTTAAATAAAACAGTTTAAACGAATTATATCGCGTATATTAATTATTTGAGTTTCGGCACCTTTACAAATACCGTTGTCAAAGGTTGACTGAGAAAAACACAATTTTTCTTTGTCAAAGTTACATTTGTGCAAACTACTCATTTGCCTAATGTGTAAAGACATTACACATGTGCCAGTAGAGCATTTATTATTTTATTTAAAATATCTACCAGCGGTTCACTATAAGGCTTGCTGAGGAGAAAGAACCGCCAAAAGAAAACTCCCAGATTGCCTTATTTATTACTATGATAATAAAATAAATAAATATCTGACAACCTCACATAAACCAATCTAGTCCCAAATTAAGCTCAAGAAGGCTTGTGTTATGGATACTAGACGATGATATACGTACTTATATAGATAAATATATACTTAAATACATAGAACAACCATGCCCCAAGCACAAATACTCGTGTTCATCACACAAATAGTTATTTGCCTCGGCCGGGATTCGAACCCGGGACCGCCGGCTCAGTAGGCAGGTGTCTACAAACCGAGCCAAACGCGTCGTCAAAACCAAGCCAAACGCGTCCTCGTCGTGATATACTTTTAAACTTGTACTATAAAAATCGAATAAAATTGTACCTACATCACGAACCTTGTTTTTAAGTGTCGACATTAATTTATATATTTTTTGCTTTGTTGTGTTACTATTCACTATGCAGATTACAATATTTTTGTGTTGTTTACTCTGTCCCCGTGTCCCCGTTGTCCAAGTGACATCTTCATACTGTTTCATCGAAAAATGCTTAGGTTGATTGATTTGATTTGGTGTAGGGACGCCCAGCCGGAGACAGGCGGGCTGTCGATCGCTTGATTACGTTCATTCAGCCCAATTCCCAGTTGGAGCCAACGGTTACTGTCCCGGCAGCGCTCCCATACAGCCTTCTTCCTCGAATCTTCTTGTTCTCCTGCAGAAGGAAAGGACATCTTTAAGGTTAATGTCCCTCAGCTCCTCCTCTTCTAGTTTATCTTTCCCGAAGATGCTATAGCGTACTATCGCATACATGCCACACTCTGCTATAACATGCTTACTTGTCTCCTCATGGCCACAGTGCGAGCAGCATGGATCACTTACTACACCCATAATGTTTAGGTGCCTGTTAAGGCTAATATTGTGTCCCGTGATTGTATAATCACGAGATACAATATTAGCCTTAACAGGCCTGTTGCTTAGGTTGTCCAAGGAACAAATTTTGCGTAACCATAGCAACAAGGTGCACTTAAAAGTTGATTCACCCAATACTTCCAAACTTAATTATTATTACATTAAGTAAAAAGTAAGTACAAGCATTCTATAGTTTGGAACTATTGTCCCTTAAATCGAACTTCTTATCTCGGTAACCAATAGGATTCAGAAAGGATAAGCAGAATGTTTCCCACACAAGACCTAGTTTCAAATGATAAATGACGAAATTAAAATGAAATTTTCATACAACGCTTTCACCCGATATCCACGCAACATGCCCGCCGTCGCTGCATTCAATAAATCATGAAAACCGTCCGCGTGCCGCCGACGAGACGCAGCCGATTGATGGGCGATGATTGCTGTGTTTACATTTTTAGGGGGGCTTTCACACTGGCCGTGCGCTACGTCGCGATTAATATGCAATTAAACCATTGATAGAAATAAATAAATAATAATAAATAAATAAATATTAAGGGACAATCTTACACAAATCGAACTAGTACCAAACTAAGCAAAGCTTGTACTATGGGTACTAGACGACGATATACATAATATATAAATACATAGATAACATCCATGACCCAAGCACAAATCGAGTTCATCACACAAATATTTGCCCTGGCCGGGATTCGAACCCAGGACCGCCGGCTCAGTAGGCAAAGTGCTTACAAACTGAGCCAACAAAGATCAAAGCTCAAAGAAAAATTGAAATAAGTAACCTGGTGGAAGAGACCGGGAGTCGAACCCGGTACCTCTGCATTGATGGCAATTTTTTTTTTGTTTTTTATAACGGCACAACATAGTGGCTCCACTTCGCCTGATGGTAAGCAAAAAGGGGAGCCCAAGTCGCAATGGCAACTGACGAGAAACCAACAGTGCCAAGTCAGTTGACACTGCCAGTCACACTGCCATGCTGGCCCGAGAGATGCTTCTTCGGGCTTCGTTTGAAGGGTCCCAAGTTTTCATTTCTTCGAGCTTTAATCTGTAAATCAATGGTTTAGATAATATAAATTGTGGTGTGTCCCACATTAAAAAATTAGACATAATTTATTTATAATATGGAATTGGAATTGGAAGCAACTAAGCTTTTCAAAAACTCAGCTATTTGCTTATCCGTTCCTCCAGTTGTAGGGCTGGCTTGTTGCTCGTTTGCAACGCATTGGCATTGCAATCCAGCGAGGTAACGCGGCTGGCCTTACGAGCACCCTACCTGGTGGTGACCTAGGGGATATCTGTACATATAGTTTAGGTCTCAAGGCGGTAAACATTTTTTTCCCTATAATTGTTTTGAGAAAGTCTCACTACCCGGAGTGTCATACCTTGTTTTCTTATACCATGGGTGTGATGATATGGTGATAATCGGACGAGTCAGGGGATCATCATCATCAGCCCGTATCTATCCACTGCTGGATTAGGGCCTCCTCGTGCATTTTCCATTCACTGCGACTCCGGGCCGCGTGCATCCACTTTCTTCCTGCGACACTTTCTTCCTGAGTCAGGGGATACCCCGCAAGAATTAAAAATTATTTCATTTTGTCATTTGGAAATCTCATATTTGGCTTACATACGCCATATCTACGCTCTATGCCCGCAGTCGTCGCTTGCATCCAATAAATCACAAAATCGTCCGCCTGTCATCGGGTTGACAAATCGCAAGCGATTGATGGCTGCCGATATCATTGTTTCCATTATGGCTGCGTTTCCACCAGACATGTGCGAGGATGCGTAACGAGGGATGTACATATTTGTAAATTAATAGAATGAATCAGCTACGCTGTTTTTTTTAAGCACACATTTGACATGATGCCATGATTGGCTTCTCGTGTCTTGAAAGCCTAGCTACGCTCAGCTACCTTTGAACCTTAGATACCTTCGCTCGTCTAAGCTGAGACACCGCTTGGACATTATTTGGCTGTAAATTATTTTTATGTGACTGTTTATAAATTGTTGAATGGTGAAACCAATTAATTGCAATAAAGAGACAATGCAATACTATACAATACATCGCTTATTTGGCAATATCTCAAAGTCACGCGAATGATGAATTTGATATTGATATCAAATACCAACTATTCAAATGTCTATTAAGTGAATAAAATTGTAACTGTCACTAATAATAACAGATTAAGTGTTAATAAACATTTAACATGAACACTGTACCTACAAGTCTTATTAACATTATTTGACACTTTAAATCCAGTCTTAAAGTTGTGCCGCGAGGTGCAGCTAATTTTATTAATTTAACTTGCACGGAGTCCCCATACACACTACACAGGCTTCCATACAAATAATAAAAAATAACTTTTTAGAAATAGGAATTCAAATTTTAGTTCCAATCAAATCAAAATCAAATCAAATCACAAATACATCATTGGTTGATAGTGTTGTACAATTAAATTAAACGTTGGAACCTCTTAGTAACCATGAAATTAATACTTGTGGCAGGAGATCCCGCTTTTCCATCTGCATAAACGTATACATTTATATCTATACTATTGCAATTGTTTTGAGTATCTTCGCCATTCGACAAAGCAATAACTGTAAAGTAACCATGTACTAAAACGCAGTGTTTTACGGTCCAAATGGCAAATTACTTATTTTTCTACTATTACTATTGCACACTTTACTTGCAGTTAGAAACATATCGAGCCGCTCCTGACCATTTTTACGTAAGTTTAAACCTTTTTTAAATGTTAAAGATGTCTCACGATAGTTTTTAATAATATTATCGAGAACATCTTAAAAAAAAATGTCATCATGTCTATTGTGGAAGAAAAGATTGAAAGGAGGAGAAAGAGAGGAAGACCAAGGAGAGCTTACATGGATCAAATAAAGTAGAAGGTGAACGTCGTGTCATACCCGGCTGCCAAGGAGAAGGCGCAAGAACGAGATGCATGGAAATTGCTCCACCAACAAGAGCGTAGCTCTTATTTAGTCCTATTATTATTCAGCACCACCTACTAAACTCAAACATATTTTTTTTATTGGGTGGATCAACTTTTTCTTGTTGTTATTCTGTCCCGTCACCCAGGAGACAATGGTGATTAAACTTCTTAGAAAAGTGTTAATAATTAATAATATTGGTATTTTCCAGAGATACTTTAAGGAGGAATGGGCTTATAACTGCTGCAATTTTGTCATCCCATTTTTGTTGAATATTGCCGCCGAAAATCGCAGTTTTAAAGAGTACCCCAAGGGACATCACCATGGCAACAAGCAACAGAAAAAACTTGATTGACCCAATTACTCCGCTACCTATAGGTTGTCTGGAAGAGCTATTTAGCGATAAGACCACCTGTTGTTTGCCTCTGCCTGTTCTTGTCTATTCCTTGATGTTTGAGGTGTGCAATAAAGAGTATTTGTAATGTATTTGTATTTGTAATTGTAGCTCTTAAATTGATGATGATGCCTATTGTATGGCAGCCTACATAGAAACAGAGTATTTTAAGCACTGGACAAGTCCAGGTGTTCAAACAAGCGGAACTTTCTCGAACAGCGATCTATTACGGGGGATCTCGGGCTTATTGTGCCTAATAATTTATGACGGATTTCACTTTTTGTTTACTTCTTATTAGCTCTTAAATTTACAGTTTCGTTTGGGCGTAATGATAATTTATGGTTGTTAGGGATTTGCTTTAATTGTGAGTAATTTTACGTATCTGCCATCGATGGGAAGTACTTTTTAGGGTCCCGTACCTTTCGGTAGCATCTAAAGCTTATCTGTGACACATGCCATAGACAAAGAGATAGAAAAATTGACTGATAAATGACTTTTTTCAGTTTTCTCCTATCTCTAATGTTTTCTCCTAACTCATGGATGTCGTCGTCGTAACTTCACCAAAATAGGCTTTGGAAGACCAATTGTTTTTTTTTTCGTTACTCTTTGCTGTAAGTAGGTATGTACAAACTGCAGGGGGCCTATGATGGTTGCGTTTATCACGCGATAAATAAGTGACAAAGCATCCGTCACGTTTCGACAAGGTGCGAGTGTGAGTGACAGATGCTTTGTCACTTATTTATCCCGGGATAAACGCAACCATCATAGGCCCCCTGGTCATTCATTTTTTTTACCGTGGTTTAGTTATACATTTTTTTTTTAATAACAAATTGGAAATGGGTTAAGGGACCTTTACCCTCGAAACCCTGGGCGGGATCATGATTTCAGGAAAAATCATAATATCTTAACGATGCGCCTTTTGTTTTGTATGGATGCGCAACAGGGCCATTTGCGATTTCGTAACATGTTATAATTTAAATACATAGAAACATCCATAACCAAGGAACAAAATATTCGAGTTCATCACACAAATTATTTGCCCTTGCCGGGATTTGAACCCAGGACCGCCGGCTCAGTAGGCAACTGCACAACCACTGCGCCAAACGCATTGTCATTTGATTATATTAGACAACATGTTTCTTCGTAGTGTTAGAAGAAGAATTACTTTTCTTTATAAACTGTATATTATTCCAGTTATCTGCAAAGTAAAATAAATTTGTAAATCCTTTTTCATAGAATATGCTTGTGGTGTTACGGAGAAACCACGACTTTGCGCGACCAGCGGCGCGGCGAGCGTTGAGCGAGAGATCCGAACGTCGCCATACGAGTGAGCGAGACACACGTACCTACACCGCTGCCCTGCCGTGTTAAGCCAATCTCACGTATCTTGAGTTACAGTAGTTTAGATGAACCGGGTTTAATCGATTTAAAATAGTTTCTTTTATATATACGTTAAAGATTTTTAATTTTTACCCTCAATTTTCGCAGATAATTGACTTGCCAAACTCCTGTAACTTCGATTTTCAACTATGGATTTATGCGCATTACCGTATCTTTAGTTACCACAAATAAGCTTAAGAGGCCTTATTCCTTTTAAAATTAATTTTTTTCATATTATGACAAATATATTGATAATTTCAACCAACTTTTTAAAGTGAATAATACTTTTTCCCGAGTTCTAGGTAGTAACGTAGCTTTTTCATGCTTTCATTGCGTGCAGTCGGAAATAAGTTGAATAAACGAATTTTCCACGTGAATTTTGTCAATTTCGAGTAGTTTTTCGAACAAAAATTATCAATGAAAAATTCAAACTGTAGGTTTCAAATATATACCAATAAATCCCAATAGCCCTGTTCTAGGTAGTAACATCAATAATATGTTAAGAAACATGTTTAAACATAGAGAAAAATGTCTAAACAATCAGCATTTTAAAAGGAATAAGGCCTCTTAACAAGCGCAACACGTTTGAGTTTTGCCAAATTGCGGTAACTTTCAATACATGAGTTTGGCGAAACCACACAAGTATGAACCTGTCGCGAGCGTATCGTTCTCGAGTTATGGCAAATTAAGGTATATTCAAATACAGGATATCGGTGTCGCCGTAGTATTCATTCAGTTGCTTTGATCTGCACGGTTAATTACGCGCTCCCGGATAGTTAATTTTTATTTTGTTTGTGTGAAATTATGTAAAAAACAATGAGTAGTTTACGAAGACATGCTATTTTGGAGCTATCAAAGCAAAATACAGTGTTAGACAATAGTAAATTGAGAAGTTGTAATACTGCCAGTTGCTATCGTGAAGTAAGTGTATTAAGCAAGCGGTCAAATTATGAAGACATCCATCGCCAGAATGAAGAAAACTTTAGAGCGACACCAACCACGAAGATCTTCGACGTCGAGCAAGCGATTTATTCTGACGAATTAATATCACCCTTAAGTTGTGCTAGTGAATTAATGAGAATATATCCATCTATACCCGGTATCGACGAGCTTGAACGTAGCTGCCCAGGATCTCCAATAACTTATAGAGACATATCAGAAAATACTGTGAGTTATGCATCTCATCATAATACGGTAAACGCAGCTGATGGACTATGTACTGCGAGGTATGACTTTTTACCTCACGAGCAGAGGATCGCAGAAGATGAAACCAATAGTGCTCCGATGAATTTAGATAATACTGGCGAAACTGCACATTCCACACTTCCTTCGACGCCGAACCATAATGTGGCCAACACCGTTAACCTTTCAGCCGAGGTTACGGCTCATGAGAGTTTTGAAAAAAAAATAAACCTTGACAAACAGTCAACACCGATACAAAGTCAGGAATACCGTGTAAACAGTGAGGCCGAACATTAAGATACAGGAGATCAGCATAACCGTTAAGCTTCTATTTGGCGTAACTTAAAATGTATGCAATTTTAGACCGTCATTATTTTTAATTTAACATAATTATATCATAAAAATGCAGTTATAGTTGAAATTAGACATGTATATAGTTATTGTTATTCTTTATCACATAAAAAAACAAGAAAAAAAAATATCCATAATTTAGTGAGTTATGATAAGTATCTTGTCTAAAACTTTAACAGCGTTTTTCTCGAAATGGCCATTTCGAAGATACATGAGATTGGTTTAATAGGGCAGTGCCGCTGTCGCGCAAAGTCGACACAGCCATGCTATGTTACTGGTAAGATTACGTATCTAACTATGACATCAGTATAAAGATACGACCTTTTGCCATAACCCGGCAGACATCTCCGCTAGGCGTCGTAAGATATAATGATAACATTTTCACAGTCAGAAGAGGTTAATCATCTATTCTTATCAGCGCTTTTCCCCAGATAATGGAGTGTAGAAATAGAAGGAAACAATCTTATATCTACTCATCAATCCAAATGGGTCAGGGAGAAGTCAGAAACTATAAGAGATAGGGAAATCTGTTCTTAGGAACCATGGCGTCGATTTTAGATTTAATACAAACTGCATTTTTTTTATAAATCTCATACATAACCCGCTCAAAACCGCTGTAAAGAATGTTACAATACGACAAGCGATTACTTACAGAATTTTAACCAGGTTCAATTCCCCGTTTTGTAGGTATGTGATTTATAAAAAAATAATGCAGTTTCTATTAAATCTAAAATCGACGCTATGATTCCTAAAAACAGATTTCCCTATCTCTTATAGTTTCGTTTTCTTCCTACTGACCCATTTGGATTGATCACCCTGGATAATAATTGAATAAGTGTTTAGCGGTAAGCAGTAGAGGTTTTAATAGAGCGCCGCCAGGTTTGCTTGGGACGGCCACGTCTCTATTTACCTTATTTTACTTTTGGGTATAGCAGATAGTTCTACCTGTACACTCCATAGTATGGAGTGTACAGGTAGAACTAGGTATGGAGTCCATACCCCAGACATTTACTGTACCTCTTAACCTGTCACATCCCCACTTGAAATTATCTAGCATTATCACCGTATCAGCATTCTTTCCAAACCATTTCATATCTGAAAAGCTATCATGAAGTACGTGTGTTTTCTCCTATCGTGTGCAGGCGCAGTGTCTTGTATAGATCCACTGGTTTTGACTAAAAATGGACTTATTCAAGGAGTGGAATCTCAAGATGGTAAAATTGACAGTTTTGTGGGAATATCTTATGCTAAAGTTGATTCTGAGAATCCCTTCGGGGTAAGTAATCCCTTCGCCTTCGTTGTTTTAGCCCTGTCTGTTGTTTTAATGTATCTCATGTCGTTTTGTCCCTTCCTTGATGTTTGAGGTGGTGAGGCAATAAAGAGTATTTTTAGTTGTAATTTTTTTTTATATGTATTTATTTTATGACGAAGCCACTTAAAAGTTCAGATATAAAAACTTCATAAAGTAGTTTTCAACGCTTCCCAACATTAGCCTAAACTCGAGCTACTGGCGACTGCATTACATACTAAAATTACTCCACTTAGTTCCCAGACTGAATCAAGTACGACGCTATTTGAAGTGACGCTAATAAATCGTAATTAATGTGGTTAACTCCTGCTCAGTGCAGTGCTCACCACATGATGTGTGTAAAAGGAAATTTTAAACAGTCCGACAGCTCAAACTGTATAAATTAAATTTAGTATTTTCATGTTCACTAAATAAGCTAACTTCAAGCCGACCTCATGCAATCTGTTCCGGTGTCGTCATAACTGCTAGCCTCCTTAAATGTAAACGCTTATTGTGATCCGCAACCCGAATTAATTGAAATTGTACTCGTGTTTCAAATAGTTATACACTATTGTTAATCGGTATCTACAGTTTATTGCTCAAATCCTGGTCAACCTCACTGCGTACCCAAATTATGTGAATAATAATAGCCCTTTGGTTCCTAGAAACGTATTTCGTCGAATGTTTAATTTCGCAGAGAAATAACTTCGGAGAATTAATATTCCTCTGTAGTCATACACTTTTCATAATTCTTGCAGATATTATCCTATTTATTAGGTTAGGTTAGGTTTGTTTTATAACCATCTCAAATAGTTCACGATAGCAAAGAAAAATGCTTTCCACGAAATGAAACTTTCGACGAATAATTCTAGGACTCAATACTGCCGTGTTACGGTAAAAGGTCTTATCTTTATACGGATGTCATAGTAAGATACTTCCTTTTGCCGTAGCATGGCAGAATATAGGAGGCATGTTTTTCATAGTTAAACAAATGTGACAAATTTTTTCTAGTGTATTTTAATTGCCTTTTAAAATTTATAACATACATATTTTTACTCATCACCAGGAAGCGCTAGACGTAGCACCTTTCGAAGGAGTCTATAATGCTACGGATGACTCGGTGATATGTCCTCAACAAGATGACCAAGATCTTACCATAGTAGGCACCCTGGACTGTTTGCGAATCAACGTTTATGCTCCAGAAGAAGCTAGCTCTGACAACTTGCTCCCTGTTATAGTCTGGATCCATGGTGGCGGTTTCAGGAGATGGAATTCCAATAAAAACTCATACGGTCCGGATTTCCTCGTCAGAAAGGGGATAATTTTAGTTACCTTCAATTATAGACTAGGCCCATACGGTTTTATGTCACTCAATAGATCAGATATCCCAGGCAACGCTGGTCTGAGAGACCAGTTAAAAGCACTAGAATGGGTCAAGAAAAATATTGCAGCTTTTGATGGCGATGAGAATAATATCACTCTATTTGGAGAAAGCGCCGGAGCAGCCTCTGTAGAGTTCCATATCCTATCAGGATATTCAGAAGGCTTGTTCCATAGAGCTATTATGCAAAGCGGCACAGTGCTTTGCGACTGGGTAATGAGAGAACCAGACACAAAAGCACCACTTAAACTAGCTGAATATTTGGGATTAGAAACTAACGATATTGACAACGCTCTTAAATACTTAACTCAGTTTGATCCACGAAGCGTAATAGAAGCTACTATAAATATTGGCTACGCAGAATCGTTCAAACCTTCAGTGGAACATGAATTTGAAAACGTGAGAGCTATGATAAAAGACAAGCCAAGCAAACTTTTGAACAAAGCGTCTTTTTCAATACCTGTGATAATAGGTTTCAATAGCAGAGAACAGCAGCGAAATGTGTTTTATTACTCACAGTCTCCTGATAATTACTTCGAAGAGGCGAACAAAACTTTCAAAGCCAAAATAAATTTTTATTTTGATCTCAACGATGAAGAGTTGCAAGATGCTGAGAGATTAGTCAGACATTTTTACATTGGTAGTGAAGATATAGGGAATAAGACTCTGAATGAAATGATAGAATTTGATTCTGATTTCACTTTTGTATACCCTAGCTTAAGAAGCAGTAGATATTATTTGCGAAATGGTACTGGGCCGGTGTATTTGTACATGTTCGAATATGCTGGCGAAAGGAACTATATGAAGAATAGACTGAATCTGACGTCAGAACCTGGTGCTATGCACGCAGATGAAATTGGGTATCTTTTCCATCAGTCATCGAACGCTGAGCTTGATTCTATGAGAGATATACTAATGATTCAACTTATGACAACGATGTGGAGTGACTTCGCCAAGGCCAGGTAAAAACACAGTATATTTTCTTCATAATATCATGAGCAACAATATAATATTTAGACCTACAAACTTTTATAAAATCAATTTGACACTAAGCAATCGAGGTTATCTATAAATTTAGCTATAATCATTTCTTTGGGACATTAAAGTGAAATGAAAAAAATCTTCTACTACTAATATCTTTCTCAAAATATCTAACCTTACGTTTTATGTTTTTTGCAGTACCTAATCCAACGCCACAAGTCACGGAGTTGGTTCCATTAACATGGCAAGTTTCTACACCAGACTCATTCTCATATGTCGTACTGGACGAGGATCCTCAGATGACACGACACCATCCATACTATCAGAGGATGGCTTTCTGGGACACCTTCTTTGCTATCTATGGAGATAAAACGCAATGGTAGATGGACAAATGTGTGTGTTAATCACAGGGACGACGCAATAGAGAACTAAAATGTGCCTAAATATTTTGAAAATTGTATTTTATTATGTAATTTTCGATCACAGTTTACTGCAGGATGTAAGTTAAGACCAACATTACTGGTAATCTTATATCTAAAATGGGGTAATTTCCAGACAACGGGCCCTCTGGTTCGGGCTCAACCTGCTCTTCATCTGATTCTGGTTCTCTGGTGTATCCTCTCTGATATACTTCATTGACCTTGTAGAATAGGTCTAGAAATGTCATGTGGTCGTGTAGCGGCCTGGAACCGACGCGGAGCATCGAATTCAGCTCCAGATAGTGCCATGTGTCTCGAGACACCGGTTGCCAGAGAACTGGGATCAGCTCAGTCGGTTCCGGTGTAGGGTTCCTAAAATGAAATGCGGTCGTACTACTTATAAAGGTGTCGAATTTGTGATTAGTACTTCTTTGCGCTCAAACGGCTAAACCAATTTTTATATTTAAAATTTGGTATGGAGATAGCTGATACTCTGAGTTAATACATAAGATAATAATACTATAATAATCATCAGTTTACTTCTAGCAATAGTTTCAAACCTACTTACCGACAGTTCGCACGAAATTGCTAGAACTCGCAAAATAATAACCGATGTTTTGTTAACTACACAATAATATTAACATTCTTTACACTTGTTAATTAAAATAGAGACTGTATTAATAACTAAAAACTTCTTTACGTACCCATATTTGATAAAGTTAGCCCACATTTTGGTCATCCTGTCCACTATAAGCTGGGTCCTCAGGATCCAGGGGTTTCTCCATGTACGGAACGTCGAACAAGTATCCAAGTTCGTTCGTCCGTCCAGTTATGTTCAACCTGTGCTTGGATAAGATTTTTCCATCAGAATACGAGAACATATACAAATACATAGTTTGCACTCCATAGTCTAAGTAATTTTTAACAGCTCTCATTATAGGATGAACAAAAGTTAAATCTGAAATCATATCTGATAGCTGTTGTCTGTGCTCACCAATAATATTTTCGTCGCCCAAATAGAAGTGAGTTACAATTTCATGCATTGTAGCGTAAAGTTGATCTTTGCCTTTAAAATCGAAATTCGTATCAATCATGACTTTTACAAAATCTATGGACTGGAAAACAGTATCCGGTACTTGAGTAGATGTAAAAAGTAAAACATCATCGTTAAAGCCAATCAGCACTTCGATATCTTTTATTCTGGGGACCCCCATGTTTAGTGGATGTTCTGTAATGAAACTTTCAACACTTTCAAATTTATTTTCTTTGCAAGGAAGGAAACTTGTTATTCCTAATTCCTCTAACGCAGCTATGAGCTCATGTGGGTCAATTGTGACAAGAAAATCGAGGGCATCTTCGACATCATTCGTGGTATAATTGAAAATTTCTGCCAATCTGAACGGAACGCCCGGATCAGGATTCTCGATTGGGAGAGCCGCACCGCTTTGAGGGATAATTTTATGGAAAAGGGTTTCGTCCTGATCATAATACAGATGCAAATTAGCGGAAATGCCACCAGCACTTTTCCTTCCTATAGTTCTTATTCTACTTATGTCTCCTCCAAACGCTTCTATGTTATTTCTCATCCATTTTAATGCGATTATTTGATCTTTCATCCCTTGGTTTCCTGCTACTTCCGGAATATCCAGATACATGAAACCGTAGAGACCGAATCGGCAGTACAGAGTTACAAGAATGATATCTAGACACGCGGCAGCGTGTCAAGCCAAGTTCATGTCTTACTAAGTAACTGGGTCCATAGAGGTATCTACCAGCAAATCCTATAGAAAATCCTCCTCCGTATATATAGAAGTAGACAGGTAAGCAATTCGTATCACTCGCAGAATTTGGTACGTAGATGTTGAGGTGGAGACAATCTAATGACCCAACGATGGTGTTATTGAACTCTTCCCTTTGAGGACATATCAACGAATTGTCGAAAGCGTCAAATATGTTTTCAAAGTCTGGGTATGGCTTAGCATTCTGAAACCGAGTAACAACTACTTAATAATCTTAAAAAAGCATTGTGAGACATATCGACATAACGTATATAAAACAAAAATTTACTTGTGTGCAGTATAGATCACCAGATCTAAATAACTCTAAGTTCATCACTGGAATTGTGCGTGTTTTCGTGCATTTTCAACATCAACTTATATGAATAACCCCATAAGAACACAGTACCTAGATGCAATACGTGAAAAATGACTAGATTGGGGTGTATCACACATCGTACCCGTGTCGAAGAAGAAGGGTAAGGGCGAGTTATTTCCCAAGCAATTCTGCAGCTCATTGTGTCGATGGAGCTCAGTCAGATCAGTCTTCCTGCAATAATAGGTACTACACTAAATATAAGATGTTATACATACGCCAAACAGGTTATCTGGATCGACTTCCGCATACGGGATGCCCATGAACATGGAATAGTCCCCGTCGTCGGCACGCAGCCCGCGAATGGGTCCCACGTTGGTGTGCACTATGGGGTAGGGTACCCATCCTGATTTGAAGGCAACACACTTGGAACTGCCCCACTGGTGTCAATATATAATAAAACCACGCTTAAAATTAAAAACCTCTGGCACTTCATTCTACCAGCGCTCAACTCAAGCAATTAGGTCCAATTTGAATACGTTAAAACTATGTTAATAAAAAACGATAAGATTAAAGTTTTTTATCATAGATTGTTCATTATAGTATTCGTTGCACCCTTGTTCCCTTTATGATGACAGGACGGACTGAATTCATATCATTAAGACGCGAGTGAGGTGCCTACTTAATTGGAAACCTGTCCTGTGCCGATATCCCGCAGGAAACCTCCTGGAACTCATATAAGATATGTGCACACAACGACGGGACGTTTACTTTGGAATAGGCTAGTAGACCCAGTTTTGAAATGGTTAATAATGATCTTACTAGCTCTAAAAAAATATCTCGAATTTTTGTGAAAGCTATAAACCACAATTTTATCAATTGAAAATTTGAAATTACATAAACAGTCAAAAACGCCGTACGGACAGCGTTTCAAGCATTTCAAAATACAGATTAAAAACCATATTTTCAAATTCAATTTTTTCAGCCATCTTTCACTTATATGAATCGAAAAATATATATTTAGGTTTCCTTTGCTAAATACTATACGGAATAAACATTAGTTTATTACAATTTGACATGAGTCAACTAGCCTATTCGTTAATGCCTTTACCCCCATTTTAATCATTATGTCATAGAATTTCTAGAAATAATAAGTTTATATTGTCCTCCTGTATAGACTATTCTGTACCCCTCAACTGAAGACGCCACTCTTGGAAGTAGCCCATTTATGAATCACAAATACAGTGCTGAGAATTGAAAATGTGTTGAACTCCATTATCCCAATTTTAGTATAAATTATTTCTTAATGCCTAATTAATCACTTATATGCAAACCCTGTTATCAAGCGGGCAGTTTGGTGGCAACCTAATAACATTAGTGATGTTCTTATACATGTATTATGTTTAAGAATTATTTACACGATAAGGATTAATAAAATAATAGTCATGCTTACCTAGACACTTTTTTTAAAGGTGGTGTACCTATACATAGGTATGTAACGTATGTGTGGGTACGCAACCTAACAGTAGTTTATGCAACTGTTAAGAGAGGTCTTAAAAGAAAAGTGTGGTTTTATTAAAAAGATCCGAAGGCGAGTTTTATAATAGGATCATATTCTTGTTTTAAGACCTAATTATTTACATTTATATACTCTTCTTTATGTACGCACACATTCATCATCATTATCATAGATTTTATTTAGATATGAAGGGAATTAAAGAAATACATTTCGTAAATTACAATGAATAAAACCGTTACTATATTACACCAAATTAAAACTAAACCTTGAGTTAATTCTCCTAAGTCTCGTCGTAACCCGTGGATAGGGTCCCCATATTATGACTTGCTGCGTTAAAACAGGAGAGCAGGATTAAATTATACCGGATTCGTGAACTGGATCGCCGCCAATTATGTACACCCGAAAATCTCCAGCGTTCACCGGATCCGGTGAAACTGATCGCAATCCCATAGATTAGATTGCAGTTCAATAGTATCTCACCCTTGATTCAGCCGGCTAGCGAGTCTCTTAAGGTATTCCACATTAGGGAAGAAAGTTGGTTGAAGACAAACTCCGTAGACTGTAGCAATTGTGAGAGATTTATTTACAAAAAATGTGCTTAATTTATGACATACAATATATTTACAATACACTTAGACTAGGTAGCACCCAGGTTGATGCTACTTGGGGGGAGTGCAATAGTTGCACATAGACAGAGAGAGTGTAGATGTGTTGCAAAATGGCGCGATGACGTAACTGCATGAGACCCGAAGACTTGAAGTTTTGAAGATCCACGAAGATAAAGACTGAAACTGTTTTTTTCGAGACAGCAAAACAACCTGCTATTTAAGCCATTGATACAATGGTCAAAGCACAAAGAAATATTGAAATGAGATCTGTAAGGTGTAACACAAAAAATAAAGAAAAATTCGAAAGTTAGGGTGGTGGAGAGGTTAACACGCTGGACCGCTAATCCAGAGGTACCCGGATTGATTCCCGGTCTCTTCCGCTACGTTACGCATTTTAATACTTCTTTGTGCTTTGATCTTTGTATCAATGGTTTAATATAAAAATTGTGGTGTGTACCGACATTAAAATTAATGACACAACATGTTTCATGAATTAATAAAACAACGCAGGTTGTCTTTTTAGAGCAAACGTTCAGGTGTCAATCAATCACTGTTTCTAACAAAGCAACGTCAATCACCTACAAGAGCATTAGGTGGAAAGACTATCGGAATCAGAACGATAGCCTTCGAATCAACATCCCCACATGGCGATCACCTGGTGAGCAAAGACAGAGTACCCCACCCCTTCTCGGTTCTCAGGAGGTTCTCTTTAGACGGAATGGTTTTCTCGTTAACCACGTTGTTCTTGTTATTTATGGCGCCTCATGGACCGTTCTAACTTGTCCTGCTTAGTTTGTAGTGGATCGCATTCAATTTTTCTTTCTTAATTTACCTTTGTGTCATTATTTATAACGTTCTAACTTATTAAGTTAATAGTATCTGCAGGAAAATTTTTAGATAGTAAAAATCATCCATGCCACTTACTATTCCGTTTGCCACCAGGAGAGTACCGAACTACGCACGTATAAATTCACGCACGCTTCATTGTAAACATTTGGATTACGTTTGAAGAAGTTACTGCTTTACAAAAAAATAATAATAATGCAATCGTCGTTTATCAGTTTAGTAGCTGTTTGGATTAGTTGTGCTATTGTTATTATCTTAATTCCACAGGAGGTCATAATCTTTCATTTATCTCTGAAGATAAGCCATAGGATAAACGACATTGCAGTTCCGTTCATATAGTATTACTGGACGACCATAGCAAAAATGTCGTCTCTGATTTTTTTTCTGACATTATTACTGTTTCAACGTGTTATTAGTGATTTGAGAATAGACCCCATTGTGCATACAAATGTAGGGCTGATCAAGGGATTGAGAGCGACGGACGGAGACTATTCTATGTTCTTAGGAATTCCTTATGCAATCGTTGATAAGGAAAATCCATTTGGAGTAAGTTGTTCTGATTGATATTGACAAAGCAATAAATTGAGAAGAAGTTTAGCACCTCATCTCCCTTGTTCATTGAAATAATACTATTATTATGTCATTCTATTATGACATACATTATTTATATGGTTTCATGCGAAGCTCAATGTTATATCATCTTTCCAGGCCTCTTTTCCCCAACCACCTTTCGAAGGAACATTCGAGGCATATGACGACTCAGCTCTTTGCCCCCAGCGCAGTGACATGACCCAATCTATCACCGGCACGCTGGACTGTCTCCAACTGAGCGTATTTGTACCAGATTCCGCTGGCTCTCAAAACCTCCTCCCGGTCTTAGTCTTTATCCACGGAGGTTTCTTACAAAGAGGCAGTTTCACCAGAGAAACCTACGGGCCTAAATTTCTGGTCAAACATGACATCATATTGATAACCATAAATTATAGAGTAGGACCTTATGGTTTCATGTGTCTTGATACGCCTGAGATTCCTGGTAATCAAGGATTGAAAGACCAAATCAAAGCTTTGAAATGGATTAAAGATAATATTGAAGCTTTTGGAGGAGACCCTACACAAGTAACATTAGGAGGACAAAGCGCAGGAGGCGCAGCCGTGGATTTTCATTTAATGTACCCAGGAGAGAGACTATTTAACAAAGTCATACTTCAGAGCGGCGTGGCTTTAACACCTGCTAGAGTCATCGAATCGGATAATACCAAGCCTCTGACACTAGCTGCTCATTTCGGGTCTGCAACCAACGATTTGAATGAAGCTTTAGCGTTTTTGGCTACACTGGATACGAATTCTGTAATTGAAGCAAGTTTAGAACTAGACATTGAATTCAAAGCATGTGTAGAGAAAAAATTCGATGACGTTGAAATATTTGTAACACAGCATCCAGCGAATGCAGGCCGACCGCTCGTTAATAACATACCAGTTCTCATTGGATCAGTGGACAAGGAATTGTTGACAAGATACTATAACCAAAGCACTGAGTTTTTCCAAAATCTAAATGTATTTATGAATGAATTAGAAAATATTTTCGATTTTGGTGAGTATTTGGCCCCAATCCATGATAACTTGAGGAATTTTTACGTGGGAGATCACGTGATGTCCGAAGAGGACCAATGGAAGGTTATAGACTTCGCGTCTGATTTTACATACGTTCATCCCATTCAGAGGGGTATAAGGAAGTATATACAGAGTGGGGCGAAGAACATATACTTTTACATTTTCACCTACGAGGGTGGCAGAAACTCTGCGAAGTACAGAAACAATATTCTCGACGCACCAGGCGCCGCTCACGTTGATGAGTTAGGATATTTGTTTGATAGTGCTACAATTACTGAGGAGCCATCACCAGAGGATCAAAATGTTATAGACAAGATTACAACAATGTGGTCAAACTTCGTCAAATACGAGTAAGTACACTATAAAATATAATCAAAAGCCAACTTCGCAGTAGCGGTGCCGGGCTCAAATCCCGGCAAGTATGTGTGTGGTTAGGTATGCGAATATTTGTTACCGACTCTTTGATGTTTTCTGTTATTTTATTAATTATATTTTCATCTAGTCCCTATAATAGCATTCCTCATGTTAGTACTTAATTAATTAGAAATACAAATCCGTTATTGATAACACCTAGTTACAAGTCAACAATTTTGATAAGGGTACAGTACATTACAGGGTACATGTGTACTTAGATAAATATTTTACAAATAACATTAGGTTTTAACTTATCATTATCACATTATCTACATTATTAATTGCATTACTATGTTAGTTGGAAGGCGAACGGCAAAAAATCATTTTTTTGTTTCCCATCTGTATGGTTTCAGGTTGTAGCCATATCTTTTTCAAAACTGTAAAATTTTCAGAATAATTATAAAACAAACCTAACCTTTCCTGATACCTACAGCCATTTTTTTCCAAAACTGAAAATTTGGCGAAACATTACAGATCGGATACAACTCGGAATAAAGATACGATACCCAAAATCCCCATTTTCCAGTGTGCTGTTTTGACTTTCAGAGACCCTACTCCGACAACATCGGAGCTGCTCCCAGTAACATGGTCTCCAATAACTGCAACGACGTGGCATTGCCTCAGAATCGAGTCAAACCTGTTCCTTGGAGGGAGACCTTTTCACGACCGAATGGCTTACTGGGACTTATTTTTTAGGATGTATGGAAAATATGAGAAAGGAGTTAATTAACTATAGTCCAACGGGGTCTTCAGCCGACGCCATATTGCAAATTTTAATGGTACTAATTTATTTTACTGGCAACGACATTTTTTTTGGTAACTGACGTTGAAAGTCAGTGACTGACATTGATGTAAACAAAGAAGAAACAGGACTAAATATTCCGCAAATTTCATATAATTTTTCAATAATAAAGCCAAAACTATCCACGGTGATAAAAGTCAAGTTTTTTTTAATACGATTCAGTATTTCTTCGCAAAAAAAACGAAGGAACGGAAAAAATTCAAAACATAGTTTACCGGAAAGCTGTTCAACTTTCCAGTAAACTATGTTTTGAATTTTTTTGATGACAAATCGCTACTGACGTTTAATAATGCAAATATATGACGTTTGCACATCATTGTCATATTATTATGAAAACTATTTGTAGCGCCACTAACCCACACAAGACCGACACTTGGTACGATTTGTCTCGATTTTGCTTATCTTTGCGACTCAAAATCATCTGTCTTGCTTGCACGGTGTTGGAAGCGTAGAGACAGACAATATTTATCGCACAGAATATCGCAAGTCGTAGCTGTGCTGTTGATGCTAGGGTAAGAGTATTTATTTGATACCAAATATTTTTTACGGTACCGTACCTCAAAAAGAAAAACGGATTCCTAACGAACCCCTGAAATATAGTATTTATTTAATGTACGTAAAAGTTTTCCGACGGTAAAGTTAAGTTTTTCACTCAGGTAGGTAGGTACAGTTTATCTTTTCGTTAGAGCAATATGCAGAACCCTCGGTGCGCGTTTTAATTAAATATTTTATTTCTTAAGTTCTTTATGTTTATATACTATACTACTGCTAATTAGGTATAATCAGTATTTATTGTAAAATTTGAAACAATAAAAATATTGAAGATATTTTACAAAATAATAAATAAAATTAGCCATTCGGAGGTTATTCATGTTTTACTCTTACCAGATATCTTGTTTATTGGATTTATCAGTTGTTTTTATCTACAGATAATCTGAAACCATTGATACAAACATCAAAGCATAAGGAAAAGTTGAAATACGTAACCTAGCAAAAGTGATCGGTATTTTTTATGTTTATTATGTAATATATATATATTCTACTGGCTTTAACGCATGTTTTACTCAACTATGGAAAGGTAATTTTTTTTTTCTTGACACGAACGAAGTTGCCTTCGAATTCTAGTCTAACTGATCCAAGTGGATGCACAAGGCTTATATAATTTCACTTAATCTATTTTGGTTTCATATACAATTGCTTTGTATAATGTAACGAATGATATAATATCGTTATATATATTTTCCAAATGATATAATGTAACAAGAGATATAATGAGTTAGGTGCTACCGAGCTATAAACCCTTCAAATCGCCACTTTTTTGCTAGGTCAGGTTCGTTAGGTACCTTGCGTCTTTCAGTGAAAATAGAAACCCCGCTAAGCGTCGTCTTGCTGCCGTTATTTAACATTATAAAAGTACACGAATTAATAATTAGAGTAAAACAAATTATAACGAAAAACCGTATTATGAAACGTTACATTATATTAAATAAATAACTTAATGTAAATTTATTGTATCTCAAGTTTTTCTGAAACTATCTAAAACATTACGTACCCGATCTAACTCTAAGTTTACATTCCTCAAAATGATCTCTCAGATAATAAACTTCACCTATCATTGATAACGATCTTATCACAACAGTTTTTACAAATTATTCAGTAGCATGGCAGTAGGTAATCATGAAAAACGTGATCGTAGTGTTGGTTTTGTGCGCGTGCGCTGCCACCAGCTTGGATCCCTTGGCGTTCACTAAGAACGGTTTGGTGCGGGGACTGAAGGCTGACAACGGGCAATATGATATGTTTTTGGGAATTCCGTACGCTAAAGTCGACCGAGGCAATCCTTTTGGGGTATGTACTTGTTTATCTATGTAACAATAATAAAGACTATCATGATTTCGTTCTCAGTCACGAATAAAAACAAACGTGTCTAACGTTCTCTTTTTCACTTATCCCTTTTAATTCTTTCACTGTTACCCATATTTATTAAACAACCGCCTTCAAAAAAAGTACGAAGATCTATTTGATCTGATCTATGTTTGAGTGTATGTATTTATTTTTATTACATTTTATTTCTACAAAGAAGCATTTTTCTTCATATTACTACTTTATTTCACTTTATTTGAATTGTTTTTATTCAATAACAGTTTGTTCAGGTTTGCTATACCTTCTAGAAGAAAGGATTGTTTAAGTAAGATTATTTCCACGACCACTTTCTTTCACACCATCTTTCGATTTGTGACATTATGATATTATGATATTATTACGGTTACAGTTTCATAAAATATTACATTTCATTGTTTTTTGTTTTCAAATACAATTTTGTCCCCTGAAGTAATACTTTTTCATAAATCTTGAAGACATCATCCTATAGATTTTTTAGGTTAGGTTTGTTTCATAACAATCCAAAATAGTTTATGGTTTTAGAGAAAAATATGTTTCCCATAAAATGATATGTCTATAAAATAAAACATTCTATGAAACATTTCTCTGTAAGAGAAGGGTAAAACATAATTATGACATCCTACACTCCGTAATGACAATGACGTTCTTTTAATTTACTATCCTATAATTATTACAGGACGCCACCAACGTACCTCGGTTCGAAGGAATTTACAATGCAACAGACGATTCTGCCATATGCCCTCAGCAAGACGAGCTTAACCATACTATAGTTGGTACTTTGGACTGTTTACGAATCCACGTCTACGTCCCTAACCAAGCCACCTCTCATAACAAAATGCCTGTCATGATCTGGATCCACGGAGGAGGATTCAGGCAATGGGACTCCAGAATAAGCACTTACGGTCCCACGTTCCTCGTCAGACACGGGGTCATCTTAGTCACCTTCAATTACAGACTAGGCCCGTACGGCTTCATGTCACTTAATAGATCAGATATACCAGGCAATGCGGGATTGAGAGACCAGTTGAAGGCACTTGAATGGGTCAAAGAAAATATCGCAGCTTTTGATGGAGATGTAGATAATATCACCCTATTTGGACATAGCGCCGGTGCCACATCTGTACAATTCCATATGCTTTCGGGTTATTGTGGAGGTCTGTTTCACAAAGCTATTATGCAGAGTGGTTCAGTTTTTTGTGACACTGCGATGGGAGAGCCAGACACACAGTCACCTTTAAAGTTAGCTGGTTATTTAGGATTGGAAACAGACTCCATTGATGACGCTCTGAATTATTTATCTGAGACGCATCCCCATGAAGTGATAAAGGCAATGATAGGTATAGGATATGGGTCTTCTTTCAAACCCGCAGTTGAACAAGAATTTGAAGGAGTAAATATTATGATTAAAGATAAACCAAGTAATTTGCTAAGGAAAGCATCCTTCTCCATACCTCTCATAATCGGTTTCAACAGTAGAGAGAGGCAATTCAACATGTATGAATACAATCAATCGCCTGAAGGTTACTTCGAGCGCACAAAAAAGACTTTCAAAGGCAAGATAGCGTTTTACTTCGATCTTAATGAAGAAGAGTTAGAACATGCTGAAAAATTAGCAAGGCATTTTTATATAGGCGCAAAAGACATAGGAGCGGATACAGTAAATGAAATGATAGAATTTGATTCAGATTTCACATATGTTCATCCAATTTTAAGAAGCAGCAGACACCATATACAGGCAAGCACGGCTCCAGTGTTTTTGTACATGTTCAATTACGAGGGAGAGAGAAACTACATGAAGTACAGAATGAATCTGACGTCAGAGCCGGGTGCTATGCACGGGGATGAGATTGGCTATTTGTTTGATCAGTCGTATTATACTTTGCCAACAAATGCAACTGACAACATGGTTATACACCGGATGACAAGAATGTGGACTGACTTTGCCAAAACCAAGTAAGATTAACAATAAATTACGACTAATACACAACTTCTCGTTGGGATACCTTCACCCGAATTATATTTGCCATAAACTTTTAATTTCATAAATAATTGTTCTATAAAAATTCCAAAAAAATTCAGATTACGGTATTTTTCTCTGTAAGGAAGGGCGAGTGATACAATATATGGCAAATGAAATTCACGTTTCACCCTTCACGTTACGTCGTATCGTAATAATTTTTGCACGTCCTAGATGTCGAATATCGCTCGATATGTTTCGAATCGGTTCGTGATTGTTCATCAGGAGAGCCGATCAGTCGCGGCGGCAGCCAACCGAGCACTAATGTGCTGGGCTGGTATGTATTTTAATGTATCGTTTCGTATTTATGTATTCTATTACTATTATAACATTCTATATTAATTGTACTGAATATCAGTTTTCTATGGAGAGGGGCCATGGTTTCAGGAAAAATCTTAATACCGTGATGCAGGATCGTCATTTGTTTTGTATGGGCGCGCGGCGCTATGACAGCCGGGCGCCACCTGTTTTCATAATTTCCTTTGTCCTCGCATCACGCCGAAATGGCTGGTCGAATGTTAACCAATTTTGGTACATGGATATAGTAAAAAAAAATTAAACTAAGCTCAGCCACTTACCTGCATTCACAATAGCATTGTGTCTAATACAATCCTATCTGCTTTTGTTCTCGTAAGCGCCAACCAGTTACCTACTTACAAAAAAAGGTTAGAACTACATTGCGTGGATATTGAATTTTCAACCTTATTCCTGGTTGAATAGGTTTAAAATGATTGATGATGAGAGTTAGTCCTTTTTCAAGACAATACGTTCTTGTGGAGAGTCAGATGGTTGTAAAATTCCAAAAAAGTTATGATTACCATTATTCTGTTAGTGTATTTTGTAGTTTCATGTCCAAGGAAATAGAGTCGATAATCTATATTAACCTTCCAAGGTGGTTACAATCTGCTTTTACTACGAGCTCGCTATCTTAATTTGTGGTTTACCACTCAATGGTGTTCAGTTCTTAAGTGGATAAGCTTAGCTTAGAAAATTTGTACTATAGCTGGACATCCAAAGATGATTATAGGATACTTTTTACCTGACTACTGTATTAAAAAAGCGTACGAAGTTGCGG
This sequence comes from Apotomis betuletana, assembly GCA_932273695.1. Taxonomy (NCBI): domain Eukaryota; kingdom Metazoa; phylum Arthropoda; class Insecta; order Lepidoptera; family Tortricidae; genus Apotomis; species Apotomis betuletana. The sequence goes on along the minus strand of OW026303.1, from coordinate 2,065,623 downwards.
GAACCTTCTAGTATCGTAATAATATGTTTTTCAGTGACCCGACGCCAAAAGCAACGGAACTGGTCCCGTTCACCTGGCAACCCTCGTCCTCGGTGTATTCCTCCTACGCCTGGCTGGAGCACTCTGTGAAGATGGAACAGCATCCGTATTTCTCAAGAATGGCTTTCTGGGACGCTTTCTTCACCATCTATGGAGAGAAAACTAGTTGGTGATAATAAACATTGATGGAAACTTGGCGAAGAATAATTGATAAATAACTAAAATTTAAATATAAATATGTATGTGTACTTTATATTGAGCTTTAATGTACTTGCAACTCACAAGTAAACAAAAGTCGCGATACACGCCTTGACGACGCGGTTGGCGCAGTGGTTAAGCAACTGCCTACTGAACCGACGGTCCGGGGTTCAAATCCCGGCAAGGGCAAATATTTTGGTGAATATTTGTGCCTGTGTCATGGATGTTATTTGTATTTAAGTATGTATTTGTCTATATAAGTATGTGCGTCGTCGTCTAGTGTCCATAACACAAGCCTACTAGAGCTTACTGTGGAACTAGATTGATTTGATTTGTGTGAGGTTGTCCTAATTATCTGCAGATAATTAGGACAACCTCACGCGAGTACGAGATAGTTGGTCAGTGTGTGTGGTTCACCCTTGATTTAATAGTTATAGACAAAATGTGTCATCGAATTTTCATTTCATAGAAATATAATTTCATCGAAAGCATTTTTTTCCTGAAAATATTTTGAAATGTTATTAACACAAAGCTAACCTAATCTATGATTATAAATTTATGAAACGTGTACCCACATTTTAAAAATGAGACATAACACGTTTCATAAGTTTATAAAATAACAGCGCCCTCTAGTCTCTCGCTTGCTCGTTCACTGCTGTAAAGAGGTGCGGTAAGATTTGAATATTAACATATTCACATAGAGGTCGCTAAGGTGTAAAAACCTTTCAAATAAACAATTCAAAGATCGACACACGAAACATAAGAAAAAATTCGAAAGGTTGGTTGGAGTTCGGGTAGCGAAGTGGTTAACGCACTGGGCCGGCAATCCAGAGGTACCGGGTTCGATTCCCGGTCTTGTCCCCCAGGTAACTTAATTCAATTTTTCTTTGAGCTTTGATATCTTTGTATCAATTAAATAGTTTAATCTATAAAGCAATTTCACTTTCATTCCTACACTCTGGAATGACAGGCGAGTTGTACAAATAATAATTTTGACGTCATCACGCTATGATTGGTTCATTGCTTCTGTCTATCCGTTTCAGTGTTGCCAGTGGTGCATCAAAATACTCCCCGATTCCCTTCTTACCTGTAGGAATCTCATAAAATCCTGAGCGTTTTAAATAAATTATTACGACAAAATTAAACTTAGTCAAAGAAGATGACAATCGTAATGCCGCGCAATAATTATTATTTGTACAACTGGCGGCAAACATTTTTTTCATTATAATTATTTTATTACCATGAAGAGACAACTAATTGTGATGTAGAAAGTCTCACTAACCGGAATGTCATACCGTATTTTCTTATACCAAGCATTTTTTTTCTTTAATATATTGATGAAAAGAATCTTCATACAAACCATGCAATAATGTAACCGCTAATCGTTTTCCGTTTCAAGTGCAGCTTAGGAAAGTAATTAAATGGCTCCTTTCAAGGGAACGATTTATTTTCATTATCCTGTACAATATTGTCCGGGAACCTGGCCCGGAAAAATATGGCCGCGGGCGATTCATATTCATAATGTCGGCGAAATAATTAGTTTTCATTATTCAAGTCTCATCTTGGGAGAGGAAACAAGTGACAGTGCCGAGGATGGCTTGGATGGTCGAATTGTGTCTCCGAACACAAGTACGTCGTGTTTTTGTTAACCTCCGGGCAAATGAGGGGTGATAGTGAACATAATTAATGTTTAATGTCGGCAAATTACTTATTCACTTTTATTTACTCGATATTTGTGCCTGTATATTTTTATCTTACTGTGGGACTAGATCAATTTGTGTGAGGTGTTTCTATGTGTTTGATGTCGGTAAATTGGTATTTTATTTTTATTTGCTCCGCTGCTGGTCCAAAATATAAAGCCCATAGGCTTTAAACCTTGGACCAGGACCGGGTCACCAGGTACTCCATAGGTATGGGTGTGATTCATGATAATCATGATATTAAGAGCGGAATTTTATTTTTCTTTGGGATTTGATTTTTGTCACAATAGAGGAGTGAATGAGTTTGTGGCATCGCAGCTTCTAAATTGATGAATATATAATTATCTATTCTGGGAATACCTAATAAATATACCACGAATAGAATTTATCAGGTGAACGGAGATTTACAATAGAGGTCGGGATTCGAACCCGGGACCGCCGGTTCAGTAGGCATGTCTCTACAAACTACAAAATTAATAGAACCTTCACCACCATGTTCTGAAGAAAGGTTTCATTTTCGGAGTATTCTTCAAAGGATACATTTCCAGTTTCTCGTATCCCCACATACTTTTCAAAACCTGTAATAATCAAAAACAAAAGCCTTCAACATTTCCATTTATAACCTCCTACGCGTTTTCAGAAAGTATAAGTATAATAATTAGTCTGCATCATTCTTCATTCCTTGTTATTTATCAAGTGACATTCGGCGGCCGATAAAAAGCGGCGTGACAGGCGTGACACGCGACACTCTATTCATCTTGAGGCGTCATAGCGTGACGTGGCGGGGCGTCATCCGGGCGTGACGTCATCCGGGCGTGACGTCATCCGGGCGTGACGATTGCGTTTTGGATCGTATATTTGAGTAACGAGGCTTAACCGTGGTTTCAGCCGATCCTTTAGAAATGAAGCATTATTCAGGCAATCTCAATGGAGCGCATTTTTTCGCATAACTATTGATTGTCATAACGTATCGTTTGTCATACGTTAGCCATAACTCTAAAATTATCTTTACAAGATTTTTGAGAGTAAGGCTACGTTTCCAGAGATGTGCTAGGATGCGTAGCGAGGGATATGTTTTTGTTAACCAATGGAATAACTTCATTTACTCGTCCTCGCTCAGCGCAACTGATTCTATTGATTAACAAAAACTCATCCCTCGTTCTCGCTACGCATCCTCGCACTGGTGGAAACGCAGCCTTAATCGAAGTGACAATGTGGCTCTACCCCAATCAACGACTACGGCCGCCGCCACGTAATACGATACTAATTAGTAATTACAATTCAAATAAACGTACAAAAGATCTCGAAATTGTTACGACCACGACACAGATCAACCGCAACACAACTACCAACGGCAGCCAAACCAATAGGAACTCTTCAGAAGTACAATTAAAGATGAACATTGCCAAAACCTCCGGGTTGTTAGGGTGTGCACTGATTTGAGGCTCTGTGGGCAATGTGACGCACAGACGTCAGCGAGACGTGTTATGCGTGTTGAGCGAGTCATTTATACCCTTAGGGTGCGACTCCATTGAAGCGAGGCGAAGCGGAGACGTGCGGAGTAGACCGATGAAATGAAATGAAATATGAAATGAAATGAAATAATTTATTCAGTAAGTAGGCTACAGGGGCACTTTTACAAGTCAGAGTGAATCTACCGGCATTTCGCAAGAGGAGACCGCTGTTGAGAAGAAAGCCGAAAGAGACTAAACAGTAAGTAATTTTTTAGTAAATAATAATTAAAACAATTACAATGATTACATTTGTGTTATAACTAATTACACTGGTACACGTAGGAGATGTATAGATACTCCAAATCAATGTTAAGTGAGAACATTAAAATATAAATTCATAATATTAAATATACCCAGAGATGTATAAAGTCTCTGGGTGTCACAACATGCAATAAAATATAATTACTTAATTAATTTAATTCCACAGAGATGTATAAGGTCTCTAGGCGTCAACGTGAATAATTTACAATAGAAAATAATTATTAAACCTAAATTTCTTAGAGATGTATATGGTATCTAGGCGTCATAACATGCAATAATATATTTTAAAATTATTAAATTTCCTCAGAGATGTATAAAGTCTCTGAGTGTCATACTACACTAAGCTGTTTCTTAGAGATGTATAGTCTCTAAGAGTTCAAAAGGTAAAAATCACAGGAGTTGAAATCTGTATCTCTGCTCCGCTCCACTTCAATCGAGATGCAGCCTTACCATGAGTTTACAGTGAGAGAGTGAATTGTAAAGGGAGCGATATTGACAGATATGCGTTCAGATAGAGATATCTTATCGTATCTGCTTAGTGTGTGACACGCTTTGCATTTATCATTAGACAATAGATAGAGACATTGAATGACATTTACCATATCGTAGATTAGAATAAGCAGAAAATGTGTTCTTACTATGTTATCAATTCAAAATTTAAAACCCCCGTCCCATTTCAAATCGGATCATTATGTTTGGTAGCTACGATGCCATAGACAGATACACGTTTAAACATAATTATAGCCGCCTTGTTTTTTTCCGGGGGTTAGTAGAAAAAACCGGCCAAGTGCGAGTCTGACTCGCGCACCGAGGGCTCCAACTTTCACTTATCCCATCTTAATTGGCCTGGTTAAGATAAGTTTTCACTTGAAAGGTATCGCGCCGCATACAAATAAACGAGGTGCAAACTTAACGCAACCGAGCTCTCTAAATATGATGTTCGATAAGGACTACTTATATTTTTATGATTTTATTACAAATGTATAGTTTTCAGACTTTTATAAGTATTTGTAGTATAGGACGATATTACTTGCCAAATTTCATAGGTCTAGGGCATCGGGAAATACCCTATCATTTTGATTCCCTTGAGAGTGTCGAAATGTACGTTTTTTGCGACATAAACGGCCGTATCTTTTTTTCACGTTAACGTGGAAGTTGGATTTTTTTCACAGCTTCAAGGGACCTTAGACTTCAGTATATATATGGTGTTAATTTCAACTCGATACCTTAACGCGTTCTTGAGATAAATGGTCTTGACAGACAGACAGATGGACGGACAACAAAGTGATCCTATAAGGGTTCCGTTTTTTCCGATTGAGGTACGGAACCCTAAAAAGAAGTTCCTATACTGCCTAATCAGTCAATCATAAACATCCGAACAACACGTACTCTAAGGCTTTTGCAAATTACATTTATCTACTATACATATAGATAATATACATATATATATATATTTTTTAACTAGCTGAGCCGCGCGGTGTTACCCGCTCATCCCACGAGAACACTACATTTTTTCGGGATAAAAAGTAGCCTATGTGTTATTCCAGGGTGTCAGCTACCTTCATAATAAAATTTATCTAAATTGGTCTAGCCCTTTGAGCGTGAAGATGGTGAAGAAGTTACAAACATACACATAAACACACTCACAAAGTTTTGCCTTTATAATATTAGTGTGATAATTTTTATATATTTTGTATGTTTTTGCGGTGTACAAATTTATTTACGAAGTCATAAATGACAATTTTTATTTATGGATAATTTAATAAATATTTTAGTTTTCATCGGTCTAATTTTCAAAATTTAAAGGCACTACACCATTAAACGGTTTCTGTTAAACCCAATGGTTGAATGGTAGAGAATACCTTATGTTATGGCATAAATTTGGCGTTTTTGAGTGCACTAAAGGTACAATACTAATCGATAAACTAATAAAATACATTACTAAGATTAAAAAATATATATATAAATATTATTGGCCGTGGCCGGGAAATAATTCTAAATGTATAAAAAAATAAACATATATATATAAATATCGGACTCTATCACACAAATCGATCTAGTCCCAAGCTCAAAACGACGATACCTACACGTACTTATATAGATAAATATATACTTAAATAAAATAAGTACATAGAACAACCATGACCCGAGCACAAATATTCGAGTTAATCACACTTATATTTGCCCTGGCCGGGATTCGAACCCGTTACCGCCGGCTCAGTAGGCTTGATTGAGTAAAGAATTAATACACCCTCCGTACCTATATGACGTTTCATAGAAATAAATAAATAATAAAATAAATAAATAAATATCGGACAACCTCACACAAATCGATCTAGTCCCAAATTAAGCTCAAGAAGGCTTGGTTTATGGGTACTAGACGACGATATACGTACTTATATAGATAAATATATACTTAAATACATAGAACAACCATGACCCAAGCACAAATATTCGAGTTCATCACACAAATATTTGCCCTGGCCGGGATTCGAACCCGGGACCGCCGGCTCAGTAGGCAAGTGTCTACAAACCGAGCCAAACGCGTCGTCAAATGAGGGTCTACATCAATTTAGTCGGCTGCAGGCTGCAGGCCAGCTGTTCATTACTTCACAGGCATTTTACTTTAGATTTTTTAAAGACTGATAATTCAACATACAGCCAATTGTCCAATAGCCAAGTATCTATAGCTACATATTATTCATCTGTGGCCAAGTATCAAAAAATGTGTTTAAAAAATAAGAATTTGTATAAACTTTTTAATTGTTATCTGCGTTTAGTTCTCGCACTGAACATTTCTCGGCTCTGGTACTCTGTCAACGTATTTTAAATGTCGACAACTATCGAATAACGGACAAACAATTTTAATATGCGCGGTTACATGTTTTGTCTGTTTAACTAAATCTGATTGCAATTTATTTCATAAAAACACAAGATATTAATAAAAACAATAAACAATAAACTAATATGTAACTAAGACTAAGTATATGCTAAAAACCTAGACTATTTACAAATAAATATTTTAATATATTTCGTTTTAAATCAAATATATGATTCGAACCCGAAATTTTATTCCTATTCCTAAAAAAAAAAAGTAGCAAATGAACTTCATGACACGGATATATTATTATGATATTCAAAATGTAGATTGGTGAATATTTCCAATCATACTCAACCACGAACTGACTTTTCCCGGCCTCTGCAGTAATGTTCTATTATGAATTGAGGGCTGGAAATAATCTTAGTAATAAAAAAAAATACAATCAACCTAATCCTGATAAGTAAACAAAAAGTAGATGGATTATTTATCTTTACCTGATAAACACTAGCAAGTTATAAACAGATATAACTGTTCTAAGAAATAATTAGTCAGTCAGTAGCATTAAAAGTAGTAAGTCTCAATGGCGCTGCTTAGGTTAATAACAATATGTGCGTCCACCTTTTGGCTTATTGACGCTGGAGCAGTACCTCGGGTGCTCCCTCTCACGGATGAGGAACTTCCAATAGTGCAGACGAACGTAGGTCCTATACGCGGGCTACGAGCCGAAGATGGGAACTACTCCATGTTCATGGGCATACCATACGCAGAAGTAGATAAGGAACATCCTTTTGGTGTAAGTACTTTCTTTTATAAAGGTTATTCTATCGACTGATAATGTTATAGTTTCCAAATTGAAAAAGGTAAATGTCAAAATTTCAGAACCTCAAGAACTACTAGATAATGATGCAAATAAATTTTTATTTCAGGCTGCCAGTCCGTACCCATTATTTGAAGAGACATTTGACGCATTTGATGATTCGGCAATATGCCCTCAAATAGAAGAATTCAATCAGACCGTTGTCGGAACACTGGACTGTCTACACCTAAATATTTACGTCCCAGACAGTGCCAATGAGAATCCTTTACCTGTAATGGTTTGGATATATGGCGGTATGTTCTCCATAGGATTTGCTGGCAGATTCCTTTACGGACCCGGGTATATAGTCAGACATGACGTTATCCTTGTTACTTTGAATTATCGCTTGGGACCTTATGGATTTATGTGCCTAGATATCCCTGAAGTACCCGGCAACCAAGGAATCAAAGATCAAATAATAGCTTTGAGATGGATAAAGGACAATATTTCTGCATTCGGTGGAGACGATTCTAGAATAACTGTATCTGGGAACAGTGCAGGGGGTATGTCTATTGATTTATATGTATACTACGGACAGGAAAAACTTTTTCACCGAATCATTCCTCAAAGTGGTAATGCTTTAGTGAATAGCGCCGTCAGAGAGTCTTTCCCGACAGCGGCACTGGAACTGGCAGAACATTTTAACTATACGACAAACGATCTTAATGACGCTGTATCGTTTCTTGCCACAATTGATACACATGAGCTCATTGTCGTTTCGAATGAAGCAGGACTGGTCTTTGCACCATGTGTAGAAAAACAGTTTGATAATGTTGATCACTTCTTCATAACAACATATCCAGTAAATGTAGGAATAGAAAGGATAAAGGATATTGATGTTTTAATCGGGTTTAATAACGACGAGTCTTATGCTGGAAATTCCAGATTGGATAACGACGAGATTGCAAATAGAGACTTTGTAGGTAATGCGATGAATAACAATTTTGTATTCGGGGAAGAACAAGAGCTTGCTGAAGAAATGAAAGAGGTTGTAACTCACTTCTACTTTGGTGACGACGACGTAACGGTAGAAAATATACAGCAAGCAACGGACCTTAGTTCAGATTTCAGTTTCAATCACCCGACACTAAGATCTGTAAAAAAGTATTTAGACAACGGGGTTGAAAATATGTACTTGTATTTGTTTTCTTATTCTGGGGCAAGGAATTTTGTAAAGGATAGAATTAATGTAACGGGTGGTGGAGCTGTCCACGCAGACGAGCTTGGCTACCTGTTCGACATCTCGTACATGCGGAAGCCGCTGGATCCCCAAGACGAACTCATCGTGGATAGAGTCACTGAGCTTTGGACTAACTTTGTTAAATATGGGTACGTAAGTCGTTTTCCTTTCTACTTTGTTTTCAATAAAGAATAAAACGACGACGACCATGATTCCAATACAGCAGTTATTATAGAGTTCTGGTATTGTTAAAAACAATAACTAAATCGTTATTGGATTAGGTTTAATACCTTATAGATACTCCTAGTTAAATATCGGGAGATCAATCTAAATGGGTCAGTAGGGAGAAGTCAAAAACTATAAGACTGTTCTTAAGAACCATGACGTCGATTTTCGATTTAATAGAAATTGCTTTCTTTTTCTTATGAATCTCATACATAATTTCATACATAGCCCGGTCAAATCCGCTGTAAAGATTATAACAATACGTCATGCGCTTACTTACAGAATTTCAATTAAGTTCAATTCCCGGCTATGTATGAGATTTATAAAAATAATTAAATACTAAGATCAGATTTCTCTATATCTTATAGTTTTCGTTTTCTCCCTTCGGATCCTGGCCCATGTGGATTGATCACCCTGTATTATGATATTTAGGATTTTATGAGAACTCTGGTCGCAATAAAATCCAGAACTTAGAGCCTATATTACAAGCGACATGACAGTCTTGTTTTAGTGAAACATTCAAATAATCCTTTGTCCAGGAACCCGACACCAGCACCCACAGAGCTGGTTCCCCTGGAGTGGCCACGGGTGACCCGCGACAAGTGGCACTTCCTGGAGATAGACACGGAGCTGCGGCTTGCCACGAGGCCCAAGCACAGTCGCATGGCCTTCCTCGACCTCCTGTACCACAAGAACAAAGAGTACCAACGTGGCTTTGAACGAGCGCCGTCTTCTGGGAGAAATGTTGCATTAGATATAAGTCTGCCAGTCTTGTTTGCTGTTAAATATTTTGTGTAAATTTTAATCGCAAGGATTATATAGTGTATTATTATTTCTGAGCAAAATGGATGATCTCATATTATAAGGTCAGGTCAGGCCAAGAGTCTCGATGGAAGATAATCAGAGTAAAGTTTGTTAGGGTTCCGTAGTCAACTAGGAACCCTTATAGTTTCGCCATGTCCGTCTGTCCGTCCGTCCGCGGCTTAGCTCCGTGATCATTAGTACTAGAAAGCTGAAATTTGGTATGAGTGTGTGTATGTATCACGCCGACAAAACGGTAAAATAAAAACAAAAAAAAAATTTTTTTTTCGTGTACCTCTTACCTAAAGTGGGGGTGATTTTTTTTTTCGTTCCAACCCTAGTGTGTGGGGTGTCGTTAAATAGGTCTGTTAAAAATAATAGGGGTCTTTCAACATTACTTTTTGATAAAGTCAGTAGTTTTGTAAATATTCGCTCTGAAAATAAAAAAAATAGTGTCCCCCCCTCTAACTTTTCAAGCACGGGTCAAAAACATATGGAAAAATTCATGAAAATGAGGTCTTATAAGTACTTTCAATGAAAACTATAGTAAACAAAATCGGTCCATCCGTTTTTGAGTTATCGCATAATTTCATAATTTTCTTTAAAAGGACGTAAGTTGACTTCCAGAAGGTAATAAGTAATTACAGTTACTTTGGCGTTTACGACCTTTTTTCGTCTTTCCGTCTTTGACCGTCTCTTGTGAAGGATGAGCAACTACGGAACCCTACACTGAGCGTGGCCCGACATGCTAGCTCTTGGCCGGTTTTTTTTTTGTGTATATTCGTCATAATACAAATAATACATGAGACAGATATAAATATTTTTTTTTTACGAGGACTATTTTACGGGCCCGTATTAAACCGTTTTTATAGGCGCAAAGTAAACGCGCGTGCTTTTCACTTATCTAAATAAATAAATACATATTAAGGGACAATCTTATACAAATCCACCTAGTCCCAACTCCCAAACTAAGCAAAGCTTGTACTATCGGTACTAAACGACGATATACATGATATATAAATACATATATAGGTAACATCCATGACCCAGAACCAAATATTCGAGTTCATCACACAAACATTTGCCCTGGCCGGGACACTACAAACCGAGCCAACCGCGTCGTCAATCTTTATCACACTAGTGTCTTTATTTTACAGTTTTATTTTAATTTCAAAATAGAGGTTTTACATATTATATAATATTATATATGTCGAAGATCAAAAATCAGGACGTCAAATCCAGACTGATTTGAGTGTATTCGGCGGCGAAGGTTGGCAACACCGTGCACGTGCAGCTTACCAGTTACCGGTCTACCTGCATAAAAAGGGCAGCTGGCCACTGGGCGGGGAAGGGGAAGAAGAAGGACGCAACAGCCGCAACACCAAACAAGCCGTCAGCCGCAGACACAATGCTGCAACTGATCACTCAACTGCTGAACATCGCCGCGACCGCAGACCCGGCGACCATCTCAGCAGTTGCATCAGCCGCCTCCACCATCCAACGCACCATTCAATAGGGAGCTGAGAGTGGTGCACTGGAACGCCCGTTCGCTGACCGGCAAACTTGGCTTGCTCCGCCACTTTCTACATGAGCAGAACGTTGACATCATGCTGGTCAGCGAAACGTGGCTCCGGGAGGACGCTCCACTGAAGATCGGAGGCTACGTCGTGTACCGCCACGACGAGCGCAGCGCGGCAACCGATCGCCCACACCGAGGACTGGCTGTCATCGTCAGACGACAAATAGTCCACCAGCCAGTCGCATGGAAGGCCTACGACTCGATCACCGCACTAGGAGTCGACATCCATGTGTCTGGCCATGACCTGCGGTTGTACGCAATCTACAGACCCGTTGGCCCGCCGAGAGAGGTGGTGCCCAACGTCCGTGCCCTCCTGCAAGCCCCCATGCCGACCATCCTGGCGGGGGACTTCAACGCCAAAAGCACCACCTGGCACTCCTCAACGACGGACTGGACGGGTCATAAGATCCAAACAGCAGCAGAAGATGGCGACTTCGAGGTGTCCGGTCCCGAACAACCTACACACTACGCGGACAACTATAACACATCGGACATCATCGATTTCGCCATCCACCGTGGGGTCAACGCGGTCTTGACCCAAGAAGCCCTGGACGATCTCCCGTCGGACCACCGCCCGGTCCTACTGACTCTGAGAGATCTGCCAGTCATGTCTCCAGCACCAACACCGAAGAGACGCATCTGCTGGGAGACCTTCTCGGCGGCCATGGAGGAGAAATCCCAGACCATGCCAGTCTCCTCAGCAGATGAAGTGGAAGAAGCCACCAAGCAGCTCACCGCCACCATCCAGCATGCGATGAACACCGCAGCGCACACCGTTCCGGCCAGCTCCAGGCGCAAGCCCCTGCCGGCCCGGATCCAGGGACTCATCGCGCAAAAACGTCGCATGCGGAGAGAATGGCAGAGAACTAGATGCCCCACAACAAAAGCTGCTCTAAACGCCCTGGTGGAAAGGGTTAAGGAGGAGCTGAGGAAGCACGCAGCCGAGTCCTGGGAGGAGCACCTTACGTCAATAGACGGTGACATGCCCTCGTTGCACCGTCTCTGCCGAAGTCTCGGCATGACGTCCACAACCACCGCTCACCCACTGCTCGACAAAAACGGACTCCCCAAGTACCAGGCGAAAGACAGGGCGGAAATCTTTGCCGACAGTCTTGAGGAGCAGTTCCAGCCGAACCCGACGACGAACGTGGAGCACGTCCTAGCAGTCGAGAGACACCTTCAAGAATACTTCGCAGCACCGATCGCGGCGGAAGAGGACCCCGTCTTCTTCACACCCGGCCAGGTGAAGCGAGCACTCCAGCGGACCAAGCCAAGAAAGGCACCGGGCGCCGATGCGATCCCGAACAAGGCGCTCCACCACCTACCGCCGCGCGCAATCGCGGCGGTAGCGCGCTTGTTCACTGGGATCCTGCGCTCGGGACACTTTCCCACACCGTGGAAGCTTGGCCGGGTCATCCTCCTTCACAAACCTGGGAAGGACATGAAGAAGCCGGAGAGTTACCGCCCGATCACTCTCCTCAGCACACTATCGAAGGTGTTCGAGAGACTCCTGCTAGGACATCTACAGCTTCACATCGAGCCCCGACCTGAACAGCACGGGTTCCGCGAGGGCCACTCGACCACGCTGCAACTGTCCAGGGTGCTGCACCACATGGCGACGGCCATGAACAAGAAGCAGGTCACGGTAGCAGCATTCCTGGACATGGAGAAAGCATTCGACAGAGTTTGGCACGAGGGCCTTCTCTACAAGCTCTCTCAATCACCGGCCCCTCGACGTGTGATACGCGTCGTCGCATCTTTCCTCGACGGAAGAAAATTCCAGGTGGCAGTGGAGAATGCCGCCTCAACCGAACGCCCGATTCTCGCCGGCGTTCCCCAAGGGAGCTGCCTGTCTCCGGCCTGCTATGCCCACTACACCGACGACATACCGGTGGAGGGCGACGTCAAGCTGGGGCTATACGCGGACGATGCGGCGTTCTTCGCGACGTCCATCAACACCAACCGCGCAGCAATGAAACTCCAGCGACAGCTTGACGTCCTTCCCGAATGGCTCTCCCGTTGGCGCCTGTCGGTCAACGTGGGCAAGACGCAGGCCATCGTCACAGGCAGAGTGAAGCTGCCACCTCCACTCCGAATGAGCGGCCAGGAGATCCGGTGGTCACACACCGTCAAGTACCTGGGTGTGACCATCGACAGGGGACTCACTATGACGCAGCATGCAGACCAGACGGTGCGGCGAACACGTGCAGCAGCAACCCGTCTACGTCCAGTCCTAGCCAGCAGCCTTCCCTTGCGAACGAAGCTTGGGATATACAAGACGTACCTGCGGTCCCGTCTAACGTACGCGGCTCCCGCATGGTACGCTCTTACGTCGGAGAGCAACAAGAAAAGGCTGCGTGCGCAGGAGTCCCAGTCCCTGCGCACCATCGTCTCGGCCCCGCGTTACATGCGGAACGAGACGATCAACCGAGACCTGGAATGGCAAGGGCTGGACGCCTTCATCGGGCAACTGGCAGGAGCCATGTTCCGCCGCGCCGACAACTCCGGACTTCCCAGCCTGGAGGGAATCGCGCCTCTGCATGCTCGTCCACCAGACGGAAAGGGCCGGGCTCTGCCAAGAGAGCTCGTGCCCCCCGACTGAGTCCCCTGGAATCTACCCAGGATACCACAACGCCAAGATTGGCCAACATTTCGAGAAGCCGCTGAGAGGCCAACGCGCTGACTTCGTCACCAGGAAGCCAGCCACTAGAACCCGAAGATTCAATTGCTGAATCCCCAGCCAGAATACCCGTCCGCAGTTGCGGACGGAGTCATACGCCGCCACAGAGGGCCCAGCCCTGATATGGCTACCCCACATGCCCGCGAGGGTATGTGTGAGCGTCCACGAGAGGGGTGGGGACATTCTTGGCTTGAGCGTTGAACGGCACGGACGTGCTGCCAACTCTGATCCGACTTCACTGCGTTCTGATTAGTAACATTTGATTGTCGTTATGCTATCGTGTTAATTAAAAGTGGTTAATTATAGTGCTTTGTTATAATATTACCTTACGTTGATTATACGAGTTTAAATCAGAAGCTTGACTATTATTTTGGACTCTGATAATGGGAAACGACCTGTCACCTGATGGTCAACGCCCGCCCGTCCCGACATATATATAAATATGCAAAGTTTTTGTCAATAAAATAATTGTGATGCATTAAACGCAATAAGTAAACAATTATGTTCATTAAATTTACTACTTAGATACCAGAAGCATGTGCCAAGCGATGTTAGAAGTTTACAAAATTAGGCCTTTTATAAGTGAAACGTTACGTGTCCAACTAGTCAAGTGACTTGATTTATCTAATTTAAACTATTTATGAATACAGTGATTGTTCCACGCCTTAATTTTAAAAGTGTAATTTAAGATTCTATACAAAAACCTAGTTATCCTTTGATGCCACGTATAATTTATCAAACTTATCATCTTTGTGATTTAAAGCGAGTTATTTTTTGTATTTTATACCAACTGAGTAGCCACTCAAAGGGAATCTCAAGTACACTTCAAACTTCACCAGCGACCTTTACTTAAGATTCTCTCCTCAGTCACAGGTAGGGCTGCCATCTATAATTTCGCCGAACCTGGACAAAGACTTAAAAAACCCCCCGGACGTGTCCGAAAATAATATAATTAATAAAAATCGCTTTATTTTTCATTCACATAAAAAGTGTGCGTTTTTCCTCGGACACTTATTGAAAACCTTCCCGGATGGCCTCGAAACTGGGACAAATCCGGGGAAACCCGGACGGATGGCAGCCCTAGTCACAGGTAGACACCAGTCAATTTTCGTATAACATCAGCCACACGTATTTCACGGCCCAGTGGCGAGACGCCCAAAACTTATTGAATAGGGAATGAGAATCCAATAAAAACCTGTCAAACCCAAAGTCGGGACAGGTGGAAGCGTAATCTTTGCTTGTCGGCCACGGGGACGGTTCTATTACGTACTTGAATTATTATTTTCCGTTCAGGTGTAACATACTCGCTTAAAATGGAAAAATGGAAGAGAAAGGTTTTATTTTGTATAACCGTTTTATATTCGGACTAGCAGCGCAACTTGTTCTTTTTAAACAAGAGTTGAACTGTATCAGGGCTGTTTAGCCTACCTCTCTACTCACTACCAGTGAGTCGGAATTTGTGAGGGACCCGCTATAGCAATTGCATATTGCAATGGGATTATCTCCACGCCAGGAGTGATTGGAGGTTTTAATGTCATAGGGGGCAAAAGGATCGGCTGATGAAAAGCGCTTAGGAGGAGTCACAAGTGCGTTGCCGGTCTTTCAGATGGAAGTACCTAGGTACGCTTCTTTCTTGAAGGTCTTCTCGGTCCGGAAACACCGCAAGCGACAATTCATTCCACAATACAGTCGTGTAAGGGGCAGAAAATCCCACTTACGGGGAAGGGTGACTAGGGTTGATTCATTTCTACGGATCATATTATAACGGTGACAAGCCAGTCGTCACAGTGCTCGCCGCGTTCACTAGTTTTATGTATAGATAGTCATCCAAATATCTGTGATCGTTTACTACATCGTATAGATTGCCACGTATTATGCGTAGGTATTATGCGTTCCTCGTTACTTTTGATTCGCAATCAAAAACCATCGATCATTATACTTACTTGGTAACTTCAAGTTCACCTACGGAACCCAACTAAAATGAATTCCTAGACGTAACCCTAATCCACTGTCTTACCTTCCGTATAATCGAGCACTCAGCTGACCTCAGCTGACCAGAGGAAAAACAGTGTAAGACTATATAAGTTTGGCACTTTCGTAGTGTCTTTTGTTCCGCCACAGGTATTGCGGGGTAGGCCGAATGCGAATGGCCCAACCGGGCGCAGTAGTGGCGTGCGTAAAACAGAGCGGGGCGATCGCTCCCCGGAGCCCTGGGGGACTATTCTGTAGCTCCATCGACAGGCATCTCTATTGTGATATTGTACAAAATTATGCATGTAATCAAAGTCATTGTCAATAATTGTATAAGGCGGTTTACATGCACTCACGCGAAATTGTCAGGAAAAGACTGACATGTTTCGAACTCGTATGGAGCTATTTATTAGGGACTGCTAACGGTACACCGGCGCGGCAACTTTGTCAGTGATTCTTTATTCGACGCTCCGCTCTAATAGCGCGCGAGGACGATGCGGGAGCGGGGGGTGCTTGCAAGCCTACACCTTGTCTGTCCTGCTCTCCAACGTCACTTTTGTCTTCCATAAACATTAGGTACGCACACTTGACTAATGGTGTCCACGGGATAGTCCAAACGCACAATATGTTTCGCCACCCAAAGCACAGGCTTCCATGCTGGACGTAAGCCCAACCGCCGTCTTTATTAAAATTAGGGCGCCGTCCGATTTCGATAGCTTCGCTTTCGATGGATTATTATTGCCAATAATTAGATAATTATGTACCTACAGAGTATCTAAATTACAGAGTTCTTGGAACTTCAATTAGTGATCAAGACATGCTTTTACTCACCAATGTGTTTTATTTCAATACTGCCAGTGTAAGTACATTA
The DNA here is from genome assembly GCA_932273695.1 of Apotomis betuletana. Classification (NCBI taxonomy): domain Eukaryota; kingdom Metazoa; phylum Arthropoda; class Insecta; order Lepidoptera; family Tortricidae; genus Apotomis; species Apotomis betuletana. Next base: position 2,048,927 of record OW026303.1, on the reverse strand, counting down.
ACTTAAAGGTCGTCATTAGAAGATCGAGAGTGAGGTTTTCCAGTTGTTTTCTTTTTGTATCCAGATCAGGCTACTAAGAGTATCAATGAACCTGTTGAGTATCCACTTGAGAACTAAAATAACGCCAAATAATATCTTCCGTTCTACACTCAACAGTATCGTATCACCATGTCACATGAGTTGCTAACCATAGTTGTTCTAGACAGGCAGCTATCTTAGTGAGCGACCTTTTTTACCACCGCTTCAAGAATACCCGCCTCGCACCGGCAGCATTAGTTCCCTTTTGTATTGCAATATATTTTTTTCATGAGATGTGTACTTAGGACGCTCGGGCGGCGATAAAATTACGATTTACTGTTATTACGGGGATCACGGCTTTGAGAATTGGCACTGCTTTATAAAGGAGCCGGGTTGTTATTGTTTTGGTTATGGAATTTGGGGGATTTGCGCTGTGCCCCCCAAAGAGTTTAGTGCTGCCGTTGCCATATACCTACGCTAAATTTGGCAATGTTCGCCAGGATGAACAAACTCATTGACCATCTGTTTCTATTTTTTTTTCGAACGAGAATTTTTTGCTCTATTCAACCTTAACGAGACTTGAACTATCGACCTTCGTTTTTTTTTTGACAAATTAAGGGTTAACGCGCACCAAAGACAAGATGGGAGATAAAGATAGTTCATTGACAAAAATAATAAAAACAATCAGTAAAAGTCCCCCTGCCTTCTGAGCTAGGAGAAAACTTGTGTTACAGAAGGCAGTGCCTCTCCTATAAGATGTTAATTCAGTTACTTTTTGTCTGTTGAGATACATGTAAACTAATTCACACTATAATGTGTGTGTGTGTATGTGTGTGGAATGGAAACGTTCTAGAATAGGTCGCAAACTCTGGCTGTCCACTGAAATGGTGAACCAATCAGGTGGCGTCTTTTTGGAGCCCAAAAGAAGTGCATTTAAATCTGGGGAATGTGATTGCTCTGTTTTGAGAACTGTAATTTTTTGCAGGTTGTTATATGATGGACTAAACATAATATGTTCTTTTCTCAAACGTGCATTGAAATATCGTCATAACATAGTCATAACGTACGTTCTAACAGGCTCGAAGAATCACGTTTCGGGCGGAACAACTCGAGAGGACTGTAAAGGAATTTCATACAAAATTGAAGGCCTAGGCCGGGAAGTATTTTTTTAACATGGCGACTGTGTTCATAAACAGGCTAAACATTTTTTTTTGTTTTTTTTTTTTTTTTCATTGCATGTGTTTTAGAAAAGCACTATACATGCCTTAGCCGTAAAATGGGCTTGCCGGCTTCGTGTCACTTTTCCGGTATATCGTATCACTATTCGTTTAACTATCTGTCTATACCTCACCCGACAAGCTCTTCTTTCCTGGCGTCTGCAGTAATGTACTATTCAAGAAAATATATATCGTGCGTCTATGAGGAAAAAATATTTCCATAGGGGTGGGTGCTAAGCTAAACGCAGATTTATTTCAGCTGAAGACGTTGTGTTTATCTGTAACTATATGTATCTCTGTTAAAACAACTACTTAATCAAAAAATGCCACATAAATCGTAATTGAGCAAATTTTTATTTTGTTATCGATTTCGTTTTTTTCTCAGATTTCAATAAAATTTGGTGAGTTGGTAAAGTTGCTTATTCTGATCAAGGTAAGCCCAATTTTACGATAATGTGATTTTTTTTTAACTAAAGTTCATATTTTATACTATAGTACAAAATGAGGAGCTCGAAATGAAAAATAAATAATTCGTCAACAAAATAAAAATTGGCCCATGGACCAATTTCTGTAATACATTTTGTATAACTCAATGGATAAAAATTTGTAGGACATATCGTGCCATGGTCAGAAGAAGCAACTTTACCAACTCACCAAATTTTATTGATATCTGAGAAAAAAACGAAATCGACAACAAAATAAAAATTTGCGCAACTAATGATTATCCTAGATTTGATTAACTGGTATCCTAGATTTCCAAGTTTCCTTTGTTGTCCATATTGGCCTGTTTGTCCTGGCGTTCATAACAGGCTGGTTATCATCAAGGCAATAATGCCATCGAAAGCATGCTATAACGGAATTTAATAAGCTCAGTGCGTTAATCACGCAAATAACTTGACAAGGGCCGTAAATCAGGTGTTATGTGCAATAATGTGTGCTTAAATTGGACATATTTTAGTTCCGTAGCCAGAGAAGCCTGTAGTAATATGCTGCAGTAACCAAATTAAGTGTAGCTTGACCCAAAAGGACGCAGATGGAATTCTTTAAGCCCTGTTTTAATATTTTCTACTACTTACCTAAACAAAGATAAAACTAAGTAAGGGCTATGTGAAATGTAGACCTCGCGACTTTGTTTCGTTGCCTGAATTAACAAACAACAACATAAGAATGACATACCTATGATGGTAATCAGAATTGAGAAATTGTTATATTGATATATTCATTTCAATGATGTGAGGACATAGAAGACGCTTAATTATTACTGTAAGAAATTTGTACACATAACCACGCAATAAACGTATTTTGATTAAGATTTGATTTTGAATGTGGAATGTGGTTGAGAAATGCGACCTCTAGGCGAGAACAGCCGGAAAGAATACATACGAAATAGATTTGGGCTACTCTGAAAAGGAGACATTTCGCTCGCTTCGCTCGCTCCTACAATATGTAATAGTAGGTAAATATCGGACAACATCACACAAATCGTAAATCGATCTATAGGCCCGCAGTACCTACTAGAGCTTACTGTGGGGCTAGGCTTGTGTCATGAGTAGGCATCGGATAATCAGATGCTGTTATATATCTAAACGTTGGCGGCGGCTTTGTTGTTCAGTTGTAGGTATAGGTCTTCGTTTGAGGTATAGAATAGAATAGAATAGAATAGAATATTCTTTATTGCACACCTCAACAGGAAATAAATACAAACAAATTACAAGTAACATTCAAGAGAGGTAAACAACAGGCGGTCTTATCGCTAAAGAGCGAGTAGGCGATGCAAAAGTAATCATGGAATCTGTAGAAAAAATAAAAAAAACTACTAAAATAATACATAAATAAACGCACATAAGATACCAAAAAAAAAAAAATAATATATATGCACAAATAAACCTACTTAAACATACATAACATAGGCATATACATATAAAATAATATTAGTAACGAACCACACTTCATGTCGGTCACTATACCAAAAAAATTAAAGAAGGGACAAATAATGTTCTTTAAGGAGTATTTTAAAATTGGCAACGGATTGGCTACGTTTTAGGTCTACAGGCAGAGAGTTCCACAACAAGGTAGCCTGGAAAGTAAAAGAGCTGTTGTAGAATTTAGAGGAGGAAGAGGGGACAGCAAGAAGCAAATTTTGAGAGGATCTAACAGACCGAAGATAACTGAAACGCTCCTTGAGGTAACGGGGAGTTGCAGGGTTGAAAAGTATATTGTAAAGAAGAGAAAGGATGTGAGAGTTACGACGAAAACGGATAGGAAGCCACTTGAGCTGCGAACGGAAACTGGATACATGGTCATATTTGCGTAACCCGAATATGATATGTGTAAGATAGCAATAGGATTTTGTCAACTTTAGGTAAATATCCACCTGAATTTCCGATCCCTAGTTATGAGCACTAGACGACGATATACGTTTTTAAACATTAATAATTGGTTGTTAAATTTTTCAACATAATTTGAGACGATAGCGATTTATCCATTAAAACCTATTTAAGTTAGTTGCACCGCCCACAACTTATCTGCTTTGCCCGATGGTTGACTGGTAGAGAATGCCCAATGGCATTAAGTCCGCCTTTTGTACGATTTGTTTTTCATTTGTGCAATAAAGATTAAATAAATAAATAGTGCCGAACAAAAAGATATATAATCTTAATTGTAGACGGCGCTACGATGCCGCCCTAAGGCATGTAGAAATGAAGCAAATGGTTGAAATAATCGATGCTTTGGCTAGTGGCTTTGATAAAGTAAAATCCACAGACCTACGGACCAAATTGACAAGTAAGTATGAACAAATGTTGCCACAGTTTGGCCAGTGTCGTTCTCATCGATATTAAAATTATTGTTACATAGTAGGTTTAAGGTCCACCCAGACGGGACAATCAAATTGGCAATTTGATCGGCTAAACTATATACCAACTTTTTACAGTGATTTTAACAGATCAAAAGGTAAAAATTGAATGTCAAACCAGCAATAATGTACAATTATATATTTATGATAATTGATAGTTTATTGAATACATACATTTAATTAAATGAATTAATAAAATTATTGTTCTTTATTTTCAAATTCCCAAAAATGTGGTCCATCTTTTCAACAAAAAAAAGCGTGTATCTTCAGAAATAGTTGACCGCTGTTTACAAACTACTTTTATGTATCTAACGATATACGCATATTCACACACTCTTGTTACATACATTCTAGTTAAGTAGATATAGTAAATAGCACCTAAGTAATTTTGTATTTATTTGGTTTATTGTAAATCTCCGAGTGATGGAAGAGCGGGTCGTTCCGATACAAGCAAACTGTGCTTACTGGAATGTCCCAACACTTCATGTTGTAACACAAACTTTTAAACTCAATAAATATTTTTGATTTTTTGATTTTGATATACGTTATCATTGCTATTACGAGTGTTTATTGAAATTGTTACGTTTTATTATGGATTCGCAAGATTCGGGACCAGAGCCATGTTCACCAAAATGTTCGCCTCCGACAAAAAGGAGAAAAAAATCTATTAGTGAAACTGAAAAAGAGACGATTCATCGAGTTTACTTTTATATTTATAATGAGATGGTAGATAGATTGCATGACGAACAAGATATCCCAGAGGACATTATGTCAATAAAAACGAGTGTCATGAAAACATCCGAAATTCTTGGTATTTCTAGTTCAGTATTTAAAGTTTTGAAGGAATACAAAAAACAAGAGAAGTTTACTTCTCCTCTGAAACCCGGTCCAAAATCAACGTTCAAAGATAAGGTGGACGAATTTACTTTTGCGGCAATACGTCAAAAAGTGCATATGTTTTTTGAAAAAAAAACGAGGCCCTGACTGTTGCAAAGGTAAATTGTATTGCAATTTTCAATTATTTCCGTTAAGTTTGTTGTATATGTAATATAGTCTGACAACCCAAGTCCGACAGTAGAATATATTTTTTTAATTTGTATGACTCCCTTTTTTTCGCTCCGAAATATAAATTTAAAGAATATTCCACCACCAGATTGTGATTGTCAGACTATAGCTAAATTTTTATTTTGTAACTGATGATGATGATGAAGATGAAGAAATAACGGAGCCTGGGAATGAATAATATTTTATAATAAAGACTAGTTATCGTCGGACAAGGTGTTTTATTTTTTACTTACAGACTCGGAAACCTTTTTATGCTTTAATACTAGTGGGTAAAAACGCATTTTATCCATCCGCTACCTCGAAAATCAAACAAACCAAAATTCGTACCTCTTATTTGAAACTAATATACTTATTTTTGATTTAAACTACTCTGTTATTTGTACTTTACAACTTGTCGATATATTGTTATCGACATATACTCTTTACTATTTTTATTTTGCTGTTCCTGGTATCATTTTACCTGTCAGTCATTTGTCAATTTAGTCCGTAGGTCTGTGGATTTTAGTTTAGTATAATTATTGGTAATGCGCCCGTCTAGCCCGGCGGCCCGGGCCGTGGGGACATAGATTCAAATCCCGCTTATATCATTAACATTTTCAAGTTGTAATAGACCATTTTTATTTCCTTAATAAATTTCAAACACAATAATTGTTATGATTGATTACTTGATTTTCTTATACTTCGCGCTTCGTGCTAAATAAAATAATTTATTTCATAGACCAACCTTTGATTTGGACCGTAAGAAACGTCAATGTCATGTGTCACTAAAATTTCACTTCCACCAAAAAGAGGGCTAGACTAATATCGCCATTTTTACATAGAGTATTTTTATTTTTCAATGTAATTTCAAGTCTATTTTCAATTACCAAGCACCACTTTTTCATTAAAGGCAACTACCAGAAAAAGGTTCATGTTAGGTTACTATAGCAAACGTTATAAAACTATTGATTCTTATTCCGCGTGTTTTGTTGTGTGGTCTGATTGCAATTGCATTCGTGCATTGTTATGTGATAATAAAAGTGTTTAGAAATACCAAGTATAGTAGTTAGTCAATATAAAAATAGTTCTTACTCCAAATTATGGAACACATACGACAGTTTGACTGGTAAGTAATGCAATACATTGTAACGCAGTTTGCCGACAAACTTAGTAATTTGATGTTTAATTTAGTTTATTAAACATAGTGTCGAGTGCATGCGTCTTGCCTTGGCCAGTTAATGAGATTTTCATCCCAGAAAATGCCACTTACGGCTTAGGGTGACGTAAAGTAACATAGGGCCACTTTTGCTTTTTTAGTCCATAAAAGCTCAGAAAGGAACTGGTCAAAGAGGTTTGACCACCTTGTGTGTGTATTAACTAGTAACAGCAATGAATTCCAGGTGCGCCTTACAGCCAAACAACACAGAGTTTGTGACCGAGCATGGCTTGGACAACTGTGTGACAGAGAAGGTATTACGGAACAAATTTTACAACCCACTGCTATCCAGTGAATCTGAGGATGAGGGGGAGGGAAAGGGAGGACAGAAGTTTGACTGGAATCAAATATTTAAGAAAAGACAAAATGTGAGTAAATATTTACTGACTAGTTTTTAAGATATTAAAAAAATTAGAATACAGCATCATCTAAGAATCAGCCCTCTACACCACGGCACCTTGTGGAAAATTTGTCAGTTACAACACACCAAAAGGGCAGTGGTACAATTTCTATACTAAATCCGTCTTAGTAATAGTCCAACAGTATGATTTTCTGTGCTGTGACCAATTTATGGTTGTCTATGCTCTTTAGAAAAATGTAAAAATGTGGTAATATTTATTATTTTCGCCTCTATTTAATAATGTAGATAAAAAGCCTGGTTAAAAAAATGTAATGTTTAATAACGCTTAAGGTTTGTTTTTTGCAATTACCAGGACCAGAAGTATAACCGCATCTTCGTCCCAGGACTCCGTCCTCCGCCGGCCTTCACGCGCATGTCTACGCTGACGGCGCAACAGCATCATCAGTTGCTGAAGGTGGTGTGTTCACAGAACCCCCATATACTACCCGATGAGTTCTGGCCACGGCCTGCTAAGGTCGATCTTAGAGTGTTTGAGGTTAGTTTTTCTGTTTGTTTCTCTATGTTTGCTATGTTTTTAATTTGCTCTACGTAGTGATGATAAATGGCGAAATTTACCATGTTTACCAACCAACATCCCTAATGAATCTTGACTTGAAGAAGTTTCGTTTTTACTGTGGATTTACTGTGTAAAGGGTAAGCCTATTAAGGCCAACTCACGCTGCATGATCCCGAAGATAATACCCTTTCCTCTATGTATCGCAATACCTACTTACCTACCTACAAATGTCTAGATTTGAATCTGAGAAAATGCTATCAAAACACCTTTGAATGGAAGAGATTCGGTGTCAATTAGTGTATTGTTTACCCTACGATATAATATCTGGAGGTCTGGTCTGACGTACCGTGCTCGTCTAAATAATTATTCCACTTTCACACTGTATTTCATTTCCTAATATCCTAATTTTATTTATTTATTCAAATTAGTTACACAGCATTACAGTATTAAACTAAGGCACTGGGAACTACAAAATTACATTTTAAAAATCTTAAATATAGTTTTATTTAGGCGACGTAACTGCGTGGCTCCGTTGCGTCGTCTCATCTGGCGCAGGATTCGGCAGATTGCCCCGAAACCGCCGAAACACAACACCCTTCGGCCAGAAGTCTGCACTTGCGATGGTGCTCTAAAGCGGCCGCGGCACGTGCACTAAAAACGATTTCTATTCATAAAAATCCTGTGTGCGCGTTGTTACTTATAAGTTCCATATACGGTGTCTATCTGTGAGTTCCTGTAATTGGCTCTGTACTTCTATTTAAGTTTTCCTTTTATATGTCATAATTAGCTGTTGGTTCTCCTTGAATAAATAAATAAATAAATTCCTTCAATCGCTATTAGTAACAAAAGTGTTTATATGCACTTTCTAATCCCCTAACCTTGTGACGTGTGTGTAGTAGAGAGGTACCGGATTCTAAATCTACATATGAACATTCTTCACCCAACTCATCCGATTATAGACTGGTGATGGAATTAGAATTGAAAAAAGTTATGCTACGTTTTTTTTTCCAAACGTCCATACCAGGAACTAAAAGAGACCTACGTAAAGGAGCAGCAAGAGTACATAGCGTGGGCCAAATCGGTGTGGAGCAACGGGCAGTGCGTGCGCGCGCTGCGGCCGGCGCCGGCGCTGGAGGCGGCGTACGAGGGGGAGTGGCGCGAGCGCGCGCGCCGCCTCGCCGGCTTCCCCGCCGCGCTGGGCGTGGCCGCGCAGCTGCCGCTGCACGCGCCCGGGGACTTCACCATGGAAATGCTCGAGGAGCTGATAGGGGTAAGATTTGACTGACACTAGAAACAAGATAGTCTGAACACTTTTTTTGTTTCTCCATACTTTTCTCCAGCTTGTATAGATATCGGACGGAAATTATTTAAATAAAATTATTGTTTTGTTAAATTATGAGGATTCTAAAGAATTTCAAATTTGTTTTCGGATAGAAAAAGAAATCATAAAATTTTCGTACCTTTGAATTGAAGTCACATATTTCAAAAAAAAATTTTTCGTTTTGATTTTTTTCTTTCTTTCATAACATATTGAGTTAATTTTATTCATATACTTAACTACACTATGTTGTATAATACATCAGTCGCATTTTTTTTTTAGGTTACGTATCTTCACCGCGTTTATTTTTTTATTCCCAGGTGAAGACATCGGATTTGCCAGCGGTGAAGTGGCCGGACAACATCCGCAGCCGCTGCTCGGTGCTGCGGCCCTGCCCGGTGCCGGAGCCCTGCGAGCAACACCCCGTGCGGCTCGTACTGCCCGGTAAGTCATCTGATGAAACCGTCCATTCTATAAGTGAGCCAAAAGGGTAAAGGGTCAAGTCTGAATCTACCGGCATTTCCCAACCGCTGTGAAGTAACCCAAATGTAACAAAATTGTAAGATGTTTTCGTAAATCATAATGCTACTATTCTACCTGCGTTAATGTTAATGCTCGATTAGAACACAATATTAACGGTGCCAGGCCATACCTGTGTGCGAACGAAATGTGCGGCGGACACAGGCGCCAGGTCATACCCGTGTGCGAAGTGTGCGTCGAACACCGACGGCCATGACTGACGTCTAACTCGTTTAACAATTTCCAGGTGAGAACAGCGTCTCGGTCCTCCCCATAATCGAAGTACACCGCGAGCTGGCGCAGTACGCGGCGCACCACGACTGCCAGTTCATCGCCAGCGAGGGCGCGCTGCGCTGCCTGCTGCAGCGCCGCGCCTGGACCATCCCCGTCTCCGTGTTCCACGTGCCCGTGTCTGGTGAGTGCCCATGTCTGGTGAGTGCCCGTGTCTGGTGAGTGCTCATGTCTGGTGAGTGCCCGTGTCTGGTGAGTGCCCGCGTCTGGTGAGTGCATATGTCTGGTGAGTGCCCGTGTCTGGTGAGTGCCCGTGTCTTGTGAGTGCCCGTGTCTGGCGAGTGCCCATGTCTGGTGAGTGTCCATGTCTGGTGAGTGCCCGTGTCTGGTGAGTGCCCATGTCTGATGAGTGCCCATGTCTGGTGAGTGCCCATGTCTGGTGAGTGCCCATGTCTGGTGAGTGCCCATGTCTGATGAGTGCCCGTGTCTGGTGAGTGCCCATGTCTGGTGAGTGCCGATGTCTGGTGAGTGCCCGTGCCTGGTGAGTGCCCTGCCTGGTGAGTGCCCATGTCTGGTGAGTGTCTGGTGAGTGCCCATGTCTGGTGAGTGCCCGTGTCTGGTGAGTGCCCGTGTCTGGTGAGTGCCCGTGTCTGGTGAGTGCCAGTGTAGTGTAAAGTGTATAGGTGCACGCGAGCTTTAATTTGAACAAGATCTCAGCCAATATTGAAGCTAAGAATTCCTAATTGTGTAGTTATGTTCAGTTTTAGTAGCATTCTCTATATCACTAGTTAATTGAGGGTCAAATGATGGCCATCTACTTGTGTCAGGGGTGTTTCAGTTTTTAATTTAGTTTAGTCAACAACAGCTTCTGCAAGCAATCTTTGCATTTATTAGTGCTCAAAGTTGACAAAGCAAGCTTTGCATTGCATTGCACAAATTGCACCATCACTACATAGTATAAAACAAAGTCGCTTTCTCTGTCCCTATATCCCTTTGTATGCTTAAATCTTTAAAACTACGCAACGGATTTTGATGCGGTTTTTTTTAATAGATAGAGTGATTCAAGAGGAAGGTTTATATGCATAATTTATCAGCATTGCACCCGTGCGAAGCCGGGGCGGGTCGCTAGTTTTTAATAAGTATCATGAAATCATTTATTTAATGGCTTTAAGCGTTACGTATTACTTCGAATAGTTCTGCCTTTATGGAGAAGGATCTCGGTACTAAAACTTAAATGATCGAATCACATTCAAGAGGTTGTAATCTCGTTTGACGACGCGGTTGGCTCAGTTTGTAAGCACTTGCCTACTGAGCCGGCGGTCCCGGGTTCGAATCCTGGCCAGGGCAAATATTTGTGTGATGAACGAGAATATTTGTGCTTGGGTCATGGTTGTTCTATGTATTTAAGTATATATTTATCTATATAAGAATGTATATCGTCGTCTAGTATCCATAACACAAGCCTTCTTGAGCTTAATTTGGGACTAGATCGATTTGTGTGAGGTTGTCTGATATTTATTTATTTGATATTTATTAATCTTATAAATGCTACTTCATCGCTTTTTTTAACCACCGACGAAAAAAGAGGGTGTTATAAGTTTAACATGTGTATCTGTGTGTCTGTCTTTGGCATCGTAGCTCGCAAACGGATGGATCAATTTGAGTGCGTTTTTTTTATCGAAAAACAAGTCTGTCGAATTGGATCTTAGGTATGGTCGGATTTTTTCTTAAGTTTCGAAGGCAGATCCCTTCAGCCACTATTATCGAGAAGTGTAAAATTGACCATTTAAAAAAACATTTTGGAAAAACAAATACAAATACAAACAACATTTATTACTCCTTATAACCTCAGGAATGCGTTGTTAAAAATTTTCGCAATCCTTACGGGCACCCTGTATAATAAATCATGTATTATCAGGCCCATAGATATATACCTTAAAAGTGACATACACATTAAACATTTATTTATGGATTCACTTTGGTATAGACGCTTGAAATCCAACGTAAGTTCCGATCTTTTCCCGGCTATGGAGAAAAGAAGGTTTACTGTTTAGGTACGTTATAGCCGTTGTTGTAGTTAATAAATTGTTTTCACTTCTCATGCTCTAAAAGTTCGACTTTATGCTGTGCGTAGGCGACATAAAATCGATTTTTATGCTCTAGAGCATAAAGTAAATCGTCGTCGAAGACCAAGGCGATCGGTCCAACAGCCACACGAACAACTTAAAACTTAACCCCGTTCCAGACCTTCCGATCCTAACTATCGGATGAAATCGGATAATGAGTAGTGTAATTGTTAGGATCTATTACACTACACATTATCCGATAATTAGGGTCGGATCGGAAGGTCTGGAACGGGTTTTAGCTGGCATAATAATAGCAATGATACTTCATAGAATAAACTCTTTATTTTATTTCGTTTCGTTAGTATTCTATTAAGACCAAGGCAAAGATACCAACAGCCAAAGTACACAATAAAACTTCTTGAAATAAATTTGTTATTTTAATTTTCTATCATTTATTACTTTTTAAATTTATTTCTCATTGCTCTAATGGACCTTTAAATTTTAATTAAATTTGTTTTTAAGTATAGTATTAAATGATGCTGTTTCATTTCCTCGCAATCGAAGTGAAAAGTAGAGTGTGCAACTCGTTCATAAAACGCATTTTACACTCGACTTTATATTCAAGGATAAACGTCTCGTGTAAAATGGTGCGTTTTATGCACTTGTTGTACAATCTACTATTATTGGAATATGTTCAAACATGGCGGATTGTTTTTCAGACGGTGGATCAAGCAACGTCATCGTGTTAGGGAGCGAGTTTGCCAATAAACAAGAGAATGCGATCACTAGAACTTTTCGGGCGTACAGACATCTATTGGAATTTGCATTTGTACCGTAAGTAGTTGACTTTAAATAAATAATGTATGTATGTAAACACTATTGTACACAAAAACAAGATATACCTACATTTCAAATGTAGTTTTTTTACTGTAGTTTTTTTATTGTGTAATAAATGTTTAAATGAATAAATAAATCTCTTCCAGGCAACTTTAGGGTAGTGGAGAATTTGAAAATGTATAGTGTTATTAGGCGTTACCAAATCAGATATTTTGTAATTGATACCCTATAAACAAATAAATACATAAACGTAATAATCAATAAATACATCAAATTTCAGCCGCGAAGATGAAAGGACCAGTTTAAGAAAATACGAATTATGAGACGGATAGATAATGCTCTTTCATATGAGTTTTGAGAGCAACCGATGTCTAATAATCTGTGTCCAATCGCAGCTCGTCGGAGCTGTCGAAGCGCGCGCATGCGCACGAGCCGCCGCGCGCCGCGCCGCTGGCCGCCCCCGCCCCCGCCTCCGCCCCCGCGACCGCGCCCGCGCCGCCCGACGACAGCGACGACGACAACGACGACAACCTCTTCATCGACTACGGTCAGATTATTCTCAAATATAAATACATCTCCTAAATTCGATATTTATAAAACCGCCGACCCAACCATTCATAACTGAGCATTTCTCAAAAAGTTTGTACACAATTAAGACAGAAAATTAAAGTCCAATAATATAATTTTCCTATTTTGTTACCAATTATTTTAGTAATATTATATCAATTTTATGGTTATGTTCGGTAATTAAGGTTCTGTTATGCTTATACTTTTTTAATTATACATAATCTGATATCAATGTATTGGAAATCACAAAAAAAATGGGGTAACAAAATAGGATAATTATATTTGACTTTAATTTTCTGTCTTAATTGTGTACAAACTTTTTGACAAATGCTCATCTATTAAACATCTCGGCAACCAAGCTTTCGAATTTGAGTGTGGGAACTACGACGCCCCAAACTGACACACATTTTCTTCTTTTTAGTCGGGTGTTAGTAAATAAATATTGGTATTAACGTCGTAATATTTACCATTTTTTTACCTTTAATTATTATTATTTATTTCACAATTAAGTACTTACAAATAAAATTACATTTCATTACGTATAATGGCATCGTTTGTATTGTATCGATTCTACATTCCTTATGTATTATTATACATATAAACTAATTTCTTACAAACATTTTAAGTAATTAAACATAATTGCACTGAGCTTGATCGTCCGGCGCGCTGCAATTAGGTACAGGTCGATAAAAAGTTTGAATACAATAAGCTTAAAAAAAACACATTTGAACGCCATTGTCGCCTGTGGCCGACAACCGAGAATTGCTCCACTAACGCCAACGTCGGTCACGGTCGTCAAAATTTCAAATTTAACAATAACTTCCTCTTTTTTCAGGCCTAGACGAACCAGAATCGACACACGACAGAGACAGCGACGACAACAGCCACTCCGCCACAGAACCCGACCGAAAGGAAACAGAAGAATTTGAAGAAACCAGCAAGAAGGAGAGTGAACAGAGTACTCTGGAAAAGAGCGTCGAGGGCTTTGGCGTGTACCATTGCACATGTCGAGGTAGGAATGATACCTAAACACTTTTTACATTTATGAAACACTAGGTTTTGCCCGCGACTACGTCCGCGTGGAACTTGGAAGGATGGAAGCAACCTCGTACAACACGATAGATATCCACCCACAGACCACTTAACCCTTAAATGCATGATGATGTATATATACACATTACTGAAATGACACATGTCAAAATCTGTATATAGTCAATATAAACTTTGTCAAGATTGTCCCTAAGTCTCAAACTGACGTGGATTTCATTGGTAATTACGTCATTTCAGAAATAAAATTAGTGTAATTGTATGCACTTAAGGGTTAACCCATCCACCTAATCACCTTAATTAATAAAAAGGATTATTTAAAGCGCCTAAGCAAATGTAAGAGCAATTGTGCTTTTGGTCTAATCATTACATTTCCGACAGGGTCATCAATGTCATCATGAATTACTTACTCACTTTTCAATCTTTTTAGGGATAATTTCCAGGATGAAAACTATCCTATGTCCTTCCTCTGATCTTAAACTGTCTCTATGCCAAATTTCATCCAAATCGATTCAGCGGTTTAAGCGTGAAGAGGTAACAGACAGACAGACAAACACACTTTCGCATTTATAATATTAGTATGGATGTAATGTCTCACGTTCCCCGAACTGTACTAAGAGGCCTTATTCCTTTTAAAATGCTGATTATTTTAGACATTTTTCTCTATGATCAAACATGTTTCGTAACATTTATTGATGTTGCTACCTAGAACAGGGCTATTGGGATTTATTGGTATATATTTAAAACCTACAGTTTGAATTTTTCATTGGTAATTTTTGTTTCAAAAACTATTCGAAATTGACAAAGTTCACGCAGAAAATTAGATTATTCAACTTATTTTTAACTGCACGCAATGAAAGCATGCACTAGCTATGTTACTACCTAGAACTCGGGGAAAAGTGTTATTCAATTTAAAAAGTTGGTTGACGTTATCAATATATTTGTCATAATATGAAAAAAAAATCAGAGAGAATATTTATGAAGGTTTAGATTAGTAAAAATACAAAAATTATATCAAGTACCATCGCAAGTGCAGACTTCTGACCGAATGGTGTTGTGTTTCCGGGGCAATCTGCCGAATCCTGCGCTAGATCAGACGACGCAACGGAGCCACGCTGTTGCGTCGCCTAAATCAAACTAGATTTAAGTTTTTACCCTTAATTTTGCAAGGAACACTAAAGTTCCATAATTCGAGCCTCATCGGGGTTCGATAGTTCAAATCATTGCGGTTCAGAAAAAAATACAAAAAGAGGGTCATAAGTTTTGTCCAGTATATTGGACATTGCCAAATTAAGGGTTTGTTATTGTTTAGTTCACAGTGCCTTGGTTTTATTAATGTACCTGATGCTGTGTAACTAATTTATTTATTTGAATAAATATGTAAAATAATTAAGTAAATAAACATTATAAATTTATGAAACATGTAATGTCTCATTTTGTTTAATGTGGGTACACCACAATTTTTTTAAACTATGAATACAAAGATCAAAGCTTAAAGAAAAATTTAAAAAGGAGCTACCTGGTGGAAGGGACCGGGAATCGAACCCGGTACCTCTGGATTACCGGTCCATCGCGTTAGCCACTTCGCTACCCTCGCTCCACGTAGACCTGACGAATTTTTCCTCATGCTTTGTGTGTCGATCTTTGCATTGTTTATTTGAAAGGTTTTTTACACCTTAGCAACCTCTATGTGAATATGTTAATATTCACATCTTACCGCACCACTTTACAGTGGTACCAGGTACCTCCTTTTTCAATTCTTCTTTTTCTTTAAGCTTTGATCTTTGTATTCATAGTTTAAATAAACATTGTTTACAGATACAATGTTCGAGTTCCCGCCGCCGCGCTCGTTCAGAAAATGGCATTTCAGGGACCGGTCGTCGATCGAAAGCTATGACGTCATCGTACACAGCGCACACAAACACAGAGTGAGTTGATTCACCTTTTGACCGCCAATATGTTACCTTTTGACCGCCCTCGGCAACGCAAAACTGTGTCCAATATGTTAACTGCTTGTCTGTACACTGTATGATGTGTCGTGACGTCTAAATAGTCTACAATTGTATTATTTTGTGCTATATATTGCAGCGCGCTATTAGGGCAAATAGTCATAATTCTCTATAGGGAAAAATTACGAGGTATAAAAATGTCTAAATACTAAATTGTCAAGAAATAAAAATGACCAAAAGTATAAACGATGAAGTATAAGATGAGGTGTAATAAAGACTAACTGATAATAGTCTAAAAGTAAAAATGTCGTGATTTGTAATTGTGAAGAATTCCTGCGGCGATGTACAACGACCCCTGGTCTAGGTAGGTTAAGTTCATGTCAGTTTTAATGAGTCATTTTAATACCTCGACTAAATTTTATTTTGACATTTTTAAGTTTGTGAAGCCCAAAAGAAGTGCATTTAAATCTGAGGCATGTGATTAGTCCATTTTACACAGCTCTGCTACGCTCTGCCCCAGTGGACAGGCAGCTTAACCTATTGACCGCCAAGCGGTCTAGCAATTTACCGTGCCACTGACGCCAGAGTAAAAAAAAAAATATGTGCCCCAAAATCAACAGGGATTGAAAAATACTTGTAGCGGTTAGAATTACAAAGTTTTTGATCATTTAAATTTGGACGGCTGTGGCCGACGTGGCGTCAGGGGCACGATTTTTGGTGACGCCCACAGCCGACTGTGGCGGTCAAAAGGTTAAGGTTCCTTGATGTGTCGCAGGGTCCCTCCGGAGAGATACTGCTGGAACCGATCCCAGAGTACCAGGCCGATTTGGGCGCGAGTAAGCAGAGCGACGATCGAATATCAAGTCTAGCGCTCTCGCTCGCACTCAGGGACAATGCGAGTGTTCTCAACGGTAGGTATTAGTCTAGAACTTTCCGCAAATGAATTATACTTTTAAAGACCTTTTTCTAATTATAACTCCGCACGATGCAACGTGCAGCGCATGGGTACTTTATTTTGTTTGGTTATATTGCCAAGCATTGCAGTGTCCAGTGATGTGTCTGTTAATTCTCATGGCACTAGTTAACAGTTTGTGTTACTAGTCTATTCGAGCGTTCTAATAAAATAAAAAAATGTAATATAATTATATAAGCTCCATTCGAGTTCGAAACATGTCGGGCCGTTCCTAACAATTTCACGTGAGTGTTAACCGCTTTATACAATAATTATTTTAATATGTTCTTAAAGGTAGCATAATTATAAATCACTCCTATTTTTACTCATGGAAAATGTTTCGCTGCTTCATTATTAAGGATTTTCGCATAATATTATCTTCCAAAATCAACGAGACACAGTTTTTAAGTATCTTTATCATGAACAGTGAGAATAGACGCCCAGTCCGGAGACGTCATCACCATCGAAGACTTCTCCAGCGAGCAGTTCCTGGCGCAGCACGGCGACCGCCGCGCCGCCGCCGCCGGCGTCGTACACTCCGCCTGTAGCCAGCTGCAGGGACTCGTGCCCGGACACTACGTCCTACAGCACGAGGTGAGTGAGAATAGACGCCCCGTCCGGAGACGTCATCACCATCGGAGACTTCTCCAGCGAGCAGTTCGTGTCGCAGCACGGCGACCGCCGCGCCCTCATCGCCGGCGTCATACACTCCGCCTGTAACCAGCTGCGGGGGCTCGTGCCCGGACACTACGCCCTACAACACGAGGTAATACAATACTTGGTCATTCAAATTGACAACATTTCATATTTTTAAGACTATCATTTTATTACTTTTCTGAATTATGCTTAAAAATATGAAGGAATCTCTGTTTTTATTTATTTTTTGAGATGATTATTTATTTTATTATTAATTTATAAAAACATAGTCATTTCAAAATGTGGCAACACCAAAACCAGAACTTAATGGAACGGTTACTTTAGTCAGTTTTCTTATTTAAAAAAAAACTTAATTAAACTCGGTATGCATCTGTCATCTGTCAACGTCAATAAAAAAAAAAATTTTTTTTCGCTCTTTGGTTTAGACAACAACCCTATTCAGCCCGTATTCTCTTAGATTGCACTTATTTGATGTATTTTTTTATATTTATTTAAATACAGAAGAATAAAATCAAAGATTTTTTTTAAGGTACACGACATAAAGTCCTGTCGATCTCTATATTAATTTCCACCTGTTATAAATATGAAATGTTGTCAATTGCAACAGTATGTAGTCTATTCACTCGCCTGTCGCGTCATTCAGATTCATATCCAAGAAGCACTAGTATGTTGCGAGAGCATTTTTGAGCCCGAATGCAATCCTATTAAATTCGTACTGGCCGAAGTCTGTTAAAAGATCTGTCTGATGACCGCATCACGGTGGACAGTCCGTCTTACAATACGAGGTAATGCAAAACTTGTTCATTAAAATTGCAATAGTCGTTTATTGACTCGCCGGTCGCGTCAACCAGTCCATATCATAATTTGCGAGAACATTTTTTAACTCGAATTCAATCCTATTAAATTCGTAATGGCCGAAGTCAGTTACAACATCTGTCCGGAGGCCGCATCGCGGCGGACAATACGTCTTACAACACGAGGTAATACAACACTTGTTCATTAAGGTTGCAACAGTATGTAGTCTATTCACTCGCCTGTCGCGTCATTCAGATTCATATCCAAGAAGCCTTAGTACGTTGCGAGAGCATTTTTGAGCCCGAATGCGATCCTATTAAATTCGTAATGGCCGAAGTCTGTTACAACATCTGTTCGAAGACCGCATCGCGGCGGACAATACGTCTTACAACACGAGGTAATACAACACTTGGTCATTCAAATTGCAACAGTATGTAGTCTATTCACTCGCCTGTCGCGTCATTCAGATTCATATCCAAGAAGCACTAGTATGTTGCGAGAGCATTTTTGAGCCCGAATGCGATCCTATTAAATTCGTAATGGCCGAAGTCTGTTACAACATCTGTCCGAAGACCGCATCGCGGCGGACAATACGTCTTACAACACGAGGTAATACAACACTTGGTCATTCAAATTGCAACAGTATGTAGTCTATTCACTCGCCTGTCGCGTCATTCAGATTCATATCCAAGAAGCACTAGTATGTTGCGAGAGCATTTTTGAGCCCGAATGCAATCCTATTAAATTCGTAATGGCCGAAGTCTGTTACAACATCTGTTCGAAGACCGCATCGCGGCGGACAATACGTCTTACAACACGAGGTAATACAACACTTGGTCATTCAAATTGCAACAGTATGTAGTCTATTCACTCGCCTGTCGCGTCATTCAGATTCATATCCAAGAAGCCCTAGTATGTAGCGGGAGCATTTTAGAGCCCGAATGCAATCCTATTGAATTTGTACTGGCCGAAGTCTGTTAACATCGAAGACTTCTCCCGCGAGCAGTTCGTGTGGCAGCACGGCGACCGTAGCGCCGTCGCCGGCGTCATACACTCCGCCTTTTTGAGCCCGAATGCAATCCTATTAAATTCGTACTGGCCGAAGTCTGTTAAAAGATCTGTCTGGTGACTGCATCGCGGTGGACAGTCCGTCTTACAACACGAGGTAATGCAACACTTGTTCATTAAGATTGCAACAGTCGTTTATTGACTCGCCGGTCGCGTCAACCAGTCCATATCATAATTGCGAGAGTATTTTTGAGCCCGAATGCAATCCTATTAAATTCGTACTGACCGAAGTCTGTTAAAAGATCTGTCTGGTGACCGCATCACGGTGGACAGTCCGTCTTACAACACGAGGTAATGCACCACTTGTTCATTAAGATTGCAACAGTCGTTTATTGACTCGCCGGTCGCGTCAACCAGTTCATATCATAATTGCGAGAGCATTTTTGAGCCCGAATGCAATCCTATTAAATTCGTAATGGCCGCAGTCAGTTACAACATCTGTCCGGAGACCGCATCGCGGCGGACAATACGTCTTACAACACGAGGTAATACAACACTTGTTCATTAAGGTTGCAACAGTCGTTTGTTGACTCGCCGGTCGCGTCAACCAGATTCATATCATAATTTGCGAGAACATTTTTTAACTCGAATTCAATCCTATTAAATTCGTAATGGCCGAAGTCAGTTACAACATCTGTCCGAAGACCGCATCACGGCGGACAATATTTCTTATAACTCGAGGAAATACAATATTTGTTCATTCAAATTGCAACAGTCCGCCGACTATTGACTCGCTGGTCACGTCAACCATATCCAAGAAGCACTAATATGATGATGATATATGTGGGGAGAGCATTTGGAGCCCGAATGCGATCCTATTAAATTCGTAATGGCCGAAGTCTGTTAAAACATCTGTCAGGAGACCGCATCGCGGCGGACAATACGTCTTACAACACGAGGGAATACAACACTTATTTATTTACATCCCAACAATACCTCATTAATCGACTTCCAAATTGAAGAAGCGCTGAAATGTTGCGGCCGTTGCGGGAGCGTTTTGAGCTCGAATGCGTTTTTTTAAATTCGTAGTGGCTGTGGTCAGTAGCGACAACACAAGGTAATTGAGAATAGACGCCCAGTCTGGTGATGTCATCACCATCAAGAAACCTCACCTCAAACAATTTCAACTCGAATGTGAAACTTGTGAGGACTGAGACCACCAGGGCCAAGAAACGTACTGCTAAACTGTAACTTGGTTTACATTGGGCCAGTCCAGGAAAATCGATAGACGAAGCTCACATTCGCGTTGATCATACCTTTTTCTGTTTACCCTATCGGGAAAACCCAAAAGTTTCAAAGTTTTATTTGTCCGAATGCATTAACAAATATTTTGCTTAGAAAGTGGAGTAACGTAGTGTAGGTACCCGACCATATCTTGTGTGTAATCGTAATCAAATCCTTTACGGACCTTTAGCGCTTATCATCCGTGCATATTTCAGCCAAGCTATGGTGACAACGTGCTATTATACGCGCCACGAAGCACTGGGGAACAACAACTAAGGTTGCAGTTTGACAAATCGCAGCCCGCCGAGGCCGACGAGGCCAAGAACGTCAAGAATGCTTCAGAACTCACACCAGCATTGTTGCCGTGGCATAAGTACGTATGGTTTTTCCAATGACGTAATAGTAGATTGTTTGACAAGGGGCTAAAATAAGTCATCGTGACTCGAAGTAATTAAACTGAGTGGCACAATGGCTTTTAGCCGCGTGCTGAACACTCCGCTTTTCACGTCGACTGCGAGAAAATAAAAATATTGTTTAGTAGATATATGTAAAATAAACTACTTATATCTAAAATAACCTACTTTCGAGCTTGAAAAGAGAAAATTATTATTAACAGTCAAATTTTTAGTTGTAGTTCCAACTGGATTTATTAACGTTAACGCAGCTTCTTTTGAACCTCAAACTGCCTAACAGCTCAAGACTCGTCATGTGGTATTCCTGAATGTCACTCATATAAAACAATTTAAACAAGATGTTTGGTACTTTGGCTGCCAATTTATTTATTTAATGCTCGTATTGCAAAACTGTATAGTACAAATTATCTAACCTAAGCTAATCCACTTACCTGCATTCACAATGGTATTGTGTCTAATACAATACTATCTGCTTTTGTTCTCGTAAGCGCCAACCAGTTACTTACAAAAAAAGGTTAGAACTACATTGCGTGGATATTTAATTTTCAACCTTATTCCTTGTTGAATAGGTTTAAAATGTTTGTTGACGAGAGTTCATAGTCCTTTTTCAAGAGAATACGTTCTTGTGGAGAGTCGGACGGTTGTAAAATTCCAAAAAAGTTATGATCACCATTATTCTGTTAGTGCATTTTGTAGTCTAATGTCCAAGGAAATAGAGTCGATAATCTATATTAACCTTCCAAGGTGGTTACAATCTGCTTTTACTACGAGCTCGTTATCTTAATTTGTGGTTTACCAGTTGTGGTTTGTTCAATGGTATTCAGTTCTTAAGTGGATTAGCTTCGCTTAGATAATTTTTACTATACTTGATTTGCATTTACCTACTTTTATTTTCACAAGTTTGTAATTACTCTGTGGTATTCATTATTTTGACCTTCCAGATTCCGCAAGATCCTGCCCTGCGCGTTCACGCACTACCCGAACCAGATCGTCAAGCCCAAGAAACCGGTGCAGCGGCAGAAGACTCCACCCAGAGCGCTCAAGGTGAAAATCCTATATGTACCTTATACTTAAATGTGACACTATAAGCCGAAGTTAATCAGCCGAAGTTCGGCAGATGATTTGTTCAATTATTTATTGTGATGTATGCTCTGACGTAATCTCATTTAGGTTTTAACCATCGGATTAACTGTGCTATGAGCGGCGCTGAACTTCCGTAAGTTACTAAGTTCAAGTCTCAAGTTGTAGAGTCCAATCCAGTCCACCGGATCCGGTTCTTTGGCCGGGTCTGGCCTACACTTTTGCGAGGGGATAATGGCGGCGGCATTTTGTAGTCTCTCGCAAAAGTGGGGTGTTTCTTCCTAAATACGTGTTATATTACAGAATACTGTTTATGAGGTGATATTTTCGAGTATACACGATCCAGGTGAACCGGATCGCCTCCAGATCGTGTAGGTACACCCAGAAATAGCACTCCACTCTTAAACAGTATTCTGTAATATAACGACAACTGAGAAAGAGAATCCCCCCACTTAAACGAGGGACTTCCATTGCCAGATCCGACAGGATCTAACGGGACTGCCAGATCCGCTCCTTGCTGTAAATAAATGTAATGTACTAGAGTAATATTTGGCTCTTTCTGACAATGCATACTGATTGCAGTTAATCATCGAATACAATCTACAATTCTACATAATAACATTTAAGAAGTTATTTGTAATGACCGAAAAGGAAAACAATCTGATTCAATGTGTATGGAGCATCATGCCGAACTTCGGCCTCATAATTTCGGCTCAGGCTGCCTTCACAAGAATAAACGTAGCAGTCCATACAGGGTGTAACAAAAGAGGGATTCTGCAACAGAACGGTGATATACTAATATTATGCCATTTATTTGCTTAAGGCTGGATTTAACAAAACTTTTATCCCTAGAATAACGCTTACTCTTGGATGATTATGGCTGAACTACAACACACGTGTACACGAAACAATAATAAAAATAGTTCTGCTATCCGAAGCCATGGTGCTGATAAGTAGAAAGTGGGTTTCTTTTTCTAGTATATTCTAAAGTGTTGTAGCTGCACGAGCTGAAATGTGGAAAATCTAGTCACTGGTAATGTCAAACTATTCGAGAGTAAGCGTTATTCTTGGAATAAAGGTTTGGTCAAATCCAGACCCGATTATTAATAATTCAACTCATAAGCGTTTGGCTATATCCAACATAGTCTTGAATTTTGCTTTTGTTCATAATTATGAAATCGATTGCTATAGTGTAGCAAGACGTCATCTAGTTTTGTATGTTAGTAAGGTATGCACGTCTGTTGACATGTTAATCCATCTCTTTTATTACAGCCTGTATAGTGTCACTAAAACTGCAATCAAATAAGTATTTATAACCCCTTCCTATAAAATCAAATTACTTGTAATCCTGTACCAGTCTTAATAATATTATGTATAACAACTTTGTTATACAGAGGTGCTCGGATTTCGTCCGTCTGTCTATCAAACTGAAATATATCAATGAAAATGTGGGTAAACCCTAGTTTAAAGTTGGAGGTGCGTTCGAATATCAATTGATTATTACTTCGAGTAGAGACGGGTAAATTTCCTCGATATATTGTGTAAGGTCTGTCTAAATTTGATGTCATTGTATTTGGTACCAAATTCCTGCGTCACATGGTTCTCAATACAACAGGTTTCGAAAGATCAAGTTTAATAACTAAATTTAGGTGTTACGGGTGACAAATTCTTGGGGTCTTTAGAATCGCCTACAACAGATTTCGTTTTAGTTATTTTTAGTGAATTGTAAATAGGTACTTTTATTATGAATATTATGAACAGAGATTAAATATAAATATTAATTTGGTAATATAAGTATAAAGTGGGTGTTTGCATTATGGAATTATAAAAATCATATATTATCTACTACTGTCCCATTATGCGGCTTACCATAAAGGTCGTGTTTGCATCTTTACTACCCATAACCTGTCGCCGCGTCCATTTGGTTGATCTCACAATGGGACCTTTTCCTGTTCTGTGTCACATATGTTTACAAGTATTTCTTACAAGTGTGGGTACGAAAGAAAAGGTTAATATCGATAAACGCTATTGCTACTCGAGGGTAACATATGGTATCCGAACGCACCTAGAATGAATGTTTGACAGTTAACATATTTCTACGATAGTGTCACAAACTAATTGACGTCATAAAACTATTATATGCAGGGTTCCCCATGTCAGTGTGTCAAAACAAAAATAAATAAACTTTACTTAGTTCACCCAATTGCTTCTAGCAAAAATTCGATCAAAACTATGCGAATTCGCCTCTATAGAGGCATGTTATTTATATTTTTGATCATAAATTTATAAATTCGACTGTACGTAGCTGCTAATCAAGAGCTTTATACGTTGTCCTTAACTTCATAATAATGAATAAATAACGAATAACCTCACACAAATGGATCCAGTCGCACAGTAAACTCTAGCAATTAATGGGTGCTAGCTTAGCTAGCTTATACACAGAACATCCAACAAGTATTCATCCACCACTCAAATATATGCCCTTACCGGGTTTCGAACTCTGGCTCAGTAGGTACCTGCACTACCATTGCGCCAACCGCGCCGTCATTTATACTTACAAGTGAAAAACTGTGTCCGATCTTTCTTATCGGAACTATAATCAGAGCATCCTTCTTTTAAAATATTTCCAAGTAAAAGCAACCAATAATATCCATTTTCCCATCCCTTATTAAGTATTTATACTTATGCATATGCTATTCTAGAATACCTGCGTTGAGCTTATAGTCTGAATTAATCGCTTAAACCTAAATCTACTAAAGGAACTGTTTGATTCTTAGGGCCGATTGTTCAATCACCAGATAAAACATATTTGTCAGATAAATGTTGGCTGTCACTTTTCTTTTATATGACGGGAGAAAAGGATAGCAATAATTTTAACTGGCAGATAAATTTATCTGGTGATTGAACAATCGGCCCTTAAACTTCTTTCTAATGGACATCCAACAACATATTCAGTTTATTTTCTTACTGTAATTCCAATTATAATAACATACAATTTTAAGGACTTAGATAGCAAAACAATGTGGCACTATCGAGAAATATGTCTG
The DNA here is from genome assembly GCA_932273695.1 of Apotomis betuletana. Classification (NCBI taxonomy): domain Eukaryota; kingdom Metazoa; phylum Arthropoda; class Insecta; order Lepidoptera; family Tortricidae; genus Apotomis; species Apotomis betuletana. Next base: position 2,023,891 of record OW026303.1, on the reverse strand, counting down.
CCGAAGTGTGTGCGTCTGTTTGTCTGTTGTAAACCGAAAGGAGCACCACAATAGCCTGCGACATGGCCGTACATATCAAACGCAGCACGTCCAGGTAATCACAGGTGTATGGCAACATTACTGTTTATTTACATGCATTTCTTTGTTTTACATATTTAATAGGATGGAGATGGCGGGCCAAAGAAAAAGGTACCTATCGGTTGGACTTGCCTCGGGCGGTCGAAGTCGCGAGTCGAGTCGACTCGCTAGGCGAGTTGGAAGTGATGATGCGACGACTACGTAAAGTATCCCATCGAGATAAGGTTTAAGGACTCATATCGACAGCCGTCATTCAAAGGAAAGCATTTATATATCAGCCGTGGAATTCGCGTCACGTATGATTGCGACTTTACAACTACCCTCCCGTACATAGGTGCGGTAGGAGGGTACCCAACCATTAGTACTAAAATATTATTAAAACTATTGTGAGACATCTTTAGTAATTATTAAAAATGCGTTTAAACTCATATAAAAGTTGTCAGGAACGGCCCGCGGAGCGTTACTCGCGCAGCAGTACAGTACACTTACAATTTACAATAAGATAAGAGTATAAGAGTTAATGTGACCGTACTCACTAGCGACTGAGTAAATGATTTGTATAGAGAATAGTACAGCGCCCTAGCGGTTACTTTGTACAACTACAATTCTCCATACAAATAGTATACGCTGTCGCTAGCGAGTTAGTCACTTTAACTCACGTTAAGGGTACAGATAGCTATTTCTGATGGAGCTCCTTACGAGTTCGACACATGTCGGGCCGTTTCTGATAATTTTTAGCTGAGTCTGTCGATATATCCAAAAGTGTCCTCCGAAAGGCCTTTAAGACTGCGCCGAGCGAAATGTGAAAAAATAGACAGTTGCCGTTAAGTAGACAATGTCAACACTAGTTGTTTAATCCATTTCTTAATTATATATTTAGCACTTAGAAGAATGTGTTAACAACTTCTCCGTGGAAAAATTATAAGATTATTAATATTTTACCTTAGAGAACTACGTAAAGTTGAACGAAAATTGTAAAATCGTAAGCAGGCGTTAAGTGTTTTTTTTTATACTTTAACAAGGGAAATCTATTTTGATTTTCAGTTCAAAAAAAAGATGAATGTTTATATTACAATTTGTCCGCATCAAATATTTCAATTATTGTTTGGTCCAGATTTAACAAAAAGTGCTTTTAATTCTCTATACATATTTACTATGGCGGCCGCGTATTTACGCATTCCCCGCACTCTATGGTTCAGTCGCTAACGCTCGGCGCCCTCTCAATTCGCGGACGCTACTAAAGTAAATCGTAGTTACGTTGCTTAGCAACCGCTTGTTTATACATTTTAGGAAAATTATTTTTTAACTTAATTATGCGTTTGTCATGTAGAGTTGGACTGCAATAACTCTTAAGCAAATGAACTGTCAAACTAAGTATGGCAATGTTTCGTATTTGACACAGATGTCAAGTTGTTAATGTGACGTAATCATTCTATTTATATCCGTTACTTTTTAATAATAAAAGTGTTAAGTATGGGAAAACCTTATATTATAAGAGTGGCGAGCGAGAACTTATTTCGCATTATGAATAATTTTGATTCTGTAAAGCAACAGAAAGAGGCAACAATCGCTGAAAAGCGGCAATGTTTACATTCGATCAAATCTTTGGCCGGTGAGAGTAACCAACAATCTTAGTACGCATATTTTCGTTTCAAATTAACCCATAGAAACTTTTACCGCGTTTTAATCCCTTTAGAGCCCTTAGGAAGAATATCAATAAACGATGAAGTTACTGTTTGGAATTTTAGTATTTAAACTCACTAAATACAAGGCAAAAAGCCTCTGAAATATTCTATTTTGTCAATATTTTTATTCAATACTGATCAAAGCATAACTTCCGAAGACTAACTTGTTTTTTTTTTATTCCTATTAAATTTGCTAGAATCTAATACTAGTTTAAAGATGAAGGATAAATACACAAGTATCAAGAATAATTAGTGCCTTATGAGTGCCACAGAAGTGTGTTGTCGTATACCGATTTACAGATAAAAAACTAAAATTGCTGGGACTAACATTTACTTTTTTTAAAGGATCTAAGTAGGAACTACCAAATTTTTTTTTTCAACTCTACACTTCACTCCGTCTTCATTTTTTTTCATAGTAGGGTCTACAATATTTTACTGGACGAACATTACACTTAAAATTACTATCTCAGTATGGTATAAGAAAATAAGGTACATGAAACTCCAGTCAGTGAGACTTGTGCCGCTTTATGGTAATAAAATAATTATGAGAAAAAATGTTTGCCGCCCTTCGTACTAAAAATGATAATTATACATTACGATTGTCATGTTCTCTGATTAAATTTTATTTTGTCGAAATATTGATTGAAAACACTCACGATTATATGAGATTCATACAGGTAACAAGGTAATTGGGGATACACCACTGGCAACACAGCAACGGATTGACAGAACCAACCAACCAATCATAGCGTGATAACGTCAAAAGTCACGCCTGTCGTTCCGGAGTGCCATACCTTATTTTTAACCGACTTCAAAAAAAGGAGGAGGTTCTCAATTCGAACTAATTTTTTTTTTTATGTATGTTACTCGATATCTCCGAGAACCGTGAACCGATTTTAAATTTTTTTTTATCGAAAGTGTATAACTCCGAGTTGGTCCCGTTGGCACTAAGTCGGGATCTGATGATGGAATCTTGGAGAAATCGAGGGAACTTCAAATGTTATAGGGACATGTACGGCGCTTTCGGTAATTTATTGATAAAGTCAAGAATTTACATTCAGTAAATAGGATTTGGTGTAAGGAAACTGATGATGACACACATACGAATCACTAAAAATAAAAAAATAAAAAAATTTAACAAAAAAAAGAACCGACTTCAGTAAAACTAAAAAGCCAACATCAACCCGTTCAAGTACAGATTACATTTGTCTCACCCTTCGAAGTCGGTGCCAAACCTCGCGTAAACTATAATATATAAATATAAAAACTGATTGGTTTGGGATCGACTTCGAAGGGTGAGTCAAATGTAATCTGTACTTGAACGGGTTATTGTTGGCTTTTTAGTAACTGAAGTCGGTTCTTTTTTTTGTAAATTTTTTTTTTCTTATAACATGTGTCTCAGCAACTGTTAAATAAGAGGTTAGCGATGAGCAGACCTCAGAATATACGTGGCAAAATTTGATGACAGATGCTAGCAGCTAGGGATGGCCTATATCGATAACTCAATTATCGATGCTTTTCCCATATAAGTAGGTACAGTCGAGTTCATTTACATCTACACATTTACGAGAGCAAAAAAATCTGAACACGACACTATTGTCAGTGAGCATAAAGTCGTGTTCGGATATTTTTGTTCTCGTAAGTGTGTAGATGTAAATGAACTCGACTGTACTAAGTAGTGACCGCCTGCAGCATGTTTTGTGAGTGTATTTTTTTGTATGCACTATTCTGGAGACGATTATAAAGTTCACACAGAGCATATTTTAAATAATCGCTAGGTTATGAATACCATTGCACCATGAAACAGTAATTATTATCTCTATATCAAACCTCTTCAGATAGGTAATTGGATAGAAATATCTTACCTATACTTATTGTGAGTGAAGGTTCAAAAATCCTTTTAAATGAAGAAAAAACATTATTATGTTGCTATTTTGTTTTTCAATCAATCAATCATTTATTGCGAGAAACATAGTTACATAAGGTGATCATAATAAAATACAGTTACTTATGTTCTACCAGGAAAGGCATGCAATATTACAATTTTTTTACAATTTTATTATATTTATTAGATAGTACCCTATAGTTCACTTTAACATGTATGTCAAAATATTGAGCTTAGTTATTCGATTTTAATTACACATTATTATTTGTATTTATGAATTCCAATAATTAATACCATTTAATAATAGATTTATGTCAAATAAAAAAATAGGTAATAATAAATAAAGTAAAGGCATTTTAATTAGTCTTGTAGGCAAAATAGTCGTTGATGGAGTAAAAACATTTATCCAGTAACCATTCTGTAAGGATTCTCTTAAATCGATTGATAGGACATTCCTTAATGAATTCCGGTAAATTGTTGTAAATTTGAATTGCCATACAATATGAATTACTTTTATGAAGCTTTACTCTAGAGCTTGGCAGATACAATTTGTTTCTATTCCTTGTTGATCTTGGATAAAAAACGCTATGGTTTTCAAAAAATGCAGGATGTTCTCTTACGAAAATGCACATCTGTTTAATGTACATGCACGGAAGTGGTAAGACTTTTATTGATTTAAATAAGGGACGGCATGGTTCCAAGTAGTGAGTGTTACACACGGCTCTTATACATTTCTTTTGAACCAAAAAAACGTGATGGACATCAACGGAGTTACCCCAGATAATCAATCCATAGCTCAACAGAGAGGACACATAGCCGTGGTAGGCTGTATGTGCTAAGTCTCTAGATGATGTTCTACTTAATCTTCTTAATGCATATACAAACTTATCTAGCTTTTCACAGACATAGGCAATATGAGACTTCCAACTACAAAATTTGTCTATGTAGATTCCAAGAAATTTGGTTGTTTCTACTTCACTTAGTCGGTTATTATTATAGTTTACATTGAGAGTCATGTCAGTATTTTTATAAGTCCTAAATTGCATAATATTAGTTTTGTCAATATTTATTTGCAGATTATTTTTATGTAGCCAGTTAATGACGTCTGAAAGAGTGGTATTTATTTCTTCATTAAAATTTTCACGATTATCTATCTTCATTATTATCGTGGTATCGTCAGCAAACATTATGCAATGATGTTTAATATGCAGTGGCAAGTCGTTTATGTAGAGGAGGAATAGTAAAGGGCCTAGAATACTCCCCTGGGGTACTCCACAGTTATTTTGATGGTATAGCGACCTCTTTATTATAAGTTCTCCATTTTCGATAGCCTGTATTTCCGTACACTGTTTTCTATCAGTAAGGTAGCTGTTTATCCAATTATAAGCATTTCCTCTACTGCCATAGCTCTCTAGTTTTTTTAGAAGTGTCGAATGATTGACAAAATCAAACGCCTTGCTTAAGTCGAGAAATATAGCTACCACAGGCACTTTGCTGTTTATGGAATCCGTTACCACCGTTTCACTTTGTATACTTTTAATAAAATAAAATAAATATATCAACAAAACCTGGAGCTATCACTAGTATTTGGGAAAAGCAATCGATAATTAGGTTCATTGATATAGGCGCACCCTAGCTGCTTGTAGTCATAAAATTTTGCCCTTTATATTCCGAGATCTAGCGATGAGTGTTTGTGACCTATTTATTGTATTCTTAATTACACAAAATAACGAAATGTAAGCAATATTCCTCCCAATGTACAAGATCCTTGTATAATGGGATGCACGTAAAAAGAGCGCTCTCAATTTAATTGCGTAGTAGTATAGGAGATCGCATACGGCGACTTTTTGTAGCGATACAGTGGCATGTGGTCCTTTGTCGCATTTGCAACGCACGACAGAAGCGATACGGTAGCAATACAAACGTACGACTGTCACGATGCAATCTAGCTGTTTGGATTCAGTACCGACACAGACGCGCGACTATCGATTTAGCATTCCTTAACACGCGACTTCGGGTATAGGAAGAGTGAAGGGTTTGCGTCTGAAAGAATACGGCATTTGATGACAGCTCAAATCAGCAACTCTATGAAATGTCAAAAACGATCTCTTTGATCTCTTTGATAATGGCTTGTGACGTCATAAAAATCAGTAGTCAAAACACGTCTTTTTAGTATTGTTCCAATTAAAAATAGTATAATGTCCAAAAGTTATTGGTAGTTTATTTGATTCTATGTATTTTTGAGTGTGTGTTTAGTGGTTTCAATCAGGGATCGGATACCGTTATTCGGCTCCATACAAAATACCGTATTCAATGTGGGTTTTCGCTTATTATAACACATTTTATACTAGAGTGGGCTAATTTTAAAGATCTATAACGAAATTCTATTTAATAACATTCGAAAAATAACGCTAAATTATAAAGATATTTACATTTTAATGAATCCGATCGATCCCTGGATCCAATGATACTATTTATTTTCACTGTAGTCAAATACCGTATTCTCCATCGGGACTGTATATCGGCTGTATCTATGCTGAATCTCGATATTAACGATGCAGAATCGGGTTTACGTGTTATGACCAGACAGCATCGCTGAATGAAACTGAATCACTGCAAAAATTCGCCGTATGCTACCTCCCTATACTGCGCAGAAAGCTTGACAGCGCCTTTTTACGAGAATTTAAGTATAGCCAGCATACATTCTATAAATATTATTCTATTAGAATGCGTTTGTTGCAGTGGCCGAAGAAACGTGGTCGAAAGCCGAGAGCAGATTGAAGACATGGACTGTTAAATAATATTTATTTAGGTATAAGTATATTGGAATAAATATAATGGAAATAATACATTTGTGTTTTTTAAGCAGCTTCGTCGAAGTACCCGTCGAGTTGTGTAGCAATCTGAAATAAAAACAAATGTTTTAAAACGATTACAAACTAGTGACCGACCGAAGTTTCGGTTTCGGCCAGTTTCGGCCTAAAAATCATGTTTCGGCCAAAGGTTCGGTTTCGGCCAAATAACAGCCGAACCTTTCGGCCGCGCCGAAACTTACAACATCGTACTGTTGGGTCGCGTTCGGCTAATGTCGGGTGCGCTCGGCAGTCGGTACGGCTGGTAATATGGCGTCGCTCGCCTGACTCCGTCGGCCGCTGAATCACTTTGCTTAGTGAGGTGACATTTGTGATTGTTCCCCGAATAATGTTAAGTACCTAACTGACCGAGCCAGCAAAGCATTTTCGTTTCAGCGTGGCCCAAAATTCTTTCGTATGCTCGGATGTTTAGATGTCCATGCGCTTACGCCGCTTACCGGTTGTATCCTTGTATTAATGTCGCATTTCTCAACCGATTCTCATGAAATTTTCTGAATATGTTCAATAAGTATTATAGTATCTTTTCGTTGGTTCAGTTTTTCGAAATTTTCAAAATTGCGGAGATTTGCGGTTAAAGATTTACATTTACTTTAAATTTACTTAATTTAGTTTTTGTTATGAATTTATCAACTCATAGTGAAATTTTTAACGCTAATTTTCTTAATCTACAAATTAATTGACGGCGATATTGGTTATTTAGGATAAAAGTGAGAAGGTTTACTTATCTCATAAAACGACTTTAGGATTCGTCATTGTTGCGTGTATGTAATAAAAGTAGTACCTACGTTTGAATTAGCGTTACCAGGCTGCCTGATTGCAATCATAAAAATTAAAACTCAATCAATTATTTTGTTGCTAGGTTCTTAAACTTGTTTCATTTTATACCATCTACAATAAAATTAACAGATCGCTGCCTCAGTACGTTAATGCTTTTCACTTTTTTGGGTAATTTAATTTAGACCCAGTGTCAATGTCAAAATATCAATTCAACAAAAGTGAAACGTGAGTTTGTTGTGTAATTGCTTATATTTGTATTTTTTTCTACTTTGTCTACCCCCATCTATATCCATCTGCACTTTTTTTTTCTAATCGACTAAAAGAATCTAAGTATATTACTTATCAAACCTGCTCACAAAATTTCATGAGCATCGGTTAAGAAATACGACCTCCAGGCGAGAACAGAAAAGCATCCAATCGTCCGTACATACGAAAGAATTTTGGACCAAAAAACACCTAGCTCCATCGGTCAGCGAAATTTGTATTCATTGTATTCATTATTAGATCTAGAAAGGACGGCCCGCTGACATTTTATACAAAGTTTTAATTATGTTTATAAAAGGTTCGGTTTCGGTTTCGGCCGAAACTGTAATCAGAACCGAACCTTCGGTTTCGGTTTCGGTTTCGGCAGAAAAACGTGTTTCGGTCGGACACTATTACAAACACAATGAATTAAGCACAGATAAAGGCTCCTTATCCGCTCAAAAATGCTGATTGTTTTGGACATTTTTCTCTTCGATCAAACATGTTTTTTAAAATATTATCAATGTTACTACTTAGAACAGGGCCACTGCGATTATTTGGTATATATTTAAAACCTACAGTTTGAATTTTCTATTGATAATTTTTGTTTCCAAAACTACTTGACATTGACAAAATTCACGCAGAAAACCGGTTGTATTTCAACTAATTTTCGACTGGAAACAATGAAAAGATGAAATTGCTGTTACTATCTAAAACGCAGGGAAGAGTATTATTCACTTTAAAAATTGGGTGAAATTATCAATATGTTTGTCATAAAATGAAATTTAAAAGGAATAAAGTGCATGAAGTATCAAAAACGATACCACTAAAAAGACACGTCGAGAATCAACTCAAAGTCAACTCGGACTTTGTCAAGCTGTCTCAAATTCAAAATGTCGTTTCAGAAGTAAAATGTGGTATCATTTTTGATACCATATGCATTTGGGTGAATCAACTTTTTTGTGTTGTTTACTCTGTCCCCTTTGTCCAAGTGACATCTTCATACGGTTTCATAGAAAAATGCTTAGGTTGTCCGAGGGACAAATTTTACGTAACCATAGCAACAAGGTGCACTTAAAAGTTGATTCACCCATTTAACCCTTTGACCGCTAAAGACGGCAAATCACGTCATCGGGAATTCGTGCCACTGACGCCAACGACGCCTATTGACGTCAAAAATTTCAATAGTCAAAAACATGTTAATTCAAACCATCTGTAGTTTTCAATCTCTGTTGATTTTGGAGCACTTTTTTTTTTTTTGGTTAGGCGTCAGTGGCACGGTAAATTGCTAGACAGCAATAGGTTAAGTGTTAAACTGACCTGTACAGGGCTGTACTTGACGTATTTGTCGGGGTTCTTGGAGAAGGGCAGCGCGGCGTAGGCGTCGTAGAACCTGGTGTAGGGCGGCAGCAGCGCCTCCTTGTTGTCGCGCTTGAGCGCCTCGCGCAGCTCCGCGTCGGGCACGCTGTAGCCGCGCTGCAGCCGCGTGCTGTCCTCCCACTCGCGGTTGAAGGACTACAACAAACGACACTGTGGAGTGTACAAGGGCAGCAGCGCCTCCTTGTTGTCGCGCTTGAGCGCCTCGCGCAGCTCCGCGTCGGGCACGCTGTAGCCGCGCTGCAGCCGCGTGCTGTCCTCCCACTCGCGGTTGAAGGACTACAACAAACGACACTGTGGAGTGTACAAGGGCAGCAGCGCCTCCTTGTTGTCGCGCTTGAGCGCCTCGCGCAGCTCCGCGTCGGGCACGCTGTAGCCGCGCTGCAGCCGCGTGCTGTCCTCCCACTCGCGGTTGAAGGACTACAACAAACGACACTGTGGAGTGTACAAGGGCAGCAGCGCCTCCTTGTTGTCGCGCTTGAGCGCCTCGCGCAGCTCCGCGTCGGGCACGCTGTAGCCGCGCTGCAGCCGCGTGCTGTCCTCCCACTCGCGGTTGAAGGACTACAACAAACGACACTGTGGAGTGTACAAGGGCAGCAGCGCCGCCTTGTTGTCGCGCTTGAGCGCCTCGCGCAGCTCCGCGTCGGGCACGCTGTAGCCGCGCTGCAGCCGCGTGCTGTCCTCCCACTCGCGGTTGAAGGACTACAACAAACGACACTGTGGAGTGTACAAGGGCAGCAGCGCCTCCTTGTTGTCGCGCTTGAGCGCCTCGCGCAGCTCCGCGTCGGGCACGCTGTAGCCGCGCTGCAGCCGCGTGCTGTCCTCCCACTCGCGGTTGAAGGACTACAACAAACGACACTGTGGAGTGTACAAGGGCAGCAGCGCCTCCTTGTTGTCGCGCTTGAGCGCCTCGCGCAGCTCCGCGTCGGGCACGCTGTAGCCGCGCTGCAGCCGCGTGCTGTCCTCCCACTCGCGGTTGAAGGACTACAACAAACGACACTGTGGAGTGTACAAGGGCAGCGGCGCCTTGTTGTCGCGCTTGAGCGCCTCGCGCAGCTCCGCGTCGGGCACGCTGTAGCCGCGCTGCAGCCGCGTGCTGTCCTCCCACTCGCGGTTGAAGGACTACAACAAACGACACTGTGGAGTGTACAAGGGCAGCAGCGCCTCCTTGTTGTCGCGCTTGAGCGCCTCGCGCAGCTCCGCGTCGGGCACGCTGTAGCCGCGCTGCAGCCGCGTGCTGTCCTCCCACTCGCGGTTGAAGGACTACAACAAACGACACTGTGGAGTGTACAAGGGCAGCAGCGCCTCCTTGTTGTCGCGCTTGAGCGCCTCGCGCAGCTCCGCGTCGGGCACGCTGTAGCCGCGCTGCAGCCGCGTGCTGTCCTCCCACTCGCGGTTGAAGGACTACAACAAACGACACTGTGGAGTGTACAAGGGCAGCGGCGCCTTGTTGTCGCGCTTGAGCGCCTCGCGCAGCTCCGCGTCGGGCACGCTGTAGCCGCGCTGCAGCCGCGTGCTGTCCTCCCACTCGCGGTTGAAGGACTACAACAAACGACACTGTGGCGTGTACAAGGGCAGCAGCGCCTCCTTGTTGTCGCGCTTGAGCGCCTCGCGCAGCTCCGCGTCGGGCACGCTGTAGCCGCGCTGCAGCCGCGTGCTGTCCTCCCACTCGCGGTTGAAGGACTACAACAAACGACACTGTGGAGTGTACAAGGGCAGCGGCGCCTTGTTGTCGCGCTTGAGCGCCTCGCGCAGCTCCGCGTCGGGCACGCTGTAGCCGCGCTGCAGCCGCGTGCTGTCCTCCCACTCGCGGTTGAAGGACTACAACAAACGACACTGTGGCGTGTACAAGGGCAGCAGCGCCTCCTTGTTGTCGCGCTTGAGCGCCTCGCGCAGCTCCGCGTCGGGCACGCTGTAGCCGCGCTGCAGCCGCGTGCTGTCCTCCCACTCGCGGTTGAAGGACTACAACAAACGACACTGTGGAGTGTACAAGGGCAGCGGCGCCTTGTTGTCGCGCTTGAGCGCCTCGCGCAGCTCCGCGTCGGGCACGCTGTAGCCGCGCTGCAGCCGCGTGCTGTCCTCCCACTCGCGGTTGAAGGACTACAACAAACGACACTGTGGAGTGTACAAGGGCAGCGGCGCCTTGTTGTCGCGCTTGAGCGCCTCGCGCAGCTCCGCGTCGGGCACGCTGTAGCCGCGCTGCAGCCGCGTGCTGTCCTCCCACTCGCGGTTGAAGGACTACAACGACACGTTACTAGAGTCGGACTACAACTCTTCCATGCAAATGAACTGTTCACTGTCAAACACATAAAAACTAAGTATGGCAATATTAACCAAAGAGTAACCAACAACCTTATATTTGCATATTTTTATATTTCACCCACTCTTTTACCGGAACACGCAGCGTGGGAATGCCACCAAGGTCGATCGAAGAACTGGTTAGGATCGCGGGCAGAAATTGTATGAAGACGGCGCAAGACCGATCGTTGCGGAGAACTTTGGAGTTTGGGAGCGGCATTCGCCCAGCAGTGGACGTCTAATTCTATTGGCTTGAGTATGTTAAAAAATATAAATGAACTTACAGCGAATTTGTCCTTCAGTACCTGCCGGTCGCGGTCCCTGAGCTTCGCGGGCGGCGCCTCCTCCAGCACCGTGTGTGCCAGCAGCTTGTTCCAACTGGAACAAAAATCACTACATAGCATAAAACAAAGTCGCTTCCGTCTATCTGTCCCTATGGTAACTCATTTTCAATTTTTCTTTAAGCTTTAATCTTTGTATGAAAGGTTTGAGGTTTTTGAAATCAATCAGAATCGATAGCATTATGGATTTTTTATTTGGACAAGCGTTACGTAGCGCGTAGTGGAAACCAAAATTCCCATACAAAAAGGGCACTTTTTTAAATCTTCACATTGAAAATGCTATCGGTTTAGGATGAACGCAAAAACGTCCAGTTCTTGAAAAACTGGGATTCGGAGTTTTTTTTAAAACGCTTTTTTTTTCGATGCTATAGCTCGGAGTTGTTGGTAAGGCGAGCAAGCGTGTTGTCTGGTGTAGCGCACCTCTGCAAGTAGTTGTTCTTGTACTCCTGTATCATGTCGCGGTAGCTGGCCTCGCAGTCCGGCTCCACCGTCATCAGCACCTCCAGCAGCCCGCTGCGCTGGAGACCCTGCAAGGAACATATGTATTCATTTTACAATTGAGAGTTTATCACATATTAACACAACATAGCTAATAGCCATCCCATTGATCACTGGCTTATAGTCCAGTAAGAATAGTGCGCCCGCCAGCGCCGCCGTACATGTTGCAGACATTACTGTCTTACAGGGCACTAAACATTACCTGCAGCAAGTATAAGGTGTTGTTGAGCAGGAAGATGGCCTTGAGCGCGTCGGGGTACTGCTCGCTCTTGTTGCGCAGCACCAGGTTGAGCTGCGCGAGCACCTTGCGCACGTACAGCCCCAGTCTCACAGGGCACTAAACATTACCTGCAGCAAGTATAAGGTGTTGTTGAGCAGGAAGATGGCCTTGAGCGCGTCGGGGTACTGCTCGCTCTTGTTGCGCAGCACCAGGTTGAGCTGCGCGAGCACCTTGCGCACGTACAGCCCCAGTCTCACAGGGCACTAAACATTACCTGCAGCAAGTATAAGGTGTTGTTGAGCAGGAAGATGGCCTTGAGCGCGTCGGGGTACTGCTCGCTCTTGTTGCGCAGCACCAGGTTGAGCTGCGCGAGCACCTTGCGCACGTACAGCCCCAGCAGCGCCGCGTGGCGCTCCGGCGCGCCCGCCAGCGCCGCCTCGCGCGCGTAGCGCGGCTCCAGCGCCAGCGCGGGGCCTGCCGACCAATATAATAGTGCTAGGAATATATGGTAATGATAATAGTGCTAGGAAGTGCCCCAGAGTTAAAGGGTCAAGATCGGATCCGGTGCTAACGGTGCGTTGATAGTTCCTCAAATGTCATGTGTGTACTACCTAGAACCCTAGCTAAATGGAATTTGGCTGTGTTAATTCCGGCCTTCATTTAAACATTAATAAAATGAGGCGAAAGAGCAGGCGAGAAATGAAATTTTATACCTTAGTTTTCTGCATATAAAGCAACGGAATCACTATCAGCCCTGAAGAATCTACCGATTTCGTTGCTTGCGCCTACAAAGTTAGTCCCATTATCTGAGAAAATTTTGCTTGGTTTCCCTCTTCTAGATATGAACCGCCTTAGACATTGGATGAAGCAATCTGCAGTGAGATCGCTAGCTAGCTTTTAGTGCAACGCCTTTGTCGAAAAATAAACAAATAACGATAAGTAACATTTTGTACTGAACACTAATTGGCGTCTTAATTTTGTATTTACTTTTTTGAGAAATGCTTAAATATTAAATGCTGTCAATTATATCGTCCCAGTCGAGTTTAGGTAGCCATAACCGCTGTAAAATTATTCTTGGTGTAATTGTGATTGCACTCAGCAAGCCTAGTGGGTCATATATTTTGCTGAGTTTAATAATATCGTACGTTTCATAAATTGTAGCGTGACGTCTAGCTGCACTGAAAACTGTCATTTATCTTCAGCCGGATGCCATGTGAGGCCCAACACACTAGATTGAGAAGTAACGTCTCGGTACTATTATACCTAAGTCCTTAGGTATCATAGTACCAAGACTATTTTTGACGACCAAAGGGGCGTTAGTATGGAATTTGCGAAGAGGAAGAGGTGGGCATGCTGATTTTAGTTTGTTAGTAACTGATTCACAGATATGACTTAATTCGACTTCAGTTTGAGATCCTGACAATATATCATCTATGTAAAAGTCATGTTCTGTAACTTGACTCATGGATTCATCTTCGCATTCCTTAGCTAATTGTAATAAGCATCTGGTGCTTAAGTGAGGCGCACTGGCTGTCCCATAATCTTGTAATTTTTTTCGACGTCTGCTCTGCTGTTACTTTCTGTTATTGCCTAAACCGGATTAAAATCGAAAGTAAGTCATCCTGTACAACAAGGCAGACATATTGTATGTCGTTGAATGATTTTCCGGTTGTAGATTGGGCAGAAGCGTCAAAAACAACACGCAATCGTGTTGTCTCGGTATATAAGTAAGTATACCTATAAGACTATTTAAATAATATATCAGTAATCGGAAATATTGGCCTTAAATAAAAATACTAAAAAGGGCCGTAACTATAAATCCAGTATTAGCAGAGCCCTGCGCCTAAGCAAAATGTACGCAGTGTGGGGTCATTTTATATTGGATACCGGCAAAATCACGTCTGTTGTATGGGAGCCCCCTTAAATATTTATTTTATTTTGTGTTTTAGTATTTGCTGTTATATTGGCAACAGAAATACATCATCTGTGAAAATTTCAGCTGTCTAACTATCACGGTTCATGAGGTACAGCCTGTACACTCCGATTCGTAATTAAATTCCATGTTTTGCTTATAACATTATTATTTTTTGCCTTAAAAATCTGTAAAAAATATATGTGTAGGTAGCAAATAGGTAGTAAATCATAGTATATAGAAGGTTGCAAATAAGGGGGTCTAACCCCATATAATAAATGTGGGCAGTCATCCTGACGTCAGAATGACTGCCCACTTTATTAAATATATTTTTTTTAAACTTAGGTAGCAAATATTTCAACATAGGTAGTAAATAGTAGCAAATAGGTAGTAAATGCTGGTGGTAGTCTAACATTGATCTGCCATTTTGGTCAGTCATTCTGACGCACACCGTGCTTGATTATCACGTCGTGTGCTCTCCGAATGTTGGGGAGCTATAATAAATCTGATTCCTGAATAATATAATAGCGTTTATTCGCTTCGAAAAAAAAACAGATGCCGAGATGCGTGCGCCCTGCAAGGTGTCGTATTGAGTCTGCTGGTAGGAGAAGGCTGGAGGTCGGACACGAACCCGCGATCTTCATCCCGTGCGTAGGTGATTGCAACGGCAACAGTTTAAAATATTTAAATGAAAACATGTCAAATTATAGCACTACCGAGAGAGAAGCTTTCGCCGTTCTGTATTGGGTTGAAACATTTGGTATGCACGTTAGGGTGGAGCGTAGATGTATGGAGAAAAAAAAGTGAAGTGAAGAAAAAAGAGTTGTCTGTTCGACCTGGAACATTTGTAATATGTTGCCTTTAGATAAGATATTAATGAATATATATATATGTAATTAATTTTAAATATGTTTCAGCCCTCTACTTGAGCTAGAAAATTTTTTTTTACTCATAATTGGCAAAAAAAACTTTTTTTTTTACGTAATTAGTATTAGATTTATAAAGAAGAGTTTCAACTGCAAATGTTTTGAGCTTATTTCATACTTACGGCAACTACTACGTGAACCTGTGACCCAAATTAAAATTCAATATTTCAAAAAATTTAATATTTTTAATATTGTTATATTTTTTAGCAATAAATATCTTTTATTTCGAGTATTATGTGCTTAGAAATAAATCATTTGACTTTCATTAAAAAAAAACAAGATATTGATAAAAAATAAATATTTCAATATGGGCTTGATCATAATATTTAAAATGACAGTAGAGGGCTAAAAGTAGTATGGAATATTTTTATTATTATTTTTATCGTACACCTGGCAGCCTAATGCAACGTTTTAGAGACGTTCTGAGTTGAATTTCAAAAAAAAAAATCGCTCCACCCTAATGCACGTGTGCCAATGATCTGAATTCCAAGCGAACCCTAAAGTTTGACCAAGCAATCAAAGCGTTAGCTCCTGCCCAAGAATCTGGCGGATCAGAAGGTGGTCGCTCACCGATGGTGTGCAGGTGCTGCGCCAGCGCGTGGCAGTGCGCCAGCGCCGCCACCGCCAGCTGGTGCACCGTGCCGTCCACCGCGCCCGCCGCCGTGTCGCTGCGCAGCCCTTCCACCCACTCCTCCAGGGACTTGATGCACTGTGCAACGAGGAAAAGAAATACAAAATAAATTTGAAGAACTTATTTTTTTTTTTTTTTTTTATTAAAGCAGTAACGTCTGCTAACGTAAACTAAATGTTTACAAATGAAGCGAAAATTGAAAAATTTAATGATTCGGACAGGATTCGAACCTGCGTTTCCAACGGCTTTCCGGGCCAACACTGGCGTCCTCCCAATTGGACCACCGAACCAGATGTCAGAGTCATTGAATTTTTCAACCAGTTGCTTCGACATGCCTTAGGGTGGCATCGTAGCGCCATCTACCGTAAAGATTTAGACTTTATCGTCGGCACTATCGTCTCAAATTTGTCAAAATCATAAAAAAAAAAAAATTGTCAAAATCATTAAATTTTTCAATTTTCGCTTCATTTGTAAACATTTAAATTTGAAGAAGTTATTAAAGTCAATACTGTAAAATATACCGATAAAATACATCGTACAAGTTCATCAACGACTGTTTAACCGACTTTACATATTTAGTTATGCTACTTAACCACAGATGCCTCCGGTGGTACGTGTTTTTCACTATTTTATAATTACGCTATTTTACCATAGATCAGTGTTTCTTAACCTGTGGTCCGCGGACCCCCAGGGGTCCACGAGCATATGTATGGGGTTCCGCAGCCTTATCAATGGACTATTTCAGTAATTATACTGCAATTCAATAATTATACTTCTTTGATTATACTGCTTTTTTTATTAAGGGGGTCCTTGAAAGTGTGTTTAATTTCCTAAGGGGTCCGTGGACAAAAAAGGTTAAGAAACGCTGCCATAGATGCCTCCGGTGGTATAAGTTTCTAAGTATCTTTAATTGTTGTATTTGATACTAGAGGGCATTAGTAGTACCACATTTGTGTTATATTTTTAATGTAAAAATATTTTTAAACAGTGTCACACCATATGTCACTAATCCACTCAATGGATCTACTGAATCGCGCTGTTAAGATTTCTCCTGTTTTCATACCTCTGCTCGAATACATTGTCAAATCAATCCAAAAGAACCAGTGAAAACCAGTATAAACAATAAAGTGTAATATAGTTAACCAGTATAAATAGAATCTACGGGAAAATAAACCATAAAGCAGCAAAGTGAAGTTTCAATTTTATTCAACGACGATACATCGCTCCACATGTGTCTTGAGAAAATGCGTTCGACGCTGAGATCGTTGTGTAGTGTCACATTGGTCGCGTCCAAGCTCACAGTCACGGTCCGTGTAATAAGGTACATGAATTAGTCGATAGTGTAGTGAACTCACGGAAGTGTCCCAAATACCGCAGTGTCTTAAGACGAAGGTTTTTAACCAATGTGTGTTGCCAGTGATGACATACGGCGCTGAAACGTGGTCGCTTACAATGGGCCTCATAAGAAGGCTCACAGTTTACTCAAAGGGCAATGGAGCGAGCTATGCTCGGAATTTCTTTGCGGGTTCGAATTCGAAATGATGAGATACGCAAGAGAACCAAGGTTGTAGATATAGCTCAGACAGTCGCCAAACTTAAGTGGCAGTGGGCGGGGCACATTGCTCGTAGAATCGATGGCCGTTGGGGCAGAAAGGTTCTTGAGTGGCGACCGCGGACCAGAAGACGCAGCGTTGGAAGGCCTCCAACAAGGTGGACCGACGACCTGATTAAGATCGCGGGTAGAAATTGGATGAGGGCGGCACAAGATCGATCGTTGTGGAGAACTTTGGGGGAGGCCTTTGTCCAGCAGTGGACGTCTATAGGCTGATATGATGATGATGATGTAGTGAACTTACATGCGTGTGACAGTTGTTGAGTATGTTGGTGTAGAGCACGGGGTCTGCGGGCTGCAGAGCGCGCGCCACGTCGGGCTGCAGGCGCTGCAGGCGCGCCAGCAGCGCCCAGCACGCGCTGGCGCCGGCCGAGCTGCGCGCGCATGCGCGGCGACTGCGCGTACAGGCTCGCTGGAACACATACTCATTTTAAAAACCTATGTTTTACTTTTAACCTTTAGAGCGCAAAGCAATTCACCGTGCCACTGACGACAAACCAAAAAAAAAATGCTCCAAAATCAACAGGGATTGAAAAACACAGATAGTGGTTTGAATGAACATGTTTTTGACCATTGAAATTTTTGACGTCAATAGGCGTCGTTGGCGTCAGTGGCACGAATTCCCGATGACGTGATTTACCGTCTTTGGCGGTCAAAGGGTTAATTTCAAGAAAAATGATACATTTTATTTGTTTGAAACAGATATATTTGTGTCCAACATTTTTCCATATGCCAACATTAGGCTAGGTTTATTACAATTGTGCCGTGACCAGGATACCTGTGGGGACACGTATCCTGGTCACGGCACCAGTGGTTCATTACTGTTCAATATCCGCATATTGAATCACAATCGCGAACATTCCTATACTTTCATCACTAACCGCTACGTCCTGACCCAAAGTTTACTAGTAACACCGAGCAGACGCCGAAGCTACGCGCGAGTTTCGCGAACGTTGCAGCCACGAAACCGGCTAATGTGGTTCCCAAGAGCTTCACGCTACCTTAGTATTTACTGTTAGGATCTTATATTACCTCTACATCCTGTGCCAGTATGGCGAAGCAGTCCTGCAGCACTCCAGCCAGCAGGGCGGGTAGACGAGGCAGCGGCACGAGCCCCAGCAACGTGCGCTGCTCGTGTCGCGCCAGGCGCGCTAGTGCCGCCGCCACGGAACCGGCTAACGTCGCCTCCCACTCTTCGAGGGCTTCGAAGGACTCCTCTGTATCTATAAATTACACATTTGAAACAATTAGCCTGTCTATTCCACAGGTGTCACGAAGAAGCAAGCTACGCCAACTACCAAAATCTTATAGCCCCGGTCATAACTTTCGATCCATTGCCACATACTCTTATGTTCATTTGTTACTTGTATATATCACGATTGAAGTCGGAATACTCTCACTGTTACAGCCTTTTAAAAGTCTAAACGTAAATAAAACAATTTAAACGGATTATATCGCGTATATTAATAATTTAAGCCTCCCTGACGTTCAAATTTCTGAGAAAAACACAATTCCATTCTGTCAAAGTTACATTTGTGCAAACTTTATAAACTAGCGACACGCTCCGGCTTCGCACGGATGCAATGGTGATATATTATGAATGTATTATACATATAAACCTTCCGCTTGAATCTATTAAAAAACCGTATCAAAATTCGTTGCGTGGTTTTAAAGATCTAAGCATAAATAGGGACAGACAGCAGGAAGCGATATCTAACTATAAATGTAAAATAACTTACAAGATTCGCTGACTGAGCGTCTCGGGCCAATCGCCAGTCCGGTCGAGTTCTCGAATGTCTGAGAAGCCTTCTGGATGATTTTGTTCGCTCGCTTCTCAATCCTACGGTTATCAATTATATAAAACAAGGGATAATGAGCAATAGTAATCGCTGAATATGAGCTAACAAGTATTGAATTGTACCAAAACAAAATGAATAACAACATACTTACACTTTCTGTATCTTACTAGTCTTCTTAGTAGTGCTGTCGGATCGGTGCAATAAGTTTTTGGCTCTCTGGAACAATCAAATATTAGGTTAAGTGAATAGACGATTTCTTTAAAGGAAAGGAACCATACTGTTCTTAAGGTTTTCCGAACAGTTCGGAGGTAGTTGAAGGCGGTGATCGCGTCAGAGCCCTGGTAGTCTGGTACAAGAGTAGGACTCACCATGATAGGGTCGTGCGGCACGGAGCGCGCCTTGAGATGGTCCCGGAAGGCGGTGATCGAGTCTAGAGGCCTGGTACAGGAGTAGGACTCACCATGATAGGGTCGTGCGGCACGGAGCGCGCCTTGAGATGGTCCCGGAAGGCGGTAATCGAGTCTAGAGGCCTGGTAGTCTGGTACAAGAGTTGGACTCACCATGATAGGGTCGTGCGGCACGGAGCGCGCCTTGAGACGGTCCCGGAAGGCGGTGATCGAGTCTAGAGGCCTGGTAGTCTGGTACAAGAGTTGGACTCACCATGATAGGGTCGTGCGGCACGGAGCGCGCCTTGAGATGGTCCCGGAAGGCGGTGATCGAGTCTAGAGGCCTGGTACAGGAGTAGGACTCACCATGATAGGGTCGTGCGGCACGGAGCGCGCCTTGAGATGGTCCCGGAAGGCGGTGATCGAGTCTAGAACCCTGGTAGTCTGGTACAGGAGTAGGACTCACCATGATAGGGTCGTGCGGCACGGAGCGCGCCTTGAGACGGTCCCGGAAGGCGGTGATCGAGTCTAGAGGCCTGGTAGTCTGGTACAGGAGTAGGACTCACCATGATAGGGTCGTGCGGCACGGAGCGCGCCTTGAGATGGTCCCGGAAGGCGGTGATCGAGTCTAGAGGCCTGGTAGTCTGGTACAGGAGTAGGACTCACCATGATAGGGTCGTGCGGCACGGAGCGCGCCTTGAGATGGTCCCGGAAGGCGGTGATCGAGTCTAGAGGCCTGGTAGTCTGGTACAGGAGTAGGACTCACCATGATAGGGTCGTGCGGCACGGAGCGCGCCTTGAGACGGTCCCGGAAGGCGGTGATCGAGTCTAGAGGCCTGGTAGTCTGGTACAGGAGTAGGACTCACCATGATAGGGTCGTGCGGCACGGAGCGCGCCTTGAGATGGTCCCGGAAGGCGGTGATCGAGTCTAGAGGCCTGGTAGTCTGGTACAGGAGTAGGACTCACCATGATAGGGTCGTGCGGCACGGAGCGCGCCTTGAGATGGTCCCGGAAGGCGGTGATCGAGTCTAGAGGCCTGGTAGTCTGGTACAGGAGTAGCACTCACCATGATAGGGTCGTGCGGCACGGAGCGCGCCTTGAGATGGTCCCGGAAGGCGGTGATTGAGTCTAGAGGCCTGGTAGTCTCGTACAAGAGTTGGACTCACCATGATAGGGTCGTGCCGTGCGCGCCTTGAGATGGCCCGGAAGGCGGTGATCGAGTCTAGAGGCCTGGTACAGGAGTAGGACTCACCATGATAGGGTCGTGCGGCACGGAGCGCGCCTTGAGATGGTCCCGGAAGGCGGTGATCGAGTCTAGAGGCCTGGTACAGGATTAGGACTCACCATGATAGGGTCGTGCGGCACGGAGCGCGCCTTGAGATGGTCCCGGAAGGCGGTGATCGAGTCTAGAACCCTGGTAGTCTGGTACAGGAGTAGGACTCACCATGATAGGGTCGTGCGGCACGGAGCGCGCCTTGAGACGGTCCCGGAAGGCGGTGATCGAGTCTAGAGGCCTGGTAGTCTGGTACAGGAGTAGGACTCACCATGATAGGGTCGTGCGGCACGGAGCGCGCCTTGAGATGGTCCCGGAAGGCGGTGATCGAGTCTAGAGGCCTGGTAGTCTGGTACAGGAGTAGCACTCACCATGATAGGGTCGTGCGGCACGGAGCGCGCCTTGAGATGGTCCCGGAAGGCGGTGATCGAGTCTAGAGGCCTGGTAGTCTGGTACAGGAGTAGGACTCACCATGATAGGGTCGTGCGGCACGGAGCGCGCCTTGAGATGGTCCCGGAAGGCGGTGATCGAGTCTAGAGGCCTGGTAGTCTGGTACAGGAGTAGGACTCACCATGATAGGGTCGTGCGGCACGGAGCGCGCCTTGAGATGGTCCCGGAAGGCGGTGATCGAGTCTAGAGGCCTGGTAGTCTGGTACAGGAGTAGCACTCACCATGATAGGGTCGTGCGGCACGGAGCGCGCCTTGAGATGGTCCCGGAAGGCGGTGATTGAGTCTAGAGGCCTGGTAGTCTCGTACAAGAGTTGGACTCACCATGATAGGGTCGTGCCGTGCGCGCCTTGAGATGGCCCGGAAGGCGGTGATCGAGTCTAGAGGCCTGGTAGTCTGGTACAGGAGTAGGACTCACCATGATAGGGTCATGCGGCACGGAGCGCGCCTTGAGATGGTCCCGGAAGGCGGCGAGCGCGGCGCGGGCGGCGGGCGCGCGCGCGGCCAGTAGCGCGGCGGCCGGCGCACGCCCTGCGCCGCTCAGCCAGCCCGCCGCCGCGCGCATCACGTCCACGGCCGTCGTGTTCGTGTTGGAGCCGCTGCCCGACACGCTGATGCTGTCCACGCTCGAATCTAAACATACAAACGGGGTTCAAAAGACAATGGAACTGCCACGGAATATAATTCTGGACGATCCGCAGTGGTCCGAATTCCATCTCGTATTTCAGCGACACATGTATTATTACTTCACATATTTTTTTAAGCAAAAAAGGTTTCCTTTCCAAAAGTGCGCACTTCGCTAACGTCGTCCTCCACCTCTAGAACAATGGCGTCCCACAACTCTTTCACATAAGAATTTCCCTTCCAAGCCACGATATCTCGGATCAAAGACCAACGTATCTATCTTTCAGGCATAGACGTCCACTACTGAACATAGGCCTACCCTATTATAGCTCATCACAAAGTGCAATCCTATGCAAACCGCATCCATCGACTCCTCACACGAGGTCATCCGTCCACCTGGTCAGACCAACCTAAGCCTAAATTACCTTCTTCTAAAGCTATCATGTCCATGAGCGTGGTGGGCGAGAGCGGACGCGTGTTGCGGTTCACCAGCTCCTCAAACGCCGTTTCCAACTTCAAAACGCCAGCGTTGTAGAGTTGGTTCTGGAAGGGAACAATAGATAGCGGTCAAAATCCTTACGATCCGACCTTACGCTCGAGCGGTAAAAACAAAACTCATAGCGATATAAGAAGCACGCCACGAGCCGCCTCGCGCGGTTGTCGCTCTATTAGTTCCCACGCCGCTTTAGCGATTTTGATTTTGATGAAATTTAGATTTTAATCAAAGTGGACCGTTAATCCTTGGCAAGAAAGATCTTGGGGAAAATTCTGGAAGCGATTGAAATAGATGATAAAATGTGCAGGAAAAGAAAAAACTTGAATGAGAAAATGATAAGAGAAACCAAAATGCTGCTGCGTAAATAAACATAATCTCGGACAACAAATATGTGTTTTAGATTTTTTATTTAGGTGTAATAGTGATTGGAAAGTTGAGTTGGTACTTACAATGTTTTCAAGTTCAACACTTTGTGGATTGTTCTTATTGAAATAATTCTGAGCTTCTGCTAGTTTATCCAATGCCTGTAAAAAATTGATATGTTGAATACTAGGTATCAGTCCAAGCTTTTATGATAGTGACATTATCTTGATTCCATTACATTACCTCTAAGTAAATATTGAGTGTCTCCGGGCTGGAGGTGTGGGGCCCGGCCTGGATGAGGTCGGCCAACTCGCGAGACACCATGTAGTAGTTGATCACATGGTCCAGCGCCTTCACTGTGCGCTCCATGTCTGCCAATATTTGGATATAGTACTTACAGTCCGTGTCATATAGTTAATAGCAGTGAAAGTAGCCTAATATATATTGGATCACATAGTTATATACATAGCAGTAAGGATGTTTTACAATTTATTTGGCTTTTACTGCTACTAACTATAATAGATAAATAAAAGTAAAAAGCCTTAACTTTCTTAATATTGTGAGAACACTTCTTCTACAAATTTAGACAATAAATGATAAAGTATGGAACTAAGTTTAGACAATTTTCATAGATTAACTAAATTGGTAGATTCCGTTAAATTTTTGCTACTAATTATATATATATAAAAAAAAATATTAAGGTACAATCTTACACAAATCGACCTAGTCAGGATTTAGACCCAGGACTGCCGGCAAAACGGCAGGTTGACTACAAACTACACCAACCATGTCGTCATTTATTTCTGGTAAATTTATTATGATGCTGACTTTTAGAAGCAATAAGCAATTGACTGTAAAACTTAAACCTCAACGACTGTCAGGATCTGTTGAGGTTCCAATAACAATAGGATTTAAGTAGATGGTGCTAAGCTATGTACAAACCATAAAATAAATAACACTTAAAATATTCCACTATATATATTGGCTTTATGTTCTAGCTATAAGCATTGTTATATATGTTCTGTAATGCTGTTGATGTTCCAAATAAATAAAATAAAATAAAATAAATAAATAAACATTTCTATTTCATAAAAATATGAATACTTAACAGGACAAATGTTAAAGCTTCCAGCAAAAAAAGGCTTTCATATTAATGGACATATAAGCATTTATTCAATGAAAATTATCATTTATTTATGATAATTTTGATTGAACTTATAGGTTTTGCAACTTTACTGATGGACATTGTAAAAAAGTGTGTGAGCATTCTGAAAAAAGTCACATACTATGATGAATCTGCTGCAGTCTTGCAGTGTCTCCGTACAGCGGCAGCACAGCGGTCTCTAGTTGCTGTAAGCGCTGCTCGCACGCACCCAGCACATTGCACACGTCATTCGCCAGTGAGGAGCTGCGGTTGGCAGCCGCTTTTAACTCCTGGATGTTGCTCATCTCCTGGTAACAGTTAATGTTTTCATAAGAAAGCATATCAAAATGCATAAATTGTGATAAACTGTCATACTTTCTTGTTATTTCCATTTTATTCTTATATTTTTACTTATTTATTACTTAATATACAATATTATTATTTTATAGGCACACATTAGGTTATGTTCATTCATAGTACTTAAATAGTAAAAAAAACTTTAAAAATGACTGACTGTTGAGTTTCTACATGTAAAAGTGCCCTTGTGGCCTACTTGCTGAAAGTTCATTATTTAATTTCATTGCATTTATAGTTCTAAATTCTAAACTATGATGGTGACATTTGCAAATACCAGAAGTATCATGCACATGTTCCCGATACACAAAACAATAGAAATGGAATACAATGGGAAACTTAAAGTATATTATTAAACCGCTACACGCCCACTTAATAATAACTTTTAAAGATGGCTATTGACAATAACATCGTTTTAATAAAGGGTTGTTAATTTTGTTAATGCATCGAACTGCAATAAAAGTGTATTAAGGTAGGGAGTTTAAAACGAAAAACCAAGGAAATACAAGTGAAAACAAACCTTCTTCAACTTCATTTCAATTTCGAATTTCTTCTCTATCGCGTACATGATTGGTTTTTAATTATTATCGCTAACTGATTTGAGTATTATTTAGACTATACCATAAAAAAAGCTTAAACTAGATTAGATTCGTAATAAATAAGTTATGAAATGAAATACAAACTAAGTATCGATGTTCTATACACATATTTTCACTTTTTTGACACTTATTGACACTTAGCATGACATTGACAGCTGACAAAGTACAGAAGCGTTTTGATAATGCGAATGTATAATGGTTTGCTAATTATCAAAAATTAAGTTTGAAGCTATTCCAAGATTCAAAAATCAATTGTATGTTTAATAATTTTTATTTTACTAAGAATTTTTTTATAATAACAATAATAATAATATATATGGCAAAACGTTGCACCGTCTTTGCCACGGAGCTTTTTTTTTTTAATTAGTGATACTCGTCTGTCAACTGTCATAAGTACGCAAGTGTGCTCTTGAAGTTTATATAGATTTTTAGTTAAATATTGTGAATTCCTTTCCAAAAATGCTGAAAAAGTGAACTATGTTTTTTAACTATTGTGTGCTAGTGTTATCTCAATGCAGAATTACCGGAAAATATAAAAACTGGTGTCTCTAAATACGCGAGTGACATAGGCACAAACTTGAAAATATAGACATACCCACAATCTTTAGTGATAAAATGGAATATGTCAAATATGGTGCTGCCATGAATATGACATGAATTACCCCA
Source organism: Apotomis betuletana (assembly GCA_932273695.1). NCBI lineage: Eukaryota > Metazoa > Arthropoda > Insecta > Lepidoptera > Tortricidae > Apotomis > Apotomis betuletana. Next base: position 1,998,384 of record OW026303.1, on the reverse strand, counting down.
AAAATGTGAACCTGCCAGGGGTGGCTGCCCAGGCCCCAGGACAAGACAGTTCTACTGGTGAAAAAAATCCCAAAAAATTTGTACAACAAGTTTTCCATCCAAGCCTTTTTGTAAATTCAAGAACAAGGCATTCGTCGCTTGGTGACATCCCAAGCCATATACAATTACAAGATAGCTCCAAAAAGAATGCAGCTTTATCAGAACATCATACAGTGCAAGAATTGCTAGATACAACAGTAAATACAGCAGGAAACCAAAGACACAGCTGGCAATCCGTTCCAAGTCAACGTGGTCCGAAACGTAAAAGGTCGAGTCAAGATGATTCACGTAAAAAACCAAACCACACAGAAACTGAAGAAATCCTAACTCAAAACCAATACTCATATTTACCATTAGATGATGGAAATGATACATTTGTTCGAGTAAGAAAACCCCCTCCAATAGTGCTTTACGGGATTAAGGATGTTTCTAAACTCACTGAACTTGTCGACTCTGCTCTTAAAAAGAATGAATACCGCTTCAAAATTGTGACACGAACCCAATTAAGAATTATCTGCATCAACACAGAAATATATAAAAAGACGATGGATCTGATAAGAGAACACAATTTGATAGGGCACACATTCCGAAACAAAGATGATAGACCTTATCGAATCGTCATAAGAAACTTGCACCCGACTACACCAATAGAAGCTATAAGTGAAGCTATTGAAGGTACTGGAAATACAGTCAAAGGTGAAATTATAAATGCCAGACATGGTCCATCTAAAATACCATTATATACATGGTTTGTTAATCTTGAACCAGGTCCTAACAATGCAGCTATCAAACAGCTAAAGTACATATATAATACTGTAGTTAAAATTGAAGATCCCATTAAGAAACAAACAATACCACAATGTAAGAGATGCCAACAATATGGGCACACAAAGAACTACTGCTTACGACCATACAGGTGTGTCAAGTGCGCAGAAAACCACAAAACCTCAGACTGCCAGAAGGGTAGGGATACTCCAGCAAAATGTGCGTTGTGCTTCGAAGACCACCCCGCTAATCACAAAGGCTGTAAAGTTTTTCTTGAAATCCAAAAAAGGAAGATGCAAGCACAGTCTTTTAAACGAAGAACTGCACAAACAGAGCACGACCAGCTTATTGCAAACAAAATGAATGAACCTGCCAGTACTGAAACTGAAGAAATATATACTAACATTTCAAGACAACAACAACCTAACACATCTAATGAACCGACATATGCTCAGATCACCTCAAACGTAGAAAGGCCCCACAACGACATGAGTACATTAGAACGCATCATAACAAAACAAGCTGAAAAGCTAGATAGAGTCTTAGATCAAATGAGCTCAATGATGGGGCTATTGACCACGCTAATCAATAAGCTTGTTCGATAACTGTACAATGTATACTATACATATAGCAACTTTTAACGTTAACGGTCTTCTTCACAATAAAACTGAAGTCGAAACCTTACTCAAAACACACAATCTCGATGTCCTACTTGTATCTGAATCTCATCTAAATCCACAAGTAACTTTTGCCATTCGTGGATATTGCACCTACTCCACTTATCATCCAGACGGGACGTCGCACGCAGGCACAGCCGTAATAATTAAGGAGAACATAAAACACCAGCTGCTCCGAGAATACAAGACAGCACCTATTCAAGCTACAACCATAATGGTTTATGATAAGGATGGGCCTTTGACACTGTCATCAGTCTACTGCCCACCGAGACATAAAATCACTGCCCAACACTTTGACCACTTCTTTCAAACTCTAGGAACCAGATTTATAGCAGGCGGAGACTGGAACGCAAAACACACCTATTGGGGTTCGCGCTTAACTCTAACAAGAGGAAGAGAACTTAAAAACAGCATAGACAAAAATCTTTTGAAAGTTCTAACTACTGGTCGACCAACCTACTGGCCATCTGATTCCAATAAAATGCCAGACCTATTGGACTTCTTCATTTACAAAAATATATCGAGTAGCTTCTTAAAAATTGAAAGCTGTTTTGACGGCTCTTCGGACCATACGCCCGTACTCGCTACTATAAGCTCAACAATAATTGAAAGAGCCAGCAAACCTTATTTATATAACACGAAAACCGACTGGCAATCATTCAAAACCTACCTCCATGAAAATATTATCCTAAATATACCTCTTAAATCCGATGACGATATAGATCACGCTGCTATTACTTTCACTAAATTGATCCAATCTGCGGCATGGCTCAGCACTCCAGTCATAAACCAAAATAAGAGATATAAAAGCGGATCTAGCAACGTTCCAGTGGAGATAAAACAAATGATACAAGAAAAGAGACGTCTCAGAAGAGTGTGGCACACATCCCGACATCCTCAAGATAAAAGGGCCTATAACAAAGCAGCAGCTGAGCTTAAGACATATCTCAAAACAATTGAAGATGAAACTATACAACAGCAATTAGAAACCCTTTCTCCGTCTGGTAAAAACGAGTACTCACTCTGGAAAATGATGAAACTTCCAAACAAACCACAGCTAGCACAATGTCCTCTAAAATTGGAGAGTGGCGAATGGGCTCAAACAGATGAGCAAAGAGCCGAAGCATTCGGCACATTTCTGAGTAATGTTTTCACTCCGCATGACGACTTAGGTGATACAAATAAAAACGAGGAAGTGCGGTCCTTTTTAGAAAGTGACCTACAACTAAGCCCACCAATGGAATGCTGCAAGCCTTCTGAAATAAAAAAGATAATCCAAGAGTTACAATTGAAAAAAGCACCAGGATTTGATCTTATCACGGCAGAAGTGTTAAAACAGCTACCAAGGAAAGGACTTGTGTTCCTTACTGCACTGTTTAATGCTATTCTGAGAACATCGCACTTTCCAAGTATCTGGAAAGTGTCCCAAATAACAATGATAGCCAAACCAGGAAAACCGCCACACTTTGCTTCATCTTATAGACCTATCAGCTTACTGCCGGTGCTGTCGAAAGTGTTCGAAAAAGTGTTGTCCAAAAGATTAAACCAACTGATAACCAAAGATGGACTTATTCCTAACCACCAATTTGGATTCCGAAAACATCACTCTACCATAGAACAGGTTCACCGAGTTACAGATACAATCAGGCAAGCGCTGGAAAGAAAGGAATATTGTTCTGCGGTGTTCTTAGACGTCCAACAAGCCTTCGATAAGGTTTGGCACGATGGGCTACTTTACAAAATTAAAAAAGTAATGCCACACAATATGTATTTACTGTTGAAGTCATACCTACAAGATAGAATATTTTATATTAAGGTAAATGATGCATACTCCGGATTTCATGACATAACGGCAGGTGTGCCACAGGGTTCGGTATTAGGGCCAATTCTATACCTCTTATATACAGCAGACGTCCCCGAGACAGAGAACATACTAACTGCCACGTTCGCTGACGATACAGCCATCTTGACCAATAGTAAGGACCCAGAAGTGGCATCACAAAATCTTCAACACCACGTCGATAAAATACACAACTGGATGAATTCTTGGAAAATCAAAGCCAGCGCAGCTAAATCAAACCACATAACATTCACGTTAAGACATGACCACTGCCCTCCTGTAAAATTAGGAAATAATTTACTGCCAACAAGTGACGTCGTAAAATATCTTGGATTCCACCTTGACAAGAAACAGACATGGAAAGCACATATTATGAAAAAACGTGATGAGTTGAACTTTAAATTTAGATCAATGAAATGGCTCATCGGCAGGCAGTCTAGACTAACTGTAAATAATAAACTTTTGATCTACAAGGTTGCTCTAAAACCAATCTGGACATATGGAATCCAGTTATGGGGATCAGCTAAGAATTCCAACATAGAGATACTTCAGAGGTTTCAAAATAACATCCTAAAAGAAATAGTTGCTGCACCCTGGTTTACCAAAACAAGAGAAGTACATGAATATCTGAAAATGCCTACTGTAAAAGAAGAAGTTGACCGAATGGCAACCATATACAGAAACAAAATACTCTACCACCAAAATGAGCTAGCATCTGCATTGAGTGAATCCCTACCACAGAGACGCCTGAAACGACTACACATATGGGACTTAACAACAAATTTAAATAAATAAAAAAAAAAAAAAATAAGCATCTTAAGGTATCCCATCATTGGATGGGCCTACCTCACACGCCATAATAACAAACAAAATAACTGCTTATGGTCACATACAGACCGATTGCACGTTAGTAAACAAAATAAAAAAAAAAAAAAAAAAAAAAAAAAAATTAGTGATGGAATACTTTTATAGACTTATATTTCGATCGATTAATACCGATTGTTAAACTAGTATTATATTAACAGTAATATTATGTATTTACTTGTACTCTAGCTTCTCTCTGTACCATCAGATTTCTGATTTGCACCCACTTCCAGTATTTCTGTTTAGCCCTATGGTTGACTGGTAGATAATGCCATTCGGCATTAAGTTCGTCATTCTTACTGACTTTTGTTGTGTGCAATAAAGTTAAAATAAATAAATACGTCTTATTTAGCGTATTTCTATGAACAAATAATACAAACTGCAAAATTATCACCATTTATATTTCTCCGTAGTTTAAAATCGGACATCTTACAAAAACTTAACTGTGAAATTGTATGCATCAGCATTTAGTCCGAAGTAAAAAAAAGTAATTATGTGACTAACGATAAAATACATATAAACTTTTATTACTAATCGATAATCGTCAATGTACTTCGTTCCGACATCACTAATTCTGATGACGTGCGTGAAATTTCTCGATACGTGGCTGGCTGACGTTTAGTGTTTCGTACCGTTCTCTCACGCAAGCTTGCATTTACCTCACGAATTGGACGCTCCAACGCAGTTTTCTAACTAGAACTCCGTTAAATTTTATTACTTAATAAGTAAGTGGCTATTTAACAGTGATATTATTCCAGTGGTGATTCTCCTTGGTGTATATCTGTTCTAAATTGGCGTCCTAATTTTCAGAAAATGGATCAGATCGCGAAATTCGTGGAACCTGGCAAGCAGTTCGCTAAGGATTCTCTCAGACTGGTCAGGAGATGCACTAAGCCCGACAGGAAAGGTGCGTATTATGATATTATTGTGTTTGAAGGTAGATTATTAAATAAATGTAACTGTAAATCTTAACCCAAATACCTCAAGTACTAATGTAATAGAGTCGAAGCCAATTATTGAATTAACCTCATTGCCAATTACGAGAGAAAGTAAATGTTGTGAGACTAAAGTCTCCCTTTATAATTATTGTCCACAAACAACTATTACTTTTGGCACTCAGCCCAGCCATGGCATCTATTAATTTTCTGTTTAAAGTATCTGGACACATACTTCATGGCACTGAACTGAAAATGCATACCTAGGGCTGTGTATCTCTATGTTTACATACTGTATGTTTGTCTGAATAAATTCCTTTTAAAAACTAATCATACAGAGAGACTTTGATCAACATTGACACTTTCACTCTAATTTTATAACATTTTGATTCTAATATTTGGCTGTACATTGTTTTGTTCTACTTAATATACAAAACCAACAAATATATCTAAATTACTTATACCATAAAAAGGATGATGGGATCACAGCACAGCCAGCTGTTACATTAACAATGGCAATAATTCTTTTAAGAAAAATAAATTATAAATGCTGAATTGTTTTATAAAAAGTCAAATCATTAAATTTTTTGTAATAACAGTGTGTACTGTTTGCATTGGCGTACCTAAGATTATTTTTAGGAGTGGGCTTGGGTCATCCTGGCCATGCCCTATAAGATGAAGCCATAAATTTCTGAGAAAAGGCTATAAATATAAATATATTTTAAATACATGAACATACTGAGTTATGCTCAGGCCCGGACTTAGAGGGCCCGGGCCCCTAGGCACTTGGCATTTGGAGCCCCCTCCCCGAAGAGGACATAAGTATGGTGAAGCCCTGCTTCTGGGACTGGGGCCCCTAGGGGTAAATATGGCACCGGTTATGCTTCTCAGACACGGAGGCACTTACTGGGTTTGCAGTTTGTAACTTCTGCCAAATTGACATAGTTTGTAATTAGAGTTAATTTGATGAAAGTTTGAACTTAACAATAACCGTATTTCAAATAACTGAAGAAAACCAGTGTCCGTAGGTTACGCTGACTTTTGTTCAGTTATTTAAAAATGTAAGTTATCAATAGCATTATTAACCTCCCATGTTTTCTCATTTCAGAATTCCAAAAGATTGCCATCGCGACGGCCATCGGTTTCTGCATCATGGGCTTCATCGGATTCTTTGTGAAGCTCATACATATCCCCATCAACAACATCATCGTCGGCTCATAGACTCGGTAGCTCTAGATTAGACATAATTCTCATCGGGAGGCGGGCGGGACTCACTCAACTGTTCAAGAACCAGTACGGACACAATAAATGCTGTAAGCATATAGCAAGACTTACTATGAAGATTCCTCGATTTCGAGAAAAATACTAAAAGGTTCTCAGCAGAATAAGAATGTCTCTGAATTGTGAAGTTCATAATTGACATAACCTGTGGTGAAATTCCACTGTTACAATTTAAACCAGTAAATTATTCCAATAGTGTGATTAGGTAAACAGTGATTACGTAATCACCATCATGAGGCAGCATTTCTTTAGGAGTATTTAAGGAATGGAGTGATTAAGTCAATTAGACTGGGTCCTGTCCGTCTCCGCTCTATGTTAAGGCCCGGACACTAAGTTAAAGCATCCCATTATTTTCTTTTATATTATTTTAATTGAAATGAATAAATTATTCAAATTCTTATTATGTCTTTCACTTACACATTACAGTGCTAGTTGTTTTATAAATCGGCTAAGGGAATAATATTATTCCTTATTGAGATGATGTGTAAATGTAAATAATAGGCGTGTTGAAAACAGAACAACTTTATTAAACAGTCGCACACACACAACAATAAAAGAACAACCAAACAAAAATTATTATTGATAAAGAAAAATCTCATCGAAAAATGGAAGTGATAGTAACAAAAATTATAATTATTTATCCTTTTTGGCTTTACCAATTATAGTCGGGTAAAAAGAACAATTTTCGAAAACAAAAGTCAACAAAATAAACTGTCAAAAAGTACAACACACAAGGAGTAATTAATATGTACAGAAAAGATAGAAAAAGAACCTTAAGAATCTACTTAGAGATTATTGGAATGTCGGTTATAATATAATTTTATGTACAATATACTTATTGCATTATTAATTTAATATAATACAAAATATCCCAAAAAGGGGTATCGTATTTCAATATAGAATTTTCTAAAAAAATATCAAGATAAAAAAAATGTGACAGCAAATAAGTAATTCTCTGCAGTTTTTTATGCGCTCAAAGATTCACTGCTCGAGGCTTGAGGGGGTCGTTACTCAAAGGTTTGAGTACCTATATAAACTAGTGTCTTTGTCAGTAAGACCTTGAACCTGTTCAGAAAGTACGGCATCAATCTTTGACGATTTTTGACCCCCACCTCTAAAATCATCCAACTATCATGATTAGAATGCCACCTCCCAAATAAAAGACGTCATTTCCAAAATCTTATTTAGCTTATAGTGTCGGTACAATGCAATAGCTATGTATACATACATCATGCTACCATCGTCCAATGTCCGAACCCAAATTTGAAGGGGCGTAATTTCTGAACAGGCCCCAAGCTAAAACGGTGACGCTTCGCTCGCTCAGTCACTTATTCACCCTTTGACCGCCAAAGACGGCAAATCACGTCATCGGGAATTCGTGCCACTGACGCCAACGACGTCTATTGACGTCAAAATTTCAGTGGTCAAAAACATGCTAATTCAAACCACTATCTGTGTTTCTTAACACTTTCGCTACCAGGAACCCGCCTGGTAGGCACTCGTAATCATTGCTCAGATGCCGGTCACGTATTTTTGCTTAAAGAGCTACCCACCTAGCGGGCTCTCGGTTTCTGGGGTAGGGTTAAATTTTATATCTGGTTGCGAAAGTGTTAATCTCTGTTGATTTTGGAGCACTTCTTTTTTTTTTGGTTTGGCGTCAGTGGCACGGTGAATTGCTTTGCCGCTCGGCGCTCAAAGGGTTAAAGTAATATAAAATAAATACAGCTAGCCTATCTATTGCGGTTTCTTTATGACGTGTATATAGAACCCTGGCACTGGGACCTGAGCCAGCGGCTTGAAGTCCGCGTACAGGCTGTGCTGGCTGCCGGCGCCGAAGGCCTCCCTCAGCATCGCCGTGAACTTCTCCAGCTTGTGCGGGTAGTAGCAGAGGCGGAAGTCGCTGGAAGATAAAGCAAGGGTGACGTTTTGGAGTAAATCATTTATGGCTTACTCGGTAGCCTTACGGTAACTAAGATGACAGTAACGAGCAAATGTATCAACACAAAATGTCTAGAGACATAAATAAATAAATAATAATAAATAAATAAATATCAGACAACCTCACACAAATCAACCTAGTCCCAAATTAAGCTCAAGAAGGCTTATGTTATGGGTACTAGGCGACGATATACATACTTATATAGATAAATAAATACTTAAATACATAGAACATCCATGACCCAGGCACAAATATTTGTGTTCATCACACAAATATTTGCCCTTGCCGGGATTCGAACCCGGGACCGCCGGCTCAGTAGGCAGGTGTCTGCAAACCGAGCCAAACGCGTCGTCGAAGATAAAGCAAGGGTGACGTTTTGGAAGTAAATCATTTATGGCTTACTCGGTTAGCCTTACGGTAACTAAGATGACAGTAACGAGCAAATGTATCAACACAAAATGTCTAGAGACATAAATAAATAAATAATAATAAATAAATAAATATCAGACAACCTCACACAAATCGATCTAGTCCCAAATTAAGTTCAAGAAGGCTGTGTTATGGGTACTAGGCGACGATATACGTACTTATATAGATAAATATATACTTAAATACATAGAACATCCATGACCCAGGCACAAATATTTGTGTTCATCACACAAATATTTGCCCCGGCCGGGATTCGAACCCGGGATCGCCGGCTCAGTAGGCAGGTGTCTGCAAACCGAGCCAAACGCGTCGTCGAAGATAAAGCAAGGGTGACGTTTTGGAAGTAAATCATTTATGGCTTACTCGGTAGCCTTACGGTAACTAAGATTACAGTAACGAGCAAATGTATCAACACAAAATGTCTAGAGACATGCCGATGTAGTAGTCGAAGGTGACGAGCTCTGCTTGCCGCCACCATCAGCTTACCTGCGGTCGTCCTCGTCCTGCGCGCCGCCGATGCAGTAGTCGAGGGTGACGAGCTCCGGTTGCCGCCACCACCAGCTTACCTGCGGTCGTCCTCGTCCTTCGCGCCGCCGATGCAGTAGTCGAGGGTGACGAGCTGCGGCTTGCGCCACCACCAGCTTACCTGCGGTCGTCCTCGTCCTTCGCGCCGCCGATGCAGTAGTCGAGGGTGACGAGCTCTGGTTGCCGCCACCACCAGCTTACCTGCGGTCGTCCTCGTCCTTCGCGCCGCCGATGCAGTAGTCGAGGGTGACGAGCTCCGGTTGCCGCCACCACCAGCTTACCTGCGGTCGTCCTCGTCCTTCGCGCCGCCGATGCAGTAGTCGAGGGTGACGAGCTCCGGTTGCCGCCACCACCAGCTTACCTGCGGTCGTCCTCGTCCTTCGCGCCGCCGATGCAGTAGTCGAGGGTGACGAGCTCCGGTTGCCGCCACCACCAGCTTACCTGCGGTCGTCCTCGTCCTTCGCGCCGCCGATGCAGTAGTCGAGGGTGACGAGCTGCGGCTAGCGCCACCACCAGCTTACCTGCGGTCGTCCTCGTCCTTCGCGCCGCCGATGCAGTAGTCGAGGGTGACGAGCTCCGGTTGCCGCCACCACCAGCTTACCTGCGGTCGTCCTCGTCCTTCGCGCCGCCGATGCAGTAGTCGAGGGTGACGAGCTCCGGTTGCCGCCACCACCAGCTTACCTGCGGTCGTCCTCGTCCTTCGCGCCGCCGATGCAGTAGTCGAGGGTGACGAGCTCCGGTTGCCGCCACCACCAGCTTACCTGCGGTCGTCCTCGTCCTTCGCGCCGCCGATGCAGTAGTCGAGGGTGACGAGCTCCGGCTAGCGCCACCACCAGCTTACCTGCGGTCGTCCTCGTCCTTCGCGCCGCCGATGCAGTAGTCGAGGGTGACGAGCTCCGGTTGCCGCCACCACCAGCTTACCTGCGGTCGTCCTCGTCCTTCGCGCCGCCGATGCAGTAGTCGAGGGTGACGAGCTCCGGTTGCCGCCACCACCAGCTTACCTGCGGTCGTCCTCGTCCTTCGCGCCGCCGATGCAGTAGTCGAGGGTGACGAGCTCCGGCTAGCGCCACCACCAGCTTACCTGCGGTCGTCCTCGTCCTTCGCGCCGCCGATGCAGTAGTCGAGGGTGACGAGCTCCGGTTGCCGCCACTACCAGCTTACCTGCAGGCGTCCTCGTCCTTCGCGCCGCCGATGCAGTAGGCGAGGGTGACGAGCTCCGGTTGCCGCCACCACCAGCTTACCTGCGGTCGTCCTCGTCCTTCGCGCCGCCGATGCAGTAGTCGAGGGTGACGAGCTCCGGTTGCCGCCACTACCAGCTTACCTGCAGGCGTCCTCGTCCTTCGCGCCGCCGATGCAGTAGTCGAGGGTGACGAGCTCCGGTTGCCGCCACCACCAGCTTACCTGCGGTCGTCCTCGTCCTGCGCGCCGCCGATGCAGTAGTCGAGGGTGACGAGCTCCGGTTGCCGCCACCACCAGCTTACCTGCGGTCGTCCTCGTCCTTCGCGCCGCCGATGCAGTAGTCGAGGGTGACGAGCTCCGGTTGCCGCCACCACCAGCTTACCTGCGGTCGTCCTCGTCCTGCGCGCCGCCGATGCAGTAGTCGAGCGTGACGAGCTCCGGTTTCCGCCACTACCAGCTTACCTGCGGTCGTCCTCGTCCTTCGCGCCGCCGATGCAGTAGTCGAGGGTGACGAGCTCCGGTTGCCGCCACCACCAGCTTACCTGCGGTCGTCCTCGTCCTTCGCGCCGCCGATGCAGTAGTCGAGGGTGACGAGCTCCGGTTTCCGCCACTACCAGCTTACCTGCGGTCGTCCTCGTCCTTCGCACCGCCGATGCAGTAGTCGAGGGTGACGAGCTCCGGTTGCCGCCACCGCCAGCTTACCTGCGGTCGTCCTCGTCCTGCGCGCCGCCGATGCAGTAGTCGAGGGTGACGAGCTCCGGTTTCCGCCACTACCAGCTTACCTGCGGTCGTCCTCGTCCTTCGCGCCGCCGATGCAGTAGTCGAGGGTGACGAGCTCCGGTTGCCGCCACTACCAGCTTACCTGCGGTCGTCCTCGTCCTTCGCGCCGCCGATGCAGTAGTCGAGGGTGACGAGCTCCGGCTAGCGCCACCATCAGCTTACCTGCGGTCGTCCTCGTCCTGCGCGCCGCCGATGCAGTAGTCGAGGGTGACGAGCTCCGGTTGCCGCCACCACCAGCTTACCTGCGGTCGTCCTCGTCCTTCGCGCCGCCGATGCAGTAGTCGAGGGTGACGAGCTCCGGTTGCCGCCACTACCAGCTTACCTGCGGTCGTCCTCGTCCTTCGCGCCGCCGATGCAGTAGTCGAGGGTGACGAGCTCCGGCTAGCGCCACCATCAGCTTACCTGCGGTCGTCCTCGTCCTGCGCGCCGCCGATGCAGTAGTCGAGGGTGACGAGCTCCGGTTGCCGCCACCACCAGCTTACCTGCGGTCGTCCTCGTCCTGCGCGCCGCCGATGCAGTAGTCGAGGGTGACGAGCTCCGGTTGCCGCCACCACCAGCTTACCTGCGGTCGTCCTCGTCCTGCGCGCCGCCGATGCAGTAGTCGAGGGTGACGAGCTCCGGTTGCCGCCACCACCAGCTTACCTGCGGTCGTCCTCGTCCTTCGCGCCGCCGATGCAGTAGTCGAGGGTGACGAGCTCCGGTTGCCGCCACCACCAGCTTACCTGCGGTCGTCCTCGTCCTTCGCGCCGCCGATGCAGTAGTCGAGGGTGACGAGCTCCGGTTGCCGCCACTACCAGCTTACCTGCGGTCGTCCTCGTCCTTCGCGCCGCCGATGCAGTAGTCGAGGGTGACGAGCTCCGGTTGCCGCCACTACCAGCTTACCTGCGGTCGTCCTCGTCCTTCGCGCCGCCGATGCAGTAGTCGAGGGTGACGAGCTCCGGTTGCCGCCACTACCAGCTTACCTGCGGTCGTCCTCGTCCTGCGCGCCGCCGATGCAATAGTCGAGGCTGACGAGCTGCAACTTGCCTCCACCACCAGCTTACCTGCGGTCGTCCTCGTCCTGCGCGCCGCCGATGCAATAGTCGAGGCTGACGAGCTGCAACTTGCCTCCACCACCAGCTTACCTGCGGTCGTCCTCGTCCTGCGCGCCGCCGATGCAATAGTCGAGGCTGACGAGCTGCAACTTGCCTCCACCACCAGCTTACCTGCGGTCGTCCTCGTCCTGCGCGCCGCCGATGCAGTAGTCGAGGGTGACGAGCTCCGGTTGCCGCCACCACCAGCTTACCTGCGGTCGTCCTCGTCCTGCGCGCCGCCGATGCAGTAGTCGAGGGTGACGAGCTCCGGTTGCCGCCACCACCAGCTTACCTGCGGTCGTCCTCGTCCTGCGCGCCGCCGATGCAGTAGTCGAGGGTGACGAGCTGCGGCTAGCGCCACCACCAGCTTACCTGCGGTCGTCCTCGTCCTTCGCGCCGCCGATGCAGTAGTCGAGGGTGACGAACTGCGGTTTGCGTCACCACCAGCTTACCTGCGGTCGTCCTCGTCCTTCGCGCCGCCGATGCAGTAGTCGAGGGTGACGAGCTCCGGTTGCCGCCACCACCAGCTTACCTGCGGTCGTCCTCGTCCTGCGCGCCGCCGATGCAGTAGTCGAGGGTGACGAGCTCCGGTTGCCGCCACTACCAGCTTACCTGCGGTCGTCCTCGTCCTTCGCGCCGCCGATGCAGTAGTCGAGGGTGACGAGCTCCGGTTGCCGCCACTACCAGCTTACCTGCGGTCGTCCTCGTCCTTCGCGCCGCCGATGCAGTAGTCGAGGGTGACGAGCTCCGGTTGCCGCCACTACCAGCTTACCTGCGGTCGTCCTCGTCCTTCGCGCCGCCGATGCAGTAGTCGAGGGTGACGAGCTCCGGTTGCCGCCACTACCAGCTTACCTGCGGTCGTCCTCGTCCTTCGCGCCGCCGATGCAGTAGTCGAGGGTGACGAGCTCCGGTTGCCGCCACTACCAGCTTACCTGCGGTCGTCCTCGTCCTTCGCGCCGCCGATGCAGTAGTCGAGGGTGACGAGCTCCGGTTGCCGCCACTACCAGCTTACCTGCGGTCGTCCTCGTCCTTCGCGCCGCCGATGCAGTAGTCGAGGGTGACGAGCTCCGGCTAGCGCCACCACCAGCTTACCTGCGGTCGTCCTCGTCCTTCGCGCCGCCGATGCAGTAGTCGAGGGTGACGAGCTCCGGTTGCCGCCACCACCAGCTTACCTGCGGTCGTCCTCGTCCTTCGCGCCGCCGATGCAGTAGTCGAGGGTGACGAGCTCCGGTTGCCGCCACCACCAGCTTACCTGCGGTCGTCCTCGTCCTTCGCGCCGCCGATGCAGTAGTCGAGGGTGACGAGCTCCGGTGCCGCCACCACCAGCTTACCTGCGGTCGTCCTCGTCCTTCGCGCCGCCGATGCAGTAGTCGAGGGTGACGAGCTCCGGTTGCCGCCACCACCAGCTTACCTGCGGTCGTCCTCGTCCTGCGCGCCGCCGATGCAGTAGTCGAGGGTGACGAGCTCCGGTTGCCGCCACCACCAGCTTACCTGCGGTCGTCCTCGTCCTTCGCGCCGCCGATGCAGTAGTCGAGGGTGACGAGCTCCGGTTGCCGCCACCACCAGCTTACCTGCGGTCGTCCTCGTCCTTCGCGCCGCCGATGCAGTAGTCGAGGGTGACGAGCTCCGGTTGCCGCCACCACCAGCTTACCTGCGGTCGTCCTCGTCCTTCGCGCCGCCGATGCAGTAGTCGAGGGTGACGAGCTCCGGTTGCCGCCACCACCGGCTTACCTGCGGTCGTCCTCGTCCTTCGCGCCGCCGATGCAGTAGTCGAGGGTGACGAGCTCCGGTTGCCGCCACCACCGGCTTACCTGCGGTCGTCCTCGTCCTTCGCGCCGCCGATGCAGTAGTCGAGGGTGACGAGCTCCGGTTGCCGCCACCACCGGCTTTCCTGCGGTCGTCCTCGTCCTTCGCGCCGCCGATGCAGTAGTCGAGGGTGACGAGCTCCGGTTGCCGCCACCACCGGCTTACCTGCGGTCGTCCTCGTCCTTCGCGCCGCCGATGCAGTAGTCGAGGGTGACGAGCTCCGGTTGCCGCCACCACCAGCTTACCTGCGGTCGTCCTCGTCCTTCGCGCCGCCGATGCAGTAGTCGAGGGTGACGAGCTCCGGTTGCCGCCACCACCAGCTTACCTGCGGTCGTCCTCGTCCTTCGCGCCGCCGATGCAGTAGTCGAGGGTGACGAGCTCCGGTTGCCGCCACCACCGGCTTACCTGCGGTCGTCCTCGTCCTTCGCGCCGCCGATGCAGTAGTCGAGGGTGACGAGCTCCGGTTGCCGCCACCACCGGCTTTCCTGCGGTCGTCCTCGTCCTTCGCGCCGCCGATGCAGTAGTCGAGGGTGACGAGCTCCGGTTGCCGCCACCACCGGCTTACCTGCGGTCGTCCTCGTCCTTCGCGCCGCCGATGCAGTAGTCGAGGGTGACGAGCTCCGGTTGCCGCCACCACCAGCTTACCTGCGGTCGTCCTCGTCCTTCGCGCCGCCGATGCAGTAGTCGAGGGTGACGAGCTCCGGCTTGCCGCTCACCACCAGCACTGATGTCTTGATGTCCACGGGATATTTGCACTGGACAACGCAAGAGAAACATTTTTATTTAAAAATGTTGATTGAAACTTTGAAATAAGCAGGCGCAGGCCACCTCAAATTTTGTATATCTAAGATCAAATGAAGTCACTGGCACAAGGTACTAACAACCGTATAAATATAAATTTAAGATCGTTTTTGCCACTTGTGCCAGTTTGATATCATTTGATCTTAAAATTCCGGATGGTCATACTCTTGCAAATGTGTTATTGTCGGACTGGTTGGGATGTTCTAAACTTACTACTTAATTAAGTCCCTCGGGTTTATGTAGTGTAGTTTTAGTAAGACTTTATATCTGGCCAAAAATCCACTTAGTCAACACAAAGTACCTATCTGAACATACCTGTTCAAAAGAAAATATCATAATTCATAATAGATGGCGCTTAAATCAATTTTTAATCTAAACGTTACAATACATACAGCTTTTAAAAGTGGATAGGTAGCTTCTTGAAATAATTATATCCAGAGGGTTTTTGCACAAATGGCTTGACACCTACTGTCGGCCTCGGCGTTGTGTTTAATCATTCGAGCACCGAAAACCTCGCGATATTGTAATATTGGAGGGACCCGGCGTCGTGCCGCAGTCGGTGAGGCTTCAGGCTCAGGGCAAAGATCTCAAGAGCGCGCCTTTGGATGCGCTGGTAGACGAACTAGAAGCTCTTTCGATCTCTATTAATTACCACCTTGAAATGTTGTCAATTGAAATAAAAATAGAATTGAAATAGAGATTACACTATAAGGAACTAGATACTCACGTTGTAATATATAGAGTGTCCCGGCGTGGCGCCGCGTTCGATCATGGCGTCGTAGTTCCTGTGGTCGATGAACAGCAGCCCCCCAGGCTTCAGGCACTTGGCGAAGTTCTCGAGGGCCCGTCTCTGGACGCGCTGGTCGCCGAACTCGTCCAGCAGATGGGCGAAGGAGTTCCCGAGACAGATGACCGCGTCGAAGGACGCCCCGGGGAGGAAGGACTGCACGTCGTCGTGGAGTGTTTCCCAGTTGGCTTCTTCGATCACTGAAAGAATTTTTTTTTTTTTTTTTTTAATTTATTCATCAATATTTGCACATACTTTACACTGTGTTTAAAGTGCGCCAAACTGTGTAACAGTTTGTTGGCGTCGCGTTCTGTCACTACAATTGAAGAAGGTTGGTTAAGAAAATGCCAATGAATGTCGTTAGATACAAATGTGTTTGCTGGTTTGTCCAGTCGGAGCAACGGGTCGTGATGTCGTGACGATGATTTATGCATGGAATAGAACTAGAATAGTTTAGTTTAGTTTTAGTTTTCGGTTAGTTTAGTTTTAGTTTTAGTTTACATTATATATACATACCCCACTCATCGTATTTGGGGTTCTTCCTCTTGTCCCAGCGCGCCTTGAGCGCGTGTTTCAGCATCTTATCGGAGGCGTCGATGGACACCACCTGGAAGCCCTCGTCCACCAGCATCATGGAGTCGATCCTGGAATACACAACAGGTTAAGCTAATTAAATTTTAGGAAACTAGATTTTTTTTAAAGCGAAACTTATAATATTTTATCAATGTTTCTAGGGTTGTTATCTGTTTATATCGCGGGCGCCTCTCAATACTCAATGAATTTATCAAGTCCACTTTCTTCGTTTAGGTTCACATCGTCCATATTCCCATTTCGTCCACATTCCCACCTCGTCTACTCGTCCACGTTCCCAAATCGTCCACATCCGTACTCTTTCGCTGTAGGAATGTACAATTTTTTGCGTTTAGGGTTGTTTCACACGTACCACAACCACACGACAACCACAACCACACCACAACCACAACACGTGGTCGGGCGCATATTTTGTATGTTTAATAAATAGTACAATTCACACGTAACCACAACCACACCACAACCACAACACGTGGTCGGGCGCATATTTTGTATGTTTAATAAATAGTACAATTCACACGTAACCACTGCTTGACCGCATTTTAACGCTGCGACGTGGTGTGGTTGTGGTACGTGTGAAACAACCCTTAGGGCACTGCGTTCGTAAATTAGATACGCGTCGGAGGGTATTTGACGTTACGGATAGCAAATATTCTAAGTTTTTTTTATGTTTCTGACCCCCATGGGAATGGGGACGAGTTGGGAATGCGGACGACAAGCACGAATAAAATTAGAACATTATTATAGCGACGCTACGTCGAATTTTGAAATATAGAACCCTATAACGCTGAATCAGCAAAATTGCAGTAATTTTTCATACGATTTGCATTATCCATTCCACAGCAAATCTTTAATTCCCGACATTCCCGTACCTACGTTTGTTTTGAAGAGTAACGTTTGACCCGCTGCCCAGTGTTTATCGATTACATCATATAATATTTGCGAGGCATTATCGCTTGTTGTTGTTATAGTGCTGGCTTGTCATCTGTATCTTGTTGTCATGCTGCTATCGGGAAACGTAAAAAGCCGCATATCAACGAAAAAATACTTGCAGGAAATGGAAAAAGAACCTATACCAACAGCATACATGTTAGCGATCGTGATATAACTATATATATTTTAAATTAAAAGAAATAAGGTGTCAAAGTGGCTGAACCACGACGCCATAGGCATGACTCGTAAGAAAGAAAAAGGTGTCGTCAAGGGTGTCTAATGTGTCTATGGCGAGTCTAGTCATAAAATAGCAGTGTTGCCACTCTCAACAGCTTACGCTGTAGTTTGGCGCGCGGCAATCTAATCAAGAAACACAGTTATGTTATGGTTGCCACTGATGACCTCACCTAAGTACCATAGACAGCGGCCAAGATCTTTACTCAGCCGCAAGCACGAACCCTATCAAAAAACGGAGGCTGGCACTCGACCAGTTCAACAAACTTACCCGGTACCGCAGGCCGCGTCCAAGATCTTCACACAACCATTCGCGCGCAGCAACCCTATCAAGAAGTCCTTATAGTTCTGGGTGCGCTGGTTGCTGTCGCCCACGAACTTCTTCCACACCCTCGCGGCTTTGCCGTCAGCGTACTGGTCCATCACACCCTCGGAGGGAATACCCTCCGAGCGGGGGTGGAACACTTTATCCGCCATTGATGTTTTGGTTGCACTCTGCAAAATATCAGTGCGTTTAATTAGGGTCAAGTGGCGCGAAAGTGACATGAGAATAAACAAAAATGATTCTGAATAGAGTCGGCGCTAAAAAATAGTCTAATTTGATACAGAAAAGTTAAATTTTCAGCCGATATCTTTGCGATCGCTATATTTTGACAGATTCTAGTTCTAGTAAACAAATTGTCAGATATTTATACCATGTTTACCTATACGATGCAAGTAGGTATATTTTATTACTTAACACATTAACTAATAAAGTTAATCACTGTTCACTTACTGTACATTTACGTGTACTGTAAATGTTCTAAAAACCCTCAAGGAGTAATCATAAGGTGGATGAATAAGTGTTTTCCTTAGTTAATGTTGCATCATTTTATCAGATAGCAACGTAACATAGCAACATTAACTAAATATTTATTGTTATTGCCCTTGAATTAAAGAGTGGTTAAGCGCGGCAGTTACGGTTAGGCATTGTTTAATATAAACAGTAATCGCGTGAAAATACATTCCAATGAAAATGTATTTCTTATTTTTAGTGACTACAATTTTAGTCCCAGTAACCACTTGAAATTAAATAATGATTATTGAATTCATAAATAATAAAAAAAGTAATTATGCAATTACAAGTGCGACACAAAAGAGTAGAAAACGGATGATAAAGGAACTACAATTTTTCATACAAAATTGTTACCATATTCAAGCACTTTACGTCAAAAATGTGGCAGTTGCGAAGGAAGTGGCGCCCTCATTTATTTTCTACTCTTTTATGTCGCACTTGTAGGTACGAATTAATCTTCATGTCACTTTGCGTATTATATTTTTTGTTGGAATACATACAAGCGAGCATAAAAGAAAAAAAAAACAATTTCGAAATCCGAACGGCGTGCGAAACTTTTTAACTTACCGTATGATGCAATATCAACCAGCCAGCTCGCGAGACGCACCGTTAGCGCGAGATCCCCGACCGCAATGAGCAGCTTCTTTATTCAAACAGCATGTTACTCTTACTACGTCATATCACATTGATGTTTTTCTCGCGGATTTACGTTTATAAACTGCATGAGAAGGCAATTTTCTAAACTTCTTTATTTAACAACTCATTAATATGGAAGGAATTACAGTTTTGCTGCGTTCTCATGGACAGTTCTAGTCTTAATATACTTACTTAATCAGATCTTGGCGTATTAACTTACGTTGGTAAGCTAAATATGAACTTATTTTTATGTTCAGGCACTTCAATCACGCACCCGCACCACGCGAACGGTCGGGGCCACAAATTAGTACGTTGTGTTGATGCTTTTACCAGTTTTTACCCGACTGCGCGGCGCAAATAAGGGTGGTGTCTTTGTCAGCCTATATGTATAAGTGGGTAATGTTTGTTTCTTTGTGTTTAGTGAACCTTACATTATTGTACGAATTGTATTAAATGAACCGACAAACTATTTTCATATCCTAATATTTATTAATAACGGAAAATGACTTGCAAATTCTGTTTCAATCACAAGTGTATAAATCTGCTCTCGGTTCAATCACAACCAGTTATATGACGAGCTCCAAGAGAGAATTAATACATTAAGGTAGGTAATTTTCATAATTTTAAACAGGTTTACTTATTTTTTTCGTTTTTACTGGGAGAGATTCATCATCGTCATCGAGGTTAGGGGCCGGTATCACTGCTTAAGTTTTTCATAAAAATTAAAATGTAGCCCTAGCTTTTGTGATATAGTTGCGGTTAACGAAAAAATAGGAACAGAGCAGAGGAAAAGTGCAAGATGTAAATGCGGCCCGAGTCATCGTACACTACACCCTGGTAAAAAACGTAATTTCCTCATTATTTAGCAGTGAGTAAAGCGTATTATCGTTTATTTACCGATTTTATTGTACCTATTATTTAATATGGAGGCATGTTGATCTGGAATCCGCTGGCAATTCGAGTCAACTGGCCTCTCCACTGCGTGCGGTTCAGAAGCGGGTAGGGTAGGTAATATACTCGGGTGCCCCTTGCCAGCCTTGTAAAGCTGTCTCAATCTATTGAGCGCACCAGTTTCGAGGCTACTTTGGCCTTTCCTGCCATCTAAATGGCCACAGAACTGGACTTCACTCAGATTTCGAGAGTCGACGCGAAAGATTTCAATACTGGCTGTGGCAATTAGAGGTGTAAGGTCCGTTAAGTATGGATAGTCAAACCTTATTGATTGTTGTATTTGTTTTAATAAGTCGCACCATTATAATGTCATAAAATATAAAACATAAATGTATAATAGCCATAGACTTGGCAGGTCTAGGCTGTATGCGTGTGGTGCACTGGTCTATGACCTGACGGAGGAAACGATGACAGATGTCAACGTCAGATTTGGCGCGGCGGGAGAAAAGGTGGATGTGATTATTGTGATTTATTGTATTTAATGGATTATGCTGGTATTTGTGAAAAGTGTTATTGATGGGAGTCAATACAAATAGAATTGTTATGTGTGCTTCATGTGGTTTCATTCCTGACCGAGGGATATACGCCAACATCTCAGAAGTGGGATCGAGAGGCATACAATCGCCTCACCACGCCCACGGAAAAGTAAGCGAATAAATGATAATTATTGGAAGGATTATGGAGTGGATCGTACGGATATGGATACCTATGGTATGGATCACTGCGCTTTAAGTTTAAATATGATACCTTATTCATTTAATACGAAACGAGGGATGGTTTATTTTATTATTATTAATATATGGACGCTCTTAATGACTGGTACATATTTTATGGCTTTTTCACATTTTATTCGGGGTATTTCTATGAATAGAAGGCTATTTAGATGAAATCTGTTGTTAATGCGGTTACTGATAAATACAAATAACAACATGATAATGATATGAACATGCAGCACTTGTGGCAAAATTGGTATTCGGGCTTGATGAGTGAATAGTACCTACTGAATGGATTTTATCCTGGTTATTGTGATGATGGTTTTTGCTTCAAACTTCGAACTATTTTGGGATAGTATTTATTTGTAACACAGTGGCACGGATTGGGTATTGTCTGAATAATAATGATCTTTGGAGTGCAGCAGCAATTGTTGAATGACATATTCTAGAATTATTTCGGCATATTTCATATATGCATGTTTGCATTTCTGTCTGCCATGCTATGATTTACGATGTTTTTATTATTGTGCAGTTGTAGTGATTGCTGGGGACATGATTTGATCTTGGTTTAGCGGTGGTTGATATTGCATAAGTGTGGACTTATGGTGGGTTTCATATGGGTATTGAAATTGTTTTTCTTTTAATTTTATTTGGTCAGTTATCAGTTATGAATAATATTTGTTTAACATTTATGGATTTTTGATGGTTTTTATGTGGATGGTGATATAAAATTGTACAATTATGACTTTGGGAAAGATGTTATGAGAAAGCAAAGTGTTGTCTTACATGATGATTCGGTTGGTGATGGGAATTATATCATTCAATAACCTGCATTTACCTATTTTGCTCTGTTATCATTATGTATACCTACTTGAAATGGAAATTATATACCAGGGATATGGAAAAAAAGAAAGAGAAAGTATAATTAAATAATATCCATCACCTGCATGCTTGTTAAAATTAAATATTATGGCTATATTATGTAACCATATTTTGCATAGTTGCATTTTTAAGCAAAAAAGGGTTATTTAGTTAGCATTATCTACCAGTCAACTACTGGACAAAGCAGATAATTTGTAGAACACTAGTCAAAACAATCTTGGCAATCTTTATGAAATATGCTAATTGTTAAGGAAATAATAAACTAGTTATGTTTATTCCATTTCATCAGGCTTTATAATTTTAGAATAATTATAAAAGTAAATTGATATGTTATATGTTACTAAGGCTACCTGTGGAAGTTTCAGATAATTGATGAAGGACTGACGGGACTGGCCCAAGGATAGAGTCAGTACCGTCACGAAAGGAATGTGGACTAAGATGGGATGGCTCGAGGATAGGGTCAGTACCATCATGGGAGAAATATGGATCGAGATGGGACGGCTCGAGGATATGTCATGGAAGGAATATGGATTAAGATGGGATGGCCCGAGGATAGGGTCGGACTGTCATGCAGGGAATATGGATGTAAATAGGGAACGGAGGTGGAGGCTTTGGAGGCAGACGAGGGGAAGGTCTGTCACATAGCCGAAACCATGAGCTTGGTCAGGGAAAGGAATAGGGACAGGAGGTGGAAACTATGGAGACAGTCGAGGGGAAGGGCTGTCACATAGCCGAAACCATGAGCTGGGTAGGGGAATGGAATAGGAAAAGGAGGTGTTGGTTATGGAGACAGTCGAGGAGAAGGGCTGTCACATAACCAAAACCATGAGCTGGGTAGAAGGCGGTAGACTATGTGCACAGTCGATGGGACAGACTGACACATGGGAATGGAATGCACCAGTATGAAGGTGGTACATCAGGAACAGAGAACTAACAGGAATAATGGAGTAGGAAGGAAAAATGCTTCAGGCTCATAAACGAATCGAACAACAGGCACACAGGTATGTTAAATATAATTATAGTAGGATTCACTCTCTGCGTTGAGGGCCCAGCGAATAGGCCAGGATAAAGGAGGAAGTGGAGTTGTGCAAGAAGGATGCAACATATCAATGGAGCGGTTGGCTAAGTTACAAGGATTTGTCAATGGAATTAAAAGTAAGGAATCTGTTGCTATTATACTAAACGAATGTAAGAACATTCTAGATTACCCTAACTTGAACTAACTGTAAATATGAGTCTTGCACGACCGCAGATTGTTTTTTTATTTATTTAGGAGAACCAAGATGGAATAGCGTAATCAGATATACAGATGGTAGGGCAGGGAGATTGTTTATAGGTTAACGTAGGCCGGCTTGCCGCTAATTGACTTCTTGCTATGCGTCTACTATTTTGCGTGACAGAAATGATCATCGATACGGAAACTATGCAGCCTCGTTTAGACTTGAGTATGAGTTTGTGAGGATGTTTGAATGTTCCTTTTACTCAATCACACAATGCAGTAACAGATTTACATGAAATGGAAGCAGATAGCAATAAAGGCAGGGTAATACAGATAGGGCGGTATATACAAGCGCAGAAAGAGATAGAGACGATAGGAAAGGGTTGGAAGGGACCCAAAGAGAGATCGAAAGAGTTTGATAGGGAGGGATAGTGATGGTTAGATAGAATTAAAAAAAAAAGCTACTGCTGCGCGTAGACAAATTAGTACAGTTAGCTAGTAACTGACAAATATTAGGGTGAGTGTACTAGTGACTGACCAGTTGCGAGCGGTAGGTGACCATATTGATATGGCGCCGACGGAAGGTCTAGTTTTTGTTTTGATTTACCCCCCCCAATTATAGGTGAAGTTTAAGTTTAACGAAAGTGGCAGTTGGCACATTGCTCGTAGAATCGATAGCCGTTGGGGCAGGAAGGTTCTTGAGTGGCGACCGCGGACCGGAAAACGCAGAGTAGGGAGGCCTCCAACAAGGTAGACCGACGACCTGGTTAAGATCGTGGGTAGAAATTGGATGATGGCGGCGCAAGATCGATCGTCGTGGAGAACTGGGGGAGGCCTTTGCCCAGCAGTGGACGTCTATCGGCTGATATGATGATGATGATAGGTGAAGTACTAATTCATGGTATATATTATATAGCAAGGAGCAGGGAGTCCGTATAGGTAACTAAGGAGCGGAATTGGCAAAATAATCATGTTGTTATAAAAAAAAAAAAAAAAAAATACCTGTTGGATGTGTAATCATGAGTATTGTTTGTCTTAAGTTGACTGGATCAGATCGACGTGGACGTTTCTCGATTAAGGTGTGAAGGTAACCACTTATAAAGGCTTTTATTAAGAAATTACTTGATATCACAATAATTAAGACATCAACTGAACACGCACATACGGCGCAGAGAGATACGGAAAGTATTGGTGATGTATTCAAAAGGTAAACGATAGTCTAGGAGGATTGGTAAATACATTATTTTTATTAATTATTTTAACAATCCTTTTGAGGGGTACCAAAGGAGGTGGAAAAATATTTCCTCAACTTAAGGAAGTAAGTAGGTGAAGATGGAATTGTAAAATGTTACTTCGAACGACTGGAAATGAAAGGTATACTATAAATCTAAGCGCTCATAAAAACTACTAGGAATCTAAGCTTGTATCTCCTTAACATCCTGGGCAATGTAATGGGTCAGATTTTGACGGATTAAAACAGAACCAGAACAACCAAAACAGAACACTGGACATCGGAGTTTCTGAGGAATGTACTGGAAGCTGAAAATACCGTCGTTGTTCACACGGTCAAATTGTTACCATTTAGGAGGGGAGGGTTTGTTGCTAATTTTAGAATAATAATTAAAATATTGGTCACAAATAAATCTGCAACGTGATTATTTGGTGTAAGTGTGTTTTGTAAATCGTATTATTGTTTGACGGGTATTGACGGGTAGTTTATATTGAAAGAGGGGAAACTCCTTATCGGTGGATAGCACTATTATCACGTTCTAATTATTATATCTACGTACGTGTAGGTCAGAGTGTGTGTATTACACAATAACTTACTCTTCTTTTAGAGATCAGGCTGAGTTAAGAAACATAAAATGCAACCCAGATTTACCTAGGATCACCGCACTCGATTATAACGGGCTAAATTTAGCTGAATTGAACGATTGTTTTTCAAGTAAATAGCCTCACCGATATGCCGTTTGAGTAGGTAGTAGAACCCGACTTATTGATGGCACGTTACCAATGATGGTGATACAACATTAAGGTAAATTACAGCGAAGCTCAAAAGTCGTACTAAAATAAGTGTTTGACTCTATAAAAATCTTGCCTAAAGAAATTGTGGAGGAGACTGCAATGATATGATAGAATAACAGAAGTTATTCAATTTTGGATGATATTTTAATGGATGCTTGCCTATTTGGATTGGAGGATTTTAGGTATAATATATGAAGTGCTATTAATTGATACTTCTAGGTACTGTTACATGGCAACACTAGCTTCAAGAGAGTTTGTTTGGAGATGCGACCTGTGGACGAGAACAGCTGGAGATCGAACATCCGGACGTGCGAGGACATTTATGCCCGGGCTATAGCGGAGCGGAGACGTTTCGCCCTTTGGTTGGTGAAGTTGACGAATGAAGAAGGATTGATGGAAGTATCTTGCATTTAATCTTAACTTCAGGTGTAATTTTGAGATCCGATTTAGTATTATTTGCAACAAGAATCAAGTAGTTGACTGAATTGACTAACGAATATCTGCAGTTTGATGATTCTCAAGTTTAAAATGTTTATTTCATGCTCACTAATATTTAAGCGGGTTGGGATCGCGAAAGGGTTGGGTGAGGTCAGCGCGACCTGCTTTTGTAGAGAACTTTTGGGGAGAGTCTGTGTCTAGCGGTGGACATCTTTCGGCTGTTATATGATGATAGATATAATTGGTGTACTAAGATTACAACTATTGTAAAAGTCCAGTGGTTTGGACTCGATTATTTTATGGTTATCTGTATTTATGCAACGGGGCTGAGGGAGCCCTGATCATCTTTTGTTTCTATAGACATAGAGAACCTGGACGCTGAGGGCGCGCATGGCGAGCGGGAGTGAGGCATTCGACGTATGGTGCCGGGGCAAAATGGTGGGAGTGGGAGCCCATCGGACGGCGCGACGAACTAACGCGTCGATCCTTGACGAATTGAACATCGGGTGCCGTTTGTTGGGGGAACTTGTTGGCTTCGATTGCGTGGCTGGATGCGGGCTGGGTGGCTTGGAGGAGCTCATCGTGGAGTCTCGTGTCTAAAAAAAAAGGAAGGCGGAGCGTCGCCTACTCAATGAAACGATACCGTGAAGGATGCCTGCTGGGAGGCTCTGCAGGCGTCAGTCCGGAAGGCGGGGAGACGTGTGGATTGGAGATCTTTGCTGCGGGGAGTAACGGCTCTAAGTGGTAGTAACCCTTGGTCATCATCATGGAGAGGCAGGGAAGAAGTGTCTACATTTTGGAGGAGTTAATTAGCTATTGTTCATATTATATGGGTGGATCAACTTTTTCTTGCCGTTATTCTGTCCCGTGACCCAGGGGACATCACCAGGGCAACGAGTGGCAGAAAATAGTTGATTGACCCATATGCGAGTGAAAGTTTTGAAAAATGAAGGGATGAATGAGTGTATAATCCAAGAGGGTGTTTTTCAACCTACGCCGTATTGCTGATTTCTTATTGTACTGATTTGTTTTACTGGTGGCGATATATTTTTGTAACTGATTTTGGGACTTGGTGAATGTCACTGATGTGAGCGGGGAGCAAACGGGATTAAATATTCCGAAAACTTCAAATAATATTTGCATAACAAAGCCAAGTTTTCTTTCAATGGGATTCTGAATTTTTGCGCAAGAGGAACGAAGGATTGAGTAACGTTCCGGTAAATAATGTTTTGAATCGGGTTAATGACTAATTCTTGACAATTCGCTGCTAACGTTTGATAGTTTAGATATGACATGTGCTCATTATTGCTGTATGTATGCTGTTAGAGTCGCCGCTGTCCCGGGGCCGGACCGACACTTGTTAGGCTTTAAATAGTATCAATGTATGTGGATGAGTAGGTCAATATGGCCATATTGGGCGCTGAGTAACAAATCATAGTTAAGGTATTATTGAGACTCCTTTCATCAGATCATTGTTAGTTCTTTCTTTTTATAGCGAAGGGACTCGCTGTGTGTTGGATGGCCGAGCTGTAATGTCCATTAAATACCAACCCTTACATAGTCATTATTGTACTTGTTTTAATAGACTGTCTGCAAGTGGACATGGATAATATGGACATAATATTGCGCATTAAGTAACAAAATTAAGTTAAGTTATTATTGTGGCTCGGATCTTTTGTTTACTCTCTGAAGAATATGCATTTTTGTTTCTTTTTTTTTATATAGCGAAGGGACTCGCTGTGTGTTGGATGGCCGAGCTGTAAGGTCCGTTAAGTATGGATAGTCAAACCTTATTGATTGTTGTATTTGTTTTAATAAGTCGCACCATTATAATGTCATAAAATATAAAACATAAATGTATAATAGCCATAGACTTGGCAGGTCTAGGCTGTATGCGTGTGGTGCACTGGTCTATGACCTGACGGAGGAAACGATGACAGATGTCAACGTCAGATTTGGCGCGGCGGGAGAAAAGGTGGATGTGATTATTGTGATTTATTGTATTTAATGGATTATGCTGGTATTTGTGAAAAGTGTTATTGATGGGAGTCAATACAAATAGAATTGTTATGTGTGCTTCATGTGGTTTCATTCCTGACCGAGGGATATACGCCAACAGAGGACAGGCTATTTTTCCATCACGACGTACTTATTCTTAAAATGTCTACCCTCTGTTCACTATTCAGTTAATCGTCGATCAACTTCCAGTTAGCAGCCAGTACACTCGCCATGACATAACGATTCTCCGAGGCTCCCCTATCGCTACGCACTGGGTCACGTTCAATCACATGAAACGCGCCAACTTATACGTTAATCACTGAATGATCATCGACCAACTTACGCAACTCTAGCCCATTATGATAAAGTTGAGAATCAATAAGTTTCAGTTTAAATACTGTAAGGTTCAGTTGGCGTCGAACCGATGTTTGGAACGTGCGGATTTGTTTTCTCTATGAAGTTCCTGATAATAAATGTTAAGTGCGATAAAGAAGCGGTTCGAACCGGTTTCGTTTGTGAGCCAATAGGCTCGTCTCATTTCAATTAACATGCTGAGTTTTCAAATTCCTATACGTCTAGCATAACTGTGACACGCGACTCTTTGTAGCGCGATAAATATACTACCTGACACTTTTCTGTCAGTAACGTGCGAGCAAGACAGGTGATGGCTCAGTTTCATTGGTCGATAGGGCCCGCATGCAGGGTGCGGTAGATTTCCAGAACGCATGCGATACTAGGGCCCGCATGCGGGGAATTGTTTTCTTCTGGAGGGAGTCTCGCATGCCGTATGTCGACCGAGTTATCGACTTGAGTTTCACTGGTCGTTATACCGTTTGCGGGGAGTCCCCGCATGCCGTATATCGACAGAGTTATCGACCAATGAAACTGAGCCATGATGCTGAGTCGCGCGAAAGCGATGTCCGGCAAAATATGTTTGCCCTGCTGGTTGCCTAAGTTTGCACCTGTCTCATTCTGAAACCTGCGTCTATTAATTAAGTAGGTAATTTTACCTTACAAAAGTATTTTTTACCAGAAATACACAGAATGCAGAAAATACGAGGAATTTTGCCTTCTTAATTCTTCTCAACACACTTGCCAAGTTGCGACACAATGAACCGTTACGAATACGTTGTGATTTTATTAAAAAAAAAAATGACTACCTAAATTCAAAATGGCGGCTAAAGGCATTTGGCCTGCATCCTTAGATGTATCCAAGGCTAGCCTATCTTAGATGTATCATAGCATAGACACGGATCCGTGTGGATAATTTCAACCATACGTTAGTCAGTTTTTTAGGGTTCCGTACCCAAAGGGTAAAAACGGGACCCTATTACTGAGACTTTGCTGTCCGTCCGTCCGTCCGTCTGTCACCAGGCTGTATCTCAACAACCGTGATACCGTAATATGGTCCTTCTTTGCTCCTAGGGTGGTAACTATGCTCCAACAAAAAAAAAAGTTTAGTTCCGTTACAGACGAAAACTCTTGTTAACTTTGTAAATTTAAATGATTTTCTCGGGTAACGTAAGGTTTCACCTACCAACACCGGTGGGATGGATTGTCAAAAGTTTAAATATTTTGACAGTAGCTGTCAAAACTTCAGAACGCGTGGATGCAACCGATTTTGTTTATGCAGAAAATCTGTTTGAATCTTGAAAATCTCTGAATGAATTTAGGTAAGTGTTTTATTATTTCATTTAGAACTTCATTAAGTATTAGAGAGCATGATATTTTAGTGATTGCTACAAAAGTTTCGAAAATATTAAAAACTTTCGAGGACGGTCTTACTATGCACATGTTTTTGGGGATATTTTGCTCCAGGAGCATAAAGTATGAATTTGAAATTTACCCTTGCGTGATAACGGGAATATCTGGAAAAGGCCCTACAAGATCTATCAAAAATTGGAAATGGCCAAAACCCAAAGATGAAATTACGTACAAATGGGCGGACGTCTTAGGATGCATAAACGTTCCCGAAAAAGTAGGAAGACGAGAGTTTTATTCTATTCCTGAACTAGACCACTTATGGGGTGTTTGTTTTTTTTTACGAAGTTTTCCTTTTGTTCTGTTTAAAAAACCTGATCACTTAGGTTTCTTTATGTTTTGTTTACGTTTGGCAACAGTTACCTGATCTTTTGTTTTGTTTGTAGAGGTAAGCTACCTCATCTCTTTAGTTTAAATGTTGCAGTTAATAGCAATAATTTGCCAAATGTTTATTAACGTTGATTTTTATGATACCTCTTGTTTAATTATAAGAATTATTACAATTTAAGACTGATTGCAATGCAACTAGAAAGTACTCGATTGATCTCAATAAAAAAAAAATGAGATTATGAACCAAATTGTGTTTTTCCGTTTCACCAATAATCATCGAGCAGACTATTGATAGCTAAAACACGTTAATTAATGCTCCATGCTGCATAAATAAAGCAGATTACAAGGAAAGATTGTCTTGGAGCAAAGTCTCCCGCCTCATACAGATTACTTTGCTCCAAAAAATAAGTTTAAAAAAATCTAAAATATCAACTAAACTGCAACAAAATTCAACCTAAAATGAAGGCAATGAGTACTTATTTCCGATAAAATCATTACCAGTACCTTAACTCTATATTTATAAAATATGCGATGCAATTCGTAAAAGTGGAGCCAATTTTGGAGCAAAGTAGGACCATATTACGGTAGCTAGACAGTTGAAATTTTCACAGATGATGTATTTCTATTGCCGCTATAACAACAAATACTAAAAATAAAATAAAATAAATATTTAAGGGGGGCTCCCATACAACAAACTTGTTATAGATTATATATATGTATAGGTACGGAACCCTACATGCGCGAGTCGGGCGCGCACTTGCCCAATTTTATTTTATTAGCAAATTTTTGACACAAGTCGGAGGGGTTAAAAGCATACTTACACTAGAGCGTCGGTATAGACGGATAATGCTTCAGGCATAGTAGGACTGCTATGTAGTCATATAGTTCATGTTGTTATAGACGCCGCATAAATAAAACCACAATTTTTGACAATAGTTGATAAGTATATTTATCACAATACAAAAATACGGTCAAATTATTTATACATACAATTCAATAACTGCTCATCACACGATCCATCACGTATTCTACCTTAACAGTTACCGATCAAGTCACAAACTTAACTTTAATATTATAGTACCCTACTTGTAAGAATTCAATTCTGACACCTGCCATCTAAATACAGTTTATAATCAAACTGATTTTGACAGGTGTCAGAATAGGCTACTTTTATTAGCTTCATATAGATTTTTCAGTTCATAAAAATGGGAAATGGCTGAGAACAAATTAAAATAGCAAATATGATTTTTATTCTGTATTTTGAAATGTTTAAAACGCTACCCGCCATTCTTTCCCTCGATAGTGACGTCACTAAAAAGACAAGACATTAAAAAAACTTAAAACTAAAAACGCCATTCGCATCATAGGTTCGCCTACGTCACGCCATAGATAAGCTCAAGACAAAAATGGTGGCCGGCGTTTTTGTCTGTTCAAAATGTCTTTTTCAATTAATAACGTTTACCTTTCAGCTCAATAAAAAATACAACACATTTTTTTAGTGCTAGTAAGATAATTAATTTACCATTTCAAATATATTTAAAAAATGGGACACTAAAATTCCGTTAAAACATTAATACGTTTGACAGAGTTTTTGGCAATTTTAAGTAAATTAATACCTTTGTGAAGTTTTACCTAGCTCCTAACCTACCCCTACCTAGTGTACGGGTCGGGAAAGAAACTTAATTATCATTAGGTAGATTAATAAAACAAGAGTCAAAAGCGCTTGTCAAAAAAGTTGTAAAATTATTGATATGGAAATTTCAAGTAATAAAATGTATTCCTATTTTGTTACGTTCCGTCAGCTATTCAATACAATAAGGAGTCTGTTAAGTGCGTTATAGTACATTACGTAACAAGAGTGGTAAACGAGTTTGTAATTCCTTTACCACCAGTGTCACGTACGTCGTTTTTCATCACACTTTGGAGGAAATAAAACAAAAGTAATAAATAGTAGTCAATACCAAAATTTCTTACCGCCCTAGGGCGTAATATACGATTTACCGCCCGGGTTTCTAGCATGTAATCCCTTAAAGTGGGATGGAAATTACTTACCGCCTTAGGGCGTAATTTACGACTTACCGCCCGCTTTTCTAGCATGTAAACCCTTGTTTACGAGAAAGTGCGATGAAAAAATAGTATAACTGCGGTAGCAGTTTTTAACTACGATTCATAATCATCAATAACCAATATGGTGTTTAATTTATTTACTATCAACATTTTTAAAACTATATTAAACCAACACTAACCTATAGGTATCAGATGGCCATGCAATAAGACGTGCAGTATTCATTCCTTTTAAGTAAATGGGTGGTTATAACAGAAAAACAGATCATCGTGTTTCTTTTCTTAAAACAAAAACACGAAAAGTGAGTTGATCAATGATTTAATAATGTAATAAACGTTAAAAATCGTCCCGATAATGGGCAATAGATGAAATTAAAAAAAAACGAGTAGTAATAACCCTCAAAATTTCTAGAAAAAGAACCTACAGATATTTCTGTAGCTTAAAAAAAGATTTTAATGTTTTTTCCCGCCTTGTACGGGCATCGTATGATAACCTAAGCGAGGTGATAATTTTTCCGACTTGGCACTTGCTGTGTTCTTAAAATCTGTATTTTTTCTAGGACAGGGGGTTTGTTATTCCCACCTATAAAAAAAAAAAAACAAGTTTTTTTTTTAATTTCATCCAGTCCCGATTGTCAGTCATATTGAAACGTGAAACAGGTATATTACGCTGGAAGGTTATTCAGAAGTTAGAAACTTGCCATCTCGCTCATTAGAATATGGCTTAACACTTTCGTCGACAGTCTGAATCCGCGTCAACGGATGCATGTTAACTAGAAAGCGAGCACTGTACAGACTTCTTTTCGAATTTAATTACTGTTCCAAGTTTTAAATTATTATGTATCATCAGTAAGTAGTGTTTCAATTCGTGTTATCGTCACTTCATATCGATACCTTAGTTCATATTCGTAATAATTACAATTATTTTTCCAATTAAATTTGAACCACATAGAGTTGTGCACTAACGTCCTAATTGCAATGACGTTTTCCGAAAAGTTAGTACGATTGTGCTCTAAGGTATCGATATTTACTACTACTTTGGAAAAGTTTGTATCTGAAACCAACCTCGGGAAAAGGTATTAAGGGGCCATTATTTGCATCTTGCTCTAGCGTAGGGTGACAGAGAAGGACGGCTATAGTTGCCGGCCACAAATTGCAGCAAAATATGATTCGTTTAGAAGCCCCTTTAAGTGCATACTAGCATTACTAGCGTCTTAGAGGCTTACTACCTTTTTCTTTGAGCCAAAATTAGATAAAAGTTCTTTTCAAAGTAGGGACGATATGGTATCTTATTTACATTCATACACCACGTGCATTCGGGAACTATATTTACATGCCCGCGACATGAACCGGTTTACTCTGGTTCTGGTTATGATTCTTATTCTGACTGTGGTTGTTGTGTTTGATGGGCGGCCGTTTGTTCTGCTGGCGCGGCTTGGGGCTGGGGACGAGCGGCGCGATTCGTGTTATTATCGTCACTTTTTACTTTGGAAAAAGTGTATGTGAAGCCAACCTCGGGGAAAAACGTATTAAGTACATCATAGCGTCATAGACGTTTACTACGTATTTCCTGCCAGAATTAGATAAGAGTTATTTTCAAAGTAGGGAAGATATGGTATCTCATTTACATCATTCGGAACATATTTACATGCCCGCGACATCGCCCTCGTCGATCCCCAACATCGCCAAATCGGCCAACTCTTCCTTCTTCTTAGCGACACTCCCATTTTCCTCCTTCTGCTCCGGTGGCTTTGGCTGTTGCTGAACCGGTTTACTCTGGTTCTGGTTCTGGTTATGA
The DNA here is from genome assembly GCA_932273695.1 of Apotomis betuletana. Lineage (NCBI taxonomy): Eukaryota > Metazoa > Arthropoda > Insecta > Lepidoptera > Tortricidae > Apotomis > Apotomis betuletana. Next base: position 1,965,256 of record OW026303.1, on the reverse strand, counting down.
TTCTTGTTCTGATGGTTGTTGTGTTTGTTGGGCGGCCGCTTGTTCTGCTGGCGCGGCTTGGGGCTTGGGACGAGTGGGACGTGTGTGTCGTAGAGTTGAGGGCGAGGGAAGAGGTTAGGGTTGAGGGTAGGGTTCATGTCGAAGCCCATCATCATGCCGGGCATCTGCGGCGGCATGAGCCCGAGCGGCGGGAACGGCGGCATGACGCCGCCGAGCCCGAACGGCATCGCCGCGAACAGCTCCTGCTGAGCTAGCTCGGCTTGCTTCTTCACTTCCGACGGGAAGATGATGTCGAGCGCGTCCTGGAAATCTTTGGAGAGGTTGCTGGGCGTCGGCGCTGGGGGCGTTCTGGGAAACGAAATATTAGCAATTAGGACGGGCTGAATCATTCTTGAATATTGCAAATACATATAGCAGAGATGGGCAAAAGTTAATCGATTAACGATTAAGATGAACTTTTTTTAATCTCGATTACCGATTAAAATTGACGATTAGTTAATCTAATCGTACGAGTTCCGATTAATTTAATCTCGATTAATTTTTAGCGATTAAATTTTTAATCGATTAGTTAATTCGATTACTTTTTCTCGATTAGATTAACTAATATAAGATAAAATAAGATATTTTTTTGTACGTCTAAGTCCCTGCCTAGAACTTCTTAGAGTACTGCACTATAAAAACCATCGTGTATTACTGTAACAAGAGGGAAGAGGGCGGAGGGAAGAGGGAAGAGGGAAGAGGGAAGAGGGAAGAGGGAGGAGGGAGGAGGGAGGAGGGAGGACGGAGAAGGGAGGAGGGAGGGAGGAGGGAAGAGGGAAGAGGGAAAAGGGGAGGGAGAACGGAATATTTGTGCAAAATATTTGTTCTTGGGTCATGGATGTTATCTATATATGTATTTATATATTATGTATATCGTCGTCTAGTACCCATAGTACAAGCTTTGCTTAGTTTGGGACTAGGTCGATTTGTGTATGATTGTCCCTTAATATTTATTTATTTATTTATTAATTTTGACGATTAACTTTATTAATCGATTAATTAAAAATTAAATGAAGACACCAGCCCGTCTAGCATGCCTATGCTTCGCGACTTGTCGCGCGAGATAGCGCTACCCGTCACTCTCTCACAATACTGCACGGAAAGAGACGGGTAATTATCTCGCGCGAGAAATAGTCGCGTATGACAGTTATGCTAGAGTTGCAGCACGACGATGTTGTAAAGGCATTATAAATTACACACTATCCTAAGCATAAATTGATCACTAATATACTATTTATTTTATAATTATACTATACAGTATAATAATAAAATAAAGATCATATTAATGTGGCATTATGTGATCGGATATAATTTTAAACTCTATTATTGTAATAAAGACACGTCACAAAAGCTGGTCATTCCAACACGAGCTGCCATCAGTAATTAGTTACTCACATTCTATATTCGCACGTTTGCATTCGCTCGGCTGCGTGTAAATTATACAATGAGAGTAATTATGACACGAGCGAGTAAAAAGCTTAGGTAGAAGCCACTACTGACAAGATAAAACTAGCATGGTGGGTTTCTCTTCGACAATAATAACTATTTGGATTCGAGCATGGTAGTTAAATTTGGTAGCTAAGTTTTGTGAATAGAGTGTAACAGATATTGAAAATTTGAATTGCATGCTTAGATATTTAATTCAAAGTAAGCAAATAAAATGCCATATGAGTAGGATAGTCGACTAGTACTCCGACTGACTAGGTGTTGTACTACAGACTACACTTGTGCTACAGATGTCAGTGAACACTCACGGCAGCAGCGCCGCGGGCTGCGGCACAGGCGGCGCGGGCGGCGGTATGGGCGCGGGCTGCGGCAGGAAGGGCGCGGGCCCTAGCTACACTTGTGCTGCAGATGTCAGTGAACACTCACGGCAGCAGCGCCGCGGGCTGCGGCACAGGCGGCGCGGGCGGCGGTATGGGCGCGGGCTGCGGCAGGAAGGGCGCGGGCCCTAGCTACACTTGTGCTGCAGATGTCAGTGAACACTCACGGCAGCAGCGCCGCGGGCTGCGGCACAGGCGGCGCGGGCGGCGGTATGGGCGCGGGCTGCGGCAGGAAGGGCGCGGGCCCTAGCTACACTTGTGCTGCAGATGTCAGTGAACACTCACGGCAGCAGCGCCGCGGGCTGCGGCACAGGCGGCGCGGGCGGCGGTATGGGCGCGGGCTGCGGCAGGAAGGGCGCGGGCCCTAGCTACACTTGTGCTGCAGATGTCAGTGAACACTCACGGCAGCAGCGCCGCGGGCTGCGGCACAGGCGGCGCGGGCGGCGGTATGGGCGCGGGCTGCGGCAGGAAGGGCGCGGGCCCTAGCTACACTTGTGCTGCAGATGTCAGTGAACACTCACGGCAGCAGCGCCGCGGGCTGCGGCACAGGCGGCGCGGGCGGCGGTATGGGCGCGGGCTGCGGCAGGAAGGGCGCGGGCCCTAGCTACACTTGTGCTGCAGATGTCAGTGAACACTCACGGCAGCAGCGCCGCGGGCTGCGGCACAGGCGGCGCGGGCGGCGGTATGGGCGCGGGCTGCGGCAGGAAGGGCGCGGGCCCTAGCTACACTTGTGCTGCAGATGTCAGTGAACACTCACGGCAGCAGCGCCGCGGGCTGCGGCACAGGCGGCGCGGGCGGCGGTATGGGCGCGGGCTGCGGCAGGAAGGGCGCGGGCCCTAGCTACACTTGTGCTGCAGATGTCAGTGAACACTCACGGCAGCAGCGCCGCGGGCTGCGGCACAGGCGGCGCGGGCGGCGGTATGGGCGCGGGCTGCGGCAGGAAGGGCGCGGGCCCTAGCTACACTTGTGCTGCAGATGTCAGTGAACACTCACGGCAGCAGCGCCGCGGGCTGCGGCACAGGCGGCGCGGGCGGCGGTATGGGCGCGGGCTGCGGCAGGAAGGGCGCGGGCCCTAGCTACACTTGTGCTGCAGATGTCAGTGAACACTCACGGCAGCAGCGCCGCGGGCTGCGGCACAGGCGGCGCGGGCGGCGGTATGGGCGCGGGCTGCGGCAGGAAGGGCGCGGGCCCTAGCTACACTTGTGCTGCAGATGTCAGTGAACACTCACGGCAGCAGCGCCGCGGGCTGCGGCACAGGCGGCGCGGGCGGCGGTATGGGCGCGGGCTGCGGCAGGAAGGGCGCGGGCCCTAGCTACACTTGTGCTGCAGATGTCAGTGAACACTCACGGCAGCAGCGCCGCGGGCTGCGGCACAGGCGGCGCGGGCGGCGGTATGGGCGCGGGCTGCGGCAGGAAGGGCGCGGGCCCTAGCTACACTTGTGCTGCAGATGTCAGTGAACACTCACGGCAGCAGCGCCGCGGGCTGCGGCACAGGCGGCGCGGGCGGCGGTATGGGCGCGGGCTGCGGCAGGAAGGGCGCGGGCCCTAGCTACACTTGTGCTGCAGATGTCAGTGAACACTCACGGCAGCAGCGCCGCGGGCTGCGGCACAGGCGGCGCGGGCGGCGGTATGGGCGCGGGCTGCGGCAGGAAGGGCGCGGGCCCTAGCTACACTTGTGCTGCAGATGTCAGTGAACACTCACGGCAGCAGCGCCGCGGGCTGCGGCACAGGCGGCGCGGGCGGCGGTATGGGCGCGGGCTGCGGCAGGAAGGGCGCGGGCCCTAGCTACACTTGTGCTGCAGATGTCAGTGAACACTCACGGCAGCAGCGCCGCGGGCTGCGGCACAGGCGGCGCGGGCGGCGGTATGGGCGCGGGCTGCGGCAGGAAGGGCGCGGGCCCTAGCTACACTTGTGCTGCAGATGTCAGTGAACACTCACGGCAGCAGCGCCGCGGGCTGCGGCACAGGCGGCGCGGGCGGCGGTATGGGCGCGGGCTGCGGCAGGAAGGGCGCGGGCCCTAGCTACACTTGTGCTGCAGATGTCAGTGAACACTCACGGCAGCAGCGCCGCGGGCTGCGGCACAGGCGGCGCGGGCGGCGGTATGGGCGCGGGCTGCGGCAGGAAGGGCGCGGGCCCTAGCTACACTTGTGCTGCAGATGTCAGTGAACACTCACGGCAGCAGCGCCGCGGGCTGCGGCACAGGCGGCGCGGGCGGCGGTATGGGCGCGGGCTGCGGCAGGAAGGGCGCGGGCCCTAGCTACACTTGTGCTGCAGATGTCAGTGAACACTCACGGCAGCAGCGCCGCGGGCTGCGGCACAGGCGGCGCGGGCGGCGGTATGGGCGCGGGCTGCGGCAGGAAGGGCGCGGGCCCTAGCTACACTTGTGCTGCAGATGTCAGTGAACACTCACGGCAGCAGCGCCGCGGGCTGCGGCACAGGCGGCGCGGGCGGCGGTATGGGCGCGGGCTGCGGCAGGAAGGGCGCGGGCCCTAGCTACACTTGTGCTGCAGATGTCAGTGAACACTCACGGCAGCAGCGCCGCGGGCTGCGGCACAGGCGGCGCGGGCGGCGGTATGGGCGCGGGCTGCGGCAGGAAGGGCGCGGGCCCTAGCTACACTTGTGCTGCAGATGTCAGTGAACACTCACGGCAGCAGCGCCGCGGGCTGCGGCACAGGCGGCGCGGGCGGCGGTATGGGCGCGGGCTGCGGCAGGAAGGGCGCGGGCCCTAGCTACACTTGTGCTGCAGATGTCAGTGAACACTCACGGCAGCAGCGCCGCGGGCTGCGGCACAGGCGGCGCGGGCGGCGGTATGGGCGCGGGCTGCGGCAGGAAGGGCGCGGGCCCTAGCTACACTTGTGCTGCAGATGTCAGTGAACACTCACGGCAGCAGCGCCGCGGGCTGCGGCACAGGCGGCGCGGGCGGCGGTATGGGCGCGGGCTGCGGCAGGAAGGGCGCGGGCCCTAGCTACACTTGTGCTGCAGATGTCAGTGAACACTCACGGCAGCAGCGCCGCGGGCTGCGGCACAGGCGGCGCGGGCGGCGGTATGGGCGCGGGCTGCGGCAGGAAGGGCGCGGGCCCTAGCTACACTTGTGCTGCAGATGTCAGTGAACACTCACGGCAGCAGCGCCGCGGGCTGCGGCACAGGCGGCGCGGGCGGCGGTATGGGCGCGGGCTGCGGCAGGAAGGGCGCGGGCCCTAGCTACACTTGTGCTGCAGATGTCAGTGAACACTCACGGCAGCAGCGCCGCGGGCTGCGGCACAGGCGGCGCGGGCGGCGGTATGGGCGCGGGCTGCGGCAGGAAGGGCGCGGGCCCTAGCTACACTTGTGCTGCAGATGTCAGTGAACACTCACGGCAGCAGCGCCGCGGGCTGCGGCACAGGCGGCGCGGGCGGCGGTATGGGCGCGGGCTGCGGCAGGAAGGGCGCGGGCCCTAGCTACACTTGTGCTGCAGATGTCAGTGAACACTCACGGCAGCAGCGCCGCGGGCTGCGGCACAGGCGGCGCGGGCGGCGGTATGGGCGCGGGCTGCGGCAGGAAGGGCACGGGCGCGCCGAGCGCGGTCGGCAGCGCCACCGGCGGCGGCCCCAGCTCCACTTGTGCTTGCTGCTGCTGCGCCTTCGCTATCTTCTCCTTAAACTCCGCCACCTAATCAATATGAAATGCTAATTACTATCGGAGAAACAATCAAAGATAAGGACGACGGACGAAGTTAAAAGTTACGCGGTACGATTACGCGGCACTGGGTTATTAGTTACTGATTTACGTTCGATTGCGCTCATTTGACGAACGCTCTAGACCATAGTGACTAAGCTTCGAACTGTTCACAGCACGGTAGGAGGTTAGAGAGCTATGGACCCAATATGAATATTAAAATAATTCACACTCATAAGTGTTTTAATCTAACATTGAAAATGTTTACATAAACACGCGCGGGCGCAGGAAAACATTTTTCTAGTCGAGTGTAGGTGCCTCGATTTATGACATTTTTGCATTTGCCTGTAGTTTCCCAGATATGAGAGGTACGCGGATGGGCCATATGCCAAAATGTGCGTCTGCCGGAGGGCTGCAAAGTGCAATTTGAATTCCCAAATTCGGTCAGTAACTTTTTGAGATTTTCTAAAATCAAACAAAAATTTTTCGCCGACTTGGATCGAGAATTTACCAATTTTTTTTTTGAGCTCTTTATTCAAGACACGAAAAAGATTGGACCTCGAAATTGAATTATGTTACAGTTTAAGCCATCTTAAGAGGCAGGCGGACATAAAATGGTAGCGGGTCCCTTACGCGCGACGTCAGTAAACAATAAAATTTTATCATGTGATTTATTTCTAAACTACATTTTCAATGCCTTTGATTGTTGCGCATTGTGAGTTTATTACATTTTTAATTCGTGATTTCAATTTTATAGTCAATGAGAAAGTAAGACGATTTAATTTCATAAATTTTTTCATGTTTCAGTCCTGACTTAGGAAGGTTTGTTTTTCGTCGTGATAAAATACGTAAATAGTTGCGACGTGGTCTCACAGGACAGGCCCCGCCTAGTGTGAGCCACAACACCGATTTTTTAAATGTAAACAACAACTGTTTTTTTTTAATTATGTAATTAATTGTGTTCTTGATATATTACTTACATTTATACAATTTAACTTTACGTTTCTAGAACCAATTTACGTTATAAGAAAACAGAAGTGTTTTGTAGAGTAAATTGGGTTCTATATTAATCGGTTATCCAGTCTTAATTTACCAATTTGAATATACGAATTTACTCGTTCGTATATTCAATTACACAAAACTTTACTGTATCAAAATTGTGTATCATACTTGGGAATTTTAACCACAATCCACTCATATTAATAGTACATTGTAGTCGAGGGCGGTAAATCGGGGATTACTAAAGCGAGTCTATAAGAAGCTTTTATGATTCGAGTCTGTATAGTTTCTACCGCCCAAGATGCACACAATGTTTTAATGACACATGCGAGTTAAAAATCTTGTAAATAGATACTAGTAAAGTCATATAACTAGATCGTCATCCTATAGTTCATCGAAGCTGTAATTTTGAAATATAATTGGTTAAATATATTGTAGTTCATACAATATGCGATCTGGGGCTTTACCGATTACCGGCCATGGTTTGTCTAAAGTTTTACGACTTGCTTTGGCCAGGAAGTGAGATTTTCTCCCCACTTACGGCCTAGGGTGAATGACGTAAAAGTACATTACGTAACAAGGGTGGTAAACAAGGCACATTGAGAAACAAACGAGTGTGAATTAGAAGCCCGAAGCCGAAGGCGAGGGCTTTAATGACACGAGTTTGGAATTCCTTTACCACCAGAATCACGTACGACGTTTTTCATCACACTTGGAGGAAATAAACAAAAGTAATAATATAATAAAATTACTTACCGCCCGGTTTTCTAGCATGTAAACCCTAAAAGTGTGATAAAAATTACTTACCGCTTTAGGGCGTAATTTACGACTTACCGCCCGGTTTTCTAGCAAGTGAACCCTTGATTTACGAGCAAGTGTGATGAAAAATGAATAAATTCTTAACGAATATGAGTATGACTTACATTTTAATGTTAATGTCGGCTCCACATCTCTCTAACGTCTACCGTGATACGAAAAATCCAGTCTGATAATGACTAACGTGGTTTGGAAATTTCTTAGAACAATACGCATAGAGAACAGAATTAAATTTGAGTTAGTAATCTCACTCGCATACCGTCTGTTGACTACCAAAACTCAATAAGTAATAAATACCTACAGTAGCGATCAAAAGTATTTTGACAACGGCAAAAGCTTTGATATTATATGCGATATGTTAGTTTTTCCAACTTAATTCTTGATAAAGTATTTCATGGCTTAAAAGCTTCTCGAAACAAGTAAAAAGTTTAGTTTCATTGAATTAAAATATAAACATAGCCACAAAAAATATTTATATTCCGGTTCAAAAATATTTTGACAATGTCTTTTTTCCAATTTAACTGAGAAATGGGGCTGCAGAATTTAAATACTTTGTAGGAACTACAACTTGAGGCTTTTCTTAGCATGTCTCGACATAAATAATATTCGGAAGATTTTAAGTAACCCGTTGCGGCTGCATTTAAGAAGGGTAAGTCGCAAGCTGAGATTTCGTGAAGTTTTGGTATATCACGGCAATTCATTAGTGTCTGGAATAAGCAGTTCAAGGCTCGAAACAGCGTCACAAATAAGCCTGAAAACAGTCGTCCTCGAAAAACGACTTGTACAACTGATTGAGTAATAAAAAAGTTAGACGTAGAAACCCCACGGAATAATGCAATACCAATTAAAGATGAGCTAACAAAAAACTACAACACAAATGTTTATATTTTTACTATTAAACGACGCCTAATAGACCATGGATCACATGGTCGACGCCCATTAAAAAAAACTAAAATGTTCAGCAAAGAATAAGGCATCCCGATTAGCATTTGCGATTCGTCACAAATCATGAACAAGTGCCGATTGGTCAAAAATTGTATGGAGTGACGCGAGCAAGTTAAATTTAATCTCGTGGGATGGTATCAAGATGTGCGTCGTCCTCATAATAAAAGACACGATGTCTGATACTTGGTACCCACACTCAAGCATGGTGGCGGCAACGTAATGGTGCGGGGATATTTTCCTCGCCATGGCGTCGGGCCTCTCGTATGAATTGACGGGATAATAGGATCGATATGTGTTCGAAAATATACTTTATACACATACGATACCCTATGAAAATAAATAAAGAAAAATATGCCACCTCGTTGGGTTTTCAGCACCATAATGACCTCAGACACAATTCTAAAAATTTACAGGCTTTCTTAAAGCGTAAAAAAGTCAAGGTTTTTGAGGGGCCTAGTCAAAATGCTGACCTGAATCCTATTGAGCATCTACGAGAAGAGTTGGATCGTCGAGTGAGGTGCAGAAATTACTCCAAGGGGCTTTTTTTCAAGCACTTCAGTCAGAAAGGACGAACATACCTTACGAACGTATATATAGAAGTTAGAGAAGTTAGTGGACTATATGACGGCTCCTTGTACAGCTGTTAGGAAGGGCAGAGGATATGCAACTAAATATTCATGAAACGTCTTATTTAACCCTGTTGCAAGTTCAGCAAAATAATTTTATGTAAGTGTCAAAATACTTTTGACCTACCTGAAGCGTGTATTATCAGTTTTTATTCTAAGTCCATTGTTAAGTTTTAGTTATCTAAGTGGAAACGTAACAAGAAAAGGGCCATAAGATGTTATCGTAACGTAATTATTAAAAATATATTAAATTCATCAACATCTTGAAAAAAAAAACGATTTGTCAAAATACTTTTGATCGCTACTGTACCTACTTAAAGCCTGACCAGAAATAGATGAGGATTGTCAAGAGGGCGCTATTTATAAGATGTATATGGCAACAATTTTGCAACCAATCGCAACCCACTATAATAACATTAGTTTTAAATACCTGTCGATTTCACTATGTTAACCTCTTAATATCATTTACTAGAATGCACTTTTTTCCTGACTGTTTTTCGTGTAATAAACACACGTACTGTTATGAAATAATGCAGTATGAAGTACAATGCTAAGATCAGCAATTTTGTTTTAAATAAAACTAATAAATTCCATGTGTTTGGCAGTCCATCAGAAGCAACCGAGCAGTAGACATATTTAATTTTAATTGTATTTCGTGTGTGTTAGAATAAAGTATTACAGCTAGTGAAATTTAGTTTTTTTTAAAAAGGACCCACGGAGCGCCATCCTTACAAATTTGGTGTCAGAAGTGGGATCTCAGGAAAAATCATTGAGTACTGAGATCTAGGTGTTAGGCGCGTCGCGAAAAACTTCCCGCCTGACTACCATATAGTGGCTCCGTGGACGTAAGGTCCTTTTAAAAAAAAAGTGTCAGTGATCGACGATAAGCTTTAGGCAATCGCCTAAACCCGCGTTGCTGCACTTCGAGGTCGACGATAAGTCTCCGCTACTAAGCGTGAGCCCGCATCTCATCGTGAACCATCTTTCTGCACTTCGAGGTCGACGATAAGTCTCCGCTACCGAGCGTGAGCCCGCATCTCATCGTGAACCATCTAGCTATACTGTGGCCGACGATCAGCCTCCACTTTTAAGTGTGAGCCCGCACCACACTCTTCACCACCATCACTGCTCATTGCCACCTCACCCTGATTTTACCGCGTGGAAACCACGGTATAAGTCAGCCACGAACAACGCAACGTGACTTCGATTTAGCAGTAATACGACTCCTTGGGTCGCTGCACTTTCGTCGCTCCGTTGACGTCATCGCCGCGCTGCACCAAGGCTGCGCGCCGCTTTTCCCCAAAATGTTCGTGTTCTGCATTCTGTGAGTTATTTTATTATTTCAAAAAGTTCCAAAGTGTTTTAAGTGAAAGTGTTTTAATCAAAGTTATCGGAACATTTCTTCCTAAATTCTCATTTTCGTTTTATCTGATGTTCTGTACTGCTTTGTCATAAATTAATGTCTGCTCAGGAAATAATTAAGGCTGAAGAGACGAGCACAGCTTATAGTTCATCTTCCTCCGAAGACAGTTTCGAACAAGCTAAATCCAAACCAAAAAAAAAAATGGCTGATAAGATCACTCTTTCGGTTCTAACCAAATTTATTAAGCCCTATAATGGCGATCGCGAGTCGTTACCCGCGTTTTTAACAAATTGCGAAAACGCAATTTCTTTGGCAAGTACAGAACAGCAGAATTTTATGTGTAAATTCATAATCTCACAACTCGAAGGGAAAGCACAGTTGGCTTGCTGTTTAAAAAACTTTCAGGATTGGCAGGAAATTAAGCAGTTCCTTAAAGCCACATTTGGCGAGAAAAAACATTCAACCCATTTATTAGTAGACCTCCAAAACTGCAAGCAACTGCCCTCCGAAGATGTGACACAATATTCTTTAAGAATAGAGGCTTGTTTAACTCGCATTCAATCAGACATTCATTATAGCTGCGAGGATGAAAAAGAGCTAATTGGTAGAATAGCCGCAATGGAAGATTTGGCCTTAAATACATTTTTGTTGGGAATGAACTCCAGTTATTCACACATAGTGCGCTGTAGGAACCCTAAGAATTTGTCAGACGCGATAACGCATGCAATTGAGGAAGAAAAATTATACAAACTGTCCAAATTGGCACAAAAGCCAACTAAACAGTGCACTATCTGTCATAAGGACGGCCATACAGCCTCCGACTGTTATAGAAATAAATCAAGGCATTCAAGTCCAAATCTTCATCACGTAAATTCAAATAATAATTTCTCAAATAATAACTTCGATCAATCGCAATCGTATTCTAATAAATTTTGCGCTTATTGCAAAAAACGCGGTCATTTAATAAATGAATGTCGCAAATTAAAGTTCAAGAACGGTAATAATACGCGCTCCGATCAAGTTACTCGTAACGATACGCTATCCAGTGCACGCGCACCTGGGCCAAGTAATGCAACTACAACCAATAGGTCCAATGTGCATGTTATTAACACTGTAGATAATCCAGATGATTTAAACTAACTTCCGTTTCGGTGCCGTGTCTGCCGGAACGTAGTAGAAAAGTAAGAGACACGGAAATACCTAACCTTTCTAAACCCCGTACTCTTAATTTTTCCCCAGTACGGATGAATGAAAATGAAATTAATTCTCTTAACAAACAGCCTTTATCCACTGAGTTTCAAGCTAAGTTTCAGGGTAGTACCTGTGGTCAATTCATGGTTGCACAGGATCGTAATGCGCCCTCTACTCAGTCCCAAATTGTTGATAAGGGTTCGTTTCCTCGTGTTCTTAAATCTTCTCAAACACAGGATAATAAGGAATCATATGCGTCAAGGTTAGGACATAAATCTAATAATATTTCAAAATCAGTTCCCATTGAGGATGTTAAATGTCTTACTAATCCCCCATCTCGCGAAAAGTCGAATTTTTCTAGGGATCGCTCACGTGAGAAAAGTTTTACTATAAATAACATAAATAACCACATATCTTTACCTCACGTGGACTTGAAGACTAATTTAAATAAGAGGCCATTGCGTTTCCTCGTTGACACTGGTTCTTCTATTTCAATTGTGAAATCATCTAGTTTAGAGAACCCAGTGCTTGGACTAGAGACAGTCACCATAAAAGGTTTAAGTGACAACGACTCTTGTTGCGAATCTCTTGGCTCCATCGAACTTAATTTTGAACATCGAATTTCACCAAAAAGTAAAATTATATTTCACTTTATGTTTCACGCGATAAGTGACTCCATTAATTTACATTATGATGGTATAATAGGTAGTGATTTTATACAACATTTTAAAATTGACATACAATACTCGACTAGTACGCTGAGTCTTCAAGATTATTCTCTGCCTATTTGTTTTAGTAAACCGTCTTTTATCATACCTCCGAGGTCAGAAATGGTAATTGAATGCCCAGTATCAAATCTCTCAGAGATTTCTAGCTTAAACGAAGCTTTAATACTGGATCAAAAGATTAGTGACGGAGTGTTTTTGGCAAATTGTATAGTAAATATTAAGCCAAATAATAGGGTCAACGTCTCTGTTTTAAACACTACCGAATCTGAGGTCAAACTTGGCAATTTTCAAGTGCAATTATCACCCTTTGAACTCTCGTCATCCAAATCAGACGTAAAACAATACCATCTCATTAACCAATTAAACACTTTTAGTACAGACCGTTCTAAAAAGGTCCTGGATCAAATTAGATGCTCTCATTTAAATCCCCAGGAAAGAAAAACCCTTATGGATTGTATTTCAAATCACACAGATATATTCCATCTCGAAGGTGAATTTTTGACACATACAGATGTAATTAAACATTCCATTAACACCGGAGATGCTCCTCCTATTCATGTAAAATCGTATAGGTTCCCCGAAATTCATAAGGAAGAGGTCGAAAAGCAGGTCAAGAAAATGCTCGATCAAAATATAATTCGTCCTTCAACCTCTCCTTGGAATGCACCGGTTTGGGTGGTCCCCAAAAAACTTGATGCTTCCGGTAGACAAAAATGGCGAATTGTTATTGATTACCGTCGACTAAATGACGTCACCGTTTCTGAGGTCTATCCTTTGCCCTTAATAACGGATATCCTTGACCAGTTAGGTCATTCTAAGTACTTTAGTACACTCGACTTAGCTTCCGGTTTCCACCAAATATGTTTGGACTCTGAGGATATTGCCAAGACAGGTTTTAGCGTCACGACTAACGGAATTTCAGGACATTTTGAGTTTACACGTATGCCCTTTGGTCTCAAAAACGCACCGTCATCATTTCAGAGGTTAATGAACTCAGTTCTCTCAGGTTTGCAAGGCCTTCATTGCTACATTTATTTAGATGATTGTATCTGTTATTCCCATGACCTCGAATCTCATATTAAAAAGCTCGAACTCATCTTTTCCAAGTTTAGGGAAGCAAATCTCAAATTACAGCCCGATAAATGTGAGTTCTTGCGACGTGAAGTCGCCTACCTCGGGCATGTCATCACAGACAAGGGTGTTTCGCCTAACCCTGATAAGGTAAAGGCTATTTCTCAGTTTCCTACACCCAAAACTGCTAAAGACGTCAAATCTTTCCTTGGACTGACAGGTTACTATCGTCGTTTTATAGAAAACTTCTCTCAAATAACAAAACCTCTAACCTCTTTATTAAAGAAAGATATCGTTTTCCATTGGGACCATGAGCAAATTCAAGCTTTTAATAATTTAAAGGAAAAGTTAATTTCAGCACCTTTATTGCAGTACCCTGATTTTAAACAACCTTTTATAGTTACGACAGACGCGTGTAATTACGCCGTCGGTGCAGTTTTGTCACAGGGCGAGATCGGAAAAGATAAGCCTATAGCATACGCGTCTCGAACATTAAATAAATGTGAAGGCGGGTACTCAACAACCGAAAAAGAGTTGTTAGGAATTTTATTTGGTGTGAACACCTTCAGACCCTATTTATACGGTTATAAGTTTAAAATTGTCACAGATCATCGTCCTCTTACGTGGCTTTTTAATGCAAAAGATCCGGGTGGACGCTTACTGAGATGGCGATTAAAGTTAGAGGAATACGACTATGAGATTATTTACAAACCAGGTAGAATAAATTCAAACGCTGACGCCTTATCTCGTAACCCAGTCAATGCCATTACTCATACTAAAATAAATAAAGCAACGTATGAGCAATACTTCAAGAAACAATTTACCAAATCTATTTCTAATGACACCCAGATCGAAGAGCATAATCAAAGTTTAAGTTTAGCAAAACAAAAATCAATCGCTTGCCCAGTTTCATTAGATTTCGATAATTCAATGCCACACTGCGAACAATTGCTGTCGACTGTACCTAACGCCGACGACCTATTATCAGCGGAACGCGAATCCGACACCGTGCAGTCGGTCGCCGCGGGCGATAAAATACTTTACTTTCTATACACTAAGATTCATCATTACGATGAGACTAGTTACAAAGCTATTTATAACTTATTGACTAAGTTAAGGGACTTGATTTTATGTACAGATAATCATGACAAGGAATTAGCCATTTCAGATTTTTCAGAACCTTTTACAAAATTAGTTTATGTAAAAATATACAACATTATATCTTATATTTTCCATGGCACAAACATTAAGGTCCATATTTACAAGAACCAAATAAAATACCCAACCCCTGTTGAAGTACCAAATATTTTAAAAGAAAACCACGGGACGACTATAGCCGGTCACCCGGGTATAACGCGTATGTACAACAGAATCAAAGAGTCATACTACTGGAAGAGTATGCGCTCAGATATAGAGCACTTTGTAAAAAATTGCCCTCAGTGTAAAATAAACAAACCTTTGCGTGCTTCCAATAAGGCGCCCATGGTCATAACATCATCAAGTACTAAACCATTTGAAAGATTAGCTCTGGACATTGTTGGAGTTCTTCCCGAAGCCGGTATTCAAAAGTTTAAGTACATTTTAACCATGCAGGACGACCTTACTAAATTCTCATGTGCTTACCCTATGATAACATCATCTACTGATGAAATTGCAAGAAATCTCATTCATTTCTTCTCGTTATTCGGATTTCCAAAAATGATCCTAACCGATCAAGGAACCTGTTTTACATCTGAATTATTCACTCAGTTAACGCAAATTCTTAAAATTAAAAAACTAATTTCTACACCCTATCATCCCCAAACAAACGGAGCTTTGGAACGCAGCCATGCTACCCTTAAGGAATATTTTAAATCCTTTGTAAATGACAACCAAGACGATTGGCACTGTTATCTTGCAACTGCGATCCTTGCGTATAATACAACCCCACATTGTACAACTACTTTTACCCCATATGAATTACTTTACGGTCATAAACCAACCATTCCTAGTAGTCTATGCGAAACTAACGACAACACTACGTATCAAGAATATATTCGTGCCTTACAGTATCGCATGAAGTACTCTCGTGAGAGAGCTTTAGATAACATAAATAAAAGTAAGGAAACTTCAAAACGATATTATGACGTGTCTTCGACAACAAAAACTTATAAATCAGGAGACTTAGTATACGTCAAACACCACCATCGGCTACGGAAAGCATTGTCCCCAATTTGGAAGGGACCCTACAAAATTGTTAAAGTTCACGGGAAAAATAATGTTACGTTATGTATTAATAGAAAACATGTAAAATACCACATTAACGAAATTAAACCAGCATAAAATTGTTCCAGATTATTCTTCGGATCAAGCTATTCAGACCCTATTCAACCAATCTTGCACAGCCCAGGACTTTACTTCGACCCAACCTCTACGGGTTATTTCTACAATGACTACTGGAATGTAGTCACTCACGTAGACGTTTTACCTATTGAGCCTTACTTACATAAGATTGAAAACTCAATCGCAGACATTTCTAGCTTTTGCGAAAAAGCACAAAATGTAACCCTTGACATCAATTGTAAGGACGCGATAAACCCGCTGCAAATAATTATTAATGCTAACAAACTCAAATACGAATCCTTATCTCATCTTATTTCAGATTCAAATAGTCAAAAACGTTTCAAACGAGCCCTAGAATTCGGTGGCGAAATTCTTAAGTTTTCTTTGGCACACTAGACGCCGACGACGCTAGAAAATATGATGAAGCTATTAATACTTGTCAGGAAAATGAACAGGAAATTTACTCTTTAATGAAGGATAACATACATGTAGTCCGATCCACTATTAATAATTTCAATACATCTATTAGACACTTAAATGATAACGAATTACGAATAAATAGCCAACTCCAAAAATTAAACTACATTTTCCAAAGGAATTCCAAAATGACTACAGAATGTGTAAACTTTGCTAAAATTAATTCTATTTTTAATATTATCGAAGGGTCATTACAATCAGTTTCAAATATATTAGACACAATTTTGAACTCAATTTTATTTGCAAAAGCTAACATTCTGCACCCCTATGTTTTGACCCCTACGAAACTATATAACGAACTAGATTCTAACAAAATAACTAAAGGAAATTTAGAGTTTCCTGTCCCTTTATCTTTAGAAAATATACATTATATTATAGATTTATCTAAGTTAGCTTCTTACTACTATAATAATAAGATAATATTCGTAATACAAATACCTTTAATTAACCCAGTTAAGTTTAATATTTATAAGGTTCTGCCATTACCTACACGGCGAGATGAAAATAACTTTCAAACATATTCTCTTATTCATTCTTCTATAATGTATTTAGCTATAACAGATGACAGGTTGAATTACGCGATGTTAAACACTCTAAGTGATTGTAAGGATATCAAAAACGACTATGTAATATGCCCTTTACCTTCTATTTTATCTACGACTAATAATCCTACATGTGAAACTAAACTTATAACAGATGTTACTTTGTCACTTCCCGAAATGTGTAATTCTAAAATGATATATGGAAATGTTAATATATGGCAAAAACTCAAAGACGGGAGATTTTTGTATGTACAATCAAAAGCGAATAAATTAACTGTAAAATGTAAAAACAATAATGAAATCAAAGACTATAGCATACAAGGCACTGGAATATTATCATTAAACAACGACTGCGTTGCATTTTTCCAAACTTTACAATTTAGACCCTCTCGAAGCTACACATCAAAGTTACCAAGCCAATTGTCAATTGATTTCAATATTGCCGAAGATAATTGCTGTAAATATAACTTTATAAACGATACTGCTCATCCGCTATCTCCAATTTCATTATCTGATGTTGACCTCGAGTCTTTGAAATTAGCAACTCATAAGCTTGACAACTTAGAGAACCAAATACACCAAGCAGAAAATCAATCTCATATTGTCAAATTTGGACATTATTATTCAGCCTTAACCTATTTTCTTGTAACAGTTTTCATACTCTACGTAACATATAAAATTTATAATAAATGGTTTAGAACCTGTTGTAAGAACACATCTTGTTGCATCCAAATATTTAATCAGTGTTATAATAAAAAGTCAAAAAGACAGAACAATAAAATTGATACATCAGTTGAACTAACCGATATTTCGGACGACTCAGTTGAATGCGACAAGAAGTCTATTAAAAGCCTTCCAGAGATAGAAATTAATAGAACAAAAACTAAAGTAGCTTTTCGGAACCTTGAAAAGTTCCAATCTAACAGAAACCTATCTAATTATTAACAATATAAAGATAACTTAAATCATTTCTATTTCAGATTAATAATTAAGGAATAACTATAAGTTAATTATCGCTATAATTAAGTTTTAACTACTGCTCATTTAAATACTGAATTGTAATTATTATAAATTTGTGATCCTTCGTTTATCCTTTTAGTATAAAGCTTCGTCTTAAAGGGGGAGATGTTATGAAATAATGCAGTATGAAGTACAATGCTAAGATCAGCAATTTTGTTTTATATAAAACTAATAAATTCCATGTGTTTGGCAGTCCATCAGAAGCAACCGAGCAGTAGACATATTTAATTTTAATTGTATTTCGTGTGTGTTAGAATAAAGTATTACAGCTAGTGAAATTTAGTTTTTTTAAAAAGGACCCACGGAGCGCCATCCTTACAGTACCTACACTTTATTTGTAATCTTAGTTCACGACTGTGAATAGTTTTCGGCATTTGCCTTTTAAAGAAACTACCACGCATGACATTGACATTGTTGACAAACCATCATAAAATCATTGCCAGTGTAAGAAATTAGTTCCAGTGAAATTCCGCAATATGGCGCATCCTCATATATTTCTGGTCAGGCATTAAAACAAAACTCGAATCTCAGTATCAACTTACTAACTAGATAGCAGGTTTTGAAGAGCAGTAACAGAAAGTTAAGTGAGTTTTTGGTTGTGACCAGGCGATAGGTACGTTTTTTGTTATCCCCTTTATTCTGACTCAATTGCTTATAACCATCATAACAATCGTCATAAAAAATACATTGAAAAAATAAAATTCAATGTTATACTGTGTGTTTGACGACGCGGTTGGCGCAGTGGTTAAGCAACTGCCTACTGAGCCGACGGTCCTGGGTTCGAATCCCGGCAATGCCAAATATTTGTGTAATGAACTCGAATATTTGTGCCTGGGTCATGGATGTTATTTGTATTTAAGTATATATTTATCTATATAAGTATGTTTATCGTCGTCTAGTGTCCAGAACACAAGCCTACTAGAGCTTACTGTGGGACTAGATTGATTTGTGTGAGGTTGTTCGATACCTATTTATTTATTTATTTTTATACTTATAAGTAACAAAAACCAATTTCCTAAAAAAATATTAATAATTCGGCATACTACTTGTAACCAAACTAGATTCGTTCCATCAATAATTTCTACGATGCGTTCTACACGGCAGTATACCCAATCTCACGTTAAAAGAGCTGTGTTAAACTCATTGCGCAATAGTGGTTTATGCTGCGGAAGGTGTTTGATCCGCTCTTTTTACATGAGATGAGGTACACTAAATTTTATTCAATCATGCACGAAAATAGAATGAATAAATACCTTCTTTTGTATTTCAGCATCCATTTCCTCTCTTCTCTTTTTTGTAGCTTCTTCCTCTTCCTTTTTCTTATCGTCCTCTTTCTTTTGCTCTTCTGTTTTCGTAGTTTTAGTAAGGTTTTTGTACACGGGCATTTTTCCTGATTTAAAAAGAAAGACAAATTTTAATCTGTCAGTAATATTATAATATTGAGTTAATCAATAATTTTATATTGAAACATTATAGGTACCTACATACTCGTACCTATTAATGACGTAATCGTCTAGATTTAATTTAAAAGTGGCGAAAAATGCGACTAATTCATTTCGAAACGAGCAAAGTCTTCCTATAGAGTTAGGGCAACAAAATTTACACGATATCTCCCCATATAAAATTTTATAATTGTATGTATGTAAGTATGTAAACACTTTATTGTACACAAAAACACGAAATACATTTTAAAACTATAAACATGTACAAATGCGAACTTATCCTTTTAAGGGATCGCTTCCAGTTAACCTTTGAGTAAGTGAGTGCTAAACACAAATGTAAACGGTAGAAAACAAAGCAACATTGTATTAAAAATCAGTTTTTTATGGAGAAGAGTTTTAAGAGTCGTCTAGTACCCATAGTACAAGTGTTGCTTAGTTTGGGATTAGGTCAATTTGTGTACGATTGTCCCTCATCCCCTTAGGGTGCGTTTCCACCAGAGCAAGAGCGACGGATGTATTTTTGATGTTAATCAATAGAATCGGTTGCGCTGAGCGCGGATAAGTATAGTACGGCTCAGCCCAGGTGAATTTTCGCTTCGAGCCCTAATCTTTCAAACTAATAAAACAATATTATTAATAACCACGTTTCATTTTTAACACCACACTAAGTATCATAATAATGTGAGTGCCATATTAATTGCTTCGGGGCGGTCTATCGTCCTACACTACCAAAACGTAATATCTAGAATATCAGTGACATTAAATTCGAACCTTAATACTATAACGATACCGTTTGCTATTCAATATGAATGTTGTAGTGGCACGTGCTAACTCGGTAGCTAGCGGCTTTGCGATAATAGAGACAATGGCCTTTGTTTGAAATATTAGGGCTCGAAGCGAAAAATTCACCTGGGAGGAGCCGTACTTATAAATAAATAAATAAATATTAAGGGACAATCATACTACACAAATCGACCTAGTCCCAAACTAAGCAAAGCTTGTACTATGGGTACTAGACGACGATATACATAATATATAAATACATATATAGATGACATCCATGACCCAAGAACAAATATTTTGCACAAATATTTGTTCAAACCCGGGACCGCCGACTCAGTAGGCAGGTGTCTACAAACCGAGCCAAACGCGTCGTCGAATTGAAGTTATTCCATTGGTTAACAAAAACATCCCTCGCTATGCATCCATGTGCGAGACATCTCTGGTGGAAACGCAGCTTTAATATTATGTTGTGAGTGTATTGATATAGCTAGTGTGTCTCACCGATGAAGGGCATCTTCTTGGGCTCGGGCTTGCGCTGCGGGCTGCGCGCGGCGCGCGACGCCGAGCGTCTGTCGCGCGACCGCGAGCTGCCGCGCCGCGGGTACTATAGCTAGTGTGTCTCACCGATGAAGGGCATCTTCTTGGGCTCGGGCTTGCGCTGCGGGCTGCGCGCGGCGCGCGACGCCGAGCGTCTGTCGCGCGACCGCGAGCTGCCGCGCCGCGGGTACTATAGCTAGTGTGTCTCACCGATGAAGGGCATCTTCTTGGGCTCGGGCTTGCGCTGCGGGCTGCGCGCGGCGCGCGACGCCGAGCGTCTGTCGCGCGACCGCGAGCTGCCGCGCCGCGGGTACTATAGCTAGTGTGTCTCACCGATGAAGGGCATCTTCTTGGGCTCGGGCTTGCGCTGCGGGCTGCGCGCGGCGCGCGACGCCGAGCGTCTGTCGCGCGACCGCGAGCTGCCGCGCCGCGGGTACTATAGCTAGTGTGTCTCACCGATGAAGGGCATCTTCTTGGGCTCGGGCTTGCGCTGCGGGCTGCGCGCGGCGCGCGACGCCGAGCGTCTGTCGCGCGACCGCGAGCTGCCGCGCCGCGGGTACTATAGCTAGTGTGTCTCACCGATGAAGGGCATCTTCTTGGGCTCGGGCTTGCGCTGCGGGCTGCGCGCGGCGCGCGACGCCGAGCGTCTGTCGCGCGACCGCGAGCTGCCGCGCCGCGGCGACTCGCGCGACCGGGACGAGCGACGCTCCGACTCCCTGGACAAACGAATACACACTCTGACGACACGTTTGGCTCGGTTTGTAGACACCTGCCTACTGAGCCAGCGGTCCCGGTTTCGAATCCCGGCCAGGGCAAATATTTGTGTGATGAGCTCGAATATTTGTGCTTGGGTTATGGTTGTTCTATGTATTTAAGCATATATTTATCTATATAAGTACGTATATCGTCGCCTAGTACCCATGACACAAGCCTTCTTGAGCTTAATTTGGGACTAGATCGATTTGTGTGAGGTTGTCCAATTTAAAAAAAAAAAAAACCTATTGATTGGGTTCCGGATGGGAAAAAAGTACCGATAAAAAAAAAGATGATGTACAATCTATCCGGAATTCTTATATCAAATTATGTCAAACTGGCACAAGTGAAAAACGACCTTAAATTAAAATTTACACGGTTGTTTGTACCTTGTGCCAAGGTTACTTCGTTTGATCTGAGAGATCGGACAGACTATACCATTGATACAAAGACACAGAATACTTAATAGTACTACATACAGAATGGACACGCACACCCCCGCACCGAATCGAGTTACCTCAACCCGCAAGGGCACCGAGTTGGAATCGAGTTGGCTGCGTAGAAAATTTGGAAAGGGTTGTTTGTGTACCTCTACCTATATGTAACATATATGGGTTATAGGTGGGCATTGACTCGTGAAATAATGATGGTGTTGGTGATGGTAATGATGATAATGGTGGTGACTGGTGGTGATGATGATGATGATGAAGGTGGTGATGATGATGGTGGTGATAGTGTTGACGATGATGATGATGATAATGGATATGGTGGTGACTGGTGGTGATGATGATGATGGTGGTGTAGGTGTTGGTGATGGTGACGGTGGTGGTGGTGGCGATCATAATAATATAATATAGAGTTAGAACGTTCTAGAGAAATTTTCCCATGCAAATCGTTTTCCATTTCCGACAACTCTCGCAAGCGACATATGACTATGTACTCACCTTTTCCTGGAGGCTTCCCTATTGTCCCTATTGTCCCTGTCGTCCCGCGACTCCCTCTGAGCCGCGTCCCGGTTGCGGACCATACGTTTCTGCAACGAGTCTAAAAGCTGTCGGTCGCTTTCGTTCAGCCGCGTATCTGTGGCACTTGCCACCCACTCTGTTAGTACAAGAAAATTAGATTGAAATGTATGGAAAATTTGGCAAAGTGAAAGGACAACTTTTATCTATCAGGATATGTAGGTTATAGAGCCAAGTTTAATTTTATCTACTCTCCCCCCCTCTCAGGGGTGAGCGTCACCCCCCCGCGACCTCGAATGTGTCCCGGAGCGCGGTATTTTCCACTTTAGAAGAAAACCGTGTACGATACATACAAAGTGTATAGGAACGAAATAATCCTGAATAAATTTACTATAAACCTTTCATACATACAAAAGCGATAGCACTTATACAATCAGCGCAATCTGTTACCAAATACTAACGTTTTTAATTATTGATATTTTTTTTCTGCTAAAAGGTTAGTTATCTCAAAAACTGCACACTTCTCGGCCAAAATATGTATGACTTTTGTCATACATATTTTGGCCGAGAACATTTTCCATTCTTTACTTTTGTAAAGAATGGAAAATGTTCTTTCTAAAAATGTATAATTTATTTATGTTTCTCTTTCATTTACCGTCGCAATGCTATTTTTAAAATTTATGTCATTTGGCCATTATGCGAAATATAAATATTCGTACTAGTTAAACGGTGTTACTTGCAATACCATAGACTTCTTATATGTTTTTCTGTAATCTACAAGTATTGAACTATATTGCGGTGTGTGTGGTCCCAGCTGATCCACATATGTGATGCAACAAACAATAGAACAATAGAAAATTCCTTTAGCCTTGAATTGTATTGCGACACGTGTAACCTCTTAGGAATGTCGAACCATATATGGAAATGACCTTAAGGAAAATCAGTATAAAAGCATTGGTAATTATTTAATAAATGTTCATTCTAACACCGAGCTCCGTCGTATCATTATCCCCGTGCTACCACACTTCATGGCGACCCTGCCAGTGGGGCTGCTCGACGCAACCCAACGCTTCGAGGCAGCCCCAGCTGTGAACACAGCATAACGGCCGCCCGACCCAGCTGCGGGCACAGTATAGAGGCCGCCCGACCCAGCTCGTCTCAGCATACCAGCCAGCCTGCCAGCCGGAACCAGCACAACCAAGTGCCACCCGAAAAAGAAAAATTTTGAAGCAAAAGAAGACCTATGCAGAGGACGGCATCCCCGATTAAAACGGGCCCTCCGACGACGCCAAGTCAGCTTCATCGGCAGAGTCACGATCACGTGACGTCATGTCAGCGGGACATTTTGAGCGGCTATAGCCAGAGGCAGCGGCAACGATGCGCAACAGACCGGAGCAGAGCGTCCAGCAGCAGTTACCAGCAGCATCAGCACCAGCATCACAACATGACTGGAGGTACAACTTTACTGTAGAATAACGTTATTGTTACGATCATTACATTTTTATAGGATTAATTATGTAGGATATAAATAGAATTTAATAAGTAGGTCAGTTGATGTGTAAACACAATGACCAACCTGCCTCCAGATAAGGAATGGCAGGCTCAGCTGTAATAACGTGTCAAGTTGCTCGACACAAACACAATATTCGCGCAGTACAAAGACTTAATGGACTTTAAATTATGGACGTAATTTTTTATAATGTCTTGTTTTTTTTTAATTGCATTAAAATTATAACACTTATGTACTTTAAAGGGTTTTGAGGATGAGTTTATTTTTCCTGATGACGATACACCTGTCGTCATCAGCGGTGACCCGAGAGAGGCGCCGCTCAGCTGATAGCATACATAACAAGGTACAAGACAGGCAGGGATACCCTGCAGGGATACAAAGTATACCCTAAACTGTAATATGTACAAAAAATGTACAAGGTCGGCAAACCACTAAAAAGTGTTGTATTCCGAACCAGTAAAGTGAAGCCAAAGTGCACACTTAAATACGTACCTTATAAATGTTGCAAAAGAGAGGAAGAATAAAAAAAATAAACTCAAGGACGAAGACATGAAAAGTATTTAAAAACCCTAATTGACGCATTTCACAAAAATAATGCAAAAATTAAAAATGAGTGTTATTAAATTTTAAAAAACTTATACTGTGTTAAAATTTTACTCAAGGACTATATTATTAATTACATTTAATAACATTAATTAATCAAGAAAATGTGTTTATAATAAGTAAATAACAAATATATTACGTAACGGGGAAAACCCAAATTAAATAATAATAAATAGATACTAAGTAAAAGATAAAACAAGTATAAATAAACATAAGTATTTCGATGAGCGATTAGCCTGATCACCTAAGAGCTGTTGAAATTCTTATTTGATGAAGTTTTACGGCATAAAAGCCACTTAAGGCATTACAAGAGAAAAAAAAAACGTAATAACGTTTTATTTCGGGTGTAAATACTAAAAAACAAAATAAAATGACACCACAGTTATATGATTTCAAAGTAAAGGGAAATAATGTCACTTGTGAGTACGTTACCACTGAGTAACATCGCAAGTAGGCATGTAATTGCAAGGTACACCAGGATACAAGGCAGGCGCGGAATCCTTGAAATCTGGTCATGATTCGATCGAGCATCAATCGTGAAGATCCTTGGACACCTGGAATGTCTATGAAAGACATGGTGTTAAAAGAACCGCCTGAACATATGTAATGTATATGCGCGCGCGCTCTTCAAATCCTTGTATACCTGTATGGAATTCCTGTACACATAAATAGGTGTATATGTAAATACGGTCGGCCGACCACGCGCTGTGTAACCTTAGCTTCCCCAATCAGTGATACAATGTATCATAAGCGCATACAAATAAAAGTGAAATCATATACCTGCCGTATTGGCGACACTGTGTGTCTCTATCGCGTACGAAACGAGCTTTGCTCGCGAGAGAATAAGGTACAATTTGCAAAAACTGCAACAGGAACCCCGATTGTATTAAATTAAAAGTGTTAAAAAACTTAGTAGTTATAAAGATAACGTAAAATAAAAGCATAAAGAAAATAGGATATTTATAATTAAACTTAATGTTTTATATTCGTAAAATAATGATAAGAAGTTATACAATTAAATTTAAGGTAAATAAATATCAGGTAATAAGATTCTATTAACGATTAGTATAGTTAACTGGATTAGATTAAGATAGTTTACGGGGTATGAGTTATAATTATACATAGATAAATAGATAGAATATTTTTTTTGCTATTTTATACATACTTAGTGTTAATCAGTTATTGTAACTATAATATAGGAGATTTAATATTAGTCCGAAAGGAAGATAGAAATAAGATGGACCCAGTGTATAAGGGACCTTATACTGTAATTTTAGATCTAGGTACTAATGTAAAAATATTAGTTTTAGGTAAAGAGCACATTGTGCACAAAAATAGAACAAAACCTTACTATGCATAAATTAATATTATTAAAATATGTAGCAAGAAATGAATGATCCACCCAAATAAGGAGCCACCTCCATCAATAAGAAAGTATCAATGAACCAATTGTAAACAAGCATCATATTACTTCCACAACCATATAGAGATAAGATAATGTAAACATGTAATTGTAATGTAAGTAGCATTAAGATAATTTAAGAATCACTATGTACACCATAGCTATAAGTAGATTAAGTATTATGTAAGCCAAAAACAGTTGCATTTTAATTACTATTTTTGTCTCAAAAATGAGGGGAGAGATGCGGTGTGTGTGGTCCCAGCTGATCCACATATGTGATGCAACAAACAATAGAACAATAGAAAATTCCTTTAGCCTTGAATTGTATTGCGACACGTGTAACCTCTTAGGAATGTCGAACCATATATGGAAATGACCTTAAGGAAAATCAGTATAAAAGCATTGGTAATTATTTAATAAATGTTCATTCTAACACCGAGCTCCGTCGTATCATTATCCCCGTGCTACCACACTTCAATATCCTGTATTTTTTTTTTTTAGCCTCACTATTTTAGGAAATAAAGGGTGTGTGGGGAAATCGTCAAGTTTTGCTCATTTTCGTAAATGACTTCAAAACCGAATTTTTAAGTTATAGTTATTTTAAAAATAGCATTGCAACGGTAAATGAAAGAGAAACATAAATAAATTATAAATTTTTAGAAAGAACATTTTCCATTCTTTACTTTTGTCATACATATTTTGGCCGAGAAGTGTGCAGTTTTTGAGATAACTAACCTTTTAGCAGAAAAAAAATATCAATAATTAAAAACGTTAGTATTTGGTAACAGATTGCGCTGATTGTATAAGTGCTATCGCTTTTGTATGTATGAAAGGTTTATAGTAAATTTATTCAGGATTATTTCGTTCCTATACACTTTGTATGTATCGTACACGGTTTTCTTTTAAAGTGGAAAATACCGCGCTCCGGGACACATTCGAGGTCGCGGGGGGGTGACGCTCACCCCTGAGAGGGGGGGAGAGTAGATAAAATTAAACTTGGCTCTATAACCTACATATCCTGATAGATAAAAGTTGTCCTTTCATTTTGCCAAATTTTCAGCTAATCTTACTAACAGTACTGCACAAACATGTAAAAAATAACTCGATCCAAAAACACATTACTTAATTTTCGCCTCACAAAAGGAGTCACACAATTTAATATGTCAATATCAAGCTCTTTCGTCGTATTATTTAAATGTCAACTAATGGTGAAGGTGTTATAATATTTATTCAGTACGACTTATTCTTTAATTCAAAAGCTTCTAAGTAATCTCTACAGATGGAACTATAGTATTTGGTTATTTGTGATGCAAAAAAAGCAGGTAGCACTGATGAATGAGGGTTATTGCGTTGCATACGCCGCTAGAGGCGCTATTATCAAGTATCCGTACGGGCAAATGCATACAAACTACTATTATATTTTCGCCTGTTGTCGACCAAAACTCACTAAAAATTCTGTCACTACTCTTTAAAGCTCGTACAGTCGAGTTCATTTACATCTACACACTTACGGGAACAAAAATATCTGAACACGGTTATATGCACCTGACAATAGGCTCGTGTTCAGATATTTTTGTTCTAGTAAGTGTGTAGATGTAAATGAACTCGACTGTATATAGTTTGTAGATCGATACTGAGATACGAGGTTTGTTTTAAGTAGGTATTTGTTATAAATAATGACACAAAGGTAATTTTTTTTTTTTTTTTTTTTTTTATGTCATAGGGGGCAAATGAGCAAACGTATCGCCTGATGGAAAGCGATTACCGTCGCCCATAAACACCTGCAACACCAGAGGAGTCAAGTGCTTGCCTACCCGGAGGACGAAGATAGAATGCCTCTATGCTAGTAATTTCACCGGCTATCTTACCCCCACACCGGAACATTGCGAACATTGCTGTTAAATTAAGAAAGAAAAATTGAATGCGATCTACTACAATCGAA
Organism: Apotomis betuletana; assembly: GCA_932273695.1. Lineage (NCBI taxonomy): Eukaryota > Metazoa > Arthropoda > Insecta > Lepidoptera > Tortricidae > Apotomis > Apotomis betuletana. The sequence continues at coordinate 1,937,707 of OW026303.1, read as the reverse complement.
GCGGGGTTTGAACCCGCGACCTCTGCGTTTCCGGCGCATTGCTCTCCCAACTGAGCTATCCGATCTCTACGTCAAACACACCAAATCTTTCATCCCTTAATTCTTTACGCTACTGGAGCGCCCTCTGCGTCATATATGTTTTTGAAATGCTTATGCGCATTAGCCATACCCTAGGATGTGCGTTTTACACGCACGATCCCCAATCCCCATTGCTTTACAGCAAGTGTGAAGACTGCGAGAGAGATGGCGCTGTTCTAAATATTCGTATTGAATATTTGGTCGCGGGTTCAAATCCCGCTTCAATTGTAGTAGATCGCATTCAATTTTTCTTTCTTAATTTACCTTTGTGTCATTATTTATAAAAAAGTGTGGTATTACCACATAAAAAATATGAATCGATAAAAAGATTCAATACAAATATTTAGGTATTTGTTACCTAGTGAGTTTTGGCTGTCAACAGACTATTTATCGACTTTTATCGCGATTACTTTTCTTCTTCTTCTTGGAGGCGGCGTCGCTGTCGGAGCTGCTGGAAGAGCTGGACGAGCTGCTGCTGGAGCTCTTGTCCCTCTTCTTCTTGTTCTTCTTCTTTCTCTCCTTCTTCTTCTTCTTCTTGTCGTCCTTCACCTCGGGCGGCGGCGGCTGCGGCGGGCTGTCCTTGCGTTTCGTGTGGAAACCGTCTGTGGAATGGACTTTGGTAAGTGCCGATTTTAAACTGACTTCTAATACGTGTACTTTAAATATCTCGCGGCTGAACATTTAAATATCAAGTACTTTCGGTAAAGTGTTATTAGGATAAAAAGCATCCCATGTCAATATTCGTGTATAAACTAATACGTGTACAGTCGAGTTCATTTACATCTACACACTTACGAGAACAAAAATATCTGAACACGACTTTATGCTCCTGACAATAGGGTCGTGTTCAGATATTTTTGTTCTCGTAAGTGTGTAGATGTAAATGAACTCGACTGTACTCTAAATATCTCGCGGCTGAACATTTCAACGTCAAATACTTTCGGTAAAGTGTAATTAGGATAAAAAGCATCCGATGTCAATATTCATGTATGAATGCTACCCCACTTATTTTTCTACGCTTATTTATCGCTATTTGCCACTCGGATTCGTCACTCATGTAGTCGTATCTGTTGGAAAGCGACGGCCATTTTTTATTTTATCTATTACGCGATAAAAGCGGGTGAAAATCAGAAGCGTTTCTGTCGCTACCTTAGTTTTTTAATTAAAATCAGAAGCGTTTCTGTCGCTACCTTAGTTTTTTAAAGAAATTAAGTCACTTCTTGCATGCCCTTAAGAGGTCTTATTCCTTTAAAGAAATATTTTTTTCATATTATGACAAAATATATTGATAATTTCAACCATCTTTTTGAATTGAATAATACTTTTCCCCAAGTTCTAGGTAGTATAGGTCAATTCACTAAAGCTGGCGCGAATGGATTGAATGAAACTTATGTCACTTGTCACTTTGAGTGTTAGTGTGAGTGCCGTTCCTATACAGGGGCCTCCTAATATTTTGTAAACAACAACAAAATGGGTTTTTGTTATTCAAGAAAAATTAAAATTATTAAGTATAATATAAGCATAATCTGCACAATATTTAGACTAAACAAGTAATATATATGTCCGAAAGGTATATTTAACTGTTTGATACAATAATATTTTACTATCATGGTGTTTTGACGCTAGTTTTTTGACATACTTTAGATTTTGACTGTTGTAAGGCAGTGTAATTGTACATATTGCTTAATATTCATGCAATCTGTGTATGACCAGAATTAGGATGTGAGATGATACTATTCCATTGTCTCGTATGAGTTTGACCATGTGGGACTATGCAATGGTATTAACGTAACCCACATTTTCTTCTTGTCTTCGCGGCCTGGTAAAGGGTTAATGTCAAGAATTAATAGGTGACGGACGACTAGTTCGAATTATAAAAAATCGGCCAAGAGCATGTCGGGCCACGCTCAGTGTAGGGTCCCGTAGTTGCCCGTCCTTCACAATAGACGAAAATTACGAGAAAGATTTCAAGCCCTATAAAAAGGTTTCTAGGCGTGTACGAACGCCTAGAAACAGTAATTACTTATTATCTTTTGGAAGTTATCTATTATACGCGACAGATTGAGCGAAATGTTTTAATATAGTTTGGCACTTAACCAATATGTGTAGCGTTCGAAGTGTATGGACACCGCGCGGCACTTACGTCATTTTATTTTATTTTTTAGAAAATTATGAAATTTAGCTATAACTCAAAAACGGCTCGACCGATTTTATTCAATATAGTTTTTATTGAAAGTACTAGTATCCGAGGCTAAGACCCATCCGATTCAATAAGTTATGCTCAGAAATGGCTCGGCCCTCCGTCGAGCTAAGATTACTAAATTTTTGTTTGTCCCATATTATCCGAAGTTGACCGAATATTCAAAATCCGATTTCATATCCTGAGTTGGAGGACTCACTTGACTTGAGGACTTGAAGCGGTGGTAGCCTAGTGGTTAGGGCATGCGACTTTCAATCCGGAGGTCGCGGGTTCGAACCCGGCCCGTACCAATGAGTTTTTCGGAACTTATGTACGGAATGTCATTTGATATTTACCACTCGCTTTTCGGTGAAGGAAAACATCGTGAGGAAACCACCTAAGCCCAATAAGGCCTAGTTTCCCCTCTGGGTTGGAAGGTCAGATGGCAGTCGCTTTCGTAAAAACTAGTGCCTACGCCACATCTTGGGATTTAGGTAGCCGACCCCGATTGAGAATTCATTCTCAAAAAATGGGACAAGGCTAGGAGGATGAGGATGATATCCTGAGTTGGAGGACCCAAAAGCCCCCCAATACCGAGTTTCAGCCCCCTCGGACCAATTTTAAATTTTCGAAAAAAAAAAGTCGCCATTGTGAATTTATTTTCCACGACTGTACTCGGGTGGGGGTCCCCTATGATATTTGTTTGAACATCCTCCCATCCCCAGCCGTTTACGAGATACGGGACTCTTAAAAAAAATCTCCATACAAATCTTGTTTTTTTTCGATATTTTCCGACTTTGACCGAATTTTCGGACACCGATTTCAGATTCATATTTGTTCGCCCCAAATGCCCCCGATACCGAGTTTCAGCTTCCTAGCACCAATTTGAAATTTTGGAAAAAAAAGCCTTTCGTCATTTTGAATTTAATTTGGTTCGATTTGTATCAACCTGTATGTAATAATTTTGTGACACACATATAAATATTATCATTCACTCATTCATTCCATTCGTGCCAGCTTTAGTGAATCAACCTATAACATATTTATTTCATGATTTCATTGCGTGCAGTCGAAAATAAGGTTAACAACCCAATTTTCCGCGTGAATTTTGTCAATATCGAGTAGTTTTTGAAACAAAAATTATCAATGAAAAATTCAAACTAAAGGTAGGTTTCAATTCAAATATGAACCAATAGATCCCAATAGCCCTGTTCTAGGTAGTAACATGAATAATATGTTAAAAACATGTTTGATCACAGAGAAAATATCTAAAAAAATCAGCATTTTAAAAGGAATAAGGCCTCTTAAGGGTAACCTATCGCAACTTCGAAACATTGTTTCCCCGCTGTAACGTTTCCCCGAATTTTCATTTGCCCGAAAGCAATTTTTCCTGAAACCCATAATATTTTCAGAATTTTATAAACATCGTTTTAAAGAACCCATTTGGTTAGGTTAGGTTTGTTTTATAATTATTTTGAAATATTAATAGTTTCCAGATCGGCCGGTTGGAAGCGACCTGCATCCAGCGGCTTCCTGCAACCTTTCACTGGGGGAGGCCTATGTTCAGCAGTGGACGTCCTGTGGCTGAAATGATGATGATGATGATGATTAATAGTTTTGGAATAAATAGCTTTCGGGCAAATGAAAATTCGGCGAAACGTTACAGCGGGGAAACAAAATTTTTAGAAAGATTATGATAGGTAAAGTAAAAATAATATAAGCTAACCTAATCCATTTAAGAACTGAATAGGTACCATTGAACAAACCACAACTGGTAAAGCACAAATTAAGATAACGAGCTCGTAGTAAAACCAGATTGTAACCACCTTGGAAGGTTAATATAGGTTATCGACTCTATTTCCTTGGACATTAGACTACAAAATGCACTAACAGAATAATGGTGATCATAACTTTTTGGAATTTTACAACCGTCCGACCCTCCACAAGAACGTATTCTCTTGAAAAAGGACTATGATCTCTCGTCAACAAACATTTTAAACCTATTCAACAAGGAATAGGTTGAAAATTCAATATCCACGCAATGTAGTTCTAACCTTTTTTTGTAAGTAACTGGTTGGCGCCAGGTTGGCGCTTAAGAGAACAAAAGCAGATAGGATTGTATTAGACACAATGCTATTGTGAATGCAGGTAAGTGGATTAGCTTAGCTTATATTATTTTTACTATAACCCATCTTAAGGTATGAATATGTGGTATATGGGTGTTGGAAACATGGAACATACCCTTGTTGAAGGTGATGGTGTGGCCTGCTGCTGCGCCTGCGCGAGTGTTGGGAACATGGAACCTACCCAGAGATGGGCAAAATGTAATCGACTAACAACTAACGATTAAAACTAACAGAATTAGTTGCGATTGACGATTGAAAACGACGATTGATCAATCTTAGTTGTATAGAGTGCAACTAATTTAGTTGCAACTAATTTAGTTGTGCAACTAATTTAGTTACAACTAAATTAGTTGCCGATTGATTTCGGACAACTAAATTTTGTAATCGACTAATTAGTTAGACTAATTTTCCGCAACTAATGTTAGAAGCAAATTACAACAGCATCTTCTCCGTGTTTTCTTTTTAAATGACTTAAAAAGTTTGAAGTCGTATTTGCAAGGCCTTTTATTTTCACCACTTTTGGCAAACACTTTACACATGTACCAGTTACGATAGTGTTTTTTCCACTTGACGTCTCCGACTCCTTATTAAAAAAATTGCCGTCCAATATGGTCAATGCTGAATTGTCTGACTTATTTCTTTCTTCCAAAACACTACACTGATCGAAGGAATTTTTCCCACTAGAATCATCATCGTCACTGATGGCACTCATTTTTAAAACAGTTTTATACACAAGTTTTTTGTCGCGAAAGGCTTTGACCGTTGCATTCAATTCGAGTGAAGTTTAGTGACTAATAAGTAATTTGTGCATTTTCAACTAAAACTTAACTAGTAAACAACTGATAAGACGGATGAGTAAAGTAGTTATCTCGCTCCTTCATACATTGTTCTCTTTCTATATTTTTACCTGCACTCCTTTTTCTTAACCCCTTATCAAGATTTGCCATGCAAAACGTGTGACCAGTTATAATATAACAAGTAATAACCATCCAGTATTAATGTACAGTTTAAATATAATAAGCTATAAAATGGATTAGTAAAGTAGGTACATATATTTTTTTCCCTCCTTCATAGGTACATCGTTCTCTTTCTTTTTTTTACCTAGGGTCCGTGCCCTTAAACCTTTACCTATATTTGCTGTAATAATCGTAAAAGCATCGTAATAAGTTATAATCACCTAAAATCTAAAATGACAGAACCTAGAATCTAGAATATAATATAATATGACCTAGATACCTCAAAACATCTATGAGTATGAATTTATGAAGCATGAGCCTTACATCGAGTAGCCTGATCGATCAATTCGCTGCCGCTCCAATATATGGGCAATAGCGCTGATAAATAAAATATGTCATGTTGATATATTTAAATGTAGAATGAGGCAAGGAAAATGTACAATAGTTAATGCTGAGATTTCTTTACAAAGAGGTCTAAATATTTTAAATGACCACACGGTGAGAACAAAATAGACCGCTACAAAATAGATTATAATATGAACAACATGCAGATGTTTAATTCAATAGAACGTGTTTTTTTTAGAAGATTCGTCGGCACTTGCACCAAAATGCAACAAAAAACTTCCAGGTAAGTAGGATTATCCCATTGTTTTGTCGCCGCGTGACACTAAAAAGAGTTTTACTAATGACACAGACAGCAAAATATTTATAATATCTATTTCTAAAATTTACTCAGTAATTCAGTATCGTATAGGACTTTACGATACTCGTTAGAACTAGTAAAGTATAAAAATATTAATAGAGCACCAACCTAACTATATTGTTTGCGATTTGTAAACATTGCAGTTTTTCGTTATTTATCGTTATAATATTGTTAATATGGCCCATAATATTGCATTGTCATTCTAGCGTTTCAAATTAAACGTGTATATATACATAATTTTAGCTCAATCGGTTGAAGATATCTGCTTCAAAATAAGTTGCAAGATTCTACCCAAACCAACATAGATACAAGTGATACAACATACGAGTACCTACAATAGGGTGGAGCGATTTTTTTTTGGAAATTCAACTCAGAACGTTTCTAAAACGTTACATTAGGCTGCCAGGTGTACGAGAAAAATAATAATTAAAATATTCAGTACTACTTTTAGCCCTCTACTGTCATTTTGAATATTATGATCAAGCCCATATTGAAAAAAAAAAATTATCGATATCTTGTTTTTTTTTTAATGAAAGTCAAGTAATTTTTTTCTAAGCACATAATACTCGAAATAAAAGATATTTATTGCATAAAAATATAACAGCATTAAAAATATATTTTTTTTTTTAAATACTGAATTTTAATTTAGGGCCACAGGTTCACGTAGTAGTTGCCGTAAGTATGAAATAAGCTCAAAACATTTAAAGTTGAAACCCTTCTTTATAAATCTAATACTAATTACGTAAAAAAAATGGTTGCCTGTAAAGTCGGTTTTACGGGCGAAGGAAGATTTTACGTGACAACGTCTTATTCTCGGTAGAATATTTATTGATATGAATATTATTAAATTGCACAATAGGAACAAGGAATTGAATGAAAATAAGAATTGCACAAATTTTAACTATAGAAATATATTTTGTTTACTAAAACATTGTACTTCCCCCTTCCCTCTTCCCTCTTCCCTCTTCCCTCTTCCCTCTTCCCTCTTCCCTCTTCCGCCAAAAAAGAAAAAATTATGTCCGCCATCTTGGATTTCAAAATCGAAGTCATTTTCGTAATCGGAACCCCGAGGAAACTTGGAGATGACACCCATATCGATTTTTAAGAAAAAATAATGTCCGCCATCTTGGATTTCAAAATGGATGTAATTTTCGTAATCGGAACCCCGAGGAACCTTGGAGATGACACCCATATCGATTTTTAAGAAAAAATAATGTCCGCCATCTTGGATTTCAAAATGGATGTCATTTTCGTAATCTGAACCCCGAGGAAACTTGGAGATGACACCCATATCGATTTTTAAGAAAAAATAATGTCCACCATCTTGGATTTCAAAATGGATGTCATTTTCGTAATCGGAACCCCGAGGAACCTCGGAGATGACACCCATATCGATTTTTAAGAAAAAATTATGTCCGCCATCTTTGATTTCAAAATGGATGTCATTTTCGTAATTGTAACCCCGAGGAACCTTGGAGATGACACCCATATCGATTTTTAAGAAAAAATAATGTCCGCCATCTTTGATTTCAAAATGGATGTCATTTTCGTAATCGGAACCCTGAGGAAACTAGGAGATGACACCCATATCGATTTTTAAGAAAAAATAATGTCCACCATCTTGGATTTCAAAATGGATGTCATTTTCGTAATCGGAACCCCGAGGAACCTCGGAGATGACACCCATATCGATTTTTAAGAAAAAATAATGTCCGCCATCTTGGATTTCAAAATGGATGTCATTTTCGTAATCGGAACCCCGAGGAACCTTGGAGATGACACCCATATCGATTTTTAAGAAAAAATAATGTCCGCCATCTTGGATTTCAAAATGGATGTCATTTTCGTAATCGGAACCCTGAGGAAACTTGGAGATGACACCCATATCGATTTTTAAGAAAAAATAATGTCCACCATATCTTGGATTTCAAAATGGATGTCATTTTCGTAATCGGAACCCCGAGGAACCTCGGAGATGACACCCATATCGATTTTTAAGAAAAAATAATGTCCGCCATCTTGGATTTCAAAATGGATGTCATTTTCGTAATCGGAACCCCGAGGAACCTTGGAGATGACACCCATATCGATTTTTAAGAAAAAATAATGTCCGCCATCTTGGATTTCAAAATGGATGTCATTTTCGTAATCGGAACCCCGAGGAACCTTGGAGATGACACCCATATCGATTTTTAAGAAAAAATAATGTCCGCCATCTTGGATTTCAAAATGGATGTCATTTTCGTAATCGGAACCCCGAGGAAACTTGGAGATGACACCCATATCGATTTTTAAGAAAAAATAATGTCCACCATCTTGGATTTCAAAATGGATGTCATTTTCGTAATCGGAACCCCGAGGAACCTCGGAGATGACACCCATATCGATTTTTAAGAAAAAATTATGTCCGCCATCTTGGATTTCAAAATGGATGTCATTTTCGTAATCGGAACCCCGAGGAACCTTGGAGATGACACCCATATCGATTTTTAAGAAAAAATAATGTCCGTCATCTTGGATTTCAAAATGGATGTCATTTTCGTAATCGGAACCCCGAGGAAACTTGGAGATGACACCCATATCGATTTTTAAGAAAAAATAATGTCCACCATCTTGGATTTCAAAATGGATGTCATTTTCGTAATCGGAACCCCGAGGAACCTCGGAGATGACACCCATATCGATTTTTAAGAAAAAAATATGTCCGTCTCTTCTTCCCTCTTCCCTCTTCCCTCTTCCGCCCTCTTCCCTCTTGTTACAGTAATGCTCGATGAATGAAAATAAGAATTGCACAAATTTTAACTATAGAAATATATTTTGTCTCTCTCACTCATCAACCGTGAGCGATCAACCGTGAGCGGGCGTTACACTTTTTCATGAGTGACTCCGAGCCGCAACCTAATTTAAGACGTTGTCACGTCAATATATTTTGTCTCTCTCACTCATCAACCGTGAGCGGGCGTTACATTTTTTCATGAGTGACTCCGAGCGCAACCTAAATTAAGACGTTGTCACGTCAAAAAAAGTTTTTTTTTACCGATTATGAGGAAATAAAAAAAATTCTAGCTCAAGTAGAGGGCTGAAACATATTAAAAATCAATTACATATAGGTATATATATTCCTTAATATCTTATCTAAAGGCAACATATTACAAATGTTCCGGGTCGATCAGACAACTTTTTTTTTTTTCTCCATACATCTACGCTCCACCCTAACCTACAATGTACATACCTACTCGTAATTACATATTGAAGTTAAATAAAAATGCAAAAACGAGCGACTACATAGTTTTAGTATTGATTTAATCGTGAAATTTAGTCGATTGAAACTAAAACTAATTCAATTGTTAGTCGAAGATTCTCACAACTAATTCAATCGCAACTAAATTAGTCGGAGATTCTCACAACTAATTCAATCGCAACTAAATTAGTCTCGATTGAAAAATGACGATTGATATTTTCAATCGATTGATTAGTTGACTAAAAAATTAATCGATTAATGCCCATCTCTGAACCTACCCTTGTTGAAGGTGATGGTGTGGCCTGCCGCTGCGCCTGCGCGAGTGTTGGGAACATGGAACCTACCCTTGTTGAAGGTGATGGTGTGGCCTGCCGCTGCGCCTGCGCGAGTGTTGGTAACATGGAACATACCCTTGTTGAAGGTGATGGTGTGGCCTGCTGCTGCGCCTGCGCGAGTGTTGGGAACATGGAACATACCCTTGTTGAAGGTGATGGTGTGGCCTGCCGCTGCGCCTGCGCGAGTGTTGGGAACATGGAACATACCCTTGTTGAAGGTGATGGTGTGGCCTGCCGCTGCGCCTGCGCGAGTGTTGGGAACATGGAACATACCCTTGTTGAAGGTGATGGTGTGGCCTGCCGCTGCGCCTGCGCGAGTGTTGGGAACATGGAACATACCCTTGTTGAAGGTGATGGTGTGGCCTGCCGCTGCGCCTGCGCGAGTGTTGGGAACATGGAACATACCCTTGTTGAAGGTGATGGTGTGGCCTGCCGCTGCGCCTGCGCGAGTGTTGGGAACATGGAACATACCCTTGTTGAAGGTGATGGTGTGGCCTGCTGCTGCGCCTGCGCGAGTGTTGGGAACATGGAACATACCCTTGTTGAAGGTGATGGTGTGGCCTGCCGCTGCGCCTGCGCGAGTGTTGGGAACATGGAACATACCCTTGTTGAAGGTGATGGTGTGGCCTGCCGCTGCGCCTGCGCGAGTGTTGGGAACATGGAACATACCCTTGTTGAAGGTGATGGTGTGGCCTGCTGCTGCGCCTGCGCGAGTGTTGGGAACATGGAACATACCCTTGTTGAAGGTGATGGTGTGGCCTGCCGCTGCGCCTGCGCGAGTGTTGGGAACATGGAACATACCCTTGTTGAAGGTGATGGTGTGGCCTGCCGCTGCGCCTGCGCGAGTGTTGGGAACATGGAACATACCCTTGTTGAAGGTGATGGTGTGGCCTGCTGCGCCTGCGCGAGTGTTGGGAACATGGAACATACCCTTGTTGAAGGTGATGGTGTGGCCTGCCGCTGCGCCTGCGCGAGTGTTGGGAACATGGAACATACCCTTGTTGAAGGTGATGGTGTGGCCTGCCGCTGCGCCTGCGCGAGTGTTGGGAACATGGAACATACCCTTGTTGAAGGTGATGGTGTGGCCTGCCGCTGCGCCTGCGCGAGTGTTGGGAACATGGAACATACCCTTGTTGAAGGTGATGGTGTGGCCTGCCGCTGCGCCTGCGCGAGTGTTGGGAACATGGAACATACCCTTGTTGAAGGTGATGGTGTGGCCTGCCGCTGCGCCTGCGCGAGTGTTGGGAACATGGAACATACCCTTGTTGAAGGTGATGGTGTGGCCTGCCGCTGCGCCTGCGCGAGTGTTGGGAACATGGAACATACCCTTGTTGAAGGTGATGGTGTGGCCTGCCGCTGCGCCTGCGCGAGTGTTGGGAACATGGAACATACCCTTGTTGAAGGTGATGGTGTGGCCTGCCGCTGCGCCTGCGCGAGTGTTGGGAACATGGAACATACCCTTGTTGAAGGTGATGGTGTGCGCGGCGTAGCGCGCGGCCTGCTGCGCCTGCGCGAGTGTTGGGAACATGGAACATACCCTTGTTGAAGGTGACGGTGTGGCCTGCTGCTGCGCCTGCGCGAGTGTTGGGAACATGGAACATACCCTTGTTGAAGGTGATGGTGTGGCCTGCTGCTGCGCCTGCGCGAGTGTTGGGAACATGGAACATACCCTTGTTGAAGGTGATGGTGTGGCCTGCTGCTGCGCCTGCGCGAGTGTTGGGAACATGGAACATACCCTTGTTGAAGGTGATGGTGTGGCCTGCTGCTGCGCCTGCGCGAGTGTTGGGAACATGGAACATACCCTTGTTGAAGGTGATGGTGTGGCCTGCTGCTGCGCCTGCGCGAGTGTTGGGAACATGGAACATACCCTTGTTGAAGGTGATGGTGTGCGCGGCGTAGCGCGCGGCCTGCTGCGCCTGCGCGAGCTTGGCGGGCTCGTCCTTGGGCTTGGCGCCGCGCGCCTTCTCGAACGCCTTCTGCCGGTCCGACATCCAGTCCGTCTCCCAGTGCGGGTTCTGCTCCACGAAGTTCTGCCGACACAATACCACATTAATTAATTTATTTATTTATTCGAGGAGAACCAATAAGCGGTGGTAGCCTAGTGGTTAGGGCATGCGACTTTCAATCCGGAGGTCGCGGGTTCGAACCCGGCCCCTACCAATGAGTTTTTCGGAACTTATGTACGGAATGTCATTTGATATTTACCACTCGCTTTTCGGTGAAGGAAAACATCGTGAGGAAACCACCTAAGCCCAATAAGGCCTAGTTTCCCCTCTGGGTTGGAAGGTCAGATGGCAGTCGCTTTCGTAAAAACTAGTGCCTACGCCACATCTTGGGATTTAGGTAGCCGACCCCGATTGAGAATTCATTCTCAAAAAAAAAAAAAAAAGGGACAAAAGGCTAGAAGGATGATGAAGAGAACCAACAGCTAATTATGACATATAAAAGGAAAACTTAAATAGAATTTATTTATTATTTATACTTAATACTAAATACTAAACTGCACTAACACGAGATACTATAACGCTCATCTGAAAAACGCCTCTGCTAAACTACGCCTCACAGAAGGAACTACACAATTAAATACATCAATATCAAGCTCCCTCGTCGAGCTGTTCAGTTGCCGGCTAGCGCGGTTAAGGAAACTATTTCGTCTGTAGTTGGATGATGTACGCCTCAGAGATATGGGGCTACTAATGGTGGGGGTATTAATGGTGAGCTACATACGAAAAATGCAATAAATGGCTAGTAATCACTACACAACGAGGAAGGCGGCTATCAGGGAAGAATGGCGGTTTTTTTTTTATAGTTAATCTGCGGGTCTTTAGCGGCCCTTTGCGTGATTGGGAGCTGACACGCCTCGTCCTTTGGGACAAAGCGCCGAGAAATTAATGGCGGCGTGTTGTAAAGCTTGCCACCAAAGAAGAGAGACATAGGTACGAGCATAGGTAAATGGCCTCTCTTTAGTTAAGACACGTGGCAATTTTGGCCATTTCTGACCTCCCCGAGAGCACATAAACCGTTACGCCCATCGCGTTAACTCTTAATTTCACGATGTTATAGCCCGATATTTTCTTAACATATTTTTATATTTTTTAGTTTAACCGGTTTTTTGATTATTTCTAACGGCGCCGAGGTTTGAACCTGGGTTTCTTTTTTATTTTGCGACGTTTAGGGTACATAGGTGTGTAGGAGCCTCCGGCCAGATGGACCGACGACCTGAAAAAAGTGGCTGGTGATGACTGGATGGCGAAAACGGGAGATCGGGCCATGTGGCGAACCCTGGGGGAGGCTTACGTCCAGCAGTGGACTGCAATAGTCTGAAATGATGATGATGATGATGATGAGGGTACTAAGCATTATTATAGCATCGCCTGTTGTTTACCACTATTTTTTGCAATAAAGTGGATTTTTATTGTTTTGTATAGTATAGTTGAAATAAGTGAGTAGCTCACGGTGTAGTTCTTGGAGTGCACGATGGACTTGAGATGCGCGGAGGCGCAGTGCAGGTCGCCGATGAACTGGTCGCACAGCTTGCAGTACCACGCCGTCGACGGCACGAAGAACTGCAGCCCTGCACGCAAATACGATAGGCTAAGTTTATTACACATTTATTTACATCACCCTAGACCGTAAGTGGGATTTTCTGTTCGCTACGCTGGGAGAAAATCTCAGTTCCTTGCCAAGGAATTTCTTACACTGACTGGTATATACATATTGGAGGTTAGCTTGTTGTTCTAGGCGCTAATAAAACATAAGTAAAATGTATTAAATGCACTGTATTTCTGTAATATGAATTTACAGGTTCAAAATTAATGCTACGGCGCTCGCGATTAGTATGCAACTAACTTATTATAAAGCTGTCATTATACATGACAGCTGACATTGACAGATTTTAATGTACCGTCTCGTACATATTCCCAGCCACGAAGGGTTACACTAAAATAATTACACTTAAATTATACTAGATATCTTAATTAACGATAATACCTAATTTTTATTCTTTAGCCTTCAATTGGAAGTACACAGACCTTGTAAATGCTAGTTCTTACGACAGACCCTTTAGGTGTCCTGATAGAGAGCGCTCTAACCTTGCCGTCTGCTCCAGGAAATACTTCTACTACTCTGGCCATAGGCCACCTCAAGGGCGTGACATTGTCATCCTTAACAATTACTAAAGTTCCAACCTTTATATTATCACAGGCATTTCGCCATTTAGGCCTGTTCTGTAACTGAACAAGATATTGTTTGTGCCACTGCTTCCAGAAGCCTTGAACCATGCGATTACACTGATCCCAAAACTTAACACGGCTAACGGGCTCAGACAAACAATCTTTCTCAGGAAACGTAGTGAGCGGAGCGCCCGTTAAGAAATGGCCTGGGGTCAGGTATGGCATTTCATTAATATCAGTTGTTGGCAATGCTGTCAAAGGACGCGAGTTTAAAATTCCTTCTATTTGTATAATTACTGTATTCAACTCTTCGTAAGTCATGACAGATTCGCCCACAACCCTTTTTAAGTGATATTTCACTGATTTTATTCCGGCCTCCCACAGTGAACCGAACACTGGAGAATAACTAGGTATAAATTTAAAGGCTATGCCTTTCTCAGCAGCGTAAAGTTCAACAGCGTTCTTGTGCTCTGTGGTAGACTGCAATTGATACAATTGGTTTAATTTATTTTGGGCCCCCTTATATGTAGAAGCATTGTCACAATAAATTACCATCGGCTTGTTTCTGCGTGCAATAAATCTTTTTAATGCATTTAAGAAGCAATCGGTTGTCAAATCTGTTACTAACTCAATATGCAACGCCTTTGTTGAGAAACAAACAAATAGCAAAATGTAAGCCTTCTGAACAACAGGCTTCCTAGCTCTAAGCATTTTAACATTATAAGGGCCGCCAAAATCCATTCCAGTTTTTTCAAATACTCTTGACGGGTTCACTCGATCATGAGGTAGTGAACCCATCAATTGTTCAGCATTTTTTGCCTTTAATTTAAAACAAGTTACGCACTTATTTACTACATATTTTACTTCTCTTATACCATTAATGAGATGATATTCTAAACTTAAGTTTGACAGCACTAACTTGGCCCCAGCATGCAGCAATGCTCTATGCTCCCTTTCTATTAAATAATGTACAATTTTAGATCGCTTAGGCAATATAATAGGGTGTCTAGTAGCATAGGGCACAGGTGCGTGCTGTAATCTCCCACCTACGCGCATTAGCCGCATGTTATCTAAAAAGGGATTTAACGCCTTAAGATTAGACTTAAGAGGCAATTTCAATTCTAAACATTTTATTTCCTGATCGAAATGCAGTGTCTGCTCACACCTAAGAATAACTTTCAAGGAGAAGCTCAATTCTTGAGGCGTTAAAGTTCCTAGTATCCTTTCATTTAATTTACATTTGCAATTATTGACAAACCTATACATATAAGACAATATCCTTTTTTGTTTGTCTATATTTGAGCAGTCTCTGAAGAGTGATAACTGTTCAGTTTCACAAGTGACATGCGACGTTTTTATCTCTGGAATTTCTCCTGGCATTTTGAACCCAGATACAGGCTGAAAATCTAACCCTTTCAAATATGCCGGCCCATGGAACCATAGTTCGTTATCCCGCAATAAATGCGGATCAATGCCCCGGGATAAAATGTCAGATGGATTATCAGATGTACAAACGTAATGCCATGAGAAACCCTGTGTAATTTCATTAATACATTTTATCCTGTTAGCGACATATACGCTGAGTTTCAACGGGTTTGTTGCCAGCCAAGCAAGCACAACTTGTGAATCGACAAATAAGTACACGTTTACATTAAACCTTGGGCGTATAATGTCATAAACCTTCCTTACTAACTTGGCTAACAGCAAGGCACTGTTTAACTCTAACCTAGGCGTACTTAACTGCTTCACAGGATTTACACGTGACTTGGAACACAATAGATCAACATTAACATTGTTATCAAACTTTATAGTTCTTAGGTATACACAGCATCCGTGTCCCTTGTTACTAGCATCTGCGTAACCAATGATATCTATAGATTTGGCCTGGGATGTGTCCAAGTTCCTTTTTATAATTATATTTCCCATCTGATTGAGGCTTGTAGCAAACCTTTTGAACGCCTCATTGAGGTAGTCAGGCAATGGAACATCCCATCCAACCTTCTCTAACCACGTCTGCTGTAATAGCAATTTAGCACTTAAAATGGCGGGCCCGACATACCCATGAGGATCAAACAGACTACTAACAAAGGATAATACTCTTCGTTTTGTATAATGATTACATACCTCCTGCTGAGGGGAGCTCATAATGAGCGTGTCGGAATCCAAATCACATTTGATACCTAAAGTTTTTACGACATTGTCTCTTTCGTCAGAAAAGAGTACAACCCCTTTCTTTTGACAATCAAGCGGTATATTATTTAATAACTCATTTTTGTTAGCGCACCATTTGTGCAATTCAAAACCCCCTTTTTTTAATAAACTAATCAATTGAGATTTGCCTTCCATGATCTCGTTTACATCATTACTTACTAAATTCACGTCATCGACATAAGTATTATGCAACAAAGCGTCGGCAGCCAGGGGAAAATCGTCTTTAAATCTCTTTACTAACTCTAATAGACAACGAGTAGCCAGAAAGCATGAGCTCTTTAATCCGTAAGTAATTGTCTGTAACTGTAGACACTGAATATCAGCATTCGGATGCGGCCTCCACAGTATATTTTGTAAAGGTCGGTGTGATGGCGTCATGTCAATGGCTCTAAACATTTTACGAATGTCGCAGTTTAAAATATATTTGTACAGTCTGAATAAAATTAATATACTAAATAAATCATTCTGCACAACAGACCCGTTCAGCTGAACATCATTGAGGGAAATCTTTGATAAGGTCTGCATCGACCCATCGAATACAATTCTTAAGCTTGTTGTCTGGCTGTTCTCATTGAATACAGGATGATGGGGCAGGAAGTAAACTGCATCCCTTTCTAAATTATAATCAGAAATATTAACGTATTTCGCGTGCCCCAATTGGACATACTCATCAATGAAGGCCTTGTACCGTAAAAACAAATTATTATCTTTTTTAAATCTCAATTCCAAGTTTAAGAATCGTTTCAACGCACATGTAAGCGAATCACCTAAATGCAAATCAGTGATACTTTGCTTAAGGGGCAAAGACACTTCAAATTTATTATCCTTTAAGACCACAGTTTCC
Source organism: Apotomis betuletana (assembly GCA_932273695.1). Classification (NCBI taxonomy): domain Eukaryota; kingdom Metazoa; phylum Arthropoda; class Insecta; order Lepidoptera; family Tortricidae; genus Apotomis; species Apotomis betuletana. Next base: position 1,920,862 of record OW026303.1, on the reverse strand, counting down.
TGAAATATTGTTTCAGCTAGCTCCTGTTCAGAGTCTGCCTCAAGAAATGGTTCTGGGACTTTCTCTGTTTGCCAAAATTGGGATACAGTATGATCTAACCTACTCAAACGGTTATCTTGTATTTGCTGCTGGCAGCAAAAGTTTGAAGCCAGGCACGGTGCTGTGGCCACTCCGGAGTGACGCACCTTGCCAGCCACTATGTACCCGAAGCGTGTGTTCTGCAACACAAGCTCGGTTGGCAACACAGGCAGCTGTTCCCGCAGGAGCACCTGGAAAAATATATCAGCACCTAGCAGAATCCCGATCTTATCACAGATATAGAAATTGTCATCGGCCAGTTTAACATAACTGGGAATATGAATCTTTTCATTTCTGACGGAGAACTGTGGCATATTAGATGTAATATTTTTAACAACATGACATGTTACAGGGACGCTAAAATCAGTAGAAGTAGCATGAACGTTCAGAGTAGTCTGTTGTGTTATCATGTTTACACCATCACACACACCTCTAATAATTGATTTATTAGGCTGTAACTTACAACCTAACTGCTCTGCAACATCTGAGAGCACAAACGAAACCTGACTACCGCAGTCCAGTAGACAACGCACAAATACAGGTTGTCCATTCCTATCATACAACTTTGCCTTTATAGTAGGTAACAAGACATTGTCCTTACTATTTGTTAATAAACTTATTTGCCCTGAGCTGAGATTTTGACTTGCATCTACAAGCGACACTGTCGCTTGCTGTTGAGGAACATCCTCATGCAGCAAAGAGTTGTGGGTGCCCTTACATACAGAACATTTAAAGGTATAAATGCACCGTTGACCAGTATGCTCATTTAAACAAATTTTACATAAATTGTTTGAGATGACAAATTGTTTCCTTTTTTGAGGCTCAGCTAGCTTGAAACTAGAGCATTGGTGCAATTTATGAACATGAGATTGACAGTACTTACATTTTGAAGTTTTTACAGTCTTATTACTATTGACAGCTACTAAGCTTGAACGGCGTCCGGCAGGCGCGCCTCCCAGCGACTCAAGCGCTGCAGCTCGTTGCTCTAAAAATGTTAAAAAATCATCCAGTTTAGGCAAGTCATTATTGCTTTGGTTTTCTAAATGATAAGCTCTCAGCGTGTACTGGTCAACCTTTCTGTGTAACATGGCAATGATAATTAAATCCCAGTGCAATATAGGAGCACCCAAATTTTTTAAAGCCCCAAGATGCTGTCTTGTCAGAGATACCAAACTCCGCATGCACGCCGCGGATGCCTTTTGCATAACAGGCAAGTCCAAAACCGAAACAATATGATGGTTGATAAGCTGCCTTTTGTTGTCATATCTTTGCTTTAGTAAGTCAATAGCTATATAGTAGCTTTCAGCTGTCAGGGGCAAATAATTAATTAAAGACAATGCTTCACCCTCCAAATATGACTTTAGATAATACAGTTTCTCACAAGGTTTTATCTTTTTGTCTGCGTCAATGACGCTGTTGAACAAAGAAATAAAACTCTGATAATCACCTACCTCGCCACTAAAAACTTTTAATTGTATAGGCGGCAAGCGGAATGCAGACCCGGCAACGTCCGGAGGGGAGGCCGGCGGCGTAGATCCACTCACTGCATCTTGTATATATTTGCTGTAGCAGGTCATGAGCTCGTCGTATCTGTCCTCGATTTCTTCGACGCGCTCAGTGTCGCCCGAATCCAGAAGCGAAATTTCCAAATTGATATCCTTGTAATCCTCGAAAGTTTTAACAAGACGCTCCTTCTTTTGTTTGATTAAAATTGGATCAACACCGGCTTCTAAACCTCTTGCAAAAGACATCATACGCGTTATTGTCGCCTTTAATTGCCCCCTGGCTGCCACGAGTCGCTTTAAGTCATCGGCCATATTGATGGCTACACAAATAATTCCTAAAACAATCGAATAATATTATAAACAAGTACACCGTACTATATTACTCTTTACAGACTAATAACATGAGTCAAATGACTACTACAAACTACAAACAATAACAATAAGTACACCGTACCTTTATATTTGTATTCGTTAATACAGTAACGATATTTAAATAAAGTATAACCACACTGTGGTGACGCGTAATGGCGTCGTAATCGGTAACGGCACACAATACAAATCACTAACAATTTGTGATATAACCACCGTATCACTAAGGTTATAAGTATAACAAATGTGTCCACGCACAACTCAAGTTTAAAATTACGACAATTACAGAAGCTTTGTTCGTAAATAACCACCTTTACATATCAATAGGACTTAGAAGTATTAACAAAATGGTGGACAACCAAAGCAATAAAACGCAACAACGCCAAAGTGTAGGTAGAATTTTGTAGATCGAACCGAACGAAAAGAAAATGAACCGATTGACCGAATGACCGAGAATGTGCGCAGGCGTTCAGTCCGGTCACTCGCGTGAAGTTGGTATTCCGCTTGAAGTTGCTCGCGCGTAGCTCGGCGTTTTGTTTCTTCGTCGATGGCAGGATGCGTATGTATGGAATGACAACTGCAGAATTGACTTCGCGCTTGCTTCGCGCTTACCCGCTCGCAGATTTTACAAGCAAACGCAAAACGTTGAAATATGAACCACAGATTAATAACTAGTTACTACGCAAATGTCGCAAATGTAGCCGCTCGTTCAATCAAACGGAAAGAGTTGCACGGAAGTGTTTTTAAGAGTTAACCACTTGAATGAATGGATATAGAATGTTACGTTAACACACACTTGGATTAAACTGTACCGTTAGGTCCAAAGGTTACTTTGTTGTATTCTTAAAGTTATTTAATTATTGATGAACACTGTTCTTTCTGCAACTTGCAAAAATAAAAATAATCGTATAGACGAAATATTGTCCTGGACTGGAGTATTAAATATGCCCCGAACTTCGAGACTAGCCAAAAATCCCCCGCGAGCACTGCACACGAACGGACGGCACTATAATAGACCCGCAACAACTTGCCGCTGGCCATAAAAAAATCCCACTGTCTTTGTCCTTCTTACACACGCACTGCGCCTGCTTGAAAGCCTGCAACTTGCAAGGCTTATCGGAGAGACAACGATGAGTGAAGCTGAGTTGCACACGTCGTCGGGTCGAACGGGTACGGGAACAAGATGGAGTCCGTCACACTCAAACCCGCACTATAAAAGTTCTCGTACACTGTACGGAGATCGCGATTAGCGCCATTTTCAAACTCGAAGGACCAATTTATGTTCTAGGCGCTAATAAAACATAAGTAAAATGTATTAAATGCACTGTATTTCTGTAATATGAATTTACAGGTTCAAAATTAATGCTACGGCGCTCGCGATTAGTATGCAACTAACTTATTATAAAGCTGTCATTATACATGACAGCTGACATTGACAGATTTTAATGTACCGTCTCGTACACTTGTTTGTAAGAAATCAACCCAATTATTTTACACGACTGTCATCTACAAAATGTAACCTCAGAGCACAGTATAAATTTAATATCCAGCTACCGAAAATTAATACCTCTATTTATAAGAATAGCACTTTTGTAATGGCAATCCGAGTGTACAATCACCTCCCGTCAGACATGAAAGCTCTGGAAGGAAACAGGTTTAAAAGGAATCTTAAAAATTGGCTCATTGATAAGGCATTTTATAGCTTAAAAGAATTCTTCGATTGTAGCTGTACTAATTTATAAATAACTAAGTATTGCATGCCGGAAACAGGTAACTGTTGGAACAAATGTATATTTTTTTGTCGACCTAACTATGTACACAGTTTTGCAATAAATCATTCTTATTCTTATTCTTAAGGCAAGACGTAAAACCTTAGATAATGCACGGGCGGTATTTCGTAGTGCCTCAGATTGTATATTTATGGCCCTCACGGGTCACTAACACCTGCGACCTAGAACATTAACGAATTCACCGCCCTAGGTACGTAATCGATCAAATGTCTGTCTGCATGGGACTAACAGACTGCTGTAAAAGTCAGAAATTACCGTTAAACTTCGACATTCCTACGTAGCGCACTTTTTCACGGCAAAAATGGCAAATTACTTATTTTCTCCATACAAGTACTGGTACCAGATCCACAGATGACGTCATATATAGGTAGGCCATTAGTATGGAGCGTTTTTAGTGCTCTGTAGGAATGTTAAACTTTGACGGTCATTTCTGACTTTTAGAGCAGTCTAAGTGTAGATAGACATTTGATCCCAATAAAAAATACAATCGATTGACATCCTCCAAAAAAATTGTCGGCACGCCTATTAGGGTCAATTGCGTTTTTCAGTGCTCCATAGGAATATCGAACATTAACTATCATGCCTGACAGTATCCTCACGCGAGTGTCGTGTGTATCTCTGATGGGGGTGCGCTTGAACGCGAGTGTCGTGTGTACCTCTGATGGGGGTGCGCTTGAACGCGAGTGTCGTGTGTACCTCTGATGGGGGTGCGCTTGAACGCGAGTGTCGTGTGTACCTCTGATGGGGGTGCGCTTGAACGCGAGTGTCGTGTGTACCTCTGATGGGGGTGCGCTTGAACGCGAGTGTCGTGTGTACCTCTGATGGGGGTGCGCTTGAACGCGAGTGTCGTGTGTACCTCTGATGGGGGTGCGCTTGAACGCGAGTGTCGTGTGTACCTCTGATGGGGGTGCGCTTGAACGCGAGTGTCGTGTGTACCTCTGATGGGGGTGCGCTTGAACGCGAGTGTCGTGTGTACCTCTGATGGGGGTGCGCTTGAACGCGAGTGTCGTGTGTACCTCTGATGGGGGTGCGCTTGAACGCGAGTGTCGTGTGTACCTCTGATGGGGGTGCGCTTGAACGCGAGTGTCGTGTGTACCTCTGATGGGGGTGCGCTTGAACGCGAGTGTCGTGTGTACCTCTGATGGGGGTGCGCTTGAACGCGAGTGTCGTGTGTACCTCTGATGGGGGTGCGCTTGAACGCGAGTGTCGTGTGTACCTCTGATGGGGGTGCGCTTGAACGCGAGTGTCGTGTGTACCTCTGATGGGGGTGCGCTTGAACGCGAGTGTCGTGTGTACCTCTGATGGGGGTGCGCTTGAACGCGAGTGTCGTGTGTACCTCTGATGGGGGTGCGCTTGAACGCGAGTGTCGTGTGTACCTCTGATGGGGGTGCGCTTGAAGGCGAGTGTCGTGTGTACCTCTGATGGGGGTGCGCTTGAACGCGAGTGTCGTGTGTACCTCTGATGGGGGTGCGCTTGAACGCGAGTGTCGTGTGTACCTCTGATGGGGGTGCGCTTGAACGCGAGTGTCGTGTGTACCTCTGATGGGGGTGCGCTTGAACGCGAGTGTCGTGTGTACCTCTGATGGGGGTGCGCTTGAACGCGAGTGTCGTGTGTACCTCTGATGGGGGTGCGCTTGAACGCGAGTGTCGTGTGTACCTCGGATGGGGGTGCGCTTGAACGCGAGTGTCGTGTGTACCTCGGATGGGGGTGCGCTTGAACGCGAGTGTCGTGTGTACCTCGGATGGGGGTGCGCTTGAACGCGAGTGTCGTGTGTACCTCTGATGGGGGTGCGCTTGAACGCGAGTGTCGTGTGTACCTCTGATGGGGGTGCGCTTGAACGCGAGTGTCGTGTGTACCTCGGATGGGGGTGCGCTTGAACGCGAGTGTCGTGTGTACCTCGGATGGGGGTGCGCTTGAACGCGAGTGTCGTGTGTACCTCGGATGGGGGTGCGCTTGAACGCGAGTGTCGTGTGTACCTCGGATGGGGGTGCGCTTGAACGCGAGTGTCGTGTGTACCTCGGATGGGGGTGCGCTTGAACGCGAGTGTCGTGTGTACCTCGGATGGGGGTGCGCTTGAACGCGAGTGTCGTGTGTACCTCTGATGGGGGTGCGCTTGAACGCGAGTGTCGTGTGTACCTCTGATGGGGGTGCGCTTGAACGCGAGTGTCGTGTGTACCTCTGATGGGGGTGCGCTTGAACGCGAGTGTCGTGTGTACCTCTGATGGGGGTGCGCTTGAACGCGAGTGTCGTGTGTACCTCTGATGGGGGTGCGCTTGAACGCGAGTGTCGTGTGTACCTCTGATGGGGGTGCGCTTGAACGCGAGTGTCGTGTGTACCTCTGATGGGGGTGCGCTTGAACGCGAGTGTCGTGTGTACCTCTGATGGGGGTGCGCTTGAACGCGAGTGTCGTGTGTACCTCTGATGGGGGTGCGCTTGAACGCGAGTGTCGTGTGTACCTCTGATGGGGGTGCGCTTGAACGCGAGTGTCGTGTGTACCTCTGATGGGGGTGCGCTTGGTGGGTGCGGCGGGGAAGGAGGGGAAGCCCTCGTTGGCGGTGGCCACGCTGTGCCACGGCGCCTCCATATGAGCGGCCGCCATTCTGAAAACAATACCACTCTTTACTCTGTCGCTTCACTCACTCTCGGTTCGTATTCACGTGTAACAGGGTAGGTACAGTTTTTGGAAGACAATTAAATTATATTCTTTTCCACTAGTCCTTGCTATTAAAATCAACAAACTGCAGGTCTGTATTTTTCCTCACGATGATTTTGCCATTTTTTTTTTAGATATTCGTCGTCATGACAGTTTGATATCGTTTTAGCTGAAGGGCTCTGCCTACAACACCCAAAAATACTGGTCGATGGTTGACACTGCCATGTGTCAAACTATCAACGGTTTGACACTAACAAGTGCCAACCGTCGGCATTTTTATTGGGTTTTAAAGGCACAGAACCCCTAAGCCAAAAACAAACGAAATCGTGAAACGTCATGTTGAAATTTAAAAACATATGTACAAAAATAAACACAGTGGAGAAAAATAAAAGAGTTGCAGTTACTAGTCCTTATAGCAAGGACTATTGAAAAAAAAAATACAATTTAATTAGTGTACATAAACATCCTTTTTAAAGTACGTGGAGACAATATCTCTTGGTAAAAAAATGTTCACTGCTCAGCCATTTATGTATTGCATTCCATTACTAGAGTGAATCATCGTTTGTTTTTTGGTCATTGTCAAATGATGATGCTAAAATAGATGATGGTCAGGGTTACCCTTTTGTATGTCCGAAAGGCACTCCTGATTCTGGATTCACGCCAGTTTAATCACAGTAACTTGCCCTACTTGTGATAATAATCCTGAGACAACAATGGCGTTAGACCGCGCGGTTACAACGCTCACTACAAACATCATATACATACTTAACATGCTTTCTTTTTTAATGAAAAATGACCAACCGGCGTTTGTCATGGTGCTTCTTCTCACCAACTGTCATTTCCGAGGCGCTGGCAGACAGACATGTAAAAGAACCGTTTAAAAATTCTTGCATGACATTTTAAATTGTGTTCTCCCCTGCCAATTTGACGTAGTTGTTCATAGAACTTTGGGCCTGAGTTATACACTGATGATTAGAACGATATACACAGTTTTATAAGTGTATAAAATAAACTGATAAATAGTCTTGGACTCTTTTGGGAACAGTTGTTTAAATGCACATGTTTGTCGTCGTGTATAATCCACACCAAGCGATATACATCAAATAAGTCCATATAGCGGCAAATGACGTAGCGTCTGATGCAACCATATTCAACCTATTTTTTCTCCTGGGTTCAGTGCGCCCGCGTCACCCGCCCCAAATTAGTTCTGTGGCGAGGATATAATCCCATTAGCGGGTAATACTCCCACATAAATTCCGACTACTGGTAGTGAGGGCTAACCAGCTAACTGTTCAAGTCGTCTTAAAAAAAAGAATATACTCACTTCTGATGCGCCGGGGAGTGTAGATGGTTCAAGTAGTCCTTAGCAGTGGGCGGGAACTCGTTGCATACGCGGCACCAGTGCATCTCCGGGTCGTAGTACACGTAGTTGAACTTCTTGTTGCTGGGCGACCTACGAGCGGAGCGGGTCAGATATAGGCTACTGTTTTTTAAAGACTTTTGTATAAAGGTTCGAGGAACTTGACCATTAATTAGATTTAATATTTCCGCGGCTATAGGACGACCAATAGACCTTTTGCTTTTTAAAGGCGCGACCACACCGCCGTTCAAAAAACCGTAACGGTGCTCGCGGCGACGAGTCGTATTCGAACCGTTTCTAGTGTACCGGCGGTGCGATAGCACCTTTAGTTCAGGTTTTAGGAAAACTATTTTGATTTAAAATGCAACATCCTTGGTATAACATTACAAATATTTTCTTTACAAAAACACGTTTTAAGGATCAACTTCCTACTTGAACTAAGTTAATAACTTATGGGGTAAGTGGAACTGGCTTAGTCCATTACCTACTTTTTCAAATTGACAATTTTTAGAGTATTTCTTAGTTTATCATATTCGCAACCTCAATTTTCTATACTAGTACATTTGGCAAATGTGACTTAGCCAGTTCTTCCGTTCAACCCTGGAATTTATAAGTAACAATAATATGAAAAAGTAGATACAAATTATTGCCTCAGTGTCAACATTTTACGACCGCCTTGTTTTATTTTTAGTATTCAGTTTTTCATGGGTTGCTCCACGCGTTTTTTGCCAAATAAAAGATTTTTTTGGGTTTAAGTCGTTTATGTCGCGTTATTTTAAGGATAAGGAAACATTTAATTTTTATAAATAAATTAAAATCAAATAGTTTTGCCTGAAATCAGACGACGCTTTTTTTAACGTTTCAAGTTCATTTAGAAATGTGTTTTCATTCGAAACATAATTAATAATACTTTGTACTTTCGCGGTTTGCACACATAATTAACACCAACAACTCGATGTTCCACCGGTACACCTAAGATCACGGCGCATGCAACTACACCGAAACGTCAGATAATGAAGGTAAATAAGAAATATCACGATAGACCTGCGAGAATTATGTAATCTCAATTACAAGCGTTTAAAAAAAACTGATTCCTATTTCTTCCAGAACTTGACGTTTCTGGGTTCAACTTAACCAAAATCGATAGTGTAATGAATTTGTCCGTTCCATTACATCACGTTGGAATATGAACTTTTTTACAAGCTTTTATTTACTGTCCCGTTGTAATGGAATTTTGCAAGTTCAATTAGACCCACTTTCCGGTTTCCGATTGAGCTGAAATTTTGCACGAATATGCAAATCGCGTGACAATGCAATATTATGATGACGTGGAGCTGATCTGATGATGGAGCTGGAAGGTGGCCATAGGAACTCTGTAATCAATAAAGCAATCATATCGATCTGGGCTCTTTATAATCGCCTCTGTGAGCAATTGATGGATGTTCAAAGAAAAGTACAGCCGGCTATTAAAGCTTCTCACAAAAAATATTATTTTTGACAGTAAACTTATTTATTTTCACGAGCGTTACGTAATGGAAACTAAAATTCCCATACAAATTTTGGGACACTTTTTTCATTCTTCAAATTAAAATGTTATCGATTCTGAGTAGGATGAACCCAAAAACAAGTTCTGAAATAAACAGGGTTTCGGGATTTTTTCGGAAAACGCTCCTATAGGTACGAGTACATGGGTGAAGACCAAAAAGATTACTACCCTAACTCATTTTATTATTTGTACCAATTTTTCCGTTGGGCGACGACCAATTAACCATCGAATTTGAGGTTCATAATTGTGTCGTTAATTTTCGTCGCACAACGGAACTATTTCCGATCGCTTTTTTTCTAAGGCTAACTACGCCGAAATTACGTCCAACTTTTTGGTCCTCACCCACATACCTATTTAATAAATAATAACCCTACCAATAGGTACGGGTATAAAACTGGATGTACAGTGTTCACTGAACACTGGGTAGAGTGGGTATTTTATTTACACTTAACCTCATGACCGCCCAACTTCTTGACGGAAGACTGTGTCCCACACGTCAAGCTGGCAGCAGATAGTACGTGACTGCACAGCGGTAAATGACGTCGGGGCACCTGAGGGTACAGTTTTCCGTCGACGTGATTTGCCGTCTTTGGCGCTCAAACGGTTAAACACACATCACTAAAACCATTCATAATATAACAGTAGAAGAAAAGGATGGACAAAGGTAAGATTTAGGATCCTCTTTTTACATGTTTTTTTTTCATCTGAATAAACCTTTACACTTTTAGAAACTGTCAAAAGTTACCTAAATGGTTAGTCAGTAACACATCAATCAATCTTCTATTTTCTATGAAAAACTAACGAGAAAATAGGAACGTTATTAGAAACCCAATTGCTAATGTTCCTAATGTTCCACACATCTTAGATCCGATCTAATTAGGTTAAGTAATCATTTAGACACTTCCTTGCAATAACTTTTTATTTTATTCAAAACAGACCAATAGAACCAATAAATAGGTTTCTAGGTCAATAGGAGATAACAGCTTATACACTTTGACAACTAAAAATAGTAAATACCCAACCCAAAATTTAAGTAACACCCAAAAGTTTGCTTTGGACTGTGGAAATAGACGAAAATACGATGATTTGAAACAAGACTTGGTTCAGAAAATGGGGCTCATTAAAAAGCGCTTATAACACCGTAGAAGAAAACAATAAAACACTTGAAGCAGTTCTTTATTTCAAGTATAAACTTAAAGGAAAACACACATCAGTTACTAATACATTTACTAGATATAATGACACAATGGTAATGTCAAGATGAGTAAAATGATGGGTGTAGTAGATTATGATAATATACTTATCACAATAATAGCACACAGCAATGGAGTAAAAGCTACAATGTTTCTTAAAAATCAAATCCTTACCAAGTACCTAAAATATTAAACCAAATCTCCATATTTTAAAGAATCCCATATTCTTCCGTCGTATATCTGTCAAAATATCTTCAGATCGGTCTTCAACCGTGCCACTGTGAAAGAAACTCGAAGGTACGCAAAAGCGCCTCGCATTCCTGCTAGGGAGTGTATTTCAACTAATTCCAAAATAACCATACTTAAATAGGTCTCGTTTAACTAAAATAAAGGCATTATACAATTTGAAGCATGTTCAGAAATATAGAAGCAGCGTCTTTTGTGAAGTTTGCGATTTATTTTGAAGATAAATATCTGATGCTGAAGTTAGTATATTTCTGATCAAGTTTCACGTGCAATAATCAATCAATATGTAAGATAAATTTCAGCAGAAGACATGAGAATGAACGCAAGGCACACCTGGATTTTCTCTTGGAGGTTTTGTCGCCGGCAGAGTCGTCGGAGTCGGGCGCCGCCTCCGCCGCCTCCTCGCCGATGATCCCGTTCAGCATATCCACCACATTATTGATCGTCTTCAGCTTGTTTTGAATCTCCAACTAGACAAACGCAAGCATTTATGCAAAGGGACCTCAGTTGTTGTCAAGCTCTAGAAGCGAAACTACACAACTAAGACACCTTAGGCGTAATTCTATTCAGATTATTCAAACCTGCAGCTTGGTATTCTCCTTCAAAAACCGTTTAGTGTCCGGGGATGGGGAACGCTTCGGATCGCCACGCAACTCGTTGCGCTGGTCTTTGAGTGTTTCGAGTTCCTTTTTCAAAATTCCCGCCTTTTTCATGTAATCCTCGCGCTGTTTGGATAGTGCTGCCTTCTGGTGGCGCATTTCCGACTCAATGGCCGCTGCGTGAGAAAGATAATACTGTAAGCTAATTGGTTAATGTGAACTAGTGTGACGTCATATAATCTATATTGAAGAACATAGCAGGAAGATGCCATTAAGTGCATATTTTCCTTTAAAATGTTATATGAAGTCACACTTCTAATAGCAAAATATTGTTTAAAAAATTATATTTACATTTAATCACGTTATGAAGAGCAAGCATCATTTCTGGCTGGTATGTTCAATAGACGCGATAGCATGGAAAACCGTCATTGAAAAGAAAATAAGAATAAAAATAAATAAGCAATCATGTCAGGATGTCTATAGGTAAATAGGCGTTCAAAATATTCATTTATCACTTTTATAATATTTTGCTAACTGTAGAAACTGTTGTTATTGATGCTTAAAAGTTATCACACAATGGCTGCATTGTACTTGATATTTTATCCTGAAAACACTTATCATCAACACAAGAAATTGTTACACAATACTTATCAAACCATGTAAATAGATGTTAGTCACATTTCAAATGATATTTGTAGTACATAGATACCATAATATGTATGTTTCATGCAAATGTACACCCTTACTGGCCGATCTTCTTTCTTCAATATGGAGACTACTCTCCATAGTTTTGCCTATAACAGCATCCTTCCTCTACAGCATTCTTTCTTGGTGGTACAATACAACGCTGTTGTGCCTGAACTTCTATTGAAGAATGATGAATGTTCATCAACTTGTAGATAGGGAATTGGTAATTTTTACTGTAGTTAGTACATATATTGGACATCCGATAGTGAAGGTTGAGTACAGAATTGTCTTAATATTCTTATATCAGTGCTTTGTTAAAAAAAATCGTGCAAATATGTCTGTTAGTGCTCTACTGTGATGTGATGAATTGATGATTCAAGGGAACATATACAGTGAAACCTGGATAACTGGGACTTGAAGGGACCAGCAAATTGGTCTCACTTAAAGAGGTATTCCACTTACCCAGTGTCTCAGATATACAGGTATAGATTAATGTCTGTCCCATTTAGATAGGGTTCCATTAATAGAGGTAAAAAAGAGGATATTCCAGTTATAGAGGTGCGATTATTAAATAAAATAGGTAGGTAGGTGGTGTATTTCATAATGATTATACATGAATTATAATCGTTGGCAGAAATAAAAAGGTACCTCATAAACAAGAAATATTAACACTTTTTTTATAAACAGTACAAAAATACAAATTAAATAAATCTGACATTTTATATTGTCCTTTTTTAGGGGTCAGCTATTAAGATATTACATATTTTTAATTAATATAAATTTAATCTTAGGTATAATGTTGATATTTCAACATTGGTGTGCAAAAGAATAGTGCTTTTACTGTCTCGCGTTTTGAAATAAAATGAAGTCCCAGTTAGAGAGGTAATGGATTGACATTATCGCAGTTATAGAGGTCGAAATCTTTAAATTCAAAGATAACTATTTATTAAAAGTATTTAACTTAAAATTTAGTCTCAATAATAGAGGTTAAATACGCCCGCTGTCTCAGTTATGGAGGTAATTATGAAGACATAATCGAAAAAACGAATCCCAGTTATAGAGGTCTGTTTTGTCCCACTAACAGAGGTAATTCAGTGGTAAAGTGTGGGGACAGCAGATGAGTTCCAGCTATGGAGGTTTCTCACTTATCCAGGTCCCACTTATACAAGTTTCACTGTAATACAATCATGCAATATCAATTTTGTTTGTCTGTAAACAGATGTAGGATATGCGGTAATTTCCATAACAGAACAATCCGAGTTGGTACACTTAAACTATGAAGACAACAAATCACCCACAATCATAGAATAATCATCTAAACTGAATCATTCTATATTGAAAAACTTAAAAGATAATATTAGAAGAATAACTCTTACCATTATGTGAATGATAATTAGAAACACTTACTTCAATGTCATGCATTTATATCTGTATACCTAAAAATCACTAGGTAAAGGGAATTTCATAGGCTAATTTATTATTATTACTATAAGTAAAATAAATAATAAGCAGCCCATATGACACTACACAACTAATCGAGTATTGTATATAAGAACTTCTCATTCGAAATACAGATAAAATTATCGCTAGACAAAACAGCACAGACCAGTCCTGGATCTAACTTTTCTGACCGATATGACTGAAATTTGACATGGTGTGCCCTGTCAAATTTAAGGGCGGCGAGGAGGGCGAAAACCAGTGCAGTGGGCCGTGAGTCACGTGAGCACGGATAGCTGTCCCTGATGAAGAGCTCCATATGAGTTCGAAACATGTCGGGCCGTTCCTGACAATTTTTATACGTGAGTTTAAACAGTTTTTATAATTATTAAAGATGTCTCACAACAGTTTTAATAATATTATCGTGTGCCTTCTTCTAGCTAGGTGTTTTGTAAAACCATTTTTCTGTTTGTAAAATATATATCGCAGGAGGAAAATAAATGCATACCATGTCAAGTTTCTGCCGCAGTTCAAAAAGTTTAATATGGCTGTATTTTTTAATAATTTAAGTAAAGCTTACTACACCAAAGTTACAAGCAGAGAATATTATAAATTATACTAAGCTTAGAAATTAAAAACTGTGTGACAAGATTTGACTTGATTTAAATCATAAGTCAGAAAACCACTTTGAAACCTAGACGGATCTTAGTTTCATCGTGATTCATGAAGGACACCTATTAAAAAAAATTTAAACAACAATCAGAGAATGAAATAAGTCATTGATCATACCTTCTTTCTTAATTTGCTCCTCAACATTGACAAACTGTGGTGGTGCTGTCGGTGGTGGCGGCAGAGACAGCTGGTTCCAGTTGTTGATCTCTGGTGGGTGTGGGGTTGGTGGCACCGCAGCAACGGGTGGGAAGTCATCGTAGATGCCAGAGTAGGACTGCGATGGGTAATTGTTGTAGGGAGGATTGGACTGTAAATGAAAGAATTTAAATTGAATGTTTTTTTTTTCATTAATTAACCCTTCCGAGTATCTAAAAGAAGCAAATAGAATAGACCTATTTCATAATCATAATAGCCTTTATTGCCGAAAACCCATTCACAAAACTTTCAGTATTTATTTACCACTAGCTGTGCCCCGCGGTGTTACCCGCTCATCCGGCGGGAACACTACATTTATTCGGGGTGAAAAGTATCCTATGTCCTTCCCCGGGACTGTAACTATCTATATACCAAATTTCATCTAAATCGGTTCAGCGGTTTAAGCGTGAAGAGGTAACAGACAGACAGACAGACACACTTTCGCATTTATAATATTAGTATGGATTACATTTGTAACAATATTGAGGGGCGGCGCTACCAGTAACTACAGTTTGAATTTTTCCCATACAACCGTGGACCACCCTAATGAATAGTATTACATTTTCTTGTCCTCATTTAGAAAGTTATAAATTTTTATACCATTATATTCAATACTCCGTTTAAAATTTACATAATTTTTAGATTTTGGTAACAATGTCAAAATTGTTCCTCCATAATCTATGTGGTCTATTGTTTACTATTAATGGCAAAACTGGACTTATTTTTATAGATAAAAATGCTTATTAAATAAATGTAAAGTGATATCACAGTCAGTATTCGATGTTTTATAAAAAGTGGACGACAATGTTCCAGTGGTTTTACTTTTCTGACATACTTACCTAAGGGTTTTTTTCGTAACAGGAGAACATGGTACACATAAACGCTATCACCCGAAACCTCAATGCCGTACCGTATTAAGCTTTCAAAATGAGCAAAATAAACTGTCTTAAGTACTGAAGAGTCCAATATTTTTGACAAATTTTTCAATGCGTAACAGGAGCTGGCCAATTTTTTCCTTAGTAGGCTTATATGATCTGACCAACACAACTGAGAATCTAGTTCTACACCCAAAAATGTAACCTTAGTAGCCTTTACTATGGGTAGTGGCAAGTCGTAAGTTAAGCTATTTGTATGTCTGAGAAAAGGGAAATAAAAAGTTTTATCCGTGTTGATCTTAAGACCATTACATTTAAACCAATGTAAATACACACTTACAACTACTGTGTATGCAATAAAGATAATTTTGATTTGATTTTGAATGCTGAAGTCTTAGGGGCTGTGTGTGATTTTGAATGCTGAAGTCTTAGGGGTTTGACTAGCGATTGTCACATGATTTTTCAAATTTGAGTTACCTCTGAGGGCTGGAAGGACGGCGGCGGCGGCGCGAAGCCACCATCAGGAAATTGATTCGGCTCCCACAGCTCGCTCGGTTCAGGAAGCTTAGAGATTTCGCTCAGTATATTCTCATCTAGCAGGTCCTTGTCAACTTTAATTCTTGGAGAGCGGCTTCGCTTCTCGTCTCTAAGTGGGCTGTGGCTCCGCTTTGGTAGTGGAAGCCGGAATTCACGATCACGATTTCTATCGCGCGGGTCCCGCTGGTCACGGGGATCACGATTACGATCGCGATCGCGATCCCTATCTCGCTCCCAATCCCGGTTGTAATAACCTTTCCTAGGGTCGCGAGGATCCCGCGACATGTTTCACTACACTTTGGACACTAAACACAGTATTATGAATAAAAACTGTACACCAACTAAAGCACTGAATTTATTCTTAATGTTTATAAGAACGTTTTGTTGTATTTATTTAACAAAACCCTATACAGGCAAATGCATCACACATTGCACGACGCCATTTCGCCATTTTTATTTGTTTTTTTTTTATTAAACGTCAAAATTAAATTCGTGGTACAGCCCTGGCTCTCACTATCGCGAAGTTGACCGAAGCATGGCCGAAGCGAACTTCCGCCGACTTGCTGAAATACAGTACGACTACGACATAAAAGAGTAGAAATTGAACAAATACATTTCTGAAAACGGCATCAAAATTGGTTCTGCCAAATGCGAGATAATAGCGGATAAACATACATGCATACATAAAAGACAACGGAGAACCTTCTTTTTTTGAAGTCAGTTAAAAATGGTAATACTATCTATAGGGTCGGCGGCTAACCCGCTCCAGACCTTCCGATCCGATCCGATTTATCGGAAGAAATCGGATAATGTGTAGTTTAGGTCCTAACCATATTATAATTTACTCTATGGTCCTAACCCTAACTATTGCACTACACATTATCCGATTTCCTAACAATTGCGCTACACATTATCCGATAAGTATGATCGGATCGGGTAGGATCGGAAGGTCTGGAACGGGTTTTAGAGTAAGGAAAAGTCTATAGAGCTCGTGTTACTTAGTAGAAACCTACAACTATATTGCTATCTCTGTAAACCACGTCAAGTTTCCGCAAGAAAAAACGAGATAACAGTATATTTGTCTTTACGTCGTTTTCAAACACAGAGTGTACAAGCCCATGTGTCAAATATAATAAATGTAAACATGAATACAGTGGTACGGGGAGAATCGGTTTCAGGGATGTGACAAAGTCAAAAAACTAACTCGGCATTTGAGTGAATTTAATTCAATTTCAAATATAACACGATTTACTACAAGTCTTTAAAAACAAAATGAAAAGGTTCGCATATATAATTGAATGCGGCAGCATTGATGTGAAGGGGTTCATTGCTCGCCCACTCTATTTGGAAGTTCTCCAAGATTTTGGTAATTAATGTCTTCATCTCCAACTCGGCAATGCGACGGCCTGGAACAGAATAAAAAAGTTAAATCAAGTAGACAATAAACAGCTTCAAAAGTACGTAGTAGATTTAAGTACAGGTCGGGTGGCTGACACTTTTAGCTTTTATCTATCCAAATATCATAAACCCTCCATGATGTGTCCGGGAACCGCACATTATGACCACTATAAAAATAGATTGTTTTGTTAGAACAAACTTATCTGTAAAAATTTTATTATTGCTAAATAATAATAATAACATCGATTTCGATAATATTATTCATTCAAATTTCGAACATCTCTGAAAAACAAAGAAATTTAATTTCATCTCTATTCTAATATCAGTCGAAATGACGGTTAGTTCGAAATGAATTGTCAATTTGCAATCAAATTTGACAAATGTTGCACGTAAGTAAGATATCGAACGATATGATAGTTGAGGCCGACTCTAGTTTGTCTCTGAATAAAAAAAAACTAAGTATGACAGCTGCCAGAAAACTTCACTACCGCCATTAGCGGGTAAAATTTGTCATATCATAATGTGCGGCTCCTGAATGCATCATGGAGGCTTATGGTATGTGGGTAGATAAAGTAGTGTATGTAACTGTACAAAATTAGGCATTAAAACACTCGTGTGATATTATTATGAAACTTGCCTTCGGCTCGTTTCATAAACCCACACTCGTTTAATATCCTTCATTATGTACAGTCACATAAACTACTATTAAATTCATTACGTACTGCATGCGTACGTACTGTATAATAGGCATGAAAAATCACAGAATTCAACGGTGTAAACATATCACTGTGGATTTTCATGAAAGAACAATGTTACAAACTTACGTATATCATTCTTCCGATCCTATTGATACCTGTTCAGCCCATGGTATGCCCACCAGGATTATTCAGGCGAATGCATCTGTCTCCATACATTACTTTTTTGGCTCTACGGGAACAGCCAAAAATACGACGGACGGACGGTGAAACACTTTAGGCGATCTGATCAGGTCGACCATAATTTCTGACCGTCTGACGCGGGAGAAACACCCGCCCAAGGTGTTTACTGGTTGATTGGTTTCAAGACCAAGGGGGTGATAGCATTGCGGTAACGTTTGGAAGAATTCTTTGTGTTACCTATGCACATTCGGACTCCATAACCAAACGAGCCCATTGCGAAGGATGGCGCGTTTCCGTGGTACAGGGGATCGTCCTTGCCCACCAACCATCTCTCGGGGATGAATTCGTCCGGTTTCGGGTAGTATTCTTTCATGTTGGCCATCGATTGGTGGACAAATGTTACAAGAACCTAAAAAAATATATATAAGTTTATTCTCTCACAGGGCTATAGCTTTTGAACCGTAATAGATATTCAAGTAGCGGTGCTACATTCATAAACATCGATTAGCGACTTGCTTATTACATATTTAGATTTCCTTTGAACATTCGCGCCACTATAAAATAGATACTGAGTTTTGAATGGACAGAATAGTGTACTTGATAGCCACTATAACATTAAGTTATGTATAATAATATGAAAACAAAGCTGAGTATTGTAGACTGCGAGATTTGTGTTCGCTTTCCATGTAGGTATGCGCAAATGCACTGGATACTCAACTGTCCAGTTTTTATGGATAGCTTACGTTTTTTGGTACTCTATATCCAAGCAGATTGTACTCTGTAGTGGAAAGCCTCATGTTTCCAACGACCACGGGCAGCATCCTCATGGATTCTTTGATGCACGCCCTCAGATATGGGACACGGGTTTGCTTGGCTAAAACCTCTTCTCTTAATTTGTTTTGTCTTTCGGGATTTTTCGCAAGCAGGTACAGTGTTGCCAAAACTGAGTTGGAAGTCTGTAAAGGTGCACATAAATCGTGTTATATTTGACATAAAATTTACGAGCTCCTAGCGAAGTGTTGTGACCTACATTATACTTATGGTAGATAAATAGAACTGTATAGGTAACAGAAAAGTAATGAACAGTAATAGTACATTACGGCGGAGACCAGTAAGTAAGCCATACTGGCCGAGTAGGAATTAGACGGACCGAGCCGTAGGCGAGGTCCGGATATAATACGAGGCCAGGATGGCTCTTACGGTCGAAGCAAGTATAGTGCTTTTCTCAAAAATTAAACAAGTAAATTAGATTAAAATTATATTTTATAGGTGACATTCATATTCGGCCATTTTCCTATGAATATTTTTGTTATATCCCATTTTTATTATTACACATTGTGACATTCGTCGTCGCAGGCACCATTAACTCCCATGATAACAACCTTTAACAAAAATAATTATGAGTTTATACTTGGATAAAATATATAGTTATATCGTTATCAAATAGTGGCAGCATTTATTTACCTTCATCGCCAAACTGTTTATCATCTAGAACTTGATTTAAGAACTTTTCTATATTTTGCTGCTGAATATTTGTGATTTCTTTCCTTTGTAGCCATCCGATTGTCTCAGAAAGATTGTTGAAATATTCAGACCTTATCACACATTATCTGACCAACTATTAACTTGATTTTCTTCCTTCCATTTAATGAATCTCTTGTATTTTTTATATCTCCTTGGATTTAGTCGGAAGTAAATTATTTTAGCTAACTCTGCCTCCGCTTTTAAGTATGGAGGAGTGCCGTCTCTTCGGAATCAGACTCGTCTGAACTCATTTTTGCTGAATTATTTTAATAGATCACACAAACAAATTTGAAAATTTGTCTTTTAATTTAAATCCCACCTTAATTTCTTTTTTTACAAATACTGCGTTTAATTATTTGCACTGTCTTACAAATCTAAGTCTTAAAGATAAAATTTCATTATTGTTATACATTGTTGTATTTTCTAACAACTTTTCATATCATAAAGCTTACCTTCAATTTTAACTCCGAGGTTTTTTTCTAAACGACACAAAAAAGGAAGGAATTCCGATATATCATTGTCATATTTTACACAGCACAATTATGAACTAAACGCTGCATACAAACTTCCGCACTAAACCTTGTCGCTACTTTTTTTTTTTAAATATGCATCTCGAGTTACGTTTATACTGCCAATAGTACTAACCTCTTTTTATTTTACATTTGCTCTTAGTGTAAATTGCAAGTGTATACTGCAATGTCGTCTCTTTCTATTTAATCTATGAAAAATGGACGCCACTTTTTAATTTCTACAATTTGCTCTCGCACTGTACTTATAATTAAAACAATTTGTGGAATGCATCCTTTTTACATTTATATACGACCTCATCGCCTTCACATCCTTAGTTTTTTTATAGGTCGGTGACGATGTAAATCGTGTTTCGATATTCAAATATCTTGATACGTAATAGGAATTACATACTTACTTACTGGACAAATATTGATTCCAAATTTAAAATCTCGCTGTTTACTGGACACTTATAAAAAGTCTTCGGTATGTTCCACTTACTGTAGTCTATCTAGCGATGGTAAGGCAACATTACATGCAATTTTTGAGAAAATACATTTTTCACCTCACGCCCATGTATTGACATGTAATAATTAATTATTATGAATAAATGAATATGAATATGAATGTAACGAAACGGCCAAGCCACATATTTTGACTAAGGTGTAGAGTTTGTGAAGTTAGGCCTTGTAGAGTAAGAGAACGTTTCGAATTGAGTTAGAAGCTTGGCTCTACCTGAGATCTGATAACTTTTTGACAGTGCGAGTCATAAATCATTCATGGTCTCGTCTTGGCGTCATTTTACATGAAAACATTTTGGTGGGATCATATTTATACCGTATCAACTCCCGCTATTAACATATCAGATGCCATAATCTGCGCTGTGCGTTCGTCAATGTCCAACAATTTCTCAAAAATTGACTTCTGATTGTTTGCAATCTCCGACGATTGTTTTTTCGATTCCTCGATCAACTTTAAGCGTCGTCCAACAAAATCGTTTGTTAATCTAAAAACAAAAACACTAATATTAGTCGTCTCATATGACTAAATAGATGAAGAAAAACTTCACCTACCTTAGATCAATCAAATTAGAACCATAAAAAGTGTTTCGAATAATATGAAATTCCAGTACGCTTGAAATAGTTTAAATACCCTTATTTCTTCCTAAATGCAAGTAATTCGAGTTTCGCTATAATTATAAAAAAAAACTTGAAAGCTCAAGTCTGTAGGTACAATAGTTACCTTTCAGTTTCCCCGTAGATTTTCATTGCCTTTCTAAACGTTGGCGTCGAAAAATATTTCCAGGCGTTCGGTTTAAAGTCTATTTTCTCAGATATTTTAAAGAGGTCGTGGACACATTGTACTAGCTGCCTGGTTGGGGAGTCGGCAGGCAGATTTGGATCAAGGCAATTCAGTCGTTGTCCTAGTGCTACCACAGCGATCGACTCCAATGCCCATAAATGAAATTTTAAATCCAATTCTTTCGTAATTTTGGCATTTACATCACGCATCGATCTGATACTGTAATTAAAACATAATGAAAATTAAGATAAAAATAAAAATAAAAAATACATTCAGTGAAACATAGCATCTCCTCTTTTTTTGAAGTCGGTTAAAATGCGTACAGTCTGAAAATGGCCGGATTGTAAGAATTGAATATATTGTTCTGTCCAAGAAGTTATTGTGATTTGTTTTGAACATTCAAAACTACATTGACACCTATTTTTACCAATGCTGGAGGTTGAAGGTGCATGTGATGGGGGAGAATAGATACCTATATATATACATATATATATATATACCGGGTGTACAATCCAAATGGGTCGGTATGCAGTTTTTCATAAATCTAAAATCGACGTCATGGTTCCTAAGAACAGATCTCGCTATCTCTCATAGTTTCCGACTTCTCCATACTGACCCATTTGGATTGTACACCCGGTATATATAATACATGACATATTACACCTTTAAATTACAATCTTAATGTTCCAATGGAATAACACTGACCACGAGTTGTAAAAATACTCGCAACCCAACCCGCGGGGTTATACCTGACTCGCTCTCCCTCATGCGGTCAAAAGTAGAGCCTATTTTCCACTCGCCCCTGAAGGCTACTCAAAACTTTGTGGACGTATTGGTAGCAAAGTGCCATCTCACCATGTAATCATTTCATCGGCTACTTCTTTCATCACATCGTTGTATAGTTGGATGGTTCTCGGCTTCATCATTATGGGGTTTACTGTTGTTCGGAAATCTCTCCAGTTTTTTCCATGACTGAAATAATTACAGACTTGTTACCACTTTATATGCCCTAGCTCTAGCTAAACTGAAACTGAAAACTATGATCACTTTTTAATATCGCTGCCGGAAAACAAACACGTATCAACTCACACAAGGCGTAGGTATTTTTCCATGAAAACAGGAACGTAATTGGATTGCATCCACGTTTCAGTTCCGTTAAAATTGCTTCCATATGTCCGGAAGTTCAGTTTTCAGGATGGTCTCGCCTATAGCTCGCATTTCTCAACCGATTCTCATAAATCTTATACCTTTAAATGAGCAATTCTTGTATATTTATAAATTTATTTCTGTGATCCCGGAAACGGCTCTAACGATTTCGCTGAAATTTGGTATATGGGGGTAAACAATCGATCTAGATTAGTCTTATGTTTGGGAAAACGCATATTTTCGAGTTTTCATGCGTTTTTCTTTCCACGCAGAATATGGTCGCTAATTTCGTCCTGCCGGCCACTGTCCGTCTGATTCAGCGGGTTAAGACGCGGACGGAAAGAAACGAGTGTTCCGGTTTCTTTCTAATTCCGCTCGGTGACTTATTTTTTGTTTTTTGTTTTTAGACAAGTTAAAAAAAATGTAGTTAATGTTTGAGATAACAATATATATTTCTCATAAATATGTCTAACATTTACCTATACTGATTACGTGAATAAGATTTATGCTTTCGAGTTTTTATTTTATTGAGACTTATGAAGCAATAGTACAAAACGAAAAATTTACCGATACAAATTTTAAACGCAGTTTCTCTGGTATTTTTTGTGACGCCTTTCTGGTTAAAGACATTTATTTTACTCAAAAGAAATATTACATTTCGCTTAATGAGTATTTCACTATTATAAAAACAATTATAGTCGCTATTCGTGAGCATCTAAAAACCTAATTGTTACTAATGTAAATAAATAAGTAAGCTTGACAAACTATAAGTAAACAGATTACAACTATGTACGAATAAATCACTAACAGACAATAAAGACATGTTATTTTGGCACTAGTTTACGTTGGAATACAAGGAGTACCTACTTAGTTTTATTTTTAGATTTAGTTTTACTGTAAGTTTATAATACTCGCATTGTACATAATATAATTTTGCCTTTATCACCTAAACACCACCATATTACAATAAATAGTAATAACCGAGCAAAGCTCGGTCGCCCAGTTACTTGTATTTATTTTCAAAACTCGAAATGTGTTTCGTCTCTGGCACAGATTATTAGTACATTACGGCAGAGACCAGTAAGTAAGCCATACTGGCCGAGTAGGAATTAGACGGACCGAGCCGTAGGCGAGGTCCGGATATAATACGAGGCCAGGATAGCTCTTACGGTCGAAGCAAGTATAGTGCTTTTCTCAAAAATTAAACAAGTAAATTAGATTAAAATTATATTTTATAGGTGACATTCATATTCGGCCATTTTCCAATGAATATTTTTGTTATATCCCATTTTTATTATTACACATTGTGATATTCGTCGTCGCAGGCACCATTAACTAAACAAAAATAATTATGAGTTTATACTTGGATAAAAGATATAGTTATATCGTTATCAAATAGTGGCAGCATTTATTTACCTTCATCGCCCAACTGTTTATCATCTAGAGCTTGATTTAAGAACTTTTCTATATTTTGCTGCTGAATATTTGTGATTCCTTTCCTTTGTAGCCATCCGATTGTCTCAGAAAGATTGTTGAAATATTCAGACCTTATCACACATTATCTGACCAACTATCAACTTGATTTTCTTCCTTCCATTTAATGAATCTCTTGTATTTTTTTATATCTCCTTGGATTTAGTCGGAAGTAAATTATTTTGGCTAACTCTGCCTCCGCTTTTAAGTATGGAGGAGTGCCGTCTATTCGGAATCAGACTCGTCTGAACTCATTTTTGCTGAATTATTGTAATAGATCACACAAACAAATTTGAAATTTTTGTCTTTTAATTTAAATCCCGCCTTAATTTCTTTTTTTATAAATACTGCGTTTAATTATTTGCACTGTCTTACAAATCTAAGTCTTATAGATAAAATTTAATTATTGTTATACATTGTTGTATTTTCTAACTAATTTTCATATCATAAAGCTTACCTTCAATTTTAACTCCGAGGTTTTTTCTAAACGACACAAAAAAGGAAGGAATTCCGAAATATCATTGTCATTTTACACAGCACAATTATGAACTAAACGCTGCATACAAACTTCCGCACCAAACCTTGTCGCTACTTTTTTTTTTTTTAAATATGCATCTTGAGTTACGTTTATACTGCCAATAGTACTAACCTCTTTTTATTTTACATTTGCTCTTAGTGTAAATTGCAAGTGTATACTGCAATGTCGTCTCTTTCTATTTAATCTATGAAAAAGGGACGCCACTTTTTAATTTCTACAATTTGCTCTCGCACTGTGCTTATAATTAAAACAATTTGTGGAATGCATCCTTTTTACATTTATATACGACCTCATCGCCTTCACATCCTTAGTTTTTTTATAGGTCGGTGACGATGTAAATCGTGTTTCGATATTCAAATATCTTGATACGTAATAGGAATTACATACTTACTTACTGGACAAATATTGATTCCAAATTTAAAATCTCGCTGTTTACTGGACACTTCTAAAAAGTCTTCGGTATGTTCCACTTACTGTAGTCTATCTAGCGATGGTAAGGCAACATTACATGCAATTTTTGAGAAAATACAAGTTACTCTCTGGTGCTCAATTTTATTATTTGCGTTACTATGTGTTTGCTTTCCGGTATCGATATTAACTCGGAGCCAAGCCCAGTCACTCGGGCGGGGTCATAGGTCTTGTTATGTCGCTTTCGATAGTACTCCAGTGACTCCAATCCTGGGCGTATCGGCATGTGTTCTTCAGTCCGGAGCACCTGTAATAATTTAGCATTAACATCATTATCTTCATATCAGCCGAAATATATGTCCACTGCTGGGCAAAGATGTCCCGCAAGGATCACATACAGACTATTACTTACACATTCAACTGCCTCTGGATCAAATAAAAAAAGCGTATCTTTTCTGCCTAAACTGCCGTCTAATCTCACTATTGGTCCATACAGTTGGTACAACCGTTTACGGAGATCAACCCCGGTATATCCAGCCAAATTGCCTGCAGTGAAAAAAACAGATATGTCTATCGTTAAATTTTCCCGACACCTTAAATAAAGTTGAATAAAACAAACCTAATTAAAATAGGACCTAGATACATACAGTCATATAAATATTGACAAGATGGTGCTAGTGTGTTGCTCTTGATATGTAATAATGAAACCATACATTACCTCCGGGCAAAAAGCTGAAAAGTGGTCCAACCACGGGCAGGCTCGGTGGTCCCGGGATGTCACGCCATGCCTTCAAGCTGGGCATCTGTTGTGCATCGTGCGCCGCCGGGCAACTAGTTACGCTGACACTTCTGCAATCGCGATAGTATTCACCAATCGATTATCTACTTTACACAATGGAAACGATTAAACGGAATCACGATGCGATGTCTACTTACCGTCTAACTCATAAGGGCTATTTACCTCAAAAAGTCTGTGTTGATTTTTCTTGTCACTCTTGCCATGCGTAGCAAGCCTTGTGCAAGAAAGCAAGGTTAAGGGGTAGCGATCATAGGGCTATGTAGTATGTATCAAGTATTACCATTACCTAATATACAACGTAATAGAATAGCTCTTCTCACTTCTACTGCTCGAAAAGTACTTTATTTTAGCTTCGTGAAGAAGAAGAAGGTACGATTATTTAGAGAACCGGTTGCATTTAACATTATCATTATCAGCATCAAACAAATTACATTTAAACGGTTCATTTAACTTATCTATCTAGTAATGCGATGAGTTATGGTGTCTGGGTTGCACGAGTCGTGGTGCTCACTAGTACTCGTCCACGACGCTGATCTTTCGTGGATCCAGGTCAGGATATGTAGGACAGCGTATACTGTATGTGTGTATGTGTTTGTGTTAGATAAATAGAATAGACATAATAAATTATAGGTCATGATACATAGTTTGTGTTTATAATCGAAACCTTGTTTTGCTACCGCTTCAGACAACCTTATCCAAAATGCGTTATCAGATTGTCACAGTTCATCCCTAACACTATCTATGGGCTCAACAAATTCGGCCAAGCTAACCGCCCTAACATAGCTATGGTGTCAATAAAAACTGCTTTAAACGTTTTTAAACACGAACAAAAAACGTGATCTTCTTATTGAAGGAGGAAGATTGTTCCAGCATTTTGTAGCAGCATATCAAAAGCTCTCACGAAACACCGCCTTACCATGTCGCGGGCATACCAGCTGGAGTGCTTCTTTCTCGCGTGCGTAAAATTTTTATAGACCTAGGGGTCTAAAATGCCTCTCATCCCCCCTAAAGACACCGCTGTACATGGTTTAATAGTGACGGCTGGGGGAGGAAGGGCTCTCGGGCGGCCACGCTGGCTAACTCGCCATGGCTAAAGAAATTTGTAAGTAACTATTATTTCCTCGCAGTTGGAGTGAAAAGCAGAGTGTTTAACACGTGGCTAAAAGCTAATGTGACACTCAGATTATATTGGTAAACGCGGGTTCAGTTTCCATTACCGTAAGTTTTAAATAGAAAAGTATGGGGGTTTTTGCTATGGTCACCATAATTAACGTCATCTGTGAGAATATCGTAGCCACTACTTATGTCATTACTTACCGTCTTAAATTTATGTTCACGGCGGAAAAATTAAAGACGTTGCGCATGATTAACATTTGTTTGTCGATTTAGTAAGGCTTTATCGTGAATATGTAATATAACGCGCACGGTAACGTGTCTGGTATAATGTCACTACTGACTCCACGCTTCGACTAAGTACCGGCTTTCGAGCGTAACTATATAACTTATTATTAATTTGTCCACCTGAACAAACATTAAAAACATAATTGATAAGAGAAGGAGGTAAAGAATATCCATATGTAATCCATATTCATGTCAATAGGTAAAGAATAGCGATATTCAGTTAAATACGTAAACTGACATACTCTCATTACCTAATTTATTTATTAAATGTTCATATTGTAATAGGTATACCTATATTTAGTAGTACAGTAGGCACCCAATACGGACGTACAATAGGCTAGTTGACTCATGTCAAATTGTAATAAACTAATGTTTATTCCGTATAGTATTTAGCAAAGGAAACCTAAATATATATTTTTCAATTCATAAAATTGAGATGGCAGAAAAAATTTAATTTGAAAATATGGTTTTTAATCCGTATTTTGAAATGCTTAAAACGCTGTCCGCCATTTTCGCTTATGAAAGTGACGTCATCGGTCATGTAAACAAAACTGAAAGTCTACTTTGACGACTTCGAATAGTGCCATCCCTCTCGATCTCCTGTCAAAGTATATTGGAGTGACCGGAAAGGCCCCGTGGTCCCAGCTGATCCACACATGTGATTCAACAAACAATAGCAAACTCCTTTTATAGCACAACCTTGAATTGTAATGCGACACGTGTAACCCCTTTGGAATGTTGTACCATATATGGAAATGACCTTATAGAAAGTTAGTATAAAAGCATTGGAAATTATTTAATAAAGGTTCATTCTAACACCGAGTGTCGTCGTATTATTATCTCCCGTACCTACCATACTTCAAATATACCTACGACGGTCGAATTTCGAATATTTACAGGTAATTCTACGTCACGCCACAGATTAGCAAAAGGCAATAAATGGCGGACGGCGTTTTTGACTGTTCGTGACATTTCTAATTTTCAATTGATACAATTTAGCTTTCTAGCTTTCACAAAAATACAAGACATTTTTTTTAGAGCTAGTAAGATCATTATTCCATTTGAAATATATTTCAAAACTGGGTCTACTAGCCTATTAACTTCCTTCGGACTGCTCCGCCTTACGGACAACCGGTACCTATAATTATATGTATTAGCTCGGAACGTTTTTATAAACTCGAAAAATGCAGTTAGTCACTATTCGTACGGCAGGGGTAATAGAGGTAAGACGTCTCAAATTTCGTCATGTGACACCACTGTGACACCAGTGCCGTATTTACTCCTAGGCCCACAAGGCCCAGGCCTAGGGGCCCAGCCCCTGAAGCAGGACTTGAACCATACTTATGTTCTACTTAGATAGTAGTATTTTAAATGATAAAATAAGTCCCAAAAATTTGGACTGTTTGTTAATTCATCTAATTAATGTCAGGCCATTGTATTTGGTAGGTCCCACCAGCTCGACAGAATTAACCAGGACGCTCTTAAACCAGTATATTTCAACGGCACGCCTATCCCTTTCAGTTCCAGCGTCAAAGACGGGTATTTACTTGGATTGCATACTAAGTTGGAAGGTGCAGGAAGCTGTAATTAGTAGGAAGGTTATAGGTTCCCTACATGCTCTCGACAAGTTCAAGCACTTTTTACACATTAAGACCAAGATCCTGCTAGTTCAGACGTTAATTGTACCTGTTATTGACTACGGTGATGTGTGTTATCCGGACTTAACAGAGGAGCTTCTGAATAAATTGGAGAGACTACTTAACAACTGCATTAGCTTTATTTTGTTTACACAAGTATGACCACGTGTCTTCTTACCGCTCTCAGTTTAGCTGGTTTCCTATTCGTCAACGACGTCAAATTCGCATGCTTTGCACTCTATTCTCAAGGACCCGAACTCTCCCGAATATCTCAGAAACTTCTTTCACTATTATTGTGTAACTCTTAAAAGTCAATTCGGCTTCTGGCAATTTATCCCTTTCCATCCCAAATCACCGA
Source organism: Apotomis betuletana (assembly GCA_932273695.1). Lineage (NCBI taxonomy): Eukaryota > Metazoa > Arthropoda > Insecta > Lepidoptera > Tortricidae > Apotomis > Apotomis betuletana. Next base: position 1,891,751 of record OW026303.1, on the reverse strand, counting down.
ACAAGTTTTTTTTAGGTCTAAATCCTTAACTCCGCCTTTTGTTGGATAAGTTCTTTCTTTTGTACAATAACGATTAATTAAGTAAAAATACCCTCCGTCCTGAGATTTGTTTCGTTTGTCGTGAAGGTTACTCTTATTTTAGATGATTTACTAAGACAGCTGATGGCATCGATGGATGGCGCTTGGATTTGAACATCTCGAAGTAATTGAGTTTCTATAGTTTCAAATATGTATGCATAGTAATGATAAAGCTCCTTTTTTGGGTTTTTAACTTTAATTCTACTTGCTTTAACATCTACAAGTCTTTAAAAACAAAATGAAAAGGTTCACATATATTATTGATTGTGGTAGCATTAATGTGAAGGGGTTCATTGCTCGTCCACTCTATCTGGAAGTTCTCCAAAATTTTGGTAATTAATGTCCTCATCTCCAACTCGGCAATGCGACGGCCTGGAACAGAATAAAAAAGTAGAACTTGATTACGTATTGCATATAACAGACATGAAAAATCACAGAATTCTACCGTGTAAAGTATCACTGTGAATTGTCATGAAGGAAGAATGTTACAGGTATATCATTCCTCCAATCCTAGTGATACCTGCGCGCCTATGATGGTTGCTTTTATCGCGCGATAAATAAGTGACAAAGCATCGGTCATGTTTTGACTAAATGGGATTGTGAGTGACAGATGCTATGTCACGTTTTTATCACGTCATAAACGCAACCATCATGGGCCCCCTGATTAGTCCATGGGTATCATCAGGATTATCCAGGGTAATGCGTCTATTCCTTTTCACTTATGCTGTTAGCTAACTTTTCTGTGTGTTATCAGGCTCTGTACGGAAACAGCCAAAATACGACGGATGTACGGTCAAAAATTAGAGGCGATCTGATCAGACCGACCATATTTTCTGACAGTCTGGCGTGGGAGAAACACCAGCCCGACAAGACCAATTGGGCTGGGTGAAGTCTGTAAGAATTCTTTGCCATACCTATGCACGTTCGGACTCCATAACCAAACGTGGCCGTTGCGAAGGATGACGCGTTTCCGTGGTACAGGGGATCGTCCTTGCCCACCAACCATCTCTCGGGGATGAATTCGTCCGGTCGCGGGTAGTATTCTTTCATGTTGGCCATCGATTGGTGGACGAATGTTACGAGAACCTAAAAAAAGATAAGTTTATTCCGTCACAGGGCTCTTGCTTTTGAACCTTAATAGAAAGTTCAAGTAGCGGTGTTACATTCATAAACTTCGATTCTTAGCGACTTGCTATTATTGTTTAGAGTGCCTTTGAACACTTTTGATAGAATAGTGTTAATTGATAGCCACTATAACATTAAGTTATGCATAATAAATAAGATGAAAACAAAGCTGAAAACTGTGGGCTCCGTGATTTGTGTACGCTTCTTATCTAAATATTCGCAATTGGGTGAATCAACTTTTTCTTGCTGTTATTCTGTTCGTGACCCAGGAGAAAATAGTGATTAAATTTCTAAGAAAAGTGTTGGTAGTTGATATTACTGGGATTGTCAGGAGATAGCCTACATAAGAATGGGCTTATAACTGCTTAAATTACAAAGTTTTTGCTAAATATAACCACGGAAAATCGTAGTTTTAAAAAGTGACCCAGGGGCATCACCATGGCAATGAGTGGCAGAAAATAGTTGATTGACCCAATTGCACTTTTGCACTGGACACTGCTGGTCGGTTTTTATGGATAACTTACGTTTTTTGGTACACTATATCCAAGCAGATTGTATTCTGTAGTGGAAAGCCTCATGTTTCCAAGAACTACGGGTAGCATCCTCATGGATTCTTTGATGCACGCCCTCAGATAGGGGACCCGGGTTTGCTTGGCCAAAATCTCTTCTCTTAACTTATTTTGTTTTTCGGGATTTTTCGCAAGCAGGTACAGTGTTGCCAAAACTGAGTTGGAAGTCTGCAAAGGTGCATCAATCATGTGATATTTGACGTAAAACTTACAACCTCCCGGCGTGATCTTTCGATGATTAAGCATTCAGACATATTCTACCATATTAGAATATTTTTAAATTTATTTATAAATAAATGTAAAAATATTCTAATTTAGTAATTCTAGTATGGTATAAGCACAATCTAAGTACCTAAAGCCTGACAAGAAATATATGAGGATTGTCAAGAGGGCGCTATTTATAAGATTTAATATGGCAACAATTTTGCAACCAATCACAACCTACTATAATGACATTAGTTCAAATACCTGTCAGTTCCAGTATGATAACCCCGTAATAGCATTCGTGTAGTAAACACGTGTATACTTTATTTATAATTTTACGTTCACGACTGTGAATGGTTTTCGGCATTTTCTTTGGATAATTTTAAATATTTGTCTTTTAAAGAAATCACCACGATTGTCATTGACATTGTTGACAAACCATCATAAATCATTGCCAGTGTAAGAAATTAGTTCCAGTGAAATTCCGCAATATGGCGCATCCTCATATATTTCTGGTCAGGCTTTAAATATAAATAATATGTATTTATTTTAACAGCAACCAAAAGGCCCTACTCTTATGATTGTGTAATAAATAAACTATTTATGTTACTCTAACGTTATTCTAACCTAAGCCCTAAATGAAAACCTAAATACCTAACTATCTTACTTAACGTAGTTGAACAGTCTGGTCGTCTGTCCGTCGAGAACTGATGGTATTTTGTCGTGTTGCTGTAATGTCTAATTTTGAAATTGAATGTCCGTTCCAAATATCTATGTCAATCTGCCAGTCGGTCAGTTGGTCTGGTCTGGTCGCCACGGAGGTCGGAGGCCACGACAGTAGCATTGTTTGGATCATATATTTGGCCAAGTAATCGTCTAGTGATGTCGTAGGAACCAATGTTATGCTCGATATCAATCCGAAGTCCTTTTCACATAAGTTATAGGATTGGAGTTATTTGTAGTAAGTAACTAATAACCCTAACCACAAAACGAACTGACTGCATCGCGTGCTTACATCTAATAGAATATCGTATACGGGGTGATCAATCCAAATGGGTCAGTAGGGAGAAGTTAGAAACTATACGAGATAATAAATATATTAATCTGTTCTTAGGAACCATGGCGTCGATTTTAGATTGAATAAAAACTGCATTCATTTTTTTTTATAAGTCATACATACTTGACCGGGAATTGAACCTGCTTAAAATTCTGTAAGTAATCGCATGTCGTATTGTAATGTAACATTCTGTACAGCGGTTTTGGCCGGGTTATCTATGAAATGATGTATGACATTTGACATTTATAAAAAAATAATAATGCAGTTTACATTAAATCTAAAATGGACGCCATGGTTCCTAAGAACAGATTTCCCTATCTCTTATAGTTTCTAACTTCTCCCTACTGATCCATTTGGATTGATCACCCGGTATAATTCAGGAATATTTTAATGACACTCCAAGTATGTTACTAATTTATGCATGTGCTGGAGATACAGTACCTAAAAGGGTCTAGCCGCAATCCTATAGTGAAACTGCCCCTGGCTGAAATGTATAGCTTTCTTAGGAGCTTTTATTTGTCTTATTAAAAGATATCATTTTACCAAATTTCAAGCCTGGAATCCTCTTGGTTTGGACAAAAATTAAAAAAAATTGAAAAAAGTTTTTATTTATTTTTAGCTAAACCGATAGTTCGATTTCTTTGAAATTTGCATGTAATATGTACCTAATAATAACTCATTTTAAAAAAAATAACCAAGGTTCTAGCTTATTTATAAAGCCTTAAAAATGGATTTCTTTATTTTTAAGTTTTTTTTTTAAATACTTATGAGATAGGGACAACCTCAATTTTTTGTTATATAACGTAACATATATTATTGCACAAAATATATTTTTTCTAAAAAAATCAATTTAGGGAAACAGGGCAAAAATCTCATAATAATGCATATAGGGGAAATCCTTCATTCAATATTGGGTAGCATAATATAGGTACTCGTAGTCAAGGTGCCTAAAAAATAGTTGACGACCGCTTAGGGCAGTGGTCCTTTTAGTGATGAGGGAACATTTGACAAAATCTGTGTCTTGCCATGGACCACCAACTGTTTGGAGGCAATAGAAAGTATCTAGGGCGGTAAGACAGGAATTACAAACGAGGTTTAGAAGTAAAATCATATTTTTGCGGATGGCTTCACGGACCACTTCGTGTGCTTCTAGGGACCACCCGTGGTCCGCGAACCACTGGTTAAGAACCACTGGCTTAGGGGGTCAATCAGTAGCCACTATTATGTTTGAGCGATTGTATCAAAAGAAACTAAAATGTTAGTTCAACATATTTTATTAAAATTTTACACTTTAGACCTAAACAGAAGTTGACTATGATAAGACTATGACTTAATAAATTAATTATAATTACTCATCCTCGTCACTATCGGTATGAATAGTTACATTAATGCCTTCGTCTTTGAACAATGTACAGAGTTTATGTCTAGGATGCGGTATTCTGGATAAAAATCTGCCAAACGACAAGTGATATATGACTGCCGCTACATGGGAACAACAACCTAATGTTCTTAACCCATTTGCACATTCACAACAATAATGAATGATAGCATGTATTCTGTTTTTTTCGCCATCATACTTTGTAAAGCATCTACATGTCTTCTTAGACAAATGTTGAGAATGTATTTGTATTTTAAGGATATTTGTGTTATCCTTGACGTAGGCCATATTCATATTTCCATCTTCGTCTAGAACCTCGGCTAAATACTAAATAGCCTGACCGAATTGGTAACTTCCTGTAAATAATAGCTTCAATTCATACTGTGAGTTGAGGGAAATCAGAAATACAGTTTTTCGCAGAAAAGATCTGAAACGGGAGGTCCGCAGCCAACCCTTGTCTTCTACCATTTCTGCTAAAATATTTTTTTCATCGCTATTTTTCAAGCTCATTGCTTCTAAAATCTCGCTGGACATGTTGTTATCAGAGTTTAGACGTTTACTAAAACGATTTATGAGATACTAGCTGTGCCCCGCGGTGTTACCCGCTCATCCCGCGGGAACACTAAATTTATTCGGGATGAAAAGTATCCTATGTCCTTCCCCGGGACTGACACTATCTATATACCAAATTTCATCTAAATCGGTTCAGCGGTTTAAGCGTGAAGAGGTAACAGACAGACAGACAGACAGACACACTTTCGCATTTATAATATTAGTATGGATGATGCGATGCGATAAAAACTCTTGATTTCCGTGTACTGCCTCAACAACCCACCGAACTTTAGTAACATACCGCGAGTGGTTAGCTTCTTGAGTTGTTAATTGTTTTCGTTGGCCTTTCAGAGAAGGCATCATAACTCGATAGCCTTTTGATTCAAGAAGAGGTACTACGTTTTAAAAGCCTCGGTCCAAAACAAATATGTCGCCTGGTTGTATGAGGTTGGATAAACTGTCGATAACTTTAACCATGATACTTGCGTCATTTTCATTAGCATAGTAGGGTCCCAGCATTTCAATAATAAATCCGTCAGTTGTGCAAATCGTAAAAGGCACAAAGCAAAGTTACCAATTCGGTCAGGCTATTTAGTATTTAGCCGAGGTTCTAGACGAAGATGGAAATATGAATATGGCCTACGTCAAGGATAACACAAATATCCTTAAAATACAAATACATTCTCAACATTTGTCTAAGAAGACATGTAGATGCTTTGCAAAGTATGATGGCGAAAAAAACGGAATACATGCTATCATTCATTATAATTAATTTATTAAGTCATAGTCTTATCATAGTCAACTTCTGTTTAGGTCTAAAGTGTAAAATTTTAATAAAATATGTTGAACTAACATTTTAGTTTCTTTTGATACAATCGCTCAAACATAATAGTGGCTACTGATTGACCCCCTAAGCCAGTGGTTCTTAACCAGTGGTTCGCGGACCACGGGTGGTCCCTAGAAGCACACGAAGTGGTCCGTGAAGCCATCCGAAAAAAATATGATTTTACTTCTAAACCTCGTTTGTAATTCCTGTCTTACCGCCCTAGATACTTTCTATTGCCTCCAAACAGTTGGTGGTCCATGGCAAGACACAGATTTTGTCAAATGTTCCCTCATCACTAAAAGGACCACTGCCCTAAGCGGTCGTCAACTATTTTTTAGGCACCTTGACTACGAGTACCTATATTATGCTACCCAATATTGAATGAAGGATTTCCCCTATATGCATTATTATGAGATTTTTGCCCTGTTTCCCTAAATTGATTTTTTTAGAAAAAATATATTTTGTGCAATAATATATGTTACGTTATATAACAAAAAATTGAGGTTGTCCCTATCTCATAAGTATTTAAAAAAAAAACTTAAAAATAAAGAAATCCATTTTTAAGGCTTTATAAATAAGCTAGAACCTTGGTTATTTTTTTTAAAATGAGTTATTATTAGGTACATATTACATGCAAATTTCAAAGAAATCGAACTATCGGTTTAGCTAAAAATAAATAAAAACTTTTTTCAATTTTTTTTAATTTTTGTCCAAACCAAGAGGATTCCAGGCTTGAAATTTGGTAAAATGATATCTTTTAATAAGACAAATAAAAGCTCCTAAGAAAGCTATACAGGGGCAGTTTCACTATAGGATTGCGGCTAGACCCTTTGCATGTCTCTGTGACAAAACATGTAGTACTGTAAATAGATATAAGACCACCAGTATACGCACAGTTACACCATGTTGGGACCAATTTTTATTTTGTTGTCGATTTCTTTTTTTTTCTCAGATTTCAATCAAATTTAGTGAGTTAGTAAAGTTGCTTATTCCGACCATGGTAAGCCCAATTCCACGATTAGTCCTACAAAAATGTTATTTTGTTGTGGATTTTTCTTTTCATTTCGAGCTCCTCATTTTGTACTACGAAGTTTCGTTAAGAAATTTCCATACATTTTGTGTAACTCAATGGAAATAAATGTAGGACAAAGATAATTTGGGCTTGACCATGGTCAGAATAACCAACATTACCAACCCACTTAAGATTGAAATCTGAGATAAAAAGAAATCGACTACAAAATAAAAATTGGCCAGTTTAGCAAATAAATGCGTCGTCCATAGGCTAAGTAGTCCCTGATCACAAATACATACCGTATCAACTCCCGCTATTAACATATCAGAAGCCATAATCTGCGCTGTGCGTTCGTCGATGTCCAACAATTTCTCCAAAATTGACTTCTGGTTTGAAATCTCTGATGAATTTTTTTTCGATTCCTCGATCAATTTTAAGCGTTGTCCAACAAAATTGTTTGTTAATCTAAAAAAAACATCAATATCTTCTTATTATATGTCAATCAAATTAGATCCATAAAAAGTGTTTCGAATAATTGTTAATTTCCAGTAGGGGAGCCCTAGGAGGGTTGACACAAAATTTACATTTCCGAACATAGCTGCTTCATTATCATTATGTAAGCTAGAATTGAAAAAAATATAGCATTGGAAAGAGAATTTCATCCTTTAATTATGAACCTCAATAAAATAAGTAATAAGCATTTAGAACTATTTAAAAATGTGGTATTTCCTCATCAAGTCAGTCTGTTTCAACCCTCCTAGTACCTAGATAAGTTGAAACAGGTACCTAGGCAAGTTGACACATAGAGAAAGATTAAGCATTTAAGGACAAAAAACGCAATGGTGAGATTGAAAATATTTTAATATCAAAATAAACATTTTGACATCAACACAATGAAGGAACTTCTTTCAGATCTAGGAAAAAAAACACATTTGTAACTTAAAATAGTTTTTTTTCATGGGATTGCGAGGAAGGCAAATAAATAGTTTAATTCTAACTTGTACATAATCAGTCAATCTATTTTGAGAATAAATATAGAGTTATGCGCATACCCCATACATACAATAGGCATACAATACAAATACAATACAAAATGCTTTATTGCACCCCAAAAAAGTTTACAAATTGAATTCAGAAACAATAATTTTAATAACGGTAGACAACAGGCGGCCTTATCGCTAAAGAGCAATCTCTTCCAGACAACCTTTGGGTAGTGCAGTTGATCGGCATGTCATTGTTCTTCTTTTTTTTCTGGATAAAATGGCACAACAAAGAATAATTTAAGTTATACGATTTCGCAGCATCGACATTCTACAAAAATAAAATACGAATTTAAAATATTAAATTGAAATCGAGGAAAGTTGAAACAAACGAGGTAGGTTGACACAAGCTGTTTTAACTTACCTCTCCCTTGGAATCGACAGTTAGTTACCTTGAATTATTTAAAAAAAATTGAGGTCGTTACCTTATTTAAAAATGTGTTTAATATATTAAACTTGGTTAATAACACTTGAGAACAAATCTATACACATTACAAAATATGTAACATAACATGGAAATAAATGGCTTCAAAAAAATGATAGAATACTTACTTTTCGTGCAGTTTTCGTCACAGACACTCTAGCGCCAAAACCGTTCGCCGGGCGGCCCGGGGCGTGTACTGACAAGTCGGAGCGGCGGAGCGGTGGATCAGAAATGCGTTGTTGCCAAACTTCTAATGCCTATAGTTTCCGAGAAATTGAAGTTGTGTCAACTTACCTTTGTGTTAACTTACCTCGGTCTCCCCTACGCTTAATTTCTTCCTAAATTCGTGTAATTCGAGTTTCGTGATAATTATGAAAATATCGGCCAAGTGCGAGTGGGACTCGCGCACGAAGGGTTTCGTACCATTATCTGTAAGTTTGTTGTATGGGAGCCCCCTTAAATATTTATTTTATTTTATTTTTAGTATTTGTTGTTATAGCGACAATAGAAATACATCATCTGTGAAAATTTCAACTGTCTAGCTATCACTGTTCTTGAGATACAGCCTGGTGACAGACGGACCGACGGACGGACGGACGGACGGACGGATGGACGGACGGACGGACGAAACCTCAGTAATAGGGTCCCGTTTTTACCCTTTGGGTACGGAACCCTAAAAATGCTTTCTACGAAACAACACATCGGCGAAATGAAAAATTCAACGAAAAGGCACAAACAGCGTGAATAACTAAGCACGCGTCTTTATAATATTCTGACTATAAGCAGACTGATACATAATCGGCCTTGTAATTTTAAATACCAGATAATACTTTTTGGGTAGACATAAAATAAGTATTATAATACTTAAAAAAAAATATACCTATCCTCGCAAGTGTGTTGAAAAACGTGGCAGTAACTCACGTGCATGTAGGTCATAAAGTACTCGGATTTATACGGAAGAAAAATTATCTCGTGCTTTAACGTAGTACATAGTACACTCGTATCATAATGTACAGTGCATGATCTGTCAGAATGCGATTCGCGTGTAATACCTATCTTGCTCGCTCTTACGTGATCCAGATAAGAACCTCTCAGTTTTCACCCAAACCCGAAAAACAATCTGAAAGCTCAGGACTGTTGGTACAATTGTTACCTTTCAGTTTCCCCGTAGATTTTCATTGCCTTTCTAAAGGTTGGCGTCGAAAAATATTTCCAGGCGTTCGGTTTAAAATCTATTTTATCAGATATTTTAAAGAGGTCGTGGACACATCGTATTAGCTGCCTGGTTGGGGAGTCCGCAGGCAGATTTGGATCAAGGCAATTCAGTCGTTGTCCTAGCGCTACCACAGCGATCGACTCCAATGCCCATAAATGAAATTTTAAATCCAACTCTTTCGTAATTTTGTCATTTACATCACGCATCGATCTGATACTGTAATTAAAACATATTAAAAACTAAATTTAAGAAATTTTATAAAAAAAAATACATTCAGTGTAACATAGAACCTATCATCTCTTCTTTGAGGTCTTCTCTTCTTCTCTTTTTTGAAGTCGGTTAAAAATACGAACAGTGACTGGAATCTAAGAATTTGCATGATTTATCCAAGAGGTTATTGTGATTTGTTATGAAAAGAAATTCAAAAGTACCAATACCCATATGTACCAACTTTTGCATGTGATGGGGGATAATATTAGATACATGGCATTTTGAACTAATTAGGCAGTTCCAACCCTGTCTGAACCATTATTTTTTTCAAATTTTCGCCTCAATGTTAACATCACTAAGCAAACAACATTAGGCAGTGGTCGATTATATACCATAGTATGACCGTGAACCCTTATAGTACTTTCTTAATGTTCGAATGTAAAATGCTCGTACCCCGCGGGTTTATACTTGACCTACTCGCCCTCATGCGGTCAAAATTTAAACCTATTTTCCACTCGCATCCGAAGGCTACTCAAAAACTCAGAGACTCAAAACTTTGTGGACGTATTTGGTAGCAAAGTGCCATCTCACCATGTAATCATTTCATCGGCTACTTCTTTCATCACATCGTTGTATAGTTGGATAGTTCTCGGCTGCATCATTATGGGGTTTACTGACGTTCTAAAATCTCTCCAGTTTTTTCCTTGACTGAAATAATTACAGACTTATTACTTATACCACTTTACTTTATATATGTCCTAGCTTAGCTAGACCACTGAAAACAATGATAACTTTTTAATATCACTGCCGGAAAACAGACATGTAGTAACTTAATTGGACTACAATGCAACTCGTTTCAGTTCGGTTAAAATAGATTTCATATGTCCGGAAGTTCAGTTTACCGGATGGTCTCGCTTAGGTCCGCATTTCTCAACGGAAAAATATATTTCTCGTAAAATATTGTGAGCTAAAAACAGCTTTTATTTTCAAAACTAGAAATGTTTTGTCTCTTGTGCTCAAGTTTATTTTCTGAGTTACTACGTGGTTATTTTCCGGTGTCGATGTTTACTCAGTAGCAAGCCCAGTCACTCGGGCGGGGTCATAGGTCTTGTTATGTCGCTTTCGATAGTACTCCAGCGACTCCAATCCTGGGCGTATCGGCATGTGTTCTTCAGTCCGAAGCACCTGTAATTTTGCATATTCCTCATTATCATCATATCAGCCGAAAGATGTCCACAGTTAAGCAAAGATCCCATATTAATTACTTACAGACTAAATATTACTTACATGTTCAACTGCCTTTGGATCAAATAAAAAAAGCGTATCTCGTCTGCCTAAGCCACCGTCTAATCTCACTATTGGTCCGTACAGTTGGTACAATCGATTAATGAGATTGACCCCGTTATATCCAGCCAAATTGCCTGTAGTGAAAAAATCAGACATGTCTATGTTTATATTCCCGACACTTTAAATAAAAGTTTCATAAAACAAATCTAATTCAAATGTGATTTAGATACCTACAGTCATAGAAATAGATAACTGATGGTATATATTTAATAAGGAAACCATATATTACCTCCGGGCAAAAAGCTGAACAGTGGTCCGACCACGGGCAGGCTCGGTGGTCCCGGGATTTCACGCCATGCCTTCAAACTCTGTATCTGCTGTGCATCGTGCGCCACCGGGCAACTAGTTACGCTGACACTTCTGCAATCCCCATAGTATTCACCAATCAATTATCTACTTTATACAATGGAAACTGGTCAACCGGAATCACAATGTAATGTCCACTTACCGTCTAACTCATTGGTGTTAATCGTACCTACCTCAAAAAGTCATCGTTGATTTTTCTTCTCACTATTGCCAATATACGAGTAGAAAGCCAGGTATCGGGGTGGCCACCATAGAGCTATGTATCAAGTATTACCTCATAGACAATATACAAATTAATAGAACAGCTCCTTTCACTTCTCCAGCTCGACAAGATTTTAGCTTCGTGAAGCTGGTCGTTTTAGCCCCCAGGTGTGAAACTCCCTTCATCCTCCCTAAAGCCACCGCTGGTTTAACAGTGGCGGCTTTGGGGGAGGAAGGTCCCTTGGGTGGGCGCTGGCTCCTCAAGGGCATATTTTAGCCAAGTGGCTAATGACTCGCTTAGGGCCCCTGTATGGCTAAAGAAATTTGTAAGTGGGCCATTTTTTCTAAAGTTGTACACCCCACTTTTTTTTTTGAATTTTCGATATTTTCTACTCAGAATTATCCGCTAGCGTGCAAATGTCACTTGAATTTCGAACACAATGATTGTTATTCTCTGTGACGCATGTAACTTTTTAATTTGTAATATTGTGCTTTTCTCTTATTTATTTGGTTTGGATTTGAGTGTGTTTTGTCCAGACATAGAAGTGTTCGTGGCAATAACGTCAATTAACTAAGGACATCCTTCCGATAAAAAAATATCGATAACAGAATACTTGTCTTGCCTGTTGTCTACCGTTATTAAAATTATTGTTCGGTATTGAATTTGTAAACTTTTTTGGTGTGCAATAAAGCATTTTGTAATGTATTGTAATACTTATTCCGAAATGACATTTCATAGTAGCTATTATGTTCACCGGATAAATAGAAATTAACTAAAATATGCTGATTTCTACCCATCAATGTTACTTATATACTTTTAGGAATATTAAAATTCAAATAAAAATCTACTTTATATTTTTTTAATATTTTTTTTAACAACCTTATAGTAATTAATTGAATCAGGCGTTACTTTGCGGAAATCCATAATAATGAAAATAATAATATTGTTTTGCTATTCCGTGATTTAATATCGTGCCAGTTAAATTTGTGCTAACCCGTTATACTTATTTGCGTATTTTTTCATGCATATATGCATTTAATGGTCCCACCCTCCCACCACGATAAGAAAAATAAATACGCAAATAAATATAACAAACCACCACCAAAATAACAGAACTTACTCGACACGTGTTTCGCCCCTCTACGAGGCATCATCAGGAGATGTTGACGGTCTGGAGTCCGACAACCGAATGAGCTGCCCAGACTGGTCGGCCATATTAGCAAAGCAATATTATTATTTTCAACAACCTTATAGTTTTTTTAATATTCAATCGAATAATATACGGTAATTATACACGGTATATAAAACTATATTTTTCATAATGTACGTTATCTCGTAGTCATAACATAGCTACTGTCTTAAGTAAGTACAACTTATCGATAAAATAATATCGTGTGGCTCTAGCAATTAATTTGGGTGTAGCGTGTAGCACATCGATACTCTCGATTCTCAACATAATTTGAGACGATGGTGCCGATTATAATGTCTAAATCTTTACGGTGGATGGCGCTGCAATGCCACCCTAAGGCATGTGGAAGCAACTGGTTGAAAAATTCAACGGCTTTGGCATCAGGTTCGGTGGTCCAGTTGGTAGGACGCCCGTGTTGGCCCGGAAAGCCGTTGGAGACGCAGGTTAGAATCCTGCCTGAACCGTAAAATTTTTCAATTTTTCGTTTCATTGTAAACATTTGGTTTACGTTAGCAGACGTTACTGCTTTAATAAAAATAATTAATATTGGTAATCGATCGTGGTTTCAGTTTCCATTGCCGTAAGTTTTATATAAAAATTATGAAAAGTATACTTTTCATTATTACTTACCGTCTCAAGTATTTGTTTGCCGCGGCTAAATTAAGGGCGTTGCGCATGATTAACATCTTTTGTCGATGTAGTAAGTTTTTCGTTTATGTACCTATATAGAAAACGTACCGTGCGCCACCTACCACCACTTTTGACTAAATATCTGCATCATAAATAAGTAATTATATTTTTAATTTATTCATGACCTTGTAGGTTACATCTATGTAAGCAATGATTTGGAATACAGTGTTGCGAGGCCAATGTGGTTGAGTTAAAAGTTTCATTTTTTTTACATTCTGATTTTAATAAGAAATTCGATCAAGTGGGAGTCGCGACTAGGAAAGCACTGAATAAAAATGAAATAGGGCGCCAGCGAAAAAATAACCTGAATTGACGACAAATTAAAAAAATTCGTGAGTAAAATATTGTCCCCATATATATCGGAATAGATAATTACCTATAGATCGCTACGGTGGTCTAGCGATCTATAGGTCAGTCTAGTAGGTAAGTCGCGGTTAGTTTACCAACTGCAAATAAGTTTGTGAAAACCAAAATTTTTTTGTAATAAGTATAACTGCAAATTTATGATTTTCCTATTTTTTCCGTTACTTGTGCTTCATGTTATTGCTTTGCAAGTTTGAAAATATGCAGCATAAACGGAACTAGACTTAGAAGGGCATTTCTCAGGAGTGGCATTTTTAAGTGTCCGGGCTTGAAAATGGTTAAATTTACCATCGAATATTTCTGAATAAAATCAAGCTAGTACCTAACGGTTTGTTTCGTCTGGCGAGCTATGTAAACATTTCATGATAATTCATTAACATGACAATAAAAAAAAGTTATTACAAAAATTGACGTTCACTGGGAGCGTCCGCTTGCCAGATTTGTTGAAATAAAAAATCATAACTGGATATTGGGTCTGGATACTATGATTTCAAATGTGTTCCCGTATTCAGCATTAGTTGATTAATCATTTTGTTCCTATAGATATAATTTATCTGCTAAACCTTTTAAATAAAAACTATTTTTCGGAGCGTCCGAGGATAACTAGTGATTTCAGTGTAAACTTTAAAACACGTCAGCACTGCCTTAAAGAAGTATACTAGAAACCCGCAGCTCGCAAGCAACTAGCTTCAGTTGTGTTCTCACCGCCGCCGAGAGTAGACGTCGGCTCAATGGCTTGTAGGTAGAGTTCGTGTGGGTTCGTTCGTCATTCGGTGGATTTGGTTACGTGTTTTGTTGAATTCGGTGGAACAATTTGTGTTGTTCAGTGATTGTGTGTCTGCAATTTTATAAGTGAATAAACGATCTCCGGGAGAATGTAAGTCCATAATAATTTGTTCGTGTCTATATTACTTTTAGTATTCCTTAAATCGATAAAAAACATTAAATTTTGAAATCGGTGGAATTGATTTCCATTGATGCGGTGTAATTTTTGACCACTGAAGTCAATAAAAATTGCCACCGCTATCAATTTTTACGATAAAACCAACTGATTTTACATTATTTCTATATTGTCATGCCCCTCAATCGGTTCTTCAATGCTTATAATCGTGATTTTGTTAATGCAGCATAGTTCTGACTGTGCTTCTTTTGTTTACTAATTTCGGTGGGTTGCTGTTCGTTAGGCTGCTTTCACCGGCATCTCATTGGCAGTTTAGCACATGGTTTACCCATCTCGTTGAACTGGTGCATCAGGGTATTATGCCTCAACAGCCTGACACTACAAATATTCCTAAGGGTCGTAATTTCAGCGAGCTACACATCGAAAACTCTGAAGTGTTGAGCCTTTGATTTCGGTGATTGTAAAATCGTAAATATCTTATGAACCACTAAGTTCAGAAGAGGGCCTTTGCTACCAATATTTTTTAAAATTAGGCCGTTTTTATATATTAAAGTCACGAATCAAAAATATGAAAAATAAAATTGACCACCGAAGTCAAGCAAAATACCTCGGCCCGGAGAATCGCCCAGAAGTTAATTTTTTTCACTACTTCTCAATAGCTCCACACGTTACTAAGGAAAAGGGTCTTGTCTTGTCTTAGCAGACGAACGGACAGACAGACAGACAGACAGACGTTGAAATAAGTCATCGAATGTCACTGTAAACAAAGAGAAGCATGAAAAATCTAAAGTAAAGTTGGATCAAATTTTGATAAAATTTGACATGGTGGTAGCTGACACGTTGGGTTAACACAGGCTACTTTTTATCCCGAAAAAAATTAGTATTCCCATCAGATGAGCGGGTAACACCGCGGCGGGGTGCAGCTAGTATTCCTTGAACTTACATGAATACTTTTAATTATAATATACCTAGGGACTTACAAAATATGATAATATGTCATCATCATCATCATCATAATCATCATCATCACCACCAAGGTAAATATAATAAGCAAGATACATACGAGTTGTTTAATTGTTATTTGTGTGTCTGCACACACAATAATAAACACCATTAATTTAATTGCTTGATTATTCATACATTACTCAAAAGTAACAAGCCACTTTCTGGATAAGTTCGTAAATAATCTACAATTCAAAATTAGAATTATTAACAAAAAAAGTTGATAGTTCGAAAAGCTACATTGCCTAGAAATAAACGTTACTTGTATGTCAGAGGAGTCAAAAGTTACGAAATATGTAACAATTGTAACATCTAGCAACGCTTTCATTTTTAATTTCTGCACCTGAACAAACTAATTGGTTACGTAGATTACTTGATAAGTTCTGTGATGCGCAAAATTTAAAAAGATTCGTTCCAGACATATAATTTAGTGAATAAAGGATTTTGACCTTACAAACGGTCCGGTAGTTTTGAATTTTTGATATGTTGTCTAGGATGGTTAGTCAGTGTTTAAAATGCAAAATGCACAATTCCCCCTCCGCGCCCGCCGCCATATTGAAAAAACCGGCACTTTCTTCATATTATTTTTGCTCATAATATATCTTCCTTTAGGAGCATTTTAGCTAGAAAAAAGCTTCGAACTACATTCTCTATTTTATATTTTTTTTCTAGGACAGATAGTTACAGAGATATCCACATTTAAAAAAACATAAAAAATCTAAATTTCCTACTGAAAAACAAACTTCTGGATTATATCTTCGTTTAGGAGCATTTTAGCTAGAACAGTGCTTGAGAAATGTTGTAGAGAATTAAATTTACTATAATTTACATTTCAAATTTTGTTTCTGACATGGTGATTTTCCACTACAGGCAATTTAGCTGGATATAACGGGTTCAAACTCCGTAATCAACTGTCGTTGAACCAACTGCATGGGCTAATAGGGAAATTAGACGGCGTTTTTGGCAGACAAGATACGCTTTTTTTAATTGATCCAGAGGAAGTTGAATGTGTAAGTAATCTGTCCGCCTGTAAATAAGTAAAGCAGTGTTAAGGCACAAACCCTGCATATATGAGACCCTTGGGGGAGGTATTTTGCCCAGCAGTGGATAAGTATCGTTCGGCTCATATGATGATAGTGATGTTAATGCTAAATTACAGGTGCTCCGGACTGAAGAACACATGCCGATACGCCCAGGTTTGGAGTCACTGGAGTACTATCGAAAGCAACATAAGAAGATGTATGACCCGGCCCTAGTGACTGGGCTTGCTTCCAAGTACATTTCAACGCCAAAAATCAAACACGTAGTAATTTAAAAAGCTGGTCAAGTAAAACAGCCGGACGGACTACAAAGTGACATATAAGGTTTCCGTTTTTTTCTTTTGAAGTACGGAACCCTAAAAACAAAATGGTTCACCAGAAACGCTTCAGTACAGTGGACTGATTAAGTTCCTATTTTCTCCATTTTACAGCGTGTCGGCTCGGGGTTTCCTTGAACCTTCCTGAAAGAATAGACCTTACTCCTACATGTTTATTTTGCGGCATCAATATTAAAAAGTTATCATTATCGTCAGTGACGTAACTAAGCTAGGGTATATAAAGTAAGTAGTATAAGTAATGTCTGTAATTATTTCAGTCATGGAAAAAACTCGAAAGGTTTTCGAACAACAGTAAACCTGGTTTAAACTCACGTAAAAATTGTCAGGAACGGCCCGACATGTTTCGAACTAATTTCAAAAATTATCGTTCAGACAATGTCGTTGATACAATAAGTCAAGTTTGCGTGGTACCAGTAGGTAATAGTGAAAATGCAGTGACAGACAGTCCAGTAGTGACAGTGCAAGAGCCCTTCCCTCCTCCGCCCCTTCCACTTGCCGAGTTGCCGTTGCCGAGCTTCCAGTTGCCGAGATAGTTTGAGTGTCCGGCGTTAGTTGCCGTCCGGCGTTAGGGGACTTCCCCCTACAAGTTTTCATGCAAGCAGCCTGTGGAAAGACGCCGCTTAAAAAGAAGGAAAGAAAAATGTTTATTTCATAAAAGCACACACAGACAGGATATTATTATTGACGACGCGGCTGGCGCAGTGGTTAAGCAACTGCCTACTGAGCCGGCGGTCCTGGGTTCGAATCCCGGCAAGGGCAAATATTTGTGTGATGAGTCAAATATTTGTGCCTGGGTCATAGATGTTATTTGTATTTAAGTATGTATTTAACTATATAAGTATGTTTATCGTCGTCTAGTGTCCATAACACAAGCCTACTACTAGAGCTTACTGTGGGACTAGATTGATTTGTGTGAGGTTGTCCGATATTTATTATTATTATTTATTTATTTATTATTGGCATTACAATGTTCTTTATTTAGTAGTCCAGACTTAGTTATTTCTGCAGTTGTGTTTAGTTTTAACCATACTCTACATAGTTTTAAGTATGATATTGCACGCCACGGGGTGTGAAACTCATCATTTGATATTAAGGCCGATTGTGCCATGATTAATGCAAATAAATATTGATCCATTCATTCTATCGCTGCCCTGAGGAATGCGAGCATGATACACCTCCGACAATAGGGACCGACAACCACGATAGTTTGTTTTGGCTACCTTTGGGAAAGCGCTATGTCAGGGAATATTTACGGCTTGAAATGATGATTATAACAATGATTGGACAAAATCGCAAAGCAAAGCGGAGATGGCGCCTTAATTACGTCTGTAGGCTACCCACAGGGTTTTTTAGGCCGGTCCTGGCAGGATGCCCGACTCTACAGGGGGTGGACTAAAACCTCCCGTGTGTGTACTGTTTCACAAGCGCGGTGCTATCGATTTACACGTTGCTTCTGGGTGTGTTTGCGTTGTGTATGGAATGTGGTAAAATATGCTGTGTAGTGTCAAGGGTGTGTTGACGTTACTGCAGGGTTGGTCGTTACTACATACCTTTAAACAATACCATAGCTCAACTATGCTATTGTTTAATAGAAAACCCTTGTATTTGGATGGTGGTATTGTATGTTGAATTTCAATATCAAACAATGTCACATTGTTTAAATTTGAACTCTTGCAGATTTCCAACTCAGTATTGGAGACATCGTACCTACTTGCGAAAAGTCCCAAAAAACAAAACAAGTTAATAGAAGAGATTTTGGCCGATCAAACCCGGGTTCCCTATCTTCGGGCGTGCATCAAGGAGTCCATTAATACGCTGCCTGTGGCCCATGGGAATGTGTGGATATTGACAATGATGATGGTGATCGTGTTGATGACGATGATGATGGTGATGACGATGATGAGGATGATGATGTTGGTGAGAATAATGATAATGATGATGATAATGTTGATGTGTCTAGTTTCTGATCGCAACTCAAGTAGCTCCCTATTCGTCGCAGGCGTAACTGTCACATTATTACTCTTCTTTGTTTGTTGTTAGTTCAATTAGTTTAATTTTTGATTTTTTTCGTTGAATGTTTGTAAATTGCTACTTTGTAATGTGGAAATTTGTTTCGTGTAACTATTATGTATTTTTATCCTGTATTAAAATAAAATAAACGATTTAAAAATTAGTTTACCACTTATTTATTTCAACAAATAAAAATAACATACCTCTAGGAAAAAATAATAATTATTATTTCCAAATCGGTCTAGATAAAAAACATCCCGATAAATTGAGGGTTCCTCAAAAATTTACTAACTATTGTCTGGGCCATTCTCCCGTCTAATGTTTTTTCAAGTTTTCAAGTTGTTCTAAAACTGGATTTTAACATACTTATTAATAAATAATCTTATAATTAAAATATGTTACGTCATTCAAATTTTGTAACTTTCATATACTTAGATATAACTTTATCTAAGAGGAGAATAAAAAACTAAACTCATTGGAGTCCCCATTTTGGCCTTGTTGTATTTTTTTCCAGTAACGAAGATAAAAATATCGTATTAAATAGCAGTGTAACGTCTACCAGCGTATATAACGTCTTTTACCGTAAACCAAATGTTTACAATGAAGCGAAATGGTTCAGGCGGGGTTCGAACCCGCGTTTCCATCGGCTTTCCAGGCCAACACGGGCGTCCTATCTATTGGACCATTGAACCTGACTTTAGCATCAGTTTCAATGGACCAGTAGGACGCCCGTGTTAGTGTACCCCCTTACACCACAGAATAACCTACTTAACACGTAAAGTGGTGATGTATTTTTTTCCCCGTCTTGCTATCCCATATGGTTCACGAGTTTAAAGCAAGAAGCAAATATAAGTTTGCAAGAGCATTTGGGCCATGCTCAGTTTCTCAGTGTAGAGTTCCGTAGCCGATATTACAAAGACATTACAAGAATCATTTAGCGGAGCCCCCCGTCTCTTATACTCAACGTCTCCCCAGTAGACTTCACAGAATCAGAAGACATGCTATGTGGTTTCAGTACTTCTAGCATAGGTACTTGCCGCGCCATCGCTGGTCGCACGAGTTAGCATCACCTGTCTTGCTCGCACGGTATTGACAGGAAATTGACAGGTAGTATTCGTGGCGCGACAAAGAGTCGCGTGTCAAAGTTATGCTAGAAGTACTGAAACCAGATAGCATGTCTTCTGATAATCTCACATAATCTTATTAAAACTTTCGTGAGACATATTTAATTATTGTATTAAGTGCTTTACACTCACGTGAAATTGTCAGCTTTCATCATCATCATCATCATCTCAGCCATAGGACGTCCACTGCTGAACATAGGCCTCCCCTTTGGACTTCCATATATACCGGTTGGAAGCGACCTGCATCCAGCGCCTTCCGGCGACCTTTATAAGGTCATCTGTCCATCTTGTAGGTAAACGTCCTACGCTGCGCTTGCTGGTCCGAGGTCTCCACTCGAGCACTTTTCGGCCCCATCGGCCATCTGCTCTGCGTGCTATGTGGCCTGCCCATTGCCACTTCAACTTGCTAATCCGGTGAGCTATATCGGTCACTTTAGTTCGTCTACGGATTTCCTCATTTCTGATTCGATCACGTAGAGACACCCCGAGCATAGCCCTCTCCATTGCTCGTTGAGCGACTTTGAGCTTTGAGATGAGGCCGATAGTGAAAGACCACGTTTCGGTGCCGTAAGTTATCACTGGTAACACACATTGGTTGAAGACTTTCGTCTTGAGGCACTGAGGTATGTCGGACGAAAAGACATTGCGTAGTTTCCCGAACGCTGCCCAGCCGAGTTGGATTCGGCGGTTGACCTCTTTCTCGAAGTTGGACCTACCTAATTGGACCACTTGTCCTAGGTAGATGTATGAGTCAACAACTTCGAGTACCGAGTTTTCAACAGAGACTGGGATGGGCACAACCTTGGCATTTGACATGAGTTTCGTCTTGTCCATGTTCATTTTTAAGCCCACCCGTTGAGAAACTCGATTGAGGTCATCGAGCATCATGCTGAGTTCCTCCATCGACTTTGCCATGACTACGATGTCGTCGGCAAACCGAAGGTGAGTGATGTATTCGCCATTGATGTTGATGCCAAGTCCTTGCCATTCCAGGAGCTTGAAGGCGTCTTCCATAACGGCCGTAAACAGTTTCGGGGACACAACGTCCCCCTGTCTTACGCCTCTTCTCAATGAAATGGCCTTTGTGCTCTGCTCCTGAACTCGGACCGACATGGTGGCGTTACTATACAAACACTTCAACACTTCAATGTACCGATAGTCAATATGGCATCGCTGAAGTGACTCGAGCACCGCCCATGTTTCCACCGAATCGAAGGCTTTCTCATAGTCCACAAACGCTAAGCATAATGGCAAGTTATACTCTTCAGTCTTCTGTATAACTTGCCGCAGCGTATGTATGTGGTCTATGGTACTATAGCTTCTTCGGAAACCGGCTTGTTCGGGAGGCTGGAAGGGGTTACCCTCATCTGGCAGAATAATATTGGTCAGAAATACACTTCGCATAACACGTTTCGCAGAAACACTCTCGGTCGAATGGTAAGATGGCATAAAGGTATAGTTGGCATTACTACTACCTCGCATACGACACATTTTGCAGCACATTGTTTTGTAGAATATCTCTTTGGCCGACTTTGGTTTAGCATAATCTTATGTACCATAATAATCCTATAGCATACGATTACAATAGCATAATTATTTTCTACTAGCAGAAAAGTGCGTTAAGTAAACTTTACGTAGTAGAATGTAAGTACCGTTAGGTACGACGACGAGCGGTTCGAGGAGCAGTGTTAGGTATCTTGCCGCCGCGGGGCAACTGCCACTAAATTTTTAATCACAACAATTGTAATGCATAAATTAGGTCCTAATTCCACCTTAGGGCAGGTCTAACTTAGATTAGGTTAGGTACGACGACGAGCGAAGCGAGGAGGAGTGTTAGGTTGAACTGAGACCCTAACGAGTGAGCGAAGCGAGCGAGCCGTGCGGCATCGGCCGGCGACCATACCACTCCATGGACAAAATGTGTAATCACAACAATTTGTAATGCATCAATTAGGTACTGATTGCACCTTAGGGCAGGTCCGACTTGGATTAAGTTAGGTAGGACGACGAGCGAAGCGAGGAGGAGTGTTAGGTTGAACTGAGACCCTAACGAGCGAGCGAAGCGAGCGAGCCGCGCGGCATCGGCCAGCTACCATACGACTCCATGGACAAAATGTGTAATCACAACAATTTGTAATGCATAAATTAGGTACTGATTGCACCTTAGGGCAGGTCCAACTTGGATTAGGTTAGGTACGACGACGAGCGAAGCGAGGAGGAGTGTTAGGTTGAACTGAGACCCTAACGAGCGAGCGAAGCAAGCGAGCCGCGCGGCATCGGCCAGCTACCATACCACTCCATGGACAAAATGTGTAATCACAACAATTTGTAATGTATAAATTAGGTACTGATCGCATCTTAGGGCAGGTCCGACTTGGATTAGGTAAGGTATTCCGCATATGTCCTGTACAACAAGATAAGACAATGAAGTCTATCTTGGAATGAAATGGTAATCGGCTTGACAACTTTATGCCGCCTAAAATATTATGCAAAAAAATTATCTGCGAAAGTACTATTCGTTTAGAAGACTGTTATGCTCATCAACATTATGCCAATATAAGATTCGGTATTATAAAAATCTGCGAAATGATTTATGCCAAAGCATACTCTGCGTAAGATGTTTCTGCCAAACGTTACTTCTGCCAAGTATCGTTATGCAAAACAAATATATGTCAAAAAAGTTTCTACAAGATAATAGTGAACCGGCTGGAAGTCATCAAGTCTATGTTCGAGACGGTTCGTGATGACCCTTGAAAACAACTTATAAACATGACTTAGAAGCGTGATGGGCCTGTAGTTCTTCAATAGGCTGTTATCACCTTTTTTGAAGAACAGTACCACCTCGCCTCTATTCCATGCTTCAGGCGTTTTGCCCTCGGACAAGACGGAATTAAAGAGCTTCTGGAGGACCTTAAGTACCGGTGTTCCACCCGCTCTCAGAAGCTCTGAGGTGATTCCGTCTTCGCCCGGCGCCTTGTTGTTCTTAAGGTGCTTCAGGGCCATCCTAATCTCGTACAGACTGATGTCCGGGATGTCTTCGGTATAATGTCGGGACAGCTTGGCTCTTGGATCGCCTACCAAGCTGTCAACGGGCTTAGCGACTGAAGTGTATAACTGACCATAGAACCTCTCGATCTCGCCTAGAACCTCTGCTTTGGTCGACGCTATGCTGCCATCTTCCCGTTTCAGCTTGGTCAGCTGGCTTTGTCCAATAGACTTGTCCTTTGCGAACACTTTGGAGCCTTTGTTCTGCTCAATGGTCTCCTTAACACGGTTCGTATTAAAGAGCCGCAGATCATGTCGCAAGGACTTCGATATACGTCTATTAAGCTGCATATATGACCTCGCGTCATCGGGAGACTGCAACTGTAGCGAGCGTCGTTCAGCCATGAGGTTTAAGGTTCGATCAGACAATTTCTGAGGTCTATCTTTACGGCGGGGTCTGAAAAACTTAGACCCTACCGTGTGGACAGTTTCCACTAGCCCGTCGTTGATCTCGTCCACTGAGACAAAGTTCTCCAGACAAGCGAAGCGGTTGGAGAGCTCGAGTTGAAAGCTCTCGGGGTTTTGAATATGGGCCCGAGTAGGTCGGAGCGTAGACTTCATCAGACTGGACCTTTCCAGTTTAACATTGATATTGAGTGTGCCTCTTACGATTCGATGATCACTGCCGGTCTTTACCCTATTGATCACAGACACATCACTGAAAATCCGTTTCTTGTCGGTCATGATGAAGTCAATCTCGTTTCTCGTGGAACCATCGGGACTTATCCAGGTCCAATTCCTGTGAGGCGGCTTCTGGAAGAAAGAGTTCATCATGAAGAGTTCCTCTTTCTCCAGAAAGTCGGCCAGCCTCTGTCCCCTAGGGTTCCGTTGCCCGTATCCAAATTGCCCCACTCTCAACTCATCACCGCTGTTCTTGCCCAACTTTGCATTGAAGTCCCCCATAACAACAGTGAAGTAGGTTTTGGAAGTACGTATGGCCCTACTTACGTCCTCATACATAGCCTCTACTTCCTCATCAGAATGTGACGAGGTCGGTGCGTATATCTGAATGACCTTCAACGAATATCTTTTGGATATTCTGAGTATTAAGTATACCACCCTGCTCGACACACTGTCGATGGTAGTTATGTTGTTAACGAGGGACTTGTGAACGAGAAACCCGACACCGCCTTGGGACTGTTGGGCGCCCTCCCGGTAGTAGAGCAGGTTACCAGACTTCAGGGTTACGGTGTCCTCCCCCTCTCTACGGACTTCGCATAATCCTACAATGTCCCAGTGTAACCTGCTCAGTTCCTCTTCCAACTCGCAAATCTTTTCGTCAGTCCTCATTGTGCGTATGTTGTGTGTTACCAGGGCCAGTCGTCGTGGGGATGGGTAGCCGGATTTCGTCCGGGGATTCTTAGCACCCCCTGCTCCGCCATTACCTTGGCCGCTACCCACGCCAGGGATAGCGGAGCTGCCGGAGACTGGGGGCCTGGTCAGCTTTACCTTTTAGCTTTTCTTGTGGGCTTTACCTCCAGCATTGAAGCCTGTGCTTCCGGCGGCGAAAAATACTGTGCGTTTGGACAATCCCGTGGACACCATTAGTCAAGTGTGCGTAATGTCTATGGACGACAAAAGTGACGTTGGAGTGCCGGATGGAGTTGCGGGCTTGCAAGCACCTTCCGCCCCCGCGCCGTCGGCGCGCGCTATTCGAGCGGAGCGTCGACCAAAGAATCAGTGACGAAGTTGCTGTGGCGGTGTACGGGTAGCAGTCCCTGATGAAGAGAGATGATACGAGTTCGAAACATGTCGGGCCGTTCCTGACAATTTCACGTGAGTGTAAACCAGTTAATACAATAATGTCTTCTGATTCTGTGAAGTCTACTGGCTGACGTTGAGTATAAGAGACGGGGGGCTCCACTAATGATTCTTGTAATGTCTTTGTAATATCGGCTACGGAACTCTACACTGAGCAACTGAGCATGGCCCGAAATGCTCTTGCCCGGTTTTTAAAAGGATCACAAAACTGGAGCTACACGAGGAACCGTTTGGGACGCCATACAGAGCGGATGCGTTTTCTTAGCCTCTGCCGATCTGTATTGGCATCGTAAAAAACCCGGCCAAAACAATAGTCACGAGACAAAAACTAGGCTCGACCAGATGTTTGCATGGTCGCCTGTTACATTTTTACCGCATGTAAACGAATTCTCCGTGTTATATCTTTCCTTCTGTCTTTCTTTCAAATATTTAGTTACTAAGTAGATAGCCTAGTGTTTGGTGTGTCTTTTTATTACTCGGCCTATCTGTGGGTGTTGATCAAGTGTGTACGATTCCGAGTCTGCAGTACCCCTTGAGACCGTTCCATTTTCTAATGCCAATTGCAATAATATTATACTCCTTGTCTATGCCGACCCGCCACAAGAAAAGCTAGGTGAGCCCAAAGGATACGGTTTAAGAGTTTAAGCTAAAACCAGTACGAAGTTAAGATGGACATAAGCACGGCCCGTATAGTAAAACTCTTTAACTAACGTCAATTATGCACCTTTTCTTGGAAATCAGGCCACACTTCATCAACCTCTACCTGTGGACCAGCGTAATAATAGTACGAGTACGACCCAGCCGTCTCATGGTATTCGTCAGAACAATTATATCTTTAGGAATTTTAAGTTGCAAATAAACGGTACCCGCAACAACATCGGGAGTTGTTGTATTTATACAATAACTGTCATTTATTTACTTGAATCGTTAGTATTAATGTAGTTTTAGGTTTGATTCACAGTAATTTTCATTACTCAGGTAATTTTTCTACCCGAGGGACTTTCCTTTACTTCAGTACTTGTATTACTTTCCCATAAGACTTATATTTCTAACCGCAATTAAATTACATATATATTAGGTTTAGTAGGTGATTGTGGACAGTTTATAATATAGTGAAATAATAAACTATCCTAACCTATCCGTTAGTTTACAATGTCACTGGTTAGTTTACAAACGGATGGTATATAGTCATAATTACTGTACGTTTTTAGGGTTCCGTAGTCAACTAGGAACCCTTTTAGTTTCGCCATGTCCGTCTGTCCGTCTGTCCGTCTGTCCGTCCGTCCGTCCGCGGCTTACCTCCGTGATTAGTACTAGAAAGGTGAAATTTGGTATGAGTGTGTATGTATAACGCCGACAGAACGGTAAAATAAAATAAAAAAAAAATTTTTTTTCGGGTACCTCTCGAACACCTAAAGTGGGAGTGAATTTTCTTTTTCTTTTCAACACTGGTGTGTGGGTTGTCGTTGAATAGGTCTTGTAAAAATAATAGGGGTCTTCTAACATTATTTTTTGATAAAGTCAGCAGTTTTGTAAATATTCGCTCCAAAAACAAAAAAAATAGTGTCCCCCCCTCTAACTTTTCAACCACGGGTCAAAAAAATTCGGAAAAATTCATGTTAATGAGGCCTTATAAGTACTTTCAATGAAAACTTTATTGAACAAAATCGCTCGAGCCGTTTTTTTAGTTATCACCAAATTTCATATTTTTTCTTTAAAAGGTCGTAAGTTGACTTCCAGAAGGTAATAAGTGATTACAGTTTCTAGGGCGTTTACGACCTTTTTATAGAGCTTAAAATCTTTCTTAACGTAAACCTCGGGCTTAAAATAGCAGTTTATTGTGAAGGATGAGCAACTACGGAACCCTACACTGATCGTGGCCCGACATGCTCTTGGCCGGTTTTTTATCCTTTTATGTTTTACAACCATAATCGAAAGATTCTGGCGTGCGCGTGCTTCTTGCTGATATCACCTACTTCGGTTCGAAGGTGTAATTAATGGTTCACTAATGTTTGACCAAAAAACGTTTGACAAATGATCACTTGACCAAACAACGTTTCACCAAATATTCATTAGGCAAACGAGACATTTAACAAAAGTATCATTTTACAAAAAGTCACTTTACAAATGATCATTTTACAAACACTACACTTGACAAAATATCATTTTACAAAATATCATTTTACAAAATATCATTTTACAAAATATCATTTTACAAAATGTTATTTCATAAAAAGTACTTCTTTAACAAAATAAATGTATCTGTATCTTATCTTTATCTTGTCTTTATCGTCTTTTTCTTGTCTTTTTCTTGTCCTTTTCTTGTCTTTTTCTTGTCTTTTTCTTGTCTTCTTCTTGTCTTTTTCTTGTGTTTTTCTTGTTTTTCTTGTGTTTTTCTTGTTTTTCTTGTCTTTTTCTTGTCTTTTTCTTGTCTTTCTGTCTTTTCTTGTCTTTTTCTTGTCCTTTTCTTGTCTTTTTCTTGTCTTTTTCTTGTCTTTTTCTGTCTTTTCTTGTCTTTTTCTTGTCCTTTTCTTGTCTTTTTCTTGTCTTTTTCTTGTCTTTTTCTTGTCTTTTTCTTGTCTTTTTCTTGTCTTTTTCTTGTCTTTTTCTTGTCTTTTCCTTGTCTTTTTCTTGTCTTTTTCTTGTCTTTTTCTTGTCTTTCTCTTTATTTACGTTTTTTATGGATATGAAAAAAAACTAACCTAACCTAACCCGGCCGGGTCGGATCTGCTCTGAAATTGATTCACCTCAAGTTTGGTCAAATGACTCAGTTGCTAAATGATCATTTGGTCAAATGATTATTTGTAAAATGAAAATTTAACATCTGATCATTTGGTGAAGTGAATCATTTGTAAAATGACTTTTTGTAAAATGATCAATTGGTGAAACGTTTTTTTGGTGAAACGTTGTTTGGTCAAGTGATCATTTGTCAAACGTTTTTTGGTCAAACGATAGGACACCGTAATTAATGCCTTGTAATTTTATTTAAGTAAGAAACCTCTCTGTAATGGACGAAGATAGCTGAACGGCCAGCTAAATAATTATTCGCTTATATTTTTGTTTTAGTGTTTTTGTTTTGTACTTATATTACTCTATAATTATGCTCGTTGCATGATGTAATACCAAAACTATACTAAAAGTCCTGCCTTAAATCGAATATTAACTACACATCTTTAATTTTTGCCGTAGGACTTAAATAGCATAGTTTGGGTAACTTACAAATACTTGTTAACCGTTCAACAGTAATAATTTCATTAGAGGCTACGTAATGAAGAAATGCAACAGCTTGCAAGCAATAACCTCCTAGAACAAAAATGTCCCTTTTTCATTGCTCTTAAAGGCCAGGTCACTTTGTCCCGAACACGTGCGGACACCGCCAGCTAGCAACAATTAGCCATTGTCTAATAAGAACTGCTTTAAACGTTTTTTAAACACGAACAAAGGTGATCTTCCTATTGAAGAAGGAAAATTGTTCGAGCATTTCGTAGCAGCATATCCAAAAGCTGCCACGAAACACCGCCTTACCATGTCGCGGGCATACGAGCTGGAGTGCTTGTCTTTCTCGCGTGCGTGAAAATATTAGTATGGAGTAGAGATATGGAGGCTGCTTTTCCCTTTTCGTTTGAGGTGGTCGCAGACCTAGGGGTCTAAAATGCCTCTCATCCCCCCTAAAGCCACCGCTGTACATGGTCTAATAGTGACGGCTGGGGGAGGAAGGGCTCCCGGGCGGCCACGCTGGCTAAGTCGCCATGGCTAAAGAAATTTGTAAGTACCTAACTATTATTTCCTCGCAGTTGAAGTGAAAAGCAGAGTGTTTAACACGTGGCTAAAAGCTAATGTGACACTCAGATTATATTGGTAAACGCGGGTTCAGTTTCCATTACCGTAAGTTGTAAATAGAAAAGTATGGGGTTTCTGTTATGGTCACCATAATTAACGTCATCTGTGAGAATATCGTAGCAACTACTTGTCATTACTTACCGTCTTAAATTTATGTTTACGGCGGAAAAATTAAAGACGATGCGCATGATTAACATTTGTTTGTCGATTTAGTAAGGGCCTTATCACACTTGCGATTTGCGAGCGTATTTTCTATACAAATAAGCGACGCGGCAAACACGCTGCGCGATCGCCTTCATACAAAATACGCTCGCAAATCGCAAGTGTGATAAGGCTCTAAGTCTTTTTCGTGAACTAGTAATATAACGCGCACGGTAACGTGTCTGGTATAATATCACTACTGACTCCACGCTTCGACTAAGTACCTACCGGCTTTACAAATATTAAAAACATAATTGATAAGAGAAGGAATTAAAAAATATATAGCGATATCCATTTAAATAAACTGACATACTCTTATTAATTTATAGGTATACCTATATTTAGTAATACAGTACCCAATATGGACATACAATTAACTTCCTTGGGACTGCTCCGCCTTACGGACAACCGGTACCTATATATGTATTAGCTCGGAACGTTTTTATAAACTCGAAAAATGTAGTTAGTCACTTCGTACGGGAGGGGTAATAGAGGTAAGACGTCAATTTTGTCATGTGACACCACTGTGACACCAGTGCCGTATTTACCCCTAGGCCCACAAGGCCTAGGCCTAGGGGCCCAGCCCCAGAAGCAGGACTTGTACCATACTTGTTCAGTTCTCCTTAGATAGTAGTATTTTAAGTTATAAAATAAGTCTGTAAAGTTTGGACTGTTTGTTCATCCATCTAAATTCTAAATGTCAGGTCATTCATTGTCTTTGGTAGCTCCCACCAGCTCGATAGAATTAACCTGGACGCTTTTAAACCAGTGAGTTTCAACGGCACGCCTCTCCTTTTCGGTTCCAGCGCCAAAGACTTGGGTATTTACTTAGATTGCACACTAGTTGGAAGGTGCAGGTAGCTGAAATTAGTAGGAAGATTATAAGTTCTCTACATGCTCTCAACAAGCTCAAGCACTTTTTACCTATTAATACCAAGATCCTGCTAGTTCAGACGTTAATTGTACCTATTATTGACTACAGTGATGTGTGTTATATTATTGACTACGGTGATGTGTGTTATCCGGGGTTTATCATCATTTGCTAAACAACTTTTTACAAATAATCACTTAACAAACAACGATTCACAAACTATTCATTTCACAAACCTGTCATTCCTTAAAGTGCTCATTTTACAAATAATTACTCGACAAATATACATTTAATAACTTTGACACTTTATAAACATATTGAAAGACAAAGTTTCATTTCAAAAATGTTCACTTCACAAATAAATCGTTTTAAAAATCTGTTATTTTGCAAAACGTTAATTGATAAACTATTTGTTTCATAAAATATTAAAAATAACTCTCTATGTAACGAAACGCAGGGCGGTATGAAGTGTAATACTGAACTTCGTATTTTTTTTTTAGCTGATTTTGGGCTCAAATTAGTATTGTAGATAACGTTAAAATAAACATTTGTTTGTTAAACTATTTCTCTCAGGGCGATATTTACCGAGATATTGGGGTTCAAAAACATATGTTTGCCATTTTTAGGCTAAATTAGATTGAGTGATGTTCCATTTTTTAAGCAAGCATTTTGTCATAAAACAAACCTAACCTAACCTACAGTTTTCGGTTTTTGAGCCATGTTACCTAAAAAACCTCAATATCTCGGTAAATATTAATCTGAGCCAGAAAGTTCAAATAACAAAACATGCTTATTTTAACATAAATGGCGTTCACACCATGATGATTTATTAAACGAAATGTTTACCAAACAATGCATTTTATTAACGTTGTTTTATCATTTATCGTTATTTTGTTAGTTGACTAAAGTAATAAATTAATAATTTGCTAAATAATGTTTTGTGATATGATGTTTTGTCCAATAAATAATTTGTATCATGATCTATTTGTAAAACTATGTTTTATACAACGTCTAATTTAGGAATCGTTAATTTGTCTAACGTTGTTTGTAAAATGAATATTTATGAAACGTTGTTTAGCAAGTGATTGGCTACCGTTATCTGGAATTAACCGAGGAGCTTCTGAATAAATTGAAGAGACTACTTAACAACTGTATTCGCTTTACTTTCTATTTACATAAGCATGACCACGTGTCTTCTTGCCGTTCTCAGTTTGACTGGTTTCCAATCCGTCAACGACGTCAAATTCGCATGCTTTGCACTCTATCTCTCATTCTCAAGGACCCAAACTCTCCCGAATGTCTCAAAAACTAATATGGTGTAACTTTTAACAGTCAATTCACTCTTCTGGCAATTTATCTCTTTCCATCCCAAATCACCGAACAAGTTTTTTTTAGGTCTAAATCCTTAACTCCGCCTTTTGTTGGATAAGTTCTTTCTTTTGTACAATAACGATTAATTAAGTAAATATACCCTCCGTCCTGAGATTTGTTTCGTTTGTCGTGAAGGTTACTCTTATTTTAGATGATTTACTAAGACAGCTGATGGCATCGATGGATGGCGCTAGGATTTGAACATCTCGAAATAATTGAGTTCCTATAGTTTAAAATATGTATGCATAATGATAAAGCACCTTTTTTGGGTTTTTAACTTTAATTCTACTTGCTCTAACATCTACAAGTCTTTAAAAACAAAATGAAAAGGTTCACATATATTATTGATTAAGGTAGCATTGATGTGAAGGGGTTCATTGCTCGTCCACTCTATCTGGAAGTTCTCCAACATTTTGGTAATTAATGTCCTCATCTCCAACTCGGCAATGCGACGGCCTGGAACAGAATAAAAAAGTAGAACTTGATTACGTATTGCATATAATAGATATGAAAAATCACAGAATTCAACCGTGTAAAAGTAACACTGTGAATTGTCATGAAGGAAGAATGTTACAAATGTAGGTATATCATTCCTCCAATCCTAGTGATACCTCATTTTTAGGCGATCTGATCGCGTCAACCATATTTTCTGACCGTCTGACGCGGGAGAAACACCAGCCCGACGTGTTGATTGTCCCCAAACCAAGTGGGCTGATAGCATCGCGGTAAAGTCTGTAAGATTTTGACATGGAACGCGTCATATCAGAACGCACCCTACTCGGCGAGCACTCCCGCCCTTACCACCTGTCACTGTCAAGACAGCCATGACTCTGTATTAATACCGTGTTGCATTGTCTTACACAATAATTAATAAAACTCATATAAATATACATTGTGATATCATTTATCATCACATGGTGCCGAAACCGGAGTTTAACGTGATCATAAGAAGAAAACATGGCCGAAAATAATGCAGACAAATCCGATCTCAACATCAAGCCTCCAAAGTACTTCGCAATAAATAGTAACGAAGATGTGGCAAGAGCGTGGAAATTGTGGCTCCAGCAGTTCGAATGGTACTCCATCGCAACAAACTTAGACGCTAAGAAGCCAGCAGTTCAAGTCGCCGTATTTATGTCTTGTATCGGACCCGACGCTACGGTTACAACACGTTCAACTTATCAGAAACCGACTCGAAAAATCTTAAAACTATAATCAACAGATTCACCGGCTACTTTACACCAAAAATAAACGAATCATACGAAAGATACATATTCAATTCTATAGTACAAAAAGAAAGTCAAGCATTTGACGAGTTTGTGATCGAGCTCCGAAACAAAATTAAAAACTGCGGATATGGCACGTTAGAAGGCAGTCTTATCCGAGACAGAATTATAGTCGGAGTCAGAAGCGACTCCCTCAGAGAGAAGTTGCTTGCTGAACATAACCTCACATTGGACAAGACTATAGACATTTGTCGCTCAGCTGAACAAGTCAACATGCAAGTGAACACAATGAAGCAGGCTGCAACAGTGGATGCGATTACCTGGAACAGAAAAAACACAAACATTAAGAAAAAAGAAGATGGTGAAGAAACATTCCAATGTGGTCGATGTGGAACTGTGCATGGTCGACGCAATTGTCCTGCATACAAGAAAATATGTCAGAAATGCAAACGACGAAATCATTTCACCCAGTGCTGTAAAATAAAAAATGTGGATTCTCTGGTAACTGATAAAAAGGAAGAAGAGGAATTTATGGTGTCATCCATAGACGCAGACAGAGATGTGGATGTGGAAGACTGGTATGAGCAAGCAACCATACCTAATGGAGTTCTTGTAAACTTTAAGCTGGATTCAGGCAGTCAGTGCAATGTCATTAGCCGGCAAATCATAAATAGAGCCAAAGCACACATCAGCCCGTCTACCACAAGATATTTAACATCATTCTCTAATCACAAGATGCCTGTCTTAGGAGAAGTAAAAATGGAAACAATAATAAAAGAACAGCAAAGACTAATTAAATACCTAGTTGTGGAAGAGGATGTCACACCAGTGATAGGGAAATCAACATGTGTAAATTTAAAATTGGTAAAAAGAATAGAAGCTCTTACAAAAGATGATGACCTATTCGAAGGAATTGGCTGCCTGAAACAATTCAAATATGATATTGACTTGGTAGACAATCCCAAACTGTCAATATGCCCGGCTCGCAGAATTCCTCATACAATCAGACAAAAGGTCAAAGAAGAGTTACAAAGCATGGTAGAACAAAAAATTATTAAACCTGTAACAACACCAACGCCCGCAGTCTCACCCATGGTAGTAGTAAAAAAAAATGATAAAATTAGACTGTGTATTGACCCATCTGAAATAAATAAAAATCTAAAAAGAAGACACTACCCTCTGAATACATTAGAAGAAATTGCTACAAGACTGCATGGATCAAAATGGTTTACACTACTGGATTGTAAAAAAGGCTTTTGGCAATTGCAAGTAACACCCCGCACCTCTGAATATCTTACATTCAGTACACCCTTCGGAAGATATTCCTGCTTAAGAATGCCATTCGGCTTGGCCTCGGCTCCAGAAGTTTTCCAGCAAGTTATGAGCTCGCTGTTAGCAGACCTGAAAAATACAGAAGTTTCAATGGATGATGTACTGCTACATGCTGCTACCAAAGAAGAACTAGAAAAAATTACACACACAGTATTGGAAAAACTCAGACAAGCGGGCCTTAAGCTAAATAAAGAAAAATGTATATTCAACACACAAAAAGTCAAATTTCTTGGACATGTAGTAACAAGTGAAGGCTTAAAACCAGACCCTGAGAAACTGGATACTATCAACAAAATTAAGCGGCCAGATAATGTAAAGGCTCTACAAAGATTTCTCGGACTAATAACATACATGTCAAAATTTATAAAAAATATGGCAGAAATTACCAGCCCGCTACGGCAATTACTGCACAAAGATGTAGAATGGGTTTGGGATCAACCACAGGAAGCAGCTTTTATAAAGTTGAAAGAGCTATTGCAGAACCCACCAGTACTTGGATATTATGACCCCAAAGCTCCAATTCTACTATCAGTAGATGCTAGCAGCTACGGGGGGGTCATGATGCAAAACGAAAAGCCTATTGCCTATTGTGCCAAATCGTTTACAAGGACAGAACAAGGGTACAGT
The DNA here is from genome assembly GCA_932273695.1 of Apotomis betuletana. Lineage (NCBI taxonomy): Eukaryota > Metazoa > Arthropoda > Insecta > Lepidoptera > Tortricidae > Apotomis > Apotomis betuletana. The sequence goes on along the minus strand of OW026303.1, from coordinate 1,857,274 downwards.
CAGCTAGAAAAAGAGGCAAATGCCATCTTGGTAGCATGTAAAAAGTTTCATACATATATCTGGGGCTGCAGGGAATTGACCATAGAGTCGGATCACCGGCCCTTGGAAACAATCTTTAAAAAACCACTCACCAGTGCGCCACCAAGACTACAAAGAATGCTGTACCAGATTTTGCCCTATAATCCCAAAGTGACATATAAAAAAGGATCAGAAATGTATGTAGCTGACACACTGAGCAGAGACTGTGAGAAACTTAGTAGTGAAGAATTAAATATGGAAAACTTGCAAATATGTGCTATTGTGCCATTCTCAAAAACGCGCCAAGAAGAACTCAGAGAAGAAATCTCAAAAAGTGATGAGCTATCCAGCCTGAAAAAAATTATATTAAATGGGTGGCCTGAGAAAATAGATCTACTGCCTAATAACTTGAAAAGTATTGGCATTACAGAGAGGCACTTAGTGTATACAGAGAGATAATTTTTAAAGATGATAGAGTGCTTGTACCTAGTTCAATGGTACCGTTAGTCATGAAACAGTGCCACCTTAGCCATAAGGGCGTGCAAGGCACTCTGAAACTGGCTCGTGACAATGTATTTTGGCCTAGCATGTCATCAGATTTATTGAACTATATAGGAGCTTGTAAGGCATGTGCCAAAATACAAAATGACAATCCAATGGAGCCAATTATTATACAAGCTGCCCCGGAGCGCCCATGGAGCATCGTAGCGACGGATTTATTTCACTTCAAAGGAGAGGATTATATTGTGATAGCAGATGGCTATTCGGGATTCTTCGACATTAAAAAATTAAAAAGTGTTACTAGCGCCAATATCATAAAAAAATTAAAATCATGGTTCGCTACACACGGCATTCCAGATACCTTGTTGACGGATGGTGGCAAGCAGTATGACTGTCAAGAGTTTAGAGTATTCAAAAAGGAATGGAATTTTGAACACAGAATTTCAAGCCCACACTTCCCTCGGTCAAATGGCCTAGCAGAACGCTATGTGCAAGAGGCTAAAAACTTAATGAGAAAATGTAGTGAAGAAAATACAGATCTGCAACTGGCGTTACTGCATCACAGAAATACACCACGACTAGACCTTGGTTCACCAGCACAAAGAATATTCAATCGAAGAACCAAAACCTTACTTCCAACTAACGATAAACTCTTTGCCCCTAAAATAATAAGAAATGTTACTAAAAAGTTAAAAGAACTGAAAGAAAATGAAAAGGAATACTCTGACAGAGGGAAAATAATGAACAAAGAGTTTATTAAGGAAGAAAATGTGATGCTAAGAAAATGTCACCAAAACTGGGTCCCAGCAAGAGTTGTAGCAGCTGAAGGTCATCGCTCATACAAAGTAGAAGCTGAAGACGGATCCGTTTATAGAAGAAATGCATGGCATTTGAAACGTACGGATGCACCTGTAGATCCAGATGCAGATTACCCAGCTGCAGAGCCAGTAAGTAACCTGGAAACTCTGGTAGAGCCGCCACTGTCAGTCGCACCTCAGACTCCATCTACAATGCCTGTGTCTACTCCTGAAGAACCGCCGTTACTCGAGGCGCCCCAGTCACGCACCACTCGTAGTGGGCGCGTTGTTGTGACACCAGCTAGATACCGCTGAAAAGGAGGGATGACATGGAACGCGTCATATCAGAACGCACCCTACTCGGCGAGCACTCCCGCCCTTACCACCTGTCACTGTCAAGACAGCCATGACTCTGTATTAATACCGTGTTGCATTGTCTTACACAATAATTAATAAAACTCATATAAATATACATTGTGATATCATTTATCATCACAGATTTCTTTGCCATACCTATGCACGTTCGGACTCCATAACCAAACGGGACCATTGCAAAGGATGGCGCGTTTCCGTGGTACAGGGGATCGTCCTTGCCCACCAACCATCTCTCGGGGATGAATTCGTCCGGTCGCGGGTAGTATTCTTTCATGTTGGCCATCGATTGGTGAACGCATGTTACGAGAACCTAAAAAAAGATAATTTTATTCTGTCACAGGGCTCCTGCTTTTGAACCTTAATAGACAGTTTAAGTAGCGGTGTTACATTTATAAACTTCGATTCTTAGCGACTTGCTATTATTGTTTAGAGTGCCAACGAACATTTTTGATAGAATAGTGTTAATTAATAGCCAAAATAACATTAAGTTTTGCATAATAAATAAGATGAAAACAAAGCTGAAAACTGTGGGCTCCGTGATTTGTGTTCGCTTCTTATCTAAGTTTTCGCAATTGCACTTTTGCACTGGATACTACTGGCCGGTTTTTATGGATAACTTACGTTTTTTGGTACTCTATATCCAAGCAGATTGTACTCTGTAGTGGAAAGCCTCATGTTTCCAACGACCACGGGCAGCATCCTCATGGATTCTTTGATGCACGCCTTCAGATAGGGGTCCCGGGTTTGCTTGGCCAAAATCTCTTCTCTTAAATTGTTTTGTTTTTCGGGATTTTTCGCAAGCAGGTACAGTGTTGCCAAAACTGAGTTGGAAGTCTGTAAAGGTGCATCAATCATGTCATATTTGACGTAAAACTTACAACTTCCCGGCGTGATCTTACGATGATTAAGCCTTCAGACATAATGAACCATATTAGAATATTTTTAATTTATAAATAAGTATAAAAATATTCTTAAATTTCATCATATTAGAATATTTTTAAATTATATTATATTATTATTTTATAAATAAATTTAAAAATATTCTAATATGCATAATCTAATTACCTAAATACCCATATATATATTTATTTTAACAGCAACCAAAACGTCCTACTCTTATGATTGTGTAATAAATAAACTATTTATGTAACTCTAACGTTAGTCTAACCTAAGACCTACATACCTATTAACTATCTTACTTAACGTAGCTGAACAGTCTGGTCGTCTGTCCGTCGAGAACTGATGGTATTTTGTCGTGTTCGTTCCAAATGTCTATGTCAATCAGCCAGTCAGTCAGTCAGTTGGTCTACGTCAGGTCACCACGGAGGTTGGAGGCCACGACTTTGCTTGGATCATTATATTTGGCCAAGTAAATCGTCTAGTGATGTCGTAGGAACCAATGTTATGCTCGATATTAATCCGAAGTCCTTTTTGCATAAGTTATAGGATTGGAGTTATTTGTAGTAACTAATAAGAATAACCCTAACCACAAAACGAACTGACTGTATCGCGAGCTTACATCTAATAGAATATCGTATATATATCGTATCAATCCAAATTGCTCTGTAGGGAGAAGTTAGAAACTATACGAGATAATAAATATAATAATCTGTTCTTAGGAACCTGGTCTTAACCACCTGTGTATGTTGGGGCCAATTTTTATTTTGCTGTCGATATCATTTATTTTTTTCTCAGATTTCAATCAAATTTAGTGATTTGGTAAAGTTGTTTATTCCACCATGGTAAGCCCAATTCCAAGATTAGTCCTACAAATTTTTTATTTTGTTGTGGATTTTTCTTTTCATTTCGAGCTCCTCATTTCGAAGTTTCGTTTAGAAATTTCCATACATTTTCTGTAACTCAACAATGGGAACAAATGTAGGACATAGATAAATTGGGCTTACCATTGTCAGAATAACCAACTTTACCAACCCGCCAAGATTGAAATCTGAGAAAAAAAGAAATCGGCTACGAAATAAAAAAAATCCCGTTTAGCAAATAAATAATCCATGATCATTTATAAAGCCTGACCAGCAATATATGAGGATGCGCCATATTGCGGAATTTCACTGGAACTAATTTTTTACACTGGCAATGATTTTATGATGGTTTGTCAATAATGTAGATGTCATTCGTGGTGGTTTCTTTAAAAGACAAATATTTAAAATTATCCAAAGAAAATGGCGAAAATCATTCACAGTCGCTAGTCGTCAACGTGAGATTATAAATATAGTGTACACGTGTTTACTACACGAAAAAAAGCCAGGAACTTAAACTAATGTCATTATAGTGGGTTGCGATTGGTTGCAAAATTGTTGCCATAAAAATCTTATAAATAGCGCCCTCTTGACAATCCTCATTATCTCTGGTCAGGCTTTACATACCGTATCAACTCCCGCTGTTAACATATCAGATGCCATTATTTGCGCTGTGCGTTCGTCGATGTCCAACAATTTCTCCAAAATTGACTTCTGATGGTTTGAAATTTGTGATGACATTTTATTCGATTCCACGATCAATTTTAAGCGTGGTCCAACAAAATTGTTTGGTAATCTAAAAAAAACATCAATATTAGTCTTCTTATTCTATGTCAATCAAATTAGATCCATAAAAAATTGTTTCGAATAATTGTTAATTTCCAGTATGCTTAATTTCTTCCCAAATGCGTGTAATTCGAGTTTCGTAACAATTATAAAAAAAATGCTTTAAACGAAAAGCCACAAACAGCGTGAAGAACTGCAGGTGTTCATCTGCCTAGGGTCCTCGCCATGCTGTTCAAGACCGTAGTGGTGCCCATTGTGAAGAACGGGACGGCGAGTGCCGCCGACAGGAACAACTATACAGACCGATCTCACTGGTGACTGTCATCTCCAAGGTGCTGGACGGTTTGCTTGATCGCTGTATTAGTAAGCATATAAAACTAAATGAGGCTCAATTTGGCTTTAGACCAGGACTATCTACTGAAACTGCAATACTGCGACTCAAACACACTGTTCAGTACTATGTTACGAGAAAAACACCGGTCTATGCGTGTTTGGACCTGTCGAAGGCATTTGACCTGGAATCGTACGATGTTCTTTGGTCTAAGATGAGCACTGAAACTAGCACACCTACAGAAATCATCAACCTATTTGAATATTTGAATATCGATGGCAAAAAGCGAGAACGTAGTAACCGCCACTTGGTCAAAAAATTTTTTTTTGCATATTCGGAATCAGCGAATTTTTCTGCGTCGACTGGTCTGGGTCCCATGGCTCTACGACGCATAGAAAAAACTGGACTACGTTGCAAAACGAATGTATTTTTTTGACGATGCCCACATCTAATTGCTGTAAACACCCAAATAGTAGCAATTTTCTAAACGAGTACATTTAATATTAAATAAATATATTTACGCTAATTTTGTTCTTTCATAAATCAAAGGGTGTGCCGGTTACAGCGTTGCCGAAATTTTGTTCCGTGGCGGTTGCAGCATTTATGCATGTAGTGAACAAAATACGAACCAAGCTTACTGCAATTATCCTAAAATAAATTATCTATGATTGACGCTTACTACATTTCATTCGAAAATGAATTAACAGCAAGCTACAGTAACGACATTTGAAACACAACGCGAAGTGGGTAGTGCTTGAAGATACAGCAATAAAAATGTGCGCTCGCGGCGATGTGGCTCGTGAATACGACCTGTGATTTAGTCTATCGGCGATCGCCGGAGCGAGTGGGTGTGCGTAGTCTGTGTACATGCCTTTTTTGGATGTAAAAATATGTTGCGGGTTTAATGGAAAATATGAATATTGGGATAAAACATAACTAGCATATTTATTTGCTTTATTAATATTGAAAGGACAGCAAAAATGTTTTTATTACATTTTGTTGGAAGAAAATAACGATGTTGGGGCGCGGGACGCGGCAGCTTTGAGAGTTCCGTGCCTCAATCGCCAAAAACTAAACTTAAATAGGATCACTTTTGTGCCTGTCTATCTATTTGTCGAGACCTTTTTCTCAGGAACGCGTGGAGGTATAAAGCTGGAATTAACATCAAATATCATCAAAGGTCTGCTTATCTTCAGCTTCAAGGCAATCAAAAGATACGAGCAAACGCTCGCATGATGATTAAAACAAAATGAAAAAAATATTTACTTTTTTCGGCTTTCTTCTCGACAGCGGCCTCCTCTTGTGAAATGCCGATAAATTCAGATTCAGACATGTAAAGTGGCCTACTTACAGAATAGGTATACCTACATTTCAATTTTTATTTCGATTTATGTGATGTCCAGGGTTTCTGTGCGGCAGTAGATTCAATAAAACACTTAAATGGGTTTTCTGTCGACCACCACTGCCCGTTCCCGTTGACGTCTCTCATAGCAATGGCGGCAGCCGGGCAGTTGTGGGGACCCTTTATTATCATAAAGGTGTCTATACACCACACCATCCTCTTTTGATAAATTCGAAATAGTTATTTATTGACACCTTATTTATTTAATTATTACTAGGTATTAACATTTCATATCACCCTTGCATTACATGTACATTTAATATATTTCTGGAATCTAGATTGATTCATATTATTAGTAACTGGTACGTATGCACAACATACCTATTAGTAATATCTCGGTCACTAGACTGTAGTAGTGTCTTTATTCTGTGACTGTAGTTGGAAATGTAATACTTCTAATTTAATCCTTAATCATGAATTTGAATGTACATTGAAATGTAACACGAGTTTAATCTTATCAACAACTGTATTGTAAATTTGTAATAAATGTGTCATAAAGAAATGTTTTTTCGTTGTTACTATTCGCGTATTCGGTATTTAATCTCCTTTTGAGACAAGGCTTTTAACCATAAGTTTATGCATACATGAAGTTAATTTAGTGAGTGATACTTATTATTTAGTAGTTTCAAGTTCAATAATTTTGTCTTCATTATTTACATCATTAAATAATTCTATGTTCTCGTTTCCGTTACCTCCTCTTTCCATTTGTGTTTTTTTTTTTTTCAATTAGGTACTTGTTCTTTATTGGTAAATGGAATGAATTAAGTAATGGAATATTTAGTATTTGGTATTGTAACAATTATTTTTATTTTATTGCTTTCGCCAATCATAACATTGGATTACATATATGTTCATTTACTCGTGAATTAATGTACTATGGAGCTATTATTTTCGAAAATTTAGGAATCTACCAGCGCTTCCAACTAAGGCCTTTGTGAGAAAGAAGCGCCGCAAGAAAACTCACAGTTTGCCTTTTTCAATGAAATATACATTTTCCAATTTTTTGGTATGAAGTTAAAAATCTTCTCACGAAATATAAGTATTTCAGAATACTAAACCGGCGTTGACTAGTCATCACTTGAAAAGAAAATCTGTTTTCTTTAGAATTTCTATATAGTGAAATTTACACAATTGATTGGTACACCGACCATAATTTCAAATACCGTAGTAACTTCGTAAGGAATCACAGTTTTTTTACTGCATTATTGAAATTTATATTGCAAGTTTCAGGTGAGTATAACTCAAGGAAAATAGATAGGTAAACACACTACCCACGTCTCTTATGAGGGCTCGTGGATCGTTATTAACTAGACTAGATGCAAAATATTATAAATGCTGCGTCTCTTGATTAAAACAAAGTCTTCAATTTGGAAAACCCTCGTCCAACCCAAATTTTATTCATTTTACCATTTAATTCAGGGACAGCATTGTTTTAATGCATGTATAATCACGAAGACTCATTTATCATAAGTACTGAAAGTCTAAAATTAGTTTGTTGAAAATAGGAACCACAATCGTTTACACTTCATTCTAAAGCAGGTCGCAGGTTTCACAGCCATAATATATATTTATATATATAATTATTAATATCATCGTCTAGTACCCATAGTACAAGCTTTGCTTAGTTTGGGACTAGGTCGATTTGTGTATGATTGTCCCTTAATATTTATTTATTAATTATACATTTTATTATTTATATGTTCATTGGCAAGTTTTTCACCTTTGTGGTCCCTCTGGCACCTTGTTATTTTGTGCCCATTGGCATTTTTTGTATGCACGTTAGCATTTTGTATATTATGTATACCGTGGTACATTTTGTACACCATGGTACATTTTGTACACCAAGGTACATTTTGTACACCATTGTACATTTTGAACATTATGGTACATTTTGTAGACTATAGTACGTTTTGTACACCATGGTACATTTTGTACACTAAGGTACATTTTGTACATCATAGTACATTTTGAACATTATGGTACATTTTGTAGACTATAGTACGTTTTGTACACCATGGTACATTTTGTACACCATGGTACATTTTGTACACCAAGGTACATTTTGTACATTATAGTACATTTTGTACCCTATGGTACATTTTGTAGCTATAATACATTTTTTTGTAGTTTGTGCACCTTCGGCATTTTTTTTGTTTGGACTTTGTGCTCCTTCGGCATTTTTTGTAGTTTGTGCCACTTCGGCATTTTTGTTTGGACTTTGTGCTCCTGCGGCATTTTTTGTAGTTTGTGCACCTTCGGCATTTTTTGTTTAGACTTTGTGCTCCTTCGGCATTTTTTATACACCATTGTACCTTTATTATTGTAAACCCGATGTAATGATTATTCAGTCTACCTAGTCGTAGCGCGAACAACCGAGTACACTGCTAGAAAGGATATAACGGAATAACATAAATTCCTCAATCAAAATACCTGTTAATTATACCCAATCAAATTACATAATATTGAGAGGAAGTTATTTTTTTTTTGTTTATTGTAAGAATGTAGGTACTACAATATGATTACTTGATTACGATTTTTTATGTACATACGTACCCCAAGAAATAAGCAAATACGTAGGTAACTGCGCTGTTATAGTGATTGATAATTTCTAATTGAAGATGTACTTTAAACGTCACAAACGACAATTTACTTTAAGATGTCTTTACCATAATACCTGTGTTAGGATTTGCTTGTACTTGTAATCGTTTATTTATAATGCACGGATACTTTAAATGTCGTTACTACTAGTATATATTCTTTTGTTATATACCTTATTCTATAGTGAACTCAAATTCAAGTCAAATCGTTTCACTTCTAGAACACGTTTTATTTAAGTAATAGAGTATAATACTAGTTGTCGAGTTTAAGTGTTGTTAAATAAATACCGCGTTTATTATATATTCAATCAGTTTCGCGATTAGCCCTCTACGACGGATTTACTGTAATATTTTTCATTTGTATCCCTATTACGGCCATCTATACGACTTACATTTTAAAAGACTACTTTTTTTCTTTCATTGCCAACGCGTGACAGCTTCTTTTGTAGTTCATCTACTTTTTAAGGGACATTTCAAGTGAACATGAGAAATGGTATTTTGCTACGGTGTATGATGAAAATATGTTTTTTCGAACATATATACAGGCATGGTGTATTATTCTTTATAACGTTAATATTACTAAACTGACATTGGCCGAAGCCACGAGCTGCCATTCCTGTATTAATATATAATATATATTTTTAAGGCTGATCCGTAGATCATTTTATTTTCCCGCCTGTCATTTCCAATCAATGACAGCTTGTGTTGTAGTTGTTTCGTGCTGAAACAGCTCAACTGATTTTATTTTGATACCCTAAATAGGGTTGTTTTCCGCCAATCCTGTTGGTTTTGTTTTATTCTCATAGACTTGTTTTAACTATGGTCCAATCCTATAATTTTATTTAAAAGTGTTTCTAGTTCCTTTATTTATTGGCTAATAGACAAAGAGATACCCAAATATTTAGGTAGTTATTTAAGCAAATTGTATTACGAATATTTGAATTTCCGATGCTTTGCATCATCTGCATAACTAGCTCATTATCTTGTCGCGCGACTCAGTATCGCCTGTCTAGTTCGCACCATATTGGAATGAAAGTGACAGGTAGTTTATGTCGCGCAGTAAAGAGTTGTGTGTCACCATTATGATAGACACCCTGACGGGCTAGTTAAATATTGTTTTATTTAGATGCGAATTTCCAACTGTACCTGTGCTTTTTGTAATAAGTAGTTGTATTTTTTAAACTGCTTTTGTGTACATTAATGTGTTTACTTACTTGTTTCTATACAACGTCTTTCAACCGAATTATGTACTCAATACTCAATCATTTATTGCAATATCACAAAAGTAGGTACAGATGCTAACTTAAAGTTACAGATCATTGTGAACCCTGTTGGGCACTGCAATGTTAGGGAGAGGAGGACTTACTAAGTGTTTATAATTTATCTTCTAAGTATTCATTTAGCGTGTAATAGGCTTTAGTTAGTAGTAGTTGCTTTAGTTTAATTATATACTTTTATCGTCTTCTTCTTCTTTAAAAGAATCAGGTGAATTATTATAAGTCTTAATTGACATTATTAATGGGCCTGAGGATAGCAGTTTCAGTTTAGCGGGCGGTGGAACGAGCTATTCTTATGACGGATAGATCGTGATGAGGGAATGTCACCGCGTTTTACATAGAGCTCTTTATGTTTCCGTACAAACTTACAGGTCTCAAAGATGTATATACTAGGAAGGGTTAGTAGTTCATATTAATTATGTACTTTGATAAGTAGGTTATATTACTTAGTCATCAAGTGACTTATATTGTTATTCTTGTTTTATTTAGGTACTTGCACATAGTCTACTCCCGATGTCACAACTAATTCACGCATATATTGGCGATTAGTAACGTTAAATTTATTACTGCCAAACATCAGTCGATACTTCGGCTTGGTTGATAAAAGGAAACATAGGTACTTGTATGGGAGACAAAATGAACAGTATCTGGATTAGGCCTTTCCACCTTTTGTTTGGTACCAGGGGTATTCATTACTCTTGGCTCTTTTACAAAGAACCTCGAGGACCATTCACTCCTTGAATCTTGATTGCTACATAACATATAGTGCAAATAATTGACACATTATTTTCAGTCCCCAGACATGAGAAACTCGGTGAGCTTACGCTCTTTTGTGTTTGTTATGTTATATTTACTATATTTACTCGCACTTAGCTCGCACTTAGAAACATAATAATACTAAGGATTGCCCCGAGAATTATAAATGCGATTAGGCTCATTCAGTCTATGTAGAACTCATGCAGCTTTTACATATATGTTTGCATAGACAGGCAGTATGTAAGTAGGTTTGAATTGTATAAACTGATGTTATTTAGTTTCCAGTTTATGAGGAACTCGGGGCTTTACTTCCCCATAACTTATTTTAATCCACTAATATTTTTACAGGCACTCTTTGTTATTGTTGTTGTGTAGGTCATCCGTAAAACATGATATATTTTAACAATAACACACTAACCCATTTACATCGAAAGTATGTAGGTATATTTTAGTCCAGCTGATGCTAGCTATCCTGATCACGTTACGATGTAAATAGAGTCTGTCTAATGAAAGCTGAACCTGCGAAAAAGCGGCAAATTTAAAAAATCATTACATGGTATTACCTATCAAAGTAGGAATAAACGATTTTGATACTTTTCTTTATTTTGGTGGGTACTAAGGGAGAGGAAACGCCTAATATTTCATGAACATTTATTTATGTTTTTGATTTTATGGCACCAAATAATAAACTTATCATACAAATGGCGGACTTAATGCCGTAAGGCATTCTCTACCAGTCAACCTTTGAACTAAGCAGATAAATTATGTGCATTACAACAAACTTAAAAACAAGTTTCACTAGATATATACTTAAATAAATAAAAACATAGTCTTATAATGTATACATGTTATACACACACATACACACTTTTTTTTGTCGGGGTTAAAATAAAAAGTCATAAACTAAAGTTAAAAGTTTTATTTATTTTAAGAACTATAATCAAAATCGGTTTCTAGAAACTCTACTTCCATTGATTCATCTGAACTACTGTCAGACTCATCATCATGCACACTTATAATAAATGATTCCAGGTTTTCGGTTATTCCATCCCTGGCTTTGTACTGAGCTTCAATATTAAGCACATGATCAGTCATTTTCTTCCAATGCTCTGATGTTATGCTCTCAAAAGCCTCTTTAATATTTTTTTCCATTTCAGCTGCTGATCCGGCAATATTTTTACTTGCGATTTTTCTCTTCGCCGAACTCCATATTAATTCGATTGGGTTCAGATCACAATGATAGGGCGGAGGTCGCAAGACCTCATGACCATGCTGTCTTAGAATTTCGTCTGCTTCGTAGATTGGTTCCGGTTTGTGTTTCTGTACCAATACAAGAAGTTCTGCAATGGTATGATATTCCTCATAGTGAATTTGATTCACACGAAGCCACTCTATTATTTCTGCTTTGCGGGTGTTGGTATTTGGAGGCTTATTAATTTGCACCGTATGGTAGCTGGCATTGTCCATGACAATCACGCTCGGTTTAGTCAAGTTCGGAATAAGCTTCTCATGTAACCACTTATTAAAATTTGTGGCGTTCGTGTCATGGTGGTAGTCGGCTTTAATTGATTTTGTGCTAAATGTTAATAACGCATTAGGCACAAAACCATTTTCTGATCCAGCGTGAACAATAATATATCGTTTACCGGATGAAATATTGTCAACTAGACCTTTGGTGGAAGGCCCTTGCCATGATCGTTTTAATTTGTAATTCTGGTGTACGTAAGTCACGTCCAGGTATATTATTTGTTTACCTTCAGCACGTTTTGTTGCAATAGTCCGTAAGTAACGGTGTCGCCAAGCTGCAATGTCAAAGCGCTCAATAAGAACTGAGCGTTGATTAATATTTTGTTTAAATTCGTATCCATTCGCATATAATATTCGGCGTAAAGTTTCAAGGCATCCGGTAAAATTGATGCTTTCTCTCAACTCTGCCAATAGGTACCTGAGTGTAGGCACTTGCTTCTTTACGATATAAAATTCGTTGATTTTATTTCGGATGGCTTGGATGTCAAAGCTATCCAAATTGGATACTGTGGCTTTGTGAGGTCGCTTTTTTCCTGGGGTACTGAAGACACCACTGTTTACTTTTCCTTCATTGTTTATTCTCTTCAAAGTTGAAACACTGAGATCAGTTATTGACGATATTTCCTCTAAATACTTGTTTTGACTTAGCAATTCGTTTTGCTCCAACTCTTTCAACTTCCCAAGATTATCCAAAAGGAGTTGTTTTTCTTCAGAGCCGTCAAGTTTATCTGAAATGAATACATCATTTATGAAAAAATTAAAAAGAAATATCAATTTAAAAAGATAGTTTGGACGGGAAACGATATATTGTGAATCTTTGGATTGAAGATAATTATAGAAATAATAAGTATCAAAATTAATATGCCTTACTAACCTACAAATGCAGTCACCACATCTAAACACTCTTTTTTCTGTTTGAACAAGGCTTCCCTCTCCTCTTGTTTTTGTTTGCTTTTGCTTATCATAGTAAAAATTATCTGACGCACACCACTTTTAATTTAATTCAGTAAGATTAGCTGAAAATTTGGCAAAATGAAAGGGCAACTTTTATCTATCAGGATATGTAGGTTATAGAGCCAAGTTTAATTTTATCTACTCTCCCCCCCTCTCAGGGGTGAGCGTCACCCCCCCGCGCCCTCGAATGTGTCCCGAAGCGCGGTATTTTCCACTTTAGAAGAAAACCGTGTACGATACATACAAAGTGTATAAGAACGAAATAATCCTGAAAAAATTTACTATAAACCTTTCATACATACAAAAGCGATAGCACTTATACAATCAGCGCAATCTGTTACCAAATACTAACGTTTTTAATTATTGATCTTTTTTTTCTGCTAAAAGGTTAGTTATGTCAAAAACTGCACACTTCTCGGCCAAAATATGTATGACAAAAGTAAAGAATGGACAATGTTCTTTCTAAAAATGTATAATTTATTTCTGTTACCGTAATATGGTCCTTCTTTGCTCCTAGGGTGGTAACTATGCTCCAACAAAAAAAAAAGTTTAGTTCCGTTACAGACGAAAACTCTTGTTAACTTTGTAAATTTAAATGATTTTATCGGGTAACGTAAGGTTTCACCTACCAACACCGGTGGGATGGATTGTCAAAAGTTTAAATATTTTGACAGTAGCTGTCAAAACTTCAGAACGCGTGGATGCAACCGATTTTGTTTATGCAGAAAATCTGTTTGAATCTTGAAAATCTCTGAATTAATTTAGGTAAGTGTTTTATTATTTCATTTAGAACTTCATTAAGTATTAGAGAGCATGATATTTTAGTGATTGCTACAAAAGTTTCGAAAATATTAAAAACTTTCGAGGACGGTCTTACTATGCACATGTTTTTGGGGATATTTTGCTCCAGGAGCATAAAGTATGAATTTGAAATTTACCCTTGCGTGATAACGGGAATATCTGGAAAAGGCCCTACAAGATCTATCAAAAATTGGAAATGGCCAAAACCCAAAGATGAAATTACGTACAAATGGGCGGACGTCTTAGGATGCATAAACGTTCCCGAAAAAGTAGGAAGACGAGAGTTTTATTCTATTCCTGAACTAGACCACTTATGGGGTGTTTGTTTTTTTTTACGAAGTTTTCCTTTTGTTCTGTTTAAAAAACCTGATCACTTAGGTTTCTTTATGTTTTGTTTACGTTTGGCAACAGTTACCTGATCTTTTGTTTTGTTTGTAGAGGTAAGCTACCTCATCTCTTTAGTTTAAATGTTGCAGTTAATAGCAATAATTTGCCAAATGTTTATTAACGTTGATTTTTATGATACCTCTTGTTTAATTATAAGAATTATTACAATTTAAGACTGATTGCAATGCAACTAGAAAGTACTCGATTGATCTCAATAAAAAAAAATTAGATTATGAACCAAATTGTGTTTTTCCGTTTCACCAATAATCATCGAGCAGACTATTGATAGATAAAACACGTTAATTAATGCTCCATGCTGCATAAATAAAGCAGATTACAAGGAAAGATTGTCTTGGAGCAAAGTCTCCCGCCTCATACAGATTACTTTGCTCCAAAAAATAAGTTTAAAAAAATCTAAAATATCAACTAAACTGCAACAAAATTCAACCTAAAATGAAGGCAATGAGTACTTATTTCCGATAAAATCATTACCAGTACCTTAACTTTATATTTATAAAATATGCGATGCAATTCGTAAAAGTGGAGCCAATTTTGGAGCAAAGTAGGACCATATTACGGTACTCTTTAATTTACCGTTGCAATGCTATTTTTAAAATTTAAGTCATTTGGCCATTATGCGAAATATAAATATTCGTACTAGTTAAACGGTGTTACTATTATTATTATTATTATTTATTTATTCTTTACATTAGCACTAACAGATGAACCTTACATGCTAATTCTTAATTAATTCAATTCATATTACATTAATTATAATTATTATTACTACAGTAGACATTATTATTTACAAAATAAAGAATAAAATAAAGATTAGATCCATAATGATTAATTGATTAATAAAATTTATTTAATGAAATTAATTTATTAGATGGTGCTAGTCATCACTATTGTTTCTAAGTAGCGGATTGATGCTGTCAAAAACTTAGACTCCGAGCTAAAAAATATGTCAAGTTCGCTGTCGCTGTTCAGTATGTCATTCAGAAGCCGTAACGCTTGGTGCAGAGGAGAAGATGCGAGCGCGCGCGTCCTGGCCGCTGGGATGGCGAACAGGCCGCGGCGGCGAGTGCGGAACAGTTTAGCGGAGACGACATTGGGAATCCGAAAGGGTATCTGAGCTAGCAGTTGGGGATTGGTTGATCTCCCACGTATTAGGGTGTAAAAGTATTTTATTAAGTAAATATTTCTCCTAGTTTCAAGGGATGTGTAGCTTACCATTCCCAATATGAAAAGAGTAGGATAAAGTAGGGGATAGCTACCGTATAGTTTTTTATATAGAAAACGAACAAACGACTTCTGTACTCTCTCCACGAGAAGGGTATATTGTTGTTCGTGGGGATTCCATACGACGGCATTCGATTCCAATTTACTGCGTACATAGGCGTTGTACAGGATGCTAATGGCGTGGTGGTTGGTGAATATTTTCGCCTGTCGGATAACAAACCCCAACGACTTTCTGGCCTCATTACAGATCTTAGTTATGTGTGGATTAAATGTGAGCCCTGAGTCAAACCATGTGCCAAGATCTTTAATTTCATGGACCCGTTTTAGTGGTTTGTTATCCATCATGTACATTTCATGAATGGGGCGTCTTGCACGTGAATACGTCATGACCGAGCATTTTTCCTCATTGAGGGTCAGACTATTGCCTTGAGCCCAGGTGTGTACGGCGTCTATATCCGATTGGAGCAAGGATGTATCAATTGGACTTTTAATTGGCAATGCTAATTTTAAGTCATCGGCAAATAACAAGCACGTTGAAAAGTTTAGTGCGGCCGGCAAGTCATTGATAAGAATAAGGAATAGTAGTGGTCCAAGATTACTTCCCTGCCCGATCCCAGAGGTTACCGGAAATGGGGGGGACTTGGAACCTTCGTATTGGACGAACTGAAGTCTATCAGAGAGGTAGTTGGCCAAAAATTCAAGTGAATCCGCAGAAAACCCAGCCGCAAAGAGTTTTTTAAGTAGGATGTCACAATCAACTCTGTCAAATGCTTTGCGAAAATCAAAGTAGGCGACATCTACTTGCTTTTTCTGGTCTAGATTATCAGCTATTAGAGTGACTATGTTAAGTAGATTTGACGTTGTTGACCGTTTTGGCAGAAATCCGTGTTGTTCATCGCAAAACCAACCATTCAACTGTTTATATACCTGTGAATATATAATCGACTCAAAAACTTTTCCAAATATGGAGAGTACAGCAATTGGCCTATAATTATGGACATCTGATTTTGACCCGGATTTGTGTATTGGTAATACTTTAGTAGTTTTCCACACTGATGGGTATTTCTTATTTTTTAGTGCTAGATTAAATATATATTTTAGTGGTTCTACAAATGCTTCGCAACAGTCCCTCACTATATATTGCGGTACTTGCAATACCATAGACTTCTTATATATTTTTCTGTAATCTACAAATATTTAACTATATCCTGTATTTTTTTATTTTTTTTAGACTTACTATTTTAGGAAATAAGGCATGTGTGGGGAAATGGTCAAGTATTGCTCATTTTCGTAAATAACTTCAAAACCGTTTAATTTAGAATGATGAAATATATATATATTTGAGATGTTCATAATGTACCCTTTCATTTGATATGTCACACGATATACTTTGCTATTTTTTTTCTAATTTGTCCCTTATAACTGGCCCTAATGTCAAAATTTATTAATTTGCGTTACGTTACGTTACACGTCCATGTTTGGGTCATCAATTTACATACGTGTACCAAATTTCAACTCAATCGGTCCAGTAGTTTCGGAGCAAATTGGCTATGATAGACGGACGGACTGACACAGACACACGAGGGATCCTACTATAATCATAGCAAATTTTCTCCGAAACTACTGGACCGATTGAGTTGAAATTTGGTACACATATGTAAATTGATGACCCAAACATGGACGTGTAACGTAACGTAACGCAAATTAATAAATTTTGACATGAGGGCCAGTTATAGGGGGCAAAATAGAAAAAAAAATGGCAAAGTATATCGTGTGACATATCAAATGAAATGGTACATTATGAACATCTCAAATATATATATTTCATCATTCTAAATTAAACGGTTTTGAAGTTATTTACGAAAATGAGCAATACTTGACGATTTCCCCACACATCCCTTATTTCCTAAAATAGCAGATCTAAAAAAAAATAAAAAATACAGGATATAGTTCAATATTTGTAGATTACAGAAAAACATATAAGAAGTCTATGGTATTGCAAGTAACACCGTTTAACTAGTACGAATATTTATATTTCGCATAATGGCCAAATGACTTAAATTTTAAAAATAGCATTGCAACGGTAAATTAAAGAGTAACAGAAATAAATTATACATTTTTAGAAAGAACATTGTCCATTATTTACTTTTGTCATACATATTTTGGCCGAGAAGTGTGCAGTTTTTGACATAACTAACCTTTTAGCAGAAAAAAAAGATCAATAATTAAAAACGTTAGTATTTGGTAACAGATTGCGCTGATTGTATAAGTGCTATCGCTTTTGTATGTATGAAAGGTTTATAGTAAATTTTTTCAGGATTATTTCGTTCTTATACACTTTGTATGTATCGTACACGGTTTTCTTCTAAAGTGGAAAATACCGCGCTTCGGGACACATTCGAGGGCGCGGGGGGGTGACGCTCACCCCTGAGAGGGGGGGAGAGTAGATAAAATTAAACTTGGCTCTATAACCTACATATCCTGATAGATAAAAGTTGTCCTTTCATTTTGCCAAATTTTCCATATATTGCAATCTAATTTTCTTGGATTAATTGTTTTACCCATGTTTCAGCAGTAAACTTTCGAAAGATCTCTTCTATTTGACACTCGAATGCAGCCTCAAACTAACCTCAACAACAACGACTTTGCTAGTCAATGTCAAAATGACATTTTAATAGTGTTGCCGCTCAAATAATCGATGGGTTCAGCTTTCGTTAGACAGACTCTAGGTACAGGTAGGTGTGGGTTTTCAATATTAATCACTTACCTACCTACTAAGAATCGTATGGAATGGTAATATTGTTCAAGTTATTACCATAAATTGAACACAGATCCAAATAATATCATAACAACGTATCGCGCGACAGCTAGATAACTATGTACAAGAATGTTGAATACTTTCGTTACACAACAGTACTGCCTTCCTTTTGTTAGCTTCACGGTAGTCTTTATTTGAACATACTATTCTCAAGGCACTTAGATATTCCGTTTTAATGTGTAACTTTATTTAGAAATATTAATATGTAACGAAACATTTGTAGGTAGATAACGAATTTGTAACTGGCTGTCTAACAACCGTCAAACATTTTATTTAATACTTAGGTAACCAAATATTTTGATTGTACGTATATCTATGTCGAATTTAACAATTTGTTACCATAACACAACAACGGGAATGCAATTAGGTAAACATTAGCGGGCACTTTCTGTTCCCGACTAGTTACGCCGACCGTTATCAGTTTGTTTTCAATTCCTCTGCTTATTTTTTTTTGACATAAGTGCACAAAGTACTAGTCAGAATGTTATGCGACTTTTGATGTAGGTACTTTAATATTCGAAACCACTATACCCACTTTTTCCTTTTCTTTT
This sequence comes from Apotomis betuletana, assembly GCA_932273695.1. Classification (NCBI taxonomy): domain Eukaryota; kingdom Metazoa; phylum Arthropoda; class Insecta; order Lepidoptera; family Tortricidae; genus Apotomis; species Apotomis betuletana. The sequence goes on along the minus strand of OW026303.1, from coordinate 1,838,397 downwards.
CCTTTTACAGAAATTAATTAAAAGGATTCCACTGATTATTATTATCGGTTATTTGTACACTTCCTTGTTGCGTTTTTTAATCCTCGTCGCCAGTGTGATGTCCAGGGTTTCTGTGCGGCAGTAGATTCAATAAAACACTTAAATGGGTTTTCTGTCGACCACCACTGCCCGTTCCCGTTGACGTCTCTCATAGCAATGGCGGCAGCCGGGCAGTTGTGGGGACCCTTTATTATCATAAAGGTGTCTATACACCACAATTTAAAATAATGTTTTTTTTTTTTAATTAGTATAATATGTATATCTAGTTTACGGTTGTAATCGCTAGAAGAAAGTTTTGCTGTAATCTACTACGTTTCACTACAACCATTAAGAGTTAATTAGTCTAACCCCGAAAAAGCTGACTCAAGCCGGATCAAACTAGTTTGGGATGTCACGTCCGCATTTTTATTGTCCAAGGGCTAGAATCAGGATAAGCACTAAATTTGTTGAGCTGCGGTTGATAAACAACTGTACGGTATTTAAAATTTACCGGTTAACTGGTGCCTGATTCGATTAATATTTTCACAATAACCATACGCATGGCATAATCGGGCAACCTCACACAAATTAATCAAGTACCACAGTAAGTTCTAGGAGGCTTGTGTTCTGGACACAAGTGAACATACTGGTAAAGATAAATACATACTTAAATACAAATAACATCCATGACCCAGGCACAAATATATTATTCGACAAATATTCGAGTTCATCACACAAATATTTGCCCTTGCCGGGATTCGAACCCAGGACCGTCGGCTCAGTAGGCAGCTGCTTAAACCACTGCGACAACTGTCGTGATTCGTTTTATCACGGACATAATATACAGCTTTGCGGCTGCTTGAGCTACATCAGCTGTGTTCTTAATTCTGTCAGTTAGTTTTTCGCCCAGAATACTGCGTTCCATGGCTCTTTGACAAACCTTGAGGGTGGACTTCTGAACTTTTGTCAAAGACCAAGTCTGCGCTCCGTAGGTCAGGATTGGAAGAATGCACATGTCCATCAGTCACTATTGCACTAATTTTCATTACTTTAGAGGGGCGATTTTTGAGTTAATTATGACAAACATTTTGAGGAGTGTTATTATAAAACAATGCATTTTGGAGTGGAATTTTTAGTATTTTTTTACTACCAATTATGTTAGGTGGGCTAGTGTCAGGTCAAAGGAGTATGGTTTGGAATGTGGGGTGAGGCAAGGGGGTTTGTCCTCGCCTCGCCTTTTTAATCTGTACATGAATGGTCTTGTCGAGGCGCTCAGCGGTGCCGGCGGCGTCGGCTGTTCAATTGATGGCATATTTGTCAATAACATTAGCTATGATGATTATATGGTGCTGCTGTGCCCATCGGTAAGAGCTCTCGAGATCCTTTTGGATATATGCGAGAGGTACGCAGTGACTAATGGACTGAGGTATAACACAAAAAAAAGTGAGCTTCTTGTTTTCAAGGCTGGGAATAAGAAACCAAAAACAGTTCCTCCGGTAAGACTGTCAGGAGCCCCCTTGAAAAGGGTGTCGGAATTTGGTCACTGGGTCACTGAGGATCTGTCAGATAACCTGGACATTGAGCGTGAGCGAAGGGCCCTAGCGATTAGAGCAAATATGTTGGTCCGCAGGTTTGCAAGGTGCTCACATGATGTCAAAATCACACTCTTCAAGGCTTACTGCCAGATCTTTTATACCTGCAGCTTGTCGACCAAGTACACTCAAAAGTCACTGAATAACTTGCGTGGCAAGTATAACAATGCTTTCAGGATGCTGTTGGGGCTGCCTCGCTGGTGCAGTGCGTCAGGAATGTTTCTAGAGGCCAACACGGATGGTTTTAAGACAATAGTCCGAAAACGTGTGGCATCCCTGATGAGCAGAGTGCGAGACAGTACCAACGGCCTCCTGAGTTCTGTGCTGGATAAGTTTGATTGCTCTGCTCAGTGGTGCGGCACTGGAACTTTGTGCACTTGGGTGACAGACCAGTAATTTTTGATGTTAAGTAGCCAAAAAGCCTAGTCAAATAAATTTCTATAGGACTTTATTATATGTATTTTTTTTGTTGTCACTGATATTATTATTATTTTTAATTTTTATTTTTAATGATTATACAATTTTAAATTATTGGAAATTTTGACTATGTTTTTAATTTTACTATGTTATAATTTAGATTTTTGATATTTATGTTACTAATCCCTAGACAATAAGATCTTTTGTATTACTACCTAGCAATCTATAATCTACTCTGGTCTGAAATAAAAGATTTGAATTTGAATTTGAATAACTTAAGGACGCGTCTTTATACTCTGACTATAAGCAGACTGACACATTATCGACCTTGTAATTTTTAATTCCAGAGTATACTTTTTAGGTAGATATAAAAGGCATGTATTTAAATCGATATCAGTATATTCCCTTTTTTCGATCAAAATATTTGAAAGTTTCACCAAAAATACTGACTTACACACTAATTATGCACACTAAATAATGCGAATTCAATATACTATTTAAAGGTATTTGCAAAACTGTTTTACTGGATATAAAAAAAAAAAAACTAACCTAATCTAACCCAGCGGAGTCGGATCTTAGTGTGCAGTGCGAGGATAATTAGTGTGCAAGTCAGTATTTTTGGTGAAACTTTCAAATATATCTGATGTACGAACCATATTTTTGGTGTGAATTCGGTTAAAAAGGTCATCTCGTTTTGTATGATGTTTAAGTTTTTTTTGTAGGACATGTTCAGTTAATCAATTGCATGGTCTAATTATATTATTATACCATGATCAATTGTTTTTTTTGCACAGCATTCGTTTTTCTGGTATGCATTCAGTTAATTAGTGGAGTTACCTAGTGTACTGAAAAATTATACAGATGTGCATTTAAATATATCCCGATATAAAATACGTAATATGATACTTCAAAAAATATACCTATCATATCCTACACTTGTTGTGAAATGTTTTCCATCATCGTTTTGTTTGTGTCAATTTGCCGCTAGATGGCACTTTTTAATAGGACTCTACTTCTACATCGCGGTATAGTTTGGTCGTCGTTTTAAGGTTCGAGAATTTTATACATAAGGTTTACCCGACGTCCGAAGCATGTACTATCCGACCCGGACGATGAGATCACGGACACCATCCAAGCGATGGTCGCCGCGAACTCTCCGAACGGCACCTCAGCGTAATCCCCGCCGGCGGGGAACTACCGCTAATTAGTTCGCATTTTTTCTCTTTTTCATAACCCGATTCTCTTTTCACTCTCCTCCCGCCCTAAGTCAGACTGATTCGGTTCAGTCTATTCACGACGCAGTCCATGCGCCCTGTGCGCCCGCGTCACCCCAACCCAAATTACCCCTGTGGCGCGGAGATAATCCCATTAGCGGGTTATACTCCTACTCCCACACAAAGTCCGACTACTGGTAGTGAGGGCTAACCAGCCCTGATACAGTTCAAGTCATGTCTTAAAAAAAAAACATAAGATACATTGCCGGCGGCTAGCCCCGCCCCCCCGTAAATTATGACTAGCGGATGCAGCCGCACATGGCTTCCGTCTTCACTTGATTAAGAAAAAAAAATATAAATAAGATACAATGTTTATTTTTATTTTTTAAATACATTATATTATCTTGTAGTGTTTCATTTCACTGGGTAAGAGAGGGCGTCTTGGTCGAGGCTCAAAACACAAGTTTGTTGAAAAACGTGGTAATAACTCGCGTGCATGTAGGTCATAACGTACTCAGATTTATACAGAAGAAAAATAATCTTGTGCTTCAACGTGTAAGTAGCACTCGTATCGTAAATAATGTGTACAGTGCGTGAGCTGTCAGAATGCGATTCGCGTTTAATACCTATCTTGCTCGCTCTTACGTGGTCCAGATAAGAACCTCTCGGTTTTCTTTTCACCCAAACCCGAAAAACAATCTGAAAGCTCAGGACTGTTGGTATAATAGTTACCTTTCAATTTCCTCGTAGGTTTTCATTGCCTTTCTAAACGTTGGCGTCGAAAAATATTTCCAGGTGCTCGGTTTAAAATCTATTTCATCAGATATTTTAAAGAAGTCGTGGACACATTGTACTAGCTGCCTAGTTGGGGAGTCCGCAGGCAGATTTGAATCCAGGCAATTCAGTCGTTGTCCTAGCGCTACCACAGCGATCGACTCCAATGCCCATAAATGAAATTTTAAATCCAACTCTTTCGTAATTTTGTCATTTACATCACGCATCGATCTGATACTGTAATTAAAACACAATGAAAATTAAGATAAAAAAAAAATGAAAAAAAAAATACATTCAGTGAAACATAGAATCTCCTCTTTTTTTGAAGTCGGTTAAAATGCGTACAGTCTGAAAATGGCCGGATTGTACGAATTGACATATATTGCTCTGTCCAAGAGGTTATTGTGATTTGTTTTGAAGATTCAAAACTACATTGACACCTATTTTTACCAAGGTTGGAGGTTGAAGGTGCATGTGATGGGGGTGAATATATATATATATATATATATATATAATCCATGACATATTACACCCTTAAATTACAATCCTAATGTTCCAATGGAATAACACTGACCACGAGTTGTAAAAATACTCGTTACCCAACCCGCGGGGTTATACCTGACTCGCTCTCCCTCATGCGGTCAAAAGTCGAACCTATTTTCCACTCGCCCCTGAAGGCTACTCAAAACTTTGTGGACGTATTTGGTAGCAAAGTGCCATCTCACCATGTAATCATTTCATCGGCTACTTCTTTCATCACATCGTTGTATAGTTGGATAGTTCTCGGCTGCATCATTATGGGGTTTACTGTTGTTCGAAAATCTCTCCAGGGTTTTCCATGACTGAAATAATAACAAACTTATTACTTATACTACTTAAGTTATATGCTTCGCTACGCCACTGAAGATAATGATAACATTTTAATATCGTTGCCGGAAAATAAGCACGTAGTAACCCGTCCAATGCGTATTTTTCCTAGAACGTTAAAAAAATCCAAAATTGCCATAAATTGATGTCTTTACGTAATTAAAGACTTACAATTAAGGCAAGGCTATCACATACTTCAAGGAGGTTCTTCAGAGGTACCGGGTTCGATTCCCGGACTCTTCCACCAGGTAGCTCCTTTTTAAATTTTTCTTTAATCTTTGATCTTTGTATTAATGATTAATGGTTTAAATAAAAATTGTGGTGTACCCACATTAAAAATGAGACATTACATGTTTCATAAATTTAAATTAGTTAAGTATGTTTTTTTTTAAACTCTAAGAGCTTTTCGTGTCTAATAAACAATTGAGTTTTTTGGGTTACTACGTGTTTGCTTTCCGGAATCTATATTAACTCGGTGCCGAGCCCAGTCACTCGGTCAGGGTCATAGGTCTTGTTGTGTTGCTTTCGATAGTACTCCAGTGACTCCATCCCTGGGCGTATCGGCATTCGTTCTTCAGTCCGGAGCACCTGTAATTTAGCGTTATCATCATATCAGCAGAAAGATCCTCATTATATTTACTTATTATATATTTAATAATTACATGTAAATTAACAGTTCACACGATCAAAATATTTGCACAGTGTATACCTACACACAAAACAAATACAGCGTGTATATTTGATACAACCGCATATTGTAGCCAGACGGAGATTTTAGTGCTATAATCTGATATTTATAACAATTATTAACTTAGCGTTAACTGCCATAGCGTAATTAATTTTTGAAAAAATTCTGAGCAGCAATGTATGGCGTAGTTATTACTAGTGACAGTTGTGACATCACGATTTTATGTGTCAACAAACAACAACAGACAAGTACATTGCTTGCTGATTTATTTTATATGGAAAAAAAAAATGTTAGATTTTTTTTATAATTTACGGATAAATATATTAATAAGTGCCTATATACTAAGCCCCTGTAAAGTATGCGGTTATATCAAATATACACACTGTATAAACGTAAAAGTTTCTGTCAAAAAAATCATTTTAGTGACAAGCTTTTATAGTAGACTGTACTTTTCTTTGAATATCCATCAAATGCTCACTGAGACGATTCTAAAGAGCCCAAACTCGGTAGGATTGCCTTTTCTATTATAGAGTTCCTATGACCACCTTCCGGCTCCATCGTCAGATCAGCCCCATGGTACCATATTATTGTATTGTCATCAAAGTTAAGTAAGTATGCAACATTTCAGCTCAATCGGTTGACGATAATTGCTTCAAAATTGAGTTGCAAGATTCCACCCGAACAAACATACATACATACATACATACCAAGTTAAATAAAAGCTTTTAAAAAGAAATAACAGTATGAATAAAGGAGCAAAAACAGTAATAATACTAAATAAAAGCAAGATAAATTCTAAACAAGAAGGAAAAGACAACTAGGTATATCATGATGACGTGTAGTGCATAAATAACGCGTAATGGTGGTTGACGTCTTCATCTCATCGAAGACCCGAAGACTTGGAGCTTTGAAGATCCGCGAAGATGAAGAAGATGCTGCTGCTGATGCTGAAGATACATTTAAACAACTGTCTTTTTCGAGACAACAAAACAACCTGCTCTGTTACTAGCAAAATAACGTCAATCACCTACAGGGGTACACCGGGTGTTGCGGACAGCTAAACGAATCTAGTTTTAAGTTAATAAATAAATAATATATTTGTTGCAAACGGCTAGGCGAAACTAGACTAAGATGAATAAATAAATAATATATTTCTTATTTACCTCATGCCCTTAAAAAGCGGCCATAATATGTGTACAAACTTATATTCCTAAAATCATTTATTGTAAGAGAGTTCCCGAATATAACGAGTAGAGAAACTATGTAGAATAGTTAAAGACCATAGCGCGTCTGAAAGTAAATAAAGGTGACTCATCCCTGTAATTTTCCAATCGCGACGCGAAGTCGAAATTAAATGAGTTACATTAGTTGCAAAAATTAAGGAAAAAATATAAATTAATCTGAAAAATTTGTAATAACATTCCTTATGAAAATATTAGTAAAACTTCTTAATATTGTACTATCCTCAACCCTGCGAGCACGATAAACAAGAAACTAACGCTAATTCAGTGAATAAAGGATTTTGACCTTACAAACGGTCCGGTAGTTTTGGATTTTTGATATGTTGTCTAAGATGGTTAGTCAGTGCTTAAAATGCAAAATGCACAATTCCCCCCCCTCCGCGCCCGCCGCCATATTGAAAAAACCGGCACTCTCTTCATATTTTTGCTCATATCTTCCTTTAGGAGCATTTTAGCTAGAAGAAAGCTTCGACAATGTTATAGAGAGTTAAATTTACTACATTTTCCATTTTATATTTTGTTTCTAGGACAGATAGTTACGGAGATATGCACATTTAAAAAAACTTAAGAAATTGCAATTTCCAACTCAAAAACAAACTTCTGGATTATATCTTCGCTTAGGAGCATTTTAGCTAGAACAGTGCTTGAACAATTTTGTAGAGAATTAAATTTACTATAATTTACATTTCAAATTTTGTTTCTAGGACAGATAATTACGGAGATATGTAAAAAATTAAGTAACATTTTCCGAAAATGTATGTAAAAATGTACATGAGTTTTATAAGCAATTATATTTCCTACATGTTTTAATTTGTACTAGACTAGTCCGTAACTGAATGACAGCGTTCTAAACCAAGAATTTTGAGAAATTTTCGGAAAATTCGCCTTTTCCTGTTTTTTAAATGTGCATATCTCCGTAACTAACCGTCCTTGAAACAAAATTTGAAGTGTAAATTATAGTACATTTAATTCTCTACAACATTGCCCAAGCTTTATTGTAGCTAAAATGCTCTTAAACGAAGATATAATCCAGAAGTTTGTTTTTCAGTAGGAAATTGCGATTTTTTACGTTTTTTTAAATGTGGATATCTCCGTAACTATCTGTGTTAGAAAAAAAATATAAAATGAACAATGTAGTAAATTTAACTCTCTATAACATTGTAGTAGCTATCTTCTAGCTAAAATGCTCCTAAAGGAAGATATGAGCAAAAATATGAAGAAAGTGCCGGTATTTTCAATATGGCGGCGGGCGCGGAGGGGGGGGAATTGTGCATTTTGCATTTTAAGCACTGACTAACCATCCTAGACTACATATCAAAAATTCAAAACTACCGGACCGTTTGTAAGGTCACACATAGTACTTTAGTCTCTATTCACCGTATTACGCGGCGCGCCGCCATTTGAGAGACCCGGACAGGGTATATCTCGACCAGTGTGAGCGACACGGCCTCTGAGTCGAGACAAAGAAATGATCTCAATTTTATATCATTGTGATTAAACGGGAGCTCTCACATCAGAATAATAAATATATTTGTGTTCTGCGAATAAACATTGTCATTAACTATGAGTTAAATTTAAGCTAAATGTTGTATTATAAGTAGGAATGATTAAAATCTATCAGAGCGGGCGTCCCTCTAGAATCATAACAAATCGTATAAAGGGACAGCCATTTTCTTAATTTGTGAAGTCCATTTTTAGTCCACATAGTGTGAAGTTCAACTTTTGTAAACGTAGAGTCAACAGTTAGTCAGTGCGTTAGATCAACGATCCGCCAGTACAAGTTATAATCCTCTTACTTCCGTGTATTACCATTTCGTTAGTTAACAGTGTAGAATTAGTGCGTACCACCGATCCGCCGTATTAGAAAAAGGACTACATTAGTTAGGTACTATTTAGTGTAAATTCTCGTGTTAATTTTGTTTTAATTTAGTTTACGCTCCGATCCTTTATTTGTGTTAATTTGTTGTGTTAAATATATATAGTGTTGTCGTTTACCCTTGCGTTTCTTTAATTCCTATACAGTAGTAAATCGAGTCACCTTCTCTTTACACCACTTCTCTAGATTTTATCCCTTAGCTGTCGTAGATGTCAGTGTGAGGACCCGGCCGACTCGGCATTCCCCACACCGGGTGATCAATCCAAATGGGTCAGTAGGGAGAAATGGGTCAGTAGGGAGAAAACGAAAACTATAAGAGACAGGGGAATCTGTTCTTAGGAACCATGGCTTCGATTTTAGAATTATTAAAAACTGCATTCAAATTTTTTTCGTATTTCTCATGCATAACCCGGAATCGCACCCGGTCGAAATTGAGTAGAGAAAAAATAATAATTTGAGATGTCAAGCGATCCTATTTTTTTTTTGAGAACAAATTTCTGTGTGGGACTACATACTTTTCGAGTGCTCTAAGAATCAGAAATTGCTGTTAAAGAGTGACATTCCTTTAAGGTACGAACATTTTACGTTTTTTTTTATCCAAAAGCAAATATGAAATTGTTTCCAATATCCTCATAATCAGAGGTAGGCGTGGGTGAGCTATTTTTACGTCATTAATGCCATATAGTTGTGTCTTGTAGATATTAATATGGATAAGGTGTACCCATAAAAAATAATATAAAAAGACAACACTGAAATGATTAAACTAAAATGAAAATACATTACAAAACGAATATTAAGCTCTTTATTTATTGTAAATTTTCTGTGCTATTGTAATAAATTATTAGTTTTTCTATATTTTAAATTTTTTACGAGTTTCGCATTGGGTTTAATATTCATTTATAAATAGAAAAAGATCTTTCTACATCCACTGAATGAAGTGAGTGGAGATAAATTGTACATTAGAATGCTGTCCACGTCTGAAGCTTCCGAAAGTTTTTTGACATACTCTCTAAAAAAATCTAAGTCTGGGTTTCTAGAAATGACGTCTTCTAAAGTCTGCCTGACAGAAGCAGGTGAAGACCAGTTTATAACAGATTTATTGCCTATCTTAAGAGGTTTGATATTCACTTGATTAACCTTCATAGTATCATATGGATAATATATTATCGAAGGAAGTTTGCTTTAATACTCGTTAAAACTCTTTTCCCACTTAAGCGGAAAGCTGTAAAAAATAGATTAATCACGTTCCGTAGGTTCTAATATTTTTTTTTATTGCGACGTAAAGCTCAAAGCAGAATGACAGCCTAAATAAAATAATTTCATTCGTTTATGGGGCACGTGGGGCAAGGGCATGACAAGGTATATCCATGTCCATGTTATGCAAACAGCTGAAAACAGCTCACCCACGCCGACCTCTGCTCATAATTTAACAAAACAATAATTGTATGACAACTATGAACCTAAACGGAAATTATCATGGTCAAAATGGAAAAAGTTATTTTTCCATACACAGCACGCATATTTGTATGGAGTGTTTTCAGCTTAAGCTGCAATTTATGACTCTTAGAGCACTCTAAATGTAATTTATGTACTCTTATACAGACATTTGTTGCCAATAAAAAATAGGATCGATTGACATCTTCCTTTTTTTTTTCTCCTCTCCCCAATTTTAACCGGGTTCGATTCCCGGTTACGCATGAGATATACGAAAAAAAATTGAATGCAGGTTTTAATAAATCTAAAATCGAAGCCATGGTTCCTAAGAACAGATTTAACTATCTCTTATAGTTTTCGTTTTCTCCCTACTGACCCATTTGGATTGATCACCCGGTATAATGGTAATCGCTGACGCCGCCGTTGGATCATAAGGGTACGTCTCCACTGACGCGGAGCGGAGCGGAGCGGAGACGCGCGGAGTCGACCAATCACAAAAGTGAAGCCGAGCTGAGATACAGATTTCAACTCCGGTGATTGGTCTGGTATTCCCTTGATTTGTCTAATTTTTTTTGTCTAATTTCAGTTTGTCTAACAACTTTTACCATAATGAACATTTTATCTAAAGTCAATATGTATAATATCATTTTTCATGATTATTATTTTGTCGAAATTCATTTTGCCTAAATGATCATTTTCGTAACTCTTGTTTTGTCGAATATTATTTTATCTAAAACTCACTTTGTCGATTCTTATTTTGAAAATTGTAGGTTAGGTTAAAGACCGAATACTGTAGGTTAGGTTAGGTTTGTTTTATGACCATGGATAGCGGAGCGAGCGAAGCGAGCGGAGCTTCAGAATGCTTGCTAAATAAATAAATTAGGCAAAAAAATTGTTAGGCAAAATATGTTTAATACGAATAAAAAATTAGGTAAAATAAAATTAGACGAAATAAGATTATGTGAAATGAGTATTATACGAAAGATTTTCACTCAAATAATAATTAGGCAAAACGAGTAATTATGCTAAATAATATTAGTCTAACTGAAATTAGGTAAACCGAAATTAGGCAAAAAGTTGTTAGGCAAAACAAGGTACAACCGTAGACCTCCGCTGCACTTCACTTCGATGGAGCTGGCGGCTCAACCACGCTGCACGCTCGCGGTACCAGCGGATATTAATTCATCATCCTCCTAGCCTTTGTCCCATTTTTTGAGAATGAATTCTCAATCGGGGTCGGCTACCTAAATCCCAAGATGTGGCGTAGGCACTAGTTTTTACGAAAGCGACTGCCATCTGACCTTCCAACCCAGAGGGGAAACTAGGCCTTATTGGGCTTAGGTGGTTTCCTCACGATGTTTTCCTTCACCGAAAAGCGAGTGGTAAATATCAAATGACATTCCGTACATAAGTTCCGAAAAACTCATTGGTACGGGCCGGGTTCGAACCCGCGACCTCCGGATTGAAAGTCGCATGCCCTAACCACTAGGCTACTACCGCCTCTAGCGGATATTAATTATTATCGTCATAATCATACCTCATTGCTTTACTTACTTGCAAACTATTACTTACACATTCAACTGCCTCGGGATCAAATAAATAAACCCTATCTTGTTTGCCGAAACCGCCGTCTAATCTCACTATGGGTCCATACAGTTGGTACAATCGATTAATGAGATTGGCCCTGTTATATTCAGCCAAATTGCCTGTAGAGGGAAATACGACTATCATTAAATTTTTCACGTCATCATAAATACGAGTTTTATAAAACCAACCCAATTACATTAAATACTACCAGGGTCTTCGGGACCATGCCAAAAGGGTTCGATATTTTAAGTCATTTTAATATTAAATTTACTCTGTTTATGCATATATTTAAGTTAGTTAAGTTCTTAGTTTATAAACGTACTAGCTGTGCCCCGCGGTGTTACCCGCTCATCCCACGGGAACACTAAATTTATTCGGGATGAAAAGTATCCTATGTCCTTTCCGTCGACGCGGTTGGCGCAGTGGTTAAGCAACTGCCTACTGAGCCGACGGTCCCGGGTTCGAATCCCGGCAAGGGCAAATATTTGTGTGATGAACACGAATAATTGTACCTCGGTCATGGATGTTCTATGTATTTAAGTATTTATTTATCTAGGTATATAAGTAAGTATATCGTCGCCTAGTACCCATAACACAAGCCTTCTTGAGCTTAATTTGGGACTAGGTTGATTAGTGTGAGGTTGTCTGATATTTATTTATTATTTATTTATTTCCCGGGTCTCAAACTATCTCCATACCAAATTTCATCTAAGTCGGTTCAGCGGTTAAAGCGTGAAGAGGTAACAGACAGACAGACACACTATCGCATTTATAATATTAGTATGGATTTTATAGCCCAGCAGGATGTTTTTCAACTCATGCCATATTGCGGATTTTAAGGGGTACTAATTTATTTTACTTGCAACGACAAATTTTTGGTAACTGACGTTGAAAGTCGGTGAATGTCACTGATGTACACAAAGAAGAAACAGGTACATACACAGTATTCCTCAAATTTCAAGTATTTTTTGCATAATAAAACCTAAACTATCCACAGTGATGAAAGTCAAGTTGTTTTTTAATAGGATTCTGTATTTATTTCGCAAGAAGAACGAAGGATTGGTTAATGACAAATCCTTGACAAATCGCTATTGACGTATCCACATTATTGCCATATGAAAGGGGTAGGTAGTATAATGGCTAGGCTGCTTGGCGCCATATGTTGGTAAATGTTTGTTTGTCCTCTCATGACGGCGAAACGGCTCGACAAATTTTAAGCAATTTTGGTACTTTTTACACGTCAACGGTAAAGATAAACGACACAAGCAGCTAGACATCATGAGACCCTCATTCAATGAGTGATATAAAAATGCAACTAAAACTGTACATAACTACAAAATTTGGAATTCTTAGCATCAATATTAGCTGAGATAGTCACTTGTTTAAATTAAGTTCAGCTTTAATTTGAACAAATGACAAGATCTCAGCTTGGAAACTACTCGTACTATTTCCACCAAACAACTAAAAACCATTCCGACGGACAAGTCTAAAATGGCACTCAAATTGTCTATCCATTTGGGAGCTACGATTCCACAGACAAAACACACAGATGCACATGTAAAACTTTAGTATGACAACCATCTTTTTTCGTCGGGGGTTAAAATACGAGGACGAATTTGCTGGCATTTAGAAATATAAAACATACATTACCTCCGGGCAAAAAGCTGAACAGTGGTCCAACCACGGGCAGGCTCGGTGGTCCCGGGATGTCACACCACGCCTTCAAGCTGGGCATCTGCTGTGCATCGTGCGCCACCGGGCAACTAGTTACGCTGACACTTCTGCAATGAAATATGAAATGAAATGAAATAATTTATGAAATGAAATAATTTATTCAGTAAGTAGGCCACAAGGGCACTTTTACAAGTCAGATTGTGAGTCTACCGGCATTTCGCAAGAGGAGACCGCTGTTGAGAAGAAAGCCGAAAGAAACTCAACAGTAAGTCATTTTTTCGTAAATTATACTTAAAAACTAATACAATCATATTATAACTAGGTAATTGAAACATATATGTTAGAGGAGATGTACAAGTCAGGGGCGTAGCGAGGTAAAATGGCGCCTAGGGCACATGTTCAAACTGCGCCCCTCGGTAAATTATTTTACCTAAAAACAAACCCTACAAAGTTTTTTTTTTTATTTTATCTTTAGACATGACTTGAACTATATCAAAACCTGGTTAGATCTCACTACCACAGTACGTAGGTACTTTCAACGGGAATACGAAACCACTAACGGGAATGCGCTCGCGCCACAGTACTGAGTGAGTATTTGACGCGACCGTACTAGGCATATGTTTATGTACCAACTGCGTGCAAAAAGGGAGAGCTAAGAGGAGTACTGACATTCTTCGAACGTCAGATAAACCCACCTCTCAGCAATTATTATCTAGTGCATCCACGGTGTGTATCAGGAGCTAGATGAAGGTAGTTCCTAATAAGTACAGGTACAAGGTACAAAATGGTGGGAGGATTAATTTCATTTCATTTCATTTCAAAAGAATGATTAGACGCTTTTTCGAAAAAGTTTGTAAAGCGTTAAGTTTTTTCTAAGTGGCTTGTTAATCATTGGGTTTAGCCTCGCAGTATTGAAATCGCGAGCGTAGCGAGCGCGAAAAAAATTCGGGGGTGTGGGGGTCATAATACAATCAGATGAAAACACAACGTAGCGAGTGCGAAATTTGTAAATCGTTTTTTTTGAGTCGCTTAAATTTTTTATCTGTGTTACCTTAGCCATAATAAAGAATCGGCTGCCTCATTTATCATCAGACCAGTTGGTCTAACTCTTAAGATGAAAAAATACGTAAATAAATTATCACTACATAGTATAAAACAAAGTCGCTTTCGGCTGTCTGTTTGCCTGTCCCTATGCATAATATAGTAGAGAGACACTGATATTTTTAGAGGTTTCTAATGTAATGTTGTAAATAAACACATTTTTTGCGCTTACATTACAAACGCTGTCTGAACCCTACGAGATAGTTCAGAATAATGTACTACAGTATTGTACACCTTCATAAGGTCTACAAAAAAGTCCGCGATGGTTATTTTGGCTACCCAAAGTAACCATTTTTTATCCTTTACTTTTTACGAGAAATAATGGCTTATTTACGAAGCGTTTTAGGTAACACAGCATTAATCCTTATCCAATTAAGTACCTTAAAAAAATTATGCATTTAATATAGATCAATATGGCCTCTCTATGGCTTTACCGCATGTGATGTAAATGAATATTTTAGAAGATATTAGATATAAAATGCAGGGGGACATAGTGGTTGCGGGAGGCCGGCCTCACGTGCGCATCAGTTTTCTAAAATCAACGTGACTTAAATTTAATTACTTTACTTTGGACGTCCCTGTTTAGGTCACAGACCTGCATATAAGTGTGTCCCAAATTTCAACTTGATCGGTCCAGCTGATTCCAAGCAAATGGCCGTGACAGACGGACAGACATACAGACAACCGAGCGATCCCATAAGGGTTCCGTTTTTCATTCGGAGGTACGAAACCCTAAAAAGCAATGCTTATAGCTTTTTCGTTTACGTTTTCGTACGTCTACGTTTTGTACCGAGGAGCTGGGTGATCCAAACGATCCAAATAAGAACAGACTGATTTTTTTTTCAGCGCGGCGCTCTACTCGTTATATTTCCTCTAGAGAATCGCGAATGAATTTCAATGGTTTGAGGTTTAGGCGGGATAAACATTACCTACTTCAGATTTTTGGGAAGATTTTTTTACCACAAAGTTGATAAAGTTTTGTTTACCAGAAGTAATTAACTAATTAAGATAAAATTTCATGTAAACATTGCGTTTTTCAAATATTTGGAACGTTAAGAATTGTGTAGGACGATAATAGGAGGGCAGCGAAGCGGGCGGCCGTCCGGGGCGCTGCAGACTACTAAAGGGCATTTCTTTAACCAAGTCTAGGGCGCCTAGAGCGTCACGCAATGAAGGACTCACCCTGGGTGCATGTATGGCTAAGGCTGGCCTTGACTATAAATAACATCCACATTCAGTTCTAGCAGAAATATATACAAAATAAAAAAAACTTTTATATTTCCATTTTTGCAATTATTTTTTCAATGGGTATTTAGTATATTTAATTTTTTGCGCCCCCCGCTGAATGGCGCCCAGGGCGCGTGCCCTAGCTGCCATACCCTCGCTACGCTACTGGTACAAGTTTCTCCAAATCAATGTTTACACTAAAAATTATATAAAATAAAGTGATTTTTTCAGAGATGTAGAAGGTCTCTAGGCGTCACGACACGCAATATAGATAATTAATTAATGAAATAATTCAATTCCGTTGAGATGTATAAGGTCTCAAGGGGTCAAAATCAATAACTGATGCAACAAAATAATTAAGTACTTAATTTAAATTTCTTAGAGATGTACATGGTCTCTAGGCGTCACAACATGCAAAACAAAATAAATTAATTTTAATCCTTAGAAAAGTTAAGGACTGAATAAGAAACTATACAAAAGAAAAATAATAAATAAATAAATAATTAAACTAAATTTCTTAGAGATGTATATGGTCTCTAGGCGTCACAGTTTACAAAATTAAAAATATAAATAATAAATATATGATGATAGTTAAATTCCTCAGAGATGTATAAGGTCTCTGAGCGTCATTGTACAGTACACTAAGTTTATTAGAGATGTATACAGTCTCTAAGTAAAAAAATAACTTCAATCGAGTACAGGATGAAGTCTCTCACGTCAGTTCATTAAACACTGGAAAGCAGTTACTACACAACTAATTTGGCCCTTGCTAGTATGAACAGACCGGACCCCACAAACGGCACCCGTTCACGAGCATGACGCATATCTCAGCCATCGCCTCCCTCAACCATATTATAGGGAAGGTTGCGACCCGATCAACGACGCCACCGTAAGCAAAGACCTTTAAGCGAGCATGACATGCTCACACTGCCGGGCATTCATCACTAATTCTATTTGCCCGGTGAGAAACAACATAATGTGCTCTCATGTTACATTACAAAACAAATTAATATTACCGACTAAAATAATGCTTACTTTACATTCACATGACTAAACCACTGGCTTAAAGACATCCCTATCATCTAAAAAGTCATTCACAGTATAATACGCCTTATTTATTAGATGACGTTTTACGTATGACTTGAATTTGCTGGAAGGTAAACTCACTACTTCGGTAGGTATTTTGTTATAGAAACGTACACAGTTCCCCACGAACGAAGAGCTAACTTTACGGAGACGATGAGCAGGCATAAGAAGCTTATTCTTCCTTCTTGTATTATACTGGTGAATGTCACTGTTGAGCTTGAATGCATGTAGATTTTTCCGGACATACATAATATTCTCAAGGATATATTGAGACGCCACGGTGAGAATGTTGGCTTCCTTGAATTTTTCTCTTAGCGATGCACGAGCTCCTAGTGCAAAAACTGAGCGTACGGCTCGTTTTTGTAGCACGAAGATGGTTTGGATGTCCGCCGCTTTTCCCCACAACAGAATTCCATATGACATTACACTATGAAAATAACTGAAATACACAAGCCTTGCCGTCTCGACGTTTGTTAACTGTCTGATTCGCCTCACTGCATAGGCTGCGGAACTAAGCTTACCTGCAAGAGTGGCTATATGCGCATTCCATTGCAGTTTTGAGTCCAAAGTAACACCCAGAAACACTGTTTTGTCTTCAAATTCTAGTACATCACCTTTCAATGTCACCTTGGCACAATCTACTTGTTTCACATTCGGTAATGTGAATTTAATGCACTTGGTTTTCTTGGCATTTAAAAGTAGGTTATTTGCAGTAAACCAATCCACAATAGTAGACAGCGCGTCGTTAATAATAACAAAGTTATTTTCTTGTCTTTTCACTTTGAAAAGGAGAGAAGTATCGTCTGCAAATAACACAATTTCATGTTTATCTTGCACAAGGTTTGGTAGATCATTAATATACACTAGAAACAGAAAGGGGCCTAGAATTGAGCCCTGAGGTACACCCATAGCAACAGCTGATCCAGTTGATTGCATTCCGTTGATGACTACGCGTTGCGTTCTGCCTGAAAGATATGATGTGACAAGGTCAAGTGCACCGTTCCTTACTCCGTAGTGTTTCAATTTACGTATTAGATTATTATGATCAACGCAATCAAATGCCTTAGATAGGTCGCAAAAAATTCCAACAACATCTTGAGCCTTTTCCCAGGCATCAAAGATGTGTTTAACTAGCACCACCCCTGCATCAGTAGTGGAGCGACCTTTAGTGAATCCAAATTGACTGCTATGTAATAGGTTATGTCGATTAAAATGAGATGTAAGTTGATTAAGAATGAGTTTCTCAAAAACTTTACTTAATGCGGGTAGTATTGATATTGGTCTAAAATTTGTGGGGTCTGATTTAGTTCCCGATTTGAATAAAGGTATGATCTTGCTGTGTTTCATCAAATCAGGAAATACTCCATTATCAATACATTTGTTAAAAATATCGGCCAAATATGGTGCAATCGCCTCTACAATTGAATGTAACACTTTCACAGAAAGGCCCCACAGATCTTCGGTCTTCTTCAAATTTAAAGACCTGAAGGTTTTAATAACATTGTTAGGGGTAACATGAGTAAATTTGAAGATCTCTGTACATTCTATTACATTCGTTTTTAATATTGATTCAGCAACATCTGGTGATGAATTTAATGACTGCGTCGTCTCCACGGGTATATTAGAAAAGAACCGCTCAAAGTGATGCGCAACTTCAAGATCGGAAGTTACTAATGTATCGTTAATTTGTAGGTTATAATGACGATCTTTTACTTTAGTCTTCCCAGTTTCGTCATTGATCATCTTCCAAACAGTTTTCACTTTATCACTAGAATTAATGATCTTCTTGGACAAGTAATCAGATTTAGCGGCTGCACACATTTGTTTGAAAGATTTAGAAAAATTCTTCACGTACTCTAGAAATTCCGGTCTCTTATCGATTGATCTTTGATCATAAAGATCGTAGAGACGAAGTCTTTTTTCGTGGATTTCTGGAGTAGCCCAGTCGCTAAATATAGTTTTAACCTTGCTTTGTACTTTTTTCAGACTGAGACAGGAATCAAATTCTTTTTTTATGCAATCAAACAAGACCTTACACATGTCGTCCGCATCCTCTTGAGGAAAAGAAAGATAACACATTTTTTCCTGAATATTTCGATTGAATAAATCTAAGCGATGCTCAGTAACAGGTCTGCACATAGTGTCTAATTGTGTATCAATTTCAATTTTCTTACTGAAACTGAATGATGCTTGTTGTCCACAGTGGTCTGAGCTTAGTTTGTTAATGATAAATTTATCCATCGCATCCGTATTACTAAATATGTTATCAATACATGTGGAACTGGTGGCTGTGATACGGGTAGGCTCACAAAACAAATTCTTTAGGCCAGAAGATTTGAAAGTGCTCAGCAAACTCACACTCGTTGATGAAACTTCAAGTAAATTTACATTAAAATCACCACACACAATAATGCACTTGTTACTTGAGAAAACAGTATTGAACACTTCGTCCATAATTGACTCAAATGTACTATAGTTCGCAGATGGGGGTCTGTATACGCATATAATTATAAATTGATCTAATTCTATACATGACAGTTCTATTTGACGTTCAACGGACATGTTGACAATATCTTTCCGCTCTTTACACTTAAGATCATGCCTTACCATAATTAAAGATCCACCGCGGATGTAAAACTCTCTAGTGAAAGAACTCACTATGCTATGATTATTAAAATTGAACATGAGTTCATGTCCTTTAAGCCAGTGTTCAGTTATACACAGGACATGGATATCTGAATGATCTATGAACAAACCAATTTGAAGTTCCTTACTAGTAAAACCCTGTATATTTTGGTGAACTACATTAATCGAATTATTGTTAGAACTGTTACCAGTGTTACAGTTGTCAGGAGGCTTAGAGCCGGCGGGTGCACACGTTGTCGAAGAAATTAGTTTAAATCACCCAGCGGCTCCGGGCCCGCGGATGCTACGTCACTACAACGTAACGTAGGATTCGCTCCTGCACTGACACACGTCATGCGAGTCATGACGGGGTCTACTATACTATATGCTAACAGATTAACACAATCACGTAAGTATCTTCTCGGAAGATACGTACGACTGCGAGTCAGGACGAATTTTTTTATAAATTTATTCGTATCAAAATACGAAATCGTAGAGTTATACATGGACAGTCTATACAGGAGGGAATTAAAATAATCTATTTTTTTTATACATGCTTTCTGATGTTTTTTCCGGGAATGGTAACGCACACACAATAACTTTCGCTACGCCTCGGTCGACGATACCGGTGAGAGTGTCGCAAAAGTCGACAACGTCTCGTTTGGAGTAATCCAAACTGTCTCCCAGCATGATCACGACGGTGGTGTGTCGGTCGAACGCGTCGGCGGAAATACACGAGGCGATGCGGCCGAGCGCAGCGCCCGGCAGACAGTTGTTGGTGACCGGCTGCTGCAGGCGGCCGGCCAGCAGCGCGCCGAGCCCGACACCCACCCGGTCCGTGTACAGCACCGTGCAGGGCGGCGCAGGCGGCGCGGGCGCGCAACACGGGGTGTGGCGCGCGCGCGCGGTGCCAATAGTATTCACTAATCAATTATCTACTTTATACATTGGAAACTGGCTACACGGAAGTCTAACCTAGCAATGGCAAAGCGTTTTCTTTTTCAGTTAAATAAGGTACCAGAGTGCCTTAAAATGGGCAAGCCGATGGGAACGCCACGTCACGAGAAAGGGCTCGCGTGCAAAATTATATTGATACTCGCTCGCTTCGCTCGCTCGTCCAAATTTCATTTAGTATCAGTATCACAATGGCTCATTTTGGACCTAGTCTAGTATTGTTGCAGACCTCGATTAGAAAGAAAAACAAACACTTTTTCACGTCTCCGATCCGAACCGCGTCTGTGGAAAGGCAATCTAATGGTTAAATGAGAAACGCGTGCCTTACCATGAGTTTACAGTGACTGTAGGTACTCGCTAACGACAGCGTAAACGATATGTATAGAGAATAGTACTTACTATTCAAAATACTAGTACTAGTTTCAAAACTGATACTGATATGGTGACCTCGCGGTGGCTACGGTCCTGTTATTAAATTATATCTCTGATTTTGGTCGCTGCCAAGTAATGTAGGTCCTTACCTATAATATCTGAACTTGTTATAGTAATTTAACAAGATGGGTGTAGATAAAATATATTTTAAAGACTGGGTCAATTAGCCTATTAACATCATATGTCAGAATATCGTTTCCCCCTACTTGTTATAACTTACCGTCTCAGGTTTTTATTTAATGCGGCAAAATTGATTACGTTGCACTTACGCATGATTAAAATCATTTTGTTTGTCGATTTAGTAAGATTTTCGTGTAAAGTAACATAAACGCGCGCGGTAGTAGCGGCTGGTATAATCTCTACTGACTACATACTTTGAAAAAAAACGGCCAAGAGCATGTCGGGCCATGCTCAGTGTAGGGTTCCGTAGTTGCCCATCCTTCACAATAGACAAAAATTACGAAACATTTCAATTACGAGAAAGATTTCAAGCTCTATAAAAAGGTCGTAAACGCCAAAGTAACAGTAACTACTTATTACCTTCTGGAAGTTATCGATTATACGCACCAAATTGAGCGAAATGTTCTAATACAGTATGGCACTTAACCAATATGTATAACGTTCGAAGTGTAAGGACATCGCGCGGCGCGGCACTTACGTCATTTTAAAGAAAATTATGAATTTTTGCGATAACTCAAAAACTGCTCGACCGATTTTATTCAATATAGTTTTCATTGAAAGTAGGTACTTATAAGGTTTCATCTTCATGAATTGTTCCATAATTTTTTGACCCGTGGTTGAAGAGTTAGAGGGGGGGGACGACACACACACACTATTTTTTTATTTTTGGAGTGAATATTTACAAAACTGCTGACTTTATCAAGAACCCACATACTAGTGTTGGAACGAAAAAAAAAACCACCCCCATTTCAAGTGTACGGGAGGTACCCGAAAAAAAAATATTTTTTACTTTTTATTTTACCGTTTCGTCGGCGTGTTACATACACATACTCATACTAAAGTTAAGCTTTCTAGTACTAATGGTCACGGAGCTAAGCCGCGGATGGACAGACAGACAGACAGACTGACAGACAGACAGACAGACGGACAGACGGACATGGCTAAACTATAAGGGTTCCTAGTTGACTACGGAACCCTAAAAAATTTCTACTACCGAGCGTCACAACTTTTAATTTGTCCACCTGAACAAACAGGTTGTCATGAATTACATTATTTCATAATTAAATATAGAATAATTTTAGGCCTTGAAATTTTAAGAATATGCATTT
This sequence comes from Apotomis betuletana, assembly GCA_932273695.1. Taxonomy (NCBI): domain Eukaryota; kingdom Metazoa; phylum Arthropoda; class Insecta; order Lepidoptera; family Tortricidae; genus Apotomis; species Apotomis betuletana. Next base: position 1,816,301 of record OW026303.1, on the reverse strand, counting down.
TGAAAGACAGGTATACATCGATCTCCATTTTAGTAGTTTATGCAACTGATACATAATGAGGGGCCTTAAAACACGAGTGTGGTTTTATGAAACGAGCGTCAGCGAGTTTCATAATAGGATCACACGAGTGTTTTAAGGCCTAATTATGTACAGTTGTATACACTACTTTATCTACACACATATCATAAGTACTCTAAGATGGGTTCAGAAGCCATAAGGAAATGACCGGCACCACTAGTGCTACCTGTAAAATATCTAAAAACGACATATACTAATGCAGTAAGAAATAAATCTGAACAAATACATAAACAGATTATTTGTTGTAATTTACATTTACATTGAAACAATATTTTCAACTAAAATGTGAATTACAATAAACTTATCACAATTATATTTTCGTAACAGCAAAGAACCAACAAACAAATGACAACAATAATGGCGGCAATTCGAACCTCCGTCAAGACGAATGTTTTTTTTTCTAAATCATATACAAACGAATGTATCCATATTCTCATGTCACTCGAGATCAAATGTCGTGCGGTTTTTATAAAAAACATACTGAATTGACGTTTCGTATCGATAACAATATTAATATCTATGGATACTAGAATAGAGATCTACTTTAGTTTTGACAGCTGTTCCAAATTTAAACTCATAACCTTTCAAAAATTGATACTGTTATAACATTACAGTACAGATTTTACCTACTGCCACAGATAAGAAAGTTGTCATAGTAAAATTGGTTGTAGTAATGCTGGCCATTTCCTACGGTTTCTGAACGCATTTTAGAGCACTAATGATATGTGCGTAGATAAAAGTATTTTACAAAGTAATTTACTGTAACGGACGTAAACGGACGTTGAGGACAAGGAAAGGCCGACCCCAAGTAAATGGGAACAGGTCTAGAAGGAAGATGGTAGGTACATGGAATAGTAGTATAGTATACAGAGTGATCAATCCAAATGGGTCAGTGGGAGAAAACGAAAACTATAAGAGATAGGGAAATCTGTTCTTAGGAACCATGGCTTCGATTTTAGATTTATTAAAAACTGCATTCCAATTTTTTCTATATCTTTACTTTTTACTGTTCTTCAAAATCTCGTATCGTATTTCTAGATTCGTACTTAGATACGAGTGTAGTATGCGTAGCGTCGGGGTGGTATAATATATATAGTACGGCTCTTCCTAGGTGAATTTTTCGCTTCGAGCCCTAATCTTTCAAACAATGGCCATTGTATCTATTATCGCAAAGCCGCTAGCTACTGAGTTTGCCACGCGCCACTATAACATTCATATGAAAAACAAACGGTATCGTGATAGTATTAAGGTTCAAATTTAATGTCACTGATATTCTAGATATTGCGTTTTGGTAGTGTAGGACAATAGACCACCCCGACGAAATACAGCATTCATATTATTTTGATTTGAACCTTAAAACTATGAAGATACCGTTTGTTTTTAATATGAATGTTATAGTGGCGCGTGGCAAACTCGAGCTAGCGGCTTTGCGATAATAGATACCATGGCCATTGTTTTGCCTTGATCACACGTACCGAGCAAACGGGCGAGACAGTAATATGTTTCTCGGCCGAGACAGTGATGTAAGCGAGTAGCTGTTTACACATGTTTTGAAATTAGCACAGTCAGTTCAGTTCTGTTAAGACTTTCGGACACGATGGATCGTAAAAAAATCGCCGAGTGGCGAGACAGTGCTGGTTCAGACCGGCCGAGTGAGCGAGCGAGACAGTGCGGGGATGCGGGAGGGTGGACACTCGGCCTAGTAGATAGAACGGGAGCCGAGCTACTGTCTCGCCGCTTCGTTCGGCCGAGCGCTCGGCCGAGCACTCGGCGCTATGTTTATACGCACCGAGTACTCGGCCGAGAGCACTGTCTCGCCCGTTTGCTCGGTACGTGTGATCAAGGCATTTGAAAGATTAGGGCTCGAAGCGAAAAATTCACCTGAGAAGAGCCGTACTATAGGTGGAACGGAAACTCGGTGATACTTTACATTGTTTATATATATAGTTTTAACCAACAACTCTCTATACTCTAGACTACCGTCTAACCTCAACTATATTTTAATTCTATCTCTCCCCTAATCTTACAATACTTAACTATATATATTATTAGTCTACGTGCTTTACGTGTTAAGAGAGGAAATCCCTTATCGGATAGATAGGCACTTTATCTTGTTTTACACATCTATCTACATACGTGTTGATGAGACGGTTTGCCTATCACACGAGCCTTCTTTAGCCTTTAGAATGGTTTTCCTCCCATGTAAAAAAAATGTGGCTTATACGCCAATAGTTGAAAGAAACAGCAAAAATATACCTTATCTGTCAGCAGGAACATTGCTTTGACAGCGTCCGCCATTACTCCTTTAGTGGTCGTTGGCGTGGCAGGCACGACAGCACACGACCACTTTAGTGGCTCTTGGCGTTCAAAGGGTTAAAGTAGGTATTCGTTACTTAGTGAGTTTTGATTGTTTGATGATTTAGTTCTCTTCTCAGTTTGTCTTATCGATTTTTTTAGCTCGCTGAGTCAGGAAAATATTAAAACTAAGGAGTCAGATTGTTCATTTCGTTTATTAGTCGTGTCAAAACTTATTTCAACATAATACATAAAATAATAAATAGTAGAGTTGTACAGTTTTGTCCTGCACCTGTCGGCGCTGTGCGGGGCCGGGGCGGGACTCTTCGGCTATCGAATCATGCCATCCCTTTCACTCTTCATTCATACACTATTTGAGTGATAGGAACGGCACGATCCGAACTTGGAATTTAAGAAGTATGGTTCGTGTTTGAGCGCGTGGCTCCGCCCCAGCGACCGGCACTAGTTAAATTTTTCATACATATAAAAATAGATTCCTTAAATTAATTTCGCTAGCCTAGAAGGAGAATGTTTAATAAATGCATAGTTTAGAGTTATGATATGAAACTATAGTCAGAGCACCATTTCAATACGCCGTCGCCTGACGCTGACGTCACCCATCAATAAGTCTTGTCGTGCGTCTCCATTTGTTATAAAATTCAACAGCATTATTTAGACAGGAAGGGTCGACGACCGATTTTATTTACAGGTTTGTTACACCGCGTCCGCGGACGCGAACACACACACACATGTACATTGTACACACGTTCACACACTGAGCCTCGGCTCGATATATCTATATAATTAGTCTAAGTCAGGAACGCGTCATCATCATAGTCTATTGACGCTCACTAAACTTTTGATACAAAACAGTTTAAAATTCGGTGTCGTCGGTCGCGACGCCGCTATGGCCTAGGGTACACTAGTCAGTCTGCGGCTACAGGCCGCGCGGCCGGCGCCGGCGGCGCCGCCGCCGTCACACGTCGGTGTGGCGTGCTGGCGGCGGCGGCGCGTCGCCGTCGCCGTCGCTGTCGTGCCACGCGTCGTCGTTCTCTGCGTCGCTTTCTTCGATCTCGCACAGATGCGCTGATACATCGCTGCATGAACCGCCGCCCAGAAGCGAGTGCCGCTCCTCTGTGTAATGATAAGGGTATCAAATTATGGAGGGGTAAAATTATTAACTCTTATGAAATGGAGCAAATCATCAAAAGTCTATGTGAAACACTTATCAACAGATGTTTTCATCGTTATATTTTGGTATTTGTTGCTCAATACAACGAATGCATAGAGTGTGACTAACGATACGACACGAGACGACTTGACGCCATTTATTAATGTATTCATCAACAGCATGTCTGATTCTTTCTCTGATCTTTTAACTCCAAACACTCTGATGATATGTGTAGCTGTAGGTTGTAGTGTAACTATTCCAAACGGTAAGCGCAGTATCGTATTTTAAAGTGTGAGAAAGTTATGGTTAGCTTCACATGGCACACTAGTACACTACGCCTGCCGCGCGTAGTCACGCGTACATGTTAACCTAAGTATTTACATGGCTACGGCGCACTCACCTAGCATTGTGATGAGGCTGGCGGCGTCGGGATCGCGTCGGCGTCGCGGCGGCGTGGGCGACGATGGCGGTGCATCCTCTGCCGGCGGTAGGTACGTGTCAGGATGCAGCAGATATGATGACGCTACGGGCAAATACAAGATGATCAAACTTTGGTAATTTAATTAATCTTAAGAGTAGCAAATGAGAGTTACGTTCAAAAAGTAAAAGAAGATATGATTAATTTTTATATTGACTCAGTCGCTTATTTTCGCTGTAGTGAAGCAAATGACTCACCGTCTGTAAACCGCGTCGTTTCAACGTCCACGTCTAAGTCATGATCGTCCGGCGCCGAGTCGGTGTCGAACGGCGGCGGCGCTGGCGCCAGTGGCACCGGGACCCTCGGACCGCGACGCGCCGGAGGCGGCGATGGCAACGACGGTAATGATGGTGGCGAAGGTTCTGAAGAATCTGGTCGTTCAGAACCAGCGACTTCGGAAATCCCAGGCAGCCCGCCGCCGCCGCACCAGTCAGAACAGTCCCAGTGGTACCCGCCAACGAGCGCGCCGGCGCCGTCGCCTACTGCGCCCATTCCACGTCGGGTGCTTACTGGCGACACGGCGCGGAGGCGGTTCTTACAGCCTTTCAAATCTGCGAAAGAAAAAGGGTATGAAATAAATTTAAACAATATTTCATTACATATGCAAAACGTCGAGGATTCTGGTGCTGACAAAAAAAAACTGTCTTGAAAATTTTACATATTTCATTTTCGTAGACACGACTTCGTGCATCTTTAATTGATCTTAGAAGAATTATAGAGATCCGATATGTGGGTAAACACTAAAGTACCGCTCAGCAAACGCTATTGAAGGCTCATGTCAAAAACTAGTTGAGGTACTGACCGTTGTAGATCTTGTTGTCAACGAAGGAGTGCAGATGCATCTGCTCGGACCAGGGCTTGCCGTTGGGGTCTAAGTTCAGGTTGCGCCGAATATCTGGAGGCAGCCCTTCCAGCTCATCTCCCGCTGAGCCGTAGGAACGCAATGTGTCGAGGTTGTTAAGGGCTGCACCGGGTCCCGCGCCTGCGCAGGAAGATGGTCGCGCGCGCGCTTCTAAGTTGGATAACTTGGCGCTGCGCGGTGCCGCCTGTAAAAACAATCAAAATTAATATCGTTCGAAGAATTAATCGGCCTTAAAAATTAAATTGTTTCAATGTGTCTGTAATAGGTGGTATTTTTAGCCGTCACTTATCATTGGCGCCAAATAGTCAGAAGGAAATCGGTAGGTCTTACTAGGTTCATACCTTGGTGCTGTGCTGGTGCAGTCATCGCATGCCCTATACGTCCAGACCCACCACCACTACGTTAAAATCAACTTCAAGAAACTAGTATTAGGTGTGTACCTTGGCGCTGTTCAGCGGAGCCGCCTCCTCCCGGTGTCTTCCACGACGGCGAATCAACGCTAACGGCAGCAATGCTATTAACAACAGCAGCAACAGTGCGCCCGCAGCGGCAGCCAGCGGCCAGCGCGCCTCACACGCCCAGCGCCACGCTTCGCGTAGTGAACGTGCACCGGAGACGGTCACGCCGGCGCCGGCGCCGCCAGCTACGACGGCGTCGGAGTAGAGCGGATTGCCGCAATTCATGCCTGCAATACGGGAGATGGATGATTATATTGCTCGCAATGGAAGAGTAAAGACGTTTGCCTTTTACGATTATATTCCTAGTGGTAAGTGATCTTCTTCTTTGTCGTCACACTCTTGTCAGAGTGGTCGTGGTTGTCACATCAGGGTTGGTAGCAAACTTTACAATCCGTCGCCATTCCTCCCGTACTGTAGCTCTTCTTGTGCATTCGTGGAAGTGATACGAACGAAGAAATTATATAAAAACATTATGCGCTAAGCTACTCATTAATGTATCCGTCTTTTCAGGTGGGCACAGACGAGATAGACACGTGGCCCCGTTGGGGCACGACTCGCCCACGCACTCCGCTCCACGTCGTATTCGCAGCGGGGGGTCGTAATGGTCCATCTAGCTAGCCCTACTCTAACTTACCGGTCTTGTCAGGCGGGCATAGGCAGCGGAACGACCCCGGCTCGTTGAGACACGTGGCCCCGTTGAGGCAGGGCTCCCCGGCGCACTCGTCCACGTCGTACTCGCAGCGGGGCCCGTAGTAGCCCCGGCAGCGGCACGAGGGGCCCCACTCGCCCTCCTCGCACGCCCCTCCGTGCTGGCACACCCGCTCGGCGCCGTCACCGGTACGCTATAACCATAGGAAATTTGTAGAGGCTGGAAATTATACAATAATATGTAAACGAGTATTTCGGTTGAGAACTGGAGATAAAAGATTTTTTCCGACTGCTGCAAGAAACTAAACTAAATCGCATACATTTCAAGATGGCGGCAAACCTTTTTTGAAAGAAAAAAATGTACATGTAAATGTCGCTTTCTAGGTCTAAAGGAAGGTTGGGTCCAAAAATGGTCGATCGTTTTTTTTTATATTCGGGGGTCGTATATGGGTCGTTTTTAGGAATTAGACAAATCAATATGGCATTCAGTCAGAAAACGAAAGGATCCTTTAAAAGTCGTACCGGTAGATCATCCCCGCACCATCGGCCCAGTTCGCAGCGCGCACCGCGCAGCCCCGCCGCACAAGCGCACACGAACGGTAGAGGTGAGCCTGGCGGCGCTCCAGAACAGAACCCTCCGTGTAAGCATGGTTGAGCAGCGCAAGGATCCCCGTCCACTTCGCAGCGACGGCCCAGGAAGCGCGCGTGGCATGTGCATGCGTAACCTGAAAATTTAAACAATATTCAGAGACATAATAGTAAAACGGTTCGCTCAACAAGCAAACCCTTAAAAACGATTGTATGTTTTTCAATGAACGATCTATCGACTGCCACATAATCAAGGGTCATAATGTTAGTAACATGTGTAATTTTTATCTTCACGAAATAAAATCCATACTAATATTATAAATGCGAAAGTGTGTCTGTCTGTCTGTCTGTTACCTCTTCACGCTTAAACCGCTGAACCGACTTAGATGAAATTTGGTATGGAGATAGTTTGAGACCCGGGAAAGGACATAGGATACTTTTCATCCCGAATAAATTGAGTGTTCCCGTGGGATGAGTGGGTAACACCGCGGCCCGCGGGGCACAGCTAGTAAATAAATAAATGAACAATACAAACCTTCTTCACCCTCCGGCGCCGCGTCGCCCTCGAGCAGATTCCCAAGCTCATGACACGTGCCTCCATTAAGACACGGGTACGAGGAGCACGGCGTCGGCGGCGCGAGCGGCGCACACGCCGCCGCCAGCCTCGCGCGCACTCTTCTGACTAGCTGCACGCGCGGGCCCGCTGCCGCTTCCTCGGCACCGGCGCCTTCTTCGAGGGGGACTGGCGTGCCGCCTAGTATTATGTCAGTGATACAGCCCACAAAGCCGAGCGTCACCTGCGAATTAGACGGAAATGATAACTGAAACACGATTTCAATGATACGAAGAAAATTCGAGCTTCAAAAACCCAGTTTTATTTGGGGACAGGTAACTTATTTTAGAAGTCGATATCTACTTTGTGTCACTAAGACAGCATTGAAATTAAAGGGAAATAATAGTCGCTGATTAATGTAGTTCTGTACAAGGCTGTAAGTAGTGTAAGTGTTGTAGTAAGTATGACATTTATGTTTAGCGGTAACGTCATAGTTTACCGCTACATTAACGTATATCGCTTGTATCAGTAGTTTACATAAACATAGTAAGTATCAATTAAGATAATCTACCAACAACAAACTACCAACTATTATTACATGGCGACCCTTACCAGAGAACCAAAGAAAATAAAGTAGCACGAAAAAAAATAACATGAAATCCCACAATCAAGACGCCCGCGAAGAAAAAAATTAATATTTTGAAGACCACAATATCAGATTGGATATATTAATATGAAGGTACAAAAAGAAGACAGAAGATTTAATGCGAAAAAAACTACAACTAGAAATGAAAACAGAAGATTCCTCAATTTTTTATGAACAACAATTAAGAGAGAAGAAAGAAGGGCGTTGTCCAGGGTATCGCGGCTCGTAATTCAAGAGGTGTTTTTAGAATTCCCGGCCCTTGGGCTTCCAGGTAGTCATAATACGATAGATTTCCCTTGCTGATAAGTTGGTCAGCTGGTTGGTTGGCAAGGCATCCCCTGGTAAATTGCCTACCTGTTCGGGAGCTAGTGCATGCGCGTGGCGGGCAAGCGCGGCACCGATGAGGAGTCTATCGGCGCGCGCATCTAACAGCGCAGCCGGCGGCGGCGCGGCCCCGCGTGCTGCACGCCGATCTACTGTCAGTCGCGCCGTCGCACCGCGCCGTTCCAAGCGAGCCTCGTGCCATTCGCCATCTGACACCGGCGTCGGCGCCCGCACCGACATCGGGCCTGAGCCCAACTCCATGCGGAATTGAACGAAGCCCTCCACAATCTGTCGAGAAAATACCACATTTTCAAGACGAATGTTTCATTCTAGGAATAAAAGAAACTTTTTACGTCAGCTTGTCAAGACACTTAGGTACTTGAATAGCCAATATTTATATGGTTTATGCTCTAGATATATTATCTGGTCAATTGTCGCGTTTTTAGGACTTACCTCTAGTACAGCGTAATCAACGCGGCCGGCAAGCCAGGCCAGCGTGCCGTCACGGCGCGTGCGGAACCGTAACGTTAACGCCAGTTCATCCTCTGGCACGCGGTCTCCCGCCACAACGCCGCGCTCCACTCGAAGCCATAGGTAGCCGTCGCCAGATAGTTGAAGGACGCGAGGCGCTGCAATTGCAGTAAAGTGTGGTTAACAACTTAATACGTGCAAACCAGTAAACTAAACTGATGACTCCCCATCATACAATGTTTTAATAGAGTTTTTTAAAGGCGTATAAAACTTACCGGCAGGAGCACAGTCTGGCGTGTTGCACTCTGCCTCCTGCTCGCAGCGAGGCCCCTTGTATCCGGCCTCACACGCGCAAATGCCGCGTAACCGCAGCGGTGGCGCCACCAGCGCGAACACGTCGCTCGCAACCGCGCGAGTCCGCTCCGCGCGTAGCTCTACACGCTCCGCACACGCGCCGTGGACACAGCCGCCACACGCCGCCCGCACTAGCTCTTCTACTACTAATCGTGCGCGCTCTTCAACCCGTTCTAGATGAGCGTGTAACCGACGTCGAAGCGCGTCTGCCGCTAGCCCACGCACTGCTAGAGCCACGTCTAAGTCCCGCGCGACTTGTCGTTTACTACGAATCGGTTCGTCCCAGTCGTCGTCGCCCGACGGCTGCGCCCCCAACAGCATCACATCTCCAGGCTCACAATCCGTGGCTTCCCGCACTGCGCGTACGAATCCTTTCCGATGACTCAGCACGAAGTCTTCAGCACTAACAGCGCGGAATCTCACGATTACTGCTTGCGATAACAAAGCGTCCGAAACAAGTAACACGCTCACTCGAACGAGAGCGTGCGATACGAATTTTCCATCTGCTACTGTAACGTTCAGCCGATATTCTCCGACATCGAGCCGCGGTGCCGCGCGTAAGGTCCCATCACTAGCGTCGATCTCGAACAGTCCGTGTGGCGGGCGGGGGGCCCCGGCGGCGGGCGCCAGCGCGTAGGCCAGCGTGTCGTAGGCGTCCCGGTCCGACGCCACTACGCGCCCGAGCACTCCACCTGGAAACTCGTCTAAGTAGGAGTTGACCTGAATTTCCAAAGGCGTAACCACCGGTGGGTATTGTGACTCTTCTATGACGCGGACATGCACCCAGGCGTCGGAATACAGAGGTGGTGCGCCGTTGTCGAACACGCGTATCTGTAGTGCATATCGCTCCTTGACGCGATGGTTAAAGCGCGCGGCGGTTCGTAAGGTTCCATCCTGCTCGAGTCGGAAGGCCCCCGCCTCGTTGCCGGCTTGGAAGTCAAACGTGTACGGCCGTGCATTCGGCGCCGCGTCAGCGTCTGTCACACCCAGTCTCAGCAGCGCATGGCCTAGGGGCCGGTCCTCTTGCACGACCACCGAGTAGTTGGCGCGTTCAAATAATGGCGGGTTGTCGTTCGCATCTAGTACTTCTACGGCTACTCGCACAGCCGCTTCTAACGCAGGCAGCCCGCGATCACGCGCACGTATCTCCAGCGTATACGACGCCAGAGTCTCACGGTCCAGTGGTGCCGCCACCGATAGATAGCCAGTGTCTTCGTCGATAGCAAACTTCCCGTCTCGGTCCCCGCGCGCAATTGAGTAGGCTACGCGACCGTTGGCACCGTCGTCTGCGTCATCCGCGATCAGTTGTAATACTCTCGTGCCAAGCGCGGCGTCTTCTCGCACGCGCGCTGCGTAGGATGCCTGCGCGAATACAGGAGCATTATCGTTAGCGTCAATTACGGAAATGTTGAGCGTTGCGAGGTCACTTAGTGGTGGAGCACCACCGTCGAGCGCCTGTATGGTGAGTAAATAGGCGCGGCGCCGTTCGTAGTCAAGCGGGCGCGCGATGCTGACAGCGCCGGTGCTTCTATCAACAGCGAAGTCCTCTCTGTCATCTCCGGCTACAAGAGAATAGAAGACTTCAGCATTAACACCAGTATCTCTCGAAGTGGCGCGTACTCGTAGGATCTCGGTGCCAGGTGCGTCCAGCTCAGGCGCGGCTGCGCGGTACTCGCGGAACTCGAACTCGGGTGGGTTGTCGTTAACGTCAGCGACAGTAAGCCGCAGCGTAGCAGTAGCCGAGCGAGGCGGGGTCCCAGAATCAGTGGCCCGGAGTACGACGCGATGGGCGGCGGCGGCCTCGCGGTCTAATGGCGCGCGTAACGTGAGAACGCCGCTGTCAGCCGCCAGTGAGAACACACCGCCGTCACCGCCTTCTTCTTCCACGAATGAGTACGTGATGAGTCGGTTCTCGCCCAGGTCCGGGTCACTGGCGTGTACCTGCAATGGGAGCGACATGTTAAAGTGCGCTTTCACTAGATGAGAGAAGACTGGGACTGGGGGGATATCTGAACGACTGCCGCCTATGTACTGTACAGTGACGTGACGTCAAATCCCTAAGCAAGCTGAACCAGAATCTGTCAACTTATTCTCTAAAAGCAATAAACAAGAGGGCTCCAATGCTTTAAAATATTCAAGTGCTGCCTGGTCACTGATACTTCATAAAGGGAGAGATTCGCTAGACAACAACACAAAAAAAAACTTGAAAATTCCTCACCTTAGCTACTAGCGTGCCCATTTCAGCATCCTCAGGCAGCGTAACCGAATACAACTCAGCAGAGAACTTCGGTGCGTTGTCATTCACATCGCTGAGGGTCACCAGCAGCTCGGACGAACACTTCCAGGCGGCGCGCGCGCGGTCTTGTGCGTGCATGCGGAGCGCGTACGCGGCGCGCGTCTCGCGGTCCAGTGCGCGCGCGACGCGGACTTCGCCGGTGTCCTGCAAACATATTCATACTTATACTGGTTGTACAAGAAACAAACGATAATCTGTAGATGATTAATATGGATGGTAATTTTATAACCTTTCGGTAATAGATTTTGAAATACTGTCACTTTCAATTTTTCGAAATGTTCCGGGTTTGCCGACCACGAATTTAGGGGATCAGTAGCTATAGAGTCAACACACCTTATCGATGGTGAAGTGGTCGTGCGCGTCGCCCTCGAGATAGTAGCGGAGCGCGTCGTGCGGCGGCAGGTCGGCGTCGCGCGTCTCCAGCGCGGTGACGCGCGTGCCGGGCGGCGCGTCCTCCGACAACGTCGCGCGGTATCTAATACAGTCGAATTCAAGTTAGTTCACTACCCAAGTTGTAAGACCGCATATTTGTGGGTGACTATTTTGGCGTGCAATAAAGTATAATAGTTTCTCATCTGTACGTAGCTGAAACATTGATATAAATGATATAAAACAAGGAGTTATACTTTCATTCAACCTGGAGGTAGAAAACTTAAAAAAATGGAAATCTGCAGCTCACAGAACCACTTTTTTTTTTTTTTTTGTAATTTATGGTCCACAAATTGGATTTTAAATTAAATAAGGACGGGACTTACCGGTGACGTACGCAGTACGGCGGATTGTCGTTGACATCAGTAACCGTAACCCGCACGGTCGCTTTTGCATCGAACTTCCCATCTGTAGCGATCACGCTCAGCTCATACTCCGCTTCCAGCTCCCGGTCTAGCGAACGCGCGACCAGCAGCTCCCCTGAGGCCCGCAGTTGGAAGCGCGCGCGCGGGTCGCCGGCGGCCACGAAGAACGCCAGCGGCGCGGCGGCGGCGTCGGCGTCCTGCACGCCGAGACGAGCTACCACTGTGCCGGCGGCGGCGTCCTCGGGGACGGATGCGGTGTATTCTTCGGGCGAGAAGCGCGGCGGGCAGTCGTTGTAATCCTGTGTGATATTGATGTACAGGCAAGCGTACATGGTTAGAAGTCTAATACGTGACGAGGCTAATCAGTCATTGTAGATTCATGGAAAACTTGTAAATTATCATTATGCGACGTGATGGCGGAAGTCACGTCGCTCACGTATAGGTTACCTGTATATATTAAGTGTTAAATATCAATTATAGGTGGTGGTTGTAGTTGTCGTTAAGTATCAAGCTGTGGTTTCACTCTGCTCCTCTGCCTCGGCACATATCATATATCAGTTATCATTTATCAAGTAGTTAGGGTCGCTCCCTACAATTATATTTTACTTATTGGAATATAAATAACGTATATAACGCACGCACACATGGGCATGTAAATATAGCATGGATCTGGTCCATTGATAAATTTATACCAATATGTCGTTTGTTACTCAGCGCATCAATTTCCAACTGATTTAATTGAAATTTGGTAGTTTGAAAGTGCCTGCATGACGGTGACGGCAGACACAAGGTAAAATAGAGCGATGTTAATGTCGGAGACAATTGGCGTGTAACAAAAATTATGTTACCTGCAGTCTGACAACAAGCGTGCCGCGCGTAGTCCTACGCGCGGGTGGCGGCGCCTGGTCAGAAGCTATCACAGGCACGCGCAGTTCAGCGCGTGCTTCCCGGTCTAACGGTGCGCGCGTTGTCACCCAGCCCGAAAGCGCGTCTACGGCGAAGAGCTCCGCGTCGGCGCCCGCGCCGAGTGAGTAGCGGACTTCGCCGTTGGAGCCCGCGTCCGGATCTGTGGCCATTACTGCGGGAAGAAATATACAATTTAATCTAAAATGCCGCTTCACAAGATTTTTAGGTACAATACAACGCACTGGAGGTGCTATCATATTGTGAAGTTATGTGAACTGAAGAGTAGTTGCAAAAAAATTACTGTTGCGGGGCTATCATAGGTCCTGATCTCGAATTAAAAGTAACAAATGAAAGAAACTCACATCGTACGACGGTGGAATGTGGCGGTGTGTTCTCAGCAAGATGAACGACGTATGGTTGTGAATGGAAGACGGGCGCGTGGTCGTTAACATCCAACACGTGAAGACTAGTCTGCAGTAGTAACGCTGGGGCGGGGCTGCCGGGGCCCTCGCACACGATGCCGATGGCGTGCTCGGCCGCCGCCTCGCGGTCCAGTGGTGCTGACAGCACGAGACGGCCCTGCTCGTCGATTGAGAACTGCAAATATAAGAAATACGATTTAATTTGGACAAATGAATTTAGAAAAAGTGGATTGCAAGCAATTACGGTTTGTGCCAGCATCTACCTACCTGTCAGATGGTCTTCATAATTTACGCCGGGTGGAATAGACGCTCTGAAAAACCTTAAAATTGTTTTGCTCTATGGTGTCTCTTTCTATAGTGGAGCGTACTTGATCACGCACCTGTAACCAGGAGCAAGCCGGTACTTTGGAGCTGGGGCCATTGTGGTTCGTAGTTCAGCTAGTAGCGTGCAAGGAGGAACGTCGTGCAGTGCTGCAGGAGTAACGTTGACGCTCGGTGCCGCTTTGCCCACCCCGAGTACGTACGCGGCAACCCGTAGCATAAGAGTTGAACATACCTGATCACGCGCGTGCAATGCAGGAGCAAGCCGGTATTTTGGGGCAGGTTCTCCTGGGGCTAATGTCGCTCGTAGCTCAGCCAGTAGCGTGCCAGGAGGAGCGTCCTCGCGAAGAAACAGCGCGGGTGGAGGAGGTTGGACGCGTGGTGCTGATTCACCCGCGCCCAGGACGTAGACGGCAACGCCGGCTTCGCCAGCGCGTCCGCCGCCGTCGCGAGCGCGTACCCACACCACCACTGAGCGTGACGCTGCAATAAATCAGGACGAATTATTTACAGGGCAGTTACAAAAAACAATAATTTTCAAATGTGCGTGTCACCCAAAATTGTTTGACTAAAAGTACAAATTATCACTACTATATAAAATTTGGAACAGCTTAAAAAATAAATGCTTCTCGGTTTCCATCGAAAAATTCAAATACTTAGGTACTACTTACCGAAAGCGGAAGCGTTTTTCGCAAAAGCCAACGCGCCAGTGACCGGGTCGATCTCAAAAAGCCCAGTGGCATCGGAATGCAGCTCGCCGTCATACAATTCATATCGGAGCTTGGCATGGTCGCCGGCGTCGGCGTCGCGCGCCGTCAACGTCAAGAACGGCGCGTGTGGGGCCAAGTCGGCGCGCGCTGACGCTCGGTACTCGCGTAATGGGAACTCTGGTGCATGATCATTTGCGTCGAGTACGCGTACACGGACGGTTGTGTGACGTATGCGTCCGCCACCGTCGCGGGCGGCTACTGGCACCTCCCATTCAGCGCGTGCCTCTCGGTCTAAAGCGGCTCGTGTTGTCAATGCCCCTGTGGAGGCGTCCAAAGCAAACGTTTCACGTAGCAGTGCTGATTCGATCGAGTATGAGACTGTCCCGTATTCTCCGCCGTCCTCATCGTAAGCTTTCACCGTTGTTAGTAGCACAGGAGGAGCTAAGTTCTCCATCACACGCGCTTCGTAGACTAAATGTGGGAATCGCGGCGCGTGTTTATTCGCAGGGACAACGGTGAGCTTAACGCGCGCGAATGCAGCGTGCGCGCCGTCAGAGACAGACACGTTGAGCGACCGCGGCGCGTCCGTCGGCCAACCGCGCGGAGCGGCCAGCGATACGAGTCCCGACGCGTCATCGACGGCGAGAAGAGGCGCGGCGGGCGCGTCGACGGCCGCATAGCGTAAACGCGCCGCATCCGATGCATCTGGGTCCCACGCTGCTACGCGCGCTAGTACCACGCCGCGCGCCGCCTCTTCACTCACTAGCGCACTGGAAACGAAGTCAACATGAGAACAAATACTTCAAATGTTTCCAAAATTTATTGGAGTATGAACAGGCAAAGGATAAATAAATTATAGAATTGTGAACTGAATTATAGTGAGGTCACTGTACCTATTATACATTTCAAATGGCGAATCGCTGTCGACATACGGTCGTTCGAATGAGTAACCGTTTACCAAATGAACCACAACGATTTTCAAAAAAGTATCTCCAGTGAAACCAATTGCAGACCTGCAGTAATTAGCGCCATTTTTTTTTTGATGACGCCCTGGGTACATATTTATATATTATGTGTAATCGTCGTCTAGTACCCGTAGAAGAAACTTTGCTTAGTTTGGGATTAGGTTGATTTGTGTAAGATTGTCCCTTAATATTAATGAAATAATGAAATGAAATAATGAACTTTATTCTGCAAGTAGGCCACAAGGGCACTTTTACATGTCTGAGTCTACCGGCATTTCACAAGAGGAGACCACTGTTGAGAAGAAACGCCGAAAGAAACTCAACAGTCAGTCATTTTTTCAAAAAGCATAAGTACTTAACTATTACAATGATATGAACTTAACTATACGTAGTTCTACAAGAAAACATATTAAAAGTGTATTTTAAGACATAAGTAAGGAAAAGTGTAAGAATAAAATAGAAACTACAAGAAAGCCAGACGGTTTATCACAATTTATGTACGTTTGATATGCTTTCTTATTAGAACTGTGTCCCTTAAACTAGTTAGGTACAATCTAAGAAGGAGTCAGCTACGCGGTTTCTGGTTCAGGCCATGCATTTTTGTCTGTCAGATAGTCCTCTACTGTATAATATGCTTTTGACATTAGAGATTTTTTTAAATAATTTTTGAGAGATGGAAAGGCTAATTTTAAAACATGATCAGGTAACTTGTTATAAAAATGAATACATTGGCCTAAAAATGATTTACTTACTTTACGAACACGAAACTTTCTAATAGCAATTTTATTTTTATTTCTAGTGTTAAAACTGTGGACATCGGAATTTTTTGTAAATGAATCTAGGTTTCTAATAACATACATAATACTCTCATAAATATATTGGGACGCTACAGTTAAGATGTTTATATCTTTGAAAATGTCTCTTAAGGAGTCACGAGAATTTAGGTTATATATCGAACGAATGGCTCTTTTTTGTAGCACAAATATAGTCTGAATGTCAGCTGCTTTGCCCCAAACCAGAATACCATATGACATGACACTATGAAAATAACTATGATAAACTAAGCGAGCTGTATCAACATTACTCAATTGTCTGTATTATTTATTTATCTAAGCGCCCTATGTATATGTCCCCATACCTGATCACTGTTCGTTCGACGCGCGGCGGCGAGTCATTAACGTCCTTAACGCGGAGAACCAGATGCGCAGTAGAGCGCAGCGCCGGACGGCCGCCGTCGCGCGCCGTCACCAGCAGCCGGTGCGTGGCGGCGGTCTCGGCGTCCAGCGGCGCCACCAGCTGCAGCGCGCCCGTCGACGCGTCCAGCGAGAATAGCGCCAGCGAGGAGTTCTCGCCCGACAGCGAATAGGTCACCTCGCCGTTCACACCTGCAATATTGGTACTCGTTAAGAACATAGCTGGGCAAATATACCTACTTTTTGACTGACACAAATCTGTTCCCACCTTTTACCCTTCAATAAAAACGAAGCTCTCAATACTGGTTCGAAAAAAACATACAAAAAGATGGTCAAAGAGTTTGTACATTCCGGTAGGCCTTGTAAATTAAGGGTAAACTTGGCTGCAAATTTTCAACTTTAAATAATGACTTCTCTATGTTTAAATTTTATGATGTACCTTAAAACGTTCAGTGTCTCAACTGTAAAATGTAATGAACAGAAAACATGGAAGCCAGTGTCGATCAGAAAGTTGATTATAATTTGCGTGTACTTAGTTCGAAAATATACATAGAATGAGAGGGAGAGAGAGTTCTAAGATGTCGATGACTGGTTTCGATTAACGAGTGAGAATTTACCTTGTATATTTCGTTTGAATCTTTAATTCCTCCGCAGTCATTAACGTCGAGCACTCGTGACGTGACGTGACAAACGAACTTGTCAAGCCGTCGGTCGCGCGCTTAAAGACAAAGTGGTTTATACTTATACCATAACTTACTAGTATCATTGTCCTTAGCGACGTACGTCATTATCGTAGTCCCCGGCGCAGCGGCCTCGCTGACCTCCACATCGTACAGTCGAGTTCATTTACATCTACACACTTACGAGAACAAAAATATCTGAACACGACTTTATGCTCCTGACAATAGGGTCGTGTTCAGATATTTTTGTTCTCGTAAGTGTGTAGATGTAAATGAACTCGACTGTACAGATCTCTCTCGAACTTCGGCGCACAGTCATTAACGTCGAGCACACATGACGTGACAAACGAGCATGTCACGCCATCGGTCACGCGCTTCAAGATAAAGTGGCTTATACAATCACTTACCAGTATCATTGTCCTTAGCGACGAACGTCATTATCGTAGTGCCCGGCGCAGCGGCCTCGCTGACCTCCACATCGTACAGATCCTTCTCGAACTCCGGCGCACAGTCATTAACGTCGAGCACTCGTGACGTGACAAACGAGTATGTCACGCCATCGATCGCGCGCTTCAAGATAAAGCGGCTTATACAATCACTTACCAGTATCATTGTCCTTAGCGACGAACGTCATTATCGTAGTGCCCGGCGCAGCGGCCTCGCTGACCTCCACATCGTACAGATCCTTCTCGAACTCCGGCGCACAGTCATTAACGTCGAGCACTCGTGACGTGACAAACGAGTATGTCACGCCATCGATCGCGCGCTTCAAGATAAAGCGGCTTATACAATCACTTACCAGTATCATTGTCCTTAGCGACGAACGTCATTATCGTAGTGCCCGGCGCAGCGGCCTCGCTGACCTCCACATCGTACAGATCCTTCTCGAACTCCGGCGCACAGTCGTTCACGTCGAGCACGCGCAGCGTGACCAGCGTGTCGGCCGACGAGCCCGTCACTCCGTCGGTCGCGCGCACGACGAGGGAGTACTCTTGCACGCTCTCGAAGTCCAGCGGGAGGGCGGGCACCAGCGAGCCTACACACCATTAGGGTTGTCAAGCGTGAAGCGAGTCCATTATGCTCACTGACCCTAGTTAAATCGCAATTTTAACCTCGAGTTTAAATAAACTGGTTGAACCACATTAAAGACAGGCATTACAGATTTAGAGAATAAAGTTTTGCAATCATATTTTGTGGTTACGCTCGTATTTACATTTCTGTCTGAATTTATTTCATTGTAGATTATTGCGAGATTTGAACTTTCAATACCAGCTTAATTTTCACAGAATACGATGACAAAAAAGTGGTTTGCTATATCTGTACCATTTACATGTTTCTCACCTTACAATGAAACTGTGGTACTATTTATCACCCAAAATTGCGATTAAACTGGATTCTGTGAGCCGAGTGGCCGCCAACTAGCGTCCGTCGCACTGCGAGACAATTTTTGGCATCAAGATGTCGCAACAATGGCTAGGATATTCTTATTAAAACTTTCGAGAGATATCCTTATTAATTCCTAAAAAAACGTGTACTTACGTAAAATCTGTCAGGAACGGCCCGACATGTTTCGAACTCGTATGGAGCTCTTCATCAAGGACTGCTAACCGAGGTACTACGTGACAAACGGTCATGAATGGATCCGTTTTGTTCTCGGAGTTAGAGAGCACGTTTGTGGTAATTTAATAAAATCTAAAAAGCAGTTTGAAATTTCCTGAAAGCTCTAGAAGTTCGAGTTCTAGGATGTCGGGGCAAGTTTTCAGAGCGGTGAAGTTTATATTAACCTTGTAAAAGTGATAACGACCCAGCCATTAAAGCGAAACCTAGTGATCTATGTTTACCCAACTTCTCGCGGAGCGGCGGACGAATATGACCATATCCTCAATGATAAGCGCAACCGACAGAACGCGTGAGTCCGGCGGACGAAGCAAGTGACATTCTGTTGTAAATATTGATAAACATTGCGAGCCCGCGTGTTCGGTTCGGTGACAAGAGGAGTAAAGACAGGTCGCATTCGATGAAACAAAAACTTTCCATCTTACTTTGCTAATGGATGAAGTCTGAAAGGACTCATTGACAGCCTTGCACAACAGGCATGTTGCTATGTAAGTGTGTGTTGGCAGTTTGGCACGTCCTAATGCTTGACACTTTAAAACCAATAAATGATGCTCAGTTATTCACCTTCATTTGAAGGTTTCAACTATTGGTTTAATGGCGAGCACTATTCTTGCCAATGAGAGCCTTGCTAAGGATGCAAATGTGCCCTTTAAAATGAGATGTGAGGCTACAGACACCATGTCACGACATGAAGCATGCGGAAGCGTTATTGGGTTGGAAGCGTGTGGTACACTCAGCTCCAAAGGTTGGGGAGGTTGGGAACGGGTGGACGCGGACTGTACTCACATGGGTTATTGCCTCTGTCGGGTGCTGTAGGACAAAACCAACGGTTAGTGCGGCACCAGTCTACCACGGGTGTAGCGAACCATAAGCATCTATGTAATTTCCTCGTAGCTGTAGCTGTGGTTCATAACTAAGTTTTGGCAAAACAATGGTACTCTCTCACTCTAACTATTGGTCACTGGAAAGATCCAGAGGAAGAGCGCGAAACCGTAGCCCAATGCGTTGGTCCGACCAAATTCGCACTGCACTTGACTCCAACTTCAACGACGCGCTCAAGGTGGCCGAGGACCGTTGAAGGTGGCGCATCATCATCCGGAGTGGATGTCACGACCCTCAGCAATGAGGATCAAGATGCACGGAGGAGGATTTTCTCACACAAATATTAATTGCTCATCAACCAATCAAATGGACCAATGATGGATCTTATGTTGTTTAGGAGTTTCTACGACCACCTTCCGTTACCATCATCAGATCAGCTCCAAGATGCAAAATTATTGTATTATCACGTGATCTACGTATACATGGAAAGTTTTATTTCATTTGGTTTAGATTGACTTTAAAAAAAGCTTGTATCAATCTAAGCTCGTATCTAGTACGAGGTTTTGAAAAGTAGTGACAGAAATTTTAGTGAGTGTTGGTATTTTCGTGTTTCATTCATTAGTAGACTTATCATATATAGATGCTAGTGGTTCGCCGACCCTGCCCAGCGTGGCGATATCGTTTTGAGTTTTTTCCGCACATGCTTAATTTGTGTAAGTAATTTTATTAACACCGTTTTTCTATCTTAGCCCTCTAAGTGGAATCTTAGGCTGCACTCAACATGCGTCAGCCCAGAACACCGTTATTATCCCTGTTTTAATTATTAACTTAAAAGTAGCGAGTTGTTGTAAAGAACCATTGTTTAATTATGAATCCCCGTCCAGTCACTAAGAACATGCAATAGGAATGGCGACTGAAGTTAAATTCTACAGATTAGGTGGCCATTTGTATGGAGCGTTTTTAGCGCTCCG
Organism: Apotomis betuletana; assembly: GCA_932273695.1. Lineage (NCBI taxonomy): Eukaryota > Metazoa > Arthropoda > Insecta > Lepidoptera > Tortricidae > Apotomis > Apotomis betuletana. The sequence continues at coordinate 1,795,678 of OW026303.1, read as the reverse complement.
TAGGAATATTTAACTTTGACGGTCATTCAGATTTTTAGAGCAGTCTAAATGTGGTTAGTCCCCTATAGACATTGAATCCCAATAAAAAATAGAATCAGTTGTTAGCGTTGACAATTTCAGCGTTGAGCATAAACATCACAGACAGTTTATCATTGTCACGGATGTTTGGATCCTACTTTCTGGAAGTTTCAACCTTGATATGATATTTGAAATGGATTTGCAAACGCAATGCGACACAAATTATTTATTTTGTTTCCCGTGTATAATTCACGGCATGCGTAAACCATAAACCCGTGTACCAAGTTCGTTGTGTAACCTGAACTTAACTATAAGAGTTTAGCTAGTCGCGAATCGAGATCCTTGTTACTTCCACATGATTAAGGCGCGATTGCATGTGAAGAAATGCATGTCCTAGTATCCGAAAGACGGTGTCTTAATGTTTTCAAACTTAGAGACCTTTCCACTTCGAAATATTTTTTGCGATTGCATGTGAAGAAATGCATGTCCTAGTATCCGAAAGACGGTGTCTTAATGTTTTCAAACTTAGAGACCTTTCCACTTCGAAATATTTTTTGCGAAAATGTCTCGTGAAGGATCTTTGAACTTTCTCGTATACTACACGTACCTGTATCGAAATGTATTTCGAAGAGCGGTGCGCCGGTCGCCGGGTCCTTGGGAGGGTCGACGAGCGAATAGATGAGCGGGCGCTGCAGCGGCGAGCGCGCGGCGAGCGGGCCGGGTAGCGGCGCGCCGGGCGCGGCGTCCTCGCGCGCCGCGCGGGAGTAGTGCGCCGCGTCCCAGCGCGGGGCTGCGCCGCCGGCCCATACGCGCACCTACATGCAATAAACGTTATGTCTCATTTTTTTTATGTGGGTAATGGACATGTGCGCCGCGGCGATCGGCGTGGCCTTGTGTACTTTGTATTTATGCGCATACAAATAATGTGACCTGTGCTTTATATAAAGTACAGGTTACAGTATATAAAGTACAGTTAACATTATTTGTATGCTCATAAATACAAAGTACACAAAGGCCACGCCGATTTCACGCCGACGCGGCGTACACTGCGGCGTCGGCACAAAACCGGCGCGGCGCACACGTCTACTATTGATACAAAGATCAAAGCTTAAAGAAAGAGAAATGCGTAGCCTTTCTAATAAACAATACAAAGACCGACATACAACGCATACGGAAAAATTCGAAAGGTTGCTTGGGCGTTAGGGTGGCGGAAAGATTAACGCGCTGGACCGGCAATCCAGAAGTACCAGGTTTCTTCCAGTAGGCTACGCATTTGAATTTTTCTTTGAGCTTATCAATGGGTTAAACGTTTTATAGATCTACGAAATGCTGGAGACCAAATAGGTTAATATCAGATCCACATTGACTTGAGATCAGTTCGTGGCACAACCCACAAATGGTGCTGTGCTGAGGCATTGCTCAGCGAGACTATCCTAGCACAATGGTGTGACCATAAAATGCGGTAACAGCTGGTCCAGGGAATCTACTAGAGCTGAGAATACATCATCGAAACTGAGTGAGATGCAGTATCGCACAATCATACTGATAGGAAGGAGCCCGAGTGTGAACATTTTTTGTTCGTAACCGTGACATGGGCATCGCCACCGTAGGCGAGGGCCCCGACATGGAAGGTTGCGATGATAGTGTCCAGGGCTTGCTTGAGGCTATCACGCCCGCTGCGTTTGTGCACGCGGATCAGCCCGCTGCGCCCGCGCTTCGTCTCGTACCGGACTTTCTCACACAAGTACCACTCACCGTGACGGGGGCGTCGGCACCGCAGGCGGGGGCCCCGCCGTCAAAAGCGGCGATGACAAGCTCGTACAACGCTGCGTGGGCATCTAACGTCTGCTTAAGGGTGACGCGTCCACTGCGCCGGTCCACTCGGAACAGCTCGCCATGTCCACGTTTCATCTCGTACCGGACCTGGAAACAAGGGTTATGTGTCACAATAGTTCACGTGTCTCAAGTCATTATCCTCATCTTTACGTAAGCTTAAAGTCGAACACTGCTGAAACTCTCTTCTTAGATCTTACGTCGAATGGGATCTCACACCTCTATCGCACAGCCTCAGCTACACTGGCCAATAATATTGATGATTTTAGGGTACAGATGAAGAATAGAAAGAATGAAGAAAATTAATTTGACTGATAAAGCCACAAATGAAGAAGTAGGTAACTAAAAGAAAGACAGAAAAAAATATATTTGTTGAACAACATAGAGAAGAGGACAGGAAAGACGTTTGGTCACCTTATAGGATATGACGCTTTTATAAACAACATCATCGAAAGAAAAGTTGAAGGAAAGCGAGGTAGGGGAAGACCATAAAGAATAAGCTACATGAAACAAATAAAAGAAAAGGTAAACGTCCTGTCGTATAGGGAAACCAAGGAGTTGGCTATGGACCGGGATAGTTGGAGACAGCTACATACTATATCACCTACACCAACAAGAGTTTGTCTTTTAAATGTATGATGCTGATTAATTTTCCAGGTCAGCGGGCCTATGATGGTTGCGTATATCCTGTAATAAATAAGTGACAAAGCATCTGTCACTCATACTCGCATTTCGTCCAAACGTGACGGATGCTTTGTCCCTACTTATTACGTTACAAAAGCAACCATCATAGGCCCGCTGGATTGACACTACAGTGTAAAACACGGGTAATAATCAAAGCAACACACGAACCTCCCCATTGTCATTAGCATCAGCGTCGTCCGCCCGCACAGTAATAACTTCAGTGCCCGGCTCCGCGCCGGCGGGCACGGCGGCCACATACGGCCGGCCGACGAACACGGGGCAGTTGTCGTTGACGTCGGTCACGCTGACCGCCAGCCGCGCGTGGGCGACGCGCGCCGCGTCGCCGGCGCCGGACCGCGCTTGCACGAGCAGCACGTACGAGTCGCGCGTCTCGCGGTCGAGCGCGAGCCCGGTGGAGCGCACTGCGCCGGACGTTGGGCCCACCTGATGATACAGGAATGAGTTAATCTTCACAAATACGATGTGTCGTTACATACCTAGGGAAAAATTTGGCTCATAAAAGTACAAAAATCCCGATTATGCCGGTATAAAAAACCGGCCACGTGCGAGTCGGACTCGCGCACTGAGGGTTCCGTACAAACACTTCCCATCTTAACTGGCCGGGTTAAGTTAAGTTTGCACCTGGTATGTATGTCACCGCATACAAATGAGCTGCAAAGTTAACGCAGCCGATCACGTTTGTTGTATAGGCCCCACTTAAATATTTATTTTATTCTGTTTTTAGTATTTGTAGTTATAGCGGCAACAGAAATACCTGTATCTCATCTGTGAAACTTTCAACTGTCTAGCTATCACGGTTCATGAGATACAGCCTTGTGACAGACGGACAGACAAACAGACAGACAGACGGACAGCAAAGCCCTTAGTAATATCTTCTGTTTTTTACCCTTTGCGTACGGAACCCGAAATACTAAGCAAATAATATATAACATCTTACCTCAAAACCTTCAACAGGGTTCAGTATAGAGAACTCAACGTGCTCATTCAACGCAGCTCCCAAAACTGACAGCACTGCCACCGTCGCTGGCCTGGTCGAGTTCTCGGCCACAGCTCCATAGTACTCCGGCTGCGCGAACGCCAGGCCGGCCGGCTCGGCGGCGCGCGCGCGCACGGTCAGGCGCGCCGTGCCCGCCCAGCGCCCGTCCGACGCACGCACGCGTAAACGCGCCGTCTCTGGCAATAAATCAGGTCGAGCGATGCTAACCGCACCTGTCGCTGACACAGCAAACGCGCCGACAGTATCCCCCTCGATAATATCGTATTTTAAAGCTGTATCAGCAGGCAAATCTGCATCTGTCGCTTTTAGCGTTTGGACTAGAACACCAGCGGCTGTTGGGAGTAATACTGTAGCTTCGTATGAAGAGTGCTCGAATACAGGCGCGCAGTCGTTCACGTCTAATACTTCAATGATAACAGTCGCTGTGCTATCGGATGGTAAGCGTGGCGAGCCCATATCGACGACTTTCACGGTAAATTCGTGTTCGCGTGCGGTTTCGTAATCAAGCGGCGCGTGTGTAAGTAACGCTCCCGTAGTTGGATGTACAGCGAATAACGCAGCGGCGGCGGGTTGTAGGATCTCGAAAGCGCGTTGTCGGTGCGCGGGGGAGTCGGCGTCTTCGGTGGTGAGGACGAGCGGCGCGTCGGCGTCGGCGCGCGCGACTAGCGAGCCCGCCGCCGCCGCCTCGGACACGCGGCCGCGGTAGCGCCGCTGCACGAACACGGGGGGGAACTCGTTGCGGTCGAGTACGTGGACTGCTACGCGCGCCGTTGCTGTGCCGCCGCCCTGGAACAGACACATTCCTCATAAGTTTGACTTATGACCTTGGTTGATGAGTTCAGTGTCAAGCGTTATTTAAAACAAAAGCATCTAAAATCTTTTAGATATTTATTTTCTACTAGCTGTGCCCCGCGGTGTTACTCGCTCATCCCACGGGAACACTAAATTTATTCGGAATGAAAAGTATCCTATGTCCTTTCCCGGGTCTCAAACTATCTCCATACCAAATTTCATCTAAGTCGGTTCAGCGGTTTAAGCGTGAAGAGGTAACAGACAGACATACAGACAGACAGACAGACAGACACACTTTCGCATTTATAATATTAGTATGGATTGTTTATAGTTTAATAACAAGTGGAGTGTATTAATACGAAAAAATAGTGACTATCATATTAAAAAAAAAAACAATTTTTAAAATGTATTGGGTTCAAAACTGTTAGTTTTTCCTTATTTATTAACACAGTTTCATTTACTCCCAAACTACCTATTGTCACTTGACTGAGCTGCGACGGAAATTCGGGGTCTAGTTATGAGCCTCTACCTATGCGCGTATTTGTGCGCAAGATGTAACTTGATTAAAACTTTTTGGTCATTGCAATGCAACATTTTTCACTTAATAATATAAAATATGGATATAGGTCTAGAATTAAGGTAATATCTAGTTCTAACTATAACAGTAACTATTATATTTTTAAGACTGTTTCTCAATACGTAAAAAAAAGTGATTGCAATTGGTTTATAGCCGCAATCCTCAACTTGATTGATATATGGTTTGCGGTTTAACGGACATGACACAACTTCGGTGGAAAGCGGCGCGGCGAGCGGTTGAGCGAGAGATCCGAGCGCGGCGGACATATGAGTGAGCAGGAGACACGCACCGCTCACTTTGGATCTCTTTGAAATGGCGAAAGTACCTACCATCGCAAGGACAGTGACAGTCAGGTTGTAGAAGGCTTGCTCTTCATAATCCAGCTCAGTAGCAGTGACGAGGAGCCCAGCGGAGGGGTTCAGTGCGAAGCGGCCCTCTCCTCCAGTCAACGAGAAGCGAAGCGCGGCGCCGCGTGCCTCTATAGCTCCAAGCACGGTGCCGCGGGGAGAGTTCTCTGCTACCTCGAACACCAGCGAGTCGGTCGCCAACCTGATAAAACAATATTTTATTTACTTATTTATACTTCATTGCACAAAATTCATTAATGGCGAAATCGGTACCAAATGGCGTTTTCCACCGGTCAATGACAGGCTTAAATACATTTGTCATGATGTTGGAACTGATACTCTTAGGCATACGATCACTAGAATGTTTTCTTCTTGAAATGATTTATTACATTATCTAACTCTATCGTATGGAGAAAAAACAAGTCTTTCGGGATGAAAGTTTCTCACTTCAGGGGACGTTTTTTGTGTTGGTTTAACTTCATAACTATCGGTCCTTGTTATGGCATCATCTAGATTCTCGCTCCAATAGTTATATGGATTGAGTTCTTGAGTCCTACCCGCCAGATGACTTACACTGGCGGCGCGTCGTCGGGCTCCACGACCGTGACGTGTGGAGGCAGCGTGGACGTCAGGCACACGTCACCTAGGACGGGGACCACCAGTCAATTGTGTTACTTACACTGGCGGCGCGTCGTCGGGTTCGACTACAGTGACGTGTAGAGGCAGCGTGGAGGCGGGCGCGTGCGGCGGCGGGTTGGCGGCGCCGGCAGCGGGGACGTCAGGCACACGTCACCTAGGACGGGGTCCACCTGTCAATTGTGTTACTTACACTGGCGGCGCGTCATCGGGTTCGACTACAGTGACGTGTAGAGGCAGCGTGGAGGCGCGCGCGTGCGGCGGCGGGTTGGCGGCGCCGGCAGCGGGGACGCCAGGCGCACGTCGCCGAGGACGGGGTCCACCTGTCAATTGTGTTACTTACACTGGCGGCGCGTCGTCAGGTTCGACTACAGTGACGTGTAGAGGCAGCGTGGAGGCGCGCGCGTGCGGCGGCGGGTTGGCGGCGCCGGCATCGGGGACGTCAGGCACACGTCACCCAGGACGGGGTCCACCTGTCAATTGTGTTACTTACACTGGCGGCGCGTCGTCGGGTTCGACTACAGTGACGTGTAGAGGCAGCGTGGAGGCGCGCGCGTGCGGCGGCGGGTTGGCGGCGCCGGCAGCGGGGACGTCAGGCACACGTCGCCCAGGACGGGGTCCACCTGTCAATTGTTACTTACACTGGCGGCGCGTCATCGGGTTCGACTACAGTGACGTGTAGAGGCAGCGTGGAGGCGCGCGCGTGCGGCGGCGGGTTGGCGGCGCCGGCAGCGGTGACGCCAGGCGCACGTCGCCGAGGACGGGGTCCACCTGTCAATTGTGTTACTTACACTGGCGGCGCGTCGTCGGGCTCCACGACCGTGACGTGTGGAGGCAGCGTGGACGTCAGGCACACGTCACCTAGGACGGGGTCCACCTGTCAATTGTGTTACTTACACTGGCGGCGCGTCGTCGGGCTCCACGACAGTGACGTGTAGAGGCAGCGTGGAGGCGCGCGCGTGCGGCGGCGGGTTGGCGGCGCCGGCAGCGGGGACGTCAGGCACACGTCACCTAGGACGGGGTCCACCTGTCAATTGTGTTACTTACACTGGCGGCGCGTCGTCGGGTTCGACTACAGTGACGTGTAGAGGCAGCGTGGAGGCGCGCGCGTGCGGCGGCGGGTTGGCGGCGCCGGCAGCGGGGACGTCAGGCACACGTCACCCAGGACGGGGTCCACCTGTCAATTGTGTTACTTACACTGGCGGCGCGTCGTCGGGTTCGACTACAGTGACGTGTAGAGGCAGCGTGGAGGCGCGCGCGTGCGGCGGCGGGTTGGCGGCGCCGGCAGCGGGGACGTCAGGCACACGTCGCCCAGGACGGGGTCCACCTGTCAATTGTTACTTACACTGGCGGCGCGTCATCGGGTTCGACTACAGTGACGTGTAGAGGCAGCGTGGAGGCGCGCGCGTGCGGCGGCGGGTTGGCGGCGCCGGCAGCGGTGACGCCAGGCGCACGTCGCCGAGGACGGGGTCCACCTGTCAATTGTGTTACTTACACTGGCGGCGCGTCGTCGGGCTCCACGACCGTGACGTGTGGAGGCAGCGTGGACGTCAGGCACACGTCACCTAGGACGGGGTCCACCTGTCAATTGTGTTACTTACACTGGCGGCGCGTCGTCGGGCTCCACGACAGTGACGTGTAGAGGCAGCGTGGAGGCGCGCGCGTGCGGCGGCGGGTTGGCGGCGCCGGCAGCGGGGACGTCAGGCACACGTCACCTAGGACGGGGTCCACCTGTCAATTGTGTTACTTACACTGGCGGCGCGTCGTCGGGTTCGACTACAGTGACGTGTAGAGGCAGCGTGGAGGCGCGCGCGTGCGGCGGTGGGTTGGCGGCGCCGGCAGCGGGGACGTCAGGCACACGTCACCCAGGACGGGGTCCACCTGTCAATTGTGTTACTTACACTGGGGGCGCGTCGTCAGGCTCCACGACAGTGACGTGTAGAGGCAGCGTGGAGGCGCGCGCGTGCGGCGGCGGGTTGGCGGCGCCGGCAGCGGGGACGTCAGGCACACGTCACCCAGGACGGGGTCCACCTGTCAATTGTGTTACTTACACTGGCGGCGCGTCGTCAGGCTCCACGACAGTGACGTGTAGAGGCAGCGTGGAGGCGCGCGCGTGCGGCGGCGGGTTGGCGGCGCCGGCAGCGGGGACGTCAGGCACACGTCACCCAGGACGGGGTCCACCTGTCAATTGTGTTACTTACACTGGCGGCGCGTCGTCAGGCTCCACGACAGTGACGTGTAGAGGCAGCGTGGAGGCGCGCGCGTGCGGCGGCGGGTTGGCGGCGCCGGCAGCGGGGACGTCAGGCACACGTCACCCAGGACGGGGTCCACCTGTCAATTGTGTTACTTACACTGGCGGCGCGTCGTCAGGCTCCACGACAGTGACGTGTAGAGGCAGCGTGGAGGCGCGCGCGTGCGGCGGCGGGTTGGCGGCGCCGGCAGCGGGGACGTCAGGCACACGTCACCCAGGACGGGGTCCACCTGTCAATTGTGTTACTTACACTGGCGGCGCGTCGTCAGGCTCCACGACAGTGACGTGTAGAGGCAGCGTGGAGGCGCGCGCGTGCGGCGGCGGGTTGGCGGCGCGCACCACCAGCGTGTACTCGCGGGGCGCCAGCGGCGGCGCCGGCAGCGGGGACGCCAGCCGCACGTCGCCCAGGACGGGGTCCACCTGTCAATAGGGGAATAGTTAACGTATGTTCTAATTAGTGCAAGGTATGGCCGTTAGATGTCTCTTTTCCAAAACTTATATACGACTGCGGAGCAGCAGGTCACCCATTTTTCCTGCATTACTTTGATACGGTCGACACCACTGTAATAATATTTAGTTTAATAAATACCTATACTTCGTTTGAAGTTGCCTTTTCACTCCGCCGATTGGTCTCCATCTTAACTCATAATTTCCTCAGAATCCTCATAATTTCACAAAACAATAATTGTATGAAAGCCACGAACTTAAACACACTTAATCGTATTGTTTTCATACAAATATTGGTACCCAGCCCACACATGACGTCACATGTTTTATCGCTAAATAGGAATGTTGAACTATGAGCTGACGGTCATTTCTGAGTTTTAGAGCAGTCTAAGTGTAGTTAGTCTCATACATATAGACATTTGATTCCAGTAACCAATAGAATCGATTGACATCCTCCAAAAAATAATCTTCACGGCTATTAATGAAATATAAGTGACTAACCTTGAAGAGTCCTGAAGCGTCCCCACCGGCCAGCGAGTACTCTATACGCGCCGCATCGCCAGCATCCCGGTCAGCGGCGCGTAACGCGGCCACGAGCGCGCCGGGCGCCGCGTTGCGCGCCAGCCGCGCCTCGGCCAGCCGCCGCCGCCACTCGGGCGCGTGCTCGTCCGCGTCGTGCACGCGCACGGTGACGCGCGCGAACGCGCGCGACGCGCGGGGGGCCTGGTCGCGCGCCCACACGGTTAGCTCGTGGATGTGGGCGCTTTCCCTGGTTTACAAATTATTTCTTATTAAAGTGATATCACAAGATTAATTTATTTTTGAGCTTATCTTAGATCCATTTAAAGTAAATAATTTTATTTGTGAAACTTCCTAGTTTGTTTTTTATGTATATAAATAATAACATGAGCCACAAACCGCATAAAACTTGTGCATTCAAAATAACTGAATTATCTATAGTTATGTTATGACTAAACAAAATGCAGTCGGAAGTATTGCAGTTCGGTTTTCTGTTTATATCAGCATCAGCAGTGACTTCGGTTTTACAAGCATCTCCAGGGCTTACTTTCTAGCGGTTGTGCCAACTCCAGCACACCCCTGATTTCGTGCAATCCGAAGAGTCTCGCCGAAGCAGGCGCACGCGCATCAACCCATTCATTATTTTAGTTCCCTTCTCCCCTTTGTTAGCTTGCACCTATTCTTCCCCATCCCCTGTACAAGCCCGCAGAGCTGCTAGTGCTGTCCGCGCCGGTTCTGAAACTTTTTAATAAATCTAAGACTTATAAACATCGCATCACGTACCTATCTAGCGGTTGCGCCAACTCCAGTACTCCTGTGATTTCATGCAGACGGAAGAGGCGCGCTGATGCAGGCGCGCGCGCAGCGTGCAGCCCGTACAGCAGTCTCTCAGTCCCCCCCTCCTTGTCCGGCTCCCCCTCCCCCGCGCTCGCCCGGAGCGCCGCCAGCGCCTCCCCCGCGCGCGCGGCTTCCGACACGTCCACCACGTATTCCTGGCGCGAGAACGAGACGCCTGCCTCGTTCGCGTCGTTGATCACCGTGATGTTGACCTGAAACATTCGCGGTATGATTCTCTCGCAATTTGTACTGAGTACTACCTACTAGAGAGTTTTTATCATAATTATGCTGCTTTCAAATTTTATTAGGCATATGTTTATAAAACACCCACATAAAGTTAACAATGAAAGAAATTCTCCAGAAGGAACGACTCTCATATGCCTAAGGTAGCCGCTTGGTACAGTATGGCATAAAGTTGGTAAACCACATTTCCACCACGTTAAGGGACAATCTTGACCCAGGAACAAATATTTGTATTCAGTGGCCGGGATTCGAACCCAGGAGCTCTGGCCCAATAGGCAAAGAACCCAATATCACCAGTGGGAAAGAAGCCGAAAAAACGTCGCGTGATTTGTGCACAAGCCTTGATCTCTAGAACCGTTATTACTAGGCTACAGTAACTGACCACAGCGGTGACGGTGTTGGTGCCGTCGCTGGCGGCCACAGTGAGCGCATAGCGAGCACGTCGCTCGTGCAGTAACCGCCGTGTCAGCACCAGCGACCCATCCTCCCGGCCAATCAGGAACTCGTTCCATTCGTCGCCGTCTGCAACAAACAATTAAATATACATTGATTTCATCATCAATAAATAGTCTGTGTATTTGTGTGGCGAAGTCGCGGGCGGTGAAGTAATAATGCCTTTATTATAGCGTATTGCTAGTGCAGCGCGTGGCGTAAGACTAACTTAACATAACTGGGCGAGCTACCGGGACGAGGACCGAACCGCGCTATCAGCAATCTGTGTCCCTACAAGCCTATTGCAGTCTAGTACTAGTCTTCGGATTTACGTACCCAGTTTTTGTCTAAAAGCTTTCGTACATCGAATAAAAGCTAAGGAATCCGAAAAAACAAAAATTTCGTTATGAGGTTTAGCACAAAAAAATTACCATAGACTGCTGGACAAAGGCCTCCCCCAAAGTTCTCCACAACGATCGGTCTTGTGCCGCCCTCATCCAATGTCTGCCCGCGATCCTAACCAGCTCGCCAGTCCACCTTGTTGAAGACCTTCCCACGCTGCGTCTTCCGGTCCGTTGTCGCCACTCAAGAACAGCATCCGTTCCATGAGCAATGTGCCCCGCCCACTGCTAAGTCGAATGTCTGAGCTATATCTACAGCCTTGGTTTTCTTGCGTATCTCATCATTTCGGATTCGATACCGCAAGGAAACTCCGAGCATGACAAGCTCCATTACCCATTGAGGCCCATTGTGAGCGACCACGTGTCAGTACCTCATGTCATCAGGTAACCATATACATGCAGTCATAATCGGTAACAGTACTCACCGGTGATATCGTAGTAGACGCGATCACCATCAGGATCGGTCGCCTGCAGCACAGCGAGAAGGAACCCGGGCGCGTCCAGCTCGGCCGCCTGGAGCGGCGCAGGCGCCTGCAGCACAGGCGGGCCGCCGCCCCCGCGCGCCGCGCCGCGCACCGACACGCGCGCCACGCCGCAGCGCGGGGGCGCTCCGCCGTCGCAAGCACGCACCTGAATATAAACATACGTTCAATAATCACTACATAGTATATGTATATATTAAAAAAAGTTGCTTCCTGTCTGTCCCTATGTATATGCTTAGATCTTTAAAAGTACGCAATTAATTTGGATGCGTTTTTTTTAAATATATTGAGTGATTCAAGATAAATGTTCATATGTGTAATACATGCATAATTTATCAGCATTGCATCCGTGCGAAGCCGGGGCGGGTCGCTAGTAGAACATAATGCTTAATCTTGCTCGCAACGGTAAACACGACACTTTTCTAAAATAAACTGTAACGTTAACGCCACTAGTAATCCTGGGGCCTAATTCGAGTGTCGATCGCCAAACGTCAGATCACCGTTAGATAACAGTCATCTCTCCGTGATCTCGCCTTTGAACTGTCATTAAAACGCGATGATGAAGCTCATCGCGTTTTAATGACACATGTCACATATCTCATCTCAGTTTTGGAAATACGAAGGCGATAATGATTGTCAAAAATGTTATTCATGTATATAAATTTCTGTTTTGAACGAAACGTAACGGACTAATTTCACGTACTACGCGGTCAATTTAGAGGATGCGCCTGTTATTTATGCCGTCACATACAAAGGAAACGAAAATTTTGCGCGTCCAAATTAACGAAGTTGCGATGTTCTGGGGATATCGCCACTTGTCAAGTAGGCACACGTCAAAAGTGACGGATGGCGATGAAAAGGAGAGATCTCCATTATATCTCTAAAATTGGTCGAATACCCCCCCTGGTCACGGCGCGCATCGTCAGTTCTTCTTTGCGGTTTGAAACTCAAAATCAAAACGTTTATTCTGTAAGTACGTCACAAGGGCACTTTCACATGTCTGAATCTGAATCTACCGGCATTTCACAAGAGGAGACCGGTGTTGAGAAGGAAGCCGAATTAAACTCAACAGTAAGTCATATTATTTTCGTAAATTATAAGTACTTAAAATTAAATATTACAATGATATATACGTAGCTAGGTAATTGATACATATAGAGGAGATGTACAAGATTCTCCAAAGTGTTAAAATTTGTGATTTTTTTCATAGATGTAGAAGGTTTCAAGGCGTCACGACTGCGTGGTAGCTTGGGCCCTGTCCCGCTTTCTGCCGAGGCTCATACGATTTCTTTAGTTGGCTTGCAATAAAAAATGTATCATATTGTATTGTATGTAACTCACCGTGATATCGAAGGCGTCGTGCCTCCTCAACGCTCTCGCAGCATATAGTCTTCCAGATGTAGCATGCAAGCGAAGCGCCCCGCGAGCGGCGCCGCGCGCGCGCCAACTGTAGCGCACGGTGCCGTTGGCGCCCGCGTCGTCGTCCAGAGCGGCCACGCTGGCCACGTACACGCCTGATGCTGCGTCGTCTTCGTCCCAGGACGGCCGCGCGCCCGACCTTTGCACGCAAATGAAAGTGAAATCAATAATCAACTCTTAACATCTTTACCCCAGGAGACCTATGATGCGTGCTTTTATCACGCGATAAATAAGCAAAGTGACAAAGCATTTGTCACGTTTTGACAAAATGCGAGTGTGAGTGACAGACAGATGCTCTGTAACTTATTTATCACATGATAAACGCAGCCATCAGGGTAGGCACACTGAGCTGAGAAGGGGCGAGTGATATCGTTGGCTGTCTTTTTTACTTTCAAATGGTCCAGAATGTAATTATCTCGTATAGGCTGCTATACTATTCTATTTTTTATGTCGTAGGGGACAAACCGCCTGATGGAAAGCGATTAAATTACCGTCGCCCATAGACACCTGCAATACCAGAGGAGTCACAAGCTCTTTTCTTGAAGGTTTGAAGGTCGTATCGGTTCGGAAATACCGCAAGCGAAAATTTATTCCACAATGCAGTCGTGCGAGGCAGAAAATGTATTCATCAGATACATTGATAAGAGTTTCTTATGATCTAAGTGATAATAGTAAGTGATAATACTAAATGGAGTAGTAGGGCCTCGTGCAGGGTCCGTCCGGATTGTTACTACCGTCTTGCCTGCTAACCCACCGCCAAACAGCAATGTTCGCATTGTTGTGTTCCGGTGTGGGGGTAAGATAGCCGGTGAAATTACTAGCACAGAGGCATTCTATCTTCGTCCTCCGGGTAGGCAAGCACTTGTGACACCTCTGGTGTTGCAGGTGTTTATGGGCGACGGTAATCGCTTTCCATCAGGCGATACGTTTGCTCGTTTGCCCCCTATGACATAAAAAAAAAAAAAAAAATTAACGTTTTCAATTTTACTGGACTAACCCGTCATCCTCATCATCGCTGTCCCACTCCGCACTGCTTCCTTCTTCATCAGCCTGGTCAGCCTGCATGGTTCCGGGCGCAGCGGGGACGCGCAGCTCGTAGAACCGCTGCGTAAACGCAGGTGCGTGGTCGTTGATGTCCAGTAGGGTCACCAGCACGCGCACCGTGGTGGCTAGTTCACCGTCTGAGCAGGATACTTCGAGGGCATGTCGGGCGGTTGCTTCGCGGTCTAGGGTGCGCCCGGTAGTCACGATTTCGCCTGTCACACACAATGTTTAGTTATTTTAACTTTCCTACTTAAATACCGCAAAACATTATTTGCTAGTTTTTAGGCAGATCAGAAAAGATGTCAGCGATGTACAAATCTGGTACGGTAAATATTCTGCAACGGCAGCCGCTGTTGCAACACATTTTATGCCTCGCACTTGTAAGTAAGGTACGCACCTACTCCAGTTTCCAAAACTGTGGAGTGTTCCGCGAGAACTTTTAACGTCAGTACCAGTTTTACTAGGTATCGGTCAAGACAAAGGATCAAACCAGAGTATTTCAGTCAGTTTGCTGATGGAACAGAATCTTGTCAGGGTTGGCGGCGACATAAAACATAATTGGGGTTCAAATTTGAAATTTGATAAATACCATCGATGGAGAACGCCTCGTCCGGGTTCCCCGCGACGATGCCGTAGCTGACGTTAGCCGGGATGGTTGAAGAATCGGAGTTAACAACGTGGAAAACGGGATTACGGTAATTAAAAGTGGCCTATTTAAAATTTGCCATATATCAGTGTGTACATCGATGCAGCCCATCCTCCCTGCGCGACGATGGCGAGGCGTCGGACGACGGCGACATACTAGTTGGCTAGTACTGTTCTAGTTGAAATTATATAGATAAATACCAGTATGCTCGTCGATGGAGAACAGGCCGTCCGGGTTCCCAGCGACGATGGCGTAGCTGATGTTGGCCGGGACAGGTGATGCATCAGAGTCGATTGCGTGGACGACAGCGACGCGGGTGCCAGCGGCGCAGTGCTCAGGTATGGAGGCGGCGTACGAGGCGCGTTCGGGCCATGGAGCCATGTCGTTCACGTCCTCTATTTCGATGTAGACCTGTAAAGGCACACGATTTATGAGCAACGAGAATAGATTCGCGAAAAATAACAACCAGAATTTGAAATTGAATACTACAAAGGGACGACAGATGGAATAGATGTTGTACTGATTAACGCAAACAGAAAATTCAGGATGGAAGTCTAAGAACCTTCAAGAAGAAGTCCTAGTTCATATGCCACAAGAATGCGTATAATCATAAACTATTTGGTAATTATTTTATTTGATCTGTCGTTATATTCAACTTTAACCATAGCGAGTGACTTTGACCAGCTTACTTCTGCGCAAGTGTGTTTAGGTACGAGTCCATGGTCTTGAGCGCACACGGTGAGCCAGTAGTGTGGTGTGGCTTCTCGATCCAGAGGCGACAACGTTCGGATCACTCCTGTGGGACAATAATCTTCATTTAGAAAGAATCCGGTCAGCTTTAAGAAGCTTTATTTTCAGAAAACTCCCGTGACCCAGACATATTATTAATATAAATAATGACACAAAGGTAAATTTAGAAAGAAAAATTGAATGCGATCTACTACAATCTAAGCAGGACATATTATTAAGTTATGTTCAAGTCAAATATCGCTCAACATGCCTTGAATCGATCATAGCGAATCTGAATCGCGAATAAAGATCGATCATTGATCCACTGTCGAGCCAAGAGCCCTAGAGTCCCAATCAGATGCCTATTCCGGCCAGTTGTCGAGGAGTGCTTAGATCATCCCGCTATCTGTTCCTAGGCCTGGCCGTGATTGCCCCGCCCATCTAGGTTTGGGTATATGCTTATTTTAGTATCGTATCGTACCGGTGTCATCAATAGAGAAATGCGCCATCCCAGATCCTCCAACGATGTAATACGCGAGCCGGCTATCCCGTCCAGGCGGGTCAGCGTCATGCGCCTGCGCGCTCAGCACGCGCGCGCCCGGCGCCGCGTCCTCACGCACCGAGCCCGCGAGCACGCGCTCCGCGAACATCGGCGCGTGCGCGTTCTCATCCACGTCGAGGACCTCCACGATGAGGGTGGCCTCAGACCAGAGCGCGGGTTGGCCGCCGTCCGTCGCGCGGACTGTTACGCCGTGAACCTGCAATACCGTTTATATTTGAAGTTTCCTATAATTCAAAAACAAAGAATCTGACTGATAAATGTATTGTAAGTATAAGAGTCAAGATATGTGGATGTTGGCAGTTATATAGATTATTTCTAAATATAATTTTTAGGGTTCCGTACCCAAAGGGTGAAAACGGGACCCTATTACTGAGACTTCGCTGTCCGTCTGTCCGTCCGTCAGTCACCAGGCTGTATCTCAAGAACGGTGATAACTAGACAGTTGAAATTTTCACAGATGATGTATTTCTGTTGCCGCTATAGCAACAAATACTATTCATGATAAAACAATAATAATTAAGGGGGCTCCCATACAAAAATAGGGCTTTCTGCATGATATTTCGTTCAACGGGCATTTTCTCATGAATCGTTATAGGTAGACAGTTGAAATTTTCACAGAATGTATATTTTTGTTACCGCTATAACAACAAATAATAAAAATAAAAAATAAGTAAAAATTAAAGGAGGACCCCATACAAAGAACGAGTTTTTTGTTCAATATTGGTACGGAACCCTTCGTGCGCGAGTCCGACTCGCACTTGGCCGGTTTTTTATGCCTTTTTTCTATTAAAGGTCTCTTTTAGACCAATCGTAAATAATCGAAGAAAACTGTTGAAGTAACTCAGAAATTTAGTGGCGTCCAAGGTTCAAGTAGCTGCGTTTATCGTTCAATTTATAAGTCCTACCCTGTCTGTATGAATTGTAAACTACTGTGAGAGAACTCTTACCTGTTTCTCTTCAAAATCCAGTCGTTTAGCGGTCCGTAGAACACCCGACAGCTCGTCGACAGTAAACACGACGTCATCGGGCGATTGATCCGGCAGCGAGTAGGTCACTCGCCCACCAGCGCCGAGGTCCGCGTCGAACGCCTCCAGGACGGCCACCAGCGTGCCTTTGGGGACATCTTCAGGGACTCGAGCGGAGTATGAAGCCAGTCCGAAGCGTGGCGCGCAATCGTTGACGTCATCGACGGCCACGCGTACTAAGGCCTCCGCTGCGCGTCCACCACCATCCGTAGCTCTTAGTGACAACTCGTACAGCGCGCGCCGCTCTCGGTCTAATGGCGCACAAACTCTTAATACGCCTGTGTCACGTTCCACGCAGAATTCACCATCTGCACCACCCGCTAAGCTGTACGTAATCTTTGCGAAGTCCCCCGCGTCCCGATCTGTCGCGTTCGCTCGGAAGATAGCAGTCCCGTT
This sequence comes from Apotomis betuletana, assembly GCA_932273695.1. Classification (NCBI taxonomy): domain Eukaryota; kingdom Metazoa; phylum Arthropoda; class Insecta; order Lepidoptera; family Tortricidae; genus Apotomis; species Apotomis betuletana. The sequence goes on along the minus strand of OW026303.1, from coordinate 1,778,340 downwards.
GATCGCGTTTTCCGTCACTCGAAAAGAGGCGAGCGTTTTCTCAAAACGCGGCGCGTTATCATTTACGTCAAGCACCGTCACAGGCAACAGCCTAGATGCAACGCGCCGTGGTTTTCCGCTATCCCATACAGATACGTTTAAATAGTACTCGCTTTCTCGCTCGCGATCCAAATACCCGATCACTTGCAATTCGCCAGATTCTGGCTCTATTCGGAAGGCGGAATCGGGATCACCACCGGAGATACCAAAGGTTAATAAACCGTTGTAACCGAGGTCTCTGTCGCGCGCTGTCAGCTTCACCAGCGTCGTGCCCAGCGCTACCGACTCGTTCACCTTCACCTCTACAGGGAAGTCCACGAATTCAGGGACGTGCAGGTTTTCACCATATCTTGAGGGAGCAAGAGGGAATTCATCGACGTCTAGTGGTGCATTGCTACGCTCGGCAGCCGCTAGGAGCTCGGTGAGGTGACGAGCGACACCTGTGTCACGACATTCAAGAGCACCCGCCGCAGGGCCTGCGCCGGTGCCCGTCAGGTGTAGGACTAGTGACGTCGGGTCCGCGAAATGGGTGCCATCAGTTGCCGTCACGTTCAGCACGCGACTATCCGCGCGCACGGAGGCCAGGTCGCAAGCTAAACTCAACACGCCAGTACCGGAATCCAGGGCGAAACAGTTGTCGTCGTTACCTCCTACAATGCGATAGGATACCACGTCCCCAGCGTCGAAATCGATAGCAGAAAGAGTCACAATCTCGGCGCCAGCGGGGAGACGGCGCGGTAAGTACCCGACGCAATCGACACGTTCGAATTGTGGTCGATTATCGTTGACGTCTAGCAGTCGGACGCGAAGTCGAAGCTCGGCCTGTCGCCGGTACGGTAGCCCCCAATCGCTCGCCCGCACCCTCAGCATATAATCGCGTCGCATGCTCTCGTAGTCTAAAACTCTTGCGGTGCGTACGGCGCCCGAGAAGTGGTCCACATCAAAGGGCACGGGTTGTAAGTTGGCGAGGCTATACGATATGTACGCGTTCTCTCCGGAGTCGGCGTCGCGCGCTGTCACGCGAGCCACAACTGCGCCTGCCGCACCATTCTCTGGCACAGCCACATCTAATTCATCCTGTTCGAAGACAGGGTCGTTGTCGTTGGCATCAAGAACCGCTACTTGCACCTTAGCAGAAGACTGCTTGCGTGTTCCCGCATTGCCGTGGTCGACAGCTGCTACAGTCAGCGTATGTAATGCACGCAGCTCCGCGTCTAACTCTCGCGCTGTATACAATACGCCGGTGTCAGGGTTGACGCGAAACTCGCCTCCTTCATTACCGCCGACGATCTCAATGTAGACGCGCGCGTTGCGGCCCTCGTCGCGGTCGGTCACTTTTAGTCTGATAACTGGAGTATCTGGTGGTGCTGTCTCTGATACGGTGCACTCGTAGAGTTCGCGGCTGAAGACTGGTGCGTTATCGTTGGCGTCCGTGATTGTAACTGGTAATGTAAGATAAGAGGCGCGCGGAGGATGCCCGGCGTCTTTAGCTCTTAAAGTCAGGTTGTATCCTCGCGGAGTGCGCTCTCGATCGAGTAACGCATGCGCTACGACATCCCATTCACCAGGCTGCGCTGATGGCCGCACGCGGAAGTGTCCGTCGGGATCGCCCCCCACAATTTCCACGGCGGCGATGCGGCCGTGTTCGCCTGTATCGCGGTCGGTTACAGCGACTATCGCGTATACTTCAGCGGCGGAGTTTTCGACGAGCTCTGGTAATCGTCGGACCCGGATCTCAGGGGCATGTAGATTAGCGCGCGCCACGCGCACAACGAGGGAAGCACGTGCGGCGGGGGCATCATCGCCGCGCATGAGAAGGGACTGACGATCGCGCGCCAGTACGGTCAGTTCATGACGCGCCCTCTCAGCAGCTACTAGTGGGCGCGTCAAGCTAACGACGCCGCTAGCAGGATGCACGGCGAACTGGTCTGTGGGTTCTTCAAGACTATAATAGATCTCTCCATTAAGCCCAAGGTCGGCATCCTCGGCAGACACGCGTGCCACACTGGCGTGCGCCGGCGTGTCCTCTGGCACGAGCACGTCGTACTCGGTCGGGTAGAAGAGCGGACTCAGATCGTTTACGTCGGTGATGGTGATCGCCACCACCGTATCCGCCTCTAGCTGCTTGCCGGAAGGCAGCTGAGCGGTTGCGCGGATCTGAAACATTTAAAGACAGATTGAATAATGGATTAATCACTCGAGTATCAAACTACGGTAATATTGCTCGTAATGATAGTGATAAACGAAAATCGAGTCTAAATTTTTCATGACTCTTGAGGGCAGGTAAAAAATTAGATTTAAGCTGCCTGGGTCCACAGAAGCGGAGAAATAGAATCAATCAGGCTGCGTCCCTATCTAATGGTCTCATTCCACACATCTCCTCTCCGCTTTTGCAGACAGGCGGCTTTATCAGCTTTACTTCATGAAAGGTTGTTGATAAAGGAGGACTAAACCAAAACTCACTTCGAGTTTGTAGAAATCCTTGCGCTCCCTATTAAGCACGTCGGCATGGCCAGCGCGGGTCCTGATGAAGCAGAAGCAGAAATCCCCGACGGTTCGTTCTTCGGCCTTGAAGAACTTGTCCTTGTCTCCATGGCGAATTCTGAAGCGGACATGGGCGCCGGGAAGGAGCGGCACGCCGAGTGGAGGCGCGGCGGGGGGTGGTGCGGCTGCGGTGCGGGGCCCGCTGCGGAAGACAACATTACGTATTATCCAAAAGTTCAGACTCAGGAAACGAAGCACTTGAATACGGTACATGACTCATGTAATCCCGACTCTGGAGGGACATGTTGGGTTCTGAATCAAAACCTTCTCATATCTATCACGAAATCATCACACTAAGATTATAAAGGCGAAAATTTGTGAGTGTGTTTATATGTATGTTTGTTACTTCTTCACGCTCAAACGGCTGGACCAATTTGGATGAATTTTGGTATGAAGGTAGCTGACACCCTGGATTAACACATAGACTACTTTTATCCCGAAAAATAGAGGTTCCGTGGGATGAGCGGCTAACACCGCGCGGTGCAGCTAGTTTTCCCATAAGTCTCATATTTAATTGGGTCTCAAGATGGACCATTGAAGTACATAATGGATCAGCATAGGTAAGTGATGTTTTAGATTCTTAGACTTAGGAATCACGGTTGCCAGTGCTCCGTCTTCTGAAGCTCTGGTTTCCTAGGATAGCGGTGCCGTCATATAGCGGCCGTCTCCATACTTCGTAGACGACTTCGTATGGAGACGCTGCTATATGAGCCTTAAACCGGAGCTTTAAGGCCACATACCTGTTCTCCGCGATGCTGAGGTTGTACAGCTGGTACGCGAAGGCGAGCGCAGGCGCAGGCGGCGGGGGGTCGGGGGGGCCGGGCCCCGCGCGCGCGCTCCACGCCACGGCCGCCAGCACGAGCCACGCGCGCGCTCCCCACATGCTGCTCCCTCGCACACTCTGGAACAAACGTAGGTATTATTGTAAATGCTGAAGTATTTTGTAGAGAACTGTTGATTCCGCAGAGCTGATATCGAAAAAACCGGCCAAGTGCGAGTCGGACTCGCGCACCGAGGGTTCCGTACAAACACTTTCCATCCCTAAGTGGTTAAGTTAAGTTTGCACCTGGTATGTATAGCGCCCCATATAAATTAGGTGCAAAGTTAGGTATTAAAAAAAAACTACTCACTAGATCTCGTTCAAAACAATTTTCGTTGGTAGTTTTTATAGTAATGTAGATCATATGTTTTTTTTAGATTTTTCATTTTCTTATTTTAGAAGTTAGAGGGGGGACCAACTTTTTTCCACTTTGGAAGCGTCTGTCACGCAAACTATTCGGTTTAGAAAAAAAATATTTTAGAAACCTCGATATCATTTTTGAAGACCTATCCTATATAGATACTAGCCTAAATAGATACCCCACACGTATGTGTTTGATGAAAAAAAAATTTTGAGTTTCAGTTCTAAGTATGGGGAGCCCCCAATATTTATTATTGAGGACAGACGATTTTTTTACCAGGAACGCTTAGTAGATATCAAGATAGTTACGTGAAATGCTAATCCTTTCTTGGCCTGTCTTATGTCGAAGGTGGTTGGCCGACTGACTATAGATGTCATTAGCCTCACTGTGGAAAAAGTCAGTCTTCTATGGCATGTCTAATAAAGTCAGTACATACATGTTCAGTTAGATCACTTGTGTATTCTTTGGCTTTCGATTTGACCGCCGCTGCTGCTGATGCCTTATCAACTCAATGCAGCACTGATTCATCGTTTACGAATAGAAAATACATTACCTAACACTATAAATGACAGAATAAGATTACTAAGAATTAGTGCAATAGTCACCAGCACACGATTATGAGCGGCTTACGCTGTCTTTGATTCCTTATCAGATAATAATGAGGTTATCAATTGGATGATTAAGTGGCGCCAGTTTACACCTATTACACCTAAAGTACCTATATTACGAGGAAAAAGTGTACATCAAATTGATAATAAACTTTTTATTGAATTACTTTTTGATACGGATTGATTCTCCAAAGACTTACTCGGGTGGGCGCCGGATTGCAAAAATTTTGATGATAATCTTATTAAAACTTTCGTGAGACATCACTCTAATATTATAAAGGCGAAAGTTTGTCAGTCTGTTTATATGTTTGCGTGTGTTATTTATTCACGCAGAAACGGCTCGCAGACATAGTTTATACCCTAATTTAAAACATAGGCTAGAATACCTTTTATTCCGAAAAAAGGGTTACTGGAACTATCTGAAACACTAATTTTTCTTTCCCGTCTGTAACGTTTCGCCAAATGTTCATTTGCCCGAAAGCTTTTTTTTTCAAAACTGTTGATGTTTCAGAACATATATAAAACAAACCTAACTTAACCTAATGGGTTCTTAAGACGATGCTTATAAAATCCTGAAAATATTAAGGGTTGCATAAAAACATACTTTCGGACAATTGAAAATTTGGCGAAACGTTAGGGATGGGAATTGCTTCGGAATTGTGATAGGGATACCCGAAAAAAGTGTGGGTCTCGTGATAGTGTACTAGTGTTCTGTACGATAAGTTTTGTTTGTGCAATAAAGATTAAATAAATAAATAAATAGTGTACCGCAACCAACAACTACGAGCGAAGCCGCGGGTAAAAGCTAGTATATGTATTCAATGTATTAGGCGTTTCCGGCCCGTCGCCTTTTGAAGATGTTTCGAGAACGCGAACGGGATGATTTGTTGTATTTATTTTCGGCTTATTATTTTCGCGGCGACAGAAAAATTAAAGAGCAGCAAACTATTTGCAACTAAAATAATAACTTGTCAGCGATTAAATATTTTGGCAATCATTTATATTAAATGAGCTTTAAACTAAGGATATTTTAAAATTCAAATAATGGCAGCTACTTTAAGGTAGCAGAAATAATAAACAAGATTACTGAAATCATAGGTGAGGTACTATAAATAATGACTTGGCGACTAATATTAGCAGAAGGATAACAAACTTTATATTAGTGGCAACTACAGGTCTCCGTCTAAAAAAGCATTTTGGGCTTTGATTTGCTGGCAGCTTAAATATTAAAATGGGTACTATATAAAAGTAATGGGGAGTTATTTTTTTAGTTTTCGAAACCATAATTTAATGAAAACGGCGATAACCGTTTTTTAGGTAAAAATGTTTTGCCCATACAAAACACGCTTATTTTAGTCCGAAGCTGCGGAACGGAGTACGGGCGACCGTGCTTTGTCACGGCGGGCGAGGGCTGCTCTCCCTCCGCGCCTCCGGCTTTTTATATACACTCTAGGGGTAGGGCAGACAAGACCACGTGGAATCGGGGTTGACAGCTTCGGTTCTGAGGCAAGTCTTATGATAATGCAATGCTTATTTTAGCGTAGCGTGTTTTAGCTAGATTCGGACTAAAATAAGCGTGTTTTGTATGGGCAAAACATTTTTACCTAAAAAACGGTTATCGCCGTTTTCATTAAATTATGGTTTCGAAAACTAAAAAAATAACTCCCCATTACTTTTATATAGTACCCATTTTAATATTTAAGCTGCCAGCAAATCAAAGCCCAAAATGCTTTTTTAGACGGAGACCTGTAGTTGCCACTAATATAAAGTTTGTTATCCTTCTGCTAATATTAGTCGCCAAGTCATTATTTATAGTACCTCACCTATGATTTCAGTAATCTTGTTTATTATTTCTGCTACCTTAAAGTAGCTGCCATTATTTGAATTTTAAAATATCCTTAGTTTAAAGCTAAATAAATAAATAAATAAATATTAAGGGACAATCATACACAAATCGACCTAGTCCCAAACTAAGCAAAGCTTGTACTATGGGTACTAGACGACGATATACATAATATATAAATACATATATAGATAACATCCATGACCCAAGAACAAATATTTTGCACAAATATTTGCCCCGGCCGGGATTCGAACCCGGGACCGCCGACTCAGTAGGCAGGTGTCTACCAACCGAGCCAAACGCGTCGTCAATAGCTCATTTAATATAAATGATTGCCAAAATATTTAATCGCTGACAAGTTATTATTTTAGTTGCAAATAGTTTGCTGCTCTTTAATTTTTCTGTCGCCGCGAAAATAATAAGCCGAAAATAAATACAACAAATCATCCCGTTCGCGTTCTCGAAACATCTTCAAAAGGCGACGGGCCGGAAACGCCTAATACATTGAATACATATACTAGCTTTTACCCGCGGCTTCGCTCGTAGTTGTTGGTTGCGGTACACTATTTATTTATTTATTTAATCTTTATTGCACAAACAAAACTTATCGTACAGAACACTAGTACACTATCACGAGACCCACACTTTTTTCGGGTATCCCTATCACAATTCCGAAGCAATTCCCATCCCTAACGTTTCGCCAAATTTTCAATTGTCCGAAAGTATGTTTTTATGCAACCCTTAATATTTTCAGGATTTTATAAGCATCGTCTTAAGAACCCATTAGGTTAAGTTAGGTTTGTTTTATATATGTTCTGAAACATCAACAGTTTTGAAAAAAAAAGCTTTCGGGCAAATGAACATTTGGCGAAACGTTACAGACGGGAAAGAAAAATTAGTGTTTCAGATAGTTCCAGTAACCCTTTTTTCGGAATAAAAGGTATTCTAGCCTATGTTTTAAATTAGGATATAAACTATGTCTGCGAGCCGTTTCTGCGTGAATAAATAACACACGCAAACATATAAACAGACTGACAAACTTTCGCCTTTATAATATTAGAGTGATGTCTCACGAAAGTTTTAATAAGATTATCATCAAAATTTTTGCAATCCGGCGCCCACCCGAGTAAGTCTTTGGAGAATCAATCCGTATCAAAAAGTAATTCAATAAAAAGTTTATTATCAATTTGATGTAGGTACACTTTTTCCTCGTAATATAGGTACTTTAGGTGTAATAGGTGTAAACTGGCGCCACTTAATCATCCAATTGATAACCTCATTATTATCTGATAAGGAATCAAAGACAGCGTAAGCCGCTCATAATCGTGTGCTGGTGACTATTGCACTAATTCTTAGTAATCTTATTCTGTCATTTATAGTGTTAAACTAAGGATATTTTAAAATTCAAATAATGGCAGCTACTTTAAGGTAGCAGAAATAATAAACAAGATTACTGAAATCATAGGTGAGGTACTATAAATAATGACTTGGCGACTAATATTAGCAGAAGGATAACAAACTTTATATTAGTGGCAACTACAGGTCTCCGTCTAAAAAAGCATTTTGGGCTTTGATTTGCTGGCAGCTTAAATATTAAAATGGGTACTATATAAAAGTAATGGGGAGTTATTTTTTTAGTTTTCGAAACCATAATTTAATGAAAACGGCGATAACCGTTTTTTAGGTAAAAATGTTTTGCCCATACAAAACACGCTTATTTTAGTCCGAATCTAGCTAAAACACGCTACGCTAAAATAAGCATTGCATTATCATAAGACTTGCCTCAGAACCGAAGCTGTCAACCCCGATTCCACGTGGTCTTGTCTGCCCTACCCCTAGAGTGTATATAAAAAGCCGGAGGCGCGGAGGGAGAGCAGCCCTCGCCCGCCGTGACAAAGCTCGGGAGCCGTGCGGAGCGGAGCGGCTGAGGCTGGTCGCCGAAGGCGACCAACAAGCCGAAGCTGCGGAACGGAGTACGGGCGACCGTGCTTTGCCACGCAAGGGCGGAAGGGCTGCACTTCCCGCAGCGCCGGAGCTAAGGCAGAGTCTGACACAATATCCAAAAAAATATTGTCGGTTTTAGGAGTCCATATCTCGGTAATTATTAAGTTTAGAAAAAAGTTGTCCATACAAAACACGTTTATTTTAACGTATTCTATACGATAGAATCATAAAAAATAGGTGTCAATATGACATCACACCTGACGAAAAATTGACCAAAATCAGAGCCACTAAATAAAACTATAGACCAAAATTATTATTTATACATGCAATTTTCAACTTTGATTAAAGCTCTTAAATTGTCGCACAAAGTATTTTTTTTATGACCTTGATTTATTTTATATGTAATCTCCATTGAACAATTAGAGTAGGCCATTTTCAACTTTTTATCCGCTGTCATGTTTCCGCTTAATTAGTTAATTCAGTCGCCAAAACAATAACTCGATGCTAGTTTATATTGAAACAAAGCCGAAAATTGATTACTTAGCTGCTACTTTTTACTTTAATAGTCTCCGCAATTAGTCGCCAACTTATTATTTTTGCTATCCCCTTTAATTTTTTATAAATCCCTAAATCTGATTAATTTGTCGCCGCGTTAAATACATGCCTTTATTTTCAAGTGAAAATAAATACAACAAATCAAATAATAATAACAATTTGCCCGGACCAAGTGGTCCGGGCAAATTGTTATTATTATAGACTACATAAGTGATACAAACACAACTCCACGATACACTTTCGCGCAATTTGTCATCCTGTAATTAAAATAACAATCACAGCAAATATGTTTTTTAAATAACAGCAAATGTTTTTCTGAAAAGTGAGCTCATTTGTGTTTCTTAAAACTCGAGACAACTACAATGTGTGCGTTGTTTGTAAGCAAGTCAGTTTAATTTATGAATAGGCCGGGACTAAATTCGACGTGACAAATATCATTTGCATTTATCAGATAATTAGGTACCATCGGTATCAGCAATGTGCTCTTTTCGAAATAGGCACCTAATCGTTTTGTTTTGACATTTATGTGTCATTGAGCCCGTTTATCACACTATACCCCTGTCTTGCAGTAGGTAGGGATACTTTTTGAACAGTCAACCTGCGAGTATTATTTTTTATGTTTATTACACCAAATAAATAATTCTCATATATAAAACATCAATACCTACTTAAGTTTGACAGTTACCCGTTAGGTGACAAAACTGGGGATGAAATATCCTGTATTATGATTTGCGTTAATTTCAAGTGAAACATAGCTTAAGTGGACATTGTGACACAACACGTCTAGTATGCTTCGTGGCTCTTGTCGCGTGACATAGTATCGCCCGTCACTTTATCACAGTACAGCGAAGAAAGAGATAGGTATTTCTCGCGCGAGAAAGAGTCGTGGGTCACATTAAATTTGTGACAAAGGTGCTAATAATGGTGTTCATGGAAGCATTCGAACATTGGAGAGCTTCTACAAATGGACATAGTGACCCATTTGACTTTCTGTCATTTGGACATATAGCTGGAGGTTACCTGTTGGTGTACAGTCAGCTGCAATAGTAGCTAAGCATAATAATACACTCACAATGATCTGTACAATCCTTATTTTCTAGAAGAGTCCGTACATATAATTTTGAGCACCTAACTTACGCTGACTTTGCACTTCATCTTTTGACTTTTAGAGATATCGCAGTTCCTCGTCGAATTCGGTCCCGGAGTGGTTGTAGAAGCCTTTTAAGTGCGTAAGGGCGGGCGGGCATTGTGTCCGTTCCCGGGGAAAGTGGGGAGGGGTGGAAGGGGGGACGCCGGAGCCGGGCTTTGTGCCTCGAGTCGCGACGCGTCATTACGACGACAAGACAATGCTGGCGGAACCCACTGCCGTACCACTTATTCATGCCTCGGAGTGACACGTACCATGCCGCGGAGTGAAGAAACAATTGTATTTTATGTCGCATTGTTGAGGTTCTAGCACATTCTATCCCCGAGTTGGGACTTGCGAGGATGAGATGGGAAAAGTTTAAAGGTTATGAGCTGCAAAATTGCATCACCAATTTATGAATGAATTCATTCATAAATCGGGCTTACCATTGACCAAAAAAGTATAAAGTGGATTTATCAGCGATCCATCTATATTCATTCAGAGTGAGACCATGCTGTGGAATAAAGCAAACAATAATATTTTATGTGATACATTGGAAGAAGGCTGCGGGCTTCGGGCACTCGGCAATATCTTAGCTCAAGCATCGATTGATCAAAATGAGAGCAAACTTCCCAGGCCGATATATCTGGGGGCACGGTAGTGCCCCCGCCAAGACGAACAAAAAAGAACACAGGGCACTACCAAGGGGGTTTCACTCCGCTGAAGTGTCAAAAACTATACCTACTAATTTCGGGTCACAATTGTGCCCCAGCCCGCCCATCGTCCCGCCTTTATTCGGCTAGGGTCGGCACGTTCGAAGCGAAGACAACGCATCGATTACATTTTTATTATGTATTTACATATTATTGTGATTTTTTATTATTTTTAACCGACTTTAAAAAGGAAGAGATTCAGTGTTCGCTACATTGAATCGTTTTGAACGTAAGTTCACCGATTATCTCCGTAAAGTGTAAATATATATATTTTTTATTAGTAAGAGAATTATTATTCTCTGTTACTGCTACCGTCTGTCTGTCGGTTACTGCTACGGTTTTCCCATAGCCATTAAATCATGATCTGATGATGGAACTTATTTACTAAATCTCGGGACTAGTTCAAAGTAGACAAGTGTGGTTTTTCTGCTCACTTTACTGAAAATTTACAGCCGGTATGTGGCAGTATCATAAAATTGACCTGATGATGGACCCTGGAAATAGGGACTGGATCTCAAGATTGTTTCAACGCAGACATGTGCGGTTTTTACATTTCGCTTCACCACAATGAACATTTGGACTCAGTATCATAAAATTGACCTGATGATGGATCATGGAAGTACCTACTGGATCTCAGGACTGGTTCCACATGAGTAAAGAAACGGAATAGAGACTAAGCTTCATACAACCGCGCTGCGATAGGTACACTACTACGTACAAACGCAATGCGCGTGTGGACGTGTCCACAAAGTAACGTGTACACGAACAAACAGATTTAGACCGCATTGCTGCTTTTAGCGCACAAGGTGCGCGCCGTGTCTTGTTCGACTTCGCTTATGAATGTGAAAATTAGCGAACCAAATTAAATTCAAAATGGCGAATGGCTTTTATTTTCAAAATTTCAAATTGGTGCTAGGGGGCTGAAACTCGGTATCGGGGGGCATTTGGGGCTCACAAATATGAATCTGAAATCGGTGTCCAAAAAAATTCAGTCAAAGTCGGAAAATATCGAAACAACAAGATTTGTATGGAGATTTTTTTTTAAGGGTCCCGTATCTCGTAAACGGCTGGAAATGGGTAGGGGGTGCTCGAACGAATGTCATAGGGGGCCACACCCGAGTACAGTCGTGAAAAAAAAAATCAAACAGGAGATATTTTTTTTTGAAAATTTCAAGTTAGTCCTAGGTGGTTAAAACTCGGTATCGGGAGGCTTTTGGGTCATCCGAGTCAGAATATGAAATTGGATTTTCAAAATTCACTCAACTTCGGAAAATATCGAACAAACAAAATGTAATAATACCACAACATAAAGGGCCGCTAGAAACGGGCTTATTTCTATGTATACAAATATAAACCATATTGTCATTGATCGTCGTCGATTGCATCAATCATTGATGTCAAGTGTGCATAAAAATGAAAGTAAACGGGTGTAAAACCAATACTAAAATAAATAAAAATGTTTCTGTCTACAAACTTCCAAAGGCTAAAACAAAAATTAAAAAAATGCATTTACATAATATAAACACATTCTCTACTTGCTCATCAAAGTGAATCAGAATACGAAAACTGCACGTGACTGCGTTGAACCAGTCCTGAGATCTAGTAAGCACTTCCAGGATACAAAATTCAATTTTATAATACACACAATTCAGTAATAGATCACACAAACAAATTTTATAATACTGGATCTTAATGCTAATCAAAATGGTTCGAAAAGCAAAAAACCGCACATGTTTACGTTAAACCAATCCAAAGATCCAGTAGGCACTCTTAGAGCCCATCATTATAAAGATCGCGCTAGGTCCCTCTTATTTTGAACGTATTTTGTTAAAAGTAACTTTAAAATAATTACAAACACAGAGAAGTAGTTTCCGTTTTGCTAATGTAGGCAACCCTAGGAGTATGACACGCCCCAAAGAAGCAAGAACCAACAGCGTCGTACGTCATTAAAAATGGCCAATCAGATACGAGTAGGCTAATGCTTTTGCAAAAGCGGCAAATAACAAAAGAGTGCGGCTTCTGTAGTGTCTTTATTCTGTGGCACTACCTACCTTTTCTCGAACCGTTTCGTCTCATTTTTAAACCCTCATAGCTTCGTCCCAGTTATCACCAGAGCGCCCAAATTTACAGGTTAAGATGCAGTTAGAGAACATAAGAAGTGTACTAAATTTAATTGATCTAGCTTTTATACGCCGATTTTGCCACTCACTTATTATATACACTGACGTATCAAAACCTCTGGGGTACTTCCCGATGACCTAGAAAGCTGAAATTTGGTATGTAAACTAGTATTTTGTTATGGGCATTGTATGGGCCAGACGGTCCGTTGGACTTATTTACGGTACTCTATGAAACGGCCAAGCCATACTTTTGAAACCAAGGTGTAGGGTTAGTAAACTCAGGGCTTAGAGGCTTGGCTTTTCCTAGGATCTGATAACTTTTTTTACAGCGAAAGCGCATGTGAGTCTTGGCCGCCAATTTTACATGAAATGTTTTTGGTGGGATTAGATTTAGAAGTGCAGCCTCGCTCACTCTGCCTATATTTGTGCTCGCTCGCTTTGCTCGCTCGCCAAATAATCACTTCGTGTCACAATGACTTTCTTTGGCCCCTTGTACAACAATGTGCTATTTTGAGCGGAAGAAGTGAAAAAACAGATTCATTCGCGATCCATCTATATTCATGTATCTCAGAGAGACCGTGCCTCGGGGTGAACCAAACAATAGTACTTTACGTTGCACTGATGCGGTCCCAGTACATTTTATGGCGCATTGAAAGAGGCCGGGCTTCGGTCACGCGGCATATCTCAGCTCAAGCGTCGATTGATCAGAAGGGTTATTTCGATGTTCGGAATTCGAACATCGTATCGTACTGTCCCGCTCATTCAAACATCGTTGAACACGAGTGTGAGAGGCATGACACGGTACAAAGATCGAAACCCGATCTTCGCAGTAGTCCTTCAGTATCTGCACGCAGGATGAAAACCCTTCATTGTTATTTTAGAGACTTCGAGAACTTCGGCCTCGCTTGAAAGAGTAGCGTGGTTCATCAAACGGTCGATTCGGCTATTATCAAAATTTGCTTTAAAACGGCATGTTAAAATGTATCTTCAGATTTCGTACAGATTTTTTCTTGTTGAGGCCCACTTTTTTTATTTTAATTATTTTAGGTATTTCCGAAGCGGTGGTAGCCTAGTGGTTAGGGCATGCGACTTTCAATCCGGAGGTCGCGGGTTCGAACCCGGCCCGTACCAATGAGTTTTTCGGAACTTATGTACGGAATGTCATTTGATATTTGCCACTCGCTTTTCGGTGAAGGAAAACATCGTGAGGAAACCACCTAAGCCCAATAAGGCCTAGTTTCCCCTCTGGGTTGGAAGGTCAGATGGCAGTCGCTTGCGTAAAAACTAGTGCCTACGCCACATCTTGGGATTTAGGTAGCCGACCCCGATTGAGAATTAATTCTCAAAAAAATGGGACAAAGGCTAGGAGGATGATGATTTTAGGTATTTTCTGCTCAGGATCATGAGCTTCGATTTAATTTGGAGTAAACAAGTGTCCCAATAATTTTACGTTCCATTCCGTTACCAAAAAAAATATCCAAATTATAAATGGTCCAGTTACTTTATCTGCTATAAAAATAAATATTCTGATAGGGAGTCTCTCCCTTTCCTACTTAAATGCGTACTGAAATGTTATTGCTGAAAATGCAATGTTACAGTTGTTATAGCCTAACCTAAGGGATTCAAATTCAAATTCAAATTCAATTTTTATTGCATATCACATTACAGACAATAGATGGATTATAGACTAGGTATACATGTGACGCCCTGCAAGGGCACAGCAATTTGGGAGGGCTCACTAGCCCTTAATACTTAAAGACTTAAAACTACACAAGGAACAATTTGTTATACACTAGGATTACACTAATAGGAGTGTTCTCTATTGCACACTTACACTTAGAGTACTTAATTTACTTAATTATGTATCTATTTAGGGCCAACAATGAATTTATTTTTTTATTTAGTACTAAAGAACTCGTTTAAACTATAATAACATTTACTAATAAGATATTTTTTTAATTCTTTTGTAAACAACTTAGGTCTATCTATGTCTTTTATTGTATTTGGTAAATGGTTATATATTTTTATGAGCATATGATGAGGGCTAGAAGTTACTAATTTCAGTTTTGAGAACGGTAGTTTAAGTTTATGTAAGTTTCGGTCATTACGTTTAATTTCTGTTTGGGGCGAGTAGAGGTTCATATGTTTCCTGACAAACTTACATGCTTCAAGAATATATATGGAAGGAAGGGTGAGCATTTCTAGTTTTATAAAATGTGGGCGACAGGATTCCATTTGGTCAATATTTTCTAAAATTCTAACACACTTCTTTTGGAGGATAAAAATTTTATCTATATCTGTGCAGTTTCCCCATAGTACTATACCATATGCCATTCTAGAGTATGCATATGCGTAATACGCAACGAGTGCGGTCTGTAGGTCTGTCACTCGTTTAAGATGATGTAGGGCATAAATAAATGAAGACAGTTTCTTGGACACTTTTTGGACATGCGATTTCCAATTTATATTAGTGTCCAAGTCTATGCCCAACAGGGTTGCAGAGCTTACTAGTTCTAATTTAGAGTTGTTATAGCTATATGATATGTTTAAAGCTGGTTTCTGGTAGGGTTTGAATTGGATAAGTTTTGTTTTATTCAAGTTGAGTTTTAGGTTATTCAGATCTAGCCAATTAATGATTTTATTAAGTGTAGAGTTTAGTTTATTGTGAACTTCTAAATTATTTGCACATGGGAGCAATACGGATATGTCGTCTGCAAAGAGCACGCAGTGGGATAGTGTGGCGCTACAAACACCTTTCATATGGCAATAATTTGCACACGTCATATATTTGTAATAAACATGTAAAAAAAAGTGACTTTCTGGCTTTATTATCCAAAAAATACTTGAAATTTGCGGAATATTTAGTCCTGTTTTTTCTTTGTCTTCTCCGCTTTCCAAGTGCTGACAAATTAGTGTATAATGTGCCAATTAATTTTAATGTGAAATTATGTCACTTGGTAGTTAATTTCCAGATCAATTTACAGCGTATTGAAAGAGGCTTCGGCAATATCTTAACGTCAATTGATCAGTATGAATGAGAGCAGACTTCTAAGGCCCATTGTTATCTTAGAACTCATCAATGGAGCGGTCATGAAACGATGAATTTGGCTATTATCAAAACTCGCTTGGCTTCACTTTCAGTTGTTTTGTTCGCCTTGAGAGTTTATGCCAAGAGGGATGGAAACTTGTATATTGTAGGCGTGAAAAGACACGTGCAAATATTGGAATCAGTTATCAATAGCCCCCTAAAGATTGTAGAACATCAGGCATTGATCAACATGTAGAACTATAAATAAGTTTCTGTCAAAAATTTCATTTTAGCGACAAGCTTTTATAGCCTACTGTACTTTTCTTTGGATATCAATCAAATGATCACTGAGACGATTCTAAAGAGCCCAAGCTCGGTAGGATTGCTTTTTCTATTATAGAGTTCCTATGGCCACTGTTACGGACAGCTAGGCTAATGTAATAGATAAATTAATAAATAATATATGTGTGTAAAGGTTAGGCGAAACTAGACTTAAGGCAAATAAATAATATATCCTTATTTTCCTAAATGCCCAAAAAAGCGGCAATATCATGTGTATAACACTTATTTTTCCTAAGAAACATTAATTATAAGAGAGCTCCCAAGTACTATGTAGAATAGTTAAAAGACCACGGCGTCTTAGAGTAAACAAAGATGACTCATCCTGGTAACTTTCCACTCGCAGCGCGAGACAAAGGATTCATGTTTGTTTACATTGGTTGCAAAATTTAAGGATAAAAATTAAATAACTCTGAAACTTTGTAGTAACGTTCCCTGTAGAAATATAAGTAAAATCTCTTAATATTATACCGGCCGCAACCTGCTGCGAGCACGGCAAACACGAAAATAACACGGCGCGTCGCGCGCTCCGGCTAATGAGAGACCGGGAAGGTGCATATCTCGACCCGTGCGAGCGAGACGGCCTCTGAGTCGGAACAAAGAAGTTGCATCATTTTTATGTAATTGTAATTAAATGGGAGCTCTCACATGAAAATAGCATATGTGATTGTGTTCTACGAACAAACCTTTATGTTAACTATAAGTTAGATTTAAGATGAAAATTGTAATTTACCTAGGAATCAGCAAAATGTAACAGAGCGGGCGTCCCTTTAGAAATGTAAACAAACCCTGAACGAATCATATAAAAGGACGCCCGTTTCTGCATAATAACACAGTTCATCTTCAGTTCACCTTCAGTCTACGTAGAGTACCACTCCGTAGTCAGGGCGTTGATCATCGATCCGCCACTTGCCAACTTGTCACTTCTCAGTTCTTGTTCACCGTAGTTACCATCTTTCTGTATTCGAGTAGCGTAGTACCATCGGTCCGCGAAAGTTAGTTTGTTAGTATCAGCGTAGAACCATCGGTCCGCGATTTAGTGTTAAATTCATTATTAGACAGAGACTAAAGTAATTAAGTGTTAAATTTAAGTGTTTTTCCGATCCGTTGTTGTGTTAATTGTTAATTTCTTGTGTAATATATTTCGTTGATTTACTTTGCGTTTTCATACTCGTCCGTTTCGTTTACCCTATTTCTCAACCTACAGTCCGCTTTGCTCCATACTCATCCCTGAGTTTCGGAGCGTCCATGTGATCGATAGCCGACGGACGCGGTTGTCGTTTACAGCCACCTTCCGGCTCCATCATCAGATCAGCCCCATGGTACCATATTATTGTATTGTCATCAAAGTTGAGTAAGTATGCAAAATTTCAGCTCAATCGGTTGACAATATCTGCTTCAAAATTGAGTTGCAAGATTCCACCCGAACAAACATACTTAGGTACAACATACAATTTAAGTTAAATAAAAGCTTGTAAAAAAATATTCTTTTTCGCAAACATGCTCGGAAATGTTTAGTTTTCTATTGGAAAATAGAATACGCAAAAAGCCTGATTTGGTGCGCTTCCATGATGTTCCACGGAAGCGGGCAAGGGTATATTTTCAGCTAATTTGTGTATAATGTTCATATTTTGGGATTGTCGGTGAACAAATGATTTGTCGTCTACTGTTGGTATAATGTTCGTGCCGCAAAACCTCGGGGTATATTTTATAACTCATCGAAAAAGGCTGGGCCCGGCGGGTATACTCTGCGGCGCAACCGTCGATTGATCGCAGTCTGCAGGAACAATGAGAGCTTCCTCCATTGTTATTCTAGAATTAGAAGTCCAGCCTCCCTTGAGCGGGTCGCGTGAAAACGATCGTATCGGTTATCAAAACTTTTGACAAATGAAAATTTGGAAAAACGTAACAGATGGGAAACAAACATTAGTGCTTCAGATACGTAACCTAAATAGCCACCGAAGTAGCGAACAAGCTGCAGAAGCGCTTAATAATGAAATGAGTTACCTGGGGGACGAGACCGGGAGTCGAACCCGGTACCTCTGGATTGCTAGTCCAGTGCGGTAACCACTTCGCTACCCAAACTCGGACGCACTGGATCGGCAATCCAGAGGTACCAGGTTCGACTCCCGGTCTCGTCCCCCAGGTAACTCATTTCAATTTTTCTTTGAGCTTTGATATCTTTGTATCAATAGTTTGAATAAAGGCTGTTTACGCTTCTGCAGCTTTTTTTTAAATATTCTCAATTGTGAACCCCAATTAGAGTAATAGATTAGGTATGGTGTCCAAATTACCTCATAAAGCAGACGGGTGCGGCGCGCAGGCGGCGCGGGGCGCGCTCACCGCCGCGCGCGCATGGTTCCTGCAACAAACGAGCGCTGTTAGATCCGGGACACTTCAATTACAGGGCGACATTCGGGCCGCGTGGTCAATCACCTTTTAGAGTCGCTGGTAAAATGACTCTTATACTGCGTCAATATGATGATCTACTACAACAAGTCTGGGTATCTTTGGGCCATTAATGCATACTATGTCATAACGCTCGCTTGGACCACTAGCTC
Source organism: Apotomis betuletana (assembly GCA_932273695.1). Classification (NCBI taxonomy): domain Eukaryota; kingdom Metazoa; phylum Arthropoda; class Insecta; order Lepidoptera; family Tortricidae; genus Apotomis; species Apotomis betuletana. The sequence continues at coordinate 1,759,739 of OW026303.1, read as the reverse complement.
ATCATAAAATAAAATCGTGAAACTTTATACGTTTTAAATACAGATACTTAACGCCTTATTAGCAATATTCGATTCAACGTGAGTAGCCCGTTGGAACACTTACAATTACAATATCGTCGGCAATAGTGCAATACCGCGTAAGTAACAAGTGCAGATACGAACCAATATTCAAACAAATGCCAAGTATTTTATTGAAATGAGAACTTTATTTAATGTTACTTACGCGGTATTGCACTATCCCCGACGATATGACTTATGTAGGTATCAAATCAAAATCAAAATCAAAACTTTATTCTGAAAATAATTTCTAGTTCATACTTCAAGTAAAGTTCTAAGTTACATAAAAAAAACAATCCCAATTTACAATAATAATAACATCATCATCATCATCATCTCAGCCATAGGACGTCCACTGCTGAACATAGGCCTCCCCTTTGGACTTCCATATATACCGGTTGGAAGCGACCTGCATCCAGCGCCTTCCGGCGACCTTTATAAGGTCATCTGTCCATCTTGTAGGTGGACGTCCTACGCTGCGCTTGCTGGTCCGAGGTCTCATAACACACATAGTTGTCAGTAAATAATGCAACAGACAAATCACTGGGCATATTTTACAGGGAGATGTATATTGTCTGCGGGTCTATTAAATAGCAATAAACTTAACCTTTTCTTTAAGAGATGTAAAAGATCGCAGGCGACAAGATAGAAATAAAATAAAAATAAGCTTATTACAAAGTTTAATGTAGATGTCAACAAATTAAGTTCGAAGATGTAAAAGGTCTCGTCAGTAATTTTGGAGGTGTAAAGTGTCTCCAAACGTCAGGAACAAAAAAAAGCTAAGCAAGTCAGAGAACAGACTATTAAGCTAACAGTCATTATATCTAAAGCTACTATACATAACGAGTATGTATTCAGTCTATCAACATTACCAGCCGGTATACTATAATTGGTCGCGACGTCTCTTGTCGCACGACATAATCATCATAATTATTTTTGTTATTATTCAAGCATTTGGCACCTGATGTTAAGTGACAATAAGGCCTAGAAGATGCCTATTCACCCTCTTCAAGCGCTTGGCTCTTGCGCGTAAGAGTCGTGTGCTAGCTTTGTGGCAGAGGTGCAGTAGCGTGACTTAACTCTAATTAGACTTGTCGACGGTCGGCCAGACAAACACAATGCAGCTTGGGAGCTGCGCCCGCGTATGGTATGTCTGATAGCACGCGACTCTAGCGGCTATCAACGCAGTAAAGTCGCGTGCTACAGTTTTACTAGAAGCGCAGAAGCGTTACTCTACTCAGATGTGCTGAGGAGAGGACGGTCGCGCGGCCGCACGAACACAATGCTGTCAGCAGTCAGCACGCTATTAACGCAGTAGAGTCGCATGCCACAGTTTGACTAGAAGTGCAGAAGCGTGACTCTACTCAGATGTGCTGAGGAGAGGACGGTCGGCCACACGAACACAATGCTGTCAGCTATCAACGCAGTAGAGTCGCGTGCCACAGTTGTGCCAGAGGTGCAGAAGCGTGACGCGTGACGTGTTGTGGACGGTCGGCTACACAAACACAATGCTGAGGTGTGCCTGCGTCGGCAGTATGTCAGCACGCTATCAACGCAAGTAGAGCGTGGCCTACGTATTACGTCACATCTGTTCATCCGTAACCATGGTGTGCTCGTCCTTCTCACGAAGTCACAACACAGTGCAAGAAGATTCCAATTATTTATACCCATTAGCGTGTCTTAGTAGGGTCGAATCCCACTACAAAAAAAAATTCGTTAGCAGACGTTCCAATAGAACTACTTATTATTTTGTTTATTATTTATTTATTTAATATTCATATCACTAACAGACTAGTCCAATGCATGATTCTAAACTATTAAGGCAAACGTAACATGCCAAAGAAAATAAAAATAAAACCAACGAGAAGTACGATACCTCTTTTGTTCATACCACTTCATATTATTTGTATACAAGCAGCGTTTAGTTACATATGTTTTATAAACCTATTGTTTAATGTAATTAAACAACATTACTTTCAGAGTATTGGGTTCTACTAAAACGTCTTATCATTAATCACCATATTTATAGGTCGGGTCATATTACACAAAAGTTACGGAAACACGCGAATAACACTATAAATCCGGTCACATGCAGGTATTGCTAAGTGTCCCCGTATACTGTAAAACACCAAAACGCATTAACTGCCTTAAAACCATACACATTTTCTGCCTTTCTACCACTAGGATGCAGGTCTTAAGACTAGCACGTACAGTTTCCCGAACCCCGACTTTGCCGTTCAGACTTGCCGGTCGGTTACTTGATATAAACTCGGGTATGCACCAAAGTTGTTGGGTTTTGTATTATTATTTATATAGATAAAGCAAGAGCCAGCTAGTGCCAGAATTTCGTTATTTTATAAAGGCTTTTGGTCCAATTTTACCCACCTTACTTCCCCCTCCCGGTCAAAACCGCCACGTTCCAAATTTCATATTCGGGGATCGGTTTTACCCGCATTGGACCCATAATATGATAGGTAAACTTTCAGCCTTTATAAAATAACAAATGGCTCTTTGGTTAAGCAAATACAGGTAAAGTAGTGAGTTATCTATCTATCTATCAGCCACAGACGTCGACTGCTGAATATAGGCTTCCCCATAGCTCGCCATAAGGTGCGATCCTGTGCAGATTGCATCTATTGACTCCCTGCGACCCTAACGATGACATCTGTCCACCTAGTCGGGGTGTCCACCTAGTATGAGATTTATAAAAAAAATGGAATGCAGTTTCTATTAAATATAAAATCAACGCTGGTTCTTAAGAACAGATTTCTCTATCTCTTATAGTTTTCGTTTTTTCCCTACTGACCCATTTGGATTGATCACCCTGTGTAGTACCTCGATTGCTACAGGGTAGACACACTATTTCCACCCGCTGGGGCCAAGAGGATAAGGAAGTCGTTTCCGATATCCGTGTGCTTTCGAAAAATCGAGACTGAGTGTATTTATTGCGGCATTTCCTTCCGACAGACATCATATTTCCGAGGTGTCTTTGCCTTGCTGTTCTTATTAGCTGGGCGGAAAAGAGCCGTTAAAAGATGCCGGTTGTTTCAAACCGTCTGTAATCATTAGTCGTACTTTTAATTCTGGGACCTAATTCCATGCATATCTGTTTGATATCTCGGAGAGATCTGCAAAGTGACGATATACCTAGTATACCTACCCGGATGCGTTCAGTTTACGCCTCATTTATATGCGACGCCTCATTTATAGATAGCAGGTACAAACTTAACTTTAGGTACCGGGTAGTAACGTGAAATGTCACTTTATACAGCTTGCATCGGAAACATCATGTTTTAATGACAGTTACGGTGCCATTTTTAGGGTTCCGTATCCAAAGGGTAAAAAACAGGACCCTATTACTAAAACTCCACTCTCCGTCTGTCCGTCTGTCTGTCTGTCGTTCGGTTAACTCTGCACCTCATTTGTATCCGGCGCCACACACACCAGGTGCAAACTTATCCCGGCCAGTTTGTAGGGAACCCTCGGTGCGCGAGTCCGACGCATTTGCAGTCGCACTTAGTTTTCAACGTTAACCAGTCCGAAACCGAAGAAAGAATTATGTTAACCAATCCGAAGGAAATATTATGTTAGCCAGTCCGTTAAATGAAACCAATACAACTGTAAGATTTCAAAACTACGAAATCAATTCGCAGTCGAAACCTAAATGAGAAATAGGGTTGTTTGTGGCCGTGAGCGTCACGCCCTCGTCACGGCCGCCCGACGTCGGGCGAGGGACTGACCAGTTGACTGACGTTTTGAATAAAGTCCCTTGTAATTCCCCTTCCGAGTCAATTGGTGACGGTTACAACCGGTAAGAGTATTTGGTTTTCTCACACGGCACGCAGACAATAGATTTTGGAATAGAATAGACTATAGTTGACTATTTGTGTGATGAACTTGAATATTCGTTCCTGGGTGGTGGATGTTGTCAGTATATGTATGCATATATATTATGTATATCGTTGTCTGGTACACATAGAACAAACTTTACTAAAAAAAAAACAGCTGTTTATTTCACATATTATTGTTGTTTTTGTTTTTACAAAGCTTAGAGGAAATTTTTAATTTATTAAGATTATATTACTAAGCACAAGCATACTACTATTAGGTATAGTGTCATACCTTATAGGGTATTACTTAATTTGGGACGGTCGATTTGTGTAAGATTTTCGCTTAATATTTATTGTATAAAAAAAAACCAAAATAAAAGAAAACCCTGTGGTCCGTAGACCTCGCGAGTTTGTATCGAAATTGCTGTACTTTGTATTTTTTTCATTTTGAAAAATTCCGAAAAACCGAGTCGACAAGAATATTCTATTCGAACCTAATTACAAAATTTTATGAGAATCGGTCGAGAAATGCGACGTCTAGGCGAGAACAGCCGAAAAGGATCTGGACATCCAAACACACGGACATACGAAAGAATTTTAGGCCAAGCTGAAACGGAGACACTTCGTTCGCTCGTTCAATTAGAAAAGTTTATTTGTGGTAGGTATTACAGTTTTTCAGTGGCATAACTAACAAAATATGCAATTGAGATGTGCACGGGCTTCCAATCCCGGGATTCTTTGTATGAAAAGTACCCATACAAATAATTGTTTTGGATTCTTTGTATGAAAATTACCCACACATAATTGTTTTGGATTCTTTGTATGAAAATTACCCGTACAAATAATTGTTGTGGATTCTTTGTATGAAAATTACATATACAAATAATTGTTGTAAATTCTTTGTATGAATATTACCCATACATATTGTATGTACTTTTCGGGATTATTCCCGGGATTGGAAGCCTTGATGTCCACATGAATGGTTATTAACCATATTCCATAGGTTCCTGAGATGTTTTTTTATTACCATTTCTTTAAAGTAGTAATTAATCTGGCCAGTACACATATAAGAACATGTATTTTGTTATTATTATTAGACAGAGTATAAAAACTTAATTCTCAGAAAATTTCCTACAAAACTGTATGCACAGTTTTTATGTATATTCACAGGTAATCGGCTCTGCTTATGATATACATACTACTCGTATATAAAATTAGGTTAACATGGGGTAAGTATTTTATGATAATACTTGAGTGACACTTTGCGTGAACGTAATGTACGAACACGTTTGAGATATTGGTGTCGCTCAAACGTTTGTACTTAAGTACCATAAGGAACCAAAAAACCTTTTAAGCTCTATTTTTTTTACCATTTTATAGATTTTTTTTCTCGGCAGTAATTTTTTTTTCAGAAATCTTGAAAATGATAACCTGTAGATTAGGTTAGGTTTGCGTTATAGCGTTCCGAAATATTTTATGGTTTCAGAAAAAAAGCTTTCGATGAAATGAAATTTCTATGAAATGTAAATTCGACGAAACGTTTGTCCATAAAACAAGGGGTTACCAGCAGGGCTAACATATCTTGCCGCGACTTTACTTGTCGCGCGAGTCAGCATCTTTTGTTTTGCTCGCACAGTATTGAAAGGAAAGTGACAGGTAGCTTTTCTCGCGCGACAAAGAGTCGCGTGTCAAAGTTATGCTAGACGTACAGGGCAAAAACGGCCATATAAAAACAGTAGAAGCGTTATAAAATAGTAATTAAATTGAGACACGTATTATTACAACAGTGTTGATGTTAGCGCTATGCAAGCAGCGGGGCAGGTCAACGGCCGCGCAGCCTCCCAAGGCTGCCCACTCGGCTCCGGTGCCGACAAAAAGCCATTTTCTATAAAATATAAATCACAGTGCCAGTTGTTGAAAGTTATACGTCGATAACCGCAGCTTGGTAATACGGCTCCAAATACATTTAATGTCGCATCGGTATGTATATGTCGCGAACGATATGAAATGTGCCTTGTTTATGTTTTTGTGTCACTCTAGGCCGTAAGTGGGATTTTCTGTGGGCTACACGGAAAAATATCAAAACTTTAGAAAAAGCCGCGGGCGGGGTAATTCGCTAAATCGCATAATTATTCACCTTCGCACAAACACCTTCGATTTGAGTCATTCACGAATTCACCGCCCTAGGTGTGTAATGTATAATGTTACTATTATGAATCGGGCTCAAGCTGCAGTCATTTGTTAATAACCTTTTGAACGTCAGTCGGGCTGAAAATAGTTACGCTGACGCCAACGTCGTGAAATTACGTCTAAATTTCAATGAAGAAAAATCAAACCAATACAACTATTTTTCAATCCTTGTTAATTTTGGAACACTTTTTTCTGCAACGACGTCCAATCAGGGGCACTGTGAACCGTTGTCTGCTTGGCGTTGGAAAGGTTAAACGTTGGCTCGCCCGCGTCGCTCGCCCTCGCCACAATCTACAACAACTCGCTCTAACTTCCAAGCATAATTATACGAGCCTTTAACGACCTCACTGGAATGAAACCTCTTCAAAATATCTGAGATTTAAATGGGAACAACGTAGAATATTTAAGTTAACAAAGTTCTCAGAAATTCAATGAATTTCAATAAGATAGCAAAACAGAAACTATCCTCAGTTTCCATTTTATAAATGGCCGTGGAGAGCTGGCGGGTGGCGGAGTGTGAGGGCAACGGATGGTGTCTACTTGGTGAAAGCGCAGGGCCTCATTCCACATTACTCAATTGATCACACTCCAATCGATCGTCGAGCGGTATTCCCTCCACTTTAACTTGTAAGGAGCTCTAAGCAATCTTATGCCAGAACAATCACCATTACCTCTATATTCAATCGTAATTGTACTCCATAATCCATAAGTAAAACCTTAAAGATCTTTGAGCGAAATACAACATCTATCTTCATAACTCTAATTTTATGCACACAACAAGTATCTATTTAGGTCAACATTTTGTGCCACCAAAAAATATATAAAAACTCACTGCCCAAAGAATCTGGGAATTGGCTGCCACAATAGATCAATAATGGTCGATGCGGCACATAAAGGACCCAAACCCAATATAATAAAACTCTAGCTTCCTGTGAGGCTTCACAGTAACTCTTTTTAATCCAATGTCCCTCAACTCGACATGTCACAACCCTGACTAACATCACAAGTGAATGGATAATTGAGTGGCTAGTATCGGGAAGCAGGCGTGAAAGCCGTTGCGAGAGGCTCGGTCCTCGGAGCAAAACAACGTTGCCGAGAACAAAGCGCTCCCGCTTATTGGTCACTATTGATACCCTCGCACTGTTCCTGCACTTAACTGGCTACACACCAATAGGGTTGATGACTGATGCTGAATTTTATAACATACTACATAATATGTTATGGTTTTTGAATTTTGTGATTGTGACTCCGAAGGTACGGAAATTTTATTTAAAATACGAAAACAAATTTTATTGTTTTCGGAATTCTCATAATCCAAAAAAATTACATAATTCATAAGACAATCATGTACTTAACCTCACTATTTTGTGGCCTAAATACTAGACGACGACGCCACGGTATCCTGGTTATTTGTATGGAGAATGCTGAACTTTAACTCCAGCTCCACGCTATTGCGAAGTTGCCCGAAGTGAGTTTCTGCTGCGAAGTGGCTCTCCACACTATCATATTTTCCACAATATTATCATATTCCATAATTATAGACATTTGATCCTTATAAAAAATGGGATCGATTGACAACCCTTTTTTATTCGTCGTCCATTGTCATTATGTACCCGACTCGACTTTGTTCATACACGCTCAAGTAGCCTGAATTGAGTCGACGAACCACATTCCTTGCACTAAGTGCACGCGAACGGGCCCATAAGGTCACATTCCTCGGGGACCCAGTACAACAAAGCGGTGGAACTTCCAATTAGCGGTAGAGTGCTCGAGCGGGCCGTGTGAGACATCAAGTCTCGTCCCGTCCTAGCGGACCTGCTCTCAAATTCCAAGTTCATAGTTCAAGTTGTGTTACTTAAAATTGTTATACAAAACGTATAAGAGACTCTAAACTTGAGAAAGGTGCTTCGACTGTGCGACTGACTGAGTGGCACCAACTCGACCAAAGGATCTGAGTTGGGTTCAACGTGAGGAAACAAATTATTTTTATTACATTCAGATCTATAGATAAGTCAGATGTTGTTATTACGCAGTTAGAGCTATAGTTCGGTGAATAGAGACTTAAAGTTCTGGCTTTAAAACGTTGTAATTTAGGTAGTTTAGCCAGATTGAGCTTGATGGTACTGGTCTTCAATTTGCTATAGTGAAGGCAGTTCAACGACTGTTTTCTTCTGCCACCATACACGGATACTAATATTTTCTCTCCAGCTGCTGAAATTTCTTGGGGGGTTATCAGTAGGGTCCTTGAACCTCTCCGCCTGCTCCAGTAATGAAGGGTTTTTAGGGTTTCGTTATACCATTAACTAAAATACAGCGTTCTAAAGCCAGAACTTTTTTAAGCACTCACTAACCATCCTAGACAACATAATATATCAATAATTTCAAACTACCAGACCGTTTGTAAGGTATGTAAAACCCCTTTATTTGCTGGATTACTAGCATCGAGTTGAAGTCGAGTTGTACACATTGCTGGCTCAATATTACAGGGTTCCATGTTCCGACTTTTGATAAGTTCAAATTTAAACATTGTCATAATGACATGAAGTCTAATTTTAACTACTCTGAAAATGTAACATAGAACCCTGTAATATTGGGCCAGCGATATCTTAACGCGAATATTCCTTAGATTTTTGCCATAAAGTGCACGTCATAGTAAAATGTAGAACACTTATTAATTTCTTGCATTCTTAACACTTGCAAACCTCGTGATACGGTACCACGACTGTGGACGGCACTTTTATTTACAACATCGAACATTACGAAACTAACTGTTGTGGCTCAGGGACCCAAACAGGATCTTAGCCTCCAAAACGAGAACATGCATCTTATCCCGATCCTGCGCTGGCGTTCTCGCCAGTTTTCGGCTTGAAGCTTTCGTAGATCCACTTCCGCCACGTCTCCCCAGGAGTGTACCTGAGACGACCTACCAAAACTTTACTAATAGTTTCTATTACTTTTCAAAATTGTCGTGTGACCTTGAACGTCTTAAAACTTGTATGGCGTGGTATGTTGTAGTAAAAGCAAACTATACGTGCTGCTGTAGTAATCCGGTATGCGTGATTAACGCACAAGTAACCTCTAAGTTGATAGCAAGCAATCACGACTCGCTATTTTGGGCGCGTGAGTCAGCCGAGGGTACCACACGTGTCGACTGTTTACCTACGTTATCTGCCTCCCGGACTACGCTGGTATCCAGGGCAACCTTGTCATATGTTATGAAAACTTATTATGTAAAGTGTGACCATTTTATCTGTGAAACGGAGAAATTAGGAACTATGGCTGTCATAATATTATTAACATGGACCCCGAGTCGTGTAGCAGCACGGATCAAACGGCTCCTTGTTCAAAACATGTCGGGCCGTTCCTGTAAATTTTTACGTGAATTTAAACCATTTTTATAATTATTACGACTGTCATGCTGAATTTCATACGATTGTTTGTGTATATGCATTTGAATACCTACTCGACATCCTTCAATTCACAGAAAAGTTGGTTCGCCGAACTACCACTCGGTCTACAGCAGATCATTTCTCATAGTTTTTAGGCCTTGTGCTGTTTTTGGCTTGTACTCTTTAGTATGAGTTAAGTCTGTGCCGCAGCATGCAATTTTCGTATGTTTCTGTGTACGTGTTGAGATTTGGAAATATAAAGAAATACCCAATCTAAGGTCAAGTCAAGCGCACTGGTAATTTATTCGAACGGGATTTATGAGATGAATTATTTGAACATCTCAATGCCAAAATTCCGGCTGCATACATGAAATTTTATCAAAAATGCGTGAATAATGTACCTACTATCGACACGTATAATTAATGAAGAGCGCATAATTGTATAGTTACTCATGATGACACTAACTGTTTTCTGTGTGATTAAAATCCTGATTACTCTTAGGTGTGACATCCATGTTTAAGTTTCACGTTGGTATGCAGAAATACATTACGAACTACTTAAATCAATAATAAGCTCTAAATAGTTATTTGTGCAACAAGAGAGCAAAGTTGTTTTTTGTTACGAGTGCTGATTAATTGAGCCCCGAGCAAGCGAAGGATTCTACGTTTGAATCACGAGCGTAGCGAGTGATTCTATGTTAGAATCCTGAGTGTAGCGAGGGACTCAACAGCACGAGATGCAAAAAACTTTGCTCTCGTGTAGCACACACAACTTTTCACCTCATCAGCGAGAACATATTCGACATTTTGAGCTTTTTCTTTCAACGGATGTTTATAGTCTTTGTTGCTGATTTCAATAATATTATTAATCAGAAAATAGATAAGTGCTGCTTAAAAAGGAATAACGATATTTATTTATTTATTTATTTATTGAAAAACAGGTTACATGACATTACAGTTTACACCAATGCGTCATGAACCGAACAATGTTTAATTGAAATAATTTAATTGAAATTATAATCAACCAACCAACACGGTTATTGTCATTATTTTATCAAATTGGAAGATTTAGCAGATACATGACGTGTTTATTTATAAATACATATTATATTACGAGATTTTGTTTATAAATTGATTAATATTTTTACTCCTAAAACACCAAACAAAGTAAATGCAAAAGAAAATAACAAATTACAATATGAACTCGATATATTTTAAGGTACGTTTCGAATATGCATCTATGATAAATGGTAAAATTATAAATATTATATATACAATAAGTTGAAAAATCTTATTTTATTTGAGCAATGATCTATTATTTTATATAAAAGGCACAATAATTTTAATATTCGGTCGTTAAATTAAAATATAATAAAGAAAAAAAATACGTTGCAATTAAAACTTTTTCGGGTGTTTTTAATGATTTTTTTGGTATAACGCGTATCCGAACTGTTCTCAATCGAGGTCGGATTCGAAAATCAAATTTCAAATTGATAAGTTTCTATCCCTCTCTTTTATATACATATGAAAGAAACAGAGTGCATCGAGATTCAAATGATTAGAATTTTATAATTAACCTTTGGCTGAATAATGACAATTCGTGGTCAGATATTGAAAAAATTAAAAAGCTACTTTCTACTCACGCTCGAAACAAAATCGCATTTTGTTCACTGTTATCTGACAGCAAAATCGCCATGTTTGAGCTGGTGAGGTGAAAATACATTTTTCGTAATATCAAATGCCTGTTTTTCATAAAGCAGTTCGTTAAAAACCTAGTTATAGAATAAAAGAATTGTTTAATTAAGCAATGGGTGTAAACGAGTCGAAGCTGTGAATAAATAAGTGGTGAGTGGGCGAGTTCGTCACGCGGCACTCGTTCATGCGAAGACCTTTCTTGAACTTTCTTAACAGAGAATTTATACAGTTCCTTCACGTGCAGGCAAGACAAGGGTCGTATTAAAATACACACGAAATGGGTTTACTCAAGTCGTAGAAGTCGAATATCGCTTGACATGTTTCAAATCGGTTCGCGATTCATTATCAGAAGAACGGATCAGTCGCGGTGGCGGCCAATCGCATACTAACAAGGATCCTTCGGGAATATTCATATTCATATTTATTGGTAATATAATTTTACACGTCAATAATGCATTAAATCACGTTGCTATTTGTATGTTTCCTACTATTTCTAGATGGGACTTTCACCAATCAGGGAATGGGGTAGCCGGAGCACTAGGTGGCACTAGAGGTATCGTCAGGGTTTTGCACTGAGCCACAAATTTCGGTTTGAACAACTACTACGGTCATCATATATGACTCCGTCAGCATATCGTGTTGCTCATGAAACGAGACAATATTTGTCACATGCTGAAGAGATGCATGTCACAGCTATGCAAGAAGTGCTGAGATGATGGAAGTAACCTTTCAATAGGTGTATAAGTGATAGTGTCAAAGAATCTCACTGGTCGAGGACGAAATAATAAAATATCGGGTAATATAGTTACCCAAACAAAATCCAGTAAAAATCTGCATACAGCGAAGTCACAGGAGGCACCAGTACTGGACAAGAAGCAATTATGGTTTATTTCCGTAAACTCAAATTTTAAGAAGCAGACAATAACAATGTTAAAGCATTGATACAAATTGTAAATATGTTCAGAGTGTCTTTATTCTGTGGTTCAGATAACAAATGGTCCTAACTAGTAAAGATCATAAATGGTAGACTATAAGGCATTACACGTTTGCTGTCCATTACTGGGTACTACTGTGTTTAACATGCCCATGCTTGGTACCGATGCCGTTACCCTATCGAGACTATCGAGCGGAAACAAAGTCTCAAAGACTTTAAAGAGTTCCCTCAGTCAAACTAGCCACTGGTTTTGTGGGACATAGAGGATGCCAATTACTATATGTTTATACCTAAGAAAAATTTAAAAAGTTCCTAATAAACAAATCAATAAAAATAATAATACAGGAGGCAACCGTTTGCCTCCTGTGACTTTTCCGTGATTCATTCGTTGAGTTTTCTTTCGGCGTTTCTTCTCAGCAGTGGTTTCATCTTGAGAAATGCCGGAAGACTCAGACATGTAACCTTGTGCCCTACTTACAGAATAAAGTTCATTATTCCTTTAATACAATTCATTTATTGTCCCGCAAATATTGGTGGTACTCAGGATATTACTTTGCGCTGATTGAGTTAATCATGGTTTTAATTTGGACCAAGTTTATGTGCTCTTTTTCCTTTATTTTCCTTATAAGCCCTCTTTGGTTTTCCTCTCTTTGTCCTCCCTTCAACGTCGTGTCCTATCAGGCTCTCAAGAAATATGTACAGACATCGAAATTGTGCCACAGACAAAACCACATTAGATTTTTTAGTAATTCATGTGTAAATTACTATAATATACAGTGCAGGCAATTCATCTCTGGAATGCCCTTCCCCTCTGTATACGTCAAGCTGAGAACAAGCTCTCTTTCAAGCGCTTGGTGCGCAAGCACCTTTTGGAGAATCTTCAACATTAAATCTCGTCGTAGTCATTTAACAGCAGGTACCCTATATATATCTATATAATCCATATTCATATATATTCATACTCATATATATATAGTATAAATAAATATAATATATATATAATTTATGTTATCCCATAAATATGTATTTATCAAAACGTAACTAGTGTTTTTTTGTTTCGACATTTGCATCGTGTGTATACACGTATTTGTTGTACACCCTTCCCGCACCTATAATGTCTCTGTTTGACCTTGTGGTTGACTGGTAGAGAATGCCTCATGGCATTAAGTCCGCCATTTGTACTTTTACTTATGTATTTTGTGCAATAAAGTTTAAATAAATAAATATACATTTTCTAGGCTAAATATGAGATGATGATGATTAATACGAGTATGAGTTCATCGGAACATCCTAGAGCCTAATTCGGTGGGCGTTGACACACTTACAGCTATTTGAGCGATGTTAGCATCTATTGGCCGTACGAGAAAATATTACTGCCCAATTTTACATACAATTCGTCGAACATTTCCTTTCAGTTTCAAAAATTTCGTTACGATTGGTAAAGTTTTGAAGGTGGAAGAAGTTTCGAGAACAAAACCTCGATCTGTATAGAAAAATTAGGACTGAAACCTTCCCCTATTGATTCCTTTTAATTGGTTTGTTACTGGGAAGTACGTTATTATGTACCAGAACCATAATTTTTATATGTTCTTGCTTATTATAATACGTATGTTATGGTCGTTATGAACAAATGGGTGCTTTTTAGCATGTGACACCTCAAAGTACACCTTGTTTTTTTTTTTGCGATTATGCGGAACACAAAAAACACATCTCGAACGTTTTCATAATGGAAAGGCGTATGAAATAAAAACGATTGTCTTCTTTAAGTTCACTAGGGTGAATATGAACCAGAAATACCCTCACATAACGCAAAGTAAAGAGACAACATTTTTAAAACATAATTTTCGCCAGGGATTTTATTTAAGAGGGAAAATGTTTTAGCTAAAAAGGGTGCATTTCGTTTCCAGCATGGGTGTTTATTTAGGTACCAAATAAGATTAGTGATCCAGTACACACTTGCAAATTATAACACAGGATGTATTGTTTTCCTTTTAATATTATACTCGTAAATATTTATCTTTGATACTAGCGATTGACCTTAAACTTTATGTATATGAAGACAAAGAACTAATAGGTACTTGTTTCGTCACAAAAAACCTCAAGTTTTTGTTGACCCAAAAACTGATCTTGAAAACTACTACGTACCAAAGAAAAAAACGATGAGATAATCCAAGTGAGTTATCAAATATAGTAATGTTTGAATATGAAGTACTCTCTCTACTTTTATAACATATATTTATATTTCGGTATACATGCGTAGCGGCATTTTCGAAACATGATCGCATAGAAGAAAATTATCCAGCGCTGCCAAAGCCCAAAACTAATTCAAAGTAGGTTCCGGTATCGGGGGGGGGCCGCACCTATATTTTTATATATGTCGCAGAATGGCCGTGAGCTTCATCTAGACTTTCATTATGAGCAGACATCGTTATAAATTTCAGGGCCCTCGAGGTAATCAAAAGTCAGTTCTTCAGTAAGTCCATATAATTACACGAATTACACTTTTATCACAATTTACAACAAATTAACCTATTGACCGCCAAGCGGTCTAGCAATTTACCGTGCCACTGACGCCAGAGTAAAAAAAAAAAGATGTGCCCCAAAATCAACAGGGATTGAAAAAATACTTGTAGCGGTTAGAATTACAAAGTTTTTGATCATTGAAATTTGGACGGCTGTGGCCGACGTGGCGTCAGGGGCACGATTTTTTGTTGACGGCCACAGCCGACTGTGGCGCTCAAAAAGTTAAGAGTCACTGTCTCAGGTAAACTTATCAACACTAATTATGCACACACGAATACTCATACTCATACTCATAACAATTAACAAAGCTAGCGGTGCGTCCACACGCGGCCGCGACCCAAAACGAATCTGTCGCCTCAGGATAACCACTGAAGGTGAAGTACCACGGCCCGCTGTCAGGCCAAAGTCGACCTTATATCGGCTATGATCCGACACACACACATATATATATATATATTTTTTTTTTTTTTGTGCCCTATAGTGGACTGTGGGCTACCCATAGTGCGGGAGGAAATGAACGGTCTTACAACTCTTATGGATAGTTTTTGCTGTGTGATGTCATGTGTGCGTGTGCGTGTATGCCTCACTGAGGTTCAACGAGAGTTGTCGAGATGTTTTCTTTTATTTGGGTGTTCGACGATGCTGTTGACGCAGCGTGCAGCTACTTAATGAGTCGACGGTCCCGGAATCGAATCCAGGTAAGGGTAATTATTTGTGTGAGGAACTCGAACATTTTCTTCCTCGGTTATGGGTATTTAGTTATTTATTTATCTATATCTATATTATTAATCGAATAGTTACAGAATAAATTATTAACAGTAAAAGTAATATTGTAAATATGCTAATTAACTATTACTGACTATATGTATACCTGTGTAAACTGACATATAAAATAACCACTAGGTAACTACATTGTTGTACCATTTTGTTTAATGTACATATAATGTATTAGTGCATTATGAATAAATGAGTATGAGTAAGTATGTATATCGTTGTCTAGTGCCTATGACACAAACTTAATATAGCTTACTGTGGGATTAGGTCGATTTGCGAGAGGTTGTCCGATATTTATTTATTATTAACTATTCAGGCCAACAACATTCATGCTTATAAACTAGGCCCGGGGAATCATTTGAGATGAACATTATTTTGGTGATCGTAGCGCCATATCAACCTGATGGCCACAGTCGCAAAGATTAACTTGAATGAATCACTGATGGAATAACGAGCTATTGTTCTCCACAGTTTCCGCGGTGACTAGGCGCCAGGTGTTGCTATGACGATTATACTGAGTTTTGAGTTCGTTCTCGACGCTATGACGGTTACTCTGAGTTTGCACCTTGTTGTGTCGCTGATCGCTTTAGGGAATGCAACCCGGGTAATTTTTCTGTGTAAATTACCCGTAATCCGGTAATTTCCATGCAAAATAATTACCGGTTTGCATTCCCTAGTCGCTATGAACGACGGTTACTTTAAGTTTGCACCTCGTTGGTATGAATGTCGGATTCTTTGAATTTGTACGTATCTCGTTCGTATGCGACGCCGCAGACACGACGGACTTTGCTCTCAATTTTGTGACTCGGTGTCAATTTCGCACAGGGATTTTTACTGACAGACAGTGCTTCAACCGTTATTGGTTGAGCTAGCCGGCTCTTGACCAGTTCCTGATAAAAATGGGAGCTTCATAGGACATTAATATTTAGGAATTCGGTGGTAAAATTATTTGGAGTTCTCCTGAGGCACCTATTTTAATTTATGTATATTTTATGTTATTGGAGCTGAATGGTTCTAACACATTGTTATTAAAGGGTACACAGTACTGCATACCGTTTATTGCGTTCTTGGCGATAATTTTTATATTTCATTAATTATATTTACGTATCAGCTCACCGTTTTCAGTATCAGCATTATTACCGCGTGTAGTTCATATCTAGTACCCATTCGCACAATCAATTTCATTTTATATTTAAGTACAGTAATCAATAAAGATGACTACATAGATTATCAATGTATTATCATTATGTATGTCGCGTCAGGCGTAAACATAGAGGATATCACTGATCACCTAAAATGACAATAACAGAAGAATAAATCGTTGTTTTAAACAAGAGCAGTGGTGATATTTAGGACATATGTCATTATAGTAACCTCGAATTTTCCACCAGGTGCAAACAATGATACAAATAAAGTACGATAAACGATGCGCCGGCGCCGCAGCGACTCTGATAAGGAAATTCCATTCCACATGATCGGAATTTACTTTATTAATGTCGTTATGTGCATATAAGGTTTAAACGACTGATCTAGGAAGGGCCAGATTCCGGTTTTCTGCATTTTCAAGGCTAAGTTCGAAGGGAAAAATGAGGTTCAGGGTAATTTGCTTTCATGAGCTGACAATATTGTTGCGATCTAAAAAGGCACACGATCATGACATGATAAATATATCGAGATGTTTAACCTGCCGTCTTTGTAGATAATGAGGTATTTATGTAATCGAAATGTTATTTCAGATGGCGTTCGGGGCACCATGGCAATCACGGCCCCTCCCACTCGTTGAATCAGCCCTTGTATTTAAAAATCAATAACAGTAACAAACCTAGTTAATTTGTTGAAATTTAGCGCTAATAAACTCTCATCAAAATCGAGTAGTGCGACAGAAAGTTATGGCTTTCCCCAAAGGTATCGGTTTTCTATCCGATAATTTAATAAGTGTGAACGGAGTTGGAGTGGAATGAGTCCGATCGCAGTAATAATTAGTTCAGTTAAGTGATGTCTGTGGCTACCCGCGACGCGTCCATCTCCGTCAGCATACCCATGACTATATATCCTATTTTTATCTCATGATAGACATGTATATTCTTAATAAACGTTTTTCACAAAAGTATCGGTTTTCTACCCCGATAATATAATAAGTGTGGATGGAGTGGAATGAGTCCGACCGCAGCAATAAAGGTTCAGTAAAGCGGTGCCTGCGGCTGCCCGCGACGCGTCCGTCCGTTAGTAGACCTCTGACTTGTCTATGTATTATGTTTATCACGATAGAGGTATATGATAATCGTTTATTCTTAATAAACGTTTTCCACAAAAGTATCGGTTTTCTACCCGATAATGTAATTAGTGTGGATGGGATGGACCACAGCAATGATTGGTTTGGTTAAGCGGTACCTGCGGCAGCCCACGACGCATTCGTCCGTTAGTAGACCTATGACTATGATAGTTGACTTTATAGGAAGATAAATTAATATTACTATAATATTTTTTTTTTGTAAAAGTATCGCTTTCTCACCGTCAATTAGATTGGATGGACTTGTCCAACCTCAGCAATAATTGTTTCAGTTAAGCGGTGCATGTGTCGCGTTTATAGCTTTGGAGACATTGTCTATCGCATCTGCAGTTAAAATTGGTTGCCATAATTTCAACCCATGAATGTCAACTGCTGAACGGATGTATTTTTTTTTAGTTGAGTAGGTAATACTACTTTCCTATACGTGGTCACCACTCTATAGGACTTTGCTGCCTCAAAGCAGGTTCCGTCCTAGTACTTGTAGCTTACTGCTATAATAAAACCTCTCATTACTTGCACGTATAAGCGGCTAAAGTATCAAACTAACAAGAAGTAAGCTTGTGTAAAACCAGCATAACTTGTAAGACTGTGAAATCGGATCAGTAGCGTTTAGTTCGTTTTGCTATCACTTCGATCTCTAATACATTATTAACCGTTAGTCCATTCGAAGGAAGCAATAAAGGCAGGTGTATAATGGCTTCCTGCTGCAGTGAGGCTCGACGAAGGAGGGTGGGGGTTTGTGTTGCCAGATCAAGTTCGTTTAAATTCGGGACCGCGTTAAAAAATAAAATCGGGACATCACCCGCTGCATATCTTCCCGTAACGTACGTTTGCATGTCACGCGAGTCAGAATCTCCTGTATTACTCGCACGATAAGGAAACTGACAGGTAGTATTTCTCGCGCGACAAAGAGTCGCTTGTCAAAGTTAGGTTAGACGTAGGTACAAATTTGGAATCGGGAATATCGGGATAGTACAAATAAAACACAAAGATTTCGACTTACATGAGGGCAATCGAACAAACGATGTCAATCTCTGATATTTTCTATGTATTTATGTAAGTATATCGATATATTCTTTTTTAGTATGTTAATCACTTTTGTTTCTTGTGGTTGTCGTAAATTATTCCTATTATTATTCACACCCTACTGAATTCAAACATTAATTTTAACTACTCCGCTACCTAAAGTTTTTCTGGAAGAGATGGCTATTTAGCGATACGACCGTCTGTTGTTTTTATACCTCTGCCTGTTATTTTAATGTATCTCATGTTTTTTGTCTTTTCCTTGATATTTTGAGGTGTGCAATAAAGAGTATGTGTATTTTGTATTTTCTCTTCCATTTATTCTTATACATTGTATATTTTTCTTATACAATTGGCGTCCAGACCAAGGGTACCTACATCGGGATGTCCGTAAACCCCAGAAAATCGGATGTCCCGTTTAAACCGGCGCACCTGGCAACACTAGTGGCAAGTGGGGGTGGTAGACAACCTTCGCGCAAAAACTCAAGTGTGGCTCCGTCTTTGTCAAACACAGGCGCATTAGGAGACGAAACTATGTTGATGACTATGAGCCCCATTTATACTTTGTACTTTATTGCAGACGCAAAAAAAACCCGTATTCAAGTAAAATGATAGTGTAATGGACGATGAGTTCTAAGAGAAAATTTCTACAGGTATGAGAGAGAAACAAATTGTCCATCTTGCAAGAAGTACCTCTTTTATGGATTGGTAAGAAATGTGTATGATTAATAATAATAAATAATAAATAATAAATATCAGACAACCTCACACAAATCAACCTAGTCCCAAATTAAGCTCAAGAAGGCTTGTGTTATGGGTACTAGGCGACTATTATGTTATGTTATTATGTTATGGGGATTGCGGTCCTAGGTCGCGCGACATAAAAAGAGGACTGTCAAACTTATCGCGCTGTAGTCATTTGTACTCCGCAGGTAGATCGTCAGCGCAGGTGGAGCTGTAGCTGTAGTAAAAGGAACTTTCTACTTCCATGTGTGTAGTAAGTCTGTCTTAACTATGCTGAAGTTTTATCTCTCAGTTATAAATCCAACGAGCCGAGATCAAAACGAGCAAGCACCGTTGATTTATATATTAGATATAGAGCATGTTACAATTGCCAGATGAACAACACGTCATGGGCTGATACATCAGCACTTTTCAATTAGAGTTATGGAAGACGATGCACGGATGACTAACGGAACATAAATCCACTCGCGGCTACTGAAGCTGATCTCGCTTTGCTCGTGAATCGTGATTAATCTCCGGTGCGTATCCATCCGAGACTTGCGCTCTTCAAACGACCATGAGTTAAATTCGACGTTTCTAATTGCGTATGTTCGAGATCTCACCCTTACGACATGGATCTCGGCGCATATCCACCAGACGCTGATCTTCAAACGAGCAGCGGTCAAATTCAATTTTTTAAAGACATATGTGAGATATGAATTGAAATCTTTTGTTCACTTGATCGGTCCATCTGGTTGGAGACCGATCATTAAATCTGAATAAGGTTAATGAAAAATGGCCGTATGAGTCACGAAAGAACACTATTTAGGTAGCACTAACATTATATATTTCAAATGAGTCAGGCCATGCCATTTGCGACAGACTTTCTAAAAAAGAGTAGAAATGTAACCTGTCTTCGTTATTTCTAGGTATATCAGGTATGTGTCCAAATTCCAAACTATTTAAAGTAATTTCATAATTAATGTATAGTTTGAAAACTATAGGTACGTAAATTATGTGTTTAGTTATGCCTTCAAGTGTATGCTCTATCTAGTTCTAGTCTAGGACCTATTACTAAACTATACTTAGGCAAATAAGTTTCTGTCTTAGGGGAAACGTTTGCTGGAGTTCACTACAGAGTCTTGAGTGCTGACTTTAATTATCCCCCGTGGTTTTAGGTGCATGAATGATTTAGCACTAGAAACCCCGAAAACCCGGGAGTATCTTTAGTTCGCATTGATTCCCAGAACCGATCTCTTCATATAGTCTTAAAGGCGCCCATTGCGCCCAAGTTAAGTTGCTACTGCCTGGTGACAAGCAACTCATAAATTTTTTTGTCACTATACTCTTTAAAACCTCGTATCTAGTAAGTTGATTGACAATGAGATACGATCTTTGATTTAAGTAGGTATTTGTTACTTAGTGAGTTTTGCTTGTCAACAGACGATATGTCACTGCAAATATCGAAATCCCAAGCTCGCGATCTCCTGTTTTACCGTATTACGTAGGTATATTAGTGATGTGATGTAGAATAATGTCAGCTCGGAAGGGTCATAGTGTAAATAAATAAAAAAATAATAATATCGGACAACCTCACACAATTTGATCTAGTCATAGTGTTGAGAATTGATAGGTTTTTACCCACTGGCCACACAATCAGTTAGTTCATTTTTCTTTCACGGCGCTGCGAGCGCGCGCGCGGTCGCCAGCGGACGCGAGCCGGCGCCATTGGTAATATTGGTACTATCGTAACGGCTCTTGGACATTATAACCTCCGTGGTTTGGGAGATATTTTGGAAGTTTTACGCTTTAACGGAAAGTGTTGAAATACGGCACAATTCCTTGTACGGTGGGCTGCTTCGGGCGCCCCAAGGATTGTTATTTAGAGTGATATAAGGACTACTACAGTGTGAATTGTGTTTGGCGTGTTTGCTGACGAGATCGGGGCGGCGGCGGCGCAGACCGGGACGTCGTTTATTGGTGCAAGTAAACATACATACACTTTACACAAAACAGAAACACAACCTTGCAGCCAGGAAGATATTCGGCTGAACTCCAGGTTAGCAAAGTAGATCAAGTTAGGTTAAGTACATAGGGCGCGTATCGCGTTCCATTGTTTCGCGCTAGGCAAGATTGCTTTGGTAATTTGTTCTTGCATGGGCCCGGGATAAATTCAATTTGTGTCTGGCGCAAACAAATTTTGGTAGCAAAAGCGTGGTTCATATCCACAGAAAAGATATTTGTTTCATTTACGTTCGGATAAGTAATTTAGTTGGCATCAAAATCATAATTGAAATTTGAGGGTGGATTGCGCTTGGTTCGCATTCCAATCTATTAACGTTAAGTTGCATTTGCGTAATTAAGACTAACTAAATTATAAGAATATTAGTTATAACTTTCAATTGAAATGTTAGTTGAGTGAATAAAGTAAATATAGTTTCGTTTCGATACGGAGAAACGTATTAATAAGTAATTCATAATTGGGGTTCCGCTGAACTATTATTCACTCAAAATACATTTAATTTAAAATAAATTTTGTGTTGTTTTCCGTTGCGTAATATTGGTGTTGGGTGAATAACTTTGAAGTTGTCGCGTTTGGTACGAAAAATAAAAACGGATTGTTATTGTCGAAAATCGGGGTTCCACGGACAAAATTATTCACCCAAAATTATTAATTTATTTTAAAAATTTATTTTATTGATCCGCGTTATCGAGGTTGGTACCATGGCTCCATCAGTAGTTAAAACGGTCGCGTCAAGGGTCGAATCGGAATTAAGATGGTTTTCATTAGTCGTTACGTTAATTGGTCGTACGGATCGCGAGGACGCATTATTGTCACGCGCGCGACAGGTAGATGAAAGATATGACGCGGTATTGAAATTGCATGCCGAATATTTGGCCCGTATTGACGAAGAGGAGACCGGGGAAAGTCGGACCCAGGCTGTTGAAGTGGTGCAACGCAATGTAGACCAGTGCGGTGATATGGTGATGAGTATCATCCAAGCGGCAGCGGATATCGAGCGCGCCCGAAAAGGGGATGTTGGGGTAAGGCGTGCACCCAGTGGTGTGGCACTAATGGCGCCGTTGCCACCAGTGAATGTCCCGGAATTTGGTGGTGAATATGCCGACTGGCCGAGGTTTCGCGACATTTTTAACAGCGTGGTGCACTCGCGCACGGATTTGACCCCCGCGTATAAAATGGCGCAGTTGATGGGGAGATTACGCGGTGAGCCTCACGATATTTTGACTCATTTGGAGATTACGGATTCCAGTTACGAGACGGCATGGGGCCTATTAATTGACCGATATGATAATCGGCGATTAATTATTGATGGGCTCATCGAAAAAATATTTAGTATATCGAAGGTCACTAATGTACACGAAATACGGTCGAAAATCCTTAATCCCGTCACGGTGGCGGTGAATACGCTGGAGCGACTCAAGTTGTCACTAGGGGACAACAAGTACATTGTTGTGAACCGGGTTTTGCGCAAGTTACCTAGCGAGGTGGTGGCGCGGTTTGAGCAGTTACATGGGGGTGATTCATCGAGTCACCTCCCAACATTTGACGAATTGAGGGCGTTCCTGGAGGGTGAGTGCAGGCGGGCGGATTGCCAAGGGGCAACCACGCCGCAACCCCCCACGTCACCCCGGCGTACGGTTGGGCCCAAACCGGTGGAGCCCCGTCGGGGAGGACAGCGGTACAACGCCCTTCAATCGGAAGTGTGCCCCTTCTGCCGGGGGGGGGGACACGCGATCATCGCGTGCGCGGATTTTGGAGCACAGCGGGTGCAGAGGCGCAGGGGGGTGGTCAAGCAGCGAAACTTGTGCTTCCGCTGCCTAGGCGCACACTATGTGCGTGAATGCAGTAAGACCACCAACTGCCGAGTATGTGGAGGAGCCCATCATGAACTTCTCTGCCTGGCTGAGAGTGGGGAGCGGTACGGGGCCTCATCGGGAGGCCATCCTCCCTCTCCTAAGCCAGCCTTGGGCGGACGGTCGCCCCTCCTCGGAGAGGGGGGTCACCCAGAGACCAGCGGTCGCTCCCTCCTCGGGGAGGGGAGTCATCGAGGACTCCGGAGTACCGCCGGATGCCGCAGTCTCCTCCGCGGGGGGGGGGATCGGCGCCGAGATTCGGGCGGGTGCCCGGAGATGACCCATGGGGAGTCGGGTTACGCGACTTACTCGGCCGCGCTGGGGGGCAGGTTGCCGCCCCCGAGTAGTCGCTTCTCCCCACCACTCGCAGAGCGCCCACGTTTGATGGCGCGTCCGCCGCAGATGGGACGGATGCCGATGGGTTATTACCAGCCGGCGCGCATGGCACCGATGGGTCGCGGTGTGTACTACCCGGGGTGGGACCCATACCTGGGCCAGGGGCCCTCTCCCCCTCCAGCAGAAGGGGAGGGAGGTGCCCCCTGCTAGCAATTAGCAGTCTGTTCATCCGTCGTGCCCACCCCACCAGTGACGGTATTATTACCGACGGCTAAGATTACCGTCAGGGGTACGGATGGACGGCCAGTGCCAGTGAGGTCACTCCTGGATTCGGGGGCACAAGGTTGTATCGTGTCCAGCCGCCTAGTGGCCAGGCTGGGCCTCAGGTTGGAGCCATCACGGGATGGCGCAATAGGTATAGGTGGCAATCCGGTGCCTCAAATCAGGGGTCAGACGGACCTCCTGTTTGAGATGGGTGACTCGGCATCGATCACGCGGGTGAAGGCCACGGCTATTGTTTTAGATGAAGTGGTCGGGGTTCTTCCTTCGGTACGGTTACCGCCGGCGGTAACGAAGCTGACCAAGGGATTGGAGTTGGCCGACCCTCACTTCGCAATTCCCGGACGGGTGGACGTCTTACTTGGAACTGACGTCCTCGGGAAGCTGCTGCGGAGCGGTAAGCGGGAGCTGCAACCAAACGGGTTGGTGGCCGTGTGTACCGCAGGGGGGTACGCATTATTGGGCCCAGTACGGGGACCACAGGACGCAACGGATTATAGCAACATATACTACGGCAGCGTGTTATCGGAGGTCCTGCAAAGGTTCTGGGCAACAGAAGAGCCACCCACAGCTCCCAGGACAAGCCCACTGGACGAGGAGTGCGAGACATTTTATCAGTGCAACACGGTGCGCCTCCCTTCGGGCAGATTTATGACACGGCTGCCGTTTCTATCGACGCGACCTCCACTGGGGAGCTCCAGGGACCTGGCTGAGAAACGGATGATGGCCATGGAAAGGCGCATGAAACGGGACTCCAACTTTCGGCGAAAGTATGTTGAGTTCATGCGTGAATATTTGGCTTTGGGTCACATGTCGGTATCCAGGGTAGACTGGCGTCGTGAGGAGCACTACGTATTGCCTCATCATGCAGTCCTGAAGACACCTGACTCCAAGATCAGGGTCGTGTTCGACGGGAGCGCGGCGACATCTAACGGGGTGTCCCTGAATCAATGCCTGCACGCTGGTCCTAAGTTGACCAGAGACATTGCAGACATTCTAACGGACTTCAGGAGACACCAAGTTGTCTTCGTTACGGATGTGAGGATGATGTTTCGCCAAACGGAGATCCATGCGGATGACCGTCGGTTCCAGCTGATATTGTGGCGAGAGAGCCCAGAAGAACCGATGATCACGTATGAGCTTAACACGAACACGTACGGATTAAAGCCCAGCCCGTATGTAGCGATGCGGACGCTACGAGAGCTGGCTGACCAGGAACGGCTGCGCTTCCCTCGCGCAGCTGCAGTCATCGACCGGGATGTCTACGTGGATGACATTTGTACGGGCACGGACAGCATTGAGCAAGCGCTCATCCTAAGGGATGAATTGGTGGCGCTCATGGCCTCCGGTGGCTATGAACTCAGGAAGTGGCTGTCAAACTGCCCAGAGGTGCTGGCAGGACTACCAGCTGAGCACCAACAAGACCCGCATTTGTTTGAGGACTCGGATAATCCTCATGCGTTGGCAATTTTGGGGGTCCAGTACCGACCGACTCAGGATGTCTTCACATACAATTGTGAGGCCGAATTGCTGTCGAAGACCTGGACCAAGCGATCAGTCCTTTCGACTATCGCACGAACGTTCGACCCAAATGGTTGGATCTCTCCGGTCACGTTCATGGCAAAGTTCTTCATGCAGAAGCTTTGGTTGGCCCAACTAGGCTGGGATGAGCAGCTCACGGACGAGCTGCTGCACGAGTGGACGGCATTCGTGACCACATTGCCGCATATTAAAGAAATTGAGATCCCGCGCAAACTGCTCCCTCAGGCGGGAGCCAGGGTGACCCTGCATGGGTTCTGCGATGCTTCTGAGAAAGGGTACGCGGCCGCGGTCTACCTGAGAACAGGTGAGACTGCTGGCGAGGGCGTTGTACGCTTGGTCATGGCCAAGAGCAAGGTTGCGCCTGTTCGGACCCGGTGGACGATTCCGAAGATGGAATTGGCGGGTGCCGCGCTCCTGACCCGCCTCCTAAACCATGTGGCGCAGAACCTGCGTGGCACGGTGGATCTGAATGACACGGTTTACGCATGGACGGACAGCCAGATCGTGTTGTGCTGGCTGCAGACTTCGGTCCATACGCTTGAGGTATTTGTGGCCAACCGAGTGTCACAGATAAATAACTCGGAGACTCCTCTGGTCTGGAGACATGTTCCAGGTGAAGTTAACCCGGCAGACTGCTCGAGTCGCGGCTGCCCGGCGCCTGCTCTGGTTGAGCATTCTCTCTGGTGGGGGCCTCAATGGCTGGAGCGGCCACATACGGAGTGGCCTTTCAATGACTGCGGACGCCAGCCACTACCCCCTGACCAGGGTCTGAGAGTCAATGTGACTACAGTGGAGTCTGTGGCAGTGGACCACACTCTTTTGGAACGGTATAGCTCACTAGGGAAGCTACTTCGAGTCACGGGATGGATAATGCGGTTTTTCCATAATTGTCGAAGCCCTGCGGCACAGCGCAACCTGTCACCTGTAATGGGACCTGAGGAGCAGCAAAGGGCTCTCTCACGTTGGGTGGGGGTCATTCAGGGGAATGAGTTCCAGGATGAACTTAGGATCTTGCGGACTGGCGTGGGCAGAATGAAGAAGAGCCTTGTCCGCCTCAACCCGTTTATTGATGAGCACGGAATGCTCCGGGTGGGAGGCCGACTACGGAATGCCGAATTGCCCTATTCAGCGCGGCATCCTTTAATTCTTCCCAAGAAGGGAGCTCTGGTGGAGCTGTTGGTTTGGGACCGTCACATCAGGAATTCACATGCAGGCTGCAACACACTGCTGGGCATTTTGCAGCGGGAGTTCTGGATTTTGTCGGCACGGAGAGTGATACGGAGCGTTGTGTTTCGTTGCTTGCCTTGTTACCGGCTCAAGGCAGCCACAATGCAGCCACAAATGGGAGATCTCCCGCCCGACCGAGTTACGGAAGCTCGGCCGTTTGCTGGTGTGGGGACAGACTTCGCGGGGCCTTTCATGGTCAAGACATCACGCCTTCGCAACGCGAAGTCGGTTAAGGCATATTTGTGCGTCTTCGTGTGTCTGGCGACCAAGGCCGTTCATTTGGAAATGGTAGCTGATCTCTCTACGGAGGCCTTTTTGGCAGCGCTGGACCGATTCGTTTCTCGGCGGGGGATACCGGCCTTGATGCGGTCGGATTGTGGTACCAACTTCAAGGGCGCCGATCGTTTTCTAAAGGAAATTGTATTATTTTTAAGTCAAAATGAGCGAGAGATCGGCACGGCCATCGCCAGTCGGGGCATTTCGTGGTATTTCAGTCCACCTGGATGCCCCCACTGGGGTGGAATATTTGAGGCAGTGGTTAAGTCTGCCAAGACTCATTTGTATCGGGTCATCGGCTCAACGATCCTCTCCTTTGAGGAATTGTCAACGGTGTTCTGCAAAATTGAGGCAGTTTTAAATTCGCGCCCCTTGTGTCCGTTGAGCGCTGACCCGAATGACCTGGAGGCCATTACCCCAGGTCATTTTTTGATTGGCCAACCACTTAACGCCTTGCCGGAGTATCCGTATACGGATGTTAAGTTGTATAGGTTGTCACGGTATCAGATGTTGCAGCAAATGACTCAAAATTTTTGGAAGCGATGGTCGCTTGAGTATTTGCACATTCTTCAGCAACGCGTTAAGTGGACGGACAGGACGACCCCACCGTGCGTTGGAGACCTCGTACTGGTTAAGGATGCTAACCTATCACCGTTGTGTTGGCGACGGGGGCGTATCGTTAACTTGATAGCGGGCAAGGATGGGTCTCCACGGATCGCTGATGTACAAGTGAGGGACTCGATCCTTAGACGGGCGGTTTCAACGCTATCCCGACTACCGGGAGTTTGAGCGGACCGACGACGGGTCGGTCCGGGGCGGGTGGTTGTTGAGAATTGATAGGTTTTTACCCACTGGCCACACAATCAGTTAGTTCATTTTTCTTTCACGGCGCTGCGAGCGCGCGCGCGGTCGCCAGCGGACGCGAGCCGGCGCCATTGGTAATATTGGTACTATCGTAACGGCTCTTGGACATTATAACCTCCGTGGTTTGGGAGATATTTTGGAAGTTTTACGCTTTAACGGAAAGTGTTGAAATACGGCACAATTCCTTGTACGGTGGGCTGCTTCGGGCGCCCCAAGGATTGTTATTTAGAGTGATATAAGGACTACTACAGTGTGAATTGTGTTTGGCGTGTTTGCTGACGAGATCGGGGCGGCGGCGGCGCAGACCGGGACGTCGTTTATTGGTGCAAGTAAACATACATACACTTTACACAAAACAGAAACACAACCTTGCAGCCAGGAAGATATTCGGCTGAACTCCAGGTTAGCAAAGTAGATCAAGTTAGGTTAAGTACATAGGGCGCGTATCGCGTTCCATTGTTTCGCGCTAGGCAAGATTGCTTTGGTAATTTGTTCTTACATGGGCCCGGGATAAATTCAATTTGTGTCTGGCGCAAACACATAGTCTAGACAGTACGCTTTAGTAGGCTTGTGTCAGTAGTACAGTACGCTCTAGTAGGCTTGTGTTGTGGGCACTAGACGACTCTTCTACTCTCTTTTCGAAAACTGACTCGAAAAAATACGTCTACATAACTATTGAACCCGCTCTCGATATTTCACCTGAAATCAGTTGAGATATGCGGTTAGACGAAAATCCGAAGAAAGCACCCGAATGGACATACGAAATCATTTGGCCAAGCAGTAACCGAGTCGCTTCCCTCACTTATCTTTTTTTAAACGCAAATTGTAACCACATGAAAGGCGCGTTAATTTCATCATCTTTCATCTTATTAGTTCGTTTTCCCTGCGATAATATGGGTACATTTTGACAGCGGCGACGATAATACGCAGCGATTTGAACCCTCGCAGGTTCATGAGCGCGAACTTAATAAAGAAAACCCCCTAATAAGGCTCGGGTTACCTTTAATTAAATTAAAAGTCTCAGCATAATTGCCGGGAGCTGATCTAATTAAAATAATGAAGAATCTAATTGAATTATTCATTTCTTTCAGTAGCTGCATTTGTCTTCGCCGAGTGGGCAGGGCGGGGCACAAAGCGACTTTCTGTACCGCCAGTGTTCTATTCTGTGAGCTTCTTAAGGTGTTCTCTCTAAAAATTATAAAGTAATAGAATATAATTCTTTATTGCAAACCTCAACGGGAAATACAAACAAATCCAAATTACACGTAACATTCAATAGCGGTAAACAACAGGTGGTCTTATTGCTTAAGAGCGATCTCTTCCTGACAACCTTTAAAGTAATAAATATTAGGGGACAATCTTACACAAATCGACCTAGTCCCAAACTAAGCAAAGCTTGTATACTATGGGTACAACTTAGGCGACGATATACATAATAGTAATACATTACTAAAGCCGTGTAATAGTCTATATTAGTCTTGCCCAAAACGCACTGCTTAACGATGTTATAATGTCACCAAAAAACGGGATATCCGAGAATCCCCGGGGTATATTATATCCACACATAAATTGCACACCCTAATCCGAACACTGCTAATAACAGTAAGCTACTAATAATAAATATAATTTTTAACCTTTCTGATGTAAGTCTCGCCTCAAATTCTAGAAAACTCGACTAATGGATCTTTTTACTTATCGGGAACTTGGGGCCCTATGATGGTTGCTTTTATCACGCGATAAATAAGTGATAAAGAATCCGTCACGTTTTGACATATTGCGAGTGTGAGTGACAGATGCTTTGTCACTTATTTATCACGTGATAAACGCAACCATCATAGGCCCACTGAATTACAACAGTTTTATTATTTTCGCGTGGGCTGCCCCGCGCCTGCCTACGTAGAATATTTTGAAGCGGCCGATATTCATTGATTGATTTCAAGAATGTGGCACACAGATAAGACCCATAATCGGTGTCGTGCCGACTGATATCGGAATAGTTTTACGACATAGTAGTATTAGTAGTGTTCTTAACGGTCCTCGGTAGTATCGGCGTCTGTCAGTCAAACAAATGAAGATGAAAGTTTAGATAAATAAACGCCGAAACCTAAACCAGTTTGGACTTGTCCACTATTTGAATGGAACCATTGTCTTGAGTTTTTTTGAAGACTTACCATTAAGTCTGTTGTCGATAGAGGACTAGAGGTATCCAATTGTAATTTTTAGTTTTTCTATGTTCGTATTTCTTTCTTGTCGAGATGTGCAATAAAGAGTATTCTATTCGGGGATCGTTACCGGTATTCATTCAAACTCAAATATTTAATTTCTTTCTAATTTTTGGTTTTATTTCAAACGCTACTAAGTTGAATTTAGGTATTGATATAGAGTTTTGAAATTAGCTCACTAAAATGTAGAAATATGTAATAATAAGCGAAATACCGAAATCGAATACCGGTATTTTTGTATGGAGCCGAATACCGGTATACGATCCCAGATTCTATTTATTTATTTAAACTTTTAGCATTAACGATATAAATATAACGAACAGAATCAATGTTGATGCTATTTTTGTGGTTACACCACATTTCTTATTTTCATAACAAGAATTAAGAAAATTGGGCAAGTGCGAGTCGGACTCGCGCACCGAGGGTTCCGTACAAACACTTTTCATCCTTAAGTGGTTAAGTTAAGTTTGCACCTGGTATGTATAGCGCCCCATACAAATGAGGTGCAAAGTTAACGCAACCAACCCGTTTATTGTATGGGAGCCCCCCTTAAACATTTATTTTATTTTATTTTTAGTATTTGTTGTTATAGCGGCAATAGATATACATCATCTGTGAAAATTTCAACTGTCTAACTATCACCGTTCTTGAGATACAGCCTGGTGACAGACGGACGGACGGACGGACGGACGGACGGACAGCGAAGTCACAGTAATAGGGTCCCGTTTTTACCCTTTGGGTACGGAACCCTAAAAAAAGAATTTATGGAAATACATACTTACAAACTTTTGGCCAATTTTGGGATAGGTACGTTTACGTACTGTACGTTGTTTTGCGATAATTAGTCCGAGCTATGCTTATTCAGTATATTGACAAACTGCAGTCCAAGTGGGACTTGAACTGTAAAACAGGCATTATTTCATACAATCTGCATAGCGGTCCTGTAGCTCAGTTGGAAGAGCAATGTTCCAGGAAAACGGAGGTCGTGGGTTCGAGTCACACATGGCCTGCAGTGGATGGCATACAATTTTGGCTTCTTATTTATCCTTTGTTATACGATATAAATACTATCATCATCATCATCAGCCTGTATCGATCCACTGCTGGACATAGGCCTCTCCCATGGCACGCCACTGAGCTCGATTTTCAGCTCTCGTCCTCCAGTTACTTACCCGCTGTCCTACGAATGTCGTCGCTCCACCTTGTTACAGGGCGCCAAAACTCGTTTGCCCCAGTGGTCATCAGCTCTACGACAGATATGACCATTATTATCTGGTCATATCCGGAATAATCATATATGTAAATTTATATTGTGTCGAAAAATATAAAAGGTTTCTTTGAATAAAAGTGTGTTTTTTTTTGCCATTAGCGAAATGTACTTTCCATTATCAAGTTTTACATCATGTTTTTGCTGTAGTAGAGCTTCGAGCTCCAGTATCAAGTTCCTCGTTATAAATGTACATGCTAGGAACTAGTCAATGCTGCAGTATTTGACTTGATCTTACAATAGGTACTGTTCTGTAACCTACATTAATTGTAAGTGTAGTATTAATAGCTGTATTATTAGTTATAGTATCAGGTATATTTAGTGGTTGGTGTTGATAGTTTGTATTCTTT
The DNA here is from genome assembly GCA_932273695.1 of Apotomis betuletana. Lineage (NCBI taxonomy): Eukaryota > Metazoa > Arthropoda > Insecta > Lepidoptera > Tortricidae > Apotomis > Apotomis betuletana. The sequence goes on along the minus strand of OW026303.1, from coordinate 1,728,072 downwards.
TCAAGAAACTAGCTTATGAATAATGTTATTAAAACTATCGTGAGACATCTTTAATAATTATAAAAAACGGTTTAAACTCACGTAAAAATTGTCAGGAACGGCCCGACATGTTTCGAACTCATTTGGAGCTCTTCATCAGGGGTAGCTATCCGTGCTGCTACGCGACTCGCGACCCACTCCACAACAACAAATATATAACTGTATTCTATAAGTAGACGCTTTCACACCAGAAGACCTCTTATGAAAAGAAATTCAATACAACTCAATAGTAGTCGCTTACGAAAAGTGAAATAAATAAGATAAATAAATATCAGACACCCTCACACAAATCGCTCTAATCCCAAATTAAGCTCAAGAACTAGACTACGATATACACACTCATTTAAATACATAGAACAACCAGGACCCACGCACAAATATTCGAGTTCATCACACAAATATTTGCCCTAGTCGGGATTTGAACCCGGGACCGCCGGCTCAGTAGGCAGGTTTACAAACTGAGCCAACCGCGTCGTCAAAAATAGTTAAAATACATGAAGTTATTCCATATTAAACTAACACCTGATCCTCCATTACGATCTTAGGGATGTACAACCCAACTTTAAATAGACTCAGTGAAATACAATCAAGAGTCGACCGTATGTTTGTTTATTCACGGTATTCACACCCAGTGGCCGGTTGCGGAGCCCGCCAGAGCTAGCAAAAACTCTGCATCTTGTTTGCCGAAGCGCACATCTGCGGGACACTTCAACCTGATTTACAACGATTAATTACGTGTCGAAAGACCTTGTCCCGATTTTTACTTGACGTCATCTTTGTTTTGCAGATAGCGGGAGTTTGTTTAACCCTCTGGAAGCGTAGTTTTATTTTCAATCGACTCCAAAAAAGAAGGTTTTTTAAATCGATGTATATTTTTCTTTTGTATGTAATGACGCCAATTAATCCAATTTGATGATTCTTTTTTGTTTGATAGATATTTTAGAAGAGAGAACATAATAAATGTCCTTTACCTTTTTTTACTTTTTATGTTATAACTAATTACATTGGTACACGTAAAGGAGATATTATAGATGTGTTGTTCAGAGAATTTCCGGATACTTTCCTCGTTTTGTATGGGAAATGTTCATGAGAACATTCTCTCTCAGACAAATCAGGAACGGCACATCGCACGAGTGTCAAACCCAAACCACGCCAACTCTTCCAAGCAAATGAACTGAAGCAAATGATTTGCTAGGAAGAGTAAGCGTGCGTTGAATCTATGATTGAATAACGCAAAATTTAGAAAAATGCAAATATAATGTCTTATTCAAACTTCCATGATGTACCTATTCTTTTAAGAATTTGGACTAAACTAAAGACTAAGTGGAGTATCCTTGAAACAAATTATATCATGTGCTGTCCTCGTTTATTTCTCGTTATTGATGAGCTTTAAATTTGAATAAATCAAAAAATATTTTATCGTCCACGTCTAAGAAAAAAAAAACAATTCAGAATTTTAGCCGTTTATTCTAGGAAATATCTATATTTAAAGATGTATCGTATCAGATTATGTATTCTAGATAAGTAGATAACCTTACAGACATTCTCGCAGTAGGTTTATCTGCCGACGGTGATGTCAGCGGCTGTTGACTAGGGAATGCAATACCCGGCCATTTTTGCTACCCGGGTATTACCCGACCTTGATTTTCAAAACCCGGGTACCCGGGTAATACCCGGACTTGGACAAAAAGTATTAAATATTGAGTTTCATGGTTTTTACGGGTATTTAAGAATGAAAAGCACGTTTGATTACGATTTCAGACTGAATCTTATGGCGCTACTTAGGAAAGAGGTGTAAACTTTTTTCAAACATGTGTAACGAGATTTTCGAGTACCCGGATAAACTAACAGATGGTGCGGAAATTTATACGTTGTGACATGAATAAGCCACTGAGGAAGGATTTTGCAGGACATCAACAAATTTATAATTGACTTAGCGCTGCTACGTTGCTGCCTGGTGGCAAAACGGCTCACACAACTTTAAGGAGTCCAATAGATTTGGACAGCACGGAAACTCCTGTCTGCGGTGTATCAAAAAACTGTGAAAAAACCAGAGTTCTACAGGAATGCAGTTTAATCGTCTGGGACGAGTGTACTATGACTACTATGGCGCATAAAAAGGCCGTAGAAGCCGTAGTAAGGATACTCCAAGAGTTCAGAAGGGCGGCGCGCGCAATGGGTAGCGTTACAATTTCGTTTTGTGGTACTCGAGCCGACGAGTTAAAATACCTGCCCCGAAGAGGTCGGTGTTGTGGCCGAGCGTGCATCAGAAGCTGCGCCTGGCTGAGAATATGCTATTCCAAAAAGGAGGAGGCTCACATGTCCAAGTATTCGCCCGGGTACTGCTTCAGGTTGGAAAAAGACTTCTGGAGAATCTGGAGGAAACCAACGGCCTGGTTCGATTACCAGACACGTAATGCAGGACCTTTCCGTCCGTTGAAGACCTCATTCGGAGCGTATACGGAGACCAGAGCCAGGTGACGGCACGTGAGATTTCTTGCGTTTGTGAGAGAGCCATACTAACGCCGAAAAATGTACAGACAGCGGCATTTAATGCGTGGATATTGGCGGAAATTGAAGGTGAACAAGCAGCATATAATTCCATTAATACTGTCTTGGATGAAGGCAACGTCATAACATCACCCGGGGGAGTTCCATAACTCATTGAGCGCTTCAGGACTCCCAGCACACATATTAACCCTGAAAGTTGGAGTTCCGATCATGCTTCTTCGGAATTTGTCAACTCCAAAGTTTGTAACGGAACCCAGTTATTAAAAGTAGTGCAGATGCAGCGAAACCTCATCGAGGCGCAGATTCTGACGGGATGCGACGCCGGGCGGATCTGGACTACAGTCCACTATCGTATCCATCTGTTAACTTTACTTAAACTTCTGCCTCCAGGGGATAGGGAGAGAAATTAGGGGTGAATTAGCCGCTTACTGACACAGACCAATTTCCACGTGGGCGGAGCCGCGGGCAAAGCTAGTAAGTTACAACGCAGTAAGTAAGGGTTACAGCCATAATAGAACATTTTGTTGTAAGTTATTTGTGGTTTCACTCATTTTTTTAGCATTTCTTAATTTCGGGTTAGACCCGGTTTATGAGTTGAAAACCCGGGTTTTTACCCGACTCCAAATGTAGTCGGGTACCCGGGTACCCGGGTTTTCGGGTACCCGGGTTGCATTCCCTACTGTTGACCCTCGCGGCGCCCGCGCATACGTCACCCTACACAGCAATTCGTCTCAGCCCGTCTAGTACAACTATGGTTCGAGACTCGACATAGAATCACCCGTCACTTTCTCACAGTAATATACAGAAGAGATGGGTATTGGGTAGTATATCTCGCGCGAGAAACAGTCGCGTGTCACAGTTGCGCTAGAGGAGCTGGGAAGAGGGACCTATTTGACGAGTATTTGTGATAGAGGTCTCCAGAATGTAACACAAATCAACCTAGTCCCAAACTAAGGAATACTAAGTAATGCTAAGATGATACATAATATATAAATACACATGTAGATAAGAGTCATGAATCAGGAAGAAATATTCGAGTTCATCACACAAATATGTGCCTTTGCCGGGATTTGAACCCAGGACCGCCGGCTCAGTAGGCGGCTGCACTACAAACTGCACCAAACGCGTCGTCAAGTAAATCAAATCAAGACGCAATATTTGAAAATTAGACATGCCTATTGTTCACACTATTCAGCCTACCGGAGATGATTTTGTGCGACTAGCGTCGTGGCGAGCGGTTGAGTGAGAGATCCGAGCGCGGCAGCCATGCGAGTGATCGAGATACACGTACCGCGCACCGCTGTCGCTGGCAAAGCCGTGGCATCTCAGTACCTATTAAAATAGAGGCCAGGAACGCACTAGCGACCCCTCTGGTGTTGCAGGTAATGCAGGTGTCCATGGGCATAGGGAATGCAAACCGGTTATTCTTTGTATGAAAAAGACCGGTAATTTACCGGTAATCCGGTATTTTCCATACAAAAATTAACCGGTTCGCATTCCCTACATAGGCCGCCTACTCATATGCCTCCTATATCATAAAAAAATATAGGTATTATTTTCACCTACATAAAAGAAAAGAAACTGAAATTACCTTTATTTCCCAGGACTACAGTGGAGGCGTGATCTCCGACAGCTGTCATGTAAGAACATCAAATTTAGCCCCTGGCAGGAACAATCTAATCTAGCGTTTACTGCTAGTACTTCTGTGAAAACTATTCCAAGTTCGTTTACGACAAAATGCGGTGTCACTTCACATGTCTCTGTCTCATTTAGTTAAGTTTCTTAGTGTCTTGCGTAAGACTTACTGCGAAATAAGGAAGTGCTCCTTATCGTAAACAATTTTATGTCATTTTGTGAAATTGGCACGTGTTTAGTATGGCTAATTGAAATAGGAGCGCACTCGCTCAGGTTACCTGTCGGCTCACATGAGTCACATATGGCAATATCGTTGAATAAGTATTAGGTATTCCAGGCTGGCAGTTTCGCAACCGGCGTTGGGCCGTGGACCGCGAGTTCTTTTGTTTGTGTTTACAAGTGCGCTAGTGAAGCCAGTGAAGGGCGAGCGCGCAGGTATGCGCCCCGACAGGCCGGCGGAGAGGAGGAGCGGAGGGGAGCGCCGGCAGCTGCGTGCACGCACACTGTGTTTATATTTATGTTTACAAGCTCTCGTCGCGAAGGAATAAAGCTGAAGTTCGGTGATACCGATGCGGGTTAGAAACGTGTTATCTGTCGTTTGGAGTTCAACAAATATTTAGTTTCCATATCGGGACGTCGAGTTCTTCGGCTAAATATGGCGAGTGACGTGCCGCCCGCAACCAGCGACCATGTAGGCGGGTGTTGCGACAGGGACCACTCGCAGCGAGACACTTTCCCAACCTCACCTTAGCGCCTATCGCGGCTGGCCGGTGGGCAGGGATTACTCATAACTCCGGAAACACTCAGAATGTGCATAATAAACATCGAATCCGAACTTCATTCTCATAAATTCGTTTTGTTCGTGGGCGGAAACGCTAACAGATGCTAATGACCCGATTTGGATTGATTAAATATTTGGCGACGAAGGTTCTTTTGAATTCGCATCCAGTTCTGTTTAGCCGAATTAGCTGGAAGATCTTAAATGCTTTCGTTGCCGCAATGCAGTTTCCACGGCTAACAGTGCTAATAGGGAGATTAACAAAAGGGCCGGTAGCACGAATTTCACAACCAACTGGATGCAAGAAACGCTCGCCTGGCCTTAGCTCATTAATAACGGAACTGTTATCCGGGCAGCAGTAAAACCTAACGATCAGCCGGCGCGTACATATCGCCACTCACATCAGACAAACGGCACAACCTCGCCTGACTACATCCACAGACCTACGTGTACAGGAAACTTAATACCGTGTTGTGAACCGGACAAGATGCACCGACAGAGCTTCGGGTTCAACGGCAAATCCCAGGTCAAGTTACAATCCGTGTCGTGCGGCGAGGGGCTCCACACGACAAAGCCACAGTAATCCCGCTGCAGCCGTACAACTTCTCGTACGCGAGTCACAGGCAAAGCGGCTCGTCTAAATTTAGGCCCGACTTGGATAAGAAACAGCCCGCCGCCCGTCAATGAATTATTCAAACGTTTACTTCACTACCGTGTACCCACTCCATAATGCACGCTCGCTCGCGTTATTATGTCCTTTACACTCAGCGGAATGTAGTTCGCCGCCGTAAATCTAAAGCGTTGATTTCATTTAACTTGTTCCTCGTACACAATGCATTGTAGCCGCTAGATCGAAGTCGGCGAGGGTTTAATCGAGATGAACTCTTCCGTCGAACGGAACGGCGAGTGTAGATAGAAACTACAATAGTGCGCGGAACGAACGGCTCACTGATAGCGCTATTCAGCGGGTCGTGCTCGGCTTATCGGACGTCTCGGCGACGCCTCTTCGTGTCCGCCGCGGCTCGGCAGCCACTATCCAGTTTAGAAAGTCGAGCAGATGGCGTAATTGCAGGGCTCCGCGACAGACGAGACAGCTGCGAGCGAGGCCGAATTAAAGGGCCATTAATTTAGCTGGCCCGGGTCTGTCCGGTCAGCCGGGCTCAGCCTGGTCCGGGATAATAATGCGATCGACCGAGGAATCTCGATAAGGACTAAGTAAGCCGCACCTCAAACCTCATTTGGGTGATCCCCGAGCCGGTTCAAAGGACTCGGCGCGTAACAATGCGCGTGTTATCCTTTGAAATCTGTGAAATGATGCTTTAATGAGTGGCCGGGCTCGCCACGGCCTCCATTAGCAGGCGTCGTTAACACTACTCCACTCCTGGCACGTAAGGGACAATTACGTTAATTAGCCAGGTATTAAAAGTTGCTCTCCCGAGCGATGCTCCCTACATCATCTAATATGCCTCACCTATTAACTCGAACGAGAGAAAAGTAGGCTCCACGGCTACAGTAAATCGTGAATACTATATTCTTGTTGTTATTGTAAGACATTTCTCCAAGAAACTTCATTCGTGCAATGCGGAGGCATAAGTCGGCTACACGGCTGAAAAGTAGGCCGTACATGTACCTGCATGAGTTACGAAACAGCCAACGTTTAACGCGTTTAAGAAATAAAAATGTAATTGTAAACGAATGGGAATAGATCAAAGAGTTTACCAGTTAGTTTTTAAAGTTACAGAATGTTCGTGGTTACGATAAAATCGGGGAAAGCTGGTTGTACAAGAGAGGAACTGCGTTTAGCTGGAGCGGCAGGTGCGTGAGCCGGGAGACGCAGGCGAGAGGGGAAGGGGGGAGGCGCGGGCTCATTAGTTATTTAGCGCGGGGTTCGCGCGGCCAGCGGACGCCGGGCCTCCTCCGTCGCTCCGCCAAATAAATTGCGCTTAAAATGCCTATTTGCCCTCTCCGCCGCTCGTCAGCGAGCCCCATCCTTCAAGCGTCGGATACTATTTACTCGCTCGGTTCCCTCTACTCTGAGGCGACGGCTCGGGAAACGTTTACCTTTATTATTTTCACTCGGGATTCCAAATGTCAAAAGATGTATTGCAGGAGTCTCTCTCCTATTTCATTCGTATAAACAACGTCTGAGCTGTCAAATTACATTTCTTCCAAGTACTTTACATGCAGAATGATTACAAGATGTTACAAAGTACTGGAACACACGACAATGTACTTGAATAAATAGGTGCGGTTAATGCCAGTCGCTGGAGGAAAGTAGAGTGGGTAATTGAGGGTAATTGTCCCCTATTTTCCTTACTTAATTATGTATGCCCTAACTCGCGTATACATTCCTTGTTGATATTTATTTTGTTGCGTTGTTACGTCACGTCACTTTATTTCGTATGCTGTGCGGGTCGCTGGATCTTTTCAGCTTTATTGTACATGTCATTGATAATTCAGATTCGAGCAAAATCGCTTTCAGTAAGTACATTCTGTTGTTCAAAGTATTGTATACTGTGTTTGTTTTCTTATCATAGAATTGAGGACGAAGATTTCAAGTGTTCTTCATAAAATTACTGATATCTACTTCCGATATGGTATCAGTTTTCCGGTCATTAAACAAGTTGATCGACTGGTCTTTAGTTAGATTAAGTTCTGTCTATAAATTCTGCGTAGGCGGTCATTTGAAAGCTACTCAGGCAGGTAGGAAGGGCAGCCTCATTATTTCTGTCCGCGGAGAAATCGCAAGTTCCCCGGCTACCTGCTTCCCACTCAGGCGGCTCGTTACCGCGTCATTTTTACAAACTTTTACAAGTTTTATTACGAAGTTGTTCTTCGAATAGAAAAGATTCTTGGAAAATCCTTAGTGAATTACAATTGGATGGCCCAGGTTGAATATAGGCGTTGTTGCGACTCTAATGCTGCGTTTGCAGTTTTGTCACAGGTGTCACACGCAACAATAGTCGCAAATTGCCGCTGATGTCGCGATTCGTCGAACGCTGGCTTGATTGCTGGTGTAATTTCAACGCAAATTCATCCACCGAACAAATAGTGTTTAAATTCGCACCGTTCGCGTTGTTTGTACCTCTCAAGTAGATATTCAGGTTTTCAGAGTAAGCATTCCGCTGTCAAATTCGAATCTAGCGTTTAATTAATGTTAGCAGAATAGAGCATGTATCCGGACATATGAACCGCAGGAGGTGTGAGGGTTCAGTTTAATTGACAAGAAATAGGCCCAGGTGCGTAATTGAATCTGCGAAGGAGCCGGGTCGGATTAGACCTGAATCACTGGCCGACAGCTTGAGACCGCCCGCGTCAATCCACACTTACACACCTCGCATTATCCACAATTGGACTGTACCCCTGACCGTAACCCTGAAGTCTGGTAACCTGCTCTACTACCGGGAGGGCGCCCAACAGTCCCAAGGTGGTGTCGGGTTTCTCGTTCACAAGTCCCTCGTTAACAACATCACTACCATCGACAGTGTGTCGAGCAGGGTGGTATACCTAATACTCAGAATATCCAAAAGATATTCGTTGAAGGTCATTCAGGTATACGCACCGACCTCGTCACATTCTGATGAGGAAGTAGAGGCTATGTATGAGGACGTAAGTAGGGCCATACATACTTCCAAAACCTACTTCACTGTTGTTATGGGGGACTTCAATGCAAAGTTGGGCAAGAACAGCGGTGATGAGTTGAGAGTGGGGCAATTTGGATACGGGCAACGGAACCCTAGGGGACAGAGGCTGGCCGACTTTCTAGAGAAAGAGGAACTCTTCATGATGAACTCTTTCTTCCAGAAGCCGCCTCACAGGAAATGGACCTGGATAAGTCCCGATGGTTCCACGAGAAACGAGATTGACTTCATCATGACCGACAAGAAACGGATTTTCAGTGATGTGTCTGTGATCAATAGGGTCAAGACCGGCAGTGATCATCGAATCGTAAGAGGCACACTGAATATCAATGTTAAATTGGAAAGGTCCAGTCTGATGAAGTCTACGCTCCGACCTACTCAGGCCCATATTCAAAACCCCGAGAGCTTTCAACTCGAGATCTCCAACCGCTTCGCTTGTCTGGAGAACTTTGTCTCAGTGGACGAGATCAACGACGGGCTAGTGGAAACTGTCCACACGGTAGGGTCTAAGTTTTTCAGACCCCGCCGTAAAGATAGACCTCAGAAATTGTCTGATCGAACCTTAAACCTCATGGCTGAACGACGCTCGCTACAGTTGCAGTCTCCCGATGACGCGAGGTCATATAGGCAGCTTAATAGACGTATATCGAAGTCCTTGCGACATGATCTGCGGCTCTTTAATACGAACCTTGTTAAAGAGACCATTGAGCAGAACAAAGGCTCCAAAGTGTTCGCAAAGGACAAGTCTATTGGACAAAGCCAGCTGACCAAGCTGAAACGGGAAGATGGCAGCATAGCGTCGACCAAAGCAGAGGTTCTAGGCGAGATCGAGAGGTTCTATGGTCAGTTATACACTTCAGTCGCAAAGCCCGTTGACAGCTTGGTAGGCGATCCAAGAGCCAAGCTGTCCCGACATTATACCGAAGATATCCCGGACATCAGTCTGTACGAGATTAGGATGGCCCTGAAGCACCTTAAGAACAACAAGGCGCCGGGCGAAGACGGAATCACCTCAGAGCTTCTGAGAGCGGGTGGAACACCGGTACTTAAGGTCCTCCAGAAGCTCTTTAATTCCGTCTTGTCCGAGGGCAAAACGCCTGAAGCATGGAATAGAGGCGAGGTGGTACTGTTCTTCAAGAAAGGTGATAAAACCCTATTGAAGAACTACAGGCCCATCACGCTTCTAAGCCATGTTTATAAGTTGTTTTCAAGGGTCATCACGAACCGTCTCGAACATAGACTTGATGACTTCCAGCCTCCCGAACAAGCCGGTTTCCGAAGAAGCTATAGTACCATAGACCACATACATACGCTGCGACAAGTTATACAGAAGACTGAAGAGTATAACTTGCCATTATGCTTAGCGTTTGTGGACTATGAGAAAGCCTTCGATTCGGTGGAAACATGGGCGGTGCTCGAGTCACTTCAGCGATGCCATATTGACTATCGGTACATTGAAGTGTTGAAGTGTTTGTATAGTAACGCCACCATGTCGGTCCGAGTTCAGGAGCAGAGCACAAAGGCCATTCCATTGAGAAGAGGCGTAAGACAGGGGGACGTTGTGTCCCCGAAACTGTTTACGGCCGTTATGGAAGACGCCTTCAAGCTCCTGGAATGGCAAGGACTTGGCATCAACATCAATGGCGAATACATCACTCACCTTCGGTTTGCCGACGACATCGTAGTCATGGCAAAGTCGATGGAGGAACTCAGCATGATGCTCGATGACCTCAATCGAGTTTCTCAACGGGTGGGCTTAAAAATGAACATGGACAAGACGAAACTCATGTCAAATGCCAAGGTTGTGCCCATCCCAGTCTCTGTTGAAAACTCGGTACTCGAAGTTGTTGACTCATACATCTACCTAGGACAAGTGGTCCAATTAGGTAGGTCCAACTTCGAGAAAGAGGTCAACCGCCGAATCCAACTCGGCTGGGCAGCGTTCGGGAAACTACGCAATGTCTTTTCGTCCGACATACCTCAGTGCCTCAAGACGAAAGTCTTCAACCAATGTGTGTTACCAGTGATGACTTACGGCACCGAAACGTGGTCTTTCACTATCGGCCTCATCTCAAAGCTCAAAGTCGCTCAACGTGCAATGGAGAGGGCTATGCTCGGGGTTTCTCTACGTGATCGAATCAGAAATGAGGAAATCCGTAGACGAACTAAAGTGACCGATATAGCTCACCGGATTAGCAAGTTGAAGTGGCAATGGGCAGGCCACATAGCACGCAGAGCAGATGGCCGATGGGGCCGAAAAGTGCTCGAGTGGAGACCTCGGACCAGCAAGCGCAGCGTAGGACGTCCACCTACAAGGTGGACAGATGACCTTATAAAGGTCGCCGGAAGGCGCTGGATGCAGGTCGCTTCCAACCGGTATATATGGAAGTCCAAAGGGGAGGCCTATGTTCAGCAGTGGACGTCCTATGGCTGAGATGATGATGATGATGATGATGGACTGTGTCGACTGAAAAGCAACGACTCTGTATTGTGTACGGCCTATTTCCCAAAATCTCGTCTTTTAATGGAATATTTTTATCGATTATGTTTATGTGGCAATACCACTTTTTGGAATTTTATTAATATCACATTACATTTTTCTTTCATAATAGGGTACGTTATTTATATGTGTCAATATTTATAATAATCTTGTCTGTTTCCTCCTCCAAAACTTAACAACTCTTTACGAAGTTTTAGGAAGTGACTGGGACGAAAACATTTCGTGTCAGATTGTCTCGATTCCTGCGCTTACCTGTTATTATTATAAGATTCGTGAACTATGCTTCTGCTTTGGTCAAAATTCCGCCACAACCGGACGCCTAATAGGTACACAAATCCATATCCATACTAATATTATAAATGCGAAAGTGTGTCTGTCTGTCTGTTACCTCTTCACGCTTAAGGCGACTCCTAATCCCAACGTCCTTGAGGATCTGGGCGGAGCCTAACGTTATTCCCCCCGCCGACCGTGCGCCCCCGGAACATTACTTCGTTCATAATCTCGTTGAGTGGCGTCCAAGCAGCTTCATACACTCGCATAGTCCGAGCGAGAGTTGAAGATCAACAAACCTTATAGGTATAATATTTAAAGGCATTGAAAAATCTCGAAGTAAAATAAATCATTTAAACAATGATATAATTATTGCGGATAACTAAATATCTATTTACCCACTACAGTAGAATATTAAAAATAAAATGCGTTAAAGCTATTTTCCAAAAAAATAAGTGAAATTGGCCATTTGGAAGTCTCGCATCGAAAAATACTTTTTAGTTTCTTTTGTATGTGTAGGTACCTACCAAAAATAGTTAAAATGCCGACAAGATTCTTGATTATACGTGCAAAATCATGCAGAAATAAAAAATACCGTTTTTTAATAAATAAATCATATAGTGACCCAGCGGATGAACCGATATTTTAACATAAGTAGTAGTGGAGGTACAGCTTTATCCCCCGGGTCATGCTGCTCTAATGAAAAGATAAACTATAAATAATAGAGCGACAAACTCAACTTTACCGTTGGAAAACGGATTTACGTCCTTTACCTACTTATAAACAGTGATAGTTTTTTATGACTACATTAGTAATGTTCTCAGATTTTCCCCTATACTTGTTGATATTGACGATATTTTACTAGACGAATTTTTTGGCTAATTTCAATGTTCAAGGTCAATGGATACCCTATAAATGTTAATTTACTTGAGTGTCAAAATATGCCGATGCTGGAAAGGAGAACTTATCTAAGCGACATTTTTGGGGATATTGAGTTATACACACTGTTGGGATCGGCAGATTTTTCTGCATCGAATGGGTTGGGTCTCGTATACATCTGTCTGACGACTTTTGTGTCGCTTATCCCGTCGGTGATTTAGAGAATCTCTACTTTTTTTTCGGGTGCGTCCCATATTATATACAAACTTTTGGTATAATTTCAATTTATAAACATACAAAAGATATAATGCACGATATATATAATAAGAAATACCATATTTTCATGAAATATAAGGCTTGATTGGTATAACATTCAATTCATATAATATCATATGTTATAATGGTTATTTTGTATAATCATCCTCCTAGCCTTTTGTCCCATTTTTTGAGAATGAATTCTCAATCGGGGTCGGCTACCTAAATCCCAAGATGTGGCGTAGGCACTAGTTTTTATGAAAGCGACTGCCATCTGACCTTCCAACCCAGAGGGGAAACTAGGCCTTATTGGGCTTAGGTGGTTTCCTCACGATGTTTTCCTTCACCGAAAAGCGAGTGGTAAATATCAAATGACATTCCGTACATAAGTTCCGAAAAACTCATTGGTACGGGCCGGGTTCGAACCCGCGACCTCCGGATTGAAAGTCGCATGCCCTAACCACTAGGCTACCACCGCTTGGTTATTTTGTATAATAATTTTAGATATAATATTTATTTTGCATAACAATTATGACATATAATATAATATCATTTGAAATATCTATCATATAAAATAATATTATATGACATACCTAGTACCATTTTATAGGCATTTTATAAAAAAAATCGCAGTACTTACCTATATCTGTAAGAGCGAAACGAGCGCAGGCAAGGCAGGTAAAGCAGGTTTGACTTGGTTTAAGTTAGGTACGACGACGAGCGAAGCGAGGAGGAGTGTTAGGTTGAACTGCGACCCTAACGAGCGAACGAAGCGAGCGAGCCGCGCCAGGTCTGACTTGGCTTACGATTCCTAACATTACCATTATCACCTTAAGGCAGATCCGACTTGGCTTAGGTTAGGTACGACGACGAGCGAAGCGAGGAGGAGTGTTAGGTTGAACTATGACCCTAACGAGCGAGCGAAGCGAGCGAGCCGCGCAGGTCCAACTTGGCTTACGATTTCTAACATTACTTCAATGCTTCGATTGCTTCGATGTTTCGAGTAAATGTATATGCCCCCCGATTATATGTAATAATAATTAAGTGTTTTAAATGTTATACCATTAGATGATTATACACAATGTCATTATACCTACAGTTCATTATATACTATGAAAATATGCATTTTATTGTTATATGTTTCGTTCAGTATACGAATTGAATATTATACCAATTAAATTTATTCCAATTGAGCCTATGTCTAATGAGTGTTATATCTATTGTTTATATATGTTCTATTACTTACCCTTTTTTTTCTACTAAACGACTTGATTTTTGAGTTTTTTTTAGCAAAATGGAGATAACATAAAAAGTTTTTTGCATAATAATGAACCTTAGAGCTTTTTTACTTATTTGTCAAAACAGATCAAACAACTTGGATAATTTTCTTTATTGCAACTAACCTTGCACTTGTTGGTTAACTGTTTTTATCTAATCGTAAAATATATTTTAATGTCGTTTGAGGCATTTTACCTATGTCTTTATGATAAAATTAACATAAAGGTAAATTATGAAAGAAAAATTGAATGTGATCCACTGCAATGTAAGCAGGACTCGAACCTGCGACCTTAAGTTTCCGGCGTAGTGCTCTACCAACTGAGCTATCATATCGTTACGTCGATCACACTAAATCTTTGATTCCTTAATTCTTCGCTACTGGAGCGCCCTCTGTGTCATGTCATGTGTGTTTAAAATGCTTATGCGCATTAGCCAAAAAGTAAAAATGTGGTATTTCCACATTATTAAACAGAATCTATATAAGATTCTATAAAAAAAATAACATAGATAAATTACCTGATTGTCTATCTTAACATTGCAGTCGAGACATTGGGCCCATGGTCAGCTGACATGACAAGATTCATGAAGGCTTTGTCGAAACGGCTGATCGACGCTTCGGGAGACCCCAGAGCTGGCGCCTACCTCTGCCAGAGAATCTCTCTGGCCATACAAAGAGGTAACGCCGCCAGCATACTGGGGACCATGCCGCAGGCGGACCTTTTGGGTGGGGTATTCCTTTTATGACCCCCTTTTTTTTTATATTGTATTTTAGGTTATTTAGAGTAAGGTTTTATAAAAAATTTTTTTTATATTTGTTTTAACTTTTAGATTTGATTAAATATGTAGATTCATTTGTGTAATGTTCGAGTAGATTAATATTTATAATAAAATCTATCTTAACTATCTTAACTATTGGCGTTTATCCAAATTTACCTGCTTTGATACTATGAAACCATTGTCGCTTATCCTTTTTTACCTAATATGACTTTGATCGACTACTGTCGCTTATCTTGAATTGCTTGAATGACAATTGAGTCGTAGCACAAAGGCCATTCCATTGAGAAGAGGCGTAAGACAGGGGGACGTTGTGTCCCCGAAACTGTTTACGGCCGTTATGGAAGACGCCTTCAAGCTCCTGGAATGGCAAGGACTTGGCATCAACATCAATGGCGAATACATCACTCACCTTCGGTTTGCCGACGACATCGTAGTCATGGCAAAGTCGATGGAGGAACTCAGCATGATGCTCGATGACCTCAATCGAGTTTCTCAACGGGTGGGCTTAAAAATGAACATGGACAAGACGAAACTCATGTCAAATGCCAAGGTTGTGCCCATCCCAGTCTCTGTTGAAAACTCGGTACTCGAAGTTGTTGACTCATACATCTACCTAGGACAAGTGGTCCAATTAGGTAGGTCCAACTTCGAGAAAGAGGTCAACCGCCGAATCCAACTCGGCTGGGCAGCGTTCGGGAAACTACGCAATGTCTTTTCGTCCGACATACCTCAGTGCCTCAAGACGAAAGTCTTCAACCAATGTGTGTTACCAGTGATGACTTACGGCACCGAAACGTGGTCTTTCACTATCGGCCTCATCTCAAAGCTCAAAGTCGCTCAACGTGCAATGGAGAGGGCTATGCTCGGGGTTTCTCTACGTGATCGAATCAGAAATGAGGAAATCCGTAGACGAACTAAAGTGACCGATATAGCTCACCGGATTAGCAAGTTGAAGTGGCAATGGGCAGGCCACATAGCACGCAGAGCAGATGGCCGATGGGGCCGAAAAGTGCTCGAGTGGAGACCTCGGACCAGCAAGCGCAGCGTAGGACGTCCACCTACAAGGTGGACAGATGACCTTATAAAGGTCGCCGGAAGGCGCTGGATGCAGGTCGCTTCCAACCGGTATATATGGAAGTCCAAAGGGGAGGCCTATGTTCAGCAGTGGACGTCCTATGGCTGAGATGATGATGATGATGATGATGGACTGTGTCGACTGAAAAGCAACGACTCTGTATTGTGTACGGCCTATTTCCCAAAATCTCGTCTTTTAATGGAATATTTTTATCGATTATGTTTATGTGGCAATACCACTTTTTGGAATTTTATTAATATCACATTACATTTTTCTTTCATAATAGGGTACGTTATTTATATGTGTCAATATTTATAATAATCTTGTCTGTTTCCTCCTCCAAAACTTAACAACTCTTTACGAAGTTTTAGGAAGTGACTGGGACGAAAACATTTCGTGTCAGATTGTCTCGATTCCTGCGCTTACCTGTTATTATTATAAGATTCGTGAACTATGCTTCTGCTTTGGTCAAAATTCCGCCACAACCGGACGCCTAATAGGTACACAAATCCATATCCATACTAATATTATAAATGCGAAAGTGTGTCTGTCTGTCTGTTACCTCTTCACGCTTAAGGCGACTCCTAATCCCAACGTCCTTGAGGATCTGGGCGGAGCCTAACGTTATTCCCCCCGCCGACCGTGCGCCCCCGGAACATTACTTCGTTCATAATCTCGTTGAGTGGCGTCCAAGCAGCTTCATACACTCGCATAGTCCGAGCGAGAGTTGAAGATCAACAAACCTTATAGGTATAATATTTAAAGGCATTGAAAAATCTCGAAGTAAAATAAATCATTTAAACAATGATATAATTATTGCGGATAACTAAATATCTATTTACCCACTACAGTAGAATATTAAAAATAAAATGCGTTAAAGCTATTTTCCAAAAAAATAAGTGAAATTGGCCATTTGGAAGTCTCGCATCGAAAAATACTTTTTAGTTTCTTTTGTATGTGTAGGTACCTACCAAAAATAGTTAAAATGCCGACAAGATTCTTGATTATACGTGCAAAATCATGCAGAAATAAAAAATACCGTTTTTTAATAAATAAATCATATAGTGACCCAGCGGATGAACCGATATTTTAACATAAGTAGTAGTGGAGGTACAGCTTTATCCCCCGGGTCATGCTGCTCTAATGAAAAGATAAACTATAAATAATAGAGCGACAAACTCAACTTTACCGTTGGAAAACGGATTTACGTCCTTTACCTACTTATAAACAGTGATAGTTTTTTATGACTACATTAGTAATGTTCTCAGATTTTCCCCTATACTTGTTGATATTGACGATATTTTACTAGACGAATTTTTTGGCTAATTTCAATGTTCAAGGTCAATGGATACCCTATAAATGTTAATTTACTTGAGTGTCAAAATATGCCGATGCTGGAAAGGAGAACTTATCTAAGCGACATTTTTGGGGATATTGAGTTATACACACTGTTGGGATCGGCAGATTTTTCTGCATCGAATGGGTTGGGTCTCGTATACATCTGTCTGACGACTTTTGTGTCGCTTATCCCGTCGGTGATTTAGAGAATCTCTACTTTTTTTTCGGGTGCGTCCCATATTATATACAAACTTTTGGTATAATTTCAATTTATAAACATACAAAAGATATAATGCACGATATATATAATAAGAAATACCATATTTTCATGAAATATAAGGCTTGATTGGTATAACATTCAATTCATATAATATCATATGTTATAATGG
Source organism: Apotomis betuletana (assembly GCA_932273695.1). Lineage (NCBI taxonomy): Eukaryota > Metazoa > Arthropoda > Insecta > Lepidoptera > Tortricidae > Apotomis > Apotomis betuletana. The sequence goes on along the minus strand of OW026303.1, from coordinate 1,710,707 downwards.
TTATTTTGTATAATCATCCTCCTAGCCTTTTGTCCCATTTTTTGAGAATGAATTCTCAATCGGGGTCGGCTACCTAAATCCCAAGATGTGGCGTAGGCACTAGTTTTTATGAAAGCGACTGCCATCTGACCTTCCAACCCAGAGGGGAAACTAGGCCTTATTGGGCTTAGGTGGTTTCCTCACGATGTTTTCCTTCACCGAAAAGCGAGTGGTAAATATCAAATGACATTCCGTACATAAGTTCCGAAAAACTCATTGGTACGGGCCGGGTTCGAACCCGCGACCTCCGGATTGAAAGTCGCATGCCCTAACCACTAGGCTACCACCGCTTGGTTATTTTGTATAATAATTTTAGATATAATATTTATTTTGCATAACAATTATGACATATAATATAATATCATTTGAAATATCTATCATATAAAATAATATTATATGACATACCTAGTACCATTTTATAGGCATTTTATAAAAAAAATCGCAGTACTTACCTATATCTGTAAGAGCGAAACGAGCGCAGGCAAGGCAGGTAAAGCAGGTTTGACTTGGTTTAAGTTAGGTACGACGACGAGCGAAGCGAGGAGGAGTGTTAGGTTGAACTGCGACCCTAACGAGCGAACGAAGCGAGCGAGCCGCGCCAGGTCTGACTTGGCTTACGATTCCTAACATTACCATTATCACCTTAAGGCAGATCCGACTTGGCTTAGGTTAGGTACGACGACGAGCGAAGCGAGGAGGAGTGTTAGGTTGAACTATGACCCTAACGAGCGAGCGAAGCGAGCGAGCCGCGCAGGTCCAACTTGGCTTACGATTTCTAACATTACTTCAATGCTTCGATTGCTTCGATGTTTCGAGTAAATGTATATGCCCCCCGATTATATGTAATAATAATTAAGTGTTTTAAATGTTATACCATTAGATGATTATACACAATGTCATTATACCTACAGTTCATTATATACTATGAAAATATGCATTTTATTGTTATATGTTTCGTTCAGTATACGAATTGAATATTATACCAATTAAATTTATTCCAATTGAGCCTATGTCTAATGAGTGTTATATCTATTGTTTATATATGTTCTATTACTTACCCTTTTTTTTCTACTAAACGACTTGATTTTTGAGTTTTTTTTAGCAAAATGGAGATAACATAAAAAGTTTTTTGCATAATAATGAACCTTAGAGCTTTTTTACTTATTTGTCAAAACAGATCAAACAACTTGGATAATTTTCTTTATTGCAACTAACCTTGCACTTGTTGGTTAACTGTTTTTATCTAATCGTAAAATATATTTTAATGTCGTTTGAGGCATTTTACCTATGTCTTTATGATAAAATTAACATAAAGGTAAATTATGAAAGAAAAATTGAATGTGATCCACTGCAATGTAAGCAGGACTCGAACCTGCGACCTTAAGTTTCCGGCGTAGTGCTCTACCAACTGAGCTATCATATCGTTACGTCGATCACACTAAATCTTTGATTCCTTAATTCTTCGCTACTGGAGCGCCCTCTGTGTCATGTCATGTGTGTTTAAAATGCTTATGCGCATTAGCCAAAAAGTAAAAATGTGGTATTTCCACATTATTAAACAGAATCTATATAAGATTCTATAAAAAAAATAACATAGATAAATTACCTGATTGTCTATCTTAACATTGCAGTCGAGACATTGGGCCCATGGTCAGCTGACATGACAAGATTCATGAAGGCTTTGTCGAAACGGCTGATCGACGCTTCGGGAGACCCCAGAGCTGGCGCCTACCTCTGCCAGAGAATCTCTCTGGCCATACAAAGAGGTAACGCCGCCAGCATACTGGGGACCATGCCGCAGGCGGACCTTTTGGGTGGGGTATTCCTTTTATGACCCCCTTTTTTTTTATATTGTATTTTAGGTTATTTAGAGTAAGGTTTTATAAAAAATTTTTTTTATATTTGTTTTAACTTTTAGATTTGATTAAATATGTAGATTCATTTGTGTAATGTTCGAGTAGATTAATATTTATAATAAAATCTATCTTAACTATCTTAACTATTGGCGTTTATCCAAATTTACCTGCTTTGATACTATGAAACCATTGTCGCTTATCCTTTTTTACCTAATATGACTTTGATCGACTACTGTCGCTTATCTTGAATTGCTTGAATGACAATTGAGTCGTAGCACAAAGGCCATTCCATTGAGAAGAGGCGTAAGACAGGGGGACGTTGTGTCCCCGAAACTGTTTACGGCCGTTATGGAAGACGCCTTCAAGCTCCTGGAATGGCAAGGACTTGGCATCAACATCAATGGCGAATACATCACTCACCTTCGGTTTGCCGACGACATCGTAGTCATGGCAAAGTCGATGGAGGAACTCAGCATGATGCTCGATGACCTCAATCGAGTTTCTCAACGGGTGGGCTTAAAAATGAACATGGACAAGACGAAACTCATGTCAAATGCCAAGGTTGTGCCCATCCCAGTCTCTGTTGAAAACTCGGTACTCGAAGTTGTTGACTCATACATCTACCTAGGACAAGTGGTCCAATTAGGTAGGTCCAACTTCGAGAAAGAGGTCAACCGCCGAATCCAACTCGGCTGGGCAGCGTTCGGGAAACTACGCAATGTCTTTTCGTCCGACATACCTCAGTGCCTCAAGACGAAAGTCTTCAACCAATGTGTGTTACCAGTGATGACTTACGGCACCGAAACGTGGTCTTTCACTATCGGCCTCATCTCAAAGCTCAAAGTCGCTCAACGTGCAATGGAGAGGGCTATGCTCGGGGTTTCTCTACGTGATCGAATCAGAAATGAGGAAATCCGTAGACGAACTAAAGTGACCGATATAGCTCACCGGATTAGCAAGTTGAAGTGGCAATGGGCAGGCCACATAGCACGCAGAGCAGATGGCCGATGGGGCCGAAAAGTGCTCGAGTGGAGACCTCGGACCAGCAAGCGCAGCGTAGGACGTCCACCTACAAGGTGGACAGATGACCTTATAAAGGTCGCCGGAAGGCGCTGGATGCAGGTCGCTTCCAACCGGTATATATGGAAGTCCAAAGGGGAGGCCTATGTTCAGCAGTGGACGTCCTATGGCTGAGATGATGATGATGATGATGATGGACTGTGTCGACTGAAAAGCAACGACTCTGTATTGTGTACGGCCTATTTCCCAAAATCTCGTCTTTTAATGGAATATTTTTATCGATTATGTTTATGTGGCAATACCACTTTTTGGAATTTTATTAATATCACATTACATTTTTCTTTCATAATAGGGTACGTTATTTATATGTGTCAATATTTATAATAATCTTGTCTGTTTCCTCCTCCAAAACTTAACAACTCTTTACGAAGTTTTAGGAAGTGACTGGGACGAAAACATTTCGTGTCAGATTGTCTCGATTCCTGCGCTTACCTGTTATTATTATAAGATTCGTGAACTATGCTTCTGCTTTGGTCAAAATTCCGCCACAACCGGACGCCTAATAGGTACACAAATCCATATCCATACTAATATTATAAATGCGAAAGTGTGTCTGTCTGTCTGTTACCTCTTCACGCTTAAGGCGACTCCTAATCCCAACGTCCTTGAGGATCTGGGCGGAGCCTAACGTTATTCCCCCCGCCGACCGTGCGCCCCCGGAACATTACTTCGTTCATAATCTCGTTGAGTGGCGTCCAAGCAGCTTCATACACTCGCATAGTCCGAGCGAGAGTTGAAGATCAACAAACCTTATAGGTATAATATTTAAAGGCATTGAAAAATCTCGAAGTAAAATAAATCATTTAAACAATGATATAATTATTGCGGATAACTAAATATCTATTTACCCACTACAGTAGAATATTAAAAATAAAATGCGTTAAAGCTATTTTCCAAAAAAATAAGTGAAATTGGCCATTTGGAAGTCTCGCATCGAAAAATACTTTTTAGTTTCTTTTGTATGTGTAGGTACCTACCAAAAATAGTTAAAATGCCGACAAGATTCTTGATTATACGTGCAAAATCATGCAGAAATAAAAAATACCGTTTTTTAATAAATAAATCATATAGTGACCCAGCGGATGAACCGATATTTTAACATAAGTAGTAGTGGAGGTACAGCTTTATCCCCCGGGTCATGCTGCTCTAATGAAAAGATAAACTATAAATAATAGAGCGACAAACTCAACTTTACCGTTGGAAAACGGATTTACGTCCTTTACCTACTTATAAACAGTGATAGTTTTTTATGACTACATTAGTAATGTTCTCAGATTTTCCCCTATACTTGTTGATATTGACGATATTTTACTAGACGAATTTTTTGGCTAATTTCAATGTTCAAGGTCAATGGATACCCTATAAATGTTAATTTACTTGAGTGTCAAAATATGCCGATGCTGGAAAGGAGAACTTATCTAAGCGACATTTTTGGGGATATTGAGTTATACACACTGTTGGGATCGGCAGATTTTTCTGCATCGAATGGGTTGGGTCTCGTATACATCTGTCTGACGACTTTTGTGTCGCTTATCCCGTCGGTGATTTAGAGAATCTCTACTTTTTTTTCGGGTGCGTCCCATATTATATACAAACTTTTGGTATAATTTCAATTTATAAACATACAAAAGATATAATGCACGATATATATAATAAGAAATACCATATTTTCATGAAATATAAGGCTTGATTGGTATAACATTCAATTCATATAATATCATATGTTATAATGGTTATTTTGTATAATCATCCTCCTAGCCTTTTGTCCCATTTTTTGAGAATGAATTCTCAATCGGGGTCGGCTACCTAAATCCCAAGATGTGGCGTAGGCACTAGTTTTTATGAAAGCGACTGCCATCTGACCTTCCAACCCAGAGGGGAAACTAGGCCTTATTGGGCTTAGGTGGTTTCCTCACGATGTTTTCCTTCACCGAAAAGCGAGTGGTAAATATCAAATGACATTCCGTACATAAGTTCCGAAAAACTCATTGGTACGGGCCGGGTTCGAACCCGCGACCTCCGGATTGAAAGTCGCATGCCCTAACCACTAGGCTACCACCGCTTGGTTATTTTGTATAATAATTTTAGATATAATATTTATTTTGCATAACAATTATGACATATAATATAATATCATTTGAAATATCTATCATATAAAATAATATTATATGACATACCTAGTACCATTTTATAGGCAAAAAATCGCAGTACTTACCTATATCTGTAAGAGCGAAACGAGCGCAGGCAAGGCAGGTAAAGCAGGTTTGACTTGGTTTAAGTTAGGTACGACGACGAGCGAAGCGAGGAGGAGTGTTAGGTTGAACTGCGACCCTAACGAGCGAACGAAGCGAGCGAGCCGCGCCAGGTCTGACTTGGCTTACGATTCCTAACATTACCATTATCACCTTAAGGCAGATCCGACTTGGCTTAGGTTAGGTACGACGACGAGCGAAGCGAGGAGGAGTGTTAGGTTGAACTATGACCCTAACGAGCGAGCGAAGCGAGCGAGCCGCGCAGGTCCAACTTGGCTTACGATTTCTAACATTACTTCAATGCTTCGATTGCTTCGATGTTTCGAGTAAATGTATATGCCCCCCGATTATATGTAATAATAATTAAGTGTTTTAAATGTTATACCATTAGATGATTATACACAATGTCATTATACCTACAGTTCATTATATACTATGAAAATATGCATTTTATTGTTATATGTTTCGTTCAGTATACGAATTGAATATTATACCAATTAAATTTATTCCAATTGAGCCTATGTCTAATGAGTGTTATATCTATTGTTTATATATGTTCTATTACTTACCCTTTTTTTTCTACTAAACGACTTGATTTTTGAGTTTTTTTTAGCAAAATGGAGATAACATAAAAAGTTTTTTGCATAATAATGAACCTTAGAGCTTTTTTACTTATTTGTCAAAACAGATCAAACAACTTGGATAATTTTCTTTATTGCAACTAACCTTGCACTTGTTGGTTAACTGTTTTTATCTAATCGTAAAATATATTTTAATGTCGTTTGAGGCATTTTACCTATGTCTTTATGATAAAATTAACATAAAGGTAAATTATGAAAGAAAAATTGAATGTGATCCACTGCAATGTAAGCAGGACTCGAACCTGCGACCTTAAGTTTCCGGCGTAGTGCTCTACCAACTGAGCTATCATATCGTTACGTCGATCACACTAAATCTTTGATTCCTTAATTCTTCGCTACTGGAGCGCCCTCTGTGTCATGTCATGTGTGTTTAAAATGCTTATGCGCATTAGCCAAAAAGTAAAAATGTGGTATTTCCACATTATTAAACAGAATCTATATAAGATTCTATAAAAAAAATAACATAGATAAATTACCTGATTGTCTATCTTAACATTGCAGTCGAGACATTGGGCCCATGGTCAGCTGACATGACAAGATTCATGAAGGCTTTGTCGAAACGGCTGATCGACGCTTCGGGAGACCCCAGAGCTGGCGCCTACCTCTGCCAGAGAATCTCTCTGGCCATACAAAGAGGTAACGCCGCCAGCATACTGGGGACCATGCCGCAGGCGGACCTTTTGGGTGGGGTATTCCTTTTATGACCCCCTTTTTTTTTATATTGTATTTTAGGTTATTTAGAGTAAGGTTTTATAAAAAATTTTTTTTATATTTGTTTTAACTTTTAGATTTGATTAAATATGTAGATTCATTTGTGTAATGTTCGAGTAGATTAATATTTATAATAAAATCTATCTTAACTATCTTAACTATTGGCGTTTATCCAAATTTACCTGCTTTGATACTATGAAACCATTGTCGCTTATCCTTTTTTACCTAATATGACTTTGATCGACTACTGTCGCTTATCTTGAATTGCTTGAATGACAATTGAGTCGTATTTGTCGCATAGAATGTACTAAAAAACAAATATTTTCGTTAAATTGGTAGTTAGACAAATTTACCGGTTCTGTTTTATAAAATATCACACATTTAGTAGTAATTCAATATATTTATAAAGGCCGTTAGGCCCATCTGCGGCGTAAATCTGTGTCTGTGGCGCTAAGGCATTACTTTGGACTCGCTTGATGGACCCAAACGCCATCTCACTCAAACAGTGTCTTACGAGACGTCACTTATACCACACAGAGTTGTAGGTAGTTTTGTTATTCTTGTTAGGATAGGATATTATCTCATTGCAATTGTAAAACTTGAAATTTCACGTAGTTCGTGATTTAAAATTCCTTAATGAGTACCGAGTGACTGCAGTCTTGAGAACTCTTGTGCTGTTCTCATTAGTCATAGCTATCGTTTGCTACCATACATTGGTCTAGAACTACTGGAAATCTTTCAGCAGATCACACATAAAAATTTATAAAATTGAAATTTCACGTGATATCTGATGAATAAATCTTTAATTCTTAAAGCAGTTTTTTTTTGTATTTGCGTAGTTGGACCATAAGTTTTTGTCTTAGAGAACTTTAAATGTCACTTCATTAATTTTAATGTTTGAAAATAAATATTTTTCTCTAATTAAAACATTAATCGTGAGGTTTTATTGTACGATAAATAGCTTTTCATGTCTGAAATATTTTCTACAAAGGCGATTAGATAATTTTTCTTGATTTATTTCATGCTAATTTATGCACATTTATATATTTACCTGACTATAAAATGAGCATGCACATATATATTGTTAACTGTGTTGATTGTTGTGTAATAGATTATACTATTTTACCTGAATAATTTCTCGGGAAACGTGTCGTTTAGATAATTTTACCTAATTCTATTTTGACGGCCATTTTGCGTAAGCGACGCTAAATCCTAAAATATTCCATTAATAGACAAAATAACAAAAGCAACATGTAAAAAACATGATATTGTTTATATAAAATGAGCATCGTATGCACATAGATATTGTTTACTGTGTTGATTGTTGTGTAAAATGTAGATTATACTATTTTACCTAATATCTCGGGAAACGTGTCGTTTAGATAATTTTACCTAATTCTATTTTGACAGCCATTTTGCGTAAGCGATGCTAAATTTTAAATTATTCCATTAATAGACAAAATAACAAAAGCGACATGTAGAGAACATGATGTTGTTTATAATTATAAATGCTTCATTTAAAAAGTAGGTCCACAGAATATATAAAACTTTTTATTTTTTTTTAAAAGTTCGTAGTTTTTTAGATGTCCTGTAAAGTTAGCTCCGTGTCTCTTGGATAATTTTCCTTTCCAGCGTAGATACGTTTTTTTTGCGGCATAAAGAGCCGTATCTTTTTTTTACGTTAACTTAGAAGTTCCGAATTTTATTGGGTGGGTGTAGATTTCTTGATCTGCAGATCGTTTGACATGCGGCAAACGTGTCAGCCCTACTTTAGTTTAGCGGTTGTCTGAGTTACGTAAGCTATTTGGGTTTTGGCGTTCCTTCCGCGATCGATTAATTTGATCCAAGATCGTTTCATTGCCCTCTGGCAAACTTAGAGAGAAAAATTCTGAGCATTAGTCAAAAATCAAGTCTGGGCATTACGATGAGTCTAAATAAAGTTATATATTTTTTCATTAATTCACCTGTAATCCGATCATTAATATATGGCTTTTAAAAGATATGTAATAAAAATCAGGTTTTTATTTTATAAACGGTAAACAATTGGAACAGAACTTATGGCCAGGCTAGGTATGTCTAGCTAGGCCCGGCGGATATGTCAATAATTACTAACGCTAATTTAGATTTAAATATGAAGTGGGAAATTTATTGATGCAAATATGTATTCTGACTATATTTACATAAATAAGCCCTCATGCCCAAATTGTCACTTGCCTTCTTGAGCTAGAAAATTATTGTAATTTTTGATAATGTATTTTTATACCATATGTCATGTACTGTACTAGTGACGCAACGAATGTGAATACTTACAATAAATATTCGTATTCGTAAATTAGCGTTTTACCGAATATTACAATGGTATTCAAACGAACAATACTTGTTCTGCATTACGATATTCATATCTCTTAGGGTTGAATTAATAAAGATCATTAGACGTTATCATACTTAAATATCTGTATTATCAGAATTTTTTACTAACCGAAATACCTACGGTACTCTAATATTACACAGAGAAGGGCCCTAAAACCCACACCAAAAGTGTTATTTTCTTGGAATCCTGTCTGGTGTGGGCCCATGACTGAGAATATCTAAGTATCCAAATGTGTCCGGGAATGCTAAGCTATGATAATTTTTTTATAAGTACTTAAAATTAATAGATACCTAAATACGAAAAAAACAGTTACATTTAATTCTATATGAAAATGAGTGCTTTTTGTTATGTCGCATAGCGTAGTCGTAAAAAACGAACTACACTCTCTTAAAATACACTTCAAACGCACGAAGACAGATCGAACCTCCGCGGTATCCGGTACTATAACAATTTTCCGTAACTAGATGGATCGCGAGAGCAAGTGACACAGCCTTCCCCTTCGACGGTTAGATTTACACTGAGCTCGCAGCCCGGGCACGGCCGCGCTCGCGGAAATTCAGTTTTTTTGATGCTTTATTAGACCGAATTTACATTTTACAAACTTTTAAACAATACGATTAAAGATCAATGAATTGTCAATATTCTTGCGAAAGAGCCGTGTAAATATCATTTGTAGTTTAGAAGCCTTAGGGAATTGAAAATTGAAAACGACCCTATTTCAACATTATTTTTTCCATAGTAATTATTGCTTTAAAAAAAAATCCAACTATAATTTTTTAGAAGAAATAGTCAAAAATAACATATATTTTTTTCAGATTTTTCCGTTGGCTAGATTACGAGCCTTAGGACTTTAAAAATCACCATTCCACGTACGGAGTCGCCTTAAACCGCTGAACCGACTTAGATGAAATTTGGTATGGAGATAGTTTGAGACCCGGGAAAGGACATAGGATACTTTTCATTCCGAATAAATTTAGTGCTCCCGTGGGATGAGCGGGTAACACCGCGGGGCACAGCTAGTTCTATATAAAATTTTGCGCAAAAAAGGAAACGGTCTGACACAAAAAATAATCTTTCCATTTCCATTCACTTCTTAAAATTTTGCAAGGATTGGTAAAGTTTTGGAGGATTGAACAGACGAGAACGACACCTTGATTTGTATAAACCGGTTACGTTAAGTTTGGATCTCTTTGTATCCGACACCATAGTTACCAAAACTTAACGAAAACTAATAGTATGGGAAAAGGAACAGTGATAATTATAATTATCTTCTTAAGTGTACTTAGTACATAATCTACGGTTCAATTCGATTAAGCTGCCATTTGAGTAATGTATCAGCCATATCATGAACATATTGATTTTTGCATTAAGCGTTTGCTAAAAACCTTTGGCAAGTTGGAATTTAAAAGTACATAAATAGAGTAAATCAATTTAGTTTATAAATTAAGTGTTTCGGACAGACTTTGGATTACGATTGGAAACGTCGAATTCAGTCTCAGGATCAAATAAGAATTTCAATATCCCTTTGAAAATGGAACCATTGACAGTTCAGTTGTTTTTGTAGCATCGTTAATTATAATTATAGAGTTGTAGTTATTTCGAATGGCTAAAGTTTTGTTGCATTACGTAAGGTTTCGCAGGGCTATGTCGATTTAATGGCATCATTTGCATGATACCAGTTTTATGTTAGTTTATGGGGAATTAAGGGGAGATTTGGCAGCGGCCGCTGGCTGCTTATCAAAACAACCGCCGGCGCAGCGTGCAGCGAATGCACTCGCTTCGCACTTTGCAGAACGCTGGGCAGCTGCCGACGATAGCACTCAACCAGATTTATGTGCTGTGATCGGCAATCGAGCGATCCGATGCGCAGTTTATCATTTACTTTTTGATTTATTGTTCTTAACCCTCGATCCAAAAACCGAGGTGTGTTGTTCAAGAGTCTTCTTAGAAATTATTCAACCAAACAACATCATCTTTTGTCAAAGTATCAGAGGAGTTCAAACAACCCAATTATAACCGACTTGATTTTGCTTCAATAAAACATCTTATGGAATTGCTTTTCATTTAAAGATAATTTAGGCAACATTTAATCTGGCTTGCCTAGGGATACTTATGATGCGATATTTACATCATCTACGCTTACGGGACACTATTTACGATTCAGCAGTGTCGAAACGAAAAACTGCAATTGTAAAGCGTTATTCTGTGATAGACCGCACGGATTCGACCTCATCAAATATGTGAATACTTACATGAAGTCATAACATTGTGACCGGAGTGCAAGGACGTGCCCAGCAAGCATCCGTGACGAACACTTTAGTTCCGAACCTTAGCACAGAATCGTGACTCACACGTTTACCGAAAATGGTTATTACTGCATCCAAAACATCTCGTTTTTGTCATACGTTCTACATATTCGTATCACACATTTAAATCGAGTTCGGGCTCAAGTCAATCAATTGAAATTAATTTGGGTTGGAATATTATAACAATGACTTTAAAAAACCATACCGGCAACCGCCCCTATTTTAAACAGGGCTTGTTGCTTTCTACTTGGAGTATAAAAAGATCCCCTATCTAACAGCTGACTATAGTATATTTTGATTCGTTTTTGAAACTACAAAACTTTTATAATAAAAGTCCGATCTTTTGTAGACTCGCCAAAATTAACATTTGGCTTATTATTTTCGCGGCGACAGAAAAATTAAAGAGCAGCAAACTATTTGCAACTAAAATAATAACTTGTCAGCGATTAAATATTTTGGCAATCATTTATATTAAATGAGCTTTAAACTAAGGATATTTTAAAATTCAAATAATGGCAGCTACTTTAAGGTAGCAGAAATAATAAACAAGATTACTGAAATCATAGGTGAGGTACTATAAATAATGACTTGGCGACTAATATTAGCAGAAGGATAACAAACTTTATATTAGTGGCAACTACAGGTCTCCATCTAAAAAAGCATTTTGGGCTTTGATTTGCTGGCAGCTTAAATATTAAAATGGGTACCATATAAAAGTAATGGGGAGTTATTTTTTTAGTTTTCGAAACCATAATTTAATGAAAACGGCGATAAGCGTTTTTTAGGTAAAAATGTTTTGCCCATACAAAACACGCTTATTTTAGTCCGAATCTAGCTAAAACACGCTACGCTAAAATAAGCATTGCATTATCATAAGACTTGCCTCAGAACCGAAGCTGTCAACCCCGATTCCACGTGGTCTTGTCTGCCCTACCCCTAGAGTGTATATAAAAAGCCGGAGGCGCGGAGGGAGAGCAGCCCTCGCCCGCCGTGACAAAGCTCGGGAGCCGTGCGGAGCGGAGCGGCTGAGGCTGGTCGCCGAAGGCGACCAACAAGCCGAAGCTGCGGAACGGAGTACGGGCGACCGTGCTTTGCCACGCAAGGGCGGAAGGGCTGCACTTCCCGCAGCGCCGGAGCTAAGGCAGAGTCTGACACAATATCCAAAAAAATATTGTCGGTTTTAGGAGTCCATATCTCGGTAATTATTAAGTTTAGAAAAAAGTTGTCCATACAAAACACGTTTATTTTAACGTATTCTATACGATAGAATCATAAAAAAATCACACCTGACGAAAAATTTACCAAAATCAGAGCCACTAAATAAAAAGACCAAAATTATTATTTATACATGCAATTTTCAACTTTGATTAAAGCTCTTATATTGTCGCACAAAGTATTTTTTTTATGACCTTGATTTATTTTATATGTGTTCTCCATTGAACAATTAGAGTAGGCCATTTTCAACTTATTATCCGCTGTCATGTTTCCGCTTAATTAGTTAATTCAGTCGCCAAAACAATAACTCGATGCTAGTTTATATTGAAACAAAGCCGAAAATTGATTACTTAGCTGCTACTTTTTACTTTAATAGTCTCCGAAATTAGTCGCCAACTTATTATTTTTGCTATCCCCTTTAATTTTTTATAAATCCCTAAATCTGATTAATTTGTCGCCGCGTTAAATACATGCCTTAACATTTTATTCATTCATCTTGGTAGGGCAGGGCATTTATCCTGAGTATCAGCGTTTTATCTTCACTGACGTTATACAAGGAATGTCGCCAGGAGCGATCCTCGCTGGGAAAGGAAGATAACTCGCTCCAATATCGACTGTATAATAAAACGTTTAGTATTGAGCTGTTGTTTCGGCGCCCGAATATTTCATGTTTGTTTGTGTGGCGTGGGAAGATTCGTCGCTGGCGGCAGTGGTGAGTGATCAAGGGCTGGTTGATGTGCATAAGGCATGGCTGGTCGAACCGTCGGGGGTTCAATAATAACAAAAACATGCCTTTGTAGATGTTTTCAAGACGACTTCGATTGAAGATGTTTTCAAGTTTTTTTCTTTCTAAATGCAATAAGATATCCTTCAAATAAATAGGAGAAAGGATAATGATGAACAGGATATCCTTTATATTCGTGATTTCTATGTATATGTATTAATTGCCCTATTTTTGGCTTCCGTTTGCTGTTTTCAGTTAACAATGTTTACCTTCTGTGGTTTAATTCTTAACCAATACACGTTTTAAACTTTTCCGTGGCTGTTACACTTACTTAACTTAGTATTCTAATTTATAGAGAACATAATCGATCTCTGAGACAACACAGTACATACGTTAGTGCACAAATCGTTCCCTTATAGTATTTATAAATATGCAATTATTACGATATATCACTAATAGACTCCCTAGAGTAAGAATTGTACTCGGCAGCGAGAACTATTTCAGGGCTAGTAAAGACTCATCTCTTATCCTGTCACGTAACAAAAGTCTTTTTACAAATTGTACGACTTTACGACGGCTTTATTTGGCAAAGTAGTTTTTCCTAATATCGCAATTTTCAGGATCATTTGGCATAAAACCTAGTTACGTACAAGATTAGTTTTTTGCTTAACGGGATGTGCGCATTTTTTAGACATAAAAGACGAAATGAGGGGCGTGGGATAAGGCTCTATGGCACTATTTGACCTACACACAACAACAAATTTTCGCTCATTGCCTTCATTTTGTATCATAGAGGTTTTTTATGAGTGAGAACTTAATAGATTTATGCGAGTTTTCTGTGGACATCCCAAAGTTCATGTACTTAAAAATGTACTTTTATTTCATAGTATGAAAACGCTCATAGGGTAAAAAACAAGTGCGTGTAGTTTTACAAGTTATATAAAAAGATTTTATGATTCTTTAACCCCTTCCCTTTCCCTTGGTCAATATTATGTCGCGGCATACGAACTTTTTTTTAATTCTCAGAAACATGAAAAAAAAAGGATGAAGGAATAACATAAAACGCCAGTTTTATTATCAATCGACAACTGGGAACAAATAACTCAGCTTCAAAGAAAAGGATCAGTGACAGTGAAGACTAAAGAAGAGTTTAACAAAAATATTGGACAATTTCCTAAAGAAGTAATACTGCTTATTGTCCCGTTTTTTGTGAGGACTAATTTAAGGGAAGCGATCGTGCGGAAGTATTAAGTTGAGTTTTTTGTCCCTTTGCAATCCTGCCGATGTTTATAGGTATCAAGGGTACATTTGTTTTAACTGAGATCGATGCATTGCTTGTTCGAGTATGTTTTGCAATATTCCAGTGTATCGATCTCGGCAGGGCCCTTCGCATTAGGCATGCTGCTGGTAGCCCGGCCGCTACAGGGCGAGGGCATTAGACATTCCAAGTCGTCTGAGAACTGCTTGTGACGTAGGGTCCCGCGGGGCGCAGGGTCGCTCGTCTCGCGTGCAGCGTTTAATGGACTCATCTAATATTTACTCGATACATAACTCCGCAAACTTGGGGTCTTCTATAGAAACTAGCGTAAGTAGGTATTCTCAATCGTGGAGTGAGACCTGTTCTATGAGAGAAACTAAGAGCGGACCAGCTGACTACGAAGACTGACTATGAAAGCGATTGATGAAAAATTAAAGCAACTCGGATTTAAGACTAAGAAGCATTGCACTACTGGCCTCACCTGCTACGAGTAATCCTAATGGTATGGTAATGTGCGGGTCATGTGCCGCACGCCGGCGGCAAACCGGCTGCACCGGACTGGCCCTCCGCACACTCACTCACTGAACTGTGTACACTCGTCGCCGTCGGCGACCACAACACTCGGTAATTCATAAACTAGCACTAGGAACTCCTGGTGTGATCACTCGCGAATCCTGCAGTTTCGCGCGAGTACGTAGAGGGGTGCGCGGGGATGGCGGCGTGGAGTGACGCGTGGTCCGGAGCGAGGCCGGCGACTGACTGAGCGCTAGCGGCGGCCGCGCGGGGCGCGGGGGGCGCTCTCGCCGCGGCTTGCCCTATAAACTTGCTTTCTGCTCTCATATCGCGGCGAGTCGTGAGTAGGCTCGCGGGGCGCGGGGACTCGCTCCTCGTGCACTTTTGTGAAAGGCAAATTGCATCGCTGCTGCAGCTCGCCCGCTGACCTTTGCCGGAGACATGTAGGCCTCGAAACGTTACGTGTAACTTTGGCACGTGGGCGCCTAAGATGCCCAATAAAAGCACAACTCCAACTCCCGAAGTGGTAGGCGTACAACGAACTTCGGAGCAACCTAACGACCTAACCTAATATAAACTTAGTATTGAGCAAGAATCGGTAGAGGTAACTTAACTAAAACTTTATTTCGTAATTGTCGAAACGAAAGCTTTAATTCGCTTAAAGTTTTAATGAAGCCGAATTGTAACCACCGGCATTCGATTTCATCCAAGTATCCAACAAAACCAATTATCGATAAACAGAGCAATCGTTAATATTTGCACATGCAGCATCCAATATCGTAATAATGGCGCGCTAGACAATAAAATCCCCAATCTTATTAATGGATTTCGTCCTTGAAATGCTGAGGGTTGTTTACACCCCTCAAGAGCGATGCTGACAAGTGGCGATGCACCCTCGCCGGCCAGCGCCGATAAATCATTGCCCTCGCTAGGGTCCAGCTATCACCGTTAATGGTGGAGTCTTACAGTAGTAATCCAGGAGGGGCGCGACGCACCGCGGCTCCAAATCCCTCGTGACTCAGCACCAAGAATTATGAGCATTCTCAAACGGAACTTTGCTCTCGCCGAAAAGGAAATATTGCTTTAGCATTCGCCGAGATAAATTGTATTTCATTTAGCTCGCCCGAGCCGCAAAGAACGACGCAGCGCAAACAAACAACGAGGGCACTTTTAATTAAACTGGAGCTCGCGAATCCTGAAAGTTGTCACGCCGAGGACGAGCTCTGACGAGCTGACGTTAGCCGACGAGTGAATGATTGCAATCGTTTCATGTGGCCTAATAGTAGCTAGGTAGGTGATCAAGCGTATAGCAACAAAATAGAAGATCGTTCGAGGTTTACCTTAGGGTCCAAATAAGTTTGGCAACAACTTTTATTTGCTTAAGACCCCTGGTACACCGGGCCACCTGGTCATGCCACATACCTACGGATGGATTTGGCAACCCTACTCGGATGTAAATGTTTGGCGATGGAAATAAACCACAAAACATTGTACCTATTTATTTTAAATAAAATAATTCATGCCTTTCTGGCACATGTGTATTGTGTAACTTTACTGTTTTTACACATATATGCCCATCTGGCATTTATGAACAACTTTATTTTAAATTAATATTTATAAAATGGGTAGATTGCACAAATATAACTGACAGAGAAAAATTGAGTTTTTCTCAGTCAACCTTTGACAACGGTATCTGTAAAATCCGCGATAAAATCCGTTTAAATTGTTTTATTTACACAAAATACAGTAAAAGGGTTAGCCTAAAGGTAATATGTATGAGAGCCATGTATGAGTTTGTACAGGGAAGTGCCTCTCCACACTACCATATTCGCCCGACCTCGGTCAACTTCGCGAGCCTACTGCTCGCCGGGGAAACAACGCGAATTCATTCATTTATTTTGATAAAACATAGTTTTACATGTCAACATAATTATAAGTACTAAGTTTATATATAAATTAATTATTTATCTTGGGTAGCGAACCGGTTAAGGGTGTGCACTCAGTTACTTGAAAGCTTTCGATCGCTTTTCGGTGAAGGAAAACATCGTGAGGAAACCACCTAAGCCCAATAAGGCCTAGTTTCCCCTCTGGGTTGGAAGGTCAGATGGCAGTCGCTTTCGTAAAAACTAGTGCCTACGCCACATCTTGGGATTTAGGTAGCCGACCCCGATTGAGAATTCATTCTCAAAAAAATGGGACAAGGCTAGGAGGATGATGACTCGTTACTTGAAAGAAAATCGTCAATAGAGTAGATCGCATCTACTGCTAGTTGAATATAAGTCTTGTGACGGGAATATATTTTTCACCTCACTCGCTCGGAAAACCTCCGTTTATAGGGCGAAATCTGCGTGCAAAAGTATATTTTATCCGCTAGCGTGCAAAAGTCATTTGAATTTCGAACACGACGATTTTGATTCTCTGTGGTGCATGTAACTTTTTTATAATTAAGACTCCTTCAACGCGTGACTGATTTCATCAGTCGATAAATCTTCGAATAACCAATCAACGCACGCTAATAAAGGGCGATCTGGTCAGGCCGGCTAAAATCATATGTACGTATGAAAACTTCTTTTTAAAAAAAATACACCTACAATATCACGTCCAGAAACCTGGTTTGTGGTTGCAGATTTTTAAGTTTTTATTTTTTCTACACTTTATTTTACTATGTTGAATCCATACTAATCCATACTATATACTATATACTATATACTATATACTATATATACTATAATATTATAAATGCGAAAGTGTGTCTGTCTGTCTGTCTGTCTGTCTGTCTGTTACCTCTTCACACTTAAACCGCTGAATCGATTTTGATGAAATTTGGCATGGAGATAGTTTGAGACCCGGGAAAGGACATAGGATACTTTTCATCCCGAATAAATTTAGTGTTCCCGTGGGATGAGCGGGTAACACCGCGGGGCACAGCTAGTATGTTTATATATATTAATAGTGAGTATTGCAGTTTCATTTAGATATTTTTACTAGTAAATATATTAAATACAACACAAATTTTAATATTTATTTGTTATAAAAGTTGGAACATAAGAGTGTAATTTTTGAACGCACCCGAGAAAAAAAAATTTAAAAAGTTGGAAGTTTTCACAATTCACGTAAACAACGTAAATTTGTTCTGTGGAGAATAGATACATACTGTTGGCTTACTTTATAGAAATATCGAAAACAAGAAAGTTAAGCCCAATTTGGAGTATTTATACAATGCTGAAAGCCTGCATTAAAACGAAAAAGGATTTCTTATAAATATTTGGAGACGATAAGTAATTTATCGAAACTATTGGCGTTTTTAAAGAAGATAAAGCCGAAATAATCTTGTTCGGATCCTATCGTCCAATAACTTCCAAAGCATAAGTGTTATGGAAAATACTTCCGAGTGGCCAACTAATCCTTCCCAGAATGCCATTCTCCCGCATTCACAACGAATGTGTCAAGTAGTTTCAAATACAAATATAACAGTGCTTAAGAAAAACAACGATAAAATATACACGACGATAATACAAATTACGGCCATATTACTTTTAATTTTTAATATGTGTGCTTCTCTCGTATATATTTGGTTTGTATTTGAGTGTGTTATGTTTTAAATTTGATGTGTTAAATAGAAGGCAAAATGAAATATGATTATTTTTATGTTTTAATTGTTTTTCTTGAATCTTGCACTTTCCTCGCTGTAGTGAGGTGAAAAGTGGTGTGTTCCGCATGGCTGTAAAATTATTTAGCTTCTCGTGTCTTGAAAGCCTCGCTACGCTCAGCTTTCAATTTCAACACTCGCGCCAAATAACCGCTTTGCAGCCTTGCATAACAATAGTTATTAGATTCCTGAGCGTAGCGAGGCTTTCAAGACACGAGAAGCTAAATAATTTTGCAGCCATGCGGAGCACACAACTTTTCACCTCACTACAGCGAGGAAAGTGCAAGATTCAAGAAAAACAATTAAAACATAAAAATAATCATATTTAATTTTGCCTTCTATTAGACACATCAAATTTAAAACATTAACACACTCAAATCCAAACCAAATAAATACGAGAGAAGCACACATAGTAAAAATTAAAAGTAAAATGGCCGTTATTTGTATTATCGTCGTGTATATTTTATCGTTGAGTTTTTCTTAAGCACTGTTATATTATATTTGTATTTGAAACTACTTGACACATTCGTTGTGAATGTGGGAGAATGACATTCTGGGAAGGATTAGTTGGCCACTCGGAAGTATTTTCCATAACACTTGCTTTGGAAGTTATTGGACGATGGGATCCGAACAAGATTATTTCGGCTTTATCTTCTTTAAAAACGCCAATAGTTTCAGTAAATTACTTATCGTCTCCAAATGTTTATAACAAATCCTTTTTCGTTTTAATGCAGGCTTTTTTTATAAAGTAAGACAACAGTATGTATTCTTCACAGAACAAATTTACGTTGTTTACGTGAATTGTGAAAACTTCCAACTTTTTAATTATTTTTTTTTTTCGGGTGCGTTCAGAAATTACACTCTTATGTTCCAACTTTTATAACAAATAAATATTAAAATTTGTGTTGTATTTAAAATATTTACTAGTCAAAATATGTAAATCAAAAAATCAAAAAAATCAAAAATCAAAAATACTTTATTGGTTTCTAGTGTTTTACAATTAAATAAAGGTTGGAACCTCCTAGTAAGCATAAAGTAATACTTGTGGCAGGAGATCCCGCTCTTCCATCTGCATAATTTACGTATAACCAAAAGTAACATCAAAGTTTACAATTTAATACAATTTTAACTTCTTAATACCTATTTTAGTGTTTAAGTTTACAATTTTAACTTATGTATATATTATAGCTAAGAACGAGAAAAATAGAATACTTTATTTAAATATTATAATTAAAACTGAGAGTGAGTGTGTGTGTGTGTGTTTATGAATGCGTGTGTGCGTGTGAATATGTGTGTAGGTGGTTAGATAGAATCAGTATATTTCGTAGCAAAACTGACGTGTATATATACTTATCTGTATCCAAATCCAACAGTAAAGCAATAAGTATTTAATTAAACATAATCCAATTACATTTAAATTTAAATTTAACCTAATGTACGAGTACCTATGACTAATTGACTGTGAGAGTCTTACCTTATTAGTGTGTGTAAGATAAAAGAACTTCGATTTCTGCATGCTCAAGTGTGTTTAGCCATTCCATTATAACTTTTTTACATTTGAATAACTGTAGAGGGAAAATTGAAATTTTGGCATCAATGATATTATAAAGATGAGCGGCTTGAGCAGCGTACTGTCTTTTAGCAAATAATGATTTTGTGATGGGTTGATGGGCAGCGACAACCTTTCTTCTACGTGTTGAATCAGGTGGTTTGTAATTGAGCGTCTTGTGTAGTTTCATGGCTGTGTGAAGGATATATAACTTTCTCATAGAGAGCAAGTTACAGGTTTGATATAGCTCAGCTGTTGGGAACATGTAGGGTTTCGAATATATCACCTTGAGAAGGCATCTCTGCGCTCTTTCTACATCTATGAATTTAGATTTACAGGCTCCTCCCCAGATAGGAATGCAATAGGTCATAATGGATTCAGCTAGTGCAGTATATACTTGTTTCAATAACGTATTAGACGCAACATGTTTCAGTTTTTTGAATATCCAAATGAGTTTTCTGATTCTGCCATTAAGATATTCAACATGGCCATACCAGGAAAGACGCTGATCCAGGATGATACCAAGATACTTTATCGAGTTTACCTTCTCAAGTTGCGTACAATTGCAACGTTTAGCGTCAATTAACTTACATGAATGTACCTTTAAGCTTAAGTCATTAGGAGGTTGGGTAGAGTTGTATTTAGTGAAGCATATATATTTGGTTTTAGATTCATTTAAGGTGAGTAAGTTAGACTTTAGCCAACATGATATTAAACGTAAACCTGTTTCTGCTTTCTCGTAGACTGCATCCCATGAATTGCCAGTGAAGACAATAGCAGTGTCATCTGCATAGGAAAATATGCTACCACCATTAATTTCAAGATTCGTCAAATCATTTATATACGCTAAGAATAGCGTAGGGCCAAGGACGCTTCCCTGGGGGACGCCAAACTCAATTGGTTTCTCACTACTAAAGTAACTTCCAATTTTAACTTTCTGAGTGCGGCCATACAAGTAGTTACGAAATAGTTCGAGCGGTGTGCCCCGTATTCCCATACATTCTAATTTGTGCAAGAGAGTGGGGAGAGAGACGGTGTCAAAAGCCTTTTTGAGGTCCAGGAATATTGTTAGACACTTACAGCCTTTATCTACTTTTTGAGTAATTAATGTTGTAAGCGCTAGAACCGCATCCTCCGTACACTTACCATGCCTGAAACCAAATTGTGCATCAGATAAAATTTTGAATTTATTAAAGTAGTTCATAAGTCGCGAATTTATTAGTTTTTCGATAATTTTTGAAATTGACGGTAGTACAGATATAGGACGATAGTTGTTGACGTCGTCTCTCTCACCACTCTTATGAACTGGTGTAATGATAGCTTGCTTAAGCACGGAAGGAAATTCACCTTTCAAGAAGCATAAGTTGGCGAGTCTACATATAACAGGAACAATGTTTAATCTAACAAGTTTTAAAAAGTAGGTTGGTATGCCATCCCATCCTGCAGCACTATTGGATTTTAAATTCATAATTATGTTATCCACCTCCACTGGATCCGTGTCAAGCAAGACCAAAGAAGAGGGGTTGGTTAAGAGTGTTGGGATATCAGTATGACTATGAGTTTGGGACATTGAATTTGTTAAAATATCTTCAGCGAGGCATTTTCCAATATTAGCAAACTTTTCATTAACAAGATTGACAGTATCATGAGGAGAAGCATTAGCATTGAGTAGATCTAGGTTACCACTATTAGTGGACTTGTAGTGAGTAATATTTTTAATCGTTTTCCACATGGCCTTCGGGTTGGTTGCTGTTTGAGCAAGTTGATCCCTGTCATATTTTATTTTTAGCTTTTTAATCAGACTGGTACAGTAATTTCGATATCGCTTATATGTGATTTTCAGGGTTTCATTATCTGGGTTAGAGCGCAGCTTTAATTGCATCCTATTTCTGTTCTGTATACACCTCAGTATTCCTGGAGTAATCCAGGGTTTGATAGGACGTAGTTTTTTAGGAACGGGTTTTACCATTTTGCTCTCCGTTATTGATTTTTGAAGTTTATTTATAAGTTGTCGTATAATATCCTCAGGATCATCGCTAAGAAGCAAAGCTTCAACGTTCTCTCCCTGCAATTTTGTTAGAGCTTTATTATAATCTATACTTATTATGGATTTTGGACATTTATCTACGGAACTGTGGCTAGATAGCGCTAAGAAAATCATTAGATGATCAGTCACAGAAGTATTTAATACTGCGACGTGTGCGATCAACCGACTGATTTCCAGTTTGATCATGACATGATCTAGGCAGTTTTTAGCTCTAGTTGGTAAAGTATGCCCAGCTAGAAAGCCAAGTGAAGAAAGCATGTTAAGATACTCAAGTCGGTTCGATCTATCATGTGAGAGTTCCTGCGGTTGTGCTATTAGATTAATATTGATATCACCGGTAATTATTATATTATTGCAGGATTTAATAGTTTGTAAGTGACTGTTTAACGAATCTATGAAGATTGAGGCATTTGTATTAGAAGGCGAGCGGTAAATACCCAAAATTATTATATTATTAACGTTGATTTGCAAACAAGAGGCCTGTTCCAGTTTAACCTCCTTAACAATACTATTCAGCTGACTACTTATATAGCACACGACTCCGTCATTCTGGTTTAGATTATTTATGGTCGCTAAAGTATTATAGTTAGAGAGGCATGGGACAGGTTTATGAGGGCTGAGCCAGCATTCCGTTAATAACATAATATCAACGTTAAAATTCAGGTGTCCCAGGGTCACCTGAAGGTCATTTAGATTGCTGTGGATGCTTCTTATATTTTGTGATATTAGCGTTAAGTTTTTATTTTGATGTATAGGTATAAATTTATGTAAATCTTGGATATCACAGCTAAAGGAACTCGCGGTCTCTATAGAGTCTAGGTCATTTATTGTCGTTAATTGACTATTCATTATAAAGTGTAAATAGAACTGTGGAGGTATAGATAGTAGTGTTGTTTGTGATTGAAGTATTTGGTAAATACCCGTAGATAGTGGGATATAGACAGGTCAGCACCCATTGTGTATTTATACGTGTAAGTTTTGGATTTTTATTGTGTATGTATATTGAGTTTTGCATTTGTGTATGTGTGTACGTAGAATAGATTAAATTTAGGTTAATTATACAAATAACAGCGTGACAGGGGGCCGGTAGATAACAACCGACCCAACAAAAATAGCACTTGAGAACGGTTATATTCAATAACAAATAATAGCGTAGTCATATTTCTCCGGTATTTGTCACGAACTCGTCAGCACTAACTTGTAGTTCATAGCTGGTGGAAGCAACAGGAGGCCCATTTGTTGAAGGTGCTCGCTTGTGTGTTGAGGGCATATTATTCTGTATATAAGGTGAAGTTTGCTTGCCCAGCCTCTCTATCTGTGCTTCACTATGAACTTGTATGATTTCGGAGTTATCGTCTCTTCGCACGTATACTCTACCGTAGCTAGTCCAGCAGTGTTTAAGTATTTTTCTCTTTTTAAGCTCACGCCCCAGAAAATGAAGTCTAGACGCTTTGGCAGTTAGCTGTTCAGCTACAAAAATGGGGGTTTCCTCCGAGATACGCAAGCCTAAGTCTTTGGCACATAGGTTACTTTTCTTTCTAATATTATGCGCTTTACACATTCTTAAGATGTCATTCTTTACTAAGACAGAGGCTGTTTCGATTATTATTGGGGTATTATTAACTCCGTCTCGTTTTGAGCGCACCCTGTATATGTCTTTTATTTGTGTTTTACTTACGGGGCAGTTGATACAGTTAGATAATGTGATAACCATGTTCAAAAGGTCTTCCTTCGTCTCATTTTGTGTTTTGGGAACATTTTTTATTTCTAGGTTAGCCTTGCGGCTTTCACGTTGCAGATCATCAATTTTATTTTCTAAATTTTGTATGTAAGTCCTATCTTCAGCAATTTGATTTTCGAGGCAGTTTATTTTATGTTGAAATTCCTCATGCTGCGCAGACAGGAACGCTACAGAGTCCTCAATATTCCTGTTACTCTGTTGAATTTCTTGTAACGTGGTAGAGTTTTTCATAATTTCGCTTAATTGCGTGGCCATCATTGAGGCGATCATACTCCTTATTTCCTCTTTAAATAGGGAGAAATCAGCAGTAATCTCATCTTCCCGTTTTCTTTTGTTCCTATTCGTGACATAAATATTTGTAGGCGTAGTCTCCCGCGCACGGTCTCCCATACTCTGTAAGTCGCTTTCCGACAGCGAGCGGTCGATCGGACTGTTCATACTAGGAGATTAGATGTTCGCAGAGTAGTTGCCGAAACCGGTTAGGTGCGCGGCTGCACTGCTTGGATGCAACTGCTTAGCCAATCGCGTCGCGAAGTAGCGGGCACTGATAACGGCGCTACCGTGGTTGGTCGATGCGCGCGCAACAATTATGTGAATCAGAGAATTGAAAGACTCACGCTTGCGGTGTACCAGGCGCACAGGGAATCGAAGTGATGTGGTCTTCAACGAAGTAAATGAAACTGAAATACTTACTATTAATATATGTAAACATATTCAACATAAAATAAAGCGTAGGAAAAATTAAAATTTAAAAATCTGTCTGTAACCACAAACCAGGTTTCTGGACGTGATATTGTAGGTGTATTTTTTTTTAAAAGAAGTATTCAAACGTACATATGATTTTAGCCGGCCTGACCAGATCGCCCTTTATTAGCGTGCGTTGATTGGTTATTCGAAGATTTATCGACTGATGAAATCAGTCACGCGTTGAAGGAGTCTTAAATATAAAAAAGTTACATGCACCACAGAGAATTAAAATCGTCGTGTTCGAAATTCAAATTACTTTTGCACGCTAGCGGATAAAATAGACTTTTGCACGCAGATTTCGCCCTATAAACGGAGGTTTTCCGAGCGAGTGAGGTGAAAATAGCTATTTACTAGCTGCGCCGCACGGTGTTACCCGCTCATCTCATCCCACGGGAACACTACAATTTTCCTATATTTATTTATTTATTTAAACATTATTGCACAAAACAAAAAGTGTACAAATGGCGGACTCAATGCCATAAGGCATTCTCTACCAGTCAACCATTGGGCTAAACAGAAACATTTTATGGTGCAGGGCCTGTCAACAATCAACATTATACCAAAAGAAAAAAAAAAAAAAAAAAAATAAAAAAATATATATATATCAGTAATATAATGAACACAATAAATAAACATACACAGATATGCAATACAATATACTTACATAAACATTAATTCTTGTACCCAGTGCAAAATATCATAACCGACAATGAGTCTAGGAGCTTACTGGTGAGTGGTGAGATGCTTGCGCAACATGTGCTTGAAGGTTTGATTTGTTTGTGCTTGCCTGATGGAAAGTAGGAGATCGTTCCAAAGCCGTATATAAGTAGCCTACTTATGTGTTAATCTCCATACCAAAATTTATCAAAATTGGTCCAGCCCTTTGAGCTTGAAGAAGTAACAAACAATACACAAACGCCCTCACAAACTTTCGCCTTTATAATATTAGTGTGATAACAAATTATTAACAGTGTAAACACATTTTACATTCACATAAAATTATAACCAAACAACTTATTCAACCAACGTCATTTCTGTTGTTTACCTCTGCCTGTTATTTTAATGTATCTCAAGTTGTGTTCTATATTCCTTGATGTTGGAGGTGTGTAATAAAGAGTATTTGTATTTGTATATGTATTTGTAATTTTAATATTTAAATGCTCTTTGAAATTTGATCGATGTTTCAGCTACGTTTATTAATTTACGAGAATAGCGCAGTTTTACGTAACATTATTTTAGTACTATCTATTTTATTTGTAAAAACTAACGACGATTCTGAGAAATACGTGAGCCATAAATTTGCGATAATATTTTTTTCCTTTAGGTATATTTTATGAAGATACGACCGAATTAGTTCTATTCATCGGATTATTACCAGTTTCATTACAAACATGTATCATGGAAATAAAACTAGCTGGTTTTTTTTGTATCCATTGTCACAGACCTAGGAGTAAGATGTGTCATATTGTTATTAAATTACTGTCGTGTAGTATTCTGTCCTTAAAATGTCACGTACATAATCATCAGACGTGTCAAATCGCCAGGGTCTAAATCCATTAGAAAAAATAACGTGTATCATTTTAACGTTCTGCGTCATGATGACGTGTATCATTTGTCCGGATGTCATTGTTTGCATTGTCATTTGTTTCGGATAAATGAAACTTTGGAATTTTTGAGTGATCTGATCTCAAACCGGTAGTGAAATTGTCAGCGACTTTTGTGCTGACCGTACGTTTAAACGATTTTCACAAATGATGACCTCCGTGAATCGTAGTCCTTATTGCTGGGGGTCGTGATATCCACCATGAATCAGTTTCCTCCGGATGATGTTGTGCCACCTTCTACGGTGAGCTGAGCGCATCGTGGAAGTTGAAGTCAAGTGCAGGGCGGATTTGGTCTGACCAACGCATCGGGCTGCGGCGCCGGATCCTCCCCTGGATCATTCCATTGACCAATAGTTTTTAAGGATCTTCTTTTCTGGAAATGTGCCCAAAGTATTCCAACACTATTTGTTAGACGATGGTTGATAATCTGATAGTCACTTTTGGTTTCCTCAGGATTGAAGCATAGGTCTTGTGTGCAGTCCAATGGATCACATCACAAGATAACCAAAATTTAAAATTTAGACCGCCTCATAGAAGTAGCTGCTCCCTCATTTATTGAGTACTATGAGAATGCTACTGATACTATGAATTGAATGATATTCATACGCGATGGCTCAATTAAGTTCCGTTTTGCTGTCATAATATTAATTATTGTTAGTCAACACGTGTTATTCCTAAATAAAACTGTTTGCAAGGACTCTGATAAACAATATAAATATTAACCCCCTACGAAAAAAGAGGGCCTTTAAAAAAGTTTAATATGTGTATCTATATGACGTATGAGCAGTCGTTTTCAAAGAATTCAGTTGTAACGGGAACAAGTGATACCTAGGAACTCAGTCCATGATGAAACTATTAAAAATGTGGTTATGTTCAATAATATTTTAGTAGCATTTTTACACCCTTCATAAATTGAGTGTCTCGCGATGTCTCGTGTCGATTTTTAAAATATTTATGTTGGTTATAGTTTGTTTGCTGGAAAATTATTTACGACTAAAATGTCTATGCCAATTGAATTGACTCGTGGTTGCAATTTTGACAGAGAAATGCAGTTTGACAATAACCAGTTCATTTTCGATAGATTGGTTTGTTGACTGGACGAGACCGCTGAGCAGTCCGGAGGGGGCCGACGGAATGGGATCGCGGCAATAATTGTTAACAGCCACGCCACGAGCGAGCAATTACGACCAACGAGCTCGTGTAATTGAGGCTCCTGCTGTCACGTCTTTAAATACCCTCCCGAACGCTGATTAAATACGGGAGCGTCTTAAGGAGGTTTCACACCTAATTACCGCAATCCGGCCAGGGGCCGACGAACGGTTTTATTTCGAAGGAGAACTTATCATTTTTATGATCCCCTGGAGATCCCCGGAATTGGATAATCGGCTCCCCTCCGGAGCTGTTTTATTGCGCGGGACGGGCTGACTCTGTCCTAGGGATTGTGGCGCGGATGTGCTCGTGCGTGATGAAGGCTCGTAAAATACCTCTAAATGTAACACAACGGTGATGTGCGACTCTAACTCTTTCCCTCCAATTATCTAATGCTCATTTAAGACAGGGTAGTGGCGTGTCGCACGACAGCCAAAGTCGTGGCCAGTTGAGCTGTGTCTGTGATCAGAACTTCATGTTATGACTCCTCTTGGCTGACCACTTATTTGAGGTTTACCACCAGGTTCTGCCGTTCATTGAATTTGCCATAGAATGCATCTGATTTATATTTTGCTTCGTGTTTGATATGAGTCGCTCAGTATGCTGTTCCGTGAAACCATCCCTCTGGCTCCATAGAAAACCAGCGCCGTGGGCGTTGCTATACCTAGCAAAGCCAATCAGCATTGCTGAGCGGAGACCATTTTGGGTGCACATCTCTTATTGATAATTGTAATGAAATGACGTGTTATCTTCAATAAAGCTTTTTCTATTCTATTCTATTCTATTCTATTCTATTCATGTTATATCTTTTACTATCTCTTCTAATTACATGAATTACAGCGATAATTTCAATATGCAGTCTCTAAATACATGTATTTATGACTTCTATTAACATTTTCCTGAACGTCCCATGTGCCTCATGCGTCTCCTCTATCTTAACTCACTCATGTTACGTTACAAACGCTACAATTAAATAATAAATAGTATCTTGGAAGTATCTGTGAACTGAACAGGCACGAGTAACAAGACTGAGAAGGATGACGGAAGAAGTTGTGAGTGCAGACCACACACACCTAATAGGAGTAAATTGGAATTCCTCCTTCAATTGGTCGGCTGCCGGCGCCGGCCAAAGTGCATGCGCCCATTACGACGGCTTGTTACCGAACTATTAAGCGATGATTGCTCTCCAGCTGGCATACGACGCCGTTGACGCACTGGCGACTATCAGACCACCTGGACCCATGATCATCCTCCTAGCCTTTGTCCCATTTTTTGAGAATGCATTCTCAATCGGGGTCGGCTACCTAAATCCCAAGATGTGGCGTAGGCACTAGTTTTTACGAAAGCGACTGCCATCTGACCTTCCAACCCAGAGGGGAAACTAGGCCTTATTGGGCTTAGGTGGTTTCCTCACGATGTTTTCCTTCACCGAAAAGCGAGTGGTAAATATCAAATGACATTCCGTACATAAGTTCCGAAAAACTCATTGGTACGGGCCGGGTTCGAACCCGCGACCTCCGGATTCCACCTGGACCCATGATATGAGAAAATAAGGTATGGCATTCCGGAATAACAGGCGAGACTTTTTACTTCATCGCGCTATGATTGGTTGGTTGGGTCTGTCAATCCGTTTCTCTGTTGCCAGTGGTGTATTACCTATATAATACCTACCTTGTTGTATGAATCTCATAAATTCGTAGGTAAGTGTTTTAAATTTTATGATTATAACAAAATAAAACTTAGTCAAAGAACGAACGTGACAATCATAATGCATAAATGCATAATTTTTTGATACGACTGGCGGCAAACATTTTTTTCCATTATATCCCTTCTTTCCCGATGTATGCATGCAGTAATGTACTATTATTAGGCTCCCTGCACGCGCCAAATTGACCAAATATTCATGTAACATCCCTTTCGGTTGACGTGAAATCAAAACAACGCGGATGCAACACGAATTTCGTAAATACAGAGCAGTGTGTGACGTCATCACTGCTAGTCCACTGGCGCCAACCGATTTCAGTTAAAATTATGCATGCCTTAATTTTACACATGCAGAGTGTTGTACAGTCAACCAATTTGATTTCCAGGCCACTATAGAACCTTGTCACAAAGACAATGATGTAAAATTTCAAGCCGCTTTCATATTGACGTTCACTGTGACAAGGTACGAAATGGCTTAGGAATCAAATTGGTTGACTGTACATGTGCAGTGCCTGTAATTTTTTACGTAGGTAGCTCAACATAAATACACACGTTAATATAAGTGTTAGGACAATGAAAAATATGTACAATCAAAACTCAACAAGAAAAAAAATTACCCTTATTTGTACCTACATATATAGTATATATATTTTTATTAATAAAACTGGAAAAAGAATTACAATTTCTGCATACTTCTTTTTTTTGCATGATGTTCGATGTACAAACACTTCTGAGTGAGATGAGCCCAAAAAATTGCCGGTGAGTCGAACTCCCGAGGGTTCCGTACGAACTATGAAAGCACTACATATTGCTCCTATGAAAATATATACCTTGAAGACTTAACCATGTGTTTCAATTTGAGCAATCCGCCGGTTGGCATAGCGATAACTCTTTTATTCGCGGATTCGGGATGATAAGTTCCCGACTTGAATAAAACCGCTAACAATAAGTACAAGGCCATTGTAACATTCAAGTAGAGTTCTGCCGTCCTACGTTAAAAGGTCGTATCTTTGTGTGGGTTTCATAGTAAGATGCAGCTTTTTACCGTAGCACGGCAGAGTTAGGAACGTAAGTATTGTTAACTGCGGGGGAAACTTTCTTTCTTGTTAATAGAAGTATCGTCCTTGAAACTCTGAGTAAGAATGTGTATAGTAATGCACTGTACCTATTATTGTATTTCAGTTCAGTGTAGTAAGTAGTAAGTACATACCTAGGGCGGTGAATTCGAGAATGTCCCAGATCGCAGGTGTTTGTGGCCCGAACCGTAGGTGAGGGCCATATACAGGCTGGAACAGATCGAGGTACTTTTAAGCAAACAGAGAATTTTTCAGACTGAGTACCTACTTCATTTTTCACCAATGTACAATGTAAATATTTCAATCCATTTTTATATAGGTACAGTTTGTTAAACATTAGTGTAACAATCTGCTCATATCAACTAGGGTTGATGTGCAAAAGATGCTAGGCATCTTTTAGACATCGCTTAAGTTAAAGACAGGTGTCAATTTAAAATGTAAATAAAACCTTTGAATTATTAGGGTTGACACTGATATTAACATATTTTATTTTGATGACTTTTTTTTAGTTTTAAAACCAGCTTTACAATTATAATACATATGTCGATTGTAGATCACTCGGATGACACTATCCTGTCAGCCCAGTCTTTAGAAATGTTCCACGCTGTATATGCGATGTGGGGCTTTACAAATTACTGTCCTTAGTTTGTCTAAAGTCGTCTTGCCTTGGTCAGAAAATTCCACTTACGGCCCTAGGGTGATGACGTAAATAGTTATAACATGAGATGTTATATGTATTACAGCATAGCGTCCTAAGTGACGAAAGACCTTGAACTTTTTGGATAGATTTTTATAATCACACTAATATTATAAAGGCGAAAGCACGGGAAAGTTTATAAGTGTGTTTATGTATTTGTTTGTTACTTCTTCACGCTCAAACGGTTGGACCAAGTTTGACACCCTGCAGTCACGTATAGGTTACTTTTTATCCCGAAAAAGTGTAGTGTTCTCATGGGATGAGCGGGTAACACCACGGGGCACAAAGTCAAAGTCAATGTGTTTTATTTTGTAAAACATAGGTGAATACAGGCGGAACAAAAATATAAAGTAACACTATGTTTTGCCAGTTGGCGTACAGACAGTAGGTACCTAATAAGTGACAAACAAACAAAACACCTGATGCGATGTAGCCACTCGTATTAGTGAGTTTCACCCACCCCCTATGTTTCCACCCAAGTAGCATTGCAAGCTGTATAAGAGCTGTATATCAGTTTATTTGACTACTATAAGCTGTACATTTAGGCTGTACTACAGCTGTATAAGCGCTTATATTATATAGCCCTTATAAGTTAAAAAAGGGCCCCAATTATGCAGCTTTCCGCGTTATTAGAGCTGTACAGTAGCTGTACAAGCAAGAGATAAGCTGTATAATAGCTGTAATTCGGTGTAAAAGGAAACCTTAGCACTACAGATTATCTCTTATAAGTATGATTTAAGAATATACGTTTTTAATAGGTTTTTAAGAATAATTACAATAGAATAAAAAATATTTAAGTCTAAAATGTCTTCTGTTCATTATTCATTATATTTAAAATGGCGACCAATGACAAATATAACTGAACTAGAGACCCGTTGCGGCGTCGAACCGCCGCTAGAATATGGAAATCCGGTAGTGTTACAGAAAATAATTACTTTATCGATAAGTGAGATAAGAAGTTTTTGGGGAACGAAGAATAAATTAATACTGTAAAAAAACACATTAAAATGATGTATTAAAAACGTCAAAACATGCCAGGCTAGAGGCAGGCCTGATAGCCAACTGCCAGCTTCATCGTGGTACTGAAACGTCAGGGAGGCTCAAATAATTAATATACGCGATATAATCCGTTTAAATTGTTTTATTTAAACAGCTAAACATGTTTGAAAAAAGAATATAAGATATATTTTTTTCAATAAATATAGAGCTGAAGGCCTAATACCCGAATTCCAAATTCAAACTTTCGTGTCTTTCCTCTCATTGAAATAGTGTCTGACAGAAGAGTGAGGGAGATGCTATCTATACTTTCAAGTCTATAATATAAACCTAATTTTAGGGTTCCTTACCATAGTCGGTAAAAACGGAAGCCTTATAATATCAATTTGTTTTGTTGACAGCAGAATTTGACAAATTTTATTTTGAATAAGAATAAGAATGATCAGCCAGACGTCATTAATTCAAATATGATTTATTCTTGAGCACGTCGATTTTTTTGAAATTTGCATCATATGTAGGTTATTTCTACCATCAAGTTTCGCATGTTAGGGTAACATGTTAATTATTCTACATTGCCAACTCGTCCACAATGTCAGCTCGTCTATATTCCCATCTTCGTCTCCATTGGCAACTCGTCCATATTCCCAATTCGTCCACAATGCCAACTCGACCATATTGCTAACTCGTCCATATTCCCAACTCGTCCACAATTCCAACGCGTCCATATTGCTTACTCGTCCACAATGCCAACTCGTCCACACATAAAATTCGTCCACATTTCCAACTCGTTCATATTCCCAACTCGTACACATTCCCAACTCGTACACAATGCCAAATCTTCCACATTGCCCACTCGTCCATACACCCAACTCATCTACATTGCCAACTCGTTCATATTACCAACCCGTCTTTATTGCCAACTCATCCATATTCCCAACTCATCCACAATGCCAACTCGTCCACATTTCCAACTCGTCTACAATACCAACTCGTCCTTATTATTAACTCGTCTTTATTGCCAATCTCGTCCATATTATCAACTCGTTTTCATTGCCAACTCGTTTATATTCCCAAATCATCCACAATGCTGACGCGTCCATATTACTTGCTCGTCCTCAATGCCAACTCGTCCACAAATACAACTCGTCCACATTTCCAACTCGTCCATATTCCCACCTCGTCCACAATACCAAGTCGTCCACATTACCAACTCGTCCATACACCAAACTCATCTACATTGCCAACTCGTCTTCATTTCCAACTCATCAACAATGCCAACTCATCCATATTGCTAAATCATTCATAAATACAACTCGTCCATATGCCCAACTCGTCCACAATTCCAAGTCGTCCACATTGCCAACTCATCCACATTTCTAACTTGTCCATATTCCCAACTCGACGATACACCCAACTCGTCTACAATGCCAACTCATTCATATTACCAACCCGTCTTTATTGCCAACTCATCCATATTCCCAACTCATCCACAATGCCAGTTGTGTCCAGTGCGCCAAGCGACGTAGACGCATTGTTGTGTAATTAAATATTAATTGCGATATATAGCGCGGCCCGGCCGCTGCTAGCGAATCGACGCGATGACTCAATACGTCGTGAACGATTTCCTCGCCTTTCTGCAGCAGAAGGAGAAGCTACTGCTGGAAGGCAAGATGGATGCGGTGACCGCTGTCCAGTTTAGTGAGTGGGCATCGAGTTTCACCGTCGAGGACATCTGTGAAGCGAAGCAGGTGTTGTGCCAGTCCCTTGGGATCGTCGGCACATATGTACCTCATCGAAAAGGGGATGAAACCGGAAAAAAGACCCTTGCGGATGTTAAAAAAATCCTGAAGGAGAACCAAGAGCGGATTCCGGAGTTTGTGGCGACGGATGCCTCTATCCTGCCGTCCCAGATTTCGGATGATATCGACGTTCGCTGCTTGTTTAAGGATATTGTGGCCCTAAAAATAAGTTTAGCAGACATTATTTTGAAGTTTGAAGCTGCCCAAGCCACTATTACTGAGTTACGCAACGAAGTCAACAGTTTGCGAAATAGTGCTCCAGCTCAATCGGTGGCATCAAATTTCAAGAGCGATGACCGGCCCGCCGCTACAAGCGCCGAGTCTGTCAGTTTGCGTATTGCTGACACTGTAAAAAGTGCCGCACCCGCCGCTACACCGCCCGCGCGCCCCCCGCCGGTGCGGCCGCCTCAAGTTTCGAAGTTGCGTCAGCGTGCTTATGCTGACGTCGCCGGTCAGTCTGTCGCAGCTAACCGGGCCTCAGTACGGGTTCCTGATAAGGAAAAGTCCTCCCGCACCAATGTGGATAAGGAGGGGTTCACACTGGTGGAAAGGAAGAGCAAGGCGCGTAGGGTGCCCCGCAAGACTCTGAGTGGCACTGCCGAGCCGGTTGGTTCTGGTCTTCGGATTGCCACACCAAGTAAGGCGCTCTATGTGTCGCGCTTGCATCACTCCGCCGTGGCTGACGATGTGGTGGAGTACGTCCGCCGGAAGATTGGCTTCTCGCTGAGGGTGCACCAGCTGCAGTCCCGGCACTACGTGCACTTCAGCTCGTTTGTGGTGCGCGTGCCGCGGCCGCTGCAGGACACCATCGCAAGTGCAGACTTCTGGCCGAAGGGTGTTGTGTTTCGGCAGTTCCGGGGCAATCTGCCGAATCCTGCACCAGATCAGACGACGCAACGGAGCCACGCTGTTACGTCGCCTAAATCAAATTAGATTTAAGTTTTTTTGTTTTGTAATGTAATTTTGTAGTTCACAGTGCCTTGGTTTATTTACTGTTATGCTGTGTAACTAATTTAAATAAATAAATAAATAAATAAATAAATAAATAAATGCCAACTCATCCATATTGCTAACTCGTCCACATTTCCAACTCGTCTACAATACCAACTCGTCCTTATTATTAACTCGTCTTTATTGCCAATCTCGTCCATATTATCAACTCGTCTTCATTGCCAACTCGTTTATATTCCCAACTCATCCACAATGCCATCGCGTCCATATTACTTGCTCGTCCACAATGCCAACTCATTCACAAATACAACTCGTCCACATTTACAACTCGTCCATATTCCCACCTCGTCCACAATGCCAAGTCGTCCACATTACCAACTCGTCCATACACCAAACTCATCTACTCGTACATTGCCAACTCGTCTTCATTTCCATCTCATCAACAATGCCAACTCATCCATATTGCTAACTCATTCATAAATACAACTCGTCCACATTTCCAACTTGTCCATATGCCCAACTCGTCCACAATTCCAAGTCGTCCACATTGCCAACTCATCCACATTTCTAACTTGTCCATATTCCCAACTCGACGATACACCCAACTCGTCTACAATACAAACTCGTCTTTATTATCAGCTCGTCTTTATTGCCAACTCGTCGATATTCCCAACTTGTTAATTTTGCCAACTCATCCACATTTCCAACTCGTCCACGTTGACAACTCGTCCGTATTACCAAGTCGTCTTCATTGCCCACTCGTCCGTGTTCCCAACTTGTTAATTTTGCCAACTCATCCACATTCCCAACTCGTCCATATTCTCAACTCGTCCACATTGCCCACTCGTCCGTGTTCCCAACTTTTTCATTTTGCCAACTCATCCACATTCCCAACTCGTCCATATTCTCAACTC
The DNA here is from genome assembly GCA_932273695.1 of Apotomis betuletana. Taxonomy (NCBI): domain Eukaryota; kingdom Metazoa; phylum Arthropoda; class Insecta; order Lepidoptera; family Tortricidae; genus Apotomis; species Apotomis betuletana. The sequence goes on along the minus strand of OW026303.1, from coordinate 1,675,118 downwards.
GTCCACATTGCCCACTCGTCCGTGTTCCCAACTTGTTCATTTTGCCAACTCATCCACATTCCTAACTCGTCCATATTCCCAACACGTCTACATTGACAACTCGTCCAATTAACAACTCGCCCATATTAACAACTCGTCCATATTCCCAACTCGTCTATATTACCAACTTGTCAATTTTACCAACTCATCCGCATTCCTAACTCGTCCATATTCCCAACTCGTCCACATTTCCAACTCGTCCATTTTACCAACTCATCCATATTACCAATGTAGATACATTCCCAACTTAGGTAGCTACATTGTCATGTCGTCCATATTCTCAACTCGACCACATTTCCCATCCCGTCGACATGCAAGCGGAAGGACTAAGTTTTTTCTTGTAAAATACCATTTAATTTACCATAACTCATGCCATTTTCCTTGGAATTATTTTTTTGATGGACTTATATAATCATATTTATAATAATCTCATAAATTTACTTATTTGAATGACGTGTAAATTAGTTTTACTATTTTTTTCTGCTTTGATTTATTGTAAAACTCGCCTATAAAAATAATCTATTCTTGAATGACGGTCAGTTTTTCTAGTCTTTCGAGCACCAGTCCAACTCGCACTTAACCGGCTTTTTCTCCACATTTTTAACAGGTATGCGAAAAAAGTTTCCATATCAACATTTTAAAAAGAAAAACAACCTGGCAATTTAGAGCATTGACATAATAGCCCCCAATAAAAAAGACATTAAAAGTTGTCAGAATATGGTTACTGTCATTCATTGTCAACAAACTGTAAAATTATTTTTGCATATTCGTACATGTTTTAAGTGTTGCGGATATTATGTTGCCGACTCAAAAATAATATTTCATCATGCTGAACAACTTACTACAGGTTTGTGAGCAAATCATGCTTATTATTATTTGGTCATCTTATGTCAAAATAGGGATCACAGGTCACGTGGTCAAAGTCACGTGGTTAGCGCACAGTAGTTATTTCAAATCCATTTTTCAGTACCTTTTCAGGAAAAAAATAAAATTCCAAGAGTTTTATGCACCTCTCCAGCATGAGACGAATCTAATGACATATCATTTATCAAAATCGGACCATAACTGTAGATCTGATGGGATGTACAAAAATCGGCCTCGCGTAATATATATATAGATAAGTAATAAAGTGCAGTTAAGACACAGGGTCTTGAGAGCATTTATATTACTTTTGGCATGTGCCGATTATTATTTATTGTGAACATGTGTATCTTTTCTGGCAAAATATTCACGCGCCTGCTTAATAATCAAGAGATACATAACAAAAATATCTAAAATATAGTACATAATATTAGTGTTTGTTTTTAAGGTTAAGGTTTTTTTCTTTTACTGACAATTCTAAGGCTAAAGTCAATTTATTTTAGCTGGTTATCATAATATGACGTTAGTTTTTGTTAAATATTTGCAAGTGTATCTTTAATTATATTTTCAATTATGTTTTTATTCATAGTAAAATGGCGACAGTTATTAAACAGCCTATAGGATAGTTGGAGAGCATTATAATCTTAGTAGCTGTACTATGTAATTGATGGAGTCACTTCTACAGCTTTTGGATTTAAAACAGCTTTGTAATAGAATATTTTTATACGTTTGACTGTATTTCGTTTTTCCGTACATAAGTTATAATTCCCGTTAGAGATCCGTATAATAAATAAAAAAGCCTTAGGGATTAATGGTGTGGCGGTTGTATCTTTTGTTCCACATATTTACACTGTCCGAAATAGATTCGAGCAACTGTCAGTAATACAGACTAAAGCTGTAATATGACTGCCATTTATTCATTTAGTTTTATAATACACTCATTGTCAGAAATCATAAAACTACTATACTTATACGAGTGCAAAATTACGCCAAAAAATATCTTTAAGCGACTTGGTCAGAAATACAGACAAAAACTGTAATACAGCTGTCATTTATTCTTTTAGTTTTATAATAACCTTACAGACAGAAGTTATAACACTATTATACTTATAATAGTGTCAAATTACGCCATAAGAATTAGTGTTAAATCGGAGTTGACAAATACTTTTGTACAGCAACAAGTGCCAGGTGATCCTACACTACAGCCCATATACAGCATTAATGATAGAATAAGCTTGTAGCCTCACACAACACTTAAAGTTTTATAACGGAGTTTACACACACTTTTTTACAGCAACAAGTGCTAATTGATACTACAATACAGCCTGTATACAGCTTTAACGATAGAATTAGCTTGAAGTGTCACACAACACTTGAAGTTTTATAGTAGATTTTTTATATTCTGATATAACACCCCATGCGTACGCAGATTCCTTTATAATGATTTTATACAGCTTGAGCTCAGGTTAGTTTTCTCTGATACTCTTATAAGTCTCTTAAAACACTATAAGTTCTAATTTGGCTGGTATATTGATTTTACTGAGACTAAAATGCTACTTGGGCAAGAGCTTGTTGTTCATTCTGTCGGTGAAAGCCTCTTTGAAGCGATTTGATTTTTTTTATGTATACCGGACACCCACGCGGGAAAAGTCCAGTCGGACGGCTCGCGGTGGGGTCACCAAGTCATCAAAGACTTGATTGAAATTCATCAACCGGAATGGCGGGAGGTAGCTCAAGATAGAAGAAGATGGAGTTATCTGGTGTACGAGGCCAAGATACACTTTTGGTCGTTGATTTAGCGCAGTAAGTAAATAAGTATTTTTCCAAAAAATACCATGACGAAAAAGAGGGGAGGCCTTTGCACAGCAGAAGGGCATAATAGGCTCATAATAATAACGTGACGACAATCTATTTTAGCGTCAACTTCCAAAATCCAAACCAAGCGTCCAAATGGATGTAATTTTGTTTCTGAAGGTGACATAACATTTGACTTTCAGCCGTTTACTTTGCTCTCATTTGCTGTATGAAACATTTAGTCCTTTAAGACTCCAACAGCGTATCGGGAGGATCCCGTATCCAGGTCGGAGTAAGTATAGCATAATGATTCACGCCGCGCAAATATCGCCAGTGACATTTCGCAGCTGCGTCGGGGTCGTCCAGACAAACGCAAATATGAAGTAGTGAGAACATTTTATTGTACCATTTGTAAGGTGTCCGAAGTGTTCGCGAGCGATGAATCAACAGTGTACGTACACGTTACCGCGAGTGAGGACAAGAGTGGAGAATTTATTGGTTGTTGCTTCAGTTTATGACGTTTAAGATTTTTCTTTTTAGGGTTCCGTACCAAAAAGGTAAAAAACGGGACCCTACTACTAAGACTCCGCTATCGGTCTGTCTGTCTCTCTGTTTGTCTGTCTGTCACCAGGCTGTATCTCATGAACCGTGACAGCTAGACAGTTTAAATTTTCACAGATGATGTATTTCTGCTACCGCTATAACAACAACTACTAAAACTTAATCGATTAAAAAATAAGTGGGGCTCCCATACAACAAACGTGATCGGTTTTACCTCATTTGTATCCGGCGCCATATACCAGGCGCAAACTTAACTTAAGCCGACCAATCAAGATGGGATAAGTGTTTGTACGGAACCCTCGGTGCGCGAGTCCGACTCGCACTTGGCCGGTTTTTTTCACAAACTGACCAGCGTATCACCTAAGCGCAGTAAGTGACTACGGGGTCGAGGATGTAGCTCGCTGGTTAAGCAATATTAAAGTCTATTCACTATTGCCTTGCATATGACTTTATTATAAGCTACTTACTCAAAATTCGTGTAGAGTGTATTTGTAGGTTTCATCCTTACTCGTCTTAAAACGTAAACCATTTTTTGTTTCACCTACTTCTGCTTTTAACAACCTTTCGCGTCTATTATTAGATCAGCTGCTTGCAAATGGCATTGTCATTCGATTTACATACACATACAACATTTCAGCTCTGTCTTAAATCGGGAAGTGGATCAAATTTGAACAAGATTCGAATATACATAAATAGAGAGAGGACAAGGACGAAGCTTCAAAGTTGTCCCGATAACATTAAGGTCAAGGAGAAACGCCTAAGGTGGTATGGTCATATTCAAAGACGTCCGGATGATCATGATATGGTAAATCTTGCCTTAGATCTGCCAACAACGTAACGTTCCCGTGGGACCCCACCTGTCACCTGGGGGACGACGGTCGATAAAGACCTAAAAGAAGCTCGTCTGAACAAAGTCGCGGCACAAGAACGTGTTAAATGGAAGTTGAGGACAAGACAAGGCCGACCCCAAGTAAATGGGAACAGGTCTAGAAGGAAGAAGTAGTAGAAGAGAGAGGACAATGAATATGAATAAAAACTTGTAAAATAATGATGTTTTATTTGAAAAATAATATAAGAACGATATCGTCAGTTAACGAGTAAATACTTAATCCTCTATCGTAACTCACTTATGCTGTGCTTATGTATATATGAAAATATTTTCCTTTAATGCATATACCTACAAAAAGAAGTAAACACTGTTTCTACCGTAACTAGGGCAGGCTAACGGTCTCCAAATAATGTATAATGTAGATAGGCAAACAGCTCGTTTTGGGCAATCGTGTTGTAATTCGATAGCGATAGCCCGCAGATAGCGCAAGAAGTGTTCAGCAAACACCTGAGCACCGGAAGCCCGCTTAACGCGTAATATGAGTCATTATCTTTATCACTATAAGTAGTAGGCAATTTGGTCCGCGCCTTAGACTAAACACACAGTCGAATTTGGGTTTCAGTACTGTCAGCATATCGGTACTACAGAAGTAAGAGTAGGTACAATGTACTTATCTATAGCCTAACAAAGTGTTGGTCCGGCCCAGGCATAGTGGCACTACAGACAGCTTTCATATGGCAATAATGTGCACACGTCATATTATTTGCATTATTAAATGTCAATAGCGATTTGTCGAGGATTTGTCGTTAACCAAATTCAAGACATTGTTTAACGGAATGCTGTTTTTCTTGCGAAATAAATACTGAATCCTATTGAAAAAAACTTGACTTTCATCACTCTATCTACAGTGATTTTGGCTTTATTATGCTAAATTTGCGGAATATTTTGTCGTGTCTCTTTCTTTACCTCAGTGACATTCACTGACTTTCAATGTCAGTTACCAAAAATTTGTCATTGCCAGTAAAATAAATTAGTATCATTAAAAATCCGCAATAATGCGTGGGTTGAAAAACACCCTGTTGAGCCATACTTACGGATGAAACCATGCAATATACCTAGTAAGCATAACAACAATATTAGGGCGACAGTAAACAAATTGTCAGGTTACTGTGTATTTGCTTACTGGCGCCGTCTAGTACGATATCGGCGTGTGCGCACTTGGAATCCGATCGATCAGGATCGGCCCCGCCCCAATGCGACTGATGATATAGGTGCGGTCGGTGACCTCTATCGCTATCTATACTAATATTCTAAAGGTAAAAGTTTGTGAGTGTGTTTGTGTGTATGTTTGTTACTTCTTCACGCTCAAACGGCTGGACCAATTTTGATACATTTTGGTATGAAGGTAGCTGACACCCTTGATTTACAGAAAGGCTACTTTTTATCCCGAAAAGTTTAGTGTTCCCGTTGGATGAGTGGGTGTAACGTTGCACTTACATACTTGCCTTACAATAAGGATAAATTAATAATTGTTTGATTAATAACTGTAACACCACGCGGCGCCGCTAGTAATATTATAAATCCGAAAGTGTGCCTGTCTGTTTGTCTGTTACGTCTTCACGTTTAAAGCACTGAACTAATTTGGATGAAATTTGGTATGGACATTGTTTAAGGATAGTTTTAATCCCGGAAATTATCACTTTAAGGGGTTCAAGGGGGGAGGAGCGGATAGTGGTATGAAGATTGTTTCTGAATCAGCAACGCCTAGAAGTATCCTTTAAACTAGAAGGACAACTTTGTGCGCATCAAACTTTTTTATTTGCCGTAGTCGGGTAAAAAGAGTACCTACAACCATCTTTGGATGTCCAACAATCTCTTTACCAAAATTGGTTAAAGATGGTTCAACCATTTCGGCGTGATACAAAGAAATATAGATACAAATCGGAAATACTAATTACATTTTTTATAGGCGGTTTTTGGGTTAAGATTCTGAAATATTTACGGTGTGGTATTGTGGCGCCGTCTACATTTAGCTATTAGTTATTTCTGTGTCCTATTGTAACATTGCAAAAATAACGCCTCGTAGCGGGGTAAAATATGTATAAAGGAAGACCGTAATAGGACTATGCGGTGCGTCAGATTTATAACATTTCTCTTTTTGCGTTGTAGGTTAAAATATTTAAAGCTCCTATAACAGACGAAGTTTATAATTTATACATAGGGGTGACGTCATAATTTTTGGGTATATGTCAGTCACCAATCACCACGTGACTTTTAGGCACGATGAGAATGAGAATAAAAATGAGTTAGGCATGACTAGATTCACCACTTTAGAAGCGTATGGGCTATTGCCCCATAAAATAAGACGGTATCGTAGATTTGATAAGTGCTGAGAGCCGAGAGTCGTCTGAGAGCAAACACGAAACGACTAAGCCTATCTATAAATTTTCAATATGTTCTTTCCAATTATTATGAGAATCGACAATAACCCCTAAATGGAAATGGAAAAAAAGAAACACACTTTTTTCTTGATGACTTCTTGATGACCATTGCCGTTATAGGTTAATTTTACATTTTTACGATTGGGATGTTATAATATTATTTATTGTTTAATTTAAGATTTCTCATGTAATATTTTTCTTTTTGCGTGCAATAAAGTATTGTTTATTATTATTCGGTACTGTACTGGCGAATGGCGTTCCGCAAGAGATCATAAGCATAATGGTACGACATCTTCAGAGATTTTAATACATTCCAAAAAGCATATGCAAGTCTTCATATGCGCCAATTCATAACAAACTCGTATGCTGGACTAAATAAAAGTTTCTTGCAAACCGGCAGTTTCCACTGGAAATGGCACGGTTAAAATTAAAGAGTGGGTAACAAGGTGCGTGCGTCCCGCGCGCAATAAAAACTTTTTTATCTCACTTTAAGTTGTCTGCGGCCCTGCTGGTGCCGAGGCCGTCCGATGCGATTGTATAAAAATTGTATAGTTGGTAAATTTAACTTGTGTACGATCCACTTAATGCACATAAAGCCATTCTGTCTATTGTATTGGTCTTGTAGCTCTTTATCGTCTGTGATAAAAGAGACACTACCTGCGTAGATAAAGATTTCATGCAGCGGATTATCAACACTAGCGCCTTTGCCAAGAATTGCTTTAATTTAAATTTGTTTGCCATGAAATCTATCATACAGCCTAAAGTCACATTTCAATTAAAGCAATTTTAATTCTTGTTAATAAAAAAAGCAATCATATCATAATGCATGTGCTTTAAGTGGATCGTACACAAGTAAAAACTACCAACTATACGTAGGTTTTATCAGCTCGGTGTGCATATTTTATCGCTTAATTTAACAGTAATATGCAATATCTCTAGTCGTTATTGGTTCAGAATATAACCAATCCACTTCAACTAGCTTTCGATAGTCGAATGACTGTTTCATCAAGTTTATATCATTGAAAGTACTTTAAAGCTTCTGAAAATGCGGATTTGTCTTTCCGGAAAACAGTTTTTTTTACTCGCTACCTAATGAAGATTATGAACCTTTTTATGCAGTTTTTATTCCTTTTTTCAGGAAGAGAGTCCCTTTCTTCTCTCCATTATTTTTACATCTTTTGTCCCGTCGTAGGCCTGCCCTAACGAGCTTGCTTCAGCAACTCATAATCCTGCCTCTACTACGAGATTGCATTCGCAACTCAATTTATACACCCGTATACATAGCTTGCTAGCCACCTGTGGCTTTTCCGAGGCTATTCGGTGCGCCAGCAATGAATCATCCGTGATTGTCAGATGTTCCGGAACGCTGACAAGATTGCTCAGTGCTCTATCATCGCCGCTGATCCGCACTCATCGCGTCAACTTACACGATCCCTTTGATCGCGTGATTTCGCGTATTGATTTACTATTATAACTACTTCTGTTGTAACATTCGTGTTTGCGAGGTTATTTATATATTCCCACATAGAAATGATACATTACACTCGTTTTATATTCACTAGTCCGGTGTTTATTCCAAAATACAACATGGAAATTTCCAACGAAATATCACATCAAGTATTCAACGGATCGCATGTCAGGCGTGTTTTACTGGTTGGTGTCGAGTAGTCGATCCAGGTGAAGGCTTTTGCACTATAATATAATAGGATAGCGGAATATATCAGCTCTGTGAGGTTGAAGAAAAATGTAGGGAAAAATGAGGCGTCACGTTAGGAATTTTATTCATAGGTTTATGAATCATGACGACGCGGTTGGCTCGGTTTGTAGAGACCTGCCTACTGTGCCGGCGGTCCCAGGTTCGAATCCCAGCCAGGGTAAATATTTGTGTGATGAACTCGAATATTTGTGCTTGGGTCATGGTTTTTCTATGTATTTAAGTATATATTTTTCTATATAAGTATGTATATCGTTATCTAGTACCCATAACACAAGCCTTCTTGAGCTTTATTTGGGACTAGATCGATTTGTGTGAGGTTGTCTGATATTTATTTATTATTATTTTTGTAATGTCTCATTATTTTTTAAACACACCACAATTTTTATATTAAACCATTGATACATAATAACAAGCATAACACGCTGAACCGGTAATCCAGAGGTACCCGATTCGATCGGGTCTCTTCCACCAGATTACGCATTTGTGCTTTGATCTTTGTATCAATAGTTTATTCATAGTACTTTCATTTTCGAGCGTATGGGGATGGTGCCATTGGGCGTCAAGACGAGGCTAAAGAAATCGATTTGTTGCGAAACGCGTAAAATGTCGCGAAAGTGGGTCGTGCAAGTCGCCACCTCGCAGTGTTTCGAGTATGTGGCTCGGCGAGCTACGCCACACGAGAGGTCAGAAGTGGGATCCTGCCCGACCCGCGAGCTGACCTCTGACTTTCTGCAAATCCCTGACATGTTGAATTTGCGAGGGATTTAACTCAGGAAATTTAATATTTGATTCTGACTGGGAATACGCTGAGTGTGCGGAACTCTTTTGTCCCGCTATTTGCGTTACTGAGTGGACGTTGGTTGCGCTAGTATTCTATTTGAATTTTACTATTCGGCTTCTGATTAGGAGTTCAGAAGAGAATACCGTATTCGTATTCAACAGAATGACGACTGATGTTAATACAATTAGCTCAATATGTCATGAAACAAAGTAAAAAAAATCCATTTTTTGGAGTTTACTCCTTAAGAATCGATTTTCATATAATAAGCCCGGGGTATGAAAAATATGGGGTATAAAATCGAACGTATCTGCCGTGCTAATTTAAAAAGTCGTTTCTCAGTATACGATCGGGGTAAAAATACGACTTCGTAATTTAGCAGGTTATGCGTTAAGCGTTATAGACTAAGTTCCCGATATAAAATAACCTTACCGAGATCTTTATTTGATGAAATGTATTTTATATTTAATTTAATATGTCAACGTGGGCAACGGAACCGAAGGGGCCAGAGGCTGGCCGAATTTCTGGAGAAGGAGGGACTCTTCATGATGAACTCCTTCTTCAAGAAGCCGCCTCAGAGAAAATGGACCTGGATGAGTCCCGACGGTTCCACGAGAAATGAGATAGACTTCATTCTGGCCACAAAGAGGCAAATATTTAATGATGTCTCAGTGATCAATAGGGTGAAAATCGGTAGCGATCACCGAATGGTAAGAGGCACATTGAATATTAATGTCCGCCTAGAAAGGTCTCGCCTAATGAAGTCTACGCTCCGACCAACTACAGCCCACATACAAAACCCCGAAGACTTTCAGCTGGAGTTAACAAATCGCTTCGCTTGCCTGGATGATTGCGTTGCAGTGGACGATATAAATAATAGGTTGGTAGAAACTGTCCACGAGGTGGGGAAGAAATTTTTCAGACCCCGCCGCAAAGATAGACCCCAAAAACTATCCGATCATACCCTCAACCTCATGGCTGAAAGACGTTCAATGACGCTGCAGACTTCTGAAGACGCTGAAGCATACAGGCAGCTCAATAGACGGATCCATAGGTCCATGCGACACGATATTCGTTCCTTTAATACCAACCATATTAAAGAAACGATAGAGCGGAACTCGGGCTCCAAAGTGTTTGCCAGGGACCTGTCTATGGGCCAAAGCCAGTTAACGAAGAAGGCGGCAGTGTAGCGTCGACGAAGCCAGAGGTGTTGAGGGAGATCGAAAGGTTCTATGGGCAGTTATATACCTCAGTAGCCAAACCTATTGATAACTTGGCCAAAGACCCGAGAGCCAAGCTGACCCGACACTATACCGAAGATATCCCGGACATCAGCCTGTACGAGATTAGAATGGCCCTAAAACAGCTCAAGAATAACAAGGCGCCGGGTGATGACGGAATCACTTCAGAGCTTCTGAAAGCGGGTGGAACACCGGTACTTAAGGTCCTTCAGAAGCTCTTCAATTCCGTATTGCTCGAGGGAATCACGCCAGAGGCATGGAACAGGAGTGTGGTGGTACTTTTCTTTAAGAAAGGTGATAAAACACTGCTCAAGAATTATAGACCCATCTCGCTTCTGAGCCATGTCTACAAGCTCTTTTATAGGGTCATCACGAATCGTCTTTCAAGCAGGTTCGATGAATTCCAGCCTCCCGAACAAGCCGGGTTTTGAAAAGGCTTCAGTACCATAGGCCACATACACACGCTGCGGCAAGTTATACAGAAAACCGAAGAGTATAATCTGCCACTCTGCTTAGCGTTTGTGGACTATGAGAAGGCCTTTGATTCCGTCGAGACATGGGCAGTACTACAGTCCCTCCAGCGATGCCGAATTGACCATCGGTATGTCGAGGTGCTCAGGAGTGTGTACAACAACGCCACTATGTCAGTCCGAGTACAAGACCAGTGTACGGAGGCGATTCCATTGCAGAGAGGTGTGAGACAAGGAGATGTAATATCTCCGAAGCTCTTCACCAACACAATGGAAGACGCCTTCAAGCTCTTGGAATGGCAAGGACTTGGCATCAACATAAATGGCGAGTACATCACGCACCTTCGGTTTGCTGACGATATCGTGGTCATGGCGGAGACGCTGGAGGATCTCGGTAAAATGCTGGATGATCTCAACCGAGTATCCCAACAGGTAGGCCTTAAGATGAACATGGACAAGACGAAGATCATGTCGAATGTCCATGTAGCACCCACCCCAGTATTGGTTGGGAACTCGGTCCTCGAAGTTGTCGACGAATACGTCTATCTAGGTCAGACGATCCAATTAGGCAGGTCCAACTTCGAGAAAGAGATCAATCGACGGATTCAACTCGGATGGGCAGCGTTCGGGAAACTGCGAAGTGTCTTCTCGTCCAAGATACCTCAGTGCTTGAAGACAAAAGTCTTCAACCAGTGCGTATTACCGGTGATGACCTACGGAGCCGAGACGTGGTCTCTAACTATGGGCCTCTTAAGGAAGCTCAGAGTCACTCAGCGAGCTATGGAAAGGGCTATGCTCGGGATCTCTCTACGTGATCGAATCAGAAATGATGAGATTCGTAGACGAACTAATGTCACCGACATAGCAAACAGGGTTAGCAAACTGAAGTGGCAATGGGCAGGGCACATAGCTCGAAGAACCGATGGCCGTTGGGGCAGAAAGGTTCTCGAGTGGAGACCACGTACCGGCAAGCGAAGCGTAGGACGGCCACCCACAAGGTGGTCGGACGACCTGGTCAGGGTTGCGGGGACTCGCTGGATGCGGGTCGCTTCTATCCGGCCCATGTGGAAGTCAATTGAGGAGGCCTGTGTCCAGCAGTGGACGTCCTATGGCTGAAATGATGATGATGATGATGATGATGAATATGTCAATAAATATATTGCCTAACAAATTTTAGTCCAGGGTATGTTTAATTCATAATAAAAAAAAATGTTTTAAACATTTCACCGGTTTGATTAATATTAGATAAATTCTATACCAATCGAAAGTACTATCAAGCCCATAGAATATGCAAACGTTAGGTTGCCTATTCTTTTCCCGTCACAACTATTGGGTAGCCAGGTATAAACAGGTAAATCTATACCTACTAGCATTTTGCAAAGGTCTGATTATTGAATTGAAATTAAATAAAATTGAAGAATATTTAATTCTGAATTTATCTAATAATCAATACGGTGAAATGTAAAAAAAATTTTTTTAAATTTTAAACTAAACATACCCTGGACTAAAATTTGTTAGGCAACCCATATGCAATATATTTATTGACATTTGAAACTAAATATAAAATACATTTCATCAAATAAACATCTCTGTGAAGGTCATTTTATATCGGGATCTTAGTCTATAACGCTTAACGCATAACCTACTAAATTAAGAAGTCGTATTTTTACCCCGATCGTATACTGAGATACGACTTTTTAAATTAGCACGGCAGATACGTTCCAAAAATATAAGTATTGCGATACTACGGTAGAAAGGTCGTATCTTTGTATGGATTTCATAGTAAGATACGGTTTTTTTTCCGTAGCACTGCAGACTGTAGTAACTAGACTAGCCGCTCGAGGGCGCTTTACATCACGCTTCCTTATTTAGTTACTACTCATAAATTAATCTCTCCAATTTGTTAAAAATGAATCGGAAGTAAATTTTCCTTGTAAAATATTGTAATTTTGCTGTATATTATACTCGTATATTAATATTATGTAAGTGCCTACCTTCTCGTTCTTGTTTGCAGCACCCAACAGGGGGTACATAATGTGATACTTAAACTATTTACTTCCACCTATATAATCATTATGTGCAATAAACGTATTGAGTATTGAGTATATAGTCGTGCGATAATTTTGTCGCATAAATAGATATGGGTTTATATGAGAGTGCGCGCACCACGATTTTCATAAACCCATAAGTATGCTTATTTCTGCGACAAAATTATCGCGCGACTAAAAAAAAATCGTGGTGCGCGCCTGGCCTGAAGAGCAAACTCCAGTCGTGCGTCGGAGCTGACACACACACTTTTTTTTTTTAATTATCTGACAAAGGTACGCAAATTGTTTAATGGCGCTTTCAGGAAAAAAAGAAACGCTGCTACTTACTAGTAGTACTAGTAAGTAGCAGCGTTTCTTTTTTTTCAATCATACTTTCGTAAAGTTGATAATATTCATAATACTATTTGTCTCTACCGTAGCCTAATCCTTTTATAATTCTATGCTGTCGTTTTTCATTATAAGTCTAATGTTAGCTGTGATATTCTTTTCATTCTTCCCTTTTGTATGTATGTACGTTTATGTATGTTTATATATATTGATACTTATTTGTGTAAGTGTATTACCTAAGGTGAGTCGGGGCTATTGTAGCTATGGGGTTATTGTATCTAATTACCATTATAATGGTCTGTGACCATTATAATGGTCTGTGTATATATAGGATACACAGACCAATGGTATATATACATAATCCTATATATACACAGACCATTTTAAGGGTCACAGACCATTATAATGGTAAGAAGATACAATAACCCCATAGCTACAATAGCCCCGACTCACCTTATCTGTCTAATAGTTTGTATGTATAATTGAAGTTCTTATCTCACCACCTACTATTTTCTGTTTAATTTTGTTTTCTCCGCTACCCAAAGGTTGTCTGGAAGAGATCGCTCTTTAGCGATAAGACCGCCTATTGTCTACCATTGTTTAATTTAAGATTTCTCATGTAATATTTTTCTTGTTGGTGTGCAATAAAGTGTTGTTGTATTGTTGTAATATTATCTGCAAAAAATCTCGTGCGTTTTATAATTACCTATACTTTGTTGTCACCTGATGGACAAAAAGGCGCGCTGACCGGAATAGCTGCGCACGCGTCTGTCATAGGTTAGGGCCTCGCTGCAAGAAAGCTTACTTAACAGGATACGTGAATGAGACTAATGTACAGTAAGAATAAGAACAAATATACAAATTGCATATTTAATTTACAGTGTTATTTAATTATTGTATTGAGCGGTTTACATATACTAACGTGAAATTGCCAGGAACGGCGCTAAATACAATAACTAAATATGTCTCACAAAAGTTTTTTTTTTTTTCTTCAATTACAAAATAACAATCACGTAGACACACATTAGGGCTTACTTTTACTATACATTAGTTTAGTAGCGTCTCTAGAAATGCCTAGAAAAACTGAATAAGCCTTAGTTACGGAAAGGTGTTCAAACGCCACAAAATAGGTACACTGGCCGGCGAGAATCTCGTTCTATTGACACCTCCTTATTACACAAGGAAAACTTATCGCACAAAAGGCAGATTTAATATATAATAGGCATCTTATGAGGAACATCAAAACATGATGACGACTGGCTGGACAACCTTCAGCACAAAAGTCTTGGTCGTGCTCAACCACCTCCTGTGGACTCGCGTTTTATGTGCGATCGATGTGGCAGGAAATGCCGCGCTGCTATCCTTTAAGCCCACGTGTGCCCTTATGTTAAAAATTTGTGAAACACATTCAGTCAGGATGTGAATAAAAAAAAAGTTTGGTAATCAAATTGAACTCAATTGATATTTTATCTTAAGATTCAAATGTCCCGCACAGGTCTGTGCCTAAATATACAAGGGGTTAACCATCTTTAGATGTCCGGTTATCTCTGTACCAAAATTACTTAAAATCCGTCCAGCCGTTTCAACGTGACTATACCCACCCCGTAAACCCATAAGTGCTGCATCACGCAGATGATGTGGCCAATGATGAGGTAAGCCGTCTTGCAACAGGACCCCGGACTACCACCGTCGCACGCGCCGTTCTGTTGATAACATTACGCAGGTGCGCTGCAGCAAACAGTTACAGTTGCAGCAATCGGGTTATTAACCTATGTTTCCGCCCACATTTCGAACTATCCGATTTTAAATAAATATCTCAGTGCAATCAAATATCTCCTCTGCACCAACTTTGACTGGTAGAGCCATTTGGTATTAAGTCCGCCATTTTGTAGTGACTATTGTTTAATGCAATTAAGTTTAAATAAATATATATCGGACAACCTCACACAAATCCACCCTCCCGATGTAAGGTCTAGTAGGCCTGTGTTATGGGCACTAGACGACGATATACATACTCATTTAGTTAAATTTATATCATACTTCATTAAACATTCATAGCCCGGGAACAAATATACGAACATTTCGGATTAAGATCTAGATCTTGGTTCACTAGATTTATACATTTTGGAATTCAAGGTCGCCTCCAGAATGACGAAGATTCAGAGTATGTTTTTAAGTGTTCGTCCTAGTTACGAACCACCAACAAAAAACCCACAGCGGAGAAAGTGAACCAATCAGGCTGCATCTTGGTAAAGCCCAAAAGAAGTACATTTAAATCTGAGTAATGTGACTGGTCAATTTCACTCCGCTCCAGTGGACGGGCAGCCTAAACATTTAATAAAAATCTACAGATCTCACACTACGCGCAACTAACAAAGGCATTGAAGAAATAAAGCACATGATACAATGGACAACATTTCATTTTTTTGAAGTCACTATATTTTAATCCCTAATTGGACAAATTTGTTTTCTGACCTAGCGCGTAAGGACCGCTAACGCCTATTTTTTTTGTCCGCCCTCATAAGATGGCTCGAACTGTAGGTTACTTAAATCCCGAGTTTTTTGGTTCTTGAATAGAGAGCTCAAAAATAAATTATTGGGAAATTCTCGAGGCAAGTCAGTGAAATTTCTTTGAAAATTTCTGAAATTTTAGAAGATCTCAAAAAGTTACAGAATGATTTTAGGAATTTAAATTGCACTTTGACGCCCTCTGGCAGATGCACATTTTGACATTGTGATCACTGATCAACCATCTGCAAAACAATAGGCAAATGTCACAATTTTATAAATCGGGGCACTATACTCGAACTCGATCAGGAAAACATAAAAATTTTCAATGTTAAAACAGTACTTAAACCAATATAATTATGTTTACTTACTGCTTAAGATCGGAAACCTAACCAAAGAAATCCAGTAATGCACCCTCATAGGTCATGTCACGAGTGTCAGGGAGGACCTACGGGTAACTAGGGTGCGGCGCGCTTGGACGGCTTCCTAGCCCTGATTTACTGTAACCTGATATGCAGATGAGGTATTGAGGTTTTTCTGCAGCTACACATTACACTAGCGTCATTCGTTATGTATGTACACTTTACTGTACATGATAAACAATTTAATTAAAACAGGAGAACAATTGCTATTTACAAAGACAACTTAGTGTTGTACCCCCCTTTAATAAAAATAAATTAAAAACGTTAACTGAATATTTACAGCTTATAGGTACGTACCTAATCTAGTAGACAAACGCGCTAATGCTAATTTTATTCCGTGAAAAACTATTCCAATTAGGCGCGGGTCAGTGAAGGTTAATTAGGAGGCCAGAGGTGACAGACAAACAACAGACAGTACTTATCTATGGGATAGCAGATGTTATGTGTATTCTACACCTATTATTTACTATCACGGCTACTTTATACCATCGCACTGCTCGCCATCAGCCGAGGCTTATGGTCGAGAACTGTCCGGTTCCAGAGAAGTTTTATACCGCGAATGCTCCGCATCATGTGGAATGAGCCCGCTGCCGAGGGCTTTACCAGGGGTTACAAGGAGTTTTACCTGGAAGAGACCGGGAATCGAACCTGGTACCTCTGGATGGCCAGTCCAGCGTGTTAACCTTTCCACCACCCTAACTTCCAAGAAACCTTTCGAATTTTTCCTTATGCTTTGTTTGTCGATCATTGCATTGTTTGTTTACCTTAGCTCATTGGCTTATTTCACTTTTACTTTGTGATAAAAAAAGAGACATTACATGTTTCATAAATTTATGTTGTTTAAGATGCCAAAACTTGGCTGCGTACGGCGTCACGCTTCATTGCCTCCATTACCCGCGTCGCCGCATCGGCGCCGGCGCATCACGGCTCAGCTGCGGGCGCTTCAAGGTCAACGCTGGACATATTCAATGAGACTGTGATCCCGAATCAGGCAATATCAATTCAAGGTGTTAAAATTGTTGTTGATTGTGTGAAGTATGACCACGTATCCAATTTCCGATCCCAGCTCAAGTGGCTCCCAATCCGTTCTCGCCGTCACTTTCACATTCTCTCTTTTCTGTACAATATACTATTTAACCCCAAAACTCCCCTCTACCTCAAAGAGCATTTCAGTTACTTGCATTCTGCTAGGTCTGCTCAGAATTATCTTCTCCCTATCCCCTCTTCTTCTTCCAAGTTTTACAATATTTCATTAACTTTTCAGGCTACTCTTCTGTGGAATTCTTTACCTTCTGATCTAAGGCGTGCACTATCTCTTGCAATATTTAAATCTCACCTTAAACGTCATTATTTATCTCTGCCTTAATTTACACTGCATTGAAAATCGCTCCCTCTTGCTCGTACTATGCGACGGACTCTGGTTTGCTATTTATTCTAATCTGCTATATGTATTTATTATGTCTAAGTATTGTATGTAGGTATATCAGATTATTGTTATTTATACAATACAATACAATACGTAAAAGCCCGACCACCTGTGGCAGAATTATATAATTTTGTCAATGGTGTGCTCACATGTCCGCAGTGTTCGCGTAGCTTCATCAATAAGGTAGGCTACGTGAGCCACATGCGTTCTCACCAGCGACAAAATCGGAGTTAACAGCAGTCGTCGTGGCCGAAAGCGGCCGTGAAGTATAGTAATAGTAGTAACAATACAATACAACAAATTCTTTATTGCACACCAACAAGAAAAAATATTACATGAGAAATCATAAATTAAATAATGGTAGACAATAGGCGGTCTTATCGCTAAAGAGCGATTATTTATGTATGTTTATTGTTTTTTTTGTAGTTAAATGGCTTAAAGTTGTTTTGCATCACCTACTCAACTCTAACTTTTGTTGATCAACTCCGCTACCTAAAGGTTATCTGGAAGAGATCGTTATTTAGCGATAATGCCGCCTTTTGTTAACCTCTGTTTATTTTTTTTACTGTATATCTCTCATGTTTTGTATCCCTGTGTATATGAGGTGTGCAATAAAGTGGATTTGTATTTGTATTGTTGAGTATGTTGTTCTATCTCGCCCCCTGCCTGCTATACGGCCACATCTCAAAAAACCATTTTTTCGAGAAATCGCTTGTTAAAGTTTTGGCAGCGTAGTGCGTGGTAGTAAAACGGGGCTGACTCCTTGAGTTTTTGGTCAATTCAATTTAAATTTAACTTTTTTTACTCTACATGATATAACGCTTCTCATGAATCTTTTTTTATAAAACGTGTATATTTTTTAAGATACGAGGCCTTTAAGATAGGTACTTAGATTTGTGGCCGTATTGCAGAAACATTTTGTTGAAATTTTGAGATGCGTCCAAAACCGAACAAGAATTATTGGACAATGGTAACATGAAAATTAATATACAAACATTAAAATAATTAAAATACCTTTATTCATCAACTTTTGTTACAGTAACAACATCACTTAAGCGATAATCAGTGCATGCAGCTTTAATACCAACTTTCTAGATGCAGATATCATCATCATTTTGCATATAATTAATGATTATCTGGTACCTTCCCTTTAAGGCCCTTGTATCTTTAATTATCGTGTTAACATGTACCGTATATGGTATAATACCATATATAACATGTACCATGTACAAGGAGGCCCCACGTTTTAGGTTTTAACGTGCACTAGGTTCCCGTTGATATTAGTGTACTGTTTTCCAGAATTCTTCAACTTCTTTACAATATTACCTTTTCATAGTGCAGGATAAGCTTTTTGTTTTCTACTTTTAGGTTTAGCAATACTGGATGAAGACTGGTTCAAATCAAAGTCCCAATTTATGTGAGTCGGTATTTACAACGAATTTTTAGAACACCTTGGCCCAAGATGTAGGACGTGGCTCTCACAGTTCTATTTAGACATAGTCTCGGATAATATAATTCCACCTAAGTTCAATCGTCTCATCGAACCTTTTTTTGACAAAATAATTCCTGTGCAGCAGGCTGGATTCCGTAGTGGTCCGAACTACGTGGATCAGGTAAATGTCGCGCACAACACACATAGAGGCTGATTTTCAAAGGAGAGAGAAAACCGTGGCAGTATTGTCGACCTCTCAGCTGCATTCGATAGCGTATGTAGACAGGAGCTTATCTATAAGCTCCTGACCGTGGTGCAGATGGTGGGACTAATCTACTCTATGCTCAGCAATAGGGAATTTATCGTCTACCTCGGAAGCACTCCGAGCAAAGTCAGAAAGCTGAACAATGGACTACCTCAGGGATCGGTCCTGGCCCTGCCCCTGTTTAACCATATCGTGTGTGTATAGGTTGAACAGGAGTGGGTCAGGACCGATTCCGAAAACAGAGAGTCGGATATTTATGTATGGTAATGACATCGCCATCACAAACCAGCATGGCAAATTTAAATCCTCGAAGGAAGCTCTTACTCGCAATCTGGAATGACATTTCTGATTAGGCTGCCCCATTGCTAGTAAAACAGAAGTTGCGACATTCCATCCTTGCAACAAAGAAGCAAATTATGAGCCAAATATATGCTTCAGAGAGACTGCGCTTAAATTAAATCCTACACAAAAGTACTTGTGTCACTCTAGACCGCAGTCTTACCTATATGCGAAGAAGCTACAGACGCAGAATTACATACCTACTCCACAGACTAAGGGGAACTACTTGGGGAGCAACAACTGATATGCTACGCACTACCAGTCTTAGCCTAGTTTACTCCACAACAGAGTATTGCGCGCCAGTTTGGCTCAACAGCGCACAATGACGTTTATTTCGCTTATATTTAAAGGGATTCATCGTAATAATACTAGAATATACGTTATTTCTATGAGACGCAACTCAAAAAAAATATTACAAATTAATGCTATACAGCCACAACTAAAAAGTGGCTGTCTTGCAGGGAGTCAACTGACAATTTTTGGTCAGATCCATAAGGTCACTTGTGGAAAAAAGGCTCTTAAGGACACTTTTTCTTATGGCTCTCGAAATAAGGTCGTAAATTAACCTATTCTGACTACGAATCTGCAATAATCCGAAAAAAATTTTTTTTTGAGTTGTGGCCGTATAGCAGGCAGGGGGCGATCTATCTACCAGCCACAGACGGCCACTGCTGAACAGTAGGCTTCCCCCACGGCTCACCACAAAGTGCGATCCCGTACAGAACGCATCCATTAACTCCCCGCTATCAACACAAGGTCAGCCGTCCATCTAATCGGAGGCAGAACCACGCTGCACTTTCCTATACGTGGTCGCCATCGCCACTTTAGGACATTGCTGCCCCAACGGCCGTCCATTCTCCAGGCTACATGGCCTGCCCATTGCCACTTCAACCGTGAAATCCTGTGAGCTATGTCGGTTACTTTGGTTCTTCTGCGGATATCCTCATTTGTGATTCTATCGCGCAAAGACCCTCCGAGCATAGCCCTAAAGTACTTACCGTTAATGTTGATGCCAACTATGCCAAGTCAGTTCGAGTCCAGTAGCTAGGCATCTTCCAGTGCAGTAGTATACAGTTTTGGAGAAATTACGCCTCTCTGTCTTACTCCTCGCTGCAGTTGGATAGTCTCTGATTTCTGGTCTTGGATTCGAACGGAGTATGTTGTTTAATATGCTAAAGCTTGGCTGCGGACGGCGTCACGCTCCATTGCTTCCATTACTCGAGTCGCCGCGTCGGCGCCGGCGCATCTCGGCTCGGCTGCGGCCTGCGGGCGCTTCAAGGTCAACGCTGGACCCGAATTCAATGGGGCTTTGTGATATCTTGTAATTTAGCAATATCTTCACTATCATGGCCATTATATCGAATATCGCTTATCGACTTGCATGATACCTATGGTTCAATATTTCAAAATTAGACATAGCGCTGTTATTTAAAGTTTTGCGATATGACTGTACTGATTTTAGCAAATAGATCTTATTGTAACCTCATCGGTTTAAATTGAGTATATTGGTTGACCATAGTTGAACTAAGTTGCCATTTGGTTACCTCGAATAGAGCTTATCGCTAAACTTGATGTAGTGGCGAGATCTCGAACAACACACTAATATTATAAAGGCGACAGTTGGTGAGTGTGTTTGTGTGTATGTTTGTTACTTCTTTATGCTCAAACGGCTGGACCAATTTTGATAGAGTTTGGTGGTAGCTGACACCATGGATGAACACAGGCTACTTTTTATCCCGAAAAAAATAAGTGTTCCCGTCGAATGAGCGGGTAACACCGCGGGGTGGAGCTAGTATGTCATAAGAAAACGTCTAATTTCGACGCTGATTGGATGCACGCGGTCACATTCACCCTGGTCACCCACAATTCGACACGTATACGTAGGTTGCTTTTAGGGAATACCTATAATCTCTTCTGAGAATCCTGCTTTGTAGTAATAAAACGGGAACGACATCATTATATATGGCAGGGCGATATTAAAATTGTACTGAAAAAAAAAATTAGAAAGAATATTTTTAGATGAATATTTTCAAATAATATATTTGACGATGCGGTTGGCTGAGTTCGTAGTGCGGCTGCCTACTGAGCCAGTGGTTCTGGGTTCGAATCTCGGCCAGGGCAAATATTTGTGTGATGATTTCGAATATTTGTTCCTGGATCAAGGATGTTATCTATATATGTATTTATTTATATTATGTATATCGTCGTCTAGTACCCATAGTACAAGCTTAGTTTCGGACTAGGTCGATTTGTGTAAGATTATCCCTTAATATTTATTTATTTATTTTATGTGTAAGAAATATTCTATTCTTCTATTCTGCACCAGCTTGTCCCTTTGGTTAAGTAACAAAGAAAGCCATTTGGCATTCAATTCGCCATTCTACTTCCGTTTTGTGAAATAAATAAATCACCTGGTGAAACCAACACTTACTATAATTTCTGTCACTACCCTTCGAAACCTCGTATCTAGTTTGTAGATTGATACTGAGATACGAGCTTTGTTTACTAGGTATTTGTTACTTTTTCAGTTTTGGTTGTCAATCAACGGACGACATAAGAAATGATTCCAGAATAAAATGTCCAAGTCTACAAAACGGTGTCCCCGCGAGATAAGCGAATTCCCGAACATGCGCAAGAAATGACTGAATGATCCAGTTCTTCTGTTTTATAATAGGGGGCGGGCACCAGAATGACCGCTTTTTCGGGCATGTGACAGTTACGACAGCTAACCTATCTTTCTTAGGCGAAGGCTAGAATAAATACTTTGATTCATCAATATGGTAAATACTGATGGATCACATTCTGGGAATCCAGAAATCTAGATATTCGTGACAAATATTGTCATCCATCAATGTAGAGTATGTACAGTCGAGTTCATTTACATCTACACACTTACGAGAACAAAAATATCTGAACACGATTTTATGCTCCTGACAATAGAGTCGTGTTCAGATATTTTTGTTCTCGTAAGTGTGTAGATGTAAATGAACTCGACTGTACGTCTTGCCTTCGCCTTAGTATGTAAGTAAGTATGAACATATGGCGTCACAAGCTCGATATTCTAGGGCCAAATACAAGATTTTATTTATTTAATTTATATTAAAATAAATCCCACCTGACATGCGAGCCGCTGACGCCGCGCCGACGAGCACTCAGTATTATTATGATATGTCCATCATCGCCCGCAACGAGAGCACTCAAGCGAGCTAGGGTGTCTGTCCACTGACGAGGCGAGACGAGACGAGACGGGACGAGAATCGAGAATTTCTACCAAGAGTGCTGTTAATATGGATACGTTTTGCCAGGGGTGTGCTAACTTTTTTTTTTTTTTTTTTATGTCAAAGGGGGCAAACGAGCAAACGTATCGCCTGATGGAAAGCGATTACCGTCGCCCATAAACACCTGCAACACCAGAGGAGTCACAAGTGCTTGCCTAACACACAATACTGCGAACATTGCTGTTTGGCGGTGGGTTAGCAGGCAAGACGGTAGTAACAATCCGGACGGACCCTGCACGAGGCCCTACTACTCCAAAAAGAGCACTACTAGAGAAGTAGTGCTCTTTGGGGTCCGAAGTTGTTGGACATGGGAAGGAGCCGTGTATGTTTTGGGTGCAGACGGTGTACGGCATCGTGTCATTAGCATCGCCGAGCTGAAAGCAATACCGGATGTAACGGCACCGCCTATGGCTTCATCTTCTGACACCGATGGAAATGTTCAGGACGTTCAGGTGGAAAAGCCGGCTGCCAAAAGGTCTACACGAGCGCCTAAAAAGGCGAAATAGTGTGTGTAGTAGATTTGTTCTTTTTTCATTCGTGTTACTTCGTTGTGCGGTTGTTTTTTTTTTTTTGGCATTGTACTTTTGCTCTTATAGTCATATTCGTGAAATACTTTTCTTTTAACATCCGTACCCTCTTGTTTTAAAATTGTTAATTTGTATGCTGCACTGTTTGATTGACGTTTTGATTAATATCTAAGAATTGTGACACTTGACATTGACAAACGTCCAGTGTTGTAAGCTTAAAATCGCGTTCCGTTTTACGGAATATTCTTGTAATGTTTTTGTAAAATTCTTAAATTGATCAACTTCCATTGTTTATTTATACTTTCTTTCTGTACTGCTGGCGGGTAGTGTGTGGAGTTATTTATTTGTATTATCTATCTATTTATATATATATATATCTGTGAACTTATTTGTATATGTCTTTATTCAGCCAGAGTGACAGTGATCAGTTTTTATCTTTCTCGTCTTCATCGGATGGTGTGGGAGTCGATGACGACAGTTTTCATAGCCTGCCGCCATCACTACATGATTTTTTGGATGCTGAATTAAGTAACTATGATAAAAACTTTAATGTAGTTCATATTAACGCGCAAAGCATTCCTGCCCATTATACCGATTTAGTTTTATCTTTTGATCTCGTTAATATCCACGCTATCTTAATCTCAGAGTCGTGGCTTAAGCCTAACTTACCCTCATCTTCTTTTTCTTTGCCTGGTTTTCACTTAATCCGTCATGATCGCTCTGATAGAGGTGGCGGTGGAGTTGCAATTTATCTCCGTGATAATATTCCCTACTCTATAGCTAGCATATCTCCTATATCTACTTCATCAGATTCTGCAGAGTATTTGTTCCTAGATATTACTCTATCTCACTCGAAATTACTTCTTGGAGTATTTTACTCACCCTCTCTTAAAGTAAATTACTTCGCTTCTCTCGAGAAACTACTCGAAAATCTCACACCTTTATTCGATCATCGCATAATAATGGGTGATCTAAACACGTGCCTCCTTAAAGATGACCATCGTTCCAGCAGTTTGAAAGCAGTGATGAAGGCCTGCTACCTTAATATTCTTCCGTCTGGTCCAACGCACCATTTCCCAAATTGTTCTCCGTCTCTTTTAGATCTGGCAATTGTTTCATCTTTGCCTCACGTTGACAAATTCGGCCAATACTCTGCTAATGCCTTCTCTTACCATGACCTGATTTACCTCTCATATAAAATTCGCCCTCCCAAGTCAAAACCAAAAATTCTTCTCCAACGCAATTTTAGTCAGCTAGATGTTGATAAACTTCGCGAAGATGCGTGTAAAATTGATTGGTCAGTTGTTTCTACAGCTAATACGGTGGACGATCAAATTAACATCTTCAATTCTCTCCTAATTCAGTTGTTTGACGTTCACGCTCCCGTACGTGCTGTAAAGGTTAAGCATCTTCCTGCACCTTGGCTTACTGCGGACATTAAATCTTTAATAGAAAAAAAGAATCAGGCCAAATCGAGATACAAAGTCGACCCGTCGGATAAGAACAAAAACCGATATCGCGAGCTTCGTAACCGGTGTAGCACGATATGTCGTGATGCACAAAGACGCCATATTCATAAATCCGTTGAAAATGGGGATCCAGCGAAAGTCTGGAAGTTTCTTAAATCACTAGGAGTTGGAAAGAGTAAGCAGACTTCTATATCTAATGATGTTAATTTCGATGAGCTTAACAAGCATTTCTCAGCATCTGCCTTATTTGATGGCCCTGTTAAGGGGAATACCCTTAACTATCTTTCAACATTTCCAACTCCTGATTTTCCTCCTTTCTCTATTCGTCCTTTCTCTGACAGTGATGTTAAGAAGAACGTACTGAGCATCAGTTCAAATGCAGTCGGTGCTGATTGTATTAGTCGCAACATGATACTTCCTCTTCTCGACCTGCTTACTCCCGTTATTACCGGCATCTTTAATTTTTCAATTTCCTCTAGCGTATTCCCTTCACTATGGAAGGATGCAGATATCATCCCTTTACCCAAAAAGTCCAATCCTTCTTCTTTTTCTGATTACCGTCCAATATCCATTCTCCCTTTTCTATCCAAGGTCATGGAAAAACTAGTGCACAGACAAATAAATTCTTTCTTGAACCAGAACGACCTCTTGAACCAGTTTCAATCTGGTTTTCGTCCTGGTCATAGTACCACCACTGCGCTTGTTAAAATCACAGATGATATTCGAATGGGCATGAATAACCGGAAGTTAACGGTTTTAACCCTCTTAGATTTCAGCAATGCGTTTAATTCTGTGGATTTTGACATAATGCTCGCCATCTTACGTTCTCTTAACATATCTCCTGCAGTGATGGACTGGTTTCGTAGTTACTTAAGCGGTCGTCGGCAAAGAATAAAGGTGGAGTCCTCTCGTACTTCCTGGTGCAGTATATCGGCAGGCGTTCCGCAAGGCGGTGTACTGTCTCCACTATTGTTTTCGATCTTTATAAATTCCATTACTCAAAACCTTTCATCTTATTATCACCTTTATGCCGATGATCTTCAAATTTATACGCAAGGCGTACTTGGTGATCTCCCCGCTGCCATCGACACTACGAACAATGACTTGTTACGTATTTTAGACTGGAGTAGCAGTTACGGTCTGAAAGTGAATCCAGCGAAAACGCAAGTCATCATCATTGGCAGTAGCCAGATGGTATCTAGGATTGACTTTTTAAAACTCCCACCGATTATTTTTAATGGGATTGTAATACCATATTCTAACCAGGTCAAAAATCTTGGCGTTTTAATGGACAGTTCTCTATCTTGGGTGCCACAAATGTGTGAGGTTAGCAGGAAGATGTTTGCTGCAGTAGCTTCTTTGCGACGGCTGCGTAACTTTCTCCCCATTGCCACTAAAATTGCGTTGGCTCAAACGTTACTTCTCCCTATTCTGGACTACGCTGACATCTCCTATCTCGATCTTACAGAGGAGCAACTTAATAAGCTTGAGCGCATTCAAAATGTTGGCATTCGGTTCATATTTGGGTTACGCAAATATGACCATGTATCTAGTTTCCGTTCTCAGCTCAAGTGGCTCCCAATCCGTTTTCGTCGTAACTCTCATATTCTTGCTCTTCTTTTTAATATACTTTTTCATCCTGCAACTCCCCGCTATCTCAAGGAGCGTTTCACTTATCTCACTTCTGCTCGATCTGCCCAAAATTTGCTCCTTGCCGTACCTTCTTCCGTCTCAAAATTTTATAATAATTCGTTTACTTTTAAAGCTGTCTGTTTGTGGAACTCCTTGCCTGTGAGCTTAAGGCGCGCTAAATCTCTTGTTTCTTTCAAAACTCAACTGAAAGAACATTATCTATCCCTTTCATAATTCGTATTTTATTCAAATGGTCCTATTACCTGTTGGCTGAATGTATGTATGTATTTATGTATTTATTGTTTATTATATTTATGTATTTATTTGTTTTTGTTATGTATATATTATTATCATTTTCCGATTTTTGCACCGCCTAATAACAAAATCTTATTATTTCAAGTTCTCCACTACCCAAAGGTTGTCTGGAAGAGATCGCTCTTTAGCGATAAGACCGCCTGTTGTTTACCTCTAATTGTAATTTCTTGCATTGTATTTCTCCTGTATATTTTATGAGGTGTGCAATAAAGAGTACTTGTATTTGTATTTGTAGTGCTAAGATGTCAAGAGTGACAGATCTTCTTTTTTCTTTCCTTCTCGTGGTAAAACTTTTATCTATTTTAAATGAGCTGTTTATAATAAAATAAGTGTTGTTTGTTTGTTGTTCACAGGTTAAAAACGAAGCTGAAAAGGATCGGTTCCACCAAAGATGAGCGAGAAAGCTCAGCAACGCCAGGATGGACTCCTCTCAGAATGTCAGGTACGCATCCCTCGAGTATATTTTTTGCTCTCACTTCTCGCGTTAGGCTATCTGTCCACTGGAACGGACCTGTGTATATTGGACCAATCACATTCCACAGATTTCAATACACTTCTTTTGGGATTCACAAAGAAAAAGCCTGATTGGTTTATTTTTTCCGCTCTGCTTCAGTGGATGACAACCAATGAGACAAATGACAACCATGCTGCCTATTAGAGGTTGTCATTTGTCTTGTATAATAATACTTCACTCTTAAGTTGTTCCAAGCGAGCCCAAAAAATCTAAGCGAAGCAAAATTAAATTTTCCAATTGGTGAATTGCCTCGCTACACATTTGCGCACTGCACTAATGGATACGCAGCCTTAAAGAGTTCATCTGTTGTTCACCCTTATTCAGATGCTCGTTGATTACCCAGTAATAGAAATTATCGTAAATCCATTACGCTACGCTGCAAACTACGACCATAATGCTTTTACCTAAATGCACTAGCGGATCAAACATTTCAAACAAAGTACACTAATCCATTGCTCCGTAAATAAACAACGGTTTACCCTCGCAGCGATAAAATACTTCATAACTCTTTAAATTAGATTTATTTTCCATCTGTGTGCGAAATAGTCTGAATAATATAGTTGGGAAAGTAATATTCGTAAGAAATTCACAAGTAATCAGGCGCGCGGAGCGCGAGCTCTTTCTCGGGTGTTTATCCGCCGATAGAGAAGATATTTTCAATTCAGAGTCCACGTGCGACGAGGCATTGCGATTTACCCAACGTCTGGGTTGTATCACCCTATAATATGTCACACTAATATTATAAAGGCGAAAGTTTGTGAGTGTTTGTATATTTGTTGCTGAACAAATTTTGATAAAATTCGGTATGCCTCCATACAAAAACCCACGTAAAAAAGTTATCAGATCCCAGGAAAAGCCAAGCCCCTAAGCCCCGACTTTACTAACCCCACCACCTTGGTTTAAAAAGTATGGCATCAACTGGCTTCAAGCCCCTAAACCCGGAGTTTACTAACCCTACACCTTTGTTTCAAAAGTATGGCTTGGCCGTTTCATAGAGTACCGTAAATAAGTCCAACGGACCGTCTGGCCTATATCGTAAGGAATTAAGTTTATAAGTATATATTATCAAAGACATTAACTTAGTTTCTTGATACCATATGGGCCAGACGGTCCGTTGGACTTATTTACGGTACTCTATGAAACGGCCAAGCCATACTTTTGAAACAAAGGTGTAGGGTTAGTAAACTCCGGGTTTAGGGGCTTGAAGCCAGTTGATGCCATACTTTTTAAACCAAGGTGGTGGGGTTAGTAAAGTCGGGGCTTAGGGGCTTGGCTTTTCCTGGGATCTGATAACTTTTTTACAGCGAAAGCGTTATGAGAATGTGAGTCTTGGCCGTCAATTTTACATGAAATGTTTTTGGTGGGATCTCATTTCTTTTTGTAAGGTGCTTTAGTTTTTTTAATTTTTTTGGGCTGTAGGGTTTCTTGAGCGTCAACTGAACAATTGTGTATTTAAGAAATACTTAAGTTTAGCCCCATATATATATATACACTTTTATCCCCTATTATGGGAAACCCATACAAACTTCCATCCCCTTATTTAAAGGGTGGGGGGTGATTTTTTAAAAGTCCTACAATATGTATTTGATTTATAACAATGAGTCCCTATAGGTTTCAATTTTCAGACCTCTAGTATCAAAATTTGCGGAAGTTTCATACAAACTTCCATCCCCTAGTTTAAGGGGTTGGGGGGTAAAAGTTCCAAGTTTTAGAATTATTTTGTTGTTTGTGTACTAATACTAGCTTACATACCAAATTTCAGCTTTCTAGGTCATCGGGAAGTACCCCAGAGGTTTTGATACGTCAGTGAGTGAGTGGCAAAATCGGCGTATTAGAGGTACCTATAAAACCTAAAGTATAAAAGCTAGATCAATTAAATTTTGTACATTTTATATGTTTTCTAACTGCATCTTAACCTGAGAATTTGGGCGCTCTAGTGATAACTGGGACGAAACTGATGAGGGTTTGAATATGAGACGAAACGGTTCGAGAAAAGGTAGGTAGTGCCCCCTTCTTTTTTGTTCGTCTTGGCGGGGGCACTACCGTGCCCCCAGATATTTAAAATACGAAGTCGAAGTGTAGATATGGAAGTAGTAATAATTGTGTATAAGAAATACTTACGTTTAGCCCGATATATACTACTTTTATCGCCCATTATGGAAAACCCATAAAAACTTTCATCCCCTTATTTAAAGGGTGGGGGGTGATTTTTTTAAAATCCTAGAATATGTATTTTATTATTTATAAATAATAAAGGAGTCCCTATATCAATTTTCAGACCTCTAGTATCAAAATTTGCAGAAGTCTCATACAAACTTCCATCCCCTAGTTTAAGGGGTTGGGGGGTAAAAGTTCCAAGTTTAAGAATTATTCTATTGTTTGTGTACTAAACCTAGCTTACATACCAAATTTCAGCTTTCTAGGTCATCGGGAAGTACCCCAGAGGTTTTGATACATAAGTGAGTGAGTGGCAAAATCGGCGTATTTTAGGTACCAATAAAACCTAAAGTATAAAAGCTAGATCAATGAAATTAAGTACATTTCATATGTTCCCTAACTGCATCTTAACCTGTGAATTTGGGCGCTCTGGACGGGACTGGGACGAAACTATGAGGGTTTGAAAATGAGACGAAACGGTTCGAGAAAAGGTAGGTAGTGCCCCGCCTCTTTTTTTTTCGTCTTGGCGGGGGCACTGCCGTGCCCCCAGATTGGATGGGTGTCGCGGTGTGACGACGTGTCGCCGTTTGATGACGTGTCGCCGTCACTTTGCTAGATTGCCGTTTCAACGTTTAATGTGGGATATGATTCCATACCTAACTTTATTCCATGCCTTTTGTTGATTTCATCAGGCTGTGTTTGCTCGCAGACTGTGACGTCCAGGGTTTCAGGGCGGGAATAGATTCAATTAAACAACGTAAACCGGTTTACTGTGGACAACGATCTGCCCGCTCCTTCGTGCAAAATCGTGTGAGTAGTTTCAATAATTTTAGGGTTTTTTGTAGATTAAATTTTTCCAAATTTATCAAACTGGCGGACATATGGGGGATGGAGGTTGAAAACGAAAAGCATGACACATTACAGTCATTTTAAAAATATGTTCGTGAGGCGCATAGTTCATAAAGGCAATAATATTTGACGACGCGTTTGGCTCGGTTTGTAAACACCTGCCTACTGAGCCGGCGGTCCCGGGTTCGAATCCCGGGCAAATATTTGTGTGATGAACTCGAATATTTGTGCTTGGGTCATGGTTGTTCTATGTATTTAAGTATATATTTACCTATATAAGTATGTATATCGTCATCTAGTACCCGTAACACAAGCCTTCTTGAGCTTAATTTGGGACTAGATCGATTTGTGTGAGGTTGTCCGATATTTATATTTTTATATTTATATTATATTTAATATTAATGTTCAATAAACAAAACGTTGTAGCCTCAAGTATAGGTACATTACATAGTTTCCAACGCAACAATCTCGTTTGCGTTTGCGTTCCTCGTATAAATAAAATGTCACAAACGCTTTGGAGATGTTATTGCGTTGAAAGCAAACTTACACAAAAGCTTCTATCATATTTGTTTAGTCAATAGACTTTTCTCAGACATGCAATAAAATGTCGTCAAAACGTGCGTATAACAGGCTTCAAAGTATCACGTTTCGGGCGGAACAACTCGAGAGAACTGTAAAGGAAATTCATACAAAATTAAAGGCCTAGGTCGAGAAGTAATTTTTTTTGAAGCATGGCGCCTGTGTTCATGTGCTAAACAGCTGAATTATATTTATTATTTAGCCGGCAAGTCCTTTTGCGCAGCTAAGGCATTTATTATACTCGTATAGTGCTTTTCTCAAACATCATTGCATATGTTCGTATTACTATCCGGGTCTATACCAACTGCCCCGGCAAGCCCTTCTATCCGGCGTCTGCAGTAATGTACTGTCGTCTAACTCTAAAGTATAGTATTTACTGCATTTAGTGAAGAGTGCATCTCCTGAGAGTTACATATGTTTTCGTACATAAACAAACGTATACCATCTGTTGTCAACTTGTCGCATTACCGACCTGTCAGGAGCTGTCGCTGGCGTGTGCGTCTGCAACCGGGATGACATCACCATCCTGTCGTCGCTCGTAAAAATAAATTAACCGATTCGGGCGCGTCGTCGCCTAATTTTACTACTAATCAAGGCGATGTGTCGCACGGAACAGACATTTGTTTTTTCCATTTATGAAACGAAACGTTTCCAGCAGGGCTAGATTTTTTGCCGCGGCTTTGCTTGTGTTGCGACTCAGCATCACCCGTCTTGCTCACATGGTATTGAAAAGAAAGTGACAGGGAGGAAAGAAGGAAAATAGGAAAAGGAACGTAAAAGTAAAAGGATTTACCATTGCTCATTTTTTAATACAAATCGAAGTTTCGCTCTCGATTGTTTCCTTCTCCAAAACTAAACCGATCGTAATAAAATTTTGGAAACTGAATGAGAAGGAAGTTTTTGACTTTAGTGTAAGTTTGCTTTCAAAGCATAACGTCCCGAATTCGTTTGTGACAATTTTATTTATGCGACGCATATGCAATCGAGAATTTATGTTCCATTGGAAACTATACTTGAGAACATAGAACACTTCAATATTTCAATGGTGTTAATACTCGTAATTCATTTTAGACAGTCGTGAATAGAAAAGCGATATTTGAAACTTTTCCAAAACGAATTGAATTTTGCACGCGGCATGCGTTTTGAACGAAAAAAAAAAAAGAAATTTTATCCAAGCTTTACTCTGAATTCCAAACTGAATCCAATATAGCAATGACCAATAGTGGGTGAAAAACGAATGTATTGAATCGTTTATGGCGGTTGTACGACATTGCAACTTAGTGCATGCAATATCTCTAAAAAGTGTTTAAAGTATAAGTATGGCCTGAGTTGTCTATCAATAGTTAACCAAGTTAGAGTTTTACGATATAAAGAAGACCTAGATTGCAAAAAAAAACCTGTTTAAGTTCACTTACCAGTGAAGAACCTAAATATTGCTTGCGTTTTTTTCAAAGAAAAATAATACATTTGTTATGGAAAAATGTATTGACGAAAAGTTGTTGACAAACGAATGTATTGAAGCGTTTACGGTTGTTCCACTCGGCAACTTTCCCGCTCAACGAGCAGACACTTGGAAGAAAAAATCAAAATGTGCGTTGTCCGTCAATGGTTATGACACCTCACTTTTTTCGAGGCATAACAAAATCATAAATTTAGTAGGATACTATAGATATATAGGTTAGTACTGTTGAAAGGTCGTTTAATGTCAATTACGAATGAAAAACCAAGATCAAGAATTTAGTATGTATCCAAACTTCGGTACTATTAAGAATTCGTTTAATGTCGGTTATGAATAAAAAACCAAAATAATTCTGCCTATTTCAAATGTACACTGAATTCTAAACTGAACCAAAATGTAGTAACGAAAAACTTGGGAAAAACTAATGTATTGAACCGTTTACGGTTGTTCCACACCGCAACTTTGTTCCACTCGGTAACTTTCCCGCTCAACGAACGTGGAAGAAGAAGAATTTCAAAGTGTGCATTGTCCGTCAATAGTTATAGCACCTCACTTCACTCAACCTCATTGTTTTCTTTTTGGCATAGCAAAATCATAAATGTTGTAGGTATCTAAAGTTCGAGACTGTTGAAAGCTCGTTTAATATCAGTTCGAATGAAAAACCAAAATATTTTTGGGTTCTTAAAGCAAAGGAATAATTCTGCCTATTTTAAATTTACACTGAATTCTAAACTGAACTGAACAAATGTAGTGACGAAAAGTTGAAGAAAAACGAATGTATTGAACCGTTTTACGGTTGTTCCCACCGCAACTTTGTTCCACTCGGCAACTTTCCCGCTCAACGAGCAGACACTTGGAAGAAAGTAAAGGTGAAAGGGACGCTGCGATAGTTATTGCACTCTTGCTTCAGAAGCAAAAGGCAATAAAGGCTTTACAGCTCTAATATAGTTACTGCCGCTTTGTCGTCCTGTCGACGATGGAGGTGTCTGTTGATTTGGCAGCGAATCGGCGTGATCATTCAGCGGCTAAATTCTAAGAAAATCTGTAAGATATATTTACTTTAGCGATATGCTGTATTTGGTTTTAATCATTTAACTTTTCAATGAAATGAATTTACTCCATTTGAATAGGTATAAAATTAAATGTGACGAGTAACATCGTTAAAGTGGAAATTATAGACGCGAGTTTATCTAATTTAGCCGTATTTCCTTCGTCAGCTTATTGATATCTCTAAAGGGAAATAGAAATACAAATATTTATACAAATCCGTTTCATGGGCGTAATAAAACCGAAATATTGTCGTGTTGGTGACATCACAAACTATAACTAACTATTTTGGCTCAGCCCAAACAGGACAAAGCTTTGTCGAATTCGGCCCAGGAGTCGCCTCCTGGAGTTGAACAGGGAGTCAATGTTCCAACTTTCAACGCCGTAAAAGTGATATTAACTGAGAGTTATGAGCTATCGTGACAGGAACTAGTTGAGTCAGGGTTGTGTTACTTTTATTGGGTCCTTACTGGTATCGATTTGAGATTCGATTTCCGCTTTGAGGAACGAAAGTAACTAACGAACCTGACTAGGCAAACTAATGGCGATTTAGAGGGTCAGTCATGCAGTAGGTAGATTGATAAAAATTGAAAATTGATAAAAAATGTTTGTTAAATGTAGATTTAAAAATTGTTTCTTGTAATAAACGCATGCATATGAATACAATGGATGCGTTAGACAAAAACAAAACTTTATATCGTCATAGAAAAAAAAAGAGAAATTCGGGTTTTAGGAAAAAAGCGGGCAAAGTTGGCATGTTTCATCATCATTGTCACAGCATCTGTTGTAGATGTTTGTTGCAGAACTTGTAGGTGTACGGGTTCCCACATCGCCGTTGATGACTATAGAGACCTATAGCAGCGCGGCATTTCTTGCCGCATCGATCGCACACAAAACGCGAGTCCGCAGGAGGTGGAAGAGCACGACGAAGACTTTTCTGCTTAAGGTTCTCCAGCCAGTCATCGTCATGTTTTGATGTTCCGACTTTAATGTCATGTCGCCATTCAGGTCTCATCTCGGCGCGTTTTTCCCACCCGTCTGTCCGAATACCGAAACTATTCATGTCCCGCTTGCAGGAGTACTTGAATCTTAAAGGACACCCAGGTATTTTTGCGTCCGCTATCTGACCCAGCATTACTTGGCGTGGTAGTCTCTCCGAGTCCATGCGAGGGACGTGACCGAGCCAGCGTAGTCTTCTCCGCTTTAGCATAGCAGTTATACTATTTTCTGTTTAATTTTGCTTTCTCCGCTACCCAAAGGTTGTCTGGAAGAGATCGCTCTTTAGCGATAAGACCGCCTATTGTCTACCATTGTTTAATTTAAGATTTCTCATGTAATATTTTTCTTGTTGGTGTGCAATAAAGTGTTGTTGTATGCTGCAACAATGCGTTCTTGAGAGTACTACCTCGTTGCTGATTTTGTCTTGCCAAGTGACTCCGAGTATAGTCCTCAGGCAGCGCATGTGGAAAGCGTTGAGTTTGCGTTCTTGTTTCGCATATGTAGTCCAAGTTTCTGACGCATACAGCAATACACTTAGGACGCAGGTCTGGTGTACAAGGACTTTGGTATACGTAGTGAGCTTACTGTTCCTCCACACGCTGCAAAAAGCTTCCCAAAAACAGTTGATGCTCTGCAAAGCAGGGCATGTTTCACGGTATATGAAATGTTGTCAGTTGTGATAGCCGGGCTGTACACTGTAAGTAGGCGCCTTACCGATAATACAGAGATAATATCGATTACCGGGTAGCGAGCCGTGTGTACTGTTTGTGATCCGCGTCACGCGCGGTATAACGTTACACAGCGAATATTGTGAAATATAGATTTTCGAGAATTGATAAGTTCGGTCAGCAGGAAAATTAATTTGATAAAACACTTAAGACGCTTACTTTAGAATGCACTAGGTATACAAATGCTATTACTTACTTACTTACTACTCTGGCGCAGCGACCCGAAGTGGGTCTTGGCCTCCAATACAAGTTCCCGCCAGCGGTCTCGGTCTTGTGATATAACTAATTCTAAAGTTGTGGCCATGTGACCTATAAGACCTTGCTGTTGTAATACGCAGGATATAGACTATAGAGTTTTGCTGTTGTGTTATATATTATAATTAGAAGTGATGATACGATGTTGACATTAATAAGTGTAAAAGGAAGAGAAATTTAAAATATGTCATAAAAATATAAATCTTAATTACAAAAGTCTAAAGCAAAACTGAGGTTACCTACCTACTATTATCTACAACATTTAAAAAAACTGATAGAATATTCAGAATATCTGAGTCGAAAAATCTGTAGTACCTATGTGACTACTATAGAACCCGCTCACATAACATTTCACGAGGATCTGTTGAGAAATGCGACCCGAAGACGAGAACATCCGGAAAACCGAACACCCGGGCAAACGAAAGCATTTTATAGCTGAAGCTGAAACGGATACACGGAACATTTCTCACCCCTTCCATCTACGTTTTCTTTGGCTTTCCTCTTCTTCTATGTCCG
Organism: Apotomis betuletana; assembly: GCA_932273695.1. Lineage (NCBI taxonomy): Eukaryota > Metazoa > Arthropoda > Insecta > Lepidoptera > Tortricidae > Apotomis > Apotomis betuletana. Next base: position 1,639,296 of record OW026303.1, on the reverse strand, counting down.
TCCACATTCATCCTAAAGGACGTATTCTACTTCAACCGGTCAGAACTCTATTACGAATAGCATTTGTGACTATCATTATCGCCCTCGTATTACCAAAATTGAGATGAGATATGTCATTTGCAGCTCATCGCGTTTTAAAGACAGTTCAAAAGTGATAAGACCAACAGATATGTAATGGAGATCTGACGTTTTCGGCGATATCTCAAACAGCACTCTCGAATTAGGGCCCTAGCTTGAAATACGTTACGGCTTTCGCTCCACGTGGCTTGATCGAGACAACATTTAGAACACCTTCAAGAGAGCTAGAAACATAAGTGAAAGCGTCATTAAAATAAACTCATTACTTTTTGAGTTTATCGCGGATAGACAGGCCGAGAACTTTCATTTCATTCCTATAATGCTATGGCTGCACTGTATATATCGCATGTAGCAACATGCTGCACAAGCAAGGCCGTCTTAAAGCATGCCGGGGCCCTGGGCACTCCATGATTAGGGGCTTCAAAAAACGTCTTTCCCCATGTGAGATGGGGCCCTCTTTAGACTGGGGGCCCTGGGCACGTGCCCAAAGTGCCCAGTGGAAAAGAGGGGCCTGTGCATAGCCCCTTTTCAGCTTATTACAGCTGTGTAAAGACTGTATAAGCGCTTATAAAGCCTGTGTGTTACTTGTGGTACTAATAGAAAATTCTAAAATGGTATTGATAATGAATTTGTTTGGAGAGGGGTCATTATTTTAGGAAAAATCTTAACAGCATAATGCAATAACGTGGCGCCAGTCTTACAGCGCCACCTGTTGGTAATTTTTTCTTTGATCTCTCATCACGCCAAAACGGCTGCGCAGATTTTAACCTATTTTTGGACAGGGATATCTAGGCATCTCAAGATGGTTATTGATAGGATAATTTTTACCCTATTAATAAACCCAGGTAATAATATGTGATTGAAATTGTACCCCTTCTAGTATAGAATAAAATCAGTACATAGGCCATTGTGGAGTACTTTGGGAGACGTATCTATTCATCATATTCATATAGATGTGCCGTTCTCGAGAACGTTTCCGGATTTGTATGGAAAATGTTTTCTAGAACGTTCTTTCCTTATACAAATCGGAAAGCGTTCTCGAGAACTCTACACACACATCTCTAATTCATCAGCGGCTACCCAACTGAACATCCATAGGTGGTCAGATGATACTTACCCGACTCCAGAAGAACTTATAAGAGAGATTTATTTTCTCTTTATTTAAGGAGTTTTTCGCTAGTGCGAATATGCCACTCCATAAAATGACAACATAACAATACATTTCAGTCCAAATCTAAACATCCAGACATACAATTTTAGTGAGGTAATATGGAGGTAATCTACCTATCTTTAATGGCACATTTAACTAGGGCTAGAATCTTTCCGACTTCGTCGGACAGTGGGTAGCACAGGTACGTATTACATAATCCAATGGAACTGTCGCTGAATATCAGTTGCCTAGGTCTCTCATTACGGTCGCACTCCATCAATATGTGGTAAACATCTTCTATGCGGTTGCATGATAAGAGAGTTACGAGCATACATATAACACTAGGGAGACAGTAGTCTTCAAATCATTCGTGCATCGCAAACCACGAGGTATGGTTATGGTTATGCTTTTTCTTCCACGGGGAACTTCTAGTAATATCTTTTTTGTTGCTGTAAGTAAATAGAAGCGCTGGCTGAAAATACTGAAACACAAAAGCAACTCGGGTTGACTTAACACTTAACTCGTAACTGGCAAGCTCCCGACTAGTTGGCAACTGTCGAACCCTCAAATGCCCGACGTGTATGGAGCCATTAATTACATCCGCTAACGACCATGCACTCTGTGTTAAGGATAGTGTTTACTTGCTGTAGATACTTCGCAGTCCAAATTCGGAATAACATTGATGTCTTTTGAAAGGGTATATCTACCGGCACGACTAGCATAACTGTGACCCGCGAATCTTTGTCGCTCGAAAAATACTACCTGTCACTTGCGTGTCAATACTGTGCGAGCAAGACAAATAACCCTAAGTCGCGCGACAAGCGAAGTCACGTCCAGATATGCTAGGCCCGCAATATAGGGAACTGAATTCGATTTGTATTTTAAGTTTGGCCACCATACCGTACAGGGATAATATTTGGTTTGTCCTTCGGTCACTATATTTTTTTAGCGACAAAAAGATATTATTTTCAGTCGCCTTTGTTTGCCTCTATCAAATAACAATAAATATCTCCGTTGTTGTGAGTAAGAAGGGATCCCCAACCGCACCGAAACAAAACACGATTTTCAGTCGCCGTTTGTTTTGTTTATTCCATTTCCCACATGTTCTCATTCTGTTGTTTGTTAAACTGATTCCAACAAATCTTTCCCAGCTCAAGACCACCCGAGCTAAAGTGCCATTATGCCCAGTCAATTTGCCCGGTAAATCATAAGACATAACCTCGACGGCAAAAGAAGCCGCGGAGACGTTTTAATAAGCGCATCTTGACACGGTAGGTGCGACGAGCGGGGAAGATGGGGGTAAGGGGGGTGTATATTTACGGAATGCAATCTCCCGGGATGGAAATAGCGTGAGTCGCGCCGGTCACCGAAGGGCGTTTCTAACGCAGCGAGATGAACCCATCGATGTCGTGTTTATACATAATCACTCGTCTATTCGTGGCTGAAATGCCAGTGCGTCTGACGTTCATGAGAAAATGGTAAATTGTTTGACAAGGAGCTAAAATAAAAGTCGAGATGAGCGAATGAAGTGAGCGAGGACAAATGTATCCGAACTATTTATATATCTGGAAGATATCCCTTATAGGGATAAGTTCGCCTTTGTACCTATGTTATTTGTAATAGATGTATTTATAACTGTTTTTGTGTACAATAAAGTGTTTACTTACTTACTTACTATTTGTCCGGCTTTCGACCGATTTAAAAATTAACTTGTGAACCTGATCAGATCGGCCACAATTGTTAGCCGACTTGATCTGGTTGATTTGTTTTTCATTAACTGTATCAAGTACGTAACTGGCTACTGACAAGGTTTCTCTTTATTTTCATATAAATAATAATACGATTTCCATTTTAACCCTAGGGATTAAAACGAACACTTTTACCCCGCGCAGCTAAAATTTGTACTTTTTGAGCTGAAGAAGTGAAAAATATATCATCTGAATGCCACACTTTGTCAGTCAAGCAACACAACCACTGTGTCGATAATATGCATTCAGGTTGATAATTATGAGGAAATAAGGGCATATCGCAAAAGTAGGTACATAATAAGGGTGTCAGAGTTCGTTAGTCCAACAACACACCGGCGCGACGAAAACTTGTCAACTTATAGAATTACTGTACTGAAGAAGGATGTACTGAAAAACATGCTCAGCGTGTTGCAGGTAATCGCTAGAGCACACCGCTAAAGGTGTTGACATTGCAGACAGATTCCATAATTTAGAAACGTCAAATTTAACTCCTTGTCTATCAGCTGGTTCTCACAGCTTATTTGTTGGCGGTGAATTGTTAATTTTTCCGGGATAAAATGCAGTATACCAAGCCAGAAAAGAGCACTCTGGCGCAGACCCAAGTAGACTTGATCCTAGATAAACTGGGAAGGAGGTTGGACAAAGGAAAAAGTAAATCGAGTAAATATTTTCTTTCTTTCTAGCTTTCACGGGTTTGTGGTTTTGCAAATAAAGAAAATATATGTTAAAGGTTAAGTTTCATCAATATTTTATACAATGGTAATTTTTTAGTAAGCTTCTTTGTGTATCCCACTGCTGGGCAAAGGCCTCTCGATTAGATCTCCACAACTTGCTATGAAAATGGTAAATTATGAAAGAAAAATGTAATGTAATCGGGATCGGGTGATGGGAATCGATCGTGTAAACACACATCCTAGGGTATGTCTAATGTGCAATCATTTAAATTAAAACACATTCAACCCAGAGGGTGCTCTAGTAGAGTAGAATTATAGAATAAAAGGGTTGAAGTGATTGACGTAACGATGTTGATAGCTCAGTTGGGAGAGCACTACGCCGGAAACGTAGGGTCGCAGGTTCGAGTCCTGCTTACATTGCAGTAGATCACATTACATTTTTCTTTCATACGTTACCTTTGTGTCAATATTTATCATCATTATCATCATCATCGTTATATCAGCCGGTAGACGTCCACTGCTGGACAAAGGCCTTCCCAAAGTTCTCCAGTTCGATCGGTCCTGCACCGCCCTCGTCCAATTTCTACCCTCGATCCTAACTAGGTCGTCGGTTCACCTTCAATCGGTCAATATATAAAACTAAAAAAGTGGTGACTCCACGTTAAAAACAGGATCGACAAAATTATTATTTTAAAACATTTATTCATATCGAGTTTCATTTCGTGAAGTTCAGGAAGTAGAAAGGACATTTATATTTCTTCGTCTTTAAGCAGTTAGCATGTTAATATTTTTTTCTCTGGTGGAAAGTTCGCCAGTGCCGCGATTGTATGGCGCGGGAAATACGAAAATAAGTTGTTTAATTCCCGGTAAAGAATGTCCGCCGCCGGGGACGCGCCGCGGCAAATCGTGGCTATAGGAGACTAGAACTGGCACGAATGAGTGAATGGAAGTAAGCTTAGTTAACTACATACACTATGGCATTATAGCGTCTATTCGTTGCTGAAATGCCTGTGCGTTTGACATTCAAAGCGATAAAAATCACGTGTGAGTTCCATAGTTTAGCTTTCTGCGTATGACATAATAGTATGTCATCTCAGTACATTTAAATGAAATTTAAATTATAAAATTATATAAATTACGAAACAGACTATAATTATGCAACATCGATGTGACAGAATATTATTCAATTAATATTCAATTAATGTGACCTACTTCGATTGACATTGACATGAAAGTGCCAGAACAGTGACAGGTGCCAGGAAATATGGCATTTTTATAACACAATATTTTTTTCGGTTTCCACGTCTGTCATACATTTAAATAGATAGGCTTCCGGTTCGTGACTCAAGATGGCCGCATGCGTTTAAGTTTCGTTGTTCATTATTTATTCATTTTTGTTGTTCAATGTGTAGTATTGTATTGATAGCGTATTGTGCAGTAATCTGACGTATGAGTGAATAGCTAATGAAGAATTCAACTTGAAGCGTTCATAGCCCTTCCTGGCTCAAGGCCCGATAGTCCGCGTGGTTTTTTTGTAAATCGCTATCACTTTACAAAAAGCACGATTTTCTCAAATCACCGTACAACGTGGTATCAATCCTCTATCTAGTCGCCTAGTGCGATTGGCAACGAGACATTGGCAGTAATGGTCGCTTAACTGTGACCGGTTGCCATTTAAAAAAAAAATAGAATAGAATAGACATTTAAATAAAACGAATTAAACTTTGTGAATATAATCTTTAATCAATCTGTATTTCATGATTATTATTCTACTCACATACGCATCTCATTCACTTATTCCGTTCATTCGTGCCAGCTTTTGTAAATGTGCCTATGCCCATACTTTGAAATTTTCCTGCAAGTTGCAAGGCTAAAATGAAACAAACTTTCACTTTTTTTTTTGCTTTTTTCTTTTTTTATAATTTATCGCATTTCTTTTTCTATCTTTGATTAAGGACCGTTCGGTTCGAGTCGCTTCGCTTCGCTCGCGAGTGTCCCTTTATAAAATGTTATTATTACCTTATTAGGTTTATTTGAAAATAAAATACCATTGTGTTGATTTATAAATTTAACATGACAAACGACAAATAAATGGAGAATGATGGAATATGCCTCATGGATGGAATATTATTAAATTACTCAGATCACACCTCACTATCAAATGTTAACTGTGGTATAGTAAGTAATTCGATTTGCCCATTTGAGAATATTATTAAATTGAGTTTCAGCGTGTATTAATGAGCGTTCATTATGTGAGGTGTTGATATAATATGACGATGGAAAGAAATAATCACTGAAGGAACATTTTTGATATTAACAAAAAAGAAATCGAGGGTAAACTGCTAAAAGAGTTTTTTCAACATTTAGTTTCCATTCAATTAATAAAAAAAAAATCTACAACTCACACCACGCCAAAACGGCTGATTGGATTTGAACCCATTTTGGTAAAGGGATAGCTGGTCACCCAAAGATGGTTATAGAATATTTTTACCCGACTAATGGTAAAAAATAAATAAATATGCGTACGAACTTCCTGGTACTTCTAAATACTAAGTAAAACTCAACTTTGACTAAAAATTCAAACGCCGTTGCAGTAATTCCACCTTTTTACTTTCGTGTATGATTGTATGTGTATTACTAGTAATACATAGAATTTGTAGTATCCCTAATTATCAACTAGTATTAGAGATAGGCTTGATAAGGTATTTTGCTATTTATGACGGTAATGATTTTACCGCGTCAGACATGGTATGGGTAAAATTATATTAACAGTGATTTTATGTTTACACATATAACGGTTATTAGTGAGAACATTGTGGTATATAAACATAAACTATAAGTTGTACCAAAAGCCTTAAAGCTTACAACGTAACATCATTAATCATTTCATTAAAACTTTCCTAATGACCAAAATGTTCATTATGTTGTACCGTTGATACAAAAGTTCAAAGCACAAAAAAAAACACATAGAGGTCGCTAAGTTGAAAATCATTTCAAAAAGACAATGCAAACACACAAAGCATAAGGAAGAATAGAAAGGTTATTTGGCGTCAGGGTGGTGGAAAAGTTAATTAACATGTTGGATCGGTAATCAAGAGGGTTACGCATTTAAATTGTTGGTTGTGCTTTGATCTTTGTATTAACGGTACAATAAAAAAAGTAGTGTAAGTACCTACATTAAAAATAATGAGAAATTATAATAAAGGTGCGCGACCTGGGTGTAATGCTAGACGACAAGATGACCATGAGGAATCATGTCGACCTAATAGTGAATAAGTCTTTTCGTAATCTTGGCTTTGTGATGAGGACCTGCAAACCCTTTCAGAATATATTAAGTTTGAAAATAGTATACAACGCTTTTGTAAGGTGTATTCTAGACTATGCTTCACCGGTGTGGTCAGTCTGCTATGCTACTCACAAAGATCGAATCGAAAGAATCCAAAAAAAATTCGTATCGCATTTGAATTACAAGTTTCATAAATCTTTTGCTACGTATATCGACAGCTGCAAAGAATATAATCTTTTAACACTTGAAGACAGACGTAAACTGGCTGATATGAGCCTGCTTTTCGACATAATTAGGAATCGTATTGACTGCCCAGAGCTACTATCGGGTTTATTGTTCCGAGTCCCGAAACGTCGTACTAGGCATACCACTCTGTTCCAAGTTCCCTTACACACGACTAACTACGGTTCCAACGCTGTATTATCTCGCATTCCTCATCTATACAACAGAGAGTTTAACATGATTGATCCATTCATCGGGTCCAAAAATAAATTTAAAAATGAAGTTTGCAGGATACTATCGAAGGGGTAAACGATGAGATGATACTAGGCAATAATTTAGTATAAAATCTAATTTGTCTCATGTTAATATTTCGCGTACACCAACGGATTTGCTAAGTTTCTTAACTTGCCTAAATTGTGATGTAAAAAGCCGTACATATCCAAATTACTACGTTGTTGTAGTTATTAGAGTGAAATTTAATTTAAATATGATAAATAGTGTATACACAGTCTAAAAAAGGCAAGTGACAATAAGATATTTATTTGCAAATGAAACATTTATATATTTTTTTTGTTTTTTTGGCATATATACATATTATTAAAAATAACATGTAACTATTTGTATAGTATAACTATTAAATAGCTGTATAATATATATTAAAAAAAAAAAGATCTGCGCTGTAGGTGTGGAAAACATTTTCACGTCAGTGGGTACTTTTACCTTTTCAACAACAAGGCAATTATATGTCTTCGATGTTTTTCAATCATGCCTTAAGTTTAAATTTTTTGTCATTGCACACTTGCATTACCTTATCTCAATTTGTTATAGTGTTATAACACTTATAACCTAGACTTCTCAGTACTTCTGTATTTTTTGTAATTAATGGATGACTGTTATTGGCCTTCTGATATGTAAACCATTTAATGTAAATATTATAATTACGGCTGTTGTTATCCTGAATACCAATAAATAAATAAAATAAATAAAAAATAAATATTTTATAAATTTACAAAATGTTCATTTTGGTATGTATGGCGCCAGATAAAAATGAGGTGCATAGTTAACGCAACCGATCATGTTTGTTGTATGTTGTTTCCCATGCTGTGACGGTTCATGAGATACAGCCTGGTGACAGACGGACAGCGGAGGCGTAACAATAGTAGTTTGGCGACTGAGCTATATCTACAACTGGTTCTCTTGCGTATCTCATGTGTCACTAAAGTGAAAAGAGTGATATGTGTCTTTAGCTCACCGAGATATGTATCTCTTCTTAAGGTTAACTGGAAGAAATCCCTTACAGGGATAAGTTCGCCTTTGTACATATCATAACTTTAATGTCCTTGCTATGTATATGTATATTTTAATGTACAATAAAGAGTTTACAAACATACTCTTTTAGCTCATTTAGCTCAGTAGATCTTTAGACTATATCGTTCACGAGTGATTAGAGAACTAGAGATGTCGATCAATCAGATTCACGGCAGCATGGCAACATTCCTTTCATGAGCGAGAGAGAGGAGTAATACTGAGATGATAGATGATATACTGAGTTACTTGAATCTTCAGTGAGCGAAAGAGCTAGTGAGCTAAACCAAATGATATAGCTCGTTTGAATCACTCACTCGCGAGCTACCCATCTCTATTTCGGATTCGTCAGACAGAGCCACTACCCGCTATATTCAGTACGTTGTTGCTGTAATAGATGCATATTCCCCCGGGACCTCGACAGGGCTTCGCCGATTATCAGCCGGGACCTCTGCGGGCGCGAGACGTTTGCCTCAAAGACGAATCAATTTGCGCCGCTTTGACCCACTAATTACGTACTGTTTGCATACCATTCCGTAACCCCGCAGTGTTGCCAGATGAAATCTGAGAGAAATAGTAGAAATTTAATATCGGTAGACTCTTAAATGTTTATATTAGTAACACTAAACTTCATTAATCATTACCTAAGTGCCTTAAAAGCCAAGCCATAAAATCCCACACAAAACATTGCCTAAGTAGGTATCTAATTTCATGAAAACTTCTACATATGTTGTAATGGCTCATTGCTGCTAATTTTGACAGTGACAGATGATATTCATAAAATCCTGCGCACGCAATTGTTTGATTCCGTTGGCCGACAAAATCTATGCCTATCAACGCGGTCGCCCTAAGAACCTCGGATTTGGTTGATGACCACCAAGGTCAAGAAATTGTCCCTGACCTGATCAGGTCGGCCAATATTTTTGATCGTCTGGTAACCTTTTATGTAAATGGCTCTGATGCTGACAAAGATGACTTGTAGTAGAAAAACAGGAACTGCAGGAAGGGTTATTGAACAGGGAACTTGCATAATTATTTTATTTGAGCCTATCCTAAAGATTTAAGAGTAACATAAAGATACCAATCATGAAAAGTTTAAAATATGCACTAAATGACCAATTATTTAAAGTAAATCAAACATTAACACTTCAAAGTGCGTGTGTGCGTGCCGAAAATTCATGAAAAACCACCACACTATGTCCATATTAAAATAGAGAAACAAGTATTTGCATTCGGCTTTAATAAACCCTTTTTCCATTTCGTAGATATTTTGTAATATTTACATTGGATGCTGAATTGGTTTCCAAAGCCGACTAACTTAAAGAGTGACGTTACTTGGTGCCGTTTCAAATAACGTTACGAAACTTATAATTAATATACCCCTTTCGCAAAATAATTATGATAAATAATCTTAGAAAAAACCTTTCAGTAATTTTAATGAATATCGTTTAACGAGTGAGTGAAGCGTCTTATTTTCAGCTAGGACAAAAATTCTCTTGTACGACTAGTTTTTTTTAAGTCTTAGGGGGCAAACGAGCAAACGGATCGCTTGATGGAAGAGTCACAAAAGCCAAGTACGTTTCAGTGTCAGTTTGTCTTTGCCGGCCTTAAAAGGCCTGTCCGGCTTTTACCAGAAAATGAAAAATAATTGTCTACAACTCACAGAGCCAATAGCTGTTTAATTTATCAATATAATTTTCGTGCACGTTCCCTATTGTTAGAAATAAGTCAGTAGCTGCTCAAAATATTTTCTTCGGTTTCCGCGACTGTCACACATTTAAACCAACGTCAATTAACGTCAGGGAGGCTCAAATATAGTACATTACGTAACAAGGGTGGTAAACTAGGAATTACAAACGAGTGTCTATTAGAAACCCGAAGCCGAAGGCGCGGGCTTTAATGACACGAGTTTGGAATTCCTTTACCACCAGAGTCACGTACGACGTTTTTCATCACACTTTGGAGGAAATAAAACAAAAGTAGTAGTATTCAATACCAAAATTACTTACCGCCCTTGGGAGTAATATACGACTTACCGCCCTAGGGCCTAATATACGATTTACCGCCCGGTTTTCTAGCATGTAAACCCGTGTTTACGACCAAGTGTGATGAAAAATAATATACGCGATAGTTAGATATCAAACAGATATCTACCGCTTTACCAGTAGATCTGGCATCACTACCCCCACGTATCCGCGTGTCCCGCGACGCGTTTGATTCCGCTCTGTACCTGACGCCCCAATTAACTGATATGTGGGTACTGTGGGTATTGTTAATTAATTTGTTTGTTTGAAATTTCAGTAAAAGGGTTTACGTTTGGAAACAAGTGAACTTCGCTGTCAGAACTGTTATTAGTGTCAACTAGAATGTGCCCGTAATATGCACCTTTTCTCTTTGCCGTACTTGGGTGAATAAAGAAGTATCCTAGAACCATCTTCGGATCTTTCTCGGAAGTTAGGAAGGACAGAGGAATACCTAAAAGGAGATGAACGATCTGGACGCGTTCTGCAGATAATGGCACAACAACATATTATAATATAAAAAAGATATTATCTTTTTTAAACCATATTACGTTATAATTAAGATATGTATAGGTAGTTATCTACGCCAGTTTGAAACATTTCAAAAAACTGACCAAAAAAATTCCACTCACCAGTTAGATAGTTGGCAGTCCACAACTGTGCGTTTTTGTAGAAATTCCCTGCCACATACGACTGCATGTGGAATGAATTGTCGCTTGTGGTATTTCCGGACCGACACGACCTTCAAACCTTCAAGGCAAGATCGTACTCCCACCTGAAAGGCCGGCAACCCACTTGTGACTCCTCTGGTGTTGCAGGTGTCTATGGGCGACGGTAATCGCTTTCCATCAGGCGATCCGTTTGCTCGTTTATGACATAAATTTCACGAGAATCTGTTGAGAAAATGTGACCTCTAGGCGACAACAGACGGATATCCGGAATTCCTTATTGGGTTGTACGAAAGAACTTTTAGCCAGGCTGAAAAAGAGAACTCGCTCGCTTCGCTCACTCGATTAAATAGCAATAGCTTGGTGTGTGGTCTCCTAGCTGAAGTAATAAGAGGAAGGGCGTTACTGAGTACGTAAGTACGTGGTTACTGATGTAATGGTCCTGGCATCCGCTTTAAAATAGCGTTTGAAGTAAAACCACCTAGTTATTGTTACAGCCGTTAAAAATTTAAGCATAGTACTCTCGATAACTCACGCTTGAGATACAGCACTTAAATTAACTCCCACACGGAATAATTCGGCGTCTGTAATAACATATGTCCAAAGTATCACCAGTGGTGAGTGCAATTAAATGTCTACTTCTAAGTAATCGTTACCGACATTTTCTTTCCCATTGAGATGAATATACACACTCTATTTTAAATCAAGTTCGAGAGAGGTAAAGGAATGGGTTGTATTTATAGAAATAAAATTGAAGACGACGAGTTATATTTACCAGGAAAAGTAGGAGACCAAATTATTATACCTATTATAGTTTTGCTATATTTACCCGTATCTCTTTTATTTTACAAAGAAAACTCCCACGAGCGTCAAAATACACACGAACGGGTTCACTAACGTCCTAGAATTCGAATATCGCTCGACATGTTTCAAATCGGTTCGCAATTCATTATCAGGAGAGCCGATCAGCCACGACGGCGGCCAATCCAACAAACTACGACGTAAGTATACTTTTATGTTTAAGGTTTCAAGTTGTTTTAAAACGTCATCAAGTTGACAAAAAACAGCTCGTACGATAATAATCAATAAATAAATTGGTGACATGGCAATGTCTCATCGAACATGGATCAAAATTGTATCCCAGTTTAAAGCCGTATGCAAACGATATGTCACATAAATCTGTATAATAATTAAAGGGTGTAAAATTATAGTTTTCCGTCCATAGTAGTTATAAAGACGGCAATAGCGCTATGCTATTCCTCGTCCAGACTTCTTCATTCAATGAAAACCTAGTGTCCCTTTCAGACTATATATTTAACGCAAGTGTGTGAAAGTGAGAGTATGTACTAGGTTTATGCGACATAAAACTATTATTAATTAATAAATGGAAAATAACCATGCCAACTTCTACTGTCGCCCTCTAATTATATATGTAACACTGGTTGAGTAAGGGTGACAGTACGAGTTAAGTTTATATGCTCGTCACATTTGATTGCGGCTGCAGTTTACGAGGGCCGTAATAAGGACACTTATGTCTGGTTTGATCTTTCCGCAGCTATTTATAGATATTCTTACAGTTTTAGTTAGCGTGCCGTTATGGATTAGTCGGTGAGTGTCAACACAAATGTTTGTGTTCGACAATTAAATATTTACTGAGCGATTCGGGCAATGTGATTGGGAGTGATCCTACAAAACTCAGTATACAATCATCGATGGATTACCGTGGTGTTTGTGTGTGATGTATCTATACTAGCTGCGTCGTGCGGTGTTACCCGCGCGTCCTACGAGATTTTTTCCAGGGTGTCAGCTACCTTCACAGCAAAACTTGAGCTTGAAGCAGTAACAAACATCCAGATAAACACCCTCAAAAACTATCGCCTTTATAATATTAGTGTTATAGTATTTTAAAATGCTTCGCTCGAGTATAAACATCTTATATAATAAAGCTCTCAAGATAAATAGGTACAGCACCTACAATAAATTTATCAAAATTGATCCTGCCGTTTCAGCGTGAAGAAGTAACAAACAAACACATACACACTTTATAATATTAATGTGATATTTAACGGTTTTAAACCACCTTTAGAATATAAGTGAGATATTTAACGGTTTTTACTGAGTAGTAAGTAGACTAATTTCAACGTAAATAATCTCCGTGTATCGTTTATTTGTTTGACTTGTTTTGTAATAAATGGTTTTACCAATTTGTTTCAACAATATGCCTGTCATCCTCACATCATTAGTAACAGTTACGTTGTTGGCAACTCCCCTATATAGTAATTTATATGGTGTTCGATTTAAAATTACATATACTTTTATACAATATATTTATTTATTATGTCTAAGTATTTATGTAAATATCTGTATATTTTTATTTATGTATGTTTATCAATTTTGTTTTTTATGGTAGTCGTTTATTTAGTCCTATTATTATTATGCACCACCTACTAATTTCAAACATTATTTTTTCAACTACTCCGCTACCTAAAGGCTGTCTGGAAGGGATCGCTATTTAGCGATAAGACCGCCTGCTGTTTACCTTGTGCCTGTTATTTTAATGTATCTTATGTTGTGTTGTATATTCCTTGATGTTTGAGGTGTGCAATAAAGAGTATTTGTATAGGTACTTTCCTTATAAATAGATTACTTTAGTAAATACATTGTTAATATATTTACTAATTGTTTAATATATATACAATATGATTAATTTTAGATTCTTCCCTAACTCCCCAGCTGTGGAAGCCCTCGGAGCCGAATTGAGGCTCGTCTTTTTGCATTTTTAACAGATACTTCAGTTTTTCATTACGGCGCAAATGAGGCGTTCGCTCGTGATTTTCTCGTAATCTCTTATACGAATGTATATACATATTTATTATCTATTTTAGGAAAAGCAACAGCTAATACACTACATTTATACACTTATATAGAAGTATAGAGGCAATTACAGGAACTCACAAATAGTTATTGCACATAAAACTTATACGCTTAACACAGCAAAACAGCAACAAGTACAGCAAAAAATATGAGCATTAATTAGACTTAAGTAATAATAATATGAACGGCTACCTGACACCTCGAAAAATGTGACCTAGTTAAGTTACTTATGTTTTTATTATTATGTATTTTATATGTAGGTATGTTAGTTTTAAGGTATGTATCTATGGGCCACATTTGCCTGAAATATGTTATTTTCATTCATTCATAACATATAACAAATGCGACTGCGACCGATATAACTCGACACATTTATGAGGCCAACAGTCCACAAGTGCATAATATTATTTAAGGAACCCGCCCCCGCCACCGCTTGTCGTCGTGCGGGTGACGTCCGCTTCCTAAACACCGCGTATTTTTAACGCGGCACGCGCCGTGGGGCCACGACGCGCGCGATCAGTCATGCAAGCTACAGTAAACTGACTAGCGGCAATATAAACAGTTGCCAGTCCACAACCGTGCGGTTTCTAGAAAGTTCTTGCCTCGCACGACTGCATTGTGGAATGAATTGTCGTTTGCGTTATTTCCGGACCGACACGACCTTCAAAACTTCAAGAAAAGATCGTACTCCACCTAAAAGGCCGGCAACGCACTTATGACTCCTCTGGTGTTGCAGATGGCTATGGGCGACGGTAATTGCTTTCCATCAGGCGATCCGTTTGCCCTCTATGACATAAAAACATATGAGAATAGATAACAGCGTAGTGTCTCGAAACATTTCTGAAGTCGACAGTCCACAAGTGTATAATATTATTTAAAGTAAACCGCCGCTAACTCCTGGCTCGCTAATATTTGCGTATCTTTAACGTGGCACGCGCGCGCATCTGAGAACGGGCAATCTATCAAGCAAGAAGCTACCTTAAACTGACTAGTATCTATATAAATATTAGAAGAGATAACAGCGTAATTTATTTCGAGATATGAGGTCAACAGTCCACAAGTGTATGCACGTTCACAATTTACACAGCAGATAGACACCGGAAAAATGAAACTGCAAATAAGAACGTGTCAATACCTGCCCGCCTTCTTCGTGGCCACACCGATTGATGCGCCCGCGCTTCTCTAGCCGACCGTCGTTGCCCGCGCAATGTCGGAACTACGCGGGAAACACACACACCACCTCTACCACAATTCATGCTGTAAGAAAATAAGGTATGTCATTCCGGAATGACAGGTGAAACTTTTGACGTCATCAAGCTATGATTGGTTGGTTGGTTTTGTCAATCCGTTTCTGTGTTGCCAGTGGTGTATAGTATACTCTCCGATTCTCTTGTTACCTGTATGAATCTCATAAAATCGTGAGAGTTTTAGAACAATTATTACGAAAAAATAAAACGTAGTCAAAGAACATGACAGTCATAATGCATAAATGCGTGCAAACAATTTTCTCCTTACATTTATTTTGTAACGATAAAGCGGCAATAAATCAGTGACGTAGAAACTTAGAAAGTCTCACTAAATAGATTTAATTATTTCAATGAGTGTTAATCGGGGAAACCAAAGAAATTACACAAAAACGCACACGCAAAGCTCTTATTGATTGTCCCTGGAATGAAATGATTTGTATTTATTTATTTATTTATTGTTTCAATAGATAGCCATGTTGAAAAATACCAGGACCACACCAGGGGGCCTATGATGGTTGCGTTTATTACGTGATAAATAAGTGACAAAGCATCTGTCCCTTGCACTCGCAATTGGTCAAAACGTGACGGATGCTTTGACACTTATTTATCACGTGATAAACGCAACCATCATAGGCCTACAGGACAAATATTTGTTTTCCAGGGGTCGCCAAACTACGGTCCGCGGCTTTATCTGCGTGTTGTGGTGTACCGCAACTGGCTGTTTCCTACGTTAATTATTAAGATTAAATAGGCGCCTTCTAAATACGGAACATCAAACATCAGCGTCTGTACCTCCAACATTGAAACTTACTTTCATCCTGTCTACCAAAAACATCCATAAACAAGAGAAATTAAACAAATATCAAAGGTAAATTTGTACAACCGCGTTAGAAATAACCGGCCATTGAAGTCCGCACAAGCTTACTTCTTCTTTGAGCTAATAATATTCTTGTTTATTTGAAACCAACAGGGAATAATTCTGAGAACTAGATAAGATACAAACGTAACTTAACTGAACGGTATTGGAATAAAATGGAACAAAATCGGTGTTGTGTTGAATGCACAAGTGACTCCGTGGCCGCCGACCTGACTCGAGGGTCCTTATGTAGCGTGGACATTCTAGCTTAATGTCATTATTTACAGAGGAGGATAAAGCTGTAGTGAAGTATGACAAAGCTTAAGAGGACATTACCACTGCTTATTTATCCATATAAGTCGAGGTATTGGCTTAAGCAATCGTAACGAAGTTGTGGTTTTAGACCAAAAGTTTTGCTGTGAACAGTCTAGTACCTACACACATTTATTATACATAATCGCAAAAAATATAATAATTCGTTTACTTTTAAAGCTGTCTGTTTGTGAAACTCCTTGCCTGTGAGCTTAAGGCGCGCTAAATCTCTTGTTTCTTTCAAAACTCAACTGAAAGAACATTATCTATCCCTTTCATAATTCGTATTTTATTCAAATGGTCCTATTACCTGTTGGCTGAATGTATGTATGTATTTATGTATTTATTGTTTATTATATTTATGTATTTATTTGTTTTTTTTTATGTATATATTATTATCATATATCTTATTTGTGTAAGTGTATGACCTATCTGTCTAATAGTTTGTATGTATTGAAGTTCTTATCTCACCACCTACTATTTTCTGTTTAATTTTGTTTTCTCCGCTACCCAAAGGTTGTCTGGAAGAGATCGCTCTTTAGCGATAAGACCGCCTATTTTCTACCATTGTTTAATTTAAGATTTCTCATGTAATATTTTTCTTGTTGGTGTGCAATAAAGTGTTGTTGTATTGTATTGTATCATTTTCCGATTTTTGCACCGCCTAATAACAAAATTTAATTTTTTGAAGTTCTCCACTACCCAAAGGTTGTCTGGAAGAGATCGCTCTTTAGCGATAAGACCGCCTGTTGTTTACCTCTAATTGTAATTTCTTGCATTGTATTTCTCCTGTATGTTTTATGAGGTGTGCAATAAAGAGTACTTGTATTTGTATTTGTATATCGGTTCAACAATACAGTTTCCAAAATTTATGACTGATTGAAGTGATATCTCAAGAAGACTGATATGCCTCTAGATATACCTACAACCTGGTTAGGGTAGAAAGAAGCGGATGGAATCAAATGGTATCTGACGATTCGCTGTGGAAATCTTGGAGGAGAAACCAATATTCAGAAATAAACGTTGATATATTGAGATATATCGCGATTTGGGCAAGTTTGGATATCAGGCCTAGAACTTATGTAATTTCTATGAATATTCGCCGACTTGTTGATGTTCGCAAGCGAATAGAGGTGTGATATAAATAACATCAACATAAAAATGTCACAGTGATAAAAAATACTTGCAACGAAAGAGCAACGTTAGAAAATTAATAAGGTGTTTTCTCTGTTCCTAATGATATCTGCTATGCTGGTCCCGTTAATGCAGATGATATTTATAGAGCAATTTGGCTCGAGACAGCGCTTGATCGCAAGAAGCGGCGTAATCTGTTATCGGAGGACAAAACTTATTGTGGCTCAATAAATCACTGGAGTAAAGTAAGTAATTTAAGGAAAATTATATAGAGCATTGACTAACTGACAAGGGTATATTGCACTTATAAAGATCTAGTTAAATACAGTACCGTTACCGGTCTAGTCACGGTGATTTTTTGGAACTGAAATGACAGTTTCTGTGACTAAAAAATTTTTACCCATCTCTTAACCTCTCCTCACCTCGTGCTTCCGTGGCTGTAGTTTAAGGTTAACCTGTTAATAAGGTAAATAGTGTTAGGTGCATATAACTAAAAAGAATGTAGATGAGCGCGATCTCGCCAACAAACTGTCTTAGCAGTTTGGCGGGTTAATTATGCATGCAGTTATGTACACCTTTTTTTGGAAAAAAAAAAAAAAAAAAAAAAAAAAACCAATTTTATCAATATTTCAGAACACTAAGTAATACTAGAAAAATGCTTTGGTTTTCAATAAGCAACTAACATGGAGTCTTAATGTAGAAATCGTTACACCTTAAGATTTAACAGTCAAATGAAAAACGAAATAAGCCCGACAGTTCCCGGTAGAAATAGTAGGTATAATTGTTGTCGAGGCTGGAATGTAATCAATAGGACGAGTAAATCCGAATGAGTTCGTCTATTTGCACTTCCGGCCGAGACAGAATATAGTAATGCAAAGAAAATTTGTGTTTAATAATTAACACAATCGCAAAATTGTCATTCGCTTCTCCCGCACGTTTTTATTGTTGTCGTGTTTGCTAGGTTCATAGAACGACAGTTTTCAAATGTACGCAGTTTTAAGTACAGGACTTAGGACGGTAAAACTTGATACAGGAGGTTTATGGTATTCATCTACTTATGATCGTGATCATGTGTCGCAATAATAATTTCCACTTTATAAGCAAAATGAAACCTGAAAGTAGGAATAATTAATAGGTACCGAGCCCCTACATCATATAACTATATTCATGAAATGATCGCTCAAACCAACACTTTTACAGCTCGGAAACTAGTCGACTTCTGAAAATATGGAAGCTCGGCACTTTAGGCAGAATAAATTTGCTTTTGTGCATGTAATCTGTTGGATTTTCTTCTTTGTGTGTAGAAATTTAATTTCAAATGGTATTTCACAAACCACTACAGTCAAAGGATTCAGAAACAGTTTTTTCACTGATTTAAACAGAGAATGATCTCGTAGTCGGTGAAAAGTCTATTTTAAAATAAACACATAAAACATATTTACAATACTGGAAACTATAGATTATAATGTAAGTACGATTGCCTAAAGCTAATCAGAAAAAATAAAATAGGTAAATACATTTTCTACAAAAATAATATCCCGTTTGTAGTTATACGAGTATTACTTTGATCCTTGTGTCCGATACATGAAAGACATGAATGCAACCTACATTCGAAGTAACGTGATACGATTCGTTCTTAGAGACACTATTTTAAACAAAACTGACTTCATTTACGGAGCCATTTGGCTGCGGCATGTCTGTGACAACAGAGATGCCGCATCAAAAAAACCTTGCACCCGATTTGGTCTGTTGCCATCTAATATCTATCGGCTCCCGCCCGCTGCTAGTAATTGAATCATCCGCTTCATATCCGATATACCTCGTGTTAGTTAACAATCTTTGCCCCAGCTGCACTGGGAACCTAATATCCTCCCGACTAACACTATAAAATGTGATATCATTTAGATGCGAACGTCTGCATCAAACTTCACCCGCACATAAAACGATTCGCAAAATCCTCGTGGAATGCGTGATATGTGTGAAATGCTGAGAATACGTTATACGATGCGCGCCCGGCGGCTGTTCACCGAAACCGTAGTAAGTACGAGTAGTAACACACAAAGTTAGAAACTTCAACAGAACTGTTTAGTGCTCATCGGGTCTGGAAACTTCTCTTACTCGTGAATCTGTATCAGACTGTTGGTGGTATTTACCAAATTGTGAATATTCAACGTCCTTTGATATTGAAGTGTTTGCCTTACTAAAACCCGGCCGCTTGGAGCGATGGACGACTTAGATTGCGCCGCTCGATCGCGCCAGCCATTCGTGAGGCTATTTCAAAACTAATAAAACCTAACGGAACATATACTACAATATATGAAATACGTGACAATATGAACGCTTTACGACTACGAATATTCCCTAGGAGCTCGACACAGATCTGAGTGACACATTTATCGGACGCGCCGGGTTTCCTCGGTGGTTTCTCTGAACCGCAACACGGCTGCGGTATTCCGGGCTCACTATCCTCCTAAAATATGAAGAGCGCCGAAAGTGTTATGACACACGTATCGGTATTGAGCGACGTGCGGTTGCCGGGGCACTCCGGGTTGACACGTGTCTTCAGAAATCCGGGGACACAATAGCGCAACGATTGAGATTTGTGAACACAACTTCGCTCGTTATAGCACGGGGCCGCCGGAGTCGCAATTATAGTTCAGCGCATTAAGCAGTTCCGAGGTTGGACGCATTACTCACAGCGCTGGCTTTTGGTAATTAAGTGATTCAACAAAGTGTTATGAATGAACCCTTCCTGAGCATCTGCAAAATGAAGTCTCCTAACTATTCTGTGACGAAAGTTGTAGATGCAGTCGTGTTAGATGCAGAAATAACGGGGCACGTTTGCAAAAGGTAATGATTTGATTTGTGTCTGCCAGCGGTCGGTCTTGACGCTCCTTGAGTTTTATTGGCCGACATAAAGCCTTCTAATGGCGCTGCAGAGTTCAACGAAACACGATGCTCCGCAAACGGCCAGTTTGGCAGAACCTCATTAGTGAAATAATATAGACGACGATAAAATGCTTCTTTACAGCGTTTGAAGCTGCAAGCGTGAGTCTTATCACGAAGCCTTAAAGTCTAACTTCAAAGACATCTGGACGACCGCTGCAAGCAAAGATGTTTGACTAGCTGAGATCAATTTCTCCCAGAAGAAATATACGTTCCATTATAAATAAGTTGGTGATTATTATCGCTATGAACTACGAAATATTTTACAACTACTTGTTACTGTAAGTTTTGCATTGCAACGTTGGAATGGCTCCAGTGAGGCTACTTAACGACATGAAAACTTTACGCGCTTCCGAGTTGTATGACGCGCAAAACGCTCTTTGTCTGCGAATAAATATCTTATTTAGAGCTAGACCGTTAGCTAAGTGCTTAGTGAAGGGAGTGCCGTCGGTACTGCGCTTGTGCACGGTATTTGTCACCCAGTTTTGTTATATAGAACCGGCCAAGTGTGAGTCGGACTCGCGCATCGAGGGTTCCGTACATACACTTATCCCATTTTAACGGGCCGGATTAAGTTTGCACCTGGTATGTATGGCGCCGGATACAAATGAGGTGCAAAGTTAACGCAAACGATCACGTTTCTTGCAGGGATCGTTACCGGTATTAATTAAAATTTAAATATCTTTCTAGTTGCGCGTTTTTATTTAAATGATATGAAATAGAATTTAGATATTGATTGATACAGAACTTTGAATTAAGCCGGGTAAAATATGAAAATGTATAATAATAAGCGAAATACCGAAATTGAACACCGGTATTAATGTATGGAACTCAATACCGGTATCCGATCCCTGGTTTGTTGTATGGGAGCCCCCTTAAATATTTATTTTGTTTTGTTGTTTAATAGGTATTTGTTGTTATAGCGGCAACATAAATAAATCAACTGTCTAACTATCACGGTTCATTAGATAGGTACAGCCTGGTGACTGACGGACGAACAGCGGAGTCTCAGTAATAGGGTCCCGTTTTTAACCCATTGTGTACGGAACCCTAAAAACTGTACGCTCAGGTGTTGGAGTCTCGAGGGGGTTGAGGGACATCATTCGCACTGCGGAGTGCATTTTTCACGCGTAAACCTCTGCAGTGCACCGGATTGTTTAGAAAACTGACGACAGCTCCACACAAGTGTCCAACTCGGCTTCTAGTTTTCCGAAACTAAACGCAACTTCGGTATTACCTCGGAAAAGTTTTTCTATATCTCAACGTCGCGTGATTAGAACTCGACGTGGAAATAATTTCGGAAAAGTTTAAATATCCATTTGGGAGTCAGTGCTAAGGTTGATAACTTTTGCCACTTTATCAATTTTATCATCAATTATTAGAACGCTCATTTTCCGGACCTTGTCTTGTTTGTTAGTTCAATTCTAGCTATATTGTAAATATGGCCTACGGTTTTGCCCTGGGATCGTTACGCTACAAACATAATTATTTCGTGCATATGTCATATTATACTATACCATAATACTTTATTGCACCCTAATAAAAGTTTACAAACGGGAACAAAACAAGTTTTCTGCGTGAATTTTAAAGTAGTGTTAGTTTGCTGAAACTAAAATTATCAATGAAAAATCCAACTGTTAGGTTTCACATCTATAGTTCTAAGTAGTAACATTGATAATATGCAGAGAAACATGTTTGATCATAAAGAAAAAACAATCAGCACTTTTGAACGGATAAGGAACCTTGAGACTGAAATAAAAGGTAAAATGGGCAAGTACAAAAATTATAAGAATGAAAACTTCCATCTAGGTAAAAGAATAATGCAAGAATATACTTACGTTAGATTCAATTTAGGTATACCTTCGACACAGACGCTCGGCAGACCCACAGGGCCTTTGGCTGTCGATCTGTATCCTCGAAAGGATTCAAAACGAATAGTAATGGGTAGGTCGAGCCCCTTTTTCGACCTTGACCGTCAAAGATATGCTGATGAGTGTATCGGTGTCTCGTCAATATGCGCCAGGCCCGGTGAATTGGGAGGGGGTCAGGGGGGAGGGGCCCCGAGGAAATCACAGCCGGCAATCTGCCGCTTCCGGCGCGCCGTGTCGCATGACACACTTCTGCCGCTTTCTAGGATATGTTGCCTCATAGGATTTTCACTCATTTTGTAACATGCAAGTGAGGAACAGTAAACAAAATCTAGATTTTGAGCCCTAGGGCTAAAATATATAATTCCGAAAATTTGTTTATCATCTGTAACGTTTCATCAAGTTTTCGTTTGACGAAAGCTGTTATTTTTTTCAAAACTGTTCATATTAGAGGTGTGTCGTTCGCGAGTGAGTGATTCAAATAAAGTATATTACGTAAGTTCTACGTACGTTCAAATAAAGTATGTATTAAGTATAAGGGTGATTCTCCGAGACCCTAATTTTCGATGTCCGGGGGCTTATTTCACTGAAAACTTTAGTTTAAAAGCCTGTTTTTTTTTTCAGAGATACTTTATATCTGTAGTCGACTGGGACTTCGATCGGTAATAGTATAAACTCATTCACATTTTTTATATATAAAAAAAATATCCGTTATTCTTACTACTCTGTCGTGTCCGTTCTCCATTTTTCTCAAAACATGTGATGACAACTTCAATTCAGTCAACTTAACGAATATTTTGATTGACTACATGCATACATTATTAGTTATTATATTACTAAAATTTAACAAGTATTTTTTTATCTATAATATTGTATTTAAAATTTAGGAAATAAAATGTGTCCGCGACAAAATTCTTATTTCTCTGGCGCGGGTTTTATTCGCCTGTATCGTAAACGTATTGAAGATTGTAGACAAACTTGCCCCGCGGGCAGTAAATCAGTCACGCTCAAAGAGTATAATAAATATGTCAGGTAAAGAGAGCCATCTCGCGTGAAAACTTGGATACACATTAACTCAAGCGCCACAAGCGGATTATGGGTGTACTAATTTCCCTATATGTATACATACATACCTATAGCGTGTTTATAGCAAAAATATTAGTTTTAATACAGTACTATCTACTGCCGTATTTTAATGCTCCCGTGGTAATTTCTCCGTCGTTATGAAAAAATAGTTATCCAATGGTTATTTAACAAAGGTTGACCATTTTTTTATGACGAGGAAATTGATATGGGAAGATTAAAATACCCCAGTAGATAGTATATTTTGGATAGGAAAGTAATAAAATGAAGTGCATTAATATTTATTTATTTCTTCATTTAATAATTAACAAACATATTAATAATATAATATATTTTAACGTTTATTAGCCTAAAAAAAAACAAAAGCCTTGTTTTAGGCTGTTGCTTATTAAAAAATATATCTAATCAGATACAATTTTCACGTTACTATCAAAATACTTAAGTACCCCCATTTTGTTTTGGCCAGTATATATTGTATATATGTTTAAATCGCACAAAAGAAAACTCAGAAAGTATACATCATACTAAAATTTAGTGCGATTTGACTGAAACCACTTTTTCCCTAAGTTTGCTGCGGGGTCCTTTGCGTAGAAGCGCGATATGGAGACTTCTCTTAAGTGCATAAATCACAAATATACATAATACTTATTTTCTATTTTTATGAGTTAAATAGTACCTTTCGGCACTTGTTTTAATTGGGTCATCGGGGACGTCATTGGTCATTTTTCCTGATAAAATCCGATTAATTGATCGACACCAGCTAAATATTAAAATATTTATCGTTGTTTTTGTATAATAATTCTGTAGTGTTTCCCTGTGTTCTGTACAATTACATGGAAAGGGAACAAATGAATTTGTTAAGAACATTATATTCTCTCGTAAATTTCTTTGTGTTAAATTTGTCTTTAAATATTTAACTGTGATATCCTGTATTTGTTTAAAACAGCTTCCTAGTTCATCTGAAGGGTAGCAGAGCCCTGGCTTATTTCTGTTATATTCTTTTGCCTCTATGTAACCATTGTTTTCGTTTCCTTTATTCGACAGTAAAGTTTGTCTACATACTCTACATGTTTTAACAATTTTTTTTAAGCATTTAGTCAGGACCCAGCCGCAAACATATCGAGTCTGAGAGGGAGCATCAGCAGCAGGTACATTTGTCAGTAATTCATAGACTTCGTCACTAATTTCGATGGGCGATTTCTCATTCGCATTTTGGTGCTGCCGCTTCTCTTTATTTTTCAAAAAAAAATCCAGTGTTTGCAAACACGCATTAAAATCTTCCTCGCAATTCGCATTGATAGCATGGTGTGAGCTAAAATTATTAAGAAGAAGTGATTTGTAAGCACCTTCAAATGCACAGCTGTTTGGTGAAATATTCCTTACTCCTAAACTTCTAATATTTCCGAAAAAGTTTTCGACTGGGTCCTGATTAAAGTTTCTTGTTAACATAGTGTCAAAACAGTATTTTTCATTTAAAATTTTCCAGATAGCCTGCATCCCTTCTATTGTTTTAACAAAGTTTATTGTTGAAGGTATCGAAGATTCTATTAATCGGACCTTATCACCGACCCTTTTTTTTGAAATATACTTAACGTTTTTGAAGAAACTGATTGCGTCCCTCCAAACTTTATGATGAGGCGAGTTTTTCCTCACGGCTCCTCTGTAAATTTTTCCGTTTGGAACGTGAAAAGTGCCGGCGTTTAAACTGTCGAATAATTTATCTATTAATAATACAGGCTGCACGAGTTGTCGGCACTCCTCTGGTAATAAACCTCTTGCTATAAAATGGTCTGTAGTTACAGCAACACTATGGCTAAGTATTTGGGCAGCCATTTTAACCCTCATTTTCTTAATTTTTCTTGGATTTACGTGTTCCTCTGTCAGCTTGTGTAGGCACCTGTAATTATAACAAATATAAGTTCCAGGCATTCCATAGTAGTCCGCAGTGTTGACAAAACATTAGCAATATTGAAATTACATGTAATTTGCAATGTTTAGATAACACCAACTTGCCAGCAGGCGGAGTGTGTTCTCGTTTGGTTATTCTATTCCATTAAAAAAGTGTTTCGCCCCAACATTAAACTAATATTAAATTTCAAAATATTACTCTTACCTGAGCTCTCCGCGTGTCTTATCAGCTTGATACAACATTTGGAAAAAATCCCATTTTATTCTTTTCTCCTTGTTATTCTCGTCTTTATATATTAAATCTTTTGTTAACAGATTATTTCTCAGCCCTTTGAGGAGATGTGGTACATCATACAAGGGTATAATTTGTTGGCCATTAATTTCAAAAAATTCTTGACGCCATTCTTTGCCGTTTTTTAAATATTTTTCTTTAGTGTCTCTTACAAGACTATTGATTGCACTTCTGTTGCTCGCTCCCTGATCACACACTGTACAAATTACGGTCAATCCCGTTTGTTGGACGTGTTTTATCACCTCTTGAATTAATTTCTTCAACTCTTGTGTGTCCATGTTTTGGGTAAAATGATAAGCCACAGGTTGCTTAAATTTTTTCCTTATTCCTTTTATCATAAAAACAAGAGCATGGTTAGCTATTTTCAACGTATCATTGTGACTAACAAACCCTTTCAATTCGTCACTAGCAGAATTGTATGCTATATTTGGTGTCAGGAACATTTCATCAAATATCAGCGTGCATAACCGGTCTTGATGATCGAGGCTATCTACGGTTTCTTTTAATTTTTCAAATATTTTATTATTTATTCCTGGACATATATTTATGTCACTTAAAAGATTCTTTAAAGATTTTGAAGATGGCAGCCTAAAATACTTGTATAACAAGCTGTAGCATTTTGGGCTTTTCTTATATATAGATAAAGCCAAAATTTTTTCCTCGGTGGTGTATCGTCTTCCTTTAGGCTTTTTTAGTGCTTGGCGGTACTGAATCCCAGTGAAAATTCTACCTGATCTCGTCATATTCTTGGTGACCCTTTCCAAGGAATCACCTCCTTTCAAAAGGCTGTTAGCTTTGGCAAGTCGTGCTTTAAAACTTTTTCTTTCTTTTTTGATTTTACCAAACTTGTTCGTAATTTTCTTATTTCTTTTCGAGCTGTTTTGTATTTTTTATGAATATGCTCAGCTGATTTCAGATCTGTAAGTATAAATAATACTATTTTAATTAAAATATAAATAATTTATTCGTAATTTGTGTGAGTAAATAATATGTCTTAAATGATTCTATTTATAGTAGATGAGGTCACATCATATTTACAAATATATGCCCTTAACGGGAATAAAACCCAGGACCATCAGCTTCATAGGCAAGTATCACTAGAATATGCTGCACATAGCCCTCCTGGCATTCTAACTATTTCCATACCATATTTATAATATTAGTATGGATGACTATTTAATTTATGGTTAGAACACTTAGTAAAATATGAGGATTCTGTACATTCTGTCCTGTATGGTATTCATGGTTGCAGACGCATAAATGACAAAGCAAAAATAATAAAAATTACCATCATCTGTATAAACTGTAGATGTAGTTGGTTGATCACTGAGATGAAGGCGCTCCTCCAATGCTGAAATAAAAGAATTTAATTAAAGTTGATGATAATTTGTGGATATACTTTAACAGCAAGTATTCGCTTTAGCATATGGTTTCAGACGAGTAAATAACAAAGTAAAAGAAATTACCAGCATCTGAAGCAGTTTTAGATGTAGAGGGGTTATCACTGGGATACGGGCACTCCTTCAATGCTGAAATAGAGAGAAATCCATTAAATAGGCTAGTTGACCCAGTTTTGAAATATATTTGAAATGGTTAACCACTCAATTGCTTTTGGTACCTGTCACCGCTCTTATTTTATTATATAAATAGAGTCCAACTCAAAATTCAAGGCAATTAAGTGGCTAATAATGATCTCACTAGCTCTAAAAAAAATGACATATTTTTGTGAAAGCTAGAAAGCTAAATGTATCATCAATTGAAAATTCAAAAATTTCATGAACAGTCAAAAACGCAGCCCGCCATTTTTGCCTTTTGCTAATCTGTGACGTGACGTAGAATTACATGTAAATATTCGAAATTCGACCGTCGTATACTGCTAATCCGCTCACTTCAACTTTACTTTGCCAGGAGATCGAGAGGGACGGCACTATTCGAAGTCGTCAAAGTAGACTTTCAATTTTGTTTAAAAGACCGATGACGTCACTATCATAAGCGGAAATGGCGGACAGCGTTTTGAGCATTTCAAAATATAGATTAAAAACCATATTTTCAAATTAAATTTTTTCAGTCTTCTTTCACTTTTATGAAATAAAAAATATATATTTAGGTTGGCTTTGCTAAATACTATACGGAATAAACATTAATTTATTACAATTTGACATGAGTCAACTAGCCTATTTCATTTCTACAATACTATCAAATTACCTAGTCTTGTGGTAAAAGTTCATTCTACATATTATATTTCTAAAGGTTGTCTGGAAGAGATTGCTGTTTAGCGATAAGAAGTTGTTTACCTCTCCTTGTATGTATTGTTTTCTGTACTCTGTTTTGTGTGGTGTGCAATAAAGAGTTACTGTATTGTATATTTCATAAAAAACACTATTTTATTTTCCTATTTAATATACAAACAATTCATAGACTATGATCAGATGTGTTCTATTTTTATTGTTGTCTTCCGAAAAAAAGTATTGAGACAATCTTATCCTTCTTATATCAATTCGAATAAGTCTTTACAGGCTCAAGATAGATATATCAACCCTACTGGTTAAATACCAAAAATGGATTTAATGCTAAAAGTAAAATCAAAACATTAGCAATTTCATATTAAAATGCAAAAAAATACCTTCATTTGTTGTCACATCAGTCCTTGTTGATGTAGTATTTAGTTCTGACAAACTATTAAGATCTTCACAAATAGTTGGCATACAGTAGTTATGTTCCAGCTGCATTGAGACACGAGGGCATATAGATATTCCTGAAAAACCATTTAAATGGCTAGTTATATTTTTTTTTATTATTATTAATAAATATTTAATAAATATTGGGGGATAATATTTCACTATCCAAGACTCACGGACCATCACACAAATATTGCCTTAATTATCAGTGAACTCACCGGTTAAATTTACAGATGGTACAGCCATATAAATCAATCGATGACATGAAACTTTTTGATCCGGCCGGAAATGATGGTCGCATATCTTCTTGTTTTTATATATTTTCCAAGGATCAGTCTCTGTTAGTTTGTCCCCGACGATTGTCACCCAGTTTTTAAATAAATCTGACTTCCTCTCAGGATGAGGAAAACTGTGCATATAGGCACCTGTAAAACATACAGTGAATAATTAAATGACGACTTGGTTTAATATATATATATTATTATTATTATATATGTGTTCAAAACGTTTCCGCAACTGACAGTTTCATAGCGCTACACTCATAGCCGTTAACATTAACATGGGAAAAACCGTATGTGAGTCATACAGATTTTAGAATTTAGTCATCTTTCCTGTGTATAATATTTTTTTTAGAGGTCAATTTTATACAAATTAAACTAGTCTCATGGTAAATTGAATAAGGCTTGTGTTATGAGTGCCAGACGACAATATATTTAACTAGCTGACCCGGCGAACTTTGTACCGCCTGAAAGTCGATAAATGTAGAGATAGCTTTTACTATTAATCCCGCGGCAACGTGATAAAAAGTATCCTATGTCCTTCTCCTAGTTCTAAGCTACCTCCCCACCAATTTTCAGCCAAATCAGTTCAGCCGTTCTTGGGTTATAAATAGTGTAAGTAAACCCAGGACCGTCAGCATCGCAGGCAGGTTCACTACCACTGAGCCGAACTGGTCATCAATAATACAATAGCTAAGTGCTTGTGTACATATCTCTCTGTCTGTTTGTCTGTTACCTCTTCACGCTTAAACCGCTGAACCGATTTAGATGAAATTTGGTATGGAGATAGTTTGAGACCCGGGAAAGGAAATAGAATACTTTTCATCCCGAATAAATATAGTGTTCCCGTGGGATGAGTGGGTAACACCGCGGGGCACAGCTAGTGGCTGATATTTACATCGTAGGTACCTATAGACCGGGGCTCGCGGTCGTGATTTGTGTTAAAGTTCTGTCGATTATCTACAGGGTGTTCCGTCAAATTTATTTGAGGCGTCGGTAGGGTCATTTGCTACATCTTCGCTCTTGGAACCTGGGTCCTAAGAGTTACGGTTATGGAGGTAAGATTTTCCTAAATTATCCAAAATCTGCCCTTCGAAGCCCCATAACTTTTTTGTGTGTGATTTTACGTGCATAATTTAGCAGCATCACGTCAGCGTTGACAAACCCAACCCCACAGAAACCAGAGATAATTCACACGTGTCAAAAAGGGACTGGAAAAATTTTCATACTCACACTCGCTGTGTTACGTAGAAATCCCTACTTTTGTTCAAGTACGAGTTTCTTTACTCTTCTGACTAAAATGTATGAAAATAGCCTGTTGTTAAAAACGTGATAAACCAAATAGCATTTTAACACAAAACGAAGCTCTCAATAGCTGTAACTTTTTTTAATTGAATTTAGAAGTAAAGATGTTATCGTATTATTTTTTTTGTTATAAAAGGCCCGCGTGTTAATTTCGTGGTGTTATTTGTAATAATAAATGAGTATTTTTGAAGCACACACACGTTGACTTGGATTTCGAAGGGCAGATTTTGGATAACTTAGGAAAATCTTACCTCCATGTGCCGAATACCCTGTATTTTTAATAAAGAAAGCTGCGTTGTGAACAGGGAGTGTATTATGAATAAAATATTACTTACCTAATTCCGCGCATCCAAAAACACAATATCGTTTTCTGCCTGGCATTTTCGCAAACGTTAACAAGAAAACAACAAACAAAAAACTTTAACAAGAAAGCAACAAACAAAAAACTTAAACGAAAACAACAACAAACTAATATAACTACTTATAACAAAATTAACAAATGTAACAAGAAATAACTGAAAACAAAACGATAATTCACAAATTAACACGATTACTTTAAGGCATACGCAGAGCGGATGGCAAAGAAAGTAAAGTAACAGAAAAGATTTCAAAGATCAAACAGTCGAAAATAAACGTCACACGACACCATTCCGACTTAACGTTTATTTTCACGGAACGAATTGTGACGATGGATTAAGTTGTGTTGGGATAAAAGAAAACGAAACCTGCTTGAAAAGGAATACGAAAATAATGATACCGCAATATCGTTAGGTGGCAGCACTTTCTACGTAAAACTGAACCCTATTCGAAGTTTCTTGTGCCTGGTCACGCTCGGAACGTGTACGAAGGTGGACGTGTCGGCTGTTGCACGTGGCTCCGGAGTTACGAAGGTAAATATCTTATTCCTCTGTCCGTGGTTCAGGTACCATTCTTATTACTCTGTTCGTTTTTTTTCGATTTGTATAACTGTTAAAATTTTACTATTTTGCTTAATTAACTGCTTTACGTACTATCTTTTCATATTATTAACGACAGCTGCGTTGTATATACACATTATGAATCATTGGCTTTTTTTCGATAATTTCTTATTCCTCTGTCCCTTATTCCTATGGATTTTTGGACAATGGAATAAGAATTTTCCAAGTTTTTCTTGTTTTTCTTAACTGAGTTTCAAAAAGAAGAGTAGGTTATCAAGTGATTTCCTATGTTTTAGAGTACCTTAGTAAAAAAACGGAACTTTGACTCGTATGTCTGTTCGTCTTTCTGTCACACTAATTTTTGACAAATCTGTAGTGTAAATTTATAAATGTATTTTTTTAATTATTTTGTGAACAAAAGTATAATATATGTTTTATAAATATACGGTTTTTTAAATATTTTTGTTAACCTATTCTGACTTTTCTTATTCCTATGGACCTTAATTTCTTATTCCTCTGGACCCAAAAATTAAAATGAATTTATTTTATGAATGAGTTCACAAAAATGTGGGCCAGAACCATAATTATGTCTAAAAATAAATCTATTTTCACAAGAGTATGTCCTTATAGGTCAAATTTCAAAAATAAAAAATGACAGAGGAATAAGGCAAAAATCGCTTTCTCGAAGAATGACCCATAAAGTATATTATTAGTAAACCAAGTCACTATATCAGTATATCTTTCGTTCGCCACCACTCACCACTCAATATGAACTGAATGATGCTATGTGTCAGTATGAAGTAATACTTAAAATAAACTAACGTCGTCAAATAGTTCATTTGCCGATTATTTTGAAATGAGCCACATTTTGCAAACGTAATACGTAAGTACTTTCATAATACCTCTTACGACGCGTCATTCAAAACAAACCACTGAACGAAATGAAGGAAACGAAAGACATGAACATGAACAAAATGAGTGTGATGGATTGATGGAGCAGTTTGAGTCTATAGGTATATCGCGAGAGATAAATACGTGAATCGTTCTTCTTAATTTGAGTGACATTATTTGCGCATCTCTAGTTCATATTTCAGAACAATTATAAAACAAACCTAACCTAACCTAATAAAGGTTCTTTAAAACGATGTTTATAAAAATAATAATAAATAATAATAATAATAAATATCGGACAACCTCACACAAATCGATCTAGTCCCAAATTAAGCTCAAGGAGGCTTGTGTTATGGGTACTAGACGACGATATACGTACTTATATAGATAAATATATACTTAAAAATAATTAAAATTTATTAAAAAACCGTACAAAATGTGAACATCAAATTACAAAATAAGTCAATTATAAAATAAAACAAAACATACATATCATCTTAAAACTATCATTAACCTAAATACATACATGTTAACTAACCTAAATCTAAAAAAGGCCCTCGTGGCATGGTACCTAAGATGCTGGCTGCGTTACCCCGCTGAACTGCGAGACTAATACGTTGAGCGAGGTAACTGCCAGCTTTCCGGTCCCCCGTAACTTCCCTGAGTCTTTTAGATAAATCCCCAAAAAGACTCAGAGCGCCAGGGCCCCATGGACCTAAGGTCTCGACACCAAACGGAACAAAAGTGTATTCGGCGCCGAGACCACTGTACTTCACCACCTTAGCCTTTTCAGCCGCCTCCGCTGCCGCTGCCGCCCTTACAGCAGTACCCTGGAGATGCGATGGGGCTAGCGTGTCTACACAGGTTGCATCCCACACCAGCACCCGCCCCATACTCCAAGGTACCAAAGACATCCCATCAGGTCTCTTACCGTCACTTCTTGAAATGCCGGTCGGCTCTAATAGAGCAGGGACATTGACCGAAGCAAGAGACCGACGGATGACGTCGTTAAGAGCAGCGTGCCTAGAGAAACGACCCGCACTTCTCTGGCAGGATAGACCGTGATGCCCTAACAGATCTACGTCAGCTCCGCAGGGACAACGATGAGGGGCACAAACCGGGATACCCAAACGAAGGCAAACCGAAAGCCGAAGGGTATTGGGCTCTAAATAGGTTCCAATTTTGGGAGAAGGATGTGCGTGGAGCCAATACCCAGACTCCCTAGTACCCACTGCCAAAAGCCTGGCTCTTTCCGCGGCGTCACCCTCGCCGAGAAGGGAAGCAAAAGCCAACTTGCACACCGGGTCGTCCCAATTCCTTTGCGACTGCGGATACTCAGGAATTTCCTGAGCGGAGCACACACTCAACCAAGCATTTCTGGCATCCTCCATGCCCGAGATCTCATAGTTTGAACGAAGAATTTTCCCTATGAGACCCAACGAACTATGCAAGGATGACAAAAAAGCTGGCAAAGCTACGCCAGACATCCTACGTACGCCTAAACCACCGTGCCGGATGGGAAGAGACCCTTGAGTATAGACTATACTTAAATACATAGAACAATCATGGCCCAAGCACAAATATTCGAGTTCATCACACAAATATTCGCCCTGGCCGGGATTCTAACCCGGGACCGCCGGCTCAGTAGGCAGATGTCTACAAACCGAGCCAAACGCGTCCTTCTTTATTAAAGCCCTAAAAATATTATGGATTTCAGGAAAAATAATACTTTCGGAGAGACGAAAATTTGGCGAAACGTTAAGGATGAGAAACAATGTTTCGGGGTTGTGATAACCCCAGTGGACCTATTCGTGGTCATGGTCACGTTTGTTACGTGACAGACGTAGCACCCGTCACTTTCTGACACGATATGTGATGTGAGCGATAGTGGCAGTTGCTTTAATAGCTTATTTAATCTGTAGCAAAGGCAAGTTTGTATCCGGTGTATGGCCATAATACAGCCTGCATATTGCTAAATCGGGGGTGTCGGAAAGCTTTCTTGAATTATAGTTGAGTCACCTAATAACACGTCGCAGATTAACCAACATGTCATAACGATATCCGTAATGATGATTTATCATTACGACACATAATCCTACAAATAAGTCTGGGACGCGAACGATGTCGATTTTCTGCGGATGTGTCGTGTGTCAACCCGTCTAAGATATATGTCAACAGTTGATAAGGTATACCTACAGTGTTAGGAGTGTAGAAAACCAAGATTGATTGTACAAAATAGCTGGGAGGCTCGGAAGGAGCAAGTTCAGCTTGTCAGGAACAGTCGGAATCTTTTAGCCGTCTTCTAAGAAGCTGTTGCCGTCTACCGCGAGGAGGTAGATTCTGACCAATTAGGTACCACACTTTGAAATGAAATGAAATGAAATGAAATAATTTATTTTTACAAGTCAGATTGTGAATCTACCAGCATTTTGCAAGAAGACACCGCTGTTGAGAAGAAAGCCGAAAGAAACTCATCAGGGGAGCTTTGCTGGGGAGGTAGGCGACCTGCACGTGCTGACTGAGAATGTCAGGAAATGACTATCAAACCCAGACATTCAACTATAGAGAGCATACTTTCTTTCTTTTCTTTATTTCGTGTTTATATTTACTTTGACTGAAATACGATAATAATAATATTAATAGCGTTAGGAGTGTGGCACCACTCAAGAACCTTTCTGCCCCAGCGGTCAACGGGTCCACAAATCTCACCCACTGCTACTCAAGTCTAGCAAATTTCTGAGCAGGATTCGGATGTTCGGGTTAATATTTACCTAAACTATGGCAGTGGTTTTGTTGTAGATATAGGCGGTTTCGTTAAAGGTATGCGTGAGATAGCAATAGAATTCCAATCCCTGGCTATGACGACCTTGATTCTCCTTCATATAAACTCATTTCTAACTCAATCAAGCACAGCAGGCATATTTCCTCTCTCCCCACTATTTGCTTCATCATCATCATAAATATAAGAAGTACGCTCTTGTCGGTGAAACAATTTCCATGCATCTCGTTCTTGCGCCTTCTCCTTGACAGCCTTGTACGACACGAAGTTCACATTCTCATTTAATTGGTCCCAGTAAGCTCCCTCTGGTGTTATCTCTAACTATTTGTTAACCGTAGAAAAATAGTGTATTCGTAAAAAACAGAGCTGGCTACAAAACCTCGTGGAATCGTTCCTCTGACGAAAAGTTTATAACAGAACAAAGCTAACCGAAAACGCGACTATTCCGCGTGTGTCCAAAACAAACGCGCCTTAAAGTTAGCCTGCGCATCCCGCAGCCCAAACTACGCTGGTAACGATTCGAGTTCTCGAATAAACAGACTTGTTCCAGCGACACTTCCGGCACGAGTTGAAAGTTGCGAGATACGAGCTGAGAGGACGAGCCGGCGGCGTTTTTCGAGTTTTCACTAGCGATCTTTTGCGATCAAGACCTGAGTCCACTTGAAAGCGTAATTGAAAACGAAAACGAATTTCATAAAAAAGTAAGGCCTAGGCCGGCATAATTTTTTTTTTAACATGGCGTCTGTGTTCATAAACAGGCTAAACAGCTGTTTTTTTTTTGAGTGGTGTTGTTTTCCGTTGCTAATGTTTGAGAAAAACACTATACATGCCTTAGCCGTGAAAAGGGCTTGCCGGCTTCGTATCACTATCCGGCCTCCGGTCGGCCGTCTATAACTACTCACCCGGTAAGCCCTTCTTTCACGGCGTCGGCAGTAATGTTTTAATACTTGCAGTGACCGCAACGAAAAATAGGCATGTTGGATGTCGACTTGCCGAAAATGCCCAGCGCCACTAACTTGCAGTGTCAAAAATCGCTTGCAAGTGGGACCCGGTGACATAGGATGGGAATAATCAGATTACACCCGAGAGACTAGAGGGGTCGATGTGTGACACTCACTGCCACTTAAATACTGGCTCTCATAATTCAAATTCAATTCAATTCGTTTATTGCGTTTCATGTTGTACAATAAGGTCTTACATTATTGATAGGTCCAGGAACATGAACCCTGCAAGGGCACAGCAATCTTATAAATATGGTTTACAATATTTACTATGGTTTATAATATTAATAATATTACTGGACTAGGAGACATCTATGATTTAGGTGATCGGTTTCATAGCTACCTAATTTGTCTCCGACTACATAAACACTGCCCGCTGCTATTAAAATCTATACTGCTATTCGAAACCGTTTTTAATGCTGCCTTCCTTTCAAGATAATCCGAGGTTGCTTTACTGTTGTTGCTTTACCTCAGCTCAGTCGCGGCGGCGGCCCACCGAACACTGTATGTTGTATTTTAATATGTCTAACTCTCACGGTAGTTTTCTGCCGTGTTACGGTAAAAAGGTCGTATCAATATACGGATGTCATAGTAAGATACGTCCTCTTACCGTAGCATGGCAGTTTTCTATATTAGTACTTAGTCTACGAGCCAATACAGACGGGCAGCATTTCAACTGCAATCCAGCTGCAAAGTGGCGGTTCCAGGGCAGTTCTGATGAAGTTACACCAACTGCATCAGAATCTGCCCTGCCCTAAGTTATTCGTTCACGCATTAAATTTGACTGAATTCAGCAATCGGGCTTTTAAAGGTTGCTCGGCGCATTGACTCGAACGCCGACTGTCTGATTAATTCATAAATATTTCGCATTCCACATTGTCGAGAATTTTATTCATACTTTTCGTGCGAAAACTGCGATCTTGAAGCGGCGGCATATTCAAAATTACCTTTCTTAAAGTATTCAACTTGGTTCAATTTTTAATGTATGAAACATGTAATTTGTCTCAATTTTTTAACGATTTTTATATTAAGCCATTGATACAAAGATCAAAGCTCAAAGAAAAATTTAAATGCGTAAATTGAATGCTTTCAAATACACAATGCAAATATTGACACACAAAACATAAGGAAAGATTCGATAGGTTGCTTGGGCAATTAGAGCGGCGGCAGGTTAACGCGCCGGATCGGCAATCCGGAGGTACTGGGTTCGATTCCCGGTCCCTACCACGAGGTTACGTTACACATTTAAATTTTTCTTTGAGGTTTGTTCTGTGTATCAATGGTTTAATGGTTAAGTTTGACTATTTTGAGTAACTCAAATAAAATATGTATTTCTGTATTAGTGTACAAAAACATTTAATTTAAAATTGGCGGCCAAGACTCATATTCTCATAACGCTTTCGCGGTACAAAAGTTATCAGATCCCAGGAAAAGCCAAGCCCCTAACTTTACTAACCCCACCACCTTGGTTTAAAAAGTATGGCATCAACAGGCTTCAAGCTCCTAAGCCCGGAGTTTACTAACCCTACACCTTGGTTTCAAAAGTATGGCTTGGCCGTTTCATAGAGTACCGTAAATAAGTCCAACGGACCGCCTGGCCCATATGGTATCAAGAAATTAAGTTTATGTCTTCATGATAATATATCTGCTTTCTTCGTCTTCTTCTTCCTCTTCTCCCTGTCCAACGCATCATCTGCCGATACGTCGCAAGAACTGAGGTCCAGCTTTATGAGATCTGTCCATCGCCTCTTCGGTCTACCTCTGGTTCTGGAACCTGGGATGGACCAATTCAAAGCCTTTTGGCTTTTGGTGGTAATAACGGTTGTCGTGTTTTCTAAACTGTACTGTACTGGTACTTATAGCTATACCTACCGCTATGAACTCTGTCTCAAACCTCTAGGGGTAGCCCCTAGTAAACATCGGAGGACTACTATTTAGATAAATAGTATGAATCTCGACCGATGAGGCTCCGCGGGACCATTCGTCAACTGTCCGGGCAGATTAGCCCTATCTAGGTCCGGGAGGATATTACTAATTCTATTTACCTTTCGCTAATTCCTTTACCGGCTTCGGATTTAATCTAGTGCCAGGGAAATTTGGTGTTTCGTTGTCAACCGTTATTTGGCGATGGGTTTGCTATTATAAGATGATTTTTAAGTTATTCGTTCATTTAGCAATATATTGCCTAATCTTACACGAAAAGGGTTGGATTCTGTCCGTGAAAGGTTTAAGGCTCCTTAGGTAAATCTACTCGAAATTGACAAAATTCACGCAGAATGCTGTATTTTTTAGAATGCACGCAATGAAAGCATTAAATAGCTATTTTACTATCTAGAACTCAGGGAAAAGTATTATTTAGTTCAAAAAGTTGGCTGAATTTATCAATATAGGTATTTGTCATAATTTGAAAAAAAAAAGTAATAAGGCCTGTTAATTTTGGCAATGGTCTGAGCTAACGGCTACGACTTCGGTTTTCTTGCGGCCGTCCTGATTATAAGTACATAATTATACTTAATATATTATGAGAGTATGCCAATCTTACATAAAACATCTCCGAAAAAAGCCTACTCTCTGTATTGTATTATTTGACAAAATAAATGGACACTGGCTGACAGGGCCAAGGATGCACTCTCTCACTCTTCGGAGAGCGGTCAAGCGAGTTAGACTTTCCCACTGTTAAATTGTTGCTTTACTGGCATACAAGTGAACCTGTACACCCCTCAATAATAAACACGATTGTCAAAGTGCCCTGA
Source organism: Apotomis betuletana (assembly GCA_932273695.1). Taxonomy (NCBI): domain Eukaryota; kingdom Metazoa; phylum Arthropoda; class Insecta; order Lepidoptera; family Tortricidae; genus Apotomis; species Apotomis betuletana. The sequence goes on along the minus strand of OW026303.1, from coordinate 1,601,022 downwards.
AGGCTGAAGCGGATGCCAGAGCGCAGCATCACTCATAATTCCCGAGGTATTTTTAATCATTCATAATTGGATCACCCCGATGGGAATTTAATTGAAGCGTGCGGCGCCAGTGACGAGACTGTCCTGCGGAACTATGATGGTTGCTTTTTATCACGTGGTAAATAAAGGATAAAGCATTCGTAACGTTTTGAAAAATAGCGTGTGTGAGTGACAGATGCTTTATCCTTTATTTATCACTTGATAAACGCAACCATTGTAGGCCCGCTGGCCAGCAAATTATTTAAATTTTAGAGGTATTTTTTTCATATTATGATTATCACAAATGTATTGATCATTTTCACCTACTTTTTAAAGTGACTTATACTTTTCTCAGAGTTCTATATATAGACATAGCTACTTCATGCTTTCATTGCGTGCAGTCAAAAATACGTTGAAAAAAAAAGTTATCTGCGTGAATTTTGTCAATTTCGAGTAGTTTCTAAAACAAAAATTATGAATGAAAATTTTAAACTGTAGATTTTAAATACATACCAGTAAATTGAAATAGCTTTGTTCTAACTAGTAACATTGATAATAAGTTAAGAAACATGTTTGATCAAAGAGCAAAATGTCTTAAACTATCAGCATTTTTGAACGGATAACGAGCCTCAATCGGATCTAAAGCGGCCATTTTATATCCGATTGTCAAAGCTTTTCGTCGATTTTGTTAACAATATAATGCCCATTACCTTGACAGATGTCTCGTCGGACTCAGCTATCTCATGTCCAAACAAAACACGTCAGCGTCGCCTGACCCTTCCCGTGATGAATAATTGACACCGCGACAGCTGTCCATCTGGCTTTGGCTTCCATAACAAATGCTCCAACAGAGTTATTAAAATAAAATAAAATAACGAATAAATATTAAGGGACAATCTTACACAAATCGACCTAGTCCCAAACTAAGTAAAACTTGTATTATAGGTATAAGTATAAGTACTAGACGACGATATACATAATACATAAATACATGTATAGATATGACATCCATGACCAAGGAACATATTTGCCCTGGCCGGGATTCGAACCCAGGACCGCCGGCTCAGTAGGCAGCTGCACTTCAAACTGAGCCAACCGCGTCGTCATAAAGCATATTAGCCAAATATAAGTACATGCGCAAAGTTTGAAATCAATAGGTACTGTAAGCCAAGAGACTGTTCTATCACGGACCTTAATACTCATGAAATACAGTCTAAAAATGCTAGATTTTAAGGCTTATAGTAAAGGCTGTACAGCTGAAACGGTTTTAGCAACTCATAGCGTAATCGATGCGCGCCGATGGCCACCGACCCATCCCAACCCTGACCTTTGACCCCTCGTTTGTTTACGCTTCCCCGCAGCCACTTTACCAGAAAATTGTCTTAGCCTATTTCCAGAACGGTACAATAATGTCACACCCGATGTCTCTTGGCAACAGTAATCAAAATTAATTATTACGAGACGTGCACGAAATCCCTCGGAAATTATACCGTGCATTAATAACCAGCAATAGTCATACATCACACTTAGTCGCGACTCGATCCTCAGAATACGTCAAGCTCAATAGCTAAATCTCTATTAGTTCGCTTTATCTGCGAAGTTGCGGGAAGTTTGGCGCTGAGCAGCTGTGTGGCGCTAGCACGTTCGTGGTTCGCTTGCGGAGGAAACGTGAAGTTTATTGTAAGGAGCTACTCACCATGCACGGTTGATGAATGGAAACATTTATTTCAGGCAACTGTTGCCCATAGATACACATACACATACCTTAAAACGAACATACAATAACTAAACTACGTCGCATTTTGCAACAGCGATGCGTTACGCGTGTTTGAGGTGTCAGGTAGCCGTCCCCGGAAACGCCGGAACATGACGCGCTTCGGCTAATTTTCTTTCTTTGCGAAGGACGCTAGTTGGTCCGTTGGAACTCTCAGCACTGGAATTAAAGCTGTTAAGGAGGCAATGAGCGGGCCATGTGACCCGGAGAGCGGATTGCTAGGGCAGTAAAGTTTTTGAGGACTTTGAGTGACGACCATACAGAGATGCCACCACGACTTTGCGCGGCGAGGAGGCATGCGAGTTAGTGAGCCACACGTATCGCGCACCGCTGTCGCTGTCGCACAAAACCGTGGCATCTCCAATAGGAAAGCGCAGCGTATGTCGGACCCTGAATAAATTGCTGGATAAACTCGTGAAGTTCGTTAGGAATCGCGATGCGATCTCCTCAGGTCAAAAAAACTCTTATCTCAGTGTCAATCTGCTTACTAGATACGAGGTTTTAAAGAGCAGCGATAGAAATTTAAGTGAGTTTTGGTCGCCATGCTAGCTCGGCGGTATCGCGGGTTCGACGAGCAATAAACCCAATGAGCTCAATTAGCGGGGTGCGTGTGCCCGCTCCCGTGCGCGACTGGCCGCCATTATAGTGCCGCCGCCTCCGCCCTGTGGCTTCCAGGATAGGGTTTCTTTTGTTGTAAGCAGGTCTGGTGCATGCTAGGGCCGTGTGCCGGTCACGCCAGGACACGCGAGTACGTAAGCGTGTTTAACATTCCCGCAAACAAATGACGGGCGTGTCTCTGGACTATAATAAAAGTCAAGTAAGTAGTTTAATTTCATTCTGTGAACGGATTCTTAATTTAGTGTAGTGTTTATTTTCCTCCAAATTTTGATATCAATTAAAGTTGCATTTTTTATTAGCCAAAGTGATTTGACAGATTTCGTAATTTGTATTTTCGTTATTCAGAAATTATGTCTTAAACAATGAATGAGAAAACACGTAAGGCTTATATTAGATTGACTTTTATTGATAAAAAGTGATATGTTGAATCCAAATTAAACTTAATCAAATTGCGCTCGCAAAAAATGCGTCGGTTTACTCCGGCTAAATAAAAATACGTTTTTTTTTTATTGCTGTAAACAGCTTCTTTAGGTATATATATGTAACGATCAAATGTGAGTGTCTATACCTACGAGTGAAACCATGCTATATCTACATTTGTAGGTAAATATATCAAATGATTAACTAACACCTTTTGTATTTTGTAATATAAGCACAAGTGTGTTCCAAAAATGGTCTAGGAATTTTATCTGTAGGTAATGTAACCAATTTAGTGCGAGCGTAATGAGTCAGTGGCCCGATTCTACTCGTAGGTCTCAATTGAAATAGATTATTTCTATTAGAGATTTCGCGGAACAGAAGTGACGCATAATCATTTAGTTTTACGATGATACAATATACCTACACGTCAAAATGATTCTAGAACAAGGCTGCAGTCGTAAAGCCTAATTTCAACTGACATTTATTTATAGCTATTTGTGTGAGGTTCTTTTTAGGGTTCCGTACTCAAAGGATAAAGAACGGGACCCTATTACTAAGCCTCCGCTGTTTGTCTGTCACCAGGCTGTATCTCATGAACCGTGATAGCATATAGACTCACGCATGAAGGGTTCCTTACCAATATCGAACAAAAAACACGCTCTTTGCATGGGGCCTTCCTTTAATTTTTACTTATTTATTATTTATATTGTTTTTTGTTATAACGATAACAAAAATATACATTCTGTTAAAATTTCAACTGTCTACCTATTACGGTTTATGAGAAAATGCCCGTCGAACAAAATATTCTGGAAAAACTCCTATTTTTGTATGGGAGCCCCCTTTTATTAATATTATTATTATTTAATCATGAATAGTTGTTGTCTTGTTGCTATAGCGACAAAATAAATACATCATCTTGCATCTGTGAAAATTTCAACTGTCAAGCTATCATATCAGACGGATAGACAGACAGACGGACGGACAGCGGAGTTTTAGTAATACGATCCCGTTTTCAAACCCTAAAAGTGTATCATATAAAAATGTATTCACACAAAACTCAATCAAACTTTCCCGCTCAAATGAGGCGTTAAAGCGATGCACAAGCGCCAATCGCCGATTAATCTCCGATTAATCTCCGATAGCTTAATAAAGTGGCAGTAAGAGATTCGACGATCGCCGATAAATGGCAGTAAAGCCGGGCCGTATCGCGGCTAGAACACTCGCTGCCTATCACACCGTACACTGTTTCACCTTTGAATAAATAAATAATAAATATCGGACAACTTCACACAAATCAATCTAGTCCCACAGTAAGCTCTAGTAGGCTTGTGTTATGGACACTAGATGAAGATAATCATACTTATATAGATAAATACATACTAAAATACAAATAAAACAAATAAACAAGTTCATCACACAAATATTTGCCCTTGCCGGGATTAGAACCCAGGACCGTCGGCTCAGTGGACAGTTGCTTAACCACTGCGCCAACCACGTCGTCGAAATTTGTCAGCATTGAGATCTGCTAATGGGATCTGAGTTCGTACAATCAATGGAATTCCTGATTGTCAGAAGTATATAATTATTATGATATGACATTTTCTCTGAGATATAAAATATCTGGTATCCTATCACAACTCCGAAACATTGTTTCCCATCTGTTAACGTTTCGTCAAATTTTCGTTTGTCCGAAAGTATTTTTAGGGTTCCGTACCCAAAGGGTAAAAACGGGACCCTATTACTGAGACTTCGCTGTCCATCCGTCCGTCCGTCCGTCTGTCACCAGGCTGTATCTCAAGAACGGTGATAGCTAGACAGTTGAAATTTTCACAGATGATGTATTTCTATTGCCGGTATAACAACAAATACTAAAAATAAAAGAAAATGAATATTTAAGGGGGGCTTCCATACAACAAACGGGATTGGTTGCGTTAACTTTGCACCTCATTTGTATGGAGCGCTATACATACCAGGTGCAAACTTAACTTAACCACTTAAGAATGGTTGGTGTGGTTCCCTTGGTGCGCGAGTCCAACTCGCACTTGACCGGTTTTTTTTTCTATAACCCGCATATATTTTCAGGATTTTATAAATATTGTTTTAAATAACCCATTGGATTAGGTAAGGTTTGTTCAATAATTATTCCGAAAAAATAACAGTTTTGGAAAAAAATGTCTTTCGGACATATAGAAATTTGGCGAAACGTTACAGATGGGAAACACCCATCTATTACGTTTCGCCAAATTTTCATAATTCGGACTTACAAAAGGTAACCAAAATATCTAAGATAACCTTTACAACATTTAATAAAATGTAAGTAGATAAAGTATTTTTTTCTAGTTTCCTTTATAAGAGGACATTTAAAACGAATTCTACTAGAAAGGCGAGTTTGCCTGGCATATAGCCAGAATCGACGATGGTGGGCAGACTGCCTTAGAGCGGAGGCCTCGGTCAAGTACTCTAGCTGAATGAAATTTTCAAGGACAGGGTGGCACAGTTTTTATATGTTTTCTTAGAGGACTTACGTATATTCTTAAGATGGGAACATAATTAGGTTAGCTTCATTAGTGTAAGGTACTTGCGCCAAAGATGGCCCGGTTATTAGCCCACTTCAAAATTGTATAGTTATAACCGTTCGAATGAATTCAAATTTCACGCCCATGTTCGGTTAGTGCCATAAGTTAAGTCTATGGCACTATCTTAGGAACCGGGCCATCTTTGGCGCAAGTGCGTTAATCAGAGATGAACATTAATCGAATGTTTTAGTCAACTAATTAATCGATTAAGCAATTCTGCTCGCAATTAGTTAATCTTAATCGTTAGTGGATTACATTTTGCCCATCTCTGTACGCACATTATTCACAACGTTTAAGTATGTAGGTATGATATAGTCAGATCTCGGATATATCTTAGTGTCAAGCGTCGAATTTGGGCCCTAATTTTATGTATATCTCTCTGATATCTCGGAAATCGCCGAGGTGTCGATATACCTTATAGCTACATCGCCAACCATTTTTTGCACTTCATTTATATGCTACGACATAGATAGGTATCAGGCGCAAACTCAACTCGACCGGGTAGTAACGAAATATGACACTTTATGCAGCACGAAATGCAAACATCGCTTAATGACAATTACAGCAATACGAGAGATATACCTTAAGCATTTCAGATTTATAAATATTGACACAATGGTAAATTATTAAAAAAAAAAAATATTGTGATCCACTGCAATGTAAGCAGGAATAGAACCTAAGACCCTACGTTTCCGGCGTAGTGCTCTCCCAACTGAGCTATCACATCGTTACATCAATAACACCAAATCTTTGATTCCATAATTCAACGCTACCGGAGCGCTCTCCACGTCATATGTATATTTGAAATGCTTATGCGCATTAACCATACCCTAGGATGTGGACACGCACGACCCACGTACGATTATCCAGATTATTTGGCGATATATCATAGTGCACTGGAATTAGCGCCCAGGTCGAGTGTGCAATATTTCCCGTCCGCCCAGCCATATCTTTGGCGTATTATTGCTTGATCCTCGAAAGGGCAATCCATTTGTCCTCTCCGTGGGCACATTACGACGTTACGTCGCCACAATAGTTTTGTTTACTATATTAGTATTGCCTGTACCAAGTGTACCGCAGTTCTAGGTATCGTTATTCATCTTTTTTATTATTCACAATATAGGAGAATCCTATTGGAGAGACAAATCTTGGAGTGTTTACACAGGCCCATGACCTGTTCTGTTAGTTTGACTTTTGTCAAACTTTGTATGGATCAATAACTAAACCAGGGATTCTCAAACTGTGCGCCACGGTACTCAAAAGGGGCCCTTTTATTTGATTTGCGATTCAATTATTAGAGATCACTACATAGTATAAAACAAAGTCGCTTCCTGATGTCTGTCTGTCTGCCTGTCGTTGTGTATGTATGCTTAGATGTTTAAAACTACGCAACGGATTTTGATGCGTCTTTAAGTGATTCAACAGGAAGATTTATTTATATGTATAATACAGACATAAATAGTATATTTTAGTATAAGCATTGCACCCGTGCGAAGCCGGGACGGGTCGCTAGTTGCTCACTAAATACCTATTTAATTTTAATTTTATAATAGAAATAAATAATCAACAAGATAAAAAAGAGTACCTACAAATTTATTAAATAAAGACGTTAGGATTATTGTAATCGCTGCAAGCCGGATGGCTACGGAACCCGTGTATCAGGCAGGGACGACGACGCGCTGGCGGCGCGCCGAGCGATCAAAACCAACTTTACACAATTTGTGCGCCATCACACATATATATAATCCCAAGTGTGTATGTTAAACGTGTGGTGGTGCACCTTTCGTTATGTCACATTTTTAACCCCCGATTTTTAGAGATTTCTAAGGTTTATTTTTAATTATATAATGCAGGAATGCAGCGATTACACGATCCTATAACGTCTATGTTTCGTGAATTTGTACTCACGATTTTTATTTTGTTGACTTTTTGTTTATTACTATTATATAATAGAATATGTACTTATGTCTATTATATAATCTAAATAAATTGTCAACAAATACGAATACAAAATTGTTTATTTGTCAGAATACAGTTATATACATGGTCTTAAGGTACCTAATAATATAAAAGTCCTCGTATTCAGCATGCAAGCATGCAACAAAATAAGAATCTACAAATTTATTAAACAAAGACGTTAGGATTATGTTATCGCTTCAGGTGGGTGGCGACGGTACCCGTGTATCAGGCTGAATACGACAAAGCGCTGGCGGCGCGCCGAGCGATCAAAACCAACTTTGCACAATTTGTGCACCATCACACTTAGACTGCATACAAGTGTGTCTTAACGCGTGGTGGTGCGGTTTTTGTTACGTCACATTTTTAATGTCCGACAAAAAGACGCGTTACAAGTTCCATATGTGTATCGTGTGTTGCAACGATTGAATTGAATTGAATTGATGTCTTCTATATTGTGATATAATATAATTAATCTTAATTCCTATGTATGAAACGGACGGGCCATACTTTTGAAACCAAGATGTATGTAGTTAAGTCAGGGATAATATATACTATACATATTATTGTTTATTATTTTTAGCCTGTGTTGTCCCATTGCTGGGCAAAGGCCTCTCTTTCTATATACGTCTTCGATACGACATTAAATTGTTGTGCACCCCTATACTGCCAACATACCTAGGGCACATTCGCATATTGGAACATCTTGCACAGGTTCCGTGTTGACCTGTATACTGTGTAAGTTGGTTGAACTGTCTACATTTTTTTGTTTCGACCTGCAATAATTCCGCGTTTTATACGATAAAATTTCATTTGTGTAATAAAGATTAAATAAATAACCCAAGCCACCCCCAGTTGAGCAGTACCCGAGAATCGCAACACGACGAAAGAGGAGACTTGCTAAATACTTTTCAGCTCACTACAAACAAATTATAATTGCAAAACTGTCGACATAATCGCGACACTGCAGTGCTTTCTTTTTCTGAACTGCAGCCATTAATATTTCATGCGCTAGCTATTAAATGTAAATGAGGGGATTCCTCGCGGCGGGAGCGAACCCGGAGCCGCGGGCTGGCAGGCGACCAGCGGCTGATAGACCAGGGTTCGATCGGCGGTAGCCCTGCCTTATCTCGTCCAGTATCAACCAGCATCACCATGAGTTTTTTACCGCTACCGACATCGTAAACGATTTGTATAGAGAATTGTAGTTCTACAAAGTAGCCGCTACGGGCGCTGTACTATTCTCCATACAAAGCCTTTTTTACGCTGTCACTAGCGAGTACGGTCACGTTATCTCATGGTAAGGGTACTGTAGCACGGTGTTCTGCCTTCTCCCCGAATTATTTTCGAATGTTTAACTGCAAATGCAATTTAGCTGAAAATGTTTGACGACGCGTTTGGCTCGGTTGGTAGACACCTGCCTACTGAGTCGGCGGTCCCGGGTTCGAATCCCGGCCGGGACAAATATTTGTGCAAATATTTGTTCTTGGGTCATGGATGTTATCTATATATGTATTTATATATTATGTATATCGTCGTCTAGTACCCATAGTACAAGCTTTGCTTAGTTTGGGACTAGGTCGATTTGTGTATGATTGCCCCTTAATATTTATTTATTTATTGAATTTTAAATTCGGCATTTTTTTCCTCTGAAGTGATACATTTTTCAAAATTATTGAAAGTATCATCCTATTGATTAGGTTAGGATTATTTTATAACAATCTCAAATGGTTTACGGTTTCAGTAAAAAATATTTGCATTTTTTTTACTGAAATCGTAAACTGTTTGGTATTATGAGATTTCGGTATGAGTATGAGAGTATGAGTATGAGTAGGTATTGTTTCATTAGCTTAATTTTTTATTATCGCCATATTTAAAATTTAAGATGGCGCGGCCGAGAACCTTATAGCACAACTGTAGAAAGCGTCTAATATTGTTTTTCTTTTTCCTTTCAATAGAAAACGAGAAAAGCTGGTGATGTTGTGTTGCGCGACCATTGTGACAGATGCGCTATTTCAGCATGATGTATGTCGTGTCATTCCGTCTGTATGAAATAGAAGATGATAATATTCGTCACGCGATAGAGAGGGAGAGCGAGATTGCAAGATTGAACAAGGATAAACTTATTTAACACGTTTTTAATATGCGTTTAGTTACGCGCGGGTCCTTTGTTTGTACTAGACGATTGATAATAATCGGCAGTCACCTCTCGGACTATGCTAGTGTGAGAAATGCAGGTGGAACAGACTATTTATGATTGTAAATCTCTTTGCGGTTCGGAGATTCCCAATGCGTCAAATTCATGTAACGTAAATAATATCATGAAAACACACTATAAATAGCAGCAATAAGCCGGTAACAAAAATAGGGGAAAACGTAAAATTATTACAGGGATTTTTAAGTACGGACTGTACAGAGTAGGTGGTAATGTAATGCGATCTATACATAGTGTTATATAATATATAACCGGGTATTTTTTATTGAAATCGAAATCATTTATTCTCAGGTAACTGTGTGTGGCTCTTATGAGCTCTTACCTTAAAAACTAACGTCCATATTGAACTAACTATACATAACTAACTATATAAAGTAACGGCGAAAAAGGGGTTAGCAAAGAATCTCACCAAATATCACCAGTGGGGCGGGGGGGTTCAAAAAGTAGCCGAAAAAACCTCGCGTGATTTGTGCACAAGCCTTTACGACCCTCGGAAAGATTCCGGTTCAGGCGGGGTTCGAACCTGCGTCTCCATCGACTTTCCGGGCCAAAACGGGCGTCCTACCTATTGGACCACTGAACCTGATGCGAGAGCCATTTAACTTTTGAACCAGTTGCTTCTTGGATGCCTCAGGGTGGCATCTAGCGCCACATTTTTTTGCTTAATTGTTTATATTTGGTTTCCACTAGTATACTTAAACACTATAAATAAATAAGTTTCTGTCAAAAATGACATTTTAGTGACAAGCTTTTATAGCCGACTGTACTTTTCTTGGGATATCCATCAAATTCTCACTGAGACGATTCTAAAGCCCAAACTCGGTAGGATTGCTTTTTCTATTATATAGTTCCTATGGCCACCTTCCGGCTCCATCATCAGATCAGTCCCATGGTACCATATTATTGTATTGTCATCAAATTTCAGCTCAATCAGATAACGATATCTGCTTCAAAATTGAGTTGCAAGATTCCACCCGAACAAACATACTTAGATACATACATACATACATTGCAAGTTAAATAAAAGCTTGTAAAATAATAATTAAAGACGAACAAACTATCGAATATATTGTTCTATTATTCTTTACCATAGCGTGAGGAATCGCTCCGCTTGAACTCCGACGGAAATGTGAGCTGATTTGTGGTAAGTCCCGAAGGCATGCTACCGCGGAAACTAGCGTAGCGTGAAATAATCTTTGACTTTAAGAAATTAAATTTACTGCGATTTCGTTTTGTTTGGTACAAAAACAGCTGATATAAGTATAGAGTACTGTAGAGGGGGTGCAACTCAGTGGATGTGCAAAATAAAGAATAGGATTTTGTATTATTTTTATATTGGACTTCAGCTCAGATACAGGGTTTAAACACGAATGCCCGGCTCCCTTGGTGTGTGACAGAGACAGCCATAATATTTACATATATTTATAATATAAAATCTAGTTGCCAGCTCTGCTGTCAACTACCAAAGAGTTCCTTAAATTACCCATTTCATTCCGCTTATGTTGGCTTCCCTTGATATTACAGTCCTTGGCAAATAATATAAGTACTCAAGAGGTCCCTGACATTAGACGCTATAAAAGGCTATACATATGTCAATCAAAATAAATAAAACAGGCAGCAAAGTATTGCTTAAAAATAAATAAAGCAAATTATATCTCTCATGTAACCAAACCGTTAACAGTTCAGAAAAAATAAAAATACTCTTTATTGCATACCTCAAACATCAAGGAAAAGACAACATGAAATACATTAAAATTATAGGCAGAGGTAAACAACAGACGGAGTTATCGCTCAATAGCGATCTCTTCCATGTAACCTTTAGGTAGCGGAGTAGTGAACAACCTACCGTGGCTAAACGACGATTTATCCGCTTCATCTTCAACGTAGCGGGCAAACGTACATACCTACTGTAAAACAAACAATTGCTACCAAAACTCGAGCTACGAGATCGGATTAAGATTGAAAGCAATCGTCTATAAAATGCCGCGACGTCAAATCCAGTTCCCATCCAGTGCAACAGAGATAAGCCTCCGAGTGAACCCATCACGTCCCTGAGACGTCGGCAGTCTGTCGCTGAACTATCATAATATCTGTAATTGGAAACATTCTCGTGACGTCTCCTCTGATTGAACTCACAAAGCGGGCACAGATAACACAACAGTACGTAGACTCAATAAAATAAGAAAGGATAAATAACGTATCCAGGTGAAGGTTAAAAGGTTTAAAATGTACCTAGTTAATATACTGTCTGTTGCATGTACTAGTTTGCCGTTCCGTTAGCGAATATTGACAAGTCCAGGTTAGAAAACTGTGTTGGCTGTCGAACCGTTCAACGTAGGTACGTCAGCTGAAACTTGCACTAGAACTTAGAAGCATCAACGAATTGGCCGCAGGTGACATATAACAGTGAAATATATTTCCCGTATCAGCTGAAGAAAATTTCTGCGAAATTAGCATCATGCGAAACATTATGTTCGGCAAAACAATTTTCTGCCAGATGAGGGTAACCCATTTTTGAGAGCTTATGTGCTGTCTGCCACCTACCGCAGGCATATAGACAAAGCTGTGTCATGTCAAGCCCAGACAGCCGGCGGCGATATGGTACTTTCAAATCATTTGACCTACAATCTTACGATACCATACAGCCGTGAGGTGGACTGAAGCATAACTGTAGGTAATATTATTGAGAGTTAATGTACTGTTTGTTGCCTTTGCTGCGGGTTTTTGTGTCGTTAGCGAATACTGACAGGGCTTAGTCAAGTCAAGCCCACACAGCCTGCGTGGGTTCCTTCAAATCGTTTGACTTCCGGCAGTTGGAACTGTTAAAATATATTAAAATAATCTAATAACTTATTGTTACTTGTAGCGCCACCTAGTGGCCATATTTGTTGTTTGTACCATATGTTCCTAATCTGTGGTTATAATTAAAAAGTTAGTCTCATTGCAACAGCTATTGTGTTTTATTAGGTTATTGGTCCAGAGCGCTTTTAAATTAAAATATTTAGTAAGTTTTGTCAAAATGTCGACGGCAAGTTATATAGTTAATGTGCCAAAACTCAAGGGACGCGAAAACTATGATGATTGGGCGTTTGCGGTGAAAAATTTTCTGTTGTTGGAAGGAATTGATATCGACAACATAGCGGCGGATTTGAGTGAAGCAGAACAAAAGAAGGCTAAAGCGAAGCTCGTGATGACAATCGATCCTACGTTGTACGTGCACATCAAGAACGAGAACACAGTTTCTACATTGTGGCTCAAGTTGAAACAGTTATTTGACGATACGGGATTTACTCGGAAGATAAATTTACTTCGGACATTAATATCTATACGTCTTGATAATTGTGAATCGATGACAAATTATGTGTCTCAAGTGGTGGAAACAGCGCAACGTTTAAAAGGAACGGGTTTTGAAATCAATGACGAGTGGATCGGTTCATTGCTGTTAGCCGGACTTCCAGAAAAATTCTCGCCAATGATAATGGCGATTGAACATTCAGGTTTGACCGTTAGTACAGACGTGATAAAAACGAAGTTGCTTGATATGACTTCTGAGGTTGGTAGTAGTGGAGCAGAATCTGCGTTTTGGTCGCACCATAGATCGAAACCTGGCAACACTCTACACGTTAAGTCAAAACCTTCAACGACAAATGTCAACAAAGCGTCTACTGGTGCGAAGCAAATAAAATGCTACAATTGTAAGAAAATCGGCCACTACAAGAACCAGTGTACTGAATTAATAAAAAAGGAAAGAAGCAGGTGCATTCAGCGTAGCCTTTTTAAATGGAGAATTCAGCACAGAAGACTGGTATATCGACTCGGGGGCAAGTTTTCATATGACGGCAAACCAAGAAAGCCTATTGCAAACACGACACGGACAAGAAACTAAAGAAATAGTTGTTGCTAATAAAATGACTATGCCAGTTATGTGTTGCGGCGATGCACAGATTACGACAGTGGTGCATAATTCTCAGTTTGACATTCCAGTGCGAAATATTTTGTGCATTCCAAATCTCACGACAAATCTGTTGTCAGTTAGCCAGTTGATAGCAAACGGAAATACTGTTACATTTAAGAAGAATGCTTGTCATATCCGTAATCGACAGAATGTGCTAATAGGAATAGCTAATTTAATAAATGGAGTGTACAAATTAAACACTGTGAAAGAAGAGAAAGTGTTAGCGGCGGCAGTAGCTCCGACAGCAGCGGCGCCACCGACACCGGCGGCGGCGGCACCGACAGCGGCGGCGGCGGCACCGAAGGCCGTGGCAGCACATGCCAGAGATGCTAGGAGGTGGCATAGAAGACTGGGACACATCAATAGCACTGACCTAGAGAAAATGAAGAATGGCGCTGTGGAGGGTGTGTCATATAAGGATAAGGCAGAAATTCAGAAATCTAACTGTGAAGTCTGTTGTGAGGGAAAACAGGCTCGCCTACCCTTTCCATCTGGTAACCATAGGAGTGAAACACTGCTGGAGGTGGTACACTCGGATTTATGTGGACCTATGGAGACAAAATCACTTGGTCAAGCAAGATATTTTCTACTTTTTGTGGATGATGCCAGTCGCATGACATTTGTATATTTTTTGAAAGAAAAAACCAAGTGTTACGGTATTTCAAAGAGTACCAGAAAATAGTGGAGAACCAAACAGGAAATAAAATAAAGGTACTCCGGACAGACCAAGGAGGAGAATTTTGTTCACAACTGATGGAAGAACATTTAAAAATGTCAGGTATAATCCATCAGAAGACAAATCCCTACAGTCCTGAGCAAAATGGTCTTTGTGAACGCTTTAACAGAACAATAGTTGAGCGTGCCAGGTGCTTACTCTTTGAAGCTGGACTAAACAAAAGTTTTTGGGCTGAAGCGGTCAACACAGCAGTTTACCTGAAAAACAGGTCGCCGGCATCAGGCTTAGGACAGATGACACCATTTCAGAAATGGACAGGCAAGAAACCGGATATGAGTCACATCAGAGTATTCGGGAGTCCTGTGATGGTGCATGTACCCAAAAACAGAAGACAAAAGTGGGATAAAAAGGCCATGAAGTTGATTTTGGTGGGTTATCCAGAAAATATAAAGGGATACAGACTGTACAACCCAGACACAAAGCAGATTACTACGAGCAGAGATGTAACTGTCCTGGAAAAAGAAGAGAAGGAAATAGATTATGCTCAGATAGTAGTGCAGGAGGTAGTGCCAGACAGAACAAGAAATGAAGAAGAGGACGACGAGTCAGTGGAGGAAGAAACTGAAGAAGAAAGGACTCTTCTAGATGAAAACGATCCGACCTATGTCTGTGATGAATCCAGCTCAGGCTTATCCTCATCAGATGACTCATATCGCACTATAGGTGAAGAAGAGAATACAGACGAAGCTCCCATAGTAGTCAGCAAGCGTGTCAGAAAGCCAGTAGAACGGTATGGTTTTACAAACCTATGTGTGACAGAAGAGCAGATGTCCTGTGATGCAGAAATCACCTATGAGGAAGCGATGAATGGGCCAGAGAAAGAGATGTGGAAGAAGGCAATGATGGAAGAGCTGAAGGCTTTCGACGAAAATCAAGCATGGGAGATGGTGGATGAAAAAGAAGCAGACAGAGTAGTACAGTGCAAGTGGGTGTTTAAGAAAAAATATGAAAGTGATAACAAAGTGCGTTATAGAGCTCGGTTAGTGGCTAAGGGCTTCACCCAGAAAGAAGGAGTGGACTATACACAGACATATTCACCAGTTCTTAGGTATTCAACGTTGAGAATGTTATTTGCTTTAAGTGTAAAAATGAATTTTGAAATAACCCATCTTGATGTCACTACGGCATTCTTAAATGGCTATCTTGATGAAAATGTATACATGCAAGTTCCACCAAACTTAAAATGTAGTAAGAATACTGTCCTTAAATTAAAACGTGCAATATACGGACTAAAACAATCTGCCAGGGCATGGAATAAGAGAGTAGATGACTGTTTGTTGGAACTTGGTTATGTAAAGTCAAAACTAGAGCCATGCTTGTACAGTAAGAAAAAAGATAATGAGCAGATTATAATAACTGTGTTTGTAGATGATTTTTTCATCTTCTCTAATAGTAGTGCTATGACAGAGGAGTTGAAAAAGAATTTGATGTCAAATTTTAAAATTAAAGACTTGGGTCAGGTAAAAAGATGTTTAGGTATGAGAGTCAAAACTTATGAAAATGGCAGTATATCCTTAGACCAAGAGCAATTTGTCAGTCATATATTAAACAAATTTAATATGTCAAATTGTAATACTGTTGATACACCGATAGAAAACAATTTAAAACTAGAAAAATCTGAAAATGTTGTAAATTCACAATATCCTTATCAGCAGCTTATAGGTAGCCTAATGTATCTCTCTGTACTCACCAGACCAGATATTAGTTACAGCGTTAGTTATCTGAGTCAATTTAATAATTGTTATGGAACCGCTCATTGGAAACATGCTAAAAGAATATTAAAATATTTGCAAAAGACAAAATCATTTGGGTTGATGTTCACAAATGATAGTTGTAATTTAGAAGGGTTTGTTGATTCCGATTGGGGATCAAATACCATTGATAGGAAATCCTATACAGGATTTTGCTTTAAGCTATCAGGCACTGTAATATCATATGAATGTAAGAAACAACCGACAGTGGCCCTATCTAGTACAGAAGCGGAGTACATGGCAATTTCTGAGGCATGTAAGGAGGCAATTTATTTAAAAAATTTGCTTTCAGAAATTGTCAGTTGCGACTATATCATTACCCTGTATAATGACAATCAAGGTGCGCAGAAGTTGACAGAGAATCCTTTGTTTCATAAAAGGACAAAGCACATTGATGTGCGTCACCATTTTGTTAGGGAAGCTGTTGCTAACAAACTTGTGAAAATAGTTCATCTGCCAACATCTGAAATGCCTGCTGACCTATTAACAAAAGGACTAAGCAGTGTAAAGCATAACTATTTTGTTAATAAGTTGGGTATTCAAAGCGTTGTATGATAAGCTTTGTTGAATTTTTTTTTTGTTTTTTATGTTTATGAAGCTTAGATTATTTTAATAAGTGGAGGTGTTAAAATATATTAAAATAATCTAATAACTTATTGTTACTTGTAGCGCCACCTAGTGGCCATATTTGTTGTTTGTACCATATGTTCCTAATCTGTGGTTATAATTAAAAAGTTAGTCTCATTGCAACAGCTATTGTGTTTTATTAGGAACACACTGCACTGAAGCTAAATTAATAGGCAGTAGGTAACAGTATTGAGAGGTGTAGTATATATTTTTATAAAACTTTTCTAACACTAGTCCAAATCGCTTTTTTTTTGTTTTTTAGTTCAGTGCATCAGTAACGAAGTTACCGCGCCGCTGTACGGGTACCAGTCCGGGTACCTTGAGGTACCCGGACTAAGTCTGATGAAGAGCTCCATACGAGTTCTAAACATGTCGGGCCTTTCCTGACAATTTCACGTGAGTGTAAACCGCTTAATACCTACAGTTAATTGTGGTTTAAATGTACGAGTATTTCTGCTCCAAGTTGAAAAGTTTTGTGCTGGTATATGCACTGGCTAGCCGGCGCTAGGGTTGCGTTCAGTTCACGTGGTCGTTAGTCGCTCCTTCATTGTCTCTACCTTGTTAACTGGCAGTTACCTTTACAACTAACTTGTGGTTGAACTGTACTGGTGCAAGTTGAAAGTTTTGTGCACCAGGAACATGTTCAGTTGTTTTCAACGGTGACTAGTTAATGCTCACTAACAAACATATAAATATGTAATTTAAGCTATTCAAAGGACTCTAATGTAAAGCAATGATACAAAAATCAAAGCACAAAGAAAAATTAAAATGGATAACCTGGCGGAAGAGACCCGGAATCGAACCCGGAACCTCTGGATAACCGATCCAGCGAGTAACCTCTCCACCATTTTAATGCAAGATAACCTTTCGAATTTTTCCTTATGCTTTGTGTGTCAGTTAAAAGGTTACGCATTTCAACTTTTCTTTAAGCTTTGATCTTTGTATCAATGGTTTATATAAAAATTGTGGTGTGAGTGATAAAAAATTAATGAGACATTACATGTTTCAAAAATTGACTCTAATGTATAAGTTTGTTTTTAACGCAAACGTTTGACACGAAAATGACTAAATTTCTATTTCTATGCATGCGAACCTAGAAATCCGTGGGAATGTTACTGTAACACTAATTACTGTTACTGTAATTTTGTTGCAGTTGTTATAAGAAAGCATATCAAACGTAGGTACATAAATTGTGATAAACCGTCATAATTCCTTGAAAATCCATTTATTTTGATATTTTTCCTTAATTTATTACTTAAAATACAATATTATTATATTGGCACACTATTAATATATTTTCTTCGAGGACTAAGTATAGGCCAAAATTCTCAAGATAAGTACAAATTAGGTTTAGGCCACATTACTTACTGTAATAATTTGAAAAAATTACTGACTGTTGAGTTTCTTTCGGCGTTTCTTTTCAATAGTGGTCACCTCTTGTGGAATGCCGGTAGACTCAGACATGTAAAAGTGGCCTACTTGTAGAGTAAAGTTCATTATTTTCAAACAGTCCCCACGCTTCGGCCTCAGACTTGGCGTAGCGCGCTGCAGCGCTGATAGAAGCGCAAATGTGTTTTTAATCTCCCCCCTCTTACTATCGCGCCCCCATCTCGGGCTTTCTTTCCGCTCTTTAAGGCTAATGTATCATGATTCTTGGCGGATCTTTTGCGTCTTGAGGGATTGCAGATTAATTGAAGATATCGTCGGTGGGGGATAAGCACGCGGACCGTTCAAGCGGAACACTGGAAGATTTGTTCTACAGTTTAAAGTACATATCGACGGCAAAAAGCGTAAACGCTGTAAACGCCAATGAATTCCCTGGGCGTTTACAGTGTTTACGCTTTTTGCCGTCGATATATTATATTTCGTAATGTATTCCATAAACTTACTTAAATGCTTTGTACAATAGTTATACACATATTTATATGTTTTCTGCTAAATTAAGTAACGTGCACACGCCGTGGTCTCAGATGTAACCCCGCAACCCCGACGAAACCTTAGATTACGAAGGTAAATAAGGAATATCGCGTTAGACCCGTTATAATTTGTGTTAATTATGTGTACAAACCGCGAGAGTGTAAAGGTGTCATAAAGTAACGATGTTCTTAAATTAGGAGGTTTAAGTTTCTTTGTTGTTTCATGTCTTGTTACAAAGAACATCTAATACGTCAGGATATACCTAGCGTGTTTGTTTTTGTTTCGATTCGAAAACTTGAATGCGAAATACAGTCCTAATCCCTTTAGGAAAGTAGTGGTCTAACCCACGTAGCACACAGGCTGAACAAGAGCTTATATAGCCCTTATACGACTTATTTCAGCTGTGTAAGGACTGTACCTATAAGCTCTTATATTAATTACATCGACGCGGTTGGTGCAGTTTGTAGACCCCTGCCTACTGAGTCGGCGGTCCCGGGTTCGAATCCCGGCCGGAGCAAATATTTGTGTGATGAACTCGAATATTTGTTCTTGGGCCATGGATGTTATCTATATATATGCATTTATATATATTATGTATATCGTCGTCTAGTGCCCATAGTACAAGCTTTGCTTAGTTTGGGACTAGGTCGATTTGTGTATGATTGTCCCATAATATTTATTTATTTATAATATTATTTATTTTTATGTGAGCTACTTGGGAAGGGATCCTGAGTTTTGCCGTATTCTCGCTTACTTGCTTACTTGGTACGTTAATTTTGATGTCAATACATTCTTTGTGCGAAAAAGGAGCCCGCTCTGATATCACCCGATACTCCGATGAGTTTGTGACTTTTTAAGTTTTTTTTCATCATCATCATCATCATTTCAGCCATAGGACGTCCACTGCTGGACACAGGCCTCGTCAATAGATTTCCAAATGGGCCGGATAGCAGCGACCCGCATTCAGCCAGTCCCCGCAACTCTAACCAGGTCGTCCGACCACCTTGCGGGTGGTCGTCCTTCACTGCGCTTGCCGGTACGTGGTCTCCACTCGAAAACCTTTCTGTCCCAACGGCCATCGGTCCTTCGAGCTACGTGCCCCGCCCATTGCCACTTCAGCTTGCTTACCCGGTTTGCTATGTCGATGACCTTGGTTCGTCTATGAATCTCCTCATTTCTGATTCGATCTCGTAGACAAATCCCGAGCATAGCTCTTTCCATAGCTCGCTGAGTGACTTTGAGCTTCTTTAAAAGGCCCATAGTTAGAGACCACGTCTCGGCTCCGTAGGTCATCACCGGTAATACGCACTGGTTGAAGACTTTCGTCTTCAAGCACTGAGGTATGTTGGACCAGAAGACACTTCGTAGTTTCCCGAACGCTGCCCATCCGTTTTTCTCTACTCTAAATTAATTTATTCAAACAACCATAATAGGAATGGTGACTGATGTTAAATTCTACACCATATTGTAGTTATAGGAATAAAATTAGCAATAATAAGTCATGAAAAAAAGAAAAATGAAAAATATTTTTTTACATCCTTTGATGTCACAAAGGACGTATGCACATTATTGCCATATGAAAGCTGTTTGTAACACCACTATCCCTGGGCCGGACCGCTTGCTAGGTACATTTGAAATGGCCACAATAACAACAACTGCAAAACTGTAATTAGTCGCACAACAATAATCCCCCGGATCAATCCGAAGTTGGCGACAGTAAACAAGTTAGTCGCATTATCCGACTGGCGTCGTTATCCAATTTGCGGTATCGTGATGCGCCTGATATTAAACTTGGGACAACTATGAGCATAACCCGATTACAGCCTATTGTTTGTAAACTTGAATGAGGTTAGGGACTACTTTTACGATGTATCTAGGAAGTACGACTCTAAATGGAAATTACAATACATAAGATTAAAAACTACATACAAATAAAACTTAAACCAAAACCATGATACAAAGATCAAAGCTCAAAGAAAAATTGATATGCGTAACCTGGTGGAAGAGGCCGGGAATCGAACCCGGTACCTCTGGATTACCAGTCTAGCGTGTTCACCTTTCCACCACCCTAACGCCGAGATAACCTTTCGGATTTTTCCTTATGCTTGGTGTGTCGATCTTTGCATTGTTTCTTTGCATGGTTTAGTATAAAAAAAATTGTAAACCTAGTTCACGAAGGTCATGATAAACAATTTGTTAATTTAGTTTGCAACATTGTCCTCTGTGAGGTGAAAATAAATGAATTTTGATTATTATTTTTTATTTATTTATATTACAATTATATAAGTAAGTAAGTAATTTATAAGTAAGTAATTAACAACGAACAGTCGTGTTGAAATACAATAATTACTTGTCGGAGTCTATTTTATTTATAGATTGTGCGATACACGCGTCCATCAAGCCCCTACCCGGTGCAGGCACCGGCAGCTACTCGCACGAGCAACTCGCAAACGAGCTGCAAATACTCGCCTAATTGTTATCCAATCAGCATGTAAATGTACCGCTGTCAACATCACCGGAGTACGCTGAGCTCTGACGCCAAGAAACATACATGCAATTTGCAGTCAATTTTAAAGCGGTTTTGCGTTAGCACGACGCTTATGGCCACTATAAGATGCTCCAATAATTGTATGGCTCTATACATGACTCAGAGCTCTTATTATAATGGATCTTTAACGCACGCTTGATGTTAAACTGACCACTACAACATGACCCGCGAAAGGTAAGCCGTAGCTTGCAGTTGAGGATTGCAGTGGCGGTGGATGGTATACTTGCCAAGTCTAAACTGACTAAGGTAATTAGAGCTCAGGTTTCGAAGAGTAATACGCTGCTCAGGGTCGTAGTTAGGATGGTGTGTGGACATTTGATTAGCCTGTAACTTGTTAACAGTTCATATGCTGTTCTGTTGAGTCTTCATCGCATTTATTCTGACAATCCTTAGACAAAGGTCCGAGTATTATGCATGCCTATGCGATGACAAAAAGTTTAAACAACCTTATTGATTACATTTTCTCTTTAAACGTAAGTACATTATTCTTTATTAAAAACTATTTTCAGCTTTTGCACCGTCTTATATCACAAACTGTGCGCTTTTCTAGAAATTTCCTGCCTCGCACGACTGCATTGTGGAATGAATTGTCGCTTGCGGTATTTCCGGACCGATACGACCTTCAAACCTTCAAGAAAAGAGCGTATTCCCATCTGAAAGGCCGGCAACGCACTTGTGACTCCTCTGGTGTTGCAGGTGTCTATGGGCGACGGTAATCGCTTTCCATCAGGCGATTCGTTTGCTCGTTTGCCCCCTATGACATAAAAAAAAAAAAAAAAAAAAAAAAACATTTTTAAGATCTCCAGTACCCAGTTGTTTAGAAGAAATTGCTCTTTAACTATAGGACCGCTGTTGTTTTACCTCTGATTGTAATTTCTTGGCGGGAAACGGTGCTAGATCGGGACAAGTAGCGCAAGCTCGTATCTAAGACTCTTTTGGTCGCTGAGCCATTAAGAGGAAATACTGATGAATTTTCCAAATTCCTTCCAAAAAACTTCCCGTTTAGCTCCATAAGTTTCGTAAAGATTGGTTAAGTTTTGGAGGAGGAAACAGACGAGAACGAAATCTAACCCGGTTACGATAAGTTTGGACCTCATTTGTATCCGACGCCATGGTTATCAGGTGCAAACTTAACGCAAATCGAAAATGAGAAACTGGGACAACGATCAGTGATGTCCTCTTAAGTAGTACTTAGTAGTAGTAGTAGTAATTACTTACATCGTATCTCTCCTGTTTGTTTTGTGTGTTGTATTTTGTTCCGCGAATATTTTGATTTTTGTAAAAACTAAATTGCATACGAGCTAGAAAGAGGGTTAGATAAATAGATTTAGGAAATGATATAGCTCTAAAGGACAAGAAGGGTGCCAACAATGCTCTTTATAAAAAGTAATACAATACTCAACATGTTAAATGGCTGTTTGTTCGCCGCCAGTGCTTTATGCCACCCCCTCTGTGAAATCCCCTATTTGCCAAAACAAATGAAAGCAAAAACACACCGCCGACCCTATTCCGTTAATTAATTATTAAAACAAAAACTCCAAACGAGTCTATTCACAATCGGAGTGTGAACACACAATACTTGTCACTAAACACAAATCAAGGAGGGGTGACAGGTAAAGGACGGTTTACACGGGTGACTGAAGCCGTGCGGGTAATCTAATTACTAGTAGAAATTGCTTGTAAATAAGTTTCTGTCAGAAATTGGATCTTTTTGACATTTATTGCCGAGTGTACATTAAAAAACCTTCACTCTCTCAACTCACAAAGACGATTCTAAAGAATAGGGTTGCGTTATTATCATAATTCCTATGACCGGTCTTCGGCTCCATCATCAGACAAGCTCTTTGGTAACATAATTATTATAGTATTGTCATCTAAGTTACGTAGCCATATCAAATGAAATTTTTTATGGCACACAACAAGTCAGCAGAAATGGCGAACTTAATGCCAAATGGCATTCTCTACCAGAGATGGTTCAAGTAGATGCAGAGTAGAAAGTAAAGTGTTTAAAAGCGTCTAATTCGGCAAAAACCGTGCGGTGTAAATAATACGGTGAATAGAGCTAAAGTACTATGTGTGACCTTACAAACGGTCCGGTAGTTTTGAATTTTTGATATGTTGTCTAGGATGGTTAGTCAGTGCTTAAAATGCAAAATGCACAATTCCCCCCGCTCCGCGCCCGCCGCCATATTGAAAAAACCAGCACTTTCTTCATCTTTTTGCTCATATCTTCCTTTAGGAGCATTTTAGCTAGAAGAAAGCTTCGACAATGATATAGAGAGTTAAATTTACTACATTCTCCATTTTATATATTTTTTCTAGGACAGATAGTTACGGAGATATCCACATTTAAAAAAACGTAAAAAATCGCAATTTCCTACTGAAATACAAACTTCTGGATTATATCTTCGTTTAGGAGCATTTTAGCTACAACAAAGCTTGGGCAATGTTGTAGAGAATTAAATTTACTATAATTTACACTTAAAATTTTGTTTCAAGGACGGTTAGTTACGGAGATATGCACATTAAAAAAACAGGAAAAGTCGAATTTTCCAAAAAAATCTCAAAATTCTTGGTTTAGAACGCTCAGATTCAGTTACGGACTAGTCTAGGACAAATTAAAACATGTAGGAAATATAATTGCTTATAAAACTCATGTCCATTTTTACATACATTTTCGGAAAATGTGACTGTATTTTTTACATATATCCGTAATTATCTGTCCTAGAAACAAAATTTGAAATGTAAATTATAGTAAATTTAATTCTCTACAAAATTGCCCAAGCAGTGTTCTAGCTAAAATGCTCCTAAACGAAGATATAATCCAGAAGTTTGTTTTTGAGTTGGAAATTGCAATTTCTTAAGTTTTTTTAAATGTGCATATCTCCGTAACTATTTGTCCTAGAAACAGAATATAAAATGGAAAATGTAGTAAATTTAACTCTCTATAACATTGTCCAAGCTTTCTTCTAGCTAAAATGCTCCTAAAGGAAGATATGAGCAAAAAGATGAAGAAAGTGCCGGTTTTTTCAATATGGCGGCGGGCGCGGATGGGGGGGAATTGTGCATTTTGCATTTTAAACACTGACTAACCATCCTAGACAACATATCAAAAATTCAAAACTACCGGACCGTTTGTAAGGTCAAAATCCTTTATTCACTGAATTAAAAGCCCGCTTAAATAATATACGGAGGTCATGATAGTCCCCTTCCATTCCGTTAATTAATCGCCTTAAACAAAAACAAAACGTAAACAAATGAGTGCGAGTCAATTCAGACTAGGGAAGGTCGAGGGTGCTTCTCGCTGAACTAATCGTATATGGGGCGGGGGCGTATTCTCTAAATAGCTCGCGAGCTGCCTGGCGCGCGTTTTGACGACATGCAAATAAAACAATACAACACAAGCCTATTAGACATTAATTTCAAAATAGGTCGACATGTGTGAGATTGATACTCGAATCGGACAGCGCGCCGCACCACCGTAAGTATTGAACTTAGCCCAACTCAAGTTCCAAACTCTTGTTTACGCAGGGTTCTAGAATACTTTGGTCACATTGTGCATTGCTTGAAAAACAGTGGTAACGTGGGCGACCAAGAGACAGGCGCCCAACTCGTTGAACAGACGAAACTAGTTGCCCATTTGAATACATTAATCTGGAATAATTTTAGATCGACTAAACCCCATGCAAAGTAAATAAGCAAAGCTCGTGTTGTGTAAATAGCAAAAGGAGCTACGTAAAATAACACGTTCAGTATAATCCGCACAAGCGGTAATTAATGCGACATTTTGAGTATATTAAAACAGTTGAAGTGAAAAGGAAAACATAATCAGTTCAGTTACTTCGAATGTTAGTCGTACCAAATGCCGCGTTGGTAGTGTTAAACTTTTGTATTTTACGTTAATTTCATGAGATAAAAAAATGAAATGAATGAAACAGTTATGAATCGGCAACGGCAGAACAGATGATTGTAAACATTTTTATTCACGACTCGCGGCCTACTAGCGTAGCAGCACAGTTAGCTGCACCTTATGAAGAGCATACGAGTTCGAAACATGTCGGGCCGTTCCTGATAACTTTTAGTTTTTTTATAAGTAATTAGCATACGAAATGTTTAGTAATATTTCTAACTTTGTATTTACGTAAAAGAATTGTGCGATGCTTCAGATACTTCAATTTACGAGAGTCAACAGTAGGTTATAGAGTACCCTTCGAGAGCCGGAGCATTTAGTGGTTCGAGCAACAATGATGAATTGCCTGCGTGTAAAGTGTATGCAATGTTTATAGGAAGTGCGATTTAGGTGTTTGGTAATGTTTGTGATCGTCTTGTTTCCTAAATACTACATTAATTATTTTATAAATGCGAAAATGATGCGACTGATTTTGTAGTATATCTTTCTTTCACAGAGAAATAGAATAAAAATAATACTGCAGACGTCGCGAAAGAAGGGCTTGCCAGGTGAGTAGGTATAGTGATACGAAGCCGGCAATCTCTTTTCACGGCTAGGCATGGTTTTCTCAAACATGCAACAAAAAAATCCACCACTCAATAAAAATATAATTCAGCTGTTTAGTGTTTAGCCTGTTCATGAACACAGACGTCATGTTTAAAAAATATATATACTTTCCGACTTAGGCCTTAAATTTTGTATGGAATTCCTTTACAGTTCTCTCGAGTTGCTCCGCCAAAAACGTGATACTTCGAACCCTGAATGACATTTTATTGCATATTTGAGAAAATAAACGTATGTTATAAGAATGGTCAGGAACGGCCCGACATGTTTGGAACTCGTATGGAGCTCTTCAACAGGGACAGCTATCCGTGCTGCTATTACGCGCCTCACGGCCCACTATACAGCACAGGTTTCATTTGGCTGAGATGTCACACGATAGTTTTATAATAGTAGTATGTCATAAGTTTTAATTCTTATAACATAACTGTCTGTTAGAGAGTGATATCAGTTTTGTATTTTTATACGGTTCTCGGATTCTAAGAAAAATTATATTTATGTTTACGACGGCACTGCCACGGAATCCGCACGAATCAAACTAATTATTGTTTCTGGTAAAAGGTTTATTAATATCATTATTTATTACACAGAACTATAAACCATATCAACAGACATCGATGTCGTATTTATGGGCATGGGAAGTAATAAAATTTACATACATAATGAATAAAGTTCGGTTTAAACGAATTAATCTACTATAATGACATTGTTTGCATTTTAACCAGATTACGAACGATTATAAGCAGAATAAGTAAATTGAATCCGTCGAATAAAAATCTCAATTGAAATGAATGAAAATACTTCAATTACGCCAATTTGGCTCAAGTAGGCTTGATTTATAATAACTAGACCACGATACAAACACGTACATACTAAATATAGATAGCACGTGAATTCCTATAAGTAAAGAAAATATCCAAAATCCAGGAACCTATATTTAAATTCTTTGCCGGGTTTCGAACCATTAGCTTCGCAGCCAAAGTCAGAAGAATATACAAAAACCTGATCGGTGTAGGCATTGTTATTATCGTCATCATAAAATACGCAAACATTTGCAACTTTATCATGTTTTCTGGTGTTAATTGGGTTCTATATTGATCGAATATCCAGTATTGACTAGAATGCATGATAAGACAATTAATAATACTTACTCAAATCTAGGAGTTTGTAATAAATATTGTACAAATTGTATTTTGTTTATAATTTTAGTCATTTAATGCTTGAGAATGTTAACCCCAATAACCATAAAGGCAGTTTGGAAGGAAATAGATGAATGAGTATGAGTATGAATTGTATTTTAATGTTAACATCGTATCCATAGCTCTCTCAAGTCCTACCGAGCAATCAGAAGTCCGATACCTGGTCATTAAATAGGTAACATACCTAAAGTAATCCACAGACCATTATCACAGCTAAGTGTAAAGATTCGAGATAATTCCAAATAGGGCCAACTAATCCTCGCAATCTGCCGCAAAAAGGCGGCAATCCCCTTGTTTTGTCGCCGGCAAACAGCTGTGATCTATGGGCTCTAATCCTAAATCTAATTGAAAACAAAACCCTACTAAGTTTTCCCGTCACGCGGCGTCGCGACGTGTCGCTAATGCCGAATTCAAATCGGAAATCGTCAATGGCTTCGGGAAATGTCGCTGGAAATCATTGGCGGTACGAAATCGTCACTAAGATGTAAGAACAGTCGCCATCAGATATATCGCAGCATATAAGGCGTTCATCCATACTATCCATACTAATTTTATAAATGCGAAAGTATGTCTGTCTATCTGTTAGTGTTACCTCTTCACGCTTAAACCGTTGAATCGATTTTGATGAAATTTGGCATGGAGATAGTTTAAGATCCGAGGAAGGACATAGGATAGTTTTCATCCTGGAAATTATCCCTCAAAAGATTGAAAAGTGAGTAAGTAATTCATGATGACATTGATGACCCTGTAGGAAATGTAATGATTAGACCAAAAGCACAATTGCTCTTACATTTGCTTAGGCGCTTTTAATAATCCCTTTTATTAATTAAGGTGATTAGGTGGATATCTATCGTGTTGTACGAGGTTGCTTCCATACTTCCAAGTTCCACGCGGACG
The DNA here is from genome assembly GCA_932273695.1 of Apotomis betuletana. NCBI lineage: Eukaryota > Metazoa > Arthropoda > Insecta > Lepidoptera > Tortricidae > Apotomis > Apotomis betuletana. The sequence continues at coordinate 1,573,305 of OW026303.1, read as the reverse complement.
TAGTCGCGGGCAAAAGCTAGTAAATATATGAACATGTACTGTAACGCTCAGTCAATAAGAGTCGTGTTCATATATTATGAACGCCTTATATTTATGCTGTGATATATCTGATGGCGACTGGACATACAGAAGCCCACTATGACGTTGTTTGGTGATATTTCTAATATACTCACTTGAGTTACTCACCCCGGGCAGGGCCAATATTTGTGTGATGAACTCGAATATTTGTGCTTTATTGTTGTTCTATGTATTTAAGTATATTTATCTATATAACACAAACCTGCTTGAGCTTAATTTGGAACTAGATCGATTTGTGTGAGGTTGTCTGATATTTATTTATTTTAACTTGGACCATTGTATTTTTTTTAAATGGCTTTCACTTCTATCTGTTTTGGCCAGAGGTATTTCGCCAATGTCAGGTAGGAGAATGGTCACTAAAATTTTGGTTTTTAGGATAGTTTGGAGAATATATCACGTAGGCAACATTTATTACCTACAAAAGTTGGTTTACTCTATGCTGAAATTGACACGCGTATCGTGTCACTAAATATACTAAAATTGATTGTAAATTAGAACGGTGTTACAGAGGTATCGATGTCTCGATCAGCCCTTGTTCAGTGACACCTCATACAGGGTGGGCCACGCCCCCGGCATCCCCAATCACACCTGCTTCGCATGTTGATGTCAAGGCAGGGATTTATCGCGACCGATATTGCATACCCTGTAAGATGTCACATGGATCAAACAGGCAGGTATACTGGGTGATCAATCCAAAAGGGTCAGTAGGGAGAAGTCGGAAATTATAAGAGACAGGGCTATCTGTTCTTAGCTCTTATCTCATCCTACTCCTATCCGATTTTAGATTTAATAAAAACTGTACTATTTGTATTGCACGTTAACGATATTAGTTGCCATTTACGCCTTCCACGACGAGTATTATTATCTCAAATAGAAAAAAATGTGATTGCCTATTGCAAAAAATTGACAAATTTATGAAGTTTCGTAAGGTTTATATGGCAATATTGTACATCATTAGAAAGAAGACAGATAAGACATGTTCTTTAAACAATTTCAGAAGCATTGTTTTTTGTAGTTTTTTTTTTTAAATGGAAATAAAGTTTCAGTGTCATTGAATTTTCACGTCTTGAGAAACGTTTCTGGGTCAATAAAAAAATAACTAGACCCGACTTGTTGGTAATTTTGATTTTGATAAAACCGTACAACATATAGGTACACCTTGCAATAAAATGAAAAAATCAGGTCTAGGCACTGAAAAGTTTTTGTAATTTCAGTTTAAATGAGTCGTTCTCTAGGATTCTCAAAAAAAAAATTTTCATAAAAAATCCGTGGGCCTAAGAATTTTTTTAGGGGCCGTAGGAGGGAGCAAATGAGCCTTTCTATCCCCCATTTTAATTTGGCAAATGATGTACCAAACACCTTGTATTTCTGTTTTTGACAAAGGAAAGTTTTTGACAGATTGTGGACAGATGTCGTTATAATTAGAAACGTCACATTTCGCCCGTGGACTTGTTGACTTGTTTTGAAAATTAATATTAATGTTTGTTTGAAGCGGTAATTTCAACCATCAACGGGCAATCCGAAGGGCTATTCCGATGTTCGAAATTCGACCACCGTATCCTGCCGTCCTTCTCGTTCTCTTGTCTAAGTATATTTGGGTGAGTGGGACGCCACTATACGACAATCGAATTCCAAACATCGGAGTAGCCCTTCTGACTTCATTAATTAGCCGAAACGCGTAATGTCAGCCGTCAGAAACTAATTTACTGCTTTGATTATATATTCTTTGACGAAAACGTTTTGTTTTTCCAAAGATCTAAACCGAAGTTTTTGTTTAAATGAAACCGACTTAATATGTACCGCAAATTACTTGAAATGAAATGTTAAGCGTAATATTTGGAACGCCGAAATGAATAAATTTTACCTATTTGAATAACATTACTTATAGAATGATGAGGTCTAGTTTTGTATTCAAACACTACCAAGGGGGTTTCACTCCGCTGAAGTGTCAAAAACTATACCTACTAATTTCGGGTCACAATTGTGCCCCAGCCCGCCCATCGTCCCGCCTTTATTCGGCTAGGGTCGGCACGTTCGAAGCGAAGACAACGCATCGATTACATTTTTATTATGTATATACATATTATTGTGATTTTTTATTATTTTTAACCGACTTTAAAAAGGAAGAGATTCAGTGTTCGCTACATTGAATCGTTTTGAACGTAAGTTCACCGATTATCTCCGTAAAGTGTAAATATATATATTTTTTATTAGTAAGAGAATTATTATTCTCTGTTACTGCTACTGTCTGTCTGTCGGTTACTGCTACGGTTTTCCCATAGCCATTAAATCATGATCTGATGATGGAACTTATTTACTAAATCTCGGGACTAGTTCAAAGTAGACAAGTGTGGTTTTTCTGCTCACTTTACTGAAAATTTACAGCCGGTATGTGGCAGTATCATAAAATTGACCTGATGATGGACCCTGGAAATAGGGACTGGATCTCAAGATTGTTTCAACGCAGACATGTGCGGTTTTTACATTTCGATTCACCACAATGAACATTTGGACTCAGTATCATAAAATTGACCTGATGATGGATCATGGAAGTACCTACTGGATCTCAGGACTGGTTCCACATGAGTAAAGAAACGGAATAGAGACTAAGCTTCATACAACCGCGCTGCGATAGGTACACTACTACGTACAAACGCAATGCGCGTGTGGACGTGTCCACAAAGTAACGTGTACACGAACAAACAGATTTAGACCGCATTGCTGCTTTTAGCGCGCCGTGTCTTGTTCGACTTCGCTTATGAATGTGAAAATTAGCGAACCAAATTAAATTCAAAATGGCGAATGGCTTTTATTTTCAAAATTTCAAATTGGTGCTAGGGGGCTGAAACTCGGTATCGGGGGGCATTTGGGGCTCACAAATATGAATCTGAAATCGGTGTCCAAAAAAATTCAGTCAAAGTCGGAAAATATCGAAACAACAAGATTTGTATGGAGTTTTTTTTAAGGGTCCCGTATCTCGTAAACGGCTGGAAATGGGTAGGGGGTGCTCGAACGAATGTCATAGGGGGCCCCACCCGAGTACAGTCGTGAAAAAAAAAATCAAAATGGGGATTTTTTTTTGAAAATTTCAAGTTAGTCCTAGGTCGTTAAAACTCGGTATCGGGAGGCTTTTGGGTCATCCGAGTCAGAATATGAAATTGGATTTTCAAAATTCACTCAACTTCGGAAAATATCGAACAAACAAAACGTAATAATACCACAACATAAAGGGCCGCTAGAAACGGGCTTATTTCTATGTATACAAATATAAACCATATTGTCATTGATCGTCGTCGATTGCATCAATCATTGATGTCAAGTGTGCATAAAAATGAAAGTAAACGGGTGTAAAACCAATACTAAAATAAATAAAAATGTTTCTGTCTACAAACTTCCAAAGGCTAAAACAAAAATAAAAAAAATGCATTTACATAATATAAACACATTCTCTACTTGCTCATCAAAGTGAATCAGAATACGAAAACTGCACGTGACTGCGTTGAACCAGTCCTGAGATCTAGTAAGCACTTCCAGGATACAAAATTCAATTTTATAATACACACAATTCAGTAATAGATCACACAAACAAATTTTATAATACTGGATCTTAATGCTAATCAAAATGGTTCGAAAAGCAAAAAACCGCACATGTTTACGTTAAACCAATCCAAAGATCCAGTAGGCACTCTTAGAGCCCATCATTATAAAGATCGCGCTAGGTCCCTCTTATTTTGAACGTATTTTGTTAAAAGTAACTTTAAAATAATTACAAACACAGAGAAGTAGTTTCCGTTTTGCTAATGTAGGCAACCCTAGGAGTATGACACGCCCCAAAGAAGCAAGAACCAACAGCGTCGTACGTCATTAAAAATGGCCAATCAGATACGAGTAGGCTAATGCTTTTGCAAAAGCGGCAAATAACAAAAGAGTGCGGCTTCTGTAGTGTCTTTATTCTGTGACACTACCTACTTATAAACCTGTTCATAAAAATCAAAATAAGTACAAAGTTCAGAACACGAAAGATTCATTTATCTACGTTTGAATACCTCCATCGATAATATTTATAAAAAATTTAGTTGGTGACGTCCTTACACAATCGACCCAGTCAAAAATTGAACAACTCTTGTATATTTTTAGAGTTACTAGATCACTATGACATTGTACATGTATTATGAGCTGCAAAATTGCATGGCATATTTTTGAACGAATTCATTGCATTCACAATTACATGGCCTATTTATGAATGAATTCATTGCTTTCACAATTGCATGGCCTACTTATGAACGAATTCATTGCATTCACAATTGTTGGCCTATTTATGAATGAATTCATTGCATTCGCAAGTCCATGGCCTATTCATGAACGAATTCATTGCTTTCACAATTGGGTGGCCTATTTATGAACGAATTTATTGCATTCATAATTGTTGGCATCGGGGTTGGAAACGTAAAAAATCTACCTTTTTAAACCAAGCTCTAGAGGTGCAACTGCATAGCCACCTAGTACAAGCTTATTATGCGGAGACCTCGGTGCGAAACGCGAACTTCGAAAGGCGCGACCCAGGCCTTCCTACAGGCACAGCTACACGTACAACGCTGACGGACAATTTTACTGTCCCTCGTGTAATCGTGTGTTCGTGAATAAGCTGGGATTCACGAGCCACGTGCGCACATGCCAGAGACAGTTGACGGGGCGTCGCCGTTGACTGATACGTCAAGGAGGACATCATCATCTTTGTGCAAAGGTATCTTGGCGACTTAAACTAGTTATTTACAATGAGCTGTACAATCGCATGGCCCAATGAATGAATTCATTCCATGCATTTATGCAGCCCATAGTACCTCAGTCGGAAGCGCCAGGCTCGACAACGAAACAAAACCACACTTCCTTCGCCATCGCTGTGAAATAATAGGAATAAAAGTGCTATCGGGCGGAACCGGCCAGCGCTCCGTTATAATTTAATATTATAAAGCTGGTCATTGCCGGCCGTGATCAATAGCGCGGTGGGCTGAAATATGGAACGTTATATAAGGATGGAAGAACGTAGTTACAAGCGAGATTAGAGAGGAATCCGAATAGGAGGGATCCGGGATCCGGTAATCCGGCTGGATCCGGTCACCTTCGGCATCATTTGATAATTATAGTGAATTATACCTGTAGACCAAATCCGGTATAATTTAGTCGCTTCCGGATCATGAACATCCGAAAATAGCACTCAATAGTGAAGCTAATAATAATAATGTACTTATTGTTCAAAATTTACATGTATTCGTCACATGGCTGAGATATCACTATACCACGTCAAGTCCCTTATTCTGTGGGTGCCTTGACTTTAGGTTAAAGAGAGTTGAGCTTAGTTTAAATACTTCTAGCCTCTTAGGCCTTGGTCGTTCTCACCCGCTACCCGCAGCGGTCAGCGGCCCATCGTCTGCAATTCCGGAATTAGCTTGTATGGGAAGTATCGAAAATTCCGGAATAATGGCCAATTCCGGAATCGCAAGCCCTACTCGCTACGGGTAGCGGGTGAGAACAACCAAGGTCTTAGGTTCTATTAATTAATACTTAACTAAGCTCCCTTCAGAGTAAACGTTCGTTGGAACTGAGTTACATGAGAGTCTTCAGTTCTGACTATTAATTAGTTAATGTCTTGATCTGGGGATCGCTTCTCAGAATTCACATTAAGTTTCATGTACGTGTTTTCGCCACAATAGCTTCGTTTGCTTTGATAAGGTCTCCATGGCGACAAAATTAACCGACCAATTTATGCAAACAGCCTACGTCGGTTTAAGGAGACTATTGTTGGTAGTGACAAACAACACCCGAAGGTATACATTTGTTACTACCAAACAACGGGGTAGGGTTGCTACTTGCCAGACCGTGTACTGAAGGATAGAACAAACGATTTCTGATTTGTGCCAAGTTCTTGTATCACTAATATCTTGTTCGGTTTCCGCGACTGGCACAAATTTAAATAAAAAAACAATATAAACTGATATTCATTATTTGAGCTTTCCTGACGTTTCGGACCAGATTGCCTTATTACTAAGTTATATTTTTAATGAAAAGACTACATAAACTACCTACTTTTAACACCACTTATGTTTGTACATTGTGCGAGGTCTAAGGGTTTCCAGTCTTGTGTGTTGCTTGATTCTTGATAAGATGTATAACGGGATCCCAAGCCGGTGGTAATGAAAAACCATCTTCTCTTTTTTTTCATTTCAGGGATTAAAATATAATACATTCTATAGAGCGGATATTGGAGGGGAGAGGTCTTGTTTGTAAATATGTATCTCGTTTCAATTATGCCCCTAACTCTTAACCGTTGAGTTGGACCTTCCAATACAAGCTTAGTATCATGAGACGACGATTGAACTTTGTTTTGCTGGGATTCCATCACCAGATCCTGACTTGGGGACAATGGCATCACTTCAAGAGTATACTCTTTCTAACAAAGATCCCTCTGTGTATCGTCAAAGAATGTTACATGCAGTATTCGTAGTCAGTTCATAAGACTTCGATCCGGACACATTCCACTAAACAATTTTGCATATTTGATGGGCAAGAATAATATACCTAATTGTACGATGTGTAGAGCTAAAGAGGGTGCTAAACACATCATGGTGGAATGTGTACGGAACGAAGTAGAAAGACAATTTTTTTATTAAGAAATAATGTGTTTTTTTTGAGATTGGTATATGTAACACTTAGCACAACCATTGTCTAAGATTTATGTTAAAGAATTATGTATATGAAACTGTTAACTTGTAAGTGATTTGTAATGATGGGGACGGCATCATCATTTCTGATGAAACTCCTTTTTCATATAGAAAACTACCATGAGTCTCAGACATATTAAAATACATAAGCTGGTTTTACTCACGTGGAGAAGTCGAATACCGCTCGACATGTTTCGAATCAGTAGAAGAAGAAGAAGAAAATACATTTATTTTGAAAACCACACTTACACTTACATTTTTTATATTAAATTTAACTTAAAATCTATACTTCTATAGTAATTCTGTGAGCAAAACGGTGTTCTGGTTGCAAAAATGGAGTCCACTCAGCATATGTCATAGCACTCTTGAGCACCACGAAGCTGATCTTCCGTGGATCCAGTACGCGATTCATCATCAAGTGTTCGGTTGGCCGCCGCCGTGCCTGATCGGCTCCCCTAATGATAAATCGCGTTCATTAATAAAGATTAAAAAAAAAATGGAGTGTTTCGGTTTGGATCATCGGATCCTGACTTGGTGACAATGGGACGGTACACAAAGAACCCTACATCACAATCATACGCTACATCAAAGCTGAAATAATTTAAAAGTCCAGGTATCAGAACGCGCCAGGATTCTCGGGTTCCCGCGTGAAATCCATATGAAGGTACGATCTTTTAACAGCACGACAGAGCAGCGCACAGAAAAAGAGCGTAACCAGCGTAGTTTTCCAAACAACATACAGCTTTCTGCCTCTCAGTCTTCGCCAGGTTGCCTTTGTCGATGCTTTTAACCAAAGGAAATGCGTTCGAGGTGCTGAGAGAAATCTCATTTCATATTTTACAATGAAGCTAATGGAATATACGAGGCACGTGTGCTGTATAATTTCAATTGTAGAAATCCTGGTCGTTTTATTCTTTATGTGTAAATTGAGGAAATGGTCAGGTTTTGTATTACTATTTTCCCAGGTCTGTACTTCTTAGTTCCTACGAATAAAACCAGGGGGGGTATTCGACCAATTTTAGAGATATAATGGAGATCTCTCCTTTTCATCGCCATCCGTCACTTTTGACGTGTGCCTACTTGACAAGTGGCGATATCCCTAGAATATCGCAACTTCGTCAATTCGGACGCGCTTAATTTTCGTTTCCTTTGTATGTGACGGCATAAATAACAGGCGCATAGTTTAAATTGACCGCGTAGTGCGTGAAATTAGTCCGTTACGTTTCATTCAAAACAGAAATTCATATGCATGAATAACATTTTTGACAATCATTATCGCCTTCGTATTTCCAAAATTGAGATGAGATATGTCAATTTAAAGCTCACCGCATTTTAATGACAGTTCAATGGCGATATAACTGTTATCTAACAGAGATTTGACGTTTGGCGATCACTCAAATGTCAACCTCGAATTAGGTCCCAGACTGCGATTTATCTCTACTACCTATTATAATTTTTTATTGAAGACGAGTGTTTAATAGAGGGGTCATTCTATCTATCTTTCAGCCACAGACGTCCACTGCTGAATTATAGCTCGCCACAAAGTGCGATCCATTGCAAACCGCATCCATCGACTCGCCGCTATCCTTACTAAGTAATCTGCCATTGTTAGTGATTCATCATCAGGAGAACCGATCAGTCGTTTCGTCTGTATTATAATATCGCCATGATTATGTCTATTCGAAGTTAGGGTTGGAATGACCCTGACTTTTGGATTGATCACTGAACGTGAGTACATTTTCGTTTCCTCCAATTCATTCGTGCCAGTAGAATAGGAATAGAGGGTGTCCTTGTATTTATAGAAAAAATTCTAACCAATATTAGAGCACGTTAGCCTGGTCAAGAAAACCGGCTTTTAACTTTAGAAAATAATCTAATCTCTGTAACATTCGTTATCTTGTTTACAATGTAAGCGCATCGCATGAACGCATTGCTTAGTTAACGGGTATGCATACATTAGTAAAACTTGTCCGCGTATTTTGTATAGAAGTACCTTCTTACTTTTTTCTAACGCTCGTTGTTTATTATAAGTATAATTTTAAGTTCTCATAATAAGTGAATTGTAAAATTCTTAATGAGAATAAATGATCTTTAAACCTAAACCTAAATATCCCGTGGTTTTCGAGAAAATCGAACTTTGTGAAAGAGTGAAACAAGGTGCCAGTTAGAGATATGCCATTCTCGAGAACGTTTCCCGGTTTCTATGAGAAATATTCTCGAGAACATTCTTTCCCCATACTAAAGTGCTCTACTAGGGGTTAGAAAGTTTGTCCATTAAAAACTTGACACCCGTAGGTATGTATAATGCCGGCCGTCCGATGTGTGTCTATAACACTCGAGTCAACTGAACTGAGCCTCTGAGAATAGATATCAAACATCACGTATTCGGTTTGACCACTCAAGCACACAAGATACACAACAAAATGAATATTAATATTTCGTCCTATCCCTGACATTCAACCTCGATTTCCTCCGTTTCAGAACGGTTTAACTACGCTATAGAAGCCTTTGTATTTCTTTCTTATATAATTGTTTCTTAAAAGTTTTCAGTTTATACAATTATCAGTCCGTGGAAAATTATCTCTCCTTACCCGTTTACTAATGCTTTTTTTTAAAGTTATCATGAAGAAGTGATTACGTTCCAATTGCCTATTGCAATCGTTTGCAACTTTAATTTTATATGTGACCTACATTGAAAATTTAAAACAACCACATTCAACGAATGATATAGAAAATGCTATTAAAACTGAACATAACTACAAAATTTTATTCTTTCTTTGTTCCAATTAAAGCTGAATATCTAGGAAACCCTACTGGTCCTATTCTAACCAAACATAGCTAAGAACCATCCCGACGGACAAGACTGAATTAAAATAAAAAACACTCAAATTAGTCCATCCATTTGCATCCATGCGTTACAATGCGCGGCACAGACCGACACACAGATACACATATACCTACATAGATACAAATGTTAAGCTTATAATATAATACCCCTTTTTTCGTCGGGTGTTAAAAAAAAAGTCTGACAGACTGACCGGTGTGTGCATATGCCTCTACGATGTTCTAAGAGCGCGCGCCAAAATTAGCCTAACAAAGGCGGAAGACGGAGCCGAACTCCCTGGAGTGCAATGGTGCGTAATGAGTCTTTCTTGCTACATATCAGTTGCGTGGTGTCTGCAGAACCCGATTCCCACCGGCTTGCCCACTTCAGGACGATTGAACACCATTCTTTGTTGCTACTGAAAAAAGGAAGCTGTAGCTATTGGCACCTCTTATGTCATGGCAATTGGTTTCTGGTGAATAAAATTAAAACGTAATTTAATTGAATATAATAAATAAATAGTGAAATCTACTCCGGCGTGCCCAGAGTTGCTGTTTGACGCCACACAACTGCTACATATACAGGGTGACTTTTTAGTCGTGAATGGTAGTGCCAGTAGGTGATGAGGAGGGTGACGCTGAGCAACTTTCACTATTGGGATAACCACGAAATCTCGAAAAAAATCTCCCAATTAAGAGTTAATTGATGGTTAAGTATCAATTAGAAGTTAATTGATAGTTTTCTTTTCGACATTCTTCGGTTCTCCCGATAGTAAAACTTGCTCAGCGTCACCCTCCGCATCACCTACTGTTACTACCGTTCAAGATTAAAAAGTCACCCTGTAGTAGGCAAATCGTAACATTTTTCTCCCCCAACCAACTTGTTGAAATCTTCACCCAATCGAATGAAATTCCACTAAACTCATCACAGAACCAAACTAGACGGCAACTAATGAGCGGCAAGAGCATTAAATAGTTCCCGGACGTTATCTATCAGTACACATTTGAATCCCCCCCCCTCCCTCCCTCCCCCTGTGTTTACCTGCGGCCTCCAATTCATTAGGATTACATTCCGCTAGTATTCGCGATGGTAAACAGACAGAGATGTGTTGGAACCGAAAATACCGAATGCAACACGAAATCCGTTTTCAAATTATTGCTTTCGTAGAATTTGACGTGATTGACGTTTGACGTTAATTTCCACTGGCAGTAATATCGGCGGAAATAGATTTTTAATAAGCTTTTATTAGGTTCACTTGTAACTAAGTTTGTTTAGTTAATTAGTTTGTTACAAACAATGTAATCAAACCTTGGAAGTCAAATTTGACCTACTTCTAATTCGTATCGATCTACATTATTATGTATACACGCAAGATTTCATGCGTGTAGTTATGTTGGAGCTGTCTTGATGGGCAATAGTTTATCGAAACGTCACTCGACAATAAAAGCGAGTTGAAAACGACATTTTTTTAAACTAGATAGTAGCCAGATGTCTTTTATATGGGTAATTATAGAGCACATCGATAAATATATTTAAAACACATTGTATTGAGCCTTTGTTCATTATCTTAAGAAGTTACACTTCAGCCGACTGAAATAGATTAAACTCATCTCCGTGTTTACCTGCGGCCTCCAGTTCATCAGGAATTTAATTCCGGTAGTAGGTATTCGCAACATGACGCGTAAATAGAGGGCGTACTACTTTGTGTAGCGTATCATACCGAACGTGAAGATTATGGATTCGTGAATTAATTCCGTTTTCAAATTGTTACTTTTATCATACCAATATAATATTATAAACGCGAAAGTTTTTGAGTATGTTGATGTGTATGTTTGTTACTTCTTCACGCTCTAACGGCTGGACCTGGATATGTTGTTGCTTCTGGACCAATTTTGTGAATTTTTGGTATGAATATAGTTGACACCCTGGATTAACGCTTAGGCTACTGTAGTGTTTATCCCGAAAAGATGTAGTGTTCCCGTGGCGTGAGTGGGTAACACCGTGCGGCGTAGTTAGTACAAAATAAAAGTAACAATTGTTAGATAAATGAATCCGAAATTATGAGATACATACGCAAGAGAAGTCAAACTTAAGTGGCAATGGGCTGGGCACGCTCGTAGAACCGATGGCTGTTGGGGAAGAAAGGTTCTTGAGTGGCAACCGCGGACTGGAAGACGTAGCGTGGTAAGGCCCCCAACAAGGTAGACCTGGACTTGGTTAGGATCGCGGCAGAAATTAGATAAGACCAATCGTAGTGAAGAACTTTGAGGGAGGCCTTTGTTCGGCAGTGGACGTCTATCAGCAGATAGGATGATAACGATGAATGTGGAGATTTGTAGGAGAAGAGAGAGACTAAGGATAGATGGATGGATTGTGTGACAGGTGTTATGGATAGGAATACAAAAATGAAAAAGAAGGAAAAGCTGGAAGTACAATAATATTATTATGCCATTATGATCCCAAATAATTGGAATATGGGTCACGGAATGATGATGAAACGTAAAGTGATATCTTTGTTCAAACCGAAGGAATTGCACGATTTAATTCCGCTACCCCCTTTCACCATCGGAGACCAGGCGAGTGGAGCGATTTCACCCTTATGTTATCAGTTTACCCCTCAGGTTTATTCGAATTAGTATCTGCACGAAGCGATTTGCTTCATCATTTCTAATGCGAACCGCTAAGGAATGGAATTCGCTCCATATTTATTAGGTAGGTATAGGTATTTCCAGAACATTATAATTTAGATCTCTTGAAGGTAAGAGTGAATAGGCTATTACTGAACCAGCGAGCTACATCCTCGACCCCGTAGTCATTTACCAGCAGGTGATACTAAGGTCAATCAGGCAGTTTGTAAATAAAAAAAAAAAAAACGGCCTCGAACCCACGGCTAGTCAGCTCTTCGGGCTAACACGGGCGATCTATTTGAAATACATTCCCAAGTCGTCCATCACTGCCGTGAGCGTAGCTCGGATTCCGGATTCCATCAAAAACATAAATGTAAAAATGGGAGCCAAGTTCGGTTAAGAAGCTGGCATTTTTTTTACTAGTTATTTTTTTTTGAGATATACTGAGCTTAACAGTAACTTGCATATACGAGTAACATGAAGACGGTAGGTTTAACAGCAAATATAAGATAATTTGTACCGTTCTGTAGGTAAACTAGTCATATACTAGGCAAATTTAGATTTTCAAGCTCTCCTTAGATAGTTAGTTACTTAAAGCTTTTAGAAGTTTTAATTCTCATTAACTTTTACTCAGTAAAATATTTTATTTATTAAAAGACACATGAAAGGAAAAATTGCAATAAGTTCTGATCCGCATCGCAGGCTTCGTCAGGTGAGATACAACAACAAATCAGCAACAGGCTTCGTCAAATACAAACCAATGATATGATCCACAACAGGCTTCGTCAATTTCGTTAATGAGGCACGCCCCGAATCGTACCTGGCCCAAACGTACCCATCACACTGGCGGCGTTACCACGCTGAATGGCCAACGAAATTTGTTGCACCAGGTACGATCCAGAGCGCGGGTCACAGCCCCTATCCCTAAGCCGGCGGCCCAATTCCTTAATAAAATCCTTGGCCTCCGAGCCCCAAGGTCCACCAGTCTCCACTGCAATAGGTACAAAATCGTACGCTGGCTCCAAGGCACTGTATTTAGTGTGCTTCACTCTTGCCGCACACTCCGCGGCCGCCCCAGCAGTTCTAATGGTGTGAGTCAAGTGGGACGGAGCAAACGTACTCACACAAGTTGCGTCCCACAAGAGGCACCGACCTTTCTGCCAAGGAACCAACGTGAGACCATCAGGCCTCTTGCCATCAGTTCGACTCAACCCAGGAGGCTCCAAGGTACAAGGTATATTGGCAGACACTAAAGCTTTTAGCTTTTGTTTTTTTTTTTTTTAATTTAGTTGTCACGGTAATCTTGCAAGTTAAATTTGATCCCCTTCCTGGTTCCGATTGAGCTAAAATTTTGACATCATGTAAATCTATTAATGTAACTCGAATGACAATGTAATAATGCTATAACATGGAGCTGATCTGATGGTAAGGAAGGTCAAGGAAACTCAGTAATAAAACGACAGAACCCAAAGTATTTTGGGCTCGTTTGTTTTTTTTTCCAGAATTTGACGTTTCTTAAAAATCACACTGAGCAATAAAAACTTATCTCAAAAATAGTAAATCGTTTGACAAAGGGTTAAAATTACGACACGAAATATGAGTGTCATAATGGCTTTAAAGTTGTAATTTCACCCTGGATGCGCAAAAGCTTACATTAACAACTACGAATATGGACTTAAACAACAATTTTAGACCCGTTTCGCGACGCTAAAATTACCTACTTGTTGAGGAGAAGTAAAGTTTTTTTTATAAAGTCTTGTTACTTGGCTAGTCTCTCTACCGCGTGCCCCTATGTAGACAGCGTCGCGTCGCTTGTCCCGCTGGGGATGTGTCCATTAAGAGTCCCGCGCCACTAGCGGGAGATATCAATCGTTCAGAGCGAGCGACTATCTAGTCCCGTCCAATTAAACTGAACCAACAGTCACCTATGTAAAATCACGCTAATATTATAAAGAGGACAGTTTGTGTGTTTATATGTATGTTTGTTACTTCACGATCAAACGGCTGGACTAATTTTAAACGATTTTGGTATAAAGGTAGCTGACATTTATTATTAACACATAGGACACTTTTTATCCCGAAAAATGTAGTGTTCCCGTAAGATGAGTGGGAAACACAGCGTGGCGCAGCTGGTAAAATATAAAATGTTGCTATTCGAGAGTAATACCACTAGGGGCTCACTATGCGCCGCGAACCGCGCTAGTAGCCTACGCGCCAGCGCACACCAGAGTGCCCAGGTTTGCTTTCCACCTTTGGGCTAAAACTGCGCATGGTTGTGGCCAGTTGGCTCACATTATACAGGGTGTGACCAGTAACAGGAGCAGTTAATTAAAACAAATATTATATTCTACTCTTCAAACATAATTGTTTAGAAACTTAAAAAAACAAATAGGTTTCATTTGTTCATAATTTCAAACGAGTTAAATAATGTTTTCAATGTACGCCCGCCCAATATTGACATCCCCGTAGCATTGACATAGCTGTCAAGCTAATATTTCTCAAATGTTTCCCAGTACATTGCTTCTTTGAGTAAATGCATAGGCGCATCTAGGGGTCGGCCGGGTGGGCCGTGCAGTATGGTCTAGTGCCCACCCCAGGATTTTGGGTTACCGATAGAAATTCATGGCTTCATCTCTTAGGATATGGCCAGGCCCCTCCCTAGGCCCACCCCAGGCCCCCCCTGAAAAATAATCTTAGATACGCCAATGAGTAAATGTTATTTTACATTATCCTAATACTGGTTGCCATAATCATACACAATATGAACAATAACTATGTATTATGATTTAAGGAAAAAACATGAATGTTTCTTTTTTGTAACAAAGTAAAAATTAAGTCAATTAGGTATAGTTGTGGCCTTTCACTTTTACTCCACCATCCTAATTATACTCAATATCAGGCAAATTAACTCTATTTTACAAATAATGAAATGCATGTCCTTAATTAATTATTTGAACATAAAAACATATGTCGGACTTTCAATTGTTTAAAATCTCCATTTCCCGACGAATGTACCGTCGTTTAAAATGTAATGGGAAATTATATGATACATCAAGTTTCAATTGAAATTCCCCGCTACGCTACGCTTGGTATGCGGCCCCACATCATATTAAATAGTCCATTTATAATTGGTTTTCGCGGTAATAATTAAATGCGACGATTCACTGAACTTCACGTTAATTTATCATGTGGGAACAATGGTCGAGTGGGTCCGGGTTCGAATCCAGCTCAGGATGTGTGGGCAGAAGTTGTGGTCCCTTCCTGTCGTTTTCTCTTTCACATAGTTCCTCCATAATTGGGAAAGTATGCGGAAATTAGAGCACGTCTGGGTTCAGTTGAAGAAACTTACGTAGTCATGCTTTATACCGGGTGTGGCAGGTAATAGGAGCAATATCCCGCTCATGAATAAATATTTTCTCTTATTTGTGATCATACAAATAGTCGTGGAGCGTAGTTATGTGAAATCAATATTACTAAATGTTCCTTAAGTAAGTGACAAGAATTTATTTAATTGGATCTAAAGTCCTTATACCTATTTACCGTCACATCATTAGATTCAACTTACATTATAGCCTAACAAGTGTTGGTTCGGCCCAGGGATAGTGGCGCTGCAAACAGCTTTCCTATGGCAATAATGTGCATACATCATATATTTGCATTATTAAAATGTCAATAGCGATTTGTCAAGGATTTGTCATTAACTAAATTCAAAACATTGTTTACCGGAATGCTGCTCAATCCTACGTCCTTCTTGTGAAATAAATACTGAATCCTATTGAAAAATTCGACTTTCATCAATGTGGATAGTTTTGGCTTTATTATGCAAATGCTTCGCGTTACTTCTTGAGTCAAAAGTCAGTTTATTTAAATCCCCGCCCACTCTGATGTAAGCCCACTCCCACTCGGTGTCTGAGACACGTAAAGAACACTCGAGGTGCGGCCCAATTAGTTTGACGCTGCGATGCGGAAGGGACAATCGCTCTGATTAAAATGCGATTCGTTCGAAAAATAATAGTTTCACTTCTGCCACAGTCTATTCAGCTTGCAAGCTAGCTTGAAGTTCATTTAGGTATCAGGGCGTTTAAAAAAAAGAAACAAAAATCCCGTTTCTTCCAAAACTTAACGTTTTTGGGTTAATCAATAGCATTTTCAATATGAAGAATAAAAAAAGTGTCCTAAATTTGTCCGTTCCGTTCCATTACGTTACGTTTGGATTGGATACGAACTTTTTTATTTGCACGAGCGTTACATAGGGGAAACTAAAATTCCCATACAAATTTTGGAACACTTTTTTTATTTTTCATATTAAAAATGCTATCGATTCTGAGTAGGGTAAACCCAAAAACGTTAAGCTCTGGAAGAAAAAGGGACTCGAGTTTTTTTTAAACGCTCATAAGCGGGGCTAGCCACTTAGAACACAGGCTGTATTAGCTTATACAGTCCTTATATACGACACATTTCAGCTGTCTTAGGACTGTATAAACTCTTATACAGCATGTCTGCCGTGTTACGGTAAAAGCTTGTATCTTTATTACGTTTGTTATAGTAAGTTACGACCTTTTACCGTAGCATGGCAGATGTGTGTTACTTGGCTAGCATATCTTGACGCGACTTCACTTGTCGCGCGACTCAGCATCACCCGTCTTGCTGGCACCGTATTGAAAGGAAAGTGACAGCTAGTATTTGTTATGCTAGACGTGCAGTACCTTTAGCACAACTGTGACACTCGACTCTTTCTCGCGCGAGAAATATTACCCATATCTTTCTTTGCTGTATTGTGAGAGAGTGACGGGCGATGCTATGTCGCACGACAAGTGTCGCAAAGCGTAGTTGTACTAGACGTGCTAGTGTTACTTCTGTACGAGTAATAAAATTATTTGTCTTTCCATCCGTCTCACTATTGTCAGAGCAGTCGTGCTCTCGATGTATTCGTATCATTATAGTCTATTATGGTGAGGTCTCGAAGATGATGCCGAGTAGCCAAACTCGGACCGTGTCTTTACACGTCTTATTACAATGCGTTCTAAGTGCGTCAGCTCAGTAGGACCCGGTGATCCGCTAGTATGGGTCCCTTGGAGTGGCACTCCGTTTCTTCCGGCTGCGTGACCGCTATCGCATGTGAGATCTAACGCACCGCTTTCGGTAAATGATTTATCGCGTGGCGTGTACAAGGCGAATGTAAATCAAACAGCGTAATGGCCGCGGTTTCAATCAATTGGCTCGGAACGGCCTAATGCCTACGTCAATGTGTCAAAATGGCCTATAACAGTGTGTATACACGGTTTATTGAGGGTGAGCATATGAGTTATCAGACTTCAGAAATATAAGACAAATAATTTTTATTAGTTTGTGTTCTAATGAAATATAATATAACTACTTAAGATTCATAAAAAAAATATCAATTCTTCTTCATTCATCACTTAAACACATACCTATGTTTGAACAACTCATCGTGTATGCAGATGAAACATTATGTATTATTCAATTATTTACTTATTATCAAAAAAAACTCTTCTATTTTGAAAAAAAAAAAAAAACTCCTTATTTAAATATTAGAACATGTATAGGTACTTAATAGCAGCAAAATTTGTAACTTAAGGGATATTTTTTTTAAATCCGGGCAAGATTACGGTCCATGAGGTCCACGAAACTTTATCTTGAGCTTATCCTCAACAAACGACCTTATGGCACAGTCTAAGAAACAATACTTTTTACACTGTGCTTATGGTAAGTATGTTATAAAGGGTCACTTGATAAGATCTAATATAACATTAATGTATTCTCCATTTATAGTGTTTGCTCTATTTTTAGACGTTTAACCTTCACCCTGACATTAATAAAGGTTACATCCATATGAAGGAAATTGATTCTATTCCGTAAAATACCTCGATTCTATTGGGCATGTGATTTGAACCATTGCAATATGTGCGTTACGCTAGCTGACCTATACGTATTTGACAATAGCTGTAAAACCGATCCGAGTACGAAAATATTGGAATTTTTTATGCCCGGATACTGTCATAACTTTGGCATAGTGCTTTCATAAATCCATAGGAAAGGCTAGCAGAATCAATTGATCAAGCGCAACCCGGATATCAGGAATATATCACGTCACTATAAACGGAGACTGCTATCCCGCGGTTTTAATTTACGGCCTGAATACTAAGCGGCCGCTTCCTAAATCTCAGTCAAGACCCGGGTCCGCTGGCGTGACGTACACCTCGGCGTAAATAACCTCTAGCCTCCAGCGTCAGTTGACCTCAATAATGTATGAAACTTGGTAGTTTCAAGGGTTCATGATACAGTGGAAAGTTAAATGGAGCCGGGGGCAGTTTCCTATCCGGTTACAAGAGCGGAATGTATCGTCGATAGAAATAGTTTGATGGTGTAACTTTGATGTAAAAAAGTTAAATGGGCTTTGAATCAGGAATCACACCGGATCCGTTCGTTGCAGTGTTTGTTTTGATTCAAAAAGTTCATATTCATATAACTGGAGCTCCATTCAGCGGACATTGACAATTTGAAAAGTAGTTTATTCTGGAAATATATTATTATCTACCTTATGTCGGCTATATTGTTGCATTCGATAATTTAATGATGATAGTAGATATCACTTTCCCTATCCGTTGTACTGTGATGTGAATGACCAATGATATTAGATAGGATCTCTTTCTTAGATATCGTCTCACTAATACCTCCGTACTCTCTGCCCTCTACGAACTCAAACTTAAGGCTGGGGGTTGCTACGAACGAGCTAAGGCGCTACGACGTAAAAACGCCCGTAGCAGTTGAGGTAAATCAGCTACGTAAGTATTCTACATACATTTACTGAAAGGGACCTTTGTGTAAATGATATATTGTAATGCATAAATAACTTTTCTCAAACATGCAGTGAAATGTCTTCATAACGTGCGTCATAAGAGGCTTTGAAGGATCACGTTTCGGGCGGAACAACTGGAGAGAGAGAACTGTAAAGGAATTTCATGCAAAATTGAAGGCGTAAGCCGGGAAGTAATTTGTTTTAAACATGGCGTTTCATGAACAGGCTAAATAGATGAATTACATATTTTTTTTGTGGTGTATTTTATTATTCCATTGCATAGCTATGTTTAAGAAAAACACTTTGCATGCCTAGTCGTGAAGGGCTTGTCGGCTTCCTATTACTATTCGGCCTCCCTACGGACGGCCGTCTATATCTCCCACCCACTATTATGTCTCTGATGAATTGATCTTTGAAATAAGAACTATGATATAGTGTAGTATGCATAGAGTTATTATTTCTAAGACTCTTTTTCCGACCTATCGTGTTAGACTGCGCAACTATCGAAGTACGCGATTGAAAACTACATAAAGAGAGATAATTAAAACTTATTGAACCGGGTCTATCACGATATTTTTTCTTAAGGTTTTGACATGGTTCCACGGTTCAATAAGTTTTAATTATGTGTACAAATCGCCAGAGTTTTATAAAGAAAGATGCTGAGGAAGAAGAAAAAAAAACAATTTTATTGTTACATCATACCATAGGTACTTGTAGCAAAGAATCAAACATCGCCATGTAGTAATCTGTTGCTAAACCTTTGTAGGTATGCATTTTAATTTATTTTGCGGTCCAAACGAATCCAAAGCGTAGTGACATCCGCGGCAGATATTCTAGTCTTTTGAAGTCTCCAAGTAACAAACAACTGCCGTAACTTCTCTAATTAAAGCGTTCACTTTAGACCCAGATCCAGCACACTAAAATGAACCCTGTCGTAACAGAATTGAAGTTATAATTAGGATGCGTTTTGAAGTTATAGGAGTGGCTAAAGCTCTGCTCTCTGACATTACTAATGCGCATTATCTCCGGGAACTGAGCTGACTAATTAACAGTTATTAATTAACTGAATTAGTTACACACACACATACACACATACATGAACAATACACTCACTAGGCGCATTTGAAGGGGCTTTTGTTAAATTTGGCATTCGGTATTTGAATTTCCTGAGCTTGGCTGTGAAATTAAGCAACGTATATGTTATTTGGATGTCCAGATCGTCGGATGTCGAGTAGATCTGTTCTCTGGAACCATGTCGTCGATTTTAGATTTAATAGAAACTGCAACAATATTTTTTGGCGGTTCCTAATTAATTTAGAAAATAAAGTTGATAAATAAATTGAAATCCAATTTATTTCATAACGTTATTGAAAATATCGTCAAGACATATTTAATAAAAACGGTTTAAAGTAAGGGCCGGTACAGACGGACAGTTTTGCTGCAGTTGGTGTAACTTAATCAAAACTGCAAACCAACTGTGCAGTCCACTTACAGTTGCCGTGCAGTCCTGTCAACCTCGCACCGACTGCAAGCTGGCTGCACGGTCGTAATGATGTCGTATTTATTTAAGTACGTGCAATTTATTTACGCAAAAAAAGTTTTGTGTTATTATAATCAAAATTGTCTAGTCAATACATTTCTGACGGTGTTTTCAAAACAAACCGTGTACACACAGTGAGATTTTATTCCATAAACACAGATTTGTATACAATTTGCATGTAAATAAACATACGGTCCAGTTTACTAACTGGCTAACGGCAAATACAGGCGCGTTTTGAAGCTGCAACCTTTCACAGAAGAGCAATATAAATTACATTTTTGAAATTCTATGCATGAAAACATAAATCTAAATTTCAAGTTGACGAAATGTAATTTGGACGGTTTCGGCTTAACTCGAATGCACAATACGACTAAGGGCCTTCACACACTAGCGAGTTGCGAATGAGTTTAGTATGAAGTCGATTATGCAGCGAGTTCTCTGCGACTCATACTGTACAGATATAAGTAAAATTATAAATTTAAAACACCCCTGGCACATGTAGCTGGTCATCATGAGACCTTCATTCAATAAGTGATAGAAAATGCTACTGAAATTGAACATAACTACGAAATTTGGAATTCTTAGCTTCAATATTGGCTGAGATCTGGTCACTTGTTCCAATTAAAGCTGAATATCTCACTACTGGGTCCCATTTCCACCAAACATAGCTAAGAACCATCTCGACGGGCAAGTCTTTGGATAAAAAAACGCACTCTAATTGGTCCATTTGTTTGGGAGATACGATGCCACAGACAGTCACACAAATACACAGATACACGTTTTTTCATCAGGGGTTAAAACACACTCGCAAGTGTGATGAGGCCCTAGCTTACCACGTTTGTCCGAAAGCCATTTTCCTTAGTCCGGAGATATCGTTATACATCTTCGATTCGAGCCTTGAATATGGCCTTTCTCTTTCTTTTCAATACCGAGTGAGCTGGACGAGTGATGCTATCGGGCCTTTGGCCGTCTATCGGTACGCGGAGCCGCCCGCATTCATCGTTGAGGTGAACAGCTGATAACGTGGCTATTACGATAAACATGTATATAAATATTTGGCAGCTGAAATTAAGACAGTGTGTATACCCAAAATAATGTCTAGTTCCACGAGTAGGTATACACCCCAGGCCAAAAGTATGGAAACAAGCTTATATTACTATTCAAACCTGTGATTTCCTTACGGAATAAATTACAAAATCACAATATAAAAATTATTGTAAACATTTTAAAAGTCAATAAAGCAAATTCTGCTTATGAAAATTGCCAGTGCAACATTTTGTAGAAAGGCAATAAAAAAACGACGACATTCACTTTGTCCCGGAGTTAGGTAAGTACAATATGCAGATGTTTTGATAGTAGATGTTCTATTTTTTTATCTTTTGGGGGTGGCCTAACGGTTACTAACATTTACACAAGGAATAACTATTGGAAACTTTAAATATTTAAAAAAAAAATTTTTTTTTCATACTTTTGGCCGGGGGTGTACATCTTCGATTCGCGCTCTTATCGATGATAGCTTATATGGGCTAAGCTCAAATATGATTCGAGACTGTCTGAATATGGCCTGTCTCTTTCTTTTTAATACCGAGTGAGCTAGACGAGTGATGCTATCGGGCCTTTGGCCGTCTATCGATACGCGGAGCCACCCGCATTCATCATTGAGGTGAACAGCTGATAACGTGGCACTGATTACGATAAACTCGTATATAAATATTTGGCAGCTGAAATTAAGACAATGTGTATACAAAAAATAATTTTTGGTTCCATGAGTAGGTATATGTAGATAAAATAAGATAAGTTTTATCCATAACAATCTTACAATCGTGTCGGAAATAATACCTAATTAATTTTCAAAGTATCATGAATACAAGCGGTTATTTAACCATAACACACGGTCAGTTACCATAAAGTAAGTTTTGAATATAAAAGAAACAATCGAAAACCTCCTATTTTCTAAAAGCAGGTTAAAATATAGATGCTTGGAAGTTCCTAACTACACTTAGGCCTTAAATATATTCAATGCTGTTACTAAGTATCCAAGGGACTTATAAGCTTGTAGGACCTAGGTACACCAAAATGTGTACTTCTTCTTAAGCCGATACTTAATCGAAGGACACTTCAATACCAGCCATATTCACGTGAAAGAGACGCACTTAGCGATGAATAGCGGCGTCCTTTTCGGTGAAAGGTTCAAGTGTTTAGACTTGTGACTCCATTTATCAAAGTACACAATTCGACGAGCCGTGCCCGTGAGAGCCAGTACCATCTGCAAAAAAAATTTGAACAGTTTTCTTTAGGCAAATTTCATTTAACGTAAACCAATTTAAATCTTAGGCCTGTAGCATTAACACTAAAACGACTCAGTGAAGCGGGTTTTACGTCAAATTTAATAAAATATACAGCGACCACGTCCTAGTTAATGCCATTAGAAATTAGATGCTGCTCCTATGTTTAGGCTTCCAGTGGCCAGAAATGGTATTGAAACAGCATTGATCACTATCCAGAATGTATCGATGGGCTTATTTTTATTCACATAGTCACGTCCACGGATTTCACGATCTCATGGATTTTCTTTACAGTCTCAAACAAAAGGTATTCTCAAACAAATTCAAACAAAAAGAGGGTTTCATCTGAAGATTATAAAGAATCAGAGTAATGACACATCCATTATGCTGTTTCAAGATTTAAGCAGCGGTCATCAAAAGGGGTGCAGAATCGATAATCCGTTCACACGGATCTGCCGAAACCGACTCCTCGGGAGTCAAAATGTGACAAGGAGGCCTTCATCAAGGTGGAAAGAAGGAAGAAAAAAAATCTAAAAAGCTGCCCTGCGTGACTGACTGCGCTGATAAAACCAGCGGGCGATGGGGTCGTCACCTTATTATTATTATATCACTATCACTACCATGATGCATAATAACTGTGAACAAAAAAGAGAATAGTCCCGATAAAACGACAATAAACAATACTCATTTCAGTGCCTTCTTTGCTATCTATCGAATCGTATCTTATTTTCATCTAAGGAATATAGGTTGGATAGCGCAATCATTTATTCAAGGCTTGTTCTGCTAGCCGTACCCAGTTATTGAATGCGGCAAGTGATTCGGGAACTGTTCACAGTTCCTTTTACACCAGAAAATAAAGGCCAAGCTGACCTCGACACCTCGGGCGACCCGCATCTTTGGCAGAAAGTGAAGCTTAGGCAGACCAGAGAGATACACAGTCCCAGGTCTAATCTATGAAGCTGTTCGTAACAGCATTCATTAGTATTAATAATGAAATTGATAATATAATTACACAATTAATTAATAAAATTTTATAACATACTAGCGACCCGCCCCGGCTTCGCACGCGTGAAATGCTGATAAATTATGCATGTATTATACATATGAACCTTCCTCTTGAATCACTCTATCTTTAAAAAAAAACCGCATCAAAATCCGTTGCGTAGTTTTAAAGATTTAAGCATACAAAGGGACATAGGGACAGAGAAAGCGACTTTGTTACTATGTAGTGACAAGGGGGTTTCACTCCGCTGAAGTGTCAAAAACTATACCTACTAATTTCGGGTCACAATTGTGCCCAAGCCCGCCCATCGTCCCGCCTTTATTCGGCTAGGGTCGGCACGTTCGAAGCGAAGACAACGCATCGATTACATTTGTATTATTTACATATTATTGTGATTTTTTATTATTTTTAACCGACTTTAAAAAGGAAGAGATTCAGTGTTCGCTACATTGAATCGTTTTGAACGTAAGTTCACCGATTATCTCCGTAAAGTGTAAATATATATTTTTTTTATTAGTAAGAGAATACGGTTACTGCTACGGTTTTCCCATAGCCATTAAATCATGATCCTGATGATGGAACTTATTTACTAGATCTCGGGACTAGTTCAACGTAGACAAGTGTGGTTTTTACATTTCGATTCACCACAATGAACATTTGGACTCAGTATCATAAAATTGACCTGATGATGGATCATGGAAGTACCTACTGGATCTCAGGACTGGTTCCACATGAGTAAAGAAACGGAATAGAGACTAAGCTTCATACAACCGCGCTGCGATAGGTACACTACTACAAACGCAATGCGCGTGTGGACGTGTCCACAAACTAACGTGTACCTACACGAACAAACAGATTTAGCCGTGTCTTGTTCGACTTCGCTTATATGAATGTGAAAATTAGCGAACCAAATTAAATTCAAAATGGCGAATGGCTTTTATTTTCAAAATTTCAAATTGGTGCTAGGGGGCTGAAACTTGGTATCGGGGGGCATTTGGGGCTCACAAATATGAATCTGAAATCGGTGTCCAAAAAAATTCAGTCAAAGTCGGAAAATACCGAAACAACAAGATTTGTATGGAGATTTTTTTTTAAGGGTCCCGTATCTCGTAAACGGCTGGAAATGGGTAGGGGGTGCTCGAACGAATGTCATAGGGGACCCCCCACCCGAATACAATCGTGAAAAAAAAAAACAAAATGGGGACTTTTTTTTTGAAAATTTCAAGTTAGTCCTAGGGGGTTAAAACTCGGTATCGGTAGGCTTTTGGGTCATCTGAGTCAGAATATGAAATTGGATTTTCAAAATTCACTCAACTTCGGAAAATATCGAACAAACAAAATGTAATAATCCCAGAACATAAAGGGCCGCTAGAAACGGGCTTATTTCTATGTATACAAATATAAACCATATTGTCATTGATCGTCGTCGATTGCATCAATCAGTGATGTCAAGTGTGCATAAAAAGTAAATGTTATGTAAACGGGTGTAAAACCGATAATAAAATAAATAAAAATGTTTCTGTGTACAAACTTCCAAAGGCTAAAATAAAAATTAAAAAAATGCATTTACATAATATATACGAAAACTGCACGTGACTGCGTTGAACCAGTCCTGAGATCTAGTAAGCACTTCCAGGATACAAAATCCGGTCAATTTTATAATACTGGATCTTAATGCTAATCAAAATGGTTCGTAAAGCAAAAAACCGCACATGTTTACGTTAAACCAATCCAAAGATCCAGTAGGCACTCTTAGAGCCCATCATTATAAAGATCGCGCTAGGTCCCTTTTATTTTGAACGTATTTTGTTAAAAGTAGCTTTAAAATAATTACAAACACAGAGTAGTTTCCGTTTTGCTAATGTAGGCAACCCTAGGAGTATGACACGCCCCAAAGAAGCAAGAACCAACAGCGTCGTACGTCATTAAAAATGGCCAATCAGATACGAGTAGGCTAATGCTTTTGCAAAAGCGGCAAATAACAAAAGAGTGCGGCTTCTGTAGTGTCTTTATTCTGTGGTAGTGACTAATAACAATCTTTTATTCATAATATTTGTCGAAAAATTATAAAACTGTCTCATGAGCAAATAAGTTTTAAGTTTATTCAAAAATTCATTTAAATTATCACATTCTTTTACGTCATTCATTATTTAGAAAATTCTATATTTTTATTGCACTATACTTCAGGCTCCTTTGAAAGTAAAGATAGTTATTTTATTACACTTCGGCGGTTATATTGGTGTTTTTTCTTAATACATGTGTCCTTCTGTTACCTTTAAAGTAGTATTTACATCTATTGTTGTGAATGTACGTGCCTGATAAGTAGATGTAAAGTGAAATTACTGTCATTATTTTGTACTTTACAAACAATGGGCGCCAATGATCCTTTATTTGGCTTTGCGACATGTCTAACAGCTTTTTTTCCATAAGGACTGTGTCAGTGTATACGCTGTCACCCCAAATGCTCGATGCTCCTCAAAATGAAAGTTTATAAAGACGAATGGGCACACAAGTAGCAACACCTTTTGGAGTAGTAGGGCCTTGTGCAGGGTCCGTCCGGATTGTTACTATCGTCTTGCCTGCTAACCCACCGCCAAACAGCAATGTTCGCATTGTTGTGTTCCGGTGTGGGGGTAAGATAGCCGGTGAAATTACTAGCATAGAGGCATTCTATCTTCGTCCTCCGGGTAGGCAAGCACTTGTGACTCCTCTGGTGTTGCAGGTGTTTATGGGCGACGGTAATCGCTTTCCATCAGGCGATACGTTTGCTCGTTTGCCCCCTATGACATAAAAACACCTAGAACGAGATAGTGGATTGTATATTAAATCGGATAATAATAAAGGTTCCGAAAAATAAATGAATGTCCAGCGATCTGTGGCACATTGTGTAATACTAACTAAGCTGCGTTTAAATGAATTACTGAAAAAAAAACTAAACTTCCGAAAAAAATACTAAACTTCCGAAAAAAATACTTAACTTCCGAAATAAATACTAGCGCCAGAACCGAATTGCTACCACAAATGTAGTTTGATGGGTTAGGTTAGGTTAGAACTGCGACCACAACAGCGCGCGAGCCGAGCGAGCGAAGCGAGCGTGCCGCGGCAGCGGTCGGCGAAGCGCCAAAACCGAACTGCTACCAGTTCGTTTCTATATTTTTATTCGTCACGTCAAGAATTATTGGGCACGAAGCCGTACGTTAATACTAACTGTGTAATATCAATATTATCCCCTCGTATTACACATGATAGGTATTTAACTAATTAGTTTAATCCCCACCCGAACACAGGTTTGTGGGTGACTTAGCGAATTATGCGCGGGTCAATAGCTCTCGTTCGCATTTGTAATGCTAATTATCCTGCTAATATTATGAGAGATGCAGTTAATTTATTGGCAGTTAGTATGCAAATTTGTTATTTATTAGGCACTGGATTAGCTGAAATCCCAGGGTTATAGAAGAGTTACAAGGTAGTTATACAAATAATTTCCATTTGTTTCATATAAAGGTACCTATTCGGAAAACAGGTAACGTAGGTACAGACTTCCTAAAGGGCTTCATCAGGCACTGCTACCAGTACAGCCGCGCGGTAACTTTGTCTCTGATTTTTTGATCGTCACTACGCCCAATCATGTCAGAATATGTCAGGAAGTTCCTGACAATTACACGTGGATGCAAAAAGTTTTAATAAGATTATTCCTAAAGGAAGGTAAAGGACGCATGGGGTCTTTGTTAACTTTAAGTTAAAACCTAAGCAGATAAAACATTCAGCCAAACCTATTTCATTACTTCATGTTTATACAAGAATTCCTGTTTTTTTTACGTAATAGTATTTGCGTGCAAACGTAAAGGTCAAGCTGGGAGCTGCTGGGTGCCTCGCCAAGGAATGCTTAGCCACGCTGATACGTTTTAGCTAATTGTAGATTCCTTTTAATCAGGTACCGTAAAACTACCCAACTAATATAGTCCAGTCCACACAACTATGGTCCAATTTAATCCGAAAATTACTCGTTAATAAATATATGACAATTATAACGAATAAACTCTAAAGTGAAAAACATAATTAAACAAACTTAAATAAAAACGTATAAAATCACTGATAGAATATGGGTTTTGATAAAAATAATCGAGTTTTGTTTTGCACCATAGTTGAATGTTTGGACTATACTTACTCGTAGTTGGGTAGTTTTACGGTACTGAAATTCTTGAAAGTAAATCTACGCGTTACACTATGCAGACTGCAGAGGTACCCTGATTGTATTAATTGTGTCCAAAAAAATCTTGTTCTAGTAGAGGGTGTCCGGCCTTGCAAATAAGTTTTTTATTTTTGGAAAATCTTTACTTATCCGTTACGTAAACTAATTAATTAATAAAAATAAAATTAAAAATTTAAAAAACCCCCGACATAACCTGTAAAAAGGAAGAAATAAAATCTACGAAATGTGCCTTTACAATGAACAGTAGAAAAAGAATCCAAGCTTTGTTGCGTTCGGGGGACCGCTAAGTACCTAACCTAAGTGAAATGAAATATATTTTTCAACGCAAAATTGTAAGTATGCATTTATTTGGGGGATTTTAAGTACATTGCATTTCATTTACTTAGCGGTCCCCCGACGCAACAAAGCTTGGATTCTTTTTCTACTGTTCATTGTAAAGGCACATTTCGTAGATTTTATTTCTTCCTTTTTACAGGTTATGTCAGGGTTTTTTAAATTTTTAATTTTATTTTTATTTCATATTTTTTAAACAAACAGAAGTTTTTTTCCGGAATTTTCTACATTTAACACTTTTTTTGGTTTTACACCGTTTAAGTTCCATAGTTTCCAGTCTTTCCTCGAGCTTGATCCTTGACTATGTGTACGACAACAGGATCCCAAGCCTGTGGTAACGAAAGCCGTCTTCTCTAAGATTGAAATAAGCCTTTAGCAACATTCTGGGAAAAAATCGTTAAAGTCAAATTAGTTAATGCTTATAATGACAAAATGGCTTAGTTATTTATTAGCCAAGACAATCAAAATATATACTTTAAATGCACTGGATGTGTTGAAAGAACCTGCTACTTATGGCCTAAAACAGAACCAGGTTTCCATTCTACAGGATCCTAATAGTACGGGTGGCTTCCTTAGCTCCATAAAAAATGTAGTAGATGCTAGGTAACTTGACTTAGTTTTGAAAGACCTAATCGATAACTCACACCATGGGATAAACCGTTAAAAAAAATTACATCCCCACTTTTTTACGTGTAGGGGGCAGGTACAAAAAAATACTAGTTTTTAAAAATTTATTCTACCACTATGTCTCTCTGCTAAGCCGTAGACAGATGGACGGACGGACATGGTGAAACTATAAGGGTTCCTTGTTGACTACAGAATCCTAAAAAGCTGTTATTCACTTAGGCGAGTACTTTTGCTAAAGCTTACGTGTCCTTTAGTCGCGTTAAAATCTTGCAAGGTGTTGCTATTTGTGACCTCAATCAAAGGAACCTGTTCAATAGTCCTAATGACAATTCAGCTTTAGTAGAATTGCAAAACTTAGGAACAGTGACCCAGTATTGTGACACAAATTAAAAAGGTTTTTCTGAGACTCGGTTTAATATCGACTGTACTTTCTTACACAAACGTTAATTGCTCATCAAGAACAATCAGACGAGCCCAAACACCATGGCTTTATTCTGTGCTGTTAAGAAATTCCTACAGCCATCTTCAGCTGCATGGTACCAAATTATTGTACTGTCAAAATTTTATTAAATTGTTGATTACGCTAATAAAACTTAAGTTTTAACCAATATTTGAAATTCTTGGCTTAGATCCTTTCACAACTAGATGGCAGGGCCGTATTTACCCCTAGGCCCACAAGGCCCGGGGCTAGGGGCCCAGCTAGTCTAGGAACCCAGTCCCAGACGCAGGACTTGTACCATAATAATGTTCTCCTTATAGGGGAGGGGGCCCGCTTAGTCCAGCCCTGCTAGATGATTATCATGAGATCTTCACTTAGTGAGTGATAAGGAAAATGCTAATAAAACAACATTTATCCAGCGTTTGGAATTATTCGCTTCAATATTGACTGAGATCCATTAACAACTACCTGGTCATCATGAGACCTTAATTTAGTAAGTGATATAGAAAATGCTAATAATACTTAACATTTAACCAAAATTTGAAATCCTTGGCTTCAACATTGGCTGAGATCCATTAACAACTACCTGGTCATCATGAGACCTTAATTTAGTAAGTGATATAGAAAATGCTAATAATACTTAACATTTAACCAAAATTTGGAATCCTTAGCTTCAATATTGGCTGAGATCCATTAACAACTAGCTGATCATCATGAGACCTTAATTTAGTAAGTGATATAGAAAACGCTAATTAATACTTAACATTTAACCAAAATTTGAAATCCTTGGCTTCAACATTGGCTGAGATCCATTAACAACTACCTGGTCATCATGAGACCTTCATTTAGTAAGTGATATAGAAAATGCTAATAATACTTAACATTTAACCAAAATTTGGAATCCTTGGCTTCAATATTGGCTGAGATCCATTAACAACTACCTGGTCATCATGAGATCCTCATTTAGTGAGTGATATAGAAAATGCTAATCATACTTAACATTTAACCAAAATTTGGAATCCTTGGCTTCAATATTGGCTGAGATCTTGTCACTTGTTCCAATTAAAGCTGAATATCTTGGAAACTACTTGTCCTACTTCCACCAAACATAGCTAAGAACCATCTCGACGGAAAAGTCTTTCGATTAAAAAAAACCGCACTTAAATTGGTCCATCCGCTTGGGCGCTACGATGCCACAGACAGACACACAGATACACAGATACACAGATACACAGATACACATGTTAAACTTATAACACCCCTCTTTTTTTCGTCGGGGGTTAAAAACAAGATAAATCTATCCGTTTGAAGTATGATTTGTGAAAAAAATATCGCTTTTTGAGTTTTTCGGCTTTCTTCTGAATAGCGGTCTCCTCTTGTGAAGCGCTTTAAAAGCGCCCTTAAGATCTTTGAAAACCAAAAGAATAAACCAGTCATTTCAACATTCAAGCAATTTTCAGTACGAGTAATCGTAATGTTACGGTTAAGAGGCCTTATTCCTTTTAAATTGTACGTTTTTCATTTTATTAATAAAATATCGATGATTTCAACCAACTTTTTAAAGTGAATAATACTTTTCCCTAAGTTCTAGAAAAAAACATACTTAGCATGCTTTCATTGCGTGCAGTCGAAAATAAGATGAAAAAAAAAAACAGTTTACTGCGTGAATTTTGTCAATTTCGAAACACAATGAAAAATTCAAAGTGTAAGTTTCAAATACATACCATTAAATTGCAATAACCCTGCTCTAAGCAGTACCATTGATAATTATGTTAAGAAACATGTCTGATCATCGAGAAAAATGTCTAAAACAATAAGCGTTTATGAGCGAATAAGGTGCCTTTAGCTCTACTTACAGAATAAACCAGTCATTTCAACATGCAATGTACAGTTTGACCAAAAAGAGTAGAAATTAAAAAGTGGCAATACTGTCGTCCCCGTTTTCTGTAATCCGAATGGGACGGTTAAAAGTAACATGGCTGCCTCGCCGCGGGCGCCTGGACAAATGTTTCATTCGAAATTCAAATACGCGTCAATCATTGTATCCGTTCGTTACTTTAACACACTCGTATCTAAGTATATGAATTTAATGCAATATTACTTATAATCCGAACTGAATAGGATAGAGATTTCAATGAAAAGCTCGTTTGGAATTCAATTTTGAGATATTTCGTACGAATCGTGTCAGTTAGTATCGGTTAGGTTTATCGGGTACACATGTCGGGCTAATAATTGCTTTGTGGGTATTGAGAATTAGTATGGACGGTATACAATTTTAGAGCGTGTTAGATAATTATGATAATTAGTTAATTCACGCCTGTATTAATAATGTGTATGTGCGTGTGTTAGTTTATTGGAAAAGGCTTCCATGGTTTTCCTGCCAGGCAATAACAGCTCGATAGATGAAAGTGATTTTTGCATACGAGTACTATTTAATATCTATATCAAAGGGGAATATATTATAACGTATTAAGTATTTATTTACTAGGATATGCGTTTTTTATTATTATTTAATGAGTTTTTTTTTTTACAAAAAGGTATACTAGTACCGACATTAACTTTTTTATACAGAATGTAGATTTTTTTAGACTCATCTGAATCAAAATCGTTCGTTCGAACTCGTACAAGAAAAAAAGTGTCCCAAAATTCGTTGTAAAAACATATTCTTCCATTTAATTGAAACCGCTCATATACCAAATTCAAAATAGTAGAAAATTATTTCTTTAATGATTCTCATGCCTGATAACGTTCACATTAACATGGTCTGGTATACGAGTACATATATATATCTTTGCTAACTATAGTATGAAATAGAGAGTAAGAAATATTTTTGTATATGAAGTTAGGTGCGGAAAGACTAACATAGTTTTTTGTCTAAATGGTAAGACCAACAGGTTAATCTAGTGCTATTAGTGTTATAGTCTAGTGTTATTAGTGGACTGTGCAGTCTTCCGTCGGTGACAGTCTTACCCCACCACTTGACTGCTAAGGGTAAAACCGCGTGGAATTTCTATTAGTAATTACTTATTATCACACTAAACTCACTAATATTTTAAAGGCGAAAGTTTGTGAGTGTTAGTATGTTTGTTACTTCTTCACGCTCAAACGGTTGGACACAATTTTGATAAAATTTGGTAAGAAGGTGGAACGGACACCCTGCATTGAAAAAAAAAAGGTTTGGTAACAGTAACCCAAATGTTCGCTGCTATACATAAATCGGAGCACTGAATTGAGGGCTACTAGAAAACAAAATAAGTTTTGTAAAATTAGCATAATTTTGTTTACTACTCGTACTAAGCTCAATTTGGCTATTTCTCAAGTAGTTAAAATAGTTGAGCTATTTATTTTTTCAGTGTGGATTAACACATCGGCTACTTATTACTATTAACCGTGGGTAATACGGCGGGGCGTAGCTAGTACCTATTAATTAAATATATATGTATAAATGTAAGCTATATTCAACGTTTGCTTAGTGAGCAATCATGATACAATGGATACACCCAGAATAATTGAACTCCAGTTGGTAGTTGAATATGTACCGAGCAAATTAATTAAAGCCTAAATTGATGACGAAACATGAGCCCCTGCAAGCTAGATTATTACTTGTTGATAATTTTGTGTATTTATGTGGTATTCAGTTCAGGTGGTCGGACGACCTGGTTAGAGTTGCGGGGACTCGCTGGATGCGGGTCGCTGCTATCCGGCCCATGTGGAAATCTATTGAGGAGGCCTGTGTCCAGCAGTGGGCGTCCTATGGCTGAAATGATGATGATGATGATTCAGTTCATAAAGTTTTTTATTCAAAGCCCTACATGAAGGTTTTACAAAAAATTAATCTTGTGCAAACAGGACGGCGTCGTGATCCCATCTTTATTTATTTATTGCACCGAATAAATTTTAATATGTTGCAGTCAGTGAAGATCACGATGTATCTATTCCTCCTTTCAGAAGTTCTTCTCAAGTGTAGTGTTAGTCTACACACGTTAAAACACTTTGAAATACAATTGCGTTTTTTTTTATTGAGTTTCATAATATTTGTTCAAAAATATTATATAATATTTCTCGATCCTGGAAGGTTACTTCGATGTTCGAAATTGAAACTTTCTATCGTTTCGTCTCGCTCATTCAAATATATAGGTACTATGAGATTGGGAAGGACGGTATGGCAAGTATGGAACTTCGGAGTCCCTTCTGCACTTTACGTCATAAACAAAATCAACTGCATGCTCACACGAATCCAAATCTTTTAAATATCTGTGTCCAGGCTATTTTTTACGTGGACTTTCTACGTTTAACGTCCCAGTTTTAGTGTGCTTGTTTACACGGAAATCCCAAGAATGTTAATTGAAAAGAAAGCGATATCGTCCCGGCGCGGGCTCTATTTTAAATTCGCCTTTCAGAGTCAGACGCGTCTCCTGGGTCGTCGCGAGTTCCAAATTCAATTTCTGTGTCAATTTATCGCTCTTCGCGCTAAGTCCGGCTGTGTCACCGACTGGCGACTGAGGCAAAATAGGTGTTTGATGGCGAGGTGTGGAAACAAATCATTTTGATACGAAGTATAAGTAATACAGCAATTTAATGATTGAAACTTACACGATTTCCACATATTGTTATAACAAAACGGGAATTCGCGTTCAAATAAGTGTTTTTTAATCATGTAGATGTTTTGGAAGTGACGTGTATGGTCTGAAAGGGACTGAAGAGGCGGGAAGCGAGGAGGCGGGGTTCGACTTATCCGCACTCGGTATTTATTATCAGCCTTCCTTTAACTCTTGGTATTTTTGCGTGTTTTTCTCAAGAATTTCCACGTTGAATGGACCCTGATTTGCGATTTTGTAAAAATAGAGCAATATAAAGCATGACTTATAAATACAGCCGAGCCGGTCGCCTGACAATTGCTTCGCGATAAGTTGTAATTAATTTTTCAGTGCAGTGTTGCACTTAAAAGCAATGTTATACATATAGCCCTTCGATTGGCGTTATGTACGATCTCATTAAAAAAACAGTACTATTGAGTGGTTTCGTACCTCATTACCGTCCGTCGTAAAAGGGGTTTTAACTTCAATACTTAATTAACTACGATATAGGCCAAACCGGTAAACTACATAATTAAAAAGACTTGAAAAATCGGGTCTCTTTGACTTTGAATAGCAACTCTAATACGTTGAGCTGCCAGCTCTTCGGTCCCCCGTGGTGTCGACCAAAAATTAATTTGAAAGGTGGAGAGAAGACCAACCGTTCCATGATGCTGGGAACGCTGTGGTGTGAACGACGATGCAGTCACTGGAATTGAGAAAGGGATGCTTAGTTGGCTTGGGCATGCAGAGAGGATGCATGAAAGAAGATTCACGAAACAAATCTACAAGGCGAATGTGAATGGAAATGTTGGAAAAGAATGGTCTAGACGAACGTTTCTTGATCAGATTGGACTCGTTTTAAATAAAGGACAAGTCAAGAGTACTCTAAACCGACGAGCATGCATGAGGAG
This sequence comes from Apotomis betuletana, assembly GCA_932273695.1. Taxonomy (NCBI): domain Eukaryota; kingdom Metazoa; phylum Arthropoda; class Insecta; order Lepidoptera; family Tortricidae; genus Apotomis; species Apotomis betuletana. Next base: position 1,538,309 of record OW026303.1, on the reverse strand, counting down.
ATTAATGAATGTTGATGAAGCGAAAGATGTATGTCAGGACCGTAGCAGGTGGAAAGATGTCTGCCTACCCCGTTGGGAAAAAGGCGTGATTATATGTATGTATGTACTCGTAGCATGACGTCTACTAGGTACAGCCGGCCGCGCGACAATCGCGCGATAAGCTGCCAAGAGTTTTTGCGGGCGCGTGTGTTCCGCGCCAAATGCTGTTTTTATACAGCTTGCGGATGATTTATGGGCTCCACGCTCGCCGGTTTAAGGGTTCAGTTTATGTTCGGTGACGCGCGTATTCTTGGCATTAATGGGTTGTATGCTACCTAGGATATAATGAAGCTAATATGATAATAAAAAATCTGTAGGTACGTATCACGTATCATTTGAAAAACACAGTCAAAATAGACATGTTAATGACTTTAGCCTGAAATATCATCACTAGTATTTTAACGTTAGCATTGCTATTTACTTTTTTCTACTCCAGTTCTTTTTTCTGTCATTTATATAGTTACTAACTGTAATATAAAGACATTAATTGTGAAAGTCTGTAAAAGTCTATACTCTACCGCCCAAAAAAACACTGCTAAACGATGTTATAATGTCGCCAAAAAAGCACCACTTAGTACCACAGATTACAAGATAAACAGCTGCATTCACACAATTTTCAATAAAAAAAAACTTATTGTACTAAGGCATTGCTGTCAACTTAAACCTTTTTGACAGATGTTTAGTATAGTGAACGTATACCTTTATGTATAAGTTCATATTTTTTGACAGATGGACGTCAATAAAAAAAAAGTATATCAGAGACATTTTTTTTTTAATTTTGTTGATTTTGAGCGGGAGCATGTAATTATTTTCTTTGTTGTTTATTTGCATTTTATTTATGAAATATCGAGTCGTAGAAAAAGTATTGTATGCAACGTTGTATAAGTAGGTCAAAAAACGCTCGTGGCATCTTTCTTACGATGTTCGCTACGCTCACATCGTAACCCATACCACTCGCGTTTTTTGCCCCCTCTTATACAACGGTTTCATAAAATACTATTAAATGACCTTGTTAATGCCACTTAATGTCCCAAGCAGCATGCAGACTGCATAAGCGCGTATACAACACTTGTACAAGTAATTTAAGTTGAATAAGGCCTATATAAGCGCTTTTAGTCAGAAAAGCAACAATCATATTATAAATTATTAACCATTAGCGACCCGCCCCGGCTTTGCACGGGTACAATACTATATTATGCATATATTATACATAATTATAAACCTTCCTCTTGAATCACTGTATCTATAAAAAAACGCATTGAAATCCGTTTGAATTTTAAAGATCTAAGCATATAAATAGGGACAGACAGACAGACAGCAGAAAGCGACTTTGTTTTATACTATGTATGTAGTGATGTCACAGCTTTAATGTCACGAAATCCCATAGGTATATTAAAAAAAAATTGTATGTGATTATTGCCGGAATAATCTTACGTACGTTTTTTCTCATGGACATTCATTACAATGCCAGGTATCGGTTGAAATATCTTTGCGGCATCATCACGCCAAAACAGCTGTACGCATTTTAACCGAGCAAGCGAAGCCCCTTTGTTTCAGCTTGGATAAATATTATTTTGTATGTCCGGATTTTGGATGTCCAGTTGCCAAGCTCGTCTCGCCTACGGGTCGTATTTCTCAATCGGTGTTCATAATATTTTGTGAGTAGGTTCGATAGATATATACTTAGTTTTTTTATCTATTCAGTTCCATGATTTTATTTAAAGGTGATATGGAGGACAAAAATGAGAAAAATTACAAATTTCAGCCATTTTGAGACAAACTCGTTAGGTCTAAACACTACGCTACTCACAGAGACACTAGTGTTATAAAGTAGGTAGTAGGTAAGCTTTTAAAGTAGTTAAAGGATACTTTTAAAGGAGGATTACCTACGTGAACGAGTTCTCTAAAAAACTTCCCAGTTTAAAACTAGTTCTCTGAATTGAAAGGCCGAAATGAAACGTGCAAAGCGAGACTCACATAAAACTAACATTTTCTCAAACATCCAAGGAAATGTCGTTCTTATGATCGTGGTAATAGAACGCGAAATACGTCTTTGTATAGCAATTGTTGAAGATTCGTTCTAATTTCAAATTAGAACGATATAAAGGAATTTCATACAACATTATTGGCCGTAGCCAACAAAGAGATTGTCTTTTGTTTCAGTGGGGTTTATTTCTTTTATTGATAATCTATGGCATACTGCCAATAAAAAAAAACTTAGTTTGTGCATGTATATTTACGTTTTATTTCTTATATTTAACTAGATTATTCAATTCGATTAAATCAGATATTCAATAAAATAAACAAGGAATCACGTTTATTGTTAAAAAATATAACAATATCTAATTAATAAGGTGTTGTCATTTTTTAATAAATAGAATCATCTTAACATTTGGTGGCAAAAACATTGACCCGAACAGCTTAAAAAAATAAATTTGTTTTTTTTTTATTAAATTTGAAATAAATTTGTTTTTATATGAATATATAAGTTGAACATTTGTATTATTTCCTTGGATTTATTTGAGAAAAGCACTATACAAGCCTCGGCGCGAACAGGGATTATCGGCCTCGTATCTCTAGATGGCCTCGTTATCACTCGGCCATCTATTACTACTCGGCCAATAATTCCCTATTTCGCGGCCTCTGCAGTAATGTACTATTGCAAACCTCAAAATTATTTGCTTCCTTAGAAACACAAGGAGCGAATACGTAATGTACCTTTTTATATGAAAATTATAGTATATTATTAATTATCTAATTATAATTCTCTGATACCTCGGACAGAGATATCCGAAGTGGCGATAGTTATTCGTGACATTACCAACCCGTTCGCGCTAATATTGCCCCTCATTTATATATATACGACGCCATAGATATTAGACCCAAACTTAAGTTATTGTATTAAGCGGTTTACACTGACGTGAAGTTGTCAGGAACGACTCGACATGTAAAAAACAGTGACGATGTTACCGCGCGGCTGTACGAGTAGAAGTCCCTGATGAAGAGCTCCATACGAGTTCGAAACATGTCGGATCGTTCCTGATAATTTCACGTGAGTGTAAACCGCTTAATACAATAATTAAATTATGTCTCACGAAAGTTTTAACAAACTTAAGTGGACCCGGTAGTAACGTGAAATCACTTTATGTATAAGGCGATATACCTGTCACATCGCTTAGCTTGCGATATCTCAAAGTACATACACTCGAATTAGCGCCCTTAGTCCTCTGAATCGAAAGGACAGAATGAAACATTGAATGTACTATAGGCTACACAAATGCGTGGCCCATTTATGAATGAATTCATTCATACATTTTTCATTGAATACATTTATAAATGGGCCATGCAATTGTGCAGCTCATTATATACCTCAATCTGGGGGCACGGTAGTGCCCCCGCCAAGACAAACAAAAAAGAAGCGGGGCACTACCTACCCTTTCTCGAACCGTTTCGTCTCATATAATTTGCGTGCTCAGAAACACAAAGAACGTAGATACGTTACATATACATATATACCTCTGAATAGCGTGTGTGGAAATGATAATTGTAGTTTCTATACCAGACGTTCGTCAGTGGAAACCACAATAATCGTCTGAGATGCCTCATTGTAGTGAGCTGAATACAATATTGTGTGTATGTGAAATTCCATTTGAGGAAATTGAGGTGCAATGTTGAAGGAATAAGTACTCTGTAATAATCGTGTTTAGCCCGTATCTAGCAGCCGCGTGGAAAGAGCGTTAGCGCGCAGTTTTCGTCTGGTCGCCTCCGCGACTGATCGTAGCTCCTGATCATGAGTCGCGAACCGATTCGATACATGTCGAGCGATATTCGAACTTCTACGACGTGAGTGAACTCGTTTTGTATGTATTTTATTGTCTGAGACTAACGGGTCTATGTAAAAATATTGGTATTGTTGATAGTGCGAATACAGTCGATCGGGGTTACCTTTTTGTCCTTCCGTATAACATTTACACACTGTCACTTTTAATTATTTTATCTAGACCCATCCCGTTAAATTCCTATAACAAGATCAGATATTATAGGTAAGGACCTCTATATTACTTGGCAGCGACCAAAATCAGAGATGTAATTTCATAACAGTACCGCAGCCACCGCGACCTTACTTATTCTCACTCGTATGACCTCTCATTATGTAACAGTTGCATAAACTACTATTATTGTGCATCGATTATGTATTTGAACAGTTTCAAAACTATTCTTCTTTTTTGAAATACAGGTTGTCTGGAAGAGATTGCTCTGTAGCGATAAGAGCGCCTATTGTCATCACAGCCTCAAGTTTCTCCATAAAAATGTGTAGTTTATGGGAGCCCTGTTTGACATGCTCGAGAGTGGTCCTCGGCGACGGGCGACGTTTGCTCAGCTCTCGCGCGACGTGCGATCGCTGACTCTGTATTAAACCCTGACGGAATCAGTATTCAGATGCAAAAAAGTTTTTCGACATAAACTGACGATATAAGATCACAATCTCACCTAAAATGTCTCTATAAAATGGGTAGGTACATATATATACGGAGTAATGAATCTCGGAGCATTGAAACTTCAAGGTATCACAGTAATATTATAAAGGCGAAAGTTTGTAAGTATGTTTGTGTGTTAATTTTTCACGCTCAAACGGCTAAACCAATTTTGATAAATTTTGCTATGACGGTAGCTGACACCCTGGACTAACACATAGGCTACTTTTCCCCCCGAAAATATAAAGTGCTTCCGTGGGATGAGCGGGTAACACCGCGAGGCGCAGCTAGTAGTATAATAATAATAATAAGTTGAAAACTTATTATTGTCTAGTTAGTAACGCGCAAAAGTTAACTTTGACTTAAAGTTTAACATAATTTTCTGTAATGTGTATCGAAAGAAAACGCGCCAAAACGCTGAATGTTAATTTTCACCGCCACGCGTAGTTCAGCTTTTCACTGACTTGCGACCGCAGACGCTGTTCTAAATTCCACCCGAAAAAACAGTATGCGAAGAAAAAAATAAAAAAGGGTGTACTTATTATACGAGACACGAATTTTAATCATTACGTTTCTTTTTAAGTCGAGGTTTGGGCTTCCTACTTTAAATCCACCATTCGTGCCATCCCGGGGATAATGCAATACAACAAAGTGGTGGAAAATTAAATAGTTGTTGGAAAATAAGAGCATGGGAGAGTTAAAAGCTTGTGTTTTCTGTCGTCCGAGCTTTGTAGTGCGGAAATAAAATGGAAGCTCATAAATTAACTCAGCATTTATAAAATAGTACTTTTAGTGTTTTTTTTTATTTTTATTTTGTTGTTTTTTTTATATATATTTTTAGCCGGCATGGTAGCATTACAATCAATTGAAAGGCCAGCAAGAATTTACTTTGTTTGCAAAAACACTTCATACCTAATTAATATTTTTTCAGTAAAAACATACTAGATTTTCAATTCATTAGTATTTTTGTTGTATTTTCTTGGTAGGTACAGCATACCCAATAAACCAAATGCGAAATAAAATCGCAAACCCGGATCGCCCCTTGGCGCCATAATTTCACTATTAGGGCGCGTGTAGACGGCGCCGCCTCCGCGCCGACACCGCACCGCCGCCGCGCCGCCGCGCTATGTACACGAGACGCGTAAAGCCCGCCGCCGCGCCGCCGTCGCGCCGCCGCCGCGCCGCCGTCGCACCGCCCCCGCAACGCCGCCGCACCTTCGCGCTATGTATACGAGACGCGAGTCCCCCGCCGTCGCCGCACCGCCGCCGCGCCGCCGCCGCGCCGCCTCCGCGACGCCGCCGCTTAGCCCCCCGCCGCCCCCCGATGCCATTTTCAGCGTTGCCAGATAGTTACATTTGTTACTTTTTTCGAATTTTGACCCTCTCTCGTAACATGTAAGTAACTTTTGATTTCTGGGCAATTTTCGTAACTTTTCAATAAGTTTTGTTAAAAATTCGTAAGTGGTAAAATTAATTGAGATTCTGAATCCAAATAACATGTACTATCGGGCAAAAATATAACATATGTACCACTGAAAAACTTAATCGTAATTTCGATAATGTGTTTCAGTTTTTTAGGGTTCCGTAGTCAACTAGGAACCCTTATAGTTTCGCCATGTCCGTCTGTCCGTCTGTCCGTCTGTCCGTCCGTCCGTCCGTCCGCGGCTTAGCTCCGTGATCATTAGTACTAGAAACCTGAAATTTGGTATGAGTATGTGTATGTATAACGCCGACAGAACGGTAAAATAAAATTAAAAAAAAAAAATTTTTTTTCGGGTACCTCGAACACCTAGTTAAAGTGGGGGTCATTTTTTTTTTCTTTTCAACACTGGTGTTTGGGGTGTCGTTGAATAGGTCTTGTAAAAATAATAGGGGTCTTCTAACATTATGTTTTGATAAAGTCAGCAGTTTTGTAAATATTCGATCCAAAAACAAAAAAAATAGTGTCCCCCCCCCCTCTAACTTTTCAACCACGGGTCAAAGAAAATCGGAAAAATTCATGTTAATGAGGCCTTATAAGTACTTTCAATGAAAACTATATTGAACAAAATCGGTCGAGCCGTTATTGAGTTATCATCAAATTTCATATTTTTTCTTTAAAAGGTCGTAAGTTGACTTCCAGAAGGTAATAAGTGATTACAGTTTCTAGGGCGTTTACGGCCTTTTTATAGAGCTTAAAGTCTTTTTTAACGTAAACTTCAGGCTTAAAACAGCAGTTTATTGTTAAGGATGAGCAACTACGGAACCCTACACTGAGCGTGGCCCGACATGCTCTTGGCCGGTTTTCTCAAATCAGATAGGATCCACTTTCATAAAACAGGCACTTCCTGCCACTTTCTATACATATAGTAAGCTAACACTAATTTCTTTTTTTTCGTTAAACTGGACATGACGCGTGATCTTCGTGGCTAGCAATCTTTTACTAACGTAACGACCGTATAATAGCGCGAAGGTGCGTCAGCGGTTCGGAGGCGATGCGGCGGCGGTGCGGAGGCGGTGCGGAGGCGGTGCGGAGGCGGTGCGGTGTCGGCGCGGAGGCGGCGCGGTGTCGGCGCGGAGGCGGCGCGGTGTCGGCGCGGAGGCGGCGCGGTGTCGGCGCGGAGGCCGCGCGGAGGCGGCGCGGTGTCGGCGCGGAGGCGGCGCGATGTCGGCGCGGAGGCGGCACCGTGTACACGAGCCCGTGCGGCGGCGGTGCGGTGTCGGCGCGGAGGCGGCGCCGTCTACACGCGCCCTTACGTCAACGAGTAAGCGATCGAGTCTCGCCACGTTGCCACATTACAAAGCATTTTCTAGTTCAGAGCACATGAGATCCTCCCCTCCTTTCCTTCCCCCGGCTTTCATTAACTAGACGATCCAACGCATTTTCACTATATCCAGAGTTGATTTAAATTCCACTCTCAGCCCCTCAAAGGAAATAACGGCACCAATTTTTATTTATCTTCGAATTTTTTATTTCATTTCACTCCATTACCGCCGCGCTCCGACTCAGCTGCGATTGATTAAATGAGAGTAAATCCTATTAAGCAAATTATATTATCGGCGTTCGGTAAGGAATACATATTTCACTTTACGAGTCAGGGTAACAGGAGTCGTGCGTCTGCGAACGTCTGAAATAAACTGCGCGCCTAATAACACGCGCTCGACTAACAAAAAAAAAAATAAGGCGTAAAAAAGGAGAAATGTGTAAAGCGACCACGCTTACAAGACCTCTGGAACTATTTCTGGAAGCCCACTATGGGGATCGAGTGAGAGTGGCCGTCGCATTTGTAAGTAAAGATGGAACTATTGTCTTCGGAACGGAAGCCCGAGCGGGCCGTAAACAAGCGGGCCCTAGCAAATAAACACTCCATGTTTTTCACCCAATTACAACATGGAAATGAGGCGCTCAATACGGTTCCCTCACAGAAGCACGTTCACTGGCCATACAAAACGATTTAACACTGTCACAAGTGCTGTGCATCCAAACCAGCGCGGGGACGTGACTCAGTACTGGCAGCATTATAATGAAAACTTTATTGGAGACGCGTTCATTTTTAAATTGGTCTATATCTACGTGATATTAAACCACGCAAAACTGCACTATCGCTGAAGTGTCTTAACCACCCAATTTGCGCGTGCCAAGTAAAAGTTTTATACAGCATTTTCCAACCACCAATGAGAATTTTACGTTGGGTATCGTTTTTGAACTGGAGATTTTTACAAACTCTTCCCAGAAAAGCACTCTTGGTTAGCAAGAAATTACTGATCCGTAAAGTTTTAAGACTTAGTGGCCTGTTAAATAATTCGATTCAATGAATTGAACACTTTCACGGAGACAAGACCATTGAGAACTGCGTGGTAAAGGGACCTTTATGGCCATAGCCGCACCGTCTATTATATAGACGAAATGTACAATCTTGTGATTTCTAAGATGCGTGTCATGGCACTAACGTCCATAAAGAAGTGTCATTAATAGACGAACTGTCATACATTGCGATAAGACGCGTGTTATTGCACTAAGGGCGACCAGACGAAAATCGTATGAAAATATAAGATCCGTCCAAAGCGGTAGGTAAGTATTGTCACAACACTAGGTCCTTCAAGAGGCCTTATTCATTTTAAAACGTATTTTTTCATATTATGTTAAATATATTGATAATTTCGACGAACTTTTTAAAGTGGATACTTTACCCTGAGGACTAGACAGTAACATAGCTGTTTCATGCTTTAATTTGCGTGCTGTCGAAAAAAAATTGAAATAAAACCAGTTTTCTGCGTGAATTTTGTCAATTTCGAGTAGTTTTTGAAACAGAAAATATAAATGAAAAATTCAAACTATGGGTTTCAAATATATAAAAATAAAAATAAGAATGTGATATTACCTCATAAAAAATGAGATCGATAAAAAGATTAACACAAAAAAAATATATATATACCATTAAATTCCAATAGCCCTGTTCTAACTAGTAATATTTATGTTAAGAAACATGTTTGATCATAGAGAATAATGTCTAAAATAATCTGCAATTTTGAAAGGATAAGTAAGGAGCCTTAATGTAAGCCTGAGAGGCAACTTGTGTGCTATAGGTACCTATAGCGTAGGGGTGTTTGCTGTTACATTAGCAATTTGTGGCTGAGCTTAAAACGGCACATGGTCACATGCTTCTTGTAGATGCTATTAGATATACCCGGCTGATGACTTGGTGTGGTTTTTGTGGAATTTAAATTAACCGGCCACAGACGTGGTGCCGTATCACGACGTCCTTTGACGTAGAGCCCGTGAATGTGTTAAGTTCTTTTCATGTAACTTTGTCGATACATGCTACCTTTAAAGTATGGTTGAATAACAGAACATTTTAAAACTATTAAAATTATTTGTGACATGGACATTCAATAAATCCCACGCCATAAATTCAGTATAAATTGGATCTGCAAATGAGAGTATAATGCAGCGAGGCCTGCAGGTGTATTATCTCAATAAATGGCACATTCGCGTGATTTACACGTCGCCCACTTACATTGGTATCATTATAAAACGCCCATAAATATTTAATAAGTTACGTAATAATTTTATTTTTTGTCGGAATTCATTGTGCATTCGACCTATTTCTTTAACATGTCCTGCCTGTGATGGTTGCTTTTGTCACGCAATGAATGATTTGTTCGATAATTTTCACAAAATCGTTTTTTAATAGTAGCGAATTTTCATGATCGCCAATTTTATTATTCGTCTTTCTTCATGTAGCGATTTAAAAAATAAACGCGACTAATGACTATTATAAAACGCTTCATGAAAAATCGCTATGTGAAAATTCGCTGCTATGAAAAAATGATTTTGTGAAAATTTGCGAACAAACCCTTCAAATTGAATATCAGGGTCCTGACTGCGAGTATTCACCTGTAATATACGTATGTATGTAAACACTTTATTGTACACAAACACAGGTTATACATACAATGAAAATTCCATTTGCTTTTTATTACATTAAAGGCGAATGTTTGCGTTGAACAAGCACCCTTACAAATTGTTATCTCTTCATGGAAAATATAACATAATATTTGCACGCAGTTAAATTTAAAGTAGACACAGCATACTTGCATAAAGAAAACAGATTAGTGCTCTAAACAGTAAATACATGCTTTAGAAACTAGCATTGCACGGTCCGAAACGATAATTTCTCTCACAACGGGTGGCGGGGCGCAACGGCACAAAACGGGACGGAACGGGGCGTAGCGGGGCACGACGGGACAGGACGAAACGGGACAAGACGGAGGCAGTATCTGCGGCACCCCGCGATCACCCCGCGGGGAGTGATCTGTTATCTCATTACTCTGTTGAATGATTCGAGATTATACTTCGAGATATACGACCGATCCAAGCAATCAATTTAATAGAGTAGTTTTATCAGCTGGGCGTCTTTGCTTCATTATTTTCAATTCACGGAAAATGAATAGGAAAACATTTTTTTATATTTTTTGTGATAAAACGTTGCATTTGAATGGATTTACACCAACATATTCCGTTCAGTCACGGCGCCGAATTTAGTCCATGCACTGGCAACGAATGAGACTAGCTACAGAATTTATTACTAAAATTCGTCAGTTGAAATATTTTATTACACCTTTTTAGGGTTCCGTACCCAAAGGGTAAAAAACCGGCCAAGAGCATGTCGGGCCACGCTCAGTGTAGGGTTCCGTAGTTGCTCATCCTTCACAAGAGACGGTCAAAGACGGAAAGACGGAAAAAGATCGTAAACGCCAAAGTAACTGTAATTACTTATTACCTTCTGGAAGTCAACTTAGGTCCTTTTAAAGAAAATTATGAAATTTTGCGATAACTCAAAAACGGATGGACCGATTTTGTTCAATATAAATTTCATTGAAAGTAAATAATGACACAAAGGTAAATTAAGAAAGAAAAATTGAATGCGATCTACTACAATCGAAGCGGGGTTTGAACCCGCGACCTCTGCGTTACCGGCGCATTGCTCTCCCAACTGAGCTATCCGACCGCTACGTCAGTCACACCAAATCTTTCATCCCTTAATCCTTTACGCTACTGGAGCGCCCTCTGTGTCATATGTTTTTTTGAAATGCTTATTGCGCATTAGCCATACCCTAGGATGTGCGTTTTACACGCACGATCCCCAATCCCCATTGCTTTACAGCAAGTGTGAAGACTGCGAGAGAGATGGCGCTGTTCTAAATATAAAAAAAAAAAAAATATTTAGAACAGCGCCATCTCTCTCGCAGTCTTCACACTTGCTGTAAAGCAATGGGGATTGGGGATCGTGCGTGTAAAACGCACATCCTAGGGTATGGCTAATGCGCAATAAGCATTTCAAAAAAACATATGACACAGAGGGCGCTCCAGTAGCGTAAAGGATTAAGGGATGAAAGATTTGGTGTGACTGACGTAGCGGTCGGATAGCTCAGTTGGGAGAGCAATGCGCCGGTAACGCAGAGGTCGCGGGTTCAAACCCCGCTTCGATTGTAGTAGATCGCATTCAATTTTTCTTTCTTAATTTACCTTTGTGTCATTATTTATAAAAATAAAAATGTGGTATTACCACATAAAAAAAAATATAGAATCGATAAAAAGATTCTATACAAATATTCATTGAAAGTACTTACAAGGCCTCATTTTCATGAATTTTTCCATATTTTTTTGACCCATGGTTGAAAAGTTAGAGGGGGGACACTATTTTTTTTATTTTTGGAGCGAATATTAAAAAGTACTGACTTTATCAAAAAGTAATGCTTAAAGACCCCTATTATTTTTAACAGACCTATTTAACGACACCCCACACACTAGGGTTGGAACGAAAAAAAAAATTCACCCCCACTTTAGGTGCACCAGAGGTACCCGAAAAACACATTTTTTTTAGTTTTTATTTTACCCTTTTGTCGGCGACATACCTACATTACATACATTGATACATAATACTCATACCAAATTTCAGCTTTCTAGTATTAATGATCACGGAGCTAAGCCGCGGACGGACGGACAGACGGACAGACGGACATGGCGAAACTATAAGGGTTCCTAGTTGACTACGGAACCCTAAAAACGGGACCCTATTACTAAGACTCCACTGTCCGTGTGTCTGTCTGTCCGTCTATCACCTTGCTGTATCTTATGAACCGTGATAGCTAGACAGTGAAATTTTCACAGATGATGTATTTTCGTTGCCGCTATCATAGCAAAGACTAAAAACAAAATAAAATTAATATTTAAGTAGGGCTCCCATACAACAATCTCAGGGGAGACGCTTTGCGGGTTGCGTTGTGTGTTAAATTGTTTAAACGTTAATGAGTATTTAATTAATTTACACCCATCTTTACAATTACGAGGCACTTTAGACCCAACGGCCTTGTGTACGTCGACAGGAGTTACTTTCAAAGAGTAATAAGAATTACAAGGATTTGTTTTCGAACGTGTTCATAAAAGAAATGTTAATAAGGCTGATCCGGCCTTTGCCGTCCCGCTCGCTGGCGGGAAAAAGACACTAAGAACATTTTGTAATAATAGTACATTACTGCAGGCGCCGGGAAGGAAAGGCTTGCCGGGCATAAACGGCCTACCGTAGGCAAGCCAGGATAGTGAGTGATACGAAGCCAAGCCCTTTTCACGGCTTTATGCAATGAAATAAAAAATCACCCCAAAAAAATACAATTCAACTGTTTAGCCTGTTCATGAATACAGACGCCATGTTGAAAAATAAATACTTCCCGGCTTAGGCCTTCAATTTTGTATGAAATCCCTTTACTGTTCTCTCGAATTGTTCCGCCCGAAACGTGATACTTTAAAGCCTGTTACAACGCACGTTATGACGATATATCATTGCATGTTTGAGAAAAATATGTTTTGTGGTTGTGGCTTTCTTGTGAGCACGGTAGTTGTTAAGTTTCCCATTCGTCGGGAACTCATTTTTGCCATAGGTATATACCTGCATATTATGGTAAAAATTACCTTTTCTCAAACATCCAAGGAAATGTCGTTCATATGATCGTGGTAATAGAACGCGAAATACGTCTTTGTATAGCAATTGTCGAAGTATCGTTCTAATTTTAAAATTAGAGGTCAATAAAGGAATTTCATACAACATTATTGGCCGTGGCCAACAAAGAGATTGTCTTTTGTTTAAGTGGGGTTTATTTCTTTTATTGATAATCTATGGCATACTGCCAATAAAAAAAAAAACCGGCCAAGTGCGAGTCGGACTCGCGCACCGAGGGTTCCGTACAAACACTTTCCATCCCTAAGTGGTTAAGTTAAGTTTGCACCTGGTATGTATAGCGCCCCATATAAATTAGGTGCAAAGTTAGGTAACAAAAAAAAAATTATGGTTTTCGTAATTATTCCTTTATCTATGCTATAAGACGTTGCTTCGTACCAAATTTCAAGATTCTGAGTTCACGGGAAGCACCCTGTAGGTTTTGATTCCCTTGCAAGTGTCGAAAATTTGCGGCATAAACGGCTGTATAGGTATTAAAAAAAAAATTTATGGTTTTCGTAATTATTCCTTTATCTATGCTATAAGACGTTGCTTCGTACCAAATTTCAAGATTCTGAGTTCACGGGAAGCACCCTGTAGGTTTTGATTCCCTTGCAAGTGTCGAAAATTTGCGGCATAAACGGCTGTATCTTTTGATTGCGTTGGCTTAGAAGTTTGATTTTTTCACAGCTTCAAGGGACAGTAGACCTGAGTAATTGATATAAATTTCAGCTTCATACCTCCACGCGTTCCTGAGAAAAAGGGTCTTGACAGACGGACAGACGGACAACAAAGTGATCCTATAAGGGTTCCGTTTTTTCCTTTTGAGGTACGGAACCCTAAAAACGTTGATTGTGCATGCATATTTACGTTTTATTTCTTATATTTAACTAGATTAAAACAGATATCAATAAAATAAACAAGGAATCACGTTTATTGTAAAAAAATAAAACAATATCTAATTAATAAGCTGTTGTCATTTTTAAATAAATAGAATCATCTTAACATTTGGTGTCAAAAACATTAACCCGAACAGCTTAAAAGCGCTATACAAGCCTCGGCGCGAACAGGAATTGTCGGCCTCGTATCTCTAGATGGCTTCGTTATCACTCGGCCATCTATTACTACTCGGCCAACAATTCCCTATTTCGCGGCCCCTGCAGTAATGTACTATTATTGGAAACGTGATTAATCCGTCTAAATTAGGTATTATTCAGTATTAATCATTGCCAATAAGACCCACTCCGTTTCTAATCGTGACCCGATTCCGTTGCCGAGCGCCAGACCGTCGACAGTTCGGGCACCTCCTTACCATGTGTTAACGTGACCATACTCGCTAACGACAGCGTAAACTATTTGTATGGAGAATAGTACAGGGCCCCTAGCGGTTACTTTGTAAAACTACAATTCTCCATACAAACCGTTCACGCAGTCGCTAATGAGTACAGTCACTGTAAACTCAAGGTAAGGGTTGATGACGCAAACACGAGTCGAGTTTTGGTACCTTTGGGGGTTTGTTATATTTATTTACGATTTTATTTTTCTTTTCCGGGTGGGAGTAAGAATAACGGGTACTAATTGACTGGCTCGTTATTCACGGATTATAGATATTTTTATTAAACCCTTTCTTATTTCCCTCCCTCTCCTAATCCTTTTAAATTGTTTTACAAGTCAGTGAGATAATAGTATAAGAAAATAAGGTATGGCACTCCGGACTGACAGGCGAGATTTTTGAGGTCATCACGCTATGATTGGTTCGTTGGTTCTGTCAATCCGTTTCTGTGTTGCCAGTGGTGTATCATAATACTTCCTGATTCCCTTGTTACTTGTATGAATCTCATAATGTGAGTTTTAAATCAATTATTAGAACAAAATTAAATTTACTTAAAGAACTGTAATGCAATTATTAGAACAAAATTAAATTTACTTAAAGAACTGTAATGCATAAATGCATTTTTTTTGCTGTACGACTGGCGGCAGTTTTTTTTCTTCTTGTAACTATTTTGTTACCCTAAAGCGGTAACTAATCAGTCAGCGGTAAGGAATCCTAGTTCAGGCGCATATCATTTTTTGCCACGTAGAATGTCTTAGGCTATAGTTATTATTACTGTAAAATAAATTATCATTCAATAAATATCTTATCTTATTTTATCTAGTTACGTAGAAAGTCTCACTAGCCGGAGTGCCATACCTTATTCTTTTTTTTATTTTTTTATCTACTAATTAAGGAGCTTTGATAATTTTTATGAACATGCCAGCTCCAGCAGGCCTAATACCTTATTCTTATAAGATTAAAACTCGCTGATCAATACCCCGCAACATATACCGGGTGTTACCTGTAATAGGAGCAATAAATTAAAACATATATTCTTTCCTTGAATCTGAATAACATTTGTTAAGTAACTTCTGGAAATAACGTGTATTAAATGATAATTTATAGAATAATGTTTAGATAAAGAAGCAATGTATCGCGAAATGTGTGATATGAGTGGAGTGACAGCTATGTCAATGCTGAGGGAATGTCAATGTTGGACGACGTACATTGAAAATACTATTTAATTTGTTTGAAATTATGAAATCCTGAAAACTGACTGTTTACAGTTGCTGAACAAATTTTGTTCAGTTTAAAGAGTAGAATCTGATGTTTTAATTTATTGCTCCTATTACAGGCAACACCCGGTATAGTTGCCTTTCATTGCACGAGCGGAGTGCATAATAAAGTAACAATGAACTCGCAGCAAGCCCACAGAGCCGCACGTAAATCGTTTCAACCGCGAACAAATATACGCTGCTTTATGGCATTTAAATTTCGTACTCTAGCCTTTAATGGGCCGGCCATTGGCAACGATCGACTAGCATATCTTGCCGGGAGTTCCCACGTGCGACTCATTATCACCGGTCTTGCTTGCTCGGTATTGGTGAGAAGGTGACAGGTAGTTTTATCGCGACAAATACTACCTGTCACTTTCTCACTAAAGATCAAGACCAAGAGTGCGACAGAGATAGGTTAGACTCGCTGGAGCGGAAGGTCGACCCGTGGTGTCTCGCTTCCACCGCTGCTCAACGCTGCTCGACAAGACAGGGTGACTTGAGAATAATTTAAATAATTTAATTTGTATGGTTTTTTTAATGCCATAAAAAGGATTAAGGTCAGGTGGGGTAAGAAAAACATATTGGGGAAAGGGAAACACTCAAAATAAATCACAGTGTGTGAGGTGAATCCGATTTTTCGAAACAGTTGTAGGTAAAGAATATAAATATCGCTGCAGTTAATCGTTTTATGTTTATTGAAGCTATTATATAGAAAATATTCCAGTGTTCCACTTCTCCCGTGTGTTGCTTTACCCCACCTGACCTTACCTAAAAGGTCTTCTAACTTTTAATATCTTTTAACACCATGTATTTTAACTCATTTTGCAATAATGAACCGTATTACGCCATACATGCATAATAGTCTGAGTGTGTGGCTCGTGACTGCCATTAATGTCAATTTCCGGTTAAAATTGTCTGATTATTTTTATTAAAGTAGTAACGTTTGCCAGCGTGAACCAAATGTAAAAAAAAAAAAATGTATTTATTTCGGACAACAAATGATCCATAGATTGTTAGTAACAAAATAAAACTTATATAACTATGTTAGTATGAAGCGAAAAATTGAAAAAAAATAACGGTTGAGGCAGGGTTCGAACCTGCGTCTCCATCGGCTTTCCGGGCCACGGGCGTCTTTCCTATTGGACTACTGAAACTGACGCGAGAGCCATTGAAAGTTGCTTCTTGGCTCTCTTATTTTTCGCTTTATTCTAAACATTTATTTCTTTAATAAAAACAACCTTATTTGAGACAATGGTGCCGATCATGAAGTCTGAATCTTTGCGATAGATGGCGCTACGATGCCACCCTAAGGCATGCAAGAAGCAACTGGTTGAAAAATACAATGGCTCTCGAATCAGGTTCAGTAGTCTAATAGGTCGGACGCTCGTGTTGGCCCGGAAAGCAGATGGAAACCAGGGCTCGAACCCCACCTGAACCGTACAATTTTTCTTTATTTCGCTTCATAGTAAACAAAGATTGGCTGGTGCGATTTCAATTTTCACCCCCACCTCGTCTCGGTTCGCTTCGCCGCCGGTACATTGCATATATGGGTACTGAAACTAGTGGTTTGAGCATTTGCGGCGAATTGGATAAACCACTAATGCAAGCTAACGACGGCACAGGTGCCATGGTTAGCTGTTGGTTGACAATGGTCTGCAAACCTGGCGTTAATGGTCCCGAGTCTCGGCGCGGGTAGGTAATTAGGTATTGGTGTGATGGGCTCGTATATTTGTTCTTCGGTCATGGATTTTACGACGCGTGTGGCGCAATTGAAAACAATTGTCTAACAAAATAATATTTTGTTCAAAGTAAATATTTTGAGTCCTAAGACTTACAAATGAAAGTAAACTTTTTGTCTTTGATAAAATCTACTGTTAATTTCTAAGCAACTATGGCAGTTTCCAATAAACAATTTTTTCTCTTGATCAAAATTATCTACAAAAAGTTTTTAGGTAAGTACTTACTTAATCAAATCCGAAAGGAAAATTTCCGTGTCTGTGTCTGTTGTGAAAGTCTGCACTTTTCTACCCACTATCTAAACGAAAGTTTATGTTCAGGTGTATAGCTTTCGGTAGCGAAACTTGTATATCTGATTTTATCTTTGGGCAGGTAATTAGTATTCCGTACAAGACAACCCGATATGGGTCGTTGATCCAAGATACCAGTTGGGTTCTCAACATAGTCTGATAGCTTCCGAAATCTTTTGAATAGTTTTTTCAGCTAATAAGAACGAAATCAAGATAATGATAGCTTTACCTTAAATATATAAATGCCAGATTTTTGTTTATAATTTTTCTTTCAATTTTTATTTTGTTACTTGAATATAATATGGGCATGGTATTGTAAAATTTCTTAATAATTATTCTTATCTAGGGTGACCGTCTTTTATGTCAGAATCTTGACCTAAACAATTATATAATCTTCAATGTCAAGGCTATGGAAACTGAAGTCAAGTAGGAAATGAAAAATATATCTAAGTTAGTTTACATAGGTACATAATTATACCTAGTTTAGGGGGCCTATGTTGGTTGCGTTGCGTTTATCACGTCATATATAAGTGGCAAAGCATCTGTCCGTAAGAAAAATCCCAAATGTTCCTAATGCTCGCGTTCAAAACAGGACCAGTCTGGTTCCTGAATTATTCATCCCAGCCGGGCATTTACCCGACCACGGCGTCTTGTTTTCGAAGTACACTCGAATGCCGGCAATTTCGGTTCCGCTGTCATTTGTTTTGTGTTAACAGAACGGCGCTAATGGCTTGATGACACACTTGGCGCTGGAATCGGACAGTAATTGACGTGATCCACTTACAGGACGACACTTCTCACCAGGTTGACGAAAATTACTATGTAAGGTAACTTTAGTTTCAGGTAATAACTAAATAAGTATTTTTTTCGGAAAACATTGGTAATAAAATTGCTATATAATTATCTTCAAAAACGCAATTTAATTGAAAGCAAACTTTTTATTAATCTAATGAAAAAAAACTTCTCAAACACGATTGTTAGCTGGTTCTGATCGCTGCCTTCGCGATGCTTTTGTCTCAGTTGGTGGCATTTCGGGAACATTCCGTTGCAGGACAAACTGTGACCGATTCACGTCTGCTGCATAAGAGTAGGTACCTATGTATGTTTGTCCGAGTGAGTCAGCCAATTGACAGACACGTCAAGGAGGACTATTTATATTGTTCGAGTGATTTTCAGAAACGAGAAAGTCCTCCTCACCGTGTACGGTGACAGCGACTCCGTCATCTATTCTTGTTCGGGTTATGAAAGGCTCCGCATGGCTTGATGTGATTCGCAAAAGCAAAAACGTTTTGAAGACACGTTTCGCATTTTCATGATTGTTAAAGGCTACTGGGATATATTTGGACTATCGCTTATTTGGCGATATCTAAAAATATACTTGACTTAGCGCCCTGCTATCTTAAGGTCCACGTCTATCTTTGTGCTTCAAATTTTAGGTTGCATTGACGTTATCCTGTCGTTGTGATTCATTCAGTGGAACGTAATCTGTATTATTTCTCGAAACATTTAGTTTCATCTCGTACCTGTTGAGAAACGTGAAACTGAATTCGGCTCCACACGATTCCGTGTGGTTTTAAATTTAATTCCACTTCCTTTGAGGCTAATGTAAATAAAAGATAATCCCGTTGCATAGCGCGATTGTTATTCGGGAGGGGCTGCAGAATTATTCCTCTAGCGCTGTTTAAGTTTGCCAGAGTTTGCGAGCCGCATTTAAGTCGCAAAATAGTAGGTGCTCTACCTATTTATCTTGAGAGCTTTAGTATAATAATATAAAATGTTTATACTCGAGCGGAGCATTTAAAAATACTATAACACTAATATTATAAAGGCGAAAGTTTATAAGTAAACACACTCAGTCGTGGATGTTTGTTACTTCTTCGCGCTCAAACGGCTGCATCGATTTTGATAAATGTTGGTATGAAAGTAGCTGATACCCTGGAATAACACAGAGGCTACTTTTTATCCCAAAAAAATGTAGTGTTCCCGTGGGATGAGCGGGTAGCCCCGAGCGGCGCAGCTAGTACCTGCTTTAATAAAAAAAAAATATTTGTATAGAATCTTTTTATCGATTCATATTTTTTTTTTATATGGTAATACCACATTTTTATTTTTATAAATAATGACACAAAGGTAAATTAAGAAAGAAAAATTGAATGCGATCCACTACAATCCAAGCGGGATCCAAGTGGGACAGAGGGCGCTCCAGTAGCGTAAAGAATTAAGGGATGAAAGATTTGGTGTGATTGACGTAGCGATCAAATAGCTCAGTTGGAAGAGCAATGCGCCGGAAACGCAGAGGTCGCGGGTTCCAATCCCGCTTGGATTGTAGTGGATCGCATTCAATTTTTCTTTGTGTCATTATTTATAAAAAAAAAATAGTTTGGGTGTAGCACAATCGTATCGTTATTTTCGATTCTCAATGTAACTTGAGACGATGGTGACGATCATAAAGTCAGTACTTTCGCGGTAGATGGCGCTACGGTACAATAAGGCATATAAAAAATAATGCAACTAGTTGGAAAATTCGACTTGAACCAATTTAGATGTTATTTGGTATGGAGATAGTCTGAGTTCCAGATAACGACTTCTAAGGATAGTTTTTATTCTAGAAAGGTGTGGTAAAAGTTTGAAGAATAGGGAAACACTAATTCTACAATGAACAAGTCGCGGGCAGAATCCAGTTTAATATTATGTATATTTTGGTTTATAACACTTTTTTCAATATGAAAACATGGAAAAGCCTCCATACTTAGCAAAGCCAGTTTCCTTGCACGGTTACCAACGAACATGGGTACTCTAAATTGAACGTGATGAATGATAATTCAAAGGATCCCAATGCGCTCATAGATACAATTTTCCTCCTGACATTATTATTTTATACCGTCAATTTGGCAACGGTAGTCGACATGAAAGAAATGTGTTCCTCATATCAAACTAGAGGAATAACCTTTTACGAGACCGTAAAAAAGTTTTCTGGTCATTCGATATTAATTTATCTGTTTTTTTGGGGTGGATAGAAAATGGCGAAACTAACATAGCATGAAAATTAAGGTCGACTCGATCGTTAGCTACTGTTTCATGTTTAGCAAGTTTGGACACGTAAAAACACGATTTAGATCTGTAGTCTAGACAAAATAGGCAAGTCTAATAATCTTTCTATTTATTGTACTGCCGTTACCATAGCTACTGAACCTTCTGAACCAATATTTTTCTTTAAAACTGTAATATGATAAACAGACCAAAAACATGCTTTCTCATTGTCAGGTACGATTGCGTTTACCGGCAGTGTTATTACTTTGTTACACTTCTCTTTTTTTATTTTTAGAATTTAAGAAATGACTTGAACTGTATCAGGGCTGGTTAGCCCTCACTACCAGTAGTCGGACTTCGTGTGGGAATATAACCCGCTAATGGGACTATCTCCGCGCCACAGGGGTAATTTGGGTTGGGTTGACGCGGGCGCACTGGGCGCATGGACTGCGTCGTGAATATACTGAACCGAATCAAATGTTTACAATGAAGCGAAAAGGCTCTGACATCTGGTTCGTGGTCCAGTTGGTAGGACGCCCCTGTTGGCCCGGAAAGCCGTTGGAAACGCAGGTTCGAATCCTGTCCGAACCATTAAATTTTTCAAGTTTTTCGCTTGATTTGGTTTACGTTAGCAGACGTTATTGCTTTAATAAAAAATAATGAACCGAAGCAGTCTGACTTAGGGCCGGAGGAGAGGGGAGGGGAAAGAGAATCGGGTTATGGCTACCGTTTCTCAGGTAGGTACGGAGGCACTTTTATAGTATCATGCTTCTCAGGTCCGTACCTGATGAGAAATGAAATAAAGTAAAATGAACGAAATTAGTGATATATATTGCGAGAGCTAAAGGCGTTAATCTTTCTCCTTTATTTGAGGGACATGATTTGCGCATCTGTAATATTTTTCTTTCAAATTGTAATATTGATAAACAGACCAAAAATATTCTTTGATCAAGAAGGACTCACTACAATAACATGTTACAGTGTTACGCCTCTCAGAGGTACGGAGGCACTTACAGTGTCATGATTGTCAGGTATGGAGGCACTTACAGTTTTATGTCTCTCAAGTACGGCAATACAGTTCACTGGTGTTTTTCGCGAAGATCAAAAGAGAGAACCTAGTGTTTTATTTTGACCACAGTGTTACAATGTAAGTGTATTCTACACCAGATCAGACGACGCAACGGAGCCACGCCATTGTGTCGCCTAAATGTAACTAGTTTTAAGTATTTGTTTTTTTGTTTTTCTGTAGTTCACAGTGCCTTGGTTTTTACTGTATTGATGTGTAACTTATTTGAATAATAAATAATAAATATTGATTGTCAAGTATGGAGGCACATTACACTTTTATGCTTCTCAGGTACGGGGCCGCTTACAGTTTTATGTATGTCTCTCAAGTACGGCAATACAGTTCACTGGTGTTTTTCGCGAAGATCAAAAGAGAGAACCTAGTGTTTTATTCAATATTTTATCATAATTTCAATAGATACGTAGTGATACCTTCTGGTCTAAAATTAATAATAAAATATTCCATCACTGGTATTAAAGTTAAAGCCAAGCCCAACACACTATTCCACGAAAATTCATGTAAGTAAACACAAAATAATGTTATTTCGTAGAAACAAGTCATAATTCTCTCCCCGTAGCTAGAAATTGAATTACCACCACGGGAGGTCACCGTCCAAAGTCCAGGCGCAAACCCCACGAACACTGCCGTGCGATAGTTAAAGGTCGTATATTTGTATGGATTTCATAGTAAGATACGACTTTTTAATGAAACACGGTAGAATAGCCACGCGGCGCGGTTTCCATTTATTTACTTAACTGTTCGGCGAGATATTTAGTGTTTAATCCGGCGGATTATTTGGATGCGGTGGCCTGTTTATTGTTATTGGATCTATTTTGATTCGATTTAAGCCGAAGACAGTAGTGGAATCGTTTTGTGGAGTTAAAAATAAGCTGGTGCGATTGTATCAAGACTATCGTCTATCCTTTTTGTATTCTCAGTCCATTCTCTTGAAATACGTGGGTGTAATAGCAAATATTTTCAGGGTAACTGAGCTATCGATTTCTAGAGGCCTAATTCTATAGAAATTGACATACTATAGCCATTTAAACCGTACCGTGTACGGGGCATGTACGAATCTGTATCTGTCCTTTACTTAAATTACCTTTTTTTTGATGGAGTGTATCTCTGACATTATGTAAATGTAGAATTTAGACCTCGGCCTTTGCAAGTTTTTGCAAGCATCTGCTCTTAATGTTCATTTTAAGTATGAAAACACGTTGTTTTCACGATAATATCACACGTTGTTTTAACGAGAATATTTGCCATTTATAAGAACACGATGTGCGTGTTTTTCAGAATAATACAAACCTTTACCAGTTTGCATTCCCTAATTAGCCCCGACTAACTTATTAGTCGACTAAAATAATCAAAATCCTGACAAAATCAGAGCCACATTACACCACAGAAACCGATAAAGTTGTACCATCAGCCATATATCGGGACGTTTTATTGCGTAATTTAGTTGTTTAGGTGCTCTGCAGTGCAATAAAAGTGCGCCGTGCCAACTGCGACGGCAACACGGCCAAATGCTGCGGTTATGTGCTCGCGACCGACTTACTGAATATTAACTCAATGAGGCCTAGTTAATAGCGGTAGAAATTTCACTCTCAGATTTTGAGGGGAATTTTTAGGGTGGAGCGTCATACATCAGTCACGTGATCATGTCACACTAAGTATGCCACGACCAAAGAATATATATATTAACGTAAAAAGAAACGACAGCGACACTTGTGTGCAGTAACAAAACTTGCGGCTATGTGTGCGTGTCGAGGGGCGAGCGCGGGCGAGCGCGGGACGTACGAGTTGGGGAAAGGCATTCACGTGAATGCCTTGTCGAAAGATACGGCATTACAAGGTCACCGACGCCCGAGTTACACCGATAGGCCGCTGTCGCGCCTGTGCCACGACTCAAAACTGAAAAAATTAAGCTCGTCTAGGGTGGAGTCAAACGAGCATTTTTTTCCTCCCTCATCCTACAGTAGGCATTTGTGCCTCCAACAGGGTAGAAGACCCAGCACCCCCGCGGATATAATTGCAAGTGTGTGTGTGACAACCTAATTTGGGTAGTGGTGGTGTGAAGTGTAGTGTAGGTGCCGGACGAGATAAAGGTTATCTCGTCTTGTAAAGTGTAGTCCTAGGTGCAGGGCCGTATTTACCACAAGGCCCACAAGGCCCGAGCCTAGGGGCCCAGCCCCAGACGCAGGACTTGCACCATAATAATTTTCACCTTATATGGGAGGAGCGTTTGGGAGGCTCAGTGCAAGAGTGTGGACTAACCACCATTTGACAACCAGGACCAAAATGTTAGTATACCAAACTTGTGTCTTGAGTACACTTTTGTATGGAGCTGAAACCTGGACGTCGTATGCAAAGCAAGAAAAAAGACTCAATAATTTCCACATGCGCTGCCTCCGGAATATTTTAAGCATCAGTTGGCGAGACAGGGTCACTAATGAGAGAGTGCTTCAAGTTGCGCAGCTTCCCAGCATTACCGCAATGCTTAAACAACGTAGACTGCGATGGCTGGGGCATGTGCACCGTATGGATGCCACTCGCTTGCCAAGACGCACCCTATTGAGTGAAGTTGCTTTTGCTAAGAGAAGAGTGGGGAGGCCCATGTTACGTTTTAAGGACTGCACAAAGCGCGACATGCTTACGTTTGGCATCAGCCCTGCTAATTGGGAAACTTTGGCTAACGAGCGTAGCAAATGGAGAGCGTCTCTTGCCGAAGGCTGCAAAGCTCATGACGGAAGTTGGTTTCGGGCTCTGGCTGCGAAACGTGAGAGGAGACACCAACATGAGAGGAGGGCCACTTCACCAACTCAATCATCAAATGACCCCCTAATGAGATGTCAATCTTGCGGACGTCACTGTCGCTCCCGCATCGGACTGTATAGTCATTTCAAACACTGCCCCAAAAACGCTGAATAAATCATCTGATAAAGATGTAAGGGCCTATGATGATGATATGGGAGGGGGCCCCAAATGCCAAGTGCCTATTGCCCTAGGCCTCTAGGTCCGGCCCTGCCTAGGTGAACAAGACGAGCGTAATTATAGTCGCGTAATATCGGTGACATCGTAACATAATGTCACGTTATCACGTCACCCAAGTATGGCGCGACCAAAATTACGGGACTTAAATGACGCTCGCCTGGGTTCACCCCGAGGGCAATCACTGTTAGTGATGACTAACGGAACTGAGACATGGTTGTTTACAATGGGACTCTTAAGGCGGCTCAGAGTCACACAAGTTGCAATGGCAGGGCTATGCTCGGAGGTTCTGTGCGGTAGAATCAGAAATGAGGATATCCGCAGAAGAACCAAGTCAATCGACATAGCACAGGGATCAAGGATTACACGGTTGAAGTGCCATTGGGCGGGCCAAGTAGAATGGATGGCCATTGGGGCAGCAAAGTCTTAGAATGGCAACTACATAATATGAAAGCGCAGCGTGGGTCGGCCCCTGACTAGATGGACGGATAACCTCATGAGGGTAGCGGGGAATCAATGGACGCAGTCTGCACGGGATCGCACTTTGTTGCGAGTCATGGGGGAGGCCTATGTTCAGCAGTAGATGTCTGTGGCTGATAGTCAATCATCTTTTAGAGTTCCGGACCTCAAAAAAAAACGTCCGTCTGTTTGTCCAGACACTAAATCGGGAATGGGAGGTATCGAGTTGAAATTAAAACCATAATTATACTCAGGTCTACAGTCCCTTGAAGCTGTAAAAAAAGAACAACTTTTAAGTTGACGTTTAAAAGATACGGTCGTTTATGCCACAAAATACGAATATTCCGACACTCTCAAAGGAATAAAAATTATAGTGTATTTTCCGTTGACCTACAACTATAAAATATGCCAAGTAATACCGTCTTATGCTACAAGTATAAGGAAAATTAAATCATGAAAATATAGTCGTTAAAGTCCGTAATCAATCATAGAGGTTAAGAAACGGTATAAATTTGTACGGAACCCTCGTTTCCGTTTACCTCGTTGCAGTATTAAAATTCCTATTTCCACCTTTAATCCTCAATTTACGCGAGTAGGAATGCTTCATTTGGAATTCGCAAATACTGAAATCATCGCTTCAACCCAAATCGAAACCAAAGTTATTATTCATCAAATCCATCTCTTTCGGCGTAACGGCCAGCGTGCCTGGTCCCTGTGTTGGGCTTGGAGCTGGGGAGCCAGGGTTCAAGGGCGCTGGTGGGGAATCAATACCGCTAATGCTGGCACTCGCGCGATTACGCCAATGCCGGATAACCCCGTATTTCGTGTCGCGGTGATGGATCCCGTTGTACTGTGTCACGCGGCGCGAGCTGGCGCAAGGCACAAGCGAAGTCCCCAAATGTTTGGAGGATAAAAAAAATATATTGACACAAAGGTAAATTATGAAAGAAAATGTAATGTGATCCACTGGACTTGAACCTGCGACCCTTAGGTTTCCAGGCGTAGTGCACTCCCAACTGAGCTATCACAGCGTTACGCCATTCACACCAAATCTTTGATTCCATAATTCTACGGTACTGGAAAGCCCTCTGCGTCATGTGTTTTTAAAATGCTTATGTGCATTAGCCATACTCTAGAACGTGCGTTTACACGTACGATCTTCGATCTAGTTCCACAGTAAGATCTAGTTGGCTTGTTCTGGGAACTAGACACGATACACATTCTTATATAGATAAATGTATACTTAAATACATAGGACATAATAGACATAGGGACAAATATTCGAATTCATCACACAAATATTCCCCCTTGCCGGGATTCGAACCCAGGACTCGGTAGGCTGTACTACCACTGCGCCAACCGGGTAGTCAAGATATTACCTATTGCAACATGATAATTGCTCATCCTAATCTAGGTAGCATCTATTTACTTTCGTCTCGTAAAAATACGAATTATTTCCAATCCGGAATGTTGAGCTGCTGAGAGCCCTTTACCACAATTAAATGTTTTAGTATTTAAGGGGTCGTGATAATGTGTATTATCTACAATAGGTACAAGTAAACTGATCAAGTCAAGACTGCACTAAACCACTTCACGAATGCTTCATGAGAGCTATACGGGAGGAATGGCGACGAATTATCAAGCTTGCCACCATGCCTGATGTGACAACTACGATCATCACTCTGGCAAGAGTATCACGACAAAGAAGAAGAAATTATTAATATATGTAATTATTAATAGTTCTCTTTCCTGAGAGAATAACTAATAGAGTTTAAAACTCATCGTATTAAACATGTCAACAACACCACCACTTATAGACCAAGTGCAATAAGAAAGCCTAGAATACTATCTATCAGCCACAGACGTCCACGGCTGAACATAGACCTCCCCCATAGCTCGCCACAAGGTGTGATCCTGTGCAGACCGCATCCATCAATTCCCTGCGACCCTAACGAGGTCATCTGTCCACCTAGTTGGGGGCCGTCCCACGCTGCGCTTGCCTATAGGTGGTCGCCACTCCAGAACTTAGCTGCCCTAACAGCCATCCGTTCTAGAAATACTAACTGATTCTAAAAACCATATCCAAGAGTGTTTATAAATTAAATATTTATGATAACTTGGGCCATCTGGTTAGGTCGACAGTCAATTACTCCATTACTACACATACATTTGCGATTCACCCATAAAAAAGCAAAACATAAGGTTGCTTCCACACTTGCCTTTGCAAGCGCAAATTTCTACCTAATATTTTTCGTTTTACTATTAATAATATTTCTCTAGTTCAAATAGACCACTATTCCGGAAATATTGGTCTGTTGCTGCCGTAAACAGGGAAGACTGGACGAACGAGAGGGAGGCCTCTGCCTAGCAGAGGGTCAGCACAGGCTAGAAATAAAATAAAACCTAATGAAGGTAAATTCGGCCAAATGAAACTTAACGAAAAATAGTTCTACGAAAAGGCAGTACACCCGACAAAAGTTATTATGTACCTACTAACTTTCTAATGAGATTATTATTCAATGAAATGGAATAATTTAAGTTAAAATATTGAAAATTGTTTCAGGGAACAATAGCTGAAATAGTTTATCAAAGTTGAAGTTGTAGGAGTTACAACTGCGTAGTGGCCACGTTAGCCCTACACGTGCTAATGATTAAATTCAGATCAAATATTTACTTTAGCAGGTTTCTATCTGGCATGGATGTACACGTTTATTTTTAAAATGGATAATTTGCACAAAATATGACAAAGAATTATGTTTTTGTCAGCCACTTTAACCCTTTGACAACGGTAACTGTAAAGTTATAGGTTCCCTACGTGATATATCCTCCCACAAAAACCAAAATTTTACCGACCATTCTCCTCATGTGGGATAATGTCTTAACATTAACATTGGCGAAATACCACTGGCCAAAGCAGCTAGAAGACAAAGCCATAAAAAAAAACTAAGGTGCTAAAATAAAAATATATACGTTATATAATCCGTTTAAATTGTTTTAGTAAAATATTGATGATTGTGAAAATGTTTTACACGGCGAACAGTAAACTTAAGAGAAATCACAGTTAGAAGTTATGTCACCGTGTCGTGTTAATTTATGTCATGTACTTACGTGAAATATGTATACACTATTCGATGACGTGACTTTGAGGCGATTAGCTTGGAAATAATTTAATGATAAATAGAACCGAATTGAGTGTCCGAGTTTTTTTAAATCGGTCGGAAACCTAACTCCACTGATCTGGTTTTATAAGTAATTTTGATCTTCTCGCTGACCTAATGTTCTCATGTCATCGTGTTGACATGACAAATGACTGTAACACGTCATTGCTCGTCTACCTCACTAACATAGAATTCTATTGTAGGCCTTCAGTTTTTTGTTTCCAAAAAGGTGTACCTACATAACTGCTTGTGATTATAATTAACTCCCCAAACTGCTAAAAGAGTTTGCGAGTAAAGTTAGTTATCATAATCAACTTGAGAAAGAAGAGTATTTTCAAATAACATGGCCGTAATGCTAACTTCAAATAAATCCCAAATGCACGGTCCGACCGTATCGTCCGACCGCGTCGCCCTACAAATTGGATTACCATCGCATACGACGACGGCCAATTGATGGGTCCCGGATACGAACTGCTAACTTATTTACGTGTGATAGAATAGCTTCCGGTTTAAACCGTGGGAGTTAACGTATTGGGGCTTACGACGGTCGTGCAGGCTCAAATTTGTAAAAATATAGAATGACCTCGTTTTTTTTGTACGTACGACCTCTTTCATGTCTTTCCGTCATAGTCGTCCTTTGTACTTATTTACATTGCATTACATGCAGGGCTTTTATATTATGGATATAACTAATTCATAGAGTTATTTTTGACTTTTTAGTTTTATTGAAGTCTGTTCTTTTTTTGTTATTATTTTTTTGCAGTGATTCGTTTAAAATACTTATGGCGGGGTGATCGGGAAGGTCTAAAAGGCCAGCATCTCGTTTGAATTATCTCCTTACTCCTAAACTTTAAGGAGTTGTACCTTCCATCATCAGCTCAGCATTGGAAGATGATGACTACCATATGCAAATACTTAAATAGTTTTAGAAAATATATGAAAATTATTATGAGTGCCTATAAAATTTCAGAAATTTCTTCAATTCCTCGTGGACGTCGTCATCCGATCTTTACCAAAATTTAGATATCTGATAGATGACAGATGACCTTGAGATATCTATTCATGAACCTAAAAAGAATTTTCCAATTCGACTCATAAATGACGGAGTTCTAAGGAAACAAACATTAAAAATAATAATAATAAAAAATACAACCGAATTGAGAACCCCTTCCTTTTTTTGAAGTCGGTTAAAAACGATTTGGGACTAGATGACCCACTTTTCTCATAATCACAGTCATGGATAGCGAAGTTTTCTCCGAAAATTATAACTTATATGACAGCTTGTCGAGGATGAATAGGTTTTATGACCGATTCTTCATTTAATCAGTTAAATTATCAGAATGAAAATAGCTTAGACCCTGTGGATCAACACTTGTACTTTTGAGAGCTTCGCTACAAATAAAGTTTAGTTTGTAGTTTATTAGCAACTAACACAAAAAACGCGACTACCCACATATTTTAAAATCAATTAGTTCGAAAGCATTGCTAATTAGGCCTTCACAAAATGATCAGATGTTACGCGAAATGAAACAATCACAACTACAGACAAGAACACTAAGCAAACAGCAACAGTAGAGGCTTTGTACACAGCCGGTACAAATCCAATCTGCCAGCAATCAATTGAAGGTAATGCAATGAAGCCGCGCTTAAGGGACCCACATACTATCAGTTTCGCATCTCTACCTATTGATGACGTGATTGAACAATTGACAGACAAAATGTTTACGCTACTTAGGTGGGGAAGGGAAAGTTTGAAACATAATTATTTTGTGATGTAGAGCCAGATAGGTGCTTACATTCAAGAAACAGAAGATTTTTTAATGAATATGCGTCAAAGTTTTAATTGTATAAAAGTCACTGACAAAAGCTACATCGGCATATGTCAATTCTAACTTGCTTACAGACTGTATATTTATGCAAAAAATACTCCGTGTTACATACTGCAATTGAGTTTGTTCCAGCTAAACGACAATCTCGGCTATTTAGACAATAGTTCCAAATCTACAGTTTTATAATATATATTTATTAGTATTAACATAAAACTGTAGATTTGGAACTATTGTTTAAACCAGATGTTTGGACAATGGTTACAGAACTATACTTAGCACAAATGGTTTAACAGTTTTTGGGACATATTAATAATAAAGTTGTTCTCCACACCTGATGTCTGTTGGTAGAATGGCGATAATGGGTTTAAGTAATTTAAATAGTTTTGAAAGTGTATGCGGGCTTCTCTCTTCTTATGATCTGGTAAGGAATGCTAAAAGATCTTTTGATTTGACAGCAGTATTGACGA
Organism: Apotomis betuletana; assembly: GCA_932273695.1. Lineage (NCBI taxonomy): Eukaryota > Metazoa > Arthropoda > Insecta > Lepidoptera > Tortricidae > Apotomis > Apotomis betuletana. Next base: position 1,507,699 of record OW026303.1, on the reverse strand, counting down.
TTTTAAGGAAAGAAAGACTGATAATATTCGGCGCTATAGAAATACTGATAGTGTATATGTCCCTTTGCGAACAAAATGCACAGAGATCGATATGCGATGGCGCGAACCTGACCGCAGCCCGCGGCAGCGAGTGCGGATTGCGTGTTTTCAAGCAACTTGTGACAGTAAGGTGAAATGCGAACAATAAAATTGGCACTATTTAACCTGAACCCGAACAATTTCTTTTGATAAAAAGTATCTGATAAGCACTATCTAGGTAGCATGCTCCATTGTCATTTTGAGAATGTCAATCGATACTATTTTTTACTGGGATCAAATGTCTGTATGGGACCAACTACACTTGGACTGTTCTAAAGGACTAAAAGTCAGAACTTACCGTCAAAGGCTGCCATTCCTTCGAAGCACTGAAAACGCTCCGTACAAATGGCTTTCAAACCGTGACGTCATCTACCCGTAAAGTCAGCTAATTTGTCATTTTGGCCATGAGAAAGTGCGTTTAAGTGATTGTTCTACATTTATGGTTGTGTTGATTTATTAGGATTTATAAAAAAAAAACTTATTTGCTTTTGATAAAAAAAACATCATTATTTGCCTGCCTTCTAAGTCCTTTTAATATTTAGTTTTTTTCTTTCGATCATGACCATATTCAGCTATTTTTATTCATATAACTACAGTATCTTGTAGAACATAATTTAACATAAGTCATCTAATATTAATTGATTTCTATACCATTAAACTCGAATAAATAGAAAAACTATATAAATTATACAGGACCTTCAGAGACCGCACAGAAATCCACTTGCAGTTTAAAAAAGGCACGAAGCTCCGAGTCGTCGTTAACGAGTCAACTTCACTTGTTTACGAACCCTCTAATGGCTGCGATCTTGAAGAGATCTACCACTTCCTTACTTTTATTACCGGCCCTTTAAGTTGTAATTGCAATACCTTGGTTCCTCGGTTTGAACTGTATAGATTACGCCTTACTGCCGTCTTTAGTATTATGAGTGATTTATATTCGTAGGCAGTTACTTTCAGCTCGTGGGATTCAATGTCTTGATCTGTATCTGAAATTGCTTTGTTTACTTCAATTGCTTTAACTGCTGCAATAATCCTATTGGATATTTTTCAACAAGTAAGTGAATGTAATATTTCAAAGAAAGCTGCTGGGTTCAACACAACGATTTACAAAAATATCCGGAAAAGTTTCTGGTTTCGGAGGAGAGCGTGAGTTGGAAAATAAAGCAGTTGCGAAATAAAAGTTAGAGAAAAATGTTTAAATAAAAAACCGGCCAAGTGTGATTTGGACTCGCGCACCGAGGGTTCCGTACTAACACTTATCCGTCTTAATTGGCAGGGTTAAGTTAAGTTTGCGCCTGGTATGTACCGCGACGAATACAAATGAGGTGAAAGTTAACGCAACCGTTTGTTGTATAGGAGCCCACTCAAATACTTATTTTATTGTTGTTATAGCGGCAAAAGAAATACACCACCATTGAAAATTTCAACTGTCTAGCTATCACGGTTCATGAGTAATAGCCCGGTGACTGACAGACAGACGGACGGACAATGGAGTCTTAGTAATAGGGCCCCGTTTTTACCCTTTGGGAGCGGAACCCCAAAAAGGAAACCAGTCTAGTAATATAATAATATACCTAGAAAACATGTATGGAACAATCTTCCTCTCTCTATTAAGGAAACTCAGAGCAAATTCTCTTTGAAGAGCATGTTGCGCAAACATCCCTTTAATTTATTACATATTTGATTGACTGTTTATAATATGATGTTTTACAAGGGTAAATATATTTTGTATGTATGCACCTATGTTTATTGTCATATATATGTGTATATGTATATCTAACTTAATATTTTTTTAATAAAACAATTTAAACGGATTATATCGCGTAAGTATATAAATTATTTGAGCCTCCTTAATTGTTTTATTTAAATGTGTGAAAGTCGCGGAAATCGAAGAAAATATGAATGAATTTTGTCACGATTATTGTTTTTGACGTTGCTTTCAATGATCCTGCATCCACTGCTAGTTTCTGTTTGGCTGACTGGTAGGTTTCTATGGTTGATTTGTAGTGAATGTCTTACGACCGTAAGGCCGCCATTAGTACTAATATGTATTGTGCAATAAAGTTTAAATTAATAAATAACACCAAGGAAGGGTTACAGCACTATAATCCCGGCCAACTTTACTGGGACGAATTAATTTGTTCGAGTTGGCCGTCTTTAGCGGATTATCGCTAAACAATCCCAAACAGCTTACCTAGGATTTGCGAATCTAAAATACTAAGTAGGACTACAATCTAAAGTACTACCGTGAACGTATTAACCGACAAAATAGTAGACATTATATAGAGCTACATGCTCATCACAATAAATAAATACCAGACAAGCTCACACGGATCGATCTAGTCCCAAATTAAGCTCAAGAAGGCTTGTGTTATGTTTACTAGACGACTATATATATAGACTTGTATAGATAAATAAAAATGATTAAAGCTCTTTTATTAAATGAATAATAAAAAAGTATATATGTAGAAACCCCTTCAATTCCCTAGCAGCCTTCAAAATTTAGAGTTATAATAATACAATGTAAAATGAGATAATAATACGCGATATACGAATGCGGATTTAAGTATGTGTAATCAAATTAATTAATTTTAATACGTAGGTGATATAATGATATATATTGGTAATTAAACATAATTGGTATCATCGTAATATGTCATCTGTAATAATTTTAATTTTCTAACGTATAAGCATTACATTTCAAACGTTGTATGGTTTTCAATCAATTATTTGCGTCCTGTATAGCGATTCTTTGGTTATATTATATACCATTGGGTTATATTGTCCATATTTAGCATATTGTGGCCCAGGGGTGTCTAGATCAGGGATGCACATGTCTTTAAGTTTTTCTATCATGTCTATCGGTGTAGGTCGTGATCCTGAGATGCCACAGATCTTCATCTAGTGGATCCCACAACATTTCTTGAACGAGGAAAGCCTCCCGCCGACTTAAGGGTCATGCGATATTGTCTCGCTATAGTCAACTAGTCTTGGAAGTAGCTGCACTATCCCGTAGTCTAATATGGGGAGTAGACAGGCATGTATCACTGTGAGTTTGGTGTCTATGTTTACATTTGAATAATAGCCAATTATTGGGGCGGGCATTCCTCTCACACATTTGGCATTTTCCAATCATCCACGGCGGCCAGTTTGGATTGATAGTATTAAGACAAAACTGATCACACTACAACCGATCGTCCACTTCACATTAACTTGTAAAGAGTTCTGTTGTAAGCAATTCTATGCGACAACGAAGTGAAGTGTTGTGTTTTCAAATACTATACCTAACGCACGCGGCGAGCGTAATTCCGTCCAATGCTGAGAGATGGCGATGCTCTCCGCTCATTTTCGATTTGGCTGGTGTGTGCACGAGTACGCAGTACGTGGCAGTACGTACCTTGTAAGAGGACGCTCGCGTACTCATACACGAAATTATTTTGGAGTTGGTTTTATTGCGTTTATTTTTTATTTTATACATTTGATGAACTACAAATATAATATATAATGTGTGAAGTAACTATTTCTTTTGTTTACATTAATGTAATTGTAATTTCCGACCTGCGTACTCTTAACGATGTAGACGCGTACTCTTACTCAATAGGACTTGTAAGAGGACGCATTTCCCATTTCTCACTATTATGACTGTGAGTTTGGTGTCTATGTTTACATTTGAATAATAGCCAATTATTGGGGCGGGCATTCCTCTCACACATTTGGCATTTTCCAATCATCCACGGCGGCCGGTTTCGATTGATAGTATTAAGACAAACTTAACTGATCACACTACAACCGATCGTCCACTTCACATTAACTTGTAAAGAGTTCTGTTGTAAGCAATTCTATGCGAGTACAATCACGATTACCTCTATATTCAATCGCAATTGTGTGTCAAGGAGACTGAATAGTTTTTGACAATGAGCTTGAAATCCTTTCCAAATGCGGCACACATGCTTAACCAAGCTGAAGGGGCCGGCATTCAGACGGGGCGAATACGTCGAGGACCTTTGAAGACTAAGGCACCGTGTGTTTAACGTTAACATGGCGATGGCAGACGACATGACTGATGTCTGATGTATGTATTAACATCTTGAAAGTTAACTAAGTTAGAAACAAAGACCAAACATCTTGAAAGTTAAGTTAGTTTCTGTTTAGCCCTATGGTTGACTGGTAGAGAATGCCTTGTGGCATTAAGTCCGCCATTTGTACTAGCTTGATCTGTGCAATAAAGTTTAAATAAATAAATAAATAAATAAATAACTACTGTGAGTCCCAGACATATTCAAAACGGTCACAAAGTAGAAATCGAAAACTTTGAAAGAAATAAAGAAAGAAAATTAATTTATTGCCACAATTTTCACAAACTTGGCATGTACCTACCTACTAAAACTAACAATAAGAAATTAAAAAATAAACTAGTCCATGTATAGGTTAGCTTAGAAACTAAGTGTGGCAAACGGTCAGGGCGTCAGCATGATGCTGATCGTGTCGTCTAGCGACACTAACTTCAGCGCTGTTTTTCAGCCCAAACCAGTATTACATAACATATCTAATCGTATATGCGCACCGACAACAACCACGTATGTTGCGATCCACAATTTACATGTAAAATAATAATAATAAAAGACATATAAGCAGTATACAAAGTAACAATGGTTTCCTAAAACGCTACTAAACGACATAATATAATTGAATATTATACGTTGCCAAACTAAAAAATAAGAAAATGTGTATGGGTACCTACAATTTTGTATTTAACTGACGTTGTCCTGTGTAACCGGTAAGTTCGCCGCTTTCATTTGTTGGCCAAATAAAATACTCTTGTAGTATTTCTTAAAAGTGTAGTACTCACATTTTTTAAGCCTAATGGGCGGTGGTATATTATTCCAGACTTTTGAAGCGGCGTACTTAAAACTACCTTTAAATCCGGCTAATTTATGTTTCGGAATTATTAACTTAAAATTTATAAAACTTCATAACTATTCTGGCGAGAGAAAAGTTATTCATTCCGCGGAAAGTGCGGGAGGCTATCGATATTAGTCGTCAACCGCATTTGAACAGAAATTGTGGATGGTCAGTGCCCCCCAGCTGGAGAACGGTTTTGGATACTAAATCGGTGGTTAGTATGAACAAGACCTTAGAACTTTTTGTTAAAAAAAAACTATATTCGTAGCTTATTTATTTAAACTTTATTGCACAAAATACATAAGTAAAAGTACAAATGGCGGACTTAATGCCATGAGGCATTCTCTACCAGTCAACCACAAGGTCAAACAGAGACATTATAGGTCCGGGAAGGGTGTACAACATACATTCTCTACAAACAAGTACTTATTGTTTTTTTTCCGAATTTTAGTGAGCCATTGTGGGATAAATCTCAACATGTCTACAAAGCCCAGACTCGTTACAAAGTGACAACGTTTTTATCATCAATTTATTGTGCATTAAACAAACACACATAATTAGGTATTCCTTCCGGGAACTCTTGTATATTAAGTGATAACTTATCCATGTCATTTTGTCAATTAGACTCAGAAAAGCCAATGCATGCCATAAATATATTTGCTATTCTAACATTGCATAAATGGCTAGGTATATGCCAACTTCAATTGAATTAAGCCGCTGGTACGAGTAAAGAAAGCAGCCTTAGAAGTTATCATTGCATTACCGTCAAACACATGCAAATTCGTCCGCGCCGGCGCCGAGCGCAGTAATTTAGCATAATGACGTCAGCGCTAATCCGCCGGATCCCGCACTTTGACATGGAAATGAGAGGTTATGGACTGTGACGTCACGCTCCGCCGCAAGGGCAATAAGGTGGCGGATTCGAAACATTTCACCTGATATATATTAACCAGTCTTGCCAGAGCTAATTAACACTGATAAATTAACCTGTCTTGGTAAAGTTGCAAAAAAAATGAGCAATTCTAGATCAAAGGTTAAATTCGACAGTTCCAATGACATCTTTCTGATATAACACCGCTTATTTACTTTGTACTAAAAAAACGTGCTCTGTTAACTTCTATATAACAAATAGTCTATGTATGTCATATACAGCAGGCTCAAATAGCCAAAACTCTTCTCACTACAAAACGGGACTTAATCGCGTTCAAAAGGTGTTTTGTTATAATAATGTGTGAAAATCTTCCGATATATCGCTCAAATGGCTATAATGTAAATTAGCATTAAACATAATTTGGAAGTTACTATTGAAATAAATGTTCATTTACTTCGGATTAGATTTAAATTATTTTTATAAATAGTGTGTGCTCTTTTTAACAAACATGTGATACCAAAAATGACTATACATCTTTTTCATTGTATTTATCGCGCAATAAAAGGCCCACTGGAAAATACGACAGTTACTACTATATTTACCTATAGTGTGCATTGATAATCATTCGGCAGTTGGTACATATTACCAATCCCTCAAGGCAATATCTGCAACACGTTTTCTGAAGCCGGAAACAATCTGGTTCGGTTGCATGCGGCCTAATGAACGGGCCGGGCGGCATATCGGTCGGCCGGACTTACGGAAGGCCGGAAGCTTAAAAATGCGCGCGCTCCCGACTTTACTGATAAATCACTTAATCATTAAATTCATCCCTGACACATCACATCGCGAAAAATGGCGTAATATCGTACAGCGAACAATATCTGCCTCTAATAGTTCTAGCAGTTGATGGCAACCGATCTGTAATAAGTGAAACGACTGAAAATAAGAAGAATTAATCACTTCAGCCAAAATATTTATATTGAGCAAATTCCTGAAGGCTCCTTTGATTTTCGAAATAGTAAGTTTCCTAAATATCAAACGGCGGAAGCGTGCCGTGATAATTGTATTCTTGCTGTCCTAGCACTTCATGGGAAGCAATAGGGCTGAGGTGAAAATACGCCCTAAAAGCATGGTGAATGTACTTAGTATTTAAAAATCGCGGTAGCTCTGGGGTCAGGGTAGGGGTTTTTTTTTTAGGACAACAAACAGTAACACACGTTGATTAAAAACACAATACATAAAATAATTTCAAACATGTGAGACCAATCACGTTATCCACGAATTACAATAATATAACTAGAGCGCAAGCAACAATAGGTACACAGAAATTGCATAACAGTCTGGGAATAACAATTACTTACAATATCAGAACTTAAAGACAGAGCAAACTAGGCGTACAAATAGAATGATTCATTCCAGTACCGCGGCAAGCTCAAACATGACCTCGCTGCAACTTCATTAAGGGCCTTATCACACTTGCGATTTGCGAGCGTACTTTCTATACAAATAAGCGACGCGGCGAACACGCTGCGCGATCGCCTTCATACAAAATACGCTCGCAAATCGCAAGTGTGATAAGGCTCTAAAACGTTATTTTTGTAAACAGTGTCTGACATCATGAAGATGTCAATTTCACTTAAGTGTATTTCAATATTCATAACAAGAAATTACTTGAATGACTGAATGTATATTTAACAAAAAGAACACATATTACAGGTTAGGCAAAACATGCTGTGTGACCTGTAAAATATATTTATTTATTTATTTAAACTTTATTGCACAAAAGAAAAACTTAAATATAATAGCAATACCAGAAGGCTCTTCTAATCATTTGGCACATATTACCAATCCCTCAGCCTGGCGATATCTGCAATGTTTTCTGTAGCCGGAATCATTCGGTTCGGTTGCATGCGGCCTAATGAACGGGCCGGGCGTGTCGGCCGGCCGGACTTACGGAAGGCCGGAAGGCTGTGAGCGCTTGTGCACGCGATGTTACTTACTCCTTTTAATTCTTTTTTTCATATTACGACTAATATATTGATAATTTCAATACTGTTTCCTGGAGTTCCAGAAAGTAACATAGCTGTTTCATGCTTTCATTGCGTGCAGTCGAAAATAAGTTGAAAAAAAACCAGTTTCTGCGTAAATTTCGTCAATTTCAAGTAGTTTTTGAAACAAAAATTATCAATGAAAAACTCAAACTGTAGGTTTCAAATATATACCAATAAATCGCAATAGCCCTGTTCTAAGTAGTAATATTGATAATATGTGAAGAAACATGTTTAACCACAGAGAAAATGTCTGAAACATTCAGTATTTTTGAAGGGATAAGGAGCCTCAAGCACCCATCGCCAACCACGTTACTCGTATCAACTAGCATTTCTTTAATACATTATATTGGCCGAAGGTGTTCACTGCTGCATAAACCTTCCATAATATCTCCACGAGTGTGGAAATATTTAGCTAGGTGTCAGGATGAGGTGTCAGGGTGCGGTGTGTGTGGTCCCAGCTGATCCACATATGTGATGCAACAAACAATAGAACAATAGAAAATTCCCTTAGCCTTGAATTGTATTGCGACACGTGTAACCTCTTAGGAATGTCGAACCATATATGGAAATGACCTTAAGGAAAATCAGTATAAAAGCATTGGTAATTATTTAATAAATGTTCATTCTATCACCGAGCTTCGTCGTATCATTATCCCCGTGCTACCACACTTCATGGCGACCTTGCCAGTGGGGCTGCTCGACGCAACCCAACGCTTCGAGGCAGCCCCAGCTGTGAACACAGCATAAAGGCCGCCCGACCCAGCTGCGGGCACAGTATAGAGGCCGCCCGACCCAGCTCGTCTCAGCATACCAGCCAGCCTGCCAGCCGGAACCAGCACAACCAAGTGCCACCCGAAAAAGAAAAATTTTGAAGCAAAAGAAGACCTATGCAGAGGACGGCATCCCCGATTAAAACGGGCCCTCCGACGACGCCAAGTCAGCTTCAACGACAGAGTCACGATCACGTGACGTCAGCGGGACATTTTGAGCGGCTAGCCAGAGGCAGCGACAACGATGCGCAGCAGGCCGGAGCAGAGCGTCCAGCAGCAGGTACCAGCACCACCAGCACCAGCATCACAACATGACTGGAGGTACAACTTTACTGTAGAATAACGTTACTGTTATTATCATTATATTTTTTAGGATTAATTATGTAGGATATAAATAGAATATAATAAGTAGGTCAGTTGATGTGTAAACACAATGATCAGCCTGCCTCCAGATAATAAATGAAATGCGCAGCTGTAATAACAATAACTAATAACGTGTCAAGTTGCGCGACACAAACATAATATTCGCGCAGTACAAAGACTTAATGAATTTTAAATTATAATTTTTTTTAATGTGTTGATTTGTTTTGCATTAACTATAACACACTCTTATGTACTTTAAAGGGTTTTGAGAATGAGTTTATTTTTTCTGATGACCTGTCGTCATCAGCGGTGACCCGAGAGAGGCGCCGCTCAGCTGATAGTCATGCATACATAACAAGGTACAAGACAGGCAGGGATACCCTGCAGGGATACAAAGTATACCCTTAACTGTAATATGTACAAAAAAATGTACAAGGTCGGCAAGCCACTAAAAAGTGTTGTATTCCGAACCAGTAAAGTGAAGCCAAAGTGCACACTTAAATACGTACCTTATAAATGTTGCAAAAGAGAGGAAGAATAAAAAAAAATAAACTCAAGGACGAAGACATGAAAAGTATTTAAAAACCCTAATTGACGCATTTCACAAAAATAATGCAAAAATTAAAAAATGAGTGTTATTAAATTTAAAAAACTTATACTGTGTTAAAATTTTACTCGAGATTCTATATTGTATTAATTACAATTAATAACATTAAATGATAATTAATCAAGAAAATGTGTTTAAAATAAGTAAATAACAAATAGATTAGTTTTATATTCGTAAAATAATGATAAGAAGTTATTAAATTTAAGCCAAGTTATTAAAATAAGTATTAGGTAATAAGATTCTATTAACGATTAGTATAGTTAACTGGATTAGATTAAGATAGTTTACGGGGTATGAGTTATAATTATACATAGATAAATATATATATTTTTTTTTTTTTACTATTTTATACATAATTAGTTTTAATCAGTTATTGTAACTATAATATAGGAGATTTAATATTAGTCCGAAAGGAAGATAGAGATAAAATGGACCCAGTGTATAAGGGACCATATACTGTAATTTTAGATTTAGGTACTAATGTAAAAATATTAGTTTTAGGTAAAGAGCACATTGTGCACAAAAATAGAACAAAACCTTACTATGCATAAATTAATATTATTAAAATATATAGCAAGGAATGAATGATCCACCCAAATAAGGAGCCACCTCCATCAATAAGAAAGTATCAATGAACCAATTGTAAACAAGCATCATATTACTTCCACAACCATATAGAGATGAGATAATGTAAACATGTAATGTAAGTAGCATTAAGATAAATTAAGAATCACTATGTACACCATAGCTATAAGTAGATTAAGTATTATGTAAGCCAAAAACAGTTGCATTTTAATTACTATTTTTGTCTCAAAAATGAGGGGAGAGATGCGGTGTGTGTGGTCCCAGCTGATCCACATATGTGATGCAACAAACAATAGAACAATAGAAAATTCCCTTAGCCTTGAATTGTATTGCGACACGTGTAACCTCTTAGGAATGTCGAACCATATATGGAAATGACCTTAAGGAAAATCAGTATAAAAGCATTGGTAATTATTTAATAAATGTTCATTCTATCACCGAGCTTCGTCGTATCATTATCCCCGTGCTACCACACTTCACTAAGCGTCCTAGGCTTTTCGCCAAAATTAGTAGAAAATTACTAAATCAATTTTAGATCCTAGAGCAATTCAATATCTGCAGCAACTTTCTTCAAGCCCAGCGGTTTGACATTGACAAGTGACAACCATCAACAATATATTTTTTAATTAAGTTTCGAAGGCAAAAATCCCTTCAGCCACTATTTCAGAAAAAACATTTCGGAAAATCTTAATCTTAAATATCTTAACGATCATCCAAAAATTGTACCAAACCGATCTGAGCCTGGTCACTTGGGATTTGTTCTTTGTGATGTACGCAATGTAACTTAGGTTTATTTGTACGAAACCCGGGGGACTCAGACTAGGGTTAATAAAGCCTTATAACTGTAGCCTGCGTTAGTCAGTCGACGCATACATTACTGTCTCATAGTTGTAACTTTAGAATTATTATCTCTAATCTCATGGGATATTCTGCCGTTTAACGATCTATAACTCGTCTCTAAGTTGATCTATAATGGAAATGTATATACTCGTAGCTTGAAGGTCCGTAACCAAAGGGTAAAAAAACGGGACCCTATTGAGTAATAGGGTTCCGTTATTTCGCGTTTTTAGACACTGTCTGTCACCAGGCTGTATCTCATAAACCATAATAGATAGTTGAAATATACAGAAACTGTTTAATTAACAATTCTGAAGCCAGGGGCCCAATTCGAGAATGCCGTTTGAGATATCGCCAAACGTCAAATCTCCATTAGATAACAGTTATATCGCCATTGAACTGTCATTTAAATGCGATGAGCTTAAAAGTGACATATCTCATCTCAATTTTGGATGTACGAAGGCGATAATGATTGTCAAAAATGTTATTCATGTATATAAATTTCTGTTTTGAACGAAACGTAACGGACTAATTTCACGTACTACGCCGTCAATTTAAAGTATGCGCCTGTTATTTATGCCGTCACATACAAAGGAAACGAAAATTTTGCGCGTCCGAATTGACGAAGTTGCGATGTTCTAGGGATATCGCCACTTGTCAAGTAGGCACACGTCAAAAGTGACGGATGGCGATGAAAAGGAGAGATCTCCATTATATCTAAAATTGGTCGAATACCCCCCCAGGGAGCTAATTCGAGGTTGGCGTTTGAGATATCGCCTAACGTCAAAACTCTATTAGATATTATCAGTCATAAGCCTTTGAAATGTCATTAAAACGTGATGAGCTTCAAGTGACATATCTCATCTCAATTTTGGAAATACGAAGGCGATAACGATTGTCAAAAATGCTATTCTTACACTATGATGGTTACGTTTATCACGCGATCATAAATGAAAAAGCATCTATCACTCACCCTTGCATTTTGTCAAAACGTCACGGATGCTTTGTCACTTATGTATGGCGAGATAAAAGCAACCGTGGGACCACATGCCATCTTAAAATCTAGCTGTAACGCTCTGTTCATTTTCCTGCTGTAAATAAGGCGATGCTAAAGCCAAACGAATGGCTTCGATTCGTCTGGCTCTGCTGTTCACTCTGTTCAGCTTAAGTGTTCGGCGCCGGAATACAGTACAAAAGTTAATTGCTATTCAGGATGGCTGTTAACTGCTAAACGCTCGCGCCTACCGCTCCAGCCGGGTCTACGCACACTGCACAGGGGCCAGTTTCTGTAAGACCAAAGGCACAGCTTTGCCCTGCTACCGCAAAAGAACGTATCTTACTATGACATCCGTATAAAGATACGACCTTTTACCGTAACATGGCAGAGCTGTACGGCTACCATAAAAGTGACACGCGACTCTTTGTTGGTCAATAAACACTGATTGTTACGTTATCGCGCAACAATGGAAATCGTGGCCAGATATATGCTCTGCTGGAGAGATCGATTACCATGTTCCTCTTAGTATGTTAAAACTGCATTTAATAACCACAAATTTATTTAAAGTAAATAGCGAATATACATAACGAGACACAAACACGAAAACTTTTCATGCCTGGAATTTATTTATTTGTTTATTTAAACTGTATTGCACAAAACAAAAGTGAGTACAAATGGCGCAATTAATGCCAAATGACATTCTCCACCAATCAACCATAGGGCCAAACAGAGATGCTTGGTTTGTAGACACAGGTTCTATCTATTTGATTTTCTTATAGTATTAAGCGGTTTAAACTCACGTGAAATTGTCAGGAACGGCCCGACATGTTTCGAACTCGTATGGAGCTCTTCATCAGGGACTTCTACCCGTACACCGTCGCGGCAACATTGTCACTCAAACATATCGCCGTTCCTGACAATTTCACGTGAGTGTAAACCGCTTAATACAATAATTAAATATGTCCCACGAACATTTTAATAAGATTAATTTATTTTCGTTGTTAAAATGGGTCAACAACCACAAACATTTTTTTAACCCGCCATACAGTTAAACTGTTGGTAGGTGCGAACCCGGATTTTGAAGTGGCTTCATCACGAATTCATACAACCGCCGCCGCAGCTGGCGGCTGCCGCCTTAAGTTGGGCACATTCTTGCAAAACTCGTTATGATTTAGTTATGATAGAGCCTCTGGAGGGTTAAGGTACATGTAAGCGACAATTCTCCAAATTTGGATTAAATTCTTAATATTATTCATGAAATCGTCGTATACTCAATGTGATGTCTTCGTAGCGATAAGATCTTACCGATACGCATTTCACTGCCAAATATTTGTATTATCAAACCGTGATTAGAGTGGGATTGGATATGACAGTTATTCAATATACATACGTCAAAATGTATATGAAATGAATGACAGTAGCTTTAATCCCATTCTCATCTCCGTTTGATAATAGCTGCTGAGATATTACACGTCCTCTTTGCGTCGTATTCCTCTGAGTTGAGGGTCCTGAATCGTGACTTTCCTTTTGCATCACTTTCTGTCGTGCGACCTTCCTCCATCTGTTTCTATCTACGGCGGTGTGAAGGGCGTTGTGAACTGTAGTGTCAAGAGCGGTGTGGATCTGGTCGTCTAGCGCAACTTGGTTTTGCGATTCTTGTCGCGTGACATAACACGTCCCTATCTCACAGTACTGTAAAGAAAGAGACAGGTAATATTTTCCGCGCCGAAAAGTCGCGTGGCACAGTTGTGCTAGAGGTGCTACGTATTAGGCTGCGTCCATCACCATCACCATCAGCCTGTTTCAGTCCACTGCTGGAAATAGGCCTCTCCCATGGCACGCCACTGAGCTCGATTTTCAGCCTTCGTCCTCCAGTTACTACCCGCTGTCCTAGGAATGTCGTCGCTCCACCTTGTTACAGGGCGCTCTACACTACGTTTACCGATTCGTGGCCTCCACTCCAGCACTCGTTTGCCCCAGTGGTCATCGGCTCTACGGCAGATATGACCAGTCCACTGCCACTTCAGCTTGCTTATCCGCTGTGCTATGTCGGTAACTTTGGTTCTCTGTCGAATTACTTCGTTTCGGATCTGATCCCTAAGAGACACACCAAGCATAGCTCTTTCCATGGCTCGCTGAGCTACTTTGAATTGGTGGACTAGTCGTATGGTGAGTGGCCACGTCTCGGCTCCGTAGGTCATAACAGGTAAGACGCACTGATTAAAAACTTTAGTTTTTAGACTTTGAGGTATGGGTGACGTGAAGACTCGACACAGTTTTCCGAAAGCTGCCCAGCCCAGTTGTATTCGCCTCTTAGCCTCCTTGTCGAAGTTGCATCTACCTAGTTGCAGCATTTGCCCTAGGTATAGGTACATGTATTCGGAAACAACTTCGATGGAGACTCCATTTACGGCGACCGGTCCCGGATCGATATGTTCATTGAACATAACTTTGGTTTTATCCAAATTTATCTGAAGACCGATACGCTGAGACGAATTTGCCAGGCTGTCTAGCATGTGTTTCAGGTCCTGCAACGTCTCAGCCATGATTACGATGCGCCACCGCCCACGATAGGCTGCGTCCATGAGGCCTTAGACCAGCGGACATTTATTACTCAGAAGGGCGAAAAAGAAAAACTACTAGCACTCACACACATACTACGAGCTACGCCGTAGCACTCGTAGCATTACTGGATCTTGAATAGGTTAATAGAGGTCTGTTAACCCATTCAAGATCCAGTTAAACTAAAGAACTTTGAAGATAAACGCAGTTAGAGTTTTAAGCCATAAATCCTAATTTCCACGGAAATGGTGGGAAACTGGGTGGGTATTTATGTGCTACGGTGACTACTTATATCAGACGAGTCACCTGCGAGTTTGTCACTTTTATCTTAAAATATCTACAACAAATTTGCATTGCTATAACAAGCATAGAGGTTCCAGGAAACATAGGTGCAACATAAACAAATTTTATTACAACACTCTCAAAGTTAAATTAAAACACTCCTAATATGTAAGTACAACATTCCCTCCATTTAATGACAACACTCCAAATATTAATTAGTTACCACACTCCAACCTTTAATTTAAATAAAAATATGTTTAGTTCATAGTCATTACAGCTATATTGTGTTAAAATAAAATTTTATTATGATCTCCTTTATTCATTTTATAGCTTAGAGTAGGTTTTTACAAGTTCAAGCCATTAGTGAAATGGCTGGGATTCGACGACGGTGTTGCCCTCCCGTGTGGGATCGACTGAATTTAATTTTTTTACGACAATTTATTGTACCTATTTGTATTGTATCCGCTTTATTGAATAAATATTTGTATATCTTTAATAATAAAATTAGATTAGGTTTTTTGCAATAAAGTTATATCAAAAGTAAAATACATTAAAGAAGTTACAAAATATAAGTAGGTACATTATAAAAACCTAACCTAGGGTGCCGCCGGCAGCGGGCAGGGCCCAGGCTACCGGTGGTTAGGGCTGCAGAGAGAGGAACCTTATTAATTACCATACTCCTAACATTTAATTACCACACTCCCAACATTAAATTGCCATACTCCAATCATTTAATTACCACACTACCAACATTTAATTATCACACTCCCAACGTTTAATTACCACCCTCCCAAAATGTAATTACCGCACTCCCAAAATTTAATTACAACACTCCCAACATTTAATTACATCACTCACCTACATTTAATTAGTAGGCCGACATTTGACGTGCCGTGCTTAGAAAGGTTAAGATTGAAAAATCAACCTACAATTTTTGGCTTGACGACCAAACCAAATAGCTAAAATGAAACGCTCAGCACGTCTGCTCCGCTCAAACAAGCGTCAAGGTGCCAGGAAAAGAGCGCTCAGAAGGAACTGTCGGGCTACCCAAACACCCTGCTTTCAAAACGGCATATCATAGCACGAAGATCACGTCGCTTACATCCTTCTGGAGTGCAATATGTCACAGCCCTCAGATGCTTAAACAATGCCATAGGTTATAAGGAAGATCGCGTCACTTACGACCTTTTGTTTTGTGAAGTCACAGCCCTCAGATTAAACACTCGGTTATTTATTACCGCTCAGGTGCCGCGTGATAACTCCGCGACTTCCAAACTTCCATTCTTTATTTATTTCGCACTTTTAAAGTTAACGGTGTCACTGAAAATGAGAAAAGTTGGGTCTGTTCGGTTGGGACGTTAAACGCTGCCTAGGGCTAAATTCGAAAATTTTCGTGACATTTATACAACTCATTAAATGTGTCTCCACCATTTTGAAAAATCGTAAAACTGAATCGATAGCGAAATTCTATAAGTATTCTTATCGGCACCCACACCGACACCATACCGACACACAAAATTTCATGAAAAGCGATTGACACATTCGATTCAATTCAAACATAATTATACCGGGTGTTTCCTGTAATAGGAGCAATAAATTAAAACATAGATTCTTCCCTTAAAACTGGACAACATTTGTTAAGCAACTTCAGAAAATAACGTATATTTAATGATATTTTGTAGAATAATGTTTAGACAAAGAAGCAATGTATAGCGAAATGTCCGATATTAGTAGAGTGACAGCTATGTCAATGCTCAGGGAATGTCAATGTTGGACGACGTACATTGAAAATACTATTTAATTTGTTTGAAATAATAAAATTCTGAAAACTGACTTTTTTTAAAGTTGCTGAACAAATTTTGTTCAATTTGAAGAGTAGAATCTATATTTTAATTTATTGCTCCTATTACAGGCAACACCTGGTATTTCTGATAACACAATCTATAGCACATTCGGACAGATTTTCAGTAAAGTTAGTAAATTGGAATGCAACTGCACGGTCCTGTACGAGAACAGCCGAAAATCTAGACAAGTGGCCATCTGAATGCGAAAGAATTTTTGGCCAAACTGAAACGGAGCCGTTTCGCTCGCTCGGTCAATCCTGACTAATTTCTTTTAAAGCAATGAGCTTATCCAGTTTTTTAGGGTTCCGTACCTAAAGGGTAAAAAACGGGATCCTATTACTAAGACTCCGCTGTCCGTCTGTCCGTCTGTCTGTCTCTCTGTCTGTCCGTCTGTCACCAAGCTGTATCTCATGAACCGTGATAGCTAGACAGTTGAAATTTTCACAGATGATGTATTTCTGTTGCTGCTATAACAACAAATCATAAGTACCGAATAAAATAAAAATCTAAGTGGGGCTCCCATACAACAAATGTGATCGGTTGCGTTAACTTTGCACCTCATTTGTATACGGCGCCATAAATACCAGGTGCACACTTACCTTAACCCGGCCAGTTGTTATCGGATAAGTATTTGTACAGAACCCTTGGTGCACGAGTCCGTCTCGCACTTGGCTGGTTTTTCTCTTTACCGTTCATATAGAAGCGGTTTGGAATGGAACACACGGTGAACGCAACAGGTACAGAGATGGATGGGCATAATCAGAGTGCCAAATGGGCGTCGATAACGAAGGCGGGAAGAAAAGACAGGTGTGCTTCATCGCGTATGTCCTTCTGCCCATTATATCTAATGAGGACACAGTTAGATAATAATAATTCGTTTGCAGCAATGATTCTTTGTTATTATTCTCGTGCGACAAGCGGTCAGATATCGCTTTGTATGTAAAACGAAAGGTTACATTCGAGGACATTCCGAGGCGCAGGGGGGTGACGCTCTATAACCTACATATCCTGATAGATAAAAGTTGTCCATTGATTTTGCCAAATTTTCAGCTAATTTTTTTGAACTACTAGGGGACTATAAACATTTATGTAGTTAGGGCGCTAATTTGACAGAGCTTTGTAATTTTACTTATATTTTTGCTCGAGCCACACTGAGAGTTTTAAACAAGTTAACTTTTCGTATCATAATCATGCTAAATGTTATGCGGTTTGACTCGCTTGAATAGAGTAATAGCCAAAATATAAATATAATATCGAGATTTCTGAGTTAACATCAAAGATAGAATTGAGGCCAAGTAAGGCCAGCAAAGCGCACGAACGTTATGAAACCAGATCGCTGTTCAAAATATACTGGTCATCCAAACAGATAGAATAGTATTTTTCTTAAGATTTTTTTATTTTGAATATATGGAAACGAGTCTAGGGGTTGTGTTATAGTGGCACTGAGCCCATCAGCGATGCGGTCAGTGCAGATGACGCCATTCACACGTTTCGTGAACAGGATAATGTCACGTGAACTGTTCGTTGTACACCTACACGCCCAAACCTGATCGGCCGATGCTCATTTCGGCTTCCAATTTGCACGAAAGCATTTCACGAGTGTGCGTGTGCGTGGTCGAACAATGAGCAGCGCCTTATACGGGATATTATTTGTATTAATACATCATTAAACGAAACGGCTCGATACAACGGGCAGGTTAGAGGGGCTACGATAATTGCGCGCTTTGTTCGGTGCCCATTGTGCGCTGACCCTCGTGTGTTTACCTTTATACATTGATTGACCAGATGCTGCTTTAGAAAATTGATATGAGTTTCTCATTTTGGTTCTACTACGCTCTGTTCATGATCATCATATCAGTCGACAGACGTCCACAGCTGGAAAAAAACCGGCCAAGTGCGAGTCAGACTCGCGCACCGAGGGTTCCGTACAAACACTTTCCATCCCTAAGTGGTTAAGTTAAGTTTGCACCTGGTATGTATAGCGCCCCATATAAATTAGGTGCAAAGTTAGGTATTACAAAAAAACTACTTACTAGATCTCGTTCAAAACAATTTTCGTTGGTAGTTTTTATAGTAATGTACATCATATGTTTTTTTTAGATTTCTCATTTTCTTATTTTAGATGTTAGAGGGGGGGGACCAACTTTTTTCCACTTTGGAAGCGTCTGTCACGCAAACTATTCGGTTTAGAAAAAAAATATTTTAGAAACCTCGATATCATTTTTAAGACCTATCCATAGATACCCCACACGTATGTGTTTGATGAAAAAAAAATTTTTGAGTGTCAGTTCTAAGTATGTAAGCCCCCAATATTTATTATTATTTTTTTATTTTTGCATCAAAATCTTAATGCGGTTCACAGAATACATCTACCTACCAAGTTTCAACAGTATAGCTCTTATAGTTTCGGAAAAAAATGGCTGTGACATACGACGGACAGACGGACAGACAGACAGACAGACATGACGAATCTATAAGGGTTCCGTTTTTTGCCATTTGGCTACGGAACCCTAAAAAGCCTGCCCCAAAGTTCTCCACAACGATCGGTCTTGCGCCGGCTTCATCCAATTTCTGCCCGCGATCCTAACTAGGTCGTCGGTCCACCTAGTCAGGGGCCTTCTCACGCTGCACTGCTGGGCAAAGGCCCTTCTTTTTCTATTGATGTCTATTTATAGCTACATCCTTAAAGATAAAGTCCAAGTCATCCCACCATCGCCGACTGGGTCTGCCGCGTTTTCAGTTTGAGATGTGTGGGTTCCAATCTGTGGTCTCCTTGGCACCCAAGTAATCAGATGTGGCCAACCCAGTCCTACTTCAACTATAACCCAAAAACAAAAAAAATATTATTTCATTATTACCTAACAAAATATAAAATGAAGGTGACATAGAGTTTATTCCACTTATTGAAATCGAACAGAAAATATTTACGTTAAACGTCATTTCGATCAGATTTTTTTGTAAGTGATGAGAAAATGATGAGTCTCATATTTCTAAAATGCCCGGGCAAATCGGCCCCGTAATGCCTAAACGTGGGCATAAGAATTTAATATCGGCCCTGGCGCAGGTTTTATTAATTTCGCAACTGAATTGATCCCCTCTGTGCCTGAGGGTTAATCTGGTGTACCAATTTGTTATTAGTTTGGGTGTTGTAACTTCGCACTTTATGAAAACAAAATCACTTATAATTTTTCATACATTCTTATCAAAAATATTTTTTTAAGGATTCGGGGGTAAATTCGACTTCGTTTCTTTTTGCAACTTCTCCACTCTGATACGGCTGGACGGAATATAACGCTGGCCATTTGTTTGCAGGGTCTTTTTGTTCTTGAAACTTTTGTGAGACATTTAATTATTGTATTAAGTGAAAATGTCACTGACACGTTTCGAACTCGTACGGAGCTCTTCATCCTCTGCTGCCCGTACCCAACGCGGCAACTTCGTCACTGATCCGTATCCTTGGTGTATCTAATATGTCGGTGATACTCGTATACTGTGGTGATATACGAGTAACTCAAATGGCTCCAATTATTTAGTGGAAAGATGAGTAGTTTTTAGATTACCTATTTGTATTTGCTTTGAAGTTCTTATATTTAAAGATATTATACTTAATCGCTTTAGCTCAGCTTTGCAACTTATAAATGGATCCTTAATGAATAAGTAAATCCTTTATAAAAAACAAACTGTTCGCAAAAAATATTCACATTGCAAAAGCTTTATTCGCGCTTAACAAGAAAATCTAACTATATTAAAAAACATATCCGTTCATTTGAAAGTAAAAAACATGAGCATACGAGACCAGATAAAATAAGTTAATTAGCCCAGAGACTTTAGCAGATTCACGTCGTGATAAAAATATTTAAATTACATACGTGCTTTAAAAAAATGAAACGCTTGAAAACGTGCTATTTAAATATTAAATTAGGTTTTAAATACGCAATTGGGAAGGTTTTATCAGTTTAGTTTTAGCGCTCACGAGCTGTAGGACATTATAGGCTCCAAATAATATAAGAAGACGGTACGCCTGGACACGGCGCGCATCGTCAGGAGGTTCCTCACTCTGCAGCCCTAACCACCGGCGTCCTACCTCGCTGTTGGCGGCACCCTAATAATAGGACCCTTAGACTTTCGGGGTAACTTTATGGATCCCACCTCTTGCTTGCCGTCATTGGCCGGTCAGAGTGAAGGCGCTATACGCTCGCTGGGTCGAAGTGAAATATGTGTTAGTGGGAGTTGGCACAGTGGGTGCTTCAGTCGCTGGGTAGAAAGCCACCTCTCTAGACCCAGAGCTGTGTGTCCGTGTTGACCTCTTGTCGCCAGTATTGGCGGCCTTTTTAACAGGCCTACCAGTACACAGCAATTCACCCCCTGCTAGTATCAAGTTGTGAGGTTTTGTTTTGGCCTATCTTACTCCATAACCCATTGCAACAGGTCTATTTAGCACTTTTACTATAGAAACTCAATGGTCACCATGCGGGAATTGTCCGCGTATCCATTTATTTATTTATTTATGGTTTAAACTTTATTGCACAATACAAAAAAAAGTACAAATGGCGGACTTAATGCCTTTAGGCATTCTCTACCAGTCAACCACTGCGTTAAGCAGAAATATTTGTAGTCGGTGCAGGATCACAGGTTACAGACAAACAGTAATACAACACAAATCATTTACCTAAAGACATTTACATAATGCAGGGAGGGACAAGGCCCGCTTAGTGCTCCATCGCAGTTTAGAGTAAACATCTCGAAAAAGTCTCTATTCTGTCCCAATATGACCAGGCCCCATGGCCCGTGAGTGTCAAAACTGAGACTTCATAAAAAAGGTTTAAAGTCCCACCGCTGGGCCTCCCCTTTTTCTTTCCGTTTGATTCTATTGCTGGAGTAGAACCATTCTTCGCAGAATGCGTCTAGATCCTCCAACTCATTTGGTCTGCTTTTTGCCCAAAACTGAAATTCCAAACATTAATTTTTTTCCTTCGCATTAACATATTTAAAGAAGTAACGTTTATGTAAGTATATTGTATTGCATATTTGTGTATGTATTTATGTATTATTATAATTATATTATTGAATTATAATAAGTTGATAGTTGACATGGACCATAACAAACTTTCTGTTTAACCCAATGGTTGACTGGTAGAGAATGTTTTATGGCATTAAGTCCGCCATTTGTAGACAGCCAGAGACTAGCAGATTGAAGATTCGAAAATCCTTTCGCTAACCTTGATAATACACAAACTCGTACCATAAATCCAACAAGATATACAGTTTGAATGGCACGTTACTTCTTACCATGGCCATTTATAGACCGAGCTGCAATCGTCTGTAACTTTACTTCATCGAGTACAGTCCAGTAACTCTCGTAAAATAACGCCGGGAAAGAAAGGCTTACCAGGTGAGTAGGTATAGACGGCCGACCGTAGGGAGCCCTTTTCACGGCTAAGGCGTGTAACTAAATCATTATGCAATGAAATAAAAAATACACCACTCAACAAAGATAATATAATTCAGCTGTTTAGCCTGTTCATGAACACAGATGCCATGTTTAAAAAAATTACTTCCTGGCCTAAACCTTGAGTTTTTAATGAAATTCTATTACAGGTCTTTCGATTTGTTCCGCCCGAAACGTGTTGCTTCGAAGCCTATTATAACGCACTTTATGACGATATTTCCTTGCATGTTTGAGAAGAGGGTTTGTTTACAAAGGTTAGGTATTTGTTTTAAAAACAAGCGAGGTACGCTTACCGATGATCGCATCTCGGTCTATCACCCACGGAACTGTAAGGACATCCCTAAACACATCAACAAAGTTACGTCATCTAACTTTCCTTTCCAGCTTGCATATGCCGATTCAAAGCACATTGATCACTGGTCCTGCCCAGACAAAACTTTAACTGGTCACCTTATTTCCTGAGCGATCCGGTCTACTTTTGCACAGACAAGGCTCAAGATATACTGGACGGTTGTAGTTTTCCGTGTTCAGAAATTCAGGTTTTGATTACGGCCGCCATGTTTGTTAATGCCCGCGATATCACTGCCTCAGATCTGATCAGATTGTGTTGGGCATTTATAACTGTTCCAGTTTTGTTCAAACGCTGTTTATGTTTTGTGGTTCTTTGGAATAAGATAAGGTATGATTTGAGGGTGTAGTAAAACTATTCATTGTTTTATTTGAAAACTAGACAGAACAGATATTCGAGTTCATCGAACAAACATTTGTCCTTGCCGGGATTCAAACCAAGGACCGTCGGATAAGTAGACAGCTAAACTACCACAGCGCTTCTTCTCTTCTTCTTCGTGTGAAGGGATCAAATTCCTTAGACTAAATTGTATTTTGCCAATGCGTTGCCACTTCTATCCCTCGGGGAGTGCCTTTTATGAGGTCTTCGAGAGTGCACGTGGTTGGACACCGAGGGCACTGCATCATATGTTTGGTCGTTTGTAGTACGCCACACCCGCAGGATGCGCCGCTCTGTCCAGATCTAATTCCCCATCTCGCCAGATTGTCTTTAGACCGTCCGACACCCGTTCTCAATCTGTTTAGAGACTTCCAAGTGATCCATTTCTGTTCAGCGCCAGGCGTCAAATGTTCCACTGGTGTCATTGGTAGAGAAGTCTCGTTCAGTTGCGATTTCCAAGCATCAAGACGGGCTTCTTGGGCCGTTTGGTGTTGAAGACTAAGAGTTGTCAGAAAACTGTTACGCGACTTGAGTCTACTGGTTGCTTGTTGGTGACCGTGAAGTGGGTGTCGTGGGTCCTGCAGTTGCTTGTGTCGTTCCACAGCGGCAGCTACGTCTCTGCGTATGCACTGTGGTGTAATTCCACTTATTTGGTACAAGTGGCCCGATTGAGTAGGTTTCAGACATCCGGTGATTAAGCGGCAGGTTTCATTGAGGGCGATGTCAACCTGGCCCGCGTGTGCAGAGTTCTTCCAAACTGGGCATGCGTACTCTGCAGCCGAGAAGCTGAGGGCAAGTGCTGTAGTGCGCAGTGTGTGAGGATTCGCGCCCCACGTGGTGCCGGTGACCCGACGCAAGACATTGTTCCTTGCCGCGACCTTCTGTTTGGTATCGAAACAGTGTTTTTTATAGGTCAAGGATCTGTCAAGTGTTACACCCAAGTACTTTGGAGTGAAAGTATGGACCAACTGGCAACCCTCCCATTCAATATTTAATTCTCTAGAAGCCTGTTTATTTTTGAGGTGGAAGGCGCAGACTTGTGTTTTTGATGGGTTCGGTTTGAGTTGATTCTCCTTATAGTATGTTGAGAGGTTCGCCAGGCCCTCCGCTAAGTATTTTTCAACCGCCTCAAATGTCCCTTCCTGCGACGTAAGAGCTAGGTCGTCAGCAAAAAGGAAATGTCGCAGGTTACTTTGGATAGGTTGGTCGTTAGTGTATACGTTGAAAAGAGCCGGTGCCAAAACGCTCCCTTGAGGTAGACCGTTTTTGAGGGACCGCCACCTGCTTCTTTGCCCTTGAAATGAAACAAAGAATCTACGGTTAGAAAGAAGTTCGGATATAACCTGCGTGAGTCTGTAGTCTTTGGTAGTTTGGTAAAGTTTCGCTACCAGTTTCCTGTGATTAATGGTATCATACGCGGCGGTGAGATCCACAAAAACTGCACCTGTTACCACCCCTTTCTCGAAGCCATCCTCAATATGCTGTGTTAAGTTGAGTACTTGTGAGGTACAGGATTTACCGGACCTAAAACCAGCTTGTTCCTTTATAAACGACTCCTCTAAGGTTGATGACACGCGTTCGAGTAAGAGGCGTTCAAAGAGCTTAAAATCCCACACCACAGCGCTAATCTTGCCGTTAATAATTATTTCAAAAATCCCAAAAACTTCAAAATTGTTTTCACTCTTATGGAAAAGGGAGCCAAATTCTCATTTACCACAAAAAAATATTAATGCGTACATATTGGCAATATTCCAAATTGGCACTCTTTAAATAAGATTAATATTTGGTTTTCTTTTTTTATGAAAGATTTTTGAAGGCGAACATTTTCAAGGTGAGTTTTTATTTGCGAAATTAAGGATTCCACGCGACCTAAGGGATCTCACTACATAGTATAATACAAAGTCGCTTCCTGCTGTCTGTATGTGTGTAAGCTTAGATCTTTAAAACTACGCAACGGATTTTGATGCGGGTTTTTTAAATAGATAGCGTTTAAATATGTATAATGCATGCATAATTTATCAGCATTGGACCCGTGCGAGGCTGGGACGGGTCGGTAGTTAATAAATAAAATATAAAATGTTGAGTTATTTGGTGATCAATAGTAACTTGAAATGGGCATAATGTATAAAAACCTTTTAAATAATCCTATAATTTCAGGCGCGTGGCCGAATATTAGATCCAGCTACAGCTGGCGCCCGCTCGATACTCGTGCATATTTGAGCCGCCTTCTTGCCGGCATAGTCCGCGTGCCACAGCTTTCGACGAGCGACCGATCTTCTGTATAAGGGTGCGTCTACAATAGACTACAGTGGACAGACAGCCTAGGGTGCGACTCCACTGAAGTGGAGATGGGGGGAATAGACCAATCACCCAAGTTGAAAGCGCTTTACGTTTGTGATTGATTGATTCCGCGCGTCTCCGCTCCGCTCCCCTTCAGTGGTCGCACCCTAAGGTTGCTTGTTCATTGAAGGAGCGGGGAAAATGAACCAATCAGCTTGCGTGGTTGTGAAGCCAAAAAGAAGTGCCTTTAAATCGGAGACCGCTCCGCTTCAGTGAACGGTACCTTTAATCTATAGCAAGGACTCTCGAAAAAATATATTTGTCGGAGACGGTCATTAGTATGGACGCTCAACGAAAAGGCGCGCCATCGGAAGGCGACAGTAGCGCCCCCTTGAACCTGTTTTGGCGCGCTAGACAGAGTCTTGGCGGTTCACTCAGCGAACGCCCACCGACACTTCACTCTGGGTCGCCGTTGAGTGCACTACTGCCTTGGAACTGTCCCGTTTCGTTGTGCTATACCAAGTTAGAATCAGTGAAACGTTATAACTCAACAATACAGTGTTAATTTAATAAAGACTATTGTGAGACTTTGATAACCTAGCTTACAGACCTCTGTGCCAGGAACTGTTATTTTGTGCTTCATTGTATAAGGAATAAATCAAGTTAATAGCATCCGTAGTGTTTCATCTTACTCACAACTACCTCCTCGTCCACAACTATGTCGAATAGCTCAACTAATGTGCCACCACACACGGCACCGGCCATCCGAACCTGTCCCCGACATCAGAAGTGGGATGGTATCTACGGCCCATGAGCGAACACGAAGAATGATGGAATTCGAAGCGAATAAAACGGAAGAAAAAGTTTGTGGTTACTCTTTGAAATACAACGAACTTGACATCACTAAATCAAGGAACAGGAGCTACAAGCGTTTCCGTTATTGAAACTCAAGCTAACACCGTCACGGAGACCTACAAAACCGTTTGAAAACAAATGAAGATTGCACCGTTTAAATTGTTTTCATTGCGAGAGAAACGGACATGAAAAATCCGATTGCTTACTTCGTATAAAAGAAAACTACAACTTACCACCTCGGCGACAAAGGCCAGCAGTCACAATACAAACTACATCGAAGTTCATTGTTTACTTCAAGAACAGCGGGACACATCGTCAGTTGTTGCACCAGTGGAAGTGACCCAGAAGCGACGGTCAACTACAAGCGACGCGTGGACGTAGGCACTATGGCCTCACCGACACATTTTAAAAACACATCAGGTCAGTCGTTAACTTTTCACTACGATTCCGATATAGTGTTCACTAATAAAAGTGTAGCTAGATTCTGGGGTAGACTTGAGTCGCACTTATTCAGTTTAGTGGGTATTTGTCAAAAAAAAGTACTAACGGGTACTGGTAAAAGCAACACCAAGTAAAAGTTGAATATTGCGTGATAGAAATTAATAATCATTTGAAACAAAGTTTATTGCACGTTTTGTAACGATTGTTTTCGTAGCGATATAATATGACTAAACGCGAAATGCTTCTACAGAGATTTAGTGTTGATTAATATGACCACTACGCAGTTTACCTACTATTATTAAAGTTAATCATTTAAAAATTTCGCTGTGAGGGTGCATTAATCATACACAGTACTTAGTAGTAGGAGCGGCTGCGGTAATAATAATCTACCCTCTGTTCATGATTTTCCAATTGTTCTGTAGAATTGAATTTGTTGACATCTTGAATAGTTTCTTACTCGGTGTACATTAGCTGGTGTATATAGTTTAGCGTCTATAACTTTCGTAGAACTGGTGAGCTTGAGATTTGTTTAAACGATCCTAATGTTAACTTTTTAACTGTGGTGATCGCTATAGCCTAAAATATTTAAACTGGAGACACTAATAGGATTAGGAAAATATTAGAACAAGAATTTGAAATTGAGGTTTGATTTTTATCATTAATGTTTCATAATCGGTAAAGCCTTGGTAATCCAAAGGTTATCATTCAAAGTAAAGTTTGTTATTAAAATGTAAATAATGATTTGATTTAAATCTTTTCTTGCATCTACGTCGTAGATTATTTGTTCACATTAACGAATCATAATTTCAGTGTACCTACCTAACTTTGCTAGATTGATTTGAGTTTCCTTTTTTTTTGTTGGATTATTATTATTCGTATGGCATGTTATTTCAGATAACAAAAGAAACAATTCATTTGACTATAAGTAATTACAAATCCAATTTCAGTTGTTGTTGAATTGAAGTTGAGTTTGTTGTTGGATTTAAGGTTAGAATGACCGAGCTTTGTGATACTGTGCTTGAAGTTTTTGTTTCAGGAAAAGATTCGAGGACTTAGCAGCTAACAGCTAAGCCATGAGTCGTCTACTTCGGCTGCCACGGTACAAGACATCGCGTAAAGAACTGCGCGAAGGCGAGCGACAGGGCGCCTTCAACCACGGGGAAGAGGGTTGACGTGTGACGTCACCACACCACACCATATGAGGCAATCTGGTGAGGAGTTCTCATTTTATTGTGATTCGGTTGCCGAGTGATCGCTTATGGAAGAGTTGATTTCCAATAAGTTCCATGGCAATTGCTTGTATAATTCAGTGACTATGTATGACTTGTAGCAGTCTTACTAAAATTGTTAGTACTGTGCAATAAATAAAGTTACTGAAGCGAGCCTATTAGAAATGTTGACATGTAGTATTGTAAATTGCAAGACCATTTGCCATAAACTTGACTTCCAAACATGCGCGTACTTGCACGATAGGTTGAGGGAAATGCCCGGGAGCTACGTACCATTTGAAGTAGACGAAAAAAAAATATAGTGAGACTGGTAGGGAGGTTCTCAGTTCGGCTGGTCGACCATACCAGTCACTTCATCGTAGCCGTAGTCCGGTAGAAGTCGGCATCTGCTCTAACCTCCTGACTTCCCGTGTCCTACACATAGTACATAAACTTCAATTAATAGTTAACTGTCAACTATTTGTCATAAGGTTAAAATTAAATTGACAAATTATGAATGCCGGTCGTCAGGAGGCTAAGCAGTCCGTGGATACGCGGTGCGCGGTAGGTGCTGGCGGAGGTCGGGTCTCTCTCGCAGAGACCGTAGAGTCATAGGGTTGACTCGGCGATCCCGTGGGGATGCGCGTATTGGGTGGCTAAATTAGCCCTAGGCCACGAATGAGATACCTGTTTTGTTGAACCGATTTTTGTTGATTTAAATGTTTTGATATTGTCAATAAGGCGAACCAAAAGGAAATGATATGGTGGTACATGGTTCCTAATGTGTTT
The DNA here is from genome assembly GCA_932273695.1 of Apotomis betuletana. NCBI lineage: Eukaryota > Metazoa > Arthropoda > Insecta > Lepidoptera > Tortricidae > Apotomis > Apotomis betuletana. Next base: position 1,479,201 of record OW026303.1, on the reverse strand, counting down.
TCTAAGGTAGAAGTGGTAAATAGCTAGTTTGTTTCACAACAAGTAACTTTGTAGTACAATCTCATTTAAAAACGTATTGCACTATTGAAAGAATAAGTAATGTTACAATTGGTAATTGGTATCCTACATGGGTGAATCAACTTTTTTGTGTTGTTTACTCTGTCCCCGTTGTCCAAGTGACATCTTCATACTCTTTCATAGAAAAATGCTTAGGTTGTCCGAGGGACAAATTTTGCGTAACCATAGCAACAAGGTGCACTTAAAAGTTGATTTACCCACATACCATAATTCCATTTGAATCTTTTAAAATATTGCGGTTATAAAACAAAAACTTTCACTTAGTTGTCAAAATGATTTTTGTGATATTTTTAGTTTTAGTGTCAGTAACTATTTGATGCGAAAAGAAAGATGAAGTTTTTGTTTTGTCTTACCATTTTGACGTGTTTGTCAGGAGTGACCGAGTGGATACTGTTTTGGTTGTTGATTGTTTCAGAGCAACACACGAGGACGTGTGTCATCGCAGGATGGCCGTGTCGGAGACGGTCATTAGTATGGACGCTCAACGAAAAGGCGCGCCATCGGAAGGCGACAGTAGCGCCCCCTTGAACCTGTTTTGGCGCGCTAGACAGAGTCTTGGCGGTTCACTCAGCGAACGCCCACCGACACTTCACTCTGGGTCGCCGTTGAGTGCACTACTGCCTTGGAACTGTCCCGTTTCGTTGTGCTATACCAAGTTAGAATCAGTGAAACGTTATAACTCAACAATACAGTGTTAATTTAATAAAGACTATTGTGAGACTTTGATAACCTAGCTTACAGACCTCTGTGCCAGGAACTGTTATTTTGTGCTTCATTGTATAAGGAATAAATCAAGTTAATAGCATCCGTAGTGTTTCATCTTACTCACAACTACCTCCTCGTCCACAACTATGTCGAATAGCTCAACTAATGTGCCACCACACACGGCACCGGCCATCCGAACCTGTCCCCGACATATTGTTAAGAGCGTGCATTCGTCTTAGATAGAAAAAGCCGGCCAAGACCAAGTCCAAGATACTTTAGGTGTACTTTGTGTGTGTGTTCGGGAGGTACCCGAAAAAAAAATTTTTACCGTTTTGTCGGCGTGATACATACACATACTCATACCAAATTTCAGCTTTCTAGTACTAATCATCACGGAGCTAAGCTAAACTATAAGGGTTCTTAGTTGACTAGGGAACCCTAAAAAGCACAGATTAATCTTGTTATTAAGACTAACACTTTATTACGAAGTTACACACTCAAAATTCACACAAACTGTACTTAATACGTTAAACGCACTAATCACTCAAAAATTCTTCACTCCGACTTATCACTTTGTTCGCATTGTATCGTTGTTTAAACTTAATTAACTCTTAGGTTAACACGGTGGACCGGTAATCCAGAGGTGCCGGTTTTGATTCCCGTTCTCTTTCACCAGGTTACGCATGTCAATTTTTCTTTGAGCTTTGATCTTCGTATCAATTGTTTAACTGACTCTTGCCGGCCGTTGGCGCCCTTTTATACCTCGAGGAATTTCCCGTATACTCCATGCGTTGTCCACATAAAGCGCAAATATTCCAGTTGGGTCCAGCCTGAGCGTCGGGAACATTCTCGACGATTGATGTCCATATCTACGGGCGTAACAATATAATGTCTTTAAAAAATTGTATATATATTTACTAGAAGATGTCACTAAGACTGTTTGCAGGATTCTTGTTTCTTTCAGAATCTTGGTGATTTTTCTCCAAATGAAATGATCTGAATTTAACTAACAAAGCTACAGGAATCAGTCACATTCATTAAATATTTGTCCGCTCATCAGACCGAAATGGCTGGGCGAATTTTAAGAGCCCACCCATGAAAAATTCGTCAGGTGAATGATACTAGAGCTCAACATCCATAGTGATTAAAAATCTGTCCCTTGGGAATAAGAAACTTAAACAGTTTTTCTTCAATCTTGTCAAAGTGAAAACACGATTGGTAATAATTTTCTCGATACTTTTATCTCTCAAACATAACCCTTTTTTTTAGATATTTTCGGTTGGATCTTCAAAACCCTTTCGTTTTTAACAATGTTTTTTAGCTCAATAGATGCACAATTATACGTTTTCAAAAACTGTAAAACTATTTTCAATACAAAATGCTCACGTTTATGACACAACTCAAAAAACACGATATCCGCGCTTCTGAGCACGCACTTCCATCTCGCTCACGCTTACGCTCAGTGAGAGAGAGAGAGCTGGCCAACACGTGGGGTGGTACACAGGGATAGAACCAAAGTTGTTTGTAGCATAGTTTTTATCCGACTACGCGGACGAAGTTATGGACACCTTCTGGTATTTAAGTACCTAAAGTATTTACTACTATTTGCTTAAATATGTATCACCTGAAGCGGAAGGTCACGTCAAACGTAAAAACCAACTACGTATAGTTATACGTTTTATCAATAAAATAAGATAAAGTTCGGAATTTGGCGGATCCTGAGCCATGTTTTCTTTGTAGGTACGTAGGTTGATATAGAAGATATTACATGTACATAATTTAGTAGTACAGATTTCAATAAGAAAAAGGCACAGTTTAAATTTGTACAATACTTTAACTACATTCAGTACCTATTTTGAGGCATCAGTAGTGTTTTTAAAACTTACTGGAAGTCTATAGGTATATTAAAATATAATAACGTAAAAATTGACATGTCGTTTACGTTGAACTGATTGTAGTTTAAATAGATTTATAAATAGTACTAAGAGGTGCTGGCAACTTCGTCCGTGTATTTTTTTCTTTACCGTAGATGGGTAAAAATACCCTATAACCATCTTTGGATGTTCAGCCATCCCTGTACCTACCGAAATTGGTCAAAATTTGTCCAGTCGTTTCGGCGTGGTGTGAAGACAATGGAAATTATGACCAACAGATGGCGCCAAACTGGCATGGTGCCGCGCGGCCATACAAAACAAAAATGACGATCATACATCACGCTGTTATTATATTTTTCCTGAAATCATGACCCTTCTTCATACTAAACTAATTTTCAATCATCATAAATAAATGATTGAGTTAGATCAAACTCTTGTCGGTTTAGCTGATGAAGTATGTAGTTTTCTCCATCTGACTCATTCCATAGCCACTTCCTTGACTTCTCTATACGACATGACGTCTATATCTCCTCTTTAATTTGAAAAAATAATAAGTTATTATTTAATTCGTTTAATGTGTAACTTACTCTTCGCCTTCCTCTTTCTCGCTTCCCTTCAACCTTTCATCATCGTATAAGGTGGTCTAAAATTTTCCCTCTCCTATTCTCTATAATTTTCAGCAAATTCCTTAAATTTTCTATAAAAATCTAACATTTTATAATAAATTACATATTACATGTTGGTCATATGTACACACACGGTATAAACGAGCCGTTAGACCCGCGATGTTGTACGGATCCGAATGCTGGAGAATCAAAAAATGAGAAGAGCACAAAATGCATGTCACGGAGATGAGGACACTGCAATCGGCGGTGTCACGAGACTGGATAAGGTCCCCAATAAGCTTGTCCGGAGGAGTTTTAAAGTAGCTGAAATACAACATAAGATGTAGGAAAACCGCCTGCACTGGCATGGGCACGTTATGCGCAGAAACGCGCAAACACATGATCTGACGCGTTTGATCCCTAAAAGAGGGCAAAAGGGGAAGCGGTCGGTCACCTACTAGCTGCATGCGAACTATCCAAAACGATATACTGACATTAGGCCTAACGCCAGAAACGACATGAAATCGCCAAGAATGGCGTAATAGTATCAGGAGGGCTGTCACCAAATATGAATCAAGCCAGGGGATTGATTGATTAATTGTTAGTCATATGTACACGTCAAAATACTGTGTCATACATATACCGCGCTGTACGCGTCGTTTCCCGTCGAAGAGCCGCGACGTCGCGGCGAGTTAAATATGCAGGGCGATGTTCGGGAATTCATTTAAATTCATGAAGACGTTAACAAAGCAATTAGGTTGACGGCGGGGGGCGTGATCACCTGCCGGTGTTTCACATGTGAACGGTTTTTATATGGCGGAAAAGTCGGGTATGTGAATTTTACTAGACGATGAAATGGAATGAAATACTTTATTCAGTAAGTAAGCTACAAGGGCACTTTTATAAGTCAAATTGTAAATTTACCGGCTTTTACCGAGAGGAGACCGCTGTTGAGAGGAAAGCGGAAAGTAACTCAAACTCTGATCTTGTTGCAATAGCGTTGAGACGTTTCTTTTTATATTAAGAAATAAAGTTCTGATATTCTCTTATTAGTACCCCAGCAGGGATTTCGGTGCTATCTATCGTTTGCGAATCTACTAGTACGCAACTAAGTAGTACGTCCTCTTCTATTGCACGGAATACAAGGCTTAGACCTCTTTATCGCAAGTTTCCATTTACATAAATAACTAAATAAATAGCTTTATAGTTCGACAACCGTCATTAATGTCATAGAATCATAGAATCGTAGAATCATAGAATCATTTATTTATTGCATATCACATTATAACATATAGATGGAATCTAATGGAATGTCATCTACATATTATGTATATCGTCGTCTAGTAGGTACCCATAGTACAAGCTTTGCTTAGTTTGGGACTAGATTTTTTGCAGACAACCCTTTATTATCGTGTAATACCTTTCTGCCCCAATTTTTGTCGGCTTTTGTGCTAGGTGTTATACCCATTATCATTTCTGCTTGCTTACTCGGTGTGCTACGTTGGCGACCTTGGTTCGTCTACAAATTTCATCATTTCTGAGTCGATCTCATTGAGATCGTATTACCTATATGAAACGTTATTGTTTAAAGTCTTGGTGGTTTTAACTATCACTTTGTTTCCATCGTATCCTGACTTTGATTTTCTTAATCAAAGCGGGCAACATTTCAAAATTAATGAACACCAACAAGCCTTGATTGACACTGTCGCCATCATCACTGAGACGGTTATATTTACGTCCAATTTAAACTGGTCTTAGCGTTAATGAAATTCAGCGCTTTGTCAAACAAAGTCAACTATGACAAGGTTGTAACGCCTAAAACAATAGCCCGTTAAAACCGGTGGCCTTTTAATGAAATACCTTCATTTAGTGACGTCATCCGGGACTGAATAGCCATTTTGTTGATAATGCCGTTAATAATATAATGGCAGCTGATTGCAATCGCTCTGATTTGACGCTTTAGAAGACTAATTAAGAAATTCCATGCCAACTGTGTTTGTAAATAATCAAAGTAGTTCAACACTGGTTGATAGAAGTATAACTTAGTACAACTTCTAACATTAAGGCGTAGCATTTAGTGTACATAGGATTAGGGGCGTGTCAGATATTTCTAATCACATTTTTGCTCATAAATTTTAGAACTCGACTGTCCGTTCCTTAGTTATGTAAAGTCAGCATCGTAATCTGATAACAAAAGTGACTGACAATTTCAGTATGCAATTTGACGTCAAATTGTGTGATGTAATCGTGTACTGGGTTGGGGTAAACTTCAAAAGGATCCCAAAGTGGCATTAAGACGGCAGTTGACCTATTATTTCATTTGACATAAATGTAATTTGCCATAATTTTCATATGATATAAACTTTTTATTAAAGCTTTTCTTAAGGTTTCTTTCATAAAAATTGCGAAAGTTTCAGCTTACAGAAACATAGATCTAACATAAATATAATGACTAGTTCTCCTTTACAAGTTTCTCTAGTTCGGCTTTTGACCTGTACTATTTTGTTATACCAAGAGTTGCCTGTAATAGGAGCAATAAATTAAAACATAGAATCTTCCCTTGAAACTGAACAACATTTGTTAGGCAACTTCTAAAAATAACGTTTATTAAATGATACTTTGTAGAATAATGTTTAGACAAAGAAGCAATGTATTGCGTAATGTGCGACAATAGTAGAGTGACAGCTATGTCAATGCTCAGGAAATGTCAATGTTGGACGACGTACATTGAAAATACTATTTACATAATTTGTTTTAGATAATGAAATTCTAAACATTTACTTTTTAAAACTTTCTAAAGTTTCTGAACAAATGTTGTTAAGTTTCAAGAGTTGAATCTATGTTTTAATTTATTGCTTCTATTACATGCAACACCCGGTATATTTGTATTTTTAACTGTTTTAGTACAATAAACACTGTTTAAGCATACATACATACTACTTAATTAATTATTGGCATAATATGATAAAAACTATCGTGAGAATTTTCATTTTTTTTCATTTATTTATTTTCCTTAACAATTTACATCGTGTTGGAAATAATACTTAAGTAACTAACACACAAAAATCAAAATAAAAATGTCAATAATTTCACAGCATTAATTATAAGAAATTTAACAATAGAAATTGAACATACAATAGCCTTCACTAATTACATAGCTAATACTTAATTTAAACAAAACTTTACAAACAACAAATAAATAGATTAATTGTGGAGCTGCTCAAGTTCAAGCCATTTTCGAATCACTATCATTAATGAATTCACCTACATCATAATACGCCTTTTTTAACAAATAGTCCCTAAGCCGGCGCTTGAAAATATTTACATTATTTATCACCTTCAGTTCATTAGGCAAACTATTATACAATGTCACCGCCTGATGTCGAACACTATGTTTCACCACTCTGAGTTTCGGTGCAATCGTTCTCATTAAATCCTTTCGGCGCGTGCTTTGTCGTGACTCTCTTTCTTCATTGCTTTCGTATCTTTCAGGATACTTAACAACATCAGTCAGTATTATGAGACATCTTTAATAATAATAAATACGGTTTAAAAAAAACACGCGAGTTTTTTACATGTGTTTTTTTAAACCATTTTTATTATAATAATTATGGCTCATGAAATTCGGGCATGCGATAAAAAACCGTTAGGTACACGGGTTAATACGTTCACAACATCAAGTTACGTCATCGAAACATGCAACGTTGCGATCTGTCGTCCGGTACGCGGTCTCTTCCCAGGAAGGTTACTGCCATAATGACCATGGGTTCTATGAGTAACTTTTAGTCCGACAACTCTCTTCTGCGATTCTCTTCATTTCTGTTAAAACCCGGCTTTACTTCAACAGCCGAAAATATGTCCCACTTTAATTACCTGTTATACTTAAAAAATGCATCAGTGTTAATTATACATGTACTAAGGTTAACGTTAGTATGTTGCCGGAGAGAGGGAGTGCACTCTGTCTTCATAAAGTTTTAACTAGTACGGAGGATTCCTGACTTTACTCTTCTACATATTTACCATTATTTATACTCAAATGTAAGTAAGAAATAATTTAATAGGTACATCAAAAAACAAAAAACATAAATAAATGAAACAAACAAAATAAATATTTTAGCTGTTTGTTGAACAAAATGAAATTCTCGCTAATTTCACGCTCTGAGTCCGGCGAGTCAGCTGATTTCGTATTTAGGTAAACAGCTTATGGCGCAGGCTTATTCCATTTCGGTTAAATTATTCGACGGCACAACTACAAATGAAACGGAAATTAGCGCCAAAATGCGTAGTTGGCACGCAGCAGCGGATGTCCGCACACGCACCCTCCGATAATTAGTATATACCTACACGCATACGGTATATGTACCTATATTTTACGGTATAATTATGTATATAATACATCAGGAAACTCCCGTCTCAGATATATTAAAATCTATGTAAAACTGGTTTACTCACGTCGAATATTGCTCGACATGTTTCGAATTGGTTTGCGATTCACCATCAGGAGCTCCGATCAGTCACTGCGACGGCCAATCATAAAATGCACGCCGACGCTGTCTGTTGATGATGAATTGCGGACCGACTTGAAACATAGCAATATTCGAATTAAACGACATGAATAAACTCGTTTCATATGGATTTTAATTTGGTATATGTATGAACTAGCTTTTGCTCGTGGCTTCCCTCGCGTTGAAATCGGGGTAAACTAAATCTATGCATTTTACGGGATAAAAAGTAGCCTTTGTGTTAAGTTTGGGAAGAAACTCAACAGTAAATCATTTTTGCGTACTTACTAAATCATACTTAAAACAACTTACATTTATGTTATAACTAATTACATTGGTACACGTCAAGGAGATACATAGATTCTCTAAATCAATGTTAGGCAGGTACAGTCGAGTTCATTTACATCTACATAGTTACGAGAACAAAAATATCTGAACACGACCCTATTGTCAGGAGCATAAAGTAGTGTTCAGATATTTATGTTCTCGTAAGTGTGTAGATGTAAATGAACTCGACTGTACATTAAAATAAAATTTATACTATCAATTTAAAATACTAGTATTATATTCGTTATCATTGAGCATGTACGCTTCATATTACACAACTAGTACCGCTCCAGTAATGCGAAGGGTGCGGGCCGCAGGTGCTTCGTAATCCGTGTTTTATTTAGATTACGGTGTAGGGTCATCAACACTTTTTACTCTGCACAATATAACTATATGCACGGATTCCGTCCTCCATATTCAACTAATGAGACTGCTCGTGATGAAACATTAGTTGCTAAATTTTACGCGAAACGGCGAAGCTGGTGGCGATAATTTTTTAAGAGATCACTACACACTGGAATTCGAAGAAGTGTAAGCAGTCCCGATTGAGGGAGACCGATGACGTGGCAGGGTACACTGGATATGTGAGTCACATCGCCAGTCATGGTGGAGTTCTTAAAAATACACAGTTTCTAAACGTAAAACACTAAACACTGCAGGGTATAAGTATAAGTAAGTAGTAAGTAGACAGCTGCGGGAAAAATGTAGTATTTCATTATATAAAAATGTAAGCTAAACTAATCCATTCAGTGCGAGTAAAAACTGCGGAATATAGCCAACTATCTGTTGCAATAATGTTCGCACATCGGAAAATCCGGATTAAACCGGAACAGGTGCCGGTTTTTGTGACGGTTTTCGGTCGTGTTTTGGCGTCAATTTCACGGGCGGCAACCCTGCGGACTGGTGTTCACGCGGATGCGGCAAATGACTTTAATGTGACCTCCAGGAGGAAATTACTTGAATTTGTTTTTTACTCGACTGTACTGCCTGGAAGTTTAATTTAGACTGACAGATCAAACCACCTTTTTTATGAACTGTCAAATCGCTCGGGTTATCCTATGACGTCATTATACTATTACCCGCATGGTATGTATCATCATATTGACCACTAGCTTTTGCTCGCGACTACGTCCGCGTGGAACATGGAAGCAACCTCTTACAACACGATAGATATCCGGTTTACCCTTGTTTGGTCGAATAATTTTTTGCCTAATTTTGATTTGCCTACTTTCATTTTGTCTAAAATTACTTTGCATATTTATTCAGTTTGCCTAATATTCGTTTAGTCTAAAGTCATTTCGCTTAATGAATATTTTGCATAATCTTGTTTCGCCGAATTTTCATATTGCCTAATTTTTGTATATATAATTTCATTTTATCTATTATTCAACTAATATAATTACATTTCCTATAAACGCTATTTTGCCTACTACAATTTTTGTATAATTTCAGTTTGCCTAATTTGCACAGTATATTATTTTACGTTTTTTTTTTTTATTACATATTATTTATTTATTTATTAATCAAAGTATACACCTTAAATATATTCAATTCCCTGCAAAACTACCTACTTTACAATATCCACCCTAATATATATACTCGTATAATAATGTGATAGGTTTTATGCGGCCGCGGCTGTCGCTCTCGTATCGGGCTATCCAGCCATCTTCGAAAGTGCCGCAGTTTATTAGACGCTGCTTAACTCATCTGTTATAGATGTAAAAGGCTAATGATGATGATAATGCTTAATAATGTAATAATTGAACCAATCAGAACTAGTTCTCTGCTGCGTGTCATATGAAACTGACCAATGTTAATAGGCCATTTATTTTCCTTAAACGCATAATATCCGCACGTACATTTTTTTTAGTAAGAAAAAACGCCCTACCACATTTAATTATACTTAATTACAGTGCGACCAAAAAGAGTAGAAATAAAAAAGTGGCAATAAGACCCATTAAGTTCGGTTTTAACCTAACCTACTTTACTGGCAGCAGTTTGGTTCGGTTGTGGTCGCAGTTCTAACCTAACCTAACCCATTAAGTTCGGTTCTAACCTAACCTACTTTACTGGCAGCAGTTCGGTTCTGTTGTGGTCACAGTTCTAACCTAACCTAACCCATTAAGTTCGGTTCTAACCTAACCTACTTTACTGGCAGCAGTTCGGTTCTGTTGTGGTCGCAGTTCTAACCTAACCTAACCCATTAAGTTCGGTTGTAACCTAACCTACTTTACTGGCAGCAGTTCGGTTCTGTTGTGGTCACAGTTCTAACCTAACCTAACCCATTAAGTTCGGTTTTAACCTAACCTACTTTACTGGCAGCAGTTCGGTTCTGTTGTGGTCGCAGTTCTAACCTAACCTAACCCATTAAGTTCGGTTCTAACCTAACCTACTTTACTGGCAGCAGTTCGGTTCTGTTGTGGTCGCAGTTCTAACCTAACCTAACCCATTAAGTTCGGTTTTAACCTAACCTACTTTTCTGGCAGCAGTTCGGTCCTGTTGTGGTCGCAGTTCTAACCTAACCTAACCTGGTCGTTAGTTAGAATAACATTCGGCAAAATAATCATTAGTTAAAATAACATTCGGCAATATAATCATTAGTTAAAATAACATTCGGCAATATAATCATTAGTAAAAATAACTTTCGGCAATATAAGAATTAGTTAAACTAATATTAAGCGAAACAAACTGTATTTGAAGTGATGATTAGACTAAACGAGTTTCGACAAAGTGATCATTTATTGAAACAATAATTATGAAAACTGAAATTAGGCAAACCGTTGGTTATACTAAAAGTTGTTAGGCAAACTGAAATTAGGCAAATAATTTTTAGACAAAACAAGGGAATACCTAGATATCCACCTAATCACCTTAATTAATAAAAGCGATTATTATAAGCGCCTAAGCAAATGTAAGAGCAATTGTGCTTTTGGTCTAATAATTACATTTCCTACAGGGTCGTCAATGTTATCATGAATTACTTACTCACTTTTCAATCTTTTTAGGGATAATTTCGAGGATGAAAACTATCCTATGTCCTTCCTCGGATCTTAAACGATCTCCATGCCAAATTTTATCAAAATCGATTCAGCGGTTTAAGCGTGAAGAGGTAACAGACAGACAGACACACTTTCGCATTTATAATATTAGTATGGATTTTGATATCGCCAAAAACGTAAAATAGTGTGCGTCGTTATTTTTGATTATTTTCTGAAAGCATTTCATGGAAAGAAGATCCCTGCTGCTTATTGTTTTGAATCGACCATTTATTTAAAATACTTCCATTTTAGGAATCCCGTTTAAAATGTTAGTGAAAGTCTTACTTTTGAATAAAACATTAATGTTTTTACAGCCCGATGAGCTTTTAAAGCGCTTAAATAATAATTTGTCCGATATCGCTTCAAAGGGCTTGCACTCAAAGAGAGCCCGAAAAGTATAAAATGAATTTTGGTTACGTACGAATGAGTAATTTGAGCGTCGGTGTTTTTTGAAGACCTTGTTGTTAAAAATGTTTTAATTGCAACCAGACATCATCACTGTTGGATAAAGGGTTCACTCAAATGTTATAATATTGCATGTATGTAATCAATTATTCAGTAATTAGGCTTATAAGGGCATCTTTACAAGTAAAATTGTGAATCTAACGGCATTTACTAAGGGGAGGCCGCTCTTGAGAAGGAAGCCGAATGAAACTCAACAGTGTAAATTCACTGTACCCCGGCCGGTGAATGAAGATTCGTGGGACACTTGAGTTGAAAATGGTGAATTTTTGAAATAGGTATTATGAATTTTTGTAACGGCGTCCATAGGGTAAAAGACGGGACCCTATTACTCCACTGTCCGTATGTCCGTCTGTAAGTCTCGATAGACAGTTGAAATGTTCACCGATGAGGTATCTCTGTGGGTGCGTCCCATGAGATATAACTACATAATATATAATTTCATATTAATAACGTTCACAAGATATAATGAACTTTTGCTATAACATCAAAATCAATATTTTTATTAGGAATAACGGTCAATTTGCATAATACTCATGTTGTAGAATGATTTTTGATATAACATTCAAATACTCTAAATTCAGTTGATATAACATACATACGTATATCGATCATAGTATATACTTTCTTTTAGTATAATGATTAGAAAATATAATAGCGTATGATATACTAAATAGGTTATAACTGCTACCCCTATGCCCCTAAAATGGAACATGGGTCAAAAACCGAAAACTGTAGGTTAGGTTTGTTTTATGGCCATGGATAGCGGAGCGAGCAAAGCGAGCGGAGCGTCAAAATGCTTGCTTGCATAGAGGTACCTACATTAAAATTTACCAGCGAACTATTGCATATATACGTATGTTCACAATTGATAATGGCAGATGAAATTCTGGCAAGTAAGAGTATACCGTTTGGAAGAACTGCGATAAAATGGAATATGGGTCAAAAACCGAAAACTGTAGGTTAGGTTAGGTTTGTTTTATGACCATGGATAGCGGAGCGAGCGAAGCGAGCGTAGCGTCAAAATTCTTGCTTGCATGGAGGTACATTATATATTAAAATTTTACAGCGAACTATTGCATACGTATGTACACAATTGATGTGCAGGCGGTTATTCCATACGAGCATTATGCATTTTGGTGTTAGATGTATTGAGTAATATACATTATAAATCTCAGATATTATGAACGTTATACGTTTTGATCGTTATATACAATGATATTATACTTAAATAACGTTATACTTAACAAAAATAGATATTTTGATGTTATATCTAACGTTCGTTATACACCTTGAACGGTATATAAAACAAGCTTATACAATATGAGCGTATATAATATGAATATTATAGTATAAGTTCTTATATCTTATATTACTTACCCATTTCTGTTGCTGCCATAACAAATTATACTAAAATCAGAATTAAATAAATATTTAAGTGGGGCTCCCATACAACAAGCGTGATGGTTGCGTTAAGTTTGCAGCTCATTTGTATCTGGCGCCATATATATCAGGTGCAAACTTAACCCGGTGGATAAGTGTTTGTACGTAATCCTCGGCGCGCGAGTCCAACTCTACGTCCACGTTATTGTATCGTGACGTGGGTTTGGGGATTGGCCGTTAATATAAATACAGTTAACTAACCAAAGGAAAATGCCCTGTAAGTAGTAATATTTGTACTAAGTACAGGGCAAATTGTAAATATTTTGTGGTGATGTCACTATTGATTTAACTTATACAGCAAAACGGGAAAGACAATGTAAAAGTCGAAAAATCAAATATGAATAAGTCTTCATTAATTGTTTATTCCAGCTTAAGAGCCCTATTCCCAAAATTGGATTCTGAATTAACATAAGAAATTGGTCTATCCCAACTGTGTTAAATTCACTTAGACCACAATGACATGAACAGGTGCAAATTAAACGTGTCCAGATGTGTGGCCTCAATATCTTAGCTGATTGCAGCTCTAATAAACTCTGTGGATATTGACGGCACAAAATGCTGCACTTTGCATAATGCAGGCAGCCGGAGCAATTACTCCTCGCCCAACATGCTCGCCTCGCCTCGCCTCGCGTGATCAGACGGTACCATGTTGAGTATAAACGTAGTACAATATTCATTCAGAGTCTTCATATGGAAAATAATAAATAAATAAATACTAAAGAACAATCTTCAAACTAAGCAATGCTTGTACATACTATGGGTACTAGACGACGATATACATAATATATAAATAATTACATGTATGGATAACATCCATGACCCAGGAACATATGTTCGAGTTCATCACACAAAATATTTGCCCTGGCCGGGATTCGAACCCAGGACCGCCGGCTCAGTAGGCAGGTGCACTACAAAATGCGGCAACCGCGTCGTAAAAATATTGGGTGATTAGGTCTTCCTTGATTTGTTGTTTGCCGAAGGTTGTCGATATTCTACCAGAGTGTACGTGACGCCAATTTCTTCATACTTAAAAAGTTAGGCAGTAAATATTTGGTATGTCAATATTATATAATCTGGTTTTTGTATATCTAAATCTTGGTCTTTTCATGTTTTTAAGGTATCTGTAATAGCCGTTACAAGCTGTGTCTTATAAACTTACCTACTTTATACGTTCTGGTGGGTCTACGTTCTGGTGGAATCCCCCCGGGTCATACTCATTCCGAAAATAAACTTTGTAATTGTAATTATAAGCCCATTCTAATGTAGGTAGATCACCGAAAAATACACGTAATATAAATTATCAGCACTTTTCTAAGAAGTCACGGGACAGAATATCAACAAGAAAAAGGTGATCTAACCAAGAAACCCATAAAATATATTTGTAAATTTGAACGCATATTCTGAGTAAAACCACGTTTCCTTTACACATACTCTCGTAGTGCGCCTGAAACAAACTAAAAATGTTTAAGCTCACTGCGATTCAAATGCGGGCAAACGCGGCCTTATCCTTTAAGAATGCACGACTATTTTCATACAAACTTCCCGCGATTCCGAAAAGCCTTTTGTTACTTTAACATTCAAATGCACATGTGTCGTTTCGATGTCCCCCGCCGCCTGAGCGGGCAAAATCACATACGTGCGCGTTTTATGGGTCACTGTGCCAAAAACCGTTATCTCACCTAAGGTAAATGTACCTTCTGCTGGAAAGTTAAAGTCACTGTTACATCGTAGGATGTCGTATGTTCTTAGTATGCGAATACGTCTCCGCTGAAGTTGGAGGGGCGGTTTATTTCCATCTTCAAACTTGGAACTTCAGAAAAGGATAGTATTTGCGAATTCTTGATGCATTACAATGATCAGGAAACTTTCCATGTCTCCTTTGAGGAATACATCATTTATGGGGCGAATGTTGTGTGGGATGTCGCCGGAATGACAATAAGTATTCAGCACGCATTTCCAGTTTATTTTATTAGTCAATACAATTTTCGCAATGGCATTTCCATTTAGTTTGTCTTGGAAGAAAATTACAATGAGTTACTGAAGTCTTCAAGATGTGATTCAAAAGTTTAGGATATTTTCCTAATGTTTCGACATGTTACAGGGGCTACCCGCTCTCAAAGACCTTCGATCTGTTGCGATAGATTTTCCCATATTATAAATAGCTAATCATAATAACATAGTTTTTCCACAACAAAATACCGTATCAAGTACCTTTCACATGTCACTGACTTTGAGATACAGGCCGTCAAAGTTTACGATTTTTTCGGGGAAAAAGTTGTGGAAACGGTTTTTTGCGTTTTTCTCGAAAAGTATTGAGAAAAATAGAAAAAGCTTCAGAACAAATTTTGTGGAATATGGTTTAGAACAATAAAATGTAAGATATTTTCTACATATACACCGGGGATAAAAGTAGAAACGAGATTAGTGTATTTTTGGTCCTTCACCGAATATTTCTTTATAAAATACACAGTCGTTAAATCAAAATTCGGGTCTAAACAAAGTGTTAAGCATAGACCATACTACAATATATATTAAATAGGACATTATAACTCTATAATCCACAAACTAGATACGATGTAAAAATCATCAAATTGGCTGATTTCTGCAGGCAGCCCCTTATGATAAAAATTAGTTGACCTTACATTAATTACAAAAATAAACTAGACGCACGCTTTTTAACCCCCGAAAAAAAGAGGGGTTTATTTTATAAGTTTAACATGTGTATCTGTGTATTTGTGTGTCTGTCTGTGGCATCATAGCTTTTACACAGATGGACCAATTTTAGTGTGTATTTTTTTAATCAGAAGACTTGTCCGTTGAGATGTTTCTTAGCTATTTATGGTGGAAATAGGACAAGACCTTTGCCAATTTTGGATCTTTTTAGGTCCTAAATTTTGTAGTTATGTTCAGTTTTAGTAGCATTTTCTTCATCAGTCATTGAATGAGGGTCTCATGATGGGTGGCTACTTGCGTCGACGGCTTTTAAAACTTTAATTTAGGTTATTATTTTATTGTCATTTAATTGATCTTGACTTCAGGAAAACGTTGAGGTTAATAAAAATACAAAGTCTATCTATTTAATTTCCCTCGTAGAATCTATTTGCTCGCGTTACGGCATCATTGGTAAAAAGGAAAAAAGAAGCGTTTGATCACAATGTAGATACAAGGAGCAAAGAAAAATTTAATTGCACTCGTGGCCTTCATCAACTCCTAACAATAAACTAAATTAAAAATTTAAACCACCCCCCACATGATTAGCTAGTTATCATGAGACCCTCATTCGATGAGTGATATAGAAAGTGCTACTAAAACTGAACGTAACTACAAAATTTTGAATTTTTACCTTCAATATTGGCTGAGATCTTGTCACTTATTCCAATTAAAACGGATTATCTTGGAAACTATTAATCCTATTTCCACCAAATATACCTAAGAACTATCTCGACGGAAAGGGGAAGTCTTTCTATTTTCTAAGAAATATAATATACTAGCAACCCGCCCCGGCTCCGCACGAGTACAAACCTTCCTCTTGAATCACTCTATCTATTAAAAAAAACCGCATCAAAATCCGTTGCGTATTTTTAAAGATCTAAGCATACATCACCGAAAAATACACGTAATACTCAGAATATCCAAAAGATATTCGTTGAAGGTCATTCAGGTATACGCACCGACCTCGTCACATTCTGATGAGGAAGTAGAGGCTATGTATGAGGACGTAAGTAGGGCCATACATACTTCCAAAACCTACTTCACTGTTGTTATGGGGGACTTCAATGCAAAGTTGGGCAAGAACAGCGGTGATGAGTTGAGAGTGGGGCAATTTGGATACGGGCAACGGAACCCTAGGGGACAGAGGCTGGCCGACTTTCTGGAGAAAGAGGAACTCTTCATGATGAACTCTTTCTTCCAGAAGCCGCCTCACAGGAAATGGACCTGGATAAGTCCCGATGGTTCCACGAGAAACGAGATTGACTTCATCATGACCGACAAGAAACGGATTTTCAGTGATGTGTCTGTGATCAATAGGGTAAAGACCGGCAGTGATCATCGAATCGTAAGAGGCACACTGAATATCAATGTTAAACTGGAAAGGTCCAGTCTGATGAAGTCTAGGCTCCGACCTACTCGGGCCCATATTCAAAACCCCGAGAGCTTTCAACTCGAGCTCTCCAACCGCTTCGCTTGTCTGGAGAACTTTGCCTCAGTGGACGAGATCAACGACGGGCTAGTGGAAACTGTCCACACGGTAGGGTCTAAGTTTTTCAGACCCCGCCGTAAAGATAGACCTCAGAAATTGTCTGATCGAACCTTAAACCTCATGGCTCAACGACGCTCGCTACAGTTGCAGTCTCCCGATGACGCGAGGTCATATAGGCAGCTTAATAGACGTATATCGAAGTCCTTGCGACATGATCTGCGGCTCTTTAATACGAACCGTGTTAAAGAGACCATTGAGCAGAACAAAGGCTCCAAAGTGTTCGCAAAGGACAAGTCTATTGGACAAAGCCAGCTGACCAAGCTGAAACGGGAAGATGGCAGCATAGCGTCGACCAAAGCAGAGGTTCTAGGCGAGATCGAGAGGTTCTATGGTCAGTTATACACTTCAGTCGCAAAGCCCGTTGACAGCTTGGTAGGCGATCCAAGAGCCAAGCTGTCCCGACATTATACCGAAGACATCCCGGACATCAGTCTGTACGAGATTAGGATGGCCCTGAAGCAACTTAAGAACAACAAGGCGCCGGGTGAAGACGGAATCACCTCAGAGCTTCTGAGAGCGGGTGGAACACCGGTACTTAAGGTCCTCCAGAAGCTCTTTAATTCCGTCTTGTCCGAGGGCAAAACGCCTGAAGCATGGAATAGAGGCGAGGTGGTACTGTTCTTCAAGAAAGGTGATAACAGCCTATTGAAGAACTACAGGCCCATCACGCTTCTAAGCCATGTTTATAAGTTGTTTTCAAGGGTCATCACGAACCGTCTCGAACATAGACTTGATGACTTCCAGCCTCCCGAACAAGCCGGTTTCCGAAGAAGCTATAGTACCATAGACCACATACATACGCTGCGGCAAGTTATACAGAAGACTGAAGAGTATAACTTGCCATTATGCTTAGCGTTTGTGGACTATGAGAAAGCCTTCGATTCGGTGGAAACATGGGCGGTGCTCGAGTCACTTCAGCGATGCCATATTGACTATCGGTACATTGAAGTGTTGAAGTGTTTGTATAGTAACGCCACCATGTCGGTCCGAGTTCAGGAGCAGAGCACAAAGGCCATTCCATTGAGAAGAGGCGTGAGACAGGGGGACGTTGTGTCCCCGAAACTGTTTACGGCCGTTATGGAAGACGCCTTCAAGCTCCTGGAATGGCAAGGACTTGGCATCAACATCAATGGCGAATACATCACTCACCTTCGGTTTGCCGACGACATCGTAGTCATGGCAAAGTCGATGGAGGAACTCAGCATGATGCTCGATGACCTCAATCGAGTTTCTCAACGGGTGGGCTTAAAAATGAACATGGATAAGACGAAACTCATGTCAAATGCCAAGGTTGTGCCCATCCCAGTCTCTGTTGAAAACTCGGTACTCGAAGTTGTTGACTCATACATCTACCTAGGACAAGTGGTCCAATTAGGTAGGTCCAACTTCGAGAAAGAGGTCAACCGCCGAATCCAACTCGGCTGGGCAGCGTTCGGGAAACTACGCAATGTCTTTTCGTCCGACATACCTCAGTGCCTCAAGACGAAAGTCTTCAACCAATGTGTGTTACCAGTGATGACTTACGGCACCGAAACGTGGTCTTTCACTATCGGCCTCATCTCAAAGCTCAAAGTCGCTCAACGAGCAATGGAGAGGGCTATGCTCGGGGTGTCTCTACGTGATCGAATCAGAAATGAGGAAATCCGTAGACGAACTAAAGTGACCGATATAGCTCACCGGATTAGCAAGTTGAAGTGGCAATGGGCAGGCCACATAGCACGCAGAGCAGATGGCCGATGGGGCCGTAAAGTGCTCGAGTGGAGACCTCGGACCAGCAAGCGCAGCGTAGGACGTCCACCTACGAGATGGACAGATGACCTTGTAAAGGTCGCCGGAAGGCGCTGGATGCAGGTCGCTTCCAACCGGTATATATGGAAGTCCAAAGGGGAGGCCTATGTTCAGCAGTGGACGTCCTATGGCTGAGATGATGATGATGATGATGAAGCATACATAGGGACAGACAGATAGCAGGTAGCGACATTGTTTTGTACTATGTAGTGATTTACAGTATTATCGAAATTTTAATAATTTACGGTTCTAGCCAGGAGTTTTAAAATTTATTTTAGCAGATGCATTTCAGCCAGTACCCAGATTAAGCTAGAGGATTTCCGTTGCAAATGCAGTGAACAGAACACAAACATGCTTCGAATAGCAAGATAGTTGGCTGTTCGTAAAATTTGTTTACACTAAATGTAAGAACTTTTGATGTCTCTTTATTCTCCAAACGTTACTTAGTACAGATGGCGGCCTTAATGCCACATGGCATTTCTTACCAGTCAACTTTGCGGTTTTAAAACAATAATATTCGTATGGTAGAACTTTGTTTTATTTAAATGACATCCTACTCTCAAAATACTCCATTATTGTTTTTTGACAAAAAAAATACTGAATTCAATGAAGCGATATGATGCTTTCTGAGAATACTGTAAGAGTGACAAAAATCATCGTTACCCTAAGATTTCTTCAGAATCCTATCATCAGATTCTAACCATGACAATGGGACCAAGTAAAAAGTTACGTAAGTATGTAACTAACTAACTTAATTATACTAAATTTGATACGATGTTGAATCTTACTTCACCGTGATACAGTTTTTCAACTAGTACGGGAAGTAAAAGCCACCACTGTACTCAAGGTATTGTAAACTAACAATTTAAGAATAAGTGTACCTATTAGTAATTTAGTTGTAAACCTGTTGTTGGTTGAATAAAGTATATATTATTATTATTTCGTATATTCATTTCATTTCTTAGGTTAAGTTTTTTTACAATAAATTTATATAAAAAGTAAAATACAACAAGGTAATAACAAAATATAAATACATTATAAAAAAACCTAACCTAGGGTGCCGCCGGCAGCGGGGCGGGGCCCAGGCTACCGGTGGTTAGGGCTGCAGAGAGAGGAACCTCCTATTAAGAAGCATGATAAAGTACAGTGAAACATTGAATAGTGAAATTATTATTTGAATATTGTTTTATTTTGTTTGCATGCCTTTTTGGTAGAACATAAGCAACACTGTATACCTATACCTGTATCACCTAATTTATTACTATGCTATACTTTCCTCCTGTAAAGAATTATTATTATTTGTTTCTCGACTCATAGTCTCGGGCTCATACGTCCCGGTCTTTTGAAAGGCTTGCGTGGGGATATGGATCCAACACGTAGAGGCCCCTTGGAGAAATTATTATTATTATTATAAGTACGTCTTCCAAATTGTATTTAATAATTAATATTTTTATTATAATTTGTATTTTAAAATGTAATAGTAATAGAAATGATGCTTTTATATTGTCTTGTAAAATGTTGACATTTTATTAATAAATGAGTATGAGTATGAAGAACTCTCGATACAAATCGGGAAACCTTCTCGAGGGGAACATACATGAAAAAAAAACATACCGAAACCTGCATCGTTTTAAACGTCAATAAAAATTCAGTTTTCTTGTAAATAAAGTAACTTCAATCAATATTTTGGATTCACAGTGCCAATGCTATAATGCTATGCTGTTTTTGTCAAAAATTAAATTTTTGTGACAAGTTTTTTTAGCAGACTGTACTTTTCCTTGAACATCCATAAATTGCTTACTGATACGATTCTAAAAGACCCGAACTCGGTAGATTTGTACTATTACAGGCTTTCGTTCCTAGGACCACCTTCCGGCTCCATCATTAGACCCTGGAAACTATCTGAAGACAAAGTACTTATCAAGACGAATAAAACGAGCCCAAACTCGGGTTATGTGGTTTTATTACTGAGTTCCTATGACCACGTTCCAGATCCATCTTCAGATCACCTCTACGTCATCATAATATTGCATTGTCACGCGATTTGCGTATTCGTGCAAAATTTCAGCTCAATCGGAAACCGGAAAGTGGCTCAAATTTAACTTGCGAAATTCCATTACAGACAACTGGACAGGTGAAAGTAATAAAAGCTTGTAAAATTGCTTTATAAAAGAAAATAAATAACGTTTCTGATATTTTTGGGGTGAAAGTTTCGTTACAAAAAAGTTGCTCTTTTTAACTGAGATTTTTTGTCACATCAAAATGTTTTTAATGTCCATCATTATACATCGTAAAACCTAGCCACGGAATTATTATTTTTTGCCCATTTACGGGCTAAATTCGGCTCAAGCGTGCTGATAATGGCCTCTGTCGTGCCATCAATCTGTGCCGTGTGTTATGTTACCATCTCATCCATATCCGTCACAAATTCCCTGACTGCAAAACCAAAAACCAGCCATACATTATCAGACATAAAGTTTGAAATGAAATGGTATTAAGTGACGATGGAAGGCGAAGTTGGCCGCGGTCACAATATTCGGTGGAAATGGCCGGACCGCTATATATCATTCAAGCCGCCACAAGATACTACATAATGCGAGCAGTCGACAGATCACCTAGCTACATGAACAATGTTAATTTTGGCTGATTCTGGAGCATTTAGTGATTGTGTCTACGGAGAACCTTTCAAATTCAAATTCGTTTATTGCAAGAGCATAGTAATAAATTAGGTGATACAGGTATAGGTATACAGTGTTGCTTATGTTCTACCAAAAAGGCATGCAAACAAAATAAAACAATATTCAAATAATAATTTCACTATTCAATGTTTCACTCTACTTTATCAATGTCCTGTGTTCGAATCCGGGCTAGGGCAAACAGTCATTCAAACGCACCATAGCCATCAGTGACGGAAATTACCCTTCAAAATTTTCGTCAATGGAAAAAAGTGCGTCAAAAATGAGTTTCTCTTTAAGAGGGCGCCGAGCGTTAGCGACTGAACCATAGAGCGCGGGGAATGCGTATTTAGATCGGAGCGCGGCCGCCATAGTAAAAATGTATGGAGAATTAAAAGCACTTTTTGATAAATCTGGACCTTTAATACTAAACAATAATTGAAATATTTGATGTGGACAAATTGTAATGTAAACATTCATCTTTTTTTTTAACTGAAAATCAGAATAGATTTCCATTGTTAAAGTATAAAAAAACACTTAACGCCTGCTTGATTTTACAATTTTCGTCCAACTTTACTTAGTTCTATAGGGTAAAATATTAATAATCTTATAATTTTTCCACGGAGAAGTTTGTTAACACATTCTTCGAAATACTAAATATATAATTTAGAAATGGATTAAACAACTAGTGTTGACCTTACCTACTTAACGGCAACTGCCTATTTTTTCACATTTCGCTCGGTGCAGTCTTAAGATTTTGTACAAACGAAAACAAGGAGCTTGTTTAATAGCCGGCAGATCGGCATTTTCACCTAGTGTCAGTAGCATGATAGTAGGCACTTCACAAAGAACTACCAAATACAAAAAAGATGGAAACATAATATCCCCCTGTAATACATTTGTCGGCGTTAAAATCGCACTCAACTTTACGAGTGTCTTCGCTCCAGACGCCGCGATAGCATTCCTGGAGTCGGCGCGATCTTCCAGCTCACCGTTAATAGAAAAATGGCGCAAGCGACCAGGAGGAGTAGGAATTTGGGACATTTAGTTCCTGAGGTTACTAAAAGTCTACAAAAACGCGCCTTACGAGATTTATGTGGAGCGAGTGCTCGAAGATTGTGCCTGGACGTTTCAGACGAGAATGAGTCCATTTCCTTACTGTACCGGGACACTTAATCCAGTGTAAAAACGGTAATAAAAGAAAGGTCGATAAAGGCCAGAACGTAACAATGGGGCACTCAGGTAGAAATGTCTAGAAGGTTTCGCTATTCATCGATATCGAAACAGGTGATCCAATTAAAGGAGTTAGGTGTTACAAGGCTTATATAATACTGTAAAATAAGATCTTTATGTAGGCAGACGTCGCGTCTTGTCGATAAGTGAAATTTTAATTTACCTACATAAATAATAACATAGAGTAATCTATGATAATAATGATGATGATGTACAGGTATAGTGCATGTTTTCCATCGTATTTTGTGGGGCAAGCTCGTTTTTCTACTTCCATCTCAACTTTTTCACCGAAGTTGTTTCCGACCAAAAATTACGGAAAAGCACATGGTTTCTGAAAGATATAGTTTTTTTTTGAGAGATGATGATTAGACTCTAATGTTAAGTGAATAAAATGGTTGCATTAAATGATCCCTCAATCTGTTGCACTGCGTTTGCTCCGAAACCATACGAACGTGATATTCAATCTCGGTAAGTACTAAGTAAAGTTGCTACTGCCTTTATATTTTATTTTTAACCCCCTATGAGAAGTGCTATGTTTAACATGTGTATCACTGTGTCTGTCTGTGGCATAGTAGCGTCCAAACGCAAGAACCGAATTGAACTCAATTCTGTTTTGCGTTGCGTTCAATCGTGCGTTTTTTTAAAGCCTTATCTTTCGAGATGGTTTTTAGCTACGTTTGGTGGAAATTAAAGCAGTAGTCTCCAAGATATTCCAAATTTTGTAGTCGTGTTCAGTTTTAGTAGCATTTTCTATATCACTCATTAAATAAGGGTCTCATAAAGACCAGTCACTTGTGTCGGAGGTGTTTTAAACTTTATTGTACCATGACGGTCATAGCACGGTTTTACAGCCTGCTTAACATGCGGTAGCTTATTAGTGCAATGCCAGGGAAACGTGTTCGTCGCCGAGAGTTTAAAGACCTGCGAGCCTATGGTGGTTGCTTTTATCACGCGATAAATAAGTGACAAATATTCCGTCACGTTTTGACAAAATTTGAATGTGAGTAACAGATGCTGTATTACTTATTTATGACAAAATAAACGCAACCATCATAAGCCCCCTGAAATGCTCATGTAAGTTTGTGCTTAATACAAAAAAAACACCTCAAACGCGCCTGTGGCGTTGTTACTTATACGAGAAAACGGAAACGCAATTGAGTCACTTTGTTGTGATAGAAACTTACACCTAGGCTTACTTTAAGGCTTTGTTTGCTTCACTAGTATTTACTTGTCACGAATACCGCGTCGAGCTCTAGGGTGCGTGTCTACGACTTTCATCCCTTTTATTCGGTTGTTTGTCGCGGTGTCTCGGCCGGGAGTCGAACCGGACGTCCGCCGGACGCGCCCTTCTCGTAAAAGGTTATGATTTCCGAGAGGTACCTTAAGGGATTAACGGCAGCGTAGTATGGTTTCAAAGGAACACTGGAAACAGGATCGTTTTTGACCTTGACCGTCATCGGTGATAAGTAGATACATGTACTAGAAAGTGTCGGTAACTTCGTCCTCGTGGAAAAATAGTACAATTCAGCTGTTTAGTCTGTTCTTAAAAACAGAGACGCCATGTTTAAAAAAAAATACTTCTCGGCTTAGGCCTTCATTTTGTTTGAAATTCCTTAAAAGTTCTCACAAGTTGTTCCGCCCGAAACGTGATACCTCGAAATCTGTTATAACGCACGTTATGACGACATGTTTGAGAAAAGTCATATGCCTCTGTTTTTCTGCAGTTGAGTAAAAAGTATTTTATAACTTTTTGATGCCAATTGACCAAGTATTTATAAACTTAATAACGGTTAAACAGAGATCGTGTGTTTTAATTTAATTTCCTTCAGTAGATCGCATGAAATTTTTATTTATCCTTTGTATCTATAGTCAAACGTAATATTAAATCAGGCCGGCCGTTTATACACACATTTATGTTGATAAACCGACAAATACTAGTTTTTATTGATTATTAACAATGCAGTTCTAATTGATCGACGTGTACAGTCCGACCAAAAAGAGTAGAAATTAAAAAGTGGCAATACTGTAGTGTCCGCCCTTTCCAATCAATATAAGAAAACGGGGACGACACTACAGTATTGCCACTTTTTAATTTCTACTCTTTTTGGTCGCACTGTAAGGGCTACAAGAAGAGTTATCTAAGCCGAATGGCATGTTCTTAAAATGATACAGTCCATGTTAGTATGTGATACATTATAAGACAGATAAATTTTTACTTCCTCTGTATTATTTTCTCTCTATTTTACTACCGAATTACAATCCAAACACCGTGTAAGACTACCTTACATTTGGCGAGCCCATCAATCAAGTACGAGTAGTATGAGTGACACGAGACAAAATATAATATTGCCACCGACGCGCCAAAGGCTTAAGATTGATAATGTTGCGTGCACGTCACTAACCAGAACGCTTACTTTTAATTGCGTATAAGGAGCAAGCCGTTTTGTTTATAAAGAAACAACTTGTACTTGTTTTTTTTTCAAAATCATAGAATTAAACGCTACTTAAGGTGCTCCACTTTTATATTGGTGATTGTATGCTTTTTGTTATTTGTGTAAAATGTAACCTATTTGCTGGAACGAGGGAACGCGACTGATGGCTTAGCCTAGGCCACATTCTGGCCGAACAAAATCAGAAGGCGGAGCCTAGCACCTTCGTGCTCCCTGGCACATCGGCTACTACCTAGCATGGCTCTCATGCATCGCGTACAGGTCTTGCATATAATGCGTCTCACTTCACTAACCAATACAACAATAAGCAGTCAAATACTACCGAAAGTAGGTACGAATATACTCTGTTCTTGCTTATTCCATGTACCTATTTTGTTTTAGTGTGGTATTATGTCCCTCTATTTCTTTCTTTATTTCAAAATTTAATAATGATATTACTTCATAATTTGTGATTATGCAAAATCATGATTCCGAAGCCTGATTTCTTGTACATGGTTTCAAAAAAATTATGTGAGATGTTTTCATGCTAACTTAAGCATTTTATTGTTGTCTAAAATTTACTGTATCGCCTATGTACCCATAAGTTTAAATATAACGATCAGTCTTATTTAGCACTGATCGATCGTCGGATACAGGTGTATCCGATGGTCGATTCTGATATTTACCGGCAGACCATGTCCGTGTCCCTTGTCAGTATTGTGCTTTGTCCGTACAATAGCTCAGTTGTACCCGGCGGCGCCCACTAAAGCTTTTGCACGGGATAATGTTATGTTATATTCGACATTTTACATCTGTATTGTGCTCCTGATCTTATTGTATTTAGGTATAAAAGTAAACACTTGCATAAGGTATTTCGGGCATTTATCAAATCTTTCATATATTTTTAGACTTGATGTAATGAATGGGGTTCGTATATCGTGTGGATGGAGACACAA
This sequence comes from Apotomis betuletana, assembly GCA_932273695.1. NCBI lineage: Eukaryota > Metazoa > Arthropoda > Insecta > Lepidoptera > Tortricidae > Apotomis > Apotomis betuletana. Next base: position 1,452,825 of record OW026303.1, on the reverse strand, counting down.
ACAAGGTTGCTACGTCAGTAATGATTTAATAAAGAACTTAACTAATCTTAAACTAGAACAATTGAGCAGAAAGTGTAAATTGCCTTAAACTAAAAATCACAAATTAAAACACATATACGAACACAAGCGTCCGAAGGCAGAAAATGGCAAATAGAACAGTATATAAAAAAATAAAACCTCTTACACTAAAAGGAAGGGAAATAAACAAAGTAAAATAAAACAAAGAAAAAATATTTAAAACGCGGAAAATAACTAAAATGAAATAAAATAAATCAAATTATTTCACTAAAAGGGAAACAAACAATGCAAAGTAAAACAAAAAAAAACAAAAAGAGAAATTTATGTGGCCAAGTCGGGACGCGAACCCGGCTCCTTCGGCTTCCTAAGCGGACGGTTATACCGTTCGGCCACCGAGCCGATATCAACTGTGGCGAATTTGCGCAACGTATCACACAAGATAGCTCCGTTGAATTTGCTGCCGCTTTTGTACTGAATGCGGCGCCAAAACCATGTCCCAAGTCGCAATGTACGGAAAAGGGCGTTTCCAAATGGCTGTGGACAAACGTCACACGATAAATACACACATCTTTAATATTTGGAAACGTCCTCAGACCGTGTAAAACTAGACCAGACCAATATAAATAGTCGCAACACTTACCCCGTGGCACGTCACTTCACCTCACGCACTAATTACCATTATTTCGAGATTTTTGCGAATATGTCCGTAATATACAATTCAATTTCAGTGACAACGATCTCACATCTGACTCGTTTTCTTTGTCATCTGTTTTTTCCTATCTCTTCGTCGGGTCACACTATTTTTTCTTGGTAGCTTCCTACCCCCAGTCTTAGTTCGACAAAACGAACCTCGACTACTCGCCAAGACAATCGGTAGATGGCGCTACTATGCCCTAAATAGCCTTATAATAATTAATAAACATGGCATTGAGTTAAGTTTTATTTTATATTTTTTAAACTCGAAATAACTCTCAATTTTGCTTCGTCGTAGTCGGGTAAAAACAGGAGTCGAATTCAATTGATATTGACATGAACCGTGATTTTGCCGATAGGTACATATTTTTTTTTACTATTCAAGCGGCATTAACTTGGTGTCATACACAAAAATCGAGCCTATAGCTATAGCCTCGAGTCTATTATATAGAAGTCGAAACAGTGGTAAAATCTCACACATACGTCACTAGAAAATTCAAATTTGCGTCCGGATTATGTAAGTACGTTGTGTACAGAACACGATAAATAACGTAAGGTAGCACCGACCCGACAGTTCATTTGTCCGGCGGGTTTTTGTATGAAGCGTGCGCCGTACATCAATCCACTGTCGAACGGGGCTAATAGCTCTGCTGCTACACAATACCGGCCATACGAGTAATCTGAAAGCCTTATAGTTGAGGCACCATTTATAAAATATCATGTCGATTCATTGACTTGCGTTATTAGAGCATAAAGGTCATTGTCATTAAGAGGCGATGGTTCCTTAATTATAAGATACTGGAACGTGCATGCAACTTCATTCGTGTTTTTTTTTCCTTACCATGTTATGTAGTCTAGTAAAAAGTATTCTCTAATTATCTATGGATGTCCAGCGATTCCTGTACCAAAATCGGTTATAATCCGTGAAGCCGTTTTGGCATGATGAGAAATCAAAGTTTTTTTTTGCAACAGATAGCGCTAAACATAAAAATCCTGCATAAACCTTTTTTTTTAAATAATGTCTAACTGAGGTTTTTCAACAAACAAACGCCAATTGCCCATAAAGACAGAAATTAGACGACCCCAATTTAATGGGTTTGCGTTACTTGATAATGCAGTACAAGATGCTAGGTTAGCTAAATCAGCTCCGTGTTATCATATCGCTAAAGTACAGGCATACAACATAGAAAGAGTATGCAACTATACATACTTTGGCAAACCATTAATTTGGCAATGTACACCAGGATGTACAAATTCTTTGACCATCTTTTTAATCGAACGAGAATTGTCTGCTCTATTCATTATTCAACCTTAACGAGACTTGAACTATCAAACTTCGTTTGTTTTTCAAATTAAGGGCTAATGACACATGACATATGTTTTAACGCTCATCGTTATGTAGCCACCATAACCGCACCAGCACCGCATTGTATAGTTTATCAGTACGAATCCCTTGACTTTATCCAAAATAACATTTTCCAGTTCAAAGTAAACTTCTATTAACATAAAAATACAATAGAGTTAATAATAATCCAGGGACTGACCGAGGCTGGTGTTGATTTCGTTTGAAATTTTCATAAAACCCGGGAAAATTTAAAATAAACTGCCCTAGAATTTGGGCGTAGCCTGCAGCGTTTCTCACGTGAGCTACATGGAAAGCCCCATTCGATGAGGTATTGCGATATTCCTGAAACATAATATCATATTTCTGCCTTCAAATTCGGGAGGTTTATTATCGAACATAGCGGATCTATATCTATTTTTGATAATCGAGCAGGAGTTAGTGATATAAACAAATTCTGAACTACAAGAAGTTATTGTTCATTTAAATAGTCGGTAGACGGTCCCGGGTTCGAATCCTGGTCAGGGCGAATATTTGTGTGATGAACTCGAATATTTGTGCTTGGCTCATGGTTGATGTATGTATTTGAGTATATATTTATATATATAAGTATGTACTTATATCGTCGTCTAGTACCAATAACACAAGCCTTGAGCTTAATTTGGGACTAGATCAATTTGTGTGAGGCTGTCCGATATTAATATATACCTATATTGCGATTACATTAAAAAATTGGGCAAGTGCGAGTCCGACTCGCGCATGAAGGGTTCCGTACCTATACATATATATAATCTATAACAAGTTTGTTGTATGGGAGCCCCCCTTAAATATTTATTTTATTTTATTTTTAGTATTTGTTGTTATAGCGGCAATAGAAATACATAATCTGTGAAAATTTCACCTGTCTAGCTATCACCGTTGTTGAGATACAGCCTGGTGACAGACGGACGGACGGACGGACGGACGGACAGCGAAGTCTCAGTAATAGGGTCCCGTTTTTACCCTTTGGGTACGGAACCCTAAAAAAATACGAAAATATGTAATTTTGCTTAATAAAGCTCATCGTTTTAGGTCTTTAGTGGTGACTATTAGTGTCTTATAAGCATTATATTCTTCTGCATTTTTCTGCTTTGCTCTAAGGTTGACTGGTACAGAATGTCTCATGACATTAAGTGCCTCTTGGTCTATAGGATTTTTGTTTGTGCAATAAAGATTAAAATAAAAATAAATGTGTAAATAGTGGTGAGATCTCGAACATACGCGATTAAAATCGTCGAAATTAAAACCCCTGCATTAAATGAAGTTTTTAAAGCACACACAAATTTTGCAGGTCTTTCAAGATTTTTTAGTTCTGCAAATTCATGTGTGTGTTATGATCACTGCTTACTGCCAAGTTTGATTTCATTCCTTCGTACAAGTGTTTACAGTTATATTTGGCAGAATTTCGTTACGTTGGATTTACCCCGTGGTTTTAGATGCACGAATGATTTAACGACTGTCGGCGTAGTATAAAATCATGTGTGCACCGAAATCCCCGGGGTATGGATAACGAAAAATCGACGTTTCAATTCAGGATTTTCTGGAATTTTCTTAACTCAGCTGGGAATCTAAGGAATTAATAGAGATACAAGGATGTGTCCTCGATTTTTACTACGCGTAAGGTTAAGGTTTCTACTACGCGTAAGGAGTATAGTTAATGTGCTAACTATTTTAATAGTACATTACTGAAGATGCCGGGAAAGAAAAGCTTGCCGGGTGAATAGGTATAGGATATTGCTTTCCTAATATCGATTCCTGTCGCATCAAACAGCCATAAATTTCAAAACAAAATACATTTACCACAGAGAGCGATGCAAATGACGATACAAAATTTACTCATTTAATCGCATTAATTTAATATCTGCTACATATTTCCATGACTAATTATGTGAGCAAATAATGAAACAGGAATTTGGCATTCAATAAACGTTACTGTACAATAAAATACGAAATTACCTCTCATATTACTGCGGAAGATTGGTCAATATTGGTTAAATAAATTAACAGAATTCTGATTTAAAATAAACGGGAATCTGCATATTCGTAATAAGTGGACAATTCATATAAAGGTATGTAAAGCCTGACCAGAAACATATGAGGATGCGCCATATTGCGGAATTTCACTGGAACTAATTTCTTACACTGGCAATGATTTTATGATAGTTTGTCAACAATGTCAATGTCATAAGCGGTGGTTTCTTTAAAAGACAAATATTTAAAATCGTCCGAAGAAAATGCTGAAAACTATTCACAGTCGTGAATTTGAAGATTATAAATAAAGTGTACACGTGTTTACTACACGAAAAACAGTCAGGAAAAGAGTGGATAACATTAAATGATATTACGAGGTTAACATAGTAGAACTGACAGGTATTTAAATTAATGTCATTATAGTGGGTTGCGATTGGTTGTAAAATTGTTGCCATATAAATCGTATAAATAACGCCCTCTTGACAATCCTCATATATTTCTGGTCAGGCTTGAAACACTTTATTGTATGCTACCACCCGATCAAAATATCTCATGACATCGTCGCGGTGTTTATCTTCACCCATATTGCTAAATACATAACAAGTTCAGATACTATAGAACCTACATTATTTGGTAGCAACCAAAATCAGAGATGTTATTTCATAATTACTATACTATCCGCTACTCAAAGGTTGTCTGGAAGAGATCGCTTTTTAGCGATAATATCGCTTATTGTTTGCCTCTATTGTAATGTTAAGTGTTATCTGTATTTGTATTTCTTTCTTCTTGAGGTGTGCAATAAAGAGTATTCTATTCTATTATATTCTATATCTCCGGTGAGGTCACCTATATCAAATACGATACTCACTCATGGTACACACATCACGCGGACAAATAAATAAATAAATCTTCATAAAAGAAAATCTATTAAAATGATGATGATTATGTGTATAGATAAAGTAGTGTATGTATGTATGTATGCATAATTTGGTCTTAAAACACTCATGTGATAAAATCTCACAAAACACACCGTTGCATAAACTACTATTTTAGAGTATTGCATTCATGCGAGATGCACAGATAAAATGACTAGTAATTATATTAATGTATTAAATGTCCACGGAAAGCCATGTTTAACGTTCAGAAGTATTATTTGCTTATATTCTAAGATATGACCTATAATTTTGACCAATTTTGGTACAGGGATAGCTGAACATCCAAAAATAGTTATAGCATACTTTTTACCCAACTCATCATCTTCATATCAGCCGATAGATGTCCACTGCTGACACAGGCCTTCCCCAAAGTTTCGACTAGGGTGAAGAAAAAAATGTATACGGGCGAAGTACAAAATAGAAAATAGACACGACATAACCATAACCACGGTCGCCTCAAAACTCAAATTAAGCTCCCCGAATCACTTTATTTACAATCCAGCTAAAATTGCATCTCCAAACTTTAAAAGTCGCCTAACCTCATCACGGGACCCCTGGGCCTCTTCGCGGCCAATTTACATAAATTGTCATGAAAAAACATAGAATAATTGCTGCTCCGGGCATGCAGGGACCTCGTTATGGGGTTGAGACTGCCAAATTGCTTTTCCTTATCGTAGTAGCCAGTTGTAATCAGCTTTGCTTAAAACTAAATACTTTGCACTGGCTTTTTAAATATTTAAGAAACATTTTTTTTATGAAAATTAAAGAAAACTGTGTACTCAACATAATTCACATTTATTAAAAAATGTTGGTTCTTAATTTGACGAAGTATTTGTTTGACATGTTCGACACCAATTGGTATAATATTATCTCTTCTTAAGATAGGTACAAATTAAGTTTACACATAATCTTTTTGAAAAAAATACTGACTGTTGAGTTTCTTTCGGCGTTTTTTTCAACAGTGGTCTCCTCTTGTGAAGTGTCGGTAGACTCAGATATGTAAAAATGCCCTTGTGGCCTACTTGCAGAATAAAGTTCATTATTTCTTCCGTATTTCTATCGTATTTTGGTCATTATTTTTATTATTAGTAGTCCGCTCTATTAGTCGATCCACTTCTGTTATAGAAAAACATTTCACCGAATGCATCATTATATTTTATATAAGTATAGATTTGTCCTCGGAAGTCATACATTCTTAAAAAGTCGTAGAAATGTCAACCTATAGATTAGGTTAGGTTAGGTTTGTGTTATAACATACCAAAATATGTTATGGTTTCAGAAAAAAAATGCTTTCGATGAAATGAAAATTCTATGAAAAGTTTGTTTATAAAGAGCAAGCCATGGGCAAGCCATAATATAAGACGGATTTATTTATTTATTTAAACTTTATTGCACAAAAGAAAAACTTAACGTACAAAAGGCGGACTTAATGCCATGAGGCATTCTCTACCAGTCAACCTTAGGGCAAAGCAGAGAAATTGTAGCCGGTGCATCAAACAACATAATTATATATAATTAAAATACTCATAATAGGTACATACATATACATAATATACATATAATTATATAAATAGATACATACATAAATATATACGATGACGGATGATATTAAACCAAGAAGGACATAAATAGTCACACACATTTTAATAACAGTTATACCTTCAGCAACTCATACCTACTCCGTTGATAAGTATTCATCTTTTAGCGTGTAAAAACCCGAGGAAATATAATTTTCTCTCGCAAGTCGGCTAATAACGGTGAGCCTGCGTCATCCTAACATATTACCTCTTTATCCAGGCAAATCCTGCCTATTTCCAAGCCCAGGGCTTGAAATCCTGCTCCGAAAACGGTATTGAGAGCCATATTACATTCCTGTATGTATTTTGGTCAAAATTAATAAAGAATTTCATATTATTTAGGAATATGTTCTATATTTGCTGCGAATTTAATACGTTCCCGGACATAATATGCGGCATAATTATAAAAAAAAAACACAGAGAGAGATTTCCGTGTGCATAGACGAATTGCCAGTTTTGGGAAAATGAAACTCATCGTCCACAGACGTAGTGTTGGATCACGATGTAATGTAAGTCTCTCGACGTGATGTCCGTGAAACTGTGAATACATAGGTATCCAATAGTAATTTAGTAATTATATTCAATTTGTTATAACGTTATAATCTAGATATCTCAGTATTTCTGTATTTTCTGCAATGAATGGACGACTGTTATTGAACTTCTATTATTCAAACCATTTAATGTAAATGTAATAATTTACGGCTGTTGTTATCCTGAATGGCATTAGAATATTATTTATTGCACACCACAACGGGAAATTAATACAAGGATTACCTACACGTAAAATCCAAGAGAGGTAAACAACAGGTAGTCTTATCGCCATAAAACGATATCTTCCAGACAACCTTTGGGTAGCGAAATTTAAATAAAAAAACATGCAAATTTAATCTGTTGGAATATAAATTGACATGTGTGAGAGTTATGAGACTAAAGATTCTTTAGACCGATAACCGTTGTAGAGCTATAAGTATTGCTCAATTGGAGATATCGCAAGCGATGAAACTCACAGCAGAACTTTAACCCTGACATTGCCACAATATCTTGTAATAACCGCCACGCTGCAGAATTGATCCTGCCGGAGCTAACGGCTCATCGGCGGCGGATAGCACTGAATTACTGGAAAATCTCCGCGAAGAAGGGAACAGTGTGCAGGGAGCGGTGCCGAGAAAATGGTTTCCTCTTCTTTTATAAAAAATCACTTCGCCGACTACTTAATTTCATAGAATTTTCATTTCATAGATAGTTTTTTCCTCGGAAGCCATGAATTTTTCAGAAATTTTGAAAATGTCAACCTATAGATTAGATTGGGTCATGTTTGTGTTATATATAACTTTTCCAAAATATTTTATGATTTTAGAAAAAACAACACTTTTGATTGAAATGAAAATTCGATGAAACTTTTGTCTATAAAACAAGGGTAACCCGTTTTTCTTTCTTACCAACTTTGGTTCTACTGCGTTTGATTTGGGACCTCTTTTAAATGAAACGATTTAAACGGATTATATCGCGTTTATTAATATATTATATATTTATTTATATCGAAAATGACACACTTATAATCTACAATTTCACATAAATTTAAAGAATCAATATTATTAATGATTTGAGCCTCCCTGACGTATCGGTAACTTTCCAGTTACCGCTGTCAAAGCTTGACTGAGAAAAACACCTCTAATACTATTTAAAAATCTAAAATGTTGTCCATTGCGAAACTTTGGCGCAAAATAATAAGGAGACCCAACCCCAAATGAAACGGGTATTCCCGGCTAGGATGATGATGAATCTCGGGATCACAGGATTCTAGATACGAAGCTTACGTACTCATGTTTTATAACGTTCCACACATCCTTTCTACTTTTTTAACTTACAGCAAGACCCGCGACCCGCGTTAATAACCTACAAACCAGCGTGCACTGATGAATTAGTTCCAGTAGCTCCACCTTCCGACACTTCCGTAAATTTCTTGAGAGGCGACCGCGTACAAGAATGCGCAGCGTGATGAAGGCCCTCATGAAAGTGGACCAACTTTTAAGTCAGGACGAGAAGCGAACAATATACTGTGATTTGGGGTTACAGGTTGGCGCAGTGGTAGTGCATCTGCTTACTTGAGCCGGTGGTCCTGGGTTCGAATCCCGGCAAGGGTAAGTATTTCTGTGATGAACACGCGTATTGTGTTCCTGGACCGTGGATGTTATCTCTGTATAAATATTAATTTTATAGTATCGTCTAGGTCTCCTTAGTACAAGTAATGCTTAGTTTGGGATTGGGTCGATATATCTATATTTTTAAAATTTCTCGTTTCAGTTACCTATGTAAAGTTTTAAATAAAATACAGCTCACATAACATAGCAGAATTATAACAAACATTTCCGATATACTGTCATGATATCGCTCAATACAAAATACCACAATGTTCTGTGCTCATTATAATATTACAGTTCGGATAACTACGATCAGATTTTTTCAACAATCAACACAAAGAATTCCACGCATCCAAAAGGTCAATTTATCAAAAGAGACATCAATAACGTTATCCGAAATTCGCTACTCAATTTTAAATATCGAAATACAAGCGATAAATTATAAAGTAAATCAGATACACCACACACGAGTATGAGTGGTACAGTTCATTTATTCCAACTTTAATGAACAAATGAGTAAACATGATATTAATTTGCGGAGCGATACGCTATATAAAAGGCTGCCTATTGATTACTTGCCAATTAATTCTGCTTCCATGTAATGAGGAGCAGTAGTGGAACATCTTAATTAATGGTAATTCTTCTATTGCGCGATGTCATAAGATGTCATTAGGCAGCCCGGACTTGTGCAATACAGGAAAGTAAGAAAACCGGCCAAGTGCGAGTCGGAGTCGCGCACCGAGGAATCCGTACAAATACTTATCCCATCTTAACTGGCCGGGTTAAGTTCAATTTGCGCCTGGTACGTATGGCGTCGCATACAAATGAGGTGCAAAGTTAACGCGACCGATTAAGTTTTCTTAATTTATCATATTATTCTACTTCTACTACGAGTATTTGTTGTTATAGCGGTAACAGAAATACATCATCTGTAAAAAATATCTATCACAGTTCATGAGATAACCTAAAGCTAGTCGCCCGCAGGTCACACAACAACCCTCATAAACACTTTCTGAGCTTGAGTTGTGAGTGCACGGAACAATTTCCCCGAGGATGTAATCTCAGCACCTAACGTCAATAATTTTAAGAATAAATTACACAAGCATACCACTGAGCAACGATCTTAAGACATAGATCACTGGATATAGGCATTATCAGTTGTTAAACTGCCTGCCTCATTAAATAATAAATAAATAAATAAAGCCTGGTCACAGACAGACAGACAGATGGACGGATAGTGGAATCTTCGTAATAGGGTTCCGTTTCTGAAATCGCGCGGTGCCGTGCCATCCTGGCGCCATCTGTTTTCATAATTTCCTAAAGGTACCCATGTGAGCTCTCTCGGTACAAGCGCTCAAAGTAAGGTTTTCATTAGTGAAGACTTTTAGGGGATTAAGAAGGAAGGCATTGTGACCAGCACAAAGCGACACCGAACTTGGCGCGCTCCAAGATTAAGTAATTGCACAAGTTTTTTGAGCCTCATGCGAGGAACTGTGTCAAAACGAAGTCCCGAATTCGAGGTGGTACTGGTATATCGTTAATAATTATGGTATTTGATGACAGCTCAAATCAGCTACTCTTTATGAAATGTCAAAAATGATCTGTAAGTATGAAGATTGGATGAAGTAGCTTGTGACGTCATAAAAATCAGTAGTCAAAACACGTCTTCTTATCTACTCTGTCCAATTCAAAATTGTATAATGTCCAAAAGTTAGAGGTAGTTTACTTGGATCCGTGTTTTTTAAATGTGTGCTTAGTAATTTCAATGATACAATTTATTTTTGTTGTAGATAGTAACCTTAGTTGTGTCTAGACTTTTTAATAATTAAGTTTTTTATAGTTATGTCATATTTTAAATTTACTGTTACACTTTCGAATATACATTTTAACCGTCAACATCTTTTTCTAATTTCTATTTACCAAAATCCTTAAATAAATATACTCTTCAAGGCTCTATACCCCGCGTATCACAACAATTTTCACTGTATTAAAATACCGTATTGAGCAAAATGCCGTGCCGTTCATATCCTGGATATGTCACAGCGTTAAAATGGATGTCTATCGATTTTATCTGAGCGAGCTAGTTGCTGGAGCCTAATTCGATCGGAAGTGATATTTTATGCTATGGTCATATGCCAAAATATTTTCTATGCTACATGGATTAAAATGACACTGATATGTTGTCAGTTACAATGTAAATAGAACACATCAATAAAGCAAAAATATAGTGGTGATATCTCAAACACGCCTTTGATGTAATATATGATTTATCACGTCGAATTTGACCTCAAATGGTCACCATAAGTAGTATATTCATGCGTGTTGTGTATTCCGCAACGTTAGGTTACGCTTTGCATCTTGTGTCTAGGGAATAAGAGTCAACATTTTATGCATATACCGTGTAAAAACCTTTGTACGCAAAGATAACATCAGCCCATTTGTACTGTGTGTGGAGAATTTGCCAGAATTCGCTGATTATTTTCATTATCTGATGTTACTTATCTAGGATAACCAGACTTGTATGAGCTTAGGTACGCGAGTTGTTTGTATATTTAATGGTAGCAAAATAATATTCTCATACCGTGTTGTTCTTTGTTTTTAGGGTTCCGTACTCTCTCTGTTAAATCGTTCCGTCAGTGCTGAGGATTGTGACTCCTTTGGATTCCGTCAACTAGTTCCGTTGCTTGGTAAAGTTCAGTACTGACTGATATATCCAGCTCTTCAGATATCTGATGGTCTGACCACCTTTTGGGACTTCGGCTTCTAGGTCTTTTACCTTCGATTTTGCATGTTACCATCAGTGGCATCAGTATATCCGTACTATTGATCTTAAAACTTAAATGTTTATATATGATAAATTTTTGGCCGCAACTGTAAATAAATAATGTTTTCATTACCGTTACTCTCATCATCATTAAGAGTCAAGTTGTAGTTGATGAATTACATAGTTTTTTCCATTTAACTCTGTTCAAAGCCACTTCCTCGATTTACCTATACGACATCACGTCTACTTTCTCTTTTATTTGTTTACCTCTTTTTCTTGGCCTTCCTCTTCCTCGCTTCCCTTCAACTTTTCCTTCTATACCATTAACCGTTACTGTAATTAAAACGCACTAATCTTATAAAGGCGAAATTTTTGTGAGTGTGTTTATGTTTATGTGTGTGTTTGTTACTTCTTTACGCTCTAACGACTGGACCAATTTTGATAAATTTTGGTACGAAGGTAGCTGTCACCCTGGATTAACACATAGGCTACGTTTTCATCCCGAAACAAAAGTGCTCCCGTGGGATGAGCGGGTAACACCGCGGCACAGCTAGTAAATGGGTCAACTATTTTCTGCCACTAGTTGCCACGGTGATGTCCCCTGGGTCACTTTTTAAGACTACGATTTTCCGTGGTTATACATATTTAGCAAAAGCTTTGTAGTTTAAGACTGCGCCGAGCGAAATGTGAAAAACTAGGAAGTTGCCGTTGGGTCGATTGCAAAAAAAATGTACATAGTTAAAAGCTTAGTTAACATAAAATACGATCGCTTACTTTGTGTGACGAAAGTTAGTCATACAAAATGTATGGGTAACTTTCGTCACACAAAGGCATCAATTAATTTTGTTTTAATTAAAGCCCTTAACTATGTACAATTTTTTTGCTATCGACCCCGTTAAGTAGATAACGTCAACACTAGTTGAAAATGAATTTTTACATAACAATTTGTCCGCATCAAATATTTCAATTATTGTTTGGTATTAAAGGTCCAGATTTATCAATAAGTGCTTTTAATTCTTCATACATTTTTACTATGGCGGCAGCGCGCCGATCTAAATACGCATTCCCCGCGTTCTATGGTTCAGTCGCTAACGCTCGGCGCCCTCTTAAGCAGTTATATTCTTATGTAGAATATCTCCTGACAACACCCAGTAATATAAATTATCAACACTTATCTTTGAAGTTTAATCACTATTGTCCCCTGGGTCACGGGACAGAATAACAGCAAGAAAAAGTTGATCCACCCAAATAATAAATTGATAGGTAATGAAACTCACTCAGTCACTTTTATCGTGTCAAATCGAAGTCATTTAGCAGGAACCACAAATGAATCCCATTATTAAAAAAAAAAAACTGGATCAATTCCGGTCAATTGGCGGGAGATCCAACCAGAGCTCATCCAGATGAGACTATTATCATAATAAGCGTCCGATAGTAATTGATCTAAGGAATCAGTCGACGGTGTCCGTTAGCCTAGCCGGACCCTGAGCGACTCACTGAGAGGGAGAAATTACAACTTTTGATCCGTACAGTTCATGGAACGATATTGTATAATTGTATAAAACATGGTTACAAAAATATTTATTGTAGTTTGACTAATTGTAATAAATACTAGTGCTACTAGCGAGTCGCTCTCAATTCGCTCCAACGCTGCGGTGTCTCATATGTTTAAATGTGTGAAACTGAATCAAATAATTCATTTAAATATAATTTAACAAAATGCAGAGTCATTGCCTAAAGGCATTCTCTACCAAAGAACCAAACAGCAGCTTGTTCCCTTAAAAATATCATCTATGAAAAACTTTACCTTTATACTGTCTGCCGGGCTGACGCAACCTGGGAGCGTGCTCCCGATATTCATTAAGCGTCATTCAGAAAAACTGCGATTATTTTTCTTTTTTTAAACCATTTGCGCCGCGACCCAGTTCCAGATCCAGCCTTCCAGGTGCTGCCGCAATCAATGACAATCTTATTTTCCTAAAAATAGTACATAACTGCAGACGCCGGCAAAGAAAGGCTTGCCGGGTGAACAGACGGCCGACTGTAGCCCCGATACGAAACCACTCAAAAATTATATAATACAACTGTTTAGCCTGTGCATGAATACATACGCCATGTTTAAAAACAAAACTTTCCGACCTAGGCCTTCATTTTGTATGAAATTCCTTTACAGTTATCTCGAGTTGCTCCGCCCGAAAGGTGATACTTCGAAGCCTGTTATAACGCACGTTATGACGAAATTTCATTGCATGTTTGAGAAAAAGATTTTTACATGATCGCAATTTATTGCACCGCGCACAGGGCTTGTAGCCTTTGTCAACAATCATAAAATCTTGTAAAACTGACAATTGACTGCATTAGTACAGTAGATAACACTGTAAGGAAGAGCGGTGTCTCTTAACACAAGTTTATAAAAAACTTAAAAAGAGACATCGGCTTATTGAAATATTGTTTACCGAGTTAGGAAGTATTTTTTTTTTTTACCAGAAAGGCTACTTCGATGTACGAAAATTGACAGTCCCGGCCCGCTCACCCTAATATAGTTTGACAGGAGAACGAGAGGGAGAGCACTATAGAGTAGGCACCCGAATATGGGGCCCATTCCGCCTTTGTTTTTTTCAAATCGACGCGCGTTTGTAGCTATCTTTAGCGGTACACACATTTCGTTTGGTCTTGTTGCCGCGCCGCACGGTCAACAGCGTTGCATTATTTATAAATAACCAATAAAATACAATTCCCAAGCGACTTTTGCACTAATCAGAACTAGAACCTTATGTCGTATTTTGTGTCGAGACTCAAAAATCCAAAGGTTTGCAAGCAGACCATTAATCGTAGTGTTTAATATGTTATTTCCATAAGATCCTTAATGCCCCAACGCATGGCTTACTGACGTAAAATATAAAAGTTTACATTCGAACAGCATCCAAATTTTAAATCACATACTTATCGTAGTCTCAGATAAGCCTTTCTTTACTGTTCGTGCCAAAAGTTTCCTTCCAACGTTTCTTTTTACAAATTTAATGCATAGGTACTCATCGATTTTGGCTTCAGTTTTATAACCGCCGAATAAGAATTCAAAGAGAAAAATCTTATTTTGCATGAACTGCTTTTAAAATGTTCGTGTGAAACACTGGAATATGTTACATTCATGATATAATTTTTAAAGATATCGGATTTTTACAATGTTAACATTTAGCTGCAGCTTATAATATTGTGTTTGAATTTCGTAAGCAAACACGTTCACTATATACAATGTTCTTAAAGAACCAACTTTCCCCTCTTTTTGTAACTTCGCTTTTCATAATCTGTATTTTCTAAAGCAAGGATTATTTTGCCAAGAAGTGCCGTTTTTTCTAGCTCAAGGGACTGATGTTATTTACTACACAAATAAAAGCAAATATAAACATAGGTAAACGCTACGTGCTCATAAAGGTTTGTCTCTAACCTTTGATCCTGCACCGACTACATATTTCTGTTTAACCCAGTGGTTGACTGATAGAGAATGCCTAAAGGCATTAAGTTCGCCATTTAAACTTTTTTGTATTGTGTTATAAAGTTTAAGTAGATGAATATACCGGGTATATAGCGATGTCAGCCACAAACATGGCAGTAAACACCTCTATACAGGGTGTCCCAAGACTATGGGACATCAAGGGAAAGTACCTTAAATATCATAGATAGGTTATTTTGCTGAAAGAAGACTATGTTATTTTTAAAAGTTAGTAATTCTGCATTTAAAGATTTTCTAACACACGACACACAGGGACACACGGTATAAAGTTACATCAACAGACGCATTCGTGACGTAACGCGTAAACATCTTCAGAATATTCCAGACTAATCTCCATTCATCCCGGTACGCTCGCCCGCAGCCCAAATGGAGACGCATGTGCTACGGGCTGTGACAGTTAAGAGCCTCGCTAATTACGCACACCGGGGGCTGCGGCTTATTGTACAACAATATTGTTGGTGCGTTGGTAAATATAGTCCTTTAGTTGGCATTGTATACGAAAACATTACTATTGTGTGGTTTTATACCTCATTATCGTTCGTCGTAAAAGAGACCGAGTTTTATAGATAGGGTGTCATTTTGGTGGATTATCAATTCGAAGATTTAAAACTGCTTTAAATAGTAATCGCGTTTGTCAGGTATAGTACAATTTGTTTAAACTAAGCTCATCCACTTACCTGCATTCACAATGGCATTGTGTCTAATACAATCTTATCTGCTTTTGTTCTCGTAACCGCCAACCAGTTACTTACAAAAAAAGGTTAGAACTACATTGCGTGGATATTGAATTTTCAACCTTATTCCTTGTCGAATAGGTTTAAAATGGTTGATGATGAGAGTTCATAGTCCTTTTTCTAGATATTACGTTCTTGTTGAGAGTCGGGCGGTTGTAAAATTCCAAAAAAGTTACGATCACCATTATCCTGTTAGTGTATTTTGTAGTCTAATGTCCAAGGAAATAGAGTTGATAATCTATATTAACCTTCCAAGGTGGTTACAATCTGCTTTTACTACGAGCTCGTTATCTTAATTTGTGGTTAACCACTCAATGGTATTCAGTTCTTAAGTGGATGAGCTTAGTTTAAAAAAAAATGTACTATAAAAGATGTTCTCTTTATGAGGAGAGCAATTTTGACTTGGCAAAGGCATAGAGTCAATAATCCACCAAAATGCCAAACCTAATTTGTGAAACACGCTTCTTTTTTATGACGGACGATAATGAGGTACAAAACCACACAATAGTACTTATTTCTTCAATGAGATCGTACACAATGCCAACCGAAGGAATACTCCTTTGGTTGGCGTTGTGTACCATGTCATAGGTAAACCCCTATCTACATTATTGTGAAATTCTAAAATTGTGTTCTATATAAGTAGATGAGACATTATTTCACTGCACTGAAAAAAAAAAATAGCTCAACAAGGTTAACTTCTTGAAAAATGACCAAATTGCGCTTAGTAGTACTTAACCTATTACACATATGACAATTTTACATAACTTGTTTTGGTTACTAGTAGCCCTCAGCTAACATTTGGGCTACTGCTAACAAGCTTAACTTTTTTTTTCAGTGTAGTTATCAGCGCCCATGCATTTGCAACAATAGAAGGGTCGTCAATTCTGTTGACTTGGTTTACGCCCGTCTTGAAACACCTCATCATAGAGATCTCTGTTTAAGAATAGGTATTTCAAGAAGGAGCTCATTTCCTTAATTGTTCATTAGATTTAATGCGAATTAAAAGCTTAAACAATTAATCTCCCAAAAACTCCAACATTTCAACTGCTAAATGTAGCATCGCGATCAGTCGCCCCATGTTAGCCAAACG
The DNA here is from genome assembly GCA_932273695.1 of Apotomis betuletana. Taxonomy (NCBI): domain Eukaryota; kingdom Metazoa; phylum Arthropoda; class Insecta; order Lepidoptera; family Tortricidae; genus Apotomis; species Apotomis betuletana. The sequence goes on along the minus strand of OW026303.1, from coordinate 1,436,010 downwards.
ACTCAAGCACTCGGATGACACGGTAAACAATTCAAGGCATTACCATTTCATGTACACAACGCGACGCCAAAATCGACCCTCAGCCTACAAGTTAAGAGGCAAGCTTTCCGTCGTATAAATGAGATTCCCTTAAGAGTTTTCTTTTGTGATTTGCGCACATCGGGCACAATAACATTGAATGCGACATGTTTGTGTTTTACGTGTGGCGTGAATACGCTGTCTTTTATTACATTTGGCATACTTTTATAAATAAAAATGTAATCCTATATTTTATGGTAATGTGAGGTTTAAATTTATCTTCCTTTCTAGAAGTTTCGACGAGCGGATTGAATTTTAGTTTGAATACGCAAATGGAAAAAGCTCGAATAATATTAAAGAGAGAGTAGACTTCAATTTATTTAGTATAATTATAACAAAGCAGTAGGTACATTAAATTTTACCTATTGTTTTAGAATCGTTAAAGTTTATGAGAAATAATCTAGTTTATTAAGGAAATGTACCTAAGTTTCCGGGTTCGATTTGATTTATTTCGATATAATTATGTTAGAGAGTATAATAATGAAATAATGAACTTATTAGGTTCTGCGATTAGGCCACTAGGGCACTTTTACTTGTCATTCTACCGGCATTTCACAATCTAAACTAACCAGGGATAGTAAAATGCGAGCGAAATCTATTGAAATGACGGCCCTGGCACATTATTGAATTTTGCTCAAAATTTATTTTTGGAAAATTAGCCACGCATTTTTTTTCGCCCCGATCTTAACATAGGTACCTATTATAAGGAAAAACTGTCCTCCAAAGTATAGTGATAAGTTACAAAACCCTTTAACAGTAAAGAGTTTTATTCAAGCAAGACTGTTGCTGTTTTTATATATATATATAAAAACAGCTATTTCTTAAGTTAGGGTATAATCTGCAATCTGCATTTCTCTCATGCATATCCGTCCAGCCATTTTCGCGTGAAGAAGTAACAAAACATACACAGACTTTCGCTTTTCTAATATTACTGGGAAATACTTTTTATTTTATCATAACTCCACTTTATCAAATCAAACCGAAAACTCAAGCACTCACAAATCAAGCGATCTCAGCTCTTACTGTACCAAATAAAGTTCACTTCAAAATTCATAACTCGAAGTGAAGCTAAGACACCGGGATATGTGTGCATTTTATTTGTATAAAGCTTTTATAATGTCCCGAGCCTCCGCTTATCGACTTGGGATATTCGAGATTGGTTTAATGATTCTAAGCCATGTTCTAAGTTACGTCATGTTCTATTGTAAGATATTGAGGTTCTCTTCGTTGATGAATGAAAAATGTATTATTCTGAGCCAGAAAAACGTAATTCAGAATTCTGAAATGACTTAACATAATTATTGAAAAGCTTGAATGTATTTATTACGGATGCAGGAAGTTTCCCGATCATTACTCCTCCCGTCCCAACGCGCCGCCCGCCTATAGGTACCGATTGACGACGATCGAGATGCCACCAAATACTATTTTTTTATCTATTAGGATAACGCGGGTCTCTATCAGAATGATATGGTTACAGAATCATTGTTTTTATAGTGTTAATGACTTTTTAAATTTTAGCGGATAAGTAAACAGTTTTCATTTTATTTATTTTATTACTATTATTGTTTTCGGATATTTACATTTTATTTCCTTGTTATATTAATGTTATTTCTTTAAACTACTCAGACATGGCTAAATTATAAAAATTCTTGGTATGAGGTAATTTGATAATATTGAGATGTTATTTTTAATTTTGTAGGTATAATAGGTAACATATAGTTGTAAATAATTTTGTTTCGCAATTTTATTCAAATTGACATTTTGTATCATTAGAGTATTTAATTTGTGTATTTTAGGAATAATATTGATTTGCATGTTGACTTTTATGTCGACTGAATACTGGTTCTGTAACAATAATAATCTTAAGACCTAATTGTTAAGTATTTCAGCAAATAAACATTTCTATTTCTATTTCTATTTCTATCCATACCTCAAAAGCAAAAACAGAACCCCCTTATAGGATCACGTGTAACTGTCTGTCAGTCCGTCTGTTACAACCGATTTGCTGCAAAACTACTGGACCGATTTAATTGCAATTTGGCCGCAAATGCTTTCAAGAATTTTCATGACCACAAATAAAATTTCAAAATCGGTGGCAATTTCGTAATTAACGTCCCAACAAACCATAAAAATTACACCCATACTCATATTTATTAGTCATTTCAACCCCCATCGCACCCCAACAGGCGAGACGGTATTTCACGTTCACCACGTTTGTTTTTTTTAAATCGTTGTTATTTTGGTAATCAGCGACCCGATAAACCATAGAAACATTACCCTTGTTGATTTTCAGACTTTGTCACCATATTCTCCTCCTTTAGGGGTTGAATTATCAAACGTGCTTACTCATTTATCGTTAGAAATACTCCTTGGAAGTTTTCAATAAAATAGTCTAACTAATATTTTTTCCCTATACAAACTTACGACCCCCATTTCACCCCTTTGGGGGGGTGACTTTTGACAAATGCTTCTTTTATTGCACCCCTAGACTTTATAAGGACACGTAGGTTCCAAATATGGACTCTCTAGAACCAGCGGTTTAGTATTTAGACATTTGAACCCCATTTCACCCCAACAGGGGAGATGGTAACTCACGTCCGCCACGTTGGATTTTAAAATCGTTGTGGTTTTCGTAATCAGCGACCCGATAAACCATAAAAACAATACCCATGCTGATTTTCAGACTTTGTTACCACATTTCTCCCTTATAGGGGTTGAATTTTCAAAAAACCTGAAAAACGTGTTTAATCATTTATCGTTAGAAATACTCCTGTAAAGTTTCGAATAAAATAGTCTACCTAATCTTGTTTCCCCATACAAACTTCGGACCCCCATTTCACCCCTTTAGGGGGTAAATTTTGAAAAATCCTTTCTTAGTGCACCCCTACACCTTATAAGGAACCTACGTGCCAAATTTGAACTCTCTAGAACCAGCGGTTTAGTATTTAGACATTTCAACCCCATTTCACCCCAACAGGGGAGATGGTAACTCACGTCCGCCACGTTGGATTTTAAAATCTTTCCGTTTTTCGTAATCAGCGACCCGATAAACCATAAAAACAATACCCATGCTGATTTTCAGACTTTGTCACCACATTTCTTCCTTTTAGGGGTTGAATTTTCAAAAAACCTGAAACACGTGTTTACTCATTTATCGTTAGGAATACTCCTGTGAAGTTTCGAATAAAATAGTCTAACTAATCTTGTTTCCCCATACAAACTTTGGAACCCCATTTCACCCCTTTAGGGGGTGAATTTTGAAAAATCCTTTCTTAGCGGATGCTTACGTTATAACATCTACCTGCATGCCAAATTTCAGCCCGATCCGTCCAGTGGTTTGGGCTGTGCGTTGATAGATCACTATGTCAGTCAGTCAGTCAGTCACCTTTGAGTTTTATATATATAGATATTTAGCCTTTTCATTCGTAGAATTGGATGTGTGGTTACTAGAACCACGTTAAATAAGTAAATGTTTGAGCTTAAATTTGGACAACCATCCCCGGTCTCCCCTATAAAAAAAAATTGGCAGAAAATCAGCATTGCAGCCTGTGGGACGTACCTACTATTTGTCGTTAATTATGTTTTCTTTCTTACTTTTTGTATGAGTGTACTAAATAAATACTTTGATTTCATACAAATTCTACACAACCCACCAACAATAGCTAATTAGAGTGTTTACACAAGTTGAGAACTCTTAGAAAGCACAACACGTCGATTAGGGTGTTGCTTAAAAATTAACTTTCAAAAAGTCATTGTCTCACCCCGCCATTATGTTCTAGTACCCTGATTAACGGATGCTAGTTTTTTTTTTTTTTTTCTTAAATCAATTTTAAAGGTCGCTACCGCTTGATAAAGTTTTGGATAAAACATAATTTAGGTTTCAATATGACAAGCTTGGCAGTCACTATTTTATATTTATTTTACTTCTATAACGTTTGTCGATTGCTTGGGAATCCCCCTTGATCGATACATACCCCTCGCCCCCCGGCAGGCCGCGTTAAGATAAGCAATCGGTCGAGTTTAGAGTGCACTGCACCCTAATGCGAAAAAATCTACTTTAGTATCATAAAAATTGAAATTTTAATTTTCTTTTACTTAATTATCATAATTTTAATTAATTTTAATAAGAATGTATGTAAATTATATTAGTTTATTTGAACATGTTTGTATTGTTTTTCCAAAACTTTGACAGCTGGTAGCGACCCCTAAAATTGGTTTAAAAAAAAAAGCAAAAAAACTAGCATCCGTTAATAGGGGTCGTAGAACAAAATGGGGGGGTGAGACTTTAAGATTTCAGTTTTTTTACTTTTTTCGCCATATAAGCAACACCCTAACGTCGATCGCATTTGAATACTGTTGTCCTGGTTCTCGACAATTAAGGGTAGTTAGTGAGTCCCAGTTAGTAGTTATTGAGTCGGAGATAGTAGTTTGTGAGTCCCAGTTATTTCGCAGCAATGGTTCGAGTTGCCGATTCCGCCATCGTTAGCGACCTGCAGTGAAAATGAAATGAAAAATGAAAAATGAAAAATGTTTTATTTCTTTCCTAAGATGTACATTATTTTACATGTGCTGGTGTCCCCTTTTTAAGTAAAAATAATACCTGTGCTAAGGGGAACCGCTCTTCCATATGAAGGTAACAATTAGTACAGTTGTGTAGGAGAAAAGAGGTAAGACAAGGTTATAGGTTAAAATATATAGTCTAAATCTAGAGTCTAGCTCACCGCGTATAGGTATGTGTGTATATACATATACATATATATATATATATATATATATATATATATATATACCCACACACATACACGCAGACGCGCATACGCACTCATAAACAGTCATATGTGCGCTTGTGTGCGTGCAGTAATATCACATTACAGAAAAGTTAAATAGTAGCTAAGTCGATACAAGTATAATTTAATTTAAGGAATCTGAAAATAGTTGGAAAGCTTGTGTGTGTGTGTGTGTGAGTGTGTGTGTGTGTGTGTGTGTGAGTGTGTGTGTGTGTGTGTGTGTGTTTGTAGGTATGTGAATATGTATGCAAGTTGAGTGTCGAAAGGTTTTTATCAAATTTAATTATGCATTTACAAGTGCTTGTAAGTTTTTAGAATAGTACTTTCTATATCATCGTATGTTTTTGTTTTCAGCCATGCCGTTACCCTGATTTTACATTCATGTACCGTGATAGGGTAGATGTCAATTTCTTTATTTATCATGTTATAAAGTTTGCCAGATAGTATGGCTTGTTGCCTGCGCGCAAAGGCCGTTTTCACAATCGGAGTCGAGATGACATTTATCCTTTTCCTCCTTTTCAGCTTGTCTATTGGTTCGTATTCGTTTCGCAGTATGAGAGTAACTCACTGTTTCAGTGCTTAACAAACTAAGGCTGCCGTCCACTGAAGTTGAGCAGAGAAAGTAACCATCAGGCTGCGTCTTTGTGAAGCCCGAAATGGCATTTTCTCAAACATGCAATGAAATATCGTAATAGCGTGCGTTAAAACAGGCTTCGAAGTGTCACGTTTCGGGCGGAACATTTCGAGAGAACTGTAAAGGAATTTCATACAAAATTGAAGGCCTAGGCCGGGGAGTATTTTTTTTTAAACATGGCGTCTTTGTTTATGAGCGGGCTAAACAGCTGAATTATATTTTCTTTTAGTGGTGTATTTTTATTTCATTTCATATGTTTGAGAAAAGCACTATACATGCCTTAGCCGTGAAAAGGGCTTGCCGGCTTCGTATCACTATCCGTCTATACCTACTCACCCGGCAAGCCATTCTTTCCCGGCGACTGCACTAATGGACTATTATGTTTGAAAAACGTGATTAGTAAATTTTACACAAATCCAGAAATAATAAAAAAAAAAAAAAAAAAAAAAAAAAAAAAAAGCCTTTTATTTCGAGTCCAAAGATGCATTACATGTGACTTAAGCTATAGTTGTTATGTTTAAATATCACATTTTCTTCTTATAGTATTTTGTTAATTAATGATTCATTAAAAAATATACATTTATAATTTGCATTGAATAGCATTTTTAATTTCTGCAGTATAACATAACTAATATTTTTTAATTTATAGCGGACAAGAACCCCTTATCAGGTGAAGGCCTCCTCCAAGGACTTCCACTTTTTTCTATTTCTTGCTGTTATAGCCCAGCTTGGGCCAGCTACTCTTTTTATGTCATCCGCCCAGCGACTTCTTGGTCTTCCTCTACTCCGTTTCCCTCCAGTGGGCCCAGGCCACGTCGTGGCTCGGGCGGCCCAGCGTGTGTCTGACATTCTGGCGACGTGTCCTGCCCATCTCCATTTAAGTAGCTTTGCGTGCTTTAAGGCGTCGATTATCTTCGTTATAGCTCTTATATTTATGTGAGGTATTTTTTGAATTTTTCTTATGTTTGTCAGGCTTCTCTCCATAGCTCTCTGGCATGTATTTATCTTATTTTTTACCTTATTTGTGAACACCCACGTTTGGCTAGCATATGTTAGTGACGGCAGGATGCATGAGTCCATCACTTTCTTTTTTAGTTTCATGTTTAGTTTGCTCTTTAGTATTTCTTTCAGCGACCAATACTTGTTCCAAGCGATCTTTATTCTTCTGTCGACTTCTTGCTCATTATTCTGGTGATGAAATGATATTTGTTTACCAAGGTAGATGTAGCTGTCTATACAGTAATAACAATGTAAGTATATAATTCGGCCTTGTTCCACCTTTATCCAATTTCTGCCCGAGATCCTAACCAAGTCGTTGGTCTACCTTGTTAGGGGCCTTCCCTCGCTGCGTCGTCCGGTCCGCGGTCGCCACTCAAGAACCTATTTGCCCCAACGGCAACCAGTATTTTCATTTCTGAAATACGCAACGTTAGTTACGTTTTGACATGATACTTACTAGCAATGTAGACAGAAGAGTTGCTGCAGAACGTAGTTTAATACGACGGTTCCTTAAGTCTCTTTGGGGGGCCCTCGTCTGTTTGCATAGGCCCGGCGACATCGCTGGGACAACATGGCCGCACGTCAAACGCCTTTGAATGGTGCGCATTTCACTCCATAATTATATTCAAAGGATATGGCGTTAGTACTGTTTTTTACCGACTTCTACAAAGGGTTCTATGTTTGACTGTATATTTACCAATCTATAACTCTCAGTACCGTAAACTAGGGTTAATTTAGGGCTACTTTTATAGATTTAGAATGGTTATAAAAACGTGAAATATTAATAGCTTTATTGAGCCAATAAAAAAAAAGATTAGGTCATTTTTGAAGGTAGGTATTTCATTGCACAAATGGTCAAAAAATAAGGTCATGGCGTAAAAACTCATTTCCAAAATAGCCCCTGCACTAGTTACCCCATTTTACGGCAAGGCACCACGCTGAGCGCGACAGCCATTGCTGTGTTTGCGACGTGTAATCCATATATACTCAACATAGATACCTGACATTCGAGTTTAATTGTACTAATATATTATTAATGATTATCAGTATTTGCTTAGATTAGAATGGCATTATAGAGCCATAGTCGAGAAGGGCTTAAGACGTGCCACGAGCCGAGATACAATAGCTGACGCGACGGGGCGCACTATGGTGCTAAACTCCGACCTCCATTTTTCCACCATTCAAAAAGAAAGGCGTTCGTAAGATAAAGATTGGTTAAGTTTTAGAGGAAGACGAATAGACGAAAACGAAACATCGATTTGTATAACTCGGTTACATAAAAAAAATATAAAATAAAAAAAAAAATGGTTGCCTGTAAAGTCGGTTTTACGGGCGAAGGAAGATTTTACGTGACAACGTCTTATTCTCGGTAGAATATTTATTGATATGAATATTATTAAATTGCACAATAGGAACAATGAATGAAAATAAGAATTGCACAAATTTTAACTATAGAAATATATTTTGTTCCTCTTCCCTCTTCCCTCTTCCCTCTTCCCTCTTCCCTCTTCCCTCTTCCCTCTTCCCTCTTCCCTCTTCCCTCTTCCCTCTTCCCTCTTCCCTCTTCCCTCTTCCCTCTTCCCTCTTCCCTCTTCCCTCTTCCCTCTTCCCTCTTCCCTCTTCCCTCTTCCCTCTTCCCTCTTCCCTCTTCCCTCTTCCCTCTTCCCTCTTCCCTCTTCCCTCTTCCCTCTTCCCTCTTCCCTCTTCCCTCTTCCCTCTTCCCTCTTCCCTCTTCCCTCTTCCCTCTTCCCTCTTCCCTCTTCCCTCTTCCCTCTTCCCTCTTCCCTCTTCCCTCTTCCCTCTTCCCTCTTCCCTCTTCCCTCTTCCCTCTTCCCTCTTCCCTCTTCCCTCTTCCCTCTTCCCTCTTCCCTCTTCCCTCTTCCCTCTTCCCTCTTCCCTCTTCCCTCTTCCCTCTTCCCTCTTCCCTCTTCCCTCTTCCCTCTTCCCTCTTCCCTCTTCCCTCTTCCCTCTTCCCTCTTCCCTCTTCCCTCTTCCCTCTTCCCTCTTCCCTCTTCCCTCTTCCCTCTTCCCTCTTCCCTCTTCCCTCTTCCCTCTTGTTACAGTAATGCTCGATGAATGAAAATAAGAATTGCACAAATTTTAACTATAGAAATATATTTTGTCTCTCTCACTCATCAACCGTGAGCGGCGGGCGTTACATTTTTTCATGAGTGACTCCGAGCGCAACCTAAATTAAGACGTTGTCACGTCAAAAATAAAATTTAAGCTGTTTCGAAACTATTTCAGAAAAAAAAAGTACTTATTACATATTTGCTTAGCTAATCTTAGTATTTAAAGATTGTGTGCTAAGCACTGGAAAAGTTATCTATTAATATTAACTACATTCATTTATGTTTACCCATTAGGGTTGTCTTCACTAACATTTTGGTTTTGTGTGGTTCTTCAACTAATGAGTCAACCATAGATCTAGGGAAACCATTTAGGATAAGAGGCAACTGGCTTGACCAAATTAAGTTTGGACATCATTTGTATACATACGACGCTATAGTTACCAGGTGCAAACTTAATGAAAACTGATAGCATGGAAAAAGGAGATACGAAGTGGTGTATAAAAGCGAGAAAATAAATACCAATATGCGGTATGCTTTACCAAATTGGCAATAAATATCGTACGCTCTTCAGATACTAACGCAGGCAGTTTCGTTAGGGTTCCTTTTATTTGCCCATTAGCCCTTCCAAGGGGTCATTAAAATTAATTATCCGCGAATCCCACGCGTGGGTACACTTGGGAAGGGTCCAGGGTTCAGTGCAAAATTTGTTATTACTGTATAGATTATAAACTGTTACGTAATCCTATCAGGAATGAGGAGAGGAATTTGTAGGAAAATCAAGGTCGTGGAAGGTTGACTTCCACAGAAAGTAATAGGATCTATAAAAAGATTTTACCTAAAACATTGAAAAATGCGCCATCTGTCTCGCGATTCTCTAATACTTGCTAAAAAGCAAGGATCAGAATCAAAAGATCAAAATCAAAAAGTTTTTCCTGTAAGGGTGAAGCCAGACGAGCGTAATTTGAGTCGCGTAATTTCGGTCGCGCCATACATCATGTCACGTGATCACGTCACACTATGTATGGCGCGACCAAAATTACGCGACTTAAATTACACGTCTGGCTTCATCCTTAGTAAGCCACAAGGCAACTCGTGTGCTGTCCGCTCCCTTATCGCTACGCCGTAGCCGTGCTACATGTTCCGTAGCTTTGCTACGTAGGTCCTGGCTTGAGAGCCTTTGTCTCAGATATCCGTCCGTGAATAATATCAAATAGATGTAAGTAACGTCGTGGTAGCTCAGGAGTCAAGGCACTGCTCTGAATAAGCAGAGATCGTGGTCGTGGGTTCAATGGCTACCTGTACAGTAACATTACTGTAACAATTAACACACAATTACATAAATACACAAATTTTTATATTTACTCTGTATCAATAACAATATTGATAATATTTAAGAAGAATAATTTATAAAAATAATATAATGTTTGTTATTATTTTTTCATTTTAGTTCACTATTAGCACTGCAGATACAGAACTATTGCTCGAGATGCCTCAAAAGTCTACAAACACTACGTCAAAAATATGTCCACGAAGTAGAGGCGGTTGGAATGCTCGAAAATCGACCCATGACGTGTATATTGAATGTAAGGTATCGTAAGTACGATGATGACCGAAACTCTAAAGATTACCATCGCACTATTATAATTGACAATTAGCTCATAACGCGGTCGTAAAGCCGCGCTGCCGCAATACCTAAGCCATTCCGCCATATTTACGGCAATAACCGCGTGCGTAAACAAAATGAAATCGCGTCACGCGTAAGGAGGCGGAGGATTGCTAGGCACGTGACAAACGACGTCACGGCAAAGAAAAGGACAACGACTTTAGCGGGTGTAAAACTTGAATTACATCCTGTCAGCTCGCATACCGATCATGAACTTATTCTGATTACTGTGTAGGTCATTACACTCCTTTCGTAAGCTATTACGACATGTTTATGGCAATAACCGCGTGCGTAAACAAAATGAAGTTGCGTCACGCGTAAGGAGGCGGAGGATTGCTGCGCGCGTGACAATTGACGAGTCGGCACAGAAAGAGACAATGACTTACATTTTAGTCCGTGAGCTCTTAGATTGAGGTTCGAATTAGTGTAAAATTGGAGAGATTCTTACAAGAGCGAGCGAGACGGGTATAAAACTCGCATCATATTCAGTCAGCTTACGTACCTATACATGAAACTCACTTATCAGAATGCATGTGTAGATCATTATACTTCTACCATAAGCTATTCCGCCATATTTACGGCAATAACCGCATGCGTAAACAAAATGAAGTCGCGTCACGCGTAAGGAGGCGGAGGATTGCTAGGCGCGTCACAAACGACGTGCTGGGCACGTCACAGACGACGTCGCGGCACAGAAAGAGACTTTCATCACGACGGTGGCAAACAAGCATGCGGCCCGCCTGATGTTAAGCAGTTACCGCCGCCTATGAACGCTTGCAACGCCAGGAGCATCACGCGCGCGTTGCCGACCCTTTAAGAACCTATTTACTCCCCTCTTGAAGAACCGAACAGTCCGTGAGCTCTTAGATTGAGATTCGGTTTAGTGTGAAATCGGAGAGGTTCGTATTTCGATCGCAGAAAAGCGAGCGAGACGGGTATAAAACTCAAATCAAATTCTGTCAGCTTACGTACTGTACATGAAACTCACTTCGCCCCTTGCCTGCTATACGGCCACATCTCAAAAAAAAAATTTTTTTGGATTAATGCTGATTCGTATTCAGAATTGTCTAAATTACGACCTTATTTCGAGAGATATAAGAAAAAGTGTCCTTAAAAGCCTTTTTTCCACCAGTGGCCTTATGGATCTGACCAAAAATTGTCAGTTGACTCCCTGCAAGACAGCCACTTTGGAGTTATGGCTGTATAACATTAATTTATAATATTTTTTTTGAGTTGCGTCCTAAAGGCGTAAAGATTATTCGAGTGTTATTCCGATGAATCCCTTTAAATATAAGCGAATTAAAGGGCATTTGAGTGTGTCACAACAGTAAGTACCTATAGTACTTATTATTTATTTTAATTTATTCGTATAGCATAATATTTTCTAATAGTTTTAGCCGCCTTTTTGTATAAGTTTTTTTTTTATGTTTTCTTGTAATATTTTTTTTCCCATTATGTAGTCATTTATATACAATTATAAGTTAAATTCAAGATATTTTATCCAATGAATTGCATCGTTACCGAGGACAAACAAGTCTGCAGGGTCGCCGTTATACTGTGAGTCTCTCTAACCACATCTGTAGAGGAAGTCTCGGGATCGCCCCCTCCCAGTTCTGAGCCTGTTGATCTGGCACCATTGTTTTCGAGGCAGAATGAAATGGAGGTTTTGCCGTGGGATTTATACTTGCATCTCTAAGTAAGTCGGGTGATTTGAGTTGCAAGTAGGTTAGAATTTGATTGCAGCAGGTCTCGAGCAGTATGGTACGGTGGGTGCCTCGACTTCAACCGATGAGGCGGGTTTGCGAGCTCTGCATGAATGGGCAAATCGGGACGATCCACGACTTTTTGTGCTTCGTGGACCAGTGCCTCATGTCTTCTTAGTTCGGCGCGAGCTATATGACTCAACACAGCCAAACCAGAGGTTTACATTTTGATGGTTCCCGATATACATCGCATGGTTTGGTTTAGCTATACGTCCATCCGATGCACATGTGCGCTGTTGAGCCAAACTGGCGCGCAATACTCTGCCGTGGAGTAAACTTGGCTAAAACCGGTAGTGCGTAGCACATCAGCTGTTGCTCCCCAAGTTGTTCCCGCTAGTCTGTGAAGTATGTGATTCCGCGTCTGTAGCTTTTTCCCTAACTAATATGTGACGCATAGGTGAGACTGCGGTCTAGAGTTACACCCAAGTACTTTGGTGTAGGATTTAATTTCATCGCCGTCTCTCTGAAGCCAATTTTTGGCCTATAATTTGCTGCTTAGTTGCAGAGATGGAATGTCGCAACTTCTGTTTTACTAGCAACGGACTGCAGTCACCATTTTTTAAAGTATTTCCCAAGATATTCAAGATCGCGAGTTGTAGGTTGAACAGGAGCAGGGCCAGGATCGATCCCTGCGGGAGTCTATCAGCTTCCTGACTTTGCTTGGAGTGCTTCAAGGTAGATGATAAATTCCCTTATTGCTGAGCATAGTGTTAATTAGTCCCACAATCTTTCTACAGGGCACCACGGTCGTGAGCTTATAGAAAAGTCACTGTCTCCATACGGTATCGAATGCAGCTGAGAGGTCGATAATTTTCTCTTTCCTCTTAAACCCAGCCTTTATGTGTGTTGTGACGTTGTGAGCTGCATTACCTGATCCACGCAGTTCCGGCCACTAAGGAATCCAGCCTGTTCCAAAGGAATTATTTTGTCGGCAATAGATTCGATTCGATGTAGATTAGCCTCTCCAAACGTTTGTAGACGTAACTAAGTAGAGCAATTGGTCGGTAACTCTTTGGGTCGTCGCCTGGCTTACCTGGTTTCAGTATGGCTATTTTTTTGGAGCGGTTGAACTTAAGTGGAATTCTATTATTCGAGACTATGCCAGAATAGAACTGTGAGTAAATATCGACTCACATAAATTGCTACTCTGAATCGAACCAGTCTTCGTCCAGTATTCCTGAACCTAAAAGTAGAAAAGCTGGATGCACTGATTATCGCTTACAGTGATGTTCTTACTGTAACAAAAGTTGATTAATAAAGGTATTTTAACTATTTTGGTGGGTGTATTTATATTTTCATGTAACCATTTTCCCATAATTTTCTTCTGCGGTTTTGGACGCATCTCAAAATTTCAACAAAACGTGTCTGCAATACGGCCACAACTCTAAGTACCTGACTTAAAGGCCTTGTATCTTAAAAAATATACATGTTTTATACAAAAAAAATGTATTCATTTGAAGCATTATATCATCTTGAGTAAAAAGAGCTAAATCAAAAATTAATTGACCCAAAACTCAGGGAGTAATCTCCGTTTTACTACCACGAACTACGCTGCCAAAACTTTAACAAGCGATTTCTCGAAAAAATGGTTTTTTGAGATGTGGCCGTATAGCAGGCAGGGGGCGACTTAATCAGAATGCGTGTGTAGATCATTAAATGATCTACACACGCATTCTGATTTAAATTTTACCATAAGCCATTCGGCCATATTTACGGCAATAACCACGTGCGTAAAAAAATGAAGTCGCGCCACGCGTAAGGAGGCGGAGGATTGCTAGACACGTGACAAATAACGTTACGGCACAGAAAGAGACAACGACTTACATTTTAGTCCGTGAGCTCTTAGATTGAGGTTCGAATTAGTGTAAAATTGGAGAGATTCTTACAAGAGCGAGCGAGACGGGTATAAAACTCGCATCATATTCAGTCAGCTTACGTACCTATATATGAAACTCACTTATCAGAATGCATGTGTAGATCATTATACTTCTACCATAAGCTATTCCGCCATATTTACGGCAATAACCACGTGCGTAAAAAAAATGAAGTCGCGTCACGCGTAAGGAGGCGGAGGATTGCTAGGCACGTGACAAATGACGTCACGGCACAGAAAGAGACAACGAATTTTATTTCAGTCCGTGAGCTCTTAGAGTGATTTTCGAATTAGTGTAAAATCGGAGAGATTCTTACAAGAGCGAGCGAGACGGGTATAAAACTCGAATCATATTCTGTCACCTTACGTACCTATACATGAAACTCACTTATCATAATGCGTGTGTAGATCATTATACTTCTACCATAAGCTATTCCGCCATATTTACGGCAATAACTGCGTGGGTAAACAAAAAGAAATCGCGCCACGCGTAAGGAGGCGGAGGATTGCTACGCGCCTAACAAACAACGTCACGGCACAGAAAGGGACAACAGGCTTCATGAAAGATAGAGACATTTCTGTCAGAATGCGCGATATAAACACAGAAGTTTATATTTTTATCACTCAACTCCCTGCATACAAAATGAACCAATTATACATAAATTTACAGAAACAAAAGAAAATTCCAAACAAAAAACATTACCGTTCTATTTTTTTAAGTAAATGCTGTTTTCAAAACTTATTTTTAATTTCACGACGTCAACCTTACAACCTTAGCTATCCTGTCATCAACACGCAAACAATCACAATCCTTTTATCATCGAATCTACAGTTCACGTGTGTAATTCTGTCTTCTTCACGCCCGCTACACATGAAAGGAACAGCACAATATAATCCCGGAAGCCTCCCATTACCGCGACATAAAGTAAAACCTCGGCACATAACGCCGTGACATTGTGGCCCGGAATGAGTTTTTGGTGACTTTACCGATATTTATCTTAATGCGTGTGCTCGAGTGTGATGTGGAAAACAAATGTCGTATATTATTATTATGACACGGAAAAATAATGAAAGCAACAGACGTAGGTTAGAATAGATATGCCTGCATGACATTTGGTTGGGTACATCAGACAACTTAGTTATTTGTGATTTATTTATTAATTTAAAATTGAATGGCTCTCGCGTCTAGTTCAGTGATCCAATAGGCAGGACGCCCGTGTTGGCCCGGAAAGCCGTTGAAGACGCAGGTTAAACCTTGCCTGAACCATTGAATTTTTAAATTTTCACTTCATTGGAAACTTTTAGTTATTTTTGCCAATCTGTGCCTACGTTGAAATTTGGCAACAGCTAAATTGAACCCACCATTTAGTCGACAGAGAGCCAGACACTTGACTCTAACAAAAAGAACAATTTACAAAAAATAAGGGTAATGACTTTATTCATCTCCGCACGAACGGAGTGCACTTATATTAAATTAATTAATATCGATTTGCTGCATCTGCATCTGGATTATATTCAGAGTTTAAACGTGTAGGAAGCTATTAATGTCAGCAAACAGTCGCTTCGCTTTGTGGCCCCGACAGGCAGCGAGGAATACGGGCTGAGGCTATTAAGCGCCTCATTGCCGCTATAATTACTGGCATCCACTTAATCTATCCAACTTGCTCTAAAATTAAATCCAATTCTTCTGACCGAGCGAAAAATCAAAAAAAGTTTATTTGCTTATATACAGGTTTGTTTGCAATACAGTGGGATATCAGAGGGAAGAAGAAGAGAATATGCATTTATCCATATGGTGGTTACACATATTTCAGCCCATTCAGATTCAGATTCAGATTCTTTATTGGTAAAAATAAACATTTTACAAGTCAATGTCAACAATAAGTAGGTACATATAATTACATAAGTAGGATATGTCATTTTAATAATTTTATCTAAAGATTGTGTTACATTATAATATATTTAGGTATTTGATTGTTCAAACATTTTTGTTAATGTTTTGTTTGGGTTAGTGATGAGATGATATTTTGTGTAAGAATTCATCAGTGCTATAAAAAGCATTGTCTAATAAATATTTCCTCACTTTATTAAGGAAGATTGCATCATCATTGTGTGTGATGTATTGATACATCTTCGCGAGGTCTAAATACAGCTACATTGTCCGCCTACTACGACTTTGTTCTTAACCTGGGTTGGGTAAAAATATCCTTGAACCTAGCTATCCCTGTACCTAATTATTTTTAACCAACAGATAGTTCTGTACGGCTCGCACCACACCTTCGTACTAATCTTGCATCGCACTGGTAGGATTATCTTGAGATAATACCCGCTCTCCATAGAGAACTGATTTAATACATAAATATATGGAAGGCCCAACATTTGCCGCGTCAATACTAATCTGCAAAATACAAATTTATCATGCAGTGGTTTAAATTGTAAACAATCGTGGCCAGATGCTCGCTTTACACCCCCATCCACCCGACAGCCTTCGGTAAAGATTTTGTGGACTTCATGGTAACATTTGTCAAAAAGACCTATGTGTGTTTGAAACGTGAAGGCAGATACGCTATTCTAGAATGATACGGAAGAGAGTCGTAAAGCGTCCGGATGTCTTGCCGGTATGGTTTTATCGAGACGATAAACTGTCGAGTATCGAGAAATGGTTTGTCTCTGAACTAGCATTTTGGGAAGTTCGTGGAATTCTCGAAGACGATTCTTGTAGATAATATATGTGACTGCAATTTAATATTAGGTACATTAATATAAGTAAAATGAAGGCAAAAGTTTGTGAGCGTGTTCATTCTCCTGATCCTGGATAAACAATTTAATATTTAGGCTACAGTTATCCCAAAAAAAATAGTGTTCCTGTGGGATGAGTGGATAACGCCGCGCGGCGAAGCTAGTAAATACATCTCGAAGATGATAACGTAGGGGCTATAAAATAGAAATATCTAGGTCAGTGGTAGGCAATCTTTCTTCTTGGGGGGGCAGAAAATTAAGTAGTAGAAATGTATTTGGATTTGAAATTGTTTACTCATGATGAAATTATTTTACCTACTTTATTCGGCTGGGCCATCAAAATTTTTGATTTTGACTCTAAATGTAATTATCGCGGGCCATGTACTAATTATTTCGAAGGCCGGGTGGCGGGCTGGGTAAAGTCCTTTCGCGGGCCGGAGCTAGCCCGCGGGCCGTACTTTGCCCACCACTGATCTAGGTAGATAAAATTCTCAACCAAATTACATTTTATATAACGAGGACCTAAGCTGCCTAAGCTGAAAAGGGAGTGAGTTGAACCGCAGATTTGGTTCCGATTATTTTAATAACACACTTTTATAAAAAAAACAGATATTATGTACTTATAAAAATACAAAACAGATCGCTCCAGTGAAAATTATTCACTACTAAAAACTGACATATACATAAAAAGAGCATAAATCTTCTTCTGTCTATCTATCACGGTTCATAAGATAGGTACAGTCTGGTGACAGACATACCGACAGACACACGGACGGATGGACGGACTGACAGACGGGCGTGAAAAGCATTTTTCTTTGCAACCGTAAAAAAAACCGTAAGACAAAATTATACATTCGACGAAATAAGTTTCTAAGAGTCAAAGGGTTTTTAGTTCTGGCTTTTGCTAACCTCTTGGTGAGATTTCGAATACATTCTCGGTGTAGTACTACCATTATAACAATAAAAGTTTTTAGGAGTCAAAAAAGGCTGTCCTTTTAGTAGGGTGGCTTCTGTTACCCTTTTAGCAAGATCTTGAATAGATGAAGAATGTTTTAATGGTGAAGTACTACCATTATAACGCCATCGAACTCCGAGCCGTCATTGAGTAATGTACACAGAGCCTGATTCGCCATTAGCCCTAAAGGCTCGATTGAGTCAACACCCCTCAGTAATGGCATCAGTAACGCGATCCGAGTCATTACGCGGCTGTTGACTGGACTACTATTCCAATATTGCTACAGTGACTTTTGGCAATCTCGAGATGGCTATCTCAGGGTACAGATTTCTGAAATTATCGCGATTTTTTTAAGGACCGAATGAATACCGCAGGGCGCTTCCGAAGCAAAGGCAGACCGAAAAGGAGACGGCGGGATGACCTGTACACATTCAAGAACGTTTGGGAAGAACTTGCTCTTCAGCGAGACGACTAGTTAGCGAAAAAGAGAGGAGGCCTTTATCCAGCACTGGGACACATACCTAGACAAAAAAATCTTTTCAATTGAATTTTATAATCAATGGCGTATTTCAATTGACATTAGCATGTAAATATAATTATGTGCATATAAAAACATTGCCTTGATAAGGCTAATCGATATTTGCTTTACGAGTTGCTTGAACTTGATTGACAAGGTTAGCCTTTAAATACAACTAAACGGATCGCATCGTCAAAGTATATACGTAGTCTTAAATGTACGTCATTAGAAACTTAGAATTAAGCTTCAACCTTTTACGAGTGTGTATCTCTTAGGGAGATTGGTGGTACTAAAAGTTTATAGACCTTTGGAAACTTTATTGCTAGTTAAATATTTTTGAGGAAATCCGTTATCTCTATTTACCACCATCATCATCATCATTTCAGCCACAGGACGTCCAATGCTGAACATAGGCCTCCCCCAGTGACTTCCAGATCGGCCGGTTGGAAGCGGCCTGCATCAAACGGATTCCTGCATCTTTTACCAGATCGTCTGTCCACCTTGTGGGTGGACGTCCCACGCCCCACGCTGCGCTTGCCGGTGCGTGACCTCCATTCAAGAACCTTTCTGTCCCATCACTGCTACTTCAGCTTGCTAATTCGTCGGGCTATATCAGCGACTTTTGCTCGTTCACGGATCTCCTCATTTCTGAATCTCAATTGCAAAACTATGGTATTTTCACTGTTACAAGCAATAGGTATCATCTACCAGATTGAATAAAGAAAATATACAATGAGTACTATAATAATATAGAAGTTTTGTGCACCTACTAGTAATGTATGAATGGAGTCCTTCAAAAAACGATTATACAGATTTTTAAGGGGTCGGCAGCACGCATGAAAGCTCTTGAAGGGTTCATTAAAGCGGCGATAACCGCTTACTATTATCAGGCGATTGATTCCGCCTTCCTATAAAAAAATATAGCCAATATTGCTTAAATTTATTATCAGCTGAAGATCCCAAAGATACTTATAAATAGGGCTCTGGAGGTTTCGGGAATAAATAATGTACACGCAGAGTGCGTTGATGACTGATGGCGGCGGAGTAGGGAGCCGATGTTATGACAAAACGGAACAGAAATTTGCAGGCAAAGCAAAAAGTGTGCTGTTTCTCTTTTCTACCAGCATAGTACTCATTTTGCCCTGCGTTGAAATCAACCATACATTGCGACCTTATGATACTCCATGCTGTATCTATAAACCGTAACAGTCTAATATCGGCAATGTGTATTAATTTAAACTTAGGTACACGATTATCACACATTATAACAAAACGGGGCTTAATCGCGTTCAAACAGTGTCTACATCACGTGCGAAACGTTGAGGTAATTAAATAAACACTTTGAACGCGATTAGGTCTAGTTTTATTATAATATTGGCGACGATTTCGGTGATACATATTTGGCAAGAAATTTCAATGTGTGATAAATTATTAGTATAACTTTAACATTGAATTAATATAGATTTCATGTGATGAGCTTGAATATACAAAATTCTAAAATAAGCTTTTGGATAAAATCTCCAGAAACCAACAAAAAATTCAGTCTTTCCAATATCTCATCAAACGTGATGGAATTGGCAAATTCAAAGGTTTTCAGGCATTCAATATTTTTTACCTAAAACCCAGTGACAGTTTCATTACGCAACACAAAGCAGAGAATCGTCCCATCTGGCATGTCTAATCTAGCCTTATGCGTCAGCTGCTAATGGCCGGGGACATTTAATTTGCCATTTGTTGGTCTCCATTTTTTGGCGTTTGAAATGTTTTCGCGCGCAATAACGAGGCGGTAGTTGATGACGCTGGATCGGAGACATACTGTGTCTTATTCATCTCCAGCTAGCATCTAAGCAACTGGGTGCTTTGTATCTACAGTTTTTTTTTGACGGTGGCAAACAAGCATGGCAGTTACCGCTGCCTATGGACGCTTCCGACGTCAGGAGCATCACACGCGTGTTGCCTACCCTTTAAGAACCTATTTACTCCTCTTGAGGAACTGCATACTGTAGCCCCCGGGGGAAAACCTCGACAGGGAGCTCATTCCACATGATTTTGAATAAACTCTATCATATAGGGCATATGTTATAAGACCGATTGGGTATATGGATGCGAGTCTTTGTCGTTAACCCTGACAGAAGAGAATAGACTTACTGGCAGAAAGGAAGGTATTGAGCTAATAAGTAAGATTCCAGGGCCCGGAACGGAACGCGAAAATTGAATAGTTGGTGTCTGAGTTCAATGTAATAGGTAAAAGCTAATCTGTGCGACTTCCTTGGGTCGATCATTTCTCAGGTATATCCCAGGTACATCACACTCTACTGTAGGTTTGCCATTCGAGCTGCATAAAATGATATTTTACATTACTACAGGTCAAGTAGGTAATAAGCTATATTCATGTTAATAAGGCGCAAACGTAACGCGACCAGATTGGCGAAATGGCGATGTCCTAAACATTATCGCCTCTTTGAGATCTCTCCGAGATTTCTTGGGATAGTTCCTAGGCCGTGTCCTCCGGTACGTGGTTGTCATTTAATGAAATGTCTGTCAGTCTGCTTTCCATTGAGACTGTGAATTATCATCCATTATTTCAATTAAACAATTGTAAGCTAACTTGGAACTTTACATTCCAGGGACCAGTTACTAAAGTAGTAGATGGAACTAATTTTCTCATAAGTAGGTATATTCCAAGTGTATGAAATTCCCGTTGTAACTTTGGTACACGTGTCGTTATTAAAGGCATAGCCTGACAACTCGAGTAGAACCTTTACGTCGCATGGCGGATCAAAATACCATTGTTGTTTTGTACAACCGAATTTTAATTTCAATTTTCATTTTGTATCAATTATCGAATAATAAAATATATCTGCATTCCTAGTCCGCATTTGTAGGTGGGGAAGGAAACCATCAAATAATTATCAGTTACGAACTTAATTAACTGTTTGTTATAAATAATTTTACGTCACCCCGGGCCGTAAGTGGAGTTTTCTGGGGATAAATTAATCTCACTTCCTGGTTAAGGTACGATGTAAAACTTTGGATAAACCACGGGCAGTAATTCGTATAGCCTCAGATCGCATAATGTAGGTATGGCCCTCGCCTTCGGATCGCGCCACAAATAGCTGCGTTCTAGGATAAATGTGCATGTAAGTGTTAAATACAACAACTTACAGTATGCTTTTGAGGTTCAGAGGCACTTGATTTACTTCTTGGTTCACTTTATTCAATGTTAATTGTGTTAATGACATAACCTACTGCTGCCTATGTATGGAAAGATTTGATTGTATAGAATAACAGATTACAAATACATCCATAACTGACAGGCATTTTTTCCATACGCAAACTTAGAGCAATTGAGTATATATTAATAATTATAATGAATCTGTAACACGATGTACGAAAATACGTACGAATATGATGATAACGGCAATTGACGAGCCAATTTCTGCTTCAGCCAAAAATTTAGCATTTGCGAAGCTTAACTTTAGCGCAAATTGGCTGAAGAAGATCCCGTCGAAGCGGATTTGAAAATGTGTAAATACATTAACAACGCCGGTGCAGCGAGTAATAACCGCGTAAGCCGCTTGCGCTGCTAATCCCGCGACCAGAGGGAACAGACACTGCTGGTCCTGAAAGACGCGCAGATTTTTGAAATGTCCCATAGAAACCTTTGCAAAAATACCTCCTCCCCCTGCTTGCGTCGGTTACCTCATTGCTGAGGGT
The DNA here is from genome assembly GCA_932273695.1 of Apotomis betuletana. Classification (NCBI taxonomy): domain Eukaryota; kingdom Metazoa; phylum Arthropoda; class Insecta; order Lepidoptera; family Tortricidae; genus Apotomis; species Apotomis betuletana. The sequence goes on along the minus strand of OW026303.1, from coordinate 1,414,213 downwards.
CGTGGTCATTTTCTCGGAACAGTCTCACCTGGATGATGCGCCGCCATCTGTTCCTCTCAGTAGCCGTGTGAAGAGCATAGTGAACTGTATACCAAGGGTTGTGCGAATCTGGTCTGTCCAGCGTGTCGGGCTCCTGCCTCTTAGTCGCTTGCCTTCGACTTTTCCAGTGATCATAAGTTTTTCCAGGTTGTCTAGGATATTGGGCAAAATTGCGTGACATCCACGCAAACCGCTTGCGCTACAAGCCCGAGACCAGAGGAAACAGACTCTGCAGGTCTCGAAAGACGTGCAGATTTTAGAAATGTCCCATAGAAAACATTGCAAAATTAACTTGTTAACATCCGCGTATGCCGCTTGCCACTAAGCCCGCGACCAGAAATGGCAGACTATTCAGGTTGCTGCAAATGATCACAGCCAATCAGGTCACTTCAGTTGGGACTCAATTGGAATGGGACAAGCTAATTATAATTTTGTTGAAACCTGTATCACCTAAGAAAAACTCCATGGGTCATAATATAATTTGTAATCTTATTAAAACTTACGTGAGATGTTTTAAGCGGTTTATACTCACGTTAAATTGTCAAGAAAAACCCGACTTATTTAGAACTCGTATAGAGTTCTTCATCTTAATGAGCATAAGGTTGACTTTTTATTTCGCATCTTTATACCGACCAATGAGCTGTCATCGCATCCTTATGGTATGCAACACAGTAATACATTTTAATTGAAAACGTCACATTAAGCATTCACAATGAAATATCATAGGCTGCCGGCTCTGGGCCACAGCGTTCCGGCAACAGACAGCGTGCACGGTAACGAAGGCTTACATATCCTCGACACGAATGTTAATTAGGACGACTCCCTTCAAGACTTGCAGTACGGTGCCTCGACAGCTCTTGTTGCATTTATTATTTAATATGCAGCATCGACTCTTAACGTCACTAAAGCAGTGCCTCGACAAATCTTGTTGCATTTATTATAATAAAATAATAGTACTTGCATTTTATGCGCTCTCACCAGCTGAGTCGTCTTAAGGTCATGAAATGAAATGAAATAATTTATTCAGTAAGTAGGCCACAAGGGCACTTTTACAAGTCAGATTGTGAATCTACCGGCATTTCGCAAGAAGAGGAGACCGCTGTTGAGAAGAAAGCCGAAAGAAACTCAACAGTAAGTCATTTTTTCGTAAATAATACTTAGAACAATTATATTACATTAGTGTTATAACTAATTATTATTACATGCGTACACGTATAGAAGATAATATATAGATACTCCAAATCAATGTCATATGACCTTAACCCAACACTGCAAGTACTGGTATTGGTATATACCAATACCAGTACCTAACCTACAGTGTTGGGTGCGGTGTGCTCCTTCCGCTCGTGGGGATACACCTCAACTGTACGCGCATTCTCTTGGAATAAAGTTACTCGCATCTACACGCGTGTTTCCATAATGCCCCCAGCCTCCCCGCGTTATATCTGGCGCCCAAAGCATATAGACTCTTAACATCACTAAAGCAGTAGAATGCAAGTAGAGATGGGCGCTCATGGGTTAATACCCGATAAAGAGCGGGTAAATACCCAATCTACTACTACTACTGCCTGGTAGTTTGGGTATTTACCCGGTATTTATCGGCTATTTACCCATGAGCGCCCATCTATAAATGCAAGTAACGCGAGCTTCCATTTCTTTGACTCAGATGTTAATTAGGGCTTTCAAGATTTCCCGTATGATAATTAAAAAGTTTCATTGCATTTGACGACGCGTTTGGCTCGGTTAGTAGACACCTGCCTACTGAGTCGGCGGTCCCGGGTTCGAATCCCGGCCGGGGCAAATATTTGTGCAAATATTTGTTCTTGGGTCATGGATGTTATCTATGTATGTATTTATATTCGTCTAGTACCCATAGTACAAGCTTTGCTTAGTTTGGGACTAGGTCGATTTGTGTAAGATTGTCCCTTAATATTTATTTATTAAACAAAATAGACTGCTGTCTCTGGACAGCACTACAGACTGTATACTACTGTAAATTTGGCAAGAATGTAAATTATTAAAACTTTCGTGAGGCATGTTTAATAAATTGTAATAAGCGGTTTACACTCACGTGGAATTGTCAGGAACGGCCGAACATGTTTCGAACTCGAATGGAGCTCTTCATCAGGGACTGCTACTCGTACAGCGGCGCGGTAACTTCGTCACTGATCACACGTGAATGTAAACCGATTAATCAAATAATTAAGAATGTAAATTAAGGCAAATGTTTGGAAGACTTTGACATGACGATCGCAACTGGCTACTACTGAAAGCCCTTAAAATGCATTCCAAGAGCTCTCTAGCCTGGCGCAGGTCCGAAATGACAACATTTCATACTTCTAACAGGTGGAAATTAATATAGATCGAGAGAGCTTTGCGTCGTGTATACACGCCGTGTCGTATGTAAAGAATTGTAAGAAAACACAAAAAAAAAACATTTATATCGAGCAACACAGACTCATATAGGTATTCGATACAAAAATAGAAAAGAACACATTATAACACATTCAATTACTATCAAAATACATTACACATTATACAGCTTAAGAAAAAGAACACAGTTATTATTCATTATAGGTCAATATGTCAACACAAAAGATATATTTTACTTAACCTACTCCAGTCTTTACATGTCTGTCGCAACATAAAATAACCGAAATCTACGACACCTATGCCTGCATAGAGTTGTAGTCTTCGACCTATCCGCGACAAGGTATAGATAAGCTGTCAATAATTTCAAGCTCGATGTCATTATTTTTTTAGGGTTCCGTACCCAAAGGGTAAAAACGGGACCCTATTACTGAGACTTCGCTGTCCGTCCGTCCGTCTGTCACCAGGCTGTATCTCAAGAACGGTGATAGCTAGACAGTTGACATTTTCACAGATGATGTATTTCTATTGCCGCTATAACAACAAAATACAAAAAAATATATATATTTAAGGGGGGTTCCCATACAACAAACTTGTTATAAATTATGGTACGGAACCCTTCATGTGCGAGTCGGACTCGCATTTGCCCAATTTTTTTTAGTAGACACCAGACAAAAGTAACCTTTCTTTTGTGTCATAGTTTTGGAGTTACTACATTTTCAGAATTAGTAAATTTAGATAAATAAATCATAAAATAATTAGTAATCTCAGGAAAAATATAAAAACAGTGATTAGGTACTTACGTCCTTTTTCTAAGCGGAATACAGAAAAGTAATGATTGTGGTCGTAAAAATAATAATTAGGTATAGTAAACATTGTCACTTGCTGGCAAAAAGAATTTTGCCGACTTACGTACATAACACTTGAGAGACTGGCTAAGGAAGGACTGAATGCCACTTAGATGGTTTAATATCGATTTTCAATTTAATGCAATATATTATATACGAAACGATTTACTCACTACGTGGAAGTCGAATATGGCTCGATATGTTTCGAATCGGTACGTGATTCTTCATCAGGAGCTACGATCAGTCGTGGCGGCGGCCAATCGAGAACTCGGCGTTACGACTGTCGAGCGAAATTCGACTTTTGTTTCGTATGTATATTTTAATATGTCTTTGTTTCACGGGAGTCATCAAAGGCTAATAGGTACTCGTATTTCTTTACTATAAGTATTAATTACTGAGACTAAAATACGCAAACGAAATCCTCAGTTCAAATAAACTCAATTAAACTGTCATATTTTATGCAACCTCTAAATTAATCCTATTACAACCACACACAAAAATTCGCCGCTTCAAAAGGAAATTTAATACAAATTTCATTACAAAAAACCCTTCTAATTAGTCGTTTTAAGCGACATTACGTAATCCTTTGATGCGATCGCGACACAATCACCGCGCTCAGTGAACAGCACTTCATGGCCCGCTGACTCGGCATCGCTGTTTTGTTGAGTATCCAGTAAAGTATCTATGGCGATTCATTGTAAAGGCTTGTGTACCTACAAAACGGGATTATTCCCGTAATAGAAATCGAATATCGCACGACATTATTGTATTAAGCGGTTCCCAAGTAGCACACACACTGCATAAGCACTTATAAGAAGAAGAAGAAGAAGATACATTTATTTTGCAAACCAATTATATTTAAGGTAAGGACCAATTAAAGGTAAGGACATGTATTTCTGTTGCCGCTATAATGACAAATATTAAAAACAGAATAAAATTAATATTTTAGCGGGGCTCCCATACAACAAACGTGATCGGTTGCGTTAACTTTGCACCTCATTTGTATCCGGCGCTATACATACCCGGTGCAAACTCAACTTAACCCGGCCAGTTATTTTAGTTGATGGTACAGAACCCTTCGTGCGCAAGTTCGACTTGCACTTGGCCGTTTTTTTTTACGTTTTCAACCCCCATATCTCCTATGATCCTGCACCAACTGCTAGTTTCTGTTTGGCCCTATGGTTGACTGGTAGAGAATTCCTTATGGCATTAAGTCCGCCATTTGTACTTTTACTTTTGTATTTTGTGCAATAAAGTTAAAATAAATAAATAATAATATCTCCACCATTTTGACCAAATAATTCAAAATACTTCTCATACCTGCTCACAAAATTTTACTATAATCGGTTGAGAAATGTGGCCTGTAGGCGAGAAACGCCAGAAATCCGAACATTAACCAGAGACGCTTCTCACGGTTATGTGGCATGGTGTGTGTAGCGGCTCAGATACTGAACGGACGATCTGGTCAGGATCGCGGAAAGCTGTTTAATAAGAGTGGACTGCCGGTCGTTACGAAGATCCTTGGGAGAGGCCTTTGCCCTGCAGTGAATGTCTTTTAGCTGATATAATGTTAGAGACATAAATCTATTTTCATATTATTTTTTATAGATGTACAATGCAAAACATGTTTTAGAATGTATAAAAATCCAACAAGGGAAATCTGCTTGAGGGAACAACAATTTTTTGTCTCTAAAAACAATGGCGCGCATGGTAAATTACTTAATCTTTCGCACAAAGCCCGATGAAAACCACCAAAACGTTTTTTCATAAAAAAAAAAATGGAAACTTTTATTAGCCTAAAGGCACGTGGATGGCAAGTAAGTAGATCTTTATTAAACAGCGCAGCGATGCCGGTAACTTACCGGAACATAGTGTTAAAGGTACCCTAAAAGATGGACTGATGATCCAGTAAAGATCACAAGAGTGGGCTGAATGCAGTGACACAAGCCATGTGGTGTTGATTTTTAGGGTTCCGTACCCAAAAGGATAAAAACAGGACCCTATTACTACGCCGTCGGTGTCCGTCTGTCACCAGGCTGTATCTCATGATCATGAATGGATATGAAAAGTTGAAATTTTCACAGATGATGTAATTCTGTTGCCGCTGTAACAAAACATACTAAAAACAGAATAAAATAAATATTTAAGTGGGGCTTCCATACAACCAACATGATCGGTTGCGTTAACTATGTATCCGGCGCCATACATGCCAGGTCCAAACTTAACTTAACCCGGCTGGTTAAGATGGGATAAGTGTTTGCACGGAACCCTCAGTGCGCGAGACATACTCGCACTTGGCCGGTTTTTTTCTATGATATAGGAGACAATTGAGCACATGGTTCGCTTGGAGGTAAGCGAGGGCTCATGCAACACAAGAGGGGCAGCCTTTCAGATGGGAGTACGCTCTTTCATTGAAGGTTTGAAGGTATCGGTCCGGAAACCATGTCCAATAGCCTGCAGGCCTGGTATGTTCGCGTTAAGAGACCTTATTCCTTTTAAAAAAAAATTGTTTCATATTTGACAAATATAGTGAACATTTCAACAAACTTTTTTAACTTTTTTTTAACATAGCTATTTCATGCTTTCATTGCCTGTAGTCGAAAATAAGTTGAAAAAACTAATTTTCCGCGTGAATTTTGTCAATTTAGAGTAGTTTTTGAAACAAAAATTATCAATGAAAAATTCAAAATGTAGGTTTCAAATATATACTTATAAATCACAATAACCCTGTTCTAGGTAGTAACATCAATATCCATTTTAGATTTTACCTTGACTCTTGATACATTTTGATGTCCGCAAGTTCGTCTGCGCGCGGCGCGGCGCGCTGCGCTGAATAGAAAGTCACACCATTTTGATTTAACGTCCCAAGCATCGTGCGTATTTCCTGAAAATTATAATTAGACTCTCAAGACAAAAGAGTGAATAGGCTGTTGTTCCACCTCCTAGTCACCTACCATCAATATTGAGGTCAATTGCTGGTCAGTTTATGACTTAAAACAAAACGTAGGTAGAGGTTTAGCGACAAAAAAATATGAACTCGAAACATCCTATGAAGTATTTATTTTATTTTATTAGGTACTCCACTTAAACCTTACTAATAATAGCAAATACATCGTTACTAATTTTACGCAGCATCGAATAATGTTCGCTCTGCAATATTCGGTTTATGTATCCATTATTCTACTTCCTTCCCCAGAAGGTTGTAACCGACTGGTTTTCCTTAATAAGTTACGCTGTTTTGTCTAAGGTATCGTAGTTATTGTTATATTCAGAAGAGCGTAACTGACAGGGGTTGTCTACTACCTTAAGCTGTTATATCTAAAGTGTTATAGTAAGTGTTATACCGTGGATCCGGCTGTACTAGCTTTACGGGCCATTAAACTATGAGGCTCTCATTACATGGATCGCAGTTAAATCCCTCTTCGATGGAAGGCAAGTTTATAGGTACCTACTGAGTGGTTAAATTGGGAAGCCTTAAGTTGAAGGTTTGCTACTGATTGGGTGTAACATCAACAAGCTTGTTGCAAAAACGCTAATACATAGGATTATAAAAAAAAAGTTCTGTTATAGTACATTACATACATAAGGCTTTGAATTCATGAATGTCCGAAATCCCAGGTGATTATGGCCCGAGCTGAAGGAGAGAATTAACGAATAATCGCCCGTGGTTTGTCAAAAAAATTACGTTTTGCTTTGGCCAGGGAGTGAGAGAGAGAGAAAACTGTAATTGGACGTATTTATGCAAAAGGGAACAAGTCTACATATCAAAACCGTTAACCTTGCACCCTGTGACTATAGCATAAAGTACAAACGTTGAATAATAATAATAATAATAATAGTACTCTTTATTGTGCACCACAAATTAAAAGTAAAAATAACAAAATAAATGAAAAATAAAAGTATTACAAATGGTAACAACAGGCGGTCTTATCGCTAAAAAGCGATAAAAGTGAATGTGGGTTGGTTCCCTTTTGCATACATACATATGTCCAGTTCGACGTGTTTTCAAAGCTTCTACGTTGGTAATTTTATCCTTCGGTCGTTCAGTCAAAAATATAGTTCTAGGCGGCTGTTGTAAAAATCAAAAGTATCCTTCTGTATTTCTAAACTCTATTCTGTGTCAGTAGTTCCTAAGTATATTGTTTTTGTACATAGAATATTAGCCATTAAAAATACAATACAATTCAAATTCCGCTTCCATTTATCAATATTTATTAGGTTGAAGTTAAACCATAAAACTTGCCTTTATTGTAAAGTAAACAGCTGAAAGTTGGCACCGCTCCAGCTATTGACACCCTTCTTACTTTCAAGGTCACAGCGGTGAAACTCCCAAAAACTGGACCCCTACCACGAGTTTACAGTGACAGTTCTCGCCAGCGACTGCGTAAAACAATTTGTATGGAGAATTGTAGTTCTACAAAGTAATCGCTAGGGGCGCTGAACTATTCTTCATACAAATCGTTTAAGGCGACGGGTAATGCGAAACTAGCGCCACTTTCGATTTTTTTCTTATACCTTCATAATCTGATATTTTTTTAGAAATAGCTGAAGTCTAGGAGCTAGCAAAACACCTTTAATATTTATTAAATCACTATATACAATTTGTTCACTGTAGTTTACCTTACAAAACTTGTTCACGTCAAAAGCGGCCACAATAGTTTTGGGCAAGTTTTTAGAGACAACTAAAGAACAAGAAATTGTGTATAATGATTTAATAAACACTAAAGGTGTTTTCTCAGCTCCTAATATCTTGCAATTACTGAAAATTGATCTGGTTTGGAAGATATAATGAAAATTCGTAAGTGGCGCTAGCGCTAGTTTCGCATTACCCGTCCCCTTAACGGTATCTCATGGTAAGGGTACTGCTAGTGCTAATAAATTTAGTTTCAGACCTTTTGATTGCTAGCCCTAAAGCAATATCATAAACTGTTTTATTGTGATAGAATCATGCAATTTCGTGAACGTAACGAGCTTTATTATATGAAAATATAATTTATTTTTCTTTTATGTGTCTAAGACGCTCATAATAAATTAAATTGAATTCTCTCCCACAGATTGAATCCATGGATAAGCTTTGTTTGGCAATTAGTTAGCAGGCCATTTAAGCAGCTTTATGTTGTCTCAAAACAGGCAAATCATTACTTTGATAAATATTCTGATATAGTATTGTACTTATACGTATGCGCCGAGATGTGACTTTATTAAAATATACACTATGATTCTTAATCGGTGGTCAGGGAGTAGAAAAATATTATTATCCAGGTAAAATTAAACGTAATAGGCGAGGTCTCACACAATTACCTCACTGTTTAATTAATTGAAAGTTAAACCATAATTAAAACTAATAACCACTAGATACATGGTCACTCTACATAAATGATTGTCGTACGATACCTACGTCAAGTGCCATCGCTTTGGCGGGAAATTTTACGAAATTTTCTACGACTTTGTTTATGAAATGACAATGACAAGTTATTACTCACAAATTGTCATTGCCATTAAATTATTAAAGAGGTTGTAAGCTCACAAATACAGATTAGTAGGGTGACAAATTGGTTCCAAAATAAAAATTATCATAGAAAAATAAAAGTTTGTTTGCATGTAATAACGACTTCAACGTGACCGCCATCCATTACTGAGTTAGAAAAGTTGGTACCTGATCACCGATTAAAAATCATCGTGTATAAAGTAACAATTTCAAAATGTTACTTAATGTTGAGTTTTTTTTTTTAAGTTTTGAAGCTAAATATCCCTTCAGCCACAATTATTCAGAACTGTCGAATTGTCACTTTAAGAGAACATTTTCGGAAAGACCATGGTGCATGGTAAAGAACAATGAATGACCTGCAGTTCAAAAATTCTTACAGCTAGGAAAAACAAAAAAAAATTGTTGTCATCCAAAAATTGTACAAAGCCCACCATGCTACAGCAAACATCATTCACCTTGCGAAATATTCTTCTTTTTAAATATTTTTTTTTATTGTAATAAATTTTCGAATACTGTTTTTGTTTTTTTCTAACTTATTGAGTATCTAAGCTGTCTTGAGATGACCGTAGTCTCAAGAAGATTTAAAAATGAATAACTTATTCACTCCAATGGATCGTCCCCTTTTCACCTTATCGCTGTGCGATGATGAGTGATGCTCAGCGACAGCCTATTTTTACCGACCCCACCCGACTGTCGATAAAAATTGAGCATTTTTTGTGCCTTCAATTAGCCCACAATGGAGCGAAAACAGCTCCGGGCGGGCCCTACAATAGGACCTTTGAGGCCGGTGCGCCGACGATATTAAAAATAAAATTGGGCAAACAAATTGAGGGCAAATTTCGCTTATATAATAGACGTACCCAATTTTTACACATTACAGGTGATCAATTCAAATGGGTCAGTATGGAGAAGTCAGAAATCTTGAGAGATAGGAAAATTTGCTCTTAAGGAGCACGGCGTCTAATAAAAATAGCATTAATTTATTTTTTTAATTTTGTCAATGATATTTGATAAGTAGATAGGTTAGTTGCGCTGCAAAAGTGAAGCACTTAATGAGTCAAATGGCACCAAATGGAGCTTATGCCGTGGCAACAAAAGGTGATCTCCGGAAAGTGACTGATGCGTATATGAGTCAAGTTCTCAGTAACGGTGTGATTTTAGACCCAAAATACCGTGTTACGTAATGCGTAAGTGCACAAATTACATTAAAAAAATTATTAAGAAAACGGAACCTCATATCACATCTAAGTAAGCTGAAATAATTAGGTTTTCTCGGTTTTAACATATATTTTTTTATATAACGGGTGATTCTGACACCGTAGAGAGAGAAAAGCTTATGTCATTGACCGTGATCTGGGAAGTAAATATTGCAACATCATAATAGTATCTTCTTATAAAATATCATTGACTCTCATACATAAACGGGGATCGAACCTGGTCAACATTCTATAAGTAATCGTTTGTCATATTTACAAAGATTCTCACCAGATTTGACACCCAATTATAAAATAAAAATAAAACATTGAAATTTTCATGAAATCTAAAATCGACGCTATGGAAGAAATCTAAAATGTTCTTGAGAAGAACAGATTTCCCTATCACTTCTAGTTTCTGATTTCTGCTCAACTGATCCATTTGAATTGATCATCCTGTGTATTGGTTAGAAATTTATAATTATGTGAATATTGGGCTAGACAGAAAGCCTTCAGTTCAGCAATGTTATCTATTTAATTGAAAAAACATTTATAGGGATTGTAGTTTGTTTATTGAGGGTAAAATTAATAAAGATAATCTTTATAATTGTATCCAAAATTGTACGCTTAAAGATATTAAATTGGTGGCACTACTGTGGCAGAACGTAGTTACATAACTTATAGCAACGGTTTGTTTCGTGACCTTAAGTATGCGTTTTTCCTGTATATACAGGGTGTAACCGACAGCGTACCGAAAACGAAAACCGTAGCTTTAGACCATAATCACGAACTGAAAACGAGTGTTCATTTTCTCGGAAAACTCAAGGATAAGATTTTCCAAAACAAATTATAATACTCGACGCGCAATGTATTGCGTCCAATTCTCTCGGGTGCAGACGCGCAGGAGGGGAGCACGCGGCGAGCGACCGGTCCAGGCGCTCCCCACTCCACTCACGCGTCAGCACAAAACATACCGTTACGCCAATGCGCATCGAATGACATGAATGAATGCAACCACAAAACAACGCAACCACAGATCACAACTAGTGTACTACCTAACACCAATAACAACCGACCGATAAATTAACCCTAAACTTGGTAGTGTATCTTATAATGCACATTGTAAAGTAAAAAAATCTACCGGTCAGTAACGATCGATTTATATTTTCTGTTTAGTATTAAATCGAAGCATGATGTGCACACTTTCTACCAAAAAAAAATGTTTGTGCTCTGGCAACAAATTTTGACCAGTAGCTTGCCAGATGGCAGACCATACGCGTGCGACTATGAAGCTCAAGGTAAAAAAAAATATATAAATTTTTAATATTGACTTGGTAAATAGAAAATCACTTTAACTTATTGCCGAATAGTTGAACTAACGATTTTAAAATAAAATTAATAGAAAAACACTCATTTTCCAAGTAAAATATTAGCATATTTTTGGGTGTATCTTTTAATGCACACTGCCAGCTTATTAGTAATTTTAATATGTGCATTTTGGGATACACTGCCAGGTTGCAGTTATTATAATTGACCAGCGATTGACCTCAGTATCACCTGATGGTAAGTGACTACGGGGTCGAAGATGTAGGTCGCTGGTTCATCAACAATATCAACAACAATACACACCATGGGAGCGAGTTCCATCCCTTATAGCGATAGTAATTAGAATATAAACTTACAACATAAGGATGAAGTCGGTTCTCTTGCCTGGATGGCCGATGGTGAAATACCGATGGTGGGATTGAATCCTGCAATTCCTACACAAAATCTCCAAAATAGATCCGATAGAAAACTGACATGCTGGTTACTTTGCGGCGATGTTTGATGCTCTCGATGATGCCCCTAACCGGCGCAGCCGGCAGCATTACCAATGAGCTCGCGTTCTGCCGAATCCAAGGTACCCTCTTTGTGTTTTTGTTAAAGCACTTTTATTAAGCTCTATAAGTAAGTAGTATCCATGAAACGGTGTGATTTGAGAAAATTTCTTAAACATTTCTGTAAAAAAGCACTAGATTCTCTTTTGCTATGTAGCAGGCAAAGTATCCTTAAAGATACAAATCTAGTTTTGTGAACACTTGGCAATGTATCCAATAAGATACATGCTATAAATATTAAAATACGAGTCAAATATTTTTTTATATATTTTTTTAGTGTATTATTATCGCTAACTAACTAAATAAAACAAGAAAAAAAATTAAAAACGCACACCTAATTCCCTGCCAAGTATAGGGTTAAAACAGTCTAACAAGATTATTATCATTCAAGCAAGTAAAGCAAATAAAATGTGCGGGTAGGTAAACATTACTCGTACGTCCGACCGCAGCGGCCTGCGCGGGCACACTGGCCTGGCGGATCAATGACCGGCCAGTACCGTTATCTTTCCCACTCCACGCGCCTGTATTGTGCCGTAAAGCTTACATAATACTGTTTGTGATACATTGCTTGTTTTGCGGAAAATGCTATTTTCATGCGATTTTTCATGAAAAATTGTTACCGGTAGAGTTCGATTAACGGGAAAATAAAGAAAAAATTAAAACTCGCGAGAAAAATTTGTGAATTTTCTCAAAGAAATTTCCACGATTTTCCAGCTCAGAATAATGGTCTGAAGCCATGGTTTCAGTTTTCGGTACACCGTCGGTTACACCCTGTATTTAAAGTAACTAAGTAGGAATGATGTTATTTATTGGAATACAACTATTAAAATACTTACAATAAAACTACACCTAAAAATTAAACTAAACTCGAACATAATAAACTTAAACTAAATCTAAAAATGGCCCCTGCGGCATCGTGCCAAAGATGCTGGCGGCGTTTCCTCGCCGAATCGCCAAACTGATTCTTTGAGCGAGGAAACCGCCAGCTCTCCGGTCACCAGTAACATCGATAAGCCTCTCCGAGATATCTTTGAAGAGGCTTAATGCGCTGGGGCCCCACGGACCTGGGTCCCTACCCTGGGGTCTCGACGCCAAAAGGTATGAAATTGTACTCAGCGCCAAGACCACTGTACTTATTCCGTTTTATGCCTTCGGCCGCTTCTGCCGCTGCTCCGGCCCTAATTTTATGTGATGTGGAGTAGGAATTACTCTGGTCACAGATATTAAAATGTCCAAATAAAAAAATAAATAATGTTCCCTTTAGTTAAAATTGTAGTAACATAAGGAGTTAATGTAGTTTCCTTCAGGGCCCATTTTTTTTACACTGTACTTATACCTACAAAAATTGTTTAAAATGTAAACTTTTCATATACTTTAACCCTTAATTTGACAAATAATACTAAAGTTCCATAATTCAAGCCGCATCCGGGTTCGATATTGAACAATGCTAAATTAAGGGTCAGGTGAACGGAATCCTACAATAAACAGTACACCGGATAGCTACCTGTTATGAAAGCATCAGCGACAATATCGGCTCTGCCACTGACAAGTTAAATGTGGCGTAAACAGCTCCTTGCGGTGTGCCCCTTCCTTAGTCTCGACCCTCCGTATCATGTTTTTGTTTTTTGGAAAAATGTCGGCGCAATCAGAAATATGATTTGGTGCAGAATTTCAGTTTAGGTATGGCTTTTTAAAGTAAACATATCGTGGCTCAATGTCAGACCCGCCGAATATTATGATCCCTTCTTAGTCAAAAACGGAAGTTAGATCACTGTCACTTGTTGTATCTACAACTACCCGCAATAACAAAAAACCGGCCAAGTGCGAGTCGGACTTGCGCACCGAACACTTTCCATCCCTAAGTGGTTAAGTTAAGTTTGCACCTGGTATGTATAGCGCCCCATATAAATTAGGTGCAAAGTTAGGTATAAAAAAAAACTACTTACTAGATCTCGTTCAAAACAATTTTCGTTGGTAATTTTTATAGTAATGTACATCATATGTTTTTTTTAGATTTTTCATTTTCAAGTTAGAGGGGGGGGACCAACTTTTTTCGACTTTGGAAGCGTCTGTCACGCAAACTATTCGGTTTAGAAAAAAAAAATTTTAGAAACCTCGATATCATTTTTGAAGACCTATCCATAAATAACCCACACGTATGTGTTTGATGAAAAAAAAAAAATTGAGTTTCAGTTCTAAGTATGGGGAGCCCCCAATATTTATTATTATTTTTTTATTTTTGCATCAAAATCTTAATGCGGTTCACAGAAGACATCTACCTACCAAGTTTCAACAGTATAGCTCTTATAGTTTCGGAAAAAAATGGCTGTGACATACGGACGGACAGACGGACAGACGGACAGACAGACATGACGAATCTATAAGGGTTCCGTTTTTTGCCATTTGGCTACGGAACCCTAAAAACCACCATAAGTTCAGCAGTCGCTGTCGGCAGTTCCTTACGCTTGCAAGCTGTTCGTCAGCGATAGGGCTCTTATCTATATATTGTACGCTAATAAAAAAATAATACATTCATCACCATGAGAAAGAAAATATCAAAACGATTATTTGAAATACAGTATATCGCTAAAACATATGCATTGTGGTGTGGTCTTGGACATTTATGTCATCAGAACCATCGAATGCAGCTTCTTAGTGAAACACGGAAGTTAGATTACTGCCGGTTGTTGCACAACTACCCGCAATTACAGCAAACTGCCGCAAGTTCGGCAGTCGCTGCCGGCAGTTCCTCCCGGAGTTGCTCCGATTTCGGGCTATTGGAGGTGCTTACACTGTTCTCGTGAGTTTGTGCAATGTTATTAGCTTATCTCATGTAGACTGTACAATAATGATTGCACCAATGAAGTCTTAATCGAATTCTACGAGCATTATGGCTACCCACTGTCACTTAAATCTTTCGCAACTCACAACCAAAGATTTCGTAGCGCTACTCTCATTACAAACTAACATCCCTACTTACAAATGTATAATAAAAGGATTCAAACAATTTGTAACGCATTCCGTGGTAACCGGTAGCCGGCCCCCGAAATGCCGGAACAAAACTACTTTTGGCCAAAATTCTTCCTTTATGAGGGACACTGACTTGAAAATCGGTACCCTCCCCCGAATTAAACAGTCAAATATACGTAGGTAGATTTGAATTTTTCTTTCTTTGAACTACATAGCGCGTTACAATCGACATCCTTGGTCCCCTTACAGATCTCCTCGTTTCGTTCTAAAGTCACTCCAGTTTAAATGTATGCAAGTAACCAGAGTATTAGAATAAAATCTATAGCGCAAGTAAAGTGGCTTTGCTTGGTAACTACGCTTCAGCCCAAGTATCATTTAAACTCCGGAACGTAGGTATAAGCCTGCAGAAATTTAATTTGAACTCCAAGTAGTTTATCAATGTAAAAAGGATATGTACTCCAGTCAATGAAACCAGATTTTTTTACCTTTTGATAGCGCTTGAAGTTTTGGAAGAGGTTGAAAATGAAAACTTTTACAGGCAATTATAAACTAACGATGAAATGGTGTTAGCCATAAACTTGACCAATCCAATATCCTAGGTGTTTTAGCGATCAGAATTCCTAACATTTTATGGGTGTAACCTATCCGAAATAAATATTTATTAAATTTAATTTAATTTATTAAATGCGAAGATTATAACACATCTCTTCTCCGGTGACTAAAAAGCGTAAAAGTGGTCAAAGATAGAGCTAAAATCGTACGAATAAATGAATCTTTAAGTATTCTTTTCTTACTAACCGAGTGGGATGAAAGGTTTTTGAGTGGCAAACACGTATCGAAAGATGGAGCGTGGCTGTACGCTAGATGTGAGCAGTGCAAAACTGGTAATGGTGGCGTTCTTTGAGGAGAGTTAATAATTCTAAGGTTATGTTACTGAAACTAAAGTCTTAGTTCAATGTTCCTTGTTCCTGGTACACTGGACGTGTACCATGATCATTAATGGATAAGCACGGATATATAAGGTTGCCTCTTAAAGTTAAAAAGACAGACGAAAATAACCTGCACAGCTGCAAATCAAATTTTAGTATACACTGTTACTACCTCCAAAAAATTTCCAACTTCTAGATGTACCTTGAGCAGAAAAAAAATAGCGGACCACTGCCCTAGTTGACTAGAGTACCAGCACTAAAACATGCTAGCACGGCACCTATTGTACGGCAACTTGGCAACTTTTCCACTTGCCAGAGCTAGGAGGAAACTGTTGCTCTGATCTTCTAAAGTGTTGAAGAGTCTTGTAAATTTATATCATCGTTCGTTTCAATCTCAGAGAGTAACGGCAACTTTTAGTTGTTCTATCTCACTTTTGTTGGAGTTAGGTCCTGTAGTTTTCTTATTCAGGTAAAAAACAATTATTACAGGGTTGCCAGCTAGTTTTAAATAACATGATAGATGAGTCAGGCTGTTTTTTGATTTAGTGGTTTGTCCTTCTTTTAGTCTATGTACAATGAAGTAAGTAAACGACTTTTGTATAATTTTATAGATTACTAAGGATGACCGGAGCAGTGGCATACCGAAAAGAAGACGGATGCCCTGGATGCATTAAGTGACGAGTGGAGGGAGCATGCAGTCAATAGAGATGAGTGGCTCAAGAGAGGGGAGGCCTTTTCACACACACTTTGACACAATTAGGCTAGTAAAAAATAAAATAAAAATTGTGAGGTCTAGATAAAATTATAATGAAACAAATGACGATCTTGAATTCAACAAAATGTTTTGTTTTGCAATTTTGAATCTGTATGAATTTCAATAACAATTGGATATATCTCTACATGCTTACACTCAATGCTCCAATCATCTAGTTATGCTAAAGTGTAAGTATAAGAATATGTTCATACTAGTCCAAGTTTTCCTCTGACACCGGCTCGAATTTATCGTACAAAAATGAGCGTAAAGCACAAGATGAACGTGAAAGTGCGCTAGTGTAGACATCTCATACAGCGTCTCATCACAATGAGCCCGACACATCTCGAGCACAATATATTCTCAGCGGCTCGGCCAACACAACAAGGCGCAGATTAATCCGGCTTCAATGAGTCTTGGGATTTCGCACAAGACGTGTGTTACCAGATCCAGTATAATAACTCTTACTCGATACGTCACGCGTCTGAAACTATAATCACAGCGTCTCGGCCAGGACAACAACGTAGATTAATGCGGCTTCAATGAGTCTTGGGATTTCGCACAAAATGTGTTACCAGCTCCAGTAATAATAACTCTTAGTTGATACGTCACGCGTCTCAAACTATAGATAGTCACAGCGTCTCGACCAGGACAACAACGTAGAATAATGCGGCTTCAATAAGTCTTGGGATTTCGAACAAATATGTTATCCAGCTCCAATATAAACTCCTTACGCTGACTTTTTGCGTGAAGTTAGCGTGAGTTATCAGTTCTTTGGATTATGAGAAAGTCGCGGTTAGTCCAAGATTTTAATGACGACGCCGAAAAACTTCAGGTAGTTGTTTCATAACTTTCAATAACAACAATCCCAAACGTATTATTTGATGCTTTGAATCTAGGTGAAAATTGTGTTAACAGTAGTCAAAGAACTGTCTAACGGTTTATATAAACTACAGTCTCATTGTCCAGTATTAATTGCTGCGTGTAATCGCTAAACCTTGTCGCCTCGGTTGGGACATCGGGGATGATGGAGACATATTGGACAGTAAAGAGCAGCGTTCCAAGGCTAAATTAGAAATTTATCCGTAATGGTATTATCGTAAGCGATGTACTATTTAAAGCCTCACCAGAAATAAATGAAGATTGTCAAGAGGGCGCTATTTATAAGATTTATATGGCAACAATTTTGCAACCTACCGCAACCGCACTATAATGACATTAGTTTAAATACCTGTCAGTTCCTATGGTAACCTCGTAATATCATTTAATGGAACGCACTCTTTTCCTGACTGTTTTTCGTGTAGTACAGACACGTGTACACTTTATTTATAATATTACGTTCACGACTATGAATAGTTTTCATTTCCTTTGGATATTTTTAAATATTTGTCTTTTAAAAAAACCAACACGAATGCCTTTGACATTGTTGACCAACCGTCTTAAAATCATTGCCAGTTTAAATATTAGTTCCAGTAAAATTCCGCAATATGGCGCATATATTTTTGATCAGGCTTTAAAGTACATGTAATTTTTTCTCATTGAAGTAGAATCTCTTAAGTGGACGACAGCAGGAATGAAAAACGCAAGCTTAATTAGTTTTTGAAGTCACGTGAAATGGTACTTATGGTGGTCAAAGTTCCATTTACCTGTTTACCAAAAATACAGTCTCATTATTAAATATTAAACACTGCATGTGTTTTCAATTTAGAGAATATATTGGACAGTACAAAGCCTAAAAGTATTCTGAGAGTTACTTAGACGTTTCTATCGACAGCTATCGGAGCTACATCGCCACTATGTGTTTACTTTAGCGATGTACATTGTTTAATATTACTGATACGACAGCCTAAGGTAAAACGGTGAATTTACCTTAAGAAATGTAGGTTAGTCTATTAATAATCCTACAAACAACTACTAATAAGATAGAGTACGAGCAGTCAAGTACGTGTTGATATTAGCCTCTTTAGTTCTCTTTTCTCTTGAGACCTTGGACGTAACGCTACGCGCGAAACATACAGATAATGAAATAAATCACATATAAATACTAAGACGCCATTAATAGATGTTATGTTATGATAATCATAATATAACATCTAAATGTTATAATTATTATGATAATCAAAATATGACCAAGAATAAAACATGACATCCACCTAAAATCCCGTTTTTTCACTTATAAGGGTCAGTCAAATACTCGCAAAAATCCTCGTTACACCAAATAAAATGGGAAAGGGCCAGGCAAAATAAGACACCGCAGCTCTGAATGGATCATGATTCTTCAGCTGAAAATAAGCCTAATATTATCCTATTGGCCTCTGCACCAAATGCAATTTTGTTCAAACTTATGAGACTCAAATACACTTTATAAAGAGTCTCGACCGGTTAAATAAACATTATCCGCGTAACGTAGTCAGTAAAGTTTAGCCGCGTGTCAAAGAATTCGCCGCGTTTTCACTGTTTCGATCCTTCTCTATAATACTTAGCAACTGCTAAGTAGAAGTTCTAGTGTTTGGTGTGTCTATATTACGCGGTCTTTTAGTGAGTGTCGATCAAGTGTGTGTGAATAAGATCCCGCAGTGCCCCTTTGTGCGGTGCGAATCTTAGGTGTGTCTCTTCACACGTCCAGCACCCTTGCTGGGCCCGCCAAACCACAGGAGCCTAGTTTGGTGAGAACGTTCCATTTCACTTTTTGCTGCCAATAGCAATTATTTACTCCTTGTCTTCGAAAACGGTAATCACGCACGGTCTTCTTTTACTCTTTTTTCTCTCCTTTAATCTCTTCGGTTGAACCCCAACCACACTTCATGGACCTCCACATATAGACAAACATAATACAAGACTTACTGAACACCAGCCAACCCAACCGCCAAACCGCCTCACGGCATTTTTAGCAGAATAATCCTATTTCTATTTTTATATTAATTCATTTGCATCTAGGAGGCAGCACACAACACCAAGCATATCGCGAGTCGCTTGAAAATCGTCCACAAAACACTGATAGTAACTATATTAGTTTAAGATTCACCTAGTCTAATAGTTTGTATTAATTTAAGTAGTTTTAGATTGTCTTCCCCGTAATTCTTACCACCATTATTTAATCACAGTATATATAACGCACTTCCTTTAGGTATCTATATGCGTTCACCTACTTAATACCCAAATATAAAACTTCATCTCGCACCGTTACCAAAATATATTAGATTTATATACTAAACTTAATTAAGGTTGGTGACTTCGGTACAACCATTTGACTTTTGTACCGGTCTTATGCATGTGGCAGTTTACTTTATATTTTTTTACGTCTAACATACCTACATAAATGTCCGGCTCCATTGTGTTTCGATATAGCCTACTTCGGTCTGAGAGTGTTATCCTACCTATATGTAACCTAGATCTATCTGGACAGTTTTATGCAAAGGACAAAGAGCTTAAGTCGAATATCCAATTGTTAAATTATTGTCTAAGCAATAAGTGACGCGTTGGTCTCTTTACTTCACTCTTTCACGCGCGCAAGAGTATGTTAAATTATGTAATACCGAAACTATACTAAAAGTCCTGCCTTATATCAACGAATTACCGGTTGAAGTACACACATGATAAGTATCTTTACCTGTACGGTAGAAAACCTATAGCATAGTTTGGGTAACCTGTAAATATTAACTGTTTATTTCGCTAGTGGCTAAGCAAGGAAGAAGTACAACATCTTACAACGCTTTCACTTCCAAGAACAAAGAGATCCCTTTTTTTCCAACGCCATTAGAGGCCAGGTCACTTTGCACCGAACACGTGCAGATATTGCCAACTACCTACTTGAACAAATAGCTTAGCCATCGCCAACAAAAAAAAAGGGGACTAGCAAGTGCATTGCCGGCCCATCTGTGACACCAAACTCAACGGTTTTAACATCGCACGATGGAAATTTTACCGATTCCCAAAGATGGCAATTGTCTGTATAGGGCGATAGCGAACCAATTGAACTCCGTGCGTAATACCGATTTCGATCATCGAGAGGTACGAGAACTGCTCGCTAATCACCTGTCCGCTGAGAGAAATAATAGTCAAATTCAAATGGCGCTCAACGGCAGTGTCTCAGACGTCAGGTCTCCCGGCCACAATACACCTCCCTCCGCGGAACAAATTGATGAATATATTAGGAACCAGTTCAGAGACGGTTTTTGGGGAGGAGAAGAAATAATCTTAGCCGCCACCAGTTGCTTCACGGTAAATATCTATGTGCACATGAACCATCAGCGACCACTACAATATAGGGCCCCAATATACGAATACCACAAAATGGCAAATATTCACCTCTTCTACGGAAACCATCACTACGACTCCGTTCACTTCAACAGCCCTGATATCGAAACATCATTCATCCAGCAATCCATCGCTGAACAAACCACGACGGATGATAAAACTAGCTATCCCGTAATCAACCCCCAACGGAGTACAAACGAATATTTCATACAACCTACCAACACCTCCTCATCCTCCAGCCCGGACATGTTTCAAAAGAGTACTCACCAATAATCGCGCTGAACCCCTCCTACGATCAAAACGACTATGTCGATATGACTGGCTCACGATTATTAAGAGCCACCCCTACTGCTCCCCAAACGCTGACTCCACAACCCTGCAAGGTAGTCTCAGTAGCAACATGGAACGTAAGAGGCTGCGCCCCGCTACAAGACAAAACAAAAATTGACAGCGAACTCTCAAAGCGAAATATCACAATAGCAGGCTTACAAGAAACCAACCTGACAAGCGGAGAGCTCACCACCAACAACTATCGCTGGCTCTTAAACGGGGGCCGGAACGCAAGAGAGAAAAGAGGGGTAGCCATTCTAATAAGAAAAGATGCTCAATGTGAAATAGTCAGCACAATTCGAAGAGATAAAAACGTAATCGGTACGCACCTAAAACTTTCAATAGCTAATAAGAATGGTCCCATTGAGCTCTTTATTGTGAACACCCACGTCCCAACCGGAGCCGCAACCCGTCTCGCGAAAATAGGCACGCTACTACGCCAAGCCCCTAAAAAGGCCTTCCCCATAATTCTAGGAGACTTCAATGCGCATATTTATTTATTTATTTATTTATTATATGTAGGAACAGTAACAAGTTACAAACTAACAGCTTATGCCTTAATTACATATTATACATACATAATATCATCATTTGTTTGCAACTCAACAAGAACTGTTCACATCATTTTCAGATTACAGTTCTAAATAAAAATCGGAAGTAACTACATTAAACTTACACTAATTACTATACTAAATAATTACTTATTCGCATTTATATATCGGGATGAAAGACGTAAACAATATAACCAAGCATGTATCTCCGAAAAATCTGCTACATACCGAGTCCAACTTTTATGGTAGCTTGCTTATTCATTTCTTACAAGAACACAACCTTTGCGCGAAAAATACCTTTGGCCGCCCTTCGTGCAAAGCGACATGGCAAGTCGGTAACCGAATATCCCAAATAGATCACATTTTAACCAGTCTTCATCGCCCTCTATTTTTTCAATCTATCCAAGGAATCTTCACTCAGTCCGTTAGCACTGACCACAAGCTAGTATGGGGCGTTGTCCAAAATTCCAGTTGGAAAGACCCCATCACCCGCAGATCCAATAGCAATGTTCCGAAAGAAGGTCCCAAGAATAAACGACCATTTAACGCCAAAACAATTAATTACGAAGCTCTACAAAGTTCAGCCGTAGTAGAAGAGTTTCAAAAAGAAGTGAATCGTCTTCTAGCTACCTGGGAAATGAAGTCACAAGGTCAGCTTGAGTCTGATAAGAATCCCACGTGGAGCGAACTTAACGAGATTCTCAGACAGGCATCTCATACGATTCCAACAAAAGCCATAGTGCGCTCACGGGACAGTAGATTAGCGCTCGCCTTCCTTCAACAATCACTGTTTTTGAAGAATAAATTTCCAGGAAACCCGAACTATGATACCAGGGTCAAGGCAGCGCGCAAGCGACTCCGGGACGCTCAAGAACAGGACTCCCATAAAGAGTGTACGCTCTTCATTCGTAATCTCAGTAAAGCACACCGGGCAATGAGAATGAAGATCACCTACAGGTACCTAAGAAAATTCAAAACTGCACCTGCACAAAGACCTTCACCAAAACATTTCATCCCAATGTCAAACTGGGTAAGAGAGTTGAAGAAAAGCGAGGGCAACCCACCTGAAACATTCACAGGCCAGAAGGATGAGGTGCCCACCGAAGATAGGCCCGACACGGATACGATAAAAAGCATCATTAGGAGAATGAAAAACGGCACAGTTCCAGGTACAGACAAAATTGCGCCCGCTCGTCAAGAAGAAAGCCGAAAAAATATACAAGACGGTGGAAACGGACACAGAATCAGAAGAAGAAGAAACCAGCTCATAAGAAGCAACGGCTCAACAAGATCAGCCTCTACAAGAAAATATTCATCGTGCTAACTGGGCACTGTAATCGCAGTCAAACATCCTTTCTATATATATTTACACATGTATATGTCTATTTTCCTTTCTGGCTCGATGCTGGTATTCTTGTCGGATCTCTCCCATCGGTCCTCATCCCGACTGCAAAGGAACCCACACTCCCAACCTGTAACTTCTGGCTCCCCGGTGCCTCGGATAGGAGGGCCAGTTGATCTTGCCGGAGCGGCAGAAGACGGAGGGGAACTCGGGACGACCCGGATGCGTGCCCTGCCACTGAACCGAAGGCTCCGGCCAGGGAATGTTAAGGTTTCTATACTACCCTGAACGACCTTTGGTACTGTGTCAGTATGCGATTCTGAGCCTTCTCGCAGAGCCTCTTTGTCCCTCCTTCTCTTGCATGATCAACGCCTCCGCGTCCTTGCAGCAGAACTGCTGGCTGGGTGTAGTCACCGAAACGAAACGAAACGAAACGAAACGATCCGCGTAACGTAGTCAGTAAAGCAAAACAACGCCACAACTTCTTAAAACCGCTATCGTCTTAATCACTTTACTTAACTTTCGAATGCTAAAAGACACTCGTTGTACTCGTACATTCTAAGAAGAAAACAATTTCGGGCACACGAAGATAAGTTTTTCCGGGGCACGTATGAAACGCCAAAGTCTCCGAAGACGAACTAAAACTCCCAAACTCAGACCGACGAATTGCGACTTTTTAAGGTTCCCGTTAATAAGAGTTTCTTGTTTTGATCCCGGCTGAAGCTTGAGCCTATTGATGTTTGGCAGCTGATAGTTTCCACGGCCCGCCTTTCATCTTCATGTCAAAGATGATTTTTTTCGTGATTAATTGATTCATAAGTTACTTTTTTTATTCCAAAATATTGTCTCTAAAGCCTCTGTAATGCGTTTGTAGAACAATAATTTTTATCTAGCTGCATTTTTAATTGTTTTGTAGGATACAAAATACAAAGTAAAATGACTTTAGTCATGGTTTGAGAAAAATTGGAGCCCTGTTTCTTAGAAACTTATTTTGTCGAATGATTCATTTCGCAGAATTTTTAATTTCTCTGTCGTCATATTTTTTATGATTCTTGTAAATATCATCCTATTGATTAGGTTAGGTTAGGTTTGATTTATAACAATCTCAAATAGTTTACGGTTGCAAAGAAAAATGCTTTCTCCGAAATTACCTTTCAGTGAATTGAACCATTCGACGAAAATCATTCTAGTAGTCAATATAGATCCGATTTTTTTTTTATTTGGTGCCGTGACCAGGGTTTAAATAATGATTACAACATCAAAATGAATATGTTTAAGAGTGTTACGACTGACTGTAATACGCAATCCATAAACAAAACAAAGCAACAAATTTTTGAAACCACTTACGTCTTAATCACTTTACTTAATTTGTGATTGCTAAAAGACACTCGTTGTACATTCTAACGAGGAAGCAATTTCGGGCACACAAAGACAAGTTTTTCCGGGGCACGTATGAAACGCCAGTCTCTGGAGACGAACTAATTAAAACTCCCAAACTCCGACAGACGACGGACGGCTTTTTAAGGTTCCCTTTAATAAAAGTTTCTTGTTTTGATCCCGACTGAAACTTGAGCCTATTGATGTTTGATAGCTGATAGGTAAATTCATATGTTAGTTCACGGAAATCTGTTAGTTCTAGATATAATTGTTACTGCCCTGTATTAAAAAGTTTATAGATAATTATTTATGTTATGATTAGTTACAATTATGAATTCTTCCGTGACCTGTCCTCATACCAAAACAATCTTAGACATGCCTTCTAAGTGGTGCCGTGACCAGGATTTAAAATGCAATACCACTTGTTTTGCAGATTAACGTTTCATCGATCGTTTTGCCAATTTTTTTCTCGTGAAGTTGCAAAAAAGCTTTGTTGAAATGAAGCGATTGTTGACAAAACAAGGATAAACCTTTAAATATGTAATAAGAAAACAGTGTACTAGATTTATAAACAATTTTAGGATATAAGTATAAATACTTTAGAAGGTGCCAGAACTAACATTATTCATCTACTGTTACCTATGTTAAAGCATAGCATATTATGAATTTAAAAATAGAGTTTATATATAAAAAGTCATACAGTAGGTAGGTAATCAGTGGACTAATACTTGAGAAAAATAAACATTGATTTTACCTTGTCTGGATTCTGGATTCCCAGAAAACTCTAAAGAATCTCCGACACTAGCACACGCGAACTCTCAATCCCCTTTAAACATAAAAAATGTAATCCCCGCGGAATGAAAGGGAAATATTTGATTATCGTGCGAGACTGCCGGATGGAAAGAAAATAGGTATTTGATTACATGTAATGTGTAGCGAGGCGATGAAACGAGATAGAAATGCAGGAGCTTCCTGAGTCTTGTGGAACTCGGGAGATGGCCTTACATAGACCTATTGACTAAATTTAGAGCTATCTAATTATTTATATCTTTTTTTTTTAAGTATGACGTCATTAATATAAGCAAAAATATAAAAATAATACCGTACAATTGGTTAAATATGCACAACACGAGGCATTAGATAGGTTATTGGACTAAAACTCCGTATCACCAAATTGCCAAAAACTAAATTTTCCTCGGAGCTTCTATATTAAAAGGCGAACTTACGAGTATGAGATATAATTAATGACTGAGGATACTGTTACAGCTACCACCGATCTTAATTTAGCAGTAACGTTGAGGTAATTTTAGGTGTACATTATTAATTGATGAATGATGACAAAATGGATAATATACACCCCATATTTTATACATGTCTAATGTTGTGTCTAATATTACAAGTTATTTTAATTAACTATCAATGATACAAGGCGATTTTGTACAGAAAGACGATAATGTATCCTACACATAAATAAGAACCAAAACTAAAATTACAAATCTTATAACTAGAATATGTGTTTTGTTGATTTTGATTTTTAGTATATTATGTTTTTGACAATGTAGGTACCTACATTAGGTCACTTATTTTCATTTTTTTGATAATTTGTATTTTTATTTTATTTACGAATGCGGTACCGTGTATGTATTGTAGGTATATCAATTTCAAACACAACTCATGTTTTTATTGAATAATGAATATAAAAATTAGGGCCCTAACCTCTCCTAATTCCCATACATAGGGTTTTTTTTTTTATGTGGAACTAAAAGGTGTCGACCCATAGCTATTTTAATAAACAGCGCTAAGCGGTGTCCCGTCAGTAATTTGCATAAAGAATGCGGTGCTGTTCTCACTTTTTGCATCGAGATAGCTCTGTTTATGAGTCCAGCCCGCCTAGCACAACTATGCTTCGCGATTCTTGTCACACTTTCACATTACTGCACAGAAAGAGACGGGTTATTATCTCGCGCGAAATAATCGCATTTTGACAGTTATGGTAGAGGTGCAGCGAAGCCACTTCAGTTTCAACAATAAATACAAAGGTTCGGCGCACGACAGAAAATTAGCGGGTCGTTTGTGCAAAACTTGGCTGGCAAGTCGAATCGTGCTCGGGTTTTGTCCATTTCGTAACTACGAAATATACATATTTATCATATAACCGTTTTTCTTTCAATGTTTCTCGGATGTTATAGTTGACAGTACATACGATTACAACGTTTTAAAAATAATTAAACCAACATTATAATTCCGATATGCATAAAATGAAAAACAATAATAAGTAAAACTAAAGCTAAGTAGAAGTATAATACCTAAGAAATAGGTAGTAAAGATCTAAAGCTATTTACAAATAAAAAATTGCCCCAAATCGCTGTCGCTCGGAAGTGTGCCCCGAAGGCTGGCCACATTGACTCTCTGGGCAAAATAGTGGCTTACCTTCAGTCTGGTCACGGGTTGCCTCTATACGGCGCGAGGACGTACACTTGTCCCCCATAGCCCCCATAGCCCCCATAACCCTCATAGCCCCCATAGCCCTCATAGTCCCCATAGCCCCGATAGCCCCAGAGTTTCTACCCAAAACGGTGCTAATATGTAGTTGCTACCACGGGCACCATATTTATAGCGTTTGAGGCCTTCTGCAGATGAATAAAGGAATGAATTATAATAAAACATAGTAAAGGGTGGTAAAGGTGCTTTGCGTATCTGACAAAATATAGGCACCTACCTGCTTACAAATAATAATGATTTCGTTATTCCCTTGAGTCAAGAAAAAGGCGTGACATTAATTCATAACAGTTTCCCTTCACCCGTTCTTTCTAATATACAAAAGTTACTCATTGTTATTCTGCATTCGAACGAAACCTAAATAAAAAGCAAGAACAAGAAAAATATTAATTTCTCACTCGTTGGGAACGCCATGCGTCTTGTGATTCTGTCTACATTTGAATAATAGCACCGGGACCTTTCAAAATGGAATCCCGGGCTGATTCCGACCTTCACACTTGGAACCAAAGTCTCATTTGAATATCACACTCAGCTATATTTGTAACCGCATGTTTCTACTGACGTGACCACGTTATCAGAGCAGGCGAGAGCAGCGCTACCCGTTTAAGATCTTCATACACGAGTATGAGATAATTTTAGTTCTGTTTTTGGCCAACTGAAACGAGAACTTTGCTGGCTATAATTTCGTTTCCATACCGCTCGCTCATGCGATGGCGGAACATTTTTGGCTCCTATTTAAGTTGGTCACTGGGATTTATGGCGCCAAACTGGAATATATGGTTGTTTTGAGATATCGTTGCGACGACATACCCCTAGTTTTCGACAGATTTATCTAGAATCTAATATAAGCAGAAATAAGTTATGTGTGTAATGGATTGCTGGAACGATGATAAACATCTTATCGCTCTTCATCCTTCTTCATAAGCAAATATAACGTTAAAAAATCGGTGTTCGATGATGACGATCTGAAACTAATCATCGCATGAACACTACTCTGTTGGTTCTGACTGACGCAATATGCTTTGTACAACTTTTGGGTAACTATGAGATTACTTTTTTTTCGATAGTCCTTGCTGTAATTTTTTATTTATTGTCAATTTGACAGTTCTCAATAAAATAAATATCAACGATTTGAGACTGACGTGTGTCAAAATTTCCACGGTTGGACATTGACACAGTGCCGACCATTAATAATATTTGTTATAAATTAAATAAAGATCCTTTCAGCTCCTAGTTATTATCGAGAAATGTCAAATTGTCAGTAAAAAAAATTAAACATTTCGTTAAAACCCTTGTAATAATAAAAATGAATGACCTGCAGTTTGTAGTTCCTTAGAGCAAGGACTATCGAAATGAAATGATGGAAAAAAATTAATGGTCTTCCAAGAATTGTACCATGCCTATTTGCAGAATCGAAACAAGTAGCAAACTCTTGTTTGGGCCTAGAACCTTTTTGAATCACTGAGCCAAAGGAGGTAGCCAGGTTATTAGAAAGACTGGTTTAATCAAATTTTCAACATAAGCATAAAATAATTGTCGTTTACCTCCTCTAATTGAATTTTACGTGTAATTTGTATTTGTTTGTATTTATTTCCCGTTGAGATGTGCAATAAAGAATATTCTATTCATATTTCATGTTATCTAATCGTAACAATTTTACAACTAGCTAGTTTGCAAACACGAAATCTACGATACGCTTATTCGACGCATAAATTGCAGCTATAAATGTCAAACTTGCATTTTTAGTAGCTTTTTAAATCGCTACCAAAGTTCGCGCTTGTAAATTCCTAGCCACAGTTTTCCGAAGTTTGAAAGTATACAGCCGTAGCTATAGCAATCGAGCCGAGTGGGGCTTGGGATAGTTCGGAACTCAAACAAGCCAAAGATTTGTTGGAGACTGTTTGCTTGGAATGCGGTCTTCTACCGAGGGTAGAGGTTACTACAAATTGCAAAATTAGTTTGACGATGCGGTCGGTCCCGTGGTGGCAGCTATATGGAGTCGGTGGTCCTGGGTTCGAATTCCTGATTCGGCAAATTATTTATTTGTTCAAACTTTTTTTCACAAAACAAATGGCGGATCTAATGCCAAATAGCATTCTCTATTCGTCAGCCGTAGGGCCAAATGAAAATGAAAATGAAAATGAAAAATGAAAATGATTTATTTGAATAACAATTGTTACAAGTCGATTCTTACATACTTTTTATAAATTACATGTATCTACATGTCCAATTTCGTATCATTTAAAATACACACACTATAATACTAGTGGTAGATTAAAAAAATCCTTATAGTCGTAAAAAAATTTTTCATGAAGCCATTTTTTTAGTTGTACTTTGAAACTTGTGGTGGTAGTTGCATTTGTTACATTTTCAGGTAGCCGGTTGTACACTATCGGTCCCAAGCTATAAATGCATTTTTTAGTTTTAGCTAGTTGGTGTGGCGCTGCTACGAGCCTATTAAGGTTTTTGTTGCTGCGTAAGGGGTATCTGGAGTTAATACCCTTGCGTTTAAACATGTCCAGGTTGTCGTGCGTAAACGTTGCCACCTGGTATACGAGTAGGCACGGTAGGGGTAAAATATGGAACTCCTGGAATAGTTCTCGGGCCGGAGCGTCCTTCGGCCTGCCTGCCATAGCTCGAACCGCTCTTTTTTGCATCGAGAAGACGCGATACCAATCCGCTGCCAAAGCCCACAGTTCCACACCGTAGGTCAGCACTGAGTGGATTGTGGCGAAGTAACACTCTCGCACCGCCGCCTTGCCGGCAGTGCGCGCCAGACGGCGCAGCGCGAAGCACGCGCGGCCCAGGCGGCTGCACATATCGTTTATATGCGTCTCCCACGACAACGTCTGGTCTAGGTGGAAGCCGAGCAGGCGTGTGCAGGGCACATGCTGTATAGGGGCATCAGCCGCGCACACGCGCAGGGTCTCGCTGGCGTGTCCATTTAATTTAAAAGTTATGAAGCAGGTTTTATCTTTATTTAGTGCTAGGCCGTTCGACTTGAACCAATTGTGCAGTTGGTTGATTACACTGTTTAAGGCGCTTTCTAATTCCTGTTTGGAGGGCGTGCTAACTATAGCCGTGACGTCATCAGCGTACATAAATATGTTAGCGCCGTTTATTGCCTGCGGTAGGTCGTTCAGGAGTATGGTGAATAATGTATTGGAGAGGCAGGATCCTTGAGGGACGCCCATTAGGTTTTGGCGCTCCGAGGACACGACGTTTCCACCACCGCCGACCACTACCTGTGCTCTGCCAGTCATAAAAGATATCGCTAAGCTTAATGCAGGACCGCGGATGCCGTAGTGAGCGAGTTTGTCAGCGACAAGACCGTGGTCGGCGGTGTCGAAAGCACGTGACAGGTCGCAGCAGATGACGGCTACGTGACGTTTCGCCTCGCGTGCAAGCAGCACGCAGTGCACCACCTCCCGCACAAGGTCGGTTGTCGACCGGCCTTGCCGGTAAGCATACTGGCTGTCCGATAGTATGTTTCTCGGCGTCCAAAACGCTAGCAATCTTTTATTTAACCCTACCTCGAAACATTTACTGGGGGCGGGGACCATTGCGATAGGGCGGTATGATTTGAGGTCTGATTTTTTTCCCTTTCCTTTGTATAGGGGGCAGATTTTAACCTTTTTCAAACAACTTGGGTATGTTCCTAACCTCATACAGTTGTTGAATAGGTGGGCTAAGACGAAACAGATTGCTGGGCTGGCGTGTTTGAGTAGGTTAGCGGACAGGCCATAGGCATCCGTACTGTTTTTCGGGGCTATAATATTTGATAAAATATTGTGTACTTCGTCCGGTGTAAACTGGCCCAACCTGATGGAGCAGTCGCTTTGTGAAGAGCGATCAGACAGGACTGCGAGGCAGCGGAGGCGGTCTGCGGGAGGCGCGCCGCACGCAGCGGCCGCGGTTACAAACTCCGCGTTTAGCGCGTCCACCAGCTGCTGCTTGGAAGTGAACGGGTTTCCGTCGGTGTCCACCAGCAGGTCGGTGTAATCGGCGCGTTCGTGGGCCTTTCTGGCCAACTCTGTGTTGATCACTCTCCACATTGCTTTACTTTTGTTGGGATTTTTTTCTATTAAAGAATTGAAATAGTCGGTCCGTTTGGTCTGTAGTTTATAGTCGTATAAGTTTATAATTTTGGATGTGGTGGATGTGAGGTCGCTGTTTTGGGGGTTGTTTTTAGATAAATTTATGATGTCGAACACTAGCAATTTTAGGTCGATTAGTTCAGAGTCGACCCATGGATTATTTTTGGGGTGGACGGTGATGTTTTTAAATGGAATGTGGATGTCGAGAAATGAGGTCAGGATATTGATGACCTTGCTTGCGAAGTGCTCGCATTCCCCGCGGTGTCTATCCACTACTACCTGCCAATCTACGGATTCGAGCGCGGTAACAAAGGAAGATTTATTTTTCTGGCTATAAATGCGCTTTGTTATCAGTGCGGGCGCGGGGAGCGCCGAGCGCGGCGCGACCAGGCGCTGCGCTGCGTGATCGCTGAGGTTGGTGTTTACGCACGTCGCGTACACATGGTCGTCCCGGATATTAGAGTAAGCGTGATCCAGTAATGTGGCGCTTTCCCCTTCTATTCTAGTGGCCTCTTCTACGCACTGACAATACCGATGAGCGGATAGTATATCTAGGAGCTTTCTTGTGATAGGGGTGTTGCAGTGTAAATCAATGTTTATGTCTCCCATTATGATTGCATTTAGTTTTTCATCGTCTATTTTTGTTAGTAACATATCGAATGCTCTTAGGTATTCGGTATGACTAGTTAAATTTGAGTGGTAAATTCCTACTATTAGTAGATTATCGTCTAGTATATGTATCGCATATACGTCAAATAATTGCTCGCAAGATAACTCACAATAGTCAGGCCTGTTTACGGCTTTAATGTGAGGTTTCGCGTAAATGCAACTACCACCACGTTCTATATTAGGTCTACAATAATATGACAACAGGTCAAAGTTTGTTAGCGTAACAGACTGAATTTCGTAACTACGCAAAAAATGTTCTGTTAAAATTAAAACATCACATTTGAGGTCGTCCGTGAGTAGGAGTTCGAGTTTTGTCGTCTTGCCGTGTAGACCTCTAATATTTTGGTGGCACACTGTGATGGTTTCGGTTTGTGGTGTCCGTGTGTCCCGCCGCTGCTGGAGCGGTCGGTTCTGCGCCGGCGATTGATCCGACGGAGCGGCGGTGGGAGGGAGCGCGCCAAACACTAGAAGTTGGTGTAAATCAGTAGGTAATCTAATTGTACGTGGATGAGCTCGATTATTGTTTCTAAGTCATGGATGAACTCTATGTATTGAAGCATAATATATATTTATCTACTTATATGCTAGAAGGTGCCTACAATACAACTGCTTCCGCGGCAAATTGTTTTTACCGTAGTCGGTTTAAAAGTATCCTATAACCATATTTGCATGTCCAGCTATCCATGTACCAAAACCGGCCAAGAGCATGTCGGGCCACGCTCCGTGTAGGGTTCCGTAGTTGCCCATCCTTCACAATAGATGGGCTTAAATTAGGTACGAGAAAGATGTAAAGCTCTATAAAAAAGGTCGTAAACGCCAAAGTAACTCTAATTACTTATTACCTTCCGGAAGTCATCGATTATACGCGCCAGATTGAGCGGCATCTTTTAATGCAATATGGCAGTTAACTAATATGTGTAACGTTCGAAGTATAAGGACACCGCGCGGCACTTACGTAATTTTAAAGAAAATTATGAAATTTTGCAATAACTCAAAAACGGCTCGACCGATTTTATTCAATATAGTTTTCATTGAAAGTAATTATAAGGTTTCATTTCCATGAATTTTTCCATATTTTTTTGACCCGTATTTTTTTTATTTTCGGAGTGAATATTTACAAAACTGCTGACTTTATCAAAAAATTATGTTAAAAGACCACTATTATTTTTAAAAGACCTATTTAACGACACCCCACACACTAGTGTTGAAATGAAAAAAGAATTCACCCCCACTTTAGGTGTTCGAGGTACCCGAATTTTTTTTTTTTTTTTAGTTTTTATTTTACCGTTGTGTTGGCGTCATACATACACATACTCATACCAAATTTCAGCTTTCTAGTACTAATGGTCACGGAGCTAAGCCGCGGACGGACAGACGGAAAGACGGACAGACGGACATGGTGAAACTATAAGGGTTCCTAGTTGACTACGGAACCCTAAAAATGATTAAAATCCGTCCAATTTTCGGCGTAATGAGAGGACAAAGAAAGTTTACCAACAGATAGCGCTGGACGGCTGGCCGAAATCCTGCATAGAAAACTGATTTCCGATATGATTTTAAAGGGTCTGGCCGGAATGCTATAGTAAAATCGCCCCTGGCTGATTATGGAATATTGTTATGCACGATTATTCGTTTTATTATAAGATATATTTTTGCTGAATATTATCCCTTAAATACTAACGGTTAGTGAAAAATTAAAAAAAAATTAAAATCTTTTTTAATTTTTTTTTAGCCATACTACTTTACCAATTTATTTGGTTTTTGGATATTTTATACATATATTTAAGATACATCTACACAAAAAAAAAAAATACCCTAGGTGGTTTTGAAGCACATAATTTTGACTGTGTAAGTTTTTATATATTTTTTTTTTATTTTTGGAAGTTAGCGACACCTACCATATTTTGATATAAAATACGCAATTTTATGTTCTATTACATATATTTTTTTGAAGAAAATTGGTTTGGATCTACATAGTGGAAATAAGTTTTTTTTGTATCAAAGGGTGAAAATAAAGAAGAACACCCTGAACTGCAACCACCGTAAATAATGAAAATTGTCAATGCTACGCAAAATAGACACTTTTATTTTTGAAAACAACCAATACTACAGCCGTATTTTTTTTTATTCATTTCCATTGGTTGGGAGTCGAACCAGTCAAATATGATGAGAAAATCATGAAGTAATGTATGGTACCTACATCATATGCCTTGGCTGTTGATAGGTACCTACACTGGCATTTTTTTAATATTATACTAGGTGTCCGCTTAAACTGATCGTAAACAAAGTAGAAATAAAATAATCGTTCTTGCAGTTGTGACAACTGACTTTTCTTACGATTATAAATCTAAACCTGCGTCACATAATTCTCTTTGAAACTCTGTGAAAACTGAAAACTACTTTCAGTAGTTCTTGCTAGCTTATAGAGGGCTCATACACCATACCTACATGAATAATAAACATGTTCTTGGAGTTTTAAGCTGTACTACCGTGTAAACAAATAAAAGTTAACAACGAAAAAATGTAAACATGACTTTATTTATTCATTAACAAATACTTAGAATGCTTTTATTACCAAACACAACCTAATCGTTATCGCTGTCACTTTCGATGGCAATATTGAAACCTTCGTTTTTTAAATAAAGAGCTCAGTTTGAGATTAGGACGCGGGATTTTTGATAAATATCGGTCATATGGCAAAAATTATACATAGCTGCGATGTGACAAGCAACAGCCTACCGTCCTTAATCCATTTGCACATTCACAGCAATAGTTTTCAATTGCATCTTTTGTCGGGATTATACATTACAAAACATTTGTATTACTTTTTTATATGACGCGATTGTATACATATTTGTTTGGTCTTTTACATATGACATATTTATGTTACCTGTTTCATCCAAAATCTCAGCTAAATATGAAATGGCTTAGCCGTACTGATAAGTGCATGAGCCCTTTATAAGCTAGCTGTTCGCCTAAAATGAAAGAACTACTAAAAGTAGTTTTCAGTTTTCACAGAGTTTCAAAGAGAATTTGAACTTGATTAGAATTAGATTTTTTGACGACGCGGTTGGCTCAGTTTGTAAGCACTTGCCTACTGAGCCGGCGGTCCTGGGTTCGAATCCCGGCCAAGTCAAATATTTGTGTGATGAACTATTTGTGCCTGGGTCATGGATGTTATCTATACAGCGTGTATATTTGATATAGCCGCAAATTGAAGCCAGACGGAGATTTTAGTGCTATAATCTGATATTTATAACAATTATTAATTTAGCGTTAACTGCTATAGCGTAATTAATTTTTGAAAATTTTCTGAACAGCAATGTATGGCGTAGTTATTACTAGTGACAGTTGTCATATCACGATGTTAAGTGTCAACAAACAACAACAAACAAATACATTGCGTGCTGAATTATTTTATATGAAAAAAAAAAGTTAGATTTTTTTAAATAATTTACGGTGCAATATATTAATAAATGCCTATACTAACACCCCGTAAAGTTTGCGGTAATATCAAATATACACGCTGTATATGTATGTATTTATATATTATGTATATCGTCGTCTAGTACCCATAGTACAAGCTTTGCTTAGTTTGGGACTAGGTCGATATGTGTAAGATTGTCCCTTAATATTTATTTAATTATGTGATGCAGGTTTAGTTTATAATCGTAAGAAAAGTCTGTTGTCACAACTTTGCAAGGACGATTATTTTATTTCTACTTTGTTTACGATCAGTTCAAGCGGACACCTAGTATAATATTAAAAAAATGGCAGTGTAGGTACCTATCAACAGCCAAGGCATATGATGTATCATACATTACTTCATGATTAATTTTCTCATCATATTTGACTGGTTCGATTCCCAACCAATGGAAATGAATAAAAAAAATACGGCTGTAGTATTGGTTGTTTTCAAAAATAAAAGTGTCTATTTTGCGTAGCATTGACAATTTTCATTATTTACGGTGGTTGCAGTTCAGGGTTGTTCTTCTTTATTTTCACCCTTTGATACAAAAAAAACTTATTTCCACTATGTAGATCCAAACAAATTTTTTTCATAAAAATATATGTAATAGAACATAAAATTGCGTATTTTATATCAAAATATGGTAGGTGTCGCTAACTTCCAAATATAAAAAAAAAATATATAAAAACTTACACAGTCAAAATTATGTGCTTCAAAACCACCTAGGGCATTTATTTTTTTTGTGTAGATGTATCTTAAATATATGCGTAAAATATCCAAAAACCAAATGAATTGGTAAAGTAGTATGGCTAAAAAAAAATTAAAAAAGATTTTTAATTTTTTTTAATTTTTCACTAACCGTAAGTTTTTAAGGGATAATATTCAGCAAAAATATATCTTATAATAAAACGAATAATCGTGCATAACAATATTCCATAATCAGCCAGGGGCGATTTTACTATAGCATTCCGGCCAGACCCTTTTATAATAGTATAGATGTACTAGGAGGTGCCAGCAACTTCGTTCACGTTTTTTTTTACCGGAGACTGATAAAAGTATCCTATAACCATCTTTGGATGTCCAGCTATCTCTGTACCAAAATTGGTTAAAATTTGTCCAGCCGTTTTGGCGTGATGCGAGGACAAAGGGAATTATGACCAGATGACGCCTGGTTGGCGTTGGCAAGCCGCCTCGCGCCCATACAAAACAATTGACGATCCTGCATCACGCTATTAAGATTTTTCCTGAAATCGTGACCTCCCTCAATAGAAAAATGATTTTCAATATAAATCTAGAGTTTTATAATAGTATAGATTTCGTTTAGTACCCATACAGTTAAATCTATGACTAGGTCAGTCTATTTACGTCACCCATAGGCCGTCAGTGGGATTTTCAGCTCACTACGCGGGGAGAAAATCTCACTCTCTGGCCGAGGCAAGACGTAAAACTCCAAACAAACCACGGGTAATTCGTAAAGCCCAGATCGCATTTTTTTGTCACAAGCACCTACGATCTGGAACATTCACGAATTCACCGCCCTAGGTAATGTTCTATTACGTGAAGTGAAGTGAGATTGAAAGAAAGAAAAAAGAAAGAAATATTAATTGCACACACACGAACACAGTAGTAGTACAAACAAAAACATTCAGAGATTTGAGCCATGTGCAAGCAAAAAGGGCCAGGCTCAGCATGTGCTGCAACGCAGATTAAAAGGTATTAAACTTATACTTGTAATCAAGACTTTGTAAATCAAAACTTAAGGATATTATCAGTAATTTCGACTACACACTTCCATTTGAAACAACACTTTCAATAGAAATAATATTTCACAAAAACCTTTCATCACTGTTTGCCCACTTTTCTCGAAGATTCGGGACCAAATCTATATCGAGTTATGCGTTGTTATTGCCTGCATCCGATAATATTGACTTGGGTTGCCATCTCTTGGAATAATAAAAGTTTGTCCTTCAGCCTAGTCAAATGGGTAAAATTTTGGGGATAACAATTTCATTGTTATATCACAGGTTTCTGGGGTCCTAGATGTCTATTCAGGTAATTATTGTTCCGTATCCAAAGAGTAAAGGGGTTATTACTAAGACGCAACCGATCACGTTTGTTGTATGGGAGCCCCCTGATATATTTATTTTATTCTGTTTTTAGTATAGGTTGTTATAGCGGCAACAGAAATACATCATCTGTGAAAATTTCAACTGTCTAACTATCGCAGTTCATGAAATACAGCCTGGTGACAGACGGACAGACAGAAAGATAGATAGAGAGACGGACGAACAGCAGAGTCTTAGTAATAGGGTCCCATTTTTTACCCTATGGGTACGGAACCCTAAAATCACTGAATTCATTTCCTGTTCATGTTCCGTAAAACCCCCTAAAAAGAGAATGGCTTGAGATGTGTACATGTTTGGTAGGAGATGAGACTGAAAACATTAAATGAATACTATATGTAGTTGCGACGGCATTCTGCCTTTTGGCAGAATTATTTGTCGCAGAATTTTCACTTCGCAGAATTTTTATTTCTTAGTAGTCTTGATTTTTTCATAATAGTTACAAATATTATCCTGATACTAATGTATAAGATGATATCGGTTAGGTTTGGTTTGTTTTATAAAAAAATTAAATAGTTTACGGTTTCAGAGAAAAATGCTTTCTTCGAAATGACACTTCTGAAAAAAGAAACATTAGACGAAAAGGCAGAGAACCATTTGCGACACCAATGCCATTTTGGCTCAACTTTCCATGCAATATCTTTTCAAAAATACTTCAAACAAGAAAAAATCACGAGAACTTCATATTGCTTACCCCATTTTCTCGGAGGTTCAGAAAAATCCACGAGCTATGCGTTTATTGCCAGCAGCCGATAATATTGACTTTGGCCGCCATTTCTTGAAATAATAATGGCCGTTATATCCTTTTCCTGTGCCAAACGTGAGCTATTTTAGGGCAAACATTTGCATTCCTGGAGGTTTCCCCAGTTTGCGTCAGAATTTTGCTACCTTATTTATATACTTTCTCACCGCAGACATTCGTCTATAATATAACAGTTTTTTCCATGAATGAATTGTTACATTACCTTACCTACTTAAGTATTACATTAAGGTGAATGCTAGTGAAGAAGCACCCTAAGGTAGTTTTTGTGCTATTTACTAGATGTCTGCACCTCTGTCCTCGTCGAAAAAAGAATATAACATTATCTTTTGTCCATCGTCACCGCTATATACGAGTACCTATGTCTATACTAAATAGTAGTGTGACATATCAGTGACCCTACATTGTGTGACTTCTCTGGCTTTTCCATTTTTATCTAAATGTGGGATGCGTAAAAATAATATTTGTCTGGAATGGACTTCACTAATTTACTAATTTTGAATTATTCGTGGTCTTAGTGACTCTGATCATAAAAGCTAAATAGAATAATCTTTTAATAATAGTATTTGAGTATGAAGTTTTTTAAGACGTTTACTGATAAAAGACACAGTCAAAACTGTCAAAACAACGGCAAAGGCGTTTGGCTGTACCCGGGGTAGCAGTTTTGTGAAGATAAAAGTCGCCGTCCACAGACGTGGTGCCATATAACGAGTCCTAATTAGCGTATCTCGACATAATGACAGTGAAAGTGTTAATAACAGTATCGTTGATAATACTGAATTGATGCCGTAAAATCGGATTATATTTCTGAATTACGTTCGTTATGAATCCAAATATTCGAAAAGTTAGCTAGTATGTGGTTCAGCATTTGCATAAAAATACAAAAAAAGAAGAAAAATCTTTTAACTTTTCACGCATATTATAATTATTTGCATAGGTCGAACCACTCCCTTATTCAAAGAAAATTATTGCTTAAATCTACTTTGTAATTTTTTTCTTGGAAGGTTTAATTTTGCCAATTCAATGCCAAACTAGACAGTTAATAAACATCGATTTATCAATGCCAAGCTAGACAGTTAATAAACATCGTAAAAGCGTAATATAATACCGCTAATATCCAATAACTTAACGCCATCTATTATAAAACTGTATAAAATATATGTACCTACGTGCATAAATTGTACAAAAACTTGATAAGTGGAATTGTATAAATACTTATTACTCATGTGTATTATTACTTAGTTTATGTACTCATAGTTTTATTAAGTATTATACATAGAAATATATCTCGTTTGTACGCACCGTAGTTTGCCTATTTTCTTCGAATAGCAATTCCTTCAATTGCTTAAACGTTAACTGGAAGAGATCCCTAACAGGGATAACTTCGTCTTAGTACATATTTTATTTGTTATTAATGTAACTGGTTGTTGTGCTCAATAAAGTGTTTACATACATACATAGGCTATTTAAAAGACATATTTGTATGTTTGTGTATGCTTTTGAGTCCTTACCTTTATGACGCCAAAACGGTTGTAGTTTTCAACTATTTTGTGTCTCAAGTAGCTTGGTATGTGTAAGAAATATATTTAACTATATTTTAAAATAAACAATTTATTATTTATTTACATAAGTACAAGATAAACGTACGTATGTATAAAACCTTATTGCTCTATATAACTTATAATACAATAAAAATTGGGCAAGTGCGAGTCCGACTCGCGCATGAAGGGTTCCGTACCTATATATATGTATATATAGGTATAACAAGTTTGTTGTATGGGAGCCCCCCTTAAATATTTATTTTATTTCATTTTTAGTATTTGTTGTTATAGCGGCAATAGAAATACATCATCTGTGAAAATTTCAAGTGTCTAGCTATCACCGTTCTTGAGATACAGCCTGGTGACAGACGGACGGACGGACGGACGGACGGACGGATGGACGGACGGACGGACGGACGGACGGACAGCGAAGTCTCAGTAATAGGGTCCCGTTTTTACCCTTTGGGTACGGAACCCTAAAAAGGGTCATAAAAAGAATACCCCGTCTAAAAGCCTCATCTAAATTTATATAATGTGTATGGTATACTTTTTATTTCATTTGACAAAGCAAAAAAAAATAGTGTGTGGAGTCCCTCCGCGCGGAAGAAGTGAAACTTCGTAATGTGGAACTGAAAATAGGAAGGGGTAGAAATAGATTTTTAGTGAACTCATATTGTTTCTTTAAGACAAACTTCTTTACTCTCGCTCTGTTTCTTTCTATTCCCCCTCCCCAGGAGCGTTGAACGTTTAACGCAACAGTGTTTTCCTACCCCCCCCCCCACGGTAGCGTTAAACGTTGTTGGAAGTCGCATTAGAAGTTTCACTTCAAAATGGTTTAGTTTTTTCTCGCCCGTACGAACGAAGTTGCGGGCGCCACCTAGTTCGTTTATATTTTATGGCCGTATTTCCCACTCAATTACATTTACCTCGTGCCCTTTACTTCAATGTCTGAAGCACTCACGTCAGGGACTCATTCAATTTTGGTTTTGCGATCGGATGCAGATAAGACGCTACATTTCGGAGAAATGACTTGACTTGATCAACCTGTTTTATCATAGGATAGCGACGCTTTTGCTGAATATGAAAATCTAAGTGTGGGCGGACTCGCGCACCGCGGGTTTAGTCATAAGTCATAAGTCATTTATTCATTGAACAATATACATTGTGTTTGAAATGATTAAGTAGGGTGAGGCCCAGTTACAATTTTACAATTACATATTTGATTCCATACATAAGTATACAATTTCATTGTTGTCAAATTTAAATAATGAATATGATGTTATACACAATTACGATTATTATCTATAGACACTTCCCATTTTAACTGGCCGGGTTAAGTTTGCTCCTGATATGTATGGCGACATTGGCGACGCATAAAAATGTGGTGCAAAGTTAACGCAACCGATCACAATTGTTGTATGACCCCACTTTCATATTTATTTTTATTCTTGTAGCAAAAGAGTGGAACTCTCTTCCTGTGCACATTTTTTGGATCTCTTCAAGTCCAAAGTGAAAAGGCGTTTTCGGGACAAGCATGATCTTAGACCTTACTGCCACTTAACATTAGGTGCAATCGAGGCTAAAGGCTTGGCTATCGTAAGTAATAAAAAAAGTTCCGTTAATTTGTAGTGAAATCAAGATCAAAAGTCAAATAACTTGGTTTCGTACTTATGTCCGTTTGTACGGACGTCTTGTTTCTCAGATTATATAGATTATTTGAACCTATGCTAGAAATACATCTATTTAAATGTTTGTGGACACTTTGTCCGATCTTTATTAGGTACATACGTTACGAGAAATGAGGGCACATATATATCTTGTATTTTCCAACAAGTCACGTCGACAGCGAAATATATAACCTAAATTATAAAATAAAAACAATCGTCTCTTGTATTTTCCGAGACGTCACGTCGACGTCATAAAATAGCTAAGCGTCGGTTAGCGGCGGCCGTAAAGGCTCTCGTCAATTAGGTATATAAACTTTTTTCAGTTTTGAATTTGACACTTCTAGAGCCTTTTTCTGGTAGGTACTTACGTTCCGTCGAACAATATAAATCTTGTATTTTTATATGACATGTGACTATAAAACCGTTTTCACTTGCGCTATGTGGAACATGGTAAGGTATCTTGTATTTTCCGAGACGTCACGTCGACGTCGTAAAATAAAAAGCGTCGGTTATCGGTGGCCGTAAGCGCTCTCGTCAATTATATAAACTTTTGTCAATACTGAATGTAACGCAATTAATAATTTAGACAATGTCATAACCATAAGTTAAAACCTTCTGTTATTTGTAAAATAAGTACCTATGCTCAAAATTGTTGACATGTAACTTGTCGTTACCAATAAAGGATTTTTATTTGTATTTGTATTGGAATTTGACTCTTCTAGAGCCTTCTTCTGGTACTTACTTTACGTCGAATAAGGACACATAATATAAATGTTGTATTTTTTTACGATATGTAAGTTATGTAACTGTAAAACTGTTTTCACTTGCGCAATGTGGAACATGGTAAGGTATCTCTTGTATTTTCCGAGACGTCACGTCGACGTCGTAAAATAAACAAGCTTCGGTTAGCGGCGGCCGTAAACGCTCTCGTCAATTATATAAACTTTTGTCAATACTCCGTGGCCGTTTGAAGCCCTTATAAGTTAAGTAGATCTCTGAGAAAAATTATTACATTTAAAGCCGACAAAGAGTCACATAAACTAATTTTCCTAAAGGAGACTAAGAAGATCCTGATAATTAATCAAATAAACCAAATTCTCCTGATTCGCAATTGTTATTTTTAACCCTTACCACAGAAACGTAAAAACTACGTTTTCAGATCTTGAAACACAATTCGGCACATTATTATGAAACTGTACCCTGTTACCTACTTTGTAGATCAACAATTCTCCACACAAACCGTTTACAGTCACTGTAAACTCATGGTAAGGGTAGGTACTGTACCAATTACTGTTCCAAATTCGATCACATATTCCGTCTCGCAGACACAGTCGACGCAGCGTTCCTTCTTAAATATTTACAAGTACGTTCTGGGTCATAAAATGGCCGTTTGTACAATTACATTTGTGCCCGATCGGGAACACGTCCCGTTCCACCCTGTGTGTTACATGTATATGTATATAATGGTGCAATATGCTTAAAGGATCTGTTTTAGGGGTTTAAAGGGTCGCTGCGTCGCGGACTCTTTTATGGGCTCCATTAAGATAATTGTATAATGCTTGTTGATATATCGTTTGGACATGGTTACCAATTAATTGATCGTAAGATATTTAATCCAAGTGAATACTTTTTGAAATTTCGTAGGATGATTATAATTCGGATTGACTTGTTATTTAATTGTGCATTTTTCTCGGATGTGTGATATTAATTGCACGAAATATGGTGGCGACTGGCTGAGATTCCACCTCTTTTGTAAGTATTTTATATTTGTATGCTCCCAGTGTCTTATGTCAGAAAATATTTGTGTCTCATATTTTAGTTATTCAATGAATATCGCTCTTTTAACCGTGGTGCCATCATATTCCTATACATTTTAACATAATTACAGTCCTACTGCACATTAACATTAGGTACATACATATCTGAGAGAATGTTACTAATTGGCCTAGTACTATAATGCTGTGGTACTGAACTAGACGACGATATATTTATATACTTAAAAAGATACATATTTTGTGAGCTGTAGACTTCGGAAGTCCGTTCCAAAATGGCTGATAAATCATATTATTAAATTTCCGTCATTTTAGAAAATTTCGGCATCATAGAGTATAGAAATTGTGGTACAGGTTTAAAAAGTGCGTTGTTGTGATTTTGTCTAAGAAATTATTAGTTACAGATTACAGTACGGGAGTATAAAAATACATATGAAACACCCAAGACCCGGAAACAAATGATCGTGCTCTTCACACAAGCACCCTTGAAACTCCCACTCACGACCGCAACCCAGCGGTAATAAAAACCCAACAAATAACGAGCACATATCCATAACTCGCAACAACTGAAATCAGACACGCATGCTTGTTAGCCCGCAACTCGATTGAAAAACCAAATCACCAGATCAAACGCGCCAATCCAATATTTGAATATATTTCAGGACTCGGTATCAGGTGAAATTATGCGCTGAAATCGCCGTAATGGCTTGTTAGAGCACTTATCATAATCAGTGCCCCGGGCTCTATTCTGGCGCCACAGGGAGGCTGGGACAGCCAGCTTATCCACATTCACTTATTTCATAAATGCGAAAGTAGCTTTATCTGCC
The DNA here is from genome assembly GCA_932273695.1 of Apotomis betuletana. Lineage (NCBI taxonomy): Eukaryota > Metazoa > Arthropoda > Insecta > Lepidoptera > Tortricidae > Apotomis > Apotomis betuletana. Next base: position 1,370,467 of record OW026303.1, on the reverse strand, counting down.
TATCTGTTTGACTTCTACGGTGGTTGAAAGGTGAAATTAGTTTGAGTTACGGAGAAGGACAATATTTAGGATAGTTTTTGTCACAGAAATCCCTTAAGAAGGTGGAAAAGGGCGCCGGAATTAACTTTGAAAGTGCAATACTCTGTGGGTTTAGCTTAAGGTATAATACTTGCCGAATAGTATACCTAGCCAATTATTAAGCAAGTTTACTCTGAAGTAGATGAGTATTAGTCGCATAATATTGTCGGAGAAAACATTATCCTGGAATATTCAAAGAAACGAAACGAACGGAATGGAAATCTGTGTACCTATTTATTTACACTGTAGTATCGCTTCGTTTATTTTTTAAACTTGGGCGAAATTTTGCCCCCGTGCGCCATGATATGTTATTATGAAAACCGTCATAATCATAATTAACTTGAAAAACTGCTGGAAGGATCCGCATCACAATTTGACGCCATGGTTCGCTCAGTCGGTGTACAACGGAGCTCGAAATAGTCCTAGGTTCGAATCACGGCAAGGCCATATATTTGTGTGATGAGCTCGAATATCTGTTCCTGGGTCTTGGATGTCTACGTATTGACTACCCATACCGCAAGTCTAGAACTAATTTTGGGACTAGATGGACTTGTATAAGGCCTGACATATAAAAGTTTGGTGAACTTGTCATTCTACCAGTATTAGCATTGGAAAGGCTGTCCCCCCTGTCTGCGCGCGAGCGTGCCTGGCATGTCATCCAGGGCGGCGCGTGACCTGTGTGTCGACTGCCTGCTCTGGACACCGGCGAGGCAGGTACCCGATAAGTACCTGTCTTTAAATTACAAGCCAAATTAGTCCCTGGAAAAATTCGCTTTCATGTAATTTCCTGTAATTTGATGCTAAGTCTTTGGACTGTTTGGGTGCTAACTTTGGACCCGAAGTTATTGAAGATTTACTGGACTTAGTCTCGTTTTGACAAGGGCTGTATTCCTGGGTTCTTGTTCGTTACAAAGTTTTGTCGTAGGTCTATTGGGAATTAGATCGCTTGTGGGAAGAAATTGAGAACATCTTGCATTATGTAACATTTAAGATACAATCGAAGTCATGAAAGTCATTTTGAAAATATTGATATTTATTACTAATAGATTTAGAAATATTAGAAGTGAAAAAGTAGCTCGAAATAGTTCGTATACATGAGATTACTGATAGCTCACACAGATTTATTAGAACGAATTATTTTTTATTGAAGCATTTGGTAAAGTAAACTCACGTCAGCCAACCTAAAACATATCAGAAATTAAACAACGGGTTGAAAAATTCAATCCTCGGATTTTGCCATCGCTTGTGTAGTGACGTCTAACTATGGGAACTATTATTGTTATCTTCCACTCTCCATATTATACTCGTAACACATTACCAATAAGTACTTCTTTTTTCAATATTAACGTGGCACAAGCCGCTTGTACCGCTCCACCTTATCTAGTGCGGGCGGAAATTGGCGGGAACCCGCGGATACTACGGCGTCTACCTACGGGAGCTATATTATCTTTCACTCTCCATATTATTCGCTGGGTGCGCGATGACAGCGTCAACTAGCGGTTACAATTACGGCGGGCTTTTTAATGTCAAATGGCTGACTGTCTTTACGAATAGTAAGTAAACAAACAAATAATTTCAATGAAATATCGTAATTTTCTTTCATTTTATTCGATTATGTTAATCTATAGTGTCGATAAAACGTTGACCTTCTTTATTTCCCGTCTAAAATGGCAAAATCAATAACTTTCGGATGTAATTCACACGGACCTTTTCATGGCTGTCTTCACGAGAAGTAAGTTACAAAATAAACAAATTTAACCGAAAAACGCATTTCATGCATAATGCAATTTTTCAGTTAAACATGGCTAAATTAATTATCATAACTGGATTCTGCTGAATCAAACACAACATCGCTTTCAAATCCCAAACTACAATGAAATGAGAAACAATTCGTTATTGCTCAACATTCCCAAAATGTAAAAGAAAATAAACGCATAAACATGCTACTCCCTACAACATACAAGATATAATATTAAAAATGTTGTTCTATATACTTCTATATACTAACTTTTTCCTCTTTATAGCGATTATCCATTTAATTCGTTGCTCTCGTTCCCAACTTGCTTGTGGAAATTTATTTATTTATGATTACTGTTTTTTCCATTGTTTTTGCAATTAACTACGCTGCAGGTTTCGTGCCGCATATTTATTTACTTTTAGATGCCTTAATTTCGCTAGTAAAAAGTGACAGTTGGCCTGACGAAAGTTCCTTTTTTGGCCACGGCGCGCGCTGCGATCGATTCGTGGTTCCCCCACCACCTACTTCGCACCCAGCGAATACTCGTAACACGTTACCAATACTTTTTTTTTATATTGACGTGGCACGAGCCGTTTGTATAGCTGTGCCTAGCCTTATGTAGTGCGCACGGATATTGTCGGCAACCCGCGGATATTGCCGAGGCTCATGTAGTTGCATCTAACTACGGGAGCTTATATGTTCCTCTCTCCATAATATTATACTCGTAACACGACATTGCTAATTCTTGGTTTCGAAGTATTGACTTGAAACGAGCTGCTTGCACAGCTCTGCCTCATCTTATCTAGTGCGCACGGATATTGTCGGCAACCCGCGGATATTGCCATGACTCATGTAGTTGCATCTAACTACGCGAGCTTATATGTTCCTCTCTCCATAATTATACTCGTACGTAACACGACATTGCTAATTCTTGGTTTCGAAGTATTGACGTGAAACGAGCTGCTTGCACAGCTCTGCCTCATCTTATCTAGTGTGCGCGGAAATTGACGGAAACCCGCGGATATAGCCGTCACTCGTGTAGTAGTGACGTGAAACTACGAACAGCTAGGACAAGTACGGTTAACTAGTTAGACAACTACGGGAGCGTATATCTTCCAATTCCCATTTTATACTCGTAACAGAATATTGCTAATACTTGGCTTCGAAATATTGACGTGACACGAGCTCGTCGAACAGCTCTGCGGTATCTTATCTAGTGCGCGCGGAAATTGACGGGAACACGCGGATATTGTCGTCGCTCGTGTTGTTACGCCGAACTACTGGAGCTACCTTCCAGCTTGATAAACTGTACTCTTTTCTCTTTTTGACCTATTTTGCAATGTAAGTATTTTTGTCATTGTTTTATTGTTAATATGATTCTATTATTATTGACATTTTAGTGATCTTCTCTGTAATTATTTGTTTTTCATTCTTATGACATTATGTTATTATTTTCTACTCACGCTCGAAACAAAATCGCCATGTTTGAGCTGGTGAGGTGAAAAGTTGTGTGTGCTACACGAGAGCAAAGTTTTTGGCATCTCGTGCTGTTGAGTCCCTCGCTACACTCAGGATTCTAATTTAGAGTCCTTCGCTTGCTCGGGACTCAAAATCAGCACTCGCAACAAAAAACAACTTTGCTCTCTTGTTGCAAAGGTATTTTTTTATTTATTGTAATTTTATTTTATAATGACTAATTTTCATTAATTCATGTAATGATTGTGTGTATATTCTAATGTGTGAGTGTTTTCGTTTTGCGCTGTAAACTTGCACTTTCTTTTGATTAAATAAATAAATAAAATAAATTAATAAAACTAGTAATAGAGATTTAAAAATATGAAGTCAAATCGTAAGAGACAGTATAATTATAGTTTAGGATAAAATAAGCAGCCAGGCATAATGAAGACGAATAGGATACTAACTTTAGCTTTTAAAACTTAAAATTAGTTCCAAGTGCCACGTGGCGATGAAAAAGCTGTTCAGAACTCGAAGTTTCTTTATTTTATAAACAATAAGCTAAGTCTAGTAAAAAGTTCCGGTGTCCGATCGTTCAAGCTCGACAGCTGGCTGGGGAATAAGCTCTTGTTCACTTGAGCTAACTTGAGCGACTTAGCTCACCTGATGCCAGTCGTTGGAGGATTAATATCAAGTTTAGTACAGTAATAGACAATTATGTAAACTACAATACTGATTCTGGTAGCCTAAGTCTTCTATGGGTGCAAATTCGAAATAATAAGATCCACAACGGGTCTCTCGCTCTCTCTCTCTCTCTCTCTCTTTCTCGTCTTTGGTACAATGCTACAGGGCCTAATTTTAGACATAGTTTAGGTTTAGATTCAGTTTAATAATTGGTATTAGACTTATGTATTTTTAATGGGCATGTATTTAACGCGGCGACAAATTAATCAGATTTAGGGATTTATAAAAAATTAAAGGGGATAGCAAAAATAATAAGTTGGCGACTAATTGCGGAGACTATTAAAGTAAAAAGTAGCGGCTAAGTAATCAATTTTCGGCTTTGTTTCAATATAAACTAGCATCGAGTTATTGTTTTGGCGACTGAATTAACTAATTAAGCGGCAACATGACAGCGGATAAAAAGTTGAAAATGGCCTACTCTAATTGTTCAATGGAGATTACATATAAAATAAATCAAGGTCATAAAAAAAATACTTTGTGCGACAATTTAAGAGCTTTAATCAAAGTTGAAAATTGCATGTATAAATAATAATTTTGGTCTATAGTTTTATTTAGTGGCTCTGATTTTGGTCAATTTTTCGTCAGGTGTGATGTCATATTGACACCAATTTTTTATGATTCTATCGTATAGAATACGTTAAAATAAACGTGTTTTGTATGGACAACTGTTTTCTAAACTTAATAATTACCGAGATATGGACTCCTAAAACCGACAATATTTTTTTGGATATTGTGTCAGACTCTGCCTTAGCTCCGGCGCTGCGGGAAGTGCAGCCCTTCCGCCCTTGCGTGGCAAAGCACGGTCGCCCGTACTCCGTTCCGCAGCTTCGGCTTGTTGGTCGCCTTCGGCGACCAGCCTCAGCCGCTCCGCTCCGCACGGCTCCCGAGCTTTGTCACGGCGGGCGAGGGCTGCTCTCCCTCCGCGCCTCCGGCTTTTTATATACACTCTAGGGGTAGGGCAGACAAGACCACGTGGAATCGGGGTTGACAGCTTCGGTTCTGAGGCAAGTCTTATGATAATGCAATGCTTATTTTAGCGTAGCGTGTTTTAGCTAGATTCGGACTAAAATAAGCGTGTTTTGTAAGGGCAAAACATTTTTACCTAAAAAACGCTTATCGCCGTTTTCATTAAATTATGGTTTCGAAAACTAAAAAAATAACTCCCCATTACTTTTATATAGTACCCATTTTAATATTTAAGCTGCCAGCAAATCAAAGCCCAAAATGCTTTTTTAGATGGAGACCTGTAGTTGCCACTAATATAAAGTTTGTTATCCTTCTGCTAATATTAGTCGCCAAGTCATTATTTATAGTACCTCACCTATGATTTCAGTAATCTTGTTTATTATTTCTGCTACCTTAAAGTAGCTGCCATTATTTGAATTTTAAAATATCCTTAGTTTAAAGCTCATTTAATATAAATGATTGCCAAAATATTTAATCGCTGACAAGTTATTATTTTAGTTGCAAATAGTTTGCTGCTCTTTAATTTTTCTGTCGCCGCGAAAATAATAAGCCTTTTTAATGAGTGATTGTTAATTTGTACTACTGATGTGTTGTGCTAACTAAGTAATCAAAATATATCTTACTCTGTCCCAATCGGTGGCGGAATGATTACGTAACATACCTACATAAAAAAAAACGCTTAACACTTGTCAACCATTGACTTGAAGTGTCAAGTTTTTTTATTGGGTATTTTAGGCAAAGGCACACACATAATATCTGAATTACAGTCCGACCAAAAAGAGTAGAAATTAAAAAGTGGCAATACTGTAGTATCGTCCCCGTTTTCTTATATTGATTAGAAAGGGAGGACACTACAGTATTGCTACTTTTTAATTTCTACTCTTTTTGGTCGGACTGTAACAAAGGTCGTATGGTATATCCAAATTATTAAGAATATGTGATTTTAAATCGGGCAAGGTTATACTAGATTATTTGGCTTTTTGCCATAACTGTTATAGTGACTATACTATAACAGTACTATTAGTGTAGCTAGCCAGTTTACGTACATGGTTATGTTACCTGTGCCTGTGACTATAATAGCTGTAACGGAATCATGTTATTAAATTAATATATATATTAATACCGAGAATTCCCGGTACTCACATACTAAAATTTAGTACACACTAAAATGTTGTCACAAACAAAGACTCGTGCAAGAAATCTACATCAGTTATTAGAACTTACTACACATGTCCAATGTCAATAAGCCTGGCATGCCTGATTAAATAGCAAATTCTAAATATCCCAGCGTTCAAGTTAATTCGGTTTTATAAAACGTTCTGTTCCCAAAGGTTTACCCTCATCTGGCAGAAACTTGTTTTACCGAAAGTAACGTTTCGCATAATGCTCGTTTCGCATAACTGTTATTCTACTGATACCATACATTTTGCTGAAAAACTATAAAATAAACCTAACCTAACCTATCCTAATCTACCAGGATACACAAAAACATTTCAAAATATATTTCCCGTTTAAGCGTCAGAAAATTTCTGCGAAATGAGTATTATGCGAAACATTACTTTCGGTAAAACAAGTTTCTGCCAGATGAGGGTAACCCGTTCCCAAAACAAACATTTGAAAACCTTATTCAATATACTCAATTCTTTGAAACCCTATTATACGTCCATTTGAAAGGAAACTTTCAATACGTCTGAATGAAATTACAACAATTTCATCCAATACCGTCTTTCCGCGAAGGGAATTAACATTTTTCAATAGGTATTTGCCTGTGTTGGCAATCAGATGATCGTATTCAACAGGGTTGTTATCTAAATGTGAATGTAAATTCGATACAAATATCTGCTTGTAAAATTGTTCAATCGTACTAAAGAATAATTCGATTCAACGGTTTAAGGGTACGCGACTCGATCGGATTTTTGTATTATTTACAGGAAGCATTAAGGACTATCGTGTTACGCTTGTTGGATGTGTTTTTTTTTTATAATTTACAAAAGCGGTTATTGATTGAGCGTTGCTTTGCTAAAAAAATGCTTTGGTATGTCCGTTTGAAGGATGTCCTACTGTATTAAACGACTCTCGTATTTTTTTTTACATACTTTTGTCAATTCAAAATGACGGATTAATTCAGTTTTTAACTATACTAAGACAGGAGTTTGTTAACGAGAAGGGGTACACAATTTGCGAGCGAGTTTTCTGTAACAATAAGCGTCGCGGCGAAATCGGTACGTGATCACCTTCATATAAAATTTACTCGCTCGCAAGTTTGGTAAGGCCCTTATAACAATACCATTCATTTTAATTATCACGTACGACACTATTACAGCCTGAAAACTACTTTAAGCTCTTCCCACGTTACAGGCGTGCCTCGTTCCGCTTGATGCCCCTCATCTCCAACGAGATATCATCTAAATGTAATAAGTTAATAAAGCCGGCGATACGTGTCCGACACCACACTATTGTCGTCAAAAGAGTGGGAATGTGTTGATAAGAGTAGTGATCGTGGGCCACGAATTTCACGGCAGTTATGTAATAATATGTAGTTTTCAACCCTCGACAAAAAAGAAGACTGTTATACGTTTAACATGTGTATCTGTGTCTGTGTGTGTGTCTGTGGTATCATAGCGCCCTTACGAGTGGACCGATTTGAGTACGTTTTTTTTTATCATAATGCCTGGTTTGTCGAAATGGATTTTAGCTTTGTTCTATATTACTCATTAAAACAGGGTTTCATGATGACCAGCTACTTATTATTTATTTTATGTAAGGTATAAAATATTATTAGGAGCTAATAACGCCTAATATCGTGGCTCGGGACCCTGAATATAGACGTATAGTTATTTTTTATTTGTGTCTACTAAAATAAGTTTGAAATACATACGAGACTCTCGCCGTTCGTGTTCGACGGATTGCGAACCGATTCCTAACAATATCGAGTGATATTCGATTTCAACGATGAGAGTAAGCTCGGAGATTCACGGGGGTTTTTAATATCGAAAATGATTTTTTATCGATTGCACCGATTCATGAAATTGCGACATTTGCCTGTAGTTTTGCCTTTGAGTATTTATATTTAGACAGGAGATGCCATGCATGGGCGACCCCCTCCGGCAAAATAATTGGTCAAATGGTCAAGCACGTTATATAAAACTACTTAAAGTCACTTCACTGTCATTTTGCATCATTCCGTGTCGCGTGACATTTTTCTTCAAAAATGGTGAATTGTGCAGTATTTGCGTGTAAAAGACGATCCGACACCTCAAATTCGCCACAAGATCGCGTTTCCTATCACAGGTAAGTGTTTTTATTAACTATTAAATGTGTATTGAAGTACAATCTCCATTGAAAGAAAAAACCGTTGCGATACGTAAACGACAGAAAAATGTAAACATAAAACGGTGGTACAGGGGCGAGGGATATGACAAAGTCAAAACCACGACTCAACATTTGAATGAATCATTCATTCATTCGATCACTGCAGTTCGTTTAATAGTTAGTGTATTATTAGATACTTGCGACCCCCCCGGCTTCGCACGGGTGCAAAACTGATAAATTATGCATGTATTATACATATTATAAACCTTCCACTTGAATCACTCTATCTATTAAGAAAAACTGCGTCATAATCCGTTGCGTAGTTCTAAAGATCTAAGCATACATAGGGATAGACAGACAAACAGGCAGACAGCAAGAAGCGACTTTGTTCTATACGATGTAGTGATTGAATTTAATAATAGGTATAGGTGTATGTTATTTTTAAATCTTGCAAGGTGAATTAGAAATATTACCTTTCTCTAGACATACGATGTTGAAATTTAATATGAAAATGAAAATAATTCTTTGCTAAAAGTATATCATATAAAAGGAACATTTAATGCTGGGCTATGAGTATATGCGTTATTCATATACTATTATTTATAGGCTTTATTTCATATTCTTTCCATCTTCACTGCTGCCTCCTTATTTCCTTATTCTTCTTTTCTTTTATAGAATGAGAAATGAGGATATGCCGTAGAAGAACCAAGGTAACCGGCATAGCTCACAGGACTGCACGATTGAAGTGGCAATGAGCAAGCCATGTAGCCCGGAGAATCGATGGCCGTTAGGTCAGCAAAGTGCTAGAGTGGCGACCACGTATAGGAAAGCGCAGCGTAGCGAGGGTTGTGACGATTCTTGGGGAGGCCTATGTTCAGCAGTGGACGTCTGTGGCTGATAGATAGATGAATATATTTACTTAATTGGAGCGGAGCGAGCGAAGCGAGCGAAGCTCCCATGGATCTCAGCGAGTTCTCAACCGATTTTAGAAATTTTTGTTTTAAAATGCACAAATTAAATTTCGCTAGGTCGTGACGAAGAGAAAATTTCGAAAAAAAAAAAAAAAACTCCGCTCCAATCTATGGTGCAAGCTTAGCCGGTGGCTGACTCTGCATCGACCTAGTTATAAATTTTTTTATTTTATTTTATATGTGGTAATTCTAATTAAATTAATAACAATTTGTTTTATTGTTTTCTCTTTACTCATTATTTACTCATATCTTTAAATCACTTTATATGTTGTTTCATATTAATCACCTTTATTTTTAGATGGGCGTATGTTCTTTTCCTGAAGGTTATATTCACTGACCTCTAAACTACAAGCACGTTGGACTAAATATTCCATAGGGAATGACAGTTGTTTTCAGTGCCCATTCAAAGCATCCTGCGTGAACGTCTACTAAAATTGGCATTTCAGGCAAACCGTTCTTTGATCTGTGACGATCTGTGAATAATCTCTAATATTAGACCCATGGACGCTCACACAACTTGCACATAGCTATCAGCTCCAAAATGGCGAAAATGAAATGGTTTCATTTTAGCAACGACAATATGAAGTCGAGTGTACTTGTTTTAGAAGTCCGTGATTGTTTAAGCCCGAAACAACCGGGCAGTTTAGTTATGCGAGAGTGATAAGGACACGATAAATATAGACAGAAATACATAGAAACAAATATATTTATTGGATAACATCTTCAATATACAGAATTTACAGTTTTCAAATTTCACAATAGATAGTACCTATAAGACAATTCAGTTCATTCATTAAAATGATTTGGCTCATTCTTCATATGTGTCCCATCACTATGTTTTTCTTATGTATGCTGCACAGTTACTTGAAAACAGTATCTGTGTGCATGTCATTTTTGATGTGTTGAATTTTGCTGTAGTGTGCGTTTATCGCAACAGCAAAATTTGTGTCTGTTGAGTTATTCGTCTTTTGGTGGTGTGCTGTACGTGTTTACCTCACCCCCCGCTAAAATTGGCGAAAAAATTTGTTCGAAGAGTTTACGTTATGACACCTCCATTGTCTATAAATACTCAAAGAGTTTTGCAGATATAAGAGGTACGCGGATGGGCCTTATGTCAAAACATTGTGCATCTGACAGAGGGCATCAAAGTGCAAAGGCGGATTTGGATCAAGAATTTCCCAACACATTTTTTTTAGCTCGCTATTCAAGAACCGGAACGAAATAATCGCGGGACTGAATTAAGCTACAGTTTGAGCAACCTTAGGAGGCGGGTGGAAAAAAAATCTAGGCGGCAGCGGGTCCCTTAGGCGCGAAGTCAAAAACTTTGTCAAATAGCACGTGTTTTATTTCTAAATTACATTTTCAATGCCTTTGATAGTTGCGCGTAGAGTGAGATCTATAGATTTTTACATACTAAGTTTGTTTGAAATGTTTATGTATATACGCAATATGATAAAATAACTGATGAAGAAACTAGTTTGAGATTGAACATGTTTACAAAAGTAGTGCTTATTTACTCTCATCTTGAAAGATTTAAGTTATATTTTTCGGCGAATAATATCTTTCGGCCAGAAGGAATTATTTAGTATATAGCTAAATAGTTCAAGGTTCGTCCATACAGTACACAATCTCGCTAGAAAATTAAATATTTATCCGCGTTTCATATGTCATTCCATTTATTTATGAGTAAATCTCGGCAAATAACTTTTTCGTGGAAAAAGTTACGGGAAGTGGACAACATTGGATAAGTCGAGTAACTTAAGCCTCGGGTTTCTTTTGATGTTAGCAAATTAAAGCAATGAAAACAAATATAAATGTAATCTTTTTCCGTGTTTTTTTTACAAAGTCGTTTGAAAGACTCATGCAATATTTTTGAATGAATCACATCGATACTATCATCAGAGGTTTGGTACAAGCAAACATTTAGCACAGATAGGTACTGTCAGTTCTTTATCTTATACGACGCGGTTGGCGTAGTGGCTGCTGCCTACTGAGCCAGCGGTCCTGTGTTCGAATATTTGTGTGATGAACTCGAATATTTGTTCCTGGGTTGTGGATGTTTTCAATGTAGTTTATATTTCACTATCATCATCATCATCATCAGCCAAAAGACGTCCACTGCTGGACATAGGCCTCCCCCAGAGAACGCCACCATGACCGGTCCTGCGCCTCCCGCATCCAGCGGACTCCAGCGACCTTCACCAGGTCATCAGCCCACCTTGTGGGGGGCCTACCCACGCTGCGTCGTCCGGTGCGTGGTCGCCACTCAAGAACTCGATGGCCCCAGCGGCCGTCGGTTTTACGAGCGATGTGCCCTGCCCATTGCCACTTAAGTTTTGCTATCCTTCGGGCTATGTCGGTTACTCTGGTTCTTCTGCGGATCTCTTCATTTCTGATTCGATCTCGCAAAGAAACTCCGAGCATAGCCCTCTCCATTGCTCTCTGAGTGACTTTGAGTCTTATTCATTATATTTCACTATATGAGTAGTTAATCGTCATCTAGTGTCTACAACACAAGCCTACTGGAGCATACTGTGGGACTAGATCAATTTGTGTAAGGTTGTCCGACATATGACGACGCGGTTGGCGCAGTTTGTAGTGCACCTGCCTACTGAGCCGGCGGTCCTGGGTTCGAAACCCGGACAGGGCAAATATTTGTGTGATGAACTCGAATATTTGTTCCTGGGTCATTGATGTTATATATGTATTTATATATTATGTGTATGTACTTATGTAGTTTGAGACTCGGTCGATTTGTGTAAGATCCCTTTATATATATTTTGAAATAACATAATACAGGATCTGCCCTCGGTTTTCGTGGCCGCACGCCCGGGTCTCCCGGACCAGATAGTGTTATTGAATCCCCTCCCGCGGGACGGACTGCCCTCCGCATTACCCTTCACCTCTTTTCACTTTGTATGTCTGCGAGGCTCAGCCATTATGCCACCGGGCCGTTACGGAGATTGTGAGATCGAGATGTTACAGGGTCAAAACATTATTTTTCACCTCACCAGCAACATGGCGATTTTGCTGCGAGATAACAGTGAACAATATTGCATCTCGTGCTGTTGAGTCCCTCGCTACACTCAGGATTCTAAATTAGAATCACTCGCTAAGCTCGTGATTCAAACATAGAATCCTTTGCTTGCTCGGGACTCAAAATCAGCACTTGCAACAAAAAACAACTTTGCTCTCTTGTTGCACAAATATGTCGTTACGTCATTTTAAAGTAGATGTCTAGGTCTTCCGATGTAAAAACTATACGTTGTATAAATAAATAACAGGAACAAAATATGGGTGTTCTATGCATTTGAGCATATATTTATCTATAAGTACCTATGTATATCGTCGTCTAGTGCCTAATATACCTACTTACTATAGTTTACTGTGGGACTAGATGAATTTGCGTGAAGTTGTCCGATAAGGTAAGGCGGGGAAAGATTAACATAGGTTATTCTCTAATTTAAGTTCTACTACGTGTAAGACTAACAGTTAGTCTAGTATTTTTTTCGAAATGTATTTCTTGTTTTTCTATACAGTCAATTTTGTATTGTATACATATTACATAGTATATATGTACGAAAAGCGTTACCTCATGTTAGGGTGAGAACTCACATACGACCGAGGGATCCTTTAGCTCTTGTTCCATGAATGAACATATTCATTTACACGGGTTCCTGACGTACGGTAGGGTTACCACAATGTCACGCACAATGAATGGAAACAGTAACGCGTAGCATGTACTTACTTACTTGTCTATAAGCGTGGTCGAGGGCTCCAGGGTTGCCACAAATTTTTACGACGGTGCGCGGGCGCTACAAAAGATGCAATTAACGTTTTATCGGCACTTCTGAGCATCGTAAAGCCGTTTTTATATAAATTCTTTCGTCCCTCGAGCGCCGTGAGCCTGGCGGTGTTAATATGCAAGGAATTATTGTTGAGAAGGGTTAGTTCGCTGAGGATGGCAGTAAACAATTTTAAGGCTTTCGCTGAAACTGTAATGAAGTGAGATGTAGTTTAAGGAGGCGTGCTCATTAATTGTAGGCTTGAGGGAAATTACTTTATACACAGTTGAAACGCAAGAATCGTGTATCGACGGCCTAATCTGGTAGATAAAAAATAACTATAAAATACTAGTTCATGTAACTGTTATATAATTATGTAGACGGTGAACTTACGTGCCGACATTGTGCGCGTAAATTTATCGCGAAGATCGGCTACATAAGCCATCTTCGGGCGCATGAGCGCCAAACAAATTAGGAGTGGAAGTGGTCGCCATGGCCGAAATCAGTCGGAGTTATTGATTGATTGATTGATATAATTAGAGGTCTTAAAACACGAGTGTGGGTTTATAAAACGAGCCGAATGCGAATTTCGTAATAGGATCACACGAGTGTTCTAAGTGCTAATTATTACACAAACTACTTAAGGTCTCCAAACACGAAGCTGCCAGCAATGTCTAGGCATTTCTGGGTTTCGTGGAGTTGGGGTGGTTAGAGTAATGCCCTTTTTCACGCAAAATAATCACAATCGTTGTCAACTTGCAGAAAACTCCCAAACTTATAACTACACTTGTCTTTTCACTTAAATTAAATTAAAAATATAAGGTGCCAGAATCAAAAATTCTTCGTTTAAATGTACAAGGATACTGTTTAAGTTTCTGCTAACTTTCTGTAGCGTTCACTGACAGAAATTTAATATCCCAAGCAAAAGATAAAGTTTTAGTCCGAGCTACACCGATCGCAGGAAGTTCACCGCTCCTATGGGATTACTATCCCCGACAGTTTACGTAAAAATACACTTTTCAATAAAAACAGCTATAATATTAAAAATATTGCCCATTGCAACAATAAAGTAAACTAGCGAACAGTGACTATAGATAGACAAATTATTATTGTTCTATAATTTTATAAGAAACTTTTAATTTCGTTTCTTACTCTATAGAGGAGACCGAGGGGCTTTACTATATCTACCAGTTTACGTAAAAATAAAATTTTCAATAAAAAAGTCATATCATTTAAGATATTGGATATTGCCGCAGCATTATAGGCTGGCGTACAATTGCTATAGTTTTAACCCTTTGATTTGGTTTTTTACTCAGGGGAGATATAGGGGCTTTGAAACAGAGGTTAGAAGTAACACCATTGACACATAAAACTAGACGGGAATATCAACTTTTATAAAAATACGCGATGATAGGTATCCCAGGCGAAGTTACGGGGCTGTACGGTACCGACATGGTAACGACATTGCTTCTCACCGCTGTTTCAAAACCCTGCGCCTGCGTGGCTCGTTAACAACGCTGTTTAGACAAATGACAGCCCCCGTCCTTGCCCTTATACTGACGAATGTAGATCAAAGAAATTGACTTTGTTTTAACTCACCTTTAATCTTATTAAGACTTTCGTGAGATATTTAATTATTGTATTAAGCGGTTTACACTCAAGTGTAAGTTGTTTTGTAGTGTAGGTTGTCAGGCGCGCCAGTGTACGGGTAGCATTCCCTGATGAAGAGCTCCATACGAGTTCGAAACATGTCGGGCCGTTCCTGATAATTTCACGTGAATGTAAACCGCTTAATACAACAACTCACTTTTGTTTCAAAACTCCTCTTTCTTAAAACATATTCATCCATTTCGTATTCATATATGGCATCAAATTCTCAACCTTCTAATTAATCGTTGTCAGCAGCAAGGCAAACAAACCATTTCATCCCTCGTCATACAGTAACGCACTACACGTGAACTACGTTGACCACACTCTGACATTGCAATTAAACCTACAAACCGCAGTAAACAAGCAAGAAAGGCATATGTGCATATGAGAGTGATGTATACTTATTACCTTCATTGTCTGAGGAAGACAGTCACATCAAGCCACGGTGCCTGACGGCCGACCTTTCTGGAATTCCTCTCGTTTGATGAGAAGATTATGACGGAACCATTCCAACGTTGACGATTATTTGCGTTAAGTGTAATTTTACAGGAGATTCACTACATAATTACAGATAGAGTGAAATTATAAAGAATAGGGAACGTAAATTTATGAAAAATGTATAATGGGATTTTTTCAACACATAATTTATTTTGACACATGACAGGACCCATATAACGTAAATCTGCACGACTTATTGAATTTCATAAAAAGAAACAAGCAATGACATGCCTGGTGGTTTTTCAAGTATCTATAAACGTTTTTTACTTTCTATTTGATACGATTGAGTTCATGTTATATTTTTTCTTATCACGGTGTTGAAGTTTTTAACTATAACAAATCATTACATGAACAGTTACGTAGTACGTGTTTTTTTTTAAAGCTGTGTTGTGACCAGATCTTGTGTTTCGATTCATGTGCTATTGATAAAATCAATAAATTTATAACCTGAAGAAAGAAATAAAAGAAATTACTATTTTACATTTATTTTACACGAAATTACAATTTTACACTTCAAATTACTATTTTACACGAAAATAAGATGGCGGGATGACATGGATGCATTTAGTTACGAGTGGAGGGAGCATGCAGCCAATGGAAATGAGTGGCGCAAAAGAGGGGAGGCCTTTTCTCAGGAGTGGGACACAATTAGTTACAATTATTATGGGACACAATAAGGCTAGTAAAAAAAAACTATTTTACATAGAAGGCTCCAGTGATCCCAGCTCACTCCGACGGCGATGGTTATCTAGCGTTAGGGTGGCGGAAAGGTTAACACGTTGGACCGGTAATCCAGAGGTACCGCGTTCGATTCCCGGTCTGTTCCGCCAGGTTACGCATTTTTTGTCTTTGTTCTTTGATCTTTGTATCAATGCTTTAATAGGGAACGTCAGTAAATGTCAATTATAGGATGAAAGATTCAGATAAGTGGCCTTCGTTATTTGTTTTTACAAGAGAAGATGCATGCGTATTTCTGTTTTTTTACTTAATAGTTTGTAAAACAAAATAGTTGAAATCTGTCCATCATTTTGGTGGTTTTGGCAAGATGTATCCCCAAAGACACACCCATACAAGAATACAAGCATTCAAAATATCAAACATATTTTCGCTCTGGGGACATACGAATTTATAAAAGATTTGTCCATGAATATCTTTAGAGAAGCATCGCTATTGTTACATCAAAGAGGTTATGAATAGTATCCGGTTTGAGTGCCTCTTATCTTGTTTTCTCATTCGGTTTATGTGGAAATACAGACGCTAGACCACCCAGAAAGAAGCTAGATAACTGAGGTAAAATCTCGGTCTTCGCTAGGAATTATTTACATAAAGCCCGCAACAATGTTGTTTTACACAAATTTGAGTCTTTTAATAACCTAACTATACTTTTCAGGGTAAAGCTACGTTTCATACTAAGTACACTGGTTCATTGAACACAAGAGGATCCTTGGCCTCCGAGAAAAGAGAATTGTTGAGTACAGGTCTCAACAGGGCGGCTTCTTCGGCTCAGCTCGCAGTGGACTGTATGATGTTCGATCGGGTCTTCCTGTAACAGCTTGTTCGGTTCGGGTTCGGTTCGGTTCGGTTCAGCTTGTAGGCTCAGGTTCGGTTCGGATCGGCTCGGTTTGTTCGCGACGAAAACGGGCCGCGACGTAGTCCAAACGTAAGGACGTAAACGCGACGTAGATCGGGCCGCGACGTAGTTCGGACGCGGGGTACGGACGCGGGATGCACGGGCCGCGACGTAGACCGCAACGTAGATCTGCCGTAGACTCGACGTGACTCGATGTGACGTAACGTAAACTCGACGTAGACGCGACGTGAATCGTAGTACGACGTAACGATGGACGCGTCCAAGGATTCGGAGCTCGACTGACGGACAGGACCTCAACGAATCGCTTGGACCGACGTGCAGGCTGGAGCTCTTGATAGCTGGAGGTAGGCAGGTTCACGATGTTAATAACAAGACTGGTTCTTCGGTAGTGCATAAATTTATTTGTGTTCAACTTCTTATATAAAATCTAAGGCTCGGTTCGCCAGACATATCTCCTGTAAGCGGAATAATCCTATTGGAACCAATCAGAGGCGAGCGAGCGTTCCTTTCCTCTCGGGAACGCCCCTTTCGGTCAAGTGTGTTCAGTTTTAATTTTAAATGTTCTAAAACCTGCTCCTCGCTCTGATTGGCTCTACATTTTTGGGCTCTGAATAATAACGGCCGTTTTTTGGCTTATCATAATTATACATTAATTAACATATCTCGGCTCTTTATCGTCCAATTCCTTTGATACATATCCCGTTCGACGGGGCTCGGTAGGGGCTCTTAGGTCCTATCTGAACCTTAGGGTTCAGGTAACAGGGTTCGGTTGTACTTCACGGATAGTGAGTAACTTTTGTAAATAAGAATCTTGCAAGATTGTTCCTGCGGATTCTTATTTACATTCGCTTAGGGTAGGGGTTCGGATTATGTATTTTCACTACAGGGGGTTCGGGTCTATCGTTATATACTGTGGGTCGTTGCTCCCTTATGTATTTGAGGCGGTAGATGGCCTTATGTAACCGACTTATAAAACATTTACGTTTTACGTTATGCTTCATAAAGGTTCACGTGGTCGAGTTACATAAGCTCTTTTGCCGCCTCGGGTGTTTCACGGCGGGGTGCTGCGTCCCCGGCCCATTTACCTGTGGTTTAATAAGGGTTTCGTGACGCCTTATTTAACCAGTACCTTATGGGTCGTAGGCGCAACTAATTTACCAGTGGGATCGGATCATTTTACCTTGGGGTTCTATAGCATCTTTTATGTGCTTGTATATTAAGTATATAAGGATCGTTGATTATTATAAGGATCTTATGACAGCTTTTATGTGTCTAACTTATAATTACGAGATCATGTTACATATATTAATCAGTCTTAGTCTAACTTAACCTAGTACATAAGTGACGTCACGGCGTTACATAATTTCGCTGTCGGCGTGGTTGCTGGCGTTCCCAACATCCTCCCCTCGGTCGCTGCATGGCGGCGACCTCCTGTTGACGGGCAGAACAGCCAGCTTCGTCGTCGGCCTCCGGAACACGCCTCCTCTCGTTCGGACGTCCACGTTGCGTGTGATGCCATCGGGTCCCGGGTAGACTGCTTCGACAATGCCTCTTGGCCATGTGTTTCTTGGCAGGTTCGGGTCGGCGATCAAAACATAGTCGCCGACCGCTATGGCGGTCTCCCGGGGGTTTGAGGATCCCCGGGGTGCGAGTAATGGGATGTACTCGCGTAGCCATCTTCGCCAGCTTGGGGGACGAATGTT
This sequence comes from Apotomis betuletana, assembly GCA_932273695.1. Taxonomy (NCBI): domain Eukaryota; kingdom Metazoa; phylum Arthropoda; class Insecta; order Lepidoptera; family Tortricidae; genus Apotomis; species Apotomis betuletana. The sequence continues at coordinate 1,351,976 of OW026303.1, read as the reverse complement.
ACTCGCGTCCGCAGGAAAAACCTACCACAACCCTGCACGTGTCCCCTGGGTGGTGCTAAAGAGTAACAAACACAAAGGCGAAAATAATAGGCAAAGATTGCGATGAATGCGAACAGAAATGCGATTAGCTCACAGAGCACTATGACTAGAGATGTCGGACCTTCAGTCCGCATCTTGCAGATAAATATAGAAGGGATAAGTGCCGCAAAAAGCGACTACTTGCTAAAACTACTGCATGAGAACAAGATAGACGTAGTCAACATTCAAGAAACACACAGCAAAGATGACGCAGATCTCGAGAAAAGAGGCCGACTTCCTGGGTATACTTTAGTGAAAGCTGTCCATCACCCCAAGTATGGCGTAGCCAGTTACGTGAAATCCAGTCTTGCTGACGTACATCTTGTGAACTTCAGTGATCAAAATCTGATCTTTTCTATAGTTATGCGCATAGGAGACATGACCATCACGAATATTTATAAGCCTCCAAGGGTAAACTGGGGAGAAGACTTACCGACAAAACAACCCCATCCTTGCGTATATACTGGCGATTATAACAGTCACCACACTAACTGGCGCTATCGGCAATCTGATGAGAATGGAGAGGCTCTAGTCCAGTGGGCAGAGTGCTGCGACCTACACCTCGTTTACTGTGCCAAAGACAAGGGTACCTTCCGATCCGCCAGATGGAATAAAGAATACAACCCAGATCTAACTTTCGTCTCTAAAGACCATCTCCAGCAACCTTTATCATGCCAACGCACCCTGCTATCTGTCTTCCCTAATAGCCAACATAGGTCAATCATCCTGCATGTTGGCATGAAGCTGCCACTCATAAATTCGATGCCACTACCCCGCTGGAATTTCAATCGAGCAAACTGGGAAGTTTTCCGAAAACAGTTGGACAGCAAACTTACAGCAGCTCACCTAGAACCTATTGCTTCAAATTACGGCGAATTCGTAGAGCTCGTACTAAATTCAGCGAAGTCAAACATCCCTAGAGGCTATAGAAAGGAGTATATACCCGGGTGGAACTCAGAAAGCGAAGAATTATACAAGCAATATCAAAGCTCTGGTGACCATAATATAGGGTCCCGCCTTCTGAAATCTTTGGATGCTGCACGGCAAAATAAATGGAAGTCAACTGTCGAGGATATGGATTTCAAGCAGTCCAGCCGCAAGGCATGGAGAGTTCTAGATAGCCTGACAGGTAAACAACACCAAAAAAAGCAAACGAGCAGTGTTAAACCAGACGCTATCGCCGAACGCATGGTTGCAGTAACCAGAGCCAAACGCGACAAACTTTTCACCAGGAAAATAAAGAAGGAACTCAAAGCACTGAAACACGAATCACCAAGGAACCATCATCTCTCCAGACCTTTTGAACTTAGCGAAATGGTAAATGCCGTCAAAACACTAAAAACTAATAAAGCTGCTGGTCCTGACAACATTTATAACGAATTTATCCGTCACTTGGGTCCGGTTGCTGTGAGCTGGTTATCTGCATTGTTTACCTATATCCTCCAGAACAATAAACTGCCAAAACAGTTCAAGTTAGCAAAAGTAGTCGCAGTACTAAAACCTGGAAAACCCGAGCATGAACCTGAAAGCTACAGACCAATTTCTCTTCTAAGCTGCATATTTAAACTTCTTGAACGTTTAATCCTGACTAGAGTTGAACCGTACATAGAAGCTGCCACTCCACCTGAACAAGCTGGGTTCCGAACTGGAAGAAGCTGCACGGATCAAGTACTGGCCCTTACGACACATATTGAAGCTGGATACCAAAAAGCCTTGAAGTCAACAGCAGTATTTATAGATTTGACTGCTGCGTATGATACAGTGTGGAAGCAAGGTCTGGTCTATAAAATACTATCGGTAATACCAAGCAAGGAAATAGGAGACCTTATAACTAGTATGTTGAGTGAGCGGGAGTTCGAAGTGTTCCTGGGCGACGCCAAGAGCAAAAGGAAGAAACTGAATAATGGCTTGCCACAGGGGTCAGTTTTAGCTCCTCAACTCTTCAATCTGTATATCCACGACCTCCCATCTACAGATGCTACTAAATTCATCTATGCCGATGATATAGCAGTAGTCGCACAGAGCAAAACATTCACGTCAGGAGAAACCACCCTAACAAACGATCTAGAAAGGCTAATGAAATATTTCAAACACTGGCGCCTAATACCTAGTGCGAGCAAGACGGAGGTTTCGTGTTTCCATCTGAGTAACCAAATGGCCAACTACCAACCTACGGTCTACTTCAATGGTGAAAAGCTAAAATACAACCAACGCCCAAAATACCTTGGAGTCACTCTGGACAGATCTCTCACGTATAGGGAACATCTAATGAAGCTCTCTCAGAAATTATCGACGCGGAATAATATCCTACATAAGTTATGTGGAACCTCGTGGGGTGCATCTACCGATTGTCTACGCACTACTGGTATCGCACTGGTATATTCGGCAGCGGAATACTGTGCCCCGGTATGGTCGGAAAGCGCACACGTGACCAAGGTAGACACCAAACTAAACGAGACTATGCGGTGCATATCGGGAACAGTTAAGTCTACTCCTTCCCATTGGCTACCAACACTATGCAACATAGCGCCTCCACACCTTAGGAGAAAACATGCACTGAGAAGAGAGACTGAGAAGATTAAATCCAAAACTGCACTACCAGTCCACAATGAGTTCTTCTACCCACCGCCCCAACGCCTACAGTCCCGAAATCCTGCGTATGCTGCTGCTCAGAGCCTCACCAGTTTCAATGTGACCGAGTCCTGGAAATCAGAATGGACCGCTGCTACTGCTGGTTCTCACGTGGCAACCATAGACCCGACCTGTAAGCCATGGGGGTTCGACCTTCCTCGGAAACTGTGGTGCCGCTTGAATAGGCTTAGAACGGGTCACGGCCGCTGTAATTACTTTCTGCAGAAATGGGGGTGGAAAGATTCTGCAATGTGCGAGTGTGGCGAAGAAGTCCAGACTATGGAGCATATTATTCAGCGATGCCCTCTACATTCGTACTCGGGACCCCCAGAAGACCTACTGCGCGTAACACCCGACGTAATTGCGTGGCTCAACACACTGAATGTTGACATCTAATTTTAGTTTAATTTTGTGACATTGTAATTTGAAGAAAATGCCTATATTTTATTGCACTAAACGCCATACGATTAAATAAAATAAAATAAATCTTCGCCAGAAAGAGTCGGCGAGTGCTTGGCTGGCGCGCCAAGCTTTTCTGTCATCTTCTTCGCAGGGGCCAGTGGTAGGGACCCCCGACGGTCCTCCCAGTATGAAGTGGTTCGGTGTGAGCGCCTCGGGGTCATCGGGTTCGACGCTCACGTGGGTGAGAGGTCGAGAGTTCACGCAGTGCTCGACCTCGGCGAGCAGCGTCTTGAAAATCTCCTCCTTGGGCGATCTTGTGTTCAGTGTGGCGGACAGCGCGGTTTTGACGGTCCGCACCATCCGCTCCCAGGCGCCGCCTTGGCGCGGCGCGCCCGGCGCGATGAACCTCCAGTCCATGCGGTGTAGCTGCCCGTGCTCCTGCAGGGCGGGCAGCCATTCGATGTAGGCGGCTCGCAGCTCGGCGTCGCAGCCTCTCAGGTTCGTCCCGTTGTCCGAGTACATGACAGCGGGCCATCCGCGCCTGGCTCCCAGCCGGCGCAGCGCCATCACGGCGCTGTCGGTTGACAGCGTATGCACCACCTCGAGGTGCACGGCGCGGGTAGTGAGGCACGTAAACAGTGCCACCCATCGCTTCTCGGTCCGCCTGCCGATAGTGACGGCTAGCGGGCCGAATAGGTCCACCGCGCAATAGTGGAATGCGCGGGTGAACGGCTGTAGACGGGCCGCGGGCAAGTCGCCCAGCGGCGGGTCGCGCGGGCGCGCGCGCCGCAACACGCAATGCATGCATGTCCGGGCCACGCTCCGCACCGATGGTCGCAAGTGCAAGATCCAAAACTGCTGCCTGAGATCATTAACAACAGTCTCGTTAAATGCATGGTGCGCTCGCTTATGAGCGCGCAAAATCAGTAGTCTCACGTACGGGTTGCGGCCGTCTAGTATGACGGGCTGCTTGTTGACGGATGGCGGCGCTGCGTTTATGCGCGTCCGCATGCGCATCAGTCCGTCGTCGTGCAGTTGCGGATCGAGTTCGTATAGCCTGCTACTGCGGGCTAGCGGCTCCCCTCGTGAGAGAGCCCGTAGTTCGTCAGCGAAGTCTCTCCTCTGCGCCCATTGCATCCACAGGTGCTCCGCTGATTTGAGGTGTCGTACCTCTAATGGGACTCTCACCTTTCTTTTTAGTCGTTCGATGAACTGCAGAGTTCGCGCTGTAGCTCCGATCAGTCGGTCGAAGTTCGAAAATCGCTCTATTTTTGGTAGTGGCGGGTCAACGACCTGTGCCACGTTACATACCTCGATTATTTCGTGTGGTATCTCCGTTGTATCTCGCTGCTCTTGCGGCCATTGCGCCTCCGGCAGTCGCAAGAAATCCGGGCCTGTGTACCAGCGGTCGGTATTTCTTACGATGCGCTGCGGGTCCGCGCGGGTCGCGTCGTCGGACGGGTTGAGGCGGGTCGGGACCCACCTCCATTGCTCGATCTCTGTTAACTCGGCGATCTCGCCAAGTCGGTGTGACACAAACGTACTGTAACGGCGTGCATTGTCTCGCACCCATTGCAGTACTGTTCGGCTGTCTGTCCACAGCACAATCTGCTCGGCAGCTACTCGATGCGCCTCGCGCAGCGTTTGCGCCAGTCGCGCACCTATAAGCGCTGCTTGTAGTTCGGCTCTCGGGATCGATATCGGGCGAATGGGCGTGACCTTTGCCCTCGCCGTAATCAACTGCACACGTACCGGCTCGTGAGGTCCTCCCTCGGTTCTCCAGTAGGCTGCGGCCGCGTATGCTTGCTCGGAGGCATCTACAAATATATGTAATTGGTGTCTCTTACCTCCCCCCGTGTACAAGCATCGCCGTGGTAGCCGCAGCGCCGTAACATATTCTATGTTACTGAGCCACTGTAAAAATAGCTCCTTCTCGTCGTCCGGCAATGGCTCGTCCCAACCTAGTTTTAAAATACAAATTCGCTGCATTTGTATTTTTGTGGTAACGGTGTATTGCGCTATTTGCCCCAATGGATCGAAGACGGACATTACCGCGCTCAAGGCCTCCCTTTTTGTTGGCCCTCGGTTCAGGTTCCGTACGTCGGCCGGGACTCGTACCATTGCCGTGTTGAAACCTAATTCGTCGGTTTCGGCGTTCCAAAACATACCTAATACTTTCTGCTCTTTAGATCCCAGGTTCTTTGGTTCGTCGGATCTCTGCGCTACAGGTATCCGCTCTAATATCTTTTTAGAGTTCGACGTCCAGCCGCGCAAGTTGAAGCCGGCGTGGGCGTGCGACGCGATGATTTGCACCGCGGTCTCGGCCGCCGCGTCTTCATCGTCGTAAGAGGTCACGAGGTCATCCATGTATGTATTTTTTGTGATATCGTACACGGCTGCCGGATAAGTGTCCGCGTTGTTCTCCGCGTTCCGGTTGCGGACGCTATGTGCTAGAAACGGCGAAGATTTCGTTCCGAACAAAACGCTCGTTGTTTTGTATACCTTCGGCGGTTGTTGGCGGTCCGATCCCCGCCACAGGAATAACTGCGATACTTGGTCCTCGGGTCTCAGCTTTATTCTCAAGAACATCTCCTGTATGTCCGCCGTGGCGGCGTACGTACCCTCTCTGAAGCGCAGCAGTATTCCCATCAACGACTGTAGTAAGTCGGGTCCTTCTAGCAGCTCGTCGTTCAAGCTGGTTCCCAGCGATGTCGCGTGTGCGTCAAAGACTAGACGGACGCGATCGGGCTTGTTCGGGTTTCTTACCGCAAAGTGCGGTAAAAACCATGCCTTAGGGCTTGTTAGGTCACCTAAGTGCGCCTCTGCATAACCTTTTTCGATTAGGTTATTTACCTGTGCTGTATACTCGTGCGCGAAGTCGGGATCCCGGTCCATACGCTGCTCTAGGTTGCGTAACCTTTTGTACGCCATGTTGTAGCTGGGAGGCAGGTTCGGTTCGTCGGTCCTCCACAGCTGTCCTACTTCGTACCGGGGTCCGTCGATGCGTCTTACCGTTTCGTTAAACAGCTTTGTTGCTCGTTCGTCTAGGGCGCTCGCTTTGTCTATTAGTTTCACCCCTAACGCGTCGATGTCGAAATATCGCCTCATCATCGCGTTCAGCTCCTTGTCCGGCTCCGTCATATGCATGACTACTTCGCCGGCCCTTACCGTTCTCGGTGCTGAGCCGTAAATGCACCATCCAAGGCGACTACGTACGGCTAGCGGCTCGCTCGTTTTCCCCGTTCGGGCTTCTAACGGCAATGTTAGATGCCAATGATCTGCTCCTATTAAAATTTTAGGTACCACGTTCGTGTAGCACGCTTCGGCTAGATCGGCCAAGTGCGGCAAGCGCACTATACTGTCGCGCGGCATTGTCTGTTCCCTAATGCCTAGGCGCGGCACGGTTCTGAGTCGCATATTGTACGACGGGCCTCCATCGGTACCTCGTACAGTCGCTTCGACTCGCTGGCTCGGCTGGTTCAGGCATAGCGCTCCTACGCCTTGTATGAGTAGCGGCGCTTGAGGTCCCTCTAGACCCACTTCGCTCGCTAACTCCTGATCGACGATGGAAATTGTCGATCCCTCGTCGACCATCCCGTAGCATAGCACCTCCTTCTTAGGACCGCGCAGAATTACGGGCATGATTTTTAACATCACCTTGTTTGATTCGTTGTGTGATGTCATAGCGATTGTCTCTCGCTCTTGTGTGGGCTCTGCGCGGCGGTGTGCCGGCGCTATGTTCGGTTCGCTGGGCGGCGCAGTGTAGGGCGCGCTCGCGCGGGCGGGCGCGCGCGACTGCGGCGGGCGGGCGTTATTGTCGGCGCTGTCTGTACTCACATTTGACTTAGTTCGGTTCGGTTCGTGTAGCATCATATGGTGTGAGTGTGGACAGCCGGGTACACTGCAGCCTTTTGCAGTGCACGTATCACGACGATGCTTTTGGTTCATGCATTTAAAGCATACGTGATTTACCCGTGCCCATTCCCATCTTGCTCGTACCGGCATACTCAGCAGTTTGCGGCACTCGTTCGTTCGGTGACTATTGCCGCAGCAATAGCACGCTTCCACTCGTTCCGTGGCGAATGTCTGGGCTCGTGTCGGTTGCGTTCGCTGTATCGCTCCGCTCGCTCCACGGTTCGGGTATGTCGTTCGTCGGGGCGGTGGCGGTTGCGTGGGCGTGTTATGCGCGGGTCTGCGTGACGGCGCTCTCGCGTGTGAGTATAGTAACTCCGCGTCACTCTCGTCCATCAGGAACTCGGCTAATAATATTATTTCGCACTCACCGCCTTTCACGTTGTCTTTTGCGAAGGAGCACCACCTCGACCGTAGATGCGGGCTTAACCTGTCGGTTATCTCCCGTATCAGTAACGGGTTGCCGCCGTAGTTTCGACGGTCTAGATCGACCAATGTCGACACAATATTCATTACCTTTATTGCGAAGGTGTTCAGGTCGGTGGCGCTCGGTCCGAGCGACGGCAGGCGTTTAAGCTCCTCTAGAGCTCGGTCGACCAACAGGTCGGTTCTGCCGAAATTCTTTTTCAGTACTCTAATAATGAGATCGGGGTTCGACGTCGACGCGAGCATGTGCTGCACGCACTCTCGCGCCTCGCCTTTCAGCGCAGCTCGTAGACGGGCGACGTTCTCGTACTCCGTGAACTTGTACCTTTTTGTTGATTCTGCAAAACTGTGGTAGAATGTCAACCACTCGGCAGGGTGTCCGGAGTACGCAGGCAACTCGTACACTTGTCTCGGCGGAGGGCGGGCCATCGTCTGTAGATGGTCGGCTAACCGATCTATCGCCTGAGATCGGCTGGAGGATCGCTCTCGGGAGGTTCGGGTCTCGCGTTCGGCTCGTTCAGGCGTGACGGTGCGACGCCTCCTCGGCGTCGGGTCATCGCGGTAAGCAGCGTCACTTACCTCGTGGTGTGTAAGCCACGCATCGATCCTCCGCTTCGATTCCTCCGCTGTCTCTGCCGCCGGACGTCCGGACTGCGAACCGCCGGCCTGTGAGCCCTCCGCTTCGATGCGATGCAGTTCGGTGTCCAGCCTCTTCTTTACTAGCTCCTCTTCTAGTTGCAGCTGCTTCCGCTTGATTTCAGCAAGCCGCTCTGCTGCCTTTAGTTCCGCTTCTTTTTTCCGCGCCTCCGTAGTGCTGCTGGTTCTCGACGTAATCGACGGCGCGCGGCGTTCGTCGATTTCGAATCGCACCTGTTCGAGAGCGCGGTCTCTATCGAACGTGCGGGGTTCGCGCGGTACGGGTGTCGCGGGTCGCGGGATCGGTGCGCGGATCGCGGGGTCGAAGGCCGCGTACGCGAGTGACGTCATAGCCGCGCGGGGCTCGCGTGTATCGCCGGTACGCGGCGCGTGCGTCAGACGGGACGCTACATGTTCGCCGGTCGGTGTTGAGTATCCGACGGCTGCGGGTTCTTCGGGTTCTTTTTGGTTCAGACTGGTTCTGCGCAGGTGTTCGTCCAGCGTTGCCCGCCATTGGAGCGTGTCGTCCAACTGTGGCGGTGACTCTGGCGATGTCCTTTTCTCGGGCTGCATGCCCGGGGCGCGTGTCTCTGTGGTTCGCGGACGTGCTCCCAGCAGCTCTGCAGACGTCTCGCCGGAGGTTCGGGTCGGTTCGGTCGGCGGGTCGTCGTGCGAAGTTGCTTCACTCGTCTGCTTCCTTGTCTGCACCATGGTAGTTCGGATGTTCTGGCTCGAAAATCCGGCTCTCGAATGACCAACGCTGTTGAGTACAGGTCTCAACAGGGCGGCTTCTTCGGCTCAGCTCGCAGTGGACTGTATGATGTTCGATCGGGTCTTCCTGTAACAGCTTGTTCGGTTCGGGTTCGGTTCGGTTCGGTTCAGCTTGTAGGCTCAGGTTCGGTTCGGATCGGCTCGGTTTGTTCGCGACGAAAACGGGCCGCGACGTAGTCCAAACGTAAGGACGTAAACGCGACGTAGATCGGGCCGCGACGTAGTTCGGACGCGGGGTACGGACGCGGGATGCACGGGCCGCGACGTAGACCGCAACGTAGATCTGCCGTAGACTCGACGTGACTCGATGTGACGTAACGTAAACTCGACGTAGACGCGACGTGAATCGTAGTACGACGTAACGATGGACGCGTCCAAGGATTCGGAGCTCGACTGACGGACAGGACCTCAACGAATCGCTTGGACCGACGTGCAGGCTGGAGCTCTTGATAGCTGGAGGTAGGCAGGTTCACGATGTTAATAACAAGACTGGTTCTTCGGTAGTGCATAAATTTATTTGTGTTCAACTTCTTATATAAAATCTAAGGCTCGGTTCGCCAGACATATCTCCTGTAAGCGGAATAATCCTATTGGAACCAATCAGAGGCGAGCGAGCGTTCCTTTCCTCTCGGGAACGCCCCTTTCGGTCAAGTGTGTTCAGTTTTAATTTTAAATGTTCTAAAACCTGCTCCTCGCTCTGATTGGCTCTACATTTTTGGGCTCTGAATAATAACGGCCGTTTTTTGGCTTATCATAATTATACATTAATTAACATATCTCGGCTCTTTATCGTCCGATTCCTTTGATACATATCCCGTTCGACGGGGCTCGGTAGGGGCTCTGAGGTCCTATCTGAACCTTAGGGTTCAGGTAACAGGGTTCGGTTGTACTTCACGGATAGTGAGTAACTTTTGTAAATAAGAATCTTGCAAGATTGTTCCTGCGGATTCTTATTTACATTCGCTTAGGGTAGGGGTTCGGATTATGTATTTTCACTACAGGGGGTTCGGGTCTATCGTTATATACTGTGGGTCGTTGCTCCCTTATGTATTTGAGGCGGTAGATGGCCTTATGTAACCGACTTATAAAACATTTACGTTTTACGTTATGCTTCATAACGGTTCACGTGGTCGAGTTACATAAGCTCTTTTGCCGCCTCGGGTGTTTCACGGCGGGGTGCTGCGTCCCCGGCCCATTTACCTGTGGTTTAATAAGGGTTTCGTGACGCCTTATTTAACCAGTACCTTATGGGTCGTAGGCGCAACTAATTTACCAGTGGGATCGGATCATTTTACCTTGGGGTTCTATAGCATCTTTTATGTGCTTGTATATTAAGTATATAAGGATCGTTGATTATTATAAGGATCTTATGACAGCTTTTATGTGTCTAACTTATAATTACGAGATCATGTTACATATATTAATCAGTCTTAGTCTAACTTAACCTAGTACATAAGTGACGTCACGGCGTTACATAATTTCGCTGTCGGCGTGGTTGCTGGCGTTCCCAACAAGAATGATCATACTTCTTTATGTCGTTGTCTGTTTAATATTAGCAGTACATATAATCTTGGCATAGTCATATTTAAGGGGAAATATCACTGCTAATTTTTCCATACAAATGGAGGATTCGTCTTTTTCCTCGTCTATAACTTAACCAATCCATACGGAATTTTAGGAACTAAATGAAAAGAAAATGTTCTGTTTCGGTTTGTGCGTGATTATAGAATTTATGTACTAGATAAGCGGCCGTTTTCGGCGGAATTTTGGCCAAAACAGACGCCTAGTAGGTACACAAATTCGATAATAAAAAGCGCAAAAATGGAAACAGTGCGACACAGTACATCTCGTTTCCATTCAGGTTCTAAAATACCTTAAAGATTTAGAGTTTTAGAGGAAATAGACGAGAAGGAAACCTTGATTTGTATAAGCCGGTTACGTTAAGTTTAACGACGTGTTTGGCGCAGTTTGTAGAGCACCTGCCTACTGAGCCGGCGGTCCCGGGTTCGAATCGCGGCCAGGGCAAATATTTGTGTGATGAACTTCGAATTTTGTGGTTGTTCTATGTATTTAAGTATATATTATTAACTCATTTACATCCGATTCCATTGTTACCAAACAAACTTTACTTAAACTTGTCTGGGAAAAGGAGCAGTGATATATCGTCTTAAAGTTCAAATGAAAGGAGATTAACTAATGGAAGCACGGTGAAGGAAACAAACTGAACCAGATCCTTTGAGCTTGAATTTAAGATCTTGAAAAAGGAGAATATTCTTCTGCTTGTAGAAAAACCTTAGCTATTACAAAAAATAGCTGTAAAACAGTGTCATTTGTCGCTCCATTACTTCTTATCACTCCTCCAATCTTGAAGTTTCTATCGTCCTAACCGCAGCAAAATGAAAATCTCTTCAAGCCACTCAGACTGCAGCTGCGGCGAAACTTTTTGCGGACGATGCGACTGTGACAGCTGTCGGGCACCGCACCGGACTGCCGGACCGTGCCGGACGGACCGGCGGATCGATAGCCGAACTGGGCTTTATAGTCAGCAAGAATTATTATATTATAGCGCTAAGGTGAAACTTTTGCAGGCGATGCGTTTGTGACATCTGTCGGACACCGTGAATACCGTGATGGACTGCCGTACCGAGCTGGATGGACCGGTCGATATATGGAAAATTTCTTTATGTTGGGGTATCCAATGTTGTGTTCAAAATCTCACCGAAAACCTGTATGGAAAGTAATGTAAACAAAAACAAACTAAAGAAGATCTTACTTTTATTTCGAATATTTATACCACATAAAGGACACTAAATTTACTATAGAACGAAAACATGAAAAGACACTGAAAGGGTGTGAATAAAAAAATAAAACCGCCACATCACATCCAGTAAATTTAATCTCCTCGTAATTGGGTATTGATCAAGCAAAACATGTTCAGGCGGACTCGTATAGGAAACACGTAATATATATTTTGTATTTACTTGTAGGATACAACAACAGGTGCTCTCTGTACCATCAGATTTCTGATATGCACCCACCTCTAGTATCTCTGTTTGGCTCTATGGTTGACTGGTAGAGAATGCCATTTGGCATTAAGTCCGCCATTTGTACTGACTTTTGTTTTGTGCAATAAAGTTTAAATAAATAAATAAATAAACTCGAAACAAATCGTTTGTCTGCAAATGAATAGAATATTTCCGAGTATCGGATCACAATCAGCACAAAGCAGAAGTTGCAAACTGCAGGTTGGAGCAACTGGGTTTTGCCCGCCTCTGACATTAGGGCTGAACATTGCATAATTTGCTTTTGAAACTTTAGACTAATTAACACTTTGATACAAAAGATTATTCGTGGAGGTCGGTGTAAGAGCAGTACTTATTTTGTCAAGGTAATTTTCTAATTAGTGAATAAAATAAATTTCACGGTGCTATTTTTTATTAATAAATATATGCAATACAACACGTTAAAGTAAATATAAAGGATTGATTAGATTAGATTATTTTATTCCACGATACAAACTACATTACAAAGCTTAATATCAAAATCATACGAATTCATATCATATTCAAATAATAAGGAAAGACAACTGGTAAATCACTCCATAGTATAGAACAAAGTCACTTCTTGCTGTCTGTCTGTCCCTATGTATGCTTAGATCTTTAAAACTAAGCAATGGATTTTGATGCAGTTTTTTAAATAGATAGTGATTTAAGAAGAAGGTTTATATGTATAAAACATGTATAATTTATCAGCATTGCACCCGTGCGAAGCCGGGGCGGGTCGCAATATATAATTAGTATGTCCCAACAAGGATCGTCATTACTCTCAATATTGTTGAGTAATCAGCCAAGTGAGAATGCTTGAGGAATAGAGTTTGGTATCTAATTGGATCAACCCTGCAATAAGATCACCAATCAGCGCACAGCAGAGACAGCAAAGCGTAGGTTAACATGCTTGTGATGTATGATATGTTGTTCGCGTCTGACTCTAGGGTTGAGCATCACATATTTTGCTCTTGAAACTAGATTGTTGATCAAGACGAAATACGATTAACGTTATTAGGTAAATAGCTCATCCAGTTTGTCAAATTGAATTAGAATTTTGTTTGTTTTTGCAGGTTGAACCCCTGTAGTATTTCAGTGAATATAATGCGAGTGCTTTTATATACAATTAGCCGCTTAACGTTAAAATGGCTGAATTCCTCTTAAAGTGAGTCGCAGAGGCAGAACGTACAGCAGTACGGAATAATGTTTTTCTGAATGTATACTACTAATGATGACGCAGTTGGCCTGCCTACTGAGCCCTGGGAGGTCCTAAGTTCGAATCCTGGCAAGTGCAAATATTTGTGAGATGAACTCGAATATTTGTGCCTGCGTCATGGGTGTTATTTGTATATAAGTATGTAGGTATTTATATACATATATAAGTATGTTTATCGACGTCTAGTGTCCATAACACAAGCCTACTACAGCTTACTGTGGGACTAGATTGATTTGTGTAAGGTTGTCCGATATTTATTTATTAATATTATAATTATGGTGCAGAATATTCTTACTTAAACCAAAACTCGTTGCAGAGTTTTCTCTATCATGTCCTGTCCTTGGCTTTTTTCATACCGGTCGAAATCGAAAGATCTGTGAGCGCAGCAATAAGTGCCGTCTCAGGAATATCTCCGATATATCGCCTTTAATTGTCATACATATTTTGCGTTAATACCCGGCTATTATGTAAGTTAAGTTTACGTCTTATATTTATGGCGTCGCATATGAATGAGGCGCATACTAAACGCGACCGGGTTGGCGAAGTGGCGAAGTACTAGGCATATCACCACTTGGAGAACTCTCCGAGAAATTAGATAGACGTATATGGAATTAAGGCCCTAAATACACAACTAGAATAACTTTGACACGTGACTATTTGTCGCGCGTTAAATACTACCTGTCACTTTTCAGTCAATACTGTGCGAGTAAGTCAGGTGATGCTAAATCACGCGACAAGCGAAGTCGCGTCCTAGATATGCTAGCCCCACAGGTCAGTTTATCGACTCGGATATCAGCTATAGTTGCCGGCAAACTTTAGAACAAAAATGGTGGATCTGCGCATGTACATTTGTACGTTAATCGGCTACTGCGTAGTCAAGGTTATGCTCTAAAAGTTTGCCGGCAGCTGTACAAGGCCATTAACTGTCTGAAATCAAATTAAATCTTTCCAGCAATCACTAGCTTCTTCAGGTTGACCGGTTCTCTGCAAAATTATAATACCTACTGATCCCAAACTGCGGCTGTGGAGCGCCCCAGGCAAAGCTAATTGACAATACTTTAGCGCGTTCATATTAATGAGCGATCACAGCCTGATGCTTCACTTACGGCCACCTGAGAAACCTCCCCCAACCAACGCAATCCCAACTCTATTCCTACCCCTAGAGAGTCTACTAGCATTTGAAGTGGGGAGAATCGAGATTGTTTTATGAACTTATTTAAAAGATCGTTTATAGTGAACGCGGGCTAATTTAGAGAAGACTTTATCATTTAGTCGGTTAAGGGGTGCATTTATCTTGTTATAGAATTTTCTCAAACACGCAATGGAATGTCGTCATAACGCGCGTTCAGACTTCGCAGTACCACGTTTTGAGCGGAAAATCTCGAGAGAACTGTAAAGGAATTTCATACAAAATTTAAGGCCTGTAAGTTTTTTTTTTGCAATTTTAATATGCAAATGAAATTGTAATTATTTTAATGTTATGCATGTGGAATAACTTAATTGATTGATATTAAGGAATAAATGGCTTTTTTATTTTATTTTATTTATGAAAGTTTTTTTTTAACATGGCGTCTGTGTTCATTAACAGGCTAAATAGATATTCCGAAATAAATGATTATTATTATTTATAGCAGAATTATATTTGTTTGAGTGGTGTATTTTTTTATTTCATTGCAGATGTATAGTGCTCATACAGCTTCGTATCACTATCCGTCTATACCTACTCACCCGGCAAGCCCATCTTTGCAGGCGTCTGCAGTAATACTATTTCACGCGAGAAATTCGGCGGAAAACTGATTAACGCGTCCCAAAGACGATTACCGAGGCATCAGAAATCACCCGTAAAGTGGCAAGTTTAGATTGGTTACGCGACGAGTTTGATGATGTAGATTCATTTTGATTTAGTGCTTCTTAACGTTATTATGTCGGTTATTAAGTTTGTATATATTAATCTTCACAGACAGCTCAGTTTATACGTAGTTTAAGGACAGATCTATTTCCTATTTATTTATTTAATCGTATGGCAGGTAGGTCGAAAACAGCTTATGCACGATGATTTTTAATCGGTGATCAGGTGCCAACTTTTCTAACTCGGTAATTGATGGCGGTCACGTTGAAGTCGTAATTACATGAAAACAATTAATTCTTCTATGATTTTGAAACCAATTTTGTCTTAAGCTCCTTGTCATCCTTCCAATCTGCATCAGTGAGCTTACAACCTCATTAATAATTTAATAGCAATGACAATTTACTAGTAATAACTTGTCGTTGTCATTGTCATTACATAAACAAAGTCGTAGAAAATTTCGTTAAATTTCCCGCCAAAGCGATGACACTTGACGTAGGTATCGTACTTCAATAATTTATGTAGGATGACTATGTATCTAGTGGGTATTACTTTTAATTTATGAAACAGTGAGGTAATTGCGCGAGACCTCGCCTATTAAGTTTAATTTTAACTGGATATTAATATTTTTCTACTCCTGATCACCGATTAAGAATCATCGTGTATATTAACACAACACAAGCCTTCCTGAGCTTAATTTGGACTGGTCACTTGGGACTGGTGGGACTAGGTCAATTTGTGTGAGGTTGTGTGATATTTATTATGTTTATTTATTTGCAAATTAAACGGCCTAATATAAATTATATTCCCATCGCAATAGTTGAAATAAATGTCTTATACCTAAACACATGTTCCTGATATTCCAATTGTAAAAAAAAGAGATTTAAAGCATTTAATATCGGAATAACCCTTTCAGTTCCAAAGAGCCTCACCTTAAGGTAAGTATTAGTATTTTTTTTTATAATTATAACATTGTCCCTTCGTGGCAAATTAGTGACAATTATAAGCCGCTAATCAATGCGTATTGTAATCCTGATACATTCACCAACCTTTATCAAGATGCATACATTGTTTGATGGCAGAGTTCACAAAAGCATAAACAGTATCCGTAGCTCATTCTCATCAATGAGTTGTATTGTTCTGGGACTTCCAGCGAGTATTCAAACATCGGAGCCAGTAGCGTGCAGAACAACAAAAGCACGTTATCTGAATGTCTACTCTAATGATTGAAATTCAATCGACGATTCGATAGTGCCCACTCCTCCCTCTCGATCTTTTGTCAAACTATGTTTGGGTGAGTGGGGTGGCACTATACGACGATCGAGTTTTGAACATCGGAGTAGCCCTTTTGGACAGATTGCGAGAACTGTTAATTTTTTTTTTATAGTATTTATAAATGGACAAATTAATCGTTGTTATATGACGTAAAAAAAACAACGCTGTCGTAGTCTAAACAAACAAAATAAAGTACCGTTCATTAAAAACAACACTCGGCCATCATTTTTCAAACGTTTTCCAACTTGTTTTGTAGCTTATTGATGGCTTTCAATGTTTTGGTTTGCACGTAATGCACGCGGAAATGAGAAACAAATGGGCATTTTGTTTTTATTAATATTATACTGTTATACACATAGCAATTCTTCTTTCCTTAATTCGGACTAAATTTTAATCGTTAAAGTTGTGAAATTTACGATATTTTTTATGACAAAGATCAGAAAACATATAAAAAAGTACCTACTTAATTACTAACAACATAACAATAATGCTTTATTGCAAACCAAAAAAAGATTACAGAAAAATACTAACTGGTAACTTATTTTATAATATTGTATTTAATAAAATTGTTTGTCTATTGTGGAATATAGGTACTTTCATTATAAATACATTTCATTTCTAAAATTACATTAGTGCCATGCCACTTAATAAATTTATTGGTAGTTATGACATTGCGCCGATTAGAATTAGCTTCAAAACTCAAGCGTCAGTGAAAATAGGTAATTAACTAACTTACTCAATGATCGGAGCGGTTAAATTTTAGTGAAAACTGAATATCGCCGAACTCAGGCAAAATCCAGTGATTCAACTTTGTATGTAAATATACCTAATGTGTTATGTATGTTTGAGTTAGTATATTTGTGCGTATACAGGGTGACTTTTTAGTCGTGAATGGTAGTGCCGGGGGTGATGCGGAGGGTGACGCTGAGCAACTTCCACTATGGGGACAACCACGAAATCTCGAAAAAAAATCTCCTAATTAAGAGTTAATTGATACTTAATTGATAGTTAAGTAAAGTATGAATTAAAATTTTTTTTCGAGATTTCGTGGTTGTCTCCATAGTGAAAGTTGCTCAGCGTCACCCTCCTCATCACCCCCTGGCACTAACATTCACGACTAAAATGTCAAACTGTAGGTATATATATTTGTTTTTGTGGTATTTTATGTAGGTACCTACGTTTATTTATGAAATATTTTAGTCGTTTTTCTATAGATTCCCTAATTACTTTTGCATCGCCTACTCATTTTTGACGTTTTTATTTAATTTCGCTACCCAAAGGTTGTCTAGAAGAGTTGTCTTTAGCGATAAGACCGTCTGTTATTTACCTCCATTGAATGTTACGTGTAATCTATATTTGTTTGTAATTATTTGCCGTTGAGATGTGAGAGAATATTCTACTCTATTCTATTTATTTCGAACCTCGCAGCTACACCTATATTTATATCTGAATTTTCTTGTATACGAGTATAAGAAGAAAACAAAGTTAGAAATCAAGTAATGCGTTTTCCAGTTAAATCGGCTTATTTGTTTATGAAGTGAAAAGTATTATAATTGAAAATGTTGGACCGGCAGCGACCGAGGTTGTTTACAAGTTTAAATTAACTTACCTTCTTTGCGAGAGACACATTTCGTAACAGCCCTAGCACAACCACACTTCACTCTCTCACAGTACTGCACAGAAAGAGATAGGTATATCGTGCGAGAAAAAGTCGCGTGAGAGGTGAGAGGTGCAGCTCGTCTAGCACAACTACACCCCAGGCCAAAAGTATTTATTATTATTATTATTATTTATTTATTAGGAACTACAATTTCCTTAAATCTAGATACATTGTCCCACAAAACCAGTAGCTGGTTTGACTGTGGGATCTTTGTGGAATCTCTAGTTTAGGTACAAGGTATTTATTACGGTAGCATTACGGTAGCAGTGTGAAGAAGTGTTTTTTAGGGTTCCGTACCCAAAGGGTAAAAACGGGACCCTATTACTAAGACTTCGCTGTCCGTCCGTCCGTCCGTCCGTCCGTCCGTCCGTCCGTCCGTCCGTCTGTCACCAGGCTGTATCTCAAGAACGGTGATAGCTAGACAGTTGAAATTTTCACAGATGATGTATTTCTATTGCCGCTATAACAACAAATACTAAAAATAAAATAAAATAAATATTTAAGGGGGGCTCCCATACACCAAACTTGTTATAGATTATATATATGTATAGGTACGGAACCCTTCATGCGCGAGTCGGACTCGCACTTGCCCAATTTTTTTAACATTCTTTTGAACTTGTTTTTGTTTGGCTCTCGTCGTATTTCCTCCGGTAAACTATTGATTAGGTACGGGATGCGTTTTTTTAGGGTTCTATCCCCAAAGTAATTGTTTACCCTTGGTACCAATAGTTTACCGGAAGTCATAGACTTGGTGTTATGGATATGTTGTACAGGTTGGATTATGGATGTTTCTGAGCTATACTCTTGGCGGCTATGGTTATTTATGGCAAGAAGATATTTATGTTTTAAGCTAACCGGTAAAATATTGCAAATTTTAAAGAGTTCTTTATAGTCAGATATACATTTATTTTTAGTTTTGTTGTTTACTAGGAGTTTCAAGAATCTTAATTGAATGTTTTCTAATTTATCTATATTAGTCTTAGTTGTGAGTCCATAGCTGTCAAGAGCATAGCCCAAAATAGAGTCTACTAGTGACATGTACAAACATCTAAGGGTGCTTACAGGTACTCTATAGCTTAAATGTACGAATTTGCCTAATAGAATTCTCAATTTTTCATGAATAAAATGTATATGGGAAGACCAGGAAAAGTGTTCGTCTACTTTCATAATAAAGTTTATTCTTTAAATATTTAAAGTTTCCAATAATTATTCCTTCTGTAAATATTAGTAACCGTTAGGCCACCCCCAAAAGATAAAAAAATAGAACATCCACTATTAAAACATCTGCATATTGTAAAAATATATATATACTTACCTAACTCCGGGACAAATTGCATGTCGTCGTTTTTTTATTGCCTTTCTACAAAATGTTGCACTGGAAATTTTTATAAGCAGAATTTGCGTTATTGACTTTTAAAATGTTTATAATCATTTTTATATTGCGATTTTGCAATTTATTCCGTAAGGAAATCACAGGATTGTATAGTGATATAAGCTTGTTTCCATACTTTTGGCCTGGGGTGTATGCTTCGCGACTCTTGCTGCGCGAGATCGCTCTACCCGTCACTTTCTCACATTACTGCACAGAAAGAGACGGGTAATTATCTCGCGCGAGCTCGCGTGTCACAGTTGTGCTAGAAGTGGAGGTAGATGGCAGTTCGAATAGGATAATCTCAACGGAGTTGTTATTTGCACTGTTATGCTATTGTCATAGTTGTTGCTGTTTAAAACTTTTACGGGCAGTACGCCGATAGACGTAAATTAGGACCCTCTTGATATACGGCACCACGTCTATGGACGGCCATTTTTATCTTTGAAAACTGCTACTCCCTTTACAGTCGAACATTTCTCATAGTTTTTACAAAGAAAACTTCTTTGTATAAGTTTTGTCTGTGCCGTCAGCACGCTTGCTGGGACTTGCAGGGCACTAATATCCTACACCGCTCATTCGAATCGCGTCCTAATGGCAGTTAAAAACGATATACCTCAGATATACCTGCGTCATTGCGTATATTTTGGCGATTTCTCAAAGTACACTCGAATTAGTGTCCGAGTCTTTCTTACGTATACGCGAAGATAAAAACTCATGCAGTTTTTGACGAAATCTTTAAGTTTTAGTGTTCAATTTGATTTTAGCTTCTAGAAAATTATACATTAAAGAAGAAGGAGGAACTTGTTAACATTCCTGTGGCCTACCAAGCCAATCGATCTACAAAAAGATTAAAATCATTACAATTCTCATTCTAATTGATTTATCGTCTGTAGAGATTACTGAGCGTTTCCAAACGATAATATTAATAAGAAATAATTGCGATTGCTATAAATAAGGGGAACAATAAGCAACGTAATCTGTCATCTTACCAACTGCAAAACAAAACAACATTAAGTCACAAACTAGTCTTCTTTAATTTGAAACTTAATTCAGCCGAATAAAGGTTCATATTCGAATGAATTCAATGAAATACTTAATGGCTTTTAGTTTGCTAACAACGTAGTTTAAAGAGGTAATTGTTGCAAATATATCACCGGAGCGATTTGTTCTTATCGCGGCCGTAACTTAAATTTAAGATATTAATTCGACCGAACGACAGCTGAATTTATATTAGAAATACCAATTTAATAACCCAAATTATTTTGTGTTCAATGTCATTAGAGAAAAACATTTTTATCAAAATTGCAATAAAATTTCTTCATAACGTGCGTTATAACAGGCTTCGAAGTATCACGTTTCGGGCGGAAAAACTCGAAACTCGGGAAATATTTTTTTAAACATGGCGTCTGTGTTCATGAACGGGCTAAACAGCAAAATTTCATTTTTTTTTGTGGTGTTTTTTATTTCATTGCATATGTTTGAGATAAGCATTATAATATGCCTTAGCCGTGAAAAGGGCTTGCCGGCTTCGTATTAATATTCGTCTATACCTACTCACCCGGCAAGCCAAGGCTTGTTTCCCGGCGTCTGCAGTAATGTACTATTTTCTCACTATATTTACATTCATCAATACACAGTTATGTGTTAAAGAAACGAATACGACTTGAAAATAAAAGCAGCATGCAACTTGAAAGGTAATGTGTTTTTAATGTAATACGAACCATCATTTTTTCTCTACACCGTAATCAGATAAAAAATATGCTAAAATCATTTATTTATGTGTAAATTCCCCTAAAACGTGTCTCGCATTTAGGTACAAGATTTTTCTGAAATGATAGTCATCATCAATTTGTTTTTCCATAAAATTTTATAAGCAGTATCTGTATATCTACAGATATCCAATAATAATACTAAGTAGTATGAGTATTTGTGCCTTTATTTATTACTCCTCGTAAGCTTCGTAAATTTTTCTCGAAAACCTTACAACTGTGAAACCTTGTAGCTGTATCATTTTGCATTCCCCCCATACACACGCCATAAATAGTCATACAACGCAATCCAACACCAATTCACCTTTTATTTCACAAAAAACTCCGCGCGCGTGACTCCTTCCTACAAATGCGGTTATTTCAGGATTCTGAGATTTGTATCTTTGTATGGAGATGAGGTATCGTCGTTGCATACATTACTCTGTTTATAAGGGAATAGGACGTTAAGGCGCTACTACACCGCGAGCATTCGCTTGTAATACAATACAATAATACTTCATTGCACACCAACAAGAAAAGTATTAAATACCTACATACATAAGGAACCTTGAATTCAACAATGGTAACGCCTATTGTCAGGCGGTCTTATCGCTAAAGAGTAATTTTTTCCAGACAACCTTAGAAAAAACAAAATTAAACAGAAATAGTAGGTAGAAATAGGTATACACATAACAGATTTTTTAAGTAGTACGTTACAAAACTTACGTATTTCATTACGTATGTAGTTATACCGTCGTCTAGTGCCATGTCTAAATGTCTGAAGTCAGTCAAGTAACCAATAATCATAAATCTTGAAAATATCATTTTATAGAGGTTTGTTTAGTGACTGTCAAAAAGTCCTTTCGAGAGCATGAACGTAACATCAAGTTTGAAACGTGGAGGTAATTAAATAAACACTTTCTGAGCGCGATTTAGTCCCGTTTTGTTATAATCTGTGAAAATCGTGTAACTTTAAATAATCTTATTAGAACTTTTGTGAGACATATTTGATTACTCTATTAAGCGGTTTACTACGTGACAAAGTTGCCGCGGCGGTGTACGGGCAGCAGTCCCTGATGAAGAGCTCCATACGAGTTCTAAACATGTCGGGCCGTTCCTGACAATTTCACGTGAGTGTAAACCACTTGATACAATAATTAACTTTAAATAAATATAAGATAGCTGTGCCCCGCTCATCCCACGGGAACACTAAATTTTTTCGGGATGAAAAGTATCCTGTCCTTTCCCGGGTCTCAAACTATCTCCATACCAAATTTCATCTAAGTCGGTTCATCGGTTTAAGCGTGAAGAGGTAACAGACAGACAGACACACTTTCGCATTTATATTATTAGTATGGATTGTTTTCTACTCGTAGTGATTAGGACGACACAGTTAATCAAAACACAACTGAGTTTCTCTGTAAGAAAAGATTTAATGCGTTAATTTACATGCAGGTTTGATTCACATAACAGTATGAATTGAACAGTAACGAAAAGAAACATTACCTGTAAGAAAAGAAACGATATTTAATGTTATTAATAACAATGTCGATTCCTGAACCACAATTATTTTCGATAAATTGCTTCTGTCATGACAGTAAGTACTTATAGGTTATAATTCACCACAGGTTAGGTTAGACAATAAATATCAATCCTTCCATGTCGCGTTCTGTCATGATGACACTTGATGCGCGGGAATATTTAAATGAAAGAAAATTATATTTTTCTTTACATACATATAAAAGTAAACCGTGGCGTTACGTGACTCGTGGTGAGGTAGCACCTTTAGGGAATAGGACAGTAAGGTTGTCGCGGAAGATTGCCAATCCGGTGTAACAGACTTGTTTGTGATTATATTAACAGAGAAACAGAGATGTAATTTGGCTTTGGATGGAGTCATTAAGGGTCGAAAAAATTACTTACTGTTTTCTTTCGGCTTTCTTCTCAACAGCGGTCTCCTCTTGTGAAATGCCGGTAGATTCAGATTTAGACATGTGAAAGTGACCTTGTGGCCTACTTACAGAATAAACGTTTTGATTTTTATTTTGATTTTGGATTTAATTTACCTATTCATTGCTTTCATAGGTAGATTACAATATAACGCGGCTTTTCGACAATATCTTGATTCATCATCATCATCATCATAATCAGCCGATAGACGTCCACTGCTGGACAAAGGCCTTCCCCAAAGTTCTCCACAACGATCGGTCATACGCTGGCCTCATCCATTCTAACCAGGTTCACGGTCCACCTCGTTGGGGGCCCCCCCACGCTGCGTCTTCCAGTACGCGGTCGCCAATTAACTTTTCTGCCCCATCGGTCATCGGTTCTACCAGCAATGTGGCCTCTTAAGTTTGACGACTCTCTGAGCTATATCTACAACCTTAGTTCTTGCGTATCTCATCATTTCGGATTGTATCACGTAAGGAGACTAAGTATAAGCTCGCTCCATTGCCCTTTGAATAACATTGAGCTACAACTATACCTACGTAATTGCAATACGCTTGTAATCACAGAGTGCGCTCCTGCCTTCGACATGTCCATAATGACCCACCCCCCCTACCACCGGAGCCAATAAACCTTTATTTTTCATCTCAACAAGGCACGACCTACTTCGTGAAAATAATGTTTGTTCGAGTTTTTTGAGTGCTGTACGATATTTCATAACAGTGTCTAAAGAAAACGTTGTTATGACAGATCAAAAACAAACTGAGATATTGGAGGGAACACGTTCGCCATCTCCTACTGGAAGAGATTGCTCTTTAGCGACAAGACCGCCTGTTATTACTTTACTTTTAGTTTTTAATTTCTCTGTTGTATTCGTTTTCATGTGGTACACAAATAGTACCTAACTGCAGACGCCAGGAAAGAAGGGCTTACCGGGTGAGTAGGTATAGACGGCCGACCGTAGGGACGCCGGATAGTGATACGAAGCCGGCAAGCGCTATTCACGGTTAAGGCATGTATAGTGCTTTTCCCAAACATATGCAATGAAATAAAAAAATACACCGCTCAAAAAACTATATAGCTAATTCAGCTGTTTAGCCTGTTTATGAACACAGACAACATAAAAAAAACAGCTTTTTTGAAATTCCTTTACAGTTCTCTCGAGATGTCCGCCCGAAACGTGATACTTCGAAGCCTCTTATGACGCTCATTATAACGACATTGACTGTTTGAGAAAATTACTACTCTACCGTACCTAATACTCGTATAATTTTGTCATTAAACAGGTAGGTCATCTTAAAATTGTAAGCGCTCTCTTTGTCTGACCTTTGAATTACCTTCGTAATGAATAAAAGATAAGTAAAAACAGCTCATTCACCATCATTAACATGTTTAATTGATTTAAGGCCGCGGTAACGCCGGCAAATGTAAATTAATAGCTTTCGTTCAACGAAACGAGCCATTTAACCTTAGTCAGCGGTTTCTTTGAGACAATTTTCATATTTTATTACTTTGGGATTTTCATTTGATGAAATGTGTTTTTTTTTATAACGGCACAAGGCACAACATAGGGGCTCCGCTTCGCCTGATGGTAAGCAAAAAGGGGAGCCCAAGTCGCAATGGCAACTGACGAGAAACCAACGGTGCCAAGTCAGTTGACACTGCCATGCTGGCCCGAGAGATGCTTGTTCACGCTGCGTTTGAAGGACAAAAGAAGAAAGGATTTTTTAGTAAGACATCGTCATTAGTTAACAACGTTCTCTTAACCCACTCCTATTCATAATCACTGTTCTCTCAGTACACCACATGGGCCGGATACAAGTGTCCCGCATCCAGCGAGTGCCCGCAATTCTAAGCAGGTTGTCGGACTACTTTGTCGTCCTACGATCCGCTTGCCGGTACGTGGTCTCCACTGAAGAATCTTACTGCCCCAACGGCTATGTTCTTCGAGCTATGTGCACTGCCCGTTGCCACTTTAGCTTGCTTACCCGGTTTGCTAAGTTGATGACCTTGGTTCGTCTACGAATCTCCTCGATTCTGATTCGATCTCGAAGAGAGATCCCGAGTCCCGAGTATAGCTCATAGAGCTACCACTAAACGGCTAGACGAATTTTACCCAATTTTGGTAATACAGTTGTAGTCAAGTATCAAAAGATGGTTAACTTAATAATACTTTTAGCCCGAGAATGGTAAAAAAACCGGCCAAGTGCGAGTCTGACATGAAATTAAATTATTTATTAATGACAAGCGGTTATTACAATTAAACACTATCTACTTATTACATTTACAATGTAAAGGGTAAATTATAAAAATCTTCCAATTTATAAAAAGTATTCTCGTGACGCCGCTTTTTCAATGTTAATCACAAATGTATAGTTTTCAGTTTTTTCCAATAAGACGGTATTACTTACTTGCCAAATTTCTTAGTTTTTGGCCAACGGAACGTACTCTATAAAATATTGATTCCCTTGAGATTGTCGAAATATCTGTGTTTTTGCTACATAAACGGCCGTATCTTTTTTTACGTTAACTCAGAAGTTTAATTTTTTGCCGCTTCAAGAGGCCTATAGACTTGAATATAAGGTTTTTCCAACTTGATACTTCCAAGCCTTCCCGAGATAAGGGGACGGACGGACAACAAAGTTGTTTCTAGTTTTCAATAACCGCTTAACCCTAAACCAAATCGTCAATATTAAAGCAAGATCACCCGTGCGCCATTAGCTAACCGTCGGACAGGCGCCGCTCTGGCACGCTTGGCGTTTTTCATAAAGGCGCTAGCTAGAGACGTGATCACATACGGTATTGCTTCGGAATAATTGCCTTAGGAGACAAATAGGTTGTCATGACGTGAAGCTACTGGGAGGTTTTAATATTTGCCGCCGCTACAAGCACAGACTACCTAAGGCAGACGCAGTAGCATCGCTCAAGCTGTTTTCGTTATAATTATAATTTTTATGTTGAATATTATGTATATGTATTTATATAGATATTACGTAATATGTATTATATTGACTGTTTGCCTATCTCTCTCTCTCTCTCTCTCTCTCTGTTGGTTTTTGCATTTTCATGTGTATTATTTTAGTTATACTCCTTTGTATTTTACATGTTGCTTAGTTTGTCTCCCATTTACATTTGTGTTCAGCACTCATTTGCTCAAAGGTTAACTCGAAGAGATCCCTTAAAGGGGTAAGTTCGACTTAGTACATGCTTATTCTTTTTTAAGGTTTTTTTCTTGTTTTTATGTACAACAAAGTGTTTACATACATACATACATACTACCTAAAAGAACTTGCGAAAATATATGACTTCTTACGAAACTTATTGAAGACGCGGCTGGCGCAGTTTATAATGCACCTGCTTACTGAGCCGCCGGTCCTGGGTTCGAATCCCAGCTGGGGCAAATATTTGTGTGATGAACTCGATTATATGTTCCTGGGTCATGGATATTATTTATATATGTATTTATATAGTTTACCCTTGTTTTATAGAGAAATGTTTCATCGAATTTGGATTTCATAGAAATGTCATTTCATCGAAAGCGTTGTTTTTTCGGACATCATAAAATATTTTGAATTTTTTTAACACAAACCTAACCTAACCTAATCTATAGGTTGGCATTTAAAAGATTTCCGAGAAATTTATGACTTCCAAGGAAAAAATTGTCTATGAAAGATATCAAAATAGACCTGGTAAGGTTTTCCATTTGGAATGAAAACCCTTAAAACATCAGTTTCAGCAAAATCTAGCAGATTAAAGAATGGAACTCTCTTCAAGCATACCTTTTCCCACAAACATAATTATAACTTGAGCGAAAGTTTATAGGCACATATTTATAGTTGTCAGTTTCATCGCCACTTAATTATTAGTAATGCTTGCCTATTTTACAAGTACATGAAAAATACTAACGGTATTGATAAGACCCTAACCAGAATGCTGGAATATAAAAGATCAACATTAAACATTTTCAACGTGACGTGTCTTTGATCGCCATCCCAAAAACACGTCAACGATCCAGTTAATCCCCTAGTAATGTAACGGTCCGAATCGTCGTTGTTCAGGACGAAACAATACGATAATTGAAAAACAAAACGCGATGGAAATGTAAATGGCAACATTCGCAAGCTCAGGAATATAAATCTTTATTAGTAATTCAAACAAAGTCGGCAACGGACGGCTAAAATAGAAACCCGCGGTTATTACGCATAAATTAACGGAACCCACCACTCGAAATACGTCCCAAATAAGCAAAAGAACGTATTGCGTTTGGTAAACCTTTAAACCCGTTCATTATACACGGTTTTCGGTCGTATTAACACGCTGTAAGGACACGGTTGTGGTGTGTGGCGCGGCGCGGCGGTTCGTCGACTTGTTTCGTCTATTTGCGAAATGAATAAAGTTATGACTTGTTTTAATTGGGGCAGTGTATGGCCCTTTTAAGGGTTTACAATTTCTCGAATTCTGTTTGTGATCTGATTGTTATTTAAATGCGTTATCAATGTTCGAGTTCTCAGAAAGGCCAGACCTATCAGAAAATAACCTAAATTTAACACAAGTAGCTGGTCATCATGAGACCCGCATTCAATGAGTGATATAGAAAATGCTACTGAAACTGAACATAACGACAAAATTTAGAATTCTTAGCTATATTGGGTGAGATCCTGTCACTTGTTCCAATTAAAACTCAAATCTTCCAAGATACAGTAGTACAAGGACGAGAAGTTTCCAAACTTCTCGTCTTATTTCCACCAAACATAGCTAAAAAACATCTCGATCGATAAGTCTATCGATAAGAAAAAATCGCACTCAAATTGTTCCATCCGTTTGGGGGCTAAGATGCCACCGACAAACACACAGATACACAAGTTAAACTTATAACACCCCTATTTTTTCGTCGGGGATTAAAGATACGTGCAACTTTTAGTGGCGAAGTGGGGTCTCGTCGACTTGCTCCCGTTATTTAACATTATAACAGTAAACCAAATTAATAATAATTAGAGTATAACAAAATTATAACAATAAACCGTAATATCAAACGTTACATTATATGAAATGTCTCTATGTCAATTTATTGTATATCAAGTGTATATTAGTTTTTTCTGAAATTACATAAAAAACATTACGGACCCATAATAATCATCAGCACATGTTAAAAAAATGTCCTTGCACGACCCAGCCTTTCTTGTTAACATCTTCACACAAAAGAAACAATTCAAAACAGGATTAATTCCTTAGGGAAATACGAAAAAAGCCCTCGAACAACAGAGATAAGCGACCATCGCACAAAAAGCTCTAAACGCATTATCTTCGCAAAGTTTTCCTTAATATGGGGGGAGTCGCATTTATTCCAATTCGGATCGTAATGAGTCGGCGGCTTGGGATTACCAAAGAATCTCTTTAGGAGAAGCCAAGAGACAAGTTAAATTGAATGTAAAACATGCGCGTGTTGCTGTTTTGTTTTTGTCGAGTAATACAATCCATTTGTGTTGACAAATCAAAACACAATGTGTTTAAATGTAAAGTTAATTAAAAAGTAGATATTTTCTTACTCCGTATGATCCCACCGGAAGATCAGCGCTGGCTCTTGAGCTAGCATACGTATATGCTTAGGTGGAACCTTTTCAAGGCAAATCGTAATTATTATAACTCATATTTATCATTTTTTTTTGATACTATTTATGTAATTATGTTTTGTTCCTGTTGTTGAATAAATGTTTTACTTTTTTTTTTACTCATATTATGCCAATTTTGCCCTCAATAGCCCACAAACTATATTGTTAAGTTGATGTCCGTATTTAGTTGTGAAATGTACTTAATTTAAAGTTTATATTATGTTAACTATGTTCTCCAGAAGATACTTTCAAATCGGATCTTCATGATAAATACTATAGAATAGAATACAGTCATCATGAATAATTTAATTCATAGTTTTAACACACATAAATATAATGAATAACGATTTTGTCTAAAACTTAATACTTTCCCTAGACAGCCTAACCATCCTCAAATGATGGATTAAATAGCTGTGCCGTGTTACCCACTCATCCCAGTTAACACGCTGTGAACAGGAACACTACATTATTAGGGATAAAAAGTAGCCTGTGTTATTTCATACGAAGATTTATCAAAATTGGTCCGGCCGTTTGAGCGTGAAGAAGTAACAAACATACACATAAACACACTCACAAACTTTCGCCTTTATAACATTAGTGTGATGAGGATACTTAAGAGGGCGCCAACGCGTTGGCTAGCTTTCTCTCTCTCTCTCTCACTGAGCGTAAGCGTGAGCGAGATGGAAGTGCGTGCTCAGAAGCGCGGATATCATGTTTTTTGAGTTGTGTCATAAACGTGTGCATTTTATATTGAAAATAGTTTTACAGTTTTTGAGAACTTATAATTGTGTATCTATTAAGCTAAAAAACATTTATTTTTTATTAAAGCAGTAACGTCTGCTAACGTAAACTAAATGTTTACAAATGAAGCGAAAATCGGGTGGTCCAATTGGGAGGACGCCAGTGTTGGCCCGGAAAGCCGTTGGAAACGCAGGTTCGAATCCTGTCCGAATCATTAAATTTTTCAATTTTCGCTTCATTTGTAAACATCTAAAAAACATTGTTCAAAACGGAAGGGTTTTGAAGATCCAACCGGAAATATCTAAAAAAAGGGTTATGTTTGATAGATAAAAGGATCGAGAAAATTATTACCAATCTATTATCATGAAGACATAAACTTAATTTCTTGATACCAAATGGGCCTGACAGTCTGTTGGACTTATTTACGGTACTCTATGAAACGGCCAAGCCATACTTTTTAAACCAAGGTGGTAGGGTTAGTAAAGTCAGGGCTTAGGGGCTTGGCTTTTCCTGGGTTCTGATATTTTTTTACACCGAAAGCATTATGAGCATGTGAGTCTTGGCCGCCAATTTTACATGAAATGTTTTTGGTGGGATCGTGTTGTCACGTTGACAAGATTGAAGAATTACTGTTTAAGTTTCTTATTGCCAAGGGACAGATTTTTAATCACCATGGAAGTTGACATCTAGGATCATTCACCTGACGAATCTTGCATGGGTGGGCTCTTAAGGTATACGTTCGTCAGATCTCACAATACCTACCACTATGTAGAATCTCTTCAACCAGTCGTGTACCGGAATGAGTAATCCATTCCCCTACATTCAGTGGTGGTCCACATGTCTGTAATTATGCAAACTATCCGTTTGAACGGCACTTTGGTGAGCTAACCTCGGAACCTATAAACTGAATTGTTAATCTGAAATTGGCACCTTCGTTAAAGCCTTTGAGTATGTTGTACCTTGGACGGGGGTATATCTTTGATACAGATTGGTTAAACCCACAAGACGCCCTTTACATGACGGGTGAGGTCTGAATAGCTAGTATGATTCGAAAATTATTAAGTACTGGGAAGGAGGCAACCCGGAAGGTGCGTCCATTTTGTCGATTATTTGTGGATTGCTGTATATGTCAAAGTAGACATCTCCAGGATTTTATCAAATAGAAATCATTGAAAAACCCAAGCCTACTCAAATTGTGGCACTTGTTTCCTTATCTGGTCAACATTTTTTGCTTTAACTTTTTATTTTTCTGAGGAGTGAGACAAAACATTTCTTGTAGTTTGTATGGAGTCATCATCTTCGCGCTTAGTAATCATTAAAATCTTTTACAATCTTGAAACTACTAAACCGTGATTCTCAGACCGTTTCAAACGCGCGGTTCTGACGACATAATTATTTATTTAAAACTGGTACAAAACAAAAAGTCTGTACAAATGACGGACTTAATGCTAAATGGCATTGACATTATATAGTCTCGTAATTATTACACCAACAGTAAACAAACTAGATTCAGCCACGGGTTTGGCTTCAGCATC
Organism: Apotomis betuletana; assembly: GCA_932273695.1. Classification (NCBI taxonomy): domain Eukaryota; kingdom Metazoa; phylum Arthropoda; class Insecta; order Lepidoptera; family Tortricidae; genus Apotomis; species Apotomis betuletana. Next base: position 1,321,127 of record OW026303.1, on the reverse strand, counting down.
TAAAACTCTGGTTCAAAAATTGTAGATCAGTTAAATAGTAGGTACTTCAACTACTTTTAACTCTGCATTAAAATGAAAAGCTCCTGAGCTCTGGGTACTACAATACTTGACGGTGGAAACTTAATTAGAAAAAAAAAAACAACTTGTAAGTGTCCGGAGAAAGCTTTATTCTGTATTTTAATTAAATACTTACAAGTATTTAATTAAAATACTTTTCAATTAGAGCTCCTTCCAATACATTTGTCTATTTTTCGTCAAACTAATCAGCTAGTTTTCTCTTATTTGAAAAGAGCAAAATTATTTATTTTGTAAACCAAACCATATTTGATAAGTAGTGTTACGGACAGCTAGGCAAATTTAGGTTAATAAATAACATATTTGTACGTACCGGCTAGGCGAAACTAGACTAAGTAAAAATAAATAAATAATATTCCTTATTTACCTCATGCCCTTAAAAAGCGGCCATAATATGTGTGTGTACCACTTATTATCCTAGAAAACATTACTGTAAGAGAGCTCCCAAATATAATGTATGTAGAATAGTTAAAAGACCACGGCGTCTTAAAAGTAAACAAGTATGACTCATCGTGGTAATTTCCACTCGCAGCGCGAGACAAAGGATTCATGTTGTTTACATTTGATGTAAAACTTAAGGATAAAAATTGGAATATCCTGAAACTTAGTAGTAACGTTCCTCATGAACATATGAGTAAAATCACTTTACATTATACCGGCCGCAACCTGCTGCGAGCACGGCAAACACAAAAATAACACGGCGTGCCAAGAGCGCCGCCATATGAGCGACCAGGAAGGTGTAGATCTCGACCCGTGTGAGCGAGACGGCCTCTGAGTCGAGACAAAGAAATCACATCAATTTTATATCGCTGTAATTAAACGGGAGCTCTCACATCAAAATCACTTACATATTTGTGTTCCACGAATAAACCTTTATGTTAGCTATAAGTTAAATTTAAGCTAAATAATGTATTATAAGTAGGAATCAGTAAAATGTAACTGAGCGGGCGTCCCTCTAAGACATGTAACAGATCAAATAAAAGGACGCCCATTTTCTCACAAATTTGTAGTACAACTTTAGCCTGCGTAGAGTTACGACTCCGTAGTAGTACAACTTCAGTCAACATCGAGTCATCACTCTGTTACTCAAGTGCGTCGATCAGCGATCCGCCAGTACTTCCGTCCAGTCTCTTACTCCAGTGTATACCATCTTGTTAGTCAGTGTTAGATAAAGGACTACATTAGTTAAGATTTAGTTTAAATTTCGCGTTTTAATTTGTGTTAATTTTGTGTGTTAAATTTAATTGTGCTCCGATCTTTAATTGTGTTAATTTGTTTTCATGTAAAATATATATCGTTTTCGTTTACCCTTGTGTTTCTCTTCTCTTTACATCGTTCTACAACTGAGTTATCGTAGATGTCAGTGTTGGGACCCGGCCGACGAGGCATTCCTAACATTGTCTTGGTCCTTCGAGCCGGATCGGAGCTAGTTATTAGTTTAGGTATTTCGTTGTTAGGTTTGGAAGTGCGGTTTCCAAATAGTTAGCGATGGTTAATACACGCGGAAACAAGAGCGAGGAGAGTGCGCGCGCACAGCGCGAGCGCACACAAGCTGCAGTCGACTTACAGCGGTTTGCGGTGACCAATGTGGCTGTCACACATTCACCGCCCGCTGCCCATGCCCGACCGCCTACGGGACTGCAGTTTCAAACAGACTCACCCGAGTCTCCCGCCGAGGAAGCTCCAGTTTCGCCGCCAACCGACACTACGGCTTGGCGTAGCGAACTGCACTCGAAGTTGCTAAGAGCCCCGGCTAGCCGTCATAGCTTCGCCGGAGACTTGCGGGCGTTATGGCGAGCGATGAGGCCCTTGAACGCTGTATCGGGGTCGCGGGCGCGCAACAACGCGCCCGGGCTTCGGTCCATCATTTTGTGGATGGGGTAGGTAGTGCTTCTCCGCCGCGAGCTGTAAGGGTGCTCGAGCGGCGGTGATGCTGGGCCGTCTTTTTCTTACCACCGCGAGCGGAGCTCAGCGGTGGCACGGCTTGAGATAAATCCTCTTCTCCGCCGCGAGCTATAATAGTGCTCGAGCGGCGGTGGGTGTGGGACGTCTTTTTCTTGCCACCGCGAGCGAAGCTCAGCGGTGGCGCGGCTTGATATGGTCCTCTTCTCCGCCGCGAGCTGTAATGTTGCTCGAGCGGCGGTGAGAGTGGGCCGTCTTTTTCTTACCACCGCGAGCGGGGCTCAGCGGTGGTGCGGCTTGAATTATCCTCTTCTCCGCCGCGAGCTGTAATGGTGCTCGAGCGGCGGGGTGAGTGGGCCGTCTTCTTCTTACCACCGCGAGCAGAGCTCAGCGGTGGCACGGCTTGAGTCATCTGCTTCTTCTTGCCGCCGCGAGCGGCTGCTCCCAGCGGCGGCGGGTATCGTAGGGGACTTCAGGAGTCGGTCAGCAGCTCTCTGGGCAATGCCCGAGCTCTGCTGTCCGGGGGCCTCGTGTAGTGAGGGGCGATCCCCTGGAGATGCTCATGGCGTGAGCGGTCCGCGCGGCCAAACATTGACCGCGCGAGCCTGCCGATGAACTTCTCCAGGGGGTGCCACTTGAGGTCCCGCATGATGGTGTCGTTGCGCACGTATCGTTGGGCGCGCACGATAGTGCGCAACGTACGCGTCTCCTGAGTCCGCAGCTTCGTCCTGTTGGTCTTCTTTAGCAAGGCGTACCACGCCGGCGCGGCGTACGTGAGCCGCGACCGGACGTAAGCCTTGTAGAGCCCCAGCTTGGTGTGCCGGGGGAGCCCGCTGGCGAAGACAGGACGGAGCTTGGCGCGCGCTGCTGCTGCTCTGCTGATGGTGCTCTCGGCGTGTTGACGCATGGTCAGCCCTCTGTCTATAGTGACGCCCAGGTATTTCACTGTGCGTGACCAGACAAGGGGCTGACCGTAGAGTGTTGGAGCCTGTGGAGGGTGAGAGTAACCTGTTAGTAGTGTCTGTGTTTTGGCGATATTCACAGAGAGGCGCCATTTGGATAGCCAAGCTGGTAGAGCGTCCAAGGTATTTTGGATCTTGGCTACTGCGTGCGAAGAGCGAATTGACGTCGCAAGGTAGGCTGCGTCGTCGGCAAACAGTGCCAGCTTGGTGTCGCCAATCACCGGAATGTCGTCGGTGTATAGCGCGTATAGAGCAGGGGAAAGACAACTACCTTGAGGGACACCTGCGCGGATCGGGCGATCCGCGGAAATGGCGCCCTCTACGTTGACTTCGAAGCGTCTGTCAGCTAGAAAGGAGGCGATGACCCTCACCAGGCGCGGTGGGATCGTGGTGTTGGACAATTTGAAGAGCAGGCCGTCGTGCCAGACTCGGTCAAAAGCCTTCTCCATGTCCAGTAGTACTGCTACGGTGAACTCCTTCTTGTTGATGGACGTGGCCATGTGGTGTAGGACCCGGGTAAGCTGTAAAGTAGTGGAGTGATCTGACCTGAACCCAAACTGCTCCGGTCTGGGTTGTATGTGGGGGATCATCTGCGACAGCAACAACCTCTCAAACACCTTAGAAAGGGTTGAGAGAAGGGTGATGGGTCTGTAGCTCTCCGGTTTTCTTCTGTCCTTGCCAGGCTTGGGTAGGACGATGATACGCCCCGTCTTCCAGATGGTAGGGAAGTGACCTGACCTTAGTATTCCGTTGAACAGGCGGGCAATCGCCGCTAGGGCTCTCAGCGGCAGGTTGCGGAGCGCCATGTTTGGAATACTGTCGGGGCCCGGCGCTTTCTTCGGGCTGCAGTGCAGCCGGATCGAGCGCAGCACCTGGTTGGGAGAGAAAAATACCGGATCCTCGTGAGGGAGAGGCGCTACTGCCAAGTAGCGCTGGAGATGTTGCTCGACTTCGGTGGTGTGGTCTGGGTCCGAGTCGGGATTCAGCGTGAACTGCTGCTCGAGGCTGCAGGCGAGAATCTCAGCCCGCTCTCGAGCAGTATACTTGAGGTCTCCGTTGGCGTCGAGCAATGGCTGGACCGGTGCCGGCTCCGAGCCCAGCTGCCTGCAGAGGCGATGGATGGACGGCATATCGTCCGAGATAGACGCGATATGGGCGTCCCAGTCTGCGCCCCTGTGCTCCTTCAGCTTCAGCTTAAGCTGAGCCGTCAGGAGGTTGAGGCGCGACTTGAGAGATGGTGTCCTGAGGCGCGTCCAATTCGCGAGAGCCTCCCGCTTGTCCTTCAGCAGTTGCTGCAGGTGCGGCGGGAGGGGGTCCTTCCTGTCAGTGGCCGGGATGGCCTTCGAAGTGGCGGTGATGGCCTCTGTGATGTGCTGCGTGATGTCTTTGGCTGCTTCCTCTACCTCGATCGCTGTGGAAATAGGATGGGATGAGATATTGTCCTCAAGTGTCCTAGCATAGGCCTCCCAGTCGTACTTCCTGCTCGGACCCCTCGGCAGAGTGGTCACCGCTCGGTCCGCTACGGTGAGCAGGATCGGGCGGTGGTCTGACGGGAGGTCCGGCAGGACTTCCTGGCGAGTAAGCACGTCCACACCCCGCTGGATGGTGAAGTCGATGATGTCCGGGGTATGACCGGTCAGCGGGTAGTGGGTCGGCTTGTAGGGCCCTGCTAGGTCCACGTTGAGGTTGACAGCGACCCTGCGTATTGCAGAGCCATTGTCGTTCTCCTTGGACGAATTCCAGGCAAAGTGCTTCGCATTGAAGTCACCAGCTAGAATGGTAGGCACGTCATCCTTCAGCAGTAATTCGCGTAGGTCGCGCTCGAAGCCGGGCTCGTTGATAGTTCCCGGTGGCCGGTACACCGAGAAGACGCGCAGGTTCCGCCCGTTGAGTTTCAGGTCGATCCCCAGTGCCGTGAGTGAGTTCTTCTGGGGAGGCGTGTCCACCAGTTGGTGAACGATATTCCTCTTCACGATTACCGCTAGGCCCCGGTACGCCCGCCCCTCGGGCGTCTTTTGGTCCCAGCGGTAAACGATGTAACCTGAAAATTTAACGACATCCATGGCTTTTAAATGTGTTTCTTGTATGAGCATGATGCTCACGTCCTGCTGGTGTAAAAAGACTCTCAGCAGGTTGGACTTTCCCCTAATGGAGTTAGCATTCCAATACACAATGCGCAAATTATTGCTGTTGAATGTTAAGCTTTGCGATCACGGAATCAAGGTATTGCTGAATTTGAGCGAATCTCGCATCCAGCAGTAGGGAGATTTCCTCGCGGGAAACTCCGGTAGGGGCTTGTGTGTGTGCGTGTGTGTGTGGTGGTGGGGCCGCCGCATCGTTACCGGTCGGGTGACTCTGATGGCTGCTGCGCTGCTGCTGCCGCTGTTGTTGTTGCCGCTGCTGCTCCTGCTGCGGCCTCTGGACCGGGTTGTGGCGAGAGCGGGGGCGGCGGCCCTGTGGTGTGTGAGCTGCGGGGGTGGAGCGTAAGTGTTTGGGCAGGTTGGCCGGCGCCATGAGTGACGCCGGAGCGTACTCCTCGACCTGCCTGACGGGAATAGAGGCGCGGGTGGTGACCCCACGTCTGGCCCCCCGTGAGTAGGGCTGTTGCCCTCCCGTCCTGATCCTCTTCTCACGCTGCATGACGGGGCACTGGCTGTGGTTGGCGGGATGCGGGCCCTTGCAGTTGATGCAAGTTGGAGTGGCATCCTTGGGCAGCGTACACTGTGCGCTGAGGTGAGGTCCGGCGCAGGACACACACCTTGGTAGCCTGAAACAGCCGAGAGAAGAATGGCGGAAGCCTTGGCACCGATGACATTGGGATATACCCTTTTTGCCTCTCCAAAGTTCGATACGGACTTTGGAGAGGCCCATGAAGAACTGTGTCTCCAGTAACATGGCGTTGTCCTTCTCCGGTCCCTCGAATTGCACGAAGAAGAGGGCGCCTGATCGCCCTCTGCCCTCGTTGATGAGCTTCACATACTCCGCGGTGAAGCCCAGCTTTCGGCAGGCCGCCTTGATCTCCTCCTGTGTTGTGGAAGAGGGGAGGCCACGAACGCCAACTTTGAGCTTTTGCTCGCGGTCGGTGTCGTAAACCGTATACTCCACTGTCTTGTCCTTCCGTTGCACCTCCTCCAGGTACTGGATCAGCTTCCTGTACAGTTCGCCGTCCTTGCCAGGCGTGAAGCGGAGTCCCTTGCGGTACTGCTCCGCAGGTATCCTCTTCTTCAGTGCGGCGCTCAGCTTATCTACGTGGTCCGCCCAGTTGGGCAGCGGATCTGCAACGATATTAGGGTATCTATTAGATTGTTGTGTAGTCGAAGCTGATGGCTGTTGCGTAGACAGCGTTGTCGATGGGGCGCGCGCTGCTGCTGCTGCGAACGTTGATGGTTGCGGAGTTGGGAGCAGAGCCGGACGCTTCGGCGTGCTCGCTGGACTCTGTGGAGAGACAGTGTGTGTGTGTGTTAGTGTGGGTGGCGGCGGGGCCGCTGTAGGGGCCGCGTGGTGCGTTCGCGGCGTGACTGCTACGTCCGCGTCCAGAATCGAACGCGGGGGGGCGGCCGTCCCCTCGGGCGTGGTGCGGTTGCACTCGCGCTTTTCCGGGGCCGGCGGCGTCTTTTCCTCCCGCTGGCGCTTCTTTAGCCTGCGTCGGGAGGTGACGACGGCAGAGTCCTCGTCCATCTGTGGTGGGCTGGGTCGCACGGCCTGCAGTAGTCTGGACTCTAGTTCGTCCAGCGCGTCTGCAGCTAGGCTCCCGCTTGCTACCTGCGAAATGCGAAGTAACATTAGCGTCCATGTGGACTCCTCTACAAGGAGAGGGGTCTTTAGGCAGAGAACATCAGGGTTCTCTGGGATGAAGCGGCGATGGGATCGCTTTTTGGGCGAGGCCAGTGTGGAGGATGTCTTGGTGACACTCGGTATGGCTGTGGGAGAGCCGGGCGCGCTTGGCGGGCCGCTTTCTGGCCCCTCGCACACCGTGGACAATACGGTTTCTTCCAGCTCCGAATCCGCCTCATTGCCCGAGGCCGGGTTTGAATCGGACTCGTCGCTGGATTCTTCCGATGTGTGCCCGGTGTGCGAGGGGACGGCGTCCTCGATGTCGTGTAGGCGTCTGTGACTGGGCGAATCTTCTTCGCCGCATAGCCGGCATTCTCCCGGTGATGATGCTGCTGAGCTGGATCCTTCCTCTGCGTCGCTGAGGGCACGCTTGTCAGCGGCCGGTGTGTTGGGCGCTTGTGCCGCCATTGGGACCTGTGAACACGTGAAAAGCAAAAACAGAAACTAAAAACAGTTAAGAATCACGCTAAAACCGCAAGGGTACGCGTGGTGATTAATGACACTGGGAAAACACGTTAAGACACGTTAAAACCTTAAGGGTGCACGTGGTGATTATTATTACAATAAAAACACGCTAAAACCTTAGGGGTGCGCGTGGTGATTAATACACAAAGAAAGAGATACACAAAAATGAAAATACAAATACAAAAATGGGGGAAATATGCAAGAGAAAACACAGGGGGCGAAAAATAGAATAGGGCAGATGATGAAATGCAGTAGAAAAGAAATAAATTATATACAGCGACTACAGTACTGAAAGTACAGCAGTCACAGTATATTAAATATTCTTAGATATCCTACAGCAATATTACTACTCGGATTCGTTGTCACCGTTAAGTATCCTCCGAATTGTATTATTGCTACAAAAATATCTCACTACACTTCACAATAACTACACTACACTTTTCACTCGCGAAATTTGGAATTTACAACGACAACTCTACGGAGCTACTCCGGAGCACGTGTGATCCCAACGGCGGCGCGAGCGAAGATGTGGACAAACATTTGTCGAAGACTGCGCGCCTCGACCAATCGCAGCACACCGCGCCGGCCGCGCACGCCGGCCAATCACAGCACTCCGCGCCGGCCGACCAATCAGAGGCCCGCGCGCAGCGGCGCGAGTTCAGCGTCACGTTTGGAGATAAAACCCACGCGCCGCGCCGACCGTCATCACTTCACTCTCGAGCGTCGAACGCGACGGACGTGCTCCGCCGCGAGGCGGAGCTCTCCGCTATGGAGCAACTCAAGCAGCTCCGACTAGAAGAAATCCGGATGGAACGCGAGCTCGTTGAAAAGAGGCTCGCCGTCGAGATGGAGCGCATCGACGAGCAATCTCGGGCCGGCGGTTCACAAGCCGACTCACAGCGGCGCGTCAACGATTGGCTGTCCAACGTCCACCCTGCCGACGCGGTCCACGCGAAGCAGGCACGGCCCCTTACACCGCAATGCGAGACACGCAAGCGACACGAAGAGGAGCCCCGGACACCATACAGCCGTCGAGAACGATCGTCGAGTCGAGACCGAGTTATCGACCGCCTCACCGACACCATTGAGACTATGATGCGGCCGCCTCCGAAGCAAGTTTACGAGCTGCCGCCATTCTCCGGAGAGCCAAGCGAGTGGCTCACCTTCTATAACTCGTACACCGAGAGCACCGCACGCTACAAGTACTCCGCATACGAAAATGTCGCGCGCCTGCGACACTGCCTGCGAGGAGAAGCCCGTCAATGTGTGCAGCACATGATCGCCTCTTCCGCTCGACCCGACCTAATCATACGGGTCCTTAAGAAGAATTTCGGGCGCACCGATCTCCTCATTGATCGCGCCATCGACGAGCTGCGCAGAATGCCGCCGCTCGGACCGAGCGCCAACGATCTCAACCAGTTCGCCATACGCATTATGAATATCGTTTCTACGCTTGTGGACCTGGACCGCCGAAGCTACGGCGCAAACCCACTTCTCATCCGGGAAGTCACCGAGCGACTGAGCCCACACTTGCGCAGTCGCTGGTGTTCCTACGCTAAGGAGCACCTGAGCTCCGCCGAAAACGAACTCATGTTGATGGCGGAGTTCCTCTTAGAAGAAAGCGATGCTGAGATGGAATTCTCACACGCCAAGGCGCCGCATAGAAGACCGACGCCCGCCGCCACATACGCACTCGAGCAACCCAATAGCTGCCTATACTGTGGAGGCAGCCACCGCACTACCGAATGCCGCAAACTCATCGCCGTGCCAGTCAGAGCCCGATGGGATTGGGTGCGACAGAATCAAATATGCTTCAAATGCCTGGAGCGCAAGCACCGCCGCGACCAATGCAACGCCCGCGGCTGCAACGTTCCCGGCTGCACCTATCCACACCACCGACTGCTACACGCCGAGAAGACGCAGACGCATACACCGAGCGCCACAGCGCCGTACATGCCTGCACCCCAAGCAGCGCCGTACATGCCTGCACCCCAAGCAGCGCCATACATGCCTGCGCCACAAGCCACGCCGTACGCCTATCAACCGTACGCCCCGGCTACCTACGCAGTCAAGCAAGCCGCTACCACGCCAGGCGCTAGACGAAGCGCCACGCCGACTGCCCCGCCACAAGCTGCCGCTGCGACCTATACCGCGGCGTCGCGACGCCGCCCTAACGCGCACGCAGCACCAGACGCACCGCCAGAGACGACGGCGTGCGTCGAAGAATTCACCGCCAACACAGCCGAATTTGGACGCAACGTGTCTTCGGTCCTGTTGAAAGTGATCCCAGTCATCGTCGGCGGACCCCGCGGCGAGACACTCACCTACGCCTTGATGGACCAGGGGTCCACAATCTCACTGATTGAAGAGGACCTCGCAGATGCAATCGGCGCCGACGGTACGACCTCGCGCCTGCATATCCAAGGCGTGGGGTCAATGACAACACAGCAGAAGAGCCGTCGAGTGCACGCCCACGTGCGCAACCAGACAGGCGGTCCGGCTCATCCACTAAGCCTACGGACCGTCGCCGACCTGGGCTTACGTGCACAACGAGCAGAGCGAGACTACGTCACGCAGTTCCCGCACCTCGCGGACATGAGCGCCGCGTGCTACGACACAGCACGCCCGCGCATTCTCATCGGTGCCGACAACTGGCACTTGATGCTGCCATATGAGCTACGCGTGGGCAAAATCGACGAGCCCGCCGCCATGCTGTCTCCACTCGGATGGGTGCTATTCGGGTCGGCGCCACAACAGTACGCGAGATGGCAACAAACCGTACACTGCTACGTCGGGTACGAGACACCGCTACTAGAAGAAGATGCCACCCGACCCGCAACTATGTCGGAGGAACCGACGGAGCAAGACTGTCGCCCGTCACAAGACGATGACGTCAACGCCGAGCGGATGGAGCCGGCGCCGAGCAACGCGCCAGACAGGGCGCAACCAGCACCGCCACGGACTTGGACGCCGTACACGAAGATCGCCACAGCGCCGTGTACAACCGAGCCGTTCGCCTACCGCCAGTACGTGCCGGCACCTCACGCGGCTGAGCAATTCGCCGCGACACCGAACGCACCGTATACGCTGAACGCCCCAGCCACGCCGTACACACCCGTGCAGCATGCCGTCCCGTACGTGCCCTATCCGTACGCGCCGGCCACCTTCGCGACTGAGCAAGTCGTCGCGACGCCGAGTGCTACGCCAGCTGCTTTGCCGCCCACTGAAGCCGCCGAGTTTGCTGACTGGCTACGTGGATCACAATCCGTAGCCACCCTACGACTGTCGCGCCCCTATGCCTCTACGGGGGGAGATGACGACGCCCGCTGCCTACGCCGAGACGACGGCCAAGCCACACACCGACGCGGTGTAACAACGCAAGCAGCGAGCTCACAACGAAGCCTGCAAGAGACGCCAGCGGCGTCTCCCCAACCGCGCGCTACATCAGTGGCGTCGCCTGCCGCGACGCCGCACAAACAACGCCGACGGCGTTGTTCGCGTCGACAATTTCGACGCGATAAGAAGAGGAAGCGGCCAAGCAGACTACGCCGACGGCGTCACCCCGAAAACAACTACAGCCAACAACAGAGGGTGATGTCGCACGCCGCGACGCCTGACGCGTCGCCTACCGCTGTCCTGCCGCGACGCTCGCCGCGTCGCCTGCCGCCACACCCGATACGACGCCTGCCGCGTCGCCTGCCGCTCCTCCGGCCGCGACGCTCGCCGCGTCGCCTGCCGCCACACCCGACGCGATGCCTGCCGCGTCGCCTGCCGCTCCTCCGGCCGCGACGCCACCCGCGTCGCCTGCCGCCACTCCTGCCGCGGCGCCCGCCGCTGCTCTGGCCACGACGCCACCCGCGTCGCCTGCCGCCACTCCCGCCGCGGTGCCTGCCGCTACACCGGCCGCGCCGCCCGCCGCGACGCCTCACGCGTCGCCTGCCACGGCGCCCGCCACAGCCTTGTCGGGCTACGGCAGCCGACACGAAGCGCAGCCACCACGCAGCGCACACACTCAACGCCGGCAGGCGTTGCTCCCTACGCTGTCGCACAACGGGGGGAGAGGAGCGTCGCGTCACACGCGACGACGCCGCGCGCAAACATAACGCGCCACCTGACGCCTCCGTCGCGGCACGCTGCCACAGCGCGCGCCCACACGACATCACGCGCCGAGACGGCGCGCCCATCAAAGGCGCCAAGAAGACGACGCTGTTCGCCGAGGCCGAGCAGACTGTCAACGCTCGGCCACTCACCCACATGTCCGTCGATCCGGCCGACAACGAGGCGCTGACGCCCAATCATTTTGCTGGGCACGCCTACTGCAGCGCCACTCATCGGGCCCTGCCGAGAAGCCGACCGACGTGCTTGGCGAGCCAGCCAAGCAACTACGTGGTGATGGCTGACCACACGCTGCCGCACGACGTCTGGCCGAAGGGGATCGTCGAGGCTACGCATCCGGTTCCCGACGGAGGTGCGCAACGTCGAAATCCGCACCAGAGGGATTTTTCGCCGGCCTGCAAGGAAACTAGCTGTCCTCCCCTTGCAACCCGAGCCTACGCGGGAGCTCGGCGGGGGGAGTCTGTTACGGACAGCTAGGCAAATTTAGGTTAATAAATAACATATTTGTACGTACCGGCTAGGCGAAACTAGACTAAGTAAAAATAAATAAATAATATTCCTTATTTACCTCATGCCCTTAAAAAGCGGCCATAATATGTGTGTGTACCACTTATTATCCTAGAAAACATTACTGTAAGAGAGCTCCCAAATATAATGTATGTAGAATAGTTAAAAGACCACGGCGTCTTAAAAGTAAACAAGTATGACTCATCGTGGTAATTTCCACTCGCAGCGCGAGACAAAGGATTCATGTTGTTTACATTTGATGTAAAACTTAAGGATAAAAATTGGAATATCCTGAAACTTAGTAGTAACGTTCCTCATGAACATATGAGTAAAATCACTTTACATTATACCGGCCGCAACCTGCTGCGAGCACGGCAAACACAAAAATAACACGGCGTGCCAAGAGCGCCGCCATATGAGCGACCAGGAAGGTGTAGATCTCGACCCGTGTGAGCGAGACGGCCTCTGAGTCGAGACAAAGAAATCACATCAATTTTATATCGCTGTAATTAAACGGGAGCTCTCACATCAAAATCACTTACATATTTGTGTTCCACGAATAAACCTTTATGTTAGCTATAAGTTAAATTTAAGCTAAATAATGTATTATAAGTAGGAATCAGTAAAATGTAACTGAGCGGGCGTCCCTCTAAGACATGTAACAGATCAAATAAAAGGACGCCCATTTTCTCACAAATTTGTAGTACAACTTTAGCCTGCGTAGAGTTACGACTCCGTAGTAGTACAACTTCAGTCAACATCGAGTCATCACTCTGTTACTCAAGTGCGTCGATCAGCGATCCGCCAGTACTTCCGTCCAGTCTCTTACTCCAGTGTATACCATCTTGTTAGTCAGTGTTAGATAAAGGACTACATTAGTTAAGATTTAGTTTAAATTTCGCGTTTTAATTTGTGTTAATTTTGTGTGTTAAATTTAATTGTGCTCCGATCTTTAATTGTGTTAATTTGTTTTCATGTAAAATATATATCGTTTTCGTTTACCCTTGTGTTTCTCTTCTCTTTACATCGTTCTACAACTGAGTTATCGTAGATGTCAGTGTTGGGACCCGGCCGACGAGGCATTCCTAACAAGTAGGTATATAAAATAGTAAGAAAAGGTAATTATAAAACATAATATAAATAACCTTTAACTGGAGCTGTTATAAAAATAAGGGTCATAAAAAGAACACCCCTTCTAAGAGGTCCGCTTGCGGCATGGTCCCCAGTATGCTGGCGGCGTTACCTCTCTGTACAGTCAGAGAGATTCTCTGGCAGAAGTAAGCGCCAGCTCTGGGTTCTCCCTAAGCGTCGATCAGCCGTTTCGACAAGACCTTTAAGAGAATTTTCGTGTCAGTTGACCATGGGCCCAATGTCTCGACTTCATGCGCCGCAAACTCAGCTGCACATTTAGCACAATTATGGTTCGCGACCCATGTCGCGTGACATAGCATCACCCGTCACTCTCTCACAGTATTGTACAAAAAGAGATAAGTGATATATAGCGTGAGAAAGAGTCGCGTGTCACAATTGTGCTAGAGGTGCTGGATTGACATGGTTTCTCATGCACAAGGAGCGCCAGCCGCTTATACCACCATTAACGATTTGGTTCGACGTTCGCTTGTCACCGCCTCTGTGCCTGCGGTCCTTGAACCCTTGGGTATAAAGGCCCCGACAGAGCAATGTTGGTGCCGTGGCAGCTTAGCAGGGCGCTGGTGTGGGACGACACTTTCGCGCAGTTCCACATCCAGTCGACCCGCTTAAAGGCCAGCAGGCCAGCGCTGCAGCTGACCAGGCCCAAATTATCACGCAAATACTCGTCTTCTCTAAACAGCTAATTGCACAGCTTAGTTTACAATGGCTCCACAAATTCTGTGAATGAATAAAACAAAACCGACAAGTTCTGAATACACATTAAGCCAGAAATAATCTACCAGCTTACTACAACGTTTATTACGAAATATATAAAACTCATTTGCAAATTCAAATATCAATTTGGATTCGCCGTGTTTGTGGAACGTTATCCACCGCGATTGAAGTATAATACGCCCATTAATTTCGCAAGAGCTCATTACAAAATTAAAATAGCGAAAGAAACAATCTATTCTCGAGTCGATCTCTTAAATACGGCTCAATGGCGGATTGCTCCTTGGAGCAGTATTTTATCAGTGTTTAATTAAACTTTATTGGTTTTGGGACTAGCAGATTCTTATCTTTGTGTATTGTTTCGTAAGTTTCGGCGCAATTTCGATTAGCAAACAGAAGGGCTACTCCGATGTTCAAAAGATGTTCCTCCGATGCTCACCTAATTCAACTTCACAGGAGATCGAGAGAGACGGCACTATACGACGGTTGAATATTAAACATCGGAGTAGTCCTTCAGTATTCGTGTGTTGAGTTCCGTTCGATCACGTTGTTTACCGCCGTGACCGACGTTTGCTCGCTGCATTGCTCAAATCCAATTTTGATTAGTTAATGGATGAGAGAAACCAGTTTACTTGTGTATCTAAACTAATATTCGAATTGAAAATCAACACACAACATTTGTTTTGGATAGCCAACGAGAATAAACACAACGGACTAATATTGAAAACGGAATAATAAATGTTTACATTTAGGCACAATAAGCGAATGGTTGTAATAAAGCCATTCTTGAAACTTTTCCCAATGTGGACAAAGGCAACATAAATAATTCATTAGCTTGATAACGTATCAGTCGATATCCCATTGGCCAGCGACAATGGACGGGCTTTGTAAAGTGTAATTACTTAAGATCCACCTTTTTGTAAAAGCTGTTTTTCCCCAACTTCCGCCTAATCTGTTGAAACATGAAAGCCCCGAACCGGTTTTGCGCACAAAGGACTATTATTCCGAGTCATTAGACACGATTGAAACAAATGACCATAGAAAAATAGATTTTTCTGTAAAAACGGGCGTGTGCGAGAAATGGTGGGTTCGGTGACAAATGTAATCTTTGCCGTAAATAACAAATGGGCGGTTTCTTTTAAGGCTTAAGCCGGCTGTTTCAAAGAGAAATATCCAGTAATACAATTCTTCGTTAGTTCCTATTGGAGCTGTTATAGGAACTATGTAGATATTGTGAAAAATGCCATTTTGAATCTAACGACGACGCGACATCTGAAGCATGTACAACTTGTTTCCCAAAGTAGGTTAACCTATCATATATTAAGAGAACAGGAGTATTTGGATTATGTATGTCCTCGTGTGCTTAAATAGTCAGTATTATTTAAAGACGTCAAATCTATGAAAAACAAAAAACCGGCCAAGTGTTAGTCGGACTCGCGCACCGAGGGTCCCGTACAACTAAACTAATTTCTTACTTTTCTATATTCGTAGAATCAAAAAGACATGCCTACTCTGTTAAAATTTCAACTGTCTAGCTATTACAGTTCATGAGATACAGCCTGGTGACAGACGGACAGATACTCGGACAGACAGACAGACAGACAGACAGTAGACAGACAGACGGACGGACAGCGAAGTCTTAGTAATAGGGTCCCGCTTTTAACCCTCTGGGTACGGAACTCTAAAAAACAACGGTCAACACAACGATTGGAGCGTGGTAACATTTTGCATTTGTTCAAAGCAATATCTGCGCGACAAAAAATGATTTCCAGCACAAGGGCGGCCGCTGATTGTTCCCGCGGCAAAGGCAACGTCGCACAAACGTGCATATTATTGTTTTGAATGTTTAAAATTCCAAATAAATTTCCGCTTCTGGGGATCGGGATGCGTACAAAGGCTTTGCTTTTCTGCTCCGAATATCATAACGGTTTGCCTCGGATAACTGTTTCTTCGAATTGTTGAGTATTGAGTTTTTTAACGTGGAATGAGTTTCGTTGATAGAAACTCAGATGTAATCAGATATTTAATCCCAAATTTGAGCATATAAAGAAAACTTTCCAAATTATAGTGGTGTTACCAGAAAATTGACGTCACCTGACCGGTACCACGTGCTAGGTGGCCTGACGTTGGCAGAGAGTGGGGGTGGTGGGGATGCCCTCTTTCGTCGTGACCTGCGAGCCATTCTTGACGCCACTTTTGCATTGACTCTCGGATCCGATGGACGTCTAAGCCATCGTTACCAATATAGCTTTCTTTTTATATTTGAATTGATTTTATTTCTTTGTAAAATAGCTGTATTTTTGGTTGAATTAAATCGTTTAAGTTAACGTGAATCTTTTTTTAAACAACTAACGCCTCAATTAGTTAAAATCAGATAGTGGGATCACCATTCCCTAGTCCGTTCAGTTTCTTATAAATAAAAAAAAAATAGTGCTTTTTCGTGTTTAAATCGAGTGATAGACTGCCGCGGAATATATTGCTCGAAATACCGCCACGCTCGGATACGCCTACCTCTGCTGCCGCCGCTCCCTAAGCCGGCTGGGTCTGTCGGCTGGATCTCCGCTGACTCCTGAGCAAATTGGAGGTTGAGCTGACCTGCCGACCGTGCTGCCTAATGAGTCATCGCGCGCGGCGAGTATCGACGTATCTGTATGGCCTTGTGCAGGGTCTTTGAGCGCCGATGAGGTTGTTATAAGTGAGGTAACGGACACGATGGTGTCTGCTATTACTGGTAAGATCAAACCATTTTGACATTTCTTATTTTGATCCAGCTTTGAGGTGAATCATGTTCACAATATCAACCAATGAGATGATCGTGAGTGTTTAGTACGAATAGCAAATTGTTTAAAAGGTGACGCACGCGTCCAAATGACCAAACCTGGTCAAATTTTAAGCGCCATGCGCCAGTTTGAGTATCTGTGTCCTTGGAGGATTGATATTGCGACCATTTTCTTAGATGTTATGAAAATCGATTTTGACAACTACCCTATACTTGCAAAATATGCTTGACGTTCGTTGTTGCCGCTGCACGTTGTTAATGGATTGTCATTGTTAGTGGTATAAATAACAGACCCGCAAATACGTGCAACAGCAGCAACGATCGCCAAACTGCCAAATTTAGTTAGCATTGTTCACATGAATCGCAAATAAAACCTGTTCACAATAATAATCGATTTTCAACAAACCGTCGCGAAGTCCCGTAAACGACAACATGGTTATACCAGAACGAAATGTTCATTGTAAGGATTTTGGACGTAAACAACAGAATTTTTCTAATTCCTAAGCGTGCGAAATCTAATGCTTTACCTATCTTAAAAAAGGAGGATCCATGTTCTTGTTTCAAACAAAAATGGGTCACACGGTTAATCAAATGTCAATTTTTGCCGTGAAATTGTTGACAAATACAGGCGAGGCGCGGCGATATTATAATTTCAATGACTCGGGGAGTACCTACTTGTGGATTTTTTTTACTGATAGACACCTTGCGTCCTTTTATCGAACCTGGTATGGTACTTGTCTTTGCTATATTTACAACGTGCTAATTTTAAGTCAGACTGTTGCTGAGGATCAACAGACGTTGGGTGAAGTGCTGCGGACATTGACCACAGCAGGTTTTATGGTAAATCTAAAAGTGTATTTTCCTTTCCCGTGAAGTTGAATATTTGGGACACACAATCAGTTATGGTCAGGTATAGCCGAGCACACACATTTTGAAAGCATTGGTCAAAGCGTCCACACCTAGCAACGCCAGAAGTAAGGTAATTCTTAGATCTAGCTGGATATTTCCGACGATATATCCGAGGCGGCTTATGAATTTACACTATGTCACGGAGAAGGAACCCCCAATGGTTGTAAGACATTTTTCAAGTGAAAGAGTCTTCGTTTTTCACACCCTGAGGGCTCTGTGAGTATTATTTGTGCACATCCTGAGGGCTCTGTGGCCGCACAACCGAAGTTTAGCCAGAGGGCCAGCTGCGGTTTGGTGATGAGCAGCCTGAGGGCTCTGCTGTATCGCTTGTCACACCCTGAGGGCTCTGTGAGTATTTGCTTGTCACACCCTGAGGGCTCTGTGAGTATTAGCTTGTCACACCCTGAGGGCTCTGTGAGTATTCGCTTGTTACACCCTGAGGGCTCTGTAAGTATTATCTGTGCACATCCTGAGGGCTCTGTGGCCGCACAACCGAAGTTTAGCCAGAGGGCCAGCTGCGGTTTGGTGATGAGCAACCTGAGGGCTCTGCTGTATCGCTTGTCACACCCTGAGGGCTCTGTGAGTATTACCTTGTCACCACCCTGAGGGCTCTGTGAGTATTAGCTTGTTACACCCTGAGGGCTCTGTAAGTATTATCTGTGCACATCCTGAGGCCTCTGTTGCCGCAAAACCGAAGTTTAGCCAGAGGGCCAGCTGCGGTTTGGTGATGAGCAGCCTGAGGGCTCTGCTTTATCACTTGAACATCCGGAGGGCTCTGTATTCTGTACCTACTTCATGTTTAGCTATCTATGTAGGAGTTATTGTTTA
The DNA here is from genome assembly GCA_932273695.1 of Apotomis betuletana. NCBI lineage: Eukaryota > Metazoa > Arthropoda > Insecta > Lepidoptera > Tortricidae > Apotomis > Apotomis betuletana. The sequence goes on along the minus strand of OW026303.1, from coordinate 1,302,887 downwards.
TCCTGTGGGCTCTAAACGATTAACACAATTTGAATGTTTTTTTCTATTGGTGAAGATGACTGTGTGACTAATGCAAACTAATGGTGTTTTAGATTCATTTGATGTTGAGGACGATGATCATCAACAGAGTGAAGACGGCTCCATCGACCAACCACAGGGGCCCCATTGTATCAATCCGGTGATGCTGATTCTGCCGATGTCGTGGACGCGGACGTCCAGCTGTCAGGAGAGGCCGTGTTACCAGAAAATTGACGTCACCTGACCGGTACCACGTGCTAGGTGGCCTGACGTTGGCAGAGAGTGGGGGTGGTGGGGATGCCCTCTTTCGTCGTGACCTGCGAGCCATTCTTGACGCCACTTTTGCATTGACTCTCGGATCCGATGGACGTCTAAGCCATCGTTACCAATATAGCTTTCTTTTTATATTTGAATTGATTTTATTTCTTTGTAAAATAGCTGTATTTTTGGTTGAATTAAATCGTTTAAGTTAACGTGAATCTTTTTTTAAACAACTAACGCCTCAATTAGTTAAAAGTGGATATAGAGTAGATACTATTCAAATACTAGTATAGATATTATTCAAACTTTGCCTGATTCTACACAAAAAAAAAAACAAAATTAAAAGTCTTTCGATTAAAAAACATTGCACTCAAATTGGTCCATCCGTTTGGGAGCTATGATGCCACAGACAGGCACACAGATACACATGTTAAACTTATAACACCCCTCTTTTTTCGTCAGGGGTTCATAAAGTCAAAGTCAAAGTCAAAGTCAGTTGCTATTCGTGATGCTCATGACTAAGATTAAGTATTTTGTGCACACACAATATCTTTGCCACGCTAGTTATTCTAGAAAATCGGCTGCCATAACTTTCGCGTCGCCTTTTATGACAGTAAATCTGAACTTTAAACTGTCGTTAATCTTTCATAATTTATATACTCACAAGAGGGTAGCTTAACTTTTGATAGAGTATCTCTGATCTATTCGTACTACCTAGTTTAGAATTCATAACTCTGGGATGCCATGAGTTTCTCGTACGGGTGCGTTACGATAGTATAACAACTTATGATATAATATTGGTCAATATAATAAACTTACCTTGAACGAATCCTGGGATCCAGTAGGCACTTCCAGGGTCCATCATCATAAAAATCAAGTCAGGTCCGTATTATTTAGGGCGTATTGAATACTAGCTATGCCCGCTGCTCTGCACGCGTGGAAATCGGTCCGTGTCAGTAAAAAAGTACAAGTAAACCGCCTTTTTAAATAACTCAATCGAGTGTAATGGCTACCTCCCCTCCCTTTGATTGGTATTTTTTTTATGGCCGGGGATTTTCTCGGCAGATTAGTAAAATTTTCATAAAAATCTGATCAGGCGTTTTTACGTGATGCGCGATCAAATAATTATATGTATTATTATATGTATAGATTCAATGAAAGTACCGTTTCAAACAAGTACAATTACAGAGACGTAGTTCCCGTTTCGTAGGTGTAAGCAACTCTAGGAGTAGTATAACTCGCCCCACAACGTGCTACAACCAACGGCGTCACTCGTCATTCAAAATTACCAATCAGATACTGGGAGGCTAATTCCATTGCAAAATCGGCAAATAACAAAAGGGGGTGGCTTCTGTAGCGTCTTTATTCTGTGCTATAACTAAGGTAAAAATACTGTGAAGCGATTTCAAGTAAGCATTTATTATAGTCCTAACAATTAAATATTAAACAATCCACAGAAATCGTAGCCAAAAGTCAAGTAAGTAAGAAAAGTAATCAGCATCGCTCGGGCACAATTAACGGTCGTCATTAGGACTGGGGATCTCGACAACTTTCCGAACTTCGGCCTAAACGGCGAGGCAGGACAAAGGGTAAGATGGAATAACTGAGAAATGATTTTCAATCGCATTTCAATGAGGTTTGCCATCGTTCTTTAAATGTTAAGTATTAAACTCAACAAAAGCCACCAAAACATCCTTATTTTCCCTCCTTGCGTCGTGTTCCTTATCACTGAGGGTCGTGACTTCTATTCATCACTTTAATCGTTACGATGTCATCTGTCTCTGTTATCAGCGATGATTTAACGTTTTAGTGGATATTTGGTCAGACCATTCGCATCGGCCTCTGTCCTCGTGGCCTCTCCCCTCGATATTTCCAGTGAAGAGAAATGTTTCAAGGTTATCACCTAGATTCCTGAAAATATGGCCAAAGTACTCAAAGATGAGTTTAATTAATATAGAGGCGTTGGTCCTGGTCCTGAGCCTGCAGCTGCTGTCCAAGATATCCAGAATACTCTTTACTAAAGAAGTAACGCCTGCTAGCAGTAGTACAAATGAAAAATGTAATGGTTCAGACAGGGCTTGCACCTGCGTCTGCAACGGCTTTCCAGGCCCACACGGGCGTCGTACCTATTGGACCACTGAACCTGTTGCCGCAGCCATTGATTTTTTCAAACAGTTGCTTCTTGCATGCCTTAGGGTGGTATCGTAGTGCCAACACGTGATCAGCCGTTAAAATGCAGAATAACGGTAAATATTTATCTTCTACTATAGTGATAATAACTCGCCCCATTATTTTTTCTCCCTACAAAAATCTCTAAAATAAGTTTTCAACACTACTTTTGTAGCGAGTGGTAATCAGTTGAGATAGTAGCATTTTCGTCTTTGTACCATCAGTGGAAGTAGTCGGCGGCATGCGAGTGAAAAATAATTCATAGTCTGCGTTCCACACAAAAATTTGTACTTATACCACAGCAACAGTTTTATTCTTGGTTTGTTATGAAATTCTAACCCAGGGAGATAATTTATAGACGGTGTTTAATTCAAGTTATTTTGACGCGGTTGGCGCGATTTGTAGAGACCTGCCTACTGAGCCGGCGGTCCTGGGTTCGAATCACGGCCAAGGCAAATATTTGTGTAATGAACTCGAATATTTGTGCTTGGGTCATGGTTGTTCTATGTATTTAAGTATATATTTATCTATATAAGTATCTACATCGTCGTCTAGTACCCATAACACAAGCCTGCTTGAGCTTAATTTGAGACTAGATCGATTTGTGTGAGGTTGTCTGATATTTATTTATTTAACTTAAGCCATACAGCGATACAGCCATAAAAGGATTTGTCAAATTACACATTATAATATGTACTGTAAAAAAAAAAAAAAAAAGCCGTTAATTTGTATGATAAGTAGGTTAAGTAGGTACACGGAACACAATCCCAAGCACATGTTGCGCAAGCATCTCACCAGTAAGCTCCTACACTGATTGTCGGTTATGATATTTTGCACTGGGTACAAGAAACAAGTATTATGGTATTGCATATTTTGTGTATGTTTATTTATTGTGTTCATTATATTACCGATATATAATAAGTTACTCTTTTGGTATAATGTTGATAGTTGACAGGCTCTGCACCATACAATGTCTCTGTTTAGGCCAATGGTTGACTGGTAGAGAATGCCTTATGGAATTAAGACCGCCATTTGTACACTTTTTTATGTGCAATAAAGTTTCAATAAATAAATAAATCCCATTAAAACATATCGCGCTTGAAGCTATTCCCCTGGTAGCTAAAATCCAGCGTGGCAGCCTGTGGACGCCATATTTCTCCGGCGCAGGCAGCCGGCTAATTCCGCTAATGGCGCTAAGACGCCACTTGTCACCTGCTTGAGTTACAGCCGGCTGATATCGGTGTTAAATGGCTGGAGCCCCTGTATCCGGAAAAACATTACCTTGAAGCATTTGGATAACATTAGTGACGTCACATTTTTATTTGTAATTTGTTTTATTTTCAACACATTTAGTCAAATTGTGTGTACAGTGGTCTACAAGATAACGAATGCTACGAAGGACTCCGGGAAGTAGAAGTATTTGACTAAGTAAGGGAAAAACTGACTAAGAACTTTTTTTAATTAGTTTTTTGTTTACGACTTTAAAATTCTCAGCTCATCATAATGACAAAAAAAATCAGAGGTCAAAAGGTTGCTGGGTCTCGATTTCTTTCATGATGCGTTTAGCCAACTTTTTTGTACACCGACTTACGCAGCTGAAGGCATTCGGTCTCTGTTAAGGGTGCGCTCTGTGCATGATAAACAAGTTACACATTATTGCACTTGAAACTATCCTCCCGATCATTCTTAACATCCAGCATGGCTGCCTCTGGACGCCATATTTCTCCGGCGCAGGCAGCCGGCTAATTGCGCTAATGGCGCTAAGATGCCACTTATCACCTGCCTGAGTTATCACCGACCGATATCCCTGCTTAGCTTCCAGCGTTAAATGGCTAAAGCGCACGCTTGCCTTGGGAAAACATTAACTTGTTTCTGATACAGTCGGGTAAAAACTAAGACTGTAATTTTATCATTTCTTATCTAATTTGTTCATGGCGCGTTTAGCCAAATTGTTTATACAGCGACGTACTCAGCTGGTGGTTTTAGGTTCAAGTCCTGTATATCCCACTATACATTACCGTACTTGAAATCATCCTCCCGATCATTCTCATCATCCAGAATGGCTGCCTCTGGATGCCATATGTCTCCGGGGCAGGCAGCCAGCTAATGCCGCTAATCGCGCTAAGACGCCACTTGAGACCTGCTTGAGTTACCACCGGCTGATATCCTCGCTTAGTTAGAGGAGGGTTAGCGTTGCATACAGGATGTATTGATGTAACCCTTTAATTCCTTTATTTTTGTTTAATTCATCCTCCAAAAAAAGAGATTTTTTTGTTTGTAGAAAAATATGAAATTACCCCCCTAACAACTTCGCTAGTAGCAGCCTGGATGCCATGTTTCTCATATCTCAAGCAAATAAATAACTCAAGTAGACAACTCTCCGACATATGTTATAAGAGACGTCGAATTTTGCCTTTATCTGAATTTCCTGTTATCGAAAAGTAAGGGGGAATAACATAAAATCAAGGTTTTTTGAAACGTTAATTAAAATGCTTAAAAACTTCATACTGGCATGACCTTTTTGTGGCAATATGTTTTTCACCTATTATTTTATTATAATCAGTGATCGGGGATTTCTCTGCCACAACGCGGTATTTCGTGTATATTATTTTATATTGACATGGTAATTATATTGTAATCCGGCTATCTTGGCCGAAAAAAATATTGTATTGAGATTTGATGAGATAATCATGACTATATTGATATAAAAAAATATATTTCTTTGTAATCCCGCGTTGTGGCAGAGAAATCCCCGATCACTGATTATAATGTTTATCTGTTTTTTCTATATTTGCATTTTTGTCGACTTATTTAAACTCAAAAACCTCATAGGTATTGTGAAATGTCGCAAGTAAGTAAATGTGTGTCTTCAAATTAAAATAATGTCCATTGATGAGCTTCATTGATTACGTTTTAAATGAAATATGACCGAAATTTAACCAAATTGTAAATCGACACGACATACATAATTGCATATTTCCTAAATAACGTAAATCAAAGACCAATTTAGGTTGCCTACGATGGAAATTCAAACGATACCGCAGCTATTCCGCTGCGGAACCTCGCAGATACCTCGTTACCACAGATATATAGTTAGACTAGATCACGCAAATGCATCTACTTCGCGTGTCCGAACCACGTCTGAACTGTGGAGAATATCCACACTCGGCCGTCGCTACAGACATTCCGCGCGCGTTTGTTGTTGTGGCCGGTCGTCCGTAAATATAACTAAAATGCGTTGTTGCGTCGTACTAAACTGCGATAGCCCAAAAATTGTGTGCACACAAACGCAAGGACATGTTTCCTATCACAGGTAAGTTATTTTCAAATTATATTAAGCGTAAATTCATTTTAAATCAATTTTTTAAGTATTCCGAGATGTGATTCCAAGTCTGTACCTAAGTAACTAGAGATTATCGGTAAGTAAACAATGTTCACATTACATTGCTGCGTCTGCTTTGAGCGTTTAATCTGACGCTATGTGTTAAGAGACGATGAATGTGAGAACAAGCGATACTGTCGCTCATCGCTTCGAGTTCGTGGTACAAGGCAACTTATCATTCGTCTGTCAAATCTAGCAACTAGTGTTGTTCGTTCTACAACATGTTTCGATAATCGATTTTAATCGATATCGGACAGACGAATGATACTAACCATTTTAAAAACGCTAATTGGCTACTTGACAATTGTAACGATAAAATTGTTGTAAGATGTAATTTCTTTCTTTCTTTCTAATTTTAAACAACAGCTTTAAAAAAGGAGGGTCATATCTTCGGGTAGAGAGTTCGTGTATGTGATGTGTTCATGTTTGTCCTTTGAACGTATAATACGTTTATAAATTTCTATTTTTCTTAAGAAACTCTTACTTCTTTTTAGGTGCCCACATGATCCTATCACAAAAGAAAAATGGATTGAGGCCACTGGACGGAAAGACTGGTTCCCGACTAAGCATAGCCAAATTTGCTCGAAACACTTTGAAAATAGCAGTTTCATTGAAGGGAAGAAGTTGCGAATGTTGAAAAAAACGGCGTACCCCACTATTAATATACTGAAAGATAGATAGATAGATGGTAGATGGCGCTACGATGCCACCCTAAGGCTTCAATGGCTCTGACATCTGATTCGGTGGTCCAATTGGGAGGACGCCAGTGTTGGCCCGGAAAGCCGTTGGAAACGCAGGTTCGAATCCTGTCCGAATCATTAAATTTTTCAATATTAGCTTCATTTGTAAACATTTAGTTTACGTTAGCAGACGTTACTGCTTTAATAAAAAATAAGTAAAAAATAAATATACTGAAACGCATTGACGATGATGATGAGGTTAGTGAATCGATTTAATGTTTAATAGTGTTTTTATTATTAGATACCGTATAAAATATCTGATCATACTCATTTTATTTGTGCTTTACAGAATCAAGATACGCCACAACAACCTTCATCATTGTCAAGGAAGAGAAAACTAGAAGAGGTTTAGTATATATTTTTCGGAAGCGTGTATTATATAAATATAATCTGTGGTCTAAGGGCGAGTATATAGATGCGAAACTAGCGCCACTTCTGGAATATGTCTATAATACTTAACAGAAAAGCGGCGGTTTTAGCTTTGTACAAGTTTTTGGGGACAACTACAGAACGACAAAGTGTATACACTGATTTAATAAATATATTGTAGGTGTTTCCTAGTACCTGATCTTTTGCAATTACTGAAATTTAATCTGATTTAGAAGATATAAAACGTTTCGGAAGTAGCGCTAGTTTCGCTTCCATAATCGCCTTAATAGAACTTAGATTAAGAGCGAGAGTGGAAGTGGAAGTGGAAGCGGGAACAGAGATTGGGAGAGACCAGGAAGCGACAACTAGAAACATTGATGGAACTTAAAAAATTACAAATTTTTACCATTTCAAAACAAAGCGAGGTCTACAGCTCACAGAGCTAAAAATCTTGTAAATTTTATTTTGAAAATGTAATTCAAATATGCTTCCTTTATTTAATAAATCCTTTTAATATCATTCGTCTGTTTAAATCATTCGTCTGTCTAAATCATTCGTCTGTCAGAAAATCGATGTCATTCATGTGAATCGATTAGTGATATTTAGGTTATACTCGCCTTTGAATCGATTTTGCGCTGACAACGAGGAATTCGCACCACTAATTCGCTCTTGTGACGTCACAGTAGGCAGAATAAAAGTGACACGGTTGGTTTTCATACAGATTGAGGTGTTTACGTTATCTAGTCTAACTATATATCTGTGCTCGTTACAATTATCTTGGGCAGTTAGCCAAGTTAGTAGCTATTAATATTGATATTAATCTTACACTCCATAATAGTTATATTAATTTTTTTTACCATTGATTGTTTCGTAAAACAATGTAAACGTAAGAAATCGGGATACTTACATACTTAAAAAAAAAATTGCCACGAATTTTTATTCGTCGCATATTTTGAAATCGATTAAAAGTCATTCGTAAAAATAGAGTTATTTAAAAATATATATGAAAATGTATTTATTTTTATAACATTACGGTGAATGCTAGCGGTGAGGCAGCACCATTATATCTGAGAGACAAGTTAGACGTATCTTACAAGAATTTTCCCAAACCGTTGATCGAATAAAAAACCAATAAACGAAATTGAATTTGTGAAAATAAAGTTATCGCTTTAAACTGCACCGTTAGTGACATTACCGATTTATGCAACAAAAAGGTTTTTGCTGAATTAATTTTAATTTCAAACAGCCATGCGACTCGTTAGCATTGCAAATTGTATGTTCGTGCTTTGTATACTTTTTGATTAAGCAAAATAATAATCGACGTAATTTTGCCAATATCGACTCGCAATGAATTCATAATAATATGATTAAAAAAAAAAAATTGAATTGCGCTCCAAAACACGCATAGCTGACGTAGGCAACAAAACAGTGAGGCTCTAGTGGGATTGGGCAGGCCTCGTCTGCCGTAAGTATCCGGAAAGATGGGCCAGCATAGCCACCAAGTGGGGGCCCCAAAATGGGCGACGTAGACGTGGCCGGACCAGAAGGAGATGGCGGGACGACATAGACGCATTCCTCAGCAACTGGTTGGAGGCAGCGTCTGACAGGGACCTGTGGAAATCGAAGGCCAGGCCTTTGCCCAGCAGTGGGACAGTCCTACAGGCTAGAAAAAATAAATAAATTGAATTGAATTAAAGAAATAAAGATAGCGGTATTTGATGACAGCTCAAGTCAGCTACTCTTTATGAAATGTCGAAAACTATCTGTTACTATGAAGTTTCTTTGAAGATACTGGCTTGTGACGTCATAAAAATCAGTACTCAACACACGTCTTCTTTTTTAGCTTTAGTCTGATTAAAAATAGTGTATTTTCCAAAAGTTAGTGGTAGTTTATTTGATTGATTTCAATGATACCTATAATTTTCACTATAGGGCTTTCCGGGCCAACACGGGCGTCCTCCCAATTGGACCACCGAACCAGATGTGGTTCGGTGGTCCAATTGGGAGGACGCCCGGAAAGCCGTTGGAAACGCAGGTTCGAATCCTGTCCGATCCATTAAATTTTTCAATTTTCGCTTCATTTGTAAACATTTAGTTTACGTTAGCAGACGTTACTGCTTTAATAAAAATAAGTAATTTTCACTATAGTAAAATACCGTATATTTAATGCGTCAAAAACAGAATATATGATTTCTTTGTCATATTTAGTGCTCTCTCAATACTCACTTAATAAAAACGATCTTTATTTACAGCTCTTACTGCTTAAAATAGTTTTAAATTCCAATCGTATAAAAACGTATTTACTTACTTATTTCTGTTTCAACAAGATCAATGGAACTGAAATATTCTATTTTTATTTTATTTCAATGCTTCACTTCGGCAAACATATTTAAAACAGTAAATTGAAAGCAAACGGATTTTCATAAATATATTTCAATATGTAAAATTGATTAAAACTGCATTTTTATAGAGTTGAATTCATAAGCTACATTCTACCTACTCGTGGTTTCAACACAACCTTAACCCAGAGAGACCAACTGAAACTTGCCGTGTCCGAAAGGAAAGTTCTGAGAAAAATCTAAGGTCCCGCGAAAGAGCATGACGGCACATATCGTCAACGCATGAACCATGAGCTAGATGCACTCATTGGGCACGAGGACATCGTCAGGTTCTGTAAGTCACAGCGACTGAGGGCGGGTCATCTTGAAAGAATGCTGGACACTAGAGCCGCTAAGACATTGACAAGGTGGACGCCGCAACAGAAGAGACCGAGAGGCAGGCGTAGAAAACGTTGGAGTCACTGTGTGGAGGAAGATCTCAGGAAGATGGGGAAGTTTACCTGCTGGGAGAAGGTCGCCAAGCATCATGACAACTGGAGGAAGATTGTGGAGGAGGCCAAGACCCACAAAGGGCTGTAGCGCCAGCGGAAGTAAGATGTTTTAACAGAATAATTTTTAATTTTTAAATATCGTTTAATTTTAATCCCTGGTTGTTAATTATAACCTGTGCATCTGTATCAATAAGCTTGTAAAAATATAAAGGTATAAATCAAGTATGGGGTTTATGGAATATGTAAGTATGGGGTTTTCATCATTATGCTTTGACAATAAATAAGTATGGAGAATTGAAAAAATTTTAAAAAAGGCTTTCGAACTTCGAAGTCGCAATGAATCGTAATTTTTTGCTTTTTTTTTAGCTGTGGCACAATTTAAAGAGTATGTTTTTAAATAAATTATTACGAGAAATGTCCAAGAATATTATTTATATTTTCATCTGCGACTTACCAAAATCTATCATAGTTAAATAGATCTCATGCTTGACTAGAGTTCGACAGGTTTCTGGATCGCTGCACTACTTTTATTGACTCAAAGAGACTAGAAATAAATGGAAATAACTTAGGCATTAAGTCTTTTAATGCTGCGATTGAAAGACAATTTGTCGAAGTGGAAATAATTGAGTTAGCTGGTAGATTTGGCCTGCGTTAGACACGGTTGGATAAACAATATAATAAATATAATCTTACCTTTCATCTTTCATTTTATTACTATCAACATAGGTATTTGTATCACTTGAGATAATATTTGCCCGTGCGTTCAACTCGTGTGTACGAATTTTGCTCATTCAAACCATTGATACAAAGATCAAAGCTTAAAGAAAAATTTAAAATGAGTTACCTGGTGGAAGTAAACGTGAATCGAACCCGGTACTTCTGGATTGCCGGTCCAGCGCATTAACCTTTCCGGCACCCTAACACCCAAGCAACCTTTCAAATTTTTCCTTATGCTTTGTGTGTCGATCTTGTACGAAACACTTAGGCTACTTATGACACTTTATGCTCTCGTGGTTTGTACACAAGATTAACACAAATTGTAATCGATTTTTTTGGCGGAGGTGCTCACGCCGTGGTGTTAGAGTATGCCTAACAAATGTTGTTCAGGTTGAAGGGTGGAATCTATGTTTTAATTTTAAGTCCCGGTATAGGCACAGTCCAGTCTATCCGCTATCATTTAAAAAAATAGACCAATCACATTCCTCTGATTTGACTTCTTTAGGGGTTCACAAAAATGCAGCCTGATGGTTTATTTTCTCCTCACTGTTTCTGTCAGGCAGCCTTACTGTAAAAGTCGACTTTTACTGATCCAATTTTTAAACTTGTTTAAACACTGTAGAATATTAAATATCTATGATAAAGTTAAACTGGCTGTGATACTAGAGTACAAGCATGGACTAGGAGAGCTAACTAGGTATAGGAGACCGACTAACTTAAGAAAACTAGCAAAAGAAAAATATTTTATTATACCAAAAAGTACTAACTATTATGGACGAAGGGTTTGGTCAAGCCAGTTGCCTCTTATAAATATTAAGGGATAAATATTAAGGGACAATCATACACAAATCGACCTAGTCCCAAACTAAGCAAAGCTTGTACTATGGGTACTAGACGACGATATACATAATATATAAATACATATATAGATAACATCCATGACCCAAGAACAAATATTTGCACAAATATTTGCCCCGGCCGGGATTCGAACCCGGGACCGCTGACTCAGTAGGCAGGTGTCTACAAACCGAGCCAAACGCGTCGTTATCCTAAATGGTTTCCCTAGACCTATGGTTGATTCATTAGTTGAAGAACCACACAAAGCCAAAATGTTAGTGAAGAGAACCCTAATGGGTAAACATAAATAAATGTAGTTAATATTAATAGATAACTTTCCTTGTACTTAGCATACAATCTTTAAATAATAAGATTAGCTAAGCAAATATGTAATATGCATATTTTTCCTGAAATAAACAGTTTAAATTTTTTAATTTTTTATTTTTTTTAAACTCATTTAGTTTAAAATATCAGCAGGAATACTTCCTAACGACTTACGAGTAGGTACATTATATTGTTCCCCGCATTACGGCAATGACTACGCTTGATGAGTTTCACAAAAACTTTGCTCAGCAAGTCGCCCGCTTACTTTAGTAACATCTAATCCCCCTCAATTGTCACACAAATTTGATTTTTCTTTCATTATAATAAAGTACATGTTTTAATGACATGTTACAGAGATATGAGTATGGGTGAATTATCGCTGAATACGCTTTTGTAGCAGGTTGTTGGTATAAAATAGTATACAGCTAATCATTTCATGTCTTTTGTTGCTAACATCAAAATAAATGAGTTAATTAGCAATTGTTTACATTACCCGTATAATAAAACAGTCATAATGAGGATTTACTTATAAAGGATTATTATTTTAATTGTGCTTATGTATGTAGTATTATTATAATTTACGGAGTACCAAATAGGCACTTTACATTATATGGGTATTAATTGTATAGCAACACGATCGTTGTTCATTGATATATGAATATTGCTAATTTTTTATTTTTTTTATTGTTTAATGTAACCCAATTTTTTATTTTCGGTACATTGTCACTGATTAAATGATTATGATATGATATGACATGTAATATAATGATTATGAATAAATGAATATGAATATGAATATAATATGTCTGCTGGTTTCATAAATATTTACGCGTGAAGGTTATTTTTATTACGACAAATATATACCTAGTTTTTCTACTGAACTACATTTGACGATTCTATTGAAAGCTTTCTGAGATATCAAAAATAAATATATATTTTAGCAAAGTGCTCTTAATGCTGATGGAAAGCAAAAATCAACATGATGTTATTATGTCGTCTTCCTTTATTTATAAGGGCATTATAAATCCAAAGGATACATTAAGGGCCTTGAAATTGCTCGTCTAGCAAGAGCTTGGGACTTGTCGCATCGGTTTATTATGTGATTTTCTAAGTAGAATATTAAAGTAGAGGAGGTAGGTACTTACTTAAAGTAGACCCACTTGGATTACCGTAGTTAACCAAATAAAACGTTTGTGTTGTCTTAGTTTAAGTTACTTTTAAATTACCGCATCACTGATAAACCTTTGCAGCGCCGGTGGTTGTATTTTGGAGTGAACTTTATTTATGTTCAAAGCAGAAAAAAAATCCGTTCTATTTTTTTTAAATTAATAATTATTTAGCACTATTAATTAAGAACAACAAAATACTTACTTGTAACTTTAATTAATCTTCAATTTCTCGAACACGCAGTGACCGTATTCCAAGATCCAATGGTTTCGTATCTGCCGGAATTTGAACGGGCATCGACAACCCTGGAAAACAACGTCATAACTGAGTACCAACTCGATTGACACTTACAGCGTTCTTCTTCCGAATAACGGCATAGTCGAGTCTGCTACCAACTAGATACTTAGGAGAATAATGTGACATCGGTGTATGAACTCGGTGGGCACTTACAACGTTTTTCATCCGATCAGCCGCATAGTTGTCGAGTCTCCGTTGGAATCTATCTGCGCAGTTATGAATAAATTATTTCCTTCACCTTTATTTCTCTTTATTGTTCGGGAATTTTCCGATACGGGGTGACGGGAACTTGTTTTTAATATTGGGCGTGGAACTAAAAAGAAATAACTTTAAGAGAGCTGTTTGTACGAATGCCGTTTAGTTGTGCTTTAATTTTCTTCGTTCTGGATCAAATCAAGTAACAAGTTATCATTTTAATACACAGACAACCCCCACTAGACGGAGCATGTAAGGCATATGTAAGGCGACCCGCGCGCACCAACGATATGGTACGGCAGAACATTTAAGTATCAACACGGCGGCCACCGTTTAGTTGCGTCCATGTTTATGAGGTCTCTCTACACCACTTAACACTACAATTTACCATGTTATTTATTTAATTTCTTTTTTCGTTGACGTACGCATGGATCATAAACATGGACGCAACGGAACGGTGGCCGCCGTGTTCATACTTTAATGTTCTGCCGTACCATATCGTTGGTGCGCGCGGGTCGCCTTACATGCTCCGTCTAGTGGGGGTTGTCTGTGTTTTAATAACTCATTGCTAAAGTTGACTTATACTGGTACAAAAATATAGCTATACGTTTCTCAGATATAAATGTACTTATTTGGGCTTCATAAAGATGCATCAAGATTAGTTGAGTGATCCTGTCTTATCTGTGATTTTTTTGCTCCTAGCCAATTGGAAAGGGGTCATTCCTACCTTTCCCAGTATTCGTTCCTGAACATAGGGTACAATCCAATTTAATCATAGAGTATAAAAAAATAACCCTTTCCATCTCTTAATAATTATTTAAAAAAAATCTAATGTTTCGGCATATTACACAGTAGAGGACTATATGGCAGACAAAAATTCGTGGCCTGAACCAGAAACCAAGTAACTGGCTCCTTAATTCGTGGTAGATTGTACCTGACTATGTAGTTTAAGGGACACAGTTCTAATAAGAAAGCAGATCAAACGTACATTTTATTATGATAAACCGTCATACTTCCTCGTAATTTCCATTTTATTCTCATATTTTTCCTTGTTTATTACTTAAAATACAATATTGTTATGTAATAGGCTACACTTCTAAATAATGTTTTTTTTCGAGGACTACGTATATTCCAAAATTCTTAAGATACACAAATTAGTTTAAGTTCATATTACTGTACGAGTAACAGTTAAGTAACCTTTCTTAAAAAATTACCGACTGTCGACTTTCATTCAGCGTTTCTTTACATCAGTGGTCTCCTCTTGTGAAATTCCGGTAGACTCAGACATGTAAAAGTGCCCTTGTGGGTATCTTACAGAATCATCATCATACATCGGGGTTTTAGGAGCACGAATGATTTAACACTTCGCCGTCAGTAGGCGTCAAACCATTCGTGCCCCGAAAACCCCGATGTATGATCATCATCATCATCTTATTATTATTATTATCATCAGGCCGTATCTATCTGCTGGATCAGGGCCTCCTCGTGCATTGTACGTGCTACAACTCCGGGCTACGTGCATCCACTTCCTTCCCGCGACCTTAACTACATCGTCTCTATCTAACTTACAGAATAAAATACATTATTTCATTATTATATTTTTTGTTTTACAGTACACGTTCCAATACAAAGTTATCGACGCGACACATCGTTACGCACATCGGGCGGGCTATCCGACCGTTCCAGCGTTCCATTCCGTTCCAGCACAAAGTAAATTTGGTAACAACGGAGCCTATCCCAACTGGGTGTGAAAAAACTAAATCTATGCAAAAATTCGACTGTGAAAACTTTTCGTTTGCACTGTTACCAGTTAGTTGGTTGCTGTTTAGTTAAAAAAACGAGTTTTGCTTTTATTTAAAAACGTTGAACAATTTCGCTTACGTTGTTAAACTGGAAATTCTTTTTCACGAATACTTGTTAACTCTTTTTATTATATTTAGGTACATTTTATATAAAATGTCAAGTGTGAGTTGGACTCTTGCGCCAAGACTTATGCAACAAGTATGCAGGCTACCCGAGAAAAAATCTTATAACACCTCCATTACACAGTTTCTGAAAATTCCCGCACTCACCGTATCATCGACGTTGACTCCCAGATAGTCTACGTTTTCACTAAGACGAATCTTTCCTTGCTTTTATAACAAAGTGAAAACGCAGAAAGTATTACCTAGACCATCCTATATCACTTATACTTATAGACTCACAATCCGAACTTTACGCCCCTACGAAACCAGGAGACGAAGATCTTGAGCCAGACATTCTGAAAGATGAAGTAAGAGCCGCTATTAAACATCTGAAGAACGGCAAAGCCACGGGGGCAGATGCCATACCAATTGAGACGATCAAGGCATCGGGCGAATATGGCGTCCAAATATTCCAAACCCTGTGCAATAAGATATGGCTCACGGGGCAGTGGCCAAAAGAATGGGCTCACACTGTCTTTGTCCCGTTGCACAAGAAAGGCTCGACCAAAACGTGCAGTAACTACCGACTTATTGCTCTCATCTCTCACTCAAGCAAGATTTTACTGCATATACTAAACGAGCGTCTTAAGTCCTACTTAAGCAAAGAAATTGCTCCTGAACAGGCTGGTTTTGTTAAGGGAAGGGGCACCCGCGAGCAAATCTTGACAGTCCGGCAGATTATAGAGAAAGCCCGAGAATTCAACAAGCCCGCCTACATATGCTTTGTAGACTTTTCTAAGGCGTTCGACTCTGTCAAGTGGCCAAAACTCTGGGAAACATTGACGGCGATGGGTGTTCCAAAACACCTGGTACACCTCCTGCGTAGATTGTATGAAGAAGGCACAGCTTCAGTACGCGCAGATGATGTTCTATCTAACCACTTTCACCCCAGTGCCGGAGTCCGTCAGGGATGTATTATTTCTCCACTTCTATTCAATGTGTACACAGAGCTCATAATGAGAATTACACTTGAAGACTGGACAGATGGCATCTCGATCGGCGGTATGAGGATCTCCAACTTGCGATATGCAGACGATACCACTTTGTTTGCCACAAGTCCCCATCACATGGAAGAACTTCTCGGCAAGATGGAACGCGTTAGCCTAGACTTCGGACTTAAGATAAACCGGAATAAGACAAAGATGATGATTGTCGACCGCATGAATAACAATTCACCAGAAATTACACAAATTGCGAATTGTGATGTGGTCCAATCGTACATTTATCTGGGAGCCTTAATCACTAACAACGGCGGATGTGTCGACGAAGTGAAGAGGCGTATGGCAATTTCTAGATCTGCAATGGACAGGTTGAGAAAAATATGGAGGAATCGCAACATATACAAAGCCACAAAAATCCGGCTCGTTCGGGCACTTGTATTCCCCATATTCCTATACGCTGCAGAAACGTGGACACTGCGGGAAGTCGAGAAGAAAAAGATAGACGCCCTAGAGATGTGGTGCTGGAGGAGAATGCTCGGAGTATCATGGACTGAATTCCGCACCAACGAGTCTATGCTTCGAGAACTCGGCATCGAGCAGCGTTTATCATCTTTAGTACAGTCCCGTATTCTTAGCTTCTTTGGTCACGTATGCCGCCGAGGGGAGGTGGCTATTGAGCGACTTGTGGTCCAGGGAAAGGTTGAGGGTACCAGGCCACGAGGCAGATCGCCTATGAGATGGACAGATCAAATAAAAGCTGCAATAAATGGCTCATCGTCACTACACGAATGTACGAGGAAGGCGGCTATCAGAGAAGAATGGCGGCGTGTTGTGAAGCTTGCCACCAACATCTGAAATGATGACCACGACCACTCTGCCAAGAGTGAAAACGACAAAGAAGAAGTATATCACTTAGACAAATCCTTCATTGCCTTTATAAGAAAGTGAAAACGCAGACTGTAGAGCGCCCTGTAACAAGGTGGAGCGACGACATTCGTAGGACAGCGGGTAGTAACTGGAGGACGAGAGCTGAAAATCGAGCTCAGTGGCGTGCCATGGGAGAGGCCTATGTCCAGCAGTGGACTGAAACAGGCTGATGATGGGATGATGGGAAAACGCAGACTATTTATTACCTCGACTATCCTATATTACATAGACGAATCCTTAGTTTCTTTTATAAGAAAATGAAAACACAGACTATAATATTACCTAGACTATCCTATATTATATAGACGAATCCTTCCTTAGTTTTGCAACCACTTAGGTAATATAGAAGGGCTCTGGAAATACTCTATACCTAGTTTTAAGTATATCACGACTTTCAGCATCTTATTCCGACTAAGGATTGCAATCGAGTCCACCGGATCTGCGATTAAATTATACCGGATGTGATGAACCGATTTTGTAGGTAATTCTTTAATCCTCACCACTTAGATAGTTGGCAGTCCACAACTGTGCGTTTTTCTAGAAATTTCCTGCCTCGCACGACTGCATTGTGGAATGAATTGTCGCTTGCGATATTTCCGGACCAATACGACCTTTAAATTTTCAAGAAGAGAGCTCCTGAAAGGCCGGCTACGCACTTGTGACTCCACTTGCAGGTGTGGGTGACGGTAATCGCTTTCAGTCAGGCGATCCGTTTGCTCATTTAACCCCTATGATATGTCATAAGAAAACACCCAAAAATGGCACTCCAGTCATAAACAGTATTCAGTAAAATAATAACAATTGAAATAAACCCCCCCACTTTTTCGAGAGGCTACAAAATGACACCGGATCCAACCGAATCCAGCCGGCTTAGCGGATCCCGTGGCAATCCCTAATTGCGACAGATACATATGGCAATATCCTCGCAGAACTCATGGCGTTGCCGGCAGGATTAATCGTCTCGTAATGAAACCGCTGGAGATTGTTCGTCGCGATGGATTACAATTTCAACGAAATTAACAGCCGGTAGTAACTCCCTTGAGGAGCTTTCAATGAGCGTGCCACGATTATAATTATAACTTGATACAGTTCCTCCCAGAAATGAGAAGATTCGTAGATGAACCAAGGTCATCGACGTAGCAAACCGGGTAAAGGATTTTAAGCAGGTTAAAGGGGCAATGGGCGGGGCACGTAGCTTGAAGAACCGATGGGCGTTGGGGCAGAAAGTTTCTCGAGTGAAGACCACGTACCGGCAAGCTCCCACAAGGTGGTCGGACGACCTGTTTAGAGTTGCGGGGACTCGCTGGATGCGGGTCGCTGCTATCCGGCCCATGTGGAAGTATATTGAGGAGGCCTGTGTCCAGCAGTGGACGGCCTATGGCGGATATGATGATGATGATGACATTTCCTCCCAGAGTCAGGGCAGCGTATTTTTATAACATCGATTTTTAATCAAAACTTTCGTGAGACATTTAATTATTGTATTAAGCGCTTTACACTCACGTGAAATTGTCAGGAACGGCCCGACATGTTTTGTACTCATATGGAGCGACGGCCTTTCATTGCATTTCACTAGAAAATCCTGTCTCAATTTGAAAACAAATTCGTCTAAAGCCTTACTAAGGCGCAAAATAAAAGTAGACTACAACGAAAATAATACGAGTTATGGATTTCGAGACAATAACTCACGTTCAAAGGGATTGCAAAGGAAACCGTATCTCCTGAACTAATGTTTTCACAAACGATACAAGAACATATACGTTCCTGATGCGCTTGTATCCTTTTTCTTTAGAAGGGTTCAGAAAAGGAGGTGTGCTTAGAATCTAGCACGTCCGAATTGGGCTCATCGTAATTTTTCTAGCTGCCTACAACGTAAATGTCGATGGTATTTCTATTGGGTCGTATATTTATATTCTGGTTTGGGGTCTATTACGTGTTTATTTTTCGAGTTCTAAACATTTTTTTTTCGTCTTTAATGTACAGTCTGCGTCATAAGTGCCTGAAATTTGATGCCCAAAGCTGCTTTGGCATCGGCACCATCGGCAGGGTGTTCATCCTCACTCGTGGTGGTCGAGAACTGTGCGGTTCGAATGAGCTCCTTGTCGATGTTTTCCCCAAAAATAATACTTGTGGCACGAGATCCCACTTAATTCATTTTATCAACAAAATACTATTCAATAGGTCAAATCCGTTCAAATTCCTGCAGCACTTAGTAATGAGTTAGAATAGCAAAAAAAAATCTTTAAAATATTGGGTGCTGGCATCGGCCCTGGGGTTCCGTGGCTATCTTATCAGCGGCAATAAACGGAACAGCTGTAAGACAACCTCAGCCGCAGAGGGCATCACAAATTACTGCCATTGTACGGGTCAATCCAGGGATGACAGCCTAGTCACCTCTTGAAATAAGACTAACTATATTATTTACACGTGATTTACACAGTAAGCGACCGCCTGTTGTTTGCCTCTGCCTGTGGTTTCTAATGTATCTTACGTTGTATCTCACTCCATGATGATTGAGGTCCACAAATTACTACCAATGTACGTATATCTCGGAATATTGTGACTATACATTAGGCTACAAAAGTCATTCGTGCAACTCATATTTTATTGCCAAGGTTGCCAAGAAAAACTAATATTGATGACTTTTTCCAATCGACAGTACAGAATATAAAGTATCATGTTACAAGTTACAACATAAATAAGAATCGTTGTATGTCCTGTACAGTCAGCATCAAACGTAGCTGATAATTTTAGAATTCAATTTGACATATGCCAGTCGTAAAATTATCAGTTATTTTTAACCGACTTCAAAAAAGGAGGAGGTTCTCAATTCGAATTATTTTTTTTTGTATGTATGTTACTCGATATCTCCGAGAACCGTGAATCGATTTTCAATTTTTTTTTTAATGGAAAGGGTATAACTCCGAGTTGGTCCCGTTGGCACTAAGTCGGGATCTGATGATGGAATCTTGGAGAAATCGAGGGAACTCTTCAAATGTTATAGGGACAAGTACGGCGCTTTCGGTAATTTATTGATAAAATCAAGAATTTACATTCAGTAAATAGGATTTGGTGTAAGGAAACTGATGATGAACACCACAGATGGCCACTAGAACTTTTATATGAATCAATAAAAAGCAAAAAAAAAAATGTTTTAACAAAAAAAAAGAACCGACTTCTGTAAAACTAAAAAACCGGCCAAGTGCGAGTCGAACTCGCGCACCGAGGGTTCCGTACAAACACTTTCCATCCCTAAGTGGTTAAGTTAAGTTTGCACCTGGTATAGCGCCCCATATAAATTAGGTGCAAAGTTAGGTATTAAAAAAACTACTTACTAGATCTCGTTCAAAACAATTTTCGTTGGTATTTTTTATAGTAATGTACATCATAATATGTTTTTTTTAGATTTTTCATTTTCTTATTTTAGAAGTTAGAGGGGGGGGGGGACCAACTTTTTTCCACTTTGGAAGCGTCTGTCACGCAAACTATTCGGTTAAGAAAAAAAATATTTTAGAAACCTCGATATCATTTTTGAAGATCTATCCATAGATGTATCCACACGTATGTTTGATGAAAAAAAAAATTGAGTTTCAGTTCTAAGTATATTTTATTTTTTTATACTAGCCCCCAATATTTTTTATTTTTTTTTATTTTTGCATCAAAATCTTAATGCGGTTCACAGAATACATCTACCTACCAAGTTTCAACAGTATAGCTCTTATAGTTTCGGAAAAAAATGGCTGTGACATACGGACGGACAGACAGACGGACAGACGGACAGACAGACATGACGAATCTATAAGGGTTCCGTTTTTTGCCATTTGGCTACGGAACCCTAAAAAGCCAAAAATAACCCGTTCAAGTACAGATTACATTTGACTCACCCTTCGAAGTCGGTGCCAAACCTCTAAACTATAATATATAAAATATAAGAACTGAGTGGTTTACACTCACGTGAAATTGTCAGGAACGGCCCGACATGTTTCGAACTCGTATGAGTGTAAACCGCTTAATACAATAATTAAATATGTCTCACGAAAGTTTTAATAAAATTAAGAACTGAGTGGTTTGGGATCGACTTCGAAGGGTGAGTCAAATGTAATCTGTACTTGAACGGGTTATTTTTGGCTTTTTAGTTTTACTGAAGTCGGTTCTTTTTTTTGTTAAATTTTTTTTTTACAATCCGTCTAGCCGTTTCAGTGTGAAAAGCGGACAAATACATTTTTACCAACAGATGGCGCTGTACGGCCCGCGCCGCATGCCTATGCATATCCTGCATCGCGTTGTTAAGGGGCTCCCTGCAGAAATCAGCCAATTTGATGATTTTTACATCGTATCTAGTTTGTGAATTCTAGAGTTATAATGTCCTATTTAATATATATTGTAGTATGGTCTATGCTTAACACTTTGTTGTAGTGACCCGAATTTTGATTTGACGACTGTGTATTTTATAAAAAAATATTCGGTGAAGGACCAAAAATACACTAATCTCGTTTCTACTTTTATCCCCGGTGTATATGTAAAAAATATCTTACATTTTATTGTTCTAAACCATATTCCACAAAATTTGTTGTGAAGCTTTTTCTATTTTTCTCAATACTTTTCGAGAAAAACGCAAAAAACCGTTTCCACAACTTTTTCCCCGAAAAAATCGTAAACTTTGACGGCCTGTATCTCAAAGTCAGTGACATGTGAAAGGTACTTGATACGGTATTTTGTTGTGGAAAAACTATGTTATTATGATTAGCTATTTATAATATGGGAAAATCTATCGCAACAGATCGAAGGTCATTGAGAGCGGGTAGCCCCTTAAGATTGTTTTTAAAATAATAACCTCTCTCTATAGAAAACAGGGGGTCAATTCGACCAATTTTGGAGATATCTCCATTTTCTCTCTATCACCTCTCCATCTATCACTTTTATTTTGACGTGCCGCTACTTGACAAGTGGCGATATCCTTAGAAGACCGCAACTTCCCCAACCCGGTTGCATTAAGTTTGCGTCTCCTTTGTATGTGGCGGTATAGATATCAGGCGCATACTTACCTAAGTTGACCGGATAGTTCATGAAATTAGACAATTGATTCTTAATTCAATTTTAGATTTTTTATAATAGTATAGATTTTGTAATGTAGGCTGCGCTCTCTGCTACCACGCAGTGCGGAATTAGCATCCACAGTTGAATATTAAAGGATCATCGTACCAACTTACCCCTGCAGGCGGGGAAAGGAGAAACTAACACCCTTCACATCAAATTTATTAACAACCTTTGCCGGTCCCGCCCTCTCCAACTGCAAATAAAACTTGGTACTAGCGACGTGCCTGCTTTGCGAATAGTTATTGAAATATGAAAGGTCACGATTAGGTTGAAAACTGATATTAAGCAAAATTTAAATTTATTCGCCTGTTTTTGAAGCAAATTAATACGTTTTTACTTTAAATGTGCCGTAAAAAGAGGTAAGCTTGTTTTAATTAATAATTTGACCAGTTGCTCCACCAGTTTAGATACAAATCTCTTAACGTACAGAAAGAGTTACAATCTCACTTAACAATTCAACAGCCGAGACAAAAATGAGACGCCCGTCCAAGTTCCAAACTCCGAACAAAATCTCAGAAACTATGCAAAATGAAAAAGTTTCCGATTGAAATCGGACCTTTCCAAGTTCAGGAATAAATTCTGCCGTCTTTAGTTGGGTACGTAAATAAATTGAAATGTTTTTAGTCCGATACATAAATCCGTTTTAAGGCGGCCTTCCTACCGTGTACACCCTTTACTTAGGGATGGGACGAACAGACGATATCTTCGGCTTAGATACCTACTGTTTTAAAATGTACATTGAGTAGCAGTAGCTAAGCATCAGCATAACGTGCTCACAAAGAGTTGTACAACCCTTATTTTATTAATAATGAAATAATGTAACCATCCAATTTGTATAATATTAATTTAATAGTATTAGAGAAATACTATAATATAATGAATTGACTTGTAAAATTTTGATAATAGAGTCCATATATAGGTATCAGAAACTTCATAAAACTTCAGCCGTCACTAATAGCTCACCCGAAGAAAACCAAATAGGGGAAATAATAAGTATAACAGCGAATTTTGGCATAGTTGTACGTATGGGCCACCGTTTACGATTTAATAACGAATAACTAAAAAAAATACACCAAGTGCGAGTGGGACTCGCGCCCGAAGGGTTCCGACCATTATCTGTAAGTTTGTTGTAAGGGAGTCCCCCTTAAACATTTTTTTTTGTATTTGTTGTTATAGCGGCAATAGAAATACATCATCTGTGAAAATTTCAACTGTCTAGCTATCACCGCTCTTGAGATGCAGCCTGGTGACAGACATAAGTACATAAGGACACCGCGTAGCACTTACCTCACTTAAAAAAAATATTTAATTTTGCGATAACTCAAAAACGGCTCGAGCGTAGGTACTCGTACTTATAAGGCCTCATTTTCATAATTTTTTTGACTCGTGGTTGAAAAGTTAGGATGGGGGGGGGGGCTATTATTTGGATTTCCGGAGCGAATATTTACAAAACTGCTGACCTTATCAAAAAATTATGTTTGAAGACCCCTATTATTTTTATTGGAACGAAAAAAAAAATCAACCCTTCTTTTAGGTGTACGAAAGGTGGCGTAAAAAAGTTTTTTTTTTACCGTTTTGTCGGCGTGATACACACACACACTCATACCAAATTTCAGCTTTCTAGTACTAACGATCATGGAGCTAAGCCGCGGACGGACGGGCAGAAGGCGAAACTATAAGGGTTCCTAGTTGCCTACGGAACCCTAAACATTAGCATAATTATGGTACTACTAAGCACAATTTGGCTATTTCTCAAGCAGTTAAACTAGTTGAGCTATTTTTTTCCCGTATATATTATTTTCAGTGTACATCGATATTTATAAACAGAGAAAATAATTATATCGACAAAAACCCACGCCCGTCACTACTCTTTATGTTACTTTTTGCGCTTTCAATTATGTACCTCCAGAGCTTTCCATCACATAAGCTTTTAGGATTACGCACGGATCACAATACATTTTTAACGGGATATTTTCTTGTTTCACGTAAACCTATCATACAGTAACAAGGCGTACTTACATTTTTTTTATATCAACGTAAAAGATAAAAAGGATTCAGGAAAAGATTTCGTGTAGAGCGAGCGAAGCGAATCTGTTTTCCCGCGAAA
The DNA here is from genome assembly GCA_932273695.1 of Apotomis betuletana. Taxonomy (NCBI): domain Eukaryota; kingdom Metazoa; phylum Arthropoda; class Insecta; order Lepidoptera; family Tortricidae; genus Apotomis; species Apotomis betuletana. The sequence goes on along the minus strand of OW026303.1, from coordinate 1,278,545 downwards.
CTTTTTTCTTATGTCCGGGTGTTTGGATTTTTGGATTTCCGGATGTTCTCGCCTACAGGTCGTTTTTCTTAATCGATTATCATGAAATTCTATGAGTAGGTTCGATAAGTATCATTGTTTTTTTTGATGATTTAGTTTTTCGATTTTTTTAATGGTGGAGGTGTGGAATCGTAACCTAAAAAGAATTACCAATTGTAACGATTTCGAAATAATCTCGTGAGGTTTGAGGTTTGAGGTTCACAGAGCCACTTGTGATATCAGGATATATACTTATTATTTAAACACATTTTATCATCCATCAATACTGTACGAGTAGGTTAGCTGTATAAGGGATATGTGCAAGAAATATATCTGTGCGGTCAAGTGGTATACATACCAAGAACCTATGTATGTGTCCCAAGAAGGATTTTTTATCCCCCGACAAAAAAAAGTGGGATGTTATAGTTTTAACATGTGTATCTGTGACGTGTCTGTGAGTCAGTATATCTGTGTGTCTGTCTTTGGCATCGTAGCTCCCAAACGGATGCTTCGGTTTTTTTTATCAAAAGGCTTGTCTATCGAGATGGTTCTTAGCTATTTTTGATGGGGACGGGGTTTTTTTATTTTGTAAACGGTTATTCTATAAACGGAGATACTTCTTCGCGTCGAACTGTGTGGACAATGTGAAGACCACTTTAGTGAGCAGGACCTTCCTTCTTCAGCCTGTAACTCTTTGTTCTAACGTTCTTAAATTAAATTGACTTCTTAATGAAGAACGTTTGAGCGTTCAAGATTGCACTTAAAATGATCTGTTCTCGGCAATCGAGCCCCAAAGATGCCATTAAGCTGCAAGCTTGCTTGGTCGGCAGTTTGGTCAGACGCCAAGATATGAACTAAATGTCAATTCAGAAGGTAATTATAGTGATCACACGAATGAGTCGCAAAATTGAAAAACTTGGAAAAACTTCACTTTGCACGGGTGAGTTCACTTAAGTGCATAAATTGTAGAAATAATAGTCTTCTACCTATTCCAATTTACTTTGAAAGTTTCAGTTTTTACTTTTTTCATATTTATCGTGTTTATTATGTGGTCTACGCTCTGATTTAGACCCAGAGAACAGAAAAACAGTTCAAGATTCCTTTGTAGTTAACAATTTTAATAAGTGTTAGCGATAAAGGTTCTCATATTTTTCTTATTCCGTGTTTAGACCTAACCCTATATACAAAATAAAACACTTATTTTTCAAGGGCCACTAGAAAACCGCATTTTTTTGTTTGTACAAAATGCGGTTTATTTAATCTAGAGGCATAGCGACGGGACCAAGTGACGTGTGCTCAAACTGAGAGTAGCTACGAGGGAACAGGTTCGATCGGACAAAACCGTAGAGCGGAGCTGAGTGTTAGGGCGTGCAATCCCAGGAATGCACACCCTAGCTGGTGTGTATATTGGCGCGTCTTTCCCTCCTTTATTGGCCATTTATATTTTTTTATAGCACTAATCCAATCACTCGTAAGACCACGCATTATAACTCAGCGGCTATTGTAACGCCATCGCCTCGCGCCTTCTTTCCGCCGCACCAACCCCGCTTTTACAATTTATGACCTGTATTTTTGCCCAAATAGAACCGTTTCTTTGTGCAATTTGAAGCATAATATCAGAGTTAGCGAAGTGGATTGAATACTTTATTTCCTTCCGAGGAAATTTCGCTTATTTTTAAGATCGTTGCGAATGTTAACGTAAAAATATGCTAAGTGTACGAGATTTGGAAGACTTTGAATTATTAGCAGAATGCTTTTATTGGTGTTATCTATTTTAGCAAAGGGACGTCGGAATTCATCGTTTTATTGCGAACATCTGTTTTACCTTTCGCTTAGAAAGGAGTGGAAAAGATTTCCCCTTTGTTCGCGTTCGTGATAAGAGTTTCGGTCGGAATTTTAGAGGAAGCCTTTGAATTTCTTCTGATATTTACGAGCCCGTATTCTTTTCAGAGTTCGTCAAAACAAGACGTTTCGTAACTTGACGTCAAAGTCAAATGGAAGTAGAGAAACGTGCTACAAATTCACTTGTGGAAGTTTATTATATCGACTTGTAACTACGTCTGTATCTACTTCTTAAGTTGAATATGAACAATATGTTACCTCTTTTGCTATTTCTGTTTTCTTCAACTGTGTTTGCAGTTTCACTTATGAGGCATTTATAATATTTTGATCAAGACAAAGTAAAAATAATTTATTTCAGGCAGTGATTCATAATGTGACTCTTATGAGTAATCATGTAGGTATTAATCTTGTTAAATTTTATTGTTAAATACAGTATCGTTGCCTAAATGGACAATTTAAAATGGGATTGTGTCCCCGCAGGTAGTCATTCAAATGAATGGGAATATTTAATGTTTTTGAAGACGTAAAACGAAACAATAGAGATTTTACGGCCTGCCGTCAAAATGCTTTATTTGTGAAAGGGTTTTATTCATTTTTTACACATTTTAGCTGGTCATTTCCGAACACGGAATCAAGCTGTTTTGCCTTTATAGCGCTTTTTATGGCACTTTTATAAATCTCACGCTTAAAAACAAAAAAAAAATTAGGTACCTAACCTTAATATTGCCTTTTGTTGTAGTAATACATACAAATAATAAGGTAAATATAAATATGTCATTTCCAATTTTTTATTTGACTTTTTGAGAACATTCATCATCATCATCATATCAGCCGATAGACGTCCACTGCTGGACAAAGGCCTCCCCCAAAGTTCTCCACAACGATCGATCTTGCGCCGCCATCATCCAATTTCTACCCGCGATCTTAACCAGGTCGTCGGTCCACCTTGTTGGAGGCCTTCCAACGCTGCGTCTTCCGGTCCACGGTCGCCACTCAAGAACCTTTCTGCCCCAACGGCCATCGATTCTACGAGCAATATGCCCTGCCCACTGCCACTTAAGTTTGGCGACTGTCTGAGCTATATCTACCCGAGAACTGAGTTGAGAACATTGGTGAGTATTATTTAAGTATACGGCATATCTGACTCACAAGACCGTGTTGGTATGAGCCTGAAGTTGTAATAATATTGTCTACTTTCAGTGTTTTGGTATAAAACTTACAGGCAATAAATTATCAGCTATTGAACGCAACTTTGTATCTATACTATAAAGACTTGACAATCCTATAGCTGTTTCCAAATCAGAAGTTTTTCCTCAAGAATGATGCGCGATGTTTCAACATTCTGCTCCTTCGCTCTCGAGCGGTTACCAAATGAAGTAAAAGAGATAGCGTGATTGAACATGAACCACCGCTTTGGGAACTTATGCTTGCCTGTTTGCGTTTTGCAGGGCTGCCAAAATTAATAATTTATTTATGTTTTACCTAAAGTTCTGCTCGTAGCGTGACCGAACTAGCGCGAGTTTTCTTAAATATTCGCTTATAGACGGGCACGCGAATTACGTAAACTGGGAAATTAGCCGCATTGCGAACACGTGGCGAAGCAACTTTTAGGTTAAGGGGTCAAAGGGTTTGTGCCATCAAATAAAAATAAACGTTTTTGTACGGAGAACCTTTTAATTTCAAAACATCGGTTCGTATGACGCTATTGCGTTAAGTTTGGACCTCATTTATATCTGACGCCATTGCTATTAGGTGCAAACTTAACGTAGCTGATGATAGTATGGGAAAATGAACAGTAGTATACAGGGTGGCAGGGTGGGTGGGTGGTGGTTCTTAGGAACCATGTCATCGATTTTAATGAAAATAAAAACGGCATTCACAATTAAATAAAAAAAACCTGTACTCAGCTCGGGAATCGAACCCGGACCAAGTGAAAAATAAACTAACATTATTTCTACTTAGATATCAATTGTGTAGGTCTAAAGCAGTAAATTTGACTGTGAAACATGATGTCTAAAATGAATAAAATACATTCTTTTCATACTCTTTAATTTATTTTTCAAAACATCTGGGTTCGATTCCTGAGCTGAGTACAGGTTTTTTTTTAAATGTATGAATGCAGTTTTTATTTTTATTAAAATCGATGACATGGTTCCTAAGAACAGATTTTCGTATGTCTTAATAGCTTAAGACTTTCCATACAGACCGATCTAAATGGGCTACCCTGTATGTCATCTTAATAAGTATCAGCCTCGCGCAACTCTCAAGGTAAAAGACGATCGACAACAGCTATAATATAGCCGTTGTCGATCGTTTTTTATGAAACGGAGGCGAATTTTTTACCTAAGTTTGAAAAAACGTTGAAACCTACAAAGCATTAGATAATTGGCGACAGTCGAATTTAGGCGGGTTGTACTTCAGCCGCCATTTTTGTCCGCCATGCCATGTTAGTTGACGTTTCTGTTTTGTTGTGTAGTCTGGTTCTGTCAAGGTTCTGCGATCTTTTCAAATAATTCAAATTTCACAAATAATCTAATAATTTGCATTCTTTGGGTGTAGTGGTCGTCTAGAAGGTACACAAGACAATCACAATTGCAAAAATGAGTGGATTGAAAAGGAAAAAGTGCGAAATATGCAGAATGAAAACGTGTCGAATGGACGGTCAAAAAAGACTATTTATGGCAAGATTTCCACCGAACGAAGATCGGTAAGTAAAAAATATAATTAATTACTGCGTGTTATAACCATGTTAATCGTAAGTTTCATTGAAAACTTGGTATTTCGGGTAAAATAATACATACCCTTATACGTATGTAAACAATAGTGCTGTATGTAATTTTTATCGATAATTTTATTTGAAGTGAAAAATACCTGGGTAAATACGGAATATCTTTCTTCAAGCAAAAGCCTACTGGTATGTGTACTGTACTTATACAAAAGTGTGCACTTGAATACAGCTGTTAAAGCCATCTCAGATGAGAGGATAAGACATTATTATCACTACTTTTTATGCCAGTTGGTCACAGAAATATTTTACGAAAAATTTTCAATGGACTATGAATGTTAGGTACAGTTTCATCTGGACAAACAGATACATTTTTACTCTGTAATTTTCTGTTTAGCCTGTATTATTTGTGTTGCAGAACTTCCAACCTGGAGCACAGACTAGAGTGATGAAACGGCTTTTTTCGTCTATGTTTATCAGCAAGCCAAACAAAGTTTGAACGAAATAAAATTATTTACACACATTTGTTTTTTTTTTATGAAGTCAGTAACCTAAAGTAAACCAAATGTTTACATTGAAGCGAAATATTTAATGATTTAAATTACCGAAAAGCCGTTGGAGACGCAGGTGCGAATGCGAACCCCGCCTGAACCATTTTTTTTAAATACCGATATCGATAATTCGATAATTTGTGTCACATGTGACATTCCTATTTTGTTCTTGATGTTGGCATTATGTCATGAATTGACACTGACACTGATATTGTTTGCGGCTTCATATTGGCAGTATGTTTTCGCCCCCGTTTCATACTAATGCGAGTTCACGCTTTTTGTAAGGCACTCCCGTCTCTTAAAACGTAGTGATTACATACTCTTTGATAAGTATGTTTAAAAGTTAAATCTTGAATGACGACAGTTGTATGAATGATTATTGTTCAAGGATGATATCTTAAATACAATCTTTAGATTTCTCTCCATAAGTCCACTTTCCGTTAGGTGGTAGGTAAAGGGGGCTGTGCTTGGTTTACCTACTTCATGCTTTAAAAAATCTACGCACTCCACTGGCCAAGATTGGGCTAGACTAAGACTAGCGGGATTCACGGATACATTTATTGAAGAGACACATGAGTGATGTACTTGGAGCGAGAGTTGAACCCTTATAATGACATTGGGGTGCTCAAAAATGCACTTGAGTCTCGATGACAGGCGAAGGGGTCTGAGAGACTGCAGAAATTGTTTATTTTTGACGACTGTTTGATTTTCATAATTAGGTACGTGTACCCTTAATGGAGACTTGAGATTTCGCCTAGTCGCAGTTTCATCATCATCATCATCATTTCAGCCGATAGACGTCCACTGCTGGACAAAGGCCTCCCCCAAAGTTTCTCCACAACGATCGATCTTGCGCCGCTCTCATCCGATTTCTGCCCGCGATCCTAACCAGGTCGTCGGTCCACCTTGCTGGGGGCCCTCCACGCTGCGTCTTCCTGTCCGCGGAGCGAGGAGTTTGAAGCGGGCTATGCTTGGAGTTTTCTTGCGTTCGAATTCGAAATCTTGGGGTCGAATCCGAAATAATGAAATACGCAAGAGAACCAAGGTTGTAGATATATAGCTCAGACAATCACCAAACTTAAGTGGCAGTGGGCGGGGCCATTGCTCGTAGAATCGATGGCCGTTGGGGCAGAAAGTTGCAGTTTAAAATGTCGTACATTGTAGCATCCGTTGGATTAACTTTTTAAAGCATGCAAGGGTTTTCCCCGGTAAAAGGGTCACACACTTCCTCACTCTAAGCTAACTTTTTGTGACTATTGGCGTCTCCATCTATTTTCCAATTTCACTTTAAAATCGTATGTGTGATTGAATTCCAGTTTTAGTAAGTGAAAAAGAAACTATGTACTTGGTTCTGTTCAGACATCAACTTACTAACATTTCATTTATTACGTATGAATGACAAGGCAGTAAATAACGTCTCGGGTCGTTCTGAATAAACCATGAGCCCGATCATGTCGCGTTCGACATATGTTGCACTTAGCGTTTGATTTATTGCCGTTGACCCTTCCCGAACGACACCGTGTCGGGTAAACTGGCTCTGTATCCAAAAAATGGCGACAGCAGTGGCTTCGCATATCCAATATTGGACGTTTTATTATTGTCATTTTGTAGTTTTAATTAAACATCATTTATTAGACCAAAGTAAAAAAAGTCAAAATATAAATAGAAACTAGGAGTATTCTTAAAGAAATGTATTCGTAAAGATAATGACAAGGTGGACGCCACAACAGAAGAGACTGCTGTTGGTCTAAAAAACGTTGGAGTGACTGTGCGGAGGAAGATCTCAGGAAGATGAGGAAATTTACTAGCTGGAAGAAGGTCGCCGGTCATCGTGACAATTGGAGGAAGATTATGGAGGAGGCCAAGACCCACAAAGGGTTGTAGCGCCAGCGGAAGTAAGAAGTAAGAAAGCAAAATTGTATGCAAACTTCTGCAATGTAAGCAAGACTCGAAATCGAATATGAGCATGAATTCGAATCAAAATTTAAAAAAGTAGTATTTCTGTAAAACGCAGAATTGACAACAATTGAAAAATGTTTGCACATTAACAAAATACAAAAACATCTTTTAAAAGACAGCTAGTACGCTTTCACGGGGCCAGCGATGACATCGCTGAATATTTAAGCGTCATATTATTTCGCCATGAATAACTTACAGCACGTCCATTCCGCTTCCGACGCTTTTTCACTGTTTTCCCTTTGATGTGAAAACATCGGGGTCAACACTAGCCCAATAACTTGACCCTGACACCCTAAAAAGCACTTTATATCACGAAAATAGGACCGTAAATACTGTCGTGTTGGAATAGCGTGGCGTAGTTACAAGGGGCAGGATAATTCTATGTTTATGAATAGCAAATATCTTAGCGGGAATGTTTGTATGTAAATTAGTGCTTGTGTGAGTTACCGACACGGAAGGGGCTGGCGGATTCAATGCGGCATTTTGAGTTTCACTACAACATAACGATGGTAGTCTGTGCGGAAAGCGAAGAGTCGTAGGATTTGAGGGCGTGCTAGTGTTCTTATGGTTTTTGCTATGCTGACGACACTGTCACTCTTTGTCAGTAATTTAAAGATAATTAATGACCCACATAATTATGTATATTAATATATTTTGAATAATAATACTTACCGATTTTGTGTCGGAGACTATTAAATACATAATAATAGCCCTAGTAGATGAAGATAGATCGCTTCTAGATATAAACACCTAATTATAGTATGACGTTAGGCATGTCCTCCAGTCTCAAAAATTGCAGAAAGACAATCTCATGACGTCACCAAAATATCGATATCATTAGCACGATAAGTTTTTCGCTGACTCCGATATTAAATCTAAACACACGGCAGTATGTCCGCCAAGATCGTGAAAAAAGGCGATGCGTCGATCGTGGGCAGATTATTCTACCTTCTTACAGTTACAGTGCGTGAGGTGTCAGAATGATTCACGTTTTATACCTGTCTCGCTCGCTCTTACACGTTCCACATAAAAACCTCTCAGTGTTCGCCCAAACCCGAAACGCAATCAGAGAGCTCATGGACTGTACTGCATTTTAATGAAACATTCCCCTGAAACTTATAGTCTGGATCTCTTTAAGAAACACCAATTACAAAAAAAACATTAGCTTTGTCAAGTAGCTTTAACATTGTGTTTACATTAAAGTGAAAAATTGGAAAATTTAATGGTTCAGGCGGGGTTCGAATCCGCGGCTCAGTTTATTGTTTCTAATAGCTCATTTTTTGGCTTCTATGAGTATGTAAGCATTTGGGTTACGCTAGCAGATGTTAGTGCTTTTACAAAACTCAGTGTAAAATGGCGGACATAATGCCAAATGGCATTCTTTGCTAGTCAACCATAGGGCCAAACAGAGACAGGCACCAGAAGTTGGTGCAAATCAGAAATCTAGTTGTACAGAACATCTAGGTTACAAGTAAATACTTTAAAATAGGTACAAATGACTGTATGCAAAAAGATACGTATACATACACACTTCATAAAAATTAAAAGGATTTAACATTATCCATTGCCATAAAAGCAACTTTTCACCGCGGCTCAAACATCGCGGCAAGGAAAGTAAATCAAACGAACGGCAAACAAATTAACCCAAAGCAAACGCAACTCGGCACAAAGTAAAGGTATTTTCAATTGCGTCGAACTTTGTCTTTGGTTCTCTGACATTCATGGGAACAAATGACGATACGACGGCGTCCAGAAAGTGCGAGCGTCAGTCGCTTTATTATTTATTTATCACGCGATTAACGCACCAGCCCATATATGATGTCTAGGGTTTTTTACAAGCTGTGGTACCTAATGCCATATGAAAGATAGCGAACGCGTTATAACCACGAGGGTTCGAGCTTTACTAAATCTACAATGACCCAAACGCCAATAGGACCATGAGCGGAAAACGGCACGTGCTGTGAATGAACAAGGCGTCGAATAAGACACCAGGATCCACCCTTACCACCCTTAGGTAAGTTGCAGAAAGAAAGCCACGAGTAGACCATACTGGAGAGATTTGCTGACTAAGGCCTACCCGCAGCAGTAACGCCTCAGATAGTGATTTAGGATTTAGGAGCAACCCGCCATTCACTAGGAAGTGAAATAAAAAAAGACCTTAAACAAGTCCATGTGTCAGAACAGCTTGGCGCAGTAATGTCAGGTGAAACTAGTAAATAGCTTCGAGTAAGTGGGAACCGGATGGACAAAATAATATACTTAACTTGTCCAATTGCAACTATCGTGAAGTGTTTTCGAAAAATCGTGTCGTACGAACCCGTCGTGTCGTACCTTTAAAATTATAAAACAACCTGCTCTTTGTGGTGAATGTTAAATAAGAAAGTTCCAAATCTCCGATCGGCCGAGTTGGGAATTCCGGTCTGGCTTTATTACTTCATAGTCTTTCCTAAAAGTATAAAGACGTATCTCGGTATGATGCTTGAATGAGATGCAACTTTGTCTTGCCAAGCGTACATCCTGTAAGTTAAACGGCTTCGGCACTAATTATAACGTGGTTAATTAGTTATGAAAGTAAATAACGAAGGATTGTGAGGTTACCTGGCCTTTTTAGAGTTCGACACTTCAAGGAGAGAAACAAACTTGTAATATGGACAGAAAAATGCTTGATGTATTCGAGTTGTGGTGTTGGCGATGAATATAGAGAATAAGCTGGACAGAAAAAGTCATCAATGAGGAAGTATTGGCAAGGGACATAATTATACTACATATCATAGAAACTCGAAGAGGAAAAATTATAGGCCATTTAATACGACACAACGATCTTATACAGAAGATAATAGAGGGAAAAATTGAGGGAAGGAGAGGAAGAGGAAGGCCAAGGATTAGTTACTTTTACCAGATAAAAAAAAAAGGTAGACGTCGCGTCGTATTGAGAAGTGAAAGAGTTGGCGTTAAGCGGAACGGACTGAAGAGAACTGAACCGACAAGAGTAGAATTCTTAAATAATAATGATGATGAGGATTGAAATTTGAAATGCCGAAATATATCGCTAAAGTGGAAGGGATTGAAGGAAGCTATTCCAAAATTTGAGACGTTTCCTTTCAAATCTCAGCTGGTCAATATCACATAATACAGCTCGAATCAAGCTAGATAGGTAATGTATTTCCAATATTATGACCATTTCGGTACAGGTACCTATTACTGGACATTGATGGTAGGGTGGTATTCGATACGAAATATATTATTTCATATTCACTGAAATCTAAAGACCAACAACGTCACGTAATTGAAAATAAGTTATCGATGAAAATTCGCATCACTGCGTCTTATCGATCCATTAGCCACCGCTCTAGTATTAAAATTAACCTTGAAACAACCCAACTGGAAGCTGAAACCGATTTAAGGTACCGGCTCATAACATAATACCCGAAAGCTTATTTTACATAGAAAACTATCGTGGGTCTCAGGCATATTAAAAATACAAAACTGGTTTACTCACTGCACTAGGTGTGCTCGGTTGGCCGCCGCCGCAAATGATCGGCTCTGGATGAATCGCGTACCAATTCGAAACATGTCAAGAGATATTCAACTTGAATGACGTGAGTAAACCCATTTTGTATTTAAATGCCCCAAAGCTTCCTTACTTCCGCTTATTCCCTTCTTTACTCTTATTACTGCATTATTAAAATGTTCAGAACATTGTAACGCTTGAGCAAACGTTATTCTAGCGCAGAGCAGACAACCAGCGCGTTCATTATTAAGATTATATACTCTTTATACACGGGGGTTCTTAGAACACAGCTTAGTGCTGTTAGAGCACTTGAATAGAAATCGCCGCAGAGCTAACTTTGGGTTATGAATATCTTTTTCATAATCTCAAGATTTCCGTTTACGAGCTGTGCATGTATCTAAGGCCTGTGATGTCTACTGTAATAAACAAATCTCAATCTTAGATATCGATTCAATTGAGAATTATAAATCGACTAATCAATTTTTCACGCGATAAAGCATCCGTCACGTTTTGTCAAGAAGCAAGTATGAGTGACAGATGCTTTGTTACTTATTTATCACGTGATAAACGCAACCATCATAGGCCCCCTGGACAAAATATGAATAGATAACTATAAAACTTTGAATTGAAAAACAGTTTTCTACGGGAGGAAACGTTGCATTTTTTCTTTATTTTTTATATTATAAACATGGGTTACAATGCCTTTAATCGGTTGGAATACGAGTATATGTAATTTAAAGTTTCATCATGCCAAAGCGACCGGAGAAATGTTAACCAATTTTAGTACAAGGAGGTTAAAGTTAAGTTTAAGCAAAAAGTAGGGCTCCGTGGACGGAGTTGCGAACACAGTCTAGTAGTTCAATAATTTTGTTAAAGGTAACGAATAACACAGTGAATACCAAGCGTTGAATAATCCAAGTCGCTTTGAAATTGTCTGTGTACCTGAGCTGAGAGATAACTTTATTTTCTGCATTTTAGAAAATGTTTTCCGTCCCATGCATCACGAGAGGATTGTTCCCGACGAGATGATATTTAATTCAAGCTCCAAGTTCATGTTCATGAGTCGCGGTTGCATTTCCCAGGTCATTTCAGAGCTTGCTAAGGAGACAAACGTAAAAATGTTTACATACAATGGAATTTAACTTGGTGCCAAAAATTGAGTACGGTCTTAAGTTCTGATTCTTTTGAAGATGTTTCCTATGACTAGAAGCTGGATGGACGGATCAATCATAGGGGCTTGAAATGTCCACTCTGCAACAACAGTGTGACTGGTCAAACCACGGCCCGCTCAACCCAATTCCACGTCCGTGAAAAGTTGAAAACGCGGTGGAATATGCTTGTAACCCGCTTCGATTCAGCACGAGAAATTACATACAGAATGATATTTCACTCGCCAAGTTTGTAAAAATGTACACCTTTTTAAATATGCCCCCTGCCCGTATCTCCTCCAATAGGAGTACGAGCCCAACATTTTGGCAGGACTCGACAGATCCTCTTTTCTAGTGCTAAATGTATTGATATATAATTTTCCTGGATAATTAATTATTGAGCTATTCTTGTTACCATGTATACTATTACTTTATTAATATCTCACCCATTATGATTTAATTATGTCCATTTACATTCTATGATTGTTTTTATTTAATTGTTAGTACTTTTACGATTATTACGATGATTAATTTGCGCTGCTGCTGACATTTATTTTTTAATACTTGGACAGACGTCGTCATTTAACTAACATAGATTACTTTTAAGTTAACATGTTTACTAACACATTTTATGGATCTCGTTATCTAAAATAAATGCCTTATTATTATTATTATTTTCCGCCAAACAGCTATAATTATAGTTTTATATTACCTGTAAATAGTATACGTTTTGTATGCAATGTGATACTTGGCGAAAAAATATTAGCCGATAAAGTAGTAAACCGCGACACTCATAAAACAGTAAAAATGTAGCTCAACCTATAAACGGTTTAAAAAAAGCGATAATTTCCGGCGCTTGGGCACTAACAAGCATGAGCCGCATGCCGCACCCCTGCGCTTCTTACCTCTGTCGGCGAAAGTCGCACGAATATTTATTACGTCACACACTACTAAGTAGAACAGTAGCGTAAATACAATCGGAATCGATTTGTTACGTAATTTTGCAAAGTACTTCTCTTCTAATACTGATGAAGCGGCCAAAAAACTAAAGAGAACCAAACAAGGGACTAGGCCCTGAATACAATTTTGTACCGTTTGGGGTTCTAGGTCCATGGGGTCTCAGCGCCCGCAACCTTCATAAGGAGCTCACGACACCACCCGGAACCGAAGAGCTGGCAGCTGCCAGCATATTCGGTACCAGGGCGAAGTGGAGCAATTGCCTGAATTTGTGTTAGTTTTTTAATTTGTTTTAGTTTATTTCAGTCGTTTGTAGTATTTACTTTGTTTTTATTTACTGTTTCTTTGTTTTTCCTTTTTTTTGACGTTACATTCAATAAAGCACAGTTCTTAGTTATCAATTAAAATAGTAGTTCTTATTTTTTATCTACGATCCACCGCAGTACATACTCCAAACTATTTAAGATAGTAAAACAAAAATTCTGTACTATTTTCGCTTTCTCTCCTATTGTGCCACGTGATCGCTCACTATGGGCTTTATAGGAACGGTCAAAATTGCCCAAAGAACAATGGAGGGGGCTATACTCGGAGTTTCCCGGCAAGATTGAATCCAAAACGATGCAATTCACAAATCAACCAGTCCTCAGTAATCCACAGTAGTCCGAATAATCGCCAAACTAAAGTGGCAGTGTACCGGAACGCATCTCCCGGAAAATCAACACACACACTGGAGTAAAAAGCTACGATTGGCAAAGATGTAGCGTGGCCAAGCCTCCTACAGGATTGACCATTGATCTTCTTAAGGCTACAGAAAGCCATTAGATGCGGGTATTGCTGGACCGCGAATGCCTTTGCAAATGCCTTGTCCAGCAATAGGCATAATGGTAATTATAAGCACTTGTTGCTCAATAAATCCCTTCATTGTGACCGAAATATTCTTTTAACATTTTATATTTGTATTTGTTTCAATTTAAATACAAAGGACTAGTTTTTTTATATATATTTATAAGATTTAAGACAGTTGGAAGGTTTATTTACCTAGTAATATGCCTTCCTTGCACAACTAAGTTTATGAATTAATGATTTATAAATAATGACACAAAGGTAAATTAAGAAAGAAAAATTGAATGCGATCTACTACAATCTAAGCAGGATTTGAACCTGCGACCTCTGCGTTACCGGCGCATTGCTCTTCCAACTGAGCTATCAGACCGCTACGTCTATCACACCAAATCTTTCATCCCATAATTCGTTACGCTACTGGAGCGCCCTCTGTGTCATATATGTTTGAAATGCTTATGCGCATTATAGCCATACCCTAGGATGTGCGCTTTACACGCACGATCCCCAATCCCCATTGCTTTACAGCAAGTGTGAAGACTGCTAGAGAGATGGCGCTGTGCTAAATATTTGTATAGAATCTTTTTATCGATTCATATTTTTATGTGGAAATACCACATTTTTATTTTTATAAATAATGACACAAAGGTAAATTAAGAAAGAAAAATTGAATGCGATCTACTACAATCTAAGCAGGATTTGAACCTGCGACCTCTGCGTTACCGGCGCATTGCTCTTCCAACTGAGCTATCAGACCGCTACGTCTATCACACCAAATCTTTCATCCCATAATTCGTTACGCTACTGGAGCGCCCTCTGTGCCATATATGTTTGAAATGCTTATGCGCATTATAGCCATACCCTAGGATGTGCGCTTTACACGCACGATCCCCAATCCCCATTGCTTTACAGCAAGTGTGAAGACTGCTAGAGAGATGGCGCTGTGCTAAATATATAGAATCTTTTTTATCGATTCATATTTTTATGTGGAAATACCACATTTTTATTTATAAAAATAAAAATGTGGTATTTCCACATAAAAATATGAATCGATAAAAAAGATTCTATACAAATTAATGATTTATTTTAGTGTCCACATTTTTACATAATTATGTTATTAAAATGTGTTATAATTATAATTATGAAATTGTAATTAATTTATTGATTGTAACTATTAACTTTTGACGAGTCTAAAGTAACATTTCATATTATGTAACTAAACGGTTTTATTATTTATTAATGAATTAATTATACTGTTTATTCGTCAAAAATATACACATACAAAAAAAAAGAATAATACTAGCTTAAGCCTAGTCAAACAGGGCCCCTCGGGTTGCCCCTGGCGCAAAGGTACCCATCACACTGGCCGCGTTACCACGTTGAATGGCGATGGACAACCTTTGCACCAAGTACGAACCCGCACGGGCGTCAAATCCCCTCTCCCTAATTCGACGTCCCACTTCCCGAATGAAGGTTATAGCATCCGCCCCCCAGCACCCAGTAGTCTCAAACGCGAGCGGTACAAAGTAATAGTCCTTGCCCAGTGCCGAATACTTCTCCCGTTTCTTGACCGCCGAAAAATCTGCCGCGGCACCTGCTGTGCGGGAGTACGGCTGAGATGTGAGGCGTTGGCCGATACCAAAGCCCTCCTCACGATGTCATTGAGAGCGTGGTGGCGTGGAAACCTCCCTGAACATCGACAACAACTCAACGCGTGATGGCCATTCGCTTCCACCATGGAACCGCAGATGCATTTATGAGGCACACAAACATCGCAGCCCAGGCGGATTTATTAATTATACTTAATTATAATTTGACATGGAATTTATTACTTAGTTTACTTTTGACGATTCACTATCCCTGAAAATATTGGTTACATAATTGTGTTTTTAATGTTATTGCTATTGTAATAGGTAATTTAATTTCAATGACGACGCATAAGTGGTTCCAATGAATCCCAATTGATTAAATGAATTCTTATTCTTATAAAACTTATACCATTTATGTGGTTACTGTTCTTATGCTTACTGTGAGCGTTTTTCAGGCGGGCGGCTAATTTTCACGCGTGAAATAAACGCGTTATTTTGTGCTGCGTATTAATATCCAGGTATCCGGGATTAAGTCCGGTCCTTTGTTGGTGTTTTCAAAAGAAACGTTGGGGTTGATGTATGTGTTGTGATCGCTCAGCAAGGGTTTTTTTAAATGGAGCTATTGTTGTAAAAAGTTAGAAAAAGATAATTTTCTCAAACATGCAATAAAATGTCGTCATATTGTGCGTTATAACAGGCTTCAAAGTATCACGTTTCGGGACAACTCGAGAGAACTGTAAAGGAATTTCATACAAAATTGAACGCCTTGGCCGGCAACAGGCTAAACATCGGAATTATGTTTTTTATTTTATTTCATTGCATATGTTTGAGAAAAGCACTATACATGCCTAGCCGTGAAAAGGGCTTGCCGGCTTCGTTTCTCTATCCGGCCTCCCTACGGCCAGCCGTCTATACCTACTCACCCGGCAACCCCTTTTCACGGCGTCTGTGGATTTCATAGAAATCGAACAAAATAATAAGGCGTACAATTGTATGGATTTCTTTTGATGGCAATAGTCCGTAAGCCCGCTCCAAGATTGCCTACGTAATATGACATCACGATAAAATGCATGGCACACGGTCGAAAAAGTTGTGCTGAGCGAGAATCAAACGATTATCCCACAGAAAATTGGCCGGAAGTTTGAGAAAATCCTTCACTTCCGGTCAAAATTTTAGGGGTGTACTTACGTCATGTGACATCATTACGTGACAGATGGCATCATGTAGCCCTTTAATCGTAGATAGTGTAAACATAAGTCTGCCAGTTCTAAAATGGCCGGAAGTGCTTGGCAGACGGGGTCAAAGATGGTCATCGGATACGTTTTCCTACGTTTTGTGGTATCTTGACGAAATTGATTATAAATGTTTTAAAGTAATAGTGTCTCTAAAAATAAATAAGTCTGCCAAGACATATCTGGCCGGAAGTCCTTCAAAAGTGATTTTTTAGGGTTCCGAAGTCAAACTAGGAACCCTTATAGATTTGCCATGTCCGTCGGTTCGTCTCTCCGTCCGCGACTTAGCTCCGTGACCATTAGTACTAGAATTTTTTTCGGGCCATGCATTTTATCGTGATGTCATATTACGTAGGCAATCTTGGAGCGGGCTTACGGACTACAAGGGCCTTAATTTTAATGGGACGCTATACGGTAACATTATTTTCTTTCTAATTGATATCGCCGAAGTACAAACTATAGGTTCAAATAATATTAATTTTACCATACTTTATCAATTCCAAGGAAGAAAAGCTTTTCTTCCTTGGAACTGATAAAGTAATTAATTAGCTAAATGCCACTAAATGCAGCACAAATAGCAAAAATTGATGTATTTTTGCTAAAAAAGGCCAAAGTATTGTTAAATCGAGGACCGAAAATTGGCGCCCTGAATTTCTATTTTGTATTAGAATTAGCTGCGAAAACCTACACTGAACATCACTGAACATGATCTATGCTCTTAACTAGTTTTCCTGCGCATTTCAAAAAGAAACTCACAAAAATCACCGTATTTCGTTCTAGTGCAAGATTTTGCCATAAATCTTTGTTTCTCTCGGATTAAAACTGCACTCGTTTGGCTTCGAAAAAACGGAATTACATGACATAAATTTGAAACACGAGCTCACGAAATAAAATTTTAAGAGCAAACTTAACTTTTACTCGGAAATTGTTTTCAATTCGACGTTTTTAATAATATTTGAGTGACATCTTAATACTGTTGCACTTTTTAGCAATGCTCCAGTTTTACGTTATCCTTATGACATTTTATTTATACATGTGATAAATATCTTCCTTCCGCAGCCTTCTTTAGCTTACTTTGGTACTAGGTTACTTTGTAGGAGGTGGTCCAGTATTTTTATTTATTTATTTATTATTCCTAAAATAGAAAACAGTCTAATTTAGAATGACGCGGTGAAGTTCCTTGAATTGCAAAAATAAAGCCAGGATATTGCAACAACTTAAATTTACTTTTGTAATTTTTGCTATTGAGGGACATCACTCAGTGACGTTTTAAATTAGACTTTACATTAACTGTATCGTGCTAAATTGGTAATAGTAGTGTCTTTATTCTGTGGTAATAGGGCAAAGTCTAGTTGAATTTGCCTCTGTGTAATATAATATACCTCTGTAGCTATAGCTATGACGACACAAAATTGCAAAAGCAAACTCGATGTTGACTCAGGATAGTTTTTGCTGTGAACCCCCGCTGCTTCGCAAATATTGTCCAACTTGTCCAAATAAACATCTCGTTCACATTACATCCGAGTGTTTGTGTGTTTGTCGCTGTCGAGAGCTGCTGAAGTGATTGTATGGTTGAATTTATTTCACACCAAAGCACATACACACGTCCTGTTTTCTTAGATACATTAGGAAGGGACGACACTACTATTATCACTTTTAATTTTTACACAGCTCTTTCCACAGCTCGCTGAGTGACTCTGAGCTTCCTTAAAAATAATTGGGATTTCTATACGAGATCGAATCAGAAATGAGGAGATTTGTAGACCTGGAGGAGGCCTGTGTCCAGCAGTGGACGTCCTATGGCTGATATGATGATGATGACGATGAATTTTAACAATTTCTTGTCTTATCTAGGTCCTTGTGAAATGTATGTCTGCACTGCTGAGCTGGTCTGTATTATGAACACTTTATACATTTACATAAGGTAAGGAATCAACCTTATCTTATTAAAATTAAAATAACCTACATTAAAAGTTTTTACCGCCCCCGACACAAGTAGCTGGTCTTCACGAGACCCTCGTTCAATGAGTGATATAGAAAACGCTATAAAACTGAACATTACTACGAAATTTGGAATTTTTAGATTCAATATTGGCCGAGATCTTGTTACTTCTTGCAATTAAGATATTCCTTTTAAGATGCTGATTGTTTTAGACATTTTTCTCTATGATCAAATATGTTTCTTAACATACTATTGATGTTACTACCTAGCTGAACAGGGCTATTGTGATTTATTTCAAACTTACAGTATCCATTTTTCATTGATAATTTTTGTTTCAAAAACTACTCGAAATTGACAAAATTCACGCGGAAAATTAGTTTTTTCAACTTCAACTCAACAATAATACCTACATTAGTTATAATAATAAAAAAAAAAGAATTTTAAAAGGAATAAGGCCTCTTAAAGCTGAATATTTTAGAAACTACTGGTCCCATTTCAACCAAACATAGCTAAGAATCATCTCGACGGACAATTAGTGTTTCGATTCAAAAAATCTGACTCAAATTGTTCCATCTGTTTGCCTTGATTTCGTAATGATAGATCACGCACTTGGCTTTGTTTTCATTTGACAAAATTGGCTTTTAGTTGGACGGATCTGCTTATTTTCTGATGTCTAACACTTCTTCACGTGTTTAGTTATGTCACGCACAAAGTTCGGCGATTTGGAATGATGTTGAATTTGACTCCATTATTATTAAGCATAAAAATCTAGTGTATTATTGATTTCAACTCTTGCTGTAACTTATTTCTTTTTTTTTCTTATTATAGTCTCAAAATGTCAATAATTAGACAGGTACATTATCATTTTATTGCATATTTTCTGTACTCTCAGTGCAATTACGTATAAACTATTAGTGGAAACTGTTTTGGCTTCTGTATTAACTATTTTTGTTAACTCTATACTTGTATACTGTTTGTTTCCTATTACTATTACAATAAATAAATGGATTAGTGATTGATTTGTGTGCGATTGTTCGATATTTATTTATTTATTTATTATTTAAATGGGCTAATTGCCATATTATTCACTTAGCTTCTTATCCAAAGTTAAGTCAACATTGCGGACTACATCGTGGCTAGATGTTCCTTCTTCCTTTACCCCTGTTGATACACTGCTGTCTCTAACAACGATGGGTTCATTTACAACTTACGAGACTAATTAAATATTAATGAAGTAACTTTCCCGCGCATCTTTAATATGTAATTATCTAGGTGTAAATTTCTAGAGTTGTAATTATTCAGCGTCATAAGAAAGTTATTAAAGTTATGATAATCTTTTGATATATTATAATTATCGCGCCAGTCTGCTAAGTCAAGTTAAGAGGCCTCATTCCTTTTAAAATGCTGATTGTTTTAGACATTTTTCTCTATGATAAAAACATGTTTCTTAACATATTATTGATGTTACTACCTAGAGCAGAGCTATTGGGATGTTTTCAAATATATATTGAAACCACAGTTTGAATTTTTCATTGATAATTTTTGTTTCAAAAACTACTCAAAATTGACAAAATTGGCGCAAAAAATAGTTTTTTTTTAACTTATTTTCGACTGCACGCAATGAAAGCATGAAATAGGTACGTTTACTACCTAGAACTCCTGGAAAAGTATTATTGTCTTCAAAAAGTTGGTTGAAATTATCTATATATTTGTCATAATATGAAAAAAAAATGTTAGAAGGAATAAGGCCTCTTAAGAGTAAATACCGCTGCTAATATTTTCTTAGGTTTCGTTCTCGTCTGTTTCCTCCTTCAAAACATAACCAATCGTCACGAAATTTTAGGAAGTAAATGGGAAGGAAATGATCTGTGTCTGTCCGCCGTAAATAGACGCCTAGTACACAAATTATTATAATATAATACCTAATTTGCGCAAAAATCACAACGACACATAATAGTTAGTTACTAAGATCGTTTTGTTACGAAGATAAGAAGAAATGGATGATTGTCTTAGTTCTGACTTTTTTAGTCAATAATGTCTATTTTTGTTTACACATACTTCAAGAGTACTTAAATATATTACTAAGTTTTGCCAAATCTACGCAAAATACTTTCACTATAAACTCTGTCTGTTACATATTTATTTATTTATAAGTGTTTGGTAAATATATTAACGCATTTGTATTTGTATTTCATACGAATAGTTCCTTAATTGACAAATTTACACACAAAAACGTCTTTGAAAAACTTTGACTGCCTCTTCTGGAAAGTAATTTTGCAGATTCGACTTTGTTATACGGGACCGTCGGAGTATCTATCCTCCGATCCCTCACTAAGATGATTATGTTTCCGCAAGCCACAGGGGTGTATTTGAACTACGAAGATAATTACATCGGATGTGCCCGCTGGACCGAAACAAAGTGAAGCCCACGCATAATCATTTTAAGACACTTCATTAATGTCCCGTCGGTCTAGTTGTAAACGAATTGAGTAGACCGTCATTCGAGTTAATTTTCCCAAACAGCTCACTTTCTGACTCCCGACAAGTTTCATTTCCAGGTAATAAATGCAGTGTGAATATACTGTACAGTACGTTGACTTAATTTAGTCGCCGAGTTGCAAAAGCGTCTGATTCTTATAACAAACAAATAAGATATATTATTTGGCGGAATTTACTCGTAAATTAATAAAAGTATGTACGTTGATTGACAGTTCGTTTATTAATGTTTCCTCCAAACACAAAACGCCGTAACACCACCACGATTTTGGAATGACGTTTGCATTTAAACAACTAAAATAAATAATTATATAGTTTGCAGTACTATTTTTTGTACATTGTCTGGAGAAGCAGATTATCAAAGGGCAAATTGATGGCAGATGTGCTCAGGGAAGGGCAACCACTAGATGGTCTGACAGTCTGACAAATTGAAGAAGGCAGTGGGCGGCAGCATGCACCGGGCGGTCCACGCAGCATATAACCGCACTGAGTGGAAACAGACAGGGATCGGATACCGGTATTGAGTTCCATACATTAATATCGGTATTCAATTTCGGTATTTCGCTTATTATTACACTTTTTCATATTTTACCCGGCTTATTTCAAAGTTCTTTATCAATACCTAAATTCTATTTCATATCTATCACGAACCTCCTAACACTGGTTGACTCACATGATACAAGTAGACGTGTTGTACTTCGATTTTAAAAAAGCATTTGACCGCGTAGATAACGATGGGCTATTGGGCAAGTTGTGTAACATTGGTTTTTCCCCACAACTGCTTCGGTTCTTTGCCAGCTATCTGCGCGGTAGACAGCAGTATGTACAACACGGATGCTTTGTCTCGAAAAATTTCCACACTCGTTCAGGAGTTAGTCCGGGTTCGATACTAGGTCCGCTGCTCTTTGGAGTAATGATTGACGATCTCGCTTTGGTTCTCCGGTCTGCTAGGTGCCTACTTTATGCCGATGACCTGAAACTGATTTACGGGGTCCAAGAGTTTTCTGACTGTGAATCACTTCAGAAGGACATCGACATAGTGAATCAGTGGAGTCTACGGAACAGGCTTGTATTTAATGTCGCAAAATGTACGGTTATCTCCTTCAGTAGAGCTCGGAATCCATTTCACTATAAGTACCTCTTGGACTGTGAAGAAATAGCCCGTGTCGACTCCATTCGGGATTTAGGCGTCACCCTCGACAGCCATCTAAATTTCCACGAGCATAATATATATGCATTGACTCGCGATTGCTATAAGAGGTTGGGGTTTGTTGTCAGGAATGCTCGGGACTTCCAAGATGTTAGAACCATAAAACTCCTATACACCGCTTTAGTGCGAAGTAAGCTAGAGACGGCTTCTGTCATCTGGAATCCCCACGAAGTAACTTATGTCTTACTTCTGGAGAGAGTACAGAAAGTGTTCCTGCGGTTCTTGTACAAAAAAAAATATGGGTACTACCCATACTTATACCCAACCAAATATTTACTGGGAGCCTTGGGTTTTAACTCTTTAGAGGTCAGACGTAATTTGGCTCTTCTTACGATTACCAGCAAAATTTTGCGCGGTGAGTCTGATTCCACAGAATTAATTAGTAGGGCAGTTAGTGCGACTACACGTCCCGTCGTTGACCAAATTTAGTTTCAGACCTCGTGACCGCCCCTTGCTGGCGGTGCCGACGTCGCGCACGGTGTCTCGAAGAGAATCTCCGCTAGTCCGCGCTTTACGCCTCTTGAACAATCTCCTCGCATCAGCCCCGGAGTGTGACGTATTTGTGAGCAGATGGGCATTATTGTGTGATGAATGTTTGAAGTTCTGCGAGAGGATGGATGTCCGTCTGTCTTCAGTTTGAATTTGTAATGTATAATTGATTTCGTTAATGTATGTTTTTCAAATGTGTGTATATCATTGTTATATTATTATTATTGTTATTTATAATTTCACAGTGCCTTGGTTATCTGTTATGCTGTGTAATTAAGTTTAATAAATAAATAAAAAATAAATAAATCATTTGAATAAAAACGCGAAATTAGAAATATATTTTAACTCTAATTAATACCGGTCGATCCCTGGAAACAGATATGTGCTCGTGATCCTCATCAGTGAGGGAACGACGAAGAGGAGACTATTTTTACTTTAAACTGACTCACTTTAAAAAGACCTTTAAGACCCATTCAAAAATCTGATTACTTACTACCTTTATGTGGCAATGACAGAATTTGGTAAACCTTGGTTTTTAAGATTTTATTTAG
Source organism: Apotomis betuletana (assembly GCA_932273695.1). NCBI lineage: Eukaryota > Metazoa > Arthropoda > Insecta > Lepidoptera > Tortricidae > Apotomis > Apotomis betuletana. The sequence goes on along the minus strand of OW026303.1, from coordinate 1,255,485 downwards.
TTTTAGCACTATTGGCAGGCTAAGAGTTTTTAGCGGATGTCAAGCAACATCTTCTTGACCTGTTTATTCTGTAACTCTTCCTCGTTAAAATTTTAAACTGGGGCATTCGGACCCAATTTTGAACGCTTAGTCAACTAATATAAAAAAAACCTTGTATCAAAGACTCATAGCGTCTTAATTTCGCCCACACCATCACTATTTTACCACTGGGTTAGACAATTCATGCAGTCAAGATACTGTACAGACTTTAACATCTCCGACAGCAATAGCGCTACAATGTTGGGTGGTGTCCGGGGGATTCCCCTATCTATATCAATTATGGCCGCCTGTTTTAATTACGCCGCGGTCCGCCAGGGGCGCTGCTGTGCACACCTCGTGCAGCGCCCAGGGGACTACTTAGTCATGGGTAATGTCTGCATAATTTTATGTGATTCTGGCACATTTGTGTCGAGTTTCAATTTATTCAATGAATGGTTTCAGCAGTATTGTTGATTTCAATTGGAAATTCACACGCTTGAAGTGACAGTGCTACAGCAGCAGTCACACAAATACTGTTAATGTTTAACCTACAGAGTTTATGTTATTTAATCTAAGACGTGGACGTAAGACGTCGCAGCGTAGGGAGGCCCCCCAACAAGTTGGACCGATGACTTAGTTAGGATCACGGGAAGCAGTAGAATGAGGGCGGCGTACGACAGATCGTTGTGGGGAACTTTAGGGAGGCCTTTGGCTAGCGGTGGACGTGTATCGCCTGATGATGACGATGATTTAACCTGCAAATGTGCTTTGTGGACCTGAGAGGGAAGAAAAGGAAGCTGGTGGGGATGTAGACATGAATAATATTGGGAAGACACATTTATGTATTTGTCTAAGTATTTATTTATTAAAACATCCTTAAGTTAGTTGCAACGCCCACAATTTATCTGCTTTGCCAGAAGGTTGACTGGCAGAGAATGCCTCATGGCATTAAGTCCGCCTTTTGTACCATAAGTTTTGTTTTTGGTGCAATAAAGATGAAATAAATGTTGTATCTATGACCTTTTATTGAAGTTCAACTGGTTTAAACTTTGCTTTGATTTAGTACCCCCTTTATTGTTAGCCGGGTAACTATTTTCTGCCACTCGTTGCCATGGTGATGCCCCTGGGTCACTTTTTAAAACTTTGATTTTCCGTGGTTATATTTAGCAAAAGAAGAAGCGTATTCATTCTTTAATGTTAAGCTCAGATGATAGTTAATTCAATATCCCTTTCCATTTCCACACACACGCACACACACACACACACACACCCACGCACACACACATGCGCACTAACCTGATCGAGCATACCATGTTTGTTTAATTTTTCTTGTAACTAGTTCTACTTACTGTATTTTTGTGGACATCTTTTATTGGCTTTTGTTGTTGTACTATATTGTTAATTATTACAAATTGTATTGCTGTTGATGCCCCAAATAAAAAAAAAAAAAAAAAAAAAAAAAAAAGCTTTGTAATTTAAGCAGTTATAAGCCCATTGTTACGTAGAGTATACCAGTAATATCAATTATCAACACTTTTCTTAGAAATTTAATCACTATTATCCCCTTGGTCACGGACAGAATAACAGCAAGAAAAAGTTGATCCACCCAGCCCCTTTGTATTTAGTGAAGGAAAATGAAAACAGTGAATTTTTTTTAGATAAAAAGACGTAATTTCTTGACAAAATGTTATATTTATAGACTTAATCCATACTTTCCTTGACAGGCTGGCGCGACAATTATATTAAAAGACTTTCATAACTTAAGTAACTTTCTTATTAAGATGAATTACTATTCTAGAACTTTACACCTTTGTTCTTATATGTTTAAAGATGAGCAGAAAGTTATTTCATTAATATTTAATTAGTCTCCAAAGTTGTGAATGAACTTAAAGTTGTTAGAGAAAGCAGTGTATCAACAGGGGTGAAGGAACATATGGCGGATGTCAAACACTGTCGACGTACTTAAAGCCGAATGTTTATAATTATGCGTATGCATTTTAGAGTATGATCACTTTGGTGTCGTTGACGTAACGATGATAGCTCAGTTGGGCGAGCACTACGCTGGAAACGGAGGGCCGCAGGGCTACTTATCAGAATCAGAATCAGAATATCATTTATTTGCCTGCTTTGTTGTTACATAACATAAAGTGGCGTGCTAACATACATCGAGTGGATGATATTAATTTTTTCTTTTATAGTTTAAATTTGTGTTAATATTTATGAAAATAAAAATGTGGTTTTTCAACGAAACATTATTATCATAATGATTTAAGGGGCAAATTAATAATGTAAAAACAGTTGGAATGAATTTGCTTTCAAAAAGGATTCACATTGTTCGTAAGTTTTCTATTTCCACCTGGATCCAGCACAAATCAGGTCGCTTGTATTCGCCCCGATACATGCCCAGCTTGACGTGAATAATGTATCATGTCACGTCAATTGATTTAACCTCAACATTATTCCTAACACTAACGACCGAATGAAATTCAATCGCGGCGACGTAACGAGCGCTTGTGAACGAATGGAAGGACCGGAACGAACGGGAACGAGTGAACGGGCCCGGTGAATGAGCGATTGTGCCGGTGATTTGATTTGCTTGTGGACTTGTATTTTTGAGCCTTTTGTCGTCGGTGAAGGATTCATTTGCATAATTTTTCTAGTATCTCAGGAAGAATCGTACCCCGGTATTTGCGGTGTATGAATGACTAAATACTAGACCGTCAGTAGGCGTCAAATTATTCATGTACTGAAAAGCCTGAAGTATGTAATGGTTATAATACTTGTTTCATCAAAAAAATATTTAGGTAGGTTAGGTAAGTCGAACTTGATGCAAAAAAACAATGATTGAGATTTTTGTTGTGAATAATACATACCTAGGTACATTTAGTAAAAGAAAATATCAAATCCTTTTGTTTTCAAATTATTATTTTACGCGATATATCTAAATGTAATTTCGGTTTTGCTAATCGCAAACGTACACATGACAGATATACCTTTCCTTTATAAATCATTTTGAATTTAAATAACATCATTAATTCCCAAAACCCTCGTGACGAATGTTACAACTTTAGCACGTGGGGCTTTGAGGCAAAATGCTCGTCCTTAAAACACATGTTCGTGGTTTATATTCTGAATCTGCCACGTTACGCTGAAATAGCCTTTTAGTATGAAAAGGGCCACGAAATTATAGCGCTACAGAAACAAGCATTTTTTCAAAAGCAGTTCAAAAGTTACCTATCTTTTGAACCTCAAGCGTCTCGAGCTCTTGCGTAGTTATTTTCTTTGGTTTCGGGTCTACCATTGTCATTTTCACAGAATGTATATCGCTACGATAAAGACGAAATACTTATGTCAATTTTTGCGATTCGATCAAAGCGGCACGGGGGCAGCGAAGCGAAGAGAAACAGACTATGAGCAGACTGACCGCAATTTTCGATTATCTTATCATCAATAGAAATAGTGTAAACAGAGAGGACCGAGGCTCAGCGTGGAGTGGGACCATGAATGGCCAACCACTGTACTCGAATTCTCCACTAAGTGAAAGTTTAAGTACGAGTACATCGTAACCAAATACTTCGTTGTTGAAAACCACCGTTTCTAAACCTCTGCTTCTCTGGCCCCACCTACACAGTAATCGCTCGCAAGCCATAAGGCCTTCAAACGTCGCGACGCCCGCTCTCTTTACGCCCCCATAAACTGCTTTACAGCTTGTAACTCCCCGCGATTTGCAGATTCGCGCCATCCATATTTTTATCCTCTCGTAAATTTTATTGACCTGACAATACGGTATCGATGTCGTACCGTTTTCAATTGATTTTAATAACCCCGTAAAATTTGATTCATTTGATACTTGCGTGAAAAATGTAGTAAAATCAAATGGAAATTGAGCGATTTAACGGAGAAAGAAACTCATCTTTTTCAGTAAACAAGAGGTAAAGAAAACTACCGTGAGTCTCAGATACATATGTTTAAAAATACATACGAAAAAAGGGACCTAATTCGATAATGCCGTTTGAGAGATCGCAAAACGTCAAAACTCTATTAGATAACAGTGATATCGCCTTTGAACTGTCATTAAAATGCGATGAGCTTCAAGTGACATATCTCATCTCAATTTTGAAAATACGAAGGTGATAATGATTGTCAAAAATACTATTCATGCATATGAATTCCTGTTTTGAACGAAACGTAACTGACTAATTTCACGAACTACACGGTCAAGTTAAAGTATGCGCCTGTTATTTTATGCCGTCACATACAAAGAAAATGCAAATTAAGCGCGACCGGATTGACGAAGTTGCGATGTTCTAGGGATATCGCCACTTGTCAAGTAGTCAAAACGTCAAAAGTGACGGATGGCGATGAAATGGAGAGATCTGCATCATCTTTCTAAAATTGGTCAAATTGCCCCCCAGGTGTATATCACGTCGTAAATAGAAGTCGAATACCGATTCGAAACATGTCGAGCGACGTGAGTAAAAAACCATTTTGGGTGTATTTCAAAGAGTTAAAGAGCTGTTTATTCAGTGTAGTGTTTATTGAAATAAAATAAAATATTGAAAATATACAAATATGGATGACGACGGCAGTGGGGAAGTTAAAGGTGTGGAGGGGGTTGATGGAAAAATCTGAAAATTCAGTGTAGGGATATTACAGACACTTATAAATAAAAACGTATCGTTGGAATCGGAATAAATTAATATCAGTGTCATACAGTATAGCATTCACATAATACATACATTAACATCCAAGCATGGCGAATGGCGAACCAGATGACCTGATGTGTTAAAAGCAGGTAATGATTTAAAATGAATTATTGGAGGGTAATAGTCTGTTAAAAGAGAGGAAGATCCAAGGAGAGCCTACATGGACCAAAATGAAAGAGAAGGTAACGTCGTATCGTACCAGGCTGTCAAAGAGAAGGCGCAAGAACGAGATGCATGTAAATAGAGCGACAGGAGCGTTGCTCTTAAATTTATGATAGAATAGAATAGAATACTCTTTATTGCGCACCTCAAAAAGTAATGAATACACATACAGATCAACATCCTTACAAATAGAGGTAAACAATAGGCAATCTTATCGCTAAAAAGCGATCTCTTCCAGACAACCTTGTGGTCGCATATTAATGAATGAAATGAAATTATGATGATGATTTTGTCTGTTAGTCTTAAGCGCAAGCGTTCATAATTATTTTCTCTACTTACCTACTCAACATGTCGATGAGAGACCGCTATTACACAATAAGCGCCTACGCTAAAAAAATAGGTTGTGTTCAATCACACAAGAGGAGATTTGAGGAAATTGCATTAAATACAATACTGATTATAAAAATAGGCTGTGGTTGTGCCTTGATTTAAGATCGTAGAATTAACGGTGGAACCGTCATTTGTCACCCGATTTCCTTAACCACCGGATAAACAATTTGAGGGATAAAGCAGGCATCCGTCCCGGCCGCGGCCGGACTGATAAAACGCAGTTTGAATACATTTAGATTCCTCAATATACCTAGACATTTTCAGATATAAATTATCCTGTTACAGATGGACATTTCGCGCAAACTTTAATTAAGATTCCAAAAAAAAACATTATTGTTAGGTTTTATTCTCTAATTATTTATTTATTTAATCTTTATTGCCCAGATCAAACTAGTACAAATGGCGGACTTAATGCAACAAGGCATTCTCTACCAGTCAACCATAAGGCAAACAGAAACATTGAGTTGGTGCAGGGTCTATAACGTTCGGAGACAATTAAAAAAAAACTATTTTAGAAATAAATACCTAATATATACATACTTAAATTTACACAAATAAATAATCATAATATACTACATATATATAAATTCATGTACCCAGTGAAAACACTATACCAATAATTCATCTTAAAACAGAAGTGTCAGACAGACAGTTCAGAAAGATGCTTGCGTAGCATGCGCTTGAAAATAGGTTTGCTTTGTGCTTGCCTGATGGGGAGTGGAAGATCATTCCAGAGTCGTATTGCCTGGATAGTAAAAGAATTTGACAAAAACCCAGTGCGATGGGTAGGAACGATGAGCGTGAGAGTACGAGAAGTGCGGAGAGTACAGCCTGGTCGAGCAGTCACAAATTGAAACCTGGTTAATCCTGGATATCAGGAGGAGCTGGATCGAATAAGATGGAGTAAAGCGTGCATAATTAATATTCTGATTCCGAGAGACGCAGCGTAGAAAGAAGCAGAAATAATGAAAGAAAATTAAAAATCTATACACAAATACAACAATGTGTTAAAATAATAAAAAATACTTCTTTAAAAAACAAATACCTGCGAAAACGGATTTTAGTCATACGCGAGAATATGCATTAGTTTACAATACAATATGATACGATACGATACGATACGATACGGTACGATATGATACGATGCGATGCAATGCAACAGGCGGTCTTATCGCTAAAGAGCGATCTCTTCCAGACAACCTTTGGGTAGTGGAGTTGATCACTTTATATAGAAAACGTTGAGGAGCTTCGTCAGTTCTTTACGGATCCCACCCATCTCAATTCAAACAAAACCATGCAGGGGCTCAAATATTAAAAAAAAAAACATAGTAGATCCAAAATAACGGAGTTCTGAATACTATCCAATTGACTCGAGGACGTTCTCTTCTCATAAATTGTAAAATAACGTAAACTTTTCCATTTCAGCCACACAGGAGACCAAGAAGTGGCGACGGCTAAATTGCCACCCTTCAAATTAACATAAAAGTCTCCGTTGAAATTCCTACACTTCTTTTAATTAAAATCCTATTCAAAAACACCTCGACATTCGTTGGAATAAAAACTGCATTCGAGAAGTTGTAATTACAAGCCAGCAATGACTAAGAACTAGCGTCTTTATTCACGTCCCAGTTGCCGTAAAAAACTAGTTTCTAAAGACTTCTGACTAATAGAAAAGTTGGACGCAAGTTCTGAACCAGTTTTGTGCGAGTTCTGTGGAAGTAGCAGTTGCAGACTTTCTGCATTAACAGTTAGGAAGGGCTTTTAAACGAATTTAGTTAATTAAGTCGAATGCCGGAGCCAGGTAGGCTATTGATGCAAATTGCTGTCTTAATTGTTATTGGATTGCATGTTTCCTTTTAAGAGATGCATGTAGAGTATTAAAACTGTAAGAGTTTTAATGATACGATAAGACTAAACGTACGTACGTACGCTACGTTGATTGTTATACGGGTTGCGAATCTGACGGTTCTGGATTCTAATCCGGGCATAGCCTAATATTTTTGTGATGAGGGTTGCATTTTTAATCGACTTCAAATAAAGTATGAGGTTCTCAACTTGTCAGTTCCTCGATATGATTTTTTACGCATGTTGTGATGTGGAAAAGATGTTGGACGCAGAGGGCCACCAGAAATCGTTTTTTTTTTCATCAATTAATGATATTAACTATCTCGGGAAATGTGTACGATTTCCATCCTTTAACAAAAACTCGGAGGATCGCTAAGAGTGAAGTTTCTAGCGGGTGTTAGGTACGGGTTTTAGCTTCTTGCTGCGCTGGTGCAAGTTACGGTGAAATTAAATTCAGCGTACTAACTTGATGGTGTTGGCGTAGTTGAGAAAGAAGATAGGGAAAACTGACCCCACCAGCATGTGAGATACATTGTCAGGAAAAAAGAAGGAGAGTACGTATTCGATGGAACGTTAATTTTCCATGGCAGTCGGTCCTCGAATTTTGGCAAAGGTAAAGATTTGTATAATTAAGAATGAAGGTGTGGTATATAAATAGACTTGGCTTATTTGGAGACTGAGTTGGCAGCTAGATGGCGGACACGGATACGCACTAACTACTTAGGTACCTACTAGACACACTGTAGGCATATGCCACAATATTTAGTTCGGATATAGCTATGCTATAATTCATCAAGATAAAAATCAACAATAAATATGACTACATAACACTATGATTAGGTAATTACAGTTTAGAAAATATTGTACCCAAATTATGTAATTTTCAATGGAGTTTTCTGTTTGCATGTATAATCATTTTAATTACAAATTATTAATATTAAATGTTAATAATTTATAAAACGCTCCAGTTTGTTCCTTGGTCCGGTGCATTAGAGTCCATTTGCATAAGACAAGTTGGAGGCTTTTACCGAGCTAGTAGGCCGCCGCGCTGCATCAGTTCCTTAATGACAATAAGTTGCGTCTAACTAACTAGATAAGCAACGCGTATACACAGATTTAGGGAGCATTTCTACTGACGAAAAGCGAGCCAAGAGGAGCGGAGCGGAGGAGCGGACTAATCACAGTGCTTCTACCGAAGAAGTCGCCCATAGCGCGCGGCACCAGATCCTTAGTGATTCTTTTCGCCAACTACAGCACAACTGTAGTTCGCGACTCATGACACGCGGCTGATGCTATACCTGTCGCTCTCTCATAGTGCTTTACAAAAAGAGTGGCGAGTCACAGTTGTACGAGGCGTTGGTGGGGACGCGACGGCTATGATAGCTACCTTTACTTTAGAAACGTACAAAAAGTCGAGGAATTCACTTTCAATGCAAAATCAAAGTTATAAAATACTGTCATACATAAAAAAATACTTTCTAACTTTTTCTAAGTATAAAAAGAATAGCGTCTACACGACGTTCTGGTAGAATGTCCCAGCAATATGCGATATACTCGTAGTCAGTTGAGGTTAAGTTTTTTTTTTATAACGGCACATCATAGTGCCTCCACTTCGCCTGATGGTAAGCAAAAAAGGGGAGCCCAGATCGTAATGGCAACTGACAAGAAACCAACGGTGGCATGTCAGTTTGCACCTGGTAACTATAGCGTTGGATACAAATGAGGTCCAAACTTAACGTAGCCAAGTATACCTCGTATTAGTAATCCTCCTCTAAAACGTAACCGATCGTAACAAAATGTTGATAACTGGATAGAAATAGTACTTCCATAATACATCTCTAAAATTTGTGAAAATCCTGACTTATCGATACAAAAGTTGTGTTTCAAACCATCATCGTCATAAAAAAAAACATAAATAACGAACAGGAAATGAAGCGTGCTGTGTGTACGTCGCGGGAATTAAAAACGAGGCTAATTTCGCTTTGAATAATTTTATCCCGGAAAAGTTAAAAGAAAAATATTATAAGAAAACTTTACGAGTTGGCGAAAAGAAAAGTCACTACCTATTCTTTAAAATGTTAATTATTGTATTCGGTTCTACTCGCTATGCTATGCTATGGTTCTATACTATGTTGTGCTTTGCAGCAATATATTTAGGGGTGCAGTCTGTGCGGAAAAACAGGAGGCATAGGATTTGAGGGCGTGCCAGTGCCATTTTATGGTTTTTGCTATTCTGACAACACTGTCACTTTTTGTCAGTTATTTTAAGATAATTAATAACCTGCATATACCGATTTTGTGTCGGAGACTAATTAATTAGGAGGATTATTTTATTAAATACGTAAAAAAAAAAATTCAATACAATACATACCTACCCGTCATAGTTTACACACGTTCTGTGACTTTTTGTACTTCGATAAAGGAGCTTTTAGCTGCTTTTCCCGCTGAAAATATTTGAATTTGAATAATATTAAATACTACCTGTGCCCGCGGCTCCGTAAAAATCCCGATTTGACATTATTTTATACATAACATCTACCTACAGGTTTTCGTATGTGAAAATACGCAATGAATTGACATAAACGACAAAAGTTTGTGTATTGTTTATAAAAGAGGTGTCAAAGATTGCAATGTAAAATTCATAAAGCTAGTTCCCGTTTCCGCCACGACTCAAAATGCGCTATCATCGTGGCGCTACAAACAGCATCATATATTTGAATTATTAAAATTCAATTTCGATTTGACATTTACCGGATTGTTACCGGAATGCTGCTCAATCCTTTGTTTTTCTTGCGTATTTCGCAAAATACTGAATCATATTGAAAAAAATACTACTTTCATCACCGTGAATAGTTTTGGCTTTATTGTGCAAAATTTTGCGGAATTATTTAATCCTGTTTCCTCTTTGTTTACTTACATACACTGACTTTCAACGTCAGTTACCAAAAATTTGCCGTAGCTAGTAAAATAAACGAGTACCACTAAAAATCCGCAATAATGCGTGGGTTGAAAAACACCCTGCTGGGCGTACGTTTACAAGCCTGTTGTCCCAACTCGGATACACTTGTAACATCCACGACTAACAAGCGGTCCTTCGAGCTTCTAATCGAGTTTTGCAATTCAAGTAGGTCAAGTATCGTGTTGTGTCTGCTTTATCCTCATAGCCTCAGTTCATTTTGTAGCTTAAATATGCGTTTATTTAATCGTGTACTGTGGAAAAAAACACCTTTAAAAATGCACTGTAAAAAGAATTGGTTATTAATAGTGGCTCTATGAGCTGTACACCGCAAGTCTTGTTCAAAATGGGTGAAATATTTTTTTTATGAGTTTACACACAATATTGCGCCATAAAACAAAGTAACTGAATCGAAAAATACTATAATCATCCAACCTGCACACACAATTTCATGAAAATCTCTGTAGTCGAGAAGCAACGGAAAATGCGGAATTTGGATGTGTCAATGTTAAGTGGACGGAGGCGCTTCACTCGCTCGGTCTATGAAAGGACTATTTTAATGTGATCCACTTAAGTCTCTCTTGGCTCTCAAAGATGTCTTACTTACATTACAGTGGATTCTATTAAACTTTTCTTACCTTAGTGTCAGATTAAAAAACAGAATCGATTAAAAAGATTGCATTAAAACTTATATTAGCATGTTAAAATTTTCTCCTTAATACTTACTATACAAAATATTGTCACTATACTCTATTGGGAGCCTTCCTAAGTTCCTACGCTGTGTACGCGGTCACCACTCAAATATCCTTCTCAGTAGCCATTGGTACTAAGATCACTGCCACTTTAGAGGGGCAAATCTATGGGTTATTTCGACGACCGTAGTTTGTCTTCGTATTAGTTCGATGTATCCCCCATTTTTAATTTGATTTCGGTTCTCCCATTAAACTCAGTATATGTACGCCCATATATAAAACACGAGCACCATAAATGGTGCATTATGTAGCTTGTTAACGACGTGGAAATATGCAAAATAATACGGCGTCGCCGGCGGCCCCGCGCCCTGGTTCCAGCCAATATCCGCGCGCAGCGCTATTTCCTCAGATGCTTACCGTTATCATCATTATCATTATCATCATTATCAATATCATCATTATCATTATCATCATCGTCATTATTATCATTAACATCATAAGATTTCACCATCGTCACTGCTAAACAAAGATGTCACTCAAGGTTCGCCACGAGGACCGTGGCTTGTCTTCGTATCTTCCCTTTTAGGGTTCCGTAGTCAACTAGGAACCCTTATAGTTTCACCATGTCCGTCTGTCGATCCGTCCGCGGCTTAGCTCCGTAATAAAAATTAAATTTTTATTTTTATTTTCGGGTACACCTCTCGAACACCTAAAGTGGGGGTTTTTTTTTTTTTCTTTTCAAAACTGGTGTGTGGGGTATCGTTAAATAGGTCTTGTAAAAATAATAGGGGTCTTGTAACATTATTTTTTGATAAAGTCAGCAGTTATGTAAATATTAGCTCCAAAAACAAAAAAAATAGTGTCCCCCGCTCTAACTTTTCAACACCGGGTCAAAAAAAAATCGGAAATTTTCATGTTAATGAGGCCTTATAAGTATTTTCAATGAAAACTATATTTAACAAAATCGGTCGAGCCGTTTTTGAGTTATCGCCAAATTTCATAATTTTTCTTTAAAAGGTCGTAAGTTGACTTCCAGAAGGTAATAAGTGATTACAGTTTCTAGGGCGTTTACGACCTTTTTATAGAGCTTAAAATCTTTCTTAACTTAAACCTCGGGCTTAAAACAGCAGTTTATTGTGAAGGATGAGCAACTACGGAACCCTACACTGAGCGTGGCCCGACACGCTCTTGGCCGGTTTTTTATTTGATATCTTCTCCCATTAAAGTCAGTATTATGTAGGCACTGGTGCATTATGTAGCTTGTATAAACTATATATTATTATAATGCACCGCTTATGATGCTCGTGTGTTATATGTGATATACATTGGCGTGGAAATATGCAAAACAATACGGCGAGGCCGGCGGCCCCGCGCCCTAGTTAGTTCCAGCCAATATCCGCGCGCAGCGCTATTTCCGCAGATTACGCCGTCTAATTCACCTACAACCCTATCTAACATACAAAATATTTACACGGAAATACAGAGTTTAATTCATACACCATTTCTTTTGATATTTGCATGCTAGGTCGCTTATTAATTTAAATATGCAAGAATTAAACCTTAAAGTTTATTAAAAACATGATTCCCTAAATAATGTCTGTTCATTATCGACCATGAGGATATTCGTGTAGCTTACAGGTCCGGATTAGAGTTCTACTCATTTGTTTTAAGTAACTATTATATCCACAGTAAACTACGAATAATTATTATCAATTTAATACTTAGAATGATTTGTTGTTTAACACGTTGGCATTTCTGACTGTGGGAGAGGCCATATTTTGACCATCGTATTTTAACATTGACGCCGGCCAAATACTCAATAATGTATATTCACTCTCTTCTTAAAGATAATCGTTGGATTGTGGTTTTCTGATAGTTTTTCATTTTAATATACATTAATGTGTGAGACTTACCGGAGTTTTCTAGTACATATGTTTTGTACTAATAAGTAACGAGGGTTGCGTTTATTATTCAAAGAAGGAGTAATAAATCACTCTCGCATTCGCATACTCGTCAGAAAGTGACGGATATTTTGACATTAATTGTCTATTACGAGATAAATACAACCATCGTGAGCCTGCTTGAATAAGGACCAAAACACAATTACAAGACACGACATCATATCGTCGTACGACTCCACATCGTGCCATGATACGATGGAAATACATTAATCCAAAATGAACTTTATCTTCATGTGACAAGATGCAAAATTTATATTCATTTTACAATCTCACGACGTCGCATCGTGGCACGAAGTCGCGTCGTACATACGACGATGCGATGTCGTGTCTTGTAATTGTGTTTTGGCCCTACATCATTTATGCACATTTGTTTTAGTACTAGCCATAAATGGGCTCGGACCAGCAAGCGCAGCGTAGGACGTCCACCTACGAGATGGACAGATGACCTTGTAAAGGTCGCCGGAAGGCGCTGGATGCAGGTCGCTTCCAACCGGTATATATGGAAGTCCAAAGGGGAGGCCTATGTTCAGCAGTGGACGTCCTATGGCTGAGATGATGATGATGATGATAAATGGGCCACTTAGCCTCAAACTGTGAGGGGTACCTAGATTATGGAGTAACGATTAACGAATAATAAACGTGGTCAGTTAGTATTTCACTTCAAGTTCCGCGTCGCAATTAATTTGAGAACACTATAATTAAGTTTGAGGTATTTCTCAGTAGACCTATCTTAGTAATCTTAGTATTCAGAATTAGATAACCTTGTACTTGGAACTGGATCTGTAGGTATTTCAGTAAGTTAGCGCCAAGTTAGGTAAGCTGTAATCCCAGGACAGGACGGGTGCGAACTTTCCAACTATAAGAACTGCTCCAGTTCAAGCCTCTTGAGAAACACACCGATTATCCAAAGGCTATTTAACATTTCTCATGAATTATTTCTACTTTACCCCAGACTAGATAGATGGATGACCTCGTGAGGGTAGCGGGGAATCATTGGATACGGTCTGCACGGGATCGCACTTTGTGGCGAATCATGGGGAAGTTTATGTTCAGCAGTGAACGTCTTCAAACACACAGTCACCAAACAGTCGCCAAACTTAAGTGACAGTGGGCAGGGCATATTGCTCGTAGAATCGATGGCCGTTGGGGCAGTAAGGTTCTTGAGTGGCGACCGCGGACCGGAAGACGCAGCGTTGGAAGGCCTCCAACAAGGTGGACCGACGACCAAGATCGCGGGTAGAAATTGGATGAGGGCGGCGCAAGATCGATCGTTGTGGAGAACTTTGGGGGAGGCCTTTGTCCAGCAGTGGACGTCTATCGGCTGATATGATGATGATGATGATGATGAGTGAACGTCTGTGGCTGATAGATAGATTGTCTCTGAACGTAGACCCTGCACCAACTCAATGTTTCTGTTTAGCCTTGTATTTGACTGGCAGAGAATGCCTTGTGGCATTAGGTCCGCCATTTGTACATACTAGTTTGATCTGTGTAATAAAGTTTAAATAAATAAATATATTTCTGCTTTAGCGATTTGATCAGAGTTGCAAGGCTTAAATGGCAGGCCGAGTTGCATTACAAATACAAATACATTTATTTAACCAACACAATATACAGAGAGGTACTGCTAAATTCTATAATACCAATGAAATTAAAATTTTGTATTGCCATTACATTGAACGGATGGCGATGAAGGCAGGAAAAATCTTGAGTGGCGACCGCGTACCGGAAGAAGTTTCCAACAAGGTGGATCGGCGATCTGATTAAGATCATAGGATCCCAACGGATGAGAGAAGCGTATGATCAGACGTGGAGAACTTAGGGAGAGGCGCTGTGCATTTTTAGTTGAAATAATGAAGGTGACAAATAGGCGTAAAATAGTGAGTTAGTCGTACAGTGCATTAGCTGTCGCAATGCGATTCGAGTTTTATACCTGTCTCGCTCGCTCTTACGCGATCCAGATAAGAACCTCTCAGTTTTCACCCAAAGCCGAATGGCAATCTGACGCACGGACTGTACGTCAGTTTTCTTCATACTTGTAAGACAAGCTGATGTTTTTGTTATGATACGAATCGTTCAAAAACAACGTGCGATAAGGCTGGAAAATGAAAATCTTTAATGTAAACTTGGTGTATTTCAATGCTAAATGAATAATTCATTTTATCGAAACCATGTTCTCCCAGAAAAGCTTAATAAAACTATCGGAATAAACAGGTCGATTCGAAAAGAGATCGCACGGCAGCGTTGTATGCATTGCGGAGTCACATGAAAAGGAAAACAGAAGGCAAACATTGAGGTACAATATGATTTTGTTCTATCGTTGGGGAAATGCAGTTTTGCAACCTGCCTAGCCTAACGGGACTAAATCGTGTATGACGGACTATCCGAGTCTACGGACTATCCGAGTCTGCGGACAACCGTTTAAAATCACTAACAAACTTTTATTTTGTAAGACTTGACTTGAACTGTATCTCAGCTGGTTGGCCCTCACTACCAGTAGTAGTCACTAACAGTTTGTGAGGGAGAACCCCGCGCTAATGGGATTATCTCCGCGCCACAGGAGATTAACCACCAACGAATGCTGGCTCCGCCTTTGGTTGGAGCGGCGCGGGGTTGGCTTAAGCATTCTACGGCGTACAGCTACTATGCCTGCTACAGCTATTAATATTAATATAATCTAAGTTAGATAATGAAGACAAAAAAGAATTTTCGCGATAGACCCGATATAATGTATTGTGTTAAGAGGCCTTATTCCTTTTAAAATGCTGATTGTTTACACATTTTTCTCTATGATCAAAATCATGTTTCATAACACATTATTGATGTTACTATCTAGAACAGGGCTATTGGGATTTATTGGTATATATTTGAAACCTACAGTTTGAATTTTTCATTGATAATTTCAAAAACTACTCGAACTTGACAAAATTCACGCGGAAAATTAGTTTTTTCAACTTATTTTCGGCTGCACGCAATGAAAGCATGAAATAGCTATGTTACTACCTAGAACTCGGGAAAAAGTGTTATTTACTCCAAAAAGTTGGTTGAAATTATCAATACATTTGTCATAATATGAAAAAAATAAATTTCAAAAGGAATAAGGCCTCTTAATTACTTAGCAGCGAATTACGTCCAAACGAAAAAAAGAACTTATTTTTTGGTTCCTGTTCCTATTTATCGGAAAACGGTGAACAAAAATTAGGTTACGTCTTTTTCTACCATATGAGCGCAATTGTCATTATTTCATAATTACACATAAACAGTATTTTAAAGACATATCCAACAAACTTATAAACCAAAAATGTAGATGTTAGTTTAAAAAGGTGCTTATTCACCTACTGTTAATTTTTTACTGTGGCCGATACACACCCCGACTTATCTCCGTTCCTACTTTTTTGCTGCCATTTACATGCACATGCTTTTTTTTTATCTGTAAAAATTGAGCGTTGAATTTCTGTTGTCATGATTTGTGGGAACGAGGAAATATCGGCTATTTGTTTATGAAAGACGCATGTGCATGTGTGTGTGTGTGTGGGTCCGTGTGTGTATTTTACAAACGAGAGATATCTACATGCTGGCATTGGGTTTGGCAGGTTTATGTGAATACTGTAGAAATGTACTTTTGTAAAATTTATAATAACATTTTCATTGACCGAGTCAGCGAAGCGTCTACAAGTCTACGTGTCAGCTTGGCCCATAATTATTTCATATGTCCGGATGATCGGATTTCCGGTTCTTCTCGTGTAGAAGTCGCATTTCGCAGCCGATTCTCATGAAATTTTAAGAGTAGTTTCGTTAATTATAGGGGTTTTTTGACTTTTTTTCAAATATAAACGCTTTTTTTTTCAAAATGGCGGAGTTACTTGTGTTAAAAATGATTGAATTACAAAATTCAACCATTTAGAAACAAACTCGCTAGTTAGACAATCCATTGCGGAATTCTATGTTATTAAAATAATTATTCAGAAGCTTTACAGTCTTTTTGAGAGATTATAACCCATTATAAAACTAACCTCTAATCTTGACAGGTAAACTCTTCCTGAGAAAGTCAAAATTGAGTCTAACAAAAAATATTTTCACTGCACGTTTCTATTTTTTTTTTTAAATGGCGCCTGTGTATTTGGACAGGCTAAACAGCGGGATTATATTTTTTTTATTTGTGTATTTTTTAATTTTATTAAACAACAGCACTATACATGCCTTAGCCGTGAAGGGCTTGCCGGCTTCGTATGACTATCCGGCCTCCCTACGGTCTATACCTATTTAAACCGTCAAGTCTTTCTGTCCCGGGTTCTGCAGTAATGTACTATTATGACCATTGATTTGATGATAGGACATAGCTATAAAAATAGTACTAACATTACACTTGTAGAAAAAAATTCAATTCAGACTGGCTATTCTTGTATTTTAGTCAAAATATCTGTGCCAATTATTTCATAATCCTATGTAAAGGTCGGTTGACAGCTGTCAATGCCAAATCGGTTGTGGCCGCGTCCCCAGCGTGCCATTGAATCCCGCGCTGCCAGACGCGCATTAGCAGTGTCAATATCGCGGGAGGAGTATTAACGACGATGTTGGCATTAATACTGTCGATTATATGGGATTCGCTCCCCTCCAATCCCATATGATTAAAGAATTGACAATATTTTAAGTTTGAATAAAATAATTTAAACGGATTATATCGCGCATATGAATTATTTGAGCCTCCCTGACGTTTTGGTAGCGTTCCAGTTAAGTTATTTTATTATTGTGAATGGGATTCCGGCCTATCCTGGACCCCAATATTCAGGTATCATTTCCACTCTAAATGCATGTCCATTACAAATTCGGAACTCAAAATAGCCTAGCTCATTGCTATTTTTTTAAACTCTTCAATATATGCCACTTTAACTTTTTACGTTTTCTGTTTACGTAGGTATATTATATACTTCTATAACTAACTAGGTATATATTAAAAGTTTCTTCTGCGATCATTTGTTGGCAATAAATAAACAAAGTTACATAAAAATGTACGCTGATATAACAGAATAGCCCGATATCTAGTAAGAAGCTACGTACATTAGCATCGAGACAATAACTCCCGCTCCATAACTCACATTTTCTGTACACAGTTGAATATCTGTCCTCATTACGTCATATATCAGGGAGGGACATGACGGGGAAATATCGCTTCCCTTCAACTAATGACCTCTCCGACCTCCCGATACAAAGAAACCTTCTTCTTCCATCCTTAAAGCTGATATTACTTTGTAAAGACCTGAAGGACTAAATAGGGCTTTTGGTCGTGTAGTGTCGGATTCGCTGAGTCGGATCCTGGCTTATATTTCGGTTATTGAATGACTGTTTGCTTAGTCGGTTATTTGTAATGCTTTATTGATGTGATTGGTGATGTTGTACAGGTATTATATCTGATTTAATCACATACTGTGTCTAGGATGATGCAGATGGAAGAATACATAATGAAACGGGTTTTATAAGTCAGTGTTTGATTGGCTGCCGCCGCGACTGATCGGCTAATAAGGATGAAAAGCGAACTAATTTGAAACATGCCGAGTAATATTCTTATAATACGACGTGAGTTAACCCGTTTTATATTAATTTTCATTTGTATGAACTCACGGGAGTCATCTATGTAAAATGATCGACTTATACAACTCTCTCACGTTAACGTTATGGATCGTGACTTCGTCTGTATCAATTTGTCATCATCATCAAGTTGTTGCCATATCACACTCGATCCTGCACCAGCCTGAAAGCTTCATAGAATGCTGTTTTTACTACCTTTAGTAGTAAGTCCGTCCATTGCGGGCTTAAGTGCGTCTACTGGTCTGCGGCCACGTGGTCTATTGCCCTGCCTCTTGCTAGTTACTGGAAACCTCTTGATGTTCTCAATAACTTCTACAACTTCTTAAAGTTTACTCATCTAGTTTGCCGTGGACAACAGCCAACCTTAACAGACCTCCTCGCAGTGATATCAACCGTTCTTCTTAGACTTAAATGCATAAGGAGAAAAATATCTCCTTTACACGTGTTCCACACTCTTTTTTGGCCGGTCGGAGTGTTTCATGCATATCGCTTTTTATTAATTCCGTGTGTGTGAAATTTATTTTACGGAATATGTGTGAGCAATAGTGGATAACTAACCGGTTGCCTTTACGGGGTATTCAATCGCAACACGGTACGATCACAAACGCTTCCAGTGTTGAATGATTTTAGCAATCTTATAATGGAGTCACTATTAACTTTTATTTCCCCACTCAAATTTGGTTAACCAACGTCAAAAATCAGCGGAAAATATAAAGCAAATATTCCCGAGGCAAAAACTGAAACGAAAATGGCCCACATTTTTCATTTTCATATTTGCCGTCGTGATGAAGTATGGGCTGCGGACGTCCCAAACTTAATTGGCATATTGGTATTCTATGCGAACCTAGCCAATCTTGATGGCATTTAAATCAAGCCACCCCAGAATTTATTATTGCCTTTGTTAAGGGTCGACCCAATTAAATTCCAAACTGTCGCAAGTATTTTATAGTGCCGTCTTTTTCTGCGAGTAACGTCAAGAGTGAGACGGCATTTAGTAATGTGATTTTGTTTTAATGAGTTGGGAAATTTATGTGGGCACTTGCCGAATTTCAGTAAAGTGCTAAAAGAAAGAAAAATGTTTTACTTTAACAGCTGACTCAGTCTTTCTGCACCTTCAGCTTGTATATTAGAAAGTGGGATAACCCTACCTCGACACCCTGGTTTTGACTTGCCCACCTTTTCATTATTTCCACAGTCTGCAAGTCTAGCATAAATGTGACACTGGACTTTTTTGTCACGCGACAATTACTACCGTTCACTTTCTTTTAATACCTACCATGCAAGCAAGGCCTTTGTACAACCTTTAATAGGTTAAGTTTTAAAGGTAAGCTGTTGTAAAGAAACTCCTCTTGAAAACATTGAAAAAGTTTGAGCAGTGCACCTTTGGGAGGCGTGCGCGAAATCGTACGTGAACATCATGGCTTTAAAAACGATAAAATGTCATGATTATTTCGGGGCTATTAAGATGTTTGCGTAAATGTCAAATATCCAACTGTTACAAGACTTTACCTTTGCGAAATTTTCTATAACCTTGCAAATCTTTCGTCCGCAGTAATGAACCCCATTCCCGTCAGCCCACATCGTATTTCACAGTCCCATTTTAATCAGAATTTCGTTTATTCCGCATTGTCCGCGTAAATAAGTGGCGTAAATCATCTAGACGCCATTTTGTCCACGACTCTATTCGCCCCGAGATA
Source organism: Apotomis betuletana (assembly GCA_932273695.1). Lineage (NCBI taxonomy): Eukaryota > Metazoa > Arthropoda > Insecta > Lepidoptera > Tortricidae > Apotomis > Apotomis betuletana. The sequence continues at coordinate 1,235,472 of OW026303.1, read as the reverse complement.
AGTGGAAGGGTTTTGTTCTCTAACATTGTTTGGGCACAAAGAGTGTGAAGTAACCCCTGGTGTATTATGTGTATGAACATAAATAAGAGGCCCTTTGTGTGGCTCATTTGAACTAGAAATGTCTGAAATTGACTTAACTGCCGTATTTCGGGATCGCCTTTGGATACGGAAGCGGAACGGATTATTTTTCTGACTTTGGCAAATCGTAGTACCTACACGTACAGTCGCCATCAGATATATCGCAGCATATAAGGCGTTCATAAATATGTGAACATGTACTGTAACGCCCAGTCAATAAGAGTCGTGTTCAGATATTTATGAATACCTTACATGCTACGATATGTCTGATGGCGACTGTACGAGTACTATTAACAAAGATGTGAAATGCCGGAAGACTCAGACATGTAAAAGAAGTCTTGGGGTTTATTTACCGAATAAAGTTCATTATAAATTTTTATTTTACTCAATATTTTAAGACCTTGTCAAGAAATCGGGATTCGAGGATCGGGAAATGTGTACCTACCCTGTAAAAACAAACAATAGAGATCATGTGACTTACAACCAAAACAATAGTTATATAGTTGTTACACTTTGTTATGAATATTAAAAAGTCTTTATTATTAGGTAGGGAGAGCGCTGTTGAGAAGAAACGCCGAAAGAAACAGAATAGTCATTTGCACTTTATCCAACACCTCTAGCGTAACTGTGACACACCTGTTTGTCGTGCGACAAATACTACCTATATCACTTTCCTTTCAATACCGTACGAGCATGACAGATGACGCTGAGTCACACGACAAGCGAAGTTGCGGTAAGATATGCTATCCCTGATGCAGTAGATATGTTTGGGCTGAAATGGTCAGACTTTGATTTATTTTTGTTTACAGTATCCGAGCCCGAGCAACGATAATGGTATCATTACTATTACTGTAACTCACGACTGTCAAACACAAAACAACAGTTACGTTGTTTTTGGGCCTCCGAGATCCTTGCAGCTACAGTGGACATGTGTAACTTAACTTACCTCTAACAGGAGAAATATACTATGAATTTGCTGATTTCGATCCAGTTTCTTAAACCACATATCCCATTTCAATATATTAGGTACTTCATAAAGTTGTCAAAGTTGGTAGAAGTTTGTTATGCGCAGAACTAGTTTGGCTTGCAGCGCAATAAGCCGCCGACACACATAACTTGCAACTTTTTCAATAACGACGGGCCCGACTCGCAGTCAGAAATGCAGTTCACGAGTAAGTATTATTTACCTTTGAGGACGAGATTTGATGAAAATCTCACCAAGAGGATTGCAAAGCCTATATAAGTTGCGTTCCGACCAGGCTATTGATGGCGCTCCCTGATCTCTGTCTCATACATCTCGCCTTCCTTATTTATGAATGGGATAGCGAGGCTGATGATTGAATGGAAGAGAGTACTAGAGTACTACCTTAGTTTTTAAGTTAAGTAGATTTGATTTAAGTAATAAGAATCTGTGTAAAGCTTTGGTTTACAACTGTCATTAAACTATTGATACAAAGATAACAGCACAAACAAAAATTGAAATGCGTAACCTGGCGAAAGAGACCGTGAATCGGACCCGGTACCTCTGGATTACCGGTTCAGCGTGTTAAGCTTTCCACCACTCTGACGTCAAATAACCTTTCGAATTTTAGCTACTGATACCTCGCCGTGTACTGTCAACAGCCTTGAGAAAAATATATGTCATCTCTTATGTCATGCAATTGGTTTCTGGTGAATAAAATATCAAAACATAATTTTAATTTAATGTTTTAATTAGAGCCCCTAAAGAATTTGTCCTTTCTTTGTGTGTCGATCTTTGCAGTTTTGCTTTTTCTTTGTGCTTTGAACTTTGTATCAATGGTTTAATATAAAAAACAATTTAGCGTGTAACCCACATTAAAAATAACACATTACACGTTTCATAAATTTACAATTGTCATGTTACATTTTATGCGATTCGTTAAATATATAAATAAATCTCGTACGGTGCTTCGACTTTTGCTTGACGGCGAACAGTGTCAATCATCATTTTGCTTTATCTGTGCTCTAGAAATCACAATTCCTCATCAAATTAAGGCTTGAATTATGAAATAATGAACTTTATTCTGCATGTAGGCCACAAAGTTACATGTCTGAGTCTACCGGCATTTTACAAGAGGAGGCCACTCTTGGGAAAACACCGAAAGAAACTGAACAGTCAGTCATGTACTATTAGAGTAATATAAACTTAACTTAATTTGTATTTGTACCTATCTTAAGGATTTTGAATTAAACGAGGGCGTATTCGGTTCTATGAAAATGTCCTGATAAATAGCACGAAGTACCCGAATAAACTGTGTAAGATCCAAGATAATTGAAATAGTCCCAGGGGCTGGAAAGTCGGTCGAGAGGAAAATACACGGCGTATACAGAATTTAAATCCCACTCGACATTGAGAAAGACAAGGTAAAAATAGCTGAAATCGTACGAAATCCTAATTTTGCCTTTGGTACGACATTTGTCTGAGATATCGCTAGTATTTTGTATCTGGAATACTATTTTCAATCTTGAGTTATTTTCAATCAAGACTGTACATGTACAAGTGTACAATTTTGGAAATGTGACTTAGCCATTTTCTTTTCAGTCTTTCCTATTATTTTTTATTGAGATTTTATGTTCTTTATTCTTAATATATTAAACTGTGTACGAAGCAAATACGTAGGCTTGATATTCAAGATGCTGAAATACAAATAAATACCTAGTTTAATTTTTAGGTTTAGTTTTATTATACTTTAATAATAATAATAAATTCATTAAAATACATGAAATACATCACTGTGGTGGATCGGATTGAGCAAACTAATTCCACGGGTCTATAAAATGTTAATGTTACTCAATGCAGCCAGAAAAGTAATGATGAATATTATAATTTTGTAATGTAATAACCTCGATAAATTCAAGATATTGCTAATTTGGAGAAATCTGTTCTGTCGAATTTGGATCTAGGCGACTGTTCTTATGTCATATCAGATATCACATACTTCACTGTACTGGCTCAAACACGAACACCAACGAGGAAAACTAAAGTAGATCAATTTGACGGTCCAAAGTGACGTTTTAATACGCAGTCGAGTAGAAAAGCTATTTTAATTCGGAACAAGAACCCGCGCCGAGCTGACTCAATGGCGGAAAAAGCACGTCGCGACCACAGTCAGTACTTTAAACAGTAAGCCCTTCATGATTCATGAGAAAACTTCAGATTAGAATTGTTTTTCGGAAGAAATTAAGTCCATTATAAAATGTTGTTTACTTCGGTTCTCTTATGGTCGGGGTCGTAGAGTTGCCTCGTTCCGCCGTCGACCGACCAGTATTTGCCATCCAGCTAAGCAACGCAACCAGCCTCATGGTTACGCTTCTATGTATTGTATTGTGCAACTCTTCTATATGGCAATCACATGTAATTATGAGATGGTGTACATAATAGTTATATAGTAGGTCTCAAGGAGAGTTTAGCAGCATTGTGCGTTTTTCGGCTAATAATGACGAATGAAGACTAATAATAAGACTAGTAATTTACTTATTCTTTACTGCACAAAGGAAATATAAATCGTACAAAAGGCGGATTTAATGCCATTGGGCATTCTTTACCAGTCAACCATTGGGCAATGCAGATAACTTGTGGGCGGTGCAACTTACTCAAATATAATTACTTGTGTGAGAGAGACAAAAAAATATTGATATTATAATTCCACTACGTTCGATTTATATTTAACTAGCTGTGCCCCGCGGTGTTACCCGCTCATCCCACGGGAACACTAAATTTATTCGGGATGAAAAGTATCCTATGTCCTTTCCCGGGAACTATCTCCATACCAAATTTCATCTCAGTCGGTTCAGCGGTTTAAGCGTGAAGAGGTAACAGACAGACAGACAGACAGACAGACACACTTTCGCATTTATAATATTAAGTATGGATTTGCACTTTTTAACTTCCACAATAATCAACGACATACTTTGTATCATCGGCTTCCCACAAAAAAAAAAACTGAACTGGAAAACTTACTGTAGCCTACTCTACTGCGTATCCAGGAAGTACTGTTACACGGACATGTGCGCTGCAAAAGAACAAGGCAAGATTTCGGCCTAATGCCACCATTAACACGTCCTCGCCATCCCTCACCGGCCGACGTATCCGCCTGACCCCGCCAGCGGAAAACTAACCGAAATTACTGCACACTCGGCCGGAAACCCAGCGGACTCACTATCTCGAGTAATTATGACTTAGGAGCACGTACTTTTGGACATGGCTCGGAGATGTTTTCTTATTTGTCTAATATTGGAGCGAACTGATTACGAATATATGAGACAAAGAAATGAATGTTGATCGTGCTCAATCAGTTGCTCTTATTGGAACTCGTATTAGTTCGTAAGTTGTTTTTACTTGGGGAAGTTATTACAAAGGAGTTCTCTCTTGCAAAGTAATTGTTACATGGTTTTGTGTTAAGTTCAGAACTTGGTAGTTTAAATGTAATCATAACTTTGCCTTAATGGGAAGTAATCGAATTAAATGAGATACGGAGGCTAAATTGTATGAAATATTGATATGTCCTTACTTTATTAGCGGTTAGTTCTTTAATAAGCGTTATGAATGACCTTTTTTTTCTAAATTTCATTTATTGAGTGCTTATACTAACTTAGTTGCTCCTGTCACTTGTACTTTAGCTATAGAACTTGCCATTTAGAATTTCACTTGTAGCAAAATAAAGTATTTTTATCTCAATGAGAAAGAAAACGTCATTACAGTAAAGACCGAATATCGAATATCATTAATGTAGAAATATGGTGGAGAGATCTCGAAGAGATATCAAACGCCGAATTTAACCTGATCTATTATTACAATTAGTAGTGTATCAGATCGCAGTGTAATGTCAACTAATGTCAATTAAAAGTCATTAGCGCTTGGTTGGCACGCGAGCCTCTAATCAGGCGATCGTATCGCCTGATTGGCTGAATCAATACGAGGGCCCTTCATACGAATGTAGGATAAATATGTTTTCCAAGGCTTATTTTACGAAATATTTACAGAAACGCGGCTTTTGGTCGTAATTATAAATAATACCTAATTTGGTAGAACACCGCGAGTCATATCTGATAGAGTTCACTAACTAAATAACCACATTCACGACATTGATTAAACGTCGTCAAAAGGTACTTACCTGTCACTATGTTAAGTGAATGAAAACTATTATTTTTGTTCACAACTATAATCTTTAAAAATGTATTTAAACAGAATTCACAAGTCGTATGAAGTGTGGAAAAACCACAGAACTGAGGAGGTGATTGTAATTATCTAAACTCGTATCACAGTATTCGTATTCATAGATGTCGCCTTGATTTCGACCTTGGCTGTGCTTTCTCAACAATCAATTGGCAATACCATCTATAAATTGACGAATCGGCTTGATGGAGACTTGTATTTTTATCCGTTGCATTGAACACAAAAACAAAACTATCAGAATTATTTATTAAATTACCTTTGTAGATTAATAAGTTTTATGTTCCCTTCCTGACTGTCGTGGCGGAGAGATGGGACAGTGCCCTAATAAGTCACTGGACCTTGCAACACCTTAGTTTAGGCTCTAACATAGTTATTTAAGTTATTTTTGTAATACTAACAATACATGGATTACTTAGTCCGAAATAAATGCTTTTTTTATGTAATTTTGAGTGTCTGAAAACAGTTATTACTCATATTTGCATCGTTCTCAGCAGTATAGCATTTTTTGAACGTAAGCGTGAATGCCGCGGCAACGAGCACAGTGAATATTCATGCTTCAGATATATGTACGTACAATTGTGTCATTAATATCATACTAAATACTAAATCATCCAGTAAGTAAGTATAGCGACGTACAAAAGTACTCAATTTCCTTCTCCTTCTCTTTAACCAAAATAAAGTTTCCCAATGAATAATAGACCTGTTTCTATTCACTTACCATCCGTGGCTACCTGAAAAAGGCCCGCCATTGTGGAAACAAATTGGAAGTTCGTTTGTCCCTCACTTCGCTCCCAATTATTTAGGGGCGAAATATGTTTTTAAAACATCCCTGTTAATTGCTCCGTTGGTTTTTTCAGCTCTTAATTAAACTTATTTCGTTCCGCTGACCATCGTTCTGTTGCGAGTTTAGAATCGGTTTTATTTTGAACTTTTATTGGGTTTTTTATCGCGTTGATGGATTGCGCTCGCGGCCCGTGTTAAATGTGTAGATACTTATATAAATTGTATATATGAAATGTCTATCGGATATACAGGATGATTCATCCAAATGGGTCAGTAAGGACTGCATAACCCTTTTCATAGCTCGACGAGTGACTGAGCTACCTTAAAAGGCGCATATACATAGATAGAACACCCAAAGCTTAAACAAAGAAAATTTGGAATGAGTTACCTGGTGGAAGAGACCGGGCATAGAACCCGGTACCTCTGTATTGCCGGTCCAGCGCGTTAACCATTTCGCCACCCTAACTCCCAAGCAACCTATCGAGTTTTTCCTTATGCTTTTTGTGTCGATCTTTGCATTGTTTATTTGAAAGGCTTTACATCTAAATAGACACCTAAAGTTTACTGCCACCAAACATAAGTGTAGCATAATATAATCAAATTATAACAGGATCTCATTTTAATGTAATAACTCTCAATAGTAACGCTAACGAGCGATGATTGAGGCGGCATTAGCTTCCATGGATAATTATTGTGGTAAACAGACACCGAATCGATGCGCTGTTGGCATGTTGACTCACGTTAAATTTTACAACAGATAGGGCGTAGGATTTAGTTAACTAACACTGAATATTTTCTAGCTCGATTAAGGTTTAAGAATATCTTCGTTTTAAAAAAGATTCCACTCATAAGGTATGATTTCAGTGATAAAAAACTATCATGTGGCCCGAGGTTCTAACTTCTCGGGATCTCCGTAGATAGCTACCACATATCATCTTAATTGGTTCAGTAGTTAACCCGTCAATGGGTAACAGACAGACTGGTTCTTTTCACATTGTGTAATGTAAAAGAAACTAAACCTTACTGGCACAAATAAGGAATTTGAGTACCTTTGAGTATGTTACTATTGTCACTGAGAACATACGGACTAACTGGAGATTTCAGCATGATATTTTTGACAGAAGTTGCTCCATATAAGTCTAAAATTTATGTTTGTTTCACACTCCATCAGTTTTAATGCCGCCTACAAACATTATGTATAAAGATAAAGTAAATATTTATTCGGAAAAAGCCAAAGTAGGTAAAGGGCGCTGGCCCGATGGGCCAAGAACTAATCAGACCTAACGAGTCTCCTTCAATATTTATAATTGAATATTGAGTGAAGAACGCTTTAGTCCGCTTTTCGGATTCAATTAACTGATTCTGTTCAGATACCTAAAGGTTTAATTAGGGTTCGGTACCAAAAAAGTGAAAAAGGAAGTTTTATGAAGATTCTGTCCGTCTGTTCATCAGCATCATTATTGTTAAGGAGGTTCACTCTTGTCGGTGCAGTTCTCGCCAATCCGTTCTATGTGACGGCAGCAGGGCTAGTATATCTAACCGCGACTTCCCTTGTTGCGCGATTCAGACTCAGACCTGCCCGTCTAGCACAACTATGCTTCGCCACTCTTGTCGCGCGACATAGAGCTACCCGTCACTTTTTCACATTATTGCACAGAAAGAGACAGGCAATTATCTCGCGCGAGAAATAGTCGCGTATGACAGTTATGCTAGAAGTTCTGTAGTGTTTGTCGACATAGAGTCGTGTGTCAAAGTTGTGCTAGAAAGCTTTGACTTCCCGGTACGACGCACCGAATACCTTTTTCTTTATCTGATCCAAATATTAAATCCATAGCCTTCCTCTTTCTCTCATTTCCTCAATTATTCCCTCTTCTATATTACTGTAGTGTTTGACTGTTACTGCGCCTAGATTTTTTCAGTTACTCTGTAATTTTTGTTAAATTGCAAAAAAAAAATAGTATGACTCTACTGATCAATATTTGGGGGCAAAACATCAAAATCATAAAGAAAAAGTGTGTCTTAAATGTGATAAGCAGGGGTCGGACTTTCTTTCGCACGGTAAGACTAATGGTGAGCTACTCGTATGGAGCCGATATTAACATAAAAATACTAATCATACTCATAAGCGTATTTCATTCGCAATTTTAATTTTATAGTCAAGTACAAAGTCAGAAGAATATAAGTACAAAGACCTGATTTTTGTAGGCATTGTTTTTTTCGCCACCATAAAATACGTAAATATTTGCAACTTTATCCATGTTTTCTGGAGTAAATTAAATTGGGTTCTATATTGATCGAATATCCATTTATGACTAGAAAGTTCATGATATTGACAATAAATTGAGTTAAATTAGGAGTTTGAAATATTGTAAAAAAATATATTTTATTCATAATTTTAGTCATTTAATGCTTGGGAATGTTAACCATAATAACCACAAAGGCAGTTAGGAATTAAATAGATTAATGAGTATGAATTGTATTTTAATGTTAATAACGGCTCCATAGTTCTCCATTAGTCTTACCGTGCGAAAGAAAGTCCGATTAGTGGTGATAAGTACATTGTTATACTTTTGCATACTTAGTGAAACTTAATAATAATGCGGAACCATAGTGCTGGTTTAGTGACGTCGACGGGAAGCTGGTTGTTTTCTCAATGACTTATAGGAAAGCGAAGATTGGGACGGCCCCCTACTAGGTGAAAGAATGACTTTGTGAGGGTAGCTGGGAGTCAAGGAAAGTGGTCTGCACAGGATCGCACTTTGTGGTGAGCTACAGTTTAGGCCTTTGTTTAATAGTGGACGTAAGTATTTGGCCGAAAGATAGATAGAACAAAAGCTTGTCATAAAATGTATCTTTTGAAAAATCTTTTATTATTTATTTAATTATAAAAGGTTAGAAAACTACCGGGGACTCCGTTTATAAAATGTATAGGTATGTGGAATAGCAACCCTGACCTGGTGCTGAACTTCAGACAAATCCAGACAACAAGTCGTAACAAAGTTACCGAGTTTCGACGTCGATTAATGAGTCTATTCTTTATCTCCTGGATTGAATATATATCGTCGACTGATGAAAATGACAATGCTTATTTATTATGATTTGGGGAATACATTATCGCAAGAAGTATCGTATTTTTCACTTATCTTATTCTTTTTCACTATACTAACGTTATTTCGTAACTAAATTGTATCTACTAAGGAGAAAAGAAAGATGTGATATGTATGTATGTATATGTTGCAGTCAAAAGTGTGAACTGGTCAAAAGGACTTTTAACCGACAAAAACAGGCAAAACTGCTTTTGACTGCTTAAAAGTCCTTTTGACCAGTTCACACTTTTGGTTAGGGATATAAAGAAAAAAACTTACCTAACCTAACCCGGCCGAGTCGGATCTGCTCTGAAATGTTTTTTTTTTCTATCATTCAAATTCACTTTTGACTGATATTAACAGTCAAAAGTACTATTAACCAATGATTTACAGGCAAAACTACTTTTGACCAACACGCTCAGTCAAAAGCAGTTTTGCCTGTTTTTGTCGGTTAAAAGTCCTTTTGACCAGTTCACACTTTTGACTGCGTCATATACACAGACAAACTCATCTACTTCTACTTACTTTCAAATACGTATAAGAGCTTAAACAGCCCTTACACAGCTGAAATAAGCCGTATAAGGTCTATATAAACACTTATGTGGCCTGTGTGCTACGTGGGTGAAGACCACAGAACTTGGCCGTGTTCAATTCTAAAGTCGTCGAACTTCATTAAAACTATTTCATTTTAAATACTACCTGTCACTTTCCTGTCAATACTCTGCGAGCAAGAGAGGTGACGCTAAGCCGCAGCACTAAAATATCTCGTACTTAATTCTTCCCACCCCACCGCCACTTCATCAAGCGAAGAATACCCCTGCCTAAGCAGGGGTGCTTCCGCGGGTCGATTGCTATCGGCGATCCGATGTAATTGTCGCGCGGCTCATTTACTGCGCCCGGCGTAATTTCCGCGAGATGACAGCCCCGCGAATCACGAAATATAACGGAAAATGAGGGCCTGATTCGAAGAGGCTCTGCAGTATCCTTAGTTTAGCAATATTAAAGGAGGAAAGCAAAGCCGATAAAAAAAGAGAATATCAAAGGAGGAAAAATAATACGAGATCGATATGTGCCGTAAAACTCGTACTACGAGAACCCGTGAAACTATAAAAATAGTTCATACATTTTCAGTTTAACATTTTAAGCGTGAAATTAGGCATAGAAAATGTTTTTCTTTTCTTTTCGATTCAGTGAAATGAAATGTAATGAAATAATTAATTCAGTAACTAGGCCACAAGGGCACTTTTACAAGCCAGATTTTTAATCTACCGGCATTTCCCAAGAGCACAGTGACCACTGTGCTCTTGGGAAATGCCGGTAGATTCAGTGGTGTTGAGAGGAAAGCCGAAAGTGACTTACGAAAAGTCTACCTTTCTTTGACCTTAAGACTGACATTTTATTTTTACAATGTTAATACTTTTAAGTTAAGTTTAATACATATCAATGGTAGGTTAGGTAGGCAAGGTTGTGCCCATCCCAGTCTCTGTTGAAAACTCGGTACTCGAAGTTGTTGACTCATACATCTACCTAGGACAAGTGGACCAATTAGGTAGGTCCAACTTCGAGAAAGAGGTCAACCGCCGAATCCAACTTGGCTGGGCAGCGTTCGGGAAACTACGCAATGTCTTTTCATCCGACATACCTCAGTGCCTCAAGGCGAAAGTCTTCAACCAATGTGTGTTACCAGTGATGACTTACGAGTACGGCACCGAAACGTGGTCTTTCACTATCGGCCTCATCTCAAAGCTCAAAGTCGCTCAACGAGCAATGGAGAGGGCTATGCTCGGGGTGTCTCTACGTGATCGAATCAGAAATGAGGAAATCCGTAGACGAACTAAAGTGACCGATATAGCTCACCGGATTAGCAAGTTGAAGTGGCAATGGGCAGGCCACATAGCACGCAGAGCAGATGGCCGATGGGGCCGTAAAGTGCTCGAGTGGAGACCTCGGACCAGCAAGCGCAGCGTAGGACGTCCACCTACAAGATGGACAGATGACCTTATAAAGGTCGCCGGAAGGCGCTGGATGCAGGTCGCTTCCAACCGGTATATATGGAAGTCCAAAGGGGAGGCCTATGTTCAGCAGTGGACGTCCTATGGCTGAGATGATGAATGGTAGGTATGTTGCCTGCGCCTGTCATAAATTACTGCTTTTTTTTTGCGATATCACGTACCGTTTTGAAATTTACGCGCTAACGCGTTCATAAATATAATCAATGAGAAAACAATACATTTACGATTAAGTACTTCGTATAGAGTAGACATTAAAAGAAATTAAAGTAGGTACAGACGTTACTAAGAATGTCGAATTTGGGCCAAAGGACCCTTCGAATTTGTGAAAAATGAAGCCAGGGCTGGATCGTGCCTGCAATGTAAATGCGCTGATAATTGGTGTTTTTGGGACTTGGGATTATTTGATTTGCGCTGCTTGATTATTAAGGTTAGGACTTTTGGTAGAATACCGTGATTTAAAAATACGTACTAAGTAGTATATTATCTTCGCAGTCGCTAATATAAATGTAAAAAACATCGGTTTTCTTAATATTTAATTGAGTTTCATTTAGATGGTGACAGCATAAATCATGATATCTTATATAATTATCCTCATATACAGCGGATCTTCGGACTTTTGAAGTCTATACCCTATGTGATACGTCGTCACGTGTTTTAACCACCAAAAATGCCCCATGTGCACACACATAGAGCTCCAATTAGGGCTTCAAAAACCTGTCCTCAAACATGCTTGCAATCCGTTATGCAGGCTTCGGAGTATCACCTTCTGGGCGGAACAACTCGAGAGAACTGTAAAGCATTTCATACAAAATTGAGAGCCTAGGCCGGGAAGGATAGGGTGTCTGTGTTCATGAACAGGCTAAACAACTGATTTTTTTTATTTTTTGAGTGGTGTATTTTTTTTATTTCATTATTTATTTATTTATTTATTTATTTCATAAGTAAGTACCTACAAACAAAATTACATTTTATTATAACGGCATCGTTAAACCAATTTGGTTTGTCTCGATGCTACATTCCGCAATAAATAATAATACATTATAAACTAATTCCTTAAACACATCTTATAGTAGTACCTAAACAGAATTGCACTGATCGTTATCAGCCAGCGCGCTGCAATAACCGGTCCGCGCGCCCACTGTACAGGATGCTCCATAAGCGATGCAATGATATTATAAAGACTGACGAACAAATTGTTCCAACATTTGTTTTTTGAGAACGTTGGCTATATTTGTTGGTGTTATTTTGTCCTTGCATTCAGTTGGGAGTTTGTTTATTAAATCTGGTATTATGTACTCTGATGTTCTACGTCCGTAATAGTTATGAAATTTAGGTTTCTGTAGTACGTGGTTAATTACTCGCCGTGTAATTTTTGGGTGTGATGTTAAATGCTGAATTTCGGTTCTGAAGTATTGTTCTTTCAAAATTTGACATCTAAATTTAACATGTATGGGCAAGACTTTGCATATATTAAATAGCTCGTGATCATATTTTAAATTCTTTTTAATATTATAAGGTACAATTATCTTTAGTATTCTGACTTGCAAGTTATATATTTTGTCCAGATAGGACTTAAAGGTACGACCGTAACTACTTAAACCATAAGAAATTATACTTTCTACGAGTGCATTATACATATCTAACCTAGTAATTTTATAAGGAATTCTGTTTCGTATGATATATAATTTTGCCATAACGGCACGAAGCCTGGTGCAGACAGCATCTATGTGGTCGCCCCAGTTCAGGCGATTGTCTATTACAAGGCCCAAATATTTTTGCTTATTGACCTGTTCTAGAGGCGTGCATTTGCAGCTATAACAGCTAGCTGGTCTGGAGTGTAAGCACTGGTGGTTGTGTCCAATGATGCTGACTGCCCCAACCGTTCTTGATTGGCTAGAATGTACATGTAGTAGCTTCGTCTTATCTGCGTTTAGAACAAGTCCTGCATCGTGAGACCATTTGCAAATTATATCAAAGTCATTTTGTAGCTTTTGCTCTGCTAGGCCTATGTCCTTATCTGAGGCAACGAGACAGGTGTCATCGGCAAATTGGTACACACTACAATTTTGAACACAATTATTCATATTATTTACATAGGCCAGATAGTGGAGTGGACCGAGCACGGAACCCTGTGCTGTGCCTTCAGTCACAAGCATTTTATCGCTAAAGGTGTTATTTATTTTGACATGGTATGACCTGTTCCGAAGGTAGCTCTCGCACCACTCCAGTAACTGACCCCGGACACCTGTATCCTCTAGCCTATGTAACAGCGTGTCGTGACGTAATGTGTCGAAAGCTTTGCTATAATCAATAAAGACTATTAGCACATGCTTTTTATTGTCAAGATGTTGGTTAATTTCATCTGTAAACCTAGACAGCAGCATAGATGTACTTTTTTTAGACTGGAACCCAAACTGATTGTCAGAGAGAATATTATTATCAGTATAAAAACTATGTATCTGACTACTGACATACTTTTCCATTATTTTATCTAAAATCGGCAACATTGTGATAGGTCTATAATTGGAACAGTTCTTTGCATCACCACCTTTGTGTATTGGCCGAACTAAGCCAATTTTAAGTTCGTCAGGAAATAAACCATGAGTTATGCTACTATTGATGAGGTGAGCTATTGCTGATGATATTTTGTCTGCTATGGGCTTAATATCCAGAACTCGAACGCTATCTATTCCCGGAGCTTTACTACTATGCGTTTTCATAATTATTTTATATATTTCATTAGGTGACGCCTTTTTGAATAACATCGACCTATCGCAAGGATTCCTATAAGTATCTGAATTTAATAATGGTACACTACAATTGGGTATTAAATTCTGCACCGCCTGCTTAAAATTATTTGCAAACATGTCAGCAACAAGCTTATCAGATCCTATGGGTTGAAAAGCCTTGCCTATAGTATCGTTAATAGACTTAGATATTTTTCCTGACATTTCGTTCAAAATTTGCCAAAGTTTTCTCATGTCTCCTTTAGCCGTACCTATTTTACGCTTATAATACATGTTTCTCTCATTTTCTACTAATTTATTCGTTTTATTTCTTTGTTTATTATATGCAAGTCGATTTACCATATTCTTTGTATCTTTGCGCCATTTTAAAAATAATATATCCCGTTTCTTGCACTCCGTTTGAACACTACCAAATACCCATGGTTGTTTATTTCGTTTCGATTCGCTTCTTTTATGCATATATTTGGCGCTTTCATAACACTTTGATAAGTTATTCATTGGATATGTTTGATAAAAGCACTATACATGCCTTAGCCGTGGACAGGGCTTGCCGGCTTCGTATTACTATCCATACCTACCTAGTCTATACCTACTCACCCGGCAAGCTCTTCTGTCCTGGCGTTTCCAGTAATGTAGGTACTATTATGCAGCCCGCCAGATTCAATTACTCACAACCAAATAATTACTCGCTCAAACGCATTTGTAAATTTCGTCGGTAGTTGCACATAAAACAAGTGTCACTCGAACCGCGTGGCTTGATTACAGTAGCTCTGCCATGCTACGGCAAAAGGACGTATCTTACTATGACATCCGTATAAAGATACGACCTTTTAACGTAACACGGCAGAGCTTACCACTGTAACTGCGGTTCGTTGCGTGGTCCCGCTATTTACTGGCTATTGAAACCACAATGTGTATCAGATAAATTATTAACCGATTACTGCAACTTAATTTCAAAACCGGCCAAGTGCAAGTCGGATTCGCGCACCGAAGTTTCCGTACTTATCACATCTTAACTGGCCAGGTTAAGTTTGCACCTGGTATGTATGACGCAGGATACAAATGAGATGCAAAGTTAACCCAACTGATTACGTTTGTTGTATGGGAGCTCCACTTAAATGTTTATTTTATTCTGTTTTAGTATTTGTGGTTATAGCAGCAACAGAACATCATCTGTGAAATTTTCAACTGTCTAACTATTACGTTTCATGATATACAGCCTGGTGACAGACGAACAGACAGACGGACAGCGGAGTCTTAGTAATAGAGTCCCGTTTTTTACCTTTTGGGTACGGAACCCTAAAAATCAGTCACTCATGAGAATCACTTGCACTCGAACGATTCCGTAACACTGTACTTCTTTATTTATTTCTCTTCAAGATTTTTCATATTTCTAGGACCATTTCTTTACAATATATTAAATGAAATTGGACCTAGGTATATCCATTTAGCTACGTTCAATGTAAGAAAACGCTATGTGATTCACTACAAAACATGACGTACGAAGGTACAGAGAATTTATTTACTGACAGTTTTTTTTTGTAGTTTAGTGTTTATTTTAATATTTAAGTTACAATAAGTTTTATTTTAATATTGATAAATATTTTTTAGTGTAATTTCAATTCAATAATGTAATATTCGGTTTTCCTTTTGCCTAAAACATGGTGGTTATATAAAATTTTAATTTAATTGTGTATACATAGAATGTAACCGTACATCTCTGTATAATGTTGGTTCAAGAAATGTATTTGTATTTATATTTATTATGCGCACTTCAAAGGAATGCAATGCTCCGATACTGATGTGCTGACGTCACAAAGTTAGGTGCATTGATATTGTGACTCGGTAGCACCCAAAAAACATTGCTGGTAAACACTTGGTGGTGATCGAGCCGATTCCTCAGTGGCTCCATTTTACGAGATGTATACAACAGTCGTTAAACGACGAAAAGTCTTTAAGCAGAACCAAGCTTCAAACATTAATTTGTAATTAGCTTCTAGGACATTAATTGTTGAAAGCTGTCAATTAAATGTTGAAATCTTATTTAACATTGATCGGCACAAGCCGTGCAACATCTCGGTTTTCCGCGTAAATAAAGTACGAACGTGATTGTAACAAATATATATATTTTTTATATAATTATATTTGACTCAATAGAACCTATTTTTACAAGCTTTTATTTATTTTCACCTGTCCCGTTGTAATGGAATTTTGCAAGCTAAATTTGACCCACTTTTCGGTTTCCGATGAAGCTGAAGTTTGCACGAATATGCAAATCGCGTGACAATGCAATATTATGATTACGAACGAGAAGAACTCCGTAATAAATAAAGCAATCATATCGAGTTTGGGCTCTTTAGGATCGTCTCCGTGAGCAATAAAGTTGATGGATGTTCAAAGAAAAGTACAGTCGGCTATAAAAGCTTGTCACAAAAATGAAATGTTTGACAAAAACTTTTTTATTTTCGATCAAGACCGCGAGATTATACTTGTATTGAAATTTCTATACGATACCCGCGGTGTTGCACGGGCCTTGCTGATCTGTTCATGAAACATTTCTTGGAACTACATGTGACATTGCATGCATTCTCCATCGTGATGGAAGTCTTCAACGTCTTCAAATGAATATCTTGAATCACGCAACACCAATTTCTTTGTAGAAATCATTGTTTATTCCTGAAAACAGTATGAGTTTAGAATTATGGATATAATATTGTCATTTCGCCAAGACATGCGTCCGATTAACGTTTCTCTACTTTACAAAGTCTGTTTTAGCTATCCGCGCTTTACGAAGAAACCATTATGAGTTTTTTCTCATGTAGATAAATATGCATTTTTTGAATAGGCCTACAGTTAAAGATGGCATCCGTGATGATTCGTCAATTAAGATTCCAGGGGGCCTATGATGGTTGCGTTTATCACGTGATAAATAAGTGACAAAGCATCTGTCACTCACACTCGCGTTATGTCAAAACGTGACGGATGCTATATCACTTATTTATCGCGTGATAAAAGCAACCATCATAGGGCCCCAGCTCAAATAGCAAACGAAATATCGCTGCGATATGGCACATGACGAATGACAATATATCAATGTCAATCGAATTAAGGCAAGTCAGCAAACTGTATGATTAAATGATAAATAACTTCCATAGAAATGATAAACGATACCGTTTTTCAGCCTAATAGAGATCAGCGAATAAATCAAAAGCAGTGGTTCGGCCTATGAAGTGCTCGGGGTTTGTTTCGGCCATTATCTTTGTTTTATAGCCGCCCCGCAACAGGTCCCTTTGTGGCGCATTATTCAGGAACTCTGCTAGAAAAACTCTACTTTTAGAGCTCTCGCCATTTGTCATCGGTTGGCAAAGGGTTTGAAGTGAGTAGTGTAAATAACCGACATATGTAGCCCGAATAGCAAAACTTAAGTGGCAATGGGCAGGGCACATCGCTTGTAGCACTGACGGCCGTTGGGGCCATCGAATTTTTGAGTGGTGACCAGCGTGGGTAGGCCCCCCAAAGACAAGGTGGACAGATGATGACCTGGTGAAGGTCGCTAGAGTCCGCTGGATGCGACGGACCGGTCATGATGGTGGCGTTCTCTGGAAGAGGCCTATACCCAGCAGTGGACGACTTTTGGGTGATGATTATGAGTGTAAATAACTCAAACGTAATCCTGACGATGCACTTTTGCTATCTCCTTGGTAGAGAAGCTGCCCACGAACCCGGCAGCCCCATATTCGAATCCTGACAAGAGCAAATACGCCATACTTTTATATCATATTTTATGTTCTTTTTTTATATTTTATCAGTCAGATGAAATATGTCCACTGCGGGTCAAAGGGCTTTACCTAGGATTTCCACATCGACTGCCAATAAAATCGAAAGTGAAGTGATCAGGAATTTGCTACACTTAAAATGGCAGTGGACGGGGCACATTAGTCACGGGATCGATGGTTGTTTGGGCAGAAAGATCATTCAGGAACCTTCCTGCCTGTGCAGTAACCTTGGCTTCCTGCCCAGTCTGCCATCGGTTCAACGACTAATGCGTCCGTTTACTGCCATTTTTATTCTGCCAAGTTTCAGGCAATCTGTAGCAATTTGACATAATGATGATAGTAAAATTGACAGCTTGCTACTTTAGACATCTTTGATGACGACCGTACCAGAAACATCTTTCCTAACAATATGTACCGTAGATTGTCAGGCTTGTCACTACATAGTATAAAACAAAGTCGCTTTCTCTGTCCCTATGTCCCTTTGTATGCTTAAATCTTTAAAACTACGCAACGGATTTTGATGCGTTTTTTTTTTAATAGATAGAGTGATTCAAGAGGAAGGTTTATATGTATAATACATGCATAATTTATCAGCATTGCACCCGTGCGAAGCCGGGGCGGGTCGCTAGTATTTTAATAAATGAAGCTAACTAACATGCAAAAGCTAATTAAATAAATACTGCACTTCGTTCTAATAGTTCCATTAAAACAAGCGCAGCGACTCGCTGCAAGCGACATCTCTAATTGAGATTCAATTAAGCGCCGGACAGTTAGAAAAAAACCGGTAAAGGGCGTGCGTGCACAAAATGGTCGATAGATAGATATTATAGTATAAGAGAAATCTACGGAAATACGTTTGCAATTTAATCATTGTATTAAGCGGTTTACACTCACGTGAAATTGTCGGGAAAGGCCAGTGACAAGGTTGCCACGACGATACGGGTAGTAGTCCCTGTAGAAGAGCTCCATACGAGTTCGAAACATCTTGGGCCGTTCCTGACAATTTCACGTGAGTGTAAACCGCTTAATACAATAATAAATATGTCTCACGAAAGTTTTAATAAGATTATAACAATTAAATAAATCTAGATACAGTGTATTATAATTATAATAGTTAATAATAATATTGTTTATTGTATATCACATAGCTATAAAGGTAGGTACAATATAGGGTAGTTTTACATGTGATACCCTGCATAGGGCACAGCAATATGAAAGGGCATCTACAGCTTTTAACTATTAACTATTTTTAAGTAAGTTATGCATACAAATTATTAAGACTTCAGATTCTACACTTTATCGAAATCGTCTATTTATTTATAGTTAGTGTGATATATAGTGTATTATATACTAGTTAGAGTGCTATAGTGTATCCGGGCACCTGGCAGCTGTTCAGTAATAGGGGTGAGAGTGGTTGGGCAGCTAAGGGGTTTTAGATTTTTAAAAATATAATATTTCAGCCACTTCGGAAAAAAACTCATAATGTCCACATTCTAAACTGACGACACTTGACAAGTATTTTGTTATTAGATTTGTGTAATATTGTCAAATTATTGGGCGTATTCTGCAGAAATGCTTGATTCACACCAGTTTTGGGGCTGAGTTTGAGCAGTAGGACACCTAAAGTAAAAAAAAAAAAAAAAATATTTCAAAACATAAATATGTTTTTCACAATATCTTTTTAGTGTGGGTAAATTAATACCATATCTGTATCTATAATAGCAAAGAGTAGAAGTTACCCAGTATGTCAGTGAAAGCAAGGCGAGGTTAATACAATTTTTCCCCCACAGTAAGACGATTAGTAAGATTCACTTTAAAGTGTTTGCTTTCCTCCGTTCTTTCTTCGCCCGACCGTCAATGGAACGAGGGACAACCACACCAATTAAACAAACCAAACAAATCAAACTAATAAAACAAATTTACCGCCGCAAGAACCCAAAGATAAATAAGACAATTAAACTCGGTATAAGTGCCACTCGGCCAAGCAAAGCAAGCAGTTTATGTTAATTTACGGCCCTTGGGCGAATTGAAAAAGTTTCCGGCCTGTAATGAGGAGGGATTAATGCGACAGGCCGAGATACTGCACCCTTTGGGCTAATTGATTAGACCCGAATTATGGCTAATTAGATTATTCTGAAGTTATCTTGGATTTTCCACTGTGGCCAACAATAGTGGGATTCTGAACTAATAAAAGTTATAATTCTTCCTTAGCGGAGCAGGCACACCTGTTAAAATAATTCAAATTTTACGGACATTATGAACTGTGATAAACTTCAAGTACAGTACGGTAAGTTTCAGATATAAGAAACCCTTTGCCACACACGTTGTTGACTCAGCATCACTTGTCTTGCTCACACGGTATTGAAAGGTAAGCGATGGGTAGTTTCGCAGGAGTCGAGTTGCGTGTCACTGTTATGCCTTGATCACACGTACCGAGACAGTAGGCGAGACAGTGCTCTCGTCCCTGTCACACACAAGACAAACGGGCGAGACAGAGCACTGTCTCGCCCGTTTACTCGGTACGTGTGATCAAGGCATTATGCTAGACGTGCTTCAGGCTACTTTTCTCTGAAGCTATATATACATGGAAAAGGCTCCTTTGGCAATAAAATTCTTTCGGCAATCTCAAACTTTTCAGCCTCTAATGGACTAAATCTATATTGAGATTGAGATTGAGATTGAGATATTTATTGATAAAATTATAGAATTTTACATGTCAGTTCATTATTTAACATAAATAGTATATAAGTAAGTTCATTTACAAAATTCTATATTATGCAATGAAATTATTAATATTCATTTAAGTTATTGAAATTATTATTCATTTAAATTATTTACAGGTTTCATTTTTATTAGTGTTTAATTATAATTCTTCATTTTAATCATTATACAATTAACATTTATCTGTTGTCCATATTATGTCCAAACATCCAAACCATTGAGTCATTTTAAATTGAAGTGATGATGATCTTCTTTTTTCTTGTCAAATTTGCAATCATGCAGGCACAAAGCCTGTACATAGCCTTCGTTAATCGGCTTGCTGGCGGGTGGCCAGATTGCTGGAACCTTATCGGAGGATTTATAGCCCCTGTCACCTTTAAAGCACGCTTATAAGCAAGTGTAGCTTCTACTAGTGCTATAGGTTACTAGTTCGGTCGTACAGTCATCATAAAAATTGGGCAAGTGCGAACCCGACTCGCGCATGAAGGGTTCCGTACCTATACATATATATAATCTATAACAAGTTTGTTGTATGGGAGCCCCCCTTAAATATTTATTTTATTTTATTTTTAGTATTTTTTGTTATAGCGGCAATAGAAATACATCATCTGTGAAGATTTCAACTGTCTAGCTATCACCGTTGTTGAGATACAGCCTGGTGACAGACGGACGGACGGACAGCGAAGTCTCAGTAATAGGGTCCCGTTTTTACCCTTAGGGTACGGAACCCAAAAATTTGCCAACAATTTTAGTATACAATTTGACATAAGCCGGTAGTAAAATTATCTGCTATTGATGCTGACCGTACAACATAAAATCGCTGAAAATATTAAATATTAGGAAATGTAAGGCACTATACAAAATTCCATGTATACCTGCGTCGAAGACTGAAGAATTACGCTGGTTGGTCCCTAAACTCGTATAGTTACTGCTCACATAAGTATCAACCAGTTTAATGAGTAGTTTTTGTAGAGGGTCCTTCAATCGGTACGTTTCCGAATATTGTAGCTATGATTTATGGAGGCTCGAACGATCTAAGGGCCAATTTAAGGCACTGCTCAAACGCAAAAGTATCCCTTCCTCGAAAAATATCGATATATACTTGAATTGTTAATATAACCATGGAGAAATAACTCAAGAAGACTGCCAGTTTCGTTATACCTACTTTTTTATGTCATAGGCGGCAACCGAGTAAACGGATCGCCTGATGGGAAGCGATTACTGTCGTTCATAGACAGCTGCTACACAATACAATACAAATACTAAAATACTTAAACGGGTTTACTCACGTCGTAAAAGTCGAATAACGCTCAACATGTTTCGAATCGGTACGCGATTCATCATCAGGAGAGACGATCAGTGCCAAACGAACACTGCGGGCATGCGCCCTGTCCGCGCGGCTGCTCGACGCGGGTGTCACCGGCGGAGGCGCAAAACTACCCTCATCATCACGCACAAAGCCAATTGTCGGGTTACACACAACACTCACTACGTCATTTACTAAGGTCTCGTCCACACTAACCACCGATGTAGTATCCAAAACCGTCCTCCAACTAGAGGGCACTGACCATCCACAATCTCGATTAAAATTCGGATGACGACTAATTTCGATAGCCTCCCGTACTTTCCGCGGAATGGAAAAAATATAAATATTTTAATATGTCTGAGACTCACAATAGTTTTCTATGTAAAATACAAATACTCTTTATTGCACACCTCCAACAGCCAAGCAATACAACACAACATGACCAGAGGGTTCTTAAGTGCGTTGCCGGCCTTTCAGGTGGGAGTAACGAAGGTTTAAAGGTCGTAGCGCTCCGGAAACACTGCAAGCGACAATTTATTATCCTCACTCTTGCATCTCTTACACAAAAGCGACTTTCGCCGTGGTAAATATCGTTCTCTGTTTTATTCAATGCTCTGTGAGGAATATTGATGACGCTGTGTCATACTTACGACGAGCGAAGTCGTGGCTAGATGTGCCAGCCCTGCTGTGGCGTGGCGACATTCCGTTAGTTGGTTTGCTCCCATAATAAATAAATAAATAATAATAAATAAATATCAGACTTCACACAAATCTACCTAGTCCCAAATTAAGCTCAAGAAGACTTGTGTTATGGATACTAGGCGACGATATACATACTTATATAGATAAATAAATACTTAAATACATAGAACATCCATGACCCAGGCACAAATATTCGTGTTCATCACACAAATATTTGCCCTTGCCGGGATTCGAACCCGGGACCGTCGGATCAGTAGGCAGTTGCTTAACCACTGCGCCAACCGTGTCGTCAAAATAATACATTCTGCCTTCTGTTCACGGGTTTCTAACCAGGCCTGTTCCAGTTGAAGTCATAACCAAAAAAAACTCTGATCAGTGGGAAGCGGCTTTGCATAGGCATTGACAGTCTTTTTGAATTACGGGTCTATGATCTAACGATAATAAGGGGCGCACTAATGGAACAAACTCGGCGGAAGGAAACTTTATTGGGGATTTATTTTTGTACATATTATTATATTTTTATACCTGAGGAGATTTGAGATTCTTCTTTGATTTGACCCTTAGGCTGACTACGTTTTACTACTTTTAGAACCAGTGATTTTATTTAAAACTGTATCATAAAATGCTTGTTTCATCGCGAGGTATAGTTTGGTAGTTTTTTTTTTATATACCTACCTATTAAGTAAAGTAATCATTTTATTTTATCGCAGCAGTGAATTTTTATATCGCGTAGGTAATTTATGTTTATACTTTTTTCATGGATAATTTTTTTATGGTGTATTTTTTTCATGATCCATTTTATGAATTAATGTATTTAGACCAACTAGAACATAAGATACGTTGGGTTCGCCTGGTACTTTCCAGGCGAACCCAACGTACGACGTACAACACAACACAACACAACACAACACAACACAACACAACACAACACAACACGACACGACACGACACGACACAACACAACACAACACAACACAACACACTACAACATTTTAAGGCCACCAACGTGTACTTGTGACTCTTCTGGTGTTGCAGGTGTTATGGGACTATTATGTAGACAGTAATCGCTTTCCATCAGGCGATATTTTTGCTCTTTTGCCCCTTATGACATAAAAATACAAGAACGGTAGAAAACAGTCACCTTCTCCTCTCTTTGAACTCGTTTAAAAATAGCTGAATGTTCAAGAAACACCTATCAGTAAAGTAGCATGTATGTTGTGGGCTTATAAAGCTCGTGCACACCGCATCTCCTCCCGCCGGCTTTGTCTCCGAGTCCATTACTGCGGCAGACGCAGGACGTTTCCTTCCGGCCGCGTGTCTCAATGCTTCAGCGACAGAAATTTACCATTATACGACAAAAGACACAACACAACACAACACAACACAAAACAACACAACACAACACAACACAACACAACACAACACAACACAACACAACACAACACAACACAACACAACACATACACAACACAACACATTACAACATTTTTAAGGCCAGCAACGTATGTACAATTGTGACTCTTCTGGTATTGCAGGTATCTATGTGACTATTATGGAGACGGTAATCGCTTTCCATCAGGAGATATTTTTGCTATTTTGCCCATTATGACATAAAAAACAAAGAAAGGTAGAAAACAGTCACCTTCTCCTTTCTTTAAAGTCGGTTAAAAATTGCTGAATGTTCAATAAACACCAATCAGTAAAGTTGCATATATGTTGTGGCCTTATAAAGCTCGTGCACACAGCATGTCCTCTCGCCAGGCTTTGTCTCCGAGTCCATTACTGCGCCAGACGCAGGACGTTTCCTTCCGGCCGCGTGTCTCAATGCTTCAGCGACAGAACTTTAGCTACAGTTATACCTGTTTCAATTTCCTTTGTGTTTGTGTCTGGGTTTGAAATCATTGTAAAAACCTTTTTATCACATGACGTTTACTAATATGACAGAGTAATGCGATACAGAAAGCCCAAGACTTTCTATTAATGCACTTGTGATGTATTGTTTGTGGAAATGGAGTTAATTATCTGCAATGAACTTTATATATGGCTGTAACGACTTTTTATGTATTTACGTAGTTAGTATGTATTACAATACAATAAAATATTATACGATACGATACGATATAATACGATACGATACAATACGATACGATACGATACAATACGATACGATACGATACGATACTATAAATTTACATGTGATACGATACGATAAGATACGATACAATACAATGCAATACAGCACAGCACAGCAAAATACAATTTAACGGTACACAACAAGCGTAAGCGGTCTCATCGCAAAAAAGCGATCTCTTCCTGACAACCTTTGGGTAGTGTATTGTAACTATACATAATAGTTCATGTAAATTTGATAAAACTAAAAGTAAAAACACTAACTTCGTACAAGTAGGTACCTATATGGTGCACTCGCAGCGACGCCGAACTCTGACGAACACTCGCTACACTCGCTCCTTACACCTCCGTAGTTACAACCCCCCCTTACTTACTTTCGAGTCCCCGGTCTACCCTACCTTTGGCTTTACGTAAGCATCGGCCTCTCTGGGCGCATTTTCTAGGCAATGGAGCGAATAGCACTGGATGCATTACCCCTTCGATCGCGAGGAAAGAACAGGCTGCGGTCGCTGGTACAACTACACTGCTGAGTAGACCACATAGTATGGCTCGTATTGTTTGGGGCTAAAGCCGTTAGCAAAATAATATATGTGGGATTGATGCTGGTAGAGTATAAGGAGCTGATAGCATATAATATGATGAACAGGAAGCAGTGGACGTCTGGGCCTGAAATGAAGACAGCTCAAAGTCAAAGTCACAGTCAAAATCAAAATAGCTAGCACTTTCGAATCGTCAGTTACAGAGTTGGAATTTTTACTAATAATAAAATAAAAAAAAAACCAAAAATATCATTACAGATATAAAAGTTAATCCCAAGAAGGATCATTAACGAATAAAAATTAATAGAAATAACTAACGGAGGATAGAATATTACTAGAAAAAAAATCTAAATGTCAATCAAAGAATATAATACTCAATGTCAATCTAGACTGATTGTCGGTCATGATCACGTCATGATGTTTTGCGCTGGGTACAGGAAATAATGTTTATGTAAGTATATTGGTGATTGTATTGCATATTTGTGTATGTTTATTTACCTATTGTGTTCATTATAAATTATTGATATATAATAAGTTTCTCTTTTGGTATAATGTTGATAGTTCACCATAAAATGTTTCTGTTTAGCCCAATGGTTAGTAGAGAATGCCTTACGGCATTAAGTCCGCCATTTGTACACTTTTTGTTTTATGCAATAAAGTTTAAATAAATAAATAAATGTCAGAGCTAATCAGTGGTACGCAGCATGCAGTGTACACGGCCGCGGGTAATCGTGTGTCACCGACACACATATCCATTACCGCGGCACAGTGAGGCACACGATATTGCCTGTGGATAATACAGGGTGCATACAGCGGCTGGGGCTTGCAGCCTCGATGCGAAAATACAATAATAGGCATCGGACTTCTAATACCGAAGTGGAGCCGATATTAACATTAAAATTTAATGTTAACTTATAATCAATGTTTAATTCGTGCCTTTATAATTTAAAGTTTCAAAGTGTTCAATGAATAAGAATTCCACGATATTACAAACTCGTAGATTTAACTATATTCAATCAATAAAGTACCCAATTTAAACAGTATTTTTCTGGAAAAAAAAACATGAAAAATTATGTATTTTATGATATTATGATGACCAACGTAACAATACTTATAAAAATCAAGTTTTTGTTTATTTTTGTGACTTTGTCCTTGATTATAAAATTGAAATTGCGAATTAAAAATACACTCTTAACTTAAACATACCTACGCCCGCGCGTCCATACAAATCCTTTATCGCGCAGTCAATTACGCGCAGGTTTTTCCTGAACTGAACTTAAAATTAATTTGTACCAACAGGAACGGATTACAATATATTTAGATCTTGGTAAGATAATATTTAATCCACTCTAGGAACGACCTTGTGGTCTGACAAAAAAGAGTAGAAGTTTAAAAGTCGCATTGGCAAGACTACAGTCTCGTCCCTTTCTAATCACTAAAAAAACGAGGACGACACTACAGTATTGCCACTTTTTAATTTCTACTCTTTTTGTCAGACTGTACGTTGGTTTTACGTTAAATTTGTTTTATCTTTAATAGGTATGTAATTTTTCACACCGTTTTCATCATCATCATATCAGCCTATAGACGTCCACTGCTGGACAAAGGCCTCCCCCAAAATTCTCCACAACGATCGGTCTTGCGCCGCCCTAATCCAATTTCTACCCGCGATCTTAACCAGGTCGTCGGTCCACCTTGTTGGAGGCCTTCCAACGCTGCGTCTTCCGGTCCGCGGTCGCCACTCAAGAACCTTTCTGCCCCAACCTTTCTGTCACACCGTTTGGATCGCTATAAAAAGAATGTGCCCTACTTTTTAAATTTTTAATCAATAGCAACCTTTTTTTTCTATCGGACAACCTCACACAAAATTGATCTAGTTCCAAATTAAGCTCAAGACGGCTTGTGTTATGGGTACTAGACGACGATATACATTATACGTACTTATAAAGATAAATATATACTTAAATACATAGAACAACCATGACCCAAGCACAAATATTCGAGTTCATCACACAAATATTTGCCATGGCCGGGATTCGATCATTCGGGATTCGTTATAACTGCAAACGTTATCACAATATTGTTTCAATTTTGTACTAAGCTTACTTAATGTAAACATAAAAGGGGCGAGTCGGGGGCAGCCGCGCGGTTGTCAGATGCAGTGGAATTGCTTCGGCGCACCGGCCCAGGGGCACAGGGGCGACAAGGGCCTATCGGTGTAAATCGTGCGGCGGTGACCTTGTAATGCCGCGTCTACGCGTAGGGTTGGCGGTTTAGCTACCGCGGTACAATGAAATAATAATTATTACTTAATGAAAGATGTTTATTTATTTAAGGTTTAAAATATATTTAGTATAATAGTGTTGACATATGTTATATTATAAATTGCTTACTTTTATATATTTTCTGTTTTTGAGACTTACTTTAAACATTTTATTATTCTCTTTAATTACGGCGAAGATTCAAAATAGTACGAACAGTTTTTTCAAAAAATCTAATGGGAAGCATTCACAAGGCATATCAAAAGTTATATGCTGCATCTCGGCCAACAAACTGTTTCCCAATGTTTGAGACAGATCGTCTTTATTTTTAATAAAATATTCCTTGAATGTATTTTCAAGACCTTGTATCAATAAAATTGTCTGGTGGAGTAACAAGTCCCACGCCTGCATTTAAAGCATTTTTTTCATTATATTGTTTATAATATGTGAACAGTCTCGGTCGGTAGGTAGACGAAAAAACCTTTTTTTTTGTGGCCTTTGGTATTATTGCAGTCAGTTAAATCTGCATTTCTCTTCTTCTGCTACTTTTAGTGGCCCTGCTAAAAACAGGACGCTTGATTATCTTTCATCACTCCCAACTCCAGACTTTAATCCCCTCTCTTTTACTCAATTAACTGACAGTGATGTTAAGAAGTGCGTAATGTCTGTGACTTCTAATGCTGTTGGTGTCGATAGTGTGAGCCGTAGTATGATCTTGCCTGTCCTTGACCTTCTCGTTCCTATAATTACCAATATTTTTAACTTTTCCTTCACATCTGGTGTATTTCCTTCCATCTGGAAAGATGCTGATATTTTACCTTTACCGAAAAAATCAAATCCCGACACCTTTTCCGACTATCGCCCTATTTCCATTCTTCCCTTCTTATCCAAAGTCCTTGAGCGCCTAGTTTCCCAGCAACTTGTTTCCTTTCTTAATAGAAATAATCTTCTGAATCCCTTTCAGTCTGGTTTCCGCTCCGGTCATAGTACGACTACCGCTCTCGTGAAAATTACTGACGACATCCGGGCAGGTATGAACGACCGTAAATTGACAGTTTTGACGTTGCTAGATTTTAGCAATGCATTCAACACTGTTGATTTCGATATTATGTTGGGTATATTGCGCTCTGTTAACATATCTCCTGCAGTTATTGACTGGTTTCTTAGCTATCTGACAGGTCGT
Source organism: Apotomis betuletana (assembly GCA_932273695.1). Lineage (NCBI taxonomy): Eukaryota > Metazoa > Arthropoda > Insecta > Lepidoptera > Tortricidae > Apotomis > Apotomis betuletana. Next base: position 1,206,951 of record OW026303.1, on the reverse strand, counting down.
CGGCAGCGTATAAAGGTGGACTCTTCTCGATCTTCTTGGTGCAGCACAGCGGCCGGTGTTCCACAGGGCGGTGTGTTGTCTCCTCTGCTATTCTCTGTATTTATTAATTCAATCACTCATAATCTGTCTTCAAACTATCACCTTTATGCCGACGATCTTCAAGTTTATTCTCAAGGTTCACTCGAAGATCTACCTTCAATCATCTCTTCAACAAATTCGGACTTGAGACTTATTTTAGAGTGGAGTAGTAATTATGGCCTCCACGTTAATCCGTCAAAATCCCAGGCTATCATCATTGGCAGTCCTAGTCTAATTTCCAGAGTTGACTTGGCTAATACTCCTTCAATTTTCTTTAATGGTGTCATAATCCCTTACTCGTCCCAGGTTAAAAACCTGGGCGTCATCATTGATAGCACTCTTTCTTGGGTGCCCCAATTGAATGAAGTGAGCAGGAAGATGTTTGCCGCAGTGGGTTCTCTTAGAAGGCTTAGCAAATTTCTTCCCGTTGCCACTAAAATTGCGCTCGCTCAGACGTTACTTCTCCCGATTCTAGACTATGCTGACATCTCGTACCTTGATATTTCAGAGGAGCAACTTAATAAGCTTGAGCGCATTCAAAACATTTCCATTAGATTCATATTTGGGTTACGAAAATATGATCATGTTTCTAGTTTCCGTTCTCAACTCAAGTGGCTCCCTATTCGTCAAAGGCGTAACTCTCACATTCTTACTCTTCTTTATGGCATACTTTTCCACCGAGCAACTCCCCTGTATCTTAAAGAGCGCTTTAGCTACCTTTCGTCTGCAAGGTGCGCTAAAAATTTTCTTTTAGCTGTCCCCTCCTCACACTCAAAATTTTACTCGAATTCCTTTACTTTTAAAGCCGTTTTGCTATGGAATTCGCTTCCAGTAGAATTGCGGAATGCTAAAACGCCAGCGATCTTTAAAAATAAATTAAAAGAATACTTCTTATCTCTCGATTGATAAAATTGATGGTGTGATTTGTGAAACTGTTTTCGTTCGTTTGCCTCTGACTGTTTATGTGTTCCTTATCTGTCTTGTTTTATTTATATTTATGTATGTTTAAGTAGGTTTATATATATCTATTTATGTATGTGTATATCTATTGATACGTTTACTTGCTTATCCGTTGATAATTATTTTGTTCTCCCTTCCCCTTCTGCATCACCTACTCATTGTGTGATTTATACTAATCAACTCCACTACCTAAAGGTTGTCTGGAAGAGATCGCTCTTTAGCGATAAGACCGCCTGTTGTCTACCGTTATTAAAATTATTGTTCTGTACTGAATTTGTAAACTTTTTTGGTGTGCAATAAAGCATTTTGTATTGTATTGTATTGTATTGCCACAGCCATAGACACAGCAATATGAACCTCTAGCAGCCATAATAGTTTTGTTTGCGCGGCCGGTACATCGAAAAGTATGAAAACGAATACGACGCGGCGCGAGCGAACAATGTGAATTGATTCGAGCAGAGACGGCGGCGGCCCTTTGAGTCGCCGAGCCGGGCTCGACTTTCCCCACCTCGCGCGTCCCGCGTTCGCCTCCGCTCGCCACACGACACGCACACATAGCCGCGAGTTCTGTTACTGCACACAAGTGTCAGTGTTGTTTCTTTTTACGTTAGTATATATATTCTTTGCCAGGGGCAGCTAAATATAGTAGCTTATGTGCATAATGAAGGGTATTAAACACGAGTTTGGGTTTATGAAAGGAGCCTAAGGCCAGTTTCATAATAACATCACACGAGTGTTTTAATGCCTTATTATGTACAGTTACATACACTACTTTATCTAGCCACATATCATAAGCCTCCATGATGCGTTCACGAATCGCACATTATGACAAATATTACCCGGTAATGGCGGTAATGAAGTTTTCTGGCAGGCAGCTGTCATTGTTTTTTTTCTGAATTCAGAGACAAACTAGAGTAGGCCCCAACTATCATATCGTTCGATATCTTACTTACATGCGACATTTGTCAAATTTGATTGCAAATTGACAATTCATTTCGAACTAAACGTCATCACGATTGATAATAGAATAGAGGTCAAATCAAATTTCTTTCTTTTTCAGAGATGTTCGAAATTTTAGTAAAAATATTTCTATCGAAATTGATGACATTATTTAGCAATAATAACATTTTTACAGATAAGACATTTGTTCTAACAAAACAGACTATTTTTAAGGTGGTCATAATGTGCAGTTCTTGAACGCATCATGATATAGTTCAAAATGACGTCTGTTTGAAATATCACCTTTTGTGAATAACTATAAATGAGGAGTGTCCTTTGAAAAGGGCTTATTTCTCTACGAAACTCATACACATTTGTTGTTTTAAACTTTGACACGAATGAAAGGGAAGAATCGAAGAAAAAGGCATGCTGAACCGATCCCAATTAAATGGGATAAGGGTAAGAGAATGATTATGAAAGCTCTATTTCTTAAGACGTATAAATATCTTCAAGTAGTTTGAACTGAAAATACAAAAGCCTCCGTTTTGAAAAGCGGTCAATACAAATTGTCCGTAACTAGACAATTAAGCCGTCACAACCACTTAGCCGACTTAAACGTAGCTCAAAGCCCACTTAAGTATTCCTTATCTGGAAATTGAGGCTAATTGAATGTTAGTCTTTTAGTTTTTAGCTGGAACTTACCGAAAGTTGACCCTGTGATTTAAAATTTAAACGAAGTTGAAGTTTTAATAGAAAGGAGAGAATATTAATTTTAATTTTGACATGGGTACAGTGGGACACTTTATTAAAATAAATTAAATTCGGAAAATTCACACAGATCAACTAAGTCCCAAATTAAGCTCTAAGTCGGCTTGTATTATGATTATAAGTTCTTAAATTCAGCTGGTAATAGGTTTCAACAACTACTATAATTAAACGCTTCAATATTTTGGACTGTAATTCAATTCGCTGTTTGCACAAAAAGAAAGTGCAGCGGTCGTGAACAACGTTTTGGTGAGATTAAAATGTTGAAGACATATTTTGTTATAAGTTTGTGTATTTATAGTCACATAATATCCACAAAACAAGCCGTCTAGAACTTAATTCGCTAGATGATTTGAGTGAGATAGTATAGTATGATATTTAATTATTCAGTACTTAATTATAAGTTTGTTTGAGAACGACATTGTCTATCAAAAACAGCTCATAACCTTGTTCCGCATCATCTCTAGACTAAGCTCATTTACTCGCTCTATTTGTCCACGTCCACGTCTAAACTTTACTCACAAAGGTGCAATAACTACTAACTTACACCAAACCTTAACTTACTTCCCCATAACACGTTCCCATCCAAAACCAACCTTGAAAGTTACCTTAGTAGACTTGATATTAGAATGTGTTGTCATGGGTTGTTATGACGTTTGAGGAGGGAGGGAATGTTTTTCAAAGCTGAGTCGAGTTGATGTTAACATTTACACTGAGTTGTGGGAATGGCCTGAAGGCGCACTATAGATGAGTTATAGTGGATTGTCGTTGGTTTAGACACTGTTTTTCGAATTTACGACGTCATCCTCCATTTGAGATATAAGCTAGGGTCTAGGCTTAAAACACAACTTAACGATACGATGGTATATTGTGGCACTAATTGTTCTAGAATGCTCAAAGTTAACAAACCTTTATTAACCTACATTCAAATCTCCTTAAACACATAGCTTTTGGTTTTCATTTGATTGAAATAGTCGTCAAATCGGAACAATATAGCGCGTCGTATGAATTTTACCATAAACATAATTTATTTATTTATTTAATCTTTATTGCACAAATGAAAAACAGATCGTACAAAAGGCGGACTTAATGCCATTGGGCATTCTCTACCAGTCAACCATCGGGCAAAGCAGATAAGTTGTGGGCGGTGCAACTAACTTTAATAGGTTTGACTGGATAAATAGGTACTTAGATAAATACATAATAATATATTTATTATATATACATTTATAAATAAATATGGACTAAAAAACAAAACAGATAATTATGCTAAGATTTCTCCATTCTGCTAATGAAGGAGGTCACGCAAGGACTTTTTAAAATTAAACTTGTGAATTCGAAATGCTTTTATGAATTCAAAGCAATCTGTTAACCGAAGGTAAGTTCGTATTAATTTATTAAATTGAAAATGTTTAGATAAGGTACAATTTTCATTGCTTTAGAGCCGAATGAAGGTTTATTTAATACATTTTCACTAGATATTTATTATTCTGAATACACGTTTATTTTGAGACGACCGTTATAATAATAAAGTTTAGTAATGTTATGATAATGGGTATTCATTAATTATCATAATGATCACATACCTATTAATACGTTGTCAGATTAATAAGACTAAGTCTGGGCAAACTATTACGTATCTATGATAAATTATGTACATACTATACAGAAAACTTATTCCATTTTTTTTTGGAAATTGTGCACCTCTAAAACCTGTTTAGTTTTTCAGTACACATCGCACGAACAATCTCTGTAGGAGAGGCCTTTGTCCAGCAGTGGACATCTATAGGCTGATTATAATGATACAATTTTTCTGCTTTGCCCTATGTTTGACTGGTAAAGAATGCCCCATGGCCTTAAGTGCGCCTTCTGTACGATAAGATTTATTTTGTGCAATGAAGATTAAATAAATAAATAAATGATGATGACGATGTATAAAAACCCTTTCATTTTGTACCCTTATTGTTTGTTTGCGAGTGTAGATAGTAAAAGTCTAAGTCCCCCTTGCACTGTTGAGTTAAGGTGAGTTGAAAACAGATAAATAAACCGGTTCGTTGACTTCAAACTAACTTCAACAGGCGTGGTTAGGTGGACAAGTGTTGGGCGAAGATCAACAACAGTTTTGTTTGTTGTATGTACACACTGCAGGCACACGGTATCTTTATTGAGAAAGACCTGCAGATACATGGTACCTTTATTGAAAAAGACGTCGCTTTTTTATTTGATCATTATTACACTTGTGCAAGGCTGACGGTTGATTATTTAAGCGTCTTAATTGACTAATTCTACTGGCCGCTATTATTGAAGAAACTTTTATGAAAGCTCCGTCCAGCCATTTTCGTGTGATAAGCGGACCAAGAAATTTTAATCAACATACAAATCCTGCGTCGCCCTGTTATGATTTTTCTCCAAAAAATAACTCGCGCACTTATTGACTGCCATTTCTTCGCCAGTTGTACGTATAGTGTACTCTATTTAGCTAATGTAGCTGTGGATGTAAACGATGTAACCTCACTGTCACTTCACCTTTGATGCCGTTATACGTGACACCCATTCCAAGGTTCAGGGCAGAGATACACAGACCACATGGTTGATTACATGGCAGACATGACAGATGGACACAGATAGACATAACCAGTCACCGAGAATCCTGAGGCCAAATATGAACACCAGAGAGCTACGGAGAAGAATCACGAGAGTAGCATAAAACACGCTTTTATAAGTGAAATGTCGCTCAATATGTTTCGAATTGGTTCGCGATTTATCCTCAGGAGAGCCGATCTATCGCGGCGGCAAATCGAACACACTGAACTTAGCAATTGAACACACATTGGCTGCCGCCGCGACTGATCAGCGCTCATAGGATGAATCATGAACGAATTTGCAACATGACGAGTGATATTCCACTTATACGACATGAGTAAACCTGTTTGATATGCATTTTAATATGTCGTAGATTCACGGGAGTTTTCTAATAAAAGCGTGTTAAAAATGTATGGGTCCATATGACCACGACCACTGTCAGTGTCAAGAAGTAACAACTAAGAAGAAAAAGGGTATTTTCTTACCAACTGCCTCAACTTGTACCGCACCTCAACAAACTATAAACATTTGTCTTCGCGACACGCTCCCAACAAAAACACTGCCTAAAACTAGTCCCTCGGGCTCAAACAAGCCAAATGAGGCCAATTAAACGACACTGCTAAGCACCGGGAAGCCGCCAAGGCACTATTTGTTTAGGACCATAAGATGTAAATTGTAAACCTTTTGGTAAACTCACGGAACAGAGAATTTACTGGTACATTTCTGAGTGTAGTAGGAAAATTATAAAAAATATTGTAATAACAATGACAGTTACAAACCATTATGATAGTTGTTTCCTGGCGATACCAATATTATGAATGTTTAATTGTTTAAGAAATGTTAACTTTATTCTATACAGTCACAAGAGATAATTGATCGACCTGAATTACTTCGACAAAGTAAAAAACTAACGTTATAGACAAGGTTTTTAGGGACGTACCAAAGTGGGAGGGAGGAAGGTAAAAAAAATCCTTTTTTCAACGTTCGACGTCATCATACAACGCAATTTATACGTAGCACGACCTTTACGATGACGTAAAGTAAGTATATGTAGAAAGCAGTAACTTAAGTCGGTGAAAATGAATCAATCACCCTGCATCTTTATGTACTTAGCCCAAATTAAAAGTAATTCATTTAAATCTGGGGAATGTAATTAGTCCGTTTTACACAGCTCCGCTCCAATTTAGTAAATGGACAGCTTAAAATTGGAGGTCAATATTTCCCTCAAGTTAGTGCTACATAAAAAACTAAGAGCAAAGCTACTTTTTCACTTGTATTTACATACTAATAGCTAAGCGGCATGCCAGGAAAAAAAAATTGCGAGCTACACCGCTACGTACCTAGTTCTATTTTGACATTAAATATTTGCACACTCCTTAGCTGCGTAGCTCGGCCTTACTGGGAAAGCAGCCTTAGAGCACTAAAAATCAACATAAAAATAGTAAGAAATAGGGCTAGAGCCCGGCTGAATATAAATTCATCACATCGCGACCCTCAAATCCCTCGGGGATAAATCATCACGCTCTTCCACCTTCGTCAGGTGATTTAGGGCTCGTACAGTCGGAATAAAGCTGGTATGTAGTTTTTATTACATGCTTCTATTTAGTTTCGTCTGGCCTGCGAGCTTAATGGATAGTTGCGATAATTCATATTCACATATAAATCATTCATTAATAATTTCATTCACTTAAATATTGCGTGACAAAATAGCATAGGCCCGCAGCAGCTGGTGTCTCTGTAATCGTTAAATTTAAAATTCGACCCAATTCCAGCATTCCGATTGAGATGAAATTATTTAATACTAGCGGCGACTTGCGGAGTTATCTGCTCATCCCACTGATACTACATGTTTTCGGGATAAAAAGAAGCCTACATGTTAAATCAAGGTGTAAGCTACCACTACACCATTTTTTTTCAAAATTGGTTCAGCCGTTTCAGCGTGAAACTTTCGCCTTTATAATATTCGTGTGATATCGGTGATAATTGGATATTCTCATGACATATAGCCAATCTGTTAATGACGGAAGATGGTCTTTGAAACTTTGAATGTGGAGTGATATAACGCAACTTTTACTTGCGTCGGTGCTTGTACAGTTAGCAATATAAGTGTGTCTCGATAAAATAAAAAAATATTTATTCATAGATACACACGATAAATAAGAAGTCAAAATTGTACGCAATCCACTGAAGTACAAGTGGGGATCAAAAATTAAATCATAAAAAAAAAAAAAGAAATAAGACATGGTGGCGTCACCACAATAGGATCAAAAATATAATTATTGTCAAAAACTTTATTTCATCGTAAAAACTGTATTAAGTAATATCGATTAAAATCTACCGGAACGGCCCTCCGGGGCCCGATAGCGGCCGGCATCGCCATATTTCCCAGTGACGGTTATTACGCCATGCGTCATATTTCAAGATTGCCCGTTTTATTGGGCCCGCCGATACTGGCTTTTATTTATTTTGTATCACGTGTGAAATATGTTTATTATACCCCGTTTTTACTTAGGACATGATAGAAACGGCTTCCATATATAACAAAACTTGTTCACATACCTGGAAGATAATTGGGATAACTTCACTCAAGTGATCACGACAAGTGATACAAGGCATATGAAATTCGGATAAACGAGCATTTGGCTCCATAAACTTATAAGATAGCTACACAGGTACATACGTATAATACTGTAATACTGGAAGAGATCCCTTATAGGGATAAGTTCGCCTTTGTACCTATATGTTATTTGTAATAGATGTATTTTGTAACTATTTTTGTGTACAATAGTGTTTACTTACTTACTTACTTACTTACTTACTGTACGGGCCTGATAACGCCTATTTCGTTTTGCTACAAAAAAGACGGGGTTTCATTAAGAAAAACAATCTAAGTTCCACCTTTTTTGGAAAAGAGCAGTTATTTCTTTACTACCCGTATTTACTGTAGCAGACATTCATTTCCAACACTTTGTCGCCCAACTAAGATTTATTTTCTTGCCTAGTTTACAAAATGGGATAAAAAGTCTGTTTTTCTTCAACTTTAAGCTCGAGTTAACATAGTTGACTTGAATAATTGCTTTATTTAAACTTAGAGTTTACAGCACCAGGAAATTTTTGTCATATTAATGTTCTGTAAATAAGACTTACTACTGTTACACACCTTTTCTAGTAACTATTCTCGGTTTACCTATACAACATCTTTCCTAAACATAACCCCATAAAAAAAGTAATCAAGGGTGTATAGGCCTGCAGAACCGGAAAATTTTAGTATAACGGCAGGGTGTTGCCAGTAGAGGGCAGAGCCCAAACAAGGTACTGGTGGTTAGGGTTGCAGTGAGAGGAACCTCCTAACGATGCCCTTTTATCCATCCGACCATTAGTCCACATTACAACGACTTAGAATGTTGCGTCATCGTGACAAACATGGAACGTTCCCGCTATGTACAATTTGTCATACGTGGTTCCAAAACAAAACATTTTATTGTATTGTAATTTATTTATTTGTCAGCGTAGATGTAGATGAAGAGTATGCGGTCAAGAACGCACTAAGCCTGCCGGAGAACAAAGAGGGTCTTTTCCGGCGACGGCCTAGTACGACTGACCTCCTGAAAATGGAGAACATTCCTGACGCAACCATGGACAAAAGGTCATGACGCAAATGTATCAGGGGAGCCGACCCCACCTAAAGTGGGAACATTCAAAGAAGATAAGGTTTTATCGGGACTTGATATACTTACCTAGATTATATTTCCCGTGTAAATTACACCAAAAGAGACAATTCTCATCTCAATACTACAGAACTCAAAAAACGCCAGTTTCTCCTTCAATTGGTCTAAATGCGCTTCATTTACATACATAATAGATTATGATACAATGTGCACTGCAGGTTACGTCTTTGTCAAATTACTCCTCCTGTCCAGCTTACCTCATCTTATGGTCCCGTGCCTTCGGCTATTGTCAGTTTCTGTACAAACAAGCGTATCCCAAGCATAACGGCTCTAAAGCACAGGTTCGAAGGGCACTTTAGACGTTTTCGCTCAGGAGCCACAGTTTCCACCAACTCTGGAACTAGTTTGAAAGTCGGTCAAAACCTGAAAACAAAAGACAGGACAGCGAGTACGGTGAGTGTTCATATTACGTGGCGCAAGCTCTACAAATATTTGAACGATAGAGCTAAAGACGCTTCAAGTGATAAGAGACGGCGTTTGGTCTGTTACCACTAGTTCTATCAGTGCCATCTAAACCAAAAGGTGGGAAAATGACCAAAGATCCTCGAGGATCTTATAGAAAGGAAGGAAAGGACCTCAGAGATCTCCACGATGACCCGTTAAGAGGCTTCTCAAAACTGTCACAAGATTTGAGAAGCCTCTCACCTTAAAAATAGTTCTGTTTTAGCGATCGCCCACTTTCTTAATTAATGGAACTTTCGTGCGTATAGTGAACAGTCGGAATGGATCCCACTATACCCAAAAAACTATTATTTTAAAAATAAAAATTGACAACTTCGAATACAAGAATATAATAAGAGGAAATTAACAGAATGTATCTCCACTTTCTTTTATGTGAACTATGAAATAATAGTGAATATGCAATAATATGCATGTTTATTCGTTAGTAGTAGAAAACCGTATTTGTATTTGTATAGAATTTTTTTATCCATCGATAAATCGGAGAGCACTCCGCCGGGAACGTAGGATCGCAGGTTCGAGTCCTGCTTACATTGCAGTGGACCACATTTCGTTTTGCTTTCATAATTTACCTTAGTGTCAATATTTAGAAAACCTGTTAAATATATTCTTTATAAAAACTTATTCCACTTCAGCTCCTGTCTTCAGCCAAGAGCATGTCCAAGCCTTTCACTCCTTTCATCCTTTGAAGCTTTTTGCGTACCTAGCGCAAACCCACACGCCTCCTTCAACCACAAAACGCCACAAGTGCTTTCACCGTTATAGCTCTTAAGTTGTTCTGGATTTATTTGGTTTGCTGCAGCTGTACTGCTGAAAAGGACTTAAGTGCCTTTTGGCATTACGGCGTTTGAGATGTTTGTAAGTTGGCGGCCGTGGTTAAACAGTGGCATGTATGAACCAAGCCGGTTTATTCGCTAAGTGTGATGGATAATGTGGAACTCAGTAGTGAACGCGGTTGAGCTAATTTGAGCCAGTTACTGCTAGTTTAGTTGGCTTAGCTAATTTTAGTTTGAGGGAGTTAAGGGCTCCCCTTAACCTAAATAGCTGATTGTTATTTTAAAATGTTTTAACTTTTGTTTAGAAGTACCGGGTATTTTGAGAACCGATGTAACAAGAAAGGAAATGGTTGTCAAGCCGACGACGTGGTTATTTTCGATCCTTAAATACGACGAATATTTGAAGGAGCATGCCTATAATTTATGATCACAATACAAGACATTTTCGTTTTGTTTTATGGTAAGGGAGTTAGATCACGACGCGCGCTCATTCAAAATAGTAAGATACCTTTAAAATCCTTGGCTTCTGCGCTTTGTTATAAATTGGTGCTTGTACGCTTATAAAATTCGACAAGATGTTTTTCAGCCACGCCATATTCGCAGATTTTTAGTATTACTAGTTTATTTTACTGGTAACGAGAATTTTTTGGTAAATGGCGTTGCCTAACTGAAGCCGGTGAATGTCACTGATGTAAACAAAGAGGGAACAGGACTAAACATTCCGCAATTTTCAAGTATTTTTTGCACAATAAAGCCCAAACTATCCACAGTGATGAAAGTCAGGTTTTCTTCAATAGGATTCAGAGTTTATGTATTTCGCAGGAAGAACGAAGGATTGACCAGCATTCCAGTAAACAATGTTTTGAATTTGGTTTTTCACAAATCCTTGGCAATTCGCTACTGACGTTTAATAATGCAAATATATGACGTACTTATTCTTATTATTGCCATATGAAAGTTGTTTGTAGCTACTGTCCCTGGGCCGGACAGCACTTGATAGGCTTTATACAGTATGACATAAAAAAATATAAATTAGTGTCAATACTGTGGTCCCTTTCTAGTCAATTTTAGAAAACGCGATGACACTACAGTATTGCCAGTTTATAATTTCAACACTTTCTTGTCTGACCTTAGTTTTACCAAAGCTATAAAAGTTAATACAGACAAAAGTAACCATTGAATCTCTTGAAAACAAATTCTTCACAAAAGAACCTCTCACAAAATTCCCATTTCGGTTTTACAGCGTCCCTAATGTTCAACTTAAGGGCCGGAGGAAACTTCCAGGGTATTCCCGAGTCGGGACCGGTTATCGGTGACCTAGCTTATCTGGGATCCTAACGAACTTAATAACAACACGGCTTACGCTGAATGCTCTGGAGAGTACTCCCTGACGACAGTATGGGGTTAATGATGAAAGATTGCGAATTTGTTTGTTGAGATGTTGGTTGGATGTTTTGTACCTATTCTGATTTAGGTAATATAAAAATCTTAACTCTAAAATAATGATGATAAATAATATGATTGTATTATATAGTTTATGACTTGTTTTAATTAATTATGAATTTGGAATTTAATTTATCAAATGATATTGGAAATTGATTATACAATAATTATATACTTATATATCGAATTTGCAACATAATTTGTAATTGAATTTATGTTTTAAAATCCTGAAAATATAACGGGTTTCAGGAAATGAAATGAAATAATGAAATGAAATTAAATAATTTATTCAGTAAGTAAGCCACAAGGGCACTTTTACAAGTCAGATTGTGAATCTACCGGCATTTCGCAAGAGGAGACCGTTGTTGAGAAGAAAGCCGAAAGAAACTTAACAGTAAGTAAATTTTTTTCGTAAATAATACTTAAAACAACTACATACATTTGTGTTGTAACTAATGGGTACACGTAAAGGGGATGTATAGATACTCCAATGGAAAAAAACTCTTTCGGATAAATGAAAATTTGGTGAAACGTTACATAGACGACGCGGTTGGCGCAGTGGTTAAGCGACTGCCTACTGAGCCGACGGTCCTGGGTTCGAATCCCGGCAAGGGCAAATATTTGTGTGATTAACTCGAATATTTGTGCCTGGGTCATGGATGTCATTTGTATTTAAGTATATATTTATCTATATAAGTAGGTATGTTTATCGTCATCTAGTGTCCATAACACAAGCCTACTAGAGCTTACTGTGGGACTAGATTGATTTGTGTGAGGTTGTCCGATATTTATATTTATTTATTTATAGGGAAGCGATGTTTCGCAGTTGAGACAGGATACCCAAATGTACCTATTGTACATTGCTACCCTAAAATTCTCTGGAATTTCCCTCTGTTTCTTATACTTTCCGCGTAAATAACATGTTAACTATTTAACATCCCATTTAGTCAAATAAAGGAAACAAATTGTCTTCCCGTATATTCGTACCCATATAAATTCACCAACTTGTTGACTTACATAGTTATCGTGCGGCGGTAGATCACCGATAATTACAGCTATAAATAACGAACTAATTTCCAATTATCAGCCTTTAACGGGTTCCGACGAGACGGCCGGGGAACGCCGCCGGGACGGTGTAAAGCCGGACGTTGTTTACGAGTATGTTATACTATCTGCGCCCTGCAGTGTTACGCGCTCACCCTACAGGAACACAATTTAACCTATACAAATCAGTGGTACTTATATCAAACCAGAATAGATTAAGTGGAAATGGCGTGCGCCTGTTTTTAAAACATATCGTATTGAAAATCAGCCGATGAAAAAATTTACCGATTTAAAACAATCAAAACTATAAATCGAAATTCAAAATTGCTGTTCAATCCGTTCATTCAATTTGACGATACACAACAAACAGTTCCAAAGCATTTTCGACTTTGATACATTGCTTTAAGGTCCTCGCTTGCAGTGATGTAAAGGCGTGAACACATCAAAGCGTATTTGCAAAGGCCCGTATTTGGGCAGCGTTAACAGTGCATTGTGTAATCACGCTTATTTACAGAATGACTGTGTGTACTGGCATTACTTTCATTGCGGGGACTTACCTTTAGTAATTATTGGTGGTTGGCGCAATTTGTAGTACACCTGCCTTCTAAAGGCGGTGGTCTTGGATTCAAATGCCAGGGCAAATATTTATGTGTAGAAGTCGAATAATTGTTTCTGGGTCGTGGATGTTATCTGTATATGTATTTATAAATATATGTATACTATCGTCTAGTACCTGTAATACAAACTTTGCTTGACCAGGTCGATTTGTGTTAGATTTCCCCTTGATATGTATGTATTTTATTTATTATTCCATCAAACACTCGTAATGTACAAAAATGACGAACCTTGTAACGCATGCTTTTCACGATGTATTTAATTGTATAATAGTTCTAATATGGGCTTTTGAGAATGGGCCCAATTAAGAACTGAACGTTTTTGAAGTGAAACTTCTAATGCGACTTCCAAAAAGGTTGCGTTAAACGTTTAACGTTTGACGTTTAACGCTACCATGGAGGGGGTAGGAAAGCACTGTTGCGTTAAACGTTCAACGCAACAATCCCGCGGACAATCCGACGGATTTAAGGTTATGTCAAGGTACGTCTCTTGTGAATATCAATTGATTGTTAGGTTTTTTCTTTTGAAATTACAATTTCTACCTCTTCCCTCTGACAATGTATATCTGTGTTAATCTAATTAAAGGGAGGGCGGAATTTTCTAATACATACAAGCATTCTATAGGTATGCGCAAGCCCTGTCCCTAAAACTACATACTAATGTAAACAAAAAATACTTTACTCCTGGTTAATTTGGCAACTCTAAGACCATTTTTTTAATTTGATTCGAACGAGAATCGTTTGCTCTATTCTACCCTAACGAAACTTGAACTATCGACCTTCGTTATTTTCTGCCAAAATAGGGATTAATCTAAATGCATTGAATATTTTCAATGAGCTTCCATCCTCTCTAGTGAGTGCTCCAAGCTGTCAGTCTTCATTAAGAGCTTCTCAGTTACGGCTGAAGAGTGCCGTATTTCGGCGTTTCTGCCGCCGGCTATTTGGCATCCATCACCAGCACAACTGTCACAAGCAACTATTTCTCGCGCGAGATAATTTGCCTGTCTCTTTCTGTGCGGTAATGTAAGAGGGTGACAGACTAGCGCTATGTCGCACGACAAGAGTCGCAAATCAGTTGTGCTAGACTGACAGAAACTGCATAACGCCACACTGATTTCGAACGTGATAGGGCTAGTATTTAAGCACATTAGGTCACTAGGTACGCATGCAGGGACGTGATGCCTGAAATAATTGGATTAAATTTAATTGAATCATGTGTACGCATAATCGAATCCTATTTCCGCGATGGTTTAAACTATTTACCGTGAACCCACAAACAAAATTTAGTGCGCAAAATTGGAGCTAGACTATAATTGAGGTTCGAGTACAAAATAATTGAAGTGGTGAATAATTGGGCGCGGGCTATCACGGGAACGCTTTTAGTAAAATGGGTTTTTGATGGGTATTGGGGAAATAAGTATCGGTGGCCGGTGGTCATGGGCCCGTATAGATAGATCAACAACGTGATAGAGGATACATTCGCTGCTTTGTTCTATCAATTAATTGGTGGTTAATTAATGTAGTTATAAATGTAGCATCGTCTTACTGAAATTTTGTGTGTTAATTATGTTGCTAAATTGAAACTAATTGACAACATTTATTTTCTTAACCAGGCCAGAGATGACGAGAGACGTAACAGTGCTACTTAATCCAGTACAAAAAAATACTTTTTTAAAGTACCTATTGGTTATAATTATCAAAAATCTATTTTCAAATTGGTTTCAGCCAATTAAGGCAAAGACATCCTACGCCAATTTTCCGCTACGGAGAATTCTCAAATTAAGTTTGTTGAACCTGATGAAATGACATTTTGTCGAAAATATGTTTATGTAAGCACCGACACGTACTTATCCGTTTTTTTTTAATATACAATTAACATTTCCCCGTGGCTCCGTTCGCGAATAAGGATGAAATACACCGATACAAGCTCTTAAATCTTGTTTAGTCCTCTTATGAATGAATATTCCTATAAATTGTAGCCATTCTTCAAAACGGCGGATATGTTGGGGTCTAAGGCGTAAATAAATTCAAATTTCGGGAATTTTGAACTCGTGAGGTCTACAGCTCACAGAGCCAATAGGCACTAGATTGCTTTTGGTAACTACGGCTACCTGTCACCGCTCTTATTTGAATATATAAATAGAGTCCAACTCAAAATTCGAAGCAATTGAGTGGATAGAAATATATTAAGTAAACAAAAAAATGTATTTGTATGTATTAGGTCCTTATCACACTTGCGATTTTGCGAGCGAGTTAAAAGCGAGGTGAGCGCGCAGCGAGTTCACTTCGAGCGGGTAATGAATTCGCCGCGAGCGCGTCATGATTTCGCCGCAAGAGCGCTCTTAGTATCGATGTTATGATAGTTAGTATTAAAAAAATAACCCTTTGCCGGCTCATGTATTTCCTCCTTCTTATGAAATGGGACCCTTCAAACGAAGCGTGAAGAAGAATCTCTTGGGCCAGCGTGGCAGTGTCAACTAACATGGCACCGTTGGTTTCTTGTCAGTAGCCATTGCGACTTAGGCTCCCCTTTTTGCTCACCATCAGGCGAAGTGGAGCCACTATGTTGTGCCGTCATAAAAAAAAGTCAAGTCAAAAGTCCAAGCCTAATTTAACAAAGTTTACGATAACCTAAACAGTCATTGTCAGATTTAGGTTGGAGTCTCCCCGGTGGACATTTGCGAAATTAAGGATTCCAGAGGGGTAATTCGACTTAATTTTGGAGAACTTTCCATCACATCTGCATTCCATCGCCATCTGTCACTTTTGACGTCTCTACTTGACAAGTGGCGATATCCCTAGAACATCACAATTTCGCCAATCCAGTTGCACAAAATTTGCATCCAGGTCCTAATTTTCTGATAAAACTCATATGAAAATAAAGAACGTTCCTTCTTCTTTAACTTGATGTACCTATAATAGCAACATAACCTACATTCATACAATCTCGTAACTTTTGACCACTGGAAGAATTGACCCTCTTGGTTTTTGAACTGACAATGACCCAAACGCCATCGAAGACTGTTTCAAATCATAAACAAGTATCGTACAGAAAGGAAAAGCAATGCTCAAAAAAACCTTTTGTGCTATGACCGAACTTTTGTTATTGATATACAAAGGAAACAAAATTTCAAGTCGGCATCAATTCTTTGTCGTCCAAAGTACCTACGGTAAACAATCGGGCAGCCTTTGATGTTCGGATTGTAACAAACACAAGCCTGGGCTGCATATTGTATGATAAATAAGGATTTTAAGTGGATATTGGATATTTTTAACCCTTTTAATGGATTATTATTAATAACTCTGGAAATAGAGGAATCGCCGGCAGCATTTTTGACACTGTGCCGAAGGGGGCATTTTGAGATTTAATTTATGTTTTTTTTGTTATACAGTTAAGGTTTAGTTTAACTTAAAGTATTTTTATTAATTTACCTACTACAAATCTGTAGCAGCAACAACTCTGGCCCCAGTATTGTGATCTCCGTATGAATTGTGGAGACATTTTCGGTTTTCTTGTATAAGTCGCGGGGTTTTACAATTTTATAAAAATCATGTGGAGTGATTAAAAAAAATGGCCAAAATAGCGAACAGAGACCACACAACACCTATCGTGACCCATTTTATTTCAATTAATTATTTTATAGCAGAAAACGTAAGCATTATAACTGAAAAGTATGACGTTTGATAGAAACAGAGCGGCCAAGTTACCGCTTTTGGCCACATCAAGCGCTGCGATCATTTTTGCTTTCCCTACGCGACCTCTGCACCCGGCCAACACTGCGCAGTGGTTTGACAATGCTCTTTTTGAAACAATGACCCCTCTATAGAAAATTGATTTTAAATACAATTTTATATTCGTATGTAAACAAGCTAAGGTGTAGGTAAAACCTTTAAATAAACAATGCAATGATCGACACACAAACCATAAGGAAAAATTCAAAGGGTTATGTAGCGTTAGTGTGGTGGAGAGGTTAACACATCATCATCATCATCATCATCATCATCAGCCTATTCTTGTCCACTGCTGGACATAGGCCTCTCCAACTGCACGCCATTGTAAGCGATCCTCGGCTACTCTCATCCAGCTTTTGCCAGCCACTCTGCACAGATCATCGCTCCACCTAGTCTGAGGGCGTCCCACACTACGCTTGCCGATCCGCGGTCTCCACTCAAGAACACGTTTACCCCACCGGTTATCGGTTCTTCGGATAATATGGCCAGCCCACTGCCACTTCAAATTGCTAATACGGTGAGCTATGTCGGTAGCTTTGGTTCTCTGACGGATCACCTGACGGAGGTTAACACGCTGGACCGGTAAATCAAATTCAAATTCAAATTCAAATTCAAATTCAAATTCAAATTCAAATTCAAATTCAAATTCAAATTCAAATTCAAATTCAAATTCAAATTCAAATTCAAATTCAAATTCAAATTCAAATTCAAATTCAAATTCAAATTCAAATTCAAATTCAAATTCAAAATCAAATTCAAATTCAAATTCAAATTCAAATTCAAATTCAAATTCAAATTCAAATTCAAATTCAAATTCAAATTCAAATTCAAATTCAAATTCAAATTCAAATTCAAATTCAAATTCAAATTCAAATTCAAATTCAAATTCAAATTCAAATTCAAATTCAAATTCAAATTCAAATTCAAATTCAAATTCAAATTCAAATTCAAATTCAAATTCAAATTCAAATTCAAATTCAAATTCAAATTCAAATTCAAATTCAAATTCAAATTCAAATTCAAATTCAAATTCAAATTCAAATTCAAATTCAAATTCAAATTCAAATTCAAATTCAAATTCAAATTCAAATTCAAATTCAAATTCAAATTCAAATTCAAATTCAAATTCAAATTCAAATTCAAATTCAAATTCAAATTCAAATTCAAATTCAAATTCAAATTCAAATTCAAATTCAAATTCAAATTCAAATTCAAATTCAAATTCAAATTCAAATTCAAATTCAAATTCAAATTCAAATTCAAATTCAAATTCAAATTCAAATTCAAATTCAAATTCAAATTCAAATTCAAATTCCAATTCCAATTCCAATTCCAATTCCAATTCCAATTCCAATTCCAATTCCAATTCCAATTCCAATTCCAATTCCAATTCCAATTCCAATTCCAATTCCAATTCCAATTCCAATTCCAATTCCAATTCCAATTCCAATTCCAATTCCAATTCCAATTCCAATTCCAATTCAAATTCAATTAATATTTATTTGTCCAACATAGGTATGTAAATTACACGATGTTACGGTCATGATGATGTAATCCAGGTGGACTGGATGGGTTCGATTCCCGGTATCTTCCCCCAGGTTACGCATTTAAATTTTTCATTGTGCTTTGATCTTTGTATTAATGGTTTAGTATGTAAATAGTCATAAACATAAAAAAAAATTATAAATATGACTGAGATAGAGACTATGCAGACGGGAGTAAGGAGGTGGACGGTCGCGATGCCCGAAAACGGACCAAGCACAGACCACTCCCAAGCAATGTTTTGACATCTGACATTGCTGGACGTTTCCCGAAATTTAACCCCATCACGGATTTCTTCCAATTAACCTTTTCTGAGCAATTGAGAAAATAGTGAGATATCCACGAAGCACTGTGGGAGCGCTCCTAACTAACGGTCGGACATTCTAAAAAATAAAATGTTTCGCTTTCTTGGCGTAAAACTACTTTTTTGTAAACTATAACACAGAGAGCATTATGTCTTATAATTATTTTTTTACCTATTGGCCTTGTTGGTCAATAGAGATCGGGTAAACATAACTATCCGGTAAACCCGTAAAACTCGGCCATACTTCTACAAACTATTGTAACTTTTGTGTACAAGTTAAGGTCCTTTTTACGATTTTATAACAAAGACGATATGTTTAAGTATAGCCATAACAAACAATATGTCGCTGTTTAGTATTTTAACGAATAATAATTGCCGTTTTATCATCCATGTATAATTAAACTAGAAAATCACGATTATAGAAAATGTGCCAAGCAATTCCAAGACACTAAGTATTACAAGTTACAAGTTAAAGCTAACTTTAATGCGCTTTAGTGTAAACTTGGCCGAATTTAGCCGAATTTTAGAAATATTTGCATTTTAAGGTAATTTTTCGAAAGCGCCTATGTAAAGTTTATAGCAATTTGTTTCTTAAGTGTGCTATGGCAGCCGTGTAAACATTCAGTTTTAACATAGTGATTTGATCCATTCGCTACTTTTACGGTCTGATCCAGTCATCTCCAGTACTGTAAAAAGGACAACAAAAAAGAAACTGTTGAAAGAAGTCCAGCCACTCATCAGTGAAACCGAGACCCAAGTATACAGTACGAATAACCTTTAGAATTATCTTTTTCCTGAACCTTTTTCTTAAAACAGACAAACGATAAAAATATGACTTTTCATTCTTTAAAATAACAATAATATTATATTACTATTTCGACAGTGTGCCTTGTGTAAGTTAATAGCAATCTCTTTTGATGATATAATTTTTATTGCAGGCGTTATAAAAAATATGCCTTTTTGAGTGAACCCTAAGCACAGGACCAACAAAAAAGTTCCCTAGGGATATTTGCATGCCATCACAATAAAATACTAACAAAAATCACGCAATTTTTTTTTTTATTATAAAATTGGAAGACTATTCTCTTAAATTGCTAAAAATGCACTATACTAGCATTTTGTTTTAATTTAGAGGCCATAATAATAGCAGTTTGTCTGTAATAAATAGGTAGTTTACTGCCGCGAAATCGCATGTCCAACCGTTAGTTAGGAGCGCTCCCACAGTGCGAAGATAGACAAACGAACACGTAAGTAAGAATAGACGATAAGATACCTCTCACCAGGGATCTTGTAAGTATCATTTATTATTTTTATTACAGAGCATTACACTTACAACTCGGCACTTGTTTATGACATTTATTATGCAAGCAATCTCCCTCGCTTTACGCTGCCTTTATGCACAAGTGCATTTTCATTGTTATTTATGGCCCGCGTCAGCCTCCGAGGAACACATCAGTGTCAGAGACACGCCGCTGGGGCACTAGGGCAGTTGTATAATGGAGTTGTGGACTGTATTTCATTTTATATGTTAATTTTAATACAATAAAGGTATTATTCCTACGTCAAATCGTAATTAATTGAAAGAATTTGCAAATTAAGTTTGTTGAACCAGAAATAATACCAAATTATACCCTTATCGAATATAAAAACTAAAATTGGAAATAAAACTACATCTTAAGTTTGAATTCAAAACGAGTGGAAATGTATATGTATGCAGCCTGGGATGTTTCGTTTCATATGTACATCGACACGTACATTACATACAATCGAATAACTACTATTTGACCCGGACGATGAGATCACGGAAACTATCCAAGCGATGGTCGCCACCTCTCCGAACGGTGCCTCAGCGTAATCCCCGCCGGCGGGGTCCTTAGTTCGCGTTTTTCTCTGCATTATAGCCCGATTCTCATTCCCCTCTCTTCCCGCTCTAAGTCAGGCTGACCTGTTTCAGTCTAGCAGTCCATGCGCACAGTACACCCACGTCATCCTCCCCCCAAATCACTCCGTTATACTCCCACAAAAAGTCCGACTACTGGTAGTGACGGCTAAACAGCCCTGATACACTTCAAGTCGTGTAAAAAAAACCAATAACGTAAACTCCTTTATAACGCAATCGTTTAAAAATAATATGCCTATTCCAGTCAACATCGGACCGGTGGCATAAAGGCACGTGTGTAATTGAATTTTAAAACAACGGCTCAGTAGTTCCAATGAAAAAAGTTTCACCGGGTCAGACCCTTTGTGATTGTAGCGATACACTTTGGAGGGAATAGCAACAGTCCTATTATTTTAACATCCTCGTGTAATCTTTGCCTGTGTCATTGTAATATTCACGTTGATTTATGAGTGAGAGGGTTCATTGTTCTGTGAGATGGATATGTTTGAAGTGAGGTTGAGAAGAAAAATGTTGAAGTTGAGACCTCTCAAGGTTTGGAGACGAATGGAATGAAATTACGTGTTAGGAGTTTTCAATATGTTTGAGGAGTGAGGGTTTGACACGTGTCCATTCTTACGTTGTTTGTTCTTATAATAAATACAAGTTATTATTTCTTAGGGAGTACCTCACCGCGAGCATTCCCGTAAAGTAAGTGAAGTAATTTTTATAGCAGACTAGCTTTTGCCCGCGACTACGTCCGCGTGGAACTTGGAAGTATGGAAGCAACCTCGTACAACACGATATATATCGACCTAATCACCTTAATTAATGAAAGGGATTATTAAAAGCGCCTAAGCAAATGTAAGAGCAATTGTGCTTTTGGTCTAATAATTACATTTTCAACAGGGTCATCAATGTCATCATGAACTACTTACTCACTTTTCAATCTTTTTAGAGATAATTTCGAGGATGAAAACTATCCTATGTCCTTCCTCGGATCTTAAACTATCTCCATGCCAAATTTCATCAAAATCGATTAAGCGGTTTAAGCGTGAAGAGGTAACAGACAGACAGACACATTTTTGCATTTATAATATTAGTATGGATAATAATATAATTAAAACTATCGCAAGGCAAATCATAATACGGTCGGTGCGCGGGCGCTGGGGCGACGAGGATAGCGAAAACCAGTTCAGTGGGTCATGAGTCGCGTAGTAACATGGATAGCCGTCCTTGATGAAGAGCGTTATCTTTTTGAAACATGTCGGGACGTTCCTCACAATTTTTACGTGAGTTTCAACCATTTTTAAAATTATTAGTTTTAATGATATATCGACCTAATCACCTTAATTAATGAAAGGGATTATTAAAAGCGCCTAAGCAAATGTAAGAGCAATTGTGCTTTTGGTCTAATAATTACATTTTCAACAGGGTCATCAATGTCATCATGAACTACTTACTCACTTTTCAATCTTTTTAGAGATAATTTCGAGGATGAAAACTATCCTATGTCCTTCCTCGGATCTTAAACTATCTCCATGCCAAATTTCATCAAAATCGATTAAGCGGTTTAAGCGTGAAGAGGTAACAGACAGACAGACACATTTTTGCATTTATAATATTAGTATGGATAATAATATAATTAAAACTATCGCAAGGCAAATCATAATACGGTCGGTGCGCGGGCGCTGGGGCGACGAGGATAGCGAAAACCAGTTCAGTGGGTCATGAGTCGCGTAGTAACATGGATAGCCGTCCTTGATGAAGAGCGTTATCTTTTTGAAACATGTCGGGACGTTCCTCACAATTTTTACGTGAGTTTCAACCATTTTTAAAATTATTAGTTTTAATGATAATCACAAGTTCGTATATATTGTTTTTATATTCTCTACGCGTCGCAAATGCGTGTATGGATTATGGTAAATAAAGAGTAATTTTATGTTATTCCAATAAATATAATATGTATGTATAAATAATATAAGATATGCTCACAGGATAATGATGTTTCTGACCTTTAAAAAGGCGTGGGCGTGCGTAAATACCCTTTCGGGAAATTTTATGAAATGTAAAGGGTACACCGTGCGGAACTATTATTGTATCGTTACTACATTACCTTGCCATAAAAACATATCGACCTATTGTTCCGTTGCAGGTTAAGGAAGGAAAAACGGATAGATCCACCAGATCTATAGGTACCGTAAAACTACCTATGGTCCAATTTAATCCGAAAATTACTTGTTAATATAATGACAATAATAACAAAAAATTGTGCAAGTGCGACTTGCGCATGAAGGGTTCCGTACCATAATCTATAACAAGTTTGTTGTATGAGAGCCCCTTTAAATATTTATTTTGTTTTATTTTTAGTATTTGTTGTTATAGCGGCAATAGAAATACATCATCTGTGAAAATTTCAACTGTGTAGCTATCACCGTTCTTGAGATACACCCTGGTGACAGACGGACGGACAGATGGACGGACGGACGGACAACGAAGTCTCAGTAATAGGGTCCCGTTTTTACCCTTTGGGTACGGAACCCTAAAAACCAAAAGGTGAACAACATAATAAACGAACTTAAATAAAAACGTATAAAATCACTGATGGAATATGGATTTTGATGAAAATAAACGAATTTTGTTTTGGACCATAGTTGGATGATTGGACTATAGTTGGGTAGTTTTACGGTACATCTATGAATATAAATTGTGCCATTATAAAATTAAATAGATTTGTATTAAACATCAGTTTTCTATGGAGAGTGGTCATGATTTCAGGAAAAATCTTGATAGCGTGATGCAGGATCGTCTTTTGTTTTTTATGAACGCGCGGCACCATGCCTGTCTGGCGCCATGTATTTTAGCTATAGTTACCATTGTCCTCTAATCGCGCCGAAACGGCTGAACAAATTTAAACCAATTTTGGTACAGGGATAGCCTAACATCCAAGGAAGGTTATAGGATACTTATAAATTTGTATTGAAAATCAGTTTTCTGTGGAGTGGTGTAAGTATTTCAGGAAAAATCTTAATTGCGCGATGCGGGATCGTATCTTTTTTTTAACGGGCGCGTGGCGCCATCTGTTGGTCATTATGCTCTGCCCTATCCTTCTAATTTCTTTATCTTCTCATCACGCCGAAGCGGGGGACATTTTTAACCAGCACTTTCTAACACAACTGTGACACGTAACTCTCTCGTGCGAGAATTACCTATCTCTTTCTTGGCTGTACTGTGAGAGAGTGACGGGCGATGCTGTCGCGCGACAAGTTGTTCTAGACGGGTAGTTTTAGTACAGGGATAGCTGGACATTCGAAGATGGTTATAGGATATTTTACTCGTCTACGGTAAAAAAAAAACGTGGATAAGGTTACTGAAACCTCTTAAAGTATTTTGCCTAGCCTATAATTGTGTCCCATTGCTGGGCAAAGGCCTTCCTCTCTTGCGCCACTCGTCGCTGAAATGAAATAATTTATTCAGTGAGTAGGCCACAAGGGCACTTTTACAAGTTAGATTGTGAATCTACCGGCATTTCCCAAGAGGAGACCGTTGTTGAGAAGAAAGCGGAAAGAAACTCAACAGTAAGTAATTTTTTCGTAAAGCTATTGGCTGTATGCTCCCTCCACTCGTTACTAAATGCATCCAAGTCATCCCGCCATCTTCTTTTCGGTCTGCCTCTGCTCCGGTAACCTTCCGGTGTTTCCTCTGGACTATCGTTCCGGTTCTTACCTCCTGGTAAAATATATAAATTCACGATTCGTGTAAACCACTATTTTTTGTAATATCAAAACCAAATGATCACAATTTCACTCGCAGTTAATAAATCCGTAATATTTTCGAACACATTAAACACGGTTGAACGGTTTTGCACAAATTGATAATGGCGGCATGATTTCCGGTTTCGATCAAATAGCGGCGGCTATCGGGTCGACATCAAAGGCTCCCTTTCAGCCACTTTGGGCTTGTCAAAACTGTACCTGGGCCTATCGAATACGCGTCAAAGTTTCTGATAAGGATGCCGAAAAATAGGAGAATGTTTTCTTTTAAAGCCTGACCAGAAATATATGAGGATCGATGATATTGCGGAATTTCACTGGAACTAATTTCTTACACTGGCAATGATTTTATGATTTCAACAATGTCAATTTCATTCGTGGTGATTTCTTTAAAAGGAAAATATTTAAAATTATCCAAAGAAAATGCCGAAAACTATTCACAATTGTGAACGTAAGATTATAAATAAAGTGTACATGTGTTTACTACACGAAAAACAATCAGGAGCATTCCATTAAATGATATTACGAGCTTAACATAGTGGAACTGACAGGTATTTAAAACTAATGTCATTATAGTGGGTTGCGATTGGTTGCAAAATTTTTGCCATGTAAATCGTATAAATTGCGCCGTCTTGACAATCCTCATATATTTCTGGTCAGGCTTTATATTGTACCATTGATACTAAGTTCAAAGCACACAAAAAAAGTGTTGTACCCACATTCAAAATTTACAAACGTGAGCTGATTGATATGTTCGTTAAAATGATCAAAGTTCCTTATTAAAGGATAAAAAAAAATTAAAAAAATTCCTACAATAAAGTCAGAAATTAAGGTCCAATATAATTTTCCTATTTTGTTACCAATTATTTTAGTAGTTTTATAACAATGTTATGGCTATGTTCAATAATTAGGATTCTGTTATGCTTATACTTTTTTAATTATACATAATCTGATATCAATGTATTGGAAATCACAAAGAAAATTGGTAACAATATAGGAAAATTATTATATTGGACCTTAATTTCTGTCAAAATCGTGGGCAAAATTTTTGAGAAATGCTCGCCTTTATTCAGCTTAAATTTGTTGTATATGTGCTTTTGCAGCTTGTGTTCTGCTTGGGAACTCAGCACACCGCCTTTGAAATGAAATAAAATGAAATAATTTATTCAGTAAGTAGGCCACAAGGGCACTTGTACAAGTCAGATTGTTAATCTATCGGCATTTCGCAAGAGGAGACCGCCGTTGAGAAGAAAGCCGAAAGAAACTCAACAGTAAGTCATTTTTTCGTAAATAATACTTAAAACAATTACATTATACATTAAAGTATAAAATAATAAAAAAATAAAATAAAAGTAAAAATAGATTATAAAAGTATAAAGTCTCTATGTGTCACAACATGCAATAAAATACAATTACTTAATTAATTTAACTCCACAGATATGTATAAGGTCTCTAGGCGTCACAAACATGCAAAAAAATATTTTAAAATTATTAAATTTCCTCAGAGATCTATAAAGTCTCTGAGTGTCATACTACACTAAGCTGTTTCTTAGAGATGTATACAGTCTCTAAGAGTTCAAAAAGTTAAATCAACATTGAATAACTTCAATCGAGTACAGGATGAGGTTTCTCACGTTTACTTATTTTAACACTAGTATGCGGTTGCTACATACTTTGACGCGATTTGCACCCAAGATAGCTAGCTACTAATATAATTATCCTCCTAATCATGGTACACGTGTATTAAGTGCCTAAATTGATTGATTTATTATGTGGTCGGATAATAGGTACCTAGATAATACATATTTTACGGTACTCCCCTACTTAACCTAATAACGCAAGTGCTAATATTATTACACCCTATCAACGTTAGCTCTAATTTTCATTAGCCCTAATGTCATTTCACCTAATTTTTATACCCTAATTAGTTGTTAGACCTAATAATCCAATACTCTAATAATGATTTGTACTAATTGTCAACAATACTAATATGAAATAACCTAATAATTACCACACCTAATGATTATTAGACCTAATCATTACTGACACTAAATGTCAAGAGTACTAAAGATTATTAAACCTATTTTTACGTTAAAACAGAAAATATGGATTTGGACAAATATCGAATTGGCTGAACCCCGAAAACTGTAGGTTAGGTTAGGTTTCTATTGTGACAATGTATAGCGGAGCGAGCAAAGCGAGCGGAGCGTCAAAAGATTCCCATGTACATCCTGAGTCTATGGCAATTCCGACTCCACGTGGCCTTGCCTGTCCTACCATAGTGTTATTCCAAAACCGGAGGCGCGGAGGGAGAGCAGTCCTCGCCTTAGGTTTATAGATAAATATGTAGGTTTAATAAAATTTAGGTTTTAGCATTTTTTTTTTTATTCTTTTATTATTTATAGAGGGTTTTACATATGCCACACTCATCGTGGCTCTCATACTCTAAACATTCCTTATTTTTATTACATGCTTAACTAGACTGTACACAAGCTGAGCCTCCTCCGAGGAAGGAGACGCGAGGATGCAATTTATTATGCAATTAAAATCGGCTAAGTGCAAATTAGGGCTAGTGAGAATTCGGTATGAAGTAATTAGGTATTATGAAAATTCGGAATCCTGAAATTAGGGCTATTCATTAATTAGGATGAATGAAAATTCGGGTTAGTGGTTTTAGGGTTACCAAAATTAGGGCCAATGAAATTAGGATGAAAGTTTTTCGGGCTAACGGAGGGGAACCATATTTTACACTAGTTTTGTTTTACTTGAGTCACAAATCAAGGAAAAACATTCACTACAAAGCAAGATAATATATTCAGGGGAAAGGTCAAAGACCCTTCCTGGAAGGTTTGGAGACCTTTATTCGCTCTGAACAAAAGGAAATAAGGTAAAAGAAAAATCTTATCCCGTACAACCTTTTAACCCTGAGAATAAAGTGAAGAATTCCTTTCAGAGGCAATGTTTCACTTAGCCTAACCCCTTCATTTGGAAGGTAACAAAATGCTGTAGGAATAGGGTAGACAGATAAGAACAGGACGCTAATTCAAGTATTACCAAAATTGTAAGCGATATCTTTGGTACGAATATATCTCAGGCATCTTTAACACTAATTAAAATTCGGTGCTTGTAAAAAGTCTCATATATATAAATGATATTGGAGAGATCTCTCAAGTGGCGCTATACCTAGGTATAGGGTATATCTCCACTTCGCCAAACCGTTAAGTATGCGCCTCATTTATATACGACGCCATACATATCAGGCGCAAACTTAACTTGATCGGGTTATTTTTTTTTATTTTTTTATTTTATTTATTGTTATAACGTGAAATATAAAAAAAAAAATAAAAAAACACACTGTGACATCAAAAAATTATCACCAAGAGAACTTAAAATAAAGCTGTTTTCTTGGTTAAACAGTCTTAATTACTCAGAGACTGAGGAAATCCTACGAAGTATTCAATGATTCTTTTTCCTAATATAAGGTTGCACATGCACATACAGACACGCACACACACACACACACACACACACTCTCACATCGACATACACACTTTCATTTGCGCATTTATCTCTGCAAGTAAATGTAGTACATAATTGTAGGTAATAGGCCATAGTTATTTGTGCAACAAGAGAGCAAAGTTGTTTTTTGTTACGAGTGCTGATTTTGAGTCCCGAGCAAGCGAAGGATTCTACGTTTGAATCACGAGCGTAGCGAGTGATTCTATGTTAGAATCCTGAGTGTAGCGAGGGACTCAACAGCACGAGATGCAAAAAACTTTGCTCTCGTGTAGCACACACAACTTTTCACCTCATCAGCGAGAACATATTCGACATTTTGTGCTTTTTCTTCCAACGTATGTTTATAGTCTTTGTTGCTGATTTCAATAATATTATTAATCAGAAAATAGATAAGTGCTGCTTAAAAAGGATTAACAATATAATTTAATTGAAATTATAATCAACCAACACGGTTATTGTCATTATTTTATCAAATTGGAAGATTTAGCAGATACATGACGTGTTTATTTATAACCCTTAACCACCTAGGCAAGGTCCTCAGGACCAGACAAATACAAAATTAGTGAATAACTCATCGCATGTTCATGGCACGGACCTCTGTGACCTTGTACCTTTCCTCGCTGCCGTCTCAGTGCCAGCCATGTGTTCAACGCGTTTGGATGTGTGCCTCTGTGGATTTGGTGAGTATAAAACTGTCGTCAGTGGTCTCAGCGACCTTGCCTAGGTGGTTTCGTATTATATCTTGCTGGTCTCTGAGACCTTGCCTAGGTGGTTGCGTTTATTTTTATGACGTTGTAATTTTCAATACTTGAACGCATTTCATGTTTAGTTTTATTTAAAAATGCTTTCTAATGACGTAACGATCGAAAGATGGTTACGAGAAGTGCCTTCCAATGAAGATGACTTGCCAGATGATGAAGGTAGCGATTTAGAATCAAACTTAGAACCACCAGGGTTTTAGATGGTTGTCATTTCGGCTTCGGCTTTAGTCATGTTCTGCTATAGTCATGTTCTGATGACGAAGTGCTATTATTACAGCGACCATCGAGACCTAGACCGGTAGTGCAGCAAGATTACGAACATTAATTTGCTTCAGACGACGAAGTGCCATTATTACAACTGCGATCAAGACCTAAAAAGAAGAACTATTTCTGCAAGAATCGCTTTTGGTGGGCATCTGAACCACCATCACTATGATCAAGGACCTTGCAACATAATGTACCTAGTCAATGAAGCACAGGGTATCAAACAAGCTTACCGCGATGTATCGACCTCTACATCGAGCCCACTGGACATCTGGCAACAGTTCTTTACGGGACCTATTACCCAATATCAACAAAGATACAGACTTATCAGCACAGATGAGTCCCAGGCAATGCTGAAGAACGATTGCAACTTCGAAAATGTTGCTCAACTTGTGACCCCAAAAAGCAGCGGCAGATGCAGTACGTACATATGAATTGAATGCAAGAAACCAATCTGCATTCAATGCTCGAAACGTACGAAATGTGTATCGGGCTTTCGCGAGATACGGCTATAAAAATTATTGGTTTTACATAAAAATTATAACTCATTAGCTTGACTGATTATTGTACTTTAAGATTTATGAAGAAAAAAATAAATGGTTTAAGAATATTTTGTGATTTCATGTTCCAAAATTTAAATTTTTGTTTGTTAAAACATTTAAGGGAATGTGACTAAGTAAAAGAAAATGGCTATTTTAATAGCTTGCAATTTTATAAAAAATACTAGTTTTTATGTAAAATTTATAGCTGATTTGCTTGACTGATTATTGTACTTTAAGATTTACCAAGAAAATAATATATAGTGACAGAATATTTTGTGATCTCATGTTCCAAATGTTTTAAAAAATTTTTTTCGTAAAAACGTAAGGGAATGTTATTATGTCAAGTTTAAAGAACATATTGTTGATTAATGTTGTATCGATATTTGTTAATAAATATCAAAAACCGTTAAAGCGGTAAATATTATATCAATGTACCTCTAACATAAATACTTAAACATATTTTAGACCCATTTCAAGTAGAGGTCTCCATGACCTCTCGTAGGTGGTTGTGCTAAAGAAATCGGACGTAGGTAGTTAAGGGATAAATAAAATACATATTATATTACGAGATTTTGTTCATAAATTGATTAATATTTTTACTCCTAAAACACCAAACAAAATAAATGCAAAAGAAAATAACAAATTACAATATGAACTCGATATTTTTTAAGGTACGTTTCGAATATGCATCTATGATAAATGGTGAAATTATAAATTATAATTATATTTACAATAAGTTGAAAAATCTTATTTTGTTTGAGCAATGATCTATTGTTTTATATAAAAGGCACAATAGTTTTAATATTCGGTCGTTAAATAAAAATATAATAAAGAAAAAAAATGAGTTGCAATAAAAACTTTTTCGGGTGTTTTTAATGATTTTTTTGGTATAACGCGTATCCGAACTGTTCTCAATCGAGGTCGGATTCGAAAATCGAATTTCAAATTGATAAGGTTCTATCCCTCTCTTTTATATACATATGAAAGAAACAGAGTGCATCGAGATTCAAATGATTAGAATTTTATAATTAACCTTTGGCTGAATAATGTCAATTCGTGGTCATATATTGAAAAAATTAAAAAGCTACTTTCTACTCACGCTCGAAACAAAATCGCATTTTGTTCACTGTTATCTGACAGCAAAATCGCCATGTTTGAGCTGGTGAGGTGAAAAATAATTTTATTAACGGATACCCGAATGTGAAATGTCAATGTTTGCTTAACGGTCACCACGATACAGGCCTAGCCTAGTGTGGGATTACTGATTAATTTTACAATTTATATTTCTGTCTTTTCAATAAACGATTTTTTTTTTTTTTATAGAATTTTCATTTCACAGAAATTTTATTTCATCAAAAGCGTTTTTTTCTGTAACCATAAAATATTATGGAATGTTATAACACAAACCTAACCTGAACTTATTTTCAAAATTTCTGAAAAATTTATGACTTCCAAGGAAAAAATTTTCTATGAAATAAAAATTCTATGAACTGAAGCATTCGGTGAAGTGTTTTTCTATAAAATAAGTGGACACCATACATATTAAATCCAGTTATTCTGCCACAGTATTACCATCCAACTAAGGAATTTTGTAACAGCAGCGCACAAATAATGAGTGTGTCCTAGTTTACGTTACTAATTTTTTTATTTTAAATGGCGGTTCAAAGTAAATTGTCACGTGCACTCTGAAAAACATCCCATCCCTTTTTTATTTTGTTCGTTTAAACAAAATATGGCAGAAAGGAAAAATATTTTCCTTATTTTATTGTGAGTCATACAGAGACTCTTGCAAGTCATACTTTTTAATCTAGTGTATAACTGGTATAACTAGGAATTGCGAGATAGTAATAAGATCATTTTTATCCGACTACGGTGAAGCATAAATCTGAACTTCGACTTGTTCTTTCACGCAGGCAAAGTAACGAGCACTTTATAATAATGTTCTTGTATTTTATAATAATTGTAATAAATACAAGAAGAAATCTTAAACATTCACATTTTAGTAAAGTAAGCTTAGTAAGTACTCTGCAATATTCTTGAACATTCGTATGTCTGTACATTTTCGAAATAACTCAGCAGTAAAAAGGTAAGTACCCAGTGTTATCACCGCAAGCCAAGCGCCTCATCCGACCAGAGAATATGAAACCCTTTACTGAGATCACCACTGTTATATCGTCTCTAGAAATACTTATTAAAAGTTCAAGACCATTGCCGAGCTCGTACAAATAAATGATTTGATCCTGAAGTAAAAGAACCAATGGATACGTTAGTGTACAAGTAATCGTTTGGTGGTGGGGGTAAATACAAAGCCAGTTGTCAGAAAGGGGTGAAAATATTTTTAACCAAGCTGATATAAACTGTATAAATTTGCAAAAGGTTTCATGTTGAGTAAAATGTTAATTACAGTTTTATGTACGTATACAACACACGTACAAGACATACCATTATTGTTATCCGCATCTGATTAAAACAGCAAAATGCATTATGCATGAATTAAATTAAATTAAATAGCTTTAACCCCTTTATATTGTTCTAGGACACGATTTTTTTTTTAGTGTTCGTGTTCTAGGACTAAATAAGGGGGTAAGAGGAAAATAAAATAAAAATAATCCTCAAAATAAACAACTCCCTACTGAATTACAGGGAGGTATGAAATGCAGATTACTCATTTATTTACCACGACAATCACACGCCGTAAAATACAGAAGCCCAAGTAAGCAGCACAGCAGCTATAAAAATATATTCAATCAACCTTCAATGAGAAAATCGCATTTTACTGTTGTGATTATTTAAAAAGATGTTACTGCTACATACATCATTTCAAGAACTTTTGTCGTTTTGTTTCAACAAGGTGGAACAATGCTACGTGTGCGGCGTAGCTCGCTACGGCGTAGCAGTCTCGTAGAGGCTCTACGAACCACATTTTGGTTTGGGGCCTAACTTGAGAGAATTCTAATTCCGTTTTGCTAATGACGTTTCCTTGTTCGAAGTCAATTTCGCTAAGAGCTACGGGTACGTTAACGTAGAACAAGAGATATTTAACGGATGAAAAAAGATAACTACCTAATTGTTACATTTTCTTATTTAGTAATTATCTCTAATTTTCAAGACAAGTTTAGCAATAACGAAGTCTCAATAGCAGATGTTTGTGAATGAGATCAACTTGTAACTTGAATTCGAATAAAAATTGTATGAATGCACGGTTATCTCTGGATCTTCTTTTAAGTAGGTACGTGTTTTATATACATCTGGCTGTTATTTCTATAAATTGAAATATGACTTACTAGTCTATAGCGTCGTTTATTATGTCAACTACAGAGACTGGAAATAATACCTTTCTTAGAAACTTTAAAGACGTTTCATTTTTCTAATGCAGTATAATAGTTAAATTGACTTTGACAAACTATTGGAAAGTCCAACCTCAGTTATTGAAATTGAGATAGTAGGTACACGAGCAAGGAGTGAATGCAATAATATTATGTTAAAAATGTTTTGAAAGATCTGTTCTCGACCGCTACTAATAGAAAATAGTTTGATCAGGAGCTAAAATATGCCATTCTAACACGAAGTGATTTTTGGACGACCGCGATGAGAAAATATATCTCAATATCATAGTGGCTTTTAGCCCCGTGTTAAATAATCTGCTTTTCACTTTAACTGCGAGAAAATAAAAAATAGTTAAAAATTAATATGGTGATTCATGTCCAGAAACTCAGATTTTTAAAAATATAACGTAGAGTAGGCATAGACATTCAGTAAAACACCTAAGACCGTTGCGTTGGATCGTACTACAGCTGTCTAATTATGCCCAAAGATTTCCAAGACATTATTTCCATTATTATATTATATAAAGGGCTGCCAGGTGAACAACATTTTGACCGATCTGATCAGGTTGGTTTGGTTTTAATTATCGTTTTTTTTATTTATTCAAATTAGTTACACAGCATTTCAATATGTAAACCGAGGCACTGTGAACTACAAAATCACGTTAAAAAAATTAAATCTAGTTTGATTTAGGCGACGCGTCTGTGCATTAGTATAACAAGCAGGATAATTACTCCGCAACGCATGTGCTCGGTAATAACGCAATACATATACGGACAGACAGAGGGCACATGTGCCCACAGATGTGATGTGATAACCTACAGGGTAATATTAAGATGAAGTATTAATGGTTTGATGGATGCTAACTTGATTGTATGTTGATCTAGCTACAGATTGCAGAAACTTATATCATTCATGGCTGGTTTTATTTATTCTAGTTACTAGTAATTCCTTATAAATAGTAATAGTAAGCAGACCATAAATATAATCAAACGTTCGTGCCTACATCCAAAATAGCGGTATATGCAAAACTTAAAAAAAACATGAATTTGTGAAATATGTAATGTTTCATTTTAAATTTGAAAACGCCCCAATTTTTCACCAATATCTATAATCATTTTGTATCATTGCTTAAAAAAAAGTAGGTATTTAATATAGGCAAACTGAAAGCATAAAAAATACGGGTTCTGAAACACAAAAAAAAGAAAACTAAGATTAAAAAAAAAATATTCCTAAAACTATGACCCCTCGGTAGGGTGCCCATGACGCAGGCAGCATACCCACACTGTATGGCTATGGAAAGCCATTCCATGAGAAAGTTGCCCGCGCGTCGTCAGGCGCCTCAGCTTTTTGTGGAGCCCACGCGCACTCTGGCTCCATGGACCAAGTGTTGGATAAAAAGGGTATTTTAGGACTTTATTTCAATCTTCATCATCAGCCTAAATCCAAAAGGCTGCCAGACATAGGCTTCTCGACAGAAAGGTGCCATGCCCGGGCGTGTACCGTGAATCACTAGTCAAGAACTCGCCAGCCCAGCGGTCGTCGAATGGATTTCCATTGGTAAGTACTTAATTGGAAACGACTTCATCAAAAATACGTTTAAACTACACGATACAAGTGGAACATCAACATAATTCATTTTAATTTCAAAAGCCTTTTGATAACCGAACCCTTTACGCTTTTCTTCATATAAAAGTATGCAAATAGGCCGCATATTACGGCCACAAAGAGCCCTTAGAGGCGTTTAAGCCACTGAGGGGGCGATCCGGGCGTGATAGAGTTTGCTTAATAGACGGCGATATGCGGGGCTGCGAGCTGCCGAGCGGAATTATAGGCAATGATGCCACGGAAAACGGTGTAGGAGCCGTTATTAAAAGTTAAAATATTTGTATGAAAATATTCGTGACTTGCTTCAAGACAGCATTATAAAATTATAAAAAATAGCGTAATAGGTTATTTATAAGTAACTGAATGGTTGTATGTAAATTTTTGCGTTTACGCATCGGATATATTATGTTTGAGTATCTTTGCAGTCTTGTTCGTCATCTAGAAGAAGGAAAATGATACGCCATTCAATACGACACGACAATCTAATACAGAAGATAATGGAGGGAAAAGTTGAGGGAAGGAGAGAAAGAGGAAGGCCGAGGATTAGTTATTTGGACCAGATAAAGAAAAGGGTATACGTCGCGTCGTATCGAGAAGTGAAACTACTGGCGTTAAGTAGAATGGACTGGAAAAAATTGCACCTACAAGAGTAGAACTCTTTAATAATTGTTAATCGAAATTAACATGGTTATTCATTAATTCACTGTAAGGATGTCAAACGATACTCCCAGCGCCATCTAGGAAAGCGAAGTGACACCTTGACATAATTGTAGTTGTATAATATGCCTAAATCGATCACTCATTGATGTGTGTTCGATACTTTATCCGTTCTATTGCTCAATGTATAATATCAGTCATTCGTTCAATGTTTTTCATTCATTCTCTCTTCATTTTGACTCCGGACGGATCAGACGTGTGCTTAGTCATTAAAATTGTATATAATTCAATATATTCAGAATTATAAGTTTTACAAGTGATTTGTTGTGTTTTGCTCATCGGGGTAGACCTGGGGAGGTTTCCCGAACATAACAGCAAGAAATCACGGCAGTCAGGGTGACTGTCTGTGTGGTCGGCGGCTGTCGGAGGCGACGGCGCGTCGGCATTCCGGCTTGTACAGTCGGTGGTGGTCCAAATTCAACAGCGCTCCTGCAAGGGCTGGAGCGCCCCTTCATCATCAACGAAATTCAAACACCCCTTCAATCTTATCAACATTAGGGTGAGCCCAGGACGGGGATCCCTAAATACAATCAACATTTGGTGCGGCCACATGAGGTGGATCGAATTAGCGTGATACGGCATCATCAACATCATCAAAAATCATCGGTGTAGTGAAGTGTTAGTGCAAGTGAAAAAGCTAGGTTATATTCCGTTAATAACCGCATGTGCTAAGGTGACATTACAAATTACAACTTGTAAGGTTGGTACACTTCACTCGTTCACTCGACATAGACAATATCGATCAAGTCGGGACGTCAAATCGGTATCAGTCGTTCAATCAAATTGGAGCGTCAGCTGTCATCGGTGACAACGTCAAGTGTCAAGTTCAAGTTCAACATCAACAGTTCATTGTTAAAAGACTTTATTGCAAATTACTATTAAATCTAGTTAAATTTAGTTACAATAAGTGATTGTGTCAACGAATAAGTATTCACAACCTATTCAACGAATTCAATTTCATTACGGTGATCTATAGTCATTAAGAGTTATCACTTAGTATTTTGTGCAGTTCAAGGTGAATAGTTATCACCAGTCAAATTAAGGTTCAGTTTATTATCAACTTGTGACATTTGTGTTGTTATTGCAATTCAAAATGGGTTTGAGAACTGCCAAAATTCATTTCAAATCTAAATATCAAATGTTAATCGACTTCGCGGGTACAGTGACCGGAGCTTCCAGTTCGGTCGCCGCAACCGTGGCAAAACGTCATTTCGATAATTATTATACACAGTTTGTGACAGCTTATGAGACAATCATTGGTGCGGGTCAGGATGAGGTGCCAGAGGAGGAGCTGCAGACATATGTGGCACAGTTCACGGAGATCAACAGGTTACTCATTCAATTGGGGCAGGCGACCGAGGCGGACTCGGGGACCAGCCACATTGGTAAAACTCATCACAGTCAGGTGAGTCACCCCAAATTACCAAGTATAGAAATACCGAAGTTTAGCGGAAAAAATATGGAATGGCCGTCATTCTACGGACTATTTCAGTCCCTAGTTCATTCAAGGGACATATCAGATGGTGAAAAGCACTATTATCTCCGAACTTCATTGGAGGGTGATGCCCTCGCACTGGTGCGTCAACTCCCGGTTGATGACAATAGTTATTCAATAGCACTCAAATTACTCGAGGAGAGATTTCAAAATCACCGGCTGCTGGTGGATACATACTTGGCTAGGATTGTCAACCTCCCAACTATCAATTCTGATAGCCCACTGCGGTCAGAATTCTATGACCCGTTGTACGAGTCTATTCAGGCATTGGACAAACTTGGGCAGCCAGTGAAGGAGTGGTCCTATTTCATTCTATTTCTCGTGTTGCAGAAACTCCCGATGCGCATACGATCAGCATTCGAGGAGCGCTTTGGCACGGATGCTCAAGTCCTGCCGACCCTTCAGCAACTGTTGTGCCTACTCGATGAGCAGTGCCGAGTACATCGAGCAGTTTTGCCAGCGCCACAGTCAAGCAACGTCAAGTCAGGGAAGGCGTCGCCACCCCGTGGACTTCATCAACCATCCACGAGGCAACCTCATTCATCACGGGTGATGGCAACACAGCAGTCAACTTCATCAAATCAGGTGATACCTAACAAATGTTCATACTGCTCAAGTCCGTCTCATACACTGTATAGGTGTTCAGACTTCACTCACTTGTCACGGGGTGAAAGGAGGACCTGGGCTATGAAGACTGGTCATTGTTTCAAATGCTTGCGGAAGCATTTTGCCAAGGAGTGTGTTCACACTAATTGGTGTTCGAGGTGTGGCTCCAAGGATCACAACTCATTGATCTGCAACGCAGACATGTCGTCCAGGACGCAGGGTGCGTCAGGACCTTCCACTAGTCATCATCAGTCATCATCCACTCAACAAGGTGGTAGCAGAGGTGAGATGGTGGACGGTACAGCGCGTCGTGAGGCTCAGGTGACCGCTGCCACCGCGTCAACCTCACGGAGTCAACCCACCCAGGAGACGCTTCCGGTCGGGTACAGACCACGCCCTCGGGTAGGTGACAGGGCACAATATGCCCAGGAGACTTTCCAGTCACTACGGTATGGAACTTCTGGGAGTGAGGACATGCCGCAATGAGGGTGTCCCACTGTTGGTGTAGATCAAGGTCAACACTCAACTACCATTTGCCCTACTGCAATGATCATGGTCAGATCGCACACTCATCATTGGGTACAGGTACGCTCACTTCTTGATACTGGGGCGGAGATCTCAGTTATCAAACAATCATTAGTAAATAAGTTAAATTTGCACCAACAGTCTAATGGAAATAATATTTGTGGAATTGGGAATAGTAAGGTTCAGGTTCCTGGAGTTACAGTCACAATGGTCATCAAGCCTGTAGGTCAGCAGGTACCTATTATCAGTACGAAGGCTCATGTCATGTATTCATTAACCGGAAATATTCCTTCATATCAGACTAATCTCAAGGAAAGATTAAAAACATCAAACATCATATTAGCAGATAATGACTTTGACAGAACCAGTGATGTCGATGTTATTCTCGGTACAGATATACTCAATTATATACTTGATGGTTCAAAGATTTCAACAAATATTCCAGGCCTATCAGCCTACGGGTCCTGCTTCGGTCATGTCATCATGGGAGCAGTGCCAGCTCAAGAGTCATCACGCCAGGCAACGGGTATCTCAGTCGAGGACAACGGACTTCATGCAACCAGGCTAGAGGAAGTCCTGGAGAGGTTTTGGAAGATCGAAGAACCGCCTTCTGAACCAGCAGTCCATCCTGATCATATGGAGTGTGAAAGGTTGTATATTTCCACTACTCAACGACTGCCAGATGGCAAATACATGTTCAGATTACCGTTGTTATCAAACCGTCCTTCACTAGGAGAGTCCAAAGGTTTAGCTATTCAACGCCTTATGTCATTAGAAAAGAAAATGAGCAATAATCCCATATTTGCAGAGAAATATCGGGAATTCATGCGCGAATACGAGCAGCTGGGACACATGTCAGTGTCAGACTTTCAATTCGACTCAGAGCATTTCATCATACCGCATCATGGTATATTTAAGAAGGGAACAGACAAAATCAGGGTTGTCTTTGACGGGTCAGGGAAAACATCAAATGGTGTATCACTCAATCAGTGCCTTCATTCAGGCCAACCTCTTCAGAATGATATCACAAGTATATTATTGAATTTCAGACGTCATCAGCTGGTCTTCACGACGGACGTGAAGATGATGTTCCGTCAGACCTGGATACATCCTGACGACAGGAAGTATCAGCTCATCCTGTGGCGGGAGAGCCCCACAGAGCCAATCAAGGTATACTCTTTAAATACTAATACGTATGGATTACGGTCCTCACCTTTCATTGCGATCAGAACGCTACTACAGCTAGCAGATGATTGGGAGGCGATGCACCCACAGTCACGGGCATCGAAAATAGTCCGACGCGACATATTTGTCGACGACATTCTCACGGGCGCAGATTCATTAGACGAGGCTCAACGGCTCAAGTCAGAGCTCATAGACCTTATGAAAAGCGCGGGCTATGAACTTAGAAAATGGTCATCAAATTGTCCCGAATTACTACGAGACTTGCCACAAGATCACTGCGAGGTACTTCATCAATTTGATTCAGATGACAAAAACTTCATTAAAGTATTGGGAATACAATGGAATCCAGTATCAGACTCGATGTCTTATCAGGTCAACATACCCCTTGGTCAGCCTACTTCAAAGCGTAGCGTACTCAGCACAATAGCACGACTGTATGACCCATGTGGCTATTGTTCAGCAATTATTTTCAGGTTTAAAGTATTTCTTCAGTCACTATTTTCAGACGGAGTGAATTGGGATGAACCCATCAGTCAACCTCAACTATATCAATGGAATGAACTCATTCAGGATTTAAATAATTTGTCACAATTACAGATTCCGAGATGCGTAGCGCTACCTGGAGCAGTGTCATATTCGCTCCATGGATTCGGAGACGCGTCAGAGCTCGGATATGCGGCGTGTGTATACCTCAGGACCGAGGACACAGCGGGGAACGTGATGGTACGGTTAGTCATCGCCAAGTCACGCGTGGCGCCGAAGAAAACCACTCAGACTATACCTAAGCTAGAGTTGAGTGCAGCTCACCTAGTGTTCAAGCTACTCAACCACGTAGCCGAATCATACGAGGACTCTATCCAGCTGGACAGCATCAACGCTTGGTCAGACAGCACGATTGTGTTATCATGGTTAAACACGAGACCTCACATGCTTCAGACGTTCGAATGTAACCGAGTGCAAGACATTCAAAACTCAAAAAGGACTATGACCTGGCGTCATATCAGATCTGAATTAAATCCTGCTGACGCGGCATCGAGAGGTATGTCCGCGAAGGAACTCATTGGCTTCAACCTATGGTGGTCACCTAGCTGGTTGGCAAAAGCTGAGGATCAATGGCCAAGCCTTCCTGTCACTATGCCACGCGACTTACCAGGTTTCAAGAAGCTCGTCAATTGTGTCACGCAGGTAGAACAATGGGAAGATTCATTATTGAACCGAGTCAGTTCATATAGCAAGCTCATCAATGTCACTGCCTTCATACTCAGATTCATTAGAAATATCAGACTGCCTAGAGAGCAGCGGAATCTTCAACCCACGCTGTCGTTGGACGAGACACGCGAGGCGACAAAACATTGGATAAAAGGGGTCCAATTGGAAGCCTACAAAAACGAAGTTATACTGATCAAACGAGGGAAGCTAGTTTGCAAGTCCCTCCAGAAACTCAGCGTCTTCATTGATAACGACCACTTCATCAGAGTCGGGGGACGACTGAAGAAGTCATCACTGTCATACGGAGCGAAACATCCATATCTTATACCTAAGGATCATAGATGGACACGACTACTCATTGAACATTATCACAAGATGCATTGTCATGCACCAACCACAGCACTCATCAGCATACTTAGAAGGGAGTACTGGATACCATCAATCAAACGTCAGGTATCCAAGGTCATCAGTAGCTGTATGTCATGTTTCAAATTTGACGCTCAAGCGCAGACGCCGTTCATGGCAGACTTGCCTGCGGACAGAGTGACCGCAGCGCGCGCATTC
Source organism: Apotomis betuletana (assembly GCA_932273695.1). Lineage (NCBI taxonomy): Eukaryota > Metazoa > Arthropoda > Insecta > Lepidoptera > Tortricidae > Apotomis > Apotomis betuletana. Next base: position 1,166,016 of record OW026303.1, on the reverse strand, counting down.
TATGGCGTAGCCACAGATTTCGCCGGACCGTATTTGGTCAAGAGCAGCCTATTACGAAATGCTAAATCAGTCAAAGCTTATATATGTGTTTTTGTATGTCTAGGTACAAAAGCAGTTCATCTCGAGCTGGTGTCGTCACTCAGCACCGAGGCATTCATCGCAGCGTTCACGAGGTTCGTCAGCCGTCGTGGACTGCCATCACTCGTCAGGTCAGACTGTGGTACCAACTTCGTTGGATCCCACAATTATATTAAGGAGGTCAGTCAATTTTTACTTACTAATCAAGTCACCACCCAAGAGGAGCTTCGGAAACGACATATTCGTTGGGAGTTCAATCCTCCGGGTGCCCCTCACATGTCAGGATTAGTCGAGGCGGCCGTCAAGAGTACGAAGAACCTACTCAAGAGAGAGCTCGGTGAGAGGATTTTCACCTTCGAAGAGCTCTACACGCTTCTGACAAAGGTAGAGTCGATTCTCAATTCACGACCTCTGGTGCCAATGTCAGAAGACCCGAATGACCTAGACGTTCTCACACCTGGTCATTTTCTCATTGGTCAGCCATTGATTGCTCTGCCAGAACCCCATTGGAATGACACCAATATGTCACGCTTGTCACGATTTCAATCTATTCAAAAGTCAACTCAATTCATTTGGTCACGATGGCAGAAAGAATATTTAAATACATTGCAATCACGTCACAAATGGTATAATCACGTAACTGGAATAAACCTTAACGATTTGGTTCTTATTGTTAATGAAAATTCACCCCCTCTCGAATGGCGTAGAGGCCGTGTTATAGAACTTTACAAGGGCTCAGATAATGTAGTCAGGTCAGTCAAACTAAAAACTCAACAAGGAGACCTTGTAAGACCTGTGGTTAAATTGTGTAAATTACCTATTGATTTCACCTAATTGAATTTACTCATAAGTATCGTATAGTCATAAGGAACCAGTATAAGTTAATTTCATTCATTGATAACTCATTCACGTTTAATTGTTAATCATTGTTGTCAAGTTGACTTCCAGGTGTTCAGTTCAACCTTTTCCCTGGTGGCCGGAGGAATGTTAATCGAAATTAACATGGTTATTCATTAATTCACTGTAAGGATGTCAAACGATACTCCCAGCGCCATCTAGGAAAGCGAAGTGACACCTTGACATAATTGTAGTTGTATAATATGCCTAAATCGATCACTCATTGATGTGTGTTCGATACTTTATCCGTTCTATTGCTCAATGTATAATATCAGTCATTCGTTCAATGTTTTTCATTCATTCTCTCTTCATTTTGACTCTGGACGGATCAGACGTGTGCTTAGTCATTAAAATTGTATATAATTCAATATATTCAGAATTATAAGTTTTACAAGTGATTTGTTGTGTTTTGCTCATCGGAGTAGACCTGGGGAGGTTTCCCGAACATAACAGCAAGAAATCACGGCAGTCAGGGTGACTGTCTGTGTGGTCGGCGGCTGTCGGAGGCGACGGCGCGTCGGCATTCCGGCTTGTACAGTCGGTGGTGGTCCAAATTCAACAGCGCTCCTGCAAGGGCTGGAGCGCCCCTTCATCATCAACGAAATTCAAACACCCCTTCAATCTTATCAACATTAGGGTGAGCCCAGGACGGGGATCCCTAAATACAATCAACAATAATAATGATGATGATGTTCATATTGTTCATCATTATTGCATTTGGCTGATTTCAGCCACGGCGACTGTTACTCTAAAGCTTGCAACTATTCTTATTACAAAGGTAGTCAGGTATTCTTTACCTGACTACCTGTGTAGCTTTAACCATTTAATATAAAGCAAAACAAGACGGATTGACATTATGAAGGACCACTGAGGAACAGAAGTAGCACGCAAGATATTCTTCACACGATTTACGCAATTTTTACGAAAATCTCATGATTCACTCAATTTTGGTATAATTTACAAGCCAATGAAGCCTTGACACCAATCGACGTCACTCGTCACGTCAAATAAACCGTATCGCTGGCAACACCAAATTTTATTACCCCCATGCCAAGTGCCTGTCACGATTTATCATAAATTTTGTGCCTCGCGACTCTCGTCCCCAACTCGAGTCAATCTTAAGTCAAAGACATGAAGTTCGTTTTTGAAGTTTCCCTCCTTGTCTCACTGTGCTGTGCATTTCACTGTAATATCAGACTTAAATTTAAGCTATTAAAGTAAACATTGCCTTAACGAGATTGTAGCGTGTCAATACATGACAGGGAGTGTTGTAGCGGTTGGTTTTTCGATATCGGAGTATGTAAATATTTGTTTTGTATTTGAGCAGCAACAAGAGCAGGATTTTGGTTGCAATGTAGTTTAAATAGTTGCGGTTATCCTAGTGATTGAGTTTTGTTTGTTCAATCTTGAACGGTCAATATTTAGACACTTATAACAGTTATAACGCTACTACTTCGGCCGCTTAATTTTTTTTAACCCCTGACAAAAAAGAGGGTGTAATAAGTTATGAGTTTAACATGTGTATCTGTATGTCTGTCTGTAGCATCGTAGCTGCCAAACGGATGGACCTCTTCAAAAGCGGTTTTTATCAAAAGCCTTTTCTGTCGAGATGGTTCTTAGCTATGTTTGGTAAAAATATCTGCAACCGTTACCAAGATATTCAGTTTTGATTGGAACAAGTGACAGGATCTCAGATTATCCCACTCATTAAATGATGACCAGCTTCATAGTTGTATCGGTTTTTTTAATTTATTTTGAAGTTAGGTTATCTTTATTTTGGATTTTCCAGCTATCCTTGTGCCAATGTTAGTATATACGGTAAGTGTGCTCCAGTCAGGGACGTATTTACCCTAGGGCGATCCGGGCTATAGCCCGGGGCGCCAAACCGACAGGGGCGGCGTAGGCGCCCCTAGCTGATTGCATTTTTTTTGGTATCGGCGCCATTCAACCAATCTTTCAACTTCAACTTCTCAGTTCTCTTTCAACTTCTCACCTTTTTTTGTCAACCCACAATTTTAAAATAATAATAACTAGTAAGTCTTGGTTGAAAGAAAACACGCTTGTAAGTACGTCAATATCTCCGGAGCGCGTCTGTAAGTAAGTACAATAAGAACATGCTCCAACTATAGGGCGCGCGCGGGGCACGGGCGCCGGGCGAGGTCGGGGGGGCGCGGCGAGAGGGGCAGGAGCTATAGGCCATTGCAGCAGCGTTGCCAGATCGGATCTTTTCACACAATTTCGGTCAATTTTGTAACAACGCACCCGCGCCGAAAAATTATGCGCTCGCTACGCTCGCGTTAACATGTCTGTGCTAAATTTTACGAGTGCTTATGTAGCCTGACTTTTAATGAAGTGTTTGCATGTGATAACACCAATGATGCATTCAACATTTTTCACGATGATTTAATCCTTTTTCATAAACTTTGTTTTCCCCTTGTTAAGGTTAAAATAAACGCGAACCAAAAACTCAAATGGGTAACACCAGGCATTAAACTAGCTTCTAAAGCAAAAAGGAATTTATACATGCAATATATTCATACCAAAGATAAACGGGCAAAATGTAACCTTAAAAAGCATCAGAAAACCTACACCAGGATTTTAAAAAGGTGCATTCGGCAAGCTCAAAAGATTAATAACCACAAATTAATTATAAAATCAGATAATATAGTGAAAGCTACATGGGGTCTTATAAACGAACACCTTAACTCAGACAAGCAGTTTCAGTCGTTTGACAAGATAAAGTTTAAGGAAACAATAGTCGAGGATCCCCAAAACATTGCCAACGCATTCAATAAACAGTTTTTAGATCCGAAAAAAAACGATACAAACGTATCTTCAACTGATCATACAAAGATAGATTTCAACAGTTCTTCCATCTTTTTAAAACCAACGAACCCTTTTGAAGTAATTAAAATTATTAAATCTCTCAACAACTCGAAATCATCTGGCTACGATAATATAAGTACAAAAATTATTAAAGGCGCAGCCAAATATATAGCTCACCCTCTAAGTTACATTATAAATTTGTCAATAGATAAAGGATGTTTTCCTGAGAAACTTAAAATTAGTGTCGTAAAGCCAGTTTTCAAAAAAGGTGACAAAAGTAGCTCAGACAATTATAGACCTATAGCCTTAATCCCGATTGTTCGGTCCCAACCGACATTACTTTGCATAAAACTGAACGCACCCGAGCTGTCACTTTTGACACTAAGATCTTAGAGGTCGTTCTGTGACTTGAATTTTAACTTGCAGTTGTGCACATGTGATTTTGAGATTTGGAATTTGAAGCGTTTTGGAAAGACACATGTGTGTCCGCTTATTTTGCGTATATTTGTTGAACTCGAGTGATTTGTGCGGCATAAGGCCCCTCGATAAGATTGGACGTGAAAATTGTGGTTTTGACGGAGCTGGCGATACGGTAGCCGCGAGGATTCTTCGGCGCCCAGCAAACACATTCACACACACCATAACACACCCTACACTTACTCACCTTTGCTGGAATTGGGCTAGATCGGCTCCATTGGGAAGGTTAGTGCTTTAGATATAAGTTAGAGTTAAGTTTAAGAGGCGCGTAATCGCGACCCCGCTTTTGTACTCGCCCGGGAATTTACGTTTTGCTGGTTACACAGGTTGATGGGCCCCCTGTCTGCCCGTAGTCCAGGGCGGGAACAAAACATTTTTGGTAGCATAGAGCGTGGTTGTTTTGATTTGATCCACTTTTGATAAAATTTGGGTAAATTTTTTTGGTTAGAATTCACATGTTTTGAGGTTAAAGTTTTGACAAAAAGTGGTTAAATTTACATGTTTTTGATTTGAATAAGGTCAATTTGCTTATTATCAACAACACGAGAGTTGTTTTATGTAGATAATACTAGTTTAGTGCTCAAATTTAGGAAAGTTTCAACTTGTTATAAATTTGGGGGTTGGTAGACATTTTCTTTGTATGATTATAAGAAAGTAAATTATTAGAATAAACTCAACTCATTATAGTTTTATAGTGTTTTTGGAGTTAAAACAAGTATCATATTTTGTTGATATTGCATGTCAAGTTGAAACATTGAATTATTTGGAAATATTATTAGGAGCACTTTAGAAATTGACCTTTGGACTTTGATATTAAATGTTATAATTTGTTGGCATTTTTATAATTGGTAAACCGCCAGTGTGACTATATTGAATTAATATTGTTATTGGGTAAGAAATTCTACATAATTAATTTTAATTAATTAATTTATTGATTTGTTTGAGAATTTCACTTTGTGTTTTGTTTGAATTCAATATGGCAGCGGTATTTAAGACAGCAATTCGCGCGGAGTTACGTTGGTTTACTTCTGGGGCTGCTCTGGTGGACAGAGAAGACCGAACTGACGCATTGTTAGACAGGTTCGAACAGATTAGGGACCGCGTTGATAGGGCGCGACATAGCTTTGAAAGCTATCTCGGTAAAATTGAAGGCTCTGGGCCCGAGATGGCACAGCATGTTCTACGCGAGGCAGCTGAAGTGGAACGAGATTATGACCAATGCATTGAGCTGGCAGATAAAATCGTTCAGCGTGCAAAGGAGATATTGAGAATTCGGACCACCGGGGTCCGGAATGAGGGAAATTCTGCAATTAGACCCACTCCAGAATTGGCAGCACGACTTCCTGCGATAAGCATCCCACCGTTTGACGGAAACCTGGACCAATGGACCAGTTTTATTGACCTGTTCGATAGTTTGGTACACGCCCGAAAGGACCTAACGGACTCTTTGAAATTGGCGCAGCTGATGACAGCTTTGAAAGGTGAACCACGTGACCTGGTAGCACACTTGTCGGTCACCGATGAAAATTATGAAACCGCGCGCACACTGTTAAGAAACAGATACGAGAATGTGCGAAGGCTTGCGGACGCCATGATGGCAAAAATTTGGAATATTCCCCGGATCGCCCAGGTATCAGACATCAGAATAAAAATGCTGAATCCTGTTTTGACAGCGACCAAAGCTTTGGGGAAACTTGGCTTGCCTGTGGACCAATGGTCCTATATGTTACTGAGTTTTTTGTTGAACCGGCTACCTGCTGATGTCCGGGCGAGATTTGAGAACCAGTATGGAGGAGACACCGCCCAGCACTTACCGGCCTTTAGTGACATAGTGGCATTTTTGGAAACGGAGTGTCGCCGTGCTGATACTTCGAGTTTACCTTCAACCTCGAGACCAGCTGTGCCCTCAGGGGGCCAGATGGGAATTGTCGCTCAAAGGGGAAACTGGGGAAAATTGATACCTCGACCAGCGAGGCCCAGTCAATACAATGTTGGCACGGTGGAACCTGACCCCTGCTTGTACTGCAAGAAACCAGGCCATCGGGTGCCTGTCTGTTCGACGTTTCTTGCCCAGAGGGTCGAGGGTCGCCGGAACATCGCAAAGCAAAGGAAGTGGTGTTTCGTGTGTTTGGACCCACATTTTGTTCGGGACTGTGCCCAACCCCAGGAGTGCCGGTCATGTGGTGGGAAGCACCACCACATTTTGTGCATGAACCGCAACGGGACCTCCAAGCCTCCCGCTGCCCAGGGTTCACGCAGCACCCCTGTCCGGAGTCGGCACCCGGCCGACCAGGGGTATTTGGAAGATGGGGAAGGCGGGGAGAATTCGACCCCCCCGCATTCACAGAATTATGCTGCGGTCGCGCGCTCACCCGCGCCCTCACGGCGGGCTCCCACGGGCGGGTGGCCGCGCCCACCCCCTCCTCGGTCGGCGCCACGGATGTCGCCGCCGCTGGCCGAGCGACCGCGCCTGGAATCGCGACCTCCCGCGTTCGCAGGCCGGAGACGAGGGTACCGGGCGCCGCAGATGGCGCAACCAGCGCGACGCGCGTACCAGCCTGACTGGGATCCGCTCGACCGGTTCGAGCGGCCCTCCCACGCGGAGCAGGACGCCACGCGGTATCCCTGCTAGGGGTACGCCGCCCATGCATCGACCACCGCCACACCCCTCGAGACCGTGTTGTTGCCCACGGCCTCGGTTTGTGTGTGGGGTCCTGGCGGAGGATCAGTTCGTGTGCGCGCCCTACTGGATACGGGCGCACAGGGCTGTATTGTATCCAAACGGTTGATGCAACGGATGGGCTTGGTCTTGAGACCTCACCCGGACGGTGTCCGGGGGGTCGGCAACACATCAGTGTCAAACCTGGTAGGACAGGTCACGTTCACCTTTGGCCCGAGTCCCACCTCCCATGCGAGGATTACAGCTCCCGCATTGGTTTTGGAGGAGGTGGTGGGGGGGCACCCCCCGGTCAAGCTGCCACCAGAGATCCGGAACTTGACAGTTGGTTTGAATTTGGCGGATGCTGGCTTTGACACCCCTGGTCCGGTTGACGTGCTGCTGGGTGCAGACGTCCTAGGGGGCATATTGCTGACCGGCAAACGGATACTACAGCCTGGTGGACTTGTGGCATGGGACACCAAGTTCGGATATGCTGTAATGGGTCCAGTATTAGCAGTTTCCACGCCTCCTGCCGAGGAGAGCTGTTTGGTTGGAACTGCTCTCTCAGACGCGGTGCAACGCTTCTGGGAAATTGAAGAACCGCCTACCGCGCCGCGGATGAGTCCTGAGCAAGAGGAGTGCGAATTGTTTTACCAGAACAACACTGGCCGCCTCCGCTCTGGTCGGTTCATAACTCGACTCCCCCTACTTACTCATCGACCACCCCTTGGTGCCTCTCGCGCGTTGGCTGAGAAGCGGCTGGTTTCGATGGAGCGCCGTATGAAGAGGGATGCGCTCTTCCGGCAGAAGTATGTGGACTTCATGAGGGAGTACGAGCAGTTGGGACACATGACGGTGTCACGCATGGATTGGAGTACGGTGGAGCATTATTTTCTTCCCCACCATGCGGTATTGAAGTCACCGGTGTCCAAGATTCGAGTGGTATTTGATGGCTCTGCCGCCACCTCGACTGGAGTGTCCTTGAACCAATGTTTGCATGCAGGTCCTAAGCTGCACAAGGACATAACCGATATTCTCACTAATTTCAGGAAGCATCAGGTTGTGTTTGTGACCGACATCCGGATGATGTTTCGGCAGATCGTCATCCACCCTGATGACCGTCGGTATCAGCTGATCTTGTGGCGTGAGAGCCCAGATGAACCGATGTTGGTCTATGAACTGAATACGGTTACGTACGGTCTGAAGAGTAGCCCGTACATTTCTATTCGTACATTGTTGGAATTGGCGAACAGAGAGAGACTGAGGTTCCCTCGAGCGTCCGCCATTTTGGAGAAGGACTTGTTTGTGGACGACGTGTGCACCGGGGCCAATAGCGTCGAAGAAGCATTGGTCATCCGCGATGAATTGATTGCACTCTTGCGGACTGGTGGCTATGAGTTGCGGAAATGGTTGTCCAACTCACCAGAGGTTTTGGCCGGACTCCCAGATGACCACCAGCAGGATCCACACCTCTTCGAGAATGTTGATAATCCGCACATGTTGTCGGTTCTTGGCGTTCAGTATCGACCAGTCCAAGATGTGTTTACCTATCGGGTGGAATTGGATACCCCGAAGGTCTGGACAAAGCGGCTTGTTCTGTCTACGGTGGCCAGGACTTACGATCCAAATGGATGGATCTCGCCCGTCATCTTCAAGGCCAAAGCGTTTATGCAGCGCCTGTGGGCAGCCCCGATGGGTTGGGATGATGCGCCTTCCGGAGATTTGCTGAGCGATTGGGAAACCTACTTTTCTACGCTCCCGGAGATAAACCAGGTCGAACTGCCGCGTAAGTTGCTTCCCGCAGGGAAATACAGAGCAACACTTCATGGGTTTTGCGACGCCTCCGAGCGAGGATATGCGGCTGCCGTGTATTTGCGAACGGTCAGCTCCGCCGGAGCGGTCGACGTGCACTTGGTAATGGGAAAGAGCAAGGTGGCCCCGCTTCGGACTCGTTTGACGATCCCGAAGCTGGAATTGTCGGGTGCTGCTCTTCTTGTGCGATTGTTGAATCATGTAGCCTCGACCTTGAAGGACACCGTGAACCTTGAGGAGAGTGCCTATGCATGGACTGACAGCCAAATTGTCTTGTGTTGGCTGAAGTCGTCGGTCCACACATTGGAGGTTTTTGTGGCCAACCGTGTCTCGCAGATACAGAACTCTGAGACTGCTTTGGTTTGGAGACACGTGCCAGGTGAATTGAACCCATCGGACGTGGCGTCTAGGGGTTGTAACGCCACTGAGCTTGTTGCCCACCCACTGTGGTGGAAGCCAGAATGGCTATTGGAGATGGAGTCACGCTGGCCGGCCAGTTGTGTCATTGGAACCCCATCGTCGGGATTGAAGATCCACCTTGTCGAGACCGCTCCAGGGACGGACCCTGCTTGGTTGCTAGCGCGATATAGTTCTCTCGACAAGCTGGTCGGAGTGACCGCCTGGGTAAAGCGATTTATTCACAATTGTCGCCACCCTGACAATCGGCTACACGCCAGTGTTCTCGCTTTTGAAGAGCGGAAAGCAGCCCTACATCACTGGATTCGGGTTGTGCAGGAGGAACACTTGGGGGACGTATTGGAAACCCTGCGGAAGGGTCGCCCCAAACTTAGACGAGCGATAGCGCGTCTCAACCCGTTCATTGACGAGTCTGGAATACTCCGGGTTGGAGGACGGCTTCGCAATGCTAACTTGCCTTATTCGGCGCGCCACACCATACTGTTGCCTAAGAAAGGGCACTTGGTGGAATTGTTGGTGAATGATCGCCACCTTAAGAATTCTCATGCTAGCTGCAATGCGCTCCTGGGCATTCTGCAGCGAGAATTTTGGATACTGAACAGCAGACGCGTTGTACGGAGCATCGTGTTCCGGTGCTTGCCTTGCTATAGGCTCAAGGCAGCCACGATGCAGCCTCAGATGGGTGATTTGCCACCTGACAGGGTCACCCCGGCTAGGCCATTTGAGAGGGTAGGGACGGATTTTGCCGGCCCTTTCTTGGTTAAAACGTCGCGACTCCGAAATGCGAAGAGTGTAAAAGCGTATTTGTGCGTTTTCGTCTGTCTGTCCACCAAAGCCGCTCATCTTGAATTAGTTGCTGATCTTTCGACGGAGGCCTTTATTGCGGCCCTAGATAGGTTTGTAGCCCGTAGGGGACTCCCGTCTCTGATCCGGTCAGATTGCGGAACCAATTATAAAGGTGCCGACCGTTATTTACAAGATGTTGTGAAATTTTTGTTTGAAAATAGAATTGACATTGGTACAAACCTCTCCCGTCGGGGTGTCACCTGGACGTTTGACCCTCCGGGATGCCCCCATTGGGGAGGTATTTTTGAAGCTCTTGTAAAGCAAGCTAAGACTCATATGTATAGAGTCATAGGTCAAACTATTTTGACTTTTGAAGAGCTGGCGACGTTGTTTTGTAGAATTGAGGCAGTCCTCAATTCCCGTCCGTTGTGCCCGCTCAGCTCTGATCCAAATGACCTGGAAACGTTGACTCCAGGCCATTTCTTGATTGGTCAGCCACTTGTAGCCCTGCCGGAGCACCCCCTCAGGGAAATAACTTCCAATCGTTTGTCGCGCTATCAAATGCTGCAACAAATGGCTCAGAATTTTTGGACCAGATGGTCATTAGAGTATTTGCATGTTTTGCAGCAGCGCCTCAAGTGGACTGACAAAACCAATCCCCCCAGTGTTGGAGACCTCGTGTTGGTTAAGGATTCCAACCTACCGCCACTGCGTTGGCGCCGGGGGCGAATTGTTAACTTGTATCCCGGCAAGGACGGGACCCCTCGGTTTGCTGAGGTCATGGTGGGGGATTCGGTTCTCAAGCGAGCGGTAGCAACGCTATCGCGCCTTCCTCTTGTATAGCGGACCAGCTTAGAGCTGTTCCGAGGCGGGTGATTGTTCGGTCCCAACCGACATTACTTTGCATAAAACTGAACGCACCCGAGCTGTCACTTTTGACACTAAGATCTTAGAGGTCGTTCTGTGACTTGAATTTTAACTTGCAGTTGTGCACATGTGATTTTGAGATTTGGAATTTGAAGCGTTTTGGAAAGACACATGTGTGTCCGCTTATTTTGCGTATATTTGTTGAACTCGAGTGATTTGTGCGGCATAAGGCCCCTCGATAAGATTGGACGTGAAAATTGTGGTTTTGACGGAGCTGGCGATACGGTAGCCGCGAGGATTCTTCGGCGCCCAGCAAACACATTCACACACACCATAACACACCCTACACTTACTCACCTTTGCTGGAATTGGGCTAGATCGGCTCCATTGGGAAGGTTAGTGCTTTAGATATAAGTTAGAGTTAAGTTTAAGAGGCGCGTAATCGCGACCCCGCTTTTGTACTCGCCCGGGAATTTACGTTTTGCTGGTTACACAGGTTGATGGGCCCCCTGTCTGCCCGTAGTCCAGGGCGGGAACAAAACACCGATATTGTCTAAAATATTTGAAAAAGTAATCTACGCCAGACTCACTAACTTCTTTGACAAGTTCGATATCCTCTCTGAGAATCAGTTTGGGTTCCGCAAAGGGAAATCAACTACATGGGCTATTTACAATCTCCTAACAGAAATTTCACTCTGTAGAGATAATAGAACACCCGTTACAGCTATTTTCTTAGACATGTCGAAAGCGTTTGACTGTGTCAACCACGCTATTCTATTAAGAAAACTCTACGCCTACGGTATAAGGGGAAACGGTTATGATTGGCTAAAATCATATCTAAGTAATAGAACTCAGACAACACAGATTTCAACGTACTGTCCACAGTCGAAAATGGTAACCCGATATAACTCAAGCCTTGACGATGTTATACAGGGAGTACCACAGGGTAGTATTCTCGGACCTTTGTTATTCCTTGTATATATTAACGATTTACCTAACATAACACAACACAAAGTATTTCTTTTCGCCGATGACTGCTCCGTAATCGTGCGTTGCGAGAATCCAGACGCATACGAAGCAGAATTAAATAGAGTATTTAGGAGTATAAATGAGTGGCTAAATAGTAACGCGTTAATGGTTAATTTGCAAAAGACACAATATATCCAGTTTAGTGCACCCCAAGCTAAAACGAGGGAAGTAACTATTAATTACAACAACGTTAAAATAGACAAAGTTACCTCAACCCGATTTCTAGGCATCATACTCGATAGTCATAACAACTGGAAAGATCACACGGAGTACTTAATCAATAAGTTGAATCGATTCGTTTTTGCTCTTCGTAAACTAACCCAAATTGCATCTCAGGAAACGGCGGTCCAAGCTTTCCATGCTCATGTAATGTCGAACCTGAGGTACGGAATTATTCTATGGGGCAACTCTAAGAATACTCTAAAAGTTTTTCGTCTGCAAAAAAAATGTTTACGTGCAATATGTGGCACTCGTACGATCGACTCTTGTAAGCCCATATTCAAGTCTCTTCAGGTTATGACTCTGTATTCTATGTATGTATATGAGATTTGTATTTTTGTCAAGAATAATATGCACCTTTATAAAATAAAAACATCCAACCCTAGAAGCACTTCCAAACTCCATGGTCTCAACATATGCTATCCTGAGGATGTTAACACAGCTCACATGAAAAATAGTACATTCTACATGTCTATTAAAATTTTCAATAATCTGCCAGAAGATCTAAAAATGTCAGAACTACCAGAATACAAAAATAAGCTTCTTAAATGGTGTACTGAGAGAGCTTACTACAATTTAAGTGAACATTTTGAATAAATTAATTTATGTAGGTAGTTTAACTGCAACATCTGATTATTATTTTATTAATTATTAGACAATTCTGATTATGTAATGATATATGTAGCCAAGATTTTATTATGGTATTGTAGAACTAAGAAATCTGACATGTAGTTACTTTAATTAAAAATTGTAGTGTATGTGTAGTTTGTTATTTTAAGTTAATGTAAAAATTGTACGCCGGTAATCGGTAGATTGTGAAGAACTATAATATAATGTAAGACCTACTTTTGTACTCACAATATTACAATAAATATATGATTATATGATGATTATGTGTTACTACGTAGTCTACGTACCCTCGCGCCGAAAAATTTCGCGCTCGCTACGCTCGCGTTAACATATGTCTGTGTTACTACGTAGTCTACGTACCCTCGCACCAAAAAATTACCATTATACAAAAAAAAAGTTAAATATTTCCTTGACTTCTGGGGCGGCGAAACTTATAAGCCCGGGGCGCCGAATTTCAAAATACGTCCCTGGCTCCAGTTCTTAACACACGCAAACGCGGTGCAAACTTGAAATAACTAGAACATTCTTCGATGGCTGTCATCACCATCCATCTTGTAATATACTTATGAAAGCAATAAATAAACTGATAAACCACACCGCGTGTTCAGCGGAGAAATTTCGCTCTTCTTAATTTCTTCGATACTCGCTTGTTTACGTTAAATATGTTCACAGCCCCTAACACTCCACACGAACGCGGTGCAAACTTAAAGTAACTACAACTTTCTTCAATAGCTTTCATCGCCATACCGCGTGTTCAGCGGTTAAATTTCACTCGTCGTAATTTCCTAGATACTCGCTTGTTTACGCTAGGTGTGCTCCAGTGCCTAACACTCCGCACGAACGCCGCGCAAACTTGTAACTAGAACATTCCTCAATGACTGTCATCGCCACGCCGCGTGTTCAGCAGCTAAATTGCGCTCGCCTTAATTTCCTGGGCGTGCCGGATTAAAACGCTCATGCCTGGTCAACATGCTGATATGCAACTGGATTGCTGATGTTAGAGTTCCATGTTTTTTTTATTTTTTATTTTTATCACCACCGTCATTCCGCGCCGTTGCTGGTGGCGGTCGGCTCGGGCGTATCATTGAATGTTCCGTGTTTCTACTCATTGTTTAATAAACTTAATCTAACCTAGGCCTGACTTGACCAAACTGAAATAAGACCTAATACCCAGATATAAAGTGACAAAATAAAAATATCAGACAACCTCACACAAATCGATCTAGTCCCAAATTAAGCTCAAGAAGGCTTGTTTATGGGTACTAGACGACGTGATATACATACTTATATAGATAAATATATACCTAAATATATAGGAACAACTATGACCCAAGCACAAATATTCGAGTTGATCACGCAAATATTTGCCCTGGCCGGGATTCGAACCCGGGACCGCCGCTCAGCAGGCAGGTGCTTGCAAACTGAGCCAACCGCGTCGTCAAAATTACATAGAAATTTTAGATTAATTTTAAATAATAAATAAATAAATAATAATAAATATATGGGGATAGGCTGTAAGCGAGAGATAACGCGGTGACAGATAAACCGTGCGCGGTTTTTTCTCACCGTAGGTATATTATGTACTAGATCATAAGTTCCTTGTTTAAAAAAAAAACTATTTGTAAGGTGCCTTTCAAGATCAAGTAAAAAAGTCATCGATTTCTAAATTCCACTCGGTTGTAAGAGACGCGCTGGACAGACACCGGTGGAGGCAGATCATTCGCGCCAGCAACCCTGAAGCTGACCGCGATCCTCAGACATGAGGGACCGACTCCAGAGAGAGAGAGAGAGAAGGCGCTTTTACTTATTGGGGCATTTCTTATCTACCTTCATTGTTTCAACGTTTTGAATACAATTGCATGGTCACAGGCATACTGATGAATCAACGAGCTGTTACTGTAGATGTCGGCCGAAATTTTTACCACCCAACTAATTAGTAAATAGTCTTAGCCACCAATAGTAAGCTGCGGTGCAGTAGTCTGGTGGCAACGAACTAAACTACAACGACCCCAGAGGTTGGCTTGTATGGCAGCCACCGGAAGCATGAGGACTACACCCACCGCCCGCCCTGTGTGTGAAATATCAAGTACAGATGTTTTAAGTACTTTTTCCAGCTATAGTTGCGAAGTTATATCCAGCGTGGTTTGATCTGAAGCAGTAGTCGTTGACGATGCAATATTCCTAAGTTTAGCAATCCTGATAACACATAATTCCAGAACTTGTATCTCTGATGTGTTAGTATCGCCGGGTCGCGGGGTCAGCGACCCGTGCGGTCGGCCGCCTCGCTGATTCTGCCTTCCTAATGAAACGCCGGTTTACCTGAGGGCTGAGGTTTTTAGATCATTAACTAGTACTAACTAGCACGTATTCCGATTGAGGATAATCGGACACTGGTAATAATTTCATACCAAATATCATCAGCGTAAATATACGGATCCGCTATTTGGTATACTAGCAAATTTGGGTTTTTCCCAAACTTTGTAAATAGTTTAGGTAGTTTATACAAAGACCTAAATCCCAGGCACCAGTGGGGCTAGCAAATCTTGACATGACTTCGCTTGTCGCGCGACTTAGCGTCATCTATCTTTCTCTCACAATATTGACAGGAAAGTGACAGGTAGTATATGTCACGCGACAAAGTCACCTGTCACAGTTATGCTAGACAGGCAGGCGCAGTGATCTCATGTTGGCCGGTGAGAGAGTTGAGGAAATGTCGCAATATACGACGTCCGAATATCTAAATGAGTTCTGGTTTACGAATACAGAGTATTTGACGTAGTTTTTGCCTGACAAAAGGACGAACAAGTTATGACTTGCTCTACCAGAAAATCTTGTCCATCAATACTGAAGTCCCCAGAAATAGACGTTGAAATAGGCATCTATGATAAAAGTTTATTATTAAACAGGTGGGAAGTCATGTTGTTGTTTTTGCATACTCGCTCTTTGGTTTTCCGAAAAGGACCTACTTATTATAAAACTTCACAAATAAAAGTCTCATTAAAATAACTCTGTCTGTCTGTACCTCTTCACACTCAAACCGCTTTGAGTCCCGGGAAAGGACGAAGCCAGCTTTCATCCCGGAAAAGGATGGTGGAAGTTTTTATTTGTATGGGGAAGTTACACTTTAAATGCATGGTCTTAGTTTTAAGACGGCGCCGAGCGTTAGCGACTGAACCATAGAGCGCGGGGAATGCGTATTTAGATCGGCGCGCGGCCGCCATAGTAAAAATTTATGGAGAATTAAAAGCACTTTTTGATAAATCTGGACCTTTAATACCAAACAATAATTGAAATAGTTGATGCTAACAAATTGTAATGTAAACATTCATCTTTTTTTTTAACTAAAGATCAGAATAGATTTCCGTTGTTAAAGTATAAAAAAAACACTTAACGCCTGCTTGCGATTTTACAATTTTCGTCCAACTTTACTTAGTTTTCTAGGGTAAAATATTAATAATCTTATAATTTTTCCACGGAGAAGTTGTTAACACATTCTTCGAAGTGCTAAATATAATATAGTTTAGAAATGGATCGTTGTCTACTTAACGGCAACTACTTATTTTTCACATTTCGCTCGGCGCAGTCGCCGATCTTAAGGCAGGGGCAGTGCGTAATAAATAAGATTTTTTTATTCGAAAAGTTTACACTTACCTAATGTTTGCAATGAAACGAACCATTTAAAAATTTAATGGTTGAGGCGAGGTTCGTACTCGCGTCGCGTTTATTCGTTTTCGATTGTCTTGAAATAAAGACAGACAACAGTGGTTCTGTGAGTGGGGTCAGTCAATGTTTGTTTGCTTCGTGTATAATTGTCGTCGTATGCGTTTGATGAATGTATGGCGCTTAAATCAACTCCAGCATTGTGGGCAGCGCGGCAGTGACGGCTGCCGCAGCTGGCTGGATGGCAGTCAATTTGTGGCTGATAGAGGGACAGCTTAAGGTTTATCTCATTCACCTTACTATCTATCATATTAAAATAACTTATTTTTTCAATAATATGCCTTGACAGTAATCACATCATCTTAATAGTCCCTGACTAGTTTGAATAATAGTGCAAATTAAGCCAAAACTACAATTAAAATGTGCTTCAAACTAAAAGAGATGCTTAATATTTTGTAGTTTAATCAAGATAGAGAGATCAGTCTTTCTACGAGTGGGGTCAGTAAATCAATGTGTACGCTGGTCGGGTATAAATGTCACCGTATGCGTTTGATGAATGTATGGCGCTTAAATCAACTGCAGCGTTGTGGGCAGCGCGGCAGTGACGGCTGCCGCTGTTGGCTAGACGGCAGTCAATTAGTGGCTGATACGAGGTACAGATTAAGATTGATCTCTTTTTACTACAACGAACAAACAACAACAAGCGTTTTGTAATTGGCTTTATATATGTCTTATAGGATATAATGTAGACTAGGTACTTTACTGTGCCCCGAATCATTGTTGTCTTCAATCTTTATTTAACAACAAAAAAAAAATTAGAAGATGAAAATTACCGTTGGCGCGGCGAAGAAAAATACGTAACCCTCTTTTTTAAACGATTTTGAAGGAGGAATACGTTCTCAGTTGAACGGTTTGTTTTTCTTTGTTTTATTTTTTAATTTATTTTTCGCACCATTGCGCAGTTTAAGTAGGCATTTTAATTTTTTTTGTTGCATTAAATAGGCAAACGCGGTGAGGACGCTCCCTAATGTTACATAGTAATTGTGACGTCCAGGGTTTCAGGGCGGGAATAGATTCAATGAAACACGTAAACGGGTTTACCGTCGACACGATCTGCCCACTCCCGTTGACGTCTGTCTTAGTAATGGCGGCAGCGGGCAGGTGGTGGCAACACTTTATTTCATAAAGGTGTCTATACACCACACCATCCTCTTTTGATAAATTTGAAATAGTTTTATTGATAGCTTACTTATTGCTAGTTATTAACATTTCATATCGAGATTGCATTACATGTACATTTTATTTATTCCCGGAATCTAGACTGATTTATATTATCAGTAATTACAACCCTTAGCGGATTCGCTCACTGCTCCGTCCGAGTGAATTGAACTAAATTCGGGGCCTACATCCAGACGCCCCACACCAGCCAACCACGCCAAACACCAAGGCGCGAAGCATTTGCTCAGACTCAGGGTTCAGCTGAGCACGGTTATTGTGGCGCATCGCGTACATCCAGCACCTTCGCTGAGACAGCGAAGATGATAATTCCACCATTAATATGGATTGATTTCGCGTCGGCGCAGTGAGCAAACCAGCCAACAATATTTCAAAGTAACGGGTATGCGCAACAATAGCAATACCCCGGTCACTAGACTGTAGTTAAAAATGTAATATTTTCTAATTTAATTCTCAATCATGAATTTGAATGTACATTGAAATATAACAATAGTTTAATCTTATCAACAACTGTTTTGTAAGTTTGTAATAAATGTGTCATAAAGAATTATGTTTTTGTTTTGTTACTATTCACTTTATTCTCCGTTTGAGACAAGGCTTTTAATCATAAATCTATGCATATAAAAAGTTAATTTTAGTGAGGACTTATACATGTTTTTTTAGTAGTTTCAAGTTCAATAAGTTGTCTTCACTTTTACATCACTAAACAACTCTCACGTTTCCGTTTTCTTCTCTTTTCATTTGTTTTTTTTTTTCATAATCATGATGCACTAAGAAAATATTGTCAATTACTTGTTATTAATCGGAGGACGCAATGGATTAATGCGATTATTAAATATTTTGTATTTGGTATTGTGTCACAGTTATTATTATTTTAATTCCCTTGGCAACCATAACATTAAGATATTTATTTACCCGTGAATTAATCTACTGTAGAGCAATTATTTTCTAAAATTTAGGAATCTACCAGCGCTTCCAACTAAGGCCTCCGTGAGAAAGAAGCGCCGCAAGAAAACTCACAGTTTGCCTTTTCAATGAAATATACATTTTCCAATTTTTGGTATGAATTTAAAAATCTTCTCATGAAATGTAATTATTTCAGAATACTAAACCGGCGTTGATTAGTCAGCGTTTGAAATGAAAAATGTGTTTTTTTTTTCTTTATAAATTTTATTTACTGTTTAAAAAATGTAACGTACTACCTGTCCATGTTAAATTTAACTATTTATTAGCTGTAGACCAATTTAAATGCCCAAAATATAAGATAAGAAAAATGTACAATCGTAATCTTAGATCAACATCGTTGCGTAAAAAGTTTGTTGAACCCAGATCACTTAATAACTACTACGGACAAAGGACAAGAGGGTACCTGATACCGCGCATTTACAATACATTAATATCAGAGGATGAGTGTGAAACGATAAATGTATTCAAATCTAAAGTAAAGGCGTGTTTGATGGATACCTTTCTTAAAGAAAATGAAAGTAGGTAGTTAGTTGAGTAATTAGGGTAGGCATCCTATAATGCGTAAATTCGTTGTTATAATAACTGTCACTATTAGTTAACGTAGATTATGTAGTTGTAGTGAAACTGTTTGTATTAAATACTTAAAATAGTAAGAGTAGGTATAACAATAAATAAATATCATAGCAGTATAAATTATAGTAATGTATAAAGAGTGCGGTCTTCGCCAACAAACTGCATTGCAGTTTGGCGAAACATATAAAGTGTACCAGTTTTGTAATTTTTTTTTTAGCATAATAAATTAATTAATTAATTATTGATTGGTATATCGACCATAATGTCAAATACCGTAGTAACTTTACAAGAAATCACGAATTCCTGCTGCATTATTGAAATTTACATTGAAAGTTACAAATGAGTATACCTCAAGGAGAATAGATAGGTAGGTATATACACTGCCTACGTCTCTTATGAGGGCTCATGCATATTATAAACGCTGCATATCTTAATGTAAAACAAAGTCTTCAATTTGGAAAACCCTCGTCTAACCCGAAGTTTATTTCACTTTACCATTTGATTCAGGGACAACACCGTTTTAATGCATGTATGATTAATGATTATGAAGACGCGTTTATCATAAATAGTGGTACTACTCACATTCGGCGCGACGTCTTACTGTTAGTGGTGCCAATTAACGTAAAAAAACAGTTTATTGCGATATTCGTTAACTTTTTATTGTATATCAGTTGAGTACCAACTCCTTGTTTGTAACTGTATTTTAATATAATTATTTTTTAAGTATCATCTGAATGTGCACATTCCAAGTACTACTGAAACATATATGTGTATATATATATATATGCTACGCAGTTTACTTCTGGTTTTTTTTAGTGCCTGTCATCACAGACTTTCTACAAAATTTCAATAGAATAGTCTATTGTTTTGCTCGACGTTAGTACCAGTCTTTCCAGACTTACTACTTTTGTCGTTGTTAGTACCAGTCTTTCCAGACTTACTACTTTTGTCGTTGTTAGTACGTCTTCACAGACTTACTAATTGTTAGTACCAGTCTTCACAGACTTTCTAATTGTTAGTACCAGTCTTCACAGACTTACTACTTGTTAGTACCAGTCTTCACAGACTTACTACTTTTCTCGTTGTTAGTACCAGTCTTCAGAGACTTACTACTTAGCCCATTAGAGTAGATCTTTTATTTACTTGTTGTTAGTACCAGTCAATTTCGACTTAGGTACTACTCGGTCCATTAAGAAATAGATGTGATTATCAGTACCTACACCTAGGTATTGTTTAACGTAGTGTTGACGTGTCTACTACACTACCCAGCGAACACTACGAGTATCTAGAACAAATGCATGGCATATATGCATATACTAATACGACGTTATATTAATATAGGTACAATCCCATAGAAATGCATGCCATTTATAATGCGAGTAGATTTTAGTTTGTAAAACCTGTTTGAAATTGGTGTAGTTAAAAACCCTTTTTTTTAACATACAAAGGATACATACAATTTCGCGCATGTGAAGTCCAAATGTGACTCGAACACACGACCTCTGTTTAACCGGAACATTGCTCTAATGCACACTCAGCGTTTGTATCTCACGCAATGTGTTCCCGTGACATCCGAAAAATCATTCATATTGCGCTTTTTTTTTTTAAATATTGGTTTTCCTTTTTAGTTCTCACTTAATCTTTTACCGAATAATGATCTTCTCAATATGCAATATGTTCGATTAAACTATAAATTATCGTAATTTGGAATTTCAGCCACCAGGTTGATGATTTAAATTTAACATGGAATTTACGTCGTACTTATGTATTATAAATAAATTTTCTTTTAGTATTTATTAAACTATTTTCTTATAATTTAGGAACATATCAGTATTATTTTATTACACAGGAAACGTTTACTGAAGTCTACTATTTTCTCGTTTTAACGCGTAATACTTTATATCATCCAGTCCAGACAATACCGTGCGTTTTCCGTGGCTGTACAAGTTGCCCTGTAGCGCATTTGGTTCTCTATGCAAGGTTAAATGTTACTTTTGTTTTCACATTGCTTCTAACCCTGCAAAATCAAACCAAAATGGAAATTCACTTTCAACCCGCAATTAAGATAAACAATTGACCAACTTTCAGAATATGAGAAATTAAGAGGGTTGTCATTATATTTAATATTCAGTTATAGCATTAAATGCCTAAAAGACAAGAACAACACTCTACTTAAAGGTTGTCTGAAAGATATCGCTCTTTAGCTATTAGACTGCATGTTGTTTACCTCCATTGCAATTCTAATTTTACTTGTTATCCTTGTTTATGTGTGCAATAAAGAATATTCAATCTATTCTATCAACTGGCAAAATGCTTTTATCAATTGCTCATAGAATAGAATTACCTATACTCATACTAGTTAATTCACAATGCGTAATAAATGTCGAATTATTCACAATTACTAGTATAATTTACCTATTCCAGAGAACTATGACAATCAGGTCAAATCGACTCAATTTCTAAGCGAAGATTTGCTTTAAACGCCACAAACTGGACAATTCGTTTTAAAATGTCAAATTACCATAATACTCATGTTTTACTCGTAATCGTTTATTTATAATGCACGAATACTTTAAATGACAAATAAGTCGTTATTTCTAGTATATATATTCTTTTGTTATATACTTTATTCTATAGTGAACTCAAATCAGTCAAATCGTTTCAACTTCTAGACAACGATTTATTTAATAGAGTATAATATATATAACACTTATTGTCGATTTAGTTCCAATGCAGATAAATCAATACCATGTTTTATTTGTTACATATCCAATCAATTTCGCGATAATCCCTCTACGACATGAATTACTGTAAGTATCATTCGACTTTCGAATTTGACACGGTGTCACTTAAATTCATACAATTATAACGGCCATAAATGGCTTCATGTGCAGTAAAGGGTGAAGAGATGTCATCTGCGCAACACTCACTTGACAGTCCAGCCTCTCGAATGAGACCTCCAGTAAATAGGGTCTAATGCGCTTGTCATAGTTTGAGGGCATATTTTATTACTCGCACCCCCTTTACGGCCATTTATCAGTCATACAATTTAAAATTTAGAAAACTATTTTCTCGGCCTGTCATTGCCAACGCACGACAGCTTGTTTGGTAGTTAATTTCCGTACCTTTACGGGCTACTCTAAGGGCTGATACGAGATCTTTCCGCCTGTCATTGCCAACCAATGACAGCTTGTTTTGTAGTTGTTCACCGCTGATACAGCTGAACCGATTCTATTTTGATACCCTAATAGGGTTTTGTTTTCCTCAAATCCTGTTGGTTTTGCCTCCCATATCCCTTATATTTTAATTACGTTCCCACTTTCCCAGTTCCTTCATTTGCTACTAGGTATCCAAATGTTAGGGTAGTTTATTTAAACTAATTGCATTACAAATATTTGAATTTCCGATGCTTTGCAGCATCTACATGGCTAGCACAATATTTTGCCGCGACCCCACCCGTGGCGCGACTCAACACCACCCGTCTAGCTCGTACGGCATTGAAATGAAAGTGACAGACACCCTGTACTCAAGGAGTAAACAGTTGACGGGCTAGTTAAAATATAATTCTATTTAGGTGTCAATACGGTATTTGATGACAGCTCAAATCAGCTATTCTTAATGAAATGTCAAAACGGTATGTTAGTACGAGGAACCGATTAATGCACATTACTCTCGATGTCACTACTTCATAAATATATTGGCAATTAGTTACCTTAATTTTGTTCATTCAATTTGTTACTTTACTACCAAACATCGGTCGATACTTCGGTTGGCTTGGCCAAAGGAAACGTACGAGTACTTGTATGGGGGCAAAACGAACGGTACCAGGATAAGACCTTGATTTGCATTTTTTGTTACCCGGATTATTCATTTACAAAGAAACCCGAAGAGTTTTCTTGATTGCTACATAACACAAAATACAAATAATTGCATATTATTATTTCCAAACACAAGAAGTGAGAAACTCGGTGAGCTTACGCTCTTTTGTGTTTGTTATGTTATATTCGCAATACTTAGTAGTTATTGCATACACTTTAGTCACACTTAGGTAATAATGAAATAATGCACTTTATTCTGCAAGTAGGCAAAGGGCACCTTTACATGCCCGAGTCTACCGGCATTTCAGGTATATGTATGTATTATACTCATACATAAATATTGATTACGTCTTCGGTACGGTTGTACGAGCTGTACGACTAGGTAAGTACATACATCTTCTGTGTTATAAAGTGATTACGACGCCAATTACCATATAGCATATACAATGTGTTACCGCCAAGTAGGCTCTTCTTAAAGCAGAGTAAAGTAACATAGATCTTTAACGTATCCATGACCTTAATTTAATTAATTAACTTAAATCCAGGCTTTATTAACTTTCTAACAAAATTTTAATTGCCAGTAATGTACAGTGAATAAATTGACAAGTGAGTGTTAAATGACAGCGTGATATGAGTAACGACAATTACGCTGTACACCCACTACATTGAATGTGCGGATTTAAGAAATTTAATTGTGCAGTTAATCACATAAGTATACCGAGTAATTAAGACCTAGTTTGTAAGATTTTTCTAGTAGCTAAGCCAATCCAAAAATATTAAATAAATGTTTGCTACGCCCTGACAGGGCCTTGTACCTAGCTTTAAGTACTTGGTCGCAATAAATTATTATTGTTATTATTTAGATGGCTATATTTGATAACGAAAATGTATTAATGAAAAACATAGACGATATACCCGATATAGTCGGTTAAGTTACATTGTCTCATCTGTGTTAGTAGGCCAAGTGACCGTCAAATATATTAAAATCTGTTGTTCTTACAATTACATGTTTTGACCGTGTCACAATTTATAGGTAAATAAAACCGATTATACCGGGGCTAGATTGTCTAGCTTGATAAATAATAGTTATCACTTATGTTTTGACACCTTTGTTGATGATATCAACATCCATTTCCAATAAGTAGATACTCTTACTACGGCTAATTCCTCTGCTTATTTTTTGACATAAGTGCACAAAGTACTGGTCAGAATGTTATGCGACTTTTGTTGTAGGTACTTTAATATTCTAAACCACTATACCCACTTTTTCCTTTTCTTTTCCTTTTACAGAAATTAATTAAAAGGATTCCACTGATTATTATTATCGGTTATTTGTACACTTCCTTGTTTCGTTTTAATCCTCGTCGCCATTGTGACGTCCAGGGTTTCAGGGCGGGAATAGATTCAATGAAACACGTAAACGGGTTTACCGTCGACACGATCTGCCCACTCCCGTTGACGTCTGTCTTAGTAATGGCGGCAGCGGGCAGGTGGTGGCAACACTTTATTTCATAAAGGTGTCTATACACCACAGTAATCAAGTCACATTCGTGGACGTATGTGTCTTCTGTCTGGTTCCGTATATTGGGTTATTGCCAAACACATGCTCCGTCGAGTAATTGTTCCGTTTGATGTACTGCGGTTATTGCTACGGTGGATACCCGCATATATGACAATAGAGAAGACTGATGTTAAATTCTACAGTATACTGTAGTTATACGAATATGAATCAAATTACTTTAATATGTCATGAAACAAAGAAATAAAAACAAAAAAGGATATATATTTTTGAAATATGTGACCTCAAAGCGAGCGTACCAAATTTGTTTTTTTTTTTTAATGCAAAAGAAATTTTGAAAATGTTTGTTAGGATCCCCATAATTTAACAAATCAATAATTATATCAACGAACCATGTCTCCATACAAATATTGCTACCCATGACATATAATGACATTACGATTAGGAATGTTGAACTTGGACGGTAATTTCTGAATTTTCGAGTAGTAAGTGTAGACTTTGATCCCAATAAAAAATATAATCGATTGACATCCTCAAAAGAAACTTTTCGTCATGCCTATTACCCGTCTTTTGACACAGAAGTTAACTTGTAAGGTATGTGTTGCTATATAGAGTGACAAGTTCACGTAGGTACAATACAATACAACAATTCTTTAGTGCACACGAACAAGACAAATGTTACAATTGAAACCTAAATATATAAATGGTAGACAAAAGGCGGTCTTATTGCTAAAGAGCGATCTCTTTCAGACAACCTTTGGGTAGAGGATTTAGGTGGTGAGATGAAAAATTCAGCAACATAAATAACATAATTATAAGTAATACACATACCGCCGGTCCCTAGTAAAAAAGTCGGATCTACAAAATTGCCATTTTCGTTTTATTGCGTTAATGCTTATTAAATACATTAATCTTTAATCGTACATTTACAGATTTTTCAAAATTTCATTATTTTCACGAATAATCAATGTCAAAAATGTCGTATCTTATACAGTGTCCATTTAATATTGTCAGATGTGGTACTTCCGACTATGTTAACTGGGTTAGCTGAAAAGTTTTGTGTAGTATGTGGCACTTCCGACATTACTATTCGGAATTTTAAGGGTACTTTATGTCGTATGTACCACTTACGACATTTTATTACGGAATATAAATTGTATCTTATGTCGTATGTGACACAACCGATGTTTTTTGCCGGAAAATATATTCCAACTTTGGTCGCATGTAACATATCCGAAATTTTTTCACGGAAAATAAATTGCAGTGTATGTCGTAACTATCACAATATCTTTGGATGCTTTAAATTTTGTCTTATTGTTTGAATATTGCAATCAACAGTTTGAATGAAATTGGGTATTTAGTAAACTTATTGATGGTTTCGAACGATGACTTCTGGTTCTTCTGAAGGAAAATAACCAGAATAAGAACATAATGAGATAACGATTACTCGTGGCAATGCCGAGAACATTTCAGAATGTGTGTAATTAAATGTACAGTTAAATAATAAGTAACGGCTCATGACTTCTTCTTTAGTCGAACACATATTCCTGAGAATCGTGATCACTAGATTTCATATCCCTTGTCACTTTTCTCTATTGGTCTCAATTGATGGTCGCCATCACCGCTTGATAGTTCTCTTACTTTTGGTCAGTTTATCTAAGTCAGTAGGAATCTAAGCTCTTTACCCCACGGTGAGAGTGGAACTAATCTTTCGAAAGAACCAGAAATATCCTTAATGGTGCTTTCGAACTCATAAATTAAAAGAGGCGATAAGTATGTTTCTGCATTCCCCTGACGATGCCACTCATTACCAAAGGTTCAACAATAGATCTCAATCTTTAATTCGTGATTTGCACCAGTCCAATTGCAACGTGTTTCTAGGCGAGGTTGAGATGTCTTACAAACAGTTCCAAAGGTAATCCTAGATAGCAACCTATACAAGGTTGGTATGGCTATCAAATAACTTAAAAATGCAGCGGATGATGCTGGAGAGTGGAGCGATGTCTAAGATTCTGAAAGCAGCATGGTAAAATGGTAAAGAAAACCCTGTAGAATTTATTAAATCATGTTATAATCGAAGGCAAAACGATAGGAGCATGGCCGAAAAGTGTGGCATGTATACTGCTCATCTTCAGAGAGGTTTATATGACCCTTCTCATAAATTACAGACCCATCTCGCTTATGAATCATGACTATAACCTGTGTAGTCGACACTCTTATCACGAACCGTCTCGCACGCAGGTTTGACGACTTTCAGCCCCCCAACGCTGGTTACCGCTAACCCTAGAACCCTAGGTACCGTAAACCACGTCCATATGTATATGTATATGTACTTCCATTTCTTTGTACTATTAGAAGGCTCTCGATTCGACTACGACTTAGTTAGACGGTGCTGCGGTCTCTCAAGTAGTACTAATGTCTCCAAAAAATTCGCAGCTGCATAGAAAGATTAATTCAAATTTTTGGTTTTGGACGGACTAATATCAATATCAAAAGCAAAGACGTCAGCCACCTTCTCTCTTCTGATGATATCGTCGTAGTAAATGACTAGTCATTGCTGAGGCTCTCAAAGATCTTGGAAAAATGCTCAAAGACTTCAGTCGTCTCCCAATAAGTGTATTTTAAAATGAACATTAAAAGACAAAAATTATGTTAATATTTTTTTTTATATCAAACTAACATAATTAAAAAACAATATTTATAAATTTTATTATACTGGGTAAAACTGCGGATTTTTATACCACTAAAATGTCGTATCTCACCACAAAACACTGTGTACAATCCAAATATAATTGTAGTAAGTGACACTTGCGACATAAATAATAATGCAATATCCGATTATAAAAGTCGTTAGTGCCACATCCGACTACTTACTGCGAACCATATCATGCAAAAAAGTCGTATGTGGCAGTTACGACAGGATATCGGATGACAATTTCCAGGTAAAAAGGTAGCATGTCTTATTTCTGGCATTTCTAATAAATAATTTATAGTTTTGTTTACACATACTCTAAAAGTACTTAATAATAATAACTTTGGCCAAATTTCGTAACAATAGGACTTAAATTGACAATTTTATACACAAAAACGTCTTTAAAAAACTTTAACTGCCTCTCCTGGAAAGTAGTCATTTTGCAGATCCGACTTTTTTACTAGGGACCGGCGATACATGAGGTTAGTAATTATAAAACGTTGGAATTTAAAATGCATGAATATTCGCGAGTGTACGATATAGCGTACGCACTGGTCGCTTTTTTTATACGTAAGGTGACTCGGGGCTATTGTAGCTATGGGGTTATTGTATCTAATTACCATTATAACGCCTATATTTATTTACGCATTTATATGTATTATATGTATATATATTATATATCTTATAAATAGTAAAAATATATGTGTATTATTACTTACTTAGTTTATGTACTTATTATAGTTTTATTAAGTATAATATAGATATCTTGGTTGTACGCAGTGTAGTTTGCCTATTTTCTTCGAATACCCATTCCTTCAATTGCTCAAAGGTTAACTGGAAGAGATCCCTAATAGGGATAAGTTCGCCTTTGTACATATTTCATTTGTTATCAATGTATTTATAACCAGTTGTTGTGTACAATAAAGCGTTTACATACATACATACATACATACGGCCTGTGACCATTATAATGGTTTGTGTATATATAGGATACACAAGACAATGCAATGGTCTGTGTATCCTATATATACGCAGACCATTATAATGGTAATAAGATACAATAACCCCATAGCTACAATAGCCCCGAGTCACCTTATTTAACATTAAGGGCCTGTACCTCTACCATGAGTTGCTTTCGAAAAGTCTCGAAACGTTCACTACGCTCGCTTGCGAGGAAACGCACTTCGAATAGAGTTACTCCTACACACGTAAATTGCGGTAGTGTGAGTGTATGAGACACTCGCCAACGTTTGTTCTAACTTCACACCGAATCAATCTGTCTCTTTCTAACTAAACTTAAAAGAATGAGGAAGATTCATATCGGCCAAAATAAAACATGGCGGATTTACGGTAGCGAGTATCGTTTACGTGACGTGACAATGTCGGCACCATGAGATTCAAATTTGACAGGTTCACCTCGAAACTATCGAAAATTACGCTCACGACTGTAGTTAAAACTCTCACTGCCAAATCGAAGGGTGAAATCATATTAGATTTTTTGTTTTATAATGTTTTTCAATTATTAGTGATCCAAATAATGTCTGCAAGACATTTTTAGAGTAAAATATGTCAGCGAAGCCTATAATAATATGCAGAATAACCACGCTGCAAGTTATGTACAAAGTTTAAATCCGCTATGTGAAAAGTGAATGTTTTTGTGAAAGATGTGCCCCGAACACCCGAATACAATGTCACTCGAAAGTAAAGGCGAAATTTCGGCTTGAGGATGCAAGCATACAGTTGCTTTTTGGATGTGGGTCCGTCGTCGGTGCGAGGAGCCTTCATGCACTTCTATACAGTGCTACTGGAAAAGGTTTACTCTGTCTACAGTGACAGCTGTGAAAGTAAAGGGATTACTCAGAAAAACATTAAAAGGACTTACTTCCCTTACAGTACAGACTAATCTGCATTATATATTATTATTATTATGAATTCATTTCAGAAGCAAAAATGAGGACAATTGACAACTGCGAATTGAATCAACATGATTACAAACATACTGGTATTATGCAATATTGATTGCACTGCTTTATCATTGATAAACAAAAATAAGCCAAAGTAGTGTTAAAAGAAGTTTATTCAGTCTTTTTGCTAGTGTGCAAAAGACATTTGTATTTTGAACACAATGATTGTGATTCTCTGTGATGCATGTAAATTTTTAATATGTATACTTTACTCTTGTTAATATGGTTTGGATTTGAGTGTGACTGCACAAACATTGGTGCGGTGCTCTTAAAACAAAAAAGCCCTCCGATTTCTTATGGGGTGTCCACATGTACCTGTTACTCACAGATCCATGTTTGTAGAACACAAAATTATGACTTGCTTGTATGTAGGTATTTTAAAATAAAGACCAACAAAAAGTCTCTAGACAAAACACATACAAACTCCTAAGAAATAAAAATGAATTTTTAGTACCCAAGAGTAATTTTAAATATTTTGACAAATCTTTAAGCAGTACTGCAATTAGAGCTTATAATAAATTGGACATTAGTATTAAGGAATGTAGTAGCTACAGAATATTTGAACGAAAATTAAGAGATTATTTTACAAGTAGACCATTCTATTCCATTAAGGAAATTTATGCTAGAGCGCTAGATTATTTTTAAATAAGTATACAATATCATTATTTTAATTTTTATTTAATTTTCATTCAAATACGACATGTGTATAATTAAATTTATTTTGTTATCAATAATGAATTGATTTTACTTGGCATTGTGTTTATTTTAATTGAGCATTTTTTTACTTTTACTTCTATTTTATACTTGTATTTGCACGCATTTAAGTATGTTTTATTGCAAATAAATGATTGATTGATTGTTATCTTAAATTTTATATGTTTAGAGGCCTTATACATTATTAAATGTGCAATTTTTCATATAACAAATATATTCATAATTTCAACCAACTATTTAAAGTCAATAATACTTTTCCCTGAGTTCTAGATAGTAACAAAGCTATTTCACATTTTTATTGTGTAAAGTCGAATATAAGTTGAAAACACCACTTTGCTATATAAATTTTGTCAATCTTGAGTACTTTTTGGGAAAAAATTATCAATGAAAAATTCAAACTGTATGTTTCAAATATATCAGTTCTAACTAAGTAATAACATCAATATATTAAGAAACATGTTTGATCATAGCAAAAAAGCCTTAAATAGAGGGCAAAATCAAATCTGATTTTAATTGTTTTACCTCGCTGTAGTGAGTAGATTTCTTCACTCGCTCAGCTTTCAATTTCAACACTAATAACAACTTTTCAGGCTTGCATGTCAATAACTATTACTCATTAAGTCCATGTCTTTTAATTGTTTATAATGAACCTTTTGAACGCCAAGCTGTGAAACTATTTAACGTGCCACTGAAGTCACAACAAAACATAAAGAAGTGCTCCAAAAGTAGTTGTAGCCTTTTTAATCACAAAGTTTTTGATTGAAATTTGGACGACTGTGGCCGACATGGCGTCAGTGGCACGACTTGTAATTGACAGCCACAGCCATCTTTCACAGGCTATATATGAAATTTGTATGTACAGTCGCCATCAGATATATCGCAGCATACAAGGCGTTCATAAATATGTGAACATGTACTGTAACACCCAGTCAATAAGGGTTGTGTTCACATATTTATGAACGCCTTATATGTTGCGATATAACTGATGGCGACTGTACCTAGTTTGCCGAAATGTAAGTTTGGCAGAGAAAATTTGTTTTTTCTCAGCTAACCAGAACGGTACGGTACTGGAAAGTTGCCATAGGTAGTCAACACGTCAGGAAGACTCAAATAAAGAATATACATGATATAATCCGTTTAAACTGTTTTATTCATATAATTCCATGTCATTAAATTTTTTTATTACATTTTTAGTATGTAAGCACATGTTAATAGAAACGCTTCTAAGAAACGTTGTTCTTTACAACTCAAAAAAATTAAAATATTTTTTTTAAATTTTTACCAACAGGATGTTATACATTACATTCAGTAATCAATTACTTAATCAAACATAAACTATAAAATTATACTAAACAACAAAGGTTTCTTTTCAATTAAATGCACAGTATTTTTGAGTCACTGGAACTGTTCCAAATTCTCATTGTTATCTGAAACATTACTGTCAGAGTCAGTAACCCTTAATGATGAAGAAGCTATAACAGGCGACGAATGACCCTTTCAAAACAAGACATATCACTATGTGATTTTTCAATTTTCATCATTAATCATTTTTCTTAGCCGTTTTGACAACTCCTGACTTGGATCTTTTTGGACGGCATAGAAAAATCTTGAAAAGTGATGTGTGTAACGACAAGTGGTAGTTGCTTTCATTAGCGTTGTGGTAATACTTAGTAGGTTTTGGTATATTGTCTGCACGGCCTTGCTTCTATAATACACATTCTCTTTTGTTCTTACTCGAACAGTCTTATGCAGGTATTAGAGGATTTTTGATAAATTACTATTCATCTTGAGTTTTTGGCAATTCTGAAAAAATAAATATTCAAGATAAGTAACATAATTTAAGTGTATACATAAAAATTATAATTATATTATTAGATTTTTGTAAAATTAGATATCATACCTGGAGGCTCAATTATTTATAGCACCATTCTGTGACAAGGACAATTCTTTGCTTTTATAAGGAACACTTCTCGATGAGATCCAGTATCAGGCAGCCGCCTCTTGCAATCATCTTGACGGTGAAATTAACTTGGAACAGCCTCATCTGTTAGAAATATCTTCTGACTAAAGCTTTTTTTGTACTTCATGTAGTTAGTTGTGTCTTTTTCCATCTGAAATTTAACATAACTGATATACCAACTATCTTATAGCATATTCTAATATTATATATATAACGAAACAGCACATAAAATTATAAAGAACATAGATAAGCTAAACAACATAATATAAAAATGTTTGTAATTCCCGAGTGACGTGTTGTAAACAATATAGGGTTTAAAAAATCTAAGGCCACATCCAATAGGTTAGGAATTAAAGATGTTATTTTGTTTTAAGTATACTGACAGTTCTATCCACTAGCTCGTACGTAAAAAAATAATTGTTACTTACATCTAAGTGATCTTCACACATAAATACATTAATGTGATAGAATGGCATTCGCATCTCCCCGTAGCCACATTTTTCGTCTTTTGCGTTTCGTCGGTAAGAAACAAACAGTTTCTGTGGACTATTTATAGATGTATTTGTACATTGTGGCATTACACACCAAACAAACACTGCCTTTACACCATTGTATCCAATTTTTTAAAATAAAGTCGATGAATCTCACTTTTCTATTTACGTTTTATGTTCATTTTCATTTCATTGCATGGATATGGATGTGACGTCACGCTAGTCACGCATGTCAAGATTGTGAAATTTGTGAATGTCAAAGTAACTGGCGCGCGGCGCCATTAAACGCGTTCGAGACCTTCCGATCCGATCCGATTTATCGGAAAAAAAGTCCTAACAATAATTGCACTACACATTATCCGATTTCTTCCGATAAATCGGACAATTGCACTACACATTTTCCAATGGCTTCCGATCCGATTAAAACCCGCTCCAGACCTTCCTATCCGATCCGATTTATCGGAAGCAATCGAATAATGTGTACATAGTGCAATAGGCTAGTAGACCCAGTTTTGAAGTGTATTTTAAATGGTTAATAAAATAATGATCTTACTATACTGCGATTTCTAATTCAAGACCAAAAAAACTACCACAAGGTTGCCACTACAATAAAATATTTTTACAATAGTAAATTTCTTTATATATTTTAAACACGCTAAGATAATTTATTTATTGGTTACTTTAACTCTATGTTTTAACAAAATAACTAGAAATATTTATTATTACATAATTACGAGAGGAGATAATAAAAACTTAAACATCGCAGATTTTTGGTACAAAATCTGGTATTGTACTTGTAACATTGTCCATTTGGTGCAAGCCAAGAATCAAACACAGATGTCATTTAAATGTTGTCAATTTTGACAGTGACGAATCTGTCGTAGTTTTTTTGGTCTTGAATTAGGAATCCGAGTTTAGCTCTAAAAAAATGTCTCGTATTTTTGTGAAAACTAGAAAGCTAAATTGTATCAATTGAAAATTAGAAATTTCATGAACAGTCATAAATGACGTCGCCATTTTTGCCTTTTGCTAATCTGTGGCGTGACGTAAAATTACCTGTAAATATTTGAAATTCGACCGTCGTATAGTGCCATTCCGCTCACTACTTATAATATACTTTGACAGGAGATCGAGAGGGACGGCAGCGGCACTATTCGAAGTCGTCAGAAGTAGACTTTCAGTTCTCTTTACAGGACCGATGACGTCACTATCATAAGCGAAAATGGCGGACAGCGTTTTAAGCATTTCAAAATACAGATTAACAATCATATTTTCAAATTCAATTTTTTTAGCCATCTTTCACTTTTATGAATTGAAAAATATATATTTAGGTTTCCTTTGCTAAATAACGTTAGTTTATTACAATTTGACATGAGTCAACTAGCTTATTGTCCGATTTATCGGAAGAAATCAGAACCCATTCCAGACCTTCCGATCCGATCCAATTTATCGGAAGAAATGTCCTAAAACCCGCTCCAGACCTTCCGACCCGATCCGATTTATCGGAAGAAATATGTCCTAACAATTGCACTACACATTATCCGATTTCTTCCGATAAATCGGACAATTGCACTACACATTGTCCGATTCCGATAAATCGGATCGGATCGGAAGGTCTGGAGCGGGTTTAACAATTGCACTACACATTATCCGATTTGTTCCGATAAATCGGATCGGATCGGAAGGTCTGGAACGGGTCAATAGAGCTCTTGTTACTCAGTAGAAACCTACGACTGTATCTGTGTCTCTGCAAAGCACGTCAATTTTCCGCAAGAAAAAACGAGACGACAGATACTTTGTGGCGACCATTTTTGTCAACGCGTCGACTACAAAGAAAAAACCCATGAGTCAAAGTTTTGTTGTTAGTGACGCCCAAATAGATTTATCGATACGACATCGATAGGACTACTATTATATTATATCACTACGTCTTTAAAACCACGGCGGTTTTTTAAATAGATAGAGTGACTCAAGAGGAAGGTTTATTACATAGATTTTGGAAGTTAGGGCGTTGAAGACCTCACACCGTTCAAGCCTAAACGTCAGAAATGCCTCTGTCTGTCCAAAAAGCCATTCTGTCAAAATGTTTATGCTACCATACTTTATAGTAGGGGAGTAAGCAGATGATAATGACATCACTGACGATCATTTACAATTTTTTTCGCATTAACTCGCTATGCTTTGACTTAAATCTTTATTGAATCTTCCGCAAAGACAGCATTCCATAAGCTTGGAATCCTTTTCAAGGTGAAGCTGAATTGAATCGCAAAACTTAATCTTGCTCTGTTTTTTATCTTTGCACTAAGAAAATTGTAATAAAATCCAAGTGAACCAAAGCGATAACAATAAAAATACATACAAAACCAGTGTATTTATTTTAATATTATATTCTATATTCCAGGATTAAAGTTAAAGCATAAGAAGTTATTTTTATGGATAAATCAATCCATTGACATTAATTGTCAAAATTTCATATTTGTAAAAGTGAAAATTAATATAGACATCGAGAGAGTATTGCATCGTGTACACTTGAATTTATTTTTCTGTAAGTATGTGAAGAAATGCAAGAAAATACATCAAATAACCGAAATCTACGACAACTATGCATGCATAGAGCTGTAGTCTTCAACACGGATAGTGAAAAAAATTAACTGTCAATAATGTTAAGCTCAACCTCATAACTTTTATTTTAATTAGACACTAGACTAAAGTAACCTTTCCATTGTGTCACAGTGATTACGTCCTTTTTCTAAGCGCAATAGAGAAAAGTAATAAAATTGTAGTCTTAAAAATATGAAGTGTTGTCAATTTATTAGCAACTATAATTATAATGATAGTTTTTTCGATATCGATAAATCTATTTGGGCGTCGCTTACAACAAAAAAAAGACATGTGCTGAACACGTCCTTGAATTTGACGTGTTGACAAATATACTGTCGTCTCGTTTTATCTTGCGGAAACTTGACGTGCTACACAGAGATAGCAATAAGATCGTAGGTTTCGACTTAATAACACGAACTCTATTGATATTTCCTTACTCTAAGGGCTAACATTATTCTTACTCAGCCATGTCAATATAGTTAGAAAGAGACGGATTCATTTGATGTGAAGTTAGGTGTATTTGCGTGACGTATTTTCTACACGCACTTTCGAATCGAGTTAACGTTAGCGTGGAAATACAACTTATGGTGCCGACCGCTTCTGGTAGTTCTATAAGTATCCGCTAGAGGCGCCATACAAGTTTTCCATACAAATCCGTCACGCATTCGCAAGCGAGGACGGTATTTGTAAACTCATGGTAGAGCTACTTATCACGAGTTGCGAGCGGTCACGCAGCGAGTTCGCCGCGACTTATAAATAAATAATAAAATAAATAAGCCTTTTATTTCTTGCAAAACTTATCTACTAATTTATACATAATGTTATTTATATTTTACCTACTGACTTTTATACTTCTAATTATAAAAAAATGTATAATTTCGCCGCGACTTCACTACATAGTATAAAACAAAGTCGCTTTCTCTGTCCCTATGTCCCTTTGTATGCTTAAATCTTTAAAACTACGCAACGGATTTTGATGCGGTTTTTTTTAATAGATAGAGTGATTCAAGAGGAAGGTTTATATGTATAATACATGCATAATTTATCAGCATTGCACCCGTGCGAAGCCGGGGCGGGTCGCTAGTATACTATATAAAAAACTGGCCAAGTGCGAGCTGGACTCGCGCACCGATGGTTCAACTGGCCGAGTTAAGTTAAGTTTGCACCTGGTATGTATGGCACCGGATACAAATGAGGTGAAAAGTTTACGCAACCGATCTCGTTTGTTGTATGGGAGCCCCACTTAAATATTTATTTTATTCTGTTTTTAGTATTTGTTGTTATAGCGGCAACAGAAATACATCATGTGTGAAAATTTCAAGCTAACACGGTTCATGAGATACAGCCTGGTGACAGACGGACAGAGACGGACGGACAGCGGAGTCTTAGTAATAGGGTCCCGTTTTTTACCCTGTGGGTACGGAACCCTGATAAAAAAAAAACACTCGCAACTCGCAAGTATGATAAGTCCCTAAGTATGTTATATCTAATTGAGTCTTGTCACTTTAAAAGAAAAATATTCTTATAAACCCGGTCATTTTGTATAATACACGTGTATATTTCTCTATTGAACAACTTATTTAAATAAATAAAATCAAGATACATAACAGAACGAGTAAATGTTAAAATGTGCCAGCAAATATCTACAATGGAGGAATTTTGAGGGCTATTAAATATTATTAACCAAGATACTAACTGTCTGACTCAAATACAAATTAATTGAAACGAGTCCTACAATTGCAATATAAACCAAACAACAGAATAATATTTACTTATTTTGTTCAAGATGGAACAATATTTTCTCTAGGGGTAATTTTACGAACTAACTTAATCACAAACTAAAATACTGAAACTTTTGACCGCCAGCGAAAGGCGAAAATACGTATACTTTTTGCTAAAAGAAGGAATAATTCTGTCGTCATCGTGTAAACATTGGAGGGACAGATGGCGCTGTCGTCATCGTGTAAACATTGGATCCACGAAGTTTATTTATTTAAATATAAAAAACTACTTAAATTGCACTAAAAGTTAACAAATCGATTAAATACGTCTTAATTCACCAGCACAAGTGTTATCTAAAGTTAAAATCTTATAAAAGTCAAAATAAAAGTGTCAACAAATATGAAGTGCTCACAAGCCAAAGATAACTTTTTCAAAACAAATGCAGTGTTTTTTGTGTCTACAATACTATAAGCATCACGAAAAATAAGTGCTAAAGCGAACAAATAGTGCCTACACAAGGATAATTTCACCAAAAGGCAAGAATAAAACGGTGTGTGATAAAAACAAAGTGACGGTGAACTTAGATTAGTGTCCACATTCAAATTAACAATAACGAGCACATACGGCTAATACAAGACAACATCAAGAGTGCATATCAAATATTCAAATTGTATTGCACTTGTCGCCGTGGTCGAGTGGTTTGAAGTGTCGTTTTTGCACTCGTTAAACGCTAGCATTCTGCGTTCGATCCCCATCAAGCGGCATCTTTTTGTATTTAAAAAATATTCTTATAATTGAGTTATAACTAGCAGAGCTCCTGTGGACGAACATAAGTAAATAGATCAGAAAACAAATGGCGTCTAAAAACCAAAAGATGAATTGTTACGGCTGCAGAAAACAGATTAAGACGAAGGAACACCTAATATGCTCAAATTGCACCAAACCGTTTGACGTGACTTGTACAATCATAACCGTTATACAGTTTCTACAAATGACCAAAGAGGATAAGAAGTTATGGGTGTGCAATATCTGCAGTACTGATAAAAACAATAAAAAAATGGTTGCCTGTAAAGTCGGTTTTACGGGCGAAGGAAGATTTTACGTGACAACGTCTTATTCTCGGTAGAATATTTATTGATATGAATATTATTAAATTGCACAATAGGAACAAGGAATTGAATGAAAATAAGAATTGCACAAATTTTAACTATAGAAATATATTTTGTTTACTAAAACATTGTACTTCCCCCTTCCCTCTTCCCTCTTCCCTCTTCCGCCAAAAAAGAAAAAATTATGTCCGCCATCTTGGATTTCAAAATCGAAGTCATTTTCGTAATCGGAACCCCGAGGAAACTTGGAGATAACACCCATATCGATTTTTAAGAAAAAATAATGTCCGCCATCTTGGATTTCAAAATGGATGTAATTTTCGTAATCGGAACCCCGAGGAACCTTGGAGATGACACCCATATCGATTTTTAAGAAAAAATAATGTCCGCCATCTTGGATTTCAAAATGGATGTCATTTTCGTAATCTGAACCCCGAGGAAACTTGGAGATGACACCCATATCGATTTTTAAGAAAAAATAATGTCCACCATCTTGGATTTCAAAATGGATGTCATTTTCGTAATCGGAACCCTGAGGAACCTCGGAGATGACACCCATATCGATTTTTAAGAAAAAATTATGTCCGCCATCTTTGATTTCAAAATGGATGTCATTTTCGTAATTGTAACCCCGAGGAACCTTGGAGATAACACCCATATCGATTTTTAAGAAAAAATAATGTCCGCCATCTTGGATTTCAAAATGGATGTCATTTTCGTAATCGGAACCCTGAGGAAACTTGGAGATGACACCCATATCGATTTTTAAGAAAAAATAATGTCCACCATCTTGGATTTCAAAATGGATGTCATTTTCGTAATCGGAACCCCGAGGAACCTCGGAGATGACACCCATATCGATTTTTAAGAAAAAATAATGTCCGCCATCTTGGATTTCAAAATGGATGTCATTTTCGTAATCGGAACCCCGAGGAA
Organism: Apotomis betuletana; assembly: GCA_932273695.1. NCBI lineage: Eukaryota > Metazoa > Arthropoda > Insecta > Lepidoptera > Tortricidae > Apotomis > Apotomis betuletana. Next base: position 1,127,358 of record OW026303.1, on the reverse strand, counting down.
CCTTGGAGATGACACCCATATCGATTTTTAAGAAAAAATAATGTCCGCCATCTTGGATTTCAAAATGGATGTCATTTTCGTAATCGGAACCCTGAGGAAACTTGGAGATGACACCCATATCGATTTTTAAGAAAAAATAATGTCCACCATATCTTAGATTTCAAAATGGATGTAATTTTCGTAATCGGAACCCCGAGGAACCTCGGAGATGACACCCATATCGATTTTTAAGAAAAAATAATGTCCGCCATCTTGGATTTCAAAATGGATGTCATTTTCGTAATCGGAACCCCGAGGAACCTCGGAGATGACACCCATATCGATTTTTAAGAAAAAATTATGTCCGCCATCTTGGATTTCAAAATGGATGTCATTTTCGTAATCGGAACCCCGAGGAACCTTGGAGATGACACCCATATCGATTTTTAAGAAAAAATAATGTCCACCATCTTGGATTTCAAAATGGATGTCATTTTCGTAATCGGAACCCCGAGGAACCTCGGAGATGACACCCATATCGATTTTTAAGAAAAAATTATGTCCGCCATCTTGGATTTCAAAATGGATGTCATTTTCGTAATCGGAACCCCGAGGAACCTTGGAGATGACACCCATATCTATTTTTAAGAAAAAATAATGTCCGCCATCTTGGATTTCAAAATGGATGTCATTTTCGTAATCGGAACCCCGAGGAAACTTGGAGATGACACCCATATCGATTTTTAAGAAAAAATAATGTCCACCATCTTGGATTTCAAAATGGATGTCATTTTCGTAATCGGAACCCCGAGGAACCTCGGAGATGACACCCATATCGATTTTTAAGAAAAAATTATGTCCGTCTCTTCTTCCCTCTTCCCTCTTCCGCCCTCTTCCCTCTTGTTACAGTAATGCTCGATGAATGAAAATAAGAATTGCACAAATTTTAACTATAGAAATATATTTTGTCTCTCTCACTCATCAACCGTGAGCGATCAACCGTGAGCGGGCGTTACACTTTTTCATGAGTGACTCCGAGCCGCAACCTAATTTAAGACGTTGTCACGTCAATATATTTTGTCTCTCTCACTCATCAACCGTGAGCGGGCGTTACATTTTTTCATGAGTGACTCCGAGCGCAACCTAAATTAAGACGTTGTCACGTCAAAAAGCCGCAGCAGCCAGCCAGCCTAACCAGCACAAACCGCAAACAAAAATTACACTTAGACCGAGGCCGCAGCAGAAACGGAGGCATTCATTGCAAGCGGAAGAGGAATCGGACTCTGATATGGTGGAATATTCTACAGATTCATTTCATGACACCACCTCCCAAAGCCTACCAGATTTGTCTGAATTGGGTACTTTGGATACACTGGAGGTAAATTTACAGATAGAAAAACTTTCAACTGAACTGGCCAGTGCCCATGATGAGATTGGCAAACTGAACGTTGAGATATCGAAACTTAACAAAACCCTAGAAGAAAAACAAAAGAAAATTGATATATATAAGCAACTACTGAGTCGTAGCACGCCATCAAAAATAACACCATCAAAAACGGGCAGGAAACTGAGAAAAGGAGCTAATGATTCGACTATGCCCACCCCTGAACAACCACTAACGTCTGCCCCAAACGGCGAGCCGGACTCGTTTAAAGAATTACACAGTACGAGTAAGCCCTCAAAAGAAACAAGTACGAATACACCTTCGAACCCCTCCTCAGAGGAAAAAGAGGAAAAACAGGGAGATCAGTCAATTACGATGAATCAAGACCCTTTGTCAGATAAATTAAACCTGATCCAGCCTTCTGAAGCGAACCTTAAATTCAAATACGAGACTCTATCTTCAGGGAAAAAACCTCATAAAAACAAGTTACTGCTAGTTAGTAACAACAAAAAAAATAACATATTAAATATAGTAGAGGAGGAAAATACTCTGAAGAAGTACAACTATTGTCATTTGATCGTGCCTGGCGGTGGGATCAGGCAGTTACTGCAGAGGGCTAAACATTTCGTGGAAAAACTAACGTCAACAGACTATTACGTAGTATTAGTGGGAGAGGAAGATTTTTATGGAAACGAAAATTATGAGGACTTAGTAAACTATATCACTGACACATTAATCCCCATCAAGCATACTAATGTAGTTGTTTTGTGTCCTACTTATATTTGTGGTAAGCCCATATTTAATGCCAGGATAGTGAGGTTCAATTACTTGCTCCGTAGCAGTGAGGAATTCCACGAAAAACATGTCTCGTTTGACTCTAATTTGGACCTAACCTTCGATATGTTCTCGGCCACCACGGGACATCTTAACAACAAAGGTATGGCTAATATACTTGGCCATTTAGGCAACTTTATTTTATGGAATGACTATACGTCGGGACTGAAAACTTCTAGGGAAGTCCAAAGGAAGGTAACAGAATACTTTCAGCCTTTAATGTCTGTTAACAGAGACAAAAATACCGGTCCATCAAAGAAGCAGGAAGAAAATGCTGAGTTTTTTCGTAAATCAGGAGACGCATCAAACCTCACAGCGGAAAAAAACTCATGAACGAATAGTTTTTGCCAAGAAAACAAAGACCCTTGACTCAATATTTTATCAAAATGTAAGGGGGCTTAAATCAAGGCGTACCGAAATAAAAACCACTCTGCAAACATTTCCAAGTAATTTTCTAGCTTTTACTGAAACTCGTTTGGACGATAGTGTATTTGACTCCGAGATATTCCCATCCACATACAGCGTGTTGCGTTGCGACCGCGCGGGGGGGCGCGGGGGCGGCGTGCTACTCGCGGCGCGCGCGCCCTACTCCCTCTCGCGACTCGATTGCACCCCCGGCTGTAGTGATGAGATAGTTTGCGCGGTGGTCACCAGAGGACGCATACGTTTTTTAAGCTGTGTTGTATATTTAGCGCCAAATGTACGGGATAATGCATATTACTCTATTTTTGATTGTATAAGAAAGTTAATTAATAATTATGCATTACCCGTGGTGGTACTAGGTGATTTTAATCTTTATTCTGCAAGTACGACAGTGAATAATGAATTTATTAATCTCTTATCCGAATGTAACTTAGTTCAAAAAAATACCGTTTTAAACGATCGTAACAGAATGTTAGACTTAATATTAGTAAGTGATACGGTGGTCGGAGTGGCGGTCTCTACATGTCAGGGGATTGTACCCAATGAAGTTGTGATGGTACGGCTCGTGAAGTGATCGTCTAAATTATAGCTGTTTATGTAATTGAATAAATTTTAAAGAAATTTTAAACTTACTGTATGGTTAAGAGAATTCGCTACTACTTTTACATACATCCAGGCTGAAGCAGTCATAGCTATCTGGCTACTAGAGGCCGGCGTTAGTGACATCGATTCCGATATTAGGACAAATGAAGTAGCCTCCATTGTACGGGTTTTGTTCCCGTCGTGAACAACCGATCGCCCGCAATCACAGGGGAAACCTACGCTTGACAGACCAGATGCCAAGCCTCGTACTCGAGTTATAGGGGCGCAGTTGACCCTCTTTCGCTGAGAAGCGGTTATTTGCCTCGTATCCGAAGATGAGGACTTAGTTCAATGGGCTAAGAGCCCGCCCCAAACGACCCGGGTCATAGTTTATTTAGGTGTCGGTATGCAAATGAGTTAGGTTTTGATTTGGCCAAATCAAAGGTCGAGGGTCAATCTGCAAGACATGGCGTGTAGTAGAGTGACCAGCAATCGCCGCTGTCACGCCTTTGTAAACGGAATAGTTGTCACGCTACCGACTGCTTCGAGTCAGTTTCGCTATCTAGACTCAGCCTGCATTGTCCTACACTTAAAGGTTAGGCCTTACGATGCCTACCTTAGGAAATATGACCTTTTTCTGCCCATACGCCCTTCGCCTCCAACTGGTCCGGTGCTCGCCGCCCTCAGTAGTCAACCGCAGCCAAGTGTGATCCATAGTTATATACTTACGTATAATGAGTAGGTAAATATGTAAGTATTCGCCCTCAGGTGTCACCCTGCGTCTCCGCGCCAGATCAATATATAGTAACGAGTTGTCACGGGTTCTCCTAGCAGATACCTCCCGGCTAACTTAGCACAAATGTCTGACCAAGGTCCATCTCCCATTATCTCTAATTTACTCGACTGACTGCCACACAGTCTAGAATTGACCTAGGTCCAACTAGGTCTCAAGGAAATGATTCGACTGATATCATTTTAGAACGGAAATCGTAATTGAGTATAAGATACGGGTTTTGATATCGGAGGTTCAGTCCTAGCGGTCGCTCTGGCTGTAACAATTATTAAACAATCTGGCGATGTACTATAGGCTTTAAGAGCCACGAACTTAGTGCGAAATCTCCGTTATCAATCCCTAAAGGTACCTAACGATGGGGTAAAATAAAAATATGGAGTTGTGTAAAATTAGATTTATTTTATCAAAATTGTTTATCTAAACTTATTTCACTTTTAGGTAAATCTGCAAAAAGAAACTGTTCGATTAATTAGACTATGGTTGATGGGTTGCATCAATGACATAGCCGAGTGTTATATTCCTACCAGCCATACTAATTTAGAGGGAAAACATAACACTCAAATTAAAAACCCTCTAGGCTCTTAAACCTAGTTATACACACATGCACACAAAAGTTTACAGTCTTAATACTAAGAGTTGTCCCTAACTACCAAATTCAAGAGGAACAACAGTAAGAGAGGCTAACCTTCAAACTTTACTTAAATCTATCAACACAAAAGCACGTATTTACAGCTAGAGTGATTTCACACTTGCACTCCTCCTTTGATTCTAATTAATAACGGACCATTTTGATTTCTATAGTATTATCTCCTCCCGTACGCAGAGTACGTAGGGTCTCACGACACCAAGCATTAACCCTCACACAAAATTCGGCGCAAAAAAATCACAATTAGGCATGCTACCTGCCTTCCAATAAAATTGTTAACTCACAAATCGAAAGTGGGTCCAGCCGGTGGGGTTTATTACGTCCTTGCTGGTAAAATTTCTCTAATGATGCTCCCGCGTCCATGTTTGCTACTTTTAATGTAAGGCTCTACTGAGTTTAATATGGAAGTGGGATGCGAATCTGAATCACTCTAATCGTTGCGGACAATGATGGTATTGAAGTACATTACCAAATAATTCGCAGTCTATTCGAGCTGCTAGAGTTCGCCAATGCGCCAACTCGTCTCCTCTCGCAGGTCGGGTTGCCTTCCCGCCTCGCTCGTTCGACACAAAAGTTCCTTACACTTTTACACTGAACTAAATTAGACTATGACTTTGGGAATACAATTTCTAAGCTAAAAATACAATAGGTACGCTTAGTAGATAAGATCCCAAGCGCGCGCTGTGATCTCCAGACGTAAACTGCCCCGAAGCCTCGCTCCAGTCCGAGTCGAGAGGCCTCCTTCCTTGTCCATGCCACACCTCCTGCAATCCAAAAATTCCCCCGCCAGTCAATATGAACAATGTTCGGACACCACCCCGAATTAGTTATGTTTGTCCATTGGTCATTGATTTCAGAGTCAAACGACACGCCCCTAAATTCATTAGAATTATGTCGCTTGCTTGTCACGAAAGACATTAAGATTAATGTCTTAGCAGATGTGCGTAGTTTCAAATTTCTTCCCATTATCCTGGAAAGGTTGCGCAATATAGTTTTATGACGCCCCGTGGTGTTTGTATCTTGAATTGTCTATAATTAACTCCCCTTTTTTCTAACTTACTTCCTTAGAAATAAATTTAACAACCCGTGAGAAAGCTTGACGGTTAAGAACAATCAATTTCGTAATAAATTTCCGTCACCCTTAAGTCTTAGTGACAATTTAAAATTCCAGCGAAATTGTTTTAGTATTCTAAATAACATCGGGTTATTTATGAGCAGAACAGTATCTATTATATTTTGAATTTACGATTCCCAGACCCTTGCACAGATGCGGTCCCGCTTTCACAATACCAAAAAAAAATTATAATAGCCGAATTGACCATCTCACACTCCCCCAAATAGATTTGAATTTGGCCAGGAATTCTATGTTCCCACACATGTCCTAGACCAAATTAAAATATATTTCCAACTCGTTCGTGTGAAACGGCAAGTCTCTGGTTCGTTAGTTCCCACGACTATTCCTTATTCTCCCACACTCATCATAAAACTACTTCGTGGTAATAAAACCCTAAACAGTCTAAGTTCCGCATTGTTGTCCGAGTCGGTTATCCTATTGTGCTTTTTTTTTCCCCAGGTGGCGCTTGCACTTCGCAACCTCTTTGTTAGTCAAGTCCTAATCAACCTTCTACCTGTAGGCCCTACGTTTTTTTGTAATAACGAAACAGGTGGATTGCATTGTAATTTCCTTCGACCCTGTTAGTGCGCGTGTCTATTAAGGTGTATACATTGTTATATGGCACGGCCCCTATTGTGAAAGGTCCCTTATACAATCGCATGAATTTTTTCGTTAATTTCTTGTCCGCGTCCGATTTAGCGAAAGTTTTAAGTTTCACCAAATCACCTATTTCGAATTGTATCAATTTATGGTTTTTGTTATAATGGAGTTCCCTACTTTCTGCCGCTTTCATTATATTCTGTCGGGCCTGTTGTCGAATATGTTCGAGATCCTCCGGTGGTTCTCCTACTCCGCCTAAAATGCCGTTTCTGATGTCTGTAGACAATAAGGTCCTTTTTCCCCAAACTATCTCATTCGGAGAATAACCCGTTGTGGTGTGTACCACCTGATTATAGCAATCCTCTATTTCCGGTAACAGATCTACCCAAGAACGGTGTGATTTGTCGCAATAGGTTCGAAATAGCCTACCTAACTCTTTATTTACTCTCTCCGTTGAGTTCGGCCGCGGATTCCTAACGGATGTATGCGTCAGTTCGATACCTAGCTGCCGCATACCTGCCTCGAAATCCTTTGAAGTGAAGTTAGTGCCCCTATCTGAACATAGCGTCCTAATCCTCATCTGTACATGAAACTTCTTTATGCATGCTAACGTCGCCCTTCCACTTGCTCGACGTAACGGATATAGTCTAATCCATTTGCTATAGGCGTCCTGCACCACAAATATGTATTTGAACCCGAAACGTCCCGCTGGTAATGGTCCATAAGTGTCGCAAAACACTTTCTCCCCTATTTCCCTTGCTATCACAGTCTTAATCGGTCCCGTATGCGTTTCCCTCGCGAGCTTCGACTTCTGACACACCTCACAAGCTCTTACGATTTTACCTATTATGCGAGACATATCGGAAAAATAATACCGACGCTTCATTAGTGCATATACCTTGTAACGCCCAAAATGACCTATCTCCTCATGTATGCTAATGATCAAATCTTGTTGTAATTCCTCGGGGACGTACAACCTAAATGTACCCTTATGTATGTCCGTTCTATAAAGAATTCCCTCTTTACGCACATAATACTTCGACTCGGAGGTACCTATAGTCTCCATTCGACTAATTATTTTCCTAGCGGCCTCATCGCGCTCCTGGTAATTCCTGATCTCCTTCCACCTGCTCTGTACCACCCGTCCTAAAGGTACTTTGAATAGGTTCATCTCAGGCCCTACTGCCTTATTAGTTAATACATCGGTGGTCCCCTTTATATGCCGGGATAGTACGTCTGCTACCGTATTGAGTCGGCCTTTCACGTGTTCAACAGTGTAGTCGAACCGCCCTATATAATGTACCCAACGTATCATCCGCGCGCTCAATAATTTACACGTTTGTAAGAATATCAAACTTTTATGATCGGTTCTAATGATTAGTCGCGCGCCCCTCAGGTAGGTCTCGAACTTTGACAAGCTGAATATGATCGCCCATAGTTCTTGTTCCGTAACAGTCCATCTACGTTCGGTCTCTGATAGTGACTTACTACAGAACCCTATTACCCTCTCTTCTCCCTCGCTTGTTAACTGATAAACGTAACCCGAAACTCCTAGATTACTACTATCGGTCTGCAGATAATAAGTCTGTTTGGGATCCGGGTGTGCGAGAAGTATCGTGTCTACAAATAACCTTTTAACCCTTTCAAAACAGTAATTTATTTCAAATGTCCAGGACCATTTTGTGTTTTGTTTCAATAAGTCACACAATGGCCTAACTTCCTCACTATATCTGGAGATAAACTTTCGAAAATAATTTATTAAGCCCAAAAAACCCCGTAATTGTTTCGCCGTCTTTGGTATGGGAAAACTTATTATGGCCTCTACGCGTTCGGGATCCATGCGCACCCCGTCGGTGTTTACTATGTGCCCTAATAATTTCACATCTACACATAAAAATCGACATTTCCCTAATCGGCCCGTAAGTCCCGCGGCTTCTAACCTGCCTAGTATTTGGTCTAGATGCGCTAAAGGCAACCCTATATCCCCTGTAGTAAATATGATAATGTCACCTAAATAGTTCACGCAAAATTCCCGTACTCCGGCTAATATCGAATCCATCGCCCGCGAAAATCCCTCTCTTACAATAGACATGATGGTCCGAAATTAAGCGTCTTTATTCCTTAAATTCTTACTTAAGTAATCATAAAAACATGGTACACAAGAGTCGAACTTGATCCTTTAATCCAACGAAACCCGAAGCAAAATTTTGACAATTTTAGAAAGAAAATGGGAATCGAACCCATTTCGTCGTTCGTTCGTCGAACCTTAAGTAGGAATAGAGCCTGCGCCCTCGCACTCTCTGTGATCAGAACTCTTTAAACGGTTATCAAAAATAACACATTGATTTAATAACACAGGGATTGAACCTGCTCCTTCACAGTCCTACAACTTGAATGTCATATAATGACAATAGCACTTAGTAATTAGACAAAAAGTTTCTCAGGGATCGAACCTGTATTCTCGAAACCTTAAAACTTAAACATAGTCAATTAATTCCCACAGGGATCGAACCTGCAGCTCCACAGCCATTGGCTAAATATCCTCATGCTCTTAAGTTTTATCCTCATGTTTATAAACATAACCAATAAAAGTACAGCAACATATGTCAACAGGATTGAACCTGGTTTTCTTTACTAAATTGTATTTTAACGCTTATTCATTTTGATGTAGATTTGTTGGGAGTCGAACCCACCCAAACCACAACACAATTTATTTACTATAACTAAGCTCTTCAATAATGTATCCTACCTCTCTTACAACTGAGATAGCTAACCCTATTAAATAAACCCAATTACCAGTAATCCGACGCAAAACGATACATACATACTTGCTATTGCATACAATATATGCATAAATTTTTGTTTTAGTGATGACTAGCACTATCGAATATATTTCGTTTATATATTCTTGGACAGACAGACAGACTCTAGTTCCCTTTGTTTCGGCATGAAACATGAGGCTAAAATATATTCATCAACCAAAATATCCTAAGACAGACAGACGTAGGATGCGTTCTTAATCGTCTCTATGTGATGAAGTATTTTTCGCTAATTAATATTCTATTAATTATTCTAAGACAGACAGCCACACAAATATTAGTTTCTTAACTAATATCCGTATTATACCAAATAAACATTACGATTTCTTTTTATATATTTCGGTAGAACCAACTTTTACAACCGTAAAAGCTTATTATATTTGAATATGCCTCAAACAAATATACATATATAAATATTATGATGATGATGATAGTACCCCTGTACTTAAATAATTAAACTATGTTAAACTAATTTCTTATCCCACTCTAAATCGTTGTAACTATTCTAACTGAACTACGTCTTCAACCTAAAAATAGCGTATGACTATTAGCGACCTCCCTTGGTTGCTCAAAATCAGCGAACGTAGTCCAATCCTTCGAGTATAGGTCCATTGCCTTACTCGCGTGCCCGGTAATGCACTCTATCTATTTATCTCTCAATCCGACCCATTTACCGCCCTTATATACTTTTACCGCTTTAAGAATGCAAAAGAGTTGTCGAAAGACTTCCCGTCAAAATTGGATTGCTAACCGACGGTTGTACCACGTATAAATTTCGCGTTTCCCTTCCTTGAATGCATGTCCCGATTGATGCTAATATATTTCTACTATGTACCGCTCTAACCCCGTCATCCGTCAATTTCCCGATAACAAGTCTTGCGCAACCTTCCATACAATAGGGATAAATTCAAGACAATTCACAAGCTCAATAATAGAAAGCAGATAACACAGTAGGTAAATGGTTCAATTGTATGAAATTCAAAAGCACAGAGATAAATTAATCCAAGAAATGGACAAGGATTAGTGTCTCTCCCCCGCAATCTCCTTCTAAAATCCCTGAAATTTCCAAATTATTAATTAAACAGCTCTCCTGGACGCCCCCAGACCTAAAGTAAATGTAATACAACTGTTACATAATAACATGCCCAATGTGTCTCTTCTCTCTCTCGCTCCCCCAGACCTGAATTAAATGTAAAATAATTCTTACATAATAACATGCGCAATGTGTCTTAACCTCTCTCCTGAAATTCCTCTTATATACTCAATTACGATTCCTACGTTGTGTTTATTTTTAAGCTAATATAAATCCAGTCGTATCGTTATTTCGAATACGTACATGGATCCTTGGTCACGCGGCATCAAATTCTGTGATGGTACGGCTCGTGAAGTGATCGTCTAAATTATAGCTGTTTATGTAATTGAATAAATTTTAAAGAAATTTTAAACTTACTGTATGGTTAAGAGAATTCGCTACTACTTTTACATACATCCAGGCTGAAGCAGTCATAGCTATCTGGCTACTAGAGGCCGGCGTTAGTGACATCGATTCCGATATTAGGACAAATGAAGTAGCCTCCATTGTACGGGTTTTGTTCCCGTCGTGAACAACCGATCGCCCGCAATCACAGGGGAAACCTACGCTTGACAGACCAGATGCCAAGCCTCGTACTCGAGTTATAGGGGCGCAGTTGACCCTCTTTCGCTGAGAAGCGGTTATTTGCCTCGTATCCGAAGATGAGGACTTAGTTCAATGGGCTAAGAGCCCGCCCCAAACGACCCGGGTCATAGTTTATTTAGGTGTCGGTATGCAAATGAGTTAGGTTTTGATTTGGCCAAATCAAAGGTCGAGGGTCAATCTGCAAGACATGGCGTGTAGTAGAGTGACCAGCAATCGCCGCTGTCACGCCTTTGTAAACGGAATAGTTGTCACGCTACCGACTGCTTCGAGTCAGTTTCGCTATCTAGACTCAGCCTGCATTGTCCTACACTTAAAGGTTAGGCCTTACGATGCCTACCTTAGGAAATATGACCTTTTTCTGCCCATACGCCCTTCGCCTCCAACTGGTCCGGTGCTCGCCGCCCTCAGTAGTCAACCGCAGCCAAGTGTGATCCATAGTTATATACTTACGTATAATGAGTAGGTAAATATGTAAGTATTCGCCCTCAGGTGTCACCCTGCGTCTCCGCGCCAGATCAATATATAGTAACGAGTTGTCACGGGTTCTCCTAGCAGATACCTCCCGGCTAACTTAGCACAAATGTCTGACCAAGGTCCATCTCCCATTATCTCTAATTTACTCGACTGACTGCCACACAGTCTAGAATTGACCTAGGTCCAACTAGGTCTCAAGGAAATGATTCGACTGATATCATTTTAGAACGGAAATCGTAATTGAGTATAAGATACGGGTTTTGATATCGGAGGTTCAGTCCTAGCGGTCGCTCTGGCTGTAACAATTATTAAACAATCTGGCGATGTACTATAGGCTTTAAGAGCCACGAACTTAGTGCGAAATCTCCGTTATCAATCCCTAAAGGTACCTAACGATGGGGTAAAATAAAAATATGGAGTTGTGTAAAATTAGATTTATTTTATCAAAATTGTTTATCTAAACTTATTTCACTTTTAGGTAAATCTGCAAAAAGAAACTGTTCGATTAATTAGACTATGGTTGATGGGTTGCATCAATGACATAGCCGAGTGTTATATTCCTACCAGCCATACTAATTTAGAGGGAAAACATAACACTCAAATTAAAAACCCTCTAGGCTCTTAAACCTAGTTATACACACATGCACACAAAAGTTTACAGTCTTAATACTAAGAGTTGTCCCTAACTACCAAATTCAAGAGGAACAACAGTAAGAGAGGCTAACCTTCAAACTTTACTTAAATCTATCAACACAAAAGCACGTATTTACAGCTAGAGTGATTTCACACTTGCACTCCTCCTTTGATTCTAATTAATAACGGACCATTTTGATTTCTATAGTATTATCTCCTCCCGTACGCAGAGTACGTAGGGTCTCACGACACCAAGCATTAACCCTCACACAAAATTCGGCGCAAAAAAATCACAATTAGGCATGCTACCTGCCTTCCAATAAAATTGTTAACTCACAAATCGAAAGTGGGTCCAGCCGGTGGGGTTTATTACGTCCTTGCTGGTAAAATTTCTCTAATGATGCTCCCGCGTCCATGTTTGCTACTTTTAATGTAAGGCTCTACTGAGTTTAATATGGAAGTGGGATGCGAATCTGAATCACTCTAATCGTTGCGGACAATGATGGTATTGAAGTACATTACCAAATAATTCGCAGTCTATTCGAGCTGCTAGAGTTCGCCAATGCGCCAACTCGTCTCCTCTCGCAGGTCGGGTTGCCTTCCCGCCTCGCTCGTTCGACACAAAAGTTCCTTACACTTTTACACTGAACTAAATTAGACTATGACTTTGGGAATACAATTTCTAAGCTAAAAATACAATAGGTACGCTTAGTAGATAAGATCCCAAGCGCGCGCTGTGATCTCCAGACGTAAACTGCCCCGAAGCCTCGCTCCAGTCCGAGTCGAGAGGCCTCCTTCCTTGTCCATGCCACACCTCCTGCAATCCAAAAATTCCCCCGCCAGTCAATATGAACAATGTTCGGACACCACCCCGAATTAGTTATGTTTGTCCATTGGTCATTGATTTCAGAGTCAAACGACACGCCCCTAAATTCATTAGAATTATGTCGCTTGCTTGTCACGAAAGACATTAAGATTAATGTCTTAGCAGATGTGCGTAGTTTCAAATTTCTTCCCATTATCCTGGAAAGGTTGCGCAATATAGTTTTATGACGCCCCGTGGTGTTTGTATCTTGAATTGTCTATAATTAACTCCCCTTTTTTCTAACTTACTTCCTTAGAAATAAATTTAACAACCCGTGAGAAAGCTTGACGGTTAAGAACAATCAATTTCGTAATAAATTTCCGTCACCCTTAAGTCTTAGTGACAATTTAAAATTCCAGCGAAATTGTTTTAGTATTCTAAATAACATCGGGTTATTTATGAGCAGAACAGTATCTATTATATTTTGAATTTACGATTCCCAGACCCTTGCACAGATGCGGTCCCGCTTTCACAATACCAAAAAAAAATTATAATAGCCGAATTGACCATCTCAAAGTCCATCATATGCCACTAGATATTACAATTCAAATCAACACAACTCATAATATTGCCCACTCCCAAGATTTGCCCGAAAAAGAGTCTCTGCTAGTGAGAAATTTCTATAAAGCAGACTTTCCTCTTTTATACTCCAAAATAGCAAGTATCTCCTGGGAAGAGACTCGTTCTAAGGATAATGTGAATGATGCAGTTGCTGTCTTTTATAACTCACTTAATGAATGTATTTCTGAAACTGTGCCCCTTAAAGTGCGTAGATCGCCGAATGCACAGTATCCGACATGGTTCTCATCAAATACCATAAAGTTAAATAGTCTCAAAAATCTATACCACAAGCGGTATAAGGAGAGCGATAATCAACTATATTATGCCTTTTTTACCTACTACAGAAGACAAGTAAAAATAAGTTCAGAGCAGGATTTTGACGCTTACAACAATCGTATGCAATTAAATATTAAATGTAACGTTTCTTCTTTCTGGTCGTATGTAAAGAGTAATAGAATAAATAATGAAAAAGCCAAATTTGGAGAGTTGTCATCATCACAAGTAGCGGTAGAATTTTCTAAGTATTTCAGCAGTGTATTTTTGCCAAACCCCCCACAGTTAGATATTCTCCCTGCCCTGAACCACTGGAACACGTCGCAATACCATGTACGTATTGATCACATCCATGACGACGACGTACGCAAAGCTATAAAGCGGTTAGCCTCTAAGAATACTCAAGGTCCTGACTGTGTACCTCAATTCCTGGTCCGTGACTGCCGGGAGGCATTCATAGAGCCTTTATCTTTTATATTTAACCTATCGATCAAAACTAATACCTATCCCACGCCTTGGAAAACCTCTAAAGTTCTGCCTATTCATAAAAGCGGTCCCAAATCAGAAGTTCAAAACTATAGACCGGTGGCTGTTCTTTCGGTATTTGGGAAAATTTTCGAAAGTATATTAAATAACATTATATATCAGCAGCTGAAGGGGTGGTTTACCGATTCGCAACACGGTTTTCTACAGGGCCGCTCTACGACCTCAAATCTGCTTAATCTTGTTACATTCATAGCTCAGAATCTGGATGAAAAAAAACGAGTGGATGTAGTCTACTTGGACTTCCAGAAAGCATTCGATAGGATAGATTGCGATATTCTTTTAAACAAGATGGCAATGGCAGGCTTCTCAGAATTACTTCTTAAGTTTTTTGCTAATTATTTGTACGGACGAAAACAATATGTAACGTATAATAACGCGAAATCGGACCTTTATCCTGTAACTTCAGGAATAGGCCAGGGAAGCAGTCTTGGTCCGCTTTTATTTTTAATAGTTATTAACGACCTGCCTGAATACGTAAAGTATTCCAATATATTGATGTTTGCGGATGATGTCAAGATTGTTAGACAGATACAAGACCCCTCCGATATTATAAAACTACAATTAGATATCAACAGTGTTTATGAATGGGGTATAAGTAATAGCTTACAGTTGAATGTTGGTAAATGTGCGATAATGTCTTATTCAAAATCGACTCAGGCCCCGGATCCGTCGTACACGTTAAATGGCGAGAGTTTACGTAATGTTACAACCATGCGAGATCTCGGTGCGTGTTTCGATACGCAACTAACTTTTAAAGAACATATTGTTCAAATTTGCAACAAATCACGAAAAGCTCTTGGTTTCGTAATACGGCAGTCCAAATTTTTTAATAATTATCAGGTCATTTCATTATTGTACAACGCGTATGTAAGGAGTTTGCTAGAGAGTAACTGCATCACCTGGAATCCCCACGAGAAGAAATACATTCTTTTAATGGAGAAAATCCAGAAGTCTTTTGTTCGTTATCTCTACTATAAAGTATATGGCTATTATCCCTTGTTATACCCAACTTTATTTGTGTTGGGCATGGTCAATTACCAAAGCCTTGAAACGCGGAGGCAGCTTGCTGTGGTAAAATACTTTTTTAGACTGATACGGGGGCAGCTCACAAATCCGTCACTTCTGCAATATGTTTCATTTAGGATACCACCCCCTAGTAGAAGTACACTGCGTCCACGCCCTCGTCCGCTATTTTTGGTCCCCAGTACCAGCACAGTGACCCTCGTCACTAGCCCCTTGTACGTGGCACTAACCCACATTAACAATATACTGCTCTACGACACCACGCTAGACTTGTTCTCGCAGTCGGAACCGAGGTTCTTGGCCACAGCGACAAGATATCTAGAGTCCATCGTTGCTCCCACCACTGTGCGATAACGGCGCGAAGCGAAATATGTGTAAAATATATTTACCTAGATGTTGATGATATGATTGCAGTAATTAGAGTTTAGATTTAGGATAATTTAGATAAGTTTTTTAAATTGTAAACATAACCTATAACTTACATGTTTGGTTTATCTGTTAGTGTAAGTTGGTTAATAAATAAAATAAAAAATAATTATATTCAATGACTATTAGCTGCGCCGCGCGGTGTTTCCTGCTCGTCCCACGGGAACACTATATTTTTCGGGATAAAAAGTAGCCTATTTGTTAATCCAGGGTGTCAGCTACCTTCACACCAAAATTTATCAAAATTGGTCCAACCGTTTGAGCGAAAGAAGTAACAAACATACACATAAACGCACTCACAATTAGTGTGATGTGATTTCCTACTAATAAAATAAATTAGTTGTATAAATACTTCCGTTTATTATTATTACTGTATATAAAAGTAAAATACATAACAGTTTATAAATATAACGTTTGTGAGATTTGTTGGTAATAAAGTACTTGTCAGATAAAAATTGCATCCCTTCATTTAGGGCAGGGAAGATCGAGGGTTTTTTAACAGAAGAGGTGAGTTGAAACAACGTAATTTTTCAGATCTACGTCCATTAGTAAAGCAAGACGCACACGGAGGAGGAGGAGGCGCGGTAGGGTGCGCCTGTTATTGCCGGCTCGCCTAGGGATTTAGATACTGAGAAATTAAAGTTGGTTCAACTCACCTCTGTTTCAAACCCCTCGGTCTCCCCTATTTAATTATTAAATACTAGTGACCCGCCTCGGCTTCGCACCGGTGCAATACTGATAAATTATGCATGTATTATACATAAAAAACTTCCTCTTGGGTCACTCTATCTTTTAAAAAAACCGCATCAAAACCCGTTGCGTAGTTCTAAAGATCTAAGCATACATAGGGACAGATAGACAGGAAGCTACTTTATTTCATACAATGTAGTGATTTGTTTTCTATTGAAAATGAGATTAAATGTTTATTTCTCATTAAAACACTATGATAATATCACTCTAAATAATGGAAAGCGTCCATTAAAGAGAGATATTATGAATTTAGAGTCATTCTTAATCCAGTAAATAAATATGAAATTACTAATATCAACAACAAAGCAACAAAAACGAAAAGAGATGAAACATGAAGAAACACCCACAAATGCCCAAATTTTGTGCCTTTTACCCGCGTATTAACTGAAGCAAAGAGGCAATTTTGAAGGAAAATTAATTTATATTAATTAGAATTAAATTTTGTTGGCGAAACAGGGAAAAGCTGGCAAGTTGCTCTTAAACGTTTGTCTCGGATAAAATAAAATAATTTCCAAATGAGAAGTTTCTTTGTAAAGGATTTATTTTTCTATGGAAGTCGTACCAAAATAAGCCCTTTTGAATATACACTCCTCAAATGTATTATATATTATTTTCGTAACACGACCAGGCTTTTTTACTTTATGAAATATTGTTAACGGATTACGCTTATCAAGGTTGAATTCACGTAAGTGTAATTTACAGCGTCGTATTTTGATGTTAATATTAGGTACCAATCTGCTTTTATGGAACCACTGTTTTTGTGTAATTAAAAAATTAACATTAAAACAGCTAAGGTGTAAAAACCTTTCAAATAAACAATGCAAAGATCGACACACAAAGCATAAGGAAAAATTCGTCAGGTCTACGTGGAACGTGGGTAGCGAAGTGGCTAACGCGCTGGACCGGTAATCCAGCGGTACCGGGTTCGATTCCCGGTCCCTTCCACCTTTTTCAATTTTTCTTTAAGCTTTGATCTTTGTATTCATAGTTTAATTAAAACATATTTAATCAGAATTTTATAGTTATTTATATACCCGCTCTTTTAACTATGAAAAAGGATATGTTTATCACTTATTTGCCAGCTTATTTTGTTCTTTAATGTTCGAAGGTAATTTTTTTACCAAGCCACCTTAATGTTCCTTACTATTTGTTCAAAAATGCTGATAATTTTAGACACTTTTATTTATAATCAAACATGTTTCTGAACATAATATTATTAATGTTGCTAGAATAGGACTATTGCAATTTATTGGTTAATTTGAAATCTACTACTTGAAATTTTTGTTTCAAAAACTATTCGATATTGTGAAAATTCACGCAGAAAACTAGTTTTTTTTAACTTATTTTCGACTGCACGCAATAAAAGCATATATGTTACTATTTAGAACTATTCACTTTGAAAAGTTGTCTGAAATTATCAGTATATTTGATATAATTTGAAAAAAAAAAAAACATTATAAATGTATAAGGCCTCTTAAGATATGAAAGAAATTTGTAATTTTGTTATGAGAATTTGACATTGCAATATTTCATAAAATGTTCATTGATTATCGGTTATATTATTAAAAAAATTAAATCCTTCAACGATAAAGGTATGTAACCTGTGTAGATGTTGCTTGAATAGTCTAACTAATTTTTAAATACATCGAGTAAATTGCGAAAATGTGAACGATGGCGATGCTACTACATAGCAAGTGCGTTCCAATAATTCGCTGTGAACACCACTGGAGCAAACGAGTTCTGGAGTGGAGGCCACGAATCGGTAAACGTAGTGTAGGGTGCCCTGTAAAAAGATGGAACGACTACATTCGTAGTACGGTGGGTGGTAACTAGAGGAAGAGAGCTGAAAATCGAGCTGAGTGGCGTGCCACGGGAGAGGCCTATGTGTCATGATGATGATAATGTGAATGTTTTAAGCTATACGATGGTATAAATAACGCCAGTGTTTTTTCTTTTTTACGATACTGCTAAACGGCAGTACTGGTTCATGCCTTAAGGCTATTGATGCCCACTGCAGCGGAGCGGAGAAAATTAACCAATCAGGCTACACAAAGATAAGTGAAGTAAGGAATGTGATATTAGTAAATTTTCCACAGCTCCGCTCCATCACTCATGTGGCGCGGAGATAATCCCATTAGCGGGTTATTATACTCCCACACAAAGTCTGATACAGTTCAAGCCATGTTTGAAAAAAAGCAGTTCCGCTCCAGTGGACATACAGCCTACACGACACCGACATCGCTTGTGATCTTTTTCGCGAACCATTTTTGCGAAAAAACAACGTACGGAAATTTAAATTCCTGCGCCAGTTTGACTGACGGACGTTGGCCGCTCTTGTCTGCCGCGGGCACGGTTGGCGTGTCTCGGCACGTGCCCGTACTACGCCGTATTGGCACGTGCCAATCCCCGCACGCCACCGATCGCGACGGATTGGCAGCTAAAGGGTTACTATGAATTTATTGGGGCGGAAAAGATTTTTATTCCGCAGTTTAGAGGAATTGATGTTGTATTTTTTAAACTTGTTAAAGAATGATGGATGGATGTGGATTTAAAGTTTTAGAATAGTTTATTGTGTAAGCAGGCTACAAGAACACTTACAAGTCTGAATCTGAATCTACTGGCATTTCACAATAGAAAACGGCTGTTGAGAAGAAGGCCGATGTTTTGAGC
This sequence comes from Apotomis betuletana, assembly GCA_932273695.1. Classification (NCBI taxonomy): domain Eukaryota; kingdom Metazoa; phylum Arthropoda; class Insecta; order Lepidoptera; family Tortricidae; genus Apotomis; species Apotomis betuletana. The sequence continues at coordinate 1,108,285 of OW026303.1, read as the reverse complement.
GAGGTATCGCTGCAAGTGTGATGGGTACCTCTACACCGGATGCACCACAGCATCTTTGACTACGCTTAAGTGGTTTAAATTTATATAAAATACTTTTGCATTGTATATTACAATCGGAAAAAGTTCCATACATTTCGCCTTCGTCCGTATAATAAAATGTTTTCAAACACCTCCAACAGGATACCACTATAACTCACAAACTTAATACGCGTCAAAACTGTCACCCTACCTGTCAACTTTCACAAAGTTTGCCGCTACACCACTACCACAGTAAATAATACGTAGCAGTAATTCAGCTACTTTGTTATAAATTTCCTAATACCTGCTTTTCGTCTTTCAATTATTCAAGGACATTGAATAGAAATTCGATCATTGTTACTCATCACTTTCGTTGACATTAAAATTGCAAAATTCCTGTAGATTCTAAGATCATAAATTATTTATTTATCCACGAAATAAGTTAAAATACCAAATATATCAGATGCTGAATGTACGTTAGAAAACCCAAGAATCAATTCAATCTTCAATTTTAAATCTTCAAGAAGTGGACTTCATTATCATCCTCCTATTAGTTACATTAAACCTCCATAAGGATCTCTATTTTAAAATCATCAGCTTAACATGTGGTTTCCCATGAAAAATTAATTGACTGATTTTTTAGACGCATACACTGCATCTGTAATTCCGGGGACTTAGCTCCACCAATATTACTCCTTACACTCGGTCTATTGTCGCATCGCCTATATTACAAATCTAGCCGTGGTAGCCTGAGAGCCGTGGGATGGCTACGGCTCTCACATGATCGTCGGTCGAGCTTGTATTCACGCTAAATTTTCCGGTTAGAGGAGCTAACCTCAAACCATACTGCTTCATACACCCGCTACTGTGATACCGTTGACATAACCGATCCAATCAGCGCTTGCCAGCCCGAAAGGCATCGCGGTGAACCCGTAGTGGAATAATAAATGATTTGTGCCACAAGAAGTTTATAAACGTTGCCGTTACATTGTGCCAAGGTATGCGACTCGCGTTTGGTTTTCGTTTGCTTGTGTGTTAGAATAGTACATTTCTTACCTAGGGCGGTAAGTAACTTCGTGAATGTCCTAGATCGCAGGTATTTGAGGCATGAACCGAAAGTGAGGGCCATAAATATGCGATCTGCTGGGGCTTTACGAATTACTGCCCGTGGTTTGTCTCAAGTTGGCTGTTTTGTCTTGGCCAGGAAGTGAGATTTTCTCGCAGGCGGACATAGTATACTTTTGAAACTTAGCCCTAAACCAAGATAACTGTTTTACAGCGAAAGCGTTATGAGCATGTGAGTCTTAGCCGTCAAAGTTACATAAAATGTTTTTGGTGGGATCAAACATTTTAAAATTCTTATAGCATCAAAGCATCATCACGTTACAACAATAATGTTGTTTCCTTATAAAGTAAAGATAAGGTATGTAACAATTAGGTAAATACTTATTAGGTACTTCAAACTCTGAGCACCTAAGAGTTTTCAAGATGAAAATTAAAGTCATTCCTAATATAATGAAAGCAAACAACGTTCTCAGGTCTCCGTCAATTTTCATTTTCCGCCCTCCTTCCCAAGGCTAAATAAGTATTATTATTGTTATAAACTTCCAACTTTTTCTTTCGCGAGAAGCAAGTTTGGAGATACAATTCAATATTCAATTTAGTCTTTCGTTTCATTTTCTTCTTTATTATTTGAAATATCCGTGAGATGTTTACCTTAAGTAGTCTATCAATGAGATATTTGTTTAGGTTTACTCGTAATATTCGTAATAATATTAGTAATTCTGGTCACAGAATTATTATTGTTCATAACTTAATCGGTCTGCACTCGTACGTGCAGCTCTCCATGGTGCCACCTATGGTCCCACCGGAAAATCAGCGCTAGCTCGCGAGCTAGCATTATGCTGAGGTGGTATTTTCGTGGCACAGCCATAATATTGTAGTTGCCTATTGTTTTATTTTTTATTGCTTTTGTCACACTCTTTATGTAATTATGTTTTATGGTCACATCACGAATACATGCATTTTTCATTTCTTTAACAATTGCATGATTATTTCATATTAGTTGAGATGTTATGGTCTGCTATAAATAATTTGCGGTTTTTCATTACAAAACTGCCTTTTTCTTCATGTAGTTGCTTTTTAAAAGCCAGATTAATTTTCTGATCACGGCATATCATCGAGAGTCTTATTCTTCCCACAAACCATATCAACACTCCAATACATCTAAATAACAAGCCGTCTTCATTGAGATTCCGGAGACTCGTCTTACTACGGGCGCTACTCTTTACGACACCAATTCACATCCGCATAACCCCACTCATAAAGTTGGCGCATTTTTAGGGTTCCGTACCCGAAGGGTAAATAACGGGACCCTGTTACTAAGACTCCGCTGTCCGTCCGTCTGTCACCAAGCTGTATCTCACGAACCGTTGAAATTTTCAGAGATGATGTATTTATGACGTTATAACAACAAATACTCGAAACAGAATAAAATAAATATTTAAGTGGGGCTCCCAGCTCCTATACGACAAACGTAATTTGTTTGCCGTTTTTTGCTCAATGCTGTCACCAATGCTATCCCATGCATCGTGATAGGAAGAAAGTTGAAATTTTCACAGATGATGTATTTATATTGCCGCTATAACAACAAATAGGTACTGAATTTTTTTTTTTTTTTTCTTAATCTTGAGAAGCCGGAAGCCTAGTATGGCTGCATCCGAATATCATAATTAGCAGGGGGCGGGGCTAGCCGGCCGCACCTGCCTGGAGCGAATAGGTACTGAAAACAGACAAAGTAAATATTTAAGTGGGGGCTCCCAATTCCCATCCCATACAACAAACACGTGACCGGTTGCGTTAACTTGGCACGTCATTTGTTTTCGACGCTATACCTACCAGCTGTAAACTTAATCCGGCCAGTTAAGATGGAATAAGTATTTGTACGGAACCCTCGATACGTGAGTCAGACTCGCACTTGGCCGGTTTTTTTTACAAAAACAACCAGTCTGTAGTAAACCTTACACCGTTTATGTTTAAGGTCTTAATCGGAGAGGGGTGTGACGGCACTGCGGTTAGGGGTAGGTAATGCGTTTAGTACGCATGTGTAAGGATGGATATATAGAGGATGTTATAAGATGGTTTTACTTGCGACTTTATGATTTCAGGACTTTGTTTGAACTGATTTTGTTGGGCTTGCCAGAAGTTCTTACTTGTTTGTTATATACCATTGATTCAAGTATCAAAGCTTAAAGAAAAATTGAAATGAGTTACCTGGTGGATGATACCGGGAATCGAACCCAGTACCTCTGGATTGCCGGTCCAGCGCGTTAACCCTATCGATTTTATCCTTGTGCTTTGTGGGTTGATCTCTTTTGTTAGTTACATTAATTATTATTTTTTATGTTTTATTTATCGCTACATCTTCTATACTATTAGGTACATTATTCTAAAATAGTATCGAAAATTAGTTTTTTTATGGAGATGAGTCATTATTTCAGGAAAATTGCACGATGCACGATTCACGGCGCCAGCAGCTATACAGCGCCACCTGTTAGTAAACATTCTTGAATTTTGATGAAAATTTAAATTATCTATATTTATTTGTCATAATACGAAATAAATACATTTTAAAATGTATAAGCTGGCATCTGTATTGAGTGAATCCCTACCACAGAGACGCCTGAAACGACTACACATATGGGACTTAACAACAATAAATAATAAGCATCTTAATGTATCCCGTCATTGGATGGGCCGACCTAATAACAAACAAAATAACTGATTATGGTCACATACAGACCGATTGCACGTTAGTAAACAAAATACTTACAAAAGAAAAATGTATAACGCCTTTTATTATCATCTCAAGAAGCCTTGTATAGTAATACCTACTAATACGACAAAACACTTCAGTAAACTCATTGTTAGTCTCAGTAGGTAAGCATCTTTAAGCTTAAAAGCCCACATTTATGAACTGTAAAATCCTTATCCTCTTTTAACTGTTCACATCTTTGTTGCCATAAACGTTTACACTTAATTACCAAGTTTATTTCACTTACATGTACGCATACAAATGTTGTGATTGCTCATTTCAACTTCAATGTTTCTCTTATGATAAATCATTTTTTAAATTTTAATAACTAATAGTCTTTCTATACTTGTACTGAAACCAAATCCAATAAACTTAGGTATTACTTATATATTTGAACGGCACGAGATCAAATTTACATCATATTTTCAAAACAAATTACAGGTTTATGATCTGTGTAAGGCTTAAAATTACACATTATCTTTATGTTACATTATTTTTATGGAACTCTCTTCCTGCGCACCTGTTCCCTGAAAAATATAACTTGGATCTCTTCAAGTCGAGAGTGAATAGGCATCTTCTAGCCAAGCATGCTCCATCTTAGGCCTTATTGTTACTTAACATCAGATGCAAACGAGGTTAAATGCATGGCTATTTTGAATAAGAAAAAAAAAAATGTTACATTATATTTTTAAAACTAGCGATTAAAGGTAAGTGTCCCCTATCGCTAATGATAATGAGATTCAGTCATACAAATATGATTTACTCACTTTATTATAAATAACTAGTTGCGCCGCGCGGAGTTACTCGCTCGTCCCACGGGAACACTACATTTTTTCGGGACAAAAAGCCTACGTGTTAATCCAGGGTGTCAGCTACCTTCATACCAAAATTTATCAAAATTGGTCCAGCCGTTTGAGCGTGAAGAAGTAACAAACATACACAATTTGTTCGATAATTTTCACATATTAACTATTTCATAGTAGCAGATTGTCTCTTCTCTTTTCGTGATCGCCAATTTTATTATTCGTCTTTCTTCATGAAGCGTTTTATAATGTTCGCGTTTATTTTGTTTGCATAGTTTACCAATAGATATTTTGTTCAGGCAAATACACATCAGTACAAATCACATATACATGAACACACTCAAAAACTTTCGCCTTAATCATTAGTGTGATACCTAACTTGTTTGTCCTTTTGTCCTTTGTAACTGCAATGACGCGCCCCAATATACTCGTTCTTCAGAATACGCGAGATAACCCAATTCCACGTGAACAGAGCCGCCTTTAAAAGCTATTTAAGACAATACAGACTGAAAATGTTTAAGTCGTAATAGACCAACATTTAGTACAGTCTCGACTTTGGGCCTTAGTGCTGGTGAGACGATTGAGGTGACTACCTCTAAGCGGATTTAATATATAAAATAAATAAATAAATAAATTTTAAGGGACAATCATACACAAATTGACTTAGTCCCAAACTAAGCAACGCTTGTACTATGGGTACTAGACGACGATATACATAATATATAAATACATATATAGATAACATCCATGACCCAAGAACAAATATTTGCCCCGGCCGGGATTCGAACCCGGGACCGCCGACTCAGTAATACTATTACTCAGTAATAATATTAATCATAAGATCTTCCTCCTTATTGGGTTATTTAGAAGACAGCAACCACATACCTATATCTATATCCATACCTACATACCATCTGTGATATAGGTTAGTGACAGCGATAGTGCGTACAACAGGTCTCGTCTCAACGCATGTACCTACCTAGTGTGCGCGTAAGTTAGCATCGAACGCGCCTTACGCAATTAGCGTACAACATTTAGCGTCTAGTCATCTCCAAGGCGTATTCTTCGGACTACTTCACCCTCAATGTTACATTTAATCTCAGCTGAATGACATCTAATCAACTAATCTAGTATAACATGATTTAAATTATCGTGAGACATTGTTAGTCATTTAAAAAACGGTTTAAACTCACATAAAAATTGTTAGGAACGGCCTGACATGTTTCGAACTCACATGGAGTTCTTCATTAGGGACAGCTATCCCCAAGCAGCTAGTTGCTACGTGACTCCGCCGGGCCCACAATTTCTACGTCAATCTCTCTCTCTATTCGAAAACCTTTTGTCCCCAACGGACATCGGTTCCTCAAACTATGTTCCCCCCATCGCAACTTCAGCTTGCACTATAATACTATAGAAGAGTTTTTACTGTATAGTAAAAATAAAGAAAAAGGTACCGTTTGTTATGACGTCAATAATTCCAAAAAAGTATATCGGATGTTAACTATTATATTATTATGATCTGATGATGGAAACGGAAAGTGGTTATGGGAACTCTGTAATGAAATGTCGAGTTTGAGCATGCTTATTTTATCTTATCGTTTGTATAAAAATGCAATCAAAAATAAAATGCTACCTCAAAAAATCATTTAATGAAAAAAATACCTATTCGTTTTGAGGTAAAACTCCACTGTAAATACTGTGTCCCATCACTACAGCCACGCCTCCAGTCTTACGCCTAAATTAGACTCAGTACGTTAGAATAATTTATTTTATGCTATTAATTCTTGAGTCCTTGAGCGTTGTCTTGAAATAGAAATGTAATTATGTAAAGTCAAGGACGGAAATTGATGCCCTTGGTACGCGTACGAGCCTGGGTAATACATTAAGTGAATCCTTACAAACAAAGGATTCAATTAATGTATTCCACAGGATTTGTCAAATCAAATTAGCTACGATTCACTCGTTTCTTAAACGCAAGAAAATAATTTAATGAAATGCAACTGCGACGTCATTGTGTGATTTTTTTGCTCGGGATTTTAAATTGTGTGTCTGACTAAGACCTTAGCTGGCAAAATCAGTACAATTGCCCCGACTAAATACGGGCTAAGTGGAAAACGGAGCCCAGAACTATAACTATTTGTGGTGCTGGCTGTGCACAGTAGGTAGAATGATGGTCTCTGTCCAGCACTAAACATTTGTGACGATACAGTTGACGGCAAATTTCATGAGCATAACCTCTGCGCAGTAGCCGCTTTATGTACATGCGCAGACCCGCCATATTTGTTCAAAAAATTGGCTGGCAATTATACTGAAAGAGGCGAAGATAAGGTTAACATTTCCTTACTCGATCACGTTTATCATAAATAACTTACAATGTAAATTTATGTTTGATTAGCTTTTGATTATTTTACGAAGATCATGTTACCATGATATTAGCATTGATTATATTTGATTAGCGTTTGTTCGAGAATCTGCTTTTCAAAAACCAAGAACTTTTTTATAAGACTATATACAACGTGCTTTGATGGTTCAAAGTCATCAACATCGGAAAGCCCCATTATTATAATTTGTTGTTAAAGTTACAGGTTCCTGATCCGTATACCGATCTATTTATTTTTAAGGTCTTGTCTCTCCCTCTCTCCTAAATGGATTTAGTAATTTTTTAACTCCTTAATTTGTTTAAATGGTAACTTATTGCAAAGTATTTTTAGTTATGAAACAAGAAAATCGGTTCATCCGTGTCAAGATTAAAACACCAACGCGAGCTTACTTATTTCAGGAGACTCGAAAGATTGTTTATTGTTTCACCGATTATTTTGTTCCAAACGTCGTTATAAAATCGTAAGCTAACTTTTTAAACAAGTTTCATGTACTCTGCAATTTGAATTCAGATTAAAATCCCTGAACCACGAGCTACACTCACCTGTATATTACATTAGCGCCCTCTATCGCTGGCAAAGACCTATGCCGCCATTTTTGATGCGGGCACAAAACGAAGTTAATGCTCACACTGACCGCAATACCAATTCCGCATTTTCGCGAAAATGGCACCTCTTCGCATCGCATGAGATGACTTTTACGTCGTGCGATTTCTTTTTATTAACACTTAGTCCTGGCTTCCTGGTTTTCATATAGAGAGGATCGTTGAATAGCTAAGCTTCTTGATAATGGAAATGCGGTAACTATAATATCTACACCGACAACATACATATATCTCAATAAAGTTGTTAGTAACTGTATGTCATGGACTTTATTACTATAAACAATGCTATAATGACATTACAGCATAGATATTGGTACTGTATTAACTTTATATGTCACTGTATCGATATTACAAGTCATAGTAACTGCCAAAATCACTTGATTTACACAGTTATCGAATTTTTAGTTTATTTATAGTCCTGCAAGCTTATAATGGTCGCGTTTTATAACACGATAGATAAATGGCACAGTTTCCGACACGTATAAAGTATCTGCAAGAAATACGGTTTCGGATATCATTCGCAATAAAATCAACCATTTATGGGACTGTGAGTGTTGTAGCACAGCTCCACGACACTTAATGTTGCATCACTGTGTATGTAGGAAGAATTTACCCTAAATATGAAAATTCAAGACACATTGAAAGTGACGTAAAAACCGGTCAAGCGCGAGTATGACTCGCGCACCGAGGGTTCTGTACAAACTCTTATCCCATCTTAACTGGCCGGGTTAAGTTAAGTTTGCACCTGGTATGTATGGCGCCGGATACAAATGAGGTGCAAAGTTAACGCAATCGATCACGTTTGTTGCATGGGACCCCCCTTAAGTATTTTTTTGTATTCTGTTTTAGTATTTTGTTGTTAAAGCGACAAAAAAATACATCATCTGTGAAAATTTAAATTTTCTAGCTAACAAAGTTTATAAGATTTGGGGGGCGTTCAAGTATTACGTAACGCAATTTAGGGGGGAGGGGGGTCTCGTAAAACGTTACGATGCGTTACAGGGGCGGGAGGGGGTCTTTCTTACAACACGTTACGTAACATTGTTTCTTTATTTTTATAAAAAAATTGGGATTTAAAACGCCCAAGTTGGCAACCCTTGTCGTTTATTTTACGGGGAAACCCTCGATTGTATTGGTCTAGTCGTCATTTTAATAATTTTAACATATATTTTGTGACTTTTGGGTAAAAATGGTCACTTTTTGTGCCAATTATGGTGTTACGTAACATTTAGAGAGCGGGACCCAGAAAAATGTTACGGCGCGTTACAAGGGGGGGAGGGCGGGTCAAAAATCTTCAAAAAATTGCGTTACGTAATACTTGAACGCTCCCTTGTGTGACGAACCCGAATCATGGATGATAATTATCTCTTCTTCTTGGTCGTGCACTTCATAGCTGAAATTTGTCCCTGAAAGCTTTTCGTGGTGTTGTGTACGAGATGTTTCCAGTTTGGTCGGTTTTCGGCTTCCATCAGGGCAGAGGAAAATGGAAGACCAGTGATTTCGGTCACTTGGTCACACCATCGACGCGGGGATTCACCGCGGGGTCTTCTCCCTTCCACTTTTTCCACTATCCACTAGCCTGTAAAGACTGTCGGTATCCCGGCGAGCAACATATTTTCTTTCGGTCTATGGCACGGATTTTCCACGACTCTGACCCGTAGAAAAAGATTGAAACGATCAAATTTCGGACTAGTCTCATCTTGGTGACATTGGAGATATTTCTGGCTTGCCATATTGTGTCATCTTGCTCATCGCAGCTTTGGCCATCTGAGTCCTCCTTTTGATCTCTCGTTCACTTCCACCCTGATTAGTTAGTAGGGATCCGAGGTAGACAAACTCGCTAACGACTTCCAAATGCGAGATTTCATGGTTGATATATTATGTATGTGTTTATTTATTATATATATCGTCGTCTATTAGAACCTTTTCTTAATGTTATTAAAACTATCGTGAGACATCTTTAATAATTATTCAAAAAAAGAAACAATCGAAACATGTTGGGCCGTTCCTGACAATTATTACGTGAGTTTAGACCGTTTTTTTTATAATTATTAACCTTTTCTTAAATTGGGACTAGGTCGATGTATTTATTTATATTACAGACCCGCTGTAATGCCTTTACCTGCGGGTCAGAAGGTCGTCCGTGTCGTCCCGTATAAGTAGCAGCCGGTATCGGGTCGGTTATTCCATTAACGTAGCGGAGCCGCGGCGCGCTTTTGGGCCGATTTTAAAATAATTGGACGGCTTAACTCGATCACCTGCCCGCGGCCACACGGCCAGATAGTTCGGCTTGGAATATTCTAGGACTCACAGCAAGTCGAGCTTCATTAGGGGAAATTGCGTGGGTGCCGTATAGGTATCATAATGTATGCAGGTATAAATGATTTTCTGAAAAAGAATGGCTGTTAAATTTTACCAACAGCTTTTCAGCAATGGTCTCTTGGGAAATACCGATAGACTCATGCTTGTAAAAGTAATACTGTGTCAGAAAAGTAATATTATATTACATTAAATAATACAAATTGTTTAACACGGAGGGCAAACGAGTCCGAGGACGGTCCCCAACCGAACCGGATGGACCGATCAAGTGTAGGGCGCTTTCTCAACCAAGTTTTGCTCGGTCATCAGAGACGCGATGAACAGGCACCGGTGGAGGCAGATCATAAAAACTGGCTACAGAGCATCCACAACCACCGATGACCACGATCCTCACTCATGAAGGAGCGACCACAGGGAGAAATAATACAATAAATGAAATACAATATGTGAAAAATGAAAATGAAAAATGAAAATGAAAATATTTTATTTGGTTACAAATATATGTTATAAATAGAATCATGGTTGGAATCTCCTAGTAAGTATTACATATACTTGTGGCAGGAGATCCCGCTCTTCCAGCTATAGCTTAAGACGTAACCGAAAACAATAAGTAAGTAAATAATTACTTGTTTAAAGAATATAAACTAAGATTTTTTTTTTTTTTTTTTCTCTTAAAACTAAAACATTTGCCAGAGTTTCTAAACTCACTAAAAAGTGTGTGTGTGTGTGTGTGTGTGTGTGTGTGTATGTGTGTGCGTGTGTCGTTATTACCATGGTTAAGTTGTGTGGTACAGATGTGATTCGGTTTGTTCGTAATTTAATGTTTTAATCCATTCTAAGATTACTTTTTTACAGCTGTACAACTGTAACGGGTATATGGACAATGTTTTGTTTAACTTGTTGTATAAGTGCGCGGATTGATTGACAAATTGCCTTTTTGCAAAAACTGATTTAGAAGGGGGTACTACTACAACTTTGTCTTTTCTTCTTTGTGTTGAAGTTTGAGGTTTGTAAGTTAGAGTTTTATGTAATATGTGTATGTCATATCTATTGATTTTTACTACTACATAAGGTTGTATTTTATGACGACGAAAAAATAATGTCTAACAGGTATTTGTACATCTACTAATTATAAAAACGGTATAAACTCACGTAAAAATTGTCAGGAACGGCCCGACATGTTTCGAACTCATTTGGAGCTCTTCATCAGGGGTAGCTATCCGTGCTGCTACGCTACTCGCGACCCACGTTATTTGTACATTCTTCTGACTTTTTCCTTGACTATAAAATTAAAGTTGCGAATTAAATACACTTATGAGTATGAGTATGAATTGTATTTTAATGTTCATATCGACTCCATAGGTCTTTTAAGTCTTCCCTTGCTATCAGAAGTCCATGCCTAAATGTATTTATACTTTATGATTTGTTTTTTTGTATTTTATCTTTTATAGGTATCATAAGAAGCTAGCCTAGCTTAACATAAAATAAATGAAAATGGCCAGTGAGAGCTATGTCGGCAGTGAAGCTCGGCAGCTCCTGCGATGCGCCGCAAACCCAATTTGCCGACCGAGTGCCGGCAGATTTTTCAAAAATTCCCCTTTCACATTCGTAGTTCATATTTATTTCAAGCGCACACATTTAATGAAATTATTATTTAGGAGAGGAGCCAGTGGAAGCTGGGTCAAATGTTACTTTGGATTATTTTTATGTGAAATATTTCGGAAATTAAATTCCAGTTTTGTTTATTTTGCACGTATACAGACATGCACAACTCGACATTTCTGTTATCTTACGCAGATTCTCTATTTAAAAGAAAGCTATATACTGTATGACTATCAGTGGCTTTGCCACTATAGAACGTGATTCCCGCCGGCTTGCCTATTTTTGATATTTTTTTCCTATATCGTTTCTGTAAAAAAGAGATTTTGTTTTAGGTCCCGCCACTGATGAGTTGATGACTATACTCGTAATATTCTATGGTACGGATTGACTAATTTCCATCGTATAATACTAAATTTTCATCAAATATTAAAACCCTTGTATTAAGCGGTTAACACTTACGTGAAATTGTCAGGAACGCCACTTAAAACAATAATTACATAAGTCTCACGAAAGTTTTAATAAGATTATAAAAATCCTCTAAAAAGATTTTAATACATTATGACTGTATAAAAATCTTCTAACATAAAACTTTGAAAATATATTCAAACAGTCATTCATCGTGCTCCGTTAAATTTTATTGAAAACTCATGATAAATGGCTTGTACGGCGCGACTTCACACTTCAATATTCCGGAGTGCATTCTGCTGCATTCTGACTTATGGGCGCTATGAGACGGTATATAAAGTAAACTGTTTATCACTAGGTATATGTACTACCGGCAGACACCTTATTTTATATAGTATGCACTAGACGTTACATATAAATGATCGATGGAGGATGTCGAATATTCAACCATAAACTTAGCAGGCATATAGAATAACCACAGATGATTCTCGCTGCTGATCTTCGCAAAACGGCCTGAGAACAGTATTTTATTGAGAATATGTGTTTTTAATGGTATTGCTCAGGTTGTGAACTCGTGCCGAATAGTCCGAACTATAACCACGTGTCTGATCATCGACTGCATGAGTTTAATATTATTTATTTTTACGCAAAACCGAAAAGTGTAAAACGTATAATTAAGCAAAGCTATGCTCTTATAATCTTACTTTTCTATAACATGATGAGCTAGACAAAAAATAAATCTCTCAGACGGAAGATTTACAGTCGAGTATTATACACCGTGTTTTTATTGATTATATATTTATTTATTTAAGTAACGAAAAACAAGTAAAAAAATAACAGAATAAATTAACTTTTATTGAATTGCATAAACTATCTTGTAAATCAGTTTTAATTAAATTCGAAAGTTTTTTTTTACATTTTCATACAAACTAATTAAATATTGAGTTGATGACCATTGTAAAGGGCATTTTTGAGTTAGAGAAAGTTAGTGTCAATTAAATGACAGTGTTAGAATCATGTAAATGACAGCACGTTTACAAATTTAGCTCAGTGGTAGTTTTATTGCTTATCAAGTAGAAGGTCCTGGGTTCAAACCCTAGGTTCAATTAGCTAGTTATTATATTATTGTAAAAGTAATTATATTATTGTATAGTTTACGAAAAAATACTTACTGTTGAGTTTCTTTTGGCTTTCTTCTCAACAGCGGTATCCTCATTTTAAATGCCGATAGATTCAGATTCAGACATGTAAAAGTTCCCTTGTGGCCTATTTACAGAATAAACATTTTGATTTTGATTGATTTTGATATCATACAAAATTTTGACATGACTGTGTCTTACGAGTATTTCTGCTTTATTAATGCAAACCTTTAGCTTATTTACTACGAGCTGCCTACCTACGTTTCTAAAACTCTCGTGATAAACTAGTGCTCGTATGCGATTGCACACTTCACAATATTCTAAAGTGCATTCTGGCGCAGTAGCGGCATATTCTAAGGCTGACTTATGGCCGCTATGAGAGGCTATAGAAAGCAAACTATTTATCGATGGTCTCCCGGCAGACACTAGGGACTCTCAAGTTATCTGTATCACACTATAGTGCCGCACGGTAAATAGAATATCGATTTGTAGTTGGCACCCAGATACTTAACTTGTACCTGTTTAGTTCAAGCACAAATTCCTAAAAGCACAAAACCGACATAGCTCAGTGCATCAGCAAGAAGTGGCGGTGGAGGTCTTGGCTTTGAAGGTTCTGCTACAAGGTGCAGATTTTATTCGGTTTTGCAAGCCACACTTGTACACATGACCGACGCTCGTGAAGGTCGTGGAGCTAGGTTTCACCATTGACAGATACGTCAACCGGGTTCGATACTATACTGGGTTGGTCTTATCTGTCATAGAGCCGACGACTACTGGAGCAAATGAGTTTTAGGATGGACACCGCAAATCGGTAAACGTAGAGAGCGCCCTGTAATAAGGTGGACTGACAACTTTCGTAGGGCAGTGGATGCTGACGGGAGGAGTAGAGCTGAAAATCGAGCTCATTGGTGTGCCATGGGAGAGGCCTTTTTCCAGGCTGTGGACTGATACAGGCTGATGATGATGACAAAATTATGCTCTAAAGTTTTTCAACAAAATGGTAAATTTCCAAGCAGTTGAAGGAGTTGGCAGTACCTACATTACATACTTCATTATTCACACCTCTAGGTTAGTTATTAAATGACCCAGTTAGTCATTTTATCGTGAGGAGTATCTTGCGGGGTTATTTTGTTTTCTGATGTCATACTTTCCGAGGTGCTGAAAAATATTGAACTTCCCACGTGTCTTCTGTGAAGATTTTAATACTGCAATACCTAGACCGGTGAAGTAGTGAATGCCTTAACCTTCGGCTCGAGCCACAAACACCTGTTATCTGGGATATTCACAAATTCACCGCCCTAGGTATGTAATGTACTATTACTGCTTCCACTTCTGAACATAATATAGTCTCAATGAAACTTACTGGTTTCATAAGTATATTTTCAGATAGCAATAAAAATTCAAGTCTAATAAATGTATTAAAGCCCGAAGCAATAACTTTGCGTCTTTATTAAGATTCAAGGAAAAGAAAAAGAAAAACTGCTATGAAAGGACATAAATAAGACTGCATATCCGGGGATACAAATCTTGTGGGGTGGATTATACTGGATTATTAATGGCACTAGAGCTATGCATCGCTATTGTAACAAAATGGTATGAAAGACAAGCTTGAATATTGTTGTAATAGTGTAGAATACACGACATTTGATCCCACTCGGATTGGCAGCGTTCGGGAAAATCTTCTCGTCCAAGACAGACTTCGAATTAGTATTTTAAGCACTGAGTCTTACCGGTAATGACCTACGGAGCCCTGACGTGGTCACTAACTATCGCAGTTGACACCTTATGGCTGAAATGATGATGATGATGACATGAGAATGTGTCCATTTAGACAAATTGTATTTAAGTATCAAAGGTACGTTTTGAGTTTAGTTCGTTTTAAACGCTCCGAAAGAGTAAATTTAGTTTCATCCAATCATATATCTTTCAGTGCACTGATTGAGAAGAGCGCATGCAATGTAGAAAGAAACACCGCGAGTTAGTCGGCAAGGATCGTCCCAGTGCTTTATTTCACAAGAAAATGTATAATTGAAACGTTTCAGACGGTTCAGACCACGCCGTGTGGCGACACTAAGTAATTGCTGTTTTATCTTACAGCCATTGAAAAAGTCTGATAATAAAAGCTCTTCTCGGTATTTCAATCCTTTTACTTCATGATTAAATGAATGTAATAGTTGTAAGTAGCCCTTTTGTTGCGAGCTATTATTTAGGCCATCAAATACCTCTATTTTAAAAATACATCTTTTGTATTACATTTTTTGGGGAATCGTCTCAAGTTTTCATAGGGATTGAGAAAGGTATTTTTAGACGACGGCAGCTTGAGTTCTCTGTTGTTCTACTTAACCCTTACCACACTCAGCACTCAACTAAAATATTTAGAATTAGGTTTCCAAATGCGAATTGGAGCATTTTCCGTAAATAAATAAATATCAGACAACCGTACACAAATTTACCTAGTCCCAAATTAAGATCAAGAAGGCTTGTGTTGGGTAGGTACTAAAAATAAGTCCAATCAAGTCATGCTAAAGCTAAAGCATCCCTACCTTTTTGTGACCGTAAAGTCGAAACGACCCATTACTTTAATGGTAGTATTTGATTAAAATACCGGCCAAATCCGAGTCAGACTCGCGCACCGAGAGTTCCGTACAAATACTTATTCCGTCTCAACTGGCCGGGTTAAGTTTGCAGCCGGTATGTATGGCGCCGGATACAAATGCAACCGATCACGTTTGTTAGTAATTGTTGTTATAGCGGCAACAGAATAGGCTAGTTGACCCAGTTTCGAAATATATTGGAAATGGTTAATAATGATCTTACTAGCTCTAAAAAAAATGTCTTGTATTTTTCTGAAAGCTAGAAAGCTAAATTTTATCAATTGAAAATTAGAAATTTCATAAACAGTCAAAAACGCCGTCCGCCATTTTTCCCTTTCGCTAATCTGTGGCGTGTCGTAGTATTACCTGTAAATATTCGAAATTCGACCGTCTTATAATGCCATTCCGCACACTCCAATATACTTTGACAGGAGATCGAGAGGGACGGCACTATTCGAAGTCGTCAAAGTAGACTTTCAGTTTTGTTTACATGACCAATGACGTCACTATCATAAGCGAAAATGGCGGACAGCGTTTTAAGCATTTCAAAATACAGATTAAAAACCATATTTTCAAATTAAATTTTTTCAGCCATCTTTCACTTTTATGAATTGAAAAATATATATTTAGGTTTCCTTTGCTAAATACTATACGGAATAAACATTAGTTTATTACAATTTGACATGAGTCAACTAGCCTATTAGTACATCCTTTGTGAAAATTTCAAATGTCTATCACGGTTCATGAGATACAGCCTGGTGACAGACGGACAGCGGAGTATCAGTAATAGGGTCCCGATTTTAACCCTTTGGGTACGAAACCCTAAAAAAGCACAATAACCTTAGGTATATTATCACTAACTGTTGGAGCAAATAAAATGCCATAAATAAGTAAACAGGATGCGACGTTTTAACTCGTCCGCGCAGAGGCAGTCATGGTGATCCAGGCTGAGACAACCTAATGTACCATAAAGTCACTCGACACTGTGTGGGAAGTGACGCATACCTACCACAGAAACAGCGAGTTCTATTTACTGTTACTTAAATAATTCTTAGATCTGATGCTAAATTCAAAACATTACCCTGAAAGTAACTAAGCATTAAGGGCTCTTTTTAAATTAGCGTTTAGTTTTTAGTGACCGCGACGCGTGACCAAGACATGAAAACGACCGGTGACCGCGATCCATTGCTTTGTATGGATTGCTATGGGACACTGATGGATGCAAGCGATAACGTCGCGGAACATAATTTAACCAAAACAGTGGGTCGCGATTGCTGGTCGTCTTTATATGTCGAGGTCGCGAAGAACCGAATGCTACCTTAAAGGTACATGTTTGAATCTCCCAGCGACGCCGATGAACGACCACGTACCAATGTGATTCAGATTAAGACAAATGTACAATAATTTCACTCGACACTCTTCGTGGGAGGTGGCGCATAATACAGAAACAGCGGGTGCTATTCTTAACTGTAAGATCCTGTGTAGAGCCAATGGGGTAAAAACTTATGAAATGAAGACACAGCTCAAAGCTAGTTCTTGCTGTGTATACCAAAGTTACCTTTGGCTTTCTGGGCTCACTCAACCTCAAGCACCCGAGTGGTCTTAGCTCCATGATCTTAGGTAATTGGTTTATTATTTAAAAGTGGTTCTGCTCTCAAGTTTGGTTGGCATCAATATGATTCAGGCCGAAACAACATAACCTACCGCCAACCAATTATATTTTAATCTTCTGTTAGGTAATTTTCATGAAAATAGCAAGTTCAATTCCAGTACGTAGTGAACTATCTGTTTAAATTGTTCTACAATAGGTTTCGTCCCGGGAGACTTATTTCTCGTAAAAATGATATTCGAGACCGAGTTCTATCCGCGACTTGAAACAATTTAAATTGTGGATTTTTACATTCGAGTGCGGTCCGCTTTATTTAGTTAAGGAATGTTTTAAAGCTTGGATGACTTCTGCTTGTAGAGAATTTTTAAATCTGCATTTCATGCAGTTAAAATTTATTTTAAAGATAAAAGTATCTACGGATGAGAAGAATCCATTCAAGAAAGGGAAAGTTTAAGTTTAAACTTTTGACTTATTGTAAAAGTAAAAATGTTTGTATGATTGGAAATAATCTTCTTGAAAATAATTACGATTCCATATTTTCCCTTATAATTAAGAAAAGAGCAAAACGTATATTTTTGTACGTAGAATAGGCAATCATATCAACTGATTGTAATTGACGATGAAGACTAATAACCAAAATTCAAGATTTAATAAACCCCCGAAATGAGTAGCTGGTTATCATGAGACCCTCATTCAATGGATGATATGGAAAATGCTTCTAAAACTGACCATAAATACAAAATTTGGAAAAACTGGCTTTAATATTGGCTGATATCTTGTCACTTGTTCTAATTAAAGCTTCTCCAATTAAAATCCTATTTCCATCAAACATAGCTAAGAACCATAACATTTCGATAGACAAAACTTTCGATAAAAAAAATAACGCACTCAAATTGGTCCATCCATGGAAGCTACGCTGCCATAGATACACAAATACAGAGATACACATGTTAAGACATGTTTTTTTTCGCCGGGGATTAAAAATATCCTATACTATTCCAGCTCCTTAGCGCTGGTTCAATCAGACAAAGTGGAGTGAAACTGAGAAGGGCTTTACTCAACAGTGGGTGGATATGTGGGTTGAAAATGTTGATGATCATGAATGTGGATTAACTTAATTATTCTCGAATCTAGAACCTTAAAATTTTACCCATAGACTGGTTCTCAGACAGTTAGTTCTCGGCCAATCGTAACAGTAAAAACATGAGCATTTGTACGATATGTCTTAAATTCGTCATGCGTCATGAAATTTTTATGCATTCTAGTAATAACAGCGAAATATATAACTTTATAGTGCATTTTTTTGTCAGTCGAGTAAAATAATTCTACATACGTTTATTTTTAACACAAAACATAAGTCTGTTTGACAACTAAAACTCACTACACCTATGTTATGTTTAAGTTATATTTGTAATACTAACAATATATGGATTAATTTGTCTGAAATAAATGCTTTTTATTTTTATTTTTATTTATTTTTTTATGTAACAAAAACATACTTGAAAAAAAAACGAATATCAGTCTCAATCTACAAACTAGATACGAGGTTTTAAAGAGTAGTGGCAGTAATTTTAGTGAGTTTTCGTTGTCAGTAAGCGATACATTTCTAGTTTAAGTTACCTATTAATATTTTTGTAATGAGAGACGGTACTGAAAATGAAATTATTACCGGTTTTTTTGCAGCGGCTTATATAATGGAAAGTTAACAATATACCTAAATAAATATAATTTGTTGAATTTTTTTTTTTATGGAATTTTATCTGAAGATATCGCGTTCCATGATTCCATCACCGGCAATTTTATACACCTATTATTTGTACTAACAGGCAATATACTAAACTCGAAATAGATTGGTCAACTCAATACCACACTGTCCAAGCGAAATTGCAATCTTCCAGCAATTGTGTCTAGTGTGTCCGACAAATAGGCACCCATTATATTGCCCGTCGGTGCCAGAACGACGTAAGTCTATAACAAATACACGGCTCTTATTACTTATGGTCATGGGATGTGTAAGGAGGTACAGTACACCTGGTTATTGGTGACAGAAGAGCTTAAGTTTTTTATCAGATACACGGCACTTATGACCTATGGTCATGGGGCTTTGGTAGAAGGGAAGCATAGTACACTCGAACAGACCAAGTAATAGACAATTCAATTATCTAGTTAGCGGCGGATGAATGAGTTATTTGTAGAATAATTGATAATTTAACTTGGCGCTGGAAAGAATTGAAAATATATTTTCCTCAGTATTAAGGTGTGCTACACCGCTACTCAAAAAACGGTGATATTGCGTTCACGCTATGACGTGTCGTATCCGTACCATTTTTATTGCAAGCTCTCCACACCGCTGCTCATAAAACGGCGACGCACCGTAAACGCAATTGGATGTAGGTACGTCACATCTTTTCATACACTTGACTTGCATCAGCGTATTTTGATCAGCGCAGCGGTGAAGACAGTACGGCTACAACACTGTCACCGTTCTTTGAGAAGTGGTCGCACCTTCACTTGCAATTTGAACTATTGAAAATACCTAAACGGTATATCCATAAAGGTTAATATTACTTAATATTCTATTCACATACGTTTGTTTGATTCTGCTTAGCAATGCTTCTTGTTTTCCATACAGCAGTTTTTTCTATTTTTCTCACTTTATACTTCAACCGTAACGTTCGGGTTTGTATTTATTCCTAGGTTGCAACAGCATGCATCTTTATGATTATGAAACATCAGAATCCGACATGAGACGAGCGCGGCACATCTAATCTCCCTAAGCGATGTTCCATCGAACAGGATAGCCCTCATATTGGATATAAATTGAGTTTTGAGTTGATTTTACACACGATCAGAGTATAAGAGCAACTGACATGAGATCGCGTCGAAAAACTCGTATATTATAATACAAAACACTTGAAAAATAGACCTTGGTGTGCCTGAATTGAAATCAAAATTTAAGGTTGAAACGTAAAGCTTCTAGATGTTGTGTGAGTTATTGGATGGATAATAAAAGGTGTAGCGGAAGTCCCATGACAATAACCCTAAGGACTTGTTGATCGGAATTAGCCTGTAATATCTTTCGGAAAGTTTTTGTTTTCGGAGGAAATATTAAATGTATGCCCGAGAGATTGCAAGGACGGGTGTACGGACTTGCGTTCCGATCAGGACATTGGCGTTGAGTGGCGGCCATAGCTGGAAGGCGAAGATCAGCAAACTCTATCGTATGTCGGGATGTTCGGGTATACGGATATCTGACTGATCGCGCCCATTATCGAAAACGTAACCCTAAGGTCTACACTACTCGAGAAATTGATCTAAGGGCCTTATCACGCTTGCGATTTGCAAGCGAGTTTTCTGTACAAATAAGCGTTGCGGCGAACTCGCTGCGTGATCGGCTTCGTACAAAATTTGCTCGCAAATCGCAAGTGTGATAAGGCCTTAAGATGGGCGAATATGATAGTGTTGGCTTCACATGCACTTTGTTGCGGAAACTCATACTTCGGCCACATCGCTTCGGCCAACGTCGGTCAACTTCGCGAGTCCAAGCTGCAATCAAAAATTACATATATATTAATAGGTACCTATTTATACCAATGGCTCGGAAACTGCTCGCAAATTTTACAGCTCAAAGAGCCACTGTTATTATAAATAGGTACCTAACTATTAGCTTTTAACTACATTATGTCAAACACACCTTTCAATAGGTATTAAGGCATTTATTTTCCATGACGTGCGCACGACTTTGCATATATTTACATACTGAATAATAATTAATATAAGCCCTTTGATTAATTCCCAATATTTTAGAGTTAACGACCTCCTGTCTACGAATGAGTCGATTACTGAATAAAAAGCAGATTTTATGGAAATCATAGAGAAAGAACCTGTTTGTTTTCTATTTAGTTTAAAGGTTCAAAAAATACATAAATTGAAATTATTTGAAACCTACACATATATAATCGAAAAGTAACTATAAAACTAAAATGTATCGTAATCATTGGCCTTTTACATCTATAACAGATGAGTTTAAGCAGCGTCTAATAATGTGCGGCATTTACGATGGCTGGATATCCCGATATGAGAGCGACAGCCACGGCCGCATAATTTGACAAAAACCGGCCAAGTGCGAGTCGGACTCGCGCACTGAGGGTTCCGTACAAACACTACCCATCTTAACTGACTGAGTTAAGTTTGCACCTGGTATGAATGGCGCCGCATACAAATGAGGTGCAAAGTTAGCGCAACCGATCGCGGTTTGTTGCATGGGGGCGCCGTATAAATATTAATTTGATTTTGTTTTTAGTATTTGTTATTATAGCGGCAACAGAAATACATCATCTGTGAAATTTCAGACAGACGGACGGACGGACAGACAGACAGAGAGAGTCTTAGTAATAAGTTGCGCTTGTGGGAAAAAGAAGCAAACCAAGCCGTACCCTACTCTAGTGGTAACTAGCGAAAATAATTCGCGAGTAAATAAGCGAAAGTTGGATACAATTTAAGTTTGAACAAACAGCAATCGAAGTTCCTTTCCAGCGAGATAGCGGAGATCTCTATTGATTGGTTTTTGTTCTAATTTAGTGATTATAAAGAAAGGGCGTTTTTTAAAAAAGAAAACCGAATCCCTGTTTCTTCCAAAACTTGATGTTTTTGGGATCATCCTACTCAGAATCCATAGCATTTTCAATGTGAAGTTAGCATTTTAAGCGAAATCATAAAAACGCTATAAGGCTGTTCATCCACCAGCTATCGAAGTAGCGGAGCGGAGCAGAGATGCCAAGGTGTAAGCATTAGCCAAAAATGTGCAAAGAATACAAAACAACAATACTTTATTGCACAACAGTAAAAATTTACAAAAAATAAGACAAATACAATTTATACATACAATTTAAATAACAGGCGAAAGAATCTGGGTGGTGTGACGAGGTTGCGCAGCGAAATTGTGAACATTAGTGCACTCGTAAAATAAATAAATAAATAAATAAATAATTAAATAAATAAATAAATAAATAAATAAATAAATAAATAAATAAATAAATAAATAAATAAATAAATAAATAAATAAATAAATAAATAAATAAATAAATAAATAAATAAATAAATAAATAAATAAATAAATAAATAAAACAAATAAATAAATAAATAAATAAATAAATAAATAAATAAATAAATAAATAAATAAATAAATAAATAAATAAATAAATAAATAAATAAATAAATAAATAAATAAATAAATAAATAAATAAATAAATAAATAAATAAATAAATAAATAAATAAATAAATAAATAAATAAATAAATAAATAAATAAATAAATAAATAAATAAATAAATAAATAAATAAATAAATAAATAAATAAATAAATAAATAAATAAATAAATAAATAAATAAATAAATAAATAAATAAATAAATAAATAAATAAATAAATAAATAAATAAATAAATAAATAAATAAATAAATAAATAAATAAATAAATAAATAAATAAATAAATAAATAAATAAATAAATAAATAAATAAATAAATAAATAAATAAATAAATAAATAAATAAATAAATAAATAAATAAATAAATAAATAAATAAATAAATAAATAAATAAATAAATAAATAAATAAATAAATAAATAAATAAATAAATAAATAAATAAATAAATAAATAAATAAATAAATAAATAAATAAATAAATAAATAAATAAATAAATAAATAAATAAATAAATAAATAAATAGAAGATTGATTCTTGATACAAATCTAAAACTATGTAATAGGTAATAAGTAGTATACTTAGATGAAACTTCGCTCCGCAGAGCTAAAAAAAAATTCCACTAAAGGTGCAATAAGCAAAGCTAGAGAAAACTTCAATACCTACTTCTATTGGTGTATTTTTTGTGGCTCATAGCTTAATTACTTGCTATAAAACTAGTGGATGTGCAACCTAAAGCACCGGCTGATGCAAATGGAAAACGTCTTTGAAACAAGAGCGGCGCAATCCCCGTAATGCAGTCTACTTAAGGAAATTAAAGAGCTCAGATAAGCTGCCTGTTACAGCATACTCGAGACGTTAACTATTTCAACTAGACCGATGTAAAAGAAAACAGTTTCAAAATGTATTTTCCGGTAGAGAAATACAGCGATCGCCCTCTATTTGCATAAGACGTTTACAAATATTAACTTTACAGCTACTTATAGCTACTTATAGTCGGCGTAGAAGATTGTCTGGTGAAAAATCAAATGCGAAAGGAAGATTTGGAGGCAATTCGCCAAGACGTTTCGTCTGTTTTGCGAAAGGCAAAGCCACCGAAAGTTAACTTAGCAAAAACTGAATTTCACGCGCTCTAGACCTTGCGTGAGGACCCAGACCTAACCATTCTTCGAGCTGACAAAGGAAATGCAACGGTTGTCATGAACACCAATGACTGCATTCAAAAAATAACAGCTTTATTGTCGGATGTATCAACATATAAGCCTGTGAAACGTGATCCGACTGCGAAAGTGTTAAAATCTACTACTGAGCTAATAAGCAAGCACTCCGAGAGCCTTAAAGATGTCAAAAGTTTAGTTCCCTCCTGCCCGTTGCCACCAAAGTTGTACGGTTTGCCAAAAATACACAAACAAGATGCGCCTCTACGCCCTATAGTGAGTCAAATCGATGCTCCCACCTATCGCTTGGCTCAGTACCTAGCTGGGGTTCTTTCTTCGTTGCGGGGAAAGACGCAGGCATACACACGGGATTCATACCATTTCATCACTGAAATTAAAGATCTGATCCTAACTAATGATGAAATTATGGTTAGTTTTGATGTCCAGTCCCTCTTTACATGCCTACCAGTACAGGATTGCATCAATATTGTGAGGAGGAGGCTACGTGAACAGAATATGGCAATGGAATATGCTGAATTATTAGAACACTGACTTACATCTGGCTATATGCTATGGAACGGTGAATTCTACGTGCAAGTGGATGGTGTGGCTATGGGGTCTCCAGTATCTTCTGTTGTCAAGCCGAGGATTTTTAAAAGATACGTAGATAATACCTTTACTATTTTACCTAAATCTAGTGTTTCAGTTTTCCTAGGCCATTTAAACTCCATTCATGAGAAAATAAAGTTTACAATGGAGTTAGAAAATGACAATTCACTAGCCTTCTTAGATGTCAGTGTGTTGAGGAGGTCTGATAATACAATAGGTCATACTGTTTATAGGAAACCTACTCACACTGATAGGTATTTAAATGGCAAATCACATCACCATCCTAATCAACTTGCTACAGTGGGTAAATCTTTGTTTCAGAGAGCCAAGGGAATCTGTGACGACCAACATTTGACTGATGAACTACAGCATGTCAAGCGTGCGCTTTGGGCCAATGGGCTCAAGATACCACGCCTCAACCAGAAACCCCGTGTGAAGACTCCTACAGTCGAGCGTAAACCTGCGGTCCTGCCATGTGTGAAAGGGGTCACGGATAGGATTGGAAACATCTTGAGACGGGCTTCCATTAAAACATATTTCAAGCCGATGAAGAAGATGTCTCAATACCTGAGGCCCGTGAAGTGCAGCATCCCTCTGCAGAGTGCTGGTGTTTACAAGCTGGACTGTGAGTGTGGTCTGTCATACATTGGCCAAACGAAACGTAGTATAGCTACACGGGTTAAGGAGCATGTAGCCGATGTCAAGCACCGTCGTTGCAACAGGTCTGCGGTCTGCGAGCATGTCATGGACAAACCAAACCATTCAATTAAGTTTGACAACACTTCAATCCTTGCCAGAGAGAAACGACGTTTTCCCAGAATGTTGCGCGAGGCTATTGAAATCAAAAAATATCCCAATTTCAATAGAGAAGATGGTTTGTCATTACCACCGGCTTGGGATCCTGTTGTACATCTTATCAAGGATCAAGCAAGACACAAGACTGGAAACCTTGGGCCTCGAACGGTGTAAAACAAATTAGTGTTTAAAGTAGTATAATTATGTAGAGTTTTTGTTTAAAAGTATTTCATAGTAATAAATAAGGCAATCTGGGAGTTTTCTTTGGCGGTTCTTTCTCCTCAGTAAGCCTTTAGTGAACCGCTGGTAGATATTTTAAATAAAATAATAAATGCCCTTCTGGCACATGTGTAACTGTCTTTACACATTAGGCCCATCTGGCATGTATGAACACCTTTATTTTAAATTAATATTTACAAAATGGGTAGTTTGCACAAATGTAACTTCGACAGAGAAAAAATGTGTTTTTCTCAGTCAACCTTTGACAACGGTATCTGTAAAGGTACTGAAACGTCAGGGAGGCTCAAATAATTAATATACGCGATATAATCCGTTTAAATTGTTTTATTTAAATGTGTGACAGTCGCGGAAACCGAAGAAAATATTATTTACAGCTACTTACTATTTTTCAGTCCAAACCGACGTTCTTAGCATCACATCTTGGGAATGAGTGACAAGCTATGGACAGAACAGCTATTGAACCTGATGAGACCCACTATAGGCTGTTTTCGTTACTGCTGGTTAATTGGCGGAAGAAAGGTGATCCTGATCAAGTACTAAAACTTATAGTAGGCTTATTATTTTTTGCCAAATAGTCGATATTGTTAGTACCGATACAATTGGCATTGGCTAATAAATCACCAAACAACATTTGCAGAAGGCAAATCGCTCGTAGAACCAAACGGCAAAGAAATATTCTCAAATGGCGACCAGGTACTGATCAGTGATTATAAACCCTACAAGGTTCTGTGAACTGAATATGACTTTTCAACCTATAAATATAGACCTTCGTCCAGTAGTTAGGCTAATGTGATAATGGCAATGAATCGCAAATGTAATCAACAATCTAATATTATAAAGGCGAAATTTTGTGAGTGTGTTTATGTGTATGTTTGTTACTTCTTCACGCTCAAACGGCTGGCTCAATTTTGATAAAATTTGGTATGAAGGTAGGTGAAATCCTGAATAAACATATACGGTACTTTTTATCCCGCAAAAATTTAGTGTTCCCGTGGGATGAGCGGGTAACATCACGGGGCGCAGCTAGTAAGTTAAATGGCATGGTCAAAATGGGCTTGCCCGTAATATCCACTACACTTACTGTTATATTTGGTAGTAATTAATTAATACACCATTATATTTTAACAGACACGTTTTTATTTCGTTCCTATAAATCAATATCTGACTTTGGCAGGGATGACAGTCTATGCTAAGCTTTCATAGATATGACACTCTCCCCCACTTAATAATAATCTAATGAATAAGCATCTCCTCACCATAAACTAAAACACTATCCACTACAATAAGTAAATAACTCAATAAGAAGACCACGCATATTCTTGTAACGCATAGTAAAACATAAATCTGTCTTTAATCCATAACATGACCTTCTCTCCACAAATAATAATAATATGTATACAATATAATAACAAAAGTCCGTTATACGAAAACTTCTAACCTTACAGACTATTTACCTTTATCAACAACTGTATATATTTTTTCAAAAAGGGGGCAGAGAATATGAGCATTTAATGTGTGGTAGACTGTTGATAACTTAACCTTATCTAGTTGTTGGTGACTTTGTAAACTAATTCTACAATTATTCGTTATATCAGTTATGTTTCTTTTCACCTGTGACCACCAACAATAAAAACGTGCTTTCTCTTTTATTGTTTCATCCTTTACTGATGACATAGCAACTCTATAATCTTTATTATACTTCGATTTTTCATTTTTCCTGGTAAAATTGCAGTAGTTTTCTTCTTGTCCCAGATTATTATTAACTTTCCAGCCATCTCCACAGAAAATATCAGTATTATCCAGTTTGGTGTTAATTTTTAGAGTTTCCAAATTCAGTGCATTTAATTTTGAACTACAGTCTGATTCAATCTCATCATCTCTTACTTTGTCTTTCAGGGCACCTGTTTTGATCTCCAAATCAATAGACTCATATTTATGTTGTTCCATACCTGGTTTAAATACAGCTTTGAATTCGCTGTTATTTATTTTCTCAAGATTTTCATTTGTAGTAGTTTCATAATCCTTATGATTAAATACTGGCGGCCATAATTGTAATGCAGAGAGCCAACTCTTTCCAATTATTCTAGGTAATCCGTCTTTAACTATAAATAACGTTTGATTTCTTATAATATTGTCCCCACATGACAAATCTAAATCTTCCAACACGCCCAGTGGCGTTGAAATTGATTGATCAAAATTGGTAAAAATGACCTTGCGTTGTTTTATTCCTAAATTCGGGAAGTACTGGTTTTTGTCACAAAGTGTAATAATAGTACTTACATCAGCTCCGGTATCGATGTCAAAATCAAGCATCGTACCATTCACAGACACACTTAGTGTTGCTGATGGAATTTCACCTTTATTGCTGACACAAAACATGTTAAATATGTCCTCATTCTGTTTCATTTCAATTGCTCCTGAACTATTTGTATCTGCTGTATTTAGTGAATTAATTTTCCAATAATTTTTATTGCACATTTAAAAAATGTGACCCTTTGTTCCACATTCGCTGCAATATTTTTCCCGCAGGGTACATTGAGATCTTATGTGCCCTATCTTTCCGCAGCAATAACATGTCGTGCTCGTTCCTGTCTGTCTTGGTTCATTTTTACTTTGTCTCCAATTCGATGTATAGTTTTTGTTTCTATTTATGGATTTTTCTTGAATTTTAAACATTTGTGGCCGTTCTTCTTCCTTTTCGTGCTTAAATGCCAGATTATAAGCGGCCTCCACTGTTTTAGCAACATTGATCAACGTTTGTAGAGGTAATTTCGCCTGTTTTAGTATCTCAAATCTGACCGCATCACACCGAGTGCCATTCAATAGCCGCTCTTTAATTTCATCATCTAAATTTTTAAAACCGCAATTTTTTGATATGCCTTTTAGTTCCAATACATATTGCTCTATATCTTTCTTCTCGTTTTTGGCTTCGCTTTCTGAATTCCGCTTGTTCTAAAATACAGTTTTTTATTGGATGATAATGGTTCTGCAGTTTATCACAGATTATTTCGTAATTTTCCTTTACCGGTGTGCCAGGAGTGCAAAGTGTAGTAAGTAGTTGAAATACGCTTGGGCTTAGTTTGGTGATAAGCAAGAGTACCTTTTTGTCCTCCGCAATCTCATTTAGAAGAAAGAAACATTCCAATTGCTGTTTATAAGCGTTCCAGTTATCGCCTGTAAAGTTTTCCAAGTTCGCAATTGTGTTCATGATTGGAACATTTAAATTATTTTGCAGCTGGTTGCGATGATCATCGATGTATTCTCGTATATAACTCCTTATTTCGTCAACTGTACTTTTATCCGAAAAGTAACATGCGGGATCATCAATCAAATTGTTGGCAATTATTAATAATTCCTCTTTTCTTTTTGTTTGGATCCACGCTTTTTTTCCTGCACGTATTAACCAGTCAACAGGTTCCATTTTTGTTCCTTTTAATATGCGCCATTGTTCGGTGTGACTGTTTTTTTGGTTGAAAATAAAAATTTCGCCTGTTTCCTTTCCTAACTTACTCCTTTAAATATATAACAATATTTATATCACGCGCGTTCGTTTGCTCGTCGCCAAATGTTATATTCGGTAGTAATTAATTAATACACCATTATATTTTAACAGACACGTTTTTATTTCGTTCCTATAAATCAATATCTGACTTTGGCAGGGATGACAGTCTATGCTAAGCTTTCATAGATATGACACTTACGTTATCATACTCTGTCACATAAAGATAAAACAGCATAATATCTTTAATTTATTACAGAATAAACAATCCAACCAGTATGGATCTAAGTAAAAGTTTTCCAACATTACCAACTAACTAAAGTTTAACAGCAGGCGATGAGTATGAAAGCGTTATCGTGTTCCACTAATTTCGATTATTGGGTTCTGATCTCAAACGAACAACTTAAATGAACTAGTTAATGGCCAAGTGACAGCTCAGTTACTTATCCTTGAGGCTTTTCAAGAATACTATTGTCATTCAGCTTCATTGTCCTTAAAGGAGTCGTATTAGAAATACTTGAAAGTACCTTTTAGATACAAAAGGAGTGAATTGTTGTTTTTAATTTGAAATTGTAATTTTTAAGTTTTGTAAAAGTGGTGACTTCAATATTTTTTTTTTGCCATAGCTTCAAAAATGGCTTATTTTTAAAATTTTCATGACATAACGTGAAGGGAAGAAGATCAGTTGGATGGAAAAAGTTACAAATGAAGAATTACTTGACAAAATTGAAGTAAAAATGAATTTGCTTAATATTATAGAGAATAGGAGAGGGAAAATGTTAGGCCACCTTATACGACATGATGATTTTATAAATATCATCATAGAAGGAAAGGTTGAGGGGAAGCAACGAAGAAGAAGGAAGAGGAAGGCGGAAAGAGAAGATTCATGTCGTATAGGGAAGTCAAGGAAGTGCATATGGATAGAGTTAGATGGAGAAAACTACATACTTCATCAGTGACACTGACAAGAGTTTGACTCTTAAATTTATGTGATATTCTTAAATTTATATTACGTGAATCCACAATGATCTTGAAGATATGAAGTTCTCTGTAGGTAGTCCGCTGGATACAGGCACCGCATGACTAGTCAAGGTAGCGTTTATTTTCATCGACCTATATCCAGCAGTTGATAATCAGTAGGATAGCAGTCTTTCAATCCCTGATGATGATCATAAACTCGAAAAACACAACCTCCTTTCTGACGCAGTCGCGCAAAACTTACACTTACCTTTTGTTCTCCGCAGCAGTCGTAGAACACTGCTTTATCGCTTTATTACTTAAAGAGGCAATAACTTTGCTCTTAGCTTTTATTCACGTGTTTGAGGAGCGATGCTCGACGGCAGCATTTAATGTTTCGCTTTTAACTAGCTTCAAGCAGGCGTTGGTAAAGACAGGTGGATTCTTACCACAGAATAATACACTACAGAAGAATCTTTGTTTAGTTTTTTGCTTAAGCCGACTGAGAATTGCACTTTTTACAAGCTTTTATTCACTTGCAATGTTTGTATGAACGTATGTGGAAATGTAAGGGGCTCAAATCTTGTAATAAAATAAAATATGGCGCCATGGGAGCTGGTCTAATGATATAGCCAAATGGTCATCATTAGGAACTCTGTAGTAACATAACGGGCTCTTTAGAGTCATTTATTTCGGTAATTTGTTGCTGAATGAATCTTCAAAGATAAGTACTAGCTATAAAATCTTGTTATATTTCTTTTTTTATGTAACTCAGTTTCCGCTTAACGATATCCTCTTGAATTTCAACAAGTTCATTCTTAAATTCATAACCAGAAATTGTCTTATTCAATAGCTTATGAAATACAGAGGACATTTACGTCGCGTCGGATTTTTCCTCGTTAAGATTCAAAGCGCGGCCATGACACTACGGTCGGTGCTCGGTTCATATCGACAATCCACGTATTGCGGGCACGTCGCGACCATATCGGTGCAACGAGTAATGTGGGCCGCGTGGGCCGCGTGGCCCGCGTGCCTTAGATGAACCATGGTTCAAACAAGCAGTCCAGTACGATGTAGAATATCCGATTATCATAATTCAAATTCAAATCTTTTATTTCAGAACAGAGCCCATTGATAATATAGCGCACAACGCCACAAAATTTTAAATGTTGCACACAACGCCGTGTGCAATTTACAAGCAGCGCAGTTCAAGAAAAAGTCGGTCAAGTGCGAGTCGAAGAAACCACAGGAAACGCCGAAAAAAACTCAACAGTCAGTAATTTTTTCGTAAAGTATACTTAACTATATCAGTAATATGAATTTAACATAATATGATGTACCTATATATCTTAAAAAATGCATATGACATATGAGAAAGTAGGTTTTATTGACGCCTGTATTTTTGTATTCAAATCTCACAAAGAAAAGTATAAAATACAGCTCAACTCATTGATTGTAAATACGAAATACATTCGAATTTCCTTCTATAAAATACGATGCACCTTATTATTTGCCAGCTGAATAGGTTAGCTTTATGCGGTATTCACTTAGCTTTTATTGAGAATTCATTGATGTACATCGCATTGTTACGAGAACTTCCTGATGTCATTAATTTCCCTGGCTATTCATTGCATTTCGCCACTCGTCCATTCATTGCTTCAGTCGTTTCAATTGAATGTAAACTCAATAGCAATACTATTGAAACGGTGTAGATTGTGCATTTGACGACGCGTTTGGCTCGGTTTGTAGACACCTGCCTACTGAGCCGGCGGTCCCGGGTTCTAATCCCGGCCAGGGCAAATATTTGTGTGATGTACTCGAATATTTGTGCTTGGTTGTTCTATGTATTTAAGTATATATTTATCTATATAAGTACGTATATCGTCGTCTAGTATCCATAACACAAGCCTTCTTGAGCTTAATTAATGGGACTAGATCGATTTGTGTGAGGTTGTCCGATATTTATTTATTTGTTTTTGTGTGTTTTGTTTTTTTTTTTCATTTTTTAAAGGCACGAAAATAAAAGTATAGTAATTTTAATGCAACTTTAAAATCTCAGTATAATTATTTTAATCGACACCAGCCAACTGTGAAGCTAAATTAAGGCGCTGTAAATAGTGAAAACTACAATTTTAGAAAATATTAATACAATACTTGCACATAACTTACAAGTGCAACTTTTTTATATGTAAATTTTCAGTATATGCCCTAGTTTTTTACTTCATCAGAAACACGATTACTGAAAAAATCCTCGATAGTTTTTTTTTTTGAAAAGTACCCCTTTTTTACACCTTAAGCCAAATATTTCGATAACTATTATGAATATCAACACAAAATTTGCTTTATTTAATAGTTTTTTTGTATATTTCGATTTGTGCTTCATAGATTTTTAATAGGTTGAGTACATCAATCATACCAATTCATTTCGTTATTGGCAAAATAAAATGGTTCAGCGCGCGGCGGCGGCCGACTATTGCCTAGTCGCCAGTACGCTCGTGACAACGGTCGACGCCGGACCTGTGCACATTTTTCTAACGCGGTAATACGACTTTAGACAGCAAGCAATATGGGTAATCACAGTGTAAATAAAGTTAAGCGAAAGAGGAAACGCTTAAGTGAACTAAGAGAACATATGTAGTACCTATACCAGACCAATCGACCGGCCGCATCGTAGCGGATTTCACATTCGTTTTTACGTAGTTGGTTTTCAGTTCGGGTGCAGTTTTACTAATTGTGTGTTGTACAGTTCTATTCTATTCTAGTTCTCTTAAAGTGAGTTACAAACGTTATTTCCTTAATGAGTGTTAATATTATTATTATTATTTATTTATTTCTTTATTAATTTTACAACAAAGATTACATATAATCTAAAGCCCTGTGAAACTGTTATGACAGTTTGTCTACAGGAAGACTTTTCAATACCTAATTAACTAAAAGTACAATTTATAATTTTATTATATGTCTTACTATTATTTAAACTCCAGTTTGTAATTAACCTACACGTAAATTAACTATCATTATGTTAAGGTGTTGGATTAACACCATTTAGTACATTGTAATTTTATGTATTTGAACCCTTAACTACCTAACTGCTTATTTAGTCACAGAAACACCTACCTCCCGTCCCCAGGACGGATACATAATGTCGGCCTTATATATTAAATTTTATCGGATCGGACATTTTAAATAATGATGGCAATATAGACATATTAAAATATTTGTTAAACTAATAATCATTCTGGAAACATTAAAAGATTTTTTTTTGTTACTGTTAACATATGGCAACAGTCCTTATTCCACTTTCGAAACTATAATATCCTTTGGAAGGTGAGATCAACAAAAATTTTGACTTTATATAAAGATCCAAGTCATTATTTCTAATTACTCAATAATTAACAATGCTAAATCAATAAGTTTAGTTAAAATGAAGGTAATATTTTTATAAAATTGCAGACCACTAATTTGATCAATTTTTTCGCGGCAGTGAATGTAAGTTTGTTTGCACATTCTAGGCAAATGGATTTTTTACATTAGAAACATACGTACTGGGTCCCGTTTTTTATTCGGGTCAAAAGTAAAACAGGTTTTCCGCACTTCCAATCACTACCAACGTGACTTAGCGGTCGGCTAAGTAAAGAAAAAAATATCCATAGTCACGTAACCACCTACCACCCGTCTCCGAGACCCTTAAGAAAAATACGTATCCACCTACCACCCGTCTCACAGACTGTCGGAGACAGTAATATGCTCACCAAAATTAGATGCGTGCACGACCGACCTTGTCGAGCGACGACGCGGCACTCACTGAGGAGAAGGTACAAGGACACAAACGTTTGTAGGATGCTCGCCCATAGGTATGTTGGGTCATTCTACTTTTTACTGCAGGTTTTTGACACTAGCAGTAACGGGTTTGAAATAAATATTGTGTAAAGATAAATAAAGTTATGTCATTGTATGTATGCAGAATTATATCTAAACAATTGCAATACACTGCCAGCACAGCCAGTCACTCATTACAACAAAGAAAAAATACAATACGTTTTTAAGGACGTAATCTTTTTTTTTTCATAATTTTAATTAGAAATTATAATTTATTTAGTCTTATAAATCACATTCAAAAGACAACAGTGTTACTGTTGTGCACTTTTGGTTCAAACTATTTGTCATAACCGTATACATGGTTATGACAAATAGTTTATATTTGCGTAAAAATATCTTAGCAAAGTATTTAACATTGATAAATATTTATGTTAGCTTGCATCTGATATATTTGTAATATAATTTAGAAACCAATCGTACAACTGAAATCGAAAAACTTAAATATAGAAATAGGGACATAATGGTAAGACAGTTGTTCAATAGTAACAAAGTTGTTTCATTAGAACATTCTCTTTTACAAAAAAATGCTTAACACGTTCGCTGCGATATAAGGTTAAAAGACCCGATGCATATGCTCCCACTCTGTGCGGAGGTGAGAAACGGTGAACTTCCTCTGGTGCGGCGGCTGTACTATGAGTATTTCTGCATGTACAAAAGAGACAAGTATAGGTTTGAGTTTAGGACCTTAAGGACAATTCAATAAAGCATTAAGATTGTGCTAAGGTTTTTCGCCCCGATAACGCACTGGCTGATATATTTTTCGATTCCTTGCGGATACCGGGTCGAAAGGCCCGTCATAGATTACAAGGTCTTTCCGCCCCCTCCCGCACTGTTGTAGATGATTGCATTGTTTACTTCCAATTAGTGTTGTGACTGTGACGTAATTATCGCGAATGGACGTATATTACAATAGTACATAATTCAATATCTCCTAGTGTCTGTGTACGTTTTGATGTGGCTTAAAGCCGTTAATAATGTCTCGACCAAATAAATTATGTAAGCGATGTTAAAGCTGCGTGGGGCACTCACCAGCCGAGAAACAAATAAAAATGAAAAAAATAACCTTTCTGTGTGGAAAGTACGAAACGATTAATGCTTGTTATATTTCTATAGGGCCCATATCTATTTCTTATTAAACGATATTATATATAATATGTCGATAAGTTGTTGCCCATCACTAATATCTCTCTAGTAACTCTCTATTTTTTCCTGTTATTCAGTGCGGTTCCGGGTTGTAAGACCTTACACCTTTACATATTTATTCCTCTTAAGTAAATAGCAGGAACCCGGGGCGAGGCAAATACAAAAATAACCAACTCGTCTACTAATGATATTGATAGGTAGTTATCGAACATTTTAAGTTTTCGCATAGTTACAGTCTTTAATATCCGTCAATACCTTACTAGGCCTATGAGCCCTACAACGCACTGCTGGATAGTTTAAGTAACAGGCCGATCGGCCTTTTAACGCACCATACGAAAAAATGTCAGTTTCGGTCCCGCAGCGAACGTGTTAATTGGTCTCTTAGTTACATTACAACATACGTTGTAAATAATAATTTTATTATTATTACTATAACCTTTTTGCTAAATCACAGCACTTACACGGGCTAGGTTTCTTAATAAATATTTACAATTATTGTTCGAACACTTCCAAAGGATAAGGAAATACGCAGTTATCGCATGTAAAGGAAGATATGACCAAAAAAATATGAAGAAAGTGCTGGTTTTTTCAATATGGCGGCGGGCGCGGAGGAGGGGGAATTGTGCATTTTGCATTTTAAATACTGAATAACTATCCTAGACAACATATCAAAAATTCAAAACTACAGGACCGTTTGTAAGCTCAAAATCCTTTATTCACTGGATTATTACCGGGGGACACAAAAACCTGCACTAAAAAGTCGAATGACAATAACAATTTTAGGTTTGAATGAGTCTGTGAGACGGGAGGTAGGTTAAGGGTTAATTTTAGAGCTAAACAGGACTCTCAGCTTGAAAACATCGGAACGTCACTTACAATCCTGACACTGACAGGTGCATCACTGCCAAACTCAATGGACACTGAAGCCCCTAATCATTCTTAGATAATTATTAGGGTTCCGTACCCAAAGGGTAAAAACGGGACCCTATTACTGAGACTTCGCTGTCCGTCCGTCTGTCTGTCACCAGGCTGTATCTCAAGAACGGTGATAGCTAGACAGTTGAAATTTACACATATGATGTATTTATATTGCCGCTATAACAACAAATACTAAAAATAAAATAAAATAAGTATTTAAGGGGGGCTCTAATACAACAAACGGGATTGGTTGCGTTAACTTTGCACCTCATTTGTAGGTATGGGGCGCTATACATATCAGTTGCAAACTTAACTTAACCACTTAAGGAAGGAAAGTGTTTGAATAAATAAATATGTAAATATTAGACAACCTCACACAAATCAACCTAGTTTGTACGGAACCCTCGGTGCGCGAGTCCGACTCGCAACTTGACCAGTTTTTAATTGATAATTTTTTATCATACTTCCACATCTGAATTTTATTTTGCTTACTTGCTACTGCGTGTGCTATCATCATCAATAAATCATCATTCATAATTCATAAATAAATAAAATAAATTGTTATGTCAAAGTGCAGACTTTGTTGTCATATTAATGATGTAGACTGACGTAGCTATAGAATTTGAGGACCTTATTTCCAGCTCTGAGGGTTGCTATTCCATTGTGACACTTATATTGAACAAGTAGGAACTAGTAATCACATATTTCGTGAGGCAAATTAATTGCGCTTCTGGCGCGGCGGTCTACATAGTGGACTATTAAGCAGGAGGTCGGGAGTTCGTTCCCCAGGTGTCTTCTTTCTTTTTCTAAATTTAGTTGCATTTTTATAGCACGGTTTGCATGTAATTTATTTAAAATATTGTTTGGGGTCATGACTGGCATATTCGACAATTGAGCTCTGACTAGCGACCAGTAAAGGTCCTCCACATAGTGTGTGATTTAGGAAATAATATTATAGAAATTGTGGAACTGAATTTCCGGACATCCATCTAGTGGCAGTAACTAATTTTATATTTTGGTGTGCTGTGAATATTAAAAAAGGGGTAAGTTCACAATGGATCGTATCTGTAGGGCTTGCTAGTTTACATTTTTAACAGGATAGCTAATATTAGTATGTTTGTATTTTAGCCTACCGATACGCCCTTTAAACCCACGGCTTTCATTTGGAAGCAGACTGAGCTACGCTTGGCAAGGATAGGCAGAGTTCCCAGTAATACACAGAACTAAAACTCTCCTGGCGCCCTTTAAATTTAAGTTAGATTTAAGAACCTAGTTATTAAAGTTTAAGTTTTCATTTTAAATTGTTGCCGTATTTGGTTTACCTGATCACCCCATAACAAAATAAATAAAATCATCGATAAAAACGCGGTGTATTGTTACCACTATTTACCTACATTAAATGAATATTAAATGAAGCGCTAAGCATTTTTTTTATAAAACAAAATAATAGTACTTTATAATTTTTTACTTCAATCAGAATACGGTTACGAACAGAATAAGGCCATCAACGGGCTGCGCGAGCAACGCACGTGGCGTGGAGCGGGGCGCCCCGCATGCGCCTCCACCGCGTGTCTGCTTCACCCCCGCAAATACCTAAAGTTCGCCTATAAGCGCGCCTTAAACCAATTTCTTTTTAGCAGTTAAAAAAATGTCACGTGGTGGTTTAGTTATTTGTATTTTTATTATTTTGTATTTGATTTTAATGTTATGTATGGGCCACAGTTGTCTGAAATAAATGTTTTCATTCCTTCATTTAGTTCAAGTGACCAAATAACGTAAGTATTTTTGTACATAACTTCCTGTTACTAGTCATCCTGTCAGTGAATAAATAATTGAACTATATTCAATTAACTCCTTCAATAAATTCATCCATTCCCTACAGCTCCGGCTATATCATTACGAGCAATTGTTCGAAGCCGTCCACTATTCCCATTCACTCATTCGAGCGTTTCATTCGTTCACTTTAATTTAAACACGTGCTCCGGCATGCAAAGTGGGACATTCATTTTTCACTCGCTCGTTCACTCGTTGAATCCAGCTGGTTTAAAGGTTTGCCTTTGTGAATTTGAGGAGGAATAATGTTCGCGCCCAGAGATGTACAAAGTAAATGAGGTATTTAAGAGTCAATGATCAGCGGCCCATTAAGACACACTGATAAATCGGACGCGGAACCGACGGGGCAGGGTAAAAAGGTTCTAGTGTCGTATCCACGTCATACCGAGCAGTCGAAAGATCTCGTGTGCGTAGTTTATTGTCTAATGGGGTAAGACTAACAGTTAGTTATTTATTGGATTGTAACAGTCTTCTTTAGTTGAAAACTGGTTAGAAACTGCGCCGGATCGGGACAAGTGGCGTGCTCTCATTTCAGAAACTAAGATCCTGAGTGAGTCACTGAGCCAAAATAGTTAGTTGGTGGCAGTCTTCACCCGGTGATACCCTTCCCCACCTTATGCATTAGATCTTACCAGTGTTATCAGTGTGTGATGTATGTGTTGTTTACATGATTTACTGGTGCCTTATTGGACGAAAAAATAGACTAGATCGACTCGCTCATCGCTAGCGATGGACGAGATGCCTAGAATAGCTGTAATCATAATTTTTTCATCTCCCAAGTTGCCGGCGCCCACGAGAGTATCAATCGTCATTATCCGTCCAACTTCAGCTGCTAATTGAGATTGATTTGAGTCGGCGCTGGCACTAATTCGCGTTATTCAACTATTGATAAATCTTGGCAGATAGTGTTTATAATGCTTACCCGTCACAATGATCAGCAATTGATTAACTAACGGTAAACGTTTTAGCTATAATATCTATCTAGTGTGAGCTTAATATTGACGTGTTTTAAGCTTTTCCTTGAACGTTTAGACATTTTACTTCTTAACTTGAGGATGGGGAGTTTTCATATCGATGTATATTTATTACTTTCTTCTTTAAGTTAATGGTTATCATACAATTATTGTTATTTTTAAATTATGACGACTCAGAAAATTATTTCGAAATTTCTATTTAAAAAACTTAATATTTGCATAAGTATAGTCATGTATTAAAAAAAAATAAGTTTTATTTTTTATTTGTTCCATGACGTATTGAGCTAATATTACTCATAACTACAGTATGCTGTAGAATTTACAGTGACAGCACTCGCTAGCGACTCCGTAAACGATTTGTATGGAGAATAGGGTTATTGACAAAAATTGAAAACCGGTTTAAATGTATTAAGCTTATCGTAAATTAAAATATAAAACAAAGATTATTTTTTTGCTGCGCATGTTTTTGTACAATTTGCGTTTTTCCGTTACCATTCACATGTTCGCGCCAAAACGCGAAATAGTATTAATGTGACGTCACAATGGCATAGCAGACTAATGCGGATATTATACTATCCTACATTAGATACTGACTAAATTAGTCACTGTCTAACTTAGGAAAGTGTATTAGCTGCAGAACAGAACCTTTTTTCTGAAGTGTAAAAAGGAAGGAGCAGAATTTTCATATATCCAAAATTGTTCGGCGAAAGGAAAGGTGTTAAATTGGTGGCGCTAGTATTGCAAGAGAGCTAGACAATTACCTGTTCCTAACAGATCATATCAGTTACTTTTTGTTAAAATCAAAATGCTGGAATAGTTGGCACAATTTTCCCAATTAGCTAGCGCTACTGGAGCCTTTTGGGACTATTTACCGCTGCCGCTGTACACTTTTTTTTTACATTCTTCCATGAAAGATGCTTCTCCTTCCCTCTACACTCCATAGCCTCTTCCTCTTTGTCTTGTCAGTCAGAATCATAGATAGCTAACTTTACGTGTTTTTCGGTCCAAAATATGAGTACTGCAAAACTACGGTAAAAAAGTCGTATCTTTGTATGGATTACATAGTAAGATATGTTATTTTCCGTAGCATTGCAGATTGTAGTTACTAAAGTAGCGGCTCCAGGGCGCTTTACGTCACGCTTCTTTATTAGTTACTACTCATAATCTCTCGAATTTGTTACAAAAATTAAATATTTTACAAGGAAAGTTTACTTCCGATTAAAGTAAACTTTCCTTGAAAAATATTTAATTTTCTTTTCTAAACTACAATAAGTATGATTTTTAATAGATTGAATAATAGAAACAAGTAAATGAATAAACTATTTTATTTTTAAGCATTTAATAATAATTGTACAACAAATAACTGGAGTAAAGATGTTACTAACATTAGCGTTGAATCTAAAATAGACAACATATCGTGGGGTCAAAAATGTAAGCCCGATTTCAAAGGTCTTCATCTCGGCGGGAGACTGCGGCGGCGATAAACACGGAGCTCTTAATATTGTCATTGTTTGGTACACTTGTAAAATATATGGGTGATACACTGCACTGCAATTCGTGGTCACAAAATGTTCCAGTAACATTCTGTTGAAATACAAGATGGCTCCTCACAGTTAGAACTTTACTCTCCTTTTCATCAATAACCATAGTCACGGCATATGGTGGTTTTCTTATTTTGTGCTCCGGACACACTTTACACTTAACAGTGCACAAACTCGCCTCACGTCGAAGCTGAACATAACCTATGGCATCATCGCCATAAGATTCTCTTGAAGATCTATAACAAAGGATATTCTATGATACAAGGTGATAGTATATTTGGTAACAAAACTAATGAATTGGCTATCTTATTACTTATATATAAACAAATAACATATTATTCATACTTACTGTGCACTTTTTACATTCCTAAATTCAGCCGAACAAAAGTCGGGATTCGTACCAAAAAGTGGGCTACCATGTAAGAATCCACTTTGGGTAAGTTAGCACTGTCTGCTTTGATATAATGTTCTTCCATTTTTGAAGATCTGGATTATTAATTATAAACCAAAAATGTATTAAATGTGTGAGAAGATGAATCCAATCGTAACAACATAATTAAAGTGAACGACAGTTTTGTCAGTTTTAATTTTTGACAGCAGCAGTTTGTTTGTGCCGGTGTGACGTCATTAGCAAGATGGCGTCGTTTTGATCATTTGACTCACAGATAAAAAAAACTGAAACTTATTTAAATAATATTAATTTATTAAATCATTTTCATCGAAATGTAACTACTTATTTTGGTTCTAGGAATCATAAGCTACATGTTAAAATACGTTTTATAATTATTCATTACATGTGTCAAGTACCCTATTGTAGTTCTACAAAGTAATCGCTAGGGGCACTGTGTTATTATTCGTACAAATCTTTTACGCTGTCGCCAGCGAGAACGGTGACGTTAACACATAGTAAGGTTACAGTCATCATCCCTATTGTCACTAAATGTCATATGCCTGTTATATTATGATCTTGAAAACGCCTTCAAATAAATAAATATTACTTGTACTATATATAGTAAATTGTTTTAATTTGACGCCGTTCCTAGCTAGGTAATTGTAGACGAAATCGAATTCTAAATTACGTTCAGTAATATAGACTACAGAGCATTACCGGGCCACCTGCGCCGTGGTCGACAGTGCCCTGGCGAGTTGCCACTCGCTGCTCCACTGGACTGCCGGCTCCGTAATAAACTCAGAAATTTCGAACAACACGTACCACCGCATCTTTATTCAAGTTAACATGAACATGATCAATATTTTATATAGCATTAGGCAACAGCCAAGCTCATAAGTTTGTTGTTTTTATATTGTTAGGTACTCTAAAATTGTTATCTGTATCGAAAGTCAGTTTTTTTTAGAGAGGGTATTTTTTTCAGGAAGAATCTTAACAATGCCATGCAGTCCACTGCAATGTAAGCAGGAGTCGAACCTGTGACCCTACATTTCCGGCGAAGTGCTCCCCCAACTGAGCTATCACATCATAACGTCATTCACACGAAATCTTTAACAAAAAAACTTTTCCAGGGGAAAAGCCTTTCCCTAGCAGTGGGACACAAATACAAGCTTATAAAAAAAAACCTTTGTGTCAATATTTATAAAAAAAATGTGCGGAACAGAATCGATAAAAAGATTCTATAAAAAAATGCGAAGCAGGTATTCTATGGTCACGGTATTCTACGGTCCTCTGATCACGCTGAAACATTTGGACGGATTTTAAACTAATTTGGTACAGGGATAGCTAATATCCAAAGATACGATAAGGACACTTTTAACTGACTCCGCGGACTAAGTTGCCTTCTGGTTTACAATTTTACGAGTACGGTCTGCATCAAAAGCTGTAAATTTTTACTACTGGCTCATTTTTTTTTTTTTTTTATGTCATGGGGGGCACACGAGCAAACGTATCGCCTGATGGAAAGCGATTACCGTCGCCCATAAACACCTGCAACACCAGAGGAGTCACAAGTGCTTGCCTACCCGGAGGACGAAGATAGAATGCCTCTATGCTAGCAATTTCACCGGCTATCTTACCCCCACACCGAAACACAACAATGCGAACATTGCTGTTTGGCGGTGGGTCATGTGTTGCATCTGATGGTGATTGATGCTGATTGTACATAAATACTAGCCAATCTTACAAAATCGTGACAAAATCCCTAGTGAAACTCTAGTATACATTATGAATACTAATCGACAATATAGTCTACACCTACGTAAGATTAATTAGGTACTAGACTAAGAAGTAAAATTTCATACGACAAGAAAACGCAAAGATTCTGACAAACTGAGAACCTCCTTTTTATAAGCCGGTTAAGTAATCCCATGTAACTACCACTATATTTCAAGTACTAATAGGTACGGAATATTGCCCCCTTTGGAGCGCTGCCAAACCTCAGGTATGGGCTTCAGAAGTTCGGGCTTTACATGCAAAGCCTCGCGAACCACTTGCGGGCGGGCTATCGCCTTTATGCAGGGTGAATTTCAAGCCGGGATTTGATTTTTTTTTACAGCCATACTTATATCTTTTGATGTCAAACATGCAGAAATATAATTCAAACCCTGACTTCAAATTCACCATATAGCTATACGGCGTGAGAATGCTGCCTTACTGTCATGGGCCCACTTACGTTATAACCATTTGTTTGCAATTATAGCCTACTAGCTTTTGCCCGCGACTACGTCCGCGTGGAACTTGGAAGTATGGAAGCAATCGTACAACACGATAGATATCCACCTAATCACCTTAATTAATAAAAGGGATTATTAAAAGCGCCTAAGCAAATGTAAGAGCAATTGTGCTTTTGGTCTAATCATTACATTTCCTACAGGGTCATCAATGTCATCATGAATTTACTTACTCACTTTTCAATCTTTTTAGGTATAATTTCCAGGATGAAAACTATCCTATGTCCTTCCTCCGATCTTAAACTATCTCCATGCCAAATTTCATCAAAATCGATTCAGCGGTTTAAGCGTGAAGAGGTAACAGACAGACAGACACACTTTCGCATTTATAATATTAGTATGGATATGGATTAGTATGGATATACCTAATTATAATAAATGATTATTGCGGCTCCACACTGCTTGCGAATTCGGGCGAATATGATAGTGTGGAGAGAGGGGAGCACATCGTTGCGGAAACCCACACTTCGGCCAACTTCGCCTCGCCCAAATTCGCGTGTAGTGTGGAGCTAGGGTTATACCCAGTAACTAGTGACATAACTTTGAAATAATACGATATTAATTGACCACAGTGTAAAGGAATTATCTCACACTGAGTTGGTTACCAAATATTCTAAAATACTAATAAAATGAGACACTTGCTCAATTTTATCTTCAATAAGTACTATTTTTAATTAA
This sequence comes from Apotomis betuletana, assembly GCA_932273695.1. Taxonomy (NCBI): domain Eukaryota; kingdom Metazoa; phylum Arthropoda; class Insecta; order Lepidoptera; family Tortricidae; genus Apotomis; species Apotomis betuletana. The sequence goes on along the minus strand of OW026303.1, from coordinate 1,064,894 downwards.
TCACAAACTTAATAATTAGTTTGGTTATAGATTTTTTAACGACTTTATTTTCCTAGAAACTTCCTACTAACGAATTCAAAAGGTCAAAACCTTTCATCAGAAAGTGTTACATAGCTTTTAGTTGTATATTTCTTAGTATTTGTATAATAAAGTCCCACTTTTTTAATACCCTAAAATTCTCAGCCGGCCCACGCTCTCACTACGCGACCTAATTCATTTAGTTTTCTCCTAAAAAACGAAAATACGTACGGTAATAAAATTTACTCCTAAAGGCCTAATCCTGCCCCAATAAACTACAGAGTAGCGGTCGTATTTTTGCAAACTGATACTCCCGGAGTGATCTGTGCCCGAAAGAGTTACGCGGGGTCCCGGCCAACATATGGCGGCTTCAAGCAAATTTATGAAGGGACGATACCTGCCAATACTCCAATACAGCCTTAAAAAACCCTAACCCACACATTCAGGGTCTATTTTCCATTTAGAAGGTACAGAATAACAGATTTAAGCCGAGTAGTTGGAGTCCAATTTGTGACAAAGGCTGACATTATTTTGAACTCAATCCGCCATTAGGATGGAGGTAAATTGACGGATTGACGCTCGAATGACCCGGGAGTGGGTTTGATGGGGGTGTATGATTATTGTGTCATCGTTATTAGGCTCAATAGAACAATTTAGAAGAATCACGGAAACGGTAACAAAAGTTTTGGTTGTAAAATATTAAGTGTGCGTCCTGACTCGGAAAATACACCCCGTATTTATTTTAACTTAATTGGATGATACATCGTTAAGTAAGGTGGATTTGTCAAATGACTTATTAACAATTGAACCATAAATACAAACAGAAATGATTTTGTGGAAATGACTTGAAGTTTCATATCTAATCCCTTGACGGCAATAGAACCTCCGCGGTGAACAGTCCATGATGCAATGATCAGAGGTCTGATATATGGCGCTGCAAAAATTATAGTTGAACCAGCTCTATAATATTATTATGATCATTAAATTACGATTATAATTCATTATGACACATAATTTCATAATCATCAGCCGAAAAATGTCCAGCTCTACAAAAATCTTCACAGTGATCGATCGTCCGTCACCCTCATCCATTAACAGCCTCAACCGATCCTGAACAGATTGTGGGTCTATTTTGTTGGGGTAGGCATACGTTGCGTCTTCCGGTTCCTCAAACCACACTTAACGGCTCTGGAAGCACGAGGATCAACTTCTACGAATCTATCAGCCACAGACGTCCACTCCTGAACATAGGCCTCCCCCATGATTCGCCACAAAGAGGATCAACTTAGCGCGAATGAATTGCTATCCGCGAGCCAATGTAATACCAATTCCAAAAGGAGGCAATGCTGCCGACGTGCAGAATTATAGGCCGATTTCATTATTATCTGTTATGGGAAAAGTATTTGAATGTTTGGTTAATTCAGCTCTTTCACTCCATGTTAAACCATTATTAATCCCACACCAACACGGTTTTCGCAGTAAAATGTCAACTGTATCAAATCTAGTTTTGCATGTTTCCAATATCTCTGAAGCCTTAGATAAAGGAATTCAAATGGACGCAATCTACACGGATATTAGTAAGGCATTTGATAGAGTTGACCATCATTTGTTAATTCAAAAGCTTTACGATGTTGGTGTATATGGTAGGTTACTGGACTGGTTCTCCAGTTATCTGTCATCAAGATGTCAAAAAGTAGTGATGAGTGGATACTCATCGGAATGTTTTGATGTAACCTCAGGAGTACCACAAGGTTCTCACTTAGGACCAACTTTATTTCTTATCTTTATCAATGACATGGCAAATGTTATTCACCATTCAGAATTTTCTTTTTTCGCAGACGATCTTAAAATAACTAAAACTATTTATAGCGTTGAGGACTCCCACCTCCTCCAAGAGGACTTAAATCGAGTTTTAAAGTGGTCGCAAGTCAACAAACTTCCCCTAAATATTAATAAATGTAAACATATTAAATTTACCAAAAAGAAAAAGTTTTTAAATACTACCTATTTTATCGATGACGTGCCCTTGGAAGAAGTTTCTCACATAAAAGATTTGGGAGTACTGCTTGACAGTAAACTATCGTATAACACTCATATTGACTATATTCTAAATAAGTCGAATAAACTTCTAGGCTTTATCTGGCGCAGTTGTAAGAATTTTAAAGACGTATCTGCCCTAAAAGTTGCTTATTTTGCATTGGTCCGTAGCCTGCTAGAATATTGTTGTAATATCTGGAGTCCTCAATACAAATGTAATATACAGCGGGTTGAGCGAGTACAAAAAAGATTTCTCTTTTTCCTAACAGTTCACGAGAAAAAGCTCCAGTCACTGCACACATATAAGGATAGACTAACTTTTTTCAATATAGCTAACCTCGAAGATCGGCGTTGGGTCGCCGACCAGGTTTTACTTTATAAAGTGGTAAACGGTGGTATAGATTGTCCTCAGCTATTGCAGAAAATTAACTTCACTGTTCCTAGACCCCGTGCTCGCATCTGTAATTTCAGGCCATTTGCTATTAAGACATTTAGGACCAATGTTGGCTGTCATAACATCATACCCAGAATGTGCAAAGGGCACAATAAATTCTTCAAGGAAAGTCAAATAGACATTTTAAACATTTCCTTGAATATGTTTAAAAATCATTTATATAAATTTAAAGCTGGTCTAAATAATTAAATATTTTTGTGTAGTTTTGATCCCTCGATGCATCTAGTTATCTACCTATTCCTAGAATTGTGTATACGTAAATATGACACTTTAGTCTTTTAAGTATAGTGCAATAGCTTTTTAATTATTGTATAACATTGTAAATTTTAATTCAATCTAGTTTTTTTTTTTTTTTTTAGTTCTTTTTGTTTCTATGTTACCTTTTGAACATTAAGTCAGTTAACGTAAGCGATTTTTTGTTCATAACGCACGTTGTGTTTGCCTGTAATTGGGTGAATACTCTGATATGTTTCGTACTTGCATTTGTTTTTTATGTATGTTATATAGTATTGTACCTGTTGGCAAACCTAATAAATAAATAAATAAATAAATAAATAAATAAATAAATATCCGCTAGTAATCCGTTTTGCAGATGCGTTTTAATGAAAACCGGTGTTCGGCACACCCGCGCTGTTATTGGGAGACGGATTTAGGTATTAAGCAGAATAATTGGAGGTATTTTGATTGTTGCTCCTTTCATTATCATCATAATTTCATAATTATCAGCATGAAATAAATCATCATCAAAATCAGCATAAAAAAATTGCACTGCTGGACAAAAGCCTTCACAATGACGACACAGTTGGCGCAGTTTGTAGTGCAGCCGCCTACTGAGCCTGCGGTCCTGGGTTCGAATTCCGGCCAATGAACTCGATTATTTGTTCCTGGGTCATGGATGTTACCTCTCTATATATATGTATATATATCGTCGTCTAGTACCCATAGTACAAGCATTGCTTAGTTTGGGACTAGGTCGGTTTGTTTGTCCCTTAATATTTACTTATTTTATTTTAATGATCGGTCGCCTGTCGCCTTGATCGAACAGCTTCAAACGATCCTGTTGGAGCACACCCACGATGCGTCTTCCGGTACGCTGCCGTCAATCAAATGCCACTAAACCGCCGGAGCACGAGAATCAACTTATCGCAACTTAATTGCAATCCCGCGAGTAATCCGACAGCAAACACGTTTTAATGAAAACTGGTTTTCGACACACACAAGCTCTGTGTTATTGGGAGAGATTTTGTCAGTAAGCAGTATAGTTTATCTGCTTTGCTCAAAGATTGGGTAGAGAATGGCATTACGTCCGCCTTTTGTACTTTTGACTATAAGTTTTCTGTTGTGCAATAAAGAATAAATTAATAAACAATCGGAGGGATTTCATTAATGCTCCTTCCATTGTCATCTTCTTCATAATTTCAGCCGTAGGTCGTCTACTGCTAGATACATGCCTCCTCAATAGACTTTTGCCTGACTCAGAAGCGAGTCCCAGCAACTCTAACCGGGTCGTCCGACCAACTTTCATTATCATCATAATTTCATAATTATTAGCCGAAAGACTACCACTACGGGACAAACGTCTTAGGTCTCCTCACCAATCGGTCTTGTATCACCCTTCTAACTTCCAACCAACATCCTAACGGCTTTACACCATCCTGACCAGATCGTCGGTCTACTTCGTTATGGACAAACCCATGCCGCGTGTTTTGGTAAACTTTCGCCACTTAAGAACAATACAATACAACGATACTTTATTGCGCCGCACGCCATCGCCAATAAAAGATTACAAAAGGAATTAAAACAAATACAATCGCCATCGCCATCTGGCTGATACGCCATCGGCTCTACGAGCAATGTGTTCACCCACTCAATTCTGGCTACCTTCTTGAACCATGTCGAGAACCTCATTTATGAAGCGATCACGTAAGGAAACTTTGCTTCATAGCATAGTATATAATTATATTTTCTTAAATTAGGTACTTTGAAACAAAAATACAATAAAATAAAAAACTACTTAAATGACAGGTAAACAAAAAAGGAAAGTAACGCGGACGAAACTCCGAGTACCATCTAGTATTCAATAAAGTTCTAGTCTCCGAAAGAAAGTCTGAAAATATTTCGACGCAATATATTTTCCGGGGTAATCGGAGTCCGGGGTTTCATTAGCCGTAATAGTGCGGCACTACACCTCGCTGTCTTACGCCTCCCATCTCAAACTTTACACTCATATTTATATATTTTAACCAACTTCAAAAAAGGAGGGGTATTTTTAATGTTTGCTACCTCAGAACTCCGTCATTTATGAGTCGATTTGGAAAATTATTTTTAGGTCCATGAATAGACATCTTAAGGTTGGTCCCATAAAATTTTGATAAAGATCTGATGACGAAATCCATGAGGAAACGAAGGAATTCCTGAAATTTTATAGGCACTTATAATATTTTTCATATATTTTCTAAAACTATTTAAGTATTTGCATAGGGTAGTCATCATCTTCCAATACTGAGCTGATGACGGAAGGTACAACTCCTTAACGGTTAGGAGTTAGGAGATAATTCAAACGAGATGCATGCCTTCAAGTCCTCGCCGATCACCCACCATAAGTATTTTATATGAATCTCTAAAGCAAAAAAAAAATAACAGAAAAAGAACCGACTTCAAATTTAACATGTGTATTTGTGTATGTGTGTGTCTGTCTGTGGCATCATAGCACCCAAATGGATGAGACCCAAATTGAGTTCGGTTTTTTACATCGTCGAGATGGTTCTTAGCTATGTTTGGAAATAAGACCAGTAGTTTCCAGGATATTCAGCTTGAATTAGAACAAGTGACAAGATTCCAAATGTTGTAATTATGTTCAGTTTTAGTAGCATTTTCTATATCACTCATTGGAAAAGGGTCTCATCATGACAAGCTGCCTTGTGTCAGGGGTGTTGTAAGATTTTAATTTAGGTTAATTTCTTGCAAAAAGTTGTGTGTGCAGATGCGGTAAATTTATGACTTATAATAATAACGTGGTTACTTTGCCGTTTCAATCCTTCTACTATTACATTATCATTAATTGTATAGGTACAGTACACTGGTACAGTACTCCTATAAGCGGTTATGTTGTTTATGTAAACATCCCTTAAACTGAGTTGTTTTGGTATCCATCCATGTTTCCATCCAATTAATCCAGGGAAAAATTACTCAATTATTTAAAAGAAAACTGAGGATATTTTTAGCTGAAAAGCTATTGATTCTGTAGCCACAGAGTTTTTTATTAGATAAACAACTCAATGTTTACCAAAGCTAAAACGAGCAGTTATTTTTAGTTGTCATCAGCGTTATAAGAGGCCTTATTCCTTTTAAAATGCTGATTGTTAAGACATTTTTCTCTAAGATCAAAGATGTTTCTTACCGTATTATTGATGTTATTACCTAGAACAGGACCATTGGGATTTATTGGTATATATTTGAAACCTACAGTTTGAATTTTTCATTGATAATTTTTGTTTCAAAAACTATTCGAAATTGACAAAATTCACGAGGAAAATTTGTTTTTTCAACTTATTTTCGACTGCACGCAATGAAAGCATTAAATAGCTATGTTACTACCTAGAACTCGGGGAAAAGTATTATTCGCTTAAAAAAGTTGGTTGAAATTATCAATATATTTGTCATTATATGAAAAAAATATTTTTTAAATGGAATAAGGCCTCTTAAGTAAACTGAAGACTGACATTTAAAAAGAATAATGAAATCGGTTATTTTGAAGGTAAATGGATTCAATTTCATTACCACAACACTGCCGGACGGATTTCAACCATCTTTAGTTGGTACGAACATTCATAGATAGCTATGTATCCACAGATGAAGATACAATACTTGTGGATTGCCTTTTGCAAAGCCAAAATCAAAATGGTTATTCTGTAAGAAGGGCACTTTTATATGTCTGAATCTGAATCTACCGGCATCTCACAAGAGAAGACCGCTGTTATATAATAATGATAATAAATATCGGACAACCTCACACAAATCAATCTAGTTCCAAATTAAGCTCAAGAAGGCTTGTGTTTTGGGTACTAGACGACGATATACGTACTTATATAGATAGATATATACTTACATACATAGAACAACCATGACCCAAGCACAAATATTCGAGTTCATCACACAAATATTTGCCCTGGCCGGGATTCGAACCCGGGACCACCGGCTCAGTAGGCAGGTGTCTACAAACCGAGCCAAACGCGTCGTCGCAACGATGAGAACAGAAGGTAAACGTTTTTCAGGGTTCCGTACCCCAAGGGTAAAACAAGACCCTATTACTAAGACTCCGCTGTCCGTCCGTCTGTCTGTCTGTCTGTCCGTCTGTCACCAGGCTGTATCTCATGAACCATGATAGTACGAAAGTTGAAATTTTCACAGATCATGTATTTCTGTTGCCACTATAACAACAGATACTAAAAAACAGAATAAAATAAATAAGTTAGGGGCCTCCCATTCAACAAAAGTGATAAATGCATTAACTTTTCACCTCATTTGTATCAGGCGCTGTACATACCAGGTGCAAACTTAACTTAACCCGGCCAGTTAAGATATTTATTTATTTTTTATTTATTATTTGTACGGAACCCTTGGTGCGCGAGTCCGACTCGCATTTGGTCGGTTTTTTTGTACGCGCGAAGAAGTCGCGGGCAATTTCTTGTAATATATTATAATATTAATGTTATAGAAGATAAAAAAGTTAACCAGGTAAATATTTGACTCAATTAAATGGATACAAGAGCCAACGCTGTTTACGTTTCGTCTGGTCCTAGTCCTTGGAGATCTAAATATATATTGTATTTTATGGAATACAAGAGGTAAAATGCCATCTACTGTCTTTAACGAGCAAGACAAATTATGTTTTTATAGAAAGCATTTGTTTAGGATCTTTGTAACTCGTTTACTTTCCTGCTTTTAATTTTATAACTGAACGAAATGAATGTCCCAAAATATTAGTAGGTTATAATAGTATATACGATGCATACTCGCATCTGGTATATTTGTAACTTTTGTAAGTTCTTTTATTAATTACGTCTGCTAGCGTAAAAAAATGCTATAATTAAAGCAAAAAATATAAAAAAGACATTAAAAATTGAACGGAACTTGAAATTAAATGGTATTGGTAGTTCGCCTGCCTGGCCCGGAGAGTTGTAGAGAACTGGGTTCAAATCCCGTTGAAAGCATAAACATTTGAATTTTATTACTTCAATATTAGATTCTTTTATTACCTTTCAGTTTCTTTGATCAGTGCTGTTTCGTTTGTTTCGCATCGTTATAATTATAAGTATGTACATATCTAACGATAACCGCTGGTGCAAACAAGTTTGAAAATGAAAACCGCGAATTAGTAAACGTCGTGTAGGTCGTCCTGTAACAAGGTTGAGTGATGACATTCATAGGGCAGTGGGTAGTGACTGGAGGACAGCCGATAATCGAGCTCCATGGCGTGTCATAGGAGAGGCCTTTTGTCTAGCAGGTGAATAGAACACGCTCATGATGGTTATGATGATAATATTGTTCATGAAAAACAGGAAAAGTGATGCAAAATACCTACAATATTTAATAAGTCTTACTTACCCTTTCTACTGTTGGAATAACACCAATGTTATAGGTAGACTACATAACTTTAGCTGAAATTAAATTTTTTCATCGAAGAGTTCTGTTAACGTTTTCTTAACAGTTAACCTGTCAAGTCGAGACACGCACGCCGAGTGTCAAAATTTGCCGACCATTTTTGGCGCTAGTGTCAATACTGGATAAAAAGTGTATTAAAATGAAAGACAACAAGCCTAGCGATGACAATATATAGATTATCATAGATGGCGGGCTATGCGTAAAATGCTTATTTATGCCGTATGAAGTATTAAGTGGCCAGTTACTGCAAGTGGCCAGTTATACCTCGGTTTACCCTAATAACTGACTGGTATCCCAGAAATTCCAAGCGAAGAAGAGGCAGACAAAAAGAAGATGGGAGGACGAGCTAAAACTTACAGCAAGGCCCAACTGGTCGAGAGTGGCGCGCGATAGAGTACAGTGGAAACAGGTAGAGGAGGCCTCTGCCGGGAGGCACGCTGAACTGAGGGATATACTTTAATTAACACAACTAAGTATTAGAAATCAGTTTAGAATAAAAAGGCTTATTATTGTATTATTATTAGTTTAAGTATGTTCATATTTGTAGGATGATAAGCGCACGTCACCTACACCATCATGCTTTATTAATAACTAGCTGTGCCCCGCGGTGTTACCCGCTCATCCCACGGGAACACTAAATTTATTCGGGATGAAAAGTATCCTATGTCCTTTCCCGGGTCTCAAACTATCTCCATACCAAATTTCATCTAAATCGGTTCAGCGGTTTAAGCGTGAAGAGGTAACAGACAGACAGACAGACAGACAGACAGACACACTTTCGCATTTATAATATTAAGTATGGATTAACTTTTTCGTACGTATAATGTTATATTTCCTTTAAACCATCATTTACTACGGATCGAACAGCAACAAAATTGTTTTACGTCCGTTATGTCGCCGTGATATTTACTACATATTCGAAAGCCTTTACAAATTCAACTGCCAATGTTTAATACAATAATTATTACATTCAATAAAAGTAATTATTGAGTGTAAAAAATATTTAATCTTCACACGTGAGACAGTTTGAGAACCGTTTGTAGAGTTCTGAGCGCAAAGAGCTTTCAATTTCCTTGATGCCGAAGCATGTTCTAATAGAGTTATCACACTGCGCCGAGTCAATGTGTTTTAAGCTCAACTTTCGGTGTATTAGGGAGCTTTGCCGCCGCCTGCAATTTAACGCGAGCTTTCGGGAGAGGATAATAGGAATACTGACAATATTTCTGAATAAAGCTTAATGTAGTTTGCTGACTGGTGTTCGGGAGACTGGAAGGTGCTCAAAAACTCCATTAACTGATATTTACACCTCGTCCACGAAACTTCGGTACGGAGGTTATGGGGTATAATGACATTTTAAGATTATAGAAATAAAAATTACTTAATCTTGAACACTATGCGCAGAAGAAGACCAGCACTTTAGGGTGGTCTGGGTGGTGGGCGGTCCCGGGGACTCCCTGGATGGCCATAATAAATTACCTGGGACAGCAAACCCTACAGCACGTACACAAACTAACATATAGCATAAATGTATGATGAGAAGACAAGCCAGAAGATATCAATTGCTAAGATGTTTTTTTTCCTGAAAGAGAATCCGAAAATTTGAAACAGATGCTGTATGCGCCGGAACGGTAACCATTGGCTATAATTAGGCTGAATAAACGTGTTATTACTTACTTATTACGCTCCTTGTGCGATTGACAACCCGCCTGCTTTCAGCCGGGCCCCCGCAATACCAACAACACTCCAGGCGTTCGGGTTAATCTGAATTGGTATACAGTTTCATCCGCTAAAGGCCTTATCACATTTGCGAGTTGCGAGTGTGTTTCAAATATCAGTCGCGGCGAACTCGCTGCGTGATCGCCTTCATACAAAATTCGCTCGCAAATTGTAAGGATTGATAAGGCCCTAAACGTGTTCAGTTTCTTGTGAAATGTCGATAAATTCAGACACGTAAAAGTGCCCTTGTGGCCTACTTACAGAATAAAATGGATTATTTCATTATAATCATAAGAATAATTGCTTAGGAACACTATGTTTTGCTAAAAGGCGTACACAATGGTTAGAGAATGCAGCATGTTATATATTTATAGTCAATTTTATTAAAATTCTACATTATTTTCAATTAAATATAGTTGAGTAGGTAATACGCTTTTTAGGGTTCCGTACCCAAAGGGTAAAAACGGGACCCTATTACTGAGACTTCGCTGTCCGTCCGTCCGTCCGTCCGTCCATCCGTCCGTCCGTCCGTCCGTCCGTCTGTCACCAGGCTGTATCTCAAGAACGGTGATAGCTAGACAGTTGAAATTTTCACAGATGATGTATTTCTATTGCCGCTATAACAACACATACTAAAAATCAAATAAAATAAATATTTAAGGGGGGCTCCCATACAACAAACTTGTTATAGATTATGTATATATATATATATATATAGGTACGGAACCCTTCATGCGCGAGTCGGACTCGCACTTGCCCAATTTTTCTTTGTTATTATCAATAGCCAGCCAAAAAGTTAAATATCATTTCCTAAACACACTTTTACACTAAATCAAACTTTCTGCACCAAATCCACTATAATTTAATTTAACCAAGCCTGTTACTGAAACGAAACCAAATATATTCACAGCAATTACAGAAATGCTCCAGACATCGAACTTAATACTAGGTACTAATGAAAATGAAGAGTTAAAATATTATTATGCTCTAATGTTTGGGCTTCGCCTCGCTAAATGAGTGCTTGTGAAATATCGATGCGCAGTTAATTTCCTGTTCTCGGGAGTAAAAGGCAACTGAGAGCCTTTTAAAGGCATTATTCTGCCCATTCAAAAATTATTTAAGTACTGGATTTTCTTCTTTTATAGAAAACACTTCACCGAATAGGTCATTTCATAGAAATATTTTTCCTCGGAAGTCATAAATTTTTCAGAAACCTTAAAAATGACAACTTATGGATTAGGTTAGGTTTATGTTATAACATTCCATAATATTTTATGGCGTCCAAAAAAAATGTTGTCGATAAAATGAAAATTCTATGACATTAAAATTCGATGAAATGAAAATTCGATGAAACTTTTGTCTATAAAGCAATGGTAAACCAGTAAGTATTTTTACATAATCACTAAGGTATTTTACAAAGAAAACTACCGTGAGTCTCAAACATATATTATTAAAATACATAAACGGGCTTACTCACGTCGTAGAAGTCAAATAACGTATTATTGTAACGTAGTATGTATTTTAATAAATCACTTAGGTATGTAATAGATTAAACGTTTTTATAAGCAAATGTTTTATAACATTAGATAATATTTTTTAGTATTTATTCTGCTATACCATTTGTAGTAGAGCATAAAAAGAAATAACCATAATAGTCCGCAGCAGAAGTTGCTACGTGCGCACGCCAGACGCTCAAAATAATATGCACACGGATTCTTAATCTAGGAGAATAGGGGTTGTATAGATAATTGTGAGCGTGCACGTGTTAAATATAATGCTTAGCTACGTTTACTGCTGACTGTATATTTTATTTTAGTAAATATTGTTGAAAAATAAGTACCTATGATTATATTAATCCAGGAACTCGAAAGCTAGTGATTGCCTGACAAGTTAGTTTCCAAGTCGGAGTAAACATTAATTAAAACGATTTTACTGCAGCGCAATCTTTCATTTGTATCACCTCCGTCAAATATTTATATTATATCGATGCATCTAACAGAGCGCAAGGGGCTTTTATATTTATATTGCGTGACCTCGCGTAAGATTTTATCCTACTAATTTCCCGGCTTCACCCTGGTCTCCCCGAGTCAACAACTTTCCAATTTCTACGCTGAACAATTTTTGGGATTTGCAGAGTACTATAAGATCAACATGTATTAAAATAAATTGTTTTACGCATTTTGAGGCAGATATTTTAACGTCATTTAGTACTTTGAATTTCATTTAGCATTTAGATTCTAAACTACCCTAATGAAAATGGGCGCGCACAGTTACTGAATAAAATTACAATAATTTAGTTAAACTAGCACAACACTGGGTAAAGTGGAATCGAAGAAGCCTTTGCATAACACTGGGTAGGCGTGAGTTGAAATTAAGATAATGGTGATGACAAATAAGAAAAAAAAAACATGAGTATAAGGAAAATCAGATCCTGGTCACGGCACCAAATAATTGTTAAGCACCACAGTAAAATTGACCTTGATCTGGAATTGTATCATGAACTCTTAACAAAATTTAACAGGAAAGTTGTAAAGAATAATAAAATAATTTATTAATTATAACTCCCTTAAACAACATTTGCATTAAATTACGTTCGTTTGCTATTTATTTAATTTTTAGTTTGTTCGTATAGCCCAATTTTATTCCACTGCTGGGAAAAGGCCTCGACTTTTTTCTACCAGTCATCTCAGTTAAGTGCAGGACACATAAATAAAAATTGAAGTCTATAATATTTTTAATTTACTTTTCTTCATAATAGCCTGCTTAAATTACTTGGTTTACAGTTTCGTTCACGAGCCAATTTTACAGAGTTCAACCAATATCGGCTCATAAATCATTTAAAGGCCAATCCGGGTATCGAATCGAGGGTCTCCGAAAACGAGAGTATCACCTATTAATTCCGAAATGCACTCGCTAGCTTGGTGATAGCGGTTATTTATTATAATTCCCAATTTGAAAGGTCACCCAGCAAATTATTGAAAAGCGAAATATCCTTCTTCCGCTTATGATTATAGATTCCATTTGATCATAATGCATAAAATGATATTATTATATTTAATATGATACTTAAAAAAAATTAAAAGTCACGTTTCTAAAAGATCATCATACAATTATCAATTTTATTATTAGATGTCTAGGCCTGTCCTAAGGAGCATAACAACGAATAAAATGGCAACTGTCTTTTCAATTTACAAATGCTGCCATTATTAGAGTCCATGGTTTTCAGCAACATATCAACAAAATACCTACGCAAGCATTCTGATCAGGAGTCAGGATTCAAGATAAAACTTATCACTGTCAATGTACAGTTTTCTTGCAAAATCTTAAAATAAATGAACCTAAACAAACGACAAATAGTATTAATAAAAAAATTCATAAATCACCAATATCACCTAAGTACTTACCTACTGGAGTAGTTAAGTGAACAACTTAACATACGAATTAAATTTCAAGCACATTTCAAGAAACAATTATTTCCGCACTCAACTTACCCACGTAAGTGGGGCTGAACGTAAAAGCATGTAATGCAAGCATGCACCAGCCCCGCGTAAACCATGCAAAGCAAGGTGAACATTGAGAGGAGAAAAATCGAGGTACAATAAATTACTCGTTTGTAATTTGCTTTGCTTAGTTTGGGACTTGATCAACTTGTGTAAGATTGTCCCTTAATATTTATTTATTTATTGCTCGTTAAAATGACTACTCATCTCTACCTACTTATCACGCCGAAACGACCGGGCGAATTTTAATCAATTTTGGTACAGGTGACCATTCAAAGATATAGGATACTCTTTACGGACGGGGTTTCAGCCTTCAAGCGTAATATAAAAAATCACGACACATATATCGACGCGACGTAAACCAAAGGCAGATTCTAATTTAAAGGATAAAAAAACATTATCAAGCATCCCAGCCAGCAAATAGAAGGTTCTATTTCACGTAAAAATTCAATTTGAAAGAACAATTATTGCTGTACTCAACTCGGCCACGTAATTGGGTGCTTGCATTCCGTGCATTCGCGTTCAGTTCGTGAACCATGCAAAACAAGGCGAACATGGACAAGAAAAATCGAGGCACACAATTTGCCTGCCCTAAGGGTCGAACTACATGTTTATTTTTATTCCTTGTTGTGACATGTAAAATTGCGACAATATATTGTAGCGTTGCCACAGGGCGGACACTGCCTACTAAAAACTGAACCTTCAATGTCAGTGTCAATGTGTGCTTATAAGACGCACAGGACTACCTCAGACGCATTGCAACAACTAGTTGGTCCTATAGTTTGGACATACACATGACATAATAAGATAGGAAATTATCACAACCACACAACACAACGGTAGTCAAGTGGTGGTTGTTGGTGGTTGTTGTTGTTGTGGTTTTGGGTAATGTTGTGGTAATTACCGACGCAGCCAACACGATTCCAATTCGCTGTACCTGCGGGGTGAGGTAACTCGGTGCTGCCGCAATACTATTAAGTTTTCTGTGGCGTCGCCTAAATCCACGTCATACAAGATCATACAAAATAGGAATTCGTGGTAACATGCCACATAGCATCCGAGTAATGTAGAAGTTTAGTAACACGCGACTAATTTTATCTACGTCTAATAAATTTCAGCCTTATATGATTTTTAAATTTTTTGTATAAAATTGTTTGAAAGTGTGTGGACCAAGTCACGTTGACGCTATATCACTCGCCGTCGTAACGTTATACGTCACGATGACATACAATAGAATTGCGTTTTAGCCTTAACGAAACCATCTCGAAATTCAACGGTACATTTTAACATTCCCTTAGAGACCTGCGTGAAGTAGTGTAAATGCGAAAGTTCACTGCCAAAAGATATACAATTTATACAAAGACGATGTGACATAAGCTGTTTTAGTGAAACTGGGTTGTGTGAGAGCGAAGGTTACATACGGGCCCGTGACAGACGGACGGACACCCTCCTAATGCGTCCCGGGAGACTCCGTTGTTTCCAAGTTGGAAGTTGGACGTGTGGTTATTTTATTATTAACGCGAGTTGAGAAGTTCGGAGGTTTATTAGCGATATGTCGAGGTATGAGTAATTGAGTTGCTTGTTTGTTAATGCTAATGAACATGCTTTTGCTTATTTACTTTAACTTGATCAGCGGGCCTGTGGTGGTTGTCTGGTAAATGGAAAATCATTTTTTTTAAGACATGACTTGAAGTGTATCAGAGCTGGTTAGCCCTCACTACCAGTAGTCGTACTTTGGGTAGGAGTATAACCCGCTAATGGGATTATCTCCACGCCACAGGAGTAACCTCGGGAGTAAGGCATCCGTCACACTCGTACTTATATACTTCTCAACAAATGACAACGCATCTTACACTTTCAAACCATCATAGGACAAAAATGGCTAGGCTAGCGATGTACAAAGATGAGTCTCCACATTAACTGGCATTAAATTTATAAACATTTTTTGGCATAATTTTGTATCAGTCATAATTAGATTTTTCTTAGAAGACTTTTATTTTCAAGTTTGTTATAATGCTAACCAAACCTAACCCAACAGAACCCGTTGGGACTGACTGATTGAGCATCTCAATATTTCTGTAAAAAAATGTTATCAAAATTATACGAAATTATTTTATAACAAATACAACATTATGACTTTCAATCATTATATATCTAACTAAAGGATTCCATACTTCCCATCATATATTTATCATACCGCGCTCGCTGCAAGTAAAAACTTGTTCACAAATACAAATTCACGCTAAAATAATTCAGCTCAGCAATTTGTTGGACGCAACGCAGTTGGCTATGCAGTTTGTTTCGAAACTATGATAAAGTATGCACAATCAGGATCGCTCAAAGACCCAACCGGCGAAAACGTTAATTTGTTTGAAGTTTGCTGTTGGAGTCCATTATACCTCAAGTACAAAAAATTATAGGTACAGATAACCGCCTCATTCCTAAATAGATACTGATTTTTCTGTAGCATAAAGAAATTAAAAAGATGAAAATGTTTTTTCCGCACTATACGGAATACTAAATACTACTTATTATATACGCTTCAATTTTGTCCATGTGTAGAAATAGTCCCCACATTCCTACATAGATACTGATTTTCTGTAGCTTAAAGAAATTAAAAAGAAGAAAATGTTTTCCCGCCTGGTCCGGGCCTTGTACGGAAACCTAACTAAAGTGATTTTTGCTAGACTTGGCCTGATAAGTAAACAAAAAGTAAATATATCTAGTCTACTTAAGGTATTATAAATAAGGAAAATAGTAGTCAGGAGCTTAGTAATCGCACTTTATACAATATGGATTTTTAGTATTACAAGCCAACCGATCTTTTTTTAGGGTTCCGTACCCAAAGGGTAAAAACGGGACCCTATTACTGAGACTTCGCTGTCCGTCCGTCCGTCCGTCCGTCCGTCCGTCCGTCCGTCCGTCCGTCCGTCTGTCACCAGGCTGTATCTCCACAACGGTGATAGCTAGACAGTTGAAATTTTCACAGATGATGTATTTCTATTGCCGCTATAACAACAAATACTAAAAATAAAATAAAATAAATATTTAAGGGGGGCTCCCATACAACAAACTTGTTAAAGATTATATATATATGTATAGGTACGGAACCCTTCATGCGCGAGTCGGGCTCGCACTTGCCCAATTTTTTATATTCATAGCTAAGCTCACTTTCAAAGTTAAGTTAACTTCAAATTTACTCGCATACCGGCTTGAACTGTCACATAACTTTCCTCTTTTTCAGAGGTTAAAAGGCGCACGTCAAATGACGGTAGACAATGGAACAACGCGTTTCGCCCGCGCACCAAATTAGCCAGAGAAATTAGAGTAAAGTTGCCGAAGCATCGCTCTTTAGTTACGCGCTTTGTATGATCACTCGTCCTGTCAGTGCCAGTGCAGTAATAGTACATTACATACCTAGGGCGGTGAATTCTTGAATGTCCCAGATCGCAGGTATTTGGTATATAATACCTACGTCAATATACGATCTGGTGCTTTACGAATTATCGCCCGTGGTTTGTCTAAAGTTTTGCTTCCTGCCTTGGCCAATTTTTTCCCGCGTAGCGTAAAATAACATTTTTGAATGACCTATCATTTTAGCCTTAATTTGTCGCTAAGGGATGTTTGTGTTAAAAAATAGATTCGACACACCCATGACATTTTTGAAAGACCTATTCGATAGTGCTAAAGTTTCTTTAGCCTTAATCTTCAAGACCCATAATCCGATAAGCTACAAAACTGAAGATGATGAATCCAGTGAATTCCAGCGTGTAAAGTATTTTTTTATTAATTAGCTAAAACCAAAAACCAAGAGTTGACTTAAAGATGATAAAATTTGGTAATTTTATCATCTTTAAGTCAACTCTTGGTTTTTTCTCCTCCTACTCCTTATCTGGGAAAAAAACATTAAAGATATTAGTCTAACCACGGTATATTTTTAAGGTACCAATAAGTTCTAAAAATAAGAATAATGTACAACATTTTTGAAAACAACAAACTATTTCTCGAAGCAAATTGTCCTCTCACCTTTCAACATATCTGACTTAACACATAACTCTTCTTTTTCCGAGAAAGCCACTAGAGCACTTTTCATATCCATTTTGCCGACCCCTGTCACAGTTATGGGTTCAAAGCCAGCAGGACACACGAGGGCACAAAGACGCGATTTGTCGCCCATAATGACGTCAAATCGTAACATCACACGAAGAAACGCGTAGATCGCTCCGCGAGCACTTCCGCCGATAAAAGAGCGCGTTTCCGTCGCAGCACATAGAACAAGATCAGTACTGCAGTTATGCATTTAATAAAAAAAAATTACACGTTCTTAGGCACTTCGATATTTCAATTTTAAACATCATCACCATCATCATTTCAAGCTATAAACATCCACGAGTTAACATTTCCCTAAAATCTCTAAAGCGAACAGGCATACGCCTTGTCGCGATTAGCTGACTTCATCCTTAACCACATCAGCATTGGTTACTCGCGCCCTATGCCCAGAGCAATGTCTTTTCAACTTCCTTACTAAGAGAGCTACGAGTACATATCGAAAATTAATATTGTTATTTGCTATTTGAGTTGCATTGAATGACATTGAGAATTAGGCGACATATTTCAATGTTAACCCTTGATAGGCCTACCTATTTGTATTCAATCTGAGATAGTAAAAAGTAACGGTAACTCTGAATAAAACACAAAGGCAATGCTGAGATCTGACAGCAAATTTCTATAGTCAAACCTTTATTCCCATTCATCAATGAGGAAAACTCGTATCAAATGCGCTTTTTAAGAAAGAAAGATGTTGTTGTACTGTTTCTCTGATATGTGCTACATCCGGCTAGCGTGCGTCATTAGCGTACCTACATATTGCCTCTTACGGGCATAAATCCCGCGATGTCTGGCGCATGTACCGGGCCTTAATGAGCAAGCTGCGAATCGAGCTACGGCCATCCTTCTCACAAAGGTCTTTAAAATTTTCCGTCATCTCATGCTAGCGTTAAATTTGAGGAATATGTCTTTCTAACCCATATACTATTGTATATATATACCCTGATACCGCCTCTTCCTGGCTTAAATCCCGCGCTGTTTGGCGCATGGGTATAATGAGCAAGCCTCAAGAATTAGAGCTTTCCCAATGATGGTACTGTTTTCCGGGCATAAATCCCGCGCTGTCCGGCGCGTACACCGGGTACTTATGAATTAATCGAGCTACAGCCATCCTTCCCACAAGGGTCTCTCAATCTTTCCATCATCTAATGCTAGCGTTAAATGTATTTCTAACACAAAAACACCCTGATACTCCCTACGAGCCGAATGCTGCCCAGCGCATGTACCGGGTATAATGAGCCCGACCTGACCCGGTGGCAAGATGGCTTCATCTTTCCCAATGATGACTTTAAAGGGAATATTATTTGTCACGGTACTGTTTGTCTGCTGTGTGCTACATCCGGCTAGCGTGCGTCATTAGCGCGCCTGATATTGCCTCTTCCGGGCATAAATCCCGCGCTGTCCGGCGCCAGTACCGGGTATAATGAGCAAGCTGCGAATCGAGCTAAGCCCATTCTTCCCAAAAAGGTTTTTCTTACTATCCATTGAATACCCATCCTGTGTTATAACTTATACTGTTTATAGCGTAGCTATTAGTAGCGTGAATTTGAAATAAGAAATCAAGTGTAAGGCTTGTAACTGTTCTTCGTTCTCGAGCTAGAACAAATTAATCAATATTTTCAAGTCTAATACGTCTTCTACGATGAAACTTCGTTAGTGTGATTCAACAGCCCTAACCGAGTCAGACATGCACATTCGCGACTAAATAAACACGGAATCATTTCAGCATGGAAAATTTGCTCAAAAAAAAATCGCTGCTGTGATGAGATGTGATGACCAGTGACCACGTTTCAGTGACTTCCCATACCTACTGAATTCAATTTCCCTATTGAACCCATCTTTCAACGAGTATTTCTCCATTAAAGGTATTGAATCCTTTATTGAGCTGTAAAATTCTATTTCAAACCGAGGGGACTCATCCGGGGATTCGCCCTTATCCCCCGCAATCTCTTCCAGTACGGTAGCACTTCCATTCACGCGTTATTGTTATCTCCGTGACGCTTCAATACATTTGTAATTACATATTGTTATTGTAATTACGTTTTACGCTTGTAGAAGATTGAATTCTCTATAAGATTAGGTACAAGATACTTGGGCTAAATTCAACGTTCCTAATGACTTATGTCTTAAATATCTCCTTTCCATGTCTACGTAGGTGATTTAGCTATGGGTGAAGTGCCTTTTGAGGGTAACTGTTTCTCCAGCCCACACAGAATGTAAAAAAACTTAAATTTAAACAACCCCTCACACAAGTAGCTAGTCGTCATGAGCACATCGTTTAGTGGTGAAAATGCAAATAAAGTTAAACATTTACCTAACTATAAAATTCGGAATTCTTAGATTCAATATTGGCCGAGATCCTGTCACTTCCAGATAACATAGCATACAGTTCCATATAAAGCTAAACATTTTGGAGACAACTGCTTTTTTTTTCACCGTCAGTCATTTGTTTGAGAGCTACGATGCCATAGACACACACAAGTACACATTTTAATTTTAAAGTTGTAACACCAATTTTTTGGGCAGGAGTTAAAAATTTAACATACAAGTTATAATGAAGTTTGAAATTCGAATTTCGCGTCGCAACGTGCTATTTACAGATTAATTCAGTTTACCAGCATTTGCTAAAAGGAAAAACAGAAAAATACCTTTTTTATGTAAAACAGCTTTCTCTTGTACCATTGTCCATATTATGTTTGTGCGCGTTCTTCTATTAATAAACCCAGGTTACACAGGACGATTGCACAGAGATTTATCCTCATGCAGATAAAAGGGCGATTATAATGTGGCATTAATATGCCCGCTCACGCATCGGCCTCCAACCATTAACGTGTTTAAGCGAGCAAAGGGAAAGGGTGCGGTATTTGCTCAGTCAAACACTGCCTAGACTAGACTATCGCTTGCTGGCTAGCTATTTTTTCTGGCAAAAACTTGATTTCCCCACCAACCTCGAAATCTTTGTGACCGACTGACTCAATGAACTCATCCCCTTTTATTTTTACAACGAATACCAGCCGGGCTGATTCTGCGCCGACCGCATCCAACAGACTCCAGCTACCGCCACCAGGGCGCTAATTCGAGTTTACTTTGAGATATCGCCAAATAAGCGATGCCACATTTATGGGTACACTACAATACTCCGATGTTTCATTTGTCCGAATGCATTATCAATCATTCCGAATTTTCATAATTCCGAAAACCATGTTCTGATTATATATTTAGTTTTTTTTAGAAAATCACATACCTAACCTTGACCTAACCTAATTATAGTACGTAACATATGATCCATGGAAATACTGATCGTTTCGTTGAGCGTTATTTCACTTTCAGAATTTTGAAAATTCGGAATATGATGAATGATGGTTTTTGATAAATGAAACTTCGGAGTTTTTGAGTGATCCCCTTATTTATATCCCAGGCCTTTAACTGTCATTACCGCGCCGCGGTGTTTGCGATTCGCGCGGCATGAGGTGACATTTATTTTAACGTTACTACCCGGTCAAGTTAAGAGGCCTTATTCCTTTTAAAATGCTGACTGTTAAGACACTTTTCTCCATGATCAAACATGTTTCTTACCATACTATTGATGTTACTACCTAGAACAGGACCATTGGGATTTATTGGTATATATTTGGAACCTACAGTTTGAATTTTTCATTGATAATTTTTGTTTCAAAAACTACTCGAAATTGACAAAATACACGAGGAAAATTAGTTTTTTCAACTTATTTTCGACTGCACGCAATGAAAGTATTGAATAGCTATGTTACTACCTAGAACTCGGGGAAAAGTATTATTCACTTAAAAAAGTTGGTTGAAATTATCAATATATTTGTCATTATATGAAAAAAAAATTTTTTTTAAATGGAATAAGGCCTCTTAGGTTTCCGTCCGAAATCTATGGCGCCGCATAACGCAACCGGGTAGGTGAAATATTATGGCAGTGGCTGGGCATATCTCCACTTCGGAAATGTCTCCGAGATATGTATTTGGAATTAGGGCCCAGGTTATTACTCATCAGTCCGAGTAAGCTCGATAAACATGTACATAATGCGGCATTAATATGCCCGCTCACGCATCGGCCCTTGACTTAAAGGCTCCACAGGAGTGGAGAAAGTAAACCAATCAGGCTGTGTCTATTATCAATTATTTATTTATTGAAAGCTCAAAAGAAGTGATTTAAATCTGAGGAATGTAATTTTTTCCATTTTACTCATCTACTCTCCACTCCGTCCCGCTCCGTCCCGCTCCGTCCCACTCCGCTTCTATTCCGCGACCGCCTAGTCTATATTGTTGCCCTGGAATTATAGATTCCTGACTGCTGCCGTAAATCAAATGTTTAGAATCAAGCGAAAATTTTCAAAATTAATTGTTTAGGCGGAGTTTTTAATTTTTTTTTTGCCTCATTTAAAACATTAAGTTGACGCTAGCAGACGTTAATAAAAATAATTATTTGAGGCTTAGCACATCGTTATTATCTATTCTCAACATAATTTAAGACGATAGTGCGATTATGAAGTCTGAATCTTTACGGCGGTTGGCGCTACGATGCACCCTAGCAATTTAGTTCAACTATATATTATTAATTATGTAGTTTTTTAGAGAATAAAATAATATTTAAAAATAATAAAGCGCAAGCGTAATAAGCTTCTTTCGTTTATTCAAGTCACCTGGAGCCAAGTATGCCGAAGTTAAATCAGTTCGCATTAAGTCAGCCGCTAACCCTAGGAAATGGTAATTTTAAGTTCAAAGAAATTCCAAGCTGTTCATTATTAAAACTATGAAATATTTATGCAAAACCGTATTTACATTTTCTGGCTGAAGAATTCCAAGAAAATCTTTACAATCCTTGCCTTCATTATTAGGTACCTGACTACCGTTGGCTTGCGGCACTATTTGTGATTCAAATAGGTTACCTAAATTCTATATTGTTACTATATATTTTTTTATATAAATTAAAGTATGTATGCGTGTTTATATAAATAAATAAATACTAATCTCCACTACTCAAAGGTTGTCTGAAAGAGATTGCTCTTTAGCGATAAGACGGCTTGTTGTCTACCGTAATTATTGTATTTGTGCTTAATTTGTGAACTTCTTTTGGTGTGAGCGCATGTATGGTATGGGCATACGCGCTCCATATAGAGCGATAGTCGCGACAGTTAGTGCGCATGAATCATGTCGCGCGGTCTCGGGCGCGCGATAAATTGCCCGAATATTCTGGAGGAAACTTTGTTTTTACGTCTCCGTAATATCGCTTGGACACATCACAGAATATAAAGATCTGCAGTGCCTTGACTTAAATCAAAATGGAAGATTCGAATTGTTTTAATTTACTTTTATTGAAAGAAAAAGTCTCGAACGCGCCGGCGTCAAATGGTCACGATAAAGATATTCTACGGAAAACACAAATGCAATCAAAAGGTTTTGTAGTCCTGTAGACCTTCTACCAACCATGACGACTCTAAAAATAGTGTATGACTACTGGGAAACTTTGTTTTTACGTCTCCGTAATACCTATCGCTTGGACACATCACAGAATCTGCAGTGCCTTAACTTGAATCAAAATCGAAGATTTAAGTGAAAATTGCTTCTAATGCAAAAAATATGTCTTACGGAGATGCCACGGCTTTGCGCGACAGTGGCAACCCGGTATGCGTGTCTCACTCACTCGTATGGCCACCGCGCTCGGATCTCTCTCTCAACCGCTCGTCGCGCCGCTGGTCGCACAAAGAACGTGACCAAAAGTTGTGATGCTGTGGAAAGCGTAGCTCAACACCACTCTATGACACGCGCACAGCGCACACGTAGCATACTCGTACGCACAATTCAAACTAGAGGATGTGAGCTGTAGACCTCGAAACATCTTTCAGAATTGCTAAAAACATGTTTTTTTCACATTAAGAAAAATGTCTATATAAATTATATTTATAATAGTGTTACGCCAGTAGGTTAGGTCAAAAACTTTGAACGTCAATTACAGTGCTTTACAGGCGTTTTCAGCAGGCTGAAAAGTCATTTCAGGCCGTTTCAGAAGTTGCTCTATCACATATCTAAAGATCGAAATTTCACCCAAGTTGCCGTCGTTTTCAGGCGCCTGAAACATGTTTTCAGTCCGTTTCAGGGCACCCTCTATCAGGTGACGCCATAACCTGAAAACCCGTTTTCAGGCGTTTTCAGGACCCCTTATGGGCCTCTGAAGCACAAATCATTATATGGCGAAATTTCCAGTAGGAGTGACAGAGATAGCACTAGTAGAAAGAGATAGCTATGCTCAGAACATTCGAGAAGTGTGTAACAAGGATGGGACTACTAGAAAGAGATAGCTATACTCGGAACATTCGAGAAGGGAGTGACAGAGAGTGCACCATTAGAGAGAGACATATATGGCCTCGAATGTTCTCGGCCCTCACACTGGACCTTACTAGAATATTCGCGATATGTGTGGACAATGCGTCTAGAGCGTTTCCGCGGAATATAAAAGGCACCGACGGCCGGCGCGAGTTAGTTACATTTTGACTGCGATCGAGTGCTAGTACAAGGATAATCGGAGAGAAAGACTCTTGAGTGATTAGTGCGCTTAAGTACTGTTCGTTTGAATAGTGAGTGCGTAATTTGTGTAATAGTGTGTTGTGTTAATTAGTGGATTTTAAGTACAGTTCGTGTGAATTGTAAGTGCGTTATTTTGGTAATAAAGTGTGTGTTTTTATTTGTGGATTAATTTGTGCTTTTCTATCATATACGAACCCCACGCTCGTAACAATATCAATCGAGCTTTCCACAAAATTTCACGAGAATCGATTCAAAAATGCGACGTTCGAAAGCATTTTTGCCCAAGCTAAAACGAAGAAGCTTTCCTCGCTTCAATAACGAGAAGGTAAAGGTTACAGAGCAACTTCTTAAGGCTTCTTCATGAATATTCACCCATACTATTCGGGCACACAGCCACACTCTCTCTCACTCACACTCACACACATACACACACACACACACACACACACACACACACACGCACACACACACACACACACATGAGCGCACTCTGTTAAACTTGCATGATAATAAATAAGCAAATTAATTAAAATATATATATATATTTCTCTTTTAAGACCTTAGAATGGTTTAAGGAAATGTTAATCTAAGACCATTTTTTGTAAATACTCGCAACGTGTTGTTAATTTAATATGAAATTGGTAACTGTCGAAAATGACTCCACAAGACAGGCTTTGCCTAGTGTGGTGGTCACAGGAAAGTCACATTTTGTACAAATTTAAATGGTAAATAAATGTTATTTTATTTTATTATTTATTTTATATTTATTATATTTATTTATTACAGTACAGAAGTTAATACAATACTAGACGAACATAAATAATCGGTATTCAAATTAGTAGTCAAAGTACTGCATAGCAGCTTTACTGCGACAGCGTCATGATGCGGGGAATAAATCTCAATGTATTGGTCGTTATACGTTTTTCCAAAGAGATGGAACCGTTTTGTGTCTACTGCGCTGTTCCGGACACAGTTATGGTACAACATGCTCTAGCGCTTGTAAAACGTAAAAAATCGACGGCCTTTATATATAGGTATAGATAACAGATATAGCTATATCGTTGTAATAACGTTATTTAAATGACAGATTACACACCAATCCTGTGCATTACTTAACAAAGAAACACTTTTTCGAACCTACTCACAAAAAGTCATGGGAATCAGTTGAGAATTGCGTCCTCTAGGCGGGAAAAGTCGGAAATCCAGACTCCGCTCGGAATCCCCTTTGCTTGCTCGGCTTATACACTTAAATGCATAGAGAATATCCAGTACCATGTCAAGATTGGAGTCCGCGACCGCTGGGTCCCAGACCGAAGCACAACCAGCTCAAACTTGTCGTAAAAATTATATATTTCTTCTTCTTCCTTACTTCATCGTGACTGAGGCAAAGAATATATATACTAACGTAAAAAGAAACGACAGCGACACTTGTGTGCATTAACAGAACTCGCGGCTATGTGTGCGTGTCGTGGGGCGAGCGGGGGCGAGCGCGGGACGCGCGAGATGGGGAAAGTCGAGCCGCGGCTCGACGACTCAAAGGGTCACACCGCCGCCGTCTCTGCTCGAATCAATTCACATTGTTCGCTCGCGCCGCCTCGTATGCGCTTTCATACTTTTCGATGTACCGGCCGCGCAAAAAAAACTATTATGGCTGCTAGATGTTCATATTGCTGTGTCTATGGGCATATTTTTATTTTGTTGTCTTTTTTTTTCTCAGATTTCAATAAAATTTGGTGAGTTGGTAAAGTTGCTTATTCCGAACAAGGTAAGCCCAATTTCACGATATGTCCTACAAAATTTTCCATTGAGTTACAAAAAACCATACATTTTTGTTCAGAATAAGCAACTTTACCAACTCACCAAATTTTATTGAAATCTGAGAAAAAAAAGCGCCAACAAAATAAAAATTTGCCCCTATGGCTGTGGCAATAATACCAAAGGCCACAAAGAAAAAAGCTTTTTTCGTCTACCTACCGACCCTATAATGAAAAAAATACTTTAAATGCAGGCGTAGGACTTGTCCACCAGACAATTTTATAAATTTGATACAAAGTCTTGAAAATACATTCAAGGAATATTTTATTAAAAATAAAGACGATTTCTCTCAAACATTGGGAAACAGTTGCATATAAGTTTTGATATGCCTTGTGAATGCTTCCCATTAGATTTTTGAAAAAACTGTTCGAGTACGATTTCGAATCTTCGCCGTAATTAAAGAGAATAATATTTTTTTAAAGTAAGTGGCAAAAACAGAAAATATATAAAAGTAAGCAATTTATAACATATGTCAACACTATTATACTACATATATTTTAAAACTTAAATAAATAAACATTTTTCATTAGGTAATAATTATTATTTCATTGTGCCGCGGTAGCTAAATAAACCGCCAACCCTACGCGTAGACGCGGCATTACAAGGTCACCGAACGCCCGAGTTACACCGATAGGCCCCTGTCGCCCCTGTGACTGAGGGTCTTGACTATATTTGAGGCCGTTATTCCTTGCACCAACGCTATCCACTCCACACGGTTTTCCATCTTCCGGATTGACGATTCCGATCATTTCCTTTCTCATTAATAGGTTAATGGCTCCAGTTTTAATCAATTTCCTCTGAAATAGAAGTGTCTAGTCGGTCAAAAAACCGTTGGAAACAGGTTAAAAGCTACCAAATGGGGAACTAGAAATATATCCAAGAACAGGCCTCGTAAAACAGCCCGCAACGTTCGTGGCGTGGCGCCGTCCTGCCCAGGTTAACTCTGGGGTGGTCTAAGTGCATAGGTACCTACTACTAATATTGAATAAGTAGAAAGAACTTCGTTTACGCGAGGAAAACAGTATTTTAGGTATCCATTGTCGCGCAAAAAGCACGTAATCCATCCTTAAAGTACTTTTCTACTAACTGTATATCAAAACTAGTCGAGACCATACAGAAACATACACATAACACAAACTCTAAAGATGACGTCACGTCTCTCTCTCTCTCTCTCTCTCTCTCTCTCTCTCTCTCTCTCTCTCTTACTGCTGAGGATCGTGACTCCTCCTTCCTTCAACTTGCTTCCGTCACCTCGTTTTCTCCATCGGTTACGTTCCGGTGCTTGGTAGAGTACCACTGACAGATATGTCCAGCTCTTCAGATATCTGGTCTGACCACCTTTTGAGGCATCTGCCTCTAGGTCTTTTCACGTCTAATTATCCATATATGGAGCGTTTTCAGAAATCCGCTCCAAAAGAATGACAAATTTTAAAAGCCATTTCTGATCTTTGTATGTAAGTAGTACAATATTAGTCCCATAAAGGAAAAAAAGACGGATCGAGAGTAGTCCTCTATAGATATAGTTGTTTTTGTTATAATTACATTTATGTTGAATATTATTTATATGTAGGTATTTATATAGATATTACGTAATATGTATTATATTGACTGTTTGCCTATCTCTCTCTCTGTTGGTTTTTGCTTTTTCATGTGTATTATTGTAAAGTTATACTCCTTTGTATTGTACATGTTGCTTGGTTTGTCTACCATTTACATTTGTGTTTAGCACTCATTTGCTCAAAGGTTAACTGGAAGAGATCCCTTAAAAGGATAAGTTCGCCTTTGTACATGCTTATTCTTTTGTAATATGTTTTTCTTGTTTTTATGTACAATAAAGTGTTTACATACATACATAATTAGTCTTTGTCAGACCGGGGTTTTCGGGCCACGAATCATTTTGACGCCTACTGTCAGCCTAGTGTCAAATCGTTTGTGCACCAAAAATTCCGGGATATAGTCATCATCCTGGGCTCTTATGCCTTGTACCACAAAGTTTGAACTACGTCAGCAGGTGACCCGGCCCTGCGCTGGGCACCGGCTGTAAATCGCCCGAATTTGTTCTTGCTCCTTTTTTAGAATAGCCTCAAATTAAACTGGGGTAGTTAGTCGCTTGAAACACACTTTGTATGCAGTTGTACTGTAGTAATTTGTATTGAGCAAAGTGCAGCAGAATTGACGTAGAGACTAACAGCTTTACTTTAATTATCGATGTTTTAGTATATTTTTACCTAGCTGTAATATATGACACTTTTTATAATGGTGCTTAGTCCGTTATGAATGTTATGTATGATACTCGTAGAAATAAAAATAAATATCAAGACAGTATGCCATATAATATAACAATAGCAGTTACTTAATTCGTCGTTTCCCCTTAAAATTGTAAGAGTCAAGGAAATAATGACCGCTTGAGATAAGGAAATATACTTATTATTGACACAGCGTAATACAGACCCACATACATATATGGAGCCTATCCAATGGAAACTAATCCATGATGGGCGCTTTTATCAAGTTAAAAATGTAGAATAAAGCATCTGTCACTACCGCAGCCACAGTCATATCAAATAGTGACGATGTTTTTTTAAATTACCTATGTAATTATAGGCCCACTGCCTGGCAAACACTATTTTTTTTTCTCTAATACTAAGACGGTGGCAAACAAGCATGCGGCTTGCCTGATTATATAATTAGATTCGATAAAATCTTTAAATCTAAGATTAGAGTCTAAGCGGAAGTTTGTAGTAGACTTATACTGAAATAAAAAGATTACATTTGTTTTTTTTTTTTTTTGTATGTTAAACTGTTACGCGCGCGTTGCCGCCCCTCTAATAACCTATTTACTCCCCTCTTGAGGAACCGCATGCTGTAGCCCCGGGGAAAACCACGGCATTCCACATGCGGTAGGAAATTCCTCTGAAACCTCACCATCAACCATTTAGGATCAATTCTCGACCATTAAGGCTTCAGTGTGTGAAGATGCACACCCTACCTACCTTGGAGTCCTTAAACAATCATGAACTAGCAAGATAATATTAAGAGAAAGTTAAATTTGCCAATAAGTATGACCCAGAAGAGCTACATCGCAATAACGGGCACAATATACCGGTCATAACGTCGGTACATCGCACATTTATCGCCAAGCACCGACGTACAGAAATTTCGGTACATCGCCAGACATTTATTGCTCACGCTTACAGTTGGCAAATGGCGGGAATATAGACCATTTACATACTAATTTATTTCCATGTGGGCTGCCTAGTCTAGTAAGGAACCGTTTTAATACGGAATTGCCTTATAATATTGCTTTTATATGCCAAATTGTTATGTGGAGTAATCATGTTATTATGTAATATTAGCTATGTGATCTGTAAGAGGATTAGTCTATGTACTTATTCGCATAATGGTGTCTGGGAATACGAGTCAGGCAATATCTGTTCGCGCCGAGGTATGTATAGTGTCTTTCTCAAATATATTTCAATGATAATACAAACATGAGAATAAAGAGGAATACTATTACTAAATATCCTCAATACATTGTGTGACGAAGAAACAAAGTAAAAAACGGCATTTATTCTCAAGTTATAGGTTTTTAAGCGCGCTTTTTAACAAGAATCCTGTCATAGTGGGCGCTACTAACCCTATTCTTTATACGCACATAATTACATTACGGTACACATTGACCAGAAGTTATTTTAATTAAACTATTCAAATATTACATTACCTTAGAGGTCTACAAAGGCTGCATCTTTTGGTATATGGACGACATTCATGAACTCTAGAAAACGCTAGAAGGACAGTCATTGATAAGCGAATTCCAGAGCAGTTCATATCGAATGCCTGCAGAATGAGAACGAGAGCTGACAGCAGCTGAGAGTCAGGTGCGCAGTCAGCGGGATAGCGGTGCGCCGCCTTTACACGTGGCGTTTGTTCCTCCTTAACCAGATCATCTGTTCTCATGGTGGACCTATCAAAGCGCATCTTCCGGATGCGAAATCGCCATTCAAGAATATAAAAGGCTACAATCGTTGCCAAGCAAACCCCATAGCAGCTCCGATTCCAGACGTCTTAGTCAGCGAGATCAGTGCGCGGTGGCCATTACGGCTGTTATGTTCTTCAAAAACCAGATCATCAGTCCATGTTGGGCTCCTAACACCGCATCTTTCGATATATAGTTGGTCGCCATTTTAAGATATCTGGAAAAGACTATGAAGTGCAGTCGTTGACAAGCAAATCCCATAGCAGCTCCGAATCGAGCCGGATTAGTGCGCAGTCAGCGGGATTAGCGCTCGGCGGCCATTACACCTGGGCACCTGGCCTTTGTTCTTCCGGGATTAATGAATCACAACAGCCGACCGGCTGAGAGCGCGACGGAGAGAAATGCTCGAACTCTGGGGAAAATGCGAGACAAATATTTATGTCTTAAGATTAATTGCATTTGATGAGATCAATTCACTCGGTAAAATTAATACGCTACAAAGATCACAAGCCAGGGCAAATATTTGTGTGATGAACTCGAATATTTGTGCTTGGGTCATGGTTGTATTTAAGTACATATTTATCTATATAAGTACGTATATCGTCGTCTAGTATCCATAACACAAGCCTTCTTGAGCTTAATTTGGTACTAGATAGATTTGTGTGAGGTTGTCCGATATTTATAGGTATTATATTATTCTGTAACACTTTTGTAACGCCTATTAAATTAAGTAATAACTTGTTCTGATACCATTCGAAAGACTATGCTAAAAACGACTACTGCATTAAAACTGCATTTTTTATTGTAGCTCAGCGCATAAACATTTGAAACGCCATTAGTATCACGGACGTGTTATTGAACCTTTAAGAAACTATTTACCAACCCCTAGAACCTCATACTGCCTCCTGAATATCGACGTTGGCTCATTCCATATGTAGAACATTTGTGGGACTGGGTTGCAATGTGTGAGGATAGACGAGCTACCATCGATA
Source organism: Apotomis betuletana (assembly GCA_932273695.1). Taxonomy (NCBI): domain Eukaryota; kingdom Metazoa; phylum Arthropoda; class Insecta; order Lepidoptera; family Tortricidae; genus Apotomis; species Apotomis betuletana. Next base: position 1,034,063 of record OW026303.1, on the reverse strand, counting down.
TGGCGAGCAGCGCGGCGGTACTCCGGTAGGTAAGGTAGTTCGGTAGAACGGGGTCGTCGATAATTCCTAGACACATCACCCCCAATACCCCACCACGACCTGGTTAGGATTGCAGGCAGAAATTGATTGAAGACGGCACAATACCGATCGCTGTGGTAAACTTTGAGGTGGCTTTTGTCCAGCAGTGAGACGTCTATCCGCTGATATGATGATGATGATCGAACCCAATCAAAAACCGTCCACTGCTTCATTCGAAGAAGGCCACCATGACCGTACCTAACTCGAGTCATTTAGCAGACTTCACCAGTTTATCCAACTTGTTGGGACATTCCTGGAAACACATTTACGTTCCTCAAATGATAGAGCACACAGCGTTACTCAGGGCGGACTCTCGCGATCCCTCTCCCCGTCTGAACTATGACTGGCAATTTTTGCAACGACCGCGTCGATTCTGTCCCGGAATCGTTTTATTTTCATTTAATAGCCACCGAGCCCGGGTAACGCCATGACTCGTCGTATCTATTTTCAGATTTATAAATAAGTTTTGAGCTAGGCAGCAGCTTATACTAGGTATTATAAAATTCTAAAACTGTATTGAAAATCTAGGGGCACGGTAGTGCCCCTGCCAAGACGAACAAAGAGAAGCGGGGCACTACCTACCTTTTCTCGAACCGTTTCGTCTCATTTTCAAACCCTCATAACTTCGTCCCAGTTAATCAGTTTTCTCTGGAAAGGGGTTATTATTGTAGGAATTTTTTTACAGCACGATCATCATCCTCCTAGCCTTTGTCCCATTTTTTGAGAATGAATTCTCAATCGGGGTCGGCTACCTAATTCCCAAGATGTGGCGTAGGCACTAGTTTTTACGAAAACGACTGCCATCTGACCTTCCAACCCAGAGGGGAAACTAGGCCTTATTGGGCTTAGGTGGTTTCCTCACGATGTTTTCCTTCACCGAAAAGCGAGTAGTAAATATCAAATGACATTCCGTACATAAGTTCCGAAAAACTCATTGGTACGGGCCGGGTTCGAACCCGCGACCTCCGGATTGAAAGTCGCATGCCCTAACCACTAGGCTACCATCGCTTCTTACAGCAATTTTTTTACAGCACGATGCAGCATATTTATGGGTGGGGGACGGGCGCGGCGCTTGCCAATCCTGGCGTACAGTACATCATCATTTGATGGTAAAAAAAAGGCTTGTGTTATGGACACTAGACGACGATAAGCATACTTATATAAATAAATACATACTTATATACAAATAACATCCATGACCCAGGCACAAAATATTTGAGTTCATCAGTTCATCACACAAATATTTGCCCTTGCCGGGATTCGAACCCAGGACCGTCGGCTCAGTAGGCAGATGCTTAACCACTGCGCAAACCGCGTCGTCAAAACATAATATTTTGTCCTCTCATCACCCCAAAAACGGCTGGACGGATTTAACTTGGTTTAGTAGAGGGAAACCTAGACATCCGAAGATGATTATAGGATAATTTGAACGGAGTATGGTAAAGAAAAAAGTTTTACGTGTATGAAGTTACTGGCACTATCTTAGTAATTAGTTAGCTACTTTTTGTTTTTATTCAAATACATGGTGTTTGGTACATCGTTTGCCAAATTAAAATGGGGGATAGAAGGGGTCATTTGCTACCTCCTGCGGCTACTAAAAAAAATCTTAGGCTCACAGATTTTATTATTACATTCATTTTTTTTTGGAAAATCCTAAAGAACGGCTTATTTAAACTGAAATTACAAAAAAGTTTAAAGTTTCATTGCCTAGACCTGAAATTGTTATTTTATTGCAAGGTGTAATGTTGTACGGTTCTATCAAAATCAAAATTACTAACAAGTCGGATCTAGTTATTTTTTTATTGACCCTGAAACGAAACGAAACGTCACGAAGACGTGAAAATTCAATGAAACTGAAACTTTGATTACCATTAAAAAAAACTACAAAAAACCATGCTCTTGAAATTGTTTAAAAAACATCTCTTGGCTGTCTTCTATCTAATAATGTACAATAATGCCATACAAATTTTAACGAACTTCATAAGACAATTTAGTGCAATAGGGACGTGTTAGGCTAATTTGATACTTATGCAAGATTTTGTGTAAATAACTCACCAACTAGGCAATAATCTTGATAATCAAATTCTATTCATAATTACACTTATCAATTGTAATTTGTAAAAAAAATACACAAATCTTGCTCAAATTACCTTTCCTCATTGCGTATGAATTGTCTTCGAACGTTATAGACCCAGCACCAACTCAATGTTTCTATTTAGCCTTATGGTTGATTGGTAGAGAATGCCTTGTGGCATTAAGTCCGCCATTTGTACTAGTTTGATCTGTGCAATAAAATTTAAATAAATAAATAAATATGAACGCGTAGGCCCTATCCCTTACTTCGACCGTGGTGGTTCGTAATCGAACTTGTTCCTTAATGACGGCGAATGCTGCCGGTATGCGTTGGGATAAATCTTCCCTAGATTGAACTAAGTTCGGAACGGTACATCGCTAGGCGTATACCTAGCGATGTACCGTTCTCAAAAACGTTTCCCGATTAGTTTTTCTATATATTGAAATTTGAAACGAGCCTGTCATATTAGAATAAAATTTTAAAAGTATCCTGTTTACATAAATATACTATAAGCGTATACGAACCATCTTTGGATGTCCAGTTGGCTAAAATCCATCCAGCCGTGTAGGCGTGAATTTTGCCAACGGGTTGCCCTGTGCGCCTTTTGAAATTCTGCACCGTATTGTTAATCTCCATAGAAAGCTGCTTTTCAATATTTTTTTTAATTTTACAGTAAGTACTTACTTTTGTTTCTTCTTTTTGTGTTTATAGTAAGTACTCTATAGTTTACATGTTTAGTCGGAACGTCAACCAGTAATATCTCGCAGAACGAACGATATCGTATCATATTACCTACCGCCACACCGCGAAACCGCTTTCGTATGAAATGACAATGCAGCCCTCTTAACTAAAAAGACGTACCATACTACCTAGATCACAACAGTTACGACATTTTGAAGATAGTGGGTACATTCACGGCACTAAGGAAGCTTTGTTTCACGTACACCGAATATGTATTCTGAATTGTAATTCGAGCAAATAGTAGCTTCTGATATTGCTGTGTTATATATAGACTTATTGAACTCTGGCTTGTCGGCACAAGTTTATTGCCAGAAAACGTGTAAGTAACAGTCAAAGCAAAATGCGAATACTTCTGCCACCACATTTTTTCTTCAATACTCAGCTAGGCACTTGTTAGTTCCGACATCACTATAAAAAATTATGTGGAAGTATGGAGTTGACGGAACGGTCGTCAAATGCACCCAAAACTCAGTCTTAGTTAAATCATGGTATTCAGTAACACCTTCCAAAAACCTAGGATTTTCGTTTCTACACTATATATTGATCACGAGTTACGTATGTCACCCCCAATGATGTTTGTATAAATTGTGTGAACATACCGCGAAATGAAATAGATATTTCGACTATTCCGAGTGCTTAGCCTATCTTCGGGCCAGGCCTCAAGTTCACGCGGCCAGCGGCGGCCATAGGTGGGACCGGAAGGTCCGAGTGCGGTGTTTCACTCACTCCTACCCACTTGCCATTCTGCTGGTCGGTTGAAGACCTGACAGCTATGTCAGCCGATTGACAGCTACACTCTGCAGCTGGCAAAGGCCTCCTTCTAAGATTTCAAAATCGGTCCTGCGATACTCACATCTAACTGCTTCCATAAGATACTTCTTCAAGTACGTGGTCGCCATTCGAGAACCGTACACCGAACAATACTCGCTGCCACTATAGCTTGACGATTCCTCAGGCAATGCAATCTGGTCTGGTCTGGATTTCATCGTTTAGGAAGCTACGTAAAATCTACTTCTCATCCCAAATACCACAGTGCCTTAAGTCAAAAGTCTTTGACCCAGTGTAAGACCCTAATGATCCTATTTATAAGTTTAAATAAATTCTACTAATTTACACATTTTATTTGCCTTTACGAGTGTAATAATGCTATAAAAGCGTCATGAAACATGGTATTCTAGCGCAAGCCAATTAAACGTCTTGAAGCGACTCCAGCACATTAGTTATTCAAATGTAAGTCTCGGAGCAATCAGCCGCAGATGTCGTTTAATCTCAGATGACACGAGCGGGTATTTCCACAAAATTTCACGAAATACTACATTCGTTCAAGGTAAATAAATTTATTGCTGTTCAAGGTTTTGTTGATATAATTATTCATTCGTACCAATACCCACTCTTCAAATGTCCCTTTCTTCATCATCATCAGGTGAACATGAATATGCTATTTCATAAAGCGATATAATTATCATATAACCGTGTTTTAAATTAAGAAGGTATTCCCAACTTCGTTCACGCGGAACAAAAGGTCATAACCCTGTTTATTCCTTCGGTAGTTGGGTAAAAAATAATTGTCTACCAGTTTACCAAAAATGGTTGATATCGAACCAGCCGTGCCGTATATTTTTCATTACCTCGTTTTCAAACAGTCAAGGAGGAGCAGAGGCTGCCTATGACTACAGAACCGGAGCGGAGCCACAAAACAGGTACAGAAATCAATCTACATACAAGCGCGCTCGAGAAAACACACAAATAGACATTGCTCACGGACACGTCAAGCGGATGGCACTCGCGCTCGCACTGGTCTGAACTGGTCCGAGATATCGTGTCCGTGAGCAATGTCTATGTGTGCGTTTGCTCGAACGCGCTTGTATGTAGATTGATTTCTGTCTTTGAGTATTTATAGACAATGGAGGTGTCATAACGTAAACTCTTCGAACAAATTTTTTCGCCAATTTTAGCGGGGGGTGAGGTAAACACGTACAGCACACCACCAAAAGACGAATAACTCAACAGACACAAATTTTGCTGTTGCGATAAACGCACACTACAGCAAAATTCAACACATCAAAAATGACATGCACACAGATACTGTTTTCACGTAACTGTGCAGCATACATAAGAAAAACATAGTGATGGGACACATATGAAGAATGAGTCAAATCATTTTAATGAATGAACTGAATTGTCTTATAGGTACTATCTATTGTGAAATTTGAAAATTGTAAATTCTGTATATTGAAGATGTTATCCAATAAATATATTTGTTTCTATGTATATCTGTCTATATTTATTGTGTCCTTATCACTCTCGCATGTAAAATAAAACTGTCGCCCGCGGTTGTTTCGGGCTTAAACAATCACGGACTTCTAAAACAAGTACACTCGACTTCATATTGTCGTTGCTAAAATGAAACCATTTCATTTTCTCCATTTTGGAGCTGATAGCTATGTGCAAGTTGTGTGAGCGTCCATGGGTCTAATATTAGAGATTCACAGATCGTCACAGATCAAAGAACGGTTTGCCTGAAATGACAATTTTAGTAGACGTTCACGCAGGATGCTTTGAATGGGCACTGAAAACAACTGTCATTCCCTATGGAATATTTAGTCCAACGTGCTTGTAGTTTAGAGGTCAGTGAATATAACCTTCAGGAAAAGAACATACGCCCATCTAAAAATAAAGGTGATTAATATGAAACAACATATAAAGTGATTTAAAGATATGAGTAAATAATGAGTAAAGAGGAAACAGTAAAACAAATTGTTATTAATTTAATTAGAATTACCGCATATAAAATAAAATAAAAAAAGTTATAATTAAGTAAATATATTCATCTATCTATCAGCCACAGACGTCCACTGCTGAACATAGGCCTCCCCAAGAATCGTCACAACCCTCGCTACGCTGCGCTTTCCTATACGTGGTCGCCACTCTAGCACTTTGCTGACCTAACGGCCATCGATTCTCCGGGCTACATGGCTTGCTCATTGCCACTTCAATCGTGCAGTCCTGTGAGCTATGCCGGTTACCTTGGTTCTTCTACGGCATATCCTCATTTCTCATTCTATAAAAGAAAAGAAGAATAAGGAAATAAGGAGGCAGCAGTGAAGATGGAAAGAATATGAAATAAAGTCTATAAATAATAGTATATGAACAACGCATATACTCATAGCCCAGCATTAAATGTTCCTTTTATCTAGATATACTTTTAGCAAAGAATTATTTTCATTTTCATATTAAATTTCAAAATCGTATGTCTAGAGAAAGGTAATATTTCTAATTCACCTTGCAAGATTTAAAAATAACATACATCTATACCTATTATTAAATTCAATCACTACATCGTATAGAACAAAGTCGCTTCTTGCTGTCTGCCTGTTTGTCTGTCTGTCCCTATGTATGCTTAGATCTTTAGAACTACGCAACGGATTATGACGCAGTTTTTCTTAATAGATAGAGTGATTCAAGTGGAAGGTTTATAATATCGATGGCAAAAAGCGAGAACGTAGTAACCGCCAAAATGCAAACTTTACACCAGAGCCAAAAAACTTTTCGATTTCGAGAAAAAAAATCATAACTCTTTCATTTATGAACGAAAATGCTTGATATTTGGATCTAATTCATAACTTATGGTTTTCTTTCAACTGGCATATTTAATATTTAACAAAAAAGACTGGTTTACGACTTAGTGGCGGTTACGACAATTGAACTCTTTTTTTCGTTACGCGAAAACGCTGTAAACGCCAGAAGTAAATGTACTAAAATGGTGAAACGAGTATTATTTCCATAAAGCATAAATGCTGTAACCAGATGCATATTTATTTTAAGATTCAATAATTTTGACGTAAATGTCATTACGTTCTTTATAGGACTAACTGAAATGTGGTAAGTGTCCACCGGCAAAAAGAAACTGTGAAAATAAAACGACTTAAGTATCAATCAATTATTATCAACATACTTTTTTTAAATGTTTCCAAATTTTAAATGCAGGTTTCTTACAAATTAAAAGCTTAGAAGCAAAAATTACCGTCTTAACATATCAAATACTATCTAGTCTCAATTTCTCTGTATAAAAACATTACGAAAGTTACTTAAAACCTCCGTTGCTTATAACATTTCAAAAGGCTAATAAAGTCTCTCATATTATAAAATCACAACCTTGTACTTATCGTGCTAAAAACAAACATTATTCTTAGGGTTAATCAGACTATAATATTGTTATCCGCTAAAACTAAATATTATAGGCAATGAGGTTTAATATTCCCGTGAAAACTTTAAAACTCTACATTTTATCTTCAGTTTTGGCATTAAATTGTCTTTTAAGTAACTTTTATCGATATAAAACTCACTACCTATTAAACCCACTAACTATAAAAGATGTTTTGAATGTAAGTATTACTTATTATATAAGTTTTCAACATAATTCTTAAACAATTGTTTGAACACAACTATCACCTCAATTATAAAAATATTTCTTTGAACTAATCTCACTGAACCATTAATATTTAACTTAAATAACTAGACGTTATATTACTATGGTACCGTACAAATTAAAATTGTTATTATTTATTTAAATAAAAACTCGGAGTCATTTTTCTTAGGCAGCAAAATTAGTGCAATAGTGACTGATGGACATGTGCATTCTTCCAATCCTGACCTACGGAGCGCAGACTTGGTCTTTGACAAAAGTTCAGAAGTCCACCCTCAAGGTTTGTCAAAGAGCCATGAAACGCAGTATTCTGGGCGTAAAACTAACTAAATTAAGAACACAGTACTGCGTTCCAAAACGCTGGTAGCTGATGTAGCTCAAGCAGCCGCAAAGCTGTATTATTATGTCCGTGATAAAACGAATGACGACAGTTGTCGCAGCAGTGGTTTAAGCAGCTGCCTACTGAGCCGACGGTCCTGGGTTCGAATCCCGGCAAGGGCAAATATTTGTGTGATGAACTCGAATATTTGTCGAATAATATATTTGTGCCTGGGTCATGGATGTTATTTGTATTTAAGTATGTATTTATCTTTACCAGTATGTTCACTTGTGTCCAGAACACAAGCCTCCTAGAGCTTACTGTGGTATAGTTAAAGTATTACAAGCCGAGCTAATCCTCTTACCTGCATTCACAATAGCATTGTGTCTAATACAATCCTATCTGCTTTTGTTCTCATAAACGCGAACCTGGCGCCAACCAGTTACTTACAAAAAAAGGTAAGAACTACATTGCGTGGATATTGAATTTTCAGCCTTATTCCTTGTTGAATAGGTTTAAAATGTTTGTTGACGAGAGATCATAGTCCTTTTTCAAGAGAATACGTTCTTGAGCAGGGTCGGACGGTTGTAAAGTTCCAAAAAGTTATGATCACCATTATTCTGTTAGTGCATTTTGTAGTCTAATATCCAAGGAAATAGAGTCGATAATCTATATTAACCTTCCAAGGTGGTTACAATCTGCTTTTACTACGAGCTCGTTATCTTAATTTGCGGTTTACCAGTTGTGGTTTGTTCAATGGTATTCAGTTCTTAAGTGGATTAGCTCAGCTTAGATAAAGAATACTATACTTGATTAATTTGTGTGAGGTTGCCCGATATATTTTTTTTTATTCATTTAGTGTTTATCTGATTCTAGCCCTTGGACAATAAAAATGCGGACGTGACACCCCAAACTAGTTTGATCCGGCTTGAGTCAGCTTTTTAGGGGTTAGACCAATTAACTCTTAATGGTTGTAGTGAAACGTAGTAGATTACAGCAAAACTTTCTTCTAGCGATTACAACCGTAAACTAGATAATTATACATATTATACTAATTAAAAAGAATCATTATTTTAAATCGAAATCAAAATTGAAATGTATACATATTCTGTAAGTAGGCCACTTCACATGTCTGAATCTGAATTTATCGGCATTTCACAAGAGGAGGCCGCTGTCAAGAAGAAAGCCGAAAAAAAGTAAATATTTTTTCATTTTTTTTAATCATCATGCGAGCGTTTGCTCGTATCTTTTGATTGCCTTTAAGCTGAAGATAAGCAGACCTTTGATGATATTAGATGTTAATTCCAGCTTTATACCTCCACGCGTTCCTGAGAAAAAGGTCTCGACAAATACATAGACAGGCACAAAAGTGATCCTATTTAAGTTTAGTTTTTGGCGATTGAGGCACGGAACTCTCAAAGCTGCCGCGTCCCGCGCCCCAACATCGTTATTTTCTTCCAACAAAATGTAATAAAAACATTTTTGCTGTCCTTTCAATATTAATAAAGCAAATAAATATGCTAGTTATGTTTTATCCCAATATTCATAATTTTCCATTAAACCCGCAACATATTTTACATCCAAAAAAAGGCATGTACACAGACTACGCACACCCACTCGCTCCGGCGATCGCCGATAGACTAAATCACAGGTCGTATTCACGAGCCACATCGCCGCGAGCGCACATTTTTATTGCTGTATCTTCAAGCACTACCCACTTCACGTTGTGTTTCAAACGTCGTTACTGTAGCTTGCTGTTAATTCATTTTCGAATGAAATGTAGTAAGCGTCAATCATAGATAATTTATTTTAGGATAATTGCAGTAAGTTTGGTTCATGCATAAATGCTGCAACCGCCACGGAACAAAATTTCGGCAACGCTGTAACCGGCACACCCTTTGATTTATGAAAGAACAAAATTAGCGTAAATGTACTCGTTTAGAAAATTGCTACTATTTGGGTGTTTACAGCAATTAGATGTGGGCATCGTCAAAAAAATACATTCGTTTTGCAACGTAGTCCAGTTTTTTCTAAGCGTCGTAGAGCCATGGGACCCAGACCAGTCGACGCAGAAAAATTCGCTGATTCCGAATATGCAAAAAAAAATTTTTTGACCATGTGGCGGTTACTACGTTCTCGCTTTTTGCCATCGATATGTATAATACATGCATAATTTATTAGTTTTGCACCCGTGCGAAGCCGGGTGGGTCGCAAGTATCTAATAATACACTAACTATTAAACGAACTGCAGTGATCGAATGAATGAATGATTCATTCAAATGTTGAGTCGTGGTTTTAACTTTGTCACATCCCTCGCCCCTGTACCACCGTTTTATGTTTACATTTTTCTGTCGTTTACGTATCGCAACGGTTTTTTCTTTCAATGGAGATTGTACTTCAATACACATTTAATAGTTAATAAAAACACTTACCTGTGATAGTAAACGCGATCTTGTGGCGAATTTGAGGTGTCGGATCGTCTTTTACACGAAAATACTGCACAATTCACCATTTTTGAAGAGAAATGTCACGCGACACGGAATGATGCAAAATGACAGTGAAGTGACTTTAAGTAGTTTTATATAACGTGCTTGACCATTTGACCAATTATTTTGCCGGAGGGGGTCGCCCATGCATGGCATCTCCTGTCTAAATATAAATACTCAAAGATTTCTGTAGCTGATTTGTGGCGGAGCGGAGACGTGTAAACTGGACCAATCACATTTCACAGATTTAAATGCTTTTCTTTCGGTCTTCACAATGACGCAGCTTGATTCATCTTCTCGGCTCCACTCCTCCAAACACTTCAACATCGTATTTTTTTAATTTCTGTTATTATGATGTCAAACTTTATAAACAATATCCATTGCAAATTGACAAAGCTGCCGCGACGGTATACGGGTAGCAGTCCTTGATGAAGAGTTCCATACGAGTTCGAAACATGCCGGGCCGTTCCTGACAATTTCACAATAATATCTATTGCATTAAGTCCACCATTTGTACTTTTTGTATTGTGCAATAAAGTTTGCATAAATGAAAATTCCAAACAGCTTAACTTGGCCAGAACTTATGATTTCTCCAACTTAGATGACAAACTACTGGAATTAATTGCTATTATGCAATATTCTTAACGTTCAAAGCGACCATAATTTCCTTATTTTCTAGTCTGCAGAACCACCCTCTCTTAGTTGGCAGCGCTTAAGTGAAATCTTTTGTATTTCACTATGGTAAAGTCAAACAAGTGAACAACCATAACCGAAGTTCGCCGAAGTTAGTCGAAGTTTAGTGAAGTAATCCGAAACTCGGGAGACGCTCGCAACAACGAAACTTGCAAAGGCAGCCTGCATGCATAAATAATACAAGTTTTATTAAAATCGGTTATATTGCTCACTACAGAATTCGTTGACTGAACAACGAACGACGTGGTGGCGAAAGTTTTTGTTAAAGTCGCTTAAAAATATTAGTTTTACCACGTTTTACTCCTATTAATTGTATGAACTTCTCCTCTACCTTTCATACAAACAAAAAGCTTCCCACAATAATGAATAAGTCGAATAAGGCTCTTTCTGATTCTATACTTCGATGGGTAGAGGTTTTCGTGGCACAACCATATAGCCTATTGTTTTATATTTTATTCTTCTTGGCACATCCTTTATGTAAAAATTATAATTTAACTAATAATAAAACATTTATTGCAAGAAAAACTTAACTTATAACAAACAAATAGTAATGAAAATAATAATGTGTAGCAAAAAGTAATAAAACACATCTCTGCAATGCAGTTGCAGTATAGGTAGTTAGTGCTGGGAACTGGGAATGGCTGCTCCGTCGTCAAACCCCAACATTTTCGCTGCAGGTTTAAATTTGTGACGTGTGCCTCGTATGCACATACTGGTGGCTCGAATTATAGCAGTGCATATCCTTGTTCTAAGCCAACCCAGTATCGTACTCAGCGATTTGTTCCAACGGTCCGAGAGGGCTTCGCCTAAGTGTTTGACGAAAGAGGTCATCTGTGGTGCGAATATGCCATCGACAGAGGTCACGAGGGGGGTGAAAGTAGCATGTTTCACTTCGCAGGCAGCCGAGTATTTTCTTTGTTTTTCAGTCTCAGCAGATTTTAGGACAGAAGTGACATGACGTGCAATGTAAGAGGGAGCGTCGGTTTCTACGACACGGATATCGAATAACGCCTCTCTCTGTGCATTCCATACGCCACGGCAGGATAAGTCACCGCGTAATCCAAGGTCGGCTTCTGTGATTATAGGTTCTATTGTGATGTTGCCCCATGCTTGGTGACATAGTTCAGCAAATAGGTCTCGTATTTCGTTGTGCCGTCTTGAAATTAGCCCGCCAGTCTTGCAACAGAGAGCATGGTCGATATTGAAATGGGTGTTGCCGCATCCGTCACAAGAGGGTGGCATTGAGTTTGGGGTTCTGTGATAGCGTATTGCCAGGGCATCTCTGAATTCATGAGGAGACAAGTCGAAGTTATCTTTCTTAGTTGGTATAGCAGATAGCCAGGTGGAAGACTTTGTTTAAAAATTATAATTATGGTCACGTCACGAATACGTGTATTTATTTATTTATTTCTTTTACACTGACGTGATTGGTCGATTCCGCACGCTTTAGTGAAAACACATCCTTATCAGGTAATAAATAAAACCATCCGTAGACTTTCTATTAACCTAAACTAAGGCTGCATTTAAAACTGAACACTGTGATTCCGAAACCGATTCGAAATATTATGTCGAGCGATATAACTTCTACGACGTGAATATTGTTTCGTAGGTATTTTAATATCACTGTCTGAGAGTCACACTTCGCTCCTCTGTTGTAAACTGACAGCCCTATTAGTCATTATAAATTAAAACTAAAGTTTCAATAACATGACATTTAATAAAATTCATGCATTGCTACTGTTGCTATAAATTCCTCTATCAATCTATACCGTATTTAGTTTGCTGGTAAAGGAATTATTGTAGGCTTTATTATACGCCTGTTATATAGCTCGCTGGGCGGGAATTGAAGCGAACAATAACAGCTGAATGTCTCGGGGAATACTAATAATACCGATCGAGACAATTGCAGAGCGGTAGTGCTGTGCCAGCGGTGGTTATGGTTTACAATCGTAATACCGATGGTAATACCGGTATCGGTATTCGCACCACGTAAGTTCGCGTCTCCGAAGTTTCAGTTCAGTGTCAGTTTATTTATTTAGTCACAATGTACATTGTGTGTGAATATGATATCAAACATAAAAATAACAATAATAAAGCCTAATACGTAACTTCATACTAAAATACTGCACTATTGGTTTATAGATAAATTAAAATTGTTAAATACATGTCAGTCTCAATTTAAATAGGTAATCATAATACTATCGATACATGCATAATAAATATTCAATTAATTATTACAATCATTCATGAAGTCCAACACGGAATAGTAAAGGAAGCGTGGCAGTTAAGTACTGTTTGTAGGCGTCATAGGGGCTCCACGGCCGCAGCGAAAGATTGGTTGACTTCACAGACAAGCTTACGCAAAATATTTTAAAATTACAAACATTATAATCATCGTCGTTTGACAAAAAGATGACATCAAAAAGAAAAATGAATTGTTCTAGATTATTTCATGAAATAGGTTATTAATATATCATATGATGATGAATATATCAGATGATGCATATATGTATAGAACATTACAGTTTAGCCATTAGAACATGAAGAAAGTAAACCTGGCCATGCAGTTCAAATATTAATGACAATAAGTCACGTCAGAAATTTATTGAAAATGTACAGTTCTCTGTATAATTATTTTATAATATTTGGTCACATCGCCCGCTACAGTATATTTTATGGGAACTGTACTAATACGTACTATACTACGCCAATTTCATAGGTAGGTTCACTACCGAGGAGCCAACCGCTTCATCGAAGTAATACCAATTCCAGAACCGTTACCATAAGTTAACGTGACCGTACTCACTAGCGACGGTGTATATACTTTGAATCGATAATAATACAGCGCCCGTAGCGGTTACTTTGTAGAACTACAAATCTCCATATTATAAAGGTACCTACTGGTTAATACCAATACCACAACGGCATCGACAGGCGCATCCCTACAAAACAATACATAAAGCAGGTTGTCATATCTGCCTCGTCCCAGACCGCACACAAAGCCTCAGCGCCCTCTGTCTCCATTTTATTCCGTGCAGTACTCGATATTATTTTACACTGTTTGCTTTCATACAATTACCAATAACAATTTCATTTTATTGATTGTTACTAGGAGGCCCCCAACTTCGTCCACGTATTTTTTTCTTAACCTTAGACGGGTAAAAAGTATCCTATAACCATTTTAAGGGTTCCGTACCTCAATCGAAAAAAACGGAACCCTTATAGGATCACTTTGTTGTCCGTCCGTCTGTCTGTCTGTCAAGAACCTTTATCTCGAGAACGCGTGAAGGTATCGAGTTGAAATTTTTAACCATATACGTACTAAGTCTACGGTCCCTTGAAGCTGTGAAAAAATCAAACTTCTACGTTAACGTGAAAAAAAGATACGGCCGTTTATGTCGCAAAAAACGTATATTTCGACACTCTCAAGGGAATCAAAATGATAGGGTACTTCCCGATGACCTACAACTATGAAATTTGGCAAGTAATATCGTCACATACTACAAATACTTATAAAAGTCTAAAGTACAAATCGCTCACTGAGAACCAAAACGTCACTATCCGAAAAATTGAGTTTTTGAGCTGTCAACGCCATCTAGCCAATCTGATGGTAAAGAATACAATGCAAAAACTCCTATCGCTCTAGCGCAATTATTAAGCGCGAGATGGCGGTAATGTCACTATGGCAAATAGCGGGGATGAACGCGAGCGTCACTGGAACACTGTCACTTTCGCATTAGTGCGAAGGATGCCGACCGAGTTCAAGGATTATTCTGTGCAGAACATCGTCATTTTTTGTTTAAGGACGGTTTGACATTAAAGTATGCGCCAAGTACTACATTTTTTTACTGGAAAAACGTTTCTATCCAAAACATGTCAGTTTTGACTTTTCATGAAGCAGGAATATTAAGATTAAATTTCAAGCCATAGTGTATTTTTTGCTTTAGTGACACTTTTGATTAAACATTTGTTAACATTTTGTAAGGTGTAAAGTGACACTTTATTCTTAATGACGGTATTGCTTAATACTTGGTGTAATATCGTAGTTTAAAAATTGAGTCATAGTGTCCTTTTACTTGAAATGTCACTTTTCTTTTAACAACTTTAACGGTTTATTTTAAATGAAACGTCATTGTTTGCATAGTGTAATTTTTCTAGCATTATAACACCTTCTTAGGTGAAGTGAAAGATGGCGTTTTATGTGTAGTGACAGTAGTGACATTAGTATTTATATACATTTTGTATAAAATTGGTTGGTCGTTGTGTCGTTTTTTGTTTAGTGGCGCTTTTCCTCAATAGTAACATAAAATTTAAGTTGTAATTTCACTCTCAAAGTGACACATTTCGTGTAACTTCACTTTTCTTGTCGGTTTTTAAACATTTGGATACCAATATTTTAAACGATTAGTGTTATGATTTAGATTGCCATGGAGTTTTGTATTGAAAAAAATTAGATTTATTCAATTATTGTACGATGTTACTTAGGTACCTACTTATAACTTAAATGTTTCCTGACCAGATGTATTTGGTCTTAACTTCGGTCTTAATCTCTTTTTATGACAGCATACTTTAAATGATGGCAATAAAACTTAAGAGTAATTAAATTTAAAACAAATAAAGTATTTGTCTACAAAACTGTAGGCATATTTTGATTGCTCTTAAAGATAAAGATAAAGAATCATTTATTGCACGATTAACAACAAACATTACATTTATAAGGCAACAATTAAAATACGGAAGTCTGTACATAATACATAAATTGACAGTGGACTCCGCACTAGGCCATGCCTATATCGCGGGGAACCAGAATTACAATTTAATGTCATGTAACAAGTTAATTATTCTACAATACGAGATCAACCAATACAATATTAATTTACTAAATAACGAATTTAATAAATCAAACTAATAACTAAAAAGATGTTTGTAGACCCTCTTGACAAGGAGTGCCTCGGTGGCGGAATAATCCAGAGTACTGAGCCAGTTATAGAGAAGCTTTTTGGCTTCTTGAACAGAACTATATGAGGAATCTTATTATGTTTTTTTACAGCAGCATTATAGATTGAGGAGCTAAGATATTCACCGAATCGCTTAGTACCAAAAGCTATTGACTTTGATGATTTTGATAGCACTTATTCTATTTTTCGCAAAATATTATTTGTGGCCATTTATTTTAATCGATGATCTCATGATTAGTATAACATTAATATTCGCAAATACTTTTGAATTCAGTGAATTAAGCCGTGTTGGAAGTAGGTACTTAATTAATTTGAGATTAAGACTGATAAATGCAACTTCAGTGATTTTAAACCTGATATTGTGACTTATAAAATAAGGAAAAGTTAAACTAAAATGATAGTAACATTAGGGCTAAAATAAATGTTTATTATCTCGTTGATTGTTTTTTGAATGTTTTCATGAATACTGAAAGTCATTATTATTAAGTTAAGAAAAAATTGCTACTATATACCGATTTTTTGTGACAGATTTTTGGAAAGAAAAGAGATTTGTAATTTGTTTGTGTTTTGAGACTCAAAGTCATTTACCTATATTTTTTAGTTTCGAGTTATTATGGTATTCCCTTAATATTTCATTGAACTGTCCTATATAGGATCACTTACATACATGGAAAATATTGAAATTTGTTATTTTTTTTAAGGTGGGACTTTTATTGTATATTTTACAATTAATGGGAAAAAATTGTGATTGAACAAGTACAAACGTTAAATAAACATTGATTTACTTTAATAAGGTCGTTTTATTTGCATTTACTTATTAAAATTTCTGATTATTTCAGAGATAATTCATAATTAACTGATAAAGTGTCATTTTTCCTCTAATGCCATCAAAGTAAACAAACTGGAATAGCGTCATTAAGCGAAAATAACTGGAAAAGTGACATTACTGTTTTTTTTTAACTTTAATATCTAAGTTATTAATTTTAAAAAGATAGGTTTTTTGGAACAAGAGACAAGCCAGGTCACATAGCTAACAAAAACAATAAAAAAAACATTAATTATATTACAAAATATAGCAGTTATAAACGTTTGTAGTTTTTAAAAATTTCAAACCTCTGTACCCAAAAAACGTGTTTTTTGTTTAGTGACGTTTTGGTTCTCAGTGAGCGAATTTGGAGAACTCGGTTGCGTTGCTCCTCGTTTGTATGCAGCGCAATTCATTTCATGACCCTTCTCCATAGAAAACGGATTTTCATTACGAATCTAGAATTTTATAATAATATAGATGTGATGTTTCCATTATCATAAAAATATTTAAGTAAATGATACTAATAGAAAGTACACATAGGTTGGGTAAGTCTATAACCAAAAAGTCTTTATAGCTTGGTTTTCTGGTGAGATGAATTTCCCTAGTATCCATAATTAATTAATGTACCGTTTGCCACTGCTTGTTATTAAATTCACTATAAATTTTAGGGCAAACTAGAATCCAGTTTTTCTAAGAACACATTTATTTATTAAGCGCACGAAATTCTTAGGAATGATTATTTCGATAAAGTTTTTTTCAACGAGCGACTACAATTTGGTTATTTGCATTTACGATCAAAGCATAAGCAATTTCATTCATATGCTTTGATTCTACTTTTAGGCAATGAAATTATTTGTCAAATATGCGATGTGATTCATCTTGAAAAATATAACGTTATTTAATGTACAAGCTCGTAAGGAATAATACGATTAAGAATTCGCTAATAATGTAAATACATTCAGCTGACTTTGAGTACTCTCGTTATTTCAGCAATAAAATGAATGCTGAATGCTTAGTAGCCAAATAATCGACTCGGGCTCGAGAAATTGCCGAGCTGACGTTAGCTGACTTTGATAAATTAGTTTTTGCGATTTGGTGTTTTTGTTTGGGCGCTAATGTGACTAAAACATTTTGTAAGAATTTTTTTATACTCGCGTACTTTATTAATCTGTCATAATTCAGTAAGATTAGCTGAAAATTTGGCAAAATGAAAGGACAACTTTTATCTATCAGGATATGTAGGTTATAGAGCCAAGTTTAATTTTATCTACTCTCCCCCCCTCTCAGGGGTGAGCGTCACCCCCCCGCGCCCTCGAATGTGTCCCGGAGCGCGGTATTTTCCACTTTAGAAGAAAACCGTGTACGATACATACAAAATGTATATGAACGAAATAATCCTGACTAAATTTACTATAAACCTTTCATACATACAAAAGCGATAGCACTTATACAATCGGCGCAATCTGTTACCAAATACTAACGTTTTTAATTATTGATCTTTTTTTTCTACTAAAAGGTTAGTTATCTCAAAAACTGCACACTTCTCGGCCAAAATATGTATGACAAAAGTAAAGAATGGACAATGTTCTTTCTAAAAATGTATAATTTATTTCTGTTTCTCTTTCATTTACCGTTGCAATGCTATTTTTAAAATTTATGTCATTTGGCTATTATGCGAAATATAAATATTCGTACTAGTTAAACGGTGTTACTTGCAATACCATAGACTTCTTATATGTTTTTCTGTAATCTACAAGTATTGAACTATATTCTGTATTTTTTTTTTTACTTAGCCTCACTATTTTAGGAAATAAGGGGTGTGTGGGGAAATCGTCAAGTTTTGCTCATTTTCGTAAATAACTTCAAAACCGTTTAATTTAGAATTATATAATACATATATTTGAGATGTTCATAATGTACCCTTTCCTTTGATATGTCACACGATATACTATGCCATTTTTTTTTCTATTTTGCTCCCTAAACTGGCTAACTGGGTCATCAATTTACACACGTGTACTAAATTTCAACTCAATCGGTCCAGTAGTTTCGGAGAAAATTCGCTATGATTATAGTAGGATCCCTCGTGTGTCTGTCTCAGACCGTCCGTCGGTCATAGCCAATTTGCTCCGAAACTACTGGACCGATTGAGTTGAAATTTTGTACACGTATGTAAATTGATGACCCAAACATGGACGTGTAACGTAACGTAACGCAAATAAATAAATTTTGACATGAGGGCCAGTTTAGGGAGCAAAATAGAAAAAAAAATGGCATAGTATATCGTGTGACATATCAAATGAAAGGGTACATTATGAACATCTCAAATATATGTATTATATAATTCTAAATTAAACGGTTTTGAAGTTATTTACGAAAATGAGCAAAACTTGACGATTTCCCCACACACCCCTTATTTCCTAAAATAGTGAGGCTAAGTAAAAAAAAAAAATACAGAATATAGTTCAATACTTGTAGATTACAGAAAAACATAATATAAGAAGTCTATGGTATTGCAAGTAACACCGTTTAACTAGTACGAATATTTATATTTCGCATAATGGCCAAATGACATAAATTTTAAAAATAGCATTGCAACGGTAAATGAAAGAGAAACAGAAATAAATTATACATTTTTAGAAAGAACATTGTCCATTCTTTACTTTTGTCATACATATTTTGGCCGAGAAGTGTGCAGTTTTTGAGATAACTAACCTTTTAGTAGAAAAAAAAGATCAATAATTAAAAACGTTAGTATTTGGTAACAGATTGCGCCGATTGTATAAGTGCTATCGCTTTTGTATGTATGAAAGGTTTATAGTAAATTTAGTCAGGATTATTTCGTTCATATACATTTTGTATGTATCGTACACGGTTTTCTTCTAAAGTGGAAAATACCGCGCTCCGGGACACATTCGAGGGCGCGGGGGGGTGACGCTCACCCCTGAGAGGGGGGGAGAGTAGATAAAATTAAACTTGGCTCTATAACCTACATATCCTGATAGATAAAAGTTGTCCTTTCATTTTGCCAAATTTTCCATATATTGCAATCTAATTTTCTTGGATTATCAATTATAATTTCACAGACAAAATCATAATAACCCACTTTTAATCCTCTACCAAAAGTCTATAAGTACTCTATGGTATCCGCTACAGAAGTTTAATATGCATAAGACATCTCTCTAATCAACTCTAATAATTTCAAAAAGAGAACATCAACATATTGAATATAAAAAAAGCACGCGACTGTTCACTGATTGGTTGAGTTTACTTGTCAAAAAAATTTACCAATCACGAGGCAACCGCCATTACCATCGCGATTATGTTTTTTTTTTTTAGGTCAGTTTTAGTTTTTACGAAAAAGGTTACATCAAAAATAAAAATTCACGGTGGGGAATGACAATTAAAGTAAAAAATAATTAAAACTTATTGAACCGGGTCTATCGCGATATTATGATTTACCTTCATTGCCTGACTTTTCAACACGGTTTCACGTGCCGTGGTCCCAGGCGTACTGATGAAACTGCTAGTTGTTACTGGAGATGTCGGCAAAATGTATCACTACCCGACGAAATGTGAAATAAAACGGATGAGTAGGAAGATAAAAGTTCGACTACCCTCCATTTGTTAATGTTTATTATCACCGGCACGGCACACAACACTCACAATGTCCGCGCACAGATCCAAAGATATATCCCGTGGTTTCAAGTTTTAATTATGTGTTCAAACTGCGAGAGTATAAAGTGTTATAAAGTAAAAAATGATTTTCTGTGTATTGCTCGTATAAAAAGTATTGTATGCAATACTTACACAATTACCTATGTCTTAAAATCTCGTACCTTACTTAGGCCACTCGGCAAGCCTCGTGACCTAAACGCGGTATTCGACTTTAAGAACCTTCATTGTGCAACGATTGCATAAAATACTATTATATCACTAACTAGTTAGCTGCGCTGCTCGTTGTTACCCTCTCATCCCACGGGAACACTACATTATTTTCGGGATAAAAAGTAGCCTACGCGGGATGAGCGGGTAATACCGCGAGGCGCAGCTTGTTTGTGATATAAGATACTCAAATGCGTGCAAATACAAGTAAAACTAACAACATTCTCAATTAACGTAAATACAATGTCACATTAAATATTAGCAGTAAAATTAATTCATTGATGAGAATTATAATAAAATAAATTAAATTATATAATAAATAAATCAAAATATTTCGAATGAAAATTAAATAGATATATAATAAACCTAATGATATAGGTATACAAAGTACGTATAGTTGGAGGATGAAAAAATTCGTCACTTTTCGACTTAATGTGATGGTGGTAGGGTGCAAAAGTGACTTTTCTATTACGCTGGAGCTAAATTTAAAATGTAAGTATAATTAATGATAATGACATGTCACGCATGATCACGCAACTTAATTTCTACTTTGGCACCGATCTAGATTTCTGTTAAGAAAAAATTAAATAGATGAATACATAAAAAATAACAAGGAGAGCTCAAAACAACGAGCCGCCAACTCAGTCGAAAGTATTAATTTTACTGAAATGGCTTACTGCCAGTTTTAATTAATCAACTTTCATTACATTTTACTGGCCTTTTAAAGCCCAAGGCGCAGAAAATTAAATATTTTAAAGCTAAAGTAAAATATGAATGGCCGAAGGGCGAAAACATCCCCTCAAGTATAGCCATAAAGAGGAAAAAGACAAATCTTGTAACAAAATACATCCAACATTTCAAAGGCTGTGAAAAAGTAATCTAGTTTGAATAATACAATCTTTTATACGATTCTTTGTGTACGGCGGGCTTAAACAGAAAAAACTGTCCAGAATATTCTTAGTAAATTGAAAAGTTTCTTGGGAATAAAAAGGAATCGCGCTCTGTCACGGCGGGCCATGAAGCGAAGAAAATGCGTTTACATACCGACTCAGCGAATTGACAACATTTCATATTTTATCCGGGCTTTTATCCGATAGTATTATCAAATAAAGGATTACTTAATTCTAATAGAGCGTCCACCAGTAATTTGGTCACAAAATCATACAAGCGGACTATTACTAAGGTGAATTTGGAAATTGTACTAATGTTCTTTTTGTGTGCTGGGACTATCAAATTTTCTACGAGGTGACGTCACGTACAGGGCCGATTCTTAGATGACGCTGCTTTAATTTTTTTTATAATTTCTTAACTAAACTCTATAATCAAATAAAAAGTTAGGATTCTGTGATAAGAAATAAATGACATTAATTTAAACTGAACACTATCAAAAATTTGAAATGTTCTCAATTATAAAAGAAAGCTAATGCTATCCTTAATTTGGCAACGTCCAATATACGGGACAAAACCTATAACTATGACCCTCTGTTTATATTTTTCTGAACCGCAATCGTTGGGACTATCGAGCCCAGATGAGGCTCGTGTAAGGGATTTTAGAGTTCTTTTCCAAATTAGGGTTGACGGTTCTCTAGGTCTCTATACGTAAATAGTTCACTAGTGACTCATTGAAATGACTGAAATATGTATTTTTAAAGTTCAAATAACGATTGTATAAGAAAGTACAATCAGCAATAAAAGCGTACCTCAATTATCTCATAGACCTATTTTCTCGAAGGTTAAAACAATAACTGAGTATTTACAAAGTATTAAGCGAAACAATATTACAATTGAACATTATCAGATAAAGTTATTTCTAGGAATACACAAGCTTATTGTATAAGATGGTGCTTAGTTAGGAATATCAGAGAGCTATTTGCTGTGTAAACAGTTTACCGTTCGTAATTTCAGTATTGCTAGAAATAAATGAAAGTATTATAATCTTACTGGATAATGAGGTACCTACATTCATAATAATTCATTGGTTTCCATGATTATCACACACGCAATATTATGATACGTTGTTAAATATATGGCCAATAGTTATTAATAAATTTGACTTCTTGTCGTTTTGGAATCCTTACAAAAAACAAAAAAAAAAACAACATCGACGGGATCCTTTAGGTACAGAAAGTTACTTTGGTCTTTACTGTCTATGTGTCTATTACAGGGCATTCGATTTTAAATACATTTCCCATAGTAAAGTATTCTAGGATGTTTGGTTTCTGGCAGGGTCGGTGACAAGATGAAACTACCCGCGTTTTCTTCATTTTTTTTATCACCATATTTGTTAGTTACAGCAAGCTGAAGTCACGTCACCACTTCTAATTTTGTATAGAAAGCCGGTTGGCAGCTAGAGAGCACTTCCCGTCCATTATCACCATAAAATTTAAATATATAGTGTTGAGATCTCGAATAGATGTTAATATCAATTTGTTGCTGGCCGTGGGGGCTTGGCAGCCCGTAAAGAACTTGTCCGTCCGGCATTGTCTGTTCCTCTAGGGTGTTGGGAACACAGGGCCTAGCCCAGAAAGCGATGCTGACCTGTTTTACACCCGTGACCAAACAGCAATCTCAAAAAAATCCTAAAGCTTACACCTCCATGCGCTTTAGTTCTTGGAATGTCCGGACATTAAGGACAGGTCTCCCGGATAACTTGGAGACTATAGAATACGCGAATTAATTGCGTAAAACAACTATCGTTGACCTGGAACTGGCACATCTCAATATATCCGTCGCTGCATTATAGGAAACCAGGCTCATTGTGCGAATAAAACTACAACCTCTCTTTTGGAACCGTCCAATTGAGGACCTGGAAACACAGAAGCGGTCATGGTGCCGGAATGGATAACGGAATCAGCTCATGTCTCCTCCTGTCTCGTGGCCTCGTCGGAGGTAAATCCCGGTTGCGGATAATGCACGGTCTAAAATTGTCACAACTTGGCCTTTTCGTAATTGCACGGTTTAGTCAGCTGGGAAATTAATGACCGACTTAATGGAGGAACGGCCTGTTTCACTTGGCCGTCTGTTTACCGGCAGGATTCTTTTAATGAATCTGAAATGAGCGCGACAGTCCGAAATTCACCTTCTTAGATTTATGTCATACAATTATGACAATTGTGAAGATATGATAACGATTATCTGAGACGATTGTGTCTAATTATAGCGGCAATTACCTAACTGGGTGCTAATTCGACCGTGCTTCAGGATATTATTTCCAAATAAGAAATCTCTTCTCTTTATATGTCACTGGGTCATGGATGTTTGATGTATTTAAGTATGTAGGTATATATCGTTACCTAGTACTAATAACACAAACCTTCTTGAGCTTTATTTGGTACAAGGTTGATTTGTGTGAGGTTGTCTAATATTTATATACGAGTATATATCTATAACATTACAGGGTTCCTGAAATTAAATGCTATCTGATAGATAACATGGTTTTTGCAATACCATCTGATAACATTTGAAGGGCGATGCAATATATGGTATTAAAGAATTGTGGCTCGCTCCTTTTATTTGTACTTCACTGATATGATTCGCCGTTATGACTTTTACGTGAAACAAAATAATAGCGCATGTCACTAAACTAGAAATATAGCGGCAACGTTTCGGAGAAGTTACAATTATCTTTGTCATTGTAATGATGTTACTCTATTCTCTAAACATAAAATACAAGTTGGCGAGTCAAATCAATTTATTTGATTTTTAATCTCAGCATATCGGGATTTTTTGTAGAAAGAATCCCTAGTTTATACTGCATTTTGAATCCAATAGTATACCAATTATTAGCACAACTGCCCCGTGTGACTGTACGTTGTCCGACAAAAATCTATCATACTTATTCATAAAATTTTATCTTAAGATTGATAGAATCTAAGGATAGGGTACAAATTAAAATTTTACAAATTGTAACAGATTACATTGTACTTAGAAATATTATTATTTGGAACTTCTTATCTTCTGAATGTGAAATGATAAAATACATTTAAAAAATAGGCGCACAATGTCGACTACTTTGACTTAAATAAAATATTTGGGTAGAAAAATGGACGATAATTGCTAAAATTGAAATGGCAGGTTAGTATTTTGTTCTAAAATCTTTAGTTATACCAAAAATGTGGCATCCTCCGTACAAAAAACACTGATATTATAGATATTTGTCGCTACCATATCACATCACTATTTATTGAGAGATGTGAGGGACACAGGTAGATATATCACGGGATAAACAGTCACAGCCAGTTATGCTACGCCAGCTGTTGCTACTCTTAATTGAGCGACATTCTAAACGTTATCAGTATGCAAATTAATGAAGTTTGTGCTGAATATCAGATGCCATCTAGAACGTGCTGCATTTATGTTTAAGTATATGACAGTATCGTCTTTGGCAGGAAAATAGACCTTAAGGACTCGTTTATGGAGACTTGCAGCTTGTTCGTCGGGCCTTTCGTCACCCTCCACGTCGCACAGCCAAACAACAATACCGACTTGACGATCGACTCCAAAAGGGAATCTTTAACGTGTCGAGTGAGCACGTTGGACTCCCACAGGCTTCTCAAACGTAACCCTAGCTTTCTTAATTCTGCTGTCGACGTCATCGTCTGATCCTCCTTGGCATGTTAATACCTACGCTACCTAGGTGCACTAACGATGACCTGTGGAGGGTATGCCACCAGTCACCCATAAATGAGGACATCGCGACACGAAAATGAGGATGGATAGGCCACACAAGGAGGAGCGAATAACGCAACCATCGCTTTCGAGTGGAAACCGCCGGACGGAAGGCAGAGTCACGGACGTCCTGTACACTCATGGCGGCGCAACGTTGAGAGCGAGCTGAGAGTCGTTGGACTGAGCTGGAGCGAGGCCAGAAAAGTTGCTGAGGAGAAAAGGCGTGGCACGAGCTGATGAAGGCCATCTGCACCTCCAGGGTGCCTTAGGACAACAATAACATATGACAGCGATTACAACCAAATTTGTGACAGCGATTACAACCAAATTTGTTAAAACCATGTACCAACTTATAAGTTTTTCCACCGGCTTGGCCTTATAGCCCGTATATATCTTGATTCTCTCTCTCGACATCTCGCCGTGACTTCGCTTGTTGCGTAACTCAGCGGCACCCGTCTTACTCACACGGTATTGAAAGGACCGGAAGGTTTTGACCGTTAAGCTGCCTGTGTACTGGAGCGTTGCTGTTTTAAATTATCCAATCACATTCCTCAGATTTGAATGCACTTCTTTTAGGCTTCACAAAAACGCAGCCTGATTGGTTAATATGCTCTGATCCGCTACGGTGGACTGGCAGCCTTACCCAGGTTCCACACTACTCGCAAAATCGACCGAGGTTGGGCGAGGCGAAGTTGGCGGAAGATCCGGCCTCCCAGCCAATGCGCCGCAAACGCGTGGGACGACGGCGGCTGGCCTACGACCGCCGATTACCCCCATAAGGGTGCCTGTGGGCGGCAGACACGGGGACGTCTGTCGCCTAAATGAAGATCCCCGAGCGGTAGGCGGCCGTATATCGGCACGCCTATAACGATGGTAGGGTTGAGCAGTGCTCCCCGGAGACGGGTCCGAAGCTCGGACGGCCGCTGGCAGGGTTGCGGTAGTATGCGAAGAGCGTTTCCCGCAACTTTGCCTATAGCACAGAGGCGGCAAATGGAGGAGCTTTTAGTGGGTATTACACCATAGGCTTCATTATCATTAGCCAATATGGGAGTCCTACATAACCACCGGGGTCCGTCCCCGCACCCTAGTGGTAGAAAAAAGGCGAAGTTGACCGAAGTATAGGTTACCGCTGCGAAGTGCCTTCACACTATTATATTCGCCCAACTTTGGTCAACTTTGCGAGTAGTGTGGAGCCGCAATTAGACTGCTGGCAAGTAATCACAGGCAATGCCTGACGTTAATGGCCGACGCGACGGTAAGTGGCTAACAGGGCAGTCGTAAAACAACGCGTAAAGCTTGCAGAATTGCAATGATCAAAAACACAAGATAAGAACACGCAACTGCGAAGAAATTAGCTTTTTGCCATACAAACACTTCACTTTGTTAAAGTACCGTGATTCTGTAAACAAGTTTTAAGGATTTTTTTACATATACATGTTTTTTGGACTCACATAATTTGACCTAGTCTCAAAGTAAGCTCTTGTAGGTTAGTGTTATGGTTACTAGACGATGATACTTATATGGATAAATGTATATCCTTAACCCAGGGACAAATATTAGAGTTCATCACAAAAATATTTGCACTTGACGGGATTCGAACCCTGGACCCCGGCTCAGTAGGTAGCTACCACCAATGCGCCAACCGGGTCGTCAAAATTGATTTTACCAAGAACAAACTGTCCCGTCTTCCAGTTAGTAACCTAAATTTAATAAACACTATTTAAAAAAACTATAAAACTTGAAATGCAATTACTAATTTTTTCTTCGTTCCCAATCTGCTGCGCGTGATTAGAACCAGAGGTTCTAAATTATTATTAAAGCACAAGGGGAAACACAAAGCTTATAGACTCCAAGTCGTCCAAAATGTTTTCATATTTATATTTTGCGTGTATTTCCGCAAACGAATTCGCAAGTCAACCGAGGGGTACAAGCACCTCATCAGTGATGTCAAGCATATTTATAATTAAGTTAAAACAGGGACTAATTCGTCGTTTCTAAACACATATCTCCGAGATCTCGCAACTATATTAGCAATGTTTTCTATACTGAGTAACCGTTATCACATTGAGTTGAAAACGAGTATAGTCTGATGATAGGAGCCCTTTGACTACGTCGAATGTTTCATTTGTCCGAAAAAGCATTAGCAGAATTTTATTCCCCTGTAGTCATACATTTTTCATAATTCTTGAAAATGTCATCCTATGGATTAGGTTAGGTTAGTTTTATAACAATCTCAAATAGTTTACGGTTGCGAAAAAAAATGCTTTCTACGGAATGTTTTTTCTTTGAAATCAAACCTTCGACGAAAAGTTATTGTAGTAGTCAATATAGACCCTGATGGACGTAGTATTATTATTATGTATGTCGCACCCATTCACGGGACAATGGTGTTCCGGACCTTTGGGAGGCGTGCACGGAGCCGAAGCCAACGTGCAGAGGCCCTTTCGACAATTTAATGAAATGTAAGGGGTACACCATGCCGATGCTCCCCCTGCTTGGTCATGGGACGCACACAAAGGCAGCACCCGCTAGATGCAAGAACTATTGTGATTGCATGGTCTAAACACTACTAGGCTATTGTAATATATGAGATGCGATGGACTAACTACTGGGGTATTGTTTGAGATAGCTGGACAGTGGACGTCTACCAGGAAAAGTGTCTCATAGCAAAAATGCCACTGGTAGACGATGACTCGTCTCCCGCTAGATGGGCCCCCATAAAATAGCGACACATAGAGTGGCCTAAGGGCAACACCGGTGCGGAAGGCTAAGGGCGGAGAGGTGTAATACGGGCTTTAAACCGCAGCCAACTAACCCCTTACGTTTCCACATCCGCCCCCGAGCCGCAACTCTCGCGACTCCACTCTGCCCGGCTGGTTAAGGCAAGACAGAGGCGGAGGCCCCGACCCATCACCCCCCGTCAGGATCCCCCAGGAGCACCCAGGTACGTGGGGTCACTACCCCCCAACAGCTCGCCATAAGCCCTGCGTGACTGACTGCGCTGGTAATACCAGCGGGTGATGGGGTCGTAGTATTTTTATTATTATATGAATAAAATATTAGATGACTTTGAAATATCGCTAAAGTTTACATGAAATATTCGTAACTATATCTAATTTAGAAATTATAGAGCCATATTTCCTATTAGGTTTCGTCCTCTCAATATTATCACTTCATGTAGCTCAAACAACAAGTTCGTTATGGCTATAATAAAATGGCGATATTGCTAAATTACAGATATCGCAATGATTCGGTCGATTTAGAGCCGGGAGTTTGAAAATAAACATTTGATTACGGCGATATTGATAATAAATGCAGTCAGTGACGTAAATATTTACCTCATTATAAATTACATTTACGTAATATTATTCTAAGAATGTATTATATTCTAATCGTCAATAGGTATATTTGCGTAATATTAATGTCAAATTATTTTCATATTATCTCATTCTTTGATGCAATACAAAGGTTGGGTATGTTACGTACCAAAACCGTTATCATTTCTCATTTTGTGATTTGGCGTTGGTGGTTTAGTTCACATCCAATCATAAATAAATAAAAAATAACATAGCTATTTCATGTTTTCATTGCGTACAGTCGAAAGTAAGTTGCAAAAACCAGTTTTCGGTGTGAATTTTGACAATTTTGAGTAGTTTTTGAAACAAAAATTATGAATATTAATGGAAGTTTGAAATAGAAATCAATAAATCGCAATAGCTATTTAAGAAACATGTTTGATTTGATCATAGGGAAACATTTTTTTAACAAACAGCATTTTTGAACGGTCGAAGAACCTAAAGAAGTGGCAAAAAACATACTTTGACGAGACTGGCCAGGCTCACCCATGCTGGTGTAAAATAGTCCTTTTCCAACCTTACATCCTCACCAAAATTCTCAAGAAAATATTATTATTTCAAGCATAAGTGTAATCTACTACATCGCGGCAAGAAATAATACAGCAACAACATATTTAGTCGTAATAACGTCCACATTTTTTAATAAACACCTCCACCTAAATCCTAATTTATTCAATTCATAAACCGCGCAATATTAGGCCGAAACTCATTCCGCGCAACGACACAACTAAATATGAAAATATTACGTTCGCGAAAGTGCAAAGCGAAAAGGTCTTGACTGCCATTATAAGGGGCCGTTCCCTTCCAAGGGTATAAAGGTGAATTTATGATTTTAATACTGCCCAAACGCGGTCGCGATTTTGACCGGTAACTCACGCGTATTGGATGCCGACAAACAAAACGATTCGGGACATTTTCGGGGCTTTCACTGTCACACTGACATGGGTCGCGATGAGGTAGTTTGCATTCGGAGTATCAGGTAGCTTTACGTCCAATATGGTGATATTATTATGATGTTGAATTGTAAAAGGGCCAAAACAGAATGATTCGAGCAGCTCTCCGTGGCGCCACCTATGGTCCCACCGGAAGATCAGCGCTGACTCTTGAGCTAGCATCATGAGGTGGAACCTCTTCGTGACACAGCCATAATTTATAGTTGCCTATTGTTTTATAATTTCTGTCACACCCCTTAAGTAGTTATATTTTTTGGTCACGTCACGTCAATAAATGTATTTCTTTCTTTATTCTTTGACACCTCTTAGGGTCGATACAGATGGACAACATTAAAACGGCATCCCACAGTTGACGTAATTACATCTTTAAAACCAAATGCGTAGTCAGCTTACAGCTGGCGTGAAGGTCTGTCGTCCCACTGCATGTCAACTACAAGCAGACAGCGCAGTTGATTTGCAGTTCGGTCGCAGTTACGCCAAGTATATTAGGACTGCAATCGAACTACCATTATGCAGATGGGTTTCATTTCAAATGCCTTCCATCTGTATCGGCCCTAGTGTTAAAGCCGTTGAAGCTGTAGAGCGATCCAAAGAATTAAAACTACTCACTCTCATAAATATTCCATCTGCCGTTGTAAAGTAAGAAGGTCGCAAAATTAAAGTAGCCTATCGCTGACACTCACTTAAAGTATTTCCACTTCAACGTCTAGGTACGGAGCGGCGAAAGAAGTTGGAACGTGGCAAGTTGATTAAAAAATATTATAAGATGAAATTCTGAAGTGTTAAGCGCCGCACCGCACTGGCGCTTGTTGCGAGTAATTTGAAAAGTTATAACACTTTCGATTAACGTTATTTTACAAGCAAAATAAGTATTTATAGAACCAAATAGAAGAAACACGACTGTTCCAATGTTCGGTTTTCTTTTCGCGTGCGTTTTAGCAACTCGTCGCGGTGCACACGCTTCTCTCTACAACCAATTGCTTTGACGACACGTTTGACGCAGTTTGTAAGCCTTGCCTACTGAGTCGGCGGTCCCGGGTTCGAATCTCGGCCAGGGAAAATATTTGTGTGATGAACTCGAATATTTGTGCTTGGGTCATGGTTGTCCTACGTATTTAAGTATATATTTATCTATATAAGTATGTATATCGTCGTCTAGTACCCATAACACAAGCCTTCTTGAGCTTAATTTGGGACTAGATCGATTGGTGTGAGGTTGTCTGATATTTATTTATAAAAATTGCGTAGCATTCCACTCAAATACTCTTTCGGGCTTCACAATAACAACCGTTTGCCACACTTTTAGTTCACTCAAACGAATAAATTAGTTTAGTTCTTGTTTTATATTTTGTAGGTACGATGTTTATGAAAGTTGTGGTAATACGTATATATTTTATTCTTTTCTTTCTCTGCCAATAAAATACATCTCCTAGGCAGATTTCCAAAAGGCAAAGGCGATAACCTTTAATATCGGTTTCTTTACCAAACGCACACTCTAAGTATAGTTAATGTGGTACAGTTAGTTATTGTGTTTTGAGGTACAGTTTAGTAAATATCGCTAACATCAAAACTGGCAGCGTATTATTACCCACAGCACAACATACCGCGGAACCGTAAATTAAGCTGAAAAATCGCAGTAAATAGGTCGTCGACGCCCGGCGCCCCCCAAATTGCCGCCATTATGGAAATGCACTCGATACGCTGCGAACAACTTGGAACGCGAAGAAATGCTAATTATGCTTCAACCGTGCAGGCAGAACGGTAGTGTATTAAATTGCGACTTGCTACTGTACCGATCATTTTGTTGTATGGGAGGCCCACTTAAATATTTATTTTATTCTGTTTTTAGTATTTGTTGTTACAACAGAAATACAATACATCATCTCGAAACATTACAACTGGTGACAGACATACAAACTGACAGACAGTGGAGTCTTATTAAAAGGGTCCGCGTTTTTACCCTTTGAGTAAGGAACCCTAAAAAGTAAGTAGTAGTATTAGTAGTATTTTATATTATGGTAGTAGTGCAGTACCTTGGCCTTCATTTTAAATTGACTTGACAAGCAGAAATATAAAATAACTAGCTACGCCGCGCGATATTACTCGCTCATCCCACGGGAACACTATTGTTTCTGGACAAAAGTAGCCCAAGTATGTGTTAATCCAGAGTATCAGCCTCATACCAAAACTTATCGAAATTGGTACAGCCATTTTGAGCGTGAAGAAGTAACAAACAAACACATTAATACACACACTTTCACAATTATAAAATTAGTGTGTCGTCCCTCTTATCATTAGTATTTGACTTCAATGACCAAAATGACCTCAGCAGTTTATTTCTTTGAATCCCAGGCGCCGCTCTCGCTTCAATTCGTCTCTAAACTTGAAATAATTTGCGCAAAGGACTACGAGTAGCAATTAATTTTAGTGCCTAAAACTGGTTATTTGCTCGGAGTATTTTAGCAAAGTTAAGTGTTCCAATTCCTTTGTCGGTTGATTTTATGTAAATCATCGAATTAAGACTGATTGAAATATTTGCGAACTTTTCAGCGTTAAAGATGAACATTTTTAGTATATACTCGTAATTAGTAAAATTATTAAAAGTAATATTTAATTTGATATCCAAATTTTAACAGAGACCTTTTGTTTGAATTTTCATCGCTGAATTTCAATCGCTGAAATTCAATGAATGAGTTAAAATACAAACGAGAATTATATTAACATTAACGAGATGAATAATCAGTGCTATATCTAACAAACATTCGAGTGACTTTATTTTTGTAATGTACACAAAATTACATGCAAGAAAAACGTATGTATAAAACCTTACTCTAAATGGGCAAATTTTTATTTTGTTGTCGATTTTGTTTTTTCTCAGATTTCAATTAAGTTTGGTGGTAAACGACACCAAATTTTATTGAAATCTCAGAAAAAAAAGAAATCGACAACAAAATAAAAATTTGCCCAAATGACCTATTTTCATAGCTCAACCGAGCACCATATTTGAAACAAAAGACTGTTTTCAATAGCACACAAAATAATGCTACAAAGGCAAAATGCAGTCACAAACATAAAAATAGGAAAACACAATCTTTGCAACGTGGACGTTAAAAAAGCAAGTTGAACATCTACATTCAAAGGAACAAAGTGAATTAAAATAAAAAGGTTCATAGAAAAAATGATAACGCGGAACCGCGGGATCTCCCTGGACACTATTTCATACCTTTTTCAAAGAACCTCTCGGAAATAAATTTTATTAAGTTACAACCTTTTTAACGAGGTGCCGCGTGCGAATCGAGGGTTAAATGGGAGTTGCGTGGTTTTAAAATGCATTGAAGATACTTAAATGGAGAATTCCTTTTTAAATTCTTATAGTCGTGCCAATTCAGTTTCATATTTGGAATGTAATTTTTATCGTGAAATAAAATAATATACTTATGGTAAAATAGTATGGACAGTCGAGTTCATTTACATCTACACACTTACGAGAACAAAAATATCTGAACACGACCCTATTGTCTGGAGCATAAAATCGTGTTCAGATATTTTTGTTCTCGTAAGCGTGTAGATGTAAATGAACTCGACTGGACAAACCTGTTACCTCATACACTGAATAGATTCCCCACTCATGTCATGGATAGTATCATATAATAAGCCAGGGCAGATTAAATACATAGTCAAAATGTTTTAATTAATTTAAATATACATAGGTGTATTTAGTATTCTGCCAGGAACTAAATAAGTAGAGCCAATACCTAGTACTATGCTTAAGCACGGCTTAGTAATATAATCTTAATAAATTAAAGATTTCCTCAAAGCACTGTTAAACCAAAAAAAAAAGTTAAATAAACAGCTGTTTTTTTTTACAGAATTCATACTAATATTTCAGTTTTACATATTTTTAATAAATAAATTATGTTACAATACCTAATATATTAATAAATAGATAGAATAATAGAATTAGCTGATTTCCGTTTTCTCAGATCTGATACTGATACTTGTATTCATATAAAATTAGGGTTAATTTATTACACCGCACTCTTGAAAACCACAAAACAAAGTAACACTCAAGTTTAATTCAGTTCTCTATTAAAGAGAGATAACATTTATTTGAGTCTCATCTTCAATTTCATTTGTACCGCAAACTATTCGGGAAGGCAGTAATATTAGTTCAGCGCTCAAAAGAGTAACGCGGGGCCTTACGATGTGAACATAATACTATTATGTTTAGCCGAAACCTTGGTAACCATAGGACTTTAAAAATTGTGTACCTATTATCAGAAACAGTAGAAACATGTTCAATTTCATTTCAAAACTATTCGAGAGGGGGGTTTTCAACATAATGCAGCAATTCCGCAATCACCATTTCACCATCTCACAACCAGGCGAGGGGAGCGAATTCACCCTTATGTTGTCAGTTTACCACTTATTCGCACGAAGCGATTAGCTTCATCATTTCTAATGCGAACCGCTATGGAACTCGGTCCCATCGTGTATTTTAATTGGGGCACCAGTAATAGTAGTTTATGTGACTGTACATAATAAAGGGTATTAAACACGAGTGTGGGTTTATGAAACGAGCCGAAGGCAAGTTTCATAATAACATCACACGAGTGTTTTAATGCCTAATTATGTACAGTTACAATATACTACTTTATCTAGCCACATATCATAAGCCTCCATGATGCATTCAAGAGTCGAACATTATGGCAAATATTACCCGGTAATGGCGGTAATGAAGTTTTCTGGCAGCTGTCATGGTTTTTTTTTATTCATAGACAAACTAGAGTCGGCCCCAACTATCATATCGTTCGATATCTTACTTATGTGCGACATTTGTCAAACTTGATTGCAAATTGACAATTCATTTCATCTCGTATTGTGAAAGATTCATTCGTCATCTCGACTGACAGGAGAATAGAGGTCAAATCAAATTTCTTTTTTTTTCAGAGATGTTCGAAATTTGAATAAATAATAGTATCGAAATCGATGTTTAACACTTTTACAGATAAGAAATTTGTTCTAACAAAACTGTCTATTTTTATGGTGGTCATAATGTGCGGTTCTTGAACGCATCATGGAGGGTTTATGATATTTGGGTAGATAAAGAAAATGATAATTTAGGTCCCTTCAAGTAGATAGAGATACTGAGGTCATCGTCGGTCGGTTTGTGAATTAAGAGTAAGTAATGTGTGACCTGACGATGCGGACTTATGGCGGACACCGTGTGAAACGGATTTTTTAAAGTTGTGTATAAATAGTTAGTCATACAATTTAACCGAGATATGGAGATAAATTAGTTGCTCCTTAAAACCGCTTTGAAATTTCTTCACTATGAATCCTGCCACAGCTATTTGAACTTAAAAATATATCGATACCAGCATATTCACCCTGAAGGTAAGTTGACAATTGAATGTAAATAGCGCAAACACATAGGTAAAATACATTTTTATATATCTCAAATATTACGTGGTTTTTTTTTTTATTAAAACTGTTTTATGTTTCTTTTGATCGAAACAACAGTGTAGATAACTAGTCATCATTGTCATCATATTTAAAGAGCTGCTAATAACTGGTTTTCGTAACTAGTCGAAAGCCGAAACCAAAACAGCACTATCCAAGTTTTTAACGACACCCCTTGTGTCGTAATGCGAGCGCCGCCACGTCGCTTTGTGAATATTAAAATTTCTACTTTAGTTGTAATTTTAGTTTCGCACCACTTAAATATGTTAGGACGTTGGCTGAACGTACACTTGTTTTGTGAAACCTATTTTTCACTCGTATTTAAATTACACATTAGTAACTCGTGTATAGTTGGAAATATACATATTTTATCAAATATGCTAACAAAGCTATAAAAACTAACTTAAGCTGTAAAAAATCCTGGAGGAAGGACTACGCAACGCATTACAACTTTCTTTCTGGTTTGATCTTTGTATCAATGGTGTAATATAAAAATTTTAGTGTGTACCCACATTAAAAAATAATGAGACATTACATGTTTCATAAATGTACATATAATTAACAGCGCCCTCTCTCGGTTGCCCGTTCACTGCTGTAAAAGTAGTGCAGTAAGATGTGAATATTAACAAATTCACATAGAGGTCGCTAAGGTGTAATTTTTTTTCAAATAAACAATGCAAAGATCGACACTCAAAGCATAAGGAGAAATTCGAAGGGTTATGGTTATGGGCTCCGCTTTCCGCACTTAGCCCGTGTATGTTCGGGCCATTGTGCGTACAGATTTGCCGGCTAATAGTCTAGCCAGCCTAACTCCGTCCAGAAGCGCAGGATTCTCCTGGTGTCTCCACAGGCTTCACGAAGTGACCTCGGTGCTTTGAGGATTTCAGCCCGTTGCTTAGCTACGGCAGCACATTCCAGGATCACGTGGGTAGCTGTTTCTTCGGCCGACAGGCATCCCCTACACAGGGGGCTATATCCTAGAACATATAAATGCTTGTTAAGTGTGCAGTGTCCAGTGATAGTGCCTACTATTCGAAGGGTTATCCAGCGTTAGGGTGGCGGAGGTTAATCCAGAGGTACCGGGTTCGAATCCCCGTCTCTTTCGGCAGGTTATAACGACCCACCAAGCCTGGAACCGAGCCGCTACACCGAGCCCAACGTCACCGCGTGACGTCAGCACCGGTCGTCACTGCCTGACGTCACCACAGCGGCGGCGCGGCGGATACCGTTAGACGGATTGCTATATAAGCCGCCACGGTGTCTTGCATTCGCTCAAGCAGGCAGGTCGAGTTACCTCTGCGAGTGATGTAAGGTATCGCTCCCCGTGGCTCGGAGTGTATTGACGCTTCTTGAGACATCGTAGGGCCTCCCTCCGAACCTACGTAATTGGTTTGGTCTTTTTGTCCTGTTGAGGGCGGGAGACCTAGGATCCCTAGCGCGGAGTGTATTGACGCTTCTGGCTCGCTCTAAGGGGATCCTAGTGCTACCACTCTTAGGTAGCCTGGCGCGGTGTGGTGACCACGCATCTGGAACGACTGGCCTCACCCTGAAGGACAACGATCAGGTTCCTTACGACTAACCGTTTGCCCCCGTCAGAATACTAACTCCTCCCCCGCACAATAGGGACACTGCGTCACCCCGAATAGCATAGGGAAATTAGGATATTAGGATTAGGTTCAGTCTTAGTTTGAATAAACCTGTTATTTAGTGTTTAAAGCGCCTGGTTTCATTTAGCCCCCGATCCCTTGTCTCCCGACAGAGCTAGTTCTGGAAACCTTCAAGATCCCGTCTGGATCGAAGGATATGTACTAGTGCCAGGCTCGTTACGCCATAATAGACCTAACGGGCTTAGCACAAGGTTTACAATTTTTAGGGTTCCGTACCCAAAGGGTAAAAACGGAACCCTATTACCGAGACTTCGCTGTCCGTCCGTCGTCCGTCTGTCACCAGGCTGTATCTCAAGAACGGTGATAGCTAGACAGATGAAATTTTCACAGATGATGTATTTCTATTGCCGCTATAACAGCAAATACTACAAATAAAATAAAAAATAAATATTTAAGGGGGGCTCCCATACAACAAACTTGTTTTATGGTACGGAACCCTTCATGCGCGAGTCGGACTCGCACTTGCCCAATTTTTTTTTCTGTGCTTTGATCTTTGTATCAATAATGGTTTTTTTACTTAAGCTTTACCTTACTTTCACTAAAGCAACTCCAATTTAAGCACCAATCAAATGATTTGATCATCTTTTACAAGTATTGATAAGTACGAAAACAGACCTACGTTCTACTTACATCTTAGTTTTGTTATTTTTTATTCAACTGACGAACAAATACCTAAATTTTGCTATTTGGATGTCATTGAGTAAATTGGACAGTTGTAGGTATATAAATTACTTGTCACGTTTCGTTTATACTATTCATTTCAATCAATAGTCGTTCAAAGACGTACTTATTGATAATCGTTGAATATAAATTGGATTCTAAGAAAGAAAATAAAATCATTATAAATCAATTCATATTACCACTAAGATTGGTTATTACGTAATCAATCAAAATGGATGCGCTGAACTAATAAATTACGTCATTAAAGTCAGCTGCGAAAAATTCTTGTACCTACACGATATTCCATTGTATAAAATAGTCGATTTTAAAACTCCGAAATGTTCGTTTGCAATGCGCTATATTATAAAGTTTTAAATAAAGAAAATACGTACTTAAATTCTAAAGCCAAAATATCCTATTACATCCTAATTAATTCAATATTGCGGTTCGTTAAGGGACACTGCGGAATATAATATTAAATAATGGCGCATGAATATCGGATCTAATGTAATTATTAAACATAGAATTTCCACTTT
The DNA here is from genome assembly GCA_932273695.1 of Apotomis betuletana. Classification (NCBI taxonomy): domain Eukaryota; kingdom Metazoa; phylum Arthropoda; class Insecta; order Lepidoptera; family Tortricidae; genus Apotomis; species Apotomis betuletana. The sequence goes on along the minus strand of OW026303.1, from coordinate 996,295 downwards.
CATGCTGTTATTTTAATACCATTATCATCAATTTATAATAACATACTAAATTTCAATATAGCAAATAAATTAGTTTTATATGTTAGCCAGAACGTGAAAATTTGTTTGTTAAACTATTTTTTTTTTACTCAGACACAAAAAATGTATGGTATACGACGACGAAGTTGGCACAGTGGTAGTGCAGCTACCTACTGAGCAGGTGATCCTGGGTTCAAATTCCAGAAAGAGCAAGTATTTTAGTGATGAACTCGAATATTTGTACCTTGGTCATGCATGTTTCTGTGTATTTTAGTATATATTTATCTTTATAAATACGTATTTATATCGTCGTCTAGTATCCATAACACAGGCCTACTAGAGCTTCAATTGGGACTAGATTGATTTGTGACAGGTGATGTAATCCCGATATTTATTTATTTAAATTAGCTAACATCCATCAATCCTTTTTGCTGCCATGGTGTTCTAATCACGGTCATGATAAATCATCAGAAGAAAGAAACCGTAACGCGTCCATCATACCGTTCAGATTTTTCCTGAAATCGTGACGCCTCCATATAGAAGCTGGTTTTTCAGCATAAAAGAAATCACACTGTATCTAAATATTAAATAAAAAATAGAACACGATGTACTTATTTTAAATTTGTGAAATTATAAAAAAAATATAGCGTATCATAGAGATACGTGCGCCAATGATCTCGCAAATTTGAAACACTCATCACGCGCAACTACCCATTTGAAATTCATTCGATGAGGCGCACTTACCTTCATAATGGCGAGGATCAAAGAAAACGAAACTTAGTACAATACTTCTAAAGAAATACGTTTTATTGAATTTCATTACAGTATCTGTAGTGTAGTTATTCTTTCTCGTATTTTGTGAACATTTTGACTGCCTGGCATAACCCAACACGTCACAACACGGCGTTATTTTTTGCTAAATGTCCATCCAATGTAGGAATATCTTGGCGTCGGTGGGTATTATATCGGAACTTTATTACATTTTTCTAATAAAGTCCGCCGTTTCTAAGATAAGTTTTCTTTTGTGCAATTAAAGATTAAGAAAATAATTTAAAAAATTGTGCTGTTTAAAGGATAAATAAATGAATAGTAATAAATATGTGTCAACTTCACACAAAACGATCTAATCCCACAGCATGTATCAAGGTTGTGTTATGTACTAGACGACGATAAACCCTTCAGACAAATAAATAAATAAAATATATAGAACACATCCATGGACATGGAAAAATTTCAAGTACATAACACAAATCTTTGCCTTAACAGAGATTCGAACCCAGGACCGCCGGTCAGTAGGCAGCCTGCACTCTCACCAAAATCTCAATGGGTACGATTTAAATGAGAAGAAAATGACAATAGCGTAAAGGTCGAATAAGCACATATCGCTAAAGTGAAGAATAGAGTGACAAGATAACGGATACGGATAGTAGACAGCGTGAAACGTCGAATTGAGGCCGTTGTTAATAGTAAAAAGAAAATTCAAACCACAGAACATGTATCGTACACCAGGCCTGGCACAGTGTGTGCTTTATGAAGACAAAGGCAGACACAGACAGTGGCGGTTAGATCAGCGTTTGTTCTCTCGTCGCCGCCGGCGCCGGAAGCCACACTCCTGGTGTTTGGTCACAGGCAGAGGAGACTAAGGAGTGCTCACCCGACTGCATCGAAGGAGGGTTGTTTCTACGTACTTAGCTTGCATTATAAAGACAAAGGCAGACAGTGGTGGTCACATCAGCGTTTGTTCCCGCGTCGCCACCGGCGCCGGAAGCCACACTCGTGTGGTTTAGTCACAGGCAGAGGAGACTAGGGAGTACGCACACGACTGCATCAGAAGGAGGGTTGCGTCTAGCTTGCATGCATTATGAAGACAAAGGCAGACAGTACTGGTTGGCATCGCCGCGACTGGTGTTTACGCGACTATGTAAGGCGAGACGAAAAATATTTTGCCAAGAAATATTTAATGAAATGGTTTCTTTGACATGATTATCATTTCTTCGACATATTTTTCCACGAAGCCAAACGGAATTTTGGTTTGTTTTATAACAAACCCAAGAGTCGTTTTCAAAGATGGGCGAGACCAGACATGCTTTAGATGAAATGTAATATTTAATGAGGCATCTGTCTTTGGCGCGTTTTGCAGCCTTCAATAGCGTAGGCACCACCTTTTTGCTCTAACCACTAGCTCAAACATCGACAACCTGACGGTGATCGGTGATTATTTACCTTCCACTTTTCGATAATAGTCATCAGTCTAACACTTGGACAGCACGAACAGCTTGTTAATAAATGTTCGTACGCAACAGTCGCAGGGGCTCATTGTACCGCCGTATGTTCAGCGTACTTTGTTCAACACACTTTGTTCAGCTTACTTTGTTCGTTTACTTTGTTTAAACGTCGAACGCGTCACGGACATTGTTGCCGCAACAATACGCTGGATAGTGTTGGATATTTGTTTGTTAAAAGTTAGCAATGGTTTAGTTTCCAGGTAAAAATAATATTTATGAAGTATAAAGCATTTGAGAAAAGCCGTAGAAACCATCAATATTCAAAGAGTTTGGTCTTCAAACCGAGTGAAAATAATGTGCGTACGGCGCCTACGCCTTTAACATCCCTTTTCTTTTGTCAAACTCCAACTAAATGTTTTAAATATTTTTTGGTGGAAAACACTATTCTTTGCTCTTTGCTTAAGAATGATAAGATGCATGCTATGCAGAGTATACGTTCTAATTCTTACCTGGAGTGGCGGAAATCAAGATAAAAGCAGTGAGACAAAAATTACGAGATATTTTAAAAGTCCCAGTTTGAATATATGTCAAGTACCATTTAAATTATGAATGAATGCTTAAAAAATATTAAATTAAAACCCACACGTAGTTATTGAATAATTAATTGGCACAGTCTTTAGGATATATATTGGTTACCGGCAAGAGATAGCGTGTTCGTTGCTAGGAATCCAACTGCTTGTTAACTTTAATATCATATACGTTTGGAGTACTAGTACTGATAATATTCCTAGAAGAAATCTCAAAAGGATAATATTATTTATTTACCTATATATTTTGAAGCGTATGCTAACTATAATACCTACGGTATACCTTTCTCTCAGTGGCTAAATATAACACTTTCCAACTTCTCTCCATTTCAGTATTTCCCCATAAATTTCAGTTTGGCGGGTCGTGTTATTCTAACAAACGTATTCGTCAAAAGGGACCGCGTGGCCTCCATATTTGCGCTTTTATTTCCCGAGGGGAAGGCTAAATTTAAAATATTTTCAGTTTGCTTTTCCCATTTTCGAAAACAGACTTTTTACTAGTTTTCGTCATCGTCGCTCGCTTCGACCGCAGTCTTTGAAAACCACCTGCTTCATTATGAATGAATGAAAATTTATTCGTAAACATACACGAACTGGATAACACATTAAAAATAAACATTACTATTAGTATCAACAAAAGGTTACATAATAATGGCGACTGTCACACAATTAAATAAAACAATTTAAACGGATTATATCGCGTATATTAATTATTTGAGCCTCCCTCCTTTCATGTGTTTAACTAACTCATTCATCAGTATTTGCTGAGCTTCATGCACGACGGACGTGTGTCACTCGTCACGCACCTCTGTAATTTTATACAATATTGATTTTACCATGTTTATTAAAGTTGGTGAGCTAAATAGCACTATTTACATAATGGGAAAGACTTAAAGAAGGGGCAAGAAGTTGCATTTTTTTTGCGTGTTAAGACTCGAGATAGGAGAGAAATAATGTATAAGATGTGTTGAGGGGCGCGGGGTACCACGTCGCTCGAGCCGGGATGCATTGGTGGGCTCCTAAAAAAAAAAACGACTTCAAAATAAAAGCCAAAAACAAACCCGTTTATGTACAGATTAGAGATTACATTTGAATCACCTTCCAAGTCGGTGCCTACATACATACAAGACAAAATGAGAACCTCCTTTTTATGAAGTCGGCTAATACACAAAATGTCAGATTTTGTATTTAACTTTTCAGCTACCTACCTAGTAAAGGCGGTGTTTCATTGAGTGAACACCATAATTATAAGTCTGCTGGATTTTATTTTTACATCGGAATTTCTGAAAGGGTGTCAGAAATTGTTGTTTCAATCATCTTAATGATTTTCCTGTTAGCGGCGCAATTTCCATGTAATGTAAATTCAGGTACCTTTTTTGTTACTGTGCAGACGACAAAGCACGTGGCGAAAAGTACAAGGCGACAAAACACGCCATTTTCAATTCAAGAAAATAGCTTAATGCTTCCCTGAATATTTCCACAAAGGAGCGAACAAGTGCCGGTTTATAGAAAATTAGTTTCACAGAAACTTGACTAAGCAAAGGAGGGGATTGGCGGCCGGCTTCAAGAGGAAAAGTGGCACTTTCGTAATTGTGAGATTACTTGGTGCCGACTTTCCCATAGCCCTCAATATCCCAGTTTGACTGATGACTTGATGAACTCGGGGTGGCAAACATTTACAATTCTCGGATAATATTCCAAATAGGTTTTATTATTCAGCAACATAAATGATATTATCAAGAGCGTACAACAAACTGACCTTTATAAACTGGAAAATAATTTGAAACTAGGAAGTTATAGATTTTTTTGATGAAAATTACTGCCTGTTGTATAATTTCCTTCTTACTTGCTTTTGTCTTCTCCTACATCGCGTTCGTTCGCTATAATTTTCGCTAGTTATCAACCGACTTCAAAAGGGAAGAGATTTTATGTAGGTATATTGTGTTACGCAATTATGAATCGATTTTGATGATTATTTGTTTGGTAGTTCATCATACTACACAGAAGTAGTCCCATATAAATCTTATCGAAATTGATTCAACGCTTTTTGAGAAAATCGTCAAAAATCTACATTTACCAATTTCGTTCATTGAAGTCGATTATTTTTTGTGAAACAGTGAATATTTTCCATACCATCTAGTCATTCCAATACTCATACTCATACTCATACTCATTTATTAATAAAATGTCAACATTTTACAAGTCAATACATTATAAAAGCATCATTTCTATTACTATTACATTTTAAAATACAAATTATAATACAAATATTAATTATTAAATACAAATTGGAAGAGGTAGTTACATTATTAGTATTATTATATTATTTCATTAATAAATTGGTAAAATTCGTCCATGTTGTAAAAAGCATTGGTTGTTAGCCATTTCTTTAAAACATTAAGGAACGTTACATCATTTTCAATATCTTTGATATTGACGGGTACTTTATTGTAGATTTTTGGCCCCACTATAGACATTGTTTTACCCGACTTTGCTAGCCGACAACGTGCTGTGGACATCATGTTTACGTGTTTCTGTGCAATACGTGTGCTTTTGTATGTAGCCAGTGGAAAGAGATGTATATTACATCGAACGTACTTAATTATGTAAAAAATGTATTGTGATGTGAGTGTCATTATGTTTTTGTCTTTAATAATCCGTCACCCTCTAGTTTTTGATAGTGCTGAATTAGCAGGAATATACTGTATCTTCTACTGTGGAGATAGAACTTTAGGCAACAGAATGCCCGACATACCTACTTAGTTTGTCCGAGAATATCCGATACGGGCCAAGTAAGTCCAAATATAAAAGGTACTTATTTAAAAAAGCATCTATTGCAGACAGTTGTGAGTGATAAAGTTGTTTATTCAAAGTGCCACTCAAGTGTTTAGCAATAACCTTTGTTAAAATTATTGTATAGAGACTAAATAACGGGTTAACAGTTTTGCAGGGAACTGTATATAGTTAAGTCGTATATTTTAATAAATAAATAAAAACGGCATCGTCGTAAACCAAATTCTTGATATTAAGAACAGCTTCAACATTGGGTTGACAATGTACGATCATGGGCAAAATAAAGATAACATCAACGTTATCCCATGAAGAGCCAAAGGTAACTAATGTATCAATAAACCATTTACTTACACTAACCATCACGCAAGAAACGTTTTAAGCCCATTCAACCACCCCAATTAATATTTAAGGGGTAATGAATGCAAACTAGATAGGCATAGTTGGTGTAATTGCTTTCGGAATAATCCCGGTCGGATATCGGGACGGGCTTAATTCCCGTCATTTATCCCGGAATTTAATCAAGGTAGAGTTCAGTTTTTTGTAAAAAATTTGGTAGATGAGTGTAATGAGACGCAGCTGAAATTATGAACTCAAAGAAACGAATGATTTGTCATTTTTACTGATGATTGACGGTTCATTTCGATGGAGCGTCCTTTTCTCTCAAAGGCAATTTACAAATGTACCTAAAGAAAAATGTTTTGCCATCGTACTCGTATTTTGCTCGCTGAAAATTTTGAGATAGAAATATCAAGCGCTTTCCCGACCAAGTATAATGGATAAATTGTATAAGCACACGATAGTGTGGTTTCATATCGCTGTATTCAAACAGTTTCACAAACATAATCATATTTCAATAATTATAATATTTGATGAAGTAATTAAACGTGAAATCATATTTCAGTACATTATATGTATAAGTCATGAACGTTTTCGTAGAACTTTTATAAAGATCCTTTCATGAAAATAAATAATAATGATGCTATTAATAATTATAAGAAGTTCTATGTAAATGCCTGTATGATATGTTTGTAAAAATAAACAAGGTGAAAGGAAATAGAATTTTTATTTGGATTTTAGGATGTTCGTATTATGACTAGCGACAGTAGCGACCCGCGCCGACTACGCACGGGTGCAATACTGGTACTAAATATTCTATGCATGTATTATACAAATAAACCTTTCTCTTGAATCACTCTATCTATTAAAAAAATCCGCATCCGTTGCGTAGTTTTAAAGATCTAAGAATACATAGGGACCGACAGCAGGAAACGACTTTGTTTTACACTATGTAGTGATGAGATGACAGTTATCAGTCACTTCAAAACAACTCATCAGTTTTTGACCATTTTTAGTTAATTAAGCGGCACATTTTAAATATTCTCTTACAGTACCATAACGTCGGGGATAGTGCAATACCGCGTAAATAACAGCTGTCGATAAAGTTCTCATTTCAATAAATTACTTAGCATTTGTTTGAATATTGATTCGTATCTACACTTGTTACCTACGCGTTATTGCACTAATCCCCGACGATAAAGTACAATATTATACGTATATACGTGTTATGATTTTTTCCCACTCAAACACAGTGGCGCCATCTAGTCATTTAATAACCTTCACATTTTTAACACAAAGCCACCCAAAACGAAATTATACTGGGATCGAATTCAATCGGACCACAAACAAGCGCTCGCCCGCGGCCGGGCGACACCGGCCCTTATCAGGGCAGCATTCGGTTGTTTTCCGCGTGCGCGTGCGCTCCATTCAGTTACAGCTACAAAGGGCGCTGAATCATTTTCTGTTATCTGTGCTCTTTCGAATAAGGACCGTGATTGTCCGCGGCCCATTGTCCTTGCTGTACAATGAGGATATTTCTTCGACGGCTGTTGTGGGACGAGTACCTAAACAAACAGAAGCGACACTTCCATTTTTGTCGGAGCGATTGAAGCGAGTGAAGCGTCTCGTTTCAGCTTGGCTAAAATTTATTTCGTATGTCCGATGTCCAATAGGCGTGGTACAATTTTTTTAAGATTTAAATTATAAATTTTTTTCGATAGTCCTTGCTATAAGGGTCTAGAAACTGCAGATCATTAATTTTTCTATACCATGGTTTTCCGTGATGTTTTTTAAATTGTCAATTTGACAGTTCTCAATAGTAGTGGCTGAAGGGATTTTTGCCTTTAAACTTAATTTTAAAAAAAAATTGTTGATGGTTGGCACTTGTCAATGTCAAATCATTCAAATTCTGACCCTAGTCCAACAGACTACGCTGTACGGCAGCCCCATTTCAATCCTGCATCGCGCTTTTCCTGAAATAATGACTAATTTCCATATAAAAAACATTTTCAAAACAATTTAGAACCTCAATGATAGTCAACATTAGTATTTTAAATAGAGTTCACCCTCTGTTACCAATATACTTCACACCACAGTCGTATATTTATAATGTTATCTAAACATTGTGCACGTCGGAAATGAGGGGCACGCGGCGGAACTCTTTGTCACCACTTCGGGGGTTAAAAACAGAAGGTTCCAGTCCACGGCTCACAACTCCAAAAAAAGCATAAGTCCGAAAGGTCCATAGTTCGATATCACCTTTTAGAATTGAAGCGCAGTGAGACTTGGAGAAACTTTTTGTTATTATGGAGGTAGCCCTTTGAATTGAGGCCTTAATCATTTCAATCATTGAGAGAAAAAATCAAATTCAAAAGTTTATTCTGCAAGTAGGCTACAAGAGCTCTTTTATATGTCAGATTCTAAGTTAAATAAAAAAATACAATAATAATAATATTAATGCAACAAACCGTTTTTGTTTGTCTCTAGGTCTATTAAATGTTTTCAATCGTTTATTTTAAAATAAACACATACAATATATTTACATTTTTTTTTAAAGCAAAAAGTTTATTTTATAATAAACACATCGATGGCAAAAAGCGAGAACGTAGTAACCGCCACTTGGTCAAAAAATTTTTTTTTGCATATTCGGAATCAGCGAATTTTTCTGCGTCGATTGGTCTGGGTCCCATGGCTCTACGACGCTTAGAAAAAACTGGACTACGTTGCAAAACGAATGTATTTTTTTGACGATGCCCGCATCTAATTGCTGTAAACACCCAAATAGTAGCAATTTTCTAAACGAGTACATTTACGCTAATTTTGTTCTTTCATAAATCAAAGGGTGTGTGGTTACAGCGTTGCCGAAATTTTGTTCCGTGGCGGTTGCAGCATTTATGCATGTAGTGAAAAAATTACGAACCAAGCTTACTGCAATTATCCTAAAATAAATTATCTATGATTGACGCTTACTACATTTCATTCGAAAATGAATTAACAGCAAGCTACAGTAACGACATTTGAAACACAACGTGAAGTGGGTAGTGCTTGAAGATACAGCAATAAAAATGTGCGCTCGCGGCGATGTGGCTCGTGAATACGACCTGTGATTTAGTCTATCGGCGATCGCCGGAGCGAGTGGGTGTGCGTAGTCTGTGTACATGCCTTTTTTGGATGTAAAAATATGTTGCCGGTTTAATGGAAAATATGAATATTGGGATAAAACATAACTAGCATATTTATTTGCTTTATTAATATTGAAAGGACAGCAAAAATGTTTTTATTACATTTTGTTGGAAGAAAATAACGATGTTGGGGTGCGGGACGCGGCAGCTTTGAGAGTTCCGTGCCTCAATCGCCAAAAACTAAACTTAAATAGGATCACTTTTGTGCCTGTCTATCTATTTGTCGAGACCTTTTTCTCAGGAACGCGTGGAGGTATAAAGCTGGAATTAACATCAAATATCATCAAAGGTCTGCTTATCTTCAGCTTCAAGGCAATCAAAAGATACGAGCAAACGCTCGCATGATGATTAAAAAAAAATGACAAAAATATTTACTTTTTTCGGCTTTCTTCTCGACAACGGCCTCCTCTTGTGAAATGCCGATAAATTCAGATTCAGACATGTAAAGTGGCCTACTTACAGAATAGGTATACCTACATTTCAATTTTGATTTCGATTTAAAATAATGTTTTTTTTTTTATTAGTATAATATGTATATCTAGTTTACGGTTGTAATCGCTAGAAGAAAGTTTTGCTGTAATCTACTACGTTTCACTACAACCATTAAGAGTTAATTGGTCTAACCCCTAAAAAGCTGACTCAAGCCGGATCAAACTAGTTTGGGGTGTCACGTCCGCATTTTTATTGTCCAAGGGCTAGAATCAGGATAAGCACTAAATTTGTTGAGCTGCGGTTGATAAACAACTGTACGGTATTTAAAATTTACCGGTTAACTGGTGCCTGATTCGATTAATATTTTCACAATAACCATACGCATGGCATAATCGGGCAACCTCACACAAATTAATCAAGTACCACAATAAGTTCTAGGAGGCTTGTGTTCTGGACACAAGTGAACATACTGGTAAAGATAAATACATACTTAAATACAAATAACATCCATGACCCAGGCACAAATATATTATACGACAAATATTCGAGTTCATCACACAAATATTTGCCCTTGCCGGGATTCGAACCCAGGACCGTCGGCTCAGTAGGCAGCTGCTTAAACCACTGCGACAACTGTCGTGATTCGTTTTATCACGGACATAATATCCAGCTTTGCGGCTGCTTGAGCTACATCAGCTGTGTTCTTAATTCTGTCAGTTAGTTTTTCGCCCAGAATACTGCGTTCCATGGCTTTTTGACAAACCTTGAGGGTGGACTTCTGAACTTTTGTCAAAGACCAAGTCTGCGCTCCGTAGGTCAGGATTGGAAGAATGCACATGTCCATCAGTCACTATTGCATTAATTTTCATTACTTTAGAGGGACGATTTTTGAGTTAATTATGACAAACATTTTGAGGAGTGTTATTATAAAACAATGCATTTTAGAGTGGAATTTTTAGTATTTTTTTAAGAACAGTTATTTTAATTATGTTATTATGAAAACGAATTCCATTGGAATGCAATTTTTAGGTTCCTATTTTAATGTCAATTGATATTCTGCCTAAGAAAAATGACTCCGAGTTTTTATTTAAATAAATAATAACAATTTTAATTTGTACGGTACCATAGTGATATAACGTCTAGTTATTAAAGTTAAATATTAATGGTTCAGTGAGATTAGTTCAAAGAAATATTTTTATAAATGAGGTGATAGTTGTGTTCAAACAATTGTTTAAGAATTATGTTGAAAACTTATATAATAAGTAATACTTACATTCAAAACATCTTTTATAGTTAGTGGGTTTAATAGGTAGTGAGTTTTATATCGATAAAAGTTACTTAAAAGACAATTGAATGCCAAAACTGAAGATAAAATGTAGAGAGTTTTAAAGTTTTCACGGGAATATTAAACCTCATTACCTATAATATTTAGTTTTAGCGGATAACAATATTATAGTCTGATTAACCCTAAGAATATTTATGTTTGTTTTTAGCACGATAAGTACAAGGTTGTGATTTTATAATATGAGAGATTTTATTAGCCTTTTGAAATGTTACAATCAACGGAGCGGTTTTAAGTAACTTTCGTAATGTTTTTATACAGAGAAATTGAGACTAGATAGTAGGTATTTGATATGTAAAGACGGTAATTGTTGCTTCTGAGCTTTTAATTTGTAAAAAACCTGCATTTAAAATTTGGAAACATTTTAAAAAAGTATGTTGATAAAAGTGGATTGATACTTAAGTCGTTTTATTTTCACAGTTTCTTTTTGCCGGTGGACACTTACCACATTTCAGTTAGTCCTATAAAGAACGTAATGACATTTACGTCAAAATTATTGAATCTTAAAATAAATATGCATTTGGTTACAGCATTTATGCTTTATGGAAATAATACTCGTTTCACCATTTTAGTACATTTACTTCTGGCGTTTACAGCGTTTTCGCGTAACGAAAAAAAAGAGTTCAATTGTCGTAACCGCCACTAAGTCGTAAACCAGTCTTTTTTGTTAAATATTAAATATGCCAGTTGAAACAAAACCATAAGTTATGAATTAGGTCTAAATATCAAGCACTTTCGTTCATAAATGAAAGAGTTATGATTTTTTTTCTCGAAATCGAAAAGTTTTTTGGCTCTGGTGTAAAGTTTGCATTTTGGCGGTTACTACGTTCTCGCTTTTTGCCATCGACATACAATATAATATTTACAATACTAAAAACTACAGATAAATATAATGGAAAGGATAATTATTATGCATAATGGCTTAAAGCTAATTATAAAAAAAATCAAAATTAAATATATATATTTGTCTATTAAATTACAATAAACTTAATCTATAAGTATAAAGAGATGTAAAGGGGTCTCAAGGCGTCAAGATTAAAGTAAAATAAATATAAGGATATTACTACGTTTAATGGAGATGTAGAGTCTCCGTGGTCAGCAAATTAAGTTTGGAGATTTAAAAGGTCAATTTAGAGGTGTAAACGTCAAAGATAAAAAAATAATTTAAGCAAGTCAAATAAGAGACTATTAGCTCATAATGATTATAACTAAAGCAAAGTCGTTATAACGAGTAGGTATGTATGATAGCGCCTTTGTGATTATTTCGCATTTAAATGTACCTTAGAAAACTAATAATGATATTAATTGGATTATCTTTACCTCAGAAGCACATTTGAATAGATCATGAGTATCTTGATAATTTAGTTATAAGTTATTAGTCAATGTGAAGTGCATGAGTTATATTGTAATTAATAATATCAATTTAAGAAATAGTAGATTCAACATTAGTATTGTTAAATTATTTACAAGTGTGTCAATAGACTAAAAATGTTACTAACACCTGGTTACTTGGCGACTACCACTTACTTGTTTCTCCCCTCCATTTAATGGTACTTTGATAGTCTTTAAATACCAGGTGCAGTGACGTTTCGGCTCATTCCTTTGTGAACTTTTACGAGAAATACAACACCAAGTAGTTATCATAAACGTTTATTCATTCACACTCCTCATCACCACCTCACTGCCGTCACCAGTTCATATTATGTGGCTTTCAATAGTATTCTAAAAGAATCATTGCGGCTCTGCATTATGGAGTATGACATCGCGCTAACAACGTATGTCAACATAAATAATATACAATAAATTCATAAAAACAAAGAAAATGAATATGAGACAGGCAATAGCAGCGAATGAGATGAAATATATCTACACATAATATAATTAGACAAATTTAGCCTACGGGTCGAAAAGGACCAATTATCAAAATAAAGAGCTGAAGCACCTTTTCACAAAGTAAAACCTGTCTGTTTACCGAAAATAGCACTTTAATTGATTATTCGCTGGGAACGGGCTCGTGTAGCGAACACATTTTATAATTTCGCAGAAATATCTGTTATTAATTAAAAGTTGCTGCCGCAGCAACCAGCCCAATACAATTAGTGGTATTCCCCTTAATGAATGCTTTATCTGTGGTAGCCCGCGCTAGGGGCGGGAGGTTGTCGGTTAGTTTTAATTTTAGAGATTCAGTTTAGTTATAGTTACAATATTTTGTCAACTGTACAACAACTCAAGTGACACTTGTATTTACTCAAATCAGACTAATGTTAGATATTTTCACAACTACTAATATTATACAGCTGAAAGTTTGTAAGTGTGTTTGTATGTTTGTTACTTCTTCGCGCTTAAACGGCTGGACCAATTAAAAAATCCGCTGCCTCCACACAGGTAGCTGGCACCCTGTATTAACACTTTATACTCTCGCGGTTTGAACACATAATTAAAACTTATTGAACCGGGTCTATCGCAAATATCGCGATAGAACCGGTTCAATAAGTTTTAATTACCCTGTATTAACACATAAAAGCTACTTTCTATGCCGAACAAAAATTGTGTTCCCGTGGGATGAGCAAGTAATACCGCTGGGCGCAGCCAGATCAAAGTTTTGGAAAAACATAACATCATTTTAGGTAAATATTGAGCAATTTCAATATGTGTATAGTTATATTTTATGTTAAAAAGATAATAATTTTCATCTATATACATGAGCATTTATATTATTTCGATAGAACTGTAAATCTTTCTCCGGTTTATACAAAAATAGTATTAATTATGCCCATTATAGTAAAGTGGTAATTAAAGAGCCAAAAAAATTTATGACTATTATGACTTTTGACGATTTTTGTGACTTACTACTACGTTATAGAATTAATAATAATCCAAAAATTCAAAAAAATATTATTGCAGTTGACAGAAAATTTGTTTGCATTTGGTGGCCAGGTGAATCGTTCTTATGAAATAAATTGCTCATGCTCACACTAACTTGTTTTAAAAAAATGTAAAATAGTCCGCATGTTACATACTCCCACCTGTGGGGCCGGCAAGGCATTTGTGACCCCTCTGACTCTGCAGGTGTCTATGGGCGACGGTAATCGCTTTCCATCAGGCGATCCGTTTGCTCGTTTGCCTCCAATGACATAAAAAAGAAAGAAAAAAATAAATTCACCTGATATCCAGTAGTCAGTCCCGTCTCTAGCTCGACAGCAACCTGCTGATTCTTTGTTTAATACTTGTTTAAGCTTCACTTTGTCGGGAATTCTGTTTAATTTTTCTTTTAAAGGTTCGTAACGAGCTATTAAATCCCTCTTTATGGCCATTACTATGGTAATTACATGGCAGCCATTTTGAGTCGCGACACGCACAAAGATATAGGGTTTAGGCAATTAGGAAATACAATGTTTGGCAGTTTATTTTGACAAAACGGACTGATTTTGTTGTACCTTTCAGTTCTACATTGCCAAAAAGACATCCGTCAAGTTGAAAGGTTATTTGTACAAAATGCTAAACTAATTATAAGTGCCTTGAGCTTGAGTCAAACAAAGAACCTAACACAATTGCAGAATTAACCGACGTTGAACGGTAATTTATATACATATAATGCTCAATCTAAAGTTAAGTCTCTCTCTCTCTTCTCACATTTCTATTTCTGCAATGTTGACTAATCATAAATATTCAAAGAATAAAGTCAAATAATTCATTGTTGTCTAAGTTCTTACACACCACTAGCAGAGTGTATGTATTTCTTTCAATCGAGTAACATAAAACTGGCACATGTTGCACAGAATTCAGAAAATAATTATTTAGAAACCTGTGCAATTCGAACGTCCCTCGGAGCGTAGAATTGAATCCACCTCACTGTTGAATCAGTTATTGTATGTCCGAGTATCTAGTTGTACCGGGTTGAATTTGAAATCATCGATCTAAAACCTGTGGGACTGCAATGCTTCGTTAAATTTTCAGAATAATGTAAAAGTCAAGTCAATTGCTAATTTCATATTTGATTTTATGATACTGGCTCTAACTTCTCATCAGGGTGAATAGAAGCGTGAAAACCGCAACTACGCGCTGTCTACTTAAAAAGAAATCTGTGATCCAATAGGCAATTCCAGGATCCCAATATCATATCTTAACTTGAAGATAATGTGAAAACCGTAGATGTATTCTCATTGGAATAAAGATTTATTTTAAACCAGTTCATATTTGACGGAGAAAAACGATGAACATCCATAAAGAAATGATTTTATATTTCTTTAGTTTGGGTCTAGGTACTGGACTCTCAACTGAATATCTTCAATGACTTACAATCATGAAGTTAAAATAAGTTACTTAACTTGCACAAGCCGTGATTTCAGATGTACCATTAATCTGGTTACGTCCGCAACCCCGCCGAAATGTTAGATTATGTAGATAAATACGTGACCCGTTATAATTTGTGTTAATCATTTGTACAAACCGAGGGTATAGTGTCATATTTCTTTAGTATTCCTTTTAGAAAGTGTATTTCGAAGGAACTTTCCTTAATCATCTCAGCCGTTCTGATTTTGCTGGCAATTTACCTTCACCTCCCTACCCCGAATTTGCAGCGCTCCTAAATGCGGTGTTGTATTTGACTTGACATAACCTTTTAGCTCCACTCGCTCGAGGGTGTTATTAAGATATTTGCACCGAGCTCACGACGCTCCCCGAATAAGCTGTGCGCTGCATGAGGTGCGACTACGCTAGAAGGTGCATAGCCTCTCCAAACGATAGGAGGGAAGCGATTCAAATTTAAATTTAAATACAATTTTGTAGAGACAAGATTGGCTAGATTATTAGCTGGTATTCTGGGGTCTCCTTCGCAATCCATAATATCGTATGTCCTAAAGTCAAATGCCATACCACATTTACTCTAAACACTTTTGACATATCAATCATTTGTCATAATGATTATTTGCCATAATGATCTTACATCCTAATGATCATAAACCATAATATTACATTACCTAATGCTCTAAATACCTAATATGTTTTGTACTCTTGTTCTTCTTGGTGCAGCACGCTGGCTGGAGTTCCTCAGGGTGGGGTGCTGTCTCCTTTGCTATTCTCAATGTTTATCGATTCCATTACGCATAATCTTTCTTCGCATTATCACCTTTATGCCGACGATCTTCAAATTTATTCACAGGGCGCTCCCGGTGAGCTTGCGTCTGTCATTAATGTAATTAATAGTGATTTGGAGCGCATTCTAAATTGGAGTAATAGGTTTGGGCTCAAAGTCAACCCTGCTAAAACTCAAGCTATCGTGATTGGCAGTTCGAAACTGATCTCCAGGGTTGACTTTGACAATGTCCAACCTATCTTTTTTAACGGTGTGCTTATACCCTTTTCGCAACAAGTTAAGAATCTTGGTGTCATTTTTGATCGCACTTTATCTTGGGTGCCACAAGTGAACGAGGTTAGCAGGAAGATGTTTGCAGCAGTTAGTTCTCTCAGAAGACTCGGTAATTTTCTCCCCATCGCCACTAAAACTGCGCTCTCTCAATCCCTACTTCTTCCTATTTTGGATTATGCTGACATCTCTTATCTTGATATCACGGAAGGGCAGCTTAATAAACTTGAGCGTATTCAAAACATTTGCGTGCGGTTCATATTTGGGTTACGTAAGTATGACCACGTATCCAATTTCCGATCCCAGCTCAAGTGGCTTCCAATCCGTTCTCGCCGTCACTTTCACATTCTCTCTTTTCTGTACAATATATTATTTAACCCCAAAACTCCCCTCTACCTCAAAGAGCGTTTCAGTTACTTGCGTTCTGCTAGGTCTGCTCAAAATTATCTTCTCACTGTCCCCTCTTCATCTACTAAGTTTTACAATAATTCATTCACTTTTCAGGCTACTCTTCTGTGGAATTCTTTACCTTCTGATCTAAGGTGTGCACAATCTATTGCTATATTTAAATCTCACCTTAAACGTCACTATTTATCTCTACCTTAAATTACACTGCGTTGAAATTCGCTCCTCTTACTCGTACTATGCGTCTGACTCTGGTTTTGCTATCTATTTTACTCTGCTATATGTTTTTTATTATGTCTAAGTATTATATGTAGGTATATTTGATTATTGTTATTTATGTATGTTTATTGTTTTTATTTTATTTTTGTAGTTAATTTTTGTGGCTTAAAGTTGTTGTGCATCACCTACTCAATTCTAACTCCTGTTGATCTACTCCGCTACCTAAAGGTTGTCTGGAAGAGATCGCTATTTAGCGATAAGACCGCCTGTTGTTTACCTCTGTCAATTTTTTTACTGTATATCTCTTATGTTTTGTATCCCTGTGTATATTTGAGGTGTGCAATAAAGTGGATTTGTTGTTGTTGTTGTTGTTGTTGTACTAATCTATTAACACATAAAACTTACGAGTCATAATATACAAAACCATAAATCACATGTCCTAAAGTCAAATGCCATGATGATTACTTGCCATAATGTTCATAAGCTATAATAACATTACCTAATATCCTACTTTAAGGCAGGTCAGACTTGGGTTAGGTTAGGTACGACGATGAGCGGAGCGAAATTTGATATTCGGGATAATGACATTCGTATTTTCAATAATCGGAAATTTATTCCTTAGGAATTATGAAATTCGGAGTTTTAAAAATCGGAATTAGTAAATTCGGAATTAAATATTTCGGAGAATTTGGGTAAAGATTATTTTTTTTACCAATTTTTTACGTTAAAACAAAAATAGAAAACCGGATTTAGACAAATATCGAATTGGCTAAACCCCGAAAACTGTAGGTTGGGTTATTGGCTGAACCCCGAAAACTGTAGGTTAGGTAAGGTTTGTATTGTGACCACGTATAGCGGAGCGAGCGAAGCGAGCGGAGCGGCAGACTTGCTGAACCCCGAAAACTATAGGTTAGGTTATTGGCTGAACCCCGAAAACTGTAGGTTAGGTTAGGTTTGTATTGTGACCACGTATAGCGGAGCGAGCGAAGCGAGCGGAGCGTCAGACTTGCTGAACCCCGAAAACTGTAGGTTGGGTTATTGGCTGAACCCCGAAAACTGTAGGTTAGGTTAGGTTTGTATTGTGACCACGTATAGCGGAGCGAGCGAAGCGAGCGGAGTGTCAGACTTGCTGAACCCCGAAAACTATAGGTTAGGTTATTGGCTGAACCCCGAAAACTGTAGGTTAGGTTAGGTTTGTATTGTAACCACGTATAGCGGAGCGAGCGAAGCGTGCGGAGCGTCAAAAGACTTGCTGAACCCCGAAAACTGTAGGTTGGGTTATTGGCTGAACCCCGAAAACTGTAGGTTAGGTTAGGTTTGTATTGTGACCACGTATAGCGGAGCGAGCGAAGCGAGCGGAGTGTCAGACTTGCTGAACCCCGAAAACTATATGTTAATTATTTTGATTCGCTGTACAGTACTTTCTCAGATTTAGGCCCACAGTTTGACCATAGTATTATCATGGGCGATTTTAACACATGTCTCCTCAAAAATGATTTTCGTTCCTCAAAACTCCACTCTCTAGCTACTTCTTTAAACCTGAGTGTTTTATCTCTTAGCCCCACACATTTTCCGCATAATGGCCCTCCCTCGCTCTTAGATCTCATTTTAACTTCTTCTCCGGATTTAGTTTCATTCCATGGTCAATTTAATGCTGCTGGTTTCTCCAACCATGACCTTATTTACGCTTCTTTTAATATTCGTCCCCCGAAAAGGAGACATAAGGTCATCATGCGTAGGAACCTTCATGATGTCGATACCCAGGCACTTTGTGATGATATCTCATGTGCTGATTGGCGTAGCGTTGAGCTTCTGGATGACATTGACCTGAAGGTGCAGGCTTTCAATGGCATATTGCTTGCGATTTTTGACAAACACGCTCCTTTGAAACCGACGCGTGTAAAGCACCTCCCTGCTCCGTGGCTTACGCCGGATATTAAACAACTCATGGCTAAAAGGGACCGGGCGCGTGTAAAATCACGGCAAAACGCTGATTACCAACAGGCATACATTTCTTTACGAAACCGCTGCAATAAGATCTGTAGGGATGCCAGACGCCGCCATATCCACAATTGTATCGAAGACTGTCCTCCTGCTAAGCTGTGGAAATTTCTGAAGTCATTGGGAGTAGGCAAAGCTCAACATAATTCTTCTTGCGCTCTCGACCTAGACGCCATCAATATGCACTTTAGTACTTCTCCGGTTACTCTCCACCCTTCCATTAAACAATCAACACTATCACTTCTTGCCAATACTACACTCCCCGATTCTCCTCCCTTTGAACTTGGTAAAATTTCTCCGCAAGAGACACTTGCTTTTCTGAAAACTATTAAGACGAAGGCCGTCGGTGAGGATAGCCTCAGTGTGGACATGCTTATGCTCGTAGCGGATTCCATTGCCCCGATCCTTTCTAATATTATAAATTTTTCATTTTCCTCGGGCACGTTTCCTTCCTCTTGGAAACTTGCTCATGTAATTCCTCTCCCGAAAAAACCCAATCCTACTGAATTTTCGCAATATCGCCCTATTTCCATACTCCCAGTTTTGTCCAAAATAATTGAACACTTTGTCAATCGCCGTCTCCTGTCTCATCTTAATAGGTATACATTATTCAATCCCTTCCAATCTGGTTTTCGCCCCGGACATAGCACAGTTACTGCTTTGGTTAAAGTCACTGATGACATTCGTCTTAATATCGAACACAAAAAACTTACAGTCCTCGTTCTTCTTGACTTCAGTAGCGCTTTTAATACGGTAGATTTTGATATCCTTCTCGGCATACTTCGCTCACTAAATGTGTCTCAATCATCCTTATCTTGGTTTCACGACTACCTCTTTGGTCGACGCCAGCGGGTTAGGGTCGACGACAAAATGTCGGAATGGCGTGAACTTTCCGCTGGTGTCCCTCAAGGGGGGGTCCTTTCTCCTCTTCTCTTTTCGATTTTCATTGGTGGGATCACAGAGTGCCTAAGATCTTCGTTCCATCTTTATGCAGATGACCTGCAGATCTATGCAGCGGCTAGTATTGAGGATCTGCCATCGCTTATTGATCAAATCAATGCAGATTTAGAATGTATTCACAGCTGGGCTAATAATTTTGGTTTAAACGTAAACGCACAAAAATCGCAAGCAATTGTCATCGGTAGTCCTCACTTTGTGAACAAGCTGGCGGAAATGGTGGTGCCTGATATTCTTTTTGGTGGGATTCCTATCCCTCTTTCCTCTACTGTTAGGAATTTAGGTATCATCATGGACCAGACATTGTCTTGGTCTCCGCATATCTCGGAGGTCAGCCGGAAGCTCTTCGCATCTCTTCACTCACTTAGGCGCCTGCAGAACTTCCTTCCTATGTCCACCAAGCTTACTCTTGCCAGTTCACTCTTGCTGCCCCTTCTGGATTATGGTGACATTGCTATGACGAATCTCAAAGAGGAACTACTTGACAAGCTCGAGCGCTTACAAAATGTGTGCATAAAATATGTTTTCGGACTGCGCAAATACGATCACGTGTCCGCCTTTAGAGCGCAGCTGGGTTGGCTGCCAATACGTCAGCGTAGAGACCTGCATGTCCTGTCATTGCTTTTTAATGTTCTCTACAACCCTGCTTCACCTCCTTACCTCAGTGAAAGGTTTAAATATATGGCCGATGGCAGTGGTCACCGCTTGCGGTCGTCTGCCAATCTCACTTTGGCTGTACCGTCTAACAAGACGCGTACGTACGCCAAATCTTTCACAGTAAGCGCTGTGAAGTTGTGGAACGAATTGCCACTGTCCCTTAGGAAGTCTCCATCTGTAGCATCGCTCAAGACGAATCTTAAGAAGTTATGGCTTTCCAATGACTTGTGAATTGGATCTACAATGTATTTATATTTATGTGTATATTTATATTACATTATATATATATGTATGTATGTATGTATATATGTATGTATGTATTAATAGTTTATATGTGTAATTATTAGTAGTCTTATTATTTTTAATACCTTTTTGTACACGGTGTTACTTTGTCTATCTTCTTCTCGTACTCACTCAACTGCTCAAAGGTTAACTGGAAGAGATCCCTTATAGGGATAAGTTCGCCTTTGTACCTATATGTTAATTGTAATAGATGTATTTTTTAACTGTTTTTGTGTACAATAAAGCGTTTACTTACTTACTTACTTACTATAGGTTAGGTTATTGGCTGAACCCCGAAAACTGTAGGTTAGGTAAGGTTTGTATTGTGACCACGTATAGCGGAGCGAGCGAAGCGAGCGGAGCGGCAGACTTGCTGAACCCCGAAAACTATAGGTTAGGTTATTGGCTGAACCCCGAAAACTGTAGGTTAGGTTAGGTTTGTATTGTGACCACGTATAGCGGAGCGAGCGAAGCGAGCGGAGCGTCAGACTTGCTGAACCCCGAAAACTGTAGGTTGGGTTATTGGCTGAACCCCGAAAACTGTAGGTTAGGTTAGGTTTGTATTGTGACCACGTATAGCGGAGCGAGCGAAGCGAGCGGAGTGTCAGACTTGCTGAACCCCGAAAACTATAGGTTAGGTTATTGGCTGAACCCCGAAAACTGTAGGTTAGGTTAGGTTTGTATTGTAACCACGTATAGCGGAGCGAGCGAAGCGTGCGGAGCGTCAAAAGACTTGCTGAACCCCGAAAACTGTAGGTTGGATTATTGTCTGAACCCTGAAAACTGTAGGTTAGGTTAGGTTTGTATTGTGACCACGTACAGCGGAGCGTCAGACTTGCTGAACCCGGAAAACTATAGGTTAGGTTATTGGCTGAACCCCGAAAACTGTAGGTTAGGTTAGGTTTGTATTGTGACCACGTATAGCGGAGCGAGCGAAGCGAGCGGAGCGTCAGACTTGCTGAACCCCGAAAAGTAAAGTTTGAAAATCTGTGCGTACAAAACTATACAGCATTAAAATTGTGTAGCCTGGATATCATGATTTAGGATACGTACCCATTAGGACACGTGATAATAATTAGGATAAGTAACTATTAAGACATAATTATGATGATTATGGCAACTAGTATTTGGATATATAACTGATAGGATAGGATATTGATCATTAGTACTTAAGATAATAGTGCAAATAATCATTAGGATATTCAATATTAGGATGATCAATATTATGGCATTTACATTAGGATAAACGTTATTATGGCAAAAGATCATTATGACCACAGTTATTATGGAATTTACAAATAGGACAAAGGAAATTATGGATTCCAATATAGACCCGGTATTCTGATCTTCCACGCGTTTTGGAGCGATAATGCGATATTAAGAAATACTTCTACATAATACCATAATCAAGCTCTTATTTGCACGACCATGACAAATGTCAAATGGCCACGATAACTTGATGGTAATTTATTTATTAAAATAATAACAAAGTTGGCACTGCAAATAGTGGTGGTGATGAGAGAAGCTCGTAATGCTATGTTTTTCAAGTGTACTATCCTTTATAAGTGTTATCTGTATTTGTATGTATTTCTTTTTGAGGTGTGCAATAAAGAGTATTCAATTCTATTATATCGGTCAT
Source organism: Apotomis betuletana (assembly GCA_932273695.1). Taxonomy (NCBI): domain Eukaryota; kingdom Metazoa; phylum Arthropoda; class Insecta; order Lepidoptera; family Tortricidae; genus Apotomis; species Apotomis betuletana. The sequence goes on along the minus strand of OW026303.1, from coordinate 973,855 downwards.
GTATGTCTAGTTAAATCGCACGCTATTGAAGCCTAATCGTCATAATAGGCTTATCTATTGGCGGCGCGGCGTCAACTCATCACAGTTGTGAAAGTGACAGATGTCATATTTTTTGTTATCTTTTTATAACTTGGACCGCCTCTGGCGAGATGACTGCCACAGTAAGCGGGTTCACACTTGTTATCGACGCTCTCGACGCAAATCGAGGCTCCGCGGCATACTGTCACACCGAACTGTTAGGTCGTGGAAACAATAAGTTCTTTTCATATAGGCTTGGCTGAAAAGAACCAAGGGCTAATTTAATCGATAATTATGCTGTATTAATATTTCATTCTGAAGTGGCTTGTCAATGTACGAGTAAGGAACATTGAATCATTGAATGTAGCCTGAAATAACAAAAACGTATAATTAAATAAACGTTGAAGAAGGGATGTATCCCTGCGATACATCATAATTTTACCTGCTTTTGTCTAGTAGTCTAAATACACTTCTGTTTGAAGCTTTTATGCATATAACAAAAATATTTGTGTGTTGAAGAATTACGAAGTCTTCATTGTTAAACATTCATGTTTATTGAGGTTTATAATAAGAACACCGTCATTTTGTATTCGTAAATTTTATATATACTTATGTCACTCGCTTTTACTATGTGATTACAGATTGTGCTCCATGAAACTCTTTCTTCATTTCGTTCTGCATTTTCTCAATTATTAAGTTTAATAGTTTGTTGCGATTCGGTGTCATAGAGTCCCGAGTGCATTTTACCAACGCCGTATTTGATGTGGTCCTCACCTCCTAACTGTATATTGTCTATGCCCGGCGTTTTGTGACCAAGTTTTGATATAGATACCACTGCATTTGTACGAAAACCAGGTCAACCACATGAATTGGCTTGTTTTGACCGTCTAGTAACGAGGTTTACATATCTGACTGTGAATCACTTCAGAAGGACATCGACATAGTGAATCAGTGGAGTCTACGGAACAGGCTTGTATTTAATGTCGCAAAATGTGCGGTTATCTCCTTCAGTAGAGCTCGGAATCCATTTCACTATAAGTACCTCTTGGACTCTGAAGAAATAGCGCGTGTCGACTCCATTCGGGACTTAGGCGTCGCCCTCGACAGCCATCTAAATTTCCACGAGCATATATATGCATTGACTCGCGATTGCTATAAGAGGTTGGGGTTTGTTGTCAGGAATGCTCGGGACTTCCAAGATGTTAGAACCATAAAACTCCTATACACCGCTTTAGTGCGAAGTAAGCTAGAGACGGCTTCTGTCATCTGGAATCCCCACGAAGTAACTTATGTCTTACTTCTGGAGAGAGTACAGAAAGTGTTCCTGCGGTTCTTGTACAAAAAAATGTATGGGTACTACCCATACTTATACCCAACCAAATATTTACTGGGAGCCTTGGGTTTTAACTCTCTAGAGGTCAGACGTAATTTGGCTCTTCTTACGATTACCAGCAAAATTTTGCGCGGTGAGTCTGATTCCACAGAATTAGTAGGGCAGTTAGTGCGACTACACGTTCCGTCGTTGTCCAAATTTAGTTTCAGACCTCGTGACCGCCCCTTGCCCCTTGCTTGGTGCCGACGTCGCGCACGGTGTCTCGAAGAGAATCTCCGCTAGTCCGCGCTTTACGCCTCTTGAACAATCTCCTCGCATCAGCCCCGGAGTGTGACGTATTTGTGAGCAGATGGGCATTATTGTGTGATGAATGTTTGAAGTTCTGTGAGAGGATGGATGTCCGTCTGTCTTCAGTTTGAATTTGTAATGTATAATTGATTTCGTTAATGTATGTTTTTCAAATGTTTGTATATCATTGTTATATTATTATTATTATTATTTATAATTTCACAGTGCCTTGGTTATCTGTTATGCTGTGTAATTAAGTTTAATAAATAAATAAAATAAATATATCTTTGTTATTTATTCGGAAACGTTATACATGCTGCATATGACGACGCGGTTGGCACAGTGGTTAAGCAGTTGCCACTGAACCGACGGTCCTGGGTTCGAATCCCGGCAAGGGCAAATATTTGTGTGGACTCATGTGGGTCATGGATGTTATTTGTATTTTTAAGTATGTATTTATCTTTAAAAGTATGTTTTTCGTCAAGTAGTTTCCATAACACAAGCCTACTAGAACTTACGGTGGGACTTAATCGATTTGCGTGAGGTTGTCCGATATTTATATTTATTTATTATTATTTATTTACTTATATGCTGGTATAAATAACTTACTGAGGGAAACATAGAAGATATGACCTATTTTAAGATACTGAACTAAATTTGATATTACTTTCAATGATATCTATTTGAAATGTTACCGCTGTATTTGTATGTTGTGTTATTTTGAACTATAAATGACAAGTTCCCAGTGTTATTTACTGATTTCCACTTTATTATTTTTATTTTTTTATTTTACTTTAATTAATAAAATATTCTGAGTATATGAGGATCATATTCCCGTGATATGAGTGATACTGATACATTGCCTACGTAGCTAAAAATATCAATGCTTATCGAAATAAGTTCCACTGTCTGTGAAGACTCATGTAACTTTTTCTAGGAGCGAGCAGTTGATATTTTAATAAAGATAGCTTAAAAAGTTGTATCATTAAAATTATTCTGAAATGGGTCTTAGCGGGCGACTTCGCCTTTCATTGTTGGAGGAAAAACTAATCCATTAAGGCAAAGTTTTACTGCTAATAAGCCCTTTGAGAGAAGATTGGAGTAGAGAATTGAAGTCTACTCACTTCGTTGCCTGAAACTATGAGAAAACGAGCATTTTGTTCATAAAACTACGGCGTTCTGTGGCTTTAGTCACGACTCACGACCAAGATTAGTTTTTATTTATTGTAAACCGTTTGTTCATATTTTATGGAATAACGTTGTGATTATAGTTCTATTCTTAAACTTTATGCCTAATTGTTTTCTTTAGCTGTAAGCTCCAGTGCTGTTTTTTTACGTGATTAAGAGATTACCTCGCTATACTCGTTTTTCCATTTAGTATAAGATAAAGAGTACAAGGAAAGAATGTCTCGAAGTATCTATAAACATAAATAAAACAAATGCTCTATTAAAATATTAGCAACATTGACAGATTCACAGCTTTAAAAATGATGATAAGAGTTTGACAAGCAAGAACAAACTCAGTTTACAAATCATTTTTCTGCAGTGTTATAAATTTATTCCAGCCCGAATATACGCTGTTTCGAAGGGGGTGAAAATTTCGTCGCAGTTTGCAAAATAGCTCGGATGACGTGCAAAGTGAAATGCGTTTCCGACTGTACTCGGGGCGTGTTTATTGCCCCAGTCGTTTGCAGGTGACGTAAGACGCTTTGCCGAAGGGATTTGATTTCACGGAAATCTGTGAAGAATTTTAAAATTGGTGAAATTTTCTTTGATATTCACCCGCAGGATCGGGAAGGGTTGTTGTGGGAAACGTTTTGCAGGGAATAATGTGTTCTTACATTCAGTACTAAAGAGTTGAAAGAAAGTTTTTATGAAAGTTCTTAGTTGTTATGGTGAATTCTAAATATTAAGAAGTACTTATGAAACGAAACTCTTTCTAGTGATAAATAAAATAATGATGAACAAGATTAAAAGTCACGATCCTGAGCAGTGACGGGCCATTGAGAAGAAGAGAAGGAAGAGGAATGTCCAGTAGTCTTCAAGACAACCAAAGTCCGATGACGAGGTAGTTTATGAAGCATTGTTAGAATCAGACATGAAAATGAGCACTTGACACTTACTTGCCAAAGAAAGACTTGGATTGAAAATTGAATCTTTAATTCATAATTTTCAAATTCAGGTTACTCCAAAAATATGCTAAAAGTTGGGCCGACTAAAGTGGCACCACTAGGGACACTCCCGTTAACCACCTGGTAATCTGAGCATCTGGCATAATCGTACAAAACAAAATACGCTTTTGAATCCTTGATATTACAAGTAATAAATGAGTAAATGAGCATGATCACAGAATAGATAATAGTACAAGTACAGAAGGCACACTACTTTGATCTTTACAAAAGCCGCTTTTTTTAGCCGAAAAAATATGATTTATGGCCCTTCTAAAGTCGTCGTCCCCAGCGCAAGCCAAACGGAACGTTAAAGCTGCGTTCCAACGGTGAAAATGAATTGGCTCGCTTGCCGCGTCGCCGAGAGCGAGGGCTGTCAACGACTAAAAATAAAAATGTTATTTCTTGCATTCAATATAGAGAGCAATATATTTATATTCTTCATACATTATATTTATTATTTCGTTATTTAACTATAAAATAATCAATCTTAGAATTTGGACGAATTGAATCCACCACCAGGCCGCAAAACATTTTAACTTTATTTTTAAACATTTTAATACGTATAATATAATAAAATAATGCAACGAATGAAATTCTTGAGCTTCATTTTGTTTTTGCTTAGTTGTCCGATATTTATTTATTTATTCATATATATTCATCACTACACACCTAGTATAAAACAAAGTCGTTTCCTGCTGTCTGTCTGTCTGCCCCTATGTATGCTTAGATCTTTAAAAATACGCACGGACGCACCGTGCGAAGCCGGGGCGGGTCGCTAGTAACAAATAAAACATGTACAAAGGCGAACTTATCCGTATTAGGGATCTCTTCCAATACATTTCTTATAACTCATTATTTATATATTTTATATACTTACCTATCAAACTATCACTCAATCGTTTATTCATTACTAGTAATTTTACAAATTTGATATCAAATATTATTACAAAAACCTCTATGATTGTTGATTTAGTAGTAGTAGACATACGTATTTTACTAGAATTTAAATTGACAAATAGCAGCAAATAATCAATTCAAAATTACATAAGTACTTAACAATTAAAATTGTTCTGAGTATTACCAGTGTTAAATATGGAAGTAGATACACCTGCAATATGTTTTTTATTATTATTCAGTAACTAATTATTATATATTATGTTCATTTTCTTACCTTTCGGCATCCTTCGGACATGTTGGGAGAGCGAAAAACGCGTCCAATTTCGATCATTGTTCCTACAACCCGCTGCGATACTCTTGGTGAACGAAACTTTTTATTCTTAGATTTTACTTAATATTATATTTAGTAATAGTATAAGGGCTTAATTGTACACTTTAATCTTAGATATACCCTATTAATTATTTATTTTTAACCGTGTATAACTTGGATGAGAGGGCGAATTCTCCTAACACAAGTACTAACTTAAAAGGAGAATTCAACATTATCTATAATCTTGTTGAAAATAAATATATTTTTGATTTTGATTTTGATTTTTTGATACAATATCTTTTCGCTGTCTTTTTACTCATTTAAACACTATTATAATATAACACTGGTATCAACAGATGAATGCGGAACGTTCACTTGCGATGTAAATCGTGCGCATCGAGACGCGCGCGAAAATCATGTAGGTACGTGCGTTCCGAGACAGAGCGTGTCAGCCACTGAATAGTCCGCATGCATGAGGCGACCGGCATGTATTTGTAGCCGGAAACGTTAATCGCGGAGTGCGCCCCACCTGGCATGATTAAGATTTTACATATGCGAACGTGCATGTGTGTGTACGCGTTCCAACTAACTCCCACCATTTTTGTCACTGTCTGTTGAGTTGGAGAGGCATGGCAACTTAATTCGGTTTGGGATAGAGCGTAGTGTGCTGTGCAGTCCTATGAAGATAATCCCAAATTACGTTTGAAAAAAAAACGATAAATAAGACTTAGACACTACAATTTAATTCCTCGGTGCTCTACCATATTTCACGGCGAAAGTCTAGGAACGATATTTTAGTTTCTGCTGCTCCTAAATTCTGCGCTTAATTTAAAAACGTAGCGAGCTCAATGTAATAACATTTTCGCAGCCTGATTCAGATGATAGATGTTCGTGTTTTTTAAAGAAAAAGCCTTCCTTAATTTATGCAAAGCGGCCTGTAAACAGGCTGAAGGTTCCGTTCTTCAACACTTGGAGGGTGTTTCGGTAATAAAATGGCTTATGTCAGTAAGAAACTTGTGACAGTTACGACCGTACATATGTGGAGAGGCTGCTTGTCGAGTTTATTTGCTTTCGACGTGGATTACACTGCAGTTGAGTCGAGTTTTGCGAGGATAAATTAGTTTAATCAAGCTTGTATGAGTTGAACAAAATCCTTGTACTGTAACCAGTTTGGCATTTGAGAATTTGTGTATACTAAGTAGAAAGCACTGAAAGAAAAAACACATTTTTATTTTCGCTAAGGAATCCATTGTGAACATTTGAAAGGTGAACATTATTTCACCCTGTATATTTTATTCTTTTACTTTAATTAGACACGTGGCTAGATGGGAGCAAAATATAATAATAATAGAAGAATAATCACTTTTATGACAACCCAGCGCAGGCGCAATTTGTAGTGCAACCTCTACTTGAGCCCCTACTGAGCCGGTGGTCCTGGGTTGGAATCCCAGCCGGGGTAAATATTTGTGTGATGAACTCGAATTAAAAAAAAAATTAAAATTTAATCTGTTTATTTCAATATAAGTCTACTACACACTTCTGCTTAGACTCTAATCTTATATTTAAAGATTGTATCGAATCTAATTAATATATTAAATTTATTAAATATAAATTGTGACAATGCGAATGAGAAAAAACAAACTAGAATATTTTGTTCCTAGTTCATATACGTTATATATGTAATAATATATAATGTATATCGTCGTCTAGTACCCATAGTACAAACTTTGCTTAGTTTGGGACTAGGTCGATATGTGTAAGATTGTCCCTAAATATTTATTTAATTTGAACAAAAAGCAAACTGGCGAAATTATAGTTAGCGAGATCAATTGCCTAAAAACTACCGAAATCACGATAAATTTACCTATACTTTTCGAGGAGTCCTGTCAATTTCTCCATCTTCAGATCCTAACCTCCTGCCAATGGGACCAACTAGTATACTTGTCAGTATACATACTATAATAAATAAAAAAATGGGGTGTTAATTTACCCTCATTCAAAAATAATTTCGAAAAAACATTATTCTGTTTCAAAATAAAATATAAGAAAGTATACCTACTTTTTCAAACAAAAAAGACTGCCTGAAGTAGTCACAACCTTCAGCCATGATGTTCACGACGAAGAAGATCGATAATCTTTCTGTACACGGAAAAAAAAAATTGTTACTCGTTCTATATTGCTCGTCTTATAGAATAAAATATTTTTTTGCCTTATCAAATAGTCAGAAGTAGCAAACATACCTGTCGAGCTCATGTTACAACAAATCATAAAACCTAAAGAAAACAGCGCCCGCGGGCGACATGATCGTTAATGCCCCGGCTTTGCTCGCCGTAAAAATCTCATCCAATAACTATACGGCACCTCGCCGTAAAAGGTTTAGTGCCCGTAAAGAAAACTGGCCAAGTGCGGAAGTTGGGATCAAGGAGAGGTTAGGTTAATACATTTCCGGTTCCAAGGACCAATAGTTGCTTTAGGGTTACGGGCGATTTGTAATGCATCATATGTAGCTTTTCAGGGTTCCGCACGAAAGGGTTGCCAACGGAGCCCTCATGAGACACCTCCACTGTTTGTCTGCCCTAAAATAGGTACAAACTTGACATTTTAAGACAACCGCTGAAATAACAATAAAAAAAACAACTTTTTTAATTAACCTGTTTGAGTGTTCCACTGCTGGGCAAAGGCCTTGATTTCCAAGGCTCCCGATCAGATGCCTCCTCCGGCCAGCCCTTGAGGAACGTGTCCAGGTCGTCCCGCGTCCCCGTGTTCCGGACGTGGTCGGTCCTTTTAAAACCTAGAAAAAACAACTATTCATACAAGATCAAAAACAAGAAATTAGAATAACAAAAAGCATTGTCATAAGCATTCAAATGAATCATAAACTAAATAAAGAAGAACGATCTTTGAAACCAATCAGAAATCATTTTGTCTTATTTTTCTTGGATATTAAGTAAAAGATGGAACGACTTCGTCGAGTGCTGAGAGATATGGAACGATTTCCAAGTCGCTCGAAGAAAAAAAGCTTCGTTTTAAATTATATTCTTCGTAGGTCCAAAATCCAATAATCAAGACATGTCTTTAGAGACAATCGCCCTGAAAACGAGTCTCCTAGTTATACAGAGTGACATCCGAATGGTGATAAACTTTTTTTTTATACACTTCCAATTATTTACCAATTGTACGTTGACAGCATCAGCATTCTGTCGTATGTTTTAGTAAGAAATCATAGTGTGCAGTCAGCCAAAATCTTGGTCCACCACTTCTTGTGTTGTTTAACTTGATAAACTGTTACAAATAATCGCCTTACGCGCCTATAACTATGTTAATAAAAAGCACAGTACTCCTGGCCATTAGCCAACATATACAACGTGTCCCAAAATTCAACGATAAGCGGGCACCAGAGGACGGATCTGGTCATGATACCTCGAGAAAAAAAAAGAAAAAAAATATATCTCAATCCCTTTAGAAATTATTAAAAAAAATGAAATTCTTAAAATATCGACGCCCCTAATGGTATTTTTAACGACCATGTCTAGAATTTTTGGAATAATATTTTTTTTGTATCGGCAACCTAAGTAGCACTGCTATCCACCGCAGCCTTTAAAAATATCAGAATACATGTAGTTTTAACACAAAAAATAATCAAGATTATTTTTACCTCAATTCTTTTAAATGTTTTTTTCTTTCAGTCCACTTTCAATCATCATGGTGCATAAAAAAAGTATTGACACTACTATGGCAAGTGTTTTAAAAAGTTGACGCAACTAACCAAGATTCCAAAATAGTAGGATACTCTTGGAAAACTAGCCCCGAAAAAAAAAAACAGCTATTTTTAAACAAGAACCGACATTTTTTAATGTTGATAGTAATCACTTTTACGTGCTACCACTAACCCGTCCCGAACTCAAACTTGAACTATGCTGCTGCAGAGACACACTGAGGCACCCTCTGGGTGGAAAGGCTAGCCTCCAGGAGCGGGTCACCGGCCCTCTGCTTATCCGCATCCCATCGTCGGCCACTTCCGAAGTGAACTAAGACAAAGACTAGCAAAGCAATCTAACCTATGCCCACCCCAAGTGCTTCCCATAACTTGCAAAGTCTGATCTAGGCGAGATGGGTACCGAAGAGTGCACACCAAGACAATGACCGCATCTGCCCTGTCTTCGCGCTCCCGTACCGAGTCCTCTCGCTCCTCAGTATGGCCACTACAACGCTGTCGAGAGCGAGAGATCCCCCACTCCAAGGGCGCCCACCATAGTACGGCGTTCACCAACCCAGTGAATGCACTCCTTTAGGGTGTGCTGGGCAGTGTCATCCGGGTCGCCGCTCGCGGTACACCGGGCTGGTTTCCCTGCCGATTCGATGCAGGTAATGATCGATACACCCATGTCCGGTCATTACCTGCGCCAGTCGGAAGCCAATGCTCCCATGAACCCTCTCCAACCAGTGGTCGAACGATGGGAGGAGTGCCCCTATGGTGCGGGCTTCATAGGGGGAGTCCTCCAGGTCGTTCCTCCACCGGTCCCTCACCCAGCGCTGCACCTGTCGGCGCTCCTCACGCAGCTCTTCGGAAGCGGGGAACTCATTAAGGGCTCTGCTCTCACCCGCTCCCTGTGCGCCCCCACGAGCCCCTGGGCATCCAGCTCCCAGGGCGTGGTGCCCGCCAAGGCGCCCGCTGCCACAGCACTTTGGGTGGGCATAGGTTAGCCTGCTTTGCTAGTCTTTGTTTTAGTCCACTTTTGTGGCCGATGATGGGATGCGGATAGGCAGAGGGCCGGTGAACGGCATTTGGAGGCTAGCCTTTCCACCCAAAGGGTGCCTCAGTGTGTCTCTGCAGCAGCAGAGTTCAAGTCTGAGTTCGGGACGTGTTAGTGGTAGCACGTAAAAGTGATTACTATCAACATTAAGAAATGTCGGTTCTTGTTTAAAAATAGCTGTTTTTTTTCGGTGCTAGTTTTCCTAGAGTATCCTACCATTTTGGAATCTTGGTTAGTTGCGTCAACTTTTTAAAACACTTGCCATAGCAGTGTCAATACTTTTTTATGTACCATGATGAGTCAAAGTGGACTAAAAGAAAAATTAATTCAAAAATTTTGGGGTAAAAATAATTTTGATTATTTTTTGTGTTAAAACTACATGTATTCTGATATTTTTAAGGGCTGTGGTGGCTAGCAGTGCTACTTAGGTTGCCGATACAAAAAAAATATCTGAAATATTCCAAAAATTCTAGACATGGTCGTTAAAAATACCAATAGGGGTGTCGATATTTTAAGAATTTCATTTTTTTTTAATAATTTCTAAAGGGATTGAGATATATTTTTTTCTTTTTTTTTCTCGAGGTATCATGACCAGATCCATCCTCTGGTGCCCGCTTATCGTTGAATTTTGGGACACGTTGTATATACTTGACATATTTGTACAATACCGTAACATTATATTCTTATTTATAGCCTGCCTCACCAAAGTAGGTATAAGATACGTATGAAGAGATGGAGGTGCATAATTGACAGTAACAACACACAAAAAGGAGAGCAGTACAATTTCCATACTAAATCCGCCTTAGAAATAGTCCCTGTACGACTTTCAGCGCTATGGCCAATTACTTGACATCTACGCTCTTTTGGACTGATGACTGATGAACTTTTCAAATGGATTTTTATCATAAATTTGGATATATAAAATGTAAAAATGTGGTTATATTCCTTTTTCATGCTTTATTTGATTTAATCGACTAAAAGTCAATTGTGGGTGAGGCACAGCAGGAAAGCGTATAGCGCCATTAGAGTGCAGTATAATAACATATTCAGGATTCTGATGGGGCTACCGAGGTACTGCAGTGCCTCAACTATGTTCGCCAAGGCCGGGGTCCCTGATTTCTTCGCCGTGATGCGCAATCGTATCGCCTCCTTATGGGAGGGACTACGCCGCTCCAAGAACAACATCTCTTGAGGGCCGTGTACAATGATATGAACAGTCCTATTTTTAGGTACTGGCTGTCTGTGCAACAGGACGGTGTACAATACAGTACATACTAATATTGTTTTATTATTTTTTTACTGCTGGCAATACCAGTAGTGAGTAGATACACGTCTCTAGCGAACTAACCTAAGACAGAATAAGATGTACAATTTAAATTTAAAATTTCTTTCATGTTACGGCTTTTATTTATGAGTCAAAACAGACGGGAACAAGAAGTAATAATTGTATTACTCGCATTATGTTTATATTTTATAATTTTATTTTTATTTTACTTTTTACATTTGCTTTTGCTTTTAATTTTTTATTTGTATATGGGTGTACTGACTTGCCTGAAATAAACATTTATTATTATTATTATTATTATAAAAGCCGGTAAAAAAAATAATTAGGTATTGTATGCCATTGAAAGTGTTACCTACTGACGATAAAATACGAGATGTGTCTAAAAACCATTTACAGATGACTTAAATGAAGCCATTACTTGATTAAGTATAGTTTCAACGCAATTTTTTACCATAATTGAACAGAAAAATCATCTTTATTCCAAACTAAAATTCACTCTGTATAATATCCGTAAGTAAATCCGTCAAATAAATCGAACAATAAACAAAGACGATTCGATACAATTACCCGAAGCATTACCGAATTATTCGCCACTTTATCCGAACAATCTAATAAAATCGAATAAAACATGAACGATTCGTAAAAAAATAGGGTTGTCACCCGCTGTAAAAAGATTCGTAAAAAGGGCCCAAGGCGTGATAGTTTCCAAGGCACATATGTTTTTTTTTACGTAGTAGGTATTTTATGATGCCGCAATATCGTCTCTTTAGGGATTCATATTGGCTTTGAATATTTTTATTGGAGTTTCTCGTTGTTAATAAAATATTGCGGTTTGGGGTAGGATTTGAAAGTTTGATTTTGAATGGTAAGGTTTTCTCCGCGCCTTTCATGTTTCGCTTCCCGAATTTTCTAATATTTTATAGAATGTCTCTATCTCTATTATTTTAGACCGTCTATTTTTCCAAAAATATAATATCTAAGCTGCTGATATGACTTGATCAATGACTATTATGAAATTGAACGCTCATTTTCAAAATAGTGTTAGCTTATTTTTGTTCAAAAATAGGAAAAATATAATAACAACAAGATTAATCATTAAGATATTAAATAAATATGTAAAGCAAAAAAACCCATTTTAATAAGTAAAAATAAAAACATAGCCAACGTTGCAATAGCACGCATTAAAAAATAAACAAGGCATAATTATCTTAACACTACACAGAATATAAGCAAACAGAATAACCACAAATCGCATACAGTACTAACTACAAAATAAGATTCATACAAGTCGCATGAAGTCATCTACTGTCAAAACCGATCCAGTTCAGCCTGACCCCTACGCCGCTGGGTCCGTCGTATAAAGCGCGGTTCTAGTTACGAAGGTCGGTTAGGGCGCAATATCCGCGTTTGTTAAGAGCCTCAGGCTCTCATTTTAAGTCAAACATAGAGCAAGTAAGTACAGACTGTTCACTTCTAGAAATTACAATAAAATAGCATACAAATTAGATAACAATTTTTTTCACAATAAACAAGTATCTAAGTGACGGTCAGTGAACCGAAAAATATGGTTTGTGTGTATTTACCTAGGTGTATGTAATGTCTTCATACCAAAATGGCTGGATATATTTCGAGTATTTTTTGGATTTCTATAGAATACTCTTCACTTAACAATTGTAGAAAAAAAGTTCGTGAGGTACGATTATGTTTTTCTATCCCGCGTGAATAATCTTCATCTCAGTCGGACACTCTTTTACATGGGCCTATGGATTGTTAGCTCTGGTTATCACACTTAAATAACATAAAATAAATAAATATTATGGGGCAATCATACACAAATGGACCTAGTCCCAAACTAACAAAAACTGTACTATGGGTACTAAACGACGACTTCTGTGATCACTTCCGATCACTTCTGATCTCTGCCTTCGCTTTGCTTCTCCACTTGGCTCTGTTGGTGGCACATCAGAAACATATAAGTATTAATAGTTGACATTATTATGTGATGATTTTTGCTTAATGTAGGTTATATCTATAGTTTTAATACATTGTGTGAAGGTGTTTGTAAATGCAAAGTAAATCCTTATTTGAAACATTATAAATTATTTTGTGTTTGCTACACTGCAGTGGCAGGGTTGGATTAAAAAAGTGAGCGCTGACAGATTGGCTGACGGACGGTTGGAATAAGAAACGTTGTAAAACAAATACTAATTCGATTAATTGACTATTGAAAGAGGTTGTTACTTATTAGTATAAATAAATATATTGTATCCTGTTTCTGAGTTTCGATTTATCAAAATTATAACAAACGAAAAATTTATTACAAGCAGTGCATTATCTGTATTTCCTTACTCTATAGTCTCACAAACAGGAAGTCAGTTAATCTCATATTCAGTTAAGTGTACCAACATACTTAAGCTTTCTGCCCTTATGTAAGTAGTCTTTTTCCAGCTTTTCTTTGAAGCATTCCGCAAATATCTACGAGTATTATATTATATACTAGCAGACGCCCGCAAGTTCATTCGCGTGAGGGAGGGAAAATTGACAATCGCCTTTTTTACTTCTCCGTAGTCAGGTAAAAAGTTAAAATAAGATTCACGAAAGCAGGCTCCATTGGTATGGACATTGCAAAGAAGGCCTGGTTACTATAGTGGCCGATATGTTTTAAACCTGACCATCCCAGGATCTAGAACCAGAGGTTGACCAAAGAGGCGATGGACAGATCTCATAAAGTAAAACCTCAGTTCTTGCGACGTGATGCGAGGGAAAAGAGGAAGAAGATGAAGAAAGCAGACCCCACCATCAGAGGGGAATAATAACTGCTCAGGGGAGAGAGAGTAGTCAGGTAAAAATTATCCTATTGCCATTCTACATGCGTAGCTGCCAGTCAACGAAAACTAGTTGACATCGGTTTAGCCGTGTCATGAGGCCGCAAACACATTAATACCGACAAAATAATATTAAAATAAGTTTTATCCACTGACCTCCAAATAGCCTATAGTGTTATAGAAAAACATTTTTGATATAAAGACACTTAAATTTGATTACTAATTAACAAATTGTGAAGTTAAATATATTAATATTATCCCATGCTAATGATACCTGTTAAGATCTCTTCAGCGCAAGGTGGCCTGACTTTGTTTTTAAAAACATCAGATCAGGTACTCGTAATATGACCACTACCAACTCCATTGTTAGGTGTAGATTACTTTCTCGTCCTCCATTTTCATTTATTTTTTCGATATCATCCAATATAGAATATTATGTACAATCGAAGCTAACTTCAGTTAAAAGTATAAGTACAAAACGAATTCCTTAATACCAATTTCAGTAGAGAAGAACAAAAACCAAGACCAATCAATCGATCAAAATTACGTAGACATGTACAGTAAAGTTATAATCTACTAAAGTTTATATTGAACTTTATAATACGCTTTGCTTCACTCTCCTGTATTCCGATACCCGACAACCAACGTCTTATACCCAAAAGGTCATAATTTACAAACAAAAACTTACTGCATACGTCTTTCGGTCTAGTGAATGCCGCACCCACATCGCTCGGCAACATATTTGAGGGTAGTTTCCGAACGCGTGGAACTTTCGGGAAAGTATCCGTTTACCAAGGAAATCCAATCGCGTCTTAAGCTTGTGCTAAATTGTGATAATGTGAGTACATTCTGCGGTGAAGTTTTACGAGTAGGTATGTCAGCGTAACTTAGCTAAGTTATTTTGTTTCGGACAAGGCTAAAATGAGGGTCAAATAGGGAATTTGGTACATACGAGGTTAGCAGTTTTTACCAAAGACTAAAGTAAGCATTGAGTTATTATAGTACATTATACCTCAATGAAAGTAAGGTGTTGTTCATCATGCAAAAAATATTATAGGTAATAATAGCCACAGTGTCACTAGCAGCCATTTTGAAATTGGCCATTATTTGACTTAAGTTTCAATCTCAAGTTAGCCTGAGGTATTGTTCCTAGTGAAGAAACACTCGTTCAAAATCCTCAATATACTTACATTAGTTATGTTCTAACTAAACATTTTGTGTAAGTTTTAAAATAGTTTAATTTAAGTTAACAAATTATTTCATGTCATAAGGAGAAGCTAAATTAAACGTTTCTAATAACGAGTCAAAACTTATCGGCCAAAAATCGCGACCATTACATTCGTGACATTGTATGTATCGTTGTTTTTAACTTCGTTTTTTGTAAATTTTAATCGAATTTGGTTTTAACTCTCGCTGCAAAAACCAAGTTAGCTCTCTAATGCACTAGCCAGGCCTGCAAAAGCGTAAACATCCAATATCTCACTTCCCCATTTGTGTACGAAATGTACGAATCTCTCGTAAGTGCATGTCAATCGTAAGTCTTCCCGACTTGTAAAAGATCCTTAAGTTTAGAGTTCGGCCAAACAATGTCACGAAGACTTGTACGATGGAACTACGATACTTACATAATAAAAAAAAACTTTTATTGTCTTTTTTGCACAAAAGTTAAATTGCTCATCAAGGCCTATCAAATGTTCCCAAGCACGAAGGGATCTTGTTATGTTTTGGAGTTCCTGGTGGTGGCCCCCACCGTCTCCATTATCATAATAGCTCCATGATATCAAATTGTCACGTGAACTATATATACACTAGCTGTGCCCCACGGTGTTACCCGCTCGTCCCACGGGAACACTAAATTTATTCGGGATGAAAAGTATCCTATGTCCTTTCCCGGGTCTCAAACTATCTCCATACCAAATTTCATCTAAGTCGGTTCAGCGGTTTAAGCTTGAAGAGGTAACAGACAGACAGACAGACAGACAGACAGACAGACACACTTTCGCATTTATAATATTAGTATGGATTCCAAGAGTTATCTCGATACCACAATTAGAAGTACGTAAAATTGTCTTCCAAGATTTAGTTACATTGTTTGTTACAAAGTAACTAACTAACAAACTGTTGTGGATCACATCATTGGTTTGTATTTGACGAAGCCTGTTGCTGATTTGTGTTTGTATCTCACCTGACGAAGCCTGCGATACAGATCAGAACTTATTGTAAATTTTCCTTTTGTGTGTCTCTCAATAAATAAACTGACTAACAAACTTAGTTACAAGTGTACCTAATAAAAGGGTGTTAAAATACATCGTCATTCCTCCGTTCCTGATAATATCTGTTCTGTATTCAGCAGCACAAAAACAATTTTAGTGTATTCCTGACCAAAATAGAAGGTTATTACCATCTGTATCTGTGTCTGGGTGTGGTGCATCAAAGTTCTGTAACGAATTAACCGTTTGTGTGCGGAATCGCATGTAGTTGCTGCTTCCTTCTAAATGACTCCGTCTAAATATCGTCGTTTAAATATCCCGGT
This sequence comes from Apotomis betuletana, assembly GCA_932273695.1. Lineage (NCBI taxonomy): Eukaryota > Metazoa > Arthropoda > Insecta > Lepidoptera > Tortricidae > Apotomis > Apotomis betuletana. The sequence goes on along the minus strand of OW026303.1, from coordinate 957,441 downwards.
AGAATAGGGATCTGATAATACTAATAGTAATTTACCTAAAGTTGACGTTGCGACCCGATAACAGACGTTACAAAAATAGCGATACTTCTCTGATTTTTGGAAAAGGAACAGCAGTCACTGCAATTGTAATGTAATGTTTTCTCAACTCTAGAGATTGAGCAACACTGTCTACGTGCTTCGCTTCATCGAATTTAAAATTTAAAAACGCTAAACCGTCACCTAGCGAGTCAGAGCCGAGCCGGCTCAACTTATATACTTTGTTACATCTTCCATGCGTTGAACAGCGTCCCTATTTTTGAGAAGGATGGTGGTTATGTTTCAGGTTTTTTAATTTATATATTTTTTGTTCTATGGAATCCAATAGTCTAGATAATTTTTGTTTTAGGTATAGAACTTTACGATGCCAAAAATAAAATGTAGCCAAAATGAAACAACATCTAGGCGATTACAATCTGTACGTTTTAAGACTCGGTTGGTAGATTTTTACGATTGAATTGTGACATTTCAGATTGTACCTACCCGGGCAAATTAGGATTGCGCCTAGTATGGTGTCGGATATCAAGGAGGCGACGTAACGCGACCGGGTCACTTCTCCAAGATATTTCAATTTAATTAAGTAAGGTCCTGAGCTCATTTTGGGGACGGTGGAGGCAAACTACACAGTTGGAAAATGAAGCAGTTTGGGTTAGTAGAAACGGATTAGGACAAAAGTTCAAGCAACAGTAGTGGCCGACAAGTTTGTCAATAAATCCGCCGGCATGTGTCCGGCGAAGTTGGCTGCCAGCGCGGTCCCGATCCGCTCGGATGGGCATAAACTGTCATCGTATATCAACTTTTATAGTAAATTTACTGGCGTTTGTACAATTTGTACATCCACAATAAAAATAGTCATAAATGAATGCATTTTATGCGATTATCTGAAATACAATATTATCATTACAGTATATAGTTAAATATGTTTTTTTGTGTACAATAAAGTGTTTACATACATACTTTTATTAAGCAGTCCAGCACGGCTAGCATAACTTTGACACGCGACTCTTTCTCGCGCGAGATATACTACCTGTCTCTATCTGTACAGTACTATGAGATAGTGACGAATGATGCTATCTCGCGCGACATGAGTCGCGTGTCAAAGTTATGCTAGACGTGCTGAGACTATTATTAATGGTGTCATTATATTATCATCGAGTAGTGACATAACTATTGATAGTGTAATGACTGGAATAAAGGAATTTTGTATATTGAATGAAGAAATGACAAGGGTGACAGAATTGGTGATGTCATAATTATCATGTGGATTAAGAAATGTAACGATGGGTTAAAAAAACCATGCATGAGCAAGGTTTAGATGGACTAGTAGGACGCTCTTGTAGGCCCAGAGAGTCGAGCTGGCGTGGGTACGTATGTTTGTATGAATTTCAACTTTTTTATTTCCGAATTGGCCGCTAAATGGCACTTTTTAAATCAATCTTCTGCATCGCGGTGTCGTTTGTTTGACGTAAAATGTTCGAAAGGTTCGAAATTTCTATGCATTACAACTTGTAGCAACCAAAGAGTGTTTCATTTCATTGGGTTTAGAGAGCGGCCTAGCAGACTCAAATATGGTCCTTCGAGCTGGATTACCAGCGACCTATAGATACAGAGTCCATAGATATTTTTATACATTTGGTTGGAATGTTAACATTTGGGTTTCAGTAGCAGACTTCTTCTTTAATAACATTTTCATAAAAACTAAATATGTATTCATTAATGACCTATTAATATCCAAGTTACAACTTACAACCAATTTAGGAAGCCATTATATGGCTGTACACTTTCGATAAGCGTTCAGGCCGTTATAAAATAATTACTACCTAGCAATTATAATACTCGTACAGTCATGCCATTCACAGCTATTTAAGTGCCAAATTTGTAGGTAGGTATAGGTACTTAATTTATGTAATTATTGTAATATTATGATTTTTAAATTTACCTAGCTACTATAGAATTTATGAACCGACTTCATTAAGATTGTAAAAAATAGAACCCTCTCTTATTGCTTGTTCGTTCACTGCCGAAAGTAGTGCGGTAAGTTGTGAATATTAATGTATTCAATAGAATATTACATACATTTATTATGGGTCAAAAATAAAACATTAAAAATAACAAATTTATGGGATTAAAACTAAAAATTTACCTAAGGTTAAAATATATTTATAAAACTAAGACCTAGGTAGGGTGCCCATGACGCAGACAGCATTCCCAGCACCTATGGAAAGCCATTGCGCGAGAAAACTGCCCACGCGTGGGTCCCCTGTTGCCTCCCTCAGGCGCTTACTGAGCTCCCTGTGGAGTCCACGCGCACCCTTGAGGATAGAGGATCATCTCATGTCAAATTGTCAATTTGTTCGGTTTCCGCGATATATTTAAATAAAACAATAAAATTGTAACCTTACACGTGCTACAATTCCACGCATTTAACTTTATTCCCAACACACTCTGTTTCAATAGAACGCTTCGCCGTAATTCATATTCTACAAAGGCGAAATCCGCAGAAATCATCTTAAAGCTAAAAAACCCGATCTCGTTTGATCTCTAATCAGATTTATACATTTCCTAAACGGTTTTCCCCTTTCGTACCTCCGCCTCGTGGGGCGCGGGGCGGGGAAGCCGGGAATTGGATAAAATGGTTCCGTCCGTACCAATGCATTTTTGTCACGTTCTGCTCTCTTTTCTATAATATGTTTGTCACTGTGCTTGCAATAATAAAAACCTTACTATAACTAAATTCGAAATAATGAACTTAATTCTGTAAGTAGGCCACAAGGGCACTTTTAAAGGTCTGAATGACTCCACACTACTCGCACTTCGCAGCGGAAACCCATACTTTGTGGAGCTAAGGTCTAAGTCTACTGGTTCACAAGAGGCGACCACCTGTTGAGAAGAAACGCCGAAACAAACTCAACAGTCAGAGTCAGTCATTTTTTCAGAAAGGATACTTTAACTAATACAGTAAAATGAATATAATGTAATTTATAACCACTTTTTATTGTAGAAACACAAATCAAATCACAATACAAAAGAATAAGCATGTACAAAGGCAAACTTATCCTTTAAAGGGATTTCTTCCAGTTAACCTATAAGTAAATGCGGGATACAAATGTACCTGTGTAGTGTGTGGCACCTGTTTCAAACGTTGAACCCGATCGCTAGTTAGGATAATGCGACGGGGTTCCGAAGTTCATATAAGCCCCTGCCCAAGCTCATGAGGCTCTGACTCTGATGCAAGCCTCGAACTGACACGGAGTCCCAATGATTTCTTTTGCTCTGTGGCCGTTCATCACCTTGCTACGCCACTGTGTGTATCAGTTACTTACTTCCGCTGGCGCCACAACCCTTTTTGGGTCTTGGCCTCCTCCGCAATCTTCCTCCAGTTGTCACGATGCCTGGCGACCTACTTCCAGCTGATAAACATCCCCATCTTCCTGAGATCTTCCTCCACACAGTCACTCCAACGTTTTCTAGGCCTGCCTCTCGGTCTCTTCTGTTGCAGCGTCCACCTTGTCATTATCTTGCATTGTGGAATGAATTGTCGCTTGCGGTATTTACGGGCACGACCTTCAAACCTCCAAAAAAAGAGCGTACTCCCACTTGAATTCCCATTCTTTTATGGTGACCCGCCCACCTCAGTTGCTGCGACTTATAGAACCTGAACCTATGTATCAATTACCTAGTTATAATATAATTGTTATAGTTTTAAGTAGAATTTACGAAAAAAATACTTACTGTTGAGTTTATTTCGGCTTTCTTCTCAACAGCGGTCTTCTCTTGTGAAATGCCGGTAGATTCTGATTCAGACATGTAAAAGTCCTCGTGCCCTACTTACAGAATAAACATTTTCATTTTGATTTGTGAAGATGGAGACACGAACACGATGGTAAGAAGTCTGGTGTGGGCATCACATTAAACATTTCCGAGATTGTTTTGTTTTGTCTAAAACCCCTAAAATGCCCGCAGCAACTCACAAAGCCAATTAAAAGCGGCGGACTAAACTCCACAACAGAGTTTGGCCCTCGTTCGTCTAATTTGCGATGGCGAGGAAAATAAACTTAGTTGTAAACAAAAAGAATATTCTAATCAATTCATTTATTTCCATGTATTAAATCATGAAACCATCGACACGAGAAGAAGAAGAAGATTATTAAAGTCCCATGTGCTTATCTTACAATCTAACATTCATAAAGAAATAGATGCATAGATAATAATAATATACAATATCTGAAGGAAACAAATATGGCTCAACATTTTTTCTGTTGCTTGTTGCCATGGTGAGGTTCCCTGGGTCACTCTTTAAAACTACGATTTTCGGCGGCAATATTCAACAAAAGCTTTGTAATTGCAGCAGTTATAAGTCCATTCTTATTTACGAGTATCTCTTGAAAATTCTATTTGTAATTTCAGGAAAAATATTAATAGCACGATGCAGGTTGACCGCAATTTCGTGCGGGCTTCTGGCTCCAGCCATACTGCCAAGCACCCTGAAGAGCGTTAGCAATTGGTCATTCCTGTGGCGCGCAGATAATCCCATTAGCGGGTTATATACTCCCACACAAAGTCCGACTCACTGGTAGGGAGGGATAAACACTAAACAGCCTTGATTTAGTTCAAGCCATGTTAAAAAAAGCGTTAGCAATAGCATGAGTATACAACTCTACCTAAATGTCTACCGAGTCAGATCCGTTTCAAGTAGTATAGGTATAAATTATGAACATAGATAGATAGGTACCTATATTGAATTTTAAAGTATTAAGCTACTTAAGAAGTCCAGTTGGCATAGTTATGTTCCCCAAGCTATATGTACATTTCGTTTATGTAAAAGGCCCCTAAAAATGCTCCGAGCAAGTTTATAAAGCCACTTAAAACTGGCGGGAGTAAATTCTGCAACAAAGTTGGGCGCCGCGCCGCCGAGTCATTTGTATGGAAATGGGCCGATTCTGCCGTAAAACACAAGCGTGACGGACAGACCACAAGTTTGATATTTTTATCGCTTCGATTAGCGAGGTGTACTCTGACTTTACAGTTTCAGTTTTACAGGGTAGACGGAGAAAACCATGCATATTTTTGTAAACCAAACTTCATTGAAGTTAGTTTTGATATTATATTTTTGTTCCGTTTCACGTATCAATACAAGATATCGTTATGTGAACTGAATATAGCAATGGAATAATTATGCTGAATTGTTAGAATTCTTGTAAGCTATTAGAATGGCGTATTCTACGTCAAAGTTATTGGTATTGCTGTGGAGTTTCCAGTATCTTCTGTCATTTCTGGTGACGTCTTCGAAGAGAGAACACATTTAAATACCTACTCCTGACTTAACTATTTTATCCTAATTTTTTTACACCATGGTGGTGGCAAACAAGCGTACAATCCGCCTGATGGTAGGCGGTTACCGCAGCTTATGAAGCTTGCAACTCCAGGGGATTCGGATGCGTGTTGCCGACCCTTATAAATCTCATCTCGTGTTTTAGCTTTCCTAGACCATCTCAATTAGGTAAAATAATAGTAAGCTATAAAATAGATGCCTGGAATGTAACGATTACGTATGTGAAGGTTAAACACTCAAACCTAGCTGTTAACCCAAAAAAGGAACCTGTAACTGTAAGGTTTACGAAACGGAAAACGATTAGTACCTACTTAAGGTATGTTGTACTCCGGAAAAACCGGTAAAGACCCCGCCAACAAAGTGCACCACAAAGTTGGGGCCGGCAGTGACCCGCGGGTAATTTATATGGAAATGCTTCCTGTACCTCTTGAGGCCCTTGTGCAACTGTGTCGTCCGACCCGTCTTCAAATAATGTCGGTCTCTTTTCTTTTAATATAGTACGGGAAAATGTGATGTGTTGGTTGGTATGGTTATCGTAGCAACTAAAAAATGCTAATGTTTGGTAAAATAGTTTTGCATGAAGAATGCTATCAAAAGCTACAAGAGGCAATTTGGTTTAGAAAATTAAGTTGAAAATGAGTTCAAAAAATATTCTGGTAATAAACGATTATATGTATATGTAACGGGAAGATAAATGGGCTTCCCGCGAACCTAACTCAATATAGGCCCTTTTTACCTAGAAACTTATTTCGTTGGATGTTTCATGTCGCTGAATGTTTATTTCGCTGTAGTCATAGATTTTTCATAATTCTTGCAAATATCATCCTTTTGATAAGATAAGTTTAGGGTTGTTTTATATCAATCTCGGATAGTTTTCGTTTACAAGGAAAAATGCTTCCTACGAAATGATTTTTCGGCGAAATGAAATATTCGACGAAAAATAATTCTAGGAGTCATGACTGAGTCGATCGTCGATTTAAGTTATTGAAAATGCCTTCACCCGTGCACTTTCCAGATCAAAAACCGTTCTGTGTCAACGGCCACCGGTTCTAAAACCCTTGAACAAATAAATATACTAGCTTTTGCCCGCGATTACGTACGCGTGGAACTTGATAAAAGGGATTATTAAAAGCGCCTAAGCAAATGTAAGAGCAATTGTGCCTTTGGTCTAATACATAATTACATTTCCTACAGGGTCACCGCACCCCAACAGAAAGTTCACTCACTTTTCAATCTTTTTTTTAGGTATAATTTCCAGGGTGAAAACTATCCTATGTCCTTCCTCGGATCTTAAACTATCTCTATGCCAAATTTCATCAAAATCGATTCAGCGGTTTAAGCGTGAAGAGGTAACAGACAGACAGACACGCTTTACATTTATAATATTAGTAAGTATGGATCTATTTACCTGTTTAGAGATATTTGACACAGCGAAAAGATAGCTGGTCGTGCAGGATTCCTTTCATTACTTTCTAGTGTTGCCGGCTATTAATGGCCTAGTTTTTAATTATCCCCGACGCCAGCACGCGCGCGGGAAAAATAAATTATTGTAGCCTCCGTAATGGGGGTAGTTTAAACGTAGTTTATCAGGGCGGGAGGCAGAAAGCTTATTTTGTATTAGAGGCCACGTCGAAAGACACTTTATGTTGACTGGTGGAACTTAAATTTTATTTTGTGCTTTGTAAATTCCAAGCTACCGTGACACGGCAGTAAGTAAATAATTTATTAGATTTATTTCTATTTGTAATTTCAGGAAAAATATTAATAGCACGATGCAGGTTGACCGCAATTTCGTGCGGGCTTCTGGCTCCAGCCATACTGCCAAGCACCCTGAAGAGCGTTAGCAATTGGTCATTCCTGTGGCGCGCAGATAATCCCATTAGCGGGTTATATACTCCCACACAAAGTCCGACTCACTGGTAGGGAGGGATAAACACTAAACAGCCTTGATTTAGTTCAAGCCATGTTAAAAAAAGCGTTAGCAATAGCATGAGTATACAACTCTACCTAAATGTCTACCGAGTCAGATCCGTTTCAAGTAGTATAGGTATAAATTATGAACATAGATAGATAGGTACCTATATTGAATTTTAAAGTATTAAGCTACTTAAGAAGTCCAGTTGGCATAGTTATGTTCCCCAAGCTATATGTACATTTCGTTTATGTAAAAGGCCCCTAAAAATGCTCCGAGCAAGTTTATAAAGCCACTTAAAACTGGCGGGAGTAAATTCTGCAACAAAGTTGGGCGCCGCGCCGCCGAGTCATTTGTATGGAAATGGGCCGATTCTGCCGTAAAACACAAGCGTGACGGACAGACCACAAGTTTGATATTTTTATCGCTTCGATTAGCGAGGTGTACTCTGACTTTACAGTTTCAGTTTTACAGGGTAGACGGAGAAAACCATGCATATTTTTGTAAACCAAACTTCATTGAAGTTAGTTTTGATATTATATTTTTGTTCCGTTTCACGTATCAATACAAGATATCGTTATGTGAACTGAATATAGCAATGGAATAATTATGCTGAATTGTTAGAATTCTTGTAAGCTATTAGAATGGCGTATTCTACGTCAAAGTTATTGGTATTGCTGTGGAGTTTCCAGTATCTTCTGTCATTTCTGGTGACGTCTTCGAAGAGAGAACACATTTAAATACCTACTCCTGACTTAACTATTTTATCCTAATTTTTTTACACCATGGTGGTGGCAAACAAGCGTACAATCCGCCTGATGGTAGGCGGTTACCGCAGCTTATGAAGCTTGCAACTCCAGGGGATTCGGATGCGTGTTGCCGACCCTTATAAATCTCATCTCGTGTTTTAGCTTTCCTAGACCATCTCAATTAGGTAAAATAATAGTAAGCTATAAAATAGATGCCTGGAATGTAACGATTACGTATGTGAAGGTTAAACACTCAAACCTAGCTGTTAACCCAAAAAAGGAACCTGTAACTGTAAGGTTTACGAAACGGAAAACGATTAGTACCTACTTAAGGTATGTTGTACTCCGGAAAAACCGGGTAAAGACCCCGCCAACAAAGTGCACCACAAAGTTGGGGCCGGCAGTGACCCGCGGGTAATTTATATGGAAATGCTTCCTGTACCTCTTGAGGCCCTTGTGCAACTGTGTCGTCCGACCCGTCTTCAAATAATGTCGGTCTCTTTTCTTTTAATATAGTACGGGAAAATGTGATGTGTTGGTTGGTATGGTTATCGTAGCAACTAAAAAATGCTAATGTTTGGTAAAATAGTTTTGCATGAAGAATGCTATCAAAAGCTACAAGAGGCAATTTGGTTTAGAAAATTAAGTTGAAAATGAGTTCAAAAAATATTCTGGTAATAAACGATTATATGTATATGTAACGGGAAGATAAATGGGCTTCCCGCGAACCTAACTCAATATAGGCCCTTTTTACCTAGAAACTTATTTCGTTGGATGTTTCATGTCGCTGAATGTTTATTTCGCTGTAGTCATAGATTTTTCATAATTCTTGCAAATATCATCCTTTTGATAAGATAAGTTTAGGGTTGTTTTATATCAATCTCGGATAGTTTTCGTTTACAAGGAAAAATGCTTCCTACGAAATGATTTTTCGGCGAAATGAAATATTCGACGAAAAATAATTCTAGGAGTCATGACTGAGTCGATCGTCGATTTAAGTTATTGAAAATGCCTTCACCCGTGCACTTTCCAGATCAAAAACCGTTCTGTGTCAACGGCCACCGGTTCTAAAACCCTTGAACAAATAAATATACTAGCTTTTGCCCGCGATTACGTACGCGTGGAACTTGATAAAAGGGATTATTAAAAGCGCCTAAGCAAATGTAAGAGCAATTGTGCCTTTGGTCTAATACATAATTACATTTCCTACAGGGTCACCGCACCCCAACAGAAAGTTCACTCACTTTTCAATCTTTTTTTTTAGGTATAATTTCCAGGGTGAAAACTATCCTATGTCCTTCCTCGGATCTTAAACTATCTCTATGCCAAATTTCATCAAAATCGATTCAGCGGTTTAAGCGTGAAGAGGTAACAGACAGACAGACACGCTTTACATTTATAATATTAGTAAGTATGGATCTATTTACCTGTTTAGAGATATTTGACACAGCGAAAAGATAGCTGGTCGTGCAGGATTCCTTTCATTACTTTCTAGTGTTGCCGGCTATTAATGGCCTAGTTTTTAATTATCCCCGACGCCAGCACGCGCGCGGGAAAAATAAATTATTGTAGCCTCCGTAATGGGGGTAGTTTAAACGTAGTTTATCAGGGCGGGAGGCAGAAAGCTTATTTTGTATTAGAGGCCACGTCGAAAGACACTTTATGTTGACTGGTGGAACTTAAATTTTATTTTGTGCTTTGTAAATTCCAAGCTACCGTGACACGGCAGTAAGTAAATAATTTATTAGATTTATTTCGTTTCAGTTTGAAACAGAGAAGAAACTTGACATGGTCTCCAATCGCGAGTGGGAATTTAAATGTACAGCCCAGAACTGGCACCCCGTTTACTGGACTCAGATTCCATGATCAAAATCTGGGTTGATTTGTAATATCAGAATATTATTTTGTGTCTACTGAATTAAAATGTATTCTTAATCCGGTAATTTTTCTAGTATTTTTGGTGGCTAATAAAATCAGTCTCGGCGACGGGGACGAAAGACAGCTGAAGGGCTACTCCGATGTACGAAACTCGTAGTATAGTGCTTTCCAGCTCACTCAAATATACTTTGACAGGAGATCGAGAGGAACGGCACTATTCAACGGTCGAACTTCGAACATCGGAGTAGCCCTTCAGGGGCTTGAGGAACGGTGCGTACGGTTGCCGGCAAACTTTTAGAACAAAAATGGCGGATCTGCTCATGTACATTTGTACGTAAATGGGCTACTGCGCAGTCAAGGGCATGCTCAAGAAGTTTGCCGGCTACTGTACGTTGAAAGACGCCCCTGTCAGATGTCCCCGTCAAATGTGACATGCCCGCAGATCGTGGGAGTGCCAGAAACGACTTTGCTAACGTATCGTGTAACTGAATAACAAGAATCATCGTTCGCAAAACAAACTTGACCCTAAGTTAGTCCATATTAGGGCCCATCGGCCTGGTCCCGAAACTTCGCTCCTGCTGCGGGTAACGGACGAGCTGACCCACAGTTCCAGGGGGAATAAGGTTGCCCTAAACTTTTGTCTCGGGTTAAGATACATCTTCAGAGTTGTTGTGCTGATTTAAAGGGTGCTGTACGTACCCCACTAAAGCTTAAAGATTTTTACTGGACGTTATGACAAAACAGTATATAAAACAAATGCACGTAACCACTGCAGTAGTTATATAAACTGTGTCGCAGTCAATTACGCCCTCCTCCTACCATTCGCTATATTCTACCTAAGTTTACATACGGTTTAGGTAATACATTAAAAACATTAAGCTAAATTTGTCATTCTTTAACATTAACGTTATACAACACTAAAAGCACATAAAAGTTATGATGAAATATGTATGTAGGTGAAAACTAGGACTAATCCAAATGATAAATGAGATGTATTATTTAACAGTAAATTTTTTTTTTACAAGGGCACTGGGTCTCATTAATTTTTTTAGCCGGCCAGTCGGTCGTGACGAATATACATTTAGACTGGTAGTTCAAATCAAAATTTTCAAGTCTAACGGCATTTTGTGAGCCATTTTGGCAACATGACTTTTCTGATGTAAAATAGCCTGCTGAATTCGATTCTGGATGTTGCCAAGCCGAATTTTGCCCCCCTCCCCCCATTTCCCCCCTTTTACCTCAAAATATGCCCCTAATCACGGTTTTTACGGTTTTATACAAAAAGTATTACAGCTAGAAAAAAAATGTCAAAGACAAGAATGATCTCTATAAAATTTCCTATAACATGGTGTATACACTTTTTTAGTAGGCCTTATGGTTTGTGAGCAATATCTTCCCGAACTTCATAGACTGGTAGAAAATTCTAAATATCGGCTTCCTTTACCCTGCTAACGGCATTTTGGGATCCATTTTGGCAACATGACTTTTCCGATGTAAAAAAGCCTGCTGAATTCGGTTCTGAATGTTGCCAAGCCGAATTTTGCCCCCCTCCCCCCTTTCCCCCCGTTTTTGACCTCAAAATATGTCCCTAATCACGATTTTTACGGTTTTATACAAAAAGTTTTACAGCTAGAAAAAAAGTGTCAAAGATAAGAATGATCTCTATAAAATTTTCTATGACATGGTGTATAATTTTTTTTAGTAGGCCTTATGGTTTGTGAGCAACATCTTCCCCAACTTCATTATTTTTTTAAAAATTGATAAACTTGGTCGAGGCAGTGAAATGCACTTATTTTAGGATAATTGGTATCGCACAGGATCCAGCCGCTCTGCAGCGCTTGACGCTGACATCCAGTTTGCATGCTGCTTATTATCTGTCAAGACTCATGAGACTTTCAGTCATAAGCAGTCGTCAGATTTACACGCAGAACCGTACCCAAGTCGGGCTAAAAGGGCCGTAGAAAATAAAAATGCTTTGCTTCTGAACATGAAATCCTTCGAAATGCTCAGTTATACGCCAAATTCTCCAGAAACGGGCCTTAGAAGTGCAGTTACCCAGGATCTTGCAGCAGAAAACAAGAAAGTGTCACTTCTAACTGCCAAGCAGCTCCTTAAAAATGACTCAATACCTTCAAACTAGGTTGGGCTCGCAGTTTTTATCCCGCGAACGCGCGAGCGGGACTAATGTCGTCGTAGTGCGAGGATTTGCAGACGAGACTAAGGTTCAAGCGTCACCAACTGAGGTCGATACCTCAACATACGTGCTATTCATGAGGAAACCGACACTCGACATGTGCTCCACACTGTGCATAGCCCACCTAGAAGACTGGTTATTAGTGTTGTGGTTGCTTATGATTCATCATCATGACAAAATTAAGGGACTGCTTTAGAACGTTAAAATATTCTAGCGTTCTACTCAGGCACTGGCGATTCGAACGGCTTTATTGCAGGTAACAAAATAATTTAATTGATCATTTGCGTTTCTAAAACATTTTGCCTAGACAATCCTTTCATTAAAAGTATTCCGTTTTCCGATATCGAAAGCACTGTGAACTATACTCAATGAGATAGACATACACCCCATGAGCGAAAGGCTGAGAAGTTCCTGTCCCTGCTGTACAAGTCGAGTATGTGACGATGCAGGCTATGCTTTGTTTGGCACCACTCCAGCGCCTGAGCGTTTGCCCCCCACGTCAGCCGCAAATATGGTAGATTTTGAACGACCTGCCTTGTACAGGTCTTGAAGGTCGGACCTTAGTTCATTTTGAACTTTGCGTTGTAGCTTGTAGACCTGCACCCCTAGCACAACTGTCGCAAACGGCCATTTCTGGCGCGAGATAATTGCCTGTCTCTTTCTGTGCAGTAATGTAAGAGGATCACGGGTAGCGCTATGTCGCGCGACAAGAGTCGCAAAGCATAGTTGTGCTAGACGGGCTGGTGTTGGTGAGCCTTTCGGAAACAAACTTCGTTACTTAGAGTGAGCCAAGCTACTTAGCAGTGTGAATTGACACTTTATTTTTTTCTGTTGCAAGATCCCGGGTAACTGCATTTCTAAAGCACATTTCTGGAGAATCTGGCGTAGAACTGAGCATTTCGAAGGATTTCATGTTCAGAAGCAAAGCATTTTTATTTTCTACGGCCCTTTTAGCCCGACTTGGGTACGGTTCTGCGTGTAAATCTGACGACTGCTTATGACTGAAAGTCTCGTGAGTCTTGACAGATAATAAGCAGCATGCAAACTGGATGTCAGCGTCAAGCGCTGCAGAGCGGCTGGATCCTGTGCGATACCCATTATCCTAAAATAAGTGCATTTCACTGCCTCGACCAAGTTTATCATTTTTTTTTAAATAATGAAGTTCGGGAAGATATTGCTCACATACCATAAGGCCTACTAAAAAAGTTTATGCACCATGTTATAGGAAATTTTATAGAGATCATTCTTGTCTTTGACATTTTTTTTCTAGCTGTAATACTTTTTGTATAAAACCGTAAAAACCGTGATTAGGGGCATATTTTGAGGTAAAAAGGGGGGAAATGGGGGGAGGGGGGCAAAATTCGGCTTGGCAACATCCAGAATCGAATTCAGCAGGCTTTTTTACATCAGAAAAGTCATGTTGCCAAAATGGCTCACAAAATGCCGTTAGGACGGTAAAGGAAGCCGATATTTGGATTTTTCTACCAGTCTAATTATAATATTGGCCGATACATCTATCAAGCACACTCTAGACTCAATCGTGCTGTTTATTACCATATTTGATAAATAATAATTGTATCACAAAAAAGTAACCGACTTCAAGGAGTACAAATTGTGTTTCCGATAACAACAGAACAAATGATTAGTTATACAATAAAAGACACCGAAATGGAAAAGTGCCGTTCCCGATTTCTATGGGAAATGTTCTCGAGAACGTTCTTTTTTCCCCACAAAAATCAAAAAATTTCAAATGGCACCTCTCACACCATAAACACACCGAAATCGTCATACATAAACGACAAGTTTTCGAAACTACGATTTCCATGCGGGCAAACCGCGACTATCTATTTATGTATAGCTAGTGCGGAACTCACTCAATAAGGTGCACGGGGCAGTGCAATTTCCTTACAATATCCGTGGCATGTGTCGCTCCGGAAATGCTCGTCGCTTACGCCGTTTTACAGTAAAAACGGTAAATTCAATAGGACATTCGCAGCTGCATCTGGGACATTAAAAAATACTACAGATCTTACACTACGCTCAGCTATCAAAGGCATTAAAAATATAATTTAGAAATAAAGCTCATGATAAAATTTGATTAATTTGTCTTCTGGCTACATTTTTTAGCCGCCCGCCTCCTAAGATGGCTCAAACTGTAGCTTAATTCAATCCCGAGATTTGACTTTTTTTCGTTTCTTAAATCATCCTCCTAGCCTTTTGTCCCATTTTTTTGGAGAATGAATTCTCAATCGGGGTCGGCTACCTAAATCCCAAGATGTGGCGTAGGCACTAGTTTTTACGCAAGCGACTGCCATCTGACCTTCCAACCCAGAGGGGAAACTAGGCCTTATTGGGCTTAGGTGGTTTCCTCACGATGTTTTCCTTCACCGAAAAGCGAGTGGTAAATTATCAAATGACATTCCGTACATAAGTTCCGAAAAACTCATTGGTACGGGCCGGGTTCGAACCCGCGACCTCCGGATTGAAAGTCGCATGCCCTAACCACTAGGCTACCACCGCTTCTTAACGCTTTTTTTCGTTTCTTAAATATCGAGCTTAAAGAAGTTTTTGGGAAATTCTCGATCCAAGTCAGCAAAAAAAAGCAAAATTTTGTCAATTTTTAGAAAATCTCATAAAAGTTACCAACCAATTTTGAGAATTCAAATTTCAGAATTGCACTTTGGAGCCCTCCAGTAGACGCACATTTTGACATATGGCCCATCCGCGTACGTTTCAAATCGGCGAAATTACAGGCAAATGTCACAATTTCATAAATCAGGGCACTATACTCGATAAACAAAACATAAACAAAATACTTGCTTGCAAGGAATTTTATGTCTGTCTTTAATTTCCAAGCTTTAGAAATTTGGCCTCAGGTCATTTATTAAAACGTAGCCCACGTACCTAGCACACTTCATTCCACGTAACGTAGGTCAAGCCACAAGTAACCGCTAGTACTAACTAAATATTCAGACAGACAGTTTTTTTTAATGACTCATTTACCCGTTAAGCTGTTTATATAATTATATCTCTGATTCATAACACTATCCACAAACTACAACTAAAGTCCAAGTGAACATCAAACTACAAACTTCTTTGTTGCATAATAATTATTAATTTTCAGCAAAAGCACAATAAAACTGCATAAAGCGCCATTGTAATGCAATTTTAAAGCACTTCGCGAACAAACGCCACCACAGGCCCTCGAACACCGACGGCTCCGGAAAGGGTCTCATTTCCGTACAGCTGGGGACTCCGGGCAATCCCCCGCGAGCACTTTTGCACGAATCACATGGTAAATTTGTGGCTACGCTATTGGTCTCGGAATTACTGTTTAATGTTTACGGGCTGGAAAGTTATTCATTTACTGTTTTATGCTTATAAGTAAGTGGAGTTTTTGGTGGCAACGGCTCGCGCGCTACGGACACCTTCTCCGGGACGCTCCGCACCTTTCGGTGCTACGCGGAGTAAAATATAAAAAACAATATAAATCATGATATTTAATATATAACGTCATGTACTTTTTAGGGTTCCGTAGCCAAATGGCAAAAAACGGAACCCTTATAGATTCGTCATGTCTGTCTGTCCGTCTGTCCGTCTGTCCGTCTGTCTGTCCGTCCGTATGTCACAGCCATTTTTTTCCGAAACTATAAGAGCTATACTGTTGAAACTTGGTAGGTAGATGTATTCTGTGAACCGCATTAAGATTTTGATGCAAAAATAAAAAAATAATAATAAATATTGGGGGCTCCCCATACTTAGAACTGAAACTCAAAATTTTTTTTTTCTTCAAACATACGTGTGGGGTACCTATCTATGGATAGGTCTTCAAAACTGATATCGAGGTTTTTACAATATTTTTTTTCTAAACCGAATAGTTTGCGTGACAGACGCTTCCAAAGTGGAAAAAAGTTGCCCCCCCCCCCTCTAACTTCTAAAATAAGAAAATGAAAAATCTAAAAAAAACATATGATGTACATTACTATAAAAACTACCAACGAAAATTGTTTTGAACGTGATTTAGTAAGTAGTTTTTTTTTAATACCTAACTTTGCACCTAATTTATATGGGGCGCTATACATACCAGGTGCAAACTTAACTTAACCACTTAGGGATGGAAAGTGTTTGTACGGAACCCTCGGTGCGCGAGTCCGACTCGCACTTGGCCGGTTTTTTACAATTAATGGCTCCGCGGATTTTACAACGGTTACCATCTAAAATTTCAACCGTACTCTACTACTAGAAAAAAGAACGATGTTTGAATCGGTTCGCGATTCATTCAGGAGAGCTGATCAGTCGCGGTGGCAGCAGTCTTATATCAGATGTATTGTATGATAACTACTTATGTTATTCGCTAGTCCAGTAGGTATAGAGTCCCCTAGTAACATCGAGAAGTGGACGCAAAAAGAAATTTTCCACTTCGATGAAGCATATTCGCCTGGAAAACTTTTTAAGGAACGAATATGTCACTGTAGTGGAAAACTAGACTACCTACGGATATTCAAGAATTGTGTATTTTCTATATTAGGTATTATTACCGAGACTAGATAGTTGTTTTGGAATAGTCGAACATTGAAAGTGTCTATAGTAACGAGTCTATTGTAATATTAAAATTTTAAATACGTAAAAATAAATAACTAATCAGAAACTAATGTAAACTTTTAAATTATTCCATCTTGCATAGAACCCACTTCATTCTTACGTTTCACAGAATAATCCAAATTAATTTAACTTTGATATGACAAACACAATATTGAAATGCCGTGCCAAAATATTACATCTCATTACCCCAGCACATTACTAATAGACATTAGGATTAATCACTAAACATGGCCCATTCGGCCCTCGCACACAAACATACCCTTTCTGCCCGCTATTCAGACCTGACCTTGCATTAATTTCTTTCATCAGACACATTTCGAGGGTTTACTTGGGACGTCAATTTTAGATTAAAGTGGCTTATGGATAAGGTTAATATGCATGGGCGGAGGGCGTTTGGGTACGTTTGCGTACGGTTTAAGCCGGTGAATTAGCCTTATTGATAAGAACATTACAGTATTATCAAGAAAATTTCAGTATTATCAAGATGATTACAGTATTATCAAGAAGATTTCAGTATTATTATAAGGATTTCAGTATTATTATAAGGATTTCAGTATTAACAAAAGGATTTTCGGATTTTGTACGGAGTATTAGTACGTACCATGATACAAAAGTACAGGGCTCCTCTATTGTTCGGGAAATTCAATGAGCGTTCGTAGCCAGTCGCGTTGCGTCGCACGTCTCACGATCACGTTCAATAGCGTTACACAAACAACTAATAAGTTACAGTTCTGAGGTGGGTCTCGCGAAGATCAGAGGAAATAATCTGTTATCGCTTACGTAACATTTCTCAGTTCAGTCCAAATATATTTTACGTCACCGTAGGCCGTAAACGGGATTTACTACCCACTACGCGGGGAGAAAATCACACTACTTATAACACGTTAAGTCTGCGTCTGATAGCTATGACATATATTTATAAATGAAACATAAACTTAACGCGACCGGGTTGGTTTTATAATATTATGCATATTTTCTTTTTCTTTTTTTAAACATGACTTGTACTGTATCAGGGCTGTTTAGTCCTCGCTACCAGTGAGTCGGACTTTGTGTGGGAGTATAACCCGCTAATGGGATTATCTCGGCGCCACAGGAGTGATTTGGGGTATCTTCGAGATATCAGAGACAGAATATACATTTATAGAATTAGGGCAAAGGCCGGCGGAACGTGACTTAGGGAAGGCATTGGCAGTTTCATAAATTATTGGTCAATGAAACATATTGCAAAGTAAGAAGGTCAGTCAGCTAATGTATGTAACTTTTCATATACATCACAAACCAAGTAATTTACCAACAAAAAGTTGCCTGTTATTATTTTCTTGGAACAGAATATCAGGTATCAGAAAGTCATATGTGATGTCGGATCCCGTATAATGGTCCGGTTTTGTTGAACTAGACACGGCCCGGGTTTCCCCTGGGGAGACAGATCTGCGATCCATCTTATACACGGAATATTACACTAGCATGTACATATTTAATGGCTTAGGGGTTTTTGTATATTATGTAAATTTTCCCAGGGATACCTTTGCGACTGTCAATTGGGTCGTTTGGAGTCCCCGTAGAAAGGTCATGTATAAGGATCCGATGAACCCAAACACCTCCGTGACAGTTTAGAAGTTTACTATTGGTTCACAGTACCACAGGACTTGCCCTTCATTAGGGTTCCGTTTAAAAAACGGATGGAACGGAAGTAAAAATGTACGGACGGAAGTAAGCTCGATCGTTTAACTGTTCTTTTGGATAGGTATATTTATAGTAAATGTAAAAATGTCTAAAATATGCAAATCGACTGAAGGATCATCCACTGACCTATTTTATGTGGGTAAGAATAAGAGACTTAAAATTATTTATTTATTTAAACTTTATTGTACAAAACAAAAGTCAGTACAAATGGCGGACTTAATGCCAAATGGCATTATCTACCAGTCAACCATAGGGCCAAACAGAGATACTAGAAGTGGGTGCAAATCAGAAATCTGATGGTACAGAGAGGAACTAGAGTACAAGTAAATACAAAATACATATACTACTAATACATACATACACACTATAATATAATATATATACAAATATATATATATAATATAACATAAATATATACGAAAGTCTACAACATGGGATGATGGATGAACTATTCGGGCTCTTGTTCCAGCAGATGCTTACGCAGCATACTCTTGAAAGCTACCTTGCTTGGGGCTTGTCTGATAGAGGGGGAGTGAATTCCAGAGACGGCATGCCTGAACGGCGAAAGAATTTGACATGAAACCAGTATGGTGCGAAGGAATGGAAAGTTTGAGAGTTCGATGAATTTACTTTTGAGATATCCTGAAGTAGAAGGCTCGAACAGGATAGAAAACAGACAGCAAAGGATCCTGAGGGATCTGCGACTACGAATAGGGAGCCAGTTAAGCTGACGGCGAAATAATGAAACAAGAAACATGATCGTATTTTCGAAGTCCGAAAATGAACCGTATACCATTATTAAGGAGCCGATCAAGTTTGTTGAGGGACTCTTGTGTGATGTTCGTGAGTCACACATCAGCATAATCAATAAGAAAATTACGTAAGTATATGTAAATAGTTATCATTATAATGTTTTATTCAATTAGGATGAAAGTGCAATTTTGCGACGACGTTTAACATTGTGTTGTCGTAAAGTGAATATAATAAATCGATACCTAAGAGCACAATCGTACTAACTTTTTGGAAAAAGTAGTCGCAATGAGGACGTTAGTGCATAACTTTATGTCATTTAAATTTTATACGAAAAATAATTGTAATTAGTACGAGTATGAACTAAGGTATCGGGTATTATATAAAACGTATTTTATCTCCGTTTAGCAAGACAAAAAATGGTTCCTTGACGTTTACTCGGCGTTGTACTTGTCGAAACGTTTCACGTCACCTCGTCGTTTCGTGCAGTTTACGTCGTACAACGTACGATTCCGCGTCACGATAACGCAGCATGGTATTTGTTTTATGTTAGTATTACGCATAGTTTTAACTTGATTAAATCATTCACTGGCGTATATTGGTCACACACAAACATTGAAACGGACGTCGTCGTTAAACTAGCGGAACAGTTCAAACTGGTCCATTTATGGACGAACAACTTGATCGAATCGAATTTGGGTTGCCCGCACATTAATCGAACTTCGTTATACAGCGCAATGGGAGACGATAACTCACTTTAATCAGGAGTGGCAAGTTCCCTCTCACTACCGGAATGTCCTGAGAACTATCTACATAATTATACAATGTTTCTAAGACTTAGCTTCAGTTAGCATGACAATATCGACTTTGACGCCCGCGACATTGAAACGTAGGTACCTAATATTTAATGATACAGTGATAACAGAGCAACTACAAAGTGCTATACTAATCCTCGGGTACACTACAATACTCCAAAGTTTCATTTGTGCATCATCATTCCGAATTTTCATAATTCCGAAAACCATGTTCTGATAATACTATATTTAGATATTTTTGAATATCATATAGTTTAGGATATCATGTAGTTAGTTTGTAAGGTCTACTAACAAAATATGTGTCCTTAGTTACATGAACGGTCGGATACAAGGTATCCGAACCAAAAAATTGACGTGACAACGTCTTAAATTAGGTTGCGCTCGGAGTCACTCATGAAAAAGTGTAACGCCCGCTCACGTCTGTTACGAGGGCCGGTTGTCCCGCTAAAACTCGAGAACGGCTGAACCGATTTGGCTAATTTTAGTATTGAAATATTCGTGGAAGTCAAGGGAAGGTTTAAACGGTGAGAAAATATTGAATAAATGAGTGGAAAAGAATAAAAACGATAATTTTATATTCCCATACAAATACAAACTGTTCGTACTTACCTGTCAAACATATGATGTTTGTTCCGTCGGTTAAAACTGTTAAAAGACGAGAAAAAGACGTTGTCACGTAAAATCTTCCTTCACCCGTAAAACCGACTTTACAGGCAACCATTTTTTTTTTAAAGAAGTATTCAAACGTACATATGATTTTAGCCGGCCTGACCAGATCGCCCTTTATTAGCATGCGTTTGGTTATTCGAAGATTTATCGACTGATGAAATCAGTCACGCGTTAAAGGGGTCTTAAATATAAAAAAGTTACATGCACCACAAAGAATCAAAATCGTCGTGTTCGAAATTCAAATGACTTTTGCACGCTAGCGGATAAAATAGACTTTTGCACGCAGATTTCGCCCTATAAACGGAGGTTTTCCGAGCGAGTGAGGTAAAAATATCTGTTTCGCGTTATTTCACTTTCAGAATTTTGAAAATTCGGAATATTAAAGGTTTCAGATAAATGAAACTTCGGCATTTTTGAGTGATCCTCTAATCCTCAGCTGCTATTCGGTTACTATATCTGTACACGTGTGGTGTCGGCTTGTTATAGACGCGTATCGCGCACTATGTGAGTAGATATTATGGTGCATTGTAATTTTTGTGTTTCCTTTAATCATTGTTATGTTTCTCGCGTGATTGAGTCTTTACAGCAAGCACATAGCGTGATCGAGGAGTGTTCTAGTGTTCTACACTAAAATACTCCTACTACTACTAGGTACTACTATTTAAAATAGTATTTTAGTGTTCTACACAAACATACTCCTACTACTGAGTCTGTCTAACCTAACCCGAAGATCGACTATCGCCGAAGTATGAGTTTCTGCAGCAAAGTGCCTCACCACACTATCGCCCAACCTCGGTCAACTTCGTGAGTACTGTAGCGTCTTCTCCAACCCCTAAAATGACAATCTTAGTTATAACATCATCTAAATAACTGCCACCACATTTGGAGAAATGTAAATTACGTTGTAAAAAACATATATAGTTACAATGGTATCTAATACAAGATAATGAAAGTAGACAATTTATTCTTTATTTCTGATTAAGGAGGAAAACGAGCAGAAGCATGGCGTGATGGTAAGCGATTACCGTCACTCGTGGACACCTGCAATATGAGAGTGCGCTCTTTTCTTAAAAATATGAAGCTCTTTTATAAGTATACAGAATATACATTTCCATCAGGCGATACGTTTGCTCGTTTGCGCCCTATGACATAAAAAATAAAAATAAAATAAATAAAATACACTCTAAATCTATATGAGTGAAATATCGTATCGTAAATATTCTGTGTTCCTGTCTTGAAGCCAAACTAGTGCATTAGGGGCGGCTTCGATAATTAATGCGAGTGTAGATCGATGACATCATCAATCACCTGTCATGTAGGCACGCTTACATAGAAGGTTAAGGGCAAACAGGCTCCATAGGTTATTGTGTCCTGGTTATTCCGCAACTCGACATCTTACAATGCGCCTATTTTGCGTGATTGGGACAGGCTCCTTGTACAAACAATTCAAGGGGCTCTCTATACTCGGCGCTCGGCGGCGCCACGTAGCTTGTCAATATCGACCAATGACCGTTATTAGAAATCTATTTTCATGGTAGGAGGACTCATTGGTCACTATTGACAAGCTACGTGGTGTCAAGTGTAGTCTGAATGAACTTCTGCGTTCGGCTTCCTCGTCCCCCGCAGCCTATCGTAAACACGTACCTATCACGTGCCTAAAGATGGATTATGTAGTATTGAGAGATCAGATAGCATCTCCCATCGCTATATTAATATACCTACTTAAGGCACGTTCTAAAACTCGAAAGTAGGTTTACTACAGTATACTAAAATGTCCCGTGATTGCACGGGGAAAAATACTACTCAGTTTTTAGACGTCAGTTAATATTGAGTAATCCTCTTTTTTACCTTAGCGTGGTCGGTTAACATTTGTTTTGTCGTTTGATGTATTGAGGAGTATGTTCTAACCGAAGGATGGTATTGTGATGGAGTATGGTGGGATATCGAGCATTTTTGGGTAGATTACGATATTTCTTAGAACAGCAAAATAACTGGTTTTATAGTAGGTAGTGTTAGTGTTGTGATTTAGAAAGTGTGGCTAGGCAAGCTGAAAATGTGTTGCTTTGAGAATTAATAATGAGAATAACACCTAATGGCGAAAACAAATTTTAATTCATTTGATTGCCATTACGAAATAAACTCCTTCATAATTCAAATAAAATTGAAAAACTCTTTCTCGGATCGCAGCTGCCCGCTCAAGACAAATCGTTTTTAATCGCAACAAAAGCAAGATTATTCCGATCCGGGCTCCTTCGTAATGGACTTAGTAAGGAGATAAAGAGATAACTGAGAGAGTATTCTTTAATTGCGTTTAAAAAACATTATATTACTTGGTGGCCATAAAAGTGATAGAAAGACAAGACTTATTTCGCAATGCTGCGTCTTACGCAGTCTACATTTTCACTTTCTTTTATTACCGTTTTTATATGAATTCTAAACCCGCAGAACCGACAGTAGCGGCTGTACTAAAACTTCGCCAACTGCATCGTCAATATATCATCATCATCAGTCGTTCACTCTTTATGATTTTATAGTTTATTATATTATAATTATAATATATTGTTCAATAATACAAATAATTTACCACGTAGAAGAGCGGTGCCTCTTAGCACAAGGGCACAAGTATCAAATACTTTAAAAGAGGTACCAAAACTGTTTGTAAGCTGAATTTCTATGTTACTGAATAAAATATATTTTTTTTTACTCTTGGCAGAGTGGTCGTGGTTACGGCAATGGTGTCCACATTTGGGTCCTCGTCCTCGTCCTTCCTCTGGCATACAGCTCTCGCGATGCATCTCCATTTCACCCGGTTGTCTGCGGAGCGAGTGCACTGCACCATGGAGCTCCGTGTGGTCTTTTTAATAAGGTCGGTCCAGCGAGTCTGTGAACAGCATCATCCTTTCTATCTGGCCCGTCAATATATAGAAACTAGCTAATGCCCACGGCTTCGCTACCGTTGAAATCACATACCATGTATTTTTTCGGGCTAAAAAGTAGCTTACTCGTATATGTTAGGGTAGTTAGAGTATAAACTGTCTCTGTTCTAAATTTTATGCAAATCCGTCTATAGGCACAGTGTGAAACATGAACCAACATACACACACAAAGTTTCAAAAGTTAAATATTAATGCATTTTGTCTTAATTCTCTCCAAATACCTTTTAGCCTTCATACGGCATCTTAAGATGGCCTCTCAGAGTGGAGTTCATTAATTGCGTAATATCCAGTTCGATTCAGAAGCTTCAATAGGTTTCCAATTGAATAACAAACAATCAAAACCAATCCAGCACCGAGTGCATTAGGCAAATACGGTTAGATTAGGTTAGAAGGTGTCTGCAACTACGTTCGCGCGGATAAAGAAAAGGATTCATCGCAGTGAGGTAAAAAAATATTTTAAATACCCACCTGAGGATGTTCAGCTATATACCAATATAGGTGCATACCAATAATTTCATTCACCAAGTCAATTCATACACCAAGGCCCGACTCCACATGATACACAATGAGAACCATAAGAGTTTATCTTTTGTTGACTATTTAATTGCTTCATGATTTCAGCTTTACAAATTGGCACGTGTATATTACATATTTTGTTTCATTGTTATCGCCTTATGAAGTTTTTAAGCGGGATCCTGCCTTAGTATAATTATGAAATTTACATACATTTTGTTGGTGATTATATCAACTACTTAAGTGTCTTTTTAAAGTATCGCATATTTTAATATTAATTTTAGTTTTTAACTTAATCTCTCTCGGCTTATCCTTCGGCGCCCCACTTGAGCGTGGACATTGGAAATCTCTCGAGACCTCGTTAGTATGAATATTCTATGGAAATCAAACGTATTCAGCCTTTGTCAGCGCATGCTGAATGGGAGTTAATGGAATGAGCGGAGTGCAGGTGAATGGTAATGGCTTTTGTGGAAGACTGGAGCTAATTAAATTTTATTTCAACGCATTTAGGTTAAGTTAATCTTCCTCGTACCAAAGTCACAGTAGATGGTTCATTGTCTTGGTTTTCAAACCAGGGGGTATATGATGGTTGAGTTTATCACCTGATAAATAGCATAGTGACATAGCATCTGTCACTCACACCCGCATCTTGTCTAAACGTGACGGATGCTTTGCCACTTATTTATCGCGTGATAAAAGCAACCATCATAGGCCCGCAGGAGACCTTCAACCTTCTGCCTTTAAGGGAGTCTTATCGACAGTGATGACTGACGATGAACCTACAATGCTTGTCATATAGCATTCTCAAAGAGCATTCTCAAAATACAAATCGGTAAACGTTCTCGAGAACGGCAAATTTCTATTCAGGAGGGTTAATCCAATGTTCAAACTTCGAACTAGGTATCGTGCCGTCCCGCTCATTTAAACTTTATTTTACACGAGATCGAGAGGGATGGCACCGAACGAACTTCGAATTCAGGAGTATTTTCATTTCAGGCACTGGAGAATTTTCAACGAGAAGATGTGATGCAGCTTCCTGAAAGTTACCAAGCTGCGCTGGATTCGACAATTTACCTCAGTCTCAAAGTTGGAATTACCTGGACAATAAAATTTGCCCCAGGTAAATATACTCCTCAACATCTTTGAGGGCAGTTCCCAACATTCTATATGATTTTGGTCATACACATGTTAAATTTCAGACCTGCTTGCTGGGAGACTGCCGAGTTCTATAAACTAAGCGTATTTCTAGCTGCACCACGTCAAAACAGGTTTTGAATATATTTTATTCACGAATCCTGGAAGCGTGATTATGACTTTCTACCTATATATCCATGCGAACGAAGTTCCTTGTTCCAGTTAGCATAATCATGTGCATTTGACATTTTCTCTGACGATGAACAATCGTAAGTGCCTCGCATTGAAAGAGCCTCGATAAGCACTGGCATAAAATTACCGTATTTCTACGCCGTCATTGACTTAGAGAGAATAGACACCATCAGTGACTCGATTTACCGCACAAGTTAGTTACTCGACATTGTTCATCGCTATGATAATTGTCATTTGTTTATGTCATGGTGGACGTGGGAATTAATAATTTGCCACCTATTATCGATAATAATTTAACGCTAAGAGTGTAGCATTACATATCTGTTTTATCTACCCTACACAATGTTAACATAATCAGCATATTCTCTACAATGTCAATACTTATTTTATGTTAATTTTGGAAATAAAAGACACGCGCACGGTTACCTGCATTCTTAACGGCTGATAAAAACTTACCCGACATCCTAATATAAGTAAACCCAAGCCAAGCCAAGCCAAGTCAAGCCTCTTGAGCTTAATTTGGGACTGGATCGATTTGTGTGAGGTTGTCCGATATTTATTATTTAATTATTTATTTTTAAGTAGCCACATAATCTTGAAATATTTACGCTGTCTACTCAGTGCTAGTCTGTGGCCTCGAGCCAGGATATGGTGCGGATATTTAGATAAGTAGTGTTCCCGTTACGTTCTTGGAAGACATTAGGAGCATTTTATGGCCTAACTTTCCGCACCAGCTAACTAGAATACGTTCAAATGTAAGACATGACGATTTTCTCACGGAGTCTAGATGACATTATGGTGTAGAAGTTATTGTGGCACGAATAAAATAGTCTCGTCGTAGAATCGTAGTCTATCTGCTTAGTATGTTTCATCGCTGTATATATTTATGTATATATTTATTTATATTATATATGTTTATATTGTATTAGATGTATGTATATATTTACATGTATAGCAAAATTATGTATAAGTATTATAATTATGTTTTGTTACTTATTATGTGAAAGTTAGTTGCACCGCCTACAATTTTTGCGCTTTGCCCTAAGGTTGACTGGTAGAGAATGCCTCATGGCATTAAGTCCGCCTTTTGTACGATAAGTTTTCTTTTGTGCAATAAAGATTAAATAAATAAATAAATAAATAAAGTTGTCCTAGGGACATCCCAACGATATTAACTTATCGATAAATTGTAGTTTCTTATGATAGTTATGACTAAGAAATAACGTAAATTATTCATGTGCAATTTACATAACTATTATACATACTTAAGCCAACACCAAAAATGTACATGTTCAAAGAATAAATGTCTTATTATTATTATTAATTTCAATTTTATCCCGTGAATTTATTGTCTACTACGAAAAGTAATTTCGATATATTTTAATCCATAATCGATAAATTTAGTATCGGAAGGATGTCCCTAGTCAATTGAGGTTTTTGCCACAAAAAAATCTATGTCTGATTATGATCGTGGCATGACCGATATACTTGCAACAATAAATAAAAAAATAATAAATGAAAAAAAATCAGACAACCTCACACAAATCAATACCAAATTAAGCTCAAAAAGGCTTGTGTTATACTAGACGACGATATACATACTTAGATAAATAAATACTCAAATACTTAAACAATGTTTGCTAATCGAGCTATACTTTGCGCCAGTTAGCATTATGTATGTTAGAAGTGGCCCTTAATGTCTCCTTTATTGACGTGACGTTATTTTCAGTGGCCAGTGTTAAAAGAAATTAAATGAGATCGTGTATTCAGTAAGTAGGCTACAAGGACACTTGTACAAGTCTGATTGTATTTTTACCGGCACCTCCCAAGAGGACACCGCTGTTGAGAAGGAAGCCGAACGAAACTCAACAGTTCCGTGCTAACGTGCCATGCTAAATAGCACAAAGTTATTCATTGAAGTGACGAACGAGCCCCGATACAGTTCAAGTCGTTTTAAAAAAAAGTTACGTTGACATTAGAAAATTAAAATATACGGGCCAGTTCTAATTTATTTCTCCAATTTAACAGCGAACTCGTGAGTGGTTAATAAAATAAGTGGGTTATATTCACTTTTATGACCATAAAAAACTAGGTTTAAATTATAACTCGCGGCGACCCCGTTGGAGAAATACAACTGAACGGATACCAATATTTTTTATACTCACACTACCGATGGTTATAAAAAGTTACGGGGTATATTTTTATCCGACTACAGCAAAGCAAAACGAGTATTTTGACTTTTGTGTTTTCAGCTCACGCGAAGGAAATTCCAGGCACCTAGTTTTTTTTTTTCATAAAATTTCAGAAATATGTACTTACCTATTCAATATCGCAACGTTATTTTTTCTGTAAGTAAGTGTTAATATTCGACTAAACCGAACCTCCAAAGTAAGTAAGTGGGACTTAAACAACATAAATTTCCTGTAAACAAATTAAACAAAACAAAACTTAGCCCTGACTTATTACAAACTCCAACGAAATTACAACCGACGACCATAGTGAAAAGAGAAAAGTATTATACATTCACCAAAACGCTATACAATCAGCGGTTAAAAAAGGGTAATTAGGTCTTATACATGTTTAGAGTAGGTATGTATGTACGTATTTGGCTATTGTGGCTATGGTATCGTAACCAGTGAACGCATATCGTAGCTCTTCAATTGATCGATAAGTTTTATTCTTTGTTTGAAAGTTAGATATGAATCAACAAAATATTGCGTATAAAAACCAGGTATTTTCGAGTATGACTGTTTTTTTTATTTCACCGATCTTACAACAAACTTCGGGTTGTATTATTTATAAGCCAGGGTAGGCAGCAGACAGGGAAGGGACCTAACGCCTTCCAGGTACACATTATAAACCTACCTACTCAAGAATAGAGAAACCGCAGGACTTGTATTTTCTATGTATAGAGTGGTATTTAGGTATGGATTAAACGGCCCTGATCACACTGATACTTTTCTCACTTATCTATATCCAACGCGACAAAATTACTTGAACAAGAGCGCTTAAAAATAAATTCGCTCCGAACCACAAAGGAATCCACAGAAATTAGCTGTTCCCTAAACGTATTTTTGTTTGCCCAATTACACCCAACTTGGATAACGCTATTTGTGTTCTAACTTACCGTAATTAATGGAGAAATCCAATGTTGAAAATTGAGTTTAATTGTGCGCGTAAGTTCGTTATTGGGGCTTATAAAAGTTATAAATTATTCAAAACTTATTTATTTTTGAAAAGGTTTATTTATTTTATTGAATAACATTTGGTAGGCTGATCTACAGTGCTAGATGCGTAGCGCACTTTAACAACTTATGATATTATACGTACTATATTATTGGTCAATGGATATAATTAACTAATGATAATATTACCATCTAGTATAATGATAATATCAAATTACCATAAAAATGTATCAGATATATACAATACTTAATAAATAATAATAATAATAAATAAATATTAAGAGACAATCATACACAAATCGACCTAGTCCCAAACTAAGCAAAGCTTGTACTATGGGTACTAGACGACGATATACATAATATATAAATACATATATAGATAACATCCATGACCCAAGAACAAATATTTTGCACAAATATTTGCCCCGGCCGGGATTCGAACCCGGGGCCGCCGACTCAGTAGGTGTCTACAAACCGAGCCAAACGCGTCGTCATAATAGGTTTATAGTTCACAACACATCCAAATTGCTCAAACAAAAATGAAAAACTGACATAGAGTCACGATGAGCGAAACGAGAAAGAGGGTTAGAATATCTTGCAATTATAAACGTTATATCCAATGTATTTTACACTAATAGAAATGATATCCAATTAAATTGTATTAATTATTGTCAGTGATACAAAACATTATATATCAATGAAAATATAAGGAACGTTGTTATATCCATTATTACACACCCACAGTGCTGTGCTTCACCATCAAGCTGGAGTTATGACATTAAGAGGGACCTCATTGACACAGTCCTAGTCGAAGGGGTGGGCAGGGCATTTAACCCGGAAAATGGAAGGTCGTTGGGGCAGCAAAGTCCTATTAGTGGCGACCACGTATAAGAAAGCGCAGCGTGGATCGGCCCCCGACTAAATGGGCAGACCTCGTGAGGGTAGCGGGGAATCATTGGATGCGGTCTGCACAGGATCGCACTTTGTGGCGAGTCATGGGGGAGGCCTATGTTCAGCAGTGGACGACGTCTGTGTCTGATAGATAGATAGAGATAGATAGTCGAAGATTTCGCTACTATATAGGTAATATACCTAAATTGGCTATGCGCTCTATTTGATGAATGCATCCGTCAATACTAGTGATTTACGAGTATCATTGTAAAAGTTTATTAATATAATTCGTGTAACATTTATTGTACCCACTCGAATTATGTACCTGAAATTATGAGTGGTGGCTGTGAAATCACTGTTTATTGAATAATTGAATGAGCTTTAATGTGATTTATCATTCAGTTATAGAAAATCGCACGATAATACATTTAATTTAATCCGAACAAAGCAAATGAAGTAAATAACACAATGCTGTTGGTGGCATTAAAATGAATGTGAATTATTATTAAGTATACATACTTTCATGGGACTCGTACTTATATTTGTTTTTTTAGGGTTCCGTAGTCAACTAGGAACCCTTATAGTTTCGCCATGTCCGTCTGTCCGTCTGTCCGTCCGTCCGTCCGTCCGCGGCTTAACTCCGTGATCATTAGCACTAGAAAGCTGAAATTTGGTATGAGTATGTGTATGTATCACGCCGACAAAACGGTAGAATAAAAACTAAAAAAAATTGTTTTTCGGGTACCTCTCGTACACCTAATATGGGGGTGAATTATTTTTTTTCGTTCCAACCCTAGTGTGTGGGATGTCGTTAAATAGGTCTGTTAAAAATAATAGGGGTCTTCAAACATTACTTTTTGATAAAGTCAGTACTTTTGTAAATATTCGCTCCGAAAATAAAAAAAATAGTGTCCCCCCCCCCCCCCTCTAACTTTTCAACCATGGGTCAAAAAAATATGGAAAAATTCATGAAAATGAGGCCTTATAAGTACTTTCAATAAAAACTATATTGAACAAAATCGGTCCATCCGTTTTTGAGTTATCGCAAAATTTCATAATTTTCTTTAAAAGGACGTAAGTTGACTTCCAGAAGGTAATAAGTAATTACTGTTACTTTGGCGTTTAAGACCTTTTTCCGTCTTTCCGTCTTTGACCGTCTCTTGTGAAGGATGAGCAACTACGGAACCCTACACTGAGCGTGGCCCGACATGCTCTTGGCCGGTTTTTTTTTCATTGTAGCTATATGTAACAAAATCAATGAAATCCGGGACAATTTCAACCTACAAATAACGGAGTAGTTTTTTTTATGTATTTGTGTTCCCTGATTACTTAAAAACTACTGAACAGGTTGAGAAAATTCTGTTTTATTTCAAAGCTCATACTTTCTAGTTGGTTTCGTTGTCAAATAACATAACTTCGTTCCGTCGACGTTGGATATTTCTTGTTAAAAAGTAATTATGACGTACATAGATACAGATCTTTGATAATGATAAGGAAAGGTCTCACGGTGTTTGTTTCCAGCAGCTTCTCTCAACTTTCCCTTAGTAATCCTACGAAGACCAAACCAAAATTACTTTCCTCACTAGAGACATATTGGGTGAGATAGTGGATGTAAATAGGTTAGTAAATATATTCAGGAAGGGTAGGACTCAATCACGTAGGGATCAAACGGTCTCGGGTCGGATTATGACTTCTGCTAACAATAATCAGCTTAGGCCATGATTTACAGATATTATTTTAGAAATATTCTTAACTCTTAATCGCATGATGATGTAGTAGGTACACGTTTCTGAAATGACACAAGTCAAAATCTGACTATTGTCACTTTGTCAAGGATCGAATCCGAAATGATGAGATACGCAAGAGAACCAAGGTTGTAGATATCTCAGACAGTCGGCAAACTTAAGTGGCAGTGGGCGAGGTACATTGCTCGTAGAATCGAGGGGACGATGGCCGTTGGGGCAGAAAGGTTCTTGAGTGGTGACCGCGCACCGGAAGACGCAGCGTTGGAAGGCCCCCAACAAAGTGGACCAAAGACCTGGTTAAGATCGTGCGTAGAAATTGGATGAGGGCGGGGCAAAATCGATCGTTGTGGAGAACTTTGGGGGAGGCCTTTGTCCAGCAGTGGACGTCTATCGGCTGATATGATGATGATGATGAATTTGTCAAGATTGTCCGGAAATCTCAAACTGACGTGGATTTCATTGCTAATTACGTCATTTTAGAAATAAAATTAGTGTAATTTGTAAGCATATGCAAGGGTTAAATACTTTACAGTAAGTTAAGTAGCTCTGTAGACTGTAGACCTCTTGAGTACGTGTCGAAATTGTGTTTTGTTTTTCGCTTCAACCTTGATATCTGTGTCATTTTGAAAAAAGTCGAAAAACTGAAACCACGAATAAAATCTATATAATTAACGAACCTACTCACAATATTTCATGAGAAGCGGTTGAGAAATACGACGGTGAGAACAGCCGGAAATCCGGACATCCAAACATCCGGACCTTCGCTCGAGCGGAGCTTTGGCGAGAGTTTGTGAGTGTTTTTATGTGTATGTTTGTTACTACTTCACGCTGAAACGGCTAGACCAATTTTGATAAAATTTAGTATGGATGTAGGTGACACCCTGGATTAACACATGGATTACTTTTTATCCCGAAACAATGTAGTTTCCCCGTGGGTTGAGCGGGTAACACCGCGCGGCGCAGCCAGTAATAATATGAATAAGACAATCTGGCTTTTCCTTTTTTATCGAGTAGCAATATTGTTGTTTATTTACAGTGTACTTTTTGTAGTTTGTAAGTTAAATAAAATGCGATACTACTCAATAGTAATATGTACAATGGTGGAGGGCACTATGTTTTTCTGCCAACAAACTGCTATGCAGTTTGGCAGATATTTATAAAGTTTATTGTACTATTGTGTTACATAAATAAATAAAAAAAAAAAAAAAAAAAAAGATTACAAGTGGTGCAGATTACATTACTGGCTTATGGTTTCTTTATTATACCGCGAAAAAGACATACTTACTTAGTAAGTAAGTCACCATCATTTCAGCCGCATGTAGTGCGCTGCTGGGCAAAGGACTGCTTCTGTACCCTGCCCATTCCCACGTTGCGTATTCCAATACGTGGTGGATGATGGACGGAAACCCCTGATTGAGAAACTCCTTCATTTTCTTATGGATTTTTAATCGGTATTTATATTGAGATTGCCTGCTTTAACACAACATTGCAGGTGGAGAATCGAGCTCACGACCTTTACTAATCCAGAGTAGTGCTCTGATGCCTGAGCTACGGCGACTTGCGTGAAATTAAGTATCATACGCCGTCATAGCGCCCTCAGGACCATTTTTTTTTTAATTCTAAGCGGGTTTTTACAACACTTCTAGGACGTATGTTTACGCAACATCCCTCGCCCTGTTGTTCACAAGCGAGTGTGTTTTGCGTTGTATACTTTCCTATTTCGTTCGCTCTTACACGATCCACATAAGAACCCCTCAGTTTTCACCAATCGCAATTTGAGAGCTCACACGGACTGTATTTACTGAATGTATATTGTATGTGTTTCCAGCGCTATCATATATACATATTACCTATATTACAGGATGTTACAATAGGCTAGTTGACCCATTTTTGAATTTGAAATGGTTGATAGAATAGAATAGAATAGAATATTCTTTATTGCACACCTCAACAGGAAATAAAAACACACAAATTCAGATTACAAGTAACATTCAATAGAGGTAAACAACAGGCGGTCTTATCGCTAAAGAGCGATCTCTTCCAGACAGCGATCTTTGATAATGATCTTTCTAGCTCTAGAAAGCTCAATTTTATTGATTGAAAATAGAAATTTTATGAACAGATAAAAACGCCTTCCGCAATTTTTCCCTTTTGCTTATCTGTGGCGTCGATAGAATACCGACAACAACTCAAGGCGTGGTGACCGTTACCATCCACCATCCATGGTGCCGCAGATACATACATTCATACATTTTTCTTATTGTCAATTATTTCTATGTCAATAATACTTATTCAAAATTATTATCATTACCAAATTCCCCTATCAATAACGATACAGCAATAAGTCTTAATCGCCTGCAGAAACTCGTTAGATCCATTAAATAACTGAGTTCTCAACACCGGGGGGAAACTTTGGCCAAATGGGCAGCGCGGCTAGACCACAGCTTGCGGACGGACTTGCTTCTTGTGATCGCCCGATGCTATCGGCAGCTGAAAGATGCTAAGTAATAAATGATTAATTTAGTGTACAAAATTTGAATACATGAGACTTAATGCCTATTGCCATTAAGTCGGCCATTTGGACTGATTTTGTGTTTTGTGTAGTAAAATTTATAGTATTTTGTGCGACACAATGAAGGTTCTTAAAGTCGAGTACCGCATTTAGGCCACGAGGCTGGCCAAGTGGCCTAAGTAGGTAAGTTACGAGATTTTAAGACCTAATTGTGTAACTATTGCATAACTAATGCATAACGCAGAAAACATTTTCTACTTTAATCGTCATTCCCCACTATGAATTTTTATTTTTGGAGTAACCTGTTTCGTTCAACTTAATTTGAACAAAATCTAAAAACTGAATCGCCGAAAAAATCTATATACCTAATGTTCGAACCTGCTCAGAAAAAACAAGAGAAATGCGACAATAGGTATGTTACGGACAGCTAGGCTATTTTATAAATAAATGAATAAATAATAATATATGTATAGGTTAGGCGAAATTAATATTAAGTCTAAATAAATAATATATTCCTATTTTCCTAAATGCCCAAAAAAGCGGCAATACTATGTGTATAACACTTATTTTCTCCTAAGAAACATTAATTATAAGAGAGCTCCCAAATACTATGTAGAAATAGTTAAAGACCACGGCGTCTTAAAGCAAACAAGTGTGACTCATCCTGGTAACTTTCCACTCGCAGCGCGAGACAAAGGAATCATGTTTGTTTACATTAGTTGCAAAATTTAAGGATAAAAATTAAATAACTCTGAAACTTTGTAGTAACGTTCCCTGTAGAAATATAAGTAAAATCTCTTAATATTATACCGGCCGCAACTTGCTGCGAGCACGGCAAGCAAAGAAATAACACGACGCGCCGAGCGCGGCGCGATATGAGGGACAAGAAAGGTGTAGATCTCGACCCGTGTGAGCGAGACGGCCTCTGAGTCGAGACAAAGAAATGATGTGAATTGTATATAATTGTAATTAAATGGGAGCTCTCACATCAAAACCACATATAGATTTGTGTTGTATAAGTAAGCCTTATTATTGACTATAAGTCAAATTTAAGATAAATATTGTGATTTATGTATGATTTAGTAAAATGTAACAGAGCGGGCGTCCCTCTAAGCATGTAAACAAACCTTGAACAGATCAAATAAAAGGACGCCCGTTTCTGCAATCGAGGAAGTCTCCAAGAAGTCTGTATTCAGTTAACATCGAGTCCACACTCTGTTAGCCAGTGCGTAGATCAGCGATCCGCCAGTACATCACTTCAGTCTCTTACGTCCAGTGTATTACCATCTTGATAGTTAGTAGTAGTGTTAGATAAAGGACTACATTAGTTAAGGTTTAATTGTAAATTCGCGTGTTAATTTTGTGTGTTAAATTTAATTGTGCTCCGATCTTTAATTGTGTTAATTTGTTTTTGTGTTAAATATATATCGTTTTCGTTTACCCTTGTGTTTCTTTCATCGTTCTACAACTGAGCTGTCGTAGATGTCAATGTTGGGACCCGGCCGACGAGGCATTCCTAACAAGGTATGCGAACAATTTACAGGTAGATTCACGAGAGCTGGCACGAATGAATGAGTGAATGATAATATCTATGTGTGCATCACATAATTATTACATACCGATCTAAAAAAATATATAATGATAACCACATGTTTCATGCACAATTTTAATTAAATTAATTAAATCATTTATTTCTCGACCAACATGGATCAGTTTTGTTAGTAATGAAATTAAATAAGTACTTATAAACTACTGTTAGTAACATATTTAATTATAATTATATATAACGGCTGTGTTTATGTGCATCATACAACAATGGTTTACATAAACACAGTCTAAGCGCTCGGCAATCATCTTCAGGACGTTGTTTGACAATGACGATGCCGTGAAACGCGAAAATAATAGTTAAATTTCGTAAGACTTTCGAATCTTTTCGCCGTCATTTTGTAAATTGCGGTGTCAGTGTGAAAACCGGATATAAATAAATTAAAAACTCCTTTAATCTTTTTACAATTCGAACAAGCCATCACCTCAATTCTTGACATTAAAAATAAATCAGAAAAATAAATATATTAATAATTATTAAAGGGATTAACATGATACTTGGTGCAAATTATAATAATATTTTGTTTTTTCTTTAATAACGAAAACATATTAGGTACATGTTTACAAAATATTAGGAGGCCCCTGTATAAGAACGTCACACACACTGCCACTCACAGTGACAAGTGACATTACTTTCGGTCAATTCATTCATGCCAGCTCTAGTGAATCAACCTGTACACACATAATTCAAAAGATAAACTTTTTTATTTTCACCGGAGAAAATATTGCCATCTTGACATTTTAAAGAATGCGCTTTCAAAACGTATTAAATGCGTCTCAACCCAATTTAATACTTCTAAAATTCTTTTGAACAGGGCGCTTAAACGAACTTAGCAGCTTATTGTAATGAAATCCTGATGTTGGACTATAAAACCATAGAAAAGAGCACCCACAAGTCCCACAACTCTAATTTTAATGGACTTTGGAATTCAATTCAAAACGATGAAAAGTTTTCTGTCTGGGCTGTTTTATAAATAGCAAAGGACTTTGTGGCAGAATCTTGAAGATAACAAAGCAGTAGAAAAACAAAAGTTACTCTAGTCTATTTTACCAAATGCAAATGTTAATGGTTTGCTAAGCCGTGACCCGATCTTCATAACTTGTTCAAATATAAAACCTAAAATACAAAGAATATAAAAGGAGCCACATCTTTGCCCCGCAGCTTGTACCATCAAATTATACTGGAGTAAAATATTGATAGCATAATACATTTCTTTTGCTTGCCTCTCACACATTTTATTTACATATTAAATAATACAGAAAATTTGAATAATGCTGCTTGTCTATAAAAGAAAAAAAGCCGTATCTTTTTTTAAGTTAACTTACGAGTAGAAGATTATTTTCTTCACAGTTTCTAGGGACTGTAGACCTGAGTATACGGCTTTAATTCAATGTCTCCACGCGTTCCCGAGATAAAGGGTCTTGACAGACAGACGGACGGACGGACAACAAAATTAACCTATAAGGTTTCCGTTTTTTTCTTTTTGAAGTATGGAACCGTAAAAATAGGAATTATTATCCCTATTAAACTGTTTCCAAGTGAATTGTATTCTATAAACACCAACAATCGGCAAGTTCTGTGTTCCGATAGCAACTTCATA
Source organism: Apotomis betuletana (assembly GCA_932273695.1). NCBI lineage: Eukaryota > Metazoa > Arthropoda > Insecta > Lepidoptera > Tortricidae > Apotomis > Apotomis betuletana. The sequence goes on along the minus strand of OW026303.1, from coordinate 920,507 downwards.
ATCATGATAAGACGTCCTGTTCAAACCAAAATACATAGCGATCTATAAAATACCCTGACATTTTATCTCCATCCACGAAATCTGCGTCTAAAAAAAGAAATCTGTATTTGAGCTGAGGTCAAGCTTATTACAAGAACGACACATAAGCCCCTGAGTCCCCCTGAACTTAAGACTTTGTTCCTCTGGAAGCTTGGAGTGTACCCTGCGTAAAACCTCGCCCCAGTCTCATAAAGTCTCTATGCAGAGTTGAGACGTACGGGCAATCCAATAGCATACGCAAGTATGTTGAGGGGAGGGATTGACCACGCTCGGTTTGCACATAAACTTAGCCGAATCTCTCGGCGTTATAAACTGGGTCCAAATTCTGCCATTAATGTGGATGAGGACAATCCATAACCATGACCACTCTGGCATTATAACCATGTGAGGGATGTGTCAGCCTCAGCCATAACATCACGGACTTATGGCCTTAGTAACGGCCAATATTGTATAATTCTCAGAATTCGAACATTAAATGATATTAATTGAAAAACAAAATGCAATTTAAAGGCATATGGAGCCTAATTGAGCATAATTATAGGAAATGATTATCTATGAGAGATATTATTAGAGACGTAAATTCTAGCCCCTGAAATATTTAAATTTAGACAAATGTTACAATAATTTTACTATCACCAGAAAAGGTAACACCTGCCGTATTTCTGTTGATTGAAAAGTTAAATAAAACTAATGTATCAAACAGTCTTAGATCTGGACTCGTGCCTTTTTTTTAAGATTGTTCGACTGTGTATTGTATTTTCTATCTAGTGTAGTCATGATATCCTTAATCGAAGTAGACAACGTTTGACAGGCGTCAAAAACTCATCAAATTATCATAGTTGCATAGTTATCAATGTCTAATTGAAGTAAACAAAGAAATCTTAGTTATTTTAAATTGATTTATCCTACGTGTGAAAAAGTAAACACAAATACTTTATACTAATTTTTGTGACAGTATTAAGCAAATGCCATAAAATTTTACATGACGTGGACCTGTGTTTTGTTCGTAATGCTTTCTGTCCGATGATGTAAGAGAGAAACATTTATTTATATTATATCGGTCAATTCCGGAATATCGCTAATACACCGCTCAAACTAAACGTCATTGTCAACAGGATTCGGCAATTCCAATACTTAGAGCATTCAATTTCGGCGAGATGTCCCATGCCTACGGACCGAAGAGCGATAAGTACCAATACTTCGTGCATCTCCGCAAATCTTCGCGTGTCTTCGGGTCAGGCGCGGGAATGAATTCCCGGTCACACAGTAATGCGCAGCAATATGCACCGCAATGAGGGTCCGGGGTTTCAGGACTAAGCGTTTTCGAAAGAGAACAGGAAATCTTTTATGCACATAAACTTTATGGTGTTGTTGGGAATTGGGAATCTGATTTGATCAGATCAGAACTATAACCGTAACCGTTTTTTTGTTTATTGTTCCTTACATACGTTTTAAGTATAATTTACGAAAAAATACTTACCATATATATACATCCGTATCGAAGGGCTAGTAGTAGGGTTCTTAAAACGATTTCGTTATTTTTCGATTCAGATTCTTTATAAGAAGTAAAAAGGGGGAAAATCTTTTGTGAATAATAAAATGACACACAAGATCTTACACTATCTCATTCATGGAAGCATGCATGGAGCATTTCTTCACGCATTGGTTGGTGTCGATGTCACGATAGAGGCCAGGTCGGCACCAGCAGTCGCAGGTGTGCTTCGGCCAGAAGTGCGAGCTTGGAGGTGCGCAGGTTGGCTCTGTTCCGCAGTTAGGGCCCGGATTGTACTCATTTGGAAGACATCCAGATGGGGCTGGAAAGAAAAAGTTGCCATACATCATATAGATTTTAGATTAGGGAAAAATTTCAAGATCGGCGAGTTGAATATATGCTGTTTTAATACGGTATTTGACAAAAGTGAAAATAAATTAAGACTCTCACTCAATTACTAAACGCTCATTCAAAATTACAGGGAATTAAAGAAACCACCTCAAAGTTTTGAACATATTTCATATTGAGACCTATTAAAAAAATTCTGCCTACCATAAATTTCTAATACATGCTAGTTAGCATCATTATTAAAGAAAATTTAACAACAACAGAAAAAAAAACTTGGTCTGTAGCCTAGACTAAACAAAAAAGTTAGATTATCTCAAAGTTTAAGGGACATTTTAATAAATCTAAAATAAGAAGCCATTAAACACAGGACGCCGTGTATAATGACGCCCATCCGTACGATCTCTGGTTATTGTCGAAGTTGTCTGAAGGAAATCAGAATTGACAAGATTGAAAAAGTGGCGTAGACAAATCAAAAAACCTGCAACCACTAGTCAGTGGATTTTGGTTGAAAAATAATAGAGAAGGATAGAGAATTCTTCATCAATGATATCGTAGACGAAGAGGAAGATAAAACCGACACCGAATATTTATAGTGATTGAGTTTCTTTCCATGTTACTTTTAGTAGAGGATCCCGATATAGAACGACCTTCACCGAGGTGTTTATTTGATGAAATGTATTTTATATTTAATTTAATATGTCAATAAATATATTGCATATGGGTTGCCTAACAAATTTTTGTCCAGAGTATGTTTAATTAATAATTAAAAAAAAAAAAATTTTAAACGTTTGATTATTAGATAAATTCTATACCAATCGAAAGTATGAAGCCCATAGAATATGCAAACGTTAGGTTGCCTATTCTTTTCCCGTCACAACTATCGGGTAGCCAGGTTTAAACAGGTAAATCTATACTATCATTTTGCAACGGTCTGATTATTGAATTGAAATTAAATAACATTAAAGATTATTTTATTATGAACACGGTGGTATAGGGTTGCCTGCGAAAAATCAGTCCAGAATTCCGGTTGTCGAATTTTGAAAAGTAAAATATTGCAAAATGAAATGCCGGTAGATTCAGACATTTAAAACTTGGGGCCTACTTATGGAATAAAGTTCATTATTTCATTATTACTTACCCACACTTGCAGATTGTCCAGGCATGAGCAAATACGCCACCAACAAAAACAAAACACTGAACTTCATCGTAACAGGCAAGCGAATGACGATATTTTCTTCATCCTATTCAATATTAATAAACCTATTAGATATATCAGAACTACCTATAACTATAATTAGTTATTGTCCACATTTAACTCATACACTTTAAAACCCTCTTATTGACTTATAATTGGAGTTCAATCTCAAAAAACAGATGTTGTATATTTGTTATATAACCTAATGTAACCATGAGACATTGTTCATTAGAATAATAATGACTAAATCTGAGTTGTGGATTATGAAAACATGTGACTTTATTCTTCCAAAGGGTTCTTAAACTCTTAATATATCAGTATGACGTACTAATTCGAGATAAGGTTATCGGATCTGACCATTAATATACATCATTAGGCTAGACCTCATCATTAGACTTCCTAGTATGATGACATGTGTTATTTTATTACGGTAGCAACTGCCTCGTGGTAATTTAAGTAAATTCCATATTTAACCCCGTAAATGTGTCAAAGATACCTAGTTTACAGGGTAGTAACGTGTAATATTACTTTGTGCACCTCAAATCGATATCGCTTATTTGGCGGTATCTCAAAGTACACTCGAATTAGCACCTAGTATCGCATTTTTAACCTCCTCCCTCCCTATACTATAATACCTTACTTATATTATATTCATTAATATAGCATTGTTTTACATTTTATATGTTCACGAAAAATTGTAACAAGTGATATTTTCAAAAAATAATTATTTCAAACTCAGAAAATATGTTTCTTTCACTTTCGCTTCAAAATGGATCAAACAGTTATCTTGAAATTTAAAACTTCCGAAAACTCGACAAAAGGAAGTATATAAAAAACGCCATTAATCACAGATTTCCATCTCCATCGTATAAAAGGAGTTGGAATAGATAGCGAGGAAACATCTGGCCAGATTCCTGTTACGGAACAGCCGGGCGCTTCACAGTTCGACGATAAAAGAATACGCCGCAGAGAGGTGACATCTATATAGTACAAGTGAAATAAATGAAAATATTTCAATAAAATAAGTGAAATAAGCTATTTGGATTTGTCATGTCTGTCTGTGGGGACTTTTGCGGCCTCATCTTAAATAGCTAAACCGATCGGTATAGCTTTGCAGTGATATTCATCATTTTGTAGGCTGAGATCCCCGTAAAAGCGACACTTGGTTATGACATCCGTTTCGGGTACGATACAGCAGGAATATTTGATAAAACGTTTAACTTACCGTATCTTTCATGTCTTTGGAAGATTCTTCACTCAAGAGTCAGAGAAGAAAAAGAGAGAAGGTTGGCAATTCCTTCATCTGCCGAACTATTCTACCTTCCTACAACAAGGGACCCTTCAAACGAAGCGTGGCATCTCTCGGGCCAGCATGGCAGTGTCAACGGACAAAGCACCGTTGGTTTCTTGTCAGTTGCCATTGCGACTTGGGCTCCCCTATTTGCTTACCATAAGGAGAAGTGGAACCACTATGTTGTGTCAATATAAAAAACAAAATAACACTTTTTAAACTTGATCCACAGACAACAAGGTGAACTTACAAGGGTTCAAATTTTACCGCTGAGGCGCGGTACCCTTAAGAGAGCTCTTTCCCAGCTTTTCTGAGAAACACACACTGATTTCATTTTAAATTTTAAAGCAGCGCTGGTCACGCTGCTCGTCCAAAACACATTGTCAATCTTCAAGATCTACACATTCCTATTCTTGTGTGACAAGAAAATAACCGTCATTCCAGAGCGTCCCGATGTGCCCACTTTTCCTCAATCGCCGTGCACTTACCGGGTTATCTTGGCATCGCTGAGTCGGATGGGGTGAATTGACATGAATTACGGTACAGTTCAATCGGAATACGAGGGGAATTGATTCGAATCGGAACGATATGTGTAAAATCGTAAAGTTTCAACATCTTGGCGAAAAAACGTATGTTGAGTTTTATGGATTGGCGTCCGTTATGTCTGTTTCTTGGGTTCCTTAGACAGTAACTATCTAACTTTAGTTATACAGACAACGAGATCCATATTTTGTTATATTAATATTCAAATATAGTTAACGACATTTTACTTTTAATTCAGTGTTGCGTTATTGAGCACACTCACTTCTTACAGCTATGATCTTCAGGAGGCTGTTTGAGCTGTCACGTATTCTCACGTAGTACAGTGGAAAAACTGTCCACTCATGCTTCGGCAAACATGGCGGACGCACTGCAAATTCTTGGAGCCCCAACAGCGCCCTGAAGGCGTAATTATATCGGAATATGAAACGTTAGTAACGAACATTGCGAATTTACGATAATGTAATGAAAAGCTGTAAATAATAATGTGTATTTGTATATGGCAAGTTTCATCGATGCAACGACTAAACGTTGCCACAACGTTGCTGAGTACTAGAAGGTTTCGTCCCCGTAAAACTTGTTTTTTTGCCGTATAGTCGGGTAAAACGTATCCTATCCCATCTTTAGAAGGGCTATCCTAATACTATACCGAAATAGTTTAAAATCCGTCCAGCTGTTACGAGGTGATAAGCGGACAAAGAAATGTTTACCATCTGATGGCGATGCATTTACGACTGGCGCCGCACTAAAATAATTACCTCTCTCTATAGAAAACTCATCTTTAATTTTTATAATAATTTTGAATATAGAAGTAACAAATATTAAACAATCCAAACAAAAATATTCGTATTGAATTGAGACTGCCTGCCGGGATGTGCATACTGGGCAGGTCCCCAAAAAGGTGAACCTCAGGAAACCATGAGCGCTAATCTGACAAAATTGATGTATATTACATCTCTTTTCTATTATTTTCTTGAAGTCTGCTAAGAAGTGTATTATTACAAACATGAGTCACAATTTCAACAACTCAACCGCAAGCTCAAACCGAATGGGCCCCATTCGTTACAGCAGCCCATTGAGACTTAATCTGAAATGAGTTTCCTGGAACCTACTCGGACAAACCAGGGCATAAATAAAATTTTATACCGAAATAAAAAGCGGAAAACAATGTAATGGGAAAGAGGATTTGTTAACTGTCTTAATGTTGGAGTCTTCAAGCAATGAAATAATAAATTATAAAAGAAAAATGTAATATGATCCACTGCAGTGTAAGCACGACTTGAACCTGCGACTAGTGTAAAATAAGTGACACTGTACACATCATCATCATCCTATTCAAAGAAAACTAAGATCTATTACGATCACGCTGAGAGTTTGGACAGTCTAAATACAGTGTTTGCAGTGAGCTCGACGCAACGTGTCAAACAATGCTAATAAGACTAAGATAATTCAAAATGACGCTGAGAGTGTAAATCAAAATCAAAATCAAAAATATTTATTAAGTTTAAAAGTTTGTGTTACAACATGAAGTGTTGGGACATTCCATTAAGCACAGTTTGCTTGTATCGGAACGACCCGCTCTTCCATCACTCGGAGATTTACAATAAACCTAATAAATACAAAATTACTTAGGTGCTATTTACTATATCTACTTAACTAGAATGTATGTACAAGAGTGTGTGAATATGCATGAGTGCTTGTTTTTATTATTACATTTAGACAGTTTGATTATGTTATGTATTGTTATGTGTATGTAAATAAAGTGATAAGCCTTTTGAATTTTCAGTGGACTCGAGGCAACGCGTGGCACTTCGATTAAAACCATAGCAAGTGCCAAACGATACAAATAAGATCAAGACATTTCAGGATAACGTCTGTGAATTTGCAGTGGACTCGAGGCAACGCGTGGCACTTCGCCTGCGGGTTGGGGAGTTGCTAGTTGCGCTGTCGCTCGCAAGCTAACAAAACTAGCGGATAAATATTGTATCCTGACATAACGTGAATATTATATCCTGAAGTACGTGAAGCGATTGAGTTTCATAGTAATTTTAATAATGATTTAGGTACCCGGTAGGTTCCATTTTTTTATCGACAAATGTTTTGTTTCATCGTCTTTTTTGAAGTGCTTTTTGGGGTTATCACAAATTAAACCCAACAAACGTCAGTTTATTTATACAATCAACTTTTAAAGAACACAGAAAATTGGTCGACGAAATGCAAATTCTATAAAATTTAATATTATAGAAAACGTTGAAAAAAATTAAAGTACCTACACCATTTTTCTCTTTTATTAATTTTAGCCCCAAAAGACAAATCATTGCCACTGCAGCATAGTTTTTCAACCACTTCAGCACTTAAGGGTGACGCCAGTCTGTTCGAATTATGAAAGCAACAAATCGCTTGAGTTCCTGACTCGCGCCGCGGCTCAGTGCTGGCGGTCGCGACGGATCGCTCTGTAAATATTTAGCCTGCAAACTTGGCGCCAACTACGCAAACAAAGCTTAGACGACTACAACTGTGTTAGCTGATTGCACGGCACTCGTGTGTCAGCACCCTAATCTGTGCATGCTAAACCCTTTGTATTGCTTTGTGTTCCTAATCAACTGGAGTAGGAACGTCGTGCACATAATTTAACGAACATGGAACGGTCGATTGTCATGAATTCATGATTATAAAACGATTTTTAATGTCTTATGTGACATAAATTTTATTATGTCTATAGATTACACTGGAATCTATTTTACGAGTGGTGGAGAGTAAGGATCAAGTGGCAACCAAGAACTGGAAGACGCAGCGTCCTGAAAGTTATGGGCAGCACAAACCCCTTTTTCAGCAGAATTTGTCCAGCAGTGAAAGTCGAAACTAATTACATCACCATTACAGCTCTATAAACGATATCCTGTATCTGCACCTGATTTTAGAAACAAGCTATCAGTAAAAATTTTAAAAAATATATTATAAGGGTATGTTTTTTGAGAGACAAACTAAATATAAATAGATTGCTATAACTGTTATGCCAGTAATGTCCTGTCTTTGTATGCTTTTATGGAATAAACATTTTTCTTTCTTTCTTTCAAATACAAATAAACACTAATTAAATATAAACGCTTAGTGGTTCGCCATTAACCATTTTATATCTAATTGCTAGGTTTCCGTACCTAAATGATTTAATCGATTCGATTTATTAATATGCGGCCTAAATTCAGGTCAATCGGTTTAAACTGGTCTGCAGTAAGTCGAAACTTTAGTTTAAAACTAACTTCACTTTAACTGAATTTACAGATAACACTTCCGTGATTTCACTGTGAAGTTTCAAATTCCAAATTGGTTCAACTTACTATTTTACCAATGTAATCACATTCGCTCATCCAAATATCGGTGAACGGAATAACAAGAATGCCAGTTGGGAACGTATTTCAGAGTAACAGAAATTACCGACATCGGAATACAGAAAATTGGGTCGAAAATACCCAGTGGGTGGGTCTTTTAATTAAACCCTCAACATGCAACATCGTGTTACACCCGGCCAATCGAAACCTCGAAAAATCCGAGTCACTTTAATTACCCGTCGCTGCAGTCTGATAAGAATTCCTTTCCTTCAAAAACTTCGCTACAAAGCGGACGTCGAAGCCAGAAGGCTCAAAGGTTTTAAAAATGGCCAATGCCCTGACCCAAATCGTATTCATTATCCAAACAATGCCCAACCAGAACCTCCAACAGGAGGATGTGTGCCTCAAGGAGCCGTTTGGCACTGAACTGGCTTGTCAATAATTTAGCAAGCACCTACATTACACTACGGAAGTTCGGAATTGCTTCCGAGTACAGTTCGTCAGACTTTCGATGGTTTTATCTGGTAAAATTATTTCAGAAAAATGTCTTAATATTTTATTCTTATGACGTCACACTCTTTTTCAAACGCTGGTGTCAGGGTCAGGGGTTCTATTTAAAAAGCAAACCGTTGACATTCAAGTTAAAATTAAATATAACCGCTTTCTAAGGTAACCTGAAAAGTCTATGTGATTAGATTATATTATTAATCGGTTGAGAAATGCGCCTAACGTCAAATCTCTATTAGATAATTACTGATATCGCCATTGAACTGTCATTAAAATGCAAAAAGCTTCAAGTGATATCATCATCTCAGCCATAGGACGTCCACTGCTGAACATAGGCCTCCCCTTTGGACTTCCATATATACCGGTTGGAAGCGACCTGCATCCAGCGCCTTCCGGCGACCTTTATAAGGTCATCTGTCCACCTTGTAGGTGGACGTCCTACGCTGCGCTTGCTGGTCCGAGGTCTCCACTCGAGCACTTTTCGGCCCCATCGGCCATCTGCTCTGCGTGCTATGTGGCCTGCCCATTGCCACTTCAACTTGCTAATCCGGTGAGCTATATCGGTCACTTTAGTTCGTCTACGGATTTCCTCATTTCTGATTCGATCACGTAGAGACACCCCGAGCATAGCCCTCTCCATTGCACGTTGAGCGACTTTGAGCTTTGAGATGAGGCCGATAGTGAAAGACCACGTTTCGGTGCCGTAAGTCATCACTGGTAACACACATTGGTTGAAGACTTTCGTCTTGAGGCACTGAGGTATGTCGGACGAAAAGACATTGCGTAGTTTCCCGAACGCTGCCCAGCCGAGTTGGATTCGGCGGTTGACCTCTTTCTCGAAGTTGGACCTACCTAATTGGACCACTTGTCCTAGGTAGATGTATGAGTCAACAACTTCGAGTACCGAGTTTTCAACAGAGACTGGGATGGGCACAACCTTGGCATTTGACATGAGTTTCGTCTTGTCCATGTTCATTTTTAAGCCCACCCGTTGAGAAACTCGATTGAGGTCATCGAGCATCATGCTGAGTTCCTCCATCGACTTTGCCATGACTACGATGTCGTCGGCAAACCGAAGGTGAGTGATGTATTCGCCATTGATGTTGATGCCAAGTCCTTGCCATTCCAGGAGCTTGAAGGCGTCTTCCATAACGGCCGTAAACAGTTTCGGGGACACAACGTCCCCCTGTCTTACGCCTCTTCTCAATGGAATGGCCTTTGTGCTCTGCTCCTGAACTCGGACCGACATGGTGGCGTTACTATACAAACACTTCAACACTTCAATGTAAGCAAGTGATATATCTCATCTTAATTTTGGAAAACGAAGGCAATAATAATCACTATTGAAATGTTATTCATGCATATGAATTTCTGTTTTGAACGAAACGTAACGAACTAATTTCACGCACTACGCGGTCAATTTAAAGTATGCGCCAGTATTTGTGCCGTCACATACAAAGGAAACGCAGATTTAGCGCGTCCGAATTAACGAAGTTGTGATGTTCTAGGGATATCGCCACTTGGCAAGTAGGCACACGTCAAAAGTGACGGATGGCGGTGAAATGGAGAGATCTCCATTATCTCTCTAAAATTGGTCGAATACCCCCCTGTAGTCGGACATACGAAATAATTTTGGGCCAAGCTAACGGAGCCGCTTCGCTCGTTTGGTCTCAAAATAATTCGTTCGGTTCGGGATTAAAATATGCATAGATAATAATTTCAATAGCTAAAAAATGATATTATTTACAATTTTTAATGCTCTATATCAGTAAAACAATTTTAATACTTATAGTGTGTATCTAAGTGTAAGCCAATGTTATACGGAAGGGACATATAATAGGTCCTTGCGTCTATTGCAGACGATTTATGGTTATGGTGTAATGTTCGGGAGACACCGGCCATGGTGGCTAATTAAACCGATACAAGATTGACCGCAGGCCTGACAAGAGAAGTGACAAAGCGGAAGGGACAGTTTACCCCAAATCCCAATTGAGTATTTGTGGTTTAAAATACATACGTGTTATTCAAAACATCCGGCCTTATTTAATCCTTTTTAACGTCCAAATCTACGGAGCAGTAAAACAATTAAAAGTATGTAAGTGTAAGCCAATGTTACTCCCAAATCCCAATTGTTTGAAATACATTCGTCTAAGTTATTTAAAAATCCTGTCTTATCTAATCCTTTTTAACATCCAAATCTACGAGTTCAAGAAGTCCCCTCCACCCGAGTGGAGGGGGCGTGAGGCGGAACGGAATCCTTTGACCAGCGAGTTTTTGGAACTTCGGGCCGAATCACAAGTTTGTCGGGTTCCGCAGCGACGTACCTACTTAACTCTCGGAAAATATGCAGTACGTGTGCAGCACTGAACGTAGTTACAAAATCAAAGCTGTTTTGTGAAACTCGAATTCTGTTTTTTTTTATACTGATGACGGTGGCAAACGATGCGATGTTAAGCAATTAACGCCGCGAACGCTTGCGACGCTAGGAGAATCACACGCGCGTTGCCGACCCTTTAAAAACCTATTTACTCCGCTCATGAAGAACCGCATACTGTAGCCCCCGGGGAAAACCTCGGCAGGGAGCTCATTCCACATGCGGAGCGTCTGCGGTAGGAAATTCCTCTGGAACCGCACAGTTCACGACCATTTAGGCTCCAGTGTGTGAGCTGGTGACGCTGGTGTACAATTTGCACTGAATAAATAAGTTTCCGTCTCTAAATTGAAGTTACAATCCATACTAATATTATAAATGCGAAAGTGTGTCTGTCTGTCTGTCTGTCTGTCTGTTACCTCTTCACGCTTAAACCGCTGAACCGACTTAGATGAAATTTGGTATGGAGATAGTTTGAGACCCGGGAAAGGACATAGGATACTTTTCATCCCGAATAAATTTAGTGTTCCCGTGGGATGAGCGGGTAACACCGCGGGGCACAGCTAGTTATACTATATAGGTACCTATGCTGCCACTGCTTGAAACTCAAAAACGCCTGAAAATAGTTAGCTGTTACTTAATACTCTAGACTAGTAGGTACATGGAAGGTTTCCATTGCATTGTATTGGCGTAATTTACAAACTTTCCATATCACACTGATATTATAAAGGTGAAAGTTTGTGAGTGTGCTTATGTGTATGTTTGTTACTTCTTCACGCTGAAGCGGCTGGACCAATTTTTTATAAATTTGGTATGAAGGTAGCTGACACCCTGGATCTTAACACAAAGACTACTTTTTACTCTTTACCCCGAAAAAAAATTCCGCGGGATGAGTATTCTATTACAATCTTTAGATACCCAGCTATTCCTGTAGCAAAATGGGTTACAACCGGGCGTGAAAGGAATTGTTACCGACAGATAGCGCTTAGCTAATGGCACCGAGCGTCCATATAAATCCTGGATCGCTCTGTTAAGATTTTTCCTGACATAATGACGTTAGAAAACAGATTTGCAATATAATTTTAGAATTTTATAATAGTGTAGATATATAGAAAATCAATCGAAGTGTACCGGGACTGGCATCCTCGCAGCCGGCACGCGATGGTCTCGTCCCGCCAACGACCAGCGTTAACTGTTAACAGCCTGTTAACCTTGATATTGAATTACACCCCAAGTAAAATAAATGATTTGAGTGACAAGAAATTGTAACATACATTTTAGTACGTTGCATGTTCTTGTATCTGAAAAATCTTAGGGCAAAGAACTTAGCACCCATATACATCTCAATTCTTTTGTCGGCGAAGTCGACAACGTTGCACGCGATATTGAACTTGGCTTTCATTTAACATTTATATTTTTGATGGGATTTTTATTTCTAGTAACGATGTCGTACAAAATACAAACTAGATGCAAACTTTGCTTTAAACGTTGAAACGAGCTACAACAGGCTCTAAGCAAGTCATACAATCGAGGAGTTGCAGCGACGAACTAATAACTGCCAACTGCGAACTTACAGACGAGTTAACTGCAGACTACGGAGCACTTGCGAGGGTTGCTTCTTGGGATTGTGCAGTCAGTCATGCTTTACACGTGCATGAAGAAACTGGATTCACGAGACACATGATGGTTGCTTATCACGTGATAAATAAGTGACAAAGCATCTGTCACTCACACTCGCATTTTTTCAAAACGTGACGGATGCTTTGTCACTTATCTTTTATGGAATTTGGATACTTGTTACTCATCATAGGCCCGCAGTACAAGCATAGACCAATAATTTCAAAATACTGCTAGTGTCTGATTTACGTAGCTTAGTGCATGTGACATCTGTCATCTCAATACATATTGATCGAATTTATGCTACTACTGGTTCTGTGAGCTGTTTGTTACGAAGTGGCTGGAATTTGTAATTTACGTTTTCAACCCCCAAACAACAAACAAAATGTATATAGAACCTACTCACAAAATTTAATGAGAATCAGTAAAAAAAATTGACCTGTAGCCTGTAAGAGCTGAAAATCCGAACATTCGTACATCCAAAAATCCGAAAGAAATTTTGGCAAAGCTGAAACAGCGACTCTTTCTCGTATCTTTCCTGTGCAAATAGTAACTTCTTTTGTCTTGATCCTGAGCAATTATCATTCTCAGCCATAATTATGTTGCTCTTCCATATCTCATAAATACACTAAATTCATGACACCCCTTTTGTCAGCGGTGATCAACAAGGTTTTGTTCTAAATAGATACGAAATATGGCCCTAATAAACCATCACTCAACTACAAGAAGCTGGTTAACTGTCTGAAACCTCACAGCGCTAGTGCTCGGGACAAAATATAGCTAAGCTCTAAGATAATAAAGTTAACCGCGTGCATAACCCTCTTTATGGGCCGTTATTTTAACCGAGTGTGCAGAGATTACGATATTACCCCGCCCTAGTACGCGGGAACCTTTTAATTTCCTGTGAATAAGCCAACTCATACGCAAGTGCACGGGATATGGAAGAGCGGAGTGGATTTTCATAGGTCTTACCTTTTCTCTTCATCAAAGAGCCAAAGTATGAAGTTTTTGTGATGAGCTTATACCGGGGTTTTCGGCGTACGAATGATTTGACGCACCGAAAACCGCTAGGTTTGGAAATGAGTCACTTTTCGGCACGGTCACTAGTAGTGAGTGACAAAAGGGTCAATAGATGGCGCTACTATTGTTAATTCTTCCTGGTACATTCGTTGCATTTTCAACGAATGTACCAGGTAACCATTGAGGTGAACCATTGAGTAACATCAAGGGTGGTAACGCCTACAAGTTTTCTTAGGTGCACGGGACTGCTATGCGGGGTGTTGATTACGATAATTGTCGATAGTTGTTTCGTCGAAGGGTCTAATAACGAAGAGTCTGAATTAACATCTTAAGACTTGCTAGACGGTTAGATCAAGGGTCAGACACAGCAGGTCCGTGCAGCTGTTCATCGCTGAGGCCCGAGCCACCAACAGCTTGAATCCTGCGCCACTGCTGGCGCTCAAAGTTTCATTGATTTCACTTTTATCATTTCACTTTTTATGTTCATTAAAAAATTAACTTATCTTTGAATAGAAAATAAAGATAAAATATTCCCTATTAACTTTTCCACGCGTCTATCATCCGGCCCGTGGCTCCCGCGCCAACGCAGTTAAGTGCTCGGTATTCAATTTCGCGCCTCGCACGCTAAAAGACTTACCAGCTTATTCCCTCGACAACTAACTTCACAACAATCTACTTTTTACCCCTTCGCTAGAGCTGGCGAGTTGGGGCTTAACACGCTTTATTTGTATGTATGTATGTAAACACTTTATTGTACACAAACACAATGTACAAAGACGAAAGTACCTATTCATATTAGAGATCCCTTCCAGTTAACTTTTTGAGCAGTTGAGTGGATATTCGAAGGAGATAGGCAAACTACCACTGTGTACAAACGAAGAGTCATTAAATTATAAAACTATAAATAATAACATACATATATTCACTTGTATCTTAGACGCTCTCTGAACGATTAATTGCCTACACTCTGCACTCACTTGAAGCATCTCTGTTTGGCCCTATAGTTAACTAGTAGAGAGTAAAATTTGGTAAACTAAATTTTCCCCGTTGCCACTTTTCGTGCATTCATCAGCCCATATAAGTCCACTACTGGACATAGGCCTCTCCCGTGGCACGCCACTGAGCGTTTAGCTCTCCTCCTCCAGTTACCACCGTCGACGAATGTCGTCGCTCCGCCTTGTTACAGGGAGTCCTACACTAAGTTTACCGATTCGTGGTCTCCACTCCAGAACTCGTTTGCCCCTGTGATCATCGGCTCTACGACAGATATGCCCAGCCCACTGCCACATCAGCTTGCTTATTCGCTGTGTTATGTCGGTAACTTTGGTTATCTGTCGAATTACTTCGTTTCGGATTTGATCCCTAAGAGACACCATTTCCATAGCTCGCTGAGCGACCAGCTCTCACCATTATTGCCCCTCATCTGCCTAGATAAGCTTTTGATATCCAGCCAATTTATTTCAAGACTTGCCGTAAAAACGTATCTAAAAACTTAGCCAGATCTTGAATTGAATCACTAAACCTAATTTCAAATTCAGGTCCCCTTATCGCTAAAGCACTTAAGAACGCGCACCAATTTCATGAACTAAAGATATCAAACAAAAACCGTTCTTATACTACGATCATTTAAAGGATATCTACACTGCAATATTATAGTGGTTTTAGTAATAGTATTTTTAATTCTCAAGACAATAATCTAGTAAAACCTTTATAATGACTTCTAAAAGTATTAAATCAACTTAATAAACGTTCCATAGACGAATACTTAATCTTCAACGATTTTGCCATCGCACCTGAATACTAACTAACTTAAGTATTATTGGTATTTATAGTCGTAGGTACAACATCGATCGCCTGAAACCTGAAAATAATATTTTAACAATTCTCTCACTCATTTCCTAGCCATTACCCCACATGGTATTGGCTGGTAGGGTCAGCTTTCCATACATTCCTTTCCATTTCGCGCCGTCCTCGATTAATTAATTAACAACAATTACATAATTATTAATTACGTATCAAAGTATCAAAAAATAAACGCATAAAATAAACTAATTAACACAATGTTTTTTGTTTCGAGACTGCTTTATAGTTTCCAAAATTGCGATATTAATTGGGTATCTATTGAAAACTGAAGATGAAAATAACTTACAGAGCGTGAGCTGTAAGAGTGCCAGTCGCGTTTTATAATATTACATTAATATATTATATTATGTCTAGCTCACTCTTACGCGATCTAGATTAAGAACCACTCAGTATTCACCCAAACCCGAATCGCAATATGAGTACGTCACGGACTGTAGGCACGTCCATGGAGCTATTGAACGAAAATCAGTTCGGCAAGGTACCTGAACGACCCTCGAAACACTTCAACTAGTTCGCAAGGCTCAAGGATCGTGCCTTTCCAGAATTACTTTAAATTGCACTCGAAGATCTGAAAACCCTTCAATGTCCAGCTTGCTGAGGTCTTTGCTAACCTGACGCACATTTTTGTTGAGAATGTGCTCCTGAACTACCTTTTGCGAACCTTTATTTAATATACCTACCTAAAATATGCAAACATCATCATCATCATTGTCATATCAGCTGAACTGTCGGACAAAGAGCAAAGTCCTCCTCAACAATCGGTCTCGCGCCGCCCTCATCCAATTTCTGCCCGCGATCCTAACCAGGTGGTCGGTCCACCTTGTTGGGGGCCCACGCTGCGTCTTCCTGTCCGCGGTCACCACTCAAGAACCTTTCTGCCCAAACGGCAATCGGTTCTACGAGCAATGTGCCCCCTGCCACTTAAATTTGGCGGCTGTCTGAGCTATATCTACAACCTTAGTTCAATATGCCAACGCATGCAGATTTTTTTCGGCCATTTGATTCATTATGCAAGAGGCATACCTAGGTGGGTATAATAATACATATGATGAAAGGGGTTTTCGAGTACAGGCGCCATCCATCAGACATATCACAGTAAGTTACGCGCTCATAAATATTCCAACACGACTCTTATTGTCCAGGCGTTGAATTTCGTGTTCAGATATTTATGACCACGTACTGTAGGTACAGTGTACACAGCTCGGTATTTCCCATCAATAATAATCAGTAACTACCCAAACTACCTACCCACTTCTTGCTAGGTAATTATATACTTCGTCACTAGGAAATATTAGGTACACGTTTTTGTAAGTTCACAAGTACTGCAAAAGTTATACAATCATATTATTTTCATTGATTAAAATCTCGTTTACATTCAAAACCGGCACTCAAATAAACAAGTAGACATCGTTAGCAACTTCAATCTTTATTCACAAGTAGCTGTTAATATTCAAGTCCCGCCGAAGATTCATCTCGTTTCCCAAGGGGTGCATAAATATTTACTGGCCTTTCTTGTTATTGCAATAACAGTGCAACCAGGAATTTAATGGAAAACATAATTACATAGCACTAAAGAACGCTTTTACTACGAGGAAAATATAACACCGAGCAAAAATGAACACTATTTAACTAAGCTACTGGTACAAAGGAATTTACGTGTAGCGAGACATTTTTATTTTATAAAAATACCGTTGAAATTGAACGAAATGTGCTAACAAAGACGTTAAACTTACCTACTGAAAACTGTAAGTAAAGTTTTTTACAAAAACCTACAAAAACGTGCGCTGCAAACGGCGTTTAAAATATGTTTAAGAGTGTAACGGATAATTCCTGTGTGGGATTAATGCGCTTTATAGAACAAACTCGAGTTTGCGAGAGCTCAAAAACAAAAGAGCGAGATATAAAATTAAAACTTAACAACAAGCTCAAACTTGAGAGTAAAGCTCAAAGATTTACCGCCAGAATTAGATCCGAACTATGTTGGCTATTTTAATGAACATCCCCATTAAGAGGAAGTTTGGTGCAACTTCCTTGTTAGTTCTATGTCTAGTTTAAAAGCATTGTGCTGTTATCCTTGGAAAACTACGAACACTTTGTTATCTTAATTGGTTTATTTCTATTTTCTAGGCAAAGACCCCTTTCCCTTTCAGTTCCAGCTGTTATCGACCGACAGCTGATTCACTGAATGTTTTATTTTACTGACAAATATACGAGTAAATAAGTAACTACTACTAAAACCACTTTCAACCACTTTATTCTCTGATGGCTGAGCTTCCGTCAAACTGAGCAAAATAGGTATTTACTTAAACGCAAAAACTGCGTGTTCAACAGATTTTCTTAAAACCTTTCAGTAGTTTCATTCCGTAGGTATCAAAATGGTACATAGGCTACAATTTAGAAGGATATTAATTTAATAACAGGGCTAAATAATTACAGTTCATACGCGTGCTCATATTAAGCATAGGAGCTTACTCATTGCTCACTTTTTAGCATGCTATTCTAAAGCACGTGTACAGTAAATACCTATAGTATCTATAAATAAAAACAAAATAAACGCCGCCAGAAATTCATTTGTTCGTCCGTATTGTGCTCGCGACTGTTGTCGCTAAATGAGTGGCCCTTGATTGAGTAAGAGTGTAATTCGCCGGAAAATGTCCTGACGAGTTTTTACCAAAGGCGGTTTGCCATTGTTGCCCCGCTGAAAGGACAAAATGCTACTTTCCTCTAAGCTCTACTTTGAAGGCTGGAAATGTTTTAATGTGGTAAATATTGCTACCGACTTTCGGTTTAGATATTGTTGCTTTTGAAGTTTGTTCTTGAGTTCTCGAGTCGCTTGCATTTTGCATGACCGCAATTTTATTTTAGGAAGTGGGTACTTGTCTGCCTTTGTACGCTTCAAGGAGAAGTTATGATATGTTGAGCTTATTATATTCAAAATAGGTATCGTTTATAGCCATATTTTTGGTGAATTTCTCAAATTAACAGGCTTTCGTTAATCATCATCATCATCATTATCAGCCGATAGACGTACACGGCTGGACAAAGGCCTCCCCCAAAGTTCTCCACAACAATTGTGATGATAAATGTATATATTATGCAGCTTCATACATGACAGACCTCTATAATTGTGGCAGCACGGCCATAGAAGTAACAGTCACAGACGTGATGTGCCGCAGCACCCGTCATCCTCAATTCAATTTTTGTTGTTTATGGCTCCATCGATACCATCGATGATTCCGCCAATGTCGAGGTTAAGGAAGACACGTGCCCGTCATCCTCATACAGGGTTGTGCCTAAAGTTTAGTTTACCCTGAAGCTGTTGTTAAATGTGCCAAAACGGTACAATTCTTCCACCTTCATATAAACCGCAATTGTATATTGTGACGCCAAGGGGAGATTATAAATAGGTAACTCTAAGAAAATTGTTAGTTTATATTTTATTTTATTCCCTACTGTACCCACCTAAAATTGATTTGAAAAATCTGTACAAAATGTCCTCTACGTGTTCCAATTACATACTTAGTAACAACATAATTGTAATAATTCTAGTATAATTTTCTAAAATAATACTAGTTGACTGTTGAGTTTTCTTCGACTTTCTGCTCAACAGCGTTTTACCTTTTGAAATGCGAAGAGATGCCCAGAAATTTGATTAGGTATAATAAAGTTTAAAAATATTTATTATTTTAAACAAAACAATTTAAACGGATTATATCGCGTATATTAATTATTTGAGCCTCCCCGACGTTTCGGTACCTTTACAGATAGGTACCGTTGGCAAAGGCTGATCTGTCAAAGTTACATTTGGGCAAACTACCCATTTTATAAGTATTAATTTCAAAATAAAGGTATTCATACATGCCAGATGGGCCTAATGTGTAAAGACAGTTAGTACACATTTGCCAAAAGGGCATTTATTATTTTATTCAAAATATCTACCAGCGGTTCACTTTAAGGCTTACTGAGGAGAAAGAACGTAGATCTGACTATAAAGAACTCTTTAAAATTTGCAATATTTTACCGGTTAGCTTAAAACATAAATATCTTCTTGCCATAAATAACCATGGCCGCCAAGAGTATAGCTCAGAAGCATCCATAATCCAACCTGTACAACATATCCATAACACCAAGTCTATGACTTCCGGTAAACTATTGGTACCAAGGGTAAAGAATTACTTTGGGGATAGAACCCTAAAAAAACGCATCCCGTACCTAATCAATAGTTTGCCGGAGGAAATACGACGAGAGCCAATCAAAAACAAGTTCAAAAGAATGTTAAAAAACACTTTTTGACACTGCTACCGTAATACTACCGTAATACATACCTTGTACCTAAACTAGAGATTCCACAAAGATCCCACAGTCAAACCAGCTACTGGTTTTGTGGGACAATGTATCTAGATTTAAGGAAATTGTAAAGTTCCTAATAAATAAATAATAATAATAAACCGCCGAAAGAAAACTCCCTCCGGGAGACTCATATAATAATTAATATAGGTAGGTATGCGATATTAATCGGTTTAAATTGTTTTATTTAGATGTGTGACGTCGCGGAAACCGAAGAAACTATTAATATTTATTAAGTAATTAATTGAATCAGGCGTTACTTTGCGGAAATCCATATTAATGAAAATAATAATATTGCTTTGCTATTTCGCGATATAATATCGTGCCAGTTAAATTTGTGCTAACCCGTTATACTTATTTGCGTATTTTTTCATGCATATATGCATTTAATGGTCCCACCCTCCCACCACGATAAGAAAAATAAATACGCAAATAAATATAACAAACCACCACCAAAATAACAGAACTTACTCGACACCAAAATAACAGAACTTACTCTATATGAATATGACGCAACATGCTCTTTCAATTCAATGCCGCAATTTCAGCACGAGGTACAAAGAGCATGTTGCGTCATATAGACATAACCATCCTGAAAAGTCCAATTTCGCAAAACATTTAATAGATACCATACTCTGCAGGAAGATCATTCTTTTACCGTTTTACATGTTTGTGAAAAAGGTTTGCGTTTAAGTGTTCTGCGGGCCTATGATGGTTGCGTTTATCACGTGATAAATAAGTGACAAAGCATCTGTCCCTTGCACTCGCAATTGGTCAAAACGTGACGGATGCTTTGACACTTATTTATCACGTGATAAACGCAACCATCATAGGCCTACAGGTCTGGTCTAATATTTATTAAGTTCATCAATCACACGAATTACCTGGTGAGTGACAATTCGGTAGCGGAAATGCATCTCAATTAAAAACATTTTAACAAGTTGTCCAGGTAAATATTTTGCTAAACGGTATGTCATCTTAACCCCAGATTCATATCCGCAAACATAGCTCAATGTGGTAATAAGCGCGGTACGTCGCGGCTCACCTGCGCGTGTAAATCACCGCGTGATGGACGACGTCCGCCGTGAAATACTGGCAACACTAACACAGCGGCATGAAATACTAGCAACACTAACGCAGCGGCTATGAAATACTGCCAAATGAAAAGGCTAGGCGGGTTTTTTGTTTAGACTATTATAGGTCTAAGGAAATGCGTTTTACTGAGGAGAAAAAAGCTAGATACCTACTATTATATCTCGTATAACCAGCCCTAAATGTTCCGCTCTACTACTCGTAGGTAAGTACTTATCCAATCGGCTGCCGGAATTCAAAAATGTTGAGCATCACGGTTCGTGAGAGACGAGAAGGGATTAATTGTGAAATTATTAGGTAAGGTCACCTAAGTCAATTGCGACTATATGTAGAGGCAACTGCGTATTTTGATGATAATCATAGAAACGCAACACTTTATAAATACCACCGCTCTTTTTAGGGTTCCGTACCCAAAGGGTAAAAACGGGACCCTATTACTGAGACTTCGCTGTCCGTCCGTCCGTCCGTCCGTCCGTCTGTCTGTCTGTCTGTCTGTCTGTCTGTCTGTCTGTCTGTCTGTCTGTCACTAGACAGTTGAAATTTTCACAGATGATGTGTTTCTATTGCCGCTATAACAACAAAATAAAATAAAATAAATATTTGAGGGGGGCTCCCATACAACAAACTTACAGATAATGGTACGGACAAACTACCTGTACGCGGTAAGGGTCTGGGAATTCTTAAAATGTTGCGCTTCTATGATATCATCAAAAGACGGAATTTCCTCTACCGTCGCAATTGCCTCAGATTACGGTATGCAATGAATGTATCACTGCTGGCCAAATGGGACAGGTGGAAAAAATAAACCCTTACCTATAATATTAAGATGCTTTTTTTTTAGAAAATCGTGATGAAGTCCTCAAGGTGATTTTAATATCAAATAATCAGGTATGTTATCCCTAGAAGCAGTAAAAAAACTCATAGGGCGACGACGCCCCACTAAACGATACGTACGTTTATGACGTTCGCAAGGAAATCAAATCTTTTCCGCACTTCTCGTTGACCAAGAAACTAGAAACATAAAATTTATAAAACATGAAATTTTGAAAATTTAGGGCACAAAGGCGCTTTTATAAGTCAGTCGAGTTTCATAGTTTATACGGAACCCTCGGCGTGCGAGTTCGACTCGAATTAGGAATGTGTGATCTTCTGTAGACAAAGACTTGTAAGTACAAGAGCCCTCGCGGTTTACGTTCAAACTTAAATCAATAATTTTATTAAATTATATTATTCTAATTATACTTGAAAGTAGTTATAATATACGTACCTAAATTACAAAAAAATATAGTTTTGTAAATACTTTCAATTGGTAGGATTAGCACCCAATGCATAATAAAACGCTATGTGAAACGTCAACTTGACAAAGGACGATGGGCAAAGGACGATGGGCAAATTTGTATGGGGGGTGTCCCCACCCACCAACAGAGATGAGACCGGTGCAGATAGTTTTATGATGACCCAAAAAAGGTGGTTAGATAATTATTAACTTAAAAATCAATGGGGTTCTCCCGTAATTAGAGTTTAAAGTTCGGTAATTAACTGCATGTGGCGAAAGTTGGTACTAATTAACTCATATATTTTTAGAGCTTTTACATAGATGGTAGCGCCAGTATATTAATAAATAGCTTGACAACTTTAGAAATGGTCGGAAATGAATGATATAATTATATTATTTAGTAAATATGCTTAACTTGCAGTCATAAAATGTTTATATTGCAATAAAATGCAATTTTATTGAAACTACACTGGCCATCTAGTGTGGAATAGGAGAACTGACACTGACATTATTCTTGACAGTAATTACTAAACGTGTTGAGTAGCCGAACTAATGATATACGTCAATAATGCTAGATCCATATAATCGTTTAAAAACGCCGCGCGCCAAAGACAGTAAGCAATACATAAAAGTATGTATAGGTACGGAACGAAAATTCAGAGCATAAATGTACATTATCTATCTTACTCATGCTATATGGATTAGAGCGGGACGATGATACAATAATTTTGTTACGATATTTATCTACATTCCTGCAACTTGATACCTATGCGTCCCCATTACTTACTAATAAACCAGCTTTTGCCATATTTCGAGCATTCCAAAGCATAAGGAGCGGTCGGATATTAGCCCATTTTACAAACAGGCTCTAAGCTTTAAGATTGGAGTTCGGGATTGGGTGAAATCGGAAAGGTTCTTATCTCAATCGCATATGTGGAAGTCTTCTTCTCATTATGAAGGTGAAAAAGAGACAAAAAATGTATTGTCGCAGTGGTAGCCTTATACTTGTCGTTTCCAAAATATTTTCGCTTGCACACTTTCAATGAAGTATGCAAATCTCCCTACTCTCCTCAAAATATAGTACTCTGGAACTGCTCTATCAGATGTCTACCAGGCAGCTTCGTTTTATTATGATAAGATTAAGTATTATTCCATGTCTGGTATTACGATGGGTATAAAAAAACTCCTCGGGACTATACAAAAACTTACCTATGTCAATATTTCCGACCAACCAGGATATGTTTTAAAGTACTTAATCAGTGCTTATCAGTAGACATGAGAAGTTGGTTGTTAATTCCGATAAAGTCGTGCATGCATCACTGTAGTATAAAGTTATATAATATGTGACTAGACTTAACAGAAAATTAACCATCATCATCATGCCCCCTGATTCCGACTATCTGTACCACCACTTTCCCTAGAAGTTAAATGTGGATTTTTTCCCTAACGTTTTGTTTGTTTTTCACGGCACGCTTTGATTCTGACTGATCATTTTATATGCTGAAGCTTAATCATTTTATACCTTTTTCAGAGTGATCGTCAGGATTATGCGATTTTCGATGATGTAGTTTCCAGATTAAGGACCTATTTAAGTACTATTCAGAAACTTCAATCAAACCTTGTATAAAATTATAATGAATGTGGTTCAACCATTTTGATGTCAGGACGTTATTACCATTTTTTTATGAAAAGATGCATGCAAGTTGTAAATCTGAACAAAGTGACACGGACTTGATCAAGCCATTCTGGTGTCAGAATGCCTAAATCACATCCTTTTTAGCTTTTAATTCTTTTAAACAAGGTATAATTTTGTTATGTCGAGGTTCCCATTAATTATTAAACTCCGAACCACACAACATAAAGTACTCCAGCCATCCTAACGCTCACCCTTAAGGTCACAGCACACATATCAATTCATGAGGAGATCAACACCGCCTCGCCTTTCCCCTTGCCGTCAAACAGGCTTCCACGTAACGTAACCACGTAACTGACGTAACTTAAGCGGATAAGAAGCTCCGGCACGTCAACTCGGCTACGGCTAGGCGACGCCGCGCCTACGGCTCGCCGACCGTACGGTTGTTCGGTAACGCCGGCCGTGGGAGGGGCGTGGACGCGGTTCGTGAGCTTGTCCCGAGGTGAGGCGATTACATTACGATTCCGATTAGTCTGCAGTAGATAGTTTCATACAAATGATACTGAACGGCTCGAGTTGATAGGGTGACGATCCCTTTCCGAGTTGATATGTGTGCTGTGACCTTTAAGCGACTGCTATCCAATCACCGTAACGATCGCAGAGATGAGGTCCAATTTCTGAATTTTCCATGCTGCGTTATTTACCAGATTCCGTTTTTTTACGGAATCGTTTATAACCAAATTATGAAATACACAAATTCCGATTTTTCCACATTCGTTTTATTACTGATTCTGAATTATCCAATTTCTGATATTTTACACATTTATTTATTTTCCATTTCGACTTTTGTCATATTCAGAATTTTCCACATTATTAAATTAACCACCAAAAAGCGGTGGTAGCCTAGTGGTTAGGGCATGCGACTTTCAATCCGGAGGTCGCGGGTTCGAACCCGGCCCGTACCAATGAGTTTTTCGGAACTTATGTACGGAATGTCATTTGATATTTACCACTCGCTTTTCGGTGAAGGAAAACATCGTGAGGAAACCACCTAAGCCCAATAAGGCCTAGTTTCCCCTCTGGGTTGGAAGGTCAGATGGCAGTCGCTTTCGTAAAAACTAGTGCCTACGCCACATCTTGGGATTTAGGTAGCCGACCCCGATTGAGAATTCATTCTCAAAAAAAATGGGACAAGGCTAGGAGGATGATGATTAAATTAACCAATTATTATTTTGTACGCATGCGTGTTATTCCATAATACGTATTTTGTATAGTAATCAATGAAGTAATCAATTACAACAAATAAACAATCAGAAATTGGATAATTCAAAATCAGGAATAAAACGAATGTGGAAAAATCGGAATTTGAGAATTTCATAATTTGGTTATAAACGATTCCGTAAAAAACGGAATCTGGTAAATACCGCAGCATGGAAACTTCAGAAATTGGATCTCATCTCTGCGATCGATCTAGTTAGAGTATTTGTCAAGGGCGTAGAAAGAGCTACGTCCAAACTTTTGCTACGGTCCTGGCATGAACGTTCCACTTCAACACTTATTAATCTCGCCTGCATGCTCGTCGGTTTAGCGTACTTTTGACTTGCCCATTTTTATAACGTGTTCAATCTGATCGAGAAATGTTTGTCTAGGTCTTCTCTGTTCCAACATTTTCATTTAAATTCGCCATGTAGATTTGTCTACTCAATCTCCCTTTCTGCATGTCCAAACTATCTTAGCATCCCTTTCTCAATTCGAGTTACTACATCTTCTTTCACACCTTAAGTTTTACAAACTATATTTTAATTTCTTGCTTCCTCTGCTACATCCAACGTTCACTTCCGTATACAAGTGTTGGAACCAAATACACCTCTATGCACATCCAGAGACTATACTTAATTTAATGGATTTTATTTTTAAGTGTTTTTTAATGGCTAGGCAACTCGGCAAATGGCTCGACTGCCTCTTGTGCATAATCTGTCATTCGCAACCGTACACACACCAATTTTATACTATTTCCTTTTTAAATACCATGGTTTTCGCTTTTTCCCATTCACTTTAATTCCTTTTCTTTATTCACAATCTCTTGCAATTCAATCCATCGGCCAGTGCCGACGATGAATGCGATACTTGACTGAGCATCGGCGCAAAGTAAACATAAATTGACACGTAATTCCCCTATCATCAAGCCACAATCACTCTCTATTATATTCTATTAGACAGTTATTCATGAATAAATAATTGAACAGCTACCGTTATACATCCATTACAATACCTTCTTGGATGTTAAACTGACAGAGGCTAATTCTGCGGTAATTTCTGCAGTTTTATTGAATCCTATTTGTACAGAGGCACGATTACAACTGTACACCAGTCTCCGGTCTTTCCTCCAATACAAATTGAAACGCTGTATAACTTACTCTCCACTACGCTCTGGCTGGCCCACGGTTTCCCGGCGGGTACCCGCCGTTATCTTTAAAACGTCTCTTAGGCTCTCCCAAAACCCCTTCCATTCCTTCTTAGGTACTCGATACACCAGACCGCTAAGCTTCGCCCCCGTTGGTAAATTCACTTGATACATTATTGTATCCACTTTTACGAAATGGATTTATAGAAAACTTTTATTTTTTAGTAGATAGATCTTACTTTGTCCTTATGGAGTCAGTTCAAGTGGGAAGTAAACATTCTTAAAAATACATAATTAATTGTTTTATGTAGTGGACGTTTTCAATACTACTTAGACATTTTAACTGGGGACTAAATCTTCGAAAGATATGTTACTAAATAGAAAAAGTTTATTGGAAACAAAGAAAATATGGTAATATTTACTAACAAAAAACAGTACAAAATAGACTATCTAATCAGATAGTTCGACTCTTATCATTACAGTCACAAAAACACGTGGAATCACGATGGACCAAGGATCACGATGGCCTTTGGCACCAAGATTGACCCAGAAAGGGTGTCAAGAGCCCTCTTTTCGCCGCCAGTATGATTTTCTATGCCGACTCTAAGAACATCGTCTCACTCGATTGTCAGTCCAAGCTGGGTTTTTTATCTCTTGTTTTAATCTGAAACAGAGTTAAATAGTGATAATTTTTACAAGGTTTTATTTTACTCGCTTCTATATATGTATGAATATCTTGGACAATTCATGCAAGCAGTATCTGAAGCACTTTCTAGTCACTGATTGAAGTCAGTAAAAAAATAACATAATCCTTCCGAATTTGGACTCTTTATAATCGTCTCGGTGACTGATTGATGGATGTTGAAAGAAAAAAAACGAAGGAAATTACGTTCACATGTGTTCATACATACGACCGTATATGAGAGGGTATCCGGACAAGAGTCCTTTCTCGAAATGAACTAAATATACAAAAAAGAAATTAAATACATAGTATTGACAAGATTGTGAAAGCGTTGAAAAGTATGAAATTAGGTAAGGCTGCGTATCCGTCGAGGATACGGTGGAAAGACTTAGCGGTGGACACGCGTCGGTAGCTCCATGTCGCCACGTACCAAGAAGCGTTTGCCTTGAATTTTACACAAATAATCAATAAAATACAGTTCATCATCATTTTGACTCGGAGACGTCCATTGTTTAATATATGTCTCCGTAAAGACTTCCATAACGAACGGTTCGTTTTGGTACGGGTTTGATTTTGGTCGCCACTGACTGCTTGTGTACATCCTATGTTATGGATGGAGAACATTTTACTTTAAAGCACAATACAGAAACAGTCCAACTGTTCAGTTCTCTAAGGAAATGAAGTCGGAGGAAATAAAATAACATACAATCGTAGACACAATCACTTAGTAGCCGCGGGAGAACCGCGCTCTCACTGGGAATCGAACCCAGGATCCCTAAGCTTGATAAAAATGACTTCTTCTAATCACCATACTTTGCAGCGAGCTAATAATGTCGTCGTTCTTAGGTACACGAGTCTGCGTTCAGCCCCCTTATCAGCTAGTACGCTTGTCACTCGATTGTCAGTCCATTGTCAATTGTTATCTCTTGTTTTATTCTGAAACAGAGTGAAATAGTGATTATTTTACTAGCTTTTATTTAACTAGCAATGTTTGTATGTTTGAGGTCTAATCTTGCTTCATAGTCTAATCAGCTTCTTTTCTGCATATTTCCTTTTTTCCCTTACACATACATACTCACTTCAATAGCAGAATATGCCGATGCATTTTTAACACTTTGGCTACCATAAGCGTTACCAGTAGGATCACAGTAATCTTCTCAGTTTGATCATGTCATGAGCTGATGCTCATGACATGATCAAAGCTTCTGAACCCACTGGTGATACCAGTGGGTTCAGAAGCTCATTTTTCGGGATATTGCTTTGCGGATTTTTTCGAGGGCCAGAGTCAAACTTTGAATACTACTTTGTAGAGGATACTCTATAGTTCTTTATTATAAAACTTGACAGACAGACTGACGGACGAACATACACCGAAGTGAGAGGTACGAAACTCTAAAAATATCAGTTAACAACCTTGTATGAATCAAAATCCAGCCCTGAAATAATGACCAGCAATTCAGAAAGTATAGTAAAATTTTCGTTTATATATGTATAGTGGTATCAGAACCGTAAGTAATCAGTACATATCATGAATAACTAATATAACATATCAAGGTTAAACTTGTTCTAACGCAGTTTTGTTACTTTGACGGTTTTTGGTATACACACAGACGAACGACAAAGGTGATACAGACAGATGGACATGGCGCAATTATAGCTATAAGCGTTCCTAGTAAATTTTACGTGGGCAAAAATATACAGACAAATCCAGTGAAAATAAGTAAATGATACAGTGCTTTTACTCATATTTACTATTTTGTTTGTTAGGCCTTTTTAGGGTTCCGTACCCAAAGGGTAAAAACGGGACCCTATTACTGAGACTTCGCCGTCCGTCCATCCGTCCGTCCGTCCGTCCGTCCGTCCGTCCGTCCGTCCGTCCGTCTGTCACCAGGCTGTATCTCAACAACGGTGATAGCTAGACAGTTGAAATTTTCACAGATGATGTATCTTTATTGCCGCTATAACAACAAATACTAAAAATAAAATAAAATAAATATTTCAGGGGGGCTCCCATACAACAAACTTGTTATAAATTATATATACATATGTATAGGTACGGAACCCTTCATGCGCGAGTCGGGCTCGCACTTGCCCAATTTTTTTGTATAATATACGTAGATAAGTCCGTAAGTGGCATATACCACTTTCTAGAAGCAACATCTATTTTTCACGTGGCAAAGTCTATTGAAACAGTCGCGCGCGCGGACGAAATGAATGTAAACCGTGTTAATTACTCGCGCCAATTGTTTTCGTTATAAGTGTTAAGGCTTCCTACGGGACAAGTTTCACCTAATGGAACAGAATGTCATCTTACAAATTCTGAGCAATTCAGTACTTTGTAATAACTTAAATTCAATGGAATTTGTAAGGATCAATGTATAAATGTTCTAATGTTAATTTTTTTTTATGTTTCGACTGAATGAATGTAGCGTCAGCTACTATTATTATAAAATTGAGTTGTCTGTAAATTCTATACATTTTCCAAAATTGTCGGACTGTTAAACTTACCATTCAACCTATTTACAAAGCGATTCGTGTGGAGTAAGTTTGTAGAACGCCATGAATATCTCGTGAAACATACTGTATTCGAATTTTGAATTCGTAGATGATCGCTTTCAATCGTAGACCTATAAAATAAAAATATCATTAAAATCAAACTACTTTTATAAATAATGACACAAAGGTAAATTAAGAAAGAAAAATTGAATGCGATCCACTACAATCTAAGCAGGACTCGAACCTGCGACCTCTGTGTTTCCGGCGCATTGCTCTCCCAACTGTACTATTAGATCGCTACGTCAATCACACCAAATCCTTCATTCCATAATTTATTGGAGCGCCCTCCGCGTCATATGTGTGTTGCTGTGTAGCGTAATAATTATGGAATGAAGGATTTGGTGTGATTGACGTAGCGAGCTAATAGCTCAGTTGGGAGAGCAATACGCCGGAAACGCAGAGGTCGCAGGTTCGAGTCCTGCTTAGATTATAGTGGATCGCATTCAATTTTTCTTTCTTAATTTACCTTTGTGTCATTATTTATAAAAATAAAATGTGGTATTTCCACATAAAAAATGGAATCGATAAAAAAGATTCTATAAAAATATCAAACTATTTTTGCTAATGATTTGCTTTCGTATAGCTCGTGGATGATCTTCAACCAGATGGACCGATCAAGTAAAGAACAAGTTTTGCTCGGTTGTAAGGGAAGCAATGGACAGGTCCCGATGGAGGCAAATCACCCACTCCAAGTGTAAGCCATCCATGACCACGATCTTTAGTCATGAGGGAACGACAAGAGAGAGAGATTTTCCTTCGGTTGCAATTTTTTACCAAAAAGATTTAAAGAAAAGATATAGGTAGAAACTTTATTTTTTCATTTGTCACACAGTCAACCAATGTGTCATTATTTAAAAATAATCTAATTTAGGTACCAGCCGGTTGCGTCCCCCAAGCTCAAAAACTTGGCTTTTTACAATGCCATGATACCTACACAACATACTGTCAAAATGGCTTTTACGTCACTTTTCAACCGACTTCAAAAAAGGAGGAGGGTTCTCATTTCGACAGTTTTTTTTGTTACCTCAGAACTTTCAACTTGCTGAACCAATTTTGATGATTCATTTTTATTAGAAATCTGGTGCTTCCCGTGTGGTCCCATTTAAATGTGACAAAGATACCCATGAGAAAATCATATAAGTGTTATCGTATGTTCCATTTCGCTCGTTGAAGTCGGTAATTTTTTGGTGAAAAAGTGATTATTTTAAGGCAATATACATGTACAAACTGACCTATACATGTAGGGAAACTCAGCTTAGAACGGCCCCCTTTCAAGTGGACGGATGACCACGTCTAGGTCGCGAAGAGTCGGTAGATGCAGTGTAAGCAGGATCTCTCTTTGTGGCGAGTTTAGTGGATGTCCGCGGCTGATAGAAAGAATGATAGAAGCATGAGCATTGAATTGATGAGTTCTCTTGACATGCCTACCAGCAGCTGCTACACGCCATGATGCCAAATACTTTTGACTTAATTATAGAGCATGTTGAAACTACTAAATTAAGTATCTTTATTTTCGTAAAATATTACTTTTGTGATGAAGAAAGACTTTACAAAAGAAAATACGTATGTACGTTAAAATTATGACATCCCTCTGTCGAGGTTACGAAATAATGAAAAAGACCACGTAACAATTTTCCACGAATAAAACTACCTCGGTATAATAATACGTATACGAGTATAATATCTCAAATGCTGAAGAGTGT
Organism: Apotomis betuletana; assembly: GCA_932273695.1. NCBI lineage: Eukaryota > Metazoa > Arthropoda > Insecta > Lepidoptera > Tortricidae > Apotomis > Apotomis betuletana. Next base: position 889,202 of record OW026303.1, on the reverse strand, counting down.
GCTTCAGTTTGTTCTTTCACGTGACGACTGAGCACCATATTCGAGACAAAGGTCCATAATTATATAGCCGGGATCTTAGAGCTATGTTTTTAGCATCATAATTACTTTGTTAAGCGACACTATCATTTGAAATGCGGGTATTTTTTGTATTTTGATGCAGGCTGTTTCCAGAATCTCGTAGGTGTGATAAGTAACAAACTTAGTTGAACATGTCTGAAACAAAAAAACTAAATCAATATCAAATCATCCTTTTAGAAACTACGCCGTCACAGGCAGACGTAGAGATACACAGGTACGTACAATGCGCACGTTAAACTTATGACGCCCCTATATCGGGGTAAACATAATGAAAAATATAACTAAGGCGCAGATGTGCATACATTCTTATGACAATGCAAGGTGGCTGACCGCATTTACAAATTGCAGTTACCATTGAAGATACAATCAAGCTGAAAAGTTAAAAATATATACATAGAGATTTAACTATATAAGTTGAATGTTAAATATATTACCATTATTTTCACGTCGTAAACATTGGATCTTTTAGTTTGTGTGTCAATTTTGCCAGTTATCAGAGCCCCATTCTCTTCATTTATTTTTTCTTCAATTCCCAACGCGTGGCCAGCCTCGATCTTTTAACATATTTTGGCCACGCTGACGATCATTATTAACATACAGGAACCAACAATTTACTTTAATTGGATAAGTCTTTAGGTACAGTCCGCATAGTATATCTGTTCTCGATTTAGCGCTGCCATCTATATAGTTCGCGCTCTTTCTCTATCAGTAGAGATGCGCACATAATGTCACTCAAATGAAGGAGAACGATTAATATCTATATCTCTCTCGCGACGTATTTCACTCATTTTGTTCAGTGGATCTATAGACTCCATCATATTATCATCATCATCATACTCATTTCGTACTTGGTTTTTATTTCGTTAAGTGGTTTATTTAATTAAAATGTCATAACAAGTATTAATTGATTTTATTACGACTATAACGTTTCATTATAATAAAACCCGTACCGAAAGGATAAAAAACGGGACTCCATTAATAAGACTCCGCTGTCCGTCCGTCCGTCCGTCTGTCTGTCTGTCCATCCGTCTGTCTGTCTATCTGTCCGTCTGTCTTATTTACAGCTACGATAGTATTATTGGACAAAATAAAATAAAATAAAACAAATCCCACAGTGTGGACCTGGAACCATCTCCGCAGGAGTGGAGAGTCCCACCAGTCTGAGAATACATGAAAGATGCTGTTGAAGCTCTCACGTAAGCAATTTAATGCTGATACACACCGCTTCCTCATGAAGGCCGGGAAACCGTCTGTAGGTGCATCCGCAAACATCCCCGACGCGCTACACCGCCATGGCAGCTCCATCAGCACCCTGAGTGCGTACCCACCACGAATATGAGGCCCACAGACAGCACGTGTACATAAACTGACAATTAACTTGTGTATAGGTATTTATACAGCGTGCAAATCTGCGAGCCAGCATATTACCTACAACAGACAGCCAGCGACCTACGTTCCCTATCGATGTCAAGTTTATACTTCAGATCCTCGGTGACCCAGTGGCCCAAATATTTAAATGATTATTATATAGATGTTCTAAATAGTCCCAAAGACGTACTTAATCTGACCATACAACATCGAGTAGTCCAGCCCTCCTGACGCTCACCCTGCAACGGGCTCCAAGTTACCCATTTATTAGTTCCCTTAATATGAATGTTTTCTTTCTTATAATCTATTTATACATATTTTAAAAATTAAATATTTATATATACATGACGATGCTGATATTTTAATTTACGAGAATTTACTCTTTCAGCTGCAAATACCTCAAACAGGTCTCTCTCTACCTTATGACCTAGCATACAGTTTGCATCATTATCTTAAGATCCATTCAACTTTTATCATTATCAGCTTTCATTTTCCACCCAGATCTGTTGTTCTAAAATAATGATCTAAGGAGTTTTTTCAATTGATATTTTATAACCACGCTTTTCTCCCAACGGCGTAGACAGAGCTCCGCTCATACTCTTGCTACGGTCCTGGCATGCACGTTGTACTTCAACATTAATTAATTCCGCCTGCAGGCTCGTCAGTTTAGAGTACCTACCTTTGACCTGTCCTTTTTTAGAACGTGTTAAATCTAATCGAGAAATGTTAGTTTGTCTGCTCAATCTCCTTCTATGCATCCTCTGTAACATACCTAAACTATTTTAGCATCCCTTTCTCAATTTGAGTTACTACATATTCTTTCACACCTTAAAGTTTACGAACTGCATTTTTTTTTTGCTTCCTCTGCTACATCCAACTTTCACTTCCGTACACAAGTGTTGGAACCAATACACCTCTATGTACCTCCAAAAACGCCTTTTTAGAGATTTAATGGCTGGGCAGCTCGGCAAACTCCAATCTCTCATTAGCAACCATACACACACTAGGTATTGTTATACTATTTTCTTTTTCAAATACCATGGCTCTTCATCTCTTGCCTTTTTCGCATCCACTTTAATTCCTTTCTACAAAGCTTTATTCATGATTGTCACAATCTCCTGCATAATTCAATCCGTCGGCTAGTGCGAGTGCCACGATCGAAGTGACACTTTACTGAGCATGAAATATATATTAGAAAAATATATTAGCATATATTAGGAAAAAATTGATACGTCATTCCTCTGTCATCAATCCACAATCACTCTCTTTTTATTCTGTCAGATAGTTATTCACGAATAAATAAATAACTGAACAGCTACCGTTACACATCCACGTCTATTATCTTCTTGGATGTTGAACAGAACTGAGGAGGCCAATTATGCGGTAATTTCTGCAGTCTTATAGGTACAGCGGCACGATTACAACCGTGCACCAGTCCCCGGTCTTTCCTCCAACACATATTGAAAACGCGGTATAACTTAGGTACTCTCAACTACGCTCTCACCTCGTCTTCTCGGCGAGGACCCGCTGTAATCTTTAAAACGTGTCTTACGCTTTCCCAAAACCCCTCACATTCCTTTTTAGGTACTCGATACACCAGACCGCCACGCTTCGCTCCCGTTGGTAACTTCATCACCCGATACATTATTGTATCCACTTTTAAGAACTGGATCTATGGAGATTTTTTTTTGTATGGAGTTAGTTAAGTGGGAAGTTTATGTACTTGAAAATAATATAGAATTAATGATTTTATGTAGCGGACATTTTCACTGCTACTTAGATATTTAACTATGGCCTAAATCTTCTATGTTGTTAAGTAATAAAAAGTTTATTTGATACAAAATATTAATTATAGCAATATTTTACAAATATAAAATAGATTATCTAATCAAATTGCCCGCCTCTAATCTTTACAGGCGCAAAAGGCCCCTAGATTACGATGAATCACGATGGACAGCCTTTGCCCCAAGATTGACCCAGAACCGGTGTCATGAGCCCGCTCGCGTAGCCGATGCCCATTTCCCTAGAAAAAGCTCCTTTGCCTCCCTCTGAGGTCCAAAAACCGGTCGTTTTCACCGCCAGTAAGATTTTGTATGCCAACTCTAAGAACATTTTCATTTCGTCTCACTCGATTGTCAGTCCACGCTGGGTTGTTATCTCTGGTTTATTTCTGAAACAGAGTTAAAAAGCGATTATTTTTACTAGCTTTTATTTTACTTGCATCTATGTATGCAGGTATGTTTGGTCATATCAAGCAAGCAGGATTTGAAGCACTTTCAGGTCGCCGATTGAACTCAGTAAAAATATTACATAATCCTACCGAATTTGGACTCTTTAAAAACGTCTCGGTGAATAATTGATGGATGTTCGAGTAGAAAACGAAGGAAATTACGTTCACATATGTTCATACATACATAAAATGGTGACCGAACCAAGCGTAGTGAGACCGTGTAGAACAAGACATCCGGACAAGAACTCTTTCTCGATGTGAACTAAAAAAACAAAAGGGAAATTAAACACATACTATGGATGAGATTGTAAATGCGTTAAAAAGTATTAAATATGAAATGCAGGAAGGCTGCGGGATATGACAGGGTCGAGGATACTCCGGCGAGACGTAGCGGTGGATACGCGTCGGTAGCTCGTGTCATCATGTCCCAAGAAGAGTTTGCCTTGAATTTTACACAAACAACCAATAAAATATAGTTCATCATCATTTTGAGTCCGAGACGTCCATTATTTAATAGATAAAGACTTCCATAACGAACGGTTCGTAGTGAGCGCCCGTACATTCTACATATACAATACAATAATAGGTACTTTATTGCACACTAACAAGGAAAATATAACATGAAAAATCTTAAATTAAACAATGGCAGACAATAGGCGGTCTTAACGCTAAAGAGCGATCTCTTCCAGACAACTTTTCGGTAGCGGAGAAAACAAAATTAAACAGGAAGGAATTATATAGATGGTGGAATAAGAACTTAAATAATATGAGAAGTAACAAATAATTGTCATTCTATGTTGTGGAAACAATTTTATTTTAGTGAACAATACAAAAACAGCCTGACTGTTCTCTAAAGAAATGAGGTCGAAGGAAATAAATATCACCACCTAATGGACGCAACCGTTTAGTAACCACGGGGGAACCGCGCTCTCACTGGGAATCGAACCAGGATCCCTAGCTTGATAAAAAATACTTCTAATCACCATACTTGCAGCGAGCTAAAGACATCGTTGCGTTTACACAGCTCTGGTCTCACCAGTTAAGGTTTACTCGTAAGTGGAATAATAACATACCGTTGATGTGTAATACAGAAACCAACGTTATTAAACGTTACACAGACATAAAAACATGAAAAATAGACAGACAGACAGACTTTTATCAATTGTGACGCCACAGACACTCACAGATACACAGACACGCATACAATACATACGTTAAAATTATGACATATTTATGCTGCTTGCGCTATTGCCTGCAAGGCTTGACTGAGCGGATGGCTACTGGGACAGAAAAGTCCTGGAGTAGTGACTACGTATAGGAAAACTAAGCGTTGGAAGGCCTCCACCTAAGCGGACGGTTTCACTGTGCGCTGGGTCTTTTTCTGAAGCGAGCTATAGGGGAGCCCTATGTTTAGCAGTGACGACGTCCGTGGCAGATAGATAGATTGGTAGAAGCTTGAGAATTTAACAGTTGTTTTAGCACACTAGCTGCCGAGAGACTAGCAGATTCAGAATCGTATCCACCTCCACCGTTCACCTCTCGTTCACGGTAAGGCGTTCGTCCTCATACCTTGGAGTCTAAATGGTCGCGTACCGTACGGTTCCAAAGGAATTTTCTCCGCACAACGTTCAGGCTACGGAATGACCTGCTGTCCCTGCCGAGTTATTCCCGGGAGACTACTTACAAAAATGGAGTGCTTCAAAAAAAGAGTGTACAGTTGTATAAAGGGTCGGCAACATGCATGCGAATCCACTGGAGTTGGCGTCCATATAGGCTGCTGTAACCGCTTACCATCAGGCGGGCCAAACGTTTGTTTGCCACCTCCGTAATATATAAAAATAATTATGCAGGATTTTAATACTACCTTAAATACTTACCTGATTTGTTTTATTCTCATAGGTATTTTATATTTAATATGAGCTGAAAAACAAAACATTCTGATAAACATGAAAAAAAAACTACTACTTTTAAGCTGAGCTATCTTAAAATATGACAAAAGTTAGATCTGTTGCAGAGTCAAGCTTTTACTGCTAACTTTTCGCGGTATACAAAGAACCTGATGCTCTCCACACCGCTGTACAGATTTTCTTGATTCAGAACTCGATGCTCTACATAAAAACACAATTCTACGTTTAATGAATATCAAAGCATCTCTTCAGAGGCTACGAGGCACAGACAGACTTAGTTATGTGCTGGTCTGTGATGGCTAGTGGACGGACGGACGGACGGACGGACGGACGGACGGACGGATGGATGGACAGACGGACGGATGGACAGACGGACAGACGGACAGACGGACGGACGGACGGACGGACAGACGGAAAGACGGACAGACGGACGGACGGACTGACGGACGGACGGACAGACGGACCGACGCACAGACGGACAGTCGGACAGACGGACCGACGGACAGACGGACAGACGGACAGACGGACGGACGGGCGGACGGACGGACGGGCGGACGGACGGACGGACGGATAGACGGACCGACGGACAGTCGGACAGACGGACAGACGGACGGACGGGCGGACAGACGGACAGACGGACGGACGGACAGACGGACGGACGGACGGACGGACGGACAGACGGACCGACGCACAGTCAGACAGTCGGACAGACGGACGGACGGACGGACGGACGGACGGACAGACGGACGGACGGACGGACGGACAGACGGACAGACGGACGGACGGACCGACGCACAGACAGACAGTCGGACAGTCGGACAGACGGAAGGACGGACGGACGGACGGACAGACAGACAGATGGACAGATGGACAGACGGACATGGCGAAACTATAAAGGAACCCTTATAGTTTCGCCATGTCCGTTGTTGACTACGGATCCCTAAAAAGACTTCTAATCACCATACTTGCAGTGAGCTGATAACATCGTTGCGTTTCACGGCTGTGACAATAAAAATAAGGTTTAAGTGGAACATACAAACACGAAAAATAGACAGACAGACTTTAATCCATTAATGCAGGGATAAAGCAGTTCTTTTCTGTACCTAGACCTTTTTTGCTCCAAAATCCAAACTGCTGTACCTAAAGAATGTTTATTGTGACGCCACAGACAGACCCACACATACACAGACACGCATACAATACATACGTTAATATTATATGACATCCTTGAGTGAGCGAATGGCTACTGGGGCAGAAAAGTCCTGGAGTAGCGACCACGTATAGGAAAACTCAGTGTAGGAAGGCCTTAGGTACGAATACCTAGGTGGACGGATGACCTCGTGTGGGTCGCGGGGAGGCGGTGGATGCACTACACGCAGGGTCTTTTGTCTGTAGCGAACTATCAAAGTTAAGTACTCAACTTTGGAAATGGCTGCGGTTATTTTCAACAAACAAATCTAAGGACCATCTGTGGCCCTATGATGGTTGCTTTTATCACGCGATAAATAAGTGATAAAGAATCCGTCACGTTTTGACATATTGCGAGTGTGAGTGACAGATGCTTTGTCACTTATTTATCACGTGATAAACGTAACCATCATAGGCCCCCTGGACAGACAATCATCATCATCATCATCATCTCAGCCATAGGACGTCCACTGCTGAACATAGGCCTCCCCTTTGGACTTCCATATATACCGGTTGGAAGCGACCTGCATCCAGCGCCTTCCGGCGACCTTTATAAGGTCATCTGTCCACCTTGTAGGTGGACGTCCTACGCTGCGCTTGCTGGTCCGAGGTCTCCACTCGAGCACTTTTCGGCCCCATCGGCCATCTGCTCTGCGTGCTATGTGGCCTGCCCATTGCCACTTCAACTTGCTAATCCGGTGAGCTATATCGGTCACTTTAGTTCGTCTACGGATTTCCTCATTTCTGATTCGATCACGTAGAGACACCCCGAGCATAGCCCTCTCCATTGCACGTTGAGCGACTTTGAGCTTTGAGATGAGGCCGATAGTGAAAGACCACGTTTCGGTGCCGTAAGTCATCACTGGTAACACACATTGGTTGAAGACTTTCGTCTTGAGGCACTGAGGTATGTCGGACGAAAAGACATTGCGTAGTTTCCCGAACGCTGCCCAGCCGAGTTGGATTCGGCGGTTGACCTCTTTCTCGAAGTTGGACCTACCTAATTGGACCACTTGTCCTAGGTAGATGTATGAGTCAACAACTTCGAGTACCGAGTTTTCAACAGAGACTGGGATGGGCACAACCTTGGCATTTGACATGAGTTTCGTCTTGTCCATGTTCATTTTTAAGCCCACCCGTTGAGAAACTCGATTGAGGTCATCGAGCATCATGCTGAGTTCCTCCATCGACTTTGCCATGACTACGATGTCGTCGGCAAACCGAAGGTGAGTGATGTATTCGCCATTGATGTTGATGCCAAGTCCTTGCCATTCCAGGAGCTTGAAGGCGTCTTCCATAACGGCCGTAAACAGTTTCGGGGACACGACGTCCCCCTGTCTACACAGACAACAGACCTGTCTGGACAGACAATACATTCGATAAAAACACTGCATTCAAATGGGTCCATCCGTTTGAGAGCTACGATCCCACAGAAAAACACACAAATATGTGGATAAACAGAAACACACATACACATGTTAAACTTATAATACCCCTCTTTTTGGGCAGGAATTCAAAACGTTAGTTGAACAGGAAACCGAGACGATGGTAACCGTGCCATGATGGGCTTACTGCGCGCCGCAAACCGCGCTATTAGCGTGCGCATCAGCGTACACTTGGATATTCGGCTCCGTTCATAGCGTCGATTGTATGGCCATGCATTTTCTACAAACAACTAATACAATTCAGTTCATCATCATTTCGACCCCAAGACGTTTGCATACATACCCATGTTTGCCACCTCCGTGTAATATAAAAATAACTTTAAGGATTTTAACAATACCTTGAATACTTATCTGATTTGTCTTATTTTCACATTTTCTAATATGATTCTGTGCTGAAAAAAAAAAACATTCTGTTAATAAGAACATTCTGTTAACTCGTCCAGTACGAACTCTAAATTCATCTTGCTGCTATCTATGTAAGGTGGGCCTAGACGTGTGCGCCGCGCCGGTTTTGTACCGACGCCGCAGTGTACGCCGCCGCGGCGGCGTGAAATCGGCGTGGCCTTGTGTACTTTGTATTTATGCGCATACAAATAATGTTACCTGTACTTTATATATACTTTATATAAGTACAGGTTACATTATTTGTATGCGCATAAATACAAAGTACACAAGGCCACGCCGATTTCACGCCGCCGCGGCGGCGCACATGTCTATGGCTCTTTCACCGGTAAACGATTAATATCTCCCGAAAACAACCTGATGATCTCGAAACAGCTATTCAGATTTTCTTGATTCATAACGGGATGTTCTCGATATCAGACCATCTTTAGTAAGTAGCAATAACCTAAATTCAAAATTTTAAAACCCCCGTGTCACAAAATGCTGGTTACCTCCCTCATTTTAATGAGTGGTAAAAAATGTTGCCAATGACTTGTTTCAAAGTTGAGTATCTCGGAAATGGCTGCGGTTATTTTCAACAAACAAATCTAAAAACCATCTGGACAGACAAGACATTTGGTTTATCCTCCTGACGACCAGCGTCCATAATCTGTCAATTTAATTTTAGCCTTATGACAAATAGTTGACAGTTAACTATTCATTGTAGTTTATGTACTATGTGTAGGACGCTGGAAGTCAGGAGGTTAAAAACTGCATTCAAATGGGTCCATCCGATTTGAGAGCTACGATGCCACAGACAAACACACAGATATGTAGATAAACAGATACACACATACACATATTAAACTTATAAATATCCCTTTTTTTTCGTCGAGAGTTCTAACGTTAGTTGAACAGGAAACTGAGACGATGATTGGCTTACGCGCCGCAAACCGCGCTATTAGCCTGCGTATCAGCGTACACTTGGATGTTCGGCTCCGTTCATAGCGTCGATGACTTGTATCACTTGTATGGCGACGTAATATGAATAATCGCCTTGCATTTTCTACCAACAACTAATAAAATGCAGTTCATCATCATTTCGACCCCAAGACGTTCACTGTTTTATACATATATAAGTATATCTCCCTGGCGATTTGTACAACAAACGGTTCTGTTTGGTTTTGGGTTCGGTACATACTTTCTCCGAGAATAAGTAGGCCCATAGGCAAATACATAAATCGTTGATGCCTTATAAAGAAATGTTATTTGAAATATCTACGTACCTACCTGTATTATATTTTTACAGCATTTTCTCGATGAGAATTCAATTTTGCAACTTTTTTAAGACTTGACATATTTTTAAAGTGACAGGTGACTTTTGTTTGGTATAATTTCTTTATAATTTTTAGCCCATAGACAATGCTTTTAAAATTTTTTAATGCTAAGGCTAGACTGATGTTTCAAAAAAAAACTACTCTCCACCAGAGGTCGGTAGTCTACTAGATCTAGTTTTTAGCACTAGCGAACTCTATTGAGCAGTAGAAGAATTGCAATTTTGCTAAATCAAAAGTGTAAAATGGTTATAACTATACTGATATACGCATATATACGATTATAAGTACATAATTAGAAACAGTAACTACCATAATACATTGGTGTTCCATGCAATACCACTTAAATACTAAGCATATGCAAGTTTACTGAAATAAAAAATCTGCACATGAATCTAGGTTTAAGTAATATAATAGTGTAATAATAAGATAACACTACTTACTACAACATTTAAAATGAAAACTATCACGGGACGTTCATAGGCCAACCTCCAAAACAGAGTGCTCGTTAGTAAATAGACAAAATATATATACGAACACAAAATACGATTTTCCAAGAAAACACCATGCTTAAGCCGAATGCTGTCTTAGTGAAAAAACATCATGTTCTTAAGGCCTATAAATAGAGATATGTTTCATTTCTGTTGGTTATCGGGAACATTGCCCCCCACCGTTGAACAAAAAGTGGAATTTAATATTGGCGCCACCGTCTATGCATAAGTAGTCGTTTTGTATTAGTTAAATAGTACCAATTTTGTCCACATTCCTCTTAACAAAACACGATTTTCCAGGAAACCCCCATATTTCCGGTGATTGTTCCCATACTGAAAAACAATCACATTGTTGAGATCTACAAGATGAGATATGTCCCATCTCTGTTGGTGGGTGGGGACGTTTTGCCCATCGTCCTTTGTATGGGGGGTGTCCCCACCCACCAACAGAGATGAGACCGGTGCAGATAGTTTTATGATGACCCAAAAAAGGTGGTTAGATAATTATTAACTTAAAAATCAATGGGGTTCTCCCGTAATTAGAGTTTAAAGTTCGGTAATTAACTGCATGTGGCGAAAGTTGGTACTAATTAACTCATATATTTTTAGAGCTTTTACATAGATGGTAGCGCCAGTATATAAATAAATAGCTTGACAACTTTAGAAATGGTCGGAAATGAATGATATAATTATATTATTAAATAAATATGCTTAACTTGCAGTCATAAAATGTTTATATTGCAATAAAATGCAATTTTATTGAAACTACACTGGCCATCTAGTGTGGAATAGGAGAACTGACACTGACATTATTCTCGACAGTAATTACTAAACGTGTTGAGTAGCCGAACTAATGATATACGTCAATAATGCTAGATCCATATAATCGTTTATAAACGCCGCGCGCCAAAGACAGTAAGCAATACATAAAAGTATGTATAGGTACGGAACGAAAATTCAGAGCATAAATGTACATTATCTATCTTACTCATGCTATATGGTTTAGAGCGGGACGATGATACAATAATCTCGATGCCATATCTATCTACATTCCTGCAACTTGATACCTATGCGTCCCCATTACTTACTTTACTAATAAACCAGCTTTTGCCATATTTCGAGCATTCCAAAGCATAAGGAGCGGTCGGATATCAGCCCATTTCACATACAGGCTCTAAGCTTTAAGATTGAAGTTCGGGATTGGGTGAAATCGGAAAGGTTCTTATCTCAATCGCATATGTGGAAGCGAGACAGGTATAAAACTCGAATCATATTCTGTCAGCTCACAAACTGTACAAGATTAGCTGGTTCCGCAAGTATACTTGGTCAAGTCGATTCCTATAATACATCTACTACAGCAGATAGCGAGTGTTCACAGGTTCAGAGTTACTGTTGGCTCTCAACGCGAAAGCATGATTTTGATTTAGGTACCTACTGTCATCTTAACAGTATATCATCTTTTTCTCGTTATGATAGTGAAAAAGAGACAAAAAATGTATTGTCGCAGTGGTAGCCTTATATTTATCGTTTCCAAAATACTTTCGCTTGCACACTTTCAATGAAGTATGCAAATCATCCCTACTCTACTTTAAATATAGTACTCTGGAACTGCTCTATCAGATGTCTACCAGGCAGCTTCGTTTTATTATGATAAGATTAAGTATTATTTCATGTCTGGTATTATGATGGGTATAAAAAAACTCCTCGGGACTATACACAAACTTACCTATGTCAATATTTCCGACCAACCAGGATATGTTTTAAAGTACTTAATCAGTGCTTATCAGTAGACATGAGAAGTTGGTTGGTAATTCCGATAAAGTCGTGCATGCATCACTGTATATAAAGTTATATAATATGTGACTAGACTTAACAGAAAATTAACCTTCATCACCATGCCTCCCGATTCCCACTATCCGTACCACCACTTTCCCTAGAAGTTAAATGTGGATTTTTTCCCTAATATTTTGTTTATTTCTCACGGCACGCTTTGATTCTGACTGATCATTTTATATGCTGAAGCTTAATCATTTTATACCTTTTTCAGAGTGATCGTCAGGATTACGCGATTTTCGATGATGTAGTTTCCAGATTAAGGACCTATTTAGTACTATTCAGAAACTTCAATCAAACCTTGTATAAAATTATAATGAATGTGGTTCAACCATTTTGATGTCAGGACGTTATTACCATTTTTTTATGAAAAGATGCATGCAAGTTGTAAATCTGAACAAGGTGACACGGACTTGATCAAGCCATTCTGGTGTCAGAATGCCTAAATCAGCTTTAGCTTTAAATTCTTTTAAACAAGGTATAATTTTGTTATGTCGAGGTTTGCATTAATTATTAAACTCCGTCCGAACCACACAACATAAAGTGCTCCAGCCATCCTGACGCTCACCCTTAAGGTCACAGCACACATATCAATTCAGGAGCAGATCAACACCGCCTCGCCTTTCCCCTTGCCGTCAAACAGGCGTCCACGTAACGTAACCACGTAACTGACGTAACGTAAGCGGATAAGAAGCTCCGGCACGTTAACTCGGCTACGGCTAGGCGACGCCGCGCCTACGGGTCGGCTCACACTGAGACGCGACGCGACGCGACGCTGCGCGCACATTTCAATAGAGCGACTCAAAATGATACTTTATTTACTACCTATTAAAAGGAACACATTTCATCGTGAGAATTCAAAATACGTTGCGCCACGCAGCGCTGCGCCTCGAGATGCCTCGCGGCGTAGAGCGACGCATCGCGACGTAGCGGTGCATCGCCGGTACGCGCGGCGTGTAAGAGTGGCGCTGCGCCTCGTGAAGCCGCGCGACGCCGCGAGGCGCAGCCTGAGGCCGCCGTGGCGACTTGTCTCTACTATTTCCGTCCAGTAGACTGCGGGGCGGTTGGACGCAGCGGGGCGGGTGCATGACACGCGGCGAGTAGACACGTTCCGCTGCACCGCGCGGTGTCTCGCTGCGCAGCGAGGCGTCGTGCTGCCAACGATTTTACGATGCGCCTCGCTACGTTGCGATGCGTCTCGCGGCGGCGCGCGGCTCAGCGCGAAATCACCGGCCTCTTTCAGTATCGTCACGTCGCGTCGCGTCTCGGTGTGAGCTGACCCTACGGCTCGCCGACCGTACGGTTGCATGTGGATAATTCAAAATCAGGAATAAAACGAATGTGGAAAAATCGGAATTTGTGAATTTCATAATTTGGTTAATAAACGATTAACGATGTAGATAATAAACGATTCCGTAAAAAACGGAATCTGGTAAATACCGCAGCATGGAAAATTCAGAAATTGGACCTCATCTCTGCGATCGATCTAGTTAGAGTATTTGGCAAGGGCGTAGAAAGAGCTACGTCCAAACTTTTGCTACGGTCCTGGCATGAACGTTCCACTTCAACACTTATTAATCTCGCCTGCATGCTCGTCGGTTTAGCGTACTTTTGACTTGCCCATTTTTATAACGTGTTCAATCTGATCGAGAAATGTTTGTTTAGGTCTTCTCTGTTCCAACATTTTCATTTAAGTTCGCCATGTAGATGTGTCTACTCAATCTCCCTTTCTGCATGTCCAAACTATCTTAGCATCCCTTTCTCAATTCGAGTTACTACATCTTCTTTCACACCTTAAGTTTTACAAACTATATTTTAATTTCTTGCTTCCTCTGCTACATCCAACGTTCACTTCCGTATACAAGTGTTGGAATCAAATACACCTCTCTATGCACATCCAGAGACACCTGCTTAATTTAATAGATTTTGAGTGTTTTTTAATGGCTGGGCAACTCGGCAAATGGCTCGACTGCCTCTTGTGCATAATCTGTCATTCGCAACCGTACACACACCACTTTTATACTATTTCCTTTTTAAATACCATGGTTTTCGCTTTTTTCGCATTCACTTTAATCCCTTTCCTTTATTCATGATTGTCACAATCTGCAATTCAATCCATCGGCCAGTGCAGACGATGAATGCGATACTTGACTGAGCATCGGCGCAAATAAACATAAATTGACACGTAATTCCCCTATCATCAAGCCACAATCACTCTCTATTATATTCTATTAGACAGTTATTCATGAATAAATAATTAAACAGCTACCGTTATACATCCATTACAATACCTTCTTGGATGTTAAACTGACAGAGGCTAATTCTGCGGTAATTTCTGCAGTTTTATTGAATCCTATTTGTGCAGAGACAGAGGCACGATTACAACTGTTCACCAGTCTCCGGTCTTTCCTCCAATACAAATTGAAACGCTGTATAACTTACTCTCCACTACGCTCTGGCTGGCCCACGGTTTCCCGGCGGGTACCCGCCGTTATCTTTAAAACGTCTCTTAGGCTCTCCCAAAACCCCTTCCATTCCTTCTTAGGTACTCGATACACCAGACCGCTAAGCTTCGCCCCCGTTGGTAAATTCACTTGATACATTATTGTATCCACTTTTACGAAATGGATTTATAGAAAACTTTTATTTTTTAGTAGATAGATCTTACTTTGTCCTTATGGAGTCAGTTCAAGTGGGAAGTAAACATTCTTAAAAATACATAATTAATTGTTTTATGTAGTGGACGTTTTCAATACTACTTAGACATTTTAACTGGGGACTAAATCTTCGAAAGATATGTTACTAAATAGAAAAAGTTTATTGGAAACAAAGAAAATATGGTAATATTTACTAACAAAAAACAGTACAAAATAGACTATCTAATCAGATAGTTCGACTCTTATCATTACAGTCACAAAAACACGTGGAATCACGATGGACCAAGGATCACGATGGCCTTTGGCACCAAGATTGACCCAGAAAGGGTGTCAAGAGCCCTCTTTTCGCCGCCAGTATGATTTTCTATGCCGACTCTAAGAACATCGTCTCACTCGATTGTCAGTCCAAGCTGGGTTTTTTATCTCTTGTTTTAATCTGAAACAGAGTTAAATAGTGATAATTTTTACAAGGTTTTATTTTACTCGCTTCTATATATGTATGAATATCTTGGACAATTCATGCAAGCAGTATCTGAAGCACTTTCTAGTCACTGATTGAAGTCAGTAAAAAAATAACATAATCCTTCCGAATTTGGACTCTTTATAATCGTCTCGGTGACTGATTGATGGATGTTGAAAGAAAAAAACGAAGGAAATTACGTTTACATGTGTTCATACATACGATCGTATATGAGAGGGTATCCGAACAAGAGCCCTTTCTCGAAATGAACTAAATATACAAAAAAGAAATTAAATACATAGTATTGACAAGATTGTGAAAGCGTTGAAAAGTATGAAATCAGGTAAGGCTGCGTATCCGTCGAGGATACGGTGGCAAGACTAAGCGGTGTACACGTGTCGGTAGCTCCATGTCGCCACGTACCAAGAAGCGTTTGCCTTGCAATTTTACAAAAATAATCAATAAAATACAGTTCATCATCATTTTGACTCGGAGACGTTCATTGTTTAATATATGTCTCCGTAAAGACTTCCATAACGAACTGTTCGTTTTTGTACGGGTTTGATTTTGGTCGCCACTGACTGCCTGTGTACATCCTATGTTATGGATGGAGAACATTTTACTTTAGAGCACAATACAGAAACAGTTCAACTGTTCAGTTCTCTAAGGAAATGAAGTCGGAGGAAATAAAATAACATACAATCTTAGACACAATCACTTAGTAGCCGCGGGAGAACCGCGCTCTCACTGGGAATCGAACCCAGGATCCCTAAGCTTGATAAAAATGACTTCTTCTAATCACCATACTTTGCAGCGAGCTAATAATGTCGTCGTGCTTAGGTCCACGAGTCTGCGTTCAGCGCTCTTATCAGCTAGTACGCTTGTCACTCGATTGTCAATCCATTGTCAATTGTTATCTCTTGTTTTGTTCTGAAACAGAGTGAAATAGTGATTATTTAACTAGCAATGTTTGTATGTTTGAGGTCTAATCTTGCTTCATAGTCTAATCAGCTTCTTTTCTGCATATTTCCTTTTTTTTTCCTTACACATACTACTCTCTTCAATAGCAGAATATGCCGATGCATTTTTAACACGTTGGCTACCATGAGCGTTACCAGTAGGATCATGCATTTATTTCGGACCAATTAATCCATAAATATTTAAAAAAAAACGTTGTTTTACATAAAATGAAATAGAAAATGAGTAAATATCCGATAATACATTTTGTACAACTTCTCATTAGATCCATAACAACTTGCTAGATCTATTGAAAGAAATATTCTCTATAGATCCATTTCTTGCAACTAGGTACAAAGATGTATCAGAAGAGAAATAAGATTTTATTAGATCCATACTTCCAAGTACCTAATGGATCTAGTAAGAAAAAATAAAATCACTTTATACATCATGGATCCAGCCAATGGATTTTAAGAGAATGATCCCGGAACCCTAAAAACGGCCACAAATATAAAATTACAATTAAAAGTGTGCATTCTCAGAGCGGTGCAGGCGAAACCACTGTTTATGACACTAGTCACTGTACTCATTGGCTATCAGTGACAGAATTTCAATACCCGAGGTTGTCGGTCTTGTCTGAAATGCCGCAGACCGGGTTGTTAATATGGCGAAGAAGTCAGGTATTATCTCGTCAGCAAACATACCCTTCGTACTGCTGAAGGGTGGTAGTTTCAGCAAGATACGAAATGCGTTATTATACTGAACCCTATTTATTATAATGAATCACATTAAGGGTACCATAAGTACAGATTTTTTACGTTTTGTTTTTAGATTTCCTGTGTCAAGTTCCAAATCGCGAGTCCAATTCCTATTACCCACAGTAGAATATTGATGCTTATTTTACCCTCGTATGGACGCTCATTTCGTGATAATTAGAATCACAGGTTCCCATTGTTCACGCATATTTTTTTGTCAGTTTATCGGTCTACTTATTGCTTTTAAAGTAACATTAGACGGAAGAAGAGAGCACTGCAAAAATCGTAATTCATAACACACAAGCACAATCACCATAGGGCCGATTCACACCGGAATGGCAGCGGCCGGCAGCGACGCGGCGAGCACTTTTAGTGTGAAATAATTTTAAACTTTATCTACATACATATTTAATAAAAATACCAGTATGACTTGAATACCTCTAACAGGTCGCGCGGCTGCCCGCGGCGGTGCGAGCGGCCGCGCGACGCCGCGTTTCTTGGCGGTGGCGAAGCGCGGTTATGTCTGAACGATTACTAACTAACTCATATAAATAAGACCCGCGCGATTTCCGTGCGATTCTATAATCGCGCGGTTCCCGCCGTGTCTGAATGGGCGCGAAACTAGCGGCGCCGCGCGGCCGTTCGGGGTGCCGCGCGGCTGCTCGCGTTGCCGCGGGCGGCCGCGCGCTCTCCGCGCTGCTCGCCCCCGCCCCGCCGCCGAAACAGCCCACCAGTTCTCTGTACTCTAGAAGGGTCGGGGGAGGCGGCGCACGGTCGCCAGCGGCCGCCGGCGGCCGCTGCTGCCGACCGCTGCTGACCGCTGTCGGCCGCTGCCCTTCCGGTGTGAATCAGCCCTAAGGTTTAGTATTATTTAAAAAAAAACGTTTGTCAAACAATAATTTTATAAATAACGTTTCACAAACAGATCTTCACAAACATGTAATTTCGCAAACTTTCCATATCACAAATGGTAATTTAACAAATATACATTACACACAGTATCATTTCACAAGCTCTTCATATTAAGAACTTTAAGAATCAATAAACTTTTCTTACATAAATAATAACATACTTATGTTCTCGTACTCGTACAGTCAGATTTTTGATGTTTTTTTTTTAAATAAAGTATTCATCAAAGAATGCCTTTTTACTAAACGTTACTATGCCATAAGTTGATTTGCCAATTGAAGTGCTTGTGAAATGAATGAATAGTTTCAATTTGATGATTTGCGATATGTTGATTTTTCAAGTAAAAATAGGGAAACGTGGACGGAGTGAACCTTTACGATTATACTTACCATTATTTACAAAGCGATTCTCGTGGATTATGTTTGTAGAACGCCATGGAGATTTAAACATTTCTTGTTTCTTTTTCAGCGAAGATTCTTGAATACGATAAGTAAAATCGTAGTTGATCGATTTAAGTTGTTTACCTAGGAAAAAGTATCATTGAAATCAAACTAAATACTTCTGCAAATAATTTACACTTCGTAAATGTGAAGCTAAGCTTGAATGAGCGGATAACCACTGGGGCAGCAAAGTCCTGGATTAGTGACTATGTATGTACAGGAAACCTACGTATCTGTAGTCGCTAGATGCGATGTTCGCAAGATCTATCTTTGTGGCAAGCTAAAGAGTAGGCCTTATTTGTTCAGCAGTGGATGTCCATGGTCCATGGCTGATAGATAGATAGAAGGCTGAGAATTTAACAGTTCTTTTGGCACACTACCTGCCGAGCGACAGGCAGAATCGGACTTGTTTCCTCACTTCAAAGGAGTTCAAGAACATACGGACGGACGGACGGACGGACGGACAGACGGACAGACGGACAGACGGACAGACGGACAGACGGAAAGAAAAGAGAAAACGTGCTTCATCACATTTAAACTGAACGGGCACCTGAATGGGAGTCTGAAGGTGTGTGCAGGCGATGCCCCTATACAGCACGCGACCTGCAGTCGCCTGCTCGGGTTCCACATCGACAGCGCGCTGAAGTGGGAGACGCACATATAGACGAGGTGTGCGGCCGGCTCGGGCGCGCGGGCTTCGCGTTGCGGCGGCTGGCGCGCACGGCCGGGCCTGCCGCGGTACGCGAGTGCTATTTTGCAACGGTGCACTCTCTGCTCACGTACGGAACTGAGCTCTGGGGCCGAGCTTCGGACTGGCGGAGAGTGTTCGCGATGCAGAAGAGAGCGATTAGAGCGATGGTGGGCCTGCCGGCGGACGCCTCAGCACGGGAGCACTTCAAACAATTGAATATCCTTCCCTTGCCTTGTCTATACCTGTATCAGGTGGCGGTGTTCACTCACGAACATCTTGATGCTTTCAAGCGCAAGGGGAGTAATTCAAATTATAGATTGCGTAGCAAAAAGCACGAGAATAGGCTGGTGGCAGATTCGCACAAACTTACCAAATCAGAGCGGTCCGTGTATTACTCAGGGCCTTCCGTCTATAACCGGTTGCCTGACGCGGTAAGAAATGCAGCTTCCGTTCCAAGTTTTAAAGGAACATTGAAAAAATGGCTCCACGAGAACAATTTCTACAATTTTGAAGATTATTATAATTTACCTTTTACATTGTAAATGTACCTAATAGTGTTTAATTTGTAATAATATTTGTGACCTATAACCGCCTATTTCATTTCATTTCATTTCATTTCATAATGTGGTTCAGCCATTCCGATGTCAAGATGGCATTTATTCAATTCAAAGCATTTTTATCTGATCATGTCCATATATTGTTAATTACATAAAAGTTATAAATGATTATTATTAACCTAAAAAAAACATCATACACACAGCCTCTCGATTCCACATGGATAGTATTCCAGCGCTTCCATATAGCGCTAGCAGGATACTCCGACAATAGGCGCAAGAGGGTGTTGGAACTCTCACACACGCGCCGCATAAAATTTTCTTGCGTAATATGGCACTGAAGCAATCAGTGCGCGCCTCAGCGAACATACCTGACGCGCTGCAAAAGCGTGGTAGCCCAAACAGCACTCTGAACCCATTGTTGTATTGGGCGCACAGGGCCTCGAAAGCCATTTTAGTGCAATTAGTCCACAGGCTGCACGTGTAAAACGTCTGACAGAATGCCTTAAAAAGGATTACTTTAACATTTCTATCACAACGTGCTAACATGTTACAGCGCACGGCGAATGCCCTGCGCTCCCTCTCAACATCGGGATCATCATGGAGATTTTCAGTGATCCAGTGTCCGAGATACTTAAAGCTGGTGACTCTTTTTAGTGAAACCTCATTTAAGAATACCGTAGGAACAGCATCAAAGGCCTTATTTCTAGCAAACATAACCACTACAAGCTCACTTCTGCTAGAATTGTATCTCAGGCCGTGAATCACCGCATACTACGCGCGATTTATGCGTCCATATAAGTACTAAAAACTTGATATCACTCACCTGGAGCAGTATCCGACTATAGCCCTTGGGATCTCTTATTTCGGTCATTATCTCCCAACCACCATTTCTCCCAAGTATTTTCCCTTTTTTAGCGAGGTGATGAATGGTACTACACAGTGCCATACATTATATGGCTTACTAAAACTTGACATCACTCAATTTGAAGACTCTCTCTTAGTTCAGTGAATCTGATTTTATTACGACTATAACGTTTCATTCTAATAAAAAGATGCATGCAAGTTCTAAAACTAAATACTTAAGGTGACATGAACGGACTTTATCAAGCCATTCTGACGTCAGAATACCTAGATCACATTCTTTATAGCTTTTCTAGGGTTCCGTACCGAAAGGATAAAAAACGGGACTCCATTAATAAGACTCCGATGTCCGTCCGTCCGTCCGTCTGTCGGTCTGTCCATCCGTCTGTCTGTCTATCTGTCCGTCTGCCTTATTTACAGTTACGATAGTATTATTGGACAAAATAAAATAAAATAAAACAAATCACACAGTGTGGACCTGGAACCATCTCCGCAGGAGTGGAGAGTCCCACCAGTCTGAGAATACATGAAAGATGCTGTTGAAGCTCTCACGTAGGCAATTTAATGCTGATACACACCGCTTCCTCATGATGGCCGGGAAACCGTCTGTAGCTGCATCCGCAAACATCCCCGACGCGCTACACCGCCATGGCAGCTCCATCAGCACCCTGAGTGCGTACCCACCATGAATATGAGGCCCACAGACAGCACGTGTACATAAACTGACAATTAACTTGTGTATAGGTATACAGCGTGCAAATCTGCGAGCCAGCATATTACAACAGACAGCCAGCGACCTACGTTCCCTATCGATGTCAAGTTTATACTTCAGATCCTCGGTGACCCAGTGGCCCAAATATTTAAATGATTATTATATAGAGGTTCTAAATAGTCCCAAAGACGTACTTAATCTGACCATACAACATCGAGTAGTCCAGCCCTCCTGACGCTCACCCTGCAACGGGTTCCAAGTTACCCAATTAGTTCCCTTAATATGAATGTTTTCTTTCTTATAATCTATTTATACATATTTTAAAAATTAAATATTTATATATACATGACGATGCTGATATTTTAATTTACGAGAATTTACTCTTTCAGCTGCAAATACCTTAAACAGGTCTCTCTCTACCTTATGACCTAGCATACAGTTTGCATCATTATCTTAAGATCGATTCAACTTTTATCATTATCAGCTTTCATTTTCCACCCAGATCTATTGTTCTAAAGTAATGATCTAACGAGTTTTTTCAATTGATATTTTATAACCACGATTTTCTCCTAACGGCGTAGACAGAGCTACGCTTATACTCTTGCTACGGTCCTGGCATGCACGTTGTACTTCAACATTACTTAATTCCGCCTGCATGCTCGTCAGTTTAGAGTACCTACCTTTGACCTGTCCTTTTTTAGAACGTGTTAAATCTAATCGAGAAATGTTAGTTTGTCTGCTCAATCTCCTTCTATGCATCCTCTGTAACATACCTAAACTATTTTAGCATCCCTTTCTCAATTTGAGTTACTACATATTCTTTCACACCTTAAAGTTTACGAACTGCATTTTTTTTTGCTTCCTCTGCTACATCCAACTTTCACTTCCGTACACAAGTGTTGGAACCAATACACCTCTATGTACATCCAAAAACGCCTTTTTAGAGATTTAATGGCTGGGCAGCTCGGCAAACTCCAATCTCTCATTAGCAACCATACACACACTAGGTATTGTTATACTATTGTCTTTTTCAAATACCATGGCTCTTCATCTCTTGCCTTTTTCGCATCCACTTTAATTCCTTTCTACAAAGCTTTATTCATGATTGTCACAATCTCCTGCATAATTCAATCCGTCGGCTAGTGCGAGTGCCACGATCGAAGTGACACTTTACTGAACATGAAATATATATTAGAAAAATATATTAGCATATACCTATTAGGAAAAAAATTATACGTCATTCCTCCATCATCAATCCACAATCACTCTCTTTTTATTCTGTCAGATAGTAATTCACGAATAAATAAATAACTGAACAGCTACCGTTACACATCCACGTCTATTATCTTCTTGGATGTTGAACAGAACTGAGGAGGCCAATTATGCGGTAATTTCTGCAGTCTTATAGGTACAGCGGCACGATTACAACCGTGCACCAGTCCCCGGTCTTCCTCCAACACATATTGAAAACGCGGTATAACTTAGGTACTCTCAACTACGCTCTGACCTCGTCTTCTCGGCGAGGACCCGCTGTAATCTTTAAAACGTGTCTTACGCTTTCCCAAAACCCCTCACATTCCTTTTTAGGTACTCGATACACCAGACCGCCACGCTTCGCTCCCGTTGGTAACTTCATCACCTGATACATTATTGTATCCACTTTTAAGAACTGGATCTATGGAGAAAAATTTTTCAGTAAATAGATCTCACATTCATCGTATGGAGTTAGTTAAGTGGGAAGTTTATGTACTTGAAAATAATATACAATTAATGATTTTATGTAGCGGAAATTTTCACTGCTACTTAGACATTTAACTATGGCCTAAATCTTCTATGTTGTTAAGTAATAAAAAGTTTATTTGATACAAAATATTAATTATAGCAATAATTACAAATATAAAATAGATTATCTAATCAAATTGCCCGCCTCTAATCTTTACAGGCGCAAAAGGCCCCTAGATTACGATGAATCACGATGGACAGCCTTTGCCCCAAGATTGACCCAGAACCGGTGTCATGAGCCCGCTCGCGTAGCCGATGCCCATTTCCCTAGAAAAAGCTCCTTTGCCTCCCTCTGAGGCCCAAAAACCGGTCGTTTTCACCGCCAGTAAGATTTTGTATGCCAACTCTAAGAACATTTTCATTTCGTCTCACTCGATTGTCAGTCCACGCTGGGTTGTTATCTCTTGTTTATTTCTGAAACAGAGTTAAAAAGCGATTATTTTTACTAGCTTTTATTTTACTTGCATCTATGTATGCAGGTATGTTTGGTCATATCAAGCAAGCAGGATTTGAAGCACTTTCAGGTCGCCGATTGAACTCAGTAAAAATATTACATAATCCTACCGAATTTGGACTCTTTAAAAACGTCTCGGTGAATAATTGATGGATGTTCGAGTAGAAAACGAAGGAAATTACGTTCACATATGTTCATACATACATAAAATGGTGACCGAACCAAGCGTAGTGAGACCGTGTAGAACAAGACATCCGGACAAGAACTCTTTCTCGATGTGAACTAAAAAAACAAAAGGGAAATTAAACACATACTATGGATGAGATTGTAAATGCGTTAAAAAGTATTAAATATGAAATGCAGGAAGGCTGCGGAATATGACAGGGTCGAGGATACTCCGGCAACACGTAGCGGTGGATACGCGTCGGTAGCTCGTGTCACCATGTCCCAAGAAGAGTCTGCCTTGAATTTTACACAAACAACCAATAAAATATAGTTCATCATCATTTTGAGTCCAAGACGTCCATTATTTAATATATAAAGACTTCCATAACGAACGGTTCGTAGTGAGCGCCCGTACATTCTACATATACAATACAATAATAGGTACTTTATTGCACACTAACAAGAAAAATATAACATGAAAAATCTTAAATTAAACAATGGCAGACAATAGGCGGTCTTAACGCTAAAGAGCGATCTCTTCCAGACAACTTTTCGGTAGCGGAGAAAACAAAATTAAACAGGAAGGAATTATAGATGGTGGAATAAGAACTTAAATAATATGAGAAGTAACAAATAATTGTCATTCTATGTTGTGGAAACAATTTTATTTTAGTGAACAATACAAAAACAGCCTGACTGTTCTCTAAAGAAATGAGGTCGAAGGAAATAAATATCACCACCTAATGGACGCAACCGTTTAGTAACCACGGGGGAACCGCGCTCTCACTGGGAATCGAACCAGGATCCCTAGCTTGATAAAAAATACTTCTTATCACCATACTTGCAGCGAGCTAAAGACATCGTTGCGTTTACACAGCTCTGGTCTCACCAGTTAAGGTTTACTCGTAAGTGGAATAATAACATACCGTTGATGTGTAATACAGAAACGTTATTAAACGTTACACAGACATAAAAACATGAAAAACTGACAGACAGACAGACTTTTATCAATTGTGACGCCACAGACACTCACAGATACACAGACACGCATACAATACATACGTTAAAATTATGACATCTTTATGCTGCTTGCGCTATTGCCTGCAAGGCTTGACTGAGCGGATGGCTACTGGGACAGAAAAGTCCTGGAGTAGTGACTACGTATAGGAAAACTAAGCGTTGGAAGGCCTCCACCTAAGCGGACGGTTGCACTGTGCGCTGGGTCTTTTTCTGAAGCGAGCTATAGGGGAGCCCTATGTTTAGCAGTGACGACGTCCGTGGCAGATAGATAGATTGGTAGAAGCTTGAGAATTTAACAGTTGTTTTAGCACACTAGCTGCCGAGAGACTAGCTGATTCAGAATCGTATCCACCTCCACCGTTCACCTCTCGTTCACGGTAAGGCGTTCGTCCTCATACCTTGGAGTCTAAATGGTCGCGTACCGTACGGTTCCAAAGGAATTTTCTCCGCACAAAGTTCAGGCTACGGAATGACCTGCTGTCCCTGCCGAGTTATTCCCGGGAGACTACTTACAAAAATGGAGTGCTTCAAAAAAAAGAGTGTACAGTTGTAATAAAGGGTCGGTAACATGCATGCGAATCCACTGGAGTTGGCGTCCATATAGGCTGCTGTAACCGCTTACCATCAGACGGGCCAAACGTTTGTTTGCCACCTCCGTAATATATAAAAATAATTATGCAGGATTTTAATACTACTTTAAATACTTACCTGATTTATTTTAGTCTCATAGGTATTTTATATTTAATATGAGCTGAAAAACAAAACATTCTGATAAACATGAAAAAAAAACTACTACTTTTAAGCTGAGCTATCTTAAAATATGACAAAAGTTAGATCTGTTGCAGAGTCAAGCTTTTACTGCTAACTTTTCGCGGTATACAAAGAACCTGATGCTCATGCTCTCCACACCGCTGTACAGATTTTCTTGATTCAGAACTCGATGCTCTACATAAAAACACAATTCTACGTTTAATGAATATCAAAGCATCTCTTCTGCGGCTACGAGGCACAGACAGACTTAGTTATGTGCTGGTCTGTGATGGCTAGTGGACGGACGGACGGACGGACGGACGGACGGACGGACGGATGGATGGACAGACGGACAGACGGACGGATGGACAGACGGACAGACGGACAGACGGACAGACGGACCGACGGACAGACGGACAGACGGACGGACGGACGGACGGACGGACGGACGGACGGACGGACGGACGGACGGACGGACGGACTGACGGACAGACGGACAGACGGACGGACGGACGGACAGACGGACAGACGGACGGACGGACGGACGGACGGACAGACGGACCGACGCACAGACGGACAGTCGGACAGACGGACCGACGGACAGACGGACAGACGGACAGACGGACGGACGGACGGACGGACGGACAGACGGGCCGACGCACAGACGGACAGTCGGACAGACGGACCGACGGACAGACGGACGGACAGACGGACGGACGGACGGACGGACGGACGGACGGACGGACGGACAGACGCACAGACGGACAGTCGGATAGACGGACGGACGGACGGACAGACGGACGGACGGACCGACGCACAGACGGACAGTCGGACAGTCGGACAGACGGACGGACGGACGGACGGACGGACGGACGGACGGACGGACGGACGGACGGACGGACGGACGGACGGACAGACAGACAGACAGATGGACAGACGGACATGGCGAAACTATAAAGGAACCCTTATAGTTTCACCATGTCCGTTGTTGACTACGGATCCCTAAAAAGACTTCTAATCACCATACTTGCAGTGAGCTGATAACATCGTTGCGTTTCACGGCTGTGACAATAAAAATAAGGTTTAAGTGGAACATACAAACACGAAAAATAGACAGACAGACTTTAATCCATTAATGCAGGGATAAAGCAGTTATTTTCTGTACCTAGACCTTTTTTGCTCCAAAATCCAAACTGCTGTACCTAAAGAATGTTTATTGTGACGCCACAGACAGACCCACACATACACAGACACGCATACAATACATACGTTAATATTATATGACATCCTTGAGTGAGCGAATGGCTACTGGGGCAGAAAAGTCCTGGAGTAGCGACCACGTATAGGAAAACTCAGTGTAGGAAGGCCTTAGGTACGAATACCTAGGTGGACGGATGACCTCGTGTGGGTCGCGGGGAGGCGGTGGATGCACTACACGCAGGGTTTTTGTCTGTAGCGAACTATCAAAGTTGAGTACTTATCTTGGAAATGGCTGCGGTTATTTTCAACAAACAAATCTAAGGACCGGACAGACAATACATTCGATAAAAACACTGCATTCAAATGGGTCCATCCGTTTTTGAGAGCTACGATCCCACAGACAAACACACAAATATGTGGATAAACAGAAACACACATACACATATTAAACTTATAATACCCCTCTTTTTCGGCAGGAATTCAAAACGTTAGTTGAACAGGAAACCGAGACGATGGTAACCGTGCCATGATGGGCTTACTGCGCGCCGCAAACCGCGCTATTAGCCTGCGCATCAGCGTACACTTGGATATTCGGCTCCGTTCATAGCGTCGATTGTATGGCCATGTAATATAAATAATCGCCTTGCATTTTCTATAAACAACTAATACAATTCAGTTCATCATCATTTCGACCCCAAGACGTTCACTGTTTTATATAAGTATTATGTCTCCCTGGCGATTTGTACAACAAACGGTTCTGTTTGGTTTTGGGTTCGGTATACTTTCTCCGAGAATAGAAATACGGTTGAAATATAGTTGATAGGCAAACACATAAATCGTTGATGCCTTATAAAGAAATGTTATTAAAAATATCAACGTACCTATATTATGGTAACCTTTATAATTTTTCCAGCATTTTCTCGATAAAAATTCAATTTTGCAAGTCTTTGAAGACTTGAATTTTTTTTAGTGACAGGTGACTTTTGTTTGTTATAATTTCTTTATAATTTTAGCTCATAGACAAGGCTTTTGAATATTTTTAATGCTAAGGCTAGACTGACGTTTTAAAAAAAATCTACTCACCACCAGAGGTCGGTACTCTAGCTAGCTCTTCTTAGCACTAGCGAACTCTGGTGAGCAGTAGAAGAATTGCAATTTTGCTAAATCAAAAGTATAAAATGACTATAACTATACTGGTATACGCATATATACGATTATAAGTACGTAATTAGAAACAGTAACTACCATAATACATTGGTGTTCCATGCAATACAACTTAAATACTAAGAATATGCAAGTTTACTGAAATAAAAAATCTGCACATGAATCAAGTTTTAAGTAATACGATAGTGTAATAATAAGATTAAACTAGTTACTACAACATTTAAAATGAAAACTATCACGGGACGTTCATAGGCCAACCTCCAAAACAGAGTGCTCATTAGTAGATAAACAAAGTATATATACAAACACAAAATACGATTTTCCAAGATAACACCATGCTTAAGCCGAATGATGTCTCAGTGAAAAAACAGCATGTTGTTCAGACCTATAAATATAGATATGTTTCATTTTTGTTGGTTATCGGGAACTTTGGCCCCCACCGTTAGATAAAAAGTGTAAATTAATATTGGCGCCACCGTCTATGCATAAGTAGTCGTTTTGTATGAGTTAAATAGTATCAATTTTGTCCACATTCCTCTTAACAAAACACGATTTTCCAGGAAAACCCCATATTTCCAGGGATTGTTCCCGTACTGAAAAACAATCACATTGTTGAGATCTACAAGATGAGATATGTCCCATCTCTGTTGGTGGGTGGGGACGTTTTGCCCATCGTCCTTTGACAAGTTTAGTCACGTTTTGAACACCTACTTTAAGTCCTTAACTTTTATCAATCAAATGAAATCCGTGCGATCCAAGATCGTTCTGCGTAATATTTACATATTTATTATTATTTTATATTTAATAACTACTTCAAACGAAGTTGATCCTTCCGTAATACATTTATTTTCAAAATAATACACAACAACGACACGTACCTAAATTTTCGTAATGTAAAATGGTTTCTGATTGTCGGTTTCTGTGTTGTGACACTTGTGACAACAGAGTGACAGTTGTGTGCGGACTGCGGACTGAACTGATATCGGAAAAATAAAATATTATAACTTACTAATAAAGAGATGAGGCGTTAAATATGACCGAGACGAAACCTTATAAATGTGTTAATTGTGGAGAGGCATCGGCTGCTCTGTACAAAACATACGGACCATCCGTTTTAAAGTTAACCAAATGTGTGAGTAACACTAGTTTATCTCTTTATTGTTGCTTAACAATTGATCTAAATAACATCGGTGGCTCCTTTGCTAAACACTATTCAGATTGTAAAACTTAATGATACCTATTAGATGCAGAAAGTCTGGGTTATCTTCATTTTCCAGATAAAAGCTATGCTATAGTTTATCATCCAACTTCCGTGTTTTTCAGGATAAATGCAATGGAATTGTGGACAAATACATAGAATATGACCCAGTGATTGTCATGATAGATCTGGTGCTAGTGTCTCGTGAAGCCCAGAGACATGTTCTTTATAATACAGAGTTTAAGGTAAGAAGTTTTTCAATGTATCACAACTTCATTATAAGTACATAAATATAATCAGTTTACTAGTTCGGAGGACTACCACCTCATCCATCAAAATGAAATACTTTGAAAAGAGCCCAATAATCTAATATTCATCTGCGAATCTTGTTGGGCTGCATAGTCCAGTCACTCTCTCATAGCACCACACAGAAAAAGATAGATAAATAGCTGGGGTGAGAAAGAGTTCCTAGAGGTACAGGTTAAATGTTACGGATAATTCTAGCTTTAAGTTTAACTATTAAATTATTATCATGTTTCCAGACATATTGGAAGCTGTTCATAATCTTGATAATGATAGAGACGTATGGGCTGTGGCGGAGTGAGAGTCTGTTCAACATCGTAGTCAACACTACATGCGGGATACAAACCAACAGTACTACGTTAAATATCACAGGGTTGTGAGTATAATGCAGGTTTTTACTGACTAGTCATTTCAACTGAAGGGACAGAAATGATTTAAAGATCAGAGCTAATATAAAATCCACCACCTTGCCTGAAAGATATTAACTCCACTACCAAAGGTTGTCTGGAAGAGATCTCTCTTTAGCGATAAGACCTCCTGTTGTCTACCATTATTTAAAATGATTGTTTCTGTGTGTAATTTGTAAACTTCTTTTGGTGTGCAATAAAGAATTTTGTATTGTATTGTATTGTATTGTTCATGAACAGAAAGTTTTATTTTTATTTTTCTTTCTTATATGGCCATATTGTAAACTGGCAACATTTTTTTCTTCTTGTCTCAACTACGGCCATAGCGTGTTGTACTGGTTGCAATAATTCATATTTTGGTGTCAATATACATCCTAAAGTTAACAGCGTGTTTAATTTCTCCAACATGCTGTGTGGTCCTTCGATTTACAAGTGAAAAAGTGCTATTTATCACGAAAATAAACAGTTCGCGTGTGTTTGTGGCGGTGCGCGTCGTGTGACTTTCAAGCCAGAAAATCTATAATTTTCTCTTATTTAGACCCGTGAAGCATTCGCACAGCGAACAATCATTGAATAAACTACAAAGTGCAATAAGTGAAATTAAGTACGGCTATATCCATACTTTGTGCAAAAGGAAAGTTCGTGTTGCGGGAGTGAATCCGGCGGCCATTTTTGTCATAAGCGGTTTTAACCGGCTTCCCGCGTCCATTCGAATCTCCGCGACGTTCAGTGACAGTTCCGCGTCCTCTAAGTTGGCGAACTTCGGATACGTCAAGTGTCAAATGACATCTGACGTAAGGATGATGTGACAGCTGATAACCGCAAATCCAGTGCGTGTTTGTTGTGAACAATATTTATTTACAATCGTAAAAGATGACGCCTGATCCGCCGGTTCCCGATCCTGCGAAGGTGCTGCTGCAGCTCAAAGCGAGACGGCGCGCCTTGAAAGGCGCTATAACGCGAGGCGAAACGTTCGTGAATGAGTCTACAGTGTCAACACAGAGTGAGTTGTGTGCGCGAAAACAAAGTCTTGTGAGTACTTTTAACGATTATAATTCCCTCAACATTGAGATTTTAACCCTGGACGAAAACGATAAAGAGGACATTTCAATAACAGAAAACAAATACTACTATGTGATTGGTAAATTAGATGAGGCCATAAAAAGCTTGAATAAAAATGAGAGTAAAGTCAGTGAACACAATTCAAACAGCTCTTCAAGCTCTAGGCTCCCTAACATTGAAATCCCATTCTATGATGGAAAAGATTTCACTAAATTCAAGCCTTTTATGGATCTCTTTTGTGCTGTCTTTGACAGAAACACGTCACTATCTGACGTACAAAAACTGTTCTATTTGCGTAAATACTTAACTGATGATGCTTTAGGGATTATTGTAAATCTGCCAATAGTACACGAGTCTTATCCTGAGGCTATGGAATTATTGAAAAAGCGATATGACAATAAGTCACGCCTTGTCACAACACACATCAATGTGCTTTTGGATCTGCCCACAATGCAGAAGGGGACTGCTGCAAATATTAGAACATTTATCTCACAAATCCAGCAACAATTGTATGCTCTCAAAAACTTGCAGCAGCCCATCCAGGAGTGGGATATGCTCTTAATTTCAGTATTGACAAGAAAGTTAGATTCATTTACAAACCGTGCTTATCACCTAGACCGTGTGGACCCTGATAAAATGCCATCAATGGTTGAATTTATAGCATTCCTAGAAAAGCGTGCAATAGCGCTTGAGGAGAGTCCACCGGAGAAAAATCCCATTCATGAATCTAAATTTCAGTACAAACCAAGTACATACAATAAAGTCACAAATGTGGTCACTAACAGCTATAACACTCCTTGTGCATATTGCACCAACCAAATGCATCCTCTGTACTCATGCCCAACATTTCAAATGGCACCAGTAAAAGATAGATTGGACTATGTAAAATCAAATAATTTGTGCAATGTGTGTCTAAAGCAACATAAAAATAATTGTAAATTCAGTTTTAAATGTAAGATTTGCAAAAAAGGGCACAATACTTTGTTACATGAGGACAGATCCATAAGCACACCTCAGGAACAAATGGTGAATTGTCTCTCAAATGTACATAAATGCAAAAATGTCCTGTTGCCTTCAATAAAGGTAAAAGTTTATGACAGCTATGGTCATGAACACATTGTAAAGGGGATACTCGACAGTGGTAGTCAGGCTTCACTACTGAGCAAGGAGTTAGCAGATAAATTAAAATTAAAAGCCAAAACTGAAAACACAAACATTATAGGCATTGGAAATAAAAGCAATAAAATAAAACAATGTATCGATTTAAAAGTTTATTCATGTGTACACAATATTAATTGCGCAGTCAGCTGTTATGTGGTTGACAATATAACTCCATGTTTACCGCAGCACCATGTTGATGTGTCACAGATGAAAATCCCAGACAATGTCCGCTTATCAGATGTAAATTTCAATGAGCCATCTGAAATATCCATGCTTCTTGGAGCAGATGTATATTTCAATGCCCTATTAGATGGACATATCAAACTCGAAAATGGTCCAGTATTGCAAAACACTGTATTTGGCTATGTAATTGGAGGTAAAGTGGATTGCATAAAAACATGCCACGTATCAAATGTTGCAATGGTGTCAAATTTTGTTACCTATGAAAGTAGAAATGATAGGTTAGAAAACATAATGGAACAATTTTGGCATACAGAGAAAATTCAAGGAGAAATTGCAAGTAATCACAATACTAACAAGCAAGCTATTGAATTCAAAAACACAGAGGAAATTTTTCAAAGCTCTATAAAGTTGGAAAACAATAAATTTGAAGTTGACTTACCGTTAATAGCTCCGATGAATGAACTTCAGCTCGGTGATTCATTCTCCGCTGCTCTGCAAAGGTTCCTCTGTCTGGAAAAAAGGTTTAAAAGCAATCCACATTACTTCGAGCAATACAAAAAATTTATAAAAGAGTACCTAGATCTAGGGCATGCCAAGATTGTAGACATCAGCGAGTATGATATATACAATGGTGCTGTTTACTTTTTGTCACACCATGCTGTGCTGAATGAGGATAGTAAAACAACAAAATTAAGAGTTGTCTTTAATGGTAGTATGAAAACAAAAAACAATAAATCTTTAAATGATATAATGTTAAATGGACCAGTAGTACAAAACGAACTATTTGACATATTGATCCTATCTCGCACGTATCTATATACGTTAATATGTGACATTGCTAAAATGTTTAGGAATGTACTCATCAATGATAAGCAGAAAAGCCTACAAAATATACTCTGGCGTGACGATCCATCCCAGCCCATTCAATGTTTGCAGCTGCAAACCATAACTTATGGGTTAAAGTCATCCACTTTCCTAAGCACTCGTTGTTTAGTAGAGCTGGCGTCTAGGTACGAGGAGCAATATCCTTTGGCTGCAGCAGCTATAAAACAAAATACTTACGTCGACGATGTTATCGCTGGCACTGATGATATAGAGTTGCTTAAAAACCTGAAAAGAGAACTTATAAGTATATTAGAATTGGGGGGATTTAAGTTACACAAATGGTGTTCCAATGTAGAGGACGTCCTTGCAGACATACCTGTAGAACAAAGATATTTTGATCAGTTGGATCTGAATAAAGATAACGTGATAAAAACCTTAGGAGTCAAATATGATATAAATAATGATTCATTTACATTTGAAAGCCCAAAGGAAGATGAAAATAAATTAAATACTAAAAGGGCAATTTTAAGTTTTATTGGTAGAATTTATGATCCGAACGGCTTAATAAATCCAATAGTCGTACCGGCGAAGATATTCATGCAACAACTCTGGGCATTGCGATGTGATTGGGACACCAAATTGCCCGAGGAGCAGCTCGACACTTGGAGAAAATACTTGAAGAAATTGAATAAAATGGATAAAATAGAAATAAAAAGATGTTTAAATGTTAATGATGTTGCTAAAGTGGAATTGATTGGCTACTCAGATGCCTCAATCAAAGCCTATGGATGCTGCTTATATCTGAGAACAATTGATAAAAATAATAAAGTAAAAGTAGATCTCCTATGCTCCAAGTCTCGAGTTGCACCCTTAGGTAAGGTGCTCACAATGCCACAGCTTGAGTTAAATGCGGCCTTACTGTTAGCGCAGTTAGTAAACAAGGTTAGCAAAACATTAAAACTTAGATTTGAGCACAATACCATGTTGTTCAGTGATTCTCAAATAGTGCTCGCATGGATCAATAATCCACCTAAATCAAATACATACATAAATAATAGGGTAAAACAGATACATACCTTATGCTCCTCATCATGGGCTTATGTTAATACTTTAGAAAATCCGTCAGATTGTCTGTCGCGTGGAATGTCTCCGGACAAATTGAAATTTCATGACTTGTGGTTTCATGGGCCGGCATGCTTATCAAATCCAGATTTTGATGTCAAACCAAGCTCAATAAAGCAAGATTTACCCACAGAACCTGTTCTAGTAATAACTGAAGACACAAAAAATAATGATGATTGCATTAATCTCCTTAATAAATACTCTGACATAAACAAACTTCAACGAGTGGTAGCCTATATGCTCCGCTTTCGTAGTAATTGCAAAAATCCTGGTAACAAGGTTACTGGCCCACTGAAACCACAAGATTTAAAGGACTCTATGATAGTCATTATCAGACAAACTCAGCGGCATTTCTTTTCAAAGGAAATTGACTGTCTATTGAAAGACATACCTATTAAGACTGGCTTGAGTGGTCTATTCCCATTCTTAGATCAGAATCTCATTCTCAGGACTGGTGGTAGGTTGCAAAATGCCACTAATATTTCATATGATAAGATGCATCCCATTATCATGCCAAAAGCTTGCCATGTTACTCGCTTGTTAATACATAGGGAGCACTTAAGGCTGTTACATGCTGGTGCAAAGTTAGTTTTAAGTTCGCTCAGCCAAAGATATTCTATAGTGAATGGCATCAGAGAAGTTAAGAATGTTTTAATAAAATGTGTAAAGTGTTTTAAATTGAAGGCTGCAGCTGCAAAGCAATTGATGGGCTCCTTACCAGCTCAAAGGGTAACAGCTGCACGCGCATTTGAGGTCACAGGAGTAGATTTTTGTGGGCCTTTTAATCTTAAAATTAGTAGAATCCGTAAACCATTAATTACTAAATCTTACATAGCTATTTTTGTCTGTTTTGCTACCAAAGCAGTGCATGCGGAATTAGTAAGCGATTTAACCACAGAGGCATTCTTGGCATGCCTTAAAAGGTTTATAGCTAGACGAGGTGCCCCTAAACAAATATTTTGTGACAATGCACAGACATTCAAGGGTACTTCCAATAAATTAAGAGAATTGTATAACCTAGCTTCATCTAAGGCTCACCAACAGACAGTTGACAGTTTTTGTTGCAACAACTATATAAAATTCAAATTTATTCCTAGCTACTCTCCTGAGTTTGGTGGCCTTTGGGAGGCTAGTGTGAAAAGCCTTAAGTACCATTTAAAGAGGGTAGTAGGTAACTTAGTACTTACCTTTGAAGAACTGTATACAGTCATCACCCAGATTGAGGCGGTCTTGAACTCCAGACCCCTGTTACCAATAACCGCTGAAACCTCCGATTACAGATTTTTGACGCCTGGACACTTTTTAATAGGTGCTCCATTAACCAGCTTTCCTGAAGTTGATTACACAGATGTAAACATTAACAGATTAAAATTCTGGAAGGTGATTGAAAAATTAAGACAGGCTTTTGGAAACTGTGGTCGAAAGACTACCTGACACAGCTTCAAAACCGCCCCAAATGGCAAAATGTTCAGCCAAACCTGAAAGAGGGTGATTTAGTTATAGTAAGGGCAGATAACACTGCTCCTTTAGAATGGCCTATGGCCAGGATTGTGAAGGTCATACCTGGGCCTGATGATAGGGTAAGAGTGGCAGAGATAAAAATGGCTGGCTCTGATAAAATATTCCTCCGCTCTTACAGAAAATTATGTCCGTTGCCCATTAACGACAACTAAATTTGAAATTGTAAATTTAGGTTTTTAGTAATTTTTTGTTTTGTCATAATATCATAGTCATAGTATATGTTGGCCGCCCCAACTATGTTCATGAACAGAAAGTTTTATTTTTATTTTTCTTTCTTATATGGCCATATTGTAAACTGGCAACATTTTTTTCTTCTTGTCTCAACTACGGCCATAGCGTGTTGTACTGGTTGCAATAATTCATATTTTGGTGTCAATATACATCCTAAAGTTAACAGCGTGTTTAATTTCTCCAACAGTATTGTAGTTATAAAGATCATAATAAGAAGAAGTGAAGCACTATTCTTATGTTGAATTATTTATATTGCAGTATGATGCTACAGTTATATGATTTAAATAATGTCAAGCTATAGATTATATAACAACAAAACATATATTAGATGTATGTATATATTTATATGAATAGCAAAAATTATGTATAAGTAATATAATTATATTTTGTTACTTATGTGTAAGTTAGTTGCACCGCCTTCAATTTTTCTGCTTTGCCCTAGGTTGACTGGTAGAGAATGCCTCATGGTATTAAGTCCGCCTTTTGTACAGTAAGTTTTCTTTTGTGCAATAAAAAAAAAAAAACTTAATATTGTTCTTTTGTACATCCAGACGCTACATACTTGCAATTAAAAGAAAAAATAGCTAGCATAGTTTTGTATACATGGGAAGAATTAGTATATTATTGAAATTTTTTAAGTTCTAAAGTAGTAAACCAGATTTGTGCAGATATTTTATGTATCTCTCAAAATTCATAAATAAACATGGGAATCTATTACTAATTCACGAGTATTTTGCAACAAATCATAATTATAAGGGTCGTTCTCTCGTTTCGTCCCAATTTGGTGTCGGGGCCCGAAACGAGTGTAAGTAATAATAATTTCCGAACATGGCTACTTCATAAAGTTTCGTTAACAAGTTACGCATAGGGAATAATTTAAATAATTAGGCTAAACCTGAAAATCTAAAAAATATTCTTGAAAAACCTATCAAAATTTCATTCCACTCCTGTGTCAAAGTGCGTTCCATTAACTTTATAACCAAAATACCTAATTTTTTTTCATAGAAACCCATCGTGTTTTTGTAGTTTATGCGTAAAATACGTATTTAATATTATGTGAGTGCATTGAAAACTTAACTAGAGTAGATATACCATGCCGAGAACGCACTTTTTCATTTTGTCAAACGAATAACTTCATTTCCCTCCGCGAAAATTGAAATGTATTTTAAGTTTATATACGCATCCTTATCCACGACGACCGTAATCGCCGTTCGTACTCCCTACCTCAGACTACCAAAGCATCTCAATGAGGGAGACCGCACGCACGTGGTTTGAGAAATATTTGAATTCTCTCCGTTGGTTTTTGATTTTGTCACGGGTAAGCTTTAATTACTATCCTTGGTATATTTAGAAATTCTCTAATGCAAATTATTTCTCTAGCACGTTATTTATTAACATTTGAGTGGACCATCATTTAGTTTCCTCGGTGACCTTGAAGCACGAAAGAAAGTGAAATAATTTGGATTTAAGTGCTGATAGTTCATTTCTTTCCAATTCATTTCCATCCGTACCTTCCTTTTTTTTTCGAGGAAGGAAATGAATGGATTTGGATGGGAATTATTAAATATATTTCGTTGTTACATGTGACGTAGATACTGGCGTTCTATATTACGTCGATGATCATAAATGTGATCATAAATGTGTAAGAACCAAATTCTGTACCATGAGCCAATACCCTCAATCATGACATGTTGACACAATTGAAAGATGGAATCTATTCCTTGTTGGTGCAGTCGTAAAGAGGACGGCTGATAGTGGTCACTATGTAAAATATGGAGACATTGGGTCTTTTCAAGATTTTGCACAAGTAGTTAAACAAAATGTTCAGATAGTGGAATTGATGATAACACCCGAGGAGGAGGTTTAAAAAAAAGGTTTTTGGCTCTCATCCCTAGATTTAAAGGTACAACAAAAGTACATCAGGTAATTTAGACAAAAGATTTGCCGCACTCAGTTGCATTCAGATCTATTAGCTGTTTTGCGTGTCGCTTTATACCCTGCGAACATATTGTGTTCTGGTTAAATTAGATTGAATGAGTGATAATTAGTTGTCAAAGTGATGATCAAAATTTTGGAGACAAAGTCTACAAGTCTGAAATAAAGTACTTATGGATATTTATTGTCTCGATGCGATTAAGTAAATTAGTAACACAACAAATTAACTATAACCCAATAAAAATAAGTCTATCTAAATCTAAACTAAAAAAACATTCATTTATAGTTTTAAAATACCGCTGTGAAAATAACCAAGTTACTATCGTTCGTCTTGATCTGTTCGAAAATTCGAAACTTGGTCTGTTCTGGAGTCCTTGCAGCGATGTCAAGCCGACTAGAGGAGATGCTTATATTCAGCTGCCACGATGATTTTGCAAGTACAGAACCAGCAGGAAGAACATAATGGACCTGCGTCGAGGAGTGTGACAAGGTGACGTTATATCATCGTAACTGTTCACTAACGCATTGAAGGATATGTTCAAGACGCTGGGCTGGAAAAATTGTGGCATTAATATAAATGGTCAACAAGTCTTTCTCCTACGATTCGCAGACGTCATCATCATCATGGCTGAGACTCTGCAGAACCTGAAACTCATGCTAGATAGACTGGAAAGTTCGACTGTCTCCGGATGAATTTAGATAAAAACAAAGTGATGTTCAATGAACATATTGATCCGGGACTGGTCGCCGTAAATGGATTCTCCCTTGAAGTTGTTTCCAAATACGTGTACCTTGGGCAAATGCTCCAACTAGGCAGAGTCAACATCGACAAGAAGGCTAAGAGGCGAATATAACTGGGCTGTGCAGCATTCGTAAAACTGCGTCGAGTCTTCACGTCGCCCATACCTCAAAGCCTTAAAACGAAAGTTTTTAATCAGTGCATCCTACCTGTCATGACCTACGGAGCTGACACGTGGCCACGCACCATACGACTAGTCCACCAATTCAAAGCCACTCAGCGAGCCATAGAAAGAGCTATGCTGCTCGGTGTGTCTTAGGGATCAAATCCGAAACTAAGTATTTCGACAGACAACCAAAGTTATCGGCATAGCACAACGAATAAGCAAGCTGAAGTGGCAGTAGGCTGGTCATATCTCTGTCGTTAAACCGATGTTCACTGGAGCGACGAGTTCTAAAGTGGAGGCCACGAATCGGTAAACGTAGTGTAGGACGCCCTGTAACAAAGTGGAGCGACGACATTCGTAGGACAGCGGGTAGTAACTGGAGGAGGAGAGCTGAAAACCGAGCTCACGCCACTGAGCTCTCCTCCATGGGAGAGTCCTCTATGTCCAGCAGTGGATTTTTGTAGTGGATTTGTGATTTATATAGTAGGCTCGTTTGTTACCTTTCATTCAACAATTTAAAAGACAAGAGTGCAGTGTATTGTAGTGCACTTGAACAGAATAATTTTTGCAATACAATATTTTGGACTTTTGTTCATTAAATCTAAGAAGGTTCTTTTTATTTAAATGTAACATGCACAATTTAAATTAAAAAAATTGTAATTGAGAAATTTTAAGATTTTGTATCATAATGTAACAGATAAGTTTTTGAATGTTGAGTCTGAAAAAGTAAATACTTAGGAGTATATACTTTATTTTATTCCTAGGCCTCCATAAATTGCCATGAATCAAATTAATTCCAGTCTGGATTCAATACTTTTTGTACACGTTTCATTCCCATACATTTTCGTTTCATTTCCTTCCAGTCGAATTTCATTTCCATCTACGCCTTCATTACATTCCACCCCTTTTCTTTCTAAATAACATTAA
Source organism: Apotomis betuletana (assembly GCA_932273695.1). Taxonomy (NCBI): domain Eukaryota; kingdom Metazoa; phylum Arthropoda; class Insecta; order Lepidoptera; family Tortricidae; genus Apotomis; species Apotomis betuletana. Next base: position 849,633 of record OW026303.1, on the reverse strand, counting down.
TATAGACGTGCCTTTCATTGAATGATATATAAAACGAGTATCCACATAATTGATATCAATATCAACAAAATAGCTCCTAAAAAAAACAAAATCGAAAAAAAAGCCAAATTGGGACGAAACGAGAGAACGACCCATAAACGTATGGGTTATAGAAAGGGAAAAATTGAGGTCAGTCTGCGCACAACATAACCTACTTTAAGAAGAGTGTAAGAATATATGGGAAGTAAGTTCGATCAACTAAGCAAAACCATTGCATGTCGTTTATTCACGGGCTTCGCCGGGACGAACTATAAAAGTACTTCAATTCCATTCCAGGCCAGCACCATTGCAGTGGGAAGCCCCCGAGTGGTGGCAGCGACAGTGCAGCGGCTGGGAGCCCGAGGAGCGAGGAGACGAGCGAGATCTCTTCATCTGGGAGAAGCATTTCTATATACAGTTCCTCTCTACATTTGCTGGTGAGTTTATAAACACCACAGCAGTGGAAGCCCTACGGGAGATAAATATTAGTATAGCGCAACAAGTTGGTTTTCTCAAAACGCAAGTTATGAAAAAATTAATTGAAATAATAAAATGGCTTTCTATTACAGGTAGATAATGCTTACTAAGAAGTCCCAACCTTATTATAACTATTTCATTTTCAATTTTTCATTTCATTCTCTTATATACTACCTCACTTAAAAAGCGAGCTGTCAAACTCATTCCGCAGTATAAATGACTGTGAGCTTGAAACCGCTCTTTTTACGTGAGATTAGGTATACATCATACTGTAAGTATATTTCTCAATCGATAAGATGTGATCCAATTAGATCCCACGCACACATTAATCCACCACACTAATATTATAAAGGAAGTTTGTTAGTGTGTAAAGTGTGTTTATGCGTATGTTTGTTACTTCTTCACGCTCAAACGGCCGTTGTTATAGCGGCAACAGAAGTACATCATCTGTGAAAATTTCAACGGTCTACCTATCACGGTTCATGAGATAGATAAAGCCTGGTAACAGACGGGCAGACAGACAGAACGACAGCGAAGTCTTAGTAATAGGGTCCCGTTTTTTACTCTTTCGGTACGGAACCTTAAAAACTGTTGGTACGATTCCAGGGGTGGCAGCATTCATCCTCACAGTGCACTGCGCGATGAAGCTGCTGAAACCGTTCATCGCACAAAACCAAGGTAAGTCTCACGTGTTCGTTCGTAGCCTTGCCTTAAAATTTAAGGTAATGTTATACGCTGGTTTGCGATATTGAATTCGCCTATTGTATAAAAACTTTTCTTTGGTGGAACAGATTATGTATCTTAGTTTACTGTTATTATCTTCAACATTACAATGTTCTTGTAAATGGAAAACACATTACGAAATACGAAAAAATATTATAAAACACATGTTTGCTTACCTACAATACTTAGGTATAGTGAAGTGATGGTCAAATTATCATAAAACTTTAATAACTAGCTTAGTACACAATAGGAATCGTTTACAGGTATTCTCTTGTTTGGTCTAAAAATTATTTGCCCAATTTCAGTTTGACTAACAACTTTTAGTACCTATAACCAACGGTTTGCTTAATTTCCATTTTCGTGATTATTGTTTCAACACAGGATCACTTTATCGAAACTCGTTTTATCTAGTGGTCATTCGAAATAAAGTTTACTTACTAGTTGAATTGAATAATATTTTTTATGCAAAGTGACTTTTCTCAAACATGCAATGAGATGTCGTCGTAACGTGCGTTATAATTATAACAGACTTTGAAGTATCACGTTTTGGGCGGAACAACTCGAGAGAACTGTAAAGGAATTTCATTTCATAGGATTTCAGAAAAGTTAAGGCCAAGGCCGTGAAGTAATTTTTTTAAACATGGCGTCTGTGTTCACGAACAGGCTAAACAGCTGAATTATATATTTTTGAGTGGTGTATTTTTTTTTATTTCATTGCATATGTTTGAGAAAAGCACTATATATATATGCCTTAGCCGTGAAAAGGGCTTGCCGGCTTCGTATCACTATCCGGCCTCCTCCCGGCAAGCGTTTCTTTCCCGGCGTCTGCCGTATAAGGGCGGTTCACACGTATTAAGTTGTCAAGTAGTTAACTAAATTTTAACTCAATTCTAAGCGAATTAATTTTAAGCAAGCGTTTACATGTTCGAGATAGTTAAGCTCTTTAGTTAGCCGGAGATGTTGATCGGACCCTTTTGATCTTTGATTCGGCTTCCTTGATACCAAAATTAAGTATCGCCATGGCCGGCACTACATCGGCAATCCCTTGTTGTTTTGCTTGATTATTCCTATAATTAAGGCTTCTTATATTCCACAGACAATCGCGCTTTATGTATTCTTCAATAAACTTTACTGTAGTGTCTTCCGGCCACTTCGACATTTTTATTTCAAATAAGTTCTTCAAACTTACGAAATACGATCTTTTAATGCGACTGCTCCACCAAGCTTATAGACTTAAGTAATATGTAACTAAATTGTGCCTGTCCAAACGTGTCAAGTTATAATTAACGCCCACCCACTTAACCGAAAAATAGACAAATTTTTAATCTACTTGTTTACTTGCTCGCTAAATTTTAACTTCTAACTTATACCTAAATTAATTGTTTACACGCTTTAAGTCGCTTAAAATTAAGTAAAAATTTTAGTTAACTACTTGGCAACTTAATACGTGTGAACCGCCCTATGTAGGTACTATTACACTAAATGGATGTTAGCCAACTGAATAAGCATTGGTCGTTGTCCGTCGCGCTGCAGTGGGCTTGGAGTCGCTGCTGCGCGGGTTCTCACTGGCCAACGCCAGCACGCTGCTGACGCTGCCCATGCTGGTGTGGGGGGCGGAGCCGGAGCCGCGCACGCGCGCCGCGCACACCGGCCTCGTGCTGCTCTACAGCGCCGCCGTCTACCTCAACACTTTCGTTGGTGAGTCTACCAGTTCACCCCTTATTCGCTTGGCGCCGAATGCCAAGGTTCTAATCTTAAAAAAAGTACGCATTACAATATGAATATCTATACCTAAACGCTCTTTTCTCAAACACGCAATGAAGTGTCGTCATAACGTGCGCTACAGGCTTCGAAGTATCACGTTTTGGGCGGAACAACTCAAGACAGCTGTAAAGGAATTTCGTAAAAAATTGAAGGCCTAGGCCGGGAATTAATTTTTTTTAACATGGCACCTGTGTTCATAAGCAGGCTAAACAGCTGAATTATATGTTTATTTTGTGATGTATTTTTTTATTTTTTGAGAAAACACTATACACGCCTGAGCCGTGAAATGGGCTTGCTGGCTTCGTGTCACTGTCCGGCCTCCCCGCGGTCGGCCGTCTGTACCTACTCACCCGGCAAGCGCTTCTTTCGCGGCGTCTGCAGTAATGTACTATTTCTCAAACATCCAAGGAAATGCCGTTCTTATGGTCGTAGTAATAGAACGCGAAATACGTCTTTGTATAGCATTTGTTGAAGATTCGTTCTAATTTCAAATTAGAGTTCAATAAAGGAATTTCGTACAACATTATTGGCCGTGGCCAACAAAGAGATTGTCTTTTGTTTCAGTGGGGTTTATTTCTTTTATTGATAATCTTTGACATACTGCCACTAAAAAAAACGTAGGTAGTTAGTGCATATTTATTTACGTTTTATTTCTTATATTTGACTAGATCCTTCAATTAGATTAAAACAGGTATTCAATAAAATAAACAAGGAATAACGTTTATTGTTAAATAATATAACAATAACTAATTAATAAGGTGTTGTAATTATTTAATAAATATAATCATAACCTTTGGTGGCAAAAACATTAACCCGAACAGCTTAAAAAAATATTTTTTATTTTTTATAGAAATATAGGTATTTGTTTTTATATGAATATATTATAAGTTGAACATTTGTATTATTTCCTTGGATTTATTTGAGAAAAGCACTATACAAGCCTCGGCGCGAACAAGGTTTATCGGCCTCGTATCTCTAGATGGCTTCGTTATCACTCGGCCATCTATTACTACTCGGCCTACTATCCCCTATTTCGCGGCCTCTGCAGTAATGTACTATTCCGTTACAGTGTTGTACGGCTGCCCCGCGTTTGTGACAGCGCCGGTGCTGGCAGCGGCCTACAGCGCCAAGTTCCTCGCCACATTCCACAGCTCGCCCGCCGTGCGCCGGCTGCTCACGTAGCCACTGTCCACCAAATAGGACGAAACACGTGTCCAGTTCATGGTACAATAGTACTAGGTATTACCGAAACATCAAAAAATTAGATTAGCATCTCAGATTTCTACGACGACGGGAAGGTAACTGGAAAACATCGGCCAAGTGCGAGTCTGGCTCGCGCTCACTTATCCGATCTTGACTGGCCACTTCCACACGCGGCCAGTGACCAGCCGTGGCGTATTTGGTTGATAACGATGTTGGACCCACATAACCCAAATGTAGGTAAGGGTCCAAGATCTCGCTAGATTCGACAGAATGCGAGTTTGTATAAGCAGTAGCAGTATTCGAGAATTATTGGTATTACATGTGACTTTCTCTAACTTCAAAACAGTGAGCCTTACTACAAAAGACGGCAAATGACGTCAATAATAGCTGTGCTCCAAAAGCCACAACACCAGCCGCTATACAGTGTCATACTTATATATTTTGTTAGATTTTTATCTTCAGACAATAGCTATTTTACAGTCACAAACTCACATGTTCCGCTAACTCGCAGAGCTCTGATAGGTGAGACCTCATTACCTAAGATAACATTTGAAATTATATATTTTTATAAGGGATGTTTTAGTTAAAATGCTGAAAAAAGGAATAAAAGATTGTGTTTGACAAGATTTAGTATTTATTTTAAAATATACCTTACGTTGTAATCGGACATCGACGTAGAAGTCTGCGACCAGCGCAAGTATCTATTAGGGTTTGCAATTTTGGGAAATTTCAATACCTACGGTGAGTACCGGAACCGCGACTTTCGGTACTGCTATATTAAAATTTCCCGTCATTTCAACCCAAATAAGCACAAACTTGAGGAGAACTCGTGAGGTAGCGAGCACTATCAATTCGCACCTGGTTCTGACTCGGTAACCGACTATAACAGGTGTTCAACCTGTATTCGTCTGATAAACACACAGTGTGTAAGTATAATAGACCGAACTATGCACGGAGTATCCCTTTGAAGAGATCATAAGTCGTCATCGAAAAACAACTACTGGACATAACTTTGATTAGAGAGCTGTCAAGTGGCAGTGAGCAGAGTACATTCACAATTAATTCTTCATTGGCAAGCAATGAGAATGCTCTACCTGGAGTGTAAAAAGAACCCCTTATCTGGAAAAAAGCATAGAATCTTATCACTGGTCATTCCTTGTATTTTTCTTCTAGTTTACCTATTTCAATACCGAATGAAAACGAATACTAAATCTAAATACTCGTGAGTAGCTCAGTATAGTTTTGAAGCGCCCTGACCATCGTCCACGATGTGAAAGAAGCGAGAAATTTTGCTGTACGTTTTTTTCAGGCGCTTGTTCATACGTAATATGTTATGCTCCCCACGATTCGAATAATATTAAGATCACCCGCCAAACAAACAACATAATATATAGGTAACTGTAGTTTGTTTAGAACTAAATACCGTCCATTTGTAGAAGTGTGTTCATTGAAGAAAATGGAAGCTCCGTTATGTTTAATGAAATAATGATATTTATTCTGTACGTTGGCCACAAGGGCACTTTTACATGCCTAAGTTTACCCGCATTTCACAAGAGGAGACCACTGTTGAGAAGAAACGCCGAAAGAAACTCAACAGTTAGTCATTTTGTAAAGATATACGTAACTTAAACCGCTGCTTTAAGCCCATCTATTGTAAAGGATGGGCAACTACGGAACCCTACACTGAGCGTGGCCCGACATACTCTTGGCCGGTTTTTTTTATTGAGCTTTAAAGCCAATAAAATTGTCTCGTGTTAGGACAGCGAATAAGCAAGCTGACGTGGCAGCGGGCTGGTCATATCTGTCGCAGAGCAACACTGGAGCAAACGAGTTCTGGAGTGGAGGCCACGAATCCATAAACGTAGTGTAGTGTAACTGTAACAAGGTGGATTCGTAGGACAGCGGGTGGTAACTGGAGGAGGGGAGCTGAAAATCGAGCTCAGTGGCGTGCCATGGGAGAGGCCTATGTGGACTGATACGGGCTGATGATAATGATGATGTCGAAATTTTTAAAAAATACTTTGTATAAACCATGGAAAGGCAAAATTAAAGAGCTGCAGTTTATACATAGATCATAACCATGGACAATCGGAAAAAAAACACATTTACTATTTTATCTTCGCTCAACTACAACTACCAATTTATTCACACTACCTACTTGAGTTGAGAGTAAGGAATTAGTGCAGTCACGCAGTCACATACTATTTAAGACAGACGTGTTGTGAGAAAATTATCAGTGCCTATGCCTATATTATGATACTATCATTTGTCACCCCAAATATTCGTTGTATTGAGAATGACTATCAATATAAACGTATTTATCTTATACAGTAGCACTTTATTAACTCTCTGTTGTATAAAGAACCCATTCACTTCATGATAAATTTAAGAGTGTAGCTCATCCAGCTAAAGAGGATTTGAATTGTATTGTACCTACTTGATGAAGTACAAATCCTCTTTATTGCACACCTCAGATACACACTTACAATAAATAACAAGCAGAGGTAAATAACATGGGGTTTTATTGCTAAATAGCGTTCGAAAGTATGATTGTCTCTAACTCTGTTAATAGCGACTTCTTTGACTTCCCTATACGTTTATAAATATTGACACAAAGGTAAATTATGAAAGAAAAATGTAATGTGATCCACTGCAATGTAAGCAGGACTCGAACCTGCGACCCTACGTTTCCGGCGTAGTGCTCTCCCAACTGAGCTATCACATCGTTACCCATTTTACCCATTTTTGATCAGTAGAAAATGTTAACATTTCCTTACCAAAATTCTCCGTATAGTGAGCGTTATAGTCTCCTAACATACGTTACGTCAATCACACCAAATCTTCCATTCCATAATTCTACGCCACTGCAGCACCCTCTGCGTCATATGTGTTTCAAATGCTTATGCGCATTAGCCATACCCTAGGATGTGCGTTTACAAGCACGATCCCCAGTCCCCATTGCTTTACAGCAAGTGGGAGAGGACTGCGAGAGAGATGGCGCATATTTCAATGTTTTTTAACAGATATAGGTATGGCTAATGCGCATAAGCATTTTAAACACATATGACGCAGAGGGCGCTCCAGTAGCGTAGAATTATGGAATGGAAGATTTGGTGTGATTGACGGACCTTATAGCTATTTATTTATATTCCTTGTTTATAGTCTCCATCCTTTGCCAGCACCTTTCGAATGCCTCCAATAACTCGCGGTCCCTTTGCGGCATGGACCCTCCCTCTGTTTATTTACAAGCAATAAATTTAACTTTCCATATTGCAAAGTATTGGTATTCCTTAGATTGATCAAGTAGGCATAGTTAAGATTACGCACTTATTTCAGCAACTCCTTAATCCGAACGGAGAATTAGCCTTAAGCGTTGTGAAAGGCGTTGCTACAGTAACGGCTTGTCAAGCAGATCGCATATTTATTCAGAGTTGCCCAACGGTTCAGTTGAACGGTAAAGGTCGCGAAATTTGACCGAGGTGTTTCACTGATTTCCCCTAATAAATTTGTTCGGACGTCAGTCTTGTCTCGCACTGGTAAGTTATAGAGGGAGCCCCTGAACTGTTTCCGGGGCACTATTGTTTGCTCAATCGGCTAAGAACAGCAGTTGGTCACTGCACCTAATTACGAAAGGATGGGGCTTGACCGAAGACGCAAGCTGCGGATGGGGACGCCCAGATCAAACTACGCCACATTGTCATGGAATGCCCTGCCCACTAACAAATATCGCAGTGGAAGATCTCAAAAATATAGCAAATGAAGATATTGATTTTCTTGCCAATTGTAAATTCAGACTTAACACGCAGTGTAAAGTTTAGCCATAGGATAAATAAAATTACTATTGCTTGGAGCTAAACAGCGGGCAAAATATGATGGTTGCATTTATCTCGTCGTAAATAAAAGACTAAGCATCTGTCACTCACACTCGCATTTTGTCAAAACGGATGCTTTGTCACTGTTAATCGCGTGAGAAAAGCAACCATCCCCCAGGACACTTGAAGTTTTGGCAACATATATTTGCGACTCTTCTGGTGTCGCACGTGGTTGACGGTGACTACATTACTAGAGGTTTGTTTTGTCAACGTACAAAAAATTTGTTAAGTATAACGTGGCTGATTACTGTCGAGATATCAGATAAGATACGCGTGACCTACCAGATCTGTGACATAGGACTCTTCATCGCGCGACAACTAAGTCTCCTTCAACACCGCGGGCGGAAGAAAGACTGTAATTAAAGTAAAGCAACGATCGAAGTTATGGCAAGTTACCCTATCGAAATTCGCAGACTTTCAAGTATATATTTTTTTTTTTTCACAAAACAGCGTTACACAGGCAAGCTTAAATGGTAATATAATAAACAATAACAATATTGTTTGACACTTGTCACGAATTCCTCCTCGAGTAACCTCCTATGTCTCCTATGGGTCTGTGTTGGTCGCAAACATACCTCAAGTAGGTACCTACTGGCGTGGGTGCATTAACGGAAACTTTATCATTTATCTATGGCACGATGAAAGCAACCATCATAGACCCTGGGTTTCCCGCATCGAATTTTCCGTGCGTTATACGAATTACGAGTAGGTACAAATGGTGTATCATGTGCGAAATGAACTCTTCCTTGCCAATCATTATCATGCCATGGCGATAACAAGTTCTCGATATCTCTATAAAATGCGAAGTCTTTTTCATCATGAGTGCTAACTCACCCTTAGAGAAACAGCCTCAGGTGCATAATAGTGAAAATTTTAGAAGTTAATATAAAAGTTAATTGACACCTAACATCAAATATAATTTTCAAAATGCACGAAATCTGATATTCTTCTTCTTAACACATTGATTATTTTACAAACAGCATCAACCAAATAAAAGAAAATATAAGTATGTAATAGTGCTACCTACACTATTACATACTTATATTTTCTTTTTATATCACAACTCTGACGCCATAGGTTGGGTTTTCTCAAGTTTCATACCTAACTATCTCAGCGTTTTAACACGCCGTAAAAAGTTGCTTAGGTATATGACCTGTCAGGAAAATAGCCATTTTTTGTTTTACTTAGTTGAAATGCCGCGCTACTAAGATATAAATATCGTACACAAACAGATAGATAAAATCGAGGAAGACCGACACGTGCGGACCTGCGTCATTCGTTAAGTGCCTTCTAGGACAGCTTCTAATTAATACGAGAAAATCACGACAAAAAGTGGTGCAGGCGTACGCAGCTGTAAGAAGACCTTTGCTACGGATGATCATAACATAACAGGTTATGTATACAGTCAGCATCAAAGTAGCTCTCAATTTTAGTATGCAAAAAAAATTACATATGCCAGTAGGAAAAGAAAAATAGTCAGCTAGGTACTTTTAATCTAATACAAAGTTACTAATCACAGAAGTTTTTGAGTATTTGTATATAGGTTTTTTTAAGTAAAACCTAGTTTATATTTTACGACAGACATTTATAAGCATTTTAAAGTGTTTCCATGGGTTTTGATGGGCTTACTGATGAAACTGCTTGAATTTCTGCTGTCTAATTTCACAAACCAAGTTTTTCTTTAAAACGTATACTTTAAAACTTTCATAAAAGAAACCTAAGCTATGGGGCTTTGCAAAATGAAAAAAAAAACCGGAAAAGTTTTGGCTTCAGCAAAAAACGTGCGTTAGGAAATAGAAAACTTTCATAAAAGAAACCTAAGCTATGAGGCTTTGCAAAATGAAAAAAAAAAAAACCGGAAAAGTTTTTGGCTTCAGCGAAAAACGTGCGTTAGGAAATAGAAAACTTTCATAAAAGAAACCTAAGCTATGGGGCTTTGCAAAATGAAAAAAAAAATCCGGAAAAGTTTTTGGCTTCAGCGAAAAACGTGCGTTAGGAAATAGAACAGAGAGGGAGAAATAGTTGTGCGAAAATAAATTAGCCCCTTTCATATTCGCCTCCGAGCCTATGAAATTGGCAACTTACAGAAATCATTTCAAAACCGGCGTGCGACTGTAAACAGACCTAAGTCCGTTAGCTAACACTGACCGGCGGCAATTTCAGCGGCGAGTCATAGTTGGTGTTGTTACCTTCACCTTCTGGGTCGATGTACGCGGCGGCAAGGAAAACTGAAGCGCGCTCGAACCGGCCGCCATTGCAATCTTCGCGCCGCTGCCGCCAGTACGCATGCGCGATCCGCGCGTGTTCCGTTTTACGAAGTTTGCGAAGTGAGTGCGTGTGTGTGATTTAAGATGAAATATAAGGTATGATTGATTTAAATAAGGCAAATTAGTTTATTTGTTATTTAATTAATTTTATTAATAGTAGCCGACAAAAAATTACACAATGTTATGCCGGCAGAATGGGTAATTAACATTAATATTTAAGAACCAAATTTTACTGATAATGACCGTTAAATTAAAATTTATATTTTTACCGCACACGTTAAAAAGAAAATCATAATAATATTTACATTATTTAGGTTGGGTGCTGGGCAAAATTATTAAGCAGAACGCAATAAACAAACTAATTAATTAGACAGTAAAACCACAGGTAAAACCCTGACACTTTGCATTATTATGTAGTGATACTTCATACACCTTGCGTATATCTCCATAGTATTATTATAAACTAAGGTTTGGGACTAAGATTCCTAATGAAATCAATAAAAATTGAAACCACTTTTAACGTGTAATACATTTTATTGTTTGAAAATTTTGAAAATTATATTTACATATAACTATGTATTATAAAAAATTACTATTACTTAGGTACTATTAATTATAACCATTAGGTACTACATATATCTAGAAATAAAAATACAATTAGATATAAACTGAGCTAAACTAACTAAAATAAACGCCAAAATGAAGTAAATTTAATGTAAAAAAAACATAAAAAGGCCCCTTTGGCTGTCAGCATTTCCTTAACTTACTAGTTATTAATAATTCCTTGACTATTATCTGTGGACCTTGCCGTCACGCAGACGACAATGCCGCCCAGCAGCCAACTGTGACCAGTGCCTGTTTTTTTATCATGACCTCTTGATGAGGATGCAGCCACAAAATCCTATTGTGTTTTAATACAGACGTTTATCGTGCCATCGATGTATTTAAATTATAGCCGAACAAGTTGCGGTCTTGCCCTGGGATAGTGGCGCTACAAATAGCCTTCATGTGGCTGAAAATAATAGAGAATAGAAGGGGGGAGTGTTTAGCAAACTTTATACGACATGACGCTTTTTAAAATACCATGGAAGGAAAAGTTGAAGGGACCGGAGAATGAGCAAGGCATATATATAATCATCATCATCCTCCTAGCCTTTGTCCCATATCTTTGTAGAGAATGAATTCTCAATCGGGGTCGGACACCTAAATCCCAAGATGTGGCGTAGGCACTAGTTTTTACGCAAGCGACTGCCATCTGACCTTCCAACCCAGAGGGGAAACTAGGCCTTATTGGGCTTAGGCGGTTTCCTCACGATGTTTTCCTTCACCGAAAAGCGAGTGGTAAATATCAAATGACATTCCGTACATAAGTTCCGAAAACTCATTGGTACGGGGCCGGGTTCGAACCCGCGACCTCCGGATTGAAAGTCGCATGCCCTAACCACTAGGCTACCACCGCTTATAATAAGTTACATTAAACAAATAAAAAAGCAGGTAGACGCCATGTCGCATAGGGTATTCAGAGATTAAGTGGCTATGGCCAGAGTGAGAGACAATGTCATAATACTTTCGGAAGAGATCACTAGTTAGCCTTACAACTGCTTATTGTTTGTTGTTTGTCTTATGTGTATTTGAGATGTGTAATAAAGAGGAACACCTAGCTAACGAAAGCATATGGAAGGCAATGTTAAAATTTCATAGCATATTTGAGAAAAAGAGCATTGCGCACGGTAGACAGTATTATTGTTAGTAACGATAACATTTGCTTAATTCAAACACTCCGTATTGAATTCGACGTCTCGATTGTCATCTTAATCGGTGTTATGTTATTTTAATAATAACATGCGATTGGCAATAAACGAAAGAGGGCTACTCGGGTCTCGGTTCACTAAATGATGCCATATGGGAGCAAATGCGTATGTATATGGGAAACGTCCTAATAGGGATGACTGGTAGTAGTAGTTTAAAGTTATACCTTTATGAAAAAAAATTGCTCAATTTGTTATGAATTAAAGAAAAATAAACAAAAAATATATTATTTTTTGAAATATTTATTTATTTATTTAAAACTCACTTAAACGCACTTTTTCACGATGAAAATGGCAAATTACTTATTGTATCCATACAATATTAGTACCCATAATATTATAATGATCACGTCACGATTAGGTGGCCATTTGTATGGAGCGTTTTTAGCGCTCCGTAGGAATGTTGAACTTTGACGGTCATTTCTCACTTTTAGAGCAGTCTAATTGTAACTAGTTAGTCCCATATAGACATTAGACCACAATAAAAAATGTAATCGATTAACATCCTCAAAAAAATGTTAGGGTTTAGGACTATAACCATTTAGGAGTCCTGTCTATTCTTCATAGACCCCACCGACCAGCGAATCAATAGGAATGATGTCTGATGAATTATACAAAATACTTTAATAAAATAATATGAATAAAAATAACTCAATATGTTGGAATTTCAAACTTTATCGGTTCAATTCTGACTCCTAGAGCACTCTAAATGTTAGTTCTATGTTGATATTTAATCACATAAAAAAATTTGATCGAATAACATCTTCAATAAAATTTACATCATGCTTATTTTATCGGGGACCGTTCGTGGAACGAAGAATCTAATGAAGAATGTTTCTAAACATAAAAACGATTTTTCAAAATCTTTACTTACCTAAACCTACCTAAATACTGCAGCCCGAACAACGCGTCGACACTGTCGATTAAAAAGGTGACTTAATTGTACCGATTAAACCAAAATGGCCAAAAATAATTGCTCATTAATTTCCGAGGACATTGACATGCAAAATTATTATCGGCCTGGCCCTCTTGCCTGATAACGATGCAGCTTAAATATCTTTAAAAAAAAGGTGTCTTTGGATCTTTTGGTTATGAAAGTATAAAAGGCCGCTATGCGAAATTTCGTTTTGCGATCATAGGTGATCTTTAGTTATAGCATTATTATTACATAATATCGATTTTCCATATTTAAACTTCTCATAATCAGCTGAAAATTTTCATTTCTTACGTTTTCAACCCCCATATATCTTACGCCATCTTGAAAAATTTCGAAAATCTGAAACCTCGATATTTTTTTCGTACAGTCGAGTTCATTTACATCTACACACTTACGAGAACAAAAATATCTGCACACGATTTTATGCTCCTGACAATAGGTTCGTGTTCAGATATTTTTGTTCTCGTAAGTGTGTAGATGTAAATGAACTCGACTGTACATAAGTTTTCGGAAGTTTAGTAAAAGAAGCAGTAAAAATCATATTTTGAACGAGCACATTTTGTTTTTATTTTTCGGAGGTTTTATTACTACCCATTTTTTTATACTTATCAAACCTACTCACAAAATTTCATGAGAATCGGTTGAGAATTATGGCCAGAAGGTAAAAACGTCGGAAATCCGAACATCCGGACATAAGAAAGAAATTTTGTTGAAACTGAAACAGAGACGCATGGCTCGCTCGCTTCGCTCGCTCATTCAATTATTAGTCATTATAAACGAAAGTCCCATTCGTCTGTTTCTTATTGTCCATGCAAAGAATAGGCCGGATCGATCATTTTGATAATACTTGTGACAGAATAAAACACTACAGGCGGTTCTTTTGGTCTTCGCAAGCTGCCTGAGAATTGTATTTCATTGGTTGTTGCGTAAAATGCGTCGCAATTGAGCATGGGACGTAGCGACGCGATCAATTGACGAATGCGCACCGCTATGAATGGTTACGAACGAATTTAGTCGAGTAAATGCGAAAGGAGAAGCCGAGCCGTGCTCATTGAAATATTAAATATATTTTTATTGAAACTTAGGACATTTGTGCACGCATTGGCGTAGGAGATCCCTCTGGAATATGTTTAGATCCCGATGTTCTGTCATTGGGATGGCTTATGTTCACAAAATTAATCGTGAATTTGGGCCCAGGTCGTCGTCCGAAATGGAAGGTGACTTGACAGAGGATTTGGGAGCGGGCCACCGATGCTATCGTATCGGTTGATGTTGATGTATCGCGGCGCATCGTCTGTACGCGTCGAAGAGGAAAACATTGTCCAAAATACTTGTTTAAAAGTTAGTTTAGTAAATATTTCTCACAGAAGGCCACATAAAAATGCAATGGAGCGAGCTATGCGGGCATCACTCCTGTGGCGCGGAGACATTTCCATTATGAGTATGAGTATTAAATCAGAAATGAGGAGATCTATAGGAGAACTAAGGTTGTAGATATAGCTCAGTCGACAAACTTTGATAGTGTGCGGAGCACATTGTCCGTAGAACCGATATCCGTTGGGACAGAAAGGTTCTTGAGTGGCGACCGCGTACCGGAAGACGCAACGTAGGAATGCCCCCGACAAGGTGGCCCGACGACCGGGCTAGGATCACGGGAAGCAGTCGAATGGCAGCGCATAACCGATCATTTTGGAGAATTTTGTCTAGCAGTGGACGTCTAACGGCATCATCACTACATAGTATAAAACAAAGTCGCTTCCTGCTGTCTGTCTGTCCCTATGTATGCTTAGATCTTTAAAACTACGCAACAGATTTTGAAGCGGTATTTTGACGACGCGGTTGGCTCAGTTTGTATTAAGCAAGTGCTCAAGTAGGCAAGTGCCTACTGAGCCGGCGGTCCCAGGTTCGAATCCCGGCCAGGGCAAATATTTGTGATGTGAACTCGAATATTTGTGCTTGGGTCATGGTTGTTCTATGTATTTAAGTATACATTTATCTATATAAGTATGTATATCGTCGTCTAGTACCCATAACACAAGCCTTCTTGAGCTTAATTTGGGACTAGATCGATTTGCGTGAGGTTGTCTGATATTTATTTATTAATAGATAGAGTGATTCAAGAGGAAGGTTCAAATGTATAATACATGCATAATTTATCAGCATTCCACCCGTGCGAAGCCGGAGCGGGTCGCTAGTATGATAATACAATACAATACAAGGACGCTTTATTGCACACCTCATAAAACATACAGGAAAAATACTGTGCAAGAAATTACAATAAGAGGTAAACAACAGGCGGTCTTATCGCTAAAAAGCGATCTCTAATGCGATAATATTATGATGATGATGATGAAGTTCTTTTCGGGCGCGACGCAACCCGCGCTTACGCAGCAAATAAAGCTCAGCCATTGGCCTACCACTTCGACTATATTTCACGAATATCAATGTTCAAAAGTGGTAGAGCACTTTCTTGGCAGACTGTACCTATTGGCGGCCGCAATATTGGGGAAAATTCTCGAAAGTTTTTATTTAGGTAATAACTCGAAAGCCGTGCAACTTTTACTGAGGTCATGTTAGGTTGGTTGGGTTCCTGTTGAGCTGACCTACCTTCAGTGTCACTGTGACGTGGTACTTCTGGGACACCCTGTAGGTAAATTAACATTCATCGTAGGTAATCCACGAATACGGTAATAGTACCTATTGTTTCTTGTGCTCTGTCCTTATTCTTCCGTCCGTCAGTGTATATCGGCGACGAGTTACGACGTCCTTTTTGTCCCGTTTTAATGAGTCCCATTAAGGCCGCGCCGTTACTTCCGATCCTCCGTCATGGCTGGACTGTTATCCGTGAATGACACCGCATGGAAATTAGGTCCACGCTTATGGGCATGGGCAAGTCAAATAATATAAATACTCTTTTCACCTCACTCGCTCGGAAAACCTCCGTTTATAGGGCGAAATCTGCGTGCAAAAGTCTATTTTATCCGCTAGCGTGCAAAAGTCATTTGAATTTCGAACACGACGATTTGGATTCTCTGTGGTGCATGTAACTTTTTTATATTTAAGACTCCTTCAACGCGTGACTGATTTCATCAGTCGATAAATCTTCGAATAACCAATCAACGCACGCTAATAAAGGGCGATCTGGTCAGGCCGGCTAAAATCATATGTAAGTTTGAATACTTCTTTAAAAAAAAATACACTTACAATATCACGTCCAGAAACCTGATTTGTGGTTACAGATTTTTAAGTTTTTATTTTTTCAACACTTTTTTTATGTTGAATATGTTTGAATATATTAATAGTAAGTATTTCAGTTTCATTTACATATTTTGACTAGTAAATATATTAAATACAACACAAATTTTAATATTTATTTGTTATAAAAGTTGGAACATAAGAGTGTAATTTCTGAACGCACCCGAGAAAAAAATAAATAATTAAAAAGTTGGAAGTTTTCACAACTATGTAAACAACGTAAATTTGTTCTGTGGAGAATACATACTTTATAAAAATATCGAAAACAAGAAAGCTAAGCCTAATTTGGAGTATTTATTCAATGCTAAAAGCCTGCATTAAAACGAAAAAGGATTTGTTATAAATATTTGGAGACGATAAGTAATTTACCGAAACTATTGGCGTTTTTTTAAAGAATATGAAGCTTTATCTTGAATCTTGGACGATGGGCCAGTAACTTCCAAAGCAAGTGCTATGGAAAATATTTCCGAGTGGCCAACTAATCCTTCCCAGAATGCCATTCTCCCACATTCACAACGAATGTGTCAAGTAGTTTCAAATACAAATATAATATAACAGTGCTTAAGAAAAAGTCAACGATAAAATATAAGTACACGACGATAATACAATTTACGGCCATATTTTTAATACGTGTGCTTCTCTCGTAGGTATTTATTTGGTTTGGATTTGAGTGTGTTAATGTTTTAAATTTGATGTGTTAAATAGAAGGCAAAATTAAATATGATAATTTTTATGTTTTAATTGTTTTTTTGAATCTTGCATTTTCCTCGCTGTAGTGAGGTGAAAAGTTGTGTGTTCCGCATGGCTGCAAAATTATTTAGCTTCTCGTGTCTTGAAAGCTTCGCTACGCTCAGGAATCTATCTTTGAACCATTCGCTTCGCTCATGGTTCAATCTTAGCTTCCTTCGCTCGCTCAGCTTTCAATTTCAACACTCGCGCCAAATAACAACTTTGCAGCCTTGCATAACAAATAACTATTATTGGTGTGCAAGTGCAGAGGAATACAGTAGTGGAATGCACAACTTTACACGTATCACTGACATCACCATGCCTAGTTTTTCCCTGATATAATTAGACCCATGGGGTAATCTTGCGTGTTATAGGTTCACAGGTCAAAATATACTGGTCAGCAAGCTTATAGTTAATTGACTTAAAAAACAGCTAGGGTGACATCCCTTTAGGCGCGTGTCTACAGATTCCGAATTATACAGATTCCCAATTCTACAGATTATGATATTTCATTCGTACTTTTTAGGGTTGGAACCCTTTTAGGATGCCATTGCCATTTTCACCGTGAAAAAATGCGTTTTAAGTTCAATTGATTGTCATACGATTATTATTGCTTTGTTAAATTATGAAAATTCTGAAAACAATCTCAAAATTTCTATTGGTTCTCTTTTTCTTTTCTTTGTTTCATGACATATTTATACCTAATAATTAGGTTATATTTTAAGCATGTGAGGGCTGTGTCAGCCATAATATCAGGCACAATATCAACAGACATTCAAGAGTTAAATTTGGTTTGAAAACCACATCGATCCATTATAAAGTAATAAATAAAATAACTGTCGTTTTGATCGAATGAATCTTTAATTACGATCTTCCGTTACGACCCATATACGGATAAGCACAGGTCGTCGGCTCGGCGTTAGGGAACAATGGACAAACATACAGTTACATTAATCTCATATGCAGTGGACAGTTATCTGGAGCACAAACAATCGCTTACGGTGCCGTGCTTAACATACATGACTTGCTAAAGAAATGTGTAAGGAATAATGTCAAATATCTATGTAAAACATCTTCATTGTGACTTTTTTTATAAGTACCGCACGGGACTTATACCTACATAACTTTTTGCAGCCCGTCTATCGGGTTTGTTTTTATGTTACTAATCTTATCTAAGTACTCACAAATAATAATTTATTTCAACACAAGAAAAAAGAAAAAAAAATAAACAGTAAATAAAAAACTTAAACTATATACTACTAACAACTATGTAATACAGAAAAGCTAAAATGAAAATAAACTGAAATTCATAAAAATGCTCCCTTGTAAGTACCGAGCATGCTGGCAGCATTTCCTCGCTGAAAAGCTAATCTACTATGTTGAGCTGTGTTAGCAAACTGGGCTCTACTCGTAATTAAAAAAGGCATTGCGATATCGCCAATAGATATCTTGATTTTATCACAGTCATGGAATGGACAGATATCGATTATACGTATAATTATAACGGAGCTATAGATCAGTATATCAAAATGAAATATATCTCGTAATTTTCTCTTTGGCGATTCTGTATGCCCGACAAAATAGCATGACGTTAATTTCAATTAATTTTTTTTTTAACACACATAATGTATAATATGTATATAGTAGTTGCGCCGCGCGGTGTCAGCTCGATTCGTACTTGGTGGTTTGTTTCTTATGATGCAATTATTATTTCACCAAATCTCTCTAAGTATCAAAACGTAACTCATTGTAACATGATATTATTACTATTTCCGAAGTACACTATCGTAGTTCCGATCAATAAATCTTGCTTATACATTATACAAGATAGAAACATTATACTCTTATACAAACTTTACTAAAGTCTGTGGTGAAACTTGGAACTAACTTTGCTACAAGTAAAATTATAAAATATGCATAGACGACAACGCCACTTTCGTCGCATCACATAAGTTTGTGATGCTGTTATGGGAGAAATGAAAGCTTTGGCGGAAATAATGATCTTAATGATGGCTTGAAGGCAACTGGTGCGTAATATGGGCTTTATGCTGTCGTCGCTGGGCCATGAATGAATGAATGATATGTATCCATCAGAATATATGGTACTTGAGGTCTTACAGTTATAACATGGTAAAATATCTTCGTAGATGTCTTAGACCAATCAGCAGGACTAGCATATCTTGAGGCGACTTCGCTTGTCGCAACTCAGCATCATCTGCCTCGTTTGCAAGTTATTTTAAGAAAAGTGACAGGTAGTATAAACCGCGCGACAAGAAGTCGCGTGTCACAGTCTGCTAGATGTACTGGGCTATTCTGATTTACATATTGCCGGTGAATCGGACAGACTTTAGAAATATAGCCGATATGGTTATATCGATATGCAAGCATTGCATTAATTGACGACATAATAAAGATACCTAAAATAAACAATTAAAGCATTAAATGTCGACTACGGACACGTTGTCGTCTTCGTCAAAAAGAAGTAAGTATAGGTATATTTTCTTCCAACTTCCCACGAAAACAAATTGTTAGGGCAGTTCAAAAAAATTGCTGATTAACCTTGTCACCAAAATACCGTACTTTTCGAAATTGTTACTTAATTTTCTCATTAAACATCAGCCTAATATAGACGTCTACTGCTGGACAAAGGTCTTTAGTTTACCTTGTAGGGGTGTCTTTGCACTATTAGTATTATTATTTGTAACTTTACTTGTCCAATTTACTCGTAATGGCAAATTCGGTGCCCTCTTTGTATCACTTACATTTAGAGAAATAAACAAGCAAAAAAGATTGATTACACATTACACCTCGCATCACATTAAGTGTCATATATACGGCGTGACCCAATTCGTTTAATCGTAAGCTCTAAAAATTACCTTACGCAGTAAAAGCATGGCGCGCCCGCCATGCCTCGTGGCGCCGTAAAAGCTCGCGTCCTTGCATAACTGATGCGCTAGCGCATGCTATGATTGCTTCACGCGATAGGGCTGTCAACTTACTTAATATCCACTAAATTATATCTACTGTAAAGGAAAATAACTGAAATAATGAAATGTTTGTACAAGCGTATATAAAGATAGTGTACAAAACATTACTGAAAGCTATTAGCAGATTACGGCATTGATACTTCTTCATTCTTCGATTCAAATACGCACGCCGCATTTTAGGGTAAAATTGTAAGTAAGTACTGTAATTTATTTATTTAGTCGTATGTCGTATTTACATAAACATTTCAAAGAAACCTATGACAATAATAAAATGTAACAACTAGTGTAATGTAATGAATACGTGAAAACCCTAAAGCCATGCTATAAACTCATTACAGTACAGCGCTAACCTGTTAAGCTTACTGACACGATTCCTATTGGAATTAAATATCAATATTAAACAATATCCTTTAAATACAATTGATTTACAATCACTTCATAAACATTTAATGTTTTATTTTAGATACGTGTCATGTTCATGTGTGAGGTTGTCCGATAATTATTAATTTAAATTAGCATCTCTTAAGTAGGCTTAAATATATTGTGGTGTCGTGCACCAAGGTACAATAAACTGATTCTGTAATTGTTGTCCGATAATTATTAATTTAAATTAGCATCTCTTAAGTAGGCTTAAATATATTGTGGTGTCGTGCACCAAGGTACAATAAACTGATTCTGTAATCGTCTTCACCATCACCCGATTGTCGGGTCACGGCGACCGACATATTGACGCGATGCGGACTTGCGATGGACTCTGTCGCGCGATAGACAACTGTAGACTTACCATGAGTTTATATTACATTGACCGTACTCGCTAGCGACTGGCATAAACGATTTGTCTTGAGAATTGTAGTTGTACAAAGCAACCGCTAGGGCGCTGTGCTCTGCTCCATACAAATCGCTTACGCTGTCACTAGCGAGTAGCCGGTAACGTTAACTCAAGGGTACGGAAGGGTTATATCAGATGTTCGAAATCCGAAGTTTGTACTGTGCCGTCCCTCTTGAATTCATGTCAAACAATATTTGAATGAGCGAGACTTTCGAACATCGGAGCATCCTGAGAAGAAAAGTATTCGTCAATGGCCTACGCACCTGAGGGCAAGGACTAACTGGAGTATTACTCTATCAATTTTGATAGTAATTGGTAGCTAATCGTTACTTTTGAAAATTTGACTTATGTCCGGCTAATTCTTAACAATCGACTTATGTGCGGCGCTGATGTTCCGGTGGGACCAATAGGTGGCGCCACGGAGAGCTGCAAGCACGAATACTGATAAGCACACCTAAGTAAAGTAAATTTTTTGACAATCGGTGCTCGGAAGTAAGAACCTAACAAACTCTAACCCTGACTCTACACTATCGCGATAGTTGACGATAGTCGAAGTTGGCCGAAGTATGAGTTTCTGCAGCGAAATACGGAGGAGAGAGGAGAGGCCTCCACACTATCCTATCCGTATTCGCCCAACTTTGCTGGTCAACTTCGCGAGTTGTATGAAGCCGGGTTATCTCTAGCGCACTCGAGTAAAGTTTATTCAATAACGGTTGGGCCTAGGAAGTCTGCTAACAAACTCTAACTTTAGTAATCTCAAGAGTCCTAAGTAAAGTTCATTCAATGACAACCGGTCCTAGGAAGTCTGCTAACAATGGTGCGCGGGCGCAACCGAGTGTGGCCGACGTAACCCGCTTGTGCAACTAATATGCCATTATCCGATAAAACGTGCGACGACAAATGGGAAAGTAATCAGACAGTAGAAAACAATTCACTCAACTTGCCCTTGCGCACCGAGCGTGCAGGGATGGGTATATTATTTAGTTACCGGTTAAAAATATGATATTAGTAACTATAGTTGCATTTGACTTTATAAGACCAAATTGTTGCCAGTTCTTAAAAGTAATGTTGAGTGTAATCTCTAATCTACTTTTAGATAGGTGTCCGGCCAATGGTCAACGGAAATTAGACCGCAAAAAACGCGACAAAAAGACCTCAATTGGCCAAAGCTATTTCCAAGTTTTTAGTATTCTTTACACTTAGGAAAAGTACACTTTAAAAAGTATGAAGAAGATAAATCCTTCTTCAAGCGTATTTCAACATGTACCCACATTTAGGTATTCAACTCTATGGAAAATTATGGATGAACTTAATTATCTAACGTATAAACTTCGTTAGAATCGAATAACAAATGAGGACAGGTCGTTCTTTATAATAATTCGACGGCAAAAAAGCGGAAACGCTGTAAACGCCAAGGGAATTCATTGGCGTTTACTGCGTTTCCGCTTTTTGCTTTCGAATCTTAAGACTATAGTGGATATTTATTCATAAAATGGCTAAACAAACATATCAGTTTGTTTTGTTGTATTGTTGTTTGTTTGTACATATGAATTCATTCAACAATCTATGGGCCACAGTTGAAATGAATTTTAGGGTTCCTTACCTCAATCGGAAAAACGGAACCCTTATAGGATCACTTTGTTGTCCGTCCGTCCGTCTGTCTGTCTGTTAAGACTCGTTATCTCAAGAACGCGTTGAGTTATCGAGTTGAAATTAACACCTTATACTCAAATCTACGGTCTCTTGAAGCTGTGAAAAAATCAAACTTCTACGGTAACGTGAAAAAAAGATACGGCCGTTAATGTCGCAAAAAATGTAAATTTCGATACTCTCAAGGGAATCAAAATGATAGGATACTTCCCGATGACCTATTAACTATTAAATTTGGAAAGTAAAATCGCCACACACTACAAATACTTATAAAAATCTGAAAACTATACATTTGTAATAAAATCATCAAAAATATAGTCCTTTTCAAACATCATATTTGGAGAACTCGGTTGCGTTAAGGGGAACCCGTTTTGTACAGCCATGTATTGTCCAGCCACGTTTTGTACAGCCACGTTTTCCGCGTCCATATGGACTCGGAAAACGCGGCTGTACAAAACACGGCTGGGCAAAACGTGGCCGAGCAATGTTTGTTCGGGGAAGTTTTTCGAAGCCAGTTTTGTTCAGGGTCGTATTGTCCGGCCATGTTTTCCGAGTCCATGTGGACTCGGAAAACACGGCCGTACAAAACACGGCTGGCCGCGAACCAAACTGCTAGGTTAGGTTAGGTTAGAATTGCGACCACAACAGCGCGCGAGCCGAGCGAGCGAAGCGAGCGTACCGCGGCAGCGGTCGGCGAAGCGCTAGAACCGAACTAGTACCTGTAAAGAAGGTTAGAATGCATACCTACTTGTATTTTTGGGACTCGGAATACGTGGCCGTACAAAACGTGGCCGAACAAAGACGGGCCGAGCGTCATGGACTCGGAAAACGTGGCTGCACAAAACATGGCCGAGCAAAACTTGGCCGTGAAAAACAGGCCCGGACAACCGCGGTACAGGCACGTTTTTCGAAGCCATTTTTGCTCGGCCACGTTTTGTACAGCCACGTTTTCCGAATCCAAAAAGTGGACGCGAAAAACGTGGCTGTACAAAACGTGGCCGTACAAAACCCCTACTCGCGTTAAGTTTGCATCTCGTTTGTATGCGGCGCCATACATTTCAGGTGCAAACTTAACTCCACCACCAGGCCAATTAAGATGGGATAAGTGAACGTTTGTACTGAACTCTCGGTGCGCGAGTCACTCTCTCGCTCGACTCGCACTTGGTCGGTTTTTATTATGCATATATTCATTTAACCTCTTAGGCTAGGTCTTTGACAATATAATTTATGTACCTATATAAAAAGCAATATAAAAAACCCTAACCTAACTTATTATTATTATTATTCTGCGTAATCAAAACCCCAAGGAAAAGCTAGTAATCAATAAGATGATGTTTATTTCTAAAAATAATGAAAATGAATTGGTAAACAATTTAAAGCATCGCATCAGCGACGTCGCGTGAGTCGCGGGCTGCGTAAATACCCACATAACATCATAAAATTGGGCAAGTGCGAGTCCGACTCGCGCATGAAGGGTTCCGTACCATAATCTA
Organism: Apotomis betuletana; assembly: GCA_932273695.1. Lineage (NCBI taxonomy): Eukaryota > Metazoa > Arthropoda > Insecta > Lepidoptera > Tortricidae > Apotomis > Apotomis betuletana. Next base: position 825,621 of record OW026303.1, on the reverse strand, counting down.
TAACAAGTTTGTTGCATGGGAGCCCCCCTTAAATATTTATTTTATTTTATTTTTAGCATTTGTTGTTATAGCGGCAATAGAAATACATCATCTGTGATCAACTGTCTAGCTATCACCGTTCTTGAGATACAGCCTGGTGACAGACGGACGGACGGACGGACAGCGAAGTCTCAGTAATAGGGTCCCGTTTTTACCCTTTGGGTACGGAACCCTAAAAATAATGAAAATGAATTGGTAAACAATTCAAAGCATCAGCGACGTCGCGTGAGCCGCGGGCTGCGTAAATACCCACATCACATCATAAAAACACCTGGCTTCATCTCCAATCGAGCTCGCTGGACAATAAGCGGGCTCGGGCGTGGGAAACGCGTGCCGGCTGCCGACACGTGCTTTCACACTCGTCTATCGCTTGTTTATAAATAAATTGACTTGTATAGCTGGAACAAGGCTTACAGTACATCTATATCTATACTTTATTATTATTATTATTAAGAGCCTGTATTGTCCCACTGCTGGGCAAAGGCCTCCCTCTCATTCTTCCATGCGTCCCTGTCCCGAGCAATCTCCCACCAGTCTCGGTGAAAGGCGTCAAGTTCGTCTCGCCATCTCCTTCGAGGTCTACCACGACGCTGTATCTAATCTATACTAATTATGAAATTAAACATTTATTGAAACATAGGACATAATACATAATGAGATATCCAGCGGGCCCCAAACTAGGCTGAGCCTGTATCTTGGGACCCTGTGAGTCGGTTAACATTGAGAATTGTTGTTATACAGAAAAAAAATACAAATACATATATGGTATAACAATAGTAAATGGAATGTAATAAAAAAAAGAAAAAAGTAACTGACTTTAATGAATACCTAAATGGCTGTGTGTGTGTGTGTGCGCGCGTGCGTGTGTGCGTGTCTGTGTGTCTGTGTGTCTGTGCGTGTGCGTGTGCGTGTGCGTGTGCGTGTGCGTGTGCATGTGCGTGTGCGTGTGCGTGTGCGTGTGCGTGCGTGCGTGCGTGCGTGCTTGCGTGCGTGCGTGCGTGTGTGCGTACGTGCGTGCGTGCGGACGGGCGGGCGTGCGTGCGTGCCGGCGTGCGTGCGTGCGTGCGTGCGTGCGTGTGTGTGTGTGTGTGTGTTACATTGTACATTTGTATTGATACTCATTTTCTATGGAGAGGGGTCATAATTTCAGGAAAAATCTTAATAGCGTGATGCAGGATCGTCATTTGTTTTGTATGGGCGCGCGGTGCCGTGCCAGTCTGGCGCCATCTGTTGCTCATAATTTCCATTGTCCTCGCATCACGCCGAAACGGCTGGACAAATTTCAACCAATTTTGGTACGATTAGCTGGACATCCAAAGATGGTTATAGGATACTTACTTGTTATTTGTCCATTACGGTAAAGAATAAAAAATACGCGGACGAAGTTACGGGCGCCGCCTAGTCTATTGTAAATGAAAGGCCGATATGGATAATAACGACAGTATAATCAACACAAGGTATTATAAGCATTGTACAAGTAGTTAATTCGTAATAGCTACATTCTTGCTCGAAGTCCAGTATAAAAGTGATGGCTGCCGGGCGCGATCCTCCCTCCATGCCTTCGCTACACTCGCACCATCAGCTCGGATGTGACGTCAGCCAGTGTTGCCGTTTCATAGCGACAACATAATTCTCAGTTTTACCTACAGAAAATCGTTTACTTTTATATTTAGTAAAACCCTTTTGGTTCCGAATCCTAAAAACAGATGTAAATATTGATTATTTACATTGCTTACTTTCATTTTTAAATTGGTTTATCTGTAAAACAATTATTTTGGTCAACTATAGAACGAAAACTCACTTTGTTTTCACTTCGATTGCATTTGCACGTTTGCGTTACTGCCTATTTTAGTAATTTGACGTAAACGGACTACTTACTCATGTATTTACATTATTATAGCGGATTACTTGCAGAACCCACGTAGTTTCTATTCCATTTTCAATAATTTGGGGTATGGAAAATTATTGTCATATAAATTCAATGGCAAGTTTAGAAAGCAGTTACCCATTTAACTAAATACCTACGTGCATTATTTTATATTTATTAAAAAAATACTTAGACGTTAACTTGAGAACCTTACCTTTTCTTCGTCAGTCAAAAAGTGTGTATTTACATTGTAACTAAATTGAAAGGATAAGAATACACGAATTATTACAGAAAGGCAATATCACACATTATCGTCGTCTAGTTCCCATAATACAAGCATTACTTAGTTTGAGGCTAGGCCTATTAAATAGTGTAAGATTGTCACTTAATATTTATTTCCTTACTATAGTAGCGATTGTAAACTTCCTCAAATCACTCCTGTGACGCGGCGATATTCCCGTTACTGGATTTGTACTCCCACACAAACCGACTCCCTGATTCAGTTCATGTCATATAATTTTTTTGTTTACGCCACGCTTCGCAACTAAGCTGTTACTTGTTAATTTGTCTTTAAAGACTAAATAATACTGACCCATCAAATAACATAAAGGCTACTGTAAAATTTGCATGAAATTGCACCGAATGCCGTTAAAATGATCTTACATTTCATTAAAATTCTTGAACACATAAGAGATAACATCAGTCTAATCGTTCCAACAAAATCTAGCGTGATGCCGGCTTGCCCTGATCACTTAAATAAATAAATAATAAATAAATAAATATATTTGACAACCTCACACAAATCAATCTAGTCCCACAGTAAGCTCTAGTAGTCTGTGTGCGTGTGGATTGAGTGAGCACCCTTCAAAAATGAAAAAAAAAATGTGCTGATCATTTAGTAAAAGTTCTAAAAAAATTGTAAAACTAATTGATGAATTTTTAAAACGATAAATAAAAAGAATACATTCATTAACGTATGCTCACTCAGTTCTCACAAACAACCAACGAAATCTGTGAATGTGTTTATTTAACATATAATATTTATATCCTAATTTTTAGTAAAAATTATGCTTAAGGTAGGTAATAATTTGTAGATCACCTGGTTACGTATTTAAAGTTTTACAAATTATTTCGTATGCTCACTCAATCCGCAGTACAGTCCACATTTTAGATTGTATTTTAAGAAGTGGTGTGATCTAAAATATGGACTGTATCTTAGATTGTATTTTAAAATGAAATTTGAATATCTTTAAAAGCAGACAACGAATATGACATTTTAGATGGTGGATATTTAGTAAAAAAAATTACTAAAAGTTGAACTACTTTGTAGTTTCCTAGATACTAAAAATCTTAAGATATTTACATTTTTAACTTATGAATAATTTGTGGACTGAGTGAGCACTTACAAACATTTATTATCCAAAAATCTGTCACGTTAGCGGTTTGTTATGTATTTTACAAATTCCCTTATGAGTTTTACTAAATTATACACATATATAGAAGTTTCAATCTGCAGTTTTTCTATCAGAAATTGGGTTTTCAAAAGTGTGCGGATTTAGTGAGCATACGAAATAATTTGTAAAACTTTAAATACGTAACCAGGTGATTTACAAATTATTACCTACCTTAAGCATAATTTTTACTAAAAATTAGGATATAAATATTATATGTTAAATAAACACATTCACAGATTTCGTTGGTTGCTTGTGAGAACTGAGTGAGCATACGTTAATGAATGTATTCTTTTTATTTATCGTTTTACAAATTCATCAATTAGTTTTACAATTGTTTTAGAACTTTTACTAAATGATCAGCACATTTTTTTTCATTTTTGAAGGGTGCTCACTCAATCCACACGCACACTAGTAGTCTTGTGTTATGGACACTAGACGACGATAAACATACTTATATATAGATAAATACATACTTAAATACAAATAACATCCATGACCATCCATGACAAAAATATTCGAGTTCATCACACAAATATTTGCCCTTGCCGGGATTCGAACCCGGGACCGTCGGCTCAGTAGGCAGTTGCTTAACCACTGCGCCAACCGCGTCGTTATAACACCTTCGGTAGTCAAATAGACATACTTAAATACAAATAAAATTGTCAATGTAATTAAAAGTATAAATAAACTCTTTACGAATTTATGTGACAAGTAATGTCCCTACTATTTTAAACGTGGGTACACACCACAATATTTATATAAGCCATAGTTGAATTTATGTATTTCGGCAATTTAGAATATCATGAGTTGGTAACAACGTGAACGCTCGACTGCGCAGCCGCGAGAGAAACGCAGCTTTTCCAAAAGAAACCTCAAGTTCAAGTTAATCGCCGCAAACGCAATATCGGTTACCGTCGAAAGTGAGCCCTTATATCAACCAAATAATTGTATTCTTGCATAATCTATACCTAACCACCAATGTCCACAACTATCGAAATCCAAATTTTGATAGTTGTGGCGTATTGTAAATGAATCCATTTACAGTAATACATTACTCATTCATTCGCACGAAGCTACTTACAACTTCCAGGCGATGGCGTCATTATGGAAAGGCTTTCCTTAGAGCTTAGAACACGTTTAGTACGTATATTTTAACCGAAAAAAGGAGGTTCTATGTTTTACTGTTTTTATTATTTATTTATTTATTTATTTTTTTTATATTATTTGATCATAATTTATATCTCTAAAGGCTTATAGATTAAACTTTAATACGGAAGTAGTAGTAATACGGAGTAATACGTACTTAATGACAATGCTGCAACATAACGCAGTAAAATAAAACAGCAAAGTCTGTAATAAAACTTTTCTTTTTGTAATTCAGTTTTCTTGGTTAAAGTACCGCATGTCAATGATCACAATAAATAAAAAAAAACGGGTTTGTAGAAAATGACGGTTACGTTACGCCACATTTTATTATGTATTTATGCAAATTGCTTAGTAACTCACGCGCTTCTAATTAATCATTATAATTAAAGATCATTTACCTACACCTCTTTTCTCTCCATATTTATGTGTGATCTTCGGACATTATGTATATTTTATGCTTCGACAATATATTATCTATAAGGCATAAAATTAAAACCAATTGACAACATATCAAATTTTCAAATAGTTTATTATCAATCACAGAACCTAAAACTATTTTATTTATTTGATTATACCGACTAGTTCTTAAAATATTAAAAAAAATGTAAAAGCAGCGTATCTGAGAATCGGCCCTCGACATGACATGAAAATTTGACTCGAACAGCATACAAAAATAACAGTGGTATACAGCGTGTACCTATATTTGAAATTACCGCAAACTTTACGGGGTCTTAGTATAGGCATTTATTAATATATTGCACCGTTTTTATTTAAACAATTGAACTTTTTTTTCCATATAAAATAATTCAGCACGCAATGTACCTATTTGTTTGTTGACACTTAACATCGTAATGTGAAAACTGTCACTAGTAATAACTACGCCATACTTTGCTGCTCAGAAAATTTACAAAATTAATAATTGTTATAATTATCAGATTATAGCACTAAAATCTCCGTCTGGCTTCAATTTTCGGTTATATCAAAATAATTGGGTACTTTACTATGGAAAAATTCCTCACGGCGGACAAAGCTGAAACATACCTCAATTGAAAGTTTTTAACTTCTAGTTTTGCTAAGTAAAGGGGCATTATTGTGGTGTATGGGAATACCGAAATATAATTAAATTAATAATTCAGGTACGGTGATCGTATTATTTTAATATTGTACTGTATGTAAATGTTTAGTACTGTATGTAGGTAAATATATATTGTGTTATTTGATGACTAGCTTGGTATAGATAGCAGTTGAAGTGCCAGACTCATTAGAGGTTGTGGTTTTTAGTCTTGTCAAGTTAGAGTACGAGCACATTTTGGGCGGGCTGCTACGGGCCGGCCCGCAGCGCAGAAATCGGTCTCGAGTATTTTGTATGAACTATTGCACACTGAGGCGGGCCGCGTGAGGTGAACTCGTTGAAAAGTGTTCCCGGGGACACCTCAGGAGAGATGTCTCCTGAGGTGTACGTCCTCATTTCTGCCCTTCGTGAGTAGGTTGCGTAGTGTAGTGTGACAAGGACACGGCGAGGACAGCGCAAGACGTCAATCAAGACTACAACTTTGACTGTTAGGATTCTGTTTCCATCGTTTTCCCCATGGATCCCGTTACCCTTCTCTGCGAAGCGGCCTGTTCCGAGGACCACAAGGAAGCCATCGAATCTGTTGCTGGCTTAGTTTTACGCTTTTTCAAGCATGAAAAAGGGCTAAGCAAGAGGTTCGCTGACTTCTCGGTGGCTGATGCGTTCGGGTCGCTGAGTGTGCTGGATCAGTCACAGAACTCATCGTCTCCCACGGTCCCTCCGGCTGCGATTGCAACTGAGGTAACCGAAGGCCCTACGGCTCCCTATCCCCCGGCGGCAGAGCAGAAGGCTCCTAAAAAGGCCAAGGCTCCTAAGGCCTCCAAGCCCCCAGCGCCCCCTGCCTCTAAGGCAGCCCCGGCGCCGTTTAAGACGCGAAGCCCCCAGTAAAGGTGGCCGCGCCCGCCCCAGTCACCCTCTCGGCCCCTAAGGCCAAGCCGGATTCTGACGTTCGGAAATCCCGTTCCCGCACCTCCAAAGGTGCAGAAAGGGTAATCCGGAGCCCGACCCTCAGTGTTAACCCCGCCTCCGGGACGTTAGCAGAGGTCCAAAGCCTCCAATAGTAGTTATCCCCCTCGAGCAAATCCGACGTCTGCGTGGAATGAAAGATAAGGTGATGGAATTCCTACGCGCTCATTCTATTGATATATTTCTAGTTCAGGAAACTTTTTACAAACCGCATTTAAAATCATTCCGGATCCCCGGTTACGCGATGGTTAGGAATGATAGGTTGGATAGTCCCTTCGGAGGGACCGCGATCTTCTACCGCAGATGTCTGCACGTAGTTGCCCTCTCTCTCCCGCCTCTTATTCAGTTGGAGGCATCTGTCTGTCGTATTTCATTAGAAGGTCCCAACCCGATAACGATTGCGTCAGTCTATCTGTCTCCCTCTAACAAACTCTTACCGACAGACTTAAACCTCTACTTGCTCAACCAGATCCCAATAGAGTCGTCGTCACAGCAGGTGACTTCAATTCTAAGCACACCGCGTGAAGTGCGTAGCATCTAACCCAAACGGCGTTCAGTTTTTCAACTTCTTAGCCAGAGAAACAACCGAATTGTCAATCATTCACCCTAGGGAACCGACTCATTTTTCAAACACCGACCTAACATAATTAGATGTGGCCCTTATGCAGAAAACCTTACAGTTGCGTTCTGTAGAAGTGGTTGTCGCGTTACATACCGACCATGCCCTGGAAGACAACGCGGAAGTATCGACGTCGATATCCAACAAGAAGTCCTCCAAAAACCGTCAGAAAGCGATTTCAGTAGCTACAGCAGCAGCAAGCTTTCGATGTTTGTAAGCAATGAAAACCTTATTGCTGCGCTATAAAAATCTCATTTTCTCAGCTTTCCCATTAGTTATGGGAATAAAAAATACACAGTGGTAAAGCCCGTAACATTATCTAAAAACTTTAATTGGTTTCGTTTGTGTCCGCTAGTGAGGAAGAAAGTACCCAATGTCCTTTACATACTAAATCCGCCTTAGCAATAAAATAGTTCGACTGTAAGATTTTCTGTGACCAATTACTTTTCGCCTACGCCTTTTTAAAATGAGGAACTTTTCAAATGGGTTCATACAGAAATTGAGATATTTTCGAAAATGTTCATATTTCAAATTGTATCCTTTATTTAGTAATATCAATAAAAAGCCTGGTAGAAATGAAATGTTGGCAATTCCACGTGACATAGTTGTGCTATGGAGCTCTAAATTTTTCTTCAAACTGACTAGCTCATCATATATTATAAAATATACTCCTTTTTGCTATAACCTGCGGTTGTTTCCACGGTAAACAAATCGATAATCTCCTGAGGTATCTCGGCGTCGTCACGACAGTCTCGGTATTTTTGCGGTTTGCGACTCTAAACGGAAACTTTAGCACGAACAACAACATAGCTCACGAATACGTATAGTACGCCATAAATTGACGCAATATACGAATTTGTGTCGTTGTATCAGTCGTCTAGTGTGTCAATCGATGTATGAAAAAAAAAATTTGTAATAGCAAATTAATTTCAGGCTCACTATGGATGACGTACGAGTACTATCTGATAACATTTCTCAAACTGATTTATTTCATATCGTTAATAGTACTTACATTACACCGGCCAGGAAAATGGTATAGTCCTCTTTTTTAGGGTTCCGTAGTCAACTAGGAACCCCTATTAGTTTCGCCATGTCCGTCTGTCCGTTTGTCTGTCCGTCCGTGGCTTAGCTCCGTGATCATTAGCACTAGAAAGCTGAAATTTGGTAAGAGCATGTGTATGTATCACGCCGACAAAACGGTAAAATAAAATATAAAATAAATCTTTTTTCGGGTACTTCCGTTACACCTAAAGGGGGCTGTTCCTTTTTTCGTTCCAACACAAGTGTGTGGGATGTCGTTAAATAGGTTTTTTTAAATAATAGAGGTCTCTAAACATTATTTTTTGATAAAGTTAGCAGTTTTTTAAATATTTGCTCCGAAAATCCAAAAAAAAACGCGTCCCCTCCCTCTCTAACTTTTCAACCACGGGTCCAAAAATTATGGAAAAATTCACGAAATGAGGCCTTATAAGTACTTTCAATTAAAACTATATTGAATAAAATCGGTCGAGCCGATTTTGAGTTATCGCAAGATTTCATAATTTTCTTTAAAATGACGTAAGTGCCGCGCGGTATCCTTATACTTCGAACGTTACACATATTAGTTAAGTGCCATACTGCATTAAAACATTCCGCTCAATCTGGTGCGTATAATCGATAACTTCCAGAAGGTAATAAGTATTAGTTACAGTCACTTTGGCATTTACGACCTTTTTATAGAGCTTGAAATCTTTCTCGTAATTTAAACCTCAATATTGTGAAAGATGGGCAACTACGGAATCCTACACTGAGCGTGACCCGACAATCGACATGCTCTTGGCCGGTTTTTCAGTTTCAATCAGACTTTTAAAAAAAGTGTCGCTTAGTTTAAAATTAGTTTAATTTTTTTTTAATTTTTATATTTTAAATAGTTTGAATTGTTTGATATTATTTAATCTTAAAAGTTATGTAACATACATAAAAAAACGTTATGTGTGTTAAAACTAAGACTAAGTATGTTTTTATAAAAACTGGAATCGTCGCTTTTTGTTTTTTAATGCTCGTGGTGCCAAAATTTTTAAAGGTTGTACGCTATAGTGTTGTGTAAAAAAAATATATCGAAACAAAAGAAGGTTTCTTTCTATCGAGGTGCCTGAAATGTTGGTTTGTATTGTACCTATAATTGCTATAATATCATTATAAATGCTCGCTTCGTATCGATCTCAAACCCAAAACCTTAGACTTCCAAGCCAATTATATGAAGTAATACAATATTTAGGGCCTGCAAATATTCGTCCATTTTAGGTATTCGAATATTCGTTTTTTTTTCCGCAGATATTCGAATTATTCGAATACTATTCGAATAGTGGAAATAATTTTTAAAAAGTATTAAACGTAGCTTTTTTTTAATCCTGTGGTAAAATTAAACAAACAGCAATTCGTGAATACCTAAACATACGGTGCCGACGACAATGCAAAGCGAAATCGACGATACCCTGTGTCCAAAAGTGAAATCTTCTGTATCTGTCCTTTGACCCAGCCAGATGGCTCGAGAACGAGATCCTTTTAAGGTGTTTTAGCGAAACCCTGTAAGGACCCTGTAGAACAACCCGTACTGCTCCTTGCTCTTCCATACGCTCCTGCGGTCATCGGTGCAGTAGACAAAGCCTTCACTTTTACCAGAGGTACGTCCTCTGGTAAAAGTGAAGGCTTTGTCTACTGCCACGTATTTTCTACTACTACACTGCGATTATTTCCATACTTGTTGTTTAGGAAATATTCCCTGAGACTGTACATCTCGCGGTTGTGGAGATTCTTGGCGTTTAAAGTCACGGCCTCGACTCTTACGCAGAATGAACAGTCACATAAATGATGGCTTTAACATACCATATACCATATGTAGTGAGTAACACCTTCCTGTCCAAAGCGCCTAGCTTAGTCTGAGTCCACAGTCCACCTCAGTAGGCCAAAGGAGTAAATGATCAGAGGCATCTCCCAAACACACCTTGTAGCCACCCGACAAAAATTAAGTAATTATGTCAAACGACAAAAGAAGCGCCACTTTGAAGCCTGCTTCATGTCCCCGCAATACCAAATAATAGTACATAGATTTAATTTCGGAAAGAGATTTAATGTCCTATCGCCACTAATTCTTTCTGTGACTTTCTGTAGCTCCACCACGTTTAAGCCTTCTGGGGCACTCAGTTTAGGGTTTTCAATGTACAGAAAATGAGCAATGACCTTGCGCCCTCTTCGAAACCGGCATTCCAATCCTGAAACCTTCAGAAGAGTAGGCTCAGGGCCAGGCAGAACCACAGAGCCCTGAAATAAGTTTCTCAATCCCTATAAAATCCTGCGGACCAGGAGAAGAAGACTTATCATTCATAATATTCACATATACATACATAGTCCGAAAGTAATTTTTATGGATATATTCATTATTTACGTTAGTCTACAATTTTATACATAGGTATACATACCCTATTTTGCTGAAGTGAAAGGATTACATTTAATTTGTTACATTTTTCATTAATAAAAAAGTATTCGAATATTCGAATACCACACACATTAGTATTCGAATATCAAAAGAAGTCGAATATTCGTACTATTCGAATATTCGAATATTCGAATTGCAGGCCCTAACAATATTACATAGCATATTTGATAAATATACCTAATTATACATTTTCGCGGATACAAGTAATCAGCACCACATTATGTTGACTGACAAAAGGATACACAAGACGATAATGCACCACACCCTTGTGAGAAAACAATAGCCGCATGCATCCGCGTCCTGCAATCTCAATCACACATACAATTTTATTTGTGTAATGTGTGCTCTCAATTAACAAAACAGTGTTATTCCAATCACAGACATTCGACGTTACTTCCCAGCGAACGAAGACGCCTCTCGTGAATAATGCATCGCCATGTTTTATGTAGCTGTTAATTGCTGTCATTATGGCGGATACCATCTCGGTGTTTGCATTTCTGGTTCGTATTATTAGTTGAGGAAATGATTTGTGTGGGTTAGTATTGGCGTCAACATGGAGATATTAGGATACCCTGTAGACCTGAGTAGACGTGTAAAGAAATTAATAATATATTATAGCAGTTGACTTGATAGAAATTTCACATGCTGATTTTATTTTTTTGTCTGAACAATACCCTAGATTGATGAGGAGAGTGGTGTGATGACTGGTACCTAGGACCTACTTTAATAATTAATAGCACATTGGGAGTAACGGTTATGTATAATATAATAATAGCACATTAATGTTTCAAACCGCTTTCAGTACCTTGACATGGCTGGAAAAATGCAAAACTAAAGCTTTTTCCTTCGTTCATACTTCCTGTGCTCGCCTTACTTAGCTGTGGGGGAGACAACGTACCTTTCTATCGTATCTATCTGACGTATATACTTACTCGTAATTTACAACACTTCAATTCAACACTCACTAAATTATTGGTTCCTAAAATATTGACGGTCAGGTGAGGCAGTCAGAGTAACCCCATTCCGGCACGATAGAAGGCAACTTGTCAAACAAGCGTATTGTATCAAATTATAATCATAATTGAATTAAAATGCGCTAAAAACCTTAAGATACTTTTCGACATATCGTTGTATGCAATTGTAAAAGGCAAAAAGTCTGTTGAACAAATTAGGGCAAATGTAGGGTTGTCACAGCGATAGAAGTATAAATAGAGAACTCGATACAGCTACAGTAGATTGAATACTTTATATCCCAGTTGTTTTGATTCCGGACATATACCTACTATTTTCCCAACGTTCAATCGTTCTAATAACTTGAGCAATCTACTGGTTAAAACTGTAAACAAGATAATTTTCTCAATTACAGGCATTAAATCATTCTCATTGTCTACTAGAAGTTGAAATTGGCATAAAAGCGATATCATTCTTGAGAGGATTCGATCGTTTTGCGTCACATTTTCAGATAAGTAAGTAATAGGCGTATTAAATATATAAATAAAAGCTGGTCCACCGGGTGTTCCGTACGAACTATGAAAGCACTGCATATTGCTCTAACAGAATAAATCACGTTTTCAGACACTTTAAGATTATAAACACGATTATATTATTAACGCTTACGTGTTGTAAACTCCGCTAGCTTTCAATATTTAAATTTTTCAAGCAAAAAGTACCAGTAGGCTTCGTCGCTTTTTATCCTTATGAATAGTGACGAAGCCTACCGGTACCTTCCTTACGCGTCCTTACGCGTTGACAGATTATTGGTATAAAAATTCAACCAAATTTGGTCCTCATGGTAAGCGGCAAAGTGGGCCCTTTTGTTTGAAAACGTCAGATATATGTATTAAGAACACACCAAATCGATTTGCTGCGCCCTAGCGTCGATGGAAGTAGAACGTTATGACATAATAGCCGCGGATAATAGCAACACTTGAATAACGCTTGCACTTACATTATTCTCACCGCGCGGCAAAGAAACGCGCCGAACTTACTAGCGCAGCCTTATCAGTATGGATGTAGACTTATTTATGGTGTCAAAATTTGCATGAATTTATGTACATTTGTCACATGAATTGATGTACATCTATGGTAGGGTGACGAGTTGTGACTAAATTAAACTGTTAATTTCTTATTTTCTTAACAATTACACATTAAATTGGTATTCCACAAATAATGTGGTATAAAAATATGTTTCTACGTGTAAATTACAGCCTATATAATTTTTTTCATGGAATCTTTCAATGACTATCTGAATCTAGAGAAGGCTACCAATCATAGGTCAGTACTACAAAATAATAATACCTACTTAAGGAATTAATACTATAAAATAACCTAAATAAAAAAAATAAGAATCCCGACACAAGTAGCTGCTCATTCGCTGAGTGACATAGAAAATGCTACTAAAACTGAAATTTTTACATTCATTATTAGGTTGAAAATTTGTAATTTTTAGATTTAATATTGGCTGAGATCTTTTCACTTGTTCCAATTAAAGCTGAATATGTCAGAAACTTCTGATCCTATTTCCACCAAATATAGCCTTAGCTATTTCCCCCAAATAGCCTTAGTTATAAACTCCGCTAGCTTTCAATATTTGATTTTTTCAAGCAAAAGCTACCTCTTTGTCGGTTATCCTAAGGGCGCGTTGACAGGTTATTCGTAATAAAATTCAAACAATTTTGACCAACTCGACGTTCAAGTCTTTCGATTAAAAAAAAACTCACTAAAATTGGTCCATCCGTTAGGGAGCTATGATGCCACAGACAGACACACAAATACACATGATAAACTAACTCTTTTTTCGTCGGGGGTTAAATACTATCGTCTCCACCTTCTACTTCCATATCAGATCGTATTGATGATCTATTGATGACCAACATTTACTAAAGTGGTCGATCGGCCGGATGCTAAAATGAGCTGACCTCTGGCTCCACTTTTTGGCTACACAATTTGTTTTCTATTATCTGCCCAGATTTTCATCACTAATTACAGATTAGGACAGCGTGTCGCAAACGATGGCGCAAGTTATAGTGTACAGGAAATATTGCACATTTATTTCACTTTCGAATTACTTCCCTACTTTTATTTGTTTTATGTTTTACGTAAAACTTCGCGGAGTTCCTCGTTATTATGGATTAACAAATCACTATGTGACGATTATTTTACATGGTATATAGAAATAAATAGGTGCATATATAATATGTATATATGTATAAAAATTGATGTAATAAAATCGCTATGTGCCCTAAAAGTATAGCACTCCTATTCCTATTATCAAGTGATTGAAGATTAGCAATTATTCTAAATAATCAATGCTTGTACTATTAGCACTAGACGACGATAATATTAATGTAGGTAAATAACCTACAGAAATAAAAAAAATATCACAAATATTTTTTTGTTTCTTGGTCCTGTTCCTCTCTTTATTATTCTTAAGTTATCGTAATATGGGTATCGTAATAGGAAATATTTCGTATTTCTGGTTTTACCAACTTGACCTAAAACTGAATTACGAAAAAGAGTTATTTGCATTTCGCATTTTCCGTTTATAATTTAAGCTTGAAATTAAACGCATGAGTAGGTTCTAACGAGGTGATGACAGTACAAAATAACAACAAAACTAGTACGTGCTCAGTCAACCACACGATCAGCTTTACAGCAAAAGGTATTGTAGTTTTGATGTTGTTAAAATTTAAGTTAAAATGCAACCGGATACTCTCTTAGTAAAATCCTGATTATACAGTTGGCAAAATTGTTCACGGTTAACCTTGTTATAGTGCACTTTAAGGATTACTAATGTTTGGCAAATAATCTTTCCCAAAGTATCACATCGCAAATTTTGTTTCCCAAATTTTTATTTGGCAAAAAGTGCAATTAGCAAAACTATGTATCGCAAATTTACAGTTTGCAAACATTTTGTTTAGCAAGTGGTTGCTTAGCAAATAATTACTTGTCAAGTTTTACTTTCCCAATTTTTTTTTGCAAATATATCGTTTGGCATAACATTCTTATCCCAAAATATTGCATGCCATACGATTTATATCCCAGTATAAGGTGAAATAAGTAATACTATGATGTTTGGCCCACTCACTATAGGGCCGCGTGGCTCGCTCGCTACGCTCGCTCATTAAGGTCGCAACTCAACCTAACACTCCTCCTCGCTACGCTCGTCGTCATACCTAACCTGAGCCAAGTCGGATTTCCCTTAAGGTGAAATAAGTGATATATGATGTTTCACCCACTCGCTATCACTATAGGGCCGCTTGGCTCGCTCGCTACGCTCGCTCGTTAGGGTCGCAACTCAACCTAACACTCCTCCTCGCTACGCTCGTCGTCGTACCTAACCTAAGCCAAATCGGACCTGCCTTACGTACTATTATTAGGTAATATTTAGGAATACTTAGGGCTTACAATTTACCAGACTTTTGCTATAAGTTCAGCTTGCAAAGTGACTAATTTGGGAAAATTTTGTTTGGAAAATAATTTATGACAAAATCAAACATTTGCTTTATAAGCATTTGCTAAATAAAATCTTGACAAAGTGAAATTTTGGGAAAAGATGATTTGACCAAATGAATACAATGGGAAATGTAACTTTGCTAGAGATGCATTTGGGAAATAAAACTGTTGCGATAAGTTATTTGGGAAGTCATATTTGGGAAACATTATTTGCCAAACGGCAGTACACCGCACTTTAATTCAAAATGGCGCAGTAGTCACGTTTTATTGAACGAGTGACTACGACAAAGTTTGGCTTATTGTGAGACTAAACGAAGATACATTGTTATCAATTGTTTTACGTGTAATTATTTTTGTTCCGGACACGTTACATTTTTAGAAAAAAGTAACAAAATTCATACGAATTACGCGATTTTGCGGTACGACGTTTCTCATAACGGGTTATAGGCGTCATTACGAGAGCCAGAACAAAAACTTCACCATGTGGATGTTTTGCAAACGCCTTTTAAACTTGTGTTTATTTTTTCTAGAACTTGCATCCACTATGTTTATATAATCTACGACCCATTTCTGCCATACTAACTTGTACTTGTAATATGTAGCCGATCTTCGCGGCGTTATTGACACCTGAGTAACAGTCCTTGTAATGCATCTTATGATAATTTGGAACACTTTTATGAGTGACGGAACATTGTAAGCTAGCTTGCTAAGCCACTATCTATGCAGCCTCTACAATTGTACATGCGGCTGATACCTTATCTCGCGCACAAGGATGCGACGACGTCAATGTGATGCGGTTGTCGTTAAGTGGATATGACGTGACAGTGTGACACGACATGGAGTAGCTATGTTTTGATACGGACAGAGATCTTTGTATAAATAAAATGATAGATGAAATGTAATTCTCCGGCAATTAAATGTTTAATTAAAGCTAGATTCCTGCTGAGTTCACGGCCGTGACGTCGGTTGTTTTTCTTCTACGTGATAATGATGAAGTTAGGTAATAATTAAAAAGCGTTTGCACGATTGTCGATCGAAATATTTGGATTGTTTACCCCTATTATTTTTTCTGTCAGCAAAAATTACATCAAACGCACATCCTAGGGTATGGCTAATGCGCAATAAGCATTTCAAAAAAACATATGACACAGAGGGCGCTCCAGTAGCGTAAAGGATTAAGGGATGAAAGATTTGGTGTGACTGACGTAGCGGTCGGATAGCTCAGTTGGGAGAGCAATGCGCCGGTAACGCAGAGGTCGCGGGTTCAAACCCCGCTTCGATTGTAGTAGATCGCATTCAATTTTTCTTTCTTAATTTACCTTTGTGTCATTATTTATAAAAAAAAAAATGTGGTATTACCACATAAAAAATATAGAATCGATAAAAAGATTCTATACAAATATTTAGAACAGCGCCATCTCTCTCGCAGTCTTCACACTTGCTGTAAAGCAATGGGGATTGGGGATCGTGCGTGTAAAACGCACATCCTAGGGTATGGCTAATGCGCAATAAGTATTTCAAAAAAACATATGACACAGAGGGCGCTCCAGTAGCGTAAAGGATTAAGGGATGAAAGATTTGGTGTGACTGACGTAGCGGTCGGATAGCTCAGTTGGGAGAGCAATGCGCCGGTAACGCAGAGGTCGCGGGTTCAAACCCCGCTTCGATTGTAGTAGATCGCATTCAATTTTTCTTTCTTAATTTACCTTTGTGTCATTATTTATTTATAAAAAAATTACATGTTTTACGTAATAATCTCCTTATTTTTAACAGGCTGATGTAGGTTGACGATTTTTTTTTGTCCCTTTATATTTATTTATTATTATTTATTTTAGAATTTCTTCGTAGGAGGGTAGGATAAGAATATAAAAATTAACTTGCATCGTGTCAGCATTACCCAAATAAAATTTACTAATCAGAAAACAGCTACTACTGGAAATAAGAACGTATACAAAAAATATATATATATTTTTATATTTAACTTACATAAAATAATAATTCGGCCTCACATATTTTTTTTTATAAAAGTCCATTAACACAGCGCCAATATCGCACTAATCGGCATCGGCAAGCATGACGAATGTAACGCAGCGTGTTGTTGCAGGTCAAGGACGCGGACGCGGAGAGTCAGCGCGGCGCGCCCGCCGTCGTCAAGCTCGAGGAGAAATTGTGAGTTAATCTACCCTTGCTTCCTCCGTCGAGTCTCTAAGGAGTCTCTAGTGTTTCAGGACATGCAGGTCAAGGACACGGACGCGGAGAGCCCGCGCAGCGCGCCCACCGTCGTCAAGCTCGAGGAGAAATTGTGAGTTGATCAACCCTTGCTTCCTCCGTCGAGTCTCTAAGGAGTCTCTAGTGTTGCAGGACTGGCAGTTTAAGGACGTGGATAGTGGGGGCGGTGCACTCACCGTTGTTAAACTCGAGGAATAATTGTGAGTTGATCAACCCTTGCTTTCTCTGCTGAGTCTCTAAGGAGTCTCTAGTGTTGCAGGACTTGTGTTACGGACGCGGACAGCCACCGCGGCGCGTCCGCCGTCGCCAAGCTCGAGGAGAAAATGTGAGTTGGTCAACCCTTGCTTCCTCTGCCGAGTCTCTAAGGAGTGTTGCAGGACTTATAAGGTGAAGGACATGAAGAGTCAGGGCGGCGCACCCGCCATCGCTAAACTCGAGGACAAATTGTGAGTAACTGGTTTATAATCGGGGACTTTGTAATCGAGAGAGAATTTCTAAAATCCCGAGTCCTTCATTTCCACAGTTTCCACTGCTGAGTCTCGAGACTTGAGTGTGATAATGCTGTTCAATATGAATTGGTAACGTTTTAATTACTTTCACCTATAACCTTTTTGATGACGTTGGCAACTTGGCAACCACCATGTCACTTTATGATAAGCGCTTGTGGCAAACACATTGGAGGCATCAATTTTTTTTGTTGTTGTATGCTTCGACCAGGGTTCGAAGCTCTATCCCTACTACTATACTATGATAATAAAAAGAACAAGCTGACGGGATCATGTAAAAACAATGTAAATGTAAAAATAAATTGAGTTACATTTTAACAAAAGACGTGCAAATTGGAAATGTAATGAGGCATTCAAGACCATGTATCCGAAAGCAATAACGCGCAGATTTTACGGCCCACAGTCCGGAACATTGCGTAACGCGCAGAAGTGAATCTTGCAGGAACAAACCATCGCGCGCTGAGAATGCCTGCTTTAAGTATAAATCAGCGCTTGTGTTTTGTATTATTATAATCTTTAGCCAGGTGAAAAGGTACGGAAACACTGTAAGTATCATAGACATCAAATTGACAACATTTCATATTTTTAATTAAACAATATAATTTTATAAGTTTTCTGTATTCCGTTTACAAAGAGAAACGTTTCCGTTTAGAAAGAGGAGGCTATCACTGTTTTTATATTTTCTGAGATTACTAATTATTTTATTATATATTTATTAAAATGTATTTATTCTCCACATCTATGACACAATGGAAAGATTACATAGGTCTGGTGTCTAATTAAAAAGAACGAATGACGTAGATCTTCGCAGTATTAAAAACTTAAAAATTATTTATTGTTTAACTTTGGATGACACAAAACTGGCTCGAATCCTCCTTTTAAGCTTAACGCTTGTGTTAGGAGGTATTCGTTCCTTCATGCAGAGGGATATAGTGTTTGGGTTTAAACATGAAGTTAGTTTCTGTTACACATAATTATACAATACTTTACTTAATTCTACTAAACGGATAACATTGTAATATATTGCTAACAAAAAGAAAAAAGAGTAACTAAGCTAAGTAGTCCAATTGGACTACACTACTGTTAAACATGTAGGTACCAAAACGAAATTCTGTGCATATTTATGTTCTAACTTAATAATAGAAGTTCTGTTTCATCATAGTTTTTACATTTTAACCAAATGCTAATTTCTTTTTTACACTCTCTATATGTTTTAGCATAAATACTAATTTTTCTATTAACCTTATTATAGAGAGAAATAGATAGAAATGTAAATTGTCTTCTAGAAAATAAAGTTTTACTAATCGATGGTTGTTTGATTACTAATGTACGGGGGTCAAGTTTTTTCACTTTATGAATCTTTAAAATACAATTTAGGATAAAGAGTTGTCTTATGGTGAGAACGTCGGCATCTTTGTAAACATCAACGGTACTATACCTTTTGTTTTTTCCTAACAGTACTTTTAGGATTGCTCTTTGCGCACGCTCAAGAACAATAATCTTACTCTTAAATGTGCCTCCCCAGTGAGACTGGTAGACAGTATAGGACAATCGATTGAGCTACGGATTTATAAATATAAAGTAATAGTTCCCTATCTGAGATGTGTCTTAGATATTTAAAGATCCAAATTAGCTTTCGTATTCTGCGTATTGAATTGGCACCATATTTTTTTTCGGATAGGTCGAATATTTCAACTCTTAGGCCGGCGTAGTTGTAGTAGATTTCGGCTATTTTATGTATTTTCTTATATTTATTTACATACAGAAAAATAAATTTTTTAATATTTTTTTACGGTGAACACGACGCAAAGTTCTCTCGATCTCTGTATTAATTTCCACCTGTTAGAAATGAAAGAAACTGCTATCATTGTTGACAATTGTCAAAATTCTATACTGCGATGCGATATCATTCGTGGATTGACACTACCTCTCAAATATATATATGATCTAATAAAAGTATCGCCATAATTTCGGGAGTGTGATACACGATACGTTTAAGGGGCGAATATTATAGTGCGGAGGAGCACTGCGCTGCGGAAACTCATACTTCGGCCAACTTCGTCTCGACCAACTTCGCAAGTAGTGTATAAGCCGCAATTAGATTTAAATACACTTCCTATGAGCAACACAACGACACAGCCTTCATTCATTTTCTCCGCTCCGGCAGACAACTACTTAATAAAACGTTTAAATACAAAACCTCAACTAAAAGATTAAAAATAATTATCCTTTGACACGACGCCTGCAATTATTTTACATATCAAATTCGAATAACTATGTTCCAAAAGCAATGAGCCGCGGATTTCACGGCCCGGAACTTTACGCAATACAACTTGCAACAAAAGTGAATCTCTGCAAAAAGTTAAAAACAAAACGACGCGCTGTGCGACCACCGAGCTATGCTGCGTACACACCGCCAACACATATAATTATATCGTGTATATATATATATATACACGATATATATCGTCGTCGTCTTTGTTTTTACAGAGATTCATATTATTTTTATCGTAACATTGACACAAAGAAAAAATTAAGGCTTCTTAAATTTATGAAACATTAAATGCCTCATTTTTTCATGTGGGTACTCACCACAATTATTATATTGATAAATTTTTGATACAATGATCAAAGCTAAAAGAACAATTGAAATGCGTAACCTGGTGGAAGAGACTGGGAAACTAACCCGGTGCCTCCCGGGCTTCTTTTAAAAAAAACATAAAATAGATTAATAAATAGTATATTTGGGATGATAGCCTAGTCGAACCAGTAGGGCGGTTTGATTTAAAAATATCAACAAATCAGGAATGAATTAAAATTTTGATTTAACAACTTTTCCGTGTAGCTCCATTAATGTTTCAGCGACGAGGCCTGATTTTCACCATTTCCTTTTAGGCACTTTTTACTTTACTATACTTTTTCTCTTGAGTAAAAACAGTCATAGTTTTTTGCTTTCTAACTCTGCTGCTGTTGACAAAGAGGCCTACAAACATAAATGTCAGGAGCATTACTTTCTCTGCCACTTATTGTATTATACATTATTTAACACGGGCCGTGTGGCCCCAGCATTAGCAAGTGGGTCAAGGTGCCAATTTTAAGTAAAATCTCTGTGTTTTATTCTTTTTCTCATGGAGATGAATCGACAGCAATAAAACATGCAACTTTTTACAATTTAGATGCAATGCCACTTTACTGGGTGTCGAGATTATAGATCTATAATACATACGTACATAGACTAAAATGTTAAATCAGGCCGGAATTTTTAAGATCATACGAATAAACATAAAATGAAAAGTATACAACTAAACCTTAACAAACTTAAATTATGAAGTAATTAAACCTAACTTAAACTATTGGGACCTAAACTATACGAGTATGTACATATATCCCCTATGTCGCTACAAATACGAATTAAATTTTCAACATACATTTTCACGAGTTTCGTGATTTATATCAACCGACTTCAACAAAAAGTCTACTTAGAACATATAATATAATGACCTACCAATCGAATTGACATCGAACATCGAACAGACTAATCTAAAATTTCAAATATTGAATGGAAGATCTGGAAATGATGATTTCAATATTATAAACAATATTGACACAACTTAAAGTTCATTACCTACTCGTATCTCGAATGGACGATCTTTTAGACTTTATACCCCGGTAACAAACAATAAGTAAGGCTCTAAACCTTCTGTATTGTCATGATATAGAATAACATGTTTCTTACTAAATAAGCCATAAAGTTACATAACTATACTCGTACACCGCTAATAAAACTATACATCGCTGCGAATAACTTTAACAATCCATTGTTCTTACAAAAATAAACTGCAAAATCTAATTGAAGAGATACAGCCTACTTATAATTAGATCCGCGTTGGCCTATTATTTGTGTTATCCAACAAGTCATATAAATACTTGTTTCCCGGGAATCTTGGAGGTCATGTCATGTGATTATGATACACAATCGTAAAAATCAACGTCTTTCTTGTGGCAAAATCGTCAATGAATATAAGTAATCAAGAGTAAACCCGCTCATCTCTCTGACCTACCTTTACACCTACAGGGGCTAGATAGGATGTGAAAATAAAAGTGTGTATTATGACCCTTACTGACCCTGCTTATAATTGTTTTTAATCCTCTGTTTTGTAACATAATTGTGCGCATCAGGTTACAAGCATGAAATGTCTACCACAGATAGTGTTCAACGGTGATTATTTTCAGATGTGGAGGAAAGGCAGATTCGTTCCCTGTGTGGCGAGAGAGCGGGGTGAATAGGACCAAGCAGTCGTCTTTTTCGTTATTTATTGCTGGTTAGTTAAGTCTACTGGGGCTTGTGTGTATAATCGCTTTCCATCACGATCCGTTTGCTCGTTTGCCCCCTATGACCAAAAAATAAAAAAATAAAACAATAACAAGCGCATCGTTGCGCGACAATGGCACAAAAAGCGGTAGCACTGTCAGTTACGCCGCTCACACATCGCCGGGAGGGTTCCGTGAGAAGCGACGCTGCGCAAGAGTGGCGCGTGCAGAGAAAAACGAGTGTGGAACGGAAACTATGCCTTGCGAAGTATCAGCCTATTGGCACCTTTAAATAATAGCTATTGGCTCGCCTCGCCGGTGAAAAGGCAGCTTAGCTTGCATCTATAAGTGCAAATATCTGACAACATAGCCATTGCTCACCAGCTCAAGTTGTACAAAAATACACAATAATTAAGATCTTGGTATGTATGATCATCCAGAATTGAACCAAAGATCTTAAAATTACATAAGTTATCAACTATCACTACCCGAATCGATATAAAGGAACGTTACATGCAGTACAGTTTCTCATAGCCGGAACGGAACTATGTCACTGCAATCGGTGTGGAACTCACGTGTTTCAGCAATACTTAGATGAGAGTAGTATTTGTGGCAATCCGTGTGATGCGATACCTATTCTTACAAATGTTACTATACCAGTACTTAGTACGTTGCTGCTGTACTCTTTAATAAATTAATTAATGCAAACAGTACTGAGTTAAGTTAGTAGAGTTCACTATTTTAAGAAATATTATATTTATTTTTATCTGGCATGTAGATATCGAGGTGTTTTTAAGGCGTCAACTTTTACATTCCGGATCGTCACAATTTGTAAAAAAAATTTTTTTTTTTAATTTTTGCGAGGTACTGGAGAATCATTTTTCAATACAACATTTTAAAACACACACTTAGACTTATCTTACTATGAATACTTTGTAACTTACGAAAATTCAGCGTGGAAAAAAATCCATATTTAAATGAATATTGCTGGATTGCTGCACTTTAGAAAAATACCCATAGAGACTTTTCTATGGCAAGCATGATCTTCAACAGTGTCGATATAACTCTATATTCTGCCATGATACTAGATAGACATCGGACAAAAGCCTTTGTCCAGCCACGGGACATAACGTAAGCGATAAAAAAATATTCTCCCGCAGTTTTATCATGCAAATGGCTACACGTGAGTCAAGTCTGTGCGTTTCCTCATGAGATTACGCGCGAGGCGCCGTACATTCATTCACACCGGCTTTTTTATCAGCTATGGGAAAAAAATCCCAGACATTTTTGATTCGTGAACTTTTTTACCCCCGACGAAAAAAAAAAATTAACGTGAATCTGTGTGTCTGTCTGTGGCATCGTAGCTCCCAAACGGAGGGACTTTGAGTGCGGTTTCCTTTAATCAAAAGATTTGTCTGTCGAGATGGTTCTTAGCTATGTTTGGTTGAAATAGGATCATTAGTTTCCAAGATATTCAGCTTTTACTGAAACAAGTAACAGGATCTCAGCCAATATGAAACTAAAAATTTTTTTTTTAGTTAATAAAATAAATACGAACCGGGTTTACTCACGTCGCAGTAGAAGTCGAATGTCACTCGACAGGTTTCGAATTCATCATCAGGAGCTACGATCAGTCGCGGCGGTGGCCATTCGAACATGTCTGAGGCTCACGAGTTTTCTATGTAAAATTTGTTGTTATGTTCAGTTTTAGTAGCATTTTCTATATCACACATTGAATGAGGGTCTCATGATGAGCAGTCATTTGTGTCGGGGGTGTTTTAATTTTTTTATTTAGGCTATTTCTCTTTATTGTATATCGTAAATATACCTATATATACAATGTATGGTTTAACCGTATACTGACATAAATAATCTAATACAAATGTGTATACGGCTTTAGCCTCTGTTCAGTTTTGGGTACAGTCAAAATGATTTGTAATAAACATCATATATGTCGAAGTCGAAGTTGAGCGGAGCTGTGTGTAATGCACCAATAACATTCTTCAGATTCAGATGCATTTCTTTTCGGTTTCACGAAGACAGGCTGCATTTTCTCTGCTCTGCTACCTTTATTTTCTCCGCTCCGCTTAAATGGATAGGCAGCCTGAGTAGTCATACTTAGGGGTCACCCTTATCAATCCTACCAATTAGTAAAAGCAATCAGAGGATCCCGCGATTCCCCATATAAAAAAATCCGGGATTGGAAGCCCTAACCCGTAGGGGTACACTTTTGATGATCACAGATCTCTGTTTTCACACACTATCGAAGCAACCTGATTATTTTAATAATCTAGTTCTTCTCTTGGAAACTTACAAAACTAAAATAATGAATATTTTTGATGCCGTTGGAATCCCCGCGTTAGATACAAAGAAATCAGAAGTCGTGAGTTGAAGAGTCGAACGCGTAAACTACACACAGAACTAAAATTTTAAATTAACAAAAATTGCAAAATTATAACTACTTAGGTACTTATTAACAGAAAGTTTGTTAACCGCCGCTCGTTGTTTTAAAAAGCGAAAATTTATATGTGTGTGGTGTGTGTATGTGTGTGTGTGTGTGTGTATTATGTTTGTTGCTTCTTCACATCGTAAAACATATTTTAGAAAAAAACATTTGTATATATCAGCAAGCAAAAGCTAGCTGGCTATATGCGAAATGCATGACTGGACTAAAGTAAAGTTTATTTGCTCCTTATGACATAAAAAGAAAAACGATAGCGCCGTGCTAAAAAATCTTAGTAATTCTAGAGGCCTGACGGGTTAGTTCAAAGCTCTTGGTGTATCATCCTTTGATCATCATGCAAAATACTGCTTAAAATGCAACCGAGCGGATTGCTAATTAAAATTTCGGTCTTGCAAACAATGAAAAATCACCATA
Source organism: Apotomis betuletana (assembly GCA_932273695.1). Classification (NCBI taxonomy): domain Eukaryota; kingdom Metazoa; phylum Arthropoda; class Insecta; order Lepidoptera; family Tortricidae; genus Apotomis; species Apotomis betuletana. The sequence continues at coordinate 800,604 of OW026303.1, read as the reverse complement.
CATGATATACCTACCTTTAATCTATCATGTATCTTTGAAAAAATTATGAATCACTGTTTCCAGAACACCCCTGTCAAGATTAGAATCAAGCGACTAGTGCCTCGGTTCAAAAACACCGTGAGTCATCCTTTGTTTAAAGTATGCTAAACGTTTACCGTAAACTTTTGAAAGGATTTTAGCACAAGTTTAGACAAACAACATGCTTAGCTCAAATAAGCTCGAACAGTTTTAATTAGAGCTTGGTTTAAATAAATGAAATGTAGCGCAGTTAACGGTCCAGACAAATGGTTACAGTTTGTGTACCCATTGTATGGGGGGGTCCTTTCATTTCACCGAAACATGTTTCATAGAACTTTGCAGGAAACCTTTCCCTGAAGCCATACAAATACAAACAAATACAAAGGCAGTAGACTAAGTTATCGGGAGGCGAACATTTTATTCTAAATTGCAGTAAATAGTAGTTTACATTTTTCTCTTCGTACTGTGAAAACTATAAATGGGTCTACCCCTGTTTCGTCGAGAATGGTAAATATCTGGGATTATTATAAAAACAAACCTAACCTAACCCAATCAACAGTGTTTTCAAGGATTTTGCAAAATGTATGACGGGTTTTTTTTTTCGAATATTCTATGAAATAAAACAATTGGTGTACCTAACGTTTGTAGGAGACACGAGAGAATCTCCTTTAGATAATATACACCATATCATCATCATTCTCTTGCTCTTATCTCTATCTCATTTGACTGGGGTCAGCGCAACGTGCTTTTTTCCTCCATTCTTCCCTCATCATTCGTCATCTCTTCATCAATTCCTTACTTCATATCTCTCACACCATCCATCTTTTCTTCGGGCTTCCTCTTTTATTTCCCTCCACATTCATCCTCAACGCTTTTTCCGTCATGTGGCTATTATCTTTACGCACCATATGCCTACACCACCCTGTGCCATGCTAAGGTAAAAGGCGACCTTTTTGTATGGAGCTCCATAACAAAAGATCGCCTTTTACCTTAGCACGGCCTAGGCTTCCCGGGCACAACACCTTGGGTCGCCGAGGTCACTCCCAGAAGCCATCGACAACATAAAGGGACTACTAGGTTTTCTGGTAGAGTTGGGTTGGTAAGAGTAGTGCCATCAACCCCTCATGCAAAATAGGCGCATGGTAACGTCGAGTTGCGGAAACTCAGCTCGCGATAACCTATATATATACACCCTAGGTTAGCTCGTAGATTATCTGTGATTGGTGCTATTCTCAGTCTTCCTTTCACATACTCATTCTTATTCTGTCCTTTCTCGACCTCCACATAATCGTGAAAACTTTTAACCAAATGTTTATCGTCTTTCATTCGACAACATTTGCTATTCGAGGCATTTGTTCTATTTTCCGCCCTAGATGTGTAATATGACTTTATTTTATAACCTGAACACGCGAAACTGTAAATGTTCATCAGCGACATGCAACATGATATAACGACGTGAGATAACCGATGAGTGAAGCGGAGCGCGTAACACAATCGGTTATGCTTCGTTCGGTTATAGGTTAGTAACAATACATAATGTTTGTAATAGCCTAAATCATTAAATTAGCGGGTTGTGAATTTAATCTCACTTCTAGGGTACATTCCGCTGACAGTATTACATGTCAGTATTTCATCTCATATCGTTTCACACAAAGACTATATACCCCCTAGACATATGTTCTCATACAAAAAAACGTAACTCTGAAAAAGCTCAAAATTCGGTATAAAAACTAGATGGCGCTGCTTCGTAGCCTGGAAGTGACAAAAATGTTATTTTTCACCAACATTTTTAAGTGATTTTTGATTTTTGGAAATCAAACGCATTACTGCTTTATTTTAATACGATAATATAACTTAAATACACAATTTTTAAGGATTATATTTTTTACTCTTCAAAAACGTGGTTTGATCGTATTAAAATAGATGGCACTACCTCTGGATAGCTCAAGGTTGCTTGCGGGCTCGCCAATTTTTGCTACACAAAATAGCTAGATGGCGTTGGTGCACTGATGTAATGGACAAAATAAGTTACGCCCGAATTGTCATGCGACATTTCCCACTAACAAACAGTCAGTAACGTAATATTTGTTAGATAAGTTTTGTACAGTCAAGGAATTTCATTTCCTACCCATTTCGTTACAATGTCGTTAGACATTCGCAATGCATTAAGGTCGAAAATTATATTTCAATAATAGTATTGAAATGTCAATATTATTATTTGTCACTTCATTTTACAAAAAACCTCCTCGCGAAAGGTTATCATTTGCTTTTAATTTCTAATTAGGAACATATGTCAGTGTCAATCGAGAAAATCGTAAAATAATTTTCAGCAACGTTATTAATATGAAAAATAAAATGCTTGCCGCTAACCGTGAACTATTAAAAGATAATGATAATGACTGAAAACAATGAAGAGCTCAAAGAGTGGAGTTACACCAGGAAGGAATACGGATTTATGAGATCACGCGTCGGCTCAATGCTAGCAGGGACACAGTTTGACGTTGGGTACGGCGATATAATGTTGAAGGAAACCTTATTGATCTACTGCAAAGCAAAGTAACCATTGCATCGTCCGTTTGCCATGGCCCAAGACCAACGCCGACGACAAAACGGCTTTACGCCAAAGGGACGATTTGCGGAAATGTTTGACATTTACCCTAGAACAATTAGAAATTGCCTACATGCAGGCGGCCTGCGAAAATATATTCGTTCGTTTTGTTTTTGTTAAAAGTAATATAAAAAAAACGTTTATAAAATTGTGGTTTTATTGAATTATCACTGTCGTTAGTTCTGTTAGTTTTTGTATAGATAAATTTCGGGTGCCTGTCGTATCGCATAACGTTTTTTGTCCTAAAAATGTTTGGCCGAGAAAGTTTGGCATACTGTTGAATGGCATACTACTCGTTTGTCCTAATAATTTTTGCGCATACTCTCTTAAAGTCCTAAATCAAGTTTGTCCTAATATTGATAACTAAAATCTAATTACCTAAAGCATAATATTCCTAACATGAATTGCCCTAAGAATTATTTTGCCTATTATCAAATTGGCTAAAATTACAGCACCTAAACTAAACTATGGTAGGCGTGAAGTCAGAATCGTTACGTATTCTACCTTCAGGCAGGTAAGGTAAGGTACATAACTCGAAAGTTTCATCATAATACGTCCAGTAGTTTTTTGAGATTAAGTGAAACGTACATACATACATCCATCCAAACTTTCACGTTTATAATATTATTAGGATTAGGATGTAAGTAATTTTTATGTTTAAATAAAACATACACAAATAGTGAAATGAGACGAAAAGTGAAATGAGACGAAACGGAACGTAGTAAACAAACATCGCACCTAACGTCATCTATTCACTTTTTACTGTCACTTGGAAGTTGGAATGTCGTTGAACGCTTGACGACTGTGTTACTTCACGCTTGCGCGTACCGTACAGTAGAAATTGAAAAATGTCGACTTTTGAATGAATTGATACCCTTAGCGGCATCTAGCGATGTAGAACGATAGTAACAAACGGAGTACGGTGCGTAGTATGAAGAATATCGGTCTAGGGGGTATATAGTCTTTGGTTTCACAGTATTCTGTACTTTGCTAGTCTTAGAATATTAGGTAGTTTTGTAGGTTGATAATATTTTATAGCTTGGCCATAAAATGAGCACCGGTTAGATTCCTCGTTTCTAATGACATGTTATGTCTGGGTAAGTACTATTTTAGCGATGATGTGCTATTTGACTTTATTGACAATCAAATTTTCAATCTTAGGAGGCGGCTCGAACAGCAAAAATCAATCTACCTAAATAAGGATTTAATACATAACTTACGATTATGTCAGGCTCACTATATAACGTATTCAAATAACTCATCAATAGGTACTTATTAAAGTGACAAAGAACACTTTCACTTTAATATATAGTACTAGTGACTCCAGTATCTAAGGATAATGCTTATGTAACAAACCGGACATGTTTAAACAAAGCGAACCATAAATCAATATGTAACTTTTCTGTAGTGACAAAGTTAAAGTATAAAGTAGACAATTGTACCTATTGCATCTTACTCGTACTCTTAGATTAATTGTTATTGATACTAAAATTAAAAAAAAAAAACTATTACCAAAATTGCTTTGCTACCTAAAATTGTATGTCAATCTTTCTCTCTCTTCCATCATGACTGAAAATCGTGGTCACAACTAGATGGCTTACATTTGTAAATGATTTGCCTCTGTCCATTGCTTCCCTTGCAACCGAGCAAAACTTGGAGGAAGACGTGACCTTTACTTGATCGGTCCATCTGTTTGGGGATCTTCCACCATGTCAATAAAAACACATAAAATATCAATAAATTATGTTTAATAAGTACTGAATTAATTATATAGAATATCTCAAACATAGGCTACTTTTAACCCGACTACGGTGAAGCAAATAAGAAGATTGTCAGCTTTATCTTCTTCGCTCGAAAGAAGTGGGCACCATCTACATACCTAGTAAAGTAAATTAACGATATTTTTTTGAAATAGCTGAAATATGATTTTTTTTACGGTCTGTAGGCGAGGACAACCGGAAATCTGGACAAACGGACATACGAACACGGATATACGAAATAATTTTTCGCTTAGCTGAAATGGAAGCGCTTTGCTCGCCCGGTCTATTAAAATATAGGCATGCTTGTTAATTTAAATGCCACTCATATTAGTAGGTTTCTTGGGTAGGTTTATTGGCAGTATCAAAGCTACGTCACGATTAAACATATATACTCGTCTAGGTATATTTATACGGGATGAGAAAGCTAAAACAGAAAATGACTGCAGCGATTATAGTCTTCAAGGCCTGTCCTTTGATTGTACAACATTGATAATGCTACTCGTATAATTATTTATAATCATCTTTAACCAAATTACTATCTCACGTGATAGCTAGACAGTTGAGATTTTTACATATGATGGTATTTCTGTTGCCGCTATAACAACAAATACTAAAAAAAGCATAAAATTAGTATTTAAGTGGGGCTAACAAACGTTATCGGCTGCATTAACTTTGCACCTCATTTGTATCCGTCGCCATAAATACCCGCTACGGAATCCTTGGTGCGCGAGTCCGAGTCGTACTTGGTTGGTTTTATTTTTAATTACTATTAATGGCTCGGTTAAATAAATATCCTAAACATTTTAACAGGCTGTATCGCTGATTTAAGTTTCTGCTTTTTCACGACGTGACTTGAGAAAACCGGGTTTCGTGTCTTAAAAACCTATAGGCTTTTTTATGACTATGGCCTTATTAAAATCACTACCTTTTTGAAACTCATTTCATTAAGCCAGCTCTAAAAAGAGCTCGTGAGTTTTAAAATTCGGACTAAAAGGGCTTGAGTCCTATGGAAGACTAGTGTCTTTGAGATTAAACAAACTTTTCTATCGAAAACAGCGCATTTATTGTATATGATTATTACTATAACAAGTTATCACGGGTTCACGGTAAAGGAAAATATAAAGAAGGGAACATAAAAATGCATCTATTTAGACACAAAGTATAAGTAAATGTTGTTATTAAAAATCGCCATCACAATTTGAAAGAAAGAAAAAAAACATTTGTTTTGCGAAACTATCGCGGTTTAGATGCCGAACACGTCTTGAGGCTTTTGCTTATTTTTTAGAAAAAAACATAAGAAATAAGGAAAACCCTGAATATTAACTAAACCAGTCGAATGGCACGTGTCAAAGGATTCCGTGTTTATTTGTTGTTGCATACCTACTGTATACATCATAGAGTATATTTGTATAATATGAGATAGAGATATCACTTAAAGATTTGACATGTAGCGCCATCTCGTGCTTTGTGCCGGTAAACTATACAGCTACATGCGGCGTTCTACGTACCTAGCTCAAGATATTATTATTTTCGAGCTATTTCTATTACACTATGTACCAATTTACATAGTGTGATAGAAATAGCATCAAAATCGGTTTATTGTAAAATAAAACAATATTAAATACGTACAAGTTTATTTTCTGTAGCGTTATTTACAGTAATTTACTGCCATCATTTACACTTAGTTAGTCGAATTGGTCATAATACACTACACTACACAAATACTAGCTAAATAAAAGTCTTATGATCCTCGCAATTTATAAACGAGTAGTCCATTACAACTGAAAATATTGTCGTAAAATATAATTGCGTAGAAGAAGCAGTCATCACTATACTATCCAGTAGGTAGATTGCCAGAGTAGTCGTGAATAGAAGAATCGGCATCCAAAAACAAAGCCAGGTCGTCGTAAATAATCAATTAAAAGCAGAGAAAATGATTTGAATGTATCCGAAATTGAAATTGAGATGTGAAACGGTAAATTTTTAACACATCAACACAATCTATAGGTACGTCAAATATGTCAATATCACATATCACGTTCCATTTCACAAAAAATACAGCATGTCATTATTTGTAGTAATATTTCATTAAAATAAATAAATTATAAAGCAAACGCCTTACATCATAAAATATATTCGTTTCAAAATTACAAGAGTGCTCACACTTTTAAATCTGTTTCGGTAGTGACAAAATCATTGATAATACTAATTCAGAATATTCTGATCTAAACATTTAATGCGTCAATTGGAATCCGCAGTAAATATTGGAAGATTTTGTTACCATAACTTAAAATGTTGAATGATACCATTGCAAAAAAAAAGGCATTTTGATTAAAAGTGTTTGTTTTAGTGGGACATATGTTAAATAATATAAATTAACTATTTAACAAAGTATGGTAATAAGATTTAGCGTCTAAAATTCTTCTGTTAATTTAGACGATAACAGTGACATCTCTCGCTAAGAACCGGTAAACTTTTCCAATGTAAGTCGACTAAATTGAATATCACTTAAAATTGATGCTATTTCAGATGTTAGACGGACCACCTAAATGAGTAGCATAAGAATCTGTTAATTTGTTCTAAGTTATAAGACCGTGGTATACATCTGTACCTATACATACATACATAGTGAGTATTAGTGGTCCTGCGATTAACCTAGGTTGTATAGTTTCGAGATAATAGGATTCGATAATTTTTTTATGAGTGTCCATACAAAAGTGAAAATTCCATAGAATATTATTTTCATCATGATCATATTTTACCACCCGTGCATCCCCATTGACGACGCGTTTGGGTCGGTTTGTTGTAGACACCTGCCTACTGAGCCGGCGGTCCCGGGTTCGAATCCCGGCCAGAGCAAATACTTGTGTGATGAACTCGAATATTTGTGCTTGGGTCATGGTTGTTCTATGTATTTAAGTATATATTTATCTATATAAGGTAAAGGCATGCAGGCTTGTGTTTGTGTTATGGGTACTAGTACCCCATAACACAAGCCTTCTTGAGCTTAATTATATTTGGGACTAGATCGATTTGTGTGAGGTTGTCCGATATTTATTTATTTATTATTTATTAATATCCTTGTACAAAAACGGGTCAAAACAGCCCAACCATTTTGGCGTAATGTGATCAAATAGCTTCTATTTGAAATTACATAAAACATCAATCGATTATTGCTGTTTTCCCGTAGGAGTAGTATAGGATAGGACCGAGTGCATGACTAGAATATTTATGTAACATTTGTCGTTTGTGTTTCTTATCCACAGAACCCTAATAAATAAATGTCAAACGCAAGAAGAATTTGACGTGTCTTTTTTACGGCATCATAAATTCGCGAGCGGGCGACACAGGTTCAAAAAGAAATTAAAGAACTCGCCGCTGACCCTCGGTCGCCGAACTTGTGAGGAGTGAGTCACTCTATCAGGAGTTAGTATGTTAATAAGCCAACCGTTTTTTATAAAGACTTCACTGGTATAAAGGCTTAGCTGGGTGTTGGGCATAAGAAAAGATAAGTTCGAGCCTTTACCTTGACGACTCCTTTTTGAGCCTTCTGAGCTTGAGTTGCACTTCTATCGTAAGACAATGAGAAATTTTGCAGTTAGTGACTACTGGGTAAAGATATTAAAACCCCTTTGGGATTCATTTCATGGGTTTTTATGTTCAAACATATAGAGAACTACAGAGTCGCTGTGGGGACATAAAGTTAACTTTTACGTCCGTAAAGATATATAAGCACCTACCTGTTTAGCACAACTATACTTCGGGACTTGTCGCGCGGCATAGCGCTACCTGTCACTCTCTCACAGAACAGCACTGAAAGAGATAGATAAATATCTCGCATGAAAAAGAGTAGCGTATCGCAGTTACGCTAAAGGTGCCATTCGCACATGCATTGTTACACCAATATGAGTAAACTCGCAATTTCACCAACTCCGATAATAAAGCCGACACAAAGAGACAATTCCCATTCACTCGTTTAGCAATTTCCTATCCGCCTCGTTTCCTGGTGTGAGCAAATGCCGGGAGATGCGGTTGTACGGTTAATATTAATATGGGATTACTCGCGGTTTTGCACGAGTAAAAGTTACAAGCATTTGGCGACATCATTGTTGATTGTGCCACAGTTGTGCTGACGACTGTCAAGTACCTACCGCGTATGCCTTTCTGAAGACAAGTAGCTTCTCTACCTCGAACGTTCTCGGATGATAAATCCGAATGACATTGCTAGTTAATTTAAACTATGTTAATGTTTCATTGTCGTATTTGCTAACTTGAATTATTTTGTAATTCTGTCATGCAAGTACCTATACTTCTAACTATAAATAGATAATATAATTGGTAATATAATTGAAAATGTTAAAATAGTACCACGACAGAACCACTGCGAAGTCAAGAAAATAGGCAGGAATTGTATTAACTCGCACGAAAGCTAAAAAGGCTAAACACTACCCTCCCCTCTCAGTTCCCTTTTCCTCGCGTAACTATAGGAAAAATAGTTTTCTGTTGCGTGCTGGTAAAAGTCTTAATAAAGAAGTGCAAGAGCTGGATATCGACATTCAACATCTTCAACAGTAATATCCCGGCTGTAAGGCGTAAGATGACGAACGAATTGTTTAAGTGAGCGTGCTTTAACCGAATCAGCTGTCTGGTGCATTTATTAAATTAGTTCTATTACACTTAGTTTGTAATCACAGGTAGTTGCGATGTTGTGCATTGTGCGAGCACTTTATTTTTTTATAAAACGTCACTACCGGTGAGAACCTGTAATTGGCTTTCCATTAACTATCTCTAAGAGCAATGCACTGTTTGTAGCTAGTTATTGGTCCTCCTAATAAATAATAAATAAATACTTAATAACAAAATAATAAATAATCACTATTCAATGTGTAAAATGCCATTTATGAGCGTCTCTCGGTGAGCTCAAAAGTGATCTGATCCCGAATTGATTATTGCACTTAATTGTGACCTTAAAACGTAGGTCTTGTCTATTCAATCCTGGTGCAACCTGGTACAGTTTACTTGGACTGATAGTGATGGTGTTTTTACACATTTTCCATTAAAATTTGTTTACTTATTACCGCGGAAGTACCTAATCAAGCTCGTGGAGACGATGGTAACGCAATGAATGACGTTATGTTTGTTGACAGTTTGATTGTATTACATCGTCAACAGTGCGGTCATCGTGTTATTCCTTCAAATCCATATGCATGCTGCTCCTACTGCTGTTATTGGGCTTAGCTCATCAAAACAGTCACCATTAGGGTGGCCAGGTGTCCCGATATGCGCGGGATGGCCCGATTTCAGGGGTCTAGGGACGCGGCCCGATTTGCACCTGATCGATAAATTTATTAAAAAAAACAATATTATCGATTAAAATAGGACTTACTACGCGTAAATATAGTTAATAGGTGCTATACGTAAATATAGTTAATAGCTGCGAAGTTACTTTTCTTAGATTCAGCAGTCGCTCATTAAAATGATTGGATGGATTTGGTAATTTTTCCCAGAGGGATAGCTTAGCGGAACATTCAAGGATGGTCAGTATTTTTTTTTTACTAGACTACGACTAAGAAGTTTTGTTGCCCATTCTCGTTCACGGACAGAGCTGCAGGCACCTTCTAGTAGTTTAAATTATTAGTTAACATTTTATTACAATGCACACCGAAAACAGAACTCGTCTAGAAGCGTTTAGTCTAACCACATGAATATCACATGTCACATGTGATGTGGGTAAATTAAAGGTGGTGATTTCATATCGTTTTAAATTTTATCAGTGTGATTTTAAAAAGCCAAATCATAAGTCATGCCGATGATTTTTCAAATAAATAAATACCGTATTAACCTCATACTTGTGGTAGCGTGTAGGTTAGATGACGAACGACGAAGTATTTTCCATATCCATGTACTTACATTAAGTATATTGGACTTGGAATCCCTGTAGGTACATTTTCTGTCGCGTGTTTATCATCATCAAATGACATAAGGAAGCTCATTCTTTGTCGTTTTATGAGCATACTTTACCAAAATCCCCAGACCTTTAAGTTATTCATGAAGGAAGAGCCACAAAGGACATCTCCACAAAGACGAGTCATGAGTTAAGTCGTGTCGAATCGATTATATGCGATTATTCATCGCTTTCTTCGAGCTTGCGGTTTAGCCTTCCTTGCCGGGAGGGCCAAGGGCTGCTTTGTTTGCTGGTTGTTGTTCAATAAATTAGGGTTGACAGGTTGCCAAACCTAATAGCCGGACAGACCAGCCAGTTTGGCCGGACATTTGGGGTAAAAAGGCCGGATCTACATTTTTGAGGATTTGTTCCTCGGTTACCTACGGCAAAAGCTTAACAAAATCCGGACAAGCTGGACACCGTTTATTTTGGCCAGACACGCCAAAAAGCCTAAGTATGTCCGGCTTTCCCCGGACGCCTAGCAACGCTAGCTTAAAGTGTCCTTCGAGCATTTTACACCTTTGTAGATAATCAATGTACGCCGATAGATTATCAAACACTGCCGGAATCTTTTAATTTTGCACTTTTATTCCAGTCTAACGTAGATGACGAAACGATTTTTTTAAATAATAATGTACATTGTCAGTAATTGAACTTGGATATATTAATATGGAGCTAGTTCTGTTGCTGTTCATGTGGGGTGTATCATTTCCACCTTTCCATAGGTACCTACTTCAAATCGTAACCATTGCTGTCATACGAACATTAAAGATACACAACGAAATCCGATACCATAACCTCAGAAACACTAACTGCTGAACAAAGGTCGGCCCCGAGAATCTCCAGGAAAATCGCACTTTGCTCTACTCGCATCCCCACCGCTTCCAGATGGTGGTCACCACACGAGCATCTAAGGCTGAATACGCAGACGTCAAACTATTTCAATTCTTATCCATTCATTCATTCATTCTACATTCGTGCCAATGTGTGGTTCGTGGGTTCCGGTATCGGTTTCGAATAAATCGGTGTGCATCCGCTACACTGCTCTCCAATAATAGGATCCCATAACAGAATACGCTCACGTACTGTTTATAATAAACCAATTACTCAACGGTTAATTCAATACGTGTGATGCAAGACGACGATTAGGTACCGGCGAAAGTGATAACCCTATTAGTGGTCTATTGCGGAGCGAGCGACACCGCGCGAGTGACGTGCTGCTATTAAAGCTATTTGTAAACGAACGATATCGACGACATCCGGCGGACGTATAGGGAGAGACTATAATATGGAAAGTACAACTTCGTTGGAGAGAAGAAAAAAGTATAACCTCTTTTTGCTTTACATAGTCGGGTAAAAAGCATATGTAGGTGCTAGTAAAAATTGGTGTAGTCCTTGTAGGTGCAAAAAGGCCACATGGGTAAAAAGCATAAAAACAGGCTAGTAAAAATCGGTGTAGCCTTATATTAAGTATAGGTGTTATGGCACCACATTTTCATTTGTATCTGTAAATTCTTACTGTTGCGAAAGACATGTGAAAAATTGGCGAAATTTACATCGAAAAATAATGACTTACGAAATTTTAAATTATTTTAAATTCGTTTTCAAAAACATACAAGAAAAGTCATTAAAGTGTTTTCAAGCAAGAAGTACCACTTTAACGCTAACAATAAAACGCGTTATTGGTATACAAATTTCACTCTTATGGTAAGCGACACAGTTTACCCTTTTGGTTGAAAACATCACATACACGATACACATTAAGTGTAAACGTAACAATCGAAAGTGCGGTCATCAGCTGACCTTACAGAACTCGGAGCCGGCGGCAATGTCAAGTACATCGCGCGTCCGAACGCCGCGAAAGCGCGACGCGAGCAGCATAATGGCGAGCGACAATGACCGGACCCCGCGCCATTGTCTAACACACGGAAGCTTTGATAGTATCACCGTCGGATGACCCATCAATAAATACCTTAGGTGATTAACAATGGTATTTTTATATTGATAACTATTCCTCCTATTAGACCGTTCCGCGTCCCCCACCCCTCTAACTTTTCAACCACGGGTCAAAAAAATATGGAAAATTCATGAAAATGAGGCCTTATAAGTACTTTCAATGAAAACTGTATTGAATAAAATTTTTGAGTTATCGCAAAAATTCATAATTTTCTTTAATGACGTAAGTGCCGCGCGGTGTCCTTATACTTCGAACGTTACACATATTAGTTAAGTACCATACTGCATTAAAACATTCCGCTCAATCTGGCGCGTATAATCGATAATTTCCAGAAGGTAATAAGTAATTACAGTTACTTGGGCGTTTACGACCTTTTTATAGAGTTTGAAATCTTTCTCGCAATGTAAACCTCGGGCTTAAAACCGCTGTTTATTGTGAAGGTTGGGCAACTACGGAACCCTACACTGAGCGTAGCCCGACATGCTCTTGGCCGGTTTTTTAAATTATCTCACCGAATGTCAGGAATAACAAATTAGGCAGTTACCATAGATATAAATATAACACTAGACAGCACCTACCTAATTTTTTCATCAATTTCACTACCCAAAGGTTGTCTGGAAGACATATCTTTTTAGCAATAAGACCGTCTGTTGTCCACCGTTATTTATAAATTGTATTTTTTTTGTTTCCCTTTGTTCACTTTTGTTGGTGTGCAATAAAGTATCGTTGTATTGTATTATTTAACGAATTATTATAATTTGACCATTGGAGTTCAAGGACTAAAGCCAACATTTCTAAAGACATTTATTGATGTGTCTGAGATCTAACTATGCCATGCATACGTTACGAGTATAACAGCGAGCGACAATGACCCGACCACGCACCGTTGTCTACGACACGGAAGCTTTGATAATAGCACCCTTGGATGAGGCGATGATAAATACCTAATGAGTAGTTAATTAATGACGGAGCCTACTGTTAACTTATTTAGCGAACTATTATAATCTGAGTATATAGGTGTTTTAGCATGATTCCGCATGTTTCACGATGGGAAGTCAATAAGCTCGAAAGTCAAAATCAAAAAGCATACGGCACAGGTACGAGTTATCGTTATCACACATTTACAATCGCAAAAGGTGTTAAAACAAGATACCAACCTGTCTTCACTTTTAGCCAATAAAACGTATATTTTTGTCTGTATTTTTTTTCAATCTGTTAAAAATAAAACATCGTCATCGAAATTGTACGTGTTTTTAAATAAAATCGCGATTTTTTTATCATTCGCCATTCTATATTATTCAGAAGTTACAAATTTAATATGGTAATTAATGGAATATTGCTATCTATACTATTGGCAATTTTAATCCATCCTTGGATCCCATAAATCTTAAAGTTAAAATGATTGAACATGAAGGATTTTATAACTTGTCGTTAACTGATGTGTGCTACATACCTATGACATATTACATCAGTATTGTGGCGTCCATAGAACCCAGTTTAGGTATATCAAGCCCGTGGGCTTGATTATTATTAAATGACCTTTGATTACTTTATCCTATTGGCCTTTTTCCTGTAACGGATATTTTCTCTGGTGACAACATAATTTATATATATTAAATTTCGAAATCTTATTATCTTAATTTAATAAACACAATAATATTTATTGCAACCAAGTACTTAATAACTAGGTACAAGGTCCCTGTCAGGGTGTAGCAAAACAAAATAATATAATGATTAATGATAATTGTTGGAATTCTAAAAACAGACATCATCAGTAACTATGTTGTGTAATCCCAACAAATCCTTCATTGTTGCTATAAATATACAGAAGAACAACAACACTCAAAGAAGTATAAAATTGCGCTCATACGTGGTCCACACCAGTGGGCATAAGTGACAAAGCATCCGTCATGTTTTGACAAAATACGAGTATGAAGTGACAGATTGTTTGTCACTTATTTATCACGTGACAAACGCATCCATCATAGGCCTCTGGACTCCAGCCCGGTACCTTCGGTGCCGTTCCAAGCGCAAGCGTAACCTTTTAATTTATGAAAGTTATTTTGAGACATATTGAGATCACACTTGTTTGTCACTCAACCAGCACTGGAAAGTGTGGCGAATGGCCATTGTGCAAACTGTGCCACAGCACAATACTTCACAATTGTATATAGTGATATGTGAAAGAGCGCGGTCAACATGACTGGCATGAATAGCGACGAAATCTGCCAGTGAAATTGTCATTGCCAGGTGCCTCCGCAGTTGAGGCCAGTTGGTATACATAAAAACGCATTGGGGTAATCAACTAACGTTCCCTTTTTAAGCGCCGCAATGGCTGTCAAAAAATTGCTCGCTCGCAATCCGTGCAGCGTGCACGGCGTCCGTTCAGATCACAAATGAGAGCCTTCAATACTTGTACTATGATTTCTGGGACTTACCTTACTGTTAATAAATCTTCATTAATTTCATCATCGTAGCCGGATGACATCCACTAGTTAACAAAGGCATGCCCACGATACTTCATGATGCCTCGTCTGCTTCATCCAACGGTTTTCTGCGATCCTCGCACGATCGTCGGTTCATGTACCGAGCATTTCCTTACGCTACATAATTCAATATGTGATTGTCATTCGGGATCCCAAAACGCAACCTCCCTTGTCTATACTAGCTGTCACTTTCCTTTCAATACCACGCGAGCATGACAGATGACGCTGAGTCGCGCAACATGCGAAGTCGCGTCAAGATATACTAGCCCTGATTGTAAACAGCGTCAGATTCGATTTCATATTCCCTTCAACACAAAGGGTTTGGCTAGACTGTAGTCTTTGTCTGCATTCAGATACTATGTTACGTAACTTTAGTCATACCATGTTTACTAACCATAAAAATAAAGCTATACACCAATAGACTAAGCATTTGATTGTTACCATAACTTTTCCAACCGCTTAACTTTGCAGAAAAAACTTGTTTTGAAGGTGTCGCAACGAATGTGAACGATTTTCGACACTGATAACTGTACTAAACGTTACCAATCGCCTGGGTCTGTTCCGAGTATACTCAAACTCCATACATTAAATTTAATATAGCGGGGTTAGCATATCTAAGATAGACGATTCGGTGTTTCGTTATTTTTTTAAATGGCTGAGATATGGAGGTTGGAACCATAACTAATGTCATTAATTAGGAAGCAAACTTGCGAAATCTACAGCCCACAGCAGAGCCACTAGTTATTTACCTATAAAGCGCATTTGCTCTCCACGCAATAACTTAGTACTCCGTCCTTGTTGACCGGGGTAAGAGGCTCGGCTTGATAGTTTCTCCCGGGACATTGACCGCGACCAGCTGTTTCCGGCGCACGGTATGGCTAGTTCGCAAATAATAACTGTGGACTACCGGCCCTGCTTGCAGATTATGGCGCTTCATATCCATCAAGAAATAAACTAAATCAAATTTAAAACCCCCGGAACTAACATAGCTAGGAACCCTCTCGACAGACAATGCTTTCGATTACAAAATACTGCATTCAAATCGGACTATCCGTTTGGGAGCTACGGTGCCACAGACAGATACACAGATACACATGTTATAGACCTCTTTTTTTGTCGGGGATCAATAACTAATAGGTTAACTTGAATAGTGTTCATTTTCCCAAGATATAGAAACCTTTTTATCGAACGTTTCTTAATATGCAAAATAATGGAATGATAAATGTATAATTGTATAAGTTCAGTAAAATTATAAACTAGCAATAGTGTAGGTGATGTTGACATATCTCAATATCAGGAAAGAGAGTTAATTGACCCCTAGACAATGGAGCAACTCTTCGTAATCAAAGATCCACGATGCTTTAGACTAGATAACCTAAGTTGCCGAAAACTTCTCTGTTGCAAATACCAGTATCAGTGAGTGGCATCGTACAATGTAGGTACATGTCGCATCACGAAGCCATCATCGTAATAGCAAATTGGCGAACAGTCGTCTGCTGTCACTCTCCCTTGAACCCGAACGTGCGCGGCATGCGCACGCGCATACACCGTTAGGTACTTACAATACGAGTACGATAGAGATCGTCACAGACACTTGAAGATACAGAAAGCACACTACGTCCGTCGCGTCAGATTTATTCCGAATATGAGCTGAGGACAGAATTGGTGCGCTGGTTTGTTACTTCCTATACCTAGAGATGTACCGTTCTAGACAGAACGTTTCCCGATTTGTATAGGAAATGTTATCAAGAACGCTCTTTCCCCGTACAAAACGTGAAACGTTATCGAGAACGGCATCTCTATCGTACCTACGCGGTGAAGTGAGCCCGTCTTGGTCAGACTAAAAGCTACGGAAATTGGACCGTATTTAATTCCTTTGAAGATAAACTGTACCTACTCGTCCTTGGTCCTTTGACCAAACTTAACGCCAATTACATTGGAAGTTTACTAATGAGAAAACAGCTGTTTTGGCATTAAATATGCACTTTGATGTTAGAAAGGTGTTTACTAAATAAGACATGTCTCTCTCTTCAATCGTTTCCCTCACTGCTGAAAATCGTGACTTCTTCTGATTCCGTCAACTAGTTGCCTCTATTGGTTGCGTTCCGCGCTTGTTTGAGTGCAGCACTGACTGATATATCCAGCATATTTCATATTTCACACTTCAAATAAGACACGTAAAGTAAGACTTTTTTTTTCTTCGCCTGATGGAAAGCGATTACCGTCGCCCATAAACACCTGCAACACCAGAGGAGTCACAAGTGCTTGCCTACCCGGAGGACGAAGATAGAATGCCTCTATGCTAGTAATTTCACCGGCTACACTTGTTACTAGAAAGTAAGACTAAGCTTAACTCGCAATTATAATGTTAATTTTCAATTTTCAATAAGGCTAAGGAACCCCGCTGTTATTAGTTCTGTGGTCAGGATAGAGATCGTCATCGCTTTCGGCAGTTAGCGGTCGCTGCGGCGCCAAATGCGGTGGGAATTCAATGAGTCGACGCTTTTCGGAAGAGTGAGTCGGCCCGACCAGGCTCGTCAGATTTGTGGGAAAGATATGCACAAAACCATAAAGAAATGTTCCGAGAAGATGGTACTTAGATGTGAAGTAACAGGTAAAAACAAACTGCAGTTTTCAGAAAGAGCTGTAACACAAACGTACCTATACGTGTGCGTCTGAATGCCTTTTTGTGCTCTGCGGACTTTACCAATGTTGTAACCTTAAGTACCAATTTGGTAAAAATGGGACCAATAGTATCCCCAAAACTACGGCACGACATATGATAAAAGGAAACTTGTCCACATAATGGTGCCAAACGGCCCACCCACTGAAGAAAAAATTGGTCTGTCTTATTTCCATGACACTCCATTTAAATCTTTCTACCGAACATGGGTAGACGAGCACAATTCTAAATCTATTAATTACCACAGGCATCGTAAAATGCGAGCAAAATCGATTTAAATGACCTATGACAACCAGTGGCGGCCCTAAAACTTCAATGAATTTTGCTTGCATTTTACGAACCCCGGTAATCACATATCAAAACAATAACATACAATTTTATTGTGTTTTGTTTCAGAGAGCGCACAGTGCGGTGTTCCTCTGTGCTGATCGGAGCACTAGGGGTGTCTCTGATCGCGCTGGCCGTCTACACCACCGTGCTGGTGCTGACCGAGCAATGGAGCCCAAGGGCCTGCATCAGCGAGGAGTGCGTCGGGACTGGTGAGTCGATACGTCTAATACTTATGTAAAATTAGAAAGAACATTTCATGAGTATTTATTTTCTTGTTGTTGGACATCCCAACTACGTGATCATCATACTCATTTCGCCGGGAACTTACAATTTGTGGATAGAGCTCCCCCTGGGCTCTTAAGACAAATAGTAAAACGTTCGCCACTCTGGTAGTCGTATCGAAGTGATGGAAGCTTCATGGAACTCCTGCGGCGCGGAGACATTCCCGTTAGTGGGTTTGTAGGCAATTCCACACAGTTCAAGTCATGTCTAAAAAAAGGAAACTTAATATAGATCAGCAGAACTATAAGCCAATGATGGGAATAGAATACTGAAGCTTCAATACACACAAACAACCACCTACGAATCACTACACGCTTAGAACGGATACATTTACATAAGATAACAAATTAAAAAGCTATTAAAATACTTCACCGACATAATAGTGACAACCAATAAGCATTTCTGATGCAAGTAGGATTACCGATGCGTGTTTCCCATTCCTACACATCAATTTGCTTCAATAAGTATGAATAATTAGATAAAATTGCCTTTTCAAGATAAAATGTAGTTTATACCACATTCCTGTCTCATCTCGAGCATATTCCATAGAGTGCTGCGTGCCATCCGTACCATCGCCATTTGAACTAGTTTTTAATTATTTTAATACGCACAGATTAAATAATCCACGCGCATACAGAAACTGCGCCATTTTCGCGGGAAAATGATACAATTACATTCATTATGGAGGGAGGTTCTGTTATTGACTTGGTCGCAATACTGCGCATATTACGCCAAGTATTCATATGTTAGAGATAGAATGCCACGTGGTTGAATACATTAAAGGATGAATCAAAATTATGGCGTCATTGCCGCACGCTTATTGATTGCGACGATCTAATGAACTGAATAAAATTATAAAATACCTATTATTATTCCCATAGCATCTAAACGTAGATTATGACTTTAACAAATAAATAATCACTCTCGTCGTGTTTCTAAAGTTTCTAAGACTACTTTTATAATGGGAACCTTTATAGGTACATAAAGTCTGCTTTCTAGTATGGTTGGTTAGACACGGTCGCTCAGCATTTCTTTTTTGATAAGTGTATTCATGGGCGGATCCAGCGTGTAATAGTTGTAATCCAGTGAGAAAGGGACCTCACATAAGTACCTAACACTCGTACCGCGGGAGCTCTCCCTTTCGTATAGCCGAAAAAATATCCGTGGGTAACCGAGCGAGACCCTTTCCAATAGATGTTATGAACCTTATAAATACCCACCATTTTGTTACTGTAAATTTACGAATAGACAGATGGCAGGATAAGTGAGGACCTCTTCCTAGTCTTCCTACCCCCAGTAGCCTAGTAGGTAAGATCGTCTCGTCCAGGACGAGTTGCGTCAGTCGAGCGCACACGCACGATTTCTCGCGCATGCGGGATTCAAATTAGACGTCATTTTCCGCTGCCCGCCCACGCTTTTCCTGGGCAGTCACGGAATCGCAGTATTGCGGTAATATACTAGCATGTCCATAAGTGCCACCATTATGTTTTTAGATTGTTATACTCTGTCATAAACGTGTTTAAACCTTTGATTTTTAAATCATTCGATATTGTACCTAAGTTAATGTCGCTTATAGTCAAGCTCTCTATATTTTTATTTAATTTATTTTTTAGTAGCTAAACAATATCGCACGGATCTGTACTAACAATCGTTTGTTCCTTTATCTTTGAGACTTATTTAACGATTTTCATCTGGACCTTACACATTTATTTGTTATAATTTGCTGCATATAATGACGATATCTATGCATTTTATTTACCATACTATGAATGCTGACCGTACCACTACTTACCGGACGTCCTTTGAGAGTCTTACAGGTTTTTAAAACTCGCTCCTGCCATGGCATTTTCGTCGCGCCATGGCATTTTTGTCCGCAGCCTCCAGAGTGATCGCAGCGCTGAATAAAGACGTGGACCCGTGTACAGACTTCTACGAGTTTGCCTGCGGGGGCTGGATCAAGAAGAACCCCGTGCCAGAGTGGGCCACCTCCTGGGACCAGCTCGCCAAGTGAGCCCATTGCTTATGCTAATTGGTACACCCATTCTTTTGAGCTGCTAAAATGGTCTACGAGATACTCTTTAGTCGTTCGTTGCGTCATAACCTTTCTGTTACCCGAACCCAAAAGGCTATTATAATTTCTTAAAACTCTTGGACTATAGATAAAATTTTAAGTGAAAAAAACATACCTAAATGCATTTAGGTTTTATTAACTTGAACAAGTGGCATATTCAGGGCACCATATTTGACTCTAAAACGTTTAAGTGTTTAGTCCCATAGATAAGTCGTGGTTTCCAGATTACGAGAGCGGCTGGTGGCCGACCTCCGGGAGCTGCTGGAGCTGGGAGACGAACCCGGGCTTCCGGAGAGCGTGCTCAAGGCCAAGGCCCTGTACAGGACTTGCATCAATATTGGTGAGTGTTAGGACAAGTCTTCTATTCTAGAAAATTAAAATTTGACGAGTTAACGCCACTTGGGCAGTACAGATTTAAAAGTTTTCTCTAGAAAGCAAAAACTTTTAAATCTGTTTTGCTTTCCGTTATTTATTCAAGCTACAAGAACTTACATCACCTAGTATCTAATTGGTAATTTTGAATGACGTGCGACGTCGTTGGTTGTAGCACGTTGTGAATGTAAATTTAAATTCTATGATACCACCCAGTAGGCATCATAAAATCTAGATATTCATTTAGGTGAGTAGAGTACTTGTATATTTACAAGCATTCCTGACCTAGACATGTGTAGAAAAAACTGAGACCATTTATTATATTCCCAGACAAATTAGAAGAAGACGGCATCAAGCCGATACAGAAGATTCTGGTCGAACTGGATCTGCCGGCGCGTCCGCCCACCGAAGCATCAGGCAACTTCAGCTGGGAGCTGGTGGCAGGGCGAGGGCGCCGGGACCTGGGACTCAGTGTGCTTCTGAGCGTGCAAGTGGCTGAGGATGTGAGGAATACCAGCAGAAACCGCGTTGTGGTGAGTGGGACGGATATAAGCTTGGCTTGTGAAGAACTAGCTGTGCCGCGCGGTGTTACCCGCTTATCCCACGGGAACACTAATTTTTCGGGATAAAAACTAGCCTATGTGTTAATCTAGGGTGTCAGCTACCTTCATACCAAAATTTATCATAATTGGTGCAGCCGTTTGAGCGTGAAGAAGTAACAAACATACATATAAACACACTCACAAACTTTCGCGTTTATAATATTAGTGTGATGTGTCACCGCGTCAGTAACTGAAGTAATCGTAATCTCTAATTGATAACCGTGCCTTTTTTACACTGACTTCCCTTTGAACAGCTAAGTAAGTCTCTTATCGTAGTATGAGGAATTTGGTTTCTCTGTGAGATGATAGTTGTCAGCGCCACATTCAATGGTAACCAGTCCGTATGTCGCCGATATTGGCCATGTTGACTCTTGGTTGTTGTTCTAGATCGAGCAAGTGTCTCCGGGCTTTAGCGAGCGCTACCTGCTCGCGCCTGAACAGTTCGCGCATGAGCTAGAGCAGTACCACACCTACATCAAGGAGATGATCGCCCTGGCCGACCCGCCCACCAACGCCTCCTCATTCGCCGACGATATCGTCGCGTTCAGCAAGAGCCTGGCCAAGGTATTCCAAAAAATATATTTTTCTCACCTTGTTCATGCCGTTAGGCCTGTGATTGCAGTTGGCCACTTGAGTGGAGATGTGTAAAATGGAACAATGACATTAATCTGATTTTAATGTACTTCTCTTGAACTTCACGAAGACCCAGCCTGATAGGTTATTTTCTCCGCTTCACTTCAGTGAATCAGCACACCAGCAGCCTTGGTGTTGTCACCAAATAAGGGTGAAGCCAGAAGACCGTAATTTGAGTCGCGTAATTTCGGTCGCGCCACACTTAGTGTGACGCGATCACGTGACATTGTACAAAAAGTAACCGAAAAAATCCTCACGTGATTTGTGCACAAGCCCTTACTTACCTAAGTACAGTCGCCATCAGATATATCGCAGCATATAAGGCGTTTATAAATATCTACACACGGCCACAGATTATATACAAGTTACTACACGACTCTTATTGACTGGGCGTTACAGTACATGTTCAGATACATATATTGCGATATATCTGATGGCGACTGTACAAGTTGAATTTTTGCTTGTTTTATAAATAGAGTATGACATTTGTGTAGGTATGTCGAGTAAAGTGGCATAGTCTATTCGACAACGAACTTATAAGATTTTAACGTTGCACGTGTGCAATTGGACAGGGATATCCTCTAAAGCGTAACTACTACCTCAAGATGCAATTCAAACAATACAGTGCATGTCCGTAACAAAAAAATGATTATTTAATGAATGCTGTAGATAAGTCTAGTTTTTTCACGGACACCATTGTCTCTGTTTCCCACGATCGTGATGAATCACATTAATCTCAATTCAATTCTTGGTAACTAATTACTGACGACACCAGACTTAAGATCAGAGTTAAGATTATAACTTATTTGGAGGAAAACTTTTCTATTTATATCTAAATTAATGATGGGTAGGTACTTACTCATTTTTAATAATAACGGATTTGCGGGAATGCCCACTAGCATATTCAACCTCTTTTTCCGTGTTTTTCTTTTTACAGCGCGTATATTTGATATAACCGCAAATTTATGCCAGACGGAGATTTTAGTGCTACAATCTGATATTTATAGCAATTATTAATTTAGCGTTAACTGGCATACCGCAATTAATTTTTGAAAATTTTCTGAGCATTAATGTATGGCGTAGTTATTACTGGTGACAGTTGTGACATCACGATGTTAAGTGTCAACAAACAACAACAAACAAATACATTGCGTGCTGAATTATTTTATACGAAAAAAAGTTCGGTTTTTTTTTTATTTTACGGATCAATATATTAATAAGTGCCTATACTAAGACCCCGTAAAGTTAGCGGTTATATCAAATATACACGCTGTATATTAAAGACTATAACTTTAATTCACCCCTAGTTATTGATTGTCTCTCACATAATGTTAGGTATCACGTCTGTGATAAGGAAAATGTGTAATGATGTGTTTGTGCATCCTAAATAACCCTAACTGCTGGGAAAAACAGAGACGAAATGTTGTTCTTTTGTGTCAGAGGCCAAGATACACTTTGCCAGACCAGTAAGTAAGTAATGATGTGTTATCCTTAATGTTTTTTTTTTACTAATCAATGTTATGATTAGAGATGCGCAGAATGTGTCACTAAAGTGAAAAGAGTGATATGTGTCTTTAGCTCACCGAGATATGTATCACTCATTTAGCTCAGTAGATCTTTAGACTATATCGTTCATGAGTGAGCAGAGAACTAGAGATGTCGATGAATTAGATTCACGGCAGCATGGCAACATTCATTTCATGAGCGAGAGGGAGCGAGTAATACTGAGATGATATACTGAGCTACTTCAATCATCAGTGAGCGAAAGAGCTAATGAGCTAAACCAAATGATATAGCTCGTTTGAATCACTCACTCGCGAGCTACACATCTCTAGGTATGATATTTGTGATTTCAGATAATGACCCCAGTGGAGGTGCGCAGGAGTGGCACGCACCTGTTCCACGAGGTCAGCGTGAAGCAGCTGGTGCAGGGCTCCGCTGGCGGCCCCGCGCAGTGGAAGGATGTAAGTCCTCATTTTCAGGGACATCTGAACGGGTTACCAGGACCACAAACTAAAGGTCATAGTTAATACAAGTTGAGAGCGTCTTCTGTTTCGATCTTTGCGATAACCAGCCACGCATAGCCTCGTGGAAGCGAGATGCGAGAGAGCAGGTCCATACGCCACATACAGGGAGAACTCGGCCACTTTTTACGTGAATGAAAAATAAAGCTATTGTTTTTTCAATTATAATATTTTCGGACACGTCCGGGGAAAAAATTACGATTTACGCCAAATTTCCGGGTTGTTTAAGTTTTTCGGTCCGGGTCCGGGTTCGGTGAATTTAGGGATGGCAGCCCTATGCGCAGCATAAGCAGATAGTGGGTCGCACTTGGTAGCGATTCGCATCTGGGCTCGCCTTGAACGAACAGTTACCGACTAATGGACTTCTCATATTCCAGGATCGATCACAGTCACTTTGCATCATTCCAAAAGTCATTGTGTGGTATTTTCTGCTACGGGCAAGAAATGACGAATTTTCCCATTATTTCCAGCACGATTGGAACAAATACCTGGAGCTGGTGTTCTCCAACACGAGCGTCGAGCTGGACGACAACGCGGACCGCGTCATCGTGATGGACCTTCCGTACCTACAGAAATTAGCCACACTGCTCTCCGATACCAAGCCGGTCATAATCGGTAAGTTGAGCCGGGAAAACTTTATTCCAGTTCCATCTTTAGGTAACCTATCTGTAACATTTCCCCAAATTTTAATTTGTCCGAACGTATTTTTTCCTGAAACCCGTACCTATAATATTTTCAGGATTTTATAAACATTGTTTTAAAGAACCCATTAGGTTAGATCAGGTTTGTTTTATAGTTATTGGAATAAATAAACAGTTTCTGAAAAAAAATCCTTTGGTCAAATGGAAATTTGGCGGAATGTTACAGATGGGATACAAATATTTGTGTTTCAGATAGGAAACCCCATCTTTACCAGTGTTTACGAGAGTGGTTCACTGATGTTGAAATTTCACTTTTCTGTATTCAGAGCTCTGCTTGAGTGACACAGGCTGACAACACAGTCGTATTTGTCAATTTAATCTAGGCTATGTCCAAACTCGTCATGCACCGTTGAGCAATGCCTAGCTCAATTCAGGAACGCTACTGACCGCAAAATCTCTTATGCATTTTGTTTACGCACGGATTTTAATTTTTTATCGATTCCAAAATGTAAACCATCCTCTGATAAGAAAATCATAATATTTCGTATGGGATATATAAATATAAAAAAAACGGCCAAGTCCGAATCAGACTCGCGCGCTAAGGCCGGGTTAAGTTAAGTTTGCGCCTTACATGGCGCCGGATACAAATGAGATGCAAGGTTTTTTTCCTGTTTTTTGTATCTGTGAAAATTTTAACTGTCTAGCTATCACGGTTCATGAAAGACAGCCTGGTGACAGACAGACAGACAGTAGAATCATAGTAATAGGGTCCCGTTTTTACCCTTTGGGTACGGAACCCTAAGAACAGCAAATGCGTGTAGCAGATCCATGTTGAACTCAAGAAAAGTTAGGTACGTGTTGACACCGGGTCACCCAATAAATTCTTAGTTTCACTCCGAATTTTAATAATCCCGACGCGCGACGAGTGACTCTTCAGAATTATTTTTCTTAGGACAGAATACTATAAAATTGTTATCTTTGCACCATGATTTCAGAACGCTTCCTTTGGTGGAGCGTGTTCTCGACGGTGGCGCCGATGACGCTGAGCGCCTTCCGCGACCTCGGGTTCGCGTTCAGCCGCGCCGTATTCGGGCTACAGCAGCGCACGCCGCGCTGGAAGAGCTGCACCGCCAACGTCAACTCCAACTTCGGCGTCGCGCTCAGCTATCTCTACGTCAAGCGGCATTTCGATCAGACTTCCAGACAAAAGGTACCATTCAACTTCTGTTCAACCTTTCCAGATGCTCTATACTCT
This sequence comes from Apotomis betuletana, assembly GCA_932273695.1. Lineage (NCBI taxonomy): Eukaryota > Metazoa > Arthropoda > Insecta > Lepidoptera > Tortricidae > Apotomis > Apotomis betuletana. The sequence continues at coordinate 774,938 of OW026303.1, read as the reverse complement.
GTCGCAGATAGGAACAGACGAGAGACTGTCCCAAGAAAGGAACTGCAACCACCCTCAGAAATGAAGACACCGACGCAAGGAGTAGAAGATTTTACTTGACAAATCCCGTCATCAGCGTCCTTCTAGTTGATATGTTCACGAGAAATCACACCGGCTTTGTTAGGAGAAGCGAACTCTTCAGCTATCGCTCTTCCTCAACTTAAAAGCCTTTCGATGCGCATTGTTTGAGTGGGGGAAGGGGTCAGTCGCGTCGTGTTAGGGCTGCAGCAGCGCACGCCGCGCTGGAAGAGCTGCACCGCCAACGTCAACTCCAACTTCGGTGTGGCGCTCAGCTACCTCTATGTCAAGCGGCATTTCGATCAGACTTCCAGACAAAAGGTACCATTCAACTTCTGTTCAACCTTTCCAGATGCTCTATACTCTGCCGCAGACAGGAACAGACGAGAGACTGTCCCAAGAAAGGAACTGCAACCACCCTCAGAAATGAAGACACCGACGCAAGGAGTAGAAGATTTTACTTGAAAAATCCCGTCATCAGCGTCCTTCTAGTTGATATGTTCATGAGAAACGAACTATTCAGTTATCGGTCTTCCGCAATTTTATAAGTCTTTCGATGCGCATTGTTTGAGTGGTGGAAGGGTTCAGTCGCGTCGTGTTCGGGCTGCAGCAGCGCACCCCTCGCTAGAAGAGCTGCACCGCCAACGTCAACTCCAACTTCGGCGTCGCGCTCAGCTATCTCTACGTCAAGCGGCACTTTGATCAGACTTCCAGGCAAAAGGTACGTTCAAGCTTTCCACAGGATGCTCTACACTCTGCCGCAGATAGGAACAGACGAGAGACTGTCCCAAGAACGGAACTGCAACCATCCTCAGAAATGATGACACCGACGCAAGGAGTAGAAGGTTTTACTTAAAAAATCCCGTCATCAGAGTCCTTCTAGTTGATATGTTCACGAGAAATCACACCGGCTTTGTTAGGAGAAGCGAGCTATCGCTCTTCCTCAACTTAAAAGCCTTTCGATGCGCATTGCTTGAGTGGGGGAAGGGTTCAGTCGCGTCGTGTTAGGGCTGCAGCAGCGCACCCCTCGCTGGAAGAGCTGCACCGCCAACGTCAACTCCAACTTCGGCGTGGCGCTCAGCTATCTCTACGTCAAGCGGCACTTCGATCAGACTTCCAGACAAAAGGTACCATTCAACTTCTGTTCAACCTTTCCAGATGCTCTATACTCTGTCGCAGATAGGAACAGACGAGAGACAGTCCCAAGAAAGGAACTGCAACCACCCTCAGAAATGATGACACCGACACAAGGAGTAGAAGGTTTTACTTGAAAAATCCCGTCATCAGCGTCCTTCTAGTTGATATGTTCACGAGAAATCACACCGGCTTTGTTAGGAGAAGCGAACTCTTCAGCTATCGCTCTTCCTCAACTTAAAAGCCTTTCGATGCGCATTGTTTGAGTGGTGGAAGGGGTCAGTCGCGTCGTGTTCGGGCTGCAGCAGCGCACCCTTCGCTGGAAGAGCTGCACCGCCAACGTCAACTCCAACTTCGGTGTGGCGCTCAGCTATCTCTATGTCAAGCGGCATTTCGATCAGACTTCCAGACAAAAGGTACCATTCAAGCTTTCCACAGGATGCTCTACACTCTGCCGCAGACAGGAACAGACGAGAGACAGTCCCAAGAAAGGAACTGCAACCACCCTTAGAAATGATGACACCGACACAAGGAGTAGAAGGTTTTACTTGAAAAATCCCGTCATCAGCGTCCTTCTAGTTGATATGTTCACGAGAAATCACACCGGCTTTGTTAGGAGAAGCGAACTCTTCAGCTATCGCTCTTTCACAACTTAAACCTATCGATGCGCATCGCTTGAGTGAGGGAAGGGGTCAGTCGCGTCGTGTTCGGGCTGCAGCAGCGCACGCCGCGCTGGAAGAGCTGCACCGCCAACGTCAACTCCAACTTCGGCGTCGCGCTCAGCTATCTCTACGTCAAGCGGCACTTTGATCAGACTTCCAGGCAAAAGGTACATTCAAGCTTTCCACAGGATGCTCTACACTCTGCCGCAGACAGGAACAGACGAGAGACTGTCCCAAGAAAGGAACTGCAACCACCCTCAGAAATGATGACACCTACGCCAGGAGTAGGTAGAAGGTTTCATATTAAAAATCCCGTCATCAGAGTCCTTCTAGTTGATATGTTCATGAGAAATCACACCGGCTTTGTTAGGAGACGCGAACTCTTCAGCTATCGCTCTTCCTCAACTTAAAAGCCTTTCGATGCGCATTGTTTGAGTGGTGGAAGGGGTCAGTCGCGTCGTGTTCGGGCTGCAGCAGCGCACCCCTCGCTAGAAGAGCTGCACCGCCAACGTCAACTCCAACTTCGGCGTCGCGCTCAGCTATCTCTATGTCAAGCGGCACTTTGATCAGACTTCCAGGCAAAAGGTACATTCAAGCTTTCCACAGGATGTTCTGCACTCTGCCGCAGATAGGTACAGACGAGAGACAGTCCCAAGAAAAGAACCGCAACCACCCTCAGAAATGAGGACGCCGACGCAAGGAGTAGAAGTTTTCACATAAAAAATTCCGTCATCAGTGTCGTTCTACTTGATAAGTTCATGAGAAATCACATCGGCTTTTGTTAGAAGCGAACTATTCGGTTATCGCTCTTCCACAATTTACTTATAACTTTATAAGTCTCTGTACACGCGTTGTTTGAGTGGTGGGCTGGTTTCGCTGCACCGCAAACGGCAACTCCCACTTTGGCATGGCGTTGAGTTATCTCTATGTGAAGCGGCATTTTGACCAGACTTCCAGGCAACGTAGAAACAATACAAACACTTACAAAAGTTGACCCAGCATGTCTTGCCAGCGCATACTACCAAACGTATCAAAGACGTTGTTAAAAGGTTAACGAAAAGGCACTGATTTCAAACGACACTTCCCCCGTTCCTAACGCTATTCGCAAATAGTTAAGTGTACATTATCGCTATGTTAGTTAATGTACACCTATTGTCTTCCAAGTTCCACCTGATGTTTACTTAAATGTGTTTCAGGCTATAGAAATGGTGGAGGACGTGCGCGCCGCATTTGCCGCGGCCGTCAAGGAGCTGGACTGGATGGACTCCACCACGAGGCTCAAGACTCTCAACAAGCTCAGCGCCATCAGGAACTTCGTCGGCTTCCCCGCCTGGCTGCTCACCCAGGAACAACTCGACAAGCACTACAAACATGTGAGTTCAGCTCACTCGACACTGGAGGAGTGGCCTCTAGACATTTAACAAACTAAGTGCCATCAGGAGCTTCGTCGGCTTCCCCGCCTGGCTGCTCACCCAGGAACAACTCGTCAAGCACTACAAACATGTGAGTTCAGCTCACTCGACACTGGAGGAGTGGCCTCTAGACATTTAACAAACTAAGTGCCATCAGGAGCTTCGTCGGCTTCCCCGCCTGGCTGCTCACCCAGGAACAACTCGACAAGCACTACAAACATGTGAGTTCAGCTCACTCGAGACTGGAGGAGTGGCCTCTACGTGAGTCTAGACCTTTAACAAGCTAAGTGCCATCAGGAAATTCGTCGGATTTCCCGTCCGGCTGTTGAAACACGCCTTTGCTTTTCTTATCCCCGATGTGTTGCTTAACTTGGCTCCTCGTGCTACTCGTATGATGCTAAAGTTCAATCACTAATTCTACTATCACTTTTTCACTATTTGAGTTTTCAACCAATACAAATGAAACATGGAATTCATGCTTATTTCAAGATTTCCTCTGAACAATACCATTTTTCAGGCGGAGGTGGTCGAAGGAAATCTGTTTGAGACCTACTTGAAACTGACGCGCGCCGCTGTCAAGAAGTCACTGGAGTCGCTACGGGAGACGCCCGATAGAAACAGGTATGAAATTACAAAATTTAACGAAAAATGCATTTAGCCCATTTCACCCAATTAAGTTTTTAGCGCCCAATCCCTATTTAAAAACCAGAGACCAAATAAGTATAGTCCGGGAAACAGTTTTGTTTCGTCACGATTTTGTTGCCAAAGGGTTAACGAAAGTATTTTTGCAGATGGGTAGCCACAGCAACAACGGTTAACGCTTTCTACTCGGCCACTCTCAACTCAGTCAGTAAGTATTCTTCACCACAAACATAAACACTTGATGTCCATTTAGGATGGAACTCTGAAGTAATCTGTATCATATCTCAATTTATAATATTTATCTTAATTTTAGCGTTCCCCGCCGGAATATTACAACCGCCATTTTATGGAAACGGGATTGAGTGAGTGCTTCGTTTATTTTTTATACCATTCTGTACAATGATATAAAATACATGTCAAAATAACTCCGTTTATATTTCCAGAGCCATCAACTACGGATCTATTGGTGCCATAATGGGTCATGAAGTGACGCATGGGTTCGATGATCAAGGTAAACTTCTACTTCCTTGAACCAAAAAAGCGGTTTAAACTTGTACGTGAAATCGTCAGTAACGGCCCGACATGTTTCGAATACCGAGCTTTTCATCAGGGACTGCTACCCGTAACATCGGCGCGGCAACTTTATCACTGATTCTAAAAGTATTTTCCGTTTAGGTTCACTCCGTTCACATACCCATTCTGCTAGCTCCTCAACGTTCTCACTTTGTCCAGTGGTTCTATCCTTTCCACGTTCCCAGTTCACTCACACAGTTTAACCCACGTTTAACCACAGGTCGGCGGTACGACGAGATGGGCAACTTGAAGCAGTGGTGGTCGGCGGCCACGCTGGAGCACTACCACGGGCGCGTGTCCTGCATCATCGACCAGTACAGCCGCTACCATCTGCCGCAGCTTCCCAACTACACGGTAAACCCGTCGCTCTTGTTTCCGTATTTATAAGGAGCAGGAACATATGCTGGCACAAAAACTGTGTTCGGAAGGGGTTGGCCAGATATGCTGAATTAAAAGCAGACTGATGCGTCTAATAACGCATCCTGAAAAGGCTTGTCTGAATGCTTCAATTAGGAATAGATCTGGAGGGAAGATCACCATTGTGTCATTAAGTTCTATGACATACTTATACTGAGTGGACTCCATTCTTGCATATCTTATCGGTTTGCTAATGTCATGTTTAAATCTGATCTGCACCTGTTAATTTAATTATTTCATGTAGATAACCGAATAGGCACATTTATGTTCGCATTGATCGAAGCACATTACATTATGGATGTCCACCCACAAGGTGGACAGACGACCTGGTAAAGGTTGCAGGAAGCCGCTGGATGCAGGTCGCTTCTAAACGGCCGATCTGGAAGTCACTGGGGGAGGCATATGTTCAGCAGTGGACGTCCTGTGGCTGAAATGATGATGATGATGATGATGATGGGCCCACGCTTGCTTGTCGACAGGTGCACGGGTTCAACACTCAGGGCGAGAACATCGCGGACAACGGCGGGCTGCGTGCCGCGCTCAGCGCCTACCAGCTGCTGGCGCGCCGCCGCCCCGCCGCCGCGCGCGACACGCTGCCGGGGCTGCCGCGCTACAAGCCCGAGCAGCTCTTCTTCCTGGGCTTCGCGCAGGTGAGGACCTTACCACTGGTCGCGTCACACCGAGCTATGCCTACCAGCTGCTGGCGCGCCGCCGCCCCGCCGCCGCGCGCGACACGCTGCCGGGGCTGCCGCGCTACAAGCCCGAGCAGCTCTTCTTCCTGGGCTTCGCGCAGGTGAGGACCTTACCACTGGTCGCGTCACACCGAGCTATGCCTACCAGCTGCTGGCGCGCCGCCGCCCCGCCGCCGCGCGCGACACGCTGCCGGGGCTGCCGCGCTACAAGCCCGAGCAGCTCTTCTTCCTGGGCTTCGCGCAGGTGAGGACCTTACCACTGGTCGCGTCACACCGAGCTATGCCTACCAGCTGCTGGCGCGCCGCCGCCCCGCCGCCGCGCGCGACACGCTGCCGGGGCTGCCGCGCTACAAGCCCGAGCAGCTCTTCTTCCTGGGCTTCGCGCAGGTGAGGACCTTACCACTGGTCGCGTCACACCGAGCTATGCCTACCAGCTGCTGGCGCGCCGCCGCCCCGCCGCCGCGCGCGACACGCTGCCGGGGCTGCCGCGCTACAAGCCCGAGCAGCTCTTCTTCCTGGGCTTCGCGCAGGTGAGGACCTTACCACTGGTCGCGTCACACCGAGCTATGCCTACCAGCTGCTGGCGCGCCGCCGCCCCGCCGCCGCGCGCGACACGCTGCCGGGGCTGCCGCGCTACAAGCCCGAGCAGCTCTTCTTCCTGGGCTTCGCGCAGGTGAGGACCTTACCACTGGTCGCGTCACACCGAGCTATGCCTTTTAGACTTATAGTCTTCCTCGGGTACGGATGGAATTAAACAGGTTCTAACCTCGACCGCATAAAACCAAGCGAAACAGGTACAACCCTGAAGAGCGTTTTACCAACTCACCATATAATCTACAACCATCAGATCCAACCCCGCTCTGACATCAAAAACTAATTTCAACCAACGTGTCCACAGATATGGTGCGGCAACTCCACAATAGGCGCCCTGAAGTCCAAAATGGTGGAAGGGGTCCACAGCCCCAACAAGATCCGGGTCATCGGGACCCTCAGCAACTCCAAGGAGTTCGCGGACGCGTGGCAGTGCCCGCTCGGCTCGCCCATGAACCCCGAGCACAAGTGCATACTGTGGTGACCGAGAATGTGATGGACACGTGGTGCCAGATCATGGGATCAAAGTTACCGGAAAGTTACCGCCTTATGTTAAGCTAGTTTGTATGATGAAGTCATTCGTACTTATTTAAGGTTAGTTTTAGTTTGCGAATGCGATGCCCGTGGATCGCGGTCGATTACTTTGTCCAATGATAGGCAAATTTTATAAATTTGCCATTTTCTATTGATTAAAAACGGATGGTGGATCTTTACGTCTAAGTTGATGACAAAAGGAATTAATTTCTCTTCCCAATCTTTTTCATGACTTATGTAAACTAATCCCTCGAAGGAGCTGTTAATTGATTTATGTAACTCTACTTCTCTGAAACTATTTTCCATACAAAAGTTCGAGATAAGATACCATGGGTGCTTGAACAGGTTACAGCCAACAATAATCCAACCTTTAAAAATAGAACATGTTCCAATATGAGATTATGGAATTGAAGAATCAAAATGTTCTACTATACTATTTTCGTATCACTGTTCCGAAACAAGAGGAAAAAGACTACACTAAATTAGGAGCCGGGCCGATGAGACGTGTATTTAGCAAACAGTGAAATGTGAGCGTGTGGTTAATGTACACGTGAATGTGATAATGTTATATAAGAACCACTAGTTGTAAGTTTAAATTAAGATTGGCGCAACTCTAAGGCTGGATATTTATAATGAATAGAACTCAATTTATGATCAAATTAATTGGTAATTTTAGAGACTTTATTTGTATTTGTGTCGTACCTATAAGTTAACAATGTTGTATTAGAATTCAATCACAAAATGACGGGTCTCAATTTGACATAAGAGTCGTTTTCAAAAAACATGTACTTAGTTAAGGGCTATAATTACAACAAAACTAAATTGATTCCTTTGTATAACGAATGTTACCCATATCTTTTGTATAACTAACTTTCGTTACACAAAGGACGCGATCATAGTTTCAATACAATTCAATTTATTGCGATTTAGCTTTGTTTTTTATAAGCTTACATTATTTACATTTTTTTTTAAGACTTATAAATATATTTTGTAACTATGAAATTCTCATAAACCTGGCCTTAGCCAAATTCAGTATTATTAAAATTAAATTAAAATCTACAAATAACAAGCATTTCGAAAGTGACAAAATATTTATTACGAACAAATAAAGACATTTTTCTACATACTGTTTCATTTTTTCCTTACATATTGGAACTCGTACACCGGAGCACAGACCTTGGAGCCTTTTCTGATGCGTTTGGGCTTCAGTTGTCCGGCCGTCTGCAGGTGTTTCTTGATCTCCATCTTTTGCTGGATGACTGTTAGTTCTCTCTCTCTGTCTATCCGTTTTGATAATTCTTTATATACTTTATCTTTTTTCTTCTTTAGTTTCACAATTGTCTGGAAAATTAATGGATTATTTTAATTTGATTATAGAAAGAAAGAAAGAGAAGCAAGAAAGACACATTTATTGCCACACCAAAAAAATTAACCCAGATAGCCCGACCAGGTGTTATAACACCGCTCATTTTTTTTTTTTAATAATTTACTCTAATGCTTGTTGCGATTTCAGATATCGCAAAATTTATCCAGGTTCCAAAAAGTTCGTTTAGGTGAAAGTGGGTTAAATAGGTACATGGATTAAAAAATAACAGCATTGTTAGCATTGTTATAGATCTGTATTAAACTGTCCCAGTAAAGTAATCCATACAAACTTTTTTAATTTTGGTACATACCCCTTCATCTACGTCGGGTAGTTGGATTTTGGCCAGGTCAGCCAGACGGGGCCTGTTAGATTTGCGCCCGAGCAGCGATGGATGCGTGTCCAACCTCTTTGCCAAGTCAAAGTCTTTCTCTTCATCAGAGTCCACGAAGAATGTGTGGGAATTTCTTGTGGCCTCTGCTATATCTGTCATGTGGAGCTCTGACTGAAATAAAAATAAAAAACGAATATATGGGTTTTTTATTTATTTTACCCTTCTCTATCATACTTGACTGATTAATATAGACAATCTATTATTCACTTCTATGCCTTTGAATTCAGGTTAAAGGTGCCGACTGTTAGTGTCAATATCAAGCACTGTGATTCTAAGGGTGAAAGATATGGACAATGCCGCAAAATGAATGCAATTTGACGACGCCGTTGGCGCAATAGTTAAGCAACTCTGAGCCTATGGTCCTGGGTTCGAGTCCCGGCAAGGGCAAATATTTGTGTGATGAACTCGAATATTTGTGCCTGGGTCATGGATGTTATTTGTATTTAAGTATGTATATCGTCGTCTAGTGTCCACAACACAAGCCTACTAGAGCTTACTGTGGGACTAGATTGATTTGTGTAAGGTTGTCTGATAAAAAAAAATTGTCAGCCCCAGAAATACATTTAAAAGCTGCCAATAAGCCGCCGGAAAGCCACGCCCTCAATAGCGGCAAAAGTTCGGGATCCTTCAAAAGAGGAAACCCCTCGCATCAGTGTGGACAAGGAGGGTTTCACAACGGTCAACGGTGAAAGAGTCAGTGTGGTACTGCAGAGCCGGTTGGTTGTGGTCTGCGGGTCTCCACACCGAGCAAGGCGCTGTACGTGTCGCGCCTGCATCACACTGCCACCGCTGAAGAAGTGACGCAGTATGTTCGCCAGAAAATCGGCTACTCGCTGAGGGTGTTCCAGTTGCATTCGCGCCACTACGTGCACTTCAGCTCGTTTGTAGTGCGCGCGCCGCGGCCGCTCCAGGACACCATTGCGTGTGCTGATTTCTGGCCGAAAGGTGTCGTGTTTCGTCGGTACCAGGGCAACCTACCAAACCCAAGACCCGGGATGTCGGAACAACGGAGCCACGCCGTTTCACCGTCTAAATAACTTGTTCGGTTCATGACGCATGGGTGTCTACACTGTAATGTTATGTAACCTGTTTTTTCAATAAATAAATAAATAAAATAAATATAGCTGATAACACACCTGCAAACGGGTGATCCTACGCGTCTCCATGGTGCGCTTCATGTTGACGTACTTGAGGTCCTGGCTCTCCATGAGCTTCAGCTGCTCCTTCGTGTGCTCTTCTTCCTTCGTCAGCTCATGGTGCTCCTGCAATCAGGACAATAATCTTACGGGTCCTTAATGTTTTATATTATTATTTTATCCCCTAAAGTAATAGTTAACTAATGTTTGATAAAACATGTTTTCTGAAACTTACAGTTTCTAACCTATCCCAACCTAACTCATCTGACAATGAACAAGTAGATAGATTTGAAAGGAAAGGACAAAAAAAAGTTATATCAAATGTTACCTTATGGGAAACATTACATTAGGTCAAAAAACTATTATATCAAACATTGGGCACCCTAACTCTAACCTTATATTATCTAGATACTCGCCTTGTTCTTAATAGAGATGGCACTACCTATTCATGTTTATTAAATATAAAGATTTTTGTTTGATCAAGAAAAAGAAAGTTAATTATTAGTAAAAGTCAACATTAAAAAAAAACCTCAAACTAAACTAAATGTGCCGAGGTGCCCCAGTGCTGAGGTTTATTGGGGACAACTGCATGAAAGTACTCAAAAAAGGGAGCTACCTATTAGTTTGCTTTATGTTTGAGAAACCTTAAAATAAGGCTTGAAGGCTATCAAAAAAGTAAACAAAATTTTAGGTTATGTAGTTATCAGATTCAAAAATCTATAGGTATGGCAAGATTTTACGCATTTTTTAAAATAGGTTTCACCTTCAGTTAATGGTTGGTTTTTGATGCCATACCAGCGCAAACCAAAGTTTAAAATTAAACACTAAAACAATGAAATGTTTACAAACCATTACGTCAACATACCCCCTTTTTTATCCTAGAGTTGATCATATGAAAGTAGAACTCATCAGGGTTCTTGTCCAGGGTCCTCTTCCTGAGCAGCTTGAGGGTCTTGCCCTTGTCATGGTAATCTTTAGCGCGTTTCTTGTAATCTGTCTTCTTCTCGAGCAATCCCAAATGTTTCCTCGCTTCCGGCTGATGCCGCTCTCTGTGGGTCTTTTGGTGGGCCTTTGCGGCCTTTGTCCACGATGACATTCTGACTTAGTTATTTATTAATCACAAAATTAATTGAAATCGCATGAATTAAACACCAAAAACACACGTGAGAGTGAAGCTAACTGTCAGTGTCATGTCAAAATCTAAACTGTCAATGTCACCGACAACGTGAAGGTGACGTTAAGTGTTATTTAGGGTCCGCATTGTACAAACTCTTTAATTTGGTGGTAAACTATACTGTTTAAAATTTAACTATATTTTGTAAAAATAATGGAAAACAGTATTAAGAACCGACCACAACGCTTATTCGAATGCGATTTTTGAGCAGCGGTGTAGTCGTTCCCCCGTTCCTATATTTCTGATGCTCGGTAATCTCCTTCTCCTTACTAGAGGCCTTAAAATTAGTCAATGGAAGCGCACATCAGCCTCCCCCAAGGTTCTCAACAACGACTCTTCTCGTCTAACGATTTTGCCGATATCATCATGTCGGCATGTCGGCCATCCATTCCGAGTTAGTTAAGTACCTACATGCACTGTATGTACTGTGGGAAATATTCTCGAGAACGTTCTTTCCCCATACATATCGAGAAAAGGGGGTTCTGCGTTTTCGCCTAAAATGATTTCGCCAAATGTCACTTCCCAACTAACTTATTGCAGAATTTTATTTCGCAATCTAACCATTAGCATACCTACTTACTCTTCGCGATACGGCAGAGAACCCGAGAAACCTTTTCGAGATCGGCACATCTCTATTTCTGACCGTGTGCACGTTCGTCTAACACCGGACGTGTACTGTAATCCAAGCTTCAGTAAGTGGAAGCGCAGACTGTCTCGCCTACCAATTTTCAATAAAAATAGTATTATTATAAATATTTTTATAGAATCTCTTTTTTTATCGATTCTACGTTTATATGTGGAAATACCACATTTTTATTTTTTATAAATAATGACACAAAGGTAAATTAAGAAAGAAAAACTGAATGCGATCCACTACAATCTAAGCAGGACTCGAACCTGCGACCTCTGCGTTTCCAGCGCATTGCTCTCCCAACTGAGCTATTATATCGCTACGTCAATCACACCAAATCTTTCATTCCATTTTTTTTTTATTATTAGTTGAAACAATAGGTACTTAAAATAAGCAATGTTCAATTGTTCATACTTTGAGATATTTTATTATATTGTCTACATCTGGGGATCTATTTTTATACTCAAATGACAACATTGATTGGCATACAAAACAAACTATCAATGTTTCCAGTTTCTAGCATTTAATTCTGTTTTTTTTTACTATATAAATCATCAGTGGTGGGTCTGGACGTGTGTGACCGGCACGTCCATCTCGGGACACGTCTTCATGGCGGCCGGTATCCGCACCAGCAGGAAGAACAGGAACTCCAGCGCGCTGAACAGGCCCACGCCCAGGAACATATTGAACACGCCGCCTAGTGACGCTGGAATTATATTTATTTGTTTTATATGTATAATCATTTACATGACGGTACAGTAAAGACCAATGCGTCCAGAAAATTAGATTACATAGCAATTTAACATTATAATTTCGCGATCATATTGCAATATGCATGGTTTAATTTTATTAATATTTTTTCCTTGCTGAAGAATCTACGAACTGGTCATAAATTTTTGTTGACATATGGTATTTTCAATTTTTTTTTAATAGTCAATTTGACAGTTCGCTATAAAATTGGCTGAAAGGATCTTTACCTTCGAAACCCAATTAAAAAAAATGTCGATGGTCGGCACTTGTCAATGCCAAACCGTTGAATTTTTGACACATAATCACCATTCAAATTCTGACACATGTCAACCATCGACTAGTTTTTTTTTATTAGGTTTCGAAGGCAAAGGTCTCTTCAGCCAGTTTTATTGCGAACTGTCAAATTGACAATTAAAAGAAAAGCTGTCAGTGTGTCGGGTACAACTCACACAACAACGTGAACCAGGTCTCGGTGGGCTGGCGCGTGAAGATCCGCGAGCCGCCCACCGTCACGCGCAGGCGCACCACCGTGGCCCTCGACACGTCCACCCCTCTGCTGCAACCATAATTAACGCCAACGGCCTATCAATGTCAGAAACACTACTGCCGACGGCGATATTATTTAGTTTATTATTCAATAGTGAATATATGGAATATATGGAAGATATCGCTATTTAGCGATAAGACCGCCTGTTGTTAACCTCTGTTTATTTTTTTACTGCTGTATAAGTAAGTATATCTCATGTTTTGTATCCCTGTGTATTTGAGGTGTGCAATAAAGTGGATTTGTATTGTAGGTATTGTATTTAATAGACAGTCACCATCATCATCATATCAGCCGATAGACGTCCACTCCTGGGTAAAGGCTTCCCAAGTTCTCCACAACGATCGGCCTTGCGCTGCCCTCGTGCAATTTCTGCCCACAATCCTAACCAGGTCGTCGGTCCACCCTGTTGGGGGCCTCCCATGCTGCGTGTTCGTCGTACCAGAGTCCACGTCGCCACTCAAGGACCTGTCTGCCCCAACGGCCATCGGTTCTGCGAGCAATGTGCCCCGCCCACTGCCACTTAAATTTAGTGACTGTCTGAGCTATATCTACAACCTTGGTTCTCTTGCGTACAGTCTAACCAAAAAGAGTAGAAATTAAAAAGTGGCAATACTGTAGTGTCGTCCCCGTTTTCTTAGATTGATTAGAAAGGGACGACACTACAGTGTTGTCACTTTTTAATTTCTACTCTTTTTGGTCAGACGTACCTATCTCATCATTTCAGATTCGATCCAGCTAGGAAACTCCGAGCATAGCTCACTCCATTGCCCCTCCATTGCATTGCGGACAGTAATAGAACAAAAACCAAACAATTGTATTCTATAGTCACAACCAAACGAAACAATACATGGTCCTTAAATTTCTGGTTAGCTATTACAAGCTTTTATTTACTTTCACCTGTCCTGTTGTAATGGAATTTTGCAAGTTAAATTTGACCCACTTTCCGGTTTCCGATTGAGCTGAAATTTTGCACGAATATGCAAATAGCGTGACAATGCAATATTATGATGACGTGGAGCTGATCTGACGATGGAGCTAGAAGGTGGCCATAGGAACTCCGTAATAAATAAAGCAATCATATCGAGCTTGGGCTCTTTAGAATCGTCTCTGTGAGCAATTGATGGATGTTCAAAGAAAAGTACAGTCGGCTATAAAAGCTTGTCACAAAAATGTTTTTTTTTACAGAAACTTATTATGTATTATGTAACTTACTACATAGGATCCAAGGTGTACTCCACTGAGGTCATTTTGCTGCTTTCGAGCGATAATACAGTAGATATAGCTTTGCACGACGGCAGACAGTTACAAGATGAATTACCTGAAATAGACGAGGTGTTAGTGAACTAGCGGCAGATATTAAATAAATAAATAATTAGGTAGGTATGTACCTACTATACCTACATTTATGAAACATATCTTATTTTATTGTGTAATTATCAATGGTAAACCATATTAATAAGATTAGGTAATACCACAATTCTAATCAATAATAATTAGGTAAGGCCTTCGTACGTGTTTATTGTATTAAGAGGCCTTATTCCTTTTAAAATTTATTTTTTTCATATTATGACAAATATATTGATAATTTTAACCAACTTTTTGAAGTGAATAATACTTTTCCCCGAGTTCTAGGTAGTAACATAGTTATTTCACGCTTTCATTGCGTACAGTCGAAAATAAGTTAAAAAAACTAATTTTCCGCGTGAATTTTGTCAATTTCGAGTAGTTTTTGAAACAAAAATTATCAATGAAAAATTCAAACTGTAGGTTTCAAATATATACCAATAAATCCCAATAGCCCTGTTCTAGAAAGTAACATCAATAGTATGTTAAGAAACATGTTTGATCATAGAGAAAAATGTCTAAACAATCAGCATTTTAAAAGGAATAAGGCCTCTTAAAATGTACCTATTTATTGTTTTCGTGTACAATAAAGTGTTTACATACATACATACATAATACTGTTTAGTTGTAATATATGGTTAAACAAAGGTTGGTAAGGCCAAGGCCTCATGATGATACTTCGTTTTGTTAATTTCGTTGTTACTGCGGTTAGATGAAGACAGCATTCGATCGGTAGATCCAGATTCAGGGTATCATTTCACTTCCCCGAATTAAATTTTTCATAAATTTATAATTTGCCATAATTTTCATTTGCCATAAACTTTTTATTTCATAAATCGTAAACTCTTCGGGATTTCTTTCATACTATTCATGGAGAAATCATTAGGTTAGGTTGGGTTTGTTTTATGACAATCCCGATAAGTTTCAGCTTACAGAGACAAACAGATTTATCTATGGCAAATGAATATTATGGCAAGTGATACATTATGGCATATGAAATTCGGGCAAACGATAGAGAACCCCAGATTCAGACATGTGAAAGTGCCCTTGTGGCCTACTTACAGAATAAACGTTTTGATTTTGATTATGAAGAGGGGTCATTAAAGCAAAAAAAAAATCTAAACAGTCCGCTGCAGGTTTCGTATGGGCACGGAGCGCTAGCCGTCATCACGCCAAAATGAATGGAAAGATTTCAAACAATTTTGGTACACGGATACTAGGGATATATAGCTATACTTTTCACCCGACTACGGTTTAGAAAAAAGTATGACATGGTCAAAGGATTCTAGTCATTATAGGAAGAAGGCGGCTGGACAAGAAACAACTTATAGGCAGTTGAGGGTAGTTGTCACCTATTTTGTGAAGACAGGAGACTTGCGTCAGCGAGCACGGCGGGGGCACGTTGCTCTCCTCCTCGAAGATGGTTCGCAGCGGGTTCGAGCAGCCGCACAGGCGCTCCATGCACGTGTCCTGGCAGACAGGACAGAGGACACTCAGATTTAACACTGAGTTAGTCTTCTTAAGAAGAAAAAAAAAACATTGAAAAAAATCCATCAAATTAATTCAAATATAGTTATCAACACTAAGCTACGCCTCTATTGTAGACTGACACTAAAAGCTTAGCATGTTTCAGTTTCCATACGCTAAAGGGAACCGTTAGTACCTACCTTAATCTATATCTATATATATACACGGTGCTTCTGAGGAATCCAAATAACTTCAGCAGCGCATTCCTGAGTATGTGTAGAAAATAAAATGTTGTATAAAGCAAGCCGAATTCTGCTTAGTTTTCGAGATATTAGCATTTTTTGTTTTAAAACATCTCCAGTGTAACTCATCTTTATCATTGCAATGTTGCGAGACCGTCACATTATCTCTAACTGACGTTGACTATTCAAATACGTTCCTGTCATTATCATTGTCAGTTTTATGATAATATTTTTCCAAAACTGTTAAGAATCGAGAAATTTTGTAGAATCTAATATTTCCATTGCAACTTAAGATCGTTAGCTGCAAATTAGCGGCGACTGTGATTTTTTTAATTGAAAAACTAAATATTTGTTTGCACTTACAATGCCAAATACCTTCCCGCCAGACCACGTCGCAGATATTATTTTTACATATGGTCTGTGCAATGGTAACTCAGTGCGGGCCGCTGACGAGTACCGAAGAAGATTCCCCAATCGGCGAGTGCCATATCATTCTACGTTTGCGGATTTGTTTCGACAGCTAAGGGAAAGAGGAATTCGTCCAAATAATTCCGAGCGAGCTGTGGAAATGAATGCCGCAAATGAAGACAGGGTGCTGAATTTAATTACTGAAGATCCTACGCTGTCAACTCGCCGTGTAGGCATGATGTGCGGAGTTAGTAAGATGGCCATGTGGGGATGTTTCAAAAGGTACGGTCTCCATCCTTTCCACTACAGGAAAGTTCAGGGCCTCCTCGATAATGATGGATTTTCAAGGATTGTGTATTGTCAGAGAATAAACGAAAAACTGGTTCAGGAACCTAATTTCCTTAAAAAGATTTTATGGACTGATGAAGCCCAATTTACGAGGAAGGGAATATTTAATTCTCATAATTTCCATATGTGGACCGAAGAAAACACGCACGCAGTCTGGGAATCCTCGCACCAACACCAATTTTCTATCAATTTGTGGGCAGGCATTATTGATGACAAATTGATAGGACCGGTAGAATTGCCTGCTCGATTGACTTCGCAAGGCTACCTAAACTTTTTGCGAGAAGATCTGAACATCCTCCTGGAAGACATCGATCTGGAAACTCGACGTTCAATGTGGTACCAACACGACGGAGCTCCACCTCACTATGGTCGCATTGTTCGGGATTACCTAGGCCAAGAGTTTCCAGATCGTTGGATCGGTCGAGGGTCTCAAACAATACAGTGGCCTCCAAGATCTCCAGATCTAACTCCTTTAGATTTTTATCTATGGGGTACGTTAAAAAATATGGTATACTCAAAACCAATTAATACAAGAGAAGAATTGATGCACAGAATCACGGAAGCCGTGCAGGACTTGAAAAATTGGCCTGCTCAATTAAACAGCCAAATGCGCACACGGTTAAATTTGTGCATTGAAAAAGACGGATCTCACTTTGAAAATTTTTTACCTTGAAGGATGTGACATATCGTCGGGGATAATGCAATACCGCGTAAGTAACAAGTGTAGATACGAATCAATATTCAAACAAATATTAAGTAATTTATTGAAATGCGAACTTTATCGACAGCTGTTATTTACGCGGTATTGCACTATCCCCGACGATATTTTTTATTTCAAATAATACTTGGTTGTATTTCAAATGTATTAAAAACTTGCGAAATTGTCATTCTATTACTTTATTTCATAAAATGTGTTACTCTTGTCCATGAAGCTTTTATGTAAGATAACAGAAGTGTACAGTCAACCAATTTGATTCCTAATCACACAAATAAATGCCCTTTCTATTCTAGCATTCGAACTTAGGACCATCGGCTTCATATGCAGGGTTACTACCCATTAGGCCAAACCAGTCTTCAAATATTTTACTAAACCCAGGCAGGATTAGGTAACACAAAAAAAAAAAATCTTCGTTAACTATGCAAATACTTTAATAACTAGAATAACAATTGAATTGAAATACAATAACTTAAACTTTAATAACGAGTAAATGCATCACATCGCTTTTTATCACTTTTAGAAGTCGCGTCTGCAATGACCCAACTTACTCCGTGCAAATGTCTGACGTCTTCAATGACTCCCAAACTTGTTGGCAATGTTGTTAGAGCAGCCCGTGACCTCTCATTTGCGTTTTGCCACATTTGACACATTAGGCCCAAAACAATTTGTTACAGTTGCTGCCTTGTGTATTAGAGCAGTTATCATGGACGAAATAAAATTGAGACACCTCATCTTGCGGATAGAAGTTTCGCACAGTGGGCAGCATGACTTCTTCCAAAATATTCCGATCTGAACTAGAATCCGCAAAATCTTTTTCAGTTTTTACACCACCCTTGTGATATTTTGCACCGTGGAGTACTCAAAAACATATTTTTCTTCAGCTGTTATAAAGGTTGACTGCGTGAGCTAGACACCGCAATTTATTCGATGGCTAATGTAATTATTATTTGTAATAATGAGATTAATACGTAACACCGTTAAAATCAATCGCAACAATGACTTGTCATATGACTGGAGTCATTGTCAAAAGTAGTTATAATAGAAGCGAGTCGAAGGGTATTTCTTAGTGGCCATAATCATAATCCATGGAGTTTAATAGCAAAGTTATTAAAAGAGAGTGTAGAGCAGCCATTAGATAAATGATAAGATTCATGAGTAAGGAGTTTAGATCGCATATTTAAGTAAAGCCTGTTTTGAAAAAAACATTGCCCAACAAGAAAATTTCTTTATGACATTGACTCCCCTTTTAGTGAAAAGAGATAACAATAACAAACGTTGCCAGCTCGTTCTAAAGCATTGTTTTACTGGTGAAGTAAAGGTAATTTATTTATTATGTATGAAAATATAAAAAAAGTTAAAAATCATATTTCGACATAGGTTCATATAACATTTTTTACTCCATACGACCTCAGGAATCCGCTGTTAAAAGCATTTGGATTCCTCAGAAGCACCGTGTATATATATATATATATATATATATAAACGGATATGTCCTGACTGACTGACATATCAACGCAGGGCCGAAACTACTGAACCTAAGACATTATTTTTTTTTAGGATAGATCAAATATATAACGCAAGCAAGCAATAAAAAGGGATATTTCAAAATTCGCCCCCAAAGGGGGTCAAATTGAGGTTGAAAGTTTATATGGAAATCTTGTAATTAAACATTAAATAAATAAATAAATATCGGACAACCTCACACAAATCGATCTAGTCCCAAATTAAGCTCAAGAATATATAGATAAATATATACTTAAATACATAGAACAACCATGACCCAAGCACAAATATTCGAGTTCATCACACAAATGTTTGCCCTCGCCGGGATTTCGAACCCGGGACCGCCGGCTCAGTAGGCAGGTGTATTCATTAGGTAGTTACGTTCAGTCAGCATTGTATACGCATTGCCACGACTTTGCGAGCGAGAGCTCAACCGTTCGCCGCGCCGCTGGTCGCGCAAAGTAGCGGCATCTCCGTTAGCCTGTAATGTAAGAGTGCAATGCAGCAAAGAACGCTGCGCAACCAACTCACCATACACATTTTTCTGGAGTAGAATTCGCTGGACACACAAGTGCCGGCCACCAGCTTCTCGGTGTCGCTGTCCTGCACGGATGTGAACGTCAGCTGTGCCAGGTACTCCGACCCTGGGATTAACGTTACGGGGTTCACCGTCTCCTCACCTTCGTACATGGTGAAGAACTGAAATACAATACTAATTCGTGTCTAGTTTTCTACGAACGCTCCGCATGTGCCGAGGTTTTCACCGGAGGCTACAGTATGCGGTTCTTCAAGAGGGGAGTAAATAGGTTGTTAAAGGGTCGGCAACGCGCGTGTGATGCTCCTGGCGTTGCAAGTGTCCATAGGCGGCGGTAACTGCTTAACATCAGGCCCGCATGCTTGTTTGCCACCGTCGTAGCATAAAAAAAACTAGTACGTTCTCGTGATTAGCCGTGATGAGCTGATGAGGTGAGAATGGTGGCAATGATAACGATTAAGTTAGGAAAAGGATTAGACTAGGTAAGAGTTCGCGGAGACACAAATTCAGTAGGTATAACTATTTTTATCAAACGATCTTTTCCTAACACATACTTTCCTCTTAAACTCTTAACCTTACCTACCTTAAGTATAGCTACTGTGTTAATAACATAGTGAATAATCCAACAGGTTAGATTATAATTATGGGTTCTACAAAAGTTCTGAAAATTTTAAAGTTGTCGAAAAACTTTTAGTTTGGGAAACCAAGCAGTTTTGAAAACAGAATTACTTATCCTGTTCCTTACCGCAAGCGCAAACTACAAAGTAAGGCGGCTGTCAACCAACTTTTTAGCAGTTCCCAAAATCATTGAAATAATGAACTTTATTCTGCAAGAAGACCACAAGGGCACTTTTACATGTCTGAGTCTACCGGCATTTCACAAGAGGACACCAACTGTTGAGAAGAAACGCCGAAAGAAACTCAACAGTCAGTAATTTTTTCATAAAGGATAAGTAGGTACTTAACTATTACAGTAATATGAACTTAACTATACGTAGTTCTCGAAGAAAACATATTAAAAGTGTATTCTAAGATATAAGGAGTCAGTTACTCGGTTTCTGGTTCAGGCATTATTGTCTGTCAGATAGTCCTCTACTGTATAATATGCTTTTGACATTAGAGATTTTTGGTTGTTACCTACTTGTGATGACTGAAAGCTACACGCACCTGGCACCCGAAGAACAGCAATTCATCGGAACAGTGCAGCACCAGCCCCAGATGATTATTTCTGTCGAATAGTGACTTCCCTGTCGGAGGTTTTAACCTTAAACAACAAGTTTTCTTTAAATATAACAATTGTAATGAGTTGAAGGGAGTTGAAAACGACCATAGGCTTCGGTAACCGCTTACCATCAGGCGGGCCGTACGCTTGTTTGCTACCTCCGTGGTATAAAAAAGAACTATAATGACAGGCTTAATTAGTTGATCTCCCAATCTACAGGTTTGAGTGGAGAATATGAACACTAGAGACATGCTAAGTGATCTACCCTAGTCTTACTTGTATTAAGGTTAGGTAGGTGTCAGAAATTCTCGTTGATACGCTTAAAGTGTATTTTTAAAGATTTAATTCTAGAACCATGTCATGTCAAATCTGATATAGGTTCTATTATGTAGGTATGAAACTAGCGATCCGACCATTTATCTGTAGAAAACTTAAAAATTATGAGGTTATTGACCATCGTGATTATCCAGCCCAGCACGTCTAGCATAACTTTGACACGCGACTCATGTCGCGCGAGATAGCATCATCCGTCACTATCTCACAGTACTGTACAGATAGAGACAGGTAGTATATCTCGCGCGAGAAAGAGTCGCGTGTCAAAGTTATGCTAGCCGTGCAGTTCCCAGTTAGAGCCAGCAGTTTACTCCCCAGCCTGCGCTACCACACATCACGTCTCCATAAAAGCGAGACGGAGCGGAAACCCGCGGAATAGACCAATCACCTGAGTTAATATCTGTATCTCAGCTTCGCTTCACTTTCCTGATTGGTCGAATCCGCCCGTCTCCACTCCACTTCAGTGGAGACGCACAATAAAGTAAAACAATTACTTGTGAGGCTGCATGACGCAGCACACGCCATACGGCGTCAGCTGCCGGTGGAACAGGTCCCGGCACGGCATCATGGTGTTCTGCCAGCGGCACCGCTTGGCGAACGCGTGGCACGGCGGCATGTTGTTGTACAGCGCGTCCAGGACCGTCACGTTGTGTTTGGTCAGGTGGTTGTCGAGTAGCACCAGGTTGTCCGCGAGGGTGTCCTTGCCCTGGAGGATGTGGGAGAACGTGAGGAGCATCCGACGCACTTCGTCCTCATTCTCTGATCTGGAAGAAGAATGTGTAGTTGAAGAAGAAAGAAAGAAAATGTATCTATTGCCACAACTAACACAAACTTGTAATACCTATTAAAACTACAAAGAAAGACACAAAGAAGAAATAAAATAACTTGTCCATGCATAGGTTAGCTTAACTTAAAGTGTGGCAAATAGTCGTCTGACCGCTGTTTTCAGCCCGAACCAGAATTACATACGTATCTGATCGTATATGCGCACCTGCAACAACCACGTATGGGACCCACAATTTACATTAGTAAAGTCAAGTTAAGTACTTATTCGTTTAGTTAGGGATCATCCACATATTACGTAACACCGTAAGGGGCAGGGGGGGGGTCATACCAAACGTGACAGTACATGTTAAAGGTATAGCAAAAAAGCGTGACATAGGGGGGGGAGGGGTTCAAAAAGTCGACATTTTGCGTGACGTAATATGTGGACGACCCCTTAAGGAATTCATCTATCGATAAAGAGTTTTATATGAGGGACCAAATGACGGATATTTGACGTGATCGTCGCACAAGAAACATAAATTGTTTTTGCTGTGAATGCTCATTTTGAATCCCAAGTAAGCGAAGGACTCGATGATTGAATCACGATCACGAGCGTAGCAAGATGAGAGGCGAGGAGAGGATGAGGGAAGACTCACAGACGGCCCACCAGCAGGTACGCCACGCTGATGGCGGGCAGGCACACGGCGACCGTCGGCAGCGGCTGCGGCGCGCTCGGCGTGGAGCGCACGGTCAGCAGCGCCGGCGTCTGCAGGAAGCGCGCCCACAGCACGGCGCACAGCGTGCCCGCGCAGCACGCGCTCGCCACGCACCACGTCAGCCAGCACACTCTGCCATCACCATCAAATCGATAACTGCAGTTTTAATTGCAATCGAGTCGCACCATCCTGTTTATTGTATCTTATTCATACACCTATAGGTATGCAATAGTAACAGACGCCGGGAAAGTAGGGCTTGCCGGGTAATTAGGCATTGACGTCGTAATACGAAGCCACGGCAAGCCCTTTTCACGGCCAAGGCATGTATAGTGCTTTCCTCAAACATATGAAATTAAATAAAAAAATACACTAATCAAAAAAATATACAATTCAGCTGTTTAGCCTCTTCATGAACACAGACGCCATGTTTAAAAAAAATTATACTTCCCGGCCCTAGGCCTTCAATTTTGTATGAAGTTCCTTTACAGTTCTCTTGAGTTGTTCCGCCCGAAACGTGATACTTCGAAAGATAAAGTGTTGTTGTTGTTGTTGTTGTTGTTGTTGTTCGAAGCCTGTTGTTATAACGCACGTTGTAATTTTTCACTTTGATCATAGGGCTATTGCAATTTATTGGTAGTTATATATTTGAAATCTAGTTTAAATCGTTTATTCATAATTTTTAGGGTTCCGTACCTCAAAAGGAAAAAACGGAACCCTTATAGGATCACTTTGTTGTCCGTCTGTCCGTCCGTCTGTCAAGACCCTTTTTCTCAGGAACGCGTGGAGGTATGAAGCTGAAATTTATATCAATTACTCAGGTCTACTGTCCCTTGAAGCTGTGAAAAAATCAAACTTCTAAGCCAACGCAATCAAAAGATACAGCCGTTTATGCCGCAAATTTTCGACACTTGCAAGGGAATCAAAACCTACAGGGTGCTTCCCGTGAACTCAGAATCTTGAAATTTGGTACGAAGCAACGTCTTATAGCATAGATAAAGGAATAATTACGAAAACCATAAATTTTTTTTTAATACCTATACAGCCGTTTATGCCGCAAATTTTCGACACTTGCAAGGGAATCAAAACCTACAGGGTGCTTCCCGTGAACTCAGAATCTTGAAATTTGGTACGAAGCAACGTCTTATAGCATAGATAAAGGAATAATTACGAAAACCATAAATTTTTTTTTAATACCTAACTTTGCACCTAATTTATATGGGGCGCTATACATACCAGGTGCAAACTTAACCACTTAGGGATGGAAAGTGTTTGTACGGAACCCTCGGTGCGCGAGTCCGACTCGCACTTGGCCGGTTTTTGTTTCAAAAACTACTCGAAATAGACAAAATTCTTGCAGAAAACTGGTTTCTTCAACTTATTTTCGACTGCACTCAATGAAAGCATGAAATAGCTACCTATGTGACTATCTAGTTAGAAGAATCAATAGGTACCTACCTATATTTAGTTTTAATATGAAAATAAAACCACATTTTAAGATGTAAAGGTAAAGCTACACTCAATACGAACACGTTTAATAGGTACGTTTCCCGTCCCGCGTTATACATTTTCATTACTTGAAATCATAATGAAAAAATGAAAATGAAAAATGTTTATTCAGTTATACATATTAGGGGTTTACAAGAATAGGTTGGAATCTCCTAGTAAGTGACAAATTCACTTGTGTCAGGAGACCCCGCTCTTCCATTAATACATAATGGTATAACATTTCGTAAAACAAAATATATATTATAAGTTTATACCAAAACTTAAAAACTAATAACAATTATATACTAAAACTTAGAAATTAGCGACAAAAGATTGAAATTTTTTATTCTTACTTTTACAACTTACATTACACTTAGTCTTACAGTTGAATTTTTTTAGTAGGTGTATGTGTATATGAGTAGGTACCTATGTATGATTTTTTTTTTATGGTATATTCGTATTCTACTCGTTCTAGGTGTGAGATTATAGTTCAAAATTCAAAGTTCAAAAGTTCCTCAGTCTCATCGTAGTTAATATCTTTCAAGAATTTACTTATTGTTTTTTTACAGTTATAGGTAGAGATCTAAATGATATATTGAGATTCTTTTATTTAATTTATTATAAAGTTGGGCAGAAACAGTTGAGAATTGCCTCTTAGCAAATTTAGATCTGGTTAAGGGCACAGGTGCTACTACGTGTTTCCTTCTTCGGGATGATATTGATGGTAAGTACTGCAACGTTTTATGTAGTTTTAGTAACGAAAAAATGATGTAGAGTTTTCTCATAGATAAAAGATCACATGAATTATAAAGTTCAGTAGTGGGGAATCGATAGGGTTTGAAAAACATAACCTTAAGTAAGCATCTTTGCCCTCTCTCAACATTTATAAATTTAGTTTTATTAGCTCCCCCCCACAGAGTGATACAATAGGTCATTATTGATTGTGCTATAGATATATATATCTGTATGAGTAATTTTTTTGTAGCAATATGTCTTAATGTCTTGAATAGCCAGATAATTTTTCTAATTCTTGTATTTATATATTCGATATGTACGTGCCAAGAAAGACGCTGGTCGAGAATGATGCCCAGATACTTTATTGAAGAAACCCGTTCAATTTGATAACAACCACATTGTGTAGAATGCGTTTGATTGCAGGTGTGTATTTTTAAATTTAAATGATTAGGGGGCTGAGTGGATACATATTTTGAGAAGCAGATACATTTAGTTTTATTGCCGTTAAGAGTAAGTAGGTTTGTTTTTAGCCACGTAGTGATCTTCAATAGTGCTCTCTGTGCACTTTCGAAAGCAGCATTCCAAGTGGTGCCACTGAATACCACTACAGTGTCATCTGCATAAGAGAATATGCGACCTCTCTCTAGTTCTAGGTTTGTAAGATCGTTTATGTACACTAAGAACAAGGTGGGTCCGAGTACACTACCTTGAGGGACTCCGAAAGAAATTTGTTGTACGTCGCTGTAGTGACTTCCTATCCTAACAATTTGGCTTCGACCGTTCAAATAGTCTTCCATTAATTCAAGAGGTTTTCCTCTTACTCCAACCGATTCAAGTTTGTGTACAAGAGCGGGAAGAGAAACGGTGTCAAATGCCTTTTTTAGGTCTAGGAAGATAGCCAAGCATTTGCGGCCGTTATCTACCTCCTGTGTGACATATTTAGTCAGGGCCAATATTGCATCCTCTGTTGACCTACCTGACCTAAATCCAAACTGACATTCCGAGATGATATTGAAATTATCAAAGTAATTGGTAAGGCGGATATTAATGAGTTTTTCAATTATTTTGGAGATGGCGGGCAGAATAGATATCGGTCTATAATTGTTGACATCGCTTCTCTCGCCACTCTTGTACACAGGTATAACGATCGCTTGTTTAAGTTGAGAGGGAAACACTCCATTGTGGAAGCATAGGTTTGCGAGTCGACATATTACGGGGACAACTAAATCACAAGCGAGTTTTAAAAATTTTGCTGTGACACCATCACTTCCAGGTGCCTTATCAGTGTTTAAACTCATGAGAATGCCTTTAACTTCATAAGGGTCAGTATCAAGTAAAACAAAAGATGATAAAGATGTTGATGGAACCTTATGAAAATGCTTATTTGGGCAGTTTTTTAAGATATCCTCAGCCAGTTTTTTTCCTGTTTCAGCAAAGATATTGTTCACGTGGTTAACAGAATCCTTAGGTTCGGATCTAATATTAAGTAATTCTTGGTTGTGATTATTTTTAGGTTTGTAATTAGTAATGGACTTAATTGTTTTCCACATAGCCTTAGGATTTTTCGTGTTATTCTCAAGTAGTTTCCTTTCGTAGTCACGCTTTAACTTTTTTATTAGGTTATTACAAAAATTACGGTATCTCCTATATGTCACTTTCAAAATTTCGTTATGTGGGTCTGATCTAATTTTTAGCTGCATTTTGTTTCTATTGTTTATACATCGAACTATTCCGGGGGTAATCCACGGTTTGATGTTTCTCTGTTTTTTAGGAATTAATTTAACGGATTTACTCTCTTCAATAGACGAATTTAATATGGCTGTAAGTTGGTTAATTATGTAATGTGGATCGTTACTTGACAAAAGGAATTCTAAATTTTTATTTACTAGATTTGTAACTGCTTTATCGTAGTCTATGAGCTCTACAAATTTAGGACATTGTTCTTTTATTTGTATTTTCATTAATGCAAGAAATATGGTAAGGTGGTCTGTAATCGAAGTATTGAGGACGGCAGTGTACGCTGACGTTTTGCTTTTATCAATCTTTATCATAAAATGGTCCAAGCAACTACCTTCTCTGGTTGGAAGATAATGACCAGGCATTATTCCGTATGAAGACAGCAAATTTAGGTAGGTATTTCTGTTAGTTTTATCATAGGCAGGTTCATTTGAACGAGAAATTAGGTTTATATTTAGGTCCCCAGTTATTATAATATTATTTAATGTTTTGATTGTTTCAAGATGTGCCCCGAGTGAGTGTACGAAAGATGTGGCATCAGTAAATGATGGGGAGCGATAGATACCGAGGATAATAGTATTTTTAAGTTTAACTTGAATGCATGAAGCCTGTTCCAGTCTAACTTCTGTACCGACAGAATTTAACGAAGACTCTATGTAACACACTACGCCATCATTCTGATTTCTGTTGTTAGTGGTTGCTGTTGAGAAATAATTTTTAATACATGGAATGGGCTTTGATGTGTCCAGACGACATTCCGTAAATATCAGAACATCAGGTGGTAGAGGTATCGCAGAAATAGTTAGTTGAAAATCATTGAGGTTGCTGTAGATGCTTCGTATATTTTGCGTAATTATTGTTAAATTTTTGTTAGAGATAGGTATCAGTTTACTCAAGTCATGAATGTCACATCCGATCGATTCCGCAATTTCCGTACTGTCGATGTCACTTATTGTATTTAATTGATTATTCATATTTCAAACTGGTTTTTTTGGGCATAGGGGATTTCTTAAAAGGTTGCGTCCTATAGATCGATAGATAATTATAATTATATAAAGATGATTGGGGTAACATACATTTATGTAAGAAAATTAAACTATAATAACTGTGTAAGTGAATCGGGCTTTTAGTGTGTGCGTTAATTGTGTATAATATTGTGCATGTGCATGAGTAAGTTTTAGTATTTTTTCTAAGCATCGTTGATAAATAGTAAACATTCAAAAGTAAAAATATATCAGATCTTAAAGGTATTACTTGAAAATATAGTCATATTTCGACAGTCTCAGGCGCAGACTGTGTGTTAGTTGTAGAGATATTCGGCATGGCAAGATTAATTTCACTCACGGTACTATCCTTGTTCGTCTCCGTGTCTCTGGGGGTTTCTCTCTCTCCATAGAGACGTTATTTGCGCCTCACTATATACTGGTATAATCCTGGAGTTATCGTTTTTTCTGAGGTATACCTTTCCGTAGTTGCTCCAGCAGTGTTTAAAAATATTCGCTTTTTTAAGCTCGCGTCCAAGAAAAAGTAATCTTGACGCACGGGGGGTCAGCTGCTCGGCGACATAAACGGGAGTGCCCTCGGAGAAGCCCAGGCCCAAGTCCTGAGCATTCAGATTAGTTTTTCTTTTAATGTTATGTGCTTTACACATACTTAGTAGATCATACTTCAACAAAGTTGACGCCATCTCAACAATTATTGGCGGGTTTCTTGTGCCGCTGTCTTGTTTCGGTCGCACCCTGTAAATGTATCTGATATCCGACTTATTTATTGGACATTTGACTGTATTGGACAACGTGATAACCATATTAATTAGGTCATTTTTAGTCTCAGATTGTTTTCTCGGCGCGTTTTTAATCTCTATATTGTTTTTTCGACTTTCCCGCTTCAGTTCTTCAATTTGATTTTCTAATGTAGAAACATATTTTCTTTCTTCTTCTAATTGGGTTTCCAGTGACTGTATTTTAATTTTAAACTCATCGTATTGCCCAGAGAGGAAAGCTACGGAGTCCTCGATGCTACGGTTCGTTTGCTGAATGTCCTTAAGCGTCTCAGTGTTTCTTTTAATTTCTGCCATCTGTGCTGCAAGCATTGCCGAGATCATGTTCTTAATATCTTCCTTAAAGGTTTCAAAATCCGAGCTGATGACATCATCCCGCTTTCTTTTGTGTCTATGTGTGATATTATTAGGCGGCGTGCGGTCCTGTTCGCCTGTTTTCATAAGCTCTGAGTCGGAGTAAGATTTGTCTGCTTCCATAGCGCGGAGATACCAGGCGACTAGAACCTCGAGTATAGATGCTATTAGTACCTGCACTGCGTGCGCTGATAAGTGCAGGTTGAAGGCCAATCGGGGAGCGGCGCGCCTGCAGTTGGCCGACGAGCTCTTTTGTTCCAGAAGTGACGCTGCGATTGGCCGGCGCGGACGCAGCTGCTCAAACGAGTTTAGATAAAGACTCACGCTTGTGTAGTATAACCATTATACCAGGATAGCAGCAGATCGAAGCGGTGATATTTGCGTGTTGTAGCTAATCACTTTTAACTTATGCGCTCCTATTTTTGCAGTAAGATTTAAGTTGGGTAAAATGTTTATTACATTTTATTTAATGTAATTAATTATTAAACGCGGTGTAGCAAAGACGTCTACGCTATACAGCGGTCCGGGGGGAAGAGCTAAGTAGATAATTGGAAAAACTTACCGATCAATTTGGAAGCCGGAGCAGAGATACTTGAAGCCGTGGAGAGTGGTCGTGACCAAGAACTGCTTCGCGGCACGACCGAGCCCCGACCTGATCATGGCTGTTCGATGCTACGTCATTTGCAACCAGATACCTACTGTGTGCAGTTTCATATCCAATTCCTTAAATGTTAAATCGTTTTCTCTTTATTTGATGTACAGAGCGAGATATAGGAAGTTATGGAAAAACTTTTAATGCTTTTGTCCACGAAAATAAGTCTTTTGAAAGTACCTAATGTTCAACTCAAGTAACCCTTAAACTACAAACTTAACGACTGAACGAATTCTCTTAAGGCGTTGTTGTAAAATCTGGTGAAAGGGTCCGAAGATATCGAACCCTTCCTTCTTTTTAGTTAGTTTCTTAATAGACAATTTTAGATTTTTAACAAAACTCCGCGAGTTTTCGTGAAACCACGTCTCACTCCATCCGGCAGATCAGTGATCGCGTCGCACTTAAAAAAGCCGCTATCAAACTCAAATTTAATGCCAACTAATTGTAGGTTAGGGTTGAACCTTAGTAATGGTTTTTTAAACACAACCCCCCGCGGGTGCGAAAGGACAGACGGCCGTCGCTGATATGGATCAAGCTGTTAGTTATTAATCGATGTCTGCCTGCTGACCTTGGGGGAAGGTCAATGGCGATGGCGGACAGCTTAATGGACTGCAAATACAGTCGACATATTATGTCACTAAAAAGGTTTTTCCACGGCACACGTGCAGGGCAAATTTCCTATTTTTATTCTTTTTTTTTTCAGAGATAACAACGTGAAGAACAATTTTTTTAAATTAAGGCTGCTTATTCGTTCAAAAATGCTGATTGTTTAAGACATTTTTCTCTATGATCAAACATGTTTCTTAACATATTCTCAGTTACTATAGTTATAACAGGGCTATTGCAATGTATTGGCAAATATTTGAAACCTGCAGTTTAATTTCAAAAACTATTTGAAATTGTCAAAATTCACGCAGAAAACTTTCGTTCTTCAGAACAAAATTCATGCAAGGAAAGCATGAATTAGCTATGATACTATGTAGAACTCAGGGAAAAGTTCACTTAAAAAATTCGGTTGAAATTATCATATAATATTTGTCTTAATGTGAAAAAAATACATTTTCAAATGTATACATTTGTTGAAGAACCAAGTTCCATTTACATTCTAAATAAAACTATATTTGCCGGCCACCTATGAGTGAAATAAAATATTATGGAGTTTAATTTGATTACAGATCCATTTATTTACATCCAATTCTAGACTATTTAAACTAAACTATACTTATTTATACCGTTAAAACTAATTGTCATATAGGTACACGCTTCTAGAAACTCATTATAAGTAGGTATATAGAAATAGCATGCATATATTTTACGAAAAATACAATATTTTGTCAAAAGAAACAGGGAAATCGTGATGTAAGTATACCTGTGTTTAAATATAATTTTGAATATAGTAACAAAAGTAAATAAAAATTAATTCAACAATAATTTCGTAAACTATTCATATTATACAAATTATCAGCTTAAAGGCAAGTAGCATTTTATTTAGCTATAATTATTAAATTCATATTTATTTTTCTATTCTACATCAGAAATGAAGAATAAGTGCAACTTGGTTGCGAAAATATATGATTGATTGCCCTACAAGAATTTTAATTCATTTAAAAATATATTAATATTAATTAATTACCTACATTCACAATTGTCATTCAATACATTTTCCATTTTCTACTGGATGACACATATAGTCACATACAGGATCAACTTTTTCTTGTTGTTATTTCGTGACTTAGTCCCCTGATTAATACTTAAAATTCATAGAAAAGTGTTGATTATATTTATACATATTACTTACTGCTCAAGAGATCTACATACGCAAGAATGAAATTAAAGCAAAGACAAGTTTTTGGTATATATAACCGCCGAAGATCGTAGATTTAAGTGACCCAGGAGACATCACCATGACAACAACAACAGAGAAAAGTTGATTTACCCATACTACATTTGTCTATTCTAGTATACCTACTTACGACAATTCATTTCGATTCTTTTCCATCATAATTGACAACATTTACATTTTTAATCAACAACTTGATTTCATCGTAAAAAACTCGTTTAAGAAAATTAAATGTTGTCAATTCATAATAATAATATAGCACCATGTCCAAAACTTTCAAACGCTTATTTTACATTACATTTCATTTTAAGTGCATAATAACTGCAAAAAAAAAGGATTTCACCTAAAAATAAGTCTTACCTTGAATCCTATTAATAGGATTTATCCGAAAATAAAGAGCATTTAAATTGGCTGACTGTACCGACAGCGGCACGTGTTAAATGGCACGGAGCATGCGAGGAGTAAGATAGCCTCTGCATAACTAATAATTATAGTTGGAATTCTAAGCTGTTCGTCTCCACATGAGAGCTTATCTTGTGAACATTGTCGGGCAATGCATTTGTCTTAAATCGAGTAGAGAAGCTCACTTTAGAAGCAAGTAACACAAAACAACCGCAATATTTTGGAAAAACCATGGTAACGAAAAATTAAAGAGCTGCAATTTGTAGATCCCTGCAGCTAGGACGATAAAAAAAAAGTCTTCCAAAAATTGTACCAGCCCTATTCAGCGAGTGACAAACTATGTATAAATATTGCAGCTTACCCTTTATAGACAAGCGTTCCATCGAATTTTCATTTCATAGAAATTTTATTTTATCAAAAGCATTTTTTTTTTCTGACAAATCTGATTTAACCCAATCTATATACTGTCATTTTCAAGATTTCTGAAAAAATCATGACTTCCGAAGAAAAAATTGTCTATGAAATATAAATTCTATGAAAGGAAGCATTCGGTGAAGAGTTTTTTCTACAAAAGAAGAGGATCCCACTTATTGCACTTCGGTCAATATTTCTTAAAAAAAACATTTCGTTGTCAAAGTTTTAAAAACAATAGATTTAGTCAATTTATTATAATCTCATTAGTATAAACGGGATATAAATAGTTGGTCAACGTTATAAAATAATAGATTAGTTCCCCGACGTCAATAAAATTGAAACGACACCAAAGTCACCAATCATTAAAATATAAGTAACGAAAATACACCCAAAAATCATTACAATATTTTTGCCCATTTGAATAAACGAGTGGAGAAAAGGAGGCTATAAAATTGAACATTAGTGGGACACCTAAAAAGGCTATATAATTTTTTTTTTATAAACGGAAAACCAAATACAATTTATAAGTTCGACTATGTCCACAAATCATTGTGTGACACAGTCGAACTAATAAATAAATAATAAATCAATATCGGACAACCTCACACAAATCGATCTAGTCCCAAATTAAGCTCAAGAAGGGTTGTGTTATGGGTACTAGACGACGATATACGTACTTATATAGATAAATATATACTTAAATACATATAACAACCATGACCCAGGCACAAATATTCGAGTTCATCACACAAATATTTACCCTGGCCTGGTTTCGAACCCGGGACTGCCTCTCAGTAGGCAGGTGTCTACAAACCGAGCCAAACGCGTCGTCATAACTTCTAGCATTGCCTGTGTTTCTCTTATCCATTTCTCTCTTTCTCGTTTTTACACTTCTAAACTTTCTGTCTCTTTTGGTCTCTAAGGACATATATTAGCCTATTAATAGTAGGTATAAAATTCAGTAGGTACCATGACGTTACGGTAATTATTATGTCGATTTTAATTTATACTTAGGTTATACATATCTACCTACATACCTAGACTTCGAGTGACATTTAGTATAATTTCTAAGGCGATATATTTGGACATTTAAAAACCTACACATTTATTTTCCTAATTTGACACGTATTATGCGCGTAGTGTGCACTTCACTTAGCTGGGTTGCCTGTAACAGAAATTACTAATTTTAATTTTATTGCACGAAACGTGGTGTACAAAAGATGGGATATGTACAAGTTTATGTTTGTGTCTTATTTAAAAAAATTGGACAAGTGCGAGTCCGACTCGCGCATGAAGGGTTCCGTACCATAATCTATAACAAGTTTGTTGTATGGAAGCCCCCCTTAAATATTTATTTTTAGTATTTGTTATTCTAGCGGCAACAGAAATACATCATCTGTGAAAATTTCAACTATCTAGCTATCACCGTTCTTGAGATACAGCCTGGTGACAGACGGACGAACGGACGGACGGACAGCGAAGTCTCAGTAATAGGGTCCCGTTTTTACCCTTTGGGTACGGAACCCTAAAAATTGCCGTGCCTCAAATACGTAGAATGACGATTTGGTTACCTGGTCACTCTGATAAGAGCGGCTAACTGCCGGTTGTCGTGAGATTGGAGGCCTTAATTTTACGAGAATTGTAAGAGAACCTGCGCTCAGACCGCAACACGGGGCAGGAGTGCCACAACACATACATACCGCAGCCTGGCGGGGCACACGTCGAGCAGGCAGCACACGGCGCGGCACACGGGGCAGGAGCCTCTAGCGGCGAGCCACGCTCCCGGGCCGGTGCCCGCGGCTCCCGCGCTCACCACAACACATACATACCGCAGCCTGGCGGGGCACACGTCGAGCAGGCAGCACACGGCGCGGCACACGGGGCAGGAGCCTCTAGCGGCGAGCCACGCTCCCGGGCCGGTGCCCGCGGCTCCCGCGCTCACCACAACACATACATACCGCAGCCTGGCGGGGCACACGTCGAGCAGGCAGCACACGGCGCGGCACACGGGGCAGGAGCCTCTAGCGGCGAGCCACGCTCCCGGGCCGGTGCCCGCGGCTCCCGCGCTCACCACAACACATACATACCGCAGCCTGGCGGGGCACACGTCGAGCAGGCAGCACACGGCGCGGCACACGGGGCAGGAGCCTCTAGCGGCGAGCCACGCTCCCGGGCCGGTGCCCGCGGCTCCCGCGCTCACCACAACACATACATACCGCAGCCTGGCGGGGCACACGTCGAGCAGGCAGCACACGGCGCGGCACACGGGGCAGGAGCCTCTAGCGGCGAGCCACGCTCCCGGGCCGGTGCCCGCGGCTCCCGCGCTCACCACAACACATACATACCGCAGCCTGGCGGGGCACACGTCGAGCAGGCAGCACACGGCGCGGCACACGGGGCAGGAGCCTCTAGCGGCGAGCCACGCTCCCGGGCCGGTGCCCGCGGCTCCCGCGCTCACCACAACACATACATACCGCAGCCTGGCGGGGCACACGTCGAGCAGGCAGCACACGGCGCGGCACACGGGGCAGGAGCCTCTAGCGGCGAGCCACGCTCCCGGGCCGGTGCCCGCGGCTCCCGCGCTCACCACAACACATACATACCGCAGCCTGGCGGGGCACACGTCGAGCAGGCAGCACACGGCGCGGCACACGGGGCAGGAGCCTCTAGCGGCGAGCCACGCTCCCGGGCCGGTGCCCGCGGCTCCCGCGCTCACCACAACACATACATACCGCAGCCTGGCGGGGCACACGTCGAGCAGGCAGCACACGGCGCGGCACACGGGGCAGGAGCCTCTAGCGGCGAGCCACGCTCCCGGGCCGGTGCCCGCGGCTCCCGCGCTCACCACAACACATACATACCGCAGCCTGGCGGGGCACACGTCGAGCAGGCAGCACACGGCGCGGCACACGGGGCAGGAGCCTCTAGCGGCGAGCCACGCTCCCGGGCCGGTGCCCGCGGCTCCCGCGCTCACCACAACACATACATACCGCAGCCTGGCGGGGCACACGTCGAGCAGGCAGCACACGGCGCGGCACACGGGGCAGGAGCCTCTAGCGGCGAGCCACGCTCCCGGGCCGGTGCCCGCGGCTCCCGCGCTCACCACAACACATACATACCGCAGCCTGGCGGGGCACACGTCGAGCAGGCAGCACACGGCGCGGCACACGGGGCAGGAGCCTCTAGCGGCGAGCCACGCTCCCGGGCCGGTGCCCGCGGCTCCCGCGCGAGCCGCCCACCAGCGCGCCATGCACGAGCCGCACCACAAAACTCTGTAGAATGACAAATGATAGAACCACACACTACATCAAATCACATCTCTACGTTCCTCGATTGCCCTGTACTACCCCCATCAGAGATGTGCTGCTTTCAGTCAAACTTGGTGCCGTGACCAGGATCGTTTTTTTTTACTATTCTTATAATGAGACATTAACGTCAAAGGTATAGTACAATTTCGCATGTAAGAAGAATGATTTTTGGTTTGAAACTACTAAATTACGTTACCTGAGAAACAAAAGCCTTTATTCTATTATGCAGTGCAGCCACCAACTGCTACTTTAAATTCACAATAGCACGGAGTTGACGCAAGCAATTTTTCAAATATGCCGTTTTTTTGTTACACGACTCCACCAACCAAATAATTTTGTATTATTACAATGGTGTACAATCCCCAAAAGACTGACTCACCGACAGTTGCATTGCTGGCACTCGGGCGGACCGCCCACCAGGTGCGGCGGCGGCGACTGGCAGCGGCGCCGCAGCGCCACGTCGGCCGGGGCCTGCATGCAACCGATGCACACCTCCGGAGGCTACAGGACAAGCAAGTGTCGGTGAAACCTTAAAGCTGCTCACAAATCGTGGAATGCAAACATATTGCTATAATTACCTCGTCAACGTAGAAGACAGGGTTCTGCTCGACGTGCTGGTTGAACACGGCCACGAACCGCTCGATCAATGTCGGCATCAGCGAGAGATGCGATGGGACACGCACGGGTTGCCTCAGTCTATAAATGTATAGTGGATTGATATGGGTCCTTATCTTCATTGACTGGCATAACATTGATTAGCAAAGGTATTATTTGTCATAAAATCGTTAGTCATAATCTTAGGTTTCTCACAGACAGTTAACATATCAGAATTGTTAAAAAATTAAACTTAACCTAGTCTTGTCTTATACATTTACTTTCAAAACTCTTGTAAAATTAATAATTTCAGAATTATGGCTGACAAGGCTGTATGCAAGGAGAAGACGTTCTAATTTATTTGCTTTGAAGCTAGACCCTCTAACACAACGTTTTTTTCTTTCAAACAATTATTATTATTATTAGCCTTTATTTAACAATCTTATAAAATATGGTTTGTGTAATTTACATTTATATGTATGTATTACATGTTATTGACATTCCTTATATATTTTATATTTATGAGCTAGTTTGACGATTGTCTTGCGATTTCGCAAAGGCCTCCCCTAAAGCCCTCCACAGTCCTCTATCCTGTGTCTTTCTCATCCAGGTAGCCCCAGCCACGTTTTTAATTTCGTCTTCCCATCTTAGACGTTGCCTCCCTTTCCTTCTTTTATTTTGTCTTGGACACCATTGGGTAACGTCCTTCACCCATTTGTCTTTATTGTTTCTCATAACATGACCTGCCCACCTCCATTTTAGTTTTCTTACGGTGTACTTTACATCAGTGATTTTTGTTTGGTTTCGTAATGTTTTTAGTCTTACTCGGTCTTTTAGTTTCACATTGAGCATACTTCGCTCCATGCTGTGTTGACACGTCTCGAGTTTGGTCATATTTAGTTTTGTTAGGCTCCATGTTTGACATCCATAAGTCATTACCGGCAGAATACATGAATCAAATATCTTTTTCTTTCAAACAATACTATAGTTTTATTTATCTTCAATAACCAAACTATATCAAACATTCATGGAATAATTCACTACACTTGTATTGTTTCAGGCAGTAATTACAAAATATAAAAAAAATAAGCAAATGTAACACCAAATTACCTATAAATGCCAGAGCCATACTAAATACTATCATAAGGTTGGTTAATAAGTACAGAAACAAGTACAGAACTAAAATATTAAACTAATAAATTTCTGATCAATTCACTACCCAAAAGGTCGCCTGGGAGAGTTTGCTTTTTAGCAATAAGACTGATTCAATCTAAAATTTCTATTTTAGTTTTTCTTTTATAAACTGTGTGCAATAAAGCATGATAATTGTATAAGCACCTGCATTCTATTGGTAAACCTGCTACTTTATGAACAAGATGTATGACTGACCTGGGCTGCAAGTCTCTCAGCGCATGGGTTGTGATTCGGAACTTGAAGGAAACCATATCAGCCCGCGAGGGAACCACCTGGATGTTCACATACTGTGTCTCCTCCTCTATGGACGCTGTGAGGTCTGGGACGTCTGTCTGTTGACCAATTATTTTGTGGACTAATTTATAATAATTAGCATGATTATAATAATAATAACACGATGTTTTCATTTGGTTATTTATGTTTACGTTTATATTTTTCATGGCATAGTCACTTACATCAGTAGCTACAAGGGCACAGTCACTCTGCTTGATAATATTCAGCTGGTACGACATGACTTTGATGAGCCATGTCTCCGTTGCTATTAACTTGCTGGTTGCGGTCAGTGGAATGGATACCTTGTCAACACTAAAAAGGAGGAAACAACTTAAAATATCAGAAGGAAGTCGGAGGAGACTGAACTTTACAAATCATATTATACTGAATTTGACTTATCCTCAGCAACCCAGCGTCTCACAGACTAAACAAAAAGCTGATTATTACGATATATCCTTGTTGGTTTACTTACCTCCGGAATTCAGTATTAAGTTGAGCAGCAACTACCCTCCAGTCACTCCCTTCCGTAACATAGGGCACGAGCGAGCGCACCGCCGGGTGCCGCGTGCGCCGCTCGGACCAGCACACGATCCGGTACACCACCAGCAGCGGCAGAATCGCCGTCGCCGCGAACGCAGCCAGCATCCAAGGACCCCGCTCGCCCCCGCAATACAAACTCACAACGTATCCCAAAGGCAAGGCCGAATGTATCAAAGCGGTTATCGTTATTCTTTTCATGTGATAAATCACAAAGTTCAAGCTCTCGGAGCCTAGGTAGCCCTCGAACAGCTGGTCTATCGTAAAACCGGCGGAAACGAATTCGGTAGGAGGGTATATAACGCATACTGAAAACAGGAGATAAACTAGTGTTATTAGCACGTCCATTTTCACAGTATTGTTGTTCGATTGAAATATCAAATCATTAATTAAAAATTAATTGGGCAAATGCATTTGATTTTATAAGCCGTGGGTAAGTTTTTATTGTTATCAAGTTGACTCGGACTGACAGCTAATATGATAGCACAGTTAGTTTTGGTCCTAATTGTAATTAAAAGTGCTTTAAATTGTGGGGCTTGAATGGTATAACTTGAAAATAATTTTATTGAGGCATTTTAATAGAAAACTTAAATAGCTCGGGAATAATAATGTTGCCATATTATAATTTCTCCCCGGTGCACGGGTACATAAGAATTTTTTATTTATTTTTTTATTTAGGTAAACGAACAGTCACTACAAATTGACTAGTCAACTAAAAGTAACTTAGAATTATATACAGTATGTGTGACCAACACCGTTCACCACTTATACAAAAGTATGTGCAAAAAGTATTGATATTGATCCGTATAAGCATTATTTTTTCCTTTTCACCATGGTTTAACTGTCGGTACAGCCTGCACCGACGTCCATTGGCATATAATATTTTTTTATATTTATATTGGCATATTAGTATGATATAATTTCTACTTGTATTTGTCAGTCTGTCATTTTTTTGTATAAGTACACTGGGGAGGACTTGATTTTACAGTCCCTCGAATGCTTGTGATTAGTACGAATTAAGGTAGATGGTGTTTTAGATCGTCAAACGTCACAACACAAAACAAAACACAAGTATGTTCCTTAAAGAAAACACGAAGAGCTGTAAGAACAGTTTTTGAAATGCATTTATTGAAATCAATCAAACTAAACCAGTACTTATTTTAGATATATTTGTGGGTAATTTTATTTTGTGTATGGCAAGTTACAATATGTCTTGAAATGTCAAAACCTCATTGGTGGACACGTATCGGGTCCATGTCACCAAACTCGCCAAACAATCCTAGAATTTTACTGCATTTTGTGTAATTTATGGATTAAAAGTTGTGTTTTAGGGTGTATATGCTTGAAGTGCTGCATTAAAACTTTATATATACGTTTAAACAGAGACAGAAAATAATATTTACAGGTAAATAGCGACTTTATATTTGACTACTAAATTGTTACATGTTTCGTCATTTCAACTGCTTTTAAGTACACACGTCTATGTGTTTTAGTTTATTTGTGGCTTTAAATTATTGTTGTAATACCCCAATGTTGCGGAAGGCAAAATATCAGTATTCCCAACCTGAAAACGGAGAAGTTAATTTTGTCACTGGTACAACTTCAGTAACAATATACTACATTTTATATTTTAATTGTTTGTAATATATCCATGCCAGATTGTGAATAAACCTACAGTTATCGACTGGCTCCACCCTTTGCTTGTTTGAATCGTCTGTAAAATAAGTCACAGATTGAAAATGGCTGTATTCTGCTGACCAATGCTTGCTGACATACACCAAACATAGGGCTAAAGATATCCATGACTAGAAGGAGCGCACGAATTTCCTCCACATGGAAGAAAACATCCCTCTTTTTTGTTTTGTAGTTGGGTAAAATGTATGTACCTTCTGGAAATGCTAAGCTACAGATGTATCAAAAGTTTTGTAAACGGTCCAGCTGTTTTGATGTGATGAAAGGACAAACACAAATATACAAAACCATTTAGTGGCATACAAATAGCCTATTTCATTTGGAAAATATATCAAATAGTATAGAAAAGAAGTGGTGGCACAAAGACAAAATTATTGTAATCATAAAATAAATAACAAATATTGAACAATTGTTATCAGTTTTAATAAAAAAAGTACAACAGGTATATAGATTCCCCTAAAAAAATCTTCCTACCAATAATGGTTTAATATTATCTTGCTGCAATGCAACGTCGACATGATAATTTTATCATATTTAATTTAATTTTTTATTTAACATGTAAACATGTTTCAGCAGCAACATGGCGGGAGTCGAGCAGCCATGTTACACCCTGATCAACTTCCCTACAGACTCGGAGCCGTACAATGAAATGCAACTCAAACTGGACCTTGGTAAGTGGGTTATTTAAATCTAATATACAGGCAGGGAAATTCGGATAGATATTTGCCTAAAGTTGCTAAAATCCTATTGCTATCTCAATCAGACCTCAATCCAAGCCGCCTATACCTACAACTCAACAACAAGGCTGCCCAAAGTTTAGGTAAATATCTATCCGAATTTCCAGTTATTTCATACAAATCGGTTAACCGTTTGCATTCCTTCAAAATCACGCTTTCGTAACTATTTCATTCAGGCAGACTAAGTTTCTCTCTGAAACTATAATATAATGTATTTCACACTTGGTAGTTTACAATGGTAAGCTCCAACTGATTGTAATAGACAACTATAGCTTAAAGAGGATTAGAATTTGACAATTCAAGAATTTGTTCACAATTGTAATAGAAATTAGGGAATACAAAAACTGCAGTTTCAGTGGAAAGCTTAGTTTTTCCATACTAGATATTTCTAGTATGCAATTGATTATTACCAACTGCATTCTCTAATATGAATCTTATAGGTACCTACTATGCTTCTTAGAAAAACTTCTATTACTATTTGATTACTCCATGGTTTATTGTTTAACTACTCTTAAAATATAAATGGCAATAAAGGTACGCTTGTAAAAAAAAAAAACATTAAATTTCGTCATGTAAGAAATACCAGTATCTCAAAATTGTAATGCATGTATTGTAATGCCTGCTGTCCCTGCTAATTGAAAAAAAAATCCAATTTAATGCCTGTACAGAGAAAGGCGATACAAAAAAGAAGATTGAAGCCCTAAAGAAAGTGATCGGAATCATCCTCTCCGGCGAGAAGATCCCCGGTCTCCTCATGATCATCATCCGCTTCGTGCTGCCGCTGCAGGACCACACCATCAAGAAGCTGCTGCTGATCTTCTGGGAGATCGTCCCCAAGACCACCTCCGATGGCAAGCTGATGCAGGAGATGATATTGGTGTGCGATGCATACAGGAAGGTTGGTGATTTATTTGGGAACAAATTTTTGACATCATTAACTTGTATTTTCCTGGAGACTTCTTTAGCTAACCGTTTTTCAAATTTCCAAAAACTTGTTTTGATCTCTCCACAATGTCATTAAATACCATATTAATAAGTTTTTGTCAGAAAAGTTTTTGAGATACAGTTTCATTGCCGACTGTACTTTTTTACACAAACATTAATTACTCATCAAGACCAATCAAATGAGCCCAAAAACGGGGTTTATCTCGTGCAGTTTAGGAGTTCCTACGGCCTTCTTCTGTCTTCATCATCAGAACTGTTCCAAGATACCAAATTACTGTTATACGCAAACTTTCGTTAGGGACACGACAGTTAGAAATAGGTTAAAATATACTTTCAAGACCAGCAAATTTAGTTACAAGTGAGTCTGACATTTACATATTAAAATACCTAAATTGGTATGTGTTGAGATTGAGAATGCTAGTATTATAGAAATACCTACGAAACGAGTTTAATTACGTCTTAATTTCGAATATCGCTTGAGTTGTTTCGAATCGGTTCGCGTTTCATCATCAGGAGAGCCAATCAGACGGGACACTCTCTGAGACTCATGGTAGTTTTCTATGTAAAATTCCAGTATTATGAGTATTTGATTGATCCAACGCTTCTATTGACATATTGTGACCTCGTCGAAGTTGCTAAGAGCCCCGGCTAGCCGTCACAGCTTCGCCGGAGACTTGCGGGCGTTATGGCGAGCGATGAGGCCCTTGAACGCTGTATCGGGGTCGCGGGCGCGCAACGACGCGCCCGGGCTTCGGTCCATCATTTTGTGGATGGGGTGTCATGTGACCTTTTTCTCTACGATGGTTTTAGTACCCATGCCAAAACTGATGGCCGAACTCTTTACCCCAGGACCTGCAGCACCCGAACGAGTTCATCCGGGGCTCGACGCTGCGCTTCCTGTGCAAGCTGAAGGAGCCGGAGCTGCTGGAGCCGCTGCTCCCGGCCATCCGCGCCTGCCTGGAGCACCGCCACTCCTACGTGCGCCGCAACGCCGTGCTCGCCATCTTCACCATCTACCGGTGAGCTGCTCCTCCTGCGGCTGTGTGTAGCTCCCTGTGCAGCTGAAGGAGCCGGAGCTGCTGGAGCCGCTGCTGCCTGGAGCACCGCCACTCCTACGTGCGCCGCAACGCCGTGCTCGCCATCTTCACCATCTACCGGTGAGCTGCTCCTCCTGCGGCTGTGTGTAGCTCCCTGTGCAGCTGAAGGAGCCGGAGCTGCTGGAGCCGCTGCTGCCTGGAGCACCGCCACTCCTACGTGCGCCGCAACGCCGTGCTCGCCATCTTCACCATCTACCGGTGAGCTGCTCCTCCTGCGGCTGTGTGTAGCTCCCTGTGCAGCTGAAGGAGCCGGAGCTGCTGGAGCCGCTGCTGCCTGGAGCACCGCCACTCCTACGTGCGCCGCAACGCCGTGCTCGCCATCTTCACCATCTACCGGTGAGCTGCTCCTCCTGCGGCTGTGTGTAGCTCCCTGTGCAGCTGAAGGAGCCGGAGCTGCTGGAGCCGCTGCTGCCTGGAGCACCGCCACTCCTACGTGCGCCGCAACGCCGTGCTCGCCATCTTCACCATCTACCGGTGAGCTGCTCCTCCTGCGGCTGTGTGTAGCTCCCTGTGCAGCTGAAGGAGCCGGAGCTGCTGGAGCCGCTGCTGCCTGGAGCACCGCCACTCCTACGTGCGCCGCAACGCCGTGCTCGCCATCTTCACCATCTACCGGTGAGCTGCTCCTCCTGCGGCTGTGTGTAGCTCCCTGTGCAGCTGAAGGAGCCGGAGCTGCTGGAGCCGCTGCTGCCTGGAGCACCGCCACTCCTACGTGCGCCGCAACGCCGTGCTCGCCATCTTCACCATCTACCGGTGAGCTGCTCCTCCTGCGGCTGTGTGTAGCTCCCTGTGCAGCTGAAGGAGCCGGAGCTGCTGGAGCCGCTGCTGCCTGGAGCACCGCCACTCCTACGTGCGCCGCAACGCCGTGCTCGCCAACTTCACCATCTACCGGTGAGCTGCTGCCGAGACCGACTTCCTGCAGGATCCCGGGGTTTTAGGCGCATGACTTGACGCTAAGCCGATAGGAGGCGTCAAGTCATTTGTGCACCTAAAACCTCGGGGTATGGTCATAAATAAATAAATAAATAAATATCAGACACCCTCACACAAAGTCATGATACTAAAAACAAAGTGTGACACTTGCTTGCATATAAATATACAATTTCATCATACAAATAATCCCTCAAGACTGCTGGCTCAGTTCAGTAGACAGGTTACTATCACTGCGCTAACCTCATCATTCCTATTCTTGCATGCTTACAGAAACTTCGAGTTCCTGATCCCCGACGCGCCCGAGCTGATCGCCAACTTCCTGGAGAGCGAGCAGGACATGTCGTGCAAGCGCAACGCCTTCCTCATGCTGCTGCACGCCGAGCAGGAGCGCGCGCTACACTACCTCGCCAGCCGGCTGGACAGCGTGCTGGGCTTCGGGGACATCCTGCAGCTCGTCATCGTGGAGCTCATCTATAAGGTAACCTGCCTCATGCTGCCGCACGCGAGCAGGAGCGCGCGCTACACTACCTCGCCAGCCGGCTGGACAGCGTGCTGGGCTTCGGGGACATCCTGCAGCTCGTCATCGTGGA
Organism: Apotomis betuletana; assembly: GCA_932273695.1. NCBI lineage: Eukaryota > Metazoa > Arthropoda > Insecta > Lepidoptera > Tortricidae > Apotomis > Apotomis betuletana. Next base: position 731,332 of record OW026303.1, on the reverse strand, counting down.
GCTCATCTATAAGGTAACCTGCCTCATGCTGCCGCACGCGAGCAGGAGCGCGCGCTACACTACCTCGCCAGCCGGCTGGACAGCGTGCTGGGCTTCGGGGACATCCTGCAGCTCGTCATCGTGGAGCTCATCTATAAGGTAACCTGCCTCATGCTGCCGCACGCGAGCAGGAGCGCGCGCTACACTACCTCGCCAGCCGGCTGGACAGCGTGCTGGGCTTCGGGGACATCCTGCAGCTCGTCATCGTGGAGCTCATCTATAAGGTAACCTGCCTCATGCTGCCGCACGCGAGCAGGAGCGCGCGCTACACTACCTCGCCAGCCGGCTGGACAGCGTGCTGGGCTTCGGGGACATCCTGCAGCTCGTCATCGTGGAGCTCATCTATAAGGTAACCTGCCTCATGCTGCCGCACGCGAGCAGGAGCGCGCGCTACACTACCTCGCCAGCCGGCTGGACAGCGTGCTGGGCTTCGGGGACATCCTGCAGCTCGTCATCGTGGAGCTCATCTATAAGGTAACCTGCCTCATGCTGCCGCACGCGAGCAGGAGCGCGCGCTACACTACCTCGCCGGCCGGCTGGACAGCGTGCTGGGCTTCGGGGACATCCTGCAGCTCGTCATCGTGGAGCTCATCTATAAGGTAACCTGCCTCATGCTGCCGCACGCGAGCAGGAGCGCGCGCTACACTACCTCGCCAGCCGGCTGGACAGCGTGCTGGGCTTCGGGGACATCCTGCAGCTCGTCATCGTGGAGCTCATCTATAAGGTAACCTGCCTCATGCTGCCGCACGCGAGCAGGAGCGCGCGCTACACTACCTCGCCGGCCGGCTGGACAGCGTGCTGGGCTTCGGGGACATCCTGCAGCTCGTCATCGTGGAGCTCATCTATAAGGTAACCTGCCTCATGCTGCCGCACGCGAGCAGGAGCGCGCGCTACACTACCTCGCCGGCCGGCTGGACAGCGTGCTGGGCTTCGGGGACATCCTGCAGCTCGTCATCGTGGAGCTCATCTATAAGGTAACCTGCCTCATGCTGCCGCACGCGAGCAGGAGCGCGCGCTACACTACCTCGCCAGCCGGCTGGACAGCGTGCTGGGCTTCGGGGACATCCTGCAGCTCGTCATCGTGGAGCTCATCTATAAGGTAACCTGCCTCATGCTGCCGCACGCGAGCAGGAGCGCGCGCTACACTACCTCGCCAGCCGGCTGGACAGCGTGCTGGGCTTCGGGGACATCCTGCAGCTCGTCATCGTGGAGCTCATCTATAAGGTAACCTGCCTCATGCTGCCGCACGCGAGCAGGAGCGCGCGCTACACTACCTCGCCCGCCGGCTGGACAGCGTGCTGGGCTTCGGGGACATCCTGCAGCTCGTCATCGTGGAGCTCATCTATAAGGTAACACTTGAAACACTAAAGTCACGCCACTCTTTTTGTTTTTATAAATAAATAAATATTGGATAACCTCACCCAACAGAAATCAATCCAGTTCCACAGTAAGCTCTGGGTCCTAGACGGGTTCTAGACGACGATAAACATACTTTTATACCTAAATACATACTTGAATACAAATGACCCAGGCAGAAATATTCGAATTCATCTCGCAAATATTTGACAAGGGTTCTGCCAATATTAAATAATAAACTCCTACAGGAACAGAATCAGACCTTAGTCCAGAAGTATCATCTCCCTTTTAGCTCGAGTTCGGACACATTCCACACAGAATCCTTAATAGTATTACATACAGAATGCACACGCACACCCCCGCACCGGATCGAGTGACCTCACTCCGCAGGGGCAGTGAGTTGGAATGTTGTTGGAAAGCGGCGGGGGGCAGTGTGTAGCGGGAGTGTTGCGTGTGGGGGATGACGACGGACACACGGGTGTCTTATAGAGCTGGGCGTTTTTTAAGATAACAGTTTTGAAAAAGCGTTTTTCGATACGCAACGAACGGACGCTTTATTGCTAGGACCGAAAATAGTTTTTAATAAAACTCATTTCCTTCTCTACATACAAAACTTCACATCAGTAAAAGTGCGACAAATATATATTCCAACCTAATGAAAGAGAAGGATCGACATGTTCGTTCGGCTCAGCGCGGTTTCCAACGCTAAACATGATGAACGAAACACTTTTTCTAAATTTGCTGAATGGTAATGTACTCTATAGTGACTGAAATAAGAGCTAATTCGCAATGTCATCTACGTCAAGAACAAGGACTTGTCAGTGAAACAGTTTTAAAGAACGGTTTTCATTCTTGGTTTATTTGAAAATGAACTTTACATGAGTATACATTGAGCTTAAAATTAAGTGAAATAACGTAATAGAAGAACTACTTTATTACGAATTTTCGACGAATTTCTGTAAATTCTAGGAATTTGTCTTCGCGCGCGAATTTACAATATGGCGGATGAGTTGCTATAAAAAATGAAGTGTATTTTAGCGTATTTTTTTATATATATTTATGTATATTTACATAAAAATAATACTTTAGTTGCTAGGTATATTTCGTGTAAATAAGTGTTTTATAGTGTAAGAGTGTAGATTTTTCATTGGGTTGTATAAATAACTTTAAAATTTAATAAATGTCGCAAAGAAAAAAATAGCATTGAAGTTTGGGACTATTTCAAAAAAAGCGACGACTTTAAGGCGTGGTGCAAGACATGCAACGATGGCCTAAGTTATCGCTCAACAACAGACAAAAATGACAACGTAGGTGTATAAAAAAGCGTTTTACTAAAAAAGCGTTTCTTGAAACTGTTTCACGTTACCTAAAAAGCGTTTCGTTTCGTTTTTGGAAAAACACGCAACGACCCAGCTCTAGTGCCTTACACGCACTGACACTGACATTCGAGATCCCGTGTTCTCTAGGTTGTGGTCGCTGTGTGTCATCATCATCATCATCATCTCAGCCATAGGACGTCCACTGCTGAATATAGGCCTCCCCTTTGGACTTCCATATATACCGGTTGGAAGCGACCTGCATCCAGCGCCTTCCGGCGACCTTTATAAGCTCGCTGTGTGTATGTGACGACTTCCCTAAATTCTGGCTGTCATTTTTCAATTCAGTGCCCCCAAAAACAGAAACCGACATGTTGTTCAGCTCAAAGTGCTTAAGGTTGATTTATTGGAATAGATCCATACTAATATTATAAATGCGAAAGTGTGTCTATCTGTTACCTCTTGACGCTTAAACCGCTGAATCGATTTTGATGAAATTTGGCATAAAGATAGTTTAAGATCCGAGGAAGGACATAAGATAGTTTTCATCCTGGAAATTATCCCTAAAAAGATTGAAAAGTGAGTGAAAATTTCTGTTGGGGTGCGGTGACCCTGTAGGAAATGTAATTATTAGACCAAAAGCACAATCGCTCTTACATTTGCTTAGGCGCTGTTAATAATCCCTTTTATCAAGTTCACGCGTACGTAGTCGCGGGCAAAAGCTAGTTGGACATAATAACAGATGATATATTTAACAGATGATATATTCATGTTGCCGCTATAACAACAAATAGTAAAAAACAGAATAAAATAATTATTTAAGTACCCGGTGTAAACTTAACCCGCCCAGTTAAGATAGTTTCTACGGAACCCTCGGTGCGCGAGTCCAACTCACACTTGGCCTGTTTTTTTCTGGTTATTGTAAACGGTTAAAAGTATCCTATAACCATCTTTGGATGTCCAGCTATCCCTTATCAAAATTGGTTAAAATCCGTCCAGCCGTGATGAGAGGAGAAAGGAAATTATGACCAAAAGATGGCGCCAGACTGGCATGGCGCCGAGCGCCCATACAAAACAAATGACGATCCTGCATGACGCTATTCAGATTTTTTCTGAAATCATGACACATAATGGACATGTTGTGGCAGGTGTGCCACGCGAACCCGTCGGAGCGCTCGCGGTTCATCCGCACGGTGTACGGGCTCCTGAACGCGGGCAGCGCCGCCGTGCGCTACGAGGCTGCCGGGACTCTGGTCACGTTATCGTCCGCGCCCGCCGCCATCACTGTGAGTATCACTGTGTACACCTCCAAACACAGACCACCCCCACTATACTACGATTTCTAATTCAAGACCAAAAAAACTACGACAGATACGTCACTGTCAAAATTGACAACATTTAAATGACATTTGAGTTTGTTTTTTGGCTTGCACCAAATGCTGAAGTGTTACAAGTACAATACCAGATTTTGTACCAAAAATCTCCGATGTTTAAGTTTTTATTATCTCCTCTCGTAATTATGCAATAATAAATATATCTAGTTATTTTGTTAAAACATAGAGTTAAAGTTACCAATAAATAAATTGTCTTAGCGTGTTTAAAAAAAGAAAAAGGAATTTACTATTGTTAAAATATTTTGTTGTAGTGGCAACCTTGTGGTAGTTTTTTTGGTCTTGAATTAGAAATCGTAGTTTAGACGGAGCATGGAAGGCGACCCGCGCGCACCAACGATATGGCACGGCAGAACATTAAAGTATCAACACGGCGGCCATCGTTTAGTTGCGTCCATGTTTATGAGGTCTCTCTACACCGCTTAACACTACAATTTACCATGTTATTTATTTAATTTCTTTTTTCGTTGACGTACGCATGGATCATAAACAAGGACGCAACTAAACGGTGGCCGCCGTGTTGATACTTTAATGTTCTGCCGTACCATATCGTTGGTGCGCGCGGGTCGCCTTACATGCTCCGTCTAGTGGGGGTTGTCTGTGCCTCCAAATTAATGGCCCCAGCACCTCTAGCACAACTATGACACGCGACTCTTTCGTGCGCGAGAGATATACCTATCTCTTTCTTCACTGTACTGTGAGAGAGTGACGAGTTAAGCTAAGAGTCGCGAAACGTAGTTCTGCTAGACGAGCTGTATAACTTATTGCAACGGTACGATCTTGGTGAGTTCTGTAGTAGACAAATGGTTGCAAACATTGATCGTTGTTAATTTTGCGCGTTACCTCTCTTGTTTGACGTTCGTTTACTCACATGAAGCTTTTGGCGAGTTGAAATGAGCCTTCTTGTTAAATAAATATCAGACAGCCTCACACAAATCGACCTAGTTCCAAATTAAACTTTACTAGGCTTGTGTTATGGGTACAAGACGACATACATCGATACATGTATATTAAAATGGATGTGTAATGATATTTATAACAACGTTTTATATAATTTCAATAGCTATAACAAAATTTGATGTAATAGTTCATTTGATATAACAACATTAGATATAATTTCAATTCGTATAAAAGACATTTGATATAACGTTTATATTCGCAAGATAACCTAACACTCCTCTTCGCTTCGCTCGTCGTCGTACCTGACCATGACTCTATTACAATTTAACTCTCATGTTTGAGCAATTTGAGTGTGTATTGAGCCTTTAAACGTATTATATCAAATGATCATAATACTATATGAAATTATGCCATATGAAATTATAACAAATGTTATTCTATTATTCGTTTATTATACCACTTGATCGTTATATTGACCAATATTATATCATAAGTTGTTATAGCAACCGTTACGCACTCTATTGAAGTACATAGGAACATCCCACACAGGAACAAATATTCGAATTCATCACAGCCAGAGTTCCCCAGTAGATGCCGGGATTTAAACCCAGGACCGTCGTCATAATTATTTATTCTGAAGTGCGTAATATTTGTTATCTTGTCAGGCTGCAGCGGCGTGCTACATCGACCTGATCGTGAAGGAGAGCGACAACAACGTGAAGTTGATCGTGCTGGGGAGACTGAGCGCGCTCCGGAAGGAGGGAGGGGAGGCCGCCGTCCGCGCGCTGCCCGACCTGGCCATGGACGTGCTCAGGGTGCTGGCCTCCTCCGACCTGGATGTGAGGAAACAGACTTTGACGCTCGGTAAGTCACTAAGTGTTGAAATAATGGGCCATCACACTAATTATTGCCGAAAATTTGTACGAGTTGATCAACTTCAAGGTCTAACATCTGTTATCAAAAGTAACGTTTCTGAATTGTATTGGTTTTAGGTTCTTTTCCTAGGTTTAACTATCTCACATTTTTAAAACGATGTTGATGTAGATTGTTTCATAGTGAGCAAAGTGAAATTTGTCTCTGTTGACATTCCGGTATACTCTAGCGGTGCAGGCCCCGCGCGGCCGGCCGTCGTCCTCTGCTCTACGAGGGTGCCCACACGGCCACTTCCGCGACTTCCTGTGCACGGTCAGTGACAGGTGTTGCCACGCTGTGTGGCAAGAGGCGCGAAGCATAGTCGTGCTAGATGGCCGGGGCAGTATATTAGCCTAATATAGTTGAGTTCCTTATCCTGTTATCCGTGTACAGCCCTGGACCTGGTGAGCTCCCGGCACGCGGAGGAGCTGGTGCAGGTGCTGCGCAAGGAGGCGGCGCGCGCCGGCAGCGCCGACCACGACGACGCCGCCAAGTACCGGCAGCTGCTCGTGCGCGCCATGCACAAGGCCGCGCTCCAGGTGTGTGCCACACTGTATACAGGAGGAGCCGGGGCAGGTGCTGCGCAAGGAGGCGGCGCGCGCCGGCAGCGCCGACCACGACGACGCCGCCAAGTACCGGCAGCTGCTCGTGCGCGCCATGCACAAGGCCGCGCTCCAGGTGTGTGCCACACTGTATACAGGAGGAGCCGGGGCAGGTGCTGCGCAAGGAGGCGGCGCGCGCCGGCAGCGCCGACCACGACGACGCCGCCAAGTACCGGCAGCTGCTCGTGCGCGCCATGCACAAGGCCGCGCTCCAGGTGTGTGCCACACTGTATACAGGAGGAGCCGGGGCAGGTGCTGCGCAAGGAGGCGGCGCGCGCCGGCAGCGCCGACCACGACGACGCCGCCAAGTACCGGCAGCTGCTCGTGCGCGCCATGCACAAGGCCGCGCTCCAGGTGTGTGCCACACTGTATACAGGAGGAGCCGGGGCAGGTGCTGCGCAAGGAGGCGGCGCGCGCCGGCAGCGCCGACCACGACGACGCCGCCAAGTACCGGCAGCTGCTCGTGCGCGCCATGCACAAGGCCGCGCTCCAGGTGTGTGCCACACTGTATACAGGAGGAGCCGGGGCAGGTGCTGCGCAAGGAGGCGGCGCGCGCCGGCAGCGCCGACCACGACGACGCCGCCAAGTACCGGCAGCTGCTCGTGCGCGCCATGCACAAGGCCGCGCTCCAGGTGTGTGCCACACTGTATACAGGAGGAGCCGGGGCAGGTGCTGCGCAAGGAGGCGGCGCGCGCCGGCAGCGCCGACCACGACGACGCCGCCAAGTACCGGCAGCTGCTCGTGCGCGCCATGCACAAGGCCGCGCTCCAGGTGTGTGCCACACTGTATACAGGAGGAGCCGGGGCAGGTGCTGCGCAAGGAGGCGGCGCGCGCCGGCAGCGCCGACCACGACGACGCCGCCAAGTACCGGCAGCTGCTCGTGCGCGCCATGCACAAGGCCGCGCTCCAGGTGTGTGCCACACTGTATACAGGAGGAGCCGGGGCAGGTGCTGCGCAAGGAGGCGGCGCGCGCCGGCAGCGCCGACCACGACGACGCCGCCAAGTACCGGCAGCTGCTCGTGCGCGCCATGCACAAGGCCGCGCTCCAGGTGTGTGCCACACTGTATACAGGAGGAGCCGGGGCAGGTGCTGCGCAAGGAGGCGGCGCGCGCCGGCAGCGCCGACCACGACGACGCCGCCAAGTACCGGCAGCTGCTCGTGCGCGCCATGCACAAGGCCGCGCTCCAGGTGTGTGCCACACTGTATACAGGAGGAGCCGGGGCAGGTGCTGCGCAAGGAGGCGGCGCGCGCCGGCAGCGCCGACCACGACGACGCCGCCAAGTACCGGCAGCTGCTCGTGCGCGCCATGCACAAGGCCGCGCTCCAGGTGTGTGCCACACTGTATACAGGAGGAGCCGGGGCAGGTGCTGCGCAAGGAGGCGGCGCGCGCCGGCAGCGCCGACCACGACGACGCCGCCAAGTACCGGCAGCTGCTCGTGCGCGCCATGCACAAGGCCGCGCTCCAGGTGTGTGCCACACTGTATACAGGAGGAGCCGGGGCAGGTGCTGCGCAAGGAGGCGGCGCGCGCCGGCAGCGCCGACCACGACGACGCCGCCAAGTACCGGCAGCTGCTCGTGCGCGCCATGCACAAGGCCGCGCTCCAGGTGTGTGCCACACTGTATACAGGAGGAGCCGGGGCAGGTGCTGCGCAAGGAGGCGGCGCGCGCCGGCAGCGCCGACCACGACGACGCCGCCAAGTACCGGCAGCTGCTCGTGCGCGCCATGCACAAGGCCGCGCTCCAGGTATACACGATATATAAATAAAAGCTAGTTCAATACGAGTCACCCGCGGGCCCCCCCGCGCCGCCCCCGCGCCGCCGCGCACTGTTTGAAATTGGAACTGGATCGCTTGCAGTGCTCGGTAGCCGCGGTCTACTAAACTAATTGGCGCGCGACACACGGACGTGTGCTCGGGTCGAACAGTGACGCACGCGACTGCCGCGCATTATATGCACTTGCCTTAATGCTGATGTTGACGCAGCGAGCGGGACAGCTTATCGTGCCGTCTCCTTTGAGCTAGTCGAAAGGATTCAGTAATAGTATGAATACGCAGAAATAAGTGTTCACACTATTCGGATTTTAGTCTCCCTCATATTTGTGTTCGTCCATGTTTGAGTATGATGATATCTAAGGTGTTTTTTTGTGCTGTACAGTTCCCCGAGGTGGCGGGCAGCGTGGCGCCGGCGCTGCTGGAGATGCTGGGCGAGGGCGGCGAGGCGGCCGCGGCGGATGTCATCGCCTTCGTGCGCGAGGCTCTCGCCGCCTTCCCCGACCTGCGGCCCACGCTCTACCAGGTGAGAGGTTGTAGCCTGCAGTCCCCGAGTGGCGGGCGGCGTGGCGCCGGCGCTGCTGGAGATGCTGGGCGAGGGCGGCGAGGCGGCCGCGGCGGATGTCATCGCCTTCGTGCGCGAGGCTCTCGCCGCCTTCCCCGAGCTGCGGCCCACGCTCTACCAGGTGAGAGGTTGTAGCCTGCAGTCCCCGAGTGGCGGGCGGCGTGGCGCCGGCGCTGCTGGAGATGCTGGGCGAGGGCGGCGAGGCGGCCGCGGCGGATGTCATCGCCTTCGTGCGCGAGGCTCTCGCCGCCTTCCCCGACCTGCGGCCCACGCTCTACCAGGTGAGAGGTTGTAGCCTGCAGTCCCCGAGTGGCGGGCGGCGTGGCGCCGGCGCTGCTGGAGATGCTGGGCGAGGGCGGCGAGGCGGCCGCGGCGGATGTCATCGCCTTCGTGCGCGAGGCTCTCGCCGCCTTCCCCGACCTGCGGCCCACGCTCTACCAGGTGAGAGGTTGTAGCCTGCAGTCCCCGAGTGGCGGGCGGCGTGGCGCCGGCGCTGCTGGAGATGCTGGGCGAGGGCGGCGAGGCGGCCGCGGCGGATGTCATCGCCTTCGTGCGCGAGGCTCTCGCCGCCTTCCCCGACCTGCGGCCCACGCTCTACCAGGTGAGAGGTTGTAGCCTGCAGTCCCCGAGTGGCGGGCGGCGTGGCGCCGGCGCTGCTGGAGATGCTGGGCGAGGGCGGCGAGGCGGCCGCGGCGGATGTCATCGCCTTCGTGCGCGAGGCTCTCGCCGCCTTCCCCGACCTGCGGCCCACGCTCTCCCAGGTGAGAGGTTGTAGCCTGCAGTCCCCGAGTGGCGGGCGGCGTGGCGCCGGCGCTGCTGGAGATGCTGGGCGAGGGCGGCGAGGCGGCCGCGGCGGATGTCATCGCCTTCGTGCGCGAGGCTCTCGCCGCCTTCCCCGAGCTGCGGCCCACGCTCTACCAGGTGAGAGGTTGTAGCCTGCAGTCCCCGAGTGGCGGGCGGCGTGGCGCCGGCGCTGCTGGAGATGCTGGGCGAGGGCGGCGAGGCGGCCGCGGCGGATGTCATCGCCTTCGTGCGCGAGGCTCTCGCCGCCTTCCCCGACCTGCGGCCCACGCTCTACCAGGTGAGAGGTTGTAGCCTGCAGTCCCCGAGTGGCGGGCAGCGTGGCGCCGGCGCTGCTGGAGATGCTGGGCGAGGGCGGCGAGGCGGCCGCGGCGGATGTCATCGCCTTCGTGCGCGAGGCTCTCGCCGCCTTCCCCGACCTGCGGCCCACGCTCTACCAGGTGAGAGGTTGTAGCCTGCAGTCCCCGAGTGGCGGGCGGCGTGGCGCCGGCGCTGCTGGAGATGCTGGGCGAGGGCGGCGAGGCGGCCGCGGCGGATGTCATCGCCTTCGTGCGCGAGGCTCTCGCCGCCTTCCCCGACCTGCGGCCCACGCTCTACCAGGTGAGAGGTTGTAGCCTGCAGTCCCCGAGTGGCGGGCAGCGTGGCGCCGGCGCTGCTGGAGATGCTGGGCGAGGGCGGCGAGGCGGCCGCGGCGGATGTCATCGCCTTCGTGCGCGAGGCTCTCGCCGCCTTCCCCGACCTGCGGCCCACGCTCTACCAGGTGAGAGGTTGTAGCCTGCAGTCCCCGAGTGGCGGGCGGCGTGGCGCCGGCGCTGCTGGAGATGCTGGGCGAGGGCGGCGAGGCGGCCGCGGCGGATGTCATCGCCTTCGTGCGCGAGGCTCTCGCCGCCTTCCCCGACCTGCGGCCCACGCTCTACCAGGTGAGAGGTTGTAGCCTGCAGTCCCCGAGTGGCGGGCGGCGTGGCGCCGGCGCTGCTGGAGATGCTGGGCGAGGGCGGCGAGGCGGCCGCGGCGGATGTCATCGCCTTCGTGCGCGAGGCTCTCGCCGCCTTCCCCGACCTGCGGCCCACGCTCTACCAGGTGAGAGGTTGTAGCCTGCAGTCCCCGAGTGGCGGGCGGCGTGGCGCCGGCGCTGCTGGAGATGCTGGGCGAGGGCGGCGAGGCGGCCGCGGCGGATGTCATCGCCTTCGTGCGCGAGGCTCTCGCCGCCTTCCCCGACCTGCGGCCCACGCTCTACCAGGTGAGAGGTTGTAGCCTGCAGTCCCCGAGTGGCGGGCGGCGTGGCGCCGGCGCTGCTGGAGATGCTGGGCGAGGGCGGCGAGGCGGCCGCGGCGGATGTCATCGCCTTCGTGCGCGAGGCTCTCGCCGCCTTCCCCGACCTGCGGCCCACGCTCTACCAGGTGAGAGGTTGTAGCCTGCAGTCCCCGAGTGGCGGGCGGCGTGGCGCCGGCGCTGCTGGAGATGCTGGGCGAGGGCGGCGAGGCGGCCGCGGCGGATGTCATCGCCTTCGTGCGCGAGGCTCTCGCCGCCTTCCCCGACCTGCGGCCCACGCTCTACCAGGTGAGAGGTTGTAGCCTGCAGTCCCCGAGTGGCGGGCGGCGTGGCGCCGGCGCTGCTGGAGATGCTGGGCGAGGGCGGCGAGGCGGCCGCGGCGGATGTCATCGCCTTCGTGCGCGAGGCTCTCGCCGCCTTCCCCGACCTGCGGCCCACGCTCTACCAGGTGAGAGGTTGTAGCCTGCAGTCCCCGAGTGGCGGGCAGCGTGGCGCCGGCGCTGCTGGAGATGCTGGGCGAGGGCGGCGAGGCGGCCGCGGCGGATGTCATCGCCTTCGTGCGCGAGGCTCTCGCCGCCTTCCCCGACCTGCGGCCCACGCTCTACCAGGTGAGAGGTTGTAGCCTGCAGTCCCCGAGTGGCGGGCGGCGTGGCGCCGGCGCTGCTGGAGATGCTGGGCGAGGGCGGCGAGGCGGCCGCGGCGGATGTCATCGCCTTCGTGCGCGAGGCTCTCGCCGCCTTCCCCGACCTGCGGCCCACGCTCTACCAGGTGAGAGGTTGTAGCCTGCAGTCCCCGAGTGGCGGGCAGCGTGGCGCCGGCGCTGCTGGAGATGCTGGGCGAGGGCGGCGAGGCGGCCGCGGCGGATGTCATCGCCTTCGTGCGCGAGGCTCTCGCCGCCTTCCCCGACCTGCGGCCCACGCTCTACCAGGTGAGAGGTTGTAGCCTGCAGTCCCCGAGTGGCGGGCGGCTAGGCGCCGGCGCTGCTGGAGATGCTGGGCGAGGGCGGCGAGGCGGCCGCGGCGGATGTCATCGCCTTCGTGCGCGAGGCTCTCGCCGCCTTCCCCGACCTGCGGCCCACGCTCTACCAGGTGAGAGGTTGTAGCCTGCAGTCCCCGAGTGGCGGGCGGCGTGGCGCCGGCGCTGCTGGAGATGCTGGGCGAGGGCGGCGAGGCGGCCGCGGCGGATGTCATCGCCTTCGTGCGCGAGGCTCTCGCCGCCTTCCCCGACCTGCGGCCCACGCTCTACCAGGTGAGAGGTTGTAGCCTGCAGTCCCCGAGTGGCGGGCAGCGTGGCGCCGGCGCTGCTGGAGATGCTGGGCGAGGGCGGCGAGGCGGCCGCGGCGGATGTCATCGCCTTCGTGCGCGAGGCTCTCGCCGCCTTCCCCGACCTGCGGCCCACGCTCTACCAGGTGAGAGGTTGTAGCCTGCAGTCCCCGAGTGGCGGGCGGCGTGGCGCCGGCGCTGCTGGAGATGCTGGGCGAGGGCGGCGAGGCGGCCGCGGCGGATGTCATCGCCTTCGTGCGCGAGGCTCTCGCCGCCTTCCCCGACCTGCGGCCCACGCTCTACCAGGTGAGAGGTTGTAGCCTGCAGTCCCCGAGTGGCGGGCGGCGTGGCGCCGTGGCAACATTTACCACGATCCATTCACATACCCTACAAAATACTTCATAACCTAATAAACCTATAGGCTTCATCTATTGACTCTGCGACTAGAACTCTAAGCAATGGAAAGAAAAAATACGATTACTAATACGAAAATAAATGAAAACCGTATCTCACAACAGTGATGATTTCAATTGTATTATATTTTTTAGAAACTCCTGGATTCGGTGCCTCAAATTAAAGTGGGAAAGATTGCGCGATCTGCCTTGTGGTTGTTGGCCGAGTTCGCGGACACCAAAGAGCGCGCCGAGGCCACCCTCGACGTGTTGGCCGCGGCCATCCCGCTGCCGAGCTCGGGAGACGAGGAGAACAAGGTAAGTCCTGGCTAATGGAGATTGTAGAGCCCTCATGGATACTGGAAACATGACAACTTTTTTTATTTAATTTTTTTATTATGATCCCAAAACTAAACGTTAATACACACGTAACTTTAAACAGTAATATAATAAATAAATAAATAAACAATATTAATTGTGTACGCCTTCCTTAATGTGAACACAACTGCAATAAAAATAACTACTTAAAATAAATTGCTACCAACAAAACGTTATGGACGAGCTGAAGCCATCTTAGCCATCCTCATTTTGCTGGTGACGGCACATCGTTGCCGACGTTAGAACTCGAAATTTCAAGATGTCCAAGGTGATATGAAGTAAAACTGGCAGTCAATATTTTTTTCGATTTGATGTCTATAGCCACAAAATGTATCAGTTCATCGCATGAATTTAATACAGGGGTAAAACTTGGTGAGTTCCGTTTTTTGTTTATACGTAAGCTACAAGGCCAAGAATTTAACAGCTTCTGTACTGTAAAATTTTGCCAATATGACTCGGCAAGTTCATCCCCTTAGCTCCTCAAATGTGGTGGTGTGTTCGAGTACTAATATGCTAAATGCTCACGTTATACTTGTTTATTGTATGTTAAGTTGACTAATTAGCCGTTCCTTCAATTGATGTTTATCGTATGCAAGTTAGGTACGCACTGTCGTTAACTTAGTTATAACATTTTAGTATGGCTCGGCCTAAAGTAGGTCGCAGCGTGAGCTAAGAAATGTACAGTAGTGGGACTGTACATGATGTTTGTGCCGCGACAGGAGGAGGGCGAGCCGGCGGCCAAGCCGGACACGGCGCCGCGGCAGCTCGTCACGAGCGACGGCACCTACGCCTCGCAGTCCGCCTTCAATCTGCCCGCGTGAGTTATATCCATTCATCCTCATCATTATTAGGTCCTTTAGTCTATTTACAGATGACAGACCTAAAGTCCGCGAAGCACCGCCTCTGGTGGCTGAAGAGTCCGATACGCGATCCGCACATCCGACTTCAAACATGACAACGCCGTGGAGTCACCTTGATGTCGTTTTTATTCACAGAAAAAAAAGTTTATCTACAACCATATTGTTAACTTTATATAACAAGTTCAGATACTATAGATACTTGGCTCCGACCAAAATCAGACATTTTATTTCTTAAAATCATAACATTACGATATCTTCGGCGTGGTCACCTTAAGACTATCGAATATGGCGACCACGCCGCGGCGTATTTTTATTCTTGCATGACGATGAATATATGTGTAGATAAAGTAGTGTATGCAACTGTAAATAATTAGGTTTTAAAACACTCGTGCGGTCCTATTATGAAACTCGTCTTTGGTTCGTTTCATAAACCTACACTCGTGTTTCAAGAGTTCTCATTATGTAACAGTCGCATAAACTTTATTAAATTGGACCCTTCAATTAGTTGAAGTTGTGTTAGAAGTATAGTGAGGTTTACGCACAGACAACCCCCACTAGACGGAGCATGTAAGGACCCGCGCGCACCAACGATATGGTACGGCAGAACATTAAAGTATCAACACGGCGGCCACCGTTTAGTCGCGTCCTTGTTTATGATCCATGCGTACGTCAACGAAAAAAGAAATTAAATAAATAACATGGTAAATTGTAGTGTTAAGCGGTGTAGAGAGACCTCATAAACAAGGACGCAACTAAACGGTGGCCGCCGTGTTGATACTTTAATGTTCTGCCGTACCATATCGTTGGTGCGCGCGGGTCGTCACATGCTCCGTCTAGTGGGGGTGGTCTGTGGGTTTACGTGTGTGTTGGTGCAGCGCGGAGGCGGGCGCCGCGAGTGCGTCAGGCCTGGCGGCGGCGCTGCGCGGCGGCGACAGCTTCACGGCGGCGTGCGCCTGCTCCGCGCTCGCCAAGATCGCCCTCAAGCTCCCGGCCGCGCCCGCCAACAGGGCGCTGCATCTCACGGCCGCCTTGTTAGCCCAGCACAGACAGAACGGTAAGGAACTTCATTTGAAAGGGTCTAGCCGCAATCCTATAGTGAAACTGCCCCTGGCTGAAATGTATAGCTTTCTTAGGAGCTTTTATTTGTCTTATTAAAAAATATCATTTTACCAAATTTCAAGCCTGGAATCCTCTTGGATTGGACAAATTAAAAAAAATTGAAAAAAGTTTTTATTTATTTTTAGCTAAACCGATAGTTCGATTTCTTTGAAATTTGGATGTAATATGTACCTAATAATAACTCATTTTCAAAAAAATAACCAAGGTTCTAGCTTATTTATAAAGCCTTAAAAATGGTTTTTTTTATTTTTAAGTTTTTTTTTAAATACTTATGAGATAGGGACAACCTCAATTTTTTGTTATATAACGTAACATATATTATTGCACAAAATATATTTTTTCTAAAAAAATCCATTTAGGGAAACAGGGCAAAAATCTCATAATAATGCATATAGGGGAAATCCTTCATTCAATATTGGGTAGCATAATATAGGTACTCGTAGTCAAGGTGGCTAAAAAATAGTTGACGACCGCTTAGGGCAGTGGTTCTTAACCTTTTAGTGATGAGGGAACATTTGACAAAATCTGTGTCTTGCCATGGACCACCAACTGTTTGGAGGCAATATAAAGTATCTAGGGCGGTAAGACAGGAATTACAAACGAGGTTTAGAAGTAAAATCATATTTTTTTCGGATGGCTTCACGGACCACTTCGTGTGCTTCTAGGGACCACCCGTGGTCCGCGAACCACTGGTTAAGAACCACTGGCTTAGGGGGTCAATCAGTAGCCACTATTATGTTTGAGCGATTGTATCAAAAGAAACTAAAATGTTAGTTCAACATATTTTATTAAAATTTTACACTTTAGACCTAAACAGAAGTTGACTATGATAAGACTATGACTTAATAAATTAATTATAATTACTCATCCTCGTCACTATCGGTATGAATAGTTACATTAATGCCTTCGTCTTTGAACAATGTACAGAGTTTATGTCTAGGATGCGGTATTCTGGATAAAAATCTGCCAAACGACAAGTAATATATGACTGCCGCTACATGGGAACAACAACCTAATGTTCTTAACCCATTTGCACATTCACAACAATAATGAATGATAGCATGTATTCCGTTTTTTTCGCCATCATACTTTGTAAAGCATCTACATGTCTTCTTAGACAAATGTTGAGAATGTATTTGTATTTTAAGGATATTTGTGTTATCCTTGACGTAGGCCATATTCATATTTCCATCTTCGTCTAGAACCTCGGCTAAATACTAAATAGCCTGACCGAATTGGTAACTTTGCTTTGTGCCTTTTGCGATTTTTGCCCTGTTTCCCTAAATGGATTTTTTTAGAAAAAATATATTTTGTGCAATAATATATGTTACGTCATATGACAAAAAATTGAGGTTGTCCCTATCTCATAAGTATTTAAAAAAAAAACTTAAAAATAAAAAAATCCATTTTTAAGGCTTTATAAATAAGCTAGAACCTTGGTTATTTTTTTGAAAATGAGTTATTATTAGGTACATATTACATCCAAATTTCAAAGAAATCTAACTATCGGTTTAGCTAAAAATAAATAAAAACGTTTTAAATTTTTTTTTTATTTTTGTCCAAACCAAGAGGATTCCAGGCTTGAAATTTGGTAAAATGATATCTTTTAATAAGACAAATAAAAGCTCCTAAGAAAGCTATACATTTCAGCCAGGGGCAGTTTCACTATAGGATTGCGGCTAGACCCTTTAAAACAATCCTGACCCAACTAAACATAACTAAGAAACTTATGACAATAATAAAATGTAACTATAAGTCTACATTCAGGGTCCCGAGCCACGAGATTGCGTCAGGGGTAGCTCGTACAGATCTTCCGGGGAACCCGAGTAGGAGTGAAGAGGGCAGCGCTGTATAATGTGCTCTATAGTTTGAGCCTCTTTGAAAAGTTTCTTTGAAATGTTTATGTGTAAATACGCCATACGACTAAATAATAACTAAGAACAATCTTAGCAGCCGAGGCTTACGATTAAAAATAATACTGCATTCAAATTGAGCCATTCGTTTGGGAATTACGATGCGACGGACAAAATCAGACACACAAATACACAACACATGTCAAACTTAATAATACTTCTCTTTTTTGTCGAGGGATAAAAATATACCGTTATAAACTCATTATGTGAACAATGGCAGACTGTTGATTGCACATTTGTAAACGGATATATACGAGTAACTCCGCATTAACATAGTTAATAGTTACGTTTGTACACAATTAGCTATTTTTCGGTGGGCGCCACCCAAAAAGCTTGAAGTGTAGTAATAAAGTGCGTCGTCCTCAGCATCGTCGACTACCGGGCTGACGGCGGACGACCTGGAGCACGCGGCGCTGTGCCTGCGCGCGGCCGCCTCCCGCCCCGCTGTCGTGCAGCAGGCGCTGTCCACGTCCGCGCGCGCCGCGCTGTGCGCGCTGCTGCAGGAGCGCGCCACCCAGCGGGACACCAAGGAGGTGAGCCACGTACACCTAAACTTAAATTCATAATTAGACGAACAAACTTAACAGCTGAGCTGATAATGTTGTCAGACATAGGAAAAAATTAATAGTGATCGGTTTATGTCGATATAACCTTGTACCTACTATAAATGTGATTCAATTATCATTAACATATGAAGACATAATGTATGGTATGTTTTACCAGGAGGAAGAGTCTGCAGCGGAGAAGACAGTCCCGGTGGAGAGCGGCATCACGTTCGCGGCGCTGGCGGGCGCCGGCGGCGGCGCGCAGGCGCACGACATGTTCGAGCTGTCGCTGTCCAAGGCGGTTGAAGGTAAGGCTGTGAGACGTGATGCACGTGTGACCAGGGGAACAGTCTGCAGCGGAGACAGTCCCGGTGGAGAGCGGCATCACGTTCGCGGCGCTGGCGGGCGCCGGCGGCGGCGCGCAGGCGCACGACATGTTCGAGCTGTCGCTGTCCAAGGCGGTTGAAGGTAAGGCTGTGAGACGTGATGCACGTGTGACCAGGGGAACAGTCTGCAGCGGAGACAGTCCCGGTGGAGAGCGGCATCACGTTCGCGGCGCTGGCGGGCGCCGGCGGCGGCGCGCAGGCGCACGACATGTTCGAGCTGTCGCTGTCCAAGGCGGTTGAAGGTAAGGCTGTGAGACGTGATGCACGTGTGACCAGGGGAACAGTCTGCAGCGGAGACAGTCCCGGTGGAGAGCGGCATCACGTTCGCGGCGCTGGCGGGCGCCGGCGGCGGCGCGCAGGCGCACGACATGTTCGAGCTGTCGCTGTCCAAGGCGGTTGAAGGTAAGGCTGTGAGACGTGATGCACGTGTGACCAGGGGAACAGTCTGCAGCGGAGACAGTCCCGGTGGAGAGCGGCATCACGTTCGCGGCGCTGGCGGGCGCCGGCGGCGGCGCGCAGGCGCACGACATGTTCGAGCTGTCGCTGTCCAAGGCGGTTGAAGGTAAGGCTGTGAGACGTGATGCACGTGTGACCAGGGGAACAGTCTGCAGCGGAGACAGTCCCGGTGGAGAGCGGCATCACGTTCGCGGCGCTGGCGGGCGCCGGCGGCGGCGCGCAGGCGCACGACATGTTCGAGCTGTCGCTGTCCAAGGCGGTTGAAGGTAAGGCTGTGAGACGTGATGCACGTGTGACCAGGGGAACAGTCTGCAGCGGAGACAGTCCCGGTGGAGAGCGGCATCACGTTCGCGGCGCTGGCGGGCGCCGGCGGCGGCGCGCAGGCGCACGACATGTTCGAGCTGTCGCTGTCCAAGGCGGTTGAAGGTAAGGCTGTGAGACGTGATGCACGTGTGACCAGGGGAACAGTCTGCAGCGGAGACAGTCCCGGTGGAGAGCGGCATCACGTTCGCGGCGCTGGCGGGCGCCGGCGGCGGCGCGCAGGCGCACGACATGTTCGAGCTGTCGCTGTCCAAGGCGGTTGAAGGTAAGGCTGTGAGACGTGATGCACGTGTGACCAGGGGAACAGTCTGCAGCGGAGACAGTCCCGGTGGAGAGCGGCATCACGTTCGCGGCGCTGGCGGGCGCCGGCGGCGGCGCGCAGGCGCACGACATGTTCGAGCTGTCGCTGTCCAAGGCGGTTGAAGGTAAGGCTGTGAGACGTGATGCACGTGTGACCAGGGGAACAGTCTGCAGCGGAGACAGTCCCGGTGGAGAGCGGCATCACGTTCGCGGCGCTGGCGGGCGCCGGCGGCGGCGCGCAGGCGCACGACATGTTCGAGCTGTCGCTGTCCAAGGCGGTTGAAGGTAAGGCTGTGAGACGTGATGCACGTGTGACCAGGGGAACAGTCTGCAGCGGAGACAGTCCCGGTGGAGAGCGGCATCACGTTCGCGGCGCTGGCGGGCGCCGGCGGCGGCGCGCAGGCGCACGACATGTTCGAGCTGTCGCTGTCCAAGGCGGTTGAAGGTAAGGCTGTGAGACGTGATGCACGTGTGACCAGGGGAACAGTCTGCAGCGGAGACAGTCCCGGTGGAGAGCGGCATCACGTTCGCGGCGCTGGCGGGCGCCGGCGGCGGCGCGCAGGCGCACGACATGTTCGAGCTGTCGCTGTCCAAGGCGGTTGAAGGTAAGGCTGTGAGACGTGATGCACGTGTGACCAGGGGAACAGTCTGCAGCGGAGACAGTCCCGGTGGAGAGCGGCATCACGTTCGCGGCGCTGGCGGGCGCCGGCGGCGGCGCGCAGGCGCACGACATGTTCGAGCTGTCGCTGTCCAAGGCGGTTGAAGGTAAGGCTGTGAGACGTGATGCACGTGTGACCAGGGGAACAGTCTGCAGCGGAGACAGTCCCGGTGGAGAGCGGCATCACGTTCGCGGCGCTGGCGGGCGCCGGCGGCGGCGCGCAGGCGCACGACATGTTCGAGCTGTCGCTGTCCAAGGCGGTTGAAGGTAAGGCTGTGAGACGTGATGCACGTGTGACCAGGGGAACAGTCTGCAGCGGAGACAGTCCCGGTGGAGAGCGGCATCACGTTCGCGGCGCTGGCGGGCGCCGGCGGCGGCGCGCAGGCGCACGACATGTTCGAGCTGTCGCTGTCCAAGGCGGTTGAAGGTAAGGCTGTGAGACGTGATGCACGTGTGACCAGGGGAACAGTCTGCAGCGGAGACAGTCCCGGTGGAGAGCGGCATCACGTTCGCGGCGCTGGCGGGCGCCGGCGGCGGCGCGCAGGCGCACGACATGTTCGAGCTGTCGCTGTCCAAGGCGGTTGAAGGTAAGGCTGTGAGACGTGATGCACGTGTGACCAGGGGAACAGTCTGCAGCGGAGACAGTCCCGGTGGAGAGCGGCATCACGTTCGCGGCGCTGGCGGGCGCCGGCGGCGGCGCGCAGGCGCACGACATGTTCGAGCTGTCGCTGTCCAAGGCGGTTGAAGGTAAGGCTGTGAGACGTGATGCACGTGTGACCAGGGGAACAGTCTGCAGCGGAGACAGTCCCGGTGGAGAGCGGCATCACGTTCGCGGCGCTGGCGGGCGCCGGCGGCGGCGCGCAGGCGCACGACATGTTCGAGCTGTCGCTGTCCAAGGCGGTTGAAGGTAAGGCTGTGAGACGTGATGCACGTGTGACCAGGGGAACAGTCTGCAGCGGAGACAGTCCCGGTGGAGAGCGGCATCACGTTCGCGGCGCTGGCGGGCGCCGGCGGCGGCGCGCAGGCGCACGACATGTTCGAGCTGTCGCTGTCCAAGGCGGTTGAAGGTAAGGCTGTGAGACGTGATGCACGTGTGACCAGGGGAACAGTCTGCAGCGGAGACAGTCCCGGTGGAGAGCGGCATCACGTTCGCGGCGCTGGCGGGCGCCGGCGGCGGCGCGCAGGCGCACGACATGTTCGAGCTGTCGCTGTCCAAGGCGGTTGAAGGTAAGGCTGTGAGACGTGATGCACGTGTGACCAGGGGAACAGTCTGCAGCGGAGACAGTCCCGGTGGAGAGCGGCATCACGTTCGCGGCGCTGGCGGGCGCCGGCGGCGGCGCGCAGGCGCACGACATGTTCGAGCTGTCGCTGTCCAAGGCGGTTGAAGGTAAGGCTGTGAGACGTGATGCACGTGTGACCAGGGGAACAGTCTGCAGCGGAGACAGTCCCGGTGGAGAGCGGCATCACGTTCGCGGCGCTGGCGGGCGCCGGCGGCGGCGCGCAGGCGCACGACATGTTCGAGCTGTCGCTGTCCAAGGCGGTTGAAGGTAAGGCTGTGAGACGTGATGCACGTGTGACCAGGGGAACAGTCTGCAGCGGAGACAGTCCCGGTGGAGAGCGGCATCACGTTCGCGGCGCTGGCGGGCGCCGGCGGCGGCGCGCAGGCGCACGACATGTTCGAGCTGTCGCTGTCCAAGGCGGTTGAAGGTAAGGCTGTGAGACGTGATGCACGTGTGACCAGGGGAACAGTCTGCAGCGGAGACAGTCCCGGTGGAGAGCGGCATCACGTTCGCGGCGCTGGCGGGCGCCGGCGGCGGCGCGCAGGCGCACGACATGTTCGAGCTGTCGCTGTCCAAGGCGGTTGAAGGTAAGGCTGTGAGACGTGATGCACGTGTGACCAGGGGAACAGTCTGCAGCGGAGACAGTCCCGGTGGAGAGCGGCATCACGTTCGCGGCGCTGGCGGGCGCCGGCGGCGGCGCGCAGGCGCACGACATGTTCGAGCTGTCGCTGTCCAAGGCGGTTGAAGGTAAGGCTGTGAGACGTGATGCACGTGTGACCAGGGGAACAGTCTGCAGCGGAGACAGTCCCGGTGGAGAGCGGCATCACGTTCGCGGCGCTGGCGGGCGCCGGCGGCGGCGCGCAGGCGCACGACATGTTCGAGCTGTCGCTGTCCAAGGCGGTTGAAGGTAAGGCTGTGAGACGTGATGCACGTGTGACCAGGGGAACAGTCTGCAGCGGAGACAGTCCCGGTGGAGAGCGGCATCACGTTCGCGGCGCTGGCGGGCGCCGGCGGCGGCGCGCAGGCGCACGACATGTTCGAGCTGTCGCTGTCCAAGGCGGTTGAAGGTAAGGCTGTGAGACGTGATGCACGTGTGACCAGGGGAACAGTCTGCAGCGGAGACAGTCCCGGTGGAGAGCGGCATCACGTTCGCGGCGCTGGCGGGCGCCGGCGGCGGCGCGCAGGCGCACGACATGTTCGAGCTGTCGCTGTCCAAGGCGGTTGAAGGTAAGGCTGTGAGACGTGATGCACGTGTGACCAGGGGAACAGTCTGCAGCGGAGACAGTCCCGGTGGAGAGCGGCATCACGTTCGCGGCGCTGGCGGGCGCCGGCGGCGGCGCGCAGGCGCACGACATGTTCGAGCTGTCGCTGTCCAAGGCGGTTGAAGGTAAGGCTGTGAGACGTGATGCACGTGTGACCAGGGGAACAGTCTGCAGCGGAGACAGTCCCGGTGGAGAGCGGCATCACGTTCGCGGCGCTCGCGGGCGCACTTGAAAGTTAGGCTCTAATTCTGGAAGCGAACAAGACAAACTCATACCCACTCTCCGAAGCGCTGGAAGTTATCAGTCTGTTATACCTATAGCTGTGACCTCTCTTTAGATGCTCTCTGTACAATTCGATTTCCGATTTGTACCCACTTCTAGTATCTCTGTTTGGCCCTATGGTTGATTGGTAAAGAATGCCATTTGGCATTAATTCCGCCATCTGTACTGACTTTTGTTTTGTGCAATAAATTTTAAATAACTATTCTTGAATGACCGTCAGTTGATTTATTCTTGCGGTGCGTCATTTAAAATGATGATTTGTTATTGATTGCTCAACTCTGTTCAAGGGACTTGAAGGGTTAAGCACTGGAATGGAATAAATTAATAATAATAGTACATTACTGCAGACGCCGGCAAGCCCATTTCACGGCTAAGGCATGTATAGTGCTTTTCTCAAACATATGCAATGAAATAAAAATAAAAAAACACTCAAAAAAAACATAATTCAACTGTTCAGCCAGTTCATGAACACAGACGCCATGTTTAAAAAAAGAGTATTTTTAATTTTCCCTACAATCCCTCCATACTTTTTTTTTCTTTCGGAAGTCGTCCACGTTCGAATATTAGGGCCATTATACACAACCTGATAATAAGAATCTTAATTTCTATAATAAATGAAATAAAGGCAGAGGATTTTTAATATTGTCTATGGTCTCTGGTGACTTACATAGTCATCAGTTCGTGTGTACTAGGCCTTAACGCGGATATTGTTGGTCCCGGCCGATACCCATTCAGACTAGAAGACTACTATACTAGACTATATACCCACTAGAAGAAAAATTCAAGAATATATTTCAGCTGTTTAGCCTGTTCATGAACATGACGCCATGTTTACATTAAAATAAAAAAAAAATCTTTCCTGGCCTAGGCCTTCAATTTTGTATGAAATTCCTTTACAGTTCTCTCGAACTGTTCCGCCCGAAACTTGACACTTCGAAGCCTGTTTTAACGCACGTTATGACGATATTTCATTGCATGTTTGAATAAAAAATCTTTTTAAAAGCAAGCTTGTATTTAAATGCGCTAAAAATTGTAAAATAAACTTTTCTTATAAACTTTTACTATCAACTTGTGACGTCATTACACAATTAATGTGACAAAATATATAGATATATTTTTGGCAGAACTCATAAACACAGAAACTTGGTATGAATCGACCGACTCGTTGAGTTTGCATTTGCACAAGTGACAAGTTTCGATCGCGTTACTTACACAGTTGTAGAGAGGATATTGCACCTATTTCGATTATTCAAATAACAACACTAGGAAAGGGACAGATATTGACTTTTTTCATGATTCGATGTTGACAACTTTCGTTTCTCTTGCTCAAAATCAAACAAATCAAACAGGTCAATGTCTTTTTGCAACGACTTGACAAACCTATGACTCTGACATTACGCATGTATTTTTTTCAAGGGACTTTGTGAAAAAGTTTGTTAATACGTGGAGAAATCCTAAGAGCAGCTTAATCCATGGTTTAACGTATATTAGCAATTTAATGATTTTTCATGGCCGTGTTACTCATATGCAGGGAGTGAAACTTTGGTGCCGGTGACGTCATTATGACGCGAAGTCGCATATAGGATTTTTAAAACAAAATTGCAACACCTCAGTGATTCTTTATAATGGAAAAATTGAAATATAAATATTATTGATAATGTTTGGTACTTATACAAAAAAATATGTAGATATTAAAAACCGGCCAAGTGCGAGTCGGACTCGCGCACCGAGGGTTCCGTACAAACACTTTCCATCCCTAAGTGGTTAAGTTAAGTTTGCACCTGGTATGTATAGCGCCCCATATAAATTAGGTGCAAAGTTAGGTATTAATTAAAAAAAAACTACTTACTAGATCTCGTTCAAAACAATTTTGGTTGGTAGTTTTTATAGTAATGTACATCATAT
The DNA here is from genome assembly GCA_932273695.1 of Apotomis betuletana. Classification (NCBI taxonomy): domain Eukaryota; kingdom Metazoa; phylum Arthropoda; class Insecta; order Lepidoptera; family Tortricidae; genus Apotomis; species Apotomis betuletana. The sequence continues at coordinate 707,090 of OW026303.1, read as the reverse complement.
GTTTTTTTTAGATTTTTCATTTTCTTATTTTAGAAGTTAGAGGGGGGGGGGAGCTACTTTTTTCCATTTTGGAAGCGTCTGTCACGCAAACTATTCGGTTTAGAAAAAATATATTTTAGAAACCTCGATATAATTTTTGAAGACCTATCCATAGATACCCCACACGTATGTGTTTGATGAAAAAAAAATTTTTGAGTTTCAGTTCTAAGTATGGGGAGCCCCCAATATTTATTATTATTTTTATTATTTTTGCATCAAAATCTTAATGCGGTTCACAGAATACATCTACCTACCAAGTTTCAACAGTATAGCTCTTATGGTTTCGGAAAAAAATGGCTGTGACATACGGACGGACAGACAGACGGACAGACAGACATGACGAATCTATAAGGGTTCCGTTTTTTGCCATTTGGCTACGGAACCCTAAAAAACGATACCAATAACATTATTTACTGGATAATGAAATACTAATAAAAAATACTTTTCCTTAAGTAAATGAAACAACACAACAAATGTTTCGTCGGATGACGAAGTATGCAGAACGCTTAAAGTTCAAGCATAATAACCGCATCTTTCTTATTTACATGTAGGAATAACGATGTACGAACTTTTGGAGGTGATATAGGGGACTATTTAGAAGAGTTTGAAGCCCACAAGTATATACTTTAGTCCAATCCGTGATTGTTTTTTTTAAATCGAGTTTTTCCAATTTATTTAGTGCGTACCAAAAATTTACATTTAAACTAAACAATGCATATAATTTACATGTATACATTACTCACATACATGCAGGGCAATATAATTCTTGAACCTCTCGCCAGTTACAAATATGCCAATAAGTTGTCATTTGATTAGGTATCTATGTATCTATAATCTAAATAAACAACACAAACACTGTATGTAGCTTAACGTCATACGTCTGTCATCGGCACGATTGTTTCGCTCCTTGCTCATACGAATATGACTGTATCAATTATTTTTTATTAAAGCAGTAACGTCTGCTAACGTAAACCAAATGTTTACAATGAAGCTAAAAATTGAAAAATTTAATGGTTCAGACAGGATTCGAACCTGCGTTTCCAACGGCTTTCCGGGCCAACACGGGCGTCCTGGACCACCGAACCAGATGTCAGAGCCATTGAAACTTTCAACCAGTTGCTTCAACATGCCTTAGGGTGGCATCGTAGCGCCATCTACCGTAAATATTTAGACTTTATAGTCGGCAGCATCGTCTCAAATTTGTTGAGAATCGGTAGTAACGATGTGCTACACCCGCATTAATAATTTTTTATTAAAGCAGTAACGTAAACCAAATGTGGGTAAATACCCACCACACATACATGCCATAGGGTAGGCACCCTAAGGCATGTTGAAGCAACTGGTTGAAAGATTCAATAGCTCTGACATCTGGTTCGGTGGTCCAGTTGGTAGGGCGCCCGCGTTGGCCCGGAAAGCCGTTGGAAACGCAGGTTGAAACAAATCCTGTCTGAACCATTAAATTTTTAAATTTTTCGCATCATTGTAAACATAATATGACTGTATCACTCCAGGTGCACGTTTTATTATTTTTACGCACTGTTTGTTTTCGTTAAACAAATGATATGAAATAAATGATATCAATAAATATTATTGTATCGATCTAAATAATTTTTCATCTTAAGAAATATAGTGTTTCTCCAATATCGGCTGTAGGTCATATCCAGATGGTTCCACACCGGGCCCACCCTCACGTACTCCAGCACGGCCGGCAGCCGGCTCGCCGTCCGGGCCGCGTCCGCCACGTCGCTGATGCGGTCCGACAACCCGTGGAAAATGACAGTCGGCACTTTCACCGCTTCCAACTTATATTCCGGGGGCTCGGGAGTTCCGTAAATCTTCAAATTTTCCTCAGATCCGTAATCAAATTTGGTGAATTTGGGGGTATCGAAACTGCTTCCGTACCGCGCTAAGTTATGAAGCGACGTCCCGGCGGGGATGTGCTCGAATACTCTTTTTTCAATTTCTGGAGTGATGGAATCCGGGTGGGGCGTGTCTATGGCGGCTAATGCGAGTCCGCAAACAACGGCCGCCAGCATCTCGACCTGGCACAGTGCGCTGAGCGCGCCCTGCACCGGGAACCCGCGCGCCAGCACCTCCCACACGCCCGCAGCCTCCAGCGGCGCCTGCAGCGCGCGGAGGCTGCGCGCCAGTATCCGAAACGCTTCCGACTTGGTGTGGTACACGCTCGTAGCTGGCGACAGCGCGACGAACAGACCGATCTTATCCGCGTATTCGGGTCTCTCCGAGTTCATGATGATAAAACTCCCCGCCCCTTGCGAGAATCCCAAGTAGATCAACCTCTTTGTCCCCGTCGCGGCTAGAACGTGGTCGACCATGGCGGGCACGTCGTACGTTCCCAATTCGTCGTCATAAAACTTCCAAAATTTCAAGTCTTTATCCGGGTTCAAGTGTACATGTTTTCGCGAGTGATAGCTGCCCCGGAAATTGCCGAACCAAAGGTCGTAACCCTCTTCGGCGAGGACGAAGCCGGGCGCTTCGGGGCCCGCGTCTATGAAGCACTCGGCCGATTGAAGAATACCGTGCATTACCAGCATCGGAGACTTCTTGGTAGAGTTGACCCCTGGCGGTATCCTGAACATTGTCAATATGTATCCATCGTCGGTTGTAACTTGGTGTTTCTCAGCGTGGTATCCGTTTTCGGCAGCGATTTGGATAAAATCCCTAGCGTTGGTAGTTAGTTCCTGGAACGGGCGCGAGGTTATGTTGGACAACGCGTTCAGGAGGTTCAGGTTAGCTAGGCAGGTCGACGTGCCGAGTAGAAACACGAAACCGTGTAATACGATTGAAGTCATGTTGAATACTGTGACTGTGGCAATTGTGGCGTGTATATTGTGTATTCAAGTGTTTTATTTGCTAGTTTGTTATTGTTAAATATAAATCTAATATTTTGTTTTTGTTATTCCCCTGCTTAAGGTCAGTAACCCCACTTCACTTAGCAATTTCAGGCCTATTTCTATTCTCCCCTTTCTGTCGAAAATAGCTGAAGCGGTTGCTCATAAGCAAATTTCGTGTTTTATCTACTCTCACCAGCTCACGAGCCCCTTTCAGTCCGGTTTTCGTCCTAGTCATAGCACCTGCACTGCACTCCTTAAGGTGACTGAGGATATCAGACGGGGCATGGAGGATCAATTGGTCACGGTACTTATTTTGATCGACTTCTCCAACGCATTTAATACTGTTGATCATGACATTCTTCTTGCCCTCTTAGAATATCTCAATGTGTCGTCTACTGCCCTTAGTTGGTTCTCTGCATGTCTTCGGGGTCGTCAACAGGCAGTTCGGGTTGATCGGTCATTGTCTGACTGGTGTGACCTTGCCACTGGCGTACCTCAAGGAGGAATTCTCTCTCTCCTGTTTTCCACTTTCATCAATTTCATCACCCCCGACTTACGCTCTTCGTAGCATCTCTATGAAGACGACTTACAACTCTACGACCAGTGTAACGTGACTGACCTTAAGACTACTAAATATTGACAAGCTAAACTTGGACCTTTTACATATCCAGCGATGGTCTGAAAAGTTCGGACTATTTGTTAACCCTTCGAAGTGTCAGGCCATTGTCATCGGTAGCTCCCGCCAGCTTGCTAAGATTAATCTCTACACTCCCACGCCTGTATGCTTCAACGGCACTACTATCCCCTACAGCCCCAGCGTCAAGGATCTAGGGATTATCTTAGATAGTACTTTGAGTTGGAAAGCGCAGGTTACCCAAGTTAGTAGGAAAGTTATTGGTTCTTTACATGCTCTGAACAAGCTCAAAAACTTTTTACCCTGTATAACTAAGATTTTATTAGTTCAGGCGTTAATTTTACCCATAATAGACTACGGTGATGTGTGTTATCCTGACTTAACCGAAGAGCTTATAAATAAATTGGAGAGACTTCTTAACTACTGCATTCGGTTTATCTTCTGTCTTCGTAAGTATGACCATGTGTCTTCTTACCGCTCTCAACTGGGCTGGTTTCCTATCCGCGAACGACGTGAAATTCGAATGCTATGCACTCTGTTTTCTGTTCTCAAAAACCCCCCGAATATCTCAAAAACTTCTTTCACTATTATGGTGTAACGCGTGACCGTCACTTTCGGTCTTCTGGCAATCAATCTCTCTCCATCCCTCGTCACCGTACTGGTTTTATGTCTAAATCATTCACCGTCCAAGTTTCCCGTCTTTGGAACCGCCTTCCCCTCAAGATCAAACAAGCTCCGAGCAAATGCGCTTTCAAAAAATGTTTGCGTGACCTCTATGCAAGCAGAGTTGTGAATTCTTAGGTTATCTGATTATTATGTTTCATCTGTATTTATTTATATTTGTATATATTATATGAATATATGTATTTATCTAAATATTTATTTATTAAAACTTGTTTAAGTTAGTTGCACCGCCCACAATTTCTCTGCTTTGCCCGAAGGTTGACTGGTAGAGAATGCCTCATGGCATCAAGTCCGCCTTTTGTACGATAAGTTTTCTTTTGTGCAATAAAGATTAAATAAATAAAATAAATAAATATTCATGTAGACTATTAGGTATAATGTATGTATGTAAACACTTTATTGCACATAAAACGATATTGACAAAAACTCAAAAACAATACATATGTACAAGGGCGTACTTATCCCTATGAGGGATTTCTTCCAGTTAACCTTTGAGCAAATGAGATAGAAAACTAGACATTGAAGTGATAAACAAACGAACAAACTAAAACGTGCAACTAATCTGAACTGATTCTGAGATATAACACAACAACAATTTACATAACATCCGAAATTTAAGTTCCCGGAGTAGCCCTAATAAACGACGTCATAAACATAACAATTTCGAAGCCGATAATCGACAATTCAACAATGGTCAAAAACCAATTCTTAAAGACTACTATTGAAGACAAAATAAAGATAGGTAATGAAGCAAGAACAACCATTAAGTGATGAAACTGTGCATGACGTACACCGCTACATACTCATATAACGGATAATTAGTGTAAGCGTTATAGGTAGGTTAGATTAAAATGCAGATTTGAATATATGTACATTTAATAGAAATAAAATAAAATAAAAATAGTTCCGGCTAGGTCGTGGGTAATTTAGTTTGAAATTCCAAGCTGAGTACACTTTAGAGGAGACAAGTCCTTGTTAGGAGCCACTTCCCTGCACACGTCGTCTTCGTCGCAGCAGGCTAGGTTCGGACTAGGTTAGCTCTAGCCGTCCTGGAGTCTGGGTAGGGCAGACTAGCTCCAGGCTTAGTCTTGGTAGCGTCAGGATATAGGAATCGGAAGCCGGGATCGCGGCTCTAGGTTAGGTTTTCCGGCCCCGGGGTAGGTTCGGTGGCCCTAGGATTGCTTTTGCAGGCCCCGGGATAGGTTCGGTGGCCCTAGGAATGCTTTTGCAGGCCCCGGGATAGGTTCGGTGGCCCTAGGATTGCTGTTGCAGGCCCCGGGATAGGTTCGGTGGCCCTAGGATTGCTTTTGCAGGCCCCGGGATAGGTTCGGTGGCCCTAGGGTTGCTCTTGCAGGCCCCGGGATAGGTTCGGTGGCCCTAGGATTGCTCTTGCAGGCCCCGGGATAGGTTTTGTAGGCCCCAGGATAGATCCCTGGAAATCCCATAATGTTTAGTTGAAGTTCGGCATGTGACTGCAACATCTTGATGGCTACGCGAGTTTCGTAGGCTAGTCAAGTGAACTCCTAAGCATTTATTAGTCATCAATGATGTGGCAGTCACAAGCACAATAACATTAAAGCAAAGAAATACATTTAGAAAATAGTAATATTTAGAGTAGACCAAATCGAGATCATAATATATTTTTTACAGATATATAAAATTATGTAGTACAAGTATGAAGTTGTTACCATTTAATTACATTAAAACATTAAATACATTATATTATTATAATTACTCAAACACGATACAAGATATCTAGCGATATCAAGAAACTTAACCTACGTAGAATATAATTTTCGCAACACTCACCTGTATTGGGGAAAACACAGCAATATATTTACAAATGTACAGACTTAGTAACGAAACTGTACATAAAAGAATTAATTACACATCGGTAGCAATTTATTTACACGATATTTATAGATGTATTCAAGAAATACAATTTAATTTCTCAATAGTTAATAATTTTAGATCGAACATTACAATGCCAGCGCAAGCCGTGTTCCTTTTTTCCCGATCGTCTATTGTTTCTTTTTCAACGAGTTCTTTTTCGGCCAGTACGTAGATATTCAGCCAGTGCTGAATAAAGAGGTTTGATTTATTACAGATGCAAATAGTTTATAATGAGTAAATGATTAGATTTAAGTTTTTAATAAGGTTAGTGTTTGTAGTAAATACTATTGTAGATTTAGTTTTATGAGTACCTAGTTATTAAGACTTATTTAATTAGAAGGTTAATATAGAACCGTTACACTCATGTACAGCATCTTGATAATAGGAGCAATTACAGCGCTCATTATCGGTTGGCGACGACATCGACAACAATGCCAACGACAGACAACAGGATGCAGCAAGACCGGGAGGCTATACCTCGGCCCGGCACGGGAGTGCAATTAAACGAGTGTAACAGTGGTGGTAACAGTGCGCGTTATAAGGAACGGGGTACAACTCCAGTGTTACGTTAAATGAAGATTCAGTATAATAGTTACTATTTTCTTTAGTTATTTTTTGCTATTATTTCTCTTAGTTAAATAGTCTAGCCTCTTATCACTGCCTCCGCACATTGAAAAATAAAAATAAAACATTCGTATTCATTCTAATACCGAGGTCTGAGAATTTATTGAACGTCCCTCTTACTCTATACATTGACTGATACAATCGCGAGGCTATTGGTTACTTGTGAATCCTTATCTTGATTGTAAAATAGCCAAGTATTTGACCTCGACATCAGCTGATGTAAACAATCTATGAAGCGCTATAAAGCATGCGTGTAGAAGATCCTCGTCGACTCGCAACTTGGAGCGAACCAAGTAATAATTCTTATTTATTTTTTGTTGAGCAGGACGCACGGCCGGCGCTCATGAGGAGAAGGGCAAGCTGTCGAAGGTGACGCAGCTGACCGGGTTCTCGGACCCCGTGTACGCCGAGTGCATCGTGGCCGTCAACCAGTACGACATCGTGTTGGACGTGCTCGTCGTCAACCAAACAGGTAAGGCTGTGGTACAATAACATTTCCATCGAGAGACTGAAAGATGACAATATGAGAATGACCGGTCTATCTAGTCGGTTGCCACTTAAGAACCGTCTTGTCCTACGAGTAATGTGCCACGGGCGCTTCCCCTGAGTCTACCTCTTTCTTGATTCGATCGTAAGTTTCCTCGCAGCATAGCTCGCTCTATCGCAACCACAGCTTTGAGTCGTTTCATGAGGGCTGAGGCCCATCGTGAACGACCACGTCTCAGTGCCGATACCACTAACAATGTGGCAATACACATCGGGTCCTGAACTTAGAAAGACTGCGACATTCGGAACTAGAAGATTCTTGAACATTCCCGATCCAACAAACAGCTATTATAGTTATTTACGATACAAGTGTGGAAGGTAAGTGATTTCAGAAGAGTGTGATTTTTTGTCACGAGCGAGGTACGAGCGAGTGATTAAACAAACACGAGTCGGAAATCATCTTACACACGAGTTCCGTACAAAACTACTATGCATGTACGAGAAAATAGAAAATACTTTAATACTCACAAAGGGAAAAAAAGTTGGAAAAAAAGTGTTTTGATTTGATTTATCCAACAAGAAGCCGTCGTTCACATGTTTTACTTCTTCAATAACATTTTACGGGTTTAAACTCATGATTCGTCCCTTTATCTCGCCATTATTGCAGCAGATTTGCACAAAACAACTTCAAAATAAACTAGACATCCATTTAAAATGGCGGAGTTGTTTGAAAACCGCGCTCGACATATCTACTACTGCGCATGTGCAAAAGTTTTTTTTTAATATTCGTCTTATGTCAAAATGGCACAAGCGCGTGTACATTCAGCCAAATTTATTTAATGAATAACGATTTAAAGTTCGTTTATTAATCAAATTTTATATCTAATGTAATTTATGACGTGTTAAATGAATTAATTAATGAAATATTGGTTTTATTGTACTTTTCTACGTGATAATAATCGGTATTTGACTTATTTATCAAACTTTTTGTAAATAATAAAACCTCTCTGCGTCAGGCTGTCAGATACGGCTAGAAATTAAAAAAAAATTGAAAAGTAAAAAGCACTAGTGCGGAAAAGTTGTACTTTCCGCACAGTTTGAATGCCTAGAATACGCTCTTTTCGAGCACATGCATTGTAAAATATAATATGTGGTTGCAGACGACACGCTCCAGAACTGCACGGTGGAGCTGGCGACGCTCGGCGACCTGCGGCTGGTGGAGCGGCCGGCGGCGGTGGTGCTCGCCCCGAGGGACTTCGCCACCATCAAGGCGCATGTCAAGGTCGCCTCCACCGAGAACGGCATCATCTTCGGGAACATCGGTGAGTGAACCAGTCTGTGCTTGTATTTGTATGGCTGGTGGAGCGGCCGGCGGCGGTGGTGCTCGCCCCGAGGGACTTCGCCGCCATCAAGGCGCATGTCAAGGTCGCCTCCACCGAGAACGGCATCATCTTCGGGAACATCGGTGAGTGAACCAGTCTGTGCTTGTATTTGTATGGCTGGTGGAGCGGCCGGCGGCGGTGGTGCTCGCCCCGAGGGACTTCGCCGCCATCAAGGCGCATGTCAAGGTCGCCTCCACCGAGAACGGCATCATCTTCGGGAACATCGGTGAGTGAACCAGTCTGTGCTTGTATTTGTATGGCTGGTGGAGCGGCCGGCGGCGGTGGTGCTCGCCCCGAGGGACTTCGCCGCCATCAAGGCGCATGTCAAGGTCGCCTCCACCGAGAACGGCATCATCTTCGGGAACATCGGTGAGTGAACCAGTCTGTGCTTGTATTTGTATGGCTGGTGGAGCGGCCGGCGGCGGTGGTGCTCGCCCCGAGGGACTTCGCCGCCATCAAGGCGCATGTCAAGGTCGCCTCCACCGAGAACGGCATCATCTTCGGGAACATCGGTGAGTGAACCAGTCTGTGCTTGTATTTGTATGGCTGGTGGAGCGGCCGGCGGCGGTGGTGCTCGCCCCGAGGGACTTCGCCGCCATCAAGGCGCATGTCAAGGTCGCCTCCACCGAGAACGGCATCATCTTCGGGAACATCGGTGAGTGAACCGGTCTGTGCTTGTATTTGTATGGCTGGTGGAGCGGCCGGCGGCGGTGGTGCTCGCCCCGAGGGACTTCGCCACCATCAAGGCGCATGTCAAGGTCGCCTCCACCGAGAACGGCATCATCTTCGGGAACATCGGTGAGTGAACCGGTCTGTGCTTGTATTTGTATGGCTGGTGGAGCGGCCGGCGGCGGTGGTGCTCGCCCCGAGGGACTTCGCCACCATCAAGGCGCATGTCAAGGTCGCCTCCACCGAGAACGGCATCATCTTCGGGAACATCGGTGAGTGAACCGGTCTGTGCTTGTATTTGTATGGCTGGTGGAGCGGCCGGCGGCGGTGGTGCTCGCCCCGAGGGACTTCGCCACCATCAAGGCGCATGTCAAGGTCGCCTCCACCGAGAACGGCATCATCTTCGGGAACATCGGTGAGTGAACCGGTCTGTGCTTGTATTTGTATGGCTGGTGGAGCGGCCGGCGGCGGTGGTGCTCGCCCCGAGGGACTTCGCCACCATCAAGGCGCATGTCAAGGTCGCCTCCACCGAGAACGGCATCATCTTCGGGAACATCGGTGAGTGAACCGGTCTGTGCTTGTATTTGTATGGCTGGTGGAGCGGCCGGCGGCGGTGGTGCTCGCCCCGAGGGACTTCGCCACCATCAAGGCGCATGTCAAGGTCGCCTCCACCGAGAACGGCATCATCTTCGGGAACATCGGTGAGTGAACCGGTCTGTGCTTGTATTTGTATGGCTGGTGGAGCGGCCGGCGGCGGTGGTGCTCGCCCCGAGGGACTTCGCCACCATCAAGGCGCATGTCAAGGTCGCCTCCACCGAGAACGGCATCATCTTCGGGAACATCGGTGAGTGAACCAGTCTGTGCTTGTATTTGTATGGCTGGTGGAGCGGCCGGCGGCGGTGGTGCTCGCCCCGAGGGACTTCGCCACCATCAAGGCGCATGTCAAGGTCGCCTCCACCGAGAACGGCATCATCTTCGGGAACATCGGTGAGTGAACCAGTCTGTGCTTGTATTTGATGCGACAAAAAAACTATCACCTCACTCCATAACTATTTAATTTGGTGAATCGAGACTAAAGTACTATGGGTGACCTTACAAACGGTCCGGTAGTTTTGAATTTTTGATATGTTGTCTAGGATGGTTAGTCAGTGTTTAAAATGCAAAATGCACAATCCCCCCCCTCCGCGCCCGCCGCCATATTGAAAAAACCGGCACTTTCTTCATTTTTTGGCTCATATCTTCCTTTAGGAGAATTTTAGCTAAAAGAAAGCTTAGACAATGTTATAGAGAGTTAAATTTACTATTTTTTCCATTTTATATTTTGTTTCTAGGACAGATAGTTACGGAGATATACACATTAAAAAAAACGTAAAAAATCGCAATTTCCAACTCAAAATCGAATTGTGCATTTTGCATTTTAAACACTACTAACCATCCTAGACAACATATAAAAAATTCAAAACTACCGGACCGTTTGTAAGGTCAAACTCCTTTATTAACTGGATTAATTATACTTATCCGACTTTTTGACGCGATCACTTAGGGGTGTAGGTACGTGAAGGGCGTTTAAGGTGTATGATGTTTCCCCTTACAGTTTACGAAGTGACCGGCGCGTCCATGGACCGCGGCGTCGTCGTGCTCAACGACATCCACATCGACATCGTGGACTACATACAGCCCGCCTCGTGCAGCGACGCGGACTTCCGGCAGATGTGGGCCGAGTTCGAGTGGGAGAACAAAGTGAGTGTCGCTCACGACATCCACGTCGCAAAGAACAATTTGTTCAATTATGGTCCAGTTCAGACACGGCGGGAACCGCGCGATTATAGAATCGCGCGGAAATCGCGCGGGTCTTATTTATATGAGTTAGTTAGTATGAATGAATGAATGAATGAATGAATGAATGAATGAATGAATGAATATTTATTTGCATTAATCATGGTACAATAAATTGGTCTTAATATTGATTTACAAGGTTAGTTTCACACGATTAGCCACATAGTGGCGTGCAATATTTTACTTAAAACTAGAATATGATCTGATCAAAAATCGGACCCGAGTTAAATTATACTAGCTAACAGTTTTCTTACATAACTATTTCGTTAACGCTATAAAAATTATTTCCAGTCAACCATTCATAAAGCTTTCGCTTGAGTGCTTTGGCATTTAAAGTTTTGAGTTCCTGAGGCATCTTATTAAAAAGCTTGATACTCATTTTTAGGCAGCTTTTGCTGTATCGTGCCGATTTTGGAATAACATCCAGCACAAGCCTGTTTGGGTCTCTACGAGAACGTTGATCTGAGTCACCTACTTTTTTGAACAAATTTTTATTCTTACTAACAAATATACAAACTTCATACATATATAGCGATGGTAGAGGTAATAAACCAAGTTCTTTAAATAAAGGTTTACAGCTTTCTCGGGGCGGCAAGGCGCAAATTGCTCGTATACACTTTTTTTGTGCTATAAACACTCTATCTTTGTCAGTACTATTTCCCCAGGCGAGCAAACCGTATCGCAAAGTGGACTCTACATATGCACGATATGCCGCAACCGCAGTAGTCACGTTTGTAACTTTTCTCAAATTCCTAAGAGCATACACAAATTTATTCACTTTGCTGCATACTGTTTGGATGTGTTTCTTCCAATTCAAATCTTCGTCTATAGTCACACCTAAAAATTTGGTGTCGGTTACTTTGTCTATTTTAACGATATTCAAATTAGGAACATCTTTGTTAAATTGTATATATTTCGACTTACTTAAATTAATGTCTAGATTATTCATATGGAGCCATTTTGTTATACTTGCAATTGTATGATTAATTTCAGACTCATGTTCTAAAATTCTTCTGCTATTGATTTTTTCATTTTTAGATGTGACAATTATAGATATATCGTCAGCAAAGAGTATACACTCATACTTAGTAATGTCAGTTATATCATTAATGTATAGTAGGAAAAGTATTGGGCCCAATATACTTCCCTGAGGCACTCCATTTTTATTTGGTCTATATTCGGAAAAGTATTTCCTTTTGTCCCTCTTATCATCTATTCTTGTGATTTCTACACATTGTAACCTGTTTCTCAGGTACGATTCTAGCCATTTGAGTGGAAGCCCTCTTATTCCGTGTTTTTCTAATTTTTTTAATAATAAGTCATGAGAGACAAGATCAAAAGCCTTTGATAAGTCAAAGAATAACCCAGTGGTTATGTTATTTTTATTTATATTTGTTAATATTGATTTTATTAGGGAAAATACTGCCAATGTAGTTGACTTCTCCTTTTGAAAGCCGAATTGCAGTGTTTTAATAATTCGGTATCTTTCGCAGAAGTCTGTTAATCTTTTATGCATACATTTTTCTAATATTTTTGACAGAATTGGTATTAAAGTAATAGGCCGATAATTATTTATGTCATCCCTATCGCTCTTTTTGTATAATGGTTTTACGATCGATAACTTTAACGCGTCTGGGAATGTACCTGAACTAAATGAAAAATTTATTAAGTAGGTTATGATATGTACAATTTCATTCACACAAGACTTAATTATTTTTGTGTTTATTTCGTCGTAACCCTCGGCATTTGTGTTATTTAAGGACATAATTTCGAATCTGACTTCATCCTCTGTCATTGGCTTCAGGAACATAGAGTTTGCTCTCGATATACTTAAGGTGCTGGTTGAGGCGGTAGTACGTTTTTTATCATTAGAGTCAATATAATGATTATTAAATGCAGAAGCCATTGATGTAGGATTTGATAAAATATCTTGACCAACTTTAATATGATCTATATCATCATTGGGCGTTTTTGACAAAACATGTTTTTTTATGACTAACCATGACGCTCTACATTTGTTCTTACTCCTATTTATAAATCGAATATTTGCTCTTTTTTTTGAGTTAAAGATACAGCGTTTTAGCACACTAGAATAAGTCATATACTTTGCTTTGTTGCGTGTATTCTTATCTTTATAATATTTATATCGTAGGTCACGTTTAGTTTTACAACTCTTTTTCAAGCCTTTGCTTATCCAATTTTGTTTCCATTTGTTTGTCGTGTGAACTTTCGACCTTATCTTAGGAAAGCATAAATTATAGAAAAGACAAAAAAGGTCATGAAACGTTGTAAAAGCTATATTAAATATAGGCTCCATATAAACATCCATCCATGATAGGTTGCACAAACATTCTTTAAATTTATTTATATTATCTTGGTTTAGGTCACGCTTATAGATAAAATAAGGCTTTATACAGTTAACATTTTCCTCTACTGGAAAGCTTAAAAGTTGTGATGTATCGTGATCTGAAAGATATAGAGGTAATACTGTTGCATTTGCATGTGAGATGTTGCTTAGAATATGATCAATACATGTGGTTTTGCGCGTAGGCTTATTAATATGAATTTTCAAGTGATAATTCTGACAGAGCTCTTGAAATTCACTAGTAACTTTGTTTTTTATTAGTGTGTTAATGTTTAGGTCGCCAGCTAGGACAATCCTTGAGGATTTATATTTTTCCTGTAAATCATGTAACATTTCATCTAATTTGCTTAAAAATAGGGTGGCGTTAGAGGACGGCGTTCTGTAGAGGCAGATAATTATAAGTTTACATGATGGGATTTCGATTCCACAAACTTCAAACACCATTTCAACGGCGTATTGCTTAAGCAATGTTAGTTCTTTGGAAGGTATACCAGTTTTAACCAAAACACAACTACCACCTCTCTGTTTCTCTCTGCAGAAACTTGCCATCAAATTAAAACCTTCAATTTGCAAGTAATTCTCATAACCTAATTTTAAAAAAGTTTCTGATAAGCATACCTATAACGTCTAGGTCACATTTTGACTCTTTTAATTCTAAAATTGTTAGCTCTAGTATTTCTTGTTTCGATAATATACTGGCTATGTTTTGATGCAGTATTTTGAAATCATTAGGTGCGAAAACATTTTTTTACAACAGGGAAATAGTACAATATGGATCCTCTACTGACTTCTGGGGTGGGAATTTTGTGATCGCGATCAGTAATAGTACTCATGCTAACCACAGGTGGAGTGCTATTTTTGCTAAAATAATACGGAATCGTACCCTTTTTTGGCACAGTCTTGCTAATTGAGGATGATTTATTGTACCCTATCAGTTTCTTTAGACCACTAACGTTTATAAACTTTTTATCATAATCAATGCAATCTATAATGTAATTAATTGATTTACAAATCGCGTAGGAGTTTGCATTACAATCCAAATAATAACAATGAGTGTATTCGTCACACAGGCTTTTTATACTGTTATTTAATTTACTAGTACTTAAATAATGATTTGTTTTGACGTTTAAAACAATAACGGGGTTTTTATTAATTTTCTGTAATAATTTCCTTAATTGAATTGTTACTGCCTTTGGATCATGGTCATTTTCACCTAGGCATAATATTAGTTTGTCGTTTTCTTTAAAATCCGTAAGTTTACAATTTTTTATTATCTCCATACTCAGGGCGTGAGGCTTTGTTTCGGCGGTGACTCCATATTTTTCATATTTTGTTCCGGATCTTGACCGCAATATTGCTTCAGCTAGGCCGGAGCATTGTTGAGAGCCGTAAATCCATATTTTTGGTTTATCTGCAGTCTCGCGGTTTTTTCTTGTAGGTGAGGTATTCTTGGAAGACGAAGATTTTATGGATGTACAATTTAATCTATCTGTTAGAGTCACTATGTGTCTGTTGAGAAGTGATATCTCTTCCTCTGCTTTCTTTTGTTGCTGTTCGAGACTTAGAATTACACGTTGCAGGCGAAAAATCCTTGAGCTCGTTTCATGGTCGCCATCAGATAAATTGGTTGAGGGGCCTGGTGTGGATGACCCCATATTATGTTGTATAGAGTGTCTCCTTTTCTTTGTAGTACTGGCGTTACATTTTATTTGTCCGGTCGGTACTTGACACAGAGTTTGTAATTGTTTATTTTTCATAGTACAGGTATCAATTTGTTTGCGAAGTTCGTTATTTTCTAGAATCATATTGTCAAGTTCATTTTGTGTCCGTGCCAAGTTTGCCGTAAGAGTAGAGATGGTATCTTTCATCTCCAGAATTTTTGAGCCGAAGTTGAGTGAGTCATCTACACTTCTAGACAATTTATCGGGTGATGAAAAGGATTCATCAGAGGTTTCATTCTCAGTAAGGATGTGAGAATCCAGATTTGGACAGCTATGTACACTTTGGGGAGAAGAGTTTTCCTCTATGGCTTTCTGATGTAAGTTATAGGTATAAGGCGATAGTTCATTTTGAATTGTTGGTCGGTTTCTTTTTTGGGAATGAGGCTTTTTTATCCTTAGTGTGACTTTACTTGGTTCTCCCAACGTTTGTTCACTGCTTACGACCCCCATACAGGCTTTACATTTCCACTTCTTCTTTGATTCTTGCCCTAGTAAGCGATAAAGTTGTTCTGAATAGCCGGCGCAATCAAATTCGTATCTGTTTTTGCATATTGTACAATACAAAGTGTTCTTTATGTCTACAATGTTTTTACACTTGTGGCATGAGACCTGTGCTGCCATCTTCCGATTGCCATCGGTTTCCTTTGCCTTAGTAGTTAATTTATCCTTTTCCATGTCGATGTATGTATCAGGTAGTTCTGCCCTAGAATTCTAGATGGCGCATCAAACTGTTGATATTCCTGCCCTCTAGCGTCCTACTATAAAACTTTTCTTCAACCACGGTAACTCGCCGATAGTTGTCGATTATCGATCACCGAGGTCACCAAAGATAATAGTTCGTAGAACATCTCATAGATGTCGTTGGTAAAAGAAACGTCTATGTAGTTGACGGGTGATTGATTGTTTATATTCGAAAATACGCAATAAAAACACTACAAGTCCTGATTTCTGCACTTGTTTCGCGTTAATATCAATATGTCAATATGTTCATATGTATCAGTTTTTTTAAAGTAATAAAATCACCTAAATAAGTTTTTACCAACGGAAATATCACTCATAGTCACTGAATGTTTTAAGTAAGTTTTTTTGTTGTACTCACTGAATGTTTTTGAGAAATAACACTGCCACAGCTTTATAGCGATATGGAGAACACATGAGATATAAAAATTAAGTTATTTTCACAACACACAATTTTTATTTACTATTTCTAATTAGAGACTTCGCGGAATGATGTTGCTAGTAATGGCGCCGGTAATCGGAGTATGGATGTGCGAGTAATCGTTCAGACATTAACCGCGCGGTTATGTGCGCGATTTCCGCGCGATTCTATAATTGCGCGGTTCCCGCCGTGTCTGAACCGGGTCTTAAACTTTGAATTCTATTTGTGCATGTTTGATGAGAACTAGGTCATTCGATTCGATGATACCCGGATTATTTGTGATCAAGTCTGTTTCATGTCGAACCCTTGTGCGCAGGTGTCGGTGAACACGAACATCACGGACCTGCGCGAGTACCTGCAGCACCTGCTGGCCTCCACCAACATGAAGTGCCTCACTCCGGACAAGGTATGCTCACTATATCCCGAGGGTCCTTTACGAACTTCGCAATCGGCTCGAATTCCAAGCTAATTTGATTTCGGTCTAAGCGTCTCACGGCGCGGCGCAGCAAGCAGCACGTACACGCGGTCCCCAGCCGCCGGTACATGTCCCCCGCCTGGCTGAGCTGTTCCTAGGGTCTCGACTTATGGATCGCTCTGATTGCAGGCATTGTCGGGACAGTGCGGCTTCATGGCGGCCAACATGTACGCGCGCTCCATCTTCGGCGAGGACGCGCTCGCCAACCTCAGCGTGGAGCAGCCGCTGACCAGGCAGGGGCCCGTCGCCGGACACGTGCGCATCCGCGCCAAGAGCCAGGTCAGTACCGAGCGCTGCACTGTGCCGCACACTTACTGTGCTCGACGTACAAGCTCAGCGTGGAGCAGCCGCTGACCAGGCAGGGGCCCGTCGCCGGACACGTGCGCATCCGCGCCAAGAGCCAGGTCAGTACCGAGCGCTGCACTGTGCCGCACACTTACTGTGCTCGACGTACAAGCTCAGCGTGGAGCAGCCGCTGACCAGGCAGGGGCCCGTCGCCGGACACGTGCGCATCCGCGCCAAGAGCCAGGTCAGTACCGAGCGCTGCACTGTGCCGCACACTTACTGTGCTCGACGTACAAGCTCAGCGTGGAGCAGCCGCTGACCAGGCAGGGGCCCGTCGCCGGACACGTGCGCATCCGCGCCAAGAGCCAGGTCAGTACCGAGCGCTGCACTGTGCCGCACACTTACTGTGCTCGACGTACAAGCTCAGCGTGGAGCAGCCGCTGACCAGGCAGGGGCCCGTCGCCGGACACGTGCGCATCCGCGCCAAGAGCCAGGTCAGTACCGAGCGCTGCACTGTGCCGCACACTTACTGTGCTCGACGTACAAGCTCAGCGTGGAGCAGCCGCTGACCAGGCAGGGGCCCGTCGCCGGACACGTGCGCATCCGCGCCAAGAGCCAGGTCAGTACCGAGCGCTGCACTGTGCCGCACACTTACTGTGCTCGACGTACAAGCTCAGCGTGGAGCAGCCGCTGACCAGGCAGGGGCCCGTCGCCGGACACGTGCGCATCCGCGCCAAGAGCCAGGTCAGTACCGAGCGCTGCACTGTGCCGCACACTTACTGTGCTCGACGTACAAGCTCAGCGTGGAGCAGCCGCTGACCAGGCAGGGGCCCGTCGCCGGACACGTGCGCATCCGCGCCAAGAGCCAGGTCAGTACCGAGCGCTGCACTGTGCCGCACACTTACTGTGCTCGACGTACAAGCTCAGCGTGGAGCAGCCGCTGACCAGGCAGGGGCCCGTCGCCGGACACGTGCGCATCCGCGCCAAGAGCCAGGTCAGTACCGAGCGCTGCACTGTGCCGCACACTTACTGTGCTCGACGTACAAGCTCAGCGTGGAGCAGCCGCTGACCAGGCAGGGGCCCGTCGCCGGACACGTGCGCATCCGCGCCAAGAGCCAGGTCAGTACCGAGCGCTGCACTGTGCCGCACACTTACTGTGCTCGACGTACAAGCTCAGCGTGGAGCAGCCGCTGACCAGGCAGGGGCCCGTCGCCGGACACGTGCGCATCCGCGCCAAGAGCCAGGTCAGTACCGAGCGCTGCACTGTGCCGCACACTTACTGTGCTCGACGTACAAGCTCAGCGTGGAGCAGCCGCTGACCAGGCAGGGGCCCGTCGCCGGACACGTGCGCATCCGCGCCAAGAGCCAGGTCAGTACCGAGCGCTGCACTGTGCCGCACACTTACTGTGCTCGACGTACAAGCTCAGCGTGGAGCAGCCGCTGACCAGGCAGGGGCCCGTCGCCGGACACGTGCGCATCCGCGCCAAGAGCCAGGTCAGTACCGAGCGCTGCACTGTGCCGCACACTTACTGTGCTCGACGTACAAGCTCAGCGTGGAGCAGCCGCTGACCAGGCAGGGGCCCGTCGCCGGACACGTGCGCATCCGCGCCAAGAGCCAGGTCAGTACCGAGCGCTGCACTGTGCCGCACACTTACTGTGCTCGACGTACAAGCTCAGCGTGGAGCGGCCGCTGACCAGGCAGGGGCCCGTCGCCGGACACGTGCGCATCCGCGCCAAGAGCCAGGTCAGTACCGAGCGCTGCACTGTGCCGCACACTTACTGTGCTCGACGTACAAGCTCAGCGTGGAGCAGCCGCTGACCAGGCAGGGGCCCGTCGCCGGACACGTGCGCATCCGCGCCAAGAGCCAGGTCAGTACCGAGCGCTGCACTGTGCCGCACACTTACTGTGCTCGACGTACAAGCTCAGCGTGGAGCAGCCGCTGACCAGGCAGGGGCCCGTCGCCGGACACGTGCGCATCCGCGCCAAGAGCCAGGTCAGTACCGAGCGCTGCACTGTGCCGCACACTTACTGTGCTCGACGTACAAGCTCAGCGTGGAGCAGCCGCTGACCAGGCAGGGGCCCGTCGCCGGACACGTGCGCATCCGCGCCAAGAGCCAGGTCAGTACCGAGCGCTGCACTGTGCCGCACACTTACTGTGCTCGACGTACAAGCTCAGCGTGGAGCAGCCGCTGACCAGGCAGGGGCCCGTCGCCGGACACGTGCGCATCCGCGCCAAGAGCCAGGTCAGTACCGAGCGCTGCACTGTGCCGCACACTTACTGTGCTCGACGTACAAGCTCAGCGTGGAGCAGCCGCTGACCAGGCAGGGGCCCGTCGCCGGACACGTGCGCATCCGCGCCAAGAGCCAGGTCAGTACCGAGCGCTGCACTGTGCCGCACACTTACTGTGCTCGACGTACAAGCTCAGCGTGGAGCAGCCGCTGACCAGGCAGGGGCCCGTCGCCGGACACGTGCGCATCCGCGCCAAGAGCCAGGTCAGTACCGAGCGCTGCACTGTGCCGCACACTTACTGTGCTCGACGTACAAGCTCAGCGTGGAGCAGCCGCTGACCAGGCAGGGGCCCGTCGCCGGACACGTGCGCATCCGCGCCAAGAGCCAGGTCAGTACCGAGCGCTGCACTGTGCCGCACACTTACTGTGCTCGACGTACAAGCTCAGCGTGGAGCAGCCGCTGACCAGGCAGGGGCCCGTCGCCGGACACGTGCGCATCCGCGCCAAGAGCCAGGTCAGTACCGAGCGCTGCACTGTGCCGCACACTTACTGTGCTCGACGTACAAGCTCAGCGTGGAGCAGCCGCTGACCAGGCAGGGGCCCGTCGCCGGACACGTGCGCATCCGCGCCAAGAGCCAGGTCAGTACCGAGCGCTGCACTGTGCCGCACACTTACTGTGCTCGACGTACAAGCTCAGCGTGGAGCAGCCGCTGACCAGGCAGGGGCCCGTCGCCGGACACGTGCGCATCCGCGCCAAGAGCCAGGTCAGTACCGAGCGCTGCACTGTGCCGCACACTTACTGTGCTCGACGTACAAGCTCAGCGTGGAGCAGCCGCTGACCAGGCAGGGGCCCGTCGCCGGACACGTGCGCATCCGCGCCAAGAGCCAGGTCAGTACCGAGCGCTGCACTGTGCCGCACACTTACTGTGCTCGACGTACAAGCTCAGCGTGGAGCAGCCGCTGACCAGGCAGGGGCCCGTCGCCGGACACGTGCGCATCCGCGCCAAGAGCCAGGTCAGTACCGAGCGCTGCACTGTGCCGCACACTTACTGTGCTCGACGTACAAGCTCAGCGTGGAGCAGCCGCTGACCAGGCAGGGGCCCGTCGCCGGACACGTGCGCATCCGCGCCAAGAGCCAGGTCAGTACCGAGCGCTGCACTGTGCCGCACACTTACTGTGCTCGACGTACAAGCTCAGCGTGGAGCAGCCGCTGACCAGGCAGGGGCCCGTCGCCGGACACGTGCGCATCCGCGCCAAGAGCCAGGTCAGTACCGAGCGCTGCACTGTGCCGCACACTTACTGTGCTCGACGTACAAGCTCAGCGTGGAGCAGCCGCTGAACAGGCAGGGGCCCGTCGCCGGACACGTGCGCATCCGCGCCAAGAGCCAGGTCAGTACCGAGCGCTGCACTGTGCCGCACACTTACTGTGCTCGACGTACAAGCTCAGCGTGGAGCAGCCGCTGACCAGGCAGGGGCCCGTCGCCGGACACGTGCGCATCCGCGCCAAGAGCCTGGTCAGTACCGAGCGCTGCACTGTGCCGCACACTTACTGTGCTCGACGTACAAGCTCAGCGTGGAGCAGCCGCTGACCAGGCAGGGGCCCGTCGCCGGACACGTGCGCATCCGCGCCAAGAGCCAGGTCAGTACCGAGCGCTGCACTGTGCCGCACACTTACTGTGCTCGACGTACAAGCTCAGCGTGGAGCAGCCGCTGACCAGGCAGGGGCCCGTCGCCGGACACGTGCGCATCCGCGCCAAGAGCCAGGTCAGTACCGAGCGCTGCACTGTGCCGCACACTTACTGTGCTCGACGTACAAGCTCAGCGTGGAGCAGCCGCTGACCAGGCAGGGGCCCGTCGCCGGACACGTGCGCATCCGCGCCAAGAGCCAGGTCAGTACCGAGCGCTGCACTGTGCCGCACACTTACTGTGCTCGACGTACAAGCTCAGCGTGGAGCAGCCGCTGACCAGGCAGGGGCCCGTCGCCGGACACGTGCGCATCCGCGCCAAGAGCCAGGTCAGTACCGAGCGCTGCACTGTGCCGCACACTTACTGTGCTCGACGTACAAGCTCAGCGTGGAGCAGCCGCTGACCAGGCAGGGGCCCGTCGCCGGACACGTGCGCATCCGCGCCAAGAGCCAGGTCAGTACCGAGCGCTGCACTGTGCCGCACACTTACTGTGCTCGACGTACAAGCTCAGCGTGGAGCAGCCGCTGACCAGGCAGGGGCCCGTCGCCGGACACGTGCGCATCCGCGCCAAGAGCCAGGTCAGTACCGAGCGCTGCACTGTGCCGCACACTTACTGTGCTCGACGTACAAGCTCAGCGTGGAGCAGCCGCTGACCAGGCAGGGGCCCGTCGCCGGACACGTGCGCATCCGCGCCAAGAGCCAGGTCAGTACCGAGCGCTGCACTGTGCCGCACACTTACTGTGCTCGACGTACAAGCTCAGCGTGGAGCAGCCGCTGACCAGGCAGGGGCCCGTCGCCGGACACGTGCGCATCCGCGCCAAGAGCCAGGTCAGTACCGAGCGCTGCACTGTGCCGCACACTTACTGTGCTCGACGTACAAGCTCAGCGTGGAGCAGCCGCTGACCAGGCAGGGGCCCGTCGCCGGACACGTGCGCATCCGCGCCAAGAGCCAGGTCAGTACCGAGCGCTGCACTGTGCCGCACACTTACTGTGCTCGACGTACAAGCTCAGCGTGGAGCAGCCGCTGACCAGGCAGGGGCCCGTCGCCGGACACGTGCGCATCCGCGCCAAGAGCCAGGTCAGTACCGAGCGCTGCACTGTGCCGCACACTTACTGTGCTCGACGTACAAGCTCAGCGTGGAGCAGCCGCTGACCAGGCAGGGGCCCGTCGCCGGACACGTGCGCATCCGCGCCAAGAGCCAGGTCAGTACCGAGCGCTGCACTGTGCCTCACACTTACTGTGCTCGACGTACAAGCTCAGCGTGGAGCAGCCGCTGACCAGGCAGGGGCCCGTCGCCGGACACGTGCGCATCCGCGCCAAGAGCCAGGTCAGTACCGAGCGCTGCACTGTGCCGCACACTTACTGTGCTCGACGTACAAGCTCAGCGTGGAGCAGCCGCTGACCAGGCAGGGGCCCGTCGCCGGACACGTGCGCATCCGCGCCAAGAGCCAGGTCAGTACCGAGCGCTGCACTGTGCCGCACACTTACTGTGCTCGACGTACAAGCTCAGCGTGGAGCAGCCGCTGACCAGGCAGGGGCCCGTCGCCGGACACGTGCGCATCCGCGCCAAGAGCCAGGTCAGTACCGAGCGCTGCACTGTGCCGCACACTTACTGTGCTCGACGTACAAGCTCAGCGTGGAGCAGCCGCTGACCAGGCAGGGGCCCGTCGCCGGACACGTGCGCATCCGCGCCAAGAGCCAGGTCAGTACCGAGCGCTGCACTGTGCCGCACACTTACTGTGCTCGACGTACAAGCTCAGCGTGGAGCAGCCGCTGACCAGGCAGGGGCCCGTCGCCGGACACGTGCGCATCCGCGCCAAGAGCCAGGTCAGTACCGAGCGCTGCACTGTGCCGCACACTTACTGTGCTCGACGTACAAGCTCAGCGTGGAGCAGCCGCTGACCAGGCAGGGGCCCGTCGCCGGACACGTGCGCATCCGCGCCAAGAGCCAGGTCAGTACCGAGCGCTGCACTGTGCCGCACACTTACTGTGCTCGACGTACAAGCTCAGCGTGGAGCAGCCGCTGACCAGGCAGGGGCCCGTCGCCGGACACGTGCGCATCCGCGCCAAGAGCCAGGTCAGTACCGAGCGCTGCACTGTGCCGCACACTTACTGTGCTCGACGTACAAGCTCAGCGTGGAGCGGCCGCTGACCAGGCAGGGGCCCGTCGCCGGACACGTGCGCATCCGCGCCAAGAGCCAGGTCAGTACCGAGCGCTGCACTGTGCCGCACACTTACTGTGCTCGACGTACAAGCTCAGCGTGGAGCAGCCGCTGACCAGGCAGGGGCCCGTCGCCGGACACGTGCGCATCCGCGCCAAGAGCCAGGTCAGTACCGAGCGCTGCACTGTGCCGCACACTTACTGTGCTCGACGTACAAGCTCAGCGTGGAGCAGCCGCTGACCAGGCAGGGGCCCGTCGCCGGACACGTGCGCATCCGCGCCAAGAGCCAGGTCAGTACCGAGCGCTGCACTGTGCCGCACACTTACTGTGCTCGACGTACAAGCTCAGCGTGGAGCAGCCGCTGACCAGGCAGGGGCCCGTCGCCGGACACGTGCGCATCCGCGCCAAGAGCCAGGTCAGTACCGAGCGCTGCACTGTGCCGCACACTTACTGTGCTCGACGTACAAGCTCAGCGTGGAGCAGCCGCTGACCAGGCAGGGGCCCGTCGCCGGACACGTGCGCATCCGCGCCAAGAGCCAGGTCAGTACCGAGCGCTGCACTGTGCCGCACACTTACTGTGCTCGACGTACAAGCTCAGCGTGGAGCAGCCGCTGACCAGGCAGGGGCCCGTCGCCGGACACGTGCGCATCCGCGCCAAGAGCCAGGTCAGTACCGAGCGCTGCACTGTGCCGCACACTTACTGTGCTCGACGTACAAGCTCAGCGTGGAGCAGCCGCTGACCAGGCAGGGGCCCGTCGCCGGACACGTGCGCATCCGCGCCAAGAGCCAGGTCAGTACCGAGCGCTGCACTGTGCCGCACACTTACTGTGCTCGACGTACAAGCTCAGCGTGGAGCAGCCGCTGACCAGGCAGGGGCCCGTCGCCGGACACGTGCGCATCCGCGCCAAGAGCCAGGTCAGTACCGAGCGCTGCACTGTGCCGCACACTTACTGTGCTCGACGTACAAGCTCAGCGTGGAGCAGCCGCTGACCAGGCAGGGGCCCGTCGCCGGACACGTGCGCATCCGCGCCAAGAGCCAGGTCAGTACCGAGCGCTGCACTGTGCCGCACACTTACTGTGCTCGACGTACAACTAGCTAATAAATCAATCAATTTTGGAGGTACAGTCTGTAGCAGAGGTAGCTAAGCAGAATAACACTCACAGCGATCTGTACAACCCTTATTCTCTTGAAAAATAGAGTCCGTGTGCATATAATGTGAGCACCTGGCGTGCGTAGCAACATCTTCTGTTGACTGGACACCAAAAATTATAGATAGGTGTAATTTGCAGCAGTGCAGGTATTTTTCTTTCGTCCGTCTTTTTTTCGTTATGACATTGTCTTTTTTTCTGAGGCTCAGCAATAAATGGCTACGGTACATCAGTGTGCTACAGAACACGCTTTGCAGAATAGGTACTGACGTAGACAAAAAATAATCGGGTACTTGACGGGCAGATCAAATCAGCTTCTTTTTATGAACTGTCAAAACGCTTAGATTGTATGTAATTTCAAAGAATATAACTTGATATGACGCTATACGTGACTATACGGTCAGTTAGCCTCCTTATTTTTACTATTTGGTTATTGAATAGTCACCGAAAACGTAAATAAAGTATACATAGAAATTGTCTGTGTATTATCGGAAATACCATTGAATGGCAAGCGAGACATAATTTATAGTGATTGCAGGTAAGTACCCAATCAATTACTGTCAATGTCTATGCACAGTTGAGTTTCGCCGAAATTAAAACCTGATTTAATTGACGCCGCTTTAGCACATTACCGACATCTGATAAACTCAACAAGAAAGCCTTGTGTTAAACTGCACATCCACGCCAAGGCGATTAAAAAAGTTAATAACTTATTTACGATATCAATAACTTTATGAAGTACTCTTTACTTACTCCTTAAAATGTAATAAGTAGTGCGCCACTATTAAGGCTGGTCATCGAATGCATGTCCCGATGACCTCTAACGACGCGCGATGTGTTCTGGCAACCGTCTATACAAAGAATCAAGAAACTAATTAGTGTAAGACTGTTCCCCAATATTTATTTAAATACTTACTCTTATAATTATGTACGTTCTCACCCAAATCTACCCTGAATTTATTTAACGTAGCTGTCGTAGTAACGGTCATTTTGCAGGATTATTACAGTAGTGCAGTTTCAAAATGTTATTCACCTAGTTAACTATGTCATGTAGTTATTTGATCACGACAATGGAAAACTATTCATCAGGCGTAACGTAACGCCCTGTAACGTTTTAAAAAAAAAACTGCTATCCCCTTTTTCTTCCAGAACGTGACGTTTTTGGGTTCATTTCACTCAGAATCGATTGAATTTTCGATTTGAATAATAGGAGTGTTCCAAATTCTGTATATGCATTTCAATTTCCACTATTTAATCCTTTGTACAAATAAAAAAAGTCCATATTCAAACGTTAGCTGTTGAACGAACAAATTAAGGACCCTATAATTATAAAATCATGACGAAAATACAATCGTTTCTAGACAGCATGAACCTAAAATCGACATATTCTGGAATTTGGAATATTTGTTGAAAAAGGCCATTTGGAGTCATTCGCCGCTAAACAATACAGTAATATTTCGTCGGGGAGAGTGCAATACCGCGTAAATAACAGCTCTCGATAAAGTTCTCATTTCAATAAAATACTTACTGCATTTGTGTGAATATTGATTCGTATCTACACTTGTACCGCTTGGCAAGTTCTTACTCAAGATCCCATCAGAAAAGAGGCGGAGTTTGTATATTTTGTTCGAGTAATATTCACGCACGTGAATTACCTTTCTTAAAAGAATACTCTGTGAATTATGCATTCGAATGTTGTGGCATAGAGATAATATCTATAAAATGCATTGTTATCTGTATATATCGAACACCCACAGCAAAAAATTTACCTTTTTTTTCCGCATGTTACAATGCCTCATGTCTAAGTTAATGGCTAAAACAAAATACAAAATAGTAATTACAGGCGACCTAAACATAGACATCCTCAAAACCACAGAGAGCTCCACTGACTCAAAAGAATCTCAATAGCGAACAATTTCCGCTTACATATTCTTGGCCCTACTCGAAGAAAATCCTGTCTTGATCAAATTATGTCAAATATTTCTGATTGCCAGAGTAATATTCACGAATTGGGTTTGTCAGATCACGAGACTGCACAAAGTATTAGCTTCGCTTGCACAAAGAAAGTGAAAACATCTTCATTTTGGTATATTTTTAGAAGGAGTTATAGTAATTAAAATATTTTAAAATTCATTACCTGTCTTAATGCATTAACTTGGTCAGATGTGTATGATGAAAACGATATCAAGATAGCCTTTAACAATTTTTACGACAATTTTGTATTGTTTTATAATTTATGTTTTCCGATAATTAAAATTAAACATGTCGTTAGACCAAAAGCTAATAGCTGGTTCACAAGAGGTATCAAAAAGTCTGTAGTAACTAAAAGAAAACTTCGTTTTTCTTATTATAAAAATTCAAGACATAAAAGTTTCAATAAGTCTAAATATCAGTCCTATTCCAAAGTGCTTAAAAAATGTATAAACCAGGCTCAAAGATTAGCAAACTGCAAATACCTAGCTCAGGCCAAAAACAAATGTAAAGCTACATGGGATGTAATCAAAGACACGTCGGAAAAGAATCCCAACGATACAAATATTAAGGAAATCATCTTCGATGATAGAATTCTGGAAGATCCTACAGACATCGCTAACGCCTTTAATGATTACTATATAGATATGAACAATACCGTTGGTGATAAAAATCAACTACCCGAAATATCGCTCATTAAATCGAATTTTGCTAGTTTGTTTCTGGTTCCAACAAGTAGAGACGAGATAATTAAAATTATCAATTCACTAAATCAAACAAAATCTACTGGACATGATGGTATACAAACGCATATATTGAAAACATGTAACCTACAGATCTCAGGCGTTCTAAGCTATTTGATAAATCTTTCATTCACAAGCGGTACTTTTCCTGAACCCTTGAAAATAGCATTGGTTAAGCCTATTCATAAAAAAGGTAATAAAAATCTTGTCGAGAATTATAGACCTATCTCTCTGATACCAATTATTGCTAAAATATTTGAAAAGGCAATGCATGAACGCATTTCACATTTTGTTAGTAAATTCAGTATAATTAAACCTGGACAGTATGGATTCCAGAAAGGAAAATCTACATCCCTGGCTGCTTTCTCCTTAATGAATAATATCTCTAAACATTTAGACAAGAGCACGCCTGTTACTGCGATCTTTTTTGATATGACGCGGGCTTTTGATTTTGTGTCCCATGACATACTTCTGAGAAAGTGCGAACTTTACGGCATCAGAGGTTTGGTAAATGACTGGCTTAGAAGTTATTTACGCACGAGGTTGCAATTTGTAGAAATTACCAAATTTGATGGAAAAAATACCGTAACTTCACATAGGTCTTCGACGAAAATAAATAGTGTAGGGGTACCACAAGGTAGCATCTTGGGCCCACTACTATTTTTAATATATATTAATGATCTTCCGGATGCAACAGAATTTGATTGTACTCTGTTTGCTGATGACTTATCTATTGTTGTACCGTGTAAAAATGCTAATCTATATAATGCAGATATAAATAATACAATTTCTAAAATAGTAACTTGGATGACCTTAAACAATTTAAATATTAACGTAAATAAAACGACATTTGTACAATTTTTAAATAGAAATGCTAGTAAACATAACCTAATAGTCACGTCAGCTGATGAAACAATAAAAGAATCATCACAAACGAAATTTCTTGGCATCACGTTGGATGACAAATGCTCTTGGAAGGTTCACATAGACACATTATGTAATAAATTAAATTCGTTTGCCTACGCATTGTGGCGATTGACAAAAACTTGTACGAAAGATGCTGCGATGCAGGCGTATCACGGTTATGTATCTTCTTTAATTAGATATGGTATTCTGCTCTGGGGAAACTCACAACATGCAAATCGAGTTCTTATAGCACAAAAGCAATGCATCAGAGCAATATGCAATGCAGACGTTATGACCTCATGTCGTCCCTTGTACAAGAACTTACTTTTACTAACTGTGCCATCGACGTACATCTACGAAATCTGCCTGTTTGTAAAAACCCACCCGGACTTCTTTAAAACAAATAAGGATGTTTGTAACTTTAACACAAGGTATCCAGACCGCCTTGTAATGCCGGCTAAAAAAACCAAACTGTACAGCAGAGGCACTTACTGTATGTCCATAAACATATACAATAAGCAACCGGATGTACTTAAGAATATGCCCCTAAATAAGTTCAAACGAGAACTCAAAACTTGGCTTACACAGCAATGTTTTTACTCTGTAGATGAATATTTATGTCATGATCTATAAATTAATATTTAATAAAAAAAGAACATGAAAGTCTTTGATATATTTAGCGCTGTAATATATAAATTATAGTTGTTATTGACCATTATGTTGCTTTTGAATGTGATATCTATTAATTAAGATTATTATTACTATTATTACCATGTACCTAACTTCATTAAAGCATAAGATTTATATTTTACGTGTTGTGTTAACAGCAAAACATGTGAAACTGATATTTATATTTTATAAGACCTATTATTGTACACCATGTTTTTAAGTAAAATAAATATTGATTGATTGATTGATTGATTGATTGATTGTTACTTACGCGGTATTGCACTATCCCCGACGATTTGGTTTATTGCTCGGCGTCTTGGAGAAAATTTTCCGCCAGCTAGCTGGACGTTCCAAAGGTTAAAAGCAACGTGCACTGTATGTATTGAGTGATTGTACTGATCGTGTTGTTGCAGGGCATGGCGCTGTCGCTGGGCGACAAGATCAACATGATGCACAAGTCGCCGCAGCAGAAGCGCCCGCCGTCCATCCCCGCCGCTTAGTTCTATTGTTATTGTCATACTATTATTATTCAGAAATAAATATTATTATATAGTCATGCTGGTATTTTATTCCCGTCTTTATTTACAGTAGCGGCAAACATTTTAATGTTAACCTTTTTAGCGCCAAAGACGGCAAATCACGTATGCTGTGCCCCAGATGCCATGACGTCATGTGCCGCTATACAATGTCATACATACTATCTGCTGCCTACTTGGCGACTAGCACACAGTTTTCCGTCGACTACTGAGTCGACTACTATCTATCTGACTATCTGAGTGGTCAAAAGGTTAAGATTAAAAGCATCCAAGGATAGGATCCAAATGAAAATTGTTTAGTACCTAAACCCTTAACCTATAATTTGATCATATGATGCGGAACGACAGTAGCGTAAAGATGCCATCGCAGAACAAAATACTAACTTACCATTTAACTTTTAGCAAATAAAACTTCTATTATTAATATTATTATATCCAAATAGTTATTAGCGCAATTTTGGAAATGTCCATTTTGATTCCACCCTTGGATCCCTTTGTCTTAAAATTAAAATATTTTCATATGATAGATTTTTTGCTGGTACAATATACTAGAAGTGGAGGGGATAGAGAAATAAAGAAATCAATAACCTTATGAAATAAATTAGTTTATTGTGACGTCATAGTTGTTGCGACGCAAGTGTAAATGTAAAAAATGTCCTTGTTCCGTAAGAGTGATGCAACAGTATAAATAATAAAAATAATTTATAATAATAATAAATTAATGGCGTGGTTACAAACAGTGCGACCGCGTCGAGCTGGCTCTCCATTGGATAGTGCGGTGCGACCAATCTGGAACGAAATATAATCTATACTATTACAAAATCCTATAATTGGATTAAAAATCAGTTTTCTGTGGAGATGACTCATTACTTCAGGCTGACAGCCGTACAGCGTCACCTGGTTAGTAAAAATCTATTTCCTCTCATCGCCCCGATACGGCTGAACAGATTTTAACTAATTTTGGTATAGGGATATCCAAAAATGCTTACAGAATACTTTCTACCCGACGATAAAGTTGTGGGCAAGTTCTTACACTAGAGTGTAAAATCTCAAAGTATGCAGGTAAGGTACCCCTACTCTTAAATACCATTTCACCAAGTCTTCGAGGTTGAGGGCCCTTGATACCTTTAGATACCTTTAGAATTTTGATTGATTTACGTGCTAAGACTGCAATAGGAGTGTCTATCTCTAGCTCACACTGGCTCTTGTTCAAAATGTGTCTATAAAGGCGCAATCGCGAGCGACTAGCTTTTTACAAATACAGGTAACTTAACTTTACCACCTGTTTTGTAAAACCATTATGTGCAATAAAGTATTGAGTACAATATTGAAAAACAGTATACTAACTTATTCCTCCTCTTCCTCCTCCTCCTCCTCTTCCTCCTCTTCCTCTTCCTCCTCCTCTTCCTCCTCCTCCTCGGCGGCCTCCTCCTCGGGCTCCGGCTCGTAGATGGGCTCGTCCTCCTCCTCGATCTCCTTGTCCTTGACGTCCTCCTCGCCCTCCGGGGTGTCGGTGTCGCCCTTCTTCTTACCCGGCCGCTCGCCGAACCATTTGGGCAGTCTCGCTGTTATTAATGATGAATAAATAATCAGACAACCTCACACAAATCGATCTAGTCCCAAATTAAGCTCAAGAAGGCTTGTGTTTTGGGTACTAGACGACGATATACATACTTATATAGATAAATATATACTTAAATACCTACATAGAACACCCATGACCCAAGCACAAATATTCGAGTTCATCACACAAATATTTGCCCTGGCCGGGATTCGAACCCGGGAGCACCGGCTCAGTAGGCAGGTGTCTACAAACCGAGCCAAACACGTCGTCAAGTTCACGTTTTAAATCGGATTTTGTTAGTTTTGGCGACAAAGCGTCATCCGTTTTAAACAGAAGCCGAAACAAACGAATGGTTCTAAAATGCCTATTAACATTTTAGTATTTAAGCCTAATTTTATTTAATTACTAACAGAAAATATGGATCGTTGTTATCTGAAATAAATGACTATTATTATTATTATATCGCTGTTAAGAGGAAATGCACCTGCACGCATATTTCCATACAAAATGAGGTTTCCTTCTCGTCTGTTTCTTCCGTCAAGATTTAACCAATATTTACGAATATAGGAATTAAAAGTTCTGTGTCGGACCGTCTAGATTGTTGTTCAAATTATTATAGAATTTGTGTACTAGGCGTCCGTTTGCGGCGGAATTTTGGCCAAAACATTAATAAATATCAGACAGCCTCACACGAATCGATCCAGTCCCAAATTAAGTTCAAGAAGGCTTGTTATTAGAATTGTTATGGGTACTAGACGACGATATACATATACTTATATAGATAAATATATACTTAAATACGTAGAACACCTATGACCCAATCACAAATATTTGCCCTGAGCGGGATTCGAACCCGGGACCACCGGCTCAGTAGGCAGGTCTCTAAAAAACTGCGCCAATCGCGTAAACCATACCTGGATACTGCGTTATTAACTCAAACTTTATTTAAGCCCTATTTCAAGATGAATGCCTCCATGTAAATTTAACTGGTATTCAAAGCTCAGACGATGAAAAACCAACTGCTACAATTTTCAGATAGTTTTTCCTAAGTCTATTCACACAGTAAGCAACACTAGACCTATTTGTTCACACACTCGCTGAGACCGAGAGAGATACCCATGCTGCCTCTTCACACAATAGAAGTAAGAAAAGGACGGCTTGCGTGTGTCCCGCGGTCTCGATGGGCGTGTCCAGCCGAGGTAAAAGAAAAGTTGGGAAAATTCAAAGCAGTTTAAATTTCCTGTAAACATTTCATTTAAGCAAAAGCGTGTGTCTCAGCTCAGGTAGATTTTTAGGTATAATTTTAGTAATTATTTGATTCGCGATTCAATACCGCATTCAATAACCTTTTGTTACTAAGCTGGTTATCCAATTGTTTACGGTGAATTACGAATAAAATAAAATATTGCAAGAATATGTAGCTAGAGATACATCATTACAACAAGTAAATGTACACTTAAAGTTAAAGTTAGTAGCAGGCAGCTGAAAAATGCAGGTTCACAAATGTTAGATTAACATACTTCCACACGCAACAATAAATGACGAGCAAAAGAGATAAAGACGGGAAGTTTTTAAAGTAGCTTGTCACTGTAAAGAAGTCGACGTAGCAGCCACTGAGCTTTGCGCTACACAGAGTTACTTACCCTTTTGTCTGCCTCCGAACTGCTCGGCCCTTTCAGACCACACCTTCTCGAGGAAGTCCTTGTTCAGTTTCTCTAGGTCCTAGGGTGATACATAACACACGGGGTAAATACATGACGGGTGACAATAGGACGCGAGAGGGCTGCTCGATGCATGACCCTTTTGAAAACAAAACCATGTTGTTTCAAGTTTTGCCCTTAAAAATGATTTGACTAAAGCATTTGAAACGGTAAACAATATTCTAATCGCAGACTTAAACTAACTTGGTTTTGCTCAGTACACATTACAAACGGTATTTGAGGTTCGACATGTATGACATGTATATACGGAACATGCCATGACGACATGCTGGGTAGAGACTGGGGGAAACGAAGAGAGTCACACAAGGTACCATTCTGGGTCCCTTACTTCTAGTCCGATTCATAAACTGTTCCATTCTGTCGTTCCACGTTTTATCCATTAACTCAGCCAAAGTATTATCCAAGCCCTGTATTTAAAATACATGTTCAATAATATGTTTCGGGGAATTACTCGCGCCATTTAAATTACGTTTTCTTTTATTTATGGTGCAAATTTAAGTGTTACAAGTATCCCAGATATACCTATTGACAATTTGCGTCATAAATAAAAAAAACACGCAATGAAATGGTAACGAAAATATTTAACAGTGACATACAGCTCCTATTAGTGGTTGTACTTACACCCTCGAAAAGTTTCTTTTTGTCGTCGTAGGACCGTGTGTCTACACGTCGCTCGTATTTTGACGCGACCTGGATCTTGGGCTGTAAAAATCAGTTACACCATTAACATTTGAAATCATAAAGGTATAAACGTGGAATCAATGTTATAATCAATCTCTTTCTATTTCCTTAGAGTTTCCTTGTTATGTCAAAATAAATATGCAATCAATATTTATTTTACACAGTTTTTTATTTCAACCGTGTTACATCGGTAGTGAATCATTTAATTTGTTTTTTATAGAAGAAGAATTTTGTAGCTGAAGATGTGCTTACCGGGTGCTTGCCTGTGAGGGCTTCGGGGTCGAGACCCTTCTTCAGGGCCTTGTGCCTGAGCTGCTGCTTTTGTCTTTCTTTGAGTTCTTTTAACTGTTGATAAAATAAATTATATTAAGTAAGTTTTAGTTATTAGTATTATGTAGGTACTGTCGAACGTGTCTCTAATTTTGAAGTTGCTAAAAAAGAGTTTCTCTTAGATAAAAAGAAAATAATGACGCGTATAATTCTTCTAGTTTTAGAAAACTCAAAAATAGTCTACGAGAATGTTGTTGAATTTTTAGAATTATTAGATATATTTTTTAATCTTCTAATTAAGCCAGCCAGCTCAACATGCCAGCTCCAGCAGGCCTAATACACAACATAATTCATAAAAAAACATTATTAGATACTTGTACCGTTTAATTTATAAACATTGTAGTCGCAGTACCAGAAATAATTAGTGATTCTACTAGTAACTTCTTGGGATTTGTCTGTTAAAGCGACACGATATAATGAGAATAATAATAATTATTATTTAAATTAATTCTACATCTGAAGCCTCCGTAGCATGTTCATGAATGACTACTGACTAGCAAAGCGGCTTATAATTTCATGAAAATCGTTGCTAAATTATTTCATAATTGTTTGCTTTGTTTTTAGGGTTCCGTACCTCAAAAGGAAAAAACGGAACCCTTATAGGATCACTTTGTTGTCCGTCTGTCCGTCTGTCAAGACCCTTTTTCTCAGGAACGCGTGGACGTATGAAGCTGAAATTTATATCAATTACTCAGGTCTACTGTCCCTTGAAGCTGTGAAAAAATCAAACTTCTAAGCCAACGCAATCAAAAGATACAGCCGTTTATGCCGCAAATTTTCGACACTTGCAAGGGAATCAAAACCTACAGGGTGCTTCCCGTGAACTCAGAATCTTGAAATTTGGTACGAAGCAACGTCTTATAGCATAGATAAAGGAATAATTACGAAAACCATAATTTTTTTTTTTAATACCTAACTTTGCACCTAATTTGCAAATTTTCGACACTTGCAAGGGAATCAAAACCTACAGGGTGCTTCCCGTGAACTCAGAATCTTGAAATTTGGTACGAAGCAACGTCTTATAGCATAGATAAAGGAATAATTACGAAAACCATAAATTTTTTTTTTAATACCTAACTTTGCACCTAATTTATATGGGGCGCTATACATACCAGGTGCAAACTTAACTTAACCACTTAGGGATGGAAAGTGTTTGTACGGAACCCTCGGTGCGCGAGTCCGACTCGCACTTGGCCGGTTTTTTTGTTGTTAGTATTAGCAAGTGAATAAATGTATTCACCATCTATCATGACACGTATAAAAGTAGTGTTGACTCACGTCGTAGTCCTGCCTCTTTTGCCTTTCCTCCAGATCGTACTTCTCGGTCTCGAGCTTGACGATGCAGTCCCACAGTTCCTGCGCCTTCACGCGGAGTTTCTCCGTGGACAGGTTGTCGATGTTCAGGGGCTTGATGCGGATGGACAGGGAGATCCTCTTCTCCTCCTCCAGCTGTTCCTTGGTCTTGTTGCGCTCGAGCTGAGCGTTGCTAAGGCCGAACTGTACGAAAATCATAATTAATTTATGCCTTCAAGTTCGATGTTTATCCAATGGGTATCTTTTTACGCTTCCCATAGTTTGCAATTGGAAAATGAGATCATCAAACGGTCGAGTTTAATAAGAACTGACTTTTAAGAAGATGTTTTAAAGGCAGGCCCACTTATTGACAGTGAAAATTTTAATTTTACATGTTTTTGACGTTGATGACTTTTTCTGTCATGAAACGCAATTGCAATATGGAAGAACTTTTAGTTATTTCTTAATTCCTTTCTATTACAGTATTGATTAACTGATATTTATAGGTATGGATCTTAAGAGCTTCTACAGTTGGGTTTCTGTTTGTAGCATACTTACGTTGTCGCTCTTCTTCTGAATGGTGAAGTTGGGGCCGGTCTTGTTGGCATCCTTCATCGCCTGGAGCATAACCTGGCGCTTCTTCTCGGCCTCCTCCAGTCGCTGCCTTTTCTCCTCGATGTCACGCTGTTTCTTCTCCTCAATCTCACGGACTCTCCTCTCCTCCTCTTCCTTCTTCTTCTGGGCGAGGCGCTTCTCTTCTTCAGCGCGGGAGACCTGAAATTATAATTACTTTTATCACATTTGTAAAACGGAATTAGAAGGCAATTTTTCTCGATAGATAATTTATTGCAGACTTCGGTATTTACGTTCTGCACGTATTTATCACATTATTATTTTTGGCTGACGGTTAAAATGGAATTCTCTCATAATAAACTACCAAATCACTGCTTCCAAATGAATGAGTATGATAATAATACCATAATATTTACAATGTATACTCTATATTGTTAGTTTAGTAATTAT
Source organism: Apotomis betuletana (assembly GCA_932273695.1). NCBI lineage: Eukaryota > Metazoa > Arthropoda > Insecta > Lepidoptera > Tortricidae > Apotomis > Apotomis betuletana. Next base: position 671,318 of record OW026303.1, on the reverse strand, counting down.
TAAGACTCATCTAAAATTTTAGCGTCTAGCTCTATTTTCCGGTCCTGTGGATAACTTCCCAGGACTCCCTAGTACACAGGATATTCCAGTCTCAAAATTATCGGACTCCCTGCTCTCAAGTTAATGCAAACTCTTTTATTCCGGGCCTCACCTTGCGCTTAGCCTGCTTCTCCTTGAGGCGCTTGAGCTCGTCCTCCTCCTTGGCCCTCTGTTTGCGCCATTCCGTGATGTACTCCTTCAGCTGTTCGTCCAAGTCCGACCGCTTCTGGTCTTGACGCTGCACAAAAATAAGTTACAATTATAATGAGTATTTTTATCTTTATTATACTTCAAATCTGCTTACGCGGTTGAACGTTTGGGGTTTTCTTTTTGCGCTGCTTTGAGTGGTTCACGAGGCAGTTTGTCTTAATTTCCTTTTTTCCATAACAAAAAACTGGCGTGCTAAGCTCAAAAGCGGTATCTCGCTAAGAATTATTACTGAGATACCGTTTTTGCCCGTAGGAAGGCAGGATGTAAGTCAGACTGAGTTTCATTACAGCCCTTGAAATTTTACAGAATAAATTTGAGGTTAATCATAGACTTATCGACGTTGATAAAGTACTATATATGTGTGAGTGACTGGTTTCGATTTGAGTAAGGTTGCTACGGACAGCGGCATCTAAAGTAGCTCGCAATTTTAGTTTGACATAAGCTAATAGTAAATTTTTTAGCTACGTTTCATGCTGACCGTACCATCCACAAATTGGAGTGGTTTAAAAATTATTTTAACAAGAATGAAAATTATTTGTTAGGACTCGTATTTACCTTAATGAATTCTGGGTCTCCCTCGCCCCTGTAAACATAAACATTCGTTAATCAACGAAATAATAACGGTTTCTGTTAATGTTATGAAAACCGTCGTTATAACGGTTAGGTGCGGACAGATAGGTATACGAATTGAATTGTTACGGCGTCACTACCGGCGAATCCTTTCGTTAGAATTATTGTTTTTTTATAATTAGACTTTCAGTATCTAAGCAAATTCTGTACATTATGGTTAAATCTTTAGTTTTTTTTCTTAGCATTAGCACTGTTGACACTTGGTTTTAGTGTTACTTGTGTCTAATCCAGCTTAGTCATCTAATATGTGTTTATATTTTTAATAATCTGTATTTGTTGTTTAAGTGCAATTAATGACACATAGACAGTAATTACCATGGGGATGGTGTGTAAACATATTGATTATTACAGTAGGTGCCATGCGTCTGTCATGCCGCCGGTCGGGCCATGCAAGGAACGGCTAGTATCCACTGACCGACATCGCGGCGCGGGCGCTGCCAACACAATTTCGAAAATAGAACGCCTACCAACGTTTTAAAATAGACGACACGGTGACGGTGTGCGGCTTACACCACCCGGTCATCTGGTCGGGCGATATAATTGGAATTCGGGGATTCTACACGTATTACGCCCGCGCCTTTAAAGTTAATGAGAGGATTACATGTTAGTGACACCAGAGAGCGGTGCAACTTACGCGATCGACGGTCTACTCCTAGAAAAAGAAAACAACAGTCAGGCGCTACTCATTGAGTCTACTGCTCGAGGCAATCTTATCGTAAGCGGTGAGGTGTTAGTGCCACACGCACGCTGCGCGCATGTTGTAGCCATTTGTACAATTTTGATCAACAATTTTCCTAACATTGATTTAGTTGAAAAGGTTAATGTTGTTGCCAATTCATTCCAATCGTGTTCACGGCTATAAGCGAAGCGATCTTAAAATGAGAATCTTTGGAACTACTTACTCTTGCTTGGGAGCGGGCCTGCACGTATCCACGGCACCAGGGAAGGAAAAAAAAGTACATAAATTAGAATATATCCCATAGATGATAATATAACAGATATACGACATAAAGAAACAGAAAGAAAGCTAACCGTGTTATAGCGTACGATCACAAAAAAAACCTGAGTTCAAGCAGTGTTTAGACATTCACAGTGCGTAGAAAGATCAGTTTACTTACGGCTTATGTTACTACACTGATCTTTCCCATGCGGTCAGAGACCTTGTGCAATGAGTGTTAGAATAATACTACTTAGTTCAGACAAGCGCACGGTGTCAGCGGCTGGTCAGTCTGAAAGCAATAGAAGCGGCGACTTAAGCGCTAGAAGCGTTAAAGAAACTTAGCCTAAATTAGCGAAGTTAGTGTGAGTGCCGGATCAACCAAAAGGGCACGTCACTTACTTCCTGCAACAAAAGAGAAAAATAGGAGTAGGTGAGGGCGTGCGGAAAGCCCAAGAGTCGGGAGATCATGGAGGGAACGGAAACTCGCAGCCATGCAAGTCCGCTTGCCTTATACATAATCGCGTTACTCTAGATAGACTGTCTGAAAATGAAGACTTGCCAAGGCATAAGACATCAGGCCCAGAGAAGCTGAAGTGGTCCAAACTCAAACCAAAATCTAATCAGAACTAAATTTTGAAAGATAAGATGGAAGAGAGATTGTAGCTTCGAACTTACGTCTCGGGAACGTCTTCTACTTCCTCCTCCTCGGAGCCACTGTGGAACAAAGTCACATAAACATCGGTGAGGTCACAAGGTGAAGTACATGCGTGTTGGTACACAAAGGGACACGCAGTCGACAGTATTGGGTCTCAAATCGTTAGCAAATAAGGAAGGAACATGTGGACAACATTTAAAATTCAGAAACTAGAAACATTACAAATAACAATGAACAAGTACACTTCATAGAAAACTTTATGGGTAACATTTAACATTGTTGGGATAACATTAAAAACAATAAGATGGTGTACTTTGTATGTTGTGGTTTGGCTTCCTTCTGTTGTTATGTGGTTATGTGGTGTATACTTACGAGTATTCCTCTTCGTCAGACATGGTGGTGGATTATGTAGTCTGTAAGGAAAAATTAAATGGTTAATTTATTGCAGTCGGTGTTTAGAGGATTGGGTATAGGTATCTATTCATTTAAAGTTTATTCACTTTCACTTTTACAAATGGTATTTCATCAAATCAACTTTATATTTATTTTCACTGATTAAAGTATTAACTGTATAAAGTTTGTTCCAATGTTTGCCTTTTAACCGACTTCAAAAAATTGGGGAGGTAGTTCGTTGGTTTTTTTCTAAATAATGTCTGCATCTTGATCTGTGTTTGTAACTAAGTAAACTGTAACAAGGTCGTTCGCAGGATGAAATCTCATATTATTAGGTCGCTGTTGCACAAGTCATCATTTATCAAATCGATTCCAAATGTTATTGCGTCTTAATCTTTCAATCTACAATCAATGTCAGCTTTGCATCCATCAACATCGTTATTTATTTGTCAATTCCTCGTGCAAATTCAATACCTAAGTCACGTTCGATCAGCAATCAAATCATTTAATTGGCCCTCCGTGCCAAACATTTAGGAATGCGCGTAGGTGCATGACGCGAAAACGTTAAAAATCGTGCATATTGTTTATAAAGAAGTTATTTTCGGCGGTATATCTCTCGCCCATTAAGCACACCTACTGAGCTGGCAAACGTTCAACGAAAGTGTAAAATTGGACGATCCTGTTGCCTAGGATTCGAGTTTCGATGGACCTTGAATTTGCTTTAATCCGTTGGAATTTCACACAATCCATTGTCTATTTAGCTAATCTTTAGACTGATTGGGTATTTGAATCATATATTCTATGTGCCGTTACGTTAATTTTCAACATGAGAATACTTATTCGTCACTTTTGTAAGTTCTCCCATTGTATCTTTACTATCGTGCCATCTAAGAATTATATCAACTATATCAGAGTTTACACTGTCTGTAATTTGTACATTAATATATCCATCAACGTTGCCATCCATTACCTGTGTGTACTTCACTATGAGAATAAACACCTATTTTTCGGTTGGCATCATTAATCATCATAAATTCTTTAGATAAATCTTCAGTCTTAGGTTCAATCATCTGACTATCGCTCCTCGTATTTATTTTATGGTCAATTATTATTTATTACTAATCGTTTTTTTATTTATTTATTTATTTATTAATCGTCAAGTCTTTAATAGTAAAGAATGTCAACCCTGATTGATATAATTACTATCACATTATGTATCTCATCATGTTGAAAACAATATCTCAAAGAATGAAATAAAATATAGGTATGTCCGACAAAAAATAGGGCATCGCACGCAGCTGTCAGATGTTTATAAATGGGAGGATATTTTTAAATACGAGCAGATTTTAAGCTTTCAGCAATCGTACCTATTGGCTTTGTACCGTATTGAGTTTTACTACATTGGAAACACTTTAATGATAATCCTTTTTTCGCCTCTCTCCCTTCGGAACTTTGTTTTGTTGCAGTTGTTGATTTTGATTTAATTAAGTAAAAAAAAGAGGACTGTAGGGAATGGTTGAGAAATAGAATAGTGTACATTTTATACTTAGTTGCAAAAAATAGATTTTGCGCTTATTTCATGGTTTACGTCAACATAGCACAATCTGAACATTATTATTATTTAATATTTCTTTTCAGCGGTACTTAGGTACGCCGACCAATTTCACTAATACTTGCAACTTTAAAGACAGATTTTCATAATTTTTCCTACTTACTCCAAAAACTTTAAATATCTTAAAAAACCGAGTTTTACATAAAGTGTGTGTGTGTGTAAAGTGTTTGAGCGTGTAACGCAATCCGCGCTATGTATGGCGCGCGCGCGGTATAAATAGCTCCTCGCCGATCTTCCCGAAAACGGCTTCGGCACTACACTTGGAAAGCCACTTCAAACCTGCGGGTCCTGGGAACAGTCCTTTGGGCACAACACTGCACTGACACTTACGTCGCACGGGTGTAGGGTTGGTCCGTTCCTATGAACAGCACAGCGACGTTGGAATGTGGAGTCCGCGGCGACCGGGGCGGCTCTGACGGCGGCGCGGGCGCCGGCCGCGCTCGTCCGCTTCGCTATTTTTGGCCGCGACGTTTTGGCTCGGCGGGTCCGGTTTCTTACGTTTCTGCAGCGAAAGGGCGGGGCTTCAGTTCCGCTGTTGACGGTAGGACAGAAGGGTCTAGGGTTGCCAAACGCGGATACCGTGGGCGGCGGAGGATGTAATGCTTAAGTTTTGTTTTTGATAACATATTTAGAGTAGGTACAGGACCTAAACAATTAATAAGGCTCTTTTCTAAAGTCACCAAGCGCAAGCAAAAGAGCTAACAATCAATGAAACCTTTGCAGCGCTCAAAAAGTTAACATTCGTGGATTACGCGCGACGTCCGACCGACTGAGAACGCTGGTATAGTTGTAGGCTGGTTACAAGTTACAACGAAGATGATATTTTTATTATTGAAAATGTTAATATTATCCTGATCAAGTACCTACTCGTATAGTGCACCGATTTATGAAATTGTGACATTTGCCTGTAGTTTCGCAGATATGAGAGTTACACGGATAAGCCGTATGTTAAAATAAGCGTCAGCTGGAGGGCTTGAAAGTGCAATTTGAATTACCAAAATCGGTCGGTAATTTTCGGAGATTTTCTAAAATTTGCCAAAATTTCCTAAATGTTTGCTGGCTTGGATCGAGAATTTCCCAATAACTTTTTTTGAGCTCGTTATTCAAGAAACGGAAAAATATTGATCTTAGGATTGAATGAAGCTACAGTTTGAGCCATCTTAGGACGCGGACCACTGGTCTGTGTAATACGTAGCGTGTCCCGTAAGGGCGCGTAAGCGCGAGGTCAGAAAACTATTTGTCGTATTTTATCATGTGCTTTATTTCTAAAAAATAAATATAATATCATGAGTTTAACATAGGAAGCTTAAATAAAACCTTCAAGTAAAAAATAAATACATTACATACATAAATTATACCTACACATTCTAAATTACATTTTCAATGCCTTTGATAGTTGCGTGTAGAGTGAGATCTGTATTTTTTTTTACTTTATACTGTCGAATGCTCGCGGTGCCTTCACTAGGTCAAGAGGCTATGGTCTCTAAAAATGTGCCATTCTAGCAGGATAATTGAAATCTGAAAATTACTACTCCTCAGTTTACTTTGAGATCTATTTTGGTAATACCTATAAGTACTTATGCGTTATGATTTCATAGGCCATAAGGTTCGCTCTTAGATTTCTAGGCGTTTCAAAGTAATTTATGTTGTTAAGTACCGTCATTCGGACTCTAGATCTCTGATCTTTCTTGTTATTTTATCAAATTATCACATAATATTAAACTGAAAATAGTGATTACTTGATTAGTGGGAAATTTAAAACCTTGTCTAGGGTATTTTGTTATTTATATACATAATCTCTCGTAATCGACGGACAACAAGTCATGAGATGCGATGAGTATAAATACCTAGGTACCATGTTGCACACCACAGGAGATTTGGAAGCAAACATTCAGCATCGTATTGCGGCCGCCTGGCTGAAGTGGCGGGAGCTGACTGGCGTAACCTGCGACCGTAGAATGCCTGTTAAATTGAAAGGCCTCGTATATAAGAGCATGATCAGACCTGTTCTAACGTATGGCAGTGAAACATGGGCAGTTACTCAGCGCCAGGTTAATACCGTCCAAGTTGCCGAAATGAGGATGCTTCGGTGGATGTGCGGAGTGACGAGACTCGACAAGATACGCAACGAGTACATTCGCGGTAGTCTCGGAGTACGCGACATCGCCGACAAGCTGCAAGAGAGTAGGCTGCGATGGTTTGGACACGTGAAGAGAAGACCTCCAGAGTACATCGGAAACACAGTGGCCAATCTAAACATGCAGGGGGCGCGAAGGAGGGGAAGACCGAAGACCAGGTGGTTAGATGTGGTCCGAAAAGACCTTAGTTCCTGCGGAGTTACTGAGTCAGACGTCAAATAGAGCGAAGTGGAAAGAGAAAACGAAGAAGGCAGACCCCACCATCAGATGGGAATAATAATTGCTAAGGAGAGAGAGATACATAAACTAAATATCGTTTTAGTGTCATACAATGTAATCTGAAATTTTAGCACATTGCTATAGTACAATCAAGACTGGTATCTGCTCGCTTGTCATTGCAAATGTCATTGAGAGCCAACGAACTTGCTAGAGACATGCCATAAATAACATAACGTGGATGTGTATAAATTAGGTTAGGTCTTTGCTATGTACGCGTCTACGTGCCCTTTGTGAGTCTATCTTGATTATTTTTTGTCGGAGGAATAAAATTCTTGAGGCGTAATGAAACATTATACGACGAAATAAGTTTCTAAGAGTCAAAGGGCTCCCGCCCTTTATGGAGGCAAGAATTCTGGATCATGGTTTTATGGATTTGCATAAACAGCAGTGGCGTGGCGTCCATAGAAACCGATTCCCACCGGCTTGCCTCTCAGGGCTTCTGAGAACATTAATTCAAATATGCTCTGGCTTCTAAATACAAACAAGCTAATTTATTTGTATCTATTCGTGTAATTTAAAAGAGTTGGATCCAAGAAGAAGAGTGTCAAGAAGTTTACGTATTCTCAACAGTATTGTTTTTGTTGCCATGTTATTGAACTTAAACAAAGCCTTTGCGGTGAAGTGGATCTACTCGCTATGAAAAAGAAAAACAGCTATTTACTTGCCGAAATATTTGAAGAACTGGCTCTCTGTATGCGGTGAGATTTATCTTAACCGTGAAATGCTGAAATGGGGCACGTGATAACAGAGACGACTTACTACTAGTGGCGTGGTGGCAAAGAACTCCCTGGGCAAGTCGGAACACAATAGCGTTCTTCTCCGATGCCTGAAATATATAGTATCACTCAAAATACATACCTTTGTTCTGTTGAACTGTTAATAAATAATTAATAATGAGTAAAAATAATTGTATTTTAAGTAGAAGAGATTTGGATTCCTAGGCTGCGTTGGTATGCCCAGGTAAAACGACGACCATCCGTCCACGTGGGGAACTTGGCACTACAACTTTCCATCCGCGGTCGAAGATCCAGAGGCAGACCCAGAACGAGGTGGCAAGGTGCAGTGCGAAAGGATATGAGCGAATATCAAGTCTCCAAAGACGATGTCGAGGCGAAGTGGAGAAGTTAGAGTAAGGAAAGCTGACCCTGTATTATTGCTACGTTTGGCCATAGATCAACCAATAATTCTTTACTCTATGGTTTGGCAGACAAATTGGCGACCGCAGTATCCCTGCCTGGGCTATTAAGATATACTTAAAATAAAGACCCCATTTTTTTAATGGAAATCTTAAAATATAGGCCATTAGGTACTTAAGGACTCTCCTCATGCTTCAACAAAACAATAATTGTATGACAACCATGAACTTAAACGCGGTCAAAATGGCAATCAAGTTCTTTTTCCATACTTACATATAATATTGTTACCTTTCGGGGTGATGACGTCACGGCACTCTCGCCATTTGTATGGAGCGTTTTCCGTAAGAATGTCGATCTTTAATAGTTTTTTTCCCTCCTCTCCATGGTATTTACCTACCTACCTACCTACATAGTAAAAATTGTAGTCCGCCTACAAAATTTTCTGCTTTGCCCTAAGGTTTACTGCGAGAGAATGCCCCATGGCATTAATTCCGCCTTTACGTTAAGTTTTTCTTTTGTGCAATACAGTTTAAATAAATAAATAAGTAGTAGTTAGGACACTATTGACTTGCCTTGTAATGCAAAACCGCAAAGGACAAATGAAAGTCGAAAAATGTAATAAAAATCACTTCTCACAGGTGTCATATTTTTATTTATCCTAGTAATGGTTATTGAATTATCATAGGTCGTAAAAAATTTGGTATATCCCAATTTGCTGCGTTTTCGCTTGTCGCTCGAGTCAGTATCACCTGTCTTGCTCGCAGGGTATAGAAAAGAAAGAAGCAGCCAATATTCGTCGCGAGACAGAGAATCGTTTGTCACAGTGTTAGAAGAGTAGAGTAGAGGTGATGCAGATATTACCTATGGACGCTGGTAAAATAATATTCAAAGTTTTTCTGTTATCAAATATGGTTATCAAAGGCACAGGAGATGTAACAAGGTTCATTGCACGCTCCAAATATTTATAAAGAGTAGGTATTGTGTACCGGCAGCGCACGCGCACCGTGTCGCGTAGAGCCCAATTTAGAAGCAAGCATCACAAACCGATTCGGCCCTGATCGATCGAATAGAGCTATAAGGGATTTGTGATGTTAATCTCGGTTCCTTAATTCTGATTCTGAACTGAATTAAATTTTTTTGGTTTTTTCATCTTGTAATAGATGGCGTCTTCGAATCCAAATTTAAATGAGTCACGAGTATTTTCAGAAATGCTTGTATTGAATAGGGAAAAGGCATGTCCATGAAGGTAGCAAAGCTATAGCTAAAGTATATATTGACCTCATGAGTCACTCACTACAGTATTTTTTGGTTAGAAATAAATGAGAGATTTTCCTGTTATTAAAAGTAGGTATAGTGCCGAAATGGATCCTGATCCTGACATCTCAGTACATTCGTAATTGATTTTACGTTTTTCGTATAGTATGGTAACGATCATCTAGCGCCTAGACAGGACGCTCTTGGAACGCACCGTGCATTCCTGATGATTAACATAATATTATTTTGGATTGGATGTCCATTTCTAATCAATTTAAGAAAACGCAGTGTTAAAGGTGTTAACTACAGTATTGCCACTTTTTAATTTCTACGTTTTTTGGTCAGACTGTAAGAACAGGGACTAAAAACCGCAAAAGACCGGTAACCTTAAATAAAGGTATCAATTATTGAAAAGGTGTCGGATACCTTTAAAAAGAAACGGTCAAACCGTTCTAAAGGTACTTTTATTTTTAGGTATCGTTTGGACGAAAGCTTATTTGGATACCTAAAATTTTGATACCGGTATCGGAATGCTATTTTAACGGTCGGATACCTTTAAAAAGGCCCGGTCAAAACCTTACCTTTTCAATTCCTGGCTAAGAACCATCTCGACAGACAAATATTTCGTATCATTTTTTATGTATCTTAAATACTCTGTCTACTAAGACCCATCTTTTTTGTCGGGGTTTAAAGAGCAAGCCCAGTAGGCGTTTAACTATCGGCTATACGTTGTTCGTTTTTAGGGTTCCGTAGTTTTTTCTAGTTGCGCCTAAAAAGAGACTAGTTTTCCCAAGCAATAATGATTCATGATCATGAACAATACAACAGGTTCTTCTATTAATAATGATAAGAGCAGCCTTCTTTCTTGCCAACTAGGCGCAAGTTTCCTGAAGACATTTTCTAGTGTGCCGTGGTGAAAGGCTTTGGCGATAGCGGGTCTCTGTTGCTTGACTCCCTTCTCTATCTCGACGGATTAGTCAGTGGGCCTAAAGTATCATCACTACACCGTATAATATTTGCTAAACGTGTATTACTTACGAAGGAAAAGTAACTCGCAGTTTATTAGGAACTGCAACTATAGTTGAAATGTGCTTTTGCCTCGTCTCTAATCCATATCCTGCTTCGACAGCACTGAGGAATGAGACCCGTCTCCCAACCTCGCCGCTACCGACTTGACCATCTCCGGCGTCGCTTCTCTCAAGTCATACGCCAGCCCCAGTGTCCGGCACAGCCTGATGAGGGCAGTGCTGAAGTTGAGGGCGTCTCCAAACTCCGCGCCCTTGTAGTCGAAGGGGAACGTGTGGTGGTAGTTGTGCCAGCCTTCGCCGAACGTCAACATCGCCACAAAGCGGTTCTGTGTCGGCCGAATTTTTCTGATGGACGACATTATTTGGGATTATTGATTTTTTACACAATTAGGCATACAGTATCGCAACAAAACGAGACTCAAGCGGGTGTAACTAAACCTTGGGTTTAGGCTGCCTGTCTACTGAAGCAAAATGAAGAAAATGAAATAAAACAATCAAGCTGCGTCTATGAAGCCCAAAATAAGTGATTTTAAACCTTTCTTTCCATTCTCTCATTTCCATCTTATACATACATGTCCGCTCGAGTAATCGGGTGTGTTAAATTAAAATGCTATTCAAATCTGTATATTTGCTTTTGGGGCTATCGAAATTGATGACATGCTCTGAAACCGATCCTCAAGTCTCTGTTGATACCAAACTTGATTTTTCACTATACTTACTTATTGTAGGGTTGGTATCCGAAAGTATGGGCCAGGCTGTTAAGAGAGAACGTTGCGTGTAAGTCGAGCAGGTGTCGCGTCAGGTGCCAGGCGACCACCGTCCGCCACCGCTCTCCCAGCCACCACACGTTGGTAACCATTGGGACCACGTAGCAGAACAGCATACTGAACCATTGGAAGTATCTGTTGGAATGAGCTCCTTTTCAACCGACTTACAAAAAGAGGAGGTTCTTAATTCGTTGTTTGTTGTCAGAACTCGTCATCGTGTCATGTGTAACCCGATTAGGTTTTTTTTTTGTTCGAGAGTAGATATTTTCAGATTGGTCCCATAAAATTTAGGTGAAGGTCTGATGGCAAGATCAATGAAGAATCGAAGGAACTCTTCAAATATGATTCGTATATCTATGGCAATTCTGGCGTTTTATCGTTCCAAAACATTACTGTTGTTCTTTGATAGTCGCTCTCATAATGCTGTAATTCTCGAATAAGGCTTGACCTCCACGATACAGGCTTTGCCTAGTGTGGAAGTCACTGAATCACCATTTTGTATTGACTTCTTACTTGGTAAATAAAGAATTTATTATTATTATTTATTATTATATAGGAATTCGTTCAGTCTCGGAATTGAAAAAGTGATTATTATGTATGATTAAACATTTAATATAAAGCTTGTAAAGTATCTGTTAACGATATGTGACAGGACGAAACAGAAATGTAACGCAAGGAAGCTGACGCCGCCATCATGTGAGACAATGGCTGGAAAAAAAGAGAGCAGTGTATCGTAAGCACGATGAGCCAGCCGATGAGTGTAAAGATAGAACATGTCCCGCAACCCAAACCAAGTTCCCAGCTGGTCCAGAACTTACTTCTCGTGGAACATCAGCACGGGATCACTCTGGATGTCGCTCAGGTCGACCTCCCTACCGCGCTTTAGGACCTCCTCGTTCTTCCTCACCATCAGCCAGCCGATGTGTGAGAAGAAGAGGCCGCGGCGAGCGTCGTGGGGGTCAGCGTCCGAGTCGCTGTGCTTGTGGTGCAGGCGGTGGTCGCGCACCCAGCTCAGGAGGGAGTTCTGCAAACAACATAATTTATGCTAAACTGCGCATAGTAACATGGCGGGGGTGCCATTTACTTAATTCGTGTACGTAAAATTGATAGGTGTGTTCAGCTTGTCGGTAACGCGTAGTAATAGTTAAACCAAGTAACCGTATCAATGTCAATGCGTGGTCGGCCTGAAAATTTAGAAGACACCAATTTTAAACAGAGTGTAGGCGTAGGTACCTGTCCAGCAGTGGAGTAACAAATCAAAGTCCATATCTTAAGCGGCAACGTGGCCTTGAAGGTCTTGTGGCTCCAGAGCCGGTGGGCGCCCACGGTCACCCCGAAGCCGCCCATGATGAACGTGAAGAACGCTGGAACGAAAGGGGGTTAGCGGGTTAACTGAAGCCCTGTACGTTGGAGTTTAAAACTACGTACCTATGACCAAACAATGGTTTATTTATACTTACTTATACTAAGAATACGGAGGTAACATTGTTTAACTTAATTTTCCTTTGTGTAAGTATTATCAGCAACTCAAACAAGAGATTTTGAAACAGGCGAAGCAGTGCTCACACGGGACCTGGACATCGTGAACCGTTACTACGTCAAATGGAGACTCTGTCCAAACCCCTCCAAAACGGAAGTTGCGGCATACCATTTATCAAATAGCTTAGCAAGCAGAGAGGTGGACGTCATCTTTTGCGGACAAAAATTCCGCCACAATGCCAACCCAAAATACCTGGATATTACACTGGATCGGTCGCTCACCTACGGGACTCACCTGGACAACCTAGCCGAAAAAGTAAAAACCCGTGTGAACCTCATAAACAGCAGCAGGCACTTCCTGGGGTGTTCGTGCTGACATTTTGCGGGCTTCTTCCGTCGCGCTTGTATATTCGCCAGCAGAGTATGGTGCACTTGTGTGGTACAGAACGAATAAAATTGATACCCAACTAAATCGCGTTATGCGGACTATAAAAGGCAGCTTGCAGCCTACTCCTACCAGATGGCTCCCGGTGCTGTCCCACATTGCCCCACCGGATATCAGGAGGACACAAGCCGCCGCGCGGGAGAGGGTGAAGGCGACGACGCAGATGCTGCCCATAGGAGCAATACTGGGCGATCTCCCTAACATGCGACTGCAGTCGCGCAAACCAATCTGGGCCGACCGTCACCTACAGGATCAGGAACCCTTCAGTATCTATCATCAAGGAGTGGAGGAGGCAGTGACTCGATCAGAGTGGCGCCCCTACCGACGTGGACCCCACCAAGCATCCACATGGATTTAGAGAACACCGCAAAATCTAGGTCACACTAAATCGCATTCGGACAGGCCGGTGTAACTATAACCTACATAAGTGGGGCATCTCTGCAATTGCAGTCTGCGACTGTGGAGAGCCGAGTCAAACTGTCCGTCACATCGTTGAGGAGTGTCCCGGGAGACGCTTCGCGGGGCGATTGCAGGATCTACTGGCACTTACACCGGAAGCAAGGGACTGGCTACTTAATCTAGATATAAAGTTATAAATAAATTGCAATGTATACATAAATTGTAAAATCATAGGAATAAAGCCATACCTACGATATAATAATCAGCAGATAAATATATCACATCATGTACATATGTTTCACCTTTCTATCACCCCTTGGAAGGTTATTGGGTGAGGACTTCTCTATAATCCGTATAGGGAAGAGCGCTGGATTTATAGTAGGTATTTGCATCATCAGCTGTGAATGGCGAGGCTTAAAACTTAAATAGGGCGCAAATATTTAGGAATGTGGTGAGACTAAATCAAAGACTCGACACCGAAAGACGAATCTTCGGTCGTTCCCGTCGGATACACTGATGATCTGAATTAAGTTTGACGGAAGGCAATGTACCTACGCAAAAAAAACAATAATACTTATTGAATTATTAATAAAGGACACTTACCAAATAAAACTGTCTGCCATTTCACAGGAAACGCATAATAAATGGTCATGTAAAAAGCCAAGCTATGGTAAAGCGTAATCACACAAACATTTCTCCATTTTATGTCGTTAATATGAAACCGAGCGGTTTTGTAAATTGGCTCTACGGGCTCCACCGCTAAATTATTTGTAACAATGTTGTCTATATTTTTTTCCATTGTGAAGTTAATTTTTTAGATTCAGATTCAGATTCTTTATTGCGAAAGAATTATTAATTAATTTAAGTTTAATATTAGCGTTTTGTAAAAAATTCTTAAGGGGGTTGGTAATATTTCTAGTACGATTCAATCACGTAGGTATATGACGGGGTAAATATCAGTTTCCTTTTTTGATGCAGTGCTTTTGTAAAGACTTATCTGCTTAATATTACCAATTTGCCGCCGCACTAATTAAATATCGTGCCGAATAACAGTAAAACGAGCGCCTAAGAAAATACCTACGTATCTAGGTATTATTTTTAAATGTCTCAGTTTATTTCACGGTTTCTGCAGGAGTTGCAGTTACAAGGTGGCCGAAATCGATTCTATGAACATTGGAGTGATGTAAGTCTCTTTTGTTTCAACCAATTTATTATACACTAATATATACGATGCAAAATATGTAATTGACAAACAATTAAATAATTAGCAACATGTACCACAGATTATATACAAGTTACATGCACGCAAAAAATCTATAAGTCTGAAACGTATCACGAATCACGAATCAAAGGTTCCGTCATATTGTTTTCACAAATATAGGGAAACATCATAATTACAATGTAATATCACACAAATTAATTTAATGTCGAAATTCACCTAAGAGGATCGTCATTTCTAATAAGTAGGTAATACTCATACCTACACTAAAAAAATATATATTCAAAAGTAAACGACGGCTGTAGCCGACACGGCCATGGCGCCTATAGCTTAGTAGGATATAATATCCCACCAAAAACATTCTGTAAAAAACTAGCCAAGTCTCGATGGAGCTGTTTGTTTATCTCTAAAAAGTAATGAAATCTAGACAAAGTCGTACCAAGTCTAAGGTTCCTTACTGCGATTTCTTTATTATTATAGTTAATTTTGTGTGACTTGGCCGTTGAAGGGTACACAAGGGTACAAAACCAGGTGCTCCATGACACCATTGCACCAATCTGTTCACAGAACCGCTACAAGTCAATTTTGTTTACACGTAATGTTATGTCTGTTGTAACTACCTATGTTTGTTAAGCGAGATAATAGCCCATACTGGTATTGGTAATTTGACGCTAGTGTCTCATTTTAGGCTATTTTTGATTGTGCAACACATGCATTCAGCATTGACAATGCTGATTTCTGCTCTCTTCTTTTTGGAGCTACAAATCGACCACCGATCTAACATAAAATAGACGTACAGACGGACTTCTATTCTATCAATGATTAGAGGTCCGTCTGTACTAGAAATATTTTTTATACTGTTTGTTTCAGGCTCGCCTATACATAAGTATTATTGAAATACGCAGCTTTATCAAGCCTACAATTGACTGGTTATTGAATCAACGTTTTCCAAGTGGCAATTTTCCATCGTCAACGGGTAGCGGTTCTGGCGACTAATTGGTGCAATGGTGTCATGGAGCACCTGGTTTTGTACCCTTGTGTACCCTTCAACGGCCAAGTCACACAAAATTAACTATAATAATAAAGAAATCGCAGTAAGGAACCTTAGACTTGGTACGACTTTGTCTAGATTTCATTACTTTTTAGAGATAAACAAACAGCTCCATCGAGACTTGGCTAGTTTTTTACAGAATGTTTTTGGTGGGATTTCACTTCTTTTTGTAGAAACGTGGGCATAATTATTGTTTTATAACAACCTGCTAATTCACTTTAGCAAACCTCACGAAATAATAAGCGAAATCAACGAAATGCAAATAATCCCTCCTAATCCCTAGCAAACGTTTCCAAGCGCAGTAGAAGAATGTCGTAAACGACTGTAACGCGGCCGGTTGCCACTTCGCCATATAAGATTATCGGAAAAACAAACGTAGGCGCGTTTTAAAATACAGTCAGCGCCATCTAGCGACGGGTATCACCGCCAATCTTAGTCCAGTCCAATGCATTATATTTTGACCAAATTTTGAGCGAAATTAATATTTTGGTGTAATTTGTTTATTTAATTTGTGTAATGTTCGAGTAGAATAAAGTTAATCGTTCGACTATTTTCTTCTTGTAAACTTGTAAGTATAAGTATAAAAGCCGGTCTAGTCTTAATATCCAGAGTTTTCCTTTAATTTTATTTATATGCGTATTAAAAGCAGAAGGGGAGGCATTCGCCCAGCGGGTACGTATTACAATGCCGAAGTTCAAAATACCGAATTTCATAAGACCTATGGACGGAAGGCTGAAAATTAAAATGTCGAATGTTTATTTGATCGAAAGTTTAAAATCCCGAAAGAACGTTTGATCGAAAGGATGAAATACCGAATATTATATTCCCGAAGACTGTAATCCCGAAGAATGTAATCCCGAAGACTGTAATCCCGAAGATTATAATCCCGAAGACTATGATCCTGCCTGAAGGTTGTAATCCGGAATATTATTTAAACTCTCGAGAATTATATTTCTCTAGTCTTACAGATTCTAATGTTTATTATATACAAAGAATATTAACCTAAATTACGTAACCTACTTGCCTACTACTATACTTACTATTTAAAAGTGAACTCTTCTGTGGAACCGATCTGCTCCGGCGCTGCGGGATGTGCCCCTCCGCCCTCGCAGCGGCTGAGGCTGGTCGCCGAAGGTGACCAAAAACCCGAAGCTGCGGAGGCGAGCGTAGGTGCCGCACTTTCTTACGCTAGGGCGGAGGTGCTCAACATCCCGCAGCGCCGGAGCAGATCGGTTCCACGGAAAAGTCAGATTAGTTTAGTGTCCTGACACTTTTAAAGTGCTCATTGACTTTCAAGATTATAAAATTTCGAGATTTTAAAAATTTCGGGATTATGAAATTTCGAGATTTTGAACTTTCGATTTTCTGAAAATAGGTAATTTGAGCTTCGGTTTATCGTATATCGGCTTTTTGAACTTTCGGTATTTTGACCATCGGTGTTTCAACTGTAGGTATTATGAACTTTCGGGAACTTTCGGCGGGTTACGGTACAATCGTAATACGTAACCCGCCCAGCTGTGGGACGCTATAGGCTAGATTAAATTAGAAGTGAAGAATGTGTCCCACTACGCTGGATTTTTGCAATGACAGTCGATTTTTTTATGTACCAATAGTAGAAGGGGGCATTTCCATATCTCTAATACAGCTGAGACCAGCTGAGGGTTCTTCGTCAAATAAATAATAAATAAATAAATATCGGACAATCTCACACAAATCGATCTAGTCCCAAATTAAGCTCTAGAAGGCTTGTGTTATGGGTACTAGAGGACGATATACATACTTATATACTTAAATACATAGAACAACCATGACCCAAGCACAAATATTCGAGTTCATCACACAAATATTTGCCCTGGCCGGGACTCGAACCCGGGACCACCGGCTCAGTAGGCAGGTGTCTACAAACCGAGCCAAACGCGTCGTCAAAATACTTCAGACCTTGCATTTTTGACATCAAATGAAGCGGCCCACCAAGTTGAATATTAAAATACTTAAACGGGTTTACTCACCTCGTAGAAGTCGAATAACGCTCGACAGGTTTCGAATCGGTACGCGATCCATCATCAGGAGAGACGATCAGTCGCGACGGCGGCCAACCGAACACAGCAACAAGTTGAATATTTTTTGTAAAGGCGAGATATGTCGATCTCTAATAGTTTGGTTGGGCTGTTGTGTTTCTAATCAGAGTACTCCAGATCTTCGATTATCCTAGTTTTTAGGGTTCCGTACCCAAAGGGTAAAAACGAGACCCTATTACTGAGACTTCGCTGTCCGTCCGTCCGTCCGTCTGTCACCAGGCTGTATATCAAGAACGGTGATAGCTAGACAGTTGAAATTTTCACAGATGATCTATTTCTATTGCCGCTATAACAACAAATACTAAAAATAAAATAAAATAAATATTTAAGGGGGGCTCCCATACAACAAACTTGTTTTATGGTACGGAACCCTTCATGCGCGAGTCGGACTCGCACTTGGCCAATTTTTATAGTTTTCGCTTTATGTGGCCATTAAACCCTAACTCTGTACCAAATTTCAGCTCTCTGAATTTATGGGAAGTACTAGTTCTTTACTGATGATCATGAGTGAGTGAGTGAGTGAGTGTCATAAATGCGAAACTTTGCTTTCGCTTAACTTCGGAACTAAATGACCTACAGACTTGAAATTTTGGATTTTAAGTATGTTATTATAGCTTACTGGATGACGAAAATTTCTGCGTTCTGGTCTTATCCAGAGGTGCTCAAATAGGGACCTGAAAATGCGGCGAAATGGTTCCAGTAAAGGATGGTACGGCAGTGTTTGCTTCGCGCTCGACTTGGCGGGGGCACTGCCGTGCCCCCCGATATATAGGCTAAAGCAGTATGGAAACTAAGGCCTTTTTTGAAGATAAATACCTACACGCTAGGGTTGTCATCCGCTGCCGGCGGCACCCTAGGTTAGGTTTTTTATAATGTATTTATATTTTGTAATTACTTTATTGTTTTTTACTTTTTATATACATTTATTGTAAAAAAACCTAGCCTAATCGAATGAATTGACTAGTTTAAAAACAAAAATTAAAAGACTTCAACATTTTAAAGCGTCTTTATTCAATTAAGATAAGTTTGTAATTATTATAAACTAGCTGTTGCCCGCGACTTCGTCCGCGTGGAAACTTTATCTTGAAAATTTTACATCTTTATTATTTTCAGATCTAAGTAGTTAATGTTGAAATTGCTAAACGTGCTTTTTTTGCAATTGTTTACGAAATAGTAACAAACCCTTCGTACGCGAGTCCGACTCGGTATCATTATAAAATCAGGTACATCTACGAACGAATAGCTTTACTAAATTCGATGAGTTTAAGAACGACGTTTATAAATTCTTTGATTCGAATAATAATGCCTTTACACAAAGTTTCAAGTACCGCACTCAAAAAATTTTTTGATCTTCATACAAATTTTCAACCCCTTTTTCACCACCTTCGGGGCTGAATTTTCAAAAACGCTGAAATTACTTTTCTTGTATTTTTATAATATGCTTTTATATAAAGTTTCAAGTCCCGCACTCAACAATTTTTTTGATCGTCATACATACTTTCAACCCCTTTTAAACCCTTTTAGGGGATGAATTTTCAAAAACGCTGAAATCACTTCTTTTATTTTATTTTAATATCTTTTTACGAAGTTTCAAGTTCCTAGCTTAAAATTAAATTTGAACCCCAAGACAAACTTTTATCCCCCTTTTAACCCCCTTGGAGGTTGAATTTTTATTAACGATCAATTAATGTATTTTTTTTATTCTTATAATATATGCCTTTATAAGAAGTTTTAAAGAATTTGTAATGGATTTAAACTTTCAACCCCTTTTTAACCCTTTTAAGGGATGAATTTTTGAAAACGCTGAAATTACTTTTCGCGTATTCCAATAGTATGCCTTTATACAAAGATTCAAGTCCCGCACTCAAAAAAATATTTGATCTCCATACAAACTTTCAACCTCTATTTTACCACCTTAGGGGATGAATTTTCAAAAACGTTGAAATGAGTTTTCTTCTATTTTATTTTAATACTTTTTTACGAAAGTTTCAAGTTCCTAACATAAAAAAAGAACTTGTACAATAGGTTGAATTTATAAAGTGTACAAGAGATAAGAAGCGATTTTGGGGGTTAAAAAGGGGAGGAAAGTTTGTATGGGGTCAAACTTTCATCCCATTTTTAACCCCCTTAGGGGTTGAATTTTTCAAAATCGCTTCTTATCTCTTGTACACTTTATAAATTCAACCTATTGTGCAAATTTCAACTCTCTTAGCATTTGTAGTTTCAGCTCTGCGTTGATGAGTCGGTCAGTCAGTCAGTCAGGTCAGGACACTTGCATTTATATATATAGATTGCTGACCGGGAAATACTTTCGCCTGCTACGACACGTTCGAAAGCTTTATTATTCAATTTTACGGTGTAAAAAAAATCTTCATTCTAATTAATAAATTACCAGAAAGCATGGGCACGGCACATAACTGATTTTGTCTACTTATTGATAAATTGATGCAGCTACTTTACACAATTAGGTATTCTCTTTGAAAACAACAGCTAAAAGGTTTGAAGAAGCCGAGTTCAAGCAACCGTATACAACGCAATACGCGCGGGCCACTACGAAAGATGCCACGAGCGTTGCATGCGGCGATTCGCGCGAACGTGTCGCACAGTTTTCGTGGCATGTTTGGCGCTAAGATAAAAGAAGTCGCGGCATTCACAGGTGGCATGTTCGTTGCAGCCAACAATACAGTACTACGCGCACTAGCGCGCGATCCTTAAACCATCGCTTTTTTTAGGATTCCGTACCCAAAGGGTAAAAATCGGGACCCTATTACTAAGACTCCGCTCTCCGTCCGTCTGTTGTAGTCAGACAGTTGAAATTTTCACAGATGATGTATTTCTGTTGCCGCTATACCTAACAACAAATACTATAAAACAGAATAAAATAAATATTTAATTTTACGACGCGGTTGGCGCAGTGGTTAAGCAAACTGCCTACTGAGCCGACGGTCCCGGGTTCGAATCCCGGCAAGGGCAAATATTTGTGTGATGAACTCGAATATTTGTGCCTGGGTCATGAATGTTATTGGTATTTAAGTAGGTATGTATTTATCTATATAAGTATGTTTATCGTCCTAGAGTGTCCATAATACAAGCCTACTAGAGCTTACTGTGGGACTAGATTGATTTGTCTGAGGTTGTCCGATATTTATATATTTAAGGGGCTCCCATACAACAAACGTGATCGGTTGCGTTAACTTTGCACCTCATTTGTATTCGGCGCCATACATC
Organism: Apotomis betuletana; assembly: GCA_932273695.1. NCBI lineage: Eukaryota > Metazoa > Arthropoda > Insecta > Lepidoptera > Tortricidae > Apotomis > Apotomis betuletana. Next base: position 650,338 of record OW026303.1, on the reverse strand, counting down.
CGGCCAGTTAAGATGGGATAAGTGTTTGTACGGAACCCTCGGTGCTCCAGTCCGACTCGCACTAGGCCAGTTTGTATAATTGTATTGATGGACGACACGATACTATTCTAGAATAAAAGCGATATTTTGACTTTGTACATACTTTGTGTTCGCTACTTAACTCTGACCCTGCAGCATGAATCAAAACGCAAACGTCAACGTCACATTTAAAAAATAAGTGTCGTACCTACTGCCGCGGTGCGGAAATGGGATTGTTTACATTACAACAGAAAACATCGTGTTTTTGTACAAATAATTATAGTGACATGCTTTAAAAAATATATATTAAATCCAAAATAGTTCTAAAATAGGTTTTAAAATGTATACAATACACAAATCTATGAAAAACAGCAGCTCATCTACGCCAAAGCGGCGGCGGCTCGGCATGTCCAAGATTTTGCGATCGCCAGAAATGTTAAACAAGGAGAATCGTGGTGCTTTTGCTACGTGTAGTCCAATTAGTCTGCGCTTGATGAAGCAATCCGTGGAGCGCTGTGAATCGCCCCCGCTGCCGTGTAATCAAATAGAGTATTTATGCGACTCTGGTAACAACAGTTCATCATGTAGTGAGGTCCCTTGTTCGCCCGGCGTTTTAAACAGCTCCGTGGCGAGAGACATCGAGAATTGGGACTCCTTATTAGTGACTAAAGACAATGGAGCGTCTGCAACTCAAAATTTGGCAGAGATTGAAGATATTTCTGATGACATGTTCTATTCAAGGTTAGAACAATCACGTAGTGATGATATCTTGACCTCGCGATGCGAGGAGTATTTTAGAGAAAATATTGAAGAAAGTTTTGCTGCTGTTAATAGGTCTATTTATAATAAAACTCAAGATAAAGAACAGGGAGAGAAAGACAGCTTGTTTGAAACAAAGGACTCTTTCTTGCTGGATATCAAGGAAACTTGTATCATACATGAAGATGCTAAATTGAAAGGAAAGTCAATGTCTGACAATGTAGAGAATTTCTATGGCTTGCCCGTGAAGACAAAGAGTTTTTTCAAAACTTACAGGAATATTGAGAAATTTTATGGTAGGTATCACATTTGTTGATATTACTATAAAGTGTCACATGTATTAAAATTATCAGTATTATCACACTAATATTATTAATGCAAAGTTTGTGAGTGTCTTGGTGTGGTTGTTAATTCTATACTCTTATATGGCTGGACAATTTTAGATAAAATTTGGTATGGGGCAAGCTGACACACTGAAATTCCACATAGACAGCATTTTATCTGATAACCTGGTGGTAACACTGCAACAATTTTCTTTTACTTTGCAAATTCATTATAACCACGGACAAAACTGTCCAGATTGGCAAGAAGAATGCCTGAACCTGGATGCCATCAGAGAGAGGCGCAACTTAATCTACGCCCTGCCGACCAGCGGCGGCAAGACACTGGTCGCAGAGGTGCTCATGCTGCGGGAGGTGCTCAACAACAAGAAGAATGCGCTCTTCATTCTGCCCTTCGTAGCCATTGTGCAGGAGAAGGTCTGATAATAACCAAATGTAACATTCACATTATATATTGTTTTTACTCTATCAACTTAAAATAATTAGTTATCTTACTATTATGAGACCTTCAATATAGAAAACTGACGATGCGTTTAAGGGTCATTTTCACAAATTTTGCCTGCATCTGAAAAAAAATCCATTATAAAATGTTCAGAAAAGTTAACAGTGTTTAGACTGAATGCTTAAATTTTTAAAGATAAGTATTAATTTTTTGACTGGACTCGACTTGTTGACTTGGGTCAACCTTTGACAACGGTAACTGTAAAGTTGCCGAAACGTCAGGAAGGCTCTTATAAAGAATACACGCGATATAATCCGTTTAAGGCTGGATTCAACCAACCTTTTATTCCAAGAATAACACTTACTCTAGGATAGTAATCTTAAAACCCCATATTAATAGTTTGACATTACTATAGTAAATATTATTCTCGGAATAGAAATTAGGTTGAATTCATCCTAAATTGTTTTATTTAAATATTTTTGGTTGCTTGTGAGTATGGTTTTCTTTTTAAACTTTTACCTAACCCTACCCATCATTTTAACCTCAAGCACCTTCACAGATCTGGGCTCTATCCCCGTTCGCCGTGAACCTGGACTTCTTGGTGGAGGAATACGCGGCGGGCAAGGGCCACATCCCGCCGAAGAAGCGGAGAAGCAAGCGCAGCATCTACATCGCCACCATCGAGAAGGGGCTGGCGCTGGTGCGCAGCCTGCTGGAGCTGGGGCGGCTCAGTGAGATCGGGCTGATGGTGGTGAGTTACTGAATACAGGTATGCTTTGTTGTGCATTAAAATAAAAAACAAAAGAAACACTTATTAGAAAGACAGTCACATACCACACCGCCTTACTTTTGAAACCAAGGTGCGTTCTGTGCAAAGACCTGCACCCGCCTTAACAGAGGTAGGAGGGTGAAAGTGACAATTTTTTTAATTTCCATATTCTTTGTTAAGTAGACCCTAAGGTCCATGCCAAATTTCAGCTTTCTAGGTCATCGGGAAGTACCTTAGAGGTATTGATACGCGAGTGGCAAAATCGGCGTATTTTTTTAGGTTAGGTTTAGGCGTATAGGTTTGAAAGTGAGACGAAACGGATCGAGAAAAGGTAGGTAGTGGCCCGGTTCTTTTTTTGTTCGTCTTGGCGGGGGCACTACAGATTCAGATTTGAATATTTTGCGAAGTACTTGTGTGTTTGTGTAGGTTGACGAGCTACATCTGATCGGGGAGCCGGGGCGCGGCGCCACGCTGGAGACGCTGCTCACCACCGTGCTGTTCGCTAACCGTGAGTCCATTCACCAAGGAACCCTACACAGTGAATTTCGGAAAAAAAAGAAGTAATAAGCCACTGTTTTAACCTTTTGAGCGCCACAGTCGGCTGTGGCCGTCAACAAAAAATCGTGCCCCCGACGCCACGTTGGCCACAGCCGTCCAAATTTCAATGATCAAAAACTTTGTAATTCTAACCGCTACAAGTATTTTTCAATCCCTCTTGATTTTGGGGCACATCTTTTTTTTTTTACTCTGGCATCAGTGGCACTGTAAATTGCTAGACCGCTTGGCGTTCAATAGGTTAAAACTTCTGTTTTAGTCGTCTCATTCTGTCATAGTGATTGTCTCGATGACGATGTATCCGTTCGTACACGGCTGATCTTTACCCTCGGTCCTATTGACTTGGTTTTCAAAATCCAAAACACTCGAGGGGCATGCACCCTGTTACGTACATTGTTACAGTAGCCGGCAAACAACTTGACCCTAAATGGCGGATCTGCGCATGCATATTTGTACGTAAATCGGCTACTGCGCAGTCAAGGTTATGCTCAAGAAGTTTGCCGGCTACTGTAGATCGTGAGTCAGCTGCCTGTATCTAGAGACATCCATTTCCTGTGTCAGAGGGCATCCAGATCGTAGGCATGAGCGCGACGATCGGCAACCTGGCGACGGTGGCGCGCTTCCTGCGCGCGGACGTGTTCCAGAACGACTTCCGGCCGGTGCAGCTCGCGGAGTACGTGAAGCTCGGCTCCACACTCTACCGGGTCACGGCGGAGGGGGAGGTCGAACCGGACAGGGAGCTGAGCTTCGATGTGAGTATTTACATGTTTACTCAGTCAGACTGTGTAATATGCATAGCTGGGCATCGTTAATCAAATAGTTAACTTCGTTAACCGTTAATCCGCTACAAAAAAAGTTAGCTTCGTTAAACGTTAAAGCGTTACATTTAGGAAGAATTAACGCAACTTAACGTTAATCGTTAATATGTGTAAAATTGCATTTTTATATCGTTGCGTTAGTGAACTTACGTACGACGCTTACACGCAAAAAGTATTTGCTGGCCCGATCTGGATACAAATTCCACATACTCAGTCAAATGTGGTCATGGATTCTCATCAGGACCGCTGGAATCCGATTCCATGTCTTCCATGATATGGTTTTAATTACTACACTGCACAGTACACTTTTTCTATCTAACTAAATAACACTGCACTCTTCTTTATCAACACGGAAATTATCACTCACAGTAATTTATAATAACAACAAACTAAACACTCGTCACTCTAAGCACCGGCGCTAAGTAATCAAATAATCAAACGAAACAAATCTCTTCGCAGTTTTCTCACTGGCACGCGCCGGCAAAATATATCTAGTTTTGTTTTTGTTTCACTCTCTGCCACGCGCCGCCCGGCACTTGTCTGAACCTGTTTTTCGCGCCGTGCCGCGGTGCCGTGCGGTAAATAGTAGGCATTGGATTAACGATATAGAACATTGGACTTCTGCATATTAACGGAAGTTAACGTGTCCGTTAACATTTTAAAATGTTAACTTAAAAGTTAATCCGTAAATCAAAATGTTAACTTCGTTAATTAACGATTAACGGATTAACGAGTTAATGCCCAGCTATGTGTATATGTAACAATGTGTGTGACCGTACACGTCGTCGGCAGTACACGGCGGCGGCGACGCGCCTGGACCCGGACCTGCTGGGTGGGCTGGTGGCGGAGACAGTTCCCAGTGGCGCGGTGCTGGTGTTCTGCCCCACCAAGCGCAACTGCGAGAACGTGGCCGGCCTGCTGTGCACGCTGCAGCGCAAGTCAGTGCCGTCATACACATTCCAGAACCCATAGTACACTAGCCGGCAAACAACTTGACCCAAAATGGCGGATCTGCGCATGCATATTTGTACGTAAATCGGCTACTGCGCAGTCAAGGTTATGCTCAAGAAGTTTGCCGGCTACTGTATTCATTGCATGTTATTCCCTTATTTTTCGTTCATTCTTCCACTTCTACTTTTATATTCATACTATCTTTTATTTGTTAACGAATATTTTTGCCATACTGCAGCAAAGAAGTGTTCCCCTGTCCTATCACTTTTTTCTGAGATTGATTAAATTGTGTAACGTGACATACGAGGGTGGATCAAAAAGTACCTGTGTTGGAAATGAAGATGCATATATTTTTTAAAAGTTTTATTTTATTTTTGAACATAATATCCTTGTAGGTCCTTACACTTTTCCCAGAGTTTCGGTCACTTCTTTAACCCCTTAAAAAAAATTGGATTTGTCAAACTCTTCAAAATAAGCTTCTGTCTCAGCTATAGCCTCCTCGTTTGAGCTGAATTTCTTTCCCCGAGCCATTTTTTCATGTTGGAGAACAGAAAAAAGTCACAGGGAGCCAGATCCGGTGAGTAAGGCGGCTGAGGCAGCAATTCGTAACGTAGTTGGGTTAATTTGGCAGTGACAATTCTGGATGAATGTACTGGTGCGTCGTCATGACGGAACAACACTTTCTTCTTTGCCAAATGGGGCCGTGGCTCCTTTCTTTTTTTTTACCGGTCCAATAACTCACTATAGTACAGCCCTGTGATAGTTTTCCCTTTTTGTAAGAAATCTATGAGGATTATTCCCTTACTATCCCAAAAAATCGTGGCTATGATTTTTCCGGCTGATGGGACCGTTTACGCCCTCTTTGGGGCAGATTCGTTAGAAAATCCATTGTTTAAACTGCCGCTTGGCCTCAGGTGTATACTACTGGATTCAGGTTTCACCAACAGTAACGACACGACGGAAAAAATCCTGCGGATTTCACAAACAAGCCCAAAGACTCCTTCGACACTGACAGCCGTAACCGCTTATTTTCATCCGTGAGCAATTGCGGCAGCCATCGGGCGGACACTTTTTTCATATTTAATTTATCGTGTATTATATTAATTGCTGTTCCGTACGATACCCCTACAACCTCTGCTAATTCATGCACTTTGGTACGTCGATCGGTGACAATTTTTTTTATACCTTTCGCACGACTTCTTCGGTAACCACGTCTGCCGGGCGCCCTGAGAGGTCCTCGTCGAAAACAGATACAGTACGACCTCGTTCAAACTCATTAAACCAATATCTCACGGTTGTCATAGACAGCGAAAGACCTCCGTAGGCAGCATCTATTATAACTTTTATTTATTCGCATGTTTTTCCATCCAAAAATAAGAAGCGAATTACGGAACGATATTGCTCTTTCTCCATTTTGCACGAGAAACAAAGCAAGACTCACAAAATTTGCCGCTAGAAAAAATAATGAACCATAAACAAGTAATAGTTTTAATTTTATTATTTGATGAGGTCAATACTACACGATGGTAATGCCAACTTTCCTAAGTAACGGCACTTGCCATCAAACACGGGTACTATTTTATCCACCCTCGTAGTTATGTAGACGACAGATGAACGCAATTGACGTACCTGTTTGTGTTGTGTATTTCTACAGACCCGTGTAGCGGGCAAAAAATCCCACTTACGTAGTAGTACTTTACGTAACAAGGGTGGTAAACGAGTAATTACAAACGAGTGTCTATTAGAAGCCCGAAGCCGAAGGCGAGGGCTTTAATGACACGAGTTTGGAATTCCTTTACACCAGAGTCACGTACGACGTTTTTCATCACACTTTGGAGGAAATAAAACAAAAGTAGTAGTAGTCGATACCAAAATTACTTACCACCCTAGGGCGCAATATACGACTTACCGCTCTAGGGCGTAATATACGTTTTACCGCCCGGTTTTATAGCATGTAAACCCTTAGTGTGATAAAAATTACTTACCGCTCTAGGGCGTAATTTACGACTTACCACCCGTTTACGAACAAGTGTGATAAAAAGAATATTACTGACTAGTGGATGTGGTGACAGGGAGATGACGCTGCACCGGTCGCAGGAGCGGCAGGCGCTGGAGGCGGCGCTGCGGGCCGAGGGCGCGGCGCCCGCGCTGTCCCGGAGCGTGCGCTGCGGCGTGGCCTACCACCACAGCGGGCTGGGCTCGGACGAGCGCAGCCTGCTGGAGCAGGCCTTCAGGTACACAGTCACAGCTGGAGGCGGCGCTGCGGGCCGAGGGCGCGGCGCCCGCGCTGTCCCGGAGCGTGCGCTGCGGCGTGGCCTACCACCACAGCGGGCTGGGCTCGGACGAGCGCAGCCTGCTGGAGCAGGCCTTCAGGTACACAGTCACAGCTGGAGGCGGCGCTGCGGGCCGAGGGCGCGGCGCCCGCGCTGTCCCGGAGCGTGCGCTGCGGCGTGGCCTACCACCACAGCGGGCTGGGCTCGGACGAGCGCAGCCTGCTGGAGCAGGCCTTCAGGTACACAGTCACAGCTGGAGGCGGCGCTGCGGGCCGAGGGCGCGGCGCCCGCGCTGTCCCGGAGCGTGCGCTGCGGCGTGGCCTACCACCACAGCGGGCTGGGCTCGGACGAGCGCAGCCTGCTGGAGCAGGCCTTCAGGTACACAGTCACAGCTGGAGGCGGCGCTGCGGGCCGAGGGCGCGGCGCCCGCGCTGTCCCGGAGCGTGCGCTGCGGCGTGGCCTACCACCACAGCGGGCTGGGCTCGGACGAGCGCAGCCTGCTGGAGCAGGCCTTCAGGTACACAGTCACAGCTGGAGGCGGCGCTGCGGGCCGAGGGCGCGGCGCCCGCGCTGTCCCGGAGCGTGCGCTGCGGCGTGGCCTACCACCACAGCGGGCTGGGCTCGGACGAGCGCAGCCTGCTGGAGCAGGCCTTCAGGTACACAGTCACAGCTGGAGGCGGCGCTGCGGGCCGAGGGCGCGGCGCCCGCGCTGTCCCGGAGCGTGCGCTGCGGCGTGGCCTACCACCACAGCGGGCTGGGCTCGGACGAGCGCAGCCTGCTGGAGCAGGCCTTCAGGTACACAGTCACAGCTGGAGGCGGCGCTGCGGGCCGAGGGCGCGGCGCCCGCGCTGTCCCGGAGCGTGCGCTGCGGCGTGGCCTACCACCACAGCGGGCTGGGCTCGGACGAGCGCAGCCTGCTGGAGCAGGCCTTCAGGTACACAGTCACAGCTGGAGGCGGCGCTGCGGGCCGAGGGCGCGGCGCCCGCGCTGTCCCGGAGCGTGCGCTGCGGCGTGGCCTACCACCACAGCGGGCTGGGCTCGGACGAGCGCAGCCTGCTGGAGCAGGCCTTCAGGTACACAGTCACAGCTGGAGGCGGCGCTGCGGGCCGAGGGCGCGGCGCCCGCGCTGTCCCGGAGCGTGCGCTGCGGCGTGGCCTACCACCACAGCGGGCTGGGCTCGGACGAGCGCAGCCTGCTGGAGCAGGCCTTCAGGTACACAGTCACAGCTGGAGGCGGCGCTGCGGGCCGAGGGCGCGGCGCCCGCGCTGTCCCGGAGCGTGCGCTGCGGCGTGGCCTACCACCACAGCGGGCTGGGCTCGGACGAGCGCAGCCTGCTGGAGCAGGCCTTCAGGTACACAGTCACAGCTGGAGGCGGCGCTGCGGGCCGAGGGCGCGGCGCCCGCGCTGTCCCGGAGCGTGCGCTGCGGCGTGGCCTACCACCACAGCGGGCTGGGCTCGGACGAGCGCAGCCTGCTGGAGCAGGCCTTCAGGTACACAGTCACAGCTGGAGGCGGCGCTGCGGGCCGAGGGCGCGGCGCCCGCGCTGTCCCGGAGCGTGCGCTGCGGCGTGGCCTACCACCACAGCGGGCTGGGCTCGGACGAGCGCAGCCTGCTGGAGCAGGCCTTCAGGTACACAGTCACAGCTGGAGGCGGCGCTGCGGGCCGAGGGCGCGGCGCCCGCGCTGTCCCGGAGCGTGCGCTGCGGCGTGGCCTACCACCACAGCGGGCTGGGCTCGGACGAGCGCAGCCTGCTGGAGCAGGCCTTCAGGTACACAGTCACAGCGGATCCTCGTCCTCGAGAAGGTCTAACCGAGACTATGATCGTGGCGCTACCTGCTTCTTACTTGACTTACATCCACAGACCACCCCCACTAGACGGAGCATGTAAGGCGACCCGCGCGCACCAACGATATGGTACGGCAGAACATTAAAGTATCAACACGGCGGCCACCGTTTATTTGCGTCCTTTATGAGGTCTCTACACCACTTGACACTACAATTTACCATGTTATTTATTTAATTTCTTTTTTCGTTAACGTACGCATGGATCATAAACAAGGACGCAACTAAACGGTGGCCGCCGTGTTGATACTTTAATGTTCTGCCGTACCATATCGTTGGTGCGCGCGGGTCGCCTTCCATGCTCCGTCTAGTGGGGGTTGTCTGTGCTTACACCTGAACGGATCCTCGGTGGCAGGTCGGGCGTGATCTCGGTGCTGTGCTGCACGTCGACGCTGGCGGCGGGCGTGAACCTGCCGGCGCGGCGCGTGATCGTGCGCGCGCCGCGCGTGGGCCGGCAGTTCCTCTCGCTGGGCTCGTACCGCCAGATGTGCGGCCGCGCGGGCCGCGCCGGCGTCACCGACTCAGGTCTGAACATGACAAATGAATAAGTATACATTAAAAAAAGAAAATAATAATAATGTCATTAAAATACTAAACTCATTAAAATAATTATAAAAACAGCAAAGGCTATTAATACATTATAAATTAGGAAAGAATAACAAATAATCACATTAAGAAATAATATCGATTATATCAATGTCCGGAAATAAACAATGTCATGTCATTAATAAATGGAAAACACTATGCTATTAAATTCCAGATTTTTTTTTGTTATCTCGTGGCTTACGGACATGCCACGACTTCGGTCTTAGCGGCTCGTGGAGCGGCAAGCATGCCACGGTCGCGACGATCTTAAGTAGCGGCGTCTCTTCTAGTCCCTGATACATTTGTTCCCGCCGTGCCTAGCATCGCTCGCCCCTGCTGCGATTCATATTATATGCCAAATAATCCACTCTTCGCATAAACTACGTTCATAACTTTAACATAGACAAGGACTGTCAATACGTAAACAAAGTCGCAATACCAGCACAACTGTGGCACGCGAGTCTTTCTCGTGCGAAAATATTACTTATATTTCTCCGCAGTACTGTGAGAGAGTCACGAGCGATGCCATGTCGTGATGCCTAGTTGTGTTAGACGGGCAGTGAGTGATCTATTGTAGGCGGCGCGATTTTGGCGAGATATCTGTACATCCATACTAATATTATAAATGCGAAAGTGTGTCTGTCTGTCTGTTACCTCTTCACGCTTAAACCGCTGAATCGATTTTGATGAACTTTGGCATGGAGATAGTTTAAGATCCGAGGAAGGACATAGGATAGTTTTCATCCTGGAAATTATCCCTAAAAAGATTGAAAAGTGAGTAAGTAATTCATGATGACATTGATGACCCTGTAGAAAATATAATGATTAGACCAAAAGCACAATTGCTCTTACATTTGCTTAGGCGCCCCCTTTTATTAATTAAGGTGATTAGGTGGATATCTATCGTGTTGTACGAGGTTGCTTCCATACTTCCAAGTTCCACGCGGACGTAGTCGCGGGCAAAAGCTAGTTCAGTTTTTTTTTTTTTTTTTATGTCATAGGGGGCAAACGAGCAAACGTATCGCCTGATGGAAAGTGATTACCGTCGCCCATAAACACCTGCAACACCAGAGGAGTCACAAGTGCTTGCCTACCCGGAGGACGAAGATAGAATGCCTCTATGCTAGTAATTTCACCGGCTATCTTACCCCCACACCGGAACACAACAATGCGAACATTGCTGTTTGGCGGTGGGTTAGCAGGCAAGACGGTAGTAACAATCCGGACGGACCCTGCATGAGGCCCTACTACTCTAAAAATTTGTCGCCATACTCACAGATTGAACTTTTTAATTTTGATTTGATTCCAAACTTTAATTTTGAAGGAAATTGCAGCTTCATTCATGAGTATATTGTACCATGTCCCTCTAGGCGAGAGCATAATAATCTGCAGCGCTGGCGACTGGCCGCAGCTGCAGGCGGCGCTCAGGAGCGGGCTGCCGGCCGTCGTCAGCGCGCTGCCGGCCGCCTGCAGCAGCCTGGTACTCAGCGGCGTGGCGCTGCGGCTGGCCCACACCAGGACCCAGCTGCGACAGCTGCTGGCCTGCAGCTTCATGGCTACCAGGTTTGCTTAACCGTATTTTATCGAGAAGCATTACATAACTTATTTGGAAGTGAAGTGTTCATTTAAACTTACAGGATTCTAACACATCATGCCAATCACAACAAAATGCCAAGAAGAATAATGTAGGGAGCGACCCTAACTACTTGATAAATGATAACTGATATATGATATGTGCCGAGGCAGAGGAGCAGAGTGAAACCACAGCTTGATACTTAACGACAACTACTACAACCACCACTCCAACCACACCTTTAATTGATACTTAACACTAAACATATACATTATCCTACGTGAGCGACGTGACTTCCACCATCACGTCGCATAATGATAATTTACAAGTTTTCCATGAATCTACAATGATTAACTGATTAGCCTCGTCACGTATGAGACTTCGAACCATGTACGCTTGCCTGTACAAATAACTTATTTAACTACGCACATGTTTCGGGTATTGAAATTTCAAAATTGAACATATTCGCAGTTCCGAAGTGGACATAAAGCAGATATGCGACGACTCGATCCGCTCGCTCATACAAAGCGGGGCTGTGGAGGTCGGGGAGCATCAGTCCAACGACGACTCGCATACTGTGGCCGCCGGGAAACGTGTCGTGTACAGCGACAGTAAACTGACAGTAAGCACACTCGGACAGGCGGCCATTAAAGGTGAGTTACTGGACTTGATACAAAGATACTGTCTATGAAAGATGTCTGTACTTAGGAAAATGTCAACTTCGGCTCATACCTTAGCGAGATCTCTGTCCTATACATTCCATATAGCTTAGACATCCGCTTAGCACACAAGCGCCATCTATTGGGCTATTTAGAAACTTTCTTTTGCTTTTATTAGTCGAGTACTTATATTCTTTGGTCAGGGCATCAGCTTATAAGTTATAATAAAAATAGGCACTATAGATAATATAGACGCCATCAGAATTTTCAGTTTTATTAACACAGGTTGTATGGAGCTACCAGTGGCCAAGCAGATGTTAGAAGACCTGGAAGAGGCCTCGCGCGGCCTCGTGCTGCTGGGCAGCCTGCACCTGCTGTACCTGGTCACTCCGCACGAGTCGGGGGTCAAGCCCGACTACAGGCACTACTACTCGCTGGTGAGCTCTCAAGCAGGTGTTACAAGACCTGGAGGCGGCCTCGTGCTGCTGGGCAGCCTGCACCTGCTGTACCTGCTCACTCCGCACGAGTCGGGGGTCAAGCCCGACTACAGGCACTACTACTCGCTGGTGAGCTCTCAAGCAGGTGTTACAAGACCTGGAGGCGGCCTCGTGCTGCTGGGCAGCCTGCACCTGCTGTACCTGCTCACTCCGCACGAGTCGGGGGTCAAGCCCGACTACAGGCACTACTACTCGCTGGTGAGCTCTCAAGCAGGTGTTACAAGACCTGGAGGCGGCCTCGTGCTGCTGGGCAGCCTGCACCTGCTGTACCTGCTCACTCCGCACGAGTCGGGGGTCAAGCCCGACTACAGGCACTACTACTCGCTGGTGAGCTCTCAAGCAGGTGTTACAAGACCTGGAGGCGGCCTCGTGCTGCTGGGCAGCCTGCACCTGCTGTACCTGCTCACTCCGCACGAGTCGGGGGTCAAGCCCGACTACAGGCACTACTACTCGCTGGTGAGCTCTCAAGCAGGTGTTACAAGACCTGGAGGCGGCCTCGTGCTGCTGGGCAGCCTGCACCTGCTGTACCTGCTCACTCCGCACGAGTCGGGGGTCAAGCCCGACTACAGGCACTACTACTCGCTGGTGAGCTCTCAAGCAGGTGTTACAAGACCTGGAGGCGGCCTCGTGCTGCTGGGCAGCCTGCACCTGCTGTACCTGCTCACTCCGCACGAGTCGGGGGTCAAGCCCGACTACAGGCACTACTACTCGCTGGTGAGCTCTCAAGCAGGTGTTACAAGACCTGGAGGCGGCCTCGTGCTGCTGGGCAGCCTGCACCTGCTGTACCTGCTCACTCCGCACGAGTCGGGGGTCAAGCCCGACTACAGGCACTACTACTCGCTGGTGAGCTCTCAAGCAGGTGTTACAAGACCTGGAGGCGGCCTCGTGCTGCTGGGCAGCCTGCACCTGCTGTACCTGCTCACTCCGCACGAGTCGGGGGTCAAGCCCGACTACAGGCACTACTACTCGCTGGTGAGCTCTCAAGCAGGTGTTACAAGACCTGGAGGCGGCCTCGTGCTGCTGGGCAGCCTGCACCTGCTGTACCTGGTCACTCCGCACGAGTCGGGGGTCAAGCCCGACTACAGGCACTACTACTCGCTGGTGAGCTCTCAAGCAGGTGTTACAAGACCTGGAGGCGGCCTCGTGCTGCTGGGCAGCCTGCACCTGCTGTACCTGCTCACTCCGCACGAGTCGGGGGTCAAGCCCGACTACAGGCACTACTACTCGCTGGTGAGCTCTCAAGCAGGTGTTACAAGACCTGGAGGCGGCCTCGTGCTGCTGGGCAGCCTGCACCTGCTGTACCTGCTCACTCCGCACGAGTCGGGGGTCAAGCCCGACTACAGGCACTACTACTCGCTGGTGAGCTCTCAAGCAGGTGTTACAAGACCTGGAGGCGGCCTCGTGCTGCTGGGCAGCCTGCACCTGCTGTACCTGGTCACTCCGCACGAGTCGGGGGTCAAGCCCGACTACAGGCACTACTACTCGCTGGTGAGCTCTCAAGCAGGTGTTACAAGACCTGGAGGCGGCCTCGTGCTGCTGGGCAGCCTGCACCTGCTGTACCTGGTCACTCCGCACGAGTCGGGGGTCAAGCCCGACTACAGGCACTACTACTCGCTGGTGAGCTCTCAAGCAGGTGTTACAAGACCTGGAGGCGGCCTCGTGCTGCTGGGCAGCCTGCACCTGCTGTACCTGCTCACTCCGCACGAGTCGGGGGTCAAGCCCGACTACAGGCACTACTACTCGCTGGTGAGCTCTCAAGCAGGTGTTACAAGACCTGGAGGCGGCCTCGTGCTGCTGGGCAGCCTGCACCTGCTGTACCTGCTCACTCCGCACGAGTCGGGGGTCAAGCCCGACTACAGGCACTACTACTCGCTGGTGAGCTCTCAAGCAGGTGTTACAAGACCTGGAGGCGGCCTCGTGCTGCTGGGCAGCCTGCACCTGCTGTACCTGCTCACTCCGCACGAGTCGGGGGTCAAGCCCGACTACAGGCACTACTACTCGCTGGTGAGCTCTCAAGCAGGTGTTACAAGACCTGGAGGCGGCCTCGTGCTGCTGGGCAGCCTGCACCTGCTGTACCTGCTCACTCCGCACGAGTCGGGGGTCAAGCCCGACTACAGGCACTACTACTCGCTGGTGAGCTCTCAAGCAGGTGTTACAAGACCTGGAGGCGGCCTCGTGCTGCTGGGCAGCCTGCACCTGCTGTACCTGCTCACTCCGCACGAGTCGGGGGTCAAGCCCGACTACAGGCACTACTACTCGCTGGTGAGCTCTCAAGCAGGTGTTACAAGACCTGGAGGCGGCCTCGTGCTGCTGGGCAGCCTGCACCTGCTGTACCTGCTCACTCCGCACGAGTCGGGGGTCAAGCCCGACTACAGGCACTACTACTCGCTGGTGAGCTCTCAAGCAGGTGTTACAAGACCTGGAGGCGGCCTCGTGCTGCTGGGCAGCCTGCACCTGCTGTACCTGCTCACTCCGCACGAGTCGGGGGTCAAGCCCGACTACAGGCACTACTACTCGCTGGTGAGCTCTCAAGCAGGTGTTACAAGACCTGGAGGCGGCCTCGTGCTGCTGGGCAGCCTGCACCTGCTGTACCTGCTCACTCCGCACGAGTCGGGGGTCAAGCCCGACTACAGGCACTACTACTCGCTGGTGAGCTCTCAAGCAGGTGTTACAAGACCTGGAGGCGGCCTCGTGCTGCTGGGCAGCCTGCACCTGCTGTACCTGCTCACTCCGCACGAGTCGGGGGTCAAGCCCGACTACAGGCACTACTACTCGCTGGTGAGCTCTCAAGCAGGTGTTACAAGACCTGGAGGCGGCCTCGTGCTGCTGGGCAGCCTGCACCTGCTGTACCTGCTCACTCCGCACGAGTCGGGGGTCAAGCCCGACTACAGGCACTACTACTCGCTGGTGAGCTCTCAAGCAGGTGTTACAAGACCTGGAGGCGGCCTCGTGCTGCTGGGCAGCCTGCACCTGCTGTACCTGCTCACTCCGCACGAGTCGGGGGTCAAGCCCGACTACAGGCACTACTACTCGCTGGTGAGCTCTCAAGCAGGTGTTACAAGACCTGGAGGCGGCCTCGTGCTGCTGGGCAGCCTGCACCTGCTGTACCTGCTCACTCCGCACGAGTCGGGGGTCAAGCCCGACTACAGGCACTACTACTCGCTGGTGAGCTCTCAAGCAGGTGTTACAAGACCTGGAGGCGGCCTCGTGCTGCTGGGCAGCCTGCACCTGCTGTACCTGCTCACTCCGCACGAGTCGGGGGTCAAGCCCGACTACAGGCACTACTACTCGCTGGTGAGCTCTCAAGCAGGTGTTACAAGACCTGGAGGCGGCCTCGTGCTGCTGGGCAGCCTGCACCTGCTGTACCTGCTCACTCCGCACGAGTCGGGGGTCAAGCCCGACTACAGGCACTACTACTCGCTGGTGAGCTCTCAAGCAGGTGTTACAAGACCTGGAGGCGGCCTCGTGCTGCTGGGCAGCCTGCACCTGCTGTACCTGCTCACTCCGCACGAGTCGGGGGTCAAGCCCGACTACAGGCACTACTACTCGCTGGTGAGCTCTCAAGCAGGTGTTACAAGACCTGGAGGCGGCCTCGTGCTGCTGGGCAGCCTGCACCTGCTGTACCTGCTCACTCCGCACGAGTCGGGGGTCAAGCCCGACTACAGGCACTACTACTCGCTGGTGAGCTCTCAAGCAGGTGTTACAAGACCTGGAGGCGGCCTCGTGCTGCTGGGCAGCCTGCACCTGCTGTACCTGCTCACTCCGCACGAGTCGGGGCTCAAGCCCGACTACAGGCACTACTACTCGCTGGTGAGCTCTCACACAACCGAACCTTATGTACCTACCAAGGGCGAAAGGGCTGCACTTTCCACAACAGATCGGTTCTATGAGGGTGACCGGTAAGAGCTGGGTAAGAATCGTGTTCAATGGTGTACAATTGGAGACCTATATCCTACGGACGGATATTTTTATTAGACGGATAAAGTCCTATTTGTAGATTGTCAGTTTGTCCCTTTCGCAAAAAGTTTCTTTTATAAATATCCCTTCACATAAATTACACTAGTGACGCTCAGCGAAGGGGCTTTTGCACAAGGGACCGTTTGCAAAGAAGACGTATTGCGCATAAGACGTAACTTTGGTGGCGAGCCGCTTTGCGAGTGAGGCGTCATCCAGACAGTGGACTGAAATAGGTTGATGATAACGGAGGATGTGGACGAGGACTGTGTTGAGCGGTGTGTGGTGTTGCAGTACTGCGGGCTGGAGGCGGGCGCGCTGCAGACGGCGGCGGCGCTCGGCATCACGGAGCTGAACGCCATCCGCATGATGACGGGGAAGCCTATCACGGTGCGTCTCTTGAACTATATCGTCAACACTTCACAACCATGTCGCTTACGTAACACTAATACTGACGAAGGACGGATGACGTCCATGTATATTCGATTTGTAACCTCACGCGTGGAGGTGGAAGCTTAGGGAAACACATAACTTGCTAATTTGGAATATATTTAAGACCGAAGTGCAATAAATATAGATGTTTGTTTGATCGTGACTTGCGGAGCAATTACCTACCAATATTTTACTGTAACGACCACCTGACAGTGAGTGACAGAACCTTCATTTAAACTAAAATCGTAAATACTTCTTTATAATCGGCCTACATCCCTACAATAGACAGATGTGTTTATCTAACTGATAAACGGAAAAGTCTTGCTGACTCACTGACTCACTCATCAACGTAGAGCCGAAATTACGGAACCTATAGCAACTTCAAATTTCTAGAATAGATTAAATATATGATGCAAGCAAGCACTACGAAGGAATATTTCAAAACTCATCCCATAAGGGTAACAAATCGGGGTTGAAAGTTTGTATAAAAGTTTAGTAATTTTTGAGTTAGAGATATAAAACTTTGTGTATAGATTCTCGATCTAAAAACAAGAAAACAAATTTCAGGGTTTATGGAAACTCATCTTTTAAAGAGGTTAAATGGGAGGTGAAAGTTTGTATGAGGAACTTGGGATTCTTTGAGTAAGAATGTTAATTCGTGTACAGCTCTTTGTATACAAAGAAAGAAAACAAGTTTCAGCATTTTTGGAAATTCATCCTCGAAAGGGGTTGCACAGTGAAACTTAGTATGAAATGAAGGAAGGAAGGAAGTATGAAGGTTGAAGGTCTCGAAGAGTTTAAGTGCAAGGTTAATAGATGGGAAAACTTTATGTGAAAAACGTAGGATTCCCTGGGTAAGTTCCTACGTTCAATGTAGTGTACCAAAATTTGCCACCAGCCGTTTTAGCGTGATGACAAGACTACAATGTTCTGACCGATAGATGGAGCGGTATTATCGGCGCTCACAATCTCCTTACGAAACAATATCGCGCTTAATGTTCCCCTCCTCATATAAAATTCGTTTTCAATTTTTTTTTTGAGTTTTATAAAAGCAAAGATTTCATTGTGATTATATGAACAGAATGTATCGGAGAAGGTGCTGGTGAGGTTCTACGTGGCGCTGATGCTGCACGACCTGTGGAAGCAGGTGCCGTTCCACGTCGTCGCCGACAAGTGAGTGTCTCATTACTGTGCCACAAAACAGATAGGTACAGAAATCAATCTACATACAAGCGCGCTCGAGCAAACGCACACATAGACATTGCTCACGGACACGTCAAGCGGATGGCACTCGCGCTCGCACTGGTCTGAACTGGTCCGAGATATCGTGTCCGTGAGCAATGTCTATGTGTGCGTTTGCTCGAGCGCGCTTGTATGTAGATTGATTACTGTACTTATCTGATTTTGTAACTGTGCGGTCTAGTGTGCGTACAATTACCACAGAAGACTTAATTACCGCTTTTCAGCTCTGCCCCGGCCATATCCTATTGTATAAAGTGAAAAGTGTTACATAAAGTGATCGATCGTTGATCGTTTACTGAGTTGGCGCCGTCCCGATTACCTATATTCGGAATGTTGTGTATAGTAGAAATTATCTAAACTAAGCTCATCCACTTACCTGCATTCAAAATGGCATTGTGTCTAATACAATCCTATCTGCTTTTGTTCTCGTAACCGCCAACCAGTTACTTACAAAAAAAGGTTAGAACTAAATTGCGTGGATATAGAATTTTCAACCTTATTCCTTGTTGAATATGATGATGAGAGTTCATAGTCTTTTTTCTAGAGAGTACGTACGTAAATTCCAAAAAAGTCATGATCACCATCATCCTGTTAGTGCATTTTGTAGTCTAATGCCCAAGGAAATAGAGTCTATAATCTATATCAACCTTCCAAGGTGGTTACAATCTGCTTTTACTACGAGCTCGTTATCTTAATTTGTGGTTAACCACTCAATGGTATTGAGTTCTTAAGTGGATGAGCTTAGTTGATAAAATTTGTACTATATATCAGGTACTATTTGTACTATCAACTCAAGACGGGGACGCGGCAGACCTCGTCGGCGATGGCGCGATGACTTGGACTTTTTCCTCAAGGACTGGCCAGATAAAGCACAAAATAGAGAGCAGTGGAAAAAAAGGGAGGCCTTTGCCCAGCAGTGGGACACAATGGGCTCATAATAATAATCAAGTTCAAACTCAGCAAGTACCTTGACTTGGCTCACGAGGTGACCGCCATGTGGGATGTTGACTCGACGATCATTGTCCCGATAGTCGTTTCGGCGAACGGTCTTATAGCGAAGAGTCTCGACAAACATCTTAAGAGACTCTCGCTAGATGGCTGGATCAAGGGCCAGATACAGAAGGCGGTACTCCTGGACACGGCGCGCATCGTCAGGAGGTTCCTCTCTCTGCAGCCCTAACCACCGGTAGCCTGGGCCCCGCCCCGCTGCCGGCGGCACCCTAGGTTAGGTTTTTTTATAATATATTTATATTTTGTTATTACCTTGTTGTATTTTACTTTTTATATAAATTTATTGTAAAAAAACTTAACCTAAGAAATTAAATGAATATACGAAATAATAATCAGGTACTGCGTGTCGCGCGGCGCCGTGCAGAGCGCGATGTGCGGCGCGGCCGCCGCCGCCGCCGGCGCCGCGCGCTTCTGCGAGCTGCTGCCGCATCTCTGGACGTTCCGGTGAGCACACATAAAGGCTGATTTAGACGATGCCAATTTTGAGACGCCTAAATTACGGCGCCTCGAAAAGGCACCGTATAAACACTTTCCGCGCCATTTTTTCGCCGCATGCCAGCGCTGGCGCGGAATAGAACACGGGCCTATTTTTTGGCGCCAGTGACCCCCCCTCCGCGTCTCTCGCTGCCACTAATGACTGGTACTGAAAAAAAGCACCGTGTAAACACGACTGGCGGCGAGATTTAGGCGGCTGAACATAGTCATTGTCTAAACGGTCGGAGGTGTGCTGTGCGGTAATCACTGGCGCCGTCATTTAGGCGTCTCAAAATTGGCATCGTCTAAATCAGCCTTAACAAATACACCAAGGGCTTGTGCACAAATCACGTGAGGTTCAATAGGGGGAGGGGGGTCACAAAAAAATCACGAAATATCACGTGGGGGCAGGGGGGTATAAGGAGACCTCACGTGTATTTTTCTATAGTGAACGAACTAAGAAAAAATCGATATTTTTTCTCGGTTTTCTTAAAAAATAAATCTTCACTTGTTAAATACTTCAAAATAGCGAGTCTATTTTTCGAAATTTTGGCGGAAAAAAATACACGTGAGGTAGTTAGGGGGAGGGGGGGTTAGCAAAGAATCTCACCAAATATCACCAGGGGGGAGGGGGGGGGGGGGGGGGTCAAAAAGTAGCCGAAAAAACCTCACGTGATTTGTGCACAAGCCCCAAGTGCGAGTAGGACTCGCGCACGAAGGGTTCCGTACTATTATCTGTAAGTTTGTTGTATGGGAGCCCCCCTTAAATATTTATTTTATTTTATTTTTAGTATTTGTTGTTATAGCGGCAATAGAAATACATCATCTGTGAAAATTTCAACTGTCTAGCTATCACCGTTCTTGAGATACAGCCTGGTGACAGACGGACGGACGGACAGCGAAGTCTCAGTAATAGGGTCCCATTTTTACCAAAATGTAGCCAACACCAAAATGCTCCACGATATGATATGATATCCACCCTAATCCGGTTCGAAGGACCAAAATGTAGGGAGCGACCCTAACTACTTGATAAATGATAATTGATATATGATATACGCCGAGGCAGAGGAGCAGAGTGAAACCACAGCTTGATACTTAACAACTACTATACCCAACCAACCCTTTACGTCTCCGCACCCGATGATATTGATATTGATATGATAAACGCTGTACGGAACCCTAAAAAACGATCCATTAAGTTATACTTTTGTGTACAATGATCGTGTTTCCAACAATGGTGTTGTTTTTGAGTGCAGGGCGCTGTTCAGCGAGCTGGCGCCGCGGCTGGCGCACTGCGCCGCGCCCGAGCTCGCCCAGCTCATGGAGCTGCCCGCCGTCAAGAAGGTATTAGTACATTACTGCAGAGGCCGTGAAGCAAGGGATTGCTGGACGAGTTTGGGGTAGATGGCCGAGTCGAAGACGAGGCCAGATAGAACGAGTCCTGCAATCCCTGTTCCGGCCGAAGCTTGTATCTATAGTGCTTTTCTCAAACGATGTGAGGAAATATTAAAATTAAAATAACTACTAGATAATCAAGTAAACAAAACAAAATATGCTACGGGAAAAAAGTAAAAACTATCTTTCGTTTTTACTTTTTTCCCGTAGCATATTTTGCATGACTAAATTTGCCTCCTCATAAAGTTCCCCGTCATCCTTTGTTCATAAGTTCCCCGTCACACTCATCACTAGAAGTATTTTTTATGTCTGTTAAAATTATTTTATAATCACTACGAAATACGAATAAGCAGAAAAAAAGATTTTCAGTGTGCCACCGTTTTATTTTTTAAATATGTTATTTGATCCAGCTATTTGAGCACCATGTTTAACCGCACATAAATATAGTACCATAAATTTTTTGTGTCGCAATTATGCTTACAGATTGTGGAGGTGGTTGGCTGTATGTAATTTTTCCTTTGCCAATTTAATTTTAGTATAGAAATTTAAAAAATTAGAGCAGCGGACAAAAATGGATTTTCATACTAACTTTTGTGGCCTAAGGCCAAGAAGTAATGTAGGGAGCCATAAACGAGAAACTTCATGTCCTCATATCGGGACATTAACGCATGCATTTCCGAGCATGTTTGAGAAAAGTATAAGGGTGTCATAAGGGTAGTAAGTAGGGAATTACTAACGAAGGACTATTAGAAGCCCGACGCCGAAGTCGGAGGGCTTTTAATGTCCTGAGTTTGTAATCCCCTTACTTCCCGCCTTACACACAATATTTTTCATCACATTTGGGAGTAAATAACAAATAAATAAGTAAAAAATAAACATTAAACGATAACGATTGACAACTAACTTTTTTCTGTACCTATATATTTTTTTAATTTACTATAAGCACTGGCAAAACGGCTATCAGCTTAAAAACGAAAACAAATGTACACAGAATCTTACTATTTATCATTAAACAAATAACAATTAACAATATTATGCATCAATAATTAACACCGTAATATTATAAAACTTAAATACGAACAGTATTTTTGTTATTAAACTAAATAGTATCTAACCAATAATATTTAACTTTTTTTATTTTTTTTTGTGTCGTCTACCACAGATAATGCTAAGAACTGCGTTTAGTTTAGAAACTTGACAGGCTATACTGCCAGATTGTAACGATAATTCAAAATTAAATTTAAGAAAACAATTGCAAAATACACTTAAATAATTGTAATAGGTACATAAATATTAATGCAGTTCATATACCATATTAATTCAATACACAATAAAATTTGCTGGTAGGCAAGTTTTGTTGATACAACAAAAAACCTTGGCTGGGTTGAAAACTCCTTAGTCTGAAGCAATGTACGAGTGCGTACTATATTTTTAAAACTAAAACCATAACTCCCTCGGGAGTTATAACAATTTATAACTCCCGCGGGAACTATATAGGCCTTTGTCCTTCAGTACACCTGCATGTAATACCATCTTTTACGAGCAAATGTGATGAAATAGTACATTACGTTACAAGGGTGGTAAACGAGGAATTACAAACAAGTGTCTATTAGAATTCCTTCACCACCAGAGTCACGTACGACGTTTTTCATCACACTTTGGAGGAAATCAAATAAAAGTAGTAGTAGTAGTCAATACCAAAATTACTTACCGCCCTAGGGCGTAATATACTATTTACCGCCCGGTTTTCTAGCATGTAAACCCTTAAAGTGTGATAAAAATTACTTACCGCCCTGGGGCGTAATTTACGACTTACCGCCCGCTTTTCTAGCTTGTAAACCCTTGATTACGAGCAAGTGTGATGAAAAATATCATACCGTTTGCTACTTACAAAATACTTACGTCGTCTCTATGGATCTTGTACTCACTGCCGTTTGTCGGCGCAGGCGCGGGCGCTGCAGCTGTCGCGCGCGGGCTACAAGCGCGTGGAGGATCTGGCGAAGGCTTCGGTGGACCAGCTGGTATCTAGTGTGGCGCACCTGTCGCGCGCGGCCGCCGCGCACCTCGTCAGCGCCGCCAGGGTAAGCGCCTCGACGTGTTGTGTCACACTGAACACGTCTAACGCTGAACTAATCACTAAACACCACCGCAACAAACCGCTCGCCTTTCTTATTCTTCACCAGGTCGCTATAAAAATAAATTAAGTTGTAAGTTCGAAACTCGGCATTGCGCTTGCCCTCGAATCTTTGGCTAAATTATTTTAAATAAGCGGAGTAAAATAAATAACAATAATCTTTATTCCTGAAATCATAATAATAACGACACAGATCTAGCTGAATGCTCGTGTTTGATGATGACGAGATCAGGTGCTGGGACCTGATCTACTCTGGCATGGCGCAGCCGGTAGGATCGGACCTACGCTCCCAAAGGGAATCTGATTTCGAATCAACACGAATATAATCTTTCTGACTGTACAAGGAGGTAACGCCGCCAACATTGTGGGAGGGAATCCTATAGTTGGATAGAATTGGTTCTGTGATAGATGTCCCGGTCGATCGTACACTTTGACAGCAGTTGTTTTTGTTAGTTACTCTTCATATGTCAGATTTCCTCTTACCCTACATATTATTGTATACCTACTTAGTTATTACGTTAATTTCCAGATGATGTTGATAGAGAAAGTGGAGAACCTGCGAGCCGAGGCGGAGGATGTCATGGAAGATCTGAAAACCTAAAATACTAACGCGCTCCCGTACATCTGCTCTACTGGAGACTACACTCGCGGGCATTTATTTATGGGTGAGGCTCGGGAGCGTTTTGACCGCTGCCCCCCTTACGGTCATGCTAGGACTAGGCGAACGGCAAGCGGCGCGGCGAGCGGCTGAGTGAGAGATCCGAGCGCGCCAGCCAAAAGAGTGAGCGAGACACGAGAGTAGTGGCCGGACCATTATGTTACGTTTACACGAATATAACTTTATTTTACAATTCGCAAAAAAAACGCTCTGCTGTGAGATTCTTCGAAAATAATGTTAATTATTTTAAAACGTTGGTTAAGAAGACAAGGAGCAGACTTGAGCTACCCTTATATCAATGAGAGCAATAACCGGGTTTCAAATGTCTGTCTATCACTGTCGTTAAAGATATATAGGATAATTCGGTATTTGCTAAGAAGGACAAATCTAACGAGTGCTTCCGAAAAGGTATTACTTTTTTAAATAGTGATCGTTAATATTATATCAAATAATAATATGTTTTATTATAGATTATGCCATGTCTCATATTTTCAATAAAGTACAATTTTATTACCTATTCTAATGTATACGAAACAACACGATAAAGTACATGTAGGTATCTAATTTCTACATGTGTTTTGTACATAAGTGCCATAACCAATGGTAAACGTGACATTATGTATATTGAGCATAGGACACTAAAAGTTGGGATTTTTGATAAAGGAGATCAAAAAAGAATTTCCGCTGTGGACCAATCTGAAAGAATCACGCATTCACGCAACACTATTGTAAATACTGTTTCCCAATTTCATAGTAGTGGAGATTGATTCGTTATGTAAGAAGTGTACATTTTCCGTTAAATAATGTTGAAGTAATTTGCATTTATTAGTTATGAATTGTAGATTAATTAATATAACTAAGTGAAACGAAGACTGCTTAAAAGTTAAAATATTGTGGAATCATCTAATAGGAATATTTACAAGACGATATGTCAGTCAACTATGAAGTGTTATTCGATTAAAATAATATAATTCATATGAAAAATTATTTAGATTGTTTTAATTCCTAAGATTAGCTGTCTATAGACGCGGAGTGGAAAACATGTGGGTGAATACCAAGAAGTTTACCACCTTAACTCACTCAATTAATATTTGTATCAGTCTCCGTTGTGCCACGACAGTTAACCTTCCAATAAAGTAGTAAGGTTCTATTTTAAGGTCCTTATTGTATCGTTCATTATTGTCGCACAACGGAACGTATTCCAACCGCTTTTATTTCCTCGTTTTGTATGGCTAACTACTATACGCCTTAATTTCATCAAACTTTTTGGTCCTATCCCATGTGCCAATCAGGCGGCGTCTTTGTGAAGCCCTTAAGAAATGCATTTAAATCTGAGGAATGTGATTGGTCGAATTAACACCCCGCCCCGCCCCGGGTGAGAAATGAAATTATCTGTAGGTATATACAACCAAATATAATTTTTATTTCAATCACAGTCAAAGTACTTGAAACAAAGTGGTCACATTTTTAAATCATTTAAGAATGGTTTTGAAACAATGTGTCTGTTTATTATATAAATACATGTACACAACTGATTTAAGAATTATTACAAGACGTAATAAAATAAATTGAAATAATGATATCTTTAACAAAATCAATATTTGAGTTAATTTCAACAAATAAGTATTGCGGTACTTACGAATAAGTAGCAGCAGTCAGCAATCTCATAATTCATTGTTTCTTAACATGTTGTTACGACAGGACTTCAATTATACATATAGAATACTTTTATGTCTGAGCGCATTAGGTTTCAAATATTTATATTATACACCAAAGTTCATCACTATGATTTATAGCGATAGCTAACATGTGGATTATTCACAAAAATCTTTTTTTTTATTTGGTTTACTGTCTTTAAGACGAGCTGTCATTTTGAACAATAAAGGTGCGCCCAGACCGCCGCTTAAAATACGGTGACGGTACGGAATCGCAGTGACGCATCGTATCCGTACCGTTTTTATCGCATGCCCTCCACACCGCCGCTTAAAATACGGAGTCGGTACGGAATCGCAGTGACGCATCGTATCCGTACCGTTTTTAACGCATGCCCTCCACACCGCTGCTTAAAATACGGAGACGGTACGGAATCGCAGTGACGCATTGTATCCATTGTATAATAATTCAGTGAATTAAGGAGTTTGACCTTACAAACGGTCCAGAAGTTTTGAATTTTTGATAATATGTTGTCTAGGATGGTTAGTGAGTGTTTAAAATACATTTTTTTTTAATAAAAAAAGAACCGACTTCAAAATAACTGAAAAGCCGAAAATAACCCGTTCATGTACAGATTACATTTGAATCACTTTTTGAAGTCGGTGCCAAACCACTCAACTTTTACTATGAAAAACGATGCCGCGCAAATTTTTGTTCGATATTATATATTATTATATTCTAGTTTACGTGAGGTTTGGCACCGACTTCAAAAAGTGATTCAAATGTAATCTGTACATGAACGGGTTATTTTCGGCTTTTCAGTTATTTTTAAGTAGGTTATTTTTTTATTAAAAAAAATTGCATTTTAAACACTCACTAACCATCCTAGACAACATATTATCAAAAATTCAAAACTTCTGGACCGTTTGTAAGGTCAAACTCCTTAATTCACTGAATTATTATACAATGGATACAATGCGTCACTGCGATTCCGTACCGTCTCCGTATTTTAAGCAGCGGTGTGGAGGGCATGCGTTAAAAACGGTACGGATACGATGCGTCACTGCGATTCCGTACCGACTCCGTATTTTAAGCGGCGGTGTGGAGGGCATGCGATAAAAACGGTACGGATACGATGCGTCACTGCGATTCCGTACCGTCACCGTATTTTAAGCGGCGGTCTGGGCGCACCTTAATGTCGCTCTCACACGAGGGCAGAACAGTGAGGCAGAACAGTGGGCAGTACAGTACTGCTACAATCTGAACGCACACGCCGAGACAGAACAGTACTGTCTTGTGCGTTCAGATTGTAGCAGTACTGTACTGCCCACTGTTCTGCCTCACTGTTCTGCCCTCGTGTGAAATCGGCATAACATTCCGTTGACTGTCGATCAAAACTTAACACAACAACAGTAACAAGTATTTGTGTATACTTCGATATTAGAATAAATTCCGTATCTCAGTGTCTATTCGAAACTCAGATCAAATTATGTCAATTTGGCACAAGTTACAAACGACTGTATACTTGTAAGTTAAGGTCGTTTTTCACTTGTCCCAGTTTGACATAATTTGATTTACAAGTACTGGATGTTTATCTATAGGATATACCGATCCATGAAAGAGATACGAGACATTGAAGACTAGTGATTATGATGTAGCGTCAGCTGTCAATCAAGAAAAGCGCGTACTCCCATCTGTGCGGGCAACGCATTTGTAACTCCTCTGGAGCTGCAGGTGTCCACCGACAGCGGTAATCGCTTATCATCAGGCGACTCATCTGCTCTCTTGCCTCCTATCCTATGTCATAAAAATAACTAGGTCGATGCAGAGTCAGCCACCGGCTAAGCTTGCACCATAAATTGGAGCGGAGTTTCTTTTTTTTTTTTTTCGAAATTTTCGCTTCGTCACGACTTAGCGAAATTTAGTTTTTGCATTTAAAAACAAAAATTTCTAAAATCGGTTGAGAACTCGCTGAGATCTGCGCATTGTCACAAAGTCCATTCGAGTCGATCCATGGGAGGTTCGCTCGCTCCGCTCCAATAATAATAATAGCGATTAACGATACGAAAGTATCACTATATAAGGACTGAATTTACTGCCGCTCAAGAAATTACAAATTATTATAACAAAACTGAACTTAATCGCGTTCTAAAAGTGTTTATTCAATTAAAGCCTGACCAGAAATATATGAGGATGCGCCATATTGCGGAATTTCACTGGAACTAATTTCTTACACTGGCAATGGTTTTATGATGGTTGTCAACAATGTCAATGTCATTAGTGCTGGTTTCTTTAAAAGACAAAATATTGAAAAATACCCAAAGAAAATGCCGAAAACCATTCACAGTCGTGAACGTGATATTATAAATAAAGTGTACACGTGTCTACTACACAAAAAACAGTCGGCAAAAGAGTGCATTCCATTAAAATAATATTACGAGGTTACCATAGGAACTGACAGGTATTCAAACTGAGGTCATTATAGTGCGTTGCGATTGGTTGCAAAATTGTTGCCATATAAATCTTGTAAATTGCGCCCTCTTGACAATCCTCATATATTTCTGGTCAGGCTTTACCTGGGCGTTTCGAACGTGACGTTCACGTCTCGAAGTGACACAATGCAAGGGTTTAAACCAATACATAGGACATAACAGTGAGCTGCGTCTACCGTCGCTTGTAGAGACAGGGCTTGAGCGTGAGCGCGGCGTGGCGAGCCTTCTTGGGCGTGTCCTGGACCTTCCGGAACTCCAGGAAGTAGAACACCTGGTGGCCGCGGTCCGCCTTCACCAGCTTGAAGCCGAGCCGCTCCACGCCGCGCGTGAACTCCTCCAGCTTGTCGAAGCGCGACTCCACCTCCGCGATCAGCAGGACGCCTCTGCAAGGGTACCATAGTTACCTTGGCTGCTTTTTAGGGTTCCGTACCCGAAGGGTAAAAAATTTTAACAAAAAAATGAACCGACTTCAGTAAAACTAAAAAGCCAAAAATACTAACCCGTTCAAGTACAGATTACATTTGACTCACCCTTCGAAGTCAATCCCAAACCACCTCAGTTCTTATATTTATATATTATAGTTTACGCGAGGTTTGGCACCGACTTCGAAGGGTGAGTCAAATGTAATCTGTACTTGAACGGGTTAGTTTTTTGGCTTTTTAGTTTTACTGAAGTCGGTTCTTTTTTTTGTTAATTTTTTTTTTTTTGCTGTTTAGTGATTCATATAAAAGTTCTAGTGGCCATCTGTGGTGTTCATCATCAGTTTCCTTACACCAAATCCTATTTACTGAATGTAAATTCTTGACTTTATCAATAAATTACCGAAAGCGCCGTACATGTCCCTATAACATTTGAAGAGTTCCCTCGATTTCTCCAAGATTCCATCATCAGATCCCGACTTAGTGCCAACGGGACCAACTCGGAGTTATACCCTTTCCATTAAAAAAAATTGAAAATCGGTTCACGGTTCTCGGAGATATCGAGTATACAAAAAAAAATAAAAAAAATAGTTCGAATTGAGAACCTCCTCCTTTTTTGAAGTCGGTTAAAAACGGGACCCTATTACTGAGACTTCGCTGTCCGTCCGTCCGTCCGTCTGTCACCAGGCTGTATCTCAACAACGGTGATAGCTAGACAGTTAAAATTTTAACAGATGATGTATTTCTATTGCCGCTATAACAACAAATACTAAAAATAAAATAAATATTTAAGGGGGCTCCCATACAACAAATTTGTTATAGATTATGGTACGGAACCCTCCATGCGCGAGTCGGACTCGCACTTGCCCAATTTTTTGGGATTTTATGGCGTGGCTGCAGAAGCCTTTAGGTCATTACCTTGGTTGCTCGCGGCTATCAGTGTTGCCACTTTATATTTAAAAGTAAGTCTAGACTACGGGATATTGTCGGTTGGCATAACATTTATTGGCATAAAATCGTAGGTAAGCCATAATTCTGAAATTATTAACTTTACAAAAGTTTTGGCACTAGACCCCATAGGTTAGGTTAGGTTAGGCTTATATCGATTCTGAAAAGTTATCTGTTTAAACGAAAAGTAAAAATTATGGCTCTGAAATCTTCCGAGTTTGTTTGCTTCAACAAAAACTACAACAACATTCTCTACAATGCGAATCCGTCGAATGTTAGATCAAGTTTATTCAGTCTTCAGTATTCTATTTCGCTCGGTCAACTGCGTTCCCATGAGCGCGAGACAGGTGTACCACCGCGTCCGCTCAACCCTACCCGACTAGCACAACTACGCGTCGCGACTCGTGTCGCGCGACATAGCATCGCCCGTCACTCTCTCACAGTACTGTGAAGAAAGAGAGATAATATATCTCGCGCGAGAAAGAGTTCCCTATAGCACAACTGTCACAAGCAACTATTTCTCGCGCGAGATAATTACCTGTCTCTTTCTGTTCAGTAATGTGAGAGGGTGACGGATAGCGCTATGTCGCGCGACAAGAGTCGCGAAGAATAGTTGTGCTAGACGCGCAGGAGGGGCGACAATCACTACATAGTACAAAACAAAGTCGCTTTCTCTGTCCCTATGTCCCTTTATATGCTTAAATCTTTAAAACTACGCAACGGATTTTGATGCGGTTTTTTATTAAAATCTATTGATAGAGTGATTCAAGAGGAAGGTTTATATGTATAATACATGCATAATTTATCAGCATTGCACCCGTGCGAAGCCGGGGCGGGTCGCTAGTAGGGTGAAGACCAAAAAGTTTGCAACGTTAACTCACCCTTAACTCACTCAATAATATTAGTGTCAAAGTCTCCATTGTGCGACGACAGTAAACGTTTCAATAATGTACCTTAATGTTCTATTTTAAGGTTCCTTATTGTATCGTTATTTTTTGTCGCACAACGGAACTTTCTCAATTGTTTTTAATTCCTCGCTAACTACGACTTAATTTCATCCAACTATTTGGTCCTGACCCAGTAAATAATAAATAAATAAATATTAAGGGACAATAGTTAGTATAATGCTAGTTACCCGGTATTGAGCACCCGATTCGCCTCGGCGAGATACTCCGGCAGCTGCGTGCCCATCAGCGCGAGGCAGTACACCGCCGCGTCCGCCTCGCCCGCCGGCAGCGGCGTGCGCGCCATGTCGCACACCTCCACGCCCGCCGCCGACGCCACCAGGTCGAAGGAGCGCACGGCGTGCGGCACGCGCGCGGCCAGCGCGGCCGAGCCGCAGCCCATGTCCGCTATCTTGTGCGTCTTGGGCCTGCGATCGAATCAAACATTACATAATAGCTCTAAATTGACGACGCGTTTGGCTCGGTTGGTAGACACCTGCCTACTGAGTTGGCGGTCCCGGGTTCGAATCCCGGCCGGGGCAAATATTTGTGCAAATATTTGTTCTTGGGTCATGGATGCTATCTATATATGTATTTATATATTATGTATATCGTCGTCTAGTACCCATAGTACAAGCTTTGCTTAGTTTGGGACTAGGTCGATTTGTGTATGATTGTCCCTTAATATTTATTTATTTAAATTCCTCTCGTCGAATCTCATACAAAACGAAAACTTTCACTCTCTTCAATAACAAGTAAACTTTAAATTTTCATGCAAACATCACTCTCTCTTGTCGCTCCCTCATGACTGAGGATCCTGGTCATCACTAGATGGCTTACACTTGGTGTGAATGATTTGTCTCCATCGAGTCCTGTCCATTGCGTCCCTTACAACCGAGCAAAACTTGGAGGAAGAGTGTCCTTGCTTGGGGATCGTCAACTCTTCGCACTATATGGCCGAAATACGATAGAAATTAGATATAATTACCTCCTTGAATATAATGACATGTCAAGAGGTAACACAACCATCTTATCAAAAATTTCCGGAGACATCTCTAATGATTACAATGATAAACGAGTTCGGGACATGTCGGGCCGTTCCTGTCAATTTATTATGTGAATTTAAACCAAATATAATAATTATTAACCCTTTGAGCGCCAAGCGGCAAAGCAATTCACCGTGCCACTGACGCCAAACAAAAATACAAAAAAAGTGCTTCAAAATCAACAGAGATTGAAAAACACAGATAGTGGCATAGTGGTTAGAATTAGCATGCTTTTGACCATTGAAATTTTTGACGTCAATAGGCGTCGTTGGCGTCAGTGGCACGAATTTCCGATAACGTGATTTGCCGTCTTTGGTTGTAACTCACATTTTCATGATCCTCTTGACGATGACATCGAGCGGGTTGACGGGCCACTTCTTCAGCTGCTGCTGGTAGCCCTGGTGGTAGGTGTGGAAGGCGGCCGGGTCCGCCTGGAACAGCTGCTGCGCCTCCGAGCCGGACGACGTGTACAGCTTCTCGTTGAGGTACCTGAACTGTGCAGCTGGAATAGATACTCCTTTTAAATAATAACCATGTGTGTATAGTTCTTCAAAATGGAATAAATAATAGTAAAATGCCAGGGCTAGCGCTTTTGCCTTGATGCACTTATATCTTAGGCTATAGTTATTATTACTGTAAAATAAGTTATTATTCAATAAATATCTTATCTTATCTTATCTTACTTAAGTAGAAGAGTTCTATTACAAATTTTGATACAAAGCCAGCCCAGAGCAAGCGATACCACTGATAAATAAATAATGACACTGATAATGTACTCATATACTCATTTTCGAGTGAAAGGTAAGGCTTTTAATGAATGACTTGGAACCATGGAACCACTAGGTTTTTTTGATACAATAAGGACCAAAATGTGTCATAGCCTAGTATATCCCAAGCCGACATGTCTGCATTTTTGAATATATCAGTTAATTGTATGGCATACATGTCACATAAAACAAAAATGAGAAACTATAATTTAACATATAGCTTCTTCACCCATCGGGCTGCATTCACACTTGGAGAGAATAAATCCAGGGATACCCCATTCTTTAATTAAAACTAGGTTTGGTCTAGCCAGCCATATCAGAGACCATAATGTTTTGTATACTTAAGGTCACCGTCAAGGGAACCGATGAGGAGGACTATATATAATTGAACTAGATTCGATTTTGTGGTATATGAACTATGCAGGACTTACAAAGGGGGATAGTAGTATATCTTTTTTAGGGTTCGTACCCAAATGGTAAAAACGGGACCCTATTACTGAGACTTCGCCGTCCGTCCGTCCGTCTGTCACCAGGCTGTATCTCAACAACGGTGATAGCTAGACAGTTGAAACTTTCACAGATGATGTATTTCTATTGCCGCTATAACAACAAATACTAAAAATAAAATAAAATAAATATTTAAGGGGGGCTCCCATACAACAAACTTGTTATAGATTATATATATGTATAGGTACGGAACCCTTCATGCGCGAGTCGGGCTCGCACTTGCCCAATTTTTATTTTACTCTGGTGTCAGTGGCACGGTAAATTGCTAGACCGCTTGTCGGTCAATAGGTTAAACTAATTATATATAAGGGTTCCTAGTTGACTACGGAACCCCAAAAATGGTGTGTTTAAATGGAATCCCTTACCTTGTAATTTAGCAATCATTCTTTCTCTCAGTGAATTTGAATTCCCGCTTACATCTACAGAATTCCTCTTGTTATTACTTTCTAGGATCTTCTTTATTTGTTCCTTTTTACGGTTAAATTTAACTTTAGGGTTGTCAACAGTCTTGTCTCCAAACAAAATATCCTCTCTGTCCTCGTCCTTAAATGCATCATCTAATTTCTTCTTCTTGGCTTGAATTATTAATTCATCGACCTCGTCAGTGTCTACATTGCTGAGCTCTATGCTGTCAAATTTGCTTAAGTTATGTTTTCGCTTTTTTGGTTTATTACTATCAGTTCCATTTGTTTTGATAGAAGCATTAGCCACTTTTTGATTTTTATTTTTAAGTTTTTGAGATTTATTTAATTTAGGTTTTTTGAGTTTACCATGTTCATTATTAATGACAACATTTTCTATATTTGAATTTTTTTGTGGCTTCCTTTCCTTGGTTTCTACTTTATTTGGGTTTAAAACAAATCTTCCAGGTTGGTTGTTATTGGAATTTTGTTCATGTTCGTTGTTTTGAGGTTTGCTGAGCTTTTGATATATTTTTCTGTTCTTTTGTCTGATTTTCTTCAGTTTCCGTTTATCAGTAGATTTCTTGGGGGGTTGCTTTTTCTGTATTTGACCATTTACTTGATGTTTTACTGGTGATTCTGGAGTCACTGGTTTCGTTGCTTTTTTTCTTTTATTGTTCTGAAACAAAGCGTGTTTCTGACTAAACAAGCTATTCCAGGGATGCATTTAAAAAATCTATAATCTAATCAGTGAAGTTTTTGGGACCATGATAGGTTATGTTTACATTTAGAAGTTATGAAGTATCTGCCTCATTTTAAGTGATGTTGAATCAAAATTGGACAATATCAATTAGTGTTGATAGCGTGTAAAAGTTAGTAATGTTTAGATACAATATCCAAAGGAAATCTGTAGAAAAACTTACGTGTGATGTTTTACCGAAATTAGCACTACTGTCGGGAACGTCGGTCCCCCATTCTGGCACTTTGAACATTTTCACTAAAGTTGGTAATTAACTTGATTATTTACTTACACTTATGCGCTACATTATTTTTTAAAACACGTGATAAAAACATGCCGCAACGCAAGTCACAACTTTGGGCTTAATCGAACTGTCATTTGCCGTGCCCATGACGGCACGTCAGTGTCAAATGAAACGTTTTGTTATTGCAGAGCATTTAGCATAAATACTATCAAAGGACAATATCAAAGGCTATTATTATTATATTGATTAAGAGGCCTTATTCCTTTTAAAATTTATTTTTTTCATATTATGACAAATGTATTGATAATTTCAACCAACTTTTTGAAGTGTATAATACTTTTCCCCGAGTTCTAGGAAGTAACATAGTTATTTCACGCTTTCATTGTGTACAGTCGAAAATAAGTTAAAAAAACCAATTTTCCGCGTGAATTTTGTCAATTTCGAGTAGTTTTTGAAACAAAAATTATCAATGAAAAATTCAAACTGTAGGTTTCAAATATATACCAATAAATCCCAATAGCCCTGTTCTAGAAAGTAACATCAATAGTATGTTAAGAAACATGTTTGATCATAGAGAAAAATATCTAAACAATCAGCATTTTAAAAGGAATAAGGCCTCTTAAAGATACTCTAATTTATTTTGAACTTAGATAAAGTCATATCATAACGATTATATAAGAATTTTACTATTAAGTAATTTTACTAAGAAGTTTACCGTAAGTTTACCTATAAGTTTAGAGGGTAGTGTGGTAATGAATACGTAAATATTTTAAAATGACGTCACAGTAAGAAAAAAATGAGTCTTGAGGCGGGTGCCTAGACTCTAAACTAAGTTTACCCAAAATGTGCTAAAATGTTTAACAGCATCTGTACCTACAGGCAACTTGCGACTCTATCGTTATAGGAATATAGTTTATAATATAGTTCGTTAAATGCATTTGAATCATCTAATAACAAAAGCAAACTTTGAAGATGTGAGGTTGTAGTTGTAATAGATGCGGTACCTATTTTAAAACCTCGTTTAAGGCGATTTTATTTTAATATAATGTAAATGGGTTGGGCTGGGCAGCATATGGGAAGTTGCGCCATATTTTTCAGTCATCATCACTCCCAGCCCCAGTGTGCCTTAAGTACAAAGTCTTCGACCAGTGCGTCCTTCCGGTCCTTATTTATGGGGCCGAGACGTGGACACTAACAAAAGGCCTCGTCCACAAATTTCAAGTTGCTCAGCGAGCTATGGAGAGGGCTATGCTCGGAGTTTCTCTGAAGGACAAAATCCGGAACCAGGAGATCCGACGGAGAACCAAAGTGACCGACATAGTCCTAAAGATATGCAAGTTGAAGTGGCAGTGGGGGGGGGGGGGGGGGGGGGGCATATTTGGCGTAGAGCTGATGGTCGATGGGGCAGACGAGTTCTAGAGTGGAGACCACGAACGACACGCCCTGTAGGACGGCCTCCCGCCAGGTGGACCGACGACCTAAAAAGAGTGGCGGGAAGCGGTTGGATGCGGAAAGCTGAGGACCGGGTATGGTGGCGCGAACTGGGGAAGGCCTATGTCCAGCAGTGGACGACTCCGGGCTGATGATGATGATGATGATACGTAAATTGTATTTTTAGTCAACATTGGAAGTGCTCAAATCACAGTTTCAAGACTTTCAAGCCCGCCACATGTATTCTTTTAACTATATTTTACGTAGGTAAGCCAATTTATATGCTATTATAAATTCCTAAAATTGTATTGAAAAATTATTTCAACAGGGTGATGCCGCAGAGTGGCGCCTGTCGTAGGTAGGTACAGCACCAACACCATCATGGTCCTCTCATAACGACAAAACGGCTAGATGATAAAAATCAAGTAATGTCTACTAATTCGATCTGGTGAGACATAGCCCTGACACTTTATAACTTGTCCAAAGTTGGTTTATTCTTTACCTACTATCGACTGCAACACGCGGTACGGTGGCGTGACCTGAAATAACATATCACTTTACACCGTATTAGTTATGGTTAGACAGTAAACCGGGCAGGTTGAACTTTTAGAGATAGTTATTTTTTAGCTGTCAACGATAAAAGAGAATTAGTGTCACAATTATCGTGAGATGAGTGATTATGTAAACTTGTCTGTGGCATCGTATCTCCTAAAATGATCCGATTTCAATTTAAGTGGTCTCAGTACTTGATTGGCAGTGTTCATGTATTTTCAATTACTTGGTTACCTGATGAGCAGTAAAGACTTGAGTTGGAGAATTCTTAGGCGGAGTATAAATATTATGTTTACCCAAAATAAGAACTATTGAGTGTGGAATGGAGTAAAATAATGGTGAGAAATTAGAGAACACGAAATTAACTGAAATTAGTGAAAAGTGAGTGAAAGTAAAGACATAGGTACAGGGTGGTACAGGTAAGTCAGGCTGCGGCAACCGCTTACCATCAGGCGGGGCGCACGCTTGTTTAACACTTCTGTGGTGTTGGATAGATCTTAGATGAGGCATTGTTCAGGACCTCGCGACCAGACGTGCCAAAAGATCACTGCGCACAGGCTATTTTGACATTTGTTGCTGTTGCATCCTACATGACTGCGCTTGTATATTCCTTTGATGATGATGGAATAAAAAGTTAGACTCTGATCAAATTTAAGACGAAAATTGAATAATTGAGTACATATATAAATACAAAATGACAGAGACTGAAATGAGTTGAAGTCCTGGAGAGGCCTATGCCTTAATTGCCTAATGGCACACCCGGCAACAGGCTTATTAAAAATAATTATGTTATCCGGGAGGCGATAGTGTTTATCAGAATGTGCGGGGCAGGAGTGCGCATGTCCTTGTTTGAGTCATGCGCGCCCCAAACCTCACCACCCAGTCACTATTTATATTGTTTTCTAAATAATAACACATTAAACCGTAAAAGATAAACTTAACGCCAAACCAAACACGCGAAACTGGGATATTTAAAAGGACCCTAATAGCCAACACTAGATAAAACAATCGCGATTTTTGTATCAGTAAATATTTGTGATTATAACCTTGAAATTGAGATATTTGGTGTTTTTTTGTGTATTTGTGGAATGTTTATCAAAGTTGTAACATTGTTGACCAGTGTTATTGTTAATAGTGCTTAGTGAAATTATTAAATTTAAGCGTGAGTATGTGTCTATTCCTTAATTTTTGCTCTCCACTGTGTTACCAATGCATTTCATAAAATTTTTTTTTATCATTTATTATTAATTTAAACACTGGTTTTGCACAAATGGTTTTTTTGTTTTTCCCTTTTCGTTGTGATAGTGAAATAAGACAGTGTTATAATTTGTTATAGGTATACGAAATTTCGGAAAGTGAAATTAGACATGGTTTAGATACGATGTTAATTGTTTAGGGGATTTATTAATTGTTGTACCTAGAGCTCACATTCAATAATAAAGAACAGATTGTATCATCTTATACCGGCCGGAAATGACATAAAAACACATGAGGGGTAATTTTTCTGAATTTTAAATTTAGATCTGATAAACAAGAATTCTGAAACGTATTTTTATCTGTAGAGATAAAACTGAGAGCAGAACAAACTACTAACCGTTTAATGTAAGTAGGGCTCGTCTAATTTGTTTCTCCTGTTCATGAACTCATGCAAGTAAAACAAGTTTCCGACACACACCTAGAAAAAACCTGATGGTCCACTACACCTTTGAGCCTGTTTACAGGGTTCATATATAGAGCTAATAAAGCCATCATTCAAACAAAGAATAAGGACTACAGATACCCACAGATACCTACTAGGTAAATACCTACCGTAAAACTACTAACTATAATCCAACCATCCAACTATGGGCTAAAACAAAACTCGTTTATTTTTATCAAAATCCATATTCTATCAGTGATTTTGATTTTATACGGTTTTATTGAAGTTTTTTTTAATTAAGTATGTTGTTCACCTTAGAGTTTATTCGTAATAATTGTCATACCTAATATTAACGAGTAATTTTCGGATTAAATTGGACCATAGTTGTGTGGACTGGAAGTTGGGTAGTTTAACGGAACATTACATAATTATATGCATATGTAAACTATAGTTAAGACAAATGTTATTAAAATTATCGGGTTACAAATTAATGTTACTTTGAATAAATTGTACACAATTTTTTTTTTCGTTTCAACTTTTGGGGACAACTTAACTTTATGTTGTGAGTAAAATTTAAACTATTCTGATTTGAGCAAGCAAGGAAACTCCGAGCATAGCTCGCTCCAATGCCTTTTGAGTAGGTAATCGAGCCTTTTTAATGAGGCCTACTGTAAAGAGACAACGTCTCAGTACCTCATATATAAATAATTAACCAACGATAAAAATATATTACGCAGCTTCTCGAAATGCAAATATAAATCAAAAGAAAAATATGGCATTAATGAAGTAGCCAGGGAAAATCTTTGCCTATAGGTATTCTATTTTCTTAATCCACAACTTATCTCAAGATTTTAAGGTAAAGTGCACATTTTTTTACATCCCATTCGGTAGATTTGTAGAACACAAAATAGTGTTTTTATCGGTTTGAACTCGGGCCGTGTCACTAGGTTCAAAACATCTGTAGGTATCTTATTCTACGGCGTGCTCCGTATCTAAGTATTTTACTATTCTGCCCGGTCGCAAGGGACACTAAACTTGCATTTTTAACGCATAAACCTTTTGTTTTTTTCCCTGGAATAAATAACGAGTCATATTCCCCAGTTGCACATTCGTCCTTTAATCTGAAAGTGCTATGCTGTTGTGTATATTCTTAGGTACTTTGTGGTACAAAGGGAGAAGAAAGGTTATGGATAAGCGATAAGTAAATGATAATAATTTTAAGTATACCTAAAAATAAATGAAACAATACAAGACCTTGCGCCATGTAATTGGGTTTCAGTGATTTGGAGGACAATGTATCCATTACATTACATTCATTAGTACCGTCGATTAGTTGTCCATTAGCTGTAGGTATCAGGAACAACCATTAGACAACGCCTGCAGGCGGCGGGGAGAAAAGTAAAAAGTCACGCGAGTCTGAATTATCTTCACAGCGAAAAACAAAACAGCAGTCAAACTTTTCTTGAGTTAATAAGTAGGCCGCTGTTGTCTGTCTGCCCGTCTGTCAGAAGGCTGTATCTTTCCAACCGTGATAGTAGAGACTTTAAACTTTCGCATTCTAATTTCGTATAATAGTATCGCTATTAAATGAAATCCTGTAAAAAAAAGAAACAAGGGGATCCGCATACAACAAACGTGCTATTTTAGGCTGGACGGTAGTAGATAGACATTTGTATAAAGTTTACTATGTATGGGCAATATAACAACAAATGCTAAAAAAATAAATAGGTACGTAAATTAAAAATAATATGTGATGGTACCGAACCCTTTGTGCGCGAGTCCATTCAGATCCGAATCCTGGTGAACCTGGAAAAGCGTAAGTACAGAGAAAATGCCAAATTTAATAAAAAAATAACCCTGACAAAAAAAATTTTTTTTTGGGCAGTCGTGTAATTACATGCTATCTACACACAAAGGTTCTCTGGAAAAGACTGTTATTATTTATATTAATGCCGCACTGTTTTATTTCTCTTAGTGGCGCGAGCGCGCAATAAAGAATTTATTATATTACAAATACGTACTTTTCTGTTTTCACTGTGACAAAATCATTCATAATATTGTAATCGTGATAAAATCAATCTATTGAGTCATAGATTACTTGTTCGCTGGAACCAGTATCGGTACACTAGAGTCCGACTATAGTCAGGTACGTAAGCTAAGGGTTTTATGTAGGTAAGTGTATCTGACCTGGGAATTTCTCCTCAAATCCGTGGTTGTGACTTCGTTGTCTCGCGAGTGGGTAGCTTATATATTTTTATTATTTGATAGACTCGGGATTACAAGCTGGTGACAATATTTTAAAATTTTCAGGAAAACTAATAAGCTTTCGAAACAAAATATCGTTATTGTCACTCATTGAAATCCCTCTGGTCTACCCACGATAAGCTGAAAAGTTTCCGAAATGTCGCAAAATTCATACAATTAATAGTCTGTTACGTAATTTAATCCGTTTAATTCGGGTGTGTAATGTTTTGCATAACAACAATTTGCGAATTTTCATTTTACATAAAACGAATTGCATAATTTCAACCTGCATAAGTGATCATATAGCATAAAAACAAAATGCATACAAACGAATTGCATAATTTCGAAAATTATAGTAGCTTAATTGGATAATAATGTATTTGCATAATAGACAAATAGCATAATAGTCACTTTGTATACTATACCATTGTCATATCATACTTTTTTCATAATAACTTAAAGCATAATAAATGTTGTCCAAATAAATATATCCAAAAATATAATATTTTTTTCTTATTCATTTTTCCCCATTGCCGAGCCAAATTAGGAGCAGTTACTTTTTAAGGGTCATAAAATAAACCCTAACCTACCTATCTCTGGGAGAAGTTTCGTTTTTAGGGTCATAAAAAAAAACCCTAACCTACCTATCTCTTGGAGCAGTTTCGTTTTTAGGGTAAAAAAAACCCTAACCTACCTATCTCTTGGAGCAGTTTCGTTTCAAGGGTCATAGAAAAAATAACCCTAACCTACCTTTCTCTCGGAGCAGTTTCGTTTTAGGGTAAAAAAACCCTAACCTACCTATCTCTGGGAGCAGTTTCGTTTTTAGACTCATAAAAAAATTGCCCTTACCTACCTATCTCTTGGAGCAGTTTCGTTTTTAAGGTCATACAAAAAAATAACCCTAACCTACCTATCTCTTGGAGCAGTTTCGTTTTTAGGGTAAAAAAAACCATAACAATATTTCAGTAGGTACTCAACAATTTTTTATTCGGGACTTATTTGATATGATATTTATACAACTTGATAATTATTTTAAGTGTTTTTATGAGTTTTAATCAATATTCTAAATGTATGTTATACCTACCAAGTGACATTATGACTTATGAACATTATAACGAATGTTATTATGATTATTGATGGTTATGATGTTTAAATATTATGCTTGATAAAATTATGAATTTTGTTTTTATGCAATGTGTTTATTATTCATTTTGAAAGTAGTTAAATGAAAATATGCTAAATGTTTTTATGCAACTTGAACCGCACCCGTTTAATTCTCAACCTGATTGCCACTAGAATTGATGTGTTCCATTGTTCAGTTAATGAATTCACAAAGATAACTTTATTTGTATTATGTTATTGCTCGTAAATATAATAATTGTAATTAATAATTTTATAATATTGTTGTGTTGCTACTCTATCGCATTGGGAAACTGTCATGATAGATGTAATGTTGATGTAAATAAATAAATAAATAAATTCCGATTCAGGTGTTATTGTTTGCAAAGAGTGACACGGATTCATATTTGAGGAATTAAGATAAGTTTTTTCTAGTTGATGAGCCTTCAAAAAAATATGCAAAATGCTCAGCAAATAGAGCAGACTTTTGTTTAAATGATCTGTGACTGTGATCACCGTAGGTGCTACAACAGCACGAATGCGCCTCGAAGCATAATTTATTTGTTGAAAAGTAAATACCTGTACAATAAATGTAACTTCATTATCTGAAACTAATTTCCAGACCTCGTTATCAGCAGTGGCGTAATTTTATTGAAAAGCTAAGCTAGGGTTGGCTCTACACCTGAAAATTTTAACAAAGAAACTAAAAAAAAAAAAAACATTTATTTCAAGTAACATGATATCATGTGAAGCAAGTAT
This sequence comes from Apotomis betuletana, assembly GCA_932273695.1. Taxonomy (NCBI): domain Eukaryota; kingdom Metazoa; phylum Arthropoda; class Insecta; order Lepidoptera; family Tortricidae; genus Apotomis; species Apotomis betuletana. The sequence continues at coordinate 609,052 of OW026303.1, read as the reverse complement.
ATTGTTTACATTAAGAAGGTACATTACCTTCTTAAATGTAGACAATATACTTGCTTATAAATTTCTATTACTTAAAAGCGGTTTTCTTCGGTGTTGAAACTCTTAAATTTAATGGGTAGATAATTTATTTGACAATAGTTATTGATATCTTATAACTAGTTTATTTCTTATTCAGTTAAAAATATGAAATGTACAATAGTTTTCTCAATTGTCAAAATATAATTATCACATAACAATCAATTAACCAACGGGTCAATAGTCTGTTTTATTTGATGAACTTCAGCTTTACATACTTGTAATTGTAACTAACAATAAGAGCAAACTGTAAAATAGTAAACATATATTGAAAGTCGATATTTATTCACATTGAACATTTTTTTTTTGTATGTACCTATACGACACCGTATACTATAATTAATGACTATTACCGTTAGTTTATAAATTAAGTACTGAACATACAGGTTCGGTGACAATGCAATAATAAATCAAAACCGCCGTAAGATTAAACTTTATTACCAATAAGTCACAATATGTGCACGAAATAAATATTTTGTGACAATCCTCTCAATAAGTTGTCACCACTGATAACGGGGTCTGTAAATGACTAATTTGCATTTATTACTTGTTTCCGTGGCTTGACTTTGGCGAAATTCCGTATATAAGTAATGATCGGCGTGTTTTGTTTTTGTTACGTCGTCTTTCGTGTTTTGCGCTGGTAAATAGAAATATATACTTATTCAATAAATATTTATGATATTTGGGCCAATTTTTATTTTGTTCTCGATTTCTTTTTTTTCTCAAACTTCAACCAAATTTGGTGAGTACGGCCATAGAGTGTCATTATCAGTGAATGGGAAGAGGAGTAGGGTGTTGCTTAAAAATTAACTTTCAAAAAGTCATTGTCTCACCCCGCCATTATGTTCTAGTACCCTGATTAACGGATGCTAGTTTTTTTTTTCTTAAATCAATTTTAGAGGTCGCTACCGCTTGATAAAGTTTTGGAAAAAGCATAATTTAGGTGTCAATATGACAAGCTTGGCAGTCACTATTTTATATTTATTTTACTTCTATAACGTTAGTCGATTGCTTGGGAATCCCCCTTGATCGATACACACCCCTCGCCCCCCGGCAGGCCGCGTTAAGATAAGCAATCGGTCGAGTTTAGAGTGCACTGCAGCCTAATGCGAAAAAATCTACTTTAGTGTCATAAAAATTGAAATTTTAATTTTCTTTTACTTAATTTATCATAATTTTAATAAATTTTAATAAGAATGTATGTAAATTATATTTGTTTATTTGAACATGTTTTTATTGTTTTTCCAAAACTTTGACAGCTGGTAGCGACCCCTAAAATTGGTTTAAAAAAAAAAGCAAAAAAACTAGCATCCATTAATAGGGGTCGTAGAACAAAATGGGGGGGTGAGACTTTAAGATTTCAGTTTTTTTACTTTTTTCGCCATATAAGCAACACCCTAAAGAGGAGTATAAACCCGGTTTGGTACTGTACCTACTCTGCACACCACACAACTTACTCTACAGGTTTGTGTTGTGTGAAAAGTAGGTACATCGGCCACCTTTTGTTGTAGGCTTCCAAACTCATTATAAGATAGATCATGTTGTAAGACCTGTTCTGCACGAAATAACATATTTGCTGGGGTTTTTCTTTGTAAGTATGACTTAGCGTTGTTTCAGTACCCTGCCGTGAGGTCCGCCATGCGCTGCGGATGAGGAGATGGCGGCGCTGCGCCACAGCTACCTGCGGAGACCAATGTCCAGCTTGCGCGGTGACAAGATTGTGAGCATCACAGATCCAATTATAAGGGAACTGGCATTTCTTATTTAATTAGGGTCCTCTAGGGTCCCGAGTATGGGATACACGAGAATTTTAAAGCTATGTACTAATAACACAAACAATCTGGCTGCTTAGCACGTTGAGTCTGGCGAAGATTTTGTTGGCCTTCCATCTTCAACCTGTTATAGATGGGGAGTGTGCTTCGGAACTCCTCGAATTAAAGTTGCGCCTTTCTACCATCAAACTTCTAGCTAGACGAAGAATACAGTTTATTACGTAGCACATGTATTCTACAATGTCCATGTTTATCATTAATGAATTTCAAACACTGTACAATGGTACTTATATGTTTTGTAGTGGCGCTGGCGGTGTCAGTGGAGCGTGGTGACCATCACCGCCGTGGCGCTGGTGCTGTACAACGCCGTCGCCAACATCTGGCTGCTGCGCCCCCCCTCGTGCCCCGCGCACGCCACGCCGCCGCCCAGCGAGCCGCCCACCTGCGAGCCCTGCAGCGATGCCGTCGGCAACACCGGCGTCGACGACGACCCCATCTCCAGACTAGACCTGCGGCTCGGCAGATGGGACGGCTCCAGATCCTACAAAATGTTTGATTACGCTGCTGTGGGCGACTTGTATGCGGAACTATCAGCGGACCGGCGCGTCTGCTTAGCCACACAGAGCTCGATAGAGAGACTCCACGAGCTGCTCAGAATAGCGGCGCACTGGACCGGACCTATATCGGTCGCCGTCTTCGTGGCCGGAGATGAATTGAGACAGCTGAGAGCATTCACCATGTGGCTGTTCCGGTGTCAGCCGGAAGTGTATATGAGGATAGCGATGCATGTAGTGACTCCTGCTGAAAGACCGGGAGTCCCAGGCCCCGCGCCCAGCTGGGCGAGAGACTGCGAAGCCAAACCCTTGCCTCCGTACGAAATCAAATCTGATACCATGGCCTGGAGGGTGAGGCACCCGTATCCGCAGAACCACTTAAGAAATTTAGCGAGGAAGAATTGTCAGACTCCTTATGTTTTTCTAGTAGATGTAGATATAGTGCCCTCGAAGGGCATGGCGGAAGCCCTAGATAAATTCCTAGCCAAAGCGCCGAAGTGCCCGCTGTGCGCGTACGTGGTGCCGACGTACGAGCTGGACCTGCGCGTGGCCACCTTCCCGGCCAACAAGTCGGAGCTGCTGCGGCTGTCCAGGAAGAAGCTGGCGATACCCTTCCATAGGAAGGTGTTTATATACAATCAGTATGCTTCTAACTTTACAAGGTAGGTGGTTTTTCATTATATTTTGGTGCACTATTTCGTTGTTTATGCTTAACTAATTAGTAATGCTGTCAGGCAAAAAGTTATCAGTGTGTTTCAGTGGCTTAACGTAGAAATTTCATGATACTGACGTTGTGTATCTATACAACATAGTTCGAAATCGGGGTTGAGTACAAACCGGAGCATCTGGGGTTCAGGATTTTAGGAGTATCTTGATGGCACGGGTTGAAGGCACGGGATATCTTGATGACAAGCATGGCATATAAAGCAATGTAATTTTGGAAATGAATCGTATTCAATGGCACTCTATCAGATGATCGCTTAATAAAGTCAAAAATAAATCAGGAGAAGGGTCTTGTTCTTCTGATATTTCTAGCAGTGCTATGATGCCAATTTCGGGCATAATAATATATTTATTCATTGCATTCTATACTAGGGCTATCTATTATAACCTTTACATAAGAAATGTGCTAGTGGAATGTTCTCTAGCAGGCAATAGGTTTGAATCAAACTGTGTCCCTTATATAGATGGGAAGCGTCGGGCGGCAACGAGAGCGCGCAGACGCACGTGAGCCACAACGTGACCAACTTCGAGCTGCTGTACGAGCCGTTCTACCTGGCGCCCGACACCGTGCCGCCGCACGACGAGCGGTTCCTGGGCTACGGGTTCACCAGGAACACGCAGGTGAGCCACCGGGACTTCAAGCACAACGGCGTCTAATACTGTCTGCCTGCCTCTTTCCATTTAGTACACTGTGCCTTGATCACACGTACCGAGACAGTGGGCGAGACAGTGCTCTCGTCCCTGTCACACACAAGACAAACGGGTGAGACAGAGCACTGTCTCGCCACTGTACTCGGTACGTGTGATCAAGGCATATAGGACAAGAAAGACGGGCGACGCTGTATCGCATGAAGACACCACGCTCTAGTATAATTAACTTGACTAAGAACTGAATTCCTCAATATGATGTTTTATACATAACATAAGGAAGGTTTTCAGAGAGAATGATACAGTAATATCATGGTGTTGACCATCTCAACAATCAATAATAATTAAAGATGATATGATGTCGTTTGAATATACGTTTTTTAGAATGAAAAGGTAGACATGGAGCTTAAATTAATCGATTGACATCGACGTTAACCCGTTTACGATATGTTGAAATTCAGATTTTTGCTATTCGAGTTGTATTAACTATTAAGTGTGATTTTAAACAGGGCATATCGCCAAAGTAGACGAATAGTAGTGAAGTTTTGGAGAGATGTCATTAGAAATGTCGAATTTAGCCCCTTGGTATAGTAGTGAAGTTTTGGAGAGATGTCATTAGAAATGTCGAATTTAGCCCCTTGGTTGCGCTAGCTGGCTTGCTGCCAGAGTGGTGGCAACCGGGGTGACCCCGATCGTAGTCGTGAGGATTTCTATAATACACAGTTGTCAAGTACACTTGATTAGAGTGACTAACCAACACGCGGTGTGATGAACCGCAGCCTTGAGTACCTAATTAGTTTAGGCGCCAGACAGACTATTGACTCTAGTCATACATATTTACGTGCATACATGAATAATAGTATATTGAACTAGGATTATAATCTGTAGAAGTTACGAGAATAATAGTATGTACCTACCGACTGCCGAGTAATATATAAATTGGAGACTTTTTTTAAATATTTAAGTGTGCTCTTGGTGTGGGCCAAATGTCGCAATTTAATCACTTGAATATTACTTGTATGCCATCATCAATGGCCACTGAATCCTTGCCGTATGATAATGGTTGTGACGCTGTGTTATGTTTGGTTGTACCGGCTACAGCTTCGCTTATGCATATGATACAGCTTCGCGCAGATGCCTATAAGAATTGTTGTTCAGAAAGTGGGACATCACTATTGGGTACATTAATTAAAATAATGCTTAGTCGAGAGTGGTAGGTACCTATGTATAAAATAAATCCATGATATAGAGCGTGGAGAGCCCCCGTACAAGGTGGACCAACAACCTTAGCGGGTAACGAAAGGGACGGTAATTGTGGAAATTCTTGGGGAAGACATTCGTCCAGCAGTGAATGCTAGCGGTTTTTAAAAGCTGGCATAGAAGAAATTGGAGTAGAAGATTTTTTGGTCTGTTTAGATGATTCGTTTTAAGAGGCCTTATTCCTTTTAAAATTTATTTTTTTCATATTATGACGAATATATTGATAATTTCAACCAACTTTTTGAAGTGAATAATACTTTTTCCCGAGTTCTAGGTAGTAACGTAGCTATTTCATGCTTTCATTGCGTGCAGTCGAAAATAAGTTGAAAAAATGAATTTTCCACGTGAATTTTGTCAATTACGAGTAGTTTTTCAAACAAAACTTATCAATGAAAAATTCAAACTGTAGGTTTCAAATATATACCAATAAATCCCAATAGCCCTGTTCTAGGTAGTAACATCAATAATATGTTAAGAAACATGTTTTTTCATAGAGAAAAATGTCTAAACAATCAGCATTTTAAAAGGAATAAGGCCTCTTAAGGGATTCTACAGATTATTATGGGTTAATTTGACTGCTTGAGCCCCAGAGCACCCGACATGTAGACCCCCCGCTTAAAAAGCAGTTTTTAATTGTGTTCGGAAATTTAAAGAAAAGTCATAGTTTAAAATACATTAGTTGAACTTGATATTTACAAAGCATTTATTTGCGTGGTGTGAGGCAACGGCTGACGAGTGAGCGACGGTCAACGGATATGCGAAACGTGGTAACGGACGTAAAACTAAATTTTACTCTGACGTAGATACGCGTTAATATTTAATAATACGAACGGAAGTAATCAGAAACTCTAGTGGTGATTGATACCATGTTTCTTTTTTTAGTGACCGATTGATGTGTTTTTAAATTTCATGGACAAACGTAACGTGTCAGTAAAAATTGTTAAAAAAAAATTGGGACAATCATACACAAATCGATCTAGTCCCAAACTAAGCAAAGCTTGTACTATGGGTACTAGACGACGATATACATAATATATAAATACATATATCGATAAAATCCATGACCCAAAAACAAATATTCGAGTTGCGAATCACACAAATATTTGGCCCGATGTTTCAATCATTGATTTGGATGAGAAGTAAAAAAAGTTTTGAATCGGAATCTTATTAGGTGATAATCTGATAACGCACGCTTAGTGCGTGCATCAAGTGACGAAAGCCGTAAACATTTGATTACCTTCACTTTTCTTAAGGGTTCTATACCCAAAAAATAAAAATGGGACCCTATTACTAAGCCTCCGCTGTCCGTTTGTCCGTCTGTCACCAGGCTGTATCTCATGAACCGTGATATTTGAAATTGAAATTTTCTCTCACACAACAAACGTGATGCTGCGCCATACATACCAGGTGCAAACTTAACTTAACGCGGGCAGTTAGGATGGGATAAGTATTTGTACGGATCCCTCGGTGCGCGAGCCAGACTCGCATTTGACCGGTTTTCTTCATGTTCTCGCGCGATAATACGCCAACAGCCGTACCCCATATGAAACGGAGACGGTAACGAGGGCACGCATTGAATCTCGATTCGCGCCGCTAGAGCCGCGGTGTGAAAGATGAGAGCGCATTAGCCAGGTCGAAGCCGAACAGCATGCCCATGAATTATTTAACAATTATTTGACGTGTAAATAAACATTGTCTCATAAACTAACTCTTACGAAGAGCTACGCTTCTCAGCTAAGCGATGTACCTACGATAAAACGACATCCAGTAGAATTATTATAGGTTCCACGGTCAGATCTTTGACTTTTTTTACTATATTTTCTCTTAAACGTCCGAAGTCATCATAGCAACTGTATAACAGTAGCACAGCGTAATTTATACGGTGCCATATATTTATATCGAGGCAATTCCGCGCGGTATGAACGCTATAAATTTGTCGTCATTGCCATCGAGTGTAATTGAAATGGGATATAAATGCGTTTCATTTCGCCTGCACCGAAAACATATCGGTGCTTAAAAATAATTTACTGTCTCCAATTTATGTTGCATATGTCAGTTAGCTGTCAGTAGCTTCATAGATGACTTATTAGGAGAATAAAATTGTTATTTGTAAAATAAAATAAACATAAGTATTGCTTATAACTAAAAGTTTCACACGGAATCAGAATTATGTTTTACGGAATGCAAATTAGTTTGACCTTGTACCATTGATATTGATTGATTAATTGGTTTGTCCTTGTTTTGCAATTTCAATAAAGCGGGTTATTTAAAAAAATGATAGACTCTCGACTCCAATTCATATTGCTCTTTTCTTTCTGTCTCTCATCTTTTGTCTCTGTTATTCTCAGTCGGCTACGACAAAATTCATCGTGAAACAGCGTCGTCGTCGGTATCATAGATCACCAATAAATCCCAACCATGCAACAAATAAAAAATAGAGGTGCGAGAGTCGGCCACACCGGCCTAGACCGAAACGGCCCAACTCAGAACAATTTTCAAACACATAAGTCCTTCAGCAGCACGCCGGCAAGCGGCGCGATGCCGCCTGAAATAGCAGGGGTGAAAGGCGCGGAATATTCCCACATTCGTAACACGACACCGCTGAATTTATGCGCAGACCAGTATATCTTGACCCGAGCCAACTCTCTCAATCCCTCACAAAGAGGCAATTTTAGCTTGGACGGGGCTACAGCCGTTGGTGTGAATTCGGACATTAACGTTTTAATAGCGGTGCCGCTGTGGAAACTCGCGCGGTCCGGGGGCTGTGACGTAGTCGAGCGTCATTTGACTTTGTAGTTTAATGAATTGTTTGCTCAGCTTTGTCTCTCTGCTGGAATCTGAAGGCGGTGTATTTATAAGATTTGTATTGAAACATAGACACTGCTCCTGTCAATATTGTACGTCATCCATTTCAAGGATGTTTCAAGAAGAAAACTGTATGGATGGTTGTGGATATGTTTCACATAAAGCGCATTACGTAGGTGCATCATCATCTTATTTATGTCATCTTTGTTTTTTACTTAGCTCCTAAATTACAATTTAATCGTGAGAATTCACGGTAAATCTTACTTAATAGTTTTTGTCCCAACGTCCCCAAAATGAGATCAAGACTAGTCCATTTACATAATGGCAAAGAGTTACTTCTGTAGGGCACCGAGTTTTGACGCAATTTCGCGAATCAATAGATCAGAGGAGCCGGCGGTCGTGAATGTCGCTTCAGATGAAAATAGCCGCTGCATCGACCCGATTATCGCAAGGCATAAGTTGCGAGAGGTTGTTACCTGTTCACTTGATCGTAACTACTTTAATGAATCGACAGATCAGAGTAGCCGATGATCGTGATTGTCGCTTCAGGTGAAAATAGCCGCTGCACCGACCCGACCCGATTATCGCAAGGCATAAGAGCGGAGAGGTTGTTACGTTTTTCATCTCAATGTTTTCAATAATGTTCGATTGCTCTTTTGATTCTATATTTTTGTTCATTTACGTAAGCACATATCATTCTTCAGATTCAATCATAGATCGGGGAGATTAACTGTAGGTTAAATATAATTAATTTCCTAGATGCTCTGGACCAATACCGTTTAAACTGGTAAATGTAAGGGCCTTATCGCACTTAGGATTTGCGTGCGAATTTTGTATAAAGGTGATTACGCAGCGAACTTTCGCTGCGTCGCTTATTTCTATAAAAAACTCGCTCGCAAATCGCAAGTGTGGTAAGACAACTGCACGTCTAGCACAGCATCCGTCCGGATTGTTACTACCGTCTTGCCTGCTAACCCACCGCCAAACAGCAATGTTCGCATTGTTGTGTTCCGGTGTGGGGGTAAGATAGCCGGTGAAATTACTAGCATAGAGGCATTCTATCTTCGTCCTCCGGGTAGGCAAGCACTTGTGACTCCTCTGGTGTTGCAGGTGTTTATGGGCGACGGTAATCGCTTTCCATCAGGCGATACGTTTGCTCGTTTGCCCCCTATGACATAAAAAAAAAAAAAAAAAAAAAAAAAAACATGCTTTGCGACTCTTGTCGCGTGACATAGCGCTGCCCGTCACTCTCTCACATTACTGCACAGAAAGAGACGGGCAATTATCTCGCGCGAGAAATAGTCGTGTATGTCAGTTATGCTAGAGGTGCTGATATTAAAACGTAAGCTGATACCACCCGCTGTCGTTTCTAACTCGGCTCATACCCGTCGCGCGCGCGGGGTGAAGGTCGCTGAATCATGCGCGCGCGCCGGTTCAAGTTTATAAATAATCCGGTCAGTTACGCGGATTACCAAATAAGAGACAATACTGATCTATCCCAATTTTAACCGAAAGGGAACTTCCTCCGAAACTATTTGCTGTTGTAAAGAATCCTTTTTACAGTTACCGAAAAAACTACAGATTTCACATAATGAAAGGTCATGAAATAGAAACAGAATATTTTAACACTTACTCAGATACTTATTGAAATGTGAAGACTACTAGATCTTGCCAAAATGCTATTGGAACTGGAGATAATTAAACACGTTGATTTAGCTATCGATATAAATCGTACAACTTTAAACAATAAACAGCGAGTAATAACTATAAAGTTTGTTAGGTCTGTGGGATAAATAAAGAAATAGTACATTACTGCAGAGGCCGCGAAATAGGGGATTATTGGCCGAGTAGTAATAGATGGCCGAGTGATAACGAGGCCATCTAGAGATACGAGGCCGACAATCCCTGTTCGCGCCGAGGCTTGTATAGTGCTTTTCTCAAATAAATCCAAGGAAATAATACAAATTTTCAACTTATATATTCATATAAAAACAAATTTATTTCAAATTTAATAAAAAAAAAACAAATTTATTTTTTTAAGCTGTTCGGGTCAATGTTTTTGCCACCAAATGTTAAGATGATTCTATTTATTAAAAAATGACAACACCTTATTAATTAGATATTGTTATATTTTTTAATGATAAACGTGATTCCTTGTTTATTTTATTGAATATCTGATTTAATCTAATTGAATAATCTAGTTATATATAAGAAATAAAACGTAAATATACATGCACAAACGATGTTTTTTTTTATTGGCAGTATGCCATAGATTATCAATAAAAGAAATAAACCCCACCGAAACAAAAGACAATCTCTTTGTTGGCTACGGCCAATAATGTTGTATGAAATTCCTTTATATCGTTCTAATTTGAAATTAGAATGAATCTTCAACAATTGCTATACAAAGACGTATTTCGCGTTCTATTACCACGATCATAAGAACGACATTTCCTTGGATGTTTGAGAAAAAATATTTGTAGTGAATATTTAGCGTTTCACTGCATTTTTTTTGTCATTATTATAGCAGGAAATATTGTCAAAATAAACAATAACGGTAAAGATAGTAATGTTGACTTCTTATTAATCTGAAAGGGACTCCCGAGTCCGATCCTAAGTTAGATTGCCAAATACGACGCGAATTGCTATTTCTGCTATAACAATGCCCCTAGAATTGCACGTTTAAAACGTCCGAAGATTCACCTATAACATAATGATAACCTTATGATTTATGATACTTAGATATTAATTACGTTTTAAATTGAAGCAATAATAAAATTATGCGATTTCAGATAATTTACAAAAAAAACATTATTAACACATTCGCTGGCAGTGGGCGTGGCTTTGGAACAAACTTGTATGACCGTGAACGCATATATGCGAAGCTGGCAGTGAATGCGTTGATTGCAATTCTTATTCAAACAATTTAAATCACCAAAATGAAACAAATTAAATTTACCTGCAATATTTACTTCTTGTGAATATATATTTTCAATTTATCAGTTAACCTGGCCTTATAATTATCGGCTTTCATATTTTTTGCGCGTTGACGGATCGACTGAATTTACCCCTAGAGGTCGTGACCATGGTCGAGAGCGTGAGAAATTAGCTAATGCGGTCAGATTGACCAATCCTCGGCAATTAGGATACGACGGTGTCAGTCGAGGCAGAGCTACTTGCTCAGCCAGTCAAGATGGCTTGGACTAACTTGCTGCTACTCTTGGGTCTATTGGGAAATGTGGGTAAGTAAGTTTGGATTCTATTACATAATTGGATAGTTGTGACTGTCCTAGATGAAAACAAACGGATAGATATTATGTTGCTTAGACGCTGAAATGTGGGCTATCTAAAATAAGAGCCCTCTCTTTGCTTCAAATCGTTGATCATCAATATGTCAAACCAATGTAATCTTTACATATCGGTGACCAGAACTTTGTTGTTCTGGTAGTTTCTAAGGGGTTGTATCTTTTTGTCCTCATCTAGGGAGTGTGTTTCTGGTCTAGTGATCTTGGTGGAAGGCTATTTGGTTGCGACTATCTTAGTAACTCAATTTAATATTGTAGAACTCCAAGAAGCATTAGAGGATGCAGAGGCTCCCACAGAAGACGATCTCCAGAATGTGGAACTGGAGCCGCTCGAGGCAGTGTGTCCTGAGCTCAGCGGGCAGATCATCGGAGGCAGAGCCAGCTCCATCAGCCGGCACCCGTACCAGGTGTCCATGGTCATCAACGGCAACTCCTTCTGCGGCGGGTTCATCATCAGCCAGGAGTACGTCATGACGGCCGCGCATTGCGTTCAGAAGTAAGTTTTATTCATGATAATTTTGATCCATACAATGTTGACGATAAAGATATTTTTCAAGGGATCGATCGAAAAAAAATTAAGTGCACATCGTGCGTCGCTGGTTGTACAAAAATATAATTTAACAATTACATATAATTAGGGTAATTGTAATGAAAAGCTTGGATTCTTGAACGTTCAACTTATTAGACGGTAACTGAATACAAGTAAAATAGAATTAGAACGCACGTTCTTGTTACCATATCTATAAATTAAAAATTACAAAAGATAACGTTACTCTCCGCCTCACAAACAAAATTTTATTCCTATATTATGTATCGTATGAAGCTTTCACGTATTGTAACATTTTTAACACGTGAAAAACCTCATTGAAGCACCGATTAAGGACATAAGAATTAGAAAATCACGTTTGCATCGGTGTGGCAACGGTGGCATCAATGGGGAGTGGATGAAATTGAAAAAAAAAGACATCCCCATATTTGATAATCTATAGTTCCATTTTACCTTGCTTCATACGCGTATTTTTATGTAGACTACTCATAAAGCTATTCTCACTCATAATAAAGCATGCTTGATGATGGGAGAATTATGTTAGTAGGTAAATAATAAGAGATGATGGAACATCCGCGGTCGTAAACATAAAAGTACGAAAATGATTTAACATATTTTAATAGCGCATTACGTAAACACGTAACCACATGAAAATAATAAAATTTGAGCTGCATTCTGGCTGGAAAAGTTCGAGTAAAAAGAAAAATGCTTAACTGATAAAGATATAAAATGAAAGCATAACTAGGTATTATAATTGTATAATTTTTGGGCAGGTAAGATTTGAATTCCTTTATCCAAGAAGCTGAAAATCCGGTGGGGATTAAGTTCTATGCACGCCAATCTATTGGCACATCACTTGATTTTTCAGTAAAAAATTAAAAAAAAATCCTTGACAGCACGAACCCCAGCGCCATCCGCCTGCGCGTGGGCAGCACCCGCCGCGACTCCGGCGGCCGCATCGTGCGCGTCGCCAACGTGACCGTGCACCCGCAGTACGGGCGCCCGCAGTTCGACAACGACATAGCCGTGCTGCGGCTGGCGCAGCCGCTGGCGTGGGGCGCGGCGGTGCGGCCCATACGCCTGCCCGCCAGCGGCCAGGCCGTGCCGCTCGTCAGGCTCACGGTCACCGGCTGGGGGCTCACTGCTGTAAGTCTTCATAGAAATAATTCATAGGACGTGACCGTCCACCCGCAGTACGGGCGGCCACGGCCACGGTTCGACTACGACACACAGCAGTGCTCAACCACTACCTATAGCTTTGAAATGGAACGATGCGGTCCACTCTGGTCGTGACATTTGTGTCATTGCCCATGTTGTCGGTCGCCGGCACGGTCAGGCCATGTGGCAGAGTTGAAAGATTTGGTACGTCCAATTTTACCTCAACTTCTCTAACTTTGAGCGCAAAAACGTATCTAGGAGGCGCGGATCAATGATTGGGGATATGGGAGCGTCTTCAACCCGATGGGAGTAGCTTTCATCAAGATCTCTTACGCAGTCCTGTGATTTAGCCACTCAGCCTTATTGTTATTGTACATCCTAGAGTTGTGTTACTTTATTTCTCGTTACAATATAGAGTATAATTATCTTCTTGCAGCCCCGCGGCCGCCGCATTCCGCGCCTCATGATGGAAGCCAACGTCCCGGTGGTGCCGCACTGGCTGTGCCGGCTGTCGTACGGAGACTCCCTGACCAACAACATGTTCTGTGGGGGACACTTCCTCATCGGAGGAGTATCTTCTTGCCAGGTACTCTGTTAGAACGGACCAACTAGCGTCCGTGAAATATGGCTTCGGGGTTATTTCACGCTGATGTGCATTGTTCTTTTGGTCCCTATATGTACACTTGGGTTCTATTCGAGGTTTAGCCAGCTAGACTTTCTTTGCCGATAAGTATGTCAGAGCACCCGTCACTCTCTGTCAAGTAATGTATCTGTTAAACTGAGAGCTGTAACATTTATTTAACGCTTCATCAATGTGATGGGGAAACCAAAACTTTTTTTAAGGTAATAGGTAGACGAATTGTTTAAGTAGATAAATATCTGTGTAGAATTAGACCGCTCACATCTTCATTTATAACTAAAATGATTAAGTATAGTGTATTTGAACAGGTTTGCTATCAGATAAATTAACATATTAATTACAAGGTGGTGAACCTTCAGACTGCGTATCCCCCACTCTGTTTTCTTCAAAATATAAGACTGATAAATCGATATATAATGTTATGAAACCTAAATAAATCTGAACCTGGGCGGTTGATACTTCGGTTGTATTTATCTCCGAGCCCTGTAATAAACGCCGGCCATTTGGCAACAGTTTCTGCTGAACATTGATATCATAATACTTTAAATTAGTGTCGAAACTCGAATTAGTACCAGCTGAGCTCTCTGATCACCTTGCAGCTAATTGTGGTCTCGGTTACAACAATATCAATGCATGTAAAATGGTCATGTCAGAAATATTTAGTAAAATTTTGACGATACGAAATTTAAGCACATAATATAGGTATGTATACCTATGCAATTTTTTTGACATGACGCTAACGAGAGTATGTAAATGAAAAAAAATTGGAGCTTTGTTATGGACATGACGCACCTTTAGAATTATAGTGACCTAATTCAAAATATTGAAGTTTTAGAATTAGGTCTCTTTAATTCTAAATATATAATTAAAAATTGAAGTGTCGACAATTTTGAATCAGGTCACTATAATTCTAAAGGTGCGATTGAGAGTGTGGTCGCTGGTCGTCCTTTATTCGTTCTTTGGAAATGTTTGATCACTTTGAGTGTTACCACCCTATCCATAATTTCTATCATAGTCAAAGCTACACCAAGCGATGGATTCGTATGGTAACATTCTTTCATCGGTATAGGTATCAGTTTAATTAATAAGTATAATTATTATCCAGGGTGACTCCGGCGGGCCGGCCGTGTTCCGCGGCGTGGCGTTCGGCGTGGTGTCGTTCGCGCGCGGCTGCGCGCTGCCGCTGTCGCCCACCGTGTTCACCAACGTGGCCGCGCTCCGGGACTGGGTCGCCGCCAACACCGGCCTCTGACCTCACACCACTGGTCACTGGCCGGACACCACCAGCCAGTAGTCAGTGCGTGGCATACACGGAACCGAATCCATCCATATTGCCTATGGCGTATTCAATTGTGTTGTGATCGAGTCTCTTTGATAATTCTGAAGTCTTTGTAAAATTTTGCATTTATACAGGAAACAAGTGGCAGGGGAAAATCGTAAGGCAAAGCTAGAAAACGACCTAACTTTCCGACAATTACGATGAGATCCGCAAAAAAAAGACTTTAAAATTATTATAGGTATAACTTCAATTTCACTTGACTGGCGTGTGAGTGCCGTTCAAGAGTAAGCAGAACAAGAACATTTGTCTTGTCCTGATTGTTCTTAGTGATCCAAATCTCTGATGTGCTTGTTTCTCGGACGCCGCGGCACCGCCGCCACCATGCGAGCAAGTATTAGAATAAGCGTCTGTGATAAAAATACATTTAGGACATTCCTGTGCCAGTTTTCTTTTAATGCTGGCAATGATTCTTTGTTTTCATACGTTTTAAAATAAATATTGAGAACTGAAGTTGTTTTCTTTAACGTTTAATTGACTTGGTACTCATTTTGCTAATGACTTTGGAATGATGTCGGAGGTGACATGTTGCCTACGAGTCGGCCGACAGCCATGCGAATGATAGACGAGTTATCAATTATGCGGTGTTGTATAATGTAGTAGGTATTTCGTGTGAAAACAGACTTTTCTCGAAGGTGCTCAAAGTCTGATTCGTTTGACGAAAATCTTCAAAGTGACATCTTAAGAACACACATCACATATTGTACCTTTTGATACTGAATAAGAGACCTCGGGCAATAATTACGAATACCTACGCAAGAATCATTTATAAATTGATTTAAGACTGGTGTAATGTAAGCGTAAATGTAAATGAACTATAAGAGCAACCCGTTAACGCATTCACTGCCAGCGACGCATATATGCGTTCACCATCATACAAGTTTGTTCCTCAGCTCCGCTCTCTGACAGTGAATGTGTTAACCTTTTTTGAACCATCATTTATCGTCCAAAAGACGTTCACATCTGGAAGCCGATATTCAAAAAATTACATTTATTTCAAGGCGCCTTCATCAGGTTCATTATCATACAATTTACTCTTTACCTACTTTTTTACTTCGTGAAGAAAATACACCTACCTACTATAATAACAGTAATCAAATTGTCATAATCAGTCTTCATAATTTATTTAAACGTAATAATTTGTAACATTGATTTAAATAAACGATTTCGACGAGTTCGTGCGTATAATTTGGCAATGAATTCAATTGCGAAGAGATGTCTTGTTTCATTAAATTACTGTATTGATAAGTTCAGCTGTCCACGTTAAAAAAGCAGTAACTCCATGTATTTCACAAATAGTTATATCACTTTCCATCAGGCCGATAGTATTGTGTATGTTGGCTCGCGACTCTTACGTGTCTCGGCTGTATGATGCCAATTCATAAGACAAAACAGGTATTGGCATTATCTGTTTTGTCTTCACATTGGCACGCGGTGTTTCCGGTTACGTCTTTGGAAATTGTACATTTAATTACATCATGTGAAGTAGGTACTTGTATACAAGCATTTGGCCTCGACTGCACCTGATATCTTTAAGTGACAATGGTCTTTTTCTCATTCCAGGTATACGAAATGTTCCTAATAGGGTACCAGTTCAGGGTGCTGTCCCCCATCTTCACGATCCACTGGGGGCTGCAGGCGCGGCGCTCGCGCCCGCTCTGGCGCGAGAAGCAGAATGAGAAGAACCGCAAGCACTTCGAGACCTTCAAGCGGGAACTGTTCGCGAGGTACCGGAGAGACCCGCTGCACCTCCTCAGGAGACCCCCCGGGCCGCCGAAGAAGGCCTAGGCCTCGCTAGGCCGGAGCGTCACCCCCGGCCTCATAATCAGCCTCTATGCGTTAACCGTTTAGGCCTCTGGATGTTCTTAAACGTTTTACACGTAACAGTGACCGTGTTGAGTGAGAATGGACGAATTATTGTTATGAACACTAGGATTTCGCTTTTCGACACTACATAATACGTAAGATAAATTAGTAAGCATACAATTTATGAATTGAATAAAGTGACCAATTTGATGTGGTTGTTCTGATTCCGATAGGTATTTATATAATGGGACATAGCACCGAGTGATTCAGCTTGCTTAATGCATTTGTGTCAGTGAACTATACTTGCTATAGCTTGGCTATTCTAAACAACTGGCAAGATTAATAATGTTTAACTATCAGTGTAAACTACCTAACACAATTACCGTTTCTAAATGATGCTCTCGCCCAGTGGGGGCCATCTATTATGCCTGTGTAGCTGTAGTGTCTGTTCTGTGGCTTTGTGTTCAAGTTTTGTGATACTAAGTGTCAATAACTTTCCATAATATGGCTGAATGGTTCTCTTTGTGTCCTCAAGTATTCACTTGAAGTGAGCTTATAACTAAAAATATACCTACCTTAAAAGGAATTACGACATAATTATGCCCACATTGATCTGCATCTAATCTGAGATAATTCAAAATAATTAAAATAATCTCAGATAAAATAATGAGTTTGGTCTTCGGTTTATTGTACTTAAAAGTGTACTTTGATTTGATAAAATTGATATAAACGTATTTTATAGACAAGGTTGACTTGGTTCTTTTTGATTAAGATTTGCCTTTATTTACTTCTTTTCTTTTAAAATAATAATGATATTTACTTATTATGATTTTAAGTTTCTACGTCTACGCACAATGCGTTAGCTATAATCTTTGCAGAGTTATAGATAAAGTTAAATGTACAATAGGTGTTTGTTAAAGTCAATTGTTGTCAAATTATGTTTTGTTTCATACATATCGTTTATGCAATAATGTTTATATAGCAGATCTTATAATATAATAGTGCCATGTTTATAAAAATATTGAAGTTAATTACCGTTTATTTATTGTTACTCAACATGTAAAATGCATTACCTACACTTTCCTTGATGTGATAATACGTAAATTAAATGAAGCACTATAAAGACTTAGTTAATGTAACGGCTATCTTTGTTTAGACTTGGAGTAAGCGAGACGGTAGGGTAAATAGGTTAAATATAGTACATTAAGCGCACAGGGTTTATATTTTCATTTGTACTTTACTAGATAAGGGTCTCATGGAACATATTTTATAATATTATTTGTACAGCCGTTTTTTTTATTAATAATTGTTTAGTAAAATTATAAACAACGGCGTCTAATTAGTTAATTATCTAAATACTATCTTCAACTGAAAAAAAATATTGCACTTATTTAGTTAAAGTTAAACAATACGTTGGTAAATATTAATAAAACTTAGTTTAAGGTAAACAAATGTTTATAATTTTTTTTTAATAATCTACCTATGAAGCAAATTGGATATTGTTAAGGATAAATGAAATCCTAAAAAAAATGAATGTAATTAGAAAATTTCAGTAGAGGGCGGCAGGGTAGGCTTACCCGGTGGCGCAGCTTAGAAATATATTGGAAAATGTATGTAAGCTTATTTGCAAAGTGATTAAGTAACACAGAAGACAGAATTTACTGTATGTTTACATTTGGAAACGTATAAACCTTTTACAAATAATGATACAAAGTTACATTATGAAAAAAAAATGTGATCAACTGCAACGTAAACAGGACTCGAACCTGCGATATACGTTTCCGGCGTAGAGCTCTCCTAACATCGTTATTTCAATCAGAGTAAATCTTTGATTATATAATCCTACGCTACTAGACCGCCCTCTGCGTCAAAATAACTCTTTTATGCTTATGTTGGTATCTTGTCAGTTGCCATTGCGACTTGAGCTCCCTTATTTGCTTACCATCGGGCGAAGTGGAGCTACTATGTTGTGCCGTTATAAAAAAAATTGGGCAAGTGCGAGTCCGACTCGCGCATGAAGGGTTCCGTACCATAATCTATAACAAGTTTTGTATGGGAGCCCCCCTTAAATATTTATTTTATTTACCCTCTTCTAGAGTCGGACCACTACTACTACCATGAACTGTCAAACCATACAAAGTGACTTTGTATGGTTTGACAGTTCATTTGCTTGGAGAAGTTAGCGTGGTTTAAATCTGTGGTATCTATTCTTACAAGCACGAACGATCTATTAAAACATTGGATGTAAACCTCGTTCAACAGATGCAAGTCTATGAGTTTACAGTTGTGGTTTCGTTTGTTTTAGCGCCATCTATCGAGAAATTCACTCCCTCCTGTCTTTGTGAGTATAATCTAAATATGGTAAAAGTATGATGATTATATATATTAGCTGATTTAAAATGCATTTACCAAAATGGAAAGAAACGTGTGTATCTTTATTACAACATTTATATTGTATACAGGTTGTGTTTTATGTGGTCTGCTTGGGAGAGTATGTTAGTAAAATATTAGCTTAGGGAACTAGGATTTTAATCTGCCTTGGTTAATGGGATAACGTAATTGACAAGTTTATTTACCCACATTATCGACCCAGTTTATTTTTAAGTTATCACATTTAATTACAAGAACTTCCGAAGTTAATTCAAATATAGCTGAAGAATAAATGAACGCTTACTGGTTTTAGGGTTCCGTGGCTATAGCACTAACGGAACACTACATTTGTTATACGCATATAACATAACATACTTCATCATTGTAAAATACAATAAATAGAAAGTTTTATATAAAACTTAAGCATTAACTTGTTCTTCTTTCTAGTCGTCTCACTCTTATCAGAGTGGTCGTGGTCTCGATGATGACGTGTTTGCACACGGCTGATCTTCGACCGCGGTCCTCTCGGGTCGGGTGGCGGCCTTATCATCACAGCATTTACTTATTTGACCGCATTTTGAAGACTGTTCTCCCAGGTAGATCTCGCACTATCAATAAGCGGAGTGAGATGTTCTAAGTGTCTGTTCTGTATCGTGACGCACAGCCCCGAAGCCCCATTACTCACAGTAAGGCGCTCCCACAAATGCTCAACAATTATACATTTTTATCTGTAACCTGTCTTTAGTCTATAACCTGTGTTTTATCTGTAATCTGTATTTTTATCTATAACCTGTGTTTTTATTATAACCAGTGTTTTTATTTGTAACTTTTGTTTTTATCTGTAACCCGTTTCTTTTGTAATCCTTGTTTTTATCTTTAACCTGTGTTTTTATCTCTAACCTGTGTTTTTATCTATAACCAGTGTTTTTGTTTGTAACTTGTGTTTTTATCTATAACCAGTGTTTTTGTTTGTAACTTGTGTTATTATCTATAACCTGTGTTTTTATCTGTAACCCGTGTTTTATTTCTAACCTGTGTTTTTATCTATAACCAGTGTTTTTGTTTGTAACTTGTGTTATTATCTATAACCTGTGTTTTTATCTGTCACCCGTGTTTTATTTCTAACCTGTGTTTTTATCTGTAACCTGTGGTTTTATCAATAACCTGTGTTTTTATCTAAACATATTTTGATATATGTTAACCAAACTTTTTTCGGGTACCACTTTTATGTGGTTAAATAACCCTAAAAATGGCTTTCTAATTATACCGCATAAAACAAATATATAAATTAGCTGACTTTTATAATTAAACTGTACTTCAAAATTAAACTGTTGCATAAAATGCGGTAAAACTTCGGAGAAGAGAGAAAGGTTGTGGTGGGAATTGTTATAGAGGTGATTTTTTAAATAAATCCGGACATGTATTGTAAATGTGTACAATGATAAACTCGTAGGAGAGTGATAAGTGATATGTGTGGGAGCGCCGCCGTGAGCTTAGATAGATATATTTGTAACAGTCGATATAAATAGAGCACGCGGTGAGAGCGATAACTGAGGAGAGGAACGGGTTATGAATAAAATCGATTAAAGTTTATTCCTAGTTTCAGTCCTCGCTAATTATTCTTTTCCCTTGGTTAAAGGTTAGTTATGTTATTAAAGAGAAAGGTTGTAGGATCTCAAATGAGATATTCCAACCATCAAATTATCATGGTGATTGCTTGACCCATGATCATGAGCAACTGTGTATGTAATTTGATTTTTGGGATCTGATCTAAACGGAACGGAACAGCCAACATTTCATTTGTTTATCGGGTTTTTTTCCGATATTATCAAATAATGGATAAAAAAAATATTACCACACTTACATTTTCAAAAATATCCCAATTTGTGATTGGTAAATTCATTTAAAAAGTTCCTTATTATAAAAGAGCGTAGGCGACCAGTAATGGTCACTGTGCAGAAAATCATACTGTCGGACTATTACTACGACGGATTTAGTATGAAATAATGAACTTTATTCTCCAAGTAGGCCACAAGGACACTTTTACATGTCTGAGTCTACCGGCATTTCACAAGAGGAGACCACTGTTGAGAAAAAACGCCGAAAGAAACTCAACAGTCAGTCATGGAAATTGACCCACTGTTCTTTTTCATTGTTGTGGCTGTCAAATTTTCTACAAGTTGACGTCATGTAGGTACAGGGCCGATTCTTAGACGCTGATTTCACATTTTTTTTTAATATTTTTAAAACTAGTCGGTATAATCAAATAAAAATAATAGTTTTGGGTTCTGTGATAATAAATTAATGAAATAATTATAAACTGAACACTATTTGAAAATTTTAAATGTAGTAAATGAAAGATTTCAATAAATAAATGTTTATTAAATTAAGCAGTAACTAGATCCTACGGCACTACTCCTCAAGCTTGTCTCTCGCCCGTCTAGCACAACTATGCTTCGCGACTCTTGTCGCGCGACATAGCTACGCGTCCCTCTCTCACATTACTGCGCAGAAAGAGACAGGTAATTATCTCGCGCGAGAAATAGTCACGTATGACAGTTATGGTAGAGTGAGCCAGCTGGTTCAGCTACAGGGGCTCGGGGTCGGCGGTGCTGGGCTCCTTGATGTGGCCCATGAGCCAGTCCCAGATGACGGGGTGCGACAGGCGCGTGTACACGCCGGGGAAGTTGCCGCGCGCGCAGCCCAGCCCCCACGACACCACGCCGATCAGCACGCCTTCGCTCACTATCGGACCACCGCTGTCGCCCTGTCGATTAAAGTCCGGTGTTATGTAATCAATGTGATCTACTCGTAACAGTCGTAACTACAGAGCTATGTTTCATCGGATAATCTATGTCTATCGACGAGGTAAAGTAGTAAAGGGTTCATAAATAAAAACAGAACAAAAAGGCTCTCGCATAATGATCATTTCGCATAATTGTTATTCTACTGATACCATTGACTTTTCTGAAAAGTATATGAAAATAAACTTAACTTGATTCACCCCAATCTAACCAGGATACATCACAACATTTATACAATATTTCCCATTTCAGTTGAAGAAATTTTTGTGCGAAATGAGAATTATGCGAAACAAAAACAATTTTCGGCCAGATATGAGACAGAGTAACTCTGGAATAGAGTCATAATGATTTTCAACCTGCAAGCAAATAGTGTAGGTTGGCCGATTTACGACAACAGAAGGTCAAGATATTCTGAATTGGGGCTAAAATTTGAAGTGGCGCCCCCATCTCTCTTGCTAAACGAATTATGAAGTTTTTTCGACTTAATTTAGCGCTCTCTTGATCACCTGGAACAGGTTCCACGGTTAATAAACCACTCACTCAATATAAAGATATAGACAGGCAGGTAAAAGAAAAGAATCTTGCTAATTTCTTCATCGCTGAGTTCTGGTCTGCTGGGCTGGTCTGTTACTCTTTACCTGGCAAGCATCAGGCATATTCTGACCGAAGGAGCCTGCGCAGAACATGGAGGCGGGGTCGATGGCCTTGCGGTCCAGGCCGGAGCGCTTGCACAGCTTCATGGGGATGGTGGACATGCCCGCCGACTGCAGCACCGTCGCGCTGGCGCCGCCTTCCTTGAGGAATAAAATAGAATAGATGAAGAAAAGTCAAATGCAACATTACAAATTTCAATGGTTTTGCAAAGGATCTGTTAAATCGAATCTTGAAAAGTCAAGTATCGAATAAGTCTAGTTGTGACAGTTGATGTACAAAAGGACTGGACTAATACAAGGACTGAAGCTCTGAACCTGAGCTTTAGTTTATATGGTTTAGTCTACAAAGAAGTTGGTAGGTTTATTAAATAACCACAGGAAAATAGGTATGTGCAGTAGATAGGAAAAGTTAGATGAATTCTGTTAAGTTAAAGAAGTATGTCAACAGGTTGTTCTAATCATAATCATCATCAGTCGAAAGATGTCCATTGACGAGGCCTGCCTGAAGAACGCCGCTTTGTATCTAGGGAGCTTCTGTAATCACTACTAGATCATTAGTCAACTTTGTATACTTTTTCAAGCACCTTGATCCAAAAATACAACGGAACAAGAACACATTAGTACATGTTCTATCAGGGTAAAAAGGCATAAAGGTAGAATAAGTAGAAGTCAACTAGATTACAATGTAAGGTGCACATCGTTGCACATAACACCGTCAACTTCCCCTTTTTGGAGATAGTCGCTGCCAGCCTTTTCTCTCTGGCGATGAGCCAGATGCACCATGGCGGATAATTCCAGCGGCGAGTACAGCTTCACCAGTCCCCCGTCGTTGCCCTAGATCTTGATGAATGAACTAAAATAGAATGTAATATTTCCATTTCTTCTATCTAGACACGATGGCTGCCTGCTTGGCTGGCAACCTCTTTTTTTTGGCGATGAGCATGTCGGACAGCATCCTGACGACGAACTTCAGCGGCGAGTATATAAGAACCAAACCAATGTGTTTCACGTAGGTCTTTATGAATTAAATAGAATATAACGTAAGATGCACCTTCAACTTCCCCCACCCAGAGACGATGGCCGCCTGCTTGGCTGGCAGCCTCTTCTCGCGGGCGATGAGCCGGATCGGCAGCACCCTGGCGGAGAACCGCAGCGGCGAGTACAGCTTCACCAGTCCCACGTCGTTGACCTTGGTCTTGATCACGTAGTTGGGGTGCACGAAGCTCGCGCGCACGTCGTACATCTCGCCGCCGAAGGTTTTCCACGAGGAGCCGAGGCGGACGCTCAGGTCGCTCGGACGGGCTCTGAAACATGCATTGGGGCTAAATTCAATGTTTCGATCGATATATATATCCGAGGTATGATTATATTGGTGGTGTGCAATATTTAGGTACCTTTAAAAGTTAAGTTGTCGATGGCATATATCCGTGACATAGCAGATACATTGCTCATTATATTGAAATAGACCCTGGTTACTTAGAGCAAACTTAAAACACGAAACAAAAACACCCTCTACCCCATACCGGTAATTTATTATGGAAAATAATGATCTACATTATGTAATCGCGCGGACGAAGTTGCGGGTGTATCCTATTTAGGTATAGTACCCAAAATGTTCCTAATCTAGCCCCGACTTGACCTTTGTAACAAAGACAAAGGCCTTTGTCAATCCCACACACTGCGGCCTAGATGTACGCTGTCACTAAATCTACTTAGCCCTATTCCTTTTATACCTAGAACGTGACTTAAAGATCTGGTATCTTCATCCTGAAGTACTGGGTATCTCAAAGAATAATTTGATTTCACACTTTCAGCATAATGACATTTTGAAGATTTACTAGAATAATAGTAATAAAATTCAACTATATTATGCAAGAACAATTTTACATGCCTGATTGAAAAAAATACAATAATTAATAATGACAGCATAAAATGATACTAGCATTAAATTAATGGACACACTTTATCGGGAGATATACTGTCTTATTTATGTTAGGAACATATTTTTTTTGCTGCCTGCTAGTAATACGTATTATGCAGATTCGCATAGGCGTGGAATCGTCTATGCGAGCCTGACTCGTACTTGGCAGGTTTATTTATTGGATAAATAAATAATTGGCCTTGAACGCGGTTAATCAACCGATGTTATTTAATCAGCGACCAGCCTTCAAGGCTAAGACATTTTGGCGGAGCTGAAACAGACACGCTTAGGTCGCTCGGTATTAGTAGGTACCACTACATAGTATTAAAACAAAGTCGCTTCCTGTTTTTCTGTCTGTCTGTCTGTTCCTATGCTTAGATTTTTAAAACTACGCAACGGTTTTGATGTGGTTTTCTTAATAGATATAGTGATTGAAGAGGAAGATTTATATGTATAACATGCATTTAATTTATCAGCATTGCACCCGTGCGAAGCCGGGGTGGGTCGCTAGTTCAATATAATTCTGACAAAGATTTCTTTCTCTCTCTCTTTTTTTCTTTCTCAATATTTTTCTCCGTTTTTATCAAGATACAAATATACCTATTGTGTTTAAGCTTCCTTTTTTCTTCACGGGCAGAAAAATAATCGAGCCGGTAGGGATCGAATTCCACGCCAAAAACGCTTCAGTGCATTTTTTCCGTGCAAAGTTGCCCGGTCGAATTAGAGCCACAAAAAAGATATTATGACGATCAGGAGAATAATAAAGTCGCAAGTTCAGCAGCAAACTACCTCAAAACAAATGAAAATAAGCAGAAATAATCCGCTTTGTATAAAAATATGTCGGCAGCAAACGACAAACAATAGAGCCCGCATGTAGCGTCCCGGCGTCCCACGGGGCCCGCCCGCGGCCGGGCCACGATACTCCTCAATTGGGAGACGCACTCGGTAGGTACTTTCATTTCATGTAACCATTTTCCACAGACCGAAACATATCCCAAGTTTTCCAATTTACACTTTATCGAAAATTTATAAACACCGGATCTATGTAAAACCTGGAGTAAAAAATAACAATAACCATTAACTTAACCTATTCCAAATAAAAGTACCTAACTAAATCTGATCCGTGGTCCGAAGAACATTCTGACAGTTTTTTTCTGGCTGTACAGTCTGTGGGTTTCCGGGCTCCACGGTACGAGTGTTTTATAATTATAAAAGTTGTAATAAAAATAAAATTAAAAATTTAAAAAACCCCCGACATGACAACCAATAAAAATTGTCCAAGTGCGAGCCCGACTCGCGCATGAAGGGTTCCGTACCTATACATATATATAATCTATAACAAGTTTGTTGTATGGGAGCCCCCCTTAAATATTTATTTTATTTTATTTTTAGTATTTGTTGTTATAGCGGCAATAGAAATACATCATCTGTGAAAATTTCAACTGTCTAGCTATCACCGTTGTTGAGATACAGCCTGGTGACAGACGGACGGACGGACGGATGGACGGACGGACGGACGGACGGACGGCGAAGTCTCAGTAATAGGGTCCCGTTTTTACCCTTTGGGTACGGAACCCTAAAAAGAAAGAAATAAAATCTACGAAATGTGCCTATACAATGAACAGTAGAAAAAGAATCCAAGCTTCGTTGCGTTCGGGGGACCGCTAAGTACCTAAGTGAAATGAAATGTATTTTTCAACGCAGAATTGCATGTATGCATTTGGGCTCCCCGCTTTACGATTTTCAGTACATTGCATTTCATTTACTTACTACCTACTTAGCGGTCCCCCGACGCAACGAAGCTTGGATTCTTTTTCTACTGTTCATTTTATAGGCACATTTCGTAGATTTTATTTCTTTCTTTTTATTGGTTGTCATGTCGGGGGTTTTTTAAATTTTTAATTTTATTTTTATTTCATATTTTTTAAACAAATAGAAGTTTCGTCCCGGAATTTTCTTCTTTTGACACTATTTTTGTTTTACACCGTTTAAGGTCCAGGTTTTCCAATCTTTTGTCGAGCTTGATCCTCGATTATGTGTAGGTACAACAGGATCCCAAGCCAGTGGTAATGAATGCCGTCTTCTCTAAGATTGAAGTTAGGATATATTTTAATTTCAATAGCCTTAAGCAACATTCTGGAAAAAAATCGTTAAAGTCAGACTAGTTAATGCTTATAATGGCAAAATGGCGAAGTTATCAGCCAAAACAATCAAAATATAATATACTTTAAATGCACTGCATGAGTCGCAAGAACCTGCTACTTATGGCCTAAAACAGAACCAGGTTTCTATTCTACAGGATCCAAATACGTTACGGGTAGCTTACTTAGCTCCATAAAAATTGCAGTTGGTGCTAGGTAACTTGACTTAGTTTTGAGAGACCTAATCATCGATACCCCACACCATGGGATAAAAATCCCCACTATTGATACGTGTAGGGAAGGTACCTACACAAAAAATTGTTTTTAAAAATGTATTCAACCAGTCTCTGAGCTAAGCTGTGGACAGACTGACACAAACTACAAAATCCTAAAAAGCTGTTATTCACTTAGGCAAGAGTACTTTTGCTAAAGCTTACGTGTCATTTAGTTGCGTTAAAATCTTGCAGGGTGTTGCTATTTGTGACCTCAATCAAAGGAACCTGTTCAATAGTCCTAATAACAATTCAGCTTTAACAGAATTCCGAAAGTTAAAAATAGTGACCCAGTACTGTGACAGAAATTTATAATGAGTTTTTTTTGTCAAGTGAGTTTTGAGACTCGGTTTTATTATTGACTGTACTTTCTTACACAAATGTTAATTGCTCATCAAGAACAATCAGACGAGCCCAAACACCATGGGTTTATCTTGTGCTGTTTAGGAGTTCCTACGGCCATCTCCAAGGTACCAAATTATTGTACTGTCAAAAATTTATTAATCTGTTGATTACGCTAATAAAACTTAACATTTAACCAACATTAGAAATTCTTGGCTTAGATCCTTTCACAACTAGCTGGTCATCATGAGACCTTCATTTATTGAGTGATATAGAAAATGCTAATGATACTTAACATTTAACCAAAACTTTGAATCCTTGGTTTCAATATTGGCTGAAATCCATTAACAACTAGCTGGTCATCATGATACCTTCATTTATTGAGTGATATAGAAAATGCTAATAAAACTTATCATTTATCCAAAATTTGGAATTCTTGGCTTCAATATTGGCTGAGATCCATTAACAACTAGCTGGTCATCATGAGACCTTCATTTATTGAGTGATATAAAAAATGCTAAAATAACTTAACATTTAACCAAAATTTGGAATTCTTGGCTTCAATATTGGCTGAGATCCATCAACAACTAGCTGGTCATCATGAGACCTTCATTTATTGAGTGATATAAAAAATGCTAAAACAACTTAACATTTAACCAAAATTTGGAATCTTTGGCTTCAATATTGGCTGAGATCCATTAACAACTACCTGGTCATCATGAGTTCCTCAATTAGTGAGTCGTATAGAAAATGCTAATAAAACTTAACATTTAGCCAATATTTCGAATTATTGACTTCATTATTGGCCGAGATCTCGTCACTTGTTCCAATTAAAGCTGAATATCTTGGAAACTACTGGTCCTATTTCCACCAAACATAGCTAAGAACCATCTCGACGAATAAGTCTTTCGATAAAAAAAAACCGCACTTAAATTGGTCCATCCGCTTGGGCGCTACGATGCCACAGACAGACACACAGATACACAGATACACAGATACACATGTTAAACTTATAACACCCCTCTTTTTTCGTCGGGGGTTAAAAAGTATCCGGTTCCATAAACAAAAACTTACGTTGCAAAATGAGGTGGGAACACAAGTAAGGTAATTGTGAATGGCGGCCCTTACTTTCCCATTTAATTTAATACTAGACTAGATAGTGAGCAACTTTATCCGCGATTTTTTCCTTTTAAGCGTAGTCAGCTAAAACAAATTTTACAACGTATGATACTTTTATGGGATAGCCACCACCCTAGCTAACTACCACCATGTACCAAAATTGGTTAAAATCCATCCAGTTGTTTCGGCGTAATGAGAAAACAAAGAAATGCCTAATTAACACAAATTATAACGGGTCTATCGCGATATTCCTTATTTACCAGATGTACTAATTTTCAATATATTTTCAAAATTTTATTGATTTCCTACGCTGTATACTTAAGCACTAATTCCAGTTAACTATATTGCGGAAATATATAAATGAACTCCTAGAATATAACTTTAGGCGTATCATACCAATATTACCAATACCCCAAACTACTTTCGACAAAGCGCTATATAGACGTAAATTTCCGTGTCCAATTCCGCGGCACCTCCACAGAGGAGCAAATTGATCAGGCATCGAATCTACGACCCTTCCTTTACGGTCTCCGGGAATAGCGCACAATTTCAATGTATCCTCGAGAGACAGTATTGTATTTTTTCCGATGCAAAACAGCGAGTCGGGACCAGTCAAATAAAGCTGCAAAATGGGGACATACGTTCGGTCCTGTCGCCGCAGTAAAAGCAAAAAAGTAGCTTGGTGTTCCTCCTTTTGGCATATTTCAACGTATTATGAAGCATAAAGTTTACCGTGTTAACTATCGCTAAGTATTATTAACAAATAAGGCCGGAGATTTTTGCTATGGGAAGTAAATAATTAATGGTGAAAATTTATAAAGTTTTGAGATGTTTTACTTCTGAATTAACTCGCTTTGGACAGAGACTGAGAAAGGCAAAAGTATACGTTGCCTGTGCTTGACAGATACCGTATTAGACAGTAAAATAGTTTCATATCACATTATTGCTGCTAATTAATAACGGCTATGTATTTCTCATTGGAACAAAAGTATTTGGCATAAGTCGATATGGGTCTAATCAAATTCGTATATATTTTGTCGTTTATCCATAAGGTTTACAAAAACAATTGCAGTTGTACTGAAGTTTCTAGTTAAGAAGATTATGACTGACTCCAATTATTGGGTGTGCGTAATTTTCTAGAAACATTTATCTATTTAGTAGTGCAATAAAAATAGTTATTTTTTAATTATTTATGGGAAGTACAAGATGTTACTTTTCTGCGTTAGCTGTGCCGCTTTGTGCCGAGTTTACGATGGCCCGAAGGAATTTATCGGAGCTGTGAGCGATACGTCGCCGACCAATATCCGCCGCATTAGGACGACGCTCCTTCCGCTATCTCACTACTGCCGGCTTGTCGGCCGCGGACCGGGCTGTTTGCGAGACGGGTAATCGAAACGGGTCATGGCAAGGAGATCTAGAGGTGGAACCCGTGGAACTAGAGATGTGCCGCTGTCAAGAACGTTTCCCGATATTTATGGGGAAATAACGTTCTCGAGAATATTTCCCATACAAACCGGGATTCGTTCTCGAGAACGGCACTCTAGGTGGAACATCTGCACGTCGTTATACAATAAATGAGCCTTTGTACCAATTGTTTGTTTGTTTACGTTTAATGTGCGTCACAATGGCGGGTTAGATTAATTCGCCATATTAAAACCGTCGATTTTGATTATCTTATCTACATTTTATTACTGTTGTCTACTGGTTGAGACATACATTTAGAGAAAGTTTTGCCACTAAGCTAATAAAATTGTCCTACAGCGAACGTCTTTCAGCTGATGATCGATAATGTGGCCCGATTTCACTGAATCTTTCACGTTCAGCAGGTTCTGTTTATCAATAACACTATCCATATTTATAAAGCCTAAAAATAAGGTACCTACTCAAATGTCTCTGTTAATTTCTATGGACTTGGCCCCGTTCATAATCTATGAACACTTGGTGATGTATGTCAAAGTTTCATAGTCAAACCTGAGCAAGCAGTTAGTGTTGGTGATGAGCCACATATGAGGAAGGTTTCTCGGGGTTTCACCTGTCGCGGCATCGCGTTTACCTGCAGTCTCTACCTGAGCAAGCAGTGAGCCGCGGTGATGAGCCACTGGTCTGTGATGACGGAACCCCCGCAGATGGGGAAGGTCTTCTCGCGGAGAGACACCTGCCACGGAACCGCCTCTATCGACGTGTTGTGCCCCGACACGATGCGGCGTGTCGGGGACTGCGTCCCTGAAACATCACTCTCATCAGATCATACGTGGTATAAGGGAGATCATTTCCATTTATAGTGACTACAGGTGAGGTAGTGGGGTCGCAGAGTCGTGACGGCAACACTGCGCTATTCACCATCAGTTAAAACTTTAAAGATGACAGAAACCCGTTAGATTTAGTGGCGTGGAGTGTAAGAGCTAATGCCTTCTATAATTAGAAGGGTGTTCAAATCATCAGAATCGTGTTCTATAGACACCTCGTTACTGCCTCCTTTACACGTCTACATGATTTGTACTGTACCCACCTCGTATAGCTCAGAGCTTTGCCAGACTTGAGCGGAAGTGGGCACATTGCTAGTGTGGACAGGAACCGGCCCGTAAAGTTGAGCGTTTGCTTTTTGTAATGGTTCAGTTAAAATAAAACAAATACCTCTTCTTCCAGACAGTTCCAGCGTCTTGTTTTCATTGCCTGCAACATAAATATGCGCCGTCGTAAATATGGCCCTAGTTTACGGTCGCGCGGGCCTCGGGACGGGGCAGTACCTACAATAAACTCTCGTTACATTTTATTTGTTCTAGCCAATATATTTTATAGAAACAATTTTTAACACGACGTATACATATTTAAACATTGTTTCTTTATTTTTGTATAACATTATAATACTACAATAAACTCTCGTTACATTTTATTTGTTCTAGCCAATATATTTTATAGAAACAATTTTTAACACGACGTATACATATTTAAACATTGTTTCTTTATTTTTGTATAACATTATAATATGATATAACATTAAGTAGTCCACAAAATACTGTACGGTATTTTTTGGACAATCGAATATATAACTATAAAGTTTATCGAAACATATAAACAAGAATTTAAATGCACAGATTTGAAACTATCTATTTTATGTCTGTGCTCGGACAAATTAGACTTGAAACATGACGGCTTCGTCCGTTGCAAAAACGGGTTGTGTCTAGCTCACGTCCAATCAATACAACTGACAAGTGGCAACTGTGTAGAACGAGTGGTGCCATATCACGCGGCTATAGAAAAATCACATAGGAAATAGGAACAGTTAAGTGACTGATGGAAATGTTGCACTTTACGAACGGAAATTTTGTTCCAGCTAATGGAGCAGTCAACAAATTAAAAAGTAATTATTTTATATCAAATTTTTTTTTTGATAATTCTCTTTCTCTTTATTCCTTCCGTCAAGTGTCGAGGATCGCGACCCGTCTATCAAGTGGTCGTCCTCGTCAAGCTGAAAGGCTACTCCAATGTTCGAACTGGTATCCTGTCACAACTCCGAAATATGGTTTCCCATCTGTAACATTTCGCCGAATTTTCATTTGTCCGAAAGCAATTTTCTCCTGGAACCCATAATATTTTCAGGGTTTTATAGATGTCGTTTTAACCCTTTAACGCGCAAGATATTTTTTTTACTTTTGTTTAGTTTTGGGCATGAAAATAAGTTAATAGGGTAATTGTAAGCCTAGGAAAAATAAAATAAAAAATGTTCTATGTAAACTTTTTTAGAAAATGTATGTTAAGTATACTTAACATTGTCCAACATTGAACATACCACGCATGTTGAGCATTCTTAACATTGCGCATTATGTGGAAGTTGCAATAGATGACTCATTTATGTTTTCTGTGAGAAAAAAATATAAATTTAGCTACATGAAACGTGTAAAAACACTATTTCTTCGAAACAAGACACGTCTTACTTTATATTTTGAACGTTGTAAGTTTGTGAAGCCATTATTGCAATAATTGTATCGTCCGTAGGTCGTGAACCCTGGTAAGTGTCCCGTATTATCACATTGTCTGCAGTAGGAGGTCTCGGGACTGCAGCTGTTTTTTGGCACGCATTGCCATGTCCGTGTCCAAAAGTCCAATTCTATTTTTCTTCAGCAGCTCCATTGCTATTTGAATCCGATACTTCTACAACGGCATTTTCTTTTGTTCTCCGTTATACTGTTCGTTCGCTCTAGCCTTCTTTGACAGTAGTTTTTCCGAGGAGCATTTGTCCTGACGACCCCTAAGGCGGTTGTTTTTTATTGTCCCAAGACTAAAGATTCCATATTTATTGCGGAGTAGACGTATCAGCTCCAGGGACGTGAAAAAAATATCGAAATATACGATAGCTAGCTGGCTGGTTAGTCTGTAAATGAACAGAATCAAAACGTGTCTTCTCCAGCATATGGAAGGAAGTCATAACCGAGTCCAAATATTCCAGCACGTACAAATAATTTGAATCCCCATTTCTTCGGCTTTTTTGGCTGATATTGGCGTCTGCAACCCGCTCTCGTTCCTTTATATGGCACCATCAATTCATCTATGCTAAGCCGCCTTTCTTCTTCAAGTTTCAAACAATTTTGTCTAAGTTTTTCCATGAATGGACGTATCTTGAAGTAGAGGTTATTATCGAGATAGCAATTATCCGCGAAATGTAGATGCCTCGTCACGTTTTCATGTGTTTTAAGAGCAAATATCTGCGACCGGTGCGTTGCATGTCTCACGAAGATATGTCTAGGTTCTTCATCTGTGCTCTCTAACAAATTTAGTATTTCTAGAGAAGGTGGTATCGATCGCGGTTCAAAGTTTGCATCAGCATCAGACAGGTTCTGAGAGTTAATATTTTGGTTAGCCTCAATTTTTCGTCAGAATGATTGCTGCTGTCTGAAGATTCTGCAATTCTTGGTTCATTTTATTTAACCATGGAGCACGCACCACATCCAGGAAACATGTCAATAAATAAACATGCAATATTAGGCAGAAAAACAGCTTTTGGCATATACATACGGAAAATATATTATGTACCCTTTATCATTTATATAACCTTAACTTCGCAATGTTAAAAATACTCAACAATTTAAGTAGAGTGTATATTGTGCATAGATGGACAATTTTGAGAATACTCAACATGCAGTGAAGTAGGTGTGTCTCTCAAAGTTTCGCAATGTTGAGAATACTCAACACGCATATTGGGAACCAAATAACGTTCAAGTCTTACACCCAAATTGTTAGAAATATACCAGAACACAAAGCTCATACCCTTAAAAATCAATTGTAAGCGTAATTCAATCGATATTATGGTGATAAATATTTATTATGAATTATTATTTACCTTACTTCCAACAGTCATCGGTTCTTTCGGCACCATTTTGCCGCGAATTGACAAAATATGTGCGTCCGGGCAATAAACATAGTCGGTAAAGATTCGTTTGGAAATAAGGAAATATTTTATAACTATAAGTTGTGAATATAATCCAAAACAACTTGGCAGGATTTTTTTGTTTTGGGCGTTGAGTATACTTAACGTTGCGAGAAAGAGGGTAGAACCCATTAGGTTAGGTTAGGTTTGTTTTATAATTATTCTGAATAATTAACAGTTTTGGAATAAATCGCTTTCGGACAAATGAACATTTTGGCGAAACGTTACAAAAAAAGGAAACAATAATTCGGACTTCCGATAGGTAACTTCAAACTGCTACCATCGTATAGTGCTGTCCCGTCGCTCAAATAGACTTTTACAGGATCGAGAGTCTAGCACCATATGACGGTAGAATTTTTAACATCGGAGTAGACCTTCCTTCGCCGCGCACTCGATCCTGCGCCTGCAGGCTTCCACTGGCGTATCTTAGACTATTTTACAGGCGGGGAGTCTGGGTCGGGGCCTGGCCATGGCCTATGAGACGAAGCTATTAATTTATATCGGTAACCCAACATCCTGGGGATACTAAACCATGTTGGCGTGGGCTCGACCCACCCTGCACCCCCTAAATACAGCCTTAACTAACTACTAATATAAATAGTAATAATTGAATAAACCACTCCTGAATAATATAGCATTCTCTTTTCAGGGTTCCGTAGTCAACTAGGAACCCTTATCGTTTCGCCATGTCCGTCTGTCCGTCTGTCCGTCTGTCCGTCCGTCCGTCCGTCCGTCCGCGGCTTCGTGCTCCGTGATCATTAGTACTAGAAAGCTGAAATTTGGTATGAGTATGTGTATGCATAACGCCGACAGAACGGTAAAATAAAATTAAAAAATATATTTTTTTTTCGGTTACTTCTCGAACACCTAAAGTGGGGGTGAATTTTTTTTTCTTTTCAACACTGGTGTGTGGGGTGTCGATGAATAGGTCTTGTAAAAATAATAGGGGTCTTCTAACATTATGTTTTGATAAAGTCAGCAGTTTTGTAAATATTCGCTCCAAAAACAAAAAAAAATAGTGTCCCCCCCCTCTAACTTTTCAACCACGGGTCAAAAAAAAACGGAAAAATTCTTGTTAATGAGGCCTTATAAGTACCTTCAATGAAAACTATATTGAACAAAATCTGTCGAGCCGTTTTTGAGTTATCGCCAAATTTCATATTTTTTCTTAAAAGGTCGTAAGTTGACTTCCAGAAGGTGATAAGTGATTACAGTTTCTAGGGCGTTTACGACCTTTTTTTAGAGCTTTAAATCTTTCTTAACGTAAACCTCGGGCTTAAAACAGCAGTTTATTGTGAAGGATGAGCAACTACGGAACCCTACACTGAGCGTGGCCGGTTTTGTTTTAGACATGACCGGAACTGTATCTGGGTAGTAAATTAATGATCACCTTAATTTAGTTTAATTGGAAAATTATACCTATCATGAAAAGTCCCTAGGTATAATTTTCTAATAGTTTCATTTCACCTATTAAGTCTTTATCTGAACTTGAATGTTTTTAGTTTTTGTAAATAAACTTAAACTGCCCCGTTCTAGACAATTACTCCCGAAATACCTTACAGGGATAAGTTCGCCCTTGTACACATCTATTGTTTTTGAGTTTTTGTCAATATTGTTTTATGTGCAATAAAGTGTTTACATACATACATACATTACTCATTAAAATAATATCGGGAAATTCTCGGTGAAATAAAAACTGAACTGAATAGATTTAGTTCTCGTACAAAACTACAAAAGGTCGGAGAATTAGACCGTCTGTGTTATTCCATGTTTGGCAATAAGTATATATATATTAGGCAATAAAACCAAACCAAGCTGTAGACTTGTAGAGTCACTCCTCTGACAGTAACATTTCAAACACGGGTAGGGTTACCTAAGTTAATCCTGGGCCGATTTTTGCATTTTCAAAAGTTGAATCTTCTTTAATTTTACGAGAGTTCATAACTCCATTTGAATGTGTACTATATTGTACTAGTACCGACGCGGGCACTTAGATGGGTGCCTAAATAACTCGAAATAATCACATACAAAAAGATATCTAGGCTCTCGCTACACGCTATTATTCGATATTCACGACATATAGGGCCAATTTACATGTCCTAAACTCAACATACCGATTATTCGAGTAAGCAGCTTCTCGTACTGCAGTTTATAAATGTCCCGCACCCGACTCGTGTTCAGGAAACTCAGCAGGTCGTGCTTGTTCTTCTCGGCCTCCCCGGCGAGGCCCGAGTAGTCGGGCTCCGCCGCGGGCTCCGTCTCCGCCTCCGCCTCCGCCGCCAGCTCTCGGACCAGCGCACACAAGCACCAGAACACGAGTGCTCGGACGCACATCATCCCAGTGAGTCGTAAAGTCAGATTGGCGTGAGATATTTTGATTGCAGACTTTTATAGTACTAGAGTACTGATTTTATTTTGTGGTTTTGTGTGTACTTGGTAAGTAATCATTTTTTTTTATACGGGACGATATTTAACTGATAGTTCTAACTGAGCAGCACGGTGCATTAGCCGAGCTACTAAATTGAAATTAAAATGGGGATAAGTATTTCGATTCGATCGATTCCAAATACTCAGCCAAACGGAGTGCGCTACTGTTGAAATGACAAAAATAAATGTTTATTTGTGTATTTCATCCTAATAATTTAATTAGGTACGTTAAAACTAGTAGGTACCTATCCATGGAAAT
This sequence comes from Apotomis betuletana, assembly GCA_932273695.1. Lineage (NCBI taxonomy): Eukaryota > Metazoa > Arthropoda > Insecta > Lepidoptera > Tortricidae > Apotomis > Apotomis betuletana. The sequence continues at coordinate 572,690 of OW026303.1, read as the reverse complement.
AGACCTGTCGTCTGAATCTGTACAACAAACGATGTAAGTTTACAGCTATAAGATCGCGAGAGGCGATTGCGTCTTTTGATGATATAGAAGCGCAACATTTTAAGAACAACCATACCTACCTGGTACCCTTTGCACTATTTTATAGAAAGAGAGCGGCGATTGACTTAGCTACACTAATACACGGCAGTTAAAATTAAAAAAGAATAATATGTTTTCTTTTTCGCTCCACTCTACTACAAGTAGGTACATAAAGATTATGTAATACTCGTAATAAGCTACGGAATTAAAAATACTACAAGTAGGTAGTGAAACGTAAAGTTCGTGACATAATCAAGTAATGTTGTAAAGGTGTCTGTCGCGATGCCGTTTCGTGCAGGTATGTATGTTTTGTGTTTAGTTACCTAATGTACTCACTTACCTACCACTCTAAGTGCTTTTCCTTAAAGCAACAAAACATCAACCTGATTAAAATAAGGGTAATAATTTATACCACGAAAGCACGAGCTGACCTCTATTCCCCTCTATTTCTCATAATTCTGTCAAGAAACATTGCGAGTTCGCGGCCGCGCGAACAATACAAGCCGCGGCAAAGCGGCAGTCGGGAACTTTTGCTATTACATTTCGACAGGCGTTTCATTTTTTACCGCTTTAAACTGTTACAATGGTCCCCACCCCACCGTTTAACAGTTATTATACGCGTAATAACAGAATTTTTTATCCGAAAACTTTTGAAAAGGGTGTAAAGTTGAGAGTTTCGAGCGTTTTAAAACTTGGGAGCGGTTCTAAATCCAATTAACGAGTTTCACGCGGAGGTACTAGATGTCGTTGTTTGGCCAAATCTGTAATTAAATTTGTTTAATTTGTTCGAGTCGGTCTCTGTGCTTACAGCGTCAAGCCAGGGGGGAACCTTAACTTTGAAAGTGTTTACTTCACGACCCTGCGAATTGCCAAAAGGATTAAAAGGGTACAGTAATGAGAACTAGATATTTAGAAAACGACAGTTGTTACCTGAAATCTAACATTATCAACTTTTTGACGATCCCGGGTACGTTTTGTTAAATAATTATGGCGTTCGTTTACGCTGTAAGTCGACGCGTTTGAGTTTAGATAAGTAGTACTTATCCTACTTATACCTACAGGGATCGGATACCGTTATTCCTTTCCACACAAACTACCGTTATTTAATTTCGGTTTTTAGCTTATTACTACACATTTTTTTATTATTGTGGGCTAATTTGGTATTGATCCCTAATCCTATAGTCCGTTCAAGATGGGATTGAGAGGCATTAACGCAACGCAATTTCTACTACCTATATTGCTCGCTTTGCGTGTAGTTCAATTGTTTCTGCTTTAATATGACCTAGGACACCTATGAAGATAGAAGCCCCCCCACTGTTTAGAACTGTATTTTATTGCTTTGTGTAAAATGCGATGCATTAGGTCATATTGTGGTGCATGGCGATCGCCGCATGCGCGCTTCTAAGAGTGGCAACGTTCGCTTGCCGACTTTGCTTGTACAAAGGCGTAAGGCTCTCAGCGGGTAATGAGTACATCCTTTTATTACATTAGTACTTATAATGAATATTTTTATACCGAAATATTGTTTGTTTCTGGCTTAAGTGATTTGCAATCTTAGAGAAATAAATATATCTGAACTGAAAATAATAATATTGCTTTGCTATTCCGCGATAGAATATCGTGCCAGTTAAATTTGTGCTAACCCGTTATACTTATTTGCGTATTTTTTCATGCATATATGCATTTAATGGTCCCACCCTCCCACCACGATAAGAAAAATAAATACGCAAATAAATATAACAAACCACCACCAAAATAACAGAACTTACTCGACACGTGTTCCGCCCCTCTACGAGGCATCATCAGGAGATGTTGACGGTCTGGAGTCCGACAGCCGAATGAGCTGCCCAGACTGGTCGGCCATATTTATAACCTGGCCACCCCTATTATGCAACTGAGAGTGATTAGCAAAAATTCGTAGTAACGGTGATGTAACGACATTCAATTGTTCGTTAAGAATCTCACCCCTATTGTTGTACCTAATTATTTCCAACTGTTCCAGAACACTTAAACGCAATCCTTTTTCGCAAACATGCAAAACGGTAAAAGAATGATCTTCCTGCAGAGTATGGCCACTATCTATTAAATGTTTTGCGAAATTGGACTTTTCAGGATGGTTATGTCTATATGACGCAACATGCTCTTTATACCTCGTGCTGAAACTGCGGCCCGTTTGTCCCACATATACTTTATTGCAATCGTCACAAGTTAACTTATGAATACCGGACTTTTTCCCACTCTCAATTTTATCTTTCCCATTACAAAGTTTAGAGTGCAGGTATATAGGATATTTGAACTGAACTGAACTTTGCGGGGAATCTGTACCCGGTAACCATAGACCCCTCCAAGTGCAATAGTTTGAAAAGGTCTGTAGAGCAGAAATCTCCAGGACGACGAGATAATGAAATGAGCCATGTTTACTAAGAGACGATTAGTCAAGTTTGTGGTAATCAGTGTGGTAGTCAGATAGTGGGAGTTATATCGTCTTAAAGCCTTCGTTTAAACCGTCTGTCCGCCACTGTCCTCCAATTACAAGTCACAGCAGTTGTGTGTGCTCGATGCTCTGACTCTAAAAGTGAGCGAATTAACAATTCCCGTAAGAGTTGCCGGCGCTCGCGGCTGTCTTGCTTCAGTTATAATCGGGGTTGCCATACGGAACCCATTGAAACTCGGACTATGTTATATCCTATGTATATTTTACAATCCTAGACTTACGCAAAATGTCAAAAATATCGAGGTAATTAAATACACCAAATTTACCTACTCGCAATTCATAATCATAATCATAATCATGTATTCATTTGTAAGACATAGGTACAAAAGGTATTACATTAATAAATAATAGTATCACTATGCTTCGCCATGTGGCATACACATTAGAAATTGGTTTATATTATATTGAATTAGATTAAATAAAATAAAAATAAAAGCGAAAATAAGAGTAAAAATTTAAGTAAGGCATACATAAGTTATCATTATCACACGACATTATTCGTCCTGTGTTTGACCCCTGACGAAGAAGAAAGAAGGACGTTATAAGTTTAATATGTGTAAGCGTAAAGTCTGTCGGTGGCGTGTTATCTCCTGAACGAATAATCCGATTAGGATTTAATTTTTATTTAAGTGTAAAAAGTTACAAAATCGGCCATAATAATATTTTTTTAAATGCGTGTGCCGAGGGATTTTTTACCCAGCTGTTAAAAAGCAAAGACCGGATTATGTTTCTGACACATTTGCATTTTTTTTTTTTTATGTCATAGGGGGCAAACCAGCAAACGTATCGCCTGATGGAAAGCGATTACCGTCGCCCATAAACACCTGCAACACCAGAGGAGTCACAAGTGCTTGCCTACCCGGAGGACGAAGATGGAATGCCTCTATGCTAGTAATTTCACCGGCTATCTTACCCCCACACCGGAACACAACAATGCGAACATTGCTGTTTGGCGGTGGGTTAGCAGGCAAGACGGTTGTATTCATGAGATATATTTTTTCTCGAATTTTCACTACTACAGTATTTCCACAAACAGACAAACCGTCCGCAAACTAATTTTGCGGTTCTTTGGTGGCGAAAATTAAGAAACTGTAACTGTTTAATGATTTAATAGTATCGACGAATGTCGTCCATCAAGAGCTGTTTTTTGCCTAAACTTGCACTAAATTTCGGTTAAATCAAAGGGATCCTCGAAACCGTTTACTAGCAACACTGCGGATATCTAGGAACGGAGTTAGGCTGATCTGGATCTGGGCAGCTGGCGGCTTATTATGCGGGAACTTCGGTTACAGTGCCTGATGCGATGCAAAAATCTAGAAAAGAACTATGTAGTTAGTTAGGTTCGTTTGCTTTGATAGGAAGTTTGTGGCATATTGAGTGACTTGTGCTCTGGTTCCCGTAATAAATGCAACGAGAACAGGAAATTACTGATGAAAACGTAGAGCAGGCAAACTTATAACCAAAGTTCCATTATCGTCATCTCAGGTCAACGTCGTTATGTTATCTTACCTTAATTACCTTAGAACGCTGTCTTCTATACAACGATTTTGAAAAAAATTAAACTACGACTGTCGGAGTGACGGAACCACGACCCTTAGGTAAAGTCTACTTAGTGATATTGTCACTTGTGTTATTTGTTATTTGCTTTGGAGGGAGCACTTGGCTCTTTTCAATTTTACCATACCAATCGACCGATTGTCATCCTAAGGTATCGATAGTTGCACCTAGTGGAACAATGTAGCTACTGCTGACATCGATCAATCCATTTGATCATTGATCGATTGGTGTAATAATACCCTCACTCTGCTATTTACAGCCAGCATTTGTTGTTGACTGTAAGTATTTGTGTCCTTAGCGGTAGATTATATTGTGGTGTCAAGCACACCTTTGACACGCGGCGAAAGTCGCTAGTTAGTCGCGAGGCGGAGGATACTCAACTCAGGCTCGACTCCGTGCTATTTAGCACACTGTGGAGTGGACGTACGTTTGAAAGTGTGAAGTTTTAAATGCCGTTTAGGTGGGTATCACAGAGGTGGAACGATACCTAAATCTTTCCAAGTGGTGTCTGGCTCGAAATAGATCAACTTTTTGTGTATAGAGTACCTACTGTTGCCATCTTATCTTAGGGATGGATCTGCGAAATAACAACTGGTCACCTAGAATCCACATACTAACAGTGACTAAGATCTTAATAAAACAAAACTTGTATCTTTAGCGGCTAGTAAGATGAGGGAGAAATAAATCGTCATCGGCGTGAATAAATTAATTATAAACAATATTTGATTTCCTTTTATACCATCATTATCTTTTTACATTTTGACGACACCTTTGAACCGAATTAGTCGGACAACGGTCTGACAAGCGGTGAAATAAAACAGCTTACACGTGAATATGTCCACGTAAAAGTTAAATCTACCGCGATTATCTGGTTTAAGAATTTTATTACTCATAAAGAATTTACAAAATTCACTTATATGAGCTAAGTTATATAAAAACAATTTAAAGCTAGCGTGCAGTACATAATTATATTCAGTTATAAATGTAATATATATATTCTATTTTTTATACATAGTAAAGTGGGTAGAAATCTGCAGTCGATACAACAGTGGCTTAGAGAACGACATTTACTTAGATCGTACAATTTCAATACGTCGCCGCGTAGATAACAAACAAGTTCAAATGGATGTTCACGAGTTTCGAAGAAGGCAACATGAATGGATGCGGCATAGCCGTGCGTACTACAGACGCAGTTACATTATTAAAAACAATTTGTTTGTATTAATTATGTTAAATTCGTATTCGTATTATGATTTTCATATTTATTTATAAAATTGATTTCCATATATTTCATATTTATTAATAAAATGAATGTAAATATAATTAGTGTATATATATTTTATTACCATTTTTTTGTAATTTTTATATTTTTAAATAAAATAAATAATTTAATTTATTAATAGGTAACTAACTTAATTAGTTTATTAGCATAATAATCATTATTACTATTTTTAGTCAAAATAAATTGAATGATAGATATCTACGGAGGATACCGTACCGGTTTTAATTATTGTTTTTTAATTGGATTAGACTTATTTTATGTTATTTTGTATGTAGAATTTAAGGTGTTTTTTGAACGTTGCTATAGTTTTAGCCTCTTTAATATCTTTTGGTAGCTCATTATATTTTTGAGCACCTTCGTAAATAATATTTCTTTTTCCATAGCTAGTACGGGGGGTTCGTAATACTAAGTTATCAGCATTTCTCAGTCTTATTTTTTGTACTTGGTGTTTTTTTGTAAAACTTATACGTGAGTGTATGTCTTTTTGGAGTATTTTTCGGACTAATAAGCAGGTATAATAGTTATAGCACTGAGTGATGTTCATTATTTTTAGGTCTTTATATATTTTTTGGGTCGAGGTTCGGTAGTTGTAGTTAAATAGGGTTTTTATTAGTTTATTTTGCATTATTTGTATTTTTGCCAGGTTACTTTTAGCTGCGGTCCCCCATATTTCTATCAGATATCCATACTTACTTAATATTATAAATGCGAAAGTGTGTCTGTCTGTCTGTCTGACTGTTACCTCTTCACGCTTAAACCGCTGAACCGACTTAGATGAAATTTGGTATGGAGATAGTTTGAGACCCGGGAAAGGACATAGGATACTTTTCATCCCGAAAATATTTAGTGTTCCCGTGGGATAAGCGGGTAACACCGCGGGGCACAGCTAGTATTATAAATGCGGAAGTGTGTCTGTCTGTCTGTTACCTCTTCACGCTTAAACCGCTGAATAGATTTTGATGAAATTTGGCATGGAGATAGTTTAAGATCCGAGGAAGGACATAGGATAGTTTTCATCCTGGAAATTATGCCTAAAAAGATTGAAAAGTGAGTAAGTAATTCATGATGACATTGATGACCCTGTAGGAAATGTAATTATTAGACCAAAAGCACAATTAATTAACACAAATTATAACGGGTCTAACGCGATATTTCTTATTTACCTTCATAATCTAACGTTTCGGCGGGGTTGCACACGCCGTGGTCTCAGATGTACTGGTGAAACAGCGAGTTGTTACTGGAGCTGTCGGCCAAATGTAGTACTACCCGACGAAAATGTCTAATAAAATGGATGGGTAGGAAAATAAATGTTCGACTACCACCCATTTATTTACTAATTATTGTCACCGGTCCGACACACAACACTCACAACATCCGCGCACAGATCACATTGAGACCACGGCGTGTGCAACCCCGCCGAAACGTTAGATTATGAAGGTAAATAAGAAATATCGCGTTAGACCCGTTATAATTTGTGTTAATTATGAGTACAAACCGCGAGAGTATAAAGTGTCAAAAAGCACAATTGCTCTTACATTTGTTTTGGCGCTTTTAATAATCCCTTTTATTATTTAAGGTGATTAGGTGGATATCTATCGTGTTGTACGAGTTTGCTTTCATACTTCCAAGTTCCACGCGGACGTAGTAGCGGGCAAAAGCTAGTATTCTTATAAATTATACAGAACGGTAATCTGCGGCTCACACGGCCAAAGCGGGCGAAATGAAGATGTCCGCATTAATAACGGTCTCCGGTGATTAGAGGAGAAGGGGGGAGGAAGGACGCTGATAATACTCAAAGGCAGGAAAATGGAGTTGTCTTGTTACGACAAAAATGTTGGGAGTTCGAAAGGGGCACGCAAATTTTCTTATTTAAATTTTGGTTTGAACATAAAATAAAAAGAAAAACTCGAAATAATATATTTTATGGCAAACACGAAGTGTTGTGAGCTCTTGTAACATTTTTAAGGAATGTGGTTAATGATAAATTCTTTGAATTTATTATAAAAGAAACATAGTCATTCTTCAAATAAAAGGCACGATAACTTTACGGGATATTATTAAATGCACATCTGTATAATTTTTCAGCACACTAGGTAACTCCACTAATTAACTGAATGCATACCAGAAAAACTAATGCTGTTCAAAAAAATGCTGAATATGTCCTACAAAAAAAACTTAAACATCATACAAAACGCGATGACCTTTTTAACCGAATTCACACCAAAAATATGGTTCGTACATCGGATATATTTGAAAGTTTCACCAAAAATACTGACTTGCACACTACTTACCCTCGCACTGCACACTAAGATCCGACTCGGCTGGGTTAGGTTAGGTTAGTTTTTTTTTAATATCCAGTATAACAGTTTTGCAAATACCTTTACATAGATAGTATTATATAATCTGTGACATAGTATATTTAATTCGCATTATTTAACTAGTGTGCATAATTAGTGTGCAAATCAGTATTTTATTATTATTATTATTATCTCCTTTATTTATTTTAATTCTTAGGCTAGGTTTTTACAATATCTGTATATAAAAAGTAAAATACAATAAAGAAATTACAAAATATATAGACATATTATAAAAAACCTAACCTAGGGTGCCGCCGGCAGCGGGGCAAGGCCCAGGCTACCGGTGGTTAGGGCTGCAGAGAGAGGAACCTCCTGACAATGCGCGCCGTGTCCAGGAGTACCGCCTTCTGTATCTGGCCCTTGATCCAGCCATCTAGCGAGAGTCTCTTAAGATGTTTGTCGAGACTCTTCGCTATAAGACCGTTCGCCGAAACGACTATCGGGACAATGATCGTCGAGTCAACATCCCACATGGCGGTCACCTCGTGAGCCAAGTCAAGGTACTTGCTGAGTTTGTCCTTCTCAGCCTTCACGAGGTTCTCGTCATGGGGGATGGTGATGTCGACGAGCACTGCCTGGCGCTTGGATCGATCTACCAACACGATATCAGGCTTATTGGCTACAATAGTCCTGTCCGTGATGATAGATCGATCCCAATAGAGCGTGGCACGACCATTCTCAAGAACTGGCAACGGTGCGTACTTATAGTACGGCACCTCAGACCCCACAAGAGACCGTATCGAAGAGCAAGTTGCTGGTGAATAATCCTGGCTACTTGGTTATGTCTGTGCAAGTACTCGCCGTTAGCAAGATGAGAACAACCGGAGATTATATGCCTGAGTGACTCGCCGGGACGGCGGCATGCCCGACAAATGTCGGCCGTACCGTCCTTCAGGATATATGTCCGGTAATTGTTCGTCATCATTACTTCGTCCGCAATTGCACAGATAAAACCTTCGGTTTCCCCGAAGAGATCTCCGAAGCGTAACCAGTTCACCGACGCGAGCAGATCCACATCGGGCCCCGTAAGGGCCTTGTAGAACCGCCCGTGTAGCTCCTTGCTCTTCCATACGGCCCTGCGGTCATCGGTGCTAAGCACCTTTGGTCTGCGCCAATTCTCGTTTGCTAAGGAGAGAGAGGTGAGGCCTTTGTCAACTGCTACTACATCGCGATGAATCCCACACTCGTTGTTTAGGAAATACTCCCAAAGACTGCTGCCTCGCGGTTATGGAGGTCCTTGGCGTTTAAAAAGTCACGGCCTCCACACTTACGCGGGATGTACAGTCTCATAACTGACGAGCGTGGATGCCTCATGCGGTGTGTAGTGAGCAGCTGACGGACCCTCGTATCCAGGGCGTCCAGCTCAGTCTGAGTCCACCTTAGTATGCCAAAGGAGTAAGTGAGCAGAGGCATCACCCAAGCGTTGAAGGCGCGCACCTTATTGGCACCGGACAAAAGACTGTTAAGTACTTTTGTCAAACGACAAAAGAAACGCTCCTTCAGCGCCTGTCTAATGTCTCCGTCCGCAATACCCAATGACTGTGACATACCAAGGTACTTGTAGGTTTCAACTTCGGAGATAGACCTGAGGGACATTGTCTCAGAAAGCTGTAAGTTCGCGGAATTTACGACTTTCCCCCGCTGTACATGCATGACCGCACACTTGTCTACACCAAACTCCATTTTGATGGCGCTACTGAAGGTTTCAGTTACTCCCAGTAGTTCCACCAGATCCTGGCGTTTTGGTGCATACAGCTTAAGATCATCCATGTACAGCAGATGAGAAATGACCTCACCTCCTCTTCGAAGCCGGCAACCTAGTCCTGAATCCTTCAGCAGAGTGCTGAGCGGATTCAGGGCTAGGCAGAACCACAGAGGACTCAAACTGTCACCCTGGAAAATACCTCTCTCAATCCTTACCAAGTCCTGCGAGCCAGGGGGGCCATCCCCGCCACCTGGTTGACGAAGGACTGTGGTCCACTGCCTCATACATGCGTTTAAGAGGGATCTTAGAGTTGTATCGATTTTATACAGCTCTAAGATCCTCTCCAGCCATGAATGAGGCACCGAATCATAGGCCTTCTTATAGTCAACCCAAGCGGCCGAGAGAGACCCCCTGTTCCGCCGAACTTGTTGGCAAATGGTCGTGTCAATGAGGAGGAGCTCCTTAGTACCACGGGACCCAACCCTACATCCATTCTGAGAAAAGGCCAAAACGTTATTCGCAACAATGTGCGTGTTAATTTTTGTTCTCAGAATGGACGTAAGGAGCTTGTATAAAGTGGGTAAGCACGTGATGGGTCTATAGTTTTTCGCTTCCGTGGTACTACCGGACTTATGAAGCAGGAAGGTAACACCAGTAGTCATGAAAGATGGCAGGGAACCAAGCTCGAGGGCGTTTTGAAATTGTGTTGCCAGACGTTCGTGTGAGGATCGAAACCACTTGATCCAAAAGTTGTGCAACCCGTCCGGCCCAGGACTTTTCCAGTTCTGGGTCGTACGGGCCGCACATCTTACATCATCGGGGCTGATAATCACAGCCCCCATGGCTTCGATCGGCTCACACTCACGTCTGACAACATTCATCCATTCGCCCTCGGTGTGCTCGACTGGAACCAACCAGATACTACGCCAGAAATTAATCATGGCAGTAGGATCCGGCAGTTGCCCGTCGCTCACACATTGGTCAGTTCCCTCCCACTTTCGGTATACCTTCCTTTGGTCACTTTGGAAGAGACGATTCTGCTGGAATCGATCCACACGCTCTCTGTAGCGGCGAATACGGCTTGCCCATGCATAAACTTTCTGCTTTAGGTAGTCGATGCGCTCTGTGACACATGCCATGTAATCGCAGGGCCTGGTGCCAGTCCCCGCGAAGGCTTGTGTCACGTAGCGCATCACACGGGGGCGGTTGTTGCCCCCCCTAAAGCAGATTAGCTTGGCAATGAGAGTCCTAAACGAGTTAATACGCCGCTCGATCCGTACTTGCCAGGCAGGAACACCCCCGGCGGTCCGCGGTGCTCGGTCAGTGTCCGGGAATCTGACACGAGCAACACGGCACGCCGCGATGGCCCCACAGTACATGATCGAGTGGGTATCAGCTAAATCTTCGCTAGCCCGAAGGTACGGGTCTAGCAAAGCATCCAGGGCTCCCATTAACGCTAAGTTACGCTTATGCATCGGTAAGCGTGGTAATCGCGGCCTAGAGTCAGGTGCGGATCGATAGCGCCTAATCGCCTCCTCCAAAGCCCTCCTCAGTTGCTCATTGGCCTGGGTACTTACGCTACTCGCGTAGTCTTCCACATCGGCCTCAGGATCCGTCAGCGGCACCCCCAACGCCAGGTTGGGCGCTGGCGCCGGAACCGGTGATATAGCAGGCGGATCCCCAGCCGGCACGGAAGCCGCGCGAGCGGCCAGTACTTCCAGGCGCAGTCGATCATTATTATTATTATTTATAATGAGGCAGGCAGTTTAACAACTGATAGTGCCTATATCAGCTATTTTTGGTGAAACTTTCAAATATTTTGATCGAAAAGAGGGAATATGCAGATATCGATTTAAATACATGCCTAAACTTTACTAGCATTTGATTTGAATTCATTAACAAGGCCCGTTGTTTTTCAGGAAGATGGCCGGCCATCCGTTCCGTCTATGGGAGAAGGAAGCGCAGTTCAGCCAGCACACGTTCCTGTAGGTCCGCCTGTCCGTGCCGCACACCAGCAGCTCCATGTCCGTGCAGTGACAGCCGCACTCGCCTCTCCATGCAGCGGTCAGCGGCGCCAGCGCCTCCTCAGCTCTCTTCTTGTTCTCGCAGCCGAGGAAACATGCGTTCCCGTACGTCTTCAAGTTGCTTGCACAAACTGGCCGGTAAACCAACGGACAGTAGCACCCACATTCTCCTCTTGTCCAACTCAGTGGCGGAAGCCCACGCAATTTTCGTCTACTATTCTCGCAACCAAGCTCGCAAGGGTTCCCGTAAGTCTTACCATCGCTGCCGCATACAGGATCGCTGATTTTATTGCAGTTACATGGTTTACACTCGCCTTTGTAAAGTACTACCAAGGGATCTAATCCTATTGCGAAACGCCTCGCATTATAGCATGTCAATGCACATTCGGTCCCATATGTTTTGCCGTCGCTGCCGCACACGGGTTTCCAAATGGCCGGACACACGCAACTCTCTCGATAGCAGACTTCGTTGGCACGTAAGTAGATACGCGGTAAATTGTAGTTTATGTTTATTTGATTAGCGCAATCGAGCCAACAGATGTTCTTGTAAGATTTGCTGTCGCTTCCACACACGGGGGATATGGTTGTGGGGCAGTTGCAATATGTAGGTCGACAAACACCCTTGTAAGCAAGAGAAATTAGCGGACCACCGATCCGCTGCGATTTGTCGTTGGCACAGCTTAGTTCACATTCGTTACCATACGTTTGTTGGTTGGTTCCACACACAGAGTCAACGTACTGCGGACAGTAGCATGTTACATCAGGACATTTTCCTTTTCTGTCTATTACTATCGCAGGCCAACCAAAGGATTGCTGTTTTCTGCTTTCACATCCCAGCTCGCACTCGTTGCGATATGTGTGTCCGTCACTTCCGCAGACAGGGAGGTCGACTTCTTCAGGGCACGTGCACGTAGGATCAGGGCATGCACCTGGTGTACGGCGGATCGGAGGTAAGCCGAGACGGGATAGCTTCACGTTTTCACAGTCAATGAGACAGCTGCTAGAATAAGTGACGCCATCGCTGCCACAGGAAGGTATGATGTCGATTGGACATTTGCACTCACGGGGGCATCCGCCTTGACTCTTAATGTAGATGGGGTCCAAGCCGAGTCGGACCATTTTGTAACTGTTGCAAGTTAGCCGGCATTGGTTTTCGTAAGTTCTGCCATCGGTTCCGCAGACCGGTGTGACGTCGGCGGTGCAGCTGATGCAGCCCTCTGTGACACATTCTCCGGCATAGGCCACGACGATGGGGCTCAGCCCGCGGCTCGCGCGCTTCTGACTCTCGCAGCGGAGCTGGCACTCGTTGCCGTAGGTGAAGGAGCTGTTGCTGCAGACGATGTTGAACTGAGTTCTGTCGCAGTTGCAGCCATCGTCGGGGAGTATCACCGGCCGTGGCGAGTTGGCTGCAGCCTGACTGATGAGTAGGAGCTTCAGAGTTAAGAAAAGAATGCCTGAAAATAAAAATAATGATATGGAATATTTCAATCACGGTGATAGTTATAGTATATTGTGTCATAAGGGTAGTAAGTAGGGAATTACTAACGAAGGACTATTAGAAGCCCGACGCCAAAGGCGGAGGGCTTTTAATGTCCTGAGTTTGTAATCTCCTTACTTCCCGCCTTACACACAATATTTTTCATCACATTTGGGAGTAAATAACAAATAAATAAGTAAACATTAAACGATAACGATTGACAACTAACTTTTTTCTGTACCTATATATTTTTTTAATTTACTATAAGCAGTACAAGCACTGGCAAAACGGCCATCAGCTTAAAACAGAAAACAAATGTACACAGAATCTTACTATTTATCATTAAACAAATAACAATTAACAATATTATGCAGCAATAATTAACACCGTAATATTATAAAACTTTAATACGAACAGTATTTTTGTTACAAAACTAAATAGTATCTAACCAATAATATTTAACTTTTTTTCTTTTTTTTTGTGCCGTCTACCACAGATAATGCTAAGAACTGCGTTTAGTTTAGAAACTTGACAGGCTATACTGCCAGATTGTAACGATAATTAAAAATTAAATTTAATAAAACAATTGCAAAATACACTTAAATAATTGTAATATTAAATATTAATGCAGTTCATATACCATATTAATTCAATACACAATAAAATTTGCTGGTAGGCAAGTTTTGTTGATACAACAAAAAACCTTGGCTGGGTTGAAACCTCCTTAGTCTGAAGCAATGTACGAGTGCGTACTATATTTTTAAAACTAAAACCATAACTCCCTCGGGAGTTATAACAATTTATAACTCCCGCGGGAACTATATAGGCCTTTGTCCTTCAGTACACCTGCATGTAGAATAGAATAGAATAGAATAGAATAGAATACTCTTTATTGCACACCTCAAGAAGAAAGAAATACAAATACAGATGATACTTAACATTACATAGAGGCAAACAATAGGCGATCTTATCGCTAAAAAGCGATCTCTTCCAGACAACCTTTGGGTAGCGGATAAATATAAATGAAATGAGATGAGTAGGCGATGCAAAAAGTAATCAAGAAAACTACTGAAAAATTATTAAAATCTACTAAATAAAACCTATAAAAATATATATTATTGATACATAAACATACATAAAAATATACATAAATGAACATATGACTAAATATATACTCGTATATAAACTTACTTAAACCTTATAGTTAAAATAATATTTTATGTAACGAACCACAGATTATGTCAGTCACAGTGACAGAGTATTAAAGGAGAGACAAGTAATGTTCTTTGAGGTGTGTTTTAAAAGTAGCAACGGATTGACTACGTTTCAATTCAACAGGGAGAGAGTTCCACAATAGAGTAGCCTGAAAGGTAAATGAGCTGTTATAGAATTTGGAAGAAGAAGAAGGGACAGCCAGAAGCAAATTTTGAGAGGACCTAATAGAACGAAGGTAACTGAAACGCTCCTTGAGGTAGCAGGGAGTTGCAGGGTGAAAAAGAATATTGTAAAGAAGAGAGAGAATGTGAGAGTTACGACGAAAGCGGATAGGAAGCCACTTGAGCTGCGAACGGAAACTGGAAACATGGTCATATTTACGTAACCCAAATATGAACCTGATGCAAATATTCTGAATACGCTCAAGTTTATTTAGCTGTTCCTCTGTGAGATCAGGGTAGGAGATATCAGCATAATCTAAGATTGGAAGAAGTAAGGTTTGGCAAAGCGTAATTTTGGTGGCGATTGGAAGAAAATTACGGAGTCTTCTAAGAGAGCTCACCGCTGCAAACATCTTCCTGCTGACTTCATTCACCTGAGGCACCCAAGATAAGGTCTGGTCCAAAATAATACCCAGGTCTTTGACTTGTTTTGAAAAAGGAATTAAGACACCATCGAAATAAATTGATGGCAGCTTATCAACATCAACCCTAGCTATAAGTTTAGCACTACCAACTATAATAGCTTGGGTCTTTACTGGGTTTACTTTGAGACCAAAGCTGTAGCTCCAGTTCAAAATGTGTACCAAGTCGTCATTTACAGAGTTAATAACAGACGGAAGTTCTCCAACTTCACCCTGCAAATAAATTTGAAGATCGTCGGCATAAAGGTGATAGCGCGAAGAAAGGTTACGTGTAATGGAATTAATGAAAATGGAAAACAACAAGGGTGATAGCACTCCACCCTGCGGAACACCGGCCAAAGTGTTGCACCATGAAGATCGGGAATTATCCACCTTAATTCTCTGCCGACGACCACCTAGATAACTACGAAACCAATCAATAACCGCAGGAGATATGTTAAGAGAACGTAAAGTACCTAATAAAATATCAAAATCAACAGTATTGAACGCATTGCTGAAATCAAGAAGCGTTAACACCGTTAATTTCCGCTTATCCATACCTTCTCGAATATCATCAGTAATTTTGATTAGAGCAGTAGCCGTACTATGACCAGGACGAAACCCAGACTGGAATACATTGTGCAGATCATTGCGGTTAAGAAAAGATGCCAGCTGTTTATGTACAAGACGCTCAAGCACTTTAGATAGGAAGGCATGTAATACCATCTTTTACGAGCAAATGTGATGAAAAATCAGTAAACTACCTTTTGTGTGAGTTAGTAAACGTAGTAGTTTAGTAGTTTTGGTAAACGTCAAAATATCTACTTATACATGTACTAACAATAGTTATTAGTTGTTTCGATTCTCCATAGGCTTTCATTTATAATAGAGTCTAGAGGTAACAATAAAAAACCGGCCAAGAGCATGTCGGGCCACGCTCAGTGTAGGGTTCCGTAGTTCCTCATCCTTCACGATAGAATTAAGTTCCGAGAACGATTGCAAGCTCTATAAAAAGGTCGTAAACGCCAAAGTTACTGTAATCACTTATAACCTTCTGGAAGTCAACTTAAGTCTTTTTAAGAAAATTATGAAATTTTGCGATAACTCAAAAACGGCTCGACCGATTTTGTTCAATATAGTTTTCATTGAAAATACTTATAAGGCCTCATGAATTATTCTATAATTTATTGACTCGTGGTTGAAAACTTAGAGGGGAGGGGGACGCTATTTTTTTTATTTTCGGAGTGAATATGTATAATACAAAACTGCTGGCTTTATCAAAAAATTTTGGAGACCCCTATTATTTTTAAAAGACCTATTCATCGACACGCCACACACAAGTGTTGAAACGAAAAAAAAGTCACCCCCACTTTAGGTGTTCGAGAGGTACCCGGAATTTTTTTTTTTTATGTTTTTGTTGTACCTTTTTTGTCGGCGTGATACAACTCATACCAAATTTCAGCTTTCTAGTACTAATGATCACGGAGCTAAGCCGCGGACGGACAGACGGCGAAACTATAAGGGTTCCTAGTTGACTACGGAACCCTAAATAACATATCACTGGCCTATCAATTTGATATGATAGCCAGTTATCAAATTGAGAACCTCCACTTCAGTGACGTCGATTAAAAACTAAAGAGTCATTAAACAATTTCACTAACTTATAACCAACTTATAACCAATTTTAACAAAGAGGCCGTCCTCATACAACTCTTGCAAGGAAGTTGAGTGATAATTATTGATATGTTTTTTTACTCCATAATTATTATATATTATTTTTTTAATGTGGGATTGGAATATACCTAAAAAATAAACACTATTTTTTTTATTAAAATCGTAAATCACAGGTCAGTTTAAGATAATACGACGCGTTTGGCTTGGTTTGTAGACACCTGCCTACTGAGTGGGCGGTCCCGGGTTCGAATCCCGGCCGGGGCAAATATTTGTGTAAATATTTGTTCTTGGGTCATGGATGTTATCTATATATGTATTTATATATTATGTATATCGTCGTCTAGTACCCATAGTACAAGCTTTGCTTAGTTTGGGACTAGGTCGATTTGTGTATGATTGTCCCTTAATATTTATTTATTTATTAAAAAAAAATAAAAAAAATATATAATAATAATCTAACCTGACAGAACGATTCACTAATGATATAAAAATGGAATTTGGAATAGATAAATGCAAAATAAATTCGATTAGGGCAGGGCAGAATTATCAACATAATTACACGTTAGAATCCGGCGAACAGATTGAACCACTTAACGAACAAGATACTTACAAATATTTAGGATACAATCAAACACGACAGATACAGTACAAAGAGACTAAACAAAAACTAACTCGACAGTTCCAACACCGACTTAACACAATTTTAAAATCTCAACTTTATGCGCACAACACTGTAAAAGCCATAAACACGTTTGCCATACCCGTGCTCACCTATTCTTTTGGTATAATTAATTGGACGAAAACTGATTTAAAAGCATTACAACGAAGAATAAATACGACAATGACCAAGTTCCGAAAACATCACCCAAGATCATGTATACAAAGACTAATATTGCCTAGAAAAGAGGGTGGAAGGGGTATTATAGACATAAGCAATTTACATAACAGACAAATCACAACATTGAGACAGTATTTTTTCAGCGAATCGGAATCTTCTACACTCCACAATGCCATTAGCCAAAACGATCACAAATCCACACCGTTAAATCTACAAGACAATACAATACAGAACAACGAACACTTGATTGACGACAAAACAAAAATTACCGAGTGGGCAGGTAAGTCTCTCCATGGTAGACACCGTCACGATTTATGCCAAGTCAATGTCGACAAAGAAGCGTCACAGTCTAAGAAACAATACAGTCGGTCGACGAAGGCGTCTAGACAGGGCAATCGTGCGGGGTGACAGAGGCGGCGGCGGGAGGGGCGCTCCCCATGTGTCATACGACGAAATTGTTAGTATTGCGGGAGATGACTTCCAGGGCTGACGCGTCTTGCAAAACATAATTAAAATGGTGCATACGACATGTGCTGTGCGACAATGCATGTCGTCATCTTTTAAAAATAAAGAACTACGATTCCATAGATTTCCTCGGTCAATAGAAAGGTAAATATTATATTTTTTATATTATTTTATAGTGCCTAAGTAATAAATTTTCTCATGTCATGCTAACGTAAAACAAAATGGCGGATGTAAAAGCGTTACGCCTGCCAGTAATAATTGAAATACCGCAGAAATATCGCTAATTGTTTGTTTCTGTGTACCTAAACAAAAATATATAATGATATGATATGTCACATGAATTTTTAAATTCAAAATGTCGGACATGATTTATAGGTTATTTTAAGTAATTACGAGTTTGACCTTTACTCCCCCACTGCCGTCGTCATCCATTTTTGTATATTTTCAATATTTTATTTTACTTAAACAAATTTTTATTACATTAAAAAAAAGTAATTACGAGGTAAGGTTTAACTTAGACTTTATTTAAAAAGTAAGAAATTGTTTGTTGATGAATCATGTCTGATTTTTAATTTATTTTTGAGGGTCCGCGGGGTACCGATTCCGAAAATGGCGTCCATTTTGAAATCCAAGATGGCGGACATTATTTTTCCTTAAAATCGATATGGGTGTCATCTCCGAGGTTCCTGGGGGTTCCAATTACGAAAATGACGTCCATTTTGAAATCCAAGATGGCTGCCATTATTTTTTCTTAAAAATCGATATGGGTGTCTTCTCCGAGGAACCTCGGGGTGCCGATTACGAAAATTACCTCCATTTTGATATCCAAGATGGCGGACGTCACTTTTTGAAATGGGTGTCGATGTCTGTAGCAGTGATATCAACCATCCCAAAATGGATTCCATTTTTGAAATCTACACCCCCAAAAACCTAGAAAACGACACCCGTCGATTTTTTCAAAAAAGCGACGTCCGCTTTCTTTATTTCCAAAATGGACGCCATATGTAAAATTAGTACACATACATGAAACCTAAAAACATTACCCTCCTTTTTTGGGCAGCTGTGTAAGTCTGTGACAACCCTAGGTAAGTAGGTACGGTAACCTTGAGCGGTGTCGGCATTTACGCAAACATCAAAGGCGTCGGCCCACTGTTACTTTTTACACTGTGCCATAACATATAATAAGCTCATGTAAATCAATCGCCCAGACCGACTATAAACACAGACATGACCAAGTAGCAAATATCATCCACCAAAAGCTAGCCCAACAATTTAATTTAATTACTTCCACTGAACCATATTACAAGTACAAACCTGAAAGTGTCATAGACAATGCCACGCTTAAGTTATACTTTGATCGAGCCATTCTTACTGACCGAACGACCCACTTCAATAGACCAGACATAACATTAGTGAATAAAATAAACAAAACTGCGTACTTAATTGATATAGCAGTCCCTAACACACACAACTTACAAACTACAATAGCTGACATGTTCAAAATACAAAAACCAAGCTCTAGATCCACTTCTAAACTACATGGCCTAAACTTACAATGCACAGTGCACAATACCGCTTATTTTAATAAAAGTATTTTTAACATGTCCATAAAAATATTCAATAATTTGCCAGATGACATCAAGACACTTGACTTTCCTGCATACAAGCACAAACTTTATGCATGGTGTCTACAAAAAATGTTTTATAATATATCTGAGTTTTTCGAGGCTTGAATTGTCCTATAAATTAATAATAGATATGATATGTAGTAGCTAATCTGTAAATCTAGTTTTAATATTAATATTAGGTACCATACTTGACATATGTACTCACTTAATGATTTCTGTATCAATGGACCCACAAATTGTATGAGACTTATATTAATGTATTCATCTATTTTACTAGAAAAATGAAATATCATTGTGCAACCTTTAATGGCTGATTATGACGACACATAAATAGTACTTAAGACCTTTTGTAATACTCATAATCTTACAATAAAATATTGAATTGAATTGAATTGAATTGAATTGAAAAACTTACTAAATACACTGAACTTAAAGACGAAATATCCCGACTTTGGCACCTACAAAAAGTCACCATAGTACCAATAGTCCTGTCTGCCACCGGTGTCATACCGAAACAATTACACCAATCACTGAAGAGTCTAAATTTACCGCCATACAAATATCACCTCCTCCAGAAAGCAGTTATTCTAAATACATGTCGAATAGTTAGAAAGTTTTTACAAACTGATCAGGATCATTTGTCAACTCCACCTTCACCGATTACGCTAAGTTCTTCCGAACCAATCAATTAGTGCAGTCTTATACTGTAATATATAAAATTACCTACTATGTACTTGGCTTAGGCCCGTGCATAGCAGTATACCGGTGAAAGCCGAGAAGAAACAATAACAAAAAAAAAACATAATAATAATAAATAGGCGTAGGGATGTGACGACCCCATCGCCCGCTGGTATTACCAGCGCAGTCAGTCACCGCAGGGCAGCTTATGGCGAGCTGTTGGGGGGTAGCGACCCCACGTACCTGAGTGCTCCTGGGGGATCCTGACGGGGGGTGATGGGTCGGGGCCTCCGCCTCTGTCTTGCCTTAGCCGGCCGGCCAGAGTGGAGTCGCGAGAGTTTCGGCTCGGGGGTGGATATGGAAACGTAAGGGGTTAGTTGGCTCCGGTTTAAAGCCCAGTATTATACCTCTCCGCCCTTAGCCTTCCGCACTGGTGTTGCCCTTAGGCCACTCTATGTGTCGCTTTTTATGGGGGCCCATCTAGGGGGAGGCGGGTCATCGTCTACCAGTCCATTTGTTGCTATGAGACACTTCCTGGTAGACGCGTGATAGTCTCAACCCATAGCCCAATTAGTCAGTCCTCCATTTCATCCCCATAGCCCAACTTATATTTAGATTCCATATATCCATCAATAGTTCTTGCACCTAGCGGGCGCTGTCTCTGTGTGCGTCCCATGACACGGATAGGGACAGCATCCGCTCGATGTACACCTTACATTTCATTAAATTGTCGAAAGGGCCTCTACGCGTTGGCTTCGGCTCCGCGCACGCCTCCCAAAGGTCCGGGACACTATTGTCCCGTGAGCGGGTGCGACATACAAGAATAATAATAATAATAAACTCAGCAAGTACCTTCACTTGGCTCACGAGGTATATAACCGCCATGTGGGATGTTGATTCGACGATCATTGTCCCGATAGTTGTTTCGGCGAACGGTCTTATAGCGAAGAGTCTCGACAAACATCTTAAGAGACTCTCGCTAGATGGCTGGATCAGGGGTCAGATACAGAAAGCGGTACTCCTGGACACGGCGCGCATTGTCAGGAGGTTCCTCTCTCTGCAGCCCTAACCACCGGTAGCCTGGGCCCTGCCCCGCTGCCGGCGGCACCCTAGGTTAGGTTTTTTTATAATGTATTTATGTTTTGTAATTACTTTATTGTATTTTACTTTTTATATAAATTTATTGTAAAGAAATCTAACCTAAGAATGCAATTGAATAAAGGAGATAATAATAGGCGTAGAGGGATGTGACGACCCCATCGCCCGCTGGTTTTACTAGCGCAGTCAGTCACCGCAGGGCAGCTTATGGCGAGCTGTTGGGGGGTAGCGACCCCACGTACCTGAGTGCTCCTGGGGATCCTGACGGGGGGTGATGGGTCAGGGCCTCCGCCTCTGTCTTGCCTTAACCGGCCGGGCAGAGTGGAGTCGCGAGAGTTTCGGCTCGGGGGCGGATGTGGAAACGTAAGGGGTTAGTTGGCTGCGGTTTAAAGCCCAGTATTACACCTCTCCGCCCTTAGCCTTCCGCACTGGTGTTGCCCTTAGGCCACTCTATGTGTCGCTTTTTATGGGGGCCCATCTAGCGGGAGGCGAGTCATCGTCTACCAGTTTTTTTGCTATGAGACACTTTTCTTGGTAGACGTCCGGCTGTCTCAAACAATAGCCCAGTAGTTAGTCCATCGCATTTCATGTAATAGCCTAGTACTATGTTTAGACTCCATACAACCACAATAGTTCTTACATCTTGCGGGTGCTGTCTCTGTGTGCGCCCCATGACACAGGCAGGGGGAGCATCCGCATGGTGTACCCCTTACATTTCATTAAATTGTCGAAAGGGCCTCTGCTCGTTGGCTTCGGCTCCGTGCACGCCTCCCAAAGGTCCGGGACACCATTGTCCCGTGAAAGGGTGCGACATACAAAAAATAATAAAAATAATTTCATCCGTTATTTGTTTAATAATTTTAGGATGGAAGTAATAATTTTTAAGTCACCCTAGACCGTAAGTGCGATTTTCTACCCGAGGTCAAGGCAAGACGTACAACTTTAGACAAACCACGGGCGGTAACCACCTGCGATCCGGGACACT
Organism: Apotomis betuletana; assembly: GCA_932273695.1. Lineage (NCBI taxonomy): Eukaryota > Metazoa > Arthropoda > Insecta > Lepidoptera > Tortricidae > Apotomis > Apotomis betuletana. Next base: position 550,513 of record OW026303.1, on the reverse strand, counting down.
CGCGAATTCACCGCCCTATGTATGTAAGTAATGTACTATAAGTGATATTTACCCGTGATAAACTGCATCTTCACATGCTTCATGCAGTCGTTATGTTTTACGGAGTCCGCGACTAAGCCTTTTATATGTGTTTACACCTTTATTTACACTGCTGCGCGTTACATGAAATAATAGAGACGGTAATGAAGCGCACATTTTTCCAATAAACAATATTTGCACCAACGCTGTTTTGCAAATATTGCTATTGTTTAGGTTCGTTAGTACCTGTGGTTGTTTGGATTACATTCGTTTACAATATTTTTTAATGAACTTGTCGTATTTGACCCTAGACTTACGTGAAAGTTATTATGTATTATGATAATACATGATACCAAATGCGCGGTCGCCTTATGTGGATGGTTGATTTAGTTTACGCGAATGCTGGCATGCCAGAACGTTACTTTTTCCGTAATTTTCCGTAAAATAATAACAAGGTCGTGAATTTTACGTGAGATATTATATGTACTTTAAATATTATATCAAGTATGTAGTCAAGGCTAGGATATTGTAAATAAGTGTTTTCAATTATTGGTAATACTAATATAATTATATAATAAATGTTAATGGTAGAAGAATATAAAAATAAAATTAAAAATTTAAAAAACCCCCGACATGACAACCTGTAAAAAGAAAGAAATAAAATCTACGAGATGTGCCTTTACAATGAACTGTAGAAAAAGAATCCAAGTGTCGTTGCGTTCGGGGGACCGCTAAGTACCTAACTTATATTTTTCAACGCAAAATTGTAAGTATGCATTTTATTTGGGGCTTCCCACTTTACGATTTTAAGAACATTGCATTTCATTTACTTCTTTCTTTTTACAGGTTGTCATGTCGGGGGTTTTTTAAATTTTTAATTTTATTTTTATTTCATATTTTTTAAACAAACAGAAGATTTTTCCCGGAATTTTCTACATTTAACACTTTTTGGTTTTACACCGTTTATGGTCCATAGTTTCCAGTATTTCCTCGAGCTTGATCCTTGACTATGTGTACGACAACAGGATCCCAAGCCAGTGGTAACGAAAGCCGTCTTCTCTAAGATTGAAATTAGCCTTTAGCAACATTCTGGGAAAATATCGTTAAAGTCAAATTAGTTAATGCTTATAATGACAAAGTTATTAGCCAAGACAATCAAAATACATACTTTAAATGCACTGGATGAGTTGAAAGAACCTGCTACTTATGGCCTAAAACAGAACCAGGTTTCCATTCTACAGAATCCAAATAGTACGGGTGGCTTACTTAGATCCATAAAAATTACAGTTGGTGGTAGGTAACTTGACTTAGTTTTGAAAGACCTAATCATCGATAATCCACACCATGGGATAAACCGTTAAAAAATATTACATCCCCACTTTTTTACGTGTAGGTAAGGTACACAAAAATATAGTTTTTAAAAATTTATTCTACCACTATGTCTCTGCTTAGCCGTAGATAGACGGACGGACATGGTGAAACTATAAGGGTTCCTTGTTGACTACAGAATCCTAAAAAGCTGTTATTCACTTAGGCGAGTACTTTTGCTAAAGCTTACGTGTCCTTTAGTCGCGTTAAAATCTTGCAAGGTGTTGCTATTTGTGACCTCGATCAAAGGAACCTGTCCAATAGTCCTAATGACAATTCAGCTTTAGCAGAATTGCAAAACTAAGAAACAGTGACCCAATATTGTGACGGAAATTAAAAAAGTTTTACTGGGACTCCGTTTAATATCGACTGTACTTTCTTACACAAACGTTAATTGCTCATCAAGAACAATCAGACGAGCCCAAACACCATGGGTTTATTCTGTGCTGTTAAGGAGTTCCTACGGCCATCTTCAGCTGCATGGTACCAAATTATTGTACTGTCAAAATTTTATTAAATTGTTGGTTACGCTAATAAAACTTAACATTTAACCAACATTTGAAATTCTTGGCTAAGATCCTTTCACAACTAGATGGCAGGGCCGTATTTACCCCTAGGCCCACAAGGCCCGGGCCTAGGGGCCCAGCTAGTCTTAGGGACCCAGTCCCAGACGCAGGACTTGTACCATAATAATGTTCTCCTTATAGGGGAGGGGGCCCTAAATGCCAAGTGCCTAGGGGCCCTGGCCCGCTTAGTCCAGCCCTGCTAGATGATTATCATGAGATCTTTACTTAGTGAGTGATAAGGAAAATGCTAATAAAACAACATTTATCTAGCGTTTGGAATTATTCGCCTCAATATTGGCTGAGATCCATTAGGTGACAACTACCTGGTCATCATGAGACCTTAATTTAGTAAGTGATATAGAAAATGCTAATAATACTTAACATTTAAACAAAATTTGAAATCCTTGGTTTCAATATTGGCAGAGATCCATTAACAACTACCTGGTCATCATGAGACCTTAATTTAGTAAGTGATATAGAAAATGCTAATAATACTTAACATTTAAACAAAATTTGAAATCCTTAGCTTCAATATTGGCAGAGATCCATTAACAACTACTTGGTCATCATGAGACCTTCATTTAGTAACTGATATAGAAAATGCTAATAAAACTTAACATTTAACCAAAATTTGGAATCCTTGGCTTCAATATTGGCTGAGATCCATTAACAACTACCTGGTCATCATGAGATCCTCATTTGGTGAGTGATATAGAAAATGCTAATAATACTTAACATTTAACCAAAATTTGGAATCCTTAGCTTCAATATTGGCTGAGATCCATTAACAACTAGCTGATCATCATGAGACCTTAATTTAGTAAGTGATATAGAAAATGCTAATAATACTTAACATTTAACCAAAATTTGGAATCCTTGGCTTCAATATTGGCTGAGATCCATTAACAACTACCTGGTCATCATGAGATCCTCATTTGGTGAGTGATATAGAAAATGCTAATAATACTTAACATTTAACCAAAATTTGAAATCCTTGGCTTCAATATTGGCTGAGATCCATTAACAACTACCTGGTCATCATGAGATCCTCATTTAGTGAGTGATATAGAAAATGCTAATAATACTTAACATTTAACTAAAATTTGGAATCCTTGGCTTCAATATTGGCTGAGATCTTGTCACTTGTTCCAATTAAAGCTGAATATCTTGGAAACTACTGGTCCTACTTCCACCAAACATAGCTAAGAACCATCTCGACGGAAAAGTCTTTCGATTAAAAAAAACCGCACTTAAATTGGTCCATCCGCTTGGGCGCTACGATGCCACAGGCAGATACACAGATACACAGATACACAGATACACATGTTAAACTTATAACACCCCTCTTTTTTTCGTCGGGGGTTAAAAATAACGTCGTTTAATTTAACGACATGTCGCGTCAAACTATTTTCAACCGACTTAAAAAAGCAGGATCTTAATTTCGACTGTATGTTTTGTTCTATGTAGGTTTGGTATTTTACGCGATTACTCAGCCAATTATAAATCGATTTCGATGATTATTTTCTAGTTTGGTAGATCATACCTACTCCAGAAATTGATTTTCGCTTTTTGAGAAAATCAACGAAATATATACTCACTGAAGTCGGGTATTTTGTGAATAAGTGATTATAATATTGTTGTGTATTAAATTAGATAACATCCTTTATTCTTCGCTTAAGAGGCACAACAACAGATAAAATGTTAAATGTATAAGTAATTATTAAAATGAAAAATTCAAATACTAATATAAATGAAACCTGTAAATAATAAATAAATATTAATAATCTCATTGTATAAAATAAAATTTTGTGGATGAACTTATACTATTTATGTTAAATAATGAAGTTACATGTAAAATTCTATAATTTTATCAATAAATATCTCAATCTCAATCAACAGAATAGAATAGAAAAAACTTTATTTTTTATAATCAACACGGAGTAAAAAGGCACTTACTCGTATATAATGTACTTACCGCACCAGTTGAGAATTTTTGCAAAAGCGCACCACACAATGGGTGTTCATTTCGAAAGGTAAATAATAAGTGACAACATGCAAATAGGTATAACTTATTTTATTAGTAAAGTCTCCGCATTTTGTTATGGAATCCGAAGGCTGATCCTGAATCCTGACGGTCACGTAATGCTGACGTAGACATGTCACCAGCCGCAGCCGCCAGGCGACGGACAGCAGCTACCTCGAGTCTAACACGTGTTACACTCGAGGCTTGCACTTGACGGGCACGCCCCGCTTGGCCTTCAGGATGAGTGCCCCGCACAGCTCGGGCTCCAGCTCGGCCGGGGCCAGCCGGTACCGCCGGATGATGGCTGACAGGGTCACCTTCATCTCCATCATCGCAAACTTCTGACCTGAACGAATAACAAGTTTAATGTCAAGAAAGTTCTTTTTGAGACATGCTTTCTTACACAAAATGTTAATAGCTCCTCAAAACCAATCAAATGAGCTCAGATACGATGAGTTTACATTGTGCTGTTTAGGAGTTCTTATACAGCCACTTTTCGTCTCTCCAAGATACCCAATTATTGTATTGTCACGTGAACTACACATGCTAAATTTGATTATGTACAATAATTAGAAGTAGGTGAAAATTAACTTTAAAGATCTGATCACATACTTCGTTACAACCGACGCTAATAAAGCGAGTTAAAAACCTATTACCAAATATATGTCCCACACGGCCGCGAGATTTTTTAGCAAACTAAGTTATTACAGATTTACTGATACCTGTTAAATTATTGCTTCTTAGCTTGCATCACCTCACAACTGCGGTATCGAGGGTAAATGTATTCAGGACAACCAAGTTATGTTACTATTTAGTAGTAGTAGGTATTCTGTGACCAAGAGGAAAATGTGAAGCATACAAAGGACGATAGACATATCAGTATGGACGCCAGTCTAGGAACCAATAACAATAAGCGATTGGATAGGTATTTTTTATTCTACAACTTTGTGTATGGCGAGAATTTGTGAAACAAAAAGTTATGGTTTCCAGTCCCTTCGAGACCATGAACGAAACAACACGTCAATGTAAATAAGCAAACATTTCTTTAACGCGATCAAGTTCCGTTTTGTTATAATAACGTAAGTTTTCAATTCCCACAAGGACTTCTCACGACACAAACCCACGTACCGATGCAGTTCCTAGGCCCAGCGCTGAACGCGATCCAGTTGTATGCGTTCCCCGCCTTGGCCGGCTCCAGGAATCTCTCGGGCTTGAAGGCCAGGGGGTCCTCGAACACGGCGGGGTTCCGGTGCAGGTGGAAGATGTCCAGGATCACCGACGTGTCCTTGCTAATGTGCATGCCCTCGACCTCTGCAATGAAGCAGAAATAGATCAGATGTGATGGTGAGAAATACTATGAGTATTATTCTTAGAAGAAGTAGAAAATACTAATTTTTTGATGATGCGACTTTAGCAGATGGGGTGTCGTTAAATTGGCGATGCAGTAAAAATTCAGTGATCTTGAATATGATTTTTTCATTTTTAATATCATTGTATCGAGTCTGTAACTACGATAAAGCGGGCACTTTAAAATATATGACGATTATGGAAGTAAAAAACCATGTTCTTCATAATTAAAAAAATATGTATTGAGTATAGCGCTATCTCTCGTAACTTGTGGTATCTGTAAAGTTGCCCAGTTAGGTGAAGTAACTTCAGAAGTTCCTCACTAGATGCGCCGACGGTTAAAATAACCGCTTAAACTCAACATACAAGGATCGGTGGCAGCAACACAGTGCTAAAATTCAACATCCTCATAACATCCGCCTTTGGCTCAACTCGCTTTGGCATGGCAGGAGATATCGATTCAAGTCTGGTAAGGTGGCAAATTTTTCATTGTGTTTGATCTGTGTATCGTATCTGTTGAAAAATTTTCAAGGAAAATCACAGTCCACTCACCTAAATCTTCTGTAATCCGCCTTTGAATAAATGGCACAGATGGGTACAATCGAAGAGCTTCTTTGATGACGCATTCCAAATATTTCATCTGTTGCAAATCTCTGGAAATAAAACAAAATAGTCTTGTTGTTATTGCTTTAACACCATATCCAAAGCTTGGTGGTCGTGTAACATCGGAAACAATCACCATCCCCTCCACACCGACCTTAATGCAATCATTAGAGCACTTACCCCAGAGCAGCAAGAGATCATTCAAATCCGGCAAGATGGGTGGTTTTTCTCAATAACCTTAGATAATTGAGAAAAATCACAAACACACCATTTCACATATGAGATAGGCATCATATTTCGGTAGTAGAATTATTAATCAAATGTCAAGATTTGTGCTACTTACTTTGGAGCAGCCGAGAAATGGGATATCATTTTGGTCAGCACAGCGCACAGCAAGCTTAAGTGAATGACAATACATCAGAAAATGTACTTTAAAATGAAAAATGAGCTTACGCAAAAGTAGGATCTCTGGCCAAGTCGTCCCCCAAGATCGCAATCTGTTCTTGTAATATCTGTCGCTGCACGTCCTCGTACTTGGCGATGCAGTACAGCGAGTACACGATGCCAGAGGCCGTCGTGTCGTGACCCTGGGACAGAAAACCATTCAATATGGTGGAATATGAGACTTTCTAATTTAAATAATAGAAGAGATCTGAAACGATAAATATACAGGTGCTCACGACAATCATGTATGATTATGATGTTAACAAAAAAGAAAACTGTATCCGTAAATAGAAGAAGGATTTAATAAAAAATTATATAAACATTCTTAATAAATATTCCAATGTAACAAGATATAAACAAATTTTATTTTTCAGGTACAGCAATCTAGCAAAAATATTGTAGTCATTGGTACTTTATTTTTTGTTTAGTAAGCTTATTTTGTCTAGAAACGGCTTACAATATTGAGACATACAGATGTGTCTGTTATTCAATTAGTTACAACGTTTGTAAAGTACACGTACAGGAGTATGTAAAGTGGAAGGGTCCCTCTACGATACTTCATTCTCTTTTTCTTTTTATTTTATGTCACCTCAAACGAGCAAATGATTCGCCTGATGGAAAGCGATTACCGTCGCCCATAGACACCTCCAACACCAGAGGAGTCACAAATGCGTTGCCGGCCATTTTTCTTTTTTTCATAGAAGTAGTTTCGCCATAGCACCAGTAACTAGACAATTATTTGCTTACAACTTTATAGACGTGTAGTGTGAGCGAGCCTACCTCGAACATGAAGGTGTCGACTTCTTCCCGGACGCTCTCGTCGCTGATGGGCTGGCCGTCCACCTTGGCGAGCAGCAGTAGGTCCAGGAACGCGTGTTTGTTTTTCAATCCTGCAAAACATTTATATCGCTTCAGATAACATCTACCATTACAGAAAAATAAGTTTTTTCGCTTCTGCACAAAAATCACGTCATTTTACGATACCATATAGTAATTTCTCTGGACATCAAAAAATGTTAGCGGCTTGCTATATTAACATTTAGTATTTAAGCCTAATTTTATTTAATTACTAACAGAAAATATGGATCGTTGTTATCTGAAATAAATGACTATTATTATTATTATTATGTGTTTCTCATTTTTTGAGTCTCGGGCTCATACGTCCCGGTCTTTTGGAAGGCTTGCGTGGCGATATGGATCCAGCACGTAGAGGCCCCTTGGAGAAAATTTGCTGTGGCTGTTATTATTATTATTCCTGTATGTCGCACCCGCTCACGGGACAATAGTGTCCCGGACCTTTGGGAGGCGTGCGCGGAGCCGAAGCCAACGCGTAGAGGCCCTTTCGACAATTTAATGAAATGTAATGTGTACATCGAGCGGATGCTGTCCCTATCCGTGTCATGGGACGCACACAGAGACAGCACCCGCTTGGTGCAAGAACTATTTATGAATATATGGAATCTAAATACAAATCGGGCTATGGGGATGAAATGGAGGACTGGGTAATTAGGCTATTTGTTTAAGACAGCCGAACGTCTACCAAGAAAAGTGTCTCATAGCAAAAAAAACTCGTAGACGATGACTCGCCTCCCGCTAGATGGGCCCCCATAAAAAGCGACACATAGAGTGGCCTAAGGGCAACACCAGTGCGGAAGGCTAAGGGCGGAGAGGTGTAATACTGGGCTTTAAACCGAAGCCAACTAACCCCTTACGTTTCCACATCCACCCCCGAGCCGAAACTCTCGCGACTACACTCTGTCCGGCCGGTTAAGGCAAGACAGAGGCGGAGGTCCCGGCCCATCACCCCCCGTCAGGATCCCCCAGGAGCACTCAGGTACGTGGGGTCGCTACCCCCCAACAGCTCACCATAAGCTGCCCTGCGTGACTGATTGCGCTGGTCATACCAGCGGGCGATGGGGTCGTCACATCCCTACGCCTTATTATTATTATTATTATTATATACTAGGTACGGATATTAAAAAAAAAAGCTACCTCATCAGATCGGTTAACATTTTTTTGTCGTATTTCACTAACCCGAATAATTATTTAATACGGCAACATTGTGTCGGCAATACTGTCGGATTATTGAGATTGTACGTACTGTATTTATTACCAATGAAGATTATTTTTATTGTTTTGTGTTCTAGGGCTTATTGAATGTTTGATTTGTCTCGAATATGTGCCTTATACTTGTGGAATAAACAGTCTTGACAAGAATCTTACCAATATCATCGCCGTTCTGTATCTTCACATTCCCACCCTCCAGCTGTTTCCTTCTCGTCTCAATGACTTTCTTTGTGTGTCCATGCAAGATGTTCAGAGCTTTAGTCTGTTCCTTCTTATAAAGAGTTAGACTGAACAAGAAGTCGTTGCCTAGCAACAGGTTGCGCATACGAAGAGAGACTATCTCACTTAATCTGAAAAACCACAATGGGTGTTTCAACATGAACGTGCCGATAATGTAATCCTAAACCTAAATCTCCATAATGAAGATAATAAAAATAATATTAATGTAAGTACATATTGCAAATGGTAGTGAAGTCAATTATTTTTAACTTACGTCTCTATAGATTTAACATATTTTGATTCACTGTCCTTTAGAGCATTGAAAGACACTCCCATAATGGATTCTGAAAGTGTAATATTGATCTTGCATACTCGTATATTATGACATAACGAATAGGAAATATTTAGAATAAAATAAAAATAAATCTTCGGTTTCCGCGACTGTCACACATTTAAATAAAACAATTAAACGGATTATATCGCGTATATTAATTATTTGAGCCTCGCTGACGAAGACGCGAGACTGAAACGTCAGGGAGGCTCAAATAATTAATATACTAGATATAATCAGTTTAAATTGTTTTTTTTTTTTAATAATATTGCCATATTTTTCGAATTACATCTAGCAACAAAGACATTCGGAGAAAGGCATTGAAGTTTTGATGAGTGTTCTTTTGGTGAAAATAATAATATTGCTTTGCGAATTCGATTCGGTTGTCGGACTCCAGACCGTCAACATCTCCTGATGATGCCTCGTAGAGGGGCGAAACACGTGTTGAGTAAGTTCTGTTATTTTGGTGGTGGTTTGTTATATTTATTTGCGTATTTATTTTTCTTATCGTGGTGGGAGGGTGGGACCATTAAATGCATATATGCATGAAAAAATACGCAAATAAGTATAACGGGTTAGCACAAATTTAACTGGCACGATATTCTATCGCGGAATAGCAAAGCAATATTATTATTTTCATTAATATGGATTTCCGCAAAGTAACGCCTGATTCAATTAATTACTTGTTCTTTTGGTTTTATATAATATATGCCAGGATGTTGTTAGTTATTTACCCGTTACATTATCCAAAGCTGCCAGCGCTATAATCGGAAACAAGTCGAACGGGTGTCCAGTAGCGTATTGTTTGAGCTGGCTTGTTAGCACCTTCGAGTTCTTGACAAACACCGGCAGGAAACTGTGAAGGATGTTGAAGTGAAAGGCGGGAGTCAGGAACTTGCGATGGGACTTCCATCTGTCACCTGAAATAGTTTTCTAATTTACTCATAGTTTTTACATTTTATAAGTTTCTAGAAAATTCGTTGAAAGCATTTGAAGAGGGAAAGCAGGACTCTTTGCGTGTGTAGTATTTACCTACCTTCTATAAATATTTAAATTCTTGCTCGTGTCTATAATGATCAAACCATTGAAAATTTCATTGTTTTGCAATTAGTAATGTAAGGTCCGTTAAGTATGGATAGTCAAATCTTATTGATTGTTGTATCGGTTTTAATAATTCGCACCATTATAATGTCATAAAATATAAAACATAATTTATAATAGCCTTAGACTTGGCAGGTCTAGGCTGTATGCGTGCGATGCACTGGTCTGTGAACTGATGAAGGGAACGATGACAGACGTCAATGTCAGATTTGGCGCGGCGGGAGAAAAGGTGGATGTGATTATTGTGATTTATTGTATTTAATGGATTATGCTGGTATTTGTGAAAAGTGTTATTGATGGGAGTCAATACAAATAGAATTGTTATGTGTGCTTCATGTGGTTTCATTCCTGACCGAGGGATATACGCCAACATCTCAGAAGATGAGATCGAGAGGCAGAAACTAACTGCCTCACTACGCCCACTGGAAAGTAAGCGAATAAATGAGTTATTGGAAAGATGGAAAGGATCGTACGGATATAGATACCTACGGTATGGATCACTACGCTATATGTTTAAATATTATACATTATTCATTTGATAAGGAACGAAGGATGGTTTTTATTATTATTATATTGACGCACTTAATGACTGGTACATATTTTATGGCTATTTCACATTTTATTGGGGGTATTTTAATGAATAGAAGGCTATTTAGTGATGAAATCTGTTGTTGATGCTGTTACTGATAAATACAAATACTTAAACAAGAACATGATCATAATAATAAACATACAACATTTGTAAGAAAATTGATAAATTTCTTGGTATTCAAGCTTGATGAGTAAATACTGAGTAGATTTTATCCTGGTTATTATGATAATGGTTATGGTTTTGCTGCAAACTTCAAACTATCTTGAGATAGTATTTATTTATAACACAGTGGCACAAATTAAGTATTGCCTGAATAATAATGATCTTTACAATGCAGCAGCAATTGTTGAATGACATATTCTTCAATTATTTCAGCATATTTTATATATGCATGTTTACATTTCTGTCTATCATTTGTAATGGTTTGCAATTTTATTTTTATTTTTGTGCAGTAGTGATTACTGGGAGACATGATTTTGATCTTGGTTTATCAGTGTAAACTTAAGGTGGGTTAAATCATTGAAATTATTTTCTTTTTATGAACTTATGAATAATATTTATTTAACATTTATGGATTTTTGATGATTTTGATTTGGATGATGATATAATATTATGACCCTAGGAAAGATGATATAAAGTAAAATGTTATCTTATGTAATGGTTCAGGTAATAATAAGGATTATATCATTCAACAACCTGCATTTACCTACTTTGCTTTGTTATCATTATGTATACCTACTTGCAATGGAAATTATATACCAGGGATATGGAAAAAAATGAAATAGAGAAGTATAATTGGTGAAAATTATATCTTCGACTGGCTAAATCATTGTTATAACCTGCATGCTTGTTAAAATTAAATATTATGGGTAATAATATTATAATATTATTTAACCATATTTTGCATAGTTGCATTTTAAGCAAAAAGGGCATTATCTACCAGTCAACTACTGGACAAAGCAGATAATTTGTAGAAAACTTTATTCAAAACAATCATGGCAGTCTCTATGAAATATGCTAATTGAGAAGGAAATAATGAACTAGTTATGTTTATTTCATTTCTTCAGTTTTTATAATTTTAGAATAATTATAAAAGTAAATTGATATGTTATATATATTACTAAGGCTACCTGTGGAAGTTTCAGATAATTGATGAAGGACTGACGGGACTGGCCCAAGGATAGAGTCAGTACCGTCATGAAAGGAATGTGGATTAACATGGGATGGCCCGAGGATAGGGTCAGTACCATTGTGGAAGAAATATGAATCGAGATGGGACGGCTTGAGGATATGTCATGGAAGGAATGTGGATTAACATGGGATGGCTCGAGGATAGGGTCAGTACCATCGTGGAAGCAATATGGATTAAGATGGGATGGCTCGAGGATATGTCATGGAAGGAATATGGATTAAGATGGGATGGCCCGAGGATAGGGTCGGACAGTGAATAGGGAACGGAGGTGGAGGCTTTGGAGGCAGACGAGGGGAAGGTCTGTCACATAGCCAAAACCATGAGCTTTGCCAGGGAAAGGAATAGGGACAGGAGGTGGAAACTATGGAGACAGTCGAGGGGAAGGGCTGTCACATAGCCGAAACCATGAGCTGGGTAGGGGAATGGAATAGGAAAAGGAGGTGTTGGTTATGGAGATAGTCGAGGAGAAGGGCTGTCACATAACCAAGACCATGAGCTGGGTAGGACGCGGTAGACTATGTGCACAGTCGATGGGACAGACTGACACATGGAAATGGAATGCACGAGTATGAAGGTGGTACATCAGGAACAGAGAACCAACAGGAATAATGGAGCTGGAAGGAAAAATGCTTCAGGCTCATAAACGAATCGGACAACAGGCACACAGGTATGTTAAATATATGTCATTATAGTAGGACTCGCTCGCGGCGTTGCGGGCCCAGCGAATAGACCAGGATAAAGGAGGAAGTGGAGTTGTGCAAAAAAGTTGCAGTATATCAATGGAGTGGTTGGCAAAGTTACAATAAGGATTTGTCAATGGGAATTAAAAGTAAGGAATCTGTTACTATTGTATAAGACGAATGTATGAACATTCTAGATTACCCTAACTTAAACCAACTGTAAATACGAATCTTGCATGATAGATTGTTTTTTATTTAGTACAACAGAGATGGAATAGCGTAATCTGATATACAGATCGTAGGGCAGGGAGATTGGTTATAGGTTAACGCAGGCCGGTTTGCCGCTACTTGACTTCTTGCTATGCGTCTACTATTTTGCGTGACAGAAATAATCGTCGATACGGAAACTATGCAGCCTCGTTTAGACATGAGTATGAGTTTGTGAGGATGTTTAAATGTTACTTTTACTCAATCACACAACGCAGTAACAGATTTACATGAAAAGGAAGCAGATAGAAATAAAGGAATATACAGATAGGGCGGTATATATAAGCGCGGAAAGAGATAGAGACGATTGGAAGAGGTTGAAAGGGACCCAAAGAGAGATAAAATTTGATAGGGAGGGATAGTGATGGTTAGAATTAAAAGAGCTACTGCTGCGCGTATACAAGCTAGTACAGTTAGCTAGTAATTGACAAATATTAGGGTGAGTGTACTAGTGACTGACCGGGTGTGAGCGGTAGGTGACCACATTGATATGGCGCCGCCGGAAGGTCTAGTTTTTGTTTTGATTTCCCCCCCATTAATAGGTGAAGTACTAATTCATGGTAGGTATATGGTATCCATACTATACTATACTATAATATCATAAACGCGAAAGTGTGTCTGTCTGTTACCTCTTCACGCTTAAACCGCTGAACCGACTTAGATGAAATTTGGTATGGAGATAGTTTGAGACCCGGGAAAGGACATAGGATACTTTTCATCCCGAATAAATTTAGTGTTCCTTTGGGATGAGCGGGTAACACCGCAGGGCACAGCTAGTATATTATATGGCAAGGAGCAGGGAGTCCGTATAGGTAACTAAGGAGCGGAATTGGCAAAATAATCATTCCTCTTCCCCTCGGACCGCCCTCGGGCTTAAACGTGCCCACTAATCCACAAAACTTTTTATTTCAAAATTAAATTAAATTTTGTGTCCATAAAATAGTTTAAAAAATTAGGAGTGCATAAACACAAGACGTCGTAACGTAATCCTCTGCAAGACTGCAACACATCTCTGCGATCCTGGTCGCTGCACTCAGTAAGTTGCGCAAGCGCCGCCCATTAGACCGCTAGCTCCGCCCCTTTACCTAGCCACGCCTAGCTACTACGTGATTGGCGGACAGCGAACGGGCGTGACCCCGCCCCTTGATTAACGCTAACTAATTGCGTGCGCGCATACACTTCACCCTACAAGACATTTAATTTATACAACAAAAGCATGGAACTGTACTCCAGCCCCACCGAAAAATCAGCGTCAGACTCAGACTTGACTTTGTTGAACACACAAAGAACACCAGACAACCCGTTTGTCACACAACGTCTTAAATGCCAAAAAAGGCAACGGGTGAGTGAACTTGATCAGTTTAAAGAAGATATTTCGGCAATGATGTCTAGTATGCTAGCATCACAAATGGCAGAGATTAGGAAAAACACAGAAATGTTGAATGACATAAAGCAGACTAATCATAGTATCGAGGACGCAATGTCATTCCTGTCTGCCCAATACGAGGAATCGAGAGTAAAAATTGCTAAATTGGAAATGGATGCTGCGGAGGACAGGCGCTACATTGCCTCTCTCGAGAAAAAAATAATGGACCTGCTTCGGGACGGACGAAAATCAAATCTCGAAATAAAAAATGTCCCGACTCAAAAAAAGGAAACTAAAGAAAATCTCATCGATATGTTGGCCCAGCTGGGGAATTCCATTTCCTACCCTATCACCAGGTCGGAGATTAAAGATGTCTACAGAATTAAAAACAAAAGAGAACACTCCACAACATCTACCATAATTTTAGAAACCGCGTCCACTCTTGTCAAAAACGACGTGCTAAAAAAATGCAAAGAGTTCAACATGAAAAATGCACAAAAACTATGCGCTAAACATATGGGCCTGCAGGTCTCTGTTGAAACACCAATCTACGTCGCCGAACAATTAACCCCACAAGCGTCTCGGCTCCTATTTATGGCGCGCGAACTAAAAAAAGCCGGCCTGTACGAACACTGCTGGACAAGCTACGGCAATGTCTACCTCAGGAAAACAGACGACTCACAGGTCATTCCGGTGACAAGCGAAGAGCAGATCCAGCGCCTAGGCAACGAGAGTCGTCTTCCAACTCCAAGGGAATCAAGCTCTAACAACCCCGGCCCCAGTGGGGCCTTGTCGGCGCACTCCGCAAACAAGTGACTACTGTCTGCTAATTCATGTGCTCCTGGTATCCTAAATAGCTCCAAACCTCAGCAAACAGTAAGTCGCCCCTATACAGTTTTCTACCAGAAACATGTGTATAAAAACACTTCAATACCTCCCATAATACCATATTACTTAAGCGTAGATTTTAAACTTAACATAATTACTTCTATCGTCGTACTCTTATGTTATCCTGGTAACTGTTGCCAAAAAGAAATACTTGTAGTAAAATATGTAAAACACAGCCTGATGATTTGTAAGGAATGTACTAGTACTGTTACCTCATGCTTGCCTAGTACTCGCAAACAAAACCACGATGTTTTAGTATTAAAATTGTTTAATTTTTTAAGTATTGTACATCACATAACTTGATCCCTATGACATCATGTTCTCCTAGTATACTTAAGCTACTCCTACGAGTGAAAACTGGACTGGAACAACTAATAATAATTGTGCTAACACTGATACACACAGCTAGCTGCAAACATTACACTTTAAAACACACACACGCGAACTCTGCACCACACAAACACAGTACGCACACAAATGATATCAGTCTCCATATAAAAACACATAATCAAATAGCCAACATCCTATGTAAAATCTCATACGCACTTAATTTTTACGTTACCCAGGTCGTCCGCCCGCAACGTATTAACAGTTATTTTCCTACATCGCACTCTCAGAACATTGAAACAACGATATACTACCTGTACTCTTTAATATTAATTAGAAATGGCTAGTAACTTATCTATCTTAAATGACATCGACGATCTTGAAATAGCCCAATCTTTTGTATGTGATCCCCAGGACCTCTGCAACCACGTACCACTATCAAACAATAACTTTACGGTTGTATCGCAGAATATCCGGAGCATCTACAGTAATTTCTCAGACTTTCAAGCAACACTCTCAACCCTTGATTTTGAACCCGACGTGCTGATACTCACAGAATGTCGACTTGTCCTAAACAAACCAATCCCCCACGCCCCCAACTATTCATCTTTATCTACAATTAATAACCTAAACCAAAATGACGGAGTAGTGGTCTACGCAAAAAGCTATCTAAACGCCAGTCTTGAGGAAATTAAATTAGAACACGCGTCTTGTATACAAGTAACACTCAATAATCAAATTCTATTAGGCATATATCGGTCACCGTCTAATACTAATGCCCTTGATTTCATAATCTCGCTAAACGATCACCTACAACTCATAAAATCAGCAAACTCTATTGCGATTGCAGGCGATATCAACATAAATCTATTATCACGACCCCTAGAGCCAAGCTATGAAACTACAAATAGGCAAAACTACCTTAATATGCTCAGCACACAGGGGATTTTACCGGGGCTACTTATACCAACAAGAGAGAATAGCTGTTTAGATCACTTCATGTTAAAGTTAAATAGAAACACAACAATTGCATCAACTGTAGTACTTCACACATCTATAACAGACCACTACACCACCCTATTGATCCTGCATAGTACCACAAATAAGCTAATTACATCAAAGTCCATTGATATAATTAACTATGAAAATGCTGCGGAAAAGCTTTTAAATAAACATCTAGACACGCTATTGAATAGCAATGACCCAGATTTCATTATACAGCAACTGACCCATAAATTAAACGAAGCAATTAAAGATAGCATAACCACAAAAACTATACCTAGGAATTTACGGAATATAAAACCCTGGATAACCCCGGGCATCCTGCGTTGCATACGAAATCGGGATAGAATGCAGTTAAACCTAAAATCAGATCCTGACAATGAGATACTGAGAATCACCTACAAAAGATATCGGAACTTTACAAATAATTTAATAAAAAAATTGAAACGTGGATATGAGAGGCGGCTACTTGAGCAAACTAGAAAGGATTCAAAAGCACTATGGACCACGATTAAAGCAGTAACTAATTATAAAGGGAACAAATCAAGCAACCTTGACCTACTTAAATACAAAATTGACCCACATGACTCTGTAAACAGCACGAATTTTTTCTTTTCGAACATAGGAAGTAACTTAGCTGCTGAAATCACTTCTACACACTTGCACAATTCACCTGACATACAACCACCACTGACATGTAACACCCCACACTCATCCTTTGTGCTAATGGAAACAGATCCCAAGGAAGTCTCTGGTACAATTATGTCTCTGAAATCGGGTAGTGCTGCTGGCCATGATGGCATTCCCACTATTTTCCTAAAGCATTGCAAAGACCAAATAGCTCCCATCATCAGTCACTTGACAAACCTGTGTTTCACGTTGGGTGTTTTCCCTCATTTACTGAAAAAGTCTCTTATAACACCTGTTTACAAGAGTGGTGAGAAGACTGACCCTAACAACTATCGGCCAATCTCGGTACTGACAGGAATCTCCAAAATTATAGAAAAACTAATTAATGTACGACTAGTGAAATACTTAAACAAATTTAACCTATTATCAGACACACAATTTGGCTTTAGGCAGGGCAAGTCAACGGAAGATGCCGTTTTACATCTAACGACTCTGGTCACTGGTGAGGTTGACAGAGGAAACAAATGTCTTGCAGTCTTCCTCGACTTAAAAAAAGCTTTTGACACAGTTTCTCTCTCCACTCTTGTAAACAAGCTGGAAAAAAATGGTATTCGAGGTAAGCCACTTGACTTACTAAAAGACTACCTAAGCAATCGGACTCAAAGAGTTAAAGTTGGAGAATATTTAAGCAGTGACTCACAGGTGTCATATGGTGTACCACAAGGGAGTGTTCTCGGGCCAACCCTATTCCTAGTATACATTAACGATCTTACCTCAATAAACATCCCGGGAAATGTGATATCGTATGCTGATGACACTGTAGTTGTTTTTTCTGGCAGAACCTGGGAGTCCGTATGTACCGATGCTGGCGTAGGGCTTCGGAAAGTCTCCTCATGGCTTATGCACAACCTGCTTACACTTAGCATAGAAAAAACAAACTACATTTGCTTTTCGAAAACAATTAGTGGGCAGCCTTCTGCTGATTTAGATATAAAAATACATAGCTGTAACCCCACAACTAACAGTACATGTAGTTGTAAACAATTAAAAAAAGTTGCCTCAACGAAATACTTAGGTGTCTTCATTGACCAGAGACTTTCTTGGCACCAACATATCGAAAACATTAATAGCAGGATACGCAAGCTCATCTGGATTTTCAAAATGTTAAGACACATCACTAACACGACCTTACTAAAGCAGATTTACATAACCTTAGCACAGTCTATCATGACGTATTGTATATCGATATGGGGTGGAGCTACAAAAGTCAAATACCTAGAAGTGGAAAGAGGGCAGAGGTGCTTACTCAAAACTATGTTCTTCAAACCATATCGATATCCCACGTCTGATCTGTATAATGAGTGTCAACTCTTTAGTATGCGAAAACTATATGTCGTCACCGTTGTTTTGAGACTTCATCATGGGCTTCCATACAAAAATGCTGTACTGAACCGTAGACGAGCTCGTGCTGTAGCTCCTATACCCTCTTGTAAGTCTGCATTTGCAGCACGACAATTTGAAGCACAAGCAGCACACTTGTACAACTTAATAAATAATAAGGTTAACATATATCCATTAAATTACCATAACTGTAAAGAGACTCTAAAAGGCTGGCTGACAGGAATGACATACAATGAAGTAGAAGATCTCTTACTTATAACAACCTAATCTTTGTTCGTAATTTTTTTGTATGCTTAATTAAGTACTTATAGGTAAATTAAAGTGTTCACCATTAACAAAATACAGGAAATATTGATACACACTGCACTCACGCACTCGCAGGTACACACACACAAACAGACACATACACACGCACACACACACACACACACACACACACACACACACACACACACACACACACACACACACACACACACACACACACACACACACACACACACACACACACACACACACACACACACATAATTTTAATCTTAATTTCTAGATAATAAGATAAAACCTCTTAGATTGTAAGGTGTATAACAACTATTGGATACAAAAAACAACTGTACTTACCACCTCAGGAAGAGCGAGTCCTCCTGACACAGGTATCTACATACCTACTAGGAGGGTTCAAAAACTTGTAACTAAAATTAAGTTGTTTATGAATAAATTATTATTATTATTATTATAATCATGTTGTTATAAGAAAAAAATAAAAATACCTGTTGGATGTGTAATCATGGGTCTTGTTTGTCTTTGTCTTAAATTGACTGGATCAGATCGACGTGGACGTTTCTCGATTAAGGTGTGAAGGTAACCACTTATAAAGGCTTTTATTAAGAAATTACTTGATATCACAATAATTAAGACATCAACTGAACGCGCACATACGGCGCAGAGAGATACGGAAAGTATTGGTGATGTATTCAAAAGGTTAACGATAGTCTAGGAGGATTGGTAAATACATTATTTTTATTAATTATTTTAACAATCCTTTTGAGGGGTACCAAAGGAGGTGGAAAATATTTCCTCAACTTATGGAAGTAAGTAGGTGGAGATGGAGATGTAAAATGTTACTTCGAACGACTGGAAAAGAAAGGAATCTAAGCTTGTATCTACTTAACAACCTGTGCAATGTAAGGGGTCAGATTTTGACGGATTAAAATAGAACCAGAACAACCAAAACAGAACACTGGACATCGGATTTTCTGAGGAAGGTACTGGAAGCTGAAAATACCGTCGTTGTTCACACGGTCGAATTGTTACCACTTAGGAGGGTTTGTTGCTAATTTTAGAATAATAATTAAAATATTGGTCACAAATAAATCTGCAACGTGATTATTTGTGTTTTGTAAATCGTGTTATTGTTTGACGGGTATTGACGGGTATATTATAGTGGATAGCACTATTATCACGTCCTAATTATTATATCTACGTACGTGTAGGTTAGTGTGTGTATCACACATTAATTTACTCTTGTTTTAGAGATCAGGCTGAGTTAAGAAACATAAAATGCAACCCAGATTTATCTAGGATCACCGCACTCGATTACAACGGGCTTAATTTAGCTGAATTCAACGATTGTTTTTCAAGT
The DNA here is from genome assembly GCA_932273695.1 of Apotomis betuletana. NCBI lineage: Eukaryota > Metazoa > Arthropoda > Insecta > Lepidoptera > Tortricidae > Apotomis > Apotomis betuletana. The sequence goes on along the minus strand of OW026303.1, from coordinate 530,439 downwards.
AAATAGCCACACAGATCTCGGATCCACCACTGCTGCCGATATGCCGATTAAGTAGTAGAAGCAGATTTATTGATAACACGTTACCAATGATAGTGATACAACATTAAGGTAAATGACAGCGAAGCTCAAAAGTCGTAATAAAATAAATGTTTGGCTCTATAAAAATCTTGCCTAAAGAACTTGTAGAGGAGACTGCAATGATATGATAGAATAACAGAAGTTATTCAATTTTAGATGATACTTTATTACCTAGATGCTTGCCTATTTGGATTGGAAGATTTTAGGTATAATATATATGAAGTGCTATTAATTGATACTTCTAGGTACTGTTACAGACAACACTAGCTTCAAGAGAATTTGTTTAGAGATGCGACCTGTGGACGAGAACAGCTGGAGATCTAACATCCGGACGTGCGAGGACATTTATGCCCGAGCTATAGCGGAGCGGAGACGTTTCGCCCTTTGGTTGGTGAAGTTGACGAATGAAGAAGGATTGATGGAAGTATCTTGCCATTAATCTAATTTCATGTGTAATTTTGAAATCAGATTTAGTATTATTTACAACAAGAATCAAGTAGTTAACTAAATTGACTAACGAATATCTGCAGTTAAATGATTCTCAAGTTTAAATTGTTTATTTAATGCTCACTAATATTTTAAGCTGGTTAGTATCACGAAAGGGTTGGATGGGGTTAGCGCGCGAACTGTTTTTGTAGAGGACTTTTGGGGAGAGTCTGTGTCTAGCAGTGGATATCTTTCGGCTGTTATATGATGATAAATATAATTGGTGTACTAAGACTACAACTATTACAAAAAGTCCAGTTATTTGGACTCAATTATTTTATGGTTATCTGTATTTATGCAACGAAGCTAAGGAGAACCCTGATCATCTTTTAATTTCTATAGACATCGAGAACCTGGACACTGAAGGCGCGCATGGGGAGCGGAAGTGAGGCATTCGACATATGGTGCCGAGGCAAAAGGCGTAACGCGTCGATCCTTGACGAATTGAAGATCGGGTACCGTTTATTGGCAGAACTTGTTAACTTCGATTGCGTGACTGGATGCGAGCCGGGTGGCTTGGAGGAGCGCATCGTGGATTCTCGTGTCGAAAAAAAAAGAAGGCGGAGCATCGCCGATTCAATGGAACGATACCGTGAAGGATGCCTGCTAGGAGGCACTGCAGGCGTCAATCCGGAAGGCGAAGAGTCGTGTGGAGTGGAGATCTTTGCTGCAAAGAGTAACGGCTCTAAGTGGTCGCAACCCTTGGTCATCATCATGGAGAGAAGAGAAGAGAAGAAGTGTCTACATTTTAGAAAAGTTAATTAGCTGTTGTTCATATTCTATGGGTGAATCAACTTTTCTTACTGTTATTCTGTCCCGTGACCCAGGGGACATCACCATGGCAACGAGTGGCAGAAAATAGTTGATTGACCCATGCGAGTGAAAGTTTTGAAAAATGAAGGGATGAATAAGTTTATAATCCAAGAGGGTGTTTTTCAACCTACGCCGTATTGCTGATTTCTTGTTGAACTGATCTGTTTTACTGGTAGCGGCATATTTTTGTAACTGATGTTGGGACTTTGTGAATGTCACTGATGTGAGCGGGGAGAAAACGGGACTAAATATTCCGAAAATTTCAAATAATTTCAAAGGATTCAGAATTTTTGCGAAATAATATTTTGAATCGGGTTAATGACTAATTCTTGACAATTCGCTGCTAACGTTTGATAGTTCAGATATGACATGTGCTCATTATTGCTGTATGTATGCTGTTAGAGGCGCCACTGTCCCGGGGCCGGACCGACACTTGTTAGGCTTTAAATAGTATCAATGTACGTGGATGACTGGGACAATATGGCCATATGGGGCGTTGAGTAACAAATCATAGTTAAGGTATTGTTTTCATCAGATTATTGTTAGTTTCTTTCTTTTTATAGCGAAGGGACTCGCTGTGTGTTGGTTGGCCGAGCTGTAATGTCCATTAAATACCAACCCTTACATAGTCATTATTGTACTTGTTTTAATAGACTGCCTGCAAGTGAAAGTTTAAAAAAATAATAATGAAATAATGAATGTAAATGACATGGATAATATAGACATTTTGCGCATTAAGTAACCAAATTTAGTTAAGTTATTATTGTGGCTCGGATCTTTTGGTTACTATGTGAAGAATAGGCATTTTTGTTTATTTTTTTTATATAGCGAAGGGACTCGCTGTGTGTTGGATGGCCGAGCTGTAAGGTCCGTTAAGTATGGATAGTCAAATCTTATTGATTGTTGTATCGGTTTTAATAATTCGCACCATTATAATGTCATAAAATATAAAACATAATTTATAATAGCCTTAGACTTGGCAGGTCTAGGCTGTATGCGTGCGATGCACTGGTCTGTGAACTGATGAAGGGAACGATGACAGACGTCAATGTCAGATTTGGCGCGGCGGGAGAAAAGGTGGATGTGATTATTGTGATTTATTGTATTTAATGGATTATGCTGGTATTTGTGAAAAGTGTTATTGATGGGAGTCAATACAAATAGAATTGTTATGTGTGCTTCATGTGGTTTCATTCCTGACCGAGGGATATACGCCAACAGTAAGTACTAATTTTAAAACAATGGTGTCCCGCAAGGTCATGTTATGGGGCCGGTCATCTATTTGATTAGAAAGTAAGCCCGTTTGTTTCAATAAAAACCATAAATAACGTGTCAGACAATGATGAAGATCATTAATCTAGTATTTACTCGTAATTATATATTTATAAGAGTTGCATGAAAAATAATGGCAAAACATTGAATAAAACATATATTCACCGGATGCCGTGAGAAGACCTTGTCCTAGCCAGGGGTGCAAGAAGTCGTAGGACCTGCCCTTAGTCATAGTTTCGGTGCTGGATATGATGTGCTGGGAAAATACATTAAGTAATAAAAATGCGTTTAATCCTTTAATAGATTCCCAAAAGTTTTAGAAATTTTGAGTATGCATAGCATAAATTTGTATACCTATCTGTCTGTACATATTTCAGAAGCACGATTAAAGGTTACCATTATTATTTTCTGACATTCGATTAGATGTATGTTTTTGTAATTAGTAGCTGAGCAACTTCTTCAAAATTGCCATTACGTTTAAACACCTCATTAAAGTTATTCAACATCTATTAAAGTTATTCTCTAACCCATACAAGTGTTTTATTTCGTATAGACTTTAAAGTATCCGACAATTGAACGTATGGTTTTTCTGTTTAGAACTAACCTAGCAAGTGCTTAATTAATTAGTTATATATCTAATTAACTTGGCTGTCAAAGACGAATCAAATTACGTGTCTTAGTTGTCACCTTTGGCTAAATATTTTACTTAAATACTAACAATGAAAATATCTGGGAGAGACAAAAAACTTTACAAGGTCGTTTAGCTGAATATACATAGATAAGTATTTCGCAATATGTAAAAGAAACGTCAACGATGAGTTCAAAGACGACAGTACCTGTATGTTTAAAACATTTTTTCTACTCCAGTACTTTTTTCTGTCATTTATATAGTTACTAACTCTAACATAGAGACATAAATTATGAAAGTCTGTAAAAGTCTATACTCTACTGCCCAAAAAACACTGCTAAACGATGTTATAATGTCGCCAAAAAAGCATTACTTAGTACCACAGATTACAAAATAAACAGCTGAATTCACAAATTGGCAATTTAAAACGAAAAAAACTTATTGTACTAAAGCATTGCTGCCAACCTAAAAAACAAATTATCCTCTGTGCATGGATATATAGTATAGTGAACGTATACCTTGAGGTATCAGCTCATATTTATTTGACAGATGGACGTCAATAAAAAAAAAGTTTATCAGACTATTTTTTTTTAATTTTGTTGGTTCCGAGCGGGAACAACTAATTATTTACTTTGTTGTATATTTGCATTGCATTTTATTTATTAAAATGTCGAGTCGTAGAAAAAGTATTGTATGCAACGTTGTATAAGTAGGTCAAAACAGGCTCGTGGCATCTTTCTTACGATGTTCTCTACGCTCACATCGTAGCCATGCCACTCGCGTTTTTTGCCCCCTCTTATACAACTGTTGCATAAAATACAATTTTTCCACAGTTTTGAATATGTTTAATAGTCGGCTCACCTCAACGTATCTGGGGTGCGACAGGGTTACGTACTTCTTGTCTAGGATCTGGCAGAACACCCGGCTTTCGTACGTCTGTGCGAGCTCTCCGAACACCTCGATGAGCCCTGCAATGCACCCTGTGTTCTTTCATCTCGACTTCATTTCTACTTTATCTCAAAATTCTTCCACAGCATGATTTTGTTAACATTGGTTTAAATCCATCTAGCCGCGCTTTTATGACGCGATAAACGTACAAACATATTCCGATCTATAGATAGCGTTGCAATGTCTATACGAAACAAAAGCCAACGTACATCGAGCAATGAAGATTTCTCCTAAAATCAAGACTCCTCGTCCATTTGTGGATCTAACTGCTTAGATCTTTTGTCGTAAAAGTACCTATATGAATAAAGTGCAAGTTTGAATTTAAATCGATGTTTTAATTTTCATCGTTATCATTATATCAGCCGAACGACCTAGCGCTAGCCTCTCTCTAAGATCTCCATCTCACGAACTTTGCAATTCAAATCGCTACAAGTGTTTTTAAATTATTTTGCAGCACTTCTTTATTTTCTTACTATGGCGTAAGTGGCACGGTGTATTGCTTCACCGCTTAATGTTCAAAAGGTAAAAAATATATTTGAGTTACTCACGGGCGGAGTCGCCGAGCAGCAGGTGTCCGTGGCCCACGATCGGCAGCGGGAAGGGTCCAGGGATCTTGCTCCTTCTCATGTCCAGTAATGTTCTCACCCATGACACTAGCACGAGAACCACAGCGAGGGCGAGTAGAAATAAGTAAAACATGGCTTAAACTGGAAAGAAAAATTATGGTTTGGATATGGAAATCTGGAGATTAATTCGATTGACATCGACAATTGGTCATATGAGCAATCTATTGAATTTACCATTTGCAGTCGGCCGATGTACATACATTATTAGACTCGTAAATAAACGAAATTTAAAATTTAAAACACCCCCGACACAAGTACCTAAATAGTTGGTGATCATGACACCCTCTTTTAATGGGTGATATAGAAAATGCTACTAAAACTGAACATAACAACAACATTTGGAATTTCTAGCTTCAATATTGACTGAGATACGGTAAGAATCATCTCGACAAACCAGGCCTTCGGTTAAAAAAAAACCGCACTCAAATTGGTTCATCCGTATGGGCGTTACGATGCCACAGGCAGACACACAGATACATCATGTTAAACTTATAACACCTTTCCTTTTTCGTCAGGGATTAAAATAAATATCGGACTATTTCACAAAAATCGACCTGGTCCCAAATTAAGTTCTAGACGACGATATACATACTTATAAAGACAAACTAGCCGTGCCCCGCGGGGTTACCGCTCATCCCATGAAAACACTAAATTTATTCGGGATGAATAATATATTCTGTAACAAAATTTCGTTACAACTTTTTCGTTACGTACACTTATTTTGAGCTTTACCCAAGTATGTTTCGAAGTCTTCGGGTAAATATAATCTTGTATAAATAAATAATTAATTAAAAATGTGCCACGCTCTTTCGGATAAAGTGCTCGACGTAAACTGCGATTTTTGTTGTGACTTCAGGTTTTACATAATTATATTCTACTTATCGCTTTAGCGAGTAGTTTCTTAAACAAAGACTTGCCCGCGACTTCACCTGCGTGGTTCACTGTTTTTTGTATTCTGTATCTCAGAACCCAGTCATTTACGTTTTGAATATTTTAGCCTTCCAAATGGTCAGTTTCTTGTCAAAATTGACACATGATAATGGGATTATTAGTCGCGCCGCGCGGTGTTTCCCGCGCATCCCACGAGACGGGAACACTACATTTTTCAGGATAAAAAGTAGCCTATATGTTATTCCAGGGTGTCAGCTACCTTCATACCAAAATTTATCCAAATTGGTCCAGCCGTTTGAGCGTGAAGAAGTAACAAACACACACATAAACACTCATAAACCTTTATCTTTATAATGTTAATGTGATTATACTTCTCAACTCGTACAGTTCACTCCTACAATGAATTGTTACGTGAATGTGGGAGGTTAACATTTGTTTTCTTTGCATTCGGTTTTTTTCTTGATAAAAAGTGATGTTCGCTTATCGCAATGAGCAAAGCTCAGTGAGTTTATTGACACATAGAACAATGTTGCTAATGTTTATTGAATCAGAGAAGAAAATGTAGTGCTACTCTATCAAATTAAAGCAACATCATTAAAAATAAATTTAAACTTGTAGGTATTTTTTAGTGAAATACCTATTTAGGTAAAGTGAAGAATGGTGTGTGGCTGATGGGGCTACTAGTTACTGATCATTTCGTAAGCTTCACCCTGTGTAATCTTTGACACAAAAACACACACACATCAAACACAAAATTTCATAACCTTTTTGGACTTTGATCACATCAAAATTAAATGTTGTTGATTATAAATGAAAAACGTAAAGTCATTATAACCTTTAACTCACTCTTTAAAAAAAAATGATCATATTTATACTGTTAAATAACTTTAGGTACCCGTAATGTCTGTTTTTCGACTCTTGTTATTCTCAAACTAAAAGAAATACTTAGTTAAGTAAGTAAGTATTTATGTATTTTTGGATTATATTTATTTATTTTAACTTTATTGCACAAAAAACAAACAAACCAAAGTCAGTACAATTTTTTTAAAATAAAAATCATGAACTTAATTCCATATTGCATTCTCTAAATCTCTACCAGTCATAGGGCTAAAACAGAGATAATCGAAAAGGATGCAGAATCGAAATGTAATCGTTGTGAGATCGTCTAAGATACATCATGATGCCAAATGCGCGGTCGCCTTATGTGGCTTAGATGGTTGATTTAGTTTACGCGAATGTTGGCATGCCAGAACGTTACTTTTTCCATAATAGTTTAATAAAATAATAACAAGATCGTGAATTTTACATGAGATATTGATATTGATAATTGTACTTTATCTATCAATTTTGTAGTCAAGGCTAGAATATTGTAAAGAAGTGTTTTCAAATATTGGCAATACTGTATATACAATAATAAATGTTAATGGTAAAAGAATAATATAACGTTGTTTGGAAGTTTGCCTTATTGTAAATAACCTACAGGGCTTAATTAAACGACGTGTCACGTAAAACTATTTTCAACCGACTTAAAAAAAGGAGGATGTTAATTTGACTATATGTTTTGTTCTATATGGTATTTTAGTTACGCGATTATTCCGCCAAATATAAATCGATTTTGATGATTATTTTCTAGGTCGGTAGATCATACTTCAGAAATTATACCCTTTACTGAAATTGATTTTCGCTTTTTGAGAAAATCAACATATAACAAAATATATACTCATTGAAGTCGGTTATTTTGTGAATAAGTGATTTAAATTATATACGGAGTAAAAAAGCACTTACTCGTATATAATGTACTTACCGCACCAGTTGAGAATTTTTGCGAAAGCGCACCACACAATGGGTGTTAATTTCGAAAGGTAAATAATAAGTGACAACATGCAAATAGGTATAACTTATTTTATTAGTAAAGTCTCCGCATTTTGTTATGGAATCCGAAGGCTGATCCTGAATCCCGACGGTCACGTAATGCTGACGAAGACATGGCCACCAGCCGCAGCCGCCTCGTCGGACAGCAGCTACCTCGTCAACACGTGTTACACTCGAGGCTTGCACTTGACGGGCACGCCCCGCTTGGCCTTCAGGATGAGTGCCCCGCACAGCTCGGGCTCCAGCTCGCCCGGGGCCAGCCGGTACCGCCGGATGATGGCTGACAGGGTCACCTTCATCTCCATCATCGCAAACTTCTGACCTGAACGAATAACAAGTTTAATGTCAAGAAAGTTCTTTTTGAGACATGCTTTCTTCCACAACACATTGATAACTCCTCAAAACCAATCAAATGAGCCCAAATACGATGAGTTTACATTGTACTGTTCTTACGGCCACTTTTTGTCTTCATCATCAGAGCAGCTTCAAGATGCCCATTTATTGTATGGCCACGTGAGCTACCATACACATGCAAAGTTTTATTACAACAAATTATTAGAAGTAGTTTAGAGTTCATATTAAAGATTTGATTACATAAGTAGTTAAGTTGCAAACTAACAGACTTAGTTACAATTAAGTCAAGATAATAAAATGAGTAAAAGCGAGTTAAAAGCAAATTACGAAATTTATTACTGACACGCGCAAAGCCGCGATATCAAATTATTGAAGTAGAAGTAGTAAAGAAGATTATTGCTTCTTAACTTGCGTCATCTCACAACTTCGGTATCGAGGCAAATGTATTCAGGCCAACCAAAATTGTGCCAGTCAACAAAGATGGGAAGCATACAAAGGACGATAGAGAGATCGGTGTGGACATATCGGACAGGTATTTTTATATTCTACGACTTTGTGTATGATGGGAATTTGTGAAACAAAAAGTTATGGTTTTCAGCTCTTTCGAGACAATGCGATTAAGTCCCGTTTTGTAATAATAATTGGATTTATAAATTTCCACAAGGATTTTCCACGACACAAACCCACTCGTACCTATGCAGTTCCTAGGCCCAGCGCTGAACGCGATCCAGTTGTATGCGTTCCCCGCCTTGGCCGGCTCCAGGTATCTCTCGGGCTTGAAGGCCAGGGGGTCCTCGAACACGGCGGGGTTCCGGTGCAGGTGGAAGATGTCCAGGATCACCGACGTGTCCTTGCTAATGTGCATGCCCTCGACCTCTGCAATGAAGCAGAAATAGATCAGATATGATGGTGAGAAATACTATGAGTATTATTCTAAGAAGAAGTAGAAAATACCAATTCTTTAGATGTTTTTTTTTTTTCATTTTTTTATATCTTTGTATCGTATCTGTAACTACGATAAAGCCACTTGAAAATATATGACGAATATGGTAGTAAAACAATATGTTCTTCTAAATATCATAAAAAAATATATTATAGCGCTATCTCTCGTAACTTTTGGTATCTGTAAAGTTGCCCGGTTAGGTGAAGTAAGTTCAGAAGTTCCTCACTAGATGCGCTGACGGTTGAAATAGCGGTTTAAACTCAACATACAAGGATCGGTGGGAACAACACAGTGGTAAAATTTGACAACCTCTTAACATCTCCGCCTTTGGCTCAATTGGGAGAGCACTCGCCCCGGCATGGCAGGAGATATCGGTTCAAGTCCAGTAAGTGGCAAATTTTTCATTGTGTTTGATTTATGTATCGTATCTGTTGAAAATATTCTAAGGAAAATCACAAAGTCCACTCAACTAAATCTTCTGTAATCCGTCTTTGAATAAATGGCACAGATGGGTACAATCGAAGAGCTTCTTTGATGACGCATTCCAAATATTTCATCTGTTGCAAATCTCTGGAAATAAAACAAAATAGTCCTGTTGTTATTGCTTTAACACCATATCCAAAGCTTGGTGGTCGTGTAACATCGGAAACAATCACCATCCCCTCCACACCGACCTTAATGCAATCATTAGAGCACTTACCCCAGAGCAGCAAGAGATCATTGAAATCCGGCAAGATGGGTGATTTTTCTCAATAACCTTAGATAATTGAGAAAAATCACAAACACACCACCATTTCAAATATGAGAGAGGCATCATATTTCGGTAGTAGAATTATTCATCAAATGTCAAGATTTGTGCTACTTACTTTGGAGCAGCCGAGAAATGGGATATCCTTTTGGTCAGCACAGCGCACAGGAAGCTTAAGTAAATGACAAAACATCAGAAACTATACTTTAAAATGAAAAAATGAGCTTACGCAAAAGTAGGATCTCTGGCCAAGTCGTTCCCCAAGATCGCAATCTGTTCTTGTAATATCTGTCGCTGCACGTCCTCGTACTTGGCGATGCAGTACAGCGAGTACACGATGCCAGAGGCCGTCGTGTCGTGACCCTGGGACAGAAAACCATTCAATATGGTGGAATATGAGACTTTCTAATTTAAATAATAGAAGAGATCTGAAACGATAAATATACAGGTGCTCAGGACAATCATGTATGATTATGATGTTAACAAAAAAGAAAACTGTATCCGTAAATAGAAGTAGGATTTAATAAAAAAAATATATAAACATTCTTAATAAATATTCCAATGTATAAACTAATTTTATTTTTCAGGTACAAAAATATTGTAGTCATTGGTACTTTAATTTTTGTTTAGTAAGCTTATTTGTCTAGAAACGGCTTACAATATTGAGACACACAGATGTGTCTGTTATTCAATTAGTTACAACGTTTGTAAAGTGCACGTACATGAGTATGTAAAGTAGAAGGCTCCCGCTACGATACTTCATTCTCTTTTTCTTTTTTTTTATGTCACCTCAAACGAGCAAATGATCCGCCTGATGGAAAGCGATTACCGTCGCCCATAGACACCTCCAACACCAGAGGAGTCACAAATGCGTTGCCGGCCATTTTTCTTCTTTTCATAGAAGTAGTTTCGCCATAGCACCAGTAACTAGACAATTATTTGTTTACAACTTTATAGACGTGTAGTGTGAGCGAGCCTACCTCGAACATGAAGGTGTCGACTTCTTCCCGGACGCTCTCATCGCTGATGGGCTGGCCGTCCACCTTGGCGAGCAGCAGCAGGTCCAGGAACGCGTGTTTGTTTTTCAATCCTGTAAAACATTTATATTGCTTCAGATAATATCTACCATTGCATAAAAACAAGTTTTTTCGCTTCTCCTGCACAAAAATCACGTCATTTTAGTTTCTCGAAGCGAGACTAAATAAAGGCCCTTAAGCCCCCAGAGTTTAAATGGATACCATATAGTAATTTCTCTGGACATCAAAAAATGTTGGCGGCTTGCTATACTTATTAACATTTAGTATTTAAGCCTAATTTTATTTAATTACTAACAGAAAATATGGATCGTTGTTATCTGAAATAAATGACTATTATTATTATGTGTTTCTCATTTTTTGAGTCTCGGGCTCATACGTCCCGGTCTTTTGGAAGGCTTGCGTGGGGATATGGATCCAGCACGTAGAGGCCCCTTGGAGAAAATTTGCTGTGGCTGTTATTATTATTATTATTATATACTAGGTACGGATATTAAAAAAAAAAAGGTACCTCATCAGATCGGTTAACATTTTTTTGTCGTATTTCACTAACCCGAATAATTATTTAATACGGCAACATTGTGTCGGCAATACTGTCGGATTATTGAGATTGTACGTACTGTATTTATTACCAATGAAGATTATTGTGTTTGATTTGTCTCGAATATGTGCCTTTATACTTGTGGAATAAACAGTCTTGACAAGAATCTTACCAATATCATCGCCGTTCTGTATCTTCACATTCCCACCCTCCAGCTGTTTCCTTCTCGTCTCAATGACTTTCTTTGTGTGTCCATGCAAGATTTTCAGAGCTTTATTCTGTTCCTTCTTATAAGGAGTTAGACTGAACAAGAAGTCGTTGCCTAGCAACAGGTTGCGCATACGAAGAGAGACTATCTCACTTAATCTGAAAAACCACAATGGGTGTTTCAACATGAAAGTGCCGATAATGTAATCCTAAACCTAAATCTCCATAATGAAGATAATAAAAATTATATAAATGTAAGTACATATTGCAAATGGTAGTAATGTAAATTATTTTTAACTTACGTCTCTATAGATTTAACATATTTTGATTCACTGTCCTTTAGAGCATTGAAAGACACTCCCATAATGGATTCTGAAAGTGTAATATTGATCTTGCATACTCGTATATGACATAACGAATAGGAAATATTTAGAAAAAAATCAAAATAAATCTTCGGTTTCCGCGACTGTCACACATTTAAATAAAACAATTAAACGGATTATATCGCGTATATTAATTATTTGAGCCTCGCTGACGAAGACGCGAGACTGAAACGTCAGGGAGGCTCAAATAATTAATATACGAGATATAATCAGTTTAAATTGTTTTATTTAAAAAAAATATTGCCATATTTTCGAATTACATCTAGCAACAAAGACATTCGGAGAAAGGCATTGAAGTTTTGATGAGTGTTCTTTTGGTTTTATATAATATATGCCAGGATGTTGTTAGTTATTTACCCGTTACATTATCCAAAGCTGCCAGCGCTATAATCGGAAACAAGTCGAACGGGTGTCCAGTAGCGTATTGTTTGAGCTGGCTTGTTAGCACCTTCGAGTTCTTGACAAACACCGGCAGGAAACTGTGAAGGATGTTGAAGTGAAAGGCGGGAGTCAGGAACTTGCGATGGGACTTCCATCTGTCACCTGAAATAGTTTTCTAATTTACTCATAGTTTTTACATTTTATAAGTTTCTAGAAAATTCGTTGAAAGCATTTGAAGAGGGAAAGCAGGACTCTTTGCGTGTGCAGTATTTACCTACCTTCTATAAATATTTAAATTCTTGCCCTGCCTCGTGTCTATAATGATCAAACCATTGAAAATTTCATTGTTTTGCAATTAGTAAGTACTAATTTTAAAACAATGGTGTCCCGCAAGGTCATGTTATGGGGCCGGTCATCTATTTGATTAGAAAGTAAGCCCGTTTGTTTCAATAAAAACCATAAATAACGTATCAGACAATGATGAAGATCATTAATCTAGTATTTACTCGTAATTATATATTTATAAGAGTTGCATGAAAAATAATGGCAAAACATTGAATAAAACATATATTCACCGGATGCCGTGAGAAGACCTTGTCCTAGCCAGGGGTGCAAGAAGTCGTAGGACCTGCCCTTAGTCATAGTTTCGGTGCTAGATATGATGTGCTGGGAAAATACATTAAGTAATAAAAATGCGTTTAATCCTTTAATAGATTCCCAAAAGTTTTAGAAATTTTGACTATGCATAGCATAAATTTGTATACCTATCTGTCTGTACCTATTTCAGAAGCACTATTAAAGGTTACCATTATTATTTTCTAACATTCGATTAGATGTATGTTTTTGTAATTAGTAGCTGAGCAACTTCGTCAAAATTGCCATTACGTTTAAACACCTCATTAAAGTTATTCAACATCTATTAAAATTATTCTCTAACCCATACAAGTGTTTTATTTCGCATAGACTTTAAAGTATCCGACAATTGAACGTATGGTTTTGCTGTTTAGAACTAACCTAGCAAGTGCTTAATTAATTAGTTATATATCTAATTAACTTGGCTGTCAAAGACGAATCAAATTAAAACCTAGCAAGTGCTTAATTAATTAGTTATATATCTAATTAACTTGGCTGTCAAAGACGAATCAAATTACGTGTCTTAGTTGTCACCTTTGGCTAAATATTTTACTTAAATACTAACAATGAAAATATCTGGGAGAGACAAAAAACTTTACAAGGTCATTTAGCTGAATATACATAGATAAGTATTTCGCAATATGTAAAAGAAACGTCAACGATGAGTTCAAAGACGACAGTACCTGTATGTTTAAAACATTTTTTGTACTCCAGTACTTTTTTCTGTCATTTATATAGTTACTAACTCTAAAATAGAGACATAAATTATGAAAGTCTGTAAAAGTCTATACTCTACTGCCCAAAAAACACTGCTAAACGATGTTATAATGTCGCCAAAAAAGCATTACTTAGTACCACAGATTACAAAATAAACAGCTGAATTCCCAAATTGGCAATTTAAAACGAAAAAAACTTATTGTACTAAAGCATTGCTGCCAACCTAAAAAACAAATTATCCTCTGTGCATGGATATATAGTATAGTGAACGTATACCTTGAGGTATCAGCTCATATTTATTTGACAGATGGACGTCAATAATAAAAAAGTTTATCAGACAATTTTTTTTTAATTTTGTTGATTCCGAGCGGGAACAACTAATTATTTACTTTGTTGTATATTTGCATTGCATTGTATTTATTAAAATGTCGAGTCGTAGAAAAAGTATTGTATGCAACGTTGTATAAGTAGGTCAAAACAGGCTCGTGGCATCTTTCTTACGATGTTCTCTACGCTCACATCGTAGCCATGCCACTCGCGTTTTTTGCCCCCTCTTATACAACTGTTGCATAAAATACAATTTTTCCACAGTTTTGAATATGTTTAATAGTCGGCTCACCTCAACGTATCTGGGGTGCGACAGGGTTACGTACTTCTTGTCTAGGATCTGGCAGAACACCCGGCTTTCGTACGTCTGTGCGAGCTCTCCGAACACCTCGATGAGCCCTGCAATGCACCCTGTGTTCTTTCATCTCGACTTCATTTCTACTTTATCTCAAAATTCTTCCACAGCATGATTTTGTTAACATTGGTTTAAATCCATCTAGCCGTGCTTTTATGACGCGATAAACTGTAAATAAACTTAATATACCTGTATAATAAGTATATAAGACTATTTAAATAAAATATCAGTAATCGAAAATATTGGCCATAAATAAAAATACGTGTGATCACTGATCGTCTAGTACTAAATGTAGGACCCTTTTACGTTGTGTTAAAGAAATCAGATTAAAATGAAACCGATCGTAAATTAATAAAATATTTAAGAAAATAAAATCCGCAAAAGTAAGAAAATCCTTTCGGTTTAAAATAAAACCTCCCGCATTAAAATAAAATAATAAATCAAAATCCGAAATAAAACGAAAACTTCGGTTTAAAGTAAAACCATCCGCAATAAACGAAAATAATAAAAACAAAATCCGTAATAAACAAAATTCGGTTTAAAGTAAAACCGACCGCAATAAAATAAAGTCAAAGCAACGCAATAATTCCGATAAAACATGAATTATAAAATGTTAAAGTAAATCAAAATAAATTTTAGTGAACATGCAAACTCACCCAAATCAGCATAAGCTAAATCGGAATAAAAAATAATTAAATCATAAATTATAATTAAAATATATAATAAAACTAAATTATATTAATATTAAATATAGAAAGTGAACTCTGGCTCGATGATAAACAACGATGACCTGAAAAAAACCCGACTTCAAAGGGACCTTGGGAAGTTAGACCTTTAGGTCAAAAAGGGAACCTAGCTTATTTTTTTTTTTTAAGAACCGGGTCTCCCTTCACGCCTATAACCCGGCCAAGCAGCAAGTCAACAGACTTCACCTGCCCTACGACCTTATTGATGGCCTACTAAATCCATTAAACAATCAAACCGTCACTCAACATACTAGTCGACATCATTCATTAATTCGTCTTTCCTACCTACGTAGCCTAAAAAGAGGGAACCATAGTGGTTAAGGGAAAAACATATCGGGACGTATTTCAGCCGTCACTGAATCTCATCCTACCGAGTATACTCCGACCGGTCAGAGACGATCTCGGTGCCCTGCCTAAGCTAGCAGCAAGTAGTCATCACAATCGAGGCGTACACTACTGGTCCTAGTGCTGCGATAATCCCTAAGTAATTTATAACTCCAATCAGGCAAACCGACAAGACGGGAGCTACATAAGATTGGAGTGAATTTAACTATCGAAGCCAACAAAGTGATGGCCTGAGCGCAGATGCCCTTAATACCTATACTACCTATTTAAAATACTAACTGTGAATTTTGCGACAAAAATATTGAAATGCGAAATTAAATCACATCCATAATTTATAGACGATATAAAATAAAAGCACAATTTAGATTCCTAAATATTGTCTGGAACGCTCGTACTCTGGAACACTCGAACTCGCCATCCTCGTGGTCGAACAATTGCAGAAGTGATCTACAATGACAAGACAATGACAACGAAGGATAACTCGACTCGAAAGTAGCAGAACACAGCAGCACCTATGTGCTAAAATAGAAAATTAGTACTCCCTGTTATACTAAATACAACATTAACATAAATTAACACTAGCACTTAAAGTATGTAAAAATTGTCCATTGTCCGTAAGATATATAAGATAGACGGCGTGAACGATTCCGAAACCTAAGCTAGCACTCGCGGTTCGCGTTTAATCACTTATTCGTCACTAATAAAACCTATTCTATTTAAACTATTTTAGTTATGTTTAATAATTAATTAATAAGGGAGGGTGCTAGTTTATGCGCGCGCGTCCCGGACCAGCTCCCAAGCCCAACTCTCAATCCCGACTCTCCGTATTTTTTTTTTCAAAACAATATTTCACACATAACGATATATGCAAACTAAATGACCTAACACCTGTAAAATACTATTAATATACGCCCTTTTGTTTTAAAGGACAACGCATACAAAATAAAATAGGATTAACGCATATGTCAATCCAATGTTCATAAGACCTTTTCCCTATTAGGTGTAAACGAGCTAAGCACTTGAAATCATATCAACTCTAAGAAATGTCAGGGGTGACCAACTTGTCCCCAAATTATTATAATTAAAATTAATTGTCAGCATTGCAAAACTGAAAACCTTTAAATATTTTTCATAATATGATTTGACTTTGAAACTGGTTTAATTTAATAATTTTAACTAAGAATTATTTATGTTCGACATAAATATAATTATTACCTTGTCAGTTAAATGAGTTTATTCATATAAATAACAAGTAATATTCCACCTATCTAAAAGATAATTTTCATGCGTATATTTTATAAAAATATTATTTTTCATTATAATTACCTAGCGGACCGCATTGCCCAAAAGGTTGACTATCTAATAAAATAGCCAAATTTATTGCATGTTTAGATAACAAATACTGACTCTAGATGTTTTGCTTCTCACGTCTTGAAACTCTAGAAGTTTATCTTTTTGACGAATTATATGCTGATTTATTAGTTCCTTTAGTAAACACTAGAAACTAGACTCCACAATAGAGTCTTTGTTGTAAAGTTAAATCGTATTAAATAAAAATTCGTATCTTATAATATTTTAAAACATTTATTATTAAAGGTACTGTGAACCTTGCGTTTACAAAACGTACAAACATATTCCGAGCTATAGATAGCGTTGCAATGTCTATACGAAACAAAAGCCAACGTACATCGAGCAATGAAGATTTCTCCTAAAATCAAGACTCCTCGTCCATTTGTGGATCTAACTGCTTAGATCTTTTGTCGTAAAAGTACCTATATGAATAAAGTGCAAGTTTGAATTTAAATCGATGTTTTAATTTTCATCGCTATCATTATATCAGCCGAACGACCTAGCGCTAGCCTCTCTCTAAGATCTCCATCTCACGAACTTTGCAATTCAAATCGCTACAAGTGTTTTTAAATTATTTTGCAGCACTTCTTTATTTTCTTACTATGGCGTAAGTGGCCCGGTGTATTGCTTCACCGCTTAATGTTCAAAAGGAAAAAAATATATTTGAGTTACTCACGGGCGGAGTCGCCGAGCAGCAGGTGTCCGTGGCCCACGATCGGCAGCGGGAAGGGTCCAGGGATCTTGCTCCTTCTCATGTCCAGTAATGTTCTCACCCATGACACTAGCACGAGAACCACAGCGAGGGCGAGTAGAAATAAGTAAAACATGGCTTAAACTGGAAAGAAAAATTATGGTTTTGATATGGAAATCTGGAGATTAATTCGATTGACATCGACAATTGGTCATATGAGCAATCTATTGAATTTACCATTTGCAGTCGGCCGATGTACATATTATACTCGTAAATAAACTAAATTTAAAATTTAAAACATCCCCCAAACAAGTACGAATAGAGAATGCCATTAGGCATTAAGTTCGCCATTTGTACTGACTTTTGTTTTGTGCAATAAAGTTTAAATAAAATAAATAAGTACCTAAATAGTTGGTGACCCTCTTTTAATGGGTGATATAGAAAATGCTACTCAAACTGAACATAACAACAAAATTTGGAATTTCTAGCTTCAATATTGACTGAGATACGGTAAGAATCATCTCGACAAACCAGGCCTTCGGTTAAAAAAAAACCGCACTCAAATTGGTTCATCCGTATGGGCGTTACGATGCCACAGGCAGACACACAGATACATCATGTTAAACTTATAACACCTTTCCTTTTTCGTCAGGGATTAAAATAAATATTGGACTATTTCACAAAAATCGACCTGGTCCCAAATTAAGTTCTAGACGACGATATACATGACTTATAAAGACAAACTAGCCGTGCCCCGCGGGGTTACCGCTCATCCCATGAAAACACTAAATTTATTCGGGATGAATAATATATTCTGTAACAAAATTTCGTTACAACTTTTTCGTTACGTACACTTATTTTGAGCTTTACCCAAGTATGTTTAGAAGTCTTCGGGTAAATATAATCTTGTATAAATAAATAATTAATTAAAAATGTGCCACGCTCTTTCGGATAAAGTGCTCGACGTAAACTGCGATTTTTGTTGTGACTTCAGGTTTTACATAATTATATTCTACTTATCGCTTTAGCGAGTAGTTTCTTAAACAAAGACTTGCCCGCGACTTCACCTGCGTGGTTCACTGTTTTTTGTATTCTGTATCTCAGAACCCAGTCATTTACGTTTTGAATATTTTAGCCTTCCAAATGGTCAGTTTCTTGTCAAAATTGACACATGATAATGGGATTATCAGGTATTAGCCGCGCCGCGCGGTGTTTCCCGCGCATCCCACGGGACGGGAACACTACATTTTTCAGGATAAAAAGTAGCCTATATGTTATTCCAGGGTGTCAGCTACCTTCATACCAAAATTTATCCAAATTGGTCCAGCCGTTTGAGCGTGAAGATGTAACAAACAAACACATAAACACTCATAAACCTTTATCTTTATAATGTTAATGTGATTATACTTCTCAACTCGTACAGTTCACTCCTACAATGAATTGTTACGTGAATGTGGGAGGTTAACATTTGTTTTCTTTGCATTCGGTTTTTTTCTTGATAAAAAGTGATGTTCGCTTATCGCAATGAGCAAAGCTCAGTGAGTTTATTGACACATAGAACAATGTTGCTAATGTTTATTGAATCATAGAAGAAAATGTAGTGCTACTCTATCAAATTAAAGCAACATCATTAAAAATAAATTTAAACTTGTAGGTATTTTTAGTGAAATACCTACCTATTTAGGTAAAGTGAAGAATGGTGTGTGGCTGATGGGGCTACTAGTTACTGATCATTTCGTAAGCTTCACCCTGTGTAATCTTCGACACAAAATTTTTAACAAAAAAAAGAACCGACTTCAGTAAAACTAAAAAGCCGAAAATAACCCGTTCAAGTACAGATTACATACACAGAATGGGCATGAATAACCGGAAGTTAACGGTTTTAACCCTCTTAGATTTCAGCAATGCGTTTAATTCTGTGGATTTTGACATAATGCTCGCCATCTTACGTTCTCTTAACATATCTCCTGCAGTGATGGACTGGTTTCGTAGTTACTTAAGCGGTCGTCGGCAAAGAATAAAGGTGGAGTCCTCTCGTACTTCCTGGTGCAGTATATCGGCAGGCGTTCCGCAAGGCGGTGTACTGTCTCCACTATTGTTTTCGATCTTTATAAATTCCATTACTCAAAACCTTTCATCTTATTATCACCTTTATGCCGATGATCTTCAAATTTACACGCAAGGCGTACTTGGTGATCTCCCCGCTGCCATCGACACTACGAACAATGACTTGTTACGTATTTTAGACTGGAGTAGCAGTTACGGTCTGAAAGTGAATCCAGCGAAAACGCAAGTCATCATCATTGGCAGTAGTCAGATGGTTTCTAGGATTGACTTTTTAAAACTCCCACCGATTATTTTTAATGGGATTGTAATACCATATTCTAACCAGGTCAAAAATCTTGGCGTTTTATTGGACAGTTCTTTATCTTGGGTGCCACAAATGTGTGAGGTTAGCAGGAAGATGTTTGCTGCAGTAGCTTCTTTGCGACGGCTGCGTAACTTTCTCCCCATTGCCACTAAAATTGCGTTGGCTCAAACGTTACTTCTCCCTATTCTGGACTACGCTGACATCTCCTATCTCGATCTTACAGAGGAGCAACTTAATAAGCTTGAGCGCATTCAAAATGTTGGCATTCGGTTCATATTTGGGTTACGCAAATATGACCATGTATCTAGTTTCCGTTCTCAGCTCAAGTGGCTCCCAATCCGTTTTCGTCGTAACTCTCATATTCTTGCTCTTCTTTTTAATATACTTTTTCATCCTGCAACTCCCCGCTATCTCAAGGAGCGTTTCACTTATCTCACTTCTGCTCGATCTGCCCAAAATTTGCTCCTTGCCGTACCTTCTTCCGTCTCAAAATTTTATAATAATTCGTTTACTTTTAAAGCTGTCTGTTTATGGAACTCCTTGCCTGTGAGCTTAAGGCGCGCTAAATCTCTTGTTTCTTTCAAAACTCAACTGAAAGAACATTATCTATCCCTTTCATAATTCGTATTTTATTCAAATGGTCCTATTACCTGTTGGCTGAATGTATGTATGTATTTATGTATTTATTGTTTATTATATTTATGTATTTATTTGTTTTTGTTATGTATATATTATTATCATTTTCCGATTTTTGCACCGCCTAATAACAAAATCTTATTTTTTCAAGTTCTCCACTACCCTAAGGTTGTCTGGAAGAGATCGCTCTTTAGCGATAAGACCGCCTGTTGTTTACCTCTAATTGTAATTTCTTGCATTGTATTTCTCCTGTATATTTTATGAGGTGTGCAATAAAGAGTACTTGTATTTGTATTTGTATTTGTACATTTGACTCACCCTTTGAAATCGATCCCAAACCACTCAGTTATTATAATTATTTATATATTAAAGTTTACGTGAGGTTTGGCACCGACTTCAAAGGGTGAGTCAAATGTAATCTGTACTTGAACGGGTTATTTTCGGCTTTTTAGTTTTACTGAAGTCGGTTCTTTTTTTTGTTAAAAAATTTTTTTTTTTCGCTTTTTAGTGATTCATATATCATATAAAATACTTATGGCGGGGTGATCAGGGTGGTCTTGAAGGCATGCATCTCGTTTGAAATATCTCCTAACTCCTAACTGTTAAGGAGTTGTACCTTCCATCATCAGTTCAGCATGAGAAGATAATGACTACCCTATGCAAATACTTAAATAGTTTTAGAAAATACATGAAACATATTATGAGTGCCTATAAAATTTCAGGAATTCCTTCGATTCCTCATGGATTTCGTCATCCGATCTTCACCAAAATTTTATGGGACCAACCTTGAGATGTCTACTCATGAACCTAAAAAGAATTTTCCAAATCGAATCATAAATGACGGAGTTATGAGGTAACAAACAACCGAAACAACATACAACCGAACTGAGAACCCCCTCCTTTTTTGAAGTCGGTTAAAAAACACACACATCAAACACAAAATTTCATAACCTTTTTGGACTTTGATCACATCAAAATTAAATGTTGTTGATTATAAATGAAAAACGTAAAGTCATTATAACCTTTAACTCACTCTTTAAAAAAAAATGATCATATTTATACTGTTAAATAACTTTAGGTACCCGTAATGTCTGTTTTTCGACTCTTGTTATTCTCAAACTAAAAGAAATACTAAGTTAAGTAAGTAAGTATTTGTGTATTTTTGGATTATATTTATTTATTTTAACTTTATTGCACAAAAAACAAACAAACCAAAGTCAGTACAATTTTTTTTAAATAAAAATCACGAACTTAATTCCATATTGCATTCTCTAAATCTCTACCAGTCATAGGGCTAAAACAGAGATAATCCAAAAGGATGCAGAATCGAAATGTAATCGTTGTGAGATCGTCTAAGATACATCATGATGCCAAATGCGCGGTCGCCTTATGTGCCTTAGATGGTTGATTTAGTTTACGCGAATGTTGGCATGCCAGAACGTTACTTTTTCCATAATAGTTTAATAAAATAATAACAAGATCGTGAATTTTACGTGAGATATTGATATTGATAATTGTACTTTATCTATCAATTTTGTAGTCAAGGCTAGAATATTGTAAAGAAGTGTTTTCAAATATTGGCGATACTGTATATATAATAAATGTTAATGGTAGAAGAATAATATAACGTCGTTTGGAAGTTTGCCTTATTGTAAATAACCTACAGGGCTTAATTAAACGACGTGTCACGTAAAACTATTTTCAACCGACTTAAAAAAAGGAGGATGTTAATTTGGCTAGGTATATTATGTTTTGTTCTATATGGTATTTTACGCGATTATTTCGCCAAATATGAATCGATTTTGATGATTATTTTCTAGGTCGGTAGATCATACTTCAGAAATTATACCCTTTACTGAAATTGATTTTCGCTTTTTAACAAAATATATACTCATTGAAGTCGGTTATTTTGTGAATAAGTGATTTAAATTATATACGGAGTAAAAAAGCACTTACTCGTATATAATGTACTTACCGCACCAGTTGAGAATTTTTGCGAAAGCGCACCACACAATGGGAGTTAATTTCGAAAGGTAAATAATAAGTGACAACATGCAAATAGGTATAACTTATTTTATTAGTATAGTTTCCGCATTTTGTTATGGAATCCGAAGGCTGACCCTGAATCCTGACGGTCACGTAATGCTGACCACGTAGACATGTCACCAGCCGCAGCCGCCAGGCGACGGACAGCAGCTACCTCGAGTCTAACACGTGTTACACTCGAGGCTTGCACTTGACGGGCACGCCCCGCTTGGCCTTCAGGATGAGTGCCCCGCACAGCTCGGGCTCCAGCTCGCCCGGGGCCAGCCGGTACCGCCGGATGATGGCTGACAGGGTCACCTTCATCTCCATCATCGCAAACTTCTGACCTGAACGAATAACAAGTTTAATGTCAAGAAAGTTCTTTTTGAGACATGCTTTCTTACACAAAATGTTAATAGCTCCTCAAAACCAATCAAATGAGCTCAGATACGATGAGTTTACATTGTGCTGTTTAGGAGTTCTTACAGCCACTTTTCGTCTCTCCAAGATACCCAATTATTGTATTGTCACGTGAACTACCATACACATGCTAAATTTGATTAAGTACAATAATTAGGAGTAGGTTAAAATTAACTTTAAAGGTCTGATCACATAGTTAGTTATAAACTAACAGACTTAGTTACAACCGACGCTAATAAAGCGAGTTAAAAACCTATTACCAAATATATGACCCACACGGCCGCGAGATTTTTTAGCAAACTAAGTTATTACAGATTTACTGATACCTGTTAAATTATTGCTTCTTAGCTTGCATCACCTCACAACTGCGGTATCGAGGGTAAATGTATTCAGGACAACCAAGTTATGTTATACTATTTAGTAGTAGTAGGTATTCTGTGACCAAGAGGAAAATGTGAAGCATACAAAGGACGATAGACATATCAGTATGGACGCCAGTCTAGGAACCAATAACAATAAGCGATTGGATAGGTATTTTTTATTCTACAACTTTGTGTATGGCGAGAATTTGTGAAACAAAAAGTTATGGTTTCCAGTCCCTTCGAGACCATGAACGAAACAACACGTCAATGTAAATAAGCAAACATTTCTTTAACGCGATCAAGTTCCGTTTTGTTATAATAACGTAAGTTTTCAATTCTCACAAGGACTTCTCACGACACAAACCCACGTACCGATGCAGTTCCTAGGCCCAGCGCTGAACGCGATCCAGTTGTATGCGTTCCCCGCCTTGGCCGGTTCCAGGAATCTCTCGGGCTTGAAGGCCAGGGGGTCCTCGAACACGGCGGGGTTCCGGTGCAGGTGGAAGATGTCCAGGACCACCGAGGTGTCTTTGCTAATGTGCATGCCCTCGACCTCTGCAATGAAGCAGAAATATATCAGATATGATGGTGAGAAATATTAAGAGTATTATTCTAAAAAGAAGTAGAAAATACCAATTCTTTAGATGCGAGTTTAGCAGATGGGGTGTCGTTAAATTGGCGAAGCAGTAAAAATTCAATAATCTTGAATATGTTTTTTTCATTTTTTAATATCTTTGTATCGAGTCTGTAACTACGATAAAGCCGGCACTTTAAAATATATGACGATTATGGAAGTAAAACACCATGTACTTCATAATTAAAAAATTGGGCAAGTGCGAGTCCGACTCGCGCATGAAAGGTTCCGTACCATAATCTATAACAAGTTTGTGGTACGGGAGCCCCCTTAAACATTTATTTTATTCTATTTTTAGTATATGTTGTTATAGCGGCAATAGCAATACACCATCTGGGAAAATTTCAACTGTCTAGCTATCACCGTTCTTGAGATACAGCCTGGTGACGGACGGACGGAGGGACGGACGGACGGACGGACGGACAACAAAGTCTCAGTAATAGGGTCCCGTTTTTACCCTTTGGGTACGGAACCCTAAAAAATATGTATTGATTATAGCGCTATCTCTCGTAACTTGTGGTATCTGTAAATTTGCCCGGTTAGGTGAAGTAACTTCAGAAGTTCCTCACTAGATGCGCTGACGGTTAAAATAACCGCTTAAACTCAACATACAAGGATCGGTGGCAGCAACACAGTGCTAAAATTCGACATCACCTTTGGCTCAACTCACCTTGGCATGGCAGGAGATATCGATTCAAGTCTGGTAAGGTGGCAAATTTTTCATTGTGTTTGATCTGTGTATCGTATCTGTTGAAAATATTTCAAGGAAAATCACAGTCCGCTCACCTAAATCTTCTGTAATCCGTCTTTGAATAAATGGCACAGATGGGTACAATCGAAGAGCTTCTTTGATGACGCATTCCAAATATTTCATCTGTTGCAAATCTCTGGAAATAAAACAAAATAGTCCTGTTGTTATTGCTTTAACACCATATCCAAAGCTTGGTGGTCGTGTAACATCGGAAACAATCACCATCCCCTCCACACCGACCTTAATGCAATCATTAAGAGCACTTACCCCAGCCAGAGCAGCAAGAGATCATTCAAATCCGGCAAGATGGGTGATTTTTTCTCAATAACCTTAGATAATTGAGAAAAATCACAAACACACCATTTCACATATGAGAGAGGCATAATATTTCGGTAGTAGAATTATTCATCAAATGTCAAGATTTGTGCTACTTACTTTGGAGCAGCCGAGAAATGGGATATCATTTTGGTCAGCACAGCGCACAGCAAGCTTAAGTAAATGACAAAACATCAGAAAATATACTTTAAAATGAAAAATGAGCTTACGCAAAAGTAGGATCTCTGGCCAAGTCGTCCCCCAAGATCGCAATCTGTTCTTGTAATATCTGTCGCTGCACGTCCTCGTACTTGGCGATGCAGTACAGCGAGTACACGATGCCAGAGGCCGTCGTGTCGTGACCCTGGGACAGAAAACCATTCAATATGGTGGAATATGAGACTTTCTAATTTTAATAATAGAAGAGATCTGAAACGATAAATATACAGGTGCTCAGGACAATCATGTATGATGATGATGACTTTAACAAAAAAAAAACTGTATCCGTAATAACTCCAACCCCGGACCACGGGAGCAAAAATGCACTTGTCACTAGTGCTTAGTTAAATATCGACTATTCTATCGACATCCATACGAACAAATTATTGAATCAGAAATTTATAGATCAAACTTATTATCTTACATGTCAGGTTGTTACACAATATTAGGTACATCAGGTAAGTATAGATACCATTTCAGTCAACTAATTACATTGGTACTATAATTATATCATACTCACGGGAATGATCGTAAAATAGATAAAGTGAATGACAGTTATAAATAGATACTTTTCACATAACTTACAGACCTCTTTCATATCATATTTGCATATCACAATTATAAACAACCGCTATCTGACATTGACTCAAGTCAATCGGTGTCAATCTTAGAGAACTAATTTATTATCATTTATTGGATTCATTATCATTAATATTATCGAGCCGCCACCATGCCACGCAAGAAGAAACAGCGTACTTGGATAGCCGATTACGCGGAATATATAGAAGATCGAGGTGAACATTTATTTTGTAAAAAATGTGAAATCACGATGTCAAATTCCAAATTTTCCGTACAAAGACACATCAGAAAAGCAAAAGGCACAGCGGCGTTTCAACAAAAACACAAAATTTATTCAATCTGGAACTGTTAAAGTTTATTTTGGCTTGCAACATCCCCTGGACCCAGGTTAAGAGCCCCATTTTCACTAATTTCATTTGCAATTGCATATCCGGAAAATTTTGTAAAGTACGTATTCCCGATGAATCTTTTCTGAGAAAAACTACTTTGGACATTGCATATAAAGAGAAAATGCACCAAATCAGGACTGAACTTGCAAATGCTAGAATTTACGTAAGCGTAGACGAATCCTCAGATGCAAACGGACGTCAAATCGGTAATGTAATGGTTGGAGCTTTATTAAAAAAACAGATGAGTACCCCACACATTATATCGAGTTTTTGGTTAGACGAAGTTAATAATGTTACTATATCAACACTCATTAGAATTGCCTTGGAGAAACTATGGGGGAAAGACCATAATAAACAGGACAGAGTCTTGTTACTCCTTACGGATGGCGTAGCCTATATGTTAAAGGCAGGAAAAAACTTGAAAAAACTTTTTCCTAATTTAGTTCATGTTACTTGTCTAGCTCATGGCGTAAATAGGGTGGCTGAAAAAGTTCGATTACTTTTTCCCTCTGTGAATAATTTAATCGCATACACAAAAAAGGTGTTCCGAAAATCGCCTAAAAGAATAAGAACGTTTCGTCAAATATTGCCAACTGTTCCTTTACCACCGCAGCCAACTATAATAAGATGGGGAACATGGATAAACGCGACCTGCTACTATCATAAATATTTGCCTGAAATCAAGCGAGTCATACAGACATTCCCTAATAGGGATTCAATGTATATTTTGAAAGTCAAACGTGCAATGAACGATTTAAATATTTTGAATGATCTAAAATGGATAAACAGTAATTTGTCAATAATACCTAGTACAATAAAACAATTACAAAATCAAAATTTAAGCCTGGAAGCCAGTTTAAATATAGTACACAAGTTGAAAGTGCACTTGTCAAGATTACGGTTACAATGGTTACATCCTCAAGGTAAAGTTATCCACAACAAGTATCAGGATGTGTTGAAGAAAAACGTTGGCTTTTTAACTTTAAACATCTTAAATAATTTGATATCTGGTAAAGAAGTGGAAGTACGTTGTACAGAAGAAATCCATAACCACTAT
Source organism: Apotomis betuletana (assembly GCA_932273695.1). Taxonomy (NCBI): domain Eukaryota; kingdom Metazoa; phylum Arthropoda; class Insecta; order Lepidoptera; family Tortricidae; genus Apotomis; species Apotomis betuletana. Next base: position 503,312 of record OW026303.1, on the reverse strand, counting down.
GAATTATTTAATTTTGCTCCGATTACTACAGTAGATTTAGAACGGTCCTTTAGTTGGATGAAATGGATTTTATCGCCAAGGCGAAGGAGTTTAAAATCAGAAAATTTAGAAAAAATGATAATTATGTATTACGAAAACTATATAAAATACTGAAAAAATACAAACATTTCGTTTTAATTTTATTTTCCACAATAATTAATACTTCTGCATATCATAGCGGTAATCCAGTAGGTACATCGTGCTTTTTATCGACATCGATTTATATGATATAAAAATGTGTGTCCTCGCACTATAAAGCTGTCAACGCATTTTTGCTCCCGTCATCCGGGGTTACAACGTTTGTAAAGTGCATGTAGGAGGATCGGTTCGTGTCTCAAGATGGCCGCATGCGTTTAAGTTTCGTTGTTCATTATTTATTCATTTTTGTTGTTCAATGTGTAGTATTGATAGCGTATTTCAATTTCAATTTCAATTTCGTTTATTTCATAGTAGGATTATTACAATCACTTTATGATGTCAAACATAAGTTAATAAATACAATTTACGATCAAAACAAATGGTTAATAACAATTAATTATACAATATAGTTTATCAATTTTAGTCCCATGGGTTTACATCATTGATATAGTCACTTATGGTATAGTATTCTTTTTGGCATAATTTATTTTTAATCGCTATTTTAAATTTATGAACAGGCAAAGTTTGCATATGCATTGGGACTTTATTATAATAAAGTGTACATTGCCCAACGTATGATTTACTTATTCTACGGAGTCTACTTCTAGCGGGTACTAGATTGTTTTTGGTTCTTATATTTATGTCGTGAATGTCGCATTTTTTCTTAAATAGATGTTTGTTTTTATGTACATACAATAAATTTTCATAAATGTACTGAGAAGCAAACGTTAGAATACCGGATTTCGCAAATGATTCTCTTAATGAGGTTTTGGTATTTAGATTATAAATAGCTCTGACTGCTCGCTTTTGCAAGACAAATATGCATTTAGTGTCTGCAGCATGACCCCACAAGAGAATACCGTAAGACATTAGGCTGTGGAAATAACCAAAATACACAAGTCGAGCTGTATTTCCACGTCAGTGAGCATTCTAATTTTTCTAACAGCGTATGCAGCAGAACTGAGTTTCTTTGCTAAGGTGTTGATATGAGGTCCCCATTGCAGCTTAGCATCCAATGTGAGCCCCAAAAATACCGTTGAATCCACGAGGTCCAGTCTGTTACTTTTTAATTCAATATTTGTAGATACTTGTCTTACATTAGGTAGAATAAATTGTATGCATTTAGTTTTCTTTTCATTCAGAAGTAGGTTATTAGCAGTAAACCAATCTACTACATCAGATAGAGAAGCGTTAACATTGTTGCAATCTAAATTCTGTCGGGTAATTTTAAAAATTAGCGAGGTGTCATCAGCGAATAATACAATATTATGCTTTCGTTTTACAAGAGAAGGTAAATCGTTGATGTAAACCAGGAATAAAAATGGGCCTAAGATAGAACCCTGTGGAACGCCCATTTCTATGATGCTGCCAGAGGATCTCATACCATTCATTATTATGTATTGTGCAGTGATCTAACGTATGAGTGAATAGCTAATGAAGGATTCAACTTGAAGCGTTCATAGCCCTTCCTGGGTCAAGGCCCGATAGTCCGTGTGGTTTTTTGTAAATCGCTATCACTTTACTAAAAGCTCATCTCACCGTACAACGTTTGTCAACTTTGACACTGGCAGAATTGACCCAATGGGCAGTAGCCATTTTTTTTATATAAAAATTGAAGTGCATGTACATGAGTATGTAAAGTAGAAGAGTCCCGCAACGATACTTCATTCTTTTTTTTATGTCATGGGACTCAAACGAGCAAATGATTCGCCTGATGGAAAGCGATTACCGTCGCCCATAGACAGTTCCAACACCAGAGGAGTCACAAGTGCGTTGCCGGCCATTTTTCTTCCTCATATAAGTAGTACTTTTCGTCTTAGTACCAGTAACTTCTCTTAATAACTAGAATGTGCAGACAATAAAATTATTTCTTTACAACTTTTTAGACGTGTAGTGTGAGCGAGCCTACCTCGAACATGAAGGTGTCGACTTCTTCCCGGACGCTCTCGTCGCTGATGGGCTGGCCGTCCACCTTGGCGAGCAGCAGCAGGTCCAGGAACGCGTGTTTGTTTTTCAATCCTGTAAAACATTTATATCGCTTCAGATAACATCTACCATTGCATAAAAACAAGTTTTTTCGCTTCTCCTACACAAAAAGCACGCCATTTTAGTTTCTCGAAGCGAGACTTAATAAAGGCCCTTAAGCCCCCAGAGTTTAAATGGATACCATATAGTAATTTCTCTGAACATAAAAAAAATCTTAGCAGCTTGCTATATACTAGGTACGGCTATTTAAATATATGTATATATATAAGCTATAGCTACCTCATCAGATCGGTTAAGTTAAATTTTTTGTCGTATTCTACTTATCCGAATGTTCCTCTAATACGGCAACATTGTGTCGGCAATACCGTACTGTATTCATTACCAATGAACATCATTTTAATTTTTTTGTGTTCTAGGGCTTATTGCATGTTTCATTTGTCTTGAATATGTGGCTTATACTTTGTGGAATAAACAGTCTTGACCTGAATCTTACCAATATCATTGCCGTTCTGTATCTTCACATTCCCACTCTCCAGCTGTTTCCTTCTCGTCTCAATGACTTTCTTTGTGTGTCCATGCAAGATTTCCAGAGCTTTATTCTGTTCCTTCTTATAATGAGTCAGACTGAACAAGAAGTCGTTGCCTAGCAACAGGTTGCGCATACGAAGAGAGACTATCTCACTTAATCTGAAAAACAACACTCTGGGCTTCAACATGAATGTACTCGTACAATTGTACATGAAATGTAATCCTAAACCTAAATCTCCATAATGAAGATAATAAAAATAATATTATATATAAAATGTAAGTACATATTGCAAATGGTAGTGATGACAATTATTTTTAACTTACGTCTCTATAGATTTAACATATTTTGATTCACTGTCCTTTAGAGCATTGAAAGACACTCCCATAATGGATTCTGAAAGTGTAATTATTGATCTTGGATATATGACATAATGAATAGGAAATATATACAAAAAAATGATAATTTTATTGCCATATTTTGCGAATTACATCTAGCAAGAAAGACATTCGGAGAAAGGTATTGAAGTTTCGATGAGTGTTTTTTTTGGTTTTATATATATGCCACGATGTTGTTAGTTATTTACCCGTTACATTATCCAAAGCTGCCAGCGCTATAATCGGAAATAAGTCGAACGGGTGTCCAGTAGCATATTGTTGGAACTGGCTCGTTAGCACCTTCGAGTTTTTGATAAACACCGGCAGGAAACTGTGGAGGATGTTGAAGTGAAAGGCGGGAGTCAGGAACTTGCGATGGGACTTCCATCTGTCACCTGCAATAGTTTTCTAATTTATTCATAGTTTTTACATTTTATAACTTTCTAGAAAATTGGTTGAAAGCATTTGAAGAGGGAAAGCAGGACTCTTTGCGTGTGTAGTATTTCATCATTACTTGACTGATAAATATTTAAATGTTTGCCCTACCTCGTGTCTATTAATGATCAAACCATTGAAATCGTCATTGTATTGGAAATAGTAAGTTAATTTTATATGTTGTCCCGCAAGGTTATGTTATGGGGCCAGTCATCTATTTGATTTAAAGGTAAGCCCGTTTAACTGTTCTAACAAAAAACCTAAATAAACGTGTCAAACAATGATGAAACATCAATCTAGTATTTCATGGTAAATATTTTTTTTTTATAAGAGTTGCATGAAAAATAATGCCAAAACATTGAATAAAAAATATATCCACCGGATGCCGTGAGAAGACCTTGTCCTAGCCAGGGGTGCAAGAAGTCGTAGGACCTTCCCTTAGTCATAGTTTCGGTGCTGGATATGATGTGCTGGGAAAATACATAAATTCATTAATAAATTTACAAGACTTAGAAATTTTAACTGTGCATAGCATAAATTTGTATACCTGTCTATCTGTATATATTTCAGAAGCACTATTAGATATATGTTTTTGAAATGAGTAGCTAAGCAACTTTGTCAAAATTGCCATTATGTTTAAACACCTTATACACCCTGTCGTTTTATAACATTCTCTGGATCAATTTAAGAGGCCTTATTCCTTTTAAAATTTATTTTTTTCATATCACGACAAATATATTGATAATTTTAACCAACTTTTTGAAGTGAATAATACTTTTCCCCGAGTTCTAGGTAGTAACATATAGCTATTTCATGCTTTCATTGCGTGCAGTCGAAAATAAGTTGAAAAAACGAATTTTCCGCGTGAATTTTGTAATTTTCGAGTAGTTTTTGAATCAAAAATTATCAATGAAAATTTCAAACTGTAGGTTTCAAATATATACTAATAAATCCCAATAGCCCTGTTCTAGGTAGTTACATCAATAATATGTTAAGAAACATGTTTGATCATAGAGAAAAATGTCTAAACAATCAGCATTTTAAAAAATAAGGCCTCTTAAATTATTCTCAAACATAAGTGTTTTATTTCGTACAGACTTTAAAGTGTCCGACAATTGAACGCATGGTTTTGCTGTTTAGAACTAACCTACCAAGTGCTCAGTTAATTAGTTATATACCTAATTAACTTGGCTGACAAATACGGATCAAATTACGTGTTCTAGTTGTCATCTTTGGCTAAATATTTTACTTAAATACTAACTATGAAAATATCTGGGAGAGACAAAATACTTTACAAGGTCGTTTAGCTGAATATAGATAAGTATTTCGCAATAATGTAAAAGAAAGCGTCAACAACGACCTGTATGTTTAAAACAATTTATTCCACAGTTTTGAAAATGTGTAATAGTCGGCTCACCTCAACGTATCTGGGGTGTGATAGGGCCACGTATTTCCTGTCCAGGATCTGGCAGAACACCCGGTTTCCGTAATTTTGTGCGAGCTCTCCGAACACCTCGATGAGCCCTGCAATGCACCCTGTGTTCACTTTCATCTCGACTTCACTCTTTATCTAAAAAATCTTCGAGTACAGAAATATGATTGTATTAATATTGGTTTCGATCCATCTAGCCGTTTAGAGGTGATTGCCATACTAACATATTGCGATCTATAGATGGCGTTGCAATCAATGTCTATACGAAACAAAAGCCAACGTGTATCGAGCAATAAAGATTTCTCCTAAACTTCTCTTCCATTGGTGTATATCTGTCCCTATCTATGCTTAGATCTTTAAAAATACGCAACGGATTTTGATGAGATTTTTTTAATAGATAGAGTGATTCAAGAGGAAGGTTTATATGTATTATACATGCATAATATAGCATTGCACCCGTGAGAAGCCGGGGCGGGTCGCTAGTAATGTATTGATTGATTGATTGTGGTGTGTACACAAACATTATGTACGTATAATGACACATTACATGTTTCATAAACTTATAGGATATAATGCAGTTTAGAGCTTTTGTCGTTAAAGTGTATGAATAAAGTGCTGACTCTTCAAAAAATTGTCGATTTGCCTCATAGAGAAAACCCGTGACCAGAAGGCTGGCCACTATTTTGCCCAGCGAATAAGCATTGCCATCCATCGTGGCAATGCGGCCAGCCTTCTAGGCACACTTCCAAGCGACAGCGATTTAGGTTTATTTTTATTAGCATATTCTTAATCTTAGTTATTAATTTATTGATTATTGTTTCTATTTATATTTTATTATGTTTTTATGAAATAAATAACTATCCCCTAATAAAGTTTAACTTTAAATTGAAATCGATGTTTTAATTTTCATCGCCTTCTCTTCCTAGTATCTCTCTCTACGATCTCCATCTTAAAAACATTGTAATTCAAATCGCTAGAGGTGTTTTTTAAATTAATTTGGAGCACCGCTTTATTGTTTTTACTATGGCGTAAGTGGCACGTTGAATTGCTTCACCGCTTAATGTTCAAAAGGTAAAAGAAATACATAGTTGAGTTACTTACGGGCGGAGTCGCCGAGCAGCAGGTGTCCGTGGCCCACGATCGGCAGCGGGAAGGGTCCAGGGATCTTGCTCCTTCTCATGTCCAGTAATGTTCTCACCCATGACACTAGCACGAGAACCACAGCGAGGGCGAGTAGAAATAAGTAAAACATGGCTTAAACTGGAAAGAGAAAAATCATTCATCATCCAATTAATCTCCAATTTTCATCAAACAAAGCTAAGAGCAATCTCGACAAACCAGGCTTTCGATTAAAAAGAACCGTACTCAATCGGTTCATCCTTACGGACGCTACGATGCCACAGACAGACACACATGTTAAACTTATACCTCTTTTTTCGTCGGGGATATATTAAGGGGGTATTTATTTATTTTATATCGGACTATCTCCTGAGTCCCAAATTATGTTCTAGTAGGCTTCTGTTATTGGTACTAGCCGACGATGTACGTAATTATATGGAAAAACTAGCCGTGCCCCTCGGTGTTACCCGTTCATCCCAGGGGAACACGAAATTTATTCGGGATGAAAATTATCCTATGTACTTTACTAGTACAACAAAATATTCAACAGTCGGTTCAACTTGTTCGGGGCTTGGGTGACATTAAAGTAACACATTAAAATAGTCAACAACGGCTAGGATAAGGATTGGACAAGGAGAGTCTCGGTGCTCACCAGGAAAAAGTGCTTGAACCTGCAAGGCTTCCTTAGCGTGTTGGTCACTCTGAGACAGACGTCCGACCCCTGAGGATCCCAAGAACACTGTCGACAATCAGACCCAGGTTTTTTACTTGCGATTCAGTGATTAGATGACCACGTTCTCGTACGGTTTTTGGCTATCACGTTCTTGAATATGAAACAACGTACGGTACCCACTACCAAATACCTAGGTAAACCTAAATTCTAAACTTTCACCAAGTAACGTGGGGTTTGTTTTTATGACACTTTATACTACTCTCGTGGTTTGAAAGAGATGTTGATTGTATTGTATATGTATACGGTATGGACACAGGGCTGTGATAACGTCAATACCAGTCGAACTAACCCCAACCCTACTACATAAAATTATTAAATTGAAAATAAATAACAAATGTCCCTATGCTTGACCTTGATCCAATAGTTGTCACTTTGACCCTTAATTCAAAACGATAGACGTGAGGTGCTGCAAGGTGCCAATTATCGGAATTAAGGTGTCACATATTAAACACTTGCCTAGTACGATAACGCTGGCAAAGCCCTGGGTAGATGCTATTCTTTAATTTTGTAAAGCTCGAAATAGTAAACTAAAAGTTGATAGTTTCAATAAAAAAAAAATCTTAGAAATGTGGGCCTTTAAAAGAACCCAGAAATATTTCTGAGTTCCAGGTGACAAAATGTGCATGTATCATTACAGTAACAAAAAAAACATTAATGTAATCGCTGAACCACTAAATAAATAAATGAATATGTTAAATAAATATCGGACAACCTCACACAAATCAATCTATAGCCCCACGGTAAGCTCTAGTATCCTTGTGATTACCCAGACACAAATATTCGAGTTCATCACACAAATATTTGCCCTTGTCGGGATCCGACCAAGGCCCGTCGGCTCAGTAGGCAGCTTTGCCACTGCTCCAACCGCGACGTCCTCGTCTGAAAAATCTAACTACGCCCAATGTTGATACATAGTATAGGGTCGAGCAGACTGTACCCATAGGTTATCACACACCTAACCGGCTGACTCGGTACCGGACCGGCGGCGCCCTTACCTCACAGCTGGCCGTCCTCCCGGCGTCAACCGGACGCAAGCACGTCACGACACCGCCGGACCGGATCACCATGACCGCGCAGCGACGCTCCACATTTCTAATACTATTTTTTTTAATTTAATAAATAAATTTTTTGTTTACTATTTAGAAAAAAAAAATTCAAATTTCAATTAAACTTTTTTATAACGTACTTACACTACTTATGAGCCAAGTATGTCTTGAAGTTTTCGAGTATAATCTTGCATAAAATAAATATTAATTAAAAATGTGCACACGCTCTTGCGGATAAAGTGCTCGACGTAAACTGTGATTTTTGTTGTGTCTTCAGGTTTTAGATATATTCCACTTATCACTTTAGTGAGAGATTACTTACACAAAATCTTGCCCGCGACTTCGGCCTGTATGGTTCACTATTTTTAGGGTTCCGTTCCCAAAGGGTAAAAAACCTTATTACTAATACTATATTAGACAATCTCATAAACCGTGTTACCTAGACTAGTCTAAGCATAAGTCTTTTCAGTCATTGCGTATTTTTGAAAGCTATCGCCCTCCTATGGTCTGCTTCTTCTCAAAATTGAGATATAATAATGGGATTATTATACACAAGCTGCGCCACGCGGTGTTACCCGCTCATCCCACAGGAACACTACATTTTTCGAGCTAAAAAGTAGCCTATGTGTTAATCCAGGGTAAATTGGTCTAGCCGTTTGAGCGTGACGAAGTAACAAACATACACCTAAATACACTCGCACACGTTCACCTTTATAATATTAATGTGATTATACTCCTCAATAATAGTAGGCACACAGGCACACGTATAGAAAATGTTGACGTCTGTCATGTAGAGTACACTCCTACAATGCAACTTCTCGGGGAATGTGGGAGGATAACATTTGTTTTCGTTACATTCGTTATTTTTTTGTTATCAATAAGTGATTGTTCTCTTATCGTATGAGCAAAGGTTAGTAAGATTATTGACACATATAATAACTAATATTATAAATGCGAAAGTGTGTCTGTCTGTCTTTTACGGGTTCCCTTTATCTTGCATAATATCGATTCTCCGAAATACATTTCGCATAGCAGCTATCACCGAAACATTTTTAGCCGAATGATTCTTTAGCATAATTATATTATGTATCATAATTTTCAGTTAGCATACTATTCATTTAGCATAATTTTAAATAGCAGAACACTAGCATCACTGACTTTTATTTCACATAATTTTATATGGCAGAACATTAATATCGCCGAATTTATTATGGCATAAAGACATAGTTTACGGAACAGACGGGTGCTAGGAAACTAGTTTAGGTTTTAGGTTACATTAGGCGATTATTAACTAAACTTATTCCAGTAAAGTGGGTTAGGTTAGGTTATAACTGCGACCACAACAGAACCGAACTGCTGCCAGTAAAGTAGGTTAGGTTAGTACCGAACTTAATGGGTTAGGTTAGGTTAGAACTGCGACCACAACAGAACCGAACTGCTGCCAGTAAAGTAGGTTAGATTAGAACCAAACTTAATGGGTTAGGTTAGGTTAGAACTGGGACCATAACATAATCGAACTGCTACGAATCATGTTGTAATTAGAAATAAAAAAGGAGCAATCTAAATATTATGAGATATAAATTTCTTCAAAATAATTATTCGGACATGTAAATATTATGCTTATTCATATTCTGCCATATGAATGTTCTGATATAAAAAAAAATATGTGAAATCACAATATGAGAAAAAAAATATGCAAAATAAAATTCGGAGAAATGATGTTTCTGTCGAAGGTTGTTATAGAATATGAATTTATGAGTGAGTATCAATTTTATGCAACATATTAGTGAACCGTCTTTCACCTCTTCACGCTTAAACCGCTGAATCGATTTTGATGAAATTTGGCATGGAGATAGTTTAAGATCCGAGGAAGGACATAGGATAGTTTTCATCCTGGAAATTATCCCTGAAAAGATTGAAAAGTGAGTAAGTAATTCATGATGACATTGATGACCCTGTAGGAAATGTAATTATTAGACCAAAAGCGCAATTGCTCTTACATTTGCTTAGGCGATTTTAATAATCCTTTTATTAATTAATGTGATTAGGTGGATATGGATATCTATCGTGTTGTACGAGGTTACTTCCATACTTCCAAGTTCCACGCGGACGTAGTCGCGGGCAAAAGCTAGTGCTTCATAATCTTTTTGGACTTTGAATCATATCAACCTTAAAAAACATTAATGTTGCTGATTAAAAATTAAGAAAATAAAAGCGTAATAATTTTTAAGTCTACGATACATGCGGATATATATATATATATATAATTATGCACTAAATTAAAATAATAAATCGATATCCTACCCCAACTTGCTTTTTTTTAATAAATGAATAAGAATAACTGGAAAACCATTTCCTTTTGTTTGACCGCTGGCTCACGACGTCACAATTTTCAAAATTACCTAATAGTAAGTAAGTAAAAACTTTATTGTACATAAAATAGTTAAAAATAGTTTACCGTTTTGACACTAAACAAAGAATAACAAAAACAAACGCAAATACTAATACTTTAAATCCTACAAAGAGACCACACTTGTGTAATTACGAATAGAAAATACGCATAAGCTTAAGAAATGATGAGAGAACATGAGTAGCCACCATGATTGCCCTTATTACGTCCCAATTACACACTAGTATAGTAAAAATTATCTAAGCTAAGCTAATCCACTTAAGAACTGAATACCATTGAACAAACCACAACTGGTAAACCACAAATTAAGATAACGAGCTAACGAGATAAGATAAGTAAACATCCGTGTCACTTTCTACCTTGTAACTCATCGTAAGAATGTAGTAACTACATATAGGGTTTTATATGTAGTTACGTCGTTCTTACGACGCTGGAATTTAAACTAGATGACACAGTACGAGCTAGGCAGTAGCTAGAAAGTAGCGAATAAACTACTCGCATATGGTGACAACCAAAATTCACAAAAATTTCTGCCACAACTGTTCAAAAGCTCGTATGTAGTTTGTAGATTGATACTGAGATCGATATGAGCTTTGTAGTAGGTATTTGTTACTCAGTGAGTTTTGGTTGTCAACAGACGATATGAGCAAAATCACTCACATCATTGTGGTTTAGCCTCGCCAGACATATAGGCGGATCGCCCGTGTGGCGGTATTTCATAACAACTAATTGCAACTATTGCAATTATTTGTATTATTTGTTGTCTAATTGGCCGTGCACCTGACTATCTCTTGCCTTTCAGTACAGTCCGACAAAGACGGGTGATGCTTTATCGAAGCGGAATAGCGGTTAAATGCGCTAGCCTAAAGCTCGTCGCCATTGTCGTAAACAGCACGCACTGTGTCCTAGACATTAGGTACATGACTTCATAATCAGCGCTGATTACTGGTTTAGTGGAATGTCAGGAAGACAATATATAAACGCAATTGTTGGAGGCTTATTCATCATTTAACCGTATATGTAGCTACTCGTATCGTGAAGTGCACGAAGGCCTATGCCAAGGTTTTTCGATATCCGCAATTTAGCAATAAGTATTTCGGCTTTATCCATTTAATACGGCCCTATAACAAACATATATGGCCAGAGGCCACATTGCTCGTAGAACGCACTATCGCTGAGGCCGCCCAGTTCTTGAGTAGCGACCACGCACCGGAAAAGGATAACCTCGTGAAGGTCGCTGCTGGACGGCGCAGGACTAATGGAATTTGTTTAGGGAAGTCCAGCTATGTACAGCAGTGGAATATTTTTGGGTATTTTTTTATTTTAATCATTGGAACTAAATAACAGAACATCATTTTTAGGGTTCCGTAGTCAACTAAGAACCTTTATAGTTTCGCCATGACCGTCTGTCCGTCTGTCCGTCCGTCCGCGGCTTAGCTCCGTGATCATTAGTACTAGAAAGCTGAAATTTGGTATGAGTATTTGTATGTATTACGCCGACAGAACGGTAAAATAAAAACTAAAAGAAAACTTTTTTTCGGGTACCTCCCGAACACCTAAAGTGGGGGTGATTTTTTTTTCATTCCGACACTAGTGTGTGCGATGTCATTGAATAGGTCTTTTAAAAATAATAGGGGTCATCAAACATTATTTTTTGATAAAGTCAGCAGTTTGGTAAATATTCGCTCCGAAAATAAAAAAAATAGTGTCCCCCGCCCTCTAACTATTCAACCACGGGTCAAAAAATTATGGAAAAATTCATGAAAATGAGGCCTTAGGGCGCGTGTACACGGCGCCGCCTCCGCGCCGACACCGCACCGCCGCCGCGCCGCCGCGCTATGTACACGAGACGCGTAAAGCCCGCCGCCGCGCCGCCGTTGCGCCGCCGCCGCGCCGCCGCCGCACCGCCCCCGCAACGCCGCCGCACCTTCGCGCTATGTATACGAGACGCGAGTCCCCCGCCGTCGCCGCACCGCCGCCGCGCCGCCGCCGCGCCGCCGCCGCGCCGCCGCCGCGCCGCCTCCGCGCCGCCGCCGCTTAGCCCCCCGCCGCCCCCCGATGCCATTTTCAGCGTTGCCAGATAGTTACATTTGTTACATTTTTCGTAACTTTTGACCCTCTCTCGTAACATGTAAGTAACTTTTGATTTCTGGGCAATTTTCGTAACTTTTCAATAAGTTTTGTTAAAAATTCGGAAGTGGTAAAATTAATTGAGATTCTGAATCCAAATAACATGTACTATCGGGCAAAAATATAACATATGTACCACTGAAAAACTTAATCGTAATTTCGATAATGTGTTTCAGTTTTTTAGGGTTCCGTAGTCAACTAGGAACCCTTATAGTTTCGCCATGTCCGTCTGTCCGTCTGTCCGTCTGTCCGTCCGTCCGTCCGTCCGCGGCTTAGCTCCGTGATCATTAGTACTAGAAACCTGAAATTTGGTATGAGTATGTGTATGTATAACGCCGACAGAACGGTAAAATAAAATTTAAACAAAAAAAATTTTTTCGGGTACCTCGAACACCTAAAGTGGGGGTCAATTTTTTTTCTTTTCAACACTGGTGTTTGGGGTGTCGTTGAATAGGTCTTGTAAAAATAATAGGGGTCTTCTAACATTATGTTTTGATAAAGTCAGCAGTTTTGTAAATATTCGATCCAAAAACAAAAAAAATAGTGTCCCCCCCCCTCTAACTTTTCAACCACGGGTCAAAGAAAACTATATTGAACAAAATCGGTCGGGGAACAGGGCGGGCACGGGTGTTGGTCGTGCGCTTGCTGTGGTTCCGGCTGTATTCTGTCTAGTTTGGCTCCTTGTTATATATCGTTTCATGTTCCGTTTTACATTTGACACAAATGTCACTCTGTTTACCTTCTTATTATTTCACTATTACACCATTTCTTCGTCTCTTTATTATTATTATTATTGTTTACTTACCTTAATGTGACAACCAATCTCTCTGTTGGACTTATACTTGCTCGCATATTGGTTTCTTTGTGTTGCAGTTTACTTTTTAATAAATCTAATAATTTGTCGAACGTCTTGTAAATTCATCCGAAAATAATCACGAAACTTGACCTCGTCTTTTCGTAGATCTTTATAAAGTGTATGAAATTCACCATATTGCTCCCGTTTCTTCAGAATAGGATGTACCCACAACTTTCTAATGGACTTACGACGTTCAGCGTGGCCCGACATGCTCTTGGCCGGTTTTTTATTTTTAGCTAAATGTTAGGCAACTTGTAGATAATGAATAATCAAACACTATTATCTAACCGGATCACTGTGTGTCGAGTAGAACAAGCTAGCTGGACAAAAACAACATCACCCAATTCAGAAACCATTCATGATGGTAATTAGTAGGTATATTAGTTGGTGATTATTATTTTTTGTAATGAGGGTAAGTATATAAAACAATTGCATTATTTGCATGAATTTAGTTGCATTTTAGCTTCTATTGCGATAACGTCTCACAAGTATATTTTATTAATTTTGGTTAAGTGCTGTGATGGATCCTGTTACTAAAAGTAAGTACTATTTTGAATACTATTATATTTTCATCTTTTTTACTTGTAACCTAGAAAAATATATCGTTATGTTACAAAGTTAAGAAAAAAAATCTTCAATTTCGAATTCATTGGAGTATAAGTAAAAATCCCCTCTTCTCCCCGACCTGAATATTTTTTAGGAAGTAGCTATAACCTCATTGATAACGATGGACTTTATTTTTCTTGCCCCTTTTTTGCCCAACATATATTTATAATTTTTTTTCTACTTTTTCTAGGTCACACTTTCAACGTGCCGAAAATCGCTTGTTTTGAAGAATGGCTCAAAAACTCCAAGAATGAACGAAATGGTGCTTTCTTCGCTTACATTTCGAAAATACAGGACTGGAAGATTCAATGAAGGAAATCAAGACCGTGGTTTCCCGATTTTCATCGAAACTTTCGGAAAAATGGAAAAGTTCTCGAAGAACTCGGGAACGCTTTTTGACAAGCAATAAGGAATGGCTTCAAGGTGATTTGACATTTACTGTGCCATACGATCATGCTGAGGCAGGTTGTAGTTCCAAGGAATCTCAACCGGGCCCTGGAAGACCTACCCTAAACATGGAAGATGCGAGTGCCAAAACAAAACGTCGACGTGTTGATGATTTGATCATGACACGTAGTTCAGAAGAATTATTAGTAGCTGCCGAAATATCGTCTCGACTATCTGGAAAGCGAAACGTTGCTAAATTAATAAAAGAAGTCAGTGAGAGTCCTGACAGGTTGCGTGATCGGAAGAGCAGCGACCAGCAGCAGAAGCAGCAAAGGTGCTTGACGAGTGATGAAGCTTGGGCTTATTATGTGGACTCCAAATCAACGTCTCACTCGTATAAAAAAACCAGGAAGTGCATTTACTTAACATGTTAATAATCACATCTCAATCAGTAATTAACAGCCTCAGGGAAAAGCCCCGCAAAAAAACAGGATCTCTCCCGTCAGAAGTTTTAGATTTATTAATTCCACCCGAACATGTTGTCAGAAATAAAAATACTGTTAGTAAGACTCGTATTATATCCGAAGATTATTGTGTTTCGGATTCTTCCGAGGACGAGGATGAAGACTGTAATGATGACTGAATCATTACTACCTACTATTAAGAATTGTCTAGAGTTATTTGTGAAATAAGTACAATTATATGTATATTCATTAATTAATTGGGCCATTAAGATTATTTTTGTACGTTATTAGGTCTAAGTATTTTAATTTGTAATTGTTTGTGCATGTTAGTTTAGTTATTTTTAATTCTTCCCATAAATATATATTTTTTCCATACAAATATTTTTTATTTCTTGGTGTATCCAAATTTTGAAGATTTTACTATAAATGACATAATATCGATGGAGGAACTCAGCGTGATGCTCGATGACCTCAATCGAGTTTCTCAACGGGTGGGCTTAAAAATGAACATGGACAAGACGAAACTCATGTCAAATGCCAAGGTTGTGCCCATCCCGGTCTCTGTTGAAAACTCGGTACTCGAAGTTGTTGACTCATACATCTACCTAGGAAAAGTGGTCCAATTAGGTAGGTCCAACTTCGAGAAAGAGGTCAACCGCCGAATCCAACTCGGCTGGGCAGCGTTCGGGAAACTACGCAATGTCTTTTCGTCCGACATACCTCAGTGCCTCAAGACGAAAGTCTTCAACCAATGTGTGTTACCAGTGATGACTTACGGCACCGAAACGTGGTCTTTCACTATCGGCCTCATCTCAAAGCTCAAAGTCGCTCAACGTGCAATGGAGAGGGCTATGCTCGGGGTGTCTCTACGTGATCGAATCAGAAATGAGGAAATCCGTAGACGAACTAAAGTGACCGATATAGCTCACCGGATTAGCAAGTTGAAGTGGCAATGGGCAGGCCACATAGCACGCAGAGCAGATGGCCGATGGGGCCGAAAAGTGCTCGAGTGGAGACCTCGGACCAGCAAGCGCAGCGTAGGACGTCCACCTACAAGATGGACAGATGACCTTATAAAGGTCGCCGGAAGGCGCTGGATGCAGGTCGCTTCCAACCGGTATATATGGAAGTCCAAAGGGGAGGCCTATGTTCAGCAGTGGACGTCCTGTGGCTGAGATGATGATGATGATGATGACATAATATCTCAACTAGATAGACCTATTAGAAGCTTAATATTAGAGAAAATAATTTTGTCCAGCTGGCATGTTCCGAGCGAAACACTGTGCGGATGTCCCAAGGTCTCCGATTCCTCTACCAGACGCGTGTAAGTTTGTCCTTATTGAGTTCCGTTTAATTATCAATTGTTTACTGCTATTAGCGAAATAAACATCATTTGATTGTGTCACAACAGTAGGTAAGTACCTATAGTACTTATTATTTATTTTAAACCGACTTCAAAAAAGGAGGAGGTTCTCAATTCGACCAATTTTTTTTTTTTTATATATGTTTGTTACTCGATATCTCCGAGAACCGTGAACCGATTTTCAATTTTTTTTTTTATCGAAAGGGTAGAACTCCGAGTAAGGCACTAAGTCGGGATCTGATGATGGTTATCTTGGAGAAATCGAGGGAACTCTTCAAATGTTATAGGGACATGTACGGCGCTTTCGGTAATTTATTGATAAAGTCAAGAATTTACATTCAGTAAATAGGATTTGGTGTAAGGAAACTGATGATGAACACACATACGAATCACTAAAAAGCAAAAAAAAAAAAATTAACAAAAAAAGAACCGACTTCAGTAAAACTAAAAACCCAACAATAACCCGTTCAAGTACAGATTAGATTTGACTCACCCTTCGAAGTCGGTGCCAAACCACGCGTAAACTATAATATATAAATATAAGAACTGAGTTGTTTGGGATCGACTTCGAAGGGTGAGTCAAATGTAATCTGTACTTGAACGGGTTATTGTTGGGTTTTTAGTTTTACTGAAGTCGGTTCTTTTTTTTGTTAATTTTTTTTATATATATTTATCTATATAAGTATGTATATCGTCGTCTAGTATCCATACATAACACAAGCCATCTTGAGCTTAATTTCGGACTAGATCGATTTGTGTGCGGTTGTCTGATATTTATTTATTTTTTATTTATTTATATATTCGTATGGCATATTATACACAGTCATTCATATACAATTATAAGTAATTTCAAGATTTTTTATCTTATATTATACGGTGGGTGCCTCGACTTCAACCGATGAGTGCGTGGATGGGCAAATCGGAACGATTCACGATTTTTTTTGCTTCGTGGACCAGTGCCTGTTGTCTTTTTTCTTAGTTGGGCGGGAGCTGTATGACTCAACACAGGCAGCCAAACCAGAGGAGTAAATTTTATGGTTCCTTATATGCATCGCATGGTTTGGTTTAGCCCGTCTATCCGATGCACATGACTGTGCGCTGCTGAGCTAAACTGGCGCGCAGTACTTTGCCGTGGAGTAAACTAGGCTAAGACCGGAAGTGCGTAGCACATCAGCTGTTGCTCCCCAAGTAGTTCCCCTTAGTCTGTGGAGTATGTTATTCCGAGTCTGTAGCTTCTGCCCTAACTTACTAATGTGTGGCGCATATAGGTAAGACTGCGGTCTAGAGTGACACGTAAGTACTTCGGTGTAGGATTTAATTTAAGCGCCGTCTCTGAAGCAGATATTTGGCTCATAATTTGCTTCTTTGTTGCAGAGATGAAATGTGGCAACTTCTGTTATACTAGCATTGGGCTGCAGTAGCCATTTTTTTAAGTATTTCTCAAGACATTCCAGATCGCGAGTAAGGGCTTCCCTCGAGGTAAAACCATGCTGGTGAGTGATGGCGATGTCATCAGCATACATAAATTTCCGACTCTCTATTTCCGGAATCGATACTAAGCTCACTCCTGTTCAACCTATACACACGATATAGGTTAAACAGGAGCGGGGCCGGGTCCGATCCCTGCGGTAGTCCATTGTTCAGCTTGCTAACTTTGCTTGAAGTGCTTTCGAGGTCGACGATAAATTCCCTATTGCTGCGCATAGAGTTGATTAGTCCCACCATCTGCACCACGCTCATGAACTTATAGATAAGCTCCTGTCTGCATACGGTATCGAATGCAGCTGAAAGGTCGATAAAGACTGCCACGGTTTTCTCTTTCCTTTGAAACCCAGCCTCTATGTGTGTTGTGAGCGACATTACCTGATCCACGCAGTTCGGACCACTACGGAATCCAGCCTGCTCCACAGAAATTATTTTGTCGACACTAGGTTCGATTTGATTGTAGATTAGCCTCTCCAAAAGTTTGTAGACGCAACTAAGTAGAGCAATGGGTCCGTAACACTTTGGGTCGTCGCCTGGCTTACCCGGATTCAGTGTGGCTATTATTTGAGACTAGTTGAACTTAGGTGGAATTATATTATTCGAGACTATGTCTAAATAGAAATGTGAGAACCACGTCCTACATCTTGGTCCAAGGTGTTCTCAAAATTCGTTGTAAATCCTCTTCTTCTTAGTCGTACACTCTTGTCAGAGTGGTCGTGGTTATGGATTGTCCTCTTCTACATCAATGACGGCTTTTGCGATTTTTCTCCATCTCTCTCTGTTTGTGGCACTCCGTGCACACTCCGTAAGGGAACGTTTCGTCGTGGACTTTATGAGATCCGTCCACCTAGTAGGATATCGGCCGCGAGAACGTTGACTTTCCACGCTCCCCTGCACTACCAAACGCTCCATCGACTTTTCGCTGCGAATGATATATGTCCAAACATTTTCAAGATTCGCACTTGCACAATCGACGAAAGTCTTTGTTTGACTTTAAGCTCTTTCAAGATAGAGAGATACCGATGTCGTTGTAAATACCGACTCACATAAACTGCGACTTTCATTCGAACCAGTTTTCATCCAGTATTGCTAAACCTAAAAGTAGAAAACGAAAAGCTTATCCTGCACTATGAAAAGGTAATATTGTAAAGAAGTTGAAGAATTCTGGGATACAGTACACTAATATCAACGGGAACCTAGTCCAAGCTAAAACTATGGGGCCTCCTTGTACATGGTTCATGTTATATATGGTACATGTTAACATAATAATTAAGGATACAAGTGCCTTAAAGAAACGATAAAGGTATCAGATAATCATTTTTTATATGCAAAATTATATGCATCTAGAAAGTTGGTATTAAAACTGCATGGTACTAAAGATGCACTGATTATCGCTTACAGTGATGTTGTTACTGTAACAAAAGTTGATTAATAAAAGTATTTTAATTATTTTAGTGTTTGTATATGAAAATGGTAACATAAAAATAAATATTTTCATGTTAGCATTTTTCAATAATTCTTGTTCGGTTTTGGACGCATCTCAATATTTCAACAAAATGTTTCTGCAATACGGCCACAACTCTAAGTACCTGTCTTTAAGGCCTCGTATCTTAAAAAAATATACACGTTTTATAAAAAAATACATATTCATGAGAGGCATTATATCATGTCGAGTAAAAAAAACAAAATTTAAAATGACCCAAAACTCAAGGAGTGAGCCTTTTTACTACCACGCACTACGCTGCCAAAACTTTAACAAGCGATTTCTCAAAAAAAATATTTTTTGAGATGTGGCCGTATAGCAGGCAGGGGGCGAAAAGGACTGATCGCCTGATGGTAAGCGATTGCCGTCGCCCATGGACACTGCTACACCAGAGGAGTCACACAAGTGTTGCGGGCCCTTCGGATACCTACACTCTTTTCTTGAAGTGCGTATCGGTCCTGCCAGAAATGCTGCGAGCGACAATGCATTCACATAACATATGGGAACTTAGGGAAAACACAATTACACTCAAGGTGGAATGTTGCATCCACGTGACGTCAAGACTCAAGATATATTATGTCGTGCGACGTAAAAACTGACGATGTAACATTATTTATGTCGTTACAATGTTCCCTGCCCTACCTTCAATGACTGAAATATTTTTTTTATGAGTCTTACTTACCTAAGTGTTAATCAAGTGTTGTTTTAATGGCAATGCCACCTTATTTACCTGCACAAAATTTCGGTGGGAATTGTGTTAGGATTGTAGGCTATACACAACTTAAGATTTCTTGTCAATGTGTAACGGTTTTGTTTGTAATCATTAACTAAAACACTAGGAAGCCGCCTTAGAAATTAGTCTAAAGTTTACCTAATAATTTATTGGTTGTTATGTAAATCGCGACGCTAATTGGTCGTGGGGCGTCGCACGCGTCAGTCGGTCGCGTGGCCACGCTCCAGCACGTCTAGCATAACTTTGACACGCGACTCTTTGTCGCGCGACATAATATAATACCTGTCACTTTCCTGTCAATACTGTGTAAAAAAGACAGGCGACGCTAAGTCGCGCGACAAGCGAAGTCGCGCCAAGTTGTACTAGCCCCACAGGACCAATAGCGTGATGGCTAACAATCGCGCGCCGGATCGCTCTACCGCCGGAAGCCTAAATGTTGTGCCCGGATGGAACCCTAATTTTAATCACCGTTTTTATTTATCAAGTCTGTAACTCTGATTGGTAATGATAACCCTTTATAACCTTGATAAGCTGAGTACATACCTATCAGCCATGAAAATATATATAATAAATAATAATAATAAAACAACAGCATTGAGTCCATATCAGTGGAGCCTATCTATGGTATCTATTTGTTAAACTTCCTACTTTTGGCAAATGACAAATGACGTAAGTAGTGATAGGAGAGACACTATACTAGAGTTTTTTGAGCGCCTTAATGGTTTAGAGAGTATGATATAAACGTATAAACTACGATTCCTTATCATTAAATTCGATAGTTAAGATAGTGTAAGTAAACGCGATTATCGTAATGCCATAATGGTTTAGGTAATAATAGCAATATTACGTAAAAAAATGGCACATTTCAGAATTAGTTATTATTTTTTGACTTAAGTACCCATCTCTTTCTCTGGCCTTCTTCTTTCAAAAGCATTTTATATCAAAAATGTACTACTTTATATTCAGGGGAATTAATCTTATTCAAGAGGTTAGTGGTTAAACAGTCGTCGAATCCTCTGGGAGGCCTAAAAAGCGTCCAGATGCATTTGACGCATACCTATAGAACAGTGTCATTGATTCAATCTAATCTGAAGACGATGCGATAAACCGCAGCGGCCTCTATTCAATCCTAAGCCCGTACGTGCCAAGAATAAGAAATACTCGATACATACTTTTGGTGAAACAAGGACTCTTATCAATACGACCATCAAAGGCAATTACGTCTTTATTGCAGGACCTTTCACCTCAAAAAAGAGTCTAACAAGGAGCTCAGGGCCAATAAACATTCACTGAAGTGCTGGGCGTCATTGGTAATTTTAATAGATTTTTCTCGCATTTTACGCTCCCTGATTATAACACCCTTGGACTCGAAGACACATTATATACTTTTTTCCAGTTGCATAATTGTGAAGACACCCGAAGAGAAGTAATGGGGCACGTGAGGCAAAGATCGAATACCGGGAGTACCTAGGTTACCTACTCGTACACTAAAATTTCCCAATCTGCAGGCCCCAATTTACAACGTAAAGCCTGACCACTAATGTTATGAGGATTGTCAATAGCGCGCTATTTATAACATTTATGGCAACAATTTTGCAACTGTCAGTATAGTCTGAAAACAAACATTTACATTTTCTATGACATGTTTACTTTTAATATTTTCTTTCTACTTGTTGAATATTGAAATACCACTTTGACGACGCGTTTGGCTCGGTTTGTAGACACCTGCCTACTGAGCCGGCGGTCCCGGGTTCGAATCCCGGCCAAGGCAAATATTTGTGTGATGAACTCGAATATTTGTGCTTGGGTCATGGTTGTTCTATGTATTTAAGTATATATTTATCTATAACTATAAGTACGTATATCGTCGTCTAGTACCCATAACACAAGCCTTCTTGAGCTTAATTTGGGACTAAATCGATTTATTTATTTATTTATTTATTTAAAAACATGAGTATGTTTACAGCACA
Organism: Apotomis betuletana; assembly: GCA_932273695.1. Taxonomy (NCBI): domain Eukaryota; kingdom Metazoa; phylum Arthropoda; class Insecta; order Lepidoptera; family Tortricidae; genus Apotomis; species Apotomis betuletana. The sequence goes on along the minus strand of OW026303.1, from coordinate 481,594 downwards.
TAGCCAAAACACATACACATTAAATTACACAGAAATTATACAATAATAGGTACTAAAATAAAATTACAATTTAAAATAAAATACACATTAACATAACAAATCAAAATTAATTAGGATTATTGCATATTTGTGTGAGGTTGTCGAATATTTATTTATTTATTTAATTTAATGATATTCAACGTACATGAATTCAACGTTCGATTTTTCTACAGTTCATAAAGTTAGTTCCTACAGTTCATGGGCTTTCAACTCATCATTTTACTGTTTGGTAATAAAAATACGCACGTCGAATATCAAAATAAGATATTTCACGATTTAGAGATCACTTTTGCCTACACTTAATTAGTTCAAAATAAATTTAAAGTCGCACATCATTATTACAACAACAACCTTATTTGGATATTTTTTAATATTTGTATTTAAAAAGAAACGTAATCAAACCACTATGAGTGACATTGACATTGTTGACAAACAATTATAAAATCATTGCCAGTGTAAGAAACTAGTTCCAGTGAAATTCCGCAACATGACGCATCCTTTTATATTAGTGGCCACGCTCACAGCCCAACGAGCAGCTGTATATACGAGTACTCAGTTTCTAAATGACATCTTGGATCTTGCAGATTTTGAATAGGATTGTTCATTAAATACATAAAATTGCATCGTTAATTAGTACTCTCTGCTGTGAACAATTAAGTTAAAGGTTCTAAATATTTTTATAGAATATTTTTATCGATTCTATTTTTTATATGGAACTACCACATTTTTTATTTTTATAAATATTGACACAAAGGTAAATTACGAAAGAAAAGTTTAATGTGATCTACTACAATCTAAGCAGGACACGAACCTGCGACCTCTACGTTTCCGGCGTATTGCTCTCCCAACTGAGCTATTAGATCGTTACGACAATCACTCCAACTCTTTCATTCCATAATTCTTACGTTACTGGCGCGCCCTCTGCGTCATAATGTGTTTGAAATGCTTATGCGCATTGGCCATACCCTACACATTACATTTTTTTGTCGTAATTTACCTTCGTGTCAATATTTGTAAGTTAAAGGTGTTACTTATATTTGCGTCGTAACATGTTATTTATATTTGTGTCGTGCCCTAAACTTGATGACAGTTTGCGCATGCGTATTAAGAGAGAAAACTGGGATTTAAAGCTCCTTAATTTCTGGATGTCCACGGAAAAGCAATATAACCCTAACTCATAGTGATAAAGTCTTTATGATATCAGGATATCACTTTCTTACCACCACTTAACTATTAAGACTACTTTTAAGATGTGCTGTCTTTATTCCTAAATTACTGATCGCTGATCTAATTAAACCCCTAGTTGAGAAAATATTTTTTTCACCTCACCAGCTCAAACATGGCGATTTTGCTGTCAGATAACAGTGAACAAAATCGATTTTGTTTCGAGCGTGAGTAGAAAGTAGCTTTTTAATTTTTTCAATATCTGACCACGAATTGTCATTCTTCAGCCAAAGGTTAATTATAAAATTCTAATCATTTGAATCTCGATGCACTCTGTTTCTTTCATATGTATATAAAAGAGAGGGATAGAAACTTATCAATTTGAAATTCGATTTTCGAATCCGAACTCGATTGAGAACAGTTCGGATACGCGTTATACCAAAAAAAACATTAAAAACACCCGAAAAAGTTTTAAATGCAACGTATTTTTTTTTCTTTATTATATTTTTATTTAACGACCGAATATTAAAATGATTGTGCCTTTTATATAAAACAATTGATCAGTGCTCAAATATAATAATATTTTTCACCTTATTACTTATTGTACATTATATTTACTTATTGTAAAATATAATTTATAATTTCGCCATTTATCATAGATACATATTCGAAACGTACTTACAAAATATCGAGTTCATATTGTAATTGTTATTTTCTTTTGCATATAAGTATTTTGTTTAGTGTTTTAGGAGTAAAAATATTAATCAATGTATAAACAAAATCTCGTAATATAATAATGTATTTATAAATAAACACGTCATGTATCTGCTAAGTCTTCCAATTTGATCAAATAATGACAATAACCGTGTTGGTTGGTTGATTATAATTTCAATTAAATTATATTGTTATTCCTTTTTAAGCAGCACTTATCTATTTTCTGATTAATAATATTATTGAAATCAGCAACAAAGACTATAAACATACATTGGAAGAAAAAACACAAAATGTCGAATATGTTCTCGCTGATGAGGTGAAAAGTTGTGTGTGCTACACGAGACCCAAAGTTTTTTGCATCTCGTGCTGTTGAGTCCCTCGCTACACTCAGGATTCTAACATAGAATCACTCGCTACGCTCGTGATGCAAACGTAGAATCCTTCGCTTGCTCGGGACTCAAAATCAGCACTCATAACAAAAAACAACTTTGCTCTCTTGTTGCACAAATAACTATTACACAACGTGACTGTTCTATTAAATTTATCAATAAAATATCTCATTCTTAGAAGCATCACCTTGAGACATATTAATATTTATGATCTGTGTTGTATCCCGTGAATGTCCCGCGGGAAATCCCTAAAGGGCTGTAATAAAAATAATCCTATCAGAAAGGAGTGTAGTGGATTTTTTCGTCGGCAATAACGCCGTGTAAAGGTTCCGCGCGAAGTAAATTAATTAGAAGAGTGGGGGGACAAGGTGGGGGGTAAGGCTGTGGCTATGGAGGAGCGGAGTGAACGGGCGAATAATGGTAACAATTCCCTTTTATGTCGACATAACGTGGAAACCTGACTCACGACGTCGGATTTTCACGTCATGGCAATAATAATATAATAATAATAATAATTTTCAAGTAGCTTTGACTCATTTTGTTAGTAGTACAATTTTGTCTTATTCAACGGCAATACAACGGTACTCGTCACTGAGAACTAATGTGTTTTTTTTTACTATTTATATATATTTAAATGATTAAATGCGGAATAGTGTTTTGGCTATCACTTAATGAACTTTGTCGTCGGCAAACATTATGCGAGATGAAAGATACCTAAGCTGCTAATTTTAGGAGAGTATATTTTTCTTCATATTTTTTCATACAATGTATATTATATAATCATAATAGGTAAATATAATGTCTTCATGGCTAACACGAACAAACATTGACATCTATGACCGTTCGTTTGAAGAGACTTTAATAAGAGAGTTAATTAAAGATAATTTGTAACAATAGTGTAAACAACATAACCAAATTAAATTTTTTAATATCTTTGACACGGTACGAGATATGTAAGATACAATGTCTCTTCCGCCAGGTTACACATTTTTTTTATTTGTGCTTCGATCCTTGTTTCAATGGTTCGATATTTAAAAATTGTGGTGTACCCACATTAAAAATATTGAGAAATTACATATTTCATAAAGATACAGTGTATTGAGATTTCTTATTCTGTATTTTGACCTAAACATTGTTTTTTTTAGTAACCGTAAAGAAAAATACGACGTACATACTGTCTTTATTTTTAATAGGTATCTAAGTAGCTGGCTAGTAACAAGTCAATGCTGACATACGTCATATCCATACATTACCTAACCTAAAAACGATTTTAGTTTATAAAATGTATTGAGATGCAGCTGTCAGGATTGACTTCATATCGCACGAGCACTATACATTTTGTTTATTTCTTGATAGTTATTGTCAAGTTCACTGTTCATGTTGTACTTAAAAAAATTGATTCTAACAAAACGATAAACTCTTATAGGTCTTCCACAAAATAATCATAGATGGCGTGCCACAGGGGAGTATCTTAGGGCCCCTATTATTTTTATTGTATGTCAATGATCTTCCAGATGTAACAGAATCGGATTGCACACTATTCGCAGATTATTTATCTGTTGTGATCCCATGTAGAAACGTTATGACATATAATAATGATAATAATACACAATTTCTAAAATAATCAATTGGCTACATAAAAACAGACTACATGTTAATTTAAATAAAACGACATTCATACAAATCGGGTTACAAGCATGAAATTTCTACCACAGATAGAGTGTTCAACGGTGATTATTTTCAGATGTGGAGGGAAGTCAGATTCATCCCCTGTGGGGCGGGAGAGCGGAGTGAATAGGACCAAGTATCCCTCTTTTCTTTTTTTATTGCTGGTCAATTAAGTCTACTAGGACTTGTTTGGTATCGTTTCCGTGTAAAACAGATATCAGAAATTATTTTTTTATGTTATTTTTGTATAGTTCTATATAAAAATATGGGTGAATGGCCGAAAAGGTAAAAAACACAACAAGTTTGTTTATTCAGTGAGATAAATTAGTTCAATTTCGTAAACATGTTTAAATTATTATTATTATTTTAAAAAGCTCATTTATCTAGTTTCTAAAAATATATGCATGTTGGGCATTTCTCATACAAACAGTAGCTTAAAATAAATGTTTATAAATTTTTGTATCAAACTATTCTTAAATAACATAAAAATTAATAGCTGATATCTATTTTTATAAATAATGACACAAAGGTAAATTAAGAAAGAAAAATTGAATGCGATCTACTACAATCGAAGCGGGGTTTGAACCCGCGACCTCTGCGTTTCCGGCGCATTGCTCTTCCAACTGAGCTATCCGATCGCTACGTCAATCACACCAAATCTTTCATCCCTTAATCCTTTACGCTAATGGAGCGCCCTCTGCGTCATATATGTTTTTTTTTGAAATGCTTATGCGCATTAGCCATACCCTAGGATGTGCGTTTTTACACGCACGATCCTCAATCCTCATTGCTTTACAGCAAGTGTGAAGACTGCGAGGGAGATGGCGCTGTTCTAAATATGAATCGATAAAAAAATAGAATCTTTTTATATTATATATAATAAATATGAATCGATAAAAAGATTCTATACAAATAGCTGATATCTATTTTACACGAAAACGATGCTGCACAAGCCCTAATAGCCTTAACTGATCAGTAATAAAAAAAAGAAAAAGAGCAGTACTTGGTCCTCTTCACCCCGCTCTCCCGCCACGCAGGGGACGAATCTGACTTCCCTCCACATCTGAAAATAATCACCGTGAAACGCTCTATGTGTGGTAGAAATTTGATGCTTGTAACCCGATGCGCACAATTTCGCGGCTTAGCAACTACTATACAGGCTGCTTAACATGTTGCATCCGAAGAGCTAGGTACTGTTGTTCAGTTACTTGCCGTTAATTTGGGTATTTTGTTATAGTTCTAACATTTAAAGTTGTAACCATGTTAATTTATAAATTTTTGATGCGTGCCAGATACTGGTAAAATGTGTGAAACTTCTAAATGTATACCACCTATTGTACCACATTTTATGCACAAATAAAGATATTATATTCTAATCTATTCTATTCTATTCAGTTCGAAAATGAATACCTAATTATGACAGCAAAGGTGACAGAAGCGGCCGCACCTCTGCTCACAATACGCTGATGGTTTGACGGGTGGCAGAATGTTTGGAGCGGGGCGTTTCCATTATAAGAAGTTCTTATTACTTAAATTGTAATTCTTTTTAAGAACTACTACTTTTTGGCGTGTTTACCTACATAAAAAACCATGTCAAATAAAATTAAATGTAGCTTCGTTTAGTAGGATACTACTTGAAAAAGCTACGTTTACAATTTAATTTGAGAGTCCATTAATAGGTATTATCGATACAAAGGGTATTTATATTGTAATGATATTTCAACTAACATTTCAGGCACCTCGACTGAAAAACATCCTTTCTTTGTTTCAGGTCAAACTTTGGCACAAAATTATAGCGTTCAGCCATTTAAAAAAATATAAACGTTAAAATGGTATTCGGCCACTACGCCAATAAACAAATAAAATAGTAAACGATGTTCGGAGTTTCAATAACACAAAAACAAAAATATTTATAAAAAATACAACCTTACTTTTAATACAATACAAGTACTCTTTATTGCACACCTCATAAAAAACATACAGGAGAAATACAATGCAAAAAATTACAATTAGAGGTAAACAACACTTTATTAAGATACATAACTTTTAGTGTTATTCTTACAAAATCTTAAATGCCGAATTACTAACTTTTAAAAATAAAATAAAGTCTTCTTTCAGCAAAATATCCTATCTATGATATTTAAGGTACTTTCCCTTGATGTCCCATTGTCTTTGGGATGCCCTGTATATACCTCGGCTCGGCGTGAACAAGGATTGCCAGCCTAGCCTCGCATTTCTTGGCTGACTCTGGCAAACCAAGGCAATCTCCATTTTTCCGGCCTCTGTAGTAATATATAAATAACAGTAATTTATTGGAAAAACAAAGTGACTCTCTAATCTTAAGACTCATGAAAATTATATCAAACATTATTAAGTCAACTTTATGACCGTGAATAGAGAAAGACCTCGCTGTCCCTCAGGCTCCGTCCTTAGGCACGGAAGAGGTGGCTCGTTAGGCCACGACAAAAAAGGGCCAAGTCTCGGAGATAAGAATTATTGGCGGCTGCGGAGCGAGATTGCCGTATCGCCGCGTGGCTAATCTAGCCGCGGAAATTGATTAAGAGCCCTGACTCGCTCCGCGAGCACGGCAAAACTGTTGCGCGCACTATCACAGACATATTACAACGGTAAAAAATAACAGCAAATTGTAAATGTACAAAGACTTCCGGTCAACCTTTGAATAGATGGCCGATAAGATATAAGATGCCCGAAAAAAAACTAAAACAAGTGCACTGTACAGGTAGGTACACGTAGTGAAAGAGCTATCGACTTTTGCGTGAAAAAAATCTTGTATACAATATTTTTTTTATTATAATAACATTCATAACGTTTCTGAAGCTGCAAATTTTTATGGTTCTGAGGTTTATCCCACAATACAATAAGGAATTCGATACCCTGCGATCACGATCCTCAGGAATGTGAGACCGGCTAAACAAGAGAGAGAACAGCATTAATCTATTACGCTGTTTTAGGTCTCATCTCTAGTGCGAAAGTGGTAATTTAGAAACGTTTCCCAAAAACTACTCCAACATATTGTCGAGGTTATAAACAATCGATCCGAGCAAATAAGATTTAGTAACATTCATCTAAACCTAGTCGAATTTAACAAATTATTATGATAAAACGGGACTTAATCGCGTTTGTTTAATTACCGCGACGCTATATTGTAAGATTTAGTTTCCTAGCCAGGCGGGATAAGCCGCTGGCAAAAGCGATTTAAAGTATAATACAGTAAATATTAACCCAACCTATGACGAATAACTTCCAGCAGAGAAGGTCGTAACTACCGCGCTATGTCTGCCAACATATGTTCTTCTTTGCGCAGTGAGCGGGGAAGTTCGCGTTTGCTCAAACTACTCGTGAGGCAAACATCAACACTCAGTGAAGTTAATTACTTCGCGAGGCTGCGCCATTAATATTGTTAATTTTAAGCGTGGAAGTTGGGTTTTATTTAGTGCGACACCACAGGTTTCTCTGACCTCGAAATTCTCAATTGAAGTCTAATATTAATAGTCTGCGCGTCTATGATTGTCACGTTTATCATACAATAGACAAATAACAAAGCATCTGTCACGGTTTACTCTTTTTTTAAAGATAAACGTCGAGTTTTGATTCATTCATTCGTCGAAAGCATTTACGACTTTCGGGGAAAAAATTGTCTATAAAATGAAAATTCGTGGAATGAAGCATTCGGTGAAGTGTTTTTTTTTAATAAAAGAAGAGGATCTCAACTGTCAATTTTTCGCACGAATATGACTGCGAGAGAGACTTTGTTACGTGACAAACACTGGCATCAAAAAGACAGCTGGTTTATCCTTATCTAGTTTGGAGCATAGGTATCTATCGCCTGTTTAGCCATTGAAAAATTGCAATAATGAATTTAAAAAAATACAGTGTTTTCTTCTTCACAGATCCAGTTGTGTGATGCATGCTGTCGCCGACTGTTCACAAAAAACTTAACACTCACTCCCTGAGCACGTTTGATATGTATTTGCCCTAATGTTAAGTTTCATTTATTCTATTCTTGTCTTCTTTTAATCGATATTCCATGGATCACTTCCATCCTCCGCATTGAAGAGATAATCCTGCGTATTGAAAATATTTAAATACACGTGCAGATTGGGAAAATTCATTCAAGGTGGATCGAAGATCAAGCAATATTCAAAGGATCAAAGATGAACGTAACACAAGTTGAATATGTGAGCGGATGTGGAGAAATAACCTTTCTAGATCATTTTTTGTCGTAGGCAGTGATCGAAATTAGATCACGCTTAAAATAATATTGTGTCATATATTAGAATTTTTCGAGGTTTTTTAAACGAAAACTTGATGGTTTCGCTAAAATCTAGCTCCAGAATTAAATCACAACCGTCCCGTATCCCGTACATTAATGCGGTTGGACCAAGCCCCAAGCACGTATCTATAGATATAGTATGAGTATGGACTGGGATATGAAAACGCGAGCGTAGCCTAGCGAAGCGACGCCTAGTACGAGTTAAATCCATAGTGCAAATTTTTTTTTGGGAGAGACTAGTTAGAACTTAGAACTATTATACAACCAGTCGAAAACGCGAACATAGCGAGCGCGATATTTTGGTGGAGATGGTTTATAACTATAATACAACCAGAAAAAAATACGAGCGTAGCGAACGCGATATTTTATGAGGGGCGACGATTGGTTATATACATAACACAAATTTATGAAAACGCAAACACATTACATTAAGTATTTTACATTACATTATCACTATTATAGTAATTTGTGTTTCGTTTGCAAGTTAAAGTCATCAAAGAAAAAATATTGCAAAATCATCGAACATCATCATGATCATCATCATCATTTCAGCCCGTATTGTCCCGCTGCTGGGCAAATGCCTCACTCTCTTTTTCCACTCTTCCCTGTCCAAAGCAGCAACCGCCCGAATGCGCCGAGGGCGTCCCGCAAGGATTCATTTCTTAAATCATTCGTATCTTATCCATATAAAAACGAAATACTTCACTCTAGTGAAATTCTTCAGTACTTTAGGTAGATGCATCTACGACGTGGCACGGGAATAGTAACGTTAAACTAGTCTAAGTGTTTCACCGCGCCGCGTGCCGGCGCCCCGAATCGTCCCCAGCTTTCAGAACAGTTTAAAAAGTTTCCAGCCCGTGGGTGCTGCACTGCAACTGCTTTTACACGCGGGGAGAACATTTTGTAATACTTGGAAGCGTTGGTGAATATTTGTAAGTACCTAATACATGTGTGATTGGTAAAACAGATCCGTCAGAAAGAAAACGCGTAAGATAAGGAGCATAGAAGATGGAAGAAGTAAGAAACGAAGTTCCGAAAATCAATTCTTTAATGTTGAAATGGGTAACGGATTTTTTTATTGTTTTACGAATATTATGGTACCACGATTTTCGCAATTTTTGAAAGTTACATAAATCACTATTTCTTGTATTGTATACGTATTATTAATACAAAGATAGAGACAGTGAAATTATTTTAGACTGACCAGGATTGAAGTAGACTTAGACTCTGTAGCCTAATTGGTCAGAGTGTATCGCCCCGGTATGGCATAGGATACCAGTTTAATCCTGGTGGTCAGGGTCTACATTTTTTTCATTGTTTCTATCTTTGTATTTGTAATGAATGAGTGACGGGTTATTTTTATAAAAATCCACGCGGTTAAAGCCTTTATTTCCAACCCGTACTTCAGTTGTACCTTCAGTTCTGTTACCACAACTACAGCGATTTTTATTTCCACTAATTATCCTGTTGAACAGCTCCGTGAATGTGAACTACTGAGATGTTCTATACCCACTAGTTTTGATGCACTGTTCTGTGAAAGGAACTAGAGTCAGACCACGCGCTAAACTCTTCCAAGCAAATGAACTGTCAAACCATACAAACTGACACACTTTGTATGGTTTGACAGTTCATTTGCTGCGAAGAGTTAGCGTGGTCTGACTATACTAACATTTTTTCCACTAGTTTTGTTGGTGGTAGATTCACTTCGACTTCTACTTTCAGTGTTAAGTTATATGGAGGTTGTCCTGCATTATATTATTTAAAATAAATGGAATAGAAAATAATAAAACATAAGTTGCATGCAAAACTAATTTTCTTTGCGATCCAGAATTGTACTGCAGGGCTCTAAAGAGGCTCCGACACGACGCGTCGGTATGAATAAACGTCGTCCCCAGATCCTTATTTATGACTAAACGGCTGCAGTTTTCTGGAAACTTGTAGCCCCGAATACAGCCTGTCTAGTATATTACACGGCTTTACGTCCAAGCGCTCTGTTATGTTTGCGTGTATTACTGTTTGCGTGTATTCTAGAGAAAAACCCAGTGAAATGCAAACCTAATACTTGTTTGGGTAAGCTTGTGGAAGCATCCAAGAACATAATAATAGGAAATAGTTATTATTATCAGTAGAAAGAAATACTCTGTTCTGATGCCCGTAATTTGTTCTTATAGATATCAAGGCCATCCCGTTGCGTCTTTTTAGTACGTGGTCTCCAATGAAGAACCCTAATAGCTCCAACCTCATCAACGTCCCCGCGTTTATTACAATATAGACTACTTATGTATATTATTATATAAATATGTCAAGAGTTTTGAAACAATGTACGAAAATTTATGTTTGAACGAGATCGATCAAGAAGCTTTGAGGCTAGACACGAGCTGCTTGTAATGACTTTTTAATGTTAATTATTTTTACCGAGGTTTTAATATTATGTCCATTATATGTTGTGTTGTTTTGCATCATTGTATTGTTATTTGTCGCCTTATGTTTCATGTCTTTGTTTAGTTGTTGGCTTTACTGTACAGTGTTTCGTTTGTCACGGATCTTTTAAATAAAATATAGTTATTTGCTTATATACACACATTTATTGTAATTCTAGTAACTGTTTTTCACTTTTATAAGTTGTAAAATGTAATTTGTTAAATGTTAATGATCTGTACACATTTCGGCATTGCATTCTTGGATTATTTTCTTTTAGTAGAGTTGCTAAGCCGCGAAATTGTGCGCATCGGGTTACAAGCATGAAATTTCTACCACACATAGAACGTTCCGCGGTGATTATTTTCAGATGTGGAGGGAAGTCAGATTCGTCCCGTGCGTGGCGGGAGAGCGGGGTGAAGAGGACCAAGTACTGCTCATTTTCTTTTTTTTACTACTGATCAGTTAAGACCATTAGGGCTTGGGTGGCATCATTTTCGTGTAAAACAGATATCAGCTATTCATTTTTTATGTTATTTAAGAATAGTTTTGCCTGTGGAAGGTACTCTGCGAGCTAGGGGTCCCAGGGCACTTAGTTGCCTTGCTCCAAACGTTATACTCCGACAACCAAAGCATGGTCAGCATTGACCACACGCTCTCCAAGCCGTTCACATTTAAAAAAGGAGTAAGACAAGGCTGTATACTATCCCCGGTGCTGTTCAACATCTATGGGGAGTATATCATGCAACGAGTGTGCGAGGACTGGGAAGGTGGCGTTTCCATTGGTGGAACGAAGCTCACAAACCTGCGTTATGCCGACGACACAACCCTTTTCGCGGCCAACGAAGAGGAAATGTGCATCTTACTGGGCAGATTGGAACAAACCAGCAGAGAAATGGGGCTTCTCATAAACAGAGCAAAGACCAAATTCATGATAGTCGATCGCAGCCTGTCGCTCACCATGACCAACAAGCTAAACCTGGAAGTTGTAGAGGAGTTCATATATCTGGGCTCCGTCATAGCTGCCAACGGGTCCTGTGAAAAGGACATCAGGAAGCGGATCGGGATGGCTAAGAGTGCTATGACCCAAATGGCCCGTGTATGGTCTGACCGAAACATCTCGAGGAAGACCAAGATGCAGCTTGTTACCTCCCTCGTTTTCTCAATCTTCCTTTACGGTGCGGAGACTTGGACCCTCAAGAAAGCCGACCGCCAGCGCATCGATGCGTTTGAGATGTGGTGCTGGAGGAAATTGCTCGGGACTCACTGGATGGAACACCGAACCAACGAGTCCATTCTTACCGAGCTCAAGATCCCGATGAGACTCAGCACCATATGCATGCGGAGGAGTTTTGAGTTCTTTGGCCACATTGCCAGAAAGAAAGGGGACAATCTGGAAAAACTGTTGGTAACAGGCAAGGTGTGCGGAAGACGGCCCAGAGGAAGAAGTCCAACACGCTGGTCGGACCAAATACGCTCTACCCTCAAGACCTCAATTTACGAAGCCATCCATGCAGCCCAGGATAGAGTAAGCTGGCGCAAAATAGTCCATGAAAAAGTAATTCAGAGAGGCCACGACCCTCAGCAATGAGGATATCGACTGAAGGAGGAGGAGGAAGAATAGTTTTATATAAAAATTTGGGTTTATTGCCGAAAAGTTAAAAATCACTACAACGTTTTTTATTCAGAACGATAAATTAGTTATATATCCTGAATATTTACAATTTAAAAAAATATCACTAAATAGCAAATTTAATCTTGTTTTCAAAAATGTATACATATTGGGCACATCTCATACAAAAAGTACCTTGAAAATTTTTTTGATGTTAAGCTTAGCCTTCGTGCTCTAGTACATTTTGCTAAGTCGCGAAATTGTGTGCATCGGGATACAACCACGAAATTTATATCACAGATAGAGTATTTTGCGGTGATTACTTTCAGATGTGGAGGGAAGTCAGATTCTTTCCCTGTGCGGCGGGAAAGCGGGGTGAATAGGACAAAAGAATACTCTTTTTATTTTTTAATTATGGTATCGTTTTCGTGTAAAACAGATATCAAAAATTCATTTTTTATATTATTTTTTCATAGTACCATATAAAAATATGGGTGTATTTCCGAAATGGTAAAAATCACAACAAGCTTTTTTTATTCAGGGAGATAAATTAGTTATATTTCCTGAATATTTACAACTAACAAAAATATTGCAGAACAGAAAATTTAATCTAGTTTCTAAAACTATATATACATGTTGGGCACTTTTCATACAAACAGTAACTTAGATAAATTGTTGATGTTGAGATTAGCCCGTGTGCTCGTGATACATTAGCAAAAAAAAATTTTTTAATTACATCAATTTGTTTTTCTAGGACGTATATGGTAAATATTATATGTAAAAGCATGTTAATAATCATTATTTAATGTATTTAATTAAGCGAAATAGGATGCGTTCGGAGATTTGCGTTGGTTACTCCGACTTAAACATATATTTTAAACTACCCTTTGTATGATAAGTTCCCAACATGCATATATTTTTAGAAACTAGATTAAATAAGCTTTTTAAAATTATAATAATATTTTGAAAATGTTAACGAAATTTAAATAATTTACCTCACTGAATAAAAAAACTTGTTGTGATTTTTACCTTTTCAGCCATACACCCATATTTTTATATAAAACTATACAAAAATAACATAAAAAAATATTTTCTGATATCCGCTTTACATGAAAACGATACCAGACAAGTCCTAGTAGACTTAGCTGACCAGCAATAAAGAAAGAAAAGAGATATACTTCGTCCTATTCACTCCGCTCTCCCGCCTCACAGGGGACGAATCTGACTTCCCTCCACATCTGAAAATAATCACCGTGGAACACTCTATCTGTGGTAGAAATTTCATGCTTGTAACCCGATGCGCACAATTATGTTAGAAAACAGCGGACTAATAACTCTACTATTTTCACTTTCTTCGCTAGTGGTCTGCAGTGACATTGACAGCACTGTCGCTTGTCAATGTCATTGTCTTGGCATTGACAAGCGCTTACGCTGCGTTCAGTCTAAGAGTGCAGCCGTGTGTGTGCGGTTCACCGCGGCGTCACCGATAGGTTTCACCGGAAGACCAGCGCTGGTTCCCGGGCCAGCATTTATGCTGAGGTGTGACCTTTTTGTGGCATAGACATCAACGATTTTATTTTATTTCTAATATGTGTTGTCCACTTTGTGTATGTTAACGAATAAACGAAATAATGTGTGTGAGGTTGTTGAATTTATGTATCGTGCGATTACGTAACCTATATCCTATGGTGGTTACCATAGCCCCGCGCTATTATGAGAATTGAACATGTAGCACACCTGCTAAAATCATAATTTCATTTTGGTCACATACATAGCCTAATGTTTGTGATACGGCATCTAAAATGAACATGCAATAAATATGGTGGCATAATGTGCAAATAAACATGATTAGCTAATTTGCGGTTTGCAGTTAAATAGAGACGAGGATCGGGATTCAAAACCACGCGTGCTGTGCATTATTTTCTACGCTTCGTTTTAATGCGACTAATTACGCAGCCAATGCAAACGGCGGAATTCTAATCACACGATCACATCCGCACGATCTTTAATCAATCCCCTTCGAAACTTTACCGATTAAACGAATTTGCTTTGCAACGGAAGCAATTAAATTCTAGAGACCAAGAACTATTTCCATTGATCAAAGAAATGCAAGGTTTGGTGGAGCGGGTTCGCGCCCGCGTCATCGTAATTAGTTGGATCCTCCTGGAGTCGTTCCGCTTCAGGTTCGAGTCACAAGCGAAGCGGACACGAGACAAAGCACATTCAATCATGTGTCGTCTTTCAAGGGTTTTGTAGAAAGCGAGAGCAATAGATACATTTCCTTTTTACTTCGTAGCTCCTAGTGTATAGTATATGCCGTAGGTACCGTACCGTAAGCCGTATACATATACGCTAGGGGACCGCAGTCTATGAGAGCTGGTCAAAAGGCGCATCCTAAATTAAATTTTGTGCATTAGAACTTTGTGATTACTAAAAGAAGAAACGTTGACCATTAGAAGATTAATTTGAGCTGCCGTCTTAAGTATCTTCCCTTTCCATAGTGATGCGAATTAGATCGCTCTAAGTGCATCGAGACATCCTACACTTGCTGAGTTTACCTGACTTATTATATTTCCCGATTACTCGAAGATATATTTAGTGAATTCTTTATTTGTTAGAAAATCTCATGGTCAGGATAATAATGATGATGATAGAATCCTGTAAAAATCGAGGAACTCTATAAATATTTGAAGATTGTTTTAGTAGCTCCTAACTCCCACAGTTGCTTTCAGAAACCGTCATTTGGTTACGTTCCATATAATAGTGGCTATATTTGGAGGCCTTTACCTGACAGGGGTTGATTATTGTTATTTATTATTGCAATTAAGTAACTTTCGCGCGTGCCTTGCACCGCCGCCAACTATTTGAGAGTCATCTAGCGGAGACGAGGCACGCGAAGTTCGCGCCGACAGATTGAATTTGTAATGTGTTTCAACTCATTCAGATAAAACTGCGGCTGATAACGTGGAGTTTGAGGGACTGCTGGAGTTGAGCGGTCTCGCGGCTTACTGCGACACGGCGGGGAGGTGTGTGCTGGGAATAAATGTGAATGACTTCTTGTAGTGTGTTTCACGAACTTAGATATTTTGTAGTTTCTTTTTTACTGTAAATACGAGGAGTATGAACTATTTAACTATTCAAATATGTTCAAATATTATCTTGAGTCTGAATCTTAGTTAATTTGTGGAAAACTCGAACGCTTATTTAGCACGGCCACAGACACGGCTCTTTTCCAGCGATACGATACTCGGAAAACTATTTGACTGTTATTTAACTTGTTGTTTTTTGTATGAAAGAGTTGCGTTTCATTTTGTGGCCTATACTAGCGACCCGCCCCGGCTTCGCACGGGTGCAATGCCCATAAATTATGCATGTATTATACCGGGTGTAACCGACGGTGTACCGAAAACTGAAACCATGGCTTCAGACCATTACTCTGGGCTGGAAAATCGTGGAAAGTTCTTTGAGAAAATTCACAAATTTTCCTCGCAAGTTTTCATTTTTTCTTTATTTTTCCGTTAATCGAACACTACCGGTAACAATTTTTCATGAAAAATCGCATGAAAATAGCATTTTCCGCAAAACACGCAACGTATCACAAACAGTATTATGTAAGCGTGTGGAGTGGGTCAGATAACGGTACTGGCCGGTCATTGATCCGCCAGTGTGCGCCCGTTGGCCGTAACGGTCGGACGCATGTTTAATGTTTACCTACCCGCACATTTTATTTGCTTTACTTGCTTGAATGAAAATAATCTTGTTAGACTGTTTTAATTTATCGGTCAGTTGTTACTGGTGTTAGGTACTACATACTAGTTGTGATCTGTGGTTGCGTTGTTTTTGTGGTTGCATTCATTCATGTCATTTGATGCGCATTGGCGTAACGGTATGTTTTGCGCCGACGCGTGAGTGGAGTGGGGAGTGCCTTGAACGGTCGATGCTTGCCGCGTGCTCCCCTCCCCGCGCGTCTGCACCCGAGAGAATTGGACGCAATACATTGCGCGTTGAGTTTTATAATTTATTTTAGAAAATCTTATCCTTGAGTTTTCCGAGAAAATGAACACTCGTTTTCAGTTCGTGATTATGGTCTAAAACTACAGTTTTCGTTTTTGGTACGCTGTCGGTTACACCCTGTATACCTATATATAAACCTCCCCTAAGACTCCTCCTATAAGAATCCCCGGGTGGGGCTCCACCGTCAAACGACCTCGGCTAACGATAGTACGGACAACCGACGTAGGCTATCACTGGTAACCTACAACACGCGCACGCTGAGGACGGACGAAAAGGTCACAGAGCTGGAAAAGGAGGTCAGCGGGATGCGCTGGGATATCCTGGGGTTATCTGAAGTCCGAAGAGGGGGAGAGGACACGATAGCCCTGAAATCCGGTAACCTGCTGTACTACCGGGAGGGCGACCAGCAGTCCCAGGGTGGTGTCGGGTTTATCGTCCACAAGTCTCTCGTTAACAACATAGTGACAATTTCGAGTGTGTCGAGCAGGGTTGCGTACCTGATACTCAGAGTATCTAAAAGATATTCGTTGAAGGTTATACAAGTATACGCGCCGACCTCGACGCACCCGGATGAGGAGGTGGAGGCCATGTATGAGGACGTCAGTAGGGCCATACATGCTTCCAAATCGCACTTCACTGTTGTTATAGGAGACTTCAACGCAAAGCTGGGTATGAGAGGCGATAACGAGCTGAGCAACTGAACTGAAGGGGCCAGAGGCTGGCCGAATTTCTGGAGAAGGAGGGACTCTTCATGATGAACTCCTTCTTCAAGAAGCCGCCTCAGAGAAAATGGACCTGGATGAGTCCCGACGGTTCCACGAGAAATGAGATAGACTTCATTCTGGCCACAAAGAGGCAAATATTCAATGATGTCTCAGTGATCAATAGGGTGAAAACCGGTAGCGATCACCGAATGGTAAGAGGCACATTGAATATTAATGTCCGCCTAGAAAGGTCTCGCCTAATGAAGTCTACGCTCCGACCAACTACAGCCCACATACAAAACCCCGAAGACTTTCAGCTGGAGTTAACAAATCGCTTCGCTTGCCTGGATGATTGCGTTGCAGTGGACGATATAAATAATAGGTTGGTAGAAACTGTCCACGAGGTGGGGAAGAAATTTTTCAGACCCCGCCGCAAAGATAGACCCCAAAAACTATCCGATCATACCTTCAACCTCATGGCTGAAAGACGTTCAATGACGCTGCAGACTTCTGAAGACGCTGAAGCATACAGGCAGCTCAATAGACGGATCCATAGGTCCATGCGACACGATATTCGTTCCTTTAATACCAACCATATTAAAGAAACGATAGAGCGGAACTCGGGCTCCAAAGTGTTTGCCAGGGACCTGTCTATGGGCCAAAGCCAGTTAACGAAGCTGAAGACAGAAGGCGGCAGTGTAGCGTCGACGAAGCCAGAGGTGTTGAGGGAGATCGAAAGGTTCTATGGGCAGTTATATACCTCAGTAGCCAAACCTATTGATAACTTGGCCAAAGACCCGAGAGCCAAGCTGACCCGACACTATACCGAAGATATCCCGGACATCAGCCTGTACGAGATTAGAATGGCCCTAAAACAGCTCAAGAATAACAAGGCGCCGGGTGATGACGGAATCACTTCAGAGCTTCTGAAAGCGGGTGGAACACCGGTACTTAAGGTCCTTCAGAAGCTCTTCAATTCCGTATTGCTCGAGGGCATCACGCCAGAGGCATGGAACAGGAGTGTGGTGGTGCTTTTCTTTAAGAAAGGTGATAAAACACTGCTCAAGAATTATAGACCCATCTCGCTTCTGAGCCATGTCTACAAGCTCTTTTCTAGGGTCGTCACGAATCGTCTCTCAAGCAGGTTCGATGAATTCCAGCCTCCCGAACAAGCCGGGTTTCGAAAAGGCTTCAGTACCATACCATACTCGTAGACCACATACACACGCTGCGGCAAGTTATACAGAAAACCGAAGAGTATAATCTGCCACTCTGCTTAGCGTTTGTGGACTATGAGAAGGCCTTTGATTCCGTCGAGACATGGGCAGTACTACAGTCCCTCCAGCGATGCCGAATTGACCATCGGTATGTCGAGGTGCTCAGGAGTGTGTACAACAACGCCACTATGTCAGTCCGAGTACAAGACCAGTGTACGGAGGCGATTCCATTGCAGAGAGGTGTGAGACAAGGAGATGTAATATCTCCGAAGCTCTTCACCAACACAATGGAAGACGCCTTCAAGCTCTTGGAATGGCAAGGACTTGGCATCAACATAAATGGCGAGTACATCACGCACCTTCGGTTTGCTGACGATATCGTGGTCATGGCGGAGCCGCTGGAGGATCTCGGTATAATGCTGGATGATCTCAACCGAATATCCCAACAGGTAGGCCTTAAGATGAACATGGACAAGACGAAGATCATGTCGAATGTCCATGTAGCACCCACCCCAGTATTGGTTGGGAACTCGGTCCGCGATGTTGTCGACGAATACGTATATCTAGGTCAGACGATCCAATTAGGCAGGTCCAACTTCGAGAAAGAGATCAATCGACGGATTCAACTCGGATGGGCAGCGTTCGGGAAACTGCGAAGTGTCTTCTCGTCCAAGATACCTCAGTGCTTGAAGACAAAAGTCTTCAACCAGTGCGTATTCCGGTGATGACCTATAGAGCCGAGACGTGGTCTCTAACTATGGGCCTCTTAAGGAAGCTCAGAGTCACTCAGCGAGCTATGGAAAGGGCTATGCTCGGGATCTCTCTACGTGATCGAATCAGAAATGATGAGATTCGTAGACGAACTAATGTCACCGACATAGCAAACAGGGTTAGCAAACTGAAGTGGCAATGGGCAGGGCACATAGCTCGAAGAACCGATGGCCGTTGGGGCAGAAAGGTTCTCGAGTGGAGACCACGTACCGGCAAGCGCAGCGTAGGACGGCCACCCGCAAGGTGGTCGGATGACCTGGTCAGGGTTGCGGGGACTCGCTGGATGCGGGTCGCTTCTATCCGGCCCATGTGGAAGTCAATTGAGGAGGCCTGTGTCCAGCAGTGGACGTCCTATGGCTGAAATGATGATGATGATGATGATATAAACCTTCCTCTTGAATCACTTTATCTATTAAAAAAAAACCGCATCAAAATCCGTTGCGTAGTTTTAAAGATCTAAGCATACATAGGGACAGACAGACAGACAGACAGCAGGAAGCGACTTTTTTATTGTATACTATGAAGTGAAGAGGATACGTTTCGGAGGATTGAGAACCATCCCCTTTTTATTGAATTTGAAAATTGCATTTTTGTGTAGGTATTTGCGGTGTAGAATAAAGAGTACATAGTTTTGTTTATACCGACAAAACGATGTCAAAGTCAAAGTTCAAGTCAAAGTCAAAGTCAAAGTACTTTATTGCATTCATGGTACAAGTAGATGTTATAGAAGGTTTACAGTAGCGGTCATGAACCCTGCAAGGGCACAGCAATATCTTAAAACTAAATAACCTAAAGCTAGTTTACAATATCTTTATGACCATTCTGTATCATTTCATTATACATATTCATTAAATTTATGTCATATACTGTCATACATATCTATTCATTACATGTAGTTAAATAATCATTTACTGAATAAAAACATTTTTGAATTAAATATTTTTTTAATAAACTTTTAAAACGTAATAAGTTGCTTTCTTCTCTAATGACTTGTGGTAATTTGTTATAAATTTTCACACACATAGCAAAAGGACCTGAGTCGAACATTTTTAACTTTGAGAGCGGCCGGGCTCGTAATGCATTATGGAGGCGCAAAGTAGGTGCACGAGCGTACCTACTGTGGGAAAAGGTTGTAGTTTTTCTTTACAAAAGTACCTACTTCTAAGATGTAAATGGAAGGTAGCGTAAGAATCTTATGCTGTCTGAAATGCTCTTTACAACTTTCTGTTTCCTGAATGTTCACCAGTATTCTGATACATCGCTTTTGAAGCCTAAATAGTTTAATGGCGTGAGAACTATTTCCCCATAACACTACTCCATAAGAAAGCCAGGCATGGGCGTAGGCATAATATGCGCAGATAGCAGTACCAAAGTAAATTTTTTTAGTTGTTTCAGGGCATATGTAAATGAACTTAATTTCTTCGTAATTTTCTTTACATGATCGTTCCAATTTAATTTCGAATGTCAATGCGCTTACGAAAATGAATTTCTCAGAAATCAGTAAACAGCGCTCCCAGCCGGACGTGGACTATTGCGGGCCGCTGCCGAAATTATACACTCGCACTTGCCATAAATTAGGGAAGGGCGGAAGCGACCTTTTTGCCCTTTGTTCTGCCGCTGCGCTGCTGAATGGAAAATGTTAAGCATTAAGCGTATGATGTATGATCGCAATTTTGTTTTGTTTAGGTCAAGACGGAAAAATGAGACTACGATGACATTCACGTGACCTATGGATAGGTGAACTTTTTTGTTGCAGTAACAATGTCATAAAGTGAGCGGTGGTTGTGGGGTATATTTGAGAGAAATTTATGCAGCAGCAGACCTTTTGGTACTTTGATGATGATGGTCATGAATATTATGACCAGTTTACTATTTAGTAGAGGCTCGGTGAGCTGTGTTTATTTTTTTACGTCTTTAACCTCTAAATCTTCGACATTTTGGAAAGTTTTCGATTAACTGAATCGACATAAAAGTATAATAAGTTTGTGGATTGGTGTGAATTGGCGAAAGTGTTAAACAGTGACTGCTTTTTATTGTGTTTCAGTAGCAGTAGACAAAAACTTCTCACCAACACTAATGGAAGCTTGTGGAAGTCTTTTGTGAGAACAGCTCTAACGTTTTAAAAGTACGTTTAGTTCCCGACTTGGCGCATCACAAATTGTTTTATTCTGCATTTTGCATGTATACACTGCTCTCAGCAACTCATTAATGCATCGTGTGTACCAAACCTGTGTGTGTAGTAAACCGTAATGGATGGAATCGAGCACACGCGCTGTTTGCTCGCGGAGAGTTTCAATTCACGAGACTACAGACAGAGCGCTGTCTCAGACAGATCTACGGTGATATTTACAATGCTGGTGTCCACGGTGAGTGCAGCGTGGCCTCTACAGATATATACCGGTCCTTAGAGTCTACTATGTGTAATGATTCATTACATCAGGGCATCGTTTCCTGAAATTAAAACGTGATAATCTGCTTGATGGACTACTATAATTATTTTGATAGGTACGAGTACTACTACTTCACATTTCCAATTATATGCCACCAGAGTTTACATGTTCAATTTTCTCATCCATTCCGATCTTTCTACCTTTACATTTTAAGCTGTCATTTTATACTAACGTCAGCTAAAAGATGACGACTGATGGCAAAAGGAGGTCTTTGTCAATAAGCTCCGCAATGTCCGGTCATATGCCTGATCAGCGATCTTGAATCGTGGTTCATGTACGCTACACTAATTTCAAATTGTTGTCTAAACGCAACTGTGATCACAGTTTAATATATTCGCCCGTGTCTGTGAGTTTTAAACGGGCGTGTGGTTCCCGTGCTTCTCGTCCACACAGTGGTGAGTAGGGGTTTAATTTGCTTCACAATGCTGTGAAGATTGTTCGATGTAATCATTTACGGTCCTTTACAATACTTTTTAATTCAGATACTGACCAGTGATTAAGTCTAGCTCGATCATATTGGCAAGGGTTCGATGTTCATATTATAGTCAGTCCCGAATCATTTTTATTTCAACCCCTGAAAGTCATTTAACATTTTAATTTTTAAAGCATTACTTTGGTAGTTGTGCATTTATAAACGCAACTTTTCTTCTGGGCACTCTTTTTCCCACCCGCCCCTTCTTAGTGCGGCAGCATATGCCAGAGAAAAACGAGTTAACTATCTTTTTACTCTTGATGGACTTTGGAGCCTGTCTCTTGAGGGTTCTTGTTCTGGACGGCTGCTGGAAACTACCCCAGGCTAATTGCAACAGTTCCAAGATACTGAGAATGCTGCAGCCGAAGAATACGTTAAAAACTCCACCCAGTTGTGCTGAAAGCATATATCAAAATATATGGTGACTGCGTTTAATGGCAATTAGCTTACTTTCTTTCTAAGAACATAAGCGAAGGAAGCAAAAACTTCTCAAGTCAAGTGATGATTTTTCTATCGATTTAAGTTTTAAAGTAAAACTTTTTTTGAATTTGCGGGCCTCAAGATTCAGGCTTACATCAGCATCTCAACAATTTGATTAAAGAATTATTTTAAATAAGTAACTTACAAAACAAATCGAAGAAATTGAAGATTGGGCGTCGCATGTAGGAGATTGTCTCATGGCTCTTGATGTAGACGCGTGCCACGGTCACCCCGCTGAGGTTCAACCCATCGCTGGCAACAAATGAACACCGGTATTTATCGTTCAATGACTGGTAAATGAAATTTTTGATGTTGTTGGTCCCATTTAACAAAATCAGTAAAGGAATATACCAAATAAATCTTATAAATGTTGAATTTGAGAATCTTCAAAAGATACTAACCCTTCGTTCAGGGAATTCGATAATTTCACTCGGATATCGCGTGTTAAGCTGTCCAGAGTGTATCCAACGGATCCAACTACTAAATGAGGACTTGCGCTTGTGCCTCTATTTCAGTGGATTTACCTTGCGTTAAAATTTAAAAATACATTATCCTCTTACATTTATACTAAAGTGGAAAATCGAAAAGATCAATGCTTGGTGCGGGATTTGATGCTCCATTTCTTCGACTCTCTGTTCTGGGATAATACGTGTGACTTGGTTCATTGAATTGAAAACTTACTAAAAGCTGTCATACGGCATCGCCATGGAAGAGAACTGGTAAGTGACGGTGTTGATGATCGTCGACTGGTACTCGCAGGTGAGCGGGCAGTCGCAGTTGCTCTGGTCGAATTGTTCTGGAGTCATAAAGAACATTGTCAAATATGTTGTTTTGTCAAAGTATGTCCGTCATGTTAAAAATCGTATTTCAACTTCTGTATTGTGTACCATTTGAAGATTTCTTAATCTTGATATAGATAATAAAATTAAAGACCCCACAAATGTCTGCTCCATTATGCATTGCCTAACTGACTGTACTGTACCTTATTATATAATAAAGTGTTACTATACTTAAACAAAAATAGTAATAGTAGTCTAAACATACACAATTTAAAATAAGTTGCGAGTAACAACGGGATAAAAAAAAAAACAAAATCACAACGCAGATACCTTTAGAACGTAAAAAAAACTCTCTTATGATTGCCATTTGTGTCATGACATGTCTTGTCATGTCTGATAGAGTCAGTAACCAAAACATTAGAAAAATTACTAAAGTGACCGACATTATTGAAAGAGTGAGGATCCTTAAATGGAATTGGGCAGGTCACATATGCAGAATGAGTCACAACAGATGGACAAAACAAGTCACAGAATGGACCCCGAGAGACGGATCAAGGAAGCGAGGCCGCCAAAAGAAGAGGTGGGCAGACATATTTACGGAAAGGTTGGAGCCACACTGGATGGTAAAAGGTAGAGACAGGGAGTTGTGGAAGGAATTGGGGAAGGCCTACGCCAAAGAGGCGACTACTGCATAATTAATAAATGTAAAATGAACTTATTGTCATGATTTAATGTAGTAGAATAAATGGCTATGTCTTTTTGTGTAGAGGTCATAGCTTAGGTTTTTAAATAGTTGTAACAAGTGTCTTGTTGATGATTAGACCTTACATAAAGTTATTTTTATATAGGATCCTATCCCAATGACCTTCATATACGATGACGTGCAAGCTGATATATGTAGTCGATACCTAAAGCCCTCCTGGCACACGGGAGGCTGGTCGCGTGGCACACAGGAACCCCTTCCGATCGCAGATGGATCGGCAATAGGCACTGGCAACGCTGGATAGTTATCGCCATTTTGCATTCCAGCAGACAGTATTTTCTGCGTAAATTGTTAGAATATTTTCATGTTGGATATTTGGAACACAAGAAAAATAAAAATTAAACAATGACAAGAAGAAGCCATGATTGCTAGTTGGGTGAGGATCGCTTGAAGAGTCAAGGTTAATCGATTCCATGCAAAAACGATTTTTTTTACCGTCACTGTTGTCGGCTACCTACTGGACTGGCGGCTATCTGAGCTGTGATCATTACTAGTGACCAAGTTTGCGACAAATCTAATGGGGAGTTTCCTACTGATGAAGTAGAATCAATAGAAATGTCAAATACAATAAATGAGCATCGGGCTGCTTCAGATCTTTTAAGTTGGTAATATCGCAACAATCTCTCGATTCCAAACGAATTCGTTTTGACTAAAGAAGATACGTATTATAAACCGGGAAGTATTTGAGCTGCTTGTTCTCTATCCAGCAGCCGCGCAGGCTGTCGCCCAGGAAGCGCGAGTCGTCGGCGACGTGCAGGAGCCTGGTGTGGTAGGAAGACCACATCTCGGCGCCGGGCGACAGCGGCGTCCCGTTCTTCGACACTTCCACGTACTGCTGACTGTCTAGCAGTACTAGCTGGAAAAATAACCGTCCTAGAATCACTATCGTCGCCGACATCATGAGCTATAATTAATTAGGTACTACTATGGACTGCTAAATTAATTTTGCATGTACGCCACATAATAACTACCACTACCATATACTGATCTATCCAGAAGCTTTTTGCACGTTTTTGTCGTATGAAATATACATATGGGGCAGATATATCTTACTAAGGCGCGTTCGACTACAGATTGTGTTGCGTATACATTTAATGTTATAGCAAAACCAGAATATTGATGTGTTCATTAATTGACTTCATTACTATATTTTGTATGGCAACCCCTTCTCTGTTGGCTCCAATGGCCGAATACACGCGTAATAGTGTCAATCGCAGTGTTAATTACTTAAATCCACATTTCCCACCTCAGTGCCTATCACAAAACATTTACAAACAGTCTGCTGTTCAGATTGGTGGAGCGTGATTTTGTAAGGGCTGTCCTCTTAAGTCAAATCAAAAGTTACTACGCTGTCGTTGTTTATTTATTCGATTACTTTTTCACTTCGTATCAGACAAGCCACTATAAATGAAGAAAATGCAAACAAAAGTTTCAACAATTAGCTATTTAATATAATTATAATTCTTTAAATTTGAATAGCGCATCAGTGATGTCATTGAACTCACCCATTTATAAGTAAGATCCACACTGTCGAGCGGCTGGCTCTGGTCGACGGCCACCATCAGCGCTGCGAACGGCCCCACTTCAGACGTGTACCATTCTCGCGGAGTTGGTATTTCTTCATAAACTAGTTCCCTTAATTTCCTTAAACACAAATCCAACATTTGACGTCTTCTCATCTTTATTTAACGCCTTTTAGTAGCAGCAAGTTGATCACATTCATAAAATACTAGCTCCTATAGGGTTCACTAATAAATCTATTATATATTCGCAAGAATTATGAAAAAGGTATAACTACAGAAAAATCAAAATTCTGCGAAGTGAAAAATCGGCAAAATGAAACATTCGATCAAAAATAATTATTCTGCGAAAAGGCAGTATCCCATTTATGACACGTGTTGTGTATACCTTTTCATAGATCTTCCATTGAAGACGCAGCAATAGCCGTACAGCGTAAGTTCCATGTGAAAGATATCCGTACACTCGACATCGCGCCAAAGGAAACGACACCTAAAAATATAAAGTACTAATTGCAAATAATGGGAAACAACTTAAAGTTACTTAATCATTAAGAAAATAGAACAAACCTACGACTAAGTCTACCTATTACCGGCTCTAATTTTCGAACGAATATGTATAATAATATGCATAATTATTGTGACTTTTGTGACAGTAATAAATGAGATAGTGTAAGTTTATATCGATATAATGAATGAATAAATCCAACTACCTATACAAAGCCTCTTTACAAGAAGTGGTTAACATCTCCCCCGCGGTTTCCACGTCCAGGTCGTTGTACTCCAAGAACTCTTGAACCCTCGAGAGCTCGTCCACGGTGAACGGAGCATCAGGAGAGAAGAATGCAGTGAGTTGCTTGATGATGGGTCTGATGGAGTCGGCGGTCATACCTTTGGGATATCTTCTGAAAATTACAAATTATTGAGGAAAATACGCCAAAACTGGAATACTTAAGGAGATGCCACGACTTTGCGCGACCAGCGGCGTGGCGAGCGGTTGAGCGAGAGGCCATACGAGCGAGCGAGTACACGTACCGCACGCCGCTGTCACGCAAAGTCGTGGCATCTCTATTAGGACCTTTCCATCTATGTCAATTGTCAACACTGTATCACAGGAAGTAACTATATCTTCTGAAGTATTATGCAACACGGCTAACCCAAGTAAGTGTATAAAAATGAAAAATATTTTTTATGAAAAACACAAGACGAGAATCAGGAAACAATTAAAAATGTAGGTGTAGTACAGTGGGTATAGATTGACGCTTCGAGTGTAAACACCGCTGTCGCTATGCTTACAATATTCGCTCGCTTCCTTGCTTACGCGCAGTTCACACATTAGACGGCATGCTATAGTCCTATTTGTTATGAAAAAAAGCTGCACTCTGTGATGGAAGCAAGCCGTTTTGCACAGTGATAATATAGACCAAAATAAACGATTTCACTCGAGGCGAAATTAGTTTCACCCCTTAGGAACAGAGATGGCGCCACTTATTCAAAAAAAGATTAAAAAATTCTAAATCCTGAACGGATACTCCGATTTTGACGTAAGAGGTGCCAATCGGCAGATAATTACCCAATTTAACATGAAAAAAATTCAAATTACGTAGAAAATAATTTTGGATACCTAAGAAATAATATTTTCTGAAAAAAATATTTAAAATTTGTGATTTTTGGAATTTTACTCGTAAAAATGTATGTACATGGTACTTTTTTTATTTATTTATATTAATACACAACTAATTTTACATTTACGAAAAAAAACCGCATATCATTAGCTCGTATAGTTCCAAAGTTATTGAAGAATACAGACATGGCGCCGCTGGGTCAAAAAATCTTACAAAAAATCTAAAACCTCAACGGATATTCCGATTTTGATAATTAAGGTGCTAATCGACAGATAATTACTTAAATTAGTTTAAAAAAATTAAATAAAAATTCAAATAGGCAAAAAGTAATAATATTTCCAAAAAAAACATACATTTTGAAAAAAAATTTTTTTTTTTGGGGCTTTTATGTAATTTCATATAAAAAAATTATGAATATGGCTTTATATTACTTATGTATATTATAACACTATTAGGTAATTGATCGTTTAATAAAAAAACGCATATCGAGAACTTGTACAGTTCCAACGGTATTGAAGATTTTACTATAGGGTGCCGGTGCGATGTTGCCGCCACACGTGCAACTTATGTACATGTATCTAGAAAAGTATTCTCCCGTTTCGAAGGTACTGATTACGCTGAAAATATAACCACAATTGAAAGTACAAATAATAATCATCCCAAGTAGCACACAACACACTTATATCCCTTGTACAGCTTAAATTAGAGTTTTAACGGGTGAATAGGCTCCTATACAACCTGTTTGCTAATATCACAAGTATATTAGATGCTAAATAGCATTTCTGAATCAATATTTTACTTACTTTACGTTTTATTTTCACTTTAGTCTTTGCAGGCTTTGCATTGTAACGTGCAAGTTAGGCCGTCGCATCATAAAAAAACAACAAGGCATTATGCCACAGCCCAATTTGTATCCATAATGTTCAAGGAGTTTCCAAATTGAACTATCCTTCAACTATTGTGGACCCCACCTACCTTTGATGCCGTTTCATTCCCAAAAAGAAGGACTTGGGACTCGATATTTCCAAATTAAAACGTGAACCCACATTTAGTTTGCATGAAACGGTATTCAATGGCAGCTGAAATAGATGGAAGGTACGAGTATCTCACAAGCTTGTTTAGTTTAGTGTTTTTTAGTTTAAACAGATCTTTTCGAATCGCATTAACAGTAATAATATATGCTCTGTTGGAGAATCTGGGACCAACAACGTTACGATTAATTGAGAACCAATGAATGACATTAATATAGTGATTGAATCTTACACGATTTTCACACATTATATTAAAATAATAAAACGGGACTTAATTGCGGTAAATAAACATTTTTGAACTCGGTTAAATCCCATTTTGTTATAATAATGAATGACATTAATTATGTAAACACACACTAAAAAAAAGAAACTAAAATGGCCCTAAGTAATCGTTTCACATGAGCCGTTACGTATCGAGAGAGAATTTCTATAGATTGCGATGGACTTGCAAAAGCAGTAGTTATTTCAGGGTATAACATGCAAGTTTTAAAACAGGCCTCTTTTCTTATTGTATTAAAATTCGACGTCTTGTCATACTCTGTGAAAGCCTTGAAGTGCAGTCATCATTTCATTACTTAAAGTAATAACTGTTTTGTAAACTGCTACTAGTAGACCGTTGCACTGACGACTGCAATTTGAATGCTTCGATGCTTTCACAGAGCTGGCGACAAGCCTTTCGCCGACTACTTCAGCTGCCATTGAACAACATGTTCTGCGTGTAGCGTTTCAAGCGAGCCAAATGTGAAATAAACGTCTTAATTTGGATATATCCTGTCCCAAGTCCTTTCTTTTTGGGAATGGAATGGCGTTGAAAGTAGGTTGCAGGTGCGATGGGATCCACAATAGAACAGTTTAGTATGGGTGCAAATCGAGCTGTGGAAAAATGCGTTGTTGCAGCCGATGCAACGGCCTAACATGCACGTTACAATGCACAGTTTAGTGAAAATAGGCAGAATATACTTGTGATATTAGCAAACTGGTTGTATAAGAGCCTATTCACCCGTTAAAACTCTAATTTAAGCTGTACAAGGGATATAAGTGTGTTGTGTGCAACTTGGGATGATTATTATTTGTACTTTCAATTGTGGTTATATTTTCAGGGTAATCAGTACCTTCGAAACGGGAGAATACTTTTCTAGATACATGTACATAAGTTGCACGTGTGGCGGCAACATCGCACCGGCACCCTATAGTAAAATCTTCAATACCGTTGGAACTGTACAAGTTCTCGATATGCGGTTTTTTATTAAACGATCAATTACCTAATAGTGTTATAATATACATAAGTAAAATAAAGCCATATTCATAATTTTTTTTATATGAAATTACATAAAAGCCCCAAAAAAAAAATTTTTTTTTCAAAATGTATGTTTTTTTTGGAAATATTATTACTTTTTGCCTATTTGAATTTTTATTTAATTTTTTTAAACTAATTTAAGTAATTATCTGTCGATTAGAACTTTAATTATCAAAATCGGAATATCCGTTGAGGTTTTAGATTTTTTGTAAGATTTTTTGACCCAGCGGCGCCATGTCTGTATTCTTCAATAACTTTGGAACTATACGAGCTAATGATATGCGGTTTTTTTTCGTAAATGTAAAATTAGTTGTGTATTAATATAAATAAATAAAAAAAGTACCATGTACATACATTTTTACGAGTAAAATTCCAAAAATCACAAATTTTAAATATTTTTTTCAGAAAATATTATTTCTTAGGTATCCAAAATTATTTTCTACGTGATTTGAATTTTTTTCATGTTAAATTGGGTAATTATCTGCCGATTGGCACCTCTTACGTCAAAATCGGAGTATCCGTTAAGGATTTAGAATTTTTTAAACTTTTTTTGAATAAGTGGCGCCATCTCTGTTCCTAAGGGGTGAAACTAATTTCGCCTCGAGTGAAATCGTTTATTTTGGTCTATATTATCACTGTGCAAAACGGCTTGCTTCCATCACAAAGTGCAGCGTCCAGGCCAAAACCGTCCATAACAAGTAAGACTATAATGCATAAATCTTGAAAGTTATTTTTCTCTCGTATTGTGTCCTAAGTATAACTTATTCTGTGGTAAAACGTACGCATGTTCCAGAAAGTTCTCGATCCTGTGGCTGGGGTAGTACACCTCGGGGCAGACCAGCACCGCCGGGAACGGGATCCGCGTGCTGACGGTGTTTTCCGTCACGAGGCTGGTCGGGGAATCCAGGAAGCGCTTCACAGTCATGGACAGGTTGCTGACGGCGCACCACAGAAGGAGCAGCAGGCCGATGGCCCAGTAAAATCTTAAAGTAAAATTAAATTATTTTATGATTAAAACTTTAGCCAATTAGGCAAGTGATCATTTTATACGATGATTTTATTATCACCTTCATATACTCGTTACACACGTTTATAGGACAAACTTTCATGTCTGAGACTTCACACGTCCACTGTCCGAGAGCCCAAATATGAGTCACGGCAAAACGCTATTGCAAAGCCGTCAAGTTTAATATTCTAGACAATGTACCCCACAGAAATCCATACTTATTTCCGGACTTGGATGAACTTTCTGGTAACTCTTGTCCATGTGGCTTTCTTGGAAAAGATAATGCAGTAGTCTCCCATTGCTTTCTGCACCTGATTTTAAAGTTTATTTAGCCTTAAGGCAGCTGTTGCCACATCCGACCCGGGCGGTATGGTTATTCGCCATTTCTCGGTCGCCAGAGCCTCGTCCGTTATCTAGCAGGGAGCACCCATAACGGCTTGTGACCGTCGCCGTCGGCTATTTGTAAGAACCACCAACGCGAGCAGGTGAGGTTGACGTTTGGGCCAGATAAGATTTTCCTACCGTTCCCCCCTTACTCCCCAAGAAAGCAGAGGGCGGCAGCATACACCGGGCCGTTCACAGCATCGCGATACTCATCAGTGAGGGAACGACAAAGAAAATGAATGGTTTACCTACTGTATAACTTTAAATTTATAACTTACCTATGTCTTCCAACAAGTCTCTTTGCGCCATGGAACTGAGCATGTCGCAGCAAGATCCTCGTATTCATCAGTTCTAATCCATTAACTTTTGACTAGACGTTCGTCAGCACTAACTTCTGTCATACAAATGCTTTTAAATAGAATGTTAACATTAATCATGTGCCATGTCGATCATTAATATTTAATGACGATTAATACTCGAATTCGATGGGAATTGATTGATGATTTGCTTTCATCAATCAATTCTCCTTTAATTTATTGTTTTGTTGTGCTTACGCACTTATTTTGTTATTGACTTTTGTGGTACATAGTACTTACTTTTATGATCAATTCCACGAATCGGATTGCTGTTCCTTAACCTTAATTTGACAAATAATGACGAACGTCGCTAGTTCAAGCCTCGTTATGGTAAAATAGAGCAAAACATTCTGGTTCGAAAAAAAATTGAAAAAGATAATACAATAATTAAAGATAAAATGAAATACAATAATCACAATCTAAACAATTCTTAGAAGATGCACAGGCACGCCAATTTACTTTGCGATCTACCAGAGGACGATTCATTTTCAGCTGCGCTAATTATAGGGTATCATTTCACCAGTCAGCGAAATATTGTTTTATTATATGTATTGCTAGAAAAATTGGTTAGAAGGTCAGCATTTTTTCATCTGTTTGCAATTAATGTCATACTGAATTACAATAAACCGATTACTTAGTAAATGACAAAATAAATTATAAACGTAGAGGGGTCCAAAAGTTTGTAAATTACAAAGGCTCGATGTGAAATTGTTATCAAAACAATAAAACTGATGAAACCCCGCTTTGCGGGTCTTCTATTTCTGAGCGGTTTACCCTTCAGGCATCTGAAGCTAACTAACGAATCTAACCTATCCCTGACTCTGACCAATTATGAAATCTCGCTGATCAGCGCTGATCAGTACGTAATTATTTGGCAGCTCGGCTTTTTATTACGCCCACAAATGATAATAGGAGCATATCAACATTGGTCAAATGGTTGACCAAATTGAAAATAGTTACAGAAAAGGGTTGTAGCCCGATTTACATTTATTAAGCAAGCAATATCTTTGAAGGTTTGTTGTCTAAATTATTTAATTACTTCCCATAATTATATTGCTAATCATATCAATCAATCGATAAACAAGTGACGAAGCATCCGTCACGTTTTGACAAAATGCGAGTGTGAGTGACACATGCTTTGTCACATATTTATAATGTGATAAACCAACCATCATAAGCCCGCGTTTATCTGTTCCAGTAAAGTTTATAGTTCTCTAACATTCATTCAGTATTTTGACGGCGACAAATCGCCGCGAATCCCGAATAAATGAAAATAGGTTTTAAGTATTCGTAAATAAAATCTAGTTTACGTTATAATTGAAAGAGATATTGGTCATCTCAAAACTAGTACGGAATCTGCGAAGCGTATGAGCTGATTAGTTGGAGGCTGCGCGGTGTATAATAGCGCGGGTATAGATCTATTAATAGTTAGTATCAATCACGCTTATTAGACTAATCCGCCGATACGGGGAGTTTGAAGGTTTATTATTAATTTGGCTGGATTTTGGGTTTCATGAACCGCACTGGTTCATGGACATTTATTTATTTATTTATTTATTTATTTTATTTATTACATTTCACAGCATAACAGTTACAACCAAGGCACTATGAAACTAAGAATACATAACGTTTACATATTACACAAAGGACAATTATAAATTACACAGAAGAAGGTCGAACATCCATCATCTCACAAAACCTCAAACATTCATCGCACACATCTATCCATCTGCTTGCAAATATATCAAAGCGTGGAGCTGATTCTAGGAGCGAGTTTAAGAGGTGCAGGGCCCGAACCAGTGGAGATTTTCGATGGGACACAGTTCGCGCGGACGGCGCCGCTAATAGATGGCGACAACGGGGTCGGAAAAGGATTCTACTTGGAGTGGGAACATACAGGCGCACCAACTGAGCAACTAATTCGGGGCAGTCTGAATTACCACGTACAATGCTACTTGCTACAGTAAGCAGCCTGCAATTCCGTCTTACCTCCAAGGAGTTAAAGCCCAAGAAGCCCAGCAAAAACTTTGTCGGATATAAGAATGGGTAATAACCATATAACTTTTTATATAAAAAACGAAGGAACGCCTTTTGCACTCTTTCCAAAAGCAAGATGTAGGTTACTTCATGGGGGTTCCAAATAACGCTGGCCGCTTCGAGCTTGCTTCTAACCAGAGCAGTGTAAAGGAGCTTTATGGTCCCAGCATCATCGAAGTCCCTAGAGTTCCGAATAACGAACCCGAGCCTTCTATAAGAGTTAAGAGCCAAGGCGCTCATGTGCTCATGAAAGTTAAGAGAAGAGTCCAGAGTAACTCCTAAATCCCTAATAGTCTTAACCCGAGTTATATTCTCTGAAATTAGGGTATAATTGTAAAGTAACGGATTACGGGCCCTACTGAATGTTATAACCGCACATTTCTCAGCATTGAAGAGAAGTCTATTTTCAATACTCCACTGGCATACGCGATCAATATCATCTTGCAGGGACTCACAATCTGATAAACCCTGTACACCATAAACGAGCTTCAGGTCATCGGCATACAGTAAATTTCTGGCGCACTTAGGAACCAGAGCCAGATCATTGACCATAACTCCAAAAAGCAACGGGCCCAATATCGAGCCCTGGCTGACCCCAGAACGAGTATGATACGGCTCTGAAACAAAGCATCCGTGCTGCACGTACTGCTGCCTATCGCGAAGATAACAAGCAAAGAACTTTAGCAGTTTCGGTGAGAGACCAATAGCGCACAACTTGTTTAAGAGAACATCGTTATCAACGCGGTCAAACGCTTTCTTAAAGTCAAAGTACAGCACGTCAACCTGTATTCCATTATCCATGTGATCCGAGATAGTATCAACCAGGGTCAAAAGGTTATTCTCTACTGAACGACGAGACCTAAAGCCATGCTGGGCATCACAGAGTAACGGCTTCAATTGTGGAGCTACGATTGTATTTATGATGGACTCAAATAACTTAGCTATCGAAGATAGAATAGCTATTGGTCTGTAACCCTCAACGTTGTCCGTACAACTAGATTTAGGAATCGGCCTCACCCGTGTAATCTTCCATTCATTAGGGTACTCTCCGGTATCGAGGGCCAAGTTAAAAATATAAAGAAGTGGCACTGCTAACCATTCTTTGCACCCTTTCAGAATGAACGCCGGAAAATTGTCGGGACCAGGCGAACTACGAGGTTTCAGTTGGCTTATACTAGATTGAATATCCAGAGAAGAAACATGTTTTATATGGACATAGTTGGCATTACTAGTACAATCCTCGCGAATGATTTTTTTATAGTCCAAGAGAGGTTTGTTAGGCAAGAAAACTGATGAGAAGAAGTCAGCGAAGGCCTGAGCCACCTCACTACCTTCGTACTCTTTCCCTTCGTAAGAAACACGCGACTCAAAACCT
Organism: Apotomis betuletana; assembly: GCA_932273695.1. Taxonomy (NCBI): domain Eukaryota; kingdom Metazoa; phylum Arthropoda; class Insecta; order Lepidoptera; family Tortricidae; genus Apotomis; species Apotomis betuletana. Next base: position 447,018 of record OW026303.1, on the reverse strand, counting down.
CCTTTAGATTTTAAGCTGCCTATGTGTTGCCAAAAAGCGCGAGGATTGTACGCGAGCTTATCTTGAATATCCTTAGTATATTGGTCATAGGCAAGTGATATTCGCGCTTTGATGTCAGTTCTAAGTTTGGAAAAGACAGCATATGAAACATGGTCTCCAGAGCATTTCCAATCTCGATGAGCTTTAGCCTTCCGCGAAATATCCTTGATTATGTCCGGTGTAAACCAGACCGGATAACGCCTGCTATTTATTCCAATACTTTGTGTTCAAGCTTCCTTATTGAAGTAATAACAAGTTTTGCACGACATTGTTCCAGTAATGGGCTTAATTCGTAGAAACAGCGCTCAATCGGGATCGAGCGTGGATATACTTGGGCGAGGCCTTCGAGGCTGATATGGTGATGATGATGATACACAGGCTAAAATTACAATTGATGGAGATACAATTTCACAGAATGGCAAAAAAACCGATAACTTAACATGGGATTTTGCAAAGTAATGCCTGGATGACTCCTTTTCTTGGAACATACTTAAAAGGTTTTACGAGATGAATAAATTAATAAATGGTTTTGTGTTTATTTATTATTAAAGCTCTACTTTAGCATTATATAAGCCCGTTTCTCTGTTTGCTTGTTTTGTCAGAGTTTATTTATAGGGTGGGTGATAAATTAACTCCACAATGAAATGTCACTGTGACTTTTCAAGAAGGAACAACGTCAAAAATTACATAAGTCGATCATTTACTTCTATGATTATCTGTTCAGCTTGTCACAATTTACCCACTAACTATTAATAGGTAAATGAAGAGTAAAAACTCTTAAATAAATAAATCTCAAACTGAATTGAACCATATTACCATTATTGGTCTGTTTATATTAAAGTCCTCGTACAGTCGAGTTCATTTACATCTAAACGCTTACGAGAACAAAAATATCTGAACACGATTTTATGCTCCTGACAATAGGGTCGTGTTCAGATATTTTTGTTCTCGTAAGTGTGTAGATGTAAATGAACTCGACTGTACTCGTAACATTAACGTAACGTGAGACGTAACGAAGTCGCAGTGATATTTAGATGATTTTTATAAAACTGGTAAGACAGAAACTGTAACTGTAACGTAGCGCTTTTCCCCATCTCTACTCTACTCATTTACTCATGCATAATATTTTGGGTGATAAAACTAACAAAAAAACTCTTCCTTCCGTTTCCAGAAAGTCCTAACAGTGGATCTTTTCAACTATTATATTGCATTGTGAGAGCAATTCCAAGGTTAATGTAGGTACTCTAAGTTAAACGGGCTTGTGTTTCATCTCGTGTAGACGTTGAAAGACGGAGTTAATTTAGCCTGTCATCACAGTAACATCGCGGCACATAAATTGAGTACGTCGGCGTACGAGGACGCTCGGAAATGTTTGCATATTACTATTGCGTGCCGCAAGCATTCTGTGTCGTGATTGGTATCCATGTTATTATAAAATGATAAAATACAGTTTACATGCTGTACGATTTCTCAAAATTCTATGATTAATAAATAAAACTTAAAAATAGATACTTTTGATTATTTGAAAAACCTGAGATTTATATTATATAGTGCCGGGGTTTAAGATTAAGGATGATGTGTGCAAAACTTTAATTTCGTATTACTAATTTGAAAGTCATCCTATATACAGTATATTTTTACCGAAATATATCGAACAGTAGATATTATAAGGAATCACAGTTTAAGTAAAATATGTACCTATTTAGATAATTATTTTTTCCTTCCGCTAAGTATTTATATTTTTATTTGAGACTTAGATTGATAAAGTGGATAGTTTCCACAAAAATATAACCGTGACAGAAAAACATACGTGACCAAGATGTGAATTCTTGTGCTTTGAATTCAAATTAAAAAAGTATTAGAATATAATATATTAAAAGTAAGAAATTTAATTAAACGAGCAGCCTATTAAAATAAAACAATTTAAACGGATTATGTCGCGTATATTAATTATTTGAGCCTCCCTGACACAAAAAAAAAGTAAAAAAAGTTAAAAGTAGTATATGTAGAATTTTTGTTAAAAAGTATTTCATAGTAATAAATAAGGCAATCTGGGAGTTTTTTTTGGCGTTTCTTTCTCCTCAGTAAGCCTTTAGTGAACCGCTGGTAGATATTTTAAATAAAATAATAAATGCCTTTCTGGCACATGTGTAACTGTCTTTACACATTAGGCCCATCCGGTATGTATGAACACCTTTATTTTAAATTAATATTTACAAAATGGGTAGTTTGCACAAATGTAACTTTGACAGAGAAAAATTGTGTTTTTCTCAGTCAACCTTTGACAACGGTATCTGTAAAGGTACTGAAACGTCAGGGAGGCTCAAATAATTAATATACGCGATATAATCCGTTTAAATTGTTTTATTTAAATATGTGACAGTCGCGGAAACCGAAGAAAATATTATGAGCAGCCTATTAGTAATAATAATAAGCATTGATGAATCCTACGATAGAGACATTCAGATGATGCCTATCTTGGAGCAAATATTCATCCTTATTTTAACAAACATTTTTCTTCTGTGACTGTTCACAATCTAAACTATACGACCATTAATGGAAGGACATATCTCACAAACTGTATAGCAGAGTAATTATACCAACTAATTCTCCACACTCTCGCGCACCAGCGACAGACGTAGAACTGCGTTTATTATTAACGTCGCTGCTCAAAACGTTGCAGACCGCCGACTGTCGTAACCGCACAGTTGGCGGTGGCTGCGGCAGTCCTGCTCCAGAGGTTACGAGTGAGGTGTACGTACTAACGACAGACATAACTGCATTCATTATTATAGTCGCTGATCAAAACATTGCCGACCGCTGGCTGTCGTAACCGCACAGTTGGAGGTGGCTGCGGCAGTCCTGCTCCAGAGGTTACGAGTGAGGTGTACGTACTAACGACAGACATAACTGCATTAATTATTATAGTCGCTGATCAAAACATTGCCGACCGCTGGCTGTCGTAACCGCACAGTTGGAGTTGGCTGCGGCAATCCTGCTCTAGAGGTAACGAGTGAGATGTACCTACATTACAAGTATTAATATATTATTATCGTCGCTGATCAAAACGTTGCCTAGCATACCGCTGGTTGACGTAACCGCGCATTTGGCGGTGGCTGCAGCAGTCCTGATTCAGAGGTTACGAGTGAGGCGTACTGACTAGTAATATATTACTATCGTCGCTGCTCAAAACATTGCCGACCGCTGTCTGTCGTAACCGCACAGTTGGAGGTGGCTGCGACAGTCCAATATTATTGAAAATTGAAAATACAGTATATTCAGATACAACTATTTCCCATTGAAACTGTAAATAATTATTTTCTGTGAGTCGTCGTAAGTCCCCTTTGATGGCTGGCTACCCACGACGCTTACCGTGATGCTCGCAATCGCAGCCCACCTCTTTTTATATAGACGTTATTACTTGAACAGTATCAGGGCTGGTTAGCGCTCGCTGCTATTGAGCCTTTGTGTGGGAGTACAATCCGCTAATGGGGGCAGCCTATCTCATAAGGGGAAGGTCTTATATGATATAGTTAGTAGAGGAAGAGGCTGTTAGTATGTGGACCGAAGATGTGCTTTTCCCGTCCAGGTAATCTCAGTTACAGTTCGTGAGCTCTTAGATTAGGATTCGGCTTTGGGTGACATCGGAGGGGTTCAAAACTCGATCGCATAAGAGCGAGAGAGATAGGCATAGAACTCGAATCATATTTTGTCAGTTCACGGACTGTTCTTTGGTTTTTGATCGGATTTCGTAATTTCAGATTTGATCTAACGAGAAAGACGCTTGCTGCCATTACATTATTTTATTTCTGTGAAGTTATCAAACTCTCTGCCGAAACTGCAAACAGACGTAGCTTTTCCGAAAAATACTAGGCGATACTTTCCTACAGAAAATGCATCTCTATTTTTACGAAGTAACCAAGTCTCTCTGCAAAAGCCTGTTGTAGAATGAAAATAGTAGACAGTCCGTAATGTGACGTAGCTTCCCTCGTTACAGCAGCCTACCGTCCGATCCAGTCGTAATGCTGGATAGAATATTCTATGGCCGCCGCTGGATGCTTTTAGTGTCTGAATTGTTGAGGGTATTCAAATTAACTCGTCGGCTGACTTGTTCTAGCGGGTGCCGGTTTTTGTCGAACACAAATAGCAACTGCAGAGACAAGTTTAGTAGCGGATAAGTTAATGTACTGCGGCGTGTCAATGGCAGCCAAGTGAGTGTAGCGAGGAATGGTAGTCTAAGTAGGTTACATACATAAACATAAAGTTGCTAGTTGCATTACACAAACGTAACGTTGACTGTGGCAAATATTCGATCAGATAGGATATTGATGGTTACTGAAAAAGTATTAAAGATTTTGACACATACTTTGCCATTCAACAAAATCTCTCTCTCGCTCGTAATACTTGATCATCATCGTCTTATCGGGTATAAAAACCAAAAACATCCCATGCTCTTAAACGACGATAAGGCTACAACTTCTTGAAACGAAATGTTTTGTTATAAATATTATTTCTATTTAATTTTCATATAGGATGATTACATAATTTAGGAACATCTTTCTTCTATTTTCGATTGGAAGAAAATTACAGAAGCCTAAATAATGTAACCATAATTTCTGAGATACAAATTATGAGCAGTCAGTATACTTATCTACCATCTTGAAACCCAGAACCGTGCTTCTAATAAATGGTAGGTTATATTCGTATTTTACATTCGCTTTTTTATCAGGAGGAATGCGAGGGAATAAATAAAGAAATTCGTGTAGGAGCGACAATAAGAACGCCTCTATAAATATTAGATTCGATAGGGCTGCGAGCGGCACGTGCCACAGGGCGGGGAAATCAGAATAGCAAGTTTTATAGGCACTAAGCTTTTTCACGTTTTCGCCCAAGTGGCAAATTTTTTTTCTTATGACACGTTTAATTTACTTTTAAAGACGTCCGTCTGGCATCCAAACAAACCGACAGCAAAACGATTTATAATAAGAGTAAAAATAACGATTAACTTGGCCTCGATTGAAAAAAAATTTTTTCAATAAGTCTTTTCGTTGCCATTCCAAATGGTTCCAAAACAGAGGTACCTCAAGGAGTTTCAGAAAATTTTGTGCGTTATATGTTAAATGTCCGTAAGCCGTGAGATCATGTTATGGGTGAATATCAAAACAGCATTTTTTACGTGTCCAAGCTGAGAATCCCAGTGTAAAATGCATATTTTTTTCTAAAATTTTTATGGTTAATTATTGGAATAACAAAATAGTTGGCTACAAGTTTAGATTGCAGTAAACATATATATTTATTAAAATAAAAAATAAAAAGTAAATTATTTAAGACTGCACCGAGCGAAATGTAAAAAAATAGGCAGTTGCCGTTAAGTAGACAACGTCAACACTAGTTGTTTAATCCATTTCTAAACTATATATTTAGCTTTTAGAAGAATGTGTTAACAAGTTCTCCGTGGAAAAATTATAAAATTATTAATATTTTACCCTAGAAAACTAAGTAAAGTTGGACGAAAACTGTAAAATCTTAAGCAGGCGTTAAGTGTTTTTTTATATTTTAACCATGGATATCTAATCGGATTTACAGTTCAAAAAAAAGATGAATGTTTGCATTACAATTTGTCCGTGTCAAATATTTCAATTATTGTTTGGTATTAAAGGTACAGATTTATCAAAAAGTGCTTTTAATTCTCCATACATTTTTACTATGGCGGCCGCGCGCCGATCTAAATACGCATTCCCCGCGCTCTATGGTTCAGTCGCAAACACTCGGCGCCCTCTTAAGAACAAGGTGGCTTGTCCTCAACGTACTTCTTATGAAACAAGCGCTCAGCATGGCTATGTTTTAAGTTTGTATATAAATAAGGCATCAAATTAACAATTTATGCAGTCATAGCCTGTTAATGTTGGTATAATTTCATCATTTTACCTATTTAAATACACATGACTCTGGATCAAAGTTTGTCCAGGCAAAATTGTAAGTTACGGTGGCGAAATTTCAAGATGTCGTTGCTGGTTATTAAATGGCGCAGGAGTTGTCGCGTTGGTTTACCCCACTTAGGTCAGTCGTGCGCTAGCGCTTGCGCGGAGTGGAAGTGCGACTGAGACGGTGTGTTTCCCGCCATAACGTACGTAACCTCTTTGGTGGCATCTTGTTCAACGATTTGTTAGTTTTGGTGGCTCGAATTATGCGCTTGTTCTTTGTTGTTCGTGTCGTAAGTATACAGTGTTTTGGTATGTAGTTCAATTTATTCTATAATTACAATCTTAAAATAAATCATTAAATTGTAAGATTTTTTTTTCGTAAATTTTCAGTTTAGGTGGCTATATATCATTTTTCATACAAATAGTAAGGAGGTTTTAGTTCTTGGTGGGCAAGATTTAGTTTTGGTGGCGTAAATTTAAGATTAGGTGGGCAAATTTCAGTTTTGGTGGCAACCCAAACCTTTGGGTGCTCATATTTCATTAAGTATTGTTAAAATTCTTGGACAAATATGAAAATGTGTAATATTGTGAATAGATATTTAGTATTATAACTTAATTTCTTCTTAAAAACTAAAAAAAAAATGTGCCACCAAAACTTAAAAAAATTTGCAATGTTGATATTCACCCTTATAGTAACTTTGTTAGGAATTTATTTTCAAGAAGATTTTCGCTTTTTTAAATATTTTTCGTCATTGTCATTCAAGATAATGTTAAGGGGCTCCCCGCTCTCAATGACCTTCGATCTTTTGCGACAGATTTTCCCATATTATAAATAGCTAATCATAAAAACATAGTTTTTCCACAACAAAATACCGTATCAAGTACCTTTCACATGTCACTGACTTTGAGATACAGGCCGTCAAAGTTTACGATTTTTTCGGGGAAAAAGTTGTGGAAACGGTTTTTTGCGTTTTTCTCGAAAAGTATTGAGAAAAATAGAAAAAGCTTCACAACAAATTTTGTGGAATATGGTTTAGAACAATAAAATGTAAGATATTTTCTACATATACACCGGGGATAAAAGTAGAAACGAGATTAGTGTATTTTTGGTCCTTCACCGAATATTTTTTTATAAAATACACAGTCGTTAAATCAAAGTTCGGGTCACTACAAAGTGTTAAGCATAGACCATACTACAATATATATTAAATAGGACATTATAACTCTATAATCCACAAACTAGATACGATGTAAAAATCATCAAATTGGCTGATTTCTGTAGGGAGCCCCAGAATAACCAATTATGAAACGGAAACTCGATGCTTAGTCAAGTTTGATCACAATGGCAGCGCGCTCTTCCGTTGTGGTGATAGTTGCAAGACAACTGATGTTGGAACCACGCGATCAAAACGTTTGGAGACTCGCTCTTTTAGACTCATTCACACTGATTCCTAACAATCTAACTGTCTATACTGCTGTTGTCGCGCACTGCGCAGTAAAGACGAATGGCGCTCGCTGTACGGACGGAGGTGCTTATGAAATTGTATTTTATCTGCCTACTTCTACAAATTACGTCGGCCGCGCCACTCACGGGATTACAACTATTTATTTGCTTCACCCTCGTTACTGAATTAAGTATCCTATTGTTATATATTAGACCATCAAGATGGAACAGAAATAAAAAAATACTCAACGAAATAACAAAAGTTTACTATCATTAGTAATTCGCCGCCACCAGACGAATAGAGTTGTGCCCATCCCAGTCTCTGTTGAAAACTCGGTACTCGAAGTTGTTGACTCATACATCTACCTAGGACAAGTGGTCCAATTAGGTAGGTCCAACTTCGAGAAAGAGGTCAACCGCCGAATCCAACTCGGCTGGGCAGCGTTCGGGAAACTACGCAATGTCTTTTCGTCCGACATACCTCAGTGCCTCAAGACGAAAGTCTTCAACCAATGTGTGTTACCAGTGATGACTTACGGCACCGAAACGTGGTCTTTCACTATCGGCCTCATCTCAAAGCTCAAAGTCGCTCAACGTGCAATGGAGAGGGCTATGCTCGGGGTGTCTCTACGTGATCGAATCAGAAATGAGGAAATCCGTAGACGAACTAAAGTGACCGATATAGCTCACCGGATTAGCAAGTTGAAGTGGCAATGGGCAGGCCACATAGCACGCAGAGCAGATGGCCGATGGGGCCGAAAAGTGCTCGAGTGGAGACCTCAGACCAGCAAGCGCAGCGTAGGACGTCCACCTACAAGGTGGACAGATGACCTTATAAAGGTCGCCGGAAGGCGCTGGATGCAGGTCGCTTCCAACCGGTATATATGGAAGTCCAAAGGGGAGGCCTATGTTCAGCAGTGGACGTCCTATGGCTGAGATGATGATGATGAGACGAATAGAGGCAGACAAGGAGACCTCCGGTTAACAATAAATGGAATTTACACATAGCGGTAATTAAAGAGGCAATTTGCTTTCGGCTTCAAGTAACCGCATCCTCAATCATAATATTGACAGTAATCTAACGTGCCGGTAAAGGAAATGCAAATGAATAAAAAAAAACTCAGGCAACCTCAAACAAATCGACCTCGTTCCACATTAAGCACTATAACAGGCATGTGTTATGAGTATTAGACAAAGATAATATATAATTATATAGATAAATAATTAAAACAAAATGTTCATCACAAAAACTCAAATCAAATTCTAATTCAAATTTCTTTATATACAAGAAATGTATCTAAAAGTTCCCTGTTGTGGACAAAATGTGCGAAAGTCGTATGCGATGGTTTGGGCACGTGATGAGGTGGGGTGAGGAGTACGTTGTCAGGAAAGCCTTGGCTGTGCCAGAGAAGAAAAGTGGTAGAGGGCGACCACAGGCCACGTGGTGGACAACCGTTGCCAAGGACATGGAACGGGCATAAATCAAAGAAAAGACAACCCAAGATAGAATAACTAGGCGCCTTAAAACGAGGAGGGCCGACCCGAAATAATAAAAGGGATAAGCCCGGAAGAAGAAGAAGAAGAAATGTATCTAAAATTTAACAATTTGAAGTTTATTAAGCAAATATTTTCACTTCTGATTCGAGCCGAGAACCGCCGGCTCAGTAGGCGACTGCACTACCACTACGCGAACCGCGTCGTCAAATGTGTACTAATAGTTAATAATCTACTCCACGCAAACTAATACCTATATCCCGAGTGTTGCCACAGCGTTTGATTTATTCTACCACGTTTCAAATAACCCCAGAAAATACGGCAGTTGGCACTCGAAAATAGTGGTAAAGTGAGACAACGCTCAATTTATCGCTTAATCTGGATTCAGTTTGGGTGCGCCATAAACGTTTATGGGTGTTATGTGGCGCTGCCAATACAGCGGCGAAATTCGATGTTTCCCACGACATTTGTTCGAGATCTCATCAGTACATGCGTACTTTAGCGATGTGCACTACTCGGAGTAACCTGGCATGTTACTCAATGAGAGGACTCTATTTTTGATTAAAATTCAAAGTAGCTAGTTATATTGTTACTCGTAAAGTGTAAATGATTAGCGCAAGCAATTACAAATTTATAGCTACTTAATATATTTAGCAATGGAGTAGCAAAATCGATATGTGTCCGTAATATTGCCATGTTATACCTAAATTTGCGATATCACAAAGCCACATCGAATCAGGCTACCGTATCGAAACGATTGTAGTATCTCGCGGTATTTAAATCGCGGAAAAGGTTTAAAATATGCCAAACGTTCGTTCTCGCCCCTTTATGGGGCTCATAATGGGATATCAAATGGGAGGAATGTAGAATTTAATGTTTATCTCGTGTTGTTTATTTCACCAAAATAATTATTAACAGAACAGAAGTTCTTCATAACGAGCATGTTAACGGGATTCAGCAATGGCGTGCGTCAACAGGAGTTGAAAGCTTTGTTGTTTGTTAAAAAAATTAAGTGATTTGATGAAATGGAATGAATTATTACTATTTGAAGAAGGATTGTATCTTTCGCTTTAAGTACAGTGGTGGTTTATCATTCTTAATAACTTGCAGATCGATTTGATGATTTTGATGTTCCACATGGAAATAGAATATTGACCACGAATATCGTTGAAGTAGGAGTTCATGCAGAATGCACGATTCACAAAAGAGACTATGAACAAAATAGAATGTCTGTCCGATCCAAAGCCGGAACTAGCTATAAAAGTATGTATACAGTATCCTATGAAATTATCCAAGAAAATCCAGTATCTTCGTAGTGACCGCTCCGGTCGGCCGGTTGTTATTCCGGCACGGTCCGGCGGGGGCGGCGACAAATAACACGCGCCTAAGACCTGCTGCTGACAATGAATGAGTAACCGCCAGATTTATGGTCCAAGCGGCAGAATATAGAGTGTAGAGTGCGATCATGACCACAATGCGACGCTAAGCAGTTGCAACAGCCTATGAATTTGTGTCTGCCGGTTCTTGAAAAAGTCCAACCTAGGCCCCTGAAAAAAACTATAGATAAGCTAAATCAACATGCGGATCAGGTTCTCTTTAGAAAATTCGTATGTACTCACAAAGTGCGTGATAATTCAGGATTTGATGTGTGACGATGAACAACACGTTGCCTATAATGAGTAATATAGTATACCTAGAACAGAGCAGTTGTTAGGTTTAGGCTTGTATGGTCAAACGGTCCGGTCATATACTGGCCTGCCTACAGGATAAAACTGTATTTTTGTTGGTATTTTATTTCCGCACGACCTTGTGATCTACACCACTCACCGATCAGCGAGCAGGGCTGCCCACCAGTTATTGGATTCTCGTTCGTTATTACAGCCATTAGCGCAGCGGCCGGCATTATGCGCGTAATAACTTGCCAACCCTAGCAGCAGTAATCAGCAGTGTGTGAGCCAATTAATATGTGATGCCCAAGCTTCAAATCTCCCCATTACTGCAGGTTAAATAATAGTACCCACTAATACACAGAAAGGTCACTCATTTGATCTTAACTGAAAGTGTACCTTCATTAGGGTGGCAAAGTTTTTAACACATGGTAAAGTTTGTGACAGTTTATCTACAATTTCAGTGGTATTATTATGGTCTGAAGTTCATATTAGGTTTTGATGATTGCAACCGTATCTTATTCGTGACAGGTTGTCAATTGTTTATCAGGGTAAGGATGTTTTACTATCTCTGAAAAATCCTTTATCCAAAGATAATAAATTTTCGCCTGGTAAATGTCTATTCCCTTACAGGTAAAAAGTACAAAATTAATGCGGCAAACTGTCACAGAGAGAGTTTGCTTTTCCAATGGGTATTAGGGAGAGCTACTCAAAGTAACAGAAGGGTGCTTGATTCCCCGCAGCCACCTTATTATGAAAATGGGAAGGTTTGCCTTGGCACTGGAAGATTGAATTCTGATAGGAACGTGTTTGTTTTTGAGATGCGTTCTGATTTTTTGGCGGGGGTCGTGTAAATTAAGTTGGTTCAGTTAATAGAAAGTTGGAAAATGATCTTTAGGCTAAACTGTCACTAGCATAAAGCGAATGGTTGTTTCGTTGTCGTATTTGAAGTTTCACTTAAAACAAGCAATGGTTGCTACAGATGATCATTTTGTATTTATGACGAAACCTGCGCTGAGGGTATAATATTTGGACGCATGCATTTATGTATGTATGTATGTAAACACTTTATTGTACACAAAAACAAGAAATACATTTTAAAACAATAAACATGTACAACGGCGAACTTATCCCTTTAAGGGATCTCTTCCAGTTAGTCTAATTAATTGGTTTTGAAGAAATTACTCACACAAGAAATTCTATGTGAGATAAGACTGGTTTCTTTTTTTAAGGCATAACAATGGCACACGGGAGGGGTGTGATATGAGATCCAGGAACATGCAATCTTACGGTCCTTATTTTTTTGCACGCTTTTGGGGATCATGTAGAAAGTAAAGAACGCTTGTGTCTAGACATTGGTTTTAAATTCTACCTCATTTCACACCTTTCTTTATAACGATGCTATTTATGAAATCTTGAAGAACTTTTTTTAGGTCATTACTAAAATCATAGTATTTTTATTTGACAGAAATACAATCTCATACATGCAAAAGCAAGCATGTCGCAATTTAGCTATACCGCTATGGAAACTATTCAAAAGTAATTATTTTAATGGCCCAACTTGCATACAAATGCCTGTGTTCGGGGCTATCCCATTGATAAGAGAACCCTTTGATAGGGGTGATCGAACCCAGCTTTGATTGCTACAGTTAGATAGTTGGCTGATGTTGAATTGTACAACATCTAGCGATATGGGTTAGGCAACACAAAATTATCATAAAAAAAAGCTTCGAAATAATTAGAAGCTATGAAACGCAACGAGGTAGTTAGGAAAGCAATTTGTTGAAATATAAAAAAAAAAAATCACTTAACAATAACGAATAATGATTTAAACTAGTACTAATAATGTAAATAAACAAACAACGGTGGCATAAAAATTACAATGAAATTAATTTAACTAGAAAATTATGAAAACGATGCGTTTCAGTCTATAGCACGATTAAAAAAGTCAAACTAAACTGACATTTTATCGTAGAAACCATCAACCATCAATGCTCAATAGATTATTTATAATCCCCAGTCCGTCACGCAGCGGCCACAACCTAATTCCACAGTCCGTGTTCGGTATTTGCGGATATATGCGAATATGTGGGATCTTTTAAAGAGCTGAGTTGGGTCGACGTGTGACTGATGTTGTGGAAGCGTGCGTACTGCGGTTTCCCCACCGCTACCCTGCATAATATATAGCGCACGTGCTCAGTATGCGGGTAGCAGCCCACCGAAACGAAAGCCACCTAACCCCATACCCGCACTACGGACCACCAGGCCTTCGTAACCTGGCCGCGTTGTACGCACGTATTTCGTCGGTGTAAAGGTGAAACTCATTATGTGACATTTGAGACGAAGTTTCCGTTTTCTTTGATATCGTATTTCTTGAGGCCGTTCCGAAGACGTGCCTTCATGAGCTTGAAAAGAAATTAGCTTCAAATTCTTGTAAGATTTCTTTGATTAATTTGTCGGAATCGTAACGAATTTAATATCGCGAGAAAGTTTGGTGAACTGTAATAATATTATTTCAGTCAAATAAATATTTGTACCTTCGAGGGAGAACGATCACATCAAGATCAAAGAGGTGTTAAAGTATCAAAAGAAGTTATCTGCTTTGAGGAGTACTCATAACATAAACATCTCAAATGAATACAAAAGACCAATCCGGCGAGAACAAATAAAAAGAAGATTAAAATTGAAATAGCGTGTACAACACATCCTATTTGCCAGTTCTCGTGTAATCTCAAATTAAAAACAAGGAAAGCAAATGAAAAGTAAACATTCATGATAATTACGAACGAAAAACACAAACAGAGAGGTTCGCTCGAATCAAATTGGGGGCTACATAAATACAGTGGATATAAAAACCTGGCGAAGAGTAATCAGGCTAAAGTGTGAACGGTTCCGCACTAAAAACTAAATATCAGATTGTACATAGGCTATCGCTTATGATTTGGAATTGCCACAATACAAATCAAATCTCAAAATCATACCATAAAAGTTACTGGAATGGAATGAAATTACTACTGAAATAGTGTGTTTGAAATTACTACCAAAATAGGAAGACCCTGGCAATCCCTGTTAGGGTTTCCTAAAATCACTTTTAGCCCTAAATGTTGCCCTAATGGGAATTAGCCCTAATGATCAACTGTTTTCCATAATGAAATGATAACCCTAAAGCTCATTTGTCCGAAGTATATTTACCATAAAGATCTTTAATGTTTTGCCATAACATTGTATCGGGATTTGAACTCGGAACCTCCAAATTAACTGTCGCGTTTTGAACTATGTGTAATAATGTGCAACTAAAATAAAAATATTGCCATGTTTGTAGATATTTAATTTTGTACAAAAAGTCTGATGAGTATTACATCTACAACGTTTATTCGAATTTAGGGAAAGAGCTTCTACTCTATAGGTTCACTCGGAGTGTTGCTTTGGGAATCCTAACGAATACAAAACGAAAACCCAGAGAGCCGCTTATCTGACAGCCACGCTTTGATCCAGCGTTTAGAAGATAAGTCCTAAGTGTAGGCTAAATAAAGCGCTCTTTTTACTAATTCTTTTATCAAAATTCTATGCGTTCTGGACGCAAGGCAAAAGATTATCTACATTTTGAAGGTCGTGTTAGTCATTAGAGAGGATCGATGTATCGATTGACGTTAAAATACTTAATGTGTACCCATCAGTTCAATTTAAATTTATGCTGTCTGAGAGTGACTAGCATTGCTCGTAGAACGGATGTCCGCGGGGAAAGGAACGGTCTACAGTATAGAGCTATCGCAGAAAACTGTTGAATAACGGCAGCGCGAGATTGAATTTTTGATCATCTTAGTTGATACGATAATAATCTAGTCTATGTATCATTTCACGCAGCGAAACAACATTACACTCGCAAACAACCTATCAAAGAATTTGATCACTTTTCGACCGTATTTCATGCGTATCAAGGTCCAAACGTGGTAGACTAGTTCCTTGGCTCACTGGACTGACTGTAGTTAGTTGCTAGTGTTCAGCAAGGCTCAATTACCGCTTCTCCTGTGCCTTGGGGCAGCCAGCGCTCAGGTCCGGGTTGGCATCAGCCTCACAGCTAACAGAGCTCAATTAGCACGCCGAATAGATCCCTTGTCCGTTTTAGCGCAAACCTGAACCTCACTTGCAAACTGAACAAACGTCTTTTTGTACGCAGATTAAAATGTCATTGAAACCGATTTCATGTGATTCTATGCAGGTAAACTGACTATTTATAGCGATATTTATATTGATAGACAATTATGTGTGGAATTTTGATAAGCATGGCGTGGCGACAACGTTCAGAAATTCTTCTCGTGGACTTTCTCTCACATGTAGCTTCGCTCTACAACTTGGCTATACTTATAATAGATAGTGAAAAAACATTAACATGAATTTTCAAGTATTTGAAATCGCACACCATTTTATCAGTGTTATTTTGTGAAAATCTGGCATCATATTGCGAAAATTGAAATGTCAGTACATAAATGGATAGTGTTTTATGAGGTTTGTGTTGAGAAATATTAGAAGCTGACGTTGAAACCGATAAATAAATATTATTTTTAGATACAAGTGAGAATTAATACAAAAAGATTTCATATAAGTAAAGCTGCTTATACCAATGAAGTAGTACTTACGAATTCTTACAATACCACAATACGCGTTAAGACTGCCTTAAGATACGAGTCGGATTTGAGGAAAAATAAAAATAGGCCACCAGGTAACCTGAGACATGTTAACAAATGTAACCCCTGAACAACTGAACTACGTTGGCGTATTTTATGGGAAAAACAACATTTAAAGATAACGAGAAACGAATAATGATATGTTCTCTCTTCGTCGGTAGGCGAATGTATTTTGATCATACCAGGTTTTCTTCTTCATTGCCTGTTGTTGGTTATTAGTGTTGGGAGTTCTATTTATTCAACTATTTTTATAAGCATCGTCATGTTTCCTAGTAGAATGATTGTCAAAATTTACTTTTTGACTATTTAGCACGTTGCTTTCGAAAGGCTAGGAAGGCGCTTCGTCATCATCTTTGCCTGCTGTGTCCTTCGCGGGACGAAGGCCTCGTCCAAGGTTTTTCGCGATAAACTGTCTTGCGTAACTGGAAATCAATACCTTTCCGTGATCCTCAGAGGATCGTTTATCCACCTTTTTAGGCCCTTCTTCATGTCTAATGACGAGATTTCAATTTCGACCTATAGTATAAACCGATTTGGCACGATTGACAAATAAAGCGCATCGCTAAAGTAGACCGTGGTGATATTTTAGGCAAATATTAGAAACGTCGGATTTCACCCCCGAAAAACAAACAAAACAATACCTCCAAACACACGTCCCGCCCCCATTCAATTATATCGCGACAATAAAACTCAAACAAATCGCCAGCATAACAGATGAAAACAACAAAACGGAACTAAAAACTGAATTAAGCCGTAATAGGAGTCCTTTACTCGGCGATTATTCGGAAGCATCCGTTAATTCCCGCGCCCGTTGCTTTTTACGAGTCAGTATTTGCGCCTCTTTACGGCTGTGATCGACGCCGTCCTCTAATTTCACCCCTACTTTGAGTCTCCTTGTTTTTACCGTCAAGAGATGTTTTATACACGCGTTTTTATATGGCCGGGCGACGCGACGTTAAAACGGATTGATGGTTATTAAGAAAATATTTTTTTTACTTGGATGTGATTGCTCTTCTTGAGATGATTGCTGGTGAAGTCCACGACAAAAGTGGTGCAAGTGCATCCAGAACTGCCTATGCATGTACATAAGTATCCAGGTACTTACATTCACGTTCAGTTTAATAAATGAGCCTAGATGTTTAAACGAATCCATTGTCGGTATTGCGGTACTGGAATTATATCTAGGTAGAAGAGTTTTACGACAAAGTGACTCGATATGCCGCTGTAATTGCATCTCATATTATTTGTCTTCGATCTACCTACTTACATGGAGGCCAATCTTCTCCAGTGCCTTACGCATTTGCAGTGGGTCGACATTAATAAGTTTTCTCATGTCATATTAAAAATGAACAGTGATACCTACGAATTTAAAAAAAAATTGCCACTAGCAGATGAAAATGCTTACATAGATTTGCTGATTTAAAGATTTTTTTTTCAAACAATATAATTTTATTAAAAGAACATTTCTTATTCGTATGGTTATTGTGAATGAATGGATTCAAATTGTACCGTACGGTCGTCGAGTGTAAACGAGCTGTGTTTATCTCATGTAACACCTACAGATTTGTTTTCCCGTTTGTTTTTTATCGCCTTTGCCAAGTCGGCTTAAGAGGGCAGAATAAAATATGCGATGGCTTAATAGAATCTCGCTGTTATGTTTGCGAACTTTGTCGCGGAGTCAGCGTCTGGACTTCGTCTGTATTCCACAAATAATAGAGTCGTGTGACCGTTACATTGCTAGGGAACTTATAGCTGTTTAGTCAAGAGAGTATTAATATCTGAAAAAATATTATACGTATGTTGTGGTATTGCTAGGTAAATCTTGAGTATGCTTTGTAAAAGATGAATTTCTTTAGACTTTAATGCTGTTTACAATTGGCAGTATAATACGATAGGTATCTATAGTCTTGTCTGAAGGTTATTATTGGAGAGTTTCAACCGCCTAATTCACGTGGCAAATATATTGCAAATTTAATCTAAGCAAAATTAAAAGACCGAAGTCGAGACCCACGATAGTTTTCTATGTAGAAATTAAAAGAATTGAAAAAAAACCTGTCTTCTACATGACGACCTAAAATACTGCCGCAATTTACATGGAATTTGTCAATATTGTGGCCAGACGGATAAAACGCTCACATAATTAAGTTGCCCGAAATACTTATTGGGTTTGAGCTACTTTCTGACTGACTTTCAAGATGCCTTTAAGATTCCATATAGTCGGCGCTTAAAATCAGCTCCTGTCGAGTTCCCCTGCAACACGAGGTGGCCACAGAATAGAAAAGATATCAGAGTAAATAGGAAAATGTATATCGCAAATTTTTGCTGAGCGTCTTTTTCTGGGAGAGTTACTGCTGACACTAGAGTTACAGTTTTATCTTACGTAATTATACCTATACCTGCATCACCGATTGTAATTCAATAAGTTTATGTAATAAAATAATGCAGTAAATGACGGTCACGCAAACTGAAATAATTACGAGAAAACAAATTCTAATCTAGGCCTTACATTTCACGTTTCTGACGTTTCTAATGACATATGTCTGATATAATAGGTAACTAATGTGTCTATCCTCTATTGCTCAAATAGCAATCAATTATTATTAATACGGTGAATAGAGACTAAAGAACTATGTGTGACCTTACAAACGGTCCGGTAGTTTTGAATTTTTGATATGTTGTCTAGGATGGTTAGTCAGTGTTTAAAATGCAAAATGCACAATTCCCCCCCCTCCGCGCCCCCCCGGACCCCCGGAGTTCCCGGACGAGCCTGGGTTCTGGCCCTGGGCCCACTGAAGCCGCGCTTGTGCTCGCTGTTCAGCGCATGCCTGACGCAGGGACAGTTTCCACGGCCGTGGAAATCTGGTAAACTCGTCCTTTTGCGCAAGGACGGGCGTCCGGTAGACTCGCCTTCGGCCTACAGGCCGATAGTTCTGCTGGACGAGGCCAGCAAATTGTTTGAGCGGGTGGTGGCCGCTCGTCTCAACCGGCATCTGGAGGGGGTGGGTCCAGACCTAAGTGACCACCAGTTTGGATTCCGCCGGGGCAGGTCCACGATCGACGCTATTGCGCGCGTGAGGGCCCTGGCGGATGGAGCTGTGGCCCAGGGAGAGGTGGTACTGGCGGTGTCTCTTGACATCGCCAACGCGTTTAACTCCCTACCCTGGGCTTGCATCACGGCGGCACTGAGGCGCCACGCTGTGCCTGAGTACCTGCGGAAGACGGTTGAAGATTACCTCACCGATAGAGCCGTCAGGTACCCTACGGCTCACGGGTGGCAGGAGAAGGGGTTGTCGTGCGGTGTTCCACAGGGGTCAGTTCTCGGGCCGCTTCTGTGGAACATCGGGTACGACTGGGTGCTGAGGGGCCGTAATGTGCCGGGGGTCAAGTTGATGTGTTACGCCGACGACACCCTGGTTACAGCCCGCGGAAGCACATTCCGGGAGGCAGCGATTCGGGCCACGGCAGGCGTTGCAACAGTTGTAGCACGAATTCGGAGGTTGGGGCTAGAGGTGGCCCTGAACAAATCCGAGGCCCTGTGTTTTCACGGGCCTCGAAAGGCACCTCCAGCGGGTTCCAACCTGGTGGTGGGAGGAACGTCCATCGGTGTCAAGTCGACAATGCGGTACCTTGGCATAGTCCTTGACAGCCGTTGGACATTCCGGGAGCACTTTAGGCGCCTTGCTCCCAAACTGATCGGGGCGGCGTTGGCGCTCAGTCGGCTTTTACCCAATATGGGCGGGCCAGACGCGACCTGCCGAAGACTGTACGCTGGCGTAGTGCGGTCAATGGCACTGTACGGGGCGCCCATTTGGGCCGGATCCCTGACCGCCCAAAATCAAGCCCAATTGCGAGCCCCGCAGCGGGTTATGGCGGTCAGAATGGCGAGGGCATACCGCTCCGTTTCGCACGAGGCGGCCTGTGTGCTGGCGGGGACCCCACCCTGGGACCTCGACGCTTCAGCTCTGGCTGATATATATTGGCGTGTCGCTGAAGCGCGAGAAGAGGGGGTCGAACCACTCCTGGAGGACGTCAGGCAGTGGAGGCTAGACTCCCGCCGTGACGTAATCCAGAAGTGGAAGGACAGACTCGAGGTACCAAGTGCTGGCCACTGGACCATCGGAGCGATCCGGCCCGTCTTGGAGAGATGGGTCGGAAGAAAGGAGGGGTTTCTCTCCTTCCACCTTGCCCAGGTCCTCTCGGGGCACGGCTGCTTCGGCAAATACCTGTGCAGGGTGGCAGGACGAGAACCGACAGCGGTATGCCACGAGTGCGGCGCCGATGAAGACACGGCGCAGCACACGCTGGAGGTGTGCCCAAGTTGGGCGGAGCAGCGGGCCGCACTCGTGGCCGTAGTGGGGAACGACCTCTCCCTGCCTGCCGTGGTAGAGGCCATGGTAGGCAGCGACAGGTCGTGGGAGGCGATGGCCTCCTTCTGCGAGGATGTGATGTCGCAGAAGGAGGCAGCGGAGCGTGGCAGGGAGGACGATCCGGCCTCCCAACCAATGCGCCGCAAACGCGTGGGGCGACGGCGGTTGGCCTACGACCGCCGATTACCCCCATAAGGGTACCGGTGGGCGGCAGACACGGGGACGTCTGTCGCCTACATGAAGGTCCCCGAGTGGTAGGCGGCCGTATACCGGCACGCCTCTTACGAAGGCAGGGTTGAGCAGTGCTCCCCGGAGACGGGTCCGAAGCTCGGACGGCCGCTAGCAAGGTCGCGGTAGTATGCGAAGAGCGTTTCCCGTGACCTTGCCTATAGCAACAGAGGCGGCAAATGGAGGGGTTTTTAGTGGGTACACCATAGGCCTCATTAGCCGACATGGGAGTCCCACATAACCACCGGGGTCCGTCCCCGCACCCTGGTGGTATGCGTAACGCATTTTCCCCTCCTAAAAAAAAAAAAAAAAAAAAAAAAAAAAAAAAAAAAAAAAAAAAAAAAAAAAAAAAAAAAAAAAAAGGTTTCATCTCGTCTAAGACATTCGGCAGTGATCCTCCCTAACCTGGCTCTTCATAATCTTACGCTGTAGTGCTAAAGCTTTCCGTCGAGACGGTTCTATATTCAATCGCATATGTCGCATCTGGACACCTTTGTACCGGGAGAGTAGCCAGCCATGTTTACTCCTTCAGTTCTAACTAAAAGATGCGCTTAAGAATAACAAGAATCAATATCACGACCCAATAAAGGACGAAATACTGGCTCAATTCGAGATATCGTAAAATGTGGCCGAATTCAGGCCCTAATCTTAATCTATTGCAGTAGCTAGTTGGTCTACCCACTGGACGTAAACAGGCGGTGGGCAGCTGACTTAAGGCCGCGATCCACAAACATTGTTCCCGGGAATCCGGGCCACTCCGGGAATGTTCCAGGTCGGAATCCGGAATGCGGGGACGTGGGTTCGATGCTTGCGGCCGAATGTTTGGGGCCGGACTTTAAAAAGTACACTCAGCTCGTATTTTACATTTAGTCGCCGGTATTTTATTCAAGAGACTTGCGGTGAAATGTTTAGGCCTGTACTTTGAAAGGTACAGTGAGTTCGTATTTAATATTTTGGGAAAAAACAGAACTTAAAACGCGTGTATAACCTACGAGAGTCCAATCCAATCTGGCGGTTGTGGGAAATAATGTTTTTAACGTATAAATGACACCTAGCTCCTGTTGCATTGACGTCAATGCAACAGCGCGACTCAGCAATTTAATTTATATGTCTACTCCCTTATTTTAAAGATATAACTTATACTTACAACAGTGACGTCATAGAACTTTTAAAACTTCAAACTTTTAAAATTTAATCAAAATGTCTTCGTATTTGTGCTGTGCCCTATAGTTGGCTTATGGCTTATAGAGACCTTCATCAGATCATGAGTCCGACTGTGAGAGGCCACACGCTGCGTTTTCCGGCTCGTGGTGACCATTCAAGAACTTTCCGATAAGACCTACAGATGAGAGCAAGATCGCCACTATCTGCTCCCGAAGTTTAGCAGATCTTTACGAAGCGCAGTATTAAAAAGTAATTTTCCCACATCGGCAGTTAGTGTCCTTTGTACGGCAATGAGCGCTTGTCGTAAGTGAAATCGAATGACTCGGCGATTCGTCCTGCGACCCGCCGGGACCGGGTGCCGCTCCCGGCACAGATAATTTATCCTACATTTTGTATAAATAAAGTGTCTTTGTGGCTACTAAATTATGTGCTTAAAAAACATCTGAACTATGTGTCGCTTATGTTTTTGGTGATACTGGCTCCATACTAAATACATGTTACAGAGGTGTAACGAAGGTGTGACACTATTACGCTATTTACTCTCATCTCTGTAACTTTTACTTATCAACTGTATACTTATGTAAATGTTTTACTATAATTATATATAGCAATCAATACCCTGTCATGAGGCAATGTAGACAATTGCATATCGGCCCAACATCTCGGAGACACAGCGCAATCTGCAGAGCCTGCTACACTACTGGATGACCTCCGTATGGTTTGATCTGGTTGTCTATCACTCCTGCACACGTCTCTGGTGAATAAACTACCATACATCGGCTGTGAAGTTAAACTTCACAAGCTCCGCAAAACGCAACTTGAAGTTTAGTTAACATGCTGAAAATCACAACAGTTCCAAATTTCGTCCATCCATCCCGCTCAACGACTCTGATCTACCCGTGACATTCGTAAACCTGCAAAATATAACGTCTCAGTCCTCACACATCTCTGGTGGATTTGAAACCTTAAACTACATAAATCGTCTGCAAAGTTAAACTCCACAACCCCGTAAAACGCGGTGTAACTTGCAGTTAACATGCTGCACCTTACATGAGCTCCGGCTAACTTTGACTTAAGTTGACTACGGCAACAAAGCCGAGGCAAAAGCTTGCTTAAGAACCTCCGAGAGTCAAATTCTTGGTAATTTATGTAAGTTTATTAGTTAAGCAGAGTTGGGACTCACGAGTAGGTATAATAGTTACGTCATTGGAAGAAGATTACATTTTTAGGGTTCCGTACCCAAAGGGTAAAAACGGGACCCTATTACTGAGACTTCGCCGTCCGTCCGTCCGTCCGTCCGTCCGTCCGTCCGTCCGTCCGTCCGTCTGTCACCAGGCTGTATCTCAACAACGGTGATAGCTAGACAGTTGAAATTTTCACAGATGATGTATTTCTATTGCCGCTATAACAACAAATACTAAAAATAAAATAAAATAAATATTTAAGGGGGCTCCCATACAACAAACTTGTTATAGATTATATATATATGTATAGGTACGGAACCCTTCATGCGCGAGTCGGGCTCGCACTTGCCCAATTTTTAATGTAGATAAGGCTGAAGTTTGCGAGTCTTCGTTATTTCATTTGTCAGAATAGAATTTTGCATATCAGGCTGACAGATAATGCGTTAGTGGTAAGCCCGTGATAGGCAGGCACATTGTTTCACAGGAGGTAAAGTAGACCCACGATAACTTTGCATAAGATATTACGTGGCAACCCAGAAAAATAACGCTGTGGCAACATTTTGTTAATGTCATTTATGTCATTGAGTTGTGAGTTTGTAAAATTTTATTCGAGGTTTTTAGCGAATCCTGCTTTCGAAATGGGTAAAACTATTAAAAGTGGAGTTAGAGAACTTATATTCAAGATGATTACTCATTTCCAAAATGTAAAGGAGGAAATGGAGTCCGCCCGTGAACAAAAAGAGCAATGTTTACATGAAATTCTAACCTCTACGAGTAAGTCCATAATATATTCTTGATGTTTTATTACGGTTATCAGCTTTTTTAAATATTATTTTCATGAAATAGGCTGAAACGAAGTTACAGTATTATATTTTAACTTGTAAATTCGTTTTTTCAAGGTGAATTAACTGAAGCTGTTAAGATTTCAATCGCAAATTCTGTAAGCAAGATCAAAGAACTGGAAAACTGGAACGTCAGCACAGAGGCGACTTACATTCAAAAAATTAGTTCAATGACTGGTAAGACGTCGTAAGCATTTTTTTATGAAGGTTTAACTTATGTTAATTTTGTTACTATTTTCTGGACTAAACATCATTCACTTATTGTTTGTAGGTATTGGCTTAAGGACAATTCGCCAAATCAAGCACGAAGGTAATACCAATTCAGGCATATGGGCAACTCCTGGCAAGAAACGCAAGTGCCGTACTTCAAAAAGAAATATTGATGATTTTGATAAGGTTGCCATACGAAACCTAATTAATTCATTTTACTTAGTGAGAAATGAAACACCCACAATTGCAAAGCTGCTAAATGAGTTGCGGCAAACTATACAGTTTGATGGTGGTTATGAAACACTACGTAAAATTATACACGACATGGGATTTTGCTTCAAGAAAAATGTTGAAGAGAGAACTATATTAATGGAAAAAGATTATATTGCTGCAGCAAGACACAAATATATCAGGGAAATGACAGAATATAGAAATATGCCATTAGAGGAAAGAAAACCGATTGTTTATTTAGATGAGACCTATATTCATGTTAATTACAAACCAAAAAAAAGTTGGCAGGGTCCATCAACTTCTAAAATGGTCACTAATATATCAAAAGGCAAACGGTATGTAATTGTACATGCAGGCACCGAATTAGGATTTGTTAATAATGCTTTTTTAATATTTAGCAGCAAGTCAAAGTCAGCCGATTATCATGATGACATGAACGCTACCAATTTCTCGAAGTGGGTTCAAGACAAGCTACTGCCTAATTTGGATACACCAAGCATTATAGTCATGGATAATGCGAGTTACCATACTATTCAGATTAATAAGGCACCAAACACCACTACAAAGAAACAAGAACTCCGTGATTGGCTTACTTCAAATAATATTCCTTGGGAAGAAACATTATCCAGGTCTGAACTCTTAATCTTAGCACGACGCAACAAACCCGAGCCAATATATTATATTGATGAGCTGTTAAAAGCAAATGGGCATAAAGTATTGCGGTTACCCCCATACCATTGTCACTTAAACCCTATTGAACTAATTTGGAGTTTGGCGAAGCGAAAAGTAGGCAGCCTAAATGTAAAAGGTTCAGTTAAGGATATGGAAGCAAAAGTGGAGCAAGCATTCGCATCTGTTAGTCCGGATGACTGGCGTAAGTGTGCCGAACATGTAAAAAAATTAGAATTAGAACACAGGCAACAAGATGGATTAATGGATGATCTGATACCATTTATTATAAATGTGCAAAGTGATGATGACACTGACAGTGAGGAGAGTGTGGCAGCAGAGGCTGAAAGAGAAGATGAGTACGAAGAAGTCGAGTTACAGGAAGAAGTGTATGAAGGAGTAGAGTTTTTAGACTCGGATGTGTCTAGTGAATAAGAAATAAATGCGTCAAAAATTGTTTTGCATTTTATTGCCCTTTGTAAGAATTTAACTGAATTTATATATAAGTAATAAGTAAGTATAATGCCTATTTGCATCATACTTATGAGAGATCGAGTACCTATGCAATAGCAGCAAATCAGCTTAAAGCTGATGTTCAAATATTCTTTCAGTTCTTCGCTTATCCAGCAAACCACCCAGTGCCACCCGTGTTTTATTACATAAATCACGCCCCCTTACTCCCGCTAATTTAAAAAAAAGCTAGCCGTGTTTAATACCTTATTTTAACGTTTTAAAATTTCCATACAAATCGAATAAATGGTAGTAATTGCAACATTTTTTTGTTATTGGCGGTAATAGGGTAACGTGATTGACTCAATAAAACACAAACAGCACCAAATAGTTCGGTAGATAAGCAAAACACTGAAAAAAGGTTTTGTATGAAAAGTAACATTTTAACATCAGCCCTAACTAACAAATACCTACACAAAAGTGCCAAAACGAGAAAGTACCTAATAAAGGATATTGCACCTTAGTTAATTTGTATAAATAGTGTAGGTACCGCTATCGCTCTCGCTTAGTCGTGTAAAAGGGATTGGGATACACGAGTTTCTATATTTGATTTTCGCGGTATATGCCCATATGCCCTAAGGTCAAAACGTGTTGTTCCACTATATATCAGTATTGCCATAAATTAACTTTTGATTTCTGCAGTTGTCAATTCATTGCAGAGTTATTGTGGGTCTACTCTATTACGTAATTGGTCATACTGAATTTTAAAACATATGCGTCTACGAAATGACAATATTACATACTAATTATGTTCAAATAAATAGGTCTACGTATTTAAGAGTACGAATCATTTTGAATAAAAGTTGACTGATACCTAATATTATTTAGGTAAGTAGGTACCTAATATATATTTTTAACCGACTTCAAAAAAGGAGGAGGTTCTCAATTCGAACTATTTTTTTTTTTTTTTTCTATGTATGTTACTCGATATCTCCGAGAATCGTGATCCGATTTTCAATTTTTTTTTTTTATCGAAATGGTATAACTCCGAGTTGGTCCCGTTGGCAGTAAGTCGGGATCTGATGATGGAATCTTGGAGAAATCGAGGGAACTCTTCAAGGGACATGTACGGCGCTTTCGGTAATTTATTGATAAAGTCAAGAATTTACATTCAGTAAATAGGATTTGGTGTAAGGAAACTGATGATGAACACACATACGAATCACTAAAAAGCAAAAAAAATATTTTTTTAACAAAATTAAGAACCGACTTCAGTAAAACTAAAAAGCCAACAATAACCCGTTCAAGTACAGATTACATTTGACTCACCCTTCGAAGTCGATCCCAAACCACTCAGTTCTTATATTTATATATTATAGTTTACGCGAGGTTTGGCACCGACTTCGAAGGGTGAGTCAAATGTAATCTGTACTTGAACGGGTTATTGTTGGCTTTTTAGTTTTACTGAAGTCGGTTCTTTTTTTTGTTAAAAATGTTTTTCTTCTACGTGTGGAAGATCAATACTTCTTAGGCTGCCTGTCCATTGCGGAGAGTTGCGGAGAGGAGTTGTGTAAAATGGACCAATCACATTCCTCAGATTTAAATGCAATTCTTTTGGGTTTCACCAGGACGCAGCCTGATTGGTTCATTTTCTCCGCTCCGCTGCCGTGGAAACGCACCCTAAGGCTACATTTAAATATATCAAATAGTTTTACATTTTCTGTACCTAAACTACCTAATTCCTCTTTGAATACTTTGTTACTGTTAAAAATCTTTATTGGGTTAGTATAAAGTCCTTTGAGCCGGCGTGCAGGGCAGCCGAATGAATATTCATGAGCACTGAAATAATATTGCCCTGACGCCGCGGTCGGCGGTCGCACCTAGTTCCGATATTTACTTTGCGATTATACCAGAAATTATATCGGTTCTATCTGAGTCTATAAATGGATTAAACTTAAAACCTAATCCATGTTAATAAATATGTGCGTAACTAGGATTGGCGAAAATGCGTATTTAAATGTTTTTTTTCGGAGCTAACGATGGAAAGCGATTACCGTCGCCCATAGACCTACACAACCAGAGGAGTCACAGGTGCGTTGCTGGCCGCACATGTGGGAGTACGCTCTTTTCTTGCAGGTTAAAGGTCGTATTGGTCCGGAAATACCGCAAGTGACAATTCATTCCACAATACAGTCGTGCGAGGCAGGACATTTCTAGAAAAATGCACAGTTATGGACTGCCAAGTATCTAAGTTATAGTCTGTTTCAGAATTTATTATTGTTTTACAGTTTGGAGTGTCCCAGGGAGGCCTTTTAATTTATCCATGCTCTTGAACTTATGACTCGCCGGCTCCTATGAAGTCGAGATTGTTACGTTGCTTCCATTGAGGCTGGCTGCGACACCAGATCTATTTTGTGAAACCTACTTGGTGCATTGGCATCAGTTTCGTACTCATGTGTAAAATATGTCCCCTCACAAAAGTACTGATTAGTTGTGTAGGTAACAAAGGTTATTCTCCATTTTCGGGTACTCTGAGGACTACATTACAGTAAAGTACTTAACAGTCGCGATCGTAAGATTTCCTAGCTTTAGTTAATTGTCGGTAAATCAATGCATATAAGAAATATTCCACATTTATAATAGTTTAACTTTTCATATATCCTCGGAGTAAAGAATATTTACTCGCCAATCGTATTTCTTGACAGGAATCGTTTGCCTAAAACAGCCGTCTCAGTATCAATTTAAGACGTTCCCCTCATCAAAGTAAGAAACCCACATCCACGCGGACCTGAATCAACAGAACCCCAATAAACGTCCGTCGTCTGCCGGTGGCAAGGGCCAACTGCCGGAAACAAAGGGCCTAATGGAAACGTCCATCATCCCCCCCCACCCACACCTCCCTCCACTTAACCCCCACAAGTGTTATTGATGAGTGTAATGAGAATGTGTGAAAAAATGAAAGTTTAATGGGGAAGTTTCGCAGTCTCGGGAGAGAAATGTTTTGTTCTATTTCGATTGTTGTTTTGATTTTTTGTTATGGTATCGGTACAATGGTCTTAGTTTTTTTACTTTATTTGGTAGGATAAAGCTAAAATGTTGTTGTAGCTGATTCGCAAAGAGGGACAACACTAAGAATTTGTTAAAGCTGAAACATACTTTCCAGTTGAAATATATAATATAATTATAAATAACTTTACCAACTAATTAAAATCATAGTTGTTTCTAAGACGCTTAAAGTATTTATATTAATTTAGCAGCTATATATGCGCTTCTTGTATTAATATCTAACTGTATTATATATACCTAAATATTATGCTATCATTTAATTGGTAAATATTATATGTACAAAAAAGAAATGTACGTGTAATTAATTGATCTTGCGGCAAACTATATATTTTGTACAGAAATCTCCAAAGTGAATATTAAAATATGGTAGTACATTTACGTACATCAATATCTCGTTTAAATTAATGTTGCCTCATTTCATTGTCGTTTTATGCATAAAAAGTAAATAATTACGCTGCGGTTATGAAATTATAAATATAAAATTACTCTCGCGTACTGCGCTTTAAAGATATAAACTGCCCGGCCATACATTTCTTCATTTTACAAAAATCCAAGTCCCGAGCGCTTGGAGCGGACATGAAAAATAAATAAGAAGATTTCCGCGCAGTCCGCTTTGGCGAGTGTGTGCGGAGCGGTAGTTGTTCATTAAAATTTGTCGTACAAGTTTAAAATTACTTTGCCATGAGTTTTTCTAACTTGCACACGCTTCGCAACTAATCTGCATACGGAATGCCTGTAAATAAGTTCCGATACAAGTCCTAACTAAAAACTTCAATCCCGTTTTAGTTGGTTACAGTTTTGTTATCGAGTTGGGTGACTCGGGGCGGGGAAATCTATTGGAAGCACACATTTTTTAGAAATCTCGCCCACATGATCGAAAATCGTTTTTTTCTCAGCCTTCAGGAACTAGCTATGCACGTTTCGACAAAAGTATAATATTAGCTTCTGTTACATTTTGACCCAAATTCTACGTCTACAGAAATCACTTCCGCTGCTGCGTTAGACAGCAGGATAAACAATCTTTCACATTGTATATACCACTAGCTGTGCCCCGCGGTGTTACCCGCTTATCCCACGGGAACACTAAATTTATTCGGGATGAAAAGTATCTTATGTCCTTCCCCGGGACTGAAACTATCTATGTACCAAATTTCATCTAAATCGGTTCAGCGGTTTAAGCGTAAAGAGGTAACAGACAGACAGACAGACAGACAGACACACTTTCACATTTATAATATTATAGTATAAGTATATATAGTATACTAGCTTGTGCCCGCGGCTTCGCTCGCGTTAAGAAGTATTATTATTAATTATGTATAGTTTTTGCGGCTTTACTTTTGTTTAGCGTGTGTAAAAAAATAGGGCCTACAAAACTTCTTTGTACACAATATTCTTGGCTAATCTGTCATTAGGCGCTAAAACTATCAAGCTACTGGGTGAACTTACTCGAGAGCAAGCAACATAAAACTGTCCATGAGAGAAGCAATGTTCTCTCAAGTCAATACCCGCAAATTTGAGAGTTTGCCCCTGAGACTTGTTATTCGAGATTGGTTTAATGATTCTAAGCCATGTTATAAGTTACGTCATGTTCTATTGTAAGATATTGAGGTTCTCTTCGTTGATGAATAAAAAATGTATTATTCTGAGCCAGATAAACGTAATTCAGAATTCTGAAATGACTTATTATTGAAAAGCTTGAATGTATTTATTACGGATGCAGGAAGTTTCCCGATCATTACTCATCCCGTCCCAACGCGCCGCCCGCCTATAGGTACCGATTGACGACGATCGAGATGCCACCAAATACTACTTTTTTAATCTATTAGGATAACACGGGTCTCTATCCATACCTCAAAAACAAAAAAAGAACCCCCTTATAGGATCACGTGTAGCTGTCTTTCAGTCCGTCTGTTACAATCGATTTGCTGCAAAACTACTGGACCTATTAAATTGCAATTTGGCGCAAATGCTTTCAAGAATTTTCATGACCACAAATAAAATTTCAAAATCGGTGGCATTTTCGTAATTAACGTCCCAACAAACCATAAAAATTACACCCGTACTCATATTTAGTCATTTCAACCCCATCGCACCCCAAAAGGCGACCCGACCCGATAAACCATTAAAGCATTACCAATGGATTTTCAGACTTTGTCACCACATTTCTCCCTTTTAGGGGATGAATTAAAAAAAAACCTGAACCACGTGTTAACTCATTTATTGTTAGAAATACTCCTGTGAAGTTTCGAATAAAATAGTCTAACTAATCTTCTTTCGCCATACAAACTTTGGACCCCCATTTCACCCCTTTAGGGGGTAAATTTTGAAAAATCCTTTCTTAGTGCACCCCTACACCTTATAAGGAACCTACGTGCCAAATTTGAACTCTCTAGAACCAGCGGTTTAGTATTTAGACATTTCAACCCCATTTCACTCCAACAGGGGAGATGGTAACTCACGTCCGCCACGTTGGATTTTAAAATCGTTGCGGTTTTTGTAATCAGCGACCCGATAAACCATAAAAACAATACCCATGCTGATTTTCAGACTTTGTCACCACATTTCTCCCTTTTAGGGGTTGAATTTTCAAAAAACCTGAAACACGTGTTTACTCATTTATCGTTAGGAATACTCCTGTGAAGTTTCGAATAAAATAGTCTAACTAATCTTGTTTCCCCATACAAACTTTGGACCCCCATTTCACCCCTTTAGGGGGTGAATTTTGAAAAATCCTTTCTTAGCGGATGCCTACGTCATAACATCTACCTGCATGCTAAATTTCAGCCCGATCCGTCCAGTGGTTTGGGCTGTGCGTTGATAGATCACTATGTCAGTCAGTCAGTCAGTCAGTCAGTCACCTTTGAGTTTTATATATATAGATAGTATAGTATGGATGCATATGCTGGAGGAAGAATGTTTACGTTTCCAAAACTAATGATAGCAAAACGAATAGATTTAAAACAACATCAACAACAACTGTATTTTCTTCGCAATCTTTTCTAAATATATCACAAAGCGTTTTTGAAAAACCCACATTTACTTGAAAAAAATGTGGTGATTTAGTAACTTTTAGTAATTCCTTTTACTGCAGTTAAACTAGTATTATGTATACGGACTCAATTTCCTTTCAAAAAAGTAAGTTACAAAATATCAGGTAACGTAAAGGAATGTAGTACACTCCGTCAGCTTAAAAACTGCTGTGGGTTCGGATCCAAAAAAAATGAACAGCTATTCGAAACATCTGATTTAAGTCGTTGAAAAACAATCTGCCTTCAATCAGTCAGAAACTAAATCACTTTTCATTAAAAAAAGCAAGACGTGCGGCGGTGTCCGTCAATGCTTGTATTGCTCGTGCAATCACCGCGCCGTACCATGGCCGGTCGGGTAAGTTTCGGTCTCCACTTGAGCCGCTGTTTGCTCAATCGAATTGATGTTTATGTTCTATTTACCCACGTTGTTTGCGGTTGCACTGCATGAAGTGCCGAAAAATGGGGCGGAAATACGGAAAATGTCGAGGAATTGGTTCCGTTTTACAATTTAGCGTATCAATATACGTCAGGAGATTTAATTGATAAATTTAGAGAATTACGGTCACGTCACGTGTCAGTAACGGCACGATTGATTCATATAGAGGCTAAGGATAAATACTTAGATGATAAAATTTCCGCACCAAAACTGTATCTACAGATAGCCGTCTCTGAGGATGAACTCCATACGAAGCCCAGCCCGAAGTCAGTGAAAACCGTCATTTCAAAAAATATTGCAGATATCTCATGAAAGCTTCAACTCGGTCCTTTTCCGATTTTCCAATATTATAAAGCTTTTAAATTACTAAATGACTAATTGTGTTTGTTGATTTTTATCTCGTAGGTTTTTGGAATATTTTAGTGACATAGATACACTTCTGATTCCTAATGAATGATTCCCAAATATGGCGAAGTGGCTAGCAAGACTTAGTGACTTATAATTTACGAAAACTAATATGCTTGAATATCACCAACAAGATCTTAACAGGACTTAAATCTAGATTACAAATTACCATGAGAGAGAAATTTACTCTTGAGTTCTCTATTATTTATTTAAAGCGTGCAATTTCATTGTGATGATTATCATAATTAAACTTGATATCACAATAATGATAAAAACCATTTCGCAGAACATGATTGCTATAATAAACGTACTAAGCGAAGGCAGTCGCAACGACACCGACTTCACAAAGTTACTTTTCAATTTATTCAACTTTGGGTGAATTTAATTTCCTCGAAGTTGGATGTTCAGTCAATATTCAGCTCATTTACCGTCTGTTCGTTGTTTCTATGAATACTTAATTACTGGAAAACATTGCACGATTGTCTCGAGTAAATTCTGTGTAGGTATTAACTTTGTAAGAAAAACATCGTGATGGAAGTTGCACGTGTCTGCTTCGATGGCCTGGAATGTATTTACTTATCCTTCGATGCGGTTGTTGTTATTGTTCTAAACTTTCACAAGTTTATACCACAGACGGAAATTCTGTAGTGTTCCACACAGAATTCTAGGTAAATTTCGATTAAGCTCGTAGCTATTTCCTGTAAAAGTTACCCATCAAAAACATAACATGTCAAAAATTGCAAGTCTCGCAACCTTCTACCGCAAAAAGTTGCGAGATACAATATAAAACCAAGTCGGTTAATTTATTCAGTACCTATAAAGTGACCCCCCGCCTATATGACAACTTTGACATACATTTTCACCGGATTACATAACTAAAAACATATTACCATGACCGTTGTAGTGCCCGCATTAATATTAAACATCTTTATCTTTATAATAAATGTAATGACTTGGCCATCTAACACGATTCCAACTCACTGCCCCTGCGGGGTGAGGTAGCTCAATTCGGTGCGGCGGTGTGCGTGTCCGTTCTGTATGTATTAATAAGTATTCTGTGCCTGAGGTCTTAGTATCTAAACCGAAGATTATATGAACCGCAAAATTAACTTTGTTATCGTGTATTTTGTATAGGGTTCATAAGGAAATACAAATTTATCTATGCAGCTCGCATAACTGGAAAACTACATGGAAATTCTGTAATGATAACGTTTTTTGATGATTTGTACATCAAACCGTAATAGAGCTCAAAATTTCAAGCTTGTGTGTCTGCTAGAAGTAACTTAGAATTCGTATGATCGTATGTAAATGAGTCAGTGAATCAGTGAGTGACAAAATTAAGGAACTTTGACTGGCAATAATTCCTAAACTACTGGTTCAAATTGAATGTAATTTGGAATATGCCTAGGTCATATTATGCCCTCCTGATCACTAAAAATTGGCTTCTAGCTTTGTCCACAACGAAATACAAAGGGTTGGAAAATGGTCTGAATGGCTTCGAGAAAAGGATGTTACGGCGTGCCGGCAAGCGCGTTTGCTCGACTTGGCGTTTGCCCCCAGATATGAAACGTTGTGAAAATTTTGAGATGTTTATTAACGAAAATATAAGAGACGTGGAACGCAAATAAATCAAGTATTGGATCAAAATAATATAGCGTACGGTGTCCCGGTAATGCGGTCAGAGCCGCAGAAACATTATCGAAAATAGTTTTAATAAATGCGTATCATCTTTGGTCTAGTCGTTCTGTATATGTATATATTAAAACGAGCCTGCTCTCGTACATACATCGACACGATTCATCATTTCAGCCATAGGACGTCCACTGCTGGACACAGGCCTCCTCAATTGACTTCCACATGGGCCGGATAGAAGCGACCCGCATCCAGCGTGTCCCCGCAACCCTGACCAGGTCATCCGACCACCTTGCGGGTGGCCGTCCTACGCTGCGCTTGCCGGTACGTGGTCTCCACTCGAGAACCTTTCTGCCCCAACGGCCATCGGTTCTTCGAGCTATGTGCCCTGCCCATTGCCACTTCAGTTTGCTAACCCTGTTTGCTATGTCGGTGACGTTAGTTCGTCTACGAAGCTCATCATTCCTGATTCGATCACGTAGAGAGATCCCGAGCATAGCCCTTTCCATAGCTCGCTGAGTGACTCTGAGCTTCCTTAAGAGGCCCATAGTTAGAGACCACGTCTCGGCTCTATAGGTCATCACCGGGAATACGCACTGGTTAAAGACTTTTGTCTTCAAGCACTGAGGTATCTTGGACGAGAAGACACTTCGCAGTTTCCCGAACGCTGCCCATCCGAGTTGAATCCGTCGATTGATCTCTTTCTCGAAGTTGGACCTGCCTAATTGGATCGTCTGACCCAGATAGACGTATTCGTCGACTACTTCGAGGACCGAGTTCCCAACCAATACTGGGGTGGGTGCTACATGGACATTCGACATGATCTTCGTCTTGTCCATGTTCATCTTAAGGCCTACCCGTTGGGATACTCGGTTGAGATCATCCAGCATTATACCGAGATCCTCCAGCGTCTCCGCCATGACCACGATATCGTCAGCAAACCGAAGGTGCGTGATGTACTGGCCATTTATGTTGATGCCAAGTCCTTGCCATTCCAAGAGCTTGAGGGCGTCTTCCATTGTGTTGGTGAAGAGCTTCGGAGATATTACATCTCCTTGTCTCACACCTTTCTGCAATGGAATCGCCTACGTATACTGGTCTTGTACTCGGACTGACATAGTGGCGTTGTTGTACACACTCCTGAGCACCTCGACATACCGATGGTCAATTCGGCATCGCTGGAGGGACTGTAGTACTGCCCATGTCTCGACGGAATCAAAGGCCTTCTCATAGTCCACAAACGCTAAGCAGAGTGGCAGATTATACTCTTCGGTTTTCTGTATAACTTGCCGCAGCGTGTGTATGTGGTCTATGGTACTGAAGCCTTTTCGAAACCCGGCTTGTTCGGGAGGCTGGAATTCATCAAACCTGCTTGAGAGACGATTCGTGATGACCCTAGAAAAGAGCTTGTAGACATGGCTCAGAAGCGAGATGGGTCTATAATTCTTGAGCAGTGTTTTATCACCTTTCTTAAAGAAAAGCACCACCACACTCCTGTTCCATGCCTCTGGCGTGATGCCCTCGAGCAATACGGAATTGAAGAGCTTCTGAAGGACCTTAAGTACCGGTGTTCCACCCGCTTTAAGAAGCTCTGAAGTGATTCCGTCATCACCCGGCGCCTTGTTTTTCTTGAGCTGGTTTAGGGCCATTCTAATCTCGTACAGGCTGATGTCCGGGATGGGTGCGGTTCAAGTTGCATAAAAACATTTAGCATATTTTCATTTAACTACTTTCAAAATGAATAATAAACACATTGCATAAAAACAAAATTCATAATTTTGTCAAGCGTAATATTTAAACATCATAACCATTAATAATCATAATAACATTCGTTATAATGTTCATAAGTCATAATGTCACTTGGTATAACATACATTCAGAATATTTATTAAAACTCATTATGGTTATGGGCTCCGCTTTCCGCACTTAGCCCGTGTATGTTCGGGCCATTGTGGGTACATATTAAAACTCATAAAAACACTTAAAATAATTATCAAGTTGCATAAATATCATATCAAATAAGTCCCGAATAAAAAGTTGTTGAGTATACCTCTACCCTTTAAACCCTACCCTAAAAACGAAACTGCTCCAAGAGATAGGTAGGTTAGGGTTATTTTTTTGTATGACCTTAAAAACGAAACTGCTCCAAGAGATAGGTAGGTTAGGGTTATTTTTTTTATGAGCCTAAAAACGAAACTGCTCCCAGAGATAGGTAGGTTAGGGTTTTTTTTACCCTAAAACGAAACTACTCCGAGAGAAAGGTCGGTTAGGGTTATTTTTTTTATGACCCTTGAAACGAAACTGCTCCAAGAGAAAGGTAGGTTAGGGTTTTTTTTTGTGACCCTAAAAACGAAACTGCTCCCAGAGATAGGTAGTTTAGGGTTTTTTTTTACCCTAAAAACGAAACTGCTCCAAGAGATAGGTAGGTTAGGGTTATTTTTTTATGACCCTAAAAACGAAACTGCTCCCAGAGATAGATAGGTTAGGGTTATTTTTTTTATGACCCTTGAAACGAAACTGCTCCAAGAGAAAGGTAGGTTAGGGTTTTTTTTTATGACCCTAAAAACGAAACTGCTCCCAGAGATAGGTAGGTTAGGGTTTTTTTTTACCCTAAAAACGAAACTGCTCCAAGAGATAGGTAGGTTAGGGTTTTTTTTATGACCCTAAAAACGAAACTGCTCCCAGAGATAGGTAGGTTAGGGTTTTTTTTATGACCCTTAAAAGGTAACTGCTCCTAATTTGGCTCGGCAATGGGGAAAAATGAATAAGAAAAAAATATTATATTTTTGGATATATTTATTTGGACAACATTTATGCTTTAAGTTATTATGAAAAAAGTATGATATGACAATGGTATAGTATACAAAGTGACTATTATGCTATTTGTCTATTATGCAAATACATTATTATGCAATTAAGCTATTATAATTTTCGAAATTATGCAATTCGTTTGTATGCATTTTGTTTTTATGCTATATGATCACTTATGCAGGTTGAAATTATGCAATTCGTTTTATGCAAAATGAAAATTCGCAAATTGTTGTTATGCAAAACATTACACACCCGTCCGGGATATCTTCGGTATAGTGTCGGGTCAGCTTGGCTCTCGGGTCTTTGGCCAAGTTATCAATAGGTTTGGCAACTGAGGTAGATAACTGCCCATAGAACCTTTCGATCTCCCTCAACACCTCTGGCTTCGTCGACGCTACACTGCCGCCTTCTGTCTTCAGCTTCGTTAACTGGCTTTGGCCCATAGACAGGTCCCTGGCAAACACTTTGGAGCCCGAGTTCCGCTCTATCGTTTCTTTAATATGGTTGGTATTAAAGGAACGGATATCGTGTCGCATGGACCTATGGATCTGTCTATTGAGCTGCCTGTATGCTTCAGCGTCTTCAGAAGTCTGCAGCGTCATTAAGCGTCGTTCAGCCATGAGGTTGAGGGTATGATCGGATAGTTTTTGGGGTCTATCTTTGCGGCGGGGTCTGAAAAATTTCTTCCCCACCTCGTGGACAGTTTCTACCAACCTATTATTTATATCGTCCACGGTAACGCAATCATCCAGGCAAGCGAAGCGATTTGTTAACTCCAGCTGAAAGTCTCCGGGGTTTTGTATGTGGGCTGTAGTTGGTCGGAGCGTAGACTTCATTAGGCGAGACCTTTCTAGGCGGACATTAATATTCAATGTGCCTCTTACCATTCGGTGATCGCTACCGGTTTTCACCCTGTTGATCACTGAGACATCATTGAATATTTGCCTCTTTGTGGCCAGAATGAAGTCTATCTCATTTCTCGTGGAACCGTCGGGACTCATCCAGGTCCATTTTCTCTGAGGCGGCTTCTTGAAGAATCAGAATCAGAATCAGAATCAGAATATCGTTTATTTGCCTGCTTTGTTGTTACATAACATAAGTGTCCCTATGGCCGGTGAGCCGTGTAGGGGTGCGTCAGCTAACTTATGTCCTAATGGATCTGTGTTGGCTGTGTTCCACTGATTCGCAATTGCTTTTAATCATTTATTTACTTAAAGACTATCTTATTCTAAGGGGACGCGGGGATTTCGTTTTATCCATAGGCCATCGCCTATGTACTTTTTTATTGGGGTCGTACGATATTTCGCCTATTCTGTAATTCACCCTAAGGGGGTTGAATTCGCCGTGCGCCATGTAGGCGTCGCCGGGGGTTTCAAGATCTGGTATTTGTAATCTTGCGATATTTTCCAACATTTGAAGAAGGAGTTCATCATGAAGAGTCCTTCCTTCTCCAGAAATTCGACACGATTAACGACATCGAGTTCGTTATATATTTTCATAATTTACCGAAAGCTTAAAGACTTTAATCATGCGTTCACATACACGGGCACGCAAAATCAATATCCCTTACAATATTTTCAGATTAAAATAGCTACAGAGTGATCAACAATCAATTAACATGTAATCTCCCGTAATTGGGGCTTAGCCATATGCGTCGCGGCTTATAGAGCCTTTCACAACGCCATGTAGAAAGTATTAAGTCTCATTGGAATTTCATGGAACACAGACTGTGTGCTTTTGGACAGAAGCACAGGCAATTTTACCGATATTGAGATTGTTGCTGTAAGGATTTTCAAGTAATTTACACGACGCGTCACATAGTCCAAAGGGCAACATTATAAATCCATAACAACCTACAGGTTATAATTATGAAGGATATTTAATTGTAATATCTCAACCATAGATAAGAATGTAATAACTGAATTTTATAATATATGTAAGCAGTAGACATTACTGCTTATTTAATTAATTATTTCATAACCAATTTAAATATGGCACTTTTTAAAGTTGAATGACTAATCGGAAAACATTTGCGTATAAATTCGCTGGTTAACTTCAGAAACGCTACCTGCTTATGTTATTTTCCAGTTTAAATAAACTGGTGACAAAACCAACAATGCGTCCATTGATGTATAAATAAATCTACTAAAAAGATTCCGGTAAAAAAACGCGAGAGCCCAATCTTGAGCGACACCTCCCCCTGCTCCGCCGACTGGAAAATTAGTTTCCAATAAAAATTCCACAATAACCTTTATTTTCGGGATCATTGCATGCAATCTATCCATAAATTGGATTCCGTCTACTTGCCTCGATTATTTCCACAAAGCCTCTTAATAAAAGAGAGCACCCTGTACCCTCGGTGCTTCTTTATACGGACACACCCTGTACATGGAGCTAAAGAGAAACGTAGACTCACAAAATAAAACGCGAACAGTAGGCATTTGATTATTATTGAAGATCAAACTCTATATTTAAAAAGTTTTCTTTGATAGCCGGAGTATACCTAAGCTAAACTCCTCTAAAGTTCTCATCTAAATTTGACCGGATGGTTGTTTAAAACTGTTTTAATATCTAAAGACAGCAATTCTGCTTTAAGTTACTATGTACCTACAACAGTTTTGCTAGTATTTTAATGAATATTCGTGTTCACGATAATCTATCAAAACAAGTTAAACTATGTAAACCAGACGAGCAACCACAAGTAACACTGACGTCATCTGTTTAGGGTTCTGTACCTCAAAAGGAAAAAAAATACCCTTATATGTATAAAGTTACTTTGTTGCCTGTCTGTCCATCTGTCTATCAAGACCCTTTTTCTCAGGAACACTTGCAGTTACCAAGTGGAAATAATATCAAGTATTCAGATCTGCAATCCCTTGAAACAGTGAAAAAAGTTAAACTCGCAAAGTAATTAAAACCTACATATTTCCCGTTGACTTAAAATTAAGGAACTTGGCATCCTTAACTAATTTAGCAGAGTACGAAACATACTGACAGCATTTTTTTACGAGAACATGTGAAAAATTGTGGTACTTTAAAAACAAAATAGCCGATTTATTTTATAAGAATTACGAAAACATGAGAAAAGCAGTGGTACTAAACAGAATAGCCGATTTATTGTATAAGACGTGAGTAAACTAGACAAAAGGCTATGGTATTACCACATAAAAAATTTGAATCGATAATAAGATTCTATACAAATATTTAGACAAAAGGCTCCTACTGCAGCGCGAACCTTGTGCGAAGGTCCGTGGACAACATATTGCCAAGTATTAGGCAGCTAAATTAAAAATTCCTCCGGCCGATACGCTTACAGCCGGCTTGATGAGAAAACAACTATACCTAAGTACCTTCTGTACGTAGTTAGATTACTCCGTTTATCACCGAGAGCCCTGGAAGTTTTACTGTTGGACTTCACATTAATTAAACTTCCACGCGAACTTAGGTCCATCTAATTACTAAGGTTTTTAGAACTTTTCAAGGAAAACCACAAACCAAACGGGATGGAAGCTATTTGTAATGCCTTGAAAAACTTGAAGAGTAATCGGACACACAGACAGTTGAAAATTGGGGCACTTGGATGCCTTATAAAAAGGAAACTTTTGTCAAGCGCACAGTACTTTACAAGGAAATGAACGGCAACACTGAGTGTGCGCTTTGGTAATAATTATGTTCGGTTTGAAACCGTACAAGGTCGTGCGGTTCTTCTTCGTTCTAACTGTGATATACATAATACAGATATATTAATGATATCAGTGTGAAGTATTGTAGTAATGATGCTTTACGACAAAAAAACATTGATATTCTTCTCGATCTTTGCCATATTCTGATATTATTTGAATCTACCTTAGTTTGCCGCGCATTACAGATACAGATTTTTATTGGTAAAATTAATACATTTTACATGTCATAATTTTTTTAAATTAGACTATTAATTATTACAATAAGATTTTACATACCAATAAGTGCTAAGTTATAAAAAAAATAAAAAAAGTCAGCCTAGGCAAAATCGAGATAGCTCTAAAACAGCTTAAAAATGGAAAAGCCCCTGGCTGGAGAGGACGGCATTACGACTGAGCTTCTGAAATCTGGTGGTAAACCGGTAATGAAGGAGCTCCAAAACATCTTTAATACTGTCCTCTTTGATGGGAGAACTCCGGAGGCGTGGAGTAGGAATATTTTCGTGCTGTTTTTCAAAAAGGGTGATAAAACTCTTTTGAAAAACTACCGACCCATTTCGCTCCTAAGTCACGTCTACAAGCTGTTTTCGAGAGTTATCACGAACCGTCTTGCACGAAGACTCGACGAGTTTCAGCCCCCGGACCAGCGGGGTTTCGATCAGGATACAGCACCGTAGACCACATTCATACAGTGAGGCAGATTATACAGAAGACGGAAGAGTATAATCGGCCCCTGTGCTTAGCGTTCGTGTACTACGAGAAGGCTTTTGACTCCATCGAAACCTGGTCGGTTTTGGAATCTCTGCAGCGATGCCAAGTCAATTGGCGATACATCCAAGTGTTGAAAGGTCTTTACAATGCCGCTAGCATGGCCGTCCAAATACAGAACCGGCAGTCTGAACCTATCCCCATGCATCGTGGTGTGAGACAAGGGGATGTTATATCCCCCAAATTGTTCACAAATGCATTGGAGGATATGTTCAAGACGTTGGACTGGAAAGGACAAGGCATTAACATAAACGGTGAGTACCTTTCATACTTGCGATTTGCAGACGACATTGTCATCCTGGCGGAAACGCTGCAAGACTTGCAATTTATGCTGAACGGCCTAGCTGAGTCTTCAAAACGCATTGGCCTCCGGATGAACTTGGAAAAAAATTGGGCAAGTGCGAGCCCGACTTGCGCATGAAGGGTTCCGTACCTATACATATATATAATCTATAACAAGTTTGTTGTATGGGAGCCCCCCTAAAATATTTATTTTATTTTATTTTTAGTATTTGTTGTTATAGCGGCAATAGAAATACATCATCTGTGAAAATTTCAACTGTCTAGCTATCACCGTTGTTGAGATACAGCCTGGTGACAGACGGACGGACGGACGGACGGACGGACGGACGGACGGACGGACGGCGAAGTCTCAGTAATAGGGTCCCGTTTTTACCCTTTGGGTACGGAACCCTAAAAACCAAGGTTATGTTCAATGAACATGTTAGTCCGGAACCAATTGCGGTACAGGGCAGCTTTCTCGAGGTTGTTAAAGAGTACGTCTACCTTGGACAAATATTGCAGTTAGGTAAAAACAACTTCGAGAGAGAGGCTAATAGAAGAATACAGCTGGGCTGAGCAGCATATGGCAAACTTTGTCGGGTTTTCACATCGCCAATTCCACAATGTCTGAAGATGAAAGTTTTTAACCAGTGCGTCCCACCCGTAATGACATACGGTGCCGAGACGTGGACACTCACGGTTGGGCTGGTCCACAAATTTAAAGTCGCTCAGAGAGCTATGGAAAGGGCAATGCTCGGAGTTTCTTTGAAGGATCGAATTCGGAACGAAGTGATCCGTCAGCGAACCAAAGTTACCGACATAGCTCACCGTATTAGCAATTTGAAGTGGCAGTGGGCTGGCCATATTAGCCGAAGAACCGATAACCGGTGGGGTAAACGTGTTCTTGAGTGGAGACCGCGGATCGGCAAGCGTAGTGTGGGACGCCCTCAGACTAGTTGGAGCGATGATCTGTGCAGGGTGGCTGGCAAAAGCTGGATGAGAGTAGCCGAGGATCGCTTACAATGGCGTGCAGTTGGAGAGGCCTATGTCCAGCAGTGGACAAGAATAGGCTGATGATGATGTTGATGATGATGAAT
This sequence comes from Apotomis betuletana, assembly GCA_932273695.1. NCBI lineage: Eukaryota > Metazoa > Arthropoda > Insecta > Lepidoptera > Tortricidae > Apotomis > Apotomis betuletana. Next base: position 405,214 of record OW026303.1, on the reverse strand, counting down.
ACTGACCGCCACGCATGGATAATATAAATTCATCGATGCCTGTTTTATTAGTAAAGATTTTAACTTTTTGATGAATATGGTGTTACTGTTCGATTCTTTTATGTCAGTCGGTAATGAGTTATAAAGTAATGGTCCCATGACGTGGAGCGACTTTCGGGATTTCGCGAGCCGGCATTTCGGAGCGAGCAGAACAGGCAACCTGCGGGCTGGGCCACTGCGGGTATGCACTAGATTTGTACAGTCCGCCTACCACCGTCCAAAAAGGTCAAACGGCAGGAACCTTTTCTAAAAAAACTTTTTCCGGTTGAAAAAAACTTGTGCACTCGAACAGTAAATAAATAATAAGTATGCCGCCGCAGGCGGGAGCTTTTTCTTTGCAAAATTAAAAATAAATTCAAAATTGGGTGCGGTGTCACTTACGGCGGGAAATTAAATACTTTTATAACCGTGGAGTGGCGTAACTTTAGATAGAAAAAGTTGGGGGTGCCCGTAAACACAATTAGAGGGCTTCTCACTCGATTGGGCTAAAACTTTTTAAATTTCCCCCAGTCCTTTTGCTGGAAACCTTTATTAATCAAAAACTCAATTAAACGCTTCCTTATGAAGCGATGTATTTTGTTTTTGTTTGGGTTTTCAATCAACTTTTAAACAAATGGGAGGTTTCGCAGTCTTTGGCAGCGATGAATGAGAATTGTTATTGTGGGAATGACAATTGAAATCGAGTTTTGTATTAGTTGATTTTCATTTAATGCTTATATTAAATTTTAGCTATTATATTAATATTATGAAGAATTTCAGTGCGCGAGTTTGGTCTGTGGTGGCTTTAAACATTAAATGCGAGAATACTAAAAACTTTGAGTCATGCATAAATCTCTGTAATTACTAGCACTATATGTAATAAGTTACAAATATTGATTACTAACACTATTACTAGCATTATAAACATAAACGTGTTATTTAAGATTTACCAATTGTAAAAACGATGTGCAGGTGGTTTTATTTCTTTGGAATATTATATTAAACCGACAGGGACGGTGCAGTCATATTATTTTAAAGTAAAAACAATTGCGTGATTGAAAAAGTGTGACCGTAATATTATAAATTACCTTCAGAAGAATTAAACGAAAATGCACCAACGGCGTACGGGTGTTTGGAGATACTATCCAACTCTCAAGTCAGAGACGTGTTTTTACATTATATAAATAATATTACGACACTAGGACATTTTGTGATGCATATAAATGTCATACAAATGCAAACTATTGCCATATGAAAGATGTTTGTAGCGTCTCGATCCCAGGGTTAAACCGCAACTTGTCGGGCTTTAATTAAGAGATAACTGCGGAATTTGATGTCGCTGTAGGATAAATAAAATTGAGCCTTAGTACGTGGCGATGCGTGGATGTTTGTAAACCATCAAATGGACTACAATGATCAAAGAATACTTATTATCATGGGTGAAGTTACGGAAACATAGAAACTAAAAAATCTTTTACGTTTAAAGTAAAGCATTCTTGTAGAAATAACGTCAGGTTTCTTGAACAACACGTATTAACATAATTGTTCTCATAACATGATATATTATACATATGTTCATTAAGCCCGGCTGCGTCATAAAGATTTAACCTTTCCTTAAATATGTACGGAACAAAAACCGTCCTAATCTTACCCACACATCCGGCCGAAATAAATCCTGTTTGTGATAAAACACCTCTTTCTGCCGACCGCGGCGTGCGAGCGAGTAACTGTGCGAATTAATCACTTGTTTCTTTCTTGTCTGGTACACACGAGCAGGCCGCACATCGAACATGCTGCCCAGTTATTGCCGATGCTTCTAATACCGCAGTGCAGTGATTTCCTGTATCTGCTAATGGCATAGAGTTAAGGGCCAAAACACAATTACAAGACACGACTTCGCATCGTCGTACGACACGACGTCGCGCCACGATGCGACATCGTGTCGTGGAAATGCATAAATCCAAACTGATGTCGCTCCGTACGACGATGCGATGTCGTGTCTTGTAATTGTTTGTTTGGCCCTAACGCTCTCGGGACGTGACATCGCGTCAGCGGCATCAGGAATGGTGTTTTACTGTAATTTTTCTTGATTCGACCACTATTAAGATTTCTTTGCAAGACGAAAGTTATAATGTTATTAAAACTATAATTATAATTAGTAAAGACGAAAGTTATTGACCAGTGTGTTTAAATGTTGACTTACAAGCAAGCTTACGTAGTCACCCAGAGAGCAATTGGCTGGCAGAAGGCTAACGTTGCGTTTATCTGTGAGATCGAGTCATGAATAATGCCAAAATAACTGTCATGGAATCCGCTAATTGCGGGCGGCAAAGCCGGTCATGTTGGCGTTCATTGGGCGCGCCATTTGTCCAGCACTGTACGTTTTTTGGGCCTTTTTGATGATGACATTACCTCAGAAGCCTAATATTAGGTACTAAGCCACCATTGTATTCGAAATTTTATTGTATTTTATTTTAGTGTGCCGTAGAACCCTTTATGCACGAGTCTGATTTATAAATAACTAGCTTTTGCCCACGACTAGATACGTGCGCGTGGAACTTGATAAAAGGGATTATTAAAAGCTAAGCAAATGTAAGAGCAATTGTGCTTTTGGTCTAATACCGTACCCCAACAGAAATGTTCACTCACTTTTCAATCTTTTTAGGTATAATTTCCAGGATGAAAACTATCCTATGTCCTTCCTCGAATCTTAAACTATCTCTATGCCAAGTTTCATCAAAATCGATTCAGCGGTTTAAGCGTGAAGAGGTAACAGACAGATAGACAAACTTTCGCATTTATAATATTACTTATTAGTATGGATAGTTGGTTCATTTAAAGATACTTCTCTGTAACTTGTTCGTCATTGGCCTCTGCCGTGTGTCAGAGTGCGAACCAAACAACCCTTTGTAGGCGTTTTAATGAAAAAACACAGTCCGCGGTCCCGCGTTATTAATGTGGCAAATTTAAGCCGAGAGAGACCCCAGGGTCTAAGAATTATGCGCCACAATGCCGACGGAGTGAGGGGAAAAATATTTTGCGGGAAGACAAGATTTTGCCTCGTTACGGGGCGTGCAGCGACGCAGAGTATCACAGTTATATACACTTACATGTTGCGTAAGTTTCAGCTTATTTCATGTTGGTAATGCAAAAATTTACATGCTAAGTAGGTAGGCTAGTTGGCTGGTCTGACTTTCTAGAAACGTAGTTATGAATCACCACATATTGTGTCATTATGAGACTGCGTGCGGTTTTGGGTTCCACCCTCATGTTGTTGATATACCATACCACTGAAACAAAGCTAGGCTTCTACTTTCACAAATTATGTTATTGAAGATAGCTATAGGTCACCGGTTCAATAACAACCGTGGAATTAAACTTAACAGAACACGACACGGATAGTAATGTCACTATCAAAAGTAGCTGACAATTTTACTACCAGCTTATATCTTAGAATTAACAGCTTCTTTTGATGCTGAATGAACTAGGCCTAATATAAACAACAGAAGAATAAAGGCTATTGTTATGGAAAAATTAACGCTCTCCGAAGGAGGCAAAAGTGATCCTCACGGGCTCGAGTATAAGATCAAGAGCAAAACCTAAACAAGGCAATACCGCGCCTTATTCAAAGTAACAAGCAAGATTAGAGCCAGGAGCAAACTTATTATGGTAACACAACCTGGCAGACTTTAGCGCCACCGAGCTAACTCGATCCCTCATCCGATTATCTCCAACTGAGCTCGAATTATTGAGTTTACAGGCAGTGACGCGACATCACAAACCATGTGCTGTCACTGTCTCACTAACTATATTAACGATGTTATAGCAGAGTTCTAGAGCCAGAACGTTTCTCCTGCCTAATTTTACCACGACGTGATTTGCCTATTTTGCCTTTGTAAAAAGGATGAGAAAGACGGGCGCAGTTATTAATTAGCGCAAATAAATATTTATATTCCTAAATTATAGGCAGGATTGCTATTTTACAAATAACATAGGTTACACGTATTACACCCTGACGGGGAGCCATTCAGCAACACTGGACACGGCATGGCAATGACGTGCTCGTGCTGGGGTGGCTGATAGGACATACATTACAGGTTGTCTGGAAGAGATCGCTTTTTAGGGTTCCGTAGTCAACTAGGAACCCTTATAGTTTCGCCATGTCCGTATGTCCGTCTGTCCGTCCGTCCGTCCGTCCGCGGCTTAGCTACGTAACCATTAGTACTAGAAAGCTGAAATTTGGTATGAGTATGTGTATGTATAACGCCAACACAACGGTAATATAAAAACTAAAAAAAAAAAAAAAAATCGGGTACCTCCCGAACACCTAAAGTGGGGGTGATTTTTTTTTTCATTTCAACACTAGTGTGTGGGGTGTCGTTGAATAGGTCTTTTAAAAATAATAGTGGTCTTTTAAAATATTTTTTTGATAAAGTCAGCAGTTTTGTAAATATTCGCTCCGAAAGTAAAAAAAAATAGTGTCCCCCCCCTCTAACTTTTAAACCACGGGTCAAAAAATTATGGTAAAGTTCATGGAAATGAAACCTTATAAGTACTTTCAATGAAAACTATATTGAATAAAATCGGTCGAGCCGTTTTTGAGTTATTGTAAAATTTCATAATTTTATTTAAAATGACGTAAGTGCCGCGCGGTGTCCTGATACTTCGAACGTTACACATATTAGTTAATTGCCATATTGCATTAAAAGATTCCGCTCAATCTGGCGCGTATAATCGATGACTTCCAGAAGGTAATAAGTAATTAGAGTTACTTTGGCGTTTACGACCTTTTTATAGAGCTTGAAATCCATCCATCTACTGTGAAGGATGGGCAACTACGGAACCCTACACTGAGCGTGGCCCGACATGCTCTTCACCGGTTTTAGCGATAAGATCGCCTATTGTTTGCCTCTATTGTAATGTTAAGTGTCATCTGTATTTGTATTTCTTTCTTCTTGTGCAATAAAGAGTATTCTATTCTATTCTATTACAGTTCTATAATATTTATAGCTGATGTGTTTGCAGCTATACATCTCGATGTATGTGTGGCATGCGTGCTATAGTGGAGTGGAGCACAGCGTATATACATACCTACTGTATATGACGCACGGCGCAGAGCCCTCTTCAGCAACGCTCGATACGGCGTGGTAATGACGTGCTCGTGCTGATAGGACACAATATAGGATATCTGTAAATTTGTTTATATAGTAGTTGTGAAAAATTGTATTGAAACCATGGACCATTCCCACAAAAATATTATTAGCAATTCCTTTATAAAGTAATGTTCTGCTGACTTGTTATAGATAGCACCACCTTAAAAATATCTGGCCTCTCTCTATCATCATCATTTAAAATGGTATGGCCACTGGTACACGCAAACTATTCAGATGGATCTATCATTCCTTTTCAAATTATTAGAAAATTCTTTCTTATGAACATTTTTAAGACGTCCAAAAACCCGACCACTTTACAAGTAGGTACCGTTCTTATAGTGAAATTTGGCGTAAAATCTTAATTAGGAAGCAAAATTAGATAGAAAATAGGAATTTTACATAGAAAACTACCGTGAGTCTCAGACATATTAAAATACATAAACGGGCTTACTCGTCGTAGAAGTCGAATAACGCTCGACATGTTTCGAATCGGTACGCGATTCATCATCAGGAGAGACGATCAGTCGCGGCGGCGGCTAACTGAACACTGCGGGCACACGCCCTGTTCGCGCGGGTGTCACCGGCGGAGGCGCATAACTACCCTCATCATCACGCGCAATGTCAATTGTCGGGTTGCACACAACACTCACTACGTCATTTGCTAAGGTCTCGTCCGCACTAACCACCGATGTATAGTATCCACAACCGTCCTCCAACTAGGGGGCACTGACCATCCACAATCTCGGTCAAAATTCGGATGACGACTAATTTCGACTCAAGCGTTATTCGAATTCTACGACTGAGTAAACCCGTTTATGTATTTTAATAAGAAATAGGAACGTTTACAGTTTACATTGAAACGAAAAATTTCGTGCTTTGAGGTAATTTTACTTCTATTTTTCGCTTCAATATAGAAATAAATGGTTTGCGCTAGCCATTGGCGCTAGCCGACGTTTAATAACTAAATTAAGAAATATAAATTATGATGTAGCCACTTTCAGAACAACAAATCACTCTTTTGTCGGACATTTGGCACTTGTTCCCAATATGTGGAGATGTAGATAATCTTGTCTGAGGAGGACGCGACACGTATCACTCGTATCGCCGACAGACGGGCGGCTGGAGTGATGCATCGTTTGGCAAACCTTGACGCGATACCGCGGATCTCTAGACAATGCATGTGAGAACCAAGAAACCTACATCGGGTGTTTATTACATTTTAATTTGAATGTAAAAAATATATATTTGCAGCAGAGAAAGAAGACTAAACATAACCCTTTGTTTGCTTCAACTCTTATACCTTGTACTTACTTCTATAATTTCGTATGTATCAAGAATTTCCAAAAGGTACTGTAACCGATAGATGGCATTTTGGTGGAAATTATTATCACACATTAACAAAAAAATATTGAAATCATGGCACCCGAAAAGCAGGAGATATTCATTTTATTTTATAAAAGTGTAGACTTTTTTAGATGCAGTGAGACATTTGATACAATTCGTACATCAAGCTGTAAAGATTTTGTTTTGAAATTATAACCCCTGTCTGTAAGCTATTTAGATTTTTTATATATATATATATATATTTTTTGTCATAGGGGGCAAACGAGCAAACGTATCGCCTGATGGAAAGCGATTACCGTCGCCCATAAACACCTGCAACACCAGAGGAGTCACAAGTGTTTGCTCCGGACGAAGATAGAATGCCTCTATGCTAGTAATTTCACCGGCTATCTTACCCCCACACCGGAACACAACAATGCGAACATTGCTGTTTGGCGGTGGGTTAGTAGGCAAGACGGTAGTAACAATCCGGACGGACCCGGCACGAGGCCCTACTACTCCAAAATAAATATTATAATAGTAAAAATATGTCCAATACTTATCCATACAAACATACGTATTTAAGCCTAGTTTGCATGTAGCTCGATTTGTGTAAGATGGTCTGATATTAAAAAAAAAAACGCTAGTCACGAATATTCCAAACTGCAGCATAAAGCGAGTGCCCCGCATTCCGGCCGCGACAGCGACAGCAACAAAACACGAAACGGGACGCAGACTCAAGATTGTGCAAAATCCGATCTGCATGCGGCCGGGCCGGGGTCAAGCCGACCATGTCACGACTAGAGCTCGACTCAACACAAGGTTTCGACTCGCCGAGGACGAATTCACACAATAACGTATTAACAATAATAAAATTAAGCCTTATTCGAAAGGAAAGAGTTTGGTTTTATATCATACTTGTGAACGCTTATTATACAGGGCGTCTCAAGACTATGGGACATCAAGGGAAAGTACCTTAAATATAGAAGATTTTATGCTTTTTTAAAAGTTAGTAATTCTGCATTTAAAGATTTTCTAAAAATTACTCGAGCGAGCATTCGCCTGTGTCACATAGTGTAACGTTACAGATACGAGCATAAGGCTGCATTTCCACCAGTGCGAGGTTGCGTAGTGAGAGCGAGGGATGTGTTTTTGTTAACCAACAGTTGCGCTGAGCGAAGATAAGTAAATGAAGTTATTCTATTGGTTAACAAAAACATCCCTCGCTACGCATCCTCGCACATCCCTGGTGGAAACGCAGCCTTATGCTCGTATCTGTAACGTGATACTATGTCACACAGGACTTTGTCTTCACTGTACCTAGTCGGATAAAGAATACGTAGTAACTTGTTATGGACACCGTTATAGTGACCGTATAATATATATCTTTATCTTACATAAATAAAATTACTTGTTTAATTACGCGAACACATTGTAGCCGAAAAATACATTGGGAAAGGTTTCAAATTCGTTTGTCATTAATATAACTAAATACAACTGGAGTTAATTGAAAAACTACTCAGCCGAACTCAGCCCCACTAGCGTACTCTACCCCAGATAACCAACATGGCCGCAAAATATCTCGGCGAGCGCACAAAAGCTTACAAAGGCTGTAGTCACAATGGCAGAGGGCTATCGAGTGTCCGACACAAACGGCGTCTTCGGGCACCCTGTATACGTGCCCCTGTGTACGTCCACCCTGTATGCCAGCACGGCGTCGAGATCGTTGCTTTGTGTGGATTTAAATCAGAGGCTGAATATATTGGTGAGAACGGTGAGGACTATTAGGACAGGAAAAGTTTTGCAGCTTTAGCGGTAAATCTATTTTCATTTCGAAATTGTATTTCAGGGACCAAATTTGATTTGTCACTAACAAATAGCTATTTGAGTGACAAATATCCGTGACAATATAGGTGATCAGCAAAATTAGATAGTAGTGAGGGCGATATAAATAAATATGGCTTATTATTTTCGCGGTGACAGAAAAATTAAAGAGCAGCAAACTATTTGCAACTAAAATAATAACTTGTCAGCGATTAAATATTTTGGCAATCATTTATATTAAATGAGCTTTAAACTAAGGATATTTTAAAATTCAAATAATGGCAGCTACTTTAAGGTAGCAGAAATAATAAACAAGATTACTGAAATCATAGGCGAGGTACTAACTATAAATAATGACTTGGCGACTAATATTAGCAGAAGATCCGACTCGGCCGGGTTAGGTTAGGTTGTTTTATTTTTTATATCCCTAAAAAGCGCTCCTTTTATTTTTTTTATGACCTTGATTTATTTTATATGCAATCTCCATTGAACAATTAGAGTAGGCCATTTTCAACTTTTTATCCGCTGTCATGTTTCCGCTTAATAGTTAATTCAGTCGCCATAACTCGATGCTAGTTTATATTGAAACAAAGCCGAAAATTGATTACTTAGCTGCTACTTTTTACTTTATACTAGTCTCCGCAATTAGTCGCCAACTTATTATTTTTGCTACCCCCTTTAATTTTTTATAAATCCCTAAATCAGATTAATTTGTCGCCGCGTTAAATACATGCCAATAAATATCCGTCGACAAGTCTGTCAGGGGGACGAATCGAGTTGTACGATTGACAAAATGTCGTTTATGTCGTACTGTCTTATGTACATAATTATAATGAGAGCAAGATTTTGAGAACCTTAATTACTTGAGCGGGCTAAGGGGCAAATGTAACACGATGTAACATTGAAGAGTTTCCTTGGAAACAAACCCGCATCCTCACTCATCTGCAGACGGCTTAGCGTCACCCGTCACTTTCTCACAGTACTGTACAGAAAGAGATAGCTGATATATCTCGCGCGAAAAAGACTCGCGCTAGAGGTGAAGAATAACGTTCGTGACTCATTTGAAAGTGTTTTTTTAAATGTCAAGTGCGAAGCTAACGAGTTCCTTTCGCGACATCCTCATGCTGGTGAATCATTACCTCTGTTCACAGAGTACAACAGAATATCCTTTTAGAAGTAAACTTTTAACAAGAATAATGAGAATTTAGTGATTTGTTGGCTTATCTAGTTAGTTGTTATAGCACTATGGAAAAGTTTCGAGTCCCACTTAGTTGACAGTGGATCGCATGGATTTTCTTTTGTATCAATATTCAATTTCACACAAAAAGTAGAAAAATCCTCTCTTTGTGATCCAATAAGTAGTACCTCCTTATATTATGTATGTCGTTTCTCAACCCATAGATATCATATCATAGTAATAAGGGAATCTGGGAGTTTTCTTTCGGCGGTTCATTCTCCTCAGTATGAAGCCTATAGTGAACCGCTGGTAGATATTTTTAATAAAATAATTAATGCCCTTCTGGCACGAATATGTGTCTTTACACATTAGGCCCATCTGCAATGTATGTACACCTTTATTTTAAATTCATATTTATTAAGTGGGTAGTTTGCACGAATGTAACTTTGACGGTATCCGTAAAGCTACTGAAACGTCAGGGAGGCTCAAATAGTTAATATGTGTGTGACAGTCGCGGAAACCGAAGAAAATATTATAATCATTACTTCATTAGCGACTAGATATGTGCCGTTTCCGAAAATTTCCAGAAGCATTTCCCATACAAAAAGTGGAAAGTCTCCGGAAATTTTCGCAAAAGGGGCATCTCTAATAAAGACATATTTCGGACAAGACATTGAATCGAACCCCAGTGAGTGAACCCTCTGCGTATCCGTGTGGTGTGGCATTCAGTTCGACGGCGCCCTCGGCCGGAGGGCTCGGCCACTCTCGCAAAGAGGCTTGTTAGGGAAGGATTAGTCCCCGTACTAATTATTCCGGCAGAGATTTCAAAATACGCAAAAAGAAACATTTCAGAGGTTGGATCTTATTTAAGAAACTGGCCTTGTTCATAAAACTTAACGTACAGTAAGAAAACTTTTAGTTGAGTCAGTTGCTCAGCAGCCTGCGAAGCAATGGTGTCGGGTTCGGATCCCGGTATACGGGCAAGTATTAGTTTGATACGTGCAAATATTTGTTCCTGGTCTTGGGTGTGTGCTTAACCATTCAAATATTATATTTATTTGTACCCAAAGTACAAGTTTTGCGTAATTTGGGACTTGGTTTGAAAGAATGGCCGAGATATTAATTTATTTTTATTTTCTGTAAGTACCTTATTCAAACCCATTTTAATATCATATTGTAAGCTGACCCATGCCTCTCATAGCTCACAGTTTCTTAATGACATCATTACTCGCCACACATTTGCCTAATCTTAGCTTGATACTGTTTATTTTGCTGTAATTAAGGCCGCTCCTTCATTTATGAGCGTCCCTTTCCCTTTTCAAATGAAAACGTCCTATAAATTCTAAAATCCTAACAAACTTACGCCCTTTTATACGACAGCTTAATACTCGTTATTTACTGCCCTGTGGTTGCATACAAAGATGTAGTGCTTAAGCAAAGTGGTGGTCAGCGTGTCTGTCACGTGATACCGAAAAGGCATAAGTGCATTTGAATTGAAATGCCATTTATGTCTTTTTGCTAGGGAGCCAGATGAGCAGTGATCGGGGATTTCTCTGCCACAACGCGGTATTTCAAAGAAATATATTTTTTAATATCAATATAGTCATGATTATCTCATCAAATCTCAATACAATATTTTTTTCGGCCAAGATAGCCGGATTATAATATAATTACCATGTCCATATAAAATAATATACACGAAATACCGCGTTGTGGCAGAGAAATCCCCGATCACTGCTCATCTGGCTCCCTAGCAAAAAGACATAAATGGCATTTCAATTCAAATGCACTTATGCCTTTTCGGTATCACGTGACAGACACGCTGACCACCACTTTGCTTAAGCACTACATCTTTGTATGCAACCACAGGGCAGTAAATAACGAGTATTAAGCTGTCGTATAAAAGGGCGTAAGTTTGTTAGGATTTTAGAATTTATAGGACGTTTTCATTTGAAAAGGGAAAGGGACGCTCATAAATGAAGGAGCGGCCTTAATTACAGCAAAATAAACAGTATCAAGCTAAGATTAGGCAAATGTGTGGCGAGTAATGATGTCATTAAGAAACTGTGAGCTATGAGAGGCATGGGTCAGCTTACAATATGATATTAAAATGGGTTTGAATAAGGTACTTACAGAAAATAAAAATAAATTAATATCTCGGCCATTCTTTCAAACCAAGTCCCAAATTACGCAAAACTTGTACTTTGGGTACAAATAAATATAATATTTGAATGGTTAAGCACACACCCAAGACCAGGAACAAATATTTGCACGTATCAAACTAATACTTGCCCGTATACCGGGATCCGAACCCGACACCATTGCTTCGCAGGCTGCTGAGCAACTGACTCAACTAAAAGTTTTCTTACTGTACGTTAAGTTTTATGAACAAGGCCAGTTTCTTAAATAAGATCCAACCTCTGAAATGTTTCTTTTTGCGTATTTTGAAATCTCTGCCGGAATAATTAGTACGGGGACTAATCCTTCCCTAACAAGCCTCTTTGCGAGAGTGGCCGAGCCCTCCGGCCGAGGGCGCCGTCGAACTGAATGCCACACCACACGGATACGCAGAGGGTTCACTCACTGGGGTTCGATTCAATGTCTTGTCCGAAATATGTCTTTATTAGAGATGCCCCTTTTGCGAAAATTTCCGGAGACTTTCCACTTTTTGTATGGGAAATGCTTCTGGAAATTTTCGGAAACGGCACATATCTAGTCGCTAATGAAGTAATGATTATAATATTTTCTTCGGTTTCCGCGACTGTCACACACATATTAACTATTTGAGCCTCCCTGACGTTTCAGTAGCTTTACGGATACCGTCAAAGTTACATTCGTGCAAACTACCCACTTAATAAATATGAATTTAAAATAAAGGTGTACATACATTGCAGATGGGCCTAATGTGTAAAGACACATATTCGTGCCAGAAGGGCATTAATTATTTTATTAAAATATCTACCAGCGGTTCACTATAGGCTTCATACTGAGGAGAATGAACCGCCGAAAGAAAACTCCCAGATTCCCTTATTACTATGATATGATATCTATGGGTTGAGAAACGACATACATAATATAAGGAGGTACTACTTATTGGATCACAAAGAGAGGATTTTTCTACTTTTTGTGTGAAATTGAATATTGATACAAAAGAAAATCCATGCGATCCACTGTCAACTAAGTGGGACTCGAAACTTTTCCATAGTGCTATAACAACTAACTAGATAAGCCAACAAATCACTAAATTCTCATTATTCTTGTTAAAAGTTTACTTCTAAAAGGATATTCTGTTGTACTCTGTGAACAGAGGTAATGATTCACCAGCATGAGGATGTCGCGAAAGGAACTCGTTAGCTTCGCACTTGACATTTAAAAAAACACTTTCAAATGAGTCACGAACGTTATTCTTCACCTCTAGCGCGAGTCTTTTTCGCGCGAGATATATCAGCTATCTCTTTCTGTACAGTACTGTGAGAAAGTGACGGGTGACGCTAAGCCGCGTGACAAGAATCGCGAAGATTAGTTGTACTAGTCGGGCTGGACAGCATCAGCGACGTCTCTATTTGAAAACGATTTTGGAATCTTAAGCTACCTTAACTACCCAATAGTTAGAGAATTTTTTAGATGTTTTTCTAAAGTTTTTTTTGTCTTTTCTGTTTTAATGTGGAAATGCCATATTTTTATTTATATTGACAAAAAGGGTCGCAGGTCTGCTTACATTGTAGTGGATCACAGAGTGTTTTCCTTTCATAATTTTCCTTTGATAATTTTTGCCAGCGTTACTCAACATTATTTTACATAGAAAAATCCCGTGAGCCACATACATATTATAGTATATTACGTAACAAGGTTGGTAAACGAGGAATTACAAGCGAGTGTCTGTTAGAAGCCCGAAGCCGAAGGCGAGGGCTTTAATGACGCGAGTTAGGAATTCCTTTACCACCAGAGTCACGTATGACGTTTTTCATCATACTTTGGAGGAAATAAACCAAAAATAGCAGTAGTCAATACCACATTTACTTACCGCTCCAGGGCGTAATATACGAATTGTCGCCCTAGGGCGGTATATACGATTTACCGCCCGGTTTTCTAGCATGTAATCACTTAAAGTGTGATAAAAATTACTTCACGCCTGGGGCGTAATTTACGAATTACCGCCCGCTTTTCTAGCATGTAAGCCCTTGTTTACGAGCAAAGTGTGATGAAAAAATATATACGAAACGGATTTACTCGCATCATAGAACTCTAATATCCCTCAACATGTTTCGAATCGGTTCACGATTCATCGTCAGGAGAGCCGATCAGTCGCGGCGGCGGCCAGTCGAACACTGCAGGCAATCGCCTTGTCCGCGCGGCTGCTAGAGCGATATTCGAATTCTACGACGTGAGTAAACCCGTTTCGTTCGTTTATTATAATATAATGTTACTGAAGACATTTACTTATTTTTAGAATTTCGTCCTGACTTAAAGTTTCCCCAGAAAATTAAGTAGGTACATTAATTATATTATACTGGAGTTAGTCATCAATGACTTTCAAAAGACTAGTCCTTTAGTCATCTTAAAAGCTCTTCTCGCAAAATGAACATCGTAAAAAAGAATGAACCTGAAATAAAATTATCGCCCACTGCGCAAGAAAACAAAATTAATTTACCTTCAAAGTGCTAAAAATAAAACGGGTACAATAAAAATCACAGACTTAATTAGTATCACTCCGCAGTCTTTTCATAATGAATCTAAAAATAATACTAAAACAAGGGTACTAAAAAGAATTAATAAAAAATGCAAAACAACGGGGATTGTCCAGTTTGCGAATTTTAAGCGGGTAATTTTGCGGAATTGGCTTCGTCGCGGCCGGGTTATGGCTGTTTAGGACGGAATGCAGTGCATATTTAGTTTGCAGCCTTTATTAGACAACCAAATGTTATTTGCCACGTAAAATTACGTGTTTATGACTACGATCATCATAACAATCTTACAGAGATAATAGCCTTTAAGAATCCCACTGCTTTTGATCTGCTTTGTGATCGAGTCAGAAATGAGGAGAGTCAACATACCTCAAAGAGAAGTCAGACTTACCTGAAAATTTTCACGACGGACGATGCCACAAAACACGACTGCAACGCACTTCGTAGTGAGAAAAGTTGGTTGGAAGAATGCAGTCTCGACGAAGTCTATCTCGACCAACTCATATCGATACCGGTTAACGTTTAGGTACTCGAGTACTCGTAACCGATGAGTGTGTATGCATGAACGTGTGCGAGGCGAACGTAATACTGTTGAAAGACATTCATTTGTTTCTCCCTGCTAGTAGGATACAGGCGTGAGTATAAGTATGATATGGAATAGGTTGTACCTACCCCTAGAAATCCTAAGACAATTACAGCGCTGAGCTTTGTCTTACTGTAGCTATTTTCTCATTACTTGCTCACACGCGCTGATTGTCGTGGTATCAAATGTTTCATTAGCCCAGCGTCCACCATCCTTGACTCCGCGCTCGCTCCGCCGCTCGTAACACTTTATTGTTATTATTATTTTTCCGGCGTCTAACGATCGTCTTTTATTGTGGACACAATTTAATTATGATGATGAAACGTGACATTCTAGCAGATTTTAATTCTGTTTTTCAAGAATTGTTTCCGTTTTGGCTAAAGATGGAGATGGGAAACAACTATAAAAAAGTAAGGGTTTTTTAACACTCAAGGGCCCTTTCTGTTCTCAAAATTGTTTGTTTTATTTAATAATTTTTCTTTCAATTTTAATTTTTTTTGCAGAAAACTTAAGTTTTTAAATTGAGCACAGCTGGAATTAGGTATAGTGAGAGCCAAGTTCGCGCACCTAAGAAGTTGCAAGGTGCTACTGCAACTAGTACACCACACATGTATGAGAGACAGGTTCAATTTCCCGACAACTTGTCTCTTCTGGGCATTTGATTACTCCAAAGTTAGACCAGGTTAGAATAATTGTACATTACTGCAGGCGCCGGGAAAGAACACCTTGCCGGGTGAGGTACAGACGGAAAGTGATACGAAGCCGGCAAGCCCTTTTCACGGTTAAGGCATGTATAGTGCTTTTCTCAAACATATGCAATGAAATAAAAAAATACACCACTCAAAAAGTATATAATTCAGCTGTTTAGGCGTTCAATTCCTTTACAGTGCTCTTGAGTTGTTCCGCATGAAACGTGATACGCATTGAGCTGAAATTGGCATACTTAGGTACGTAACTTTGATGACAATATGATAATATGGCACTATGGAACTGGTCTGATGATGGAGCCGGAAGGTAATTATGGAGTCCCTGTAGTAAAATAATGCAACGCTTTACAGTAGTCTCTCGATGAGTAGTTGATGGATCTTTAAAGTACAGTCGACTAGAGACAAAAATGTAGTTTTTGATAAAAAGTCAAGTTTGTAAATATTTCCTTTTATATTAAATTTATTCAAACCAATGGATCAAATAATATATATGAATGATTTGGCACCTTATTTGAAAACAAGTAAATCGATCCAGTAGTTATCTAGAAATACCGCTCAGTGGAATAGGCCTGGCCGCTATATCTTTATAACAGAACAGTTTATTGATTGTACAAAATGCAAAGAATCGTATCACTACGTGTGCTTGTCGGTGCCCGGTTTAAATCAAGACTCTGTTATCTCATCAGTATGGGAATGTCCGGCGTGCGTATCTTGCGCACCAAAAAATCCCAGGCAGGACTCTACACCGGTTCGCAACATTACAACTACGAGAGGGAACAAGAGGGCAGCCCTGACCTCTCCGCCAGGGACCGCGGCAGTTACGAGTGACGACGTCCGTACCATTGTGCAGGAACTTCTCAAGCAGGAGCTTAGCTCGGCAGTGAAGGAGATTAGTACTACGATGCTTAACATTATATCCGGTCAGTTGGAGCCATTGAAGCAGGAGATGAGAGATTTCCAGCAATCTTTGGACTTTATGAGCACAAGGTTCGATGACATCGAGACAGAACAAACCGTGGCAAAGAGAACAATGAGTGAGTTACAAGCAGAAAACGCAATGCTGAAATCTACTGTCACAGATCTCAATCATCGTCTCAACCAAATCGAGCAACAATCCAGAGCCAACAACTTGGAAATCCAGTGCGTGCCGGAAAACAAAAATGAAAATCTTTATACCCTTGTCAATAACTTAGCAAAGGCGGTAAAGTGTGACTTAGCCGACAGCAACATCCTGCATTGCACCCGCATCGCCAAGCTCAACAAGGAGAGCACACGACCACGATCCATCGTGGTGCAGCTGGCGTCCCCGAGGATTCGCGATTATTTGCTTGCTGCGGTCATTAGCTACAATAAATCAAACAAGGAAAATAAACTTAACGCCACACATCTCGGTTTCACTGATCTCAATTCTCCAGTCTTCGTCGTTGAACATTTGTCTCCTGCGAACAAAAAACTTCACGCAGGTGCTAGACATGCTGCCAAAGAAAAAAGCTATAAGCATGTTTGGACAAGGCACGGCAGAGTACTAGTAAGGAAAACCGACGACAGTGACGCTATCCATATTAAAAATACTGACAGTTTAAAATCAATTGTTTAAATTTTAATGTAATAGTTATTGGCATGTTAATATTAATAAGTACTGAAAAGAGCTTGAGTTAAAAATATACTATCAGAATAGTCGAGGATTACGGACGAAAACTGATGTATTTTATAGAAATCTTTGTTGCAATGATTACGATGTAATAATACTCACTGAAACGTGGCTTAATAACTCGGTGCTGAGCAGTGAGCTATTCGACGACAGATACGTGGTTTTCAGAAGAGACAGAGAAGATTCCAGCAGTCAATGTAAAGAAGGCGGAGGTGTGTTAATTGCTGTCCTAAAGTCGATATCATCAACGCAAATAATTAAATGGCAAAGTGGGTTTGAGGATCTTTGGATTGTACTAGACATTCCTACGCGATCGGTTCGTCGAATGGCTCTCTGTGCAGTATACCTGCCCCCTCCTATTCAACGTAGTTTACTGAAATGCTTTATTGACCATTGTAACTCAGTTTTAGATAGTATTGATTTCGACACTTGTATTGTAGGGGATTTCAATTTAGGTGATATTAATTGGAAACTTATCAATGACGCCACGAGTGATTATGTTGCACCAGGATTCAATAATATTTTGACAGATTTTATTCATGTGAACAAGCTAAACCAATGTAATCTAATCACTAATAAAGCGGAACGTATTCTCGATCTGGTCTTGACTACCGTGACGAATTGTGATGTTATAGAAAATGTGTATCCATTAAGTACCGTAGATTCATTTCATCCTCCTCTTCAGATTGTTATATCTTTTGTTAACGAAACACGACTATCATACAACAACGCTGATGCCAGACCAAATTTTTACAAAGCTCGTTATGATCTTATACGCGAGCACTTACGTAACTGCCGCTGGGATGATTTATTCGCTGCAAGTAGTGACACAAATGACATGGTTTCAATCTTCAAGGAAATTATTCAATTGGTCATTAAAGAACATGTGCCTTGCATTAAGCCAAAAAGTAGCAAGTACCCACCATGGTTTGATAGACAATTGAAAAAGAACTTAAACGAAAAAAACAAAATTAGAATACGCTACAAGAAATATAAAAATCCATTAGACGCATTAGAATTAAAATTAATTAGTAACAGGTGTGATAATTTAGCAAAATCCCGATATAACGAATATTTAGTTAGACTGGAACAAGAGTTAGTAGCGAATCCTAAATTATTTTGGACCTATGTTAAAGCAAAACGAGGTGGGGCAAGTGTTTATCCGGCATCATTATCTAATGGCTCAACTGTAACGTCAAATAATACTGAAATCTGTGACATGTTTGCTACCTACTTTTCAGCAGTCTACAGTTCAGATAAGCATCTCCTAGATTACAATAACTCCCAGTCATTACAAACCCTCGAAAACAATAGTCAATGTTTAACGATACCAACGATTGAAGTAGAAATATTAGAGAAAAAGCTTAAAAATATAGATTGCAGAAAAGGTGCTGGATCAGATGGTATCCCACCAATTTTTATATCCTCTTGTGCGTCAGAACTAGCGTACCCATTGTCATTAATTTATAATAAATCCCTAGTATCAGGTATCTTCCCCTCTGAATGGAAAATAGCCAAAGTCGTTCCTGTTTTTAAATCAGATAATGACAGACTAGTGTCCAACTACCGACCAATTTCCATATTATCATCTTTTGCAAAAATATTCGAGTCTTTAGTTTGCCCCTATTTGCAAAACCACTTCAAATTATATCTGGCTGACTACCAGCATGGATTTGTAAGCTCTAGATCAACGTGTACGAACTTAGTCACATTCACAGAATATTTAACGAATGCTATCGACTCTGGTGGACAGATTGATGCGATATACACAGATTTCAGTAAAGCTTTCGATAAAGTCTCTCACAGAATTTTAATATCCAAACTCTGCATACGGTGTGTCTGGCTCCTTACTTGAATGGCTACGCTCGTATTTATCTGACAGGTGGTTCTACGTGGTGGTTAATGGTTACCAGTCAAAATCTTGCAGAATCACGTCCGGCGTCCCTCAGGGGTCCCACTTAGGTCCAATCCTATTTAACATGTTTATAAACGACATACCTAGCTGTTTTCATCACTCTCGAGTATTTATGTACGCCGATGATCTTAAGTTTGCGCGTACCGTAAAATCTCCAGATGACGTAACTTTGCTTCAACTCGACATTAATAGGCTTCAAAATTGGTGCAGAAACAATAATATGCACTTAAATTCTAACAAATGTGCTCATATAAAATTCACACGAAAACACAATATAACGCCATCCACTTATTACATCGGTGACCATACCCTTAGCGAAGTTGAGACCATTCGGGACCTGGGGGTTCTATTTGATAAAAAACTTACTTTTATACCACATCTCGAGAATATTGTCACTCGTGCATCTAAAATGTTGGGCTTCGTGATTAGGAATGGTAGGTGCTTTAAGCAAAGCAAAACAAAAATACTGCTATACAATAGTCTTGTGAGGAGTATTCTAGAATATTCTAGTGTTGTCTGGCGGCCTCATTATGCTACACACTCTCTTCGATTAGAAAGAGTACAGAAACGTTTTCTCAGACATTTAGCATTTCTACATGGACGCATTGTAGCAAAAAGAAGAACATCTTACAAACGAAAGTTAGCCTATTTTAAAATGAACTCACTAGAAACTCGGAGAGCGTTTTTGGATGGTTTATTTCTGCACAAAATTCTCCAGCACAAAATAGATTGTCCTCAATTATTGAGCCTCTTTTATTTCAGAGCCCCGTCTAGAATCCCCCGAAACCCAATAACTCCACTGAAACCGCCAGTCAGAAGTACAGTATCAGGGAGGAATTCCCCAATATGCAGGCTATGCCAAGTGGCCAACAGTTGTAGTGATATCACGGATATCCACTTCGACCCACCCAGTAAATTGCTATCCGCTCTCAATACAGAACGGCAGTGAACTATCTTTCACAGCTAATAGCAACTACACCAAATCTCAGAGGCAGGTGTGGTGGTAGGTGGTTAGCGGCGTTGCAGGTTCCCATGAAATAATGTTAATCCTAATTTAAATTTCAATGCACTCCTGAAGTGTTCGTTGTTTTGTGACTAGTACGTAGTATAATATAAGTAATTCTTAGTTAAGTTTTATTTTAGGTAAGTTTTCATCTTCACAATAATTTGCATGCGGTGTTTACCTTTAAGTAATTGTTACACTACAGAATATTTTGCCTGGATAGAATTTAATACATTGTATTGGTGTAAACAATTGTTGGTGAACCTTAATAAATAAATAAAAAAAATAATAATAATAATAACGCCATAGCTTTTCCTTCTATACCCCTACCACACGATGTGACTACCTCACTTTTCCTTCTATACCCCTACCACACGAAGTGAGTAGGTACCTTACTTTTCGCGTTTAGAAATACAGGAAGAATAAGTACATATCGGTAGTCTGTATGGTCTCCATCTCCACCGTATTATTAGGTTCCACGAAAATCGTTACTTGTAGACTTTTGTTACTTATTGGGTCTTCTACTGTGCTTTTACAATAAATAAAAAATTTCTATCAAATTGTTATAAGGAATGATACAAACTAGTGAAGTTACGTCTAATTGTTACTTCTTAGAAAGCTAAAAATGCCTTATTCCCTACCTCCTTACCGTTTTCTTTACCGTTTCGTTAGGTACCTTTTTCTGAGTGTGAATAATTCCACTGGTGTTTTATACTTTTATCGATTACCTGGCCTCAACACGAAAAATAAAGCGTTATATTAGCGGTAACAGCCCTGTAGCCTGCGGGATCGTTAATGGCGGACATAGCTGTGGCGGGTAAGTTTGCGCATCTAAAGTTTACCAGACACGCCGCGATAGGTTAACTTAATGTGCATGTCTATCCTTCCTATGCATTAAGTTACTCAAGTTTTGAACAGATACATTTTATCAATACTGAAATATAAACCGTTATTTAAATAGTTGTTTAATCTTCATTCCATGATAACTATGAAGTTTGAATAGACAGAAAAATACATACACTATTATTTATATTCCATACTTATTGATATGGTAAAGTCAAATAATCACCGTTGAAAAATCAAGATTATTTTTATATTTTCTGTTCAAGTGGCTTCTAAAATATATAAAATTCAAACGTTGGCTTGGCCATTACTGCGCTGTAGTCTGTGGGATCTTTAATGGAGGACATAGTTGCAGTGGGTAGGTCTACGCATCTTAATTTAATACTGCAATTTAGTGAATACATAACGTAATAAGTTTTTCTATATGTAATAATTACGTCCGGTCTTTAACTAATATGCATATTATATATCTGTATGTCTACACCGGTCGGTCAAACTATCACAGTGCTGCAGCCTGCGAAAACGTTAATAGAGGACATAGTTGTGAGCGGGTAAGTTTGCGCATCTAAGTTTACCAGAAACGCCGCAAGTTGTTAATACAACTCTCTGTACACATGCTCGTATGTCCTCTAGATTTGATTGCTTAATGTTAGACTCCATCCTATGGGGTCGTCCACATATTACGTCACGCAAAATGTCGACTTTTTGAACCCCTCCCCCCCCTATGTCACGCTTTTTTGCTATACCTTTAACATGTACTGTCACGTTTGGTATGACTTGGTATGACGACGGATCTGTCGGAATTGAGCACCGGAAACTGGCTGAAGACAGCGCTAGGTCACCAGAAGTGGTGTAATACCGTATCGGACGTCAAGGATCTGTCGACTATATACTGATTTGTCATCTAGACTATTTTCATATACATTCATTATTTTGTAAACTATGTAGTTAGGTACATATTTAATGAAACCATTTTTGTCTTTCTATCTTTCGGTTTCATATTGGGTTGCATAAACATAAAAGCCATAATGTCGGTGTGCATAACCACTTGTCATAATCATACATCGGGGTTTTCGAAGCACGAATGAATTAACACTACGCAGTCAGTAGGCGTCAAACCAGTCGTGCTCCAAAAACCCCGATGTATGGTCATAATGCTCCTTGCGCACAGGTGTGTTAGTCATTAATTGATCCGCATATATTGAATGACCATAATGCTTGTACGCATAAATAAGGAAACGCCATAATTTTTTATGCATATCGTGTTTATGTCAATCTGGGTAATTATTTCTCGAAAATATTTTTATTATACATCAAAAGAACATCTGAGTTTCATATCAACCAGCAAAATAATACCTTAATAACTAGATTGCCAATGTCTCTAAAGAGATCAATCAGATACCTTTACCATTCAGGTATTAAAGACGGATTCTTTGATAGTTCGGAATCCATTAGGTCGTCTTTCATCTGCAGCCTATCCATTCAGCCTAATGATGTTCTTGAAGACGTTCCATTAGCTGCCAGTTTAAGCCGCTTTGAGACTAATCTAAATCGATAGATGTGTCTATAGGTAGTCGCATATACTCAGGTTATAGAACGGTTAGTTACTTCGTTCAAGTCGAGTACCGGTTGCCGGTTGTTGAGTTTCGGTAGAATTAGTGAAGCTTGATCGTAAGCATTTATTTGTGGGCTTCTCAGGGTGAAGCGTGCGTGCATGTGCGTGTGCGTGTGAGTTGCGTATGCGTGTGCGTGTGTGCGCGCGTGCGTGTGTGTGTGTGTCGTTAAATATCTACCCATCATATCGTATAAACTCAAGTCTTCCTGCTCCTGGATGCGTTTCTTGCGTATGAGTATTCTTACGGATGCCGCCTATTATTTCTGGGCAAAAGAGAAAAGTCACTCTCCTGCTCATATTCTTTTATTATGGGAAATATATTTACATATACATACCTATAACGTTAATTCTCTGTTTCTTGTTCTTTCCTTCTATTAATTTCATTTAAGGCATTAACCATTGAGTAATCAAATATACACCCGATTAAAACAAAACATTACTGCATATAAACAAAATCTTTACAACCGATGCAATGGCAACCTTTATAATTACGAAGTCCATTTAATCAGGGAATCGTATCAGAAGGAAGAAATCTCAACAGGGCCGTAAAACCTTTTTACGACGGCCGGGTCCTTAGCAATAATTAGAAGCGAAGGCTGTATTCAATCACCGGATTTAGTGCCGGATGAGACCCGGCGATAAAGTGCATGCACACGGCGAGGACAGCCTTTATTGGGATTCAAATTTGTATTATATTTTGTTAACAACTAGATGGTATTCGCAAATCGCAATTCGTTCTTAGAAAAGATAGGAGGAAAGTTTTCCGCAAATACATAAATGTAGTAGGTACATAATATATACTCCTATATTATATTTTGTAGTATGATTTATAATCAGTTCTATTTGTCTATATACTTATCAGCCACGAACGTTTAGAGTTGAGCATAGGCCTCGCCTATACTTATGTTTTCACTTTATATAATTATGCTTTTGGTCACGAATAAATGTATTTCTTTCTTTCTATAATTCGGCGCAAAGTGCAAATCGCATCCACCGGCTCCCCGCGATCCTCACTAGCTCATCCGTCCACTAGTCGGGGGTTGTTCTAAGCTCCAGTTTCCTGTACGCTCGGCACGCTAGGACTTTGTTGCCCCATAAGTAATCCGTCTTCCATCAATTATATCGGATAAACACGGTGGGTACTAATTAGAGATCGCTCTTTAGCAATAATACCGCCTGTTGTCTACAGTTTTTAAAATTATTGTTTCTGTGTTCTATTTGTAAAATTTTTTTGGTGTGTAATAAAGCATTTTGTATTGTATTGTATACAACATTCAGAATATTGACTTTAATCAGAGTTATTTAACGTTGATACCCTATTTTATTCGTTTGCTATCCTTAGGATTACTGACTGCCGGATTTGAAAGTTTAAACGATGTCGACGAGTTACCCAACTGAACCATAGATACTCTCATTAAGTGTACTAATTGTGAGATAACTTTTCATTGGATGTAGCCCAGAAAATAGTGAATAGAACGGGCAGAAGCGGTTTCCAATTAGTGCCTATTTGGCCCGCGTTAGCCGCTGGCTTACCTGTAATAAGGAACCATAATTAGTGTATAATCGGAAATAGTTATTTACGATACAAGTGTGGAAGGTAGGTGATTTCAGATGAGTGTGATTTTTGATTAAACAAACACGAGTCGGAAATCATCTTACACACGAGTTCCGTACAAAACTTTACTGTGCATGTACAAGAAAATAGAAAATTTAATACCTACTCACAAAGACTGTTTACATTGGAAAAAAAGTGGTTTGATTTGATTTATCCAACAAGAAGCCGTCGTTCACATTTTTTACTTCTTCAATAACATTTTACGGGTTTAAATTCATGATTCTTCCCTTCATCTCGCCATTATTTCAGCAGATTTGCACAAAACAACTTCAAAATAAACTAGATATAAATAAAAAATGGCGAAGTTATTTTTAAACCGCGCTCGACATATCTACTACTGCGCATGTGCAAAAGTATCTTTTTAATATTCGTCTTATGTCAAAATGGCACAAGCGCGTGTACATTCAGCCAAATTTATTTAATGAATTACGATTTAAAGTTCGTTTATTAATGAAATTTTATATCTAATGTAATTAATGACGTGTTAAATTAATTAATCAACGAAATATTGGTTTTATTGTACTTTTATACGTGATAATAATCGGTATTTGACTTATTTATCAAACTTTTTGTAAATAATAAAACCTCTTTGTGTCAGGCTGTCAGATAGGGCTAGAAATTAAAAAAAATTGAAAATAAAAAGCACTAGTGTGGAAAAGTAGTACTTTCCGCACAGTTTGAATGCCTAGAATACGCTCTTTTCGAGCACATGCATTGTAAAATAACTAGCAGCTCAGTTTTTGCACTCAACGTGAGAACGAGAATGAGTCACGAGGAACATCAAATATAAAACGGGTTCATATATCTTGTACTGAAGTAACATCTGTTTTCATGTGTCTCGATCAAGAATTTTCTTTGCAATTATTCAGAGGTCGACATTTCACAACTAGATTTCTACTATAGCGATATGCGCTATGTGACCGTTAACGGAATGACATTTACATTCATGTATTCATTATAATTTAATATTTCTGTATCCGATCTATAATTTATCAAACTATTTAATAAGAACTAAATTATTGTTTCATATGTTTATGATTATTTATATAAGAAATTGTTAATAAGTTAGTCCTCTTTATGCCTGAAACACAGGGAATCCTAGTTCAGGCGCGTGTAATTTTTGTCAAGTAGATTGTCTTAGGCTATACTTATTATTACTGTAAAATAAGTTATCAGTCAATAAATATCTTATCTTATCTATCTTATTTTACTAGCTAGGGATAAAATTCAAAATTACGAGGCCATCGTTAAAGTACAAGGAGCAAGCAAATATGTTTAATTTTACCATTATCTCCTTATACACGTGTAACTTGGTAATGTCACTTAACGCAGGTAACGCCGTTTATGTATAACTGATATATTGCTTAATTGAAAATTTCGTCAAATAAAATTTGTGTCTTGTCTAGGCGCCATACACATTAAAAAATGCATCGTTAATTTACCGTCTTTCCCATGGACAACTACAATAGTTAAGGGTTTGGATCGGAAACATATAACTTATAATTTTATCATGTAAACCGCAAGTTGTCAATAGTTTGTACATGCGTGCTAGTCCCCTATGCTTTAATATCGACAGGAAAGAAACATTACCCCACTCACTCTAGATCCATGGCCTATGATGTGATGGGATAGCTGCTTTCTAGATGTGTTGGGATTTTTCTCGTTACAATAGTTATTTTGTAACATATACCTAGTAATCTGCTTTCAGTGTTCATTGCTCAATAAGTAAATTTATCCTAAATTAGAAAGAAGACCTACAAGTGCCTGACACTGGATACAAGAAGTTTGGTGAAGACTCAACAAGTCCAAGTATCTTCGTAAATTCGTTTAATTAACGTTTCCTGGTTTAAATTGATATTTATACCTACTACCTACGAGATCAAGGTGTCGTAACCAATATTTAGTTATACACAACCAGTAACAGATCAGTTATAGATAGCCATTAGTTGACGATCTTGGTATGACTAATACAGATAATATTATTGTATTAATTGTTTTAATTGACGTGTGCTTACTAGTCTACCTATAGTCTGTACAACAAATTCAAATTCAAATTATTTATTTGCTGAAACCGTGGTAGGGTAAAAGTGGGATAGTCGCCCTAGGAGGATAGTTGCCCCATTTTTAAAACTTGCTAAGCAAACTCCACCACTAATAATACTTAAAACGAAAGGTGGCCTCCCTCCGCCGCCTGTCTGCGAGTGGCAGTCGTAGGCCACAGACGTGGTGTGTGTAGTGAATAAAGTTCGACGACCTCGCACACGGGCGACGTGGATTTCGATGATGACACTTTTGTTTTTATTGAGTAAGTCGATATTATTTTATTGGTATATGCAAGCGTATGGTTTGAATGTCATAATATAGTCCTGGTTTTGGAATTTAACTAATAACTTCATTTTTTTTAACAGGGGCATCTATCCCTACTGAAAAGGAAAGATGCCCCGAGGCTAATGTGAGTATAAATGCCCTTAGAGGCGTCTATCCCCTAATCCGCCATTTGTACTGACTTTTGTTTTGTGCAAGAAAGTTTAAATAAATAAAGTCTATTTTCTTTTTTTAGGAAGACATCCTCTTCTGATTTTTGAAAACGAGTAACTTCTCGTAATACACATTCAAAAACTGGATAAGGATAATTTCCCTCCAACTTGTGAAATTATACGTAAACTGGCCTTTGAATTTGCTGAAAAGTTGAAGAAATTACTACTTGGTAGGAATGATTGCAGTGCAAATGTTACGTGCCATATTAAAGTTTTAATTATATTTTTTCTCTCATTAATCCCAAGGGCAACTATCCTCATACTGATAAAAGCATCGGGGCATCTAACCCATAGAATAGGCATCTATCCTCATAACTAGTACTCTAAATTAAATTAGTTTTTAACAGACTTCAAAAAAGGAGGAGGTTCTCAATTCGAACTAATTTTTTTTTTTTTTTTTTGTTTCTATGTATGTTACTCGATATCTCCGAGAATCGTGAACCGATTTTCATTTTTTTTTTTAATCGAAAGGGTATAACCCCGAGTTGGTCCCGTTGGCACTAAGTCGGGATCTGATGATGGAATCTTGGAGAAATCGAGGGAACTCTTCAAATGTTATAGGGACACGTACGGCGCTTTCGGTAATTTATTGATAAAGTCAAGAATTTACATTCAGTAAATAGGATTTGGTGTAAGGAAACTGATGATGAACACACATACGAATCACTAAAAAGCAAAAAAAAAAATTTTTTACAAAAAAAATAACCGACTTCAGTAAAACTAAAAAGCCAACAATAACCCGTTCAAGTACAGATTACATTTGACTCACCCTTCGAAGTCGGTGCCAAACCTCGCGTAAACTATAATATATAAATATAATAAGAACTGAGTGGTTTGGGATCGACTTCGAAGGGTGAGTCAAATGTAATCTGTACTTGAACGGGTTATTGTTGGCTTTTTAGTTTTACTGAAGTCGGTTCTTTTTTTTGTTAAAAATTTTTTTCGAATATAGGTTTAATTGTTAGTTAATTATTCATAAGTGTCTAGTAGCTAATAGATATGGCTATCATGTGAAGTTATAATGTATTCACATTTAGTTATAGTTTTGGAAATAAACTCAAATTTCAAAATGTGGGGCAACTATCCCACTTTTACATGTTACATTTAGAGATGATACAAGCATGTTTTCAGAACGGCACAATTCGCCCACATGTGGCAAAGTAAAAACAAAATGTGTGGATCAGCCAGGCTAGATCCATACCAGTTTAAATTGTTTTAATAATTATTATTACCTATGTACTGTTATATTATTAATCTGTTCGTATATTTCATAAATTCTAACAACAGTAACAATAGTAGTACCCGTTTTGAAAAAATAATACTAAATGAGTACAATCCTGCATAACATCGATCCCAAACTAAGCAATGGGTACTAAACGATGTCATACATATTATATCGAATATAAATAATATTATGTATGTAGTAGAAACACGTACGACCGATGAACAATTAATATTCAAGGCCATAATATAAATATTAACCCGGTTGAGATTCAAGCCCAGGACACTAGAAACTACATTGCACACGGACATATTTCCAGCGATGTATTCGACTCTTAGCCTATTTCTGTCAATACAGTCGCGATCATCTCTCTATTAAACCATACTCCTTTAAATGTCAACTTGTCAATGTCACTTAAACCTTTATATAGCCGGAATATGTCCAACATGCTAAATTTGACATATAGCAGTGCCATAACGAATTAAGCCCCTGGTTTTCTTAAGTCCCGGTTTAACGCATATGAAATTCCGGGCATGGCCGAAGCAATCCCCAACGTTATTAAGCTGGTGGTTGGTGGATGGAGCATCCTTCACGGGTGTTTTATGACTAGCCCCGCGCGCGGCGCCGCCTCGGAAATGCATGCTAATGAAATTCTGCATATGCGATGCATTTCTACGCTTGACAGTGCATGATGCATGGAGTGCTGCAAGATCCATTTTGTTTGCGTAACTAAGTTGATGCTAATATTAGACGCTGTCTGTTTGTTAAAATAGATTATGTATACACTGGAAAAGAATTGCTCAACTAGTTTAACTACTTGAGAAATAGCCAAATTGTGCTTAAATAGTAGTAACCAAAATTATGCTTATTTTACACAACATAGTTTGGTTATTATAGTAGCCCTCAGTTTGTCAGTCCTCCGATTTATGTAACTATCACCTACTAACAGCTTTGGACTGTTAACAATTTTTTTTTTTCAGTGTAGTTACCTTACTCTTATTAAGTAATTAGGTCCAAAAAGATTATAATAATAGTTTAAAACTTCGGGAACCCCTGTCCTATCTATGTTATGTATTATTGACTAACTGCGCCGCGCGGTGTTACCCGCTCATCCCATGGGAAGATGGGAACCCTAAAACTTTTCGGAATAAAAAGCCTATGTGTTAATCCAGGGTGTCAGCTACCTCCGTACCAAATTGTACCAGAATTGGTACAATTGAACGTTTATTACCGTCATCATTCAGAACCCACAGCACAAACATTGTTTATCTATAGACTATATAAATAATAAAATATTAGTTTTGACACTTTGTTTAAAGTCCAATTTATTTGAAGGAGCTGGCTGCTTTAGTTTTCAGGGTATACATTTTATGTGATTGACCCGGAATATTTGTCCTCGAGTGGAAGTAGGTAAGTATGTGTAAGAAACCAAACGGCGCTGTTGGCGCAGTGGTGGTAGTGCGGCTGCCTAGTGAGTCGGCAGTCCTGGGTTCGAATCTCGGCAAGGGCAAATATTTATGTGATGAAGTAGAATGTAGACGTTCCCATGTATTATAGTCGTCCTATAATCCATGACATATTACGTCTACTAGAATGCATGTGGCTCGATTTGTGTGAGGTTGTCTGATAAAATAAAACAATTCTTTATTACACACCAAAAAGACGAATGTTACAAATGAAAACTTAATTTAAAAATGGTATATAGGCGGTCTTATCGCTAAAGAGCGAATCTCTTCCAGACAACGTTTGGGTAGAGGAATGAGCGAAAAATAAACAATAAAAGGTGGTGGGATAAAAAATTCAAAGTTTGATTTAATGACTCATTAAAAAAGTTCAAAAATGTACAAATCCAAAGCCCAGTAAGTAACACAGTAACCTCGTCAGCTGAGTGTAATTACCCAGTTCCGCGGCGCGTGCGCCCTGCCTCCCTGATGCAGGATACACGATCCGCAGTACCCTCCCGACCGCCGCGCAGACCAGGCGATTTCGCCCGGTCTCCCCAAATTACGCGACAAAAATAACAGTGCGTTCCAAATTCGAATTATTTAAAAAATGTGACCGTTTTGTGATGTGGCGCTAGTGATTATAAGGTATGTTTCTGTCATTGTTGTTGTAGAATTTGATGATTTGTGTGTTTGTTGTGTTCGAAGTTCTGGTTAATTATTAACAGAGATAGATTGGATTTTTAATGAGGTAGGCTTTATTTTGGCTCGAATGCCCTTGTAACGGAATTGGGAGCCTGCCGGTTTAAGAATTGAAATAAACTTCATATTAATATGTATAAGTGAAGTATGACGGTAGATTATAAAAACACATATACGTTTTTTTGTAGGCTCTTAAATACAAGATGTAAACGTAATAACAGAATTGTCTTACCTTCACGTTTATTTTTAATATTTCAAGAAGAATTAATACGCCTTTATTTATAAGGTGAATTTAAAAATGTATGAAAAGTTACGCAGACATCTTTTAATACTTTCAGAACATAAAACCATTTTAATTCGTATTGTAACAACAAAATATTACTATTGTTTGTGTAAGTTTAAGTATTATATTATATTATTATATTTTATTTAAATTTGTCTCCGAACGTTTTACTCGTAGACCCTGCACCAACTCAATGTTTCTGTTTAGCCCTATGGTTGACTGGTAGACAATGCCTTGTGGCATTAAGTCCGCCATTTGTACTAGTTTAATCTGTGCAATAAAGTAAAAAAAAAGTTTTGTTTTACATAAATAAAAGTAAACTAAACTCTTAGATTTTTGATGGATGCGCAAATAAGCTTTTTTTGGGCAGTTATGCGAATGAATGAATGTAGTTTATTCATTTGAATATATGGTACAAACATATTACAGGTGTTCCATAAAAGTAATCAAACAAAAGCTTCCCAATATATTCAGCCAATGAGCATTGGCATGTGAAAATTTAAATGGCAACAAAAAAAACATTGTGCCTTTTCATAGTTTTGAAGCTATAGAAAACGGATCAATTAAAATTAAAATTAATTTAACATATAAAATTGAAATAAAAATTAATATAAAATCGAATAACATAATAACATCAAGATCCATTTGAAAATAATAAACAACAAAACAAAGATAAAAGTCAGCTGATTCAAATTAGTGCACAAATCAAAATTTTAAAAACAGTTAAACATAATAATCTTAAAATTCAAATTAAAATTATAACATGATATTTCAAATAAAATAAAAATTAGAAGATGTAACTTTATA
The DNA here is from genome assembly GCA_932273695.1 of Apotomis betuletana. Lineage (NCBI taxonomy): Eukaryota > Metazoa > Arthropoda > Insecta > Lepidoptera > Tortricidae > Apotomis > Apotomis betuletana. Next base: position 374,109 of record OW026303.1, on the reverse strand, counting down.
TTTTTATTTTCGTCCCCTGCCGTCTGACGGAATGGCACCTCTCGGTTTCCAGTATAAATCTGTTTATTTTATAAAGCATACACCCAAGCTGCATTTATTTCGTAGAAAAATATATTTGCACAGTGCATTGTGACTGTAACATTGTTATCACTATTTCAAGTTTTCTCGTAGTTTCATTTCCAATGAACACTCTTATTGATAATAAACCGGTCTCCTATCTCTAGTCTCTACTCCGATCTGCGACGTTTCGCCAAAGGTTCGTTTGTCCGAAAGTGATGTGTCCTGGAACCCGTAATATTTTCAGGATTTTATAAAAATCGTTTCAAAGAACCCACTAGGTTAGGTTTGTTTTATAATAATTTTGAAAAAAAAATGGCTTTCGGACAAATGAAAATTTGCCGAAACCTTACAGATGTGAAACAAAAATGTTTGTTTCGGATAGGTAACCTAATAAACCGCATTTGTATACCATTTTATCTGCAAAATTATTACCATGCCTTTCATTCTATGTTTTTTATATTAGTCTCATTACAAAACAAACACATGTGCTTCATTTGCCAAAATTCAAAACTTCAAGATGGTGAATCGTTAATTAAATCAAGGCTACCTCTTGATTAATTAACGCTAAAAAATACTTATACCTACTTTAGAAAATATTCATAAGGTGAAATAATATGTACTGTAGTTAATTAAAGTGCCGTAAAGACAAGACCTGTGTACAGTTTCATTAATATTGGTAATTTATCGCATTTCAATCAAATTTCAAACTAATCGGTTCATTTAGAATTTAGAAGCTATAATGGATTAAAAAACGCTTCATATAGTCTTACAACGAATATTATCAACAGTTCCGGGAAAATCGTGGCAGAGTGGGTGTGCATTATTTCTCCGGAGCTCTCTGACAATATTTTTTCTTGTAAATACTTAAAAAAATATCACGAATCGTTTGCAGGATCAAAGAAAATGTAAAATTTCAGCGATAACAGCATACGCTTTGAAAGTGTACTTCCAGGTATTCCCTTTATAGTCCGGGTAGGTACTTCATTCCATTAGTACGTGAAAACAAACACGGGCCACAGAACGTACAGCGGAATCGTGTGTGAGTACGTGAAGCGATCGTATTTTTTTTTTAAATCAACACCGGGATTTCGACCAACGGTTTAAACCTTTCATCTTCGAGGAAGTCAGTCAGCAGCGAATGTAAACGACATCAGATATCACGAGATAAGTCGTCGGATATTCAGTCTATACCTAGTATAAGTATAATAGCGTTCAAATTGATGAAAAAGGTCGTGTGCTGTTGAATTGATCTTCATCCCCTCGAGATCATGGACGTGACCAGCAGTCCAGCAGTCCAAAGTTCGATTCCTGTTCTTGGTCCACATTTATTTTATCTTAAGGCGAAAGTCTGTGAGTGTGTTTGTGTGTTTTTGTTTGTTTGTTACTTCTTCATGCTCGAACAGCTTTACAAATTTTGATGAATTTTGACATGAAGGTAGCTGACATTCTGGATGAACACAAGGGCTACTTTTTATCCCCAAAAAATTTTCTCCGTGGGATAAACCGGAAACACCGCGCAGCGCAGCTAGCTGGATATACCACGTCAAGATACGAGTACAATTAGTTTTCCAAAAAAGCAGTAAACAATATACATATCATCCTCCTAGCCTTTGTCCCATTTTTGAGAATGAATTCTCAATCGGGGTCGGCTACCTAAATCCCAAGATGTGGCGTAGGCACTAGTTTTTACGCAAGCGACTGCCATCTGACCTTCCAACCCAGAGGGGAAACTAGGCCTTATTGGGCTTAGGTGGTTTCCTCACGATGTTTTCCTTCATCGAAAAGCGAGTGGTAAATATCAAATGACATTCCGTACATAAGTTCCGAAAAACTCAATGGTACGGGCCGGGTTCGAACTCGCGACCTCCGGATTGAAAGTCGCATGCCCTTACCACTAGGCTACCACCGCTCCAAGTAAACGATATACATATATGAAAAAAAAATATAATTCAGATAATAGTTAAGACCCCTTAACATCTTAAACAGCTTAGGCTGGTTAATTAATGATCACGTGGAGACCACGTACCGGTACGCAAAGAGGTTGGACGACTTAGTTAAAAGTTGTGGGGACTCGCTAGATGCGGGTCGCTTCTATCCGGCCCATGTGGAAGTCTATTGAGGAGACCTGTGTCCAGCAGTGGACGTCCTGTGGCTGAAATGATGATGATGTCATAGACCGCTTAGCAGAAATAAATATCTCACAATTTCATGATCTCACTCATAAATCGATCTGGTCCCAGATTAAGTTCAGGTAATTTGTGTAATACAAGTTGTGTTACAGGTACTAGATGATTATAAACGTACGTTAAAACGTTTGAATTATTTATAAAGTTCGTTAAAGTATACCCCAACTATTCGATCGAGGTCGGTCTCACTATATACTCCTTGTAACCAGGGTATTGTATCCCATTAGTATGTTGAAAAGAACATATGTTACACGGCGTAATGGGCTACGTGCCGTCTGCCGTAGCGCACCGCCGTAGCAGTCCGTAGGCGGCGTAGCGCGCGGAATTTCAATGCTGCTGTAAAGATGCTTATTTAAAAATGAGAACGGGGAACGACGTCACGTATCTATTTTAGAATTAACTAATGAAAGTGTCTGCACGTTGAAGATATTTCGCTAAACATAAGTGACTTACCTTATTTTTAAGTCACTCTATAAAAAAATAACTATTGTTTAATATCTATGTAATAACCATGTACTCGTATTCTGCGCATTTAAGTCAATGAACGGCTGGATAGATTTCTTTATTCTTAATACACGAGTAGCGGCCTGTATAGATAATGTGGGTTAAAGGTAATTAGGAAATGAAATGAAATGATGTATTTAAATGCATGTGGGAAATCAGGCAACATTTTTTGCAGTCACAGTTATAGATTTTTTTACCCGACTGTAGGAAAACAAAAAAGGGGGTAATAACTATTTCTTCTCTATCACGGGCGCCTTTATTATACGTACTATAAAATTCAACAAGTTTTCAATTCCAAATTATGAATAGACAGGACTCGGCGAGACCGTGCGGACCGGAATTAGATCCAAAACTTTGAGTTAAAGAAATTATAGTATATTTTTATGAAGAATTGTGGCCAAAAATTATTCTATTTTATTTTATGAATAAATGCTGGGAAATTACAGCATTTTTCACAAAGATAATAAAAAAGTGCTAACTACGTTTGCAGTTCAAAACAAATAAATAAATAATGCTTGTCTGTATTTATCGATCGGTATGTTGTTTCATCGTAGATTAAACTACAAATTTCCGAAAATAATCAGTCGGTCTTCAAAATCTGCGTGCAGTTAAATTATGGTATTTTTTGTATAAATTTTAACAAGTAACATTATTGAAGCAAATCAACCTTTTATTCCAACTCAGCAACGACCGAAACACAACAAAAGTAAGGAAACAATATCAAAGTGACGTGACCATTATTTTTGTGAATTTGATTACGGGGCATCCCTAGTTGGTTAGGGCTGTCGATTCCGCCTCGACCGTCCTGAAGAAAAATGTACAAATGTTACTCAGCCTTAGTACACGCTTGTTACGTTTTACAACTAGCTAGATTTTGGGATCGCGCAGGGGGAATCAAACGTTTCAATTGGTTCCTTTTGTTTTTGTTTTCCTTTTTGTTTTAGGTGTCCTTTGTGTTGCAGAATTAGACGTCTTTTGTATTTGGGAATAATATTTAAGGAAAGGTCTAAATTAACTTTAAGCAATCAATACAGATAAGATTGAAAATTACGATATCAAGGAGATTTTTCTCTACGTTCAGTAAATCTTACTGACTACTTTTTTGTCCTCTTTGTCACTTGCCATTAGTTGACACTGCGGTCAATAGGTTAAAATTATAAAAATAAATAAAAATTAAGATGGAAGCAAACACTAAAGTTGTCAATTATTCACACGTCATGTGTGTTAATATTAAAATAGCAGAGTTATATTGGTTGGTATTATTTACATATCAATTAACCATATTTTTTTATTATCTCTAAATCTAACTAACAGAGTAGACATCCATTTCGCGTTTTAAACACTTTAATCCTTAAAACAAATCTTATTAATGGATGAATGAATTAAAATGTTTAAGTACTTTTACATTATGATAAGCAACACAATATTTATTAAAATCGGGTGATCGATCCACTCTGGAATAAACATAGTATGTAGTTATTTTGTATTTATGTTAATTTATTATTCAATTTCACACGATCATGTAGGTATACGTCATATAAGATTCCACTAGCCCTCAAGCCAGTGCTCAGCGGTGACAAACTAGTCGACCATTTAGCTCGTAACCCTGGGTCAGCGGGTCAAGTTCGCCGCGGATGACTGCGCAGGGCTGTCACCGCGCGCAATTACCGACGTCTGAAATATGTTAATGTTAGGACGGCTTGGGTGGCTCCAAATGCCAGCTAGTGGAATAAAGACTAATGTCATTATGACGGCCAGTGAGAGATGAGACGTTCTTTTATAGATGTGTTAAATGACGGGTGCGTCGTGCTAACTTGAAAATTATATACCTACAGGAAGTTTTTGACAGTTTTGAATAGAGTTTCTTGGTTGTTTGTATTTCATTATTTTTGTTAGTTCACTGAAGTAGCTAAAAATATGAAAAAGTGAACATTTTTGATATTTTGGAATAGTAAAAGAGTTTTGAAATTTATTTTGCATATTGCCTTGAAAACGAAACCACAAAGTGTTAGGAACGGCACCGGAGCGAGCTCTGCTGAGAGTTCATTCAGATACATTTAGAAATCAAGTTTCTAAGAATAACACCGTTTTTAGGGTTCCGTACCCAAAGGGTAAAAACGGGACCCTTTTACTGAGATTTAGCTGTCCGTCCGTCTGTCTGTCACCAGGCTGTATCTCAAGAACGGTGAAAACTAGACACTTGTTTTTTTTTACAGATGATGTATTTCTATTGCCGCTATAACAACAAATACTAAAAATAAAACAAAATAAATATTTAAGGGGGGCTCCCATACAACAAACTTGATATAGATTATGGTAAGGAACCCTTCATGCGCGAGTCGGACTCGCACTTGCCTAATTTTTATGTGACATTGGGTGGAATAAGCCAGCGACCATTGGAGTAAAACGGTTGTCAAATATCCCTAGCCGGGATTCAAACCCTGTGGGGCTAGCTTCGTAAGCTACTACCACGGAGCACTCCACACGTGCAATGAGAGGTCCTATTGGTGGATTTCTTCCTCACACGCCTCGGTCTGTTGGACACGCAGCCTAATTCTGTTGCGAGCGCAGCTATTTAATTACCGACGAAACCTTAATTTTAATAAAACGTTTTTCTAAATTGATATTTATGCAGAGCCAAAGATAACAAGGAAGGGCGGGAAAGAACGCCTCTGAACTATCAACGACGTAAGACGTACGTTTGTTTACATCACAGTTTTAATTAGAAAATAAATACTAAACCTTGTCGGCAGTATCATAAAATACCAATTTACGCGGAATAATAACGAGTGTGTAATATAAGTGTAAGAATATCTCCAAAACACCAACAGAACTGTGAGTTATAATCGATATAATATTTGTGAAGTCACTCTACCGCCTAAAAATTTAAAAATGTGATACAAAAGCTTAAGGCGTTTTTACCAAGATACAACATTGTGCGTGTTTGCAGCAACTGTCAAACATCAGTACACAAGGGTACGTTCCAAAACAAGTAAATATGTTAATTTCCGACTATTGACTAAGCAAGGGTCCGTTCAAAAACGAGTAAATATTTTCTCTGACAGTGACTACGCAGATGATATTATATCGTGTTCGAGTAAAAAAATAAATAAACGAAAAGTCCTTCGCTACATAATTATGATCAGTAACATCATGTCAACAAAAAGCAAAAAGTCACTGGAGTCTGGAAATTCACTGAAAAAAAATATTTGCAAAAAATGTCAAACAACTATCGTTACACGGTTGTATTTAAAATGCGCCAAATGCAAGCATGTATATCATCAGCAATGTACGGCCAACGTCGGGGAGAAAAGGTTTGCACTCATGACCAAAGAACACAAACAAGATTGGATGTGCTTCAAGTGTATCATACCTTCCAACACTAATACTCCTACTCAGTGTGACACAACGGAGTCTAGTTCGATTGAGCATGGCAACGGAATATCACAGACATGCCAACCAATTGATGCAAAACAAATATTGCAAGAACAATCGTTGCACCAATCGCCGTTACGACCCAATTTTCAGTGCGATCAGGAGCTGAAAGGTACCAAATTGGCTGACCAGGAACGAAGCGGCATTGAACCACGTGGCGGTGAGCAACTAGGCCAGACAAATCGTGAAGAAGAGCAGCGTGTTGCGAATATAAAATTGCCCTCAGCAAGTAAACCACAAACATATCTCCATCGTAGTCATGCACAAATCCCGAGCACGTCAAAACAAAATAAAGAAGTCTTATATGTCTCAAACAATCTGACGATAGACTATGTTACAAAGAGGAATCAAAAGAAGAAGTTTCACTTTTCAGACGAGAGTCTTATGTTCACTGCAGACGAAGACGACTTACATTTTTCTCACATGTCATGCAACAGTAGTATGCGGAAACCCACAAGCATGCCAAATATAGCTACTCTGGATAGCACTGAGGTAATGAAACTACAAAGTGAAAATGAGGAATTAACGGTCCTAAGAGATTAATAAGACTCTGGATAAAACAATAAACTGGCTTACAAGAAATAATCTGAGAGTAAATATAAATAAAACGAAATACATGCAGTTTAGAACTACTTTAGCTATTCCGCAAAATTTGCATGTACATTTTAAAGATGAGAAAATTGAAGAAGTGACTCAATTAAAGTTTTTAGGAATTACTATTGATTATAACTGTAATTGGAAAGAACACATAAGCAGCTTACATTCAAGAATCAACCAATTTGTATTTGCTCTCAGGAAGTTACGTCAGACAGTTACTCTGCAGGCAGCTTTATTGGCATATGATGGCTACGTAGTATCTTTGATCAGATACGGAATCGTCATTTGGGGAAACGGTAGCTGTAACGAGAATGTGTTTTTGGCCCAAAAACGTTGTATCCGAGCCATTTTCAATCTTAAACAAACTGACTCATGTCGTCCGTTCTTCAAAAAACACGATTTATTAACTGTTCCATGCCTATATATATTGGAGGTTTGCCTTTTTGTGCATAAATACAAATATCTTTTCCAAGAGAGGCAGGAATTGAGCACTAGAACGGTTAGATCGCAATATATGCACAAATTGTATAAGCCATCAGTAAAGTTGGCTACCTCAAACAAAAATGCCTTTATAATGTGTATTAAAATATTTAATAAATTGCCTGATGATTTAAAAAATAATGATGACATGAATACTTTTAAGAAGCATGTAAAGCTATGGTTATTGGACAAATGTTTTTATAATGTTAAGGACTTTTTAGAATAATTATATTTAACTTATTTAATGAATTTAATTTAATTTGTTTTATAAATAGGTAATGAGAATTTTGGATGGATATTTTAATTTTTAATTGATATTAACTGATTAGTGTAATTTGTTATTTGTAATAAGTTCGATAATGTATACTTTTAATGATTGTAAATATTGTTAGAATAAGTACCCACATTTCATGCGTGTACACCTGAAAAGGTAGAATTTTGGTGAGACATACATTTTAAGCATGTACATCTGCAATTAATGTAACCTATCATTCATACGCAATAAATCATTCATTCATTCATTCATTCATTCATTCATTCATTCATTCATTCATTCATTCATTCATTCAATGAAAATCCGGCAACGGTCTGCCAGGGACACATTTCTATGTAACACTCACTTGATTTTTATTACAATAAATTTTGTAAGAAGCTCTCGCTTTACGAAATTTTAAAATTCGTATTTTTATTAGTTGTTTATTTTTTTGGAGTTTTTTTAATAGACTTTTATTAATTACACAAGAAGTTTTATACGCCATTTGGATTGACGTCGAGGAAATTAAGTGAATCATAGTAAAATTATACATACGCAGTTAATGTCCGTCAATAAAATAGTGAAAATAATAGTTGTAGTTTTATAGAGATTTCGTAATTTTAATAGTGTGTACCGTGTTAGTCTGGCACTAGGTTGATTTGCGTTAGGTTGTTTCAGATATTTTTTTCATGTTATAGGTATCATTGTTAAGTCAGTCAGAGAGTGAATATCGGAAACGGAACATTACTTTGATAGGTTAAATGGCTTGAGTCGCGCAATTGTTTATTATTATTTAATTATCCAAACAGTAGCACCCAGACCAACTGGAATAATTCAGTTCGAAAACCATAAATAAAAGTGGAAAGATAAAGAGAACCGCCAATCATAATTATACCTTGTGTTTTCCACGTTCCTTTCAGTCGCTTTCACGACCCCCGGTTTGACAGGTCCGGTTTATTACGGTTTATTTGTTTAATGAAAAACTGTTTTTTGACATACAATTCTGCAATCGGAATTAGAATCAGCTTACATTGTCAATACGGGTCGCAATTATTTAACACGGGTATACAGAATTGAATTTCGTATGACAATCAGAAACACTTTTTCTGTCATTGTAATTAATAACAACATATCTAGTTCGTAATCTAAGTTTTTTCGGCGTTTCTTCTCAACTTTGGTCTCCTCTTGTGAGATTCCAGTAGACATACATGTAAAAGTGCCCATGCGGCCTACTTACAGAATCAAGTCAATTTATTTCATATTATATTAATTCCGCATAGATGATAAAATAAGTATTTATGAATAATATCATTATCACAAGGCATAAGGCACATCGTTGGGAGACATGTGCACTATACTTTTTTGAACTCCATCACGGTGTTTCGGCATAAGCTTGCTACAATGACACATACCTACAAACAAAATGTGTAAATTATATTTAAAAAACTACGTACACATAATTATATAAGCAAGCAAATAAAAATCAAAATATAATGAATTCTGGTACAGTATGGTGACATAATAACATTCACAACTCAGTTTAAAGTCCTCCTCCACCGTCTTCCGTAATTCGTCACCAAAACGCACGCCAACTTTGTCGCCAGATATTCCAATTGGGAGTTATGGAGACAAACTTTACTGCCGCCACGTTAGTTGAACAATAAAACGGTTTATGAACGAATAAACGGAGCCACATCTAGGAATAGCTAATTAAAGTAATTGTAAACGGAAGCATCTTACATTTTATGAAGCCATAGTGAAAACAAACAAGTCATTTCGCTCCTGCTTAGGAAAGGTTGAGGAACGATTAATTATCATCGATAAATGATATTGCTTGGAACGGCTATTATCTTTTACTTTATTTTAGTAAGACTTATTATCAAAACTTGTTCACATTATTTCTTTGCTATAATTATTCAAGTTAGGTCCAAAAAGGGGCCAATTAATTGTTTTTTTAATTATAAATTTAATACGAAAAATCTCGTAAATTTCACAGACATATGACAAATACCCGAGAGTAACACAAACACAGAGTTTCAAAAAAATAGCAATTACACGGCCGTAATTTTGGACAAATGAGTATATTTTTTATATAAAATTGAATGCGAGTCTCGTTATAAACAAACTTTTCCTCGTGTAGTATGTTAACTCCCCAAGTTTACTAACCAGGACTACAGTTCAATAGAAATATAACGGGTTAACGCTATCTGCCTTTATCGTGCGAACTTTTTCTTGTTTCCAATATTTCAACTTCCCTTTATAACGGCGAGTAAATTAACAGGAAAACCTAACCAAAGGCATAATTATGCTTAAATATTAAAGTATCATAGCCAGAGCTTCAATGTAACGATAGAATAACAATATCGGCTTCTCAAACAGTGATTAAGCAGCTGCAAGCGGTGCGAGCCGATTACTACCGGTCCGATCCGGTTTACGAGGGTCGCCGGTTATTGGAGGTTATTATTTCATGCTAGCGGTTGCGACTCAGCCGAGAGTCAAATTGTAATTTTCAGTAGCTATATTATTATTATTATTTGGTTGTACGCAGTGTAGTTTGCCTATTTTCTTCGAATACCCATTCCTTCAATTGCTCAAAGGTTAACTGGAAGAGATCCCTAATAGGGATAAGTTCGCCTTTGTACATATTTCATTTGTTATCAATGTATTTATAACCAGTTGTTGTGTACAATAAAGCGTTTACATACATACATACATATACCGCTCTCGTATTGGTTTAAATCACGAAACAGTTTATCTTACAAAACACAATAATACACATCCTATTTATTGCACACCTCAAATACACAGAGAAACTACACATAAAACATATAAAAAGTAATACTCAGAGGTACACAACCGCTAAATAGCGATTGCGCTAGAAAGTAGGTGGTGAAAACAGTTATAAATCCAAATGAACTATAACTATAAAAAAAAACCGGCCAAGTGCGAGTCGGACTCGCGCACCGAGGGTTCCGTACAAACCAAATCAATTTAATACCTCTACGCGTTTATGAGGAAATGGGTAGTAAGTTTAAAATTATTAAAAAAATATATATTATGTGATGTAACTAAAAATTTATGGTTTTCGTAATTTTTCCTTTATCTATGCTATAAGACGTTGCTTCGTACCAAATTTCAAGATTCTGAGTTCACGGGAAGCACCCTGTAGGTTTTGATTCCCTTGCAAGTGTCGAAAATTTGCGGCATAAACGGCTGTATCTTTTGATTGCGTTGGCTTAGAAGTTTGATTTTTTCACAGCTTCAAGGGACAGTAGACCTGAGTAATTGATATAAATTTCAGCTTCTTACCTCCACGCGTTCCTGAGAAAAAGGGTCTTGACAGACGGACGGACGGACGGACAGACGGACAACAAAGTGATCCTATAAGGGTTCCGTTTTTTCCTTTTGAGGTACGGAACCCTAAAAAAACAATAAAATATGAAAAAGCAGATAGGTATACAGGGTGGAACATTTGTAAAGACTAAGCTGACAGGATAGTGTCATCTGAGTGATCTACAATCGACCTATTATAAATGTTAAGCTGGATTTAAAAGTAAAAAAAAAGTCATCAAAATAAAATATTTTAATATCAGTGACAACCGTACTAATTCTAAGGTTTTATTCAAATTTTAAATTGACACCTGTCTTTCACTTAAGCGGTGTTCAAAAAATGCTAGGGTTGATATGTGCAGATTTTTAAACAAATGTTTAACAAGCTGTATCTCAAAAATATAGCTCTCAAAATTAGCTTATTATAGTTAGATACTAAATTGACTTGTAATTGATCTCAAAAATAGATACAAATATTTATAATATTTATATAGTTCATTGGTGAAAAATTAAGTACTCACAATCAGTCTAAACAATTCCCTGTTTGCTTAAAAGTCCTTCGATCTGTTCCACCCTATACCTATATAAATCTTAGAAATAATACATACAACTTTTTTTATGATACCTAGCCAATACTCTGTAAAATACTGTGAAAGACTATTGGTTGAAGGTTGGTAGTTGTTTACTCGATCCTCTAAGAATATTTAAATTACCAACACAAGATTGAGTCGATTTCAGTGGGACGGATGTAATCTATAATAATATGGCGTAAAATTCTCGGATAAAGTTCTTTGAAGCCATAATTGGATTAGACTAGTTCCAACATCCTATGAAAAATTTATAAGTCAAAGATGACGTTTAAATTGCCATCCTACTGGCGACTGTAAAAGAGCAAATATTTTAAGAACTCGTCAGCTCCGTCAGACCCTCGTGTCTACATACAGGTCAGTTTGAGGGCTAGTTTACTGGTTCATCATCATCATCATCATCATCTCAGCCATAGGACGTCCACTGCTGAACATAGGCCTCCCCTTTGGACTTCCATATATACCGGTTGGAAGCGACCTGCATCCAGCGCCTTCCGGCGACCTTTATAAGGTCATCTGTCCACCTTGTAGGTGGACGTCCTACGCTGCGCTTGCTGGTCCGAGGTCTCCACTCGAGCACTTTTCGGCCCCATCGGCCATCTGCTCTGCGTGCTATGTGGCCTGCCCATTGCCACTTCAACTTGCTAATCCGGTGAGCTATATCGGTCACTTTAGTTCGTCTACGGATTTCCTCATTTCTGATTCGATCACGTAGAGACACCCCGAGCATAGCCCTCTCCATTGCACGTTGAGCGACTTTGAGCTTTGAGATGAGGCCGATAGTGAAAGACCACGTTTCGGTGCCGTAAGTCATCACTGGTAACACACATTGGTTGAAGACTTTCGTCTTGAGGCACTGAGGTATGTCGGACGAAAAGACATTGCGTAGTTTCCCGAACGCTGCCCAGCCGAGTTGGATTCGGCGGTTGACCTCTTTCTCGAAGTTGGACCTACCTAATTGGACCACTTGTCCTAGGTAGATGTATGAGTCAACAACTTCGAGTACCGAGTTTTCAACAGAGACTGGGATGGGCACAACCTTGGCATTTGACATGAGTTTCGTCTTGTCCATGTTCATTTTTAAGCCCACCCGTTGAGAAACTCGATTGAGGTCATCGAGCATCATGCTGAGTTCCTCCATCGACTTTGCCATGACTACGATGTCGTCGGCAAACCGAAGGTGAGTGATGTATTCGCCATTGATGTTGATGCCAAGTCCTTGCCATTCCAGGAGCTTGAAGGCGTCTTCCATAACGGCCGTAAACAGTTTCGGGGACACAACGTCCCCCTGTCTTACGCCTCTTCTCAATGGAATGGCCTTTGTGCTCTGCTCCTGAACTCGGACCGACATGGTGGCGTTACTATACAAACACTTCAACACTTCAATGTACCGATAGTCAATATGGCATCGCTGAAGTGACTCGAGCACCGCCCATGTTTCCACCGAATCGAAGGCTTTCTCATAGTCCACAAACGCTAAGCATAATGGCAAGTTATACTCTTCAGTCTTCTGTATAACTTGTCGCAGCGTATGTATGTGGTCTATGGTACTATAGCTTCTTCGGAAACCGGCTTGTTCGGGAGGCTGGAAGTCATCAAGTCTATGTTCGAGACGGTTCGTGATGACCCTTGAAAACAACTTATAAACATGGCTTAGAAGCGTGATGGGCCTGTAGTTCTTCAATAGGGTTTTATCACCTTTCTTGAAGAACAGTACCACCTCGCCTCTATTCCATGCTTCAGGCGTTTTGCCCTCGGACAAGACGGAATTAAAGAGCTTCTGGAGGACCTTAAGTACCGGTGTTCCACCCGCTCTCAGAAGCTCTGAGGTGATTCCGTCTTCGCCCGGCGCCTTGTTGTTCTTAAGGTGCTTCAGGGCCATCCTAATCTCGTACAGACTGATGTCCGGGATATCTTCGGTATAATGTCGGGACAGCTTGGCTCTTGGATCGCCTACCAAGCTGTCAACGGGCTTTGCGACTGAAGTGTATAACTGACCATAGAACCTCTCGATCTCGCCTAGAACCTCTGCTTTGGTCGACGCTATGCTGCCATCTTCCCGTTTCAGCTTGGTCAGCTGGCTTTGTCCAATAGACTTGTCCTTTGCGAACACTTTGGAGCCTTTGTTCTGCTCAATGGTCTCTTTAACAAGGTTCGTATTAAAGAGCCGCAGATCATGTCGCAAGGACTTCGATATACGTCTATTAAGCTGCCTATATGACCTCGCGTCATCGGGAGACTGCAACTGTAGCGAGCGTCGTTCAGCCATGAGGTTTAAGGTTCGATCAGACAATTTCTGAGGTCTATCTTTACGGCGGGGTCTGAAAAACTTAGACCCTACCGTGTGGACAGTTTCCACTAGCCCGTCGTTGATCTCGTCCACTGAGACAAAGTTCTCCAGACAAGCGAAGCGGTTGGAGATCTCGAGTTGAAAGCTCTCGGGGTTTTGAATATGGGCCTGAGTAGGTCGGAGCGTAGACTTCATCAGACTGGACCTTTCCAATTTAACATTGATATTCAGTGTGCCTCTTACGATTCGATGATCACTGCCGGTCTTGACCCTATTGATCACAGACACATCACTGAAAATCCGTTTCTTGTCGGTCATGATGAAGTCAATCTCGTTTCTCGTGGAACCATCGGGACTTATCCAGGTCCATTTCCTGTGAGGCGGCTTCTGGAAGAAAGAGTTCATCATGAAGAGTTCCTCTTTCTCTAGAAAGTCGGCCAGCCTCTGTCCCCTAGGGTTCCGTTGCCCGTATCCAAATTGCCCCACTCTCAACTCATCACCGCTGTTCTTGCCCAACTTTGCATTGAAGTCCCCCATAACAACAGTGAAGTAGGTTTTGGAAGTATGTATGGCCCTACTTACGTCCTCATACATAGCCTCTACTTCCTCATCAGAATGTGACGAGGTCGGTGCGTATACCTGAATGACCTTCAACGAATATCTTTTGGATATTCTGAGTATTAGGTATACCACCCTGCTCGACACACTGTCGATGGTAGTGATGTTGTTAACGAGGGACTTGTGAACGAGAAACCCGACACCACCTTGGGACTGTTGGGCGCCCTCCCGGTAGTAGAGCAGGTTACCAGACTTCAGGGTTACGGTGTCCTCCCCCTCTCTACGGACTTCGCATAATCCTAAAATGTCCCAGTGTAACCTGCTCAGTTCCTCTTCCAACTCGCAAATCTTTTCATCAGTCCTCATTGTGCGTATGTTGTGTGTTACCAGGGCCAGTCGTCGTGGGGATGGGTAGCCGGATTTCGTCCGGGGATTCTTAGCACCCCCTGCTCCGCTATTACCTTGGCCGCTACCCACGCCAGGGATAGCAGAGCTGCCGGAGACTGGGGGCCTGGTATTTGTGTGACTCATCATAAAGGGGGGATTTGCCGTACGCGCCACGCTTGGCAGGCGGGTTGGCGCGCGCAGTTTTTTTTTCTTTAAGGTCTCTGGAAGACGCTGCTGCCCATCTCCCGGTATATTATTATTATTATTCCCTTAGCAGGCTTCTACTGCAACCACGGGACGATATGGTGGGGGACAATTCTAAGGCCGGTCACCCCACGGCACTTTACGGGTTTACTGGTTATTGTAGTATAATTAGAAAAAAGTATATTCTGCTTATACCATATTACAAATATATACTTATCGAAAACCAATGTAGCTGCGACGACGTTAGCCGGTCTTAGATCAAACAACGTTGTTAAAGTTTTTCTCACCGTAATGTTTAAATATGAAATATTAGCTACACCTGGCCGTTTATGAGTCGTTTTAAAAGAAACATATACTTAGATAAAGCGTCCTTTGTATAACGAAAGTTAGTCACGCAAAAGATATGGGTAACTTTCGCTACACAAAGGAATCAATCGAGTTTTGTTTCTTTTTGAAAACGGCTCTTATATAATGTTTAGTCAAATAACTAACTTCGTAAATCTGAATAATAAACGCTTCACGCACGTAGCCTACGATTACTGCCAGATAGAACATCGGCCCCAATATCACTCCCTGGGGCACGCGGGAACAGTGCCACACTGCCTAACGCATTACATTAACTCTTTGCTACGCAAACGTGGGAGTCGGGATACACCGAGTAGCTGCTGTCGTTGACAGCCAAAAAAATATCTTTCTATGATATAGCTAAGGCATTAAGTCCGCCATTTGACTTTTTTTTGTATTGTGCAATAAAGTTTAAATAAATAAATAGCTACATTGTGTGAAACGCTTGTCTATAAAACGATTTTTGTAAACAATAGACTAACTAATGATTTTCATTACCGACGTATTAGCATTATATAGCATGTATATTTGATATAACCGCAAATTGAAACCAGACGTAGATTTTACTGCTACATCAAGAAACAACAACAAACAAATACATTGCGTGCTGAATTATTTTACATGAAAAAAAGTTAGATTTTTTTAATAATTTACGGATCAATATATTAATAAATGCCTATACTATGACCCCATAAAGTTTGCGGTTACATCAAATATACACGCTGTATATGTCACATTTATACAACTAAAAATAATCTACGACATCTCGTATGTCAAAAAGACACAATATGTTAGTAAATACTTGTAAAACCATTTATAGCTACACACATAATATTGTTATTATGACATATAAATGCTTGAAAAAATAACCCTCCTTCTGACGCAGTCACGTGACAACGTGACCTCAGTAGCTGGTACTTGATCAGGTAGGCTTACCGTCAGTCACACCTCAGTCTACACTACCGTAGCAGCCTCGCTTTAACCGTAAGCGCGTAATTACTCCAACTCAGTGAAACATTACACGAGAATTTATTCGTTCCAAGAACTTGGCTGATATTTTATTCATGACACCGCTGATGATTGGGGATTACGGATAAGTTATTGTAGTCTCTAATCATGTTAATGTTATAGTTTGCGAGGGACTACTTTCTTTGTTTTACCGCAGCTCGCAGTTCGATAATACCGTTACCTTGAACAGTTGAACTACTAGCTTGACTGGTACGTTTTCACGAATTTGGGTTTGGGATCACGAATTGGGATATAAACGATTTCTCTCGTCGTTACGAATATAAAGCGTTGAATCCGAGTTCGATGAATGTTAGCTCACGCGGAGCCTACGCTCTGTCAGTGACATACAGTCAGTGAATGTGATCACAGTTGGAAAACGGTGTTAGGTACTGCATGGGACAGTGTGAACGTTGTTTCCAAGCTTGAAACTACGGCACTTGTGTACTTACTTATAGGTACAGTTACTGATTGTGAGACACAAGACTGCCAATATTTGTAGCTAAGAGGAGCAAACGGTCGCACACTGAAAGGATTAGGCACCGTCAATTCTAATCAAATGTGGTCCAAGGCTGGCTTATCGCCAAAGCGTGAGCATTCAGGCGCTGGAGGATTATTGAAGCGTGTTTGTCGTCATATCTATTTAACTGAACACCTTTGTAGATTCATTTTGAATTATGGTAAGAGTTTTAACAAAAAATAATTATAATTTCACAGTATACTCATGACTACGGAGCGAAGCGATGAAATTGGATAACATTTGCGTGACATAATCCACGACGTTTTAATTATATTATAAGTTGAACCATTTGACTTAAAGAATCTTGACTTCTCGATTCTACTTAGAAACATCAAATTATCAAATGTATTTTGGGTACCTGTATAAAATAGGTATTGTTCTTCTAAAAGGTAGGTACTATCAATCTTTGTACCAATCTTCCCTACAGATTCCGTTCTTCATAATGCATATAAATGGATACCTACAGCTTTCCTTATTCGCAAAACAGCCGAATCTATCCGACCCGCCGTAGCAACTCCACGTTACTGTCAATAAAGATTGACGTCATTGACGCGCAGCGGAACGATTGAATTATCGTGGAAGCATCGACTTCTTATAATATAATACATTGTGATTAGCTGCGTGCTCTTGAGCATTTGGGGCGAGAGGGGTCGCGCTGCCCTCGCGGCTTAGCTCACGGTGGCCTGCTTGAGGAAATACTCCTTCGTCTTCAGTTGGCTTATTTAGTAAACAACGCTTTACCCTCGAAGTACTTACATACTTTTTGTTTAAAATTGCTGTCTTTATTTTGAATATTTCACTTACAATTTTATTAGGGTTTTGTTGTATCTAGAAATCCTTAGTTTTGCCAGTTCCACCTGTCTGTTAGTGTAGTAGTGGTAAGGAGAAGCATTTATTTTTAATCACATGAACAAAGTGGAGAAGTAAAATAATATAAAAATTCGTGAACTAAGTACAAATTGAAGTAACAAGGCACGTTGTAGCAACGTTCAAAAGTCATGACGTGTTGCTTAATTTTTTTTGCACGTCGCATATTTCATCGTCAACGATGACGTAATACTCCACGTTTTGAAGAAACGTGGTCCTTCTGTGGTGTAAATTGTGTGCGTGTAAGTAAATATGTATAAGGGTTGAACACAGTGTTTGAGGATAACACGTTCTAATATTGTCTGCACATTTGCGCGATGATGTGTGGCCGGTGTCGATAAATTCTGCGTGTAATCGGATCAGAGGACGGCTGGATGCTGGAAGTAGGCGCCGGCATTGTTAGTTTATTGCCAAAACTATACATTTCTCGGGTGTCTATATCTCTGCAACATCTTTTTCTGCGAAGTGGCGAAAGTTCTGTTCCTGAGGATGTCAGAGACACAGCTTAGCTTGACGCATTAAAATTAGTTTAAAAACTAATTAACAAAGTGACTAACATGAATCTTTTTTTGTTCCAGGTACGATTTATATGATGAAATACGACTTGGATACAGCGAGATTAAACAAGTAAAAGTCATCATCATCATCATCATCATCATCATCAGCCCGGAGTCGTCCACTGCTGGACATAAGTCTTCCCCAGTTCGCGCCACCATACCCAGCCCTCAGCTTTCCGCATCCAACTGCTTCCCGCCACTCTTTTCAGGTCGTCGGTCCACCTAAAAAAAGTAAAAGTTACCTTAAATTTTTAACCATCCATTTTACGTAATTTATTCCGATTTTCTTATCTATCGGAGACTTTCTGAGGATGGAGAAGGAAAGCTGTAGCATATCACTGTGAACCATATTCATCGTCACATCTAAATCCACATCGTACCGTTCATTATTACGTGAAAGAATACCCCACCAAACCGACAAACTTGGGTGAAGATTGAACAAAATTATTATATGAAATATAAACGGAGATATGTCTCCGCGACAGTCGTTATTATGTGTTAGCACAAGTTGTCGAATCTCAAAATTAAATTACGTACGTAACGGCATAAATTATTCAAAAACGTTTTGTACATTTGAACACCCGCACGTTGGAAATTAACAATCAGGCAGAACAAAGAAAATTATCTTTACCACTGCATCCCTAATTAGCGACTCCACAAGAAACGAATCCGATCCAACCTTAAACCAACTCTGTAAGACTCAAATTCAAAGCAACACAGCTCGAGGTTAACAGAAGTTTACTGCACAAGTGAAACTCCGACGAGAGCTCAGCTTGCATAAGACTCAAATTGAAATGTATGGGGCTCCTGCAGATACAGTAAAATTGCAGCTTATACTTAGCAGGATACGATTTAATTTTGAATGAATGGCCGTGTCACGGCGCAGGGTTGGCGGCTCTCGGCATTGTCTCCCCGCTGTTAACTCCGTCAGGGCAGGAACAAGTTAATTATTATATATAACAAATTGCGTTTGATAAAATGTGAGAAATTAGATTCTTCAGCGTTCTGTACATTCCAGCCGGATTTTTCAAAAACTTAACTTTTCGAATTGTGACAGGAAATGTTTTGTCTAAATATTTAACAAAGACTGGCTGAATAACTTTACCTTAAATATCCTGTCAGATCTCTTACAAATATTTCAAAAATGTCGTCTAAAGAAACAATAGACTAAAATACCTTAATTTAGTCATCTTAAATGTCTAAAAATAACAATGTACACAAACTGAATAGGTGTCTAATATATAGGACATTAAATTATGATACATAATAGACTATTTACATAGTATGGCTTGGAAAATGATTGATAAATAACTGTATAAGTTGGCGTTTCCACCAAGAAACCTCTGATTTAAATATAATATTGAAATGTAAAGATATCTCAAATATCCATTAGATTACTGTCTTTCATAAAATAAACTTAGGTATTTTGTCTTTGGAAACAGTAGACTAAGATATCTCGATGTAGCGTCGCAAAATGGCGGGCGGCGAGATTACCGGCCGATCGGTTTACAAGGGTCTCGGATTTATAACTCTTCAGAACTTTATATTATTGTTGTAACAAGTTTTTGGGGAGTGTTTTTTATTGTATTAAATTCAATTTCAGTGAGATTTCGTCTGTTTATACTACTGAAGAGTTTTTGATTCATGTGTTTGTCGATTGTTTTCTGCTTTTTAACGTGACTCGCAGATTTTACACATTTCAATGCTTATAGTTTAAATTATCATAGGCGCAATTAGCAATACCGAAAAGATGACTATGTCTTCCTCCTAATTAATATAGAGCATAGAACAGTCGTGTCTAAATTATTTACGTATTCATCAAATCGTAAATTGATAATTCCATATCATCCCTCAGCGCTCGTCCCGCACAATACTGCGACCACACTACAGCGCAATCGTAGACACTACTAGCCACATTAGTATCGCAGACAATAGAGTGGCCGCACATAATATATGGACACCATCCCTCAGCCGATATGAAACGGTATCGCATTGTGGTGGCCACGCGTTATTGCCTGTTGGAATTTAATCACGAGCCATGTCGGCCCGTGATATTGCTGTGTCGGGTGTTCGAAGTCATTGACGCTGGTGCAGCGCACTGACAATTTTATTGTGTACCCTGTGTCTTATTTTGTGTCTGGTGCTATCTTGAAAATCTAATATTTGAATAGCTGCCCACTTTTATTTTACTTAGGTACTAGACGCTTTGTCAACACGGAAGGGTCAGACTTTTACCAAATTTTTAGTTCAGCACTTACGGAATTTTCAGCATTACTTAGATGTGTCAATCTTAATCTATAATTTGTGACCGTCATCTCAAGCCCACAAAAAAAGGAAATATACAATTTGAATCAACGATCTGGATTTGCGGCGTGTCATACAAGCATGTCAATCAAAGTTTAGCATGAATTCTCATTTAGAGTCACAGTTGCTAACATAATGAATGTAAGCTTTTAATTTTCATTTAATTCGTTACCATGTACTTGCGTAATAGGAATCTTCTATCCTTAGCTCATATCAAACTCCAGTATACACTTGAAATATCGACTGTAATCCCTTACCCTTCAGTTGGAAAAGAACTAAGTAATTGAGGGAGATGTGAGCTTGCGAGAGTGACGGTGTGTAATGCGGATTCTTAGGCGTTTTGTTGGCGCGATAAATGGGGTTCGTCTTAATTCGCCGCGTCACGTCGTGAGCAACATGTGTGTTGTAATTCGACTGAAATACGCCTCAGAATCTTGCTCATTCCCAAAAGAGCTTAGGTAGTGGGATATTTTTTATGAAGGCTTGACGTTATGCGCGCGAGAGAAATAATGCCGCGCGTTGAATCGTTTGGAGATTTACAATTTTGAAGATTTGATTGCGTTTCGAAATTGGAATTTTCTGTTAGGTTGGTATGAAATAATTTATTGTGTGTTTGGCCTGGGGCCATATTCCAGTGTTGAATTGCATTTATTTAGCTTTAAAAGTGCACGTCAAAGACGGGCGAACACCTTGTTAACTGATCACTATCAGTGATCATGATCAAGTAATCAAACTAGGTATTTCTAGTACGCTATTTAACAGTTTGCATGGGTTTGATGGAGGGTTATGCTTGTTGAGTCAAATGTTTGGCACATTACCGACGCAATGATTTTAATGCAAGAGATTTGATTAATTTGAGTTGTGTTAAATGTGTTTCTAATGATATCCGATTTCAATAAAAGAGGATATATTTTAAGTAGTGACTATGAAAGAAAAGATAAGGACTGCGTGCATTTCATCGTTATTTTTATCAGTTACCAGCGTTTC
The DNA here is from genome assembly GCA_932273695.1 of Apotomis betuletana. Taxonomy (NCBI): domain Eukaryota; kingdom Metazoa; phylum Arthropoda; class Insecta; order Lepidoptera; family Tortricidae; genus Apotomis; species Apotomis betuletana. The sequence continues at coordinate 352,653 of OW026303.1, read as the reverse complement.
TTCATCTATAGTTAGGTACATCATTTTACTTATAATACCATATTGTTTACCTTGTTTACATTATGAACCGAACTATCACACAAATTAACACAAAAACGGGACTTAATCGCATAAAAAAATTGTTTATTTAATTACCTCGACGTTTCGACCGTGATGTTTCGTTCATGGTCTCGAAGGGACTTCTTTTAAACCGGTACGGGCCGGCATTGCAAGTAAAAGAGTCCCTTTGAGGTAACATCACGTTCGAAACGTCGAGGTTATTAAGTAGACACTTTTTGAACGCTCTGAAGTCCCGTTTTCTTAAATTGTGTAACTTTAATCAATATATCACTCAAATTACCCAAATCCATACGTTAAACAAAGTAAGATTAAGACAATATGGAAAATAATTCCGATGATTTTGTCTGGTCGCCGGCTGCGTGGAATGGTTCCGCTGCGCAAGTACGTGCGGACCGGGGCCACATTCCACAAGGGCGTAATTGACACGCTCCTCTCATTCAATATCTCATTCTGGTAATGGGGCGAGTGCTCATGCTGGAGAAGGATTGCTACGTCGATCTGTAATAAGTATTGTTCGCTTCTTTGTTGAAGCAGTAGGGCTGCACCCCGTCATTGTGTCGCTTACTGAGATATCCGGTTCACTAATTAACACGATTCCTATTGTATGTCAATTCGTAGGCACACGATTCGAGTTAAAATGTAAATCTAGAACTTCTCTAAATAAGAACTAAAAAGCATTCTTGATAATTAATAAGTAAATAATTTTTTGGGACAATGTTACACACAATTACTCCAGTAGTTTAAGAATTTACTTACACTTTGTCTTATGCATTATTTACTGTTGAATAAATGATTTTTATAAGTTTCATTAGGTCTTAAAATCTCGTATTTTACTTAGGCCACTCGGCAAGCCTCGTGACCTAAACGCGGTACTCTACATTAAGAACCTTCATTGTGCAACGATTGCATACAATACTATTTGAGCTTATGAAAAAGATTTAATAATCTCGGCGCTCTATTGGTGGAGTGTTTTAAATAAAACAAAAGACGTGAGTATGATTTCTCAACAATTATATGTATAACTTTTGTGTTTAAGAATTAAGCACGGTTTTAGATATAAAACACGTCTAAAATAATTGTTATTGCACTTTATTAAAAATTAAGTAAAAATGGCATCATGAAATGTTGTCAATAAAATTAAAGTTCTACGAAATGGTTGTTGGCGAGTCAGAGGAACTCGTTAATTCGGTTACAACTTCTCAATACAGTACAGAACATTAGAAATGCAGCGGCATAACTGATCATAACTAATAAGTCAAAAATCAAAATAAGTACCGAAATACAAGAATTAATAAACATTAGGCTGGGCCACCCAGAGAAGCAGTACACAACACACACGCACACAGGTACAGATATACATTCATACACTCCTGATGGAGTCGAGCAAAAATAGGCAAACATCCACATTCACATGATGTTAAATATACTTTTCTAGGAAAGGGTTCGTTGAAAAGGAGTTCCAGTCCTCTGCTGCTCTTATTTAATTTAATGGAGAAGGGTTTTTACACGTTACTTGTCCCCCGATTTTGTTTGTGTTGGCGTATTTCCGAACAAACTCGCTGCCGCGGCAGACTCGCCCTGGGGCGGTACAGTATTCGCCACTTTAAAATACTACACAGGTACTTGATTAAAACACAAAAATATTGGAATACGCATAGTTAAAAATAATAAGCATATATAAGAGGCTCAGGCTCGTTGTCATTAATTACGGTTACGTCGGTTTCGGTTAAATCGCAACAAGATGATACATAGGGTATGGTCTAGAAGTGTAGGATCAAATTGAAGAAAACTGTGTCGGTTTGGTGCAGGTTACAAACGACCGTATATTTGTTACATTAAGGTCGTTTTCACTTAATCCAGTATGGTTTGTCTTAGATTTGATGTTGTGGTTCCGGATACGGGAAGGCAATAATAACACATTATGAAAATTATATAAACGGTTTAAACTCACGTAAAAATTGTCAGGAACGGCCCGACATGTTTCGAACTCATTTGGAGCTCTTCATCAGGGGTAGCTATCCGCGCTGCTATGCGACTCGTGACCCACTCACAAGTCTCACAACACAACATTACTACACATTATGAACTTACTACTTTTACAATGAAACCTTCTTGCTTATTAAAGTATCGTATTATTATAAAATTGTATGATATACGAGTAGTAATTAAAGGCTAACGCCAATACTAAATTATGTGTCAAGTTATTATGAATTAATCTTCAACGCGCAATAAAATGTTTACCATTAAAAGGAATAATTTTGCATACAATTTTGTTCGTATACAAATTATATCTAATAATATACGGAAACAAAGATGAGTGCTTTCTAAATATAGGTAATTAATAAATAGGTTTTACTTCTCATGGAACGTGTCTCACTTTTCGAAAACAAAATAAAAATGGATGAGACCCTTTGTTATAAACAACCGGGCCTTACTTATTGTGCACCTTGGTACGTGATTTTCCTTTTTAATTATGTAGTGTATTTTATTTGTATATTGGTCTAAATTGGTACAAGTTTACATTATAAATGAGCTATTTTTAAAAATTGTTTGGTAAAATATGTTGTTCAGTTGGACGAGTAAAATCTATGTTTTAAAATTTTTGCTCCTGTTACCCACCTGGTATATGAAATTTGCTAAAGAGGACACAATTATAATGTTGGTCTTTAAGACCTCATCATAAGATGCATCATATTTTCTCTTGACCTGTCGATCCTCTCCCATTATATCATTTCTCTGTGTCGTATTCGCTAATCCTTATAATGAATTGCTCAATTTTTAGACGGTATTTTAAACAGGATTCTTGTAATTCCCCAGCTGTGCCCTTAAATTAATTCCAAATACGTCCTAGGTATTCGGGGATCTTAATTAATTTTGTTTCCGTTAAATAACTTGGATTTCACGAACATGTTTCGAGTCTAGACTTGTAGAAATGTAAATTAATGGTACAAGTATATTTTAGAACAATTAATGAGCAGTATATATTGTGTAGGCTTCGATTAATGATCTCAAAAGAGGGTTCTGATAAATATCGGATTGAATTATTCTTTTCCCTCGGGAAAGTTTCTAGAATTTCTGGATACTACAGATAGTTTAAGGTCACGCGCGCGCAAAAGTTATAATATAGTTTCAGTACGGTGCGGTATCGCTACGCGCTCTCTTGAGCAAGCTAATCGTTAATGAACTAATTGCATCTTTATGTGTTTCTTCAATTTCATCAAATATTATAAAATTTAGACTTGAGCATGGAATCAAGCATGTGGCAAAACTGTTATTGTTACCTACTTCTTCTTCTTTCGTGTCGAGGTTCCTTAAATATTTGATGCCCAAAGGGCATTACCTACTACAAATCTTATAAGGGTATGGAAAAAATAATAAAACAGGTAGAAAGGTAATACTTGTCGCTCGACCTACAATTGCGTGTCAGCTGTGTTTAGGTGCAGGCCAGTGGAACTTGACTTTGTTACGTGTTGGTGATGGTATTTGCCAGTCTTCCTAAATTATTCGTTTATAGCCTAAGCTCACATAACATTACATTTAACGTGCACAAAGGAACGTAGCCTAGCAGTTCTATCGCTTTTTGAATTTGTCCTCGCGCAAGGCACAGCTCGGTTCTATTCGAATTGACACTTCCGAAGTAATATTACAAGGGATTGTCTCCAACTTTTATTTCCAACTATCCCAAAGGCGAGAAACTAGGAAACAATTGGAAGTGGAACACGGCTTAACACAACGTGGGCAAAGCGGCAAAGCGGCGTAACTGGGAAAATTACATTTTGTCCGGGAAAAATAAAATAGAGCGTACTTTAGGACTGATGATGATCGACAGGGTGTTAGGACTTGGAATACTAATGGGAGGTCGCGGGCGCATGGCACGTACACACACGTACACAGCTCTAGAGGTTTTTACTAAAAAACGCTGCCGGGATGCCTTGTCTGCGCTGAAAGTAAGTAGTGTCTAGGATCTGTGAATTGGTCAAACTCTGTTCAATATTTGTATTAAATTTATGATTGATTTATGTGATAAGTCTACTGCCGAAAATAGCATCGATAAAAATATTATAGCTATATTTCTAGCGCCTTAGTATACAATTAGCAACTGTTATTAAGTCCTTTACTCATACATTGGATGTGCTGTGCATGCATGTGAACTCTGATGAGCATTTAAATTTTAGCTTTCTTAGTTATATTATTATATATGTATATATTAAGTGTATGTTACTAACAGATGTCTTGGATCAATGTCCAAAATAAATAATTTGATTTCATTCATATTATTTCTAATGTACGAACACAGTTAAAAGAACACTAAGAAATAAAATATAAATAAACAGTATAGGTACCTATATAATCAAAAGTATTTCATATCTACGCACGAATCGCTAAAAATTAGGTAGGTATTGGAAAAGAGACGTGCAAATGTCTTTTAAAGAGTAGGTACGTGACTTATTTCACTTTGTTCTACGACCTGTGAACAACTGCCATATAACTTAGGATAGATTTTATTTTAGAAAGGTGACACAAAATTAAAGGATTTATGGACTGTGCGTCTTATTTATAAACAAAATAGGTAATATAAATTTATTTATTTTATTTTATTTATTTAAACTTTATTGCACAAAACAAGTCAGTACAAATGGCAAATTTATAACATAGTTATGTACTTTTATCAAGTGCGTCAATCGCCTGCGTATGTATTATTAACTTTATAAAAACTCTAGGGAGTAAAACCCAAGAGCGTAGGTACCAAGAATTTCTCTTCCTGAAAATCATCACAAATCAAAATGAAAAAGAAAATCTTTTACTTGACGTCCTTACTACAACCTGTTTATCGAAAGTATCGCGATGTCTTCGGTCAATGTGGCCAATGTAACTTTGGTCTTTGGTCGGTAGAAACAGGAACTTATGGATAGTCTAATTTTAATCTTACGTACGGTGGCAAATTCGGGAATTGTCAGTCACATAGGTGGAGTTGGCGCGAAATGCCCAACGGTACCGATGTTTGAACATGAACACATTGCGTTGCGTCGTATAAAATGTATCTTCTACAGTACAAATCAAGCAGGCTAGCAAAACTGGCCGCGAACATGTATGTTCTTAAACTTATCGTGCGACATTATCATATATCATCATCTGTCACTTTCTCCTACTAAATATTTGTTTGAATAACGAGTTACGGTAAAGTTAGGGTGCAAATAAAATAAACAAAAATAAAGCATGAACATCGAAAATTCGAACGAATTCAATAAATCACGTAAATAACCCTAGTATCGTAATGTTTTCTCAACTAGCTCTCGAAAGTTAAAAAGGGCTCCATATTCATATTTGTGAGGGCCCTCGAAGCCCCTCCGGGCCCCCGCCGCGCGCGCCCAGGAACTGTGCTCGGAGCACCGGAATTCAACAGCATTGCATGTTCTACTATAATTCATACACAGTGATTTAAAAATATGACTACTTGTATTCATTAATACAGGTGAGGTGATTTGTCTGTAGTATTAATGTTACGATTACGAAGTAATTATCTATTCTGAACTATTACGATGTTCTTGGACTACCTAAGTCCCCCTAGATGTGTTCAAAAGATCACCACTATATAACTACATAAGCGATGTGTTCTATTTAATCTTAAATACCAACATGTCATTGTCACTTAAGGGAGCTAGAATAACAAAATATTTGATATAACCGATATTTCAATCGGAATAGATCTCTAATTTTACAAAATTTATAAATTCCGCAATTTGACTGTACAAACTCGCGTATACTCTAGTTAAAATATTCAAGTATGAATTGAATATCCAAGCACTCTTGTATCGCTCCAGCCCACTAAGAACAGTCCCACGGTTCACTGGATCGGTACTCATATCGTTAAAGAAACATTCAGCTATCATATTCATAAATTAAATTACGCGAAATACGGCGGCTAGGCTGAGCAAAACTCTAGCTACATACGCCTCAACTCATATCAAACTATCCTTTATTAGAGACCTCGCAATTGGCATCGTTTCCTGAAGATAAAATGATAATTTCATTTCGTTTTTAAAGTCCTATTAGGACCAGCATATATGTTTCACTAGTTGAATTACTTTGCTTACGATCAGGAGAAGTGGAACCACTACATAATTCGTATGTTGAGCCAATATAATATGTGTCGGGGACAGGTCGGATGGCCGGTGTGGTGTGGCACATTAGATGAGCTATTCAACATAGTTGTGGACGAGGAGGTAGTTGTGAGTAAGATGAAACACTACGGATGCAATTAACTTGATTTATTCCTTATACAATGAAGCACAAAATAACAGTTCCTGGCACAGAGGTCTGTAAGCTAGGTTATCAAAGTCTCACAATAGTCTTTATTAAATTAACACTGTATTGTTGAGTTATAACGTTTCACTGATTCTAACTTGGTATAGCACAACGAAACGGGACAGTTCCAAGGCAGTAGTGCACTCAACGGCGACCCAGAGTGAAGTGTCGGTGGGCGTTCGCTGAGTGAACCGCCAAGACTCTGTCTAGCGCGCCAAAACAGGTTCAAGGGGGCGCTACTGTCGCCTTCCAATGGCGCGCTTTTTCGTTGAGCTCCCATACTAATGACCGTTTCCGACATATGTATATAAAAAAGCAGAGAAGAATACGCGCGGTTTAATGCGGATTTTTACTTCTGTCTTCACGCAGTCAGTAAAACGACGTATGAGCGCTTGTAAGAAAAAAATTAACATGCAAATTTTTTGGTGTTATTGAGTTATACCAGTTATACATACATAATGTCTCGTGGTAACCAACAGGTTCGTTTGCCTCGACTCAACATTAATGAAAAGGTCGTTTATCCCATTTCTCTTTTTATAAGTCGGTATGCATGTTCATACACCCCAGGCCAAAAGTATGGAAACAAGCTTATATTACTATACAAACCTGTGATTTCCTTACGGAATAAATTACAAAATCACAATATAAATGATTATAAACATTTTAAAAGTCAATAACGCAAATTTTGCTGATGAAAATTGCCAATGCAACATTTTGTAGAAAGGCAATAAAAAAAGACGACATGCTCTTTGTCCCGGAGTAAGGTATATATATATGTATATATAGATGTTTTAATAGTGGATGTTCTCTTTTTTGTCTTTTGGGGGTGGCCTAATGGTAACACAAGGAATAATTATTGGAAACTTTAAATATTAAAAGAATACACTTTGTTTCCATACTTTTGGCCTGGGGTGTATATATCTACTTCTACCTGTAGTAGCTAAAGTCTGTTATGCTGAGGAGAAACAGCTTGGTTGGATAAACAATATAATATGAGGTTAGTTTTGATTAAATTAAAGCCATTGTTTACTACATTAGGTATGTTTGTAGGTCGTGGAGAATGTAGTGGATATTGTGAATTTCAATTGCAAAAATACTAGATATTGTTATTTACAACGCAGGCTTCAGTCACATGATGGTGGCTATAAACTTTAAATTATAACAATATCTCCATCAACAGAAGAAACTAGAAACTTTTCAGTTTTCATACTTAAAGTTAATATTATCTTCTGTTTTTGACATGGGTAGGTATGTCAAAAACGAAGATAATATTAATCACACTCATAAACCAACCGTCATTATCCAAGCGGTCGATTACCAGCCTTTTTATTTCCTGTCCTCAAAACTAACAATTCAATAACTCGTCACTTCGCCGCTGGTCGCCTCGAATGCCCGGGTTCCTGTGTGCCCGGCCCCGGGATGCCGGGCATTCCCGTAAAGCCCGCGCCGGGAAATGACGCGTGAACTCGCCGCGGATAGTTCCCTAAACGATGACGTTACGATTTTTTCGCCCGGTCACTATAGCCGCTGGTTGGGTGGGTCTACTTTCGACTCGTATTTCCTTTCAATTTTAATTTACTCGGAGCGTACTCCCTTTATATAAAAGTCCAGAAAGGCACTTTTAACTCACTGGGCGTTGTAGTTGTCCATGGGCGACGGCAATCGCTTGAATTCATCTATCTATCTTCATAAAAGAAAAACAAGATCCACTGAAGAATGTCAACTGAGTTCGCGCGAAAAGGAAAAAATGCTTTACCATGGTAGGATAAAAATATTCTATAACCATCAGTAGCTGCTGCTAACCCTGTATTATGAATATTTTAAATCCTTCCGCCGTAAAAACAAGCCATAAGAACACAAACCAATATGGAGTCCTGTTATTTGGGATAATATTCTCGAGAATCGATCGAGAATATTTCCCGCACAGGAGAGTTTGCAGATTTTGTGCGACATCTTGAATAGTTAAATCGTGTGCTTTCATTATTTTTATTTTTGTAAAACTGTAGAGTGGAAAGAAGAATGACCCGCAAGGAGTGTGTAATGGCGGGTCGTTTGCGATATCTCAAACAGTTGCTGTCCGCGTCGGATTATGGCGACACACCTAGCGTATTTACAGACCAACCTCTTACAGATATTCGATATTTTATCCCAGATAAAACCACTAAATTAAATGCTGAAATGCTCATGGACTTGTAAGCAGCTGTCAAGATGTTAAAATCTAATATTGAAGACGGTATCCTATCTCATCTGCGAAACATGGTTTCTCATCTGTGACGTTTCGCCAAATTTTCATTTGTCCGAAAGTATTTTTTTCCTGAAACCCGTAACATTTTCAGGATTTTACATTCATCGTTTTAAATAACCCATTAGGTTAGGTTAGGTTTGTTCTGAAAAATGAACTGATTTGTAAAAAAAAGATTTTCGGACCATTGAAAATTTGGTAAAACGTGGGTAAAACGAAACAGATGGGAAACAAAAATTTGTGTTTCAGATAGGTAACCTAACCTCTGTTATATGTCATTTTAATCAGATACCACGGCTTCTTCCAGCCATAGATAACCATATTTTCAAGCTTATACTTAGTAAGTGTAAGTGCCTCCGCTGTTTTCCTCTGTACCTATCGGAAGATGATACGCGTAGTCCAATTGGGTTGATGGCTAAGTCGGTTTTTTACGAATTTGGGGGGCGTAATGAGTCCGACCTCTCAAAGCCCGCCATTTCCGCACAAGGGTGTATCCTGTAGGATTTCCCGGTCAGTTACGTCATTCCTGTAACTGGGAGGTTCCTGGTCGCTTGCGGTCGTTTTGTGCTTCAACCTTTTCGGGTAGCCGTTCTTTATTTGAATCACGTCTTAGTGTGGGACCCGAGAATTTATTAAGAGTCCCCTTTTTTAGATATTCCATAATATACAAAAGGTGTCACGGAGACACTGTCTAAATTGACGTCAATTGATTTAAAACACTGTTGTTTTGTGGTTGCACAAGTATAACTTTAAATACACTTTTAAGAGGTTATTTTAGCTACTAAAAGTCAAATTAATCACGGATGCTCAGTAATGGAAGCCGGTACAATAAATAATTGTAATGAACTTTAAAAATTACCCTATCCTATAAACATAACCTAATGAAATAAGAATGAAATATGGAACAATTTAACACGAGCTAGTCCGCGGGCAAAAACTAGTAGGTAACTGTATAAAATAGCTGCATTGCTAATTGTACATTGTATTTTAATGTAAGGTTGACAAATTTCCTCTTTCCCACTTTTCTCCAACTATTTCGGAGACCTTGTTTCTTTTATTGACCACGGAAAGGCGAACTTTTACACTTTGTGCGTCGAACATTTGAGGGATGAAATTGACTAGAATTTCTAGGTTCCATATACAAGGTTATATAATATTAGATAAACATATGAAATCTTATATCTACGGGGAGCCATCATGGCATAGGTATTACCTATATGTATGTAATATCGGGGTCACTTTTCGTATAAAATGCATATTTGAATTTACTTTTCTATTCAATAAGGGTACCGGTAAACCCGTTTACTGCGATTTTTCATCCCCTTTTCTATTCAAGCCTTTCATTACCCTTAAAACCGCCCTAGCGTTAGCAATATAGCATCAATCCTGGCACAGAAGATATGTTAGCAGTACTCTAACTGTTCACGATTGTGGAGACACTCAGTGAAATGTTTTGGATCAAGGAAGGACATTTTACGAGGAACTGCAATCTTACTGAGTCAAAAACTTAATTATTTTTAAGTAGAAAAGTAAGGAATAAACGAATAAATACACAAAGAAAAGCTATGTACTTACTTATTATCCGATACCAGTGTTATATATGTATATGAAATTAAAACACAACGTTAAATATAATTATCTTAACGCTAAAAATAAGAGCAGTGATAAAATATCATTCGCCATATCATCTCACCTTACTATTTCGGAAAAAAATAACAAACAAACATTGCAAGACATAGAATGTTGCAAAAAATACTAAAATGTCTAATAAACGAATTTCTTCGGAATTGGATCTGGGAAGTCATACTTCTGGATGCTCTTACAACTATGTCAACGTAGTGTATCATGATAATCCTCCGGGGTCGTCTCCAGCCATCGGGATCGTGAATAGGCTCAATAGCCACCAATAGCCCTTTATCCAGATCAATGAAATATGAAAGGATGTAAACAGCTTACGATAATAGCGTGATTACTGGCCTCCAAGGGGCTTATCTTCTATACGAAATGGTTGACGGTTATGTCTTTCTGCTTATGGGTGTTCGGATATGACTGATCAGTTGGGATCGGCGTGAACATTAAAAATAATATACATCATTTAACTGAGGTTTTTTTTTTGACTTTTTGACAACCTCGTACAACACGATAGATATCCATATCCACCTAATCACCTTAATTAATAAAAGGTATTATTAAAAGCACCTAAGCAAAATGTAAGAGCAATTGTGCTTTTGGTCTAATGATTACATTTCCTACAGGGTCATCAATGTCATCATGAATTACTTACTCACTTTTTAATCTTTTTAGGGATAATTTCCAGGATGAAAACTATCCTATGTCCTTCCTCGACTCTTAAACTATCTCCATGCCAAATTTCATCAAAATCGATTCAGCGGTTTAAGCGTGAAGAGGTAACAGGCAGACAGACACACTTTCGCATTTATAATACTAGCTGTGCCCCGCGGTGTTACCCGCTCATCCCACGGGAACACTAAATTTATTCGGGATGAAAAGTATCCTATGTCCTTTCCCGGGTCTCAAACTATCTCCATACCAAATTTCATCTAAGTCGGTTCAGCGGTTGAAGCGTGAAGAGGTAACAGACAGACAGACAGACAGACAAACACACTTTCGCATTTATAATATTATAGTATGGATATGGATTATGGCTATGACGAAGCTCTAATATTTACTATCTCTAGTCTTATTTTTTAGTTGGGTCATTGTCAGTCCAAAAAACAAAATTTGTCCCTTCGGTGGTCAAAATTTAAGAGCTCAATTGTATGAATCTAGGTTATGTTGCTATTACATCGGATTATAGAAGAGGTAACGTTCTTTATTCTCACAGGCATTTAATCAAAAAATTAGGCCATGGAATCCTTAATTTTGCAAATGTCCACCGGAAAGACGCGCACCTAAATCTGAGACGCAATGACCAAGTTACTCTTTAGTAAACCGTGGAACAGATAAAGGACGGACATAGTGAAACCAAAAACAAAACGAATATTTCGCTTAGGTCAAGTCGTTCACGGTCGGATGGTTAAGATTTTTATTAAGTAGAAAAGTTTCCTGCAACCCTTTTGAAACAGATTTGAACTACACACCTAGTTGCAATTCGAGCGCCATAAATAAGGCGGGTCCCGCGGGCCGGCGGTAATGATACCTGCGGCGCGAACTTTGTCGGGAGTTTCCTCCAGTCCTGGCACGGTACAGGTTATCAGCCGTACACTAACTTGAAACAGTCTGTCCAAAAACTTCCACCACTAGACAAATGCCTTCACTAAAGATGGCTTTGAATCCCCGTTAGTTAGCACATAGGGTACTTTCAACGAGGGTGGGTCTCGCGGGGGAGTCCCGGTAATGATACCTGCGGCGCAAATTTGTCTAGTTTGGCCCAGTCCTGGCAGAGTACAGGTTTAAGGCGAAGGTGCTATTTGAACATTCACAGGAATCATCAAATAACAGTAAAAAAACGGTCACTACTGGACAAAAACCAAGTATTTCCTGTGTCTCCACGACTCGTTGAAATGGAAAATTATAACACACACAACAAACATATTTCCGAATTTCATCATCATCATCATCATCATCAGCCTATTCTTGTCCACTGCTGGACATAGGCCTCTCCAACTGCACGCCATTGTAAGTGATCCTCGGCTACTCTCATCCAGCTTTTGCCAGCCACCCTGCACAGATCATCGCTCCACCTAGTCTGAGGGCGTCCCACACTACGCTTGCCGATCCGCGGTATCCACTCAAGAACACGTTTACCCCACCAGTTATCGGTTCTTCGGCTAATATGGCCAGCCCACTGCCACTTCAAATTGCTAATACGAGGGTGAGGACACGGTGACGCTTGAATCTGGCCACCTTCTGTACTACCGAGAGGGACACCAGCTATCCCAAGGTGGCGTAGGGTTCTTTGCCAACAGGAATCTTTGTGACAACGTTGTAGAAGTTTCGAGTGTATCGAACAGGGTCGCGTACCTAGTAATTAAGCTAACCGAGAGGTATAGCCTTAAGGTTGTGCAGGTTTACGCACCGACCTCGACATACTCGGACAATGAAGTGGAGGATATGTTCGGGGACATATCGAATGCCTTACACTTCACCACTAAGGCCCACTACAACGTTGTCATGGGAGATTTCAACGCCAAAGTGGGAGTACAAAATTGCAGAGAATCGGTAGTAGGGTCCCATGGTTATGGTAGCAGGAATCATAGGGGGCAAATGCTGGTCAACTTCCTCGAAAAGGAGGGCCTTTTCTTGATGAATTCGTTTTTCAAGAAACAGCCTCAAAGGAAGTGGACATGGCAGAGCCCCGACAACATGACAAAAAATGAGATCGACTTCATCATAACCAGTGATCGGGGATTTCTCTGCCACACGCGGGATATCAAGTCGAAATAATAATATGGATACGCCGCTTGGCCCGCGATAGGAACAAAACTGTTCGAAAAGTAAACGCTATTTCGGTGTTGGTAATTCGTTTATAAAAATATTATTTAAAACTCTCAGGCGGGCAAAAGCTAAAACAATAGTCAAAAATGTCGGTTGTAAAAACTAGTTAAACTACAGGAACGAGATTTGTCAATCATCGATGCCCTAGAAATCTTTGATGAAATCCGGACAGTTGTAAGTTGGAGTAATAGTTTACGCATAGAGACTAAACTAGAAGCAGTCATGGCTCCGGATTTAGATCTTGTCAGAGCATACGCCGAGCAAATATCACTCGAATCCGCATCCGATGAAATTTCTATATACAAATTCGCCCCGCTAACGTCGGTCGAAGTAGAAAGGTCATTTTCAGCTTATAACTGGATCTTAGATGTCAAGCGAAATAGATTAACATTAGATAACATTGAAAAAAATATGGTTTGTTATTTTAATTTTATAGACCAAAAGTAATAAAAAATAATATCCCAAGTAGCAAAATTTAGTCGTGTAAACGTTCTAGGACCATGTATTTATTAGTCCTATAGAGCTCCAATAAACTACTACAAAACCGTGTTTTGGCCCAGTTTATAGTGCTATTACGTCTTATAGTAGTTTTATAAGAGTCCAGTAGAGTGCAATTCAATTTTAAAAACATCTTGTTAGGTGCACTTACAAGATAAAATGCTCCTATAAGTATCCGGAAAACGCACTTAATAAGCACAATTAGTCCTATAACGATCAGGCGCATGCCATTACTGGAGTAATTGATCCTTTTGTGGCCAGCGGGAATAGCGCTATAGGGCATGATGAATTCGTTTGTTCTTACTTCGTGCCAAGTGATGTGTCATAATAAAAATGAAGTAAAACATGGAAAAGTGTAAGTATTGACCATATCATGTAATTTCCAAAATGTGATTAAGTGTTAAACTTAAAATGTTATTTAGAGAAGGATGCCCAGATACTTTGCTGGCGAAATTAATTTTATTGATAATTTACATTACGCTAGAAAGCTTGTTTTCATGCCCCTCGTGAACAGTTTAATATTAAATATTATACAATTGTTTATTTTTTCGATAATTATATGAACAAAGTAGCCATTGCGCTTATGGCGGATCGGATGCACTTTAATTGCACGCGACAGGACCTTTATAAAACCATTTGTTCTATGTCATGCTATTATAGAAAATAATTAACATCGCCATTTTTATCTTTAGGGTTCTTTTTGACTAAAGTGAACCGTGATGAAATTGATAGGATATCAATTTGAATTATACACTATTGAATATTCAGGGTAGGTAATATTTCAAGCGACTTCAAAATAGAGGAGGTTCTCTATTTGGTTGTATTTTTTTTATAACTGGTACTAAAGATGTGCGTTGTATAACGTACAAATAAATATACGTAAACAAAATGTCAACCGTACCACCAACAAGTATATTCTTTCCAGCTAATTGTAAATGGTGATTTGCACGGAAATTAAATTATACATATAGTGACTTTATTGAATTTAGGTCAAAAGGTAAGACTAGCACCATACATTTCTAAATTATCTTCATTATTAAAACTATCATCTTCACAGGCATTTTTATGGTACGGAACCATCACGGATTTCACCCGTACCACTCTTCGTCTTCGTGGATGGCCGACATTCGACTATTAACAGCAAGTGCAAGACGCTTATAAGTAAAACTTACTTATAGCAATCATATAATATGCTAGTTTAGTGCCAATAATCTTTTAAAAGTAGCGACCGGGTTAAATCAGTCCTATAAATTTGTTATCCTATAGTGACTTTTTCTATAACAGTTATAGGATTATACATCCTATAAAAGAAAGAAGTAAGACGGTAATAGAAGTGAACATTTTACTAAATGTGTTTATAGGACCAAACTATACACACTGGTAACAGTTTTATAAAACGCGCTTATAAGCCTGCCTATACCCTATACCAACATTTTCTATGACACTTATAGGATTATACATCCTATGAAAGAAAGAAGTAAAACGGTAAAAGGAGTAAACATTTTACTAAATGCGTTTATAAGACTATTCTAGACACATTGGTAACAGTTTTATAAAGTGTGCTTATAAGCCTGTATGGCTTATAAGACACTTATAAAGTTATCCTATAGAAGTTAGAGAGACTAAGTTATAGGATTGATGGCTCTTGCACCTCAAATAGTCATGTACAATGTTGTTATAAGATAGTTGGTCAAATTTATAACCTTTATAAGACTCCTACAAGACAATTCGAGATAATGGTCATAGACAAGACGGCTATAGAACGGCTATAAGATGTTAAATCTTATATAGCGGGTCTTACAGGAGTGTTTTGCTACTTGGGATGTTATTTGACATTCGAAATAAATGATTATGTATAATATACAATTTTTATGTGAAAACTGACTGTTATTTTTATATTAACTTATCTAGTTTTCAAATATTTTGATAGCATTAAGAAAGTTATAGTTTCATTTTATACAATTTGTAAGATTTTAATTCTATGTATGTATGTCACGTTTATTATTAAAAGAAGACCAACGCGTAACCAATGTATCGTTGTGCTGACATTTATTTTTACGCGTTTACTACCAGCAACATAGGTCTCGACTCGGCCGTTGAAAGGCAATGCGAAACTGATAAGGTAACGCGAGCTTAGTGGTTTTATTGATATATTCAATTGATCTGTAATCAAATTTTCAATTATTAATAATAATAATAATAATATATGCAATGCATGATTAATTGATTAACAGTAACATGCCGTAACACTCTCCTATATCGCACACGAATCCCGGAATCCCGCGGCATATCCATACTAGCATAATGATTGAGTTCATTAACCCCAAGTGGCAGAGAAATCCCCGATCACTGATCATAACGGACAAGAAGCGCATATTCAGAGACGTCTCAGTGATCAATAGGTTTAATACCGGTAGTGATCACCGACTTGTACGAGGCTCTCTGAATATCAATTTCAAGCTAAAACGTGTTCGTTTGATGAAGTCCAGGCTCCGACCTAACCCGCTCCAAACTATAATGGGATCTGAAACGTTCCAGTCAAATCTGGAGAACCGATTCGCTGCCCTGGAAACCACAAACAGCGTTGACATTGACCAAACCCTCGAAGGTGTGGTCGGAATCCTCAGGGAGGAAGGTGTGAGATTTTGCGAATTACAGCGTAAAGGTAGGAAGTCGGAGTTTTCGGGAGAAACACTCGGGCTTATGACGGAACGACGTGAACACCCACCAGTCACTTTGTCAGAAAGGCATGCTCTAAACAAGAAAATTGGTAAACTAGTGCGACGAGACCTCCGATGCTCCAACACACGGTCTGTTGAAACAGCTATTGAGCAAAATCGGGGGTCCAAAGTGTTTGTCCAATCTCTTGGGAGAAGCCATCTGACAAAGCTGACCACCGCGGATGGAGTAGTCGTTGCTTCAAGGCCAGGGATTCTCGCGGAAGTTGAGAACTTCTACAGCCTGTTATACGCTTCACACGCAACTCAACCTGATCCCGGAATGAGGATTCCAGAGCCACGCTTAAGCGCCACTTTACTGAAGACTTGCCAGAAATCAGCCTAGGCGAAATCGAGATAGCTCTAAAACAGCTTAAAATGGAAAAGCCCGTGGAGAGGACGGTATTACGACCGAGCTCCTGAAATCTGGTGGTAAACCGGTAATGAAGGAGCTCCAAAACATCTTTAATACTGTCCTCTTTGATGGGAGAACTCCGGAGGCGTGGAGTAGGAGTATTGTCGTGCTGTTTTTCAAAAAGGGTGATAAAACTCTTTTGAAAAACTACCAACCCATTTCGCTCCTAAGTCACGTCTACGAGCTGTTTTCGAGAGTTATCACGAACCGTCTTTCACGAAGACTCGACGAGTTTCAGCCCCCGGACCAGCGGGGTTTCGATCAGGATACAGCACCGTAGACCACATTCATACAGTGAGGCAGATTATACAGAAGACGGAAGAGTATAATCGGCCCCTGTGCTTAGCGTTCGTGGACTACGAGAAGGCTTTTGACTCCATCGAAACCTGGTCGGTTTTGGAATCTCTGCAGCGATGCCAAGTCAATGGGCGATACATCCAAGTGTTGAAAGGTCTTTACAATGCCGCTAGCATGGTCGTCCAAATACAGAACCGGCAGTCTGAACCTATCCCCATGCATCGTGGTGTGAGACAAGGGGATGTTATATCCCCCAAATTGTTCACAAATGCATTGGAGGATATGTTCAAGACGTTGGACTGGAAAGGACAAGGCATTAACATAAACGGTGAGTACCTTTCACACTTGCGATTTGCAGACGACATTGTCATCCTGGCGGAAACGCTGCAAGACTTGCAATTTATGCTGAACGGCCTAGCTGAGTCTTCAAAACGCATTGGCCTCCGGATGAACTTGGAAAAAACCAAGGTTATGTTCAATGAACATGTTAGTCCGGAACCAATTGCGGTACAGGGTAGCTTTCTCGAGGTTGTTAAAGAGTACGTCTACCTTGGGCAAATATTGCAGTTAGGTAAAAACAACTTCGAGAGAGAGGTTAATAGAAGAATACAGCTGGGCTGGGAAGCATATGGCAAACTTCGTCGGGTCTTCACATCACCAATTCCACAATGTCTGAAGACGAAAGTTTTCAACCAGTGCGTCCTACCCGTAATGACATACGGTTTCCGAATTTACTTCCGCACAATTTTTATAACATTTTTTCAACATAAATAACCTTTTATCTTTACTATACAGTTATACAGTTGTAGTGATTTATATAGGCCTTGAATGACGATCGACGATTTAAATGAAATTGGCAATTAGCCACTCACTAGAGTTAAACTATAAAAAATTGAGTTGAACTCTATTTATGTAAGAAAATAAAAGCGTTGACAGGTAGCCGTACATATCAATAATAGTGGCCCACAAGGTAAAAAAACGTAGACACAAACAATATGATAAAAAGTGACGAATAATGTCATAAACATATCATGATCATGTAAAAATTGTCAGGAACGGCCCGACATGTTTAGAACTCATATGTACCGCGAATCGCGTAGCAGCACGGATAGCTGCCCCTGATAAAGAACTCCGCATGGGTTCCCAACATGTCGGGCCGTTCCTGACGATTTTTACGTGAGTTTAATTGCTGGTTCTGGAATGGAGACGTCTTTGTTCTGGACGCGGACGGAACGAAGCACCGCGTCTCCAGCCTGGCTAAGATGTCGTCCATTTCGGTGCCAATGAGGACGCCTGCTGTGCCGCCCCTGACCCAGGAAGACGATCCACAAGCTGCCACACAACCATCTCAACGACCAAAACGTATTCGGAAGCCCAATCACATGAATCTGTAACTGTACTTCTTAACTTGCGTTATAAGTTTAATCGGTCTCCTCAATTTTGTCCGGTAATGTTGCTCCTCTCTATTTAGTCGTGCTGTAGAGTTTTATGTACCCACTTTTACTTTTCTTAATTCCATATTTATTTTTTATCTACTGTCCTAGCTTACAGTATAATAATTGTTTTGATGGCTGTCACTTAGTCTGTCATGGGAGCAACTGTCAATAGTTTAGTGTTGCCATAATAATATTATTTTGTGCGTTTCGTTTTTCCTATGTCAAAATTATGATTTTGTCCTTTCTGACTTATTTCTATGTTTAGTTCCGACTGCTGGCAGGTGGTGTTTTTGTATGATATTTTGTATATTACGTGATATATAGCACTAATTTTATATTTATTATCTTTATATATTTCTATTTTTATTTATATTTTAATGACACAACTTAGTCAGAGCATAGATGATGTTAGCGATCATTTTACGTCGTTTTCTTCTAGTGAGGACAGTTTTCATAGTATTGCGCCATCACTCCGTGATTTTTTAGACGTAGAATTAAGTGATGTTGAGAAGAATTTTAATGTTGTACATATAAACGCACAAAGCATTCCTGCACATTTTAATGATCTTACTGTTACTTTCGACTTGCAGAATGTGCACGCAATATTAGTTTCCGAATCATGGCTGAAGCCCTGCCTTCCATCTACCTCTTACTCCTTGCCCGGATTTAATTTAATTCGGAACGATCGCTCTTTAAGAGTTGGCGGGGATGTTGCCATTTATCTTCGGTCTTATATACCTTTTTCTATTGTTAGCATGTCAGCACAATCAACTTCTTCTGATACAGAATATTTGTTCTTGGACATTGCTCTTTCCCATAGTAAGCTTCTTCTTGGTGTTTTTTATTCCCCTTCCCTAAATGTAAATTACTTCAGTTCTTTTGAGAAACTCCTTGAAGATCTTATGCCTTCTTGTGATCACCATATTGTCATGGGTGACTTCAACACGTGCCTTTTAAAAGACGACCACCGGTCAAAGAGGTTAAAATCTGTTGCCAGTGCCTGCAATATGCATATTCTCCCTTCTCGATCTACGCATCACTTTCCAAATTGCACAGCTTCTCTCTTGGATCTCACTTTTACTTCTTCCACCATACATGTCGCCAAGCATGGCCAGTATTCTGCTGACGCCTTCTCTTATCATGACCTCTTATACCTGTCTTATAAGGTTCGTCCTCCTAAGCCTAAAGCCAAAATCCTTTTTCAGCGTAATTTCAGCAAGATCGACGTGGACAAGCTTCTTGTTGATGCTTCGAAGATTGACTGGAGTGTGATATCTGAGGCTGAAACAGTTGATGAGAAATTATCTCTATTTAACTCCCTTCTCATTCAGCTTTATGATGTTCATGCTCCGGTTCGAGCTATCAGGGTAAAACATCTTCCTGGACCTTGGCTTACTCAGGAAATCAGAGCTCTCATTGAGAAAAAGAACTTAGCCAAGTCCAAATTCAAAGCGCATCCTACTGACAATAACAAAAACCGCTATCACTCCTTGAGGAATCGGTGCAGCACTGTCTGTCGTGATGCTCAAAGGCGCCACATCCATAAGTCCGTCGAAGATGGTGATCCTGCTAAGGTATGGAAATTTTTAAAGTCGCTTGGAGTTGGGAAATCTCAAAAAAACTCCTGTCCCAAAAATGTCGACCTCGATCAGTTAAATCTGCATTTCTCTTCTTCTGCTACTTTTAGTGGCCCTGCTAAAAACAGGACGCTTGATTATCTTTCATCACTCCCAACTCCAGACTTTAATCCCCTCTCTTTTACTCAATTAACTGACAGTGATGTTAAGAAGTGCGTAATGTCTGTGACTTCTAATGCTGTTGGTGTCGATAGTGTGAGCCGTAGTATGATCTTGCCTCTCCTTGACCTTCTCGTTCCTATAATTACCAATATTTTTAACTTTTCCTGTATTTCCTTCCATCTGGAAAGATGCTGATATTTTACCTTTACCGAAAAAATCAAATCCCGACACCTTTTCCGACTATCGCCCTATTTCCATTCTTCCCTTCTTATCCAAAGTCCCCGAGCGCCTAGTTTCCCAGCAACTTGTTTCCTTTCTTAATAGAAATAATCTTCTGAATCCCTTTCAGTCTGGTTTCCGCTCCGGTCATAGTACGACTACCGCTCTCGTGAAAATTACTGACGACATCCGGGCAGGTATGAACGACCGTAAATTGACAGTTTTGACGTTGCTAGATTTTAGCAATGCATTCAACACTGTTGATTTCGATATTATGTTGGGTATATTGCGCTCTCTTAACATATCTCCTGCAGTTATTGACTGGTTTCTTAGCTATCTGACAGGTCGTCGGCAGCGTATAAAGGTGGACTCTTCCCGTTCTTCTTGGTGCAGCACAGCGGCCGGTGTTCCACAGGGCGGTGTGTTGTCTCCTCTGCTATTCTCTGTATTTATTAATTCAATCACTCATAATCTGTCTTCAAACTATCACCTTTATGCCGACGATCTTCAAGTTTATTCTCAAGGTTCACTCGAAGATCTACCTTCAATCATCTCTTCAACAAATTCGGACTTGAGACTTATTTTAGAGTGGAGTAGTAATTATGGCCTCCACGTTAATCCGTCAAAATTCCAGGCTATCATCATTGGCAGTCCTAGTCTAATTTCCAGAGTTGACTTGGCTAATACTCCTTCAATTTTCTTTAATGGTGTCATAATCCCTTACTCGTCCCAGGTTAAAAACCTGGGCGTCATCATTGATAGCACTCTTTCTTGGGTGCCCCAATTGAATGAAGTGAGCAGGAAGATGTTTGCCGCAGTGGGTTCTCTTAGAAGGCTTAGCAAATTCCTTCCCATTGCTACTAAAATTGCGCTCGCTCAGACGTTACTTCTCCCGATTCTAGACTATGCTGACATCTCGTACCTTGATATTTCAGAGGAGCAACTTAATAAGCTTGAGCGCATTCAAAACATTTCCATCAGATTCATATATTTGGGTTACGAAAATATGATCATGTTTCTAGTTTCCGTTCTCAACTCAAGTGGCTCCCTATTCGTCAAAGGCGTAACTCTCACATTCTTACTCTTCTTTATGGCATACTTTTCCACCGAGCAACTCCCCTGTATCTTAAAGAGCGCTTTAGCTACCTTTCGTCTGCAAGGTGCGCTAAAAATTTCCTTTTAGCTGTCCCCTCCTCACACTCAAAATTTGACTCGAATTCCTTTACTTTTAAAGCCGTTTTGCTATGGAATTCGCTTCCAGTAGAATTGCGGAATGCTAAAACGCCTGCGATCTTTAAAAATAAATTAAAAGAATACTTCTTATCTTTCGATTGATAAAATTGATGGTGTGATTTGTGAAACTGTTTTCGTTCGTTTGCCTCTGACTGTTTATGTGTTCCTTATCTGTCTTGTTTTATTTATATTTATGTATGTTTAAGTAGGTTTATATATATCTATTTATGTATGTGTATATCTATTGATACGTTTACTTGCTTATCCGTTGATAATTATTTTGTTCTCCCTTCCCCTTCTGCATCACCTACTCATTGTGTGATTTATACTAATCAACTCCACTACCTAAAGGTTGTCTGGAAGAGATCGCTCTTTAGCGATAAGACCGCCTGTTGTCTACCGTTATTAAAATTATTGTTCTGTACTGAATTTGTAAACTTTTTTGGTGTGCAATAAAGCATTTTGTATTGTATTGTATTGTTTAAACCGTTTTTATGATTAAGATGTCTCACGATAGTTTTAATAATATCATGATCATGTGTATTTGTTAATAACTTCAGCGGTTAATGAACTGGCCTGCTCGTTATACTTAAACTGTAGTCAGCTTGCTCGTCGAGAAAGGAAGCTGTCACTCTATAGAAATAAAGTTTTAGTTAAAGGTATTTCCTCTTCTAAACTGTTTGGAAGTATGTCAGCGAACATTGTTGTTTTATGTTTTGAAAGTTAAAATGTACTTATATTTTAAATGAATCTCATGAATAGATTTTATTTAAACAAGTCTACGGACACATAATCATATTAAAAATGGCATACTGCAACACAGACAAAACTCATACAAAAAAGTTCTAGCCAAAAACAGCACAAGGCATTTGCCTTTATACATAAATTGGGCAAGTGCGAGTCCGACTCGCGCATGAAGGGTTCCGTACCATAATCTATAACAAGTTTGTTGTATGGGAGCCCCCCTTAAATTTTTATTTTATTTTTAGTATTTGTTGTTATAGCGGCAATAGATATACATTATCTGTGAAAATTTCAACTGTCTATCTATCACCGTTCTTGAGATACAGCCTGATGACAGACGGACGGACGGACAGCGAAGTCTCAGTAATAGGGTCCCGTTTTTACCCTTTGGGTACTGAACCCTAAAAACTATGATAAATATTCGGCTGTAGACGGAGTGGCAGTTTTGATGAAATGAAAGTGGCCGTCCACAGACGTGGTGCCGTATTACGAGGGTCCTAATTTACGTTTCTTGACGTTTTGTGCGTGACAGTGTAAATCGTGATGTATTGTATACTTTATCCCCTCTATGCGTCGCAGGTTACAGATAAGGGCCTTAACACACTTGCGATTTGCGAGCGAGTTTTCTGTACAAATAAGCGTTCGCTTGCAAATCGCAAGTGTGATAAGGCCCCAAACGTTGCACGTTGTCGTTTTCCGAACCGTATTCTACTTATCTATAGACCCCAGGATAATAGCAACCGTAGGAATCCGTAGGTAGAATACACATACCAAAATAATACAAGAAGATTGTCCAGTAGTGTTCCAGTGAACCGTTGTAGGCAGGGCCATCACGGCGAAGTCTCTGTCCCATTCATTTTGTAATAACACGCTGGTTCACCTACTTTACTACCAACAACTAACATCTTATTAGTGACTTCAAAGAGACCTCTCTCGTAAACTAGCTAGCTATTTTACAGCTATTTCTCTTCTCAGAAAATCCGATATGAAAGTAGCATTCTACCCTTGATTCGATTAGTCTGAGCAGATTCGATTTTCCTACTAAAAATCTAGTCTTAAAGCTTTATACTCCCGATCCTTCCAGCAAGAAAACGCCATTCTAACATCTCACCAAAGATGTATTGAAACACGATCCGTTCGCGGCTCATACGGTCCTTTTAGTCGCACTAAAAATTGTGTCCTAAGCATTATCAGCAGGGTCGATTCTAGAGTAACGCGCGAGCGTGATATATGTAGTTTCGGATGTTCTGGGTTGTTTATTGGGTGCTTCGTGAGGTTCGCACGAAATGAAATAGGCCCCTCAAGGCGGCATCAATCTGTTTAAAAATGAACAAAGGTGGAAAAGGTACAGGTTTTTATCTTGAGATGGGTCGAGGGTGCCCCTAACTTATGCGGAGCTGAGATGGGAGTAAGTGATATTTTGTTGTTGGTTTTAGTAGGTGCGCGATTTAGTTTTTAACGTGAGGTTTTGCACTGTTATTTTTATTGTTGTTATGTCGCTGCTTTGCAATGTTTTTCCATCTGTCTCTATCAGTGGCTTTTAGAGCAGTCCTTCACATTGCCTTCCGCTTGACTTAATTATTCAATACCTACATTAGCGATGTACGTGTTTGGATGGTATATATCAATGTCAATCGAATTAGGCTCCAAGGCTCCATGGGGCACAAACTCCGAGCTGGGTCTTGTGTGGTCTTGGTCAAATTTCACTTAACTTTTAGGCTATGTGACCCCACTATACTTTATGCGAAGATTATCGCCTATATGTGAACCTTTTAGTCTTTTAAAAAAAACACCATTTTTGAAGTAAGTAATTAATTTGTAGATGACACTAACGCACAAATTTATTTGTTGTTGTTACTACTTACTGCATGTCATCTACAGATTACCACGTTTCGTTTGGATATTAACAAAGCCATTGCTGTTAAATCGTCGATCAATGTGCTGAGCGTGAGGTATCTACAGCAGTGGAAAGCGCAATGTGGTGGCATTTCAAGTTATTTACAAGCCATACCTTGGTGTTATTATTGTTAGTCAAAACGATTTTGAGGCCTTTTAAAAAGAAATGGATAGCTAAGAATCTGATTAGATTAACGGACTCCATCAATTACCGCCTTTTAATAAATCTTTATATTTTAAAGGAAGCCTACGAGAGCGGCCATTACTTGGGTCTTGTAAAAAACCGGCCAAGTGGGAGTCGCACTCGCGCGCGAAGGGTTCATAGAACTTCCATGCCTCTACGCAACAAGACAATCACATTTCTTATATGTTCCTTGTATCCTTTAATTCTAAACTTTTCATTTTTTATAAAGTAATACAAACTTCTAAAATTTCAATGAAGGGTTGTGATACTACTATTCACATTACTATTGATAAATAAACGCCAAAATATACATACCTTGTATTTTAAAGGGGTCTCCAATTATATGTTTTTTTTACTGCGTCCAGTATACTAATGAGTATACTCGTACGAGTACTGTCTGTGATTATTTCAAGTTTTTAGCGTTACAGCTCAGTCACACGAACAGACCGTTCCTATCCTCTGGGTACGGAACCCCGCTAGGGCCTTGTTTCGCGAAGCATCAGTCATCCAGTCCCTCGGGCGGGGAGTTATTAGGCCGGCGCCGCGGCCATTTGCAAACCGAGCCTTAAGAGAATCAGAGGAAATTCCCTGAAAAACACGAGTTCCGTGAATACTTGATAAAATAAATAATACTGGTGAATCTTTAAATTAAGCCAACAAGCAGGTAAATTGTAGTAATCATGTAGCCGAGTCTGTATATCTGGATTGAACGCAAAAATGCGATCAAGAGGATTTCTTGCGTTATTAACTTAACCAATCGAAAGTCAAAGGCATAAACATTCGGTTTGCCTTTCAATCATCTCAAACGCGTTTGTGACAGTAGGTATTATTATTGCGAGAAACGTAAACGTGATCGAGACGTTTATTTGCGGCGCAACTCATCATTATTGAGACTACTAAACAATTCCAAATCGAAGCCATCGTCATAACTTTAAGAGCTAGGATCTTATCGGAGGAGCACCTTCCATGCTTCTCTACCATCTTTTAGATTTTCTGATACGACGGCTACTGAGTTATGGCTCCAGAGTTTCAACATGGTTTCAGCGATGAATATTTTTGCACGTAACTCGGTAGCCTGGGGCGTTTTATGAGTTTTAATAAATACCTACTGTAATGATTTGTCTCTTACCTGCCTAACTATAGCTATACCTATCTCTATCTAAAGCCTATCCTATCTATGTATATAATATGTAGCCTACCTAGCACTACCTTATATACGACCTAATTTAGCTGATATAAAGGACCCCATACGTTGTGTGTATTTCCTCGAAATAATAATGGCCAGAATAACGTTTGTGTGATCGTCTAATTTCAATATCTCATTTTATCACTCACCAATTCATCTTGTATCATGGTCACTTAACTCGTAAGCGACGGTCTCGGCGTCAAGTCGTACGAAGTACAGCGCTCCAGCGTCTGCGATGCGGCTCGGCGTGGCGCTTCAGCGAGCGCGACCGCAGCGTCAGGATCAGGATCACGACGTTGCTCAGTCTCTCGAACTTTCTCTCCCAATAGTCCGGGTCGTAGCGCACTAAGCTCACTTCCTAACTCTTATTTTTATTACGGTAACTTATGGTTATGGCGTGGCACAATACTTGTCGCTCACTTGCTAAACTAAATCAAGAAACTCGACTAAATGAGGAGCTTAAAATCAAAAGATCAAGATTAAATTCAAAGCGTTTATTTTGCTTTTGTTTGAAAATGAGTCTACCGGCGTTTCCCAAGAGGAGACCGCTGTTGAGAAGAAAGCCGAAAGAAACTCAACAGTAAGTCATTTTTTCATCAATTGTACTTAAATCTATTACAATTATATTATAACTAATAATATAAAATTTAAACTAACAATGGTGACACAGTTTACGTCTAGGTAGAGGAGGATTATCTAACGATTTGCTTAGAAGACGCAGAACTCTCAAAACTCGCCTTACTCTAGACCCCGCGTACCTGTGAGGAAAAGGTCTCCTATCTAGACAAAACGTACAACAAATCCTGCATATAAAGAACAAAGCTAATTGAACTATGTTTAAAAACAGTCACTCCACACATCCTATTGTCGTTCATTCATTCCTCTGAGATATAATGGATTTACGCATATACTCAAATACTACGCTTGCTCTTCTACGCTATGCCCTAACAATATTGCAATCTAAGTTGAGTCCACCTGAGTCTGCGCACAATAACAAGAAGAAAGGTAGGTCGTGAGATGGCCTGTGGCCTCCGTCTCCCGGTTCCTCGCTCCGCTGAATGGAAACACCGAGCGGCCGGCCGAAGGTGATCTATTCAATTCCGGAGTTCCCCTTGATACGTCGCTATCTGGTGTGATGACTTATTTAGCTTGCAATATACCTACTCAAGCAAGACTAGTGTTTGATTCTGATTTGTTACTAATAAATAAAATAATAACGTGATAAGAAGAAGGCTGTCTGCAATAGCAGCTCCCGTTTATCCTGACGTAGCGTCAAAACGTGGCTTGATTGTGCTACCGTCGAAGATTCTGCAAGGAGGCAACTATGTGACAAAATAATAGTCGACTTACAAACACTGGCTGCTGTTATCCAAGACGGCGTCAGACGTAGGTCCGATTGTGCGTGGTGCCCGGGATTTATACAGGAGTCAATTATGTAAGTGAGACGCGATAGAAGCTGCAGCATCAAACTCTAGGTAATTCAGGATATAGCGACAATAGAAGAATGATTATTATTGAGTTTATAAGTAACGCCAAAGTATATCCACTCATTCAGATCCACGGTCAATGCTAAACATTCTCCTAATAATTCACTGTAGTGTCTCGTACGATCCCAGCCTCTATTGCAGAACTCACAAGGAAAAACGTAGATAGAATGATGACTGCCACCGAAACCACCTTTCTGCATCTCTCGTACAGCCCCAGCTAAAATTGCAGGAATAACAACAACATAGATGAACTACTTTACGCCCTCACTCCGTTACATTAAGAAAACTAAAATTAGTACTTAACTTAATCACACTTAACGTAAATAAAACTACACAGTCTATAAGGTGTCCTTCGCTTAAATTTGTAAACGCTGCACTGAAGTTAAAGTTCCTTTATATATTCACCACTCAATTCACAAATTGCCCATATATATAAGCTTAACGCTTCACTGAATTTAATTTCGAGTTATACTTCTCCATTACTGAACTTAGAACAACCACACTGACGTACACGGACCGATATTATCTTGAGGTCAGAGAGTTACCGTCCCTTTCGGAAATCAAACCTAGACTGTCCGTCATCCCCTTATCCCTACTCTCCCGCAGTTCCTCAAAATCTCAGATTGCATTGCCTCTAAAAAATCCCACGCCTAAGTCCTTTTGTTTTATTGCTCGTTTACTTAAAATTGCTTTATGGTACCGAAATTCTGCCGACACAGGGCTGCACGTGTAAGACTATTAGCTATTCAGTTGAAAAATTATCTTGTTTGCCTATTGTCTCAATATCCACGCCGCGCTGTGTGCAACATGTGCAAGATATTTTTACGTAAAGCACAATACATTCGAGACTCATAATTCGAACCTAAACATTTAAGTAAACGTTTGCAATCGATTCTTATTTCTTTTGTCCGTCGGACTTTCCAAAAATATTAGGGCCTATTGTTTAATTTATCGCTTCCTGCCTAAATCCAAAATCTGTTTGTAGTGGAACCCAGCGAGTGTTGACTGTAGTACTTATATACATGAGTACATAGGGTACCCAATGGTAACATTTGTTACACTACCATCTTTTTAAAGTGTGTTCGGCGCTATAAATCCCGATTACCCTTCATAAGCAAGAAAAATTATGATTAAAGAACCTTAATAAGAGGTTAACAATTATGGTTAAAGGTATTTTTCCTCATTATGTAGGAAACAAATCAAAATAAAATTAAATAAAAACCCCATGATGGATTTTGAAACGAATTCAGTATTAATTTGGGTTGGATGTTATACATATTGTTTAACCTGCAAAAAGTTACCAAAATGGATTTTTGCCAATCTTAGAAAACGATTCCTCGAATTTATATATAAAAATAATCTATTATTTTATAGCAAGTAAGTCATGCTTTGATTACCGTCCCATCTTTAATAAAAAGTTCTAGTAAATCGTCTGCTAACGTCCTTTAGATATTTTTTCCGACTTTAATGATTTTAAAAAGGACATAGGTGTTACAATTAATGCACATGGTCAATTTACTTTATTGTATCTGGTTTTTGCTTCAGCAACGTAACATTAAATATAGGTAACTGTAACTCGAATATTTCATGTACATTTTTAAAATTTTAGCTGGCCAATTGATCTATACCTACTGACTTTCAGGAAATTGTCAACTTAACGAAATAACTAAAAAGGCCTGATGTTTTCGAAACCGGAATTCTACGAACAAATTCAATCGCGATAGCTGCAATTTGAAATAATGGCTGGCGTGTTGCAAAGTGTCCGCGTGAGAAAAGTGTTATTTCAATGAAAATCCTATCGAGTTACGCTCTTTTGAATCTGTCAAGAAGTATCCGGTCGTAATGCGACGAATCACATGCACGTAGGTACCGATATTTACCAAGTCCTCGAACTTTGTATGCACGGTAATTTTGTATGAATGACAGGGCTCTAACAGTTTATTTAAATAACTTGTTATTTGGTTCTTTGAACGACTTATTAACGGTTCAGTACTTCAAAAGGAAACAAATGGAACCTTTTTCTAGGATCACGTTGTCCCTCCGTCCGTCCATCCGTCTGTCAAGACCCTTTATCTCGGGAACATGTATCAGGTCGATAATTAAAACCATACATAATCAGGTTTATAGTCTTTTGAAGCTTTGCTAAAATCAAACTTCTGTCAACGTACAAAAAGATACGGCCGTTTGTCCAGCTTTTTTTATATACTAAGATCGGTCGTATCCGCGCCGCGCGCAACTATTTCAGTTCTAAAATGTAATAAAGAACCTCCTTAATTAGAACCATGGTTGGAAGTACCTTAGCTTAGTAGCCACACAGAATTAAATACTAAAGAAAGTTTATTATTTTTCATCACATTTGCTCGTAAACAAGGGTTTACATGCTAGAAAAGCGGCCGGTAAGTCGTAAATTACGCCCTAGGGCATTAAGTCGTATATTACGGCCTAGGGCGGTAAGTAATTTTGGTATTGACTACTACTACTTTTGTTTTATTTCCTCCAAAGTGTGATGAAAAACGTCGTACGTGACTCTGTTGGTAAAGGAATTCCAAAGTCGTGTCACTAAAGCCCTCGCCTTCGGCTTTTTGCTTCTAATAGACAGTCGTTTACCACCCTTGTTACGTAATTTACTATTACGTCACCCTAGGCCGTAAGTGGGATTTACTGTCCGCTACGCGGGGAGGAAATCCCACTTCCCGGCCAAGGTAAGACGATTGCAGGTTTTTGTGGCCCGAGCCGCAGGTGACAAAACTATTGATGGTCGCAAAAACGGCCCAACTGTATTGCCCTGAATAGGAAATTTTCAAAGCCTAAATATAAAAAAAAGTATCGTTACGGATTTTTTTTTCGGTTTCTAATTGCATGTGGATTTTATAAATTAATTTTGCTCTTGCTCTTTCAATCAAGTCGTCTTCTAATAATTAACCTTAAACAAGCACAATAATGAAACTGCATCTGACTGCGAGCTCACTTCAACAGTCTCCCGCAGCTTCAATATCGAATGACTCATTTCCATAATGACGAAAGGATCGATCGGGCGAAGGAATAAATAAGCAGCTGCGACCAGCTCGCAGGCGAATCACTTTACTCCCCCATTTTGATAGTACACGAACCTTGTGGGAAACTAGGTACATGTTTAATTACTACGCGCATTTTTCGGTCTAAACACCTTTAAGTTAATAGCCCGATTCGCTTTTTTTTTATTAATTGAATCAGGCGTTACTTTGCGGAAATCCATATTAATTAAAGCAATAATATTGCTTTGCTAATACGCGATATAATAACGTGCCAGTTTAGTGCTAACCCGTTATACTTATTTACGTTTTTCATGCATTCATAGTTTCCTTGGTAAATGCAACTCGGCTAGGTTTTTTTACTTTATTATTCATAAATAATGTTCGGATTTGTTATATCAGTGTCTTTGCTAACTTTTGAGACTAAACTATTTAATTTTACAATTATTATTTCACTGAAGTAGGTCATCCATAATTACCGAAACAGTTTAATATATTACAGTATGCTCGAGTATAGTGCGAGCAACTTGTCTGTGAACTGAATGGTGTCACCACAACATTCAGACGACTGCAGAGACTACGACAGAGCCACTAATGATCGTATGGCATATCAGCATGACAGTCATAGGTCCCAAGTTCGCCTTTTCACATATAAGTTAGTCGCACTATAAGGCCGGAGCCCCACTGCTGCGCACGCTACGCACGGACACGTTATACACGCCGCCCACGTGGTTCCATTGTTATAATATTTGTATCAGTGACGTCATTTCGTGCGCAGCGCGCTCGTGCACTACTGTGGAAGTCAACTTGTATATAATCTGTGCCCATGTGTGTAGCTCGACCGTGCGCAGCAGTGGGGCTCCGGCTTAATGAGCAATGCAAAAACTAGAACATTTCGTATCAGCGCGCAGCGAATATTCAGTGGCTTGTGAACGCCGGATAATCTGACTTGTATCACTTTCCAAGAAAATATCAAGTTTCAGTTATTATTAGTTGGTGAGAATTTGATTTTCATCATTCAAGATTTAAACCGCCTTGTGGTTTGGCAGAGGATGAACATTAGCGATAAGGTTTTGTTTTGTATAAACGTTATTATTATTATTCACTCATTTAATCTTGTTTCTTAGGATAGGTATTTTTTACAATAAATTTATATAAAAAGTAAAATATAAAAAATACATTACAAATATAAACACATTATAAAAAAAACCTAACCTAGGGTGCCGCCGGCAACGGGGCAGGGCCCAGGCTAGCGGTGGTTAGCGCTACAGAGAGAGGAACCTCTTGACAATGCGCGTCGTGTCCAGGAGTACCGCCTTCTGTATTTGACTCTTGATCCAGCCATCTAGCGAGAGTCTCTTAAAAGATGTTTGTCGAGACTCTTCGCTATAAGACCGTTTGCTGAAACGACTATCGGGACAATGATCGTCGAGTCAACATCCCACATGGCGGTTACCTCGTGAGCCAAGTCAAGGTACTTGCTGAGTTTGTCCTTCTCGGCCTTCACGAGGTTCTCGTCATGCGGGATGGTGATGTCGATGAGCACTGCCTGGCGCTTGGGTCGATCTACCAACACGATATCAGGCTTATTGGCTACAATAGTCCTGTCCGTGATGATAGATCGATCCCAATAGAGCGTGGCACGACCATTCTCAAGAACTGGCAACGGCGCGTACTTATAGTACGGCACCTCAGACCCCACAAGACCGTATCGAAGAGCAAGTTGCTGGTGAATAATCCTGGCTACTTGGTTATGTCTGTGCAAGTACTCGCCGTTAGCAAGATGAGAACAACCGGAGATTATATGCCTGAGTGACTCACCGGGACGGCGGCATGCCCGACAAATGTCGACCGTACCGTCCTTCAGGATATATCTCCGGTAATTGTTCGTCATCATTACTTCGTCCGCAATTGCACAGACAAAACCTTCGGTTTCCCCGAAGAGATCCCCGAAGCGTCGCCAGTTCACCGACGCGAGCAGATCCACATCGGGCCCCGTAAGGGCCTTGTAGAACCGCCCGTGTAGCTCCTTGCTCTTCCATACAGCCCTGCGGTCATCGGTGCTAAGCACCTTTGGTCTGCGCCAGTTCTCGTTTGCCAAGGAGAGAGAGGTGAGGCCTTTGTCAACTGCTACTACATCGCGATGAATCCCACACTCGTTGTTTAGGAAATACTCCCTAAGACTGCACACCTCGCGGTTATGGAGGTCCTTGGCGTTTAAAAAGCCACGGCCCCCACACTTACGCGGGATGTACATTCTCATAACTGACGAGCGTGGGTGCCTCATGCGATGTGTAGTGAGCAGCTGACGGACCCTCGTATCCAGGGCGTCCAGCTCAGTCTGAGTCCACCTTAGTATGCCAAAGGAGTAAGTGAGCAGAGGCATCACCCAAGCGTTGAAGGCGCGCGCCTTATTGCCACCGGACAAAAGACTGTTAAGTACTTTTGTCAAACGACAAAAGAAACGCTCCTTCAACGCCTGTCTAATGTCTCCGTCCGCAATACCCAATGACTGTGACATACCAAGGTACTTGTAGGTTTCAACTTCGGAGATAGACCTGAGGGACATTGTCTCAGAAAGTTGTAAGTTCGCGGAATTTACGACTTTCTCCCGCTGTACATGCATGACCGCACACTTGTCTACACCAAACTCCATTTTGATGGCGCTACTGAAGGTTTCAGTTACTTCCAGTAGTTCCACCAGATCCTGGTGTTTTGGTGCATACAGCTTAAGATCATCCATGTACAGCAGATGAGAAATGACCTCACCTCCTCTTCGAAGCCGGCAACCTAGTCCTGAATCCTCCTTATTATTATTATTATTAACGTCTTATTTTCTAAGTTAGGGTAGGTTATTAAGGTTGTTGCTTACCATTTGAATGTGAACGGAGGGTTTGTACTCTTAATTTTTTGGCATTTTGATCAAAATTGACGTTTACCCAATTATTAGCGATATGACACACCGTAGCTGTAGATTAGATTATGGAAGAGATATTTTCTCTATTATGGACGTTTGCCTGTTGTTAACCTAAGAAGTGTCGGTCCGGCTTAAGGATAGTGGCGCTACAAACAGCTTTCATATGGCTATAATGAGCATACGTCATATACTTATTTGCATTAGTAAACGTTACTAGCGATTTGTCATTAACCAAATTAAAAACATTGTTTACTGGAATGCTGCTCAATCCTTCGTTCTTCTTGCGA
The DNA here is from genome assembly GCA_932273695.1 of Apotomis betuletana. NCBI lineage: Eukaryota > Metazoa > Arthropoda > Insecta > Lepidoptera > Tortricidae > Apotomis > Apotomis betuletana. The sequence goes on along the minus strand of OW026303.1, from coordinate 319,321 downwards.
AATAAGTACTAAATCAAATTGAAAAAAAAACTTGACATTCATCTCTGTGGATAGTTTTGGCTTTATTGAAAATTACTTGAAATTTGCGGAATATTTAGTCCTGTTTCCTCTTTGTTTAGATCAGTGACCTTTACTGACTTTCAACGTCGGTTACCTACCAAAAATTTGTCGATGCCAGATCAGATCAGAAATGGTGGCTTACTCGGTAGCCATACGGCTGTAACCGACATCGTGTTGCTAGGCTGTAGGCAGCGCACTGCCCCAGCGCCTAGCGTGTGTGCTGGCGTGCACGGGCACTCGAACCAGCAGACGTGTACCTAGCTTGACAACGTCGTCTTGAGATCAGTCTGTTAGTGAATGTCATCTAGCTGGAATTTAGATCGTGTGGTTAGGAAAGTGTGATCATCGGGGTGGCCGTCCCCGCCGGCGGAGACGACGGTGTGCACGTAGAGTGTTACGACTATGTCGTTGTCTACGTCGTTCTTGTCGTCGGAGGTCTCTCTCGTAGTAGTAATCGGCGTCGTGGTTGACTCCAGGTTCCGGTTCTGCCTCACTACCCGATGACGTGTCGTCAGGTTACCATTTTTTAATTGTCGCCGTGATGACGTCATCAGGGTCAGTCAGAAGGTTCCTGGGTCGTCTTACGTGTCGAAGTTTGGCCTGCCGGTAGGCCTTTACGTCGGGTTGTGTTGTCGTGAGTTGTGTCAGTACGTGAAGTCTGTCATTTAGGTCTCGGTCAAGGTCTTGACTGGGGTGAGAGTCTGTAAGGGGCATCTGTATGGTGAAATCTACCTGAAGCGGGTCTGGAGTCGGCACGTATCCCACCATCTCCCGGATGAGTGGGTTCGTCGATGCCAGTAAAATCATAACTTAGTACCACTAAAATCCGCAAAATGGCGTGGGTTGAAAAACACCCTGTTCTGCTATACCTACTTGAGCAAAAGAAGTTTAGGTAAACATTTGCATTGATTAAATTACACAAAACGTATAGTTATTTCATCTAAATGTTTTAATAGATAATGCTTGGATTGCATCTGATTATAATGTCGAGCAAAAACTGCACAAACACAACTCCACAAAACATTTTATGCGCGGTGTTTAACAACGTTGGCCGCTATAAAAACGACTTTCAGAACAAATCCGAGGAAACTCTACTCGAGTTTATTTCAGCATCGATTCCTTTGTTTGAATTATAAAATCGAACTGAAAACAAGTCCGTAAAAGATTATATTTCCCGAAGTTCCCACACTTGGCTTTTATCCAATACTAGAGTTGGGAAGTTTTTATGTACCGATACCCTCGGTCGAACTCTCTTCGCTCGCCGCGCACTGTCAGTATTTCAGTATAATTATTTAAAGAAGTCAAAGTGACAGTACTACCTATAGTATTGTTAGTGCTTGAAATACACCCCAGGCCAAAAGTATACAAACAAAGTTTATTCTTTATATATTTAAAGTTTCCAATAATTATTCCTTGTGTAAATGTTAGTAACCGTTAGGCCACCCCCAAAAGATAAAAAAATAGAACATCCACTATTAAAACATCTGCATATATTGTAAAAATATTTATATACTTACCTAACTCCGGGAAAAAGTGCATGTCACTGTTTTTTTGACCTTCTACAAAATTATGCACTGGCAATTTTCATAAGCAGAATTTGCGTTATTGACTTTTAAAATGTTTATAATAATTTTTATATTGCGATTTTGCAATTTATTCCGTAAGGAAATCAGGATTGTAGTTAAAGTGATATAAGCTTATTTCCATACTTTTGGCCTGAGGTGTAGCTTATCTTTACTCTTAGGGATCTCTTTGTGAAAATGTTGTTAGGATTTGTCCTTAATAGAATTGAATCAAAAGCAGACTTAAAAGGTAGACGTAGAGTTTCTGTATGGGATCGAAGTAAATATAAATATATTTTCACACGAATACATCGTCGTATCATGTGTATCGACATGTATTTTTCGTAAAGAGATAGAATATGAACCGGAGACTTATTATACTAAATAGGGTAAAGTCGTTTTTGTTAAATTTTATAGAACAATGAAATTATAAGTAACTACGAATATTGCAAAAGTACAGTCGCCGAGCGCTTACTTTGCTATTCTTAAACATTACTAGTGAATTATTAATAGTGAATCAGTACGACTGACTGTGTGCGCCGTCCTTAAATAAGTTATCGCCGATAAATAAGCCCTACAATGACTTACAATAAAATACGGCTTAAGAGGCTTTCCAAGTTTAACATGAATTTGCATGAAAGTTGGACTTTTGTTTTGAAATGTGACGGTATGAAAGTTGTATGAAATTGGCGAGTCATTAAAATGAAATTAAAGTGTCGCAGTGGATTGTGCGCTTTGGTAATCTTCGTGAAGTTTGTACCCACTCTGTTTTAGAGTTTTATAAAATATTATGAAGTTAATTCTTAAAATGTATGAAGTTTTCTCGTGCGGGTATATTTTGATTACACTTGGGGAACTGCTTTTCTGGGTATCTTTCATTTCGCTTACCTTTGCTATATCACTGAAACTGCGCCACTTTTCAACTATTCCATTTCCCTACTCGAGTCGTTCTCTAGGATAAAAAATAAACAAATTTTCAGGACAAGCCAAAGCAAGGTAGAAGTGTTTCCTACATTTGCAGGGATTGTATTAAAAGATGATTGTCTAAACTCTTGTGCTCCATTTGATTGACGCAACATTCTCGATCAGATCCTCAGCCGCCTCGGATCATGGGAGCTATGATGCCACAGTCGTCTGTCTCTAGCTAAAAAAGCCTGACCGCTCTATTTTGGGGGTAATGATATATTTTGAAAAAGCAATGTCTGGAACATAATATAGGATTTTGCTACTTGGATTTTGCTTTAGATACTTAAATCGGGTTCCGTTGGTACCGTTTAGACAAACCACTCACCGCAACTTTTACCCCTCATAAACCTTGTAAAAACACATTTTCGGGTTCCGTACCTTAAAAGGAAAAAGCTGAACCCGTATAGGATCACTATAAGGTCACATTGCTGACCGGTCGTCCGTCCGTCTGTATGTCCATCGTCCCGCTATCTCGGGAACGCGTGGAGTTATCGAGTTGAAATTAAAACCATATGCTCAAGTCTACAGTCCCTTGGAACTGTGAAAACTTCAAACTTCTAAGTCAACGTAAAAAAGATATGGCCGTTTATGCGACATAAAACGTATATCTCGACACTATCAAGGGAATCAAAATTTATATGGTATTTTCCGTTGCCCTAGAACTATGTTTGGCAAGTAATATCGTCTTATTTTTATGGCATACTTTTCCACCGAGCAACTCCCATGTATCTTAAAAAGCGCTTTAGCTACCTTTCGTCTGCAAGGTGCGCTAAAAATTTCCTTTTAGCTGTCCCCTCCTCACACTCAAAATTTTACTCGAATTCCTTTACTTTTAAAGCCGTTTTGCTATGGAATTCCCTTCCAGTAGAATTGTGGAGTGCTAAATCACCAGCGATCTTTAAAAATAAGATAAAAGAATACTACTTATTTATCTCTCGATTAATAAAATTGATGGTGTGATTTGAGAAACTGCTTTCGTTCGTTTCCCTCTGACTGTATGTGTTCCTTATCTGTCTTGTTTTTATTTATATTTATGTATGTTTAAGTAGGTTTATATATATATATATATCTATTTTTATGTATATGTGTATATCTATCGATACGTTTACTTGCTTATCTGTTGATAATTATTTTGTTCTCGCTTCCCCTTCTGCATCACCTACTCATTGTGTGATTTATACTAATCAACTCCACTACCTTAAGGTTGTCTGGAAGAGATCGCTCTGTAGCGATAAGACTGCCTGTTGTCTACCGTTATAAAAAAAAAACTGTATTGAATTTGTAAACTTTTTTGGTGTGCAATAAAGCATTTTGTATTGTATTGTATTGTAAATTATATTATAAGTATAGGGAAAAATCTGAAAACTGTACATTTGAATTAAATCATAAAAAAATATACAGGGTGATCAATCCAAATGAGTCAATAGGGAGAGAACAAAAACTTACAGAGATACGAAAATCTGTTCTTAAGAACCACGCCGTCGATTTTGGATTTAATGAAATTATATAAATTTAAATATTAAAATAATTCACTTTTTATAATATTTTCTGCTGACCCATTTGGATTGATCACCCGGTAGTGGGTGTATTTATGGTACGTAATCAACCATCGAGGTTTATCAACGGTATAAATTTGTATGGAAGATGGAACCCTCGGTGGGTGAGTCGGACTCGCACATATTCGTATTTTTTTTTATTTGTGTAGTCGGCAGCCTGGTCAGTCCAAATGGGCACTTATTAACGTGATGTATTTATTGGTCTCTCGATCGAAGATACAAGTTACAAGTAAAAACATATTGTAGTCGCCTACGAATGCTTAAGGCTGCGTGTAGATTAGATACGCTAGTAACTAGTAGAGGACTGAAATGGTGTGAGCACATCCACGCTCAGAGTTTAGGAGGGCCCAAAGATGGACGAGGAGGCTTAGGGCCTTATCACACTTGCGATTTGCGAGCGAGTTTTCTATACAAATAAGCGTCGCGGCGAACTCGCTGCGTGATCGCCGCCATACAAAATTCGCTCGCAAATCGCAAGTGTGATAAGGCACTTAGTGAAGCTGAGGGATATGTGTGCAGATGATACGACTCTTCACACACATTCCTTACGCACAACTTACGTGCGCAGTTATGTTTGATTTTTATACAAGTAACCTGTCTTGTAAACAAGCAAGGCTTGGAAAATTCAGTATGATTTATATTGAGTACCTATCTCGAACAACACTGATGGTTGCACAACTTTACAGAAGCATTTTGCACTGGTGAATTCACACAAAACCACTTTTTGCTAAATTCGCCAACATCAGCAAGTTCATACGGGCACCAGTACCTGCGTTTGGAACTTTAATTCAGCATTTACCACGCATTTACTGCGCGCCCAAACCACATTCGCGGTACGAATTGGACATTGCTAGGTTCCAACCAACACTCATCAACAAAAAGTCATATAGTACTCATCATACAGTGGCGTTTACGTCCTTATACATTAAACCCATTAGCGCTTGAAGCTACGTCATTTATGATACAAAGTTCGCGCCTAACAACGATTGATTGCTGCGATATTTTAGGGTTGGCACCCGCGGGAATTATAAATGGTTTTTGATGGAAAAATACGGTGGTGATTCGTGATTTTTGAGTTGAATTGAACTGGATTGGTGTTTTCTTCATTCATTTATGTGGTGTTTCTTTTTTACAGGTAATGCCCGGTAATATTCAAGTTGCTATTTTGGATTAATTGATGACGCATGATAAGAAAACGACTCTTCGACTAAGGTAAAGCGGAGAAATCGAAATCGGACAATTACTAAATTATTATAAGTTATCGGATTATGAACACGTTAGGACTGTTCAGCCGTATGCCTACATGATGAGGCGGCAGAGAAATATACACACAAAAAAAAAAATTGGGCCAGTGCGAGTCCGACTCGCGAATGAAGGGTTCCGTACCATAAAACAAGTTTGTTGTATGGGAGCCCCCCTTAAATATTTATTTTATTTTATTTGTAGTATTTTGTTGTGATAGCGGCAATAGAAATACATCATCTGTGAAAATTTCAACTGTCTAACTATCACCGTTCTTGAGATACAGCCTGGTGACAGACGGACGAACGGACGGAAGGACAGCGAAGTCTCAGTAATAGGGTCCCGTTTTTACCCTTTGGGTACGGAACCCTAAAAACGGTTCAGTAACGTTTAAACTCCAATAGTCTAATTCGCTTTAATTTGTAAGTAAATATTTTTTCAATCACATGTATAACATTATATTATATATATACCTCTAGTACTATAATCAGTGTTTTATTACTTTAGTTTCGCTACACTCACATGATCGTAGGCCAGCGACCGGGCTTGAGATCAGTTTATTATGTGTCAGTCACATTTCTAATTCACCGCGAAAGAGCGCTAAATCCCAATCACCCCTATTATCCCGATCACAAGCCGAAGTTTGGACGCGCGTGATTGGCAACCCTGAGGGAAATCAATAAAATATTGTATCGCGTGATATTTTATGGGCATTTTTGAGCCGTAAATTTTTTTTTTTTTTTTTTTTTTTTTTTTATTTATTGGAGAAACAACAGAAGTAAATGTGTAACAAAAACAATCATGGTTTAAAGTATACATATAGGCATGCACTTACTTCCTAAAACGCTCTCACTGAGCACACACAACATGAACATTTTAATACTTACTACACTAGACTAAACTTCTGCATAGGATAAACAACAAAATCTTACAAGGAACAACAACCAAAAAGAGAAAACAAAAAAGAAGAAATAAAATTAACATGCAACAGTATTGGCGAACGCCATACATCATTTACGGTTAAAATATCCCATTTGGTAACACAATATGTACAATTAACAATTATATACAGTACACTTTTCTAAAAGAATTAATAACAACTATCATCTGTCATCTCGTGTTTCGTTAAAAATATCGAGAACATGTTTCTGAAAAAGTGACCGACTAGAGTTAAAGATGTCAGTGGAAGTGAGCGAGTTGTTATAAAGCTTGCACATTCGGCGTAGAGGGGCCCTTTTTCCGGCATTGGTCGAACTGGTGGGAACGGCGAATTTGACAGGGCTTTAGCTCTTTCGATATTTTTATGATCCCGATTTCATGGATGGAGTATAAAGCTATTATGCAAGCGTTGCTATGGTTGGGTTGATTTAATGTTATGCTTGGAAGAGTTATATTGTTTTCGTTTACTATGTACAACATGCTGTCAAGCCAACCCAGTGCTTCGCTCATATAAAATTGTACGTACAAATAATTCTAGATATCTTTTTAGTGAAAATGGCTTGATCAGTTGGGAGTTTGTTTTTGATGTTGCTGGCACACAGATTTTAAATAGCTTGTGGATAAGAAGAACTTAGTATACAAAACTCCCGGTTATGTAGGCGGAACCGCGGGTAAATGCCAGTAAGGTCATATGAAATGTGTATAAAATGTAAGGAACACGAACCCATTCTTAATGCGGTAGTTATCGCGGCTGAGGCATTAGGATAAGGACGGCCAATGAGATAAAATTTTATTTTTCGGCCAAAGCGATTTGCAAGGGTGGTAGGGAGTTCTGTCTCCTTTTCAGCGTATTCAACACTATTCGTTTTATTTTGACAGATTCCGTATTTTTCAGTGAAACCAAAACAGTGTTTGCATGACCAGGATCCATTTCATATATATCCATTTTGATATATTTAAATAAGCGCGCGTCAAATTGGCCGGCGTCCACGTCACCATGCCCCACGACCATCCGCGTCGCACTGTATATAAACTACCAACAAAATACTATTCTCAGGCGGTAAAATAAAAAGAGAAAACCTTCTGTAGAGTTATATTTTGTGCCCACTTGGTAGAACTAAACCAACGCAGTTTAATAATAAGCAGACCCAAACAATTTCGGAACAGCGATCTGCGGCACTATCGCGCGTCCTATCCGCTAATAACTGCGCCAGATGCGATCGGGTCGGAGCAATTTGTCAAACAGGGTCGTCCTGGCCAATGAGTGTTGCGGCCGGAGTCTGCGGAAACTTCGCGCGGACAGTCCACCTCGACTTGTCGAAACTGGAAACCATCCACGAATAGCGCCCTTTCTTTATCGTCCTATTTCGGTCCTGATATATTATGTTGTGCCGCTTATATTTTCGAGATCAGAGGGGTTATATTATATACATATATGTATACGAATAAGCAAGATGCTGCAATTCGAATTTGAAACTAAAGTTTTCCCTCAGAGCCTGTTGTAAAAATCATAAAGTTCGCATATTATTATTATTTCTCTCAGTTGCGAACAATAACTACCCCACAAGTTTGCGTAAATTATCTGCAAACTATCTAAAATAATACTTGTTTTTATGCTTGCTGCGTGTTTTTCTGCAAGAACAATAAGTACAAATGTACTTGGAGGCCTTATAAAAGGCAAGCCGGTTGGAATCATGTACTATGAACGACACGTTGCTGGTCTCTATTACAATCTATACAAATAAATACTGAGTTACATCTGCTGCATTTGTCTGCGCTGTATATGATTCCGTTATTATTGCGATCCGTTACAATCCATACTAATATTATAAATGCGAAAGTGTGTCTGTCTGTCTGTCTGTCTGTCTGTTACCTCTTCACGCTTAAACCGCTGAACCGACTTAGATGAAATTTGGTATGGAGATAGTCTGAGACCCGGGAAAGGACATAGGATACTTTTCATCCCGAATAAATATAGTGTTCCCGTGGGATGAGCGGGTAACACCGCGGGGCACAGCTAGTAGACTAATAAGTTGCGGTTTTCCCTCGTATAGTGGCGCTATCAACAGCTTTCTTATGGCCATAATGTGTATACCTACGTCATATATTTGCACTTTAAAATGTCAATAGCAATTTGTCATCAACCAAACATTGTTTACCGATATGCTGCTCAATTCGTTTCTTCCGATATAAGTAAATACTAAATAGTACTTTTTTTTTTTTTTTTATAGTCGGTTAGGTGTCCCACTGCTGGGCAAAGGCCTCCCCTTCTTTTCTCCATTCGATCCTATTGCCAGTGCGGTTAAAATAGAAATAGTACTTAGGTATTAAAAAAAACTTGACTATAATCGCTGTGGATACCGATAGTTTTGACTTTATTATGTGAAAATTTCTTGAAATTTTCAAAATATTTAAGTCCTGTTTTCTCTTTGTTTACATCAGTGACATTCACTGTTGCCAGTAAAACAAATTAGTAGGTACCACTAAAAATCCGCAATATGGCGTGGGCTAACCAATCAAATTTCGTCTTGAAAATGACCTACTAACCCATTTCTAAAATAAATCGCAATTCGCATTCAAGGCAATCAGTCTCATAAAAGACAAAGGCGAAGTACATTCCAACTCCAAATCCACTAATTTCGTGTATAATTTGTAAGTTAAACTGGAACACGGTTCATCGCCACAATTAAAACCACAATCGGGGCTCTAATGAATATCCCAAGTATTAATTAACCCTTTACTTTTTAATCCCCCGGGCGAGCGACCGAAATCGGCTGTAGTAACATTTATTGATAATCCCGGGACAGATGTAGTGTCCCCTATAAATACCGGGATTTAATGCCGACCCTACCCGTGAGGGCTCGTTTACACGAGGCTTTATACGACTGGCGATTTGGGTGTACCTAATTCTGACGATTGTTTGAAAAATCGAGCTACTTAGATCCCAGAATATTGAAAAAGGCGCTAGCAGATAATATTGACACAAGACCTGGTTAGTTACTTGACGATTTTCCACACCCTGGTATCCACGAAAGACATTCTTTTTCCTAAAGGGTCGTTAGGTGATAGAGCTGATGAAACCATTTATTTTCAAAACAGTAATTTCTGTGTCTCCTGTGCGACTACAGTCACCAAAGTATAGGAGTAGTCGCAGCCCACTGCACCGTCTAATCGGACCCTAAGGGTGTAAATATTAAGTACAAATGAATCCTATTGCGGGTCTGCTTTATGGGCGACGTCAATTGCGTAGATTGGGTTTCTTCAAGGGTCCTTAACTGTGAGTAATAAATATAAGTGTGTCGGGATAGTTGAGATTTGTGAGTACGATGGGGTAACCATTTGTGTAATTAGAAATGGTGCTGTTAAAGGTGTCGTAAACAGGTAATAGAATAGAGAGGGTTTAGTTTAGTGCCTAGAATCAGTCAATCATTTTCCTTGCTAGCTAGCCACTAAACACACACACTGAACTTGGACACTTAAGTGAAAACTAAACCCTCTCTCTCTCTAACACTGAAAGAGTTAGGTACATCATTTTGTAACAACCTAAATTGTATTTTATTAGTGCTTAGAGAGATTTGTATGCCCTGTACCCAAAGGGTGTCAATAAGGTGCTAAGCCTCCGCTACGTGTTTGTCTTTTAGCAAAACACTTGAATTTTTTATAGAATACTAGCGACCCGCCCCGGCTTCGCACGGGTGCAATGCTGATAAATTATGCATGTATTATACATATAAACCTTCCTCTTGAATCACTCTATCTATTAAAAAAAACCGCATCAAAATCCGTTGCGTAGTTTTAAAGATTTAAGCATACAAAGGGACATAGGGACAGAGAAAGCGACTTTGTTTTATACTATGTAGTGATTTGTGAGTAAAATCATCGAGATGTGTAATTTCATGTTAGTCTACTTATACTTTGGTTGCAATATTTGTGCAAAAAAAAAACATTTTTGACTAAAGCGGAAATTGACTGCAATGTTAATGATCTTTACGTCAAAAAAGTATAATTGCTAATTTTAAAATTTTAACAAATATTTTTTATTAAAGCAGTAACGTCAGCTAACGTAAACTAAATGTTTACAAATGAAGCGAAAATTGAAAAATTTAATGATTCGGAAAGCCGTTGGAAACGCAGGTTCGAATCCTGTCCGAATCATTAAATTTTTCAATTTTCGCTTCATTTGTAAACATTTAACAAATATGCCGTAATAAGTCATGAGAGATAAATTGAAAAAAAAAAACAAATAAAATGATGTTAATCTTTTTCGATTGAACGATTAACCGTTTACAATTTGATCGAAGTCCACAATCGCCATAATTTTTCAATTTTGTACGAAGATCGAAAATCATTCTAAACATAAAATTACAGCCAATTTTCACCATTTCTTAATTTCATTGTAATCTGAATGGAAACAAACGCATCCTATTCAGTATGCGTCAACGATTAGGATGATGTTATAGGGGTTAAAAGGGATGTATTTTCCCTTCAAATCCAAACAATTACCCGCGTCAGCGGCAGGGCGGGCGGGCGCCGCATTCTTAAGGAGCGAGTTGTTCGCTCAGGAACACGTTCTTTGACGCGATGCTTCAGCGATATTTATTGTAACGTTACTCAACAACAACCAAGTTTTAGTTTTAATTCATGAATTGAGTCTAGAATTAAAATTAAGTAATGGAGCAAAACAGTTGTGATGTAATGTCTAATTAATCAAACATAGTGCTTAGAACACTTACTTCCGACATTACGAATAAAGATTATATGATAACCACGATAAGATTGATAGCTAGTTGTATTTATTACGCCGGCTTTTCTCGGATACAGATTTTTTTTCCGAACGGGTGGTATTTTTATGTTAATCATATATGCATAATTTTATTGGAATGACGCCTGCATAAAAAGACCCAGCGTCGCATTGGGAAACAGGCCACAAACTTAAACTATTCTAGTAAGAGTGTGACGCCGACGAGTGCATTGTAGTTGCCTAAATTGAAAAATGTACATTTTTGGCTTTGTAGCCCACACAACTCCCGGAATCAGATGGCATTTTAACCGTCTCGTCGCGCGCTCACGCGTGGTCACAGGCTCAGGAGCTTCACATCGCTCTGGGATTTGCACTCCGTTAGTCGGGTTCGTGTCGACTGCACCTAATCGGAAAATAGAGAGTGGAATTCGCATATAAGAACTCAGTGCCAACCCCGTTCAGACACGACGGGAATGAGCGCGCGAGTAGTGAGAATGGTTCTTTGACAGATCCCGTTTGGATCGCGCTCCGATTGAGAGAGAAGTGTTGTCGGTTTCCAAACCTCACGTACCCGTAACAATTGGTTTGGCAACAGCAAGCTTCCAGGTAACCAATTTTGTTGCGTGATGTGGTCGGTGTATACCCTGTAACGTCGGAAGGTCTCGGGTATTTCCGGCCAAGTACGGGCAATATCGGCATGTCGTTAGTGCCGCCAATAAAATTGAAGTTGAGCCGTAATCTAACCGCCCTAACTACGGCGGCAGTTCCGTCGTAAGTTACAGCTATCATTGGGTTTAATTGAATTTGTTTCGTTGAAGTTTCGGCTCAACAGTTGGCTTACATGGCCGTTAAGGTTTAACGGCAGGTAATTATGACACAGTAAACATTCAACTGGTTTTAGTTTGACCACTTCGGAACAACATTTAAAGGTTATTTAGTTCAAAACAAAAGTGTTTTTCTATTTTGGAAGAGAAAACTGTAATCCCAACTTTTCGATTTATGAAAACTGTACTTACGATTTTCCCACGACTTTCTCCGGAAATAAAGTGCCTTACGCTTTTTTCATCTATGGCTTATTTACTTTGCTCAGATTTATCCACCATAATAATATAGGTATTAGTTAAAAATCTTTAATAAAACACCTATCGCAGGTAATAATAGATTAGGCTGTTCCAATAGCCATTAGTTTGGTTTGTGTTACAAATTATAAACGTATGTTGTCTAATAGAACAGGTCACGACTACATACAAACGGTGTTGTACTAAAGTTACAAATATTGCAACCAAAGTATAAGTAGACTAACATGAAATTACACATCTCGATGCGAATTTATTTTAGTGACAACACTAGGTAGGTACTTATTAAGTTTGCGTATACAAATCTAAAGGTAAAATAACAATTTCAAAATAAATATCCGTATAAAAATACAAAAGTTTACAGAGGAAAAAAGGGGCATTGTTAAAAAATTACGTGAATATTTACGATACTTTAAAATATAGCATGGTAAAATATCGGCTGCGACGTTTATTAGATTGAAATTGATGATGATGACAGATATATAGCGTGCATATTTGATATAACCGCAAATTGAAGAAAGACGGAGATTTTTGTGCTTTAATCTGATATTTATAAAAATTATTAATTTAGTGTAACTGCCATAGCGTAATTTTCTGAGCAGCAATGAATGGTGTAGTTTTTACTAAGGGACAGTTGTGGTAATGTTAAGTGTCAACAAACAAATACAATTGCGTGTTGAATTATTTCATGGAGAGAAGTCAAGGTAATATTCATACCAAAACCCGGAAAAAGCGACTACACTGACCCGAAGTCATTCAGACCAATCAGCCTAACTTCATTTATGTTGAAGATTCTAGAGAGACTATGTGACAGAGAACTAAAGGATACTGCACTCAAAAACATAAAAATTCACCCAAACCAACATGCTTACAGTCAAGGCAAATCAACAGACTCAGCACTCCACGCAGTGGTAAGCAATATCGAAGTTGCACTAACAAGGAAAGGCTCATGCCTGGGAACCTTCATTGACATAGAAGGTGCTTTCGATAAAACAAATTTTAGCAGCATCAAACAAGCTCTAGAAAGACATGACACAGAACCATTACTAATAGAATGGATAATGAACATGCTAGAACAAAGAATCATAAGACTAAAAGAAAACAAAGATCAGCAAGCACTAGTCGTGAGAGGATGTCCGCAAGGAGGAGTCCTCTCACCCCTCTTATGGAACCTAGTGGTAAATGATCTGATAACAAAACTAAACGAGAGTCATTTCACGACCATAGGATACGCGGACGACCTTGTCATACTTATCAGTGGGCTGGTAACAAGCACACTGTGTGAACTCACACAAACAGCACTAAAAATAGTAGAGAAATGGTGCAAGGAGAATGACCTATCGGTAAACCCCAAGAAAACTGACACAATTCTCTTCACACACAAACGTAAACTGGGGTCATACGAAATGCCAAGCCTCTTCGGTACAAAGCTTACACTCTCCAAACAAGTAAAATATCTAGGGATAATCTTAGATGACAAACTGATCTGGAACAAGCATCTTGAGAACAGATTAAACAAAGCCACAGTCGCCTTCTGGCAATGTCGAAGGATGATAGGCAAAAGGTGGGGTCTCGCCCCGCACATCATTCTGTGGCTATACAAAACGGTAATCGTACCTATGATCAGCTACGGAGCAGTGGTATGGTGGCCCAGAACGCAACTAGCGTGTGCGATTGCCGGCCTGCAGAAAACACAAAGACTAGCATGCACGGCCGCAACGGGTTGCATGAGGACCACTCCTACCGCGGCACTAGAGATGATCCTAGGTCTCACGCCACTGCACATACATATACAAAGAGAAGCAGCCGCTACGGCGATACGACTAAAAAGCCTAAACCTATGGACGAAAAGCAATACCCAACACACAAAGATCTACAGTGAAATGATCACAAAATTCCCTACAGTAGAAGCACCAATTGACAAGATACCAAAGACATTAACCTGCAAGAAGGAATACGTCATACTCCTAACAGAAGACCCGAATGAGGGGCTCAACCTTGAGGACCTGAGAATCTTTACGGACGGGTCAAAAACTGAGAAAGGAACGGGATGTGGTGTATTCTCGGAGGATTTGAGTATTAACATCTCTAAACCCCTAGGTGTACACAACACGGTATTCCAAGCTGAATGCGTAGGAATAATAGAAGCCTGCAATGCCATAAAAAGACGCCAGGTTCAGAACACAAACATACGAATACTTTCAGACAGCAAATCCGTACTACAAGCACTAAACAGTGAAATGTGTACCTCTGCTCTAATATACGAATGTCATCACAGCATCACAGACGTGTGCGATGACAAAAATACGGTAACATTACAATGGATAAAGGGACACAGCGGCTCGAGAGGCAATGACGCAGCGGATGAATTGGCCCGTAAGGGATCGGAAACACCACCATGCGGGCCAGAGCCAATAATACCCCTACCACAATCTTATATATACAACATAATGAACCAACACATATTATACCAACACCAAAAATACTGGGAAGACATAGGAACGTGTAGACAAACAAAAGAAATACTTCCGAATAGGAACCACAAACTCACCACCATCTTACTGAGAATCAACAGGATCCAACTACGCAAGATAGTAGGATTAATAACGGGACATAATACTCTGAACAAACACCTTTTCAATTTAGGTATAACAGACAGCCCAAAATGCAGAGCATGCATGGAGGCAGAAGAAACTACCAAACATATTCTACTAGATTGCAAACAGGTAGAAGGATACAGGATGAAATACCTAGGATCTCCAAGTACCGTACACGAAGCCATAAGCAACATCAAGGCTTTGCTTAGGTTCGTGGAGGAGTTGGGGTGGTTGGAGTAGCGCTACCCCCTTTTCACGCAAAATAGGCACGTTGGATGTCGACTTGCGGAAAATGCCCAGCGCAACTAACTAACTGAATTATTTCATATGGAAAAAAAGTTCGATTTTTTTAATAATTTACTGATCAATATATTAATAACCGCCTATATTAAGACCCCGTAAAGTTTGCGGTTATATCAAATATACACGCTGTATTACGAGCACGAGTAAATACATTACACGTGCTCGCTTATCGATAACCTTAGCTTATATTATTACAGCTGGTTCTCGCTGAGCACCAACCCCGCAGGTAAACGGAATCAACGTTAAACAAATAACCTTGAACTTGAGTTCTCACGTGCTGATTCTCTTCAACCGACTCCGACAGGAGGAAATTCTAAAGAGGATGCGTAATTGCGTATGTATTTTTATAACTTCATTATCTGTGAACGAATTCTGAAGTCTTTTCATAAATCTGGAAATGCGTGCTTATTTTTTTACCAAACGTTATAATTGAAAGTACGGGAAAGCCTAACTATTCACGTGGAATTTCTGTACAAAGTGTAAGTACTTCTTGCTCTAGAGAGAACGGTTACGGTGTATCCCGCACAATGAGGTACTTGACACAAAAGCATGAAGTTTCATCCGATGTAACGCCAGAGCCCTGATTCGACGACGCTTTATAAATATCTCGTCCTTATAGGAGACGGACATATCGAATACCTAAGTACTTCAAGCTTACGACGCATGTCTTTATAGCGCGCTTAATAAATCATGCAATAACATACATGTCACATCATCAAATCTTCAATGTGATTAGAGCCAATAGCCCGAAGTTTTTAATTTACCTAATTCTAAAAATTACGCACTGGAACACGCAACGTGGAGAGGACACACCACGGTGACTGAAGGCCACGAAAGGACTCCACAGTACTGAACGAAAAGGGAAGCTATATCAGCTTACTAATGAACGTTAGCAAAAAAACAAGCATCGTCATCTTACCTCGCAACCAGACACATACCCACCATAATCATTCCATTTCTATTCTGACATTTCATCTCATCTTATTCCACTGAAATGACAAAAGAAATAAGGTACCCTCAATGACATTGATATATTTCCTCCTCTCACAAAACGTCGAGGGACTAAAGAATAACTCATATTTCACAAACAAAGGCGGGTATTCTGATTCGGTGCACAAAATGCACATTTTGTTTAAAGTAAGCGAATTCCTGTAGTTTTGCAATTCAAACTCCCCTCATATCGGTTAACGGACGAATGGTTTGGCTGCCCCGCGGGCGCGAGCCGTGAGCGGGCAGCGGGGCGCGAAGCGGCAATGGATGTAAGCGGAGCGGAGAGCGGACAACTAAACTTTATTGCAGTATTTCTTTAGTATTTAACGCTTCACCAAAATACAAACTTAATCTTTAATAATACTCTTTAGTGTGAATAAACCTGAACAAGAAAGAAATATATAACACGATATCCAATAAGATTATAAGTAAATGCATAATGCGGTTTTATCGCTAAAAGGCGATATTTTCCAAACATCGCTTGAATAGATAGTGAATATAAATAAAATATCGTCACATATCGCTTATGATTTGGCCTCGTACCTCACGTATAATTTTCTGATACAGCGGGCACGGAGCGCCGTTTGCGTTAGAACAATGTGTGACACTTCTGCAGACTGCACTTCAGAAAGAGATATCCTACCTTGTAACGGAACTTTTTACATTATAAAACCAGTCATAGGAGAACGAACGCGAGACCCCGCTGGTGTTGTGTTTATGTAACAACAATAACCACCAGCTGACAATCGCTTAGTGCTAGTCTATCGAAATGAACTGAGTATTACTAATTAGTCAAGCAATCCTCACTTAATAGATCTTAATGAAATAAAATTAAACACATATATTCCAGAATTATTAAATTCTATATAAATTAACATACCATTTAGAAATACGTACACACAACTACAATAAATTACAATAGCGTAATTAAGTAGCCACCACCGATTCTTAAGATTGGGAGGCTTAACGAATGGTAAATAAAGTCACAGAAGTTTTGCGACCGATCTTTACCCCTGCTTGAGAGTTGAGACTTGGGTACGTTTCTCACTTTCCAGCGTCCCGTTCGACGCATACGGTCCTTTACGTTTTCGCTCTACGACCTATAAACATTTTGACTCTACTAAGCTATAATAAAATTCAACATAATATTGTACATAACTTATCTCGTCGCAAACGATTTTAATCGCTTGTGACTTGGCCCCCTGCCCGTTCTCGTTGACTTTCTGATACAGTGGGCACGAGCGGCGTGTGAGTTAGCGCGGTGTAAAACACGCCGCCGCCGCCGCTGACCGCAAATACGCTGTTCCGCCCCATATTCTTGACAAAGAGCCGTTTGTTCGCGCTGTATGACGTTATTTACGGGACCACCTTGCGCCTGATAATACACTGGATTTCGGAGGTATACATGGCACTGGCGGTCTTTATTTCAGTGTTTACGATGCTGTGTGAATAATTGGAATAATTTATGTCCCCATAAAAGTTTCAGGTTTGATAGTAAAGCCTCAACGCGCTGGTTCGTTACCCCAATGTTTAACCGCACATCATATTTTTACGAGTCTATGCAGGACAATACATGTTGAGACGTCACTGAAACCTGTTTTAAAATACGGTCTTTAATCAGATATTTACTTCCGACGTAGCTTTCTAAAAATTTACGCCACTATAACCAATCCCGCGCTTCTAGTTGCCTCCCGGTATTTTAAGGCTGCATTTTAAAGTAGTCTACCTACTCGTACTTAATTACTTAGACTGCATTCCCACAAGAGCTGCTGCGTAGTTAAGCTGTGTGCAAAGTGCGTGAAGAAGAAACAAATGATTAAATGTAGTCACGTTGTTCCTGGTAATGGTTACTCCACTATTGGGGAGTTCTTTAAGTGTAAATGAATATTGAATAACAATAGTGGAGTAAATAGTGATTATTGATTTGGGTCTCCATTTAACAATTAGATAAAATGAGCCAACTATTAACAAATCCTGCGTGGCATATAAATAAGACTGTTCTTATTTAGATGCCACTAATAGATGGCTCATTTTATCTAATTGTTAAATTGAGACATTGACATTGGACTGTTCCAATCCGCACGTCCCCAACCTGACATCACAACCTAAACACGGAGCTGTGACAGACAAGTTCTCGACGTCAGCGCGCGCGAGCACAAGTTCGGCGGCCGGGTTCCGCGGGCGCGATTTTAAATGCTAATTCCGACTCTTAAATTCCATTCGAGATTACGACGCTCTGGCTCTGTAGTCGCGGGCACGGTACACTGCTCTCGAGATCTATTCCATATTCGTGACAATTGACTGACTTGAGTTGCCTATTGTTAAAATAATAATAACAAAATATACTTATTGGATTATTGCAATAAAATTAAATATGCTTTAACATGAACATAATTTCATACATTTCGGTTTATTTTTTACTATAAAAAGTAAGCGGAAATGAGATTTTCAAAGTGATAACATTTATAGGTGCAAGTGCAGTTATTTCGTTAACTATCCACTTTCTAGTAAGTTGATAGATGATTATGACCATTCGAAATAATCATATCATAAATTTAGAAAACGCGCTGGTCAGACGATATTGGTCCTGGTTGGAGTGCCGATCTGAAATCCGCGTTAACCGCCTCTAGTAAACGACACCTAAGCCTGGATATATTATGATGACGAATATTTTGGCACGACTCTGCAGGCCAAGTTATACTGGCGATAAGCCAGTTAGCGCTGCGGTCAGCGCAGGTACCGTTTTTAGGGTTCCGTTTCCGTACTCAAAAGGTAAAAAACGGGACACCATTGCTAAGACTCCGCTGTCCTTACGTCACCAGCCGTTTTTGCCTGTCGTTAGTCTGTCTTTCCGTCGGCTACCAGGCTGTATCTCATGACCCGTGATAGTTAGACAGTTGAAATTTCACAGATGATGTATTTCTGTTGCCGCTATAACAACAAATACTAAAAAACAGAATAAAATAAATATTTAAGGGTGCTCCCATCCCATGCAAGAAACGTGATCGGTTGCGTTAACTTTGCACCTCATTTGTATACGGCGCCATACATACCAGGTGCAAATTTAACTGAACCCGGCCAGTTAAGACGGAATAAGTGTTTGTACGGAACACTCGGTGCGCGATTGCAACTCGCACTTGACCGGTGTTTTGCGTATTTTATGTATACGATTTCTGAAATTTAACAACGTAGGTATGCAGTGTACGCCCCCCGGCGCTTCCTTACAGCAACAATGGAGTAGCGTTAAATAAGTCACGAGGACTCCCGAGGCTGTTGCTGAATATTCAATTAAGCTAAAATTTTAATTCGATCGCTTCTATTCCGCGCACTAAGACGGTAATGATCAGATACTGGTCGCCTCACTGTTGTGCAAATCTTTGACTACACTGCTGATTGGAAATTGCCGGTATCTATAGGGCTGGCTTGCTGCCTTAGACTCAAACTAAAATTCATTGATATATTCGGGCGTTCTTTTGTTGTTCCACGCAAAGGCATCTTATTGTTAGCCAATAAAGGCCAAAACATAATTACAAGATACGACGTCGTGATATTTAAAACTGTATTTTAATTGTGCACCTTGTTACCACGAAGATATAGTTAATTTTGGATGTATGTATTTACACGACGTGACGCCGCATGTCGCGACGTACCTCGTTGTAATGTCATGTCTTGTAATTATGTTTTGGCTCTTACAACTTACTTTACTGTTTACTTTTTAAACTGAAGATGGGACCTAGAAAACACCTATTTAGGTTACTCTTCTTATACCGGCTGGGCCCTGGAGCAATAAATTAAACATAGATTCGTCCCTTGAAACTAAACAACATTTTGTTAAGCAACATGTGAAAATAACGTGTATTAAATGACATTTTGTAGAATAAAGTTTAGACAAAGAAGCAATGTATTGCGAAATGTCTGATATTAGTAGAGTGACAGCTATGTCAATGCTCAGGGAATGTCCGCGTTGGACGACATACATTGAAAATACTATTTAATTTGTTTGACATAATAAAATTTTGAAAACTGACTTTTTTTAAAGTGGTTGTACAAAATGTTGTTCAGTTTAACGAGTAAAATCTATGTTTTAGTTTTTTGCTTATGTTACAGGACCTACATTGTATAAGAATAGGTAAATAAAATTACTCCTGAGCTTACAAATCACATGAACAGGTATTCAATCTCATTCAAAAGTTTATTTGATAAAACTTGCAAATAGATATAAATATACTTTGCCAAATACATAATTACACTAATTTAAAAGATCTATTTACAGTGATGTTAAAATTAGTAGGTATCGTGTGCGGTGTGCCTGCCGCAGCGATAGACAGCCGCTGAATACTTAACTCAGTGACTAGGCTCTGTTTTTGAATATTCGAACGCGCTGAATTTTTAATTCAATTGCTTAGCTTGCTTGTTTACTTTAATCGTTATTATTTGAATGTATTTTAAATGGAGTTTATTTGGAAGTGTATTATGCTTTAGGGCGAGTTTAAAAAAATAAATATAATAAATATTATGGGACAATCATACTATGCCTCAGGAATGCTCTAATAAATTTAATTGAGGCAAATCAACAATAAATAGTAACATAATCTCTGTATCAGTTGTTTACCAACAATAACGCTCGCTGAGATTAAAGTGACACTAATCACATGACATATTGAACTACAATGTATTTACATACAGGCTTTTTCGAAGTAATAAATCGTAAATCAGTTATTTATCCGTAAATACTGTGCCGTTTGGCATGGGATTTTGTAGATCGGTTAGAAATACCTACCCTAATTAACACGTACCTACCTTTCGTTTGTCCAGAGGCCAGGGACACGTTGTACCTTGTATTTACCTTTAAATGCGCGTCACGCCAAAAAAAATCTTGGGTACAGCTTAGCAGTAAGTCTCTCAGATCTTCTTAAAAATATAAAAAAATCAGTGTAGCTCAAAAGTTAGCTAGCTGCTATGTAAGTAGTTAAAAATTTTACACATTCCGACTAACATATATACTAATATTATAAATGCGAAAGTGTGTCTGTCTGTCTGTCTGTCTGTCTGTCTGTCTGTTACCTCTTCACGCTTAAACCACTGAACCGACTGAGATGAAATTTGGTATGGAGATAGTTTGAGACCCGGGAAAGGACATAGGATACTTTTCATACCGAAAAAATGTAGTGTTCCCATGGGATGAGCGGGTAACACCGCGGGGCACAGCTATAAAAATATATATCGACCTTTTTTTCAAAATTGTGTTAAAGAAACATCAGTCAACTGAGCAAGTGTTACGTGCCAGATCGTGTGTAGCCCGTAACTCAAACCAGCCAATGATGTTCATTAGAGCGGCTACGCGCGGACAGACGGATCCGTTCACTCAATTAGTCGACGTCGATGGATGATATCGACGGTAGCCAGCGCTGCCTAATGAGCGATGCTCGGCTATGTTGCGGAATTACTCTCATACCATCTAAAATAATATATTAATTATACCACAAAAGAAATAAACAGATCCCTTATAAGATCACTTTGTTGTCCGTCCGTCTGTCAAGACCCTTTATTTCGGGAACGCGTGGAGGTAAAAAACATAGATTTCGACACTCTCAAAGGAATCAAAATGTATGAAATTTGGCAAGTTATACCGTATTTCTACACTTGTAAGTACGTAAGTATAGGGAAAAATCTGAAACTATACATTTGTAATTAAATCATAAAAATATAGTCCTTTTTGAAAATCACATTTGGGGAAACCGGTTCCCTTAACTTTGCACCTAATTTGTATCCGGCGCTATACATACATACTAGCTGCAAACTTAACTTCACCCGGCCCGTTAAGATGGGATAAGTGTCTATATGGAACCCTCGGTACGCGAGTCAGACACATTTGCCGGTATTTTTCTACACTCATTGCGAAATTAAGACCGTTCTTGAGAGAAATACTTCATAACATATATTTGCAATCCTCCAAAGTGATTGTTTGGTGTGCATGGTTGAATTGAAAACCAAGTAACCAAAGGCTGGTAACTGAAACTTAACTTCGAGTGAAACGAATGTTTCTACATTAGATTGAATTAATACCATGATATGCGACAGCTCGCCGACAATACGAATCAACCCAAGACATCTTCGAAGAGGAACGGACTCGAAGCGTACACGGCATGCATATTCAAATCACACCCCGCCACAATAGCTACAGGGCGTAACTAGTTCGCGAAGTCAGGGCGCTTATGTTGTTCTGTAAGGTAATGGCGGAATAAGCCTGGATGTTCTCAATCTATTCCTACACCGACTAACACCCGTGCGCCCCATTTCCCATACCACGGAATAGATTATAGTTACCCGTAGTGATGACGCAGAAAATTAAACTACAGAAGGATAACTTAGAAGTAAAGGGTGAGATCGCGATTTAATGATTGTTTGACATAAATATAGCCGGGAGGCTTAGCGAAACACCGGCTACATGAGACAATAATATATTTAAGGGATAGAAGATGTAAATGTATAAGAAATTAACAGAAAAACACATAAAACAACAGTCGTCTTCCGGCAAAGAGTATAAACTGACATACGTCTCGCTCTGACACCTTCATTCTTACTTTCTCATTCAAAATACAAACATATATTTTAACAAACAGAACGTTGCTGAGCATGTAAATATTTGGCCTTGTTTTGCACTATTTTGCACCACCTACGCATTTCAAACATTATATATTATAATACTAGCTTTTGCCCGCGACTACGTCCGCGTGGAACTTCGAAGTATGGAAGCAACCTCGTACAACACGATATATATCTATATCCACCTAATCACCTTAATTAATAAAAGGGATTATTAAAAGTGCCTAAGCAAATGTAAGAGCAATTGTGCTTTTGGTCTAATAATTACATTTCCTACAGTGTCATCAATGTCATCATGAATTACTTACTCACTTTTCAATCTTTTTAGGAATAATTTCCAGGATGAAAACTATTCTATGTCCTTCCTCGGATCATAAACTACGAGGGCGAATCAAAAAGTTCTTAGAACAGCATGGTGGTAAAACCTTTTTAAATGTAGTTTATTTTTATTTTATTTTAGCTATCCTTACGACATAATATGACGACATTTTTTTTTTGATTACGTATACCAATAACACATAATTAATTATTTTGTGAAGCAAATCGCTCAAAATCTGTCATAATGGACAAAAATGAGTTACGAGCCGTGATTAAGTATCTGTGTTTGAAAAAAATGTCCACTAAGGAAATTCATTTGGATATTCAGCAGACTATAGGTACTAATGCTGTACCATATTCCACGGTTGCTTGCTGGGTTGCCGAATTTAATAGAGGTAGGCCCAAGTGTGAAGATGACCTTCGCTCCAGCCGGCCTTCCACCTCTGTTACTGATGACAACGTGGCGAGAATCAAAAAATTGGTATTAGAAGATAGAAGAATTAGCATCAAACAGTTAGCAGAGATCCTACACATTTCTTTTGACAGCGTGCAATCAATATTGATGGACGTTTTGGGGTTTAAAAAAGTTTCGCTAAGATGGGTTCCGCGAATGTTAACTGAGGTAAACAAAGAACAGCGTGCGGAGGTTTCGAAGCGGAATCTCGAAATCATCGAACGTGACCCGGATGCGTTTTATCGCCGATTTGTAACCCTGGACGAAACATGGCTCCACCATTTTGATCCCGAAGCAAAAAAACAAAGCATGTCCTGGAAACGACCATCTTCTTCAGCTGATAAAAAATTTCGAGATTTTCCGACGGCGGGCAAAATTAGGGAATCTATATTCTAGGATGCGGAAGGAATCCTGTTTATTGACTACCTGCCGAAAGGAAAAACTATTACAGGTCCCTATTATAAAGAATTAATCCCGAAAGTGCGGCAAGTGATCATAGAAAATCGCCGGGGAAAATGGTCTACAGGCGCACTGTTTCACCACGACAACGGCCCAGCTCATCGCTCACAATTGGCAATCACTGCGATCCGCCAAGCTGGCTTCAAGCTGTTCGACCACCCGCCATATTCTCCGGACTATGACTAGGAAATCATTTTCACATATTCCCGAAATTAAAAGCACATCCGCGGAATAAAATTCCGAGATGATAATGCCATAGTGGGTGCTGTAGAGGAGTTTTTCGAGTCCCAAGGAAAATCTTATTTTATGATGGAATAAAAAAAAAATTAAAACAGTACTTAAAGTGTATAGAATAACAAGGAGACAATGTAGAAAAATAAAAGATAGAATAACAATTTTCTTTTGTTTTTCACCCTTATTCTAAGAACTTTTTGATTTACCCTCGTATCTCCATGGCAAATTTCATCAAAATCAATTCAGCGGTTTAAGCGTGAAGAGATAAACAGATAGACAGACACACTTTCGCATTTATAATATTAGTATGGAGTATGGATATGGATTAAGAACTCCGCTAACTAAATGTTGTCTGGAAGAGATCGCTATTTAGCGATAAGACCGCCCTTTTTTTACCTCTGGCTGTTGTTTTAATCTATCTCATGTTGTATTTTCTTGTCCATTATATTAATTGATGTGTGCAATAAAATGTTTTTGTATTTTATTGTTGGTTAATATGGTTTTGCCGTGGCGATTACCCAATTATGTTACCCTGTTAACCTAATACAGTCAGATCTCGGTAGAATGTTATAGAAATAAGTAGTATTTAGTAAGCGGCTAATGCTAAGTAAATAGTGACAGTACCTTATAACAGTCAAATTATATTAATTATGCAGTAAATTTTGGCTTCGGAATGACTCCACTTTCATTTTATCGAGCTCATTTATAAGTATAACCGTATTTTGATATCGTTCGACTTCGACTATTTGACTAGACTAGTGTCAGTGCCACTAAAGTTCTGACAAATAGGACTCACCCCTCATAACCACGCATGCCCGCAGTCCCGGTCCTGTATTACCTCGCCACTGTGCTAATGTTATGTCCCTGTAATTTGCTAGGCATTAACTGGCTTTGCTTGGATTATTTTAACCCCGGGTTGAATGTTTCAGCTAGTTGGGATTGCTCATTGATTGTGTTATTAATGTCGGCTTTGGTAGACGCTGTCGCCTGCTGTTGCGGATTATCCCTGTTTTATAGTAATTAATTTTTAATTAATTTGGGTGGTTCGATAAATATTGAAGCCAGAGCTTTGTCGGGTCGAATAGTTGATGTAAACGATTTATGATTTCATGCTCGGATTTAAGCGGTAAAACTATCTATTTTCTTTTCAGAATCAAAATGTGATAATGCGAGTATTTTCTATAAAAAAATCTGTTAATTTTAACCATATCACAAACTAAATTGCCAATGTCTCTAATGCAACCCGAATATCAAAAAATATGAATCTCGAATATTATATTCGTGATAAATTGAATCAAAATATGACCGAGATATTGCTAACTTGGAGATATCATAATACAAGCATCATCGAAAAAGGCTCCTGTCTCTTACCGCTTCCTTCGTTTAAGCGCACTTATCACCGGAACAAAAACTACAAAACAATCAATCACACACTAACGACCAACGTTTGCCCAAACAAATGGCCAACTGCCACCAACACGTGTCATTTGTCGGCGCTTTATAATCAATCATATGGGCTTAGTTGGCGCACGTTGGACAAATATTGGATTACGGTGTGATTGATTGGCCCCAAGTTTTGTGGACACGAACTAATAGGCCCCACAATCAATGAGTTGATTACACGTCCATGCCGGCTCGTCGCGACGAGGGAGGGATAATTATGAACTAATATGGGTTGTCAGATGTCGGGTAAGTTATGATTATAGCATGTGGCTGTATCAAATTGTTTCCGCTGAGCTTCGCTGGCGGCTGCGTAAATCAATTATAGTGCAAAATCTACTGTGTTATGTTGTAATCATTCATGAGATATTGATTTAAACTTGAAGGATTTTCACAAATCATGACAAACAAAATGTGAATTTAGTATTTAGTCGCCTCAAAAGTTTGTTGATGCTGTATTTGAGCATTTCTCAAAAAGTTTGTACACAATTAAGACGGAAAATTAAAGTCCAATATAGTTTTCCTATTTTGTTACCAATTATTTTAGTAATTTTATATCAATGTTATGGCTATGTTCGATTATTAAGGTTCTGTTATGCTTATACTTTTTTAATTATATATAATCTGATATCAATGTATTGGAAATCACAAAGAAAATTGGTAACAAAATAGGAAAATTATATTGGACTTTAATTTTCTGTCTTAATTGTGTACAAACTTTTTGAGAAATGCTCATTTTCAAAATTATATTTTAATTTGGTGTACCTAGGTAAAACAAATAAAATAGCCAGACAAATGCAGACAAATTGAGCCCAGTTTTTCTCTTGATTTTCTGCAGAACACTCCCATAAAGTTGAGCACATCAATAGCAGCGCCCGACAATAAATAAATGAGCCGTATTCCGCAATTTTCAAATAAGACGTTACTCTTACAACAGCATTGCACCACATAACTGACAAAAACTCGCATCTAACCAAAATATACTTAAAAAATCAACCTTAAAGCATTGCGTTACAGCTGAACACTTAACGTAACATGAAACCCCATAAGAACTTGGAAAGTAATCCCAATTTTTCTCCCTCGGGCCGAAACTTTGCTACCGTCGGGAATTTTTCACAAACTCTGAACTTTATCTTGATAATCGACGCTTTAAAAAACAATTTGGGAACTCGGGCGAGTTCTTTGAAGCCTGTTTTGCATAAACGGTATAAAATTAGTATGTCTTATGCCGGCGCCCGAGCTCACATGCGGAAATATACAACATTTTAACTTTACAAACGAATGCAGAAGAAGCGAAATTTGTACTTTGAATTTTATTTAACTTACTTAGTGTACATTTTAGATGTACTAAAGTAAACCAATATAAGTAAAAAAAAAAAAAAACTTACACAGTTTACACTGAAAGTACGTAAGTAGAACCGAATCATGGTCACTATTTTATGTCTTAAATTTTCCTATGTTGACGATAGCCATTTTTCCGTTAACAACATTTATTTTATCCCCATAACTGTTATCATAGAGAAAATTACGAATGTCCAAAAAAAGCAAATAAGTATTCTATCCGATTTGCTAGTAGAAAACTTAACTATTGTAACGTAAAATGTATTAGTTACAACCTTTTGTACTCAAAGGCATTTATTGCGGTATTAAATAGATTAAGACGTTATTCTGCAGAATCCCGAATTCAATTATAATTAGAAGAAGCGACGACCCCTCAGTGCTGTTCAGTGCTTGTATTACGTTTTGTGAATACGATCAAACGAACTGCGACCCTAATTGCGACCTTTTTATAAACACTTGTCTTCCCGGTAACCTTTTTACGCTGTTGTATTTCCCTCTTAAAAATACACTATCCCCATTACTACTGGATAAGTGGCAGCATTTCGCAGGTACTTTTTACATTAATTAAAAGCTTTTCTTTGTTTCAGGTCGAGCTTTAGAACGAAACGTTCGCCGGGAGCCGGTCAAGAGTGAGTGTGGTTGAAGCTTCGGGTTTATGGAAAACATTGCTTGTAAACTCAAAATATATGGCTACAGCAAAATAATAATGTATTAAAAAGATTATTAGGTTTTTATCAAATTATAAGCGGACGGTAAACAAAAATAGTAAATTTTAAACAAAATATAACAAAATATAGTTTTATTGATATGCTCAATATTATATGATTACATTATGTTATATAAAAAGTAATATGAAACGGAACATATAAATAAAACTATTAATTCAATTAATCAAGTAGGTATTAAAAAGCTACCAAAAGAAAGTCATTGCTATTAAAATATTTGTACCAAACGTTTTGGTAGCGCACTCAGTTAATTCATTAAACAAAAAACATTTTTTTAGCAGCCATTCATTATTTCCCAAAAAAGAGGCATAGCGGTACGTTACATGCAAAAAATATCCGTTTGTGAAGACCCTAATTCTTCGTCTAATCGTTCTCGAAGCCTGCGACAGACAGAACACGTTATTAATCATTCCAAGGTTTCCGGTTTTCACGGAACCCTAGAAAAACAGCATGTTCCGGCTGAATACGAATTAAAAATAAATTCTTTCGGCGGCCTGTACTGACTTGACTATTAAGTGCTTTGTTTGGAATACGAATTGATTTTGAGTTTGTTTCAAAGGGAATTTGGTAAAATAAAATATTAATATATAAAAGAAAACAAACTAAGCATGGTAGATGCAACTTGGGGAAGTCACTAACAAGGAAGATCCATAATGGTCATCATTGTAGAAAACACTGCATCAGGGCAACACACGATAAGAAGCTCATCACTTTCGATGGCAAAATCTCATCCCTAGAAAATAATATCCACCCAAAACGCGTTAGAGACAGTAAACATTAAAACACTATTCAACATAACGCGATACTTTTATGAAATTCACCAACAGCGAAGTGAAACAAAAAGAAACAAGAACCGTCGCTTTTGGGTCGCGGAAAAATGTAGCCGGGTTTAAGTGCTGTTGAGTCCCGGGGATCTAGAACCACCACTAGAATGCTTGCTGGTCAAATGCAGTTGAATAAGGAAATTAATTTAATCGCTTTCATTTATTATGATTGCGTAACAGACTAATTAGGACGTGCACTTTCAGGTTTCCTTTTATAGGATAAAAATATTGTATGCAGGAGAATACGATGATGATGAGATGAAAATAACAATAAAATAAGATAATTATTGTAAACTAAGAGGCAATAAATTGCACGGTCTGAAATACCAACCAACTTGCATTACCAAAGTAAATTTACAATTCTTTTATTTGCAAAAGGCTCAAATTTCCATTAAATGGGCAATTATCAAAATCTTGTCAATATCACTTAATCGCTTTGTTAAGAATCTACAGTTTGATTAGCTTACCTAATATCGTCATGTTATGTCAAATTCATATTGAAAGGTTTAGGGTACGTTTTGCTTTTTTAATTCCCCTAAATTATCTGGGCTTATACTCAGCTTTCTGGATTTAAGCTGATACTTCTGGAATAATGAAATTCCACAAATAACGAAGTATTCAACCAGCCCGTTCCTCCGCACATGAATATGACATCAGCGGTGGCGGTGATGTATGCAACCGTCGTACAGCCGTATGTATGAGTAGCCAGGCCGGGCCTGATTGTCGTGTCTAAAATCCAATCACAATCGTTTAAATCGCATTAAATTCTACAGGGTTTTACATAATAGTTCATGAAAGTGATACGAAACAAAGTGGGGCGACGATGATTACTTCACCATCAGGCGTTCGTCTGTTTGTTTGCCTCCTTCCGTCATAAATAAGTAAAGGAAGTTTTGAATGTATATATTTTTTTCAATACCTTGAGTGTATTTTTATTTGTGCGGTAGGCGATGAACTCAATTCTCTTTTTTATTTACCCGGATAAAAAACTGGGTTGCTTATTTAGTTATATTTGAATATCATTATCCACGCACAAGTTATCTCAACCGTCACATGCAGACGCACAACCGGCCGCTCTTTCGGCCGGTTATCCGGCTCATGAATATGTCACCGGAGCCGGAGGCGCGGGCCGCCCCGCGCGGCGCTCATCACAAGATACAATTGACAACATTTCATATTTTTAAGACTATCATTTTATTACTTTTCTGAATTCTGCTTAAAAAGATGAAGTAATCTCTGTTTTTATTTATTTTCTGAGATGATTATTTACTTTATTATTAATTTATAAAAACATACTCATTTTAAAATGTGGCAACACAGAAACCAGAACTTAATGGAACGGTTACTTTAGTCGGTTTTCTTATTAAAAAAAAACTTAATCAAACTCGGTATGCATCTGTCACCTGTCAACGTCAAATAAAAATATATATTTTTTTTCGCTCTTTGGTTTAGACAACAACCCTATTCAGCCCGTATTGTCTTAGATTGCAGTTATTTGATGTGTTTTCTTATATTTCTTTAAATACAGAAGAATAAATTCAAAGATTTTTTTTTAAGGTACACGACTTAAAGCCCTATCGATCTCTATATTAATTTCCACCTGTTATAAATATGAAATGTTGTCAATTGACGTTTCTAATGACGTCTTTACGAAATACCGCCATTATATTATTATACTACACTTAAGCAATGTTGTGTACCTATTCGAAGCAATTCTAATATGACTTTTCGTTCTCATTTCTATAAAAATACCAGCTCTATTTTGATCTGCATAAAATTGAAGACGGGAAATCGTGTGTTAAGAAAAAAATGCAGGTGCGGGCAACACATTTCATTTTGAAATAAAATTACCAACATTTATATTTTAAGTGAGTCACTTTATGCAGTTTCCATTATTAATATCCAAATTTTTACAAAGGTACTGCTCAATTAGAGATATTTCAATGGCATTTCAAATAAGGGTCCAGCATACGCCCTTTCAGATACCCGCCGTACCGGAAGGCTAATTGCATTAATGACTTTGGAATCCAAATGGGTTTGAAACTTAAAATTTCATCAGATTGCCATAAATGTTAATTCTATTTGATGCATATCTTTTGACATGCATGATATTGATATTAGAGTTTAAATAGCAGTCGTAACCGATTCGTTTCATATTTTTGTTTTTGAATATTATTTATTGTATTATTGAATTAAAGTACAATTTAACTTGAATATGGTCCTTATTCGAGCGTTTGTTCCGTATCGCTTTTTGTCCCAATGCATGAAGGATTTAATAGAATTTCATAATAATTCTACAAAATCTACTCAAAAAGACCATAATTTCTAGGTTGTTGAAACGTTGCATAATAGTAGTAACAATAAAAAGCAATATAAAATAATGTATTAAAGTTATACACATTTGGTCAATCGGCAGTATCACGGCGACATCCAGGGATCTGTCCGTCCACTGACGGACGGCGCATCCATCATCCGCCGCATTCACGACCGGGTAAGCGCCGGGTGAAAGCCGGATAATTTGGGGCCCGACCGCCATTACGGCCAAGTTAAGTAGTTGCAAAAGGACACCGAGTTACGGTAATGTATTATGACACGGGTAAAAACGTACGTTAGATTTGCAAAAAATAGATAAAGATTTCAAAGGCCGAACTTTGAGTTTACAAATGTAAAAAAAAACATCATTCAACAACAAACATGTTATAACTTAGGTATTATAATTCTTCTTGACTCACACGCAGCACACGGGCTGCACAAGAGCTTATTCAGCCCTTATACGGCTTATTTCAGCTGTGTAAGGGCTGTATAAGCTCTTATACAGCATGTTACTTGGGTCTTTTGTAGGAACTAGGTTCCGAGAGAAATCAATTAGAACAAATAAAACGAAATATACTTAATACATACAAATAAAATTCACATAAAAATAGGGAAACATTTATGAGACAAAGTGCTATATTTGGAACCAAATAATATGAGTTACTATTTGTCAATATTTTAGTTTATTAATTTTATAATTGTATGTTAATTTATTTGATATGCACATAATTTACAATGCAATATATCAATGTATAGTATGACCAATACAAATAAAAAAATAATATGATATGATACATTGTTAAAAAAACTTGTTCAGATCTTTGCAAGGTCCTGTCTCCAAACTAGTCTAATAAAATGGAGAAACGAAATTAGACTAACACCAAAACAATTTAAAAAGTGAAAATGACAAATAGTGAACAAATTAGTGAACGTGAAATCAAAATGCATGAAAGAAAAAGGGTTCACTAATACAAAAAGTGCAGATGCGATAAAAATGCGTCGCCGACCGCTGCCGCCCGTGCGCGAGGAGAGCCCCAAGACGCTGCGGACTCTCTGCGAGAACGATTGGGTCATTTACACGTTGGTGGCGTCCGTGGGTGTGGCGACGTACGCGAACTGCCTGCACGGCGAGTTCGTGCATGACGACATCCCGGCGATCGTGAGCAACGCGGACGTGAGCGGCGGCAGCTCGCTGCTCACCGTGCTCAAGAACGACTTCTGGGGCACGCCCATGTCGGACCCGGCGAGCCACAAGTCCTACCGCCCGCTGACGACGCTGAGCTTTAGGTAAGTTTATGATATAAGAAACTAATGTTGAATTAATCAACGTTTTATCGCCCCAATGGAAACACTAAATTGGAATTATTACGGTTACGGTTGTACGAGCGCTTAATCAGCGGACACACCGTTTTTACAGATAAAAATTATGAAGCATCGTTATGATTATAAGTATATTATAGCAAATATTACTATGAGTTATAATTATAATCAGTCAACCTTTGACAGCGGTAACTGGAAAGTTGCTGAAGCCTGCGAGAGGCTCAAATAATGAATATACGCGACAATTCGTTTATTGAAGTATGAGTTGTAGGTATATAAGAATATAATTTACCCATAAACACTGAAATAAAATAGTGTAAACCGCTTAATACATTTATTAAATATGTCTCCCGAAAGTTTTAATAATATTAACACTTAAAACTTATACTCGCCAGCAAAAACAAGAACTGCAAGTTTGATACTGTCCATTTGAATGCACTGTTCTACTATTGAGATGCACCACGCCCCGCCCGAGCTCGCCCGGCACACTCGACATGAATTCTAAAACTCCATAACTACTAGTTTTTCTAAGCGAGAAGTTTGTGCGGCATGTTATGAGCGTGTTCTTACAATTTCTCGCGCTTCTTACACCCCATTTTATTTGCGCCACTGCATCTCAAAATGCGTTTTATGCGAGGAATTATGAAAACCTAACAAAATTATGTCGCTGATTAAATTATCAACATTTACTATTTATTTTATTTTCTTTATCTACCTTTTATTTAGTTCATGGTGTATACATAGCACTGTTTAAAAAAATTGCCAGTTGCCATATGGAGAACCAACAAACATACCTACTAGGGTGGTCCTTATATGGCAAAAAAAATTTTTTTTTCGATTTTTTAACGGGGCACCTTTTCTATTGATTATTTAACATAAGAATCGGTAACAGTATTTTTTACATAATTTTTGGACGAAAATTAGGGGTCGCTACCACAGCTAAAACTTTGTAAAAAAAAAATAAACAAACATATTACATAAAAAATCAGATTAATTGGAAAAAACACTTCTTCAAGTGGTAATAATTGCCGTTACATTCTCTAAAACAGATATTATTATCAAACTACACAATAAGGTATCCATTACAATACGTAATAAAATTACCAAATTATGATAAAAGGGTGGATTTTTGGGTGTTGGGGTACTTTTTCCGAATTGTTTGACTATTAAAAGCAAATACTGTTTCTGTTTAAAAGTGAGACTAGAAGTGTTGAAGGTCCTGCTTCCTGGTTCATGTCAGGTGTTGGAATGGTATTTTCACTGCTAGATGTAGATGACAACTTAGATAGGATAGGATTGGAAACATCTTGAAACGGGCTTCCATTAAAACATATTTCAAGCCGATGAAGAAGATGTCTCAATACCTGAGGCCCGTGAAGAGCAGCATCCCTCTGCAGTGCTGGTGTTTACAAGCTGGACTGTGAGTGTGGTCTGTCATACATTGGCCAAACGAAACGTAGTATAGGTACACGGGTTATGGAGCATGTAGCAGATGTCAAACACCATTGTCGCAATTGGTCTGCAGTCTGCGAGCATGGCATGGACAAACCAAACCATTCAATAAAGTTTGATATTACTTCAATCTTTGCCAGAGAGAAACGATATTTTCCCAGAATGTTGCGTGAGGCTATTCAAATCAAACAATATCCCAATTTCAATAGAGAAGATGGTTAGTCATTACCGCTGGCTTAGGATCCTGTTGTACATTTTATCAAGGATCAAGTAAGACACAAGAATGGAAACCCTAGGCCTCGAACGGTGTAAACAAATTAGGGATAAAAGTAGTATATGTAGAGTATTTGTTTAAAAGTATAAGCCTTATAGTGAACCGCTGGTAGATATTTATTAAATAAAATAATTAATGCAGAAGGGCATTAATTATTTAATTTAATAAATATCTCGCACAAGTGTCTTAACACATTAGGCCTATCTGGCAAGTATGTACACCTTTATTTTTAATTCATAAAATGGATAGCATGCACAAATCTAAGTTTGTTCGAGAAAAAATGTGTGTTTCTCAGTCAACCTTTGATAACGGTAACAGGAAAGCTACCGAAACGTCAGAGAGGCACAAATAATTCATATACGCGATATAATCTGCTTAAATTGTTTTATTTAAATGTGTGACAGTTGTCAGTTTCCTTTTTACTTGGCGTTACCACGTTTTTGGAAGTTTTCTTCATTCTTTAAATTCTGAGCCTCTCTGTAAGTTTTTTTGTTGACTGTGGTCATAATAGCTGCTCCATTTTGAAGATGTGAATTTTATTTTTCGTTGACACGCTCATGCCAATGCTTGTAGACGCCATTCCGACACTTCACAACGATACGCCTGAGTATGACGTGCACACTATCAGAGTAACGAAAATGTGCTGAGGATCGCTCCACGCGGTCGCGTCGCGGGGGTGCGAGAAGGGGGTGGAAGTCGCGTTAGTGCATCAATATTAGGCAATAGCACTTGATTTCATTTAGAAAGTCCATAAATTAATCATAAAAACGCAGGAATAAACAGTTGGCTCGATTCATAAAATTGCAATTTTTTTAATTTTTTCAAAACTTTGACCTTCGGTAGCGACCTCTAAAACTCGATAAAAAAATTAAACAAAAATAATGTGGAAATAACTCATACTAAATAACGATTTGATGAGGTGCCCCTTTCACTTTTCAAAAATCGAAAAATAAGGACCACCCTAATACCTACATAACATTTATATAAATCCTGATACAATAGAATACCTGTTCAATCATATAGAAAATTCAAAATGTACATAATTTCATTTTTTCTTCTGGTTCAAGTGTTATATTGTACTTAAACATCAACACTATTTTCTTAATTAAATATATTTTTCTCCAACTTGCTTGGAAATGTTCCCATTAATGTAGTAAAACTGGACCGCGAAATCATTCGTTATTTTTAGAAGGCGTTAATACAAATTAAAATATATATATATTATTGGCCTTAGCCGGGAAATCAATATTATTTAAATAAGACGATTAAGTAAAAAACACACCTTCCGTTTATGACGTCTCATACATATGAGGGCACTCTTAATTTGGCCGGCTACTGCATTTTTACTTTTAATTTTTTCGAACACTGATAATTCACCATACAGCCAATTGTCCACTAAATTTAAAAAATTAAAAACTATTATATACTTTTTAATTGTTCTCTGCGTTTAGTTCTTGCACTGAACATTTTTTTGCTCTGCTACTGTCAATGTATTTGAAATGTCGACAAATTTCGAATAACGGACAAACAATTTCAATAATAATCTTATATGCGGTTAATTTATTTTCATGATTCTTAGTTATTTATTAGAGATTTCTCACGAAAGTTTTAATTTTAATAATATGATGGTATTTAATGAGGGAGTTGAAAATTAATAAGTGTACCAAACGTAAACCAATAAAAAATAAAACAGAAATGATTGTGTCTAAATCAATATTGTTATTTTGACCTTATGATCTTCTCCGAATGATAAATATGGTATGGTTTCGAAAAAAAAAAACAGTGTGTTTAGAAGTTGTTAATTTAACTAGAATTAATAATTACCTATGTGCATATTTTTTGTTATTGTGTTTTCATATATATTTAATTCTTATTAACATATTATTTTGTTTTAAATCAAACATATGATTCGGACCCGAATTTTTATTCGTATTCCTAAAAAAAATAAGTACCAAATGAACTTCATGTTACTGATATATTAAATTAAAATGTAGATTGGTGATTATTTCCAAGCATATTTGGAGAAAAGCACTATACAAGCCTCGGCGGGAATGTCAGTTCGCAGATTCGTATTGTTGAAGGACTCGGCTACGCCTCGTCCTTCAAAATCATACTCATCCGCGAACTGACTTTTCCCGGCCTCGGCAGTAATGTACTATTCTTTTACAATCTCGACAATATGGTATATAATCTCGCTCTTATCTCGATGTAAGCCTTGTTATAATAAAAGTAATAAGCAATCATCAACCAATATCATGAATGTATCTAATTAACAGGGTGCGTAAAATGCGAACAAAATTTATTGAAGTGCTGGTCGTCACGTACGTCATACGTCATTTAAATCGATTTCGCTCGCATTTTACGATCCCTGCTAATTAAACAGGGAGTTCTCCAACTAATTAACAACACAATTAGAGGATCTTCAAAGTGACGTGAAACCTTTTAGTTAGACCATGAAACTGCCTGTAATTATCCCCGAAAACCATCAATTACGGGACAATACCACCATCGCCGACCCGCCATAAGGACTATTCACTGACGAAACTGCCATTGGAAAACCACCCGTGTTCTGTGCCAGACTAAATTCGCGCCTAACGTTTCAGGAACTAAGCGGATATGCTGTCTCACTACCATAATTACAGAACGCTTCACTATCGAACCGAATTGACTATTCTCTCATTTTCGCTTAAAGACCTGACCGATAGTAAGAAAGAGACGACGTGTCAGTCAGAATAGGGCCTAATGTTCATTATTGTATCATTTCCTTCGTTACCCTGCGTTTTTTTGCGAGGAATAAGAACGAAGGTTCTTGAACGTTTAAAAACTGCGTTTTCTAAGGCCAAAGTGACCGAGGAAAGATGAGCGGACGCAGCTTGCCAATTTTTTCACGCACGTCACTCGTATCTCAACGGCTCCGAGCGATTTCATCCTCATTCCTATCTCGTCACCTTTATAACTAATCCTTAGTACCCCTACGATCCAAATTCCCCAACATGGACTATATAAGAATGTGACCTAGTTACTAGGAAACATAGGATCTGCAAACACTGTAAACCAGATTGAAAAATAATTAAGATATTGACGATATAAGAATGGGCAAGAGGTACGAAAGTGACAGTCTTTCTTAATTTGATTTATGAAAGTGTGCTGATATGATATGATTTTTCTAATAATGAACAAAACTTCGCTTTGCTTACCTGGCTACAGAAGATTTATTTATGCGTGTTATTGTTAGTTACGACTTAAATGTATAAGTACTACAGAAGAAATCTATGCATAGGTAATTGATAAATCAATCTATGTAATACCTATAGATTTCTTTCCTAAAAACAAGACTTGCTCAATCAGAAACGTTCGTAGTTCGGATATTTTTGTTCGGAAAATTTAGTCGCGTCTAATTTGTATTGTATGACGTGATTTTCCCCGGGCGCTTGGGCTTAAAATACCAATTTGAACAAATCTGCGGCTAAGCCATTAAAATTACCTTTTATCGAGACGACGTAATCTAAATTCTGGGTATTTTACCAATTGGTGTAATAATTAAGTAAGACTCGAAATTCACGAGGCTTAGTTGCTACCACGTCATGGTGGAGGAAGAATGCTAGTATCGGTTTAATACTGAAAGCAAAAAGTAGGTACTGGAAAAACTAA
Source organism: Apotomis betuletana (assembly GCA_932273695.1). Lineage (NCBI taxonomy): Eukaryota > Metazoa > Arthropoda > Insecta > Lepidoptera > Tortricidae > Apotomis > Apotomis betuletana. The sequence continues at coordinate 281,878 of OW026303.1, read as the reverse complement.
TCACGCCACAGAGTGGTAAACTAAAATTATTAAACACGATTTTTAGGGTTCCGTAGCCAAATGGCAATAAACGGAACCCTTATAGATTCGTCATGTCTGTCTGTCCGTCTGTCCGTCCGTATGTCACAGCCATTTTTTTCCGAAACTATAAGAGGTATACTGTTGAAACTTGGTAGGTAGATGTATTCTGTGAACCGCATTAAGATTTTGATGCAAAAATAAAAAAAAAAATAATAAATATTGGGGGCTCCCCATACTTAGAACCGAAACTCAAAATTATTTTTTTTCATCAAACATACGTGTGGGGTATCTATGGATAGGTCTTCAAAAATTATATCGAGGTTTCAAAAATATTTTTATTTCTAAACCGAATAGTTTGCGTGACAGACGCTTCCAAAGTGGAAAAAAGTTGCCCCCCCCCCCCCCCCTCTAACTTCCAAAATAAGAAAATGAAAAATCTAAAAAAAATTGGGCAAGTGCGAGTTGGACTCGCGCACCGAGGGTTCCGTACAAACACTTTCCATCCTTAAGTGGTTAAGTTTGCACCTGATATGTATAGCGCCCCATACAAATGAGGTGCAAAGTTAACGCAAACATAACGTTTGTTGTATGGGAGCCCCCCTTAAATATTTATTTTATTTTATTTTTAGTATTTGTTGTTATAGCGGCAATAGAAATACATCATCTGTGAAAATTTCAACTGTCTATCTATCACCGTTCTTGAGATACAGCCTGGTGACAGACGGATGGACGGACGGACGGACGGACGGACAGCGAAGTCTCAGTAATAGGGTCCCGTTTTTACCCTTTGGGTACGGAACCCTAAAAACATATGATGTACATTACTATAAAAACTACCAACGAAAATTGTTTTGAACGAGATCTAGTAAGTAGTTTTTTTTTAATACCTAACTTTGCACCTTATTTATATGGGGCGCTATACATACCAGGTGCAAACTTAACTTAACCACTTAGGGATGGAAAGTGTTTGTACGGAACCCTCGGTGCGCGAGTCCGACTCGCACTTGGCCGGTTTTTTTTGTTTTCTTCGGTTTCCGCGACTGTCACATATTTAAATAAAACAATCAGTCAGGGAAGTTCAAATAATAAATATTCGCGATATAATCCGTTTAAATTGTTTTATTAAAACAAATTTTATTTACCTACGATACAACTCGCATTTTAGTAAAGATTTTTTTTCTTGACCCTTGAATCTTGCTTTTATGGTTTTTTTTTGATGAAATATTTTTTTTTTGCAAATTAATATCTACGACGACAGGACTAAAAAAATTTAGGCTTTGGAGACCTAGTTTTATCATTTATAAAAAGTTATCCAACTTTTCCGTCCTATTTCAATAATAATGGACACGACTTTGTAGCAACTATGGTAGGTATTAGACTAATTCGACGGAAGGTAAGACAAGTAGGAAAGCAAATTTCCGTTCTTACGTAGAAGAATAATAAGTAGATTAAGCAGCATAAGCCAATACAGCTCAGATAGTATTTCAAATTTCCCTCGAGCATATTTTCAAGCTCAAGATCCAAATAACACCGTCATTACCATGGCGTCATCTATCATTCCCGTCCTTTTAATTTCCCGCGTTTTTCATCCTCATCTCCGCGGCGTTTATCATATCACGTCATTGTCTCCGCCTGACCCACTTCCGAGTTGCCGCCGAGACACGAAACCCTTCCACTTTGTCTACTTTGTTGGAGAATTGGGATATTTATCATCAGCATATTTCTAGAGATGAGAGAATGTAGTATAAAGTTTTGTGCATCACACGTCACCACGTCAAAACTACTGGACCGATTTCTATGTAGATTATTACTTAAGTTCAGCTTTATGATAATTTCTGTTTGACTAAGTATAATAAAGTACAAACAAGGGCTCGAGTTATACAGAACCTGTTGATATAATATAGTCAGTGAGGACAATTAACTCACAGGCCAGTGTGTCTTGATTGGGTACACTATATTACTCTGAAGTTACGCAATACACTATACTACTTGACACACTATATTACTTTGTCCGAAAGTATTGTTATTGCGAATTTTCATAATTCCGAAAAGCACTAGGTAATTAACATATTTTTATTATTTTTTGGGTATAATCCAACCTTAACTAACTTATTATGTACAACGTATGTTTGGCGGAAATTCGATTTCCGAAATGAAAATTTGGAATTATGCTGCATTCGGACAAATAAAATATCAAAATTCTTGGGTGTTTTGTTCTAGCTTAAAATTTGGATCTAGTGTTGTATTTGAAAAAAGAGAGTAAGCTAGGTGGTTCTATCATCAATATATAAATGCATTTGCTAGGTAGGCAGTCCTTCCGACTTTACTAACAATTTGTACTCGTCAAAGGCATCCACGTAAAGGAGAATCCTTCCTTACTTCGTTTCCGTTTATTTCCATTTAAATGATATTTTGGTGGATTCTCTAAATATTACAATTGCGATCAAATATCTGAAACAATATTTGCTGAATTATCTAATCTGCTGATTATAAAAACATAGCATACACATTTTGTATAAAAATACCGAAGGAATATTTTAATGTCTTGAGCCTACTTAATGGATGTGTTTTTTCTTAAACCATTTGGGTACTACTATATGTTACATTTAAATTTTTCCAATACTTTACACCTTGACTTATACTCGCATTTTAGCCTAACCTTGTGAAACATTACAGGAAATATACTGGCCACTAATTCTAATGTACATGATTCATAAAAAAGTTTTTATTACATTTAAACCCCATTTGCGCAAACATATCTCTTTCCTCGTTTTTGAAAAAGCTGACGTTTGCACAATATCGGAGCATCTCCAGCGAACCGCCGATAAATCGATTTGTCGACACAATGCCCGAAAACACGGCGGAGACGTCTGCATCTACATATCACACGTCCCATTTCTCTTCTTATTGCAGAAACTATAACGCCACAAAACCGACTCGTCGGTAAAATTTCTCCATTTCTAACTTCCCGACCTGAAAGCTGAATTTTCAACGATGATATCCACTAGCGCGAAACGCGTAACTTTGTATCGTCACTCCCCCTTGTGATATTAGATGTGTAGTAAAAAAGGGGATACAAAACCAATCCGACGATCGTGAATCCGCAAAGGGCTGCCATATTGAAACTCATATCCTGACATAGTGATTTCTTTGTGACGGTTCACTGATATTTCTCATATTTGATATTGTTGCTTCGGTAGTATTCTGTTGGATAATGATGTTTTTATACAGCTGTCCAAACCGAATGATGGAATGTTATGCGCGGTTTATTATTGTAGGTGTGCTAAGGATCGGCCCGTATAATATTTCCTGAATTTCCTTCTAAGGCAATATTTTATTGCTACAAGTGGGGCGTAATATACGTAAGATACTCGTACGATATACCTACATTAAGAGGGAGGCAGTAAAAATAGGTAGGATAGGGGTTAAAATCATAACAATATAAATTGAGTGCCCGTTCAGAATTCTTGATTTGACATTGTATTTTATTATGACACACATTTTAACTTCTTCGATTTCATATACTTAAATTAAAATGTCAATGTCACAATGCAGCTCGAAAAGAAAAAAAGACATAGTATGTCCAAAATATTATAATTAAATGCCGTGACAACGCCAGGATGTAGACTAAGGTTGCTGATAACAGTCAAACTATTGCCAACGAATGTCGGATGTTTATCCAACGTGACCCATCATTCAAAACCTCCACGCGATTTCTAATTATATACCACAAAAAGGTCATTGCGCGATTCGAGCAGTTTTAATGATGGCGTCCGTCGTAAATCCTGGCTCAGCACCTAATTGCGCCTCATTAAGCAACTAACTAGTATTTAGTTATTCGCTATTACGTCCCTAGGCCGATGGTGATAAAATTTATGTTCACGTACTTGGTGCTGCGTTAACGACGGTGTACATGAAGAATTTGACAACCATGAAAAAGTGATTGAGGATGAAAATTAACACAAGACCTCGCTTAGTTTCGATAGCCTCGAAGTGTAATAATAATAATGGCCGCGCGGCCAGGAGGGGCGTAGACAAGAAGCCGGTTCAATTACTAAAAAAAATACTTTTTATTTCCCGCTTTTCCATCAAAACAAAAAGCAAAGAGGAAATTATATCTCTCATTTTGTAAGCAATGTTATTTTGTACGTCTGGAATGATCTGTTGAGGGTGTTCTGAATAATTGAAATGAGGTCAAGTGTTACAGAGATTACCATGTCGATGGCTGTTGTATATTTGGACCGTAATAACTCAATTAAAGAAGGGAGCGATGGAGTTTTTGTAGAAAAATATCACCCTCTTACCGTATTTTGAGAGTAATATTGTTTACAAATTCTCTGACAGTATTAATATCTTTACAGTGTTTCTATTGTAGTTTTAAATTTAATGAAGTGAAATGAAAGTGACTTTTATGAGATTAGTTTTAGCATACCGCCAGCTCCCATACGGCGAGACTGCAACATTTCCAATTTAGCTATTGGCCTAATTATGGCTGCATCGTAAATCAACTATCTATTAGTTCACTATGTGGTTTGCATAATAAATAGGACTGTTATTCCATACTGTCAATACCATTCAATACGTAACTGTGAAATGATAGCTGCTTCAATACTATTTTCATCGCGGTTAGACAATATCCGCAGCATGGACCAATAATTCGAGAAGACTACCAATACCTTTATACAAACAGACTACTACACAGAGAAGATGCCTATACTTCGTTTCGCCGACTCGTTGTAAACAGCGCCACATTAGCCAAGTGTCAGCGCCACACATTTAGTACCGCGCTCGAGGAGCGCTCTTAAAACACTACCAACATAAAATATATCGTCGAACGATCGCAAAATTGGAAAGAACGTGTAATTTCTAGACACATCATGGAATTGTTTCACGATTTGAGATATCGTTCAAAACTTATCGATTGACGATTTTTCTAGCAACTTTTAGGCATATCAAATGAGTAGGGTGTCCCCTTACCATTAGTTAACGTGACCGTACTCGCAGTGACAGCGTAATCGATTTGTATGGAGATTACTTCAGCGCCGCACAAACAAATCGTTTACGATGTCGCTATCGAGTACTGTCACTGTAAACTCATGGTACGGGTACAGCAAAGTCTTTGCAAGTTGGACGTTGTACTACCAGGGACCAAAAACTACTTTACGTATATTGTTCATTATAAACATCTTGCCTGGTCAAATCTTAGGAATATCAGGATTTGGCGAATTATTCAATCGGGTGACGTCTTATTAAGAAACGTTAATGTGTTCACAAAGACCTGACTGACCTAAGAAATTTATTACTTACCTCATTGCTATAAGTAAATACTTATGTGTAATAGACAATAATAAACATAAATAATCACCTCGATAAGAATTAATTTCACTCTTAGATAACGAATTCAATTACAAAACAGGCGCTCTTATTGTTAGTGATATCTCCTAGACAACCTTAATATTTTAACACCTGAGTAGGATTTATAAATAACCACGACTTCATAATTTATTATTACAAAAGTAAGTAGGGTATAACAATTATCCGTATTTCGAGCGGTGTTGAAACAAGTGGATTATTTATTTATTTAAAGCCCGGTAATGACAACTCGCCGCGGCGACGAGTGCGCGCGTGAATAATATCACCATCGTAAATCTGACGCGGCTGCCGCGCGGCACCGACACCGTCTCGTTGTCGCCTCATTTACACGATCTACCAATTACACCTGATTGGTGCCTATGTATTTCAAGTTTGCTGCACGTCTAACTAAAAGACCGTTCGTGAAAATCTTACACTACTTTCGTGAGACATATATTATTTATTTATTGTATTAAACGGTTTACACTCACTAACGGTCAGGAACGGCCCGACATGTTTCAAACGTTAAGAAGTCTATTACAGTGACGAAGTTACCGCGCCGCTGTAGGTATGGGTTGCAGTCCCTGATGAAGAGCAGTCCCGTACGAGTTCGAAACGTGTCGGGCCATTCCGGACCGTTCGTGAGTTGCTAAAATTGCCTTTGGATGAGCTATCACACTCGCTCTTCTCTTGTTTTTTCTCCTATTTCACCCGAACCCGTTAGAACAATTTCCAAGAGTTCACGAACGAAGTTCACTTTTTCTGGTTGTAAAAAACAGAGACATTTGTATCTTTTAGTAAAGTTTATATTTATTGGACGCTTTAGTGACATTTATGTTATTGCATCATTTTAAATTATGGCATGTTATAATGTTATATTATTTCTGCAACCCAAACAAAAGTAAACAAAAAGGTATTAGTAAGCTAGAAAGCTTGCATTAGATTAGATTAGATTAGTGAAGCTTAATAGATTAAGATTAACTACCGTTATCTGTAGCACCTACGGCGATTTTTTACTTACAGGTCAGGTTAAAATTAAATAAATTGTCCCATAATAATAAAATAATTGTCGATTTACGTTTGTGCTGCATTGGATTATTTATTTTTTCTCGTAACTCAACGATGACAGCGCGGTAATGAGTGGCCGGCATGAATAATGCCAGTGCCACGAGTCCGCCGCGGCTGCAGCGCTGCGTGGCGGCGCTGTTCCATTGTACGTTGTGCCCGTCATTTACGAAAAGCGCATGAATATAAAAGGCGGTGTTTATCACTCAATGGAAGTTTTAATACCTTATTTTGGGACATATTCGAAAAGACTTTCCCGGAAAATTATTATTATTATTAAGAGCCTATATTGTCCCACTGCTGGGCAAAGGCCTCCCTCTCATTCTTCCATGCGTCCCTGTCCCGAGCAATCTCCCACCAGTCTCGGTGAAAGGCGTCAAGTTCGTCTCGCCATCTCCTTCGAGGTCTACCACGACGCCGGGTGCTGTTTTGTGGGACCCACTCGGTGGTAACTTTAGCCCACAGGTCGTCCGGCATGCGAGATACGTGTCCGGCCCAGTCCCATTTAAGCTTTGCGGCCGCTTGGGCTACATCAGCTACCAGCGTTTTGGAACGCAGTACTGTGTTCTTGATTCTGTCAGTTAGTTTTACGCCCAGAATACTGCGTTCCATGGCTCTTTGACAAACCTTGAGGGTGGACTTCTGAACTTTTGTCAAAGACCAAGTCTGTGCTCCGTAGGTCAGGATTGGAAGAATGCACATGTCCATGAGTTTCCGCTTTAACGATATTGGGAGGTTTCCCTTCATATGATCCTTCATAGACCAATAGCTCCTCCAGGCATTCTCGGTACGTCTTGCGACCTCCTTATCTTGTCGAGCCTGGAAGGAGACTATTTGGCCCAGGTAAATGTACTCATGGACATATTCCATTCTCCCACCATCCACATCTACTCTTCTCTGGGAGCTGTTGGTCATGAGTTTAGTCTTTGACATGTTCATCATTAGTCCAACCTCAAGGCTTGCTCTGCTTAGGTTTTGTAGCATGACACCGAGTTCCGTAGCTGATGTTGAGAACAGGACAATGTCGTGTCCCGGAAAATAATGTATTTTTTTTAGAATTAGGTTACTGAAGTTGTTTGCGCCAGACACAAATTGAATTTATCCCGGGCCCATGTAAGAACAAATTACCAAAGCAATCTTGCCTAGCGCGAAACAATGGAACGCGATACGCGTCCTATGTACTTAAACCTAACTTAAGCTATGTTGCTAACCTGGAGTTCAACCGAATATCTTCCCGGCTGCAAGGTTGTGTTTCTGTTTTGTGTAAAGTGTATGTATGTTTACTTGCACCAATAAACGACGTCCCGGTCTGCGCCGCCGCCGCCCCGATCTCGTCAGCAAACACACCAAACACAATTCACACTGTAGTAGTCCTTATCTCACTCTAAATAACAATCCTTGGGGCGCCCGAAGCAGCCCACCGTACAAGGAATTGTGCCGTATTTCAACACTTTCCGTTAAAGCGTAAAACTTCCAAAATATCTCCCAAACCACGGAGGTTATAATGTTCAAGAGCCGTTACGATAGAAACCAATATTACCAATGGCGCCGGCTCGCGTCCGCTGGCGACAGCGCGCGCGCTCGCAGCGCCGTGAAAGAAAAATGAACTAACTGATTGTGTGGCCAGTGGGTAAAAACCTATCAATTCTCAACAACCACCCGCCCCGGACCGACCCGTCGTCGGTCCGCTCAAACTCCCGGTAGTCGGGATAGCGTTGAAACCGCCCGTCTAAGGATCGAGTCCCTCACTTGTACATCAGCGATCCGTGGAGACCCATCCTTGCCCGCTATCAAGTTAACGATACGCCCCCGTCGCCAACACAACGGTGATAGGTTAGCATCCTTAACCAGTACGAGGTCTCCAACGCACGGTGGGGTCGTCCTGTCCGTCCACTTAACGCGTTGCTGAAGAATGTGCAAATACTCAAGCGACCATCGCTTCCAAAAATTTTGAGTCATTTGCTGCAACATCTGATACCGTGACAACCTATACAACTTAACATCCGTATACGGATACTCCGGCAAGGCGTTAAGTGGTTGGCCAATCAAAAAATGACCTGGGGTAATGGCCTCCAGGTCATTCGGGTCAGCGCTCAACGGACACAAGGGGCGCGAATTTAAAACTGCCTCAATTTTGCAGAACACCGTTGACAATTCCTCAAAGGAGAGGATCGTTGAGCCGATGACCCGATACAAATGAGTCTTGGCAGACTTAACCACTGCCTCAAATATTCCACCCCAGTGGGGGCATCCAGGTGGACTGAAATACCACGAAATGCCCCGACTGGCGATGGCCGTGCCGATCTCTCGCTCATTTTGACTTAAAAATAATACAATTTCCTTTAGACAACGATCGGCGCCCTTGAAGTTGGTACCACAATCCGACCGGATCAAGGCCGGTATCCCTCGTCGAGAAACGAATCGGTCCAGCGCTGCCAAAAAGGCCTCCGTAGAGAGATCAGCTACCATTTCCAAATGAACGGCCTTGGTCGCCAGACACACGAAGACGCACAAATATGCCTTAACCGACTTCGCGTTGCGAAGGCGTGATGTCTTGACCATGAAAGGCCCCGCGAAGTCTGTCCCCACACCAGCAAACGGCCGAGCTTCCGTAACTCGGTCGGGCGGGAGATCTCCCATTTGTGGCTGCATTGTGGCTGCCTTGAGCCGGTAACAAGGCAAGCAACGAAACACAACGCTCCGTATCACTCTCCGTGCCGACAAAATCCAGAACTCCCGCTGCAAAATGCCCAGCAGTGTGTTGCAGCCTGCATGTGAATTCCTGATGTGACGGTCCCAAACCAACAGCTCCACCAGAGCTCCCTTCTTGGGAAGAATTAAAGGATGCCGCGCTGAATACGGCAATTCGGCATTCCGTAGTCGGCCTCCCACCCGGAGCATTCCGTGCTCATCAATAAACGGGTTGAGGCGGACAAGGCTCTTCTTCATTCTGCCCACGCCAGTCCGCAAGATCCTAAGTTCATCCTGGAACTCATTCCCCTGAATGACCCCCACCCAACGTGAGAGAGCCCTTTGCTGCTCCTCAGGTCCCATTACAGGTGACAGGTTGCGCTGTGCCGCAGGGCTTCGACAACTATGGAAAAACCGCATTATCCATCCCGTGACTCGAAGTAGCTTCCCTAGTGAGCTATACCGTTCCAAAAGAGTGTGGTCCACTGCCACAGACTCCACTGTAGTCACATTGACTCTCAGACCCTGGTCAGGGGGTAGTGGCTGGCGTCCGCAGTCATTGAAAGGCCACTCCGTATGTGGCCGCTCCAGCCATTGAGGCCCCCACCAGAGAGAATGCTCAACCAGAGCAGGCGCCGGGCAGCCGCGACTCGAGCAGTCTGCCGGGTTAACTTCACCTGGAACATGTCTCCAGACCAGAGGAGTCTCCGAGTTATTTATCTGTGACACTCGGTTGGCCACAAATACCTCAAGCGTATGGACCGAAGTCTGCAGCCAGCACAACACGATCTGGCTGTCCGTCCATGCGTAAACCGTGTCATTCAGATCCACCGTGCCACGCAGGTTCTGCGCCACATGGTTTAGGAGGCGGGTCAGGAGCGCGGCACCCGCCAATTCCATCTTCGGAATCGTCCACCGGGTCCGAACAGGCGCAACCTTGCTCTTGGCCATGACCAAGCGTACAACGCCCTCGCCAGCAGTCTCACCTGTTCTCAGGTAGACCGCGGCCGCGTACCCTTTCTCAGAAGCATCGCAGAACCCATGCAGGGTCACCCTGGCTCCCGCCTGAGGGAGCAGTTTGCGCGGGATCTCAATTTCTTTAATTTGCGGCAATGTGGTCACGAATGCCGTCCACTCGTGCAGCAGCTCGTCCGTGAGCTGCTCATCCCAGCCTAGTTGGGCCAACCAAAGCTTCTGCATGAAGAACTTTGCCATGAACGTGACCGGAGAGATCCAACCATTTGGGTCGAACGTTCGTGCGATAGTCGAAAGGACTGATCGCTTGGTCCAGGTCTTCGACAGCAATTCGGCCTCGCAATTGTATGTGAAGACATCCTGAGTCGGTCGGTACTGGACCCCCAAAATTGCCAACGCATGAGGATTATCCGAGTCCTCAAACAAATGCGGGTCTTGTTGGTGCTCAGCTGGTAGTCCTGCCAGCACCTCTGGGCAGTTTGACAGCCACTTCCTGAGTTCATAGCCCCCGGAGGCCATGAGCGCCACCAATTCATCCCTTAGGATGAGCGCTTGCTCAATGCTGTCCGTGCCCGTACAAATGTCATCCACGTAGACATCCCGGTCGATGACTGCAGCTGCGCGAGGGAAGCGCAGCCGTTCCTGGTCAGCCAGCTCTCGTAGCGTCCGCATCGCTACATACGGGCTGGGCTTTAATCCGTACGTGTTCGTGTTCAGCTCATACGTGATCATCGGTTCTTCTGGGCTCTCTCGCCACAATATCAGCTGGAACCGACGGTCATCCGCATGGATCTCCGTTTGGCGAAACATCATCCTCACATCCGTAACGAAGACCACTTGGTGTCTCCTGAAGTCCGTTAGAATGTCTGCAATGTCTCTGGTCAACTTAGGACCAGCGTGCAGGCATTGATTCAGAGACACCCCGTTAGATGTCGCCGCGCTCCCGTCGAACACGACCCTGATCTTGGAGTCAGGTGTCTTCAGGACTGCATGATGAGGCAATACGTAGTGCTCCTCACGACGCCAGTCTACCCTGGATACCGACATGTGACCCAAAGCCAAATATTCACGCATGAACTCAACATACTTTCGCCGAAAGTTGGAGTCCCGTTTCATGCGCCTTTCCATGGCCATCATCCGTTTCTCAGCCAGGCCCCTGGAGCTCCCCAGCGGAGGTCGCGTCGATAGAAACGGCAGCCGTGTCATAAATCTGCCCGAAGGGAGACGCACCGTGTTGCACTGATAAAATGTCTCGCACTCCTCGTCCAGTGGGCTTGTCCTGGGAGCTGTGGGTGGGTCTTCTGTTGCCCAGAACCTTTGCAGGACCTCCGATAACACGCTGCCGTAGTATATGTTGCTATAATCCGTTGCGTCCTGTGGTCCCCGTACTGGGCCCAATAATGCGTACCCACCTGCGGTACTCACGGCCACCAACCCGTTTGGTTGCAGCTCCCGCTTACCGCTCCGCAGCAGCTTCCCGAGGACGTCAGTTCCAAGTAAGACGTCCACCCGTCCGGGAATTGCGAAGTGAGGGTCGGCCAACTCCAATCCCTTGGTCAGCTTCGTTACCGCCAGCGGTAACCGTACCGAAGGAAGAACCCCGACCACTTCATCTAAAACAATAGCCGTGGCCTTCACCCGCGTGATCGATGCCGAGTCACCCATCTCAAACAGGAGGTCCGTCTGACCCCTGATGTGAGGCACCTGATTGCCACCTATACCTATTGCGCCATCCCGTGATGGCTCCAACCTGAGGCCCAGCCTGGCCACTAGGCGGCTGGACACGATACAACCTTGTGCCCCCGAATCCAGGAGTGACCTCACTGGCACTGGCCGTCCATCCGTACCCCTGACGGTAATCTTAGCCGTCGGTAATAATACCGTCACTGGTGGGGTGGGCACGACGGATGAACAGACTGCTAATTGCTAGCAGGGGGCACCTCCCTCCCCTTCTGCTGGAGGGGGAGAGGGCCCCTGGCCCAGGTATGGGTCCCACCCCGGGTAGTACACCCCGCGACCCATCGGTGCCATGCGCGCCGGCTGGTAATAACCCATCGGCATCCGTCCCATCTGCGGCGGACGCGCCATCAAGCGTGGGCGCTCTGCGAGGGGTGGGGAGAAGCGACTACTCGGGGGCGGCAACCTGCCCCCCAGCGCGGCCGAGTAAGTCGCGTAACCCGACTCCCCATGGGTCATCTCCGGGCACCCGCCCGAATCTCGGCGCCGATCCCCCCCCCGCGGAGGAGACTGCGGCATCCGGCGGTACTCCGGAGTCCTCGATGACTCCCCTCCCCGAGGAGGGGGCGACCGCTGGTCTCTGGGTGACCCCCCTCTCCGAGGAGGGGGCGACCGCTGGTCTCTGGGTGACCCCCCTCTCCGAGGAGGGGGCGACCGCTGGTCTCTGGGTGACCCCCCTCCCCGGTGGGGGGGCGACCGTCCACCCAAGGCTGGCTTAGGAGAGGGAGGATGGCCTCCCGATGAGGCCCCGTACCTCTCCCCACCCTCAGCCAGGCAGAGGAGCTCATGATGGGCCCCCCCGCAAGTACGACAGTTGGTGGTCGTGCTGCATTCTCGCACATAGTGTGCGCCTAAGCAGCGGAAGCACAGGTTGCGCTGCTTGACCACCCCCCTGCGCCTCTGCACCCGCTGTGCCTTAAAGTCCGCACACGCGGTGATCGCGTGTCCCCCCTTCCGGCAGAAGGGGCACACCTCCGATTGAAGGGCGTTGTACCGCTGTCCTCCCCGACGGGGCTCCACCGGTTTGGGCCCAACCGTACGCCGGGGTGACGTGGGGGGTTGCGGCGTGGTTGCCCCTTGGCAATCCGCCCGCCTGCACTCACCCTCCAGGAACGCCCTCAATTCGTCAAATGTTGGGAGGTGACTCGATGAATCACCCCCATGTAACTGCTCAAACCGCGCCACCACCTCGCTAGGTAACTTGCGCAAAACCCGGTTCACAACAATGTACTTGTTGTCCCCTAGTGACAACTTGAGTCGCTCCAGCGTATTCACCGCCACCGTGACGGGATTAAGGATTTTCGACCGTATTTCGTGTACATTAGCGACCTTCGATATACTAAATATTTTTTCGATGAGCCCATCAATAATTAATCGCCGATTATCATATCGGTCAATTAATAGGCCCCATGCCGTCTCGTAACTGGAATCCGTAATCTCCAAATGAGTCAAAATATCGTGAGGCTCACCGCGTAATCTCCCCATCAACTGCGCCATTTTATACGCGGGGGTCAAATCCGTGCGCGAGTGCACCACGCTGTTAAAAATGTCGCGAAACCTCGGCCAGTCGGCATATTCACCACCAAATTCCGGGACATTCACTGGTGGCAACGGCGCCATTAGTGCCACACCACTGGGTGCACGCCTTACCCCAACATCCCCTTTTCGGGCGCGCTCGATATCCGCTGCCGCTTGGATGATACTCATCACCATATCACCGCACTGGTCTACATTGCGTTGCACCACTTCAACAGCCTGGGTCCGACTTTCCCCGGTCTCCTCTTCGTCAATACGGGCCAAATATTCGGCATGCAATTTCAATACCGCGTCATATCTTTCATCTACCTGTCGCGCGCGTGATAATAATGCGTCCTCGCGATCCGTACGACCAATTAACGTAACGACTAATGAAAACCATCTTAATTCCGATTCGACCCTTGACGCGACCGTTTTAACTACTGAGGGAGCCATGGTACCAACCTCGATAACGCGGATCAATAAAATAAATTTTTAAAAATAAATTAATAAATTTGGGTGAATAATTTTGTCCGTGGAACCCCGATTTTAGACAATAACAATCCGATTTTATTTTTCGTACCGAACGCGACAACTTCAAAGTTATTCACCCAACACCAATATTACGCAACGGAAAACAACACTAAATTTATTTTAAATTAAATGTAATTTGAGTGAATAATAGTTCAGCGGAACCCCAATTATGAATTACTTATTAATACGTTTCTCCGTATCGAAACGCAACTATATTTACTTTATTCACTCAACTAACATTTCAATTGAAAGTAATAACTAATATTCTTATAATTTAGTTAGTCTTAATTACGCAAATGCAACTTAACGTTAATAGATTGGAATGCGAACCAAGCGCAATCCACCCTCAAATTTCAATTATGACTTTGATGCTAACTAAATTACTTATCCGAACGTAAATGAAACAAATATCTTTTCTGTGGATATGAACCACGCTTTTGCTACCAAAATTTGTTTGCGCCAGACACAAATTGAATTTATCCCGGGCCCATGTAAGAACAAATTACCAAAGCAATCTTGCCTAGCGCGAAACAATGGAACGCGATACGCGTCCTATGTACTTAAACCTAACTTAAGCTATGTTGCTAACCTGGAGTTCAACCGAATATCTTCCCGGCTGCAAGGTTGTGTTTCTGTTTTGTGTAAAGTGTATGTATGTTTACTTGCACCAATAAACGACGTCCCGGTCTGCGCCGCCGCCGCCCCGATCTCGTCAGCAAACACACCAAACACAATTCACACTGTAGTAGTCCTTATCTCACTCTAAATAACAATCCTTGGGGCGCCCGAAGCAGCCCACCGTACAAGGAATTGTGCCGTATTTCAACACTTTCCGTTAAAGCGTAAAACTTCCAAAATATCTCCCAAACCACGGAGGTTATAATGTTCAAGAGCCGTTACGATAGAAACCAATATTACCAATGGCGCCGGCTCGCGTCCGCTGGCGACAGCGCGCGCGCTCGCAGCGCCGTGAAAGAAAAATGAACTAACTGATTGTGTGGCCAGTGGGTAAAAACCTATCAATTCTCAACAGAAGTCATTATGAATTATTTAAGGCTGATACTGATACATTAATACTAATATTTCGCAAGTATCAGAATAGAGACGACTTATAAACCCATACCGCTAAAACTGTTAACAAGTTATCTGACATCACGTAGGAAAGTAATCTCAATGTTTTTGTACTATGTTGACGGTTCTCGCACTAACGCTAACAGTTATATGCGTGTGCTAAGTCATTATAATAAACCAGTGAATAGACTTGCTGCTCAATAATAAAATTATTTTACAATACAATACACATTTTCTTTATTGCTCACCTCAAACACACGGGGAAACAACCCATAAGAGATGCAATAACCGATAAGTAGAGTTAAACAACTCTTATCTCGGTCTTATCAATGATGGTAATTAACGTGTTCAATTTTTTTTTACCTGTCACTTTGCCTGAGGACCCTTCAGGATTTTCTATTGTTTGAATGTCACGTGGATGATTAGATTAGGTACAACATGGCGGTCGCCGCGGCCAAAAACGGTCGGAGATAAATAGATAAGTTAGATAACAATACTTTTGGGTATTCTATGTAAACACCTTTATTCATCCACGTAATCCAGATCCAGGCAGATCTGGATTACGTGGATCAAATGTAATGTAATAAAATGAGAAACACGGTATTATTTCAACAACAAGAGTCCCGGGCATATTTATGTTAGGTTACTATTCGAAGTCTGTGCAGAAGTGAAGCTCCGGCAAATCTGATTGTCTATTTTCATTGTCCATATTATGGCCAATGCATAATATGGACAATGAAAAATTGCTGACATTAATATCTTCTAATTATAAGTGGATTGGGGATTTTGGCATTTCGCAAAGTTCAGGCGTCCAAGAAGTCTATTGTAGTGTTATTTCGGGACAGTGAGCTTAGCGACCTTTAAGATCTTTTTGTGGTTCATTTATTTTCTTTATCATTTGCTTTCACCCCCTGCAGCGCGGAATTTGTTATTAATAAATAGGCACCGGACTTTTGTTAACACGGTAGGACTTAGAGAGTTATGGAGCCGATATAAAGATAAAAAAGTGTCTTTCATTCGCAATTTTAATTTTATAGTCAAGGAAAAAGTCAGAAGAATGTGTGCTATCAAAAGTCTGATGCCTATTAATAAATTAACATTTTATAACGTAGGCACTGATGTAGCGACGGAAATGCTCCGAAATTGAGAAAAATTGCACATTATAAACTTTGAATTCCCATAAAGATTTTCAAACCTAGAAAAGTGTTATATTTATTGTTACACATTATTGCAAATTGTCTTAACTTCTTGTAAATAAGTACTCGACAACTATATTGCGCCTTAAGTATTCGCCAAATATGTTTTATATCCACAATAACGGCAGCAAGATCTACTTGATATTTCACCAATGCTACGTGAAGCAACATAACCTGCAACCGTCAGGAAATACCTCAAAAGTCATTACCATCGATAACCTTTTCAAGAGGCGTTACCCACGTCAGGATGATTTGTGGGACGGCCTATGTAGATCGAGCGGAGGATGAAATAAAAGTTGGCTGCGACTGAATGTTCCAATGCCCCAGTGACTTATTTTTCACTTTTCTTTACAATGAATATGCCAGTGATTTAACTATGATTTTTACTGGAAGGTACTTAGGAATTTTAGAATTAGTAAAGTACACTTTTTCGCGGAAGCGCGGACTGTTAAATTGACAGCCTAATTTTTACCAATCAACAACTGTGACCAGTCAGTTGTTATTACCGGATCGGTTCTTTAGTAACAGCATGATGAGAATCAAAAGAAACACTTATTAGAACATAATAACTATAACTCTTATGGTTTATCATAGTTCTCCACAAAACGATGTCACTGGACATAATTAGATTTTCATGAAAATTTCAATTAGTAGGTAACATAGTATCTCCTCTAGTTGCATCGCATATTCCCCATTTTATCGATAATGTAACATATTAACTAAAATTATATTAAATATGCTATAAATTGTTATCTATTCTCCATTGATTTGCAGTGGCCGGTGTTGGTGTTCGTAAATGCGTGGCGTAATTGCAAATTGGCATCATTAGTGAATAAAGAACGATATTAAACTAGGAATATGCAGAGAATTTTCAGTTTCTTTGCTAAATTTGACATGAAAAAGTTTCGAAACATTAATTGGTAAATCTCAAATGTTTAGTTCATATTTATTGTTTACTGGTTAGACCATATCACAGATCATATAATACTAGTACAGATGGACAGGTTCATACAAAAAATGGTCGCCGTCCTAACTTTTTAATACCGGTAGACTAAATTGATTCCACAGTTCCCCACTAGATGGAGCACTGAATTGACACATCGATCATGCTATTCGTTTTGGTAATACATTAAAACGACAACAGATGGCGCGTCTCTCTCGTCTCGCGGTGTCTGGCGCGCAGCAACGAATTACGTCATACGGTTAAAATGAAAAGTAACTATCCGTGTCTCATTCACAAACCTACTACCTACCTATTATAAAATATACCTACCTACTCGCATTAAGAAACGAATTATTTCTTATGCGTTGCGAATAATATTCGAAGTAAGGAGGGTTTCTTGTTTTAGCGAATATTTTTATTAACAGACGGTACCCTATGTTGTTTCTTACTTTCGTTTGTTTTGTTGTGATGAGTACTTTCCATTACAAATGGTGCCGAGGGTCTGAAGATGGAGCCGGGAGCCGGCCACTGGAACTCCTTGATGGAAAGTGCTAAGACAGTCGAGATTGGGCTCGTTTGTTTTGTCGTGATGAGTACTTTCTATTAGACATGGTGCTGAGGGTCTGAAGATGGAGCCGGGAGACGGCCACTGGAACTCCTTGATGGAAAGTCCTAAGACAGTCGAGATTGGGCTCGTTTGTTTTATCGTGATGAGTACTTTCCATTAGACATGGTGCCGAGGGTCTGAAGGTGGAGCCGGGAGACGGCCACTGGAACTCCTTGATGGAAAGTCCTAAGACAGTCGAGATTGGGCTCGTTTGTTTTGTTGTGATGAGTACTTTCTATTAGACATGGTGCCGAGGGTCTGAAGATGGAGCCGGGAGACGGCCACTGGAACTCCTTGATGGAAAGTCCTAAGACAGTCGAGATTGGGCTCGTTTGTTTTGTCGTGATGAGTACTTTCCATTAGACATGGTGCCGAGGGTCTGAAGGTGGAGCCGGGAGACGGCCACTGGAACTCCTTGATGGAAAGTCCTAAGACAGTCGAGATTGGGCTCGTTTATTTTGTCGTGATGAGTACTTTCCATTAGACATGGTGCCGAGGGTCTGAAGGTGGAGCCGGGAGACGGCCACTGGAACTCCTTGATGGAAAGTCCTAAGACAGTCGAGATTGGGCTCGTTTATTTTGTCGTGATGAGTACTTTCCATTAGACATGGTGCCGAGGGTCTGAAGGTGGAGCCGGGAGACGGCCACTGGAACTCCTTGATGGAAAGTCCTAAGACAGTCGAGATTGGGCTCGTTTGTTTTGTTGTGATGAGTACTTTCTATTAGACATGGTGCCGAGGGTCTGAAGATGGAGCCGGGAGACGGCCACTGGAACTCCTTGATGGAAAGTCCTAAGACAGTCGAGATTGGGCTCGTTTGTTTTGTCGTGATGAGTACTTTCCATTAGACATGGTGCCGAGGGTCTGAAGGTGGAGCCGGGAGATGGCCACTGGAACTCCTTGATGGAAAGTCCTAAGACAGTCGAGATTGGGCTCGTTTGTTTTGTCGTGATGAGTACTTTCCATTAGACATGGTGCCGAGGGTCTGAAGGTGGAGCCGGGAGACGGCCACTGGAACTCCTTGATGGAAAGAGCTAAGACAGTCGAGATTGGGCTCGTTTGTTTTGTTGTGACGAGTACTTTACATCACTGAAGATGATTTAGATTTAGATCAGATTTTATTTATTTCATAATATAAAATGTCAGTATAAATTTCGCTATGACCATTTATATGCATTTAAGTATACTATGATCGTCAAAAATTTTAATATTAAAATGAGATATAATAATAGTAAAACACGTAACAATTGATTGCAACAAAAGATATTTACATGTCATAATCATAATTCAGTTAAATGTGGTTACGATAAAAGAATATCTCCTTAAGGGATTGTCAAAATTCTAAAAATCGTCAATATACACGGTTTGAAATACAGCAATAAATTACATGTCACTACATCAAATAATTTGAAATTAAATAATTATGTCAAAGGTATCTCCTTAGAGGATTGTCAATGTGTACTACAAGAAACCAAAAACAATTTAAAATAAAATATAAATTACTTCCATATACTCAATTACTCCATTTCGGTAAATAGACGAACGGTATAGTGGACTGGATTATCCAATAAAAAGTTTCTCAATTGTTGTTTGAAATAATTGTCGTCTGATGCCTCGGTTCGCAACTCGTCGGGTAGATGTTCATAGAACGTCGGGCTTATGACGCGCGGGTTTTCTTTTCCAAGTACCATGCGATGCGGGACTGTCCTAAGTCTCCGTAGAACGTATTAGTTTGCCCGATACCTCGACACGTACACGACAAATTAATTCGTAGGTACATAACTACATTAATAGCTCGAATATATAAAGTGAGTAGTGCGGGTATACCTTCACTTGCCAGAATTTCATTTAAAATAATTTCATTTGCCATATTAGTCATAGTCCATAAAGTTCACTTACCATAAAATGAAATGCCAGAATTTTTGTGAATCATCATCATTTCAGCCTATTGCAGTCCACTGCTGGACGTAAGCCTCCCCCAGGGTTCGCCACATGGCCCGATCACCAGCCACTTTTTTCAGGTCGTCGGTCCATCTGGCCGGATGGCGTCCTACACTACGCTTGCCGAGTCGTGGTTTGGGCTCGTTTATTTTGTCGTGATGAGTACTTTCCATTAGACATGGTGCCGAGGGTTGTGAATCATAATAATCATTAAATAGAATGATCGATATTCATAATATCTTGTGCCATAATATCAAATTCCATACAGTTTACTTTCCAGAATCATCTGATTTTATAATATTTAATGATAAAAAAAAAAATAATGCCCAATGCGAGCCGAACGAGCGAAGCGAGTGTATCGCGGCAGCGGTTGGCGAAGCGCCCCAGGACTAGACTGCTACCAGTAAAGTAGATTAATGGGTTAGGTTAGGTTAGAATTGCGAGCACAACAGCGCGCGAGCTGAGCTAACAAAGCGTAAAGAGAAATTGTTTAGAGGGCTCAAACCTCCACCTTCTAGTAGTAGTTTTAAAAAAATATTTTATATAGCGTTTGAAGTTTCTGGCTAATAAAATTACAATAAATAAAAATATGGAAAATAAAGTTTCTAACATACATATCAATATGTCATGTAAAAATTCGGGGATATGAAGTAATGTTCTAGCATGCAAAAATTCGGACAAATGAAATTCTGGCATATGAAATTATTTAAAATAAAATTCTGTCAAATATTAGACAACCAGTAGTGTGTCATAATGCGGTACTTTATGAAGCGATCCCTGCAAGAATGCCTGGTTTCTACTCCGGCCAGTAGGTATTTGGATGGAGCCGGGAGGCGGCCACAGGAACTCCTTCTATATACTTATCTTCTCTCTCATACATACTTATACGATGTGCCCAGTAATTAAGTGTAAAGTAGATATTTTTATATATGGTACATAGTAATAATCTAATTATTAGAACAAAACGCGACTAATCGCGTTCACAGAGTGTTTATTTAATTACCTCGACGTTTTGAACGTGATGTACTTACCGTCCATGGTCTTAAAGGGACTTCAGCACAGAGTACTCAATAGTAGTACATTACATACAGAATGTACACGCACACCCCCGCACGGAATCCAGTTACCTCATCCCGCAGGAGCATTGGAAGTCGGATTTGCTGGGTCCACACAGAGCGATCGGCCTCGCGAGGCAATTGCCGCGCACGGCATTCGGCGCATGTCTCGGGCATTGGATGAAATTACGCTTAACGAACTGATTATGATGATGAAATAAAAACAAATCGGGAATAAATAAACAGATTTATTAGATTTCTATATTTTCATAACGTCTTCAACCCAATCCCATTGTTATTTGAATTACTGCCTGCGCCTTATTTTAAATACCCAAATTTTTGGCAGTTAGGGTTGTCAATGTAATCCTCGTTAATTTTTTTCTCGTCTCTTCAGGTTCTGTATCATATCCACATTTTCTTAAATTTTTTCTACTTCCTCAGTATTTCCCACTTTATTTTTTATTCCTAGACAAGTCCTTGCAGGAGTCCAAACTTTTTATTGGGTGATCCTTGATCTATAACAAAACAAATTCAAAAGTTAATTATGAAAATAGCACAATTATGAGAAAACATAAACATGTCCATCACATAATATTTCCTAGGGTTTTTTTTATCAACAGTCCTAATATTAATATTACATTGAATTTTTTAACGTCAAACACTTGCATTTTAACAATTACACACCAAAACACTGACATTTTTAATAAAGTAAAATTCCATTTAGGTACAGCATAATGATGATGAACATAAATATTACATTAAATATATGGACGGTGTCAATACAATTTATGATTACATTAAATTAACTTAAATAAAATATTATTATAATATTGCACCATAATTGTAAAGACATAGCCTCACGCGCCTATAAAAATCTCCAAGGCTGTCATTAAAAAGATCCGTATCAGGGTCTTGCGAGTACAGTCAACCAATTTGATTCCTAGGCCATTTCGAACCTTGTCACAGTGAACGTTAATATGAATGCCGCTTGAAATCTCATATATCATTGTCATTATAGTAATCAAATTGGTTGACGTTACATATTATTGATCAGCTGCAATGCCCTCTGAGTGGGAGCGTTGTTGCCACGGACGGGAGCGGGCGCCGCTGCCGCCGCGCCCCGGCACGCTCCTCTGCGGCGCCCGGACCCATTCGCTCCAACACAGATGGATTGTCGACTTTATTATTAAGTAGCTGATAATAGTGCACTATAAGTAGCAGCATCCTTCACGACTCTAGCGTGTCCAATCCTACCATAACCGAGACGAATGCAGACGGATACAGATAAGGGTAATATCCGTACCGCCGCCCATATATGAATCTGGCGTACATAGAAATATATATTATGCAACAATGCAATTGATTTTTCCCCTCTTAAATCACTACTCAATCTCATTATATCTTATATGTAGAGTTGTACAGTTTATTGTAATTATTGTAGATAATTTATTTTAAACAGTCATAATTAGTGAGTCCGGCAGTCTTATCTAATGAACTCCGGAGACTTCTAGTTTTATCATATATTTATATCCGTTAGTACCTAGTGATTTCTTTGACTAATTGTCAGTGACATATAACTCTAACTACTACAACATCAACATTTAGATGAAGTGCGATTAGATCACGGGGTTCAATAATAATGTAGCGAGTAAAAATTAGATTAAGTTTCATTTATCTTGTTAAAATAACATGAAGTTCCTACATCCTTATTTGTGCGCCCTTAAATTTGATAACCTTACAATATTTTCCTTTATACAACTTATTTTGCACGAAATTACAAAGTGAATGCAGAACTACATATCCCACATGCACAAGCTATTTTCATATTTTTCTTTAGATTGATTAAAACAAAATGCAGTTTGCGTTAATAATTAATACCTAATATTTTCTTGATAAGACGGATACATTCTAGAAGGTTAATAGAAGTTTAATGGAACTCATAAAAAAAATGTTTTGTTCTTTGAATGTCAGTGCGAAGAAATAAATAATACATCAATAACTATATTTTGTATGGAATGTAGAAATATGTCGATACTTACTTTATAGCTCAATATACAATATATTACAATATACTCTCAAAGAATTGTCAAACTGTGTTTATAGCATGATGGGCAAATATGTATAACAACAAAATAACTCACCTCAGTTTTCAATCCAATGTAGCAAACAAAACATGGGATTTTAGCCCATCATGGTCTTGGGTCGAAAATATGTAGCGTCCATTTATGTTTTGTGGGATTATCAGTCCATTTTCCAAAGTCAAGTCAAGAAACTATCGCACTATCGCACTATCGCAGTCCAAATTCAAAGCCAAATTAGTAGTGAGTGCAATTTTCGTCAAGGACCAGAATCCAAGACAATGTAGTAGGTGTAACGTAGTCCAAATTCAAAGCACATCGTTCTGGGCTGGGTGGAATATTTTTCGCGAAAAGAAAAAATCCGTTGTTTGCTATTGTTATCGATATGTCACATATGTCATGTCATGTCGCCTTTTTGCGTTTTGATAATTCTCTAGTTTAAGATATCCGTTTTTTACTATCTTGTTTGTACTAAGATCTTTTTATTGACATATATTTTTTAAATAGTGTTTCTTATATGTTATCCATTTAAAAATTGTTCCTTTTTTTCGTTTTTAATTCAAAGTAGTGCATTAAAAATAAACTGCATACCACATCTAAAAGTTAAGGAACCAAACGCCGTGGTCACCTTCCTGTAGTTGCGCCATCTAGTGACGTTCTTTCATATTACGCAGGTAGGGTGATAGCTAATTTTCATGTCACGATCGATTGAATAGATAGGTTTAAAATAAAAGACTTAGATTCTAAAATAAAGCATTGAATTTGTGTTCGTAATGATAATCTGCATTTAGATTAACGTGTACTTGATTAGTTATTGCATAATTATTGGCTAAATTACGGGATAATTGTTTCATAATGTCGATTTGAGACCTATGATGCCCTCTATGGGAATTTTTTGGTAATAATTATATTTTCTTCGTGTTGGGAGGGCATGACCATATTTACACAAAAATTAAGCACTGCATGCCAACGTAAAACTGTATGTATTTTTATTTATTTATGAAATAATGAACTTTATTCTGTAAGTAGGCCACAAGGGCACTGTTACACGTCTGAGGCTATAATACCTGCATTTAACAAAACAAGGACAGTTAAACCTACAAACAAATTATAAAATATTCTAATGGACAGCTAAACTTTAAAATAAGACCACGAAACATTTCATTAGAATTAGGTAGAGATAAATTTACTGTCATAAATATGTTATTTTCACGTGCTAATTGTTTTATGCCGGAGCATGTTCGACCAATCAACGCCTCGCGCTTGTGCAGCGCGCACGCATGGTCCGACCAATGAACAGGATGCAACTATGAGAGGGGATGGATAAAAAGGTCACGCTCTCTCTGTTGGTATCATTCGCACTCACACTGCCGTTGAAACCGCACGTGCTTTCTGCTATCCTTAATCCTAGTCATCCTGAGCTTTTAGGCTCACTCAGTGTAAATATAATTCAGAGGATACCTCACGTGTTACAAGGTGATAATGGCGTCGCAAAAGCCCAGTATAGCAACTTCAGCGACAGCAGTAGAAGAAGCTGTTGCTTGTGATACTAGCTCTACTGAGCAGGACGAGGTCTCCTGCCGTAATGGGAAGAATTTCACCGCTCCAGGTCCAGCAAAATTACCAAGCCGAAAGAAGACGTCGCAGACACCACCATGCCACCTCATAGAAGCCGAGGAGCACATGTCACCCTCGCCTATCCGACCTATCTCTCCGCCCACTCCCATCATGGAGGAGGCTGTATGGGCCGACATTGGAACGCGGCTAACCCAAGTGGCGCATGGCAGGCTGACGTCGGAAAAGCTCAACTCTCTGGAGTCTGATATTCTGGCGGTCATTTATGCCCACTTACCTGCTGCCAACCCTCACAAGCGTAATCACGAAGACGATATAGCGCTGGTCTCGGATAAGCACGAGTGCAACCGCATCAAGGCCACATCGCCATCTCCACCAACAGCAGCACCAGCCGCAACACAATCGTACCTCGTGGCCGTGCCGGTCTCGTCCTCTTCTCTGCAGGCACCGACACCGGCAGCTCAGGCTAAGCCGACGATCCTGCTTTCCACTCCGCAAGGACCCACATGCGCGGCCGTGGCCAGAGCCGCGCATGACACGCCGCGCACGTCTCCGGATGTGCCGGTACTCCCGTCAAAATCTTTGGCGGCCCCCAGCGCTGCCACCTTGCCGGAGGAAGGCATCTTCCCAGTCAGCATCCGAGGACTCCCTTATTCAACGACTCCAGAGGAAATCAAGTGGGGATGCAGGAAGGAAGGCTTCGAGGCAGTTCATGTGCAGTTGATTAAAAAACGTAGCCGGCGCCCCAGCTGGCTGTACTACGTCGAGTTAGCTGGAGATGAAAGACGCAATGCGCAGATCACCGAGTTCAAGGAATTTATGGGCCTCAGCAAGGTCCGCATCGAAGTTTGGGGACAGCGGCCTGTTAGAAAAGTTCCCCAAGTGGTTGAATCAGCTGACACCATCATGGCACCCAGAAACCCATCTACACTAGGTATCAGACCCACTTCTCACACACTAGGACCACCGTGCGTGACCGTGGCCGGAGTACCTCGTACTACGTCGTTGCTGCCATCAACATCGTCGGTGGTTTCCTGCTCTGCTACTGCCACTTTCCCGGACAGAGGCGAACGCAACTTCCCAGTCAGCATCCGAGGGCTCCCTTATTCAACGACTCCAGAGGAAATCAAGTGGGGATGCAGGAAGGAAGGCTTCGAGGCAGTTCATGTGCAGTTGATTAAGAAACGTAGCCGACGCCCCAGCTGGCTGTACTACGTCGAGTTAGCTGGAGATGAAAGACGCAATGCGCAGATCACAGAGTTCAAGGAATTTATGGGCCTCAGCAAGGTCCGCATCGAAGTTTGGGGAGGTCAACCTGTTATAAAAGTTCCCCAAGTGGTTGAATCAGCTGACACCGTCATGGCACCCAGAAACCCATCTACACTAGGTATCAGACCCACGTCTCACACACCAGAACCACCGTGCGTGACCGTGGCCGGAGTACCTCTTGCTACGTCAAGCACTGCATCGTTGCTGCCATCAACATCATCGGCGGTTCCCTGCTCTGCTACTGCCACTTTCCCGGACAGAGGCGAATGCAACTTCCCAGTCAGCATCCGAGGGCTCCCTTATTTTACGACTCCAGAGGAAATCAAGTGGGGATGCAGGAAGGAAGGCTTCGAAGCAGTTCATGTGCAGTTTATCAAAAAACGTAGCCGGCGCCTCAGCTGGCTGTTTTACGTCGAGTTAGCCGGAGATGAAAGACGCAATGCGCAGATCACCGAGTTGGTTCACCCTGTTTTGGCATAATATTTTTAGTCATAATTTTGCATGGCATAATCTATGTAGGCAGAATTGACTTTCCGCATAAACTGTTTTGGCATAATCAAGATTCGCATATTTTGATTACGCAGATATTCATTTGTCATTAATTTATTTCGCATATTTTTGTTTGTCCGAATCATGTCTACGCATAAAATAACTAGGCATAATTTCATTTGTCATATTTTATTTGCGCATATTTTTGTTTGTCCGAATCATGTCTACGCATAAAATAAATAGGCATATTCATCACACCGAAAATTTTATGGCCGCAGACATGCAACAACGATGCTTTTTGCATTTGCTGAGTAATTATGTCTAGGCGCTGTTAACGTTTTCACCTAACCTAACCTACTTTTCCGCTAGCTGATCGTTTTTGCGAGGGACGCAGTTCTACCCTAACCTACTTTTCTGCTAGCAGTTTGTTTTTTTGAGGGACGAAGTTCTAACCTAACCTAACCTACTTTTCTGCTAGCAGTTCGTTTTTGCGAGGGACGTAGTTTTAACCTAACCTAACCTACTTTTCTGCTAGCAGTTTGTTTTTTTGAGGGACGAAATTCTAACCTAACCTACTATTCTGCTAGCAGTTCGTTTTTACGAGGGACGTAGTTCTAACCTAACCTAACCTACTTTTCTGCTAGCAGTTCGTTTTTTTGAGGGACGCAATTCTAACCTAACCTAACCCACTTTTCTGCTAGCTGATCGTATTTGCGAGGGACGCAGTTCTAACCTAACCTATTTTCCTGCTAGCAGTTTGTTTTTTTGAGCGACGAAGTTCTAACCTAACCTAACCTACTTTTCTGCTAGCTGATCGTCTTTTTGAGGGACGAAGTTCTAACCTAACCTACTTTTCTGCTAGCAGTTCGTTTTTGCGAGGGACGTAGTTTTAACCTAACCTAACCTACTTTTCTGCTAGCAGTTTGTTTTTTTGAGGGACGAAGTTCTAACCTAACCTAACCTACTTTTCTGCTAGCAGTTCGTTTTTGCGAGGGACGTAGTTCTAACCTACTTTTCTGCTAGCAGTTTGTTTTTTTGAGCGACGAAGTCTAACCTAACCTACTTTTTTGCTAGCAGTTCGTTTTTGCGAGGGACGTAGTTCTAACCTAACCTACTTTTCTGCTAGCAGTTCGTTTTTTTGAGGGACGCAATTCTAACCTAACCTAACCTACTTTTCTGCTAGCTGATCGTTTTTGCGAGGGATTCAGTTATAACCTAACCTAACCTGCTTTTCTTGTAGCAATTTAAGTATGCCAAGATAGATTCGGACAAAAGATAATATGCCAAATACCACTATGCTAAACCAAATTATTCGTAAATATAATCGGCCTAAACAATAGTATGCGAATACAATTTCGGGCAAACACATTTTCGGTAAGTTAGAACTTATGCCAAATAAGGTTTCTGCCACATTACCATTCGTCGAAAACTTAATATGCCAAGTCTGTTTTGCTAAAACAGTTTCGGACAAACAAAAGTATGCGACATAGAGGGAACCCCACCGAGTTCAAGGAATTTATGGGCCTCAGCAAAGTCCGTATCGAGGTTTGGAGAGGCAAGCCTATTAACGTAGTCACCTAACGCCCTCATGGCGCCCGCAAACCCGTACCCACCCGGACCCATATCTCTCGCACCGAGAGGGTCCCAACATTACATGTCCCCACAATATTACTATCAGTTAGCCGTAATGAGCGCAATTGTCGGAAATCTGATTTCAATAATACTTGAGAACCCACATATGCAAGATCTGGCTTCAGCATCAATCCAGATCTCAATAAACATTGTGATTATAATTATATTTATTCCTTCAAATTATTTTTAAACTGTTATTATTTAATTATTAAATTTCAGCTGTAAAATGTGAAAACACGATTGGTGATCATTTTGTCCAAAGTTTTATTTCATTGGAATACTATCCATATGGATCGAGACGCTGTCTATGTAATATGCATATGGATCGAGAGGCTGTCTATGTAATGTTTTTTAGATCATGTTAATATAAGTATGTCTATGTGTTTTTATTGAATAAAGAAATTTGAATTTGAATTTTGAATTTGAATAAGTAACTAACATAGGTTTATGTAATTGACAATGTAATGTGGACATGCTCTGAAATAAATGCTTTGAATTTTATTGAATTTTTCAATCCTAATATTCTTTTGGTTGGATGTCTAATCCATCCTATTTTTAACAATGATTTTGGGTTTTATTTATTATTTATTTACTTATTATTTATTTAAACTTCTCAGTCACCCAAACCCGTATCGCAATCTGAGAGTTCATGGACTGTAAAAAGACTTTGATAATACATGTAGTAAATATACATATCATCGTCATCGTCATTTATATTTAAGCCACGTGTCACACACCTTTAATACATCCCTTTTAATACATCGATTTATACCATGTTTATTAGAAATGGGTGAGGTAAAAAGCATTATTTACATAATAAGAAAGACAGGAAGAAAAGGGGTCAAGAACAGTTGCATTAAATTTTTTTATGCGTAATGGCTCGATATATATGGCTAGACAAATACTATATGCGATGTTATACAGAGGGGTTGAGAGATGCGGGATACCTGATCGACCGAGCCGGGCTGCATTGGTGGGTGCAACTGTTATACATGTGACCTAATATTTATTTATTCATTATTTCGTATTTGATATGCACGTTAGTTTTAAGGTAGGTATTTGTTAATCTATGGGCTACTGTTGCCTAAAACAAATGTTTTCATTCCATTTGCCGCCATGATTTCAGTTCTCAGTCCACCGTCAGTTACACCCTGTATATTGTATAGTGTAAAATATAGATCCTCACGGAAATTATATTGCCTAAACTTTGCTTGAGTTTGACTTTGAAAGTACCAAAGGTCCCAAGCAGCACTTACGCCGAATATTATTTGGGAGTTAGTTTTAAATTTAATTATAACTTCCCGGTGAGGCCGAACTAATTGTTTGACGTCACGTTGCTTGCTTAGATACCAAATTGATTAAATAAACAAATCATTTTCAATGAATATTATTGCCCTTATTAGAATCTACGCATTAGTTATATCCGCCGTCAATAACCTTATTTCCGTGATATTTCCAATGCGTTATTGAAATAGCTATATGTCAATATCAATATACAATATTTGTTTCAGGAACACAGGCTACTTATTTTCGACCCTCAAACACATTAAAATATAATTAGTGGCCTGTAATACGTTGCCCTTATAATATACAGGGTGGAACATTTCTAAAGACTGCGCTGGCAGGATAGTGACATCTTAGTGAGCTACAATCGACCTATTATAATTGTAAAGCTGGATTTAAAAGTAACAAAAAGTCATCAAATTAAAATATTTTGTAAATGTCCAGCCACCTGTATCTCTATAATTGTAGAAATCGGTCTAGCCGTTATTTATTGCGTAGATGAACACGTCTCAAAATACCGTAGCGACGCAAACCGCACTGCTGCACTTTACCGGTAATCCTCGAGCTGTATAATGCAGGCGCAGGTAGCCGGGCCGCCCGAGCGCGCGGCGATTACCGCCCGGATATTGGCCGGTAATACGTCGCAGTCACGCGATCCCACTATTACCAATCGGTGGGTATGATTTTCAATTGTTTGTTAATTTGAACAGTTTCCAGTGAGTGCATCGACGTTTATTGTTGATAGTTACTTGCTTTGAGCTAAAGTGGATTGATAAAACTTACCCCCAAGTTTGCATTCAATAATATGAAATAGCGAGATCTCAGACCCAAGCCATTGGAAACGTCGACTTTTGCTGCTATAATTCCGTCCCATTTAAGCGAACTTGCGCGGGTTTCAAACACAAAAACATTCTCAGTGTGTCTTTAAAGATATTCCGAGGCGCGACACCGCCGTGTACAAAGAGCGCGTTTTGTTCACGAAAATGCGCGAGTTTTTAGCAAAAAAGGATTAAATCTCTTTGCATCGCTACAGCTTTTGGACCTTTTGTTCACTAAGGTAGCACAATTC
Source organism: Apotomis betuletana (assembly GCA_932273695.1). NCBI lineage: Eukaryota > Metazoa > Arthropoda > Insecta > Lepidoptera > Tortricidae > Apotomis > Apotomis betuletana. The sequence continues at coordinate 251,780 of OW026303.1, read as the reverse complement.
ATAAAAAGCTTTAGGTTATTCTCTCAGTGGCGAAATACATTTAATTCATGCTGAAGGTAACTGAAAGGAACTTAGTGCGGTATTTATTATTTATTAATGCCCCGGCAAATTTCGATAAAAGAGATTTCTTTTTAGAGAGGGGATGATTTGCTTTACTTTTGTTGAGTTTCAATGGCGATTGATGTATTCATTTAGTACTTAGTGCATTAAAAGCAACCTCTAATCGAGTTGATGAATCTTTAAGAGTAGGTATCCAAGGCTTGGTATCTACAAGCTTGAGTTTATGTCTTCAAAGTTTCTGCAGCTCTTATCCATCTTATATAGCTATTTCGGTGCCATAGTCGACAAAAACTTTTAACGCTCTGTAGAAAATGCTTCGAGGTATTAAGTTCGTTATTTGTTTATTTTATTGTGTAATAAAGTTGAAAAGATAATACTTACATATATGTTAGAGTGGTATCATACTCCATAATGCAGAGCCACAATATTTGATTCTTTTAGAATACTATTGAAAACTACATATGAACTCGTGACGACAGTGAGGTGGTGGTGAGGAGTGTGAATTAATAAAAGTTCACAAAGGAATGAGCAGAAACGTCACTGCACCTGGTATTTAAGACTATCAAAGTACCATTAAATGGAGGGGAGAAACAAGTAAGTGGTAGTCGTCAAGTAACCAGGTGTTAGTAACATTTTTAGTCTATTGACACACTGTGTAAATAGTTTAACAATACTAATGTTGAATCTACTATTTCTTAAATTGCTATTATTAATTACAATATAACTCATGCACTTCACATTGACTAATAACTGATAACTAAATTATCAAGATACACAATGATCTATTCAAATGTGCTTCTGAGGTAAAGATAATCCAATTAATATCATTATTTGTAGATACATCTAAATGCGAAATAATCTCAAAGCCGCTGTCATATATATATGCCTATTATTTACATCTATTGTAAACTTACGTGTCAATTGTGTTTGTATTTGTTTCCTGTTGAAGTGTACAATACTGAGCGCTCGATTTTTTGTACCCTATCTCCATGCAACCAAATGTCATTTAGTAAGCTCTGCCTGTATGCGACACATCACATTCCTATCGACAACGCAAACAAACACAATAGCAAAGCTCATAAACGCGCACTTGTCACCACGCAACGTCATTATCCAGCAATCGACGTGAGCGACGTCAAGTGACAACTCGACGTTGACGTTGATTGTCGCCGCAACTCTTGTGGTTCGGCGCGGAATCGGGATCGGAATTCAGTCATTTGAGTGTTCGCTCGCAATTATTGTGTTGGATTATGTAATGATTGATCGGATGAATGGAGATTAAAGCAATATGTATGCTTGTACAATAAATACGCCTAGAAACTTAATTTAGCGCTTGAAAGAGAATCCAGTTTTGGTTAGCCACGGGCTAAGATTCGTCCGTGTGCGTATCTGTCACAACGTCAATGTCATTGGCAAAACGTCTCTATGATTGGTTCGTAGACATAAAAACAAAAGCGGCATCATCTTTTGCAAATCTGTTGTGTGAAGCTTCGTTTTAGATGTATTTATTCTAAGGCAGAGTGTTAGTTGAAATATTGGGAAGACTTGATGGAACCTTCCAGAACCCTGGAAAAGGTGGTCTCTTTCTTCCTACTCTTACAGAAAAAGGCGCGATAAGAACTGTTTCTGTGTATTTTGATGAGGAAGCCGATTAAAATAAACATATGAGTGTAACTTACTTGAAATAAACATATTATTATTATTATTATTATTATTATAAAGGTTAAGAGGTCTTATATACGTGTCGTTAAAAGTATCAAAAGATGGCCTTACTATCGTACCCCCCATAGAGTAACAACACCAATCTTAAACTGAAGGGCCCTCAACGTATTGATGTAAATTTAACAAAATTTTAACGTATATAGTAACGTACAACATACGAATATACTTCATGAATATGCAATAAATGTTCTGATGATAAAATTACACTTTAGTTTAGTAAAGGTTTAGTACTACTCAACATGCGTTGTATAGAAAATTATCAATGATGGCACCGATTGTTAGAGGAGCATATTTTCGCCGCGCGATGAATTTCTCAAGGCGTAGATTGTTCACTCCTCGAGCTGTCGCTTTAAACTTCCATCTTCCTGCGCTCATAATAAATCGCGCCGTCGGCGCGCCGGTGACTGATGCTGCGAGCAGACGACCTAGATTTTATTAAGATAGTCGCTCTTTATAAAACCCACACTGTTGAAGGTAAAGTCAAGTTTAAGATAGTACGTAGCTATGTTAGTAGGATCATAATTATTGTGATTGACAGCTTATTGTGCTTAAATTGATTAGCGAGAAAGTGAAAGTATCTAAAACTGATAAATATTTAACGGTAAAGCGAAGCTTTGAAGTTTTAAGCGAATCTGAATCTGAATCTTAGAGACACTACGCAACCCTTCATCGCACTGCAGCCAGGAAAATGCAAGATACGCGCAAATCAATGAAAATATTATAGATCCCACTCTTCAGACCCGAGCATTCACAATTTTCTTATACATTCTTGGATTTGCGTCATATGTCATGCATAAGCTTTTAAGTAGTAACATAAAAAACCTGCCGGGGGCTCGAAATAAATGATGTGTATAATAATAAAGTCTGGCGCGAGTCGAATAAGGCCGTAACTTAGCCGACTTCAACGTCAGACCCTAATTACTTGTCAAAACTCGGCGATTCGGGGTATTTTCATACACACATTGTTCATACATTAGCTACGACAGACTCCAGAGGATACGTAGGGCTGTCACAAGTAAGTTACGAGTTTTCGATAAAATCCAACTATCTAACAAGTTGAACATTTAGTTGGTGTTAGTTTGACCGTATGTGTTTAACTTTTATGACGGTTTACGTCCGAGTGACCATCAAGTAATGAATGGGAAGTGGGTTTTAAACTGTTAATTATCATTTTTGTTCTCCTATTTTCAGCACATAAATTATATTGTTTAGGGTAACTATGTTCTAATCTATGCTTGCGAATATTTATCATAATGATGTCATTATGATAAATATTCGCAAGCATAGGACACTTGTTATTTCTAATGTGGTAGTTAATTATCTTACTTGATTTTGGAACTTGATTACCTACATGTATTAATCAGAATGGGAATGGTTTTATGCTGACGATCTTCAAATCTACTCACAAGGTTTACTTGTTGATCTGCCTTCAATTATTAATAACACAAATATTGACTTGGAACGAATTCTGAACTGGAGTAACTGTTATAGTCTAAAAGTAAACCCAGCTAAAACCCAGGTCATAGTTATAGGTAGTTCGAAACTGATATCTCGTATTGATTTTTCACTTCTACCTGGTATATTTTTTGACAGTGTACTGATTCCTTTTTCACAACAAGTGAAAAATCTTGGCGTGATTATGGACCGTACTCTCTCCTGGATTCCTCAGATCAGCGAGGTCAGCAGGAAAATGTTTGCTGCGGTAGGGTCCCTGAGACGACTCCGTAACTTTTTACCAATCGCCACTAAAATTACGCTTGCCCAATCTTTACTCCTTCCCATTTTAGACTATGCTGACGTGTGCTATCCTGATATTACTGAGGAACAGCTGAATAAACTTGAGCGCCTTCAAAATTTATGTATTCGGTTTATATTTGGCTTGCGCAAATATGACCACGTTTCCCATTTTCACTCGCAACTCAAGTGGCTTCCTATTCGTCTTCGTCGCAACTCCCATATTCTTGTCTGCCTCTATAATATACTTTTCAACCCCGCTACACCTTGCTACCTAAAAGAGCGTTTTAAATATCTGTCTTCTGTTCGTTGTTCTCAAAAATATCTTCTTTCTCCAATTCCTTCTTCATCAAAATTTTTAAATGACTCTTTTGCCTGCCAAGCGATTCGGTTGTGGAATACTTTGCCGCTCGACTTACGCAAAGCTCAATCCCTCCCCATCTTTAAACGTAACCTGAAGCAGCACTATTTATCACTTCCTTAGGTGATGTCTGAAATTAATTTCGAATGTACGTTATTACTTCATGTACGTATATTATATGTACATATAAGTATATATATGTATATTATAAGTTATATGTGTATGTATATTTATTTATTTATTATATATATTTATATTACAAACAATTCAGATGTATGTGTAAATTAAGTTTCTTAACCAGTTTCTTGCACTACCTTTTTAAAATGTATCCTCCGACTTTTTCTGCTACCCAAAGGTTGTCTGGAAGAGATCGCTCTTTAGCGATAAGACCGCCTGTTGTTACCCTATGTATCGTTGCTTTATTTCTTTGTTATGAATATTTTTCATGTGGTGCACAATAAAGGATATTATTATTATTATTATTAATGGCCTTTAGAGATATTTTGTTCTCTTCCATTTCAACCGGAACATACACCACTGAACAATCTTAATATAAGCGAATGTGAATATTATAATAACTCCTTAATTCATAACGCAAAGAAACTATTGTTATTTATCAAAAGTAGAAATTGGGTACGATTCTTTGTTGTATCCGGCACTGGCTAGATACTTTAATGATATTAAATTTGATGGCAACCCTAGACGATGTTGTAATGATAAATATTCAATATTTTTTACAATAAGTACTTATTTTATTTTCCTTTTGTTATATTTTATTATATAAAATGAAAAAAATATTTGGTACAGTGATTCAGTGAAAACCTTTTTTATCCTTATTACTTAGAAGTCACAGATCTTTAACGAAGTTTCATCTTCGTGGAATAAAAATCATGACCCCTTCATAACCGAGAGAGTACCTTCGCCGAGTGCCTAGTAGAGCTACCAGAGCACTTAAAATTGTTGAAATCCGTTCAGCTTTTTTTGTGTGATTACACAAAAAAAGCTCCGTGTGTGCATTGTGTTCCGTATTTTGCAGACTGATTATGATTATAATCAGTCTGCAAAATACGGAACACAATACTATAAACAGTTCATTTTTGAAATTGGACGTCCAAAATAGTCAATTTTGTATATTTTTGTCAAGATATTCCAATTAATTATGTATAAACGTGTTTATTAATTTGTTTAAACTTTATTCCACAACACAAAAGTCAGTACAAATGGTGAACTTAATGCCTAATGGCATTCTCTACCAGTCAACCATAGGGCCAAACAGAGATGCTTCAATAAGTGTGTGCAGATTAGAAAATTAATCGTTCGGAGAGCGTCTGAGATACAATAAGTGAATACATATATACCCACTATTATAAAATCAGTCTACAGGTGAGATGAGGTGAAATATAAAACGAGTTGTTTCAATTTTATGTTCAGGGCTGCCGCATTTTAGTTAAATAAGCTTCTTAGTAACAGTGGGTGCGGACGGCAACCCTGGGCACTCGTATTGTAATGAGGGAATATCCGCAAGTCTAGAGTTTGGCGTTATTCCGAGTTCGGGGATTGGAAACTCCTCGCACAGTCCCTACTGGTTAAATGGCTCGATAGGCGGTCGAGCCACGAAAACAGCGATCAACATCTTGTACTTTGATATAATTTTCTGCCGTGTCAGACCGTAACTAGTTAATTTATGATTTCAACAGCAAACTTGGTAGAGCATCATTCTGGATAGGTATCTGGCACGTTGAATCCCATTTAGGTAGCATTTAAATTTTCTTTTGTGATTAAACTTTGTATCAATATGCAAAAACAAAATGTTTGTTAATAACGGCTTAATGTGATCTCTGTATAGATCGCATATAACCCGTAAAATCGCTTACTTTTGTCGGCACGGTTGGGAAACTTAATGTTCCTAATTACCGAAAAGTGTTGATAATCGATAATTTCACGGTGAGACATAATATCGAAAGGCAATTATATCGATTTCGACGCGAGCTGCATATAATGACATTGGCAAGCTAACTAAAGTCAAACAGAGCACATCGCTAAAATTAAATGAAAGTCATCAAACACTTCGAATAGTGTTGAGCCGCAGCTGAGGGAGGCCGAGTCCGCTCGCGTAGCGGCCCGACCGCGAGAGAGCCCCAACAACCTCCGCATTTTTTCCATCACCGGGGCGGCAGGTGGCAACGCTTCGATTACCGGCGGCCTCCAGAGGCCTCCAGAGGCAGGAGAAGCGATCCCTTGACTTCCTGTTTGGATGATTGCAAAACAATGAGACGCTTGATCTTGTAATGAAGCCTCACCAACTCTTAGAGCTGTTTAATAAATTATTTAGAATTGAATAAAAAGTTATTCCCTAGGTGTCTATGCGCATCATACGCCATATGGCGAAACCCACTACTTCTTGTTAGGATTACTAGAAACCGTACAATAAGTAAGTACTTACTGTAGTGCAGAACGATCAGGATATTTTTTTGTCCAGCATTAGACATCTTTCGGCTGAAATTATGTCATGATGATTTAATTATCATATTCATACCCACTTCGTACCCCAAAAAACACCTTAGAATAAAAGAAACGCATGACACTTTAATGTTAATAAGTGGGTGTTTCAAATAGGCAGCTTGTCTCAGCGCAATTAATCTCAGAAGTTTCACTTTGATTAGAAAACGTTCAAGAACTGTCGCGAACTCGTCAAAACTTTGCTAATGAATCTTCTGCCATTGTTAATTTGTATTCAGAATACAAATATGCATTTTGATTCTAATAAAATCTCGCCGTGCCTTAAGATAAGAAGAAAAGGCCAACAAACAATTAATGGATTTTATAGATTTTTCCTTAGCGACTTATACGATTTCTTGAATGATTGGAAGGAAAGAAAAAATAAATACACTACAAATGATAAAACTACTTTTTTTTCTTTAATTCTGCGTAGTCCAGTTCAACAACAGTTTAGTTCTGTTTTTATTCGAGGTTTTATGTTGTAATAAATAATAATCTGTTCTATTATACAATTCTAGATTTGTATCGAAAATCAGTATTCTATGAAGAGGGGTCATGGTTTCCGGAAAAATCTTGACAGCGTGATGCAGGATCGTCTTTTGTTTTGTATGGGCGCGCGGCACCATGCCAGTCTGGTGCCATCTGTTGGGCATAATTTCCTTTGTTCTCGCATCACGCCGAAACGACTGGACACATTTTAACCAATTTTGGTACATAGTTATGAGATACTTTTTACCCGACTACCTACTAGTTATAATTATGAATAAGATACAAAAAGTGTAATCGTCAAATCATCATTTTTTGCAGATCTTTTACTTAAAGTTGAATTTTGAACACGTTTTTCAATTAAAAAGATTCAGACTTCACGTCAGTAGGTAGGGCATTAGACTGATATACTTAATGACATAATAACGATTGAGTGCGTCTTTTCCCGTAGGATACAAAGTAATTCCTTGTATTAATGTCGCTTTCATCCATATTAGTGGGTGTGAAACGGTGAACATATAAACCGTGTGATTTAAAATTGTAGCCACATTTTGTGAAAAAATCCTAAACATAGCAAGAGACCTTTTTAAGGTCAACGCAAACTTTGGCGAGTAAATAAAGAACGAGTTGGTAACTCGGTTTATGACCAACCGGATTTTCGGGGGTTATGAAAACATTTTTACAGCGAAATGAATTGTTTATTATGCTTCTACAAATATATTTTCATGTAAATTCAGAGCTTTTAGCCGTTTTAAAAAGGTGTTTGGAGCTTTTTTAAGTGAGTTAATAATGAAATAGAGCTGGTCATTAAGAAATATTATTATTATTTCACGTGTAAATTTTTAAACTTTCTACTTACACGACACTACGGATATTTAGTTATGGGCCCTAATTATCAATAATTGTGTTCAGTTAAAGAACATAAACCTGTGATCATTATACCTGAGACATCGCTTATTAGGCGATATCTCAAAGTACACTCGAATTAGTCCTGGTGGGTACGTCTGTTCGCTGAATCTCTCAAATTGACATATGAAGCAGCGAGACAAATTTTTAGAGAAAATTATTCCACCTATAAAACGCTTATTAAACAACGCAACCTCCGCTAAAAATAATATATACCTAAACATGAACACACGCCGGGCTATCTCTCGCCCTTTTAATTAAACGAATTAATCAAACGCCCTCCCCCTCCTCGTATCAGAGCGTCAATCCCGTGACGCGGCTTTTTACCATCTGCGAAGTAATTTTAATTAATACAGGCCAAATAGGCGAGTTCATGAAAATTGGGACCCGCAATTCGTGCGAGCACCGCGGCGCTCGACGGCTTGATTGGCGAGCATTGATTGGTTGTCTCGTTATGTGTCTATTATTTCACCTTCCAAGTATGTGAAAATTATTACGTTATTTAAATTCTAATTGGTATACTGTACTCCCGGTTCCCAAGATACAGGCTGTGCCTAGTTTGGGGCCGTTGGAAATATCTTATGCTTATGTGTAAATTCCAGTGTGTAAGTGAAAATATTTGTAAAATGTCCAATTGTAATAAGTTTTTGGTAAATAAATTATTTGTATTTGTATTTGTATTTGTTTTCTATCAGCTACTGAATTAGGAGATTTAAAGTTTTATGAGACACTGGAAATACCGTTTTTGCTCAGGGTTATGTGTCAGTTATGGCTCAAAATATTTTGAACTCGTATGGAGTTAACGACTTTTTCGCCGACCGACCGTTCGCCGCGAAGCTGTATTAATAGCTGTGTCTGAGGATGAGCTCCATAAAACTTAAAACTTGTCGGATAGTTCCCGCAATTTCAAAAATGATTTCCGAAGTTCTCATTTCCTTGCAAGAAATATTATATTAGAGAGAGAGAACCTGTTTGTAAAGGCAGCTTCCAAAGTTGATTTGTATGGTGAGGTTGACGTTCGTACATATTAGTATGTACGCCAGCGTAAAGATAGATCACGTACACCCACGCGTCTGATTTCCGTTAGGAAATAGAATTTCGCGCAAAAATCCTGTACCTGGCGTAAGCCTGCGCGCGAATCTCGGGACTTTTCCCCAATCGCTGTGAAAAGACCTTACAATTTGCTATTGGCTAATATACATTCAGATATGCGCGGTGGAGGCTCTTTAAAGGCTGCCCGGGTAGGTACTTTCTTGATCATTCGGTTTTACTTCCATTTGAGCGTGTATGTGTACTATCCCTTTAGGTGTATCCCTGTATTGTTGTTGCTTTAATCAAAAGAAAACTACTAAAAATACCAGAAATATGCCCGGTTCGATGATACGATTGTATCAGGACAACTACCACGGCGTCTCTATTGGTGCCAATTATTTCCATTATATTTCAAAATACTAACGAGTAGTAGTATCTGCAGAGCTCTCTAAATAACAATGCATGGCATTATACGTATAATATGTCACATGTTTTGCATTGAGAATCACCAATTATAGTAACGCCTTCTATTGACGGCTTTTTTCATAGATATGTATTTCCAAGGTAAACACCGATAAGTTCTTAAAGGCGGCAAAGCATCTTGCATCTGTTACTTGTTTAGGGATGGTCCCCCTATACAAGGAACATTTTGTGTCTTTGTATTGCTTCGTTTAAACGAAAATACATGCATGTCGATTTATAACTAGCCTTAAACCTTAAATTACCTTGAAATGCATATTTAGTACACCATTAGGATCTTCAATAAAAAGGCTGAAAAAGTCAGATGATATCACTTATCTTATGTATGATACGACATAGTTACGTTTTAAGCAAGGAGCTAAGCGTGCAAGTTCTGATTTGTTAAAATAGGATTATGATTTTAAAATTCAAGTGTGACACAATAAATAATTAAATCTAATTCCCAGCACCCATCGGATCAAAGCTTCACGTAACTAAATACCGTTTCACTGCTTCACAATGAGTCGTTTTCAAATCTGTTTCCATCGGCGAAGGTTCCAAGTGCCGAGCCTTTCCTAGGGACTTTCGTCCATCCATATAAGTAAACAAGCGTTACATAACGAGGCAAAATCAAGATGCCTCTTTAGATTTTCAGTCGACTGAACGGAAATGAGGTATATTAGATTTAATCATTTATTCAAGAGTTAGCCAATTCAGTTTTAAAGACAGATTTAGTTTTTTTTATTAAATACGGGTAGATTGTTCTATAATACCTTACTTGACTTGGGGCGCAATTAAAATTCAACCAAAAAAATATGATCTTGGTCTTTATCGCTAATTTACGCTGCGCCTGTCAGTCCTGTGCCTGTACTGATCAGTTATCGAAGCGAGGTGACCGAGGATGCCCGGGCGCACAATTATGCCGCCTGCCTGATACATTGCGAGCATAGTGCTGGTGACACAGACGTCGCTGCGCGGGCATCGGGCGTGGCACGCGCGCCTTTGTGCGGCGAGCGGGCGGATAGGAATCCGGCCATTCTGTGCCGGGGGCCTGGAAACTAGAGGCGGGTGATAAATTACTTCTAGGGAAAAGTAACAGTCATTGTCAAAAAGTATCACTGACACTGTCTCGGACATTGACACCGTGTCTGTAACAAAGAAACAAACGTTACACAATCTATATTGTTCTGCTGTTCCTACTTAAGAGACACGCGTTTAGGAGACTCGTATTTGTAATAATTATATCTGTTGGTTTAAGTAAAAATTTCAAATTATTCCGAATTTAGAAACTACGTTTTAGTTCATTGCTCTTGTTACAGGCCACACCCAGTATGAGATTTGAAATTATGTAAAAAATTCATAAGCTTCAAATAAACGGTATTCAATATGTTTAATTTATTTTTGCTGTCGTATTATATAAAATAGAATGTAGGCCAAACAGTAGCAAGTGACAGTAACCAACTAGTGTTAACCAAATTTACGTTACATCGTAGAATATAAGGTACCTAGTGTTACTAAAATCCAAAATCACGTCACACTGTCGAGATACCCAAAGTATAATTTAATAAAGTTTAATTAACACATAAATTATAATAATAATTTACACATATTAGATCGCGACGGCGGTCATTTTAATGGCGTTATGTATCTGAGATTCTCTTGACAGTATCAGGTGCTAGAGAACATGCCCAACTCTTTAGTGCTTGCACCTGGTACGCATCAATATGGTTAAGAATAAAAATTTGTACATAGGTAGTTATTTCATTCCTTTGTTACGTTATGTACTTAGTAAATATATGTTTCTGCTAAATATATGGATCCAAAAGCTTCAAAGGGTCCGGAACTGGAAGGAATACCGGAATGCCCTCTGCCGTTATTAGTGTGCATATCGAATGATGTCAATATTTTATTTGAACCTTTCGTATTTTATTAGGACATCTTCAGTTACTGCTCTTTATTATACACACATCGCATAGAGTTATAGGTAAATATGTTCCAGTTTATGAACGTTTGTATACGTTCCTATATTTTCAAAGAATGACACGGGGAAACCCAAATACCTATGTGTTAATTTGTTGAGGTCTGGCTGACTTTCTTTAATTTCGAAAAGAACTACATAAACCACCAAGATGAACCTATACGTATATATCGAGTAGGTAAGCTAAAGCGGTAGAAGGTGAGCTCAGATGGCAGTCGGTCATACCCGTATATTTACTATATTTTAGGAACACAAGTGCATAGAGATCTTCTAGAAGCGCTCGGTCTATCGTAGCCTTACTATTGATAATTAAAGTTGTCTAGAATAATACAATTCAAAAAAGCTATAAAAATGCGTATTCTAAAAAAACTAGAAAATGTGCTAAGGAACGACAGAACCAGTCACTGAGTCAGATATAGAACTAATTTTGGATGCAAATACGCCCTAGATAGCGAAATGAACTCCATTAAAATATTACGATAAGTACATTATGGAACGCCGTCTGGTTACTTAAAGTTAATAATTAATTAAAAGCCTTCATTAGCATCTTGAGAGCTTTATAAAAAGCGCTGAAAAATCCAGGTCGCGGCAGAAATTTAGTTTGCACCTCGCTCGGCAGCGTAACTAAATATACACTGCACGGGATGCATGATCCGCAGGGCACTGGCGGACAAATAAAGATATACACTATAATACCTTTTACCTTCAGTATTTACACACTTTAAAAATATCAGTTACAGCCTCTACTATGTATAACGATAAGTACCTATATCAAGAAAATGCCAAAGAAAATGAAAACTTAAACTTCGATCAAAATTTGAATAATCCCTGAGTCTATCATCATCGACATTAGGCTTGATTCTGTTAACATTGACATATTATTATCTTTGAGCTAATAGCTCATACGTTTCGAGCTGCATTAAGGTGACTTTCATAAGTTGTCATTTAAGGTAAATGACTGACATTTGGAACGTAGACAGACAGCTAGTCTCGCGGCAATAAATCGGACAGATGTTATTAGAGACGTCGAATTTAGCTGCAGTTTCTAATGTTTTTTTCCGTTAATTTCAGTTGACACAAAAGTCTTAAATCAACTGAACTGATTGTAGGTACTGTATTTAAAATAAAAACTGAATTAGAAATGTATATCACAACATAACCAGCTCAGCTAGTTTAAACTTGTGTTAGTTACAACCACAAACAAGAACTTACTGTTAATATTTTGATAATAGTTTGCGGTTCAGGTGAGCAACGGCGATAGCAATGTTCCACGGAGGGATCTATTGCCGACGACAGTTTATGAGGGTTCGGTGTTTTGCCAACCCCTAACTATAAGTACCTACCTCCTACTCGAATGAGGAACTTTGGCTAACGTACCAGTGAGAAAATTTATCTAAGAAGCTTACTAAAATAGGAAACTTTCAGTTACGTAAGTTTTAGCAAACAATAAAGGAACGCAGCACTTGAATAAGATCTTTTTTTCCTATATTTGCTTTAGTGTATCATGGTGTACAGTGCTGAAAAGGGAATATTGTTTCCTTTTCTGTTACTAAAATAATAAAATTGACAATACGTAATAACTAATAATGCAAACTCATACTTTCGGTTATAATAACTCATAAAATCTAATCCGTCACTAAAATCTAACTAAATGTTATATTATAAATATTGACACAACGGTAAATTATGAAAGAAAAATGTAATGTGGTCCACTGCAATGTAAGCAAGATAAAACCTGCGACACTACATTAAAAAAAATGGCTGAAAATTTTCTTGCAGAGTTTCTACTCTCCTACGACATTATTAAATTTGTCAACATTGAAAATTGTATTTTCTTAGAATATTTTTATACCTACTAATAACATATTTTAAAGCATTTGTTTATGTCACTGGAATGGTATATTTTAGTGTCACACAGTGTACAGGTATTTCGAACGGGCGCTTATGAATATCCTAATAGGGAACGTAGCACTGCAGATTGCAGCAAAGTCACATCAAAGCTTTAAAAATTGAGTATTTTAACTTACTAACTTATTACTTTAAACTTTAAATTAACAATTCTGACAAAAAATTGCTTCTCAAAAACATTTATTTTTATCTAGTGCATGTTTTGTTTTCAAATTGTTTCATTTCATTATGTTCTTTTTTAATGGTATTGCAGAAATGGTTATATGTCAATGTTGAGTGGAATTTGATCCCCTTTTATTAAAATGATCCCTTTATTGAAATGAGCGATCCGGTTCCTTACTACTAGATCATCCTCATTGGCCTTTTACATCTAAAACAGATGAGTTAAGCTGCGCCTAATAAACTGCGGCACTTACGAAGATGGCTAAGATAAAATAAAGGATAACTATATGCAGTGCCACCTCTGCCCTTCGTCTGTATTCCGAGGGCATTCCGTGTAAAGTAGCTAAATAATTTCCGTGTGAACTCTGCCGGGATTTTTCAACGAGTCCTCGAGCAGTTAGCGCCGCGGCGGAGCTCCACTCGCGAGCGAGGGGGCTCTGATTTTTAATGGAACGAACAACCAGAACTCAACAACTCATATCCAGACAATATTATAAGCTTTTGGAACCGATGAAAGTTAAGTAAATAAAAACAATTATCTTGCAAAAGTGCATTATTAAAAAATCCCACAAAATCATATGATTGGTTTGACCGTAAAAAGTTGTGAATATAATTATCCTCAAAGCCAAATCAAGTGATTATAATATAATAATATATTTCTTAGTAGTGGTATCCAAAACTATTCAAAAATGTACTATTTTAACAATATTTAGTGACAGTAAAAAACTATGGTAACTAAAAAGTGCTTAGCAATGCTGCGCTGTACTTCGCTACTTTGATTTTAATTGCGGTCGAGGGTCGTAGTTTTAGGTAGTTAGGACAAGATGCAATGTGATGTGACCATTGTCTGACCATTGGCAGTTTTTGAATTAAATAATAATATGATACCTTTGAACAGCCCTCCTGTAAAATCGTGATTTTGCACTTGTCTCAGTATACGTAGGAGGTATCGAATTATGATATGCCGATATAAAAAGTTATATTCTATCCTACACCATGCTTGCCATAAAATCAAAATTACAATAATCGTTCACGAGTAAATAGTTTAGAGGAAATCGAGAAGATAAATTAATACCGACGTGAAAACACCAAAAACAGTTGTACTAATTGTTAATCAAACCGCAAATCGGCTCTCAAACCACATCATTAACCTATAAAATCATCACAGTTAGATAAAAGGGTGGACCCTTGGAATAACAAAGGGTAAAATCCATTTAAACCCCTCAAATAGAGCATGAAAATTTCAACGGAAAGGATTAATGGAGGGCTAATCTTTATTTAGCCGGTGCGCTCGCCTGCCTGATTATGGGAGATATTAAATGAATGCCTTTTGTGTGAGAGCTCGAACAGTCGGTTAACTGGGCTCCTGCGCGGGAACTTTTGTATGCAATGCCCCGGCCGCCGGGCCGCTTTTAGTTGGGTAGAGCGACTTCGCCCAAACTCCGCCACTCTGGAAATCTGCTTTAAACCGCGCCTAGTTCATCCCTGGTATAACATCCCTGGTAGTGGCACGTATTCTAATTCAATTCAGGTCTGTCAAAGGTCAAGGTTGTTGAAAATTATTTCACAAAATGAAGCTAAGCGAACGCAATTAATAATTATAAAAACATAATAATAATAATAATAATTTATTGATAAAACATAATGTACAGAGGTGACGGTTAAATTCTATACTTTAAAAAACAAATAAATTCACAAAACGATTTAAACTCACGTAGAAATAAACAGCTTAAAAAGTTTTTATAATTATATGTCTCACGATAGTTATTCTAAGCGAAAATTTTTGATATTCATTTTAGAAATACAATTCTTAACCAAATTATGCCGCTTTCTTTTGTGAAATGTTCTATTCATGGCCAAATGCCAAATATGCTGCTAGAATGCATAAATAACCACCGTTGGAAGATTTTAGATATTAACTCTTGAAATGTTACGTTAAGTTTATACTTATAACGTCTCAGTAATTAAGGAGACAAAGAGAACAAAATGGTCATGGTGGTTTATCACTTGTTGAACCAAAACAAAAACTGTAAACAGCTGCTCGTAAAGGACTTGCAGTCGCTCAAATCTGATTTGCTTTGCCTTCCCGGCTGCTCGCGGCACGACAGACCGGTTCATATTAATTCAAAAGCATCACAGACGGGATTCAAATGTCAGTGTATTTAAATACCGTCGGCTAGGCTACCGTCATATTTTGGACGCAGCTTTGCCATGCAGCAGTCAGATTTAATTAGAGTAGTCGATTTATTGAAATACGAATACGAATAAAACGACGTTTTATTCCAACTCTAGACAAAGTAAAGCCATATAATTTTTTATGCAAATGGCCTTTAATGATGAACATGTTTAGAAGTACTCTATCGGGGTAAGGAATAACTGAGTTAAATATGATATGATACAGAAAAACTATTATACTCTATAAAATATTGGATATTTTCCATTATAATCTATACGGTATATCGCCGCTATATATTTACTTTAGCGACGAAATGAGCTCCAGTTGCAATTATCTATAGATAATATGTCAATCTCAATCGACTCAGGCCCCGGGCCAATACTATGTTCTAATGCCGTGTATAAACAAGAACCCATAAAATGTAACCACACATACATTATGTGATTGAAAGAGTAAAATTGTGTTTTAGAAGAAAACAAAATTACCTATGTGAGTTTCCTTCAAAATACGATTATCATTTCAGGAGAATTTCCAGGTAATTGACAGCAGGCGGAGAGTTGGGTATGACAGATGCTTAGACTTTGTTTGTCCAGAATAGGAACAGAATTTAGGCCTTTAAATAGACTTATTAGGAGACTAGATTCAACGTTTCAAATGAAATTCAAATTCAAATTAGCTTTATTGATACAACATTAGAACAGAATATTAACAATATAAGTATACATACAGAAGAAAAAAAAGAAAAGTAGTATACTATGCAGTGGTTGCTTCAATTCTATAGGAATGCAGCCTCACCGCCAGCATTTTCCTGTAATGTAATAAAAAAATATATGAAAATCTCATTTTCACCTCACCAGCTCAAACATGGCGATTTTGCTGTCAGATAACAGTGAACAAAATGCGATTTTGTTTCGAGCGTGAGTAGAAAGTAGCTTTTTAATTTTTTCAATATCTGACCACGAATTGCCATTTCTCAGCCAAAGGTTAATTATAAAATTCTAATCATTTGAATCTCGATGCACTCTGTTTCTTTCATATGTATATAAAAGAGAGGGATAGAAACTTATCAATTTAAAATTCGATTTTCGAATCCGACCTCGATTGAGAACAGTTCGGATACGCGTTATACCAAAAATTTCATTAAAAACACCCGAAAAAGTTTTAATTGCAACGTATTTTTTTTTTCTATATTATATTTTTATTTAACGACCGAATATTAAAATTATTGTGCCTTTTATAATAATAATTATAAAAGGCACAATAATTTTAATTTTTTTTTTTTTTTTTATAATTAATAGATCATTGCTCAAATAAAATAAGATTTTTCAACTTATTACTTATTGTAAATATAATAATAATTTATAATTTCACCATTTATTATAGATGCATATTCGAAACGTACTTTAAAGAATATTGAGTTCATATATTAATTGTTATTTTCTTTTGCATTTATTTTGTTTGGTGTTTTACGAGTAAAAATATTAATCAATTTATAAACAAAATCTCGTAATATAAATGCTAAATCTTCCAATTTAATCAAATAATGACAATAACCGTGTTGGTTGGTTGATTATAATTTCAATTAAATTATATTGTTATTCCTATTTAAGCAGCACATCTATTTTCTGATTAATAATATTATTGAAATCAGCAACAAAGACTATAAACATACGTTGGAAGAAAAAGCACAAAATGTCGATGTTCTCGCTGATGAGGTGAAAAGTTGTGTGTGCTACACGAGAGCAAAGTTTTTTGCATCTCGTGCTGTTGAGTCCCTCGCTACACTCAGGATTCTAACATAGAATCACTCGCTACGCTCGTGATTCAAACGTAGAATCCTTCGCTTGCTCGGGACTCAAAATCAGCACTCGTAACAAAAAACAACTTTGCTCTCTTGTTGCACAAATAACTATTTCTTTTCGTTGCATTACAGCTTTTCTCTTAATATAACTCAAAAAATCAAAAGTGAGTGTATACTTGCATATTATAAATGTATCGTATATGCAATATGGCCAATGCATCACTCTATTGCTAATTTGGCTATGGCTTCATTGTCACTTACCAGCTGGTAAGATTGAACAACTAAAGTTAGTCTTGAAATTATTTAACAGCTATCCCCAGAGCTTTCATCGTAAGCTCGGGTGGATCACAAACGAGCAGCGATGAACGGACAATTATTACGACATAAATAGTTCTCTTCCATTTGCAGTAATTACTTCCTTGTACGGCAAATTGAATCTTAAAAGCCAGTTATCGAACTTGTATACTTTGTACTACACGAAATCTTACTTACGGCTAATATTATAAAAACTAAAAGTTTTAAATAATTTCTGGAAAAAAAAATTACGTAATATCCTTTGCACAGAATGTTATATTCCTGAGAAATGACGACTGATGCGAGCCACATACAGACAGACGTTTATTTTGATAACCGAATATTGTTACAAGTTTAATTTATTTGTTAATTTAATAAGTTACATTTATGTGTAAAAAACAGAATTTATGTGTTAGTTGAATAAGCTAAATTTATTTTTATAATAACTTTATTATAACGTAACGAACTTTAATTAATCTTGTTACAGGTATGTTGTAGTTATATGCTGAAATTTAACTTCGATATAGTAAGTTAAGGCAGTTAAGGCAAGTAATTACATTATTTAACCGTTTTATTAGAACCCTTTATCGATTCTATTTTGAATGTGGAAACATCACCCTTTTACTTTTATAGATATTTACCTACACAAAGGTAAATTATTGAAGGAAAACTGTAATGTGATCCACTGCAGTGTTAGCACGAGTTGAAGCTGTGATTTTTTTGCAAAGTCAGTAAAAAAAAAGGCGGAGAATTTAATTTGATTAACTCCTCGGAAAGATCCCAGTGGTAAGATTCGGTGAACATCAGCACAACAGCCACTAGAAAGATTAGCTATACTCGTGTCTTCGATAAATAATTAAAAAAAAAATTGGGCGAGTGCGAGTCCGACTCGCGCATGAAAACAAGTTTGTTGTATGGGAGCCCCCCTTAAATATTTATTTTATTTTATTTTTAGTATTTGTTGTTATAGCGGCAATAGAAATACATCATCTGTAAAAATTTCAATTGTCTAAACTCGTATTTCTAATTCAAGACCAAAAAAACTACGACAGATACGTCACTGTCGCAATTGACAACATTTAAATGACATCTGAGTTTGTTTCTTTGCTTGCACCAACTGCTCAAGTGTTACAAGTACAATACCAGATTTTGTACCAAAAATCTCCGATGTTTAAGCTTTTATTATCTCTTCTCGTAATTATGTAATAAAAAATATATCTAGTTATTTTGTTAAAACATAGAGTTAAAGTTACCAATAAATAAATTCTCTTAGCGTGTTTAAAAAAGAAAAAGGAATTTACTATTGTAAAAATATTTTATTGTAGTGGCAACCTTGTGGTAGTTTTTTTGGTCTTGAATTAGAAATCGTAGTATAGCTATCACCGTTCTTGAGATACAGCCTGGTGACAGACGGACGGACGGACAGACGGACGGACGGACAGCGAAGTCTCAGTAATAGGGTCCCGTTTTTACCCTTTGGGTACGGAACCCTAAAAATAAATAATCATGCATTAACTTTTTCGAGTAAGTAGTAGTCATTTAAATTTCTTGTATGATCACATGGCTTTTGTATCTTTGACCTTCATTATGGAATTAATCACTAGTCTTCTTTGGAGCCCGCTTTTATTAACCGTGTGAGCGAAGTGACTCCGTTACAGCTTGGCCTTTTTTGTACGTCCGAATGTTTGGATGTTCTGATTTCCGGAAGTCTCACCTAGAGGTCGCATTTATCAATTGATTCTCATATAAAATTGTGACTAGGTTCTTTTGCAGATTAATTTTATCGTAATTTTTCAAAATAGCGTAACGAATTGGCGACGTAAAAAATAAAGTATCTAATCAATTATTACTTTCTTGTCACTTGCTTAGTGAAGCGGAAGCGGAAAACTATCCTCGTATATGAAAACGCAAAGGTCAGTGAGTTTCCGAAAAGCGACCTTTTGCCGGCTCGCGGCCGCCGCGCGCCGCCCGCCGCTCGGGCGCTGTCATTTGTGAAGCCGAGCGGAAACATTATAACAAGGCAGGGTTCTTGTTTACTTTATATCTAGAAATTTCTATATTCGTGTTTTGCATTTTTTCATAGATAAGATCAAAAGACCGAGATCGTTTGTGCTTTTACTAAGATCCATTCCGTTATGTTGCTAAACAACTACAGACGGAATAAAATACAAATATTTGTCGTAAATTTCTGAAACGCATTTTTCTCTGAAATTATCTGCTAGTAGCGTCGCTGTAAACGGTTAAGTGACAGAGTCAAAAGTATTTGATGGACGCAGCGAGACGACTTTGAAATTATCTTGAGTAACAAAATTTTCAAATAGGAATAAACAATTTTTAGAGATAATACTCATAGATAATGTATTTGTGACTTTCGTTTTTATTTTACCCGATGTTATTTTTAAACTAACTATTTTATGATATCAACCAGTGAGTTTACCGTGGTTTGAATTTTTATCCCACATTCAGAGCCTAACAACATTTAGCAATTATAATAAATAAGACAAGTGACGAACGTCAACGCCGCGCGGGAGCCAACGGCGCGTGTGCGTTAGTTCAGCGGGCCCGAATAATAAATCCATTAACATCTCCGGGTAACAAATAGTGTACACACGGCCTAATGCAATCAACGCGAGTGCGTACGGTCAGAATAACAATGTCACGCTGACGGCACGTGACGTGACGCTGTTTTACAATGGTTTGTTTTGTCGTTCTGTTGGGAGATAATGTTTTTGTAGGAAAAAGCCCGACGAATATCATCAACCAGTTACCAAGCAAATTTAGTTGTGTGCTATGGACGATTATTTATTGAGAATTTAAGCCCCGTCCCAGTGCGCAGGCAATTGTTGCGTGACTCAATGAAGAAGGGCTTTAAAACGAAATAGGCTGTTAAAAATCAATAAACAGTTTATTTCCTCTTACATTTTTTTATTTCGTTACTGTATGGTACATGACTTTGTCGGGGTAAAACTTTTTCTTTACCGTAGTGTGGAAAAGGTATAAGATGGTTCTTTGCATTGCCCAGCAAACCCTACCAAAATCTGTTAAAATACGCCCAGCCTTTTCGGCGTGATGAGGCGACAACATATTGTTTTACAAACAGATGGTGCTGTACGGCGGGCACGCGCCGCGCACCTTCATGAGTTCTGAATCGCGCTGTCAAAAAAAAACCTGATATAATTACCTCTCTCCATAGACAACAGATTTTCAATTCAATTTTATAATAATATAGATATAACAGTGTGTTAGAGAATCTTAAATAAACACTCTATTTAGTTGTATAATCCTTTACTAAACTTTTCCTGCCTAATGTGCTAAAGTAATGCAAAATTAATTTGCGTGATTATGTTTCCTCGATTTAAAATACAAATAAAATAAGTTTATGTTTGGAACGCGAAGATCCATTGCTTCAACACTTGCCACTATTAAAATTATGGCTGCTCATTGTTCCGCGGAATTTTATAGCGAAGCGGCTTTAAACAGACCATTCGCTCGCCACTTAACAGATGAGATCCCTATTTAACGTTCACTTAACTATCTTTTCTGAAGTATCATTAGTACTGTCTTCAATCCTTCTTATGAATTTCTAAATTAATTACTTTTTTTACTTGGGTCATTATCACTATCGAGTTTTTCAATTTCCTCAATTTTCAAGAATTTTCCTGAAATTTCGAGCTATTTAAGTAATGGAGATCCTAGACTTCTAGAAATATTTTATGATCTCATTATATAGGGATCGTTTAACTGTTGAAGGAGTGTTACCGCGAGCCGCGCGACATAAATCATAAGACGTTCTTTGTAGCTCCTTGTCCTTAATAGGGGCAATATAACAACATTCAAATAACAAAGTGTATAGTTTGTCGAAATTTTGCATAATTTCAGAGAATATCTTTACTTGTATGTACTTAATTGCCAAAGTTCATGCCGATTCCTAACGATTTACTATTTTATCTATATCGTCTTACTTACTTGAAAGAATTAGAGCATCCTAATCTACTACTCTAAAAGAAAAAGTAGGGCAATCCAATTTACCTTTACTAACCCCACAACAACTGAAGTTATGTTTTTTTTTTTCAAGTTTTTTCAGGTTTCACTCGTCAACAGGTTTCGTATTACAACCTGCGCATATCGATTATCCGGATTATCTTAACGTAAACGTTATTTGATTGCTGAGAACATAAGCCAATTTTGCTTAGACAATGAATTCTCGGGTGCGAGAAAAAAATACGCCGCGGGAAAATAAATAATATCAATAAATTTCTCGGTATAGTTTTTTGCAAGCCGTACAGAATCTCATGAAAATTAATGCGGCACGGCAAATCGTCCGCTTAGCTCGATGGCCTGCGGAAAGATTATTTTCCTGGCTATTAGTGTGGACCCGCTGGGTTAACGGTCATTACGGTGTGAACTAACTTATTTTGTACCTGTTATAATGTGTTGTTTATAGGAAGGGTGCCGAGACAGATGCCGTTTGACGAGTACCGTGGTGCGGTTCCTCAAATCCGCATATATACATTTTTTATTAAGAATATAAAGGATTGTAAAGAATGAAATTTAAATAATTATAATGTTGAAGTTGACAGCTATGATATTGATATTTAGTCGAGTCGTCAATCTCTACGAGTATTGAAGTCCGTTTCACAAATGGGGATTACTAGTAATTTAATTTGCTTCTAGTATAGATTTGCCGATTAGGTTTTTTATTCATAAAACGATTATTTCTGTATAGTTGTTTAAAACTAATTTAACACAGGTCCGTATTTTTTGAGGTTTTTAATCTGCTCGGTAGACTGGAACAACGTTTGTGTGAAATGTAAAATGTCCTTCTGTCATAAGAATATGCCAATGCAATATTAGCTATAGTTAAATAGTATTTTATGCAATCGTTGCACAATGGAGGTTCTTAAAGTCGAGTACCGCGTTTAGGTCACGAGGCTTGCCGAGTGGCCTATGTAAGGTACGAGACTTTAAGACCTAATTGTGTAACTATTGCATACAATACTTTTTATACGAGCAAAACTCAGAAAATAATTTTTTACTTTAATCGTCATTCTCCAATATGATTTTTTATGTTTGATGTAACCTTTTTCGTTCAACTTAAACTGACCTATTAAAAAAAAACATGATCGCGATGGCCATGGCGGGTGCCTCGTGATTGGTGAATTTTTTTGACAAGTAATTTCAACCAATCAGTGACCATCAAATAAGCTTATGTTCTCTTTTTGAAATTATTAGAGTTGTGTAGAGAGATGTCTTATGAATATTAAAGTTAAGTAGCGGGTACCATAGAGTATAGAATTTTGTTACAGGATTAAAAAGTGCGTTATTGTGATTTTGTCTGTGAAATTATAATTGACAGATTAAAGTCTGCGAGTATAAAAACATTTATTTCGCAACTCTGTATCGTTGTCATCCGAGAGTATTTTGACAACTAGCACCAGCCTTCTCGGAAATGATTTTTCCGACAGGTTGTCATTTCGACGCATGTTCCACGAAGTATCGTCATTCCAGGTAGTTGGTATATCTCTGGAAAAGGAAAGTGCAATACGGGATATTATATTTCCGTTCCGTTTGGACTTCAAACGCCGTTTACTAAGTGCGTGAAAAATACAAAAATGGGAAGCTTATACATCTTTAAATGTAATAGCTATACATATATGGATACATTTAATCATTTAATATGTATACTCAAGAATGTCTACAGATGCCAACTGGAAACTTACGGAGCAACTATTTATTTAACAGACGGTAGAACTGTTTCAAATGAAAATTCGCGCCGACTCGGGAAAACTTGAGATTCCCACTTAAGACTTCAATTGCCAAGTTCAAAAAAAAATCGAAACATCTCCAGTCTCGGTCAGCAATGGACTCATCTAACTGAAGCTGCAACTTCAACTAGTTGCCAACTTCGGCAAAGTTAAATTAATTCATCAGGTGGAGAAAAACAGGGAGTTGCACTCATTTTACTTCGCACAGAGCGAGAGAGCGAGCCGTAATTAGAAACTATGTTTACCGAACACCAACAATTCTCACTTAAGTGGATATCCACTGGGTACGAGTAATAATATATTATATCATTATCTCCCTGCTTACTAAGCTATCCGTCCTGGGTTTGAATCCCAGCGAAGACTAAAATATACGAGCTCATCACACATCACTTGTGTTGCTCGTATATTTGTATCATGACCCAGCCACAAATAAAACGATAGACTAGTAATACGCGTGGAACAGTTGACTGGCGAAACACCAAATCCAAATACGCGATGGAAAAATGTACGCCGTAAAGTAATTAAAAACAAAAGTAATAATAAACCCCAACAAAGGACATTATTAATACGTCACTTCTAACAAAAGCTTTCAGTGTGTTCGTAAAAACATATCGTGCGAATTCCACGCGCGGAGGAATAACGGTACAAAATGTACCATCGCGTACAACACGAATTCCGGTAATAAAATTTTATTTGTGAGCGCTAAGGGTGTATTCTGGGCCGTTCGTTAGTTTGTCGAGCCACCTTCGAGGATTGTACCGAATTCCGATGGATGTTTACGGTTATGTCGGGAGCGAATTGTGGTTAAAAGTATTCGGTACAAATGAAAATATGGGTTAAGACTTTGTAAGAGGAGCGGTGATGTTACGCGGCGATAAAAATAAAGATTGCAATCTCTCGGAACTGAGTTGTTCGTGTTTTTGTCGCGGTGACATGGTGGCACAGATAGATAAATTCGCGTATACCTTTTTAAACGTACTAGCGGCGCTACGAATCGACAAGGATTTATGCAAACGGATGGAATACGTTAAGTATACATATGTATGCCGGAGGGAGGGTAGGATTTGCACTCGTATTGGACATCTCGTGGAGGTCCGGTGGGAGATCGAATAGTTAATTAGACCACACTTAACAGTAACGACTACCTTCAATCAGAAATAATACCAGCAAAATAGGTGAACACCTAGACACGTAATAAAAAACAGCGTGGACAGTTCTCCGACAGTCCGACAGCAAGTGAAGTGCTGGTCTTGCCAATGCTTCGTAGGAGCGCACGAAGGGAAGTTAGCCAACATGATGTTAAGTGATATTGACATCAACGTTAAGTGATATTCACATCGACGTAGCTACCAAACGTAGCCTCCTGGGCGCTGCACTGCAACGCCTGCAACGCAGCATCCGCGCTCATAATGCAGACAAGTCGTATACAAAAACAGGTTTCTACAGCGGGTGTGTTCGTCTAGCAATGGCCTATTGCTTTTGCTGCGAGTAGTGTGCAAGGTATTGTGAACCGCCGGTATTGTTGTAGTACAACAATATTTTTAATTTTGTCTGCAGCTTTTATTACGGCATTAAGTTCTTATTAGCACAGGTATTACCTTCCTCATTGCTCAGCGAGTATAATATTGTATCGTTATGGAATTCACGTTTCCATAACAGACAATCAATATAACAGTTATTTATTTTCAATATACACAACAAAACAACATTTTCAAACATAAGGTAATAATATTAATTTTTACATTCAAAGAAATTACTGAGAAACTTTACGAACACAGAAAGATTTAATTAGATTAAAGCTATTTTGTAAATGGCAGCAGCTTTGTATTTTACCTAAAGTACCCACTTTCCTCCTCCAATATAGACTTCTCAAAGACAGAATGATATAAAATGAAATACGAAGAATCGATAAGTACCTATAGCAAAAATTAAAGGTCAAGGTCCGCTAGAGCTGTAATTAGATCATATTTTTAGGGTTCCGTACCTAGAAAGGGAAAAACGGAACCCTTATAGGATCACTTTGCTGTCCGTCCGTCCAACCGTCTGTCTGTCAATACCATTTATCTCGGCAACGCGTAGAGGTATCGAGATGAAATTAAAACCTGCACATACTTAAGTTTACAGTTCCTTGAAGCTGTAAAATAATCAAACTTCTACGTTAACGTGAAAAATGATACGGCAAATTGGCTGAATAGAGAACTATGTGTGTGCTGGGGAAGCTGTGTCCACAGATGGTTATAGCACACTTTTTAACTAACTACGGCAAAGTAATAAGAGGCTTAGACTTTTTTTTGCACGGCGCAAACAAAGTTTCGGGCGCTTTCTACTCTAGTAAGTTTAAATAGCGGCGGAAGTTTTATTGGCTCACTATTGAAAAGTTTGTGGCGTTGACGGGATAGTCCCCTTGAGATTATGGGCATACGAATATTACAAATACAAATACAATACAAATACAAATGTCTTTATTTGCATAAAATGTGGTATTAAATGATATTACATTTCAAATTAACTAAATAGACACACACATTTTACCAGCAACTGGCATGCAAAAATATAAAGGAAATTGATTAAAAAAAGTTAACACTAACAAACATTACCTTATAGAGACAACATATTTAGCTTATGAAATAATACATTAATTTATTCAATTACGACGTAGCTATTTAAACCTAACGAAATGTCATGTAATGTGCATAAAATGTCCATTAATTTTTATAATAATCAAAATATTCGTCCACAGAATAAAAACATTGTTGTACAAGCCAGTTTTTAAGTTTATTCCTAAACAAGTTAATTGGCAACTCTTTAATGTCCTCATGCAGCCGATTATATATGCCGATTGACATGCAATAAGTGCCTTTACCATACAATTTTGTCTTTTTAGCAGGAATAACGAGACGATTTGGGTACCTTGTATGAAAATTACAGTTCGTTTTATTGGTTTTGAATAGTTCAGGATGCTTTTTAACAAAACGACAAGCTTCGTATATGTACATGCATGGTACGGTCAAAAGATTTAATTGTTTGAATAAGGGCCTACAGGATGTCAGGATATCAACATTACATATGGCTCTGATGCACTGTTTTTGTGCTATTAGAACTCGTTTCGCGTGACAAGAGTTACCCCATAGAAGAACGCCATATCTTAACAGGGAGCAAACATATCCATGATAAGCCTGTATAGCTGATTCTTTGGTGCTAATCTTAGTAAGCCTCCATAAGGCATACACAAATGAGTTTACTTTGCTGCATAATTGATCGATGTGTTTACTCCAACAAAATTTGTCATCCAAATATATGCCTAAGAACTTAGTTTCACAAGATTCTGTCACAGTATGTTCTGCAAAAGTTACAGTAAGAGAGTGCTTGTTAGCATTTCTATTTATAAATTTAATAAATGTTGTTTTACTTATATTAATGCTTAGATTATTTTTATGCAACCAAGTTATAATATTACAAATAGCACCGTTTAAGTCATTGTTGTAAGTTTCAGCATCACAACAGGGCACAACAACAGATAGGTCATCCGCGAAAAGAGTACAGTCAAAAGTCGTTGCATTCGGTAAATCATTTATGTACAACAAGAATAGCAGGGGGCCTAAGATACAGCCCATAGTAATTTTATTTCAGCGACTAATGAGTAATGACTATACTCAATACTCAATCATTTATTGCATTCCACAATGATAGTTTACAGGATACTAGGTAAACTTAAGTTTCGTAACAGTTACATAATAGTGAACTTAAATGTGGACCCTGTTGGGCACGGTGCACGTCTACCAAAAACTGGGTTTTGCAAAATTATGAGAAAATATATTTTATAGTTTGTTATAATAAAAAAAGTTATGTAAGTACCGAACAGGATGTCATGAACTTCGGTCATGAGTCAAGAGTAATATCGACAATAAACTTGAAAGAAATTTAATCAGGAATTTATAGCTGAGCAGTAAAACTAAGAGGAATATTGAAATAAATCATAAAATTATAAGTGCTCTCATTTGAGGTTACTCTTTTCATTGAAGGACACTTTTGGTGGCTGTGGACCGAAACACCGCCTGCGCTGAAATTATAAAAGGAGTACGATGTATATTTTATGAACCGATACTTTAGTGATGTTAAATTTAACGTTTCAAATGGCATTTGATTCGAATATCAGCACCATAATATGTCTGATTTTAACTTATTGAGACAAAAAGGTGAAGGAACACAGCTACGCAGACGCAGGCAAGACGGGCAAACACAATAAGATGGATGGCGGGATGACTTAGTCCACTTTACTCAACAACCGGCCAACAGAGGCAACAAATTTATAATTATATCAACTCTGTGGAAACCTGTGCCCGTATACACTTGCAAACTAGTAGTAATTATAATTACATGGTGAATTCGTGAACGTCCCAGGTCCCGGGTGTTTGTCTATAAACATGCGATCTGGGGCTTTACGAACTACCGCCCGCGGTTTGTTAAAGTTTTACCACTTGCTTTGGCCAGGAATTGGGACTTTATCCCTTAGCAGATAGGAAATCCCACTTAGGTATGGCCTGTAGTGACGTAAAAAAATACCTTTATAGCGATTTACTCTCAGCTAAGTCTTAATAGTGTGTCGTGAAGGAAACGTCGTAAATGACAACGTATTAGGTAATATTCTTCTCCACGAGATAATACAATGCCCTGGAGTAGCACCGCCTGGTATCCTGCTACGTTAGTTCTCGGTCCCCGGCTACAGACATTATTTAAAGTATCGTCTCCCATACCAAGTAATAAGAAAGAATGACGTCCAGACTCTTACATAAATTGCGGTTAGGTTAACCAGGAGTAGTGGGTTAAGGGTAACAAGGGAATTAGTGGTGGAATTAGGTTTAGCACCAATTAGACGGTTTATATGGACTTTGTAAGCGATTTAAAAAGATTTTTATTTGAAACTGAGGTTTCGCTACGAAGAAAATTTTACTCCAGTCAAAATTTAACTTGTAACTGGTGGAAATTATTATGTAACTACACTTTGTTACGAGCAATTTCAACATAGTTCAGATAGGATTTCAAGTTAGTTCTAAAAATCTTTTATAAGTAGGTACTGATGAAAAAAAAAACTGGTGATCTTAGCGAACCATTTCCGCCATCAAAGATCCATTTATATTCTAGGATCTAGTATCCTACGTGTTGTATATTTACGAGTTAGTTGTTTATACTGACCCATTCTTCCGAGTGGCTCCCGAGCGCGCCTGCCGCAAGAAAGACGTATGCGCCGTTAGATATCCTACGACGTTAGGCTTTTTTAACAATAATTCACAGAGCTGCAGTTATTTATCGTGCTGGATGCAAGAGGCGACTTAAGTGCAGTCGTAAATTAAGGATAGCGTTTGAGCCGCGTGTGCCAGGTCGGTTAAAGGTAGTTTATGAGCTTTACGCGCTGTGCAACAACAGTCATACTTTTTTTACTTACAAAAGCTGAGGCTGTGAAAATATTAAGATGCTCTAGCCTCAGACAATCTAATATGATATAATATATGTTGTATGACTTTTTCTTTGAGGAGTCAGCTTCTTTTTTAAGCACCATTTAATACGTTACCTATTATAAATTTATGAAACATGTAATGTCTAATTTTTTTTATGCGTACCCACTACCTATTGTTTTTTTTTTTTGTTATGAAAGTATTTTTTATAAATTACACAAGTACTGCAAACGACTGTTTTGTCTTCTATACTATTATAAAATTCTTAAATTATATTGAAAATCAGTTTACTATGGAGAGGGGTTTCAGAAAAAATACCAACAGCGTGATACAGGACCGTGGCACTAACCGAGCAGCGCCTTCTGTTGCTAACATTTTCATCACACCTTCATCACGCCGAAATGGCTAGAAGAATTTTAACCATTTTTTTGTATAGTTGTTTTTTTTTCTCCTTACCTTGAGAGACGGAAGCCATTTGCGGCTGCATCCGCTAGTCAGTATGTTACGGGGGCGGGGTTTGCCCGCCGAGCCCGCGGAAGTGAGGAATAGTTGGACATCCGAAGATAGTTATATAGGATACGTTTTACTCGACTATTGGTAAAGAAAAAAAATACGCGGACGAAGTAGAAGGTGCCCTCTACTATAACTACCTTCTACTATACATTTCAAAATTGGTCGCCAACTCCACTGAAACCGCTCCAACACCAGCGATAGGACTATTGTAGTTAACAAAGCATACCGAGCATGCCATGTATACTAAGATTGCTCCATTTCAATATGGCGTGAACTGATTCACATTAGACTTGGACATGGTTTCACGCGAAGTAGTCGAAAAAAAACATCGCGATAAAGTTAAAATAGGTACATATTAAAATACATATTTCTATGTAAAATACGCGATAAAGTTTTAATTATGCGACCTATACAAATACAGACATCGCAATGAAAGCATGTAGATACCCTACTTTGTGCTAGAAGTCAAATTAAAACTTAGTCTAGATTACATGCCCTCAATTCCACTGCAAAGCATTTGGCAACTAATACGGGCGTGCGAGGCGACAGCAACTGCAGCCCCATGCGCCGTTACACTAAATGGCCGAATAAATTGCGCTCGAGCCTCGGCGCGGCCTGTGCGGTCTCCGTACGTATAGCCGTATCATTTGGGTGTATACATTAAGGTGAATGAAGATGCAATGCAAGGCGGACCGGACCGATGATCTGGATGAGGTTGAATGAGAAGCACGACCGGTCAATACTACACAACCCTACTACAAAAGAGACGTACATACTAAAAAGATTGCAGACGGAACCACGCAATTGATGTTATTTGCTTCGGGTACGAGTGCTGATCAACATTCAGTAACTGGATTCCAGTTACATACCCATGTGCTTTTAATCAAATCCACACAAGGTCTAAAATGTTTTCTCTGTTTAGATCCTTGTACTCGTACCTAATAATATGATCATTGCATTCCTATATAACATAACCCTTCTTCTAAAGCAGTTGGTTAAATACAATACATGTACCTAATTTACCACAAGTGTACATATCAATAGCGAGTATCGCTCGTGCTTCTCCCGGCGCGTGGCTGCGGCGGCGGCGCGATTGCGGTGCGGTTGCGGCGCGGTTGCGGTGCGGTTGCACGACGAATGCAAGCGACTTAATGAGACGGCGCATCGCTGGAGAATAGCGTGCTCTTAGATATTGTGTTTACTGTACCTGTACGGAGCTTTGAGATGGGAGGGAATAATTGTCTGTACATTTAAGATATTTTGATGCAATGTTTTATCCATTATATAGATGCTGTATTATGGTGTAGCGCTTTGAGTGGAACTCTCTTCCGACAAACCCTTGCTTCCCTTGCTTGCATATCCTTAACATGCAATGTTCCTGCTTCATGCTTTTGTATTATGCAATCAAGTTTAGACTTAAGATAAATAAATACATATTATTATATGTGATGTTTCTCCATAATATGTGTCAAATTAAGTATCGTTTTGCTCACTCGTCGGCGCGCCGCGGCCCGCGGGGGTGGCGTGATTAGGACGAGGGTCTCCGACGTGACGGCCGATAACACGCGCGAAGCCGTGCGACAGGGGTTGTATGTGCGTAACACACTCTAGTATACGTAGAGGTAGTGCAACTAAATAGGTCATTGGATAACGAACGAAAAAACTCATACTCATACTCAGTTATTGATAAAAATTTCAATATTTTACAAATCAAAATCTTATAGCTATTAAATGATGTTATGTCCTATTTGTTATGCCCGCAGATTAAGGCTACAATGTACTGGAGCGGATATTTGTAAAATTAACAAATCACTTTCCTCAGACTTAAATGCGATTATTAGGGCAAGGGGTTAGGGCTTCATAAAAATGGAACCTGGTTGGCTTCAGTGGAAAGGCAGCCTAAGGCAAAATAAAACACTTTGACTTTGAAGGCGTCACTTCACGTTATTCCATATTCAATATCTGGAGAAAGATTTTCCATCAAACGTCGTGGCCAAAATTGAAAAACACTCACTTCTCGTGTGAACATGAAACCGTCAATGTTTCCAGCATCTCCTCGAGAATCGTTGAGATTTACACAGATTGGTGGTGGTTTGTATTGTTGTATGTGCTCGGAAGGATACTGCAAAGATAAAGAGTGAGTACCATTTATTATCAGAATTGGAAAAGAGGCTTTATCGCAGAATAGCAAAGGAGATCTCGTTCAGTAACTTGTAAGGATAGCGTTTAATGAAAACAAGAGATTCGTAGTACTGTTAAATATACACTAATATGTATCTAAAGTTCTAGATATTGTGTGCGTTACTACTCTATACACCACAAAGTTTACGGCAGAGACAAAAAAATATAAAGGATGTAGTCACTTCTACGGCTGTTTAGAGTAAGTTTGTAACTTTGTTAGCAAGCAGTCGAAAGCAGTGTTAAGCTCACGCCCCGGCGACTTGGCAGCAGCTGACGGCAGCCCGGCGCCGCGCCGCGCCCGCGCCCGCGCCGGCCGACGGGGAAGTCTACACTATACTTACATTTTTTAAATTCACACAAAACGTGTTAAGTCGTGTTAACACGCGTTATTATAACATAACCCTGAATTCCGTTTTTATGAGCCTGGCCATGTTTTAATTTCAGATACCTATTGTATGTAGTAACTATATTAATTTCAATACCTACCTAACTTAAATGAATGTGTAGCGTGTGTGTATGTTGAAAGACTTAAAATTCATTTAATGTGACTGTTTTAAACTAAGATAAAAGAGAGCTAAATATTGCACATATAAATAATTTCCCATAATACAGTCAGTTGTCAAATATCCACAGCGATATATTGATTTAATCTGAGACGGCTTTAACACATTATCATATTATAACGATCGCGTTCAAAAAGTGTACATTTAATTATAGCGTCTTTTCGAACGTAATGTTACATTCATGGTCTCGATGGGAGTGAAGAGGCGAGCATCAACGTCTTCTTGCAGGCGTACCTGATCCCAGACAGTAAACAGACCTGAAAAAAATATAAACTTAGTTTTTTTTTATATAAACTAGCCAGCGATTAACCACAGTAACACCTGATGGTATGTGACTACAAAGTCAAAGATGTAGCTCGCTGATTCAGCAACACCCTATTCACTCTTACTATGTGGTCCTTAATCAGTGCTTAACTTTGTTTCACATGGCAAAAGTGGAAAACAGAAAAAATCTCATAGAAGATACCTTAGAACGAAATGCCCCACTAGTACAGAAGAGAGGCACTCAAGAAGAACATAACCTTTTACTCCAATCGATTCGACACGCCCGTATACGTGTAAATTAACTGTAAATACAGCCGTCGTAGCTTTTATTCACATCGAATTGTCTGCTCGAGCCGTTTGCATCTCACAGACAATGTGAAGCCTTTCAAACCTACGCTCTTTAAGCGTTTAGGCTCAGTCCAAATTACAAGAGAATTAACACGGGTCACTTGAAATGTTAAAGGAAAACTGAAAATATTCAAATATTCTTGTTCGAAAAAAAAAAATATTCGAGGTTTGATTCACAGATTTTGCTCCAAATGTGAATGATAAGCAGATTATGCTGCAAATTTAGGCATCTATCTATATGATTGTCGTAAATGTTGTATCTTCAATATTCCTTAAAGACATTTATAAAGAAATAAATGGATACTATGCCTGGAAAAGGTAATTAAAAACCCCATCATGTTATATTAAATTGTATGTAACACAGGTTAACTCACATCGTAGTCGAATATGATCGCTCGACATTTTTCGAATTGCTACGCTTTCGTTCAGTTTTCTATTGGCCGCCGGCGCGATTGATCGTAGCTCCTGATGATGGATCTCGTACCGATTCGAAACATGTCGAGAGATTCGACGACTATATACATCCAAGTATACTAAGTATAGGCAGCTACACTACGTGACACTATTATCAATACGCCAACCGCCAGGGTTGGGCAGTATTTGAATTAATTGTAATTAAAATACGTAATTGAAATACAAATACGTATTTGGTATTTGTATTTCAATTACTTCCTTAAAATGTAATTTGTAATTCGTAATTTAAATACCTGACGCCGAGGTATTTTGTAATTAGTATTTCAAATACTTGAGGCTTCAAAATACATTTTAACATTAAAATACATTTAACCTTCATTTAGCGATCGTGTGTGAGTGCGAGGCGAGAGTGTAATGATGGTAAAGCAGCTATTAGAGTTGGCAACACTGCACCTGTTATGTATACTGTACGCTATGACTGTACGTCAAAATTGGCGAACAAAACGCAAAAAAATGTACGTCAAATTGTCAATGTCCAACTAAGATCTAAAGTCATAAAGGTTAACGGTTTGTTTTTAGTTTTTACACGGAATAAATAGAACAGTACATTTAAAAATCTAGTGTTCATGAAAGGAAACTTGTTTTACTGATTAATTAATCTTGTTTTCCTCTACATTTCTGGTTTAGATTACCTACTTATTTTGTATTTTGTAATTTGTAAGTAAGTAAGTAAACACTTTATTGTACACAAAAATAGTTACAAAATACATCTATTACAAATAACATATAGGTACAAAGGCGAACTTATCCCTATAAGGGATCTCTTCCAGTTAACCTTTGAGCAATTGAGTGAGTACGAGATTAAGATAGACAAACTAACACCGTGTACAAAAAGGTATTAAAAATAATAAGACTACTAATAATTACACATAGTTCAGGTTATGTAAATTGTGAATTTATTTGTTTTTTAAGTATAGAATTTAACCGTCACCTCTGTACATTATGTTTTATCAATAAATTATTATTATTATTATTATTATTATATAAACTATGAATACATACATACATACATATATATATATAATGTAATACAAATATACACATAAATATAAATACATTGTAGATCCAATTCACAAGTCATTGGAAAGCCATTTGAAAGGCATTTGTATTTGGTATTTTAATTAAACATAGCTAAAATACTGTATTTTGTATTTTATATTTCAAATACCTTACTTAAAGATATTTTGTATTTCGTATTTTAATTACTTGCGATACAGTATTTTGTAATTTGTATTTCAATTAAAGCAAAGCATGTATTTTGCCCAGCCCTGCCAACCGCGTTGTCAAGGTAAAACATGTGTTGAATGAATCGCTCCCTCCTTTGGCGTCGGCCGCGTCCGTAAGCGTTTTAGTGGCGGTATTTAGGGCGGGAGAGAATACGTCTTTACATCTTTGAGGAGCCGGAAACAATTACACACGAACGCCACGGCTTGTGACTGTAACTTTATACAGCGTTCTACTCGCGTGAGCCCGCGCCTGCGCCCGCGCGCTGCCGTCGTGTTTATGAAGTTAAAGGCTAAAGTGTCGTGCTTCCTTACAATCGCTACTTCATTTTAAAATAGAAAAGTATATTTGTTGTTTTACAAATTGGTTAGTTGACTTGATTTTTTCGAAAATGAATACTCTGCATATACCTACGAGCATGTAGATTGTCTGGAAAAGATAGCCTTTTAGTGT
The DNA here is from genome assembly GCA_932273695.1 of Apotomis betuletana. NCBI lineage: Eukaryota > Metazoa > Arthropoda > Insecta > Lepidoptera > Tortricidae > Apotomis > Apotomis betuletana. The sequence continues at coordinate 216,964 of OW026303.1, read as the reverse complement.
TTATAAATGTATTTCGTGTCGATATTTGAAATAAATATAATATAGAACAAGCATTCTATATATATATATATAGCAATTCAATTAAGCCATTGTACATACAATTATCCTTTCTTTTATATTTATCTATAGTTTTTATTATTGTAAATATTGTAAATATATTGTCATGTATGTGTTTATTTTAAAATAAACCTTTATACCTGAAAGTAGGTCAAACGTCAAACCAGTTTTAGGACGAAGCGCGGGAAACATAAACGCGTCGGTCATGGTTTTGTTTAGTTGTTTTAAATAATTTGTTATTTTGATACGAGTTCATTCGTCAATTTTATTTATAATAGTTTCACCTGAACTTTATTAAAGATAATTATATTGTGCAACTCTTGACTCATTCGTGAGTACTTACTTAATAGTCTCGCGGCGCTCTTGTGCTAGAGGTACCTTTTGCGCTTTATCCCAAGAATAATGCAAATAATTTACAACATTACGCAAAAAGGTGCACGACGTCATCAAGTTGCGGAAAGCCCGTGTCCCGTGTTAACCTATATTTCTTGACTTATGGTACCTCTGTTTGTTCCAGGCTGAACTACCTGTTCTGCGGGCTGTCCCCCTGGTGGTGGCACCTGCACAACGCGGCGCTGCACGCGGCGAGCTGCGCGCTGGTGGCGTGCGCCGGCGCACAGCTCGCGCGCCTGCGCCGCCCCTTCGCCGCGCTGGCCGCGCTGCTGTTCGCCGTGCACCCGGTGCACACTGAGGCGGTAAGCTTTCCTTACACATACACTAGTTGTTCTGTGGCCTGTCCCCCTGATATCCCCATTTTAAGGTATTTCATTTGCACAGAGCTGCACCAAAAATCGCTTTTTACTCGCAGGTCGCCTGGATAATTATTAGTATAACTATAATGTATTTTATCTAAAACTTCATCATTTCTAATGCGAACCGCTAAGGAATGGAACTCGCTCCCATCATGTGTATTTCCAAAAAAATATAATTTAGGTATCTTCAAGGTAAGAGTGAATAGGCTATTACTGAACCGGCGAGCTACATCCTCGACCCCGTAGTCACTTTCCATCAGGTGATACTGAGGTCAATCGCCGGTCAGTCTGTGAATAAAAAAAAAAAAAAAAAAAACTAATTACCGATAAAACCTAACCCAGAAAACGTCACAGTCATTATTCAACCTCCAAAATAAATTACATACTTAACTTATCAATATTTTAACTATAGGAGTGCTATTTTTAAAAAAGTAACCAATTTCAGTAGCCGCCAGGGACGAGCTGTCCCAGATAGTTCCGGTCGATAGGCCACTCTAGTTTAGGCTCTGAATTAGAACCGTTGTCTGTGACCTAGGTAATAAATAGGCTTGACGTAAATTCCTTTACAAAAAAGTCTATTCTAAGTTTGCAGGGTTTTTTTCGACACAACGAGCATCATTAACCACGATGCAATAATGCTATAAAAGAACAGGATAGCCATTAATAAGGTTTATACTTAAACCATGAATACAAAGATCAAAGCTCAAAGAAAAATTGAAAAAGGAGCTACCTGGTGGAAGGATTGTGGTGCACCCACATTAAAAAAAATGAGACATTACATGTTTCATAAAATTATAAGGTTTATACTTGTTAAGCTAGCAATGTCTATTTTTTTGTTTATTTTTTTTCATTTGTTAGTGTCTTTTCAAAAGAAGAAACATTTAAGTATAGTTTGCCGTTAATGCAGCACCTTCTAATATTTTTTAAGAAACATACCCTGCTCGTGCACACTTACTGATAAAATTGACTAATTTATACTGGAAAAGTGGAAACTGCTGGACTGCCAGTCCGCTAGCAGATAGGCAAAAAAAAAACTTTCAACTTTTTCAAACGTAGCTCTCATTTGATATTAATATTGCACTCAACACCACCACTCCAGGGAATTTAAAATGATCAATGGTTGGAACTATAATTCAACTGAACTATAATTAGATTAATTAATCAATTACGACGCAAACCCTTATACGTTTCATTAAGAACGTCAAGAAATATTAAAATTACGTTACTTGCTCACCAAGAATAAACTCTTCTAAACCAACTCATTAGAAAAAATAGTTTTAAAACGAATGTAAAATACACTCCAGTCTCAGACATCTACAGATGCCCTAGCTCGACATCTATGAATAATTCAGCGCATTTTGTTTGAGCGCCGCTATAAATTCATAACAACTGCTTGTTACGTCATTTGCGTCGTTTTCAGAGCGCGTGCTTTTACTAGAACGACGTCGCGTCACATAACGTAATGTATGTTAACGGCCATGTTCCTGAAGAGCTGGAGAGCGCTCTGTCGGTTCCTCATGATCTATACAATCAACTTGAGCAGATCGACGAAGAAAATATTATACACTGTAATTACACTGAAATTAATGACATTGTTTAGTTGCATGCCTCGAGATGGTATGTGTGAGCAAATGGCCGGGAGGCAGCTCAGGCAACATTGTACATCTACAATTCTCCACGTCAAGTCGTCAAATTGCCCGGTAATAACTGCTTAGTTTCTAGACGCGTCTCATTCTCGTCCGGTGTCCCGTCCGGGTTTTTATGAATACTCAAACCAGCATCGTCCAGTGGGACAAAGCTGCTCTCTGCACGAGTGCTGCCATCTACCCGCCGCGCTGAGTTCTGCTCCTCCATTTTTCATTAGACTCGTTTGCGGACAGTTCTATTATTTGTCCGTATCCGTACGATGGGTTATGGCATTTTGTATATCTACATTTATGAATGTAACAAGCAGTGTCTGTAGCACCGTAAATAATTCTTAGACAACCTTCTGAGTTCATTACGAGTTCTAACTTACTTGTTGTAATATGAAAATTGTGAGTAAAGTTTGTTTTCCATTACACAACGCTCACGTCAGTGTAGTTGAGTCGAGACAATATAATAGGTATGTTTCCGTCCATTCTAAGTATACCTACTTTAATCAGGTCAGGGAGCGCGTTCAGTGATCTCCGTTCTATATCGGGGGCATTTCTGGTTTCTTATTTATCCTTTGTATCTATATTAAACGTACCTCGTTTAACAGTTTTTAGTCTCAATTCCAGTTGTAATTTTTTTGAGTTTGAAACCTTAAAAAATACCTAAGGAAGAGGTAAACTACATATTGTGTTGCGTGAACATTGCGTGTTATTGAAGCTAAAACCGTCAGCGGCCGCCACTAGCACGGCGCGACCGCAGAAAGAACGTGTCTCTGACCCGCGATTAGGGTCCCGTAAGTACAAACGCAAGCGCGACCCTGCAACACAAACAACCGCGCCGAACACCAGAACAAATAGTTGTTAGGACAAATACAATACACGAAGGTGGGCATTTTCCCAAAGCGTGAGGGGAATCTGATTTCGTACCAGATCTAAACATTGCTATACCTAATAGTCGTATTCTAGTTTGCCCACGTGCTATTTTGTATAAAGGTCACCATACATGGGAAGGCAAAACTGATCAGGCCGATGTGATTGAATCGCTTCAGTTCATCCGGCCGCCGTAAAGCGTGGTGACCTTAAGGCAGTTTCATTCATACACGGTACGGATTTAAGTCCGATCAGATGGAACTGAAGGTAAACCTGGTCATGTATGGGGGCCTTAAGCGTTGTTCCCTGATCGAATAATGAGGCACGCAGTTTAACTCTCTATGCCTATCCGATGGTGATGGATCTGAACATATTTTAAATGATAGAAATATATATGTGTATAAAAAAGTATTGCGTTTAACGTAATTGAATTTCAGTCTTTCTCGAGATGCAATATAAGTTAATTTGATAATCTCTTTGTAAGTTTTACACGTTTGCGATATTGTGTAACATATTCTGCAAAACTCGGTTAAACTGTGAAATTTATGTATGTGAAGTGTACGAATATCAGTTTTGGTCTAGTATCTCTAAAATCCGACAAAGAGAAATTCCGGTAGCAGACTTCAAAACTCCGGGTCCAATTTGGAACTAATTTTATACGTGACGAGCGGGTGCATCTCGCCGTCCAATATCGGATGTTTTATGGCCGGCACAGGCGGCGGACGAAGTGCGCACCGCTAAACTTACCAACTACAGGATCCGTATCTGTGTTCATGTAGATCGTGCAAACTAAACAACAAAGTGATATAGCCGTCTATAGCCGTCTATATCACGTTTGTTTGGATTTTGCAGGTAACATAATAAGTGTGATAGATGGCTCGGTTTCCGACTGCTCATGATTAAAGAGAAGCTTAAAAACTGCCACCCTAAATAAGGCAACTGGTTGCAAAAATTTAAATAGCTGGACTGTTGGAGCATGATTTTTACCTTCTAACAGGTAAGACACCCGACGTGTTGTGAGCCCATAAAGCTCTTGGAAACACGGGTTCGAACCACTGCACTGTCTCCACCCGGGCCATTTTATTTCTTATTTAAAGGCGGCTTCAGTCTTCTCAAGATTAAAGAGAAGCTCTTTAATCTTGGGAAGACTGAAGCCGAGTCATCGATCTGTGGCTTCGAACAACGATGTCACGACGTACCATCAAAGTATACAATAAACATCCACCAGAGTTTTGCGAGGTAGCAATTACTTCATTAATCTAGTTCAGTGTTATTCCAGTGCAGCGTTTTGTTGGAAATCGGAGCGAGATTTGTAGCATAAAGCTAGGAAAATGCTTACGAAATGACGAGTGTTTTGTCAAGGAATATTTGAGTGGTCATCAAAATCAGTAAAGAGATCACTAAACATTTTCGTCCACACTATTGTCATTGTCTGGAGAAAGATCAATGTCCTATATTTGACCTATTTCAGAATTGTCGATACGTATACATGTAATCACAGACAGTCAGGGGTGCAACTGACTCGAAACCGTACCTACCCCCCATCGGAAATAAGTGGCTCCCTTGAATAGTATCACTTTGAATGAAATCCTGCACACATTTGCATGTGATTGCACATCACAAATCTATAAGCTGTCTTTACTGGCGCGCCAGATGTCGTGCAACGTTGCAGGGACCACAATCGCAATGTTTACATTTATTTAGAGTTGTAAAACTTTTAGTCTACTACTAAACTTTTATTTTAGTCTACTAGCTTAGTAATGTTTGCGGTAGACACCATAGTGTAAGTAAAGTGACATTTCCAAAATAAGCAATAGAATATTTTTCGAGAGAAAATAATGAATGAATTGGCAAGTTTCCGAAATGAGCACTTGCTCCGGCTGCTCACGTTCCCGTCAGCGCCGACGTTTCCTAGAGTAATCATGGCGGCTCACGCGGACGTCCTATTTATCCGCCTTTTTATTGATATCTTAACATACTGCCATATGTGGGCGAGGAACAGATAATCGGGCATCCCACCAGCTTCGGTTACTTATCATCATTCTTTTAACACTCTAGGGTAAGACCTGTTGCGACTACGTCTCAAATATTTATTTTAATTTATTTATGACGTCTAAATAATGCGATTTTTCTTATGTATGTATTTTTATAATCCAACATTTGGCAAGATTATCAATGATGGAATTAATTTGGCTCGCGTAGTTAAAACTTGCCAACATCACTTAATATTGATATTTCTTGATAGTAACCCCGTTTCCGTAATGATTGCGGATAACGCTCGTGTGCTCCTTCTAGCTTTTAATTGATATTTTGATACGCACTCATGCATGCGGACTAGCAATAGAATTGTTCGCAGATTATTCAAGTTATTAGGAGCCGTGAGGTACAAAGATAAATGACATTTCCGAAGTTGACCAACAACAAAATCATTTACAGATACACAGACAATTAGACATCATTGAAATTTCACAGGTTTGTAAATTAAATTCACTTTGACTTACTCATCTGCGTGCATAATGGTGTTGAGATGAATCCCAAATAAATAGAGACGTAGTAAATCTGAGATGGCCCACGCATACTTTGTCTAGCGGCCGCAGCCAAAGATGCATCGGCGGTATGAGCAAAGCTCGGAGGTGGCGTTGTGACATTAACTTTTACGTTACACGACATAGATTTTTCACATGCTTTGAGTAAATATCCAAACAATAATTTTATCAAATAGTTAGTCCAGTATCTAATGAGGTCCACATATAATATATGTATTATAATCATTAGGCTAACCGCACGCCCGACAAGTATTCCTGATCGTAGGTACTAGTTCTTAGCTGACTCACCCCCCCCCTCAGCTCCCACCTCGTGAGCGCCGCGAATAATCCCGGAGTAATTCAGCACGTGCCCGCGCGTGCCGAGCGCCGCCGAGCGCTGCTGTTATTGCTATTTTTATACCACCAAGGAAAAACGACGTATAATATGTATTATTATTACATCTTATTGATTTAACGTTCAATCGAACGAGGTTCACTTTATCCAAATCCACATTGTGTCGCCATCTCTTCTTCTTCTTCTTCTCAGCATATATGCGTCCACTGCTGGACATATGCCTCTTGCATGGATTTCCAAACCGATCTTGATGCGGCGATCCTACTCCAGGTCGGCCCTGCCGTCTTTTTAATGTCGTCCGACCATCTGGCTTGCGGTCTTCCCACGCTTCTGCCACCCGTTCGTGGCCTCCAGTTTAGCGCTCGCTGACTCCATCTGTCATCGTCTCTGCGACATATATGACCAGCCCATTGCCACTTCAATTGCGCAACTCTTTTTCCGATGTCGGTCACTTTCGTGCGTTGGCGAATGTCCTCGTTTCGTATTCTATCTCGCAGAGAGATTCCGAGCATTGAGCGCTCCATAGCTCGCTGTGCCACCTTTAGACGGTGGATTCTTCCAGCGGTTAGCGTCCACGTTTCGCATGCGTATGTCATTACTGGGAGTACACACTGGTTGTAGACCCTCGTTTTCAGTGTTTGTGGGATTTTTGAGCTGAATACGTCTTTGAGCTTACCGAATGCACCCCATCCAAGCTGGATGCGTCTGCTAATTTCAGAGTCTAATGGATCTCTCTTTAATGTTATTTTCTGACCCAGGTATATGTAGTCGTTCACTTCCTCAATCGTTTTGCCGTTCAATGATATGTTTGCGCTGACGGAGGTGCTCATCCATTTTGTCTTCACCATATTCATTTTCAGGCCAACCCGCATCGATGCCTGACTTAGTTCGTTGAGCATTCTTCCAATATCTTCAGGTGTTTCTGCAAGTAGAACGATGTCGTCTGCGAAGCGTAGATGATTGAGATATTCTCCATCAATATTTATACCTGTGCCGTCCCAGTTGAGTGTCTTAAAGACGTCTTCGAGTGCGTTTGTAAATAGCTTCGGGGAAATGACATCCCCTTGGCGTACTCCTCTTTTAAGTGGTATATTTGCGGTGGAGCCTTGAATTTGCACTGTCATCGTCGCTGATCGGTAGAGATTTTTTAGCAGCTGGATGTATCTGTAATCTATTCGGCACCTCTTTAGGGAATCGAAAACTGCCCAATGTTCCACCGAATCGAACGCCTTTTCATAATCCACAAAGGCAAGGTATAGCGGTTTGTTGTATTCGTGTGATTTCTGTATCACTTGCCTTAATGTGAAAATATGGTCTACTGTACTATAGCCACCTCTAAAGCCCGCTTGCTCTTTGGGCTGATATTCGTCCATTCGTCGCGTTATTCTCGTTGTGATGACGCGTGAGAAAACTTTGTATATTTGGCTTAAGAGTGCAATAGGGCGGTAGTTTTTGAGACTTGTCTTGGCGCCTTTCTTATGGAAAAGGATAACGACACTATCTTGCCATTGAGTTGGTACTTCTCCCGTGAACAAAGCTTCGTTAAAGATCCATCGGAGTTCTTTCAGTATTGGCCTTCCACCTGCCTTAAGCAGTTCCGTGGTTATGCCATCGTCTCCGGGGGCTTTATACTGCTTGAGTTGTCTTATAGCCTGCTTCACTTCGTAGGTACTGATTTCTGGGATGGGTGTCGCCATGACTCATGGATATTTCAACCACCTCGATGTTCCATTCTCAAATTAACTATTTTCGCCAGTCCCAAGTCACAGGAACAGTTGAAGAGGTCGGAATGTTAAACATTAAAATAAAATCCTGTAAAAAATATAGTTTCCCAAAGCTTAACTTAAATTGAAAGTAGAATTAACGGGTTCTGCAGAATGTTAGCGGACTTAATTGCTAGTGCTTAGCCGTTAGTAGCTATTGTAGCCGGTCGTGACGTAATGCACTGCATTTGTCAGAGTCCTACGACGCAGCATATTGAAAAACTTCAACTACTAAGGAACTTTACAGGAAATATTTTCATGAGAGATACAGTCGACCGGACAGAGCTTAAAATTGTATACATTTTCATTTTTAAATCAATCCTTAAAATAAGTATTATCAAAGAGATCAACTGGTCACCTGTTTTCTTTAGCCTCCTACTATACTAAGATATACTCTCTACCTATAGAAGCAGTCGTTTTTCATATATGATTAATTGTATATCTACATAGGTATATGAAAACGGATTTCCCTATTACTTGATATTTAAAAAAATACTGAGGTTAGAAAACACAAATGTAGTGGCATTGTCACTCAATTTGCCCTACAGTTTCAAATGTTAGTGCCTAGTTTTTAAGAGGATAATCCTCCTGCATACGAGTATTATGAATATTAAATAACTTCTCAAGACAAGGGCACTGTAGAGCGCAGGCTATCTGTAGGCGGGATAGATCCAGGTGGTGTAAGAATGGCGGCGCGTCTCCAAGAGCAGCGCCTTAATTAAGGCGCCGCGCACCCCGACCGCGGCGGCGTTACTACTCGCGCGGGCGGTGCGAGCGCCGGACGAGGAAGCGCTTACGTTGTTCTAGTTCCTGGTTTTTTTACTTTTTGGGGTTATGGAAACTGCTCTGTTTCTTACGTCTTTCTGCTTGTAAGAGTGCCTTATTGTTGGTATATGGTTTTCACATACATATTTCTTTGTATCATATCATAATATGACTTTGACTTGGTTCAAAATAAGTTTCTGTCAAAAATGACATTTTAGTTGCAAGCTTTTATAGCCGACTGTACTTTTCTTTGGATATCCATCAAATGCTCACTGAGACGATTCTAAAGAGCCCAAGTTCGGTAGGATTGCTTTTTCTATTATAGAGTTCCTATGGCCACCTTCCGGCTCCATCATCAGATCAGCCCCATGGTACCATATTATTGTATTGTCATCAAAGTTAAGTAAGTATGCAAAATTTCAGCTCAATCGGTTGACGATATCTGCTTCAAAATTGAGTTGCAAGATTTCACCCGAACAAACATACTTTAAACATACCATGCAAGTTAAATAAAAGCTTTAAAAATATGACGTACCGAGCTGTATAGTTATTTTTATTATTTTCCTTTTATATTTGATATACTTATGTAAGTTTTTTTTTAAGGTATGTGCCCACTGTTGCCGGAAATAAATGTTTTCATTTTATTTCATTCAAGAAAATAATCACACGTTTTTTGTGACTTAAAAGGAAATATTTAATTATAAAAATAATGTTGTGGTCCATTTCATGTTGTCTTGTAATTAATTTAGTATATGTTTATTCACACACGGGAGTTTCATTAAAATATAACCCTGTGAATCTACTGAAACAAATATCAAATAGCTTATAATCTAAGACGCGTGATTATGAACAGTCGACTGTTCGACTTATATATTTATCTGCGAGCAAGTTGCTTCGGTCCCATTTAAGAACGATTCCAGGTCATAATCTGTATCTTTACTGTAATGCATTGAATTTTGATGCGATTGGCGGCGTTTGTAGTGCACCTGTCTACTGGGCCGGCGGTCCTGGGTTCAAATTCCGGCCAGAGCAAATATTTGTGTGATGAACTCGAATATTTGTTCCTGGATCATGGATCTTATGGTCATCTAGTACCCACCAGTATAGTTGAAGTAATGCAAGCTGAGCTAATCCACTTACCTGCATTCACAATAGCATTGTGTCTAATACAATCCTATCTGATTTTGTTCTCTTAAGGGCCAACCTGGCGCCAACCAGTTACTTACAAAAAAAGGTTAGAACTACATTGCGTGGATATTGAATTTTCAACCTTATTCCTTGTTGAATAGGTTTAGAATGGTTGATGATGAGAGTTCATAGTCCTTTTTCAAGAGAATACGTTCTTGTGAAGAGTCGGACGGTTGTAAAATTCCAAAAAGTTATGATCACCATTATTCTATTGGTGCATTTTTTAGTCTAATGTCCAAGGAAATAGAGTCGATAATCTATATTAACCTTCCAAGGTGGTTACAATCTGCTTTTACTACGAGCTCGTTATCTTAATTTGCGGTTTACCAGTTGTGGTTTGTTCAATGGTATTCAGTTCTTAAGTGGATTAGCTCAGCTTGCATTACTTCAACTATACAAGCTTTGCTTAGTTTGGGTCTAGGTCGATTTGTGTAAGAATGTCCCTTAATAATTATTTATTTAACTCCAAAGTAAGAACACATTTTTTTTAATAATCCGACGAGCTCGCCGATTTCCTCGCCGGCCCCCGGCCTCGCACTTAATTACGTAGCACTGACGCTATCTGCGAGATAGCGCGATATAGCGATAGCGATAATTAACTCGCAAATAAATAAACCGTATCGCAGCGCTCATCGCTAACGAGCCGGTTAGCTAACTATGCAACGATATTTATCGGTTAATTAGCTATTATGTAATAATTCTGGTAGAAATTATCGATTTTTTGTTCTATTGTTTTATAGCACAGCTTACCGTTACCTGGGCGTTAGGGTGGAGGAACGGTTAACGCGCTGGACCGGCCATCCAGAGGTACCGGGTTCGATTCCCGGTCTCGTCCACCAGGTTACGCATTTCAATTTTTCTTTGAGCTTTGTATCAATAGTTTAAATCCATAACAAATTAACAATATTTTATAAATATGCTCTTTCAAACACATTGAAACTAGTAAAAACTAGCAAAGTGCTGTGCTGGACTCGTGTGCGGAGGAACATGTTCTTCTTTGCAACCTTCAACCTTCTTTTTATGATTAAAAAAAGTTAAGACCTAAAGTTCAATTAAAACTTTCTTATCTCGTAACCAATTTGTTTAGTAGGTAATTTTACATTATTACGTATGAGTTTTTTTGATAATAAAGGTTTTAAATATTTGTATAGAATCTTTTTATCGATTCATATTTTTTATGTGGTAATAACACTTCTTAATTTACCTTTGTGTCATAATTTATAAAAATAAAGGTTTTGTTACAATTATATCACTCATATCTTAATTATAATTTATAAATGATATCTGAACATTGTATTGATCAAGTATAGAAAAAAAAGGAAATCTGTAGGTAATTGAACTTTAATTTTAGTCTTAATTTCGTAATTTTTATTTTAGAAGTTATAGTTAGCATCTACGGTAGGAACTTTGCCAGCTTAAGTTTACGGAAATAATAATCTTGGTTTTTTTTTACTCAGAACTGATTTGATCGGAACAACTCGGAAACTAGACCAGTCTCGAATTGGTCGTTTAAAATGGCATTCTCTAAGCGTAATTGTATAGCTACATTAAATTTGCCAACACCATAAATTCCAAATGACATTGTAAATTGTACATAATTGACGTGAAGACAATCAGAAGTCGACTTAGTAACAGCAAAAATTAGCCAAACAAACATCCGTCACGTCCCGTGCCGCCGTGTGCTGAGGTCGGCTCCTCGGGGCTGCCACCCGCGGCAGGCAGTAAGCGACACGCCCCTCGGGCCACTTTCGACCTTTTACGACAAAGAGCCCGGGACGTGATTAAGTCTGACAAATTGGGACACGACCCGGCTTACGAGCGACGCCGGGGTAAAAACTACAGCTAACTAATAGGGAGGTTTAAAAACACCCTGGTGAGCTAAACAACTGGCGTAGACATTGTCGAAGTAAACACAGCGTTTAACATTGAATTGAAAAAATATGCAACCTTCGCCACGTGACGTGACTCTCTAGAGCGCGATAACAAGTTTAGTGCCAGTGCTCATAGAATGTCTATAGTATATATTGAAGTGGATCCGGAGAAAGAAAATCCTACATGCTATAAAAATGTGTATACTATTTAATCTTGAAATAAGGTACAGAATTTTTGCTTCTTCTAAAATAAATATACAATGAAAAATACACTATAGGTACGGTGGGACACTGTTGTATTTTCTTCATCACCTCACCGGGAGATGCTTTTTGGCAGCAAATGGCTTAAAATGAATCATAAATAAATACATAATTCAATGGTTATACTATATTTGGCTGTTACTGAATTGTAAAGCGAGGTTGCGACTGAATGGTAAAGAGTTACCTAGCGATGAAGTCGTAACTTTAGCAGGAGAGTTTAATGACCTTTTAGATTTATACGTGTCTATTCCAGGATTTTAAGAAGATAACAAATTTATGTATAGATTTATTTTCTCAGATCTTGAATGTTATTTTATTATTGATGCTTGCTATAAAGAATATCTACTGACTAACATTGTATGGGATTACAAAGTAAGATTCCTTGCGTTAATTTAGGAATATGAGCAGAAGGAGAATAATAATCCCCATCCTAGGCTTCATTACCGTTCCCGTCTCAATCCCGGTTCCACTCGTCCGCGGGCCAAAGGGATTACGGTACGACTGAATATTATTACCAATAATTCCACTGCCAGGACTGACTGTGCATGGATTTAGGAGTCCGAGAATATGAAAACAGCTTTTAGTAGTATTTCGACAAATTCCATGCTTTCCGACTCCGTAGTGCATACGTTTTTGTTATTTTTTTTTGTGGAAAGCATTTACTGCCTGCTGTATGTTTTATACATATCCGCCAACTACTCACCGAGACGATTCTAAAGAGCCCAAACTTGGTAGGAATCCATCATCTTATTCCTGCGTTTCTATCCTTTATCCTTTCGGCTCCGTCAGCAGATCAACTTCATGGTGTCATAAATTATTGCATTGTCTTGGAAGTTACGTAGGTACCAAATTTCAGCTCAAGTGGTCACCCGAAAGTGGGTCAAATCTTACTTGCAAGATTTGATTGCCGGCACCGGGACAGGTGAAAGTAAATAAAGCTTGTAAAAAGAGAAACGTGAGTGTCACTTTCCACTTTCAACGTTTCACGTCGCGTCGACAAATAACGTCGTTTTACTTCATCTTGGCCCATGTGTGTGAACACGACATAGTTTCAACATGTTTTAAGATAAACCATTAATACAAAAATCAAAGCTCAATGATGTTTTCAGATGTTAAAGAAATATTTTTAATTGGGTAAGGTAGGTGCTAGTTAGGTATCATAAAAAAGTTCCCATAATACAATATTCACACTCTCTTTTAGTATTATAAAGCGTCTACCTCTTCTATTCCCAAACCCAAAAAGGCCTAGCTCCCGCGACTTCCCTACTAAATAACATCATTTTGCATACAGTGCAGGCGGTAAAGTTCGCAGATCTACCTCGCAGTCACGCACAGACAGCCATCTATCAGGCTTTTGTTCCGGCACATAAATCGAGCAACTTCATATTTCAAGCGCGCTCCAAGAAGGACGGTGAAATGTTTGCTGGATGCAGTTCGAAACACGGCGCGTATTAGGTATTACACCGTTGTTTCACTTTGAGGAGAGAATTTGGCTCAGTATTATTGGCTCAGTAAATCTCCGAGACACTCCGGGCGTTTCAACCGCTCGGCTCTAACATCATTGCCGTCTGTTGCCACAATAATGAACTATGGCCAAACAAGTACAACTACAACCTACAATAAAACGCGGTTAAACGTTGAATATGACGTCACACACAGACTGCTATCCGTCAGGCTTTTGTTCATCAGCTCATAATTCGAGCCAATCCATATTTCAAGTGTGCTCCAAGAACACCCCACACACACACACTCACAGCTCCAAGGGCGGTGAAATGTTCCCTGAATGGAATTTAAAATACATAGATACGCGGATTACGTAGGTTTTAGATAGACGAGAGACTAGAGACAGTGCTGTTTTAGTTTGAAGAGGATAAACGTATAGTATTATTGGATAAATTTCTGAGCACACAAACTTCATTTTCTCAAACATCCAAGGAAATGTCGTTCTTATGATCGTGGTAATAGAACGCGAAATACGTCTTTGTATAGCAATTGTTGAAGATTCGTTCTAATTTCAAATTAGAGATCAATAAAGGAATTTCATACAACATTATTGGCCGTGGCCAACAACGAGATTGTCTTTTGTTTCAGTGGGGTTTATTTCTTTTATTGATAATCTATGGCATGCTGCCAGTAAAAAAAACGTAGTTTGTGCATGTAGGTATATTTACGTTTTATTTCTTATATTTAACTAGATTATTCAATTAGATTATAACAGATATTTAATAAAATAAACAAGGAATCACGTTTATTGTTAAAAAATATAACAATATCATCTGATGAATAAGGTGTTGTCATTTTTTAATAAAAAGAATCATCTTAACATTTGGTGGCAAAAACATTAACCCGAACGAACAGCTTAAAAAAATAAATTTTGAAAAAAGTAAAAAGTTGGCGGGAATAGTAAAAATATATGAATATATAAGTTGAACATTTGTACTATTTCCTTGGATTTATTTGAGAAAAGCACTATACAAGCCTCGGCGCGAACAGGGATTGTCGGCCTCGTATCTCTAGATGGCCATCTATTACTACTCGGCCACCAATTCCCTATTTCGCGGCCTCTGCAGTAATGTACTATTAAGTATAACAATGATGTATTTTTTGTCTGTGCTTTATACTGGATTTAAACAACTTTTATTCCACGAATAACGCTTATTCTCGAATGGTAATGTCATAGTGCCATATAAGTTTGACATTACTATCCGAGGGAAAACGTTATTCTTGAAATAAAAATTTGGTCAAATGCAGCCTTAATTTGACAAACAGTTTTCTTTCTTTCTTTCTTCAATCTAGAATATGTGCTACGTAATACAATAATTTTATGCAAGGGCGAGAAAGCTAGTAATATTTCGGTTGGAAGAGAGAGAGAGTAGTGTATTTGAGTGAATCTCCGAGCGTGACGAATGTTCGGTTCTAACGTCCTGCGATTATTACCATAGCGCGCACAGCAGGTCTGAGTCATTTGTCGACACATAAGGTGCGGTAGAAAAGGCATTTGTTTATGTAATCACTATGAAGCTATGTTAATTCATATTAGTTTTATCTCTTAATCCTTGTTTTATGGACTCGATCGTAAGTGGGATTTTCTGCCCTAGTTCGGGAAGAAAATCTCACTTCCTGACTAAGACAAAACTTAAAACTATGGACAAACCACGGGCCGCAATTTGTAATGTCCCAGATCGAATATTTATGGCCCTCACCTTCGGTTCCGGCCACAAACACCTGCGATCTGGGACATTCACGAACACACCGCCCTAGGGATGTGATGTACTAGCACCACCTGCGCCGCAAATAATGTGCGCCGTTCCATTCCCTATTCCAGGAGCGGCTCCTCATTAGTCGCGAGTCCTCCGCACGCTCATTAATCTCGGGTTCAATTCTACTTTTCTAATCATATGTCTCGAAGATCTCGGCTGTGTATTAAACGATGTCTATATTAATAATACATTTTGTCAAACTTAGGCTAGGCGTTGTGCGCAAGCTTCAATATGGTATTAATAAAGGAAAATCTCGATATTTTATAGTTTCAAAGTGCTCAATTACTTTGCAAAATATTAATGGCTGAATCTATTTAAATCCACAAACTTTAAAACTCCAAGCCTGGCTAAAACTTTAACTAAGCGTAAAAGCAGAACTTCTAAGTCACGTAAAAATGCAAACAACCCCGCCATTAAAAACTTAACACTTACATCAAAAACTGGGATTACGAGTAATTGCCAACATGCAAGAACTTGTAACTTGTAACTGCTAAATTATTCAGCCGGAGCCTTCGCCCAACTTCGCAGAATTTAAAACCAGAGCGGAGCCGAAATCTGGAGCGCGTTTAAAGGCAACGCCGGCTAATAAACTTTCCAGTAGGGTAATGTATGCCCGCCGGATTATTATTTAAGGCCGGGAACTTGATACTGAAAAGTACAAGTTTTATTACTTACTAGATGGTGCGCAACTATCTCCGGGAAGGAGAAAAACCCTTTTTGTGTATAAGCGCTAGCTACATATAAATTTCCTAAATATTTTTCGGAATCGAAGTCTATATTTTTAACCTCCGACTAAAAAAGAGGGGTGTATTGTGTGTTTGTCTGTGAGATCGTAGCTCCCAAACGGATTGACCAATTAGAGTGCGGTTTTTTAATTAGATAGTTCTGAGCTATGTTTGGTGGAAATAGGTAATGAGTAGTTTCCAAGATATTCAGCTTTAATTGAAATAAGTAAAAAGACATCCGCCAATGTTGGGGGTGTTTTAAATTCTTATTTAGATTATTAAACATTATAATGCTCAGAATCATCAGAAGCCACCAAATTGTAGTATGTATTCTTTTAGGTGTATGTTCTGCGGTACAGACAAAAAATTGGCAACAGTCATTCTCAACTATGACATCATCAAAATGGCTTCTACCACGTTTGGGAAAGTGTAAATTATGCCTAAAATCTTTATGTAAGTACAATGCACGTGTGAGAGGTGATATTGAATTAAAACTGATTAAATTTTAAGGTAACTTTATCCAGGGCCTCTTTCACCAAGAGCAAACACGTGTTATGTAATAATATAGATTGGAACATTATACCAGAGAATGACCGAGCATCACAATATTATGTGACCTGTAATACTATCAGCGATATAATATGACATACATACTTGCATAACTTGGATGTTAAATTAAAGGCGAACGCGCCTAGTATGAGAGAGCTATAAGCTTGCAAAAAGCACTTATGCTCTAAAAACGCACAAGCATAACCTGCACGTACATGGCATATGCATTAAAACGCGGTGGGAACCGTACAGACTGATAAATATGAGTCGGAAATGTAAATACATTTCGTAGAACAAAGGTATTTGTTCAGCGCGGTTCTACGGCGGGAATAATATTTACTTTATTCCACATACGTTCGCAGGCTTTGAAATTGACACTACAGGCTATAAATACGGGGTTAAATTGTCGTGAGGCACAATTATTCCTGGCTCCATTTGGAAGATAATGAAGCTTTTAGTACAAATAGTTATCCGAGCAGCTTTCGTGTAGAAAAACAACGAAATATACACTGTTATCTTTTTCTAACTCAAAATACAACCGTAGGTAATGTAAAATAGGCAAGTCTTTCAGATGAAACATGTTTTAATATAGTTGTTCTAGAAAATGTCCACAGATTAGACAAAAAAGAAAAACAATATCCGGAGAAAAAGCACGGAACGTCGATATAGCTCAAAGACAGGAATTCTATGAGTGGCGGTAGGCGCGGGGCACAAAGTATGGGACACGCGACTCCGCGTAGGTACTTCAAAATGCCCTCGGCGAGCTAAAGTTCCGAAGTCCCTAAGTGTTAAACTTCTTGTTAGGATGTGCAAAACAGTATGAGTAGGTTTGACTACAATTTGAATTTATTTATTTACTTACTTGATATAATTCGTCAATGCTATAAACTACAGAAGATATAATTTGATTTTACTATAACCAAAAAAGATGGTTCCGACTAGATATATCAGGTTGTCACCCCCTATATTACCTTAAGGCAGGTCCGACTTGGCTTAGGTTAGGTACGACGACGAGCGAAGCGAGGAGGAGTGTTAGGTTGAACTGCGACCCTAACGAGCGAGCGAAGCGAGCGAGCCGCGCAGGTCCAACTTGGCTTAGGATGCATTTGTTATATGAAAACGCTATTATTCTAAATAGTATGTATGTTAAACAAATGTATGTGATAAATATTAAAAAAAAAAAACATTTATTTCGACCAACTGGGATCATAGTGCTTACAAAATATGTTAGCAACAGACTGAAATTCTTATCCTACGGTTAGTGTAACATTATTATTAGGTGTATTATAATATAGTTTGCATTTAATAAATTCGATCAGTACTTACAAGGGCTTGAAAGGCTTGATTGTCAGTACATGAACCATATGGCAGGTGGTTCAAATATGTTATACGAAAGTATAAATATGCATATGGTCAATTATTTCATTTAGCCTATTATATTAATCGATACCTAATCAGAGAAAAGCAAAGTATAGGAAAAAACCATTATTTGAAACATTACATTATATGAAACAACTTCATATCAATCGATTGTATATCAAGTGTATGTTAGTTTATCTGACATTATATGAAACATTACGGACCCTTTTTTTCGCGCTTTGTACGGGCATCGTACGGTAACCTAACCGAGGTTGCCGAGGTGATAATTTTTCCGACTTGGCAGGGGTGCTGCTGTATTCCTAGATCCCTATTTAGGAAGTATTATTAAGTAAAATTATATGGACAGTAACATTAGCTTAGTAATTGCAATTTATATTATCTAGGAGCACGGCAGCACCCCTAAATTCTTAGCAGAAATATTGTGAAGAATAGTTTTAAAACGGTGTATTTCATGAGTGCTAGTTAACCTGGCAATATTTTAATTGTAAGGTAAACAGTTTTAGATTCATATAACTAATGGGTAATTGGCTAATAATGAAGTGAGCGCGACCCGCCAGCAAAGTGTCTTAAAGCTTTCAGGCGAGTTTATTTCAACATGCAGTTACGTACACCTTTTTTGAAAAAAAAACAAAAATCATCGTTTGGGACTCTATATGTAAAATTATTGTATACTTACGAGTAGAAAGCGTTGAGTGAGGATCAACTGAGACCGAACTGCCCGCAATCAGTAATTAGATTTTCCTTTGATAAATGAAATTCTATATCGGAAACAGGAAAAAAGCTTTTAAATTCATAATCCTTATTTTTTTACAGACGGGTAGAAGAAATCTATGATTTTTTAATATATGGGTGTGTCATTGAAGCCATATGACATCAAAATGGTTGGATAGATTTAATCCACTTTTGGTACACAATGCAAATGTAAATGGTTAAACGATATACTTGGAATTTCTCCATCTAGTTTCGTGTAAAGTCATGATACTGGTTGGTTTGCTAATTATTCCAAGACCATTTGTTGTGGAGTCTTGCAGTTAATTGTCTCGCCGCGACAATACGAGTACACAATCGCTTTGTGTACAAACACTCGCATTACTACTGCGGCCGTTATTGTTCCACTTAAGCTTTGTGTTCACATTTGAAAACTGAGACTGAGAAATTATTTAGAATCTTGATTTCATCACCAACTACTAACGAGAAAAGGCGTGGAACACTGCTGACCATAGGCCTCCCCCACATAACACCACGATGACGTCCTGCGCTGCCTGCTCCTAGGACTGTAGGAAACTTCACCTGGTCGTCAGTCCAACTTCATCTATAAGTTGGACTGACGACCAGGTGAAGTCCTACCGCCTTCCGGTGTAAATATGCGCCACTCAAAAACTTGTAGGCCAAACAGGACTTTTAATTATTCGTATGTAAACTACATAAAGGTTGATAGGGCTCTCTGTTCTTTTCCCTCGCAACTTTCCGGTTAGGCGTGGTCGGCGTTCTTAACCATGACGCGGCATTGCGTTTCATGTCCATTTGGACAGTCGTTAGCCATGTAGCTATGGGTCTACCTCTTCCCCAATTGCCTGTTGCGACGGAGAGGACCTTTTTCACGACATAATTTCCCGGTCTTCTCATTACGTTTTGGTTTTGGTGGGAAATTTGGTTGATAGAATGTAATTAATTATATTGTGTTATCAAAACCGATATACAAATTGAATAATATCAAAGCAAGATGCAGGTAGATCGTAACCTCGTGTCATTCGGTTGGTTTTTTTGGATTCTTCTAGGACCCTCAGAATTTGATGTCAGAGCTTGGGGACCCGGGGCAGCGGGGCACGTCTCCACCTAACTCTCAGGTCGCTACGCTATTGGCTAGCTATACATATTGGATGACACACGACGACGGTCAGAGGCGGTGAGGCAGGCTGTCATACAAGCACGAAATCGAAGAAGCAATTGCCGAGCGGAGGGGACAGAACGAAATTAATGAAAAATACACGATGAAGGCCTCTGGAGTGATAATGTGTCACAATTTAAGTTAAAACCAATACTTTTGCGTACAACACCGGTTATAAATAAAATTATTAAACAAAAGTTCCAACAAAACATAGCAGCTTTTTCCGCAACTAGGCTTTTGCCTTATCTCGAATTCATGAAATATTCAAAATCAGAACACAAATAACGTACATACACAAACAAATTAAAGTAGTTATCTTTATTTGCGTTTGTAACGCAAATTAAACGAGTTGCCGAAACAGCAAACAGCTGTTTAACTAACGGGTTGTTTATTGACGATAAATAATTTAATAACGGGCATTATGGGATGGTGAAGCGATGAATAGTTTTGATACAGTAACGGGATATTTACATAGATAAAAACAAGTGTCTATTGGAGTGTGCCGGACAAAATCCTTAACTGTCACTCCTTTTTACTTATAGGACACAACTATGTTTTCAGTTGTGTGTGTGAAAATCACAATGTTAAACACACTTTGCCTTTGTCAGTATAAGTACAGTATCAACAGCCGAAGTTTGTTCGGTTCACATATTTATTTACCTACTTCACTGGCGTAGTTCACTTGGCTATCGATACCAATTTGATTTCATGGAAAAATTATAACATCCTATTTTTTTTCTTCAAATTACGAAATAATTATGCACCTTATTCCTATCATTGGATTCAAACACTGATTTCCAATTATACCTAAGCCAGGTTTGGTACTCATGAAGTGGCTGTAAAAATGGGCTCTCAACTTATATAAACATATTGTAATATCGTGTTTAAATAACCATAGATTCATTATGAAAGCTCTTTGATTACAGTACCCCAGTTAAAACAGTAATTTCCACCACGTGTATGTATCCCGGTAGCTTCGATGTTTGCTTTGTCGGTTAATTATTATTTTGGAACTGTGGCCGCATTATTAAGCGTGATTTCGGCACGAACTCATAAGGTAGCTGTAGCGTAAATATTTAATAACAGTCCTGCGCCCGCGACTGTTCCACCATTTTGGACTATTTGGATAAAAATAAACTCCTTCAACAATCTGAATCTGTCTGTTCACTTTTGTACAACTAACGAAAATTATCGTTTATTGGCTACATAGTGAATACTGAAAAAAAATCGCAGTAGTTGAAAACGCTGATGACAATTTAATTGTACTGAGAGCGTTAAGAACACAGTTGCACAATTATGTCATTACCACAATCGCAAAGGCACTTAATACTTACACTTATCTACTGTGTACACTATTCTAGTTATCGTTTCTGTGGTTGGTTACATTGCGTTGCGTAGTATGCGCCTGAAACGGCCTTATTTGCTGGCTTGTCTAATAGAACGAAGGAGCGAATTCCAGAGATGGCTCGCCTGAACGGCTGAAGAATTTGACTTGAAACCATGTATGCTGCACAGGAATTTACCTCCGTTTAACATTCCTTTGCCATTTGACCCATATATTTTCGTGAGTCTATAATTATTCAACGACCAAACGTACAATATTTACCTGCTAATTCACACACTCCAAAAGATATAACTTAAACCGTAATTATCCGTTAAAACGCAATTTCTTTCGCACGGGGGTCCTATCGCGTTATTTATCGCACGGAACCCGGAGCCGAGGGGGGTCCGAGCCCGCGTGGACGG
This sequence comes from Apotomis betuletana, assembly GCA_932273695.1. Classification (NCBI taxonomy): domain Eukaryota; kingdom Metazoa; phylum Arthropoda; class Insecta; order Lepidoptera; family Tortricidae; genus Apotomis; species Apotomis betuletana. The sequence continues at coordinate 195,375 of OW026303.1, read as the reverse complement.
AACCCCGCTCATTAGCGCGATTTACCTCCACTGTAACTCACGGCGGAGGAATGCCGGATAATGCGTAATGCTGGTAATGCTGTCTATCTGCACTTCGTTGGCGCGAACATGAAATGTTATAATGGGAAGGCTGCCGAATGTTGAATTTTACAAAATACTTTATAGTCCGAGAGCTCTTAAAGCCGTCCTCCTTCGGGAGGGGTGTCAGAGAGGCTCAAATTTCTAGGTGGATTATTATTTTAAATAGATGGTAAAAAAAAGTATATACAATAAATAAACGACCTCAATTTATTTACACTAAGACGCCATTCGCGTTCTTAACTTTTTAGTACACATAAATACAAGAAACTTTTATTTAAATTTAAGGTATCAATGGTTTAAATTTAAGGTGTTGCAATTAATTATATTTTTCTTTATTTTGTTTCAGGTAAGTGGAGTTTCATACTACGAGTAGACCTAAGCAAGTTGTAAGATATCGCGTGAATTCGTAAGTATTTAATGCGAGTTTTATTTCAATCCTGTATTGTCGTACAAGTAAGTAGTTTCCCTATCATACTCGTATACATTACAAATATTTACTAACAACAACTTCTACATGTATATAGAAAAAATACCTACCTACATGATTTTGGTTCTAACTTTATGAAACGTTATTTTTCTTATATTGTTATTTGCGGTATCTTGTTACAAGGCTTTCGTCAAAGTAAACATTCGGTTCAGCACAAAAAGCGTAACACAAACACGGGTCGGTGGCGCCGAGTGGACTGCTAATCCGGAGCACTCCACGTGACACTCCGGCCAACATACTGTCCTTACACTACTGTGCCCCTTCACTCCACGTGATGTTTGCACTTCGCACTAACGCGCACGTATCGTTCGAATGTAGTGTGACAGAGGAGTGTTGTACCGAGGCCGAGGTCGCTAGAGATAGTATGCAGTATCGGTAGACAAGGAGATCTGTGATCTGGCCGCTGGGCTGGAGTCCGCTGAATGGGGACAGCTCAGAACCGTTCATAGTAGCGGTTGATGGGGTAGATCTAAGTCTAAATTTTTATTTGGACCATTGATACAAAGATCAAACCATAAAAAAAAATGCAGAATAAAATGCGTACCCTGACGGAAGCTGAAGAGACCGGGAATCGAACCAGGTACCTCTGAATTACCGGTCCAGCGTGTTAACCGCTCCACCACCCTAACGCTAGATAACCTTTCGAATTAGCAACCTCTACGTGAATATATTAATATTCACATCTTACGATCACTTGAACGTCTTTATGACTGATGATCATGAGAGGGATCATTTTGCTGTTGCTCGCGCTGAAACGGCGTTAAGTCAATTCGGATAAATATCATTCAAATGCGATATTTATTCATCATTTATCATCATTTATTTATAGCAACCATGGTATTACAAGGTGTTACAATTATATAAGGTACATCATGGACCCTGTTAGGGTATAGCTCATTTAACTTAATCTAAGGGAACAACACATAAACATACACATATCACAATAATATTATTAAAATGGTTATTTACAATTTTAAAATTCAAATTTTACATTTATCTTAATACTTATTAATTATTTCAATGTCAAAAGTGTTAAAAGTGTTCATTCAAAATTATTATCATTAAAAAAGTCCCCTATCGAATAATAACATTTCTTGATTAATATTGATTTTAATTTATTTACGAGCTGGGCTTCGTCTTCAGTCTGTAAGATGTTAGCTGGAATTTTATTGTAAACTTGTACACATCGACAATAAGGGCTGTTTTTAAATACTACAAGTTTAGACTTTGGCATTTGGAGCAGATTTTTGGATCTTGTGTTATATTTGGTAGTGTCCTTCTTTTGTGGGAATAAATGGATGTGTTTCCGTACAAATATAATAGCTTCGAGAATGTATATGCAGGGTAGTGTGAGAAGCTTATGCTTTACGAAGTGCGGTTTACAGCTTTCACGTCCACGAATATTGACTAAAATTCGGATGCATTTTTTTTGTATTACAAACAGATCATGCACTTCCGTGCTAGCACCCCATAAGACCAGGCCATAGCGGAGCCATGAATAGGCATAGGCATAATATGCTGACAATGCTGTTTCGAAATTTGTATTGGACTTGAGGACGCTGAGGGCATATGTGAATCGCGATAGTTTCGTTTTGATGTTCTGGATGTGCATTTTCCAATTTATGTTAGTGTCTATGGTAATACCTAGGAGGTTGAAATGGCTGACTTCCTCTATTATGTGGTTTTTTATATGTAAGTTTATGTCTAAGGATTTTTTTTGATATGGTTTAAATTGCAAGACTTTGGTTTTTCGTAGATTTATCTCTAAATTGTGGTCCTGTAGCCAATTTAAAATAGTTTGTGAATATTGGGATAGTCTAGTGTTGCACTCTTCTTCTCACTTTAGCCCATTAAACATAACGTTTAATCACCCCTCCTACAGATGTACGCAATTTACAAATAGCTTATATTTAATTACCTACTTCCCTTCCGTCTTAAATACGAAGTTTTGTTTCTTAAGTACATATTTAGTAATTCGACCTTCCCAGTCGGTTCTCGACATTCCGCCAGAGGGCAGTGAGACATACAAGTATAGCTTCAAAAATAACTTTAGTCCACTACTAAGCTGACTTTGTTTATCCAATACAAATATTAAGACAAACGAAGACTATGTGTAATTGTGTAGGTATATATGGATATAAATTTTTGTATCGACTTACCTTACCTACTTTGCTTCCTATTTTGCTATTATATCTAGAAGAGTGTCCGGTTCTTTTTTTCACTATAACAACGATTCTCTGTTTCTTTTTCTTTGTTTGAATAACGTAAAGAATATTGCGAACCAAGTTTTAGCGCCACGCAGGATCTGGATCATTTTCCACAGTGGACACTTTCAGCAATCAACTTGTTTTCAGGGGTATTAACTTATTCATACAGATATAATGTGCACTAATATATATTTGATTCTATTTCAACATTTCAAGAAAGGCACAGTACATACGCTTACACTGTTAGAGTATTTTACCGGATGCTAAACCTCCATGGTTCCATCACACGCTTCGCATTCACAATCCTCCGCCGAACGTCACGAAATGCAGAATCCATCAAAATTGGCAAATCTTCGTCAGACACGCTGCACCGACACCGGCGCCCGGCGGCCGCTCGCTCGGATCGGAATCATTGGAAATCATATTCCATTTCGTGGCCCTTTGACTCTCAAAGGATCGACCGCATTCGGCCGGAAAGCGGGCGGCAATGAAATTAGGTTTTGTTTATATTTACGAACGCCCTGGATATTGATTGAAATGATGCTCCCCTTTGATAGGTTCTTACTTCAAGCCGAGAGTATTGTTGTTTATTTAGGTACGTCGTTTATTATTTATTTGGCATCAAAAAACATGTTCATTTATTTAAACTTTATTGCACGTTACATGAAAGTTCAAATGGCGAACTTTATGCCATGAGGCATTTTCTACCAGTCAACTATAAGGGTACATAGTTGGGGCGGGATTGGTGTACCTACAACAAAGCGTGCATGCACGCGATGCAAATAACGAAACAATAGGTAACATTAATTACAATGACATTTTACAATATTACAATTATATACAACAATATATGATGAGTATAAAGTTTAAATATTATATACACCTACAATAAATAAATATACATATATATACATTGCTATTGAATTACTAATAACTAGGGGACATAATCTCAAAGGTTCTCCAAGAGAAGCAGGATGTGCTTGAAGGAGACCTTGCTCCCAGCCTGGCGTAGGTATATTAAGACGGAGCATTCCAGAGATGAACCGCCTGCACCGTAAAGGAATTGCCCGTGGTACCGGAACGATGATGGGGGACAGAAAGCAAAAGTTTACGAGGGGTTCGGAGCTCGCACCTGGCCGGGCAGTTACAAACTGAAGTTTAGTCCTCAGTTCATCACGCCAACCAAATAACTAAGGATACGTTTCCTACACGTAAGGTGGGGGATGTTTTTCTCGGATCCCATACTGTTGCGATAGGTGTCATCAGATAATTTATTGAATAGCATTGCTTAAACGTGAAAACAATTTGGTCGAGTTGATTGGTTAATTTATTTAAACATATATCCATACTTACTAATATAATATTATAAATGCGAAAGTGTGTCTGTCTGTCTGTCTGTTACCTCTTCACGCTTAAACCGCTGAATCGATTTTGATGAAATTTGGCATAGAGATAGTTTAAGATCCAAGGAAGGACATAGGATAGTTTTCATCCTGGAAATTATACCTAAAAAGATTGAAAAGTGAGTGAACATTTCTGTTGGGGTGCGGTTAGCCTGTAGGAAAAGTCATTATTAGACCAAAAGCACAATTGCTCTTACATTTGCTTAGGCGCTTATAATAATCCCTTTTATTAATTAAGGTGATTAGGTGGATATCTATCGTGTTGTACGAGGTTGCTTCCATACTTCCAAGTTCCACGCGACCACGCGGGCAAAAGCTAGTGTATGTATATACCAACATTATTATTAATTTTTAAGTGATAGTATACAATAAATCCTCACCAAGCCATAGAGTTATTTATCTCTATCGTAACTGGTGGGTAGTAAATTAGGAGGTTTCGACGCGATCCTATCGCACCGTGCGGCAATTAGAGCAGAACTCATCAACGCCTGATATCGGCGGCTAAGTGCTAATAGGGATAACGTTACGATCGCTTCTGGTGAGGATAATCCTTTAGGTTTCATTCTATAAAGCCTATTTTATCAAATATGTATATGTATATTCAAATGGTGATTCATAATCGCTTCAGTGAAAGAATACATTTATTATGGGTCAAAAATAAAACATAAAAAATAACAAATGTATGGGATTAAAACTTAATAAATTAAATCGACAATTGATAGGTACACAGTTGTCACAATCATTGGACATTGATTTATTGTGCTCATTTCCTTTAATTTGTCAACTTGTCAAAGATACTATTAATGTAGCTCAAATAGCAAAAACCTATTGCACTAATAATCGTCACCATCCAGTTGCCGCGATCCAGTCAAAACCTTATTCCTACGCCGCGTCTTCCAGATCGTGGTCTGCCCCAGCGGCTGCCACGCAGTCGTTCTACGAGCAGCGTGCCCCGCCCGCCGCTACTTCAGTTTGGCACGAATACATACAGCAGAGATAATAAAGTGAATAATTTCCATTTTTCAGCGCGTTACCTGAAATCTACCGCCCATTTTTAAGCCCAATTGCCTTTTGCATTACGTCTTTTAACGGAAAAGTGTATTTCGTTTCACTTGGGTAGGTAAATTAATCCTTTAATTTTTTTTTTATAATCCCTTATTTTATTTACAACACGAGGATGAAAGTATATAAAACCGTGCGTGAAGCTGAAAGCAACACACATATGCCCTTTTATAATGAAACAAAAGGGCTGCAGCTTGCATATGAATTAAAAATAAAGGCAATAATATTTTCAGTGACGTCAGTAGCGGTGGTGCCTTCAAAACAAAAGGTTAAGCTCTTTATTCGGCAAATAGCTATCAACGACGAGTAACGGGAGCTCGCGCAAAAAATTGAAATCGGGATCGAAAATGCTCCGAACAATGTTGAATACAATAAGTGCGGTCTGAAAAATAACATACATTTTATGGATACATTCCTAGTCTGTGTCATATTCAGAACTGAACCAAGTAAGAAAGTAATTATTATGGATATTTTCTGCGCTGTCTAAATTTTCAAATCAATCTATGGATCTAGTATCATCACAAGTTCGATTGTCTGGCGACATAGCGTTACGCTTTGCACTCAGTGGAGAAATAGTGACAAGTCAATGTGATCCAACGTTTGTTTAAATTAAATCTCAAAACACACTAAGTATATTATGTAGAATATATCGAAGTCCAAATTCATTTCCGACTGATTTTAAACAGGACAACGCTAAACCTCCTAATTCTCGGAGTTTTCGAGACCTCCCTCATTCGAGACACAATTAGCGTCCCCCCCCACACACCCCGCATCTGTTGAAAGGAACCCATTAAATGGCCGAAGCGGACATTGTTCGCCGTAGCTCGAGTTCGGCTTAGAATTCCAAGTGAGTATTGTCAATGTTCGAATTCACGTTAAATATTAAGTTTGAAGGCTTTAGTTCTTTTTGAGCCCCGTTTCTAAATTTGTATGAGAAAAGATGTCCAGTGCTCATCTCTTGTGGTGCAAGATCATATTTGTTTCCGGTTATTAATAAGACAACCAAGCACCAATAGATCATAAACAGACGAAAAAGTTGTCTTCTCTCAGGAGCTCAATCTCAAAATCGACAGTGCTACTTATAAATATTAAGTAGGTACTTACTTACTAACTTTTCCTTTTTTTTTATCGATGTACCCTCCTTCTTTACGGTTCCTGTTTGTATCAGAAGTACCACGTAAAGCAAACCCATAAGCGTGTAAATTCGAATGGTCGTACAAAACGATAACATTTATTGCCACCCGCAATCATGCGGCTAATTTACGAGGCACTAAAGTAACAGATAAATTGTCCAGATTGAACCCTCTCGCAGTGAACACTAGCTAATGCGCCATTAGGGGCTGCGGGTCCTAATGTCATTTTTAGAATGATAGGGGTGTAAGCTGAGAGTTGCCAGGCTTAGGCTGCCTATCCACTGAAGCAGAGCTGTGTAACATGGACCAATCACATCCTACATGCACTGGTTTTGGGCTTCGCAATGAGGCAGCCAGCAGGTTTATTTCCCCACACAGCTTCGCCAGGCAGCCTTAACCCTTCGTATGTTATGTCAAGCCAACTAATTGAAGCTCAATCAGAAGTTTAAATAGGCTTCAAAATACTTTGCACTGATCAGTGCTTCGACATACGAAGGGTTAAGGGGGACATTCCTTGTAGAGTTGAGCCTGAAAAAAACATGAAAGTAAAACGCAGTGTAGAAAAAACCGTAAAAGGTGAACCCACGACCTGGCAAAGATAAACGAAACCCGTTAAATGAGAGCAGCCGCCCCACAGGTTTCTGAGGAAATCCATATGGAAGGCCAGGAATCAATTTGGCGAGATTTTATTCTAACGGATATAATTTGGCTCTCGGCAGATGTAAACAGAATAAATATCTCATTTCATCGTAAACATTCTCCAATCAAACTTTTGTGTTTTTTTTTTTAATATATACCTAATCTCATCAAATGGCTTTTAAATCATATACATCGATTATGGTTTATGAGAAAAAGTTAACGACAAAATAAAAAGTAAAAACATGTAGCGTTCTTCAAAAGGTAGCATTCTTATCTGTTCTGTAAATAGTTTACAGTTTCGTATTTGCTGTTGTTTTATTTTATAAAAAATGGAAAGAAACAGCATAATTACCAGTTTCCATCAATTTCCATGGTTTAGGATTTCGCTGTACACGGTATACTTACTTCTCCAAAAACGAGAAAGAAGAATCTAAATCTAAATATTTACTTTCCAACAAAGGTTAAATTTGATGTTAAGTACAAAATAATATATTGTACCATAATGTGGTGTAGTTAAGCACACAAATTAAATAATGTACATGCAGCATGCCGTGCGTACATGCCGCATGTATTACATAAAAAGTTTACACTATTTAGGTCTTAATCTGTCACTAATTTTATGTGTAGATATCACAATAAAAGAAAATAAAATATAGCAAAATATTTTAGTTCTTACGTCAATTTAATTATATAATAAAATCATGTCAACATAATAACAATACGCTCTAAGACTAGCTTAACCCATTATGACCTGAATTATTTTATGGTCTTAGAAATTGGTAATATTTTGATATATTGTTGTCTAAGGGTCCCTGAGTTGTTTTTGATTCTTAAAAGTTAATTTGATTTCTTGGTTTTGGAAAAAACAATGGGTGCCGTATGGCACCGCTAGGCCAATACGTAAGCTTCACGTCTCTCTATTAAGTATGTATTAACTTTTTATTAGCTAAATTATTATTACCGTTTATTTATGAAATTATGAATATTTTGAATAACGCTGGAATTTATAAATAAGAAACGCATTTTCTTGACCTCTTTATTTAAGGCTTACATTTTTTTTTGTCCTAAACACTAACGTTAAACTAATAATTACAGCCCTCCGCCACATTTGTAGCATAGCAAAGGTTGTTGATACTTTCTCCCAAAGTCCAGAATCTCCGTAGGTAACTTTCCCCCAAGTGAGTTCAAATCTAGTTACTACAGGAAACATGGGTGGCTTCCTGAACTAAAACCTCATCAACCCATTTTCATGACTCATGACTGCTTTAGACTATTTTGTTTTTGACTGGTGGTGGTTCTTCTGCTTCGGAAATGTGTCAATGAATTGAATTGAAAAATTGTGGAGATCATTATAGGTTGACTTTTGCAACTTTCTCCACGAATTCGACTACCTATTCCACGATGTGAAGAAGAGCGGCCTGGTGAGGCACGTGACCCACGAGACAACGTCCGAAACGACCCGGCTTCAGGTTGTACATCTGATGCCGCCCGCGTATTTCCGGACTACTGGAGCGTGTGACACGTGGTGACAGAGATGTAGACGCCATCACCACTTCGCACCCAGCATTGAGTTGCCGACCTGTGAGATTATTTATAAAACCACCCCCTTCTTCGTCGCCCGTATCTTGCTCAGAGTCGATTGCAGGTTCTGGAGGTTCAATATATAACTACCGCGGCTCGATATCCTCATCTTCTTCGAGCAGGGCTAGTGCCTCATGAAGTGTGCAACCCCTATCTAGACAAATAAATACGTATTACCCATAAAGAAACCAAAGAGACACACTCCACCCATTATTGGAATATACTACGGATCGGCCTAGAGGTGCCATACGGCACCCGTAAATTTTGAAGTGCGATAAAACCAATACGCAAACAAAACTGAATTAAATTACAATATAAACTAGTCACACAAGTATGAAGGTATACAAAAAAATACATTTAAGTGATAGATTTTTAGAAATATAAATATTTTGGCCCACTTACCGCAGAATGAAATCCATTTTTTGCAATAATTTCAAAACGCTAACTTTGTGTCGCTCGTGCCGGCCTCAACAAGTACAACAGTTAAAAGTAAGCATTGAAACAGGTAGTTGTGTCGCTCTAGCACCGAAAAAATAGCAAACCGCCGGAGTTTACTGTTCGTAAAGCGCGAATGGCGGGAATTTCTAAACGCCTAGAATTGGGTGCCAAACGGCACCGCTAGGTTATAATGGGTTAAGACAAGTCTTTGTTCAATGATTCCAGTCAAATATAACCATCTGATTAGTATGATTTTCCAATGTGTAAATAATTGATATGATGTTGTAACGTCTAATTAGTTTTAACTAAACTTTTTACCTAAACAAAATAAATACTATTATTAGTTATATTTTGATAGATATCTTTACCGAACTCCCCCTTACTGGCCATGTTTTACCCCCCTTAGCGATGACACGGAAAGACATGATTTTTTAAGAATCTCTCACGTCCTCTTTAATCAGAAATTCTAATCCCCAGCATAGTTAATGGACCTGGACGCAAACAAGCGATGCTGTGTACTCAAGTCTCGGCTCAGTGTTGAGCGGCGGTGGCTCAATGCTCAATGCTCAGCACAATGCCTCTCGACTCGAGACGCCACTGAAAGGACTATTGTTCGAGCGATTTCGAGTTATTACAAATAAGGAGGATCAAGTGTGGTTTGTAGGTCAAATCGGTGAATTCCAAGAAATCTATTTATTCTCCACCCGAAAATGTGAGATAAAGAAGTCAAAAATTGCTTATTATGTAACTTCTTTTATGTGACTGTTACGCTGTTTTCTTTTCACTAAAATGTATAATTTCAAAACGTAGTTTACTTCACAAAACTACGAATACGGACCCGGTCATAAAAGTGTCTTATACTAGAGATATTTGAAATTTAATAAGAAACCATCCAAACGAATAACAGACTGATCTGACTAACCAACAAATATGTACTATAGAATGTACTTATATATAATTAAAATACATATTGTCAAAATCCAATAATATTAATTACACCAATAAACTTTTTCAGTCGGTACAAATTATATAAGTAGAAATGTTAGTGAGTGAACTCCAGCAACTCCGCCATAATTAAAGTTTATGTGATTGTATCTGCTGGTATTCGTACTAGAATGAATACATTGCAGCATTGTTAGAATTGTTTTTACGTGGCAGGATATTAAGCACAGTAACAATAATGACATTAATGACATCATTGCGATATGAAGCATCGTCCATTAAAAAAGTGGCGGACTAAAAGTGGGGGTGATGAGGAAAATCGCGACTAGCTAACCGTACTTCACGCTCAACTGAACAACTTATTTAACTGTCCACCATAAAATGTTCGTTACACGTAGCATAATGGGCAGAACTATTAATGTTAGCAAATAACCCGTCGACAGCCGAGCCGCTAGACAGCTATGAAATAGCGATCCGTCTTCGAAGTTAATACGGTTGGTTGTCAACGTGGCGCTGACAGGGTTCCGTAACCAGAAGGGCACATCACGGTGGGACGGCCGCGGCGGTTGTGACCTATCGTCGATGAGAGGCAGCGTGAAGAGACGTTACAAGGGTTTGTGGTCTGTGGCGTGTGGTTTGTTAGTGTGATGTTTCGGAACGAAATGGGATGCATATTGATGGTTGCGCCGGTGAACATCGTCTTATGATCACATGAAGGCGGCGGTAGTGCGATGGACGCAGGTAGCGTAGGACCGGTTAAGGTGGCTTTTTAGGGTTCCGTAGTCAACTAGGAGCCCTTATAGTTTCGCCATGTCCGTCTGTCCGTCCGTCCGTCCGTCCGCGGCTTAGCTCCGTGACCAATTAGTACTAGAAAGCTGAAATTTGGTATGAGTAAATACGTGTATGTATCACGCCGACAAAACGGTAAAATGAAAAATAAAGATAAAACTTTTTTCGGGTACCTCCCCAACACCTAAAGTGGGGGTGATTTTTTTTTCGTTTCAACACTAATGTGTGGGGTGTCGTTGAATAGGTGTTTTAAAAATAATAGGGGTCTCTAAACATTATTTTTTGATAAAGTCAGCAGTTTTGTAAATATTCTCTCCGAAAATAAAAAAAAATAGCGTCCCCCCTAACTTTTCAACCACGGGTCAAAAAATTATGGGAAAATTCATGAACATGAGGCCTTATAAGTACTTTCAATGAATTAATCGGTTGCGCCGTTTTAGAGTTATAGCAAAATTTCATAATTTTTGTTTAAAATGACGTAAGTGCCGCGCGATGTCCTTATACTTCGAATGTTACACATATTTGTTAAGTGCCATACTGCATTAAAACATTCCGCTCAATCTGGCGCGTATAATCGATAACTTACAGAAGGTAATAAGTAACTACAGTTACTTTGGCGTTTACGACTTTTTTTATAGAGTTTGAAATCTTTATCGTAATTTGAACCTCGGGCTTAAAACCGCTGTTTTAAGCCCGTCTATTGTGAAGGATGGGCAACTACGGAACCTTACACTGAGCGTGGCCCGACATGCTCTTGGCCGGTTTTATGGGATAAGATTATGTCTAAATAGCAGTGTTCTCTCCGATAATAGTATTTTATTTATTTAAACTTTATTGCACAAAACAAAGGCTAGTTCAAATGGCATTCTCTGCCAGTCAACCATAGGGCCGAACAGAGATACTAGAAGCTGGTGCAAATCGGAAATCTAATTGTACAGAGAGCATTCTAGGGTACAAGTAAAAAAGTAGTATTTATAGGTTAACTGGTCAAATCTGGGTCAAATTAAAACTGTCAGCTTTCAAACTACCTAAGCTGTGTGTGTTGATATTACAAAAAGGTCGGATTTTCTCTTTTTGAATGTAAGCAAAATTTACAACCCAATAATAACATTTACGTAGCAATTGTAATAATGCACAAACGTTTTACTTCACAGGTTAGAAAAGGGAAAGAAAGTCCACTCCTCATTACTCCCGACGTGTCCGACCTTTCGCCTCATTGACAGCTAGTGCTCGTTACGCCGCGTCCACGGCAGGCGCCGAGGGCTGCTCTTCGACTCGATACTTGTTCGCGATATCTACGTCGATAGAACTGGGGTGCAGAAATAACTAGTGGGGAATTGATTATTTTGAGGATCAAAGTGATAAAGAAATGTGTTCATTATTATATCCAAAAGCGGCTTTATCAAATAGGACGATGGTAATAATAGCATCTTATAAGGCACTCTGAACCGAAACGTGGAGTACTTATTAGTACACCAACACAAGGTTAAAATGGTTGGGAATCGATGAGAAAGAAACATTTTATCATTCTTTGTGACCCCTTCAGGAGAGTAGTGTTCCCTTCCAATTTCCTTTTCGTCCCAGATTGAAATCTCCTACAAAGGTCTGTATTACCAGTGACTTACTATCTCTTGGTATATTCAAGGTTAAGGTCAGAAAGGTATAATAGGTTCCATGGCTACAAGGCTATCAAGGTTAACACCTTAATTGATTTGAATAAAGTGAAGCAGAGGTCAAGCACAAAAATATTGTCTGAAAAAACGTTCTATGTTCGACCTATGTTTAGCAGTACACAGCTGGTTGATTGATAATATGATTATTATTATGACTCGATTGACTATAGACAAGTGTGCCATCCCTAGTAAAAAGTGTGGCAACTACCCTTAAAGCGCTTCGTGTGCCGAGTGGCGACGGTAATCGCTGCGAGGTGCTTTTTGTAATCGTGCCTGTCAACTTGTGCGATATGTGCTGAGTGCTGACTGTACAGCTGGGTTTCGATGATCGTGCGACGACGCGCGTTTGGTTCAACCGCACGGCACAAGATTTTATAATAAAGTAGTAAAATTTTAGCCAAGGCTTATGGCAAAGGTCCTTAACCAATGTGGGTTGCCAGATGACGTACGGCACTGAAACGTGGTCGCTCACAATGGGCCTCATAAGAAGGCTCAAAATTACTCCAACGGCAATTGAGCAAGCTATGCTCGGAGTTTTCTTGCATGATCGAATCCGAAACGATGAGATACGCAAGAGAACCAAGGTTATACAATTTTGAGCTCAGACAATTGTCAAAGTTAGGTGGCAGTGGGGGCTGGGCGGGGCATCAATACGTACGAGATCCGATAGCCGTTGAGGCAGAAGGGTTCTTGAGTGGCGACCGTGGACCGGAAGACGCAGCGTGGGAAGGCCCGCCCCCCCAACAAGGTGGATCAATGACCTGGTTAGGATCGCGGGCAGAAATTGGATGAAGGTGGGGCACGGCCCCTTAAATGTTTTCGATTTACATACATAAATAATAGGGCACTGTGACTATAACCAATTATAGTTGAATTAATAGAGCAGGTACAGGCTAACTCTTCAACAAAGTCCGCAAATCCTTGCAAAGTGCGGAACTTCGTCCGTCTCACGTTTGCTGCGGTTAACCGGCTAACTTACATTGACCCAGTTCAGGCAGGTGCAGGCTGCAGGCGCCGGCTCATTGAAACTTACCGGCTTCTAACAAAAGGTTTTGATCTTCTAATAATATATTTCGACTGCTGTTCTTTGAGCCGCAATTAATAAAATTGACAAATTTACAATTGAAGAGCCAAAAAGAGCTATCTCGCAAAAAATTACATATAATCATGATGCTTCGGGCAGATTCCGATACCGTTTTTATTCACGATACTAATGAACAAACCGGAATACAATCCAAGTGACAGATAATGTGTATTATGCATTAGTATGATGCATGTCGTACACATCTCCGAGGAGGAATAGTATACCACAATATACAATGCCACGCGGGAAATGGGGCATTTTGGAAAACAATTTAGAAAAAAACCTGTCAATCCTGAACAAATGTAGGAATAGTGACAAACGTCACCTGCACGCAGACACTAACTCCCTCTATTGGCGCCACTTCCAATCAGAGGGACACTAGTTCCAACACCAGTATTTCAATTAATCCTGGATAGACTTTTAAAATGGCCGCACAAATCGAATTCTTTATTTGAATTCAAAACGGTTTTTTGTGATGCCTTTTTTTGACGAGATACGGTGTTCAAATATTGATGGGACTTGACTTAAAGTACGTATACTGATAGTAAAATTTTTAAGTAAGCCATTTTACTATGAAAAGATTTTTTATAACTTGTAGTACTTTTTATATAGCTAATCTATGTACATGTCTGGTAGAAAGGCACCCTGAGACTCGAGTAGTAATTGTCTTCTTAATAAAATCCGGCCATTTGATTGACATTTGTCAGAATTCAATTCTCATTGACTTTCTTAATAATTGGAATAATTTTAAAAACATTAGGCCTTGTGTCTGTCACTGAAAAAACCTACAGATTCTGAAAAAGATATTTTTATTCTAAGTTTTGTAACAATTATGGAAAGGATCCCTGACCTGGACAGATCCAGTTCATTACAATTTATCACAATATTAATATTCTTTCAACTATATAACAGAACAGTATGGATAGAAAATACATTTATTTTCTAAGAGCTTAATAGCTTAGCCGTACGTATCTTTGTTGATTATTTACAAATGCGGAAAAAGTATTGAAAGACTTTCAAGGGCCCAGTCCCGCTAAGTACAAGGATTTCTTTCAAATACAACTTACGTAATTGGGTTCACTGTAGAATCTTATTCAGCGGCAGCTAGGGTTTGTCGAACACGCTCTAGGCCGAAAAAGTTCGGTCAATAAATTAGACAATTTAAAAGATGTTAATCGATCATGTTTCATGTAGGTGTCGTATATCTATAGGTAAATAACTGTAATTATAAGTAGAACACAACAAGAGCCAGATATGAGAGTTAAAGTTAAACATACCTACTGAGCGTTGAGCGTTCAAAATTATAATTAATTAATATTGATAAATCAGATTCAGATTTCTTTATTTCCCAAGTCCTATACAGACGAAATGCACAGCAGCTCCCGCCCTAGTCGAAAGAAATAATTAGTTGGGTTTAATTTGCCATTGCGAAGCCCGTTCAAGGCGGCAACAATAATTTTCACCTTTTTTTAAGCTACAGTCAAATGTGTAACGTGTAACTTGTACTAGGAATGAGGAGGGTAATTTTTACCAATAAACAAAAAATATTTTTTTTTTTTACTTCCATTAAATACGTACGCCTTCGTTATTCTCAAATAGAATACCATATTATGCAAAAAATATGATAAGGAATCCTTAGCCTAGCCTAACGATAAAAGAGCGACCGCATTTAAAATGAAACTTTCTATAAAAAAAAAAAAAAACAGGTCAACGCCAAATACAGTCAAACTATTTATTTAAATACCACCATTGCCACAAAAAACTAAGTATCGGATCAGAGTTTGATAACAAATAGGTACTTAAGACGTTTCCATGAACAAAAAAGACCGCCCAAAACGCTTTGAATGCTTACTTATGCATCATTAAGCTGATACTTAATATCTTGAATGTTTCTTCTTATCCTTGTTTGGCATCTCATTATTGGACAAAGTTCTCAAAATTTTATAACACAAAAACACCAAACAAACTAAAATACCGCAACTGAAATATTTAGCCGAAACTCGAGTTCGAAAGTTTGACCGAAAGCAGAAAATCGAAACTTTTCCGAAGCACTTATACAATTAATGATGTCACTTTTGAGTTAAGGCCGTACACAAGATAAATAAGAAGGAAAATTTTGGGTCATGAGCACAGCCCGTATTATTTTCGATGGAATTATAATGTTTGCTCTCTCCTATATTTAACTGGAAGGCAAACAACTTGACGGCGAGGTTTGGGTGCTTACCCTTATGCCCTTTATTCGCTTTCACGTCTCTCTTTATTTTGCATTTTTAATACATCATGGAAAGGTAACATTTTCTTTAATCGAGTTATAGGCTGAACCCTGTTCAACGCCGAAATAATTTAATACTTTTTCCATTTTATTTTGCGGTGAAATTTCTTAGGGGACTTTTTTTTAATGGATACGTAGACGAAGATAACAATTTGATAATATGTTTTATTATTGCAATTGATTCTCATTTGAGATCTAGCTTGTAGCGTGCCAATTAAGCTTCGTTTCTGATAGATCTTCTAACTGTGCTAGTTAATCTAAGGGATAAATACCTTTAGCTAAGTTTCATTTTACGCATTCAGATAACTTAGACTCTGAAGAACTATCTGAAGAAGCTGCAATTACAGCCTACCATGGACATGTGTCAATCCTTAGTTATGGCCTGATATTATGGGGTAACTCTGTAAGTGTTGCTAGGGTATGTAAATTCCAAAATAAATGTATGCGCATAATAACAAATACTTGTATGGGATGTAGGTGTAAAACCATTTTCAAAAACTAAATATTTTACGAAGAGGCAAGGGAATAATTAGTCGTCATAACGTACAGTTATCAAACCTGCATTTTGCTGACAATATAGTTGTCTTTGCCTCCACGACGGCAGTACTTCAAGATCTCAGCTCGGCGAGCCTTCAAGTTGGACTTAGAATAAACAGCACTAAGATTCAAGTGTTGAATAACAGCATGAAACGTAGGGTAGCGGTAGACGGGCAGACGGTCACGTATAAGTGGAACAATTGTTCACATAATATAATATTATTAAGACATGTAACCCTTTTTCTGCAATTAACATTATCTTATCTTATTTCTTTTCTCTGAATTCTAACATCTACAATGTTACTAAACCAAAGACTGAATACCTACATGTAACACAGAACTAAGATTATAACGAGTTTCTTACTGAAACAAAAATTTAGTATAATTTGTCGCAAAATACGAATCACTAAGTTAAAAGTTTACTAGCGAGGTTACGTTTCCAGCGGGCCTATTATGGTTGCTTTTATCACGCGATAAATAAGTGACAAAGCATCGGCCATCACATTTTGTCAAAAATCGAGTGTGAGTGACAGATGCTTTGTCACTTATTTATTACGTGATAAACGCAACCATCATAGGCTCCACCAGAAAAAAAATCCTGAAAAAAAATAGACTTTGATTCGAACATTTCAGCATAAGGATGAATTGATCCATAATTTATAACGTCTCTGTACGCCTATTTTGTTTTGTTTTGAACGGAAAAACGAAGGTTAATCACTATACGACCAAGTATTGGGAAGAGACGAAAACTACCCGGTGGATCAATAATTGATAAACACAAAACTTTACCCTTCTGTCAAAACAGGGCACAGCATGATCGAATACTTAGCATGATCTCATATACTATATAAGGAAATAAGCAAAGAAGAAAAAGGCGTATCTAGTTATAGATACATCGGTATCGACAGAATATTGTATAGTATAAAATATCGAGCTTCACTAAACACCTTCAATCATTGAACACCGATGCAGGACTAAAACCCCTGAAACACAACGCGCCGCAGCGCAGGGCCGCGGGCCAGAGCTAGCTCGCCTCAACAACTTTCTTTGACCCGTTTACCTCCAGTCCGGCCATTGTTGATTGGAAACTACGCAGAAGTTTCAGGCTCCAAGTGCAATGTAAAGCAATCGAAGACGAACTAGCGCCAACTTTGCTCGAGAAGCCAAGTTTCAAGGGTTTTTAGAACCGATAGTAACTTGAAGGACATTTCAGCTCGGGAGTTTGGGTTTGAGAAGAGTTTCGATTGTCAACAATAAATTGATTGAGTGGTCTGTGGTGAGTAGTCCTCACTAACTGAAAACACCGGAACAATTGAGCGTTCGACGCGGAAGCAATCGCTCCCATACCCATTGTTCAATATTTTGACTTGCAAAATTTCCCGATTATTTGTAATTCAATTGTAATTAGGGCCTGCAAATATTCGACCATTTTAAGTATTCGAATATTCGTTTTTTTTTTCGCAGATATTCGAATTATTCGAATACTATTCGAATAGTTGAAATTATTTTTAAAAAGTATTAAAAGTAGCTTTTTTAAAATTGCAGTGGTAAAATTAAACGAACAGCAATTCGTGAATACCTAAATATACGGTGACGACGACAATGCAAAGCGAAATTGACGATACGATACACCCTGTGTGTCTAAAAGTGAAACCTTCTGTATCTGTCCCTTGACCCAGCCAGATGGCTCGAGAACGAGATCCTCTTAAGGTGTTTTGGCGAAACCCTGTAACTCCTGTAAGGGCCCTGTAGAACAACCCGTACTGCTCCTTGCTTTTCCATACGTCCTTACGGTGATCGGTTTTACGTAGCTCTGGTAGAAGTAGGAAAAGGCTTTGTCTACTGCCACATATTTTCTACGCTGAATTCCATACTTGTTGTTTAGGAAAAACTCCCTGAGACTGTACATCTCGCGGTTGTGGAGATTCTTGGCGTTTAAAGTCACTGCCTCGACTTACGCAGAATGAACAGTCTCATCAAAGATGGCTTTAACCCATATGTAGTGAGTAGCACCTTCCTGTCCAAAGCGCCTAGCTTAGTCTGAGTCCACCTCAGTACGCTAAAGGAGTAAATGAATAGAGGCATCTCCCAAACATACCTTGTAGCCACCCGACAAGAATTAAGTAATTTTGTCAAACGACAAAAGAAGCGCTCCTTCGAAGCCTGCTTCATATCCCCGCAATACCAAATAGTAGTAGGTACTTAGATTTAATTTCGGAAAGAGATCTAAGGTGCTATCGCCACTAATTCTTTCTGTGACTTTCTGTAGCTCCACCACGTTTAAGCCTTCTGGGGAACTTAGTTTAGGGTTAAAGTAAAAGTAAAAAGTAAAAAAGTATTTATTTTCTCCACCACATAGTATACAGTTTATATACAGTAAGTTATGGTATTTTTCTTATGAATAGGTATACAACTAGTGCGGTGGAGACTGGTGCCCGAACTAGGGGGAACCTGTATGTCAGGTCACCAGGTCTCCATCTCTCAGGTATCTATAAGAACAGACTTTGGGGATGAGTTTAGTTATATAAACTTCACTATATGAGAAGTGAACAATTTCAAAGTATAGTTACGAGTATATGGTCAAATATCCAAAGAGTATTACAAACATGATTTCTTATTGGCATATCTGTGTGTGTGTGTGTGTGTGTGTGTGTGTGTGTGTGTGTGTGTGTGTGTGTGTGTGTGTGTGTGTGTGTGTGTTTGTGAGCGCTACATGTGCGTTTAGAGGTTATGAGATTGGGATCATCAGCTTTTCGGTACTATTATAATCCAAATTTAGGAGCCAGGTTGTCTATGTACAGAAAAATGAGCAATGACCTCGCCCCCTCTTCGAAACCGGCATTCCAATCTTGAAACCTTCAGAAGAGTAGGCTCAGGGCCAGGCAGAACCACAGAGCCCTGAAATAACTTTCTCAATTCTGCGAACCAGGAGAAGAAGACTTATCATTCATATTCACATACATACATAGTTCTACAGTTATTTTTATGAATATATTGATTATTTACGTTAGTGTACAATTTTATACATACCCTATTTTGCCGAAGTGAAGATTACATTTAATTTCTTACATTTTTCATAAAAAAAAAAATATTCGAATATTCGAATACCGCACACGGTAGTATTCGAATATCAAAACGAGTCGAATATTCGTACTATTCGAATATTTGAATATTCGAATTGCAGGCCCTAATTGTAATTCAAGTTCTGGATTCCAGGGGGCACAGGTCAATGTGAAAGTCATTTGAAGTTTTTTGCGAGAAGACCGAATTTAACAATCGATGACTTTGAATAATGGTCACATGAATATCCATCTAAGCAGAAACGTTTGTTACTGAAATTTTTAATGAGTATTTTTTTTCTATAAATATAATTCCATTTAAAATTCGTACATGGACGCGTAACTTTTCTCTCATTACTGTTCTATTGTTGTTACTATCATATCACCATATCAGACACATCCAAACTACGTATAAAATGTCCTCAACTCAAACGCGAGCGAACATAGATTATCAAAGTTTCAAACAGCATAAGGTAATATTAACTAGAGGGTAAATTCCAACAGAAATATAAATTTCTGCACTTTTCTTTTTATATTTATAAACCCGTCGGGGGGCACGGCAGATGCGATTAAAACCTCAAATTATAAAACGGAAAGAAGAACAGTAGTAAAAGTACAGAAGATTTACAACAACAGTACCTACTCACTAAAAGTAGGTATGTAGGTGTAGATATGTAATCCCAGTTAAAGGTGCGTTCATGTTTAAGTTGGTTCATCTTTAAGTTAATCTACGCCATGAGTCTCCGGCCAACGGCACGCTACAGCAAGTGTTGATCTCGTTTCGCAGATTAACTGTGCAGTAATTAACTGTGCCTGAAGGCGGCCGCACACTGCTTCATAACTCGTCAGTGAGGAAACTTTACTCTTAACTCGACCAAATTAGTGCGAGCATTTATACACAAGATGAAACAGTTGATACCAGTCGGCGATTGACTAAATGTCACTGGATATTTTGGAAGAAGTCATACTGCCAACTGTGCGAAACTTCTATCAGCAAGATGAGGTGCATCAAGTTTATTTCGTCCATGATAACTGCCCTATGCACAAGGCAGCAATTGTAACAAATTGGTTTAATCAACATAGAGATGAAGTAACTGTTATCCCATGACCTGCTAAGTCACCCGACCTAAACCCTATTGACAATTTGTGGGGCCTAATTTGTGGGACCTAAAGAAAATGAGAGGTCACGGGCTGCTCTAACAGAACATTGTCAACAATTTGGGAGTCACTGCGGACGTCAGACATTTGCACGGAGTTAGTTGGGTCAATGCAGTCGGGACTTCGAAAAGTGATACAAAGCGAGGGTGCATTTACTCGTTTTTAGGGTTCCGTGTAGTCAACTAGGAACCCTTATAGTTTCGCCATGTCCGTCTGTTCGTCTGTCCGTCCACCCGTCCGCGGCTTAGCTCCGTCGTCCTTAGCAGTAGAAAGCTGAAATTTGGTATGAGTATGTGTATGTATCACGCCGATAAAACGGTAAAATAAAAACCGGCCAAGTGCGAGTCGGACTCGCGCACCGAGGGTTCCGTACAAACACTTTCCATCCCTGAGTGGTTAAGTTAAGTTAAAAAAGGAGACGCGGATGAAGCTGTCGGCATCTTCTATTATTTTGTTAAATGAAAGATGCCAAATGCTGATAACAACGTCACAGTAGCTCGACACGCGTCCCACCCGCGCACAGTGCGCGGCACACGTCACCATTATTTGCGGCGCCCGAACTCCGTCGCCGAAGGAGAGGCACTTAGCAACTCTGCCTCTTTTGTCCGAAGGACGTGCCCCAACTTCCACTAACTCATATTAACATAATATTACAAAAAGGCCCTTTATCTTATATAACTAGAATGTTCCCGCAAGATTGCCTGCGACTTTTCCGAGAGATGACGCTGTCCACTAAATAATCACGCCATTAAGACTGTTCTTTCGATATTCACATTGCTGACGAATCAATCATCAGAGAATTTGAAATGTTCATGAAATAAAAAATAGCTTCTTAAAATTATTACCGCCAAATTTATCATAAATGTACTGTTTGTCGATATTTAATTTTTATGATGTATATTAATTTTAATTTATTTGACATGTATTAGCTATGTAAGTACATGATTTATTACAACACTGCACACTGTCAATTTATGACCACTACAAAACATAAAGGATTATATTATATGATAATGATATGGTATAATACGTAGCTACAAAAATAAGCTTACTCTTATTTATTATATCAACGTTAATGAGAATCATACCAGCTCACCAGATGTTTTTGTAATTATTAGAGGGTATAATTACCTCAACGGTGATCTTACACATTTGACACTAAAATCACTTTCTACAAATAAATGCAAACCACTTTTTAAGTCGCAATAAACGACGTTGACGTTGATGGCGTTGCTCGAGACCATGAACGTAACAACACGTTCGAAACGTCGAAGTAATTAAATAAAAACTATTTGAACGCAATCAAGTCCCGTTTTGTTATAATAATGTGTAGAAATCGTGTAAGTTTAAATCCATATAGTGGCAATAAAATCCAAACTGATTGTTGATAGCAACTTAAAACAGAATACGGCAACATGGTTATTACAGATAACAAACATGATGACCGGCAACTGCCCAATTGGGCTCCGAGCGATGCGACGACAATAAAGGCAACAAGATAAAGAAAAAGCGGAGACGAGGATCCGTAACAATGAAGATCGCGTCCAGATGCAGTTGAAGCGATGCAACAAGTCCCATTGTGTACCGCTTCATATTTCTACCTCCAGTTGCGAAGAAGGAAGATTTTATCAAATTTTACGTGGTTCCTTTACTTATCTCTTTTAGCTTACTCCTTGATTAGGTTTTGATAATAACCACTTAATTTTACAAAAAATAGCGTTGAAGTCGACGAGAAGAAGTCGTATTTCCAAGTACCTGCAACTGAACGAGTTCCTATAAAATCCACCCAAATCATCATACATGTACCTACAATATTTGAGGAGTTCCTTCGATTCCCCACGAATCTCGTCATCAGGTCTTCGGGACCGATCTGAGGGCATCTCAATCCCCCTTAACTTGTGTTTTTTTTACAAGCTTTTATTTAACTTGCATTGTATGTATGTTTAAAGTATGTTTGTTTGGGTGGAATCTTGCAACTCAATTTTGAAGCAGATATCAAATTCAAATTCAACTTCAATTCGTTTATTGCGTTTCATGTTGTACAATAAGGTCTTATATTATTGATAGGTCCAGGAACATGAACCCTGCAAGGGCACAGCAATCTTATAAATAATGGTTTACAATTCAGTCCTTAAATATTAGAATTAGAGTATCAAATTTAAGTTTAACATTAAAATTACAGAAAAAAAAATTACAGAAAAAATATACAAGATACCTAGGTACGGCGGGGTATGATAATAGTTTCTAATGATACAGAATTTTGCATAGCCTAGACTTCGTCAACCGATTGAGCTGAAATTTTGCATACTTACATAACTTTGATGACAATACAATAATATGGTACCATGGGGCTGATCTGATGATGGAGCCGGAAGGTGGCCATAGGAACTCTATGATAGAAAAAGCAATCCTACCGAGTTTGGGCTCTTTAGAATCGTCTCAGTGAGCATTTGATGGATATTCAAAGAAAAGTATAGTCGGCTATAAAAGCTTGTCACTAAAATGACATTTTTGACATAAGTTATTTCAAATCGTAATTCTGTGCTAACAAACATTACAAATAAAAAAATACAACCAAATAGATAACCTTCCTGCTCTTCGAAGGCGGTTGAAAAACTAGTTTTCAGCGGTAATTTATTTAATTTATGAGTACGTGTTTCGTTGACTCGACAATAAAGATTGATATTGCTCCTTGCTGGGCACGGGGTAAAATGAGAGAGAAGCTTTTGCCCAGCAGAAGGAAACACTAAATAAATAACTACGTGCTTGTTACAAGCAGAATGTTGTATAAATTGCGATTTGCGAGCAGATGAGTAGAATGTGTATTTGAATAGCAAGCAATGTTGATATATTATATGTATTACAGATTTACTGAATATTCTGGACATATTGGTTTTATAGCAAATGTCGAAAACAGTAAAATTTAAATATATAAATGAATTGAATATATAATGAAAGTTCTATTTCATAAATTGTAAACATGATTTCCGTAGTGTTCCTGTGATTTCATGTGTAACATGACAACCATAATAATTTTTCGTAATCTATCCACAAACACTGTACGTGTGGGGCCAAGGCCCCGGCACGTAGATGTACGAAGGGGGCGGCAGAGCCCCGCACGACGTAGATATAGGAGGGGCGGCGAAACCCCTGCACGTAGATATAGGAGGGGCGGCGAAGCCCCAGTATGTAGGTGAGGCGAAGCGTAGGAGTTTTAATATCATCATTATTGTCAGCCAATTTTAGTCCACTGCTGGACTACAATTGCCCTAAGCTTGTGCCGCTGAGCATCCAGCCAACCTGCGTCGCTCCACTTAGTCTGAGGGGGAGTATGGGACACCCACGCGTTTCATGCCAGTCCGCGTTTTTTACTAAAGAACTCGTCTACTTTTCCGCTTCAATGGTCAAGTAATCCAAAATATATTCCTAAGTACACCTTAGAGACTGTATACATCTCTAATAAACTTAGTGTACTGTGCAATGACGCTCAGAGACCTTATACATCTCTGAGGAATTTAACTATTATCATGTATCTATTATTTATATTTTTTATTTTGTAAACTGTGACGCCTAGAGACCATATACATCTCTAAGAAATTTAGTTTAATTATTATTATTTTTTTGTATAGTTAGTTTCTTATTCAGTCCTTAACTTTTCTAAGGATTTAAATTAATTTATTTTGTTTTGCATGTTGTGACGCCTAGAGACCATGTACATCTCTAAGAAATTTAAATTAAGTACTTAATTATTTTGTTGCATCAGTTATTGATTTTGACCCCTTGAGACCTTATACATCTCAACTGAATTGAATTATTTCATTAATTAATTACCTATACCAATCTATATTGCGTGTCGTGACGCCTAGAGACCTTCTACATCTCTGAAAAAATAACTTTATTTTATATAATTTTTAGTGTAAACATTGATTTGGAGAAACTTGTACATCTCCTCTAACATATATGTTTCAATTACCTAGTTATAATAGAATTGTATTCGTTTTTAAGTATAATTTACGAAAAAATGACTTACTGTTGAGTTTCCTTCGGCTTTCTTCTCAACAGCGGTCTCCTCTTGCGAAATGCCGGTAGACTCACAATCTGACTTGTAAAAGTGCCCTTGTGGCCTACTTACTGAATAAATTATTTCATTTCATTTCATTGTTATTCAAATATTAAAATCATGATATTTATTGCGCCAAACAAATTCTATTGTATAGCGAACACAATACCGCATTACACCGAGACATATTGAATCGGTACAATAACCTGGACAAATACGATATCTTGAATACGAGCCGAATCTCATTTGATATTTATTCAATTTTATTTTTCCATCGTGAGAGAAAAATGTGAATTCTAAATTAGTTTCAGTCTGGGCTGCCTATTCTAAGAAAAATATTCGCAATGTCTAATTCAATTTTGAACGTAATATTTTTAAAATAAATAATGAAGATATGCATTTAAACTTTTTTTGTACCTATATTTTTTCTTTGCACACATTTAACAATGCAATGCAAACTTCAACAAAGCAAACTAAAGAAATATTACTGAAAAACATATATAAAATCAATAAAATTATTCTCTGGTATGTATGAACCTTACCGACCACAGAAGTAAAAATGATTCTTTTGTTAACGATGCTGAAGCTCACCGTTTGCACAAAATAAGTAGGTAAAAAAGACATTTTATTATTTTGTGGCTCAAATCTTACACCACCTTAGTATTCAACCGAAATAGATCAGTTTCAGCAAGCCGTCACAAGCCGGGGCCGCCGGGGCTGCCGGGGCCGCCGGGGCGCACCACAAACACGTACAATATTTACACCCCAACTTAACCCATTACCACCAACTATTGCATTACGAACGCTTTTAACGGGATGACTTTCACGAACTTTGCGTTTAATCGAATACCGAACTCCGTAATGTTATTGTCTACGCATTATCTCTATTGCTTTCGGGTCATCGGCGATATTTCATAATGGGACCATCAAAACTTTACTGGCATCTTTGGGCGGGCCGTAAACCTCCGACACGTCGCGTAAAACGGTTTACAGCGGGGTTTATGCCATGCGAGCTTATTCACGAATTAAGAAGTGCCAATTTTAAGGACAGAAGCGATACAACATTAGGGTTTTCAAATTGCGAGTAAACAATATTTTAGTTGGCAAAGAACGGGTGCAGGGTAGCTGCTCTGGTGTTGCGCATCTATATGGGCGGGGATAACGCGGTTTCGTTTAAAGAAAGAAAAATACATTATTGAGTCATGCATGAACTCATTTATGGAGTAATAAGGCTCACATCATTTGATGACCGCCTACCTTTTTGAAGACCTTGGGCTATTCCGATCATAGGTGAAAATGAAGAGTATTTTACTCATTAAATAAAAAAGTCCGAGTATAATTTCTATATCCAAGACTCATAATAAAAGTTAAATCATTAAAAGTAGCAGAACTCTTCAAATGACGAGTCTATCGTCGAGGGCACAAATGCGGCCCAAACGTATAATTTGCCTCTTTATACAAAAATTTCGCCCGAAACTTATTTCTGGTTCAAAGTTTCAGAACATGGGGATTGGAGCGGTCTGCCTAAGTCGGATAATTATTGCCATGTCACGGATACTTTTGGATCCAAGTTTATTTTAGGCATTTGAATATTTGAGGACTCTTTATTCATTGATTATGAGTTTCCATAAAATATTCTTCTCGAATATTCCGCCTGTTGAATTAAGTATTCAGATTTCTTTCTTCGTTCATTCTTAAATAAATAAATAAATATCAGACAACCTCACACAAATCAATCTAGTCTCAAATTAAGCTCAAGAAAGCTTGTGGTATGGGTACTAGACGACGATATAATATACTGCCGTACTGTTTTCTACTCCTGATCACCGATTAAAAATCATCGTGTATAGATTAATATATACTTAAATACATAGAACAACCATGACCCAAGCACAAATATTTGCCCAGGCTGGGATTAGAACCCGGGACCGCCGGCTCAGTAGGCAGGTCTCTACAAACCGAGCCAACCGCGTCGTCAAATTCTTATGAAAGGGTTTTTTAATTAATCTGATCCGGCACGTTATTGACAATTATTTTAGCAGTCTTAAAAATATGGACATCACCAATTATTTATGTTTAAATCTTACACAACCGACAACCCTCGTGGAGATAGCGTTCACCGCAACTGCATCTCGTTTGATCTATAGTCAGTTAGCTTATTCCTCATTTGTTTAAGTAACAAATCCAAAACTTTGAGCCACCACGTTCGCAAATTGTGCAAAATACGATTGCTAACTCCATAGTAGTTAGCTAACTCTAATGAACAGGAAGCTAGCAGCTCATTTGAAACCGACGCTCCGATTGAAAAAAATTGGGCAAGTGCGAATCCGACTCGCGCATGAAGGGTTCCGTACCTATATATATACCTATATATACATAATCTATAACAAGTTTGTTGTATGGGAGCCCCCCATAAATATTTATTTTATTTGCATTTTAGTATTTGTTGTTATAGCGGCAATAGAAATACATCATCTGTGAAAATTTCAACTGTCCAGCTATCACCGTTCTTGAGATACAGCCTGGTGACAGACGGACGGACGGACGGACGGACGGACGGACGGACGGATGGACGGAAGGACGGACAGCGAAGTCTCAGTAATAGGGTCCCGTTTTTACCCTTTGGGTACGGAACCCTAAAAACAGTGATACTTATCTGAAAGTTGGCTCGTTACTAACTTTTCTGTTTAAATAGCGCCTTTAGCGGATTTGGATCAAAAAAGATTTTTAGTGAGAAGTACTTTTAATTTGCAAATTTAAAGTTTTAAATTTTACACGTGCCTTTAACGAGTATAAGTGATGATATTATGATTAGTTATGTTGTATGATCAAAAGCATAAATTTTGTAAACTACTGGCTCTGTGAGGAGCATGACTTCTCAATGTCGCGTCGGGCCGTTCCTTATCATTTTTACGTGACTTTTAATCCGTGTATAATAAATATTGGAGGTAATATTTTCTTCGGTTTCCGCGAGTGTCACATTTAAATAATCAGTTAAAACGGATTATATCGCGTATATACATTATCTGAGGACGTTTCGGCAACTTTACAGTTAACGTTGTCAAAGATCAACTGCAAAGTTGCAGAATTTGTCAGGGAGACTGAAATAGTGAATATTTACTTAACATAATTTTATGAAATGGCTAAAATATGTTTTCGATCGCCACATCTCTGCCACATTCGTAAATTTCGACATAGAATCAAAATCGAAATATATATAATTATCATATCAATCCTGCTACCAAACTTGAGAGTCTCTTGAGAATGCAAGCTGTGGGACCGACAGCCGGGCATCCGGCAGCATTATGCCGGACGCAGCATTTTTTTATAACATGCTTCACTCGCGTTACCGACGCTAATGTAACCAAATGAGTTAATACGAATAATAATTATAGAATCATTACAAAATAAATTTTAAAATAACTTGCAACAATCGATTATAGACACCGGACCGGACAGGTAAAACTAAATGAAAGCTTATTATAAACGTACAAAATCAACTCGGACAGCCAAGCTGCCCTGTTGGCACTGGAATCAATAGAGGTTAATTCTAGGCTAGTCCAATTATGCAAAAACAATTTAAATGCCCTGGGCGAAACCAACAAAGTCACTCTTAGATGGGTACCAGGGTACCAGGTCACTCCGGTATTGACGGAAATGAACGAGTAGATAAACTCGCGAGAGATGGCGCGGACAAGCCCCTTGTCGGCCCAGAACCGTTCTATGGAATCACAAAACGACAGGCCTACTCTCTGCTCAACGATTTATACAAATCTAAGGCGATCGAGGTGTGGGTGGCTGTGAAAGGACATAATCACTCGAAAACCCTAATAAAAGGCTTTGTTCAAAAGTTATCTAAAGAGTTACTACAGCTCAAAAGGTCAAAAGCCTGTGCGGTGACTAGAACTCTGACCGGTAACTTCAAGCTGAAAAAACACCGGTTCCTAATGGGAATGGAACAGGACGCAACGTGCAGGTTCTGCCAAGAGTCAGAAGAGACAGCTATGCATATCCTCTGCTCCTGTGAACCACTTTTGCACAAAAGAAGTATCCACTTAGGGCAACACTTTGTGCCCCCAGAGGAGATACAACAACTCACGGCCCAAAGAATCTGGGAATTCCTGGACTCAACGGACCTCAGCAGTGAGCTTTAAGACACACAAAAGGCCCAATTGATATTGTAATGTAGACGTACAAAACTTCAAACCAAATGATTCAACATGAAAAAATAATTTTAACAAAAAAGAACCGACTTCAAAAAAACTGAATAGCCAAAAATAACCCGTTCATGTACACATTGGTGGACAGACGACCTGGTAAAGGTTGCAGGAAGCCGCTGGATGCAGGTCGCTTCTAACCGGCCGATCTGGAAGTCACTGGGGGAGGCCTATGTTCAGCAGTGGACGTCCTGTGGCTGAAATGATGATGATGATGATGTACACATTACATTTGAATCACTTTTTGAAGTCGGTGCCAAACCAATTATTATTATGAAAAAAGATGCCTCGCATAAAGCCTTTAATGACTTTTTTTTAAGCCTTCCATTTAGTTTACGTGAAGTTTGGCACCGACTTTAAAAAGTGATTCAAATGTAATATGTACATGAACGGGTTATTTTTGGCTTTTCAGTTTTTTTGAAGTTGGTTTTTTTGTTAATATTTTTTTTGCTTTTTAGTGATTCAAATAAAATACTTATGGTAGCCTGATCGGGGTCTTGTTTGCATGCATCTCGTTTGAATTATCCCCTAACTCGAAAAAAAACAAATCAAGAAAATCAAAACGTTTATTCTGTAAGTAGGTCACAAGGGCACTTTCACATGTCTAAATCTGAATCTAACGGCATTTCACAAGAGGTGACCGCTGTTGAGAAAAAAGCCGAAAGAAACTCAACAGTAAGTAATTTTATCGTAAATTATACTTAAAAACTATTACAATTATATATTATAACTAGGTAATTAATACATGTTAGAGGAGATGTACTAGATTCTCCAAATCAATGTAATTATACACTAATAATTATATGAAATAAGGTGAATTTTTCAGAGATAGAGGCGTCACGACATGTAATATAGAAAGTTATAATTATTTAATGAAATAATTTAATTCCGTTGAGATGTATAAGGTCTCAAGGCGTCAAAATAAATAACTGATGCTACAAAATAATTGCTTAATTTAAATTTCTTAGAGATGTAGGTATATGGTCTCTAGGCATCACAATTTACAAAATGAAAAAAATAATAATAAAGAAATAAAAAAATATATATGATAATTAGTTAAATTAATTCCTCAGAGATGTATAAGGTCTTTGAGCGTCATTGTATAGTACACTAAGTTTATTAGAGATGTATACAGTCTCTAAGAGTCTAAGTATAAAATAAAAATAAATTCCATCGAGTACAGGATGAAGTCTCTCACGTCAATTCATTAATTACTGGTAAGCAGTTACTACACAACTAATTTGGCCCTTGCTAGTATGAACAGACCGGACCCCACAAACGGAACCCGTTCACGAGCATGGCGCGTATCTCAGCCTTCGCCTCCCTCAACCTTATTTTAGGGAAGGTTGCGAGCCGATCAACGACGCCACCGTAAGCCAAGAGTAAGGCCATGTTCAGATGACAAGCGCTCAACGCGCGTTTTGCTAACGCCGTTTATAACTCCATAAAAAGCGCGCGTTGAGCGATTGTCGTCTGAACATGGCCTAACCTCACCTAAACTAACTGTTAAGGAGTTACACCTTCCATGATCAGCTCAGCATAGGAAGATGATGACTACGATATGCAAATACTTAAATAGCTTTAGAAAATAATTACTTATATGAAAAACATTATGAGTGCCTATAAAATTTGAGGGTTGTCGGTTACAATGGGACCACCTCAGGAGTATACTCTTTAAAATAAAAAAAAGATTTTTTAAAATCGGTCCACAATTGGCGGAGTAATCAGTGGACATACATAAAAAAAAATACATACAGTCGAACATAGAACCTCCTCCTTTTTTGGAAGTCGGTTAATGAAACTGTACACAATTTAAGTTTACTTATGTATAACGATATGATATATATATTTTCCGGCTGTTTCTCTCACTCTCTCTTTTTTAAGAAAAAAAAATTGAGTTCCCTTCTACTTGAATGCTTCCGTCGTCCTTAATATATCAATTTAATAATTACGTTTCAATTTAAAAATTGTACCCTAAAAAAATTCATCAAAGTGAGAGTCGCTCGGAAATATCCTTAAAAACTAACTCCTGGAGCATCTCAAGCGAAAATTAGATTCCGCGCCGGGAACTCCGAAAAAATACTTATTTATACTAAAACACGCAATGAAATTAGGTATTCAGTGACATCAAAGGCTTCCTGCAAACTCGGGAGTGCCTCACGCTCGGCATTCCGAATGGCCGCTCAATTAGGCGTCTCAAGAAACGGGAGAATCTTAACAAAATAAGTACCGAACTCCAAATTAAGTAATTCCCAATCGGATTTTTATCGGGGTTTTTTCCTGGACCTTCCTAAACGTCATAAGGGGCGAAATTCAATGTTCTTAATTTCGTCTGTCTGAAATATCACCACTATCACGTATGTCTGCTAACGCCATCGCCATATACTCTTTTAGCCGTTTTAAATCTTTCAATCAAAAATCTAAATAATAACGCGCGCACATGACTGTGAAATGGCTATTATATTATGACTACATTTCAATGACAATCGAACTAGATCCCAGAGGAAGAGAATTCCATGAGGTACTCGAATTTGTATTTTGTTTGCCCGTGGCTTCCAAAGTGGCAGTGGACTGGTATGACAGTGACACAAGCCCTCTAGTGCGATGGACTGAAGATTTACGCAAGAGCGCTGGCAGAAGCTGAATACCTACGTCGTCGAAGCCAGGGTGCATATTTGGGAAGGCGATGTACCTGTAAGCTGGAAGCATAATAATGTATCTGGCGTGTCGGAACACGTATGTCACTCTCCAATCTATATATATAAAACTCAAAGGTGACTGACTGACTGACATAGTGATCTATCAACGCACAGCCCAAACCACTGGACGGATCGGGCTGAAATTTGGCATGCAGGTAGATGTTATGACGTAGGCATCCGCTAAGAAAGGATTTTTCAAAACTCACCCCCGAAAGGGGTGAAATGGGGTTCCAAAGTTTGTATGGGGAAACAAGATTAGTTAGACTATTTTATTCGAAACTTCACAGGAGTATTTCTAGCGATAAATGAGTAAACACGTGTTTCAGTTTTTTTTTAATTCAACCCCTAAAAGGGATAAATGTGGTGACAAAGTGAAAATCCATTGATAATGCTTTTATGGTTTATCGGGTCGCTGATTACGTAAACCGCAACGATTTTAAAATCCAACGTGGCGGACGTGAATTAACATCTCCACTGTTGGGGTGAAATGGGGTTGAAATGTCTAAATACTAAACCGCTGGTTCTAGAGAGTCCATATTTGGAACCTACGTGTCCTTATAACGTCTAGGGGTGCAATAAAAGAAGCATTTGTCAAAAGTCACCCCCCAAAGGGGTGAAATGGGGGTCGTAAGTTTGTATGAGGAAAAAAGATTAGTTTGACTATTTTATTGAAAACTTCCAAGGAGTATTTCTAACGATAAATGAGTAAGCACGTGTTTCATGCTTTTTGAGAATTCAACCCCAACTAAACCCAACTAAAGGAGGAGAATATGGTGAAAAAGTCTGAAAATCAACAAGGGTAATGTTTTTATGGTTTATCGGGTCGCTGATTACCAAAACAACAGCGATTTAAAAAACAAACGTAGTGGACGTGAAATACCGTCTCGCCTGTTGGGGTGCGATGGGGTTGAAATTACTAAATATGAGTATGGGTGTAATTTTTATGGTTTCTTGGGACGTTAATTACGAAAATGCCACCGATTTTTGAAATTTTATATTGTGGACATGAAAATTCTTGAAGCATTTGCGCCAAATTGCAATTTAATCGGTCCAGTAGTTTTGCAGCAAATCGGTTGTAACAGACGGACTGACAGACAGCTACACGTGATCCTATAAGGGGGTTCTATTTTTGCTTTTGAGGTATGGATAGAGACCCGCGTTATCCTAAAAGATTAAAAAAATAGTATTTGTTGGCATCTCGATCGTCGTCAATCGGTACCTAGGCGGGCGGCGCGTTCGGACGGGAGGAGTAATGATCGGGAAACTTCCTGCACCCGTAATAAATACATTCAAGTTTTTCAATAATTATGTTAAGTCATTTCAGAATTCTGAATTACGTTTATCTGGCTCAGAATAATTCATTTTTCATTCATCAACGAAGAGAACCTCAATATCTTACAATAGAACAAGACGTAACTTAGAACATGGTTTAGAATCATTAAACCAATCTCGAATATCCCAAGTCGATAAGCGGAGGCTCGGGACATTATAAAAGCTTTATACAAATAAAATGCACACATAACCCGGTGTCTTAGCTTCACTTCGAGTGAGGAATTTTGAAGTGAACTTTATTTGCATACAGTAAAAGCTGAGATCGCTCGATTTGAGTGCTTGAGTTTTCGGTTTGATTTGTTTAAGTGGAGTTGTGATAACATAAAAAGTATTTCCCAGTAATATTAGAAAAACGAAAATCTTGTGTATGTTTGTTACTTCTTCACGCTAAAACGGCTGGACGGATATGCATGAGGGAAATGCAGATTGCAGATTATATCCTAACTTAACAAATAGCCTACTTTTAAACCTGAAAAAAGAGCATTGTTCCCGTAGGATGATGTATATTATATAGGCACGCGAGCGAAGCCGCGGGTTAATGCTAGTCTGAAATATAACGACTTAGATTCTACCGCGGATCTCATTGGATTCAATCACGCGAGGGAATGCCGAGCATACTCGTAGCCCGCTCATTGTCCTCTTAGCGAAGCTGATAAATAAATCAACTAACTCTGACGCAATAAATGAACTAACAGCAGTTTTCCTGCTCTTTTGTACAGCTCCCCTCACGGCGTTTTATATAGAAACATTTGTTTATTATTGTGTTAGATTTGTTTGCGGGTCGACACAACTTTGCTTTCAGTTCTCTTCCCGACAGCCGGCGGAATAACGATGAGGGACCGACGCATTACCTCTTACACGCTGACGAAGTAGGAGAAAGAGGTTTTTGTTCCTAAACATAAATAAACTTAAACTGTATTCCCATTGAAATAAATAACATCGATAATCAACTATATATATATGGATTAACATTTAAATTCTCGTATAATTTTATAATTGTTAACTAATTAAAAAAAATACATACGAACGGAAAAGAAAATTCACCACACGCTTCGTCAACTTGAAAATCTGATCAATATTACTTTCCAGTTATAAATAAAACTGCATGAGAAAAAATTGGAAATAAGTGTTAGGCTAGGCATAGGCTACTCAGGGTACTACGTACAGATACTGAATTGAGATCGTATTATATGTTTTCGATACAACCTACTACGAATTTCCAAAAAAAAATGTTTTGATTGCCTGTAATGTAAGATTCTGTTAGTTTAACTAGAAATACCTAGAAAAATTGTTTTATGCTTATCAACGCGTGCAAGAGCAGCTTCTTCGTCAAGGGATATAAACCTCCCCCTGTCTCGCCTCGAGAGCAGTATCACACTTCAATAATTATTTTTCCTTGTCACACGACAGGGCGTACTGTACCCGCAGTACCGGGGCCCGGTGTCCCGCAGCACCTCTATACGCCTAAAGCCGACATCAAACTTTTACGACGCCCCGCGGACGCCGCGGTTCGGACCATAAAGCGAATAAAACATGGCGACCTAGATAAATAGTTTATGGCGTGAAATGGCCGACATTGTGCGATAATTCCATTTTTGAAATTTCGTCGCCATTTTTTTGATGGCGGGAAGTCGTTTGGGAGTTCAATTTACTGAAAAGGGGCATTTATTAGCCTAACTTTCTCGCCTTTTGCAGATTATTTTCATGTTTTCCAAGTCTTTAAAGGAAACTTTCTTCTATGTTCTTAATAAATATTACGGGACATTATCTTAAACAAATCAATCTATCGCCGGCAATCCAGAGGTACCGGGTTCGATTCCCGGTCTCTTCCACCAGCTTACCCATTTTCAATTTTTCTTTGAGCTTTGATCTTTGTATCAATGGTAGGTCCAAACTAAGCAACAGCTTTATCGATTTTGTTCTTGAGGTCGACGATATTAGACATAATAAATTCCAGATCATGACACAAAAAAATACCGAGATTCGAACCCACTAGCTCCGTGCATCGTGCATCAAAGCAAGTCAGATATTTTTAATCGCAAAAGTTAGCAAAAATAAGGACAAGATTTTCCACAACCGTTTAGGAAACAAAGAAACAAATCTGGAATAAAACAAAAGCGTGACGCACAAACCCCGACATAATTTTAACGACATGGAGCATAAATCACGGAATAAAGTGGTTAGATTAGAAACTCCAACTCGATGCCGGACCGGCGGCGAAGTTTTGCTTTCATGATTAATGATTTCAGACTGGCTCCGAATTAATTTATAAGCAAGTTAATTCAATGAGACAAGAGTTGCCGTTTTACTGTGGCGATACATTTTAGATTTGCGGTGAAGAAGATTTATTTAAACAGAAACGAACTGTGTCTGGCGCTAAACTCGAGGCCAAGCCGAGACCGCCAATGAGATCCAATAGCGTACCTATGTTCATTACTCAATTGAGATCGATGTAGGTATGTGTGATGTTTGTGAAATTATGCTTTATAATGTAATTTAGGTTAATAAGTTGGATACAGGGTACTTTGATAGGAGAAGATAATAGTTTTCCCAGTACCTACATCTAATACAACTATAATTGTGACCCAACAAAGGATCTTGGCCCGAAAGCCAAGACCTAGAAAAGTGCTCTCCTAACGAAACCAGTCCTTTTCTTGATCGTTCTGCCAATTGTGTTATGATTAGAATTAAGAAGATATATTTAGATAATTAAATGAATCTTTAGTAATGGTAGCAACATCACTTCTTTCCACTGCATGATACAATAGTCAATAAGGGCAATAGACCTAGCCGTAAACCGCTCAAATTGTATCAGCCTAGGCAAAAGCTAAAGGTATTTGGCAGCAATGTATATTGTATGGCTATCCAATTGTATAATAGGTTACCTGACAACTTCAAATGCTTACAATTAAATCAATTTAATAAAATAATGTTTAAATGGCTGCTTGACAAATGCTTTTATTCTGTTGACGAATTTTTGAACCATAATGAATAATTAATTATTTGAATTGTACCTAATCTAATAATTTAATAATAATCTAATAGTATAATTAAATTAATTTAATGCTCTTAGTTATAAGTTAAATATTTATACGCCGTACTGGCAGAATATGCTGAGCTAACCACATCTACTAACCTATAAATTGTACCATATTCTTTGAAATAAACGATTGAATTGAATTGAATTGAATTGAAATTATATTTAAATATACGTCCACAATTTGGAAGCATATTTATTTTTAATTTTTTACCTAAAGGTTTTTATCTCTCATGACTTATAAGCGAATACAAATGAAAGGAAAGTCTTGTGAGAAAAGTCCACCGGGGAAGCTGCCAGTAAATTAATAAAAGACTTCGTTAGATATGAAAAAGCCTCCGAACTCTCCTAAGCGTATTATCTGGAAGTACATCGTAAAGGAAATACCCACAAGACTAGGTTTCTCGGAAACATCTCGAATTACATTTAGCACTATCCCTCATCCGGAATGAAGAGTTCCCGTGGGAAATTCCCTTGATTTTCCCATTATTGTTATTGAATACACAGCGGTAGTAAAACCCCTTTTATGGTGGAGCAACACCGTGCGCCGCGCCGCGGAAGTTAACCTTGCGGCGTTTATATAAATATATATATAGTACATTAGGCGAGCCCGACAAATTTTGTCCGCGAGAAAGAAAAAGTCATAGCCCTCTTTGGCGCAGCGCTTCTTTTTCGCAGTCGGGTAAAAAGTATATTTATGACCATCCGTCGATGCCTAGCTACCCGTCTACGTCTACATCATCATCATCAGCCTCTTTCAGTCCACTGCTGGATATAGGCCTCTCCCATGGCACGCCACTGAGCTCGATTTCAGCTCTCGTCCTCCAGTTACTACCCGCTGTCCTACGAATGTCGTCGCTCCACCTTGTTACAGGGCGCCCTACACTACGTTTACAGATTCGTGGCCTCCACTCCAGGACTCGTTTGCCCCAGTGGTCATCGGCTCTACGGCAGATATGACCAGCCCACTGCCACTTCAGCTTGCTTATCCGCTGTTCTATGTCGGTAACTTTGGTTCTCTGTCGAATTACTTCGTTTTGGTTCTGATCCCTAAGAGACACACCAAGCATAGCTCTTTCCATGGCTCGTCGTATGGTGAGTGGCCACGTCTCGGCTCCGTAGGTCATAACAGGTAAGACGTCTACGTCTACGCGTTTACCAAAATCATTAGAAATCCATCCAATTGTTTAGGCGTGATGAGCGGCATTAACACAGTATACATACAAAAATCTACTCGGTGACCTCTGAACCTACTCTATGAAACAGCTTACTTTCATTTCTTTATTGTGTATTGCACAAATGAAATATAAATCGTACAAAAGGCGCACATGCCATAAATGCTCTACGCCCCATTATTGGGCAAAGTAGATAAGATACTTCATTTCATTACTTCTTTAGAAAATAAATATCGTCAATGATAGACATTTCATATTTACAACGTATTAATAATAATAATAATACATCTTAAGAGACTCTCGCTAGATGGCTGGATCAAGGGCCAGATACAAAAGGCGGTACTCCTGGACACGGCGCGCATCGTCAGGAGGTTCCTCTCTCTGCAGCCCTAACCACCGGTAGCCTGGGCCCTGCCCCGCTGCCGGCGGCACCCTAGGTTAGGTTTTTTTATAATATGTTTATATATTTTGTAATTTCTTTATTGTATTTTACTTTTTATATACAGATATTGTAAAAACCTAGCCTAAGAATATAAAATAAATAAAAGACATAATAATAAGACATTTATTCATTGTTTTTGTACATTTTTGGTTATGACATGTATAATAACAGTTGTATAGTATACAAAACAATGAAAAGGTAGATGGCTCAGCTAATGCCAGTGGCCTGAGCCAATATGACTCTTGGTCACTGACGCTGTTATTCTGCCACCCCCATGACTTAGTAACTAAATACATAAATTTGAAATTTGATTTTTTTATTGATTGATTAATATAATTAAGTACTTATATTGAAATGACTGCTTGCGCCTTAATGTAGCTCGTGTGTCAAGTTTACTTCCTCTTAAATAAAACACATTTGAGTGGAGCAGGCGGCCGAAGGTGCGCCGTCGAACGGCAATAATCCCCAAGTTCCGCCATTAAGACCTGATTGCACGAGTTGACGCGTGGTTTTAACTCGGAAACTTGTCCGCTGCAATTTATTTCAGTTTCCAATGTTATCTTTATTTCATCGCCAATACAAGCTTATTCGCTTTTATTTTACTTCGGGAACTAATAAAACCCGGGTTCAAGTTTAATTTACTTGAACGGCGTCGCAAGTGACATTTATGAGTTTCTTGTATTGCGTTGACTCGCATTGCAACTCGCAATAGCAACTATTGACGTACCCACTTCAATAAACTGCAATCAAACTATGTTTCTATAAAACTCGTTGCTTACCAACTATGTATGGGATCACAAAATATGTATGTAATGTAAAATATGTATGTGCTTCCATTATTTGCTCACGAAGCCAGAAAAGGAATCGTTAAACATCAAATGCTTGCCTACTTAACATAAAGATTGTATAGGAAATAGTACCTGTAGCCCTTAATTTTCCAAAAATAACGAAGATCTCTCTCAATATTTGAAGTCTCATTATAGTGGAATAGAGCAAACAATTAATTATCGTTCGAAAAAAAATTAAAAATATGGTCTAAGAGTTTATTCATCTTGGTGTAGGTACATTGCCAAATTAAGGGCTAGCGTCTCTCACAGTAGCAGCCAGCACCACCGTCACGTCACCATCATTGGGTTCGCTCTAATTTATATATTTATATAGTACCATAATGTTAATGACAATTTCGGGTTCGATATCCTCCGGTGCTTTAATTGAAACCGTGACGCACATGCGACTGTCACGACAATTGATGAAACTCATTACGACCGCCACCATTACAATATTTCTACGAAACTTTTTAACACCGCGCGAAATTAACGCATTGTACACTCGGCAGGTTATTGCCATTAATTTACGCAGCCAGCCGTATGAATTAATTTGAAGGTGGCTGAACGTTCAGTTCTCTTCAATCAAAAATAATGACCGGAGCTGGTTTTAATACATCGTTCGCTTTCGAGTGGCTGTGTTGCAAAAGCACGGACATTTTGATAGTAAAGCCCAACTAAAGTTTACTTCTGAATACTCGTAACACACGTTACGTTTCTGTGGAAAATCAACTTTTATCTCACCGAAAACACAGTTAATTTTCAAAGCCTGGCGATCGTATGCGTTTCCAATTGAAATATTGAAAATAGCTACCTTTGTAAGGCCCGAAAGCTTTATTTTTATGGTGGTTATTGTTATTTTTTGCCGTATACCTATTTTTCAAGAGTAATGCAGTCACGTTGTTCTTCCATGTTACTTCGACAAACAAAATACCATCCATAGTTAAATGCAAGGCATGATCATTTGTTTGCGTATAAGGTATCTGACTTAGGTCATTATAGCTAGAAGTAGAGGATAAATTTTTTTAACTACATATCCTGAGCAGAGTTGTAGAATCATACCTACCTATGTTACGAAAAGTATTTGTTAGATTCTATTCCTTTTTTAAGTGTCGTGAGCTCTCAGATTGCGATTCGGGTTTGGGTGAAAACTGAGAGGTTCCCATCTGGATCGCGGAAGGGCGAGCGAGACAGGTACAAAACGCGAATCACGTTCTAACAGCTAACGCCCTGTATGCCAAATAACTATGACATATTATGAGCAGTACTCGTACATCGTAAGAGCGTGGACGAAGTACTCTAATTCGTTTACGCTTTGCTCTATATCCCCATTTTATATACACATTTTTCTACCAATAAAACTGCTTCATCACGGCCATATGAGTCGTATTCCTGCTTACATAGATTTTGACAAAGACATTGAAAAAGTGTTCTACGCTATGATTTCCAGTCACATTTCTTAAAGATATTTCGACCAAGAAGCAATTTCTCAAAGCGGCGACACGTTGGCATTGAAGGAACTGTCTGGAAAATTGAGAGGCTTCTAATGGCCTCCCCGAGGCCCACTTTGTCAAGGGGAACCTACACCAAACTAGGTATTTCTTCGTAAGGAAAATATATCTGAATGAACTAAAGGCAAGTGGATGTTTCTCTGAGCCCATTCAGCACATGAAAATATTGCGATAAGGTAGAAATATACTGTTTGCAAGGGAAAAGTCCCAATCCACTCAATTACTTTTGGTAACTATGGCCACCTGGTAATCTCGTACGCTGATGACACTGTACTGCTTTTTTCCGCTAAATCAGCAGATGACGCACATGAATTTGCACAGCGAGGCTTTAATAGCGTCAGCACCTGGTTACGGCATCACCTACTAACACAACCCAGATAAAACTCAGTATGTAAGATTTTCCATGCGTAAACCTAGCGTAGACATAACCTACCGCAAGCTCTATGCCCACATATGTAATAACATCTCAACTGTCAAATGCAGGTGCCCGGACATTACGCGTACCGACAAAATTAAATATCTCGGAATTTTAATCGACGAAACCCTCTCGTTTAAATTCCATGTGGAAGCGCTGTGTAATAGAATCCGTAAGTTAATTTTTGTTTTCAAAAAACTGCGCTCAATTGCGGATGAGCAGCTCCTCAAGACGGTTTATTTTGCTCTTTGCCAATCAATATTAACGTATTGCATAACGTCATGGGGAGGTTTGGCTAAAACCACAATACTAAAATTAGAAAGAGCCCAAAGAGCAATCCTAAAGGTTCATACCTATCGTCCTTACCTCTACCCTACTAACCTTATATACAGTGAATGTAAAGTTCTAACAGTTCGTCAGTTATTTATTCACGGCACAGTATTAAGGCAGCACTGCACAACTCCTTACAGCACCGAATATAAAAACAAGAGGCGAAAAGATATTGTTTGCTCCTACAACATGCAAGTAAAACACGCATTTTCTACAAGATTTTTCATATTTCTGGGACCATTTCTTTACAATAGATTAAATGCGAAATTGGACCTATATCCACTTAGCTTCGCTCAATGTAAGAAAGCGCTTCGTGAGTCACTACAAACTATGACGTACGAAGATACAGAGAACTTATTGGCTGTCATTAAATAAATATTTGTTTAGTTTAATTTAGTACTTTAGTGTAAATCCTAGTATTTAAGCTACAATAAAATTACTGTAAGATAGATGAATATGTACTTTAATTAAATAATGTAAAGGCTTTCCCATTGCCTGAAACACAGGGGCAACCCTAGTTCAGGTTATGTAAATTGTGAATTTATTTGTTTTTTAAGCATAGAATCTAACCGTCACCTCTGTACATTATGTTTTATCAATAAATTACTATTATTATTATTATTTGTATGTCTCACCCTTTCACGGGACAATGGTGTCCCGGACCTTTGGGAGGCGTGCACGGAGCCGAAGCCAACGAGCAGAGGCCCTTTCGACAATTTAATGAAATGTAAGGGGTACACCATGCGGATGCTCCCCCTGCCTGTGTCATGGGACGCACACAGAGACAGCACCCGCAAGATGTAAGAACTATTGTGGTTGTATGGAGTCTAAACATGTCATTATTATTATTATTATTCCCTTTATTCATTTTTATACATAGGCTAGGTTTTTTTTACAATAAGTTTATATAAAAAGTAAAATATAAAAAATACATTACAAAATATAACCACATTCTAAAAAAAAACCTAACCTAGGGTGCCGCCGGCAGCGGGGCAGGGCCCAGGCTACCGGTGGTTAGGGCTGCAGAGAGAGGAACCTCCTGACGATGCGCCAGGAGTACCGCCTTTTGTATCTGGCCCTTGATCTAGCCATCTAGCGAGAGTCTCTTAAGATGTTTGTCGAGACTCTTCGCTATAAGACCGTTCGCCGAAACGACTATCGGGACAATGATCGTCGAGTCAACATCCCACATGGCGGTCATTACGTGAGCCAAGTCAAGGTACTTGCTGAGTTTGTCCTTCTCGGCCTTCACGAGGTTCTCGTCATGGGGGATGGTGATATAAATATTATTATTATTACCTGTCAACGCTCTTATTTTATTATATAAATAGAGTTCAACT
Organism: Apotomis betuletana; assembly: GCA_932273695.1. Taxonomy (NCBI): domain Eukaryota; kingdom Metazoa; phylum Arthropoda; class Insecta; order Lepidoptera; family Tortricidae; genus Apotomis; species Apotomis betuletana. The sequence goes on along the minus strand of OW026303.1, from coordinate 153,448 downwards.
CAAGATTCGGAGCAGTTTAGTGAAAACACACATGTTCTTATTTAGTCGCTTTTTTTCATAAATTAAGTTCTTACAGATAGTGTTCAGTAGTAGGTACCTAGTTGCAGTTTATTTATTTAATCTTTATTGCACAAAAGAAAACTTATCGTACAAAAGGCGGACTTAATGCCATGAGGCATTCTTTACCAGTCAACCTTAGGGCAAAGCAGAAAAATTGAAGGCGGTGCAACTAACTTACACATAAGTAACAAAACATAATTATAATACTTATACATAATTTTGCTAAACATGTAAACATACACACATCTGATATAATATAAACATATGTAATATAAATAAATATATACAGCGATGAAACATACTAAGCAGATAGACTGCGAGACTTCATTTCTGCCAGCAAAGAAGCTGCATACGGACTTTTTAGACGCTAGCTTACTCGGTTTATTGTCGTTGCCCGCGGCTGCGCGCGCTCAGAGTAGCGCGCGCAGCCAGACAACAGCCAGCCCGACACGCAGGCGCACGTCCGACGTGTTGGGCTGTCTGGTCTGTCATCTATAGTTACTAATTACGTTCCTTGTCTGTTTGGGTTGTTTCTGTCTTTGTTTAAAGATCTGCCCAATTCATTCGGCGTTAGTCTGGTCAGTCATCCAGGTACTCCAAACAAACAGCCAGGCTCTTATTTTACAATCACGACAAAATGTCGGGTGACGTCGACAATTTAAATACATTCCGTGGCTATGGCTAGTGTTAAATCCAAAGTATACCTAACAGAACTGATGGAAGATGGAAATCAACGTGAATATCAAATCGCTGTTGTCAGAATAGTGAAATATATAGGCACTAGGTAATCTATCTCTTAACAAGAAGACGGATGGAGACGGACGGACGGAAACGGTACACATCAAGAAAAAGTTATCGAGTTTCATGAAAGGACTCACCTTAACAAATAGCAAACAAAACAAACGAACGAAACCATTAACAAAACAACATCAGCGACTCTAAACCGTTTAAACTGCCCTCTAAGCCGTTACGTCGGGCCTGGCCGTCCAAAATAAGCACTTCCCAATAACAGTTTATTCCGGGGTGTAATTGTGTATTAATTAAATATTAAAGCGGCCATCTGCCAGTCATCGGCTGCCTTACAACTGTCTCCGTCTCGGGCGTGGCGCAAGGCAGGAGTTCAGCTCCGCTAGGGGAACTAAAGTTGTTAAACAAATTCCTGATGCCCGATACACCCGCCATTCTGACTCTCACCGAAACTTACCGCGTGGCGTGTTCGCTTGTCGTGCCCCTTCGCATCACTAGTGTTGCTCGCATGGTATACAAAAGGTAGAAATACGTCATATATTTGTCGTCCCGTAAAGGTTCGCGTGTCGTAGTAGTTGTTTTATGGGTTCTACGAGAAGCGACCAAACAGGGCGTTTAAGATCATTAATGATCAATAAACATGTTTACATTACTTTCGATGTATCGCAACTATGGCGATCGAAAGTCCTGTGGGAGTACAGGCTACGCTCCCGTGAGTTGCGGCTGAACGGGGCGCGCGGCGGCGCTTCGATTACCCCCGTAACGAGCAGTAGAGGCGCCGGCGGCATAAACGCAATCCTAACGCAGTTACAGCCGTAATGGCCCGATACAGCTAATGTTTGCAGATTAAACGGCCGAAAAGCCGAGATTGTCGCATTTTTGCCCGAACACCCGCCTAATTGCACCAACGGGGGAATAATCAAATTAGCTGGAATTTATGGCCCCTAATGGAAGATATTGCCTTAGAAATTGTGTGACAATAAGATTAAAGTAATGGCAGATTTTGAATAAACTCTACCAGTGCGTGTTAACTTTAGCTTTAGTACTTGAATAGAGCATTCTATGCCTAAACTAAAATTAAATGTTTGATCTCGTGCCATAGAGCTCTATGTACTCGTGCATGTACCTACTGTGTGCACAAAAGGTGCCATATTAGTGTCGTTATATTGACGACGTGTGATGTGATGATTGCAGGTGGCGGGCGTGGTGGGCCGCGCGGACGTGCTGGCTGCCATATTCTTCCTGTCGTCTATTCTGATGTATCACGGGTGAGTTTCCTTTAGATAAACCTAAGTCTTTATTGTTCATGATTTCACAGTTCGTAAATCATAAACGCACTATGAACAAATGTAGTAACTTACATCATACGCGAGGTGGTCCCAAGCGGAGGTTACAGTCGGTAATATTAACGAATCAACAACTAACCGCCGTTAAATAGCAGCAAGTTAACGTGACACGTACTGGCTCAAACTGTATAAAAAATCTGGATATCTTAGTAGGTACCTATCCGTCCAGTTTCTTTTAATAATTGCTTATGAATCTTATGAAACGATGTCATTTCACTATTATATGTAGGTATACTGTCGGCCGAAAACAGAAGTAACCCACGGAACGAAATTTAACCTGATTTTGAACGAGTACCTACAGCAGAATGCTTACTTACTTACTAGTGACCCCAAAGAGGATTTCGGCTCCTGCCACAAGAGAACGCCATCACTCTCTGTTTTGCGTCTTGTCCCGCATGTTGGAGGCTTGACTAAATAATCGATCAATCGCGTTCAAATGGTGTCTTATTTAATTACCTCGTCTCATATAACTTGATATAAAACAATATAACTAATCGATTGACTCCCAGCTTAATTCTTGTCCGTGATTTTAGAACGCTATAAGTTTGCAAAGAACCTCGGAGGGTCAGAACACAATTTCACTGAAGTTACACCGTCGTGAAGTAGAACATTGTATATTTGTATATCATAATACTATTTAAATTTGAATATATTTTCAAAAAGATAAAGGAGTCCGAGTTTTTCAGTCTATATTTTTTTAAATACGTAGTAATATCTTTGAAACACGAAACATTTAAAGCGTTGATTGCACTATTTGTCTGCCTCCAGTAGATGTCAAAGATAAATTGTTTATCTTACTACTACATACTATGCTTAGCCTGAGTTGCCTGACTGTTTATTAACTTATATGTTAACACAAGTCCTTTAATTAATAAAGTAAGTCCCGCGGCTCAAGTCGGGTGTCCTTAACGATTAGGGGGAACAACACAGGAAAACTGGAATGTTGGTAAGGGCACTGGGCAGCTTGTGCGTCTTGAGCGGACTTGCGAGGGGACACTTGAGGGCCGCGTTTAGATGGGCAGGTCCTCTGTCAAGTCGCTCTTTTCTTTTACACTCATTTTTTTTCTGGCTCCCGACTTGAAGCAGAAAACTTGCAATTTCGAATGAATATGTTGACTTTACTCAAATATTGCTGTATTCGAAAAGTTTGCGTTGTTTAAAGTTTATTAATATACGTAACGGCTGAGTCTATAGTTGTATACTCTTATCCAGAATAAATGACTATGCACTTCAAATAATAACTTAAATATAAATCCTTTCTAAACGTATACCTACCTGAGCTAGTTAGCCCAATTTTCGTTCAATCATCAAATTGTACCTAATATACGCAGCCATGTACTGAGCGCTTACATGACTAAGCTTTCAGATAGAGTGGTTAATCAGTTATCCGTTTCAGTTCATTGGAAACTCATTAGTGCCGTGTAAACCTGCCTTTACACTTGCGTCGTGTGTCGCTGCCTTTACTAATTACAGACACGGAAGCGAGCAATAAGTCTTAATGCCTCGGTTATATGCTCTTAATCATCTGCTTATAATTAACTTAGTACGCAGAGTTAGCATTAACATTTTCTATTTTCCCTTTCATAATTAAAACTTACCTCATTTATTTGCTTGAATAAAGTAAATATTATACAGCGTGTATATTTGATATAACCGCAAATTGAAGCCAGACGGAGGTTTTAGTGCTATAATCTGTTATTAATAATTTTTTATTAATAATTAGGTACCTACAGATAACGTTACCGAACTGTAACGTTAGAACCCTAAATACAAACTAATCTTTTAAAAACCCGAAGTGAAGTAAATGTAATCTCTTTTTATTTGTGTCAAGTGTGCTTGCCCGCGTAAACGCACATTTTCGTATAGAAAACTTGGCCACATTTCCCTCGTGCCTTGGCAGTTTGGGATCGGCTTTGGCTTAGAAATAACTCGTGGTTTGGCCCAGAAGTTGGCAACACGCTCCGCTTGCACCGTTCCCTCAGAATGGCGTAACTAACGTGGATTTCACTACACATATTACCTTTTGTCTAGTCTTTTCGTGTAGTCAAAATAATTTGTAAGCCTGGGTGTTTCGGCGCATTTGTTAAGCAGCTCTGGTTTTAATGGTTCATACTTCATAGGGTCCAAACTCAGTTGATAAACATTTACCACAGTTTTAGTATGAAGTCAAAGTAACTGGCATGGATTTACACATTGAGTATCACGTTTATTAAACTCAGCGAATTTAACGTTTCTAATAATATTTGTCTGAAATACCACTATTATATAACTACTCTTGCGATGTGCTGTACAAGAAGTAACCGTTCGTTATAGGCGCAATGCCATCTTTTCATTCTATTTTGATAGGTAGGCGCTCGATTCAAAATGGCGAGCTAAGTTGCTGAAGTCGAAATAACAAACGCCACCAATATCTGACCATAACTCCTTTAACATGTTAATGTCACTATTGTTTATGAGATAGTGTTTTTTTTTATGTCTGCAATAATCAAATAAATACTTTCAGACTTGTTTAAAAAGATCACAACTGCAAACAAATAATCAGATAATAAGAACACACATACATTTGGTTTTACACCACCATCACAAAGTGTTATGGAACGTGAATACTTTTGGTACTTACGACCCTCTTCACTTAGCAGTAGGTAATACGAGCCCAATCAGGGCCGGGATTGGCAACCGGCATCATTACCCGGCGTAAACCGGATCCGGATAAATATTGCTTTCAAATTATTGCCGGTATTTAAATTACGGGATTTAGTAGGCAATCTGAGGGTTGCGTGTCCCTCGGGACGTAAGTACCCACGGAGTTTGTGGAGGTTGTGACGTCCAGGGTTTCAGGGCGGGAATAGATTCAATGAAACACGTAAACGGGTTTACCGTCGACACGATCTGCCCACTCCCGTTGACGTCTGTCTTAGTAATGGCGGCAGCGGGCAGGTGGTGGCAACACTTTATTTCATAAAGGTGTCTATACACCACACCATCCTCTTTTGATAAATTTGAAATAGTTTTATTGATAGCTTACTTATTAACTTATTGCTAGGTATTAATATTTCATATCGAGATTGCATTACATGTACATTTTATTTATTCCCGGAATCTAGACTGATTTATATTATCAGTAATTACAACCCTTAGCGGATTCGCTCACTGCTCCGTCCGAGTGAATTGAACTAAATTCGGGGCCTACATCCAGACGCCCCACACCAGCCAACCAAGCCAAACACCAAGGCGCGAAGCATTTGCTCAGACTCAGGGTTCAGCTGAGCACGGTTATTGTGGCGCATCGCGTACATCCAGCACCTTCGCTGAGACAGCGAAGATGATAATTCCACCATTAATATGTATTGATTTCGCGTCGGCGCAGTGAGCAAACCAGCCAACAATATTTCAAAGTAACGGGTATGCGCAACAATAGCAATACCCCGGTCACTAGACTGTAGTTAATATTTTCTAATTTAATTCTCAATCATGAATTTGAATGTACATTGAAATATAACAATAGTTTAATCTTATCAACAACTGTTTTGTAAGTTTGTAATAAATGTGTCATAAAGAATTATGTTTTTGTTTTGTTACTATTCACTTTATTCTCCGTTTGAGACAAGGCTTTTAATCATAAATCTATGCATATAAAAAGTTAATTTTAGTGAGGACTTATACTTGTTTTTTTAGTAGTTTCAAGTTCAATGAGTTGTCTTCACTTTTACATCACTAAACAACTCTCACGTTTCCGTTTTCTTCTCTTTTCATTTGTTTTTAGGGTTCCGTACCCAAGGGGTAAAAACGGGACCCTATTACTGAGACTTCGCTGTCCGTCCGTCCGTCCGTCCGTCCGTCCGTCCGTCCGTCTGTCACCAGGCTGTATCTCAACAACGGTGATAGCTAGACAGTTGAAATTTTCACAGATGATGTATTTCTATTGCCGCTATAACAACAAATAAAATAAATATTTAAAGGGGGTTCCCATACAACAAACTTGTTATAGATTATATATAATATATAATCTATAATATATTATGTATAGGTACGGAACCCTTAATGCGCGAGTCGGGCTCGCACTTGCCCAATTTTTTTTTTTTTCATAATCATGATGCACTAAGAAAATATTGTCAATTACTTGTTATTAATCGGAGGACGCAATGGATTAATGCGATTATTAAATATTTTGTATTTGGTATTGTGTCACTGCAGTTATTATTATTTTAATTCCCTTGGCAACCATAACATTAAGTTATATTTATTTACTCGTGAATAAATCTCCTGTAGAGCAATTATTTTCTAAAATTTAGGAATCTACCAGCGCTTCCAACTAAGGCCTCCGTGAGAAAGAAGCGCCGCAAGAAAACTCACAGTTTGCCTTTTCAATGAAATATACATTTTCCAATTTTTGGTATGAATTTAAAAATCTTCTCATGAAATGTAATTATTTCAGAATACTAAACCGGCGTTGATTAGTCAGCGTTTGAAATGAAAAATGTGTTTTTTTTTTTCTTTATAAATTTTATTGATTGGTATATCGACCATAATTTCAAATACCGTAGTAACTTTACAAGAAATCACGAATTCCTGCTGCATTATTGAAATTTACATTGAAAGTTACAAATGAGTATACCTCAAAGAGAATAGATAGGTAGGTATATACACTGCCTACGTCTCTTATGAGGGCTCATGCATATTATAAACGCTGCATATCTTAATGTAAAACAAAGTCTTCAATTTGGAAAACCCTCGTCTAACCCGAAGTTTATTTCACTTTACCATTTGATTCAGGGACAACACCGTTTTAATGCATGTATGATTAATGATTATGAAGACGCGTTTATCATAAATAGAGGTTTTACTCACATTCGGCGCGACGTCTTACTGTTAGTGGTGCCAATTAACGTAAAAAATCAGTTTATTGCGATATTCGTTAACTTTTTATTGTATATCAGTTGAGTACCAATTCCTTGTTTGTAACTGTATTTTAATATAATTATTTTTTAAGTATCATCTGAATGTGCACATTCCAAGTACTACTGAAACATATATGTGTATATATATATATATGCTACGCAGTTTACTTCTGTTTTTTTTTAGTGCCTGTCATCACAGACTTACTACAAAATTTAAATAGAATAGTCTATTGTTTTGCTCGACGTTAGTACCAGTCTTTCCAGACTTACTACTTTTGTCGTTGTTAGTACCAGTCTTTCCAGACTTACTACTTTTGTCGTTGTTAGTACGTCTTCACAGACTTACTAATTGTTAGTACCAGTCTTCACAGACTTTCTAATTGTTAGTACCAGTCTTCACAGACTTACTACTTGTTAGTACCAGTCTTCACAGACTTACTACTTTTCTCGTTGTTAGTACCAGTCTTCAGAGACTTACTACTTAGCCCATTAGAGTAGATCTTTTATTTACTTGTTGTTAGTACCAGTCAATTTCGACTTAGGTACTACTCGGTCCATTAAGAAATAGATGTGATCATCAGTACCTACACCTAGGTATTGTTTAACGTAGTGTTGACGTGTCTACTACACTACCCAGCGAACACTACGAGTATCTAGAACAAATGCATGGCATATATGCATATAAATACGACGTTATATTAATATAGATACAATCCCATAGAAATGCATGCCATTTATAATGCGAGTAGATTTTAGTTTGTAAAACCTGTTTGAAATTGGTGTAGTTAAAAACCCTTTTTTTTAACATACAAAGGATACATACAATTTCGCGCATGTGAAGTCCAAGTGTGACTCGAACACACGACCTCTGTTTAACCGGAACATTGCTCTAATGCACACTCAGCGTTTGTATCTCACGCAATGTGTTCCCGTGACATCCGAAAAATCATTCATATTGCGCTTTTTTTTTTTTTTATATTGGTTTTCCTTTTTAGTTCTCACTTAATCTTTTACCGAATAATGATCTTCTCAATATGCAATATGTTCGATTAAACTATAAATTATCGTAATTTGGAATTCCAGCCACCAGGTTGATGATTTAAATTTAACATGGAATTTACGTCGTACTTATGTATTATAAATATATTTTTTTATTTTAGTATTTATTAAACTATTTTCTTATAATTTAGGAACATATCAGTATTATTTTATTACACAGGAAACGTTTACTGAAGTCTACTATTTTCTCGTTTTAACGCGTAATACTTTATATCATCCAGTCCAGACAATACCGTGCGTTTTCCGTGGCTGTACAAGTTGCCCTGTAGCGCATTTGGTTCTCTATGCAAGGTTAAATGTTACTTTTGTTTTTACATTGCTTCTAACCCTGCAAAATCAAACCAAAATGGAAATTCACTTTCAACCCGCAATTAAGATAAACAATTGACCAACTTTCAGAATATGAGAAATTAAGAGGGTTGTCATTATATTTAATATTCAGTTATAGCATTAAATGCCTAAAAGACAAGAACAACACTCTACTTAAAGGTTGTCTGAAAGATATCGCTCTTTAGCTATTAGACTGCATGTTGTTTACCTCCATTGTAATTCTAATTTTACTTGTTATCCTTGTTTATGTGTGCAATAAAGAATATTCAATCTATTCTATCAACTGGCAAAATGCTTTTATCAATTGCTCATAGAATAGAATTACCTATAATCATACTAGTTAATTCACAATGCTTAATAAATGTCGAATTATTCACAATTACTAGTATAATTTACCTATTCCAGAGAACTATGACAATCAGGTCAAATCGACTCAATTTCTAAGCGAAGATTTGCTTTAAACGCCACAAACTGGACAATTCGTTTTAAAATGTCATTACCATAATACTCATGTTTTACTCGTAATCGTTTATTTATAATGCACGAATACTTTAAATGACAAATAAGTCGTTATTTCTAGTATATATATTCTTTTGTTATATACTTTATTCTATAGTGAACTCAAATCAGTCAAATCGTTTCAACTTCTAGACAACGATTTATTTAATAGAGTATAATATATATAACACTTATTGTCGATTTAGTTCCAATGCAGATAAATCAATACCATGTTTTATTTGTTACATATCCAATCGATTTCGCGATAATCCCTCTACGACATGAATTACTGTAGTATCATTCGACTTTCGAATTTGACACGGTGTCACTTAAAGTCATACAATTATAACGGCCATAAATGGCTTCATGTGCAGTAAAGGGTGAAGAGATGTCATCTGCGCAACACTCACTTGACAGTCCAGCCTCTCGAACGAGACCTCCAGTAAATAGGGTCTAATGCGCTTGTCATAGTTTGAGGGCATATTTTATTACTCGCACCCCCTTTACGGCCATTTATCAGTCATACAATTTAAAATTTATAAAACTATTTTCTCGGCCTGTCATTGCCAACGCACGACAGCTTGTTTGGTAGTTAATTTCCGTACCTTTACGGGCTACTCTAAGGGCTGATACGAGATCTTTCCGCCTGTCATTGCCAACCAATGACAGCTTGTTTTGTAGTTGTTCACCGCTGATACAGCTGAACCGATTCTATTTTGATACCCTAATAGAGTTTTGTTTTCCTCAAATCCTGTTGGTTTTGCCTCCCATATCCCTATATTTTAATTACGTTCCCACTTTCCCAGTTCCTTTATTTGCTACTAGGTATCCAAATGTTAGGGTAGTTTATTTAAACTAATTACATTACAAATATTTGAATTTCCGATGCTTTGCAGCATCTACATGGCTAGCACAATATTTTGCCGCGACCCCACCCGTGGCGCGACTCAACACCACCCGTCTAGCTCGCACGGCATTGAAATGAAAGTGACAGACACCCTGTACTCAAGGAGTAAACAGTTGACGGGCTAGTTAAAATATAATTCTATTTAGGTGCCAATACGGTATTTGATGACAGCTCAAATCAGCTATTCTTAATGAAATGTCAAAACGGTATGTTAGTACGAGGAACCGATTAATGCACATTACTCTCGATGTCACTACTTCATAAATATATTGGCAATTAGTTACGTTAATTTTGTTCATTCAATTTGTTACTTTACTACCAAACATCGGTCGATACTTCGGTTGGCTTGGCCAAAAGGAAACGTACGAGTACTTGTATGGGGGCAAAACGAACAGTACCAGGATTAGACCTTGATTTGCATTTTTTTGTTACCCGGATTATTCATTTACAAAGAAACCCGAAGAGTTTTCTTGATTGCTACATAACACAAATACAAATAATTGCATATTATTATTTACAAACACTAGAAGTGAGAAACTCGGTGAGCTTACGCTCTTTTGTGTTTGTTATGCTATATTCGCAATACTTAGTAGTTATTGCATACACTTTAGTCACACTTAGGTAATAATGAAATAATGCACTTTATTCTGCAAGTAGGCAAAGGGCACCTTTACATGCCCGAGTCTACCGGCATTTCAGGTATATGTATTATACTCATACATAAATATTGATTACGTCTTCGGTACGGTTGTACGAGCTGTACGACTAGGTAAGTACATACATCTTCTGTGTTATAAAGTGATTACGACGCCAATTACCATATAGCATATACAATGTGTTACCGCCAAGTAGGCTCTTCTTAAAGCAGAGTAAAGTAACATAGATCTTTAACGTATCCATGACCTTAATTTAATTAATTAACTTAAAACCAGGCTTTATTAACTTTCTAACAAAATTTTAATTGCCAGTAATGTACAGTGAATAAATTGACAAGTGAGTGTTAAATGACAGCGTGATATGAGTAACGACAATTACGCTGTACACCCACTACATTGAATGTGCGGATTTAAGAAATTTAATTGTGAGGTTAATCACATAAGTATACTGAGTAATTATGACCTAGTTTGTAAGATTTTTCTAGTAACTAAGCCAATCCAAAAATATTAAATAAATGTTTGCTACGCCCTGACAGGGCCTTGTACTTAGCTTTAAGTACTTGGTCGCAATGAATTATTATTGTTATTATTTAGATGGCTATATTTGATAACGAAAATGTATTAATGAAAAACATAGACGATATACCCGATATAGTCGGTTAAGTTACATTGTGTCACCTGTGTTAGTAGGCCAAGTGACCGTCAAATATATTAAAATCTGTTGTTCTTACAATTACATGTTTTGACCGTGTCACAATTTATAGGTAAATAAAACCGATTATACCGGGGCTAGATTGTCTAGCTTGATAAATAATAGTTATCACTTATGTTTTGACACCTTTGTTGATGATATCAACATCCATTTCCAATAAGTAGATACTCTTACTACGGCTAATTCCTCTGCTTATTTTTTGACATAAGTGCACAAAGTACTGGTCAGAATGTTATGCGACTTTTGTTGTAGGTACTTTAATATTCTAAACCACTATACCCACTTTTTCCTTTTCTTTTCCTTTTACAGAAATTTATTAAAAGGATTCCACTGATTATTATGATCGGTTATTTGTACACTTCCTTGTTTCGTTTTAATCCTCGTCGCCATTGTGACGTCCAGGGTTTCAGGGCGGGAATAGATTCAATGAAACACGTAAACGGGTTTACCGTCGACACGATCTGCCCACTCCCGTTGACGTCTGTCTTAGTAATGGCGGCAGCGGGCAGGTGGTGGCAACACTTTATTTCATAAAGGTGTCTATACACCACAGAGGTTATAGTTACCGATGACTATTTATTTTCACGGGTGCCCGTTGTTTCGCCGACAAACTTTTCATCGAATATCATATGTCACCGAAAACGTTTCGCCGAATTTTTACTTCGCGTATTTTCATTTAGTGTAATTTTATCTCATCGACAGTTCATTTCAACTTTTATTAATTCGTAGAAAAACTTTTCAAGGAATATTATTTGATCGATGATTCATTTCGTATATTTTTTAAATGGAGGAAGTACATTACATCGATTTTAATTTCTTCGACGTTTTATTTCAACTCATTCTTATATAATCGAATACATGTAAACTTCGGGTGCGTAACGATGGCTATAACAATTTTTGATATATAGAGAAATAGAAATTCAATTAGAAACGTAGGTTAGGTTAGGTTAGGAAAAAAAAGGTTTGAACTGCATCCCCCAGAAAAAAATGGGCTGCTACCAGAAAAATAGGTTAGGTACGAGCACTACACAAAACGAAAGAAAACTTTGGGTTAGGTATGTCTGCGAAATATTGCATATTGAAATGATATTACGTGAAGTAAGTTATATGTAATTTAAAAAGATTTTAAACGATAAATTATGAAACGTACTTCTATGAAATAATACATCTGTATAATGAATCATCCGCCATTTGAAAATTCGTGATATAAAAATACTCGTAATGAAATTTCGATGAAGTGAGTTGTCGATGAAATGAAAATACTTGAAACGTTATCCTTGAAGTAAAATTCCACATAACGAGTGTCGGCGATTCAAGGGTAAACCATTTTCACACTAGCCTTAATTTCATGACAGGTAAATGCCTTTGTGCCTTGCCTATGCAACACTTCTCATTCCATATGCAAAAAAATGTTCTAGGTATAAATATAAATAATAATAAATAAATAAATATCAGACAACCTCACACAAATCGATCTAGTCCCAAATTAAGCTCAAGAAGGCTTGTGTTATGAGTACTAGACGAAGATATATATACTTATATAAATAAATATATACGTAAATACACATAACAACATGACCCAAGCACAAATATTCGAGTTCATCACACATATATTTGCCCTGGCCGGGATTCGAACTCGGGACCGCTGCTCAGTAGGCAGGTGCTTGCAAACTGAGCCAACCACGTCGTCAAATAGAAATAAAATATAGAAATAAAATAAACTTTACGTAGGTAATAAAACAATTAACAATCTCCTTGTCCTAGTCGGCTGGCCGGGATTCGAACTCGGGACCGCTGCTCAGTAGGCAGGTGCTTGCAAACTGAGCCAACCGCGTCGTCAAATAGAAATAAATATAGAAATAAAATAAACTTTACGTAGGTAATAAAACAATTAACAATCTCCTTGTCCTAGTCGGCTGGCCGGGATTCGAACTCGGGACCGCTGCTCAGTAGGCAGGTGCTTGCAAACTGAGCCAACCGCGTCGTCAAATAGAAATAAATATAGAAATAAAATAAACTTTACGTAGGTAATAAAACAATCTCCTTGTCCTAGTCGGTCTGCCCTACGCAAATCCCCACATACTCGTAATAGAATAGTACCTTACATCCTGGGTACATCGGAATATTTATAGACGAACAATGGGGATGGGCCACCTCAAAGCCATCGTTACCTATAGTAGTAGTAGTAGTACCTAGTAGTATTAGTAGTTGGTGATTTATTAAAGATTGTTTTGAGGTTGCCCATTCTCATTATGTTCGTCTAAAAAGGAGCCGCGTTTTATATCTCATTTTAAATGAAATGCGTTTTAAATGAAAATTCGACGAAATGAAGCATTCGGTGAATCGTTTGTCGACATTTCAAGGGTTGTTTTTAATAATTTGGCGTTTCTATCTCTAGATTAATATTTTTCCTAAGCTCTGGTATGGTACACGGGCTAAGAAGTGCGAAAAACGGAGCCCATAAGCATAAGATATATTTTGACTTTTAAAATATCTGTGTGGTTCACACTAAATTTTATTATTTTACTTGACGAATATCAAGTTTTAACTTATTTAATACTTAACTATCTATACCTCCGTAACACACTACGGCTCGAAATGGCTCCACTGTGTCACCACTACACGCGTTGCTCTATTTTTGCAATTCGTAAACGCTCGGTGCCAATTTCTCCAGTAACTGATTGCTTTTGCTTAATCCTAACCGCCGAGCCGAAACAAGTTTCGTTGGTCCCCTGCATTTAAGCTGAGTATTCATTCAAACTACTTGTATTTGTATATTAGAAGATAATCATACTTTCAATATTAAATAAAAAAGATAATAGCGAATCTTGTTATACCGAGAAGAATGTGAGATACAGTCCGTTCGCTAAAATGTCTAAGTAGATCGGAATAATAGGTAATCGTCAAATCAACATTTCAGCATTTCAAAATTCAAGCGCTTGCGAAAATCATCAACATAAAATAGAAGTACGTTACAAAACACGGGCAAAAGTGGAAAATTGCGAGCGATAAAAATAGGAAAAACATGGAATAGCGAATGATTGATCGGACTATTGGGAAACAAAGCGATCGTTTCGGTGACAAAAATAGGGTCGCTATTCTCGTTTGAATGAGAATAGGACAATGAAAATGCTTAGATTTGAAAATTGCACTCGGGCGGAATTAGTTCTGCGCTTGAGATTTTTTGCTCGGTATTTTTAATCAGGAGATTTGTAATTACACTCCGCACGAGCAGAGCAGCGTAACGTTGTTTAAACGGTTTTAACACTTTTGTACCTAACCATTTTAATTACCTTGCAATGGAGAGGATATTTTATTTTAATGAATGAATTATTAACAATGTCGTTCTATTTTGATGATTTTTTTGACATTGACTATTAATCTGTTTTTGTTTTGTCATGCCACAATAACTGACTGATTTTTACGTTTTCATCACTTTATGTCTCTTAGAAATTATTACTCTAACGTTTCGCACAATGAATTAATAGTAAATAAGTACAAAATAAATATCGGACAACCTCACACAAATCGATCTAGCCCCAAATTAAGCTCAAGAAGGCTTGTGTTATGGGTACTAGACGACGATATACGTACTTATATAGATAAATATATACTTAAATACATAGAACAACCATGACCCAAGCACAAATATTCGAGTTCATCACACAAATATTTGCCCTGGCCATGATTCTAACCCGGGACCCCCGGCTCAGTAGGCAGGTGTGTTAGGTACAAAGTGCGCTAAACGCGTCGTCACAATGCTTAGCTACTTTATCAGCACAATATTCTAAATAATTTGATCGCGAATAGACGAATAGAATACGAGTAGAATATTCTTTATTGCACACCTCAACAGGAAAAATTAGAAATACACACAACTCGTATGGTTCGTAGTTAGCGTCGTTTGAAGTCTATTAGGTGCCTACAGGATATCACTTAGCAATGGTATAGGAAATCTACACAAAATTAAATTGATTTCTTTGAATAACGAATATAGCCCACGTGTTTTTTATGTTATGACCAACTGTCCTTACACAAAGGACACGATCTTCTTTTGATTTTCTTAAGCCTGTGACTGCCTACTTTGCAGTTTGGTTTATGTTTTTTTTAGGGTTCCGTACCCAAAGGGTAAAAACGGGACCCTATTACTGAGACTTCGCTGTCCGTCCGTCCGTCCGTCCGTCCATCCGTCCGTCCGTCCGTCCGTCCGTCCGTCTGTCACCAGGCTGTATCTCAAGAACGGTGATAGCTAGACACTTGAAATTTTCACAGATGATGTATTTCTATTGCCGCTATAACAACAAATACTAAAAATGAAATAAAATAAATATTTTAGGGGGGCTCCCATACAACAAACTTGTTATACCTATATATACATATATATAGGTACGGAACCCTTCATGCGCGAGTCGGACTCGCACTTGCCCAATTTTTTTATAAAGATAATGATGGCAGTGTACCACAGGAGGCACACAATCTTAGACCATCTTTTTCCATTTTTTGACGTGACAACGTCTTATAAATTGGTTTGCCGGGTGACACTTCAAGAAACTGCGTTACGCTCCGCTCACGTTATGCGCTCACAATGAGAGGATGCCGAATGGGAGGACAAAGGTTCAGGCAAATTATTTTTAAATCCTTCCAACAATATTATCGTCCAATCTTTAAGTGACTATATGGCGCTCAGTGGTCTAGACCAATTTAATAACAATGCAAATGTTAATAGTAGAATCCTCGACCTGATATTAAGTAACTCAACATGTTCTGTTAACAAGTGCGACTTTCCCTTAACCCCGGAAGATGCTCATCATAAGGCATTAATATTGGACTTCAAACTGGAATATACTACTCCAATAAAGCCGGCAGAAACCGTTGTTTATAAGTTTCATTTAGCAAATTATGATGAATTGAATAATGATTTAGGAAATATAAACTGGGATGTATTTTTTGACAATTTAAATGTTGAAGGGTGCGTGGGTAAATTTTACGAATTGTTATATAAGTTGATTGACCGGCACGTGCCTTGTTATCCTTCACGAAATGTATGTAATTCTCCGGTATGGCATAATAAGTCTTTAAAGAATATTTTGAAGGAAAAGAGAAAATACCATAAGTTATGGAAATTATATGGAAACCCTTTGGACTATGAAAGTTTCAAAATATTAAGAAAACGAGCTGAAATAATTGAAAAGGAATGTTATAATCAATATATTCAATCTTCTGAAGATAAGATTAAATCACATCCAAAATTTTTCTGGAAATTTATTAAATCTACTATGTCTAATAAGGGAACACCACAGACAATGTTTTATAAGGGTACCCAAGCTTCTAATGGGGAGAGTATCTGCAACTTATTTAGTGAATACTTTCAATCCGTGTTTGAAAATGCTTGCCTTCCTTTGGATATGAATTGTTTGGAACCTCCTACGATGTCTATTTTTAGTATCAATACTGTAAATTTGTCCCATGATTTAGTTCTCAAGTATTTAAAATCAGTAGATACAAATAAGGGAGCGGGACCCGATAAAATTCATCCTTTGCTTATTAGCAAATGCGCGAGTACCCTAGTTTTTCCTCTTGTCAAAATCTTTATGCTATCCCTCAAGGAAGGACATGTGCCAGAAATCTGGAAAAAAGCTTGGATTACACCCATTCCTAAAGGCTCCATAAGCCAAGATATAGAAAAGTATAGACCTATTTCAAAACTATGTCAATTTGGAAAAATATTAGAAAAGATTGTCACTGATCAGGTTTCACATGATGTTCGCCGTCATATAAATCCAACTCAGCACGGTTTTTATCGGGGTCGTAGTGTGGAAAGTAATCTTTTGTCCTTTAGCGAAATAATACGTGATGCAATGGATAATAGGTATCAGGTAGATGCAGTATATACAGATTTTGCAAAGGCATTCGATAAAATTTCTTTTAATACGCTTTTGCTCAAGCTCTGGAACCTCGGCATACACGGTGATCTTTTTAGGTGGATTCAGTCTTACATCGAAAACAGATGCCAAGCTGTAGTACTAGGAGGATATACATCTGGGTATAAAACTACTACCTCTGGAGTCCCACAAGGATCTCATTTGGGCCCCTTGTTGTTTATCTTATACATAAATGACATAACAGAGTCGATAACAAACTCCAGAGCTCTTCTTTATGCCGATGATACCAAAATATTTAGAGTAGTAAAAACACATACGGATTGCGCTATGCTGCAAGAAGATCTGTTTAATTTCGAGAGATATTGTTCTAATAATAGTCTTTTTTTAAATAGCGACAAATGCTCAGTTATTACATTTACAAGGAAAAAAACACCAATTTTATATAATTACATATTATGTGACAATACTTTAACGCGAAAACATAGTATTCGAGATTTAGGTGTAATAATGGATAGCAAACTAACTTTTAACCCCCATATTGATAGCATCCTAAGTAGAGCTTATCGGCAGCTCGGATTCATTCTTCGCGTCTCAAAACCATTTCGAAGGCCCTTGACATATAAATTGTTGTACAATAGCTACGTTCGAAGTCGCTTAGAATTTGCCTCCGTAGTCTGGAACCCATATCATAAAGTGCATAAAGATAGAATTGAAAGGTTACAGAAGAAATTTATTAAAGCACTTGAATATCGCACCGGCGGCAAGTACGAAAATTATGCATCTTCAGCAGCTATGCACAAAATTCAGCCTCTTGTACTCAGACGGCACTGTAATGATCTATCGTTCTTATTTAAAATCCTAAATAATCTGATTGACGCTCCTGAACTCTTGAATAAAATAAGTTTTCGTGTTCCTCGTAAAACTGAGCGTAGTTGCCGGAATAAGGCTTTGTTCAGTCTTGCGAGGAGCAAAACCAAACACGCGGGTCACTCGTACATTAAACGCGCATGCAAGCTGTACAATGAGAAATGTATGAAGGCAGACTTGTTTGGCAGTTCGTTGGCAAAGTATAAAACAAGTGTATTTTCTTTATTGGAAACTCAGTGTGTGTGAGTATTTCTTAGGTCTTAAGTTTTAATTAAGTTTAAAATAGTAGTAAACGATTCCAAATTTATATAAAAAGTTTGTTGGATTTAATTGGTTAATTTATAGTTAAGTAATTTAATTTGTTTTTATTTCTTTCTTTTGGTCAGAGTACTGTAAAATTTTCAACACTATAATATTATGTATGGAACTATAGGTCTACAATTAAGGTTATTTCTAGTCCTATGACGATACTAATGTTATATTATTTTAAGACTGTTTGTTTCTTAATAAAAAAAAAAAAAAAAAAAAAAACAATGAGAGCGAGTGAGAGGCACGCGTCCCTTCCACCGAGTGAGAGAGATAGGCATACACACCGGTTCATGTCTTGCGCTTCTATTTCGCTTAGGCGGTTTCTAAGTCGTTGTCACGTAAAACTTTCGCCCGTATACCGACTTTACAGGCAACCAATTTTTTTCGAATCAGAATTTTTTGCTCTATTCTACCTTAATTGAAATTGAAATTGAAATTGAAATTGAAATTGAAATTGAAATCATTTATTGTAATATTGTGAGTTAGTTATAAAGGTCTTATGTCAAGTTAGGGTACATCACAATCAACCGCAACGCGGCGTACAATATTATGTCAGAAGACATGTTACAATTTTAGATATTAGAATTACCATATAGTTAAATAAACATTGAAATAATTTAAATTACATTGAATTACACACGTCAAGACTACATTACTAAATATTGAAATATTAAAAGTCATCATTGATATACTTACACATGTCAAGTTAAACAAATTAACTAGTGATGCTGAATCACTCAAAGTGCTCTTTTACATCATAGTATGCTTTTTGCAGGCACCATTTATATAATTTTTGTTTGTATTCAGGAAACTCTAATATCTTGATACAATTTGGCAAGTGATTAAATACGTGAACAGACATGTAGGATATGCTTTTCCGGAAATAAGCTGTTTTATGATGAGCAGGATAGCATAAGTTCAGGCCATGTAACTTGGAAGCTTGCCTCGGATTATTCGTATGGATTTTATACTTGTGCATGTTTCTTTTCACATATAGACAGACTTCATAGATATACAGTGAAGGAACTGTTAATATTTGAAGTTCCCTAAATAGAGGCCTACATGAGTCCCTGTATTTGGCACCAGCGATAGCCCTTATACACTTTTTTTGTAGCTTGAACAGTTTATTTACGTCCTTACAGTTACCCCAGAGGATTATACCATAGCGTAGATTGGACATTATATGGCCATGGAAAGCTAACAGCGCGGTCTGTTTGGAAGCAATATGCACCAGTCTACGCAAAACAAAGACAAACCTGTTTAATTTATTTCCAATATGTTCTACATGTGCCTCCCAGTTATTATGGCTATCCAACATCACGCCTAAAAACCGTATGGACTTAACATCTAGTATTTTAACAGTATTGTATACAATCTCTATATCTGTCGGTTTACTCTGTGGAGAACAAAATTGTACATAATGCGTTTTGTTAAGATTAACTTTAAGTTTGTTGTTGCCTAACCACACATTCACATCATGAAATACCTTATTAAGTTCGGCTTCATAAGTAACGAGGCTTGAAGTAGCGACCTCCGTATTTTTTTGTCAAATTAAGGGTTAAGCTCTCGATTGAAGTTTCCGTTGGTCATTTCCAGGTGTTCCCATCGGCACCGCGCGTGGTGGAGCGTGGCGCTGGCGGCGCTCAGCATGCTGGCCAAGGAGACGGGCCTGACCGCGCTGCTGTTCAACATCGTCTTCGACCTGTACAAGAGCTGGCCGGGTGCTAGGTAGCTTGTAACTTCTATAATGAAGCCCAATCAAAGTCACAAAGATCCCGGGGCGATATACTGAGCAGGCAGTTTTAAACAGTATTTTGGATGCGGCGTCTGGAAGTCATCGTCTTAAAGATTAAAAACGCCTCTGAGTTCTTTGTTTTCCATTCCAGATGTTCTCTAATGGTAAAGTGGCGTTGGAAAGGAGAAGGAACCTGCGCGCGCATCAGTGTCGCCGTTACTGGACTAGTGCTGCTGACCGCAGCCAGGGTTGCTCTGCTACAAGGGTCATTGCCAGCCTTCTCGCCGCAGGACAACCCGCCGGCATTCCACCCTTCCTTCCTAGTCAGGTATGTTGAAGAAGATTGATAAGTAAAGGCCCATTTATGCGGAAAGAAAATGACGTACCTACCTAATACAGATCGACCAGGGGAACTCTTAATGTAAAGCATGCCTGCAATATGATATGATGAAACTCACGGGCCGAGTTTTTAGTTGGAGGTCGTTGCTGAATATTTGGCTCTAACCCGGACAATTTCATAATGAACAGTTGCAAGTTTTATTTCTGAATTTTCCAGCGTCTAATATTATGTATCGTGAAAAAAACTGTATTAATTTATATCAGAAGAGTCCAAACTACTTTGTGACCCTATGCCAACTCTAATACTACCGATGAAGAACGTTTTACATTCTTGACTCTGTTTGAATGTGTAATATATGACGTACGCATTACTTACCTATTTTCCACGGCTCCACTTATATATACAGGCTACTGACGTTCTCCTACCTGGCGGCGTTCAACTGGTGGTTGTTGTTGTGCCCGTGGACGCTGAGCCACGACTGGCAGATGGGCTCCGTGCCCCTCGTAACCAGCGGATGGGACCCCAGGAACCTGCTCACATGTGCAGCCCTCATAGCGCTGCTCGCGCTGTCCTATCGATGCTTCGTGGACTTAGAGGTGAGTATCAGAACTTCCGAAACCTATAGTTTTTACTAATTATTTACTTACCCTAACATTTTTTTATAATATTATAGCGTGGCTCATATGGATTTTTTGTATATTTCAGTTTCAAAGACACACACCGGCTGCGGTGGGTCTGCTGCTGCTGGTGATACCTTATCTGCCGGCTTCTAATCTCCTGGTTACTGTGGGCTTCGTTGTTGCTGAAAGAGTCCTGTATTTGCCAAGGTAATAAACTAAAGCACTCAAATGAAGTATCCATTATCAACATCATCATCGTTCTCATATAAGTGGAACGATATCTATCGTTGAAGAGAGGCCTCCCCAGGGGACTGCTTTAGTCGTATCTGCATCAAATATGTTATTTTAACGTCCTTCAGAATTAAATTTGTGTAACTTAGACTCGCGCATTGCGTTTGCAACGTTTTTTTACTTGCAAAGTGTTTTTCTGACTCCCGTCTCGACCCTTCTCTTACATTACATGACGTTTTCGTCGCATTATTGCCGGAAGCCCGTCACGGTACGGGGCTTAATTTAAATTTTAGATATAATAAACACTAACAACTGAGTAGTTTTGTAAGTCCTAGCTTTTTATAAATTTTTTGTTTGATTTGTTACTAACGCGATATGGATCTCGCATCTGAAATAAATGATTTTTTTTTTTTTTTTATAATATATTTTTTTGATCATTCGATAGAAATAAATTTCTTAATTTTAGAGCTTAGGTAAATTTTGGTAATAATGTGACGACTGAAGTTGGTGCGGTCGGAACGTTCCAAGTGGTGTTCTTCATCAGATGATGATTGAATATTCTTTCAGCGTGGGCTCGGTGATCCTCACAGCGTACGGCGCGCAGCTGCTGTGGCGGCGCGCGCAGGGCGCCCGGCGCGCGCTCGCGGCCGCCGCGGCGGTGCTGGTGCTGGCGGCCGCCGCGCGCACGCATCTCAGGAACGGGGACTGGCGGACTAGGGAGACTTTATTGAGGTGACTTTTCTATTCTATTAAGATGCAAACATTCTGCTCACGAAACTAAAGTAAAACCAATTGATGGCCTTTTACGAGCAAGAGCATTCGTCTATATCGCGATGAACGCGACCAATAGCGAAACAAGGGTATGCACGATTTCCTCTACATGCGTCTGAATCCCTTCATCACATAAAAGAAAACCAGCAAGGTTTCTTTTCAAACGAAAATTCTAGATCCACTACTGAACCCGGCGTATCAGATTATTAAACACGTCATCATTTCGTACTAACTTTTAAATAAAACCTTGTATGTTCCAGGGCGGACTTGGCCGTGTTGCCACACAACGCTAAACTGCACTACAACTTTGGCAATTTCTTGAAAGATATGGAGCAACAAGAAAACGCTATCAAACACTACAAAGAAGCTTTAAAGTGAGTACCTCTTCTACCATCTGTACGCTCTGCAGCAAAATATGTTCAGACTTGGACGAGGAATGTGGGATGATTCGGGCCGCAATTTCAAAATCCTGACCAATGTTAGCTGACGTATAAACTCTGGAGACGAACGGAACTTGTAGAGTACTTCATGTCACAGCAAATTCGTGTTGTTATCAGACAATTATCATTATCAAGATCCTAAAATAGCTACAATCCGATCGTTAATACGTGCTAGAAGAGGCATATCAGCAGTAGTATTATTCATACATCGAGATATAGGAAAAATATATTTAAAGAAATGTGCGAAGTTGGGCGCCTGTCGTATCGCATAACGTATTAGGTCCTAAACATTTTTGGTTGTGAATGTTTGGCATACTAGTTAATCGTTTATCCTATTGATTTTTGCGCATACTCATTCAAAGTCTAAAGCATGTTTGCCGTAATATTGATTACTCGAGAATCTAATTACTCAAAACGTAATATTCCTAGCATTAATTGTCCTAAGAATTATTATGCCTATCATTACAGCACGTAAACTAAACTATGGTAAGTGTGAAGTCAGAATCGTAACGTATTCTACTCTATGGCAGGTCAGACTTAGGTTAGGTACGACGGAGGAAGAGTGTTAGGTTGAACTGTGACCCTAACGAGCGAGCGAAAAGCCAGAATCGAGCTTCTTTTCCCTCGCTTTAGCACATTAAATACTAGGAACATCACAATTTTGCACATTAATCATTTGACAGTTGAATTTATGCAGAATAAACGATAGGACATATAATATTTAGGACTAACGATAAAACAGATAAGGAGCAACAATTTCGGCAAATCGAAAATATGCGGAACAAAGTTTATGCCATACGTTATTCAGACAAAAGTCGTTATGCGACACAACAATGGGAGTAAAAATTGTATGCCGTCCGATATGGACCTATTTAAATTTATAAGTCGAAAACCTGATAGTCACTGAAAGCGTTGTAAAATGGTAACTTCAAACACCCCGGAATTAATAGACCATCAGTGATTAAGATTGCCCAAAATCTGAAACAGAAAATGCGCATATTGGACATAATTATAATGTCACAGATGTAACTATTGATTTAATTTAATTAATTAGGTTTTGACGACGCGTTTGGCTCGGTTTCTAGACACCTGCCTACTGAGTCGGCGGTCCCGGGTTCGAATCCCGGCTGGGTCAAATATTTGTGCAAAATATTTGTTCTTGGGTCATGGATGTTATCTATATATGTATTTATATTATTATATATATCGTCGTCTAGTACCCATAGTACAAGCTTTGCTTAGTTTGGGACTAGGTCGATTTGTGTATGATTGTCCCTTAATATTTATTTATTTGATTTATTTATTTATATTTCAGGCTGTGGCCCAGCTACGCCAGCGCGCACAACAACCTCGGCACGCTCGTGCTGGCGTCCGGGCGCGCCGAGCACCACTTCCGGCAGGCGCTCCACTACAACCGCGACCACGTCAACGCACACTATAATCTTGCTAAACTGTATAGGTACTTGCTTCAATTCTACTATTTTACTTTCCAATCGTATTAATATTATAAATGCAAATGTGTTGATGAGGCGCATTGATTTTTAATTTGTGGGCCCTAGTTATAGCGAACTCTAATTTCAGCAACATAGTTAATAAGAAAAAACTTGTTACAATTTCAATCCGCATTACGAAATGAATCAAACATTAAAGCTTAATAAAATAATTATTCAAATTTCAGAAAGAAAAATCATCTCACAAAAGCTCTCACAATGCTGGAGCGGTGCATAACCCTGGAGCCCCGCTTCGTACAGGCCTACCTGGAGCTGCTGCTGCTCAAACCCGAGGAAGAAAAGAGAAGCATCCTGGACAAACTCCTAGAACTAGAGCCCCGGAACTGGGAGCACTATGTTTTGTACGGCAACTGGTTTAAAGGGAGAGGTGAGTTTGTTGGAAAGTATATCAAGCCTATGTCTCTATCTGTCACACGAATGTACCCGGGTGCCTTCTGGCCTTCATCGCCGGGACGTCGGGACGTACAACCTATTTCATGTTTGTATTTCAAGTCTTTTATTAATTCGACATGACGTATGCGCGATATTAGCAGGTTATAGGTTATAGGTTATAGGTTATCGCGGGCTAGTTTTCCGCAACTCGACGTCTTACAATGCGCCTATTTTGCGTAAAGGGTTGCTGGCACTACTCTTGCCAACCCAACTCTACCAGAAAGCCTAGCAGTCCCTTGATGTTGCCGACGACTTCTGGGAGTGACCTCGGAGACCCGAGGTGTTGTGCCCGGTATTTGGCCACACCAGGACATTCGAGAATGACGTGGGCGGCAGTCTCTTCGGCCTCCATGCAAGCTCTGCAAAGAGGACTGTCAGTAACACCTAGAGTAAATAAGTGCTTGTTTAGCAGGGCATGTCCAGTTATCGCTCCAGTTATGAGCCGGAGCTGCGGCCTCTTCAGCTGCCTTAGCTTGCGTGACAACCCGGGGTAGATTGTCGGAAGGGCTTCTTTGCTCTGCTTGCAGGTACCTAGGTTAGACCAGTATAGTTGCTGTTCTACCTTCGTGTTCATACGCACTGTGTTGCGCAGCCAGGCGAATGGTAGAGGTATGATTGGTTCGGGTCCCTCTGCTACCATCTCCGAACCTCCTCTCGCCAGTTCGTCAGCTGCGTCGTTCCCGCGCGAGTTGCTGTGTCCTTTGATCCACTGTAGGGTTATGCTATTATTATTACATACCTCTGACAATGCTCGGTGACATTCGTATATGAGTCCTGAGGTTACTGTGTAGCTCTGCAGGGCTTGTAACACTGATCTGCTATCGGAGAGTATGCGGATGGGGTAGTCCTTTACCTTCCTCGAGATGATTGCATGGGCTGCCATTATGATACCCATACATTCCGCCTGGAAGACTGTGTTATGGGTTCCTAGTGGTGTAGAGATGTGTATGTTTAGGTCCTCTGAGAATACCCCAGAGCCAGTGCCTGACCTAGTTTTGGACCCGTCTGTGAAGATTCTTAACTCCCTTGGGTTAAGACCTTCGCCAGGTTCCTCGTACAGTTGTATCTTATATTTTTTGTCGAAGATGAATTGCTTGGGTATCCTGTCGGTGGCCGCTTCTATAAGCGGTTCCTTACCTATTACCTCATAGAGGATTTCGGTGTGCGGTACCCTAGCTGATCTCCAGAGGTTTAGTTTCTTGAGACGTATCGCCGTAGCTGCCGCTTCTTGTTTGACGAAGAGATGCAGCGGCGGCAGCCCCAGTATAGCTTCCAGGGCTGCAGTGGGTGTAGTTCTCATGCATCCCGTAGCTGCCATGCAAACTAACCTCTGAAGTCGTTGTAGTTTAGCTTCTACGGTGGTTAGCTTGGTTCGTGGCCACCATACTACTGCACCGTAGCTTAATATTGGTCTGATAACTGCCTGGTATAGCCATAGTGTGATCTTAGGATTGAGACCCCAAGTTCTACCTACCATTCTACGGCACTGCCAGAACGCGACTGTAGCTTTGTCAATTTTATTATTTAGATGGTTGCTCCAATTCAACTTACTATCAAGTATTACCCCTAGATACTTTACCTCGGTCGACAATTGGAGCTCTGTATTGAACAGTCTGGGTAGTCGGTAGGTGCCCAGATTACGTTTGTTGGTGAACATTACCAGTTCTGTCTTTTTTGGATTGACCGTCAGTTCGTTGTTGTTGCACCAGCGTTCCACGATGGCCAGTGCAGAGCGGGTAACGTCACATACCGTACCTGTGTGATTGCCGCTCGTCAGTATCACTATGTCGTCAGCATAACCTATTGTGTAATAGTGATTGTCATTTAGTGTGGCGATGAGGTCGTTCACCACCATGTTCCAAAGGAGTGGTGAGAGTACGCCTCCTTGGGGGCACCCCTTTGCCACCAGTGCCTGTTGTGTCTCACCAGTTCCGAGTCTGATGACCCTCTTGCTCAACATGTTGTTTATCCATTGTACCATAACATCATTGACTCCGTGTCTTACCAATGCTGCTGTTATGCTGGTGAAATTGGTCTTGTCGAAGGCTCCTTCGATATCTATGAAGGTGCCTAGGCACATAGACTTGTTTATAATGGCCTCTTCTATTTTGACAACTACGGCATGAAGAGCTGATTCTGTAGATTTGCCTTGGCTGTAGGCATGTTGGTAAGGGTGTAGGGGTACACTAGTTAATGCCTTCTCCCTCAACTCCCTGTCACATAACCTCTCAAGTGTTTTAAGCAAAAAAGATGTTAAGCTGATTGGTCTGAATGATTTCGGATCTGAGTAGTCACTTTTACCAGGTTTGGGTATGAAGATGACTTTGACTTCTCTCCATCGTTTCGGTACGTACCTGTGAGCCAGACAGGCGGCCAGAACGATGGTCAGTAGCTGGGCGAGTTCTTCTCCTCCCCACCTCAGCAGGGCTGGGAAGACTCCATCTAACCCTGGTGATTTGTATAAGTCAAAGCTGTTAATAGCCCACTGTACTTTTTGTGGGCTGATTACCTCACATGCTTGTTGCCACTCCTCCTCCGTCGGAGTAGTCTCCTCATTCGTCCAGTTCACTAGCGGCGTTATTTCGCAGCCCGGAAAATGCGTCTGTACTAAGATACGTTCCGCCTCCTCCGGTGAGCTGGTGAGGGTGTTGTCTGGCTTACGTAGGGATCCTAAGGTTGTAGTTGCCTGGTTGGAGAGAACCTTTCTTACCCTGTTCGCCTGCGTACATGTCTCAATGTTGGTACAAAAATTCCGCCATGAGCACGACTTTCTGTACCGGAGCCGTTGTTTGTACCTGGACTTGGTGGTCTTATAATTATCCCAGTCTTGGTCTGTACTCGTGTTCATTGCCCTGTTCAGTTGTCTCCTCATCTTTTCCCTGAGCCTCTCCAACTCTGGCCCCCACCAGTTAGCTTTGTTCCCGCAGCTGGCTGAGGGGGTGGATAAGGGACATGCATGGTGGTAACAATCCATGATGGTATCTGTAAGGACGCCTACCTGTTTTTCTATCTGTTCAGCACCCTCTAGTTTGTTGGGAACCTCTTTCATCGACAAGGCTGAGCTTAGTCGGCTCGCAAACTCTGTGCGATTCGTTCTGCGTGGGTTCCGCCTAGGGATGGCTTCGAGTGTTTTTACCTGAATATCGAATCGAATCCATCTGTGGTCCGAGCAGGAAAGCTCCTTAGAGACCTGCCAGTTTGAGATGTTTTCCGATGCTATATCAGTTGCTAGTGTCAAGTCAATGATTGTTCTGCTCCGCCTAGTTACGAATGTTGGTTCCGATCCTTTGTTAAGTATGTTAAGATCTGTTGTAAATAGGTACTCGACAAGTTTCTTACCTCTCTCGTTACCTGTCCGCATGCCCCAGAGGGCGTGGTGTGCGTTCGAGTCGGTGGCCACGATGAGTTCAAGCCCCGCGTCTTCGCAGTAGTTGACCAGCCTTGTCATGTCGTGCGGTGGCGGGTCATCCGCCTCTGGCATGTAAACCGAGGCTATGACTACCTCCTGCAGGCTGGAGTATTGCGCCCCGTGCGCCTTAATAGCACACAGGTCTCTAGAACAGAAACTTGTTAAAGGTTGCGCATGTATGTTTCTAGTAATATAAATGCAGGTCCGGGGGTTATCCGGTCCCGTATATGCTGTGAGCTTACCTCCTAGGTTGCGGAGTCCGCATACAGTGCCTTTCCTGACCCACGGCTCCTGGATCAGTACTATGGCCGTGTCGTTGACCTCCAACCACTTCCGGATCTGAGCCGTCGCGGTTTCACTGTGGTGGAGGTTGGCCTGTAAGATGTTACAGTTGAGAAAATGGGGTACCGCCATCGGAGTCACCCTCCTCCGCCGACATACCACACTCTCCCTCCTCACCGATGGCCAATCTGCCTAACCCCTCCATACATTCCTCCCCGCTTTCCGAGTGGTCGCGAAGAAGATCTTCTTCGTCCTTCTCGGAGACGGGGTCGGTCTGTTCTGGGGTTTGGGACCCGGGCTTCTCCGCGACTAAGTCAGCGGATGCCTCGGTCACCGCGGCAGTGTCCATGGGCTCGGATTCTGTCCCATCCTTGTCCTCTACAGAGACGGTGTTACTGGTTGGTGGATGTTCCACAAACCTGCCTCTTGGTCCCTGGAACTTCACGTACACCGAGCCCAGCATAAAGCCGAGCCGGCGCCCGCGGTCCACGAGGGACTGCACTACCGTCTCTGGTATACTGACAACAGCAAACGTCTCCGTCTCCTGCTTGTCTACCTTATGGAGCAGCCAGCGGTCGATTTCTGCCCACCCGTTCTGGTAGCGAAGCGTCCGCGCAATGGCACGGAAGTCTTCCCAGATGCCGGGGAACAGAATACCGCAGCGTACTCTGCGTGGCACTTCACTCTGGCGCTGCACAACAACCTTCTCCCCCGTAGAGAGGGTGATAGCCGCTACGCTGCGCTTGAGCCATGCCAACGTGGCCTGGTCCTCGCACCACAACCTCAGGACGCCGTTCGATGTTATCGGCTTCCCTCGGAACAGTGGACCCGACGACTGGCTGTTGCCAGGCTGACAGGCCTCCTTCATGAGAAGAGCCTGTAGCTGTTGTTGGACCTCCTCGGACTGCTGTTGGCTAAGGTGTCCTGAGGTCACTGTGGTAACAGCAACCAGTAGGTCAGCCTTTAGAGCCTCGGCGTACGCGATCCTCGGGGCTTCTTCCGACGTCTGGATCCTCTGCCTTTTGGGCTCACCTCGAGGAGATATGGTCTCATCGAGTCGCGCCCTTTTGGCAGAGGCTCGAGATTCCGGATTACCACCCCTGGTCCTGTTTTTAGCCCCTTTCCCTACAAGAGGGGCACGAGCAGCTACTGGGGTACCAGCGGCCTGCTGCGCCGCCCCCTGTCTGGGAGCACCTGGCTGTTGCTGAGGCACTGGAGCTGCTTGATTTTCCAGCGCAGCTCTTCTCTGCCTGGACCTGCGACGCTGTTTTTTATTTTTGTGCGTCTTCCACGAGAAGCCGCCCTCAGGTCCGGGTTGCTCCCTCTGAGCGGGTTTCGCCCTTCCCCTTTTGGCCCTCTCGTGGAGTGTCCAGCCAGCATCGAGCTGTGCGGTCGCAATATCTGTAGGGAGTTCCTCCATTGGTGTCTGCTCCGGAGCAGCGGACTTCTCCGATGCTGAAACGACCCCCTTGGTGTCACTCCCTAGTTTTTGTTTTCTGGGCTTGGTACGGCCTTGTGCCTGCGCCGAGCCTGTCTGTTTCGTCGACGCGCCTGATTTCGAAGCCACCGGTTTCCCAGCGGCCTTTCCACCCTGCGCGGACTGCTTTTTTCGTGAGGGCACTGTGAAAACAGCACCGCCACGGTGTGTGGGGTGTGGGGGCACTGTGGAAACAGCACCGCCACGGTGTGTGGGGTGTGGGGGCACTGTGGAAACAGCACCACCACGGTGTGTGGGGTGTGGGGGCACTGTAGGGACAGCGCCGCCGCGGTGAGTTGATGTGTGGGGGGGCACTGTGGGTACAGCACCTCCGTGTGGTGTGATGTTGCCTGTCTGGGCCGCTTTCGCGTCCCTGAGGGCACGTGAGTGGGAGGGTAGCACTGTGGAGACAGCACCATCCCTCTTGTGAGGTTGTGTGGAGGTGCCAGGCACAGCGTCTGCCGCACCGGCACCTGGTGTGGGGGCGCCTTCGGGTTTCCCCTCCGGCTCCCGTGGGGTTCGGGATCTGGGCGTGTCCATGATTCCATGTCAGTTTTTTCATCTCTCGAGCTTCCCACCCGCCACGGAGCCCGCACCTTTGGGGATGTTCTCTGAACACCAGGACTACCCGAGAGATATAGATGCGGTTGGTTGGGTCTCATGCGCGACATCGGGTGCTGCAGACAGTGTGGCTGGGGAAAACGATCCAAGTTCCCCCAGTGGCTCCACACGTCCTTGCTCCGTCAGCATGGCCGAGCCCCCAGTGTCCTCCCGGAGGACCCCCCCGCATCTCGCCTGCGGACCGTACCCACCTCATCCGTACGGTACGCGCGTCCGTTTCCCTGCAGTGGCTAGCTGCAGGGCCACCGTTTGGCCTGAAATCCGGACCAAAGGGGGCGTGTTGTCTCACAATAGCATCGAACCCCGGCTACGCTCGACTCAACCCCCCAGGACTCCTTCATCCCTGCGTACGGCGCTCAACTGCGCAGGACAAACGCAGGTAGGCATATGTAGTCCACCGAGGTCGCCTACAGCCCTCGGTGGAACCAGAAGATCTTCGCCAACGTGGCTAGCAAACTGTTGGCAAAGCCGGCATTCTACTAGCCATGTCGCCCAGGGTGTTCCGTGGTAGTTGGTTTTAACCCCTTCGGGTTTTTAGGTCCTCGGGGGTTATCCCCAGCTACCCACACTAGGAGGCGATCTCGCTCACACCCCATTATTATTAGCAGGTTACACGAGTACTTACTTAATTTGTCACGCTTCAGGGCTTCTCCCGTTATCCCTGGGCTACTACACATCCGCGCTGCGGCTCTCGTTCGCGAGCGGGGAGCGGCGCGGCGTGGCGGCGCTGCGGGCCGCGGGGCTGCTGCTGCGCCAGCGCGGCCAGCGCGCGCGCCTGCTGCAGCTCCTCACCAGGTACAGCGCCCTCTTTACTACTCTACAGACAATAAGTAGATGACAACCACAGGTGTGCTGGTGAATACAGTTCGACAAAAACTGTGCAAGTCTTTGGAAATTGGTTTTGTAAGAACACAAAAGACAAAAAGGATTCGTTTTTGTTATTTTTTTTTTTTTTTTTTTTATTTTTTTTTTATTTATTAAGAAACAAACAGTCTTAAAATAATATAACATTGGTGTTGTCATAGGACTAGAGATCACCTTAATTGTAGACCTATAGTTTCATACATAGTAATTATAGTGTTGAAAATGTTACATTACACTGACCAAAATTTTTACTGACAAATTTGTTGCCAACAGAAAAAATAAAAAGCAATTTACTCAATTATAAATTAAACAATAAAGACCAAAAAACAAGACATTTTTTTTTTTTATACATAAATTTGGAATCGCTTACTACTATTGTTAAACTTAATAAACCTAGGAATACTCACACACACTGAGTTTCCAACAAAGAAAATACATTTGTTTTATACATTGCCAACGAACTGCCAAACAAGTCTGCCTTCATACATTTATCATTGTACAGCTTGCATGCGCGTTTAATGTACGAGTGACCCGCGTGTTTGGTTTTGCTCCTCGCGACACTGAACAAAGCCTTATTCCGGCAACTACGCTCAGTTTTACGAGGCACACGAAAACTTATTTTATTTAAGAGTTCAGGGGCGTCAGTCAGATTATTGAGGATTTTAAATAAGTACGATAAATCATTACAGTGCCGTCTGAGTACAAGAGGCTGAATTTTGTGCGTAGCTGCTGAAGATGCATAATTTTGGTACTTGCCGCCGGTGCGATATTCGAGTGCTTTAATAAATTTCTTCTGTAGCCTTTCAATTCTATCCTTATGTACTTTATGATATGGGTTCCAGACTACGGAGGCAAATTCCAGGCGACTTCGAACGTAGCTATTGTACAACAATTTATATGTCAAGGGCCTTCGAAATGGTTTTGAGACGCGAAGAATGAATCCGAGCTGCCGATAAGCTTTACTTAGGATGCTATCAATATGGAGGTTAAAAGTTAGTTTGCTATCCATTATTACACCTAAATCTCGAATACTATGTTTTCTCGTTAAAGTATTGTCACATAATTTGTAATTATATAGAATTGGTGATTTTTTCCTTGTAAATGTAATAACAGAGCATTTGTCGCTATTTAAAAAAAGACTATTATTAGCACAATATCTCTCGAAATTAAACAGATCTTCTTGCAGCATAGCGCAATCCGTATGTGTTTTTACTACTCTAAATATTTTGGTATCATCGGCATAAAGAAGAGCTTTGGAGTTTGTTATCGACTCTGTTATGTCATTTATGTACAAGATAAACAACAAGGGGCCCAAATGAGATCCTTGTGGGACTCCAGAGGTAGTAGTTTTATACCCAGATGTATATCCTCCTAGTACTACAGCTTGGCATCTGTTTTCGATGTAAGACTGAATCCACCTAAAAAGATCACCGTGTATGCCGAGGTTCCAGAGCTTGAGCAAAAGCGTATTAAAAGAAATTTTATCGAATGCCTTTGCAAAATCTGTATATACTGCATCTACCTGATACCTATTATCCATGGCATCACGTATTATTTCGCTAAAGGACAAAAGATTACTTTCCACACTACGACCCCGATAAAAACCGTGCTGAGTTGGATTTATATGACGGCGAACATCATGTGAAACCTGATCAGTGACAATCTTTTCTAATATTTTTCCAAATTGACATAGCTTTGAAATAGGTCTATACTTTTCTATATCTTGGCTTATTGAGCCTTTAGGAATGGGTGTAATCCAAGCTTTTTTCCAGATTACTGGTACATGTCCTTCCTTGAGGGATAGCATAAAGATTTTGACAAGAGGAAAAACTAGGGTACTCGCGCATTTGCTAATAAGCAAAGGATGAATTTTATCGGGTCCCGCTCCCTTATTTGTATCTACTGATTTTAAATACTTGAGAACTAAATCATGGGACAAATTTACAGTATTGATACTAAAAATAGACATCGTAGGAGGTTCCAAACGATTCATATCCAAAGGTGGAAGGCAAGCATTTTCAAACACGGATTGAAAATATTCACTAAATAAGTTGCAGATACTCTCCCCATTAGAAGCTTGGGTACCCTTATAAAACATTGTCTGTGGTGTTCCCTTATTAGACATAGTAGATTTAATAAATTTCCAGAAAAACTTTGGATGTGATTTAATCTTATCTTCAGAAGATTGAATATATTGGTTATAACATTCCTTTTCAATTATTTCAGCTCGTTTTCTTAATATTTTGAAACTTTCATAATCCAAAGGGTTTCCATATAATTTCCATAACTTATGGTATTTTCTCTTTTCCTTCAAAATATTTTTTAAAGATTTACTATGCCATACCGGAGAATTACATACATTTCGTGAAGGATAACAAGGCACGTGCCGGTCAATCAACTTATATAACAATTCGTAAAATTTTTGCACGCACCCTTCAACATTTAAATTGTCAAAAAATACATCCCAGTTTATATTTCCTAAATCATTATTAAGTTCATCATAATTTGCTAAATGAAACTTATAAACAACGGTTTCGGCCGGCTTTATTGGAGCAGTATATTCCAGTTTGAAGTCCAATATTAGTGCCTTATGATGAGCATCTTCTGGGGTTAAGGGAAAGTCGCACGTGTTAACAGAACATGTTGAGTTACTTAATATCAGGTCGAGGATTCTACTATTAACATTTGCATTGTTATTATATTGGTCTAGACCACTGAGCGCCATATAGTCACTTAAAAATTGGACCATAATATTGTTAGAAGGATTTAAAAATAATTTGCCTGAACCTTTATCCTCCCATTCGGCATGAGAGATGTTAAAGTCGCCAGTAATAAGAAATGAGTCATCAGGGTGGTCGATTATGAGTCGAGAACTGATGTTAAAAAATGAAGCGACGGTGTCTTTGTGGTTGGGTCCATGCGGAATGTATACGCACGCGATATTTACATATTGAATTTGCGAATGAATGTTTACGTTATGAATAGGGAAAGATATCCAGATGCACTCTGCGTGCGCAGGAGAGGGGCAGGGCCAGTCGCGGCGCACCGGCATGAGCTCGCGCTTCGCCGCCACGACCACTCCCCCGCCGCGCTGCGCCCCGCTCTCCTCCTCCGAGCGATCGCATCTGTACACTATGTACCTATCATCGAAATACTCTCTATCGTAAAAATCTGACGTTAACCAACTCTCGGTTATGCAAATAAAATCGTAATCGGCTAACGCGGTTTTCGATAAAAAATCCTGGGATTTCGTTCGAAGGCCCCGTACATTTTGGTAGTAACCTTCAAAAACCGTACAAGCCATTGTTATCATACGAAACCGCCCACTGTCAGTCAAATTAACGTCAAATGTGACGTTCCTTCGTTTGGTCGGTAGATGGCACGCGGTGCGCTGGGACGGGCGGCCGGCGGCGGCGCGGAGCCGCGCGGCGCGCGCGTGGCGCCTGCGCCGCGAGCTCGAGGGCCGCGCCGCGCTCTACGCGCGCCCGCACCCCGCGCCCGACCAGGTGACCGACACCACTTGTTGTGTCCACTAGCCTCTCGTACCGGCGGCGGCGCCTGCGCCGCGAGCTCGAGGGCCGCGCCGCGCTCTACGCGCGCCCGCACCCCGCGCCCGACCAGGTGACCGACACCACTTGTTGTGTCCACTAGCCTCTCGTACCGGCGGCGGCGCCTGCGCCGCGAGCTCGAGGGCCGCGCCGCGCTCTACGCGCGCCCGCACCCCGCGCCCGACCAGGTGACCGACACCACTTGTTGTGTCCACTAGCCTCTCGTACCGGCGGCGGCGCCTGCGCCGCGAGCTCGAGGGCCGCGCCGCGCTCTACGCGCGCCCGCACCCCGCGCCCGACCAGGTGACCGACACCACTTGTTGTGTCCACTAGCCTCTCGTACCGGCGGCGGCGCCTGCGCCGCGAGCTCGAGGGCCGCGCCGCGCTCTACGCGCGCCCGCACCCCGCGCCCGACCAGGTGACCGCCACCACTTGTTGTGTCCACTAGCCTCTCGTACCGGCGGCGGCGCCTGCGCCGCGAGCTCGAGGGCCGCGCCGCGCTCTACGCGCGCCCGCACCCCGCGCCCGACCAGGTGACCGACACCACTTGTTGTGTCCACTAGCCTCTCGTACCGGCGGCGGCGCCTGCGCCGCGAGCTCGAGGGCCGCGCCGCGCTCTACGCGCGCCCGCACCCCGCGCCCGACCAGGTGACCGACACCACTTGTTGTGTCCACTAGCCTCTCGTACCGGCGGCGGCGCCTGCGCCGCGAGCTCGAGGGCCGCGCCGCGCTCTACGCGCGCCCGCACCCCGCGCCCGACCAGGTGACCGCCACCACTTGTTGTGTCCACTAGCCTCTCGTACCGGCGGCGGCGCCTGCGCCGCGAGCTCGAGGGCCGCGCCGCGCTCTACGCGCGCCCGCACCCCGCGCCCGACCAGGTGACCGACACCACTTGTTGTGTCCACTAGCCTCTCGTACCGGCGGCGGCGCCTGCGCCGCGAGCTCGAGGGCCGCGCCGCGCTCTACGCGCGCCCGCACCCCGCGCCCGACCAGGTGACCGCCACCACTTGTTGTGTCCACTAGCCTCTCGTACCGGCGGCGGCGCCTGCGCCGCGAGCTCGAGGGCCGCGCCGCGCTCTACGCGCGCCCGCACCCCGCGCCCGACCAGGTGACCGACACCACTTGTTGTGTTCACTAGCCTCTCTCTCTCTCTCTCTCTCGCACCGGCGACCCGACGGCCGCGCCCAACTAGATGATCGACAAATTTTATGCAAATCCATCAAATCAAGCCATTTTGGCGTGAAGGAGTAAGAAACTATAGAAATATACACACTCACATACAAACTTTCACTGTTATAATGTTAGTTAGTGAGTTTATATATTTTTCTTTTGTTGCAGGCAAAATCGACGTGTCTCCACCACACCCAGTTAGAAATACAAGATCCTTTAAAAAATCATGATTTAAAGGTGGAATCCAGGACAGTCCTCACCCCTATCATACATAGCGAAGCTAAGCTAGATAATGCCAATTCCAAAAGTTGCCAAAAAGAATGCGATGCCAAAAAGAGCGTATCGATATCAGCTCACTACAAGCCCATTCATAATAAGAGCGAGATAGGGCTGAAGAAGAGCTGTTCCTTGCGCAAGAAGGAGATGAAAGATGCAGAGGCTTTTACACCATTTGTGTCTGACCATTTGATAAAGACTTATTAAATTAAATTAATGGTTTGTGTCCATTTTGTTCAAGTGACATCAAAAACAAATAAAATCGCAAATATCCGACGGCTTCAAGCTTGTTGTTAAGGGATGATGAAATCGATAAAAACGTAATATCATAAGTTTATTTTTCTAAAGATTGGAAAGTAAGACGTGCCGATGTCAAATTGATTACATTTTTATAAAAAGAAAACCATAGATCGTCGTATCTAAAATAAGCTTATTTTGTAGAAATATATAATATATTGGCCTTTTATTCTATTATTCTATGGTTTTGTTATACGAAAATACATGAAATACATTTCTGAAAAAGTACCTACCTACCTATTATAAATAGTTAGGAGTACTTACTTGTGGTAAGATGAATGAGACAAGTATGGGAAATACTGAACATAAGTATTAACGCTGCATCGGAAGCACCATCAGGTGCCAAAATAGTCTTTCATTCTTTGTTTTCCATGTCATAGTGTTGCCTCTAGTCGCCTGAACAAGATGGACACAACAGTTCAGATACAGTTCGCATCAGTTGTTTAACACGCGTCCTTTCAACATCATCATCATTTCAACCCAGAGATGTGGATATAGCCGCAGTAAACTTTTACCACGAAAACCACTTTTCGTAGTTATCGATCAACGTTGCCCTCAGTTCGACCAAATATGATTATAAAAATTACCAGCTGGGTTGAAGTGTACGAAGATGGATCCCCTAGTTATGCGATAAGATAAGACTGTTATGTATATACGGCTCAAATGGAATTGCTTGTAAATATTAGGATTGACTTTATTGTTAACAATTTAGCAGCAGAACCGGAATGCACGAGTATTTTATCCCAAATATGGGTGATCTGTGCAAATGTATCAATGCACATGGTCGCTTTCGGAAGAATTCGAAAACTGAAAGCGAACAATAACTATCTCGTAGCCACACGAACACCCAATAGACACTGACGCCTAACCTAACACGCGATAAAGTCCTGTATATCTCGTATAATTCGATTCAAATGGCACCAAATAAATGAACTAAAATTTCTAATTAGACCGATTTTTCTCCGAGATATAACAACAGTAAGATATTTTATTTAAACAACAAAAACGTCTGCTAACTAGGGTATGCGGCTGCGGTCATCACGGGCGCCTCGACTCGACCACTCGCCTGTCGCAGCTGTGCTCAAGCCATCGAATAATCGAGGTTGGAGTTTCTCTTTCCCACGATTCTATGCAGGAATACCCAAAAACTTGTCTAGGTAAACCTATAAAACTGTATAATTGTTCTAATGGGATATTAACGCTAACGACAAATCGTGCAACTAGTCTCGTAAGAAATGTAAATAAGAAGTATGTAAATAGTTAGTTAGAAATTTTAACTGTTTACTGTACATCATGTGGATAAATGCACGCCAGGCTTTTAGTGTGTTTATTTGTTTAAGATATGGAATAAAAACATTGAAATAATCTGGCAGTTTTATTAGTATGTTAGTGTTTATTCATCCCTGCCTAGATACAGAATATATGTAGAAAAAATGGGCAAGTGCGAGTCCGACTCGCGCATGAAGGGTTCCGTACAAGTCTACAACAAGTTTGTTGTATGGAAGCCCCCCTTAAATATTTATTTTATTTTATTTTTAGTATTTGTTGTTGTAGCGGCAATAGAAATACAACATCCCATCAAAAACATAAATGTAAAATGAGAGCCAAGTTCAATATCGCGTGCACTTCGCCGACAAAAGAATTGAGATCTGCAAGGGCGCCAAGTTCTTTGCCCTAAAATTTTTAGATACAAGGACATGCGACATACTCAATGCATTTATTTTACTTGGGGAGTAATTCAATATCAAGATTTGACTTGGCTAGTTTTCACAAACTAACTAAATTTTATAAAAGTAACATAGTCATAGTTCATTATCAAGCTAACAGTATAAGTAACAAGACGTACTAACTTGCGTACTTACCTTTACGAAAATAGGTTAATGATTTGATTGATTTTGATTTATAATATAAATTTATATTTTAAAACTAGCCAAGTCAAGTCTTGATATTGAATTACACCCCAAGTAAAATAAATGCATTGAGTATGTTGCATGTCCTTGTATCTAAAAATTTTAGGGCAAAGAACTTGGCGCCCTTGCAGATCTCAATTCTTTTGTCGGCGAAGTGCACGCGATATTTAACTTGGCTCTCATTTTACATTTATGTTTTTGATGGGATATCATTACTTTTTGTACAGAAATTATTATGATGTGTAAATTACTTAATTATTATTTGTAAATTAGTTCTGTGTGCTATTCTAGT
The DNA here is from genome assembly GCA_932273695.1 of Apotomis betuletana. Lineage (NCBI taxonomy): Eukaryota > Metazoa > Arthropoda > Insecta > Lepidoptera > Tortricidae > Apotomis > Apotomis betuletana. Next base: position 114,951 of record OW026303.1, on the reverse strand, counting down.
ACATTTTTTGAAAGTTTTGAACAAACAAAGAATTTTCCAAAACGGTTAGTACGTATTGGATTTTTATGTGCATTTATGTGTAAGTGTGTGCGTGTGAGTGTATATGCTATTCTAGTATATCTTTCAAACAAAAAAAGAATTTTCCAAATCGGTTTATAAATGACAGAGTTCTGAGGCAACAACCATCAATAATAATAATAATAATAAAACATAAAAAAATCACTGTTTTCGATTTTTATATGTATACAATATACACACAATTACTAAGCTGGATGCCAAATTTCACCTTTCTAGGTCACCTGGAAGTGGGTTAGGTTTTTGATTACTAGTCAGTCAGTCAGTCAGTCAGTCAGTCAGTCAGTCAGTCAGTGATAAAAATACCGTTTTTTGGACTTTAATATCTCAATAACTATTTATCCTATATTAATGAAATTTGGGGTTCTACTTGTTCTAAAGGATCTTAATACATAAGCCAAATTTCATTTTTTTATATTAAATAGATTTGGAGTTATTGGGGGGTCAAAAGTGGCTCCAAACGGTTCGTGTAATATAACACACGGCTGCTGCTCGCCAGTTCCTGCGGTGAACTTGGCTGGACACGCTGCCGCGTGTCTAGATCTGTGAAAATGTCAACTGTCTAGCTATCACCGTTCTTAAGATACAGCCTGGTGACAGACGGACGGATAGCGAAGTCTCATTAATAGGGTCCCGTTTTTACCCTTTGGGTACGGAACCCTAAAAACTGAAGGAATAGAAGAGGCATATAGAGTGTCAACGTCTGTTTTATCCATACATGCAAGAGGGGCAGTCCTTACGTTTTTTTCAAATAAAAGTAAATCTCAAACTACAAATACAACTACCTACTTAAATATAGTCATCACTAGAAGAAATCAACCTTTCAATATTAAGTCAATAAATTTGTATTAAAAAAAAACATTACAAATGGGAAAATTTTTGCAACATAATAGAGGTCAAGCACGGACACCATTACAATGGAATTATTATAATAATAGATATTTGTAATTGCTTCGAATCTATTTGTTCAGTTTCGACAGAAGCAGTCATGCGTGCAGCCCTCCTAACTATTGATTTATTTTGGATTATAAATTTATAACTCTTTATGGTCATGAACTGGTACTTGACAAGTGAGGTATATCGAACTAACCGACGTTTACGGAGGAGAATGAAGTCATGACTATATTTTATTCCTCGGAGTAGTTTCCTATAACCATGTATGGATATGCGATAGATTGAAAGCTGACTTAATAAAAAAAAACGTTTATTTACTCTAGATGTCATTGGCAGTTGTCTTTGCATGGCCTGCATCGTTGGCCTGCATGGTGGTAGAGACGACAGCCGCCTAGGTAATTTTCCAATGCCCGGGAAGAGCCAGGTAAATGGCAAACCCCTACAAAATCATTGCCGGAAGTCTTCGCCAATTTCAAGGAACTGAAAGGTTTTCTGGCAGAGTTGTAATGATAAAGAATATTGTAATGTTATAAACCCATTCTGCAGAGTAGGTCAAGAAAAGTCGAGGTCAAGTAGCAAACAAGCCGTACTTATACACCTAAACAATCTGTATAAAACATTGTTTAAAATGCATCAAGCCGTTTCGACCTACAAAACCTATGGCTACATAAATTGTCTTATTAGAAATGGTGCATTTATCAATTATTTGGTTGAACATATAGGTAAATGGTGTCGTAAGAATAAATAACTTTTCTAAAATTTCACAGCACACGAAAACTAGCTTAACGTTGTTTCTTTGAACGTTGCTGTTAACAACTGAAAAAAATAAAAAATTAAAACAAATTTCTAACCAAGATGAGATTGGCAATTGTTTAATTAAATGCCAATGATTGTTTAGCAATTTTCATCTAATTACTTGGCCATGGCCGTTGCTTCACCATTTTGGTGAAACTGTTGGTAACTACACTGCTGTGAGCATAGTGATTATATGCTCTTTGGCTGAGACGCGAATCCTTCGAGCACAGAGTGTGTGGGTCCAAAACCTAATTTTTGTGGTCGTTAGGCTGATACGTATCAATAAGAAGGGGCGATACAAGCTTACCTTGTGTATCTGTCTGTGGCATCTTAGTTCCCTTCCTTTACAGAAGAACTGATTTTGATGAATGCTGTTCGTTGTAGGTATGAATAATATGTCGGCATATTGCCGCCGCTGCCTGTTAAATTTTGACTGCGATGGCACTAATTAACGGTGCGAATTCCATAAGGGTAGGTACTTTATTCTGTCCTAGGTACCTAAGTATACATCAACTAAATCCAAATAAACTCAATACAAGTAAATCTTTCCCGCAGTTGTTTCATGACATTTAATTAAATATTAAACAGCAATTATTTGTTTAAATTCCCGTACTTAGAAACAGAGTTTATCGGCCCTTCTGGCAACTAAGTGCATACATATGCGAGCTGCCATGACCTACGACTAAATGTTATCGCTCTCTCTTTATTATATTTGCTTATTTTATCTTGATAAATACATTGTTACAATGCTTGATTCTAGTGACGCCAATCCTTCAACAAACACCTGCCTAGATGTTCACGGCATTGCCACCATGACAGCATCTTGTCGAGTGGAATGTATGTCTACAGAGCACAGCTCACCTAGCTTATTTCCAGACGTTGTCCAGGAACATGAAAAATCTGACAGCTTTGGGCATTTTAACCGAATTAGGCGCTACTGTGGCAGAAAGTGGTTCCGTTACTTAGCAACGATTGTTTATTTTTTCTGTATTATGCTTGAAGGAACTATGTAGAAATTACACTGGTCACCTAAAATATTCAAATTTCAATTCTACACAGTTCACTCCGTCTAAAACTTGGATGTTCTTAGTACTGTCTTGCTACTCTAGCGCTATTGCGGATGGCATTGGAACTATTATTTGCTGCTTACTGCTGGACACCGTTCAAATATTCTCCTATGAAAGATGCCGCTCCCATACCTTTACTTAACACTGTGATAAATTGCTATATATTGAATTATGCGTAAGACTATGTATAAACGTCTATTACGAGTATCAAAATATTACAATCGAATTGTAACCCCATAACTTACATAACACCTGCCAAAGTAAATACCTGTAATTCATTCAAATCGAGTCATGCGTCATAATCCACGGCCCGGCGGCCATTGCGCAACACGGCCTCACAAAAAGTCAATCGGATAATTCACGGCCGCGGTTTTCTCCGAAAAATCGCGAAAATAAGCGTTAATGCGATTTAACAACGCTTTCTAAGCGGAGGCGGGTCGGCGCAGGCGCAGTGCATCTACGACCCGCCGCCGCGCGCCCGTCCTGCGCAAACACACTGTTTGCTTACCGCGGAGATATAAGCCGCCACCGCGCGCAGCCGTCGCAATCTACCCGCCGCCATTTAGCAACCGATCCTTTATTCGCAGCCGTGAAAGGTATAAAAGAAAAAAATAGCTCGCTCGACCGTGAGTGATGAGGTTTCTGTGGCTCCTGCTGGCGGTCGGCGTCGCCGCGCAGCTCGACGACTACGTCGAGGAAGAGGAACTCGAGGACCCCTACGATGAGGACGATTACGAATATTCTAGAAGCAGGCGGGAGACGGACGACTCCGACTACGCCTACAGAGTTCGACGGGACGTAGAAGAAGATCCTGATCCCGCTCACAGGACACGACGTGACGTTCACGATGAAGGGCCTTATGAAGAACATGTTAGGGTCAAACGGTGCACGTACGAAGATGTTCCTTTAAGCAGGGTGCGGAGGTCAGTGGATTACGTGAGGGTACCTCGTCAGGTGCACCAATACGAGGTGCACGAGGCCACAGACGACGGCTACCCGTCCTCGCCCCCGTACGAGGAGATGCTAGCGGCAAGTGCCGAGCACTACCATAAGATTTACGCCGCTCCCGGTGCGCCGAACTCGGCGAGGTACCTCAGCCCCGGCGTGAGTTCCATACCTGTGGTGTACCGTCCTGTGCCGTCTGTGTTGTCCAAACCTAACCAGCCTGCCCAAGCGGCGGCTCAATTCGCACCGACGCGCTACCGCGAGCCGGTCCAATTTGTCCCAGTGAAGGCTTCTATCCAAGTAGCCGACGTCCCTCAGTCCATTAAGAGTCCTTTAGGTATAGTCCAGGCGCCCAACCTCGGTCCAGTGCCCGTGGGCACGGTTCCGGTGGCGTCGGTGGACGCCGTGCCGCTGGCGACGCTGGCGCACGACCAGCAAGAAGCTGCGGCGGTGGTGAAGCACAGCCAACACGCGACAAGGCACAAGCAGGGCGGAGGACACTCGAAGCATGCTCAGCATGACGCGCACAGAGGAGGGAAGGTATGATCTGTGTTATGTGTGTAGATTAAGTTACAAATTTATATTTTTACTATTATTTAGTCTCATTGTAACAGATAGTTACAGATTCAGTAATGAGATAGAACTCCTGAGTTCATTACACGTAACATATATTTAAATCACCCGGGTTACCTCATAAAAATGCGAAATACTGGCTGGTTTATCCAGCTTTCAATAAGAAACGGAATACCTAACTGATCGGTTAGATTTTTTGCATAAAGATAAAAATATTAACCGGTCCATAACCTAGGTAACTTTTCATACCCAAAACGTATATTTCACTTAACATATACTTACCTAAGTAAATCATTGATTGGAGTTGAAAATTATCATTATCCTGTGTTATCTATTATGTAATCTGTCTGGGGTATCGCAGCTTTTAACGGCAGATTCGATTTCGATAAGTGATTTCGTTTTGTTTCAAAGGTGACAGGATCAAGAATGCCCTTAATTATGAATAAAACCCGCCATTTGATGTCTAACATCTGCAAGGTTTTTTTATGACTTTTTTTTTTTCTTAAATCAATTTTAAAGGTCGCTACCGCTTGATAAAGTTTTGGAAAAAAAATTTTTAACAAAAAAATAGAACCGACTTCAGTAAAACTAAAAAGCTAAAAATAACCCGTTCAAGTAGGTACAGATTACCTTTGACTCACCCTTTGAAGTCGATCCCAAACCACTCAGTTACTATATTTATACTTTATAGTTTACGTGAGGTTTGGCCCCGACTTCAAAGCGTGAGTCAAAGGTAATCTGTACCTACTTGAACGGGTTATTTTTAGCTTTTTAGTTTTACTGAAGTCGGTTCTATTTTTTTGTTAAAAATTTTTTTTTTTGCTTTTTAGTGATTGTTAAAAACACTTATGGCAGGGTGATCAGGGAGGTCTTGAAGGCATGCATCTCGTTTGAATTATCTCCTAACTCCTAACCGTTGAGGAGTTGTACCTTCCATCATCAGCTCAGCATTGGAAGATGATGACTACCATATGCAAATACTTAAATAGTTTTATAAAATATGTGAAAAATATTATAAGTGCCTATAAAATTTCAGGAATTCCTTCGATTCCTCATGGATCTCGTCATCCGATCTTCACCAAAATTTTATGGGACCAACCTTGAGATGTTTATTCTTGAACCTAAAAAGAATTTTCCAAATCGACTCATAAATGACAGAGTTCTGAGGTAACAAACATAAAAAAAAAAAAAAAAAAAAAAAAACATACAACCGAACTGAGAACCCCCTCCTTTTTTTGAAGTCGGTTAAAAACATAATTTAGGTTTCAATATGACAAGCTTGGCAGTCACTATTTTATATTTATTTTACTTCTATAACGTTTGTCGATTGCTTGGGAATCCCCCTTGATCGATACATACCCCTCGCCCCCCGGCAGGCTGCGTTAAGATAAGCAATCGGTCGAGTTTAGAGTGCACTGCACCCTAATGCGAAAAAATCTACTTTAGTATCATAAAAATTGAAATTTTAATTTTCTTTTACTTAATTATCATAATTTTAATTAATTTTAATAAGAATGTATGTAAATTATATTAGTTTATTTGAACATGTTTGTATCGTTTTTCCAAAACTTTGACAGCTGGTAGCGACCCCTAAAATTGGTTTAAAAAAACTAGCATCCGTTAATAGGGGTCGTAGAACAAAATGGGGGGTGAGACTTTAAGATTTCAGTTTTTTTCCTTTTTTCGCCATATAAGCAACACCCTACTATACGTAGAACACAACAATCAAAAGAACCTTTCACAAGTTTGAAGACGTGTACCTGGCAACGTTATAATAACGGTTTTTGATGTTGGTCGTGATAGTGGTATGGCAAACTTGTTTTTTTTTTTACTATCAAATGTACGAAAACTATGGATTAGGCGTCCAGTAAGTACGGAAAAAGCATACAAACAATACAACAATACTTTAGGGCAAACCAACAAGAAAAATATTACATAAGAAATCTTAAATTAAAGAATGGTAGACAATGGTCTTATTGCTACAGAGCGATCTCTTCCAGACAACCTTTGGGTAGCGGAGTATAGTTGCTTGTCATAATGAATGAGAAATGTAAATAATGTATTCCAGAATTTATTGAAATATACCATATCAATTAACATTACATTTAAAAATGCGTACACACAAACACAATAAAATACAATAGCCAAATAGTAATATACAATAATGATCGTATAAGCCAACATATTGACGGGTATATAATTTACGACACGAATTGCACTCGGTATATACGAGTTTATTTTCCTAATCTCTAGTAAAATACTACCTACCTACTGAGCCTACTGAGCCTACTGAGCCGGCGGTCCTGGGTTCGAATCCCGGCAAGGGTAAGTATTTGTGTGATGAACTCGAATATTTGTGCCTGGGTCATGGTTATTATTTGTATTTAATTTAAGTATGTATTTATCTATAGAAGTATGTTTATCGTCGTCTAGTGTAAATAACACAAGCCTACTAGAGCTTACCGTGGGACTAGATCGATTTGTGTACGGTTGTCCGATATTTTTATTTTATTAATGAACTCGTAAAATTGAATTTTATTGGTTTCTTTATCAAATTTAAAATAAAAAATATTTTTTTTTAATCATAGGATTGCTTAGTAAATATACTTAGTTGATCAGTAACTAACCAAGATGTTTGATAGATACGGATGCTGAACGTCTAACATTTGCCTATAAAGTTCCACGTAGGTAAGTCAGCTACCAAGGCCTGATGAGGCGTCTGTAAAGCAGTTTCAGTAAAGTTGGTTGAGAACATTGTTTAAGTTACTATTACGACTACGACGTTCTCTACAGTATGTTGTATATAGCTAGTGAAAATAGCGGTAGCGAAAAAGGGTGAGAGTCAGAATGGTGGGTGTACCATCACGCATTTGTAAAAATTGGGCATGTGCGAGTCCGACTCGCGCATGAAGGGTTCCGTATCATAATCTATAACAAGTTTGTTGTATGGGAGCCCCCCTTAAATATTTATATTATTTTAAATTTAGTATTTGTTGTTATAGCGGCAATAGAAATACATCATCTGTGAAAATTTCAACTGTCTAGCTATCACCGTTCTTGAGATACAGCCTGGTGACAGACGTACGGACGGACGGACAGCGAAGTCTCATTAATAGGGTCCCGTTTTTAGGGTTCCGTACCCAAAGGGTAAAAACGGGACCCTATTACTGAGACTTCGCTGTCCGTCCGTCCGTCCGTCCGTCCGTGAAGATACAATATTATACATTAATCCCAACATGATCCCAACCTAACCAAAAAGTAAAAATAATGAAACCAACTGACAGTTTAGCGTAGTGACGTCATAGCACGCGTTTTAAGCGTCTTGACAATTCTTAAATAGGAGCTTATTTAGGTATCCAATCACTTGCTAAACAACTTTCCATAATATTCATTTTACAAACAACTTTATGGAAATTAACGATTCCCAAATTAGACGTTGCATAAAATATTGCTTTACACATAGTTCATGATACAAATTATTTACTTGATAAAACTTAATATTACAAAACATTATTTAGCAAATTATTCGTTTATTATTCACGGCAATTAACAAAATAACGCATGCCAAAAAATCGTTGGTAAAATACATTGTTTGGTAAACACTTCGAATCGCTACCAGAAATGGAGCGTAGATTCGGTTCGGTTAGGTTAAGTTTGAACTGCGACCCCAATAAAACCGAACCGCTACCAGAAAGGTAGCGTAGATTCGGTTCGGTTAGGATAGGTTTGAACCGCGACCCCAATAAAACTAAGTGGCTATCAGAAAAGTTTCGTTGTTACATAGAAAGTTATTTTTATGAAACAATAGTTTATCAATTGACGTTTTGCAAACTAACTGATTCTAAAAACGATTTATTCGTGAAGTGAACAGTTCTTAAATAATACTTTGTCTTTCAATATGTTTATAAAGCGTCAAAGTTACTTAATGTATATTTGTCGAGTAATTATTTATAAAATGAGAATTTTATGGAATGATAGGCTTGTGAAATGAATAGTTTGTGAATCGTTGTTTGTTAAGTGATTATTTGAGAAATGTTGTTTAGCAAAATGATGGTAAACCGCTAATTTAATCTGTCAGTCAAGTACCCAATTAAACAAAGGCGCAATAAAAATAAAAGACGGGTTCAATATAAAGGGAAACTCATCCCTGTAATGGTGTTTTTACAACGATTTGAAATTCTACTAATATATACATAAACGAGTAACCACGTTAAAGTCTAATTCTCTCTATATTTGATCGATATTTTTTCCGAGGACTTACTCAAATTATGAAATAAACGATAGAAATAGTCCTATTTTGCCCTCCAGTCGAGGAGGACTTGCTGTGGCTTATGAATAGGCTTATGTTTTTTTTTTCAAAATGTTTTTTTGATTGTTGTCAATAAAATTGGCTGAAGGGATCTGTGCCTTCGAAACCCAATAAAAAAAAACTAAAATAAATAAGAAATACATAACCTCCAGTTTGCAGATCCTTACAGCAAGGACTGTCAAAAACATATATAATTAATTGGTCTCGTAAACATTTTACCGATCCCATTCCGTATATGAAAAGACTTTTGCCCGCAGCTTCGCTCCCATTGAAACCGGATTAGCGCGCTATCCTACGGCAAGCATATTTTTTTTTATTTTCAACGAAAAAGTAGCTTATGTTTTAGATAGTAACCAGTAGGTAGCCATGGTTTCATTAGTGGGATTATTTTTTTTAAATCGAAGTAATTTCAAATGTGAGTAAAGGTCCGAGATACCTACATACTTTTCACCTGGTGAAAAATGATGTAATTTAATAATATATAATAACCCTAAATAAGCGATTTATATTCCAGCCTGCATTATGGATATTGTTGAGTGACAATAAACTACTCCATTGTGTAACTGTTGCAGACCTCTAAAGGATTTGAGCACAGTCACCACGTAGACAAGGGCGCCAAGGGCTCCAAGCAGGACGAGCTGCACCGCAAGGAGTACGAGGAGGCGCAGGGGCTGCAGAAGAAGCGCCGCGACCACGCCGACCACAAGGGCGGCCACGAGGAGCAGGCGCACGGACACAAGGGCTCCAAGTTCGACGAGAAGAAGGGCCACAAGAAGGGACACAAGACCAAAGGTAACGTAAACACTATTTCTATATTATCTTTGCCTAAAATAGGCATGATGAACAATTCATTTTGAGGATGTCTCTATGGGACTAACTATACTTAGATTGCTTTAAAAGTTAGAAATGACATTCTTACGGAGCGCTGGAAACGCTCCGTACAAAGCCGTGACGCAGCGTCCAAACCGCGCCGTCGTCGCCGATTAAAGGTACCAACAACATATGACGTGTATGGCACCGTATAATTGTGACTGCCGTTAGTTTATCAACTGTGGCCTAACAAGTGGCGGTTATTCTATTCTTCTATTCTATAATTTTATATGCCAATAATAATGTATACGTCATAAATATGCATTATAAAATGTCAATAGCGGTATGACATCAGCTAAATTCAAAACATTGTTTATAGGAATGCAATCCTTCGTTTTTCTTCTGAAACAAAACATTGAATCGTATTGAAAATAACTCTACTTTTATCACTGTGGATAATTTTAGCTTTATTATGCGATAATTAAATGGAATTTTCTGAAAATTTAGTCCTGTTTCCTCATTGTTTACCTACATCGGTGACATTTATTTACTAATTTTAACGTCAGTTACCAAAAACTTGTCGTTGCCAGTAAAATAAATGAGTACCACTAAAATCTGCAAAATGGCGTGCTCTAAAACACTACTTGTCGGTTGTCGGACTATAACTGTCTGTGTGTATAAGTGGTTAGGTTAGTTTATAATTTCATTAATTATATATTATTATAAATTATAAACTGACGTTGCTCACAATTTTACGGTGATATAGTTAACTATAAAACAACGAATTTGCCATTTTTAAAAGTTTATATTTTTTGCAGATAACGCATTTTTATTCAATAAAGGAATACTTATATTCAAATTAACAAAAATGATAGTATTACTACCTATTTATATTGTGTCACTTGTATTACATATACAAAAGTAATGCATGCTTACTACATAAATACTTTTATCTATCCAAATATCATAAACCCTCCATGATGCGTTCAAGAACCGCACATTATGACCACCATAAAAATACTGTTTTGTTAAAACAAATTTCTAATCTGTAAAAATGTTATTATTGCTAAACAATAACATCGATTTCGATGATATTATTCATTCAAATTTCGAACATCGCTGAAAACCAAAGAAATTTGATTTGACCTCAAAGTCAAAATATTCTTTATTCAAGTAGGCCTAGCTACAAGCACTTTCGAATCGTCAGTTACAGAGAGCAGAGCAATTTATTGATAAACTTATACTAAAAAAAAAACATCAAAAACAACATTATAGAAATAAAAGAAAAATCCTAAAAAGGATCGTCAACACATAAAAAATTATATAAATAAAAAACTCGAGGCTAGAATATTAATTCTAGAATAAAATTCTAAATGTCTAAAATTATAATAAAAATAGTTAAAATTAAAATATCAGTACCCTGATAGGTAGGTACTCGTTACAATAATTACACATAACATTGCTTGATTTTCACTAATACCACGACACGTTATCATTCATGTAGTCTTGAGTGCTATAATAAGCTTTAGAAATAAGTTTACGTTTTACATAGTTCTTGAATTTACCAACAGACAAGTCAGTTACGCTTCTAGGAAGTTTAAAATCTTACACAGTTACCCATGAATGATTTTCTTATTTTATCGAGCCTAGTGGCAGGCACTGCGAGCTTATGCTTATTTCTAGTATTAATATTATGTATGTTCTTCTTAAAATTGGCAATGTTCTTATGTACATACATAAGATTCTCATAAATGTATTGACAATGCACTGTCATTATATTAATGTCCTTAAATTTATCTCTAAGCGAGTATCTATGGTGTATTTTATATATCGCACGAATAGCCCGTTTCTGGAGAACAAAAATTATATTAATATCTGACGCACTGCCTCAAAGTAATATGCAATACGACATAATGCTATGGAAATAACTAAAATATACTAATCGAGCTGTTTTCACGTCTGTTAATTGACGGATCTTACTAACTGCAAAAGCTGCAGAACTCAGTCTATTCGAGAGATTAGCAATATGGGGACCCCATTGGAGCTTAGAATCTAATGTTATACCGAGAAAAACTGTGCTATCAACTAGTTTCAGTTCCTCATCTTTAACAATAACACTTGCTTGCTCGTGTATAACGTTACTCGTGACAAACTTAACACATTTAGTCTTTTTCTCATTTAACAATAAATTATTTACATTAAACCAATTCACTAGTTTACTTCTAGCATTGTTTACGTCATTATAAGATTGTTGGTTTCATGCGACTTTGAAAATAAGTGAAGTATCATCCGCAAACAAAACTATATCATGGTGGGTCTTTATGAGCTGTGGCAAGTCGTTAATGTATTTTTACGACTTGCCACAGCTCATAAAGACCCAATAATAACTCAATATATATTGATCCTTGCGGCACACCCATAGAGACTAATATGACCCCATAGAGATTAATGACCCCGGTGATCGCTTTCCATTCACGTCAACCCTCTGTATTCTACCATTTAAATAAGATTCTAACAATTTCAGTGCCGATCCTCTAATTCCATAGTGGTGTAGTTTCCTGATCAGTGTCTCATGGTTAACGAAGTCGAAGGCCTTAGATAAATCACAGAAGATACCTAAGGCATCTCGTGATTCCTCCCAGGCATCGAAAATACATTTTACTAGCTCGACTCCAGCGTCGGATGTCGAGCGACCCCGCGTAAAACCAAATTGCTTGTTATGCATTAAATTGTTCAAATTAAAGTGTCTTAGAGGCCTTATTCCTTTTAAAATGCTGATTGTTTTGACATTTTTCTCTATGATCAAACATGTTTCTTAACATACTATTGATGTTACTTTCTAGAACAGGGCTATTGGGATTTATTGGTATATATTTGAAACCTACAGTTTGAATTTTTCATTGATAATTTTTGTTTCAAAAACTACTCGAAATTGACAAAATTCACGCGGAAAATTTGTTTTTTTAACTTATTTTCGACTGTACGCAATGAAAGCGTGAAATAGCTATATGTTACTACCTAGAACTCGGGGAAAAGTATTATTCACTTCAAAAAGTTGGTTGAAATTATCAATATATTTGTCATGATATGAAAAAAAAAAATTAAAAGGAATAAGGCCTCTTAATAATTGAGACGAATTTGACTTTTCAAAAATTTTACTAAATGTTGGTAGTACAGATATTGGTCTAAAGTTATTGGGGTCAGAAGTACTACCTGATTTAAATAAAGGAGTTCCTCATATTGTAATATCAGTCGAGATGACGTTTAGTTCGAAATGAATTGTCAATTTGCAATCAAATTTTACAAATTTCGCACGTAAGTAAGATATCGAACGATATTATGATAGTTGGGGCCAACTCCAGTTTGTCTCTAAATAAAAAAAAACTATGACAGCTGCCAGAAAACTTCATTGCCGCCATTACCGGTTAAAATTTTGTTTGTTGCATAAAATTGTTCGATTTGTTGAATTTAAACCATGAAATGAACGAAAAAGATGATATATAGATATTTTTCGGCGACGCCTTCTGATATCTGATATGATATAGGTATGAAATTTGTTCTAACAAAACAGTCTATTTTGATGCTGGTCATAATGTGCGGCTCCTGAATGCAGTATGGAGGCTTATGATAATATGTGGGTAGGTAAAGTAGTGTATGTAACTGTACATATAATTAGGCATTAAAACACTCGTGTGATGTTATTATGAAACTTGCCTTCGGCTCGTTTCATAAACCCACACTCGTATTTAATGCCCTTCATTATGTACAGTCACATAAACTACTAGTATGGTGTATGCCACCAAATGGCTAAACATAGTGAGACTATTTGTACCTCTGTATCATCCTTTGTTATGTTATCCATGTTTTACAAATAAATAATTACTTAGTTACAATTCATCACTTGACAAACTATTAATTTCACAATCACTTGAAATGACAAATTAACGTATGGCAAAGTAATGTTTGCTAAAATGCATTGTTCCGTATTTAACCCTTAAATGCATACAGTTACACTAATTTAATTTCTGAAATGACGTAATTACCAATGAAATCCACGTCAGTTTGAGACTTAGGGACAATTTTGACAAAGTTTAAATTGACTATATACAGATTTTGACATGTGTCATTTCAGTAACGTGTATATATACATCATCATGCATTTAAGGGTTAATAAATCATCAAAAATCTGTGTAAGAACGGTCCGACACAAAACTGTCCTTCTCATTCAGTTCCCAAGATTTTCGTAACACTTGGTTAACTTTTGAAGGAGGAAACAGTAAAGTTTGAACCTCACTTGTATGCGACGTCACAGTTACCTACCAAACTTACGGAAACGGACGGTAAGGAAAGATGAGCAGTGGCATTATCTGGGCAATGAAATTGAATGGAGTCGGCAGATACGTACCATATGTTGGTTAATAATAAATAGGTTAGGTTAGGTTTGTGTGATATTAAGAAGCGCACGAGTAGGTAGTGGCCGGCGGTAGCTGTAACCGAATCCTACCAAATGCAATTTTTTACAATTAAATATTACTTAGTTAGGGCGGTATATTATAGAGTAGCTTTTGCCCGCGACTACGTCCGCGTGGAACTTGGAAGTATGGAAGCAACCTCGTACAACACGATAGATAGGTATCCACCTAATCACCTTAATTAATAAAAGGGATTATTAAACTCGAATGTGTCACCACACACGCGTGCCTGCGCCAAACCCAATCGCTTTACGTTGTCCATAGTTGTACAGTGCGCTCGCTTTCTTGCATAGACCTGGAACCTGACATGTCATTTTTATGAAGTAGTACTTTATAGTTACAAAAAAACAGATAAACTGGATTTCGAATGCAAGCAGACGTTACAAGGCCATTGCAGTTTTTACAAAGACTTAAGTGGGTTGGCGACGAAAAGAAACGTCTTAAAAACGATCAAAAAACCGGAGGTGAGTAACCGCGCGCGTTGCACTACCAACTGTTGGATGCCATTATTGTGATTTGTTTGAAACTAGACGACTTCTGCAACTCCGCAGCAACTGCGAACGGAGGATATGAACAATCATCATTATCGTGTTTTGTATCGTGATGACGTTACAATGAAACACAGTTATACGAACATCAAACAAATGTAAAAAAAGTATTTATCGATTAGGAATTTGCATGTAGTCTCTTACTTTATTTATTTTGTGTCTAGTGAAATATCTTAATTTTGCAAAAAAACAAAAACATTTTAATTTAACGCTCATTTTAGATTTTAAATAATAATTTCAAACCACCCACTTCTAAATCTCACCCAAACGCTTCCACAACGAACCGTCGCATGCCTTCTACATAAATGACCGTCTGGTGACCTTCACCAGTTCCATCTTACTAGAAGCCGACCCACGGCGTATCTTCCAATTCGGGGTCTAGGTTTTAGAACCATTATACCCAAATGAGACATTAAATGGCATCAGCTAGTGAAAAATATAAACGAAGCAAATGAACGGACGCTTGTTGTTTAGTTATACTAGAAGCATTATTTTTATCACTTAACAAGGATTAAGTTAATTTGCTAGATCAAATTGAAACTAATTGATATTTTAACGTAAGGTTCAAATTAGGACTCGCGGTCATAACTCCGTGTTACACGGAGATGCGTTTTTTAATTACACGCGGATCCGATCCGTCCGTGACGTTTAGTGAAGATTCTATGTGTGACTTTTTGTCTTAAATCATAATGGATGGTTAAATAGAAATAGAAAAAAGAATATTGCCAATAATTACATAGATAGAAATATCAATGCAAAAATATAACTCAAGTTTAATTCAATAAGAAATAAACTACAAACATACAATAATTATATCTCGGTGTGTCGGTTTGACAAGCTTTCATTCAAAACCCCGCGGAGGCGAGATTCGCCGATCCGGAGCCGACCGCAGACACGGCTATGCATGTTGGCGAGACCGTGTAGTGTAGTGCGGGATCTTAGGACCGCCGGAGCTAAGAACACGGAGCTACGGTTCCGCGTGTAACATGGGTTTCAGAAGCCCCTTTTCAAATGTACCGCCACAATCCGAGCTTCAGCATACAAGCGGTTAAGTCTTGTAAGTCTCGGTAAATACGATTTTTTCATTCATTTATTTATAACATTAAACCAATCCTAGTCTGGATTATAGCAATTTTATTTTTCTACTTTTTGCATAATCTTTACAGCAAGAACGTATTTTTCTCAATATACGTCTGAATCTGTTTAACTGTGTGAACTCACGCTATGCGAGGCGTCACACCACTCGAGTGTACACGCGCCTGTTACACACGCATTAAAATCGTTTTGTTTTCATTTACTTCAGGGACGTCAGGGAACCACGGTAATTACATTTATATGTTATTTATCTCGCGTAACATGCGCGTAACCGTAAATCGTAATGACGTAAGCATTACAACTGTCTTTCTATAATATTGTGTTTATTCAGATCACTAAATGAAATTACGTTACCTATTATGTTTTAGTTATTGTTACTCACTTTACTGATACGTACGTATAATTTCCAATAAAACATATACCTAAACCTGGCAAGTAATAAGTGATCTAATCTTTCATAAACAGAATATCAATCATTCTTGTGATTAAATTTCGACACAATACAATGACGATGAGAATTATAACACATTCGCCTTCCATGTTGCAAATGTTCCAAATACCCACTTTGGCTATTATCCACGGCGCGCGCGCGGGTCAAACGACAAAAGAACGCCGATAACAAACAAAGTTGCGTAACCTATCAATCTGCTTTCACTCAACCGCAAATTTACGTTTCTTGGCTGAATGTGATTTGTTTACAATTTGTGGGAAATTATAGGAGTTAATGTTTTCACCTATTTGCGGTTTATATTAAACAAAACGATTTCCTATTCGGCATGAATTAATGATATGGTTCAAACTTCTTTAAATTTCATGATTCAGTATCTTAAATTGAATATTGTCGTTGGGTTGTGGTTGAATGGTAATTTTTGTTGAATAATAAAATCCGAAAAGATGGATTCTACAGAAAATGAACACATTCATTGTAAAAAAATCCTGCGCATATTTGTTACTGTAGTATACAAATTATAAAACCAGAACAGGGCGATATACCTATATTATGTGACGTTTTCAAGCAAAAGATACCACTTTGTCGCTTACCATATAATAAGGACGCGCTTGCAGGGTTATTGGTAGGAAGATCCAAATGTTTGACCTTACGGTAAGCTACCAAGTTGACTCTTTTGATGTATTTATTTAATCGCTGAGTTGGGGTTAGAGGTCGTTTATGTGTATGACATTTTGCTGGAGAACTACTGGACCGATTTTGATGTGGTTTTTTGCATTAAGCGGCTATAAGGTTCGTAGACCACGTTCTTATATATGCTCTACGGTTGTAACTTTCTAGGGAGCGCTCCGGTGTACTTATTTTCAAATCTTTTTAATTTTTCACTTGTCTTTCTTTTAAAGATTCCTTCACTAGTCTTTTAATATTCACCACCCCACGCTCAACTTTTCCAATACATTTTGTATTCGTCTCCATTATGTACGCCACTAACTGTTAACGTTACTGTGCCAGGCTACCACAACAAGTACCACAAGGACGAGTTCCACAAGGAGCACAAGTTCTACGACGACTACCACAAGAGCGGCGAGCACCACCGCTACGGCAAGTTCAACGCGAAGCACGCCAGCAACGAGAGCGGCAAGAAGAAGGCGCACCACGTCAACGCCGGCCACGACTTTGTGCAGCGAGGCAAGAAGGGATACAGGTGAGATCTGGCATGAGTGCTGTTAGCACTGCAGGTTCAATGGAAATAAAAGAGGCGAGAAGAAAGGGCAATCTATTATCGTCGGGAATGACATCGTAGAACGAGCAAAGAAGGGACTCGGTGGAAATATAGCACAAAAGTAATGAGCACTGCCACTACACACGAGTGTCTAGGAATAATTTTAAAAGGAATCTTTTTAAATTTTAACCGAATGAGAAGATGAGTGAGTGCATTATGGATAGGAAATATATTTAGTGCCCAATCAATTTGCTTACATTGCAGGCATTATAAGCAACATTTAAGTTTATGGCTCACCACAGGAGTGCACCTGTGCTTGGCTTCGGGAGGACAATGTGTCAGGTAGCGGGTCAAGTCAGATATTCTTGGCTCAGTCAGGTGTCTCTGACTTGTTATGTTATGGCCTTCTGCAACGTTTCGCTAATATCTTTTCGTACTATTATTTCATCACCGTCTCATTTTCGCTTATCTTAATATTCGTCTTTATTTTCCACAGCAACAAAGGGCACCTGGACGCCGACCACAAAGGCCACAACGGCAAGCAAGGGCACGAGGAGCACCACGAGCACCACTCCTCCCACGGGAAGAAGGGAGGGAAGGAAGGAGGGGCGCAGTGGAAGCATGCCAAGAAGAACTAACCCAAACAGCCATTATGATAAGGATCAGTGTGTGACGATCGCGAGAGCTTGGATGTAGGGTTTCCATGTGATGCTACAAAGTATTTTTTGGCGTTTTAAATATAATTAGAATTACATTCGGAGTTTAAAGATGAGAAGTCGAAACTGGATATTAACAGTAGTGTGGTCAGTTCATACTGTCAGAAATATCTTTAGGGCGCGTGTAGACGGCGCCGCCTCCGCGCCGACACCGCACCGCCGCCGCACGGGCTCGTGTACACGGTGCCGCCTCCGCGCCGACATCGCGCCGCCTCCGCGCCGACACCGCGCCGCCTCCGCGCCGCCTCCGCGCCGACACCGCACCGCCTCCGCACCGCCGCCGCACCGCCGCCGCATCGCCTCCGCATCGCCTCCGAACCGCTGACGCACCTTCGCGCTATTATACGGTCGTTACGTTAGTAAAAGATTGCTAGCCACGAAGATCACGCGTCTTGTCCAGTTTAACGAAAAAAAAGAAATTAGTGTTAGCTTACTATATGTATAGAAAGTGGCAGGAAGTGCCTGTTTTATGAAAGTGGATCCTATCTGATTTGAGAAAACCGGCCAAGAGCATGTCGGGCCACGCTCAGTGTAGGGTTCCGTAGTTGCTCATCCTTCACAATAAACTGCTGTTTTAAGCCTGAAGTTTACGTTAAAAAAGACTTTAAGCTCTATAAAAAGGCCGTAAACGCCCTAGAAACTGTAATCACTTATTACCTTCTGGAAGTCAACTTACGACCTTTTAAAGAAAAAATATGAAATTTGATGATAACTCAATAACGGCTCGACCGATTTTGTTCAATATAATTTTCATTGAAAGTACTTATAAGGTCTCATTTACATGAATTTTTCCGATTTTCTTTGACCCGTGGTTGAAAAGTTAGAGGGGGGGGGACACTATTTTATTTGTTTTTGGATCGAATATTTACAAAACTGCTGACTTTATCAAAACATAATGTTAGAAGACCCCTATTATTTTTACAAGACCTATTCAACGACACCCCAAACACCAGTGTTGAAAAGAAAAAAAAATTGACCCCCACTTTAGGTGTTCGAGGTACCCGAAAAATATTTTTTTTTTTTTAATTTTATTTTACCGTTCTGTCGGTGTTATACATACACATACTCATACCAAATTTCGGGTTTCTAGTACTAATGATCACGGAGCTAAGCCGCGGACGGACGGACGGACGGACAGACGGACAGACGGACAGACGGACATGGCGAAACTATAAGGGTTCCTAGTTGACTACGGAACCCTAAAAAACTGAAACACATTATCGAAATTACGATTAAGTTTTTCAGTGGTACATATGTTATATTTTTGCCCGATAGTACATGTTATTTGGATTCAGAATCTCAATTAATTTTACCACTTCCGAATTTTTAACAAAACTTATTGAAAAGTTACGAAAATTGCCCAGAAATCAAAAGTTACTTACATGTTACGAGAGAGGGTCAAAAGTTCGAAAAAAGTAACAAATGTAACTATCTGGCAACGCTGAAAATGGCATCGGGGGGCGGCGGGGGGCTAAGCGGCGGCGGCGCGGAGGCGGCGCGGCGGCGGCGCGGCGGCGGCGCGGCGGCGGTGCGGCGACGGCGGGGGACTCGCGTCTCGTATACATAGCGCGAAGGTGCGGCGGCGTTGCGGGGGCGGTGCGGCGGCGGCGCGGCGGCGGCGCGGCGGCGGCGCGATGGCGGCGCGGCGGCGGGCTTTACGCGTCTCGTGTACATAGCGCGGCGGCGCGGCGGCGGTGCGGTGTCGGCGCGGAGGCGGCGCCGTCTACACGCGCCCTTACACTTTATACAAGGGATTTTGTCACAAGATTGTACAGTCGCCATCAGATATATCGCAGCATATAAGGCGTTCATAAATATGTGAACATGTACTGTAACGCCCAGTCAATAAGAGTCGTGTTCAGATATTTATGAATACCTTACATGCTACGATATATCTGATGGCGACTGTACAGTCTGAAAGTCTGTTGAAAAAACACTATTTCATTGCTTGTAAAAAACAAGCAATGACATCCCAAGTAGCACAACGGGTTATAAAAAAATTATGAAATTCAATATGTCACGCAGATTTACGTTATATGGGTCCTGTGATGTGTCAAATTTTTTATGTTTGTTTAAATATCATACAGACTGTAATATTGTAAGTCCATTGCTAATCCTAATATTATGAAGCAAAATTGGTTTAAAATCTGAAAGATAGAACTTTCTATAAGTACGTATTGTAGAGTTTGATTAATTTAATATTTTATCGCAAAATTAATTTGACCACTTGAATAGTTAATACTTTTGAAACCTCTTAGTAACTAAACTTCAATTTACAAATACAAATCCATGGTGTTACAAAAAAATCATTACGACATCCGATCCCAACTTCAATTAACAGTAAACAAATGTCCAAGGCTACTTAACTTTAATGGAAAAAGTGTATCAAATAGTTGAACTGTCAGTTAAGTGTTTCGAATAGGTGACGTAACCGGAACGAATGGAATCGGGCGCAACCCCGCTCCGTCCGCGAGTTACTTCTCAAACATCCTACACTTCGGCGGTGACAGTTACAAAATGGTCCGTCTACTAAACAGACCAAAGTCTCATTCAGAGCAAGCGCAAGTGTCATAAGAGTTTATGCGAATTGTGCATGAAATCAGCCAGACCACTGTGAAATTCAGTTTCGTGGAGTTATTTATTGTATCGGTATTCTCGTTTCGTCATGAAATTTGGTGTGAAATCTTAAATAGGGTATAATAGGCACGGCTGGTCCTTTTGTTGTAAATAATGTTTAAGTGTACATATTGGTTATTGTCTTATATTAAAGTATTTTATATCATACGCGCAAAAATATTCAAATACTATTTTAACACAATAAACAGAAAGTAATTTTTCAATATGTAAATATAAAAGCAGAATTAATGTATGTACAATAATGAATTAACAACACATTTACAGTTATATTTAAAATAACCTGTAAGTCAGAAAGACTGTACTTAGATTTCATTTTTTTTTTTTTAATTTAAGGTAGGTAAATGTAAATTACAAGTATATTACTTTTCTATGTTTTTATTATAAAAATAAATGAAAATACTATTTTGTAATCCGCTTTTATTTAAATCATAAAAAAAACTAAATAAACAACAACAGTTACAAAACTCCCAGAAAACGTTAGACGCAATTGACAATAATAGATTGTTTAATGTAATACATATTTATTTTATTACATCTTGAGAAGAAGGGTTTTTTTAGATCACCGCCAATCTGGGAACAGGATTTGTGTTTTTTTTGCGAAATAGCAGAGATGTGACGGTGGCGCCACGCCAGCTGTTTCGCTCTTTAACTTCAGAAGACCGGCATTACGTATACGTGTCCTTACATCTTTGATTACATAAACATTATTTTTCTGCGATCTGAACACTGGCTATCGCCTCACTAATATGTATAATCATAAGTGGAAGTATGTTTTCGGAGAGAATGCAACGCCACTACGTCATTACAAAATTATTTCTTACACTTATTAATGTATTATGTATGAATGAATAATGAATTGATGTTGCACGTTGCTTATTCTGAGTTTGCGTTCGACTATACAGTCTACACAAGAACAGTATCTATAGGTAGGATAGGTTATCAAACTTTAGGCAGACTTGGTAAGTGGCAGCAGCGCGGCTACACAATATTAACACATTTTGCCCGCACCGCACACACACCACGTGAGTGTGAATCGGTCGAGCAAAATATGCGCTGGATCAGTCCTTCAGGATAACAAGCTTTGGTCGGTCAGTAAATCTCAGGCAAGCACGGCAGCGCCGCCGCCTCGGCCTGCACGAACCTCTTGATGTAGATGTCGCAGGCGAGGTGCGGCGCGCGCGGGTAGAAGATGCTCTGGCCCGCGTCGTCCACGAACTCGGAGTACTCCATCGACCATTCCTTCTTCATACCACATTTCTCACAGATTTTTGTACTGAAACAAAATATTTAAATAGATACTTACCACAGATGTAAAGCATCAATAACCAAAAGCATAAACGTACCATGCAGCACGATTTTGCCAAATTTTAATAGTGTGTAGTTCGAAATGTTGTAAACCTCGGTATAGAATTTTGGCTAACTGACTAATTTTTTGTTAAAATTAACCCGTAGGTACCCTCATTCAGTCCACATATTATGATAGATTAGTAATGTAAAAGGAATCACAGGAGATGATGACAGTTATGAATGAAGCTTTGGATAGAAAGTGAATGCAAAAAAGATGAAAATCATGATATTTGAGAAAGAAGATAGTGTCACAGAAGTGAGTATATGGATTGGGGACGAAAGATTAGAGCAAGTGAATGAGTTTGTATACCTTGGGTCAATGTTTACGAGAGATGGAAAGTGAAAGTCATATTGAGAGAAGAGTTGTTGTTGGTAACAGAATAAATTGTGCATTGCACGCCTTTATGCGCAGCCAGAAAATCTCTAAGAGGGCGCGTCTGGCTGTGCATAGAGGTGTATTGGTTCCAGCACTCATGTACCTATAGAAGTGAGAGCTGGGGTGTGGCAAAAGAAGCATGAAAGTAGAATAAATGCAGAAGAAATGAGAGCATTGAGAAGCATGATTGGTGTAAAGCTGTGCGACAGGATAAGAAATAGTGTAATAAGGAAACGCTGTGGTGTGATCGGCGATGTGGTCACTAGAATTGAGAAAAGGATGCTTAGTTGGTTTGGGCATGTAGAGAGGATGCATGAAAGAAGATTCACGAAACAAATTTACAAAGCGAATGTGAATGCAAATGTTGGAAAAGGAAGGCCTAAATAGACGAACGTTTCTTGATCAGATTGGAGACGTTCTGAAAAAAGGGCAAGTCGAGAGTACTTTAAACCGACGAGCATGCATGAGGAGATTAATGAATGTGGAAATGGAAAGATGTATGTCAGGACCGTAGCAGGTAGAAAGATGTGGTCTCTGCCTACCCCGTTGGGAAAAAGGTGTGATTATATATATGTATGTAGTAAAGTATGTAGGCTCCTCACGCGTATGTGCTGGTGCATATGACCTGCGTGACCGGGTGGCGCAGCAGCAGCGCGTCCTTGAGCGCGTGCCGCAGCAGCAGCGCGCCCACGCCCTGCCCCGACACCTCCGCCGCCGTCGCCAGCACCTCGATCTGATAACGATCCCTTCATACTATAATACATAAGTCATTTGTGACGCGTTTGGCTCGGTTGGTAGACACCTGCCTACTGAGTCGGCGGTCCTGGGTTCGAATCCCGGCCGGGGCAAATATTTGTGCAAATATTTGTTCTTGGGTCATGGATGTTATCTATATATGTATTTATATATTATGTATATCGTCGTCTAGTACCCATAGTACAAGCTTTGCTTAGTTTGGGACTAGGTCGATTTGTGTATGATTGTCCCTTAATATTTATTTATTTATTTATTTATTTACTTACTTACATTGTTAATCATTTAATTTCGTTTACACACAATCTTTAAATTTGAGATTAGCTAAGCAGAAAATGTATCGCTTTCCTGAAATAAACAGCTTTTCTTATCTCTATTTCTAACACACTTCAAAAAAGGAAGAAGTTCTCAGTTAGTCGTGATGTTTCTTTGTTATGTTTTTCCCCGATTACTCAAAGACGGCTGGGCTGACTGATTAGATTTTTATTCGCTTTAAAAGCTACTGTAGAAGTCGGTTATTATTTAATCAAAAAGTGATAATTTACCGAATTAAAATAGAGATTAACATTATTAGTCACGCACCTCATAAATATAATCGACGTTGTACTTGTTCCACAAGTCGGCGCTCCGGTAGCAGTGCGCGGTGAAGTACATGCGGCTGCGCTCGGGCACGGAGGGCGTGGCGTGCGCCCACTCCTCCAGCTCCGTCGGCTCCCACGGGAAGATCTTGTTGCCCACCGCCACTCCCACCAGCTTGCACTCCCCTGTGCGCTCCAGCCTCTCGTAAGCACAGTAACGGTCACCTGGAAAAACAATATATTACTATATCTTAAGTCTCTATCTATTTATCTAAGTCCAGGATGCCCCTCCACCTTTGCCGCCCGGGTGTCATGATATGAAGCACGTTATTGTTATGGTATAACATGGCCACTGGAAGCCGTAGGGTAAATTACCAGCGAATTTACAACTGTATCGGTATTTACTGTTTCAAAACATTTAAGTTTGTATGTAAGGAAGTTATAAGATGATAAGACGAGGTTACATCATCACTACCACAGTCGATGCGACAGCCACTGCACTGCTGAGTGCTGAAGTTGTGCAAAGGTCTGTTAAGTATCTTCAGTCCTAAGTTTAAGTTTTGTATTCTGTGAACTTGCGGTTTCTATTGATTCTCGAGCATGATGACATTGATCTTGTTTCAATCCTTGAACCATAAAATCGCGCCTTCACTGTTCATCGACATTCTGTTATCTAAAATAAAATTATGAGGTGTGTAAATAAGATTTAGTGTTATAAAAAAATCATAAAACATGTCATTTTTACTTTGAAGATTTGACACAACCAAACACTTGAATGGTCAAAGTTGATGTCGCATTTCAGATAGGCAGACAGGGTTCACTCACCCAAAGTTTGCGTATTTGTCGGTGAGGAAGCTGAGGTAGTCGTAGTCGAGGTTCAATCACAGCGCGCACACGCTGGGCTCGCGCGTCTAGTGGTGCTCGTACAGGCTGCACTCACCAAAGTGTGCGTATTTGTCGGTGGGGAAGCTCAGGTAATCGTTGTCGAGGTTCATCCACAGCGCGCACACGCTGGGCTCGCGCGTCCAGTGGTGCTCGTACAGGCTGCACTCACCAAAGTGTGCGTATTTGTCGGTGGGGAAGCTCAGGTAATCGTTGTCGAGGTTCAATCACAGCGCGCACCCGCTGGGCTCGCGCGTCTAGTGGTGCTCGTACAGGCTGCACTCACCAAAGTGTGCGTATTTGTCGGTGGGGAAGCTCAGGTAATCGTTGTCGAGGTTCATCCACAGCGCGCACACGCTGGGCTCGCGGGTCCAGTGGTGCTCGTACAGGCTGCACTCACCAAAGTGTGCGTATTTGTCGGTGGGGAAGCTCAGGTAATCGTTGTCGAGGTTCAACCACAGCGCGCATACGCTGGGCTCGCGCGTCCAGTGGTGCTCGTACAGGCTGCACTCACCAAAGTGTGCGTATTTGTCGGTGGGGAAGCTCAGGTAATCGTTGTCGAGGTTCAACCACAGCGCGCACACGCTGGGCTCGCGGGTCCAGTGGTGCTCGTACAGGCTGCACTCACCAAAGTGTGCGTATTTGTCGGTGGGGAAGCTCAGGTAATCGTTGTCGAGGTTCAACCACAGCGCGCACACGCTGGGCTCGCGCGTCCAGTGGTGCTCGTACAGGCTGCACTCACCAAAGTGTGCGTATTTGTCGGTGAGGAAGCTCAGGTAATCGTTGTCGAGGTTCATCCACAGCGCGCATACGCTGGGCTCGCGCGTCCAGTAGTGCTCATACAGGAACGGCTTGATCTGCCGCGCCGTCGACTGGTCGCCGCGGATGATGCACACGTTGCAAATGTTGAAGCACTGGGAATATACAACAGAATTAAGTTGCAATACAACATAGTCATCCACACTGGACACACGGGAGATCGGGCCTTGTGGCGAACCCTGGGGGAGGCTTACGTCCAGCAGTGGACTGCAATAGGCTGAAATGAATATATGAATGATGAATCCACACTGGGACTCGGATCGAATAAGCTGACGTCAAAGAGCTTTTAGATGATCGAGAAATCTCCTTTGGCAGGGTGAATTTTTTGAACCCAGCGATCGTACTTTCCCGAGATCAACTAAGCGTTGCAATAGCGATAAACTACAATTAGCTCTTATTTTCAAACGCTTCATTTGATACACTACAGATTCCCACTTCGAAAAATTGAAAAAATAATTATAGTAACATTGTAAATATTCTTTAACTGTGACTAGTGCAATTATTAATTAGAAGAACCAACAGTAGTAATAAAACAACGTATTTATTTGTATTATTAATTAATAATAATGATTATGATTAATATTCATCACGGAGGGGCGTTTTAGTTACCGGTTTTCTGTCGGGACCGTCCAACAGTGAACATGGCGAGAACCTTCTGAATCTGTTGATTATTAAATTATTCGCTGGAACACATCGCAAAGATGGCTGAAGAATACCAGCTCTAAGCAAGTTTAGGCAGTTCATGTTGAATCGACACTAGAATTTCTAAATAAATATTTATATGAATATTTTATGTTTTTTACTTAAATCTCAAGGTAACGTCTTACATCTCAGGTGTTCTGTCAGGGATTCTGTCATTCTCCCATCGAAAAGTTGTATAGCCTAGCAAGCAAGTGTCGTCCGGCCCAGGAACAATGGCGCTACAATCAGCTTTCATATGGCAATAATGAGCATATTACGTCATAATTATATTGATATGTCAATAACCAAATTCAAAACATTGTGCATTGTTTTCCGGAATGCTGCTCAATCCTTCGTTCTTCTTGCGAAATAAATACAGATTCCTATTGAACAAACTTGACTTTCGTCACTGTGGATAATTTGGTTTTATTATACCAAAAAATGTTGAAATTTGCGGGATATTTTGTCGTGTTTCCTCTTTGTTTACTTCAGTGACATTTACTGACTTTCAGCGTCAGTTACCAAAAATTTGTCTACAACTAAAAATCCATACTTTAATATTATAAATGCGAAAGTGTGACTGTCTGTCTGTTACCTCTTCACGCTTAAACCGCTGAATCGACTTAGATGAAATTTGGTATGGAGATAGTTTGAGACCCGGGAAACGACATAGGATACTTTTCATCCTGAATAAATTGAGTGTTCCCGTGGGATGGCGGGTAACACCACGGGGCACAGCTAGTCCGCTATATAGCGTGGCTTGAAAAACAACTGTTGGGCTATAATTCAACCTGCTTACATCAGTACATTCAAAACATGGACCTAGTACTACAGTACACCTGGACTGAGCGTTGCTACGATACGCGAGGTAGCCTTAAGATAAAGTAAATTAGTATTTTTCATACTTATAAACATATATGCGTAGGGGATGAATATTCAAAAATGATTTATATTATTTATTTTCTTACTTTGTATAGAAGAACAAGAAATATTACTATTCTTACTCAAGGAAACCCAAACTAATCATACAAATTTTATCCCTCCACTTTATTCCATCAGGGGTTGAATTTACAAAAACGCTGAATTCATTATTCCTTTCTCCTAAAATAATAATCTTTTAATGAAGACTTTACACGCAAAATAATGCACCCATTACTTATAAAATGCCACGTTGATAATAGAAAGTTCCTCTTTACGTTGAAACCTTTTCGGGGATGCATTTCCAAAAATGCTGAATGTCGTTTTGTTAGTGTGTTTACAAGAACCTATACACGAAAATATTACTACTTTTACTCAAAGAAACCCAAGCTCTTCATACAAACTTTCACCTTCCACTTTACCCCATTGGG
This sequence comes from Apotomis betuletana, assembly GCA_932273695.1. Classification (NCBI taxonomy): domain Eukaryota; kingdom Metazoa; phylum Arthropoda; class Insecta; order Lepidoptera; family Tortricidae; genus Apotomis; species Apotomis betuletana. Next base: position 87,560 of record OW026303.1, on the reverse strand, counting down.
GGTTGGATTTTCAAAAACGTTTCATATTCTCAGTTTTTCATCTACAATCTCAGTTTTTGGGTCTACATGTAAGATGATGCACCTCTTAATCAAAACGACCACGTTTCTCACACAAACAAACAAAACAAAATAACGAAATGTTTGCCTCCCAATTAATAATTATGCATATTTGCATTACGATCGTCATGTTCTTTGATAAAGTTTTATTCTGTACTTATACTTTGATTTAAAGCACTCACGGTTTTATGAGATTCATAGAGGTAACAAGGGAATCGGGAAGTAATATGATACATCACTGGCAACACCGAAACGGATTGACAGAACCAACCAACCAACCCTAAAAAACGCATCCCGTACCTAATCAATAGTTTACCGGAGGAAATAAGACGAGAGCCAAACAAAAACAAGTTCAAAAGAATGTAAAAAAAAACACTTTTTCACACTGCTACCGTAATACATACCTTGTACCTAAACTAGAGATTCCACAAAGATCCCACAGTCAAACCAGCTACTGGTTTTGTGGGACAATGTATCTAGATTTAAGGAAATTGTAAAGTTCCTAATAAATAGATAAATAATAATAACAATAAATCAAAGCGTGATGATGTCAAAAGTCTCGCCTGTCATTCCGGAGTGCCATACCTTATTGTCTTATTCATACCATTGTTTGTACTAGTTCTAACATTTGCCTATAATTTTAATTAATGATTATGGTTGTGAATTTGTTAATACCTGAATCTCATAAACAGGAAAATTGTGTAAAAAGAAACGGATAAACTAAATAAATTATAAGCTTCACGGTTAGCAATTGAGTTGAAATTTGGCATAGTACTTATGTAATTTTTTTTGGTGATGGATTAATACTATGGTTTTATCGAGCAAGGTCTTATTTACACTATATTTCAGTTTTAAATAAATAAATATCACACAACCTCACACAAATCGATCTAGTCCCAAATTAAGCTCAACAGGCTTGTGTTATGGGTACTAGACGACGATATACATACTTATATAGAAAAATATATACTTAAATACATAGAACAACCATGACCCAAGCACAAACATTCGAGTTCATCACACAAATATATGCCCTGGCCGGGATTCAAACCCGGGACCGCCGGCTCAGTAGGCTCTATAAACTGAGCCAACCGCGTCGTCAAAGTTTTCGTCTTGTATATGGTTAGAAAGTGTAAACATATGTGTTTGTCGTTGACTGTACTGTGCATAGCGGTAGAAATTATGTGAGCTGACTATGAGTGCACGTGAACATTATATTTAACTTATTTCCTTATAGACCGGGAGATAGTGACAGAATTTTCTTGGTCATTTGTAACAGTATGGCGGTTCTTCAGGGGTCTTAGTACGCAATGACAAAAAGAAAAATGATGGTCATAGCGCTGGTACCGGCGGCCCGATCGCGTGGGCGTTAGTCGAACTCGTCGGATAAATTACGAGTGTCAAACGATTTGTACCACAAAAATTTTAGTATTTTCCGATAGCCCATAAAAAACATGTAGGCGGTAGTGTCATGCCATACTTCTCCGGTGTGATTTACAGCCCGCCATACCGACGCGAATGCGTTAATAAAAAATAAAAAAATTCAACCATTTGTACCAGGCTAATTTTTGCACAGTTAATTATCGTCGTGCAGCCATTTACGAAAATCACCATGCCATACTTTTCCGACGGTTCTAAATGGCCGCCATACCACCGAAAATCAGCAAAATTTTTTTTTTCGCCAAACGATTTGTACCACCCTAAATTTTTTTTTCAACAGCTCCTGAATGATGATAAATAGAAGTGTGATAATCCCATACCTGTGGGAGGTGGCGAATGTGTATAATATTTTTTTTTTATTGTAAGATTTTATTCGTATTTTGAACGATTTGTAACAGTATGGCACAAATTTTTCCTGTAAGTTTGAGGTTCAACGAATATAAATACAAAATTTCAAAGATCTAGGTGGCGGCAATCTTGAATTATAGTCAGATGTTTATATCGTATAATATTGAACGGCTACCATCGCTCGAACGATTTCTCGAGAGATCTCGGCTCATCGTGTTGTGAGACACAATGTCTGGCAACGCAGGTATTACGGCAGCTGCTTGTCAGACGACCCACAACTACATAGCAATAATTGGAGTTCTATGTATTAGAATAAGTCGACCGTTATAGTGTGCCCATGTTGCATGCAAGATGAAAAGGAAAAAGATGAAGAAGAGAAAGATGAAGGCGGCGAAGGTAAATATTTAAGAAATTAATTTAATGTTAACGATTTGCGATTCTGTATTGCGCTTGTGTGAAAAAATTAAATGATTTGTAGATACTGATGCAGTAAGCAGCGACGAGGATGACGAAAACGAGTTGGAGCATGCCGGGGATTTCGGCTTAGATGACCTCGAAAGTCTGTAAATCTTTCGGAATAAACTGCATTAATATTGATATTGCATATAATTTTTTTTCACATGTACGGTGTAATTTTCCCAAACCATACTTTTTTTTCAAGTTTCGAAAATTTGAAATGCCATACTGTAACAATTTGGTCCAATTTTTTTATTAATTTATATCTTACTCGAGTGTGACAATCTTCCGCCCCATGGTTACAGTATGGGATAATTATTTTTAGGTAGAATTTCATCCAAACGAACCAAATATAATGATGCCATACTGTAACAAATGATTTTATGTCTTGCACCTTGAAAACCCGTTGTAAAATCAAGTTTTTCAAGTATGTTGCCCCTTTTTCCCTCTATTAGAAGTATGGCAAATATAATAATGGTCCCATTGCATCATATAATTTCCAAAAATCCAAATGCCATACTGGTACAAACCGTCAATTTTTTTTTTTTTTGTTTACGTCTTGGTTTAAGTCTCACAGTCGTCCGCCCCATGGTTACAATCCGAAATATTTTTTTTGTAGATAGAATTGTATCCAAACAAACAGAATATAATGATCCCATGCTGTAAAAAAATATTTTACGTATTGTACAGTCGTATTTTTGAAACGTGTCGAATAAATAAGTTTTTTAAGTATGGCAGCACTTTTCCCCCCTACTAGAAGTATGGCAAATATGATAACGGTCACATTTTATCAAATACTTTCCGAAAATCCAAATGCAATACTGGTACAAATTGTTTGGCGAAAAAAAAATTTTTTGCTGATTTTCGGCGGTATGGCGGCCATTTAGAACGGTCGGAAAAGTATGGTATGGTGATTTTCGTAAATGGCTGCACGGCGATAATTAACTGTGCAAAAATTAGCCTGGTACAAATGGTTGAATTTTTTTATTTTTAATTAACGCATTCGCGTCGGTATGGCGGGCTGTAAGTCACACAGGAGAAGTATGGCATGAAACTACCGCCTACATGTTTTTTATGGGCTATCGGAAAATACTAAAATTTTTGTGGTACAAATCGTTTGACACTCGTAATTTATCCGACGAGTTCAACTAACGCCCACGCGATCGGGCCGCCGGTACCAGCGCTATGACCATCATTTTTCTTTTTGTCATTGCGTACTAAGACCCCTGAAGAACCGCCATACTGTTACAAATGACCAAGAAAATTCTGTCACTATCTTCCGGTCTATTAGGTACCTTACGTTTACATAGAACATCTTAAATATTTTCTAGTATTAAAATTAAATTTCCTACTACACAATGGTCACAGATGTTTTTAAATTTCCAACAAAACTTTGAGTAATATTTCATTAGCCAGACTATATATACATATATTAAAATAATGTACAATACTTCACCTTACCTGTGAAGAGATATATTAAAACCAGCAAGAGATTCACTTTTGTAACCTTTAATGCAGCACTTTCTGACCATGATGCAAATAAGTATATCATCATCATCATCATCTCAGCCACAGGACGTCCACTGCTGAACATAGGCCTCTCCCAGTGACTTCCAGATCGGCCGGTTGGAAGCGGCCTGCATCCAGCGGCTTCCTGCAACCTTTACCAGGTCGTCTGTCCACCTTGTGGGTGGACGTTCCACGCTGCGCTGGCCGCTGCGTGGCCTCCGTTCGAGAACCTTTCTGCCCCATCGGCCGTCAATCGACAAAGTGTATTATAAACTAATAATAACAATTTTTTTTTTGTGATTGGCAATAATAAAAAGGGACAAACGGACCCTGTGCGTGCAGTGTCTGTCGGATAATAGATCAAGAATCTTATATACAAACTTGATATTGCACGCCGAACATTCCTTTGAAGCCAGAAAAAATTACCTTGAATTACGTCACACCGATCTTGCATCTCTTTCTTTAAGGTGTTCATGATTAATCATACATTAGGAATATCCCGCAGAATTTTACATACAAATACAACCAGTACAACAGATTGATTTTGTAATTTATTAAATTCAAATCCGATCAACCATTTTATCATGAAAGTGAACATTCATCCTCACAAACTTTCACATTAACAATATTAGTAGGATAGGAAAGCATATACATAGCTAAATTGTATCGTTGTTTTGTACTTTGCCGTCCCGCTCGCACTGGCTTATATGCCAGAAAGGAATGGAAGCCTTACGTCGGCGATAAAACTAGGGCATGCTCCCGTTTCTGATTTTGAATGGCGAGAACCGGGAATTCCTGGTTCCGGTACTGAATTTGTATAGAAAATGAGTACCGGGAGCACACCCAAGGTAAAACATTAGCATGCTAGGTATGTTGATGTCAAGTGTCTGTGTAAGCGGAGATTGACACCCGTTTTCATAGCTAAATGTATGGAGAAAAACGTGACGCATACGTCAACGTCACTTTTTCACCGTGTATTAGCCGCCTTTACGCAGCTGGCGTATTATATGTGTGAGTGAATACGAGTATGACTATGGCTGAAATTCATAGTGAGGTAGCCATTAGTAGATTAGGTTAGTACCGTTGGAGTAGGTATGAGTGTGACATTCTCAAGTAAAAGGTACCAATTTGTCAGTCCATTTCTGGTTGCATTTCTATATCACTCTGCATTTACTCCGCCTTAATGATATCCGGCAAAAGGTTATCTTTTACCTGGGGACGCCACAAATACTTACTACCAAAAACATAAAGGAAGTATTTGTCAATGGAAAAATAATAATAAAATACTAGTCTTTATAACAGTTTCTTTATTTTCTACACATGTGAGAACAATATATCGTTTTTGGAGCTTCTGCCTCCTCGTACGAATGTAGCCCGTCTTTTGAGTTTGATTTTTTAAGTAAGAGGTTATTTTTGGGTCTATATCGATTCGTATAATTTTTTTTCGTCAAATGTTTCATTTTGCCGAAAAATCATTTCGTAGAAAGCCATTTTTCTTTGCAACCGTCAACTATTTGAGATTGTTATAAAACAAACCTAACCTAATCAATAGGATGATATTTGCAAGAATTATGAAAAATGTATGACTACAAAAGGATAAAAATTCTACGAAACGATTTTTCGGCGAAATTATACATTCGACGAAAAAAAACTACGAATCAAAGGGCTCCCGTTATTTTTATTTGAAAGAACTTATTACATATACATTTTACGATTTCCGATTCATGTAAATCCATACAATTGAGCGAATCCGTGATAGGGTGTCTAGGCACGAACAAGTCCTGGATATTCGGGTAAAATGTGTGCATGAATGACATGATTAACTTTGATTTCAAGTTTTTTGTATTAACTTGCCTCATTGTCTGTGCTGACGGCACACTGGTACAAGCCTGAAAGCAAATTTAAATATACATCATGTCAATTTTCAGCTGGCACCAACATGAAGTGTTTTAGAAAATCACTTACAAAATCAATCGATAGCCAAAGCTGCCTCCTTCTTTCATATTTTGGGAAACTGCAATGTTTAATATTATTCAAGTTAATTATAAAGACACAAACAATAAACATGTTATTATATACTGTGATATGAATTATGAAGATAGAAACCTTACCAAGATATGATAGATTTACCTCCATTTAATACAAGTAATTACCATGCATGAAAAAAGATTGGTCACCCGAGTTGTAAAACCACACATTCTTTAATTTCTCATTTTAGGTCATGTTTAACTCCAAATAAACGAAATATACTTCTAACTTATCATTATAAACCTATTTGTGGGGTTCTTGAGTAAAAACTAACAAAGCTTACAAGCAAAATAGAGGAAAATTGATTGCTAGTAAGATCTATAAACATTTTCCTAAAATAAGTACTCACCTATGCAATATTATGTCGGATTTCGGCCTCCAATTTTTCCTGCAATGCTTTACTATGCAATACATAGCGCATAATCGAAGTAAATCGACAAAAAGCGTTTATTTCACGAAAAAATTCACTGAATTGGTAAATGACTTGTCGTGATTCTGACATATCGGTCATATTTTTTTATTATTAGTGTAGCCATAGTACGCAGGAGATACATACCGGTGAAATGAGTATTTTGGTTTGGTTCTATTTTTTTGTATAATACAAAGAAAACTAAGTAAATTTGATCGCAGAAAGTTTTATAAGAATGATATAAATTTCTGTTGAAATTAACTTAATGTAAATTAGTTAGGTGATGCCGGATAATTCGTATTTCTATAAAAAATAAGTTTTTTTTATAAATAACATGGTAACACATTACAGTGTCGAAAAGAGATAAAACATAGGAGTAAAGGTGAATGAACCTGGCTTCAACTCATAGTTCGGCACGCAACATCCAGTTTGTATATTAGATTCTTGTAATAGATATATTATATGTATATCTACATTAAGGTTTCATTTTGTGTGCACACTTCTTCTGAGTGCTCACTCCTGTTACTCACTTAATAGCTCCATGGTTCAAAGATCACAAACAAAACTACGATTGACATTATGCCTCAAATCATACTCATTTCAAAGACAAACGTCTGGAAATGAAAAACAAAATGAAACATCAGTCAACCCGTCATTATGCCACCATTTTAATTTGTGTTTCTTAATTAACTAATTATCAAATTCTAGTTATTACACAATGGATTGACCGAGGCCACCTTCAAACCATCCCCGGAAACCCTCAGCAGGCACTCATGTCCCATATTTTCAAAGCCAGGTCTCTGGTATACGTGTTGAGGGGATTGCCGAAACACCTTACATTTTTTTATCGTGCCCACGGCATCCGGAACTATGCGGACACTCCTAAAAGCGACGGCAAAAACATCTTGGTCAAAGTAAGTAGGTACCTAATCAGGGTAGCATTAGATTCAGTTTGAGTTCGTAGGACTGATAGGACGTATGCCGTTCACTTCCGCTACCTTACGCGCCTCGCTCATACCACATAAGCAGATTCAAAATACAATTCAACTAGCATGGTGCAGCCGTCCCTTTTATTTCAACGCAATTTGGTATCACGGAGGCTGGAAGCGTACTCACAAATGTAAACTCCGTAGCAATTTTTTAGGTACCTACTATAATATATAAACGATATAAAAAGAAAAAGGCGTGAGGTTTTGTGATTGAGCTGTCCCACTTTCACGGATCATCTGGCAGAGCGGGTGCGGCTGGTGAAGCTGCCGAAAAACTTAAGAGCACCAAATATAGCGGTGTCGGCCCCGAATACAATTTTGTACCGCTTGAGGTCGAGACGCTAGGTCCATGGGGTCCCAGCGCCCGCAAGCTTTACAAAGAGCTATCCACTGGGGACCCAAGAGCTGGCAGCTTCCTCGCACAACATATCAGCATAGCTGTTCAGCGAGGAAATGCTGCCAGCATTTTTGGTACCATGCAGCGGGGGAGCAAGTTTTTAATTTATTTTAGTTTATTTTAATTTTAGCTTTTTTTACATAGCTGTTAGTAGTATTTAAGTTTATTTACTGTTTCTATGTTTTCCTTTTTCTTGTGTTGAAATAAATTATATATAATATATAAAGTGTACATAATACTTATATATTTACGCTGGGAAGCGTAAAGATGTGTCAATACACACAAGTAGGTATTTGTGGGTTGTGGGCAGAGTCGGGCAAATTTCATTATGAATGAGAATAAGAATGAACGGCCAGACGTCATTCACATTCAAAACATTTCAAATATGATATATTCTAGAGCGCGTCATTCTGAATGGCGTGAAATATAATAAATCAAGAATACGTCATTCTGATTACCGCTAACGCTAGTGATTGAAAAGTCGTAAAAATTTTTGGTCGTAAATTTTCTGTCCTAAAATCGGCCCCCCTTTTGTATACTCTGACCTTTGTGCCTATAATATTTGAAGAGTTTCTTCGATTGCTCGTGTATCTCGTAGTCAATATTTCACCAAAATGATATGGGACCATCCTGGAGGGCCCTCTGTTAAAATTTCAAACATAAAAATAAGTTTCCATATCGGTTTATAAAAGACGAAGATGTAAAAATCGTACAGTCCCATTGGGAAATTCTTTTTTCTGAAGGTTAAAAATATATTAATCAAATAATTTTATTTCCAATAATCAATCACAGATTGATTTTATTGAATGACGATTTAATTAGTTTCACTCAATTTCTTCTGCTCTGATTTATTGTAAAACTCGACATTCAAAATAACCTATTCTTAAATGACGGTCAGTTGATTCATTCTTGCGGTGCGTCATTTAAAATGATGTGGGCAACAGGCTCCTTTCAATACAGATAGTGATGTGAGTTGCGGTATTCAGGCAGGAATATGAAAGCAACCTATGGTAGACCATAGACTAACGACTTGTTCAGGTCCAGGGCACGGAGAGCGAGCGCCTGCGCGTGCGCCGGGCGCGGCCGGCGGACGTGCCGCGCGTGCTGCGCTTCATGCGCGACCACGCGCACGTGTGGCCCGGCCCGCTCGCGCCGCGCAACAGCCTCGTGCTGGGGGACTTCGTGGCGCGCTCTCTAGCTCAAGGTACGTGTCTCCGGTGCCCGCTGGGGCTGACACGTTCCAGAGTGGCGACCATGCGCTACAAGACGCAGCGTCAACTCGAAAGGTGAACTTATGGCCTGGTGAAGGTTAGTGGAGTCCACTGGATACAGGCAGCGTAGGACCGGGTTATGTCAGCGAATTATTTTTGGGCAGGTCTATATCTATGTGGATGTCTTTTAGTTGATAATGATGACGATGTACCTATCTCAATCAATAGAGTGCCAAAAGTTACAATTGGTAAGTGAGAACACAGTTATTGGCACTGAAATCATATCAAAGGTGTATTATCATATCAAAAGTGTTCTCGTAAGTGTGTAGATGTAAATGAACTCGACTGTATTTATAGCCGTTGGCGTGATTAACAGTTTGATTGAGTGGATGTCATTTTTTTTTTTACCAAAAAAAAACATACATAAAATACAAATTTAAGTAATTTCTCGCCAAACTGTAACGTTTATTGGCGAGACGCGCTCAATTTTAATAAAACAACTTAGCGTATCTTATCAACAGAAATAAGCAATGCCGAGATATCTCCTTCTCGACAACAACTTTCACAGTTGAGGTGTCCGATTGTAATATAAGGTAGGATGAGTTCTTTCAATCTGCTGACAGCATGTTATTGAGCAGGAAATCCCTATTATATTAAGACATAAACAGTGATCCGAGACAGACATAATATGCGTATAAGCACAGTTTAACTATTATAACTAAGTCACCCACCATCTAGATGTGAAACGTAGTGTGGATGTGTCCAGGGCACTCTATCATAGCGGAGCAGCAGAGTGCAGCGGCGCGCGCGCAGCTGCTGGGGCTGGCGCTGGGCGCGGCGCTGTGCCCGTGGGACGCGCAGGTGCTGGACCGCTGGGCGCCCTGCGTGCGCTGCCGCCGCGCGCGCCGCCTGCTGCACTTCGCGGCGCACTGTCTGCGCGCGCCCATGCTGCACGACAAGTACAACGTCGCCAACATACTGCAGGTGTGCAGACGCCCCATTCACGATGATCTCCTAAAGCGGCGTCATCTCCATCATTCAATCCTGAACAATTGCCCGCAAAACATCAATCATTTCAGTCATGTAGATGCCATAGACCTCCGACCGAGCAAATAAATCAGAAGTCAGTATTTATATTACACCTTTTACAGAGGGTCCTCTATTTTTAAGGACCACAATAAAATTAACGACATAAATAATATATGAACATAGAACTTGTCTATCTGAACGTACTTATATTCTTTGATTTTAACTGACTGTTGTATAGCTATGTCACTTCACTGGTCGTGTCACACGTTAGCGAAGATCAGGAAGTTATATAATATAACTACTTCATTTTATTGAACCATTGATACAAAAATCAAAACACAAAGAAAAATTTAAATACGTAACCTGGCGGAAGAGACCGGAACTCAAACCAAGTACCCAACGCCAGGACCTTTCTAATTTTTCTTTTTGATTTGTGTGTTGATTTTGAAACATTATAATATGTTTTACAAACTTTCATATTAGATTTAGACTAAATCCATTCTATCAGATATTGGTAGTAGTTGTAACAACAGGTAAAGATCCATATAAACGCTGTATTTGCTTTTCTAATGTCTTCGTTGTATGCCGTTAGACTCAGGCATGTAAGAGTGGCCTTGTGGCCTACTTAGGTACAGAACCAAGTTCATTATTTTATTATGTTTTTTGCACAAACCTGAAACGTACCTACATGGTTTTAATAGCTGAATGTGGCAGGAGGATACATTTTAGGCTCACTCTTTTGAAATCTCTCCTTTCGCATTCGTATTGGGCGCAAACAGCTTCTTGGATTGGAAACATTTATCCGAACCTATCGATTGAGCAGATCTCTAGTTTTTGCCGAAGAGTTTTCCGCAAAATATCCAAACCTATAAAACTTACTGTTACTGTTATTACAGAAAGCCTAACTGTAATAACAGTAAGCCTAACTGTTCAGTTATGTCAGTGGGATTCACTGTTAATTTTTTTCAGTGAATATTTTGTCCGCTGCAGGTAATTCTGATAGTCCCGCCGGACGCGCCGAAGAGCACCGAGATCATTCACGTCCTCGCCAAGCACGCCATCAAGCGCGGGGTGGACGCCGGCTTCCCGCTGCTCCGGTTCGACGCCACTAAAGATTGCGTGTAAGTAATTGAGGCACAAGCTAGACGTGCTACCTGTGTTTTATAATTTTATTTTTTGATTGTGTAAGCCTGTGTTTTGTTGGTGTGTCTAATAAATAAATAATAATAATAATAAGTACATCAATGAGAACGTACTTAGAGCCAGAGTTGGGCATTCAATAACAAATCATCATTTCAAATGACGCATCGCAATAATAAATCAACTCACCGTCATTCAAGAATAGGTTATTTTGTATGGCGAGTTTTACAATAAATCAAAGCAGAAGAAATTAAGTGAAACTAATTTAATCGTAATTCAATAAAATCAATCTGTGATTGATTATTTGAAATAAAATTGTTTTATTATAATATATTTTTAACCGTCTTCAAAAAGAGGAAGTTCTCAATTGGACTGTACGATTTTTACATCTTTTTAGGGTTCCGTAGTCAACTAGGAACCCTTATAGCTTCGCCATGTCCGTCTGTCCGCGGCTTAGCTCCGTGACCAATAGTACTAGAAAGCTGAAATTTGGAATGAGAATGTGTATGTATGACGCCGACAAAACGGAAAAAAAAACTAAAAAAAAATCTTTTTTCGGGTACCTCTCCAACACCTAAAGTGGGGGTGAATTTTTTTTTTTTTTCGTTTCAACACTAGTGTGTTTGGGTGTCGTTGAATAGGTCTTTTAAAAATAATAGGGGTTTTCTAACATATTTTTTGATAAAGTCAGCAGTTCTGTAAATATTCGCTCCGAAAAAAAAAAAATTGCGTCCCCCCCTCTAACCACGGGTCAAAAAATTATGAAAAAATTCATGAAAATGAGGCCTTATAAGTACTTTCAATGAAAACTATATTGAATAAAATCGGTCAAGTCGTTTTTGAGTTATCGCTAAATTTCATAATTTTCTTTAAAATGACGTATGTGCCGCGCGGTGTCCTTATACTTCGAACGTTACACATATTAGTTAACTGCCATACTGCATTGAAAGATTCCGCTCAATCTGGCGCGTATAATCGATAACTTCCAGAAGGTAATAAGTAATTACAGTTACTTTGGCGTTTACGACCTTATTTATAGAGCTGGAAATCTTTCTCGTACCTAATTTAAGCCCATCTATTGTGAAGGGTGGGCAACTACGGAACCCTACACTGAGCGTGGCCCGACATGCTCTTGGCCGATTTTTTATGAACCCATATGGAAACTTATTTTTATGTTTGAAATTTTAAAAGAGGGTCCTCCAGTGTGGTCCCATATCATTGTGCTGAAATATTAACTACGAGATACACGAGGAATTGAAGAAACTCTTCAAATATTATAGGCACAAATATATAATGACCTCATTAAGGATCAAGTTGTTCGTGCGAAAAGCGATCCTTACTATCTTCAGAAGGCGTTTGTAGGACCACATTTTCATGGCGTCGTAGGTCCATCTTTCCAAATCTTTCCAATCACTCCGCTGCCGTCCTTGTGATGGCACACCCCCGTTTAATTTCGACTTTTCAATAACTAAAGTAGAATGCATAAAAAAAAATATTTATAAACCATCACTCTTAATCAAGATAATCGCCATTCAAATAAAAAAATATTTTAAATGGTCCTCTAACAAACTAACTCAATCAAAGCGTTAGCGGTATTCAGAATGACGTATTCTTGATTTATTATATTTCACGCCATTCAGAATGACGCGCTCTTGAATAAATCATATTTGTTTTTTTTTTAATGTGAATGGCGTCTGGCCTTCCATTCTTATCTCATTCAAAATGAAATTTGCCCAACTCTGCTTAAAGCACATGTGCAGGGACTTGGCCGATTCCTTAGGAAGCGTGCTCAGGGACCGAGCTTACTAAAACTGTTTCTCCCAGACGAGATGTTTTAATTCGTCGGTATAGTTAAGGTTACCGCACACCTAACCACCCGACAATGAATCAGCGCCGCCTCAACTCATTAGTTCCTCGTCCACCCGGCGCGACGTCCACCGAACGCAAGCACGGAACATCACCGGATCAGCACCGCAGACATGACCGCGCGGTGACGAGTCATCCGCTTTCTGTGGTTCATTTTATAAGCGAGGCGATGGCATGTTTTCTACGCGTAGTCAGCGTGTCCTGAGACGAAACTATCCCATTACGGAGTCGATATGTGACGGGCGTTGCAGTTTCTAGTTTCGCCACCCAGTAAGTATTCTTTGTATGAAAGTATGCATACTTTCATACAAAGAATACTTACTGGGTGGCTCGAGTTTAGGCAGTGCAGATCCGGCCCCGAACGGTTAAGTGTGCGATAAACTTAATAATCCGAATAACATGAGAAATGACGACTGATAAATGAATGATTGGGTACTGATTGGGTACATTTGGACATTTATGGTATCCGTGCACCTGGCCCGACTTTGGTTGGCCAATGCCAGGCAAACCGTCCTATCTGAAGCGCAAAACAAAAAAATATATTTTATATAAATTATATTATTACAATAAACATAATATCAAACTAACTATGGCTATTCATTTTAGTGCGAATTATTTAGAGGAACTTTCGCTGAAGAAGGAATGGTCTCTCTCATACCATATATTCCCCCGCGGCCAAATGGACGACACTGAAGGCACGAACAGGTATATTTTTCCTTTTATTTACTCACTTGAACGATTATTTCGCCACAGACATGCTGCGCATCTCTCTTTACAAAATAGGTACTCATTTTAGTTTAGCAATAGGTTGGCATAACGACATATAATTTTTCACTTCTTCTGCTCAGAGTACAGTCCGTGAGTTCTCAGATTGCAATTCGGTTTGGGTGAAACCTAAGGGGTTCTTATCTGGATCGCGTAAGAGCGAGCGAGACAGGTATAAAACGCGAATCGCATCCTGACAGCTCACGCACTGTATGTCATTTTAGCTTCACGAAACGGGACGAAAGTGGTAGTTTTTAGCCCCTAGGTGTTGTTTTTTTTTATATCAAGTTATCGTTCGCAAAGTACCGTGCTAGCACCCATGTACCGCGCTGTATTGACAAGCATACATTTATTAATTCTTTTTGGTTTTTAGGGATGGACATTACATGGACAACAGTGGCAAAATAATAGTGTACTCGGCCCTAATAAATAGCGACAAAGGAGCTAGTAAAAATACCGGAAACCGGAAACCAGACGTCCCATAGAATATTCCTGTATAGAAGATGTCACTTTACTGACACTGTCAATCTATTTACTTATATATTCATACCTATTCATTGATATCAATTTGCCGCGGTAACTCATTGTTGTTCAATTTGATTTGGTGGCTTTGTGACGGTTTGCCAAATAAAAACATTTTTCCTTATTTTTGCCATCAATCATCATTGTACGTTTAGTATTCTTGCGGTAGTCAATAATTAAAATAAAATTTAATAACAGATGTTGCGCGAATATTGCCAAACTGAACGCCATTTAGGGGGCAAATCGCTCATAGAGTAGATGACCTGGCGAAAAGAGGTTCTGTCCTGGAACCAACCGGAAGGGGCAGTCACGATACCTGAGTAATAAACTAATAGCCTACAGTGACACAGTGGCGGAAGGCTTCCTACCGAGTAGACCGAGTATCGTGTGTGTATGTGTGTAACGCTCACGGCATGTCGTGGAGACGATCGATGTTGAAATATCTTAACCAGCCATAATACATATATCTATTTTTTCCGCTACTATTACATAATAATAATACCTAATAATAATTCTTTATCAATCCAATATCACTACAACTCAATAAATATAAAACGCGCACGTCTGTGTTTTGCTGGTTGAAATTGGAATTTAGACATACGAATTAATAGGTTTATGCAAAACTCTGTGCACTGTGATCAGTCTATGTACTTTTGAGAAGCGTATCAAAATGTTGACGAATATCTGCAACCTTCTTTTTACAAGTTTTTTTATTTAACTTGCATTGTATGTTTAACCCTTAAATGCATGAATTAAAAAAACACCATATTATAAAATATTATTTTATTTCAAATAAATGTTTCTAGTTTTCAACCAGTAATTCATTTTTGTTTATGTAAGCTGTATCTTACACCATGCATTTAAGGGTTAAAGTATGTTTGTTCGGATGAAATCTTGCAACTAAATTTTGAAGCAGATATCGTCAACCGATTGAGCTGAAATTTTGCATACTTACTTAACTTTGATGACAGTACAATAATATGGTACCATGGAGCTGATCTGATGACGGAGCCGGAAGGTGGCCATAGGAACTCTTTAATAGAAAAAGCAATCCTACCGAGCTTGGGCTCTTTTGAATCGTCTCAGTGAGCATTTGATGGATATCCAAAGAAAAGTACAGTCGGCTATAAAAGCTTGCCACTAAAATGACATTTTTGACAGAAACTTATTGTATTCCAGTTGCGTCAAAGGAGTCATATTTATTTATTTTGCCAGTTGTACTGGACTTCAAGAATAAGGATAAGTAGGTATAGCCGTCAATATTTGATAAAACACGGGAACGTTGACTGAAGGTACAGAAACCCTCGAGAGCTTTGTTCTATGAAATTATCAATTTCAATAATTTATATATTTTAAGGTAAGCGCAATACACCACAAGCAACGTAGCACCTACCATAATGTAAATAGAAAACTCCAGCGAGTCTCACACATATTAAAATATGTACCTACATACGAAACGTGTTCACTACTCGACGTGTTTCGAATAAGTTAGCGATTCATCATCAGCGGAGCCGATCAGTCGCGACGGCGGCCACACGAGCACTACTTCGATATTCATCATCAGCGGAGCCGATCAGTCGCGACGGCGGCCACACGAGCACTACTTCGATATTCATCATCAGCGGAGCCGATCAGTCGCGACGGCGGCCACACGAGCACTACTTCGATATTCATCATCAGCGGAGCCGATCAGTCGCGACGGCGGCCACACGAGCACTACTTCGATATTCATCATCAGCGGAGCCGATCAGTCGCGACGGCGGCCACACGAGCACTACTTCGATATTCATCATCAGCGGAGCCGATCAGTCGCGACGGCGGCCACACGAGCACTACTTCGATATTCATCATCAGCGGAGCCGATCAGTCGCGACGGCGGCCACACGAGCACTACTTCGATATTCATCATCAGCGGAGCCGATCAGTCGCGACGGCGGCCACACGAGCACTACTTCGATATTCATCATCAGCGGAGCCGATCAGTCGCGACGGCGGCCACACGAGCACTACTTCGATATTCATCATCAGCGGAGCCGATCAGTCGCGACGGCGGCCACACGAGCACTACTTCGATATTCATCATCAGCGGAGCCGATCAGTCGCGACGGCGGCCACACGAGCACTACTTCGATATTCATCATCAGCGGAGCCGATCAGTCGCGACGGCGGCCACACGAGCACTACTTCGATATTCATCATCAGCGGAGCCGATCAGTCGCGACGGCGGCCACACGAGCACTACTTCGATATTCATCATCAGCGGAGCCGATCAGTCGCGACGGCGGCCACACGAGCACTACTTCGATATTCATCATCAGCGGAGCCGATCAGTCGCGACGGCGGCCACACGAGCACTACTTCGATATTCATCATCAGCGGAGCCGATCAGTCGCGACGGCGGCCACACGAGCACTACTTCGATATTCATCATCAGCGGAGCCGATCAGTCGCGACGGCGGCCACACGAGCACTACTTCGATATTCATCATCAGCGGAGCCGATCAGTCGCGACGGCGGCTACACGAGCACTACTTCGATATTCATCATCAGCGGAGCCGATCAGTCGCGACGGCGGCCACACGAGCACTACTTCGATATTCATCATCAGCGGAGCCGATCAGTCGCGACGGCGGCCACACGAGCACTACTTCGATATTCATCATCAGCGGAGCCGATCGGTCGCGACGGCGGCCACACGAGCACTACTTCGATATTCATCATCAGCGGAGCCGATCAGTCGCGACGGCGGCCACACGAGCACTACTTCGATATTCATCATCAGCGGAGCCGATCAGTCGCGACGGCGGCCACACGAGCACTACTTCGATATTCATCATCAGCGGAGCCGATCAGTCGCGACGGCGGCCACACGAGCACTACTTCGATATTCATCATCAGCGGAGCCGATCAGTCGCGACGGCGGCCACACGAGCACTACTTCGATATTCATCATCAGCGGAGCCGATCGGTCGCGACGGCGGCCACACGAGCACTACTTCGATATTCATCATCAGCGGAGCCGATCAGTCGCGACGGCGGCCACACGAGCACTACTTCGATATTCATCATCAGCGGAGCCGATCAGTCGCGACGGCGGCCACACGAGCACTACTTCGATATTCATCATCAGCGGAGCCGATCAGTCGCGACGGCGGCCACACGAGCACTACTTCGATATTCATCATCAGCGGAGCCGATCAGTCGCGACGGCGGCCACACGAGCACTACTTCGATATTCATCATCAGCGGAGCCGATCAGTCGCGACGGCGGCCACACGAGCACTACTTCGATATTCATCATCAGCGGAGCCGATCAGTCGCGACGGCGGCCACACGAGCACTGCTTCGATATTCATCATCAGCGGAGCCGATCGGTCGCGACGGCGGCCACACGAGCACTACTTCGATATTCATCATCAGCGGAGCCGATCAGTCGCGACGGCGGCCACACGAGCACTACTTCGATATTCATCATCAGCGGAGCCGATCGGTCGCGACGGCGGCCACACGAGCACTACTTCGATATTCATCATCAGCGGAGCCGATCGGTCGCGACGGCGGCCACACGAGCACTACTTCGATATTCATCATCAGCGGAGCCGATCGGTCGCGACGGCGGCCACACGAGCACTACTTCGATATTCTACTTCTACGACGTGAGTAAACCCGTTGCGTAAGTATTTTCATACGCACCTACCGTATCGAAAGATCGAAAAGTACAGCTGTTATACTGACACCATCTTACTTTTGCTAACAAACTATAGTTGCGTAGTTGAATCGATATTTGGATATGGCTGGTGCGCTTGTCCCGCCGCGGCGGCGCCGGCGCATGCGAGCTGGAGAGCGAGCCGTGTGCGGCGAGAGCTAGGAACTTGTACCCTTTGTGGTGCACCTTCCTAACTGTGACCTGTAATGTGTGTAGTGTGCATTTTACTTTCCGGTAAGTCCGCAATCCGATAAGAAACGTACCTATTTTAAACGCGTCTAACTTCGCGAACACCCACGTTTCCTTAATACAGGATCATATTATATCTAACATGACAACCAACTTGTTTAGATACAATGCCAGACCAATCTGGATCATTCTTCGCTTACTATTAACCAATATCGTTTTTACTCAATGCTATTACTTAGTTTGATTCTTATTTAAATCTCTTATAAATGCAATACCTTGCCGACTTCTCGGTTGAAAGCTTACAGACCGCAACGTTCTTTGAATACTGTTAAAAAATGACCTTTCTTTAAACGAGAATGTAAGAAGCAATACGGTTTTATAGGGTTACTGTCTTGTGTAAGATCGGCGCCGTGCAACCGTGATTTATATAAAATACCTACGAGTCGGTAGCGCCGGGAGTTCCCGAGCTGCTGTGACGACGCTTGTTGGATAAGGTAAGTGCTCCTAAATAGATAATAAAATAAATACAAGTGAAATATATATTTTAAAATAAATGACAGTTTTCTAATACCACAACGATTTAAAATTAAAGTAAATGCACTTACTTGCACAATAGAAATAATAGCTATCATCCGAATTCCGCAAAGTAATTCCTAAATCTGTATTCATAACTTAAAGAACCGGCCAAGAGCATGTCGGGCCACGCTCAGTGTAGGGTTCCGTAGTTACTCATCCTTCACAATAGATTTAAGTAACAAGAAAGATCTCAAGCTATATAAAAAGGTCGTAAACGCCAAAGTAACTGTAGTTACTTATTACCTTCTGGAAGTCAACTTACGTCCTTTTAAGAAAATTATGAAATTTTGCGATAACTCAAAAACGGCTCGACCGATTTTGTTCAATAATAGTTTTCATTGAAAGTACTTATAAGGCTTCATTTTCATGAATTTTTCCATAATTTTCTGTCCCGTGGTTGAAAAGTTTTTTATATAAGTTTTTATTTTCGGAGCGAATATTTACAAAACTGCTGACTTTATCAAGAAATAATGTTTGGAGTCCCCTATTATTTTAAAAAGACCTATTCACCGACAACCCACACACTAGTGTTGAAACGAAAAAAAAATTCACCCTTCGAGAGGTACCGGTTTTTTTTTTTTTTTTTAGATTTATTTTACCGTATTGTCGGCGTTATACATACACATACTCATACCAAATTTCAGCTTTCTAGTACTAATGATCACGGAGCTAAGCCGCGGACGGACAGACGGACAGACGGACAGACGGACATGGCGAAACTATAAGGGTTGCTAGTTGACTACGGAATCCTAAAAATAGTGTTCATGCATTTGGATGTGGTCGATGATCTAAATAAATACTGTGGAACATCAGGGCCATCAAAGATGATGCATTATAGCTGTTGAGCGAACGATGACAAGTCTTCTAACGGTTAATAATTATGTGTAACAGTTAGTGTTTTGTAACTTCGAAT
The DNA here is from genome assembly GCA_932273695.1 of Apotomis betuletana. Classification (NCBI taxonomy): domain Eukaryota; kingdom Metazoa; phylum Arthropoda; class Insecta; order Lepidoptera; family Tortricidae; genus Apotomis; species Apotomis betuletana. Next base: position 68,010 of record OW026303.1, on the reverse strand, counting down.
AGTAGCGATCATTGATCATGGTCATTGTGGGTTTTTCTTTTGTGTACCTATAATGTCCATCGATCCATCTTATAGTATTTCAGAAAAGCAGCGTTCTTTTTAGTTTATTTCAAAATTTGTATGTGTGTGTTCCAGGACTGGCAATGACATTCAAACTAATACTGTTAGCAGCTGTGCTGCAAATGGCGGCGAGCAAGCCGGCGCTCACGCTGCACGACCTGGAGGCGGCCGACGACACCGCCGCCGTCGGCTCCTACGTGCGGGGAGTCAGGGCCGCGGCGGTCAGTTACACCTCACAGTCTTTTTTTTTGGGTTCCTTACCTCATAAGGAAAAACGGAACCCTTATAGGATCACTTAGTCGTCTGTCCGTCCGGTCGTCCGCCTATCAGTCAAGACCCTTTATCTCGGACACGCACGGATGTATCAAGTTGAAACTAAAACCATATATTCAAACGTACACTCCCTTGAAGCTGTGAAAAAATCAAACTTCTAAGTTAACGTAAAAAAGAGACTTCCGTTTATGCCACATAAAACGCATATTTCGACACTCTCAAGGGAACTAAAACAGTGGTGGAATTTCGAAAATTAAAAAGTAATTACGCTTCTTACCTTAATTCATAGCTGTTCCTTAAGTAATATGCTAAGAAATAGGTTTTCAAAGGCCCTTATGTCTTAATTGTACAAAAAACATGCCAGTCTTCTTTCAGTTTATTCGAGGTTGTAGGTAAGTGAATTATTAGCCCCGCAGACTGTAATTTGGGCTTTATTTAAAGAGCTATTGTTTAGAGTGCTACAATTTAGCTTAATTGTAGCAAATTTAATGGATCATATGATTCAATCTTAAACCTTGAGTGTCGAAAACACAGGACTTACGACTTATAGACCAAAAAGTAAAAATAAATCAAAAAGTCGCAGTTTTTTGCGCATTGCGCGGCGAGCGCAAGTTTCAAGAAGGTGCAAAATTGCATGAACACTGCCCATCAGTTAGGGCCTTACAACATATAGAAATTCTACAACTATATCACGCTAAGCCTTTTTGAGTGTCAATTTCAGGGGTTAGACCTCGAACTATGAAATTTGCCAAGTAAGTCTTATACTACAAGTATAGGGGAAGATCTGAACAATATACATTTGTAATTAAATCATAATAAATGTAGGCTTAATTTAACGTAAAACAGTTTTCCAAACAGTAAACCTATGTTGTCGTTCAGTACAGTTTATCTTTACGTTAGAGCAATGTGCAGTGCTTTTATAGTTCGTACGGAACCCTCGGTGCGCGAGTCACACTCGCACTTGACCGGATATTTTTTATTTTCTTTTTCAACTTTTTTTTCGTTCACCATTATCATAATTTTCATACACATCAACTACTGCACATATTCTGTCCTAAAGATTTTCGTTTGGGCCCTCCCAATATTGCATCCAACGGTTTTCATCGACTTTGGTCAGATGAAGCTGAAGATTGCGGCTAAATTAGTTTGCCTTTCATTCATTTATTTGATAAAACATAGTTGCAGTTGCACTGTTGTTAGTGCGGCCGTGTGGACAAATACAATGTTATGAATTTCGTAAACAAAAAAGTTAAGTAATTTTTTTTTCGCTCTATCGAAGTTTCTGTACTAAGTGTACTATCTACCTCCAACCATCAGATAAGAGTTACAGTATATGAACACAACAAATAACCATCTCATTAACTTAACACTTCTCTCATTCAGCCTCTTGACTATCACAAATCGTACAATAACGAGGGCGACGGCGAGATAGGCTACTCCCGCAAGAAGCAGGGTGGCGGCAAGAAGGGCTACCAGCACTTCGACAGCTACCACAAGAAGGCCGGTGACAACTACGAGTTCGAGAAGCAGGACTCGTTCGGACACGACGACGGCGGCAACCAGGGCGCGCACAGCCACCAGCACGAGAGGAAGGAACAAGGTGATGGTGGGGACGAGGGCCGCTCGGCCAAGATCGTCCGGCGGCCGTGGAGGTTTATTAGGAGGCTTGTTAGATGGTTCTTTTAAGGATTAACCAGAGACGCTGTGGCAACGAGCAAGACGCGACTTGTATTGTTGGTTAGAACCTGAACATATGGGGCGTCAAGAGTTGCATTACGCAGTTACCACTAGACTCTTTGTAAAAATTTATTGTTTTTCACTTTACGTTTAATAAGATTTTAAAGTTTAAATGTACGTAAATGGTAAAGTAAAATATACAAGACTACTACCTAGGTTATTAAAGATTGACTTTTGTAATAATAGAGATATAATAAAATACTTAAGTGGAAAGTAGTGCTGTTTCATTTATCTAACATTTTTGTTTGCAGCTCAGAAACAGAAGTACAGAGAGCCCGAGTATGAAGAGGAAGAACAGAGCAGCGGCGAACAGAAGAAGGATCACACTCATGACGAATTGAAGTAAGTTATTTTTGTAGTTCGCATCTATTTTTATTGCATTACATTAGTGGCTTTTCTTCTGCTTTACAAGATTTAGCATTATCCTTTGTCAATATTTTCCACAATAATGGCAATTTATCAACTCGCCATATTATGTAAACAAACAAACAATAGATTAAATAACCCGTTTGATTTAAAAACACCTGTGGAGTGTAGAGGTTCATACATGAGTCAAGCAACGCACGCAATCTGTTTATATGTATAAGTTATTGGTATTGTGGTTGGTGGAGGGTTACAACGAAACAAATTATTGGCTCAGGTTCGTTCGGTCCGTTTCCTAAAATGTCTGCTTCTCAAACTGGTATTCTTCCAAGATATTACCCTTTCCTGTAATGTCAGCAAATGGTTTCCTAAGATGCCACTGTCGATCGTTTATTCCTATTACGTCTGCTTGGAAAATTGGCCCGCTTGCTATAATATCCGCATTATAATGTCTAATTCTTATAATTTCCTACTTTTTAGGAAACAGAGATTATATAAGAAGTAGACATTATATTATAAACCGACAATGTGGGAAGAAGGCCAGTCAGCAGACATTTTAGGAAACGGACCAAACGACCCTGAGCCATACTATTTTGCTTCAATGCAGCTTTTAAATAAATAATGCTTCCCTTATAGATCGCTTCTAGACAGTGTTGAGGCTTTGGAAGACGAAATTCCCTTCCCTATCCGAAAAAGAAGAGATCTTAACTCGAAAGGGAAACAGAAAACACCAATGTTAGCGATGAAACTATTTTGATATCTTGGAGGTAAGACACTGGGCGAATAATCTCCGATACGCAAAGTAATCTGCAGTAGGTATGCTCTACGGATTACTTTGCGATTCTATCTAACATCAAAAAAACAAGTTTTAACATAATTATTAAGATTTAAACTTATTGTATTTTATTTTAATCAGCCATTGTCGTCATTAAAAAATGGTAACAAAATGTATACATTTTACATACTTTAATAAGCAGCGTGTGTTTTTGTACGATCGTCAATTTCAGCAGTAACTTGCACAATTATTTCATCAAAAAAATGTCATAACTGCTCTGCTCTTGATAGTCAGGCTGTATTAATTTTTAGAATTGCCTCGAGCAGCAATGTAATGCAAATGTTTATTTGACACGTGACGCCGGGCAGAATGAAATTACTTATTATTTATTTCAAAAGCTTTTATTTAACTTGCAATGTATGTATTTATATGTATGCAAGTATGTTTGTTCGGGTGGAATCTTGCAACTCAATTTTGAAGCAGATGTCGTCAACCGATTGAGCTGAAATTTTGCACACTTACTTAACTTTGATGACATTACAATAATATGGTACCATGGGGCTGATCTGATGATGGAGCCGGAAGGTGGCCATAGGAACTCTATAATAGAAAAAGCAATCCTACCGAGCTTGGGCTCTTTAGAATCGTCTCAGTGAGCATTTGATGGATATCCAAAGAAAAGTACAGTCAGCTATAAAAGCTTGTCACTAAAATGTTTTTTTTTGACAGAAACTTATTTTTATTTATTTTGTGGTTAGTGTTTACCAAATATATCGGTCACTAAGTACGTTTTAAGTTCCTAACTTATCCACTACACAGCACTTTTTTCTTAATATACTTTGGTTTCGACCTCTTACTGGCCACGTGTAAAGCGAAACACATTTTCCTCGACATGTCGTCTTGCAGAAAACCACCTTTGCGAATCACATGTACTTACTTTTTCCATAAATAGGTACACTAATCGAATCGCTGCACAATTGCACATCATTTTAGTCTATCTATCTATCTATCTATCAGCCACAGACGTCCACTGCTGAACATAGGCCTGCCCCATGACTCGCCACAAAGTGCGATCCTGTGCAGACCGCATCCAATGATTCCCCGCTACCCTCACGAGGTCATCCGTCCATCTAGTCGGGGGCCGACCCACGCTGCGCTTTCCTATACGTGGTCGCCACTCTAGGACTTTGCTGCCCCAACGGCCATCCGTTCTCCGGGCTACATGGCCTGCCCATTGCCACTTCAACCGGGCAATCCTGTGCACTATGTCGGTTACCTTGGTTCTTCTGCTAGCTACGTCATATCTTCTCGTCGAAAATTCCCCAGTGCCTGAAGACGAAAGTCTTCGAACAGTGCGTGTTGCCAGTTATGACTTACGGAACTGAGACATGGTCGTTCACAATGGGACTCATGAGGCGGCTAAGAGTCACGCAACGTGCAATGGAAAGGGCAATGCTCGGAGTTTCTTTGCGCGATAGAATCAGAAATGAGGATATCATTTTAGTATCACCACTTAAATCGCATAGATATCTAACTTCAAATTGCATAGATATCGTATTTAGTTCATCTCTTAAGTTATGTTATACATTTAACAACATTATAAAAGTGAAGGAAATTGCAAAATACATCATAAAAAACTGTGCCTCCGACAACGGAGCAAGGTACCGGTGGTTAGGGCTTCAATATCATACAATATCCCACATGGCGGTCACCTCCTGAGCCAATTCAAAGTGCTTGTTAAGTATTTCCTCGGCCTTCACAAGGCTCTCGTCAAGTGAGATCGTGATATCGACGAGCACTGCTTGGCGCTTGGATCAATCTACCAGCATGATCATCTTATTCTTTTTCGTTTCGCTCTTGTCAGAGCGGTCGTGGTCTTCATGAGGGAGGGTTGGGGGCTGCTGTCGCCCGCCTAACGACGTCCCGCCATCTCGTCCGGTTCGCAGCACTTCTGGTACATTCATGCAGTGGTTTGCCCAGAGCAGATTTTATCTGGTCAGTCCATCACATTAGTGATCTCGTGCCGTGGTCTCGTGCCCTCCACTTTTCCCTGAACAACTAGGCGTTCAATAGAATCACTATTCCGCCTCGACACGTGTCCGAAGAACTTGAGTATGCGTAATTGTGCGAGAGCAGATAGACGATGCTTGATGCCAAGCTCCTGAAGTATGGACACATTTGTACGATATTCGGTCCAGGATATCCCCAGCATTCGCCTCCAGCACCACATCTCCTGAGCATCTATCTTTTTCCTTTCTATTTCCCACAACGTCCACGTCTCGGAAGCCTACAAAAATATGGGGAAGACAAGTGTTTTTACGAGCCGGGTCTTAGTAGCTTTGGTGATGTGTCTATTCCGCCATATTTTTTTCAGCTTATCTATTGCGCTGCGCTTCTTGCTATCGCCTGGTACCAGCATGATACCAAGCTACAATATTCCTGTCCGTGATGAAACTGGTAAACGAAAACTGACGTTGTATTCGTACGCAGAGCGCTTCCCAAATCGCGGGATTCCACCTGTCCCTAGAGTCGGTTCACGTATTATCAACGTGACGTTTATGACGTCTCGTCCTCCTAATCCTTAACGAATGGCGTTACTCGCGTTTTTTAGCAATCGCTATCAAAGTATGCTCAGCATAATGACTTATATTTTCCGACCTTAAAATATACGATCGTATAAAAATTAAGGTTGTTTGGCAAATATTTTATCCAGACTCATTCGACCGTTTTCTGTGCAAACTTGATAAGTTTCGTAAAAAACGCTATTTTTTTCAACCGGCTAGCTTTAAGGTAATAATATGGTAGGTCATATTTGGACGTGGCTCATAACGCCCTTTCATTGCATACTTACGCCATGATAGGGTTAAGAACAACAAAAATTCAAAATTCCATACAAAATAATAATAACGCCATAACTCCCTCCTGCACCAAGAATCAGAAGGTAAATCCTGCCCATGTAGAACATCCCGATCATGAAATGCCAAATAATCAAGCGAATGCCAGCCACTATTATTCGAACCATTCAGAATGTATCGTTTTTTTTTTTCAGAGAGGCAGCGAATGACGGCAACGGCGGTGTTGAAGCACATGGACACGACCCCAAGGATTATGTTCTTCCGCAAAAATATGTTTATGGCGAAGGGGACGAATATAACTTTTAGGATAAAATAAAATTTATAAATACTTCTCTTGACTGATAGTATTAGGGTTGGGTAGATAATGAATAAGATGATGATATTGTATGTTAACATCTATATACTTTATTTTATTTAACTTTACTGTTCATGACCATGATGTACAGTCTGACCAAAAAGAGTAGAAATTAAAAAGTGGCAATACTGAGTGTCGTCCCCGTTTCCTTAAATTGATTAGAAAGGGATGACACTACAGTTAGTAGTTAAAGCCTGACCAGAAATATATGAGGATTGTCAAGAGGGCGCAATTTACAAGATTTATATGGCAACAATTTTGCAACCAATCGCAACGCACTATAATGACCTCAGTTTAAATACCTGTCAGTTCCTATGGTAACCTCGTAATATTATTTTAATGGAATGCACTCTTTTGCCGACTGTTTTTTGTGTAGTAGACACGTGTACACTTTATTTATAATATCACGTTCACGACTGTAAATGGTTTTCGGCATTTTCTTTGGGTATTTTTCAATATTTTGTCTTTTATAGAAACCAGCACTAATGACATTGACATTGTTGACAACCATCATAAAACCATTGCCAGTGTAAGAAATTCGTTCCATTGAAATTCCGCAATATGGCGCATCCTCATATGTTTCTGGTCAGGCTTTACATAGAGTAAAAAAAAAATTCATTAAGAACTAAGCCCAAATCAAAAATAATATGAAATATTACCGTAAGAAAATTAAATACCTCCTGTACACTACATAAATACACGTATTAAATGAATAATACATTACTGAAACAAAAAATTTCATTTTTTCTATTTTATTTCATTCCTGCTAGATAAAATAAAATCGTATTCTTCGTAGAACGAAACGTATTTGTAGCGTTTCGTTACTGCACGTTTTTAACGAGCTATGATTTAAATATATAAAACAATAATTTTATTGATATCAATATATCAATATAATTAAGCCTAACAAGTCCCGGTTTTATCCTGGGATAGATGCGCTACAAACAGCTTCCATATGACTATAATGTGCATAAGTACGTCGTATATTCGCATTATAAAATGGCAGTAGCGATTTTGTCATCAATCAAATTCAAAACATTGTTAACCGGAATGCTGCTCAATCCTCATTTCTACTTCCGAAATAAATACTGATTCGTATTGAACAAATACTTGACTTTCATCATTGTGGATAGTTTTGGCTTTATTATGCGAAGATCACTTGAAATTTGTGAATATATAAGTACCTATAGGGTATAAGTAGTCCTGTTTCCTCTTAGTGTTTCCTCTTAGCTTTGTTTACATCAACATCACATCAGTGTCATTAATTGTCTTTCAACACCAGTTACGAGTAAAATCAAATTAGGGAAGCGTTCTATGAAAAAACGGTAAGGATAACAACAGTAGTTTATAACTTAAAACATGTTAACATCTTAATAATTGTTCAAATTAATTGCATAAGATGATATTAATAATGATTACTTTTTTCTACAAAAAAATGTTTGTGATCTTGGAAAAATTACACTACACAGCTACAAAACGCAACTGCTTACATTTCATTTTGACAGACAGATGACAAGTTGTTTTGCTTGCACGATTGAATCGAACTACGTTCTCCTCAATTGTAGACAAAAACAATTGTTTCCCGTTATAATTTGTGATGTAAATACAATATGATGATGAAGTCGACACGCGGCAAGAGTAGAAAGGTGTTCAAAGTGATTGTGACCCTAATATTGAACGCTGCGTACTGCTCAGCGGTACAAGGTAAGTAGCCGACGATTATTTAATTGAATCAATTTATCCGGGATGTGTTATCCTAAGAGGTTCATTCTTTTTAACAGATGACATCCTGTCGTGCAAACCGTCGAGTCTCGAGCCATGTCCGGGGGAGCACGAGATATGTAACCAAACGACGAGTTTGTGCGATTGCTTGCCGGATTTTGTAAGGGTGGATAAGTATTGTGAGCCCCCGAACGCTGACTACTACCCGGCCAAACACAGCGCCACTGCAGCGGTTATCACAATATTCATGCTAGCGCTAGTCATCTGCGGACTTGTATTAGTTGTAAGGAAATACAATTTAATTGAATACTTGAGACAGAAGATTAACTTTAAACGCAATGGAGATGTGATGTATGAGGATGTGATGATAGGTCAAGATGACCCACCGCTGGCCCCCTAATGCCTTGACAGCTTCTATTTGTATTTTAGTATAATATTGTTGATGTAAAGCTGATAACATTTTATTGACCAAGTTTTTCAATATATTATATTTATTACTTCTTGTGTTCAATTTTATTTGAGGCCTATACAAAACATTCACATTCCTATACATAGTAGCCAACTGTAAAAATATAATGTGCTTTGCTTTTTATCATAAATACTATAATTTTACAGTATAAATTTAATATACTGTTTTATTGTAGAAAAACAAATCTTTTATACTTCAGTACTATTTATAGCGATTATTTTATAGAAAGGCCTAATTTAGCATCACATATTTTAGTATTGCAAGGTTTTCTGCAGTGTAGTTTCTTTTTATTTTAGTGAGTCATGTGGTGAAGGACTGCACTAAAATAATTATGTACTATTTATGATTGCTTGGTCAGTAATTTGGTGAACCTAAAGTTGTCTCTCTTGGTTGCGCTTAAATCTTACAATTTGGGTCCCTGTGTCTCTAAAAATGTTAAAATGTGATATTCTACTGTTTATTTTGTAGATTTCTTTTTCAGTAATTAATTATCAGTAAAGATGGATCGTTTTTCTAGAAATGAAACAACATAACCTGTTAACTCAATGAGACAAATTTACCATCCGTGTAAGATAACACATATTTTGGAATGGTTCGGGTTATCAAATTTTCTGTTGTCATTGATTCTTCTAAAAACATAGCCATGCCCTTTAAACAAAACTCCACTTAGTGTGATGATAATCACTCATCTGGTTTTGATTTGAGAATCTAGTTTCTTGATAATCCATATCTGCATCCTAATTGCCTACAAAAAAAGTATTTGGATTGAAAACCTATATACTGTTTGGTTTAAGCTTCTAAAATATAAGCAATTGCTATGAAGTAAGTGGGTGAATCAACTTTTTTGTGTTGTTTACTCTGTCCCCGTTGTCCAAGTGACATCTTCATACTGTTTCATAGAAAAATGCTTAGGTTGTCCGAGGGACAAATTTTGCGTAACCATAGCAACAAGGTGCACTTAAAAGTTGATTCACCCAAGTAATTAATAATCTGAAGATTAAGAGAAAAACATTGTCATTATTTAAAAGTTTTGATTATTCAGGCACATTAATAAGTTCACGAACACAGTTTCACATTCTGGTAAACTGGCAAAAAAAAGAAACATGATTGATATTTGTCTTTATCTTAACCCTTTACTATACTTTAATCCTATAAATTTGTTATTTGTATGTTTTATTTTTGACCCATAATAAACGTCATTACATATTTACCATACTAAAAAAAATTGGGCAAGTGCGAGTCCGACTCGCGCATGAAGGGTTCCGTACCTATATTTATATATACATAATCTATAACAAGTTTGTTGTATGGGAGCCCCCCTTAAATATTTATTTTATTTGCATTTTAGTATTTGTTGTTATAGCGGCAATAGAAATACATCATCTGTGAAAATTTCAACTGTCTAGCTATCACCGTTCTTGAGATACAGCCTGGTGACAAACGGACGGACGGACGGACGGACAGCGAATTCTCAGTAATAGGGTCCCGTTTTTACCCTTTGGGTACGGAACCCTAAAAAAATGAGTATAACATTTAATTAAAATGTTTGTTTGTGTATATCACCAATGTATTGCTTGTAAACCGATATTTATAAATGATAAGCCACAATGTTTGCATACTACATGATATGATAAGACTGTGACTCGTCATACTCATGCATTATGTTTGTTAGTACTCCAAACTGTGTCATGTTTACATTTCATTCATATATTTCGTATTTAACTTGTCAACCTCAATGGTATGTATTGATAGGTTTAAGTTAAGGTATAAATGTTGAGTTTAGGTTGTGCATGGTATATTTATATAATTAGCCTATTTTTTTAACTATGTTTAATTAATTCTGCATGAATTTTCATAGTTTTTTTCTAATTTCATGCTCAAACATGCCAAAGACTGATTCTAATACAAATAATTGCAGAATGTGAAAATTATGTTTTTGGTTTATTCTGTTTAGTGAAAATAAATTAGCTTAGTTACCCATAAAGTTCTGTATCAATATAATTCGTTTTTGCAACTGTGAGTTGACTGACTATTCTTCACGATATTTGCAAAATTATTTAAACTTACTATTTTGTAGCACCTACTCAATTTAAACTTTCTTATTAAGTACCTACTCCACTACCTAGAGGTTGTCTAGCAGAGATCCCTATTTAGCGATACCGCCTTTTGTTTACCTCTGTCTCTTGGTTTTATGCATCTCATGTTGTTATTTTTTTCAAAACGATTGAGGTGTGCTACAAAGAGTATTTGTATTTTATAACTTTCCTGTTAAATACAGATTTCTCGGATATTCCAATAAAGCCAAAATCACAAATCAAGTGTCCTAAGGGGCCAATAAACTTTTTGTTATAAATGCACTTGATACAAAAATTTGATAAAAATCAAACGTGGGTCACAATCAGGACACACAGATAGTACATACCTATCATTTTAGTTCCAAAACAAATACAGATTAGTTCTATGTCTATCTGTTATGTTACTACATTGATACAAGCAGTCAACAATTTATAATATATTTGAATTTATCTTCAATGATCGATAAGACAAATTAACAAAACATTAACAGAGTCAAGCTGCATAGAAAGTGCAGTAACCATGTTATGAGCACTATGCACTATCATATGGCTCTAAGTTTAATATGTTCTTATGACAAGCCAAAGTACACAAACAAATTTTATTTAGCAACAAAGTTAATTGGCTCTAAAATAACTTGGATGCTATCCAAGAAAAGTGAAATATAATTCTGGGAACGACTGTGTAGTTTTTGGCGAGTATTGTGCGTAGTAAAATGAGAAAATGACATTGAGCTTCAAATGAATGACAATTATTTTTATCACTCAGTGTTACCTAGGTACCTATCGCAATATTTACGATTGAAATGACGTATGACAACCGGCGACGGCCTATAATGACGGCACTTCATTGAATGTTGCTCGCATTTTACGATCCCTGCCTATAACCCAGCACTTAGGCACGTTATGTATTACAAACGCTTAATTATAATTTTTAATAATTATTTTTTAATGCAGTAAATCAATAAGTATATTGAATATTATAAATATATGAAACATGTAATGTATCATTTTCTTTAATGTGGACTGTGGGCACACCACAATTTTATTTTATTTTGACCATTGATACAAATATTAATCTTTCGATCTTTGTATCAATGGTTTAAATAAAATGGAGTTAGGGTAGGGAAGTGGTTACCGCGCTGGACCTGCAATCCAAAGGTACCGGGTTCGATTCCCGGTCTCTTCCACCAAGTAACTCCTTTTTAATTATATTCATGTTATATTGAATATTATAATTTCTTAAAAATTTGATCAAAGTAAAACACTAAAGTTTTAACTATATTACTTTATATTGTGTATACAGTTCAATGAAGTCAATTCGTATATCTTTCTTTTTCTTCGTTTACTGTGTTGTGGAGCGGAACGAGCGGACCGGACAAAGTGGCAGGGATGAATACGCTGAATAGATAACGGAAGCGACATCTAGCGAATCGTCTCATACGGCATGTGCATTGTGCAACTGTCTGTTTGAAACTTTTTGTCTCAGCAGCTTCATGGAAGCTGTTAGGAACATTGTGAAACGAATTCTTTGGAAACATGCTATGACAGTCATATTATTATAGTATAAATACGTTATAACAATTAACTGAAGCGGCAGTGCCAGTTGGCGATCCGGTGAACAGTACATTTCATACGCTCGAACAAGTAACTGAAACGGTAGGTAGTGCCAGTCGGCGATCCGGTAAACAGTAGGTTGGGGTTTGGCTCTGAGCAATAAACATTGCTTTGGCTGAAAACTTTTTTAGAAATTTAAGTGTAATTTGTAATATACCTATTTTGTTTTTTACATTATTTAATTTAAGTAGGTACCACTTTTTTATTTAGTGCATTTATGACAATTCGTGTATTGTTTTAGTTGGTCAATGTTTAAACTTGCCTTAAATATCTGCTAATCCAGTTAAGGTCGGTATTTATGTAACGTTACAAATTATATATTTTTAAATAAATATTCTGTGATAATACATACATCGTGTATTCATTTTTGCAACATCTTAAAGGTACCTTGAGACATACAAATTTTATTCTTGCGGGTAAAATATTCTTCAAAAAAATTTACTTGCCCTATGAGTATTATATTCATTGCCCTATTGGCTATGCCCCTATATCCCCCGTCATAATTCATGCTCAAAAATGGACGCGCCAAATATACAAAATTTTGAGTGACTTTTTGCACATGGCATAATTATATATTGGTTACCTATCCAGAGTTGAGCATTCAATAACGAATCATCATTTAAATGACGCACCGCAAGAATTAATCAACTGACATTCATTCAAGAATAGGTTCTTTTGAATGGCGAGTTTTACAATAAATCAAAGCAGAAGAAATTGAGTGAAACTAATTCAATCGTCATTCAATAAAAACAATCTGATTGATTAATTGAAGTAAAATTGTTTGATAATAATATATTTTTAACCTTCTTCAAAAAGAGGAAGTTCTCCACTGGACTGTACGATTTTTACATCTTCGTCTTTTATAAACCGATATGGAAACTTATTTTTATGTTTGAAATTTTAAAAGGGGGCCCGCCAGGATGGTCCCATATCATTTTGGTGAAATATTGACTTCGAGATACACGAAGAATTGAAAAAAACTTCAAAATATATAATAGTCACAAATATACACGATGATTTTTGATCGGTGATCATCAGGTAGCAACTTTTCTAACTCAGTAATTGATGGCGGTCACGTTGAAGTCGTAATTATAGTTCGGTGAATAGAGACTAAAGTACTATGGGTGACCTTACAAACGGTCCGGTAGTTTTGAATTTTCGATATGTTGTTTAGGATGGCAGAGAACTGACCCGCCATCTTTTTTAGGGTTCCGTACCCAAAGGGTACAAACGGGACCCTATTACTGAGACTTCGCTGTCCGTCCGTCCGTCCGTCCGTCCGTCCGTCTGTCACCAGGCTGTATCTCAAGAACAGTGATAGCTAGACAGTTGAAATTTTCACAGATGATGTATTTCTATTGCCGCTATAACAACAAATACTAAAAATAAAATAAAATAAATATTTAAGGGGGGCTCCCATACAACAAACTTGTTATAGATTATATATATATATATATATATATATATATATATATATATATATATAGGTACGGAACCCTTCATGCGCGAGTCGGACTCGCACTTGCCCAATTTTTTAATGGACATAAAATAGATGAAACTGACATTACTAAATTTTTAGGATTAAATAAATGTAGACAATAAGCTGACTTGGAAACATCAAATTGACTCTATGTGTACGAAATTAAATCAATTCTCATACGCAATATACAATTTAAGGAAAAGAGTCAGTTGGTCAGCTGTGCTTACCGCATACCATGCATTTGTAACCTCAACGTATAATTTTCTGGGGTAATTCAACTGACCGTGAAATTATATTTCGAGCCCAAAAAAGATGCGTAAGGTCAGTATGCGGTGCTGCTCCTTCAGAATCATGTAGGCCATACTTTAAACATTTAAATATATTATTGACACTTCCTAGCCTTTACATTTATGAAATGTCGGTCTTTGTTAAACAGAACCCTCATTTATATCATAGCTTCAACACCACATGTCTTCGTCATAGGATATTACATCATGTAGTACCTAATACAGCATTTTATCAAAAAAATGTACTTGGAATGGCTCCAAAGATATATAATAAATTACCACTGCAATTAAATCTGTACAAGAGCTCAGTATGTTCAAAACCCTCCTAAAACATTACTAGTCGATAAGTGCTACTACCTACACTGTTAACGAGTTTTTGGAAGACCTAATTTAAGTACTTAGTATAAATAAGGTGACATGCATGCCCTTACAATTTGTATGCCGAAAGGCGCCGCATAGTGAATCTATAGCATAATGTAACAACCTGTATACCTATGTTGGACAAATAAAGATTTTATGATTTATGATGGTTAGTCAGTGTTTAAAATGCACAATTACCCCCATCTCATCATCGTGTATAATGTCGACTTCTCTTTGAGGATCGAGTTGTTCGTGCGAAAAGCGATCTTTACTATCTTCACCGGCGTTTCTATGACCATGGCTTCATCTTTCCAAATCTTTCCAATCACTCCGCTGCCGACCTTGTGATGGCACACCCCCGTTTATTTAATATCGACTTTTCAATAACTAAAGTAGAATGCATAAAAAAATACTTATAGGTACTAAACAATCACTCTTAATCAAGATAATCGCCATTCAAATAAAACGTTATTTTAAATAGCCAATATGGCCGCTCCAATTTTCAAACCTCCGTATCTCCGGAACCCGTAGTCGCAGGATCGCGAGAGTTGGCTCGTTGGACTCGCGCTGAGCCGGGTCGACTCTTTTCCGGGTAATCCCGGACCAAAATCCAGAGAGGTCCAAACCTACCTCAATCGACGCCCAAGGTAAACCCGATCACGGGGACGTGTCGCACACCTCAATGCGACTCTCCGTTCCAGAGATATAACGGTTTGAAGGGGGCCTTTGACAGCTGTCAAAAAATTCAATATGGCCGCTCCAATTTTCAAACCTCCGTATCTCCGGAACCCGTAGTCGCAGGATCGCGAGAGTAGGCTCGTTGGACTCGCGCTGAGCCAGGTCGACTCTTTTCCGGGTAATCCCGGACCAAAATCCGGGGAGGTCCGATCTGAAAAATGACCTTCGGGATCGATGCACGAGGTCAGCCCGATGTCGGCGACCCGTCGCACTTGTCTGTGCGGTCCCTGGTTCGCGAGATGTGCGGGTTTGAGTGCAAACTTTGACAGTTCGGAACTGTCAAACTCAAGTTTCGATAGAGGATATCTCACGAACCGTTGATCGCAGCGCGTCCGGACTTTTTCCCCCGCAGTCAGCACCGCCTGGACTCCCCGAATCCCGGCTTTGGTGAAAATTCCTGTCTTGGAAAAAATTCCGGAAAATCGTAGATTTGACCCAACGTACCGCCAGAGGATCCCCAAGTCACCCCAAACGAACCCAAAGTCCGCACCCGTAGGCCCTATGGGCTCCGAAATACAGGGACGCAAAAAATCCAAGATGGCGTCCGCGCCAAACTTCAGAGACGATTTGCGGGCGAACCAGACGTCGCAGAGAGCTGGGACCAATTCCTAGAACCCAAAATAGGGGCCAAGGAGCAAGAATCCGGGGCCTCCCGCCGCGCGATTTGCACCTGTCAAAAAGTTCCGAGGGGGCCTCACGCTCAGTCTCCCGAACGCAACAGAGAAAACCGCAAGCCCGGGCGAGCCTCCCAAGTCGAGTTCTGATGGCTCAAAGGTCAGCCAAGGAGTTGTTCTGGTCTGCGGGAGCACCAGGATCGACGGATCTCGGCCGTTTGCAAAGCTATCTGTCCGGAAAAAGTTTCCAGGGGTTTGTATACGCGGTGAGAAGGCCAGGAATGTGTCAAAATAATTTTAAAATTGACGGGTTTTTGAAAAAATTAAACAAAACAAAACAGGTAATATCTCCGTCAATTAAAAAGCTAAAAATCACGAAAAAAGACTGAAATAACAAGTAAAATGGCCGCTATTTGGCAATAAAATAATCCTTATGCTAATAAAGTTCCTTGTATAAGATAAAACACTTTAAAATTAAAAAAATTCTAATTGCTGGCATGCCTTAAATAATTGCTTAAAATTTCTAAAAATTTGCTTGTTGTGTAGACGGTTGAAGCGCGCGCAACAGGCTGCAATTCAATTTCCCGCGCGTCTCTAGTCGTTCATGAGATATACTGCTTCAAAGTTCGAATTTTCAAAAGTCTATATCTCCCAAAGTATGCAATTTAAAAATTTTCTACTGACTGTATTGGGTTTCCGCCGCTCTGGAGTATATCCTTGCGAAGTTTCAGCGTCCTGATGCTGCTGAAACTGGGACCTCGTGTTTTGGCCAAGGTTGTTTTTTTGGCGATGGTTTCTCCGCCCGTTAATGCAGTCTCGTGCTATGGCTCGATGAAAAGCGCTCACTAGTGCGCTTAAGATGGTGTAACGCACGCCGCAATCCCAGTGTCCAGTCACTTGTCACAAAGTTTTCTCTCACAGAGCTTTCACTTAAGGAATGCCGTTGCGTTGTCCAGATGCGCGGGACAATTGCGCAAGTTTTGACGTATGGCTCGTGTCTGTAACTCAAAGAAAACCTAATTTTTTTTTTTTTTTTTTTTTTTTTTAGCGCGGAGCGATTTAAAAACGTGGCGCTCCGGGCGGCGGCGGGGGCGCAACTCGGTTAGGTTAGGTTAGGTTAGGTTAGGTTAGGTTAGGTTAGGTTAGGTTAGGTTAGGTTAGGTTAGGTTAGGTTAGGTTAGGTTAGGTTAGGTTAGGTTCCCCCCCGACGTGCTGCCACCTTGTCGTGGTGGGGGGGCTTGCGTGTTCCTGAGATCCCCGAGGCTATACCGGACAGGGTCACCCATACCGGAAAGGCGAGGGGGGAGGGACCAGACGAAGAGCGGCACATCCCGGCGGGGCCAACATGGGCCTGTCAGGCGGGACGGGCGCGTCCTACGAGTAGGGCGTGCTGGCAGGGGAGCTCACCCCTGAAAAAAGAGACGACGATGTGGAGCATCGAGTATCCCCGATGGATAATGGCGAATTGCGAAAATGGTCCCCTGGCGGGTCTCCGAAAGGAGGAATCCCGCCCGTCCACTTCGGTGGACGGCTGCCCTCCGTACTCAGGGGTGGGCAACAATCGCCTCGTAGGCCGGCAGGACGCCGGTCTTCGTGAACACGACCTTAGCAAAATGAACATGGACCAAGTGAATACACATATTGAAACGGATTTAGTTTGTAGAGATGAAAATTTGGTGAGCTCCGAAACTATGGAGAAGGGAGGAAGACGGACCGGACTAAGGAGTCAGGGATCGCTCCCGGACATGCGGGTGCTTCTCACCCGTTGTGACGAGGCACAGGGATCCTTAGCGCCGGCACCGGAGAGCTGCGTCATGTCGGAGGATAGCGACAGCCTGCTGACCGTGCGGTCGCGGTCGTCATCTCCGCTGGGGCGCCTCTGGCACTCCAACAGCAAGCGAAGGAAGTTATCGGTGGCGGCAACGAGCAGCGATGATGAGGGACCGGAGATACTAAGCCCGGCGTCCCCTTTAGTACGAGGAGGAAAGCCGCGAAATAAAGCGGACTTTATACGGAGGACAGCCGCGCAGGCCCAGTATAATGCTGAGTTGCGCGAAACGCTAAAGTTGAGGGCGGAGGAAGAGGTTAATAAAATGGTGATACAAACCCGCCACTCTCTTACCGACGGAGTCACCTCTCGGCTATCGGACATGTCGGATGAAGAAGTACCTGCAGCCGTGCTTCGGAAACAGGCAATGGACAGCGTGGCCGTCATTGAGATGGTCCAGAAAACATCTGGAAACCTCAAAGGCGGTCACCAGAGGAAATTAAAGGATGCTTGTAACGCCATTAAGGATGCATTCAGTGTCCTCGAGCAGCGCACGTCTTCCGACGAGGTCAAGCACCTAGAAGCATCCAACGCACGGCTGCAGGCCGAACTCGTTGAGATCAGGGAGAAACTGGCTCGCCTTGAGGCCGAAGTGAGAAGCGCGCCGAGGGCACTCTCCCAAGTCGAGGTTCAGCCGATTTCGGGCCCTCCGCCTGCACCTGCGGATCCGCCTTCGGACCGGGCAACACTCGTTGCCATAATGAACGCACGGTTCGAAGCACTGGAAGTGGAAGGGCGGCTACTGCCCGCCAAGAACTTGCGGCCTCAACTAGCGGCCGACAAGAAGAGGAGACCAAACGGGAAACAACCCGCACCGTTGCCCGCAAAATCCCCGGTAGCATTACCAGCTACCAAACAGGCGCCTCTTGCGGTCACTGGCGCCCAGACAGGGGGCAAGGGAAGCGGCAGCAAGGGGGAAAAGAAGAAGAAAAAGAAGAAGAAAGCGAGCTCCAAGTCTACTGCAAACACCGCAGCGACCGTAACCAGTGAGCCCCGACCACTGGCGTCAGCGACTCCAAGTATGAGTCAGCAGTGGAGTACAGTAGTCAGGTCAAGGGCGAAGGGCAGGGCTGCTGTACAATCGCAGCCGCAGTCTAAAGCGCGTCCTCAAACGAGCAGTCAGAAACTCCGCCCTCCACGGTCAGCAGCAGTGGTGCTGACATTGCTACCGGAGGCGGAAGCGAGAGGAGTGACATATGCCAAAGTGCTCGCCGAGGCCAAGGAAAAGGTGAACCTTGCCGACCTTGGAATCGCAAATCTGCGTTTCCGGCGTGCAGTCACTGGTGCGCGGGTCCTGGAATTACCGGGAGCCACCAGTGGCGAAAAAGCCGACAAACTGGCGAAGGAGCTGGGCGAAAAGCTAGGGGAAGGAGTTCGGGTCTCCAGGCCAACAAAATGCGCGGAAATGCGTTTCTCAAACCTGGATGACTCTGTAACCCCCTCGGAGGTGGTGGCTGCTGTGGTTCGCGCTGGCGGCTGCACCGAGGACCAGGTTAAAACCGGCGATATCCGCTCGGATCATACCGGCCTCGGCACAGTATGGGTGCGCTGCCCAGTTGAGGCGGCGAAAAAGGTGGCCGACGGCGGCCGTTTCTTAGTGGGGTGGTCCTCGGCCCAGGTCAAAATACTGGAACCAAGGAAAATGCGGTGCTTCCGGTGCCTGGAGACCGGCCACGTCAGGGCACAATGCCAGGCGCAGACGGACCGCGGAAATCTTTGCTACCGTTGCGGCCAGCCCGGTCACATGTCAGCAAAGTGCACGGCCGCGCCTCATTGCGTGCTGTGCAAGACTGCCGGAAAACCGGTAGATCACGTGCTGGGGTCAAAAACATGCTCCGCACCACGCCCGAGAAGAACCAGGAATGCTGGCGATGGCCTCCGGGCCTCCTCGCAGCGTTCGCAGCCCGCCTTAACAGCACCTGAGGCTCGCAGCGAGGTGGTGGAGGAGATGGTCGAAGGATAATGGCCACTCGCTTTCTCCAGGCGAATATCAACCACTGCGCCGGAGCTCAAGACCTGCTAACTCAGAGCCTGGCGGAGTGGTTGATTGGAGTGGCCATTGTCGCCGAGCCCTATTCCGTCCCTCCCAGGGACAACTGGATCGGAGACCTTGATGACCTAGCGGCCATAGTCACCAGCTCCTCTGCTGGTTCACCGCTGCCGCAAATTGTACAAAGGGGCCACGGATACGTCGCAGCATGGGTCGGCGACATAATGGTTATTGGGGCGTATTTTTCGCCGAATCGATCTCTCGCTGAATTTGAGCAGTTTTTGGCAGAGATCGCAACCATGATCGGCAGGAATCGCCCAGGTATGGTACTTGTGGCCGGGGATCTTAACGCCAAAAGCACTGCGTGGGGATGCCCGGCTACGGACGCCTGCGGGGCAGAGTTGGAGGAGTGGGCGGTCGCTACCGGACTGGTTGTCCTCAACGAAGGGTCGACCAACACATGCGTGCGGCAACAGGGGGGCTCCATTGTGGACGTCACGTTCGCCAACGCCGCCCTGGCGCGCTGTGTTCGAGGCTGGGAAGTGCTGGATAGAGTGGAAACATTATCGGACCACAGATATATTCGGTACGAGGCCTCCACTCTTCCGGCCGACCCGAGTAGCCTGAATCGGCCCTTGCAAGGGGATGGCCCACGTTGGGCACTCAAACGTTTAGATCGGGACCTGTTGGTGGAGGCAGCCTTGGTGCAGGCTTGGCTGCCAGCGGCTGATGGTCCGATCGATCTAAACGCGGAGACAGAGAAGATAGGGAATGCCATGGTAGAGGTGTGTGACGCCGCCATGCCGCGTGTCGGCCCGGTCCCCCCTAGGCGCAGAGTATACTGGTGGTCCGAAGAGCTCGCGCAACTGCGCGAGTCCTGCGTTGCTGCGAGACGCGAGTACACTCGCAGCCGGAGGCGTCGAGAACGGGACGTGCCAGCAGAGGAGCGCCTATATGCTGCATACTCGGAGGCGCGTAGGACGCTGCACGGAGCAATCGGTAGGGCGAAAGACTTAGCACAGCAAGAGATGCTGGAGACCCTTAACAGCGACCCGTGGGGAAGGCCGTATAAGATGGTGAGGCGCAAGCTTCGCCCCTGGGCGCCCCCACTCACGCAAAGTCTCCAGCCACAGCTCCTGGAACAGGTGGTCGATGGATTATTTCCGACGAGGGGAGAGCACGACCCTCCACAAATGCTACCTCCCAGGGGGAGGGACGCGGACACGAACGATGCACCGGAGGTAACGGAGGGTGAATTGGGTGCGGCGGTGCTTCGGCTTCGAGCCAAAAATACCGCCCCCGGTCCTGACGGAGTTCCTGGACGAGCCTGGGTTCTGGCTCTGGGCCCGCTAAAGCCGCGCTTGTGCTCGCTGTTCAGCGTATGCTTGACGCAGGGGCAGTTTCCGCGTGTGTGGAAGTCCGGTAAACTGGTCCTCCTGCACAAAGAGGGGCGACCGGCCGATTCGCCTTCGGCCTACAGACCGATAGTGTTACTGGACGAGGCCAGCAAATTATTTGAGCGAGTGGTGGCCGCACGTCTAAACCGACATCTGGAGGGGGCGGGTCCAGACCTTAGTGACCACCAGTTTGGATTCCGCCGGGGCAGGTCCACGATCGACGCTATTGCTCGCGTGAGGGCCCTGGCGGATAGAGCTGTGTCCCAAGGAGAGGTGGTTCTGGCGGTGTCTCTTGACATCGCCAACGCTTTCAACTCCCTGCCCTGGGCCTGCATCACTGCGGCACTGAGGCGCCACGCTGTGCCTGAGTACCTGCGGAAGACGGTCGAGGACTATCTCACCGATAGAGCCGTCAGGTACCCTACGCCCGATGGGTGGCAGGAGAAGGGGCTGTCGTGCGGTGTTCCACAGGGGTCAGTTCTCGGGCCGCTTCTGTGGAACATCGGGTACGACTGGGTGCTGAGGGGGCGCAATGTGCCGGGGGTCCAAGTGACGTGCTATGCCGATGACACCCTGGTTACAGCCCGAGGAGGCACTTATCGGGAGGCGGTAATTCGGGCCACGGCAGGTGTGGCGACGGTGGTAGCCCGAATCAGGAGGTTGGGGCTAGAGGTGGCCCTGAACAAATCCGAGGCCCTGTGTTTTCACGGGCCTCGGAAGGCTCCTCCGGCGGGTTCCAACCTAGTGGTGGGGGGAACGTCCATCGGTGTCAAGTCGACAATGCGGTACCTGGGCATAGTCCTTGACAGCCGTTGGACATTCCGGGAGCACTTTAGGCGGCTAGCTCCCAAGCTTATCGGAGCGGCCTCGGCACTTGGTCGGCTACTTCCCAATATGGGCGGGCCCAACGCTAGCTGCCGAAAATTGTACGCAGGAGTAGTGCGGTCGATGGCGCTGTACGGGGCGCCTGTTTGGGCCGGATCCCTGACCGCCCAGAACCAAGCCCAATTGCGGATACCGCAGCGGGTAATAGCGGTCAGGATGGCTAGAGCATACCGCTCCGTGTCACACGAGGCGGCCTGCGTGCTGGCGGGGACCCCGCCCTGGGACCTCGATGCTTTGGCTCTGGCCGATATATATTGGCGTATCGCTGAAGCGCGGGAAGAGGGAGTCCAACCGCTCCTGGAAGACGTCAGGCAGTGGAGGCTCGATTCCCGCCGTGATGTCATGCAAAGGTGGAAGCAAAGGCTAGAGGTGCCAAATGCCGGCCACTGGACCATCGGAGCGATCCGGCCCGTCCTGGAGAGATAGGTCGGAAGAAAGGAGGGGTTTCTCTCCTTCCACCTTGTACAGGTCCTCTCGGGGCATGGCTGCTTCGGCAAATACCTGTGCAGGGTGGCAGGACGGGAACCGACAGCGGTATGCCACGAGTGCGGCGCCGCTGAAGACACGGCGCAGCACACGCTGGAGGTGTGCCCAAGTTGGGCGGAGCAGCGGGCCACACTCATGGCCGTGGTGGGGAACGACCTCTCCCTGCCCGCCGTGGTAGAGGCCATGGTAGGCAGCGACAGGTCGTGGGAGGCGATGTCCTCCTTCTGCGAGGACGTGATGGCGCAGAAGGAGGCAGCGGAGCGTGGCAGGGAGGACGATCCGGCCTCTCAGCCTATGCGCCGCAAACGCGTGGGGCGACGGCGGTTGGCCTACGACCGCCGATTACCCCCATAAGGGTGCCTGTGGGCGGCAGACACGGGGACGTCTGTCGCCTACATGAAGGTCCCCGAGCGGGAGGCTGCCGGGTAATCGGCACGTCTGTCAGAAGGTGGGAGGAGGCTGGCTCTCCTCAGAGATGAGTCCGGAGTCCCGGACGGCCGCTGGCAAGGTTGCGGTAGTGTGCCTAGAGCGTTCCCGTGACCTTGCCCCATAGCACAGAGGCGGCAAATAGAGGGGTTTTTAGTGGGTACACCATAGGCCTCATTAGCCGACATGGGAGTCCCACATAACCACCGGGGTCCGTCCCCGCACCCTGGTGGTATGCGTAACGCATTTTCCCCTCTTAAAAAAAAAAAAAAAAAAAAAAGGTTAGGTTAGGTTAGGTTAGGTTAGGTTAGGTTAGGTTAGGTTAGGTTAGGTTAGGTTAGGTTAGGTTAGGTTAGGTTAGGTTAGGTTCCCCCCCGACGTGCTGCCACCTTGTCGTGGTGGGGGGGCTTGTGTGCTCCTGTGATCCCCGAGGCTATACCGGACAGGGTTACCCATACCGGGAAGGCGAGGGGGGAGGAGCCAGACGAAGAGCAGCACATCCCGGCGGGGGGCTTGTTAGAGCCTGCCGTTCGGGATGGACGGGCCTTTAGGAGGCCTCGTGGTGGTTACTCTGCGCTCCTCTGCAGGGCAGAGGACTGTGCAGACGTGACTCTGAGGTGAGGTTGACCCGATACATCGGGAGGATGGTGGTGGCTTCCTGTTTGGAAGCTACCAATGAGGGGAGTCTACGCCAGCTCGCCTTGAATCCCGGAACCCGCAGTGTCATTCCAACGATCCCCAGTTCAGGCGCTAATGGGGTACGGGTGGCGCTGCGGACCGGAGGGCTTGCCTTAGTTGGCCGGCCCGCGCTAGGTTAAGTTTCCTGTGAAACCGCCCGAAATCACAGATGTATTTAGGGTTACCCAGGTACAGGGGGCACTGCCTGGGTGGACTGATTATTTCCCCCATGCTCGTGGGATCAGAAATGTCAAGTTCCAAAAACCTAGGATTAAGTGCTTTAGTTTTAAGTGAAGGTAGTGAGGAGGTACCTGCTGCGTGTGACGTAGATCAGGAGGTCGTGGAGTTGGAGGAAACGGAGGCGGAGAACTCGGAAGCAGTGCGCTGCACTGCTACGATCAGGGGGGCTGCAGGCCGCTATAGGAAAAAAAGTCAAGGCGCTAAGAGGCAGAGAGTCGGTGGAAGTTGCTCACAGTTGTCTGGTGAGTCAGGCGAGGAGGCTGAAGCAGGGTTAGTACCGGTTGTGCGTGGGAGGGGTCGTCCCCCTACGACAGGGCAGTATGTGGGCCTAGCCAAAGCCAAATCAGCCCTTAATGCTGCTATGCAGGAGGAGCTGAGGCTTGCAGCAGAGAAGGAGTTAATGGAGAGAGGTACCAAGGCGCGTCATGCTCGGGAGGTACTTCCTTCACAGTCGGCAAAGTGTGGTGAGGCTTTGGCTTCGGAGTTGAGTGATAGAGTGTTGGATAGTGTGGAGTTAATCACCTCTATTGCTTCGAAGTCCAAAAACCTGAAAGGCACTTTTGTGCGTGATCTAAAGGACGCTGCCGAAACAATTAAGGAAGTAGTTCTGGAGTTGGCTGGAAGGTCACAATCGGATGAGTCGAAGAGGCTGCAGGCTGAAAATGATCGCTTGCGAGCGGAACTGGTTGGAATCCGGAAAGATTTCGAGCTGCTCAGGACCGAGGTGCGCAATCAGCGTTCTAGCCCAGTGCCCTTGTCCACGTCAGGGGATGGTGGACATGGTATGCTTGAGGGTGTGCAGGCATACATGGAAAAGTTCAAGCAGGAGCTGATTGCGCAAGTGGGCGCGATTGTAAATGCGCGGTTTGATGCTAGGCTAGCGGGGCTCGTAACGCCGGCATCACGTCCATCTTTGGCCTCTGACAGGCAGAGAGCCCCTCAGGCTTCTGCCCCTGCTGCTTCGGAGTCTTTGCCTGCAAAACCAGTTGCTGGAAAGGCAGTCGCTGGTGCCCCTAGGATGGTAGCAGGGAAAAGGGGCAATAAGCGCAGGAGGAAGAAGCGGACGATGGCGGCAATTTCAGCCCGTAAGCCTCAGCCACAGTCGCAACCTCAAGGGCCTGAAGTGGTAACGGAGGGTCCATCTAGAAACAACTCTTGGGCAACGATAGTTGGAAAGAAGGCCAGAAAGAAAGTGGTGGTAGGTGTGAGCGGGCCGCCTCCTAGTGTGCAGGAGAAAGCGCGAAAGCTTCGCCCTCCTCGAACACCGGCAGTAACGCTCACCTTAAAGCCGGGGGCCCTTGAAAGTGGCCACAAGTATGAAACGCTCTTGGCGGAGGCCAAAAGTCGCATTAAGCTTCAGGAGGTTGGCCTTACCCAGGTGCGTTTCCGAACGACGGTCACTGGAGCACGGTTGCTGGAGATTCCTCCTGGCACTGAAAATGCCGAGAAGGCTGCAGATGCTCTGGCAGGGAAACTTCGCGAAGTTTTAGACAGTGACGTAGTGCAGGTCCATCGCCCCGTAAAGTGCGCCGAAGTTCGAGTCTTGGGTCTCGACGACTCCGTCACTGTTGAGGAGGTCGTAGCAGCAGTAGCTAGGGAAGGAGGATGCGGAACTGACGCAATCAGGCCGGGTGTAATATCTCGTGGCCCTAGTGGAATGGGGTCGCTGTGGCTTAACTGCCCCGTTGTAGTGGCTAAGAAGCTTGTGGAGGTAGGTCGAGTCACAGTGGGTTGGGTCTCAGCGCGTGTGGTGCTACTTGAGCCTAGACCCTTTCGCTGCTACAGGTGCCTGGAAGCGGGCCATGTTGGGGCCAAGTGTACTGGGGGGGTGGACCGCAGTAATATCTGTTTCCGCTGTGGGGAATCCGGTCATAAGGCGCGTGAGTGTCCTGCTGCTGAGGCGAGCTGTGCAATATGCGTGGCAGCTGGTAAGCCAGCAGGGCATTCCATCGGTAGCAAGGAATGCCCAAGCTACTCTCATGGGGCCAAGGTGGCGGTAACGGGGGCGACAGTAGGGTCGCTATCCAGTCAGCTGTCGCAGCCGAGTAGACAGGAGGAGCCAATGGAAACCATCCAATAATGGCCTTACAATTTCTGCAAGCCAACATCAACCACTCGGCTAGGGCTCAGGACCTTTTAGTCCAGTCTATAGCCGAGTGGCGAATACAGGTGGCAGTAGTGTCAGAGCCGTATTTTGTCCCAGAGCGGAGCGATTGGCACTCCGATCACGGAGATGGTGTGGCCATTGTCGTCTCACCCGCGGCCTGCCTGTCATGTGATCGAGTTGTGAGAGGTCAAGGTTACGTGCTGCTGGGTACAACTGGTTTGGCTGTTGTTGGGATTTATTTCCCCCCCAGCCGTAGCTTAGCTGACTTTGAGCAGATGTTGTCAGAACTTGGGGGTCTGATTGGGCAGGTGCGTCCAACACCCATTTTGGTTGCCGGCGACTTTAACGCCAAGTCCACGGCGTGGGGGTGCCTCGGGACTGATGCACGTGGTGAGGTGCTAGAGGAGTGGGCAGTGGCACTGGATTTAGCAGTAATGAACCGGGGTTCGGAGAGCACGTGCGTGCGGCAGCAGGGCGAATCGATCGTGGACATTACGTTCGCGTCCCACGCCCTGGCCCGCCGTGTTCATGATTGGAGGGTGGAAACTGGTGAGGAGACCCTTTCCGATCACCGATACATCCGGTTCGGCATTTCTGGTGCCCCCACTCCTCTCGTGGAGGGAAACCGGTCTGTGTCAGAGGAGGGCCCGCGCTGGGTGTTGGGTAAACTTGACCGACAACTTGCCAAGGAAGCGGCTATCGTCGAATCCTGGGGGACTGCTTCGGAGGTGGAGGATCAGGTTGACCAGCAGGCCGAGCAGCTTGCCACTACACTGATGCGCATATGTGATGCGGCTATGCCTAGGGCAAAACCAGCCTCCCCAAGGCGGCAAGTGTACTGGTGGCGCCCGGAAATCCGCCAATTGCGGAACGCTTGCGTGGCTGCGCGCCGCCAGTATGCAAGGTACAGGAGGAGAAGGGTGCGCGAACAGCAGCAGGAGGACGCTCTGTACGGAACATACAGGGTCGCTTGTAAAGCGCTGCAAGCAGCCATAGCACAGGCCAAGGAGGCGTCTTGGAAGGAGTGGTTGGAGACTCTGGACAGAGATCCATGGGGGAGGCCGTATCGTGTCGTAAGGCAGAAGTTGCGGCCTTGGGCTCCTCCATTAACCAGTAGTCTCCAGCCAGATCTTCTGGATCAAGTTGTGAGTGCACTTTTCCCGGAAAGAGGGGAGTTTCAGCCACCGTTAATGGCTGCCACTGTCGCACTGCAGGACTTTGGCGAGGAGGTACCGCCGGTATCTGAGGCGGAACTTGAAGTTGCTGTTTTAAAAATGCGTTCGAAGAAGACGGCGCCTGGCCTTGACGGGGTGCCGGGGCGTGCCTTAGCAATTGCATTGGGTGAGATCGGCGACAGGGTCAGGGCCATTTTCACCGCGTGCCTGGAGCAGGGGCGATTTCCGCAAAGGTGGAAAACGGGAAAGTTGGTGCTTCTTCGGAAGGAGGGGCGCCCACCCGATCAGCCGTCGGCATATCGCCCGATTGTGCTCCTTGGCGAAGTCAGTAAGCTTTTCGAGCGTGTGCTTGCTGCGCGTCTCGTCAGCTCCATGGAGCCGGGCTTAAGTGAGTGGCAGTTCGGGTTTCGGCAAGGGCGCTCGACTTTGGACGCTATTGCCCGCGTCAGAAGTCTCGCAGAGGGGGAGATTTCGCAGGGCGGGGTATTGATGGCGGTATCTTTGGATATCTCCAACGCCTTTAATACCCTGCCCTGGGGAACTATTAAGGCGGCACTGCGGTACCATAATGTGCCACGGTACTTGCGGTCTATAATTGCTGATTATTTCGCGGGGAGGGAGGTCGCCTATCCGACTAAGGATGGATGGGGAAGGAGGGCTATGTCGTGCGGTGTTCCACAGGGTTCGGTACTAGGGCCGCTCCTGTGGAACATCGGTTACGACTGGGTGCTGCGCGGGGCCACTTTGCGGGGGGTTAGCGTAACGTGTTACGCTGACGATACCCTCGTGTTGGCCCGTGGCAGTACGCATCGGGAGGCGGCCAACCTCTCTGCTGCTGGGGTGGCGCATGTGGTTGACCGAATTCGGGCGTTGGGTCTAGAGGTGGCGCTTCATAAGTCTGAGGCCCTGGTTTTCCATGGACCTCGGAATGCGCCACCACCCGGGACCTCTTTAACGGTAGGTGGAGCTACCATTGCCGTCGGGTCGACAATGAAGTACCTGGGACTTGTCCTCGACGGCAGATGGAAGTTCCAGGAGCACTTCCGGCGCTTGGCCCCTAAGTTGGTGGCTGCTGCCGGAGCGCTCGGGCGGATCCTGCCAAATATAGGAGGACCAGGCGGAGTTTGTCGCCGCCTTTACGCAGGGGTGGTGCGCTCAATGGCGCTCTATGGAGCGCCGATATGGGCAGATGCCCTGAGCCCACATAACGTTGCTCTTTTGCGGCGTCCACAACGCGCGATGGTGCTCAGGGCAGCGAGGGCGTACCGTACGGTGTCCTTCGTGGGGGCCTGCCTGATTGCTGGCAGCCCGCCGTGGGACCTTGAAGCCGAGGTCCATGCTTCGGTGTATCGGCGGATGCTGGCAGCCAGGGAGGGCCAGAACTGGCCTCATCCGCAGGAGGTCCGGCAGTGGCGTGAGGAGGCCCGTGGTGTCCTCTTTGGAAGGTGGGAAGAAAGGCTAGGTCTCCCGGGACCTAGTCAAGATCTTGTAGCCGCTGTTCGGCCTATTCTTAAAGAGTGGGTTGAACGCAAGCACGGCGCACCCACCTTCCGCCTCACGCAGCTCTTGACCGGGCATGGCTGCTTCGGCAAGTACCTGTGTGAGGTGTTGGGCAGGGAGGCATCTACGGGATGTCACCATTGTGACGGAGGGACCGTGGACACGGCGCAGCATACGCGCGTTGAGTGCCCAGCTTGGGCGGAGTCACGCGCAGCTCTGTCCGCGGTCATTGGTGCGGACCTCTCCCTGCCAGTAGTGGTGGAGATGATGGCTGGCAGCGAGGAGGCTTGGGCGGCTGTGGTGGCCTTCAGCGAGGTTGTCATGATCCACAAAGAGGCGGCGGAGAGAGAGCGTGAGGACGACGCCAATACTCTGCCGCAGCGAAGGAGGAGACCAGGGCGGCGTCGAGTGGCATTTGCGGCCCGGATGGTGCCGCCTTAATGAGCTTTGAGGTGCTGGGTTAGGTTTCCTTTCCCGGCCCATGGCCTCCATGTGGCGAATCCGGGGGGGGGGTTCGTCACTTTACTGGACGGAGGCCGAGGAGAGATAAGTATCTCAAGAAGGGGCCGCCGTTGTGTGGCTGCCGCTGGCGGGGTCGCGGTTGTGTGCGGAAGCGTTCCCGTAACCCCGTCTCTTGCGTTTGGGCGGTATTTCGTGGTAAAAAAAAAAAAAAAAAAAAAAAGGTTAGGTTAGGTTAATATAGGAGGACCAGGCGGAGTTTGTCGCCGCCTTTACGCAGGGGTGGTGCGCTCAATGGCGCTCTATGGAGCGCCGATATGGGCAGATGCCCTGAGCCCACATAACGTTGCTCTTTTGCGGCGTCCACAACGCGCGATGGTGCTCAGGGCAGCGAGGGCGTACCGTACGGTGTCCTTCGTGGGGGCCTGCCTGATTGCTGGCAGCCCGCCGTGGGACCTTGAAGCCGAGGTCCATGCTTCGGTGTATCGGCGGATGCTGGCAGCCAGGGAGGGCCAGAACTGGCCTCATCCGCAGGAGGTCCGGCAGTGGCGTGAGGAGGCCCGTGGTGTCCTCTTTGGAAGGTGGGAAGAAAGGCTAGGTCTCCCGGGGCCTAGTCAAGATCTTGTGGCCGCTGTTCGGCCTATTCTTAAAGAGTGGGTCGAACGCAAGCACGGCGCACCCACCTTCCGCCTCACGCAGCTCTTGACCGGGCATGGTTGCTTAGGCAAGTACCTGTGTGAGGTGTTGGGCAGGGAGGCAACCACGAGGTGTCACCATTGTGACGGAGGGACCGTGGACACGGCGCAGCATACGCGCGTTGAGTGCCCAGCTTGGGCGGAGCCACGCGCAGCTATGTCCGCGGTCATTGGTGTGGACCTCTCCCTGCCAGTAGTGGTAGAGATGATGGCTGGCAGTGAGGAGGCCTGGACGGCAGTGGCGGCCTTCAGTGAGGTCGTCATGACTATAAAAGAGGCGGCGGAGAGAGAGCGTGAGGATGACGCCGATGCTCTGCCGCAGCGAAGGAGGAGACCAGGGCGGCGTCGAGTGGCCTTTGCGGCCCGGATGGTGCTGCCTTAATGAGCTGCGAGGTGCTGGGTTAGGTTTCCTTTCCCGGCCCATGGCCTCCATGTGGCGAATCCGGGGGGGTTCGTCACTTTACTGGACGGAGGTCGAGGAGAGATAACTATCTCAAGAAGGGGCCACCGTTGTGTGGCTGCCGCTGGCGGGGTCGCGGTTGTGTGCGGAAGCGTTCCCGTAACCCCGCCTCTTGCGTTTTGGCGGTATTTCGTGGTAGGTTTTAGTCGGTGCGAGTCCGACATAACCCGTCCTCGCCCCCAGAGAGGACGGGTATGCATAAGGCATTTCCCCCACGTTAAAAAAAAAAAAGGTTAGGTTAGGTTAGGTTAGGTTAGGTTAGGTTAGGTTAGGTTAGGTTAGGTTAGGTTAGGTTAGGTTAGGTTAGGTTAGGTTAGGTTAGGTTAGGTTAGGTTAGGTTAGGTTAGGTTAGGTTAGGTTAGGTTAGGTTAGGTTAGGTTAGGTTAGGTTAGGTTAGGTTAGGTTAGGTTAGGTTAGGTTAGGTTAGGTTAGGTTAGGTTAGGTTAGGTTAGGTTAGGTTAGGTTAGGTTAGGTTAGGTTAGGTTAGGTTAGGTTAGGTTAGGTTAGGTTAGGTTAGGTTAGGTTAGGTTAGGTTAGGTTAGGTTAGGTTAGGTTAGGTTAGGTTAGGTTAGGTTAGGTTAGGTTAGGTTAGGTTAGGTTAGGTTAGGTTAGGTTAGGTTAGGTTCCCCCCCGACGGTGTCCACCTTGTCGTGGTGGGGGGGCTCAGTAACTGCGGTTGGGCGCCGCAGCGAAGCCAAGAGACACCAGGGTGAGGGGCCTACGGGCCAAGACGGGAGAGGAGGAGACCGAGGAGGAGACCGGCGGAGCATGACTCGGGTGGGCGCCTCGGCGTTTGTGCTCACCACAATCAATGAGGGATTGTGGTGTAGTATACACCTCCGTCGGTGGAGGAGACCGAGAGGGAGGGCTGGCGGGACATTACTCGGGTGGGCACCTCGGTGCTTGTGCAACCGCACTCCCGTCGGCGTTTGGTGAGGGAACCCACGGGGTAGGGGCTTTTGTCCTCCCGTGGTGGGGCGAGGGTGTCATGGGGTAGGGGCGTTTGTCCTCCCGTGGCAGGGTTAGGGGGTAGGGGCATTTGTCCTCCCGTAGCGGGTCGAGGGGGTAGGGGCTTTTGTCCTCCCTTCGTTTGGAGAGGGTGCCATGGGGTAGGGGCGTTTGTCCTCCCGTGGCAGGGTTAGGGGGTAGGGGCTTTTGTCCTCCCGTAGCGGGTCGAGGGGGTAGGGGCTTTTGTCCTCCCTTCGTATGGAGAGGGTGCCATGGGGTAGGGGCGTTTGTCCTCCCGTGGCAGGGTTAGGGGGTAGGGGCTTTTGTCCTCCCGTAGCGGGTCGAGGGGGTAGGGGCTTTTGTCCTCCCTTCGTATGGAGAGGGGGCCATGGGGTAGGGGCGTTTGTCCTCCCGTGGCCAGGAGGCTGGGACCGAAGCACCGTGTGTCGGTGGCGGTCCTAGCCTCCAGAGGGCCCCTCAGCGTGGCTCTGCAGCAGCAGAGTCCACGTCTGATATGGGGCGGGTGTAGTGGTGGCGTAGCTGGAGGGGACATGTTCCCTGAAGGCATCCCCACTACACGCAGGACCTGAGAGGGCGATCACGGGGTCGTTCGCCGCTCTCCCGGCGTGGAGGTCCTCGGCGAGGGTGCGTCGGATGCGTGAGGTGTCGCCCTGCATGCGTCTGACGCGGTGGGGCTTTTTGGCCTTCCACCAGGGAGGGGACGGCTTCGGCTGTCAGCGGCAGGGGGTGTTCGCGGTGACATGTTCGCGATCCCGTGTCACCCCCATTACGCCGCGAGTGGGCATACCATGGAGTTTTAGTCGGTAGGCTACTGCTTCTCAGTAGAGTCCGACATACCCACGCTCTTCCCCGTAGAGCGGGGATCCAATGAGGATTTCTCCATGTAAAAAAAAAAAAAAAAAAAGGTTAGGTTAGGTTAGGTTAGGTTAGGTTAGGTTAGGTTAGGTTAGGTTAGGTTAGGTTAGGTTAGGTTAGGTTAGGTTAGGTTAGGTTAGGTTAGGTTAGGTTAGGTTAGGTTAGGTTAGGTTAGGTTAGGTTAGGTTAGGTTAGGTTAGGTTAGGTTAGGTTAGGTTAGGTTAGGTTAGGTTAGGTTAGGTTAGGTTAGGTTAGGTTAGGTTAGGTTAGGTTAGGTTAGGTTAGGTTAGGTTAGGTTAGGTTAGGTTAGGTTAGGTTAGGTTAGGTTAGGTTAGGTTAGGTTAGGTTAGGTTAGGTTAGGTTAGGTTAGGTTAGGTTAGGTTAGGTTAGGTTAGGTTAGGTTAGGTTAGGTTAGGTTAGGTTAGGTTAGGTTAGGTTAGGTTAGGTTAGGTTAGGTTAGGTTAGGTTAGGTTAGGTTAGGTTAGGTTAGGTTAGGTTAGGTTAGGTTAGGTTAGGTTAGGTTAGGTTAGGTTAGGTTAGGTTAGGTTAGGTTAGGTTAGGTTAGGTTAGGTTAGGTTAGGTTAGGTT
Organism: Apotomis betuletana; assembly: GCA_932273695.1. Classification (NCBI taxonomy): domain Eukaryota; kingdom Metazoa; phylum Arthropoda; class Insecta; order Lepidoptera; family Tortricidae; genus Apotomis; species Apotomis betuletana. The sequence continues at coordinate 35,495 of OW026303.1, read as the reverse complement.
AGGTTAGGTTAGGTTAGGTTAGGTTAGGTTAGGTTAGGTTAGGTTAGGTTAGGTTAGGTTAGGTTAGGTTAGGTTAGGTTAGGTTAGGTTAGGTTAGGTTAGGTTAGGTTAGGTTAGGTTAGGTTAGGTTAGGTTAGGTTAGGTTAGGTTAGGTTAGGTTAGGTTAGGTTAGGTTAGGTTAGGTTAGGTTAGGTTAGGTTAGGTTAGGTTAGGTTAGGTTAGGTTAGGTTAGGTTAGGTTAGGTTCCCCCCCGACGGTGTCCACCTTGTCGTGGTGGGGGGGCTCAGTAACTGCGGTTGGGCGCCGCAGCGAAGCCAAGAGACACCAGGGTGAGGGGCCTACGGGCCAAGACGGGAGAGGAGGAGACCGAGGAGGAGACCGGCGGAGCATGACTCGGGTGGGCGCCTCGGCGTTTGTGCTCACCACAATCAATGAGGGATTGTGGTGTAGTATACACCTCCGTCGGTGGAGGAGACCGAGAGGGAGGGCTGGCGGGACATTACTCGGGTGGGCACCTCGGTGCTTGTGCAACTGCACTCCCGTCGGCGTTTGGTGAGGGAACCCACGGGGTAGGGGCTTTTGTCCTCCCGTGGTGGGGCGAGGGTGTCATGGGGTAGGGGCGTTTGTCCTCCCGTGGCAGGGTTAGGGGGTAGGGGCATTTGTCCTCCCGTAGCGGGTCGAGGGGGTAGGGGCTTTTGTCCTCCCTTCGTTTGGAGAGGGTGCCATGGGGTAGGGGCGTTTGTCCTCCCGTGGCAGGGTTAGGGGGTAGGGGCTTTTGTCCTCCCGTAGCGGGTCGAGGGGGTAGGGGCTTTTGTCCTCCCTTCGTATGGAGAGGGTGCCATGGGGTAGGGGCGTTTGTCCTCCCGTGGCAGGGTTAGGGGGTAGGGGCTTTTGTCCTCCCGTAGCGGGTCGAGGGGGTAGGGGCTTTTGTCCTCCCTTCGTATGGAGAGGGGGCCATGGGGTAGGGGCGTTTGTCCTCCCGTGGCCAGGAGGCTGGGACCGAAGCACCGTGTGTCGGTGGCGGTCCTAGCCTCCAGAGGGCCCCTCAGCGTGGCTCTGCAGCAGCAGAGTCCACGTCTGATATGGGGCGGGTGTAGTGGTGGCGTAGCTGGAGGGGACATGTTCCCTGAAGGCATCCCCACTACACGCAGGACCTGAGAGGGCGATCACGGGGTCGTTCGCCGCTCTCCCGGCGTGGAGGTCCTCGGCGAGGGTGCGTCGGATGCGTGAGGTGTCGCCCTGCATGCGTCTGACGCGGTGGGGCTTTTTGGCCTTCCACCAGGGAGGGGACGGCTTCGGCTGTCAGCGGCAGGGGGTGTTCGCGGTGACATGTTCGCGATCCCGTGTCACCCCCATTACGCCGCGAGTGGGCATACCATGGAGTTTTAGTCGGTAGGCTACTGCTTCTCAGTAGAGTCCGACATACCCACGCTCTTCCCCGTAGAGCGGGGATCCAATGAGGATTTCTCCATGTAAAAAAAAAAAAAAAAAAAAAGGTTAGGTTAGGTTAGGTTAGGTTAGGTTAGGTTAGGTTAGGTTAGGTTAGGTTAGGTTAGGTTAGGTTAGGTTAGGTTAGGTTAGGTTAGGTTAGGTTAGGTTAGGTTAGGTTAGGTTAGGTTAGGTTAGGTTAGGTTAGGTTAGGTTAGGTTAGGTTAGGTTAGGTTAGGTTAGGTTAGGTTAGGTTAGGTTAGGTTAGGTTAGGTTAGGTTAGGTTAGGTTAGGTTAGGTTAGGTTAGGTTAGGTTAGGTTAGGTTAGGTTAGGTTAGGTTAGGTTAGGTTAGGTTAGGTTAGGTTAGGTTAGGTTAGGTTAGGTTAGGTTAGGTTAGGTTAGGTTAGGTTAGGTTAGGTTAGGTTAGGTTAGGTTAGGTTAGGTTAGGTTAGGTTAGGTTAGGTTAGGTTAGGTTAGGTTAGGTTAGGTTAGGTTAGGTTAGGTTAGGTTAGGTTAGGTTAGGTTAGGTTAGGTTAGGTTAGGTTAGGTTAGGTTAGGTTAGGTTAGGTTAGGTTAGGTTAGGTTAGGTTAGGTTAGGTTAGGTTAGGTTAGGTTAGGTTAGGTTAGGTTAGGTTAGGTTAGGTTAGGTTAGGTTAGGTTAGGTTAGGTTAGGTTAGGTTAGGTTAGGTTAGGTTAGGTTAGGTTAGGTTAGGTTAGGTTAGGTTAGGTTAGGTTAGGTTAGGTTAGGTTAGGTTAGGTTAGGTTAGGTTAGGTTAGGTTAGGTTAGGTTAGGTTAGGTTAGGTTAGGTTAGGTTAGGTTAGGTTAGGTTAGGTTAGGTTAGGTTAGGTTAGGTTAGGTTAGGTTAGGTTAGGTTAGGTTAGGTTAGGTTAGGTTAGGTTAGGTTAGGTTAGGTTAGGTTAGGTTAGGTTAGGTTAGGTTAGGTTAGGTTAGGTTAGGTTAGGTTAGGTTAGGTTAGGTTAGGTTAGGTTAGGTTAGGTTAGGTTAGGTTAGGTTAGGTTAGGTTAGGTTAGGTTAGGTTAGGTTAGGTTAGGTTAGGTTAGGTTAGGTTAGGTTAGGTTAGGTTAGGTTAGGTTAGGTTAGGTTAGGTTAGGTTAGGTTAGGTTAGGTTAGGTTAGGTTAGGTTAGGTTAGGTTAGGTTAGGTTAGGTTAGGTTAGGTTAGGTTAGGTTAGGTTAGGTTAGGTTAGGTTAGGTTAGGTTAGGTTAGGTTAGGTTAGGTTAGGTTAGGTTAGGTTAGGTTAGGTTAGGTTAGGTTAGGTTAGGTTAGGTTAGGTTAGGTTAGGTTAGGTTAGGTTAGGTTAGGTTAGGTTAGGTTAGGTTAGGTTAGGTTAGGTTAGGTTAGGTTAGGTTAGGTTAGGTTAGGTTAGGTTAGGTTAGGTTAGGTTAGGTTAGGTTAGGTTAGGTTAGGTTAGGTTAGGTTAGGTTAGGTTAGGTTAGGTTAGGTTAGGTTAGGTTAGGTTAGGTTAGGTTAGGTTAGGTTAGGTTAGGTTAGGTTAGGTTAGGTTAGGTTAGGTTAGGTTAGGTTAGGTTAGGTTAGGTTAGGTTA